>JAKEPQ010000780.1:1447500-7427500 GCA_024500445.1 Entomyzon cyanotis | reverse complement strand
AGCACTCTGTATCAAAGAACATTGATACAGACTGCAAACCCCATTCTACTGCTAGTCAAGAGAGGACAAGTCTGCATGCTTGGTGCTTGTTTTAATAATGCAATAATTGTGGTATTGGTGTGTGAGTGGATTTGACTTATTAGTTGTGGCCTGATGGGGTCAAAATGTAGGTCTCAGCTCCTGTGATGGCACCGTAGTGTCTGTCATGGGTGAGATCCCTGCCAGTAGTGAGGTTGGGGTTGTGCCAGCCTTGGGAGTCCCCGCTGTCTGTATGAGCCTCACCCTTGCCTTGTGAAGCCATCAGACCTGGTGGCACCTGGCTCCTGTGGCCTCCTGTGAGGCTGTGGCATGGAGGAGGCTGCTGGGTGTGTGGTTCAGTGCTGGAAGCTGCCCGAGCAGTCAGTCCCTCAGCCTGGAGCAAGCCCTTGGGAACGACTTTTCTGTCCCATCCCATCCCCAGCCCTGAGCTTGTGCCATGTGTCAGGCTGCTGCTCAGCTCGCTGTCCCTGCAGCCTTGCTCTGAAGTGCTCTGCATCTGGGAAACACTCCGTTATATGAGTGGATGTGGCATACAAATGAGTATTTCTAAATATACTGTGACGCAGTTTTACTTCCAGTGCCCTTCTGAGGCTGTGCTGTGATTTCTAGAAGAGGAATTCAAGTGGAGCAGAATGTTTTATGTTGCCAGCTAATAGTGTAAACAATCCTAATGTACAGAGTTGGCTGTGAATGTATGAAGAAGAGTGAAATTAATAATGTGAAATGTGGAAAATATAGGGAAAATAAATTAGCTAATTTTTTAAAAAAAAATGTGTTAGAAAATATAGCACTTCTGAAACAGAGCAACATCAGGTGTTAGAGGAGCACTGCAGCTGTGGTGTTTGACATTTAATGAAATAAATCTCTGAGTTAATCCAGAGTTTTGAGGGTCTAGACTAGTGTTAAAGTGGGATTGCAAACCAGGCTAGCTCAAAAAACCCCACCCAAATTTCAGTAGTACCATTCATTTGATGCAGCACAGTTGAGCAGTTTTCTAGCAGGCTGCTCAACATATGGCTTTATATTCTGAAAAAAACCAAAACAACACAATTTAACCATGCTGGTGTTGGCACTGAAACTTCCAAGTCTCTCCTGACCCTCTTCCACAGCTAAGACCTTTTTTTCTGTTGCATGCTTTTGGTTACTGTGCTTCTTCTCTCCACTTCAAAAATGCAAGATGCTTTTCCAGAGTTTGTCAGTACTGAGTTTCCAGCTGGATGTTTAAGGTCAAAGTTCTTCACGTTCTGGTGAGTAATAAAGATTCTGATCTGGGACTGGGGTGATGAACACTCTTGCTGAGCAAGATAGGGGTAGGGTAGCAGTGGAAGAGTAAAAAAATAAATCCCAGGAAGTGTTGGTAAGGGAAAGTCTTGTGACAGGTTGCATGCAGAATTAGGCTCGAGTGGATGCAATATTAATGAGAAAACCTTATTGAAGAAGTGGGGCTAAAAATGTGGTCTGTGTTTTTCCAGGTTGTTTGTATTCCTACAACCTTCTTAGTTATGGGAGATACCAGCACAATTCCTGATGTGAATGCACTCATAAGTCACTTTTACACTGTTATGAGTATAGCTAATCCTCTTTCATGGGGGGATAATTCTTCTGCAAGAAAACAACCTTGTATTTGTTAAGTAAATCATTTCTGTGTAAAGAGAAGCCTGAGTCTATAAATAATAAGTCAGAATTTATAAAGAGGACACATGTGAACTTCTTGTTTCTGTATACTTGCATTGTGGCTGTAATTATATTATATTATATGTTGAAGTGTGTCATTTCAATTTTATATTCTTGTTATTTTAAAGAGAGATAGAAAACTTCACTGACAGGATTAAGAAGTTGAGTAAGTTTTCCTCGTGCAGTTTCATAAATCTCAAATAATCAAAACTAGCCAGTCAGGCTAACAAAATCCCCAAGGATTGAAATTTTAAACAAATATTAGAGACCTTTGGGCAATTAAGAGAGTTAAACACCCACACATTTTAACACAGTACTGAATTAATTAGGAAAATGTGAATCAACGATAATTTAAGTATAGAGTTTTTTATTCCCTAGGCACTAAAATGCAAACTGCTGAACATGCTTTGTCTCAGAAAAAAATAAGCAAAATTAACTTGCCGATTTCTTTTCTTTATAACCCTGGGAAGACCTGTATTAAAAAAACTGTTTCTTTGGTCTGTGTCTAAGGGTGAAATTTTAAACCCCAAAATGTTTTTTGTGGAAGGTAAAGGGGAGCGAGAGGGCTGGAGCAGAGGCTGAGCTGGACCCCAGCATTTTGCAAAGGGTTAAGGGCCTTATGAACACAATGGGATGTGGATGCTCTTTTAACACATTCAGCCATATTAACTTATTTTCTGTTGTGAGGATGTTTGCGTTGTTTTTTATTTGTTTACTCTTGTTTGTTTGAACTAATCACCACTTAAGTAAAAACCTCTCTGCCTGCCCTGCCTCCTCTTCACCCAGCATTTAGCCATGGTGACCAGTCAGGCATAAAAACGTGCTTATCTGCAAATGAATGGCAGCTCTTTGCTTCATTAAAGCCTCTTTCTCTTTTGGCACTCGCATTGTGACCCTTTGATATTAATTCAAAGGGCAATTAAAGAATGCGGCCCATCTTTGAAGTAAAGCATTCAGGGCAAGGAATGGGATGAACCTGGGACTCTGATGGACTGTGCACATTCAACAGGCCTTTTCAAGGCAGTTTGAAGTGACTCAAAGAAAATGGGCAGGAGAAGGTCAAAGAGAAAAAAGGGGCTAAAGAAACAGTCTGTATTTGTTCGAAGTATTAGCCAAGCAAACTGCAAATAGCAACAAAATGAAACAGTTAATAGAGCAGCCAGACAGAGGCATGTCAATCACTTAACTTGAACAGCATTGGGCTAACCAAGGCTTCAGTCCACTGTGTTATCTAATTATCTTGGGAAAGCCAGTAGCTGGAAGTAATAGTATTGTATTTCTTTCTGCTTACTGCTCAGAAAAGGTGATAAATACTCACAGCTTCATAATTATTCAACATGTATACATAAAGAGTGGTGGGTTGGTGGATTGTAGGCAAGCTGCTAGTAGAAAACCAACAAAAAACCCTTCTCGATTAACCTGAGATGCAGAATGTGAGCATTAGCATGTTTAAAAATCATGTAAGGGTTTGCATATGGAGTGAGCTAAGACACGCATGGTTTCCTCTGGAACAAACCTTAAAGGCAAACACATTTATGAACCTTGGAGCGTCGTTTTCGATCTTTCCTCCAAATATAGTTTTAAACCACATATAATGTTAAGGGTCAGACTTTAAACCACAATAAACAATGAGATTAAGAGCCAAGACTGCAACTCTCCTTACTGAGCATATGCTGTTGTACCTAAGAGATGTAGCACACATGGTATGAGATTCCTGCCTTGTTTTGCCCTAACAGGGTAAATTAAGGACAGTTTCACATTTGCCTCACAATTTTTTTTTTTGTATTGTTGGTTAAATTATCCCTATGGGACTTGATTTTCCACTGGCCTGAATTTGCACATGAAAAACAAATACATGATTTTATTTGCCCAAATGGATGTGCCCATAAACAGGCATACTTTAAAATCCTGGCATAAGAAAAGTTTCCTGAACTTATCTTCATAGTCTCATTAAATTGTCAAATTATTGAAACAAGGAAATAATAATGAGTTTGCAATGTGAGAAAAGTGCTCTGGCCCTGATCCAGATGATGCACAGAATTGTATAAGACACGCGAGCAGAAGTGTGTGGCAAGAACTGTCTTGAAATACGTGAAGTTTTATGTTAGTGAACTATGTGCATCTTGGAGGTACTTTTTGGTTTTGATATTTTTTCTTTCTTGGTCTCTTTCTAATGTGAATGCATTTTAATTGGAAAGAGTGGCTTTGTACTGGCAAAAGCTGCACAGGTTTGCATCTGTTTGTGGGTGCTGCTGCGGCCACCTTTGTGTAAATTTAACTTCAGTCTCCAACGTGATCCTCTTTGGTGGGATCCCATTTGTGTTAACAAGCCCTAAGCTGTGTAGCAAGATTGGGTGGTGCACTTGGTTTAACATGGTAAAGAATTTGTAGCAAAAGATTCTCTACACACATGAAATGGACAATATACAATATGACTTAACGCATATTAAAATGTACTCCATCAACAGCTGGTAATGGTTTACTGTGAAGGAGAAGGAAGAAATAATTTTTTGTTGCTGTTGTTGAGAAAACAAAAGCATTGGCACAGTCAAAAAAAAATCACTTTTGTTGAGATCTTGCATGCTAAATTTTAACCAGAGGGACTTTTTTTTTCCTGGCTACACTGCACCCTCCTTTGAACTTCAGTCTAACAAATAATCTAAAAGGCTATTCAGTGTGGTTGTGCTTGTATGAAGGGTTCTGCCATCACACAAGAAGAAATATCATATTTTCTTTTACAGTGGCCACTGTATTTTCTTTTTAGGGGCAGAAAAGAAGAGGAATTCTTGTATATGTTAGGCATAGCATTGTTTCAATGTTACATAGTAATAGAAAAAAAGGCACTGTGTGAACACTTCACTGTCTAAGAATTCCAGCTGGAATAACTGTACAGAACCAATGACCTTTGTTTTGCATGGGTCCGTCCTGATGTCCATGGGGTTTTTTCTGTAGTCTTTTGGAGTCAAAGTCATAAATTAAATTTGTTTGGTTTTAAAAGGTTCTATTCTTACAGGAGGGGTAAGGCTCTATAAGGATCCCTCTGAGTATATCAAGACTGACAAAATATAATTTCATCAGCTGAAAATAGATAGGATTTCTACAAGGAAAATAGAGCCTTAGCTGGCGTAAGCTGCCGTGCCTGTATCTCCAGCTAGATTTGGAACAGGATCCCTGGCAGGGGCAGTCCTGTTTGGTGTAGTTGGGTAGCTGTACTGTTTGCATTTTCTCTCTCCTTTGATTTTAAGCTGTTTCAAATGCTATCTAAATTTCTTTCTTCCACTGCAAACAGAAAATGCGCTGTTCTCACTCCCTGAGGTAGCTGCATTGGCCCGGAGAAATGGAGGTCAGTGAATGTCCCAGAGCAGAGGTTCCCTCTCCTGCTGGCGAGCATACCAGTTTAACAGGCTCTGCCAAGGTAAAATTGGGAGTGTAGGACTGCAAAAGGAAGCAACAGCCTTCTCGTTGTGAGCAGAGCAAAGGAAGGATGGCTGGATGGAGTCAGATGAGCTGGGAAAAGAAAACAGAAAGCACTGAAGTCCCATGATGTGATCTTTTGTCTGAATGTACAGCCAACCACTTGGGGTTTCAATGCCCTGTTCTGCGGAAACTGGGAGAGTTGGGATATCTGCCTGAATCTCATTTGCAGGAGTTTTGAGGAGCTTTGCTTCCTCCTCAGATTTTAGTTTCAAACCAAGTGAGCCCTGGCTTCAGCCTGCGTTGGTGGGACAGACGCTGCAGCCAGGGCATTGCTTGGAACAGGTCTTGTTTCTTTGTTGCAGTTATCTCTGCTCATGGTTTTGCCCTACAGAAATCTGTCCAATTGCCTGATTCAAGGGAACCGTCAAGTCCTAAATCCTGAAAAGACTATTCCAAGCCCCACATTGTTTGGGGCATGTTGTGTTCTGGAAGCAGGAAAGAGCATTTTAGTCCTTCTCAGACATGCATGGGGATATGGTAAAATCCCCAACTCTTGATTATTGCTGCTTGCCTGGTAGGGTCTCCTAGATGCTGTGTGTGGGACTGAGTACCCTCTGTCCATGAGGCAAGTGGGCTTTGAGGCTGGACACTGCCCTGGGCCACTCTGGATTGTCAGCCAGGGGACCTGAGATGTTGGGTGACTGCTTGAGATGCACCCCTCAGGGGGTAGTGGGATGCTTGAAAGCACAAAATTTCTTATCTGGTATTCCACCACCTAACTCAACTGAAGTCTAATTTACCTGTACAGTAAGAGAGGGAACCTGAGTGTGTATTCCATGAAACTGGCACCTCTTTATCCTTGTTGGTGTGCCTGTGTCTGTAGTCTTTGAATTCTTCAGTGAGTGTTGATTTGTTCTAAGTGGATTTGGTTTTTTTAAATACAAAAGTTAATTTTAAACTGCTTTTTTCTTGGAGCTTTTGGGAAGTATTTTTGCCTAGCAAGAAAACAGAGCCAGCTCTAAGAATATAATGCCTTAATTGCTGAGGCTGTACTGCATTTTCTGAACAAAAATAATAGGTAGTTGCTCTGCTTTGCTAAAACCCCTCATTTGCTGTGTCCCAGTGCTTCTCCTTGAGACTGGGGGCCTTTTATTTGCTGGTGTTCCTTCCCAGACACTGATTGCTGTGGTGCTGCGTGTGCGACGTACACTTGATACATCATCTAAGCACTGCAAAACTTTCCTTCCCTTTGTGCAATCTGATGTAAAACAGGCAGAAGTGCAGCAGTTCCTGCCATGATGTAACATGATTCCAGGAATTAGAAATTTCCAGCTTGGAATGTACCAGGAAGCAGAAGCACGCCTGTGCCAGCGGGGATGGGCTGTCAGTGGGCTCCTCACCCTCTCCTTTTAGTGCATTGTGTGTGTATGGCTGGAAGAACAGAGGGTACAAAGGGGAGGAATAGCTGTAAATATAAATGTGTCTGTTCTTTTTACTGGGGACTCAAACTTCTTCCAAGAAGTCAGTCTAAAAATGTCAAGTGTTAGCTAGAAAGTGGTTCTGAGTGCCTCAGCTGAAAGGCAGGATCCTGCTGACATGGGAATCAGTGGAAGTTTTGCCTTTGGCTTTTATGGCTGCAGGAATGCATCTGGAAAATGCCATCAAGTGATCTGAAAAAAGTTGTGAAGCCGCAAAATACACAGACAAACCTGAAAAGTGATGTATGAAGGGAGGATTTTTAGAATACATTTTTTCTCATGGGAAAGTTTTTTTGTAATGTCAAAGTGCTTGACTGTTACTGGGAGTTTTACAAAGCTTGAAAACAAAAGATTAAACTCTAAAGGAGCATCTTTTAGTTTTGGTTTTTTTTTATAATCTGGGAACCCACTAAATGAAGTAAACATCCATTATACTCAAATTCAAATAACAATAACTCAAAAAGAGGGGAGAAATGCATAATAAAACATGTCTAAAATTAATTATTACTAGAAAATAAGTTTTTTCCACTTGCAAACAATTGACAGGGTTTAGGAATCAAGTCTGGGGTCAAAGGGTCTTGATGGCCAAGTCAAAGGGCACCCAGAGATGTATATTAATGCGTGTCAGCTTCTAGATCCTAGAGTCAAGCAGTAGTTCATAAAAGAAACAAGGCATCTTAAGAAGAAGTGTTATTAGCAAACATCAGGTCAAAGTTTATCTTTGGGTCAGTGTGTATGGGAGGGTCATCCATTCATGCTCCTAACACTGGCGTTATCCTTAAAGCTGCCTTGGCGCAAGGTGTAAAGGGAAAATAGAAATATGAAGTTTTAAGTGCGAAAACTTGGCAATTTATCAGAACACTTTGCAAGATTAAGACTTAAATTGAGCATCCTTAATGGAGCAAAGGAAAATAGGAATTTTATTTAAATTACTCTTGGTAATGTTTTTTGTTTAATTCCTTTTTAAATCCAAAGCTAAAACATACTTTTGTATGGACATGCAGGGTTCTCAGCAATGTCTTTGCACTCTTGCCTGAGTCAGAGTTGATGCTATAGGGGACAGACATGTCTTTCTTTTGAAAGGACCAGTATAGCCAATGTCAAACCCTTTGATGTGGAGGTATTGTAAATCTTTCCACGTGATTCTTCCTGGAAGCCATGGATTTCCTAAGAAGCGTGTTGACCAGTTCATCCCATTTACAACGCTACTTCTGCAGCTCTGCTTTCTCCTCTTCCCACCGCCTTGGGTGTGGGAACCCTGGCGCCCAGGGCAGCCGTGGCTGGGGGCGCTCCGCCACTCAGACCTGGAGGAATGCTCCTGCTGTGCCGGAGCACACAAAGGCTGCCTACTTGCTTTGACAAGCCCATGCTGCAGAAAATCCTTGCAATCTTTTGTGCTTCGTGGTGTTGACTTATTTTAGTTCCACGCTAAGATGCTCCCCATTGAAACAAGCTAAAAAAAAAAAAAAAAAAAATGGAATACGGTTCTTTTAAATACTGTTATTCTGATGCCTTTAGGAGGCACTTTGCCTGACTTTCTAAAGAGATGTGTTTGAACGGTGCAACTTTGGTTATGCTTTGGAGGGGAAGAGAAGGGCATAGTTTGTAGGAATAATAAATATGACTGTTCACTAAAGCCCATTATGTTTGCATTGAATGGTGATTAAAATATAATGTGCAATGATAACTGGGTATTTCTGGGAACCAATGTGACAAGAGATGATAGAAAAGAGATTATCTGTTGGACTTTTACTTGTATAGTGTGAATATTGGAGACCTGAATTGTGCATTTAGTGCATATGTTGTGCACTGGCAAGTCCTGAGCTCCAGAGACATCAGCATAATGGAAAGTCTTGGTATGCTCAGGAAAACAGTCATGTGTTTGCTGCTCTTCAACACAGTTATAGCAGCAGAGTTCCAGCCTCTTAATTAAGTCTCTGGGTAAATATTTCTGAATTTTTTGTTGGTAAAATATATGAGGAAAGCCTTAAGAAAAAAACCTTGAGCTGTAAGAGTCAAGTTTCAATGTATTTTAGCCAAAAAGCCTTTCCTGTCAGACCCTGGCAGTTGGACAAAACTGACTTTTTTGGGGAGCACATCATATTTACTAGGAGAAGTTTCCTGACTCCAGATGGAATTCCTGGTTGGGAGTAGGGGAGAAAGTGCCTGCCCTGTGTGCTATGAGCAGGGCATATCCCTGCCTTATAGAAGGAATGTGTTTCCCTGGCCCTGAGGTAAAAGCTGTAACCAGACCTCTCTAGGTCCTCTGAGTTCCTCCACTTCATCGGTTGGGTATTTGGAGTGTGGGAGAATCAAACTTAAATGCTTGGGGCTTATTTGGGGATGTGTGTTGGGATTTTGTTTGGTTGGTTTTTGATTAATTTTTTTCAAGCACTCATAGGAGCTTTTGAAGAGTGGAAATAGAGAAGGAGCTACTGGTCTCCTAGACTGTCTGGTTGGTCTCCACTCTAAAGCATCCTGAGTGAGTGCCATGACCGCATGCCTCTCCCTCTAGAAGACAAATGACTCCTTCTCTTTTTCTATTTTTTACAAAAGATTTTAACCAGAATTTGGGGTTTTTTTTCTGCTAGCACAGAATTGGGAAGGCGGGGGAGAAAGCTTGGAAGGAGAAATGTGAAATGAGGAGAAGGGCAAATATTCTCTTTCTCACCAAGTTGCAACCATGGTCTGAAAGCATGAAATGTCATCAATTGGAAACATACCCAAATGGCAAAGCAGCTGAACCTTTGCTGGTATAATCTCTCATAGCTCCATTGAAGTTAATTTGAAAGTCTGCCTGTTCCTAAATAGGTGCAAAGGCCTTTCAGTGAATTGTGTGTTACCATAGGAAATCATATTAAAGGGAATGGCATTTTGGGAGTCTGTAAGTCATTGCTTTTAATGGTAGCTGCATTGAGCTTGATATAAGCGCTCAGGAGATTTGTGAGGTTGACTTCAACTTTGTGAAAATATCTGTACTGCTAAGCTAAGAGTTCAAACTCTGTAAAATACTCTGTGCTAGAGCCTGGTCCTGACAGAGTTCTGCTAAAAAATGTGAGCTGTGTCATGGGAACAGACTCTTGAACCATGTTTTACGTACGGTGCAGAATTCAGAAAGCCAAAAGTTTGCTCAGTGTGTTGGTGAGCTCGAAGGCTAAGGAGAACTGTGGGAATCTTGGTTCCTTCTGTGGCTCAGCAAGATCAAATTTACTTCTAATTCTTTCTCCCTAATTCTGGCTGCAAAAATTAACCAAATAAGAACTTGAATTTATCAGACAGAATTAGGAGTTTATAATGTTCCTAATGAAGCTTATGGCAACATCAGTTTACTACAAGATGGTGCCCGCTAAAATAGTAAACAATTACTTTAAAAGAGAAAAACAACTGAATGCCAATTAAGACAAGCATCAGAATGAAAATGTTCCATTTTTCCACTGTGGAGAGAATGATTTGTGGCCAAGGGATTACTTTTGAAATTGTTTTGAATTCTGCTCTTTAATTTATTAAATGAACCCTTCTTAGGAACTTGATTGCTAATTCACTTTAATTTAGAAAAGCCCCACTGTCTTTGGAAGTAGGCAGAGCCCTCAGGGGTCTATAAAACTGTCAATAGGGCTGTTAATTTGGCTTTTCTTTTTTTTCTTATGGCTTAAAGCTTAATTGTGAGAGCTGGGAAGATGCCACAGTTTTGGTTTGCAGGGACTCAAACAGTGTCTTACAGGTTTCAGATCCCATCAGAAGTCATAGGAACCCTCCTGCTGCTGCTGACATGCCAAGCTGGAAAAGCTGCAAAAATCTGGGGAGGATCAGGGGTTTGCTGAAAGTGAGTCCCACCTGGTTTTCGTGCTGGAATTGGAGATGGGCAAGAACCAAGTCACTCACTCGAATTGTCCCTCAGCTTTGGGCGGGTCTGGATCCTGATCAGGATCTGAACTTTTTGTGCCTTAGGCTTGTCTCTAATTGAATCCATGCAAAACCAGACATTTCACATGACTTTGATGCAAAACCATAAATAGGCCCATTTTTTATTCAAAACTAAGTCCAGGTTTGCTTAGAAAGATCACAAACCTCCTACTGAACCTTGATGGTCCCAGATTATAATGAAAATTGAAGTCTCCAATGCAACAACATTCCTGGAGGGAAAGATGCTTGATTTTTGTCTTTCTAGTAAAATGGGTTACTGTTCTAAGGCAGGCAATGATGTCCTGCTTGCTGCAAGTTGAACAGAAGATGGTCTAGACTCTTCCCTTCACAGACCTTGGTTGTAATTAAGTTTCTTGGGTTAGATTCCGATAAAAAAATATTAGTGGCGCTTCTAGTGATTTTGTGTCTTATATAGAACAATATAGGAATAATTCCAATTGATGCAGGGTTAAAAATGCAAAACAAAGCATGGAAGCTTGGATGAAATTTTGTTTGGATTGAAACATTTTTTGCAAACTCTTTCTGAGCCGTCAAATGGGGGGGGGAGTGTTTAAAAAAAAAGGTGGATGTTTACATTTTGTAAAACAATTTTTGTGTTTGAAGGAGACTTTCAAAAAGTACAAGGATTTTGGCAATACAAATTCTGGTACCTGAGCAGAACAGTGTGACTGTTATTTAATTTTAATGACAGATGCAGGCTCTTCTTTGATGATCCCAATCTGAGCATTCACTGTGAAGTTATCCACTGTACATATTGGTTAATCCGTTTATATGTGATCATATATGTTAGAATTAAGTGAATGTTCATCAAAACATGGCCTGGGTCAAAGTTTGTTTGTAAAATGTTGTTTAGTAACTGCCCTTAGACTGTAATTTGGAAAGTCTGACTGGAGTGTCTGAATAGGTAATTGTCACTGAAAACATCAGAAATGTTTCCAGGCCATCTGTTACTCAGCCACTTGTTGTTATTGGTATTGCTATGGTAAACAGGAGCCCTGCTCATAGACTGCCACTGTGCTGGGAGCTGTACCAACACGGATCTTGGGATTTCTCTGTGAAAAGGACCTAATGATGTAAGCACATGAAGGTGTACAGACATGTTTAGACTTTTAAGTAGAGAGGGAGGGTCTTGATCTCTGTGATGAGCAGTGGTCTCAACCTCATTGGTACCCAAACTGCAGCAGATGTTGGCAAGCTGTCACAGCAGCAAAGCCCCTCTAGAATTCCTGTCTAATTGGATGTCTGTTGAGACAACGAATGTTCTAAGCTTCTGCTGTGATCCCAAAGGCACCACATTTATGTGCTACCAGGGACAGAGGAACACAGATTACTTGGCCAACAGTAGATCAAGGCAAGAAGTCCACTTCCTTCACTGGGCAGCCCTCTTGCATTTGTTTCTGTGGTTTGTGACCCCCTTAGGCAGTGTTAAACCTGGGACCCTGGATCTCTCTGCCCTGCTTCTCTAACAATAAAAAGGAAGCCATTTGGAAAAGCTGCCGAGAGCTGGTTTCTCCGTTGATCAGGGTTTTCCTTTGCGGACACAGGAGGCTGGCTGGCAGTGTGCAGCTTTTATTCTTTTCTGTCTCTCTGCTATTGTGCAGAGTTCACTCTGGCAGGCTCCCCCTGGACGCATCTGGGGCATCTGTCAGGCCCCTCCGTCGGGCTCTGTCCGGCTGGGTTGCAGGCCAAGTTTTGACTTCCTAATCTGTATTAACCACTTTGATGTGGCTCTCAGCAGGGTTTGACCTAAAGCAGACGCAGAATCGCATCTCACAATCCATAGGGTATGAATTGAAAAAAAAAATTAGCATTTTAAAAATTTGCTGTCAAATAAAAAGAAAGAGCATGATTTTTGCTGAAATTCAGTCGGGTTTGAATGCCTGTCTTTTCTAAGCTTCCTAGAAAAGCCCACTAAAATATGAGCTACTTGTTTGCATAGGCAGGGAAGGCGGGCTGTGTGTTAGTGATTGCTGTTCTTCCAGTACACACCATGGAGGTATTTCTTTTTCAAACTGGATTTACAAGATGAGATATGGCTTGCATGCAGCCATACTCAAGCTCCCATTTTAGGAGTTGTTATGTTTTCATATGGTGGCAGGAAAATGCCAGGCACTCTAGAGATTCTGCTTTCAAGAAGCCCTCTTGTTTCTAATTTTTCCTGAAAACATCATAATATTATAACGCATTCAAAAACAAGGAGACCTACTTTTATTCCCACCTAAGAAAGCTCTCTTGTTGCATGTTTTGTGATGGAGCTATTAGGACTCTTATTTGTGATGTTCCTGAGCACCCAGCACTGCATGTATGAGTTTCTGCAGGCTGTGGTGCTCTTAGTTGTGAACAAGTGGAAGAAAAATAGGACACTGCTGAGTGGTGCTGTAGCATTGGAAGGCAAGATGAAGCAGGAGCCAAGGTTTTTATAGCTGGCATAAAGCTTCTCCCAGATCTTCTCCTGCTTCCCCCGAAATGTTGAGGACCTCTGGGGAAATAGAGAGAACCTTTAAATAGATGCTATCAATTAACCCTACAGCCTAACAATTTAAGATAGCTGATTTTACAGAGATGAAAGACTGTAGCTAAGAAACTAGGCATTTTAACTTTTCTGAATTTGTCTGTTTGCATTTTGGCAATTTTTTTCCCCCTAATTTTAAACATTGCAAATCTGATTTGCGACCACTTTCACTGTTATCTTTGAGAATTTGCCCTATTTCTGGAGGGTAAAACCATCAGTTTTAATGAAACCATTGATTTTCAGTGTGTGGGAGATCATCTAAAAATGAGCTCCTCTTCATGCTCCAAAAAACCCCACAGGCAGTTTCATTGGGCTTCCCATTTGGGTAAAAGGAGCTAAATAAAAAACCTCGTGTCTTCTGAGTGTGGGCTTTCCTGATGCCTGAGGGTGAATAAGGGCTACATCTGAGTCTAGAGGCTGCATCCAAAGACCACTGACAAAATGTGATTTGCATTTAATATTGGGAATGTAGAACTAGATTCTTCAGAGTCTCTTTGGGAATAGCAAGGAGTAAATGAGTTATAGCATGTGTGGCTTTGTACCTTATATATCACCTAAATACTCTCCGTTTAGACAATCACACCACTTTAAATCATTGAAATTCTGTGTACTTATGTTGTAGGGACAGTGTGTGGGGGGGAATAAATGAATGAAAATATGTTTTATAATGTTAGTGTCCAAGCAAAGCTTACAGGACTCATCAACAGGCATCCTGCCACTTCTGCTGTGTGTGTATGGTGATCTGCCAGCGTGTTTATCTCACAAAATTTGGTGCAGAGTTACTTTTTCAGTTTTTGGGGCTGATAGTAATTCAGAGAGGCAGTTATAAATTGGTTAATATATGTAGAGGCTTCAAAGCTGGTGATATTAAGTATGTGTCTACTTAGGCAAATAATTTTTGACATCTCTACCATTAGGCATTCACCAGCAACCATTGTTCCTGTAAATTTTCAAGAACATTTATCAGCATCTGTCAACAAGTAGTAAATGAGAGCAAATGTATGGGAATTACATATGTCTGTGGTGTGGAGACTGGATCCAGAGTGACTCCCAGCTGACACATTTTCCATGCTATAAAGGTGCTGTGGGGCTGGCTGCAGCCCAGCACAGCCCATCACTCCCTTTCATCTACTGCTTTAGTTCAGCTGGTGCTGGGCTTTTGTCTGTTTTTTATTGGACTAAAAAACTGGGAGGTTTTTTTTGGAAATTAAGCTCCCCATGTTTCTTTGGAACAGATAGCAAGCTCTATACCTTGCTTTGTTATTAGCAAACCAGGGTTCATCTTCTTAGAGCACTGTGTGTGCTTTATTTTCTTATGTTTGCTTAGTGCCTGTGTTAGGCAGTGCTATGGTCAGGTGACATCTGTGAGCTCCAATAGCTTTTGTGAGGTTGATAGGAGACATTCCCTGGGAAGTGTAATTAAAGGATGATGCCAGGAGCTCGTGGGCATGCAAACCTCACAGGGTGAGGAACAAGGAGCATCTGCAGGTGACCAGCTCTTGGATGGACTCAAGGTAATTACTGTAACAGCATCACAGGCACTCTAATGAATGAAACAGCATTGTGTGCTTCAGGGAGCCTTGGGCAGAGAGTCCTGCACCCCCCATGCTGGCACCCAAGGCAGGGGCTGGAATGAGAAACCCCACAGGAAGTCACACAAAGAGCTACTGAGCACCCTGCTGCTATCCTGTTGTAGGGTCCTTTTATCCCAAACACTGGAACAACCATAAAGGCAGGGGCTGTCTTTGACCAGTGGGACCGGAGGGCTACTGAACCAGTAGGACCAGGTTTCATGACAGAAGATGATGGATTTTGAGGTCAGCACCCCAATTCTTATGTAGTTGTGATGGAAGTGACCTAGAGTTACTAACAGCTTTGGCTGGAAAAGAAGCATTTGGCAGGAGTAGGTGGTGTCTTGGAAAATCAATCATAGGAAAAATGTTTGTTGAATAATATAATCTATTTTTATTGACTGAAGTCTGAAAAGTGGAGGAAAAAAAGTCAGTATTTTTAGTTTTCTCTCACAAAAGTCTCCTGCAAAGTTAAGTGATTTCTAGAGGAAATAGAGTGGAGTGTATTCAAGGACAAAATCCAGTATTCTGTTTAAGAAAAAAGAAGTCTGGAAATATTTTGGCCATACCAAGTCTTGAAAGTGATAAATAGAGGTGGTCATATAACTCAGTGTATCTCTGCAGTGGATAAAAATGGCTTGAGGGGTGGTCTGGCTGCAGCTGTGGGTTTAAGAAGAGATGGTAAACTTGCTTTCCCACTGAGACTTTGAGAACTGTAATCATGACATGGAGATGAAGCTATCTACAACAGCTTGCTCTGCCAGTGTTTGTCTGGAATCAAGAATGTTATTAATTCAGGTGCTAGAACTAGTTGAGGGGAATAGGAAGTTTATTAAAACATTCTCAATTTTTTTTCTACTTTAGCCATCTGTACAGTTTCTGTTTTCTTAAAAAATGTTTTAGCAGTACTACAAGTGGAACCAGTGAAGCAATGCAGAGATGTTGTTGAAAAATGCTTGTGAGCTTTTTCAGTCTTTGTGCACCCAGTAGTTTGATCAACTCATGTAACTTTAGGAGTTCTGTTTGCATGGTGTTGCTGCAAAGGATTGAGGCAAATACAATTTATAGATTTTTTTTTCTTCTGAAAAATCCACACCACTTTATACAATTGAGAGATTGCTGACAACTCAATTATATTCAGTGCTTTAACTCACTAATACAGTCTCATTATTTATCCAGAGACTCCTTCATTTGCTTTATTTAATTTCTCAGCTGACAAATTCTGTCTCCCAGGATACTCAATGTTTTCAGTCTTAATTGGTTACCAATCACCTCTTCCATCAGCTGATATCAGCTTGAAGACATGACACCAATCCTTTCTTAATAGGTTCTGGGATTTCTGCAAGGGAGATCTCACTTTCCTACTAAGTCTCCCTGTCTTATATGAAAATATCAGCTAAAATATCTGATTCCTAAAGTTTCCTAGGAGAAAACCTCATTTAGATTTGCATACTCAGTTTCCTTCACCTTTTTCTAAATTTATGAGACAAAATTCTTCTTTAATCCCCTGGAAGCTTTTCCTTGAAATGTCTCAGTGTGTGTAAGTGAAAAGACAAGATGTTGCAACGCTTAAACACAGCACTCTTAGCAGGGATGCTCCCAGTGGGAAGGGCTGGAAAGGGCCCCCGGATGTGGGCACTCGTGAGTTCCCGGTGACGAACAACGGGCTGTGCTTCTGCTTGCTGTTGCCGCTTTTTGCAGAGCAGCTCAGAGTGGCCGGGCTGTTCTCAGAGCCGGCCCGGGGTGACCCCAGCCCGGTGCCATTAGGAACTGCAGAGTAGTCTTTTGAGGCCAGTGAATGGAAACTCTACACAGTCAGCAAGGCAGCCTTGGCTTCGTGGGGAAAACTATAGCAATTTAATTTTTATTCGGTCATTAGACCTGAGCTAACACTTATGTTGATACCAACTCCTGAAACCACAGAGAAACCTCCCACAGGCTACATAACTTAAGAAATCACTTTTTCTTTTTTTTTTTTTTTTTTTTTTTTTTTTTTAATAGTGCAGCTGTTCAGGTAAATCTGGCTGAGGAGATGGGTCCCCCTTTCTGCCCTCCTTTGGGCATGGTCTCTCGACTACATATGTGTGTGTGTGTGTGTGTGTGTGTGACTCCCTGGACCATAGGATCCACGTGATAGCTGTAATACCTTTGTATTTCGTTTTCAAAGTAAAATGATAATGATAGTAGTAATAATAGCAATAATGATGATGGTAATAATTATAGTCTCCCAGGGCAAATTTACAGCAGTGAAAGTTGGGATCAGACCCACATACAAAGCTGTTAAGTACTTTAACGTTACTTGTATCAACAAAGCAAATCTCTTTTTGGCAAAGGAGGTGGGGGAATAAGAAGAGATTTTTGTAGTTGTATTTCCAGTTTCCTTTTCCCTTCCTTTCACTCTAGAAATTCTTTATCCTTTCATGCACAGTTGAGAATTAGCCATTTATTCTTAGTGCTGGCGATGCAGTCTTTGATATTTAAAATGGAATGTGTTCCTTTTTGATGCTCTGTGGTTTTGAATGAAGTACATGCTAGCAGATTAATGGTGCAGAACAGTTAGACTCTGGGCATTTTTTTTTCCTTTCCATATTATTTCATCATTCCAAAAAAATTAAATATATTTTTTAAAAAGAGAAGCCTGTGAATTGTATATTGTTTGTGCGGGGAAATTGTTTTCACAGTGTTGTCATTCTCTTCTAAGTTGAAATCATTGAATAGCTATGAGCTGTCACATTTTTTTGTTACTTATAACTGCGTCAAGCTGTGCTGACAAAATGTCCCTGCATAACTGTTAATATGCATTGTCATTTTAAGCATGAAACAGTTTAGCTAATGATTTATCTCCTATAATGCAGCACTTGGGGCAGCTGTATGATTTGTCTCTTTAGCAAGTCAAGTAATTTCTTTAACAAAATGTTAAGCACAGATGGGCCATAGGCTGTCAGTTAACCATTATTGTGCATGCATCTGCTTGCCTTCAATGCACTGTTTTATGTATTCAGCCACTTACTTAGGCACAGTTCTCTGAAAAGCGGAACCTACTCTGATTGGCAAATAAAATGTTCATTTGTCTCTTCTTCCTATTGTTTTGTTTTGGTAACACATGTCAGCAGCTCAATTACCCAGTTCATTAACAGCTCCCAGTGGACATGATGGCCAACCCATGATAAGGAGGGCGATTGTGGCACATATGGTCAATAATAGCCTGTCTCTTGGTAATTGTAAATAAAAGTCACTGTTGGCCATTTCCTTTTACTGCAGCTACTGTTTTCCTTTTCACTTTGCCATACAAAGCACATTTCTCTATGTGAATCAGCCCAAACAAAATAAAAACACCATCCATTTCTCTCCAGAAGATCACTTTTATCACTGCTGTGGTGGTGATTTCCTCTCTGTGCTGACTCTCAAGCTTAGAGCTCACAGGATATGGGCTTACTCTTTTCCAACTCCAGCAATGGATTAATTGCTCTTATTAATCAGTTTACTTAAATAGCAACATATTTTCTCAGCGTTTCTCTCATTCTCTCACTGCAGATTTTTAAAAAATGCCTGTAGAGTTAAAAAAAAGCCATTTACAATTTTTTTTGTAAGTATGCCCTTTACAAATAGCAGTGGTTTTCAAAGGAGTAATTGAAGTGTGACTTAATCCTTGTTAGATGAGCGATATTCCTGTCTGGAACAGAGGCTTTCTTTTTGGTTTCATTTCTCCTTCTTTGATATATCATAGTCAAAATGCCAGTAGAACTGGTTAGAAGCAATTCTAATACTTACGGGTATTTCATATTGCATTAGGCACTCTGCTGCTTTCTAGCAAGATTGAGAATTTCTTTATATATTTGCTGATTCTAAATTTTCACTTTTAATAGGAAAAGAATCATGTTGCAGCATTAGCATGTTTTATCATAACCCATCTGAGAAATCTTTGGTGGCTGCTTGTTTCACTTTTTGTTTCTTGAAATTTGCTTTTGCTTTTCCTCTCAAAGAAGAGGAGTCCAGTTCATAACAACTTTTGGGCTGTGATTTACTAGGGTGAAACTTGGGGTGTCCAAATCTCTCTTCTGTCCTCTTACCGCACAGATGTTGAAGCACAGCAAATGAATGTTGGATTGGATAAAACTGCAGCTCTGAGTCTCAGTAACCTTGCCCAAAAGTACTTTGGTGGGAGCACCAGAACATGAAATTTAGGGGTGCTCTTCTGATCCTTGAAGCATGCTTTATCTTATATATAAATACAGCATTCAGTTGTGGTGTCTAAAGAGCTCACAGGTGGCTGAGGGGTGACTCCGGACCCCTGAGCTTGTCCCCTGCTGCCTGCCATATTCATAACTAATCTGTAGTCTCCTCCCCGGGTTGCAGGCACTCAGGGAGTTGTTGAGTGTCAGAGTTTATTTGTCCTGGTTTGATTAGCACAGACCTGGCAGGGCGTATTTTCTTTTTAATGGCTCCTTGCTGTGACAGTGAGGTTTTGGGAGGAGGAGGAGGAGAGGGGGGGGAGCCTGGCATCATGTTTCCCCAGGCAAACACAGAAAAATGAAGGGCTGATGTGCTGGGAGGGAGAGAGGTGGTTGGCTCCAGAGTCTTCATTATATTTTGTATGGATACAAGATCCTGACCCTAAACACGACTGCTGAGAGGGAAGGAGAGAGGGGGGCTGTTAGCACAAAATAAGGATGCCCTTTTATCTTCCTGTGGACTTTATTTTGAGGAAGAAAAGGATGCTTGGCATGTTTCTCTCCTGTCGACTGTTGAAAGCCAGCTGCTGAAAGCCTACCCCAACACAAACAAGGATCCAGGCAGGAATGCCCTGCTGGTCACCTACTGCTGCTCCTGGCCGTGGCAGGGATCCAGCACCAGAGGAGTGTTTGGGGAGCGCCTGGGGTGCCTCAGACACCCCCATCCTGGGGCAGTTCTGCTGCTTTCCCTCCCTTTCCTCCTTAATTCCCCCGCAGTGTGACGGAGGGCTGCGTTTGAGCCCCTTACCTCTGTTGGGGAGAGGCAGTGTTGGAGAGACACCTCCAGGTGCGGAGTTTGGGGAGGGGGAGCCTGGATTAACCCCTGCTGTGCATCCCCTTCACCCGGGCTGCCCTCCCCAGCCCCCCGGCCCACCGCCCCCGCCTCCACGGCAGCCGCCTTTGTGCTCCCCGCATCCTGCCAGGCAGGTGTCAGAGCCCTGAATGCGGGCAAAGGCCCCGCTGATGGATACCACAGATGGAGCGTGGAAATCGGCCCAATAGGCCTCAGCCACAGGCCATTTCATAGGACCCAACAAAAGCCTCCAAATAAGTCAACAAAAATCCCAAAGATCACAAAGAGAAAGTGTCATTTGTCATTTGCTGTGGGTTTGTGTGGGGGTGGCGGCCCCGCTGCACTCCCCTCGCCTGCACCCGAGCAAACACGAGGAGGTCACTCGCCTCGCCTCGGCCTGGATGGCTGCGGGGATCTGACGGGCGCCGGCAGCCACCGCTGCCCCGGTGAGCCCCAGGGCTGCAGGACGGACACCCCGGTGAGCCCCAGGGTGCAGGACGGACACCCCGGTGAGCCTCAGAGCTTGGGCTGCCCTGAGAGCCCCACAGTCCACAGAATAAACACCCTGGTGCACCCCAGGGCCGGCAGAATGAGCACTCCAGTAAACCCCTGAGCCCACAGAATGAACACCCTGGTGCACCCCAGAGCCTGAAGGAAGAACACCCTGGGAAGTGCCACAACCAGCTGAATGAACACCCCAATGACCCCTAGAGCTCAGGCTATGCTGTAAGTCCCAGAGCTGGCAGAATGAACACCCCTGTGAGCCCCAGAGCTGGGGTGGTGCAAGGCAGAGAACCTGTGAAATGAATCTTGCTTAAATAAAGAACTGAGAAGATGGATGTGTGGAGAGTAGCTAGCTAATAAACCCCTACCAGAACCCTCCCTGGCCTTTGCTCTTTTTAAGTCTTTTCATGGGCTGTATTTTAGTGAGATCCATGGCTAGACAGAGTTCATTCTGGCTGTTTTGTTAGGAGGAAGAGGCTGTGTAATATGTTATTAAAAAATGTCACAGTGCATGAAGAGCTGCCAGAGAAGTTTTGCTTCCCCGGGTCTCAGGATGATAACCTCTCCATGATAACCTCTCTGCCTGCCTCTGTCAGGTGCACTGTGCTGCAGCCCTAATGCATGGGCTTTAAATGGTTGTCATGTTATTGTTATTTAATTATTCAAATGAAATGTCTTGCTGAGAGGAAGAACAGCCCACAGAATGACCTCTTGTGTGTCATTTTGTTATTCGGTTTTTGCCCCAATGTGTCTATTTACAGTGTGTGGAAAAGGGACGGATGCAGAACTCCAGGTGACCGGGTGGGACACTGGGCAGTGGGGTTTTGCATTTTGTGGTGATAATTGGCATGCAGCGTTTCCTTAGGCCACCAGATAGGTCATGAGTGGTTAAGGGACAAATAATTTCTCTTTAATTCTGTAATTCCTTTTTAAATTAAACTTCATGACTTGGCTACTGGTAGTGCTGTTAGCTGCCTCTCCCATTTTGAGCTGTACAGTAAGAGGGGTTCTGGTGATCCCAAGGAGTTCAGTCAGGGAATCTCCCAGGGCACTGAGTATCCTTCTGCTGTTTATAACTTGAAGGGGTTTGAAAATTAGGATCATTAAGACACATGTAAAGGTTAGTGATATGCATGTTTTGTGGAGGTGATGGATGTCAGATATGACAGGTATGGTCAGATAGAATCTGACCAGCTTTGCCTGTGCTGAATAATATTTTTGTATATAATGGAAGTCAGTAGACCTGTTACTGAGATACTGCTTAGAGAGAGAGCAATGCACTGTGACTATTGAACATATGTAAAATAAATATTGCTTTTTTAATGCTGAGGTGTATCCAGCTTTTGTGCTTAGCCAGCACTCTGGCTTCTCACCTATACAAAAGTCTAATAATGGTGTTTTAATAGGAAAAAAATAAGAAAAAAGCTTCCTTCATGTTAGTAATATTTAAGAATTCTTTGTAAGAAATAGAACCAAAATAGTTTGTAGTACAGATATGTAGCTATCCTTTGAGATAACATTTGTCTGACTTTAATATCACAGAGCAAATAAAAAAGAAGCTAATGTTTCCAATAAAGCTGCACATAGCAGCAAGGCCTGGCAAAAGGTAGTGCCAATGGAAGTAATTTCATTTGATATACATTTTCTCCCTACTTTAATTTTATTACTTTCTCCTTAAATTCTTACACTTGATTACATATATTGTTCCAGATTCTTAGATACTATAGGGTTTTTTTATTGGTTTACCTTTGTGCCTTTCATATACTGCTTAATGAAATATAAAGTGAAAATGAAATTAAGTCAGGGTTTCAGTTCTGCACTCTCTTGCTAGAAAGAGCTTAGGGAAACATCCAAGATTTTGCTTAGTCTTTATGAAACGTTTTAAAAAAGATAATGATATGTCTCCTGATACATCCCACTCATTTGGTGAGGGAGTTCACTTCAGAAATTTAGCAATAAATATCCCTTTAAATTACACAGTTTAAGCTGGCTTTTTATAGGCATATATGTAGATGTTTGAAGAAGTTCTACACATACATATGGAGTTTGAAAGAATATTGAAAGAATTCCTGACATCTTGGGATTTGACTTTTTTTAAAACTCATTGTACACGATCCAAGGCAGCTTTTGTCAGAGAAGTTATCTCCAAAAGGGACATTTCTGAGCTCTGTTTCAGATCTCGCCACACCGGGTTTGGGCAGAGTGCAGTGGTAGCCAAAGTCACCCAGGTAGTGTGTGTGTGCTCTCCTCCACCAGCCTAGCTTGGCAGCAAGAGCTGCTCTGCATAAGGTGGGTTATTTGTATCTAAGAGTGACAATGGGGAACTATATTTCAAATATCCTATTTTTCTTTTTGTTCTTGAATGACAGCATGGACCCATCCTCTAGGGTTGTAACTTGGCAGTTGCTGAGGAAGGCAGGTGTCACTTGGGACCCCGGCTGAGAAGATTTGGAATTTGTCACTAATTCAGGCAATGTGTTATGTTAATTTAGGGATACTCTAGATTGCCTGTTTAATAAGGACTGAACCTGAACTGTTTAGGATAGGATTGTGCTGATTCTCCTTTGTTCTAGAGAACAATATTCTCAAGAATGAGAACCTCTTAGTTCAGTCTTACTTGGGGCAAACCTTCACCGCAAGTAAGAGACTCTGGGAGTTGGATGTTTGTTCAATGTATTAATGCTGAGATCCACGGAAGTTTCTCCTTATATCTATGTATGTTGTGTCCAAGATATTGATGCCGTCTGGAAAATGAGGACACCTTTCACAAAAGAGGCACTGGTCTAGCAGTAATTGTTCTTTTCTTTGGTATGCAGAAATTAATAAACTTTTCAGCTGAATTGTCTGAAAAAGTACAATGTGTTTCTCATGCTCTAAGTGAACAGATTAGGTGTATTTATTAGCTCAAACAGCTTGAGTGAAATTGGAAATGTAAGACAGCTGGAAGTGAACATGGTGGGGGGGTTTTAGCTGGAGTTTGAAAAACAGTTTGCTTCCAAATAAATTACATTAAAAGGATTATATTAAATCAATGTCTATATCAATAATTTCTTTGGCATTGTTGAAGTAGTAGCAGCAAAGCTTGTATTTCCATTGAACAAGCAGTTTCAACATCACTGGGGAGTGTCTGCCCTCTTTAGGTGGTTTCCCTTGAAGACTCAGGCAGGAAGGAATGCTGGTTGCCTGGACAGCAGCTGATGCAAGTGAAGACTGGCTTTGAAAGTCTACTTTTTTGGTTCATTACCGTTTGCTGGAGAAAGTGAATGTGGTCCTGTACTGGAAGAGGCTCTGCTGCCTTCACAGTTACAGGTCTGGGTTCAGCTGTAGCTGGAGTTCACTTGATTGCCAGGGGAAACAAGCAATGCTGCCAGGATCTGGCTGGCCCTGTCTGTGACCTCACTATCTGCATGTCTGTGAAGTTCAGAAAGAGTTTTTATATTGATTTCTGATAAACTGCTGATTGCAAGAGTTGGTAGCCCCTTCCTGGGTCATGGTCATGATAAATGTGGTTTGTTTCTTGCTGACTTTCCTTAAATTCTGACCCAGGGAGTGTGAGAGGCTTTTAGTCCAAGACAGCCTCCTTATAAGAGGATGTCATTGACTGATTGATTCAATAATTTGCTGTTCTTCCTCCTTAACTAAAGCTAATTTTTGCCAATCTTTTTATCTTTTTTGAGCATCAGCACCTCAGTCTGATGAAGGCTCTGACATCGATTCAGAACCAGATTTGCCTTTAAAGAGAAAGCAGCGTCGCAGCAGGACAACCTTCACAGCTGAACAACTGGAAGAGCTGGAAAGAGCTTTTGAGAGGACACACTACCCTGACATTTACACCAGAGAGGAACTTGCACAAAGAGCCAAGCTCACAGAGGCTCGTGTCCAGGTATGTATTTACAAGCTGCCTAATGAAAGGAGTTTCCTTTTCGGTTAGCATGTGAATCCTTTTATATTCTTACATGATCCTACTCTGGAGTAGAAGGAAAATGTGAAATAACATTGTTTACAGCTGTAGGGTTTTGACATCTGTACGTGGATGTAGGTTTACAACTGTTTAAGAGAAGTGCTTTGAAAAAACTTTTGTGTCTTCCCCAGTAATTGTTCCATACCTACCATGAATATAATACTGAATTTTTGGAGAAGAAGAAAGGCTGATATTCCCATTTGTTTGTGTTATGCATTTGACAGCTCTCTGCATGTAATCAGGTCAGCTGTTGTGCCAGTTTATGGTTACTTAACTGATTTCATCTGTTGTTGTCTGGGTCTTCAGGCATTAAAAAAGTAGAGAAAAACATTTTTTTAAAGGACAGTGTGTCCACAGAACCATGCAAGTGAGCAAGGTGGCTGGTGCAGTATCTTCAGTTCACTTTTAGGTTAGATTTTGAAGTTGACTTGGTATAAATATTGTAATATCTCTTTTATCCCCACTATCAGCTTAATTCAAAGAAAATAAACCCTCAAATAACTTCTAACTCTTCATAGCTTCGTGTAGATCTGGATTGTCTAAAACAAGCTAGTTTACTGGAGCTGTAACATAGAGTTGGTTTACTTTTTTAAAAACATGAACCTGGATTTTTAGTTGTTTAAACCCAGGAAAATAGCAGCCAAATTATTCTGGAATAAACTGCACCCCAGAGTTCAAGTTTAGATTAGGACTTATCCTGTTTCATGTCAAAGAAATTACATCCTGTGAAAAGTTTAATACTGCAGGCAGAATCTTCTGCTGCTCTTTCACTATTTGACATCTTCGAGTCATTGGGAAAAGCACATCCTGTTTAAATCAGTCTGTGTTGCAAGTGTTACTAAGCAAGTGTGTGGTTGGGTGATTAGCAAAACGTAGAAGCTTGTGATCTAACAAAGGAAGAGAAATGAGTGGTGACTTGTGGTCTAACCAAGGATACAGGTGAATTTGGTTTCTTTGGTGAAACTCTATTATGTTTTGACCTTTGAAACTCAGCCTGAGGCATTCAGACTCTGCAAACTGAAATAAGCAATACAAAATATCCCTCTGACTTTTTAAGACAATCATGCCTATTGCAGTCTGGCTGTATTACTCAGCATCTGTCTTGAAAGGTCCAGACTTTTTCAGTTTTACCTGCTAAATGTATTTTGTAGAAGACTTCACACCACATTTCTTGTAAGTGTTTGTTATGACTGTGGGAGGAAAATCAGATGTGTGGATAAATTTGTCTGGAAGGCAAACTCAGTGGTGCATGACTCTTTTCTAAACATGTTTACTAAGTGAAATGCTTGCAAAACAGCTTCATATATAGACTTGGGCCAGGTAAGACCAAATCAAGCCCTGGGAATCGTTTGCACACAAACATAACAAAGATAACTTGCCTCAAAAATGTTGTTAGCAAGACGAATGGGATCTTGTATATGATGTTTTGGTCTATGTTGTTTGGCTTCGGTGGAAAAATACGATAAAATGAAAAAAACCTTGTTCATGTTTTTCTAAATCAATGACCCACAGCTAGAAGAAAAGCAGAACTCTCATTAACATAACAGCTGTCTTAATGTGGCTTTAACCCTGTGACTTTTTACATTCCTCATGGCTTCCTTGGTTCCCTTGAGACGCATCCTGTCTCACACCACTCGTATGATCTACAGCCTCACGAATTCCCCAGTACCTCTGACATGGATATTTTACCTAACCCAGCATGGAAGAGAGTTCCCAGTCAATCAATGATTAAAATACCAGAACAAAACCTTTCTGGATTAAAGATGAGCTGGGGTTGAAGTAACCAGCCTGTGGGCAGTTTCCTAGTGCACTCCATCTGTCTGGTACCCTTGAAGGCTGGCAGAGTGATTTAGCAGTGGATTAAGGGATACAGGATTTGCCTTATCAGCATTCAGCACCTCTCTATAGCCCCTTAAAATAGCCACGTATGATGGGCATGAAATAAAAGACGACCTGTGAAAAGAAAATAACCCTAAGAGACTTGAGGCTGAGAGGGCTGGATAGCCATACTGAAGTAGCATTCAAGCTTTCTTAGTCACACTTCTTTTTTGGTAACAGTATGACAGAGATCAGAGATACCAAATTTTATATGGACATAAACACAAAGATCTCTTTGACTGCTTCCCAATAAAGCATCATCTAAAAGAGATGGCTCTTTGCAGCCTCAATCCAACTGAGCCCAGAATTTTTACTTTTTTTCCTTTGGAGCTGTAAGGTCCAATTTTGTAGAGTTGTTTTATATTTTCTAGGTAGTTATTTAGTTGATTACAACTGGATCAACCTTATTGTTCGCTCAGTCCCTCTGTGTAGCACTTGCATCTCATGTTTTGTTTTCTCTACCCTGCCACCCCCGTGCTTCCCCTTTCCTTCTGTTCCCTGAGGCCATCTATTACTCTCCTGAAAGGAAGAGTCTTAAACCACTGAACCATGGTTTTTCTCACTTTCCCACTGCTGAAGGGTAACCAAATGCATGTTTCTAACCCGGTTGCTTGGAGGTGGGGGAAAAAAAAATCTTGCCTCTGGTCTGGGATCAAGCTTAGAACATGTCAGCCTCTAAGGGGAATTTTTTGAAAGCTACAAGCAAATGAAAACAGACTTTACAGTGTGAATGTTATTTGTGTATCTAATCATAGGGACAGAAAAGGCTTTTGGGGAAATAAGAGTTGTAACAAACTCCACATTGTAAGAGTCACGAGATATGTAACTATAACAATTGCAAATAATTCAGCCCTGGGTTTAATGAAGAGTTAAAATGCTCCCTGCAATTCCTCTGCAGCACCTTTTCACTCAAGGATTGTTGAGTCCTTCCCCCCAGTGTTTGAACCTAGATGTGATGTGGGGTCAGGACACCCTCTTCTGCTACCTCTTCCAGGAGCACTTGCTCTTCTCTGCACGTTAGATGTGGAAGGAAGGGGAGCGTTCTTTGGTCTTGTGCTTTTATCACATACTATTCAAAAAGAAGAGTTCCAAAGGAAGATCTTTCATTTAAAAACAAAAAACCAGTAATATTCTGGGAATGTGAAGTTAAAAATTTGCATACTTTGAGTAAAAATTGCAACCTTGCAGTGCTTTACCGGTTCAGTTTAAAACCTCATTAAAACCGTCATTAAGTTGCAGCGCAAGCCTGTAAGGTCTGTGGCCTGTTTTTACTGACAATCTGAAGGCAAGTTGAAAAGTGAATTTTTCTCCAGTGTAGGTCAAAGGCTCTTTCTGAGCTTCAGAGCAGTGAAGTTATGGTTTCTGTAACAAGTGATACATAAGGAATGAAGTGGGTAGTATCTTTCCTGGCCGCTTTTGATTCCCACATCAGGCTTGTTTTCAGACCTGGGTGAACTGGGCAAGCTTTGGCAGCAGCTTGGAGCCTGTTTCAGATTGATGGTGGGGAGTGTTTACATTAATCTTTTGGCAAAGGACTTTTAAATAAGGTTCAGGTTTGTCCCGTGGCCAGCCAGGAGCCTGCCTTGGCCAATGGGGGCTGGCCATGCAGGCAAATCTTTTGGGGCTGCATTCTGATGGCAGGCATCCCAAATTGCCAGAAATGTGGTGCATGAGACTTGTGTATTCGACCATGTTAAGGAGTGCCCCAGCTGCATGGATCCTTGGGGCAGGAGGCCCTGCTGTGAGAAGCAGCTGGCACATGGCCTTCTGTTTAACTCCAAAACGCAATGGGAAAAATTTGTTTGGATTCTGTTTTGTCCATGAATAATGGTGAAAAAGTAGGGCAAGTCAGGAAGAATTCTGAATCATGAGTATTTCCCACCCTGAAGAGGTTCTTCTCAGCCAAATCCCAGTTTTAAAGTGTTTTGCTTGAAAACTTTAAAAAAAAAAAAGTTATCAACAGTGCATGTCTGCAAATTTAGGCAGATCTCTCCAGGCTACTAGCGTGGAATTGAATGTTCCCATGTCAAACTTGTAATCAGCTTGTAAGCTATTGTAAAAACTTTATTATAACCTTAACAAATAAGTCCCAAGAGCTCAGAGTTCTTAAGTAGCTAGAAGATAAATTATTAAAAAAATGTCTTTTAAGTGTTGTGCTTGCATATTATTTTCTTTGTGTTGCTGTGGTACAGGGCGGGAAAGAGTTTTGAGAAGAGTGAGGTGAAAGGTGGGAAAAGAAATTAAGATCCTTGAGCTAGTAGTAAGGTTTAAAGGCTCTGAAGTCCAATTTCTCAGCTTCAATAGTCTTTTCTCTGTAGAAAACAGTGAAGACTCCCTGAGAAATCACTGGGGAGGGGGAATCAGTGCCAAACCCAAGTCTTAACTTGCTCTCAGCTCTTCTGAAATGGTTTGAGCCTCTACACTGAACTGCCCAGTCCTATGGGAAGATGGGGCAAAGGAATGTAGGATTGATTCAAGAACATTTAAACCTTTCAGCAGATCTTTACTGTTATTCCTGCTGTGGTTTATGGAGAACTTCTAATGCCTTTTCTTGAGGCTGAACCTCTTGCATCATAAAAAGGCTAAAGAAAGAAAATACTGTGTGCGTCCTTGCATTAGATAACCCTGTAATTGCAGGTCCCCCCTCCCCTGTAAAGGGGAAATTCTTATGGGCAAATTAACCAACTGCATTCATATGCAGGCCCAAGAGGACATTTTTAAACATAAAGGAAAAGAAGGATGTTATTTTGATTGTCTCTCTCTGGTCCCTGCTGCCTAAGGGCTCTAATTAGTGTCACTTTAATTTATAAATATGCAGTTCAATTTGCTTATTACTCAATAATTTTCAGAACTATTCAGCTGCAGTTTTTTAGAAATATTTTTGTAGGATTGAGTCAAAGTCTTCTCAAAGAAACCTAAGAGATCTGAGTATGTTGGATCACACTGGGAGGTGGTTGGAAGTCCCTATTCCCTTTGGCACAATCTAGTGGCTTTTTGGTCTCTGTTGGTTTTTTGTTTTATTTTGTGTGTGGTGTGTTGGGTTTTGTTTTGACTTTGTGCTTTTTTTTTTTTTTTTTGGTTTTTTTTGCTTTGTTTTGTTTTGGGGATTTGTTTGGTATACTTTTCTCTTTTATTCCCCCCACTCCCTCCCCGGTATCTTTTCAAAGAGCTCTGGTTTCTAGCGCGTTGAGTACTCATAGTATCCTAAATAGCATCGCTTCCCATCCCCATAAAGAGCAGCCTTTGGTAGGGAGCCTTCAGCCTTGTGACATTCCCACTGGTGGCCCTGGCAGGTTGCTCTCAGAAGGCTTTGGCCACAGCTTTGGGATGCTGTGAGGGAGCATGGTGTGCATCTGTACGGAGTGGACCTTATTCCTATGAGGCTGGGGGTGTGCAGATGTCACAGTGAAGCTGATTTATCAACTAGTTGTGCTAAAAAGCATTTCTGTTCCCACTCTTTCTTCTTCCTGTGGCTGGTCCCTGGCAGTGTTCATCATACTGATATCACAGTGACCCAGGACAGATACTCACCCTACTGCAAAAAAATAAAACAGGGGATAAAAAACTTGTTTTCTGTGCACAGCTTTGAAAGGCTGCTGAGGTAAGAGAGGTCTGGCATCCGTAGGGACTGCAGGAGCAGATGCTGAGGGTGTCTGTTGAAGTCACCCCGCCGTGTTTTGCAAGGGTGACAGAGTTGGCTCTGCCCGGGCTAGTGCAGCTCAGCTTTGTTTGCAGTTTCCTTCTTCAGCCTCCCCTCTTCCCAAGGCACCCCTGCTGCTTCTGGCACAGCCCACATTCTTTCCCTGGTGGAACATCCGCCAAGGACTCCCGCTTCCAGGATGGTCAGACTTTGTTTTGAACATGTGAATTTTGTGGGAAGGGAGAGGTGGGGAATAGTAGGGTGGGGGAGGCAGTTACCATGAAAAATATCATGAGGAAAAAGCGAACCAACTCCTCCCTCTCCCAATCTAAAATCCATCTAAAATTAGAAATGCCGTTAGCAATAAATCAGTCTTTTGACTTTGTGTGTTTCTGGCACTTGTGCTTGCAATGGTCAGGACTTTGTATAACAAAATATCCACGGGTTTTTTGCAACATTCACATCTTGAATGTTTTGCCCTGTTGAATCAGAGATCTTTTTGCCTTAAAAGCACATAGAGCACTTTGTGTTTACGATCAGACTGTCGAAATGTCAAGGCTAATTACACTAGTGTGTTCCCAAGTGATTAAACACATCTTTTAAAGAATATCCTGTTGAGATCAACTAAATAAGAAATTGGCATGATCACTTGCAAGCTACTTTAAAAAAAATGATAATAAGAGGCAGGATCTAAATATTAGGAAATAGAGATGGAAGAAACCTATTAGTTTACCTTATCCATTCTACATTGGTACAAAATACAGTTTTTATGTTCTGTCTCAGAGTGATTTCTTTTTCGGTCCTTCCAGTCCCAGGTGCTTGAAAAACTGGAGCCTCCAGTACTTAAAGGGCTAATTTTTTCCTCATTTTTTCTATATTTCATCCTCTTCAGTTGTATTTTTGAGATATGAATTTTGGCCAGACATTGGGATTCAAGTTTGTTTCCAAATCATCTGGATAATTTACATTCCATCTTTGAAAGTGACACAGGAACTGAGGAGTCCAAGCCTCACTAAAATGACTGTTACTTGGCTTCTGTGCAGACACAGTTTTTCAATGCTTAGGTCCCTCAGCCAAGTCATGTTTCCTCTGTCCATCTTTAGATAGCTTAGAATTTGATTTCTGTTTTGCCTACTGCAGGGTGGCACTTTCTCACAGGATGACACTTGGGATCCAGGTGTTGGTTGTATGCCTCTCGAAAGGACATTGTGGGAGAACAGGAGCAACTTATGGGGACCTGCTAGATTTGAAAGGCCACTCAGAAGATGAGGATTTTGTCAAGTTGGTGGAAGTTGAAATCTGTTGCACATAAGGCAACGTGGTATTTAAATCATATTGGATATGTACAAACAAAAGAAAATATTCCCCCAGGTGTTTACAATATGTTTCTAAGCAGGCATACTGGCTTGTGGTGACTGGATTTATTTTTAAATCTTGGCTTGAGATTAGCAAAGTTTTTCAAGATTCCTTTAGTGGTAGTAGTGTACACAGATTTTTCATGATACGTGACGATTTAAGAAATGAAAAAAATTCTGGGCTCTTGAGAATAGATCAAGGCAGCTGATTGTGTCTAAGGGAAATTTAAATTTAATTTAAATTTTTAAATTTAAAAATCCCAGAAATTTCAGTTAACATAGCATATAACTGCTTCTGAATAAAACTTGGGATTTGACTAATTGTAATGAACATGACATGAAATGTAAATAAAATATTTAGGTTTGATTTATTTAGGTTTTAGTAACTTTTTCTCAGTTATTTAGATTTTAGTAACTTTTTCTTGATTTGGTATTTTTTCAAGTTTTGTTTTCTCACGTGCCTCTACCTTTCTGTAGTGATGAGCATGTGTGGTATTAGTGGCAATAAGACTTTCTCTGCAGTTTTGAATTTGTTCAGGGGGTTTTGGTGAGTTAATTTTGGACTAACTCTGGTGCCATCTGCCTTCCTGCCACCCGGGGAAAGTGAGAAGCCAGTGCCAGAGGACTGTGCCAGTGCATAGGTGCCAGTCAAGTCACACTCATTTAGCACCTCCCAATCCCATAGCACTGAGGTGGCAATACACAGCCTTGTTTGTGCACAGCCCAGGCAGGTTTCTGCACCCCTGCAGTCCCACTTAATATAATGGGGCTCCAGGTGGCAACAAAACTCTGCACAAAGGTGTTCATTATGTGGCTGCTGCAGAATTTTTGATACCACTGAGTATGTCCCTTTCAGGGATGTCTGATACATAGCTGCAGCTCTGGAGAAAATGCCAGTCTATAAAGTGAGCCAAAAATCTGTCTGTAAATAAAAATATAAAACTTGGCATTTATGTAAATAGCTTACTACTGAATTAAAGTTTGGGATCTGACTCATTTTAATAAAGATCTGGAGTTTGAAGGCAAATGCTTATTTGTAAAGGAAGCAAAATCTTGTCACCTCATTTTCCTGCGTGAAATCCATTCACATAGTGTAGTTCAGTTTGTGTTCCCAAAGCATTTGGAGATCATCAGATAACCCTCTTGACCTGAAGAAGGGAGAGTGTCAAGGAAAAAAGCCTAGTTAATGACCTGGGTCAGCTAATTACAAGAAGCGTTTGCTGTTCCCTGATCACTCCTTGACCTCCATTATCCTTCCTAAGTGTTCTTTGGATCTTTAGTAAGGTCTCTTTCTTGCTCTACAGGTTCAGTCTAGACCCATCCTCAACTACTGCTCGTGGCAGATTTTGCATCTCCACCCTGGTGCCTTGTCTCTGCCAGCTGCTTTCAGAAATGGTTCATTTCTGGAGAAAGGATGGTTCATGTGGAGAAAGAAGGGGGGGTTAGCATGTACTGCAAAAAAACAAGAGGGATTTGTGACATAAACCAGAGGCTCCACCCATCCCTCTGTCCTAGATCTTAAACTGGAGTGGGAGTGTATAATTGAGGAGTAGATGTTCTGGCTAAAGGAGGAGGCAGCTGTGTGAACTGAGCATCTCATTCTGAAAAGAGGATGAAGTCGGAACAAGCTACATGGTGACAGATGGCCTATGTCAGAAACCAGATGGCCCAGTGAGTCCCACCACTCCTGCCATGAAATAGCAAGCAGAGGAGAAGCCAACAGTGTAGCCCAAAATGTTGTTACCCTCTTATGTGAGAGCCACTCATGGTTTGTAGATGGTGTTATGCTTAGGATCCCAGTCTGTAATGGCTGATTCATAAACCAGGATAGGCTGTTTGCAGGAAGGGTGACAGATCTGAAGCCCCAGCTTATACAAATACATCTCTATGTGGCTCATCAGCTAACATGCCACAGTGGCTTTCAGGCAGGCTGCCTTAAAGTCTGTGCAGATCTACTTTATCAGATGTTAACACTCAGTTGAAATTTTATCTAATTGATTGCATCTATAGATGAGTATTGCAGCTGCTTCAGGGTGTAGGAATATGAACAACTGGCTGCTTGTTTCCAAATGTGTGCAATCTCTGTTACCTTAAACAACCATTCTTTCCCTCAGTGCTCTACCATGGACCTGAGAGCTGTAATCAGGAGCCTATTCTGACCCTGTAACAAGGCACTGTGCCTGCACCCTGCTCCAGGCACAGCTGCGCTGACTCCTTGCCCTTCCAGTTTGTGATGGGTGGAATCTCTATAACATCAACATTAACAAATGTGTTTTGCAACTCCTATTATGTCTGCATTTGTGACGTCTTGCCTCTTCCTATCTTGGAGGTAGTAAGAGCCATCCAAGACTTGGAAAAATTAAAACACGAAATGAGAATGACGTGAAGAAAAGCAGATTTATAGTTAAAATGTCCCACTAATCCAAACCCCATCTGGTTGGTGTGCTGTCCTGGGAACAGATTTCAAAGTGGCTCTGAAATGCTAATCTAGTACTGAAGTTCTGACCTACTGTTGTAAGTTTATTAAGAGATGTTTCATACATATGTGAACATATGAAAACTTACTGGGAGGGATTTGTGTATTTTGTTCACGGGGCTTGTATTTTTCTAATTAAAAGCTTAAAGTTCTGTTGGTCATTAGTGTAATACAGCATCCCAATATGTAAGTACACGCACCTTCTCACAGTGCATTAAGTGATACCGCTAACTTGCCAGCAAATTAAATATAAAGACAATGCAGATTAAATAGCTTTGGCTGGCACTTAGATTAAATGGAGAAGTTTCTCCTTTCTCATGAAATCTGACACAGTAATGATAGTGATTAAAAACACTAAAGCTTGAAAGAGTAGCCAGCTCTCAGGAGAGGCTGTGTTTGAGAGGAAACTAGGGATCAGAATTCCTGTGTCGCATCTGTTGGACCACGGAAGTGCATGCCTTTGGAAGGGCACTTTTCTTGCCTAGGAGCACTGAGTTCAGTGTGCATCTTCTGCAGCTCTCATCTCAGACACTGAGTGCGTTTGAAATACAATGCTGTTCTTTCTGATACATCTGTATTAAATGTGCAAAAATCAAATGTTCATATTTGAAACACTTGCAGGTCTGGTTTAGCAATCGTCGTGCCAGATGGAGGAAACAGGCAGGAGCCAACCAACTGATGGCTTTCAACCATCTGATCCCTGGAGGATTCCCACCCAGTGCCATGCCAACTTTGCCAACATACCAGCTCTCTGAGCCCTCCTACCAACCCACCTCCATACCGCAAGGTACAGTAGCCAACAGGTACTTGGTTAAAATAGTGTTATTGGGGGTTTCCTGTGCTCATCCATTGTAGAAATATTTTCTTTTCTAATGTGTTGGCTAATTTAAGGTCTGACTCAGGGAGGACCCTGCAAGCCTGCTTATTTTAAGCACGTAAGAACTCAGTTTTGCTTTGGTGCAAGAAAGGTGTGGTCCCATGTGAAGGGTGCTCTCTAGAGAAATAATCACCTTCTGCACAGCAAATGTGCAGCTTTGGTAAAGTGATGTACACGCATCCCCATCCTTTCACTGCACTGACCTGCTTTGCTGGGAGTGCCTGGTGTGGTGCAGAGGAGGCAGGTACACTCTGTCCTCATTGTGACTGTCAGCGATGGAGCATTGGAACTTCTGTAAATACTCTGAATATTTATCTGATGGTCGAAAAAGAAGCTATTCAGACCACCTTGTTTCACATCAGACAGTAGCCAGTCTCAGTAGAGCAAAAATTTGTCTTAATGTTATCAGAAATTCTGTGAACTCTGATGGATTTGAGGGGGGAGGAAACAGACCCTCAAATCTAGGCTTTGTTACATTTTACTATTAAATAAAAACCTAATGGGTGAGATTTTATAAAAATGGTTATGTGCTCTTATTGCTTCCTCCTTGAGATTTGGATCCTAACTCTTGGTGGATGTTCTAATTGAGGGAATTTTTCAAAGCCCAGGGCTTCTCCCATCTATTGCTAGGCTTGCTACAAACCATGGGGGGATTTCTCTGCTGTGACTAGGAGGGGAAAGCCTGTTACCAGTCTTATAAGTAAATAAATATTTTCCTTTATTTATATATATATATATATATATATACACACACACACATATATTAAAAATATTGCTAACAATATGTGCTCACTAAGGGTTGTCTGAAAACCGCATGTCTGTTGTTATGATATTTACAGTCTGTTTAAGAATTTTTGTGTAAACTGGCTGGTTAAATATCCAGCAATATTACAGATTTACTTTTCTACTTAACCAATGTTGAGATGCAGGTTGTGATGCAGTTCTCTTAAGCTGAGCTTCGCATAATGAACTTGTTATGCCAGAAATAAAGGAGAAAAACATATCAACATGTTTCTTCTGCTTCCAGCCGTGTCTGATCCAAGCAGTACCGTCCATAGACCTCAGCCTCTCCCTCCAAGCACTGTACACCAAAGCAGCCTCCCTTCAAACCCAGAGAGCAGCTCTGCCTATTGCCTCCCCAGCACCAGGCATGGATTTTCCAGCTATACAGACAGCTTTGTGCCTCCATCCGGGCCCTCCAATCCCATGAACCCTGCCATTGGCAATGGCCTCTCACCTCAGGTCAGTCCTGTGTTTTCAGACAGAGGATTTGCTGTATACCAGAACCAAAGAGTCTATTCCCTCAGGCCGCAGTATAATGAATTGCCAAATTTAAACCATAATGTATTCTTTATATAAGCCACATGATTTCAGTTTGCTAGTTTCCTTCTTTTTTTTTTTTTATTTAATATTTTTTTCTCCTACTGGCTGAATCAAGAGTCATAGCTTATATTTAATTTCAACCAATTTATAATGGAATCATGCAGACTTCATCTTTGCATTCAGTTGTCAAGCATTTGTAATGTACTGTTCTTCTGAAGATCCATGGCTAGGTACATCAAGTAGATGATGTATTTTTTTATGTGAATAAAATACCTCTTTAAAATATTTTACCAAGTGGTCCAGGAAAATTACAAGCAAGCTGTATGAGGAGAATTCCAAGGACCGAGAAATGTGTATTGAGATGAGCTATAATCGAGTTATAAATACATAAATTAGGAGTATTACTGCTCTTTGGCAATATATAAATGCATGAATACCATAATTGTTTTTCTAATTTGCGTGAGCTCTTTTAAGGAAATCATGTTAATAAATTGCCTTGATAATTGAGTGTCAAAAGATTGGTTAAATTTTCCTACACACGGCATCTGTCTGAAGCTGACATTATTAGTTAAAGCTTGAATAGATGGTAGTTTATTTTATTAGCAAGAGCTTTGCCCAGGTGCTTGGAAAGAGATGTCCACTAAATTCTGAGGAGTCACAAAGAGGATGCAATCTATAATTACAATCAGGAATCTCTCCAGGGCTGAAAGTGAGAGTTTTAACAGCTTTATCTGCTTTCTACCCTATTTTCCTCTCAGTGGTTAGAAAAACAGAGAGAAGCTCAGAATGACACAAATGAAAAGTGAAAAGACAATTATACTCAATTACACACTAATCACTGACTATCACCACTGCCTAAGCAGGGAGAGGGCATTCTAATAGGCAGAAAATGAGATTTTAATAGCACAAAGGGTGGCCAAAATAACGACTCGTATATCTTTGCCTCCTTCGTTTTCTTCAACTTGTGGTTTGCATCTCGGGAGTACAGTTCCTGGTTCCTGTGCAACGGTGATAACTCTGTGCAGCTGAAAAGTTCAAAGGCACTGGAGTTGAAAAGAATGAATAACAAAGGCAATGAAATAAACATTTTTGCCCAAAGGCAAAAGTTCATAAACCCTTTTTTGTAACGGTAAATGTAATTAAGATTCACAGATTCCTATAGCATAGAGTGGGGTACAAAACTTTATGGCTTGAAACCTCAGGAACAAAATACCAATAGAAAAACAAATGGATGTACTTCCAACAAGACTTGAATGGATTTTGTTTGAAAGAATTCTGATTTCTAAATGCAAACTCCAACAAAATCCATGACATTATATTAGTTGCTGCTTCCTTTTTTTTTTTTTTTAATGGCAGTTTCATAGTGTGCAAGGTTTCCACATTTTTGACATAATTATCTATCTGGTTTTCCATGTTAATCCAAAAAAAGTAGTTGTTAGTGTCACTTTAAATGTATGTTGGTTCTGGCTGTGGAAAATGTGATCTCTTTTTCCCCCCTTTCACAAAGCTGTTATTGTCTGCGATGCAGAAGTGGAAAGCAACAGTAAAGAAATCTTGTGATAGCTGGGAAAAATGGGACAAAAAGTGAGGCCAGATTTCCTCCCACCAAAGTCTTGCTGATTTGAGGTTTGATGTAATCAAAAGGATGTTTTGTGCTTTTTTTACACCCAGCACTGTCTTTATAGTGTGAGACTTCTGTGGTTTTTTTTGTTTTGTTTTGTTTTTTCTTAGACTTTTGAAACCTTTTTCTAACCCAATGTTTACAGCCCCTGGCTATGTCCAGCAGCTCTACCAACAGGTTTAGGAGGATGCTGATCCTTCTAAATCTGACATCATGCTTTCATTGCTCAGTGCATAGAGGAGATTATTTATATCCATTTAGATTTGGAATAGTGTCTTGGCAACTGAATGATTACCTTCAACAGCTGTTAAAAATCTTCCCATCAAATGAACAGATGAAAAACCCAGACCTAAATTAATGTGGTGTTACCAACAGCTCCTCTATATCAGTTTTGGTGCTAAACAATAAGTTAGAGACACGTAGAAAATGTAGAGATGTATAAAGTAACACACCGACTGTGTTTATATAATGGAATGATAGAGCCACAAACGTAAATTATACGCAACAAATTGTGGGACTGTAGCAAACCTGTGAAACCCTTGATGCCCAGCAGAGCCTCAGCTGCTGGTCACTGTGTTAGTGTGTGAAATGTCCCTTAGCTGTGGGGTGTGTCACTGTACATTCCCTCCCCACAGTTCCTCAGGGCTCTTCCTGAGGTGCTGAAAGACAGGCTGAGGTAAGGCAAAACCAAAAGCCAGCCCTGCATTTGGGGTTTCATGAAAAAGAGAAACAGGAGTTTTCCTGCTGAGTGGGCATGTTGCATTTCCCTGTCTGTGTGCATGGAATTTAGATGAGAAAGGAAGAGGGTCTGTTTACTAGCCAGTGGATTTTTGACCACAATAAATCTGGATGTGTGAGCAATTAACATAATGTTTCCACCCATCCATGTGTCTCACTGTGTCTCTTGCAGGCAAGCGCTTTGGACAAACTGAGTCTAAAGCTGAATTTGCAGTGACTGTAGCAGGGAAGGGGGGCTTTGTCTGAAGCCTGGATAGTATTTTGTGATTTAAAAAAAACCACCCTTAGAACATACAGAACAAAATCTAATTCTGAGATTCACAGGATCATATTTTTAGCAGACTTAAACCTCTCTCTCCCCTTAGACTTCTATTTCTTGTCCATGAGGGTCTGAAACACAACCCTCCCCCCGGGAAAGCTTTATTTTCTATATAGAATGTTTCTATCCTAACTTTTTTCTTGAATATGATGCACAAACATGGTGTTTAAAGCAAGCACTGGTGAAGGCAGAGGACAAGCAGAGACACATAGGGTGATGTAATTTTATTTTTATTGTGTTAGGCTTGAATTTGGCAGTGAGAGGGATTGATATGTCTCAGCCAGTTCTAGGAAGCAGAATGCTCCATTACATACCTGTCTTGCAAGCTGGGTATTAAAAAGCTGTTGCTCTTGTTTAAAAATATAAGAGAACAGAAAGAGTTCCACCTTGTTAATACTTGGAACTTTTTAACATCAAGACAAGATCTGCAGATATTGTTCAGATGACTGATTATTCTCCTCGCTCATCTGGTTTGTTCGTTACAACCTGGATGTTGTGAGAGGTCCTCTGTCTTGTAGACATGCAATGGGTTGACTTTTGCTGGAAAAAAGTCAGGGATTAATGTCTTGGGGAGCTGGCAGCCTGGAGTGTCCTTGTTTGTATTTCATGAAAAAAGCAACTCTGCAAGCATGTCATCTCATCCAGAGGTCTTTAAATATAATGTTAGAAAAGAGATTATTAGTGTGAAATATATGTAAATTGCATATTTTTATGTTTTCTATGCCTATTATGCAGCTTCTTGCCTCTCATGCATACATTTATGGGAATATTGTATTTCCTTTTCAAATTAGGTTTTAGTTGCTCAGTGCATTTTCTTTTAACAAATGTTTGTTAACTCAGAATTATGAGGGGGTAGCATATCTGGATGTTAATATATGTATACAGGACTTAGGCATGCTTTTGGATTGGCATGGCACTTTATGATTAATGGCCATTGCTGGCTCTTGGACGTGAAGCAGCCCAGAGATTGCAGAAACACTTGTCTCACAACTGCAGGTGGATGGTCTTGGTAAAGAGCAGATTGTTTTAAAGGCAGGATATCAATATTTTGAGCTGCTTCATGTCAGATAAGGAAAAAGGCTTTTCCGGTGTACATCGGCATCCCCTGACCTCATCATGTGTTTTTTATTAGTGTCAGAGCAGCAGAGTTTGCCCTACACCAGGTCAGGCACTTGGCTGGTTTGGGGAGTGCTGTTCTGGCTGCTGTGGATTCAGGTGGAGCAGCAATACTCTGCTTGGGTTGCTGCCCACAAGGCTGAGTGCTTCCTCTATTTAACCTGTATGGTATTTAATTTGCAGGATAATCTGGGTTTAAACAGTACTGCAGTGTTAAGGTTTCACTGGGAACAGAACAAATGTGTGTAACCTGTCTCCTGCAAGGCATAAATTCTTTTCCTCCTTGCCCTCTAGAAAACTTCTCAGATCTATTCTTTCCTCTTCCTTACCTTCTCCCCCCATAATTTAATCAAACCAGTAGCTTTAGAAGCTGCAGCTTTCAAATGGGAAGTGGATTGAATACTGAATGGCCTGTGTAGGAGATCATAGCAGTCTTTAATAAAGTTTGCAGTTTCATGCCATTACCTGGAGCTCAGGAAAAATCTTGATAAGAAAATCCCAAGCTTTTCCGTGAACAGTAGTAAAGATGCAAGCTGTTTCAAGGTTTCTTTCTTCTACTGTCAAAACAGTTCACTGCCCGAGTTTAAGAGTTACCCTCTAACTCCTTTTGGTGAGATAGATCTTAGGCAATGAGCTTCTCTTAAGCCTTTGAGAGCACTTGGTTTTCATTAACCTGAAGTATGGAACTGATGGCAGCTGTCGAATCAGTTAGATATGTTCATATTGTCTTGTTAACTCTGTTTTTAAGGGAGGCACAGGAACCAGGGACTAAAAACTTTCATTCCCTCATTAAGATGGACAAGAGTGGGGGGAAAAAAAGCAACTATAAATTCATTATACTTTTCCCTATACCTTCTGTTGGATTACTTTGAACTGGTTGTCCACAGAAACTTTTCATTTGGCTTCAAGTCCCACTGCAACGAGAAGCTCATGATCTTTGTCACAATGCAGTTGGCTTTGAGAGTTCTTTGCTTAATGACCCAAGAACATGAGACAGGTCATGGATTTCTCTGCAAGAAAGTTAATTCACATGATATAATTTTCATGAACACAAGGTTTTGTTCTGTTGGGGTTTTTTTGTTTTTGTTTTTTTTGTTTTAATTTATAAACAGATGTTCAGCCAATGGGGTTGATTATTTTTTGTTTCTGTGGGTAAAATAGGTGAGATTACAAAACCATTGAGAGTTTTATAATGTTATTGTGCAAAATAACAACATGTATTATTTCTTTTGTAAATATCCTAATATTTTAAATAGTGCAAATATATATTTATAGACAATGTAAGATATATATATACTAAATATATGAATATAGCAGAAACAATAAACAGGTGACCGCATGTTTTTGAATGTCCACCTTAACTTTTCTCTTTTGATTTGTTTTGCTTTCAGGCATAACAAATCCATATATCCCAGTTGCTGAGGGAAGGTGTGTGAGAGCTAAGCTAGTGACAGCTGGGCTGGTGTTCATAATGGCCAGAATCCTTCTTTTGTGTTTAGGGCTGAATAGAAGGTGGGAGGAGGAGAGATCACAGGCAAAGAGCATCCTAATCCCAAATTTAGGCTTGTTATGAATTCTTTTAAGTAATATTGTCATAGCTGAGCATTTAAAGTCATGTGCCTGCAATCTCTGAGGCTGCCTGAAAAAGTTGTGAGTAGTTTAATTTTATATATATACACTTACATATTTATATAAATTATGAGTATATGTTAATCTTTGAGTTTTGTTTTACCTTTTGAGTCATCTTTGCTTGCTTTTCATACAACCAGGAACTCAAGAATTAGCTGTTCTTAGAATTATTTTGCTGATGGTACCAAGTTCTGTGATCTAGCACCTTAAAAAAGACATGAGTTTTGTGACAGACTGTAATAATGCTTTGAACATCAGTAATCGTCTGTAGGTAAAAATGTATTTCATGAAAGAATCAAGTTATCTGTTAATTATCTTAAATGTTCACCAGTGCACCTTCTCTAGTTCCAGTGTAGGTACCGCCGATACCTGGTGGTGTGAAATCAGTATGAGGTTTCATTTGATGTGAGGATGAAGAGGGTCAGATCATCAGTGCTCAAAGTCACTACATTTGCTCTTATTTTCATCAGCCAAGTATGTGGTTGCCAGCTCTTGGCATTTAGTACAAAAGTTCTTTCTGTCAGGTTTCTTATATTCAACAGCAATATTTGTATATAAAAAATGAATCAACAACATGGTTCTAGGATCCTGTAGGTATAGATCCATGGAGCTACTTAACTAATTAATCCTCTGAAATCTCTCATTATAAAGCATGATAACAATCCTTTTTGTGTTCTTTCTTCTGCAATATTTTGTTTTTTGAGAGCTTTCTCTACAGTGAAGAGAGTTAACAGCAGGTAATGCCATTCATCTCGGAAGGAGTTTGAAATTTTCAGTGTTAGTGATGAATGAGGGTATCTGACCCACATCTGTTTTACATTAGAATGGAACATTGCCCTGACATCGTTAGGAGCATTTGTCAAGATTCCCTGGACAGAGCTTCTGTAAATTACATGCTGCAAATGTGTCAGGGTCAGATAAGAGGATATCATTAACTGCGCTAAAGTTTACTCATGATTCTGTCAGTTCAACTTAATATGTTAACTGCCAACCATTTTCCTTTAGCTGTTTCATTAAATCTTTCATTCACAGGAGGGGAAAAATAGTATCACTGTACCCAAAAAATATTGCACATGTTCTTTTCTCATAAATCATATTAATTGCAGCCATGGTCACAAAGCATATTAAACACAGGCATGCGTAAATGAATTAAAACATATGAGAATTTTATTGTGCCTATGGTAGGTCCTACATCCTAAAATACCAACCACATTAACAGCCAGAATGTTTCATTTCAATAAAATAAGCTTTTTTTTTTTTTTTAGTTTAATGGCCTTTATTTTGGTGAAAATAGAAGTATTTTCTAACAGCTGATAATGGGCCAGACATTGTGTACATGTCTTTAAGGCTTTCATCACTCAACTTCTCTGTCTCGACCATATCCTCAGCTGGTGATTCTGTGCTGATTCCACCAGCAAGGGATTTATCCTGATGAATATTTTGGATTGCTTCAGGTGTGTTCTCTGAAAACATTTCAGAAGGGTTTGGTTGTTGCAGTCCACTGTGTTCTATTTACTTATTCCTAATTTCACCTTTGTTTTCTAATAGAATAGAATGATTTTATCAATTACATATATTGTACTTTTTTGTATAAGCACAAAGGCTGCACATCAGCATTTCTGTGTGTGTTTTGTAAAAGGTGAGAGCAAAATATATGCAGTTAATTTAAATCTGATTTTTTTTCCACGTTTATATGAATTCTACTCTAAAATAAATTGAATAGTTGCAGTCTCTAAATATTAAAGGATGCAGTCTCTAAAATAAATTGAAGAGTTACTGCATTGTTTTAATTCTAAGTGCTACATCAGCCCTTTGATTCTGGGTCAATGAAGCTGATAATAACTAATTCAGCTTTTCCAAAGTGATTTAGAAGGAAGTACATACTTTCTAGGAATTTGGATGGTATGCAGATTGAATAAATTTACTTTCTACTTTAATTATTATAAAGCAGTCATATGTGTTTACTTCCTTAGAACTATGCTGCTTCATACCCACAGAAGATCTGAGGTGCAAAATTCAGATCCTTGCGTGTCTCCTGTGCAGTGCTAAGCTGAGGGTGCTGAGCATCCTGCAGACATGGCCCATTAATGGACTTCTAATTGATTAGGTGAAAGTGAGCCATGCCCTTCCTGTAACTCCTTGTATGGGTGAGAAGGTCATGGCACATACCGTAGCAAAGACTTCTGCCCTGAGGCTACTTCCCTTGGAGCTTTCAAAACAGACATGACCAAAAATCTAATTATTTAGATACTAATCAACTGCAGGATGATTCTGAAGGCCTCTGAGGAAGATATTTCTGAGAAGCTGATTACTCTTCAGACTTGAGTTTTGTTCACCTCAGAGACAGACAGCTCTGTCAGTTCTGCTCCTGAATATCTTCTAGATTCATATCCACTTAACAAAATGGTGCCTAAAGACTTGTATTATTTTCAAATTTTAAAAATTTAAAGTAAAAATCTCACCAAATGCTAATTTTAGTTTGTCAAAGAAAAGAAATCTCTATCCAAATAGAGTTGCTACTGATGTTTGAATGGCGTTTGAGATTCTGTCTGGATCCAGGTTTAAATTTCAAGACAAATCCCTAATTTTAAAATAGCTTCCAATCCAAAAGTTTTTGACCTCACTGTTTTTGCTGGCAAAGTCCAAATAATTTTGTCTCGGGCCTTATTCTATTGAAAATATTATTTTAAAAAAACCTTCTATCTGAAATACACAGTTGGTAAAATAGTTATTTACCCAAAATAGCAATTGATCCTAAAAGTGCTGGCAGAGAGAGCATGTGATGTGAGAGCCCTGAGGCAGAGAAGAGTTACCCTGTGACATGAGCCCAGCCCAGCCCCTTCTCCCTGCTCTTGAACTTGGAACAGAACGTGCTGAAGTCCTGGAAATATTGGTGGCACACTGGCCCAAAGCAGGAATGAAAAGGGTCGTGCACTCGAGGTTTCTGATAAACCCCTGTGTGTTTTAAACTGTAGTCAAAACCATGATACTCTTGCCAACAAAAATACTTGCCAAAGCAGTAATTTTCAACGTAAATGTTTAAGTTAAGCCATGGTTTTTCTGTGGATCTTTCTCTTCTTTTAACTCTATTAGTGTTAATTTCAAAGGACAAGGATTAATACAACCTAAATGAACATAGGGTCTAATACGGTGTCCTGCTGGTGAAATGTCCAGTCATTCAGCACACTACATTTTCAGACCATATAGACTTCCAAAGTTATAAGAAAAATATTTGTAATGTCTGAAACAGAAAACATTGCTAAAATAATGAAAATCTTAAGTTTTCAGAAACCAATTTTTAGAACAAAAACTTGAGAGTTATTTCAACTTTTGGGGAGTTTTGGCACAAAACCTTGTGCAAATAACATGATTTTTCAATCTGTGGTGATTTCAGAGTTGTTTTTTTATTATTGACCCCAAGTTCTTTTAATAAGTTTTACAAACTGAAAATATTTGTTGAATTAAATAGAAAATATCTTACGTCCTGAATCCAAATTCATCTTGTTTTTATAACTTAAAAGTTGTAAGATTTCATTGTCTGAATTAAGTCCTTGCATATATTTTGGAATTTTTTTTTTGCATGAATGCTTCAGTTTGTGAAACATTCAGAAAATACCATTGGTTAAACTCATGTTTTTCTGCTTAGTGAATCAGAAGTGAACATTCCAGTGCTGTATGTAGTAACAGAACTTCTTTCTCAGCTTTTTTGTTTCAGTGAGATATCTATGATGCATTTGATGCAAAGATATTTTGTGTCCTTGATGCAGGTATAAGGGTGTCTCTTTTTGAACTACTCTGTACCTCTTGCTCTTTTCCTAATCAGACATAGAAAAACTGGGTAGGTATTCTTTCCCACCTAAATCATGATCCCTGAATCTTGTTTCATCTATTTATTAAAACAAACCCAAACCAACAAAAAACCAAACAACTCAGAGCTGGAACCACAAGCTCCCTGCAAAAAGAATACCTTTTATTTTATGACAGAAAATAAGTACTATTCCAGGACAACAATCAGAGCTTTAGGAAACAAGATATGTTCTTATGAGGTTTAATTTAGTCTACAAAACAGACTCCAATTAAAAAAAGTTCTCTTTAGTTTATGGCAAGAATTGCCACAAAGAAAAATGATTATCAAATGTCAGATACTCGTAATGATACACATGTCAGATAATTGTAATGCCTTTTTGGAGGAAGAACAGCCTGTAAATGATCACAATATGCAGTTTTGGCAGAAGCTATGTCACCCAGCTGTTAGAAGCTACAGAATGTTTGTCAGGCTCTGAAATGCAATTTATTCCAGCAAAAAGTAAGCAAATCTCAATCATACTCTTATTTTCAAAGTGTGCTATAGTGGTGTGCCAGGAAAGGAAATATTCACCAACCTGTAGTGGGAGGGATTTTTGTACAACAAGAACTTTTCACTGTAGTTTTGTGCTTGAAAACACAGAAGCTTTTGAAATTTTTTCTTGCTCTTCTACTGGAAATTATGGCCTAGAGGGCTGGGCTTTTATAGGGGCAAGCGTGTATTTTCCAGTAACCCCTTTTCAACTACTGATTTCGTAACTGTCCCTGTAGAAGCAGCTCAAGTCACAGCTGACTTGAAGTCGCTTTGGAATGCCTGACCCTTTCTGCTGTGTTCTCTAACTCAGATGATAGAATGGATAACTGGTGTTATCACCACTTTCCTCTTGCACATTCATTTCTTTACAGGCCAGCACAGAGAGCATGCAGCAGCAGGCGGTATGGCTGCTCTGCCCCTTTCCCAACACCCAGAACATCAGGAATATGTGGGGTTCTTTGTTACTTCTATCAGTAGTGTTACTGGGATCTGCTCCAAAGTGATTTCATTGTAGCGATTGCTGATCTTGGAGAAGAAAACTGTGTGAGATTTTTCATAGCTTTTCAATGTTTGTAGATCATGCAGGACAGCACAGCTAAACAGCCACTACTTGCTTTGTGTTCTCTTATAATTTAGTTCTGAAGGAATAAATATCTGCAGAACTCCCAGCTTGGGCTGGGATCAGGCAGTCGAAAAACATGAAATTAAAAAAAAAATTTTTCCTTATTTGCCCTGGTATTAGCCATCAGATTTTATTTTGGTGGATGATGCAACCAAATTCTATTTACTCTTGGGATTAGCTACTCAAAGGACAGTTCAAGTATTGGACTAGGAAATCAAATTATAGATTTGAGAACTTCTGTGGCTCTGTAAGCAATGCGGTTCTTCATAAATTTTAACTCTTTCTATTATTCTGCCTCTTAGGTAATGGGACTCCTGACTAACCACGGTGGTGTGCCACACCAGCCCCAAACTGATTATGCCCTGTCCCCTCTCACCGGGGGCCTGGAGCCCACCACCACTGTGTCAGCCAGCTGCAGCCAGAGGTTAGATCACATGAAGAGCCTAGACAGCCTGCCTACATCCCAGTCCTATTGCCCGCCGACCTACAGCACCACGGGATACAGCATGGATCCTGTCGCGGGCTACCAGTACGGACAGTATGGACAAAGTGAGTACTGCAGCTCTGCACCCAGCTAGCAACAGCCTGGCCTTTCTGCCTGCAAGGAAGGGAATTCTGAGCAGAGATCCTAATGGCTCGCTGCTACTTCTCCCCAAAGCCGTGCACTGGTGAGATAGCTGATTGTTTGAGCAGGATTTCTGCTGCATAATTATTTTCTTAAGTGATGTCAACAACATCTTGATGTTATTAATTGTTGAGACATGAAACCTGATTGCCATTAGGTAAAACATAAGGGTTGTCCAAAATGAAATAACCGCTGGCATTCCACTATTAGAAACACATGTTCTTAATGAGGTCAGCTCAAGAATCATTACAGTATATAATCCCAGATACATAGAGTTTTGTCAAACTTGTCCTAGGAATAAAAATATTAGTCCCTTTCCTTTGATATATCAGTATTAAATATGACAATGTCAACCTGTAGTTGGCATGGCCCCATGCTGTGAGGTTGTCACAGCATGACTTTAAAAGCTTCTTTTGCTTTTTTGCAGGTGCCTTTCATTATCTGAAGCCAGATATTGCATAAATGAACTGTCCACTTCAAGTTAAAGCTGGTCTTGTTTTCCGGTCTCACTCCAAGGCTTGGATATGAGGGATCTTCTCAACACACTGCAGCCTAAACTGGGGCAGTCCCACTGAGAGAAACAAGCTTGTTATGTTCTCTCCAGTCATAGCTTTTAGTAGACTTTTGAAGGCTGGACAAAGCTATACAGAAGACAAAGGCCAAAAGCAATAATGAATTAATGTGACATGCTTCATTATGAGTGGGTATACAAAACACAGAGCAGTATTTAACATCACAGCCTGGCAAACATTCCATTTTTTTGTTGTTGTTGAAATTAATGTGCATTGATTGGGACAAATGGAACATTTTGAAACTAAACTTAGAGCAGTTGAGCTCTGCGTACTCTGACTCATCTGACATCCAGTGCTGACTTTAGTCTAACTTTAAAACAGCTCAGTTTCTGAAGCAAGGTTGGGAGAACCTCTCACTGTACACACTGGAAATTGTCATCAAGAGGAAACGTCACCATTCATAGGAAGCTGGATAAGTGCAAAAGACTTCCCGAGCAACTCACTGGTTACCTTACTATGCTTTTGTAATCACCTTGTCAGTAAATCTCACTCACAGGTTTTGCTTTACCAAGAGAGATCTTGTTAACATGAAACCCAGATTTTACCTTTTTGTATGTGTTTTCCCAGTGTGTTGTACCTTTCTAAACAAACATGGGAGACAAAATCCCCACCAACAACACGACTGATTTTTCACAACTGCCTAGCAATGTGCAATACTGTGTACCTCACACAAACTTTGGGATCATCCAAAGTCATAGATATAGAATCAGAACTATATTTTTGCAGGTACTTTTATTTTTGCAGTGCATAATTCCTGATGATAAAATACAGAAGTGTTGCAGTCTGCTGGATTACTGAAATCCAGCTTGCTAATCATGATTTAAAGGTCATCTTCAGGAAACAATACGAATAAATGATTACGTTTACATTTTTTTAGTGATGTACAGGACATAGAGAGAGATGGACCTGTATTTGACACATTTGTTTAAATTATACAGCGATATACAATATAGAAAGTATAATTATAGGAACCGAGGTTTACAAGAAGTTTGCATTGTGACATTTTAGAATGTCAATAAATTTGTGTTTTGTGATGTTGAGAGGAAGAGGATGATGGAAGGTGGGATTATTTATTTCTCTCTATTCTTGGAACAAAGAGGGAGGCAGAACACAAATACATTCCTTTTAGCATTAAGGACTATGAAGTAGTGAGTTAGACTAGGTTCAGTACAGAGGTTAGTTCACACAATGGTCTTAAGGGTGATGGAAAAATGAAATATTATCTTTGTGTTGCAGCCTCTACAACAACATGTGTTGTAAAATAAAGAAAAACCCCAACAAAAAAAGAAACAACAAAAAAAGAAAACAAAAAAACAAATGTCTTTCATGTAAAAAGTTCAGTAAATATTTACTATTTATAATGAATAAACATTATGAAGACTTGCAAAGCACTGATGATTTTGTCCTAAAATGTAGTATTGTGCTAAATACATTGATACATTTTAATCTGAATATCATGAAGAAATAAACCATGTTATCTTTGATGCAAACTGTATTATGTGAGTGTATTCTGCACACATCCGGAGCTGTGGGAGTATTGAGCAGCCTCTGTGCCCAGGTGCTAATGTGCCATGACCTGTGTGTGTGTGTGAGATAATGAACATGAGATAATGCATTTTCCAAGTGCTGTTGATAACAGTACTACCTCTTTCCAACAAGGGAAAAGCCTTTGCCATGCATTCAAAAGAAAATGACATCGGCTTAAAACCAAGTACAAATAGGGCAACTGGGATGCAGGAACTTTGTAATCTGTTATGGGCAGTATCTGTCCTGAATTATATTTTTTTTCCCTCAGAAACCTCAAGAATTTTTTAATAGGCCTACACACAAGCTGATTGAAACATGGGGAAAACCCTTAAAAATGAATGCAGTAAGTTTTACTGTCACATCAGTGTGCAAGGAAATTTTACTTCACCCTAGGATTGCTGAACATTTAATTTCCTCACCATTTTGCAGGAGATGTAACCACCTTGTACTTCTTTCAGATTTTTTTCCATGTGCATTTTATTTTTATTTTGTTCTTTTAAGTGCAACACTCTTCCATTGGAAAAGGAAGCCATGCAAGTGGAGAACTGGGATGAACTCTTGTCAGGGAAAGGGAGGAGCCTGGGGCAGAGGGATTAAACATTTTCTTGATTTATTATGTGCTGTAGAAATCTTTGACACAACTATAAGGATATCTTGGGATACTGTTGATCCCTTCCTGTTATCACTGTCAGGACTGAAGAGGTTCTTGGGAACCACATGTGTTTCTGGAATACGGATCCTGAACACTCAGCAAGTCAAAGGGGATTGAGCCTGGCATGGATATTGCATTTGACAGAAAAGCCATGCAGTAGCTGGGAGAAATGTGCTTACAGCAATGGAGTCCAAACCCCACTCACTAATGAGCTCAGAAAGGGCAGATCTCAGGGTCCCTCCTCTTACTTTCCTTTTTTATAATGTGTGAGTGTGCATATTTTACAAGATGGAAATAACCACATCTGCTTAACCAACTGTCTGTCATCTCGTTAGAGTTGGAAACTTTTGAGAGACAGGTTTTCATGAAAAAATATTTTTTCCTTGTGGCACAACCATTATTTTTAATTTATTATTTTCTTTTAAGTCTTCCTTTATCTAGAAATAACCTCTACTCCCATCACAATACCCAGTATATGCATTTTGCCATATACTTACTTTAGTATGTATTGCTATTCCTTTATCTGGGCATTAATGAATGAGCTAGGAAAAGAATAATTTTTAATGACACCTACAGTCCTTTTCTTTTCCCTAGATATTTCAGTGGTTCTCATTTGAATAAAAGCTAAGAATAAACATTTTTCTCCAATAATCACAGAGGGTTTTCTACTCAATATTTCTCAAAAGTCTGTATCCAAGTAACAAATGCTGTTGAAGTATATCTTTCTGAGCTATTTTGAAAGGCACAAAATGCCTATCTAAGTCTACAAATCTTCACTGAAAATAGCTGGTTGTCAAACAGGTTCTATGTCCTCAGAAATCCGTTTCTGCACATGTGAGATATTAGAATTAGGTTTTTAATCCCTAGGGTAAGGTCTGTGCAAATTCAAACAAAAAATATGGCTACAGGTCTGTAACTTATATCTCCAAATGTAATGAAAAAATACATAGTTACTTTGGAATTCCAAACTGCATCCCAAATTATCACATGCTGCTAATAGTTTTTTGTAGCAAGGATGTATTTACATTTTCTCAGAAGTGTTGCAGACTACAGCATGCAAAATATTTGTTATGCCTGAATTCTGTGATATATTCTCATGTAAGAAATGCATTCTTTCTGGTTACTGCTGATGTGTAAAGCATACATTTTTGCTGTGTTGGTAACTGTGAACATTCTCAACATTTGCTACCCATAAAGTCTTCTGGCCTTAAAGTCTATAAAGTGGACTATTAGAAGGTATCTTTCTATGAAATAAGAAGAAATTACTCTAAGGTAATATCAATGAGACCATCAGAAACCTGGAACAGCTTGAATTTATAAACTTCTTTGTATTGTTCACTTCAATGTTCTGCTTAATTTCAAGAAAACCTGAATCCTGATTAGAAGATCCCATTTCTAATTTATTTTGGTTTTTCAGTGACATCTAGATATTCCCTAGAGCAACTGGAGAGTCCTAGGGTTATTTAAAGAATCACATAAGTTTATTTGAATCTGTTTAAGATATTTGTCTATTTTGAAATAATAAAACTTGCAGTCTGCTTCTGTGGTCATTCCAGTTAAGACGCCATTTGACCTGTCAGATTTTTTACTCCCTATTCACTCCCAGCACTTCTGGGCAGTTCATCACAGGCTGGGAAATTCTCATCAGCCTCAGGGAGCAAAGTGCTATAGCTAGAGGGTTAGTCAGGTACAAAAATGTACAGGTATTTATTATAAGTCAGGTTCAAAAATGTACTGGTATTTGTCATACAAGCAGGCTTCAAAATCAGGATGTGTCCATAGTGCTGGTGCTTGGTTCTGTTTTGCCATAATGACCTCCACAAGCAGCACTTTGCAGTGTTCACACACAGTTTAAATCTTTGCTCAGTGCATTTCCATCACCTCAGAACCACTGACTGAATAACCCACAGTGGCTGTGGACAGCTTGGGCACTGCAGCATTTTGACATGCACTGTTTATTATTCAGCTATTCAGGCAATGTCATGAAAAATCATAATAAAACTAGGAAGACACATCACATTTGACCTTTGCTGAATAATTTAATAAAGCCAGCTTGATACACAAATCTGAAAGAGCAGTTGCTGGTAAGAGCGGAACTATTGCTTCCTTGTCTGAGAATTGGAAACAGTTCAGAAGATTTATTAACCATTCGGTGTCTTCATCTTCAGCAAAGTTTGTCCCTTAGGCCATAACCAAATGTTAAGCTGCTTGTTTCTCCCCACACTCCCCTCCTTTCAGTGCTCACACGGGTATCTTTGCTTATGCTGTACACAATTATGGGCTCAGTGCTTCTCATGTCTCTGTACAATTATCCATGTTTTTTTCTCACAAACTCAGTTTTATTTGCACAAACATTTTTCTCCCCATAATATGCATTTAGTCATAATGACCTCAAGTGTACATACCTGTAACAATGAAGCTTTTAAAAGGTGATTGTTACAGGTACTCTGCCCACTTAACCCATGATATTTTATAATTCAAGCAATTCAAAGATGGAAAAAATTGCTTTGGAGCCACCCTTGTGTGAGTGTCCCCACGGTCAGCACCAGAATAATTAACTAATGATACAAATCTCCCGAGGTTTTTGAAGTGCTTTTGGCCACAGTTATCTTGGGGAAGGTCAGTCTGGTGGTATGGCTTGCAGGGACCACCTGGTTCTGCAGAACAGGAGTTGTGCACAGTGCCCCACTGGGGTCTCACCCCTCTGTGGAGTTCCTGACACAGCATTTGACTGAAGCCTTTCTCCACCATCTCCATCTGAAATCTCCAGGTGGTGGAAGACACTCTTTTCCCTCAATGTGATGGCTTCTCCTCATTGCCTCCCTTTCCCTTGGAGTGCTGCCACTCCACAGGTGCCCACCAGCCACACCTTTTATCCCAGTGCCTCCATCAGCTCAACAGAATTTCTGTCTCAAATGCCCTTCCTGTCAGAAATGTCCCAAAGACTCCGACCGGCAGCACCCTCACCACCTGCAGCGCTCCCAAAACGCCACATCCCCGTTCCATCTGGGGCTGAAACCTGAGGGAAATGTTCACACCGTCAGGGCTGCCTGCTTTGAAAAGGGGATAATGAACGTGTGTTCAAAGGTAAGGTGGAGTTCAGCTTTTCCTTTAGAGCCCAGAAGGGTTTCTGAGTGCAGCGCAGTGTAGCTGTGGCAGGCAGGGATGGTGAAGGCCACGCTGTGGCCTACATGGGGAGCAGCCAAAGCATGGCCCTCAGCAGCTGAGAGCACACGGCCCTGAGGGGAGCTCAGAGCCACTGCCAGCAGCAGCTTCTGGCCTGCTGGGACTGGGGAACGTCAGGGGGACAGCACTCAAGCAGGAACTGCTGCTGCTGGTGGGACGGGGTGTGCGGTGTGTGAGCCATCTGCTCTCTCTGGTGCCAGGCTGTCCACATGCCATGTGCAGCGGAAACAGCACAGCATTCCCTGGGGTGGGCGGAGAGACAGCAGGAGCCATGCTGGGAATCCTCTGAGAAACCCGAGGGGTTTTTTGTGCTGAGGGTAAAGCCCAAATACACTTTTCCACATCGGTGTTGCTGTGCTGGGGAAGGTTCACGGTGGATGGGAGGGGAGATGGTGCTGTGGCCCCTCAGTACCCCTAAAAGTGCATTTTCCTCGAGTGTGTGGGATCAGCAGGGGGTGCTGAGGGGAGCAGGCAGGGCAGAGATGTTCCCAGCCACAGCAGAGGTGCTGCCTTTGGGTAGAGCTCAGTCTGTCCTCTGGGAATGGTTGGGAACAGCATGTGCGGTTTCTGGAGCTGCCTCCTGCTGCATGGAGGACTGTGCAAAATTAAATCCCACTCCCTTTGCAGGTGCTACTGGGACGTGGCAGGGCTGTGCCAGTGCTGCAGTGGCCCCAGGTGATCCATGTGTGAGCAGCAATGGGGTATGGCAGGGAATAGGATGTGCTGGGGATTTGCTTGGTGACTGCACTTCCCATGGCAGACAGCTCCTGTGAGCCTTCACCTCAGCCTGGCTTTGGTTCCAGGGCATTTTGTCAGACCCAGTCAGGATCCAGACTGTGCCTGCCAGTGCTGAGACAGCCACAGAGCCTCAGATGGGATGTGTCTGCCAGTCCTGCTGGTGGCCAGGCTGTCCCAGGCAGGTGCTGACCCAGGGGCAGGGACAGGGAGCAGCGCTGGCCTGCCCTGCCTCACCTCGCTGAGAACCAAGCACAGCAAAGCTGCCTGTGAGACTTGCTAAGGATCATAGGTTTGGCTAAAATTACCATGGATATTCTGCTAAATAATTTCTGGGGTTCAGACATGTGTCAAGCTCGTGGCAGAAATCCCTTCCTGCCTACTTTTGTAATCTTTATTCATAAAGGGCCACAGAAATGCCATATATTTAAAGGATCTGGAAGGAAGCAGTTTCTCCACCCCCCCATCTAAAGGAAAATGTAGTCTCTACTAGTGTGGATGGTCTCACCAGCTCTCTTGCTAAAAAGTAGGTAATTTTTTTACCACTAAAGATTAAAAGAAACCGCTTAAAGGAATTCACAGAATAGATAAGAATCTCAACCTTATGCCCATGTGCACCTACTTTCCTTTGATTTTTGGTGGAAATTTTAGGTGTGTGAGTACCCAGAGACAGCAAAGATGAGTGAACAAGGCAATTTTGATCTGTGAAACTACAGTTCTGTTACTTTTATTCTGATTCTGCTCAAGTTCATCAGGAAAGATTAACTTTGGCAGCTTGTTCAGTGACTAAATCTTGATATTTTTGTGGCTTAATTCATAACATAACTGTAAGCTATTGCCCTGTGTTTATATTTCCCATCCATTTCTCACATTTCCAAAGCATACTGATATGTGATCCTGGCAATTTAGCTACCATAATTGGCATTTTTCTAGGGCCAAAAGGAAACAAATTCCTTATCCTCCATACTTCTTTAATTTCTGAAAAACAACAAGTAACATGGTTAATCCTCTTTTTTGATCTTTCCCCCCGCTTTGAGTTTTTCTTACGGTCTTTTCCTTTTAATCTTTTACTTTCTTTTTAATCTTCACTCATTGTCCCCCTGCATTTGAAGAATTTCATGTACTTACATCTCTAAAAAGAATTGGACCACTTTATGGAAATAGCTCTTTAGGATCTTGTTCAAAGCACCACTATGTACTTTTAACTGTTTGGGGGAGGGTGAAAAAAGGAGAGGAAAAGCAACTTTAAAAGCACTGTTTGTTTGTTTGTGTAACCTAGCAGAACATTGATCTGTTCAACATGATGCAGAAACAGTGTCTGGAAACACCCCAAGTTCAAATAGGACCAGATTACTTCAGATGAGCAGGAGGATGAACAAGCATCTGCCTTTCATTGGGGTGGGGTCACATCATGTTACTCCTGGTGCAGGTGTGTTTGGGCAAGAGCATTTCAGGAGGGGCCAAGCAGGGCAGTACAGGCAAGCTCTGGGCTCACCAGGGAGCAGCTCCTGCCAAGCAGGAGGGAAGCAGCTGTGTGGAGGCAAAGCCCTCAAAGCTTTCCTGCAGAGGACACCATGATGGCCCCAAGTAAGTCTTCCTTGGCACATCAGCCTTTCTCAGGTGGTGTGGAGATAGCTCTGTGAGCAGTCCTGTGGAAACTGGTGAAATGTAGGATCAGTTATGCTAAGGATGGTGTGCTCTGGCCTCGAGGAGCCTCTCCTTGGGGTGACTTTGGTGTGTCAGCATCTTTGGAAGGAAATGTGTTGCACTGAGTTTGCTGGGCCAGGATTCTGGGTTTGTGAGATACCTATGGGATGGACCCCCGCAGTGATTTATGTCCCAGGCTTAGGGTGATGTGGCTTTCACTGTCTGAATGGTGGAGGAAGAAGGTTTTTGTGAACCTTTTGGTGAGCAGTAAAAAAACTGCTTAGATGTGTGAGGATGTCAGTACATTGCATAGCATAACATGAGTTAAAATACTTATTTCTAGGAAGTCATGAGTGTGCATCTCAAGAATTAGGGTGCTGAAGCAATATTTTATAGGCAAGGGGAAGCACAGCATTCCTTGTTCATTGCATACCCAAAACTGTCACTGTGGATTCACTGGTGTGATTTTCGTCACTCAATTCTTGACTCAGTTGTGGTGTCCTACCCCTCAAACGCCCCTTTAATTTTTTTCATTTATTTTGCCAATTACAAAAAGCCCCAGAAACTTGGCCAACAGAGGTCATGTGTTTCTCAAGCACGCAAGAAATTTACAGGGATTAGCATGTGTCCAACTTAATTTATGCAGAATTGCAGGCTTCTTTTACTGAAGCAAATTCTTTTAAAAACAAACAAACAGTAAGAGTTTACAGAGTTCTGGAAAAGTTGCAAAACCTAAATGAAAATCCTTTTCCAGTTGCATGAATATAAATTGGGCATAGTTCCCCTGAAGATTTTATACTAGTTTAATGCATGTATCTTATTTGTAGTTAAACTACTGATAAAGCTTTTCTTCTGTCACCTCAAAACAAGATTAGGTCCCCTGAATCTCTTCTCCTTTACCCATACTAATACATGAATTAGATCTCTCCCATAACTTGGCCCCAGCCAAGAATAGGATTTGGCATTGCTCTTTATTGGAATTTTAACTTCTTTCTTTCTGGTTGATTTTAAAACAAATAGTTAAGATGTGGAGCTGAGCATTTCTTCTAGAAGTTGCCTATTCTAAATGTACTTATACCGTAGTCTGCTGCTCATATAAAATTACAAACTTCACTTTCATCTTTCTTTTTACAAGAAACCCTTAATGACAAATGCAGGCTGTTTAGTGATACCGATATACTGCAATCTTAGCATGTGAATTAGTCATCATACAATCAGTTCAGGGGGTCAGGCCTAAAGAAACAGTGAAGAGTTGGCAAACTGCTAGTCGGGTGATGTGCTCTCCACTTCAAAGTCATGGTGCTTATTCCCCAGAATTCAGATCACAGAAAGAAACAGCTGGTATTGTCGTTTGTGGCAGTAAGGACTTTTTTTTTTGTAGCAAGATAAGGTTTCACTACTTTGTAAAACAACAATTTACTTTAGAGTGACCCAGCCTGTAAAACACAATAGGAAGCAGGAATCCACAGAGCACTGCTCTGTTATTATCATGCGAGTAGACATGACCTGTGACAAACCACACTGGAGAAGACTTAACCTCTTTGCTCCTTGGCTGAAAATATTCAGTGTAGTCCACTTGCCAGTGGCAGTCAAAGGTTTCATATTCCAGAACAACTTTATAAGCAGTTCTTTTCTGTTTGGATATTTCTCCCTTCCCTATTTCCAGTGTGGCATGTATTTTGGGCAGCACGCAGCTCCAGACTACCGGTCCTAATGTTTAATGCAGACACATTAAAATTTTCAACTTTCCACCTAAGCTCCAAGACTGTCAAATTTGAGTTCAAATATAAGCTTTCATGTTCAACTTGTAGATAGCAGCTAACTGAAACACCATATTTTTTTTCTTCTTCCCCTCAACCCCCATCACATCACACTGGTGCTTTTAAAGTCATTTCACCTAGTAACCTGAGCAGATTTCTTGCCCAAATATTGTGGGGATAGGAGAATAAAAAAATTAAATCATACATTTTTAAACTGCCTGTCTGATGTGTGTCTCAGGGATTTGTTATTGTTCTACTATTGTTATTATTAATAGGCTTCACAGACAAGGCAGGCTTATCAGCCAAATGCCTCATTATCAAAGGACTGAGACCCAATAAGTGCTTAACAGCATTCCTTACCAAAAGAGGAAATGGTTCCAGGCCAGATCCAACTCTGCCAGAGCTGGTGGACAGAGATCCACTTCAATGAAGCATCGCTTGGGGCCCCTCGATGCTCACTCCCCTCTATTTTCTGACATGCTTCGCAATTCCCCAAAATGAACCAAACAGCTTTAGCTTCTCTCATCTCGCAATGTGTTCTGCAACTTCTGGAAAGGAACCTGGACACAAGGAAAAATGCTACAGAACAAAAAGAGCCACAATACAAACCATATGACAACGCCTATTTCTTCATCCTCTTTGTCATGTTGTTTTACTCTTTCCTGGCATTAACTGTCTTTTTTGGTTATGTACGCTCGAAGAAAGCGGTTTCAAAGCAAGATCCTTACCAGGAGTTCATCGAGGATAGGAATCGAAATAAGAAGTGGAACATGACCCGGCCAGTGTTGGTGAAATTTGACTTTGAAGAAGAAAGTATTCTTTGAACTTCTTAAACCAAAGTACTCTGCTAAATGCACTGCACTGTCTCTGCTGCCAGGATCTCAAGTGAAGATCTCCACATTTATCTTGTTCGACTGTTGCCCTCACCATAGATCAAAGTATTGCTTAAAATAGGTAAAGGAAAAAGAAGTTTCTTTCTTTGGTTTTCTTGTAATCCATTTGTTGCTGGAACATATATTTTCTAAATTTTGGAGAAATCTTATAGACTTTAAAATGAGAGTAAAAAGTGGACATTTTTTGCTTTTGCTTTGACTTTAGTGCAGCAAGAATGGGAATCCATCCCACACTGAGACCCTGAATTTAAGACAAAGGACTAGTTTGTGTACGCACATATCCACTCCAACGGAATTTTGCTGCTTCTGAGTCCTTCAACTGGGAACTGGAGTGTAGTATCCCTGGGAAATGCCTCCCTGGAAGAGCAGAATGCATTTTGCCTAGACCAGCAAATACTATTTAACATGTAAATATAGAAAAGCTCCTCTTGCATTCCCTCCCCTCAAAAATTAATTTCATATGCTATGGCAAAAGATTGAAAAAAACATCTGCAAAATGTAATTAAAATGCATCTAGTGGAAAAACAGGTTGTGTGTTCATTGAGTTCAGAGTCCTAGCCCTGTCCATGTTTTGTATGTATTTGTTCTTCACCAGCTTCTAAATGAAGTGTATGTTTCATTTATAGAGCATGGTAATACAGCTGATCACAAACCTTATAGGGGAAGGGCTTCTCTCTGTCTGCACTAAATATTTGCTAAAATATTGCACAAGCTGTGTTCAGAGTTGTACTGAACACATTAGACAGCCATCTGATTTAATATTTTTTCTCCTGCTTAATAAGTATTGAAAAAAATAAGAGTTCTGACACGGAACATATTGCTGTGTTTAATATAAAAGAGCAGTGCTTAAGTGCTTTGTGATCTCCTGCATGAACTGTGCCACCCTGCTCTGATAGCACACATGTTCATCTTCCCAGCCCTTAACTCGCCTTAGCCAAGGTCTCCGATTAATGGTCTGTACTTGTATCTTTTGTGTAACTGCTTGGATCCATTACACATGGAGCTGCATTACAGAGCCTGTGCTGCTCACAGGGCTCTCTGAGCACAGTAATCATTTTCAGGTGGGAGGTAGGCTCTGATTTTTCCTTAGTATGCATATAAACCAAAGAGGTGCAAATAAATTTCCATGTATGTATTAGCTTTTTCTGCTAGTGGAATTATAAAGTTAAGGATTTTGTCTTTCTAAAGTGTGTGGTGCTCTTGATTATGTATGGCTGTTTTAGGGATGTGTAGATTTTTAAGTCCGTCAATATTCAGAAAAATATTTTTTATGTATTCAGCTTGGGCTGAATGATCAGATGTTTTTTCCTGTTTCCTGGTGGGATGTGTTAAGTGTTTCTGGTGTGTGTGCAAGCAGGGAGGTTGATGCCATGTATAACCCCTTTCCATAAAACTAAAATTTGCTTCCCACTTAGCAGCATGAATATTTGTAGAAGTAGGTGTTGACTCAGCTCAGAGTGCTCTGTCTCCAATAGCTGTGCCAAAGGAAGATAATAAGAATAAGGTGATACTTTGTCAGTTGTACTTGCTCAGCCTTCAATGATTTCTTGGTCAGGCAGGGCCATCTGAGGCAGAGGCCACTCCTGCTGTCTAACTGCGGGGGTGGGATATGTGCAGAACACTGATGTGGAAGGCTATGAACACAAATGTTCACAGATGTACTTTTGCTTGATTCATCCAAGTCCAATTTAAATGGTTTTGACTATAATAACAAGACCAGAGTTGAAGTTCTTGCACAAATCTGTGTTTCGTCTATGTTGTGCGTGTCCTGGCTGCTTCATATACCGAGTTTGGAGTGGAAAAATGAAAGTTCAAGTTATCTGTGTTCACATCATGCTCCTGACTTTGGAGTATGTGGAACTGAAATCGCTGAGTTGAGTGGCTTGTGAGGGCTTGGAGCAAATGGGGAGACTGACTCAAACACAGAGCTCTGCCTGTTTGTGCTCTGAAAGGCTGTGTAAATATGGATTTGCTCTCCTGACAGAAGATTTTTTTACTGGTTTTATTCTGTAGTCAGTGTTTTTTGATTTTCTGCAGCATATGCTATGTCATCTCAAAAATTAAAGATAATTTTTTTAAACTTCATTCAAACCCACGTCCTTTATTTCTTCAAGCAGTTTCTGCTTTTGTCTTACCAAGCAATTATCAGATCAGCCTAAATCCCTTAAACGTTCTTCAGCAATGTGCTGCTATTGTCTGATGTTTGGTCTTTTTGGAAACATTCACAATTCGCTCAACAAGAAGACCGCAAGTTCTTCAAACAATTTTACATAGTGCGTGCTTCTATGTGTGTGTGCCAACAAGATGAGGCTTCTTCCTGTCCTGTGTCTGCGCAGTAGTAAAAATGTCTTTTTGTCAATGTTAGCCACAGGACATGTTGGTGGCATTAGTGGCCTTTTTTCTTCTGTGTCAAAGCCTGTTTGTCCCTGCCCAGGAGGTTTATGAGTAATAAATAAGAGAGGACCCTTCTATGCAGGAGCTCCGTAGGCAGATCCTCAGCCATTATAGCGTTTCTAAAACTTCAATGCAGCCAGGTCCCTCTGCCTCTCCTGACTATCCAGGGAAATACCTGGAGTCGCAGAAGTTTTAAGTTTGTAAGTGTGGCACAAGACCTATGTGTAGCCTTGGGAGCTGAAAGCCAGCTTTGTAGGACAAGCAGGACCCCTATGTGACACAGTGGTGTGCAGAGAGAAGGAGGGTTAAAACGTACATCTCCTTCTCTCAGCAGAAGGAAATGTGACAAGGCGCTGGAATTTTGTTGCCTCCATAGCACGATGTTCTGGCTGCCTGCTCTGGAAACAGAAGGTAGTGAGGGTAGGGATAACTGACACACATACCATGATGTGAAATTTCTGAGGCAGTTAACCCACTGCCTATAATGAGAATTATTCACCTCATTCTGTTTTTTGTGTATGTCTGTGCAGTGCTTCCAGAGCCCCCAGAAGCCTCTCATGTGTAACCTTGTCAGCCTCCTTTACAGACACCTCTGGTTTTCTGCACATGGTGTGTGTAACAGGAACAGGAGGCCCAAAATAACTCCATTCATGGTGAGCCCTGGGCTGTGAAGTATGATTTACACCTCTGAGATAACCAGATTGCTCCAGGCTAAGCACTGGATAAGGAACGGGGCGGGGGTGGGGGGGGGGGGGGGGGGGAAGGAGAGCAGTACAAAGCACCATAATGAGGACTTAGCCCAGGCACGGGGTTGTGACTGTAGGAAATGGAGTTGGAGAGGCTGTTTGTGTCAGCAAGACTCTGTTCTACATGATAATAAGTGCCTTGAACTTTAAAAGTTTTAGCGTTGCAAGAAGAGAGGGATTCATGAATTGTCTTTAGTTTGTATTTTCATTTTTCTCTCTCTGCTTACTGGTGTTCTGAATTAACATCACTCATCTGGTGATCTTACTAAGAAGCTTCTTGTTCATTCTTCCTTGCTAGTAAGAAACATGCTAAAACCAATTAGATCATGGGTCTTGCTTTAGTTGCCCTTCTTTTTGCTATTTATTGTGGCCCTCTGTAACACATTGCAGCTGATGTGTGTGGGCTGTTTTTGGGGAGGCGTCCACTTTGAATTTAGTTTGAGCATTTTGAGATATTCTATGAAAGGCTTCACTGAAATGCAGGCATGTTGCAGTTTCCACTCAGCCTTTGTGAATTAATACTGCAGCTTTCTCAGACTGGTTGGCAAGAAGGTCTACTTGTGATTAAACTCCTGCTGAGCAATATTAGGTCCTTCTCTACTTTTATTTGCCTATGTGTATACCCAAGTGGCACATGTGTTTTAGTGTATTAGGGTTTGTCTTCCTCTGAATGCCAAATGTATGACAAATAAGCAGGATCAGCTAGAATAGCAGATATTTTGTGCTGCCCTCACACTGGTGTAAATCTGGAGAAAGTTGATTTGCCTGTGTAAATTCTGGCGTTTGCTGGTATGTGAGTTACATCTAGAACTGAATCTTATGTTGTAGGTCCTTTTTGACTACTTACAGTTCTGACCTCTACAAATGAAGCTGGATGCATCCATGGGGTGCCTAAAACACATATTGGGTGACCAAGTGTTCCTAGAGCCTGTAGGCAGCTGTAGACATTAAGCATTCTTTTGTTGCAGTTATTAGTGCATGGAAAACTTCATGGCAGTGACTGCTGTTGCATTCCAGAAGAAATTAAGTATGCCTGAATTAAAGCAAGCCTGGCACTATACGTTGGAACTATACATCTCTACCTTGTTTAGCTAGCATGTCAGATGCTGCACACTTTTGTCACTTCATCTGTGACATAACTGTATGCATAGACAAAAAGAGCCTGATATTTAGTAAGAAATACTCTTCTCATCAGTGGAGCACATGAAATGATTTTCTGGAATTGTTCAAGCACCCTCTGGCCTGGATTCAGAGGAGCACACAAGTCTATGCTGAGGTCTGCCATCAGTCATGTCTATGAGTGCAGTGGGACTTGGAGAGCACATGCTCAAAATTAAACATGTGCTGCCATGTTCTCTCGAGCAAGCCTTCTTCCTGAGCTTGGAAACTCAATAAGTGCAGCAATCTGTACTACAAACTCAAGCAGTTGAAATAGGCCAATTTTCTTTTTTTTTTCTTTTTTGTGTGGGATGTGTAATAGCAAATCCTTTGCCATGTAAGTAAGCTTAGTGAATTAACAGAGCTCATACTTCTGGGAATAAGTGAATTCTGGGGGCTTGTTTTGAATCAAATGAATGTGAACCCTGCAAAGACTTTTTCCCTCCATAATAGAATGACACAGTTGGAGATCTTCCAGCTTTTTTGACTATTCTAAAAAAAAATGGAAGGCACAGTAAGCCTTGATTGACAACTTCTTGTAGTATAACTGCACACTACCTTCAAATTGCTTTTTAAATTCTCAGCAACAGAGCCTTCTTTTCAGCCTGGGAATGCTATGTGACCCAGCACATGAAACTGCATTAAATATAGATGACCTTTGGCAGTGCCCCCTCCCTGCCATGTATTTGCTTTCATCCCCCAAGACAAAGGACAACCAAAGGGGTCATAAAATTAACACAAAGATAAAAGATTCTGACAATTGAGGTTACGTGGCTAGGTATCTTTGTGTGTATAAGAAAATACTCAATGTATGTTCAATAAGCCAAAAGAAAATTGTGCTTTCTTCTGGCTCATTTAGAAGCCTGTGGTCAGGCCCAATGTGTTTGGCTGGGGTAACTGTCCTTGTTTTCTGCCCTGGCAAAGCACTCCTGATCTTGTTGTTGCATGCTGATGACATAATTCTTGCCTTCTGTGTCTGAAGAGGGGTAAAATTGGATGCAGTTTTTTTGGCACAAGTGTCAAAAGCTTATAGTGATCACTTTGTCCTTTGCCTTGAGTCACTGAGGTGTCTCAGTGTAGAAACAGAGCCAAACCTGTGTTGAATTAATGGTGTGGCTACCCAGGCTCACTATCAGGTGATTGGACACTGAGGGTTTTACAGATACAAATCTATGATTTGGAAAGGGCATCATGAGAGGGGCAATGTGCTGCTGAAACGGAACCTGGGCTCCTAATGCTAAGCATCAGCAAAAACATTAAGTGCCATGGTGCACAGTGACCTTGATGAACCAATGAGCTCCAGAGTAATTTTTTTAGGGGAAGGGGAAAAATAAATCTGTTTGAGATAATGCTAAGATTCTTAGTGTTTTTTCCCCCCTTTAAATAAAATAGCTTTAAGTAAAGATGTATGTTTTATTTTCTGCAGAGCATTTTTACTGAAGAAGTCTTTGATACTTTTTGATGCACAGAATCATTAGATAATCACATAAATGACTTGGTCATGCAGTGTCATGTGGTTTTACTTGTATAGGCAGCAGTTCTGTCGAAACATTTTCTGTCTTCTCTTTCTTCTATCTCCGTGGTATTTGCTGATTCATCCAAACTGCTGTGTATTGAGGGAAGGAGTTAATTGCAGTGGAGTGGTTCTGTCAGAGCCTCACATGGGTTCTCTCATGTTGGCTTATCAGTGCTGGTCCTGGCGGGCTGCAGGAGAGGGAGAGTAATTTGTCCTCAGCACTGAGCACTATCAGCCTGGCAGGGTTCCTGGCTTCCACAGGAGCTCTCTAGAAAATGACAATTCTCATTTTGTGGTCATTTGAAGAAATCTCCCCTGATGAATGGTGAAGCTTAGTTCTGGTCTTGGAATTGAGAGCAAAATGGGCACTATTTTGCCCCTAATTGTCCTCTCAAGTCAGTGAAGTATTGATTTTCTTTTCTTTTGTTTATTTTTAGGAAAGAGTGTTTTTCTAACTTTCAGCTGCTTTGATCCTGAATCCTTCTGTGTGTACTTTGGTTTCACTGCTGCAAGATCAGGATGTAAAGGATATTAATCATCTTTTTTTCTATAGCTTTATATTGGTATCAGCTCAGATGCACAGCTCATCTGAGAAGGATGAAAATAATTTAAATTTGGCACAGGGAGGTTACTCCAAGCAGCCAAATTTAGGCCCTGAGCAGAATGGGCTGGTGAGGGGCAAGGCTGCATCTCTCACCCGATCTTCTTTCTCAGTGACCCCATAGGATAAACACACTAAATCCAAATTTACATCTCCAGGTGGGGCCTAAACATAAATATGTCTCTTCTGATAGACAGGTAATTTTTTTTTTCATAAATCTTTATATCAACATTTTAATCACGATTTGCATTTAAAATAGTGCTTTAAAAATTATCTGTATCCTGCATCATGTGACATGCTTTTAGCTGCTTTGTTACACAGAGATATTCTACATATATAGAGAGAGATGTAAATCAGTGAGTTTAAAAAAAAAAGACAAACAGGCAACTCTGCATTCAAAGAATGTCAGGGAATACAAGTTTTCCAGCTGTTCATACTTGAAATTGACTGCAGTCAAAATGAAGTGCTCCCCATCTCAAAAGAGCATACTGATTGAAGCACTGATGTGTTAATTGGAGTGCATTTGATGTTTTAAGCTTATCAGCAAAAATTGTAGTCAGAATGCTGTGCCAGCTCTGGATTACACCACTGTGCCATGCAGAAAACAAAATTCCTTTAGCTGAAGAGAGTGAGCTGGGTAGGATGAATGGGAAGCATCACACAGGTATTACCCACTATTTGTGTCTGATTGCACAATTGCACTGGAAGAAAGTATAAACATCCCAACACTTCTAATCATATTCTCAGTGGCTACTAAGAGCTGTTTAAACAACAGATTTCTCTTTCACTTGTGTGTTTATGTCCTGGCATGACTTGTGATTAAAATTTATACACACTGTGAAGAAGAGCTGTTTTGACTGGATGGGACCTTTGCCTCTTTGTGTGTGACCATGGGATTTCACAGTTTTGTGCCTCCACAGTTCTGCTGGTTAGGTCCCTTTTCTCACATATGAGTTGCTTCAGGTTCTCTCCTAGAATGAGGAGATCTTGGAAACACTGGTTATTTGTGCCAGAGCGGATTGTGGCTATTGCTATTATGGCTTCCCTATGCACATTTAAAACTCTGTCCTGCCACCTCTTCACCAGGTCAGGTGTGATGAAGCTTGGACTAGTTATCCTGATTAATCACTCAATTAACTGGATTTGATTATCCTGATTTCTTATTGTCACATGATTAGTTGCCAGATGTTGCTGCACACAATGGACCCATGTGAGAATCAAGAGGCAATTGGGCCCATTTAATTTCCTATATACATGGTTTTTTTGGTCTGATAAAACACTTTTGATTTTTTTTTCCCCACTTTGGATTTAAACTTTCAAAATTTCTGTTGGAATGGACAGTGTGATCTCAGGAGAGGGTTGTCTCTGTCTTACTCTCTTATGTTGCATTTAACAGAAATGTTGATTTCTTTTGGTACATTTTTCTGAAGTACTTGGTACTTTTCAGAGGGACAGTAAGCAGGATTATGTGTACCAGACAGCACGAGGGTTTCAAATCCAGAACATCTGTAATTTCAGCTAATGGAGTGTGACTGAGGGAGGAATTTGATCTGTGAGTTTTAGTTTTGTATCTGTCAGTGCTGTTGATGACCCTTAGTTTTGCATCAGCATAGACCAAAAATGCCATCCTTTATAAATACCTACTGGAGAAGTTAGTAAAAAATAAATTTGTAGAGGTATATGTCCATTATCACCTTAGCTGGCATCTCCCTGTTGCACGGACTCACGTCTATTGCAAATCAGTCTCTTTTTCCCAAAGCCAACATTGCATCCTTGATTTACATCAGCTGAGCATGTGTCCAGTGCTACTTGTAGGCACTTGTAAGAAATTTCCTTCACTTCCATTGAGTTTAATTATTTTATACATGATTGAGTACTCTAAACTGTATGTGGCCTCTGTGGAAAGAAAAGGAAAACATTGGATATTGTTTTTGTGATGTACTTATTTTTCCATAAATTCCTGCAAAAGCAACTTATTTACTTATTTGATTTTTAATGGAAATCTCAACTATTCCTTCTTTCCTTCATCCCTAATTTGTTTTTCAGACAGAAAACAGGACACCTGTCAGCCAACTGTGAGCTGAATTTCTATAATTTACAGAAAGTCTGGTCATAAAGTGCTTAAAGCTCTGGGGACTTGGGTACCACCCAGTGCAGAACAGATTAATTTCACGGTGTTTTTCTGCATTTGCACAAATTAAAAATATGAGGATCTGTACTTTGTTTGTTTGAACTTCTTGAATTAAATTTTTTCAATTAGTTTTGTGCTTGGATTTGGACACTCAGCATTTTCAAAAGTCTCCAGATTCCAACTTCAATACCAGTTGGATGTGCAGGCCTCTTTCTCTGGCTGTATCCCATTAGTTTCTGATACAAATGAATTAATTTCGGTAACCACTGCTCATCACCAGTTTTCTCCACTTAGACATTACCCTTGTTTGCATGTTTCAGACCTGACGTTCCTGTATTACATGTTATTGTTGGATGAAATGCTAATCTCAGGACTTTAGATTTGTGTTCACTCCTACTCAAATAGTGCTGGTGCCTCATGTTGGAGTTGGTGTTTGAAGAGACAGAGCTGTGGCTTCAGGGATCTCATGATGGTTTGTTGATTAGCAATTCTCAGTGATTCAGTGATGCAATATAATTCAACCATACTTAAATGTAGCCTAAAACTATCCAAATACTTTGGGATTTTTTCTTTTTGTTTTTTCTTTTTTTTCCTTCCTTGTAGTGAGAGTGGATAAGAGTGTTCTCCCCCTTCACCCTTGTAGAACATTGCCATGAAAACAAGACCTTTCAAACCTGCTGGAAAATGGAAAACCCACAAATGGAAAATTTTGGGCCAGAAAGAATAGCTGTAACAATAGTTTGGTGACTCAGAACTTTTTGAATCACATCTCCCTCTAGGGTTTAGATGTCCCTGGATGGGGTCAGGCTGCCAATTGATGACTTTGCCTGTAGCAAGTTTTGCCATTTATAAAATGTTTCCTTTCCGTTCCCATGACGTTTATACACACAAGAAACTAATCTGAGTTAAAGCATCTCTTCGTTGATGGAACTATACAGGAATTAACCTGATCATCATCTTGATGACCGAACTACAGCTTTTGGGCTTTCCACAAAATTTGTCAGTGTGGTTTTGTTGGTGGTGGTTGTTTTTTTTTTTTTTCCCCCTAATTATTTTTTTCTACTTGAGTCAATTAGGATGGGAACTCTACCCTGCACTTAGCAGTTCAGTCAAAACGTCTCAGATTAGGCACCCTCTGTGGTTAATGAAGTGAAATCGGAGGCTTCCTCATTTAAGTTCACTTACATAAAAATTTATTTTAAGTTTGGTGTATCAGCTTCTGATGTATCTCTTCCCACTAAACAGGTAGGCTAACATCTATTTACCTTATTTTATCCCCTAGGTAGCAAGGAATTTAACAGATGAAAGAGCAAACAGTAGTATGTAACATTTAGAAAAGCAGATTATTTTTGTGTAAGATTTCTTCATAGTCATAGTTTCTTTATATACAAAACTGAATAGATACAGCAATTACTTGGGTAATTAGTCTGTTTTTCTTCTCTGAGATGAGGATCATTGGTTTGTAAGTACTTAGTTCTTGAGGGCTGAAAATGCATTTTTACTACAGGAGGATAATTTACTAAATATGCAGTAGCTGTTGCCTAGTTTCATGCCTCTTCATCACACCATAATTTGACAAACTGCAGAATACCTTGAACTTGTTGCCTGTTTTGTTGAAATAGAACTGAGTCAATGGTGTGATCAAGGCCAAAGCAGGTGACAGTCTGAATTGGCTGTTGCTACCTGCTGGCATAAATCACTTGAATAGATCAGCCCTGTCGTGCTTAGACTAAATGAAGACAAGTTGGAATGACCTACATTTCATAAACATTTCAAAGGCTCAAATTGGGAAGTAATCCTTTTGTTCTTACTGCCTGCTCTTTGAAAAATCATTGCAATTAGACTGCTCTTCTTGTATTAATAAAGAATGCAAAGGCACAGTAGTACCTGCTTGGATTTTGTAGGCTTCAGGAATAGACTATTTGCCTTTCCTGCATTTATTCCATAAAGGAAGACTAATCTACAACAGTGGTTTTTCCAGAGACCGTGCCTAACTCACATATACAACTTTTCCATTCTAGAACTAATTAGTTTTGGTTGAGTAACTCATCAACATTAAGTAACAATAAGAATCATATTTCCAGGAACACTTTCCTTGTTACAGAAAATTGGAATCAACTGTGGAAGTGCGGTTACTGAATCTAGTTACTTTTTACAGAGTATTTCTTTTTAAAAGACAGAGCTTCCTCTTGTACTACAAAGTCTTTTGGATACAGCTGATTTGGTGATAGGATTGTAGTTGTAAGATTTTAGGCTTCTTTGAATGTAAGGTTTTATTTCACGCTGATTTTGATAGAAAGATTTCCATATTCTGAAAATCACCCCAGTATGAGGGGTAGTTTCACTAACAGAGGAGAATTTAAGAAAACTCTTCTCTGGACTCTTTCAGGAACAGATTAGATAAGTGTTGGCTCTGGGTGAAGCTCTGAAAATCCCTCCAGTTTCACACTTGCTGTGAGCCATGCAATCTGTTTAGTCCATTTGTGTTACGCAGGACTGCAGCTGGTTTCAGTTGCAAAAGTTTTGTTTACCCTGACTGAGCTTCAATCTTCAATTTAGGGGTAGATTCTGCCACTGAAGAATCATATGCAGTGCCCCTCTTCCTGAAAATCAGCCTGGACCTATTCTTTCTTCATCTGAACATCTGGTTAGTGTCTACAACCTGCTTTTCCCTCTGAATCAGGGAGAAATTTCAGCCCTTCTCCATTTGTGCCTGTTTTCTCTTCACTCTTGGTGCCAGAGGATGCAAATTCTGCTGGTTTTTACCTACCTGCTTTTTTTTTTAAGGCTGCTTGCCTCAGTCTCCTCCTTCCCTCAGTTATTGCTGGCCTGCCTCTCAGGAGGATGCAAGGATCTATGTCTTGAGGTCTGAGGTGTTTGATGGCTCCTGGGCAAGTGATTTCTGTATATTCTCCCCTTTTGGTCTCTCTTGAGAATCTTCTACTGCAGTTCTGCTTTGATTTCACACTCTGTCCATTTACAGTCAGGCAAGGTTCCAGTAAAATAAATGGATTCCCCTGACGCACTCTGGGACATGTTTCTTTTGAATGGTGTCATGTTCTTGGTGACTTGTTTTTTCATTACTTAGAAAAGAAGGGAGAAAGGTGAAGACCTTAGGCTTTTATATTTCTCAGTTGTCTCCTTGCTTTTCATTTTAACTTTTACTTCTTGTCTTTCATCATTATACCACCCAAATGTGCTTAGGTCAAAACGAAATGCTTTACCTTTTCACTGTTTTACATTCAGGCTTTGCTGCAGAATCCACAGTTCAGCACATCAACCTCATGGCAAGGAAAAGCAGATATTGAGGAACAAAAGAGCCTAATCATGTGTTTTGGGTTTTTTTTTCTTTTTTCTTCCTTTACTGTCTAATGTTGTTAGTTTACTTACCAGTAGGATATACAAGATGAGAAGCTTATTGACCCATTGAGGCCTGCCCTTATTAACCCGGAAAAAATCTAATCAACCAATCCATCACCACTGTGAACTAACAAGTTCAGTTGGTGGCTGCAGCTTCTGGTTTCTTCCACAAACACAGATCCAAGTCTCCTTTGAACTGACCATCGTTGTTTACTTTCCTTGCTGAGTGTGTTCATTTGTTGTTCAACTCAGCTGTGTGATGGGTGGATAATTTTTTTCTGATCTGTGCTACAGCCTCATGTTTAACTTTGCGCCTTCTTTTTGGCACCAACTTAATTAAAAGAGCTTAGTGACGTAAACTTGTCAGCTTCCTTTAACACACGTGTTCCATGGTGTTCACACAGTCAGAGAAGTAGTGTTCATTTCTTTAGATGATTTTGGGATATGTAGATACAAAACCTCAACACAGAGAAACCAGTAAATTCAGGCTTGAACATTCACATTGCTGTCTGACACAGCAACCTGTGTTGTGCTCAGCCCATCAGCCATAGTTCCAGGGAAACTGCAGTTGAAAAAAAAAATCCCCAGTAACTTTTCCTGGTTTCCTCCTGTTCATTCCACTATGCCCAACACCTTTTTAATTTACAGAGCCTAAAGGAACTGTGTTTACTGGGGGAGTTTGTCACCAACACAGTAAACTGGACAGTGTCAAATCCCAAGGAATGGTAGACAGCGGAGAAAAGAGTTGTGTAGCTTTAAATTTCTTGCAGCTCTGTGAAACTTTCATGTGGCAGTTTTTTCAGGAGAACAGGAACGTCACTTGCCTGAAGTTGGGGTAATATACAGCAGGTCCTGTTTTTCTGACTGAATGCAGTGTGGATCGCAACATTTCAGTTTGGGATGAGGGAATTCTCTTGGGCAGAGAGAAGAAATCCTAATTAAAGAAACAAGGCAAGAAAGAGACTGCAAATGTAGACCAGCAGTTTCCCTGGGCACCATGGGTTTCCAAGACTGCCTAAGAACAGTCACACCTTATCTGTTCTCACATCTGGGTCAGAGCTTTATTTCATGTGGAAAGGGCACAGCTGCATGATGCCAAAGCAGCAAGTGAGGATCCAATTGCCCAATTTTCCTTTTGCTGGTTACTGTGCATTGCATTTCGTGTATTCCAGGCAATGTGTTTCCTATTTGCATAGGATTGTTTAAAATATAAACAGCTATCTCAGAGCAACAATGTGTATTTGCTTTTTAAATATTTGTTTTGATATGTTTCCCAATTTCTGGTCCTGGCACATCAAACTCAATAGAATACACTCTGGTTTTGGGGAGATGAAATCAGCCAGTGATGTAATCTTTGTAACTGATGTCTCTCTTTGCTTCATGGCTTGACTGAATTTGCTTCTTTTATTTTATCTCTCATAAATTCAACAACAAAGGATAGACAATAAAAGTTCGGGATTTTAGGCACTTCCTGTGTTTTCTATTTGTAAGAAAATCATGTAAGTGGCTGAGCTAGGATATAAGCCAGTAAGAGACAGAGATAAGACAAACAACCAGTAGACTCAATGCGTGTCAGTCAGCAGAGATATATGTATCTTCAATGTGGAAAGGGATTGTTATTTTAAATTAAATTCAAATATTCACCATGTTAGCGAGAATATCACTTATCCTGGTGCTGACAACCATGGCTGGTATCCAGGATGCAGCAAGGTGAGGAAGCTGTCCTCACTACTGAATGACTGGTTTGAATTTGATGTGTCACATGTTACTGTCCAGTGGCAGCCAAGCTTTGGTGCTGGCAGACCAAATCCTGTGGGTGGTTGTTCTGCATTGTTGCCATTGATTTTAAAGCTGGTACTTGCAAACCTTTTGGTAAGCTCTGGCAGAAAAGGGAGTATAGAAAGTCCTGTCCAAAGCAAAACCTTCAAGAAACTCAAAAGCTGTACTAAAAGGAAAATTAATTAATTCTTTTCTAATTAAAACTTTTGTTAAGCTGCCTATTTTTGATAAATCAGCTTAGGAAGCTCACTTTAATTTATTTTCAATCCCCTCCTGGCTGCTGGCATGATGTAATATAGTGGTCTTAGTATCAGTAAGGATCCATGCTAAGACAGCAAGATCTTCCTGATTATTGAACTATTTATTTATGTAAGAACCACTCTGCTATTGGAGACATGGACTTACCCTTTTTCTGGTTTCAGGAAACAAACCCAGATCAAGAGAGTGAAGGTAATAAAATGTTTTTCTACTATAAATGTTATTTCCTTTGAAATATCACATCATCCAATTTTGCCAATTGTGATTGTTACACCTATACACATATATGAAAAGCAGGGCAATCTTTTTTCCTGCAAGGAGAAAATACCATTTTTTTTTAGCAGCATACAAATTCTGTGATGCTTTGAGTGGTATTTTGGCCTAGGATTTTATGGGAAATTATGGAAAATAGCTAAAAATATTTAAGGAAAAACAACAGCAGACAACACTCAGCAATACAGCTTTTCTAATTATCTGAAAGTCAAAAGAACAGATGTTAGAAAGAATAATTTTTTCCCCCTTTGTTCTTTCCATTAGAAGAGCTCTAATTTCTAGTGTATTCTATTCAAAAACTTAAAAGAAACAAAAGTAGTACTGAGGCCACAAGTGAGGCAAACACATTCATTTAAATGTCCTAAATTTAGTGGAAATTGAGACACTGCAAAAGAAAATCCGAATTGTAAGAGACTATGAAGGATGCAGTAATTGAGTGCAATGGCAGCACAGGGACTGTTTGGTGATGTCTGAACAGACACTTTTGAGTAGATGTCATTGTCACACATTTGCATTTTGCTTTTGTTGTTAGAAGCTCATCTATGAAAAATGCAAGCCTGTTATGTTGCTTTGACCCCAGTAATGATTAAGGTAAACACTTTCAAAGTCATAGGTGAATGGCCACATGTGGCTTCTGTTGACTTAAGTGGAGCCTCCGCATGAGCTTCTGTGTTCAGTGTTTGGTTTGTCTTGCTCGTGGGAGTTTGGAATCTTGCCTGTTCTGCCTCCTCTTGGCCTGGAGACCACAAAAAATAATTTCAAGTAGTGGCCTAAGAGAAAGCCACAGAAACGTTGTATTACAAAGTTGCAGCAATATTCAAGGACAAATACAGAGATGATATGACAGATGGAAATGAGAGCAGGAAAAGGAATGTGGTCTGGAGACCAAATATGTTGTATAAATTTAGCCCACAATGGAAATTTTAAGTTCAAGCAATCACACCAATCCCAACATCCCCAAAGCTTGGTTAAAGCTTTTGATATAATTCCAGTGGTATTTGTATCAAAAAAGGTTGATTTTAGTCCTAGCAGCATTTTTCTGTAATGAAACAGGAAAAAAAAAGAAACTAAAAATGAGATTTGTAGTTATGTTTGACATTGACAAAAAACCCCAGTGCAGATTTTCTGATCCTTGTCATGGAAATCCGTGCAGTCTGTGAGTTCTTGTTAAATGGGACCCACAACAGCTCACGTTCTCTGCCCCCACTTTTGTTGCCGGCTTTGAAAACAAATTCCTGAGCTATGTGGTCAAAAATCTTTTGAGTAGCCCATATACCACAGGTGTAACTCAAGAATGACTTTAGTGTGCTTCCTAACCCTTCTCCATCTGCTCCTGGCACCTGATTTATTACAGCACACAGGTCAAGCTTGTCTCTGCTGCTTGACGGGTCATAAACTCCTTTTTGTATGAGGAAGAGAGAAAAGTATTAGCACTCCATAAATCATAAAATGAAAGAGGACTAAGAGTAACAATATCACAGATTTTAGTCTGGCTTTGAAACCCCATGTTAGGCAGTAGAATTACAAGCATTTTGTAAAGGGAAATCTGAGGCCACCTTGGTTCCTGAGGTTTCCTGAACCTTGGTTAACTTCACGTGGATGTGGGATGCACACTGCACTGGTGTTTGCAGAAAAATAGCAGAGGAAAGAGTGGAATACTTGGAAATTTCATTTCCTCTTCCAACAGGACCAGCTGCTTTTGCAGTGTGTTTAGATAGCGAGGTTGGCTTTTCCACAAATGGCTTGCAAGCTTCTAGTGACCCAAGCTGTCAACACTTCCTTGGAAGTTTAGGATGGAATTTTTTAAAGAACCCTGTGTAGGCCCAACTCTGTTTCCCGTGAAGATTGGTGGTGATACTTCTGTTGATTTCTATTGGAAGTGCTGCTTCTGAGCTAGAAAAATCTTAGTGTCTTTGTGGTTTTAGTGGACAAAATAGAGGTGCAAAATGCTGGTGTTTGATCTCATGTTTCCTTTTGCTTTGGTGCTCTGGTGAGCTGTTTATTTTCAACTTTTTCCTCACTGGAGGAGTAACTGGGAATTTTTTCTCAAGTTGTCATGACACAAGCTGAATAAATAGATCTGCAGAGCATTTTATCCTGCATTTTCAAAGTGCAGAAGAAAACTGGAGACTTAGGATCAGATCCAAAGTGGAGGAAAGTCAATGAGAGCACTTCTGTTGTTTTCAGTAAAATCTGGATTGCGATGGCTTTTGTAAAAAGTGAAAAGTTTCCTGTACAAAAATTTCACCAAAATAATTTTTAATTTTGCTTAGTATCGCAATTTCCTGTAGCACAGTAATATTAGAGAATTATAGTGATTTTTGAATGATGGAAAGGGGTCAAGTCCAGCAATTAATTAATTTTTCACTGCATCCTCGTTCCTACTAAAGCCTGGAAGAACTGCACTGCTGTTCAATGTGAAGTTTGAAGATTGAAGGGCAGATAACAGGATCAAGATGATGATACTGAACAATACTCTGAGATGTGAGTGGATGCTATTAATTCTGCTTGTTGGGCTGGATGGTTACATCATGCTCAAATAGCTGAACTGGCTGTACTCTTAAAAACAAACATAAACAATCCAAAATGCAAGTTCTGGTGTGTGGCTGAAACAAATCTGCTTTATACTCTTAACTCTAGAGACATTTAGTAGCATTTTCAGACAGATACTTTGTGTGATGATAAATTATAGAGATGGGAAGCATTGCTCCTCCAGACTGAAAAATGAGCTTGCAAATATCATCCTGTGGTTCTGTGTGCACTGAGGCTCTGCCTTGGGAGGCAGAAGGGTAAGTTCTCCTTCTGGAATTTTGGTAGCCTTACCCCAGCTTGAAAGAGTTTGCTCCAAACCCTGGCTGTACTTGCGCAGCTCTGTTGAGAGTTTTTTCTTCTGTCAGTTTTGATGATAAAACAGGAAACAGTGAATTTTGTCTCTGTGGCTTATAGATGTGTTGAGTCTGCAATATTAACTGAAAGGGGGAAAAAAATTCATAAACCTCTCTATTTGTAATAGGCAAATTAGAGCCTATTTAGATTCAGAGCCTTCCTGTTTTTGGAGATTAAAACCTTTTCCAAACAAGCTGCAACATAGTTGCAAGCTTTTGTATAGATTTAAACCCAGATGTAGTTTAAATCAATATATCAGATCCCACTGGAAATGTGGTTTGGAAATTCTGTTAAAATTTCCAAAGGAAGTGTCGCCATGGTCACTTTGCTGCTTGCTGGAAATGATTAGCAGTTGCACCTCAAAAAATTGAGGTGGGTACTACAAGATCCTGTGGGAGGACAGGCGAAATATATGAACCAAGCAGGCTTTACAATTCAGACTATCAACAAATCTGTTTCACAGAAAATAACCATTTGGACAATGTGTTTTGATTTTTGCCAAACCCAGATATTTGGTAGACTTTTTAAAGTGTTCAAAAACGTGTATCACACCAAAAAACCAAACAAACATAAACCCCAAACCATCCAGAGTATTTTGATTATTTCACTCTCTTGTCTCTTCTCTAATACATAAAACTTCTGTGTGTACTTCCATGGCTGATAGGGAATTGGCTCCTAAACCATATATTCGATGGGATTGCAACATATGATCATGAACCTAGATAAGCTAGTGTGGCCATGGTTTACAGTGCTAAGTGTCTGGGAAAAGTGGAAAAAAGACAGCGGGAGAAATGAAAAAAAACCTGTGTTCTGACTAATCAGTTCATCAGCCATTGCACTTCTGTGGTGTGCCATACAGCCACGGTCTTCCCAGGCATGTAGATTCTCACATGACATGAGAAATGCCCAGGGTCATAAATCCTCACAGTCACATTATACCCAAAACAAGAGATAAATGCAGGTTTTATTTATCTTGCTGCAGTCTGGAGTTTACAGTTGTTCTGTGTCTTTTACTGCAGAGCTTCTCACTTCAGCCTTTCCCAGCCTCATCTCCCCAGTGAGTGATTGGTACAGATTTAGAGTAGTAATGAATATCTTCTTAGGTAAGTGGTGATATCTGTTGAGGCTGCCAGAGAAATTGTACACCTACACCCATGGATTAAATGGGCTAGCATATAGATTCCCTTCACTATAAAGAATTATTCAATACCTTTTTGTTCTCTTCCCTGTTGTATCATTTGGACACACCAGTCCAGTGATTTTTTTTTGTTTTTTTTTTTTTTTTTTTTTTTTTTTTTTTCTTCCCCGTGGAGGATATCAGTACTGTGGCTGAGTCAGGCCGTGAATAATATCTGTAGCCTTTTACTCACACCGAAGAGAACTTGAAACAAGTCTACAGATACCACACAACTGTGGAATCACAGATGTTTCCCTGAAAAACCTTCTGTGCCGCTTCCCAGTAAACCCTTGTTGGAGTGACGAGGGCATGAGGACTCAGTTGTTCTGCTTTTTGGGAGAATTATGAGGTACATTTATTCTCGGGCTGGGATACAGTAACTAACTTCTCTGTGCTGTGAAGCAATAACACACGAGGTGCTTTTCTGCAGTAGCTGTGAGCACTCTCATCAGCTTTTCCAATGGCTGTTCTGACTCCTTGTGGCCGCTACAGGCACTTGACACAAATAAACTAATTTTTCAGACCACAGGTTTTTTTTCTATTCTTAATGTTGTATGGGTCAATTCTTGTTGTGTTCAATTGTTAGAGGTCACTGCTTATTCTTAATTTTGTAGAAGTCTCCATTTACCTGATCTGAGAGCTTTGGGAGTTAGGAGGTGATTCGTAGATCTTTATAAATGCTGAGCTTTTTCTCACTGTAAAAGCATTCAGGGCAAGCTAGAAACTGCTGTAATTGTTCTCTACTATTAGTCTCACTTGTCCTGTGTGGTGATTATGCCTCCCACAGCTACAGTGGCAGCAGGTATAGAAGAATGAAGATTGAGAGAATCTGAGATATTTTTGTCTGGAAAGCTCTTAGATACAAGGATGTAGTGAAAACCACCCAAGTTTTCCATTCTTGAGCCTTCATGTTGTGTTAGTTTTAATTTGGTTGCTGGATTGTTTAGCAGGACTGAAATTTGACAGCGGGGAAATATTCCTTTATCTGTGTAATGCTGGCAACAGTTTTTCCTTCCTTTATTAGTTTGTAGATTAGTTTGTAGAGGTAGGTGAGTTGTTTGCTTTTCTTCTGGCTTCTTGTCTGTATAAGAATAGACTACAAATATCCTGACAAGTTACCCAAACGCAGCATCAGTAGCTGGCACTGCCTAACAGTGTTTGAAAACTGTTATTGTAGCTACAGAGAGAGAATCTCTGAGTATTCTCAACATCTGAAAATTTCCTCTACTTCTTTGGATATTCTTAAGACATCTTTTGGGAGGAGCTGGAAGCAAAAGAAAACAAAGGTGACCTTGCCCAGGTTCATTAAATTAAATCCCAGATTTAGCAATGTAGGAAGATCAGCACAGTTTTGTTTCTACAGTAATGTGGGTGGTTTTTTTTTTCTGGTGTTGACTGTTGTAACTGGTTCTGGATAAAACAGTAACACCCAAAAGTTGCTGATGATGCTAAGTGGTTTGTGTACAGAATTTGCTGCTACCTTCCCTTCCCCAGGTGCGTTTACATAAAATGACAGTCTTTAAATATATATTCACCTGTGACTTGCTCCTCCTTCCTCAGAAGCTGAATATTGTGAAGCAATTCACAATGTAGCAATATAGAATTAGGCTTACATTTGACATTTGCCACTTTTCCTGGCTTTTACATGTATGATTTGCAAACTAAATAGCAACCTCTGAGTTGCCACAGGTGAATACTTACTAGCCCACTTCTACTGGATTCTGATGAGGTCCTGCTTCATAGATATAAAAATATGAAAAATTATAATGAACATGGTGCAGTAGAAACTATCCCATTGGCAATTAATGCTTTAAAGATGCAGCTCAAAATTCAGCTGGCGCTAGAACAAAATGAATGCTTGTGATTAGTTTTGTAATAAGGTAAAAGAATTGCTGACTCTTACTCCCAAATCAATTTCTTTTTGTGACAGATCCTCTGAGGTGCAGTCTGACACTTGGAGTATGTTAAGAGAGGCTGGCAGTGAACCAAAGGCAGAGGAGAAAAGCTTAGTGGTAGCTGGGTGAGAGGAACTTAATAACAATGCCTAAATGGGATTGCTGGGAATAATATAGGTAGAAGATCCTTTATAAATGCCTATATACTTTATGGAGCACAAATTCTTCCTTTTTTTTCATTGCTGTAGTCCTCTGGTAGAAAAAGTTTTGGAAATTACAGATTGATTACTGACTACAGAGTTCACAGTTAGCCCTGCTTGGAGGACTTAGTAAAGAAAGTGTAGTATACAATAGCCTAATATCCTCAATATGTCCTGGGCACTTCAAATGTCTTTCTAGAATCAGATTAAAGTTTTGCTTAATAAGAAGTTTGCCCTTCTCTTTTGCTGGCTGCCATCCTGCCAGCTGCCAGCTCCCATCAGCATGTTTTCACTCTAGCATCTCACATTGCAGGTGCTGGAGTGCCACATGCAGTCCAAAGTGTTCCATGTCAGTCCCAAAACTGTGCTGAGCAAAGCCAAGAGATGCAGAATTCCCCCATGGGTTCCCCAGCACTGCAGCTGGCAGGGAGCTTACAGGAAATCCCCGGACTGACACTTGGTTTGTTGGAGGGGAACACCACCAAATGGTCTGTGCAGCTGCACTGTGCCTGAATGAGATGGAGTACAGGGGGCTGATGAGAACTCAAGGCCTTCATTTTGCTCTCTGAAGAGGGGGTGTAATCATCAGAAAATGAAAGGCTGGCAAAAATGTGAATTCAACACTACATCTGCCATTTTCTGTATAAAAATCTAATGTCACAACAACTTCATTCAAAGGTTTTCTGGGGAGAACTCAATGACACTTAATAAGAATCAGCTGTACAAGAAGTCACTTCTCACTAACTGGATTTAAAAAATCGTGGAGCTTTATTTTGTTCATGCTGGTCAGTTTGAGCTGTCCAGAAAGTACCTCCTTCCATCAGGAAGCAAAAGGTCTGAGGTGGGCAGGAACCATGGAAAGGTAGGAGAAAATTCTGGATCTGCAGCTGGGCCAGGAAGCAAAAGAAGAATTTTACCGAGTTTGCAGTATATGAATGTACCTTTGGGTTGCTTGTGTTAGTCCATTCTTTGGGTTTGAAAGAGTTTGAACCAAGAGGTTTCAGCAGCACCAACAGATCTGGCTGCCAGAGGGACAGAGCTGCTTTTCCTCCAGCCTGTGCCTCTTGTTGCCAGCTCTCTGCTCTCCCTCCCCTGGCACAGCCCTGCAGCACCTGCGTGGAAAGTGGAATGGGAAGTGTGATCTGGGTAAAAACGTGGCAGAGTTGCATGTCCAGCTTCCCAAGCTGGTGTTTCCCAGGAACTGTGGGAGTCATTTCTGCCTGGTGGTGAGTGGGCAGACCTGGTGTGACACACAAAAACTTGGAGAAATCTGCCTGCCTCATTAAAGGGTGTGTGAAGATGGCAAAGAACAAAGGAAATATGTCAAAGCCTGCTCTGAAGAGTGGGAAGTAGAGTGGCAAATGGGATGAGCAATTGGCAGAGGAGTTTGGAGATGGGTTTGAAAAATGAGGAAGTTTGGGAGGAGTGGCACATACTGAGGGAAGAAGGGATTGTTCTTGCTGGAGCAGGCTTTGATGAAAGGAGGGGAGTCTGGCCATGCCTGTGCCAGAATGGGGGATCTTAACTGCCTGACAGAACTCTAACCAAATCCTAATAACCTTTCCACTGTGAGAAAGTGTCAATATAGGATTGTATATGTATTTTTAGATATAAATTTTTTAAAAATTAACTTGTGTGCACATGCTCAGGGGTTGAAATTTGGTAAGGCAGTGGGTACATGAGGAATTTACATGGCCAGCCAAGGAAAGTGATTGTAAAACATGAATATGCCCAAAATGATGATGATAAAAGTGGGAGTTTTGAATGAAAAAAGCAATCCATGTTTCTTTGGTTGTCCAAAGAGATGTCACCTGCCATTTAGTTGGTTACAGTGGCTGCAACCCAGGTAATTACTGGGGAAAAAAAAAAAAGCCTTGATTCAGGATGCCTGCAGTGCTAAATGTGTCGGGCTGTTGAGAGGAGACTGGAATGGTCTCAGGCCTTGCTTCCTAATTCAGAGCTCTGGCTTGACTTTAAAGCAGTTTTCCTTGTGTGTAAAGAGCCATTTTCCTAACCTTCACAGCTGCTGATGTGACTTGAAGTGTGCGTCCCTGCCTGAGAGAGAATATATCCCTTCTTGTAAATAAGACATGAGAAAACTCAGGGGGAAAAATGTTGTTTTTAAAAGACTGATGTATAATGTGTTAGACCACATTAGGAGCATCAGGAGTCCCTCTCAGCTGAGCTTCTGAGGGGCTTGCAGGGACATGGTTGGTGCTTGTGCTGTACCTACATGGCAGCCTTTGGGCAAGTCACAATTGTCCAGTTTTTTTCTATCACTCCTTTCCTTACACTGCAGCTCCTCCTGCTCTTTTTGCTGTTTCTGTTTATGCAATTAAGTCTGTTTTAAGACTGTGCTATAAGAAAACTTCTCAAACCAGATGTTTCATGTGAGTGCAGGAATTAACATGCCTTGTTTCACATCACAAACTGAGACAAATAAGACAGTCCTTCCCCTTTGCTGGCAGGCCACTGTTCTTCCTTCCTAGAGGAGCTCTGATATCAGTGCTCTAAAACTTGACACCGTTTTTGCTGCATGCCTCTCACAGTGCTGAGGACTTTTACAAAACCTAGGAACAGCTCTAAATGCAGCTAGAAGTGGGGGGAGTGGGATGGTCTTATCCTCTGAGTGTCTTCTGTTCCCACATTGAAGGAAGGAAAAGGAATTGTTTTTCATGGTCTGACACTAATGCTTCCAAATGCCTTTGCAGATGAAAAGTTCTGAGTAGCAACAGAAGGAAGGAAAGCAGGGGCAGGGAGGCTGACAAATGTCCATTTTCTTGGATAGGAAAATAAAACATGAAATCTTTGTTTGTGGAAAAATACATATTTTAAAGTGAAAACCTTGCTGTGTTTTGGAACAAGTTGCGTAAGAGTCTTGGTTCCTGTTTGCTTGCTGCCTTGTGCAATATTGTTGATTTGTTTATTTGACCATACCAACTTTCTGTTGGGGATTTTTGTTTTCTGTGCTGACATGCAAAAATATCTTATCATCTAAACCTTCAGCTGCTTTTGATGATTTGTGCTGCTGCTGTGCTTTAGAAACACAGGTAGCATGCAATATGCAGGGCATGTTCCAGCCATGCAGCTGGTCTTGTAAAGACTCTTGTGCATGCGAGTGGATGGTCCTACTGAAATGTTAGAATGTCTTTGCTTATAATTGTGCATATTTGTTTCTTGAGCTCATGGTATTTTTGTGTAAATATTCTAGAAATACACATGCCCTCAGTTAAAAAAGCCACATTATTATCATTATTATCATTATTATTATTATTATTATTATTTCAGCTGCACTTAACTTTTTTACAAATCCTTATTATCCAGGGGGGAGCAACTGAAAATGTGTAAGAGACTGGAGTGTTCTGCAGCTGTGTTGGATCCTGCAGAGAGTGCAGAGGAAAGCAGAGTGGATGGGGCATAGACAGACAAGTCCATTAAGCTAACATAAGTGGTGAATCATTAAGGTCAGGGAATTAGTTATAAATAGAAGTGGCAGCAGAAGGTTATTTCTGTGAAGGACTTCAAAGTGAGGACAAGAAGTTTGAATGTGATGTTGAGCAAGTCAATCAAGGGAGAGTGACAGGAATGGAGGATAGTGGCCTGCAGCCAAGAGATGGGAGCTGTATTTTTATCAACAGGAAGAGAAACTGTGGCACTTGATTGTGAAATGCTGGCTTGTTGAAAATGACATCAAAATCTACTTAGATTTGTTTTGTTTTGGGTTTTTTTGGGTTTTTTTATGTTGTTGTTGTTGAACAAGCAATTCAGTTTTCATGTTTATAACTGATTTAAATTTCTATAGAGCTCATGTACTCAGTTCTGCAAATTGATGGAAGTTTAAAAAATATTAAAATATTATTGTTAATTATTTTTGCTAGCCTTTTCTATGACTTCAGCCCCATCAATTAATTAGTTATGGGAGGATTTGTCCCTCTCATAACAAGTTATGACAGAGATTGGCATTATCATGCACTTTATAATGACCTTCTGACTGGTAAATGGACCACCCTCAATTTCTGAGGAGGTAAGAAATTCTGAGAGATATGCCTTCAAATGAAGTCTGGAAAGTAATAAAGAAATATCATTATAGAATAAATATTTAATAATTATTAAATGTGGTGATGTAACAGGTCCCTGTATGAAATTTCCCTAGTATGTGTTGTAAAAAATGCATTAAGAATAACGTGATGATTGCAATGATAATAAAATGTGAGGGGAGAAGACAACATCAAACAGCACCATCTGCTGTTCCCCCTTAGACTGCGAGGACCACAGTAGGATGGGGAATGTTTGTTCCAAAAGGAAACGAAGGAAAGTTCATGAAAACTCTTAGCAGTCCTACTGACTTGTGTAGAAATGTGGGTATGTTAAGATTTCGATTTTCATAATTTTGATAAAACTCTGCTTCAGTAAAGCCTGAAAAATTTTGATTATAACTGCTTGTACGTGACAGAAATTTGGTCATAGGGAAGATCCATATTCCCCTTCAAATAAATACATTTGGGTTAATATAGACTTATTTACATAAAGCCTGCCTAAGTTAATACTTGCTTTAGCCCATAAAATAAAACATTAACACATACAATGAAATCTACATCAATGCATGCAATAATTAATACTTACAATAAAACTTGGTTATAGTCTTCTTGTGGCAATTTACACAGCCTGAAACAAATGGTCTGTACTAATGCTTATTGCCTATAATTTAGGCAATATCCAGCATTTTAAACCATTGTAAATCCAAGTAAATGGGAAGTGGTTAATAAGAGGTCTGTGGGAGAAGGGATTCTTTCAGCCCCCAGTAACAGCAGCTTGTGCACCCCTAGAGGGAGTATAAATGAAAATGGGACATTAAGTGGCACATGAGAATAGAAAAATGGGCCACAAGAGCAGATAAGTAAAATAAAGAAGTTGCGTAAACTCGGTTGTTACTCATGCTTGCAGCGAGTAGAGGATAAAGACATGTATTGGAACAACAGCAATCTAGAAGTCAGGTTCCCAGCACTTATGGCAAAGACTCGTGCCTTGAGCTGCTTTCTGGGATGAGGGATTACAGCAAACTTCCCTGGGAGCAGTGTGTAGGAGTGAGGCAGGATTAGGGCGAATGGATGCTGCTGCATCCTGCATGAGTGCTGCACTTGGCTCAGAGATGGGCTGGAGCCAGAGCCAAGTCTGGATTTAAGCTGGGCCGTTTTGCAAGCACAGGGGCATTTGGCAGAGGAGTGCTGAGGCAGGGCTGCAGGCCATGTGTAAACAGGCACTTAAGTGGTTCAGCCATGTGTGCACAATTCCTGGAGCAGAAACTGGGCTGCCACGGCTGTTACAGTGCTCCCACTGTGCACATGAGAGCTGCTGAAGGGCAAGGTGTTGCCACTGGCACTGCATCCTGCTGATGTCAGAGGAACAGTGTGGAAGCTGCCTGCAGCAAAGGCAAAGCTTGTTCATATCTGTCTGCAAGAGATTGTGCACACATAGCCTCAGTCCGGCTTACTAGAGAGGGAGAGGCTTGCTGGGAAGAGCAAAACTGGGTCAAAACTCTTCCAGACTCGTTAGATAATGGGTCTGGTTTTGATTGAGTTCCTCTTCAAACAGCACGTTTATTCCAGATACTTATTTTATGGATGAGATGATAGAGTATCTCGTTTTTGAAGACTGCACAAATGCATTTAATCACTTTAAGATGTATTTATCACTACAGTGTAGTCAATTTCAGAGCAGACACATAAATTCAGGAAAACCCTCTGGTATATAATAATACTTTATTGAAACACGAATGTCTGTTAATAAGGCCATACAGCCGTTCAAACAGCTCTATTATCATCATCACTGTCTTATGATGTCCTGGGTTCTTCTATGGCTTAATGACGATGCAACCTTATCAGAAGCATTGAAAAGAAGTGGTAATTTGTGCCTTCTCCATCTGCAGCTTGTTGCTGTGTTTATCATCACCAAAATTTGTTTCTAAATGGACACCTTTGATTAGGGAGACCCATTGATGGTGGTTACTGTTACTTGCTTTCAGTACTACTACTGTGAAATTCAAAGCAGAGCTTAAAAAAAAGCCTTGGTAGCTTCATTATGCTATCCATAAGTGTGATAAAGAATTAATGTATGGAAGTAGCAACAAATAACAAATTTCTTTCTTAGTGGTGAGAAAGTACTTAAAAATACATTTCCTCCAGAATATACGGATTAAATTCATTGAGGCGTTTTAATTATTTTTTTTCAATCAAATATGTGGGAGAAAACAGAAATGATTTAATTAAATCTTTACACTCCTATTAATCTAGCTGGATGGAATGTGAAGTTTTGATTTTTGACTCAAATGTGATACTTTGACCCTCAAAAATATTTTGCTGAGAGTGAGGAGTCAGAGGGTTCATTTCTATGTAAAAATGGAACATTGGTAGTTTATCTTCTTTTGTTTTTCTGAAAATCTAGTATGTGCACAGTTCTAATTATGAGCTCTGACATAAGATCAGATTCTGTGCATTGCTTTTCAAGAGGGATGAGTAGCTTGATTAAGAGGACTTTGTCTCTAAGAACAATCTGGCCCTGAAACTTGAGGTTCACACATAATTTCCAGTAATGTGCTGCTAGAATATATTATGGAATGTCTTAAGTGTGTGCAAGGGGGGGAATGAGCAGTAAACAAGTACTTAGCATGTACTTTTAAGAGCAGGTGGCTTAATCTTCCACTAAATAAAGCAATAATTTCAGCATATTCTGGTGATTACAGATAATAGTTATTCAGGTAATATTAGCTTTTTCAGGTGTGGCATCTTGTTCTAGGTGTTGTAACCTGTAGTTTACTCCTTCGGTGTGTTCAAGTTTACTTAGTAATTGCTTTGCTGAAAAACAGATTATGTATTATTTAGCTGTCAGTTGTGTTGGAAAAGTGCCAAATAACTCTTAAACAACCAAATATTAGCCAATAAACATCAGCGAGAATAACTCATGCATGAAAAAAGGACCCAACTTGTTTTCTTGTTGGATGGTTAATATTGGAGAGGAGTTCTGACTTGGATCTTTTTCTCTTTGCCTCATTTTTCAAGTAAATCATCTGGTGGGCTTGAAAATGTTTGACTCTGAAACAACAGACACACCTAGGCTGTCTCAAAAAGGCCCTCAAACTATTTTGATGCAAAGGAAAAGTCCAAACAGCCCTCAGTTCAGCAAGGTGCTGCTAGATTAAGTGTTTCTGCAGTAGAATTTCAGTGTAAGTTGTTACACTTCAATGAAATTGGTTGGAAACAGCTAATGGTCAGTGTTTGAGAGTCAGACTGGAAACCCTGTTGAAGCTTCCCTTAGAGCAAAGCAGGAGAACTGTCTGACCCCATTTTAACCTAATTTTGTCCATCTTAGCAAACATCTTAGCCTTACCTTACATTTTTGTATTTATCCAGCAAAGACAAATTTTCAGGGGACAGTGGCCAAAACCAGGACTGCACATGTGTTCACACTTAGGGGAAAAAGTTCTCAACCCAATTTATTATTAAATAGTGAGCTTTAACTTTGGTTCAGCAGGAAATCTGGCATATTATAGGTGTCAGTGGGTTTCCCTGAGCAGCAAGTCACCCCGGATTTAGAGTATCTGTGTTGTACATGAGCTTTTTAGGATAGGGGAATTCTGTCAATGCTGTGATACATTTGGGCAGCAGAGACAAGACTCTTCAAAAGCACAAGGGAAATAAGTGACAAGGTAAAGACTGGGAATAAGCATCCAGTCATAACCTAATCCTGAGACTCCTGCAAACCTTCAGGGACCTTGGCTGTACACTTACATAGAAGGCTGTCATGTAAGGATGAGGCTATTTTGGGTGAAACAACTGAGCATCTACAGTCTCAGGCTGTCTCTTTTCCTGCTCCCCTGAAGTATTCCTCCCTGGAAACCAGCTGGCAGCGAGGAGCCCCTGGCAGGACGGCTCTTTGGTGGAGCAGGTCCTTGCAGCCTCTTGTGGGGTTCATGTTGCAATGGCTTGAGGTCAGTGAGCTGAAAGCAGGAGTGGAAACTATTTGAAGAGTGTGCTTCCCACCCTTCCCTCCCGCTCTGCTCTGCCTGAAGCAAGTTGTTTGATTCCATATATATTATTTTCCCTGTCGGAAAATGACTCCCACTCAAAACAGGATTAGGGAGCTTGGCAAAGGGAGGGTGAATTTAATTATAGGACAAACCAACATTCCCTCCCCCAGGAGTCTTGGCTTCAGTTGTCACTTCTGGTGCTTATTCTCTATAAATGGTATCTGGTTGGCCTGTGTTCCTTTTCATCTGCTAAGATGACATCTTTTTTAGTCCTATCTTGTTGCCCTGGTGTACAGATTTCAGGTATTGATGGATTAATAGGCTGTCAGCAGAACAGTGACTGATGTTTTTAACTGTACTGAGATTATGGTGTTAGGTTGAGATCCCATCTGAGTTTAGACACCACGAGGCACTGAAGAATGGAAGAAGTCTCTCCAGGGTTTTCCCATTTGATGAAACAAGATGAGATCTCCATTCAGGCATAAGGAGGCCTGAATAACTTTCTGAACATAAGCATTTTTCTGTCTGTTGAAAGAACCTACAGTTACAAAAGTCCTAAAGAATACTGAAACAAATCTGGATGTTGTACAGAAATATTTAACATTTTGGCCTTGATTCTGCAACACTTTTACATGTCCTTAACATTGTGCAAAGCAAAAGAAACAAAGTCTTTGTAATATAATGCGTTGTTCTGTGATGATTTTGATAATCTTAATCATATTAAGTCACGAAGAAAAAGCATCACAGGATCCAGGGCATGCTTGAAGCTGACAGGGTACTTCCTTGCCTTCAGGTAGCCTGGGTTGAAAGCTGCATTATCTTGGCTTTTTCTGTCAGTAAATACAAGGGACCTGAGGAATACTTCTCATGCTGTGTCTGCAAACAAGTTGTTATCAATAAGCACATTTGGTCTTGCCAGATTTCACAGCTTGATAAATCTTATCATTATCACCGGCCTTCAGTAAAGCTTTTCTCAATGTGTATCTACTACTGAAAATAGCCAAAGATGTCTACCTGTATTACAAAGCAGCAAAGCAACAGCAAATGAGAAAAAAAAGGGACTATGGGCAGTGAATGATATATAAAGGGGTGAAAGAAGGTTAAGGAAAAATCAGAATAGGAATTGAAACATCACCTGATGGATCTTGAATGATTTTCCATTTCAATGTACTGTCAGTGAAAGATCATGACCTTACCCAGTAATTACTATCTCTCCTATAATATTTTTAGTGCAAACCCCACCTGTTTAGGAAAGATCAGTCCCTGTGCTGATCGCAGAACTGAACTGGCAGCAGAACTGGAGAAGGCTGACGTGTACCTTACAGTTCTGGACATGAACAGATATCAGAGGGGATTTAGCTCTGGAGAAGCTCTTTAAGCCTGAGACACACCTCACATGGTTCTCCTGTGTTCCTCTGGCCTGCACCAGGGCTGTCTGAACTAATGAAGGACTCCTCCTGAATGCAGTAGAATTTAGCAAAATTGGTGCTAGCAGCTGGCTATGAAGCAGCATTTCTGTCTACTGCTTTCATCCTGAATGGAAGCAAAAGGAATTTTAACCAAAAGAAGTAATCAGACTTTCTCTGTTTCATCCTTATCAGAATATTTGATAAGGCTGCTCTGGTTATTTCTTCTAACACAAATTTAAAAAGTGACATGGTTCAATCTTGTAAGTGTGAAGCGGCATTTCTCATGGGATGTTTTAACTTAATCAAATCTGCATTTTTCTTTGCAGAAGCTATTTTGTATGGTCTCTTTTGATCTGTGTAAACTGAGATATTTCAAAATGCTGTTGTAATTTAGGAATACAAGACTTAGGATTAGTGGTGTTCTGGTTCAGCATTTCTGCTCTCTGGCACCAAATGTGCTGAACAGGAAAGAAAGAAAATGACAAAAGTAACTTTGTGGGGTTTTTTTGTTTATGTTAAAACACCCAAACTGAACAACTCCAGAACACTTTAGCAACAAGCAACTATTTTTTGCTATCTTCATTTGCCACAAGAGGACTTACAGTCCTTACAGGGTAATTTCCCATCAGCTTTGTTGGGTGCTTTGTGTTTTACAATTGAAGAATTAATTTAAAGTTTTTATTTGAATTTGAAACTTGACTAATCTGAGAGTGTTTAACGTTCCTGTTTCAATGAGTGAATGCTTGAGACAAAAGTTATTTTATTAAACCTCATTTTATTTCCTTTTTTCTTGTACCCCATTTTTATCTTCTGTTTCCATATTTCAAGCCTAATAGCCACAATTCTTCATATTTACACTGTAGTAAATGTTTTCTCACACATAGTAATTACTGTAGAACAAAAATTATGCAAATTAGAAGGAAAGAAATGTCTACTGTTTCTTTGTGTGGTGGAGCATTAAAAATGTGGATGAGTTGAGTTTCATTAGTTTTGTTACCAGGAAGGTATTGGGAATTCTGAAGTAAAGAATGCTGCTCACTGGGACACTTTCTTTCTTTTTGGTATTTGAGGCAAGGAAAGGATGAGTGTTAAGTATTATCAAGATCATTGGTTCATTAATATTGACCCTTCTAATGTGATATAAGAAGGGTTATAAGCTGTTAGAATGATTTTGTTCTAGTCTTGGCTTTCCACAGGCTTCATCCATCAGTACATCTTTCCGTGCCTGTATTTCATTTATGAATCTCCAATATTTCTTTTGCCTCATAGATTTTTTAAAATTTTTTTTTAAATTTCTTATTTTGGTTTTGCCTCTTCATATGTACTGTGCTTAACATGTAGTGAGGGGTTCTTCTGTTGGTTGGCCATGGGTAGAGACCTTGCTGGGGCTGGTTCTGGTTCCTCTCTTTCTTTCCCATCTGATGTTCCACTGGAGTGAGGTTAATTTAGCAGGAATTGTCTTCTGGGGAGGAAAGGAGCTGGATGACAAAATATAGAAATTTGGTTTATTTATTTCTAAGAGGTAAACTTCCAAATACATTTCTCATTTGAAGTGAGCTGTTATTGGCAAACAAGGTTGTCAGACACAGTCTGTAGTGAATGCTCTGTGGTTTATTACATATCTTTGCAAATGGGCAAAATCTGGCCTTGCTGCTAGACTTAAGTGCTCATGATGCAGTGATGCTCATGTGGGTAAAAAGTCTCACTTAAATACAGATAACTTAACCTGAAATGTGTCATAGGAAGCTTGTGGAGTAGGCCAAGACAACAGTTTATTTCTATCAAAAAAACCCCCAAAAACCGATGCAGGATACGTATGGCAGCTGAAAGTGAGGCCCCCTGAGGCTCCTTTGCTGGGCAATATGGAGACACTCAGCAAAAATACACTGCCCTGGACTGAAAATTGCAATTCAGAGCAAGGGAGCAAATAGAAATAACAGTGTAGTGTGAGGGCAGAGGCACAAGAAATTATTATTGTTCTCTAAATTCAAAGAGAGTAATAGCCCTACAAAGTCCATATCTGATAACCTTCCTTTGAGCTGAAGTGATAAATGCCTATGGTTTTGTTATCCAAAATATTTGCTTCTGGTTTTGCTGCTGTCTGAATGTTGGTTGTCTCATGGTCATGGTGATGAATTGTGAACCATGATCATGATTTAAAAGCCAATAAGTATTCTTACCAACGCTGGGACTTTAGGTGCTAAGGTGTAAAGCATTGTAAAAAGCCCAACTTTGAATACATATTGTATAGCTGTAGTGTACATTTATCCATCTTAGTTCAGTGGGATCTCATATCAGACATGTAAAAAATACCATTACCTGAGGATAGAACATCTCTTTGTTACAACAAAGAAGGGATATGGCTTTCCCTTCTGTGCCTTTTAAAGCGTGTCTTTCACTGAATGTTATTTACTAAAGTTATTCTAAAAGCAATGAAGCTGCCAGCAGATTTTTAGCAGCTGAACTGGTGGTGTTTCACTCAGGTGACTCAGGGCTCCAGCAGACGAGCTGAAAGCCACGCTGCTTTGCTCAGGGGACAGGTTTTGTGTCACAGACTGCTGTTCTGAGCAGCACTAATGGCTATCCTTTTCTGCCAGCCCTGCAGAAGTACAATACCACACTCTCCCTGCAGTCTGACTAAAGGCCTTGTCAGAGACGTGCCCAAGCAGAGGGGGTGGTGGTACAGGAAACCTTAGGGATCTGCCATCCTGATGAACAGATAACCTGCAGGTAGGAAAGACATTTTAGATTTCAGTGCTGCTAGTTCAGTGCAAAGCATAAGCACTTCAAAGGCCTAAGCTCACTGGGCTTAATGAAGGCAATATTGAGGAGAGTTAGCACTTTGGTCTAATTCTCAGTGTTGCTGTAAATTCATTATATTTAACCTTTTTAAACTGAGGTTGTAGGCTGTAAACAAACATGAGCATTTCCTTACCAAATTCAAGTTTCCTTTGGAGCTGTGTCTGGTTGTTTTGGTTTTTTTTTTAGTGAAGCAGTAATACAAATAACCCAGATGAGAAAATAAAGGCTGCCATAAACACGTGTGACACTCTGAAGGCTGGGTGCAAACTGTCAACAGCTGGTATCCATAAAAAATGCCATGATTATGCTATGTAGAAGATGTATAGTTCAGTCTGTAATGATCAGACATCTGAATATTTTTCTCTGTGGAGAGCACTGAAATCTTAGAATAAGGGTCAATTTTCTTTCAGAATGCAGAGGGGAAAGCACTCTGCAATTTTTAATATGCTGGAGAAAGGCTGCTCTCTAGTGTTCAGTAATGGGGTAATTCAGAGAAAGGCTGGAGTCAAGCATTCTGCATATTGCAGCAGGCAGGCAGCACTCAGGTTTGATTCAGGCTCGTTTGACTTGCAGAGGCAGTAACAGTTTGAAGAATATTCAGAGGATATATTTGCTGAGAGTCTGAGACATTTGCTATTTCTTCTTGATTTTTTTTTTGCCATATACTTGATGGTAATCCATCTCTGAATGATTAGCAAAAGTCAAATTCTCCTGCCAGTCTCAACTGGTTGCTGGAATGTGACTGGTAGGTGTGAGCAATGCCAAGATTTTATTTTATCTTATCTTTTAAATAGGAGCAAGCAAAAAGAAATGCAAAAGTATCACATCATTCCTGGAAACATTGACAGGGATTATGAATTCTGTGGGTGAGCAACTGTTTGCATCAAGGCAGAGAGGCAGAGCTCCAGGGGAATCAGAAGTTAAACAATTCTAGCAGAGGGAAACTTGTCACACTCAAAGACCTACGTAAATTTTCATTTACATTTCTACATTGCCCTCTGCAGGACATGATTCAGCTTGGTCTAAGCATTTTACTGTGTGCTGCTATGTTGATGGCTATAAATTGATATGTATAAGGAAGTTAAGGATAAAGATGAGAAATATTTATTAAATAATAGCCCATAACTTGCACACAGGTCTTGGATCACTCTTTCCCTACCCTGCTGTGGGACCAGAGGGTGTTTAGAGGCTCAAACAGAAATTAAGCTGAGTTTAATGGAGTGATAAATCATGCACAAGGGTACATTTGCCTTGTCCTCAATTCCAAGGCATCAGTCTGCTTCTCCCATGGCTTCTCATTACTAATGAATTACCATGCATTAACTCATTGGGTGATGTTTCATATCATCAGTGATGCTCCAAAATACCTACTAGATAAACTGAGGCAATAGCTTTGGCTTCTGTATCCAAACACAGATACACAGAATTGTAGAAACTGTGACTGGTAGTGGCAACTCATCCCTGCCTGATATTACCTAAATAATGAAAAACCTCCAAGGACTGAAACATCACAATCTCTTGTCTCTTGGTGATCTATTAATTATCCCCACCACTGTAAAGCTTTTCCTAATGGCTAACTTAACTAATCTTTGCTATATATTAAGCCTATAACTCCCTGCAGATGTAAAGATGAGTTTGTTCTCTCCCTTTTACCAGCAGTCTTTGCAGCAACATATCTGAGACCTTGTCCCAGGTGTGAGTGGGCTTTATCAAGCCAAACAGCCAGGATGAACAGTTATGCTGATCAAGTCAGACAGCCAGGCCTATGTGCCTCACTGGACTCCTACTTGTGCAATTAGTGTTTAAAACTTCCCTTGTAGAGAAAATTCTGCATGGTTTTGATGGAAAAGACACATCCCTTGCAACTGCTTGTTTCTTGTTTTCCCCTTTTTCCCCTGTTTTTTTTTCCCTCTTAATTTTATTTTATTTTTTAATAACATGTACCAAAATGGTAAAAGAAGTGGCTAAAATGATCACTGGAACTCCTTACTTAGTGCCAAATCCAGCAGTTTAAAAGCTGTGCTTATTGAAAGGATGTTAGCTAAAGGAGTGGAGCTCTTCTGTCTGCGATGTTAGTGTGTAAGGTCAGGTAAATTACAAAGATTGAAGGTCTGAGGTGAAACTGTAAACATGTGTGTGATTATGTGTGTAGAGGGGAATATCAGAGTGGGCTAATGTTTAGGACAAGCCAAGGAAACCTGCAAATTGATCTAGAAACAGATATGTTTGCTTTCAGCTCATTTGTTGGCTGGAACAGATTAAAGCCAGCAAATATCTCCTTTTGGGAAAACAGAGCTGGTCCAACTGCAGCTTGGTTCAAGTGAAGCAAAGGACTCATGTGGAGCTAGTGTATTCCTGGCTCCCAGCCATGCAGAGAATTGAGGAATCACTTTCTGATCATTTCAGTTGTTGCCCTGCAGGCTCTGATGGCATCAAGATGTGTGTAATTCAAAAATGTCAGTATCTTTGAGAGCTGAATTTGCAGGGAAAAGCTGTTTCCCACTGCTTTCCTCCCTGTTTCAAGTGGCGATGGATGTCCCTGGGAGTTAGCCAGGTGCAAAATCCCAGCCTGCAGAGCTACAGAGGGAGGGAATTCCTGCTGCTGCCTGACAGCTGGAAAAGCAGAAGGCAGCAAAGGTTGCTGAGGCTGGCCCTCATACTGGAGGGAGCCTGAGGAGTTTGGACTTGTCAGGGAAGTAATGCAGAAGCAGAGCTCTGGGAGAGCACGTCAGAGCAGCTGCAGGGAGTATAGAGTGTCTTTACCCAAACAGAGCAAATGTTCTGCTGAAATGAGTTGACTAATTTCCCCCTGTCCTGGTTCCCACACACACTGTCAGCTTTCTCTCTGAGCTTTCGTGGCCTGGCTGATGTTGGTGACATCCATCAGCAAGGCTAACTCTTCCTCTTTCTGCTCTTGGAGAAAATAAGCTTCCCGTTCACTGGCCTTCAGGATGTGGTGGAGGGTGCATCTGATTCTTCTCAAGCAGCCTAGTCCAGCTCAGACAGAGAAAAGAGGATCCTCTGACCCTGCTGGTGCTAGATGTGGCAGGTGGCAAAGCTGCTGTCATTGATGGCTTTGGAGGTAATTTGGGTTTTCATACACAATTTCAGTAATTCTTTAGAATCAGGGAAACTACTGAGCAAAGATAGGTCATATAAGAAGGAGCAAAACCCTGGCTTATCCTAAGTAGGATATGTGATAATTTCATTTTCCATTTCAAGGATGAGAGAGTATGTGGAATTAGTGGATGGTGCCATTAGAATTAGCAGTTCTATGTTTCAGTGAGTGTTTTGTGGGAATGTGCCAGGAGGAAAATGTTTACTTCTGCTGTAGTTAGAAAAGCAATCTGCAGAAAATCTGAAGATATCTGGCTTCAAATTAGTTCCAGACTCTTTTGCTGCCTCTTGAAACCATTATCTGTCCATGGAATAGAGTCCAAGCACTGTCCTTGGTTTGCCATGTGTCAGAAGTGTGTAGAAGAAAAAAACAATGCAGAAAGCATGGAAGGTGTATATCAGGAATGTCTTGGCTTGCAATCAGTGTAACCTAGGAGCCTTCTGCAGCCCATGGGGAAAAGTCTGGGATGATAAGAGCACACCACAGAGGGAATTTGGACTACAGGAAATTCTGTTTTCTCAGGCAAACTATTAACCACATCTGCCAAATGTTGACTGGTCTTATTTTGTTACACTAGTGTGAAAAGCTAAATTTCATCCATAAGAATTTATGAAACAATTTGGAAGGATGTTCTAGGCAAACTTAGTGAAAAGTCAGGGTGTGGCTCTCTGCTGTGGAGCAGAGGTCAGTGGGCAGCATCACACCAGCACAGAATTTGAGAAGGATGTTCTCCCAAAACTCTGCTCTCTGCATTGTGCAGACTCTGGTGACCCCTGATTGTGGTGAACTGTAAAAGGAATCCAACAATTCCTTAGCAAGAGAACATTTTATCTAAATAAATCAACAGCCACCATGGTGATGTGTATGTAACCCTTTTTTTTTTTACCCTGTACATACATTGAGAGGGGGAGTTTGCTCTCAGTTTACTATTTTCTTAATGTACAAAACACCTGTTTTCCTCTCTATTTAGGCAAAAAATGTTCATGAGTTAATGCATAGGGTAAAATCTTGGTTTACGTCGAGATCTAATCAAATCCCTCTGCAGATGTGGTCTGTGATGAATGGACTAGAGATAATACTTTAGTATGGTCAGAAAAATTTGTGTTCTGAAGTCAAAACCCCACTGAAGTCCAATTTAGCTCTTAATGTGGAGGTACATACAGAATTTGAGCACCCTACAAAACTTGCATTCAGCCTGTGAATAAAGCATTTATAATATTTTCATGTATTTTCTGTGAATAAAGCATTTATAATATTTTTGTGTGATCCTACTAAAGAGTATTTTTTCAACTTCATAGCCAAACAATAAACAAATAGCCATAATTAGAGTTTAGTGTTTAACTACTGAACACACACATATATATATATAATGTTTCTTTCTGTTGCTTGTAGTACTAAACATAATGCTTGTGATTACGCAGGCCATCAGAGCTCTGCTCTGATATTTTTATTATTATATTTGCTATTTTCTCTTTAATCAAGCAGAAAGGTCAATTGATTTAATTTCTGTTGACAGTGGAGATATGGTTTAATTTGCTGTTCTGTAAGATATTTAAACATGACAGCATTTCAAAGAGTACTTACAGCAACAAAATTCCAGGTGAAAGGACATACTCTTGGTATTTTTTCTAAAGCTTTCTCATTTTGATCATCTTACACAGTTAAATGCCAGTGCTTACATATTTAAATACACAGCAAACATTGCAATGATTAATAATGCTGTGTTAATGAGAAGCAAAATTTAGATGCATTTTGGTTTTCAAAGTGATTGGAGCAAAAAAGAAAACTAAATTCTCAGTGAGTCAAATAGTTCTTGTCATTTGAAGCACATTTATCTGGAATATGTGTTATTGGCACGTTTATAATAAATCTATGGTTATAATTTAAGGCAAGTTTTTGGCTCAATTTCTATTAGAAATTAAAGGCCTATCAATGTTTATGATCTGGGGTATTTTTCTTCTATACTGGTGATTTTTAATTTTTTTTAACCTGTATCATTATGGAGAGATCTCCCTTTCTACTTTTCCTATTAAAATTTGGATTGCTTTAAATGGATTTAGAGTTAGTATAATTTTTGAGAAGTAAAAACAACATGCACATTTTTAAGTTAGAAAAGATGTGAGCACTGATGCAGCAAAGAGCTGCTCAAATATTTTTCTGGTGGATCAGGGATTTTGGCTTAACATCAGGAATCCTGATATATTTCTGCACTTCTGCAGCCTGAAAAACTGGGAAGGAAATTCATACGAGTGAGCTCTGTGAACTAGCATTATTGTGAAACAGATAATTTTGTACTTCTGCCCTGGTTGGAATGATGGTTTCATACTTTTATTTCAGTAATCGGGTTAAATCGAGAAAAGCAGAAACAGTATTGAGGGGTGCAATATGAGAGAATGACCTTGTTAGGACAGTTCTGAACACAACAAAAGCCTCTGCTGCACTGCTATTTTGACAGCTGGATAGCAGGTCCAGGTGAGCACTTTATGGTGGAAAGCTGTCTTTGTAAAAATCAATATTTTCTCTATATGTTCCTTGGAAGCATTTCTGACAATAATAAAAAGAAGTATTTGCCTTGGGTTGTTTTCATAAATGTTGTGGTAATTTGTCAGTTCTTCTATTTTTAAACTAATCTGATCCAATTCAAAAGGTTTTGTTGACAGTATCTACAGTTGTTTTTACCTTGTAGACGCTGCCTTCTGGAAACTGTAGATTTCAGTGCAAGGAAGAAAATGGAGGCTGATGACGAGAAATGCACAGATTTCTCTAAAGTTTTTTTGAGAGGAATATAGCAGGGTGCATTGGGATAGAGGAAGTTTGCTTTGGGGAGCTAATGGTTGGGAAGAAAATGGCCTGTTTATTTATGGAACTTGAAGTTCAGGAGTCATGACTCAGTATAAGGTTAAGTCAGTTCATCAAAATGTCAATGAAATACATGGATTTAAGAAATGTCAATTGCTTGTTTTTCATGAAATATCAGAGCACACCACTGCTGCAAAAACAAGGTATTCACATTTTCTTGACATGCAGTATTATGCAACTTGTAGAGAAAATGGACCTTTTGGTCTCCTATTTTGGAAATGCAACAAGATAGCAAAATCTTTAGTGTGTCCATAGAATTGGAAATTCCAATCTACATGTGAATTTTGTAGCACTGTACAACAGTTGTCCATATATTTTACAGATATGTAAAAGACTGCAGTGCAGTACAGAACAAGCCACAGCTCCAGTTCAAAAGCTGCCCAGAAAAGTTGGCTGGAGTTGCACAAAGTCACAAGGAAGAGCCAGGTGTCATCAGCAAAGTTACTCCAACAAGAATTGTCCATGTGTCTGAATTTCCTGTTCAGAGCACATTTGCACAAACATCACTTTCATGAGTTAATCTCACCTGTAGCAGTGACCAGATCAGATCAAAACCACGTTTGAAAGATCAAGATCTCAAAATCTCTACTGCAAGGTAGTCCAGCAGTTGCAGCATCACAAATTCCAGTACTGATGATGTTCTTTTGGGTCTTTTTCTTCATAGTTGACACAGTTAGAGCAAGTTAAAAGTGAAACACCTTTTGCACAGGGTGAGAGCAGGTCCCTGTCTGGGCAGGGCAGGTGAGAATTGTGGTCCAAGGGTTGTTTGGGCTCATTAGTTAAGTGTGGTTTTATGCAAACTACATCAGTATCCCTTGAGCAGACAGTTACCCTGTTTCGTAGTGGAGTGCTTAGGTGATGGTGAGCACTTGAGTTCTCTTTTTGCGTTACTACTGTTTTCCCTTGCCTGAATCTGTGTGTTAGGACAGCATTGTCTGATAAATTTAGGGGATATCAATGAGGATTCTTATTATATTTTTCCTTTTTTTCCCTTTTCTTTCCTCCTTTCCTACCAATGACTTGCAGCATTTAGCAGTCTCTCTGCCTTTGTCTCTCAGTTGGTTAAAGGTATTTTAATATTCTCCCCAAATAAGAGAAGCATATTTAATATTTGTTAAGGGCCTTGAAATCTTCAAAGAAGGATACAAGAAGAACTTGAAATGAGACAAATGCAGTTTTAAAAGGATCCAACATTTTCTGTGCACTACAAAGGGTTATTTTGGAAGCTGGTGGGGGATGACTCCTGCTGCTGCCTACAGGGAATGCACTCCACCAAGGCCTATGAATGTTTATTGAATTATAAAATGAATTTGCAGTGCAAAACTCCATTGGCACATTTAGCAGATGCCTCCTGCCACGTTTCAGATTGCCAGCCTGAACTAACTGGCACACGCAGGAGATATTTTTACAGTTACAAAGAAAAGGAAACTTACAGAGGACTTGCTTGTCTTTTCATTCATTTCTGTCAATGAAGATGTTGTATAGCAAAAAACTTGCAATATCTGAGGGAAACTGGAAAGAGGTGATTCTTGGTTTTTACCTTTGGGGCTGTTGGTAATGACTGTCTTAGGAACAGTCATTACCTGGGCTCACAGTGGGGGCCTCAGTGTTTCCCTCCCCCTAAAAGTTTTCGAGCCCTAATAGGTAATGCTGCATCTGAAGGGGAGCACAATCCCATCAGTCTGAGCTCATGTCTCAAGCCCAAAATCTCTGGGTCACTCTTGTCAGCACAGCCATGAGGAAAACTGCCAGAATGAAGCTTTTGTGTTGCTTTGTTGCCTCTTGGGACGAGACCCAACAGGTAAAAGCACCAAACCACACTTGCACTGAGGGCATTTTGTCCGGGGCCAGACTAAATCCACCAGGAGGCAAACCTGAAAGATGGATAGTGGAGATGTCAGGGGGTGGAGCACCAGCCACTTTCACCTGCTGATTCATTGCTGTGCCAAAATACCTGCTGATGTGGACCTGGCCTAGTGGTACTTAATCTGGACATAATCTAGGACAGTTTGGGAAGGATGGTGGGTGAGAAACTACATTCTTGTAAGTGCTGTGTGAATGTTTTGCAAACGGTACTGAAGAAAGCATCTGAGGAGCTGGTTATTTATTCAGCCTTTCTCATCCATGACGTCAGCTTTTCAGTAAACAAGATGCTGAGAAAATCACCTCTATTATTTATAGGGTGGTGGGTTTTCCACTGTGTGCTCTCACCAACAACGGGAGATTTACAGATTGACTATATTCTGCTGTGGCTCTTCTTTGTGAATGTCAAAGTTAAAATGCCTTTTTAAAAACTGCTTAACTAAGTAGGTCAGTATTTGTTTCAGGAGGAGCATGTGTGGTCTTTAAGACACTGATTTTGCTTTTGAAAATCTCCATTTTTCAACATTGAAGAGTTCAGCAACGCTGGTTTAGCTTGGGTCCTTTTTAAAAGCTGCATACTTCAGTGCTAAGGGGATTAGAGTTGAGAACACTTTAATGAACACCTGTGAAGAGAGTGAACCTGTTCAAAAGAATAGACATGTGGTGCTTCAAAGTAACCCATAGAGAGAAATATGGCGAGCCATTTAAAAAGAATACTGTGCATTTTAACTAACTAATCCAGTTAAAAGAATAAATGTTCAATGCACAGAAAGGCAAAATACAAGAGGGAGCAGAAGAGAAGGGCTGTGTTATACAGTTATATCTTTCCCTGCTACATTTCTTGTTCTTAATCCTAATAAAAGCAAGAATACTTTAAACCACCTACCTGAAACAGATATTCGGGGTGCAATTTCTGTGGGGTTTCTCTATGACAATGGGATTATATTCATTTAATGGGTGTCAGTTGTACCTTCTCTGTGCTTTTTAGCTAATAGTTGCTCTGATCCCTCAGGAAATGAGAAATTTTTGAGTGAGGATGTAATGATCACATTTACTAAGGGAGAAGTAATAGAATTTTTGCTGACTGATTATTTTATCACCATTAATGCTTCCGTATGATGGCAATGAACACGTTGAAATATTCAGCTGATGAAATGTTTTGTGATAAAGACTGAACCAGTCTTTTGCAGAAATGAATTGTGACCTGGCAGTGGGTTTAGAAGGCTCCCCAAGATGGCAACAGTGGTAAAACACTCAATGACTAAGAACAAATACTGAAGTGAGAGTCTTTAACTACCTTTTCAGAGTAGTATCTTGTGCTGAATTTCTTTTGTGTGAGAAACAAACAGAACCTCATGTGCCTGGGCAGTGCTTCTGGAAAGGACCCATCTCCTGTGGTAGGAAGACCAATGATAAGAGCTTGTTTTTCAAGGTTTTTTATTTTTAGTTAGACATCCTGTAACAACTCTGTTCTTCAAACAGCCATTCTTTCTTTCTTTCTGCTGTTGCTGATTGTACCAAAACTTTTCCTGGAGTGGAACTTCTTCCCAGATGTTTTAATTAAAATCATACATCATCTTGGCCTCCCCAAGTAACTTTTTATATGGAAGGTATTCTGTCTCCTCCAGCATAACAAATGTACACAGGGATCAAATTAATACAAGTAGAAGAAAATGAACTTTTGCCCTTTGTATCTCTTACTGTCTCAGCCTCATGAAACACTTCGCAAACTTCAGGCCCTCTTTGAAGGGAGCACTGCTCTCTTTTTTAAACATAGAGAAAAGAGTGAGGGGAAGAGGAAATGAGACCTAAATAAATGAGCTGGGCTGGAGTTGAAGGTTGACCTTCTACTTCCTCACAAGGCCAAGAGGACTGGACCTTTCTCTTTTATTTCTGAATGCACAGTGGAGGAGGGAACATGTGCAGGGGGAGGCAGTGTTAGATCCAAGTCTGATTGTCAGGGCAAACTGCTGTAGTTCAGTGTAACCTGGTTTGCTCCACCAAAGCTTCAGGAGTTGGAGTGATGACATTCCCTTTGCCACCACCCTGGTGTGCTCCTGGTGAGACTGTGCCCAGGGAAGGGTTTGCTCCAATGTAGTTGGGAGTTTGAAAGAAGAGTTTTGAAGGAGTTTAGCTATTTTGCCTGTGGGATCTTTTTCCTTTTAATGCTGCAGGGTGAAAACATTGATGTCCCTCCTGAGTCTGGAGACACTGATGTCTCCTAGTGTCCTTAAAGGGAATTTCTGCTATGAGGACTAACTCATTAAAAAGTGAATTCAGAGCAATTAAAGGGCAGATTTTCCCTTATTGTTAGGTTTCTAAGCTGTTCTGATGAGACCTGGTTCACCTGACACAGAAACAAAAGAGCAGTGTAATCAAAAAATGTGTAAAATGAAGGGAATGAAAGTCTCTTCTTAGATTGTGTGGAATCAGTTTAAAATGGGCCTAAAATAAGTAGGATTTAAGTGAAGTACAAAAGATCAAACCTCAGAACAAATTGTCAGGTAATTTTGAGAAATCCTCTTTGCTCCTTGTGCTGATAATGGGACTGCTCTGGAAACTCAGATCACTGCTATTTTGGAGCAAACATCTCTTTATCTGTATAGCTGATCTTCCTCTCACCTCAGAACATCACAGATGAGCAACCTGTAGTGTTTGTGACTGAAAATGTCCCCTGGAATAATAAAACTGATCTCAAAGGTAATTTGAGATTTTCTTCTTGATAATTTTGTTGATCCTTTGAACTGGGATAAACTCAGTTCTCCTACTAAATATGGGGGAAGGGTTCCATTACTGAGGTAAAGATGTGCCTTCTATTAGATGCCGATGGGTTTTGTATAAAAAGGAAAAAAGAAAAAAGGAGGGGAACACCCCTGCTCTTAGTTATTTTTTAAAATTATGTAAAAACTTAGTCTTTCAAAAATGGGGGAAAGAGTGGACTTTGTTCAAGGACTGAACTCCTTGAAACCCTTTTTCTAGTAGAAGAGGAATTCTTTGCAGAATATTGGTGAGGGTTTTGTTTGTCCTGAATAATGCGAGGAGCACAGGAATTGTCCTGCTTCATTTCCAGTTCTTTCCTCCTGTCTCCTGAGCTAAATTGGTGTCCCAGGAAAGCACCCACAGGGAACACAGGGACCCTGGTGGGTCTGACAACAGGCAGGGACATGCAGGGCAGCCAGTAAATAAATTTGCATGTCAGCTGTGTGCTGCAGAAATTAATTGCCGCTGGTGAATGGCAGGGAGGGTTGATTAGCAGCTTCAACAGGTGGGTTTAGCAAACTTTATCAGGACTGGGAGCTGTTTGTGCTTGGTTTGGAAGCAAAGCAGAGACCTGTGTAATCACTTATTCAAGAGTTTATTTTGTGCAAGCCTATGAGGTGGGGATGGCACTCGATTTCATGAACTGAGTATTTGGGGAGTGCAGCAGATAAGGAGAGCAGCATGTGCTGCCTGCTGTGATGCTGCTGCAGAGAGGCTGCTCTGGAGAACACACAGGTAAAAGTCACAAAGGGTCCCTTGTCCTTCCTGCTGGAGGAGGTGTCATTCCTGTAAGGCTGCTTTGGGTTTCAGTCTGCTCTGAATGCTAATTTTCTCAGTTAAAAAAACTAATTGAGTCAAAGTACTGTAGTATTCAATGCATGCTAATGAAATCTTTTAAGAGATTAACAATTGTTAATGGGCAAACGGGAGAAGAGGCCACTTGATGTGGATTTGGGGGATGTTTTTGGTGCACAGCAGCAATGGTGTTTTCTGGCTGCAGTTGGGAATACTTGGCATTGTTGCATGGTGGGGAGGTAAGCTTCTCAAAAGTTCTGTTTTCCCACATAACTTTGAAAGTCAGTTTCTAAATGAACAGCGATGGGGAGAGGGGGAGGAGAGGGCTTTTGAGCTCTGCTGCCTATTCCTCCGTCGGTTAGGGGCAAAGCCTGGAGCCCTCGAGGTGGTTATCAGGGCAAAGATGCCCAAACCCCTGGGAAGAGCCCGTGGGGATGCGCTGGGCTGGCGGCGCTGCGCGGCCGCGGAGCGCGGGCAGGGGGCAGCGTCGGGCCGGGATCGGGCAGCCGCGCATTCCCGGGAAGCCTCTGCTGGAAAAACGGCTGGGAGGAGAAAGGATACCAGGAAAATGTGTGAGAGAGGAAAAGCGATACCGCTCGCTGTAGGATGCTCCGAGAGGGAGCAGCGAAATGCTCCGCATACGGCTGAACGGCCGAAACCCCACGGTCTCTTTTCGAAAGTCCGATAATAGAAGAAAAATTAAATGTGTGGCAGGTGCCCCGGGTTTAGGATTTACTGTAGGATTCGCTGTTGGTGCTGGAAAATGGCTTGTTTCTACACGAGGAGCTTTCTCCCCAAGCATGCGTTCCTCTGTGTTTATTGTGCAGGTGGATTTGCTGGCAGGTGGGGTTTGGGTTGTGTTTTCGGTGGGATTTTGTTTGTTTGGTGCTCCCTGATTGTGTCCCTGGTGCTCTGTGCAGCTGGGGTGTGCAGGCATTGGGATCTAACGCACATCGCAGGTGTGGTTCCCATTTCCTCGGACAGCCGGGTGCCAGCCAGGTTTGGTCCCTGAGCATCCTTCCCTCGGCTGTAGGATTTCTGTCACGGCTCTGCCAGGGCTCAGCACACCCAGCACGGGCTGTGCTGGCTGGAGCTGTGCTCTGCAAGTGCCGCTGTTATCTCAGCGAGGCTGCAACAGCTAAATGATTGCACTCTGACCCTTGCAGTGTTCCTGGGAGTATTCTTTATGTTGCAACTCTGCCTTATGCTATTGCATTTTTTTTAATAAGCTGAGTAACACTATGGTGATTAAGTGTTCTGGTTCAGGACCAAGTGTAAAGAAAAAGCAAATGTAGCCCTTGTGATTAACTTTTTAAGCGTAATCCTTACCAACCAGGTAATTTTGATAATTATTATACCTACATACTTATCATTTAAGAAAAAGAGTCAACCCAAGCTCTTTTCTTTTGTTTCCCGTAGTTAAATTTTCTGACACTGCTTCCCCCTTTCTTATTTTTGTCAAGATGAGTGAAGAAAAGACATTATGGTGGTTCTTCCCTTCATATGTAACATTTTACTAATGAAAAATTCCAAGACTCCTGCATTTACACATACATAGTTATTTTTTAGGGATTCTGCCAGTGCATAGTTTTGAATTTTTTTCTAACTATTGTTAAAGAATAAAGAGGTATTTTCCATGCTGCTGCTAGTAAGTTCTGTTAGGAATGAAGGAAGATGCTGCAGGAAGATACTTTGATGTAATGCCTGCGTTGTGCCATTCCTGGGGGATTGAAAGGAGAAGGCTTTGCTGTTTGTTAGCACAGCAAGTGTCTCACAGGTGACCGTTTTGAAAACATGATAAAGCTGGTTTACTATGTAAAACATGAAGTATTTTGTTGTTTGACTAGGCTGCTCAGAGTTTATGCAAGACCTCATGCAAGTATTGAGGAGGATACATCCTGAAAAATTAGTGTGAGGGGAATTCTATATGGAAAATATAGACTTAAAGGAGGGAAGAGGTTTGGATTCTGCATGAATTGGGCTTCACTCAGACTATAGGAGTGCCTAGAGGGAAAAAGTGGAGAAAAAGCAATGTAGTTCTGCTGGTGTGGTGGTTTGGGCAGAGGGTCCCAGAGTTCATTATGCTCTTGCATCTTAGAAAGCTGAAATGAGCTTTCAAGTGATTCTGTGGATTCACAGAATATAGAAGACCCACAACAGAGTTTAGCTACAAATCTTCAGGCTTAAACTAATTTAATTAAAAGTTTCCTTGCTCTTTCAATGTAAAGAGGAGCTCTGACCGAACCACAATCTGGCTAAAACTGGTAGGCAGAGTCTGGGTCAATAATTATGTGCACTTGAATCCCAGTCTTTATCCTGAGTTATTTCAGACTTAGACATGGCAAAGTGTTAGTGACCAGTGATGCTACTTGATGAAAATGTACCTTTTCTTTTTCTAAGTTATTAGGTGCTGACTTTACTCCTCTGGGGCTTATGAATGTGTATGGTGTCTTTAGCAGTCAAAAGTCCTCAGCAGTTGACCAACTGCCTGTAATAGTCAGGCTTTTCTGCATGATAAAGCAAAATTTTTGAAGTTACTTTGCAATCCAATGGCCTCAAAATGGTATTAAGGAACTGGCTTGATAATAGTAATTGACTTTTTGTTTCATTAGATATCATTAATATTAGTGCTGTCAATAAAAGTTTGAAAAAACACCTTCAGCAAAAGCTTAGGTAAAGTAAAACAGATATTAGGAATAATTTAATAGTAAAGTGGATTTGCAGCTTTCATGGTTGAAGTTTAGGCTATTCTAATCAATATATATGGTCTCTAAGTTCCTGCTCATCTTTATTTTGCCTGGTCATTAAGATGAGCTTGACCCATGTTAGACTTGGACCTCTCTGGGACAATTATATTCCTGATGCAGAATCATCAAGCCAGTGGCACAAAGATTTTCTTTCTTTTTTTTTTTTTTTTTTTGTAAATTTTTCTGGATTTTCTTTCTGCCAGTGAACTTTATCCCTGGATGCACTGTTGTTTGCATTGTGGAAAACAGCAATTGGCCATTGATTTGAACACCCCAGGAGTCCAGTCTGATGGTGATGGGAGATGCAGTTTTACACATTAGATTTGTCTGTCATTTGGATGTGTTTGGTCCAACCTCTTTCCTTGTGTTTTATCTCTGCTCACACCTAAACTTGGCAAAGACTGGTCAGTGTGCACCAAAGGTGGTGACCTTTGGAGGAGAGCCTTCATTGGTGAGGTTCCCTCTTCTCCAGGAGATCTGCACCACCACGTCTGTCACCTTCCATGCTCAATCCCCAGTGAGTGTTTTTTGTCACCAGCAGAGCAGTTCTTTTGCTGCATTAGTTAACGCTAATTTAGCTGACAGAAGTTTTTTGATTTTTGGAAACTGAAAATAAGCCTTTAGGCTGTTAATTTTATGAACAGAAAGAAAGACAGACATGATTTTTAGCTGAGAAGAATTGCACTGTAGTTTTAGAGGAGAATATTAGGGGAACATGATTTCACAAATGTGTGGCACAACAATACACTAATTCTTTGTGTGTCTCCAGAGGCCTCAGCCCAAAGGTAGCTGAAATTCTATACCATAATTGCATTCTTTCAAAATTGCAGCTATAAGAGGCCATAGTTGTTTCCAGAGAAATGTTAAAAATGGGATGTGCATTTTTCTGTACATACGTTGCATATGTTAGCATTCACTCACAGATTACTTCATTAACCTTTGCTCTTCAGAAGCCGTGAAAAGAAAAAAATACTTGAAGGAAAAAATAGATTGGGAGAGCAGGCTGAAGGGATTTCATCAAAGGTCAAAATCCAGCAAGTTGGCTCTCCCTGCCCCCTCCCTCGACTAAACAGCTTCTGCTCCTTCTGTCTCCACAAAGAAACAAATAAGTCTTGCAGGTGCTGCAGAAGCAGAGATTATTTTGGTGCCTATTCCTCATGTCTGTATTTAATGTATTTTATAATGCTTTTGCACAATTTGCTTATTCAGGTTTTTTCTTGTTCTTGAATGAAAGCTGTAGTAACAATCAAAATGGAAACAACAGAAAACCAAAACTCCAGATAAAATGTACTTTTTTGTCCAGTCTTTTGTTTTAAAGGCAGCAGAACGAGGGGTTACCTGAGTGACTTGGGCCTGAGAGACCTCTGGCATTGATAGCTTATCAATACACCTGGTTTTAATTGAGCTGTAGCTGGTTTTTCTTTTATTTATTTCTATTACCTATTTTTGGTGTCCACATGGTGACAATAATATACTGAATGTAGCTAAACTGACTCTCTATTCTGGATTCAATTTAAAAAGTGACTTCTCATGGCCAAGTTCTAAGCCTTTGAAATATGGGATCATAATAGAAACACTGACAGTATCTTAACAGCATCTGCACTGGTAGGAGTCTCTTTAATATAAACAAATGGTGTTATTGGGCTCTTTTTTCCCCACTCTGCCTGCTTTCTTTCAAAGGTTGTTTTATCATTCATTAGCTTCAAAACCATCATCTTTTTTGCCTAACCTGCAACATTGTTTGTTTGTTTTGTTTTGTTTTCCCCTTTGAATCTGGAGTGGAACAGGACAGACAGGAAAAATTTAGGTTGTAGCTAATCCAGGAGACTTCCCTGCTGTCTGATGCTATTATGTACTTATGTTCAGTAAGTGTGTAAATAAACACTTTCAATCTAAGCCTTGAAGGAGACAAGCTTTAAAGAAAGTGTCATGACAGTGTAATTAAGAGGATGATAATTTTAAGATGCTGTATTTCTAGTATGTTGCATTGACAGAAATTAAACCTTTTTCCGTAAAGCACTCAAAAACCCCTCTATAACTTATTTAACTGATACCCAGGGAAAGGCTTACCCGTTTCATTAATTTAAAACTCTGTAAAACCCTTATTTTGGGCTGCAGTTGCATGGAAAGATGAAGGTGGAAGGATCACATCCTCTTCCACGTGGGTGATAATACTGGGGCAGCCCAAAGGCTCCTCCAGGAAAATTGCTACTACAAAAAGAGGAGAGGTGAGACAGGAGCAGTGATGTGCAGACAGGCAAGGGTGGTGCCTGGGCTGCCTCCTTTGTGCCTTCTCCTGGCTGTGGAAATACCCCACGGGGTGGAAGCCGCCCTTGTAACTGCAGGATGTTGTGGAGCTTCCTGTAAATACTGCGGTAATTGAAGCGTGTCTGTGTTTTCATGTGTGCTAAGTAGTATTTTCCCTTAGAAATCCTACCACACACTATTATTAACTGGCAGCAGTCGTGGATTCCTTTTCTTCAGCCATTTCCTTTAGCTAAAAATGCAAAACTGTGCTGCCCTGAAGGGTTATTTAGCAAGAGTCTTAATGAAATGATAGAAACGTTGCACTCTAGTGACTTCCCCCATGCAGGGAAATGTCACAGTCCATTGGTCTTTCCCAGGGACACTACATGAGATTTACACCTATTTTCATTACTCCTCTCAAGTACAATATTGTTAAGTAAATATTTGCACAAAAATGTGGCCATCCTAAGGTGTGAGCTGTCCTGCAAGGTAAATAATTAAAGCATGTGCTCTCTCTGGTAGCAGAAACCAGTGCTTGATACAGGTTTGATCATTTCACATGTCTCTTTGGTAATCCATAACTGTCTTCTGCAATTATTTTCATCATGCAGCCAAGCAAAGATAAAAGGTAGAACATGCCTCTCTCGCCTGCTCCCAGGGAAACTCCATTATCCTTCAAGGGCCACGTGGCTGAGGAAAAGCCAATCTGAGTGGGAAGAGGCAGCCCACAAGGACAAGCTCAGTGTGAGCAGAAAATGAAGTTGTTACCAGACAGCAAACTGCAGCCCTCCGATCTTATGAATATTTGAATGAGTAACTAAAAACAGCTCAGTGGACTCTAAGCAACTGTGACAGCTGAAACTGCCTGGGAAACCAGCAGTCTACAAGGACCACGATGAAAAGATCAGCAGTCACATTTCCACCTACACCACCACCAGTATATTGTAAAAGATGAGTAGGTTCTTAGTCCCCAAATATTGTTTAGAAAGAAAAATATCTTTTACCCCTGTGAATTTTCATAAGCAAGGTGTGTACTGAATCTGGCAGGAAATTTTGAATCCATTAAAGTCCAATGTTTTCTAACAACTGAGTCAAGGCAAAAAATAGCCACATTTTTTTATACATTGAAATATTGATGTTGCTTATACCTATAGAAAAGTTGCCCTAGTGAATCTTTCATTAATATTTTTCAGCTAGTTTCACGTGGCAAGAAAAATGATGAGAACAGTTTCCCTGAAGCTAAAATGTTCTGAATAATCTGCACTAAAAAGGAAGGGTGAAAGAACCATAATAAGCAAACTAATGAAAGACTGGGCTTATTTTATAGCAGCTGGAAATAAGGACAGGAGTTATAAAAAGAACAAAGCAGCTATATCTGTTTTCTTAAAAAAAGAAAAAAAGGGAAAAGCCTGTTACACTGAAGTGCAGTTTTCTGACTGATTTTTTTTTTTTTTTTCCCTTTGTTCTCATGTACGTTATAAAGCTGCTAAAAGATGTGTTTGGTATGACCTTCTTGATGGTATAGACCACAGCTAATGTGTCCTCTGCTGTGTAACTACCCAGTGTTCACAACATGAGCCTTCCTCACTCAGTTGTTTTCACTGGAGCTGCTTACACAGGAGGAGGCCCCAGAATTGGTTTGGTATAGTGTTTAAGGTGTTGGCTTTATAGGAAAACTGTGAGGGTGACACCTTCCTCACATTTTTTATTGCTATTGCAAGTTTGCACTATAAATCTGACTTGGGAACCAGATGAATTGTTCAGATAAAATGTAACTGGCTTGCTGTAAATGGGTAACAAAGAAAGAAGTCTGCTTTTAAAATAGTAAGATGAAGAGCCTTTTTAACAAAAACTGCACTTCCATCTGTCAAATGGCACTTCCTTCTGGCACTTGTGCCATTTGGTAGCAATGACATTGATTTCAGCATGGCATCTGCAGTGCTGGAACTGAGTCCCTTGAAAAATTGTGGAGTTCCCACCAAACCTCACGCCTTCACCAAGAATGATGGTGGAATAATTGATCCAGTAGTAATAAAACACAGCTATGGCAGCGCTCTTGAACTGCTGCCCAGAACTCTCTTCTACAAGCTCTGGTTTTAGGGATCCACAGTTGAATTGTGTTTCTTAATGGAGCAATGTCAGAGAAAACTGGAAGGCTTAGGTCCGATTTTACCTCTTTTGTCATACCATCAGGTAAACATTGAAGTTTCCCAGAAAATGTGAAGCAAATAAAAATTGAGGCTACATGAGTGAACTAGAGAACTGAATAGCAAGTTCTTTGGACATTTCTCTTTCAAATTTTGCATTTGTAATGATTTTTTAAAATTTTTTTTACATCACGTAAACCTTACTTGGTTGTAATTAACTGGTGGGATTTAGTTTGCATTATGGCACAGTTACTTACTAGTGAAGATCTTGAAACTTGTTCCCTTTTCTCCTGTGCTTTATATTTTTAGTAATATTTTGTTCTTGCAAAACTGATGTTGTGGACAAGAGATGATGATTTTACAAGGAAGAAGAAAAAGGGGATGGGGTGGTAAGGGCAGGGAAAAGGCACCTCTCTTGAAATTCTAGATGTGATGCTACTGTTTGGGACCACAGGACAGCAAATGTGCAAAGGGCATTTTCTTAATTCCCAAGACCCTTGGATAAGTACAGAAGCTTTGTAAGCTGCAAGTGATCTGTTCCTCTGCTCACATGTTAGTTTAGAACTGGTTTCTTGGATGATTTCAAGGTTTGTGATTTTGGCTATACTTTTATAAATCAAAGTTTTTATTCAATGCCACAGAGGGCAGACTCAAGGAGGTCTGGAATGGAATAGGATTTGCCTGGAATGACCTGTTTGGAACACAACAATATCTAAAAAGGAAGTGGGTCAAAGTGTTCTTGTGAAGGATGGCAGTGATTCCTGTCTGTTCTTGTCTTGGGCTCCTGACTCCATGGGGAAAGCTAAAAGGAAATACAATTTGTCCTCCAGAGCTGAGGGATTGGAAAGGTCTGGCTCAGTGCAGAGGCAGGAGGTGCCAAAGGGCATACTAAAGACCTGCCCTCTGCAGTGAAGGATGGGGCAAAGACACAAATGTGATGCTCCCAAGGGTGTTCTCTGCCCCCTGCTTCCTGCCACAGCAAGGAAGCCTGAGTCAGCAGCCAGGGCTACTGTGGTGATGCAACTCTTTAAAGATGATCAGGTGTCACTGTTGCACCTTTTGAAGGTCCTTTTAAAGGTTAAAAGCTGCAGATTATTCAGTTAATCGCCTCTGGATAATTTCTTTTCCCAGTATTTATTTCACTGTCTCCATGGAGGACTGCAGCCCCAAAGAGACTATTTTCTGGATTCAGCCCCACTGCACCAGCTCTGATCCAAGTTAAAAAGCTCTTCAAAGAGTCAGGGAAGAGATATATATATATATTCCTAGGTTTTATCTCCTCAACTATATTTCAGAAACTCTTTTCCTTTAACCATGTAACCCAAGCATAGCAGGTGTTGGATATGGTTGGCCTCCTGTGCTTTGATGAATGCAGACTGGAAGGAAACACCATCAAAGGCTTGACCCATTTTCAGGTACCTCGGTGAGATAAGGAGTTGCGGAGTTAGAGTTTGTTGTGCTCTGCAGTGAAGAGGAGCTCTATAGGGAGCTGTGAGGTTCTGAATGCTTTCTTGCCTCCTTTTTCAGGCACATGAAAGGAGTTTTTCCTTCAATGTCGCTCAGACTGGGTGAAACTTCACAAATCCCAAAGCTTTCCTGAATTTCTTGTGGGGCAGAAGTGGTCTAAGTACACGCTAAATGTTTGCAACAAATAAGACAGTATTTGAAAAAGTCTGTCTTGTTGTTTTGTTTTCTAGCATTTTGGACAGCAAAGGAAGTTCTTTAATCTTGGTGCTCTCCCACTCTCACCTCTCCGTTACTGATACTCCGTTTTCCACCAGGAGGTTGATCAGAGGCTGTGGCTTCACAAGTTGTAGCAGCAACAACAAATTGGTCCTTAAAAATAGTTTTTCTTTCTGTTTCATGTTTTTCTAGGAAAAGAACTCTTAGCTTTATTTTTTTTTTCCTTCCCCAGCAAATGGATAGAGCAGACTGAACCTCATTGTCATGCACAGAGAGATCTGAGGCTGCACCTAACAAGAGGCTGCGAGTGACTTTCATTTAACCATGAAAGGGAAGCAGCACTCCTGAGATCCTGGTGTCTCTCTGTAGTATTCTGCTGCTCCAGAAGGGTCTGTTTGGGCTCACATTAGTGACCTCTTCCCCAACAAATGAAAAACAAGGATTTGTATCCTGCTCTCCACTGGAAACATTTCAGCACTTATCACTGACTCTGGAAGTAATTTCCTCTGAGATTTTCTTGGCTTTGTACACAAACAGTAAGACCTGAGAATTGTTTCATTGCTGCTCCCCTACCCCCCCAGGCCCCTCCACAGAGTAGGAGACAATAGCCTATTTCCTTTTGTTATTCTCTTAGTAATTCTGGAAGGCTTTATTTGTCTGTTTTTATAGCCAACAATTGGAAGCTTTTATTTTCTCTCCATGGTTCTTCATGTACAGTGGGGACTTCTGGTTTCATGATTCAATGATATGCTTGTCCATTTACAATACTTGATTACTTTTTGAGTAGACAATAGACTGGGGGGAGAGTTCCTAGCTTCTTGCTTTTAATTTCTGTTTGAAGTGGTTATTTAAATAAGACAAAAATAAAATAGACTCTTTGAATGACTGGAAAAATGGAATTACTGACTTTCATAGAAGTCACTGAAGCAGTGTGATTCTAATTGAATCAACTGATGGAATAAGATGCTTATAAATCTAAACCATTTACTTTTGACAGAATTTTAATTTTTTTTTTTTATGAGTTTCAAACAGAACAGCCAAAAAAATTTTTTTAACCCTTCTATTTCTATAAGGAATTTCTTTTAAATAAAGGCCTTTTTCCTCTTTCCACAGATGTTCTTTGCAGGTTTTTGGGCATCTGTTCTGAATCCCCTGGGTCTTAAATGCAACAGTCTTTGTAGACATTGAAAATAAACTGTGCACAATATAAAACCCAAACACATTCTGTGGAGAAAACTCATAGGATTAAAATTCTCCAGGAAATTTTGGATCCATACTGTCTTCTAGGATTAAAGGGAATCTGATTTGTTCATTTGAAAAGGAGATTGGGTCAGTGTCTTGAACTCTGACAGCTTTCCGGCATACTGAAAATATATTCTTTATTATTTGGAATGTGAATGTGAATTTAGGATACTTTTATTTTTTCTTCACTATTGAAATTATTGCATGACAGTGTTACTGAAGACATTTGGGAGGGGAAATGATTCCATGAGAGGTTGTGTAGCAGTGGAAAGCGAATAACCTGAGGCAAAACAAGAAAGAAATCGGAACAAGTTCAGGTCAGGGATTATTACTTTGGGGATTAATAGCCGAAAGCAGCAAGGCAGTAGTGAGGTGAAAGCAGGCTAAATACTTAAGAGCTGCAGTCAGACCGTACAAAAAGGACTTGTAGGAACATGACAGTCCTGGCATGATAATCAGGTTTTTGTGATGGAAGTGCTTGTATAGTACTGGTCCAGTTAAACTTGCCTGGATCCTTAACGCCAGTGCCTTTAAATACCTTACCTTGCTCTGCCAAACAAATCAAGCCTGTTTCAATCCTGTTTAGGTACATCTATATTTACACCAGTTAGCACATTTAATTGTTAAGATTCTTAAATTGCTGGACTAAATGGATGCAATCCTGCTAGTAAAGCTGTGTTGTCTAGAAACTGCAAATTAACCAGCTTCAGCTCTAGAAAGTAACCTTGATAATGTAAACTTCTCCTTTACCTGATACTCAAATATGCCCACATTCACCTGCTGGGCTTCCTCAGGAATGTGAGGTTGCAACAGGTTAATTTTGTCTGCTTCTGCCCTGAGTATATAGAGACCAACCTCTTCCCTGGCTCTTGTTTCAGATCCATCTCTCCATCAGCCTGACGAGGCACCAGCAGAGCCAGCATGTGCTGCAGCCTTCTCCAGCAGCAGAACTCCATCAAGGTCTGTTTTTTCTTGTCTTGGCTGCATTGTTTACTCAGAATTGTAAGAATGAAACGTTGTTTACAGAGTTTACAGAATGTCCTGATTTGGAAGGGATCCACAAGGATCCTCCAGTCCAGCTCCTATGTGAATGGCCCACATGAGATTGAATCCATGACCTTGGCATTGTCAGCCCCATACTCTGTTTTCCCCTTGAGCATCTCCTAGGTGTAAGAAAAGTAGGTTTCTTCCGAAGAAGCAATTTAACTAGTGGCTTTATATCAAAACCTTGGATTGCCAAGGCTTGGGAGGTTTGGAATGCAAGTTGTGAGGAATGTGGATTGGTGACAGTTCACACCAGCCATTGTGTCCTCAGCCGTGCAGTGTCCAACCCCCTGGAACTTTGCGCTGAGAGCAGCAGCACAGTTAAAGCAGATATTTCTATCGGCCATGGAAGGGCCATGGTGCGGTCAGGGAGCCAAAGGGAGAAATTCTGCCTGGACAGTCTGTGCCCATCTGCAAGGACTGTCATTCTGGATTAAAGGGCTGAATTTTCTCCCTTCAAAGACTTTTTCTTGTCATAGACGGCTTGCTTTTATGTAAAAGGAGAAGACATACCAAAACAGGATATCCTAGATAACAAATTTTAACAACGTCAATATTAAAACCCAAAAAATCAGGTTAGCCATCTAACTTGTCACTGAAAAGTGATCCAATACTCTATCCACAATTCAGTGTTACTTATCCAGTGTTTGATCCTAATTTTCAATGTGTCCCTTTTAAGTGTGGATTTCTTACATTTGACTATGGAACTGCCATTTATCATATTTTTACTCCTTCAGCTCTAGTACCTTGTGAATATGAACTGCTGCTTTTGAAAATGTTGCCTTTTTATCACTGACTGCTCAGTGATTTATTTCTTACTAAGATTGCAGATCAGATGTTCTGTCTTTGAACATTAGCCTTCCATGGGAAGAGTGATGGAGGTAGGCAAATGACATCAGATTTAATTCTGCATATTCTCACAGTGCCTTAGTGTTTCAGCAGCACTGCTGAGGACCTGCTGCAGCAGTGCTGAGCTCTCTGTGTGTAATGGGAAGCCATCAAGCAGCTTGTTACAAGATGTTTGTTTGCATTCTATGCTAAGCAGCTGTAAATAAACATCTTGCAACAAGGCCATGGTTTTGTCTGTAATTCAGGAAGGAAGAGAAGGAGAGATTCAAGCTGTTTCCTTCAGGCTGCTTTTATGTTCCAATCTGCCCAAGGTGGTGAAATGCTGCACGTGCCTGGGAACAGACCAGAGCGTGCTCCTTGTTCCTTGCCACTCCAGTTCCTTTCAGAAAGCCCAAGAGCTCCTCACTTTATTCTGGGGACGAGTAAGACACTTCACTCCTTTATTTTTTGAACCAAGGTACTGTTTCATGTGACTTGAATTGATATTAAAGGGGAAGATTATTCTGAGGCCCCCCTATTGCCAAGTGTTTGCCAAGCCTCATCTGTGTCTACTTTCAGGGCAGAGTTCTTGGCAATCAGCCCTATCAACTTTCTTCTTCCTGCTGCTGCTGGTGTAAAAGCCAAACACAATGGAAACAGATCACATTTTTCTTATCTTTTGATCGCTTTTAACTCACGTTGGATTTCTGCTTTGCCAGCATTGAAAATAATTAAGAGCTGGCAATTCAGCCATGGTTAGTACTAGGTATAACTTATACCATAATGTTCATTCCCTTTGCTTTTCACTTACCTCCTATCCCCAGGGTAAGGAAAGTGACATTCATGAAAAAAGGAAAGTTAGGTCAAAACTACTCAATTTTCCACCAGAGCTAAACTTGGCTGCACAAGTCCTGAAGGACAGGTGTCTACTTTCTAGAAAACAAATGGTATATTGATTTCCTATTAAAAGAGAGCACTGCCAGGAACTTCCAAAACAAAAGCCTTCTTTCAGCAGAGCATTTAAATATGGGACTGCTTAAACTGTGCACACCCTTAAGTGCTCTGTTGGAAGAGCTCTTCAGTGCCTGCTTTGAATCCCTGTGCCAGCCTTGCCCTGGCCTCACCTGGGCTCTGCCCTGTGCTTCAGGGTCACCTGCCACAGCCATAACATGCATTTTGAATCCCTGAGCAGACTGCTGAGAGTTTGAATTTCTGAAGAGTGTCAGAGTCCGCTGAGGGTTTTCTTTCCTTTCTCTCTTTAGTTTTTTTTCCCCCTCTTATGTCACAGTCACATACTGTGTGAACTTATTCATTTCAAGTCTTCCTCCATTTTGTGAGGATAGTGAAGAGGTTAAGCGAGATATTCTTTTTTTTTTAAAGCCAATTTTATTTCCCGTTTTTCTACAATTAGGTCCTTGCACATATTTCAATGTTCATTTTCCCCAAATCCTGGCCAAAAAATTTCCTGGACAAAGGCAAAAAGAAGTAATGCATTTGAGATTTTTTAATTACTTTCTTAGATGAGGAGCAGCAGCTCTTTTGAGATAGATATTTTTATCTTGCTGTATGATTAGTCTGCTTGTACCTTTGCTTGTGTGCAGGTACCCTTGTTACTGCTGGTGTTATTGGTGGTAATTTAATTGTCCTGGAACACAAAACAGGGGGCTTGCCCCTTCTATAAATTTTAATTATTTTTTTTTTATTTCATTTTTTAAAATTTGCTATACTAGCAGTGTTTTCTCACAGGATTTATTCAGCTCACAATATCACTTCCCAAGTGACTTTTCCCCTGTGGTCCACCCAGGTGATCCCTGCTGTGGATGCCTCTCCTTGTCCTGGCCTTTCAGGATGAGAGGCTGGTTTTTGGCAGGAGCTGTTCCTGCTTGCCCCGGAATGGCAGAATGACAAGCTGAAATAGTGACTCATGGAGAAAATATCTTTCAAGTACAGGAAATGAGGAGACAAAATATCAATCTTTTCCAATCATATTTGTCAAGAGCTCTATGAATGAGAGAGGATGATAAACTTTCAGGTATTTCTAATTTGAAAAATACCTGTAGGACTTGCTTCAAGCAGATTGATTTTTTTTTTTTTTTTTTTTTTTTAGTTAAGATTCTCAGGAAGCTATAAAACACAGCAAAGTGATGGCAATAAGATCCCACCAGTTTCTTAAATAGATGAAAGGATGCTTCAAAGTCTATTTGTTTAGTCAGTCTCTCTTTTCATCTTTGTTAATTGCTCAGAAGGATGAAGTAGCATTAGTATGCACAGCTTGTGAATTATAATCTTTAAAAGCAATCTTTTTTTTTTTTTTTAGGCATAGGTGTTAACCTTAATTCTGCTTTCCCACAGGTGCAGCACATATGTTTGCTGACATACTTATAAATTTATTGCCATAATAACAATAAAAAAAAGACAAAGTAAATGAATAGGTTTGGAAATATTTTTATTAACTGAGAGGTCCTATTTTCAGATATCCATGTCCTTTTTTGTTTTTTGTTTAAGTCTCTTGTAATAACATACATAATCTTGAAAATTGGGAACGGTATTTAGAGTTCATGTAATAGTTCATTTGGAAACAATTTTAGTATTAAGTTGTCCAATTCTTGTACTACTTTTTACTCTACTATGTGCAGTAATACATGAAAAAGCTGTCTTTGGTAATACAATTCACCTTTTGAGTTTCACATGGATATCTGACAGGTCTTGTTTCTCATCTTCTGAGTTTATTCATGACAGTCCTAATCTCTAAATCAAGGCTGAGAGGAAAACTTTTCTATATATACATATAAATATATATGTCTGTGTGTGTTTATATGTAACAGAATGGGCTATGTCTGCATCACAGTATGTTAACCAAAAGCATGATATCCATTCTGCCCACATTGTTATAATGCTATTTCTGGTGTCTAAATGAAAAATAATTTGTGAACTCGGGCTTGGTCATCTTCAGCAATTGGAATGCCATATGGCAGGTGACTAGTTTATCATTGCAATGTTTTTGAACTCAATATTAGATAGCCAGTAAAAAAAAAAAAAGGTGTGAAATTTGCAGTTGGAAATGTGTCAGAGTTGGCTTCTTAAATGTTGTGGTTGACATGTGAATTTCTAATCTATAGAAGAATTTCTCTAGCCTGGGTTCAGCTCAGAATGAGCTTGTTAACAGCTAGTGTGTTTCAGTGTGCTTCCCCCACCAGCTTGGAAGCATCAGGGTGGCATTATCAAAACAGAGGTAATCCTAAAAAGAAAATAAAATATGGAGGGGAAGAATGAACTCGGTTGTAGTTACACACACAACTTTCTCAACCCCACTGAACCTAAAGCTGCCTGGAGCTGTAACGTTCTGCATGTGTCAAGGGCGTATCAGTCTGGCTCTGGTACAAATAACATCTAAACCAGCACAAAAGTGATGGGGGGGGGATTGTGCTCTCTGGTAAGCTGCTTTTTTGGCTTTGAGTGCCTTCCAAATTTTTTAAAGTGTCAATTAACCTTTGGTAGGTAGATTAGCAGGCATGTGGGATTCTTCTCCAGCAAGGCTGCAGTTGTTTTTTCCCCCTCTCTGTACCTGAAGAGTCCTATTATTGTGCCCAGATCTTTTCCTTTCATCTAGTGGCCCCTCAAGAGCTTTTAAATATGTCTGTTTCCACCTTCCTTTGTAGAGTGTCTGCCTTGCCAGGTTTTCTGCTGCATACAGAAGAGCCAGTTTATAAAGATATAGAGCGCAATGACTATAAAGGAACTCCCTCTGTCAGTTTGTCATGCTTTAAAGGATTGTGGGCACCCTGAAGGGAAGATTAGTGGAGGATTGTCCAAATTGTCAAGGTCCTGAATTCTTTTTTAGCAACCATTTTTTTGCATCGGCTTAGAAAAGAAAAGGTCTGTTTATGGGGGGAAGGTAGTGAACGAGCAGGAATGGTGACATTCCCTCTGTTTAAGAGGCTGATCACAGGCCATGTGCAGCCCAGTTTCTCAGCTCCAGACCTAAGTATCTGGCCCAGCCCACTGAGACCTAACGCATGAACATGGAGTATTTTGTGCTTGCCCAGAACCCGAAATCAAGGAACCTAAATATTCAATTTATCTTCTTTCGCAGGACTGTCTGCTCTAGCTCTGGTAAAATAAACTGAGTATCTCTTTGTCTTCCATCAGAGACACCTTATTTTGTACTCCTGCTGCAAATTGCTCTCTCTCTGGGTGTTCTGAATCAATGTCTGTTCAGTTTCTGTTGCCCTCGCTGTTGTGCTTGCTCCCGCCCTGCAGCGCAGTGATGTTGGAGTGTGCAAAGGTGTAAAGTTCCTCTTGATGAAGCAAAGTCACTGGTCAAATATGCAGGGAAAGGGCCAAGTCTCACTGCCACACACTACACATATGGTCAACATGTGTACCATGACTGCAGTGCTTTTGGGACATGTCAGCTCGGCCCATTCCCATGAATCATCTGTCCAGCACAGGCACAGTAAATCCACCGTGCCTGGACAGGCTCAGGTGCACTGTGTGGCTCTGTCTGTACACTGCAGACATGGCTGAGCTTTCCAGGAGACCCTTGTGTATGCCAGATGTCCAAAAGTCCCAACCAAATGTCAAACTGGGGTTTTATTGGATCAAAACTTTCCCTCGGGAAAGCTGGCTCTGTGACAGAAAGGAGGTAAAGTATTGCTCGTGGCTATTCCGGGGAGGGGTGATCTTTGGTGCACTTGTTTTGCAAAGCTGAAGCACAGATAAAGAAGAGCAAAACTGCAAATTGTAGGAGTTTGATAAAAATTAATAATTCAAAAAAGTGGATCCTAGAAAAAATAGTTTAGTGTTGACTTGCAGGATATTGTCACAAAGTTGGGGGTTTTTTTAGGTCAATACTGTAAAGTCACTGTCCCAGGAAGAGTACTCTGAGCTGACAGCTTCTGAGCCTGTGCCCAGCACAGGTACTACATGTCCTATTCAAATTGCTGATTTATTTCAAGCATCATTGCTTGTTACACTGAAGGCAACAGGAGTGTAACTCAATTTACTACTCACCATTGTTGTAACAGGGAAGTTAGCGATGCATAAACCTGACTTTGGCTGCCTGGGCAGGCAGGAGTCTTTTTTTGTCTCCCTGGTCCCTTAATGGGATCAGCAGCCTTTTCTCTGTCACACTTCCACCATGGTTATGCTTGCCCTCAATAAACTGGTGAGAGCCTATTCCCAGTCTGATCTGGAAGAAGTGCAGGTAAAACATACAGCATTGGTATGTGTGATGCCTGGAAGAAGTGGAAAAAGTATTTGTGGTTGAAGAAACTTGGGCCAGCAAGCTGAGCAGCCACAGGCCCTGCATTCACAGCCAAGAATAAAGTTGATGAGTCTTTTATATACTTCCAGCAGCTTCAGTATTATCTCAGGTGCATTTAACAGTACAGCTGTAATTTACAGCAAGGAGAAAATTCAGCCAAACAACCTGTTTTGTGCTTAATCTATTCAGGCTTTATTCCTCCAGGAAGTTATCTGATGTTACTTTATGTACTTGCTGCCTATGGGAGATGGTACCTCTGGGAATGTATTTCTGGGTCACTGGATATTGCAAGGATACACATGATTAGAGAGAGAACCAGCTACGTGTCTACAGTATCACTTGTTCCCAGTCTCAGCAGGTAATAAATAGTGTCACAAAGCACAGCAATAGTCGATATACCTACTAAACCATCTGTTCAGAACTGCTCAAATGGACTTGGTTAAGCAATTATTCCCCAGGGGCTGTTTATATGTTAGAGGATCTGCATATCCTTTAGATCCTTAACCTTTAGACAGGTCCACATAGCGATGCCTTGATTTATTTTCTTTGTGTGGTCTTGACCTTCTCTTGGCAGATTTAACATTACCCCTCTCAAGAATGCTGCTAATGCTAGAAATGAATTTCTGTACTTCCCAACTGCTGGTTTTGTGTGTGAGTTTTTGTAATCTCGGCTATTAAGCTATCAAATTCAGGCTTAATAATCCACTGAGGCTGGACAGGACTCGTGCAATATAAGAACTGCAGTTTGGGATAATGCTGTTCCAAATATGCTAGCTCTCCTGCCTTTTCATTTTCTGTGCTATATTGGCTTTTTTTCCTCAAGTCCTGAAAAGCTGTAGAAATCGTGTTCTTAGCAAATAAACTTTCTCCTTAGAAGCCTTCAGCCCCTCTATTTGAAACTGAGGGAAGAAATTTTATAGACTGGAAAAAGACACAGCAATAATAAAGTGGGGTTTTTCTAGCATCTCCTATTAAATAAATACTGCAGTTTTCAGAAGGTAAATTCAGCAGGGCTGGCAGTGCCCAAATGCCTTATATTTCTAATGAAAATGCATCACACTCTGCTGCTGCATTAGGTGGGCATAAAGAAAAGTGGCTTGTGAGTCTGTGCTCGTGGCTGCCTCAGAAAGAGGATATGTGGCTTGGGAGAGGCATGAAGAATGGGTTCCTTTCCCTGCTTTAGAAGTGCTGATCCCTACGGTTCCCAGCTGAAGAGAAGGCTGGCAGGGATGTGTGGGAGATGTGCCCCACTGCTGTCACTGCTGTTCCTGGTTTTTGGGTAAAAGAACAGTGTTTTAGTCCCTCCACTGGCTGCTTCAACTTTTCACCCAAGTAGTGAGGCAAAGGAATATTGTACTGTCAGTAAGATAACCTGGCAGATCTTATCTCTGTGTGTTTGCAAATAAATTAAAACTGTTTCATGTGTATTTTAAATGAGCCCTGTGATTTACTTCTTAGGCTCTGAACTTGCTTTGTGGCTTCAACTTTTTAATGGCAGTAAAGGTTTGATAGTCTTTAAAACCATGTCTGTGGGCTGCTTAGAAAAACTGAATCAGCCGTGACATCCGTAAAGCAGTCAGGACTTTGATGGGCAATCCCTGATGCAAAACACTGTGTGCCTTTCAGCAAAGAACTAAATATATTTTAAAAGGTGTGTGAAAAGAGAGGTTATAAAAGGCCTGACAGTGTGTCCTTCTGTGTTCATGAGGAATTTTCTAGTTTTGGGCCTGTGCTGCTGAAGGCAAATCTGAGGCTCTGGCCTGCAGTTGATGTGTCCTAGGGCTGCATGCTCTGCTCTTGGGACATTTGTCTAATATTTGCCCTGATTTTCAACAATGAAATGAAGCCTAATGATATTCTGGCCTCCACTCTTTTTATCTGTCCAGTATGAGGCTCAGCTCTTGTATTACCTGCTTGGGTCTGCCATGGTTGCAGAAGACAACAGCTAGCTTCTTAAATTCTTAGAATTTAAACATTTTCTAACTATACAGAGAGCTATGAATCATGAGCTGCTGCTCACTTCCAGGCTTGCTCATGGAAAAGGAGAAAGCTCAGCACCGGTAGTGGTGGCAGCTACCCTCATTGCTTGGTCCCTAGTTGCTAGTCGTTTATCAAAGAATATCCATATTCCCTAGCAGCAAGTTTTCCTCTCTGTTTTTCTTGCTGCGTTCTCAAGGAACAGGTTCTGTATGCTGGGGCAGAAAAAGATGGGATAACTGTTGCTTTATTGCACAGAAACGTCACAGGATTATAGTCTAAGAAGAAAGTGTATTTATTATGGCATCTTTTTCATCAGTGGATGTCAGGGGAATGCACAAAGAAGGTCAACGCCATTATCTCTTTTGTAGATGGAGAAACTGTCTCTGTAGTTACTGCAAACAAGGAAGCTGTCTCGCCATACAGACGTTGCCTGGAACCTGCTCTGTAGCCCATAACTGAATTTAAACTTGCATGAGAATTTATTCTTTTCAATTGCACCTTTGGAGCCCATTTGACCTTTTTAAGGGATTATTTCTCCCACAGTAAATATGAAATATTATTGCAGAGATTGCTGTATCCCTTTTATTAATTACTTTTGACCTTTATTATTTGAAATGAAGGTCGTTTAATTAAGCTGCTCAAATTTTTTAAATTGGCAGTATTTTCCTACCAGTGTTGTAGTAGCCAATGATCAGAAATAGTACTGCAGTAAGGGCCATGTGTGTCCACTCTTTTCTTTCTCAACACAGAAACTTGCTTTGAAGAAAGGTAAGGATTAATTTTTCAGATATATCTGAGCTCTAAATGTCCAGCAGCCTCAGTGGAGAAACTTTGTGGGGCAGACAGATAAAGGGAAATTGCACACCAGGCCCCTCTCTGCCCATGAAGTCATGCTGAAACATGAAGCTGATATGCTTCAAGCAGCTGGAGTGTTTCGGCTTTCAACTGGTGATTTTTACACATGACTTACTTAAAAACTGATGGCTTGTTTAGGGTTGGCTTAAGACAAAGCAGTTTAAATAAAGAGGTGGAGATGAGGAAGATTAAAAGTGCAATTGGATATAGATATGGGTGTCAGGGTTAGCAATATTTAGCATTTAAAGGACAAGTTTTGGAAGGAAAGGTAACTTCCCTGCTCCATGGTCCAACTTAATCTTTGTTCCAAAGGTGGGACTCCCCTCAGTAGCTTCATGACTTTGCTTTTGCCTGGCTTATGCTTTCTCTTCTTGAAAATGTACCTTTGAATTTGGGAGAATAAAAAAAAAAAACCTGGAGAAACATATTGTCTGGTCCCTTCTGATGCCATTTTCTTCTCTGTGCTTGTTCAGGTGTGTGTGGAGGGAAGGGAAAGAAAAATGCATATAAACATAAAATACAAACAGTCAGTGGCTCTGGTCTTGGCCTTTGTAGCTTCATTCACCATCTCAAAAATGGTCTTTATATTTTTTTCCAGCTACAATAAGCATACCAGTCTGTTATGGCATCTTTTTGTGCACATAGCCGGGAAAGATACATGTTCCCTCTCTGGAGCAGTAGCCAGAGTAAGGGAGTCTCAAGGACTAACTCTCCTCTCATTGTGAGGAGGAAGCAGGAGCAGGGAATAAATCCAGGAACTGACTCAGGGTTCCTGTGTTCTAGTAAGGGATTCAAACCATGAATGATTTACACTCATTAAGTTTGAATTTCAGTCCAAATCTCAGCAAATTTTATGCTGCATTTCCCTCTTGCCCATTTAAGATAAACTATCAGTCTGCAGCAGCAAGATCTCTCTTCTGTCTGCTCCAAGTTTCTGAAGGAGCCTTCACAGAGCCCATCTTTGGCAAAACATCTCTGTTACAGCCAGTGCTGTTTGTGTCTCATGTTCCTGTTGCCTGCCTGTCTGCTGCCCCTTCGCCCCAGGAATGACCTGAGAGCAGCTTTGGTTTGAATAGTAAATGTGAAGAAGCCTTGAGGAGAGTTGGGTGCCTCAGTGAGGAAAGTGCTGTGGCGTGTAGGAGGCTGCTGCATCCACAGGCTGGCAGCCCTTTCCAAAGGTTAGCAAGCATCTCCCACTCATGCTCCCAGGGAGTCTGCCAGATTAGATATTTCTGTCCTGGCATATCTCTAAAATCATAATGACTTTTATTTAGCACTAATGTGGATGTCTTGAACATTTCTATGGGACTTCCACTGTCAAGTCAGCATTAAAGTGCCATTAAAGCAAAGTGTTACTGTAAGAAGCAGAACCTGCCAAACATTTCTCAGAAGAGCACAGGCCTCTACAAGATGGGTAAGCTCTCACTCTTCTCCATTTTCATGTGAAAGACAGTGATAAGTCTTTTTATTGATTGGGCAAAACAATAGAGAAGAGACATGTGAGAACTGTTGGCAAGACATTTTATGACAAGTGGCAGATCAGTGGATATTAATTTGCTGCTCATTGCACTGCAGTGTCCAAGATAAATCTTCATTGGTATTCAGGCCAACATGATGTGATACTGCACAGGAATATAGGGCACTACCTATATAAAATTGCCAAATAGTTCAGAATGAAATGGTGACTGCTGGCTATAAAACTACATTGCAAAACCCTTCTTACAACGTTTAAGTGAACGGCATTTGATATTTTTGTGTAGCATTGACTATATCTTTATTCTAAGTTCCATTTGAAAAGCAACATTAACAGAGAGGCACAAGTTGCACTGAAAGCTCAGGGGTTAGGATCCCATGTCACTTATGTGACTTCAGAAAGTTTTAGCTGAAAAGATCAAAATGACCAAAGAGGGCTCATGTTTCCATAGGAATCTTCTGTATTCTGCATCACAGAACCTTATCCTGCAAAAGCAGTGTAATAAATCCGAAGATCACTTTACAGCCCTCCTCCACTCTGTGGAGATGATTTACAGCAGAAGTGGCCAAGCGATAAAGACAGGAAAAAGTAAGGAATAACATCAGGGAGATCGTGAAATTGGCTGAATAAATAAATCCTGCTCTCTTTGTTTGCAATCCTCATTTTGCAAGCTTTGAGGTTTAGTGAGGCAATGCTTTCTAGCCTTCCTCTTTGTTGTTTTAAATTAGAATATCCCACCCCATACCAATCCTATGAACTATGTGACAAAAGCATGGGCTGACAACAAACAAGGTGTGGAATTTTAATAAAAAGTGTTTAGGTGGAAAAAACTGGGATTTGTTAAAATCATTTACTCTCAGCAAGAGATAGGAAATGATAAGATTTCTTAATTTGAAACTGGAAATTTGAGAGCGGTCAGCTGCACAGAGACCTCTGAATGACCCAAGTGAGGTGCTCTAGTAGAAGCTGAGACTGCTCTGCCCAGTTCAGGCTAGGAGTCTGAGCTCTGGATCTCCCCCATTCTAGCTTTTGGTTAATTTGGTCAAGTGGTCTTTCTCTTTTCTACTGGGGAAAAGGTTTGTTAAATCTGACTGTGAGAGGGAGTGTTTTGAAATCTTAGTTTTGTGAAACAGGAAATCCCTTTCCTCCCTACCTGTACATGCTTGATGGGTTAGCTCTCTGCTGAGCAGATACTTTGCAAGGGTTGGAATGGAAATGTCAGACAAAAGAGCCTCTTATGTTTTTGATAGCCCTGGAAACTTCATGTTTCCTATCCTAAGAAGAGTACTAAATGGGGTTCTTTTTTCATGCCACTACAGCATTCCCAAGGAAGATTCATGATTGGATTATGTTCTTAGGCATTATAAATCAGAGCTAATGGCAGAGATAGGTTGATGGTTTGAAGTAAGTGGAAAAATAAATTGGTCAATGCGAAGGCCTAGGGCTGAGAAGACATAAATATAAAATTTACACCCCCCTAACCCTACCCCCAAAGAAGGTGTCAGACCTTCAGTTCTTAAAACGTCACTTAAACAAACAGGAAAGAAGTCTGTTATACATGATCTTTGCTCAAGTGATGGGAGAGTTGAACTCTGGGACAATATAAAACCCTTGTGAAGCTTTTGAAAAAGTGTAATTTCTGTGTTTCCTGAAAAATAGAGAGGTGTGTAACATGAACCGTTAATTTTGAAAGAGCATTAGGCTTTTTCAGGGGAAACATCAGAAGACATGAAAATTTTTGTCAATATCAGATTAGAATGAAACATTAAAAAAAGAGAAAAGCTTATATTCAGTCTCATGGGGTTGGACTGTGAGAGTTGAATGCCTCTATTTGGCCTAGATAATTGTTCTTTTATCCTTTGTGCAGTGTTGGTGTGTTTTCACCCAGAGCCTGCTGCCTGTGTCCCTGTCCTCTCAACTGCCAGCTTCCCTGACTCAGTTCTCAGCTTTGTTCTCCTTTATGACTCAATCACAGACTGTAAAATCTCTGCTGAGGCCATGATTCATCACCTGAATGCACTCCCTTTAAAAGAAAGTATCTTTTTGTGATAGAGAAAAGATGAAAAAATGACTTTTCAAAGTAATTCCAGAGGCATTTTCTGTCTAGATATCCTTCCTTTTCATATGTTTTTATTTCATATAAAGCTGTATAACAGGATTTAAAAATATAGAGAATATGTAAACCGCTAGTGATTATATAAGATGCAAAATAATACTCCCAGAAGTAAATTAAAAAAAAAAAATTCCAAGTGGTTTTTGGCACCAGTCTGTTTTGCTGTTCAATGTCACACTGTTTCTGATCTCATTTATATTGACATGTGTTATAGCAACATCTCTGAAGGGAATTGAGCTATTCTGAGGTGCCATTGCCACAGGAGAGATGAGAGTTAGGATGTTGGTGCAGACAGGAATGGGTTTTATTTGCCTCCTCTGTCATGGAAGGTGGGCTCACTCTCTTCTTCTGCTCTTTTGGATGCCTTTAGAACAATCTACTCTTTTCTTAGTGCCTGTGAATGAGAGTCCTGGTTTTACTGGGAGAAACATGATCTCCCTGCTAATAAAGATGGGAGAAGAAAGATCCTTTACTCCAGAGCAGTTTTCTTTTGCAGAATGCTGATCCTTGATGAATTAGTATTTGAACATGAATGTAAAAAAAAATTTGTGATAGACTTCCATTTGATGAACCATATTCTTGCTTTCCTGGTGGTACTCTTGGGATGATCCCGCCAGAAAAAATACTGTGGAGATAATAAGAAGCTTTTTAACATGTTGACCCACATGGGGTATTCTGTGGGTTTTGTACAATCTTGCTTTTGACCAGTGAGAAGGTCTGTTAGTAATGACCCCATGACCTCGTGAATCATCTAAGGCATTTCATGAAAATGAGTTCCCTGGAATGCAGGAAAGAGAAGTTGGGTTTTCCAGCTGAGACAGTTCTACCCCATTCAGGTGGATCAGAGTTGGGTGCCAGCCACCTGTAACCTTTCCTGTGGCACTTCCAGTGCAATGCAGAGAGCTGTTAAGCACAGGCATGCAGAGCTGGCCTGCTGTACTCCTGCCTCTTTGGACAGTTGTTTTCCCCACTTCTGTTGCCTAAATGTATTGCATGGCTCAGCTCAAAGGTAATTCCTCAAATAATGCTTGTGGTAGTGCTGGATTGAAAATACCCGTGTGTGTGTGGGAGATGGCAGTTGTACAAAAAGGGGCAAGGAGTACAGACACAGGTTCTTGTGATTCACAAGCTGCTTTTCTGAATATCCCAGTGGAGATTACCCATGGTGGTGCTGTTCTTTGATTTCTTCAGCTGAGGAAGCTGCTTGTGAGTTGAATGAGAAAGGTGAGTTCAGAGTAGGAAGGAGGGAGAGAGAAAATTCTGTTTGTGGAGCTTTGAAGCACTGCATGCTTTCTCCTGCTGTAGTATATTGCATACCTTTAGTAACTGGGGATTTATTGCCCTATTAATGCCTAGAGCTGCAGGTGCATCCTAGAGCTACACTGAGTCCAGTGATCTGTGCACCCCTTTGGAAAACCTGCAGCATTTTCACAACAGCCCCGTTGACTTTAATGGGACTTTTAATGAAATAGGGGTACATAAATAGTCTAAGATTTTTGTGGGCTTTCTGTTGTTTTTTTTTTTTTTTTCTTTTTTGGAAAGTAATTCAAGGACAGTGACCTAAAGAAGTTGGAGTTTCTCTTCAAGCACTGATTCTGTGGCACTACTGTGGTAAGTAATTCATGTAACATGAGGAGAATCCCCAGGTCTTTTAAATTGTTCACACCCTGGGAAATTGGAATGCAGTTACTAAAACTGTCAGAAATTACTAGGTTCAACACATGTGTTTCACCTGCTGAGGTTGGCCTTTAAATATTATCACTTATGAATAGGCTCTGAAAAACAAGGCATGGAATTAAGATAGCCTTACACAGGCCTAACAGTATTCAGTGTGTATGTGTGTGTATATATATGTATATATATATGTATATATATGTATATATATATATATATATTCATTCTAATTTCTGAGAGTTCTACGTTTTGGAAAACCATTTTGCTAGTCTTAGAAAATGGGTTCTGTTCTGTTCCCAGCTCTTCTCCATTTCTTTGTTGACTCTTGGTAAGTCCATTATACTTCTTGACTTGCCTGTAAAAGGAGGAATGGTGGATTTTCTTTTATCAGGTATTTTGAGATCTAGTATTGAAAAGCCTTTGAGGAGATTCCCTCCTGGGAATTTAAAATAAGCTTTTTCTTAAACAAAACCCACTGCCTCCATGAAGAATAAACATTTCTGGATTTTACTGTTCTTTACTCTGACACCCCAGAATAGTATCACAAACATTCTTGTTCTTGAGTAGTTCTGTTTGTGTGTTTTGTGTATACATTTGTGTTCACAATACAATTGCTGGCAGGAGCAGGCTGCTGTGTCTTTGCAGGGATAGCGTGATAGCAAATTGTGCTCCCTTTTGCACACCCTGACCCTGGCAGGCAGCCTGACATTTCGGGGAGGCATGTCCTGACACAGCCCTGCTGAAGTCAAGCAGGGCTGGGACCATGAACTGAATGAGAAACTGCCTGAAAATGAGGGTGAGCTGACACTTCTGCAAGCTTTTCATCTGCCATGCAGCTCCTGGAATCCTCCTTTCCTCCTTCCTCTCCCTGCCTCACAGCCATTGACACTGCCAGAGCTCGGGGCTGCAGCACGTGCATTGGGAGTCACACAGCTTGGGGCAGGGGGATGTCTCCTGTTTCCCTACTATTATTAACACTATTGCTGTTGGAATTTTATTCTGATCAGCCCTAGGATTTATGTGGAATAAAACTAACTGTAAGCACCTGGCAGCTGTAATGGAGCCACTAACCAGCCATCACTGTGGCACGAGCAGCCTTGTCATGATTGAGAGCATTTTCCTGATGGCCCTAAAAAGTACTGAGCTGTCGTTAGTATCTTGTCCTCTTTCCAGGTGCAGTGCTTTAGGAATTAATCTGCCAGGAATTACAGTAGCATTAGAGGGTGGGAATTTAATTACAATATTGATTATGCATATGTATTTATATGGGGCACAAATCGAAAAGCAGCTGCAAGGCAACCTGGAGTGAGCAGTTTGGCTGCTGTTTACAAGACTGCTGGGTGGTTGGGATGATTGATTACCTTACAGTAACCTTTTTGTGTTCCAGAGAGCATACGCTGGGTACAGAGAAATGACTGTTCCCTTAGGGAGGGCAGAGCTTGTAATGCAAATGTCAAATAATTTTTATATTGAAAACTAAATAAAAGGCCACAATGATTTTTATTAGTAGCTTCCTTAATGAATTCACTGTCCTTTGAACCCAAACAATTGCAGTTTAAACACAATCCCCCAAACTCGTATTTTATAATCTCTGTGAACTTTCTCTTCTAGATTGGGTAGTCTTAAAACTGTCTGTTTTGATCCTTATTTAATCTCTATCAGACCAAAAAGCTTCCTTTTTAAGAAAAACAAACAAAAGAGGAGAAATAGATTTTTAAAAAGAAAGATTTAAAATTTTTATTTTATATTTGAGCTATTTATTGACTTCCAAACATACAACGGGTTTACTATTTCACTGCTGGAAAATTGCTAAGGAGAGAATGAGCTACAAATGATATAGATTATATATCCCACTGTATAATTAGGGCAGCAAACAGTCTGCTGGAAAATATTTTATAGACTACTTTATATAATGGAAAGTTCACAGCAGTCTAACAGAAACCAGCTAATACATCTCTCAATATGAATTCTACCAGAGATTTAAATTAAGGTTTGAACACTGGTGCTTTACAGTCCATCAGTCTTTGTAATGATTACACCTGCCTGCACAGCCTAATTTTGAAACTCTATTATCATTCAGAATTAACCTACTAGAAAAACTCAGCAGAGATTTGACGTGGTTTTCTCCCTTCCCATTGCTGTGTGAGCAGATCTTCTGCACACTGCCTTGGAGTTTGTTCTTTGCTTCTTTTCTGTGACTTGTGATGACCAGTTTACCATGTGTTTTGATACTTATTTTTCTGTTCTGTGATGAGGGAGCTGCCACAAGTTTTTGATTAATTAAGATACTATTTAAAGATGGCAGACAAAACCAGACTCTTTAGATTTCTATCTACATTCCTTTGTAGCATGTGTGTGACAGACTTAGAATTTGGGTGGAAATGTATTCCCACTGAAATAATCAGGAATGTTAACACAGGCCAGGCTGAATGGAGCTCTGAGCAACCTGGTCTAGCAGAAGGTGTCCCTGCCCATGGCAGAGGGCTTGGAACTGGGTGATCTGCATGGTGCCTTCCAACCCAAACCATTCTGTGATTCTGCTGGCTTGACTGAGATGGGAGCATTACCTTTGTGTGATGTTTTATTTTACTGTCCCCATACAGTGCACCAGTTTTCACTTAAATTGTCTTCCATGACTTTCTCTGGAGTTTCTGATCTTTGGTACCCTGAACTTTTATCTTTGTCCTTACCCAATGAATGTTGTTCTTGTTGCACGTTTCTACTTCCTGTTAGTTGTGGGTCTAGTTACTTAATATTTCGTGACTACTATTGATGGAATGAATTCTGCTTTCTCTTCACTCTGTGTGAGCTGGTGTTACTGCAAATCCTTTGGAGTGTTAATGAGAACTTGACTTTGTGCAAAACCGTAACCCAGAAAGGGAACCCACAAGAGATATCATTTGTTTTCACTCTTCTGTGTTTTATGGCCTCATGTTGTGGCAGTATTGTGCTTTCTTTACTGGAAAAGTGCAGCATGGAAAGAATGTGGGCTTTAATAAAAAGGGTTAAAGAAACCCTTATGGCTGTGTTTCCTGATTCTTGATAGTCACGAGACCTCTTTGCTTTTAATCCATACAGACACACTAATGCATCTTGTATTTGTCATAACACCGAGATCGCTGGACTTGTTGGCTCCAAAGGTCTAATAAAAGGCTTTATATTAGCTTTAATTGTCAGGAGGGGAAAAAATGGCCCAAACAAACTGAGAAGTGGATTCTGGCTTGGTATAGCTAGCTCCAGCAAGAGGGCTCTGAGTAGAGACTTGGTATTACTTGACTGTCCTCTCATGTGGTGGTGTTACCATTTCTGAAGGTTTGTTCTTATAAATGTTCTCTGGCCAGCCTGCTGATAATATTGGAAAGCTCTGAATGCGATGCATGAAGTCACTTAAATGTAACACGTCTTTTAGAACTACTCAGAGATTAAATTCTCTTAAATAACACCAATGTTTTGGTTGTGCTACTTATAAAAACTAATGAGAACTTGAAAAGACAAGGATTAAAAGGAATTATTTTGTCTGTTGGCAATTCCCAAGGCTGATTTGTTTCATGAGATGGAAATGTATATACCCAGGAAAGCTTTAATACATATCTGTACGGATAAAGTTATTAAAAAATCAGACTATTACATCTGATGGCATGGATGGTTGCAATATATTGCTTGGAAAGCACAACACACGTGATCCTCTGCTACAGGCTGAAATTTCTAGCAGCTCTTTCCACATAATAAATCTGCAGCTGTGTGTGCTTAAACTGCACGGTGATACTTAGGAAGGGACAGGGATCTAGTGAATTGAACTAAATGCTAGTTACTAGTTACGTATTACCCTGGTTAGCTGTAAAAAATATCCTGAGAGAAGGAAAAAAGCATATTTCAAGTGCAGAGAGATGAAGAAAAAGACAAACGTGGTTAAAGAATTGAATGAAAGTGAAGGAAGATGAATTGGAGATTATAATTAGAAAGCAAAGGAGCAGGCAGGTTTTCCAGCCTCAGTGGGAAAAGATGATTGACCTGAGCAGCAGGAGAAAAGAAGAGGAAATATTGCTGACAGTTAAAATGCAGAAGCTATTACCTGAGACTGACCTCTAAAGGAGAGTGGGGGAGGAATTTAAAAACTCCCAGACATGAAATCTACAGTGCCGGAGTTGGGGAAGCCAGAGAAACAACATGTGAAAGCTAGAGTATGTGAAGCAAAAATTGCTAAGGTTATTACACATACATGTTGTCTCACGTGCTGTGACAACATATATTTGTAATGCTTGTATTTCATTCCCTGTGTCTATCAGAGTTGTCAAAACATACTTTACAGTATTTGGTAAAGATGTTGAAGGTGCTATCTAGGGCCTCCTCCTTCTAAGCTTGCTTCTCCCATTCTTTGCTCAGCAAATCAGTGCAGGAGGAGCATTTGTTCAAGGAAAACCTTATAGTGGTCACCAGTTATTTCATTTCTCCAAAATACCTTTTGGCAATAAATAATATAGTGTTATGTTTTCTTGAAAGTATAAAGCATAGGGTCAGCTCTTCAGCCAGGGTAGATGGGAATCCTGCTGTAAAATCAGACTGGACAGTGTATTTCTTTCATGAAAAGATGCCTGAAGTACCCCTGGGAATCCTCAGAGCTTTCTGTAGCCTCTGGTGTAGCAGTGTGAAATGGTGTGAGTTTTCTGAAGAATGAGGCTGAGTGATTTAACCCACACCATCCCAGCCCTGCACATGAAGCCAAAGGCTGAGTGATTTAACCCACACCATCCCAGCCCTGCACATGCAGACAAAGGCTGAGTGCACACAGCTGGGTTGGAGCTGGTTTGCCAGTTCAGGGACTTGGGGAGACACAACTGTACCTGATCCTGGGCCAGGTGTTTGCCATGCACACAACCCTTGCCTTTCTCTCTCCTATAGATTGCTGCCCTTTGTACCTAATCTGGACAATTTTCCAGCTATTTTTATTTTATTTTTGCTCCTTCTGGTTATGAAATGTCACTGACAGTTTTGTCCTCTTACAAATTACATATTAAAAGACTCTTCTGATTATTACTAATTTCTGGGCTTTCTGCTTGTTTCATATTGCTTTTAGTCCATTTCCTTTGCCCATTCCTTTCCTAATCGAGATTTTTCTTACCTGAAAACACATGTCCTGTAAACAAAACTGTGCATTTAGGTTTCTGATGAGGCCCTTTCAAAAAATCCTAATTAATAAATTAATTATTAAAGCCTAATTACTAAAACTGTGTAACAGTTTTAACTATTGTTAATGATTGCTTTCTGCTATGGAAAATTTGCCTCCTGAAAGACCATGTGAATATGTGAGTGTGTAAAATAATTACGTGTCATACCAGGTTCTTTTTTTCAGATAGCAAATGAGGTTCTAGTAATTAGATCTTGATCACTGACATCTTGGCAATGATGTCATTATCCCCCCCTCTTTTTTTTTTAAAGTATGATCAAATCATTTGCATCCACGAAAATGTAGTGGAAATTTATCCCAAGTTTGTGTTCATCTAGGTAACAGTCAGACTGTGGAGTACATGGACAATTCAAGATCATAATGGGCATACTTGCTTCCTCAGGCCATGGTATTTGGAGGCCTAATGGTGCAAGAAATCCCACTAGCTGCTTATTAGGCACCAATGTGCCTTTAAAAATCAAGCTGGTGTTTAGTCCTGGCCTGAGATTGGATTTTAGCAAGTCTCCTTCCCAAGATAACTCTGCATGTTTTCAATGCCACAAAATCAGTTGCTCTCTTACTTTGATGCCTCTGTGCCACCTCTACTCTTGTACTGTCCCTTATGCCTGAGTACCTTTTGCTGCAGGACAGTTTTTCCTTTTCTAGATGGATGGCCTTGATGCCCATTCAGGATTAATTTTCATGTGGCAGATACATCATTACAGTGAATCATGTTGGCTGCATTTCATGTGAGGGAAGAAAAGAAAGAGTTTAATAAGGAGCAAAGGACCTCCAACCTCTATGCAGGCCATCCTAGAACTGCTGGTCTGAAGGCTGCTGTGTGAGAATGTCACTGTTGTAATGCCAATATATGAAATTACCCTGAAACTAAGCAACAAAAATGTAACACCTGAAAATGACAATGGCTCTTTTTCCACACTGTAATGAGAGATATTTGTGGGTAGCAGGATATGGTGCTTATATCCTCACAGCTCTTTCATCTGTCTGCAGAAAACATACAGTGCAATCCCTGTGGCATTCCCCATGGCTCCAGCTCAGCAAAGTAGCTCAGTGTGTCCTGAATTTAAAGTGTGGCTCCAGAAGGGATGCTCATATGCTCAGTGTTATGCAAAGCATGTGATTGCCTTGTTAGAAGGAAGAGAAAAATACTAATCTTGCAAGATTGCAAACACAAATATATTTTCTTCAAATGCAACCTGTGTGTGAGCAGCACTAGACCAAAACCCCTCACATGGAGACCTTATTTTGTGCTGATCTGTTTGTTTCACAAAGATGCAAGATGGTCTATTTTTTTTTAAATTTTTTTCCCTGATGAAAATATTTGAGTTCTGAAGCAAAACTCCAAAGTGAGCAGCTATTATTTCTTCTTTGTCAAGGACCTGTTTTCTTCTATTTGTCATTAACATTTGTCAGCTGGTAAATTATGCACAGTTTTCTTCTGTCTCTGCTATTTTTTAGCCAGCCGTAATTATGCTAGCTGATTCCCGTGTAGACTTGTTTTCAGCTGCATTGCTTACATGCCTTTTTAATAGACTGTAATTTTTGTTAAGTAAGTTATGTCAGATTAACTACTTCCGATAAGATGCGGTATTATACTTGGGTTTTCTTTTTCTCCCAGCTGGATGCACAGAATATGTCACTGCTGACTTGCTTTCTCCTGCCTCCCTCCAGCTAAATGGCAATATGCCACTGCAGCAAAACTTCTGTTTGAGGATTCATTGGCTTTTTTTGTTGGCTAGTAATGAGGCTTTGAGGTAGCTCGCTGCTCCTGATTAGTGACAGCGTGCACAAAGAAAGGAGTAGTGCAAACCAGTCATTAACTCATAGTGAAAGCCTCAGCATTTAACTTCATAAAGATGAGGAAAGACTCTGTTAAATCCTTTCCATTCAGATTTGGCTGGTTTGGGGTCTTTTTAGGCGCCTGCCTTGGTTTTGTGGAAATAACCAATTGGAGTGTTGATTATGCTCCTGTTCTTGCTGAGCTGCCGCTACCTTTGTGCTCTGGTAGCGTCGCTCTGGTTTTACCCCGTGGGAGGTGACATCCTGAGGGCTGGGGCTGGCTGCAGGTGGACATGGCCTTTGTCACTTGGCTTGTGCCCATGGGGATCTGGAGCACCTCTGAGTGCAGCTCCCAGGGCAACACTGCTGGCTGACAGCTGCCACACACAACCTCTGCCCCATCTCCATCTCCTGCTGGCACAGGAACACCACACAGGGCTCACACCTCTGGGGCTTGAGCCACATCCAGAGCTCAGTGCTTGTGCACTTGGCTGCAATTCCTCTTCCCCAGGCTGGCTGCCACTCCAGGCTGCAGCATCCTGGGGGGCTCCGGGTGTGCTGGCAGCTGTCGAAAGCAGCAAAGCTGTAGATCCGGGGAAGAAATCTCCCGCTATTCCCTTCTTTTGTTTTGCTGCTTGAAGAGAAAATGAAAGGTTGTGTGAATCTTCACAGGCTGAAATAGCGAAGTTTCACAGAACTCTGTGCAAGAGCTTCAACACAGTTTTTCAGCCTTGCTAGAGAGTTCCTTTATCTCATATATTTCAGTTTCAGTCACAGTGTTAATAACTTTACCAGGTTTGGTTGTTTTAATGCAGCACCGTGAATTATATTTCTGGGGTCTCACATGAAAGACGATTAGCTGCTGGAAGCTGTTTATTTGTCTTGCAGTTTCTTTAAAGAAGTAAATAAAATGTGAAAATAATGGTATAGCACATTGCAAATTATAGGCTATTTTCTGCCCTGGTTTCTTGAAGGAAAGGATGTCATTTATCAAGTGTGAGAGAAGGAATATTATAAGTTCTCTTAAATATGATTTGCCACCTGCCTGATTGTTCAGAAGTGTATGTATGCTTAATTAATCTAATTAGTCAATGCATATATAAGAAGCAAATTTACAGGCTCTCTGTCATCTTAAATAAAACATTTTTGTTTTCCTAGGATAAATAATTCATTATAGAGCTGAGTGCTAGTCTGTAATCCTGGAGAACTAGCTTCTTGTATAACAAAAAAAAAAAAAATAGAATGATGATGTTTCTTCCTTTTTCCCTTTGGCTTCTCTTCAGTCAGGGATTTCATGGAAGGCAAGAGGAACATCAGCACTGGAGGGACATAAATTTCGTTCTAAAAGATAAGCAGAGAGCCTACTAGCTTGGCCTCCATGAGCATTTTTGTGTGAGAGATAGTGCCTGCTCTGGCACAGAAGCACACTGCAGTGTGTGCATGATTATCCCTGAAAGTGAAATAATTAACATGCTGAAAACCATGACAGAGTTCATAGAGCTTGGGTTTTCCTGCTGCAGAGGGTGGCCCACTAATTCCATGAACTGAGTGCATTGTCAAGAGGCCAAGGGACAGCAGCTGTGTCTCTCTGGCAGGAGCAGAGCTTCACAGGCACACCACAACAATGCAGTACAGGCAGAGGGGGAACATTTGGTTGCATGGACAACTTCAGGCTTACAAAGTCACATCATCATTAGCTGTGAGAGAGAATATCGAAATCAAAGGAGGTCCTGATGGTTGAAGGCAGCAAAATCTTGCAGATTTTGTTTATTGGTATGTGCCAGCCTGTGCGCTTGTCTGAGTGTTCAAACCTTGGCACAAGAAGGAGGTCCATCACCATGAGATGCTGCCACCAGCAGATGTGTGGCTAATTTTGTGAACTGGAGCTGTTTTGTGATATTTTTTATGGCCTTGGTATGATACTGAAGACACTCTTGGGTTTTTCCTGCTATTGGGAGGAATGGAACGGAATTTCATGTGAAGACTGAAAGAGAATTGACCAGCTGATTATGTGTTTTAAACAGAGTGGAATAAATGAAGTATTTTGGTTTAGGTTTTGAATTTCTTTTTTCTTACTGGCTTTGTAAGTAAAAATACAAAATTAGTTTAATATATGTACTTTAATGATAACTGGTAAAGTTTGCTCTCTGAAAACATGTAATGATGTTTTCTTCCCTGATTTTCAAGGGTAATCCAGCTTCCTGGCCTCCAAATCCACAGGAAAGCTCTTGAACCTGATTATCCACTGAAATACATGACTTGGTGTTGCCAGGGCCAGTGGAATTATAGTCTGTAATCACTGGTTGAATCTGAAGGAGGCCCAAGGCTGTATCCTGTAAATACTACCTGCTGTAGTATTTACCACAGGTTTCTACAGTTCTCTTCACAACTCCTCAGCAGGTTTGACCACCAAAGCAGAATCTGTGGTGAGAGGACATTTAAAGTCATTTATTTTTCTCAGTTTTCACACACAGATTGGTGCAGAATTCCTGCAAAGCAAATTAGTATGAAACTGCATGATTGATGCATTAGCACCATGAAGATTGCTGTGACTCTAGCTAGAAATGGAACGCAGTCTGTTTCCAGGCATGGTAGCCCTGTCCTAGCAATCCTGCTTGATTTAGTAAACTTTTGAAAGGGAGGTGATCAGAAAGGTCATTTGTTCCAGGGGCTTGCTTGCCATGGACTGGGGTCAGCCCAGTGGACTCGCTTGTTTGTCTCAGTGTTGATGGGTGAGAGATGCTCTTGTGTCCTCTCTGTACAGTCTAACATCATTTACCTGCCTGCTTGAGTCCTGTTGCAGAAACCTAAATTCCCAGAACCATTTCAGCCTGTGATGAAACTGCCCATTTGCCAGGCTTTCTGTGGGTTTGTGGCAGAAGCCTTTCTGCGTTTTATGAAGATGTTTTGTCAGCTACCCTTGGTGACTGCACAGGTCTCCTGTGTCTGTGTGGACAGTAGTCTTTGGCTATGTATCTGTGCCACGAAGGTGCTCAGAGGTGGCAATGGGCACATTCCTACCTTCTGCTTGGAAACTGAAGCAGAGGGGTTAGATTTCTAACCCATCACTATGGCAGCCACTGACTGTGAGACAGTCGGGGTTAGTGATGGACTTGACAGCTCTGAGTCAGGTCCTGGGAAGCAAGGGGCAGAGTCTGGGTATTTCAGGATGATTTGGGGGGTCAGAGTAGTTGCTAACCCCAAATAAATACACAGAAGAGGGGAAAGGGTGCATCGGGCTCTTGAGAGGCAGGACACACAGGTGCTTTTCTCAGTGCTGCCAGGAGGTGCCTCTCTCTACTTGGGATTTATGGCCCCTGAAGGAAATTGCTGTAGCCTTTTTTTGCAGAAACTGCTCGGGCTCACTCCTCATTTCTCTCAGTTGTGATGGTGCAATGGACCTTTTGCACAACAGCCCAGTGGCTAGAAAGCTAGGAGGACAAAAATGAATGTTTCTCTCTTTTTGGTAGGGAGGGTCTGGAGCTCATGTTTCAGGGTTTGCATGTTTTCTTGAGTCAGCCCAGGGCAACAGGGCTGTGCCTTGTGGATTGCTCTGTGCTGTGCCTCACAGTGCTGCTCTTCACAGGCATTCTCATAGTCATGCATGGGGGTGAAATCCATCCCTTCACATGCCCTGCTTTTCCTCAGAGGGAGTCCAGGGTGCTATGGAGCAGGGGTGAGTGCAGTGAGGGAGCTGACATGCACTTCAGCAGCTCTGATGGGGAGCCAGGAGCCCAGGAATCCCACTTTCAGCACAGCCCTGGCCTGAGCGCTCTCAACTACAGTGTGCAGGAGTCGCTTTGTAAAGCACAGGGCTAGGCAAACAGTGGCAATTGCTCTGTGCCCTAGTGATTTGGGATTTTCCCTTGGCAGGGAGCACACTGGTCCCCGCTCCATGAGCTTTCTATGTGTTTTCTTTGAAACTGCTTAATATAGAATATGTTCAATGACTGGAACACCTTTGACACCCTCTTCCTAGCTCTTCATTCTTCCTCTACTGCTCAGCCAAGCCTCTAGGCCTGGAGAGGGGATTCCCAATCTGTATTTTATAATTTTCTAACTGCTCTTATAGTTAAGAACAGCTTGAGTTTTATGATATGGAGTTTGTAGTACTTGTTGCTGAAGTTTTACAGGAGAGCTGCACAGGGACCCAAGAGCAATGTTTGTACCAGGCAGGTGTAGGTGGGAACTCCTTGAGCTGGTAGTGCTGGCAAAGGTGGTATGTTAGGATATAAGCTGGTGCTCCATTTACTTGCTTGCTTTTTGTTTTTCCATCTGTGTCTCTTGGTTCAACCCAGAGCTATGATAACATCCCTCTGCATTACATTCCTTCGTTTATTGCTTTGTTTTCTGGTTTTATTATCTTCAGTGTTGTATTTTAGGTCGAATTTTGGACCTGCTCTATTTGGCAATGTCACATTCCAAAAGGGAGATCTCTCTTTTACTGCTTCTGTATCCCCAGTGCTGAGTGCTTCCTGTGTGTCTGATCCCATTCACTGCATTTAACCTATCAAAAATGCAAATAATGATAATTAGATGGTGAATAACGTTATTAAAGATGCAGTTTGGTGCATATTTCACTGATTGGGCCAAATCAGGAAGCTTTGCAACGTGTGCTGCCAGCTCTGTGAGTAAAAGTGCTTATTACTTATCTCAGATTGTAATGCGCTATCAATTAATTACTCACAAATCTCTGGTGTCAGTTTGTGTGGGTTGCGAGGAGCAGTAAATCATTAACTTTCAGTGGCGCAGAGTTTGAATTACAATGCCAGGCGGGCAAGGTAGGACATTTGCAAGTTTAATCCGGTGGAAGGAATCCCTTTGTGCGCAGCATCCCGCTGGGGAGGCCAGGACCAGACCCTGCAGCCCTGCTTCCTCACGCCCCCTCCTCTCCTGGTGTGTCCATCGCAGGACAGGGCTGGGGACAGTGGCTGTCCCTTCTCTGGCGCATGCACCAGGCTCCTGGGGAGCCCTACCTGGAGGAGGGACCCTGGCAGCCATGTGGTGCTCCTCAGCCCCTTCTGAATAGCAACAGATGCTTCAGTCAAACAATGCCCTCCCAGACAGCAAGCTGCTGTGTGATCAGCAAACACGGCGCCACTACAAAGCCCACACCGAGAAACAGCCATGGCAATAAAGCAGGATGGGAGAGTAAAAAGTGACTATGGTTTGGCAGACAGCTAAAATGCAGGGCAATGATCGTGCTGCTCTGAGCATGGGCAAAAATCTTACTCTCAGGGCACTGAAAAACTCTGAACTCTGTGTTTGTCTCTAGGAGGCAGTGGGGGCAGCAGCCATGATTAACATGCTGAAGAACTGCCTTAAAGCATCAGCATTTTTTATTTTTGTATCCAATGTTAGTTGTGTTGAGGGCTGTGCCAAGGGTTGCTTTATGTTTTACAAGAATTGGAGGCACAAAGGGAATAACAAACTTCTCTTTCCCAGAGCCTAAAAGGAATCCTGTCACAGAGCTGCAGGGAAAAAACAACAGCTCTTGGGGATATCATTTTCATGCATTGACTCTAAAGGATTTTTATTAATCATTCAATGCTTTGAAAGCAAGCAATGGAAATTAAATAATTAGCTTTCTTGTTACAAATATCAGTGTCATTTTAATGATGAGGACCTTGCTTTATTTAATTGTGGGATAACCAGTATATGCCAGCTATCTTCCTGCTGAAACCCAGGTGAAAAAAGGCTCTGTAATTTTAGCAAAAAGAGGAGGCTGCAGAAAAGGCTCCAGTGATATCACCTCACTATTTGGCTTTGTCTGCACAGAAGCATCATGCTCTACGTGCCTGTTTCATATTAATCATCTCAGCTAAAAATGTTTTACAACTGTAGTAAAGGCACTGATGTTCTTCTGGTGGGAACCATGTGCAGCATGGCTGTAGATGAGTGAATCAGAGGGCATTGTTGGGACACTTTGTGTGTGATTTATCCAGCTGACCAGGAGCACTGGGCACTTGTGTGGAGATAGTGCTCAGAACCTCACAGCTTAGCTCCCTGTGGTCTCAGGCTCCTGTTCTAATTGAACTAGAGCAGTGCAAATCTCCCTCTTTGGCAGTGGTTACCCTTTCTCTGCTCTCCAAACAGTGGTCCTTGTGCTCCCACTGAAGCTTCTTTGAAAAGAGGGTCTGTCTACAGCTCTTTTTCCCTTTCACTCCTCTCCCAGCATTTTCCAAGCAGATCTGATAAGCTTGGGCAGAGTTAGATGTTGTCTGGTGTAATCCTTTTTTGACACATCACATGATGGAAACAGAGTCTGACAACAATTCTGCTCTGCCTTTAGCAACATTCACACTAGAGAGAGGTCCAAAGTCAACATGTGCCATTTCAGAAGGTAAAAGATGCTCTATTTCTGAGTTCCCAAATCTAAAACAATCTGTTTTTCTCAAACTTCTGTTCTAAGTCGAAAAATTACATTCCTTCCCACAGGTCTATCAGCTGGGTTCGTGTGCAGCTGTGTTTTGTTGCATTTTAGCCATGCCTTTCCTAGGAATCAAGAAGAGCTCCCTCTAGTTTGAAAGAAAAAACCTTAGAAACCACAAGCATCAGCTGCAGAATTACTGTCTTTATCTGTTATTTAAAGCTCATCAAGCCTCACGTGTGCAGAGGACCCCATAGCCTGACCTGCTGCTGGGGACTCCAGTGTCTGCTGCTCTGTGTTTACCTTTGTAAGCATTTTTGGGGAATTATTTATCTTGCTGAGTTCTCCTGGCCAAACCATACTCTTGTGCCCTGTGGCATTGGAGCACTGACATACAGACACTGTTGCAAATTACACACCAGGGGTCGAGAGCTTCAGAGCAGGAATACTTTGACCTGAAGTAAATTTCTGTAGAGATGAAGTAAGAATACATAAAAGCTGTACGTTTCTACTACTTCAGAAACGTTTTGTTGATGTGGGAAGACATGTATAGAGCCTCCTGATGAAATGCTGCGTTATAGTTTATTACCTTTGGAGGAGGACAAACAGGGCTAAACCTTCAAATGTCTTTTCAGTTTGTGCACAGGTATTTTCAATGTTATCTGATCTATGAATAGAAAAAGAAAAAAAGGACTAATCAGGATAAAGACTGCTTAGCATATATGAAAGCTGATGTGCCTTTTAGACATGCCAGTCAAAAGGGAATGCTTACTAAAGAGCGCAGTGATTACAAAATTTGTGTGTGTAAGGGATTTTTTTGTGTATCACTTCAAGGGAGTTGTCAGTACCTGTAAAGGGAATCTTCATCCCTTTCTGCCTTTCTCTGCAATCTCATCTCCTAGGACAATCCTGTTTAGTTGGGTGAATTCAGGCTGGTCACACAGGTCTGGTACCACATGCCACTGTCAGCAGAGAAGGAACACCAGGTCATGCTGCCAGGAGCAGCGGTGGTGGCAATTCTCAGCTCTGGCCACAGAGCTCAGGCTCCAGGCTCTGCTGAGATGCAAACCACGAGGAAGTGCCCTGCACATGGGGTGTAGTTCAGGCCCTACAATTTGGGAAGCCCTCTGAGTGCTGCAGCAGATTTTGTCTTTTCCTTGGCCCTCTTTGAGATGAGTGTGGGGCAAAGCTGCTGCAGCCTCCTCAGATGGGGAATGGGAGCTCAAACTGCTCTATCTGCAAAACAGAAAGGTGGGACTACTCACAGTGAGTCCAATACTGATTCAAATAATAGAGACTTTTATTAAAATGTAACTCTATCCACTCTGGTGCTATTAACTACAATAAAAATGTTTTATTTATTCTATCTGCAATATTTCCACTTTATGATACATCTGAGGAACTCTGATAGGTTCATTTATTTGTCATTTGAGCAGTGAAATATGAAGGAAGGGTTGGAATCTATAGTGTTATTATGTGGGAGTTATTTGTGCCTTGTGTTCAATATTGCAGATCATAATGACTCTTCTTTGGTTCCAGTCTTTCATCTGGCATGAAGGCTGCTGAGCTTTGCAGTCATTTTCTGAATGAAAGAGGGGAAGGGAGGAGTTCTGGCGTGTCGTGCTTAATGTGGCCTTAAGAATAGCTATGCCAAGCAGATATTACAAAATAAATGTAAATGGGCAAATTCAGGTGCATAAGAATCTTTATTTTAGTTTCATCTGTCCCACTGTATAAGTTGGGCTTCTTGCTGAGGCACAGCTATTTTAAACAGCTGACTGCTGGGGACCAAACCAGTGTTAAGGCAGTGAGCAAAACTGTTTCTGAATGCTCTCCCAGCAGGGAAAAAACAAAACCCAAAACGAAATTTGCTAGATAAATTATTCAGTGTGAACCATTCCCTTCATTCTCATAATAAATGGTTTCCTACCCTTGGTCCTGTTGACTAATTACTGTGTTTAATGTTTTCACTTGCTTTTGTTTTCTATCCAATTTAATTTTGCTGGGATGAGATAGTCTGGAAAAGTCCAAGTGAGGGAATGAAAGCTCTGTGTCTGTGCTGGTGCAGCTCCAACTGAGACCCAGGAATTCAGCCACTGACTCTGCTGCAGTCATTCCCTGCTAGATCATGATTAGTAATGATAGAGCAAGAATTGGGTCCTGAGCAGTCCAGGCTCTCCTTAGGGTTCTTGTGTGGAGAAGACCATGCTCCTGTGCATTAGCTGGTAATATTTTCTGCTCTTTCATTGTCCAGCTTCACTGGGTTGCTGAAACAGCTGAGAGCTGCAGCCCTGCTCTCTTTTTGCTTCTCTTTCAAGGCTCTGTGTACCACATCTGTGTGTGCAGAGACTGCTTCCACAGGACTTCAAGCTCCCTCTCTTCTGCTTCCAGTCACTGGCAGAGGTTGCCTCCCCCTAACTCTCCTGGTGACTGTATGGACTTGCTGGCTTTGGTACTCACAGCAGCACAATTTTCTCAGCGCAGGCAGGGATTAGAGGATTAAGGGTGATTTACAGTTAGGAAAATATACTTCAGAATTTATCTACAAGCAGTTTTGTCAAAAGAACTTCAGTTCTAATTTTCAGTATCAAAAGTGTCACCAGGATCGGCATAGCTAGGCAGCATTGGAATGCCCTGGTCAGGATCTTGGATATCTCCTCTGCTGTGCAGCCAGAGAGCAGAGCTCTGTCCCAGAGGCTGCAGTCAGGCATTTCTCTTGTGCAGTGCTAGAGGTCTTCAAGGAGATTCCACACTGAACTGGGTGCCTATACTCTGTAGTTGGTAACACTGGCAAATGAGCTAGGAAAGCTTGAAAGCTTGAAGGAAACTCCTCAAGTGTGAACTCAGTCTGACACTTGAACAGGTGAAGGTGATGCTACAGCAAAGTCATTGCTGTCTCCCTCGGGAAGCCATAAGGAGGATGGGTAGGAGAGAAGGGTGCCTGTTGCAACTGCATTCAGGGTTGGTTTTGTGCCTATAGATAGTGTACAGATGGATCTATTAAAATGAACACATGATGTGACTGACAATTGTCCAGTAATAAATATTAAAAAATAATTCCTCTTTCTCTCTAAATGCTAATAATGCTGCATAACATCACAAGGAGCAGTGAAACTCTAACTGGTATTACTGAAAGGATACTGAATTTGAAGAATTTAAAGGAATGTGAAACTGGAAGTGCAGTTTAAATAAATCTTTTCAAGTGCTCTTCTCACAAAAGTGCCTTTGATTTCTGTTGCACACAGATTATTTGCATGACCTGAGGAAAAGTCTGGAGATTATTTACTATCTAGGTTACAGAGTTCTGTTTGAGTTTCCAGCAACTTGTGCCAAAATAAGGCAGATACAAAGTGAAATAGTTACATAGATTTTCTTTTTTTCGCTGAATAGAAGAAGCCTTTGTAGCTTGTTACAAGTCAACTCTAGCCCACTGCCTGGAATTTGATTAGCTTTTTTGATAATTTATCATGTTTTGATTTTATGGGCTTTTGTCCTTTTATACAAACCTTTTACTATTTGATGTTGAAATCCTCATTTCTCAAGTGAGGTGTTTCCTTTCTCCCTCTCCTTCTCACTCTCGGTTCCCTCTCTAAATAGTAACATGATGAAAGTTAATTTTTTTAAAATGCATAAAACTTTATGCATGTATTTTGGCATGTGGGCTGGCACTGAAGCTGGCCTTGCCTTCTGGAGGGCAACCAACTCCTGCTCCTGTGCAGTAAGGTCCGTTTGAGTAACTGTGTCCCCAGAAAGTGATGAGAGTAGGAGCTGGCAACCCTGAGCCCTGCTCCCACCTGAACTGACGGCTCTGTCCTGGACACAGAGCTGAGTCCCTGTCCTTGGTATTTTAGGCAGCAGGAGCTCTTTGGAAGACCTGAAGAGCTGTCCATGCTCCCTGGGATAAGTCTCGAATTCTCCATTGTTAGCAGGACTTCATTCCTGGCATAGTTTTCCACCCTCTGTGACCCAAAAAAGCCGAATCCCAGCAGCAGTGGTGATTTCATGCTGATTTGAATGGGCCTGTTTCCTGGGTGGAGTACTGCTTAACATCAGAATGGCAGCAGGCATGAGTGTTTCCAGTTTTTGGTGTGTATGAGGGTAAAATGAATGCAGTAATAGTTATTTAACACAAAAGGCATTGGGAAGATCATCAGGTAGAGCACTTTCCAGCTGTTAGCAACAAGCTATTAGGAAAAATCCATGTAGTTAATTCCTAACATGGGAGAGGTGAGATAAATTCTAAGAGAATGGGGTTACTGGTTAATTATAATAATAAGCAGAACAGTATTGCAAATAGTGCACTAAATCAGAACTGCTTTAAAAGCATGCTCTGGTATGTCTATAAATGTTGAAAAGAGAGAATAGAAGGGCAACCTCATGAGAATTTTCCTAACATCTTTTTACTGTCTTCCCCTTCTTGTCTCAGGCTCTATTTGCAGTGATTCATGAAAAAAGCCCTGAAGAGCTGACATTTGGGCTTTGGTCCTTGACACTTAAGTAAAATACTTTAAAGTGTAGTTTGGGAGCTTTAGACTCCTTCCTTCCACTCATTCTCTCAAACACTTTTGAAATAAAAAAAAAAAAAGATTTCCAACGGATGTTGGTTTTCAGTTTTCCTTTCTTCCGACTTAATCTGTTCTCTGGGGTGCTTGTGGAAAGTGAATCGTTTCAAGGCACTGTTGCCAGCCCACTCGTAGGTTGTAAACCCGAGGGGTTCAGGACTCTGGCAAACACTGCCACTTTGTTTGTTCAGCTAGTTGAGGGAAGTCAGAGAGTACACGGGCAGCGAGAGCAGCTCTGTTAGAGGGAGGAAAAAGCAGGAGCGAAGAGTTAATGTGGGGGAACGCACACTAAAATTGCTACAGATTTTCTACTGCAGACCTGCCTATGAAACTAATAAAGAGAACGCTTTGTGCATATGCAGGGCTTTGTTTTCAAAGATCCCTACAAACATTGCCTAATCCCCTTCTGAAACAGCTGTGGGAGTGACTGAAAATAACTCAAAGTCTCTGTGCTTCGTAGATGGGGAGGAACAGCCTTGGAATCCATGAACAAAGGCTGATATTCCATGTGGCTCCGTGATGAACGGATAGCAGAGCCAGCAGCTCCCAGGCTCTCCTTCAGTCTTTCTGTTTGTATCCATGTTCAGCGCCAGATCTAAGGATGTGCACTGCACAGAACGTCAGGGCAAAGAGAAGGCTGTGCTTGATGATGTATTCATGCACAGAAACCAAGCTTATTGTAAATAATTAATCATAATAGAGCAGATCATCATCTTGGTTCCTGTGATGTAACTCTATTGCAACTCTGACTGCACTACATACATTTCCCAATTAACACTTTTTTTTTTTTTTTTGTTTCACTATTAAATACCATGATATGTTACAAGGGTCGGGTCAATAATGTCTCATGCTGACAAAGTACTTTTTCAGCCTGTTTCATCTGTAAGGTTGTGGGTACTGAGTTTCAACATGTGCACACTTCAAAAACATTTGGGAGGCTGCATCTCAGCAGGAGCTCTGGGGAATAGCCCTTGATCCTGAGAGCATTAAACAAGGAATACACAAGGGGTAATTAGGTGGCAGCAGCTCAAGTTTATATTAAACATCCTGCAGCTGTATCAACCAAATTCTCTTGTCTGTGTTGGCTACTGTAGAGGTCTAAGCTCTTCGCAACCCGGCTTTTTGCAGAAGTCAGCCATAGTTCTTGTGGAAATGACAAGTGGTCCAGATGGCTGAGATGTATCCACCTCTGTCTTCTGCAGCCCAGCATGACTCAGGCTCCTCTGAGAGAGAAAAGATTTTTTTGCTTGTGATGACTCCTGAATTTCAACACTAAACAGCTGTAGCTGGAAAGAGAGTCCTGTCTGATACTGGAGTGAATGTTTGGTTAATACTGAATGCACTTAGGCAGAACCCAGAACCTTATTCCCACTGATCTGTTTCTACTGAGAAAATAGGTTTTTGTTGTAGAGTCAGAGCATTAGTAAATAAAATTGCAGTCCCCGCAAAAGGTCATGAAGCCATTCAGGGGTGAAATGACTACTCCTAGGTGAGGCAAAAAATGAAACCTTCTTTGTCAACATTTCCAAAGCATCATTTCACATGAGATTGCTGAAAATAAGCATAAGAGAATACAGCAAAGTATTCTTACTTTAAAGTACATTTACAGCAAAGCAAGGTGATCTGCTTGTGTCGCATCTGCTTGCATGGCTGTCTGCAGTCAATACCTTTCCGTCAAAGATGTGAGTAATATGCACTTCAAAAGAAAAATCAGAGTAGAATATTCCAAATATTTTCCAACCAAATTCTGCTATTTTCCCCAGTTTTTTTTTTTTTGCATGACTTTTCTTTTCCTGCTCAGAGGTTTTGATTGGTTCATTTGATTGCTAAAGATAGATGAGACAAAGGTCTACATGGATTTTCCATTTGTAAATGAGCACTACAAAGGAGAAGATATGACAGAAACTAACATCCTCGTCTTACAATAAACAAAACAAGCCACTATACAATGAAGGGAATGACAGGAGCATGTTGTATGTGTCAAAATGAAATAGGACATCTGTGTAGTAAAAAGTGCTGCTAAGAAAGCCTTTCAAGTGTTTAATGAGGGAAAACAGATCGTTAAAGTATGGATTTGATTGTTGGAAAGAACAATGCCTACTGCTTTTGACAATGGCTCTTGGGTTGTTTATAATCAATACATTATCACACAGCTCTTCCAGGCTCTTCTGCAGTTGTGTCAGTACCTGAATCGGAAAGAAACTGAGCCTATTTATTGATTAACTGCTTTGTAGTGAAATCATCACCTATCAAACTGCAGCATCTAGAGGTCACCAGATAAATAACCTGCTTGGCTCTGCCTGGGCCTGTGTGAAGTGAAATGAGAAAGGAGGGCCAAGTGTTTCAGTTACCTAAACTTGAAGAGGGTAAAGGCTCCTCAAGTTCACTGTCTCTAGTGCTGCTAGTGCTGGTGCAGCTGGCAGTGAATGCAGGTAAAAAAAGTTTACCCATTTTCAATCTGGGCAGCAAAGGATTTAGCAGCATGTCCCTGTGGAACCTAGAAAACAAGGCTCTGCCTGAGCTGTGCAGTCCAGCTGATCTCACAGTGGCCTTGCTGCCCAGCTCTGTGTCCAGCTGCCTCCAGCTGATGCTGCCTCTGATGTGGCCATTTTCCTACTTTGAAGGAAATTCTTCTTCCTTTTATACAGGGCCTTTTGGCTGGTTTATTTTGTGGCATGGAATATATCTCTAGCTAATACCCCTCATTATGCATGTCCTTAATTATTTGGTTTCCCAGCGGCTTAGTAATCTAATATGACTCTAGGGACAAATCCTTGCCTGAGATCACAGCCTAAATATCTAATGTTATATGGGATCCAGAGATTAGCAGAGCTAAATCCTAAATCCTCTGGGGCTAGAGAATGCCAGTGAAATTGATGGGGAACTGCCAGTATGTGGCTGAAACCACAGGGAACAGAAGTCAAATAATGGTGCATCCACTCCAGCCTCTCCCATCCCCAGGTCCTATTTGTTATCACAGGGTCACAGGGATTTGAAAATCAGAGTGAGGTTTGTTAGAACATCACCACAGGTCACTTGCAGTGGTTGGAAAGGGTCTCCTGTTGTCATACACAAAGCATTAGTACCGAGGAGGGGGAGAGGAGAAAGAAGAGGCTCTTTTTTTCTCTGCTGTGTTGCTGCTCTCTCCTGTTTTCTGGCTGCTGAAATACCCATTATCTCAGGAGCTGTTACTGTTATTTGTCTGATGCAGAGTAGAGAATCACAACCAAATTGAAGGGAGGGTCCCAAACCTGGTCCCAAACCAGACAGGTCCTATTATCCTTCTTTTTGTCTCTTATTCAAATGTGCCTGAGTCATTATAGATTTTAACATCAGACACTGAAAATATGCAAATTTCTGTAGAATTTCAGGCTTCTGAGATTCTAATTTTGTAAAATCAGCTAGTGAAATTTGAACATCTTATCTTAGTGCAATGTTACCTCCAAATCTGGTCACTGAAATATACTGGGCTTTTTTTCCCCTCCTAGAACAGTTTGAATTACAGTTTTATTATTCCAGGTCTGGAATTTATTTTGTGTACACATATGGAGTCAATTTTTTTTTTATCCTATCCTATTTGATTGTCTGGGAAAAAAATTGTTTATGGATTTCAAGATTTTCATCACAGTAGTTCTGTGAGTGGAGCTCTGTCACCCTGCATTTAGATGGAATACTTACAGGCATGCACTCCACCTGTATACATGCTAATCCAGTAAAGCCCTTGCCATGACTTTTGACATTTTAACTGTACCAAGTATTGCTGGTTTTAGTGGCCACTTGGGCCCCTCCAAATCCTGGTACTACAGAGCTGTCCTTAGGTCAGTGCAGTGTGTGTGCAGCTTTGTCCCATATATATGGCTTTGCATTGGAATTATCGTTAAAGCAACACTATTATTTTGGGAGGGAAATGAGGTGCAAAAGAATGGAAAAAAATAGCCTCCCTTCCCTCTTTGTTATTAGTGTAAATTTTCACAGCTCATTCTAGCAAATTTTGTGGCTGTCGTAAGATTTCCTCTTCAGCAAAAAGAGAATAAAGCATTAGGCACATCAAACAGTATTACCCTGAAGTGTTACCCTTTGCTCTTGTGATAAAGGCTTGTTGTTCCTACCTGTTTGGGAAAATACCACTGTTTGGTTCTTCAAACCTAACGAGTACCAGCTGGGACACATCGCTGTTTATACAAAGGAAAGTAGCTTTAACCTTTGTACAGTGGTGCTCACCCAAATTATTCAGCCTTGGGGATATTCTGCTGAGTGACAGGATCTTGCCAAGCTGTGCATTGCTCATTTCTGCCCCATTTGTCATTGCAGTGCAAGGATGTCTCAATAAACAACATCTGGAAAGTTACTTGAGAAGTTCCTTGTTAATCATTTATTGGTTATAGGCTGAAGAGCATTTGGTAAATAGGGGCTGATGCCAATTACCTGGCAAGAATTTTGGTTTGCTCAGAAGATCTGAAGGATGCTGTGACCATTAAATTCTTTCAGTCTCTGCTCTAGAAAAACATTAACCTGAGAGAGGCAGAACTGTTAAGTGAGAAATTTTAACAATTGACAAATGTATGTGGCAGCCTCTTCACACGCTTGTCTGCTGAATAAAATGTTTGCACTTTTTATCATTGGTATTGAAAGCCCAGGCTGTGGAGTTGTTTGCTCAGTCTCCAGAGAACAATTGGTTCAGATCAGTTACTTCCAACCCTTATATTGTACACTGCACACCGCCTCAGAGACATTACTGATGTCTAACCAGGGGCATGGATAAGAATCAAAAATCTGGATAACAGCCTCCAAAGTCTGTGTTCAGTCTGTGTTAGGAGCGTCCCTCTTTGACTTCCCACAACAATGCTAATATTCTGTGTTGTTTTTCATAACAGTATGACATTGCTCTATGAATTTTAAGTATTTCTTAGGAAAAGCAACGATGCAAGCACATTTCCACTGTGTCATAGCAGCTGCCTCTATCTATGGCAGGGTGAACACCAGGTGAGCTGGAAAGCTCTTAAATAACTGTGACAAAATGGCTTCGTTTTGGGGTCTGTGCTGGTCTGCTCACTGCTGGGAGCTTGGTGTGCTGGAGCACAGACTTGCTGCAGCTTGCATGGCAACTGGCTGTATTTTTTTTCAAAATAGAGAAAATATTCAGAAAATATAAACAAAGTACACAACTCCTGCAGTTTTAATTTTCTAGAAGTGCAGACAGGATAGCCTTGATGGTGGTGAATTCATTTAAACTCTCCAGATGAGTGGTTTTCTTAATGTGTGATTTTTATCACGAGGAATGCTCTCTCCCTTGGCCTCTCAGGACTACTGTAAAACAAATAATCACTCACTAAGAGTTAATTGATAACTTTCACCTTTTCTTAATCTTTGACCTTTAATCTTCTAATTTATACCCGTGTATAAATTAAAAATTTATACCAACAATTCTGGTAGACTTGCTCTTGATTTACACTGAGCTTAGGTCACTGTCAGCTTCTGAGAACCTTCTTTCCTAAAGCCGCTTGTGAGGAAAATATGATCAGCAGGGCCTGTTAGTGCATTGCTGGGATTAACTGATTTACTGATTGCACAAAAACCGCATCTAAGAAAATAAAATATTTAAAGATTATGGATATTTTGCTTATTTTAGTATTATGCTTATGAGGGCTCTGTAAGTCTTTACTATGGAACTCTAAGTGTACATTCAAAAATAGTACATTGATCAGTGTCTCTTAAAGATGTAATGAAGGAATGGGCTCAATAATTATTTAATACCTTGTCAGTTCTTTCTCTCTTTAGAAATTATATCTAACATTACGTGGATTCTCCACTGTTATAGCTGAAGTCTTCAAATTACAGAAAGAGGAAAGAGGGAGGGTAGCTAAAAACCAGGGACCTAGGATAGCCAATTTAGCATGGGGTTAGTCCAGCTTAATAGCCAAGTAACGCAATTAGGACTCTGCTGTCCACACTTAAGCTCTGCAGATCTCTCATTTTTCTATAATTAGAATGAAGTACAGAGCTATGTGGCTCTCTCACCTACATTATGCAAAGTCATTTTTCCCCCTCTTCTATAATTATAGCGCAGAGCTTAAGAGACTGCCAAGTGCTGAGAGCAGCTTTAGCTTACATGGTGGTGCTTCTCAAGAGGTTCACATGGACTTGGTTCTGATTTGAAAGCAGGTTGTGGAGATGGGATGGTGATTAGGTAATCAAGCAGTTTTTGAAAGTTTGGAAATAGAGACATTTGCACCCAGGACCTTTCTATTTCTAGAAATAGAATGGGTTTTTCAAACAAGGTAAGGATTTTCAGTAAAACTGTAGAAATTCTATTGGTTTCTGAACTTAGAAGCAATGCAGGGGCTGGCTTGGCAGTCAGACTTTCCTAACGTAGCACTATTCTAGTTGCTTTTATTTTTATAGTTTGCTTTTGTAATCTCCCAATAAATAATTTTGCAGTAAGTCTCCAGACAACAATTTAGCCAGACATGCCAGATCTACTGTCTAAGGAACAGAGTATATTTTCAACAATGTCAGTTAATCATCCACATTTTCCCTGCATTTCCACCAGCCTGGGATGTTTGGATGCTGCTCCTGTGTACATGAACCCATGGCATGTTTTGAGCCCAGTGCACACACTCAGTTGGTCCCTCTGCCTCTCAGGTGGCTGCAGTGAGGGGGACAGTGTCTCTCTGGCCTCCTGTTGCCCAGTATTTCTGGGACAGCTGTGAAGAGGGAATGGAGAGAGCTGTGCATCCTTTGGCAGAGTTTGTGCTGCCTTTGCATTCAGCTGAAACATTCTTGTCAAGAGAGCACTTGTGGTACTTCCTTTCAGGAGCAGCTTGTTTGCCTTTGGAAAGGCCCAAAAGGCACCAAAAGGCACTTATTTTCAAAGCATTCCTAGGAAAAGATATAACAATTCTGTGTTTTCTTCCTTACTCAAGTCAGTCTTCATCCCACAAAAACAAACAGATCTCCTGATGAGCTGCCTGCATTCAGCATTTGGCAAAGCTTGATCAGTTTGCCAAATGTTGGTGCCTCTTTTCATGGATGACCTCTCAGGAGAGAGGAGTTTTAAGTTATTTCAGATGATTAGAACACATTACCCATTGTGGCTAATACCTAAATCACAAGATTTTTGACAGGAAATGGCGATCATATTTTGATGTTTTTGACTAAAGTATTGGCCGCTGTTAGTAAAGTTTTAATGTACTTGACTGAGGTTTGAAGTGCATTTATCAGAGTGAGAGACCACCCTGTAAAAGGAGGGGTATTCCTCTGTGTACAGCAAGTTCTTGGTGCCTGGCTGCACCTCTCAAAGGGACACCACTGCTCACCAAAGGACAGTGGGTTCAGCTAATGGTGGGGGGAAAGCTATGGATTTCAATCCTGGTTGATTCTTCCAGTTGAGGGGGAGATGTTCAGAAGAGTAATATTCTCTTCTGTGCCTCAGAGTAAAAACTGAGTGAAGGCAGAGGTGAAGTGTAGGTTTGGGTTTTTAATAGAAAATTGGGAAAGGGGAGGCTGCAGTGACAGACCCCACCGGGCACCACCTCCTTGGCAGGGCTGGAGACTCCTGGAGCAGCAGCAGTTGCCTGTGTGTCACAGCCAGGCTGTGTCTGAGCAGAAGCAGCTCAGTCATTCAGGAGAGCCTTGCCCTGGTGTGTGACACGAGAGGGGAGGACAGAGCAGGGTGAGGTTGGACAGAGCTGCGTGCTTGGGGGTGCCTCCTGCTTCTCACTGCAGACAAAAGAGACTACTTGGCTTCTTCTGTGTGTCTTTATGTGTAAGTCCTCATGCAAGCAAGAAGCATGTGTGTGTACATAAAGCGTACTCTGGTAGCCACTTGTACAATGAAAAATCTTCAAGTGAGGTGCAACTAAACAAGATGTGTGTGTCTGTGACAGTGACCGAGCTATCTCCCAGCCAGAGCGAGGCTGCTGATTGAGATTTCACAGGTCCGTGTGGCTTGCAACAGCTGCAGAATCACTTTCTGCAGGCAGTGGGTGTTCCCTGCTAGAATTCGAGCCCCTTTCCCTACTGGATTGCCTGCTGTGATCTGTACAGTTGCAGCACTGAGTGCTGTATTGATAATCGAGGCTAAAGATCATTATCACCAGGCTGCAAACAGCAAAGCCCAAAGTCCTGGATATAGCACATCCTCTGAGCCTGCTCCAGCTGCACCAACTTCCTGAGGACCAAAGTCAGATCAATAAAATACCTGCCTCGATTCTGCCAGTTCAAAGTGTTTTCCTGTTTCCTGATTTTCCATGCATGGTATCCTTCTGCCTCTGTCAGAGAAAGGAAGAATCATGTCCTCTATAACTGTTCATTCTTTTCCAGAGCTCAGGGGAACTGTAGTAAATTGGACCAATTAAGAGTCTGTCCAAAAACTTTAATATGTTTAAAGTAGTGGTGGTAATTTAGTCATCTCAGAGAGCATAAACCTCACTAGTTATCATCATATTTGGGGTAACTTCAATATCTACAAAGCTTGGGATCCTGGAAACTGCTGAAGCCCTGCTGAATGAGGGAGAGGAGGGCTAGCAAAATCTTTATTTCTTGCTTTTGAGTACAAGGCACAGTCCCACAAAACCAAATGTGTTTGTTCCCCTGGGGGCCTAAACTTACCAGTATCTCTGAGAATATAGAGCCTGCTGCCATTGCCACAAGGGGTGGTGCTGATGAAGGAAGGGATGGGAGGTCTCATTCTGTTCAGTTTTAAAGTCCTCCACAGGCTGTAGGCTGATGGGAAGCAGCCCACAGGCACAGTCTATGGTTCAGGTAAACTGATCTCAACCCAAGGGTGTTGTGGCAAACTCACAGAGGAAGAGCTGGGAGCAGAGTCTGTTTCACAAGCAGGAACTTGAAGAGAGTAAAGTTTACCTTTTGCACTTCTTTACAGTAACATAAGCCATCAGACAGAAAAGTGACAGTTTCTCCATTATTCCTGGGCAAATGTACTGGTGCATCAGTGTTACCATGCTGGAAAATAATATCCAGTGGTGCTTTCCTGTAAGGGAGTCAGTCATCAGAGTAAATGCAAGCAGTGCATCAGGCTCTGAGCACAGCATTGAGTTTAACCAATGTAGGCAGGTACTGGAGGTGTGAAATTGAAAAAGTCACAAATGCTTCCTGCCTTATTCTTTCTAGACAGGTTTCTTGTACTTATTTAAAGGCCAGGACTCCCAAAGGACAGTGTTACCACCTTTATTACTTTTTCTCTAATGAGATTTTTCAGATTTGTGGCAAAGCCACATCCCCTGACACAAATGAGATAGCAGCATTTGCTGCATTGCTGGATGTGCCTTGCAGTGAAGGGGCAGCTGCGACTCTTGCCAGTCTGTATTTCCTTGTCTTTTCTTAATGCATTGAAACCTTGACACAGAGCTATTGTCCTTCCTGAAGGGGAAAAATTCAGCCTTGACAAAACTTATATCAGTAAGGCCTTGTGAAGAGGGAAGTTTGCTCCGAATTGTGTTTCATATCAGGCTTAAGAGTAAACTAGGCACCCTTTGCTTGCAAACAAAAATCCATTAAAAAGTAAGGAAACCTACTCTCTTCAGTCAGTACTTATATCAGGCTGCCCTTAAAGGATTTAATTCACTATTACTTAATCTGCCAAGCATTTATATGTTACTGAACTTCACTTACAACTTCATATAGTACAATTTCATACACCTGCAGTCTTTGGTACCACTATTTCACTTTAAAAAAAATTTAATGTGTGTCAAGTGAAGCCAACTTGAGCTTACTTCTATGAAGGACAATAAAATTATGTGGGCACAGTGACCATTAAATATTCTTGGAGGTATTTAGCACAGGATAGAATGCCAACTTGAAATACTAGAGCCAGGAAAAACATACATTCGATAAGCCAAATTTCTTTTGCATGACAGAGATGTGTATTTTAGCAATCAATAGTGACTTCTGCAAAGCCAGACTGGGTCATTTATATATGAAATCTATTTTATATTTTTGCAATTTTACATGGCAGATTTTCCTGTGAAATATCCAGATGGATGGTGGTTTTCTTTTCCTTGTGACTCTGCGTATCTCAAGTGTGCATGCCTCTCACTCTAGGAAATGTTGCTGCATTAATAAACCCATAATGAGTTTTATCTTCTGACATTTTTCTGGGCAACAGGACTTAGTCTCGCTGTTTTCCAAGATCCTCTTTGGTTCACTGCTGTTACCTGCATCACCCTTCTGATGAAAGTGTGAGAAATCACGTTGCCTAAGAGCTCAGTTGACGGCAGCACTCCTGTCCCATGGTCTGTGTGAACACTGCAAAAGAAATATGCCAGTCCAACAATCCTGAATAAACCTGCCCTGTCAAGTAGACAAACAACAAAGTGGGAGGGGAGAAGAATAAAATAATTAGTAAGTGAAAATCCTGAAGGCAGTATGATGGACAATTTGTCTTTCTTTTCTTATATGTGTGAGACATGAGGTGGACTGATACAGATTTTGGAGGGAACGCTGCCACAGTGCTTCCTGAGGTCTTGTAGAGGTGATTTGGGGCATGCAGAGCAGTGTTTCACCCCACAAGTTTGACACACGAGCAAAGTAGGTTGTCCCACCCCTCCTCAGCCAGGGCCATGCCTCTGCAGCAGTTTCTTGCTGCATCACACATCCCTCCTGCTCTCCAGCCTCCCTCCCTGGCTCAAGGGCTGCCACCTCTGCCACCCTGCTCCCTCTGGGTGCATCCATGAGGACCTGAGTGCTCCTGGAGTGCTGTGTGGTCTGGGTGCCCTGTGCCAGATTCCTCTGGGCTTCAGAGATGCTGCACTGGCTTGGAGGTGCTGCTGGTGCACAGGGAGGTCGTTAGCAGTGACTGCTTAATTGGTGCTGTAAATGCATGAGTAAGTCTTTTAGTGTCCATGAAATCAACACAAATGCCACAGGAGGAACATTTTTTTTAACAGCCACTTGGCTGGGGAGATGTCTTGCATTGATCCCAGGCTATTGGACTGCCAGAGCTTTATTCCAGCGCAGTTGTCAGTAATGAACTGGTGCTGAGGAGGGGTGGAAGGGCTGAAAACACTGCAGCCCTCTAATGTTAATGTCACCACAGAGAGAAAGGATGACTCCAGCACACATAAATATAGAAAAAATATGATCTGAAAACTGTTGTTTGAAAGGCTGCTCTCAGAGACTTCACCTCTGCTCACTCTGGCAAGGTCCCAGTACAGGAATCTTGCTGCAGGGTGTCACATTGTGCTCCTCTGGGCTGGGCAGGGAATCTTGTGCAAGAAAGATGAAAAGTTAAAAAAATAGATTCCATGACTGAAAGAAGAGCAGATAATTGCTATTTGTCTCTCTGAGCTTTTGTGGGCAGATATTGAATAGAAAATGGTTCATATAATTGTATTTTTGGGAGCCTGGTTGCAGCCAGAGATTTATAGGGTTTTTTTTTTTCTTGCAAAACCCCAGCTCTTTTCTATTTTAAAAGAGGGACTATCACCAAGTGTCACCCTGAAGAATTGGACCCACTACAGTATTTTGTTACATATCAGAAAACAAAGTGCAAGGCTGGTACACTATTAAGCAACAGCAGCGGAGCTGCCACTCTCAACCTCATTATTCAAGGCTCTCTTTAGTTCAATTATACACCTCTACAGCTAAGGAAGATAGATGAAGGTCATTTGGGAGCTGTAAACCACAACGCATTGAATGCAGAACTATGTTCTTAAGCTGATTTACACCTTGTTCTCCAGTGTTGTACAGCATGGGGCTTCGATTGAAATGCAGAGGCAGTGATTGAAAAGCCTTTTTCCTCTTCTTAGCTCCAGATCCACTGCCTGTAATTATTATCTTGATTAGATAGTGAAAGACAACGGCTTCCACACCTGGGTGGTGACAAACCCCAAAATCTTGGGACTTGGGCAAAGAACCCACCAGGGATGCACAATGGTGTTTTACATCTGCAGTAAGTTAATTTTGGGTTGTGTATATTGGTCCAACAAGGAAGAAAACCTGTAATTGAGGGAAGCAATTTGCCTTTCCAGGAGAGACAAAGAACTGCCATCTTGTACTGATTTACCTCCCATATATCTCAGCATGAGGAATGGCAAGTACATTGAAGAAAGTTAATTAAACAGTGCAAATGCAGACACAAAAAAAGAACCCTTTCATGCTAATGACAAAGGATTACTCACAGGAAGCAGAGACTTTTTAAAAATAACATAGTCTGAGGTGTACTATACAAACCAGCCTGGGGCCAGATCCCTAAGAAGTGAATCTGTGGGTACCGATGCTGCCAAACTTCTGGTTCCCCAGAAGGGCCTCAAGGGGAGACCAGTTTGGGTTCTCTGGCACTTTGGTTAAAAAAAACTTTGGTAAAAACTGTAAATCAGCTTTACCATCCCTAAATGGTGTTCCAGAACTTGTGCAATGCAAGCACCTTGTTTTGTGCGTTGAGGTTAAGTTGCACATTAGCACTTTCACCAAAGTCAGTGGAAGCAGATGCCAGCTTGGAGGAGTAGATCTAACTAAATATCACCTTCAATTCCAGTGCTGTCTGGGGAAATATTTTGTCAGTCTAAGCTAACTTAAGAGGGGAAGATAGGTAATAAAATCAAAGTGATTTGAATTCTTTTCTGAAATGCGGTTTGCTCAACATCCTGCATCTCTGGCAGCTCATCTCTATTTACAGATAAATTCTAACAATACTCATGCTTTTGTCCATTTAACAGAGAGAACAGGAATCGGCACAGAGCCACAAGTACTTTTGACAGAGAAATAAAGACTATTTTAGCAATATTGTATTTCTATCCATGGACCAGGGTTTGCTTCATTAACATTTCCCCTCATTTTATTGTAAGGAAGAACATTAAGGACCATGAATACATTTTTATTTATGATATTTCAGAATCTGTGTCAGCTAGAGATATTTTTTTGGATATTTTTATTTACTGGAAAGAACCACAGGAGACTTTTAAACATTAATATTGTATGAAAAGAGTTTTGCTCTGAAATATTTAAATTTTTAATTATATTTATAGATACACATCTAATTTTTAGAACTAGTCCTTTCAAGTTAAAATCACACTATGATTTCAATATTGTAGCACTGTAAAAACCTACTTCTATCCACAGATGTGCAAGTGTGATGCCCACTAATTTCATAGTACCTTCACTTGAAGGGCAGTATTTTCTGTGTTGTTTGCCTGAGCTTTTATTATTTGCAGCTCCTAGTATCCTTGAGAAAAGAGTTTTCTGTCTGTGTGCATGTCAGGTTCTCCCTGCTGAGTTTGGTTTAGGACAAAAATGCAGCTCCCACTTCTAGAATGTCCCCATCACCTCGTTAACTCTCATTGTACATTAATCCAGTCCTGCCCTCGTTAAGAGTCAATGAGAGCATGGAAAGGGCGTGAGGTTGCTGAAAATTGGAATCTCAAGAGTCCATCAGGGATAAATGTAATGATAATACATCCAAAGACAATAAAATTGTAATTATACATAATTTGCTACTAACTTAATTATAGATATTTTAAACAAAAATCTGCAATCTCCTTTTCTCACAGGAGAAATCCTGCTTTAGTCAGTAAGGCTGTGGTGCAAAAGCAAAGTGGGGCTTGGCTCTGATGCACACAACTGTAATTTGCAGACCTTATCTGAGATTTTGCATTGATTCTTTCCTGCACTGAAGATTTGTGCTGCACTGTTTGAAATCTTTTATCGTCCGTAAAATGTCTTTTAAAAGGGGAAAACAAGTCTCAGAAGTAGTCCCTAAATTCAAAATACTTTTTCTATGGAGACACTGGATATGCTGGATGTGCTTCTCAGCAATCATTACAAATGTAATGACCTGCAATTTTTAAATGAAACTTCTTTAGTATTAATCCAAAAGTTTTGACATAAACATTTAATAAAATCTTTGGGCAGAAATTCCCTCATATAAATCTATGGTTGTTGCCTGGTAAGTTTTCATTTGTTTTCTTTTCCCCCCACAAATAACAATTCAGTTGCTGTCTTATTTTTCCCCCTTGGTTGCACTGATGCAATTATTCACAGGGCTGCCTGGTAAATCAGATTAGGGAATGATCTGGATTAAAAATCACATCAAGAAGCCTCCAAAACCTGTGGTGGTAGGGCAGCTACAGAATGGTGCAGGGTGGGAATGCCTGGGGAAGGATGAGCAGGAAAGCTGCTTAGGCCAGCACAGATGCTGACATCTTTTAACCTCAAACTCACTGTCAGCTGCCCCAGTGCCAGTGCAGGTAGTGCTAGAGCCACTCTCACCAGGAGGGTGGAAGCTCCCCACATGCTGCAGGCTGATCATGATTGATTTTCTTTCTCTCTGTTGTCCCCCCATGATTTATTAGTAATCATACTCATGAGGCAAAATTAGTAACTTTGAATAATCCTGGATTTCTAATTTTTTTTCCTTCTTCTGGCAGTAAATTTTGAATCTGCCATTCCAGCTGAAATGCTTTTCTGAGTCTGTGCTGGCATTGTGCAAATTCTCTTGGAAAGGGCAAGGCATGGCTGTGCTCCAAAAACAGGGGAGCAGGGAGGAAAAGATATAATCACTCCAGGATGCATGTTCTGTACCCTGTGTGCAGAAATTCCCTGCAGAGAGCACTTCAAGGTCCATTTTATCTGCAGGAGTTGGCTCTTATTCCAGATCCTTTCTTCAGAGGGACTTTGGACACTTGGAGATGTTGCTCTCTCTCAGATGCTGCCAGGTAAAATGACAGGCCTTAATTTCAGGGATTGAAAATGCAAGATATCATTGAAATTTCCACCTTTTCTTCAAACCAGGGATAGACTAAGCCTTTTCCATCTAATCTTCCATTTTTCTCCCTGTTTTTTTTTTTTTTTTTTACACACCATGCAATCCAGCCATGTCAGCTCCAGAAACTGTGCATTTGGACCTTGGAAACTCTGTGCTTGCCAAGATGGGGCACCCACCAGCTCTTAGCTGGAGCCTTCTGAGCAGTGGATATGGCAGTAGCAGCTCATTCCAAGAAGTACTGGAAATAACAATCTCCTGCATGTGTCTAAGTGCTTAAACAGAATACTTAGGGGTTTATTTCAGTTTTTTTCATGCAGTAATCTTCTTCAGCAGCAACATCTGATAGCTTTACACAAAATCATAATGAAGTACTTGAGCAGATTATCCTGGCGAGCTCTCAATTAGCTGAGACATCTTGACCTATGAATCTGAATAAAAGGTGCTGAGCTTATTGTTGTGACCTTTCTAACAAGCATGAAACTGCTGTGGGTAGAGGAATCCCTGAAATAGCCATAACATGGGGCAGTATTTCTGAAAGAGGGTTACACCTACTCAGTTTTCTCTTTTTGCTCCCTATATGCTGCAAGAGGGTTTATGAGCTTTAGTTAGTGATCCCAGCTGTTCCCAAGGAACTCTGATGCAGATAGGATTGGATGAGAAATGTAACATAAACAAGGAGTAGCTCTGTATATTTGCATCTTTTCTTGATCAAGCTGACTGTGAGGCATTATATGGGTACATACTGTGCACATCACCAAAATGCAGAGCTTTGTAGGTGCTAATCAATCAGTAAATGGTATATCAGAGAGATATATTATTAAGCAATGACATCACTGAAAACTTCTTCTGTAATCAAAAGTATAATAGGTTAAGCTGAGAGACTTCCTTTCTTAGCCTTCTTGGGTCTTATCCAAGAAATTTGCATGCACTACATTGTTTGGTGCTTCATTTATTTTTTTGGAAGGTGTTGAGCTGATCCTTCCAGAGCTTCAGTCTGCTCTCAAACAGCTACTCTGTCCTAGTAAGGGTCAGTTAATTGGAATGTGTAGGGCTCCTTCTATGCCCCTCCGTCCAAAACAGCCTACTTTAATCAGAATACCTGGTGCTGCCTGATGGTTCAATGTGAGATAGACTTAGACTCATGCATTCCTGGCTTTTGTATTCTTGCTGTCTTGGCCAGAGCCAGATATCTTAGAAATTACAGACTTCTGTACACAGATTTATTAATGTCCTTGTGTGCAGCCAGAAGCAGGGTTGTTTTCCCATGTGTCCTGGCCCCAGTTCCTGATTTTTCTTTGCACCAACGGTCAGGTTCAAGCATCACAAGGTGTGATTCTGCCCCAAGCACTTGAGGGCCCTGAAAACAGGACCCTGCCCCATCCTGCATGGCCTCTAGCAGCAGGACCTGCACCATCTCCTGTGCAGTGCCAGTCTGTGGGAGGGAATGAAGCTTTCTGAGCCTGTCAATCAGGGATTGCATTGCTCTCCTATGAGATACGAGATCTTCGAGTCCTGCAAGTCCTCTGACTATTTTACACAGTTTTACATAAAAGCAGAAGTAAAATGCAGAGAGAGATATCACTTGCAGGTGAAATAAAAAATTTATTTACATTTGCCTGCTCCTGTACTGAGGTGTTGAGATATTTAGAAAAGTGCAGGTGGAAGGGACTTCTGGAACTTCTCTTGTCCAGTCCTCTGCCAGGACTAACATCAGGAGGTTAAGTGCTTATAACCCACAGACCGTAGAACCACTTTCCACACTCTTTGCTGGACCTTTCCCAAGCCCAGCTATTGGGACCATCCTGTTACCTGGGTACAAGCAAATGGGTGGAGTGGGGAATTAACAGTCCTGGAAGATGGGCTTTATATAACACAGAAAAATCCTGCCTGAGTTTCGTGGGAACACAGAATTGCAGCAGCATGCAGTCTGGATGGTTTTAATACAGTCATAGATTTTGCAGCCAGAGGGGACCATTACCATTGTCTGTTCTAACTCTCTTCATGATGATGCAGGGCCATTGAATAGTCCTAATGCTGGAATAAGAGTCTGCTTAGCACTACTTTTCTATAATGATTTCTAACTATTATAACATTTTTCTGAGTTATTCTCTAACCCCTAAATTACTCTTTTTCATATAAGGCTGTCTGTCAATCTGTTCTTTACTCCTCTGACAGCTCGTCCCCACCTTCCAGTGTCTTGGGTGCCTTTTTTTCTGCTGTCAAACTCAGGCTAATTCATTTTCAGTTCCCTTAAGAGACCTGTCTGAGCACTGAAAGATCTGGACTCTTGCTATTTCATTAGCCCTCATTATTTTTCAGTTAATGGTTAGCTGGCAGCATTGGTTTTGATTTTTTTTTGTAATAGAAATGAAGCAGGTTTGTATTTTATAGTCATTTCTCATCAGTCTCAGGGAGAAAAAAGTGTATCTGTCTACAGAGATATTACAGTCTCCCTGAATGCAAGCTTTATTGTTATTTGCATCACTTTCAGTTATGCAGTTTTAGTGGGAAAAGTGTATGAAGTTGGAGTGCATGCAGCTGTTCAGGATGCTGGCAAACCCTGCCACAGATGCTGCCTTCCCTTCTTTGTGACAGGACCTTCATTTTATCAAGGCACTCAAAGGGAAGCTACTGGCAGAGACACAGAAACAGCACTCGGTTTTCTCGTAACGCTGAATGTTTTCTGAGACTTTAAAGATACAACAGAGCTTTTAGGGGTAACGTGATTAATTTTGCTACTCTGTAAGAAAGCACAGAGAGTTATCGACTTCAAAGTGTCATTGTTCAAGCTGGCTTTGCAGCCAGCCGGCATTGAGCCGCTTTCCCAACAGGGAAGTGGGAGTAGCGTTCTTCCCTGATTACCCTCGACTGATGTTATTAATTAATCAAGCACAAGCTCGTTACAATGACTGAAGAATGACTCATGAACAATCATACCAGCTTTTATTGTTTTTTTATTTTGTGGAGGAGAGATGAGAGAGATATAAAAAATATAACAGTAGCATGTGACAATATTTTCCAAAGACAGCAGATTCACAGGGAAGGCAAGACTGGAAATATTCGGGTCATTAGCCTGAAGTTTTCAAAATGAATAGGGGTGTTGGATTCCCACGTTTCCTCAGCAGCTTTGGTAATCTCAGCTCATGCAAAGTCTATCAGAAAATCAGCTAAGCATATCTTCATTCAGAGGAGGCTTAATAGTCCCGTTGAATTTACCTGCATAAAATTATGCATGCAGGGTGACTTGCACTTGCTGATCCAGTGAGAAACAGAACTTTGGAGTCTGGGATTTGATGAGGACTGGTAATAGCCCTGGTCTTGAGCAGCAGTTGCATGTCAGCAGCTCCTCTCACATCAAGGTTCTTGTCACTTGTGATCGCTTTAGCAGTAATCTGAGTGGTTATCTGTAAAAAAAATGTGTTTTATTCTTCCAACCTGGCTGGTCTCAGAATCTATATGAATTCTCCATTTTTCATTGCTTCTCTCATTATTTATTCTCTGCTGATCCACCATAGACAAACCATCTCTCTATAACTGAGTTTACATGGAATGTAAAACCTATGCAATTAGCATTAGTTATAATTATGTTTCAGTGCTGATAGGGGAAATGACAAGAAATTTATACTTAGCAGAGAAAGGAGGAGATGGAGAAAGGATTACAAGTAGTAGTGTTTGGTAATGAGGTTAGTGACATAAAAGAGTTATCCAGAATTAGCAGCAGGAGCAGCATTTGCTTTCCTGTTTTCCCCAGAAATGGTTCTGCTAATAAAACAAGCACAGATGTGGAATGGTTTTACAGCTCATCCTTAAGTATCCTCGTTCAGTGTCTGAAACCTAATCATTACAATGTTTTGCATGAAAGCCAGAAAGTGAGCAAGTCATTATGTTGCTACGTGTTGACATGGTTCCTCAGTATCTTCCTCCTGAAATAAATACAGCCTCTCTGTAGATTTGCTATAATTGGATTCTACTGCACTGTAATATGTAAATTATAAACTTCAATTACCAGCGTATAAAAATAGAAAGTCATGTAAATGTCTTAGGGAGAAGTGTTTGAGCAACTATGAGTATTTAGGATAACCAAAATGTGTACTATTTTGTTACAGTTGTTGTCGTTACCCTGAATCTTTGGGGTGTTTTTGTTTGGTTTTTATTTCTAGTTTTACAGTTCTTGTTTGGTTCAGCTGTAGCAGTGAGCTATATTTCACCTGCATGGTCTCATACAGCTGACTGGAAGTGTGCTGGCTTTTTGTCTGTAGAATTTTGATAGCTTTAAACTGAATAAGCAAAAAACATGTTTTATTTTGTGGCATTTTCAACTGCTCTGAGGACACTGTTATAATCTAAGTGTTTAGCTTGCCTGTTATTGTTCCCATACGGTCTGTGGTGAGTGATTTCAGCAGTTTTCAAGTCTGTCTAAAGGTAAGAGTGTGAGGATGGCTAATGCAGCACCTCCAAAAAGGTACAGTGGGGCAGATTCCCCCCCAGGATGCTCATGCTCGCTTCTCCCAGAGGTGCCATTCCACAGGTGGGTTCCCACAACATCACACACACGGTCACATGATAAAGAGGGGGGAAACGAGCAGACTGGTTTTCTTTGATGTCCCATTTCAGTGCTGGGTTTCAGCACCACACGGATCAGGGCTCTGGGCAGAGACTGCTCGTGCCAGGGAGAGGCTGCTGTCCTACAGACCTTAGCAGGGAGCAGATGGGAACAAAACCTGCAGCAGCTGGACTGGATCAAACGGTGGAGCCTCATGTGCAAGGCATGAGATTGGACTTGCTGATGTCATTTGTCAAGTGCAGTTGTTTAGAGGCAGCCAGCAGGAAAATGGGAGAGGGGTGAGTTCATCGGTGCCAGCTGAGTTCATAGAACAAAAGAAGCAGTCTTTGCTCCTTCCCTATTTTATTTTATCAGTGAAGCTCACTTGCTTTGGTTCCTTAAATAAGGAGGATCAAACCTAAATTCCAGTTTCATCTTTTGCACCAGCTCAATTCTCTTAGTTTTCCTCAGGCCTTTCTGTTCCAAACTCCTGCAGCCTGAAGCCAGCTACCTGCAGAAATGTGTTCCATTTACTGTGCACTGATGCTGTATCAGCGTGCAGAATTCAAACAAATGGGCTGGGAGCTCATGTCTTAAGGTGAGCTCTACAACTGGTGTCCATCACCATTTTGCAGAGAGATCATTCCATTACAGTCAAATTACATTTACTTTAGTGATGTGAGTAACCCCAAGCCTTCTGTGGTACAGATTATTCTACATGGATGTGTCTCAGAAGCTTGAAATTTATTTTCTTACCCGCCTAGAGTATTCTAGTAACAAAGAAATCAAGGAGGAAATGTGAGTTTCTTCTACCCACTACTTAACTCTAGACTTGTTATTTTTATCTTAGTGCAATTTAATGTTATGCCAAAGAAATCCAGCATTCTCTTTCTGTAGAAAATGTGTCAATTCAACAGTTGTCCTTTGTTTACCTCATATTCTGTGTATAGACCCAAAGAATAACTAGAGGAAGACATGTTCAAAGACACCTTGAAAGGACAATAACTTTATTTTTCCTGAATTCTAGTGTGATATTGGTGTCTTGTTCTTGAAGACTTTGTAAAGCCTGTGAGCTTAAACAAACTTATTACACCATCAAGGCAATGCAAGTTCAAGTAACTTTAGCAAATGACTGTACTTCTCCACTATTCATTAATGTTAGATGATACTGAAATTTGCACTTTGAGATGGGTGAGTGCAATACCTAAAATCCCATGGCAAACCAGGCCTTGCACCCCCAGTAAGAGAACAGACCAGAAAAGCTTGCTTAAAAGCAGTACTGATTTGAAGGCACCTTTGTACCAAAGTGAAAGAATGAAAAACCTGCTGCTTAAGCAGGGCTTACAGGTATGGCTAAAGAGGAATGCTTTTATTGTTAAGAACTGCATTGCCAGGGAAAAGGCCTGTGATACTAATAAAAAAAAAAATTGGTTTTGTAATACTGGAAAAATCCCTTCACTGCTCTCCAGCTAGACCTGAGCCTATAATACAACAGGATCCTATCACGATCTTTCATTCACTGAGACCACTATATTTTTTCTTGACAGAGCAATTACTACTTAATCTCGTTAGGATAGATGGTAATGGAGCCTAGTTGTAAAATATCCCTTTGTATTTTTTCTTCTATTTTGTTTTGAATACATTGCTTTGATTTTTATCACATTTATGTGCACATTAAGGCACAATTATTCATTGTTAAAGTCGATCTGCAATCAATGTCATTTTCTGTATTTTGTTTACCCAGATTAGAGGTTTGATCTTGCTCATTGACTTCAATAAGTGCTTGACTTACCCTCTCTCCGCTCTTTCTTGGATCTCCATTTTACAAAGAGGTTTGTCCTTGGCCCTGGCCTTGGTGCACAATGAAAAGGGCCTGAGATACAAACCCTGATGTGTTCTGAGGGAAGGCTGGGGATGTTTACCTGGGCTGGGCAGGCCACAGTGTCACCCCTTCCAGTCTCTCTGGCTTCCAGCAAAGGAGAAATGGAGGACAGGGGCTGGAAGAGGGCAGAAGGAGAAATGTAGGGAGGAGGAGGATGGCAGAAAATAGCTAGCAAACATTTAAGAAAGAGACAAAGCTGTGGCATCCCAGGGCAAAGGCTTTGTCATGCCAAGAGCTGGCACTGGGCTCTGCTGTGGGTATGAAAACTGCAGAGCTTCTCTGAGCTCTCCTTTCACCCAGGGAAAAGCTCTTGGGACAGAGGTCTGTGCATATGGGCAAAAGAGAACTGGAGAGAGGAAAAGGGAATGTTCTCAGTGCTTCAAAGGACAATCTAGAAGGATGAAGGCAGTCCCTTCTGACCTTCAAATATGTCACTGCTTCACAGTGGTTCCAGTTTCGAGAAATTTTCTTTGCATTCACTGGAAACCTTCCTCTCCAGTGATGGGATATTTGTGCTCTCCACCCTTTCCTGTGATTTTACCACTTGTCATATATCCCCTTCCTTAAGTTACAAATAAGTAGTTTTTTCTCCTATGAGCCGCATTCCTTTTCTGGCGAACAAGAAACTTAACGTAATATTAAGCAAAGAAAGAAACTCATTTCCCTATCTCTCTAACTTGACTCAAGCTATCAGTTACCCTGGAGTAAAGTGGAGATTAATCTACCCCATGTGTACTGGCTGTATTTAACAATAACAGTCCGCTTGTCTTATCAGTCTCCCTGTGGAAGTTTTGATCACAGAACTGAAGGAAGAATAAGCCTGTGTTTATTCTTGCTGAGGATCTTGACGTTTGGCAGAGTGTTTGCCTTGCTGGTTCTGTGCCAAAGCATTACAGACCCTGTTGGCTGTGCAGGGGTGGGGGAGGACAAGGAGGAGAAAGCCCCCATTAGGGAGTGCTGGGAGAAAAACCTGCAGAGGTCACAGTGCAGTTTTGCTACCCAGGTTTAGCTGGGAGAAGTTGCTCAGGCGAAGGAGGGTTGTTCCAAAGGCAGTGAGCCCTGCCTGCCTGCCTGCCACAGGGACCGTGCCAACTTTGCCACCATAGCCAGGCTGGGATGTTTTCAAGAACTGAAATATGTTACTTTCACTGTTCTTGTTTCTTTCTAAAGCCAGACTGCTTTGTGATACTCCAGGTGAGATCTTATCTTCCCCCATGTTTTTATTTCAGTGTGAGGAATATCCAGTTAGCTTGCTTCTTGCCAATCTGTCCGTGTCAAAAGGAATGTTCTTCCTTGGGTGATCTGAAAAGTCCAAATCGTCTCCGTCTTTTAGTCCTGCCTCAAGAAACCCCTGTAATGTGCTGTGCACAGGAGTTCAGCTGGCCAACTCTGTAGATTAGTGGCACTTAGGAAAGAACATGTTTCATAGAGAGTTTGTGTTTAATAAATGATACTGAAAGTGTCCCGGAGTGTTGTAACTGCTAACGTTGCAATTCTTCTGCCACTGCCCTAATTTAGCATCTGTAAAAGTACATTTTGAACATTTCAAGGCACTGAAAGTGCCCAGTGAATGCAGATATGTGGAGTGTACAATTTCAACCCAGACTGTGCAGTATTATTTCACATAAATAACAATTCATAACCTTTGGAGAGCATTCTCAACCTCAGATCTATGACGAAAAGTCTGCTGTCAGCCTGTCAGGAGTTACAGTGATTTTGTACCCATAAAGGGAAACTAATCCCTCACTTCTGTACCAGTTCTGTGCTCAAAATGAACTCCTCCCATGGATCATCCGTGGAGCAGCATGTCCCATTGTTTGGGAAGGAAGGAGAGCAGTGCAGACCTGCAGGCTCCTGGATCTCATGGGACCCAAGAGCCCTAATGAAAAGGGGAACAGGGTGGGCAGCAGAGATGCTGCCTCCTGCTTTGTCATTTCCATGGACAAACCCTTGCATGACAGCACAAACCAAAGAATGCAAAGTTTTGTTTTTAAAAGGGGGAGAATAAGGGTAAAGAACATTTAAAAAATAAAATATTATTGTTCATACTTATTTGATTTCTGACAGTAGATTTCTAGTCCTTTTTTAATTAGTCCTTATTCAACATTACAAATATACCATTTTCATTTCAAGCTATAGTTATTTTGCTAAGTTCTACTTTTCCCCTCTATTGATTTTATTCCTGTCTAAAACCTCTTTCTGTCATTCTGTAATAGAATAAAAATGGGCTAAATCAAGCACTTTATCCAATCGATGACTCTTCATACTTGACCAAGAATCTCTGTGCCAGAAATAACATTCCACAGTCTGGATATGATAAGGATGAAAAGGTCCATTACAACATATTAATCATTATTCTTTCATTTTTCTTTAGGCAGGACAAGTTCCACTGCTGTTTATTCTGTGACTTGTGATGGCTGTCTCTGGGTATCTCTGGGTATCTCTGGCTTTACAATGGCAGTGACCTTAGGCTCTACATGATTTCTTAGACTTTTCAAACTGCTGTGCCAAAATATATGCCCATTGGTTTGCATAATTCGCATTTGCCGTTCCTAGGACTGAACACAGTCCTGACTGTGGGGAGGGAGGTTCGTCATTTTTCTGTGCCTGGCCTGAAAGAGCAGGTGTGGTAAGTGGATGGTGAAATCAGGCTCCAGCCATGTGTGGAAATACTTGGATGGGAGATGCTGTGTGTGCCATGAGAGAAGGCAGGAGGTGAGCTGTGGGGTGGAGAAAGGAGGCTGCTGAAATCCATCTTCCTCTTCTTGTTTCAGGAGAAGGGAAATAGGCAGAAAGGGTTGGAGGTCTAGGGGTGGTGAGAGCTTATCAAAGGAACACAGTCCAGCTGCTTCTGTATCAGACAGGAGAGGTGAAACTTGTGCTTGATTTGGAGTAGGGTTGTTGATGCTATAAAAGGAAATGCTAGAGACACAGTAGAAGAAAATCTTTTCATTTTAAGCTGAATGTTCATCTCCTACCTTGCTACTCTGACCTCTGTCACACCTGTGCCAACTAGGACCTGCAGAATTAAGTGTTATGTTTGCAGTGGTCAGATTGATTGTCACAAACACTGCTGCAGTAGGGCTCAGCTCAGGAATAGATCTAAGGAAATGCTTCAGAGTGGCTACAGTGCCTCTGGCTGCCTGGCAATGCATGGGGAAAGCACGGGGCAGTTTCAGAGTGTGCTGAACCATGCCACATGTTAATCATACTTGTTTAAATAAGTCAGCGTGAAAATGGGAAAGAGACAGAAATTTTCAGTCATTTTCTTCAGCTGTAGAGAGACTCTGTGCAAAGTATTATCCAGAGCTTGCAAACATCTCCTGAAGGTAGGGATTTCTTCTCAGGTAACCAAGCAGGGCTCCCTCTCCCTGCTTCTCTCTCCCTGCTTCTATAAAAGCAATCAGAAGAAAAGGAAGGGTGATGCTGCTCACTCTTCAGTGGTTTAACAATCTCACCATGATCAATTCCTTCTCCTGCCAGAACAAATTCAGCCCCACATCCTCTGGAAGGATACTCGGTAGATAGTTGTGGAGAAAGGGATGATATGAAGACAAGAAACTGAGATCAGGGGATCAGGCTAGAGAAGGAACTGCAGCTGTGATCTGGTGTGCATTATGCATAGTGGGATCTCTGCTCTCTGGATTTTCCCAGTGACTCTGTTTCAGTGAACCCCATTTTTTTCCCCCCTTAGATTCATTTTTACAGGGAAGGGTGAGCACTCCCATTTCCTACCTCAGTCATATGTGTTTGGGACATAGCTAGAAGTGTTTCCCTTGGAAGAACGACATTTACAGGGGGTTAGGAATTTCCCAGCAGAAGGCAAGTATGGCTTGGAATCGCCTCACCAGACCCGAGATAATTGTTTTTTTGTATTCTGCCATTTCTCTATTGATGTGGATCCTCATTTCTTGTCCATTTGGTTAATCAGAAGTTTTGCAATTACTTATGCAGCCCTCAAAATCCTGGTGGGAAATATTTTCAAGGGTTTGTAATTTTAAAATTATATAGATTTTTTAAAAAAGCCAACATTCTTGATATTGAATCACATGTTGTGAAATAGAGATACATAATGTGGTGGCACTTCTATTATTCATGAGAGATCTATTTTTTAAGGAAGGTTATTGTAAAAAAATGCAAAACAGACTGCCACAAGAGCTTATAACAGAGATAGATCACAGGTGACATTGGTTTCTGTAGAAACTACAGGCAGATAAAACCAAACAAATTAGTAGAAGAATGTTTCTTTTCTGGTATTGTCAGAAGGATCAGATAAGTTATTTACTTGTTGCCTTACAAATAAGAGAACACAGAGAAAATGTCATCAGGAAATATTTTGGACTCTAGATCATGTCCACTCTATAATCCTAGGAGGAAAGCAAGCAGCAATATTGTCCATTTCAAACTGTGGCTTATTAAAATAAAACACTCATGCCTGGATCCTTCCATGCTCCTTGTGCTGAGCAGAACATTTAAGGAGCCCTCACCTGTCCAAAACTAATTCTATATGTGGGGCATAGTGCTGATCAAAGATGGAAAAGCCACAGATGGTGTCCCTTAAAAGCAAACCCCCAGCCCATGCACGAGTTGGCATCATGCAGTACCAAAGCTGTGTGCTCCCACAGGGGAGCAGGCTGAGCTGCTGATCAGCATCCCTGTGGCTGGGGTGAGGGCTGATATGGGATTTTCTCTATGGGAAAAGAGAGAGTGGGGAAAGCACAGCCAGCCCCCGGTGAGGAGCAGAGTTAGGTGCTGCTGGGAAGAGCTGTAGCTGCACAGTGACCTCCCCATGGCCTCAGAGCACTTCCCACATTCCCAAATTTTCCCAAAGCCCTATGCAGGGCTGCTCTGGGGTGCCCAGCCTGCAGCTTTAGGGGACAGCAGTGGCTGCCTGTGGTTGTTGATGATGGCAACAATTTCTCCTCCACATTACTTTGGATTATCAGCTCTCCTCTGACTGGAGGGTCCAGGTTTTGTGAAGGATGTTTCTTCACACATAGTGTAACAGATATCAAATTGAGCCAAGGGTTATTTCCTCTAAATTTCCTTTGGGTTCTGTTTTCTTCGGCTGGCTGAAACCAGGTTATTTCAAATGAAATTAGCCTGCAATAAATCTTCTTTCGCTTCCTTTTCTGCCACAGGCTCTTGCTTCCATGTCCGTGGTCTTAAATGCTTTAAAATATATTTATTTTAAGATAGATCTTAAGCTGATAATCACTAGAGTGTAAATTCCCGTGTCTGAGGAACCTTTGCTAGGATGTGTAGCACCAGAGTTTGCTCCCTGCCCCCAAGAAGGATGTTTGTCAGTTTGCTTCTATTTTGTTGTAAATAGTAATTTTTAGGATGTCTGTATACCTTTGTCACTACTAAAATTTCGTGCTCTTTCTGAAGTAACTCAGAAGAAAATGATTGAGTTTTGTGATACGATGGCTTTTAAATGAGCCAGCCATCCATGAGTTAAATGAGGATATTACAGCTGTTGCTTTGTAGGTCGTAAGTGCTTGGTTTTCATCAAAGCCTTAAAGGTTAGCCTGTTCCAAGGGGTCAACCTTTATATTAGGTATCATTTATCAAGGATTAACACAAAATTAAGTTTTAATTGTACAGTATGATGGAAAGTCGGATTTGTTTAAAAGAGGCAATAAAAGGAAATTTATGTCTTTAACTGAATATCAGAGTGGGATTGGGTGACTAGAGAATGCTTAATGTTTTCTCTAGGAAAAGTAAGGAGGTGAAGGCAGAGAGGGCAGACAGGCACTCTGCCTGCTGATAACCTTCCCAGCCAGTGGGGCTGTGCTGGGGTCTTGTGCCTGGGTGTTAGGGGATGACACTGCCAAACGCTTTCATTTAAGCCAAGCCCCACAAAGATTAAAGCCACTTAGGGAAAGGCCAGCTAGCCAGGCTTTCTTCCATTTCCAGTTGGGAGTAAAGCTCACTCTTCACTTGTGTTCTCAGCAATTTGGGGCTTGACTGAGATTGAGTTTGACAGTAAAAGAGATAAAAGTTATCATTTGGTGTCATGATTCAGTACATAGCCCAGAAGATAAATGACTCATTTCAGAGGCTGATAAAAATGTATTTGTTCATTTGCCATTATACGATCCGTTATATTTCCAAGCAATCTTACAACTGAAGTAACATCCATTAGCTCAAAACAGCTGCTTGCTGTCTGTAGAGTTAAAAGGAATTAAAGCCCAGTTGTGTTTAGAAAACATATGTGTATGTTCAGATCGCAGCCCCAGCTTGATGAAGCACCATTAGAGACCTGGGTGGCCAGAAGAACAGCCAGTGCTGACATGGACACCCAGGATAATGTCAAGGAAAATTCCTCCAGGAAATTACTCAGAGTGTGCCAGTGTCTGCTCAGTGCCCAGCCCCACAGGCTGGGCTAGTAGCTACAGCTCTGCCTTCACGGAGCCCAGCTGTGATCCAGGGGTGATCCCTGCTGGAGCTGGGCTTTGCCTGCCAGCCTGTGCATCTGGCACTCAGCCCTTTTGGCAAAGATGTCAAAAAGCCCATGTGAATATGCAGAGATTACAGGAGGATGGATCTCTGTGAGTGAGAGTTAAGCAACCTTAATGGGGTTATGTGTCACAAATATGGAGGCTTTGAAGCCTAATTTTAAACCAGTGGGAGAATATTCATTCCAGCAGGGCTGGAGAAAATGGTATCTCTCCTGTCAAAGAGCTTTGGGCCAATTTCTCCATCCTTTATGCACTCCCTTTCTTCTTAAGCAGTTTCCTAGGCTGCCTCTTTGCATGTTGGGAACTCTGACTCCTGTGCTGTTTTCAACTCTCAGAATGGAGGACATGCTGTTCTCTCTTGCTTTCTTAGCAATGGACTCACTTTAGCATCCTTTGCACAGTTTCTGTATCAGTTCCCAGCATTGTTCTGCTAAATCCTGCTCTGAACCAGTAGTAACCATGACCTCGAGGACCTCCTCTAGTTCTTTGGAGGAAGAGACATTGCACACTTGCAGAAGAGCCAACTTAAACCATTGAGGGATTTATCACACCAGTAAGGTATTGTATTTAGGTCGGCAGGTGCAAAAGCGATCTTAAAACCAAAATGGATCTTGGGATGCTCTACACAGATCCCACGACAACGTGCAATTCCTTCAACACAAAGTTAAACCAAAGATCCCAGTTCAGAAACACAATTAAGGCAGTGCTTCAGTTCTTTTCTCATCCAGGTTTCAGCTCACATATTCTTTCCCTTTCCAATGTACTTACACTAATAACTTGATGGGAAAATGTTTCAAAGGATATGTCCTTCTACCTGAAAATAATTTTCCTGTAGCTTGTGAGATGCAAAATGATGCATTATCCCTGTGTAGAGAAGTTTTTTCCCAAATATTAATAAAATTATTATTACAAGTGTAAATCCTTGAAACAAAATGAGATGACAAATGAGTGGAGAAAATAAAAAACAACATTTCAATGAAAAGATTATTTATCAGTCCCATATCTTTGTATTTATACAGGACTTCTCATCTTGAGCTGCTTTAATAATTCTTTCAAATACTGTCCTCTAAGTCAGGGAGTACTGTATTTTCTCTTAGAAGGAATCTATTGAGGATTCATGCAGTTTCAGTCATTTCTTGAGACCATACATATTTTTGTTCATTTTAAAAATCTCCCCCCTAGCATAGAAGAATGTTTGATTTGTTTTCCTTGGTTTATTTACAAGTCAGCACTATTTTCACTTTCTGACAATGGTTTTGTAATTAGATTTTTGTCTTCATCCTCTCCCCCTGATTTTTCCTAATCAACTCCCAAACATGCAGAATTAATTACTAGTAACATTGTCCTTCTTTTCCCTTCATTGTCACCTTTCTAAGTTAAGAAGCTAATCTTTTGTCTTGTTAATAATAAAATGAGAATTTTTTTACAGGCATAATAATAAATAGTTTAAATTTTCCTGTGCATAAACTTCAGAATGATGCAGTGTTGTTTTCCCATAATGGTAATTTGGATTCTGGCAATATGCAAAGGAGAGACCATGAGGGGTGTGATGTTTTTGCTCTGGAGCATCCCTGGTGCAGCTCTGGCTGTTTGGGGACTCCTCCTTCCTGGGCTGCTCTTTGCCAGAAGCCCCCTCTGCACTCCCCCTCTTCCCTTAGAGATCTCTGATGCTTTTTCTCTTTTCACACCTTGTGCCACCTCTTTGTGATACAGAACAGGGGTGACAGAACTGAGAAAAGATTGACCTTTTGTTCATCTGCACTTCTCCTGGATGATTTTTAACCTATTTTTGGATGAAGAGGGATTTTTTGTCTATGAGGAAAGATGTCTACTTCAAAACTGAAGAAATTTTTTCTGAGCCATCTCTGAATGTTCAAATTAAATTTCCAGTGGTTCTTAACTTTTCTATCTGTCCCAGATTTATCCACGCAATTGCCTAGATGCATAATGGAGTTTTGCAATAAACAGGAGATTTTTTGCTAAGGGGGGAGAGGCAAAACATTTACTGCAAACTTATTTTTTGTTTTGGTTTAGGTTTTTTTCTGCTTACACACATCTTCTGATCTCTGGTGATTATTCTGTTGTGTTTGGTACACAACACCTTTGTGCCTTTCTCATCTGCTTGTTAGGTTCACCTGCAGTTTTGGGGAGGGATCTACCCTTCCTGGGGACTTGGTGGTGCAAAGAACAATGTTGTGAGGTTGTTTAGACATTAGCCCAGTTTAAATAATACCTAGCAGTGAGCTGGCTGTTTAACTAGCTGTGAGCAGTGACTTTGTGTTACCTATTGCTCTCTCTGAAAGATAGACACAAGACAGAGGATGTTAGTCAGATGAAGCCTTAATCCACAAAAACTCCATTATTCCTGTGACACATTTTTCTGTTATATCTTGCTTTTGTGTCCTGCCTGATAAGAATTGAGTCCATGCAACACAGTTCACCTCCAGCACTATTCCAGAAAATCGGAACAAGGCTTGTTTTGTGTACAGCATCAATTAACTCAGTCAAAAATGTATTTTCATTGATTGTGGCTTGCTTACTCAGTGAAGGTATAGTAAAGCTTTCCTTGAGAAAACACCTATAAATACCCTGTGCTGTCAGGGGCAGAGTGCAGGCAGAGAGAAAAGGCAGATCAAGGTTCAGTCTGTCCAAGTGCAGCAGCTAATGTCTCAGTGACTTTTTAGAATGGTGGTTGTTAGTTATTCAAAACACAAATAGGTTCAGGAACATTTTCCCCCAAGAAGGTAACAATCCTCAATGAAAATTAGTATAGACAGTAAGGAATTTTTCAGTCATCCAGTCTGGGCTCAGCTACCTGTTTCCTTAACAGCTGTGACTTATTGTCCTGGATTTTATTATTACCTCATTCTCCTCCTTTTTAAAATTAAAAGTAAGAGTAGTTTTATAACATTCATAGATTGCTACTTAATGTATTGCTATTTACTCCAGAATACAGCAAATTTCAGAAATATGTTTCAATCCCAGTCTGTTACTGTGGCTGGTACCATTTCTGCCAATTTTTTTGACAGCTGTAAAATGTGGCTTTGTGACAAAAGGTTCAATCTATTTTGATAATGTGGAGATTGAAGAAATGGTTATCGTGGTTCTGTTTCTTGACATTATTTCTGAAAAGGCAACAATAATGGTTTTTTTTCCCAAAAACCAGAGAATATAGACTCCATGCTTCAATAAAAACATGTAAGCCCCCTTTTCATTAATTATCATGTACAAAATTGAAAAGAAATGAAAAAGCATATCATTCAGGAGCTCATGGATATTTGCCACAGATCTGTTAAGCACATCCAGCAGGGCAGGTCACTATCTGCCTGCTGTGTGCACCTCACCGTTTTGGCAGCAACTGATAACAGAGAAACCCCCAGACAGGGTGGTCTGTGTTCCCCAAGCCTCTCCCATCCTTTACTCTGCCCTCAATTTAGCAGTTTGGTTTCCTCTGCAATACTATTGATTGCAGAGCCATTGATCAGAACTGATCAATAATTGGCAGCCTGGATTTTACCACATGCTGCAAGTTTTAGAGAAGTAAATTCAGATGTTCTCAAAGTGGAAAAAAAAAAAATTCAGAGAAGTCCTACCTACCCCCAGTCAGACTTTGGTTTCCATGCAAGATCCATCTCAGACCCTCTGCTTGGCTGCCAGCCTCAAATTCCTGCTGAATTCAATGGTAGCTGCTGATGGAACTTTCAGAAGCACATCCTTAAAAGAGACTTGGAGGATCCCTCAGGGAAAAGGGATTTCTCCTCTCTCTCCCCCTGCTCCTACACTTGTACATGGTGTACAAAGGGGTCTTGAAAAGATGGAGCAGGAAAATCTTCAAACTTAAGCCTTCTGGGTCATCTTTTTATATCCTAAAATAAAGTCAGCAGTGGAGACCTTTAAAGGCTTTTCTTTCTGTTAGAATGCTTTAATGAGAAGTGTATAAACTGACACTGATCTCCCCACATTAGGGTTTATTGCCTTGTGATGCTAGAGATGTTTTTAAGTGATAAAGTTCTGCTCAAGTGCTCAGTAAATAAATGCAGTAATAGAGAGATTTGGCTTATGTCAAGAAGAGATGAACCGAACAGAATAGGCTATAATAGGCAACTTTTTCATGAAAACATGGGGATATTACAGGAACAATGGGGTTTGTCGGTGTCCTTTGAACTCCACGAGAATGAGCTGCGTGTGGTCTTATTTTAAGGATGGGGGAAGTTGGATCAGGTCTGAGAGTGGCTTTCGAAATTCTCCTCTTGGCTCTGCTGTCATCTTTAGTAGATGCTGCTAAGGCAGATCAATGTTTCTGTTGATGTAAAGTAATCTTGCCATTGGAAGAAGTCTAATTTAGACGCAGCCTAATTTAATTTGCTCTGTTTGGACATGCTGTTTAATCCGGTGTTGAAAACCAAATCTTAGAACAGCTTTTCTTGACTGTACTGACAATTACACAAGTTAAGTGGTTGTGCCTTTTGGGACAGCATGTTCACATCCTTGTGGCAGGTTTATATTTGTTTTATTTAGGTGCTATGTCAAGTCAGGGCTTAAGAGATAACCACTCAGGCAGACAAATTAGCTGTTTCTGTTCTAATTAATCTCAAGTAACTTTTATTGGACGCCTTCAGGAATATTACTAATGAACATATTCAAGATAGATTACTTATAAACAAATACTTATGTCTTTATTCCTAAACCATCATTTAAGTCTGAAAATATTGTCACAAGATTTCAGAAAGTTGTGTTCTATCCAGTGTAAATGTAATGATTACATTACCATCACATTCACAAGCTGTCAGCTGTCAGATTTTACTGGTAAATATATTGAAGTAAATAGAGAAGCAGCATTGCAATTTCTTATGTTAATAGGGTTCTGTAGCTATTAAAACAGTTTAAATACATAATAAGTAAATAAAACTCAACTTTATATAAAATGCTGACATGGGCCATGATTTGTTTGCCTCTCCAGCAGTTTGTGGCACTAATGGAAGCATGAGGTCGGGACACTCCTCCAGTGGGTCTGAGATTAATCCTTGCCTGGCATGTTACACCCTGGCTGGGATCTGCCCTGCTGGCTCACAGACCTTCGGAATATTTTGGGTGCAATTTGCCCTGTGCTGACCCCTTGGAGGGGGTAATTTCTCTTGCCAAGTTTCTTGAGGCAGATTGGAGATGGAAAATCTTGCATTGCAGAAATAAGAGCAGAAAAAAGGCAGTTTTGTGATTTTCTGGAAAAGTGGATGGGAAAGTCAGGCTGGCAGGGGACTGGGGTGAGTGTAACTCCAGGCTCTCTTTCTCAGTGCATTGGGAAATCACCCATCCTTCCCCCACAGCCGACTCTTTCCTTGCTACAGGGCTGGGAACAACACTGAAGTGAACAGTAAAATATAAAGTGCCCCATCTTACAGCGTGACATATCATTTTTCCCTGACATCTCATAACTTACCCTTTTCTACAGCTTTTTGTTCTGAGCCAAATGTCGCAAGTTAACGCATGAATAAATGAGGACGGTTCTCACCACTTTCGTGATATGTTGCAAAATATACACAGGTGGTGCTTTAAAGCCTGCCATTCGCCTCAATAACTAAATACCATTTGCATTTTACTGGCTTCTATGTGTGTCAGATCCCGCACCTGTTCCAGACCCATTTCAGTAGGCATTATACCAGAGCCTATATTTTACTTCTTTCCAGTGGTAAATAGGTCAGTATTTCAAGACAGGGATCTATTAGAAGGAAAGTAAGTGTTCTGTCTGAGAGGAAATATGGTGTGTATGAAGTTAAATTAAAAATAAATTGGGTAATAATCAGTCAAAAATTATAGAAGTGCTGGAGAAATCCGTCCAAACAGGAGAAGTAAAAAAATCCAAACACAACCCAGCTTCAAATTCTCATGTATTAAATTCACGTTTCCATAAAACCTTTAAGTATGCACTTAACTTAGATATATGACTTGCCCAGCTGTAATCAGGGGTAAAACACATATGCTTGAAGTTACCCATGTTGTTATGTACCTTGCTGATCTGTTCCTGAAATGGTCAAGCTTAGGAAGTATCTCTGGAAAACAGATCTCTGACTACATGTAAAAAAATCCACTTCGGTTCACAATATTTGTTCCATTGAATATTCTTTAAAATATGGTGAGCTTGACCATGATTAGAAGCATTAGACAACATTAGACAGCAGATGTTGTGACTCTTAATGAACAGGAATTCTGTGAGGATTATTCTGAATGCATAAGTGATGCAAAGGATAGTGGCTTTGGGGAGAGGTGATTTTTGATATTCCTGTCAACACCAGGTGCTGCACCTAAGAAAATCTCTGTTCTTTCAAGGCATTGTAACCTATCTGGAATTGATCGCTGGTGGTTTTCAGCTTGCTTTACTCCTGTAAGGTGCTAGGAGTGGTTCCAGCGCAAATTTGAGCAATCCCTGCCTAAAGCCACCCATCAGCATTCACAGACATTTCATCTTGTGCCTCTCGACCGGCTAAGGACTTGGAATCAGTCTGAATGAGAGTGTTCATGATGTTTACAGTTTACATTAAGTGGCTTTTAGAAAGGAAGAAAAGCTTTTACTTCACAAGTTAATCGCTCTGTATATATTGTTAGGATGTACTAATAGGGGCTAGTGTACACAACAAAAGCAGAATAAAAACACATCAGCTCTCTTTGTCAGGAAAATCAGAGTTTTTAAGAGTTGCATGTACGCAAATTAAATTACATTAAGAAATTTATAATGCTATTAGGTGGCCTATACAGGCTTTAAATTTATGAAGCAGGGCTTAGGCTTTCCCATTTCCAGTTGTCAGTGGTGTGTGTGCACATTGAGAGCTGAAATGGAGAGAGATGGAGACCAAAACGTTTGTGAGCCCAAGAGCAGAATTCAGCACACAACTAGACAAATGAACTACCAGGGGCTTGAATGAAAAAGTGTTTATGCTTGTGTATCCAGAATTTATTATTTATTTAAATTTATTTAAACATTTAGGTGTTTAAATCTCCATCTGTCCTGTTCAGGGATGGTCCTGCACCCAAAGCAAGCAGTTGGTTGGCTCTGATCTTGGTGGGAGATGGAGCACTGGAGCAGCCAGGAGGGCTTGTGCTGCACCAGCCCTGCAGAGAACCCTCCAACCTTCTCTTCCTCCATAAAATGTTTGGCTGATTTGGCATATTTTCGTTTTTGGAGACTTATTTTCCCCCAGCTGTTTTGGAGAGAGGAAACGTGAAGCCTGGGCTCTGGGTTTCTGCTGCTGACCTCTCTCAGGACACACAGAGGGGCCAAGAGAGCTCAGAGCTCAGACTCTCACCAGCAAAAGCCCTGCTGTAGAGCCAGGTGCTCTGTCCAAACTGGGCTGTCCTGCAGTAGCTTGTGCAGTATTTGCTGAGGAAGTCTTCTTTGCCATGCCTATATTCCTGTCACAGGGTACAGGTTTCCCCAGAACCTGCTCATGGTGTGGATGTTGGCATGACCCTTTAAATCAGTGTCAGAGCACCAATGTTACAGAAGGGGATTGGTCACATAGTGACCATGGAAAAACAGTGACAACCTTGGGACTGAGGGGGAGTGCTCTGGATCAGTCCTTCAGTATCACCAATAGTTTTGTAATAGAGGTCCATGAGAATCCTTGGGAACATCTGAGCAACAGCACTCTGCCCTCCATAGCTTTCCTCAAGGCACAGTAAGGCAGCATATTTGTTCAGATGAAAAAGTGGAAACAATATGACTTTCACCCAGATGTCTGCTGTTTGCTCTTCAACCCTAAAAAAAAGTACAATTCAGAAATGCGCAGCTTTTTCTGCAGGAAGTTGAGTCTCAATTAAAATAACAGTATTTATAAAGAAAAGGTAATGAGAGTGCTCCCACAGTATAATATTTTGACTTTTGCTTCCTCAGCCATTATGAGAAGTACAAATATTCATCTGGGGCCATTGAAAAATATCATTTATTGAAATAAAATTACCCCATCTCAGTTGACTGAACCAACATCTTAAGTGCTGAAGTACATTTATGTCTACTACACAAGGAAGGGTGTTTTATGGCCTTAAAAAAAAACACCTTAAAAATTACCACTGTAGAGTTAAACTAACTTTTCCCCCATTTTGCTGTAGTGGGAGGCAGCACACAACTATGCTGCCCCAAAGCAGACCTAAGAAGTGCCTACTCCTGGAGTAAAATCAAGGCTCTGTGCACATTGTGGCCACTTTCATCACCCAGTGGCAGTGGTGTTTGCACAGGTGGGTTCCTGCTGCTGCTTGCTACTGGATGGCTGTTAATGGCAGGTGGAGTTCCCTGTGCTCCCTGTCATCCCCTTGGACTCTGTGAGTGACCCTTTGCTGCCTGGGCTGTGGAGGGAGGTCCCAGCCCTGCCTTTCTTAGTGCCATTTCCCATGGCACAGCCCTCACCATCACCTCTTTGGCACGATAAATTAATAAAGCAAAGCACCTACACAAATAAAGACTGAGTGGTGCTGAGCTGTCATTCCCCAATATATCATTTGCCAGCCCCACATCCAGACAGAGGTCTGAGGGTCTCTGTGCTCTGTGCCTCGCACTGGGACTGAGAGAGCCGAGCTGGGAAGCTGCACAACTGCTGTGCCAGTCCTGCAGCAGAGAATTTCCCTCAGAAACATCACAGAGCGAGGCACAAAGCACACTGAGTGCACATCAATCCCAGCTGCACCCTGGCTCGCTGCCTGCCTGCTGCTCCATTCACAGCTGCACTCCGCAGTCTCTCTCAGAAAGTTTCTGCTCTTACCTGGGTGGAGGAGAGTTCCAGCATGTCTCATACACCATGTGGATCTCTTGGCAGTGAGTCTTCCTGAGATGACATTTAGAGAGGTTTTTGAGAGTGGAAAGGAATTCCCTCCTTAGTGCTTCAGGTTGGGAAAAGTGCTTCTCTGTCCACAGCGTGGCAGAAATTTGAGGTAACTTTGCTGCCCATAGGCCATGTTGATGTGCAGGATGCATTGCTAATTATGTCATCTCCAACCCACCCTCCCATGCTGCTCCTGGCTCTGGGATACCTCTGGAAAACACCTCTTGGCAAAGGCAGGACGTGCTGTGCTCCTGATTCAGCCAATTTGCCTCCCTGCATGCACCCTCAGTCCATCCCCGGGGAGTCAGTGCATGAAAGTCACTGCTCAAACATGAGCATTTTCTAATCCATATTTAAGCAGATGTAAAAATAGGCTTTTTTGGCAAGTAGGCTCACCTGTAACTTCTGTTGGCTTTGAAAAGATGAATTCATGATGTTCCTTAAAGTTGGATGACTCTTTGATGCTTTTGGCCAGCACTTTAAGCCTACTACTATAAAACATTTCTCATGTCATATTGTGGCCATAATATAGGAAATCTATAGGGTGACAGCTGAATCTTAGACTTCCAGCCATGTATTGCTTTATTCTGGGATGTTATTGAGCCTGTGCATAATTGTCCTGCTTTCCAAATGAGCAAATTGTATAAGTATGCTTTCAAAAAAAAGCTAAAACTAATGTGTATTTTGCTTTGTAATGTTTGGATTTTGGTGGCCTCCATTTTCCAGGTAAAGTCCTTTCTGACTCTTCCACCTGCAGATTATGGTGTAATTCTTCTATGAGTGTAACAATTGTTTGGGCTGCTCCTTGCCTGTAGTGATCATATTTTGGTGCCATCACCCGTGCCAAACCTCAGCATCTTCAGATTCCTATCACCTGTTCTCACAAATGCTCTCAGAATTTGGAGATGCCAAAATCCTTTTGGGTGTTTACCTATTCTCATATTTATGAGGCATTCCAGTAAACACACAACATTTCTGCTGTGTTTATTTGCTTTGAACAAGCATCTATTTGCTAAACACCGACTGCAATACCATGAAGGATTGGCATGGCTCTCTTAACAATTAAGTCATATTTTTCCAACTGAGATTTATTGTCTACATTTCTGCATCAGAGTGGAAAGCCATATAAAGATAAGCCCTTTTAGATTGGCTGTTCCAGACTCAGAATAGTGGAATGTGGAGGGAGCTTTTAGCCCATGAGCTGAGGATTTCTGCAGAACTCCAGGCTCGCAGGTGGCCAGAGCCTGCCCAGCTCTGCGGGTTGTGCTCTAACCTGCCCTCCTGCTCCAGCCGTGGATTTGGCCATGAGGCTTGTGCTTGTTTGAGTTGTGTGCTAAGGGAATGTGTAGCAATGTGGGCATTGTTCTGTTGGCATGGAAGTTACCTAGACTTATGTGTGTTTACTTTGCTGAACCTACGGGATGAAGTACTTGATACGGTTAATTTATTATGAGACATAAATTCGCTAACATGGTAAAGAACTTACTACAAAATGATGGACAACTTGTATTAGAATTCCTCTACTAATGCAGTGCAACTCTCATTTATTATTATTATTATATGTCCAAAAGTGCTTTTGGCACAGTTTTGACACCCTCTGCTAACAGACATCCAGTCCAAATTTATTGCCAAAGATAGATCCCCATAGGAATGGCAAACTATCCACACTGTTCCTGTACTGTCAGATACCACGCTCTGCCAGCTATCCAAACAACTGCAGGCAGGGGGCCAGGGAAAACATATTATAACATATTATAAAACTCTATTTTGACTTGCACCTTTGTTAAAAAAACAGGAGACTGAATTTTAAAGTAATAATAATAGAAGAAATGCTTTTGAATTGGAGACCTAGTAATCTGAAGGTAATTCAGTGACCCATCAGACTGATCACATATAAAATTCTGCAGTCAGTGCAGGGAAGTGAAATGCAAACTCCTACACCTCACCATTAATTTCTTCTTTCCTTTATGATTTAATATTGAACAACGATGAAATATGTCATCCATAATGGGAGAATTGGATGAAGTGATTTTCCAGTAATTAAAAAAATGTATGGAATCTGGGTCAGTTTTCCAACAAAATACCCAACATAAATTGATTCAGAGAGAGACTAATCCATGAAACATATGATTTCAGTTCATTATCTGATTTCTGAAATGCTGTAGTACCTGAGGATCTTGTTTTCATTATCTAGGCAGATGGAGAGTGATCCAAATTTATTTTAAAATGAGAGGGGTGCATTGTAGTCTCCCTGTGATGGAAGGCATGCTGCACATGATTGAAGAGGGTGTCAAAACTTCAGGAAGTTCAATGTATAGGTAGGGGAAAAGCATGTTAAATGTCTACTCTGCCCCTTCCCTTGAAGGAGTTTTCTGAATTGCCATGGTGTTCCCAGCTCTCTCCAGCAGTGATGGGCCAAGTCCTGCTTGCTGTAGCCATGCAGTTGGTTTGCTTGAAGCCAACAGAAATATTTTTCTAAGTAAGAAGTGTGGTCTTTAGCTGCACTAATTGCACTCATTTTTTTTTCTATATTTGTCCAAAAGACTGCCTACTGATTTCTGGGAGCATTAGATGTAGGTTTTATAGCTTATTTCTTTTTTACTATGGTAAATTCCTCCTGGTTTCTGAGATGCTTTTCTGGCAGGAAGTCTGCAAGATCATCCAGGATGCAAGTAACTCTCTGGTAGGATATTTATAGTTTAGTGTTTGTTCATTTATTTGTTTGTTTTGGGTTTTGAGGTGCTTGGATTTTGTTGTTTTTCTTTCCTTTTCTTTGTGGCAACAAGAATCGTAATCTTATTTGAAGCCAGACTGTTCCCCTGTTCCATCACCAGTAAATTCAGCAAAGTAGATTGTGAGATTTTGTTTTTGAAAATTAGGATCTCTGTATTCCTATTTCATTAGAATAATTACAGATTTGTAATAAAGGATTTGAAATCACTCTAATTTAATGGAAGCTCTTTCTAATATGAATGATAGAACCAGTACATGACTAATCAAATATATTAGTGCACAGAAGGGAGATTGCACAGGCTCATTTGTCTTTTTGTCCATGTTTTATATTGTCTATATTATACTATTTTTTTCCATTTTCCCTTTACCTTTTTTCTGAGCTTCAACTGAACAAATTCACTTAGGGTTCATTATAAGGCGGTCCAGGAGTAGATTACATAGTGCTTAATGGATTGTATTTCTGCAAGACCATTTAAATTGCATTTATTAGGGAGGTTAGGTTTATAGAAAATTAATACAAATATCAAAAGATTTGTAACATTATATATGAGTCTGGGCTCCGTAATTTTAACAGTTTTGTGTGAAGGTCCACCATCTTTGTGGACTGTGCAAGTGATAAGTCAGTGAAACAATTGCTGCTTTCTATAGAGCTTTCATGTTGTACTGTTTGCTCAAGATATTTTAAAAATCAAGAAGTCTTATAAAAGTTAATTAGGTCTTTAAAAAAGTGAGGTGTAATCAAAGAGTTTTCGTGTCTGGATTTCAGTGCTAGACTACTGGCATCAATTGCATGATTAAGAGTCACTCTTCTAATTTAGCTATTAGACAATCATTAGCCTGATTACTACGTATTGACTGCTGCACTTAGCTCTCCCATCATACTACAGGAGGGGAAAAAAAATATAAGAGCAGAAAGGAATAATTTGCCGATGACAGCTTTGCTTAACAGTTCTCAGAGCTGTTTTGGTTTTTAAAACATTTTCCCTTTCACAGTAAATGCACACCTTGGCATTTGGAGATGTAAAAAGGTTTTTAGAGCAGACTGTGTGACTGGGGCCTGGTTTCATGCTCTGGATGAGGCCAAATGCTCCCTTTGTATCTCAGGCTCTGAAGTCACTCCAAAGTCAGGCTGTATTTTTATAGGAGGAGAAGGCAGAGTTTTATTCTGCTTCTGAGACCCAGAAAGCTTGAAAGCCACACTTCAGAAACATTTCCCAGCTCCTGTTGAAATCTCTCAATGTAACAGCTTCCTACTTGGAAAGCAGGACTGATGTAGATTTGTTCTGTCTGGTCCTGTCAGGCTGCAAACCCTGGCAGAGGGGCTCTGTAACCTCAAGTCTGAGCAGTGCCTGGCACAGGGGGACCTCACTCCAGCTGGGGCCTCTGAGGACAGCAGCAGTGATATGAAGGCAAAGAGGAATTTTTGACTTGTTTGAAGGTAAGAGGAAAATCCATTGCCTTCAGGCTTGCTGTTCAGCAGCAGTGGCACAGCCAGCCTGCTCTCCTGAGCTCTGGATGCCAGGGCTGGTGTCCAGCCTGCCTGCTGCCTCCTCAGAGGCTTCCCAGGGACTCCTCTTCTGCCTAAGCCTTTCAAACATCTCCTCCCTGCCCGTGAAGGCCCCCTGCACTGGGCAGGAGTAAAGGGGAGTCTGCTGAAGGGAGAAGAGCAAAATCTTTTGTCTCCCTTTTTCCCAAGCATCTTCCCCCAGGCTGCTCCGAGCTCATCAAAGTCCTCCCTTGCCTGGGACACCTCATCAAGGCACAGGCATGGGCTAGCAGTGGAAGCATAGATCCTTCCTGGAGCTATGGCAATCCTGGGCAGAGCTCTGCTGTCTTTGCATCTCTTATAATATTTGTGGAAATGAACCTTAACTGGGCCCAGTGATGGACGGCCAAACCAAGCCTGTTGTCAGCGTAAGAGATGGGTTCCGGTGAAATCTAATCAATGCCTTGATTTAATTTGGGGCAAACCTCTCCCTTCTGAGTTTGTTTTGTCCTGATCAGGCTGTTTGAAGATGAAGTCCTTGGAACATTGCTCTGTATCACCTGCATCAGGGCTGATAGCTGATGGTAACACTGATACTCCCATTTGGCCCCGTGAGCACCTTTTGTGCCAGGCTGTTTGGTGCTGAAATGGAGCTCATCATACCTAGGATGAGCACAGAAACCATTATCATCCTCTGCTTCTGTGAGGCTTGTTCCGTGGCTGCACTCAGCAGCACAGTGAATATCATCCATAGTAAGTAGCTAATTTAGCATCTCCTTTCTGAAAATGTGGTAGTGATGAATAATCAGCAAAGATTTAAATGATCAGGAACATAGATACTTTTTGAAAGGCTGAAAGATGAAGCTGAGATCTTCTGTTACAATATTCTATGTGTATTATATAATGCTAAGTGCCTATACAGCAACTTATGTTAAAAGATAACATGAACATTGTTGCAACTTAACCCCATGGAATGCATTTTTATTCTCCCTGCAAGTAATCTTAAATTATTTTCTTTGTCAGGATGATTGACTGATCCTGATTGAAGAATCTTTTATTGTTAGAGAATACCTTTTTGTTTTATAATTTCTCTAATTAGCTCTAAATCCTGCTACTCCTCTCTGTAAAGAACTGATGTCTGCCAGACTTAACTGCCCACATAAATGCAGTGCCCTTTGAATATTGCCTCACAAGTTTCTTTCCATATCAAGAGACATATGTGCCACACAATAAAGCTAAATGGCTTCAGCTAGGCAAATGATAAGCATAGAAATACTTGTCTTAGATAAAACACCAACCTGCACAAGCCTCTTGGTATACACAAGCCAGCCTGGACTGCTGCATTGAATGCATTCTGCTGCACAGAAAGGAGAGGGAAAGCATGCAGGAAAGAGAGAAGGGGCTCACTGATTAATTAACAAGACAAAAAAAAGTAACCCTCCTCGAGGATGAGCCCCAGCTTTAGGGGCCTCTGAGAGCAGCATCCCTCCATGGCTTTCCTGGGAAAACAGACCTGAGCCTCAGGTTGTGGGTGAAGGCTGCTGGCTGCTACTGGTGCCTATTCTTCTTACATGGCAATCCCAAAGCATCTAATTTCCTTCCTACTTCTAATTCCCTTCAGCTTCCTACCTCACCCCAGGGGTTTTTTCCCTTCTGTGGGCAGTGTGCAGCTTCAGGAGAGCTGCAGAAAGCAGATGTGGTCAGTGTTCAGAGGCCACGCTGTGCTCAGAGGGGGCAGAGGTGGCTGGTGCTGGGGACAGTGCCCCAGAGCCCTGCAGGGGATGGGGACAGTCGAGCCACCCCATCCTCCCAGCACAGTGCTGGGCTCCTCTGGTCATGCCACCAATTAGGACTGCTCCTGGAACAGGGAGGTGACCTGCATGAAACCAGAAAATAGGACCAGTCGTGGGTTTCTGAGGCTTTCAGCTGTATAAAGGGTTTAGATCAGCTTTGGACAAGTTTCTGAGCTCAAGCTTTTGTGGAGCATGAATCTTTTTTCTGCTCACGTCAATGTGTTTTGGATCAGGCCCCTGGTTGGGATAGGCTGACGCTTTTGATATATTAGCCTGTTGCTGATTAAATGTATATTTCACTTTTTAATTTTCACTTTTTGGGGTAGCCATCACTCTAATGGAGACCCATTTAGCCATTGCTATAGATCAAAAAAGCCAGGCTTGCTCTCTGCTGCTATGGATTTTCCATGGATATGCCCATAAGAGCCTTGTAGTTATTAAATCCTTTCTTTTGCTGTCAATTAAAGATGGGTAAACATCAGTCAAGGAAGGGTGGGTTGGTTTTTTTTGCTTGTTAATTAATCAGTGAGCCCCTTCCCTCTTTCCTCTATGCTTCCCCTCTCCTTTCTGTGCTTTATTTTATGTCTGTCCTGGTTTCTTTCTAATAGTAGCAGGCAGCTGTACAGCGTGGACTTCAGTGCTTTAGCAGCAGAACTCTGTGCCTGGATCAGTCACAGCCTTACAAATTAGAACAATCCCTGGTACGCATGTCCAAACAGGAGAGAGAACGGTCTCTAGTTCATTTTATTTTATTTCATTTTATTTTGCAGTGCTGCTTTGCACACAGCACACACAATGTCCTTTCGCATTAAGAAATGAGTTACGTTTCCTTGATGACTCACTTTCTTATTAGGTTACATTTGGTATAACTGTTTAGGGCTACTTCTAATTATTCATATAATATTGTCTTATGGATGAGGATGGCCCATTTTCCACTAATTTCTCAACCCTGTTTTTCTTTCTCTAATGGCATATGACCAGCTCCTAACGTAAAAAGAAAGAAAGGAGGGTGAATAAAAGGATAGGGAAAGAAAAAGAACTCTGCTGTACAACCGAAACGGGTAATTATGCTCCTCTAAGCACATCGCTAGAGCCCAGCTGGCACAATTAAAGAAATAGCTGATCAGTTCCAGTTATTGATTCTGCTAACATGTTTGTTCACGGTTGCTTCTTGTCTAATTAGTTTTTTCTGCTTTCTTAGTCTGAAAGCATACCTTTTCAGTCAAATCTGTTTTCAGGCATCAGATAGCAATCCTTTATTTAGACCACTTGCTAGCCATTTATTTTAATGCAACAGTACTTCTGTTCACTTTTTTTTTTTTTAACCCTCTGTGGGGGCTGGTTCTTTGGGACGGTGTTGAATTTCCTGGAGCTTTTTGAGATAGTCTGAAATTTAAGATGAGGCTTCATAACAGTGAAACGAACAGATATAAAAGTAGATGTTAGGAGATCTCTTGGGAGCACCTAAAAACATTTAGATACCTCTTGCAGGTTGTAAGGAGTTACTGGCTGTAGCTGGCAATTAGGGAAGAGTGAATGTTAAGGTTCCATGCTTGCATTTTAACTGTGTGGTCTGGCAATTTTAAATGCTCAGAGACTTCTGTTTACCTGAATCTGGTCTCTTTTTTTCTCTCTTTTGAAAAAACATCCTAGGTAAAAAACAGTACTTAGACAAAATGGCCCTCTTCACAAAATGGGGACTGGGCAAAGAAAAAGGGAGTGGGAACTTGAGAGGAATCCAAGTGTACCAGGTTTTGTCATTTCTTAAGGGCAAACGTATAGCTATAAAATGCTTTTTATTACAAATACGAGTTTTACATAAAAGTGAAGATAATTGATATATCAAACAAAAAATAATTTCCCTTCTGTAGAATTGGGTCAAATGAAAACATTTAGAAATACAGATTTTTGCCCTGACTCAGAACATCAACAACAACAAAGAAGAAGAAATCTTGGACTGTTTTGCAGGACATAAAATCTATTTTCTAACCAGCTCTAGTTCTGGTGTTCCATTGTGCTGCTGAGCAGCTCTCACACTGAACCTCAAGCACAAACACATTTCAGTGCTGGATAAAGATTTATATATTTCAATGAACAGTAAATAGATCATTGGGGGTGGAACAACTTTTATATTTAAAAACACCAAACAGGAAAGAACATGCTGCAGTCTCCATGACACAATGTATGTGTCTGCACACATGAATGAACACAATAGTCTAAAATGGATAGTAGAAGTCTGACAGATTTAAAGGTGCAGAACATAGGAAAGACGTCATAATTCTCTAACTTGAAAGTGTTGTTCAGGCAGTGATTTCTCCAGAAAAGAGAATTGCTTACTGTTTCATGCAAAGAGACTTGAAGAATTGCACTATCTGGACTGAGAGAATAAAAATTCCTTTTATGCCTGTTTGAATCATGCTGTTCTTAAGATTTCTTTTTGGGTCATTAGAACTATATAAATACAGGTTGATATTAGCTGCTTTCAGCACCCAGGGATGTATACATATTTTAGATATTGCAGCAGTCCTTGTCTTCATGATTGACATTACTTTCCTGATTTCCCATTTTCCACTAAGGGGGAGAAGCCAAGAGGTATTTCAGCTGTTAGCAGATGAAACCTGTACCCTACCCATCTGTTTATCATTCCAGGAGCACACAGCACAAACATCCAAGAGTTTTTGATACAGCTGAGCTCCATCACTTCTTTCCTCGCCAAAATATTCAGTACAGCTTAATCTCAGGTCTTGTCCCAACCTCCATTCCTCCGCTCCCTGGGATGCTGTGTCCCTCCAGATACCTGAAGCCACCTTCTGTGGGTACATCCCTGCAGCTACACAGTTCTCCAGATGTGGAGGTGTGGGGAAGGAAAGAAGAGGTGTTAAACGTGCCTGGGATAGCTGCTGAAGGGCCAAGGGAACTGCTGAAGGGTCAAGGGAGCTGCTGCTGCACACTGGGATGTGCTGGTGAGGGACTCAGGGGGTGTGGGGACCTGCAGGAGGCAGCTGAGCTGGGTGCAGGGTGTAGGACAGTATTGCCTATCCCTGGGGCACTTGGGACATTTGGTCAGCCTGGGGTGCAGGTGAGATGCTTGGACAGGCCATCAGAGGGGCCAGGAATGGCTCCCCTGTGAAACAAGGGATTTGGGAAGCTGAGGTTCAGCTCCCAGCCCTGTCACAGGCTGCCTGGGGAACCACGAGCAGATAACCTTATTTCACTGCGCCTCAGTTTGCTGTCAGTAAAATACAGAAAGTAGAGCAAACGTGCTTCCCGCTGCCTGAGGGGCTTTGTGGGGATGAAAGCTTTGGGGTGCAGGGATGTGGGCAGCAGGGCAGCTCGGGGAGCTGAGGAAGAGGGGCTGGAGGAGCTGCCTTGGCAGGGGGCTCTGGCACTGCTGGGCTGAGGCTGCATGGTGCTCAGCCAGACGTGGGCTCGGCTGACCTGTCTTTATTGAGCCTGCAGCTCATTGTGGAGAAGCTTTCTCCTCTGCCTACCATAAAAAAAAATATGTAAATTGGAAGGGTACAGCACTTCTCATAAAAACTCTGTGCATTTATATTTAAACACTGAAGTCACACCACTCCCTATTGAAAAGCCCTCGGCTCCATTGTTACACATGACTAGCGCAGAAAGAGGCCATTATACTCGGCAAAAATGTATTTTCCTTGCTCATTTTCCTGGAAACAAAACCTCCTGGGCTCTGGTGGCACAAGCCTCACCAAATGGTATTGATAAAGAGGCAGAAATTGCACATGGCACCGAACCACCGGCTCCGTCTGAGAGGGAAGGAATAAAGCTCCGAAATATGGCAGCAGATGCCTGTGAGATTGCCTTTGTGGCAAAGCAGAACAGTTTACCAATAAAGCTCTCTCTGCCTGTTATAGTTGTGTTCAATAGCAATGACAGCTGTCAAGGAGCTCAGGGACTTGCTGGGATGCCTTCAACATTTTAATCACTCCAGCAAAGGAACGGAAAAACTGTTTGTGTTTGGAGCACTGTTATTGTCAGATGATGTTTAAAAAGAATCGGTAATTATTATTTACCTGAAAATGAGAAGGAGCTTTTAATTGTTGCAATACAGCTCTTGTTTCCGTAAACAGAAAGGACAGGTCCTCTCTCATTTTAATTTTGAGCAGTTAATTGGTGAAATACATAGCCCCTTTTACTATCATGCTCTCAATCTTTAGATGATGAACTATTTTTTCCTGTGACGCTCAACTGACAGATTTTAATATTCCATTAACTTTACGGTTTTACTACAACATCACATCTTGAGACACTGGGGCACTTTGATTCAAACTGCAGGAAATTAATTTTCTCTCTTTTATTATACCACCAGTAACTACCTTAAAAAAGGGGAAACTTTAAAACTCCTGGTGACATGAGTATAATATGTAAAAATGACAGGAAGAATTATGATTTTTTTTTCCATAAGAGAAGGGAAAAGGGGGGGTGTAATTATAGTGCTGAACCATTGTATTCAATCTGAAATTAAGATACTTTTCTAAGACATGAAATTCACATAGTCAAGAAATGATCATGATGGAAATCTTTGCAGTTGAAAGGTATTAACAGTTGTTAACCCCTTTCCTTGCAGCCAAAATGTTTTGACTGAATATCTCTGCAATAGAGGAGAAAAAAATCTCAAAATTTGGTGTTGGGAGGACTGAACTTTTCGCTCTTGTCTAAAATGACCACGACTCTTCCTGGGAAGGTAAAAAAAATATATCTGCTTGACTTGAATTTTAACTCTCATCTAAATGAGAGTTCGGTTTCTTGGTAATAATCTGTTTTGGCAAAAGTCTGAAAATATGTTGAAACACTTTCTAGTTGTGGCAGTGCCTTAGCCTTTTTTTAACGGGCAAATACAGAATATATATATACACATATATGAATATAGAATGTAGATTCATCTATATTAAACGGGAATATATATTTTAATATGAGTATCTTCTTGGTTCTGTTTGCTTTTTAATTTCAGATTTAACAAGTATTTCCAGGCTCCCATGCCATACAATTATTTTTAAAATGGGATTACACACATGAAGGTTTCTTTCCATTTACCTTAAATTTAAACAGAAAGGACTTTCCCATGGAGTATTGTGTTGGGTTGCAAAAGACTGGGATGTCTGCACATCATCAAAGACAGCAAGTGACATAATTGCTGCACAATTTGTGGCTCAGGTTGAGAAGGCATTTCAATTGCAGGGGGAGGGATCCTGCCAGCACAGAGGTTTTGGTTGCAAAGTATTCACTGGTTCTGCTTTAAAATGAGAGTGGCTTGGGAATGCTCACCCACTATAAGGAAGTGAGATTTCTGCTATGTTTTTGGAAGGCAGGAGAAAATATGAGAGCAGCTTCTGAGGAGATGAGGATGAATTCCAAAGAAACACTTGCTCTGTGTTGCTGGAATTAAGGCAAATAGAGAATAAATAATTTGAAGGTTCTGTCTTCTCTTTTTCAAAATAGTAATATTCCAATAATGTTGTGTCCTCCTAGCTCTATCCTAATGAAAAATTTGTTCACCATCTTAATTGTTTAATGAATTCTTGCTTACACATAATTAAAAAACCTGAAGAACATATTTTGTTCATACTTTCTGTGACACCTCTGTTGGATTAGGGACGACCTGGGAGTTACAGTTTCTGTCTGCTATTTTCACAGGGCTTTCAGAAACGAATCCCTGCACCTTTATATCCATGGGTGAAGGATTAGTCATGTGGAGAGGAACCTGTGCAAAGTAAGCAATGTGACACTAACATTCCCTGCTGAGGTAATAACTCCACTTTCACAACAGGATGAGTAGAGAGGTAATTGAGATCTCAGAGAAATTAGCAACACACATTGCAGGCAGTGACTGTGGCACTGGTAGCTCTGTGTTATCATAGCATAGTCACTGTGGCATAACTTGCATGTGTTTCAGAGGAACACAAGCAGGGATTTACGAGCTTCTCAGTGCTACAACATAGTATGGACATATTGGCTGCTTGAGAATTCCACTGAGATCTGGCAGATAAACTTAGACATTTAGAAACAGCTTTCCCAAGGAAGTCTTCTGCCCCTCATCTACATCCTTCCCATAGTTTGAGAAATTTTAGCATGAAAGTGTTGATTAATCCATAGAAATTCTCAGAGACTGTCATTCACCCTTAACCAGCCCTGTACCTTTCTGTGATGACTCTGTATTTATTACTGATATGAAATGTTGTCTGTGAGGCGATAAAGGAGAGCAGAGGATCCTTCCATGGCTGTGTCACAACATAGATCTGCTGTCAGCTCTGCTGTTTCAGCCAAGCCAGCACAGTGGAGGGGAATGATAAATGCAACTGTTCCACAGTAAAGACGTGGGTTTGAGTTTTGGCTGAATTTGGGATTTGAGACAGTTGTTTTAAGTAGCTCTGACCTGTCCATGCATTTTCTCTCATAACTGGACATCCATCTAGTCTTTCAGCTTAATCCTCATGAAATGCTGCAGTAAATTCAGGCCATCTTTCTATGGTAATTCTGAGCCCTGGAAATGTTACTCTTCTGTTTTGCTTTGATAGCTTGTGAAGAACCAGCTTTAGTGAAACCATATTGCATTTTTACTTTCAACCATAAGTCTAGATCCTGTTGACTTTAAGTGCCAGAACTGTCACATGCTTGTGTCCCACTGACAAGCTCCTTGCTCAGCACCAAAGCCACCACCATGCAGGATACAAGCAGGACACCTTTGCTTTCAGGATCTTAGTATTAACAGTACAAACACTGGAAAAGACACAAGTACTTATTGTTTCCTTTGATTTATTTGTAAATGCCTGTGGTGGGGCAAGTCTACTGCAAAGGTGCTTTGGAGACTGAAGCTTCCAGCATTGGCACAGCTGTGGAGCCTGGCTGGGCAGTGGGGGCTGTGGGACAGGGTGTCCCTGCTTCACATGGGGCTCCTGCCACACTGTCCCTGCCACGCTGTCCCCTGCCACTTGCCTGTTGCCATGGAGAGCAGATTTGGTCCTGCATGCTCATGGGTCCCATGTGGCTCTTCTCCGCCGGGGTAATCTGCTGTCACCGTGGTCATCACAATAACTGGGCTTTTTCTTTTTTTTTTTTAATATACTCTTCTCTGTACCACGTCTCGTTTTCAGCTGCCTGGATACACTCTTGGTGTCAGCAGCATGATGTGCTCCTGCTCGTTTAAACTAGGAGACAAACCCCTGATGTGCTCTGCTCACAAAATTGCTCGGTACTCCTGTATATTCTGCAAGGTTACTCAGGATACATACAGCACTGTTTCACCTTTTGTCTTTAAAGTGATGTAGGATGAATATCTTTCAAATGGAAAGACAGGCGACTGGAAAAAAAGGGGGAAAAACAAGTAACAAGATCAAAGACATAAATAGAACAAAATATGCACAAGAGATCTCATCTGAGATCAAAGATGTGAACGTAATTACCATGAATAAGACGTGCAGAGCTCACCAGAACAGAATGGTTTGTGCGCCTGGAGAATTCTGCAGAAATAAACCATTCTGTGGGAAATCGAGTGCTCCACAGAGTGACGAAAGGACATTTATTCTGCACTGGAGGGGGAATAGCACAAAACCCACCATTACAGCAGGACTGCTTATTGCTGCCTGACCCTGTGCAGGGCTGCAGCCATCCAAGTAGCTCAAACGAAATCTCTGAATCTTTTGTGTTAAAAGACTCTGATCTGGGGCAAAAAAAACCCCAAACCCCAGCTCTTTAACCCTGGGAGGTGTGGAGTTCTTAGGCAGATATTTTCAAGGGCAAATGTAGTTATTGTGTTACGAGTGCAGTTGGAAGAAAAACAATTGCTTCTGTTAAGCTTAACACAGAGAGGAATTGTGCAGAGCATAAATCATTTCTTTTCACTAACTCTGTTTGGTCAGGGATTGTGATTGTATTTTTGATTTTTATGGCTGTTATGCACACGTGTCCACAGGCCCTAAGAGAAAGTCCTTAGAAATGCAATAAATAAATAAGTTGTCTAGAAGAGAGTGTAAGAAAAGTTAGAGTGACTGAGCTGAAATTGCAAACTGCTGATTCTTCTTTATGAGCAATATGCTGGTCATAGATACAAGAATATTGTTTGATTTTTAGTGGAGTTACTAAATAAATGCCACTAAAAGTAGGAGAGAAAAAAGAAATCTTTCTTCTTCTTTTGTCAAGAACATGTATCTGGACACTGATCACTCCTTCCTATGTTTCCAGATAAGATGTGCATTTGCCATGAATATCTCAAACCTGATTAGAGCGTGGAAACTCACTAAGTTTTAGGAGTGATTTTTGATTTACTACCTCTCTTTCTCTGTTGGCAGGAAATGGAAATTCAGACACAGGTCTGCATATCAGGCTTATTTTCATTGGGGAGAGAGGTCAGAAAGGAAATCATGTATGCTGAGCCTACTCTCAAGGCTCATTTTCACAGCAACTTTACTAGAACTCTGTTTAGCATGTAGATGATTTTATTTTAACAGTAGCCTAGTCAGTCCATCTTTGTCCAGAAATTGTTGAAGAATGGCTAATAGAAAAGGGACATACAGACTTAGACAAGCTGTTTCTTAACAATAGTCGTACTCAGCTAGTATAACTGACTCAGCAGCTAACTATTGTCTAGATGCCAACCCTGTGCCCAATCAGCGACTAGGGCACAGTGACCTTGCTGCAACATTAGGATAACGGTACTGATAGGAATGTAGAAGAACCAATAAGAATATAGAAAACCAGACAAAAGTTAGTATGTATCCATACATAGGGCAAATAGCCAGACTTAGGGCGGTAAAGCAAATAGCCAATAATAATATGCGGTTACAGAATATGCATTATCTAATTAACCACACTATAAGTATGTATGCTGAAAATCCAATAAACTGAAGCTTGTTATACATTCATATTGGATGTTCAAGTCTTCCTTCCTTTAAGTCTGTGGCAAATGGGGACCTCCGACGTGATACGAAGAGACAGGTAACAAGACTTAGGGCCCTGCTCCGAGAAGTGCCGACCACGGACGCTGGCGACCGTGTCGAGGTGTTTGTCGAGGTCCCGCTTTCCATTTGGGTTGCGGTACAGCTACGGCACAGACCGAAGGCACTTGGCCCCGGACATGTAGGGGAGTCAAAACAGCGTAGTACACAGGACAAACTCGGGATCCAGATGCCTTCGGACTTGCGGGGTGTAAGCACATCCGCACCAAGGAGGAAACGCAGCCGGAGCCTCGGTGGGGTGTAAGTGTACAGTTCCATAAAAATTGGTATGGAGAGGCAAGCTGCTCTAGATTTGTTACTTAGCTTTTTAGAAAAGCGCGGGATTAAGGATAATGAGTTGCAGAGCGAGCTGCCAGGCGTAGTGACATGGGGGGTTGCCAAGGGTTGCTTTGTTGACCCTAATACCCTGTTTGATCGAGATGAATGGCGAAAACTTGGGGATAAGTTGTGGGAAGCCACCCTAGAAGATGATAAAGTTGGAAAAAAACTAGGCAAGACATGGAAAATAGTTGTTAATGCTCTTGATAAACATCATGCAGAGCAAAAAGCAGCTAAAGCCGCTACGGAGTGGCTGAGCTCACCTTCCCCATCCACCTCAGGGCAAGGTAAAGAGCCGTCCTGGCCGCTGCCGCCTTTAACAAATACAGTGTATGTTCCATCTTCTAATCCGTTTACTGGGGCTTCCGCTCCGCCCCAGCAAGATACAATTCCCCAGGCGCCTGTTTCGGAAGAAACCATTGCTCGTACGAATGGGGGTCTGGGTGAATCAAGTCGTTCTACCTTAAGAGTGTTGGGTCAGCGTGAGGCTTTATGGAAACAAATTGCAGCACAGGTGGCTCAGGAGGGCGATCTAAAAGCTGCAACTGAGATGTTGGAGGCGTTCCCAGTAACTTTCCACCCAATTGGGGGCGGTCTCCAAGCCACTATTACGCCCTTAGATTGGGAACTACTAATGCAGCTGCGGGCTACCGTGCGTGAATTCGGAATACAAGGGGAACCTACTAGGCAAATGCTAGATTATATCTGGGGGGCAGGACTTTTACTTCCCAGTGATATTAAGAGCATTTCACGTCTAGTGCTCACTCAACACCAACAATTGTTATTCAATGCTCACTGGCAGGCATACTGCCAGGAGTCAGTAGCTGCACAGCGCCCACCAGGCGACCCACTACATGGGGTCACCCTTGATGAATTGATGGGATTGGGTGCCTATTTAAGAGCAGAGGCCCAGGCGCTTATGGGACCGGACAAAGTTAGGGAGGCTATGGACACTGCTCGGCGTGCTCTAGATAGGATAAAAGCGCCCGGAGGCCTCCCGTCCTATATGTCTCTAAGACAGGGATGGGACGAGCTGCTGAAATCTTTTGTAGATAAGATATCTGCCGCAATTCAAGCGGCAGGGGTGCTAAAATATATGCAAGGAGCCATGCTGAAGCAGTGTGTATTGCAAAATGGAAATGGGACAACCCGAAATCTTATCATGACTATGCCAGAGCACTGGACTATAGAAGACCTTTTAGAGCGTGCTGCACAGATTCCATTAGGTAGCCAGGCTATGTTAGTCAATGCTATCAAAGAATTGGGGGGAGGGATTAAAGGCGCAGGCAGAGTCCTCTCACAATCAAGTACTTGCTGCGCTTGCACCCCTTCGACAGCCAAAGCCCTCTTCAGCAACGAGAAAAACAAAGCTCCATTGTTTTCGCTGTGGACAGCCGGGACACATACGGCGGAACTGCCCTGCTGGTGCAGTGTGGTGTCCTCAGTGCCAGTCTGCGTCACATAGCTCTGCGGCTTGTCGGAGGTCCCAGGGAAACGGGAATCGGAGCGCGAAGGGAGCCCGCGCGATGGCACAAATAGTCGCCCCTGCCCAAATTCAACCACCTTGCAACCAGCCACAACAGGGAGCCTCGGATTGGATTTGTCAACCTCAGTAAACATTACCTTGGTGGATAACACCCCTAAGCGGATACCTACGGGAGTTACAAGACCAGTTGTGATTAATGGGCAACCTGTTGGTGCCCTTTTAATTGGGCGATCATCTGCAACCATGACAGGACTTGATATTTTAACTGACCTAATTGATGCGGACTTTCAGGGTACCATCGAAATTATGGTTCAGACATTTCATCCACCTATCCATATTCCTGCTGGATCTAAAATTGCTCAGCTCGTGCCCTTGCCACAGCTCATTCAAAATTCACTTGGTAACTGTCCTCATCGAGGAGTAGGAGGCTTTGGCTCCACAGGCCCTGCAGTTATGCTGACAGTGGACTTAGGGCAGCGCCCACAAAAACTGATATTTTTGGAATATGCAGGCCAGCGGATACAATTAACAGCACTCCTGGACACTGGAGCTGATGTCACGGTGGTAGACGAAAACAAGTGGCCTGCCCAGTGGCCAGCCTATGCATCAGGAGCTACCGTTACTGGAGTAGGAGGCATCACCATGGCTCGGCGGTCACCACATTTAAAAATCACCATTGATGACAAAATTGTGGACTGTGTAGTGCAGCTGCTACCACTTCCCCCAGGAGTCAACGCTTTGGTAGGCCGTGATGTCCTAGCTCAAATGGGAGTTGTGTTAACATCAGAATCGCCTTTCTAGAAGAGGCCATTGCATGGACTTTCCCCATCCGTCTCACCTGGACAACAAATGAACCCAGATGGGTAGAGCAATAGCCTCTAAAAAAGGAAAGTCTAGAACAAGCAAATTGCTTGGTACAAGAACAATTCCAACAGGGGCACTTGCGTTTATCCACCAGCCCCTGAAATACTCCAATTTTTGTCATAAAGAAAAAATCTGGAAAGTATAGACTGCTCCATGACTTACGTGCTGTAAATGAGCAAATGCAAGCTATGGGAGCCTTACAACCAGGACTCCCCAGTCCCAGCATACTACCAGATGAATGGTCTTTACTTATTGTGGATTTAAAAGACTGTTTTTTCACTATTGGATTACATCCAGACGACATGCAGCGTTTTGCCTTTACGCTGCCCTCAATTAACCGTGAGGCACCAGCTCAGCGTTTTGAATGGACTGTATTGCCACAGGGAATGAGGAACTCTACCAACACTTTGTCAACTGTATGTGGATACAGCTCTCAGGCCCCTTCAGAAGGCCTGGCCAGAAGTAATTATCTATCACTACATGGATGATATACTGCTGGCACAGAGTGCACCTTTCACAGCGGAACAGTTACATACCCTGACTCATCACCTGCGTGCTCAAGGCCTTGTCATCGCCCCAGAAAAAGTGCAAAGCACATTGCCATGGCGCTACTTAGGATGGACAATAACAGACCATCAAGTCCGTCCTCAAAAACTGCAAATTCATGTAAACATCAAAACCCTGCATGATGCTCAAAAACTGATGGGTGATTTACAATGGCTCCGGCCTGTCATTGGTATTCCTAATGAACTCCTGAATGTCCTGCGGCCCCTACTAAAAGGTACTGACCCGGCTACAAAGGTCACTCTATCTACAGCACAGCTGGCAGAGATTCAAACTATTTCTGAACGTGTTGTACAAAACCATACATCTCGCCGCCTTTTGGATGTGCCACTGAACATCACCGTGCTAACTGGCCCTCAGTACCTTTTAGGTGCCATCACCCAGCATAAAAAGAAAACGGGGGAAAATACCCCCAGCAAAAACAAAAATGACAAAAACAGAAACGACAAAAACTACTATGATGTTTTGGTGCTGGAATGGCTAGCACCTCCCCTTCAACCGTGGAAAACAATTCAAGAAGACATCATTACAATGGCAAATCTTATCAAACGCGGCCGCCAAAGGATAAGGGAGATCCTAGGAACATCGCCAGGGGAAATACAGGTACCATTGAAGCTAGATTACCTAAATTGGTATTTACAAAATTCCACAGAACTTCAAGCAGCGCTGCTAGAAGAGGGAACATTCATCAGCATCCGACCTCTCCAGCCTCCTACGTTGGCATAGATGTCCAACCACCGATGGTTAGTAAAGCCAGTGCGGTCAGCCTCCCCGCTTTCAGGGGCAGTGACCGTCTATACAGATGCTGGCAAACGCTCCCGTACAGCTGCTGCGACGTGGATGGAAGAGGAGCAATAGCGACACAAAATCATTCCCGCAACACCAGAGGACTCTCTACAAACCTTGGAACTGTCGGCAGTGGTCTGGGTTTTTACCAACTAGATGAGCCAACCTGTTAACATCGTCACAGACTCACTTTATGTTGCAGATATTGCCAACAGAATTGAGGAAGCAATGATTAGAGATGTTCAAAAGCACCAACTAGCGGAACTCCTGATGGCACTTAAGCGCACCATTGACCAAAGGACAGACCCGTATGCCGTGCTACATATAAGGAGTCATCAGTGGTCAGAGGGCCTTGGAGAAGGCAATGCCAGAGCGGATCGATTGGTAGCAGTGGCGGAAGCCCCAGTGTCATCTTTTGAGAAAGCTTGACACGCCCATATGAACTTCCATCAGAACGCAAGGAGCCTCCACAAGGGTTTTGGAATTCCACTGGCAGAAGCCAGGGCTATAGTGCGGGCTTGCCCTATCTGTAGCTTCCATAACCAGGGTGTTGGCTTGGGCATGGGGGTAAACCCCAAAGGGCTGCAAGCTAATGAGCTATGGCAAATGGATATAACCCATGTCCCTGAATTCAGCAGACTAAAATATGTTCATGTTTGTATTGACACATATAGCCACATGATATGAGCAACATTACAGCCCGGCAAAAGAGCCCAGGATGTTATAAGACACCTTACCAGCTGCTTTGCAGTGCTAGCCAAACCCAAGGCTATCAAAACAGACAATGGACCAGCTTATTGTAGTGTCTTGTTGAAAAAATACATGCAACTTTGGGACATAAAGCATACCACAGGAATTCCTCACTCCCCGACAGGGCAGGCAACGGTAGAACGGGCAAATGCAACATTAAAGAGCTATTTAGCTAAACACAAGGAAGTTTCAGATAGTAGAGAAAGGCTTTCTAAAGCCCTGTTTGTATTAAACCATTTATGCATATTTGGTGATCAGGATCTACCACCTATCCTAATGCATCACCAAGAAGTGGTGCAGTCACCAGTACCATGCATGAAGGTCCTATATAAGGACCCCAAGACAGGCATATGGGAGGGTCCAGTAGAGGTTATATATTCTGGCAGAGGTTATTTTTGTGTGTCCTCTTCTACAGGCCCCCTTTGGGTTCCTAGCCGCTGGGTGAAGCCTGCACTTGAACAACCTGGCACAGCTACAGGTGCTCCTGATACCACCGCTTGATGAGACGCCACGACTGCTCCGACTTCTACATTGTGCTATCGATCCAATCTTGCGGCGAGCTGGGCTTCAAGCCGGCACTTGGCAAACCTTGCCGGAGTTGGAACAGCTCATAAACAGACTGGGCGCTCTAACAACTCCGACCAGATCCCCTTGCAAAAGTTGTTTTAGGCCGTGGTGTCGGGCGTGGTTACTTATTAAGTGTGGTATCTGTAAAAAACGTTGGTGGGTCCATCAGGAGGTGTATACTAGCTGTTGTTTAAGTTGTGTTAATACACGGACAGCCCAAATTACTCACTCAGATGTTGGTTTACAGCGAGATTTAGCTGCATTTACAGGGCTGCCTGGCCATCAAGGCTTACAATTATTTGAAGCTGAGGAGCAAAGAGTTATAGCTTGGTTACGTTGGGAGACCCAAGGGGTTATAGATTGGGTTACATCAAATTCTGGGTCTCAAATTTTGAGAGCAGTGTGGTCTCCTTTTCAATCGCCCTTAGCAAGAATCCCAAAGTATTGGCTTATTAGGGAAAATGCCTTGGAGCGCGTTAAAGGGCGTTTTGCTCCTGTGGATTCTAGGGGTCGACCTAACAGATGTCACTGTCGACAGCCTTCTCCACTCAATTGAGCCCAGGAAAAATGTATGGATTACCTGGGCAAATCAAACACATACTAATGCTTTTTGCCTTGCACTTGCATCAGCTACTGACCCATTTCGTACATGCTTAATCGGTATCCCAGGCTTTGATAATACTAGTTTTGCGTGGTATTCGACTAACAACTGTTCGCAAGCTGTCAATGTTAGCCATTGTACTGCTCTTTTGCTGTCTGGTCTCAACACATCGCTGCCATGGGACCCTCAAGAGTTTGATCTCTTGGGGAGTCGGGCCCTTAATGCAAGTGGCAATGAAACGGGCTGCGTACAGCTTGGTAGCCCCGTAATACTTCCCAACAGCACCTGGCTGACCCCCCACGCAGCGGTGTTTGCCGACAACCCTGCCCAGTGTGGAGAATATAAGACCTATGGTTGGGACAGCAGTCATATACACATGTGGGCTAATCAAAGCACTCTTGCTCTTCCGCCTGGTGTATTTCTCATCTGCGGGGATCGCACATGGCACGGTATCCCAAAAGGTGCGCACGGGGGACCATGCTACTTGGGCAAGCTTACTTTACTTGCTATAAACAAAACCATCGCAGCTACTCTAACTCGCTTCAGGAAGAAACGTAGCTTGACCTTGTCTCCTAATTGCAAAGATAATGCAAAATTGTGGGGCCCCACATCTAGAATCTTTGGGTCGATCATACCACAGATTGGTCTTTCCCACGCATTAAACACCATTGGGAAATTAGCCTGCTGGGTAAGCAAGAGGTCGAATGTCACCACAGAAATTTTGGAGAAATTATCTCAAGATATGGATAGCTTAAGGCATTCCATATTGCAGAATCGGGCTGCCATAGATTTTCTGCTCCTTGCTCAGGGGCATAGCTGTGATGAATTTGAAAGCATGTGTTGCTTTAACCTCAGCAATCATGGTGAGTCAACACATAGACAGCTACAATGGCTTAAAGAGCATACAGCTAAGATAACCGTGCAGAAAGATGATGGCCTATTCGGAATTCCTTGGAGTGACTGGGGTATAACAGGATGGCTTCGCTATATCATGCAGATAGGATTAGTGGCTTTACTTATTTTTGTTGGCATAGCTGTCATCTTACCTTGCACTTTGCAATGCTTAAAGAAATCATTGTCGCAGACAGTAAACCAGCTTTAGCTTGCGCAGACCCGTAAAGAAAACAGGGGAATTGTTGAAGAATGGCTAATAGAAAAGGGACATACAGACTTAGACAAGCTGTTTCTTAACAATAGTCGTACTCAGCTAGTTTAACTGACTCAACAGCTAACTATTGTCTAGATGCCAACCCTGTGCCCAATCAGCGACTAGGGCACAGTGACCTTGCTGCAACATTAGGATAGCTGTACCGATAGGAATGTAAAAGAATCAATAAGAATATAGAAAACCAGACAAAAGTTAGTATGTATCCATACATAGGGCAAATAGCCAGACTTAGGGCGGTAAAGCAAATAGCCAATAATAATATGCGGTTACAGAATATGCATTATCTAATTAACCACACTATAAGTATGTATGCTGAAAATCCAATAAACTGAAGCTTGTTATACATTCATATTGGATGTTCAAGTCTTCCTTCCTTTAAGTCTGCGGCAAGAAATACCTCCTGTAGGGAACCTGGAAAGCATGTGCAGTCCAGAAATGAGTATTTCCACTCCATTGTTCTGACTGCTTTGTTTTTGGGAAGAGCCCACTGCTGTCCATAGGTTCTGCTGTCTGTGACTTTGAGTCAAACCCTGGCAGTACAACCATTGTCTGTGTCAGATCTCACACTGACCTGTGAACTGTGCAACCTGGGACAAAAATCCTGCTTTTCCATGACAATGGACTTGCTGTCTCCATTGCAAAATCCCTATCAGCAGTCATGGTGTGGCACTGTGCCAGATCATACCTTAAAAGGGTCATTTCTGCACAAGGCACATTTCCTCCTCCATGAGAAAAAGGTGGGCTCATCCTGCTGTAGGTAAATTTTGCAGGTACTGTAGAATTTTTACAGCATAACAATAAAAGTAAAACTGTATCATTTTCATTGGCAAAAAATTAGTTTACTTGGTAAAAAATGTACAGCTTCTCCTATTTTCTTTGTAAGAATAGGCCCAATTCTGCCTTCAGTTGTATCCCCATGATCTTTATGAAATAGAGGTATAAAGAACAGAGGTGAAGAGATAAAATTGAGAGAATGTTCTGTCCTTTTGCAGGAGATGTTACTTCACAAAATGTGCTCTTTCCCGGCTTTATGATGCATGATGTATTATCTTAAGATCATCAGTTGCTGTCAGATTGGAGACTGAGGAGAATTTGCTTTATGATGTTCACTAATCTTTCTGTTCTCCTGCAAGCCTTTGCTCTGACTTCAGTTCTCTCAGGAATCTGTAAACTCACTCATTATATATATATATATATATATATTTATTTATATATATATATATATATATTTATATATATGTATGGGGGTTTTTTGTTTTTTTTTTTTTTTTAGCTTGGAGGTGCATTTACAGATGCTTTCAAAATAAAAAGTATGCCCATGGTCATGGGCAGCCTGCAGTAGGTGACTCTGCCTGAGAAAGGGGTTAGATAAAAATGACCTCCACAGGTCCCTGCCAGTCTCATTCAGGCTGTGACTCTCTATTTGTAACTCCTCAGTCTCTTCATTGGGATTCAGGTGATAGAGCAATGGAAACCACTGTCCTCTTTTATTCTATAAATGTTATCCATTCTACAAAATGGGCTCCACAGGAATGGTGATCACAAACTTTGTGAGTATTTCAGTCTAGTGCATGCAGTTATTTTCATTAGCTAATACTATGGATTTTGGTTCAACTAAGTGCTTAAATGCCAAAGGGAGGCACAGAATAATCTTGAGGAAGTCAAGAGAGATCCTTTTATACTCAATACTGAAGTGCTTGGCTGAATAAAAGCCATCCTCCTGATTTTCACTAAAACAGTACTGGGAAAAACACATAGTTTGTGCAGCAGAGAGATGGGTGCATGTGAGTCTCTACCTTTTACATAGCCTTTGAAACTCTGATACTGTAGGCATTGATGCAGAGTTAGCTCTCAAAATGCAATTCACCGCTTAGCCATGAAGTAGGCTGGATTTTGGACAAACACCATCTTGCCAAATCACCAAATCGTTATTTGGGGGGTCTTTTGTTTTTTTGGCTTTTTTTCTGGGCCAATATCAACTGAGGAGAAGCTCTCCTCCTCATCACCTCATTCTGCTATTCAAGTATTCTGTCAGTTCAAATAATTTATTATTACCTGAGAGTTGCTGTAGCTCATGGCAACTGTGAGCAGCTGTCAGGGCATCACAAGGCAGCTAAAAAGCAGTATGGCAAAAGAAAGCCATAGATATGCTCTCAACTCTCCAAATATATATCCCTTTTAAATTTTTTTTATTCATTGCACCCAGGTTATATTGAATATATCTAACTGGTAAGATTAAGATTACTGTGCCCCAGAGCCAATAGCAGCATGTTCTGGGACACTGAGCTTGTCCCACCCCTGCAGAGAGAACCAGGACTGGGATCACTCACCACGTCAGGCCACGTGGGCTCATCTGCCTCCTTTTAAAAACACATTTGCTGTCTTTTCTTGCATCTAAAAAGTTCTACACATCCACAGCATTTAAATAAATAAACCAATGTGAGCTGTTTCAGTACAGTAGGATCAATACAGGGCTTCAATACAAGCTTGGGTCAGACCTTTGTTCAGTGGGTGGCAGTGCTGCCTCTGCACAGGACCTCCTGTTTGAACTGGCAGTGTCAAAACATTTTGATCTGCCCTCTCCCTAAAATTAAACCCTTCCTTGCAGTTCCAGCAATGAAAGCAGTTTTACAGTGGGTGTTAAGATAATGCAAAGCTTTAGTTTAAAGGGAATCAGACCTGGAGAGTGTGTATCGAAGACTCTCTGAATTACATTCAGCACTGTTTATGGGTTCTCAGGAGTTGCAGAGCCTGTTAAAAATGAAATAAAGCTCATGGAAAGGGGCTTATGTTTTCTATTCTGCTGAAAGAGAAATAAAGAGGAAAACATGTTTGTGCCTGTTCAAAGGCTGTCCAAGGACAGCTTTCATTCTTTGTGACCCAGTTACATAAAATGCTTTCACAGGAATTCCTCAGATACATATTAAAAAAAAAAAAAAAGAAAAAAGAAAGGAGAACACAGATCAGTGCTTCTAATCTTCACTCTGAGGACATATCCAGGCTTGGAGCCATTGACAGATATCTTGCATCCCTTGTTACCTGTACAAAAATTAAACAAAGCAAGAGATGAGCAGCACAGGATATGAGAAATTAACTCTGTCCATGGAAATGCCACAGTTTAGGATCTTTTTTTTTTTAAGAAACAGTACAATCAGTTGTAACTTTAGCCAGCACAAGGTGACCTATTGCTCTCACCCTCTTTCTCCAGTAATTTTTTTCTTCCTTTTGGGACAATGTGAATCCTTTGAGTATTTTGTCTGGTATCACCAGATGTCCCCAGTCCAGCTGAAAATTTTCACTGGCTTTTGACAGAAGGTAGGAAATACTGCATTAGACACACAGTTCTTGTCAGACAGGAACCCAATCCCTTTGAAACTGGTGGGCCTCAGTCTGCCCTGTGCCTTGAATCCTGACTAGGTTTACACAGGAGTTGATCCCTCTACAGGTACCGTTGATAAATGAAGTGCCTTATAGACCTCATTACATCCTACCTAAAACCCAAATCAGGGTGCTGTGCTATGAGGGACAAAAGTCAAAGGTCTGTCTGAGACTTTTTGGTATTGTATCTGAGTAGTTGTGTTTGATGCTGCTTGTGGAACATGAAGTTGGAAGGATTTCTAGGAAGTTGTGTTATACCACTTCCTATTGCCCAGGGGTCCCAAAAGTGAAAGAGTACACAGAGCTCCAGAGAGCACTGGGCAGCAGTACTGCAGGTACAAAGTGACAGAAGAAGCCTTTTGGGGCAACTTGGAGTCCTTTTAGATATCTTATCAGCAACTGAAGTACTCAGAAATATTTTCTTTTTGGTGGTGTTCCTTTCTGATGAAAGAGGAAATACAAACTAATAAAGTCTGTTGTAGCTGCTTGCTGTGATTTGAAGAATTAAGATACTCACTACCCACTACACTAATTCCCCTGATACTGTGCCCTATTAGTTTTGCCAAAATTAAAAAGATTTTTTAAAAATTCAGTGTTTTCTTGATATGAGCCCTGAATTCTTGTGTTTGTCTGTCATATGAATATTGAGTCATTGATATTTTATATGTCACACAGAATGGTTGAGATATCAGAGAAAACAAATGATTTGCATAAGCATCCCAGAGGCATTTTTGGCTTCCCAGCATGCAGAAGCCTTAGCCTGTTGTCTTCTCACAGAGTCTGCTGTAATGCTGCATGCCAGAGATGATAATTCACTTTGCGGAACATGATCAGAAGAACCTTTATGGAGGTGTGACAGATTCAGCTGTAGCCATCACTTGAAGCATTTTTCCATAACCTTAAAAACGTGTCTCCTTCTGATTTTCTTTCTTGATGACTTTTTTAGGTATTGTTGAGCTGCAGCTGTCATAGGCAATGAAATTCCTAAAAGAGCAAGGGGATAAAAAGGTTAAAGTGCCCGCAGCCACAGTTTCAGGACTTAATTGGACACCAGCTACTCCACTATGAGCATTCCCCCAGAGAATGGTGGAGTTCTTGCAGGCTTCAAACAATGGAGATGCGTGGGTTGGTGCCATCTGCAGCCTAGGGCTGGTGGAACAAAAAGATGTTTGAAGAAGAGGGAAATTCTCAGAGATATGGTAGAATGGGAATGATCTGAAAGTAATCAATCATCAGGGTGACATAAATCACAGCACACAAGAGCCCACAGCCAGGAGATGTCAAACGCCGCCCGCAGCGCGTCAGTCTCTCTGGCATCGTCACTTTTGTGTGCTGTGCCACTGCTCTTTTGTGGGCCGTGCATTTTGTGGGGTGATGAAATCCAAGAATGCGGGGCTGCCCCTTGCTGGCTAATGCTGCTTTATGATTGCGCACCCTAACGTGCACTTGGGGCTCATTCCTGCCCTGACCCGAGCCAACAAGCGATTGTGACTGGGTGCCAAAGCCGCCAGATGTTGCTTGATCTCATAATTACATTAGTGCTCCTGCTCCAGTGCAGCAGCATCCAAACAATACCAGCCAAGCTGGGGCACAAAGAGAGGCTGCAGCTCTCATGTGGTCATCTGGTCCACGCTTGACATTTTTGCCTAAAGCTCTCAGATGTTAAACTTAATTTGTCTTCCTTGATTATAAGTGAAATGATCTGTGCGCAATATTAAAAAAACATTTATCGGCTGGAAAACGGCAAAAGGCATGGCATAAACTCATATAAATGTTAATGAAAGGCAGACAAAATTAAGCAATAGCATTGTATTCTTTAGGCTTTTATACACTTTTACTTAAGAGAATCTAGGAGAGGAGCTCAGAACAGAATTGGAGGATAAGCACAGAAAATATTGTTTTGAAATTTACACCTCTTATAGTTTGAAACACTGGTCTGGAAGTCCTGTTAAATGAAACAAGCATAATCCTCCTTTAACTTATTCCAATATTGATTAACAGATCAATGTAAATCATAAATCCCTTTATTTCAATAGAAAGGCTCCATCTTTCTACTGTTGTCCATAAAAAACCCATGAACTTTTGGCTGCCTAGCTCCTTCCAAGAAACTGTACAAAGTGGTAAAACAAAGACTGTGGTGGTTGTCTAATGGGGTCTATTCCTCTGAGTCAGGGCGATGCCGTTTGAATGTTCTGTAGGGCAGTCTGAGCACAAGGCTTCAGGGCCCAGTACAAAAATATTGCAATGCACAGGACTCAGATTATGTTATGCTTCATCTTGTCATATTGAGCTTTAACTTGCTAACGTAGAGCTGAAATACTTCAAGGACGATTTCATCCCTTTTTTTTCAGCCCTCGGACCCCAGATCACCAATGGGCACATTGCCCTTTTCTTTCACCTGCTTTTCAGCTCACAGAGCTCCAAGACCTGTGCTTGAGTTCTTCAGCACTGGTGCTCTACATGGGAGCAGTAGAGCTCTGCATAGCCCACTGTAATTTTCTGCTTTTCCAAATAAATGTGGTGAGTTCTCATCATCAGCAACTGCAAAATTACAGCATTTTCCTTCCGTCTCAATTTTGAGCTATAACACATATCTCAGACTAGGCACAAGGAAAATTGTAGCACAGGACAGGAAGTATCAGCTAAAAAGATTTTCTAAACAATGCAAGTTGGCCTCAGCATGCCCTACTAATATTATCCATCTTGCACTATTTTCACTTCAACTAAGAATATAAAGTCATGCCGCATCTAAGAGAAATTTTATTTCCTGTACTGCTACAGATTTTTAGCATAATGGCCCATGTAGATCAGTGGGCAAATATTACATCCTAAAGTTTCAGATAATTGCCATCTTTATGTTTCATATCTGATCTTTAATAAATGTTATTTTACACAGTGCAATTAGACTTCAGGATGTAAAACTCTGAGAGTAATCCTGAACCTTTTTGCAGAGCTGGGTATTTTCAGGGTGCACTGACATCTAGATTCTGATCTAACTAATGGCACAAATCTCAAGCAATTTCCTAGAAATCAGTACAATTACATCAGCACAATCCCATAAAACTGGGATGAGAGTCAGACCTTCATTTCTTTTCCAGCCTGTTCTAGAGATATAGTATTTTCCATTTAGTCAACTTAAGAGAACTGTAAAGGTATAGAAAGAAATGATAGAAGGAAATTTTACTATTTAACATATGGGAAACTTGGTTATTATTTTACCATAAGCACACACAGGAAAAAGAGCATGCTGCAGTAAAATGGAAAAAATTCGCCTCAGGTGTTGTATCATGAAATCCTAGGAAGTGACATCAAAGATTAAACCTGGCCCATTTACTTTTAAGCTATTTTGTTTAAGTATCAGATTTTATGTCTGGAGATTTTCTCTACTCTGTGAATTTTATTCCTTTTTTTAAGCATAAAACTGAATAAGGATCAAGAAGAATTTATTTTGTCGCCTCGGTACCAACACAAGACCCTCATGTTGGTCCCTGAAATTGTTTTGACAGTTCAGGGTGTCAGGGATGGAGCAGCTGGGGTCGGTGTGCACAGCAAATGTAGCTCAGGGTGGTTTTAGCCAAGCAGGGACAGCTGTTTGCCCGTGGAGAGCCCTGGCTCTCCTCCTGCCAGAGCAGCCTTTTGGTTCCAAGGACAAACTGCTGCACTACCCGCTCACACGGAGACAGCTGTAATCGGGTGTGGGATAGCGCTGTCTCTTGGTCATCTCTCTGTCTGGAGAGGAGCAGTGGGAGTGCCAGGGCTGTCTGGGCAGCCACAGGTGCCATGGTGTCTCCTCACAGCCCTGAAGTCACAGCCTGCTGCCAGCTCTGCTGCCTTCTCTGGGCTGAGAGCTGTTTCCTTTGATTCATCTCACTAGTTCAGAAGAGTGGGAGAAGATGCCTGGGGAATTACAGGAAAACTTCTAAACTATTATGGGAAAAAGAACAAAATGGACACTAAAGGCCTTGTTTTGGTTAATGGGAGCAAAGGGGGAGAACATTTCAGGGATAGGTGACTTTGGGACAGTGGGAGAGGTGGCTCTGGGCTGACCCATTGCCCTGGAAGTCCTTGGTACATGGAGGTCTCCTTGGGGATTCTCTGCCATGGCCCAGCCTCCCCCCTGTCCTGGAGTCCTCTGGAGCTTTTACCTGGACTTTCAGGAGCCAGGGAAATCCAATGGAAAGCTTGGTAGGGGTAAGATGTGTATCTGTCTGCTGAATTTTGTTCCCAGTCCAAAACTGAAAACTTTTTTTGTGGGAAGAAGTTAACTGGAACTGATGAAGTTTCTTTTCATGGATTATTTAAGCAGTACAAGATGTTAATGCTGAGTTTCTTCCATGTTATTTGGGAAAGTATGTCTGATTATGTAAATTAAAAGTTTCTGCTTAAAAATATTTTGCTTGAGAGATTGCAAAGGCAACACAGTAAATGAATTAAGATCAGAGAGTCTTGCTCAAGTGAGAAGATTGCATAAGTAACCGCATGTGTTATTGAAAAATACATATTGTTTACAACGTATTCTTGCAAGATCTTTAAATATTTCACTTTGAGGTTTGCTTGATATAAAATATTGCATTTGTTCAAGCTGTCTCACAGGCTGGGATCTAAGCTGATTTGCAGCTACATGCAGATTAAAACCACTATGCTGTCCCATTGCAATTTTGCATTTAATTTGGTTAGTTTCCGTCTTTTTAAGAGAAACAAGAGCGTTTTCAAACCAACAGGCATTGACTGCTTACCTAATTAAAAATGTATCCATCTGCTGGTTTGGTGGCTGACTTGTTATTCAAAGCATGCAGATCTAAGTAGGTTGATTTATTTATGAAGACCTTATGACACTGAGAGATATGCACTCAAAAACATGCAAAAATAAATGTGGTTGCAGATGGGTAGACACACACAGATCTTTATGGGGTTCTAAGTAACAGATAGAGAGAATTTGGAAAATGTGCTTTAAAGGGAAGATCCTTTTATGTTGCTTTCACGTGTTTAACATTTAGAGCTCAAATAACAGAGCAGCCAGAGAACATGTTGTGAGATAACTCTAGTCTAAATATCCTATAGTGCCTTTTAAGTTGTGATGATTTTTTTCTGAAAGCTTAGTGTGAGTGATAGACTCTGAAGGAGATGCTATTTCAGCAATGTTTTATTTAGAGAACACTTTAAAGTGAATTTTAATTAAAGGAGAAAAAAATCATTAGCACTCACAAATATCGTGTGTTGGAATCAGGCTAAATGCTGTCTTCTTATATTTGATTCCATTGGTGTATTGGTAGATGTCTCCCAAATTAAGTTTCTCAGTAACCACGCTCAAGCTTTGGAAACTTCAAGTTCCAGTGGATTCATTCTCAAAGCTATAGATATTGCTGCAATCCTCAGGTAGAGTTTATTCATCATTTTATGGGCTCTGGGGAATTCCCAGCGTGATGACGCCATCAGGGATTTCCAGGTGGGGTGTGGAGCTGCTGTGCCAAAGCTCACATCACTCCTGGTGCAACTCCACTGGCACTGAGACCTTACTCTGATGCAAAGGGAGTGGTACGCAGCTTGCTCAGAGCTTGGTGCTCAGTGTGTAGGTGGTCTGCATCCACCACCTGAGAAGTGGGAGGGAAATGGAGAGTGCTGTGTCTGGGACAACCCTGGAGTCTCTTTATGGCCTCTGGTTCTGTTTACAGCACAGTTTCCAGTGGGTCCTTTTTGTTTTTCCTTCCATCCATGTGCCTGGCAGTGTGTTTATTCAGGTTTTGTACATGTTTGCAGGCATGTTTGTGCTCATTGGTAAAACAAGCCATTTTATCCAAAATAGACTGAAAATGTTTCTTTACAGAGCACCTTGTCATGCTGGTGTCCTCTTAAATTGAAACTGTCTTGCACCAGATGATAAAGTTGCTTTCAGAAGAAATGTATTTCTTACCAAACCATGCATTGACAATTGTGCTCAGCTTCACAAAAAGATAATTCTCTAATCCCAAAGTCAGTTTAAGCTGGTTCCCCGGAACATACATTTTCAGATTCCCTTTGAATTTCTTTTTATTTCCATGTCAAGACAAGCATGTGGGTTTTTTAGTGCCAACAGAATATAGAAACATGGTTTGTATGTAGATTAGCCAAGGAGGATATTAGACTGAGCTGCCTTTTGGTAGGAAGCCATCCTGGCATTTCTTTGGAAAACTCTAGAGATGTTTGAATAATCCTTACACTAACAGATGTCACCACTGAGAATCTGTTTTACTTTTACTGCTCTTTGTTTGAGTATCTTGCTGGCATTTTTTGATATTTTGGAATGGGGTGTGTGTGTGTGTGAAACTCAAACAAATCTGTATTTTCTTTTACTTGATTTCTCCCAAAGATATATTTTGATAAAAGTCTCAGATAGTCATCAAGGGAAGAAAATCCATAAATTTTGCTACGGGTGTTCCTTTTGTGCAGAAGGGAGAGGACAAAAAAATTACCAAGAATCCTTTCCTTTTGTTTCCAACACACTGCAAAATGACTGTGTGCTGCTTTCCTGGTCCCATGCAAGCCCTGGAAATGGGGGACAAGGGATCACAGTGGGTCAAGCCAAATAGTTAGTCACACTCTTTCTTCAAATTGAATCCATTGTTCAAGCAAGGCAAGCAAGTTTTCCACTACTAATTTTGGTCTGCGTTAAAAACTGTGGCCAGTGTGGCTGTGTGAATAAGGATTAGTGATGGTGAGTGGTCACGGGAGGTAGCTGAAGGGGTGGCATTTTTGTGCCTCTATAAGCTGTAGTGGTTGCACATTTCTCCCCAAACTTAATATTTCTGCTATTTATCTCAGAATGCTGCAAGAGGACTTGTTTGGGAAAAGAAATAGCATTGGAAATATCAACTGCATATGTGCTAGGAAAGTCTTACAATCAACTGTCAGTAAAGCAACATCAACAAGTAATTTCTAATGGAAATCTTGCCTTAAGGTAGAATTCAGGGAGATGTGTCCCTGCTCTTTATTGTTGGTACAGATCTGTGGACAAGAATATGTGCTCAGGGTTTGGGTCTGACTTCCACTAAAGTGATGAGATGCTGAAGGAATACTTGGAGGGAAATGGGACTCACCAAGAGTGTTTGCAGCTGGAGAAAAATTGTTCATGGTGCCATTGGTGTAGGAAATAGGAGGAACTGATTTGCATGTCAGAAATTTTAAAATCCTCAAAATGAGGTTCATGCCTGTGAAACATGAGATGCAGGTACAGACCTGTGCACGTCTTTTATTCTAATGCAACAGTGATGTTCAGCTCCTTGAGCATGGATTTGAGGTCTGGTTGTGCTAAAAGCTGTACAAGAATACCTCAGTGCATGACAAGGCCCAGCAGATGGGTATAAATAAAAAGAGAACAAGGAAATACAGTGGCAGCATTTCCCAGCACAACAAACTACCTTATTCTCTGAACTCTTCCAGCATCAGTGACAGCACTGAGGAAAATAATGGCTGTCACTTTTCTAATATAAAAGCCAGGGATTTTTTTCTTTTTTTCCATTGTCCTTGAAGCTTTTCATTTCTGTGCCTACTATTTTGCTTACATGAAGTTAATCAAGAATTTACAGTATTCTGCTATAAAATAAATGCAAATACTGAACTAGAGCACACACATATACATATACTTACTGCTTCCAGTTAGTGGTTCCCCTAAAATAGGACAAATAATTTCTTAGATAATAAGCAACCATTCTTTCATATCTGTTGGTAACCTGAAATCAGGACAGAGAAACACAGAAAACTTCAGATCCTGAGGGAAACTCATCATTACTTCAAGGCTGGCCAACCTCTAAACCACAAGTTCCACACTTCCTTACAGATGTTACCACAAGGAACTGCACATCTCCATATTCGTTGCAACAATGGCACAAGAGGCACTAGATGCCTGCAGATCTCTGACTTAATATTTCTTTAGCGTCACTATTTTAATGTGGAGAGTCACACACATCCAGCTTCAAAAGTGTTGCTGCAGTGACTGTTTCAGAACTTGGAGCAGAGCCCTTCTCCCAGAGGTAAACTCTCAAAATTAACCTTTCTTCTGTCCTGTGAATGTATCAGTCATGCCTGTATGCATAGAAAAAAATGCACAAATACTTTCCACTTTTTGGAACAGAAAGAAAGGATTTTTTAATTTCATTCTAAAGAAGGACAGAGAGTCTGCCTAGTATTAAATATAGCACACATTAAAAAAGAAGGAGGGGTGGTATTGCTTCTTGTTTTACACACTTTTCTCCTATATGATTGCTAATATTTTGTTCATAATAATGGGTGGACTATCTCAGATAGGATGGTTTAATCTGAGTTAATTAGGAAATACACTCTATTAGAAGTGCCAGAAAGCTTCAGTGCTCTGTAGGGAACCTGTCTCTGGTGCAGTTTGATTGGTACCATCATTGCATAAATAATCTTTGAAAAGATCACTGTCTCTGAACACACAGAATAAAAATGAATTAGAGCTCTGACACTCTATTCTTTTGACAGTTTTACAAAAAAGACAATTCAAAGGTTTTTGCACAAAAATTATCTTTATTTATACAGAATTTTTAGTGGAGCAATTAAAGTAATCCTGTATTTTTTTTTAATAATACCTGCAGTAAATTACGGCAGGAACCATAAAATTCCAGTATGGAAAAAAAAATCTGGGAAACACTTTGTTTTCATTTATATTAATTTTAGATTTATTTTGTTTCCCATGAAGGGCCCGATTCTGTGTACCTATGAAAGCTTAGTAGCTAAGCTGCTGGTAAAATTCAACTTTATCTTAGAACAGGCCAGAATCTAGTTCAGAATCTTAAACTGCAACCCCATTCCTTGCAGAGAAAATCTAAGCCTGCCTGCCTGATTGTTTTCCCCAGTGCAGAAAAATGGGTGGGAGCTTTTAAAGAAGCCTGAATGCAGTTTGTTCTTTCAGCTTTACCTTTCCAGCTCAGCTAAGGCTCCTCCGACACTGCTACAGGCAGCTTCCCTGCACTCTCTGGCAGAGGCTGTTTGCCTGATGTGTTTCATTATTGATGGCACACGCTGCTCCAAGGAGCCCTTCAAGGAGGCTGCCCAGCACATCCCTCTGGCTGCTGGCCCTGGCCCTGCCACCAGCTCTGCCACCACCCCTGCGCCAGCCCGACGTCTTCATCCCGGGAACTTTGATTTTCTGGGAGCTGCTGCTGCTCCCAAATGATGCTGGCCGAGCAAGAAGCACAGCTGCCGAGGACAGGCAGCACAAAGACCGAGATATTCGAAAGCAGTTTGTAATAATTAAGGTGTCTGTTAACCTCCACAGCTTTAAATAACCTTTCAGCGAATCGTGGGCTGGCACATTCCTCTCCGGGTTGCCAAGCATCTGTGCTCGCACTGCAAACAACCTGCAGCCTTACACGGTTATTTGCTCTGGTTTATCGGTCACACTTTCACAGGAAAAAACCTGCAGGTCTCTGCTTGCCCCTGGCCTTGCTGAGGGTAAGAGCTGCGCTGAGCTAAGCCGACACCTCTGCTGCAGAGGTGGGTGCTTGGGTTTGTTACATTTGATCTGCTTGTCCAGTGAAAAGCAGTAATACCTGTTTGGACATTTTGGTATATTTATTTCTCTGCTCTGTCTGTACTGCTTCTCAGATTTTACCTTTTGCCAATGCCCTTTTATGTTTGTTTATTTTAGGAAACATAATCTGCACCGCAAACACTTCTGGATTTGTAAATATCTTTGGTGATAGGATTTCCTTTCAGGGACCTGGTAATGGCTTATTATAAATTTTAGACTAACTATGAGATTTGAGTTGTGTTGTCAGGACCAATGTAATAAAAGATATTACTCCAATTGTCATTAAAATCCTGTTACATTTTGCTTATGCTTCTCTAGCTTCCCTTAGCACTGCTGGTTAGAAAAGGCAAAAAATCTATGCATCTGTCTGTCTGTATACTGTCAAGTCACACCATGTGCCTGCTCTGAATAAAGACACTGTCACAGGTCCTGTAATCAGCATCAAGGCAGTAATGAATGGGAAAATCTTGTGATGATGATCACGATTAACAAAAGGAAGTGTAAATAATCTACAGTGGCTAAAGCTCACTTTTTTTTCAGAGTGGATTTGCAAGTGAGCTATAAACCTGATCCTTTTCTTATTGAGGTCAGCAGCAAAACTCCTGCTAATCCCAGCTGAAACAAAATCATTCTGCCAGCTTGATGTTTATAGAAATGCATATTACCTTTATGGAGATGTTCTCCTGCTACGGCTTTCTGTATTACAGCCTGCAACTTCATCTAAAGCAAACATGACCTGAGGAATGAAATCTTACTCATATCAAATAAAAAGCTCTTATTTTCAGACAGCTAGCAATAAATTTTGTCAAGTAATCTACTGGCAAATGTTTAATACTCACAGATCCAAAAGTATCAGTAAATCCAGGGAGGGAAAGGCTGGGCACGTCTGAGCACTTGTACTGGGAAGGAGCCGGCAGTGGCTCTCTGGTGCCAAACCTGATAAAAGTGCACCTTTGGGGCGTTATTCCCTTTGACAATGAGACTCTGTGTGTGACTGTTACACTTCCTGGGGTTATTTTACACTCTTTTGCAAATAGCCAAGTAGTGTGGAAGTTGTGTGGGAGTGGAGTAAATAGGATTGCATTTTTGTCGGAAAAGGCTTTTCAGAGGAGATGGGTGAATTTTTCCTGCAGGCTGTGGAATTGCATACTAAAGGAAGAGCTTGTGCTTCCTCCCCCCTGCTTTCTTATTTTTCCTTTTTTTTTTTTTTTTTTTTTGACTTTTCCCCATCTAAATGTAGTGCTGGGCCTCAGGAGGCCCATGAACACACAGAGCTTCCTACTGAGGTTGTCACTTGACTGACAGCAAAAAGCTTCTGGGGAGATGGACGAGCATGAGTAGGTGGACATAGAAAAATGGAGAATGAAAAGATAAAGTAAAAATAGAACCGAATGTTCATCCGAAATCACAGCCCTTTCAGGGGATGTAATATAACTTATAAATGTTGTGTTTGTGATTGGAAAAAAATGTAAAGCAACTCTGTGTATAGAAGCATCCATGTGTGAGAGATATTTGATATCTATTCAGAGTGAGCTGTTAGAAATTATACTAAATGCAGAGATACATCCAAGGCAAAGCCCTTGTGTCAATGCCCAATTATTTATACACTAATATATTTCCTCGGTGCTTTAAAATACGAGGAGAACAAATTGGGAGTGAGTAGAAAATACAACAACATTTCACTCCTTGCTTTTCGAGATGATTTACAGTTTCTCGGAGGTTCCGTGTTTATGTGTTTGTGTGCCTGTTTGTCTGTACCACTCGAGTCCTGATCTCCAAATAATTCGGCCAGGGTTGACCTCTCTGAAGCAGACAGGATCAAACATTTAACACACTGTCATAATTATTACAGTGTCTGCTGCGAGTGAATGCAGTTTCACTGAGGAGCTGAGACAAATATAAGATCTGAGACAAATACCAGAGACGCTGGCTGTGCTTTATTGAGCTGCATTAAATTGACCGTTTAAATGGTGTAAACTTGATGATGGTGCAAACATGATTAGCTCCCATCAAAGCCAAAGCACTCCTGATAGTGAGTTACAGTAACATACGCTGGCAGGTTGGCAGCAGTGCAGGCTGCTCAGGTAATAGGCGTTTAAGAAAAATGTAACAGCTCCAAGGGCTGTAACAAAATTTTAAGGAATAAATTTTGATGTCAGATACTTTGTTGAAGGGTGGAGTTACTGGCTGAAGCTGAGAACAGGATTTAGTCCAAGTATCAATGACATCTGTTAAAACCAAGCTGGGCTTTTACGATTCGTTGAAATGACACAAAGTAAGGAAATTGTGATTATTTTGGCAAGACTTCTTAAAAAAACCCCACATACTGGAGCCAAAATATAGTGGATTTGGTAGGATTGCAAACATTTTATTTTATGACATTTGCAGGCCTTTTTTAACATTGTCTGCGTTTATTTTGTGACTTTTTTAACAAATTAAAATTGCATTAAATGACAGAAAAAAATTTTAAGGTTTCAAAGCATTTTATATATTTTTAATGACGACTGACTTTTCTGGCATTGCCACAAAAACAACTTCAATTAAAAAAAGAAGACGTTTTGATGCTCCACCATTCCCATAAAGTTTATCCTGACTTGTAGCAGATCTGTCAGAGGCATCAAAGATGTGAAAAGAGGAACATTCACATAGTTTTAATTGAGGACTGCCTATATTTCTGTGTAAATAATAAAAAAGGCATTTAAACCTTTTCTTCCTTCTCATTAGGCCAAGAATTCGTGTAGATAATTAAAGTCAGGAAGTACAAGTTTTAACAGTTGCATTGACTGTGCTGCACTGTTTTCTAACGCCCATTATCCAAGCAGCCGCTTAAAAGATTTATTTTCTACGGAAAGAGAAAAACGCGCCAGCTATCTTTGCAGGGTTATCTTTAAGGTTCTGCCAGTGGGAGCTCCAAAAGAAATGTTCAAGGCAAAGGAAAACAATGTGAGCCTCAGAAATAGGAGCCTCATTGTAAATACTGTGTTAATAAACCTTCTTACAGCAGTTTTAAGAGCCAAAAAAATGCATCCTCCCTAGATCTTGACCTGAAATTAAACCAGGTGAAAGATACTCTGTATGTTTTAAGCAAAAAGTATTAGTAAGGGCGTGTTTGTAAGTATTATGTTGCACAGATATTTGAATCTGGGGGAAAGCAGAGTGATTTAAAGAGCAAACAGCAGATTCTGGGCAGGCATGTTTCCCGAGGCACGGAACTGTTAGTCAAACTGTAAGTTGCTTCCAAAGTATTTTTTTAGCTAATCGAGCCTGTTCAGGGCTTCTGTGCGGAAACTCCAGCTAACGCTGGCAAGGATTCGTTTCATCGCAGACGGAGGAGAACTCCTGGGAGGGTCCGGATGCGATTCCCCGAGCGCGGGCGCTGGGATGCAGCCGGGGCAAGGAGCTGCGTCCCGCACGGAGCCAGGCAGCGCCGGCGGTGCCGAGAGGGCGCTGCGGGGCGAGGGAGCTGCACCCGCGGGAGAACGGGGGTGCTACCGCCTCCGAACCTGCGGGAAACTGAGGCAGCCAAGCCGCCAAGGGCCGCGGGTGGGAGCGCGGGGGGGTTGGCGCCCGAAGAGGGATGCACTGCGGGAACCGCCGCTCCTGGAGCTTGCCAAGGCTCCGGCAGCGCTACCGAGAGCGGCGGAGGGACGGGACATCTGGGGCTGCTCGGTTTGCCCCGGTCCCGCAGCGCTGCCCCGGGCGGCCCGACAGACAGACAGACAGACGGGTCCGGGGACAGTTCTCTGAGCATGGACTGCCCAAGGACAGTGCTCAGCCCTCAGACGCTGCCTGACCCACCCGAGGCTCTGCGCTCTCCTAACAACTACGATTTTGTTGTCAACGCGCATTTAGAGAGTATTTTTTTCTTCAGAAGTCGGATGTTGGGAGCGTTCAGAGCCAAGCGGGGCTGCGGCTGCACAGCGCAGGTTCCCGGGAGCAGCCTGAGGCTATCAGCCACCACAGGTGTCCCCGGGCACAGCTCGGCTGGGCGCGTCCCAAAAGGGGAAATGCACGACCTCGTGCGTCCCGATGGACCTTAGCGCTCCGAGGGAACCGCTCCGAACGCGGCTTTCTCACCAGCCCATCCCGCCCGGCCGCTGCCCCGGTGTATAAAAGCGAGAACGATTGGCACCTTCGCGCTGAGCGGCGGGGCCCGTTCTCTGCCGGTCATCGGGGAAGCGCTGCCGAGAGCGGCCGCCGCAGTGCCCATCTCGGCCCGTCCCCGTCCATCCCCGCCCGTCCCCGTCCATCCCCGCCCGTCCCTGTCCATCCCGGCCAGTCCCTGTCCATCCCTGCCCGGCCCGGGGAGCGGTGCCGCGGGACCCGCCGCCCCCGCCAGGTGGCGCTGTTGCTCAACGGTGGCGCCGGGCCGGGCGGGGCGGCAGCAGCTCTCGGGACGCTCCCGGGACGCGGGGCCGCCCCGGGCTCGGCGCGGGGCAGGTCCGTGTGAGCGGCGCGGGCGCGGCTGCCCGGTCGCTCTGCCTCTCCTAACTTTGTTTTTTTCGCGTTTTTCCGTCATTTCAGGGAGTTCGCACACTGTTACGGCCAGAGACCCCCGTGGAGTTTCCGCCGGCCGAGGCCGCTCGCTGCCCGCGGCCGCTCAAGGCACCGTGCCCCGCGCTTCCCGGCCGGAGCGCCCCGCAGCTGCCCGCGCTGTGCTGCGCGCCCGCGGGGGCGGGGCGGGGCGGGGCGCGCGGCGCGGAGCGGAGCGGAGCGGAGCGGGCGGCGATTGGCGGCGGCGGCTGACGGACGGGCTGGCCCCGCCCCCTTGGCAATGTCTAGCGCGCGCCGCGCGCCCCATGTAGGCAGTTATTCCGCTGGGATAGCGCGGCCGGAGCGCGGCGGCGGCATGGCCGGGGTCCCGATCTGCGCCCTCCTCCCGCTCCTCGTCGGCGTCTGCGGCGCCGTCACCGGCTCCCGGGTCTATCCCGCCAACGAAGGTGAGGCTCGCCGGCGGCCGGGCGGCGCTTTCTCCCGGCGGGGCGCCTGGGGCGAAGTTCGGTGCCCCCGGGCGAGCGGCGGTGCGGTGCCGTCCCCTGCCCGCCTCGGCGCTCCGCTCGCCGCCGGGACGGCGCTGGCCCCGCGCTGCCCCGCTCGGTCGCTGCCTGTCCGGCACCGCGGAGCTGCCCGAGCGGCGCTGCGGGGGCCGTCCGCGGTGCCGGCACAGGTGTCGCGGGGCGGAGCGGAGCGGCTGCCGCCGGACCCGCGCGTCGCCCCGCGGAGCCGCCGCTGCCCCGGCCGGGCCGGGCCGCCGAGGTGCAGCGCTCCCGCGAGCGGCGCCGGGGCGGCCCCGGATCGGAGGGAGGCTCATGAAACCGGTTCTCCCGGCCGCTCACGGCGGCTCCGCGCCGTTCCCCGGGGCCCCGGTTCAGCCCGTTCTGCGGGACGGTCCGGCGGCGGCTCCGCGGGGGAAGCCCGGGGCCGTCTCGCGGTGTGGGCGTGGGGCACCGGTCCCCTCGGGAGCCCCTGCCGGGTCTCTCGGCGCTCAGCCGTGCTCCCAGGGTCCCGGAAAGTAGCGATTTTGAGCCCCTCGCTGGCATGCGGGCGCGCTGTGCCGGGCGGCGGGCGGTGCGGTGCCGTGCCGGCGCTCCGGAGAGGCGCTCCGGCGGTCCCGCAGGTGTGCCGCCACTCCGCCGCTCCCCTCCGCGCCCCTGAGCGGCTCCAGCGCGCCGGGGAACCAGCGTGCGCTTCTTCCGAGTTTCCAAGTGTTTTAAGATGTTGGCGCGGTCGGAAATAACATTTCATTTCAAGGGGAAGGTGGATGCGATCGTGCTCGGCACATATGGAAACGTTCAGGTAAACCATTTATTTTAATATTGCCTTTTGGCAGCTGGAATTTAATCTCTTTTATTTGTACCTTTCTGCAGTTACCTTGCTGGATTCCAGATCAGTTCAGGGAGAGCTGGGGTGGATAGCAAGTCCCCTGGAAGGAGGGGTAAGTTTTAAACCGCTATCTGATCAAAAGGGTAAAGGGGGTGATTAGTAACTTTCAGAGAGTCCTAATGGCTCGATTATTGTTGATTGTGGTAAGGAGGTCAGATTTCTTCCCTGGCTTACCAAGTGAATTACTCTTTGTTGGAGAAACTCTATACTCCCTTTGGATAGTTCTGTCATGGAATAAGTGGAAACCAAAAGGGCAGAAAAGAGGTTTCAGAATTAAGAGATTGGTTGAGGCATGGGCTTAGATGCCTATTTAAAGCTGAAATACCAACAAGAAATGTGATCTGCTGACTGAATTGGCATTCTTGACTGCTATTATTTTATCTGTGGACCGTCTCGGCTGGGAGATGGTCAGGGCAATTGGCGTTCTATTTCTGGATGAAGGAGTAGGGATCAATACACACGATAGACCTTTTGTTGTGATGGGACAGTTATCCTGTTTCAGGGTGTAAACATCGTGTGTTTTGGTTTCTGGACAGATAAACTGCAGCACCCAGTGCCTGACTGGGATTCCTTGGAGTTTCTTTTTGCGTACTTTTACAATTGTCTTACTGAAGAGAAGGCTGCTCGAATGCACTGCCCAGTGGTGAGGCGATGATGTTAAGAGGCTCTTTGCTGGGGCTTAGAGTCCCTTTGCTTAGAGAGCTGTGCACAAGGTAGCTTTATTTTTTGGTTTAGCTTTAGATTATTGGAGGGGTAACTTGCTGCTTCCTCATCTGTGCCCTGACCTGCAGGGTGCCCAGTGCCTCTCTGGGAAACTCCTTCGAATGTTGGGCTCTGGAGTTGCTGGGATCTGGAGGAGACTGTACTTCATGGGACTTCCTTTTAATAAGCAATTAGAAAGGCTTTTCTTCCTTCATATGAACAATTTAAGTAAAAATGCCAACAATGCACGTTAAACGTGAATGTAAAAAAAAACCAAAAAACCAACCAAATCCTTTTAATATTAAGGGAGTAAAAGCAGCTTGAAATCCTTAAGCAAAAGTAACTAAGTCAAAGTATTTGAAAAAGGAAGGTGCTGAAAGACTAGGACCTAGTCTTTCAAAGCATTGGATTCTTCAAGAAACCTACAAATTTACTTTTTTTTTGTGTGTGTTCCCACTCGTAATTAGAAGAAGCAGAGCTAAGGAAACAGCAGTGAGCGGAAGGAATCCGAGGCTGCATTGGCTGGTGATGCATTATGCATAAGCTCTGAATAACCATAACACGAGAGAATGGGGGATTGTTTTGCTCCCCCATTGTTGTTCTGGGTGAACTTGACTACAGTCCTGTCTTGTGCTCCGCCTGAGCACACTGTGCTGTCCCCAAAACTCGGTTTTTCAAAGAGCAGGGAAGTGATTGGCAGGCCTCTGGCAGCGCCCACGGTGCACATTCAGTGCTGATTGCAGGCAATTGCCCTCATCTTTTGACAGTGTGGAAAGGTACAGCTCTATCTCGCTGAGAGTCGGGCTTCCTTGTTAATCCTGCACCCTGGAAATGTCAGCTAATGAGACGGGGTCTTTCAGACGGCTCTCCAAGGGATATCTACGCTGTGTATTAAAACAGAACCTGAAATACAAGTTTTAATAAGTCAGCAGTGGAATCAATGATCAGAGGACAGCTGGATAGTATTAATGGCTGTTGGATTCCCCCTTTCCCCCCGTGTTTTTTCTGAAAGCACTATGCAAGCTTGAGAAGGGAAAATGTGTGCTCTTATTGTGGACGTGACTCGTTTCACTGAACCTACATACGTGTGTTCTATTTTTAAGACTGTAGTGAAAAATTTAAGAGTACATGGTCTGTCTCTGAGACACAGTGCTTGGAAAGCATTTTCTTTAACTTCATATGCTGCAGATTTATTTCAAGCAGCACAAACAAACTCCTTTATCTGCCTGGGAAGAATTTGTCCTTCAGTGTTTTTCTTTACCTGTGTATATGTTATTGTCTGTTTAAAAAAAAGGCATTTTTTCTAGATCTGTACCACACTACTCCTGAGGTGTGAGGGTTGTGTGGATAAGAAGGGCTGGAGATAAACGTAGTCATTTAACAGTGACTAGCTATATAGTAGCCCTGGAGGAATTAATGAATTGCATTATAAATGTAATTAATGATCTAGTCTTGCATTTCACAGTTGAAAAGCAGGTTTTGTGCCCAGAATGTTTTAATCTGCATCATTAAACTGTGGGAAGAACTGAATTATAAAACTTAATTTCAGCTTGAAAGCAAAAAGTTACAGCTTTGACCACATACTTAGAGTTATAAGTCATTTACAGCGGCTGGAAATTTTGGGCTGTAGTTATTTTCAGCTCTGTCAGAAAGATGCAGTTAGGTTTGTTTAGTATTTGTGTGTTAATGAAATAAGAAGCCCAGCTCTGTACATTTGTGTGTTGGTCAGCAGACGGGTGTGTTGAGAACCCGATCCAAAAACTTGCTGAATTCAGTTGCTGTGTGTCTGTTGACCTCAGCGGTCTCCCTATTGAATCCTCTAGCAGCATCCTCCATTGTGTAAATGCACTAAAGGAAATCCCATCAACAAGTATTATTTCCCTCTGCTTCTTCCTTTCTCTTGTACCACACACAATATTGGGAGCGTAGGCAATCTGAAGATAAGCAGAATGGAAAGTGATGGATCATAAAGACAATATTGTAAGAGTAAACTAGCTCTGTGGTGCTGTAAATTAAACAACTCTGTCTTCTTACTAACAATGTGTTACACTTTACATTGATAGATGACTTCTTAAGATTTATTTTTTCCTTTTCTCTGGAAAGGAGTGACATGCTGTGTATTGATTTTCCCCCTTCCTTCATTTTAATTTGCAGTTATCTCTAGGCAGCAAATAAAATATTATTCTTTCTGCTCCTAGTGACTCATGGTGCTAACTGCTGTCATTCTATAAACGGATTCAGCTAAGCTGGAAGCTTTTTAAGTAAAAATCACTTGCATAAGAGCAATCCTTGTGAGAAGAATGCAGGATATTATACAAGAAGCCCCTTCATGTTAAGAAGGCTTCTGTTTATCAAAGCCATGGCTTCAGTAGTTCTGAAAAGCACTTCTGAGAAGTCTCTTTAAAGTTATTACTGTTTTCTAAGCATAATTTTTTATGCTTCATTGTATTGCCTGCAAACCTAGTCAGCATACCATTATCTAGTATTTTTTATAGAGAAAGATAAATTGAATAATATAAATTGAAGTGCTATGATTTTGCTGGTTTTTTTTTTCCTGGAAAGATTTCTTTCTGTAATGCCCCTACTTTCCCTTCTCTCTCTGCCAGTAGAGCACTGTGATAAACTTTCTTCTGTCTATGATAATACTTAAACCAGTTTTTTTCAGAACTGTTGGGTATGTGTGCTTTCCTTGTCTAAGTTCATTATGCTGATCTGCTGCATCTCCTCCTTCCATACCCGCCTTGGATTATATGTGGTGTTGTTGTTTCATAATCATGTTGCCTGTTTGGCACTTCTGAAGATGCCTGAACTTGATTTGAGGGGTGTTACAATTTTGAAGAATGCTGCTATCCTGATCTTTCAGCACTTTCCCTCCATGCTAACCTTTTTGGGATTTTGATAATACCAATTCAGCTGTCTCCTGAAATTTCCTCCAGAAAAATGAAGTGTAGTATTTGTTCTTTTTTTACCTTCCCACTAGTAAGAAACTCTGTTTGGATAACCAAGTTATGGTGGTGTTGCTGGTAGACTGATGTTGTCTCCTTACCTGTTTTTCCCTCTCCAAGAGCTACCCAAGTCAAGAACCCAGTTCTCTGTAGACAGCTGTTTCTGCTCAGCTTCAAAGTAAAGACTTTGCTGAGTCTGTCCTGGATATTGGTAGCCCAGGAAAGTAGTTGGCAGCTTAGAGAAACAAGAAGTGATAGCTTAAGAGTTTTTAAAATAAGTGGTAGTGATGCCCGAAACGTGAATGTCACTCTCTCTGTGTGACTGTCCCGCTGTGTCACCTGTTGGATATTCCCGTGTGCAAGGCAGGGTCCATGAGGAATCTGCTGCAGAGGAAACACTGCAGGTCAGTGCTCCTCTGAGTCTGTAAGGTCCTGCATGCAGCCCTGCTCTAGGCAGGCTCCTGTGGGCTGAACTGTAGTGCAAATAAATGGATTGGTTCAGAGGGCTCTTGAAGCACATGCTTGCTCCTCGAGGCATGAGGGGATTTGGAATTTGTTTTTCCTGAGCAGATGCTTCCTTTAATGTCCAAGTGGATGAGGTCCTGGCTATGGCTTGGTTTGCTGGTTTGGTTGCCTGTTTGTTTGTTTCCTGGTAATGGAACAAGTGCATATTGTTTATTGTGGAGCACTGTTGTTCCTTTTAACGCTGATGTGTTTTTCTCCCCCTTTTCCTCCCTGCAGTGGGAGGAAGTGAGCATCATGGATGAGAAGAACACTCCGATCCGTACCTATCAAGTCTGCAACGTGATGGAGCCCAGCCAGAACAATTGGTTACGAACTGATTGGATTCCCCGTGAGGGGGCTCAGAGGGTTTATATTGAAATCAAGTTCACGCTAAGAGACTGCAACAGCCTGCCAGGTGTCATGGGAACTTGCAAAGAGACTTTCAACCTTTATTACTACGAATCAAACAACGATAAGGAGCGTTTCATTCGCGAGAGCCAGTTTGCCAAGATCGACACCATTGCTGCCGATGAGAGCTTCACCCAGGTGGACATTGGTGACAGGATCATGAAGCTGAACACAGAGATACGGGATGTGGGACCACTGAGCAAGAAAGGGTTTTACTTGGCTTTTCAGGACGTCGGTGCCTGCATTGCTTTGGTCTCTGTCCGTGTGTTCTACAAGAAGTGCCCGCTGACGGTTCGGAACCTGGCGCAGTTTCCAGACACCATTACTGGGGCCGATACCTCCTCTCTGGTGGAGGTTCGTGGCTCCTGTGTCAACAACTCAGAAGAGAAGGATGTGCCAAAAATGTACTGTGGGGCAGATGGCGAGTGGCTGGTGCCCATTGGCAACTGCTTGTGCAATGCTGGCTACGAGGAGCGCAACGGAGAATGCCAAGGTAGGATGAGCCATATTGGACTCTTCATTGGGGCTTAGTGGAATGCATAATTGAATGGGAGATGAGAGGAAATGGAGTAAAGCCAGTGATGAGCAGCCCTGTGGGATGTGGTGGGACAGAGGGGTTTAATGAACGAGTCCAATAGCTCCAGGTGGCAAGGCTAAGAATTATGTAATGCAAAACAAATGATACTGCTGTAATAGGCAGAAGGTGAAACACATTTTCTAGCAGACGCCTAAATTTGATTTGGCTCGGGATAGTCACCAAAATGTGAATGACTGCAAAACAGTGCAGTTGAGCTACTGTTGTTTGAAGAGACAAATCTTTCAAGGGAACTTTGTTAAGCACAGGAAATTCTGGCAAAGGCGACTTTAGATAATGCAGTAGGTTAAGAACCAGTCTGGGAGGCAGGACAGGAGTTTTAGCTGGATTACTTTCCCACTTTGGGAAGTGGAAGTCTTTGGTGTCTTACTTGTTGCAAATTTTTAGCACTAAATACCCTTTGATATTTGACACTGCTGCCTTTGTTAAATATTTTCATTTCTCAGAGAGTCTCTATTGTCAGTTAAATAATAGAGGTGCTAGGATACTCTTAGAAATGCTAAAAGTCTCCACCCCACCCTCCCACACACACACCATCCTGTGTGCTGCAGAATTAGGGATTAAAGTTTGTATAAAAGACAGATTCGCCTAAAAGAAAAAACCTCAATACCTATATTCTCTTTGCCTCCCTTCACTGGATAAAGAAGCTGTAGAAGGTTAGGGAAGGAGAGAAGAGAGTTTATAAATAAAATATCTTTAGCCTCTGCTTTGAAACTCTTGCTCATGTAAGCATAAATTAAAATCCAACTTAAATGGATTCTTGCACAGGTCAGTGAGCTTAATTTTGCTGGGTGCTGAATGGAAGGTGCTCTGCCCCTTAGGGGATTTGGAACCATGTTTTTAGAAAAGGTTCTTTGGAGCCAGTTGCCTCACATCTTCTTGGTATGTTTTTCACCAGGGCAGTTTTGTCATCCTGAGACTGAGAACAAGTTAGCAAAGCAAGTAACTGGCTGCTTTTGTGATGGATTCTTAAGAGAATGGTGTCTTTTGAATGTCCTACTTGATTTCTTTTAAATGGTAATTTACAGTCAATATGAAGTTCATTATTATGCATTGAAATTAAACTTAGGTAGGAAAGAACGCTACGTGTGAACTTCAGCTTAATTTCTAGAGCTTTTGCTCTCTGGCGGAAGCTTAGTGTGGCATTGTGGCAACAAAATTGCCATGGGCTGTGCAATGACAGGGCATCCTGTCTGGGGTGAAATGCTCTGGTTTTTCTTGGGCTCTTTTCATTGGTTTTTCCATCCCGTGAGATGGACACTTGAAAAGCTGTTTATCATGAAGTGTGTGAACCTGTGGCTGTGGTCCTGCCTGGGTGCTGCTGGGGAGCCATTGGTGGCTGGAGAGATACTTTACTTTTTCATAGCTCAGGAACTTCTCAGCAAAGCTTCCTGACACCTTACCAGCCTGGAGTGTGAGAGGAGGAAGTGAAGGGGGGAAAGCATTTATTGGTTTATTGCACAGAGATGATTCCACCTTCTCCTAAAGGCCTGTTAGGTCAGCACTGGGTCACTCTGACTGACATAAAGCATCTTTTTTCAGTGTCAGTGGCCCAGATGAGGTGAACTAATTGTCCAACAAATCCTGTGTTGTTCAGGGGAAATCTCTTGAGGTTTTGCTGATGGGCAGCAGTTATAGTGGCATGCTTTTTAAATTTATTTTTGTAGCGTTGGACTAGACCTTGGAGATGACTGTCAGCGTAGCTGAAGGCTCTCAGCTGCCTCCAGGGACATTTGGGCTCAGGATACCCTATTCTCCATTTCCCAATTAAAAGGAAGATCAGGTGATGCCACGTTGACAAAGGTGTTAGAAATGTTCTGTCTCTGGGGCTCTCCAGAGTGAAGCTGGCCTGTGCTAGTCATTTCGAGAGCCTTCGAGCCAGCACGTAATTGAAAGTGCTAAACCCATTTCATCGGCTGTTATTTGTGGTTTCCTCTTCTCACATTTGCCATTCTCCAGCCAGGAAAGTTTACTGGGAAGCTCCTCCTGATGAATTCATGAAGCTCACCAGAACTGTGCAGCTTCTCTCTGGTTTCCAGTGAGGCTGTTAAAGCAGTTTGGCCTCTGACACCACTGAATGAGGTTTCCTCTTTTCTTTCCCCTCTCTATCGTTTAGCAAATGTTCTGCTCTGACAGGTTTTTGGAAGGGAGGAGGAGGATGAAGTGAGGAGGATTCCTGTGGTTTTGGTGTAGAGGACTGGGGGCAGGGGAAGAGACTGAGTTTGGGAAAGTCTGGGAAAGGGTGCTGGTCTGGGACTGGAGCTGGTGAGCAGGTTCCACCTCAATTGTTTTTCAATAGGTTGACTGTGGCAGGACAAATACAAGGGAAGGTCAGAGGTTGTCGGTTTCCTCATCCATCTTCCCCTGTGATCCTAGGGTCAGAGTTAGGATTGATTAAGATCTTAAATGTTTGACAAAAGCTCAGTGGGCAGGAATAGTTTGGGGCAGTGGACTGGGGCTTTGCACTTGTTGGGAGATGCACAGTTGATGTTGGAGCTCCCTGTCCTCTCCTGGGACCTGCTCCCTGCCACACGGTGCTGGGACAGACCTGCTGGCCCTGGGCTTCTCCTGCAAGCTGCTTCAAGTTCGCTCACCTTCCCAATTTTGAAATAATAAGTTTTCCTTGAGATTCTTCTGCCTAATTTCTGATATGTGCGTGGGAAGCGTAATGGAAAGCCTTTTCTCATTTAAAGTCATTCTTGTAGTGGGAGTTAATGACTTTCTGACCTCAAATGGGATTTTTAAAAGATTGTGTCGGTGGTATGGAGGTGTTTGAATGTGATGACAAAAAACTGTCCTTTCTCTGACTGCTGCTTTTTTTCCAGCTGACTTTATTGATGGTGATTGTCTTACTGAACATCCATAAGTGTGTGTGTGTGTAAATGCAAAAACCCGGGGCAGGAAGGAAAAGGAGCTAAGTACTTAATGCCTATTTATTAGGGAAGCTTCACAGGTGTGGCACGACAGTGGTTCTGCAAAATTGGTCCTGATCAGTAGAAATTTTAGGTGAGCTCTGACCCTTTGCTTGCAGATGAAACTTGAAGCTGTGAATTTGATGCCAAAAAAAATTGCAATTTGTTATTTCTATTGCTGTTTATTCTACCTCAAATGTTCTGTGTTAGTAGCTATCCATTTAGAAGAGCATAAATGTGGAATATTGTTGATGGAAGATGACTGTCCCAAAGCGTGGCACATCTCAAGGCTAAGGCAATTAGTGCTTTAGGGCAAAGCTGAGACATAAAGTAATTTTAAACTTCACTTGTACACATCATTGTTATGTAAATTGTTTTGTTACACATTAATAAAATGTGGTTTGGATTTAGTCATGATTTCCTTATGATAAAACTCATATCTTTCTAACTCAAAGGAGGAGGGGGAAAATAAGCAGGAAGGGAGAAAAGACAGATTAAAGAAGCAATAGACTGTAGCCATCTGTGATGATTTTGATGCTGTGAAATTACAAATCTCAATTTTAGACCTGCCATTTAGTATAAATATGTGAGACAGTTGAGATTTTTACTGTGATATTGTAAAGGTTATGAGAGCCAACAGCTTTGTCTTCATCTACACTTGCTTTTTCTGAGTTGTGAATTGGCCAATTGGCAGAAAATCCAGTGTCATTTAAAATATGGCTCAGTCCTGGTTTCATATCACTGCTGTTTTTAGAATTTTCCTTCGAACTTTGATAAGAGCATCCCTAAGAAGTAATAATTTGTATGATAAGATTCTTTTTATCTCAGAGGCTTTGAAGACTGACTGTGATCATTGAAAGCAGCAGTTCAGTTTACATCAGAAGGATACAGTCTAATTATATGTTTTTCTGTGATAAGGTTTTTGGATGGTGGGTATTTTAGGGGTGGGGAAGTAAAGTAATTTGTGTGTACTTTCCCATTTTAGTCACAGATAACTTTTTTGTCAGAATAGCACTGATGTACAGTCTGGCTGCACAAAAGGGTGATCAGAAGGGTGACTAAGACTGTGCAGATTTGAGATTTCAGAAGGATTTTTTTTCAGGTTGATTATTTTTGGCAGGAGAAAAAATGCACAGACTCAACATGTTACGTTTGAAAAGGAGCTGAGAAGATGGAAGCTACAGGCGGGGCCTGGGAGTGATACTGAAACACAGTCTGTCTGAACCAAATTTAGTTGGTTCCTTTCTCTGCTGATTTGGTTATGTTATGTTCTCAAGTAGCTCAATAGATCTTCCAAGGGTTACTCCCTCTGTGGTTTTCTTGTGCCACCTGGTGCATTTCAAAATCCGCATTTAAATGTCATTACAGGAGCTCTATTGCTTTTCTCCTGCCTGGCCTCCTCAGAAGTCAAGTTGTCAAGCAATTGTCCCTTCATGTACTGCTTGGAGAAAAGCTGTGGTTTGCTTTCTTTTGAATTTCTGACAAAGCTTCTGCTAGTACACAGGGGAGCAATATCTGGTCCTTATTCTGTGTGTTACTGGTAAAAAGCACAGTCCCCAGAATCAAAGCCAGATGAGCTGTTGTGGTGGTATGAATTTCATGGTAGGTCTGGGTAGTCTTTTGTGGGACTTTCACCCCATCTTCTGGGTTTTGTGTGTTCTTTTAGGATAAAAAAAACCCAAAAAAACCCCCAAAAACTTTCCAGACAGCTCATCCAGTGTGTGATAAGTTCAGTATTTAGATCTGGGCTGGGTAAGGGTTATTATCTGTCTAATAATATGCTCCACTGAGCTTGGTCTTTATTGTGCTTGTGAGACGTGATTAAAGAAATGCTCAGCAGTACACTAAGGTCTTTGGAGACTGCATCAAAAAGCCCCCCAAACTTGTGAGATAAATATCTTATCTGGTTTCGTCCCATTATGCCACATCCTTTTCATATGTTGCAGGGAGCAGGTGAGGTCACACAGTTTTGTGAATCAGAGACAATTAACACTCCCATGACTAAATGGCCATTTTATGAATATTCAGAGCCTGCTTCACCTCCCTGGGAAGCAAACATGTTGGTTCCCTTCTCCTTCCTCCTGCTGGAGACTAGGGAAGCTCTCCCTGTGAATGGGGATTGGCAGCTGTCGGCCGCTTTGCCTTTTGCATGCAGCAAATTCCTCATTTACATCTTTTGTATACACCCTCATGCAAAGTAGCACACCCATTTCCCCATTTCACAAAGGAGATAAGAGCTTCCTTTGGAAACGCCAGCCAAAATCTCCTTCTGTTTATGCAGAGCTCAAAGATTTGGATTTTATGCAAATGGATTCTGTTTTGATTTTTTTGATCTCTTTGTTTAAGAGACAGGAATATTTGCTCAGTGTGCTCCTCATGGCTTGACCATGGCTGGTTGTCACTCTTGCCCAGTGTGCAGCTCTCTCCCAGGTGGTGTGAGGGACAGTGCTGTGCTCAGACCCTGAGCACCTCTGTGGAACCATGGCTGGGTGTAGAACCTCTTCGCGTGCCTGGAGGGGTGCAAGCCCTGGGGTGTCACCTCCTGCAGATGTTCCCCAGTGATCACCAAGCTCCTCTGTCCTCAGCTGGGGGGATGATGAGGTTCAGGAGCTGGGATCCCCTCTGGGCTGTAAGTTTGTGCTTGGGGCATGAGAAAGCAGCACTGAATTTTGACATTTCCTATGCTCTGTGCCAAGTACCTGCTCAGGCTGGGCTGGTGCCCTTTCCCTTTGCTGTCTGGGCTGGCTTGGCCCATGGTTACAGTGTGGTGAAAAGGGGCTCCCAGCACTTGGGTAAGCAAACATGCAGAAATGCTCTGCTGTCTTTATTTATTGAATGAAAATAATCTGTGAGAAAAGTTCTGCTTTCTTAAGCCTCATGATTATACAAGAACCCATATTTTATTTTATTTTTGGTTTTAGTGGCTTTCTTTTCTTTTTAACTTTTCTTTATTTCAACTTAAAATTGCCTTTGGCTTGAAATAAAGCTGAGGCTCATTAAATGCTCCCAAAACACAGGCTTGTTCAGAATGGATTTGTTGAAAGGTTTATTGATATAAGTTAGAACACATGCTGCATGAATGTACTGTATTTCTTTAAAGGACTGTTTTTCATTTTGTGTCTTTATAAATCAGTCGTATGAAATTGGGACCCCAATCGTGTTGGGGCTACATCCTATAAGAAACCAGAAGGAAAAACATGGTTGTGGGGGGTTTTCATTTTTGTTGGATGTCCAATTAGTGTTTAACTTGAAGGTAATTTCACAGGGGTAGTAAACTGCGCAGTGTGAAACCTGGTGGTGTAATTAAATGGAGGAAAGGCTCTTTAAAACAACAAAGGAACGTGCAAAAACTTTGCTTTAGTCCTAATAGTCACCCAGAAGGGGAGGTCATGCTGTTCAAAGTACAATATGGATGGGCTATTAAGGTTTGGGGAAAAAAAGCAAAAAAAAAAAAAAAAAGCTGTGCTATACAGTTGGTATTTGCTTTGGCTCATTTAGTCATGGGTGCCTAGAAAAAAACTCCATTTGCTGGTCTGCTTTTTATACTTCCCTTAGATGGGTGGGTTTAAACCTCACTAAGGCTGAGTTAATCTGTACAAACCCACTGCAGGAGGTATGTTGGGAAACAGGCTTTGTGCTCACTGGGGCCTGGTGCTGTACAGCTCGGGCCGTGAAGAAGCAGCAGGTCCAGCAGCCTGGGCAAAGCTGGGCTCCTGGGCAGGAGGAGGAGGAACAGGGATGCTCCTGGGCTGCAGCAGCTGGAGGGTGGAGGGATGGAGCCCTGGGTAGCTGGAAAAGCTACACTGGGTAGCTCTTCCAGAGGCACACAGGATGTCTGTGACTGAGATTAGACCAGAGTGAAGGCTGAATGGAGTGTCCTAGCTGTAGACAGCTGCTGCCCTCCTCACTTGCCCAAAGTTATCACTCACCTTTCCCTAATGAGGGACCCGTCTTACACATCCTTAAAACATTATTTGAGCTGAGGCGATCAATACCTATTGCTTCTGCTTGTATATGGGAAAGCTTTGTACAGCCACACTACAAAGCTGCAGTACAGTGTCTTAATTACCCAGATAATCCTGTTTGCTTGTATTTTTAAACTATGGAGTGCTGGGTAATTATTCAATTCTTAATAGAAGGCAAATGGCAATGTAAACAATAATTAGGATGTTAGACTAATGTGCTTCAAAGCAAATTGGATTTTTTTTTCATACTGTTCAGCATGAAGTCCCATAAAGCTGACAATTTAGTGGCAAGGAAGCAAGTTCCATTTTGCTTGTGTTTTCTGGTGTTATCTCCTCGTGCCTTGTTTCTGTGAATGAGTTTGCTGTGATGCTGCTGCCTGCTGCAGAGCAAATGTCAGGTTGACAGTCAGTTCTCCCGGTTTGCCTATTCTCTCCCGCAGCTTTTTGTTCCCTGCAGCCAGGGTTTGGAGGTCAGCAGCATCCTGAATTCCCTGTGCCAGGGCAGGTGAGTGTGGAGGGCAGCTGGTGTGGCCAGCACTGGGCTCTGTGGCTTGTGGCTGCCCCAGCCAGGCTCCAGAGGGCATGGAGCAGGCTGAGCTTGGTGACTGAAGCTCTTCTTGCATTTGCAAATAAAGACATATTTCAAGGGAAATTCAAGTTTTTGGCTCTTTAATCTTTGAAAGTAGGGTAATATGCTGTGGGTCAGAGCTACAGCTCATTATCTCCCTTAGCTTGGAGAGCACTCCTGGTTTTCATTGTTCCTATCAGGTTTTCCTAGGAGCATCATGCGAGCAACAAATACAGATGTGAAACACTCTATTGATTTCTGTTCTGCCTGCAAAAGTTGTGTGTGTAACATATTTCAGTACTTGCCCAGATCGTTAATTAAAGCCTGCCATTGTATCCATTCCTCACTCTGTATTTAGCCCGTGATTGAAAGCCGTGTGTTGGTAGCAAAGGCAAGTCAATAACGCTGCTGCTGCCTGAAATACTTTAATAAGGTCTCTGTCACACCGAGGGTTTTGTCTGGCCTTCACTGTGTGTTCTCAGCAGTCTGAAGGGATTGAACAATTGCCTTTATTTGCCCCATTATCAATGCTAAGAAAGGCCAAAATGTTCTCCAGTGTTGATGCTGAATTAGAAAAATTGAATTACAGAAATTTAATTTTAAAAACATTTTATTCTTCTCCTAAGAAGTGCGTGTGTGGGGAAATCAATGGAACACTTCCAGAGGTTACGGCTGAATATTTTTGATACAAGCACAGGCTATCTTTATATTAAAGTGTGCACTTAGAGGGCGTGGACTTTCTTATTTTAAGTCCCAGAGGGTTTTTGCCAGGCCACATTTTAATAACCCTAATTAACAAGTCTGTCTTTCCATACATCAAACATCTCCGTCTGGGGAGCTGAAGAATACCTACGAGTGCTCCTGTGAACTTGGGGCTTGAATTCATTTGTTTTCAGTTTAAGTTTTGCTGCTGCTGAAAAAGACATCACTGCTTTGAAAAGTTTCCTTTTGAAGTGTCCAGCCTGGCAATGACTGAAGCAGCCACTGGGCAAATTAGCATGTTAAAAGGAGCGGATCAATACCTTCTCCTGGCCTGATCTCTGCTGGGGCTGGGTCTTGGCAACCCTTGCTCGGGCTCTGGCCAGCTGCACCCCTGCATTTCAGGGGAGCCATCAACAGTGGCACGGGGTGTGTCAAGCTGAGACTGCTTGATCCCGGGCCCAGGCTCTTTCAAAGATGGCAATTTGAAAATGGATTTGAGGGAATTGATAGCTTTGGGAAGATCAGACAGCTTGTGAAATTATAAACAGGATTAGAAGGAAAGTGGAGGGAGAAATAGGAGATCAATCGTAGGGCACAAGTTGGCTGAACTCCTCTTGTGATGCTTGAGTTTTGTTGAACTTAGCTGCTGTGTGTAGAAGATTTCTTTGGGCTTTTTGAAGAGATAAGTAAACACGAATTAAAGAGAGGGTGTGTGGGCAGTCCCTACTGTTTCACAGAAATGCTTGGAGGCAGTGGCTGCTGGGTGAGTGTAGCAGGAGATGCTCAGATCCAGCTGTGTTTGCCGACAAACTGCAGAAGGTGGTTCTGGCTGCCCCGGGTGAGCCCCAGCCCGTGTGCCTGCACACCTGCAGCAGCAGCACCCGCCGGGAGCTGGCATGGGATGCTCTGCTGCCCTCGATTTCTCTTTGCCAGCCTCTGCTCCCTGGGCCTTTGGCAGTGCTCCGTGTCTGTTCCCTGAGGAGAGACAGCCCTGCCTTGGGAGTGGGAGCACTGGAGGTTCCTCCTCTGTCCATCATGGTTAAAACAACAAACAAGTGATTGCAGTAATCAAAATGGCTCTGGAGCTCTTCTGAAATGGAGACTATTCTTGAGAGGTTTCTGCTGTCTCACTAACCAGTGATACCAGAAGGTAGCAGAGTTCTGTTGCTGTTTCTTTTTAATGGCTTCAGTATTTGCATCTTGCACATCTGCCAGCCTGCCCCTAATCTCTGAAGTACCCTAACACAGTTATTGAGTTGACACATTTTGTCCACTCATAATTAGTACTTGGATTTCCTCATTTATTTTTGTGGTGATCAGCAGTGTCCAGGGTAGAGCTAATAAGACAGCTGAAATGAGGACCAGGTCCCTGTGCACACTCCACCTGCTCATTAATCAAGGACTCTGCAGTTAATGAGTGTAATTTCCAGGTAATATTTAATCTCAGAGTAGCAATAGTTACACTTAATGTGAAAGAACTTTTTTTGCGGTTTGTTGCTAAAGTCATTCCCATGGCACAGTAGAAACCTCTGCTACTCCCAGGTGCAGCTCTGTCAGGCTGACCCAAATTTGGACTACTTCCAAAAATCCATACAAGATTAAAATGCTGTACCCAAGTATTTAGCCTGGACATGACAGTGCAGTGGATGCTGAGTGCAACACATGCATGTAGATGTGGCTGATACTGTACATGGTTCTGTAATGCTTTGAGGTTCAAAGGCCTCTCTACATGGGGAAGAAAGTTGAAAGCAATCAGCTGAAGGGGTGAAGTCAGCATGTGTAAGTGAAGGTGCATCACTAATTCCCTGCAAGACTGTTTCCATCCTTTTTGTCTGAATCTACTCCTGTGCAGATCCTTTATCCATTTAGCTGATTCACCTTAAAGTTCTCGGTGGCTCTTTGAAGATGTGCTCTCGGTGCCCAGTTTTAATGTGCCCAGAATTAATGGACTTGGTAACCTTGAATTCAACACACCCAATAGCTTGGGAAAGTGAGCTCAAAGGGTTGTGGGCACTGTAAAAGCACACATTTGTAGCTTTAGGATTCTTTAATTTGTGGGAGAAAGGAGAACAAGAATCCACCCACAGTCACTCACAGCAGAAGGAGAGGAAGCATGGCCACAGCATGGCTGAGGAGGGCAGCTGGCCAGCTCCAGAAAGGGGCAGGAGACCTTGTCCATTGTAGAAGAGCAGCACTGGCTGTGACAGAGGCTGCTGGAGGTGCACTGTGGGTCCAGCAGTGCAGGGACCTGCCCTTGCCTTACCAGGAGTGGTGCATCCCAAGAGCAGTATGTGGCCTTATTATCTCATCTCCTTCCCATTAGGCTGCGCTGAGATGTTGAGTGTGCAGAGCAGGTCTTTTTAGTTCAAGATGAGCTGTAATTGGGGTATGAGAGTGTGCAAGAGGAGACCTCCTCCCTCTTTCCTGTTCACTTGGGCATTGTTTTGTCCATGTGTGCAATCAGAGGACCCTGCTGCTCTAACTCGTGCTGAGTTTTTGGCAGCTCCCAGCTCACTGTGGGGATATGGGGCAGGAGTTCTGCCCACCATGTTCCTCTGCTTCTTTAAAGATCACACTAACTTCTCTTTCTTGTGCCTGTGTGTTTGGCTAGCCTTCTGCAGCAATCATGCTAATTTGACCTCTCCATACACCTGTATTAAAGTTTGAGTCAAAAATGTACTGTAGCAAAGGATAGGCATTTTTCCATGGGATTGTTGAGCTCTTTGAGAATGCCGAATGACAAAGTTAACTCTTGTGCAAACATTGCCTTTTATTTGACTTTGTAGTTTGCCCTTTGAAATACAAACATATTTGTGTCAATCAGCAAGTCTCCTTTCCGGAGTTCTGGTTGACCCTGTGGAAAGAAATGTGACTGTGCAATTATTAAAGGTGAGGCCGTCTCTTTAACAAATGCTGAGTAATTGCTATTCACTCCTCTCTGTGCCTGTGCCATAAATGACAGTGAACTGCCCTTCAGCCTGGCTAAATAACAAGGGAGATACTTGTTTGGAAGGAATAATTCTTCAGAAATTTGCAATGTGTCAGAAGTATTGTGTCACAGGGACTTGTGGGTAGGGCAGAGAAAAAAGTTGTCTGTCTCAGCTTAAGAGTGCAAGAACCTTAGCTGGGTTTTAAAATGCAATTAGGTCAAATACTATATCTGTGTCACTCAGAGTTTGTAGGGGTTGTCAGAGTATAGAAGAGGGCAGAATTTGCCCATTATGAAAAAGTCTGACGTGTACATGGAGGCGTGATACCCTGACAATTTACCTACAACTCTTTATGATTAAAAGGATGAAAGCCCCTCTTCTTCTCTGCCAGAGTGTTGGCAGCAATTGGAAAAAGGCTCCCAACGTTTCCTAGGAGTTTTTCCACAGTCTGGAGCCTTGGCCCTGCTTGGTGCCACTGCTCTGATTGATTTTGTCCAGCGAAGCTGTCAGCCAGATAGTGAGGCTATGGATAAGTTGTGCCAATGAATAGAAAATTAGATCTCATTACTATTTTTGGAAAAGAACCCCTGTCCTCTGCAGGTGTTTCTTTCTTGCTGTTTTTTATGTAATAGCCTTTTGAAGAGCCAGAAGTATGACATAAGTTCAAGTGTATTAATCACTAGTGATGCTCTGTAGAGATACTATTAAGATGGCCCAGTGTTGATTTGACCTTTCTGTATTAGGTTGTGATTCCTGTATTTTTGTTCAGTCTGTCTGTGATTTCTCAAAATAAATTGTTTATTGCACTGAGCTCAGCACCGTGAGTTTGGCAGGCAGATCTTCAATAACAAAGAAGTCCTCCTGGTAAGGTAAAGAGAAATAAATTTTTGAGAGTACTTCTCAATTTGTTTCTCAAAGCGATTTTTTCAGAAAGTAATAGATTCTATTTTACCTATTCACATCAACAAGCTTATTTTGGCCTTACTCCAGAAGGAAATAATTGAAACACTACACAGTGGCTTTCTAAGTAGTCCAGAGCTTGTTTGATGGATTTGTAGCCCTTAGCAGGCTTAAGACACTAAGGCATCTCTTCTGCTGATGTTAGGGCTTACTGTCCAGTTCACTTTTAGGAGTTCAAAGGCCGGCCTTGCTTAAAGTTGAAGATATCTTGAAATGTCTCTCACATTTCTTCTTTAGCCAGAGGTGTGCAGAAGTTGGCTCTAAATATGAAGCTGATAAACAGGGCAAGAAATAATGGACTTAAATTGCAAAACCAAAAGGTTAGGCTAGACCCAAGGAAAAAAATTATAATTACTGAGATCTGTACTGCCAGTGCAGATTGCCCAGGGATGTAGGGGAATCTCAGTACCAGAGGATTTTCAGAATAAGTTAGACATCCAGTAGCATGGTTTAACTACAGGTTATCCTCCTGTGGAGCTGGGAATTGGCTGACTGGGATCATCTCCACCCGTGTCCCTTGTGGCAAGTGCTCTTGTACAGTTGTTATGGGATCACCATTGTGTGACAGCTGAAAAGGAGCTCTTGAGGTCTGACCTAGAAAGGGAGACTTGATGATACTGTCTCCTGACTTCTTTCCCTCAAGAGAAACTTTCTCAGTCTGAAGAGGTCTCTTGACTACTAGAGCTCTTGCTGTGCTGTTCAGCTTTCCAGTTTAACCAGCTACTTTCAGCTAAACAGAACCTTCTTTAGGTGTGTTGGATAACCTCTCTGTTTGTTCCAGTCCTCCACAGAGCCAGAGCAGCCCAGAGTAGATCCATGCAGCAGGTGTGGGGCTGCACTCCTTGCTCTGTGGGTCTGGGCTGTGTTTTGGCTTCATTTTGCATTCCCTCCTGTTCACCTGAGGTATGTGGCAGATGTATCTCAGCTTGGTGAAAGATGGTCCCCTTATGCTGACAGAAGCCTTCTCTTTGCATCCAGGTTGGTTTTAATGGGGAGCACATGTGCTCACTTACAAGTGGAATAAACAAGTAACTCCTGAGGAGATACTGTCTGCTCAGGTGCAGTCCTATATCTGTTAGGATGTGGAGAAGGGATATTAAAATTGTTTACGAGGTCAGAGCTATAGTGAGCCTTGCACCACCTGTGAGTTACGATATCATTACCTGAGCTGCGGGAACCAAGAAATAAAACCTTTTACCGTGAAATATGAGGAGTGCTTATGATTTTGAAGTATAGAGAGGAAGAAAAATGTGCATTATGTCCTAGTACTTTTTTTTTTTTGCTTTTGTTTTATTGCAGGGGGTTTGTTTTTGCTTACCGGTGAAAAGCATAGAATGGATATGGCATTTGCTAATAATGTTTGTGCTAGAAAAATGCTCCTTTTGCTAGTTCATTTCTCTTTGGGTCACGCTAGGAAAAATGTTCCTTCCTAAAAGGAATATTTTATTCAAGTTTATGTAAATAAACTTGCTATTATTTATCTATGTGGTACCTGCACTGTTGCAAGTCCAGTCACTTGTTTTCATTTACAACGCTGTGCTTCCTGTCCTTTAAGGGAATAGTTTTTTTTCTGCCCTGGAGTAGGAGCCATTATGATGTTCATGCCATATGAAAAGATGCACCTAAAACATACTGGAAGAGAGCAGAGATCATTGAATCAACATTGATTAAGCTGATTATTCTCAAACAGATGAGAGCAGCTTACATCTGTTAGGAGACCCACTAGCAGTTTTTCAAGGACTGAAAGCAGTTGATGCTCTATAGGTAGTGATCTGTCAAAACATATTTTGACAGTTTTTATATTGTCCTGTATAGATACTTGTCTCATAAGTCACTTGTGTGGAATTAACATTATTATGAAGTTATGTATCTGCAGAATGAGAAAGAAATTAAAAGCCGTGAACAATGGAGAAGAAAGTGTATGTGTAAAAACTGAATGAACGTGGGCTGTCCAAGAGAAAGATGTGCTGTGGACAGCAGGAGAGGCAGCAGAGATTGTCCTGGGAGAAACTGAGAGACAGCTGCCATGCAGTAAATCAGCATTTAGCAAAGTTAACTTTCGGTTTCTTCAGAAAGTGGATTCTGTGGTCTTGCTGGTCTGCTGTTATGTCAATAACTTGCATCAAAACTTCCTCCAGTCAGAACATCTGTTGCGGCCAATGGAAAGATTCCTCTTGACTTTAATGTGCTTTGGATCAGGCCCAAAATGCAAATAGTTTTTCTCTCATCCTTTGAAGTCTTTAACATTTCATGGGCTCCCTTATGTTATTGGTAATTTGCACCAGAGGTATTTTGCATGCAAATGAAATTTTGGCAGTAACAATGACTGCATTGGTGAATATGCATGTAGGTGTATCAGTAAAGCAAATTTCACTTTTCAGTGTATCAAACTTGAAATTTCTTTATAACAGTGAGTTGTGCACAGTATATACAGCTGCAATCATATGTATTGACAAATGCATGTAAAAGACTGTATAAAACTGTCAAAGTACATTTTGATACATCTGTATAAAGCCAATTGATTTTTTTTTTTTGTGGCTTGTGCAGGTTAATACATGTTTTCTATATGAAACTGGCATTTGTCACTAACTTCTTAGAGCACTGTAGATGTCATAAATTTAAATACTATAATTGAACCTGAATTTACTATGGGTTTATTTACCAGATCAAAGAGTTACTTCAACCTACAACACTCATTTTGTTTGCCAGTATAAACTCCTGAGCTTAGTGAAGTGCCTGAGAAGGACTGTTCCTTTGAATTATATGAATGTGAGCAAATCACTGGGTTTTTAGTTTTTAATAAAACTGGAAGTATATTTTTTAGCTGAGAGATCATGCTGATTTTAGTATCAACATTTTGAAGTTTCTCAGAGTCATAAAGACTATTGTAGGGCTCTCATGGGTGTCTGCAATACCAAGTCAATAAAATATGACGAATTTACAGTGACCCTGTCTACCTTGCATTAGGAACTCACTTTCTCATGTGAGGTGGGAGAAGTTCCTGTCCAAGAAACCTTGTCTGAAAAGCAATGAGGGCAGCTTCTTCTCATCGTGGATTGTCACCTGCCCTGGTCACTGGGGTGCTCTTCCCCATCGTGGGTTGTCACCTGCCCTGGTCACTGGGGTGCTCTTCCCCATTTAAAAGTCATCCTTTCTTGTTCATCTTAGTTTCCTCTGGTCCTGACCCAGCCATTTCTGCCCTCATTTGCAGGGCAATCCTGAACACCCCAGCAGGTTGAGCTGAGCTCTCATCCCCTGGGGCTCAGCCCTTCCTGCTCCCTGCAGCACTGGCCCTACCTGTACTTCAAGGGCACAGCCAGCCAGTGCCTGGGAGGAGAAAGGCAAAAACAATTTGTGTTTCTAATTGCTCTAAGATATGATTACGAGCATCTTTCCGCAGAAAAAACGTCTGCTAAATAGAGTATTGCAGGAAGGGCTTGTCAGTGCTGTTGCTGTTGGGAGATCACCGTGTGTGACTGGAAATGTAAAGAGTTAGTCACTCTTCTTGTACCCCAGGCTGTTATTTAAAGCTCTTGCTGGGAATGGCATTGCAACAGGGAGGGAGCAGCAGGAAATAAGGGCTGGGGTCAGCAGTGAGGTTTCATGTGGTGAGCAAGGATGTGTCAGCCGAGCAGAGGTGGCAGTGCCCAAAGTGCTCACCTGAGCCCGGGGATGGTGCTCACCGTGGGGCGAGTGCCAGGCAAGCAGGGCTTGGCTGTGGGCAATGGGAGCTTTTCTCTGTTCTATTTGTTCTATTTCTCTGTTCTATTTCTCTGTACATCTATTTTTGTAAGAAAGAAGCACAGAAATAAAACCTGAAAGGGATCTTTTGTAGAATTGCATGTGATTGCCCAACTCATAAAAATGTCAGTCATCAAAAATACTTGTCTGTTGTCAGTGGAAAGTGTTTAAAGGAAGAAAGGGTCTTTCTGGTTCTCTGTGTCTAATTTTGTGTTGATTTAACCAAGTTTCACTTTGAGGAAGAAGCAAGGCGAGGTAAGGGTGCCTTGACTCAGCATAAGGGAGGTAACACTGCAAGTCACAGTATGTCGCTGCTGGCTTTACTGGGACAAAGTCCGGCAAATTGATGTACTTAAACTGCTCAGGATAGCAAGAGAATTTGACTAACACTCGTTCGGAGAATGCTGCCGGGAGGCGAAGGGGTGGGGCTGCAGACCAGGCTGTGCTGAAGAGAGCTCTGGAGGTGCAGTAAAGCCATTCAGTTTCCCACGGGCTGCTCTGAGCCCCGAGCACCCCGAGCCTGCTGAGTCAGCCTGCCGAGTCAGCCTGCCGTCCCAAGGGCAGTGCAGGCAATCAGCAGGCTCTGTGGCCCTGAGAAACAGTGCCAGCCAGCACCCAGAGGAGCCCCAGGCTGCCCCATTCCGTGCTGGAGCCCCGGGCTCCTTGGGCAATCTCAGCTTCAGAGGCACCGCTCTGCCCTCCGGCTGCTGGTAGCGCAGGGGTGGTGCTGGAGCTGGAGCCGGGCTGGGCTTGCCCTGCTCAGCGCTCCTGCGGCGTGTCCCAGGGCACAGCCTCGGCAATGCCTGCAGGACAGCACCAAGGAGGGCTGTAGGGACATCTGTGCAAGTCCTCGGTGCTTTGAGCTGCTCTCTTCCAGCCCCAGCTTCGTGGGGAGGCTGGTGCTTCATGGGTCCTTCCATTTGTTTAAACAGCCTGCTTGTATTTTCTGCAGGCAGGTGGTGTCCCGAATTTGTATGGAGCATGGACTCTTTAATATCATGAATTAAAGGGCTAACTTTGATAGGAGCTGCACAAGCAGAGAATAAGAGTTTCTTCATTCCTGGCAGAGGCTTGGTGGTGGCTATTGGCTTGGAGTATGTAGTTAATTTTTGAACTCTTTTACTCCATCCAAAGTTAAAAGCTCATCCCAAGCTGCCCGTGACACCTACCACCTAACCTGGGTGGTTAAATCTCAACCCATCAGCTTTGGTGGTTCAGGGTCACTCAGCCATACGGTGACCCCCAAGCATGCTTGAAATTCACCTCACAAATGTGCTGCTGTGTTCCTAATTCACTGCCACCCCTCTAAAGGGTCAGCAAGTGACAGTCGGTGCAGTGAGAGCTGGGCTCTCTCTGAATTAGCATTCCAAAATAAGTGTGAGGTATTGACCAATTAATATACTCTGCATTACCTAAGACCATGAACAGCCTCTTTTGTGAGGGCCAAAGTTGTCTTCATAAAGGAATAATACAAAGATGTGTTTAAATATGCATGGAATGCGTATTGGTTATTTTAAACACTGAAAAAGCCTTGTTATCTGGGAGACCAAGGACAGTTGTTTTATTGTATTGAGTCTTACAACATCTCTGAAACTTTTCAGCTGGGTACAAGTCTAGAATGAGAATGTTCTCTTAAGGCTGAATCACATACAAGTTGTATTCTGTTGGCAGTGCGGAAGGCAGGATGGAAAGAGGAGGGTTGTCCACCCAGTAATGAGACAGGTTTAAAATACAGAAATTAGGAATTTGTTCCCTTCTGCAGTTCGGGGTGGGGGTTATTTAGTTAGTTGGCTTTTTTTTTCCTTGTGTTTTGTTGCTTTTTTTTTATAAACCCACAGGAGAATCATTCCAGAGTTCCTTTCACTGGCAGGAGGGATGTGCTTAGCCTCTGGGATGTGAGTGACAGTGCCCTCTTAATTGTCTGTAGAGAGTGGTATTGATAAGGCAGCACACAGTGTACAGACTGTGCAGTGCTGATAGCTGACCTCTGCCCATACAGGAACACCTGATGGAGCCAAGCTCAGACACCCTGTGCTGCCCAGAGCTGCTTTCTTGTGAGGCATCTCAGTGCACAGCCTTTGGCTCTGCTTCTCCTGCCTTACAACTTTATCAGTGAAACCCCACTAATGATGAGAATTTCAATTTGCTACTTAATTTTATGGTGATATCACGGTGAGGAGACTGAGGCCATGCATTATGAGGGTGGTTTTATGAGAGCAGTGATCAGGCTGTTGAGTCATTACATCTGCTTTACACTTCGGATTTTAATTGCTTTATGGAGCTTGTTAATTTTTGTTTAGTTTGCCAATAGCTTATGAGAGATAGTTGTCTTTAACAAAAACTGCCACTAGCTCTTTTATTACTAGTTCTCTGTGGTACCACAGTTCTTAGAAACACGCCGGCAGGGTTTTATTCCCGGTAACTATTACATTGTGGCTGCAAAAATACTGTTGTGTTTTGTTTTGGCTTGTTTCCCCCTCTCAGTTGCTAGGAAGAGATATAGCACTCAGAACAGTGTGAGTAATAATCAGAACTTCTTAAATATCAACTAATGTGGGAGATAAAACTACCCAGGTGATGTATTTCTAAGTGCAAGCAGTAATAAAGCCATATGAGAAGTCATTATCTCCACATTTTTTAAATCATTTGTTGAGACATATATTGCTGTTTATTTAAAATACCCTTGATACAAAACTCCAGGGAATACCAGTTAGAACATGGTGTGCAAGTCTCTCTGTATGGGGTTTTCCATGGGCAGCTGTTTTGTGACCCTGCCCTACATGAGGAATTTCAGACTTTCATTTCTGGATTACCAACCATCCCCTCTCAGTATCACACATTCACCTTAGCTTTCTCAAAATGCAATGGCAAATCAGATTGCATTAATGGAAAATGCCGTGGCCTAGAAAGCAGCTTTTACTGCTGACAGAATGGGCTGATGAGATCTGGGCTGGAAAGGTATGCTATTTTTGACTGTGAAAAGTAGCATTTTCTGAAGGTTTGCTGAATGCAGTAATGTGATTTCATGTTCCCCTTTGTTAGTCATCTCTAGCTGCTGGTGATGGTAATGGATGTTGTTAATGTTCAACATTTAATCAGCTAAGGTATGTGTCTGCTTTTCTTCCTCAAAATTTGCAAGGATTGTTATCAGCTCTGTGTCTTTTATAGGAAGTCAAAAGCAGCTCAGAGAAAGTGAGCAGAGGTTTGCTAAATCTATTTTAGAAGCCTGTGATGACAAATGAATGATTATGTGAAAAGAATTCAGTCTTCCCTCTGACTAAAGAGGAACTTGCAGTAACTGTTAGCTTGCACTGTCTTCCTCCTACCTTGCCGTGACCATTTAGTGAGGTCTGCTTTAGACTAATTCCCACAATATCTAGGTTTTATTCCCCGCTGAGGCTGGAATATTTGGATGTCTGTTCAGACAGAGTTTACTCTCTAATTATTACATCAAGTGCTTTTTTCATTTGGTTTTCTTTTTTTCCTTTTTTTTTTCTTCCCCTGAAGGCCACAGCCTCTGTCCCAATGCGGGCAGGTGAAGTTTCACAAGCACTTTGTCATGGCTCATACCTCGAGCATCCGGACACGCCTTTCTGATTGTCACTCATATCCGCCTGTCATTGCCTCTGGCATTTGCTGAGTTCACGTTTCCATGTGATTTACTGCAAAACATTTTGTTTAACGAGTCACTAACACACACTGACAGGGAAGTCCCCCTCAAGAAGCTGAACTAATGATAGCCTTCAGCTTCGCTTTCTTTGGGCAGATGCTAAAAAAATCAATCTGTTGGTATCCGTGCTTTAGATTTTGCATTTGTGAAGAATTCTTGAAACTTGGAAACTCTGACCTTGAATCCGTGAGTGCTGTGAATTGCAAAGGCTCTTTGTCATGGGCTCTGTGTGTGTAACAAGGAGCTCTGAGGCAGTGCCTGTGCTCCCCAGTTGCAGAATTTCCAGTGCAATTGGGTTATGAGTCAGCAGCAGCTCTGTGAGTGTTCAGGTAACTACTGAGGTGTCTGGATGCTGAGGCTGCTCCTTGACAGCATTTCTGGGAAACCTTTTAATATACCAGAGCAGCTGCTCTGTTTTCTGGCCTTGGCTTCTTTGGTGCATGGCTGAATGAAGTCACTAAGTGCTTGCAATACCAAAATCCACTCAATGTTGACAAAAATTATTCATATGGGTCTTATAAAAGATTGCTTATCTCCCATGATGAGTTGGGTACAACTGCAAAAATAACTCTTAAGTGTCACATTCACAAAACATAAGGAAACACATAAGAATAAAATATAGCAAAACAACCATCTCTCTTCTTCCCCCAGTTGGTTGCTGATCTCATGTATTTGGGGCTCTGCCTGGCACAGTGCAGATTTACTGATCCATTAGTGGCTGCTGTTTGGCTGCACCTTCACATAGGAAAAATATGTCTAGAAAATAAACTTGGCACATCAGACACACCATAACTAATTCATTGCAGCCAGCACATTTCCTCCTGTTCTGCTTAGCTGCCTCAAGTTTTGATTATGTACAAATTTAATGGTTTGGTTCTGCTAGAAAATCCAGGGTTTGTTTATTTAAATTTATATTTCTTAATGAATGCAGGCAAGAGAAAGCACTAAGTAATTACAAGTAGGGAACATGGAAAACTAGTATGCTGATCTGAGCATTAGTTTTTGAAAGTACAGGTTCTTCTATGGTTCTTTAATAGTTTAATAAAAATTTTGGTAAACAAGTGACACAGTGCTTGCAAATTCAAGCAGATGGTGGTCCCTGAAGGACTCCTTGCTGGGGCAACCGTAACAAGTCCTCTGGGAACTCAGTTTTAGTGGTTAAAGGCAGAGAACAAGTAACCCTTCTGTGGGGTGGGCACAGGGGAAAAGGCTCTCCTGGCCGTGGGTGGCTGCTGAGGCTGCTCTTGAGGATTATCCATGTGTAGTTGTAAGGTGCCTCACTATATGAAACTTGACAATCAGAGGAACACCAGGAAGACAGTGAAGCTTTGCAAGGCATTTTTTTCAATTTTGGGAAGAATCTACTGGTAGTTGACAGAGGCAGAGAGAAAAAGGGGAAAAAAATCCATTTCTGCCTCAGGTCTTCGGTCTTGGCTGAAGGTGGGCAGTGGAGGTTACTCTGTGAGACTTGGGATCTCATGAAAACTGAGAAATGCTGAAAATAGACTGTCTTGCATACCCAAGTATATTCATTTAACTTCTGCACGATCACCTGTCAACAGTGTTTTAAAACCTCACTCTCATAAGCTATCTTAGATACAGTTGGGATGTTGGTGATAGCATTTTGTTAATTATTGAGGCAAAATTGAGTCTTGATATGGTTTAGTGAGAGTAGATAAAGTGGTGCTCATAAGAGCTCCGAGCTGATAACTTATCGTATCAGGAAGAGCGCGAGGCGATCGGGGCGGACGTGAGTCACGCGCCAGCTCCCGCCTCGCCACCAGATTGCTGTGCTGCGGTAAATTATTGTGGCCTGGACTGGTCAGTGGTGCTTTTGGCCATTTCTGAATAGCTCCATGGTTACCGCAATTAATTTCTTTATTATCTTGCAGTAGTTGGTGTATCACATAGATGCTTGAATAAATAGCTCCATCATGTCAACCATGGGGGCCTCTGAGCCAAAATGGAATGTTATTGTTAAGTTTCTTTGCCAGAAGTTCTGTTGGACACAGATGCTTTTCCAGATTAGAAGCAAAACTGTGTTTTGTCACTTTCTCCTGATTTCAGCTGTATGACACCCAGCAGCAATTTGAAGGGAAGCTTGCCTTCTTGTGGTGCCAGGGAAGGCTCTGGGGGCTGGGCTTTGCCCTTTGGGTACCACTCTGGTGACCAGGGCTGCAGGAGGCTCGAGGCAATGTAGCAAAGCCCACTGGGGATGGGGCTGGCATCCTGGGATCTACATGGAGACAGGGAGGAAACTCCTCATTTGTTCATCAGCTCTGGCTGGCATTAACCCAGTCGCCTGAGAAGTGTTTATTTGCTTTATCAGATGGCTCAGCTGTGGGCTCATTCCTGGTGCTGGTCTTGTCTTGAAACTGTGTGTTTCAAATGCCCAGTGTGAGCTCCATCTCCCACGGGAGCAGCAGCACCTCCACCATGTGGGCTTCCAGCCCCTGTGGCTTTGCTCTAGTACAGATGGATTCACACTCTGGACGCTTCCCCTGGAGCGAGTGACAGGACCCTGCCATCCTCTTGCAATCCATCCTTTCCACTGCTCACTGGTGAGTCTGCTGGGAGCCTCCCTGCAACTGTCTGGTAAAGACTGAGTTTGGGAGAGAAGAGACCTATCACAACTATTTTTGGTTATGCCTGGCATTGTCTTCTGCAATTCTTTTCCCCAGGACCTTATTTAATTTCATATATTCTCTAATTTAGCTTCTCATACAAAGGGAGACTTTCTGCAGGATTCTTGAAGAAAAACATGGCTTAAAGCATTTATTAAATGGCTGCCTCCATAAATACCCCTGCTTTAAAATTTTACCAGGACATATGCCCATTGCACAACTGGGCCAAATCCTGTATTCCTGGAGCAGCAGCTGTGTTGTAAATCTGTGGGTTGTCTGGATCTGGAAGATGGATGGGCAGAGCTCTGATATAAAGATACTGTACATCTTATGAATTCGGGATAGCAGAGGATTTGAAAGCTAAGTCCAGCTCAAATTGTAATTATTCTTATCCAGAACCCTCAGCAGCCACTCATAAAACTGGTCTCTCTGTGGCTGTTCTTTTTCTGAACCTCTTGCTTGCTGGGGCTGTGACAGCAGGTCCTCCAAACCAGCCTCTGTACAGCCAGTGCCTTTCCCTCACTCTGCAGGGATGTGTGAGCATGAAAAGAGGCACTGAGTGCAGGCCTGGGGGAGACATCTGCTCTCTGCAGAGCAAGTGCTGATGCTCCAGAGTGGTGGAAAGCATTCTGAGTGCACCTGAATGGGGTCAGCAGCAAGAGCTGCTTTCCCTCTCCATCTGGATTGGCACAGTGCCACTCGTGGCATGTCCTTCAGGATGTCATGATACACAGCTTTACAGGGGTTCTGCTGTGCTAGTGTTTCTGCTGGTGACCTAACAGACTGTGCTTCAGAGCTATTTTCTCCTGAGGTAATTCCCTGTCTTGCTTTTATTTATTGGTGATAAAAGACTATCAGAGATAAATAAGCATGTTCTCACTTGACTTGATAATTTGCATGGCGTTGCTGAAGGTGATTTACAATTTATACATGGAAAGGATTCGCTGATCTCATTAATAACTTTCCAAACATCTAGATAAACACGCTATTGCTCTGAATCAAGTGAGCATGAAACAGCCAAGGTATTCACCTGCAAGGGCTTCTGGCACTCTGCTCTTTCCCAGACAACAGAAGTTTGACAAAAGAATGTGGGAACTGCCAAAACGCGTTTCTCCTCACAGCCACCCAGATCACCCTAAGGTGGGAGATTTCAGCTATTCCTGCTAAATTATTCTTCTCTGTTGGAAGGCTTGTTGACAGGAGAAGATTCCCAGCTCTTTGATTTTTAAATAGGGGCTGTATTTCACATCTCAGCCTGCAGCCCATGCAGGCATTTCACTGCATCCTCTTGAACATCCTGCCAAAGCCTGAGATGCAAAAGAGCAGGTAAACAATCTCCACAAGCTTCCTCCATCAGGGCTGTAAAAGGAGAGCTGAGACAGCCCTGGGTATTCTCCCTGCTGAGCCAGGTTGTTGCCTGATTTGTTTCATCAGAAATAATCACCTCCTCTTGTTTTATGGGCATCTTGTTATCTGGAGATCTCCAAGTGTTCTATTGCTTAATTAAACCTCACAACAGCTTTTAGATGTATCTATTGTGAATCTTATTGCCACTTTCCAAGTGGATAAACTGAGGCAGGGATATTGAAGCTTACACTCCGGGTGTCTGTAGTTACACTCTTGAATTTAGGGGGCCCAGAGGAACAGCCCTGCCCTCCCTTCCACTGTTCCCTGCTTCTTTTATGCCATTAACTCCTGTGAGAGGGTTATTCATACACGGGAACCTCCCATGATCTGTAAAGAGATGAGCTGGAAGTTAGTGAGCAGAAGGTGAGGCCAATCCAGCTGGGAGGAAAAGGAATGATTTTTGCTCTTTAAAGCTGTGACACACTGTTGTGCCCATGAATGCCAGAGGCAGGTCAGGCAGGCTGTTCTCAGCCTCTGTGGTAGAGCCAGGAATTACACCTGTCCTGGTCTCACATGTAGTTGTGAGATTGCACCTCGTTGGGAAGCTTCAGGCTGTAAGTGAGAACAAATATGGGGAAATGGCTTCCAGATGGCTCCTGGCATGTTTGGGAGTTTGTAGGTTAGCCCAGTGAGGGGCAAATCGCCTTCCCTGGGGATACTCAAGAGTGGTTTGGACACAATCCTGAGTAATGTGCTCTAGGGGACCTCCAGTGATTCTCCATTCCAACCTTACCCATTCTGTGAAACTTCAGCTTGATTTTCACATCTAGGAGAGAGTTGGGGGGAAAAAACACATCTAGGGAAATCCTGGGTAGTTTGAGTCTTCCTCTTTTAGAACCTCCCTGGTAGTGAATGCTATGTTTAAACAAGAGCACACCTGCATGTGCCTCAAGTCCAACACTTCTGAAAAGGTGCGATCTGTGTAGAACAGAGAAACATGCAGCTTGAGCAGATTTAAGGAGAAAAGGACAAGCAACTGAGCTGCTGTTTTCCTCTTGCTGAAGTTGAGCTTTGTGCTAAATTTTGCATTGGTAATGAACTAGAAGTGGTCATGTGCTCCAAACAGCGAAGGGCAAAGAAGAGAGAAGCAACTCGTCAATGTTTGACCCTCTGAAGTGTCGTGGGTAATCAAGTGTGAAGTCCTTAATGGATCATGATTTGCATGCCACTGTTTTGATTGATGTTCTACTTAGTAGAGGTTTGATCGTTTTTTGCAGTGGTGTTGATGGGAGTCTCTCAGAAGCAAAGGTATTTAAAAGATGTGTAGATGTGGCACTTAGGGACATGGTTTGGTGGTGGACTTGGCAGTGCAGAGTTAGCTGTTGGACTCGGGTTTCCCCCAACCTAAATGGACTCTGTAAGCACCTCGTCTGTTTTCTTTAGTGCTGAGGAGAGCCAAAGCAGTGGTTTTTTTGAAGTCATTGTGTTCCCAGCATCTTTGTTAAACGGTCAAAAATAGTGCAGAGTTGTTATCTTGCATAGACCCGGATCTCACCAGAACTGTCTATATTTAGGCATCTTCCAAAACCTTTGTGTCAAGCAATTCTCTGGGGAGACCAAAATAGCTTTTTTTTTTTGGTTGTTTATATATAATGTTGTACAGCCATCTAGAGAGGATGTGATGATTAAACCATATTAAGACATCTTGGCTATAGCTGTGGAGATAGGAGGTTTAATTGTGTTCCAGGCTGTTCACAGTTAAACCAAGAATAAAAAAGCCCCAGAAAAACAGTGTAGTTTTTAGTTTGCTGGCATGACATGGCTCCATCACACTCATGATACAAGTTCAAACAGTAGCAGAAAACATTACAGCTATGCTGAGTTCTGCTGCAGAGTGAAATTCCACTTGCACAAAGGAGACAGCATTAAAGGATTTACGCACAGGATCAATCCTCAAATTCTTGACAATAGGCAATTTGTTAAGGGATATTAATGTAATAATTATTTCAGCCAACTTGCAATGTTTCATTAGTCTGTATAAAACACAAGCTCTTTTAAAATAACTGGGAATAACGTGTTAGGTGCTCTGTAATACATTACAAGTACACTCTTTGCAAAGTTCAGGACCCTCAGCTGATGCTTCTGTGAGGAGCAAATAGACATTTTAAACAATAATGTCAGAGTTCTCTGTTAGGCCTTTCTGTCTTAAAGTGCTCAAGCTGATACTGTGCTCTATCCCAGACTTATCTAACTTTGGAGGTTTAATTGCCTTTCTACAGAGCTGTTAAGATTTAGGAGATGAGAGATAATCCCAGGCTGGCTGGACAGTGCTTTTGAGATACAGATCTCTGTTCTCATCAGTGCTTTTACACCACTGGGGAGAGAAGCTTGTAAGCAGGTCTCCTGACAAGAGGATTAGGGCTTGTTAATGTGGAGATTCAGGCCAATTAATCAGCTTTCACGGGAGTATATCATAAAACTTCAGCAGGGATTTCTTTATCTCCTGTAAAATGTAGTTCCTAAAGAGCAAAAATCACGATTTTGCGCATTTTTTTATAAAAAGCCCCCCCACCTTAATGCTTGAAAATCTGTCAGTTTTGTGATTCTCCTTGTGCTGCTTCTGTTCAAGGGAATCCATCAACTTGTTTTTCTAATTGAGTAATTATTTGAAACTGATTAGTTGACTCATCCCTTAAATCTCACAGCTTGTATAAAGGTGATTAAACTTTCAAAGTTAGATGAAGTCTGTGATAGAGCAGAGTGACAGGCTAAGCACTCTGAAGCACAGAACACAGAAGCACTTGGCTCAGAGAGCAGTTTTAAAGGTGCCCTTAGCCCTTTGGCGGTGTTGGTGCCCTCTGCTCCCAAAAAGGACACTCTGCTCCCGAGCACAGGGAGCTTTATCATACCAGGGCATCTGGTTATTGTTTGAATACTTTTAAAGAGTAAAAATGCAAGCAGCGACGTGCCAAGTCCCCAGCTCAGCAGCACATTCCTCTTTGTTAAAGCGCTAAACGTGGAGTTGTGTGTGGTTTTAGTGCTTGCTGCCTGGAGGGAAGGGACATCTCCTGGTGTCACTGTGCAGCAGAGTGTCCCCAGTGCTTCCTGCTGGTGGCCGTCAGCCTCTTCGCTTGCCACTGCCAGTCCTAGCAAATATCTTCCTGTAGAGAGCAGAGCAGGTTGGGATTTTCATTCCTCGTGGAAACTGCTGACTTCTCACGGAGAGAGGATTTTTGCTGGTTATTTTAAGTCATGAATTTTTTCACCTAGTCCTTGAATTTTTGGCTTTCTATTTTTATTTTAATTTCAGACAAAAAGCCCAGTGCTGCAAATGTTCTGCCCAGGGGCTGATTTTCCTTTTAAGATGCCTTGGTGAGATTTTCCAGCTGTTCCCCCCGGTGCAGGGCTGGAGCTTTGTGTGCTGGCAGGGTTGACAGGGCTAACGTGAGATCAGGGTGCTGTCAAAGACCAGGAGTGAGCATGATGTGGGAAGTGTCAAGCTTATCCCCAACTATTCCCTGACTGTCACAGCTGTAGCAGAGATCAGTGTTGCATAGGTGAGCTGCTATTATTAATACATAGAAATGTGAGATTTTCAAATTTGTTTATTTTTAAGAAGAGTCTCTTTTTTAGCAGTTGTGATCTATCAGCTATGTAGCAAAGTTCACAATCATTCTTAATGATTTTTAAGAATGAGTGCTAATCTTTCATTTTTGGGCTTTTCTATGTATGTACTTATTAAACTTAACATATGGATTGTGTATGTATTTAATTTTTTGGTTTATTATTTTGACTAGTTTCTTTAGATAAAGGTGACTGATAAAGCAGATTCCAGTTTTTGCAATGGTTGGCTTATCAGCATAGTTATACTTCTTTTGCACGAGGTACAAGTTGGTTTGAAATATTTCTGTAGAAGACAAGCAAAGCAGTTGTCTGTGTAAAACCCAGGAGAACTGGTGCTGCTTGGGAGTGGCACTCCAAAGCCACAAACTGTGTCTGTGCACAGAGGATTTGGCAGCGTGGCTGTGCCAGCTGTGCCGCAGGTCTGTGTCCAAGTGTGGGACTGCATGGCAAAAACATCTGGCAATTGGCTCTGAAGGCTGTGCAAAGAAATTGATACCCAGGCGAGCAGGACCTCCTTGGCTGGGATTAATAGGCCATTCTGGTTCTTGTGTCATACACCTGGGAGTTTTGTTAGTGCCTGTAGCTCTTTCTCGAACAGATTGCCGTATCAGATGTCCTGTCCTGTTGTGCTTGTGCCCTTGGCTGAGCTGGAGACTTCATTTTTCCTGGTTTGTCTCCCTGGATTTCATGTATATTTAAAAAAACCCCAAAAATGACAGCTCAGGAATTCGGGTCAGAAGATTTTGGCTTGTTCAGGAATTTTCTTTTCAGGCTGGCAGTGAAGAAGCCTGCATGAGCAGGTGGGTTTCAAAGGACAAGCTGCTGCACGCACATGCACAGCCCATCGCAGCTGCAGAAGGCAAAGGGGTGTTGCAGAAGGCCAAGGTGGATGGGCAGGGAGCCCTTGGCACAGCTCAGACACACGAGAGAAGCACCCAGGAGGATTCTACAGTCCAGCCGTTGCCTGAGGATGCAGGGGAGGTGTTAGGAAAGCCAAAGCTTGGCTGGAGTTAGTCTGGTGTGGCATATGAAGGACATTAAGGACACCTGCTCCTGCAGGTGCCACAAGGAAGGCTGAGGAAAACATGGTCCCTGTGCTCAGTGGGGGAGGAGACCTAGTGACCAAGGACATGGCAGAGGTACTGAATGCCTTTTTGTCTTGGCTTTCACTGGTAGGGTTGGCTGGCTGACCTTCCAGCCCCAGCAGAGTCTGTGAAAGTGAAGTTTTCCAGGCGAGGACTGAATGCAGAGGAGCTTCAGTGAAGTGGACCTGATGGGCTGTGCCTGATGGTGCAGAAGGATTTGGCTGATGTCAGTGCACAGCCATTCCCTGCTGTCTTTGAGGGGCTCTGGCAATGGGCACCTTGCAGTTAGTGTCTCATACTTTCCCTCCTGAGGATTCAGTAAGAGATCTTGGATGGTGATGATGATTTGTTTCCACACCAAAGATCGTTCCGGCTCCTCACTTCTTTAAATTTCTTAAACTGAAGTAGGCAATTGAATTTCTAGTCTCCCATGAGCCAAATAAAAATCTGGACACCTGTCAATGAGGTGATGATCATGTCTCCATGGGTGCATATCAGGCAAGGCACTCTTGGATTGCCAAAGGTGTTTCAGTTCTGCTGTGACTAGCATCACAGGATCAGTCCCCAGCCTTAAAACCAGCAAAGTCTGCTCTAGCTGCAGACTTGTAACCAAATTAGCTACACTGGGGAAAAAATAACCAAAGTTTTAAATTTTTTTTTTTTATGGTTGTTCAGATTGTATGTGTGAAAAGCTCCTCCACTTGGTTTATGCTGCAGCTTTGCAAAGGAGATCTGAGTGCTTAACCTGCCAGGGTACCTGCATGTACAGGTCCAGTGGCTTGAATACTCGGAGTTTGGATTTCAAATCATGCTCCATTTGTGTTCCAAGGTCTCTTTATTTCTATTTTGAACTTCCTGGGTTTGTAGCCAATCATGGAGTAAAAGTGCTCTGCAGTCAAACAGTCTAGACTCTTTCCCCGGTGGGATTGTGTTTGTGTTTCCTTGTGTCAGTCATGCATCAAAAATACATGCTTAGTGTGTAGAAATACTGGTTTTCTCATCAGAGATACGAGTTAAAGATGGGGAGCTCCTTTTTATGTGTAGCAATAGTACAGTCATTATTAACAGGAGGCAAAGATCTTACAGTGTGAACATCAAAGGATTCTGACGTTTTTTGGAAAGAGCATTTGGTACATCACATCACATTCTACAACTTGACTTTTAAGAAATGCTCAAGAGAAAGCTTTTTCTTTTTTTCCCCCACCCCCCTTGGCTTCTAAGGATCTTTATTTATCACCCTCAGGGGCATTACAGTCAGTAATTAGATTGGACCAGGAGAACGACTTAATTTTACAAGCAACTCATTAATTCATCCTATTTTAAATCTTCTCATTTCACCCAAAACCCAATTATGCTTGTAGTGGCAATGATCTGGAAAGGCATTGTCTCGTAGGTACTGGGGGGGCCACTGGGACTGCTGCAGCATTCATGTGGAGGAGACAAGGGTGACTCCCTCTCTTTGACTTTTAGGTCAAAAGAACTAGTTGCTGGGACAGCTTGACAATTAGAAAACCCTGATGAGCACTTGGAAGTAAAACAGCTGTACAATAACGGAGGGGTTCATGGTGCGGGGCAGAAAGCTCATCAAAAGAGACTATCCAAACAATTGAGTTCTATAATTAACACACAAAAATCTGTTCAGAAATGGTAATAACAGTAAAAGAAAGCTGAGAAGATGCTGCCTTCTTATGTGGCAGATGTGGTTTTGTTACAATCCGAGAGAGAGAATCCATCCTCTTAAAGACTAAGAACAACATTCAAGGGGAAAAGTAAAAGTAACTTTTTGTTCCTAAGGGTGCAGTTAAAATATGAGCTTAAAATAGTTCCAGAGAGAAGAGCTGTAGAAAAAGTAACCAGTGACGAAAGACATCAAATATGCTATCAAAGAATTTTTTCAAGTCTTTAAACACAAATTTCTTTTCTCACTGAAATGTAAAAATGTGACATTGAAATATCTCTTATTAAATTATTTGCTTTGTCCTTCATTTTACCAAGAGTACTATTTTAGAGCCTTTCTTCACAGTTGGCTACAATCATTGACTTAAAAGTAGTTTTCCCTCTTCTGTTGTGTGTGGAGGGAGATTTGATTCAAAACTGCATCTTGAGGAATTTTGAAGTTTTCTTCAAAAATTTTGTACAGTTTTGAGCATGTAGCTAATACATTTTTCTGCTTCAGAAAAAGGAAACTGGAATGCATAGTTTCTTGACAATTCAGCTGACTCCACAGTTTTTATCTGCGTTGCTCACTTGCCTGTGATAATAAATGCCCTTGGTTGTGCCCAGGTAGGTTCCTTTGGGCAGGAGGGTGCAGCAGGAGCGTGGTTGGTGTGTGGTTGTGGTGCTGTCCTGGTTGGGAAGCCTTTCCTTGTGGTGCTGGTGAGGAGAGCTCAGCCTGTGGCACAGGATCTGCCCCGGTGCTGCTGGGCTGTGCAGGGCTGCATCCCACCGGGCTCTGCTCAGTCAGCACTTCACAGCATCCACGTCACATCTCCTTCTGATAGCACTTCATTGACTTAACTAGATTTACTTGAGCAAAGCCACATTTCTGTGCTTGTTTTTCTCCCTATTCACTTTATTAGGTCCTAATCAGAAATCACTATTTTCTAGGTTGCAATCCTCCTGTTCAGCAGAGGCTTCAGGTAGGATTTCTCCTGGCCATGGTCCCTGGTGCCCAGGGCTGCTCCAGAGCTCCTGCCCAGCAGTTCCCAGCCCTCCTGGACCTTCCCCATCCCATGGCTGCTCAAATCCCAGCCAGCCCTGTGGGCTCAGGGCTTTCTCCCATCCCTGCCTCAGTCCTGCTCAGCCTCCAGGCACTGCCAGAGCCTCTGCCTGCAGCTCCCTGAGATGTTTTTAAAATATGCACTGCATTTTTAATGGTTTAGGGACTTGTCTGCAAGGAGGTTGGGATGATTTCTTCGTCCAACCCTTTGGAAGACATTACATGATTTTTTTTTAAAGGACTGTTAAGTATGTCAGGGCTTTTCCAAACTCTGATGGAAAGAATCATTGCCGTTTCCACGAGGATAAAGGAGCAATTTAAGAGCAAGTACTGGGAGATTTTTTTTTAAACAATTCTAAATTTGAAAGAATTTTTGTAAATATTTCCCTCACTCCCAAATAAAAAAACCTCAATAATGCAGTTTATTTAAAAATAGCAAAAACGAATTTAATACAGATATTTTGTTGTATCTGTGTTTAAAAAGAATGTGATTACAGTCCCATCCACTATGAGATGAGTTTTTAAATTCTGAAATTGCTGTCTGAAATTTTCTAGTAGAAAATTCAGCATTTGGAGAGACCAAGCAAGCAGACTTTGCAGCCCACACATGTATTTTTTCTCTGTTTTTTTGAGGAAGCTTTAAGTCTGAAAATCAGGTTTTAATGTGAAAATGGAGTTTGAAGACCAGCTTGAGAAAATTTACTTCCAGATTTGACTGAAGTTCCATAATGCTTCAGAGCAATTTTTGCAGTTTTGACATATATCACTCTGGTAAATTTGGAAAAAAGAAGGAAAAAGGCATGTTAATAATGACCAGCAATGTTTGCCAGATCTTGTCTCACTTTAAGAGGAATAGGAATCAAATAGATTTTAATATTATAACCCAAAGCCATCAGCATAATTATTTCGAGCTGATGTCCATTTAAATTAACGTGATTTGTTCTGAGCAAAAACTGTGAACTGAAAATATTTTTGTTTGCAAATTTCCCGTGAATGTGGTGCAGTCGATTGTAACCATGTTACGCTTGCGGGTGATCTGAATGTGAGAAAAGGTTTTTCTCCTTTGTTTTTTAAAGAAAAAAACCTAACAGAAAGAACTAATTAAGGCAAAGCTAAGAAATTGAACTCAAAGTTTGCATTGCACATGTGAACTAATCTTTTTACAAAGGCATCTTGCGAAAACTGTGTAAGAACCCCATTCATGCTGGTCTCACCCAGCAAATCCTTCCTCGAAAAGCAGCCGCGCGAAGATTTGTCATGAGCAAGCAATAAAGACTTCCAGGGAATGAGTTCTGTACAGGCTTCTTGTTTGCCTACTAAATCATTAAAAAAAAAGCCCATCCGTGGTTGTAGTAGGTGTGTCCGCAGCACTTCATGCTAAGAACAGCTTTTACTGGATTAGGTTTGAGTTTTTAAGTGGCAGTACCATGGAGCTCTTGGGGGCAAAGAACTGCTGGTTAAATGCAGCACATTCTCTAATGCCCTTTTGTGTCTGTTGCGAAATGTGGTGAATCTCTGAGCACACTAAAATGAAGAAAACTGTCTTTGTGAGTAGTTGGTTTTTGAAGCAAAATGGCTGTGTGTGCTTTAGGAGCAGCCACTGTGTTTGGAGAGCTTTCTTCAGGTCTTGAAATATTAATGATCTTGGCTTAATATAGTAGAAAACAAAATACAGTGCATGAAACGAGGGGGAAAAAAATACTTGAGTTACAGAGTGTTGACCTTGCAGTACCCACTGAATGCATCTCTTCCCTTTTAAACCATGGAGTATGGAAAAACAGGGAGGAATGGTCACAAAAATCTTTACCTGTGACATGTTCTTGTCTTTCTAGAAGCATGTTATAACCCAAACAGGATTTTCAGCCTTGAGCTAGATTGTTGAATATATAAGTATTTTAATATCATGAATATGCAAAAGATGGCTCTCTGTTTAATGATTTCTGTGGACTGTGATGTTCCTATTAAGAGTAATATTAGACTTTACATGTTTAGTTTCTAAAACCTTGAATAATAGAAAGAATTTCGTGGATAAAAGCAGTCAGCTTGGTTTCCTCTTATACTTTGTTTTTCAATACCTTGTCTTTATATATTGCAGCAACATCCCGTGGGTGTCTGTCCTGGTCATATACAGACTTAGGCATATTTCTCATCTGAGCTGTGACAGTGAAAACCAGGAGTAATATCTAAGACCAGCATCTACCACTTGACTGCTGCTGCTGTTAAAACCAGGACATGCAGTGATATAGCAACTTGCTCACCAGACAGTGCAAATTATATATTTAAAAAAATGAAGGGTTTTTTGCTTATTAGTTTGTTTGTTTTGCTGGGCAATTCCCATCCCAAGCAGAATGAGCTGTTTTCCAGGAGCTGCTTTTGCATCCTGCGAGTGCCTGATGGGCCAGACGTGGTGGGTTTGTATTTGTGTTCAGGGACTAAAACTGTCCCTGCCGTGGGCAGGCTGGGTTTGACCCTTGCCATTCTCCCTGCCAGAGCTGTGGTGGCTGGTTTTCACTGAAACCCCAAGCCTGTTTGAAGCATGGCCAAAACACACCCTGCCAGTGTGGTTTTTTTGAGGAAGCTTTAAGTCTGAAAATCAGGTTTTATTGTGAAAATGCAGTCTGAAGACCAGCTTGAGAAAACTTACATCTAGATTTGACTGAAGCTCCATAATTCTTCAGAGCAATTTTTGCCGTTTTGACATGTATCACTCTGGTAAATCTGGAAAAACAAAGGAAGCCTTATCTAATAACACGATACATGTAAACTCTGGAAGCATCAATCCCAGTCACTTGAGCCATGTGTTTTCACAAGGCCTTGTGAAAGCCCCGGCAAGTGACACCGGGCTGATGTCCCAGCGCTGTCACCGATGGCGTGTGGCACATCGTAAAGTCAGGACTTGTTAAGGACATTTCATAAATGGCTTTGGCTAATCAGAATGAAGTAACTTGCTCTTTTATAAATGTGTTACTAATATCCCTCTCCATTTCCCAGTGGAGGGCTTCATAAGAGAAGGGAGGGAAAGAGTGAGGGGGATTGAGGGAAGATTGAAACAGCACGAGGGAGCCCTGGCTGTGCGGGGCGCTTGTGCCCTCCCAGCGGGAGCCTGTGTGTAGCAGGGGAACCCTAAAGGTAGTGTAGGTGATAAATGACAAGATGTGGGAATGAGTCACACAGTAAATGCTAGGAACAACCTTTCCTTTTTACTGGTTTGCACGCCTGGGAATTTTCTCTCTTCTCCATGCTGCTAAAAGCCAGTGGTGATGGTGGACTTTTATCTCTAGCCAAGGGAGAAATGTCTAGGATGACATACCTGTTAGCCACCATGAAAATGTGTTATTAATGATGCTAATGAGTTTTTTCCAAGTGATGTAAAAGTAGCCATTTGTGTAAGCACTGATGTCACCGAAAGCTTGCCAGCTGCATGTGGTGGCAGTGGTGCAGTCACTGCTGTGCCCTGGCTTCGAGGAGGGGAGAGCATTGCTGATCTCCCTTGGGGAGAAAGAGCCAAATGAATTCTGCCTTGCCAGGAGGGAGATGTGCCATTTCCGGGCGTGTTGGGTTCTTGTCCCACTCCCTCTTAAAAATTGGCAGTGTCAGACTGTCAGCTGCCATTCCTTAAGTGGTCATAGACTAAAGCAATTGCACCCCTTTTGTGGTGCTCTGTGTGTGTGCATGGCTGCAGGTGGACATGGGTTAAGCCACATGAAACTCCACAGTAAGCACAAAAGAGGCAGCTGATTTTCTGGCAGTGGCAACAGAAGAGTATAATTTTTTTTTTTGGCCATCTCTAAGCCAGCTTTTAAAATGGGCTCTTGTTGGAATTAGGAATCAGTATCCCCTGACATAGGATTACCCATTAAGAGTGTGATGATTGTTAATTCTTCACCTGGGGCTAAGAGGCCATCATTAGATCCCTTTGAAATGTCTCCTGCCTTGATTTTGAATAAGTAAGCTAGCAATTTATGATCACAGCCTGGGCCAGTAACACTCTCCCTTCCTGTTCCTCCATCTAGCTTGCAAAATCGGATACTACAAGGCTCTCTCGACAGATGTTGCCTGTGCCAAATGCCCGCCTCACAGCTACTCCATCTGGGAAGGCTCTACCTCCTGCACCTGCGATCGCGGCTTTTTCCGAGCGGAAAACGATGCTGCCTCCATGCCCTGCACTCGTAAGTTGATCTTTGAACAATCTCTTCCCCCTTTTATCACCCATTTCTTCTCTGTGTCTCTAAAAGCGTTCTGCTTCCGACAGCAGCGTTCGGGAGCTCTTACGGCCCTTTGCAGGTGCAGTTTGCATTTGGGCTCACGCTTCTGAGTGAAAGTGTTCATTCTCAGCCCTCAGTTCCTGATGGTGGCATGGTTGTGCTGACCCTTGAGAGCTTTCATTATAAACAAATCAGGAGACACAGTTACAAAAGAGGGACTTGCACACCTCAGTAACACAGGCAGAAGTTCCAGTCTGAGCACCTGGCCAGTCGATCACATCACCTTTCATCTCTCTAATTATGGGTATTTGTAGAAATCGCAAAAGCTTTCCTTGTAATTGTATGACCTTGGGTAAACAGGCAATATTTATAATCTCATTTTATTTGTAATTTGCTTGAAATATGGCTGGTGACCCTTGGGAACCTCAGTGTTCATCTGAAAGGGGTGGCGAGAATAAATCTTAAACTGTAATGAAACAGTGACCCAAAGCATGGTTTATTTTATCCTTTGTAGATAAATACATCATGTACAGCAAATAGAATTTGCTTTAGTTCTACCAAAAGGCCTTCAAGAGGGAGAAGGAGAGGGGCACTGAGCACAGTCACAGGATTGCTGGAAAATCTCTTTATCCTACATGTTGGTTAATGGCTCACGCAGTCAAAAGACCTGGGATTCCAGGCATGTCCTGGTGTTAAATTGTGATCATCTAGTTCTTTAGTTTTCCCTTTCTTAGCAGCAGAGCAGTTTGAAACAATAAGTGAAAGGGCTGTATTTTACCAAGGGATATCCATGTGTGGCTTTCCCTGAAAGCTATTGGAAGTGTTTCCAGATTTTTGGAGTTCAGCTGTATATTTATGCACAGTGTGTGTGTCTCTGAGTGAGGGAAGGCCGAGATATTTCTTTTGTAACATTTTAATATATTGCAAATTAATTTTGTGAGAGATGACTCACATTTAAATAAACCTTAATTTCTCCCTTACAAGGCAGAAACAGAGTATGTCCATAACTAAGCTAGCACTCATCCCTTCCCAACACTCCCTTGATTCCAGCTGTTCTCCAGTCATTTCCTTCTTTTCAGCAGTGAGTTTTGCTGGGTGGTGGTTGAGGGGCATAGCCAAGAGCAGCTGCTTTTGCTTAGTAGGAAGCAGAGTGGTGCATATATCACTTGCCAAGTAATGCCTGGGAATGGAGTCCAACTGTATTGTGAAACCTTGCCTAAGTGGGCAGGAACATGCTTTCTATAATGCAATTTACACTAGGAGATCTAAAACGTGACCAGTTTGATAGGAAAAACGTCTTTCTGCAACAACAAAACTATTGTTTGGAATGTACACGCTAAATAACATTATACCAACAGAAGTTTTTCAAAGCCCTGTGAGTGATATCTTGACCAAATTGAAATCAAATTAGTAATCAACTTGGTTGAATTTAAATAGGCATGTGCATTCAGTGAAGTATGAGGAGAGAGCAAAACATTTCCAGATGGGGAAATTGTAAGCAAATGATATATATGTTTGCTGGCATTGCAAAATGTACCCCTGCAAACTTAGCCCTTTTTTGTCAAGTCTTGGGCTTACTGCAGGCATCCTTCCCCATTCCTGGCTTTGGGGGTCAGTCAAAGGTGAAGTTCCTGATCTTGGTCTTTTACCCTGAAAATACAGAGGGAAGGAGCAAAGGCAAGGCTGTGGTGCTCGCCTAGGAGGACTGCAAGGGTCCCAGCAGGACTCTGTGTGCAGAGAGCAGCCGACAGCACAGTCCTGTGGACACCTGCTCTTGGAAAACAGCTCTGTCTCTGGAGGTCCTGCTTCAGAGCATGGAATTTTCCTGTAGCTTCAGGGCTTCTTTTTCTGTGATCCAAGGTGAAAGATGAGGCAGGAGCTGTTTTGGAGCTGGCCTGTGTGGCAGCTGTGCTTCCCCAGTGCCTGCAGCCCCTCTTGGAGCTCTTCCTTTGCCAGGCTACCCCTCTGAGTGGCCTTCTGCCCATGTATCTGGGGCAAGTGACAGCATTCAGAGGCCCTCTGCTGAAGGAAGACCCTTCAGAAGGTCCCTGTCTGTCTGACTTTGCTGACAAGAAGTGGAGACAGAAGGGAGCATAAACATCAAAGGTGCTTTCAGGCGGATTCAGACTGTAATCAGTTCTTACCAGTTGGTTAAGCCAGGTGACAAACCCAATTCCCTTGTGCTGACAGCCATAATAATCAGGCACCTTCTTTGTTCATTATGCTCTCTTTAACTCTGGTATTCTCATTCAGGCCTGCATTTAGTAATCGCTCAGTGTGACGGCACACTAATGAAGAAATAAAACACAGTATCTGAGATCCATTCTTCTAGCAAAAAGATAGACTCTGCTCCACTGGCTTGTAAAATCAGGTTTCTGTTCACTTGGAGAACTATTAGACCAGGTGAATAAAAGTAGCATTGGCTAATTTGGAAAGAACACCTGGAATGGACTGTGGATTGATCCTTTCTTTATTATTCCTAAACACTTTTTAAGATGAAGAACTTCAGCCTTCTTAAGATGTGTTTTTGTAAAGCTTTGACCCTTGGCTATTGATTTCCTTCAGTAGTAAACGGGCTGGCCTTGTCGCTTATCTCTCCTCCTAGGTTGGGGGAGGAAGACTGTTGGGACTTTCTATTAGCTTGATTGTACTAGTGGATGAAAGGGAACTGGAGAATTCCTCTTCCTTTTCCTTCCTTGCAATTCCCGTGATAAGGAACTAAAGCAGTTGCTGCTTCCTGGTGTTCTGGCCAGGAGAGGTGCTCCAGAGTATTGTCCTTCCCTAACACCACTTTCTGACATCACCATCCCTTGCTGAGCTGTAAAATCTGTGTCTAACCTTAGGTAAGGCAGGCATCAGGCTCCTAAACAAGTAACTCAAAATTTGGTTTTGGTATTCTGCTCTGTGTCAGCTCTGATAGAGTAGTTATGTCTGGCTTAAAGTTTGTACAAGTAAGTGCAGAATGTGGCAGAGCGTGGGTGTAGAGACAGTGGAGTGGGCTGTGTTGAAGGCCAGGGAGAGACACCCTGATATTTACTGGTGCATCTTTACCCTCAAACTTGCCTCCTGGGGATAATCATCAATGTGTCTGTCACCACTGAGGGGCAGAGCCGCCCTGGATCTGGGGGAATCTTGGGAATTCAGATGCTGAGCTCTGAAGCACAGTGGGCTTGTCAGCTGTGTGCTTGGCCATGGAGCTGGGATGATTGACTTGTGATACACCTGAGCACAAGCCATGGAAAATGTGGACGCCTTTCCTTTTGGAACCATTGCAGGAGTAATGTCAAGGCAACTCTGCAGACCTTCATTATATTTCAGTGCTTGCAGAGAGGAAGGGTCTTTCATAAGGTTAGCGATGTAATGGAGAATAGATTGCCTTACCCACACACGAATCCACGAGGCAGGAAAACAAATCAGCCTCAGTCATGGCCCTTGTCCCTGAATTCTCTTCTCCATAAGGAGATATCCTGTGAGTTGCAGCCTGGTGCAGGCAGGTGCAGTTCCCACCCAAATGAATGGGCGTTGCTCCTGCGTCCCCACCATTAATGAGCTGGGCTCTCCAACTCTTAACAAACAATGCTCACATTATGAGCGAGAATGGGATGGCTTTGTATTGTTTATATTGTCTGTTCGATTCAAATTATTAATGATTTTTAATTGGGAGCCCTTTACAAAAGAGAGATTACCATCATGGACTGTCCAGCTTGAAATCTGCCTCAGTAAATGACCCTGAATAATTTAGTCAGTTGTGCCACCCAAATAGGGACTGATTGATTGATTGATTGATTGATATTTTGTCATGCCCTGAAATATTTCAAAAACGGTTGCATTTAAGACAGTTTATACTGGAGGAGCTTAGAGATAATAGGAGCAGATTTAGTGAGATGCAAGAGAAGAGTGCCTGCTTTGAAAGGACCTTCTCCAGTCTAGGTTATCAAGAAACTGAATAGCCTGACTTCAAACAGCAAACATCACTTACTTGTCTTTACATTCCCCTCTTCTAATTGAATTTAGTGCACTGCTGTATTTCCTCCAGAAAGTATATTGTTTTTAAATTACCATTTCAGTGCTATTACTCAAGGCTCCTGCTTCTAATGCTTTCTGACAGTTATCAGCATAATGAACCATAATGAAATGATGAGCAATCTACAGTGGAAACTCAATGTGAATTCCACTAGAGCTGTGTGACTGTGTTGTTAAAATTTGAATGCACATTAAAATAACACTGTCCTTATTTGTTTCCAAGGTCAAGGCTTTAGAAAAGGTCTGAAAGGTCTACACACTTCAATTTTGTAAATGTTGCAGTCTAATATACACCCTTATCACAATCTTGTGTTACTTTTAACATATCTCAGAGATAAATATTTGACCTGCATTTTCAAAAAAGAGTGAATTTACCTACCTAATAACTGTGGCTGCAAATGAGTAATTACATAGGAGCTGATTATTTGAGCACATGCTTATAATGATTGCTTAGAGTATAAACAATATAAATAAACAAATATGTTCTTTTTCCTTCAACTTGTTCCTTTTCTGAGTTTCCAGTTGGACATGGATTATCACTGTTGTATCTGTTAGGAGAAAAGAAAGTAGAATACACCACACAGTTGCTGCATTGTAGGTGGCTTTGCACTGACTTTGCCACACTTCCACACCTGTGCTGGCACTACTGCAGTCCAACCTCTGCTGTTGGAGCCCATTCTCTATAAAATGAAATACATGCCAGCAGAGCCTCTGATCTTCAGAATTTAAATTTATGACTCTTCCAGTCTTTATATATATGTCTGTACCGTCGGTAGATGATTTTGTTCTTAAAACATCATATGAGATTGTTCATTATGTAAATAGTACATCAGAGTGCCTTCTGAGCTAGAGTACAGCAGTTGCAAGAGCAGAGGGAACAGTGGGTAGGCTGTAAGGAGAGAATGATTTTTGTTCTCCATGTAGGCTGGGAAAATAGACCATCCATCGCTGCATCGCTGCCAGACCGAGAGAAAGGGATTGTGAGTGATGGGAATCTCAAAGGAGAAAGCTGTCTCCCCTTGTGTGTGGTGACGGGCTGAAGGAATTGAATAAGAAGGGGAGTGGTTATGGCTGGGAGAGGAGACGGGAGTAATTTGACAGTGTGTGCTTATAATCAGTAGACTTAAAATCATCACTCCTTTAAATACAGCAACTGTTTATTAGCTGTCTTCTGATTTTCTGGCCAGAGCCTTAAATTAACAGAGACATTTACTCAATTAAGTGGGGGCTTTGATTTGGTTAGTCAGGACCCAGTTCTGTAGAGCTGTTGAAGTAAATTAGAGGGCAAACAGAATAAGAAATTCCGCAGTTGGGCCAATTACAGAACAACTTATTTTTCTGGTTGGATTTCTTTCCTGTCAGACTGTCAGATAACTTTCTGGTATCCGCAGTGGAATTCTTTTTATCTGGAAAGAGTGAGTGAACACAGGTGTATTGTCTGCAGCATAGTGCATTAGAGTAGATGTGATAACATGTCTTAGCATACATGACTGTGCAAAATGTTCTTATATGGCCGTTCTTGGAAGAGAAGCCTGGAGCCCAAAGGAGTGGTACCTGCAAGCATCAGTTTTCCCACACCTCTGCCAGTGGTAACAGGACCTCTTTGCTTAACTTCTTTAGGCTCTTTAGGAGAGGAGCTATTAAGTGGATTGTTCTCCGGGTGAAAGGAGCAAAGCCTATTGTAAAGCTGGTAACCAGGGTACTTCTGGCAAGTAAATAGGAAAGCGTACATTCCAGTGCAGTGGGCATTTTATCACTGGCACTGGTCCAGGATCCCTAGCTTGGCAGGACTCTCGCTGAAGTCAAAGGAATCTTGCCCAAATAAATAAATAAATGAAGAATTGTTTACCAAATCATTTGCCTTATTATAACCCACTTGTAAAGCTAACTATGCCCAGAGAGGAGAGGGGGTGGAAATGGAGCTGATGACTGGTATTTCTAGTGGCTGCCGCATCCTGCAGCCTGTTGGCTTTGGTCTCACCAGTTGTAAAAACACATAATCTGTAATGATAAATGGTCAGGAATAGACAGGCAGACAAAAAGTGAGGGTTGTCCGAGCTGCTAGTGCTTGTGTAAATTAGCCCACAACAACAGGGACCTGTCCACAACCGCTGAAAGAAGCAATTAGTGGCAGCAACATCCACAACTGTCATGGGAAAGTGTGGGCTTTATTTGTAAGCTTAAACGTACACAGCCCAGGTATTTACTCTGCGTTAGAACTTTTCTTTCAGATGGTTAGAGATCAACAACAAAGGCATATCTGAAGGGCATCACAGCTCACATGCTGAAACATCATTGACAGCTGCACTGCTGTACAGGATTAATGAAGCCTTATGAGATGGAGAGAGGAGGCCAGAGTGCTTCCTCTTGAACACAGTGCCTGACACCATTTGCCAGACATTTTAGTGAGCGAGCTTAAGGACTTGAAAGACACCGATTATTTAATAATTACTTTCTTCGCATCCTCTCTGAAAATAGTAAACTCTCTATATTATGCTCAGCCCTGCCCCCAGGGAGATGATGCTAGGCTCGTGATCAAGTCGAAGAGCATTGATTAGAGTTGTCAAAGGCCATCCATACAAAAGCAGCAGTGTGACCCCATGTGTGAAACTGGCAACACGACCAGCAGCCTCAGCAGAGCCCTGGTGCTGCCTCTCTGTGCCTGAGCCAGCCCCTTCAAAGGTACCTGATGTACTTCCATGGGCATTTCATTGCTCTCCGCAGATCTGCCCCAAAGATCTTTGGGAACGTTCATTGTATGGATCTTTTCTTTTGTCCACCTCTTTATTTGGTCTCTTTATTCTCGCTGTGTTACACACAAAAGCTGGCTCTCAGATCTTGTATAGCAGATGTGCTAAACTTTTCACTGCTCCTGATAGTGCATTTCTAGCCAGGCTTTCTCGCTGTTCGACAGTCGGATGCTTGCTCCCAGGTGCCTGCTGCTCCTTTAACTTATCAAAGACTTTGCTGCTCCTCTGTAGTGCAGCCAAGGCCGAGCTGCCGATTCAAAACAGGCCAGTTCATCCTAGGCTCCTTTTAAACGACGGTGAGTCATAGCAACCTGCCCTGTTGTACGAATCTTGTTTATTAGGTAGCAAATTAGCTCAAGATTTCTGAATGCCCTGAGCTCCCTTTGAAATCACGGCAGATGAAGAGGGTCAGTGTCTCTCATAAAGAGGATCCTTTTGTCAGTCCTGGTCCAAAGCCCATTGAAGCCTGCTGGTCTGCCTGATTGACTTTGATTAGCAAACACCCATAGCTGGCACTCAGCAGCATTTAGCAGTATTTTGGTATGGCTTTCAGAGTTTTAGGGCGAAGTTAGAAAGCTTCGAACAGCAGGAGGTTATTGTATTATTTTTAATACAATATTTTAGTATTTTTTGTTAGTTACACTGATTTTAAATCCTTCTCAAGCTAAGGTTTGCATTTTCTGCCTCAAAAAAGGTGATATTTTCTTCAAGGAGAGTGCGGGAATGGTTAAAGAAGATTAAAGTCTTTTCTACATGCTTGAGGTTTTCTGATGTCTGGTGGGAATTGCCAATGAAGCTTCCTTCCAATTTCACACTGTCAGGTGAACGCAGGCTGAATGCAGTGTGACAACCCACTTGAAAATAATTATCCATTGCCCTGGCTGCAGAGACATCTGTTACCTGCTGGAGAAATGTGCTTTTACACACGTGCCCACGCAGACAGAGGAAATTATTTTTTTAATAATTTTCTCCTTCCAGGGCTCAGAAGTTTCATCCTGCTTGTTACTTAGTCACATACGTATCTTTTGGAAGCATCTTTCTTTTAAAGGAGGTATATTTTAAATGCACTGATCTGGTGAGTGACAGGATGCTCCTAACAAAGGCTTGCCTTCTTGAGGGTATATATTTGAAATATCTCCATTAGCACTTCCATGGAGAGTGTGGGTTTCAGTTTGCGTTTTTAATAGATCTCCTCCCACAGCCAGATCTTTCAAGGTAATGAATCTTAACTATACCATAGGCTAGTAGTAAACAGATGTGGTTACAATCCTAAAACTGATAATATCAGTTCAGTCCTTAATGGGTAATGTTGCTGCCAGAATAATTCACTACCACTGGTGGCTGAAGACTAAGCTGGCATGAAAAAGGGAGCTCCTGAAGGAGCCCTCTGCCAGGCTGTGACAGAAATGTGCAGACTGGCAGCTGTTTGTGGCTCTAGAGAGCTTTATTTTGGGTGCCACCAGAGTGGATTGCTTGGAAGTGCTAAATTCACTTTAAAGGAATTAAGTGTCAGAACCCTGTGCTGAAGTGCATTCTGTTTTGTGATATTTTTGTTTTTCGGCATAAGAAAATAGTATATAATGGCTACTCATGTCTGATAAAATTGGCCAAACCAAAGCCCCCACAACTTTTTATTCAGTACTGTGGCCATGGCACTTCTGAGAAAAGGAAAAAGGAATTTCTTTACTTGCATCTACCTTTGGGGAACAAATGTTGATTTTCCAAAATTTGGAGCTGCTGGTTGTCTAGAAGTGGGATTCTGTCAACCTGGGGCAGCAGAGAACCAAGTTGCAAGGTCCTTCTTATTTTTTGTCATTTTATGGGACAGCAAAGACACTCGGGAGCTGTTTTGCTGGGAATCATTTCTTTCTCATCTCCGTTCTCTGTGCTTTAATCCACGCCTCCTAACCATACACTGCTGCTGAACTAAATTAACTGGTTTAGTGAAGACAGTATTCTGTATGTCAAACAAGTCTGTCTGGTCTCCTTGTAGAAAACTGTAATTGAATTTACCGCATACACCCACAGAGACTTTTAGAGAAACACCTTGCTGGGCAGATCAGTAATAAAAAAGGAAGATGTAAAACCAGGGATATTAAAACCTCTGTCATAACCATTTAAATACAGTTCCCCAGCACAGTGCACTTAAAAATCTACCTTCAAATCCCAGGGTTAATTTTCAGGGATGTTTTTTGGTTGTGTAGATCCATCAGGTTTGCAGCTGCAGGGAGCAAGGGAGGACTGGCTTGGCTGGAGTCTCCCTGCACGCCCAGCCAACTGTGCCCACCTGCCTGTCTCCCTGGAGCCCCTCCAGCTCCAGGAGCCCAGCTCCAGCATGGAGCTTTGTGTGGGTTTGTGGTGCATGGCGTTTGTCAGGGGAGAGTATCTCTCCTCCCCACTGGTGATTTGGGGTGGTGCTGCTCTGGCACACCCTGCTTGGACCCCATCCTTGGGCACACCACAGTCCTGGGCTCTGTGCTCTCCCTGTGGTGTGCATCAAGGGCTGGGCACGCTGCTCCTTCGGGGCAGCAGGAATATTCACTCAGTTGCAGCTAATCCTCTTTGTGCTATCTTTCTTTGAAATCATTCGTTGCATTGGGGTAGAGATTCTTTCTCTGTGGCAGAATGGTTTTGCCAGATTCATGAGGCTGAATCTCCTACATTTGTACTGCTGTCCTTTGGGGAGAGGAGGAAAGGGGCTTTGGGATAAGGTTCTGATCAGGATGGTATCGCAACAACAGTCAAACAACCTGTTGATGTTTGACTCATCTCGCTCTGATACCCCTTGGTGTTTAGGGCAGCTGATTTAAATGGGAAATACTGTGCTCGTAAACAAGCACTTTGCTGAGGTGTCCTTGTGCCCAGTGTTATTCTGCAGCCTGGTTCTCTTTCCAGCTGTGTCCCCATGCCACCTGCACCCCGCAGGCGCTGCTTCAGTCCTGGAGAGCAGGTTCAGTCCTGGTCTCCACTGCTGCAGCTGTGAGTCACTGCAGTGCTGGGACCAGGCTTCATCCCTGCTCTGCATCATGAGGCTCCCTAAGTGTGCCACAGAGAGCTGGCACACAGGTGAGGGAGCACACAGGGATCTCCTGAGGTCTGGAAGGAAGGAGGGAGACAGGCAGGTGTTGATGTGTGCCCTTGTCGTGGTTTTCAGCAGGTCCTTAGCGTGTGGGAGGCTTCTGTCTGGAGAGAGACGTGAGTGTAGGAAGGGAGGGAGAGATGTTGATGGATGAAAAGTTAAAACGCTGCCTGAAGTTGTAGAAAGAGTGCTAAAATCCATCAGTCCTTCTAGAACAAGTAATGCTTATGCTATTAACCCCTTAAAAGCTCTTGTTTGCCTGAATGTTTGTTTGACATGGGGTACAACATTGTCCTCTAGACAGACAGATCTCTATCTGTGGGTGAAAGACAGATAGATGCAATGGCTATAGCTTATTGCAGCAAGAGAAAGCCAAACAATCTGCATTGCCCAATACATTTAAGGAAATCTAATAGGAGGGTTGAGGAAGATAGCGAGATTAGCTTGATGAAGATTATTTGTTGCTAAACAGACTCTTCAGTGTTTCCCTCAGCCCTGACACACACAATGAACTGCTCCACCCAGGGCCTTTCCATTTGCTTCATGGCTCACTTGATTTTGATGGGTTTATTGTGAAGCGAGATTTACGGAGCCCCAGGAAGGAATAAAATTAAAAACTTCCGTTCGCTGTGTTCCCACAGAGGAACCCCCCGTGTCCGTTCAGGGTGCTGGTTAAAGGGGCTGGGGAGGGATCTGGCTTTCTGGCCCCATGATCAAACTGTGTCCCCTTTGCAGTCCCTGACATGAGAAGACTGAGTAGCTCTGCAGATCCATCCCTGAGTCTCTGTTGTCCTGTGCAGGGGAAACAGCAGCCCCTATCTTCCTAACATCGTTAAATGAATTTTAAAAATGAGTTGGTTTTCAGAATTGAAATGTTTAGATTTAAATTCTGGTTCCTGTAGGAGCAGTCACGTTTTTAAGCAGTTCTGGGTAGTGTGGCACTATTAGCTCCATGCTTCCAGCCTGCCAAATAGCCCATGCAATAGCATGCTTCCACTGGCAGGAGATTTATGAAAAACGCTGTAGATCATGGGACTTGTGACAAAATTACAGATGGTGGTGATGATTCAGAGGCACAGGTCCCTGTCTCTCCTCTCATCTGCCCCATAGCTAGATTCTTCTGCCAGAGGACACAGGATTTGTGTGAGGGCAATGGTCTGGCTGTTCCTGTGGGATGCTGGGTTCATCCAGGAACTGTCCTGGCCCCTGCAGTCTGCCACGGCCCTGAAAGGGTTTGTCTCATCTATGGGCAGCGGCTCTGTTGTCAGAAACAAAGCAAATCCTGATCACCATTGAAGGAGCAGATACGCCCTGTGTTTCAACATCTGAAACCAGGCCCATCAATCTGAAGCTATTCCCCACTCCCAGTGCCAACAGCTCCATTGATGACTGTGCTCCAGGAAGAAAAGAAATTGCTTTTCCCCTCACTGTAATGTCAGCCCACCATTTGGCGACTCCCCCGCATCTTCCTTTTCATGCTGGAGGTGGTGTACTCATCTCTGTGACCTGCAAGCATCTGCTTCCCTGGTTTTCCGCTTGGTCGCATCTCTGTTTAGACACTGCAGTGCCCTGTCCCACATACTAATTACTGACTTCTTGCTTCTGAGGAGCTTGATTCATTCTGGCACATTTTCCCATGTGAAACTGGACCTAGAGCCTTGGAAAATATCTTAATGGACACCAGGCTAAGCCTGAGTTTAACCCCAAACTGGCTGCTGTATCTGAGCTAAGAGGCACATCTTTCAGACCGCAGCTGTGGCAGTAGGAACCCTCCTCCCACGGAGGTCTTTCCTTCAGGAATACCCCCTGAAATGGGGATATTCTCAGCCCTGGCAGAGCTGGATGCTGCTTGGGGCAGGAGGTGTTTGCACTGGCACAGTATTATCTCAGTCTCTCCTGGCTGTGCTCCGAGTCGATGTTCTCGTGTGTGACTGCAGCAAGTGAACACTCTGTAAGAAAATGCCTTTTGCTTTTTCTTGCTATAAGGCTCGTGATGTTTCCCACAGCAGCAGTTTCTGTTCAGGGCTTGCTGCTGCCAGGTCCAGACCACTCTCTGGGAGGACACACAGCCCCAGCTCCCACTGGCTCTGGCTGCTGCTCTGTCCAGGGCAGATGGACAGCACAATGAGCACCTGGGCTGGCAGCCTGCTGAGGCTGCTGTTCCCCCTGGAGGCTTCTGTTGGTTCCCCTGTTCCCATGACAGTGCAGAGGGGCAGATGTGGACATCTTGTGCACCTGCTTGCCCTGAAGAGAGAGCCCAGGTGTGAGGCGGTTTGGGGAGGTCTGGGGCAGAGGGAGTTTGGTTCAGCTCCTGCTCAGCAGTTCCTGCGCTGCCGCTTGAGTTCACAATTTCAGGAGTGTCTTCCACCTCATTGCACTCCGAGTGTATTTTTGAAAAGAAGGCTCGAGTATTTGCAGGCTAAGCAGAGACCGCTTGCTCCTACCCAGGGGAGCTGGCAAAGGCAGCTTTTGGGGAAAGGAGAGCTGGTTATGGGACAGAGGCATTGGGCTGGGACTTGGGACAGTTTTGACCATGGCCTAGATGTGTAAAGCACATCTTGTGTGCCCTTGTCTCACCACATCTCTCTCTGCCTCCATTTCCACGTGATGAATAGAGATTAAAACCAGTTTCTTTCCTTTTTCTTTCTCATCTAGTTTTTGGATCAGGAAACGTATCTTACTGTGTGCAGTAACTGATCTTTGAGGAAAAGGATTTTGTCCTCAGGAGTCCGAAATGCTGCCAGTATATAAATAAATGCCATGAATGGCAGCATGGTGGTGCAGCAGGCAGGAGGGCTCCCTGGCTCAGGGGCTGGACTCGGCTCTCTCTTCTTGCAGTAATTCTACCTGTCAACCCCGATTAACTCAGAGAGTGTTTCAAAGATTTGGCAAGAAGGGAGGATTTCCCTCCTTTCAAAATTAATGTATTAATTTTGTGTTTCTGAAGTGAGCACAGAGAAACAATCCTTGCTTAGCTACTCCTGCAACAAAGACCTTTCATTTAGATACTGAAGGTACATTTGACCTCTATATAATTTAAGACTCTGTCCTTAACTTACCTATCTTTCCTAAATTAAAAGTCCTGTCTCCTGTTGAGCATCTGTTGTGTCCTGGTGGCTTCAAGCACAGACCTGAGGAGGTGATGCAGCCCTCAAAACCTTGTCCTGTGCAGCCTTGTCAGGCTTCCTTTGAGATGAACCTGATGAATTGAGGGAGCCACAATTAATCTTCCCAACAGTCATCCCTTAACAGTTTAACCTCTCTGCTGTTACACTTAATGAGTCACTTTGTAACTTCAGTAGAATTTCACATTTTCAGTGTATTAGGTTCTTACCACGATGACTGTTTTTGTACCTTTGGCATATGAGAGATTATGACGTATTTATTTATACATTTAATGAAACTATTGGTGCTGGCTGATTCTTTTTTGCCCATTTCATAGTTTCGTAACATTTCACAAATTTGCCAGAACTTTCTCCTTCTCTTCCTTTTCTGCCAGGAGATCTGGTTGAACTTCTTTTGAATTGCAGCCGTCAAATGCATTTTGATAAAGTCTGAGAAGCTTCCATGAGCTTTCTTGTGTCTTGAATTTGTGTATTTTTCTTCTAATAGTGTAAAGCTCTGAGTATCAGCAGTTACTAAGCACAGCTATTTTTACTGTGTTCCTGTTTGGATTGTTCTATTTTTCAAGCTTCATTCTCACTCTGTTTCATTTCTGTTCTATGCAGTGCTTTCCTGCAGCCCTGTCCCAAAGCCCTGTGTGTGTAGTCAGAGTACCTGTGTGCTCTGCCCCAGGGCAGGCTGCCTTGAGATGGCCAGGGAAGCTTTTTGGGATGTATAAAATACCCATCTCTCTCATGGGTTCGCTCTGAATCATCCTTCTTAAATTTAAGGGTACAAAAAGTGTGTCTCAACTGTATTGAAATTAGATTAGGAGTCGCAGGATTAGCTCTCCTGCCTTTCCAATTAGCCTGTGGGTTTGGGGCCTGTGGGGTTGAAGCACACAAGTAGGATTTGTGCCCGTGCGTTGGTCGGCGCGAGGCTGGGCAGTGCTGGCCACGGCACCTCTGCACAGTGCTGGAGGTGCAGGAAGGGCTGCTGCCCTGGGCTCTGCCCAGCCTGTCCCGCCTCTGTGCCCTAATCCCATAGTCCCTGTGCTGGAACCAGCTGGGAGCTGTCTGGCAGCATGTTTGTGAGTCTTGAAGTCTCCTGTCCCTGTGCTGGAAAAGCTGACATTGTGTCTCGGATTCAGCCTTACTGCCAAGCTTTCCGTCTGGTCTCTTGTTTCTGACCAGGTTTCTTTTATCAGTTCTCCGTTCAGATGCTCACCATATTTTCCTCTCCAATTCTTTTACTTTCTCCAGCACTGCCCTGTTGTAAAGTTTATTCCTCATCCTTCAAAGCCTTAGTTCTGTGTCTGGTTTTCTACTCAAATTGCCATCCTGCATCCCAAAGTGTCATGTTCAGGTCCCTGCTTGATGGGCTTCAGTGTTCACTGAATGTGATTTGACATCAACTTGTCTGGAAAATATTGCGCTTATATTTTTCAGAAAAAGATATAGTGAGATATTTCTATATTAGAGTTTGCCTGTAGGTAATGGGGGACCTTGAAAATCTCAAGTGAAGCAGGAGTTTGTGCATTTGATGCTTTGCTCAGGAGATCATGGAAAAAATGAGTGTAAAATATGTAAATTTAACATTTTTCATAACAAGTATAAATAGTGAAAGGAAAAAAGTCCCACTCCTGTTTAATTGAAATCCTGAGCTTTCAGGCTTATTTAGAGCTGGAAAATACTGTTAATTCATGAGATGAAGAGATCAGAGTTTGACTTATGAATTAATATTTTTGCCTTCGTTAAGAGCATAAAGAAGTAAAATTTTGTTGGTCTCTGCAGTCCTTGACTTAAATGGGAGCTGCCCAGGGTCTGGGACTGTTAACTCTGCTGTTACTATATAAGTTGTTATGGTTTTTTTTTTAACTAAAAACACATGCACTTTGTCCTTTTAGGCCCTCCATCTGCTCCCCAGAACCTGATTTCCAACGTCAACGAGACATCAGTGAACTTGGAGTGGAGTCCCCCCCAGAACAGAGGTGGCCGGGAGGACATCTCCTACAACGTGGTGTGCAAGCGCTGCGGCGCCGGCGAGCTCAGCCGCTGCCGCTCCTGTGGCAGTGGGGTGCACTTCAGCCCCCAGCAGAACGGCCTCAAAACCACCAAGGTCTCCATCACCGACCTCCTGGCACACACCAACTACACCTTTGAGGTCTGGGCGGTGAATGGAGTGTCCAAGCAAAACCCCAGCCAGGACCAAGCCGTGTCGGTCACTGTGACAACTAACCAAGCAGGTAGGAACATGAGCAGCAATTCCCTTCCTCTCTGTGCTGCCTGTTTTTTAGGAAAGCCGTGATTTCCATTACATTTAGCATTAGCAAATGAATGCGAGGAGCCCTAAGATGAGTACCTGGGTCAAACCCTTATTTTCTGGTGATTTATATGGATAGTTTAAATTCTTCAGAGGCGGGGAGAGAGAGGAGGGTTTGTGTGATGTGTCTAGGAGCAGCTGTGCTGCAGCACACGGTCAGGACGCTGGGAGGCATTCTGCAGAAGCACAGCACAGCCACCCTGTCCCCCCAGCCCACCAGCAGCTCTGCCCTTTGCAGGGGACACCCTGCACAGGGACACCAGGATGTCCTTGGTGTCTGCAGAGGGCAAAACACGCTTTGTGCTCCTGCCCCCCTTGAAAAAGGGCTGTGTAAGATTCAAGGAGTGGAACGAGTGGGCGCCCGCTCGCCTGCCTGCTCGCTCTCCTCTCCTGGAAAGTCAATTAGATTCTGTCCCCTTGTTAAATAAATACCTCCTTAACCTGCTGCTGACAGTGTTTCAATTGATCAGAGCTGGCATTGCTGTAGAAATCCTGTATGGGCTTTCATCTTCATGCTGACTGATTTTTGTGTTTCATTCATCTGGGAGAGCAAAGTACTATTTCTGTGTATACGAGATTATTTCAGATACCCTGGGCAGCCCTGCTTCTTTGGTACCCCATGCTTGACCTAGTAAGGGCAAAGACTGCTGCAGCAGATTGCCATTTCGTTTTGATGCTAATTTGTTTGATCTTTTCCTTTAATTACATGAAAACATTTCTTAGTTTGCAGCCAGCTAGGGTTTAACGCACAGGGTTCCAGTTGAATTTTTAATTTAATGCACAAAATTATATACATTTGAATATGACACTCTTCTAAATGCAAATTAGATATCCAGACTGTCAGACTGGCTACAAGACCGTCAAACCTGTTATCTGATGGTACAGAGTGCTGATTGCCTTCAGGTCCCACAGATGTTGCAGGCATTCAGCACCTCGGAGCGTAGCTTACAGGGTGTCATTTATCACTGCGCTTACGGTGTGTGAGACAGTATTAATATTGTGTATTTTGATAGTACCAGACCACATCAATATTTTGAATTCTGTTTCCTAGTAGGTGTGTGTGAAAAATAGGTAGGAATAGTCCAAATCTGAAAATTTTAGCCATAGTCCAAGACTTGTCAGTATTACCAGTGAGAGATACATTCAATTTTGCAATGACAGTTACAAGGGAAATTGTCAAGTCCATGCTGAAGCGCCTTTGAAAATCTGGTCCAGCGTTTTTTGTTCTTCACATGCAGTTGACAGCATCCCTTTTAAATTATGATTCAAAAATTCAAACTACCACTTTGCCTAGTGAAAAGAAGACTAATAGAGAGCAGGGGCTATTAGGGAGTCTGGGGAGAGAGCCGTGGGAGAGTGCTGTCATACGCTATATGAAAAGGGAAGGTTGAGAACAGCAGTGAGGACAGTGTTTTTGTGCTATGAATGCCTCGCAAAGAGAGTATTTCTGACTGATTTTGGCATGTGTAAGGATTAGTGGATGCATATATGCATGAATAAGTGAGCAGGATCCATCTACCGTGTGAAAATTCTACCATCTTATGCTTTTATATGCAAACCAAAATCTGATTGAATATGCAAATAAGAATTGATTTTGTTTATTATCCATGAGTAGTATTCTTCCCATCAGAAAATTCGTATTTTTGCCAACATTTCCCAATTTTGAAACATGCCCAGTTTATCAAATGCGTCAGAGGGACGGAGAAAATTATACTGGAATAAATGAAAATTAACTCCAAGGTGCAGTGTTCTCCTGTTCTTCATACAACTTTGTGGTTTCTGCTGCATAGAAGATCTACATAGAAATGTGTGGCCTAAACCTACAGATCCCAGCTGAGATAAATAGCCTTACATATGCAAATAATCCCATTGATTTTGGTGAAACTGCTTGCTTGAGTAAAGGTTTGTAAAGTTAGACCCTTGGGTTTTACAAGTACTGATCTGTTTAATCATTGTAAATGTGTGTCTGGGGTGCATTAAAATCCTTGTGCCACTAATTTTCTTTCACTATATTTCATTATAAAGAAATCATGTCATGATGGAGCACTGCCACAGGCTTGGTTTTGATCTTGCACCTTTCTTACGCGAATGTAAAGCTGCCTTGGTTTCTTTAAGGCAATTCTAAATTCAGCTTATAGCCAAGCTCCTCCCATAATGGCACTTCTTCCCTGTTTTACTACTAAAAATGAAACCACCAACACTGATAATTTGTAAATTACTTAATTGGTTTTGCTCTGTGTGCTTGTGCTTCCCAACTCTTGATAGGAAAAAAAAATGTTGCCAATGTGGGGAGTTTTTTTTAGTTCTTTACATATAAGCAGTGCTTTTGGTTTGTATTCTGGAGAATTTGCTAAAACTGTTTGCAAGAGGTGCATCTCCGAGTTAAATTCAGTGGAAATGATAAGGATGCAAGAGACCAGGGAATTCTTCCTCTTAACGACTTGACCTTCCAAATACGCAACCACATAATCTGAAGAAAACATGCAGATACTTGAGAAGCAGTTTTTGATGTGAGAATCAGGAATCTGGGTATCTGTGTTTTGCTGGCCTTGGTGCCACCCCCTGTGGAAGGTGTGCATTTGGAGACAGGCAGAAAGCAACGAGAAATCATTTATGGCATATTCAGCACAAAACTGATGGAATGCATTGCAATGACATAAAAGGTGCAGTTGAAAGGCACAGGTGGGTTTTTGTTTGCTTTTGTCATTTTACTCCCGGGGATAATGAAATGAGGCAGTTTACTTTCCACTCTTTGTTTAGAAGCTCTTTTCAGTTTCCAATACTGTAGAAAAGTGTTTAAATGAAAATAAGATTTGCCATTCAAAGTAGGATCAAAAGTCATTTGAAAAAGTATTTTTTCTGCTTCTTTGGAAAAGGTCTTGTTTTTTATAGCTTGCTTTTTTTCAAAAAAAAAAAAAAAAAGGTTAAATTTCAGGCTTTGAAGAAAGTAAAAATTTCTTTCTCCCAATGAAATACCTCAGTGTTGTGACATTTTAAGAATTTTGAATGGTGACATCAGCTCACTATTCCGCATGGTTTGTATATTTATTTTTTTTTTTTTAACACTGAGCTGCTGAAAGTGCCCTTAGCACAGTGTGTACTGGAAGTGCTGATATTGGGGGTCTCCACCAGCAGTGGTGGCCTTTTGGCTTTCAGTTTCTGATGAAATGAAATCAGCACTTTGTCCATCTTTAAAAAATTGTGGAAGTACTTGTGGAAGAGATGCAGACCAGCAATTCTCATGTGATGCTGCTAGGAGAAGCTAATTCCAATTAGGAACTCTTACCAGGCTGTTGACTGAGTAGCTCAAAAATCTCCAGGCTTGTTCTTTTTTTTTTTTTTTACTTTCCTGCTAAGGATAATGCTGCGAAGCTGTTCAAAATTAAAAGTAAAGCTCTCAATAAAGAGATCTTATTCACAGCATGCAGGAAGCTTGTGTGGTTTTTTGGTTTTTTTTGAAGAGGCGCTGAAGAACAGTTTATATTTTTATTAAGGATTAAACAGCTGAGCTGTTTCTGTCTCCAGCCTGAGAGGCAGATTCCCTGCTCAGTCCCTCTGTGCACATCCGAGGGGGCAGTGCTGCAGGGATGAGGGTTTTGCATGGATGCTAAAGGCATTTGGGAGGCAGGGGAGCAGTGCAGGGGACAGAGCCTACACAGCTTCAATGAGATTTAACATCCAAAGTTCCTATCCTGCTTGCTTGGCTCCCTTTGTTTTGTTTGTGTTTGATGAGGGATGGGTATGCTGCTTGCTCCTTTGCTTGTTGGAGTTGGAGCAGTTGATTTTCTGAATGAACAGCCTGCCTGGTGATTTGTTACCTTGTTAGGCTACCTTGAGCTCAGTGTTTCCTCAAGTGCACAGCAGAGCGAGATGATGCAGGATGTGCCAATTAGGATGAAAATACAGTATAAATAAATAAACTTACTCTCTCTCTCCCTTTGCATCAGACTGGATGCTTTCAAGCTGCCTGTGCTCAGGATCAAGAAATGATCTTTCCTGAGAATACCTCGGGCCCTCTGTCCCGTTTATTCCTCCTCCAGTTGTCCCTCCTCTGCCCAGCCCCTTTGTCTCCGAGGTTCCCCCCTCCTGGCCTGTCCAGCTGGTCCCTCAGTGTCACTCAGAGCCCTGCAGTGCTTCAGTATCCATCTCCATTTCCAGGCAGGAGCTCAAATGGGTCATGGTGCCACCAGGACTTGAGCACCGCCGAGAAGGTCTGTGTGAATTCAGTATTTTGGGACAGGCTGCAGTTGTGGTGAACCCAAAATACTGCCTTTCAGTGCAGGGAAGGGAAATGTCAGCTGTTACTCAGTTTTATTCAGCCTTTAGGTTTGTTTTTTGTTTATGTTCTTAATTCCTTTACTAAAAAGAAAAAAAAACCAACCAGAAAGATCCTGATCCTTTGAGGATGATGGTGTTAAGTCAGAAATGGCAGGGGTAGGGGGGAAAGAAGTGGAAATTCTTTGCTTCCAGATGACTCATAAGTTCTGCTGGACTTTCTGGTAGGGGAATATATATTCCCATTTTGCATTTCGGTGGGTCTTCTTTGAAAGCCCACGTTTCCTTTCAAATGCTGATTAGCATTCCTCACGTGTTGTACAGAACAGCACAGAAAATGCATATAAGGTCTTACATTATGCCAGTGTGGTTTAGCCTGTGCTGAGCTGCATTTGCAGTCAGTAAAAATTCACTGGACATACATTGCCCTTGGTCAGTGTGCACGTCTCATGTCGAAAAAATAATAGTTGCTCAGGCAGATCAAAAGCAACGCATGCCAAGGCCAGGAAAGCTAAGGATTTTGGTATTTTCTTTTTAATGTACTATTTTCCTGGATATTTATAACTTATCTTTAAAGAATTGCTCTGTAGTGAAACATCAAAAGACATTGTTAAGTAGTTTTCAGTCACAGAGCTTTCTTTAGGTGACTGCATGAGCACCCTTAAACTACCACTGGAAGATAAAATTAACAGTTACTCTGAAGGTTGATCGATCCATCTGATTCTCTAAGCTCCCTCATGTTCTTTGAGTATAGCCCTGGTTTCAGTATAAGTAATAGTAAATCATTTCTGTTTGCTGAGAGTGAACATAACGTTTTTTTGATTTTGTGTGTGGTGATATTTATGTGCATATTAAGAATCTTATCGATAGGGAGGTGCTGAAAGAAGTTAATTTTGATTTTAAAAATAACTAGGTCTGTAGTCATTCAGACTGCTGGTTTTATGCTCAGCTCTTGCAGAAAATGTTCCTTTTTTTTAATGCAGTCCTGGTGAAGAGCTGTTTATTGTTGTGTTGAAACATAATTTTTTGAAGGGCTGTATAACCCCAAGGAAGACTTCATCTCCAAATAGCTGGGGAAGGAGCTCTGTGAACATGAAGACAGAATTCATCATACACTTGTGTCACGGTTTCACAGACCCTATAAAATAATGTAAGCTGGCAAAATAAGTCATCTTCTGTTCTGGCATTTTCTGTATCTCTGCACAGGAGCAAGTGGCACTCCAGATGCTGGGCACAGCTGGACCTGGCTGTAGCATTCACAGGCATACAGGAGTCAATTTAGTTTTTTATTTTTATTCTAAGTCCTTGCTACCAGCACAGTCCCACCCTTTCCAGTTACTTGTTCCCTGCAGCCAAAGGATACAAATAGCCTGTTCCAGTAGTCCTTTCTCAGGCACACAGACCCGTGAGGAAACTCATGCACGTAGCTGGGTGTGTATAAACAGTCACAGCACCCTGGCCACCCAGTTCCCCACAAGCCTGATTTAAAATAATCCCTTGGCAAACATCTGGATGCATGCCAGCCGTCCAGAGCATGGGAAGTATGTGTGATTCTACTAAACTGCTGTGTTCTTTTTTCTGTAAAATGACTGGGTAATGGAAAAGGGGAGTTGCAAAGGGGTGTTCTTACTTTGCTTTGAGGTGTTTGCACTAAGGATGATGGATCAGCAGTCTCCTTACTCCCCAAATGGAGCTGTGTCAAGCCTGAATTCAGTACAGAAAGAAAATCAAAACTAAGGACTTGGAAAAGGAGTGATCTGTGAGCTTGACACTCTTCAGTGATTTGTTACAGCATCTTGCAGAATCCCAGGCTAATTATAAGCAACTTTCTCATTTTGAATCTAAATCTGTGGGGTTTCCTAAGGCTTTCACATTTTTCTGCTAGACACCAGCAGCAATCCCCCCTGCACACACTTGTTCAAGCAGGAGGGTTGAACAAGTTGTCAGTGACTGTAGGGTTTCACCTGCTGTGATCAGTGAGGTGACCTGCCAGGCTGTGCAGGACAGCCACCTGCCTTTTCTGCCCCTGCTTTGGTTTTCCAAGGGACTTGCAGTTTGGCTTTTGATATCTGAAGATTTATATTGAAAGGAGTTACTGCAAAGACTTCTGTAGCAAACCAAATGATGTATTTTGGGAAACCACAGATCTTTCAACTATTAATGCAGTGGGAGATCCAGAAAGAAAAGTGATCCTAGCACTAGAAATTTGGGAATTGCATGGAAATGAACAATGGGGAATACTTTTGAATGGGCACATTTCAGCACTGAGCATGAGGTTTCTCAGAGACTTGAAGATGTCATTTGTTGACCATCTCAGGTTTCTTCTGAGATGCTGCTGCACGTTTAATTACGTGTATAAGTTTAAATGTCTGAGTAAGGAGCTTCTCCAAGCTGGCAGATGCAAGTGGGAGTTTCTTCTTAACAACTCTGTGTTCTTGCAGAGGCTTTAACTGATGGGCTGTAATAAATGTGTAGTTATATGCATACGTGCTCCCGCCTTGAAAACAAGACCGGGAAAACTATTGTTGGGAAGGATTAAATTATTATTTTAAGGTAACTGCAGCATTCCACAAAGAAATAATAATTAAAATAACAACTGCCTGCTTTCTGGCAAAGCTGCCTGCACCACCCATTTCCATGAATTTGTATTCAAGGTGGGGGATACAAGTCTTGGTCGGAAGGAAAAAAAAAGTGCTTTCTAAAGATCCTTAGTAAATAACCAGCTTCAGGGTTCAGCGAACAGCTTAGACAAGCTGCATGTCAGATAGAGCCAAGATGTAATTGCAGCATTTAAATAAAAATTTGGTGACTTTTTAAAAAAGATCTCGTGGTTTGCTATGGAAAATGGAGGTGAGTTATACATCCTCCCAGGGAAAGAGATGCTTAATTTCAGCATTGGGTAGCACTGATCATATTTAAATCGTATAAATTTTCTTCAAGGAGGCATAAAATTCTGGTCTCAGGGATGTTGGTACAGATGAATAGTTACCAAACTGACAGAGATGGGGATGTGGTCCCACAGCTTTTATTTGCTCTGGACTATTTAACTGCGTGCTCACTTTCCCTGGCAGCACACTGACATTTCCCATTCATGGAGCTTGACGATCAGTGTGAGCACTTCTCTTAAACAACTGGCACAGAATATTTTCATGTGGAAGGAGAATTTCCCCAAGAATGTTTGTGGCTACCAAATGTTTAGATGGGCTTTTAAATTGTCTGGTTGCTCTTGCAGCTGACTAAATTAATTGGAAAGCAGCCAGAGAGACAGCAGAGTCCAGTCGGTAGTTCAGCAACAATAAAAGGCTTCGGAGAACTTTATCAAAGCTTCCATTAACCCCCTGCTGATGTCCTCAAACAGGATTTTTTTGAGAGAGTGGAAACACAAAAGCTAGGCTGCACAACTGCCCCTGTGTGTCCATTCACAGTTTTTAAATCCACACAGTTACTAATTAAAATGCCATGCAGAGTAGCACAAATAAACATCGCTAGTCCCTGAAGCCCAAAAGTTTCTGCATTGGCTCATAGTTTGGAGGGCAGGATGCTGAGCTGACCCCAAAGGGTGGGTAAAGCAGCCCACTCGGGTTCAGATATTCTGTCCTTGCGAAATGCGTGTCAAATCCATCCATATGCATGAAATCCCACTCCCAGAATGCCATCCCAAGGCAGCCCGTTATATTTTATTTATACGTTGCATAGCATTGCTTTAAACCGCGAGGAGTAAATAGAGCTGTGGCATGCCTGCTGGCTCCCTATAATCATGTTTGCCAGCTTCTGGTGGACATCAAAATGCTGAGCACACGAGTGAATACTGCTTCTTTCATTGAGAAATGTCACTTCAGATTTAGCCCCACGTGTGAACTGGTGTGCAGGGAGCGCTTTATTATTGTGGCAGGGCTCCAGTGGGCTTCCCCTCCCAAACAAAGTGGGCAAATGCATAGCCTCTCTCTGCATCCACTTGAAGGATTTCATGGCGTCTCCTTAGATTAAGGTAATCTGCCTTCATTACTAAATTCGAGAACCAGAGCCCCAGAACTTCAAGGAAAGTCCGAGAATGGATTCAGGGTCTCTGAAAGTTGTGGTTTGGAAACTGGTGATAACAAAAGTTGATCATGGTTTTGTATTTAATTTTTTAAATGCAGTCAAGAGAGATGTAGGAGGCTCAAGCATTTGTATTTTATTCCTGTGGTCATTTGTATTTCAAACCATGCCTTATGGAAAAATCCTACTGTTAATTTAAAAGGAAATGATAGCTTTTGTCTCAGCCTTGTGAACTGTTCCTGCAGAGTTTATGAGGACTTTTATCCCTGCTATCGAATTCTATCACCTAGTCTTAAAAAGACGATTGACTGATTCTGATTTTTTATTAAATTCTTCTACTGCTCCATAAAATATCTTTGGTTTTGTCTGTATTAAAATCCATTGAAAGTATCCATGGATTATAACAGACAGAAAACCCCTTAAACTGTAATGTGCTTTGGATATAAATGTCTTTCAGTTCCACAGATTACCGAAGGCTAAAAGGAAAGCACTGAAATTTTTAATTAGCTTTTTATTATTTTTAATTTTCCGTGTTGCCGTTAAGTGGTCCTATCAAGAGATAATAGAACAAGACAGTTTTGACAAAGCAAAATTGGAAGGTATAGTGGGCTGGAAGAGGTGTCTCATGTATGAATTGGGTTTTGTGTGCTGTCCCATTTATTTTAGCAAACAAATCAAGGCATGATCTGGAGACAACCCGCTACAAGGGCTCCCTGGGAAGATTGTGCTTGTCTTGGTAACAGACTGCATTCTTTAAATCTGTCCTCTGAATCAGCCCCAATTTATCTTTCGAGCATAAAAGGGAATGCAGATGGAGTAGCCGCAGCCTCCCTTATAGTTTATCAGGATATTGTGCATGCACATAAATAAGGCAGAAAGTGACTGGAATATGTAAGTGGCTGAGTGTTAAATCCTGTGTTTTTCAAGCTCCCTGGGCAGCCAAGGGGAGGCCTGGAGGAGCTGCAGGGATTTGTGGGCTCTCCGTGGTGCCTCACACTTGGGGTGCAGAGCCAGCGGTGCTTTTGCAAGAGCCTCTTGCTTGCACTGCTGCCTGTGCTGAGGGTTAAAGCTGCAATTGTGGAGGGAATGGGAAAGAACAATGTGAAGAGGGTGGATTGGGCTCAAAGGGAGACTTCTCAGCACTGCCTGCACAAGTGGCATTTTGCTTTAACCAGAGAATATTTTTATTTGTATTTGTTACATTGACATGCTGTGGGTTAGAAGGACTCTGTAGCACAGGGCTTCCCTAGTTTATTTTTGGTCTGAGTGATCCTTAAATGGAAGGTACCAGCTTCACCTGGATTAAATGAGAAGATGATAACATTTTTGGGTCATGATGACATAAATAAACTAAAACCATAACAGTGAATCGTACAGGGATGAGAAACATAACACTGAAAGATGCTTTGCGTGCTGCTGCAAGAATAAATAGCTTTTGAATGGCAGGTTTTGAAGGAGGGTTGTTTCAGCTTTCAGTCTGTATCCTGTACAGGTCTCAGTTCCACCCTTCAGTAGCCTTAGGAGTTCTGGTCTCAATGGGGAGGAAAGCCCTGCTGGAGAAATCACCTTAGGAGCTGGGATGGGATCCTCTCAGTGTCCTCTTTCTTACCTGCTGGAATATGGGACTGGAAATGAGGGTCCAAACTCAGCATACAGACCAGTCTTTGTGACTGCTGAGCAAATTTGGGAGTATTGTTTTCATGGGTTTTATTTGCCCAGACTGTAGCTCAGTACTCCTCCAGGATGTAAATATGGCTGGTTTCTTTGTACAGCTCAAAATCCTCATAACCTCATGAGGTTGATTTATTTTAAAATTTTTATTTATTTATTTTTAGGACTGGAATTTTTTAGACTTTGTAATGGTACTTGCATTGCACAGGAAACCAATTATTCTTCGGAGTGTTTTACACTGAGGCAGTCACCTTTAATATTTAATTGCTGATTCCACTTGGGGTTTTTCCAATTGACACAGTTTTAAAACGAATAATGCACTGGTTTTCAGTATCCAGCATAAAACCAAAATAATGAAACCCCTTTATAAGTTTAATTATGTGCCATCTATGATGTAATTGGCTACTGACATCATGAACTAAGATTTTAATTTTAAGGTTTATGTGTTTCAAGAAGCTTAAGACTCTTCCCCAGTTTGTACCTCATCACTTTTTTTTTTTAATGAATAGCAAACATAGGTAATTTTGCTTTTTGCAGCAACACTGTGTGCAGAGTTTTTTCTCTCTCTTCGGGTCTATTAATGATTTTTAATTTCCTGAACAAATCTGCCCGTTGTGGGTGAAGGAAAGGGGGTTTAATTCAATTCCAGTGAAAGGACCTGGTAGGAGAGCTCCAAGTGTGAGAGTTAAGTGTGCTGCAGTGTGATTCTCTGTGGTACTTTCCAAAAGCACAGAGGATCTTTTTCCCTTGGAGAAGAGGAGCTTTGATGGGGAGTGTGGCAAGGTGTCTTTGAGCATCCTGGAAAAGTGAGGATCTCCAAGTGCTGTCAGACCTGAGTCCTTCACAACGTGAGCCCAGAAAACCCAAGCCTTGATTCAATCTCAGCAGTTTCTCAACAGCACAGAGACAGAAATCCTATCATGTCAAGCCCATCTAACCCTTGTACAGAATATACTTCACCGGAGTTCCAAGTGAATGCTCTGAATATCAACTTTAATTAAAATTTACAGCTCTTTCAGCAGAAGTGTAAACACGTTAATGCAAACCTTCTGCAGCAGCCTCTTCTGTGTGATGGAGCTGAAAGTAAATATGGTTGAAGTTCCTTAACTTAGGTGACTTTGAAACAATTCATGCTCTCAAGTGTTAAGATGGGAATTGTGATTTGTATTGTTGAGTGAGGCCTGGGTTTGGATTCTGTTGGGTGCCACAGGCTCAGGAGGGCATGGTTGAGATCCAGTCTGCAGATGCTGGTGGAGCTGTGGATCACAGTGGAAGTAAAACGTTTATAATTTTATTACCTTTTCTTCCATCAAGAATCTTGCCATTTCTGACTTTAGATGATTGATCTGAGAAACCCAAATGGCAAAATCTAAGTCTCTGCTATTACTGAAGCGCTTCAGAAGCCAGGATGAGGCAATGTGGCCAAATCTATTTATTAAAAGAGCGACTGCTGCTTTAGGAAAATGAGTCATGCCATTTATTTATTTATTTTGTTCAGAAGATACTTCAGTATTTTCAAGGCATCTAAGTGGCAAATAGGACAGAGGCTTTTGTTTGTCTGGATTTCAAAAAGGCTTTTAAGCAGTGCTTTTTACAAAATCTAATATTCTTAATGCTGAAAGTAAGTGACAAAGGACGTTATTTAGCACATATATATCATCTAGACATCCATTCAAGTAAATAAAAAGTAACTGTGTGAGAACCAAGGAGAACAGCATTAGGAGGTGGGTTGCTTTGGGTGCCAAATCACATATTTGGCCCATAGTGGGTCAAGCTTTGTGCCATAACTGCTGGGGTAACCACATGCTCAGGTGACTTGGTGGTAAGTATCAGAACGGACCAGGGAGCAGAAATGAGGCTTTCTGTTATAGATACAGACATGGGGCATCAAGAGGGAGCTGTCCTGAGCCCTGTGAGACAAAGGGTTGCCCCTTTGGGATATTACAACAGCAGAGGCAATGTTTTTTATGTTGTTTTGTGGATTGTTAAAACACTTGCAAGAGGTTTGAAAGCTGCATGCAACAAGTGGTTTGCAGGGCACAGATACAGTGAGTTATTTCACTGGTCCTGTACAATTTGGGAACAGCTCTTCCCCTCTTGGCTGTTGACTCATGATGTGTATGTAAACATGTCTTAACTGCTCTGGCTGTGGGCAGGAGGATGGCAAAACGAAGGAGGAGTTGTTTGACTTGAGGAAGGGCTTAGAGAACAGGACAGGGGTCTCATTTGAGGGCAACTGGTGTTTCTTTTAGGGTAGCTTTGATTTCCTGGTGGAAGGGCGGGGAGGAGTGGAGTTTGTTTAGAGAAGGCAGCTCAGCAGATCCTCCTCCTGGGCAGCAGTGCAAGGGTGAAGGACAGGCTGTTTCTGGGGAGGAATTGGCTCTGGTGGCTACTTCTGGCTTCCTGGGAGGAACAGCAGGGTGTGTGGGAGAGGCAGAGTTGCCCAGAGGGGATGGTGCTGAATGGGTCGTTTCACTCCAGACTACTTATTTTGAACTGCTGGGGAATGCTCCGTTTCCAACTTTATTATCTGCTTTAATAATTAGGGGTTATGATCTCTAATTGCTCCAGGTCCCCTGGAGCCACTGTCCTGAGGGGTGCTGTACATTGTGTCACAGCATCAGGGGCTTCTGGTGGTCTGTGCTTGCTGGACCAGCATCTGGGAAGTAAGAGGATGATTACAGCATGAGCTTCCCAGAAGTGTTCCACCCAAATTCAGGTCCTGGGGTTCTACCTCTGAGTGTGACAGCTCTGACCCACAGCAGTCTCTCTTTGTCTGGACTGCCTGGCCCATTTTTTGTGCTTCTCTCAATCCAGTATAATGCAGTGGAGCATCAGTGTTGGCTTCTTTAGGCTACAGAATTTATTGTTGTTTATACTGGGTCAGATTCCAAGCCTCAACTAGAGGGAAGAGTAACTGCAACGTGACCTGCTTTGTGACCAGCGGCTCCAAACCTGCTCGGGTCAGACAGCTGCTGACTAATTCCCCATCCTAACAAATTACTTATAGCTCTAAAGTTTCTAGAGCAGCTCACAGCACTAAGTATGTTCACCCTTCCATGTTAATCATTCTAGCATTTAGAAATGTTTTGGTGCTGGGGTTTTTAAGTGGTTGTGATGTTCAGATAGATTTTTATAAATTGCCTTCCAACTGAAAGGCTTGTTTTCCTGTTTGTTTTAAGCTGGCATTCATACATACAGGAAATACACGGTATTCTGCCATGTTTCTGTTGGCAACTATTAAGTTATCCTTGTCAGAACATGCCAACAGGATTTCTTAGCAAGCTAGCAGAAAGAAAACAAGCAGTTTTCAGACGAAACAAACGCCATGCTTGAATTGTAATACAGATCTCTTGCTAAATGCTATGTAGATTCTATAATCTTTTGGTTTAAGGCAATCTTTGGGATTGTAGGCTGCAGATTCAGATCTTTGGAGTAATTCCAGACCTGCATTGCATGAGCTGACATCATTATTTGGCCTTCAGATTGGAGGGGCCAGTACCTGAAAATAATGTATTGCTGTCAAGAGCTGGCCCTCTTTAATAGCCAGAATGAGCCATCTCCTGGGCATGCAAAATCTTCTTCATCCTCCTTTCATTTCTGGTGTAAACCACAGGGAGCTGTGGTCACATCTCAGTTCCTATAATAGTTTTGATCTAAATTAGAGCAGTTCTGGTATGCTGCAGTAGTCTGTGCTAAAAGTGACACAGAACTGGATGTGCAGCCCAGAAAACACACAGGCTCTTTGAGGATCCTCAGCAGCCACTGCAAGTCGCCAAGAAATGAAGCTGGATTGGGTGGGTAAAAATACAGCACTCTAATAATCCTCAACTACTACTATTTGTTGCTGCTAAGAGCCTAGGTTTTCCTTCAAGCTTTTGATTTGATGCAAGTCAGAGCCAGCTTTTGTGGTTTGGCAGGATTTGCAGTGCAGGTTCTTTTGGGAGAGGCAAGAAATGAAAACTTTAAAACAGAGGAAATGTTTAAAACATAATAATACTGTGTTAACAGTCCTTAAAATCTCATTTTCTAGCCCTTTTCTTTATGAACACATCATTACGAACACAACTGATGTGAGCTGGTCGCTAGGTTTTAGAGCTTGTCACTTGTTTTTTCTCAGAGGTCTTTGTGACGGGGTTGCAGAGCCTGGAAAGAAAGGGAAGATCCCTTGTGCCTGTCATTTTGGGATGAAAGCGTCCTGCGAGAATATCCTGTGGCCAGGCTGGTGCTTTCCCTGAACAGTGCAATTTCTAGCAACAAGGAGGGAAAGTTCAGCTCAGCAGCATTAGGGCTGGTTAAAGGGATTGGGAGAAAGAGGCCAAGCTCAGCTGTCATGCTGCTTCTCACTGTGCCTGCCAGGATTTTCACGTGTGGGTGGATAACCTTGGGCGCTTTACTCCAGAGGCGGAGATTTAAAGTCTTTGCTTGAAATGCTAAAAGCTTGAAAATGCTGGCCTGAATCTTGGCATGTCTCACTCTCCGAGCTGGGAGGTGTTCCTCGCCAGTCGTCATTCCTGGGGGAAGGAGAGGCAGACGGTGGGAAGACAGAGGACTCGGGAATGTCTTGGGAAGCGTCCAGTGCCTCGGTTGAGCAATCAGCCCTCTAGATCCTTGTCCAAGTCCTAACCTGGTCCAATCATCACTACTACAAATGTTTGCTCCACTTTTACAGAGGGAATAAAGAAAAAAGCCCCAAATATGCATGTGGTTAGTTGTTAAAGTGCACAGGCAGCCCACAGCCTCTGGCAGGTCCCTCGCAGGAAGGCGTAGCTGTCATGCTGACAGTGAGGAACGGGAATGCCAGACCCCAGCTCGGTTCTTCAGACGTGTGCAGACATCTAATCTGTGAGTGCACATCGCCGCACACGTGTGCAGGAGCCTTTCGTGGGCTTGTCCTGATGGACATACATAGCTCATACATGAGCTTTGCGTATGTTTGGAACTGCGGTCACGCTAAGATGTTTTCTGGTCCTAGTGAGGCCACATCTGGAGTGCTGTGTCCTGTTCTGGGTTCCTCAGTGCAAGAAAGACAAGCAGCTACTGGAGAGAGCCCAGTGGATGCCACAAAGAAGTCGAGGGGTTTGGATCATCTCCCTTAGGAGGAGAGACTGTGGGAGCTGGACCTGTTCAGCCTGGAGAAGACTGAGGATGTCATTAATGCACAGAAATATCTCAAAGGGGTGCCAAGAGGATGGTGCCAGACTCTTTTCAATGGTGCCCAGTGACAGGCCAGGGAGCAATGGCCACAAACTAAAACATAAGAATTTCTTCAGCATGAGGAAGAACAGCACTGGAACAGCTGCCCAGGGAGGTCATGGAGTGTCCCCATCTGGAGACACTCCAAACCCATTGGGATGCATTCCTGTGTAACCTGCCCAGGTGACCCTGCCTTGACAGAGGGGTTGGACTGGATGATCTCCAGAGGTCCCTTCCAATCCTAACGATTCTGTGATTCTGTGAAAGAGAACTGCCTTTTTAATTTATTCTGGTGCATGTAACTTCAAATCTCTTCCCTCAATTTGAAGTCAGTGGGACAGCTAGTCAATTAAGATGCCCTCTTCCATGAATTAGATAATCAGAATCTGGCCCGGAGAATGTTGCCTTTAGAAATTATTAAAGCCATATTTGATTCTTTGTGTTGTATAGCCTTTTCCTGCTGTGAGATATTATTTACTAATATAATTTTCAAAATCTTGTGTAAACTCCCACAGTGTTACAAGGTAAATAGTCAAAGAGGAAGCCTGAAATGTGCCAGGTTCCCTAATATATATTGTGTCCTAATCAGGAGAAGATCTTTCAATGGAAGATCTTTTATTGTCTTGTTTTGATTTCTAGGAGGACTTTCCTTCAGTGTTAGATTCTCAGAAATCTTTTCTTCTTCTTCTTTTTTTTTTTTAAGTAATTAATAATGGAGCAGGCTTTTAGTATCTACCCTGGAAGGTAAAAACCCTTAATCACAGTAACATCATTAGTGCTTTCAAGCATTTAATTTTGGTGCTTGACAAAGCGCATAGCCATTGATAAGAACAAGTAAGTGTTGTGTGCAATTGAGGGAATAAAGAAAAGCATGAAAACCCCTAAGCTTCAAGTAATTAAATTTAAATATGTTATTTGAATTTAGCTGAGATAATGTACAAACTGTGGGTATATTTTTCAGTCAGTGAAAGACCCCTTGAGTAAACATGATCCATTTAAATTCAAATCATGGGGAGTGGAAAGTAAACCCTGCTGTGGGTAAGAAGGCATCTTCAATAAAACACTGGGCATTGTGTATCTTTGATATCTGAGTACTCATGTGTTGTAGTTTTATAAAGGGCTGTTTTCACTCATGGATGCCTACATGCCAGAGACTTTATTGCATCTATTTATTTCCTGTTTTTTTCCTCTTTCCATTCCCCCCCGCCCCTCCTAATTTGAACCAGTAATGAAAAACTGACACTCTGCCTCTGCCATCCCTTAAAGTGCCTCAAAACTGCTACAATTCAGCACTCACTAGCCTTGGGATATGGCTTTATGGCATTTGGGTGAAGTTTTTGTAGTACATCTGTGCTCTTTCTCTCTCTGTAGGCCACAAGCTCAGAACTGAGGTAATAAAACTACTAGTAGGTGTTTAATGGCAGGTTATTGAGGAAGTAGATGAAAGAAAATTGCAACATTCACATCAGTAGGGAGTGGGGTTTTTAAGGGAGAGGAGCTGCTGAGCTTTGAACTCAGGAAAGTTACACTTGATGCTTTTGTTCAAGGGGGAGACCCCTTTTTAGACACCAAAATACCTCATTCTGTAAAGTGGGCTGTTCTGGTAGGATTGGTGCTTGGTATGTGCAGCCTGTGCACGTGTGGCAGAAAGTTTGCTGTTGTAAGCAGTGATGACTGAGAAACAAGTCAGTGCTTAGCGCTCCTTTCCAAATAGCAGGGACCAGGGTGGAGGAAAGTGCAAAAAAATGAAAGAAAAAGTGATCTCCTGCTCCCTTCCATAAGTTTCATGGGATCCTAATGTGAACATCTTAATTGTGTACGTTATTCTTTTTGGTCAAGCTGTCCTCAATGTGTTTTATGTAGGAATGTGTGTATCTAATGAACTGTTAGCCCACGCACACAGAAGAGAATATTCTGTCTTTTATTCTGCTTGTGATCAAAGCATCATTCTACAACCTGTTCCATGTTTATCTTCACATCATCCCTAAGAGGCAATTTAAAGGCAAAAGGGAGAAGAACAAAGAACGTAAATATTTTGCACAAGCTGGCTCAGAAGGCTGTGTCTGTCTGCTGCCTGGAGTGCTGTGTCGAGTTGGCAGTGCTGATGTCCTCTTTTTCCTGGACAGTACTGACCAGAGTCTTGGGCCCTTTGGGGAATACCTGTGCAAGGAGAAACTGTTGTTCTTCCAGGAGTCCAGCCTTTCAGGTCAGATGGTGGATCCAGAAAAACAAGGAAACAAATAAACCTGATTTGTAGGGCTATTTGCAGAAAGAAAAGAGAAGTGGTAGCTGAGGATTGTAGGATAATTGTAGTACTCCCTGTGGATACTGAGCACAGGTCCTCAAGGTCCTCAGAGTTTCAGCTCATCATGCTATTGCATAGACCATTGTGGGTCTGTGCTGCAGAAATGTCACTGCTGAAGGGCTTCTTGAAGTTCTGGTTCTCCTTCCTGTACCTGCACTTTGGCATTCTTAGGATTTCTGTGTAGCATATGGAGAGGCAGGATGTACAGTCACAACAAAGTCAGAAACAAACGGCTCGTCTGCAGAATGCAGGACAAAAGAAGATACTAAAAGTTAAGGAGGATGAATTTGCACATAAAGGGCAGGAAGGAAAAAATATGGCCATTCTTAAAACTGTGAGGAGTAATAAAGGAATTGATGTATGAGTGCCCTTTGTGTGCTGGAGGCCAGGAGCATGTTGCTTATTTCAGTGTAGTATAGTGCCTAAGATCAGCTGTCCATTTCTGGGAGACGTGTGAGAAAACACTTGTTAAGTTATATAAAGCTAAGCATCTTTCACAAGAAGGCTTAGTTAATATAAATTCTTCTGCTGCAAATAGCCATTTTACAACAGAGAAGAAATGTGTTTTCATACAGCACTTACCAGCCCGATATTGAAGGACTCACTAAATTCTAATATAGATGCCTGCCGAAATGAAATGGGAAACCAAGGAGGTTAAAGAGAGGATAAAGGAAAGAAAGTGAACTTTCTCTCTACAATTCTTGAGGTCAGGCCAGCATAAGTGACAGATTCTCAGTAAAAAGAATTGCTTGTCTGCCCTGCATGAGGCACTGATTAACTAAGCAGATTTCTCTCCGCTTGGTTTATCAGTAATGGCGTGTGCATGTGTGTTTTAGGGTAACAAATCTGATTTCTAATTTATTAGCTGAGCAGTATTCTTATTGCAGAGGGGAATTAAAAAAAGGTTTGATTCTCTGTTGAGGAAGTGTGAGGTTATTAAGCAGGTTTGCAGTCATGCCACAGATCTAATTTGATGGAGCACACCTGGATCCTCCCTGTTGGCTGTGTTTATAGTCTCCTCTGTCATTCAGTATTTGCCTTTGCCTGTGAGAGACAAGGAAAAAAGAGATAAAGGTTCTGGAGGCATTTCTAACAGCGATGCCAAACTGTCAAATAGTAAATCGGGAAGCAGCTCCCTGATGGTTTCACATCAAGAGGAGACACCCTTTTGTGACTGCGGTGTCTACCGGTTATTTTCACTTCCATCAGAACTGTCTGATATGGTCAAGTAGGTTTGAGGCTTTCAACATTCAATTTTCCTTTCATTTATAGTGACTGTTTTATTTATTTGTCTTTCTTGGTAGTTTTCAAGGATACCTGTTTCAAGGATACTTTTAACTTTATAACATTTTCATGGATCGTCATCCCAAAGTCAAAGGTAGAAAAAGAAAGGAGAATGGGGAAAAAGGAGCAGCTACAGCATCAGGGGACAAAAGAAGAAATATATTCAATTTAGGAAGACCTCTAATCTCTGGTTATACAGGACAGCTTTGTTAGATAAGATTAAAAATTTCATGAATGTCCCTTTTTATCCCTGGAGACTCCACCATTTATACCAGCTATTGTCAGCATCAAAAGAGCTTGATAACAGCTGGCTAGAGACGTGACCACACAGCAACACAACAGCAAGGAAGGGGCAGCCGGGTTCATAAATCTTCAGAAAACCCGTTCCCCAGCGCAGCCATGAATCTGCTGCTATCACAGGCAAAGGGAGAAGGCATTGTCCTCCAGCCAGTGAGAAACCTGAACTTCAGCATTAGCAGGGGCTCTTTAGACAGTGCGCAGTGCACAAAGAGATGTTTTCCATTATCTTCTTCATTGCAGCCCTTATTACTGACACAGATACAGTTTAAAGGATCTTGGACCTGAGCTTGTTGCTAGGTAGAGTTTTTCCAAAAACGCTGCAGCCCTTCCCCTTGGTGGTGCAGTCCTGCTCCCTGTATTCATGGCATCAGAGCAGTGCTCATGGGACAGGGTCAGGCCATGCCATTTTGGGGTACAGGGGACCAGCTCTGGTGGCTTTTGCCTGGGAAGGAGCTCCCAAAGCCAGAATTTGGCCCTTGGCCATTTTCCAGGGACTGCTCACAGATTCAGGCGCAAGCAGGGCAAGTTGTGAGTTACAAATTGGCTCAGACTCTTGAAATACAAGTTTCTTGGTTTTAATGGGAAGGCCCAAACTCATATGTATTCAGCTTTATTCTGGCCTTACTTAATTCAGTGGCAGTATTTTCTCAGCTTTAGAAAAAAGCAGATTGGAACCTCAGGAACTTCGTAGTTCCTGTAAAGTAAATAGCTAATGAAATAACATCAGTTAATTTTAGATGGGAGAAGAGAATCTCCCATCTAAAATTGTCCAGAATTTAATAATCCTGTGTAATTTTGTGGACCAAAATTACACAGGATTAAAATAAGAGATCCTTTTAATACCTTGATCTCTCATGAAGATTTTTACCTGGGCATCATGAACATTGCAGAATTTAGACAACTGTGTTGTTACTTCAAAACTCACCTATCTAGTATTGTCCAGAATCCAAAACCAATCTTTCTTAGAGATGATTAAATGTAATTTTATTACAGAAAACAGGAAAAATGTGTTGCTTCTAATTTCCCTTCACCCCCACCCCCAAGATAAACATGGTTTCTGAAAATGCTCCTGTTGTGAAAGGTACAACTAGAAATACATGTTCCTCATTAAATTATTGCTTATAATTTTTTTTTTTTCTTCTGGCAGCTCCGTCCCCAATTGCATTGATCCAGGCCAAAGAGATAACCAGGCACAGCGTTGCCTTGGCTTGGCTGGAACCTGACAGGCCAAATGGAGTCATCCTGGAGTATGAAGTCAAATACTATGAAAAGGTACTGGCTCAAAAATAGACCAGCAAGGAGTTCCCTTTGGGTTTGGGCAGAGCTTTTTTACTTCATTCCACTGCAGTTTATTTTCAGATAGGATTCCATCATTTGAAACCAAATAGATTCAGTTTAATAAAATCCAATTAAGGATTTCATGCACTTGAATGATTGCTTGAAAGCGTAAGACCCATAGGCTGTTCCAGCTGTATGGTATGAGTTTATTTTGTTATTTCTTTCCTACCTAGAAACTGAGCTTTTACCGCAATCACATTTATAATGAAAGTCAATAATGCTGGACAGAAGTGAGACATTAGCTTTACTTCATAGACAGAAGTACAATAATGAAGTATATAACAGAGTCATAATAATAAGATTTGTTTGCTGACAGCTTCTGCTTAGAGTGATAGTGTGGACTGGCTGGCTTTTAATAGAGAATAAGGAAAGAAAATTAGATTCTTCATACTTTCCAAGTTAGAAGGAGATGTTATTCCTTCAAGTAACTTCTCAAGTAGGGAATTATGAAAAGAGCTATTTTCTTTGAAGGCTCTCTGCAAAAATGAACAATTACCTGCTCCTGCTTGTGTGCGCTGTCTCTCACATGCACATTCATACTTCTAATTTTTTTTATAAAGAAAATCACTTACTTGCTTTTCACATACAGAAAAAGGCATCTGATTTGCAGGGAAGCTAGACTGTTACATTTTCTGATACATTTTTCTAGCCAAAAATAGAACCATTTTTAATAAAGGACTTTCTGGAAGACATTTTTTAAGTCTTTTCTTTTAAAAAATATTTTATCTTTTTTTTTTTGTATGGCTTCTGGCTGGTAGGAAGAAAAAGTAAGTGCCAGCATGTGTGAGTAAAATGTGCTTGTTCATCAAGAGGAACCTATTTGAATGCTTGGCTGTTTTCCCAAGGTTTTCATTGTGTGATTTCTTAAATAATCAGTGATATATGAGCACCATACCTACCACCTCATCCTCCTTTTTTGGCTTGCTCAGAGCTCCATGCAGCACACAGTGCTGAGGGGGATTGAGCAAGGCCAGCAGCAGGAGCCCTCAGGATGTATTTGGAGAATTCCATCGCTGTTACTCATCCTCTTTCATCAGACAGTTTTGGCAGGGCAGTGTGGTTCCAGGTTCACGGTGCAGGGAGTCATTTTCACTCAGCGTTTGCACTCCACGTTCTCGTGTTGTTAGGACCAGAACGAGCGCAGCTATCGCATCGTGAAAACAGCCTCCAGGAACACGGACATCAAAGGGCTCAACCCCCTGACCTCCTACGTGTTCCACGTGCGGGCCAGGACAGCAGCAGGCTATGGAGACTTCAGTGGGCCCTTCGAGTTCACCACCAACACAGGTAATGGCATCCCAGGGAATCCCTCTGCTTCTCCTGGTGCAGAGAATGCAGATGGAGCTGGGCTGTGTGCTGGGAGTTTCCCGTTGGATGCTTGGATTGTGATATGTCTGTTTGGATTGTGATATGTCTGCTCTGAGAAGATGTTCCTCCATGTTCTTCCATGGCCACATGGCTGTTAGTGATGCCACGAATCTGACCCCAGACATCTCTTTGGATATGCTGTATTCTGGATTCCAGCACTTCACTGTGGCGTAAGGAAACATGTACCCCAGAAACGCTTGGAAGCCATTGATTCTTGAGAGATTTTGTTTCCTGTCAGTGGAGACGTCTGCACATTGCAGGAATGTTTTATTTCAAGGAGAATAGAACCCTGTTACTCCCCTTTACAAGCTATTGACATAGATCAGTTAGGTGTCCAACATCAGCTCCCGTATTTGCACTTTTCCTTAAACAGGCATATAAAGAAAAGAATGCTCACACTACACTGTCAGTAGAGCTTTTCATTTTGCTCAAGGAAACATGCAAATTTAGCCCCCAAAATGATTGCTTTTTGGTGGCAGAAAGGCACTGTGACCAAGCCTATTTTATTTTGGACATGCAGGTCTCCTTAAATCAAGTTAAGGTCATGCCAGTTAGTGGCAATATCATTCAGGATGCTAACAGCTGAAAACAATCCATCAGGAGGCGGGTAGACATTTTAAAATAACTTACTCTCTTAGTGTCAGTTGGGGAGTGATCATCTGGCCCCACTGAGAGAAAAAGGAGGAGGAAAGAAGTGTGGAAAGCAATTAGAAAGGTAAAAAAATTTAGTCATTATACCCTCTGGGCAGCACTGGAGGGGAGAAGGAGAGGGAGTCCTTGTTCCTGGTGAACCGCAGTTCCCCAAATCATTATCAGACATCATGTCTTCAGCTCGTTAGCACCCTGTTGGAAAATTGCGTCAAATGACTATATAATAAAGACCTGAAAGTAGATTTGAGTGCTACTCTAAACTGCCTTCACAAGCCAGAAAGCTCATTGAGTGCTACCTGGGTTGATTTTTTGAGGTTGTCTGACACTAATGCTCCCTTTTCTGTTTTCAGTTCCTTCTCCCATCATTGGCGATGGTACCAATCCCACAGTGCTGCTTGTTTCAGTAGCTGGCAGTGTTGTTCTTGTGGTCATTCTCATTGCAGCCTTTGTCATCAGCAGGAGGTAAGAACTTAAGCTTCTCTCTCCCTCTCTCTCTTTCATCAGGGAGCTTTTTGTCTCCTCCAAACAAAGCTAAATTCTTTGATTAGCATCATAAACAGTACATTTGCATTACAAGCCTTCTCCCATGTAGTTTTGATCTTCTCGACATTAGTACCAAGCAGCATGTGATGTAATGGCAATAGTTCCAGCTCTATTTGCCCTTCAAATGCAAAGCTGATTCCCATAACTGCCATTGAGAAGCAAGCCAGCCAGAGATTTGTGGTTAGTGCAATTTGAAGTTAAGTTTAATGGGTATGGGTACAGTAGATTTTCTTGGACTGACTCCGGATAGACAGGGAATAAACAAGGGCACTTTTGTGAACTAAGCCATCAGATTGCTATGTTGGTGATTTTTGTGTTTGTCTATGAGTCTGCATTGGTGTTTCGGGTTAGTCCTTCCTGTGTGAGGGGATATAACTGTAAAATGGAAAACACAGTCATTCAGCATCAGTAACACAGCAGAACTGGATCGATGGCTAATTCATCGATGCAGCACCATACTCGTCTACCAAGGGCTTGTTCATTCTCCCAAATTCAACCCAGGCATCAGGAACAACCCTGTGAGTGGGAGGACAGTGTAGGAGAAACACAGTGTGAGTGTTTCTGTCTTCCTCTTTGTGTTCAATCTCATTTAAAAAGATCAGCATGATCTTGCTTCAGTGTAATTTTGAGATAAAACTGGTTGTGTCATTACTGCTTCTGAAGCCTGGGATCTGAGGGATGCACATTTTGTCAGTCTCTGTTGGTCAGTTTAATGGCATCGGCTGCAAATGTGCTCAAACTCCTCTTCATTTGCTCTCTTTAAATTGTCCTAGAGAGGAGTTAAGTGACTATGATTGTAAAATCTGGAAAGCAGACATGCATTGTGATTGCCTTCTGTGGGTGTTCAACTCAAAGCCTCCATGCTGGCAAGAGGAAAGAAGAGCAGAACATATGAAAATGTGATGTGGAGAGACAGGTTTATTAAAAGCCATTGCAACAGAAAATAGCATCACTGAGCTTGATGACTTAATCTCCTTTCCACTTGTATTGATCACTTTATTATTTAAGGTAGGATTGATAGTAGGATACATTGGATTTCTAATTATGAGTCGCCGCCTTGGAGAATTGAGCCTGTCGAGCTGCTTTGAGATGATTCCTTCCCCTCCTCCCCCTATAAAAAAATGTCTCTTCCCAAGGCTGATAAACACTGCTTGGTGATTGGCCCTCAATGGATCACTCTTTAGAAAATGAACTGTCAACCCCTTGCCCCGGTATTGATTGTCGTTAGGATCGGCCATAAAGCTGTCAGAGGAGAGGCTGCCTGCAGCCAGGTACTGACAGACCTGCCGGGCTCAGACAGCTCTGCTCGGGGCTGTCTGCTCGCTTATCTCTGCCCAGAGTGTGCAGCTCACACAAAGGCCCCGCAGAGCAGGTGGGCAGCACGGACAAAGCCTGGCCCAGGCTCTGGTGGCAGTGGAGATAAAAGCATCCTGGTGGCCGTGGGCTCAGGGATGTCCCGTGGCTCTGCACTGGGAGCACTCAGAGAGGCCGTGGAAGGGGAAAGACAGAGCAAGATGAATGAAATACTAGGACAGTGACACTGCTCTGTGCATACTAATGCATGGTGCCTTTCTAATTAATAGCCCTCAATACACAGCTCTCCAGTAGCTGGAAGTAGCTCTCAATAAACAGAATCTACTTTAATATTCACTGTTGCTCTAATGATTTTAACCACTATCACAATGTCATTTAGAGGTGTGGACTTTAGGGATATTTCACGATGTTCCTACGCCAGCAGAAGTTAATAGCAAAATAATTATACTTTGTTCCAAAATTACTTCAGAGGAGAAAAAGCTTTTCTGTCCATACAGTCCCCGTGAGAAGTTTTTGTAATCTAGCCATGACCTGAAAGTCATATTTGTACAACCAAACCTGTGCCTTGGCCTGCAGGCATGGCCTCCCTGAATCCATGAGCCAAATGTGGGAGCTGGGCATATGCTGTGGGTGCCCACTTTTGAACACCGGGTTATTACTGGCAATTTAGCATCACATTTTTTTCAAGCCATTGTTCAAATCCCAAAATTCATCTATACAGCAGAATTAGTCAAAGGACTTTGCCTTCAGGCAGCTCAAGCTGTTTGGTTCTGTCCTTCGACATGAGAACCAATCTGCCTAATGCTGGTTTAAACTTCCCGAGGTTTGGATGGGCACATCACGGAGCAGCGGGCAGGAGATGGCGTGGGTGTTCCTAAGCCCTGCTCTGCAGGAATGCTGAGGGAAATTACAGCATCTCAAAATGAGCTGTAAAGGATTCGGGGAAGTGTAAAACAGAGAGTCACAGCTTCCGAAAGGGCTTGCGTGGAGTAAGATGGTATGAGCGAATCCTCTGCTCATCTGGAAGTTCCTCTCAGAAATTCTTCCAGCTCATAATTGATTTATCTTTGTTCTGCCGACGCATTTGCCCTCCTTGTGCCAGTGGTGTTGGAGCAGCCTGGTGCCTGAGCCCCCCAGCCCCTCTCTGTGTGGGAAGGAGCTGAGAGCAGGACCATGGCAGCCAGGTCCTGCTGTTTCACCTCAGTGCCTGCTAATTCCCCCTGCTGTTAACTCCTCTTCATCACCAGCCCCACCTGTAGCTCTGCTTGTCTCTGACCCCTGCAGTTCCTGAAAGCCTCTGTGTTCTTTTCCTGAAGTCCAGCGACTTAATCACCACTGCCAAAATCCCTGTAATTAGGGGATTCAGGTCTGTGACAAAGGCTCCCTTCTGCCACTCAGGTGAGCTGCCCCAGAGGCAGCCCCAGCCCCTGTGCCCCGTGGTGTGGAGCTGCTGGGCTGCTCTCCAGGACAATGGCACTCAGCAGTGTCCTGTCCAGAGCCAGGCAGGAGAGGTCAACAGGTGACACGGGCACAAGTGGAAGTAGGTAGTTAGTTTGGAAGGTATTATTTAAACTTAATAAGCTACAATTATATTGCTTGAACAGTAATCCCTTTTTTTCCCTTTGCTTTTTGCATGTCTTTGAGTTCTAGTGAGGGAAGGTTATTTTTTAATCTGTTGTTAGGGTGCTTGTACTTATTTTTAAAAATAAGATAAAGAGAATTTTTTTCATACTTAAAGTGCTTTCATGCAAAGTCTGTTTGCATTTTGTATTTTCCATCTGTGCTTGAACATTAATAAAACGAATTTGAAGGGTCCTGATTAAAATGCAGAATCTTTTTTTTTCCCCTTTTTTCTTTCCTCTGAGAGAAGTGGTATAATACCTGAAACTATCTCTGCAGTCCCCTTAGCTGACCTGGTTCCATGTGGCACTGGGTGAAATCTGTGGTGCCTCTTCCTTACTCAGTTCAGCAGCTGGGAGCAGAACTTAATCCCGTTATTTAACTCAGCTCTGTTATACCAGTGATGTAAGTTCTGGAGAAAATAAATTGCTTAAATGGATGTTTGGATCCAGTGTGGATGTTAATAATGCTCTTCTTCTGATTGGAGCCATTTTTGTTTAAGTTACTTGTGTCAAGAAGGGAAGTTCCCAGTGGTTTGTGGTTGGATGTGTACCTGTTTCTTCTGCCTGAACCCAAGTCCTCTCAATGCTGGGAGCTGTGACACTTGGTTCAAAGATCAGGCTGTCCTCACATGTCAAAAAGGATTTTTCCCTTCTGTTTCGTGGTTAATTTATATTTTTTTATTGTTGGCATAGCGTGTTGTATGACCTGGCAGTAGGACTGCAGAGGCAAAGGCAAAGGCTGGGAGGTGGCCTCGCAGCTGACAGCAGTGAGAAGCTGCCATTCCCACAGGGCAGGTGCAGAGTAGGAAGTGAGATGCCTTTTGCTAAGGGGCACAGGGTGTTTGCTGACAGGAGAGGTATGCTAAGACTCAGGGAGATCTGCAGCAAGTGAGGCTCTCAGTTATATCTTCCTCTTATCTGTGAGGGTTTTGACCCCTTTTAATTCACATCTTACAGGTCTTTTTCACACCTGCTCCCATTTTCCCCTCCGTATTCAGCATTTTCATCCTTTTAACCCAGTCTCACCCCAGTGTCCCTGGCAGACCTGGTTGTCTCCTGCCCCACACCAGGCAGCAGTTGCACATTGCTGCCAGTGCCACTCTTGCCTCCTCCTGTTCTCCAGGCTTGCTTTTCCTTCTGGCTTCCCTCTTCTCTCCAGCCCAACCTCTTGGCAGCCAGCTCTCCTGGGACTGACACACTGGGAAACTTGACTTTGTAGGAGCAGGCAAACTGAGAGTAAGCAACAGTAAGCCCTTCTCTTCAGCAGTGTCTGTTCCTATGCTTTGTTTGAACATTCAAGGATGGGTGGGTAAAAGCCCAAATGAATTCTCTGCTTCTACACAACACTGCATGCTGGGCAATTTCAAATCCCTGCACATTTGGCTGAGCTGACTCCTCAATATCCTCCCTAACAGAGTAACTTCTTGTATTAGCTTTTCGTCGTGCTACTTGTCCACTGAAGCTTAAAGCCGAACTAATTAAATACATAACTAGATTACAATATCACAGGTATAGGTGTAGAAGCAGTAATCTACAGAATTAACATACTCTGCCACGTTACTGTCTCCAACTCAGAGAGTTAGTAGAGGAGCTCTGCCATCAGTAGTTCTTCAGCCCCTTCAATTAAGCAGTGATTAAAAGAATAAGCAAAATCCTTGGGATCTTCATTTTTGATGGTCAGGGCTGGTGGTTTTTATTTTTTTTTTTTCTGCTGAGATCCTGATTTCTGTGTTAGGAGACTTGTTTTCAGTTTTAAATTTGCAGTTAAAGAAGTGCATTGATGTTGGCATTTGCCTAATGGTGTTTGAAAATCAGTCTACCAAAACATCTCCGTTGTTTTGTTTAAATCCCTGTGTGGTAGGGCTGAAAAGCCATTTGGCCCCTCAATTCCAAGTGTAAGTTTGAAGCAAAAGCAGCCGAAACATGAACTCTTTTTTTCTTTCTTTAAACGCTGAGATGCAAATAGATTTGTGTTTCCTCTGATGCTCTGTTGATGCCAATAACACGCAGAGGAGTGTGAGGATCCTCCTGCCCTGGTTGTGTGTTGTGTCATGGCTGTGGCAGGTGCCAGCAGCTCGAGTCTCTGCAGGTCAGGACGAGCGAGCTCGTTTGAGAGTGAGATCCTTATTTTGAGCTCACATGCTGTGTTTTGTTCTGACAGGCGCAGTAAGTACAGCAAAGCGAAGCAAGAGGCAGATGAGGAGAAACATTTGAACCAAGGTAAAAGGCCCTGGTGCTTGAGGGTTTTGGTTTGGGGTGTAAAACAATGGCTCATGTTCTGATGCTCAGGAAGTAAGGGATCGCATTCCTCTTGAGGCAAATATGTTTCTGGTTTCCTCTCTTGCAAACATCCTGCTTCCAAATTAATTTACTTTGCTAACAAGAAGAACAGAATTATATGGGTAAAATGTTTTGAAGGTGCAGGCAGGAGAAAGGTTTATCAGATTTTTCCATTGTTCCTTGCCACTCAGAGACACCTGTTCTTGGTCTCTTGGTGTCTAGGCAGGATTTTTCCCCACATAACTCAGCTAAAGCAGTTTCTGAATGGACCAGAGGTAATCCTGCAGGAAAGGGAATGTGAACTTTGCTGATTTTTTTCCAGCACTGAATCCTATTGTTACTTCCATGTACCAAACCCAGGGCCTGAGCTCAGAATTTCCTGGATCCCATAGGGAAAAAGGGATGTGTTTTAGTCTCACAGGTCTGTTGGCTATTGGCATGTTAGTGATGGCAGTGATTTGTGAAGGTCATTAATTGGCAAAAACCTGATTCCTTGCATCAATATTGGGAAATAATAAATGTTTACACTTAAAAATATTGCACTGGGGGAAAAAATACTGAAGTCCTTCCTTCCTTCATCAGTCATTCCTGGCTTACAGTACATCTTTATTGTACACTCTCTTTGCTGTTGTATATCATTAAGGCTTCAGTCTCATATGTTCTGTGTTCAGCAGCATGTAGATCAGTGACTTCAAATAAAACATTTCTGCCTTGCAGGTGTTAGAACATATGTGGATCCTTTTACATATGAGGATCCAAACCAAGCTGTGAGGGAATTTGCCAAAGAAATTGATGCCTCCTGCATAAAGATTGAAAAAGTTATTGGTGTGGGTAAGTGCCAGAACTTTTGCATTTTTGTCTGTAAATACACTTTTAAATTTGCTTTTAGGGAACGTGTGATCCTATGATTTTTGTATGACAGTTTTCCCAAATGTACTGCCATAACAGTTTGACAACACAAGTGCATGCTTCACGTTCATGACCATAGATTCTTGTGCCTTTTTCTTTCAGGGGAGTTTGGAGAAGTGTGCAGTGGACGTCTCAAAGTGCCAGGAAAAAGAGAGATCTGTGTTGCTATCAAGACTCTGAAAGCTGGTTACACTGATAAACAAAGGAGAGACTTCCTGAGTGAGGCCAGTATCATGGGACAATTTGACCACCCCAATATCATCCACTTGGAAGGTGTAGTTACCAAATGTAAGTAGGTCATTTTCATGACAAGTCCAATTTGGGAGTCACTGAGAAATTAAGTCTGTGTGGTGTGTGCTGGCTTTTTTTTTCTTCTTCTTACCCTCTTTCCTGTGAAATGACAGATGGAACAGATCCACTGATAGCTAATACGAGGAAATCAGTGTAGGACAAGTCATTAATCTTGTTGTCAGCTATAAATGGGTTTATGGTTTCAACTGATACTCTATCTGTAGGCAGCTTGTACAAGATTTTGTAGAGGGAATTAATACTGCAGGGGTTGGCTTTTTTTTTATCCCTTCTTGCTATGCCAAGCAGGCATCTTTCACATCTTTGCTAGACTGAGATGATTGTTACAGGATAGGCAAAAGCAGATGGTGAGCGAAGAATTCAAAATGATTGGGGGAAAAATACCAAAACAAAACTACACAGTCATATGTTAAAAGTACAAAGCACAGCTGTAAGGAGCAAGCCTTTGAAATGAAGTAGGCTGTTTTAGTGTGAAACTTGCTTGTTTGTTTTCTCTGATTTACAGGTGTGCTAATTTCACTCTGTAGAATTTACCTGGATGATCTTTTTGCTTGCTTTGTCTGGGGTTTTTTAAGTCTGTCAGTGTTCCCTGTGCATTAGAAAGGAGTGAGAGTGCTTGCTGGGTGCTGTCTGTAGGCTAGAGCTGAAAATGCACCTGTGAGACAGCACTGCTGGGGTCTGACCTGATAAAGTGCCATGGTGTAGGGATTGTCTCTGCTCCAGCTGCCCTGGGTAGCATCTTGGCAAAGCCTGGCACTGATTGCCAATCCTAAAAGACCCTTTGGTTATCTGGGCTCATGCTCAGGGTAGCATGGAAAGCAGACAGTGATCTTGTGAGCTGCTGTCAAAGAGGGGAATTTGTGAAGCTCACCTGCAGCACGATGAACAGGCATGCAGGGTATTAATAGTGGGAGCAATTAAAATTGGAGATGGATGAAAAGTTAGTAAAGTATTACTAGAAGAACAAAGTACCTCTCATAGAGAGTTATCAAAACCATCAGTTCCACTGTAAAACTTTGTCCCTGTTGAATGTCAGTGAGAGCTGATATTTTCTCTGCAACTTTTTTCCTGGAAATCTTACCTCTGCTCATTTGTGTTGCTGTCTCCTGGTCTGCCTTCTCTCAACAGTCAAAAATGGCTCATACAGTGTGTGGCAATTTGCTTTTAAGGGCAAATAGCTGTTTGGACTAATCTTGGCCATCCTTTACTGAGAGCCTCCCTCAAAACTAAGATTAAAATAAAGTACTCTGTTTAAATCTGGAAGGCCTGAGTGTCTCTCTCTGAGATTGTTGTAACAAAGGGGAGGAGGGCTGTGATCAGGCCACAGTGTTTGCCCCAGACAGTGATTCTTTTAGCACCTCAGTAAAAGAAAGGCAACAGGGGATTCTTTGTGTTGAAATCCCACCGAGGCTGAAAGCCCCTGAGCTGTTACAGCTCCAGCACTTATAAATGACCATATTTGCATAATGCAGTTGTCAGTGAATTAAAATGATTTGGAATTTTCACCGAGGAGGTGGCAGCCTGACCCGGGAGTGCTCCATCCCTGGCTCCTAGTAAGTGATGCTCCAGCAGCAGCCCTGCTCTCTTACCTCCTAGCTGGGCTCCCGGGGAAACAGGGCTACTTAAGAACACATTTATCTCAATTTCTCCATAGGTTTTCTGAATGCTGTGATAAATGGATGCATTTAATAAACTGAAAATTAAAATGTGAGATAAATAGTGGTATAGATGGGGGTTGAGAGAGGCAGCAAAAAACCATGAATAAATTATTGGCTGCTAGTCAAGTACTTTAATAATTGACTCGCTGATGGTAACTTCTCCCTCCTCTCTATCCCCCCTCCCCTGCCAAAGAAGTGCCTGAGTAATGAAATTACATGTTAATGCACTGAAAGAGTCTCCCTTTTTTCCCTTCTACGTTGACATAGTATCTTTTGATTGAGGAAGGTTAATTAATACTCATTTAGCTGTATTTGTTCAGTGGAAGGGTTGCTGTCGTAGTTGCAAAGGATAAATGAAACAGTGCCATATGCAGATTTGGTTGAAGATTTTCCTCTTTTTACCAAAGAATGCTTGCAAAGGTGAATTAGAGGGAAGCTGATGTTTCCTCACACCCTTTTACTTAAGGATGTGCTCAGCCAAGGTCACTAAGCCCTTCTTCCAGAGCAGTTTGCTTTATGCAATACCATTGCTTCTCTGCAGTAGTCAATAATGGCATTTCACTGGCTTGCATGGGTCCAAACCAGTAAGAATTCGGTTATCAGCAGGGAAGGGAAGTAAAGCAGGACCAGCAAAAGGTCTGCAAAGGATAGGTTGGGACCGGAAAGGTGAAATAAGTAATGATGAGTGAAATAAGTGATGTATTGCACATAGATGTTGGCCTAAGTGAAATGTGGTAAAATGTTCTTACAGTCAGTCCCTATAGCATCTGGTTTTCTAATTAAAAAAAGGTTACTTCAGAACCAGAAATCCCTGACAAATGAAGAGAAAAGCATCTTGGTGAAAGATGCACTGAGGTAGAAATTATTAGGGGAACTTTAAATGCTGCAGCATTTCACGGTAGGGTAATTTTTAGAGATGGTTGTTCTGGAGCTTGCTGGTGACAGAAGCAAGGAAAAATTAAGTAGTTGTGATTCCTCTCATGCCGAGACACAGCTGAGCTAGCTATGGCCTGAGTGACCTGGCCATTGAAACCTTCTTTCCCTATAATGTTCCTTTATTTAGAGCTGCTCCAGGAAGTAAAAGTTGACTTTCTCTGGGACACCACCCTTTATTTGGGAAGAAAACTCTGTATTTCCTGGAGGTAAAACATAAAAGAGAGGAAGGTTTGCCATACAGACCGTATTGATTGTCAGGTGCTCATCTTAACAGTGTTCATCTTGGGACTGGACTTTTGCCATTTGATAACCTTTGATAAATCACTTCTCTACTTCTTCCATTGCTCACTTTTGTTATGTTATTAGATCTATTTCTACAAACACCTGTGTGCCAAATATGCAGTAGGATTTAATTCTATGAAATAATTAGTGTTCCTTGTATGTACCTAAATGTTTTCAGTTTCAGCACTGCATGACTTTTATAAAACTTTTGAAGACAACATCAAGCATTACTTTTGTGTACTTGCCCTTTTCTTTAGGCAGGAGGGTACCTAGAAAGCATCTCCGTGTCAGTAAAATGGCATTTCTCCTCAGGTAGCCCAGCTTGGCCCCTGGGAGCTGCTGAGCACCATGCCCCATGTGTGACACAGGGCACTGAATCATTTAGCCTCTGGTTGACTTGAGGAGGCAAATAGCTTTGGCTTATTTATACATAACGAGAGACATGGAATATTAATTTGGGACAGAGAAGCTTGAGAGGAACAGCCTGTACTTTTTATTCTTGAATCCAGTTGTCTTGGAATGCCTTGTGCCTCCTGACAGCTTCTAACTCGCCTAAAGTGTTGATCTTTCAAGAAAAAGGCAGAGAGACCAAAGCATTCACAAATTCCATTTTTCTACTCTGCGAGCAATTTAATTACACTAAAGATTTTTGTCAGGTTTGGACAGATCTTTGTTCCTTAGTTCTCAATTATCAATTCATATATTCCTTGGAGAACAGGAGCCACTTTAGTTAAAGACCTTGTCAGTGAGTCAACCAAAGGGTTAACCTTCCAGATGGGCCCTTTAAATGTTTCTGTCCTATAATATTTCATCTCTTGCTCCCCACAGCTGAGGCATAAGCTTGGTGCTTTTCAAATTAAATTAGATTGTGTAAGCCAGGTGTCTTGGCAGTAAAATCATGTGCAAGCCATTTTTATCCCATTAACATTGGTGTTCATCAAGGAATTGTGTTTTTCTTTCTGTGCACTCTAGGTAAACCGGTAATGATCATAACTGAGTACATGGAGAATGGCTCCTTGGATGCCTTCCTCAGGGTAGGTGATTTCTTCAAAAGCTAAGGAGATTTTGTAGTGGGAAATAATTTTTGGTTTTCTTTCTTTTTTTTTTTTTTCCCACAAAGATACTGAAACTAGCACAGTTTTAAAGAAATTATGTTTGTACTAGGAAAATTCTGTTTTCTCGTGTTGCTTCTATCGAAAACCAGAATAAATATAAAATGGAAGAATATGGAATAAATGAATTTTAAAAATAGCAGGATCTTAAATAATCCATGTTTAATGTGAACAGTTCTGACTTGCTCCATTTTTGAAAGCATTGCAGTGCTGTAGACTCATTAAAATCAGATTCATTGCAAACTGGATGCTGCCTCACTGAAAGCTGTGACAGAAAACCTCTGGGTTTTTGCTTTACTGCTGAATTATAGACACTGGTCAGGAGAGTGAGGAAATAACATTGCATTTTATTTGAGAGAAGATGGGAATCCGCCGCTCTGCTCTTAGCCAATTTCAGCCGTGGCAATAATGCAGCTTTTAGCTTAATGCTCTGTGATTTTGCTCCTTTCCCCCATGCAGAAGAACGATGGCAGATTCACAGTCATCCAGCTGGTGGGGATGCTCCGTGGCATCGGCTCGGGGATGAAGTACCTGTCTGACATGAGTTACGTGCACCGCGATCTCGCTGCGCGCAACATCCTGGTCAACAGCAACCTGGTCTGCAAGGTGTCTGATTTTGGCATGTCCCGCGTGCTGGAGGATGACCCTGAGGCAGCTTACACCACACGGGTAAGGAGGGAAGGAAATGGCCATGTTGTCGTGCCTGTGTGTTGGTTTTGTCTGACTGTGTGGGAGGTGACGGTGGTTTGTTTTAAAATAGTCTCAGTCACAAGGGAAAATCTAAATCACAACCTAAAAGTAAACATTGGCCCAGGCTCCATAGCTCCTGTAAATTGATGTGCTGTTGCTGCTACAGCAGTGGCCACAGCAGTATTTCTTCTCTGAGGATGTGACCCATGTATTCCTCTTGTTCCTTCATCATGGTAGAGCACGTGACAGGAATCTGATGCCAGAAATTAGAGCCTGGACTTCTGTTCCTCCTGATATCCACAAACATGTTTTCCAAGTGGCTGGTCCTTCTCATGTTTGATACAGCAGGTGTAGACATGCTACAAAAAAATGAAAAAGATAAATCCACTTTTGCCCATCCTAGTCATAAATTTGACCTAAATAATTTGGACTGGGAAAAGTATCAGGCCTGCATTCCCATTTTTTGTTTCTTTCCCATTTTATCTATATTTCAGCATCCCACTGTTAGGTAATTTTGCTGAAGCCATTTTAATACACTGCACATGGAGCAGGGCTAATGCAAGTACTTCTGGCCACAAAACAACATCCCAGCCATTGCCAGCCTTTGTACCAATACCTCTGATATTAACATGCACGTAAAGAAAAAAATGTCAGTTTCTAAAGTCTCCTTTTTTAATTGCTTATTTTCTTCGTTTTAAAATATCTGCCATTCTCCATCTGTTCTCCCTAGTGCTGAGTTTGTTTGCGGCACTCAGATCTTGCCGTTTAATCCCAGCACTCATCCTTTAATGGATTCACAGCTCATTACAGGGAAGGAGAGACTCATGTAGTACTAAATGCTGGCCAGCCTTGGTGTCTCTCACTCATAATGGTGGAGAGTGGAAGGAGCAGAAGCAGAGGTCTGAAAAGCTGTGTTGAGGGAAATCAGAGTTTAGACAAGCACACAAGGGCAAGACAGGAATAACTGAAAAGCTTCTCTTTGAATTTAGCAAGTGGAGATATGGTATTGTTGGCTCTCGGAGTAAACTAGAGAGAATCAATGACATTTGCTTTGCAGTCATTGTCTTCATTTGGTATCAGTAATGAAGGATCAGGAAAATTTGGATTAACTCCACTGTGCTGAAGCAGCTAAATATAAAGAGCTTATTGACAATTTTTAGAATGACAACCATGTATAAACAATGTTGGTGCATCTGTGTCTGAAAGGAGCAATAAAGCTTTTGCATAACCAGAGAGGATGCAACAGAAAGCAATTTTTAAAGCAACCTTTTTTAAGAGAATGATGTGTTCTGCTCCTGTTAGCTGCTCATTAAAGTGAGAGCATCCTATAGTCACACAAGGCACATACTGCCACAACCTGATTCACAAAGGGGCTGATGCAAAGGCTGAAGCAGCCGGGAGAAGGACCCCTTTTGATTTCCCTTGGCTTTGGAACCAGTCCATATTAAACACTTGAGGGGTATAGTAGAACAATATACCATTAAGTATGCACACACTGCACTCAGTTATGGATAAAAGCTATCTAGGAGATGGCTGGGAAAAAAACTACCAAAATAAACTTAATCAAAAAAGCATAAAAGCAAATGAAAAAAAAAACCCGAAAAGCTTTGTTCAGCTTAAGTCATTCCCCAGATGGAACTGCAGGAAACCAAAAGCTCAATTAAAAACACCTTGCATATTAGCATAAACAAAAGAAGAAATCTCTGGCCTGGGATCACTCAGCTAAGGCAAAATCAGATAAACAGGATGGAGTGAGTTCCTTTTTGAACAGTGTAGGGCCTCAGTGGCCCAAATCAGATGCCCAAGTATTTCTATTTGTTTTAAAAGGAGTATTGTAAGATGAGGCAGCTTTCTCCAACAGGTATCAAAAGCAACCTTGTACCATGGTCTGGTGCTGAACTCCCCCAGGGTCTGGGAGAACCCAGAGGCTTGCTTGCCCTGTCACATCTCTGGTAGGAGTTGGGATATTGCCCATGGGAAACACCACTGTATTCATAAATCTTCCCAGTTTATCCTCTCTTTATTTTACCTTTTTGAAAAACAAAACGTTTATAATCCCATTTTTCTGAAACAGGCCAAACAGGTCAGACAGGCGAGCAAGGAAATAGTAATTAACAGCATGTACTTATTTGTTTTGTCAACTAAATCTCTAATATATACTTTGTAAAACCCCTGGCTTGTTCTCAGGCTTCAGCATAGCCCTAAGCAGAGATCTCTTGGAGGGCTGATAAAAATACATTTAACAATTTACTGGTTCGCCTCCTTGTGACTAAAGAAAACAGATGGGCAGCATTGCCTCCTGGTCGGATCTGACAGCTTTATGGCAAGCGGCAGAGAAAGTGGATGCCTTTTTTAAGAAGGGTTCTGGAGCTGTACACAAAGAACCATGTTGTATTTGGAATGTGCGGAACGGCGTGAGGCACGCGCGCTGCCGGGTCAGTGACTCACCAGGCTGTGGTTCCTTTCCCAGGGGGGCAAGATCCCCATCAGGTGGACAGCTCCAGAGGCCATCGCCTACCGCAAATTCACCTCGGCCAGCGACGTGTGGAGCTACGGCATCGTCATGTGGGAGGTGATGTCCTACGGGGAGAGACCTTACTGGGACATGTCCAATCAAGATGTGAGTCTCCTGCTGAGCTTCTTCTGCCTTTGCTCTCCCTTTCCCCCTCCCCATGCCCTTATCTGTGCCCTTCGATGCCTGGTGATGTGTTTCTGTGGCAATTGCTATATGGTTATAAGACATTTATTCCAGGTTTTTAAAAGGATATCATGGGTGGTAGACTCCTGTTTTCTCAGGGAGCATCTTTGGAGCTAAAATTCCTTGAATACTTCAAGCTTCGTCTGAGCTCATAGAATAGGGGATGACTTATGATTCCTATGATGACCATGACCATGGTTCCTGGTGCATGGGGTTTATTTGAGTTGGTTTTTTTTAATTAAAAAAATAGGTAATTAAAGAAAAATGGAGGAAAGGAAAGCTAATATATTTAAGCTGTCAGATCATAATACTGTCAGGAGAAGGAAAGTTTGAATGTTCATATTAAATTTTGAGTTTGTTGAATGTCTTTGAGAGAAAAACGCTTGAAATTAATTTGGCTTCCTATTGGTAGTTAATTCTTGAAGCTCCACTATGCTTGTAACTCTTCCAGGTGATTTTATTTCTTGTGGAATATCTAAATCAACAGATAGGAAATCCAGTTCTGATTATCAGTCAGAGCATCCTTGTGACAATGGCATAGTTGCCCCCTGAGGGCATTAAAAAGCAGCTTTTGTAAATGACCATTCTTAAATTATGCATGTCCTGTTTAACTGTACCATCTGGACTACTTCAGTGTGTTCCAAGAGGGACTGTGCACAATGGCTGCTGTTCCAGAAGAGTGTTTAATAATAATGCTAATAAGAGCTTTTGCTAATAGAATTTTTATTAAATGGAAAAAAAAAATCTCCCAGTGAAAATGAGGCCTAGATTATCCATAATTCTTTTCCCAGGGGATTTACAAGCATATAAAGGAAGAAGAAAATGGTAATCTGAATATACAGCCATGGGAGTGGTTAAGGCATTTTACAAGTCATCTGCTTTCTTCTGTAGAGCTGAACGTTTTCAAAGAGTGTCTAGATGTGGATGGCATTTAATCTAAATGGGGGATATAATTTTAATTTCCTTCTGATGTGAAACGTCTCTTCTGGCACCCAATCTTGCCTTCCTTTTGCTAACAGGAAGTCATCAAGACTTAGCAAGAAAATAAAGCACCAGATGTGTCTCAGTTATATCAGGCATGTCTGCACAGCACAGTGGAGCTCATTGCAACAAACAGAGCTGTTTTTATTGGAGCTGTTTATGTTAGGCTGGTGTTCAATGCAACTGTGCACTGCTAGACCATGTTGAAAAGCTGGCTTGAACGAGACAGGGAAAGCCAATATTACTGTCTCTGCACACTCTTCACAGTACATGGTACAGACATGCCTTTTTTCCTCCTTAACGATGGCAAGAGCAGTGCTTCTCACTACAAAGCAGAAGTGGATTTCAAATTATACTCAATGTCTGTTGGATCAAGAGAAATCAAAGGGATCTTCATACTTTCTGGAGTAGTGAGAGCCACTTTGCTTGTGGTCACTGAATAGCTGCTAATAATGCAAGCGTATCCCTCACCTTGTCCTCCCAGTGGATTTTAGCCGCTAATTGGACAAGTCCAGAAGGAGGGAATTTAGTGCAACTCAGTCTCTGAGCACTCGTGGTCTCTAGTCTCATGGTGAGTCCTGCCAGCAGTGTCATATCGATTAATTCAGATCTGAAGGCTCCTGGGTCATGTCCCTGTCATGTCACAATTGAGTTCTGGTCATGTCCCGTTCTCCTGGGAGAGCTAAGAGGCCATTAGAGCCTCTGGAGTGCTTTTTGGAGGGTTTGAAGTGACTGCAGTCCAAGTTTCTCTGGATTCTGTTAAATATGAAATACAGACTTAAGCTGTGTTGGATTTCTGCATTTCTTGGCTCAGAGCAGTGAAAGAAAAGGTTCTCTGCAAGGCCTCTGTTACTGACAGAGATGAGCTAGCCCAGGGGGAAGGGGTGATCTACTGAACCTTAAAAATGATGGGGAAAATACAGTCTCAACATATTGTAGCCGAAATGGACAGCTAGTAAAGACTTGCTTTAGAGCTCTTGCCTCTCCAGCCCTTTGTCCAACAAGGAGAGTTGCTTATTTCTAACCAGGGCTATTCTGCCACCCCTGTCTCCCATGTGGTTTTTTGTGACACATTGCCCTGCCGTATCTGATGTCTGCTTTGGATGCTGTACCCTTTTAGTTTTGAATTGCTGAGGAGAAATGACAGTTCTGAGACCACCAACTGCCTGAGTGCAATTTTCCATGTTGTATCACTTAACTGTGGGTTTGTCTCCATAGCCTGGACGGCCCTAGGATAAACGGTGCTCAGCTGGTGGATGTGAGCCGTGTCTGATGCTCTCTAATGTGTTTCTAATCGTGCCATTTGCAGGTGATTAAAGCCATTGAGGAAGGGTACAGGCTGCCCCCACCCATGGACTGCCCCATCGCCCTGCACCAGCTGATGTTGGACTGCTGGCAGAAGGAGCGCAGCGACCGGCCCAAATTCGGACAGATCGTCAACATGCTGGACAAGCTCATCCGCAACCCCAACAGCCTCAAGAGGACAGGCAGCGAGAGCTCCAGGTCAGCGTGCTCTGGGATGCTGTGTGACGGTGATGGACGAGGGGAGCAGTGCAGGTGGCAGGCACAGCTGCAGGTGACAGGGCATAGCTGCAGATGGCACAGCTCCGCAGGTGGCACAGCTCCTGCACAGCAGCCACTGCTCCTCTGGCGAGCACAGGGCTCTGCTGGCTCAGTGTGGCCCCCAGGGCACCCAGCCCCGCCCGGAGGAGAGTGCAGCGAGCAGAGCTGCTGCTGGATCACACCAGCGCTGGGCAGGTTTACAGCACAGCCTCAAGCACGTCCTGACGCAGGCAAGCTCTGTTGGAAGGCAAAGTTTGCTGTGTCTTTCCCCTTCTCCCCCCTAGTGAAAGGGCTTGAACGGGTAGGGTCACCTCAGTCAGTGCAGCTCACAGCAGTGATGTGGTTTTCTGCAGGAAAAGCACATCATCAAGTTTTATAAACCCTAGATTTGTGTAGGATTTGCAAATGAGCATTACGGCATTACAGCCAACGCCTCGCGGGCATTGGGAAGGTGTGGATTAATTTTTATGTGAATTTGAATTTAATTTTGTGGAAAGCCAGTTTCATGTCTCCACCGATCCTGCATTACATTTGTTTTGTTTGCTAAGCATGGCGTACCTGGTACGTGCAAGAGAAGTGCAGCAGGAAGGAAACTCCCAAAGTTGTAGGGTAAAACCAAAATATCTTTGTTGGGACAGATCAGCAGTTTGTATAAGCTGCTGAAACACCACTGAAGTAATAGGAGCTTTAGTAATCTTCACCAGCTTTGGTCTGGTTTTTTTAATGTCTTTGCTTTGTCAGGTAGGTTTGCTTACAGCACATAAGGAAAAAAAGCCTAAAAGAAACGAGGAAGATAATAGGAAAAATTTTAGTAGGAGGGAAGGTACAAAACTATGCATTAGGCAATGCAAAATTAAGTTTCTTGAATCAGTAAAGGAGTAACAGAGGTTTTGTCTCAGCCTCCAACAGAACAACATCCTTTTTTAAACTTGTATGTCTCTGTGAGTCTTGCTTACAATGTGTGTCACCAGAAGAGGGATCATTAACCCTGTGAGGCCACGATCACCACGTGTTCCAGATTGCCCTAATTGCATTGGGAGCCTGGCAAAAATGTATCCTCCCTTGAGGCTTAAATAATTTACGTGGTGAGAATCACAATATGATCTGCTGTGATAATTTGATTGAAGAATCACAGTATGAACTCCTCCATTTTGCTTTCTTTTCAATTTACGGGTGCTCTTTGAAAATACACAGATTTTACAATAGTTAATGACATGTTCAAGGTCGCTTATGCGTCTGTATGTAAATTAACAGCCTATCCAAGGTCATTTCATGTTCATGGCTGTTTATAAATATTTTTCTTGTGTTCAGAATATAAATTTCAAATAATGCATATAACATTATTAATATATGACTTTTATACATGAAGCATAATTATATATAAATAGGTTGCCCTCCTTGGTCTTGTGTTAGATAGAGCAGTAAAAGGGTTGGACCAAGCATGTACTCAATGCCTCAGGCAAGACCTAACCGTGCTATTGCACACCTAGTCTTTGATGATGTGCATTTTCAAATTAATTGCTAAATGATAATTGTTTTGATAAGATAGATAATAGTAATTTATAACACTTCAATGAAACTGTGGCTTATGGTATACATGAAATAGTAAATGCAATAATAATAAGAGAAGAAAATGTCGCAAAAATAATTATTGGCAAAACCGTGCACGGGAAAATGAGAAGCACATTCCACAGTGCAAAGAAAGATCAAAGCTGGTGTGATCCCCGCCACTCCTGGCACACACTCCGGTCAGGAATGGATTGATTAAAGAGGGGATTAACTCCCTGCTGTCCTGAGTTTGATTGAATGCGCTGAACAGACCTGGCTGGAAGCAGGAGTTATCTGAACCCGCCCTGAGTTTTACCCTTCAAACCGGTCTGGCAGGGTGTGGGCTCCCAGTTCTTTGCACATACTTCAGTGGTGTTTCTATAGCTGCTGAGCTGAGGTCTGACACATGCAGGGTTGGCAAGGTCTGGCATTGCTGCCCGTGAGATACAGACCCAGCAGGCTGAACGCCTTCTAGCATTGCCATCTTCTTTGTTTTGGGGAGTAAAAGCATTTTCTATGAACTTGGTTGCGTCTGAGGTGGACATTGTGAGCAGCATTGTGGTTCAAATTAGATCTCAAACCAAAACCAGAAACCTCAGGTCACATTCATTCTTAGCAAAATTTGGCCTGTTACTTTGCATTTTGTTCAGTTTTGTGCATAGATGGGAGGTGATGGGCAGAGGCACCAGTTTCACTGGGCACAGCCTCTTACCCTCTCTTTCCCTCATCATTGAGGGTAATTGTTGCAGAGACCGAACTTTGGTTTGTGGCTCATGATCCAGCTGACACCATTTCTCTGTCCTTTCACTGTTTGGCATCCAGGCCGAGCACAGCCCTGCTGGATCCCAGCTCCCCGGAGTTCTCGGCAGTTGTTTCTGTCAGTGACTGGCTCCAAGCCATGAAAATGGAGCGATACAAGGATAACTTCACAGCTGCTGGCTATACCACCCTAGAGGCTGTGGTGCATATGAACCAGGAGTAAGTACTCAGCGATATAACAAAAAAAAACTGGTAAATCTGGATTTAATCAGCCTCTTTTGCTTTGTGCTGCATATCATTACACTCATTAAAGGAATGGAATGCCTTTCATTTGGATGGAGGATAACTTTAAAATGCCTCCACAATGCCTCCACTTATTTAATTAAACATTTCTGTACATCTGCCTTGCTTTTGCTAATGCTGCTTGCGGTTGACTCTTAATATTTTTCTCTGCACCAGCATCTGATCCACGGTTCTCAGCCCCTCGTTCTTGTCTTGCTTTCCCCAGGGACCTGGCCAGGATTGGGATCACAGCCCTGGCTCACCAGAACAAGATCCTGAGCAGCGTCCAAGCGATGCGCACCCAAATGCAACAGATGCACGGCAGGATGGTTCCCGTCTGAGCCAGCACTGAATAAACTCAAAACTCTTGAAATTAGTTTACCTCATCCATGCACTTTAATTGAAGAACTGCACTTTTTTTACTTCGTCTCCTCGCCCGTCGAAATAAAGATCTGCAGCATTGCTTGATGTACAGATTGCGGAAGCCGAGCGTGTGTGTTGGGAGGGGGGCCTACAGAAATGACAAGCTGTCATTTTAAACCAGACCTGGAACAAATTGTTTCTTGGAACATACTTCTCTGTTGATCAACGATATGTAAAATACACGTTATCTATATAAATATAAAGTCACATTCAAGTTTTGATGCTATGTTTGCTGCCAGATACTGTGCTTAAAAAACAACAGCATTCCTTTCCTTCTCCCCGTGACCTGTAGGATTACAAGCATAGTGTTTTATTTGTGGGTGAAACCACCGTTGTGCATCTTTCACTGGAATGAAGAGCCTGCCCTGGGATATTTTTTGCAGACTTGATGCATCGCTAACACCTTGCAGAAACCTCAGTGAGAATATCATGTGGCTAATCAGTGCCTGCCAGTTAGTGATCTGCCCGTTTATGGGCTTGAGACATGAAGTGGCCCACCTTGTGGATTACTGGGCAAAACTGGACTTCTGGGGAGGTTCTTGGCTGTTGTGCCATGCTGAAGCCAACCATTGAAAGACATTTGTGACCATCTTGCCAGTAGCCAGCTGTGACAATCGTGGCTGTGGAGCTTTCAGACTTCTTTTCTCTTTCAAGAAACTCTTCCTTTTGCCTCATGGAAGGTCAGTGGAAGTACAGTGTCCAACATGTTAGTGGTGCTTTGTTTTGTAAACTGTGCTAGGATTTCATTGTTGTTGGGGGAAAATAAAAAATGCTGTGTTATGTATTATTTGGGGTTCCCAACTGGTTTGTAAGAACCTGTGCTGTTTCCCAGACTAATTGGTGAGCCTTTCCCATTGTTTGCTCTATTTGATGACAGTGAAAATTGCACTGTCTCAAATTGCTCTCAAGCCTGTTAGGGTGTGCAGACAAGGTGGAGCAGTGTCTTGGGGCTCAGCTCAGTGCTGAGACCTTTACCCCACTTTACACTGAGAGCAGTTGGGATGCTTTTGTATTTTGGATGGAAAAGCTCAACACATCTGGATCCCATAGAAAGCAAGAATAACCTTGTAAAGTACAGATCCTCATAAATGCACCAAGAAGAACCAAAGACTTTTCCTGCACTCCCATGAACAGCAGTACACTAGCTGGGTTTTAGAAAGATCAGTTTCAGTTGTGGCGTCAGTGGTTTTATGGGAAGGGGAGCAGAAGGAAATGGGATTGTGCATGCAGCCTTGCTGGTTCTGTGCAGTTTGGGTGTCAGGCATGGGGGCAGCTCTGTGCAGGGCAGCAGTGTGACAGTTCAGGCACTGTGATCGGCTGGATCAGCTGTGGGAACCAAACCCACTTTGGAAACCAGCCCCGTAGGTGGGTGTCGGGGATTATCAGGCAGCTGTGGGTGTGAGTGCCAGGTGCAGACTGCACAGCTGGGGCTGACACCCCTCTGCAGGCATGGCCAGCAGGAGAGAGCATGGAAAAGCTGCCCTCTGCCTCCTCTAGGGGAGAGATGGAAACTGAGTGAGAGCATCCCCTGGGTTGCTAGATGGGGGAGACTGCTGTGGCGGTGTGGTTGTCCTCAGTAGGTCACACAGGATAAAGCTTTATCCAGCAAAGCTCTGAACACACTGAGGCTTGAATTTATTTATAAATAAGCTTTTATTACTTTTTTGAACAGAGTATGTAAGTTAGATTCCTTTAAAGTCCTTCTGAGGACCAAAGTGATGAGATGCCCTTAGAAAAAAGACAGGCCACTTACTCTGTGCTGAGCAGGAGGAGGATTTTCCTGACATGTCCTTTAGAACTGACATTGCATTTCAGCTGTGCCAGGCACAATGTCAAAAAGGTGAGATTTATAGTTTAATGGCACTAAGACTGGTTCTTTAGTCTGTAATATTTTGGTCCTACTCCACACCTGACAGCAAATTCAAAAATGATTTAGTGGCTTTATATGTCAGACTTTTTTAATAATTGAGTTTATCCTAAATCCAAAACAGTTCGCTCAGTTGGACAAATCGCACATACTGTATTGTCACTCACATCACTTTTTGTCACTTTTAACAATAACTTGCTGATTTTAACCACTAACTCTCCCTCACTCCCAACTTTCTCAGAGAACAACTTGTTCTGAATATGAGATGCTAAATTTGGATCCTGTCAAGTCATGACAGCTCAGTATAAACTGTTCTGCAGTATTACTTATAAAAGCTTTTCCATTTCAAGAAATTTAAGATTTCTTTAAAAAATCTACTTTAACCAGCATGTTTTAATGTCACTTTGCCAGGCAACATAAGAAGTAGTTACTCATTTTAAAGACCTGACATTTGTACTTTCAGCAGGAAAAACGCTTCTGCATCTCAAGTGCAGAGATACTTGAAGTTTCCTTGCTGTAAATCTGTTGCGTTCTGTTGAGATCATCTTTGTATCTAAAACCAAAATACACCCAGTTTCCTGGCCAGTTTGTTAAATTGCTGTCTTGGAGTCTAGTAGTGGTAATTCAAAACAGTGCAATATTTTCCACACAAAATGGAAAACTGTGTCCCTATAGAATGAAAACTGTGAAGGCAGCTCAGATGCTGGGTTTTTTCAGCACTGCCACTGGTGGTTGTGTTTCCTGTGATAAAATATGGCCAATGAGGGGCATCCACTGGAATGTGATTTTAGCTGGAAGAGAGCAGATGGAAGAAAAAAAAAAGTAATGTGTATATAGATAAAATGCCTATGTAAATATAGATAGAAAGATTGATTGATTGATTGATTAATTACATATCTGCATATAAGGTATGCCATGGATACAAGACTTTGAAATAGTGTGAGGGAAGGAAAAAGGACAGGAAAGGCAGAGGGTTCCCACCCTTTGAGCACTGCCTTCAGGCAGGTCTGGGTGTCTGTCTTGGTGCATGTGGTTTAACACATTTCATTTGGGTTCTCTTCTTGTGCAGGGCAATGGATTTTGCTTTCACGGCCTCGTAGCCCGTCCTGTTGATCACATTGACCATGGAGGAACACAGACTAGACATGAAGCCTTCTGGATCCACGGTTGCTTATTCCATAGCCCTGATTCTGGAAAACACATGCTGAACACTCATCGGTCCCTGAAGAGAGTGTGACTTTTACTTTCTCTTTTTTTTCCTGGGCCACCCACTCCGTTGTTTTTCTCCATCGAGCGATAACTAACTCGTTAAGACTCAGCACCCAGTTGTCACTTGAGGAATGTACTGTGTCAAAGCCCCACAGACTTCTGGATATTTTTTTTTCCTCCTCTTCTGCTCTCTCTGCCTACATTTGGTTTTATTTATATATTTTGTTGTTGTCTTTCCTCATCCCCCGGCTGTCACCACTGCATCCTGGAGAAATGCAGGTGACAGAGCACTCCACATCTTACCATGGACGCCAGGCCAGGTGCCACAGCAAAGAACCCAGTTCCTGTGAGCTGCCTGTGTACATTGCTGAAGTGACATTTTACACTACAGGTGCCATTGCAGTGATATAAATATATTTTTTTCCTTGAATGGATAACGGATTATTATGTCCTGCGCAAGGTGCGTATGTGTGCTCGTGTGCGTGATGCGTGCAAGTCACCTGTGTGTAGAACTGCCTGTGAATGTGCCCCAAACACCTCTGCCAGAGCAGGAGTACCCTGTCCTGGGAGGCCAGGCCGATAGCTCATGTCTGAAATGGGAGCAAGAACACACACATTAAAAAACGTTTCAATTTCTGTATCTGTAAGTGTATTTTTTAGCTGCCCCCTGACGACGTTGAGTAGTTCCGCAGCCTGAAACAGGGGCAATTTTGAGTTCGTTTTGGAGTTACGGATGGCGGGATCTAAAGGGTGCTGAAGGTTTTGTTGAGTAGTGTTTATTCCTGCTAGTGCCCTGCTCATGACCAAGACCAACCAGTTTCTCAGTGGCAAGGTGATGGAGGCAACACCTGCACCTCCATCCACTGCTAATCTGGAACTGAATCCTTACATAGCCTTTTTTATCTGCAAAAATAGGATTTTAAAGACTTGTTGAATGCTAACAAATATATGCAATTCTTCCATTCACAGAAGCACCTCACTCTGTGTGCAAGCTGTGAAATCTTGCAACGTAATAATCAGAACACTTCCCTGGTTCCCAGCACAGTTAAAGAACAAAAATGCAGCAAGAACTGTAAGGTTAGGATAGTTAGCAATAGAGTTGTGCAGTGTGTCCTGTTCCTTGTGCAGGTGACAAAGAGCAGGTGAAGTGCAGTAGAAGGCACTCTGTTCCACAGCCCAAGGAGCAGTGCTGCAGTGTGCTGGCACTACCTAGGAGAGCTTTGTGTGTTTGGAGAATTCACCTTAGCGTGGCGTGAGGCAGCTGCAGTGGAGCTGAGTGCCACACCTGGGGATGCAGGGCCACCAGGGCCTGGTGTGGGGCAGGGGACCTGCCTGCTCCCCAGGTGCTCCCCAGGTGCTCCCCAGGTGCTCCCTGGCTGCTGGGGCTGTTCCCTGCCCTGGGGCATGGGCTTGCTCCATGGGGCAGCCTGGACACACAGCCTGCCCCGGAGCTGTGACAGGATGTCCCCAAGTTGCTCCTGTTTCCTCTTGTCCCTCCTCGCTGACCTCCCCGTGGTCATTCCGCCTGGCAGGGACACGAGGGGAGCTGTGCTGAGGCTGAGGCTGGGCATGGCAGGGCACCAGGAGGTGCCAGCTGTGGGTGGCCACCACGGGCTGGGCCACCACGGGCTGGGCCACCAGAGGATGCTCCAGACAGAGCTGGAGCGAGAGGAAGGCGAGTGCCACACGGCACTGCTGCCCCTGGGGACAGGCCACCTCCAGCCTGTCCCCCATGACAAGTGTGTTCAGTCGTCCTGCTCACACACCACTGGTTGATGTTTGTCCAGGTTTCTTGCTGTGCTAATTTTGTGATGGATCTTATGTATTAAAAATATATATGTATAAAATACAAAAAAAAAAAAAGCTGGTAAGTAACCAGTAAACAGGACTTAAAAAGCAGTATTTTTCTTTTATGTGACATTTTCATAACCAGAAGAAAAAAAATCTGAAATACTAATCAGACGAATAAAAAGAGAGTGCATTTATTTTTTTGTATCACTGCAAGTATGTTGGAATATGCAAGGACTGTGGTTAAAATTAGAATGTATGAGGCATATTATAATTTAGTTCATACTGAAAAAATCTAACAGCATTTCTTGGTTCGTGCATTTGAACGATCTCTGGGTTAGATATATAGATTTTTCTATTTTGTTTTAATTTGTAATTTTTTTCTCCCTCCGTGAATTTTAGGTACACATAACTTATGTCATTTATTTATGGTCTTTTATACCTAGTTTGTAAAATTGTAAAATAGCAAACAATGCAAACATTTGCATTTGAAAATAATAAAGTAGTTGCTGTACAAACCTGAAATGGACTATTTCTAATTATTGCATGTTTTTCTAATTTAGAGTTTATCCACAATAGATACAAATGGAGAATTCAGAGTAACAGTGCTGGTGTTTGCCCCAAAGGGGTTTATTCTCTTCAGCAGATTTCACAGGAATGCACTCCCAGAGTTCATTTGAGCTGTGCAGCTCCCATGTGTCCCTTAAAGCACATTGCTGGTTTTGCTGCTGTCCTGAGCAGTGCTGGTTGTGATGTGGGAGAGGTGCTGCAGTCAGGCTGACCTTATTATTAATTATTATTAATTATCAGTAATACTTCCGTGGAGACCAGGTGGTATCCATGGGCACTATGCCTGAGAAGAGCCAACGGGGTCGTAATTTTTCATTTCCATGACTGATGGGCTGGGATAGTGTCCTCCCCTGCTCCTCAGCCTGGACCTTGCCTGAGGTCAGATGTCACCTTGGCAGAAATCCTGCAGCTATCAGTGTCCTCTGGGCCAGGGTGGCACCTCTCCTGTGCAACCAAAGAAAGGATGGTCGCTCTTGGGGAATTTTTCTTCACATTTTGTGCTGTTTGAAGGAGATTTTGAACCAAACTGGAATTGGGAAGGTCCCAGCAATGCCATCAGCACAGTATCAGGCAGCACTGGTCCCCAAAAGCCCTGCTGCTAGCACTGGGGGGTTGTAGTTTAAATCAAGTTTACCTTCTGTAGCTGGGTGAGGAATGCAGCCAGCTGGGTGTTTCTGGGGTGCCTGGGTTCAGCCGCTCAGATACTAAGTGTCATGGGTGGAAAACCAGATTCCAGTTCACATCCACAAAGATGTTTCACAAATTGTTTAGTTTCATTGTGAAATGAAAAAGAACCTTCACTTTTTTTTAAGAAACAACAGTTTCAAAATGTTCATTCAGTGAGGGTTAAACACTTGTGTCCTCTCCCTTCTTTTGTTGATCGTTGCTCTTTTCCCCTTATAGCTCCCAAATCTGAGAAATCCTCTCAAAACTTTTTACCCAAATCATGAACTTCCAAGTATATGGATTTTACTGAAGGATTTCCTGGCCAAAAAGACATTTTTTCTCTCCCTGCCCCTCATTCTTTCCACACATTTATATGGTAGCGTGAAGCAGGTGAATCTCTGTACACCTAAAGCCTATATATTTCCATTTCATTGATGATGAATATGTGAGGCCAGAATCCTTAAGGAGCATTTGGATTTAAACCTACGGGAAACTGTCAGCACCTCCAATGCCCATTCCTCAGGCAGCTCTCCTAGACTGGCTCAGGGCAGGGATTGCAGCAGGAGCAGCACAGCAGGTCCTTCCCACATTTGAGCTGAGCGTGGAGTCGTGCAAAAAACAGATGTGGGGGTCATTGTAGACTTGTCAGGAAAAACAAAATGTTTTTTGACAATTGCAAAGCAAAAAAAAAAGGCATGTTATGCTCTAAATCAGCAACATGATTAAAACTAGAGCTGTGTTTGAGGCCTTGACCTCAGTTATTTTACCCTTTCCCTTGCAGGGAAGTACCCTTGGGCCATTGACTGATCCTCTATTGAATGGGTTACAGACCCCTGACATATCTTATTTCTGGCAGTGGCCCTGAACATAATTCTTTGTTTATAGGAGCCTCCGAGAAAGTTACATGAATATGTAGACTTTTAAAAGTAAAATTAAAACCTAAAGCATTTCATTCCAATCAGTTCAGTAAAATGTATTCTCCATGGGTGAATGGAGAGAGTAGCCACAGGAATATGCTGCATTAACTTACTTTCATACATATACATGTATTTATATATATGGGGCAATTATATCCCAGTAATCTGCTGTGGATTACTAGCCTTTAACCACCCCAACAAAAGATAATATAAATCCTTGTTTTTATGGTGCTCTTGAACTTACTCATTATTCTGTTCTATAAAATCTTGTAATTAATTAAATGAGCTGAGGCATTCTGAGACATCCATTTTTGGAAGACTTTCTAAAATGAAAACAAAAAACCAAAAAACCCCACTGGTCAGCAGAACAAAGCCATCATGAGGAGCCTAGCTCCCATCCCATTTCTGACAAGGTAACCTGCCTCCCCCAGGGTTAATGGGCATTTATAGGTGCAGGTGGGTGCCTGTTGCCAACTTTTTAATGATGCTGAGGGGTACAGCAGCTCAGGTAATGAACTCCTGCTTCCCGCTTGGATTTTCAGCCTTGCACTAAACATCCTGCTGATGAAGCTCCCCAAACTCCATCCTAATCACCTTGGGGAGGGATTTGTCAGAAGGCAGCCATCACAGCAAGAAGCCTGTGAGCTCAGAGAGGCTGCAGAGCTGTGGAGGGAGGGAAGGACCTGCTGTGCTGCTCCTGCTGCAATCCCTGCCCTGAGCCAGTCTAGGAGAGCTGCCTGAGGAATGGGCATTGGAGGTGCTGACAGTTTCCCGTAGGTTTAAATCCAAATGCTCCTTAAGGATTCTGGCCTCACGTTTTCAGAAGAGCTGTGAAGGTCTGTGCCCTTCCATTGCCATGTGCCATTGGGATCACCTGCAAACTCAACACGTAAAAATTCAGTACAGGAACCCCCAGGGAGTGCCTGGTTCATCTGCTGACCACATTAACCTGTGTCTGAGACCTTACCCAGCCAGCACATTCACAAAGTTCCCAAACTATGAAAGAGCACTTACTTTTGCCCTTTCAGAAAATTGTTAAAATTCTGTTGGAAGAAAAGGCTTCTGCAAAAAAAAGGGTTAAAATTGAATGTTGATATTCTTCCACAATTAAAGAGACTGCTGGGTTGATTAAAGCAGCATAAATGAATGGCCTAGGAAAGGTGACACTGACAATTAAGGAAATAAGGATAAATGAGTTGATCTGAGCCTGCAGGTGGTATGAACTGATTTCACTGGGAGCGCCCTGACTTGCATCAGCTTAAGCATCTAGTCCTTATCTGTGTGCCACATGAAACTTGGGTAATTTTGTTTGTATATTTCACCAGAAAATATATTTTAAAGTGTGGTTTGGCAGTGACTCAAGCAGTGATAGGACATTCAGGTTGGTCTTTTTGTCTGTTGATGTTTTTTTATGTGCAATGATCATTACTCATTACTCATACAAATATTTGAAGTACGTGTTGAACAATACAAAATAATGGTATCCAACAACAGGCAGGAGGGTTTCTGTGGAGTCCTGCAACTCCTGCCTTTGTCAGCCTTTGTTTTCAGGTTCATGTTACAATGGCAGATGGGTTTTATTTGCCCAAAAGGTTTGGATTGCAACACGACATCCTCAGTCTGTTTTGTCATTTTGGCAGACTCTCTCAGAGTGTTCCACTGTGGCTGCTGAAGGGACAGGACACCTGTGTGCCTCTGGAGCCCTGGGAATGGCAGAGCCAGGGTTCAGGGCTTTGCACCCCTAAATAAGCCCTCTGTTGTGTTTTCAGTAGCACCAGCAGGGCAGTGGTGTTTCAAGTTTTGGAGATTCTGTCCCGCACTGTGCACTTGCAGGGTGGCTCTGGGGGAGGAGAGCCTGAGCAGTGGCTGAATATTCTGAATATTTGCAGGCAGCAGCTCTGCTTTTCCTGTGCCCAGGGAGGCTGCTCTCTTAAGTGTGCATTAAAAAATGTTGTCTACAAACGTTTCTTCCACAGGTGTTGCTTCCCTTCTCACCTGCATTGTCTTCACACCAGGCTGCAGCCTGTTAGGAGCTGCTTTTGACTTACCCTGGGTTTTGGAAGTGATTCATTGTGGAGCCAGTTTATCATCCTGAACAGGTGGAAGAGATCATCAACAATTTTTAATCAGCTTTGAAAGTGGGTGTAGTTGATCCAAGAACAAAAAAGCATTCACCAAGCACTAAATCCAATCAACCGTGGGTGACTGATTACTTTTAGCTTTCCTAATTGATTGACTGTGGCATTTCTATGAAGGAGCTATTCTGGAACCCAGGGAAATCCACACAAGTGTTTCAGTTCTTGGAATAACTTGTAAGTGATGTGTTAAACCTGTGTTTGACTTCAACAGCACTGTGTATTGTAAGCCAAATACACAGATGGGTGTGCAAGAGCTCTGCTGGATTAGTGGGTGGGTTTTTCCTCTTGCTTAGTAACAAGTTAAATGGTGGAAGGCATAGGTTTATGGATCCTTTGAAAAATGTTGAGGAGTTTTTCCCAGTTGAAAGCTCCTGTAATCCTGCCTAGTGGCATCTAGCAATGGAGATCTAGCATCCAGCAATGTGCTCTAGGGCAAATCATTAATATAATTATTCTTTTATTTTCAACACAGTAAGACAACTCCAGCTGGCAGCAAATGTGCCTAATGCACAGGGATGCCTTTGGTATGATACAGAGCAACCTGTCAGAAGGTGACTCAGATCCAAATAAAGGTACAACCCCTCACTGAGCAGGGCTCAGTCATCACCCTCAGCTCTCACATGTGTCTGGTGATGGGCTGAGACCAGGTCTCTTGTGGGTTGATTGAAAACTTTTGAAAAAAATGCTCATGAACCTGGTAATTTTAGCCACAAACAGAGTCCCTGGGAGCAATCACCTTTCCTGTAAAACACACTCTTATTCCTGGGTCAACCTCTTTTCTTATAACAATAAGAAATTCCTTGGGAGTATTTTAATAAAAAATAATATCTTTTTGCCATAAAACAACATAAATAAGTCACATCAATCTGTTCCTGAGCTTGGCTTGAGAGATGGGATGGGAGTGATGATGTATTAAAATGAAAGAGATTCAGTTGGTAAAATACTTTCCCTGGGGTCACTTTTTACTTGTGATAGGGGTAGTCTGGTTCAGGAAAACAACAAATACACTGCTGACGTTGCATCTTTTTGCTACCCTGACTTTCAGCTGCATTACTTTTGCTTCCATGTGTGGTGAACGCAACTGGTTGTCTTCAACATGACCTTTCCAAGGTGTATAAAGCCAGCAGTGGTCAATGTGTATGCAGCCTTTGCCAGCTGTGCAAATCATCCCAGGTGTAACCCAGCTGCTGGGCATCTTTTAATTGCAGACCACAATTACTCTGCTCCCGGCTCCCCAGCCAGCCAGCAGCTGCTTGGAAGGGGAGAAGAACTCACAAGGAGCCAATTCCCTGAGGATGCAAGGTCATTTTTCTCTCTTTGGGCTGGGTAGCAGGTCTGGGGGTTGTTCTGGTATCAGCAAATGCTGTCTCCATGAGATTAAGAGCTGAAATTACTCAGGTTCTGGCCACACTGTGCTGTCAGGCTCAGCCAGGGATGCACCTGAGTCCTGCCTGGGACACCCCAAGGGATTCTGTTCCTGGGCTCAGATGCTGGGAGCAACAGTCCTGGTGCTTTTGTGGTAGGTTTCATATCACAGCAAGCCTTCAGCTTGGCATTTGCCTGGGGAAAGCAGCAAACAACAAACAAGTGTGGCTTAAATCAGAAACACCTGCAAGATTATGCAGAGTTTGTATGTTGTGTGTTTTAAATGAAAGTGGGGGCATATTTTTTTCTTGGCTTACAGTTTTGCAGTTTGTTGAAAAATTACATGGTCTCCATTCCCTCCTTCTTAGGTTAATTGTTGTCAAGCACTGAGCCAACTGAAATAAGCTTTTGTTACTGGGAGTGGAGGAAGAAAAGCTGAGCAGAATCTGTTTGTGTTCTAAAAGCACACACAGCCAGTTCTCAGATGAGCTCTGGTTTGTGTTGCCTTGATCAAAGAAACCAGAGGGAGAACAGAGCAGGGCCTGGGCTGGGCTGGCAGCAGGCAGGAGGTGCCCTTGGCAGGTTTTACCTGACGTTCTCCTCTCTCCAGAAACCTGCATGTTTTCATTACATTACCTGTTAATTACTCCCCACACTCTTACCAGCAGTGCTAATGCTGAGTTTCTTCACCTGTGCTTGGGTCTTCAGTCCCTCTGTGCACTCCTTCCTGATGCAGACAACCTCAAGTCAAGATTTTTCTGATGAAGTCCTGGTTTATTGGTCATCTGATGGCTTCCTTCCTATGTTCATCCCAAATTTATCACACTTCCTGTTCTTCAGCTCCTATCTGTGTTTGGGTTTTTTTCTTTTCCCTCATTAAACCTGCCTCATCGCTCACTCTTGGCTCTCCATTGGTGAGGAGTTTCCATTTTCCTGAGCCCTGGATGCCCTGTGATCCCCTGGCAGTCTCAGGGCTGGAGAGGCTCATGCTTGTCACGATGACACGCAGAGAGCATCACCCCTGCAGACAGAGACATATTTCAGTAAAGAAATGAAAAGCAGCTCTCCTTAAATGACGGAGGAAATAAAGACAATGTGCTGCCAGGCCCTGGAACACTTCCTCCCTTTGTTCTCTGGCTAAGCATTTGTGGAACACCAGGCACGTTCTGCTGTGTGTGGTTTGTGTCCTGAGGAGGAATTTGCCCCCCGAGTGTGACTGAGGAGCTCTCTGTGGTGGTGTCAGCAGACTCAGGGCTGCCCAGGCACTTCCAAGTGTCCCCATAACCCAAACAGCTCCCTAATTCCCCAGCACAAAACAAGTCACCAGATGATTTTTCTAATTTTAACCCTTAATTTCTTGCTGGAATAGAAATCTTTTTGCTTATTCATGCTTTTCCTCATTGGGTCTAATTGTATTGACTGTCGAATGGACTTGTACTAATGCTAAGCCCTTTCTGCTTGTATTAAAAAGGGATTTCCAAGGATTTATAAGCTCACTTTTTTGAATCAGAATGCCATGTTGGTTTATCTCATAATCTTTAATATCTCTTTACCAGCAGGAACAGCATATGGAATCTTAAATTGAGCAACTGAAGGTCTCAGTTGTGAACAAATTGTGTTCATTGTAAAGCCTGAATCAGTGCAGAAAATCCCCTGTGTCTCTCCCATAGGTAACTGCATGGACTGCATTCCTCCCTGCAGATGCAGTGACTTGCAGTGCAGTATTTACCAAGGGCAATATCAGACTGGTGGGATTGGAGCTGCCTTGCTTCATTGGTTTCATTTTGCAGCCTTTTCTTTCCTCTTTGGCTCAGTGTTGTGTCCTGGGGCTTTGGTTCAAGTGGAACCCAGCTAAAGCAGCTGCCTTTCAGCTTGTTTGTAGATGATATCTGATATCGATGGTGCTGCTCTTTTTGTTTATGTATCATTTTGTACACCAAATGGTATTGTTTTAATGGGTTTGCTGAAGAGCACAGCCAAGCATTCAGCTCATGAACTGTCCCCTTTGATTCACTGCTGTTTGAAATTCACTGTGTGACTGAGCAACTGAGTCGCATGGAATCTTTTTCTTTATGTTGCCTGAATCAATCAAACTTTCTCAGTGAGAAACTGTAATTTAAAAGAAAAACACGCAAAACTGAAAAACCCTATTTATATTCTGACGCCTGGATTTTTAGGAGTGCAAAGCAGTGTTAAAGATGGCTTAAGAAGTCAGCTGGAGTTTTCCTGGCTTGAAATAGCACAGAGTTAGTGCAGTTTGTCTTACAGCACTTTAGTTCAGTCCCAGCATTGTAAGCAGGTATAAATCTGAGCAGCCCTGATGAGTGAGGAGTTTGTCTCTGCTTCAGTCTGGGCTCCAGGCTGTGAAAAGTTGGTCTGAAAGTCAGAGGCAGCTGGGACAGAGCTGCAGCCAGGCTGAGAAACAAAAGGCAGGCCAGGAGAGAGGAGGAGAAAAAGGCACAGGAAAAAGCTTCTAACACAAAAACATGGAAAAGAGCACGTTACAACTTTTCAAAGTGGAGAACTTGTTCATTTTTAGGGTTGTCGCAGTGAAAAGTGAAGTCCCAAATTAACAGTGTTCACTTTTCTCTGATGAATTGAAATCACATAACTGTGTTTACGAAGTGTCAAAAGAAAAGACAATCTAAGAAGATAAAGTTTGTTGTGTGTGAAGGAGTTCAGAACACTCCTGGACCCAAGACATCCCTGGATGTGGCCTGAGGAGTGGATGTTTGTAATGCATTGCATATGTCCCTCCATGCACATCTGATCTGGGGCTGGCAGTCTGCGCTGTTATTTCACTTGATTTGTATATTTTAAAAACCCCAGCTCCTTCCTCACCGAAGATGAGGAGATTGTTTTTTATATTTGTTTTAATTGGACACGAGTAGAGCAGATTCCTGACAAAGCAAAAATCCAAACATTTTTCCTTCTGTTGCTTTTTAGAGAGCAAATATTTTTAAGGGTTCGGAGGGCTCTGCAAGTCAAGTGTCAGAACTGGGAAATGAGAAAAGGTGGGAGATGGAGGGGAAATTGTGATGAAAAAGAATGGCAGAGTCCTGGCTGGGAAAAACAATAATGGATATTATTGCCTTCTGGGTAGAATGAAAGGACTGAGCCCTTGGCTGGTGTTAATTGGTCCAACTCTTCTAAAGTTGGTAGAGGATTGATTCACAGCAGTTGTAATCCTCAAGTTAAATCCCAGCCCCTCTGGGAGTTTTATCATTGTCTTCAAAAGAAGAAAGATTGTAACCTGTGTCTTATTTTATTCACTTAGCCAGTGAATCTCTTTAAGAGCGAAAGAACTGGGCTCAGCCAGCATTTCCCTGGGGGAGGAGTGGGGGTCAGGCTGCTTTAGGAACTAGGAATGTGGAACTAGCTCTCTGGAAAAATTGTCCAAAACCTTCCAAACAAGCCTTTGTCTAATTTTGGTAGTTGCTGTTTTTTCCCAGCTACTATTCAAAACTGCTGAACTGCAAAATTTTCAAATCCAAGCCAGGTGAAAACTTCAGCTTTTGGCTTGTTTCCTGAGAAGAGTGTGGGTCTGTGTCCAAGCTCCAGCACTGAGTGCTGTGTTCTCACACTCAGGGCACACAGCTGAGCTCCTGCTGCACACACACAGCACTGCACACATCTCGTTTTCACTGCCTGCTCTGCATGGCCAGAATCGCTGATCCTGGCTTAGCAGAGGTAAAATCAAGGAATCCAAACACCACTGTAAAGTGTGAACCAGGCCAGGTGATGGGGGATGATGGGATTTAAGGACAGGAATGACAAAAAGTGTGGTCCTTGACTGGACTAGATCGCTACCTGGTGCAGTCAATGTGGGATTGTCCCTGAGCACCACTGCTGAGATTTCAGAGATGCCTCAGGCCACACAAACCCTCAGGGACAGAAAAACAGCATAAAAGCTCCTATTTTGCATCTTTTGTGGGTTTTGTTTCCCATGGCTTGTAACTAGTGAACCATCAGAAAGCTGCTTTTAGGTTGCTATTCAGGCTTGGTTTGGCAGTTTCAAGCTCAGCCTCCTAATGAACTGTGTGGAGTTGCAACCTGTGGATGCAGAATATCGACACATTCCTCATTATCCTGCTCATGTACGGTGAATTTAAGATACTAAATTCAGCTTCCCGTAGGAATAAACTTGGCTCTGCTCCTCAGGCTCTGGCTGAAACAGTGCAAGGAACATCAAAATCCCACTCTCAACACCACACAGATACACACAAAGCCAAGACAAACTCCCCTCAGAGCCCAGCACACATCCGTACACGACTGCACGGGAAACAGGCTCAGAAAAGCAGTGTATACATGGCTCAAACATGAGGATATTCCTGGGGAGGACTAGCTTGCCTGCCCTGAGTCTTTTTCCTGAAAATTTGTTTCTTTTTTGTTGTTGAAAAGAAATGACTGGATAGAAGCGAACTCTCCTTTGTCACAGAAATGTGGTCTCGTTAGGTAGCATTGGCAAAATATCTGCTGTTTGGGGATGTTCTGTTCAAAAGGAGATTTAAAATTAGAATAGAAGTTTTTGGCAGGAATTCACTTGTTTTATATGTGTTGAAAATAAACCAGAATAGTAACTGCTATGCCAGAATAGTGGTATTTTAAGGACTTTCAAAAGGTAAAAGACGACAGACATGAATTTTTTGTCCTCTTGGTGTTTTCTTTGCATTTTTCCCTTTTCTGGTGAACCTTTCCCCTGAAATTGTTTCTCAGCTTTTACTCCACGCAGTTGTGGTCTTCTCAGCATTACCTTTAGTTTCTGGTTTATTTTCCCTTTGTTCCTGTACTGACTTTGTAACTAGATTTTCAATTCCTTTCTTTGTCAGATTGCTGCCAATCCCTGTAGTGCCTGAGAACTGCAATATTTCATCCCATTATTGTTTTCTGTAATTGTATACCAAATAAAGGCTGCTGTTGTGTTTGATGAGAAATGAGCAGTGGTCCACAGCCATCATTATCTGAAAGCTCACTGTAGACATCCTGATATTGGCAGCATTCTTGCAGGAATTCTGTTAGCAGAGATGGAGGCTCATGCCTCCAGCTGTAGATTTCCAGCTCTAGACACCTTTCTGGGCAGGGGAAGAACAGGAAAATTGGGGTAGAATAGGAAGACTATCTAGCAGGAGAGCAGGATGAATAATTACAGTGGGGAGAGCTTGGCTGGGGGTGTGGAGAGGAAGACTTTCCTTTTGGTCAGCTTGAAATAATGACCTGTTTTCTCTGCCAAGCCACATCCCTTCTCCTTGGAACTCTTAGCTGTTTAGTCTGTTCTCTAACAACCAATTGTTTTCTCTGTTTGAATATGAAAATAAAAAACAATCAGGGAGAGCAGAATTATATAATCAGATTCCACTTTTGTTTCTTTACATGCATTGTCACAGCAACCCTAAGTCTGTGAATATATGGGCTGAGACCCCAAAGGTGTTTTACTTGCCAATTTTTTCTGGGAATTCCATTTAGGAGTTATTAGTGAAGGGCATCTTGGGGAGTGTAACAGAACTGTCCAGGCATCAGATAAATTTTTTGTGGGGACAGGAGAGTTGAGGAGAGCTAGAACCTGGTGGAGAAACCATTACTGGGGATAGTCTTGTAATTCAGCATAAATCAGCACCACACCCCTGACAGCAAACATGGGCAAGTCACATCCAACAGCAAGACAGTTCAGACTGCAGATGTGGAAACCATTCAACATCAAACTGGCACAGACTTTAATAAGGACAAGCAAAGAGTCAAGAATAGCCTGGCACACAGATCTTTCTCCTGGCTCCTGCTTAGCTCTTGAGAAAGGGGTCACAAAAACCTGCAGCTATCAATGCTGGTAAATAGCTGAAGCCCCTTTAATTCTGCCCAGCTTAGGGGAGTTAAAAATTCCATCACATCACACCACAGCTTCCTCTTCGTGCTGCACAGCCACTCCATAAATCCACACAGCTCTCTCCCTCTTATCTGAATCGCAATGCAGTTATTAAACAAATTGTAAGTCTATTTCATATCCTTTTTACTACTTTGAAAACTGCACAATATAAGGCTTAATAAAAGCTGAATGCTCCAAAACTGCTCTTAGAACTGAAAATATGACTACATCAAAAGACTTTACAAGGGCAGGATTTTAATGGCTGAATAATACGCTGGAACAGAGCAGTAATTTCTTCTCGAATGCTGGGATGAATTATTTATGCTTTGACAACATTATGTGTCTCTAAAGCAGCTTTTAGTTATTCGCCTATTGGAGGACACAGCTGATCCTGCTGCCCACTCTTGTAATTACATTAACCTCTTGACACTACATGACAAGCTTTTCCTGTGAACTGCGATCAATAGCCCATAACTGCTACCTATTTAATAGGGCCATGGTTACACTTCAGTTCAGATATAATTAGCTCTTTTCCCCCTTCCTCTTTTAACAGAGTGTGGAAAAAGCCCATGTTGTTTAAATTAAAAAAAAAAAACCACACAACAAAATAAAGGCTGTTAAGGAGAAGAATAAAAGCATTCAGATCGCTGAATAGGCAAGTAATATGTTCCCTGAGTTTGGTTCAGAAATGTGCAGCCCTTCCATTAGTTCCCATCTGCATTTAAAAGGAACGAGGAGCCACAGCACATGAGCACTTTTAGGAATCAATTACAGAAGTGTTGGTACAGGTGGGCAAGGCTGTGACATGATACAGTTGAAGCACTCGCTGATAATGAGATAAAGGAGCTTCATTTCCTCTTTGTTTCCACCTAACTTGCATATGTCATTGCATACCACTGCAGCTACGTTGTCTCAGGGATGTATTTAGATTCAGATAAATACATATAGAGTTTGAAATGAAAAGGTTTGACTAATTCTGTTAAAACTTTTAGACAAGTAACACTTTCTTGAAGCTAATCTTTTTGCTGTTATGGACAATTTTAACAGACTAATGAATACAATATGAAAGAGATAGATCTTCATCTTGATGTAATAGAAATTACCTATCCAGGGGCCTTTAAAACACCTCTTTGTTCCTTGATCTGTGGGTAGGTGGCTATGCTCAGGCCATTGCTGCACACAACACTGCTCCAATTTTAATTTAAACATTTATATTCTCGACTCCAAATAATCCTTTACATTTTCATGTGCTACTTGGCAAAATGGCCTTCAGGAGCTAAAGAGGTTTTGTGGGTTTTTTTGATTTTGTTCCTTGGTTGGTGAGTTGAGCACTTTATGTTGCTGCTCATTTTAACAGAAGAGGATAAATGCTTGTAATTAAGTTTTACAACTTTTTGAAAATAGACTGTTTGCAAGAGTTGTATTCTTTCAATCAGGATCCAAAGAAATCAAGCTGATGAGCTTCTTTCCAGATCCTTCAAGAGACTTCCAACCAGGTTTGCACCAAGAACAATAAATGCTGGCAAACCAATATTGACAAGGCAATATTGGTAAGGAGAGAACCTGAGTGGTTTCTCTCATCAGAAACATATCTCTCTAGATCCATCAACCCTTTCAGTTTAGGTGCCTCTATGATTTTAGGAACCTCATTCAAATTTCAAACCTTTTGGAGTTAGATGCTTAAACTGATGTAACATCTGGGTCTGAGGACTTGCTTCCCTTCTCTGAAATTACTGGAAAATAGTCTTTACCTGCTTGACTTCACTGGCAGGAAGTGGTTTGGTTTTTTTTCCCTTTTCTTTTTTTGTGAGTGTACCTGTTGTGACAAGTTTTTTAAAATGCAAAAATTACAGACTCTAACTTCAGCTTGTAAGTAGTTATTCCCTAAACTTCAGCTTATAAGCAGTTATCCTCTGAAGAAAATACATTCACTGGTAGTAAAAAGACTAGCTCTTGTTTTCTTGTGTTTGTAGTCACTTAGGTGGTGCCACAGATGATGGAGAGCCCTCCTGACCCTGGCCATGCCTTGCTGTCCCTGAAACAGAACCCAAACTGCTCTGTGACTTTGGTTCTCCGGAATAAGGGTGAGGTTTGGTGATTAACAATATCGAGTCCCAGGAAGGCTCACCTTTGCTTAGTAAATATTATATTTCCTATTTCAAGACCATAACAAAGCCCTGGTTTGCCCTGCCCTCAAAAGCTCAGAATAGAATAATAGATATGAAAACATATTTCTGCTATAAAAACTTCCTTATCAGTATGTGTAGTTGCTATCTGGACACATTTTTTTTTCAACACAGACAGATTAAAAGAATTGTTAATACTCTCCTAAATTAAGAGTAATAGCCCTGTTTGAGGTGGTAACCAGATGCTCCTGGGAATAGCACTGGAGTAATGAACCATAATGTAGAGATTCCAGGGAAGCTCTGAAACGCCTTCCCATTTCTCCCAAGAGACAAAAGACAAGAAAGAGAGGAGCTGAATAAGCAGTTAATAATATATAATGAGTTAGAAGTTTAACATTTATGATGATTCATAATTATTATAAGAAACCAGTTTGTCAATTCATGAATTCAAGACGAGCTTGTTTTCCTGCATGCTGCCTATTGCCACTCGCTGTAGCTGTGAGGTGTTGCACTGCCTTTCAACAGAACTTCATTTTTGGAGACATTTTTTCTTTCCTTCAGCATGTCTGTCAAGTAAGCAAAGGGTTTGGCTAGGTTTTCTGTTCCTCCTCCTTAAATTAAAAAAAAATATATAAAAGGATGCCAGTCAGATTTCCTAAGATATTTTTGGTAACAGAATTTCCCTCTCACAGATTTGTTGATCCCAGAAGCTGACAAGGTGTGTTAAAGCAAGTTCTTATAAAACTGCTGTCCTAAGAAAAATGATAGATTATCTGCTTCTCTGCAGAAGGCAGACATCCTCTTTTTATGACTTCTGAGTGTGTCAAATGTTCTCAAATGTGAACCTCTTGTAGCCTTGACAATGTGGAGAATAGAGAGAAGGAGACAGAGGTGAAGGACCAGAGGGGAGGGCAGGGAAAGGAGGAGGAGAAGCAAGGTTGGCTCTCAGAGCAGGGCAGAGGCAAACTCCACAGCAGCCGAATGGATTGGTCTGTGTGACACATTGACATTTGGGAAGGCATCAGATGAGAAAAGGGTCATTAATCAGCTTATTAACTTCCACAATTAACAACCCCTCCGCCCCAGATGGAAACAGTGATAATTTTCTCACTATTTTTGTAGGTTAGTTCTGATAAGATGTTGGAAGATCTCAGTCTTTCTTTGAGGCTCCCCTCGTGTTATTTAACATCAGTTACAGTTTCTCTACCAAAGAAACTCTCATCTATTTAGAAAAAAGGGAATGTTTCGTTATTCCCAGTTCACAAAGTAGGAATTGAGGCACACTGAGAGGTAGTTATTTTATTAAAGGTCACCCAGAGAGTATGTGACAAAGCCAGGAACAGAAGTCAGATCTTCAGGGTATCAAACCTGTTCTTTAATGGCAAGGATATCTTCCCTTCTGCATTTTTACTGTTTGGAATAGGCTGAGAAACTCTTCCTGACTGTAGATTTGTTTAATGGTATTACAAGATTAACACTAGTCATCTGGCTGGAATTTTCACTAACAAGTCATATCACTATGTGTTTATTTAATATGAGATAACCTTTCATTTTCCTGCCGGCAAATATTTCATTTCAGAGATACTAAGCTGACTAAACTTACAACTTGCATGAGCGATATGGAATTTGAAGTTAAACAGCAGACTGTTTGTTATATATATGACTGATAGCGAAAGGGATTTCAGTTCATAATTAAAAATAAAAAAATCAGGAGCTTGTCAGCATTCAAGTGAGGGAAGTCCGCATTGGGAAATGCACAGCATAGCTGAAGCATTTATGCACCTATTTATTTTCTTGCACACCCATGTGATTAATCTGTGTGCTATCAGCTGGGCTCCCAAACAATGATTTCCTCAGCTCTGTATTGCACAGAGCAAGGCAGGGCATGAAATGAGAGAGAGCTGCTTCGGTTCTCCTGGGCCTTTCTTTGTGCTGCAGCAGCAGGCAGAGTGTGGATTGTTATGAGCAGGGTGTTTCTCATCCTGCCAGGCCTTTTCCTACAGCCCCTGCCAATTTGGCCTCACAGTGGGGTACGCTGCTCTTTGAAGGCTCAATGAGCTGAGAATGTGGTTTTGATTCTTATCTTCAAGCCGATTTGGCACCTTCATCTGCCGTGGGGAAGGGGAAATGAAAATCAAACCTGGAATCACCTGTATGGCAATGCAAAGCACTGCTGTGGGGCTGGCAAGACACAAAATTGCACAAGTCCTTTAAGGACAGTATCACCCCAGTTTGGGAGCTTCTGTTCCAGAGGACATTGGTGCATTCTTTTCTCAGATGGGAGAGTTCAGACACCTACTAAAAGCACCTGAATAAATAAAGTCTATGAGAGTTTCACTGAGGTAACACTGGAAGTCACAGGAAAAGATATTTTCCCTCTTGTGGGCTAACCCACCCATTTGTCTATATATTATTTAACAATGGTCACCTAAGAATGGCAAGCAAGGGGTATCTCATGTCCCCTTTGAGATGTCCCAGGAATAGTATTCCATTACAGCATATAGGATCCATAATGGCTTGAGAGATACATTCTCTGTATCCAGTGTCCATTTTAAATAGGGAAGGAGAGAAATGGTAATATGATCACACTCTCCATAGGCTGGAAGTCGGGATACAGCTGGGCTGCTTCTGTTGAAAGAAAAGCCTTAAACCTAGCAGAACAATTTGCTTCCAAATTTGTTTTTCTATTGCATTATTCCAGTTTGTTTGGGGTTTCTTTTAATGCTTTAAAACAGGATTTCAGCTGCTGCATAGCAGCTGTCTGCAGCAAGCCAGTTTTGAAGTCCACCAGTTTGTTGAGGTGAGCAGAGCACAGGCTCTGTGAAGAGGTAAAACCTGGAAACCTGGGCACTGCATTTAGCTATAAGTTTGATCTGCCTTCTCCCAGGGCAGGTCCAGCCCTGCTCCTGTATCCAAGGCAGGGAGCAAAGCTAAAGGGAGAGAGTTGCAAGATCCCTGCAATGCCAGGGAGGTGAGAGAAGCTGCTGAGCATCCCTGTGCTCCTTGGCACGGTGGCACCAGGCTGGGCATCCCCTGGGGTTGGACGTCTCTCTGTGGCACTGCCTGGCCAGACTTCCAGGAGGATTTTCCCCTCATCTGTGTCACCTCATGCTTCTCATTCAAATCAAGGAGATCAAATTATTATTCCCTAGTTTTATCCTTTCATACCTCGCAAGTCTTCTCACTTGATTGTTGTTTAACTCTGTGTAGCCCAGCTAAACGTCCCACAAAATCAGATATGTAAAACTAGAGGAAAAGTATATTTCCAGTGTACTTTCTCCCTTTTCAGTATTTATATACAGCCTCTGCTGATTTTTAAATGTCATTCATATTTTGAAATTATTTGATTAAATGCTTCATTAATTTTGCTTGCACTTTAGTTAACTATTGCCATACCTAGCAGTCTCAATCAGGTTGTTTGTTCATTTCAAAATCAGTCCTGCAGTCAAAGGAATTGACTTCCAACTGCTCTGCAAGGGTCTATACAGCACGGATTGCCACAGAGTGTGTGGTATTATTTTTGCATCTTAACTAGATGAACATAACCCTCCTAATCACATTCCTGTGGGAATGATCATGTATAGCAAGTTAAGATTTGCTTTCCCAAGCATTCAGAGAAAATCTTACAAAACTCAATTTCCATAGTAATTGTAGAAAGCAGAGGTATCACGGATACTCATATCCATGGAGCATCTCTGTGTTTAAATTTAAATGAATATCCTTATGAGATTTCTTTATTTCTTGAGTGGTTTTGCATTATTCACCCCACTCCATTTCTGTCTATGGTCAAAATTTGATTTATCAAGATAAAGCTGTTATTTCCACAGGTAGATGTAACTCTTGAACTGAAAATAAAGTGAAACATACTATGGGAAAATGCAAACTAAGATATATGAGCGCAAGATCTTTCTACAGCATGCTCCAAATTGGCAGGGATATAGCAAGAAATGATGTAGTAAAAAGACTTGGGATTGATTGCTTCCATAAAATTAGCTTTGATCTGCAACGTGATATAACCGGAAGAAAGGCTAGCACAGTTTGAGGCTGCATTGATTGGAACATGTCCTGGAGCAAATAAACCAGAGACTGGCTCTTGCTTTAACTCCTTGGGGTTTTAATGCCCTGTTTTTTTCCCCCAAACTAGCAGCCCTCAGTCTTTCACTGTGATATTCTGGGGCCTCAATTACTCTGTATGCATCCTCATGTTTGGGATGTCTTGTAAAGATATCAGTGACCTGAAAAATACGGATGGCAGAGAAATAAATTGGTCTGGAAGGACTGCTGTATAGAGGTAAACATAAGGTGTTCTGGTAAAATTACATGCTTAGCAGGATAGCAGCTAAGCAGCAAATTAATGCAAAATAATGTAATTGATGTATAAAGAGGAAAAACAAGGATTCAGTCACACCAGAGAAGCTGTGATATAATTAGGAGCAGTAGAATGAACATGAAAAGAAAAAACTAATTTGAATATTAGGAAAAATATTCTGAACTGCCTTTAGCCTTTCAAATAACATCCCAAGTGAGGCTGTGGGGGATTCTTGAAAATTGATCCTATAGGTATTAATTAAAGAGCCAATAAACCTGCATTCGAGAGCAATCTTATCTCTCCTGGAGGGATTGCCCAAATGATCTGTGCAATATTTTTTTTGTCTCTATCTCCTCTGGTTCATGCAGATGAAAGAGAAAAGCAGCAGTGATGTCTTCAGCACAGGTGGTGACCTGAGTGTGGATGAAACACTGAGCCCCCAGCCCTGCAATGCCAAATGGAAAAGGGCAAAGGAAAGGGGAAGAGCAGAAGACACAATGCAGTGCCCTGCTGAGAGGTGCATCAAGGAAGGAGAAAGCAAAATGCAGCACAGGGGCTTTCAGAGAGGGGAAAAGAAACAGAAACCTGCTTGGAGGACAAATGTGTGCTCCTGTAGCTGAACCCACTGAGGCATTGGCAGCTCTACAGCAAAACAACACACAGTGATTGCGATCCAGTGGTTTAGCAAAATGCTTGGGTGCTGCCTGAAGGCAAAGGGGGTTCTGTCCTTCCCCTGCTTCAGCTCTTTTTGCTGAATTGATCCATGGGCTGCCACGGAGGAGGTCTGGACCCCACACACCTCTGGAGCTGCCTGTCTGCCTCTGCAGGGTCTTTCCCAGCAGTGGGTGCCTCTCCCTCAGGCTGGGGAGACCTGCTCCTCTTTTTATTTCTCCTGGGGTTTGATGGGAGTGAGGAGCTGTTTTACAGACCTGTGTACACGTGGATATATGTTTTCATGTATTTGAGGGAATCGAGCTGAGAGGAGTGAAGTTAAAAAGTGTTTTCTGAGTGTGTAGCAGTAAATTCAATAATATATTCCCAAATGTTGTGTTAGGTAAATTACTTCAGAGTGTGAGAGGGTAAAGCATCATTTTGTGTAATGAACAAGTGATTAATTTTGTGAAATGATGAGACCATGTATTTTTGCAAAAATCTATGTGATTTAATCTAATTTTTACAATATATAAAGGAATTTAGAACGTAGCACTTGCCATTAACCGTTTGGAAACGTTAAGAAAATTGCAGCTGTTGGTTTGCTGCTTGAGTAACATTGTAGTTTTTCTCCTTATTTTTCAAATGCTTATGATCTATTTAATGCATCTTTACTTGTGTGCAGGTAACTTAATTGTTATATTTCTTTCTTGTGCCAGAGCTCCTGCTAAATGGATGGAAAATGCAAAAATGCTAACACTAGTGCATCACTTTTTTCCTGGCTTATTTTCCTCTGAAAGATGGACTCCTATTGATATCCCTTTCCCTTGTAATCACATTGGCAATTGTTTGAAGGATTGATGGGAAAGCTTTTAAACATGTGAATGTTCCAATTGGCTGTGAGTATCAGTAGTGGAAGTGCTTTTGAGGTCATGCAATGACAGTTCAGCACTAGTACAAGGTAACTTTTCTGACCTGGCAGCAACTAATTAATGTTGCTTGTGCAATGAGAAATGGCTTTCCACAGCAACTGATAGAAATCAACCCATAATGTTAAATCAAGGAATACTGGGAATTTTTCAAGCAAGTGAAGATCACAGATACTCTGCAGCAGAAAAAAACAGATTCAATTTCTCAGATAAATGACCTCTGTAGGTTATTCATCTCGGTCCCATCAGCGTGGGGCTCTAGGTTTCCTCTCTCCATACTCTTCAGAAGAGATTTGCTTTGTTTTTCCCAACCTGATTGCTATAGTCTTTTAGAGAATATTTGTTTTTAAGCCCCAGTCTCTGTTATTTCCTTTTGCTGCCTGGGCTTAGTGAGAACTCTGTGCCTCAGACATGCAATAAAGCCCAGTAGCAGAGGAAATAACAGTGCAGTTAACCTCCTTAACACTGATAATAAATAAGCGCTAATAAGATATGTACCAGGGTGGCAATTGCCCTGACATAATGAAATGCACTCGTTTAAATAAGTGGTAGCTGGTGTCATCATGCTTTTCAGTGAAGAACCTATGCAGGCACTATATTTTCTGGGTAATTTACGTGTCAGTTTTCGTAGGCAGCTTAGTTGCTGTTAAGACATTTCATCCAAATGGCCCAGTTTTCATAAATTCTTGACACCGAGCAGCACCCTTTGTTTTCACAGGTGCCTATCTCTGATCCAAGCTGCTTCTTTAAAGATATTGCCCCAGCTGGGGGGGCTGAGCATTCTTAGAGATCCAGTCTGTGTCTTCCCCCTTTTTGTTTAAACTGCATTTCCCTGGATTAAAGCCAGCTCGATCGAGGATCTTGCTCTCCATTCACTGCCGTGACTCTTGATAGAGCACAACATCTCTGCCATCAATTTAGGTCCTTGCAGATCAGATAGCTCTCTTCATCTCACCCCACTGACAGCCTATCATGACAACTGCGTGGATATACACACTCTGGAGCTGCAGAGGAGGTTTGCTTCATTGTAAATTCTTCAGGGTGACTTGGTGAGGTTTTTGAATGAAAGGCTAAGGTTGTCTTTGCAGCAGGCTCTGTCCAGGAAAATGCAAAATATCCCCCTCAAATACATTGTCTCACAGCTTGGGCACTGTGCAGAACAACTCATGTGCTGTAATTGAATTTCAATACCTAAAAAAAAAAAAAAGGGTACTGAATAACCAGGAGATGTTTATAAGTACCAATATTAATTAGACAATCATAGTTTATAAAAGCCACATGAGGATGTGATTTGTGAATCGTAACTAAGTCTCAGGGATTGTGCTAATTTATTATGGTTTGGAAATAGAACTGTAAATTTGTAAGCGTTGTGCCTCATTATTACCATTATTATTTTTTTTTACTCCACAGTTCCCTTGACACTTATTGTGTTACTGAAGACAAGAATAATAATACTAGAAAATGGTCATGTTTTATCTCTGTAATATTGGTGGCAAATTGAGACAGCATGGTAGCAAAATCATAGAACTTTCCTCTGAAGTGCCCATGTCTTTGGTTTATGGAGCTTGTTAGATTTTCGTCGTTGCTTGGTTGCAAAAAAACATCTGTTCCTACTTTTGGGAAATATTTGTAGCACTTTTACAGCAGGATTTAATTACTGTCAGTGAATGGTGGTTGGGTGCCATACAGTACTAAAAGATTTTTATCTGTACTCCTCTATATCTATGAAGTGTAAATGACAAATAGGATCACTATTTAACTGTGACTGTAGTAACAAAGGCTACTTGCTGGAGAGCTATGTGGTGAGAGAGTTCAAATGATGGTCAATACTCGAAGGATTGGGTTTCAGAGTTGCTCAAAAAGTGATGTGATTTGTTTCTTTTTGACCTCCATAGCAGAATGCAGCTTGCTAAATCCTAAAAGTATTAGCCCCACTAAAATCTCTACCATGAACCTTGGGTGAATCTGAGGTACAGGGAACTTTCTGGGCAGCTGCAGTCAGTGTTGCTAATGGTTTTCTAAAGTGCTGATCACTCTTGGCTCTGAGTGCTATGCTTTTGATGGAGCTTTGTTTTAATAAATGATTTTGTTAGGTTTTAGTTGTCCATCTGCTGTTTGGGAGAGATCTTAGACATTTCTGTTATCATGAAGATAAAATCTGATTTTTATACTGTCTGGAAAGGGGGGGCATCTCACTCCTCTAGAAATATCTAATGCATAAATGTGACTGATGGCATTTGATGACAACAATTTCCCTGGTAATTAGAGAGAAGCACAATACCTGAGGCAGCAGTAATGCCAGCTTTGGCTCCCTCCCTCCTCTTCAAAAAGCTTGCACCGTTCTGATTTTTCTAAAGCCTGCTTTCTCTCTGTTCTACTAGAAAAATAAGCCTTTCCCCACATCTGATGACTTCCCTCATTTGAGTTATCTGTGAATTCTCTGATCTCTCTGTCCTTGTCAACTGCAATAGCTGCAGAGAGAGACCCAGCAGCAGGTCCTGCATTCTCCAGCTGAATAGCAAGGAGGATGACTTTGCAGACACAGAGCCAGCCTTGTCACAGATGTTCCTGAAGCTCCAGTTTGGCCTGGGGAATCTTTCTGCTGCAGCTCCCTGCTCTGCTCACACCCTTTTCGTGCAGTATTTGCATGAGAAGGAAAGAGCCCGGCTTGGCTGGTAGGGGCAGGCCTGGGAATTTGGGGAGAAGCTCTTCAGTGCTTATGCATGGGACATTTATTACATATGGAAATCATGATGTTACAGCTTATAAGGAACATTTATATTAGGGTGGCACCCACATGTTCTGCTCTGCATTTATGTATGCAAATAAGTGACAAAGCATTTGCAGTTTGCAACTGAGAACCCATTTTTTTCTTTAATCTGAGTCCTCATTCAGTTCCTGCAATGACCTGGCTGTGGCAAAGGTTCACAGTGTGGTATTTGAAAATAGTTTCAAGCACCTTCATTGTATTTTAGCAATACTTACATGCCTGCACAGGCACACAGACATAGTCTGGACTTTATACCAGCAAAAAAGTGCATTTGCCAGTTTATTTCGTGTGTAGCTCTGGAATTGAAACAAGCCATAGCCCTGGGGACATCTTACATTGTGTTTGCATGGGGCTTTTCTCAGCACAGACACTTGGAACCCCAGCAGACACTGTTATGCTGGCAAAAGCTTCATGTGTCAACCTTTATTTTCTCTAAAAATGCTTGGAATTCAGAATCCAGCCATCCTGCCCTTTCCCTTGCTTTTGGCCGCTAATGCTTTGCAGGAGGTTTGGTGATGGATTGGCGTGTCTGGGTGTTTGTTACACGCTGAAGTGCAATAGCCTGGGCAGGGTTAAGGCTTCAGAGGGATGGAGAAATCCTCCCTCAGCTTTCTGCCGAGCCCTAGGAGCTCACGTCACATCTCATTCATTAGACAAACTAGCTGGCCTGAAAACAGCATGCAAACCACTCTGAATCACTGCGATGCAAAGGTTTAGTAGTCTGTTCCCCTAAGGAGGACCAATAACTCAACTTTTAGACCTCAAAGAAAACCTGGTTTTGGGGGTCCGATTTAGGACGGCTTGCAAATGAATGGGGGGCAGTGTTTGTGAGGAGCTGGCAGCTAAAGACAACACGCATTTTGTTGGTTCAAAGTGGCAGGGCTGCCCCCTCACCTGTAATCTCTGCAGATTACCGCCTCCTGCTCCACTCACGGCGCTGACAATGAGCTGTTCATGGCACTGACCTGGGGCAGCCTCACAACAACTCACATTTCTGCTCAAGGGATATAATTTCATTGCTTTGACACAGGCAGGATTTATAATAGCAGGGGATGATGGTTTTGCCCTATCTCAAATGAGTGACAATTCTCATATTCTCTCTCTGTTGAGCCTTGCTGCTCTCAATTCTAATGTGATTTTCAGTCTCGCATATATCTATTTGCAAAGGTAAATGAGGTATTTCCTTGTATGGATGTAGGCGACTGATGAGAAGGTTTACTGAGGTGATTTTCAGCATAAACAACCTGAATTCAAACAGTTTTACAAAATGCCAGGCACTGTCAATCCACAAAACTGATTTTCTCAGTCTCTGGAACTTCACTTAGGAATTAATTAGGAAATTCTTGGTTTCTGAAGTAAGAAGGAACCTTTAATGTGTACCTGGTAATGTGACATATATGTCAGGACACAAGAACTAGGAGTTTTGGCATCAAGATTACCACTTCAGTTGGAGTGATACTGCATCAGAAAAGAGCTGTACATGGGGAAAAGTCCTGGAAACATATTCAAATGCGAAGAGTTCAAAGGCCTAAGTGACTGAGAAACAAAACCATGCCTCTGGTAATGTCTTCTAACAACTTAATTAGCTTCTCTATTAAAAAAATATGCATTTTAGTTCTAGTCTGAAGTGACTGGATTACTAATTTCTAGGTGTTGCATTTCTCTATGGCTCTTTTTCTGCTGTTATTAACACAAGATAACTTCTTCCCATAGGTGATGCCTCAGGTGTGTCTGTGCAGGCTCCAAACTCCTGCCTGGTTGCAGTGTAGACAAACACAGTCTGCTTTCTGAAGAAGAACCAGTCTCAGAGGGCTAACCCAGCGTGAAGCAGAGGAGGATCAGGTGCAGAGAGGTTGGTGACAGCACAAAGTGGGGTTGGTGACAACAGCCTGAAAACCCCTGAGCCAGACTGAGCTCTGTGCTCCCAGCCCGAGAGCTCTGGGTGTTGCTTTTGCCTCTCATTCTGCTCTGCTCTGAGCACAGCAGCCTTTTACAGGTGAGATTATCCCCTGTGAAACCCTGCACAGTAAAAGGATCCTTTCAGTACTGCTAACAACATGAGTTGAGGAAAATGCTAACAATAATAGATTTTGTTCTGCATTCCCTAAATGGTCCAAACTCTCCCATTGATTTTAATAGCACTTTTGCCTGAGTAGTTGTTATGTGAGCAGGTTATGATTGAAATGGCCTAATTCTCATTTACAGGAAATGTGGATGAAATAGAAATATCCACAGCCAAGTCATCATTTTATGTGTGATAGAAAGTAATTTTGCTTTACAGGTGAAGGTACCACACTGAATTCCCTTCCTTTCCTTTAATTTCCTTCCACCATTGCCTCTGCTGCTTTTTACAGGTCTTTTTCCTCCTTTCTTGTCAGCTTCTTCTAGGGACTGGAAGCTGGATGGTAATTTTGTCTACAGCTCTGTTAAGAGCTGTAGTTGTCCACAGCTCAGATTATGATTCTGTGCTGGTCAAAGGTAGTTGCACAAATTCCTAAGTACACCAAGGATTTCCTTTTCTAATTGGAAAAATTCCCCCCAAAACAAACTAGTTTAGAACTGAGGTCCTGTCAGCCCCATGCAAAGGCCTTGCCTTCTTCAACAGACTGAAAAAAAGAGATTTAAAAAATATGGTAAATGAACCTTTACCCCTTTGATCCCTCAAGTTAATCACATCCTTTTAGATTTCTGAGGTTTGTTTGGGATTTTTCGCAGTATTTGGACCAATATTCATAGAACAAACAATCTAAACTTCTTCACTGAAGTGACAGATAACATGAGCAGATGTCTGTAGTCTTCAATAGCCTCATCGTGCACTTTCAAGAACTAGACATATTGGTGGAAATGTCTCCCTGGTTCTGTGATGTAAGATGGCACTTGTATCAATCAAGGAAGCACTTAGGAAACTGAAGATAATGCTGTAGCTGAAGGATTTTTCCCCTGAAATTCTTGCTGCAGAAAAAAAGTACATTAAGATAAATATCCCAGTGTCAGATGCACACAAGGAGGCCTCTTTGTTGAACAATGTCAGCAGATTAAAGCAATAGAAACACACAGTGCTGTCTTTCCACTGTTACTCCAGTGTAATTCTGATATCTTTCACTTGGTTGAAAAGAGAGCTGTTCCAGCTTCTCACCAAGCTCATGACAGGAAAGTTCACTCCCTCATTTCTTTGTATTTATTAGAAAGAACTTTTTTTATGCCTATATGTCGCTGTTGAGCCGCTAGCTGAGAATTGACCCAAGTTCTCAGACAAGGAAAGAGAGGAGAAGAGAACTTTATTGTTTTGAATTCCATATATATAGAGTTTACAGAGGTGCCCCAGATTGGTCAGCCCGAGACCTCCCCCTAGGCCCAACTGGCCAAGCCCGAACTGACCTAATCCGGAGAAACTGTTTGCAAAACATCCAAACTTTATCCTTGTTTATGAAATGTAGCAAAATGTTCTCACGAGAAAGACCTATGCTAGTCACACCTATATATTAATTTCAATAATTTTTTTGGGCCAGAATTAAAGCTTTATTCCCTTGAAAACTATGGTTTGAAGTCGGGGCATTACAGTTCCAAGCTACTGATTTGCATGTGTCCAGGTGTAACTTTGGTGTATGACCTGTATGTGAACCTGAGGGACAGAAAGGGAGGAGGAGAGAAAGGGTTAAGGGAGGAGATGATGGTGGAAATGGAATAACCTTGCCTGATCATCACGAGAGAATAAATTCTCCAGGGGCCAAAGGATTATCGTGTCTACAAAGGTACAATAAAGGGGGAGGCTGAGCTACTCATAGTGTCATCACAGCTGTAATTCTCGAGCCATAAAAAACCCCCAGTATGTCATTAATTCAGCCATCCTGGTTGCTGTAGAAATGGTATTCCAGTATTGCCATTAATTCATCTTTTTACCCACTAATACATTATTTTCTGCAGGGATTCATTGTTTTAACCCTCAAAGTGAATTAGCCTGTGGCATATTTCAAAGGTTTCCGCCCAATTAAATCCATCCAAGGACATCCACATTGCATCAGAGCCACTAGCAATACATTAGCAAAGATAAAAACCTCAGTCAAGAGGGTAGGATATCTTTAATGGGACTTTATCACTGAAAGTTGAAGTTATATTTACGTGAGAAGCAAAATGTGCTTGGCAATTCCCACAGAGATCATGCACTCTAAAATTACCTTAAAATGCACAATCACTAACAGCAGTATTTGTCACACTCATTGCTTGTTAGCTTAGGCCAGATAATTACTTCTGAATAAATGCTGATTTGCCACAGAAAATACATAAAGCAGTAAACGTGTAACTGAAAATGATCATCAAACTCCAGTATTGCTGGCACTTGTTTTTTATGTTTGTGGGTGATGAAGGGTTTTTAGCTAAAAAGAAAATGAGCATGCACAGTGCTGATAGAGAGCATGGGGCACAGCAAAGCAGAATGAACACGATAGGAGAACTGGCAGAGGAGGGGCTAAGCAGCTTTGGTGGACCTGAGCTTGTCTGGGGTATCAGAACCATGTTCTGCAGAATGCAGCACCTATTTTGCTCATGCTTGTGCATTATCTGCCGTTTCCAGGCTTCCTGCTCCTCTGGATTAGGGAGAGCCCTCTGTGTGCAGCCCTAGCACTCGGTGTTTCTGCTCCCTGAGCAGCAGGCTGGAGAAGATAGCAATGGAAATCACAGATCAAACCCTCTGCTTCTCTCCCCTCCTCTCTGCGTGGAGTAAGCACAGCTGGGTGTTTGATTTTTGCTTATCATTATTTTCAGAAACTGAGATGAGAGAAGGTGTGATCTTCGTATTCCCACACTATTTCAAAGTCCATCTCCAAAGTATTTCAGCACCTGTCTCTCAGTCTCCTATCAGTCCAGGAACTTATCACTAGTGGGGGTTTATGCAGAACACCAGCTATTCTCATTGGTACAGTTGCTCCTGGAAATTAAGGAGAAACATGTCAGGATATAATCTGTTTTCATGGTATTTGTACCTGTTTTTTATGTCACTGACATTTACAGGGACCTGGCCCTGCTCAGATGCAGAATTCTCTGGTTTCAGAAAACAGCAATGCAGAGCACAAAGACAGGACAGATTTTTACTGGGTATTTTACCACACCAGGGAAGGCATTTTAAACACAAATAGACAACATGTAGCACATGCACTATTAAGCTTTTACAGGGCATTATTCCACTCAAGGGATGCTTGTGGTGTGAAAAGAGAGAGAAACAACCCAGGACACAGAGAGCAAGACAGATCTTTATGAGGAATTATCCCACACTGGGGAGGCTGCTATTGTGAACAGGGGGAAGGAAAACAAGGCAGGAGATAAAGACGAGAGATTTTAGTGGCTTTAACATCGCCTCTGTGTGATCTAAAGCCACACTGGTAGCACTGGGTAAAAAATGCACACTGAAAAGCTCAGCCTAAGATCTCATTCTGTTTTCCTGTTTGGTAATTGAGAAGGTCGAGCTGGGCAGTTTTTCCCCCCACATACTTTGTTCTGGGGATATTTTTTGTCTCAGTCTATAGGATAAAATGACCAGTGAGGCACAAGCAAATGTACTCTTCAGAACTGCTGTTTTTCAAGTGCTGTGAAATAGAGCTGTATGAAAAATAAAGACCAGTGGGATTTTGCTGATAAAGGGAGTTCAAGCAGAATAGTTACTGAGTCGAGGTCAAAATAGGCAAATTGTTTCAGACAAAAGAAAGTACAGTTTCAAAATGCCACTTTTGTTGTGAATTTCAATGTGAATAAGAAAGTGTGTTCTCTTAGATGTCTTTAAAAAGAATATTTATTTTCATCTTGACACAAAATACTTTGATCTTAACTTTTTTTTTTATTTTGGTGAGATTCTCATGAGCTAGAATTTTGGTTTTGAACCATTCTGAATAAATTTTTTTTGTCTTCACTTGTTCAGACAGCAATTGCTATTATGCAATTATTTGAGCACCGCCATCAGTAAAACATCATTCCTTATGGAGTATGATCCTACATTTTCCTGTACAAATATGTTATTCATGCCCTTCAGTGTCTGAGAGGCATGAATTCTTATGGCTGGGCACTTATAAAGTTTCTGTGCAATCCCTGCTGTCTAATAAGGAGACACCATGATGTAGCTCTTCTCAGGATCAGGTCTCATGACATCCTTCTTTCCCCAGCTTGACTGAAATCTGCAGGAAATGCTCTTTGGAGTTCTATTTCTGCACTAACAAATGTAGTTGCAATGAGATGATTATCACAGAAGTTACAGCAGGGAGTAGACAGAGCCAGCAGGTTCCTGCAGCTCTTTTCCCCCAGGTAAAAGAAGTAAGGGCTGCTCAGGGGGTCAGCTTCCCTGGCAGCATTCCCTGTGCATCACTCCAGGCTCTGTCCCAGGGTTTGGGAGCCCTGGGAGAAAAGAGCCTGACTGCCAGGGGGGACACAGACCTGGCAAATAGGGTCACTGCTGCCCTGCCACAACCCCCAGAGCAGCAAACAGCCTGCCCTGCCTTCCCAGGAGCAGCTGCATCCTCTTCAATGCATGGAGAGCTGCATCTCTCCAGCTCTAAACCAGGGATACTTGGCTGCTCTATGCTGTGCTGCAGGTACAGCTGTGATATTGATTATGAGATACTCAGATATGATGGGAAAGAAGGTGATATAAGCAGCTTTATATGATTTAGTAGACGGTGTGAATGTTTTAAGAGGTTTTCCAGGTCATTCTGTAGCATTTAATAGGCTACTGTGTCCTTGTGAGTCTGCAATTAAAAAAACTCAACAAAACAACAGGACCATGCCCTAACAACCTAACTGCATAAAAATCAAGGCTCAATTTCTCCTATTAAATCCTGTGGTCTAACAAATAACTGGTTTGGTGCAATGTCATGGCTGATAAACTCTGGGAAGCTTTTCCATAGAAAAGGGTGATTGTGGAATCAAATTTTCTGGAAAAGAGGAATTAAAAACTCAAGCACATGAAAGTCACAAAGGTAGGAAGAGTTGACAATTAAAGTGAGATCAAAACAAAGGGATGAGATACAGAAGGTGACTTTTTCAAAGAAGTTGGACAAAGTCCTCAGCAGTTAAGAGAATAATAACAGTATTATGCTACTTTCTTTATGCTGAAATATGAAGGAGGGTGGGAATGAGAAGGAAACCTGGAATGTGGAAATCAATCCAGTGGGTGGGAAAAGAACAATTGTTAGGATTTATGTGCCTTGGCTAGCACAGACTCACCAGTATGCAGTTGCTAGTTTCTAAGACTCCTGTGATTCAGTAATTTCTTCATTTTTTTCCTTGCATTTTTGGGAGAAAGAGCCTCAAACCATCATAACTACACCTTGAACACTGTGGTTGACTAAAGAAAATTGGAATATACTATATATAGAAGAGAACTGTATTTCAGTATTTATTTTTATCAATGTAGCATCCCTCTGCTCAGGTGTTTGTATGCTGCTGATCAGGAATGTTTCTGTTCAGGCCATGTTAATGTGAATGCATATATTTAGTTCTGCTCTAAATGGACCTATTTTGTCTTTAACTTTTTTCTCTTTTTTTTTTTCTCTCTCCCTATGATTCCTGCATGTATTCCAGTAAGAAGAAACATAATCTCTCTTCCTTCATACAGACTGGTACAGCTTCCTAAATCAGGCTTGTTCTGAGAGCTCATCAAACCAAGAGACTATAACATTGTCCTGGGTAATAAAATTAGGGGAAGCAAGGAGCTCCATCTTGTAAGTGATACAAGTTAAGCTTTGTCAGGATTTTTCTGGGGTCATAGTCCAAGGGACTGCTGGTGACAAAGAGAAACCTTTCCTAGCCATGCCTGGCACAGCTCAGGACCTGGGTGGGGACAATTAGAGCATTCCCACCTGACTCGGAGCTGCTACAGGGCAGACCCTGCCTCTGACACTGGTAAACCCAAACTGCTGGGTGTTTTAGCTGGAATTACAAAACAAATTGTTTGCAGAGCTTTCTCCTAACTGTTCTGTCACCGACTTTCAAGAGCAGATAGATATTTGTTGAATTTGGCAGCTGAGTATCTTACTGTTTGAGTAGACACATCTGCAGGGGCACTCCTCACAAAATCACCTGAATGGCTTGTGTGTGGCCATGACTCACACTCCCCATGGGAATGCCAGAGGTATCTGGCAGCCTTATCAATGTGTTTTTGCCTTGGAACAGAGTGAGAGGCTGCCAGCAACCTCTGGGGCAGCTGGAGGCAAACAGGAAAGAAAGACCCTGGGAAAGGTGTGGTGGAGAAAGCCCCTGCAGTGCTCTGCTGCTGCACCAAGGTGCTTTGTGCTGGAAGGTGTTTGCTCCTGACAGTCAGGTGTACACAAAAGCTTTGGCCACAGCATGCGCATATCCTCTGGTGGTGCATAACTTGTTCATCCAGCAGTTGGTATTGCTGCTGTCCTCAAATCCACATTTTTGTAACTAGCACAGGTAGATTAAGACTCCAACTATTAGGCATAGACCAAAAAAGTCTGAAAGTCATGGGCCTAACAAAATTATTTTACCAAGGTGGATTCTTCAAAGTTGTGAAAAAATATCTGTGACCCAAGCCACAAGTGACTGAAGGATACCTGATGCCCAGGACCATCTTTCTCGGTCTGCAGCTGGCACAAACTGAATTTGGGTTGTGTGAGCTGTTCACTGTAATGGGTGATAAACTCGGGAAAGCATTGGAGGTTGTGGATGTGTCTTTGGTGAAGCAAATAAAAGTGGCTTTTCAAGCAAGATAATTGAGTTTGTTTCATGACAGAGAGGGTGGAAGCTGTGCAGCCTCCCTCCCCTTTGTGACTTGCCCAGAAGGCAGTGGTTCTCTGTGGGTACCTTGTGGGACTGCTGGGACCCCCTGGAAATGAGAGAAGGCTCAGAGGAGATGTGCCAGGGGGGATGTGGAGCTCAGGAATAACACAGGACATGACTGACCCACAGAGGGTCCAGAGGGTTGGCTCTGTTTTTGATAAATGCCCTGAGTTCCTTAAAAGATTGTGAGTGTCTCCCTGAGTTAGCCAGACCAGTGTGCTAAACAAGAAATCCTCTGCTACACCAGCTATCCTTAAATAAGTGAATTTGATATGAAACATTCCACCCTCTCAGTATGGAATGTCTAAAGGAACCTGGTCAGAGAACATGGACTCTGGCACCACTAGAGAAATGGGATGTGGAGGAGACCCTCAGAGCCCTGCTACACTGGGATATAATGATCCTGTCCATTGTATTCTGCTTCCTGATAGGTGTTCATGTCCAGACCAGGCTGAGCTGTGTGATTGTCTGTGTGGTTTTATTTAGCAAACTCAAGGTTAGGCTTCTGGCTCTCTCACTGGTGGTGGGACAGAGAGAAAAGCACTCTTTTAGAATAGCTGAATTTTCTTTATACCTTTTGGGTTGTGGTTTACTATTTTTTTTTTTGCATGCTCTGAATCCTGATAATGATTTCAATAATTTTTCTGCTCTGATAGGAAGGCATTTTTTTTAGATTGTTTTGTTCTTCTATCTTATTTCTTTATTTTTCCTTTATTTTTGCTCACTGCTGGGCTTACAGGTAAATTTGCCCAAAACAGCAAACAAGAACCTGAAAGTAATCTGTGTGCTCGGAAGAAAGGAATTGGGGTTGCTACTTTATTTGTCTGGCCTGGATTCAGTGGAGAGCAGGTCTGCATCTCTTTATATCACCAATATATCTGTTCACAGGGAAGGACTGTGAGCTAAAAGCAGGAGGCCATCTAATATTTCTTTTCACTTCCAGATTTTCTCTGCTTACAAATATCACTTACAAGGTTTGTGTAAATTACAAGCATGATGAACTCAGAGTAGCTACAGTATGTTTAAAATGTCTGTACAGGGATAATAAGGAGATTGTGAAAATCTGCCCTAGGAAGTCCTGGGGACATTTTCAGGTAATTAATGCAATGTGTGGAAACTTGAAATCAGCACTGGCTTTTTTTGTTTGTTTGTTTTATAAACTAGTAATTTAGGAGTACATTATAGGAGCACATTAAATTAACCATTATTAGATGAGGAAATGTTAAGATTATTAAGATAATAAAAACCAATTAGTGTAGGGTTTTTTGTGTATAACGTGGGTCTCTTATAGGAAACCTATTATACAGGAGGGACTATAAATATTTGGGGAAATATTTCAGGCAGAAGCTGGGGTTTCAGGTTCTTGAGCTTTTTTTTTTTCCCAGCAGAAAAAGAGTGCTTTGTGAACAATGTTCTCTTTGAAACACAGTGATGTGATGCTAGGATAGAAAAAAGTGGTTCCCTCAAGAGGATTTCAGGTAGTGTGTAAGAAGTTTGTCCATTCATCTTTTGGGAGTAAATTGTGGTGGCTGGAAGAAGAACATAAAATTGGTTATTTGTTCATTTAATGAATTTGCCTCTTTGGCCATGCTGGAGATGTTTGGATATCATTCCTGGAAAGTTAATGCATCAGATTGTCTTCTGGTCAATCAGTGAATTAGAACTATTTCCACTGACATTGAAAGATTGACATCAATGTAAGGATACTGGAAATGAGATATGAATCTTTCCTAGTTGATATCTTGATAAAGGAGAACATGATTCTGTGAAAATATTTACAGTAGGAGGTGGAAGATGTTTTTAATAGCAAGGCAATGCACTTTCATAGTGACACAAATCTTCTCAGACAGTTTGTATTCTCACATTGTTTTAATTTTGCTCCTGTGGCTGTGACAAATGATAAGAATTTTATGACCACTTTAGGCAGAAATTATACAAGGTCAATAATTCCTCCATTATAATTTTATGATATCAGACACCCTTACAATCCTGCATCACATTAATTTAGCTGTTTCCTGGGCTGTTATCTGAGTCTCTGCTATTGATTCTTGTTGGTCAGGTTGCTGCTGTGCCCAAACCCATTTTTTCAGATTAGCCTCAAGCTGGAGCCAATTAAGGAGACCTTCATGACAAGTGTGTTTCCCATCTGGTAGTTCATTCAAATGGTCTCTCTTCATTTGCTAATCCCAAATGCCAGGTCCTGGTGTGACAAACTCTTGTCCTTCAGAATTACCTTCCTCCCACAGAGCATGGCTGTCAACCCAAATTTCATTTGATTCTTCTATGGGATAGATCTCTTGGGGATGCTGTATTCAGCCAACATGGGGTGGTCTTCCTCACCTCCCACTTTGGGAAGAGCCAGTGTTTGCCTTGGCAGGACCTATGGACTGAAAAAATAACTTCAGCTTTGCAGAGAAATGCATAATTGCACAGCCTTTGGATGTACCAGGTTGTGTGCCTGTTGCTGAGTCAGAGGCACTGTGCTAGCATGGCTCACCCGGCTGCTAAAAAGGAAATTAGGACCTTTTTTTCAAAAGGAAGAGCAAATTCCTGGTCCCCACACAGTGTCTGTCTGCTGTTTTCTATCATCCCTGGACTAGAGGTTGTAATTTTGAAATACCTTCTTTGGAAAGACCATAGTGATATCTATCCCTTTGTTGTTTGTTTGGCCGGTTTTGTTTTATATTTTTTTCAAACCTCCACAGGTTTTTTATATGTCCTGAGTGCACCAATAAGTCTTCATTCTCCTGATGAGGACCAGCTGAGACCTCCACCCCTCCCTTGGGCATCCGGGAGCTTTTTGAGGTCAAACTGAGACTTTCACTGCTGGTCTGAGCTGGAAGAGAAGAGCAGAGCACAGGAGGGACAGCAGCAGCCCAGCCATCAGCAGTGAGAGTAAGGCTGTGGTTGGGGTGGGAAATCTGAACAGCAGCAGCTATACCTGGGCTGGGGCTGTGTGCCTAGGCCTGAGTTTAAATTATATTCCTGTTCCTGGCTGTGGTGCAGGTCCTGGGGCAGGGAGGGTCTATTGGTGTGCTCAGGGTTCTTACTGTTGTAGCTAAAATGTGTGTTTGTGTGAGCTTCTCTGGGGGTTTAAGTGCTGAAAGGGCATAACCTCTGTCAGGTTAAAGGTAAGCCAGGCAGGGATGTTTCTGAGTTTCAGCTTTTTGGTCTCCAGGTTTATTCTCTGCTTTTGAGCAGATTATTTTCAAAAATGAATGTGACAGCTAAGAAAAAAAAATAAATCTGAGTTTCACCTGGTTTTATCTGGGAGAAAATGATTTGCTGCAAAGCTATTATTCAACCTTTATTTTATTAAAAAATTGGCCCAAATTCTCTTGACATCCTGATCTTATGTCCACCTTTAAGCAAAGCAGGTCTGAGCTTTGTGCTTGGAACAAAACCCGCAATGAGGCCAAGGCTCTGAGCGTTTGTTTTGCTGGCTGCCATCTCGCAGTGAGCCATTGCGTATCTGCGTGTAGAATATAGTAGTCATTAACGTGGGCTCATTACAGCCTGCCATCTGTAGTGGTGACAAAATGAGCTACATTATTGCATCAAAATGCTGTGATCTTGAAACGATTTTGCCCTGTATCATCCTCAAAACATGGGCAAAGCAGTCAGGGAAATTAACACTACAAGGAACTTTTCTTTCTTTGCATTTTCTGTTTCATTCCTCGCACTCAGTTCAAAAGTTGCTGTAGTTTTAAAACCCCCTCCAGGTAAATCTAAGGAGATGTGCTGATCCCTGTCTCTTTGTAATTTCATTTTATTTGGAGTTTGTCTCCTTTTTGCTTTTTTGGGTGGTTTTTTGTCTGTGTGACAGATTTTATTGCCATCCTTTCTTAAGTGATGCTAAACGTTGCTCAGGCTCTGAGTGAAGTGTGTGCGATGTGCCTTTGGGTCAATACCACTCAAAAGAGAAAATACCTTGTAAGCCCCTGCTCAGACACAAAACAATGCATTTGTTCAGAAAGGCAGAAAACATGAAAGAAAGCAAGGATAACGATAGAGACAGTTTCTGGGCATAAACAGGTAACCTGATCTTGTAAGATTATGGAAGATTAGTGTTCTATCAAGGAGCAGAGGATTCCTTTCGTGAGAATAAAACCAATGGATTAAGCACAGAGGTACCTGTCTCTGTTGTGCATGGCAACAGCATTAAGGGTTCTGCTTAGCAGGGGAATTAAGAAAGTGTAAGCTGTCCCTTTGTGTGAGTCTTCTCTGTTGGCAGCATTGCAAGCCTCGACAAAATCCCGATTACCTTGGAGAAGTTTGTGTCCCCTTTGGTCTGGGAGAGTGCTTCACTCTTTGTCAGAGTCTAACAAAGGAAAAGTTTTAAATGCAAACTTTTTCCAAAATGTTGCTCAGAAATTATGAGTGAAGGAAACCCCAGAAAACTTTGCCAGAGCTATTAGTGTCCCATCTTTGTTCCATCTTTCTCTGTTTCTGTGGAAATAAAAAAGAGATTTAAGTTTATTGTTTCATCACTTCTAACTTTTTTTTCCTATCTCTTTTTCTTTTCTTTTTGAGGAGTCATATGCTTGTGTTTTTCTGTTCCCCCTACTATACTGTCCTCTGCCTTTTCTCCAAGGAGATGCCTCTCAGTCCTGCTGCCACCTGGAAACTGCTCTGTGCTTTGCCACCTCACTTCAATTTCTGCCTTAGAAAACCTTCCTGAGGTACCTGTGACTGGAAGATGTGTAGGCAAAGGAAACAAAGTGAATGTGTAGAAAGGTTAGAAGGTGCCTACTTTTGATTATTTTTATTATTGTCAGATCATACTCTACTTAAACAGCCTGGCTTCATTGTAGTGGCTGTCGAGGTCTGGATGGAGTGGATACATCATTAACACGATGACCTTGATTTGATAAGGTTGACTTTACTTCATTATTATTTACATGAAAGGTAACTGAGGCTTTAGGAATGCTTCTAGTAGTTAATTCTGAAGATAAGTTACCATCCTTGGAGTGCTTGCCCCTCTCTGTTAATCGCAAGCAGTTTTTTTCAGATGAAAGAAATTAAAAGAGACATGAAAAGACAACTCTGAACTAATTCTGAAACCTTTAAGTGAAGCTTAGAGAGGGATTTTCTTTAAAACAATCTTTCCCCTCCCCTTTCCCACCAGCAGGATTACAATGACAACTGGAATGTGTTTGGCAGAACAGTTAGTTGGGGGTGGCAAAGTGTGCATGTGGGAAAGAACTGCAGTCTCCGAGATGCAGGGGGAGATGAGACAATTTTCTGAGCTTCAAAACGAGTTAAAGGTGGAGCTTCCCTATGACAGCAGCCCTTGGTGCCTCTGAGGAGTGAGTGGTACCCCCCAGGCAGAGCAGTAACCAGATCCCCTGACCTCACTGTAATCTGGATAATCAGCCTTGATTGACCATATGCTTTTAAAATCTGTGTCTTTTGACAGAATTGGAATGTCATTGAACCTGTCTTGTTGTCTTGAATTTAGAGACAGCTGATGGCTGGATGGTTACTGGGAGATGGGATGTGCTTTCAAGTCAAAAACTTGCAGCCCTGCTGTCAATCTGTCCCTCTCCCAGTCCTCAGTAGCTTTGGCCTTAATGGACACCTTTGGCCAAATTTGGCTGAGGGATATTGGTTTCAAAGGTGTTCAGCAGTGCCCAGAAGAGGCTGCTGCATGTCCCCTTCCCTTGAAGCAGGATGATTATAGCTTGGCTTCTGAGCCATTCCAGAAAGCAGCAGCAGCCTCACCACACATGGAACTTGAGTTTGACAGCAGCTACAAATCACTCTGGTGGAAAATTTCTCTGGGAACTGAGAGAGAAGGCAGAAGTGGTATGGAAAGGGTGTGGAGGAGAGGAGGAGCTGCTAAAGATAGAGGACAAAAACGTATAAGAAACTTGCTTTCCTTAGTTGTGGTACCCACAGGACAATTTTCTTAGCTTTCTTACTTTCATTTTTTAAAACAATGTGAAAAATTGCTAGGGAATTTTTATAGTCTAGAAACGGTCTGGTGTGATGCAAGGAGAAAATAATGCACTGCAAATGTCCCTGCTGGAAAGTAATATCCTTTTACAGGAAAGGTAGAGTTTGAATAGAATAAATTACAGTAAAACCTGAATGGAAGGATCAAATAGAGGATTAAAGAAAATAATTGAGATGAAACTAACACTTCCACCTAAATTGGATAGTACAAGTGTGAAAACTGCTTATGGGGCTATTGATGGGAGTGCTTAGGCTGCTATAAATGCAAGTCTGTAACAGAATATTTTCAGTACAATGATGAATGGTCTCAGTTCAGACAGAACGTTTACTTTTTTTGAGTTAAGTTGCCATAACTGCAAGATGCCTGCAAATGCATAAGTTTCCTTATAAGTCTGTATTGAGGCTGTCAAATTTTAGGCAAAATGAGGATCTTGAGTGTTTGATGCAGTTCTTTGTGAAATGATGAACTGATGGCAAAGAAGACAGATATCTAGAGAGGCTGAAGTGGTATTTATCAGTATTCCTAGGCTTTCTGTGGCTGGGGGAAACTTTAGCTAGGTTGATGGACACAAGTTACAGGTAATAACTGTTCACAGACCTGCTGGACTGGTAGTAACATCTCCTTTAGTGACACAGAACCATTTATTTCTCCTGCCCACAAAATAAGGGCTTTCTAGAAAAGTGCCCAACATGTGACCCTCCTATCCAGCAAAATTGGAAAAGCAGGAGGGAGCAAGTAAGATCCTGGGCTGCCTGGTTTTGGAAGAGATAAAAGCCCTGTCTTGCAAAGAGAGCACTGAAATGTCACCTCTGCCACAGATCTTGTGAGTGTTTAGAGCAGGTTATCCATCTCTTTGTGCCTGCTGCTGGTGCAGTGGAGGTTACGGCACTGCTTTCCCTCGGAATGGGGTGAGGGTTAACTGGAGTGAAGGACATTGGGTGCTCAGCTGTTTGAAGGTAAGAGCGAGGAAATAGCCCAGACAGGCAGAACCTTCCAGCTGCTCTGAGGGAGAGGAAGGGATGAGAGTCAGGAAGCAGCTTTCAGGTTTTTATGGCTTCATAGGAGGATTTCTTTCTAGGATAGCATGGATAATGTCCTCTGTAGCAAAGGGTTAAGGAACTGGACTGCTATCCCAGTTTATAGACTGGATTATGTATCCATTTAGTGATGATCACTGATACTGCAAATCAAAGCCTGGGCCTGGATAAAGCTATACAGAGAAAGAAGAAAAAAAATCAATTTTGTTTTTTGACTGAAACAATAGAAAATTGGTGCACAGATAAAGTACATAAAACAGAAAGAGAAAAGAAAACTAGAAACATCTTAAGCTGTGATACTGCTGTCATGCTTAAGAGAAATATATGAAGTAGTTTTTGTTTTGCTGGATGTAGCCTTGTGGATATATAAAAGAGGGTGATGGATGAAGCGACCACTTGTTGCAAGCCTCCAAGCTGACAAGAAGAGAGCAGGGAATACAGTTCAGACAAAGACTGTACATGCCAGTTCTGTCATCTGTGTTATTAATGTGCTGTGTTTGGTCCCTGCAGAGAGCTTAAGCTGAGCCAAGGACAGGATGTGCATCCAGTGAACATTTCCTATGGTACAGGATTCATAAAGTTGTTTTTTTATAACAGTCTTGAAAGTTTACTCCCCTATCCCCTTTATCTGTCTTCCCTTTGAAAGATGTCCTAAATCTAATCTAAGTTTGATTTGCCTTGAATTGGTTCCAGCATCAGTCACCAAATGTTTCACTTTTACTGAAAGGAAAAAGGGAGAAGCCAGGCTCACAATTAAAAGGCAAATGTGAACTATCAGAACTGCTGCTGATTAAAGACTTGTGAATAGTTTGGGAGTTTGTTTTGAAGAAAAAGAAGGAAAATGGAGGCTTAATAGGAAGGGGCTCAGAAATTAGGCTTTTTAAGTTCTCTGCTTGGCTTTTTTATTTTGCAATCTTGTTTCCAAACTTGCAATCCACTTTCTGTATTCAACCTTCTTTTACTAGAGTAAGCTTTAAAAGTTTCCAGCCTTGAACTGATGTTTAAATGAACTTTATGCTGGCAAAGCCAGGGTGCTGCCTTGTTTGGAGTGATAACACTGTGCTTGCTGTGAGCTTTTTGAATATTCGAGTGCATGTGAGACACTGGCCACTTGACAAGCTGGAAGTGCAGCTCCAAATTGCAATGAGCTGGTGGTGGATGCCAAAGTTTGGAGAGGCAGGGAAATATCAGTACCACATCAGTCAGGAAAAGCAGCAGAGTGACAACTCTTTTCCTCTGTTTTGCTGCACCCTGTTAACATTTGTACCTCTCAATCCCACTCAGGAGCTCTGTCTAGCCCAAGATCCTGAAGCCAGGATTATTCAGCTTGTAGAATACAGACAAGGACTTGGATGTGGGTGTACAATTCACTTTTTGAAAACGAGGATAGATTTTAGAAAAAGAGGATAACTACTTGCACTGCATCCCTACTGTATACTGGATGGTATTTGGATGATTTTTTTTCTGCTCAGCTTTGGCAATCACTTGCCTCCTTATTAATAGCATCAGTAAGATATGGCAAAAGAGGAAATCTTCAGTTTGAGCAACAGAATTTTCTGGGAGTTTCTGAAAGGCCTGTTTGATATAAGCCAGATCTCTTCAGATAAGCCTTTGATCTTATACACCCATGTATCATTATTCCTGTGCCCTTATGTGTGGCTAGGTCATCTCAGAATAAACCCAATCACAAAAGCTCTGCTTTATGCCTGTGTGATGCCAGAGCATCCTGCTTTACCTGTTTTTGGCTAAAGACAAGCATTACAGGAGACACAGATCCTTCTGGGGCTGCAGGTAAGGCTGCAAGAAGAGCCCAGCCTCCAGGTATTCTTTGTCACCCTGAAGAATGCCCTGTCCTCTGGGATGTGGCAGCTTGTGACAGTCTCCCTAACCCCACTGGTTCCAAGCAGTGGGGACTGGATTACTGCTAGCCAAGACCTGTAATTAGCTGTTTGTGCTAATCAGATTTACTTGGGCTGGAAGGAGCCCTCAGACAGAAGCAGCTTGGCTGGAGCTCTGAGGGAGCAGCAGCCAGAGGGTGGAGGGAGGCTGAGATGGGACAGGGGCTGGTGGCACCTCTGCTGACACAGCTGATGGGAGAAGGGACTTGCAGCCACAACCTCGAGTTAAAGACATCCAAAGTCCAATGAGAACATGGAACTGCAACCAGAACGTTCCAGAACTGCAACACAACCTGTGGTTTTAGGTGGTAGGGAACCCTTTCCTGCCTAGAGAGGTGCAATGTTTTGGTTCAAATTTGCTCTTCCCAGCTCTGGTCCAACTCTTCTGTTTGCTTAGCAGTTTTAATGGAGAAGCAACTCGAGTGATGCCTGAGCAGACTTACCTGAAACAGAGGCCAGACAAAGTTAGGAGAATAAAAAGCAGATTAATCTATTAAAGGCCTTTAAGGTGCATTTAGGGCAGACAGAGCCTACTTGAGAGGCTACACCCAAAAAGGAAGGTGAGTCACAAATTTTTCATAGTTTATAAGTTCTGTCCATTAACATATTGAGCCTTAATCCTCCAATTACACCTTCAGCTGATGATGTCAATTACTCCAAGTTTGCTCCCCCCAATTCACTGTCACTTACATATTTTGGGGCTCTGAGGCAGCAAAGTGTCCTTGGATTTTGCAACTGAGAGGAATAGCTTTGTCTAAAATGCTGGGAACAGCAGCTTTAGCACCCTGTATGGAGTCCAGAATTATACACTAAAATTATAGATACATGAAAAACGTGGAAGCTAAAAACCTCAAGGCATCACAAGGGGTGGGATGGTGTCTCCCCAGCCCAGCTGACCCTGGGGAGGGAAAAGTCCTTCTGCTCCTTCCATCCTCAGAGAGGAGCATGGCAGTCACTCTTTATCAGCAGCACTGAGGAATGTTTTATTACTGGGGAAATGAGCAATTTATTAAAATCAAGTGAAAGAATGGAGAGAAATAGGGGGTGTTTAGGGCAGAGAGGATGTATTTATCCAAGCTGGAACACAGCCAGGATACTTAGATTAATTTCTGCATTCTTTCAGAATATTCCTTGGGATCAGTAATGAGAACAAGTGGCCATTTGTGTCTAGGTTGTCTCTCTCAGCCCCAATAGGAGGTGAAAAAAGCATCCATATTGCACATGGGCTCCAGAGTTTTACTGTAGTTGGAACATTTCAGCTCAGCTCCCAAAACAAAGAGCTGGCTATTCAAAAGTGTTTGTAGCTCTGATAAAACTCTTACTACTAACTGGTAAAAGTTAGTAATGGAGCAGCTCATTAGTCAACACTACCTCTCTCTGTATATTAAATGAAGAATGTTTTTCAAGTAGCAGGAAGCACCTAACAGTATCTAATTATAGAGAGTAGTTGGTAACTATGTCACTTTTATTTTAATGGCACAATCAATTTTATAGATGAAAGTTTGAATTCAGACTTAAGGGAACTGTAGTTTTAGGCAGACAGCCAAAGCTTGAATTACTGTACTTAGTAACTTGAGGGGGAAAAAATTATTTATAGAAGGTTACACATGTCTATATTTTTTATAAAGAACTCTTGATTGCTTTTGTTTTATGTCTCTTTGGAACTGTTGACTAGAAATCATATAAGAAAGAATAATAAACTAGATAGCTCAAACTTAAGTGGCCACCACCAGGAACATATGTATATGGTCTCAGAATAAATATTAATCAGGACCATGGCTGGATTTTGGGGAGAAACTATCATGATTTTACATGATGGAAACTATTCAGACTTGCCTCTTAACAAGAATGATGTTTATATTTTTGTCTTATTTAATCTGAAGCTGTTTACATTTTCCTCTTATTTATTCAAAAGATATACTTTTCCCTGGCTGAAGGGTTATTTAGACAGGATAGTTTTAAAAAGCTGTGTGATCTCTGAAATTTTAGACAAAAAACCCTCTTAACTAATGCTGAGGTGTAGAACTCAAATCTCTCTGAACTTCAGATTTTGTTTGTGGTTAAAAAAAAAAGGGCATTTCACTGGCTCTTTGTGTGGGGAGGGGTAAGGGTGTAGCTGAGGGGCTTGGTGTCAAACAGGGCATGAGCTGGTTATGAACCAAAATATTAGAACATTTTTCCATACGCTAATATGTTTATTCTCAAAAAGTCTCCTAATTCACAACTGACTTTTCCAGTTGACTTAAACTCTTTTTGTTGTGTGTGTTTGGGTTTGGTTTTTTTTTTGAGGAAATTTGTCTTAAAACAAGTGAAATGTTAGGGTATTTTTAAAAAAAAATTGCTCTAGGAAAATGTTGAAAACTCTAATTTGTGTTTGAAACTAAATCTGTTGAAGATTAACTCTTATAATGGGTAAAGTAAGAAATCTCCTGGAATAGTTTTCTAGAAAACGCAGTATGTGGAGGAATGGGTGAAGATGATTGTTTCCTCTTCTATTCACTGGCTTTTCTAGCTAATACCTAGATAAAGGAAAAAGGCTACCTCTCCCAGGTTCCACAAAGTATTTCCAATCAATCGAAACAAAAATCAGGGATTTCTGCTCTAGCCCAGTGGCCAAAATGGAAATGCAGTACAGAGCTGGCAGTACTTGAATTAAACTGTGCTTTAATGCACCACAGAGACTCAAAGGTCTGTATGTATATTCTATAATATACATGTGCTATAATTTTAGTGACTAAAGGGTTAATACACATTTAAATATTTGCTATTCCATACCTGGTAGTTTAATAATATTTTAGGATTATGGGTAGTGGTTTTAAAATATGTTCAAAGCTTGCAAGCTGTGCATTCCAAGCTTTCTGGTAACAGCTGGAAATCCCTAATTATAGTTCACAGGTTACACATTCATCTGGCAAAATCTGTAAATAAAGCCTGAAAGGCAAGAATTCCACTTCCATAGTTAAATTCTGAATGCTGCAGACTCCATCACCAGGGAATGGGCAAATAACCCTCCAATAATACTACCTTTGAGCACACCAAAGGATGAAAACATCCACCCCTTGCCAGATTAAGAAGGGATTATGATGTTAGTATTTATGAAATACACGGGTTGCTTGTAAAGTGAAAATACTTGAAATAGTTGGATAAACTGTACCTGGTTTCTTGCTGATTTCATGACACAGATAAAAGATAAATGAAAGTACACCAAGCTTCCACCTAACAACAAATCTGTCTCCAAATCTATCTGTCTTTTTTTGCACTTCTCTTTGTGGGGGCTGAAATCTTATTTGTCCCAAAGACAAGGTGGTGGATCCAGAATGATTGTGGACTGAAGTTACCTGTGGTCTCTGCCTCCCACAGTGCAGTGGATGTCACACATTTCACCTCCCAGACCACCTTTAAGATTAACATTTCCTGATTTCTTGCTCAGGCTTGCTGGAGGACTTCTGGTATCACTCAGATTCTTCTTAATCCAAGCACTTAGGCCAGAAAATGTGATTAGAGAATCACATTTCAGTGAGAGGGAATAATGCAGCATCCCAGTTGTTGAGTCCTTGACCTGGACTAGAGGTAAAGCAGTAGGTGACTACCACTCTCTCAAGACATTTACTTTGCCTAACCATAATTAATTAAAGTAATGAGAATGGTTAAAATTTAAGGGCTAGGAATAATTTCCCAAAGCAATTATATTTCTTCTTAGGATTGCCAATTCCTTTTGTCAAAGGAGATTTGCTCAGATTTCTCAGTAGTTTTCAAAGGTAGAGTAAATATATATATGAATATAGAGCCATGTGACATAACTGTACCACTCGATGGCAATTAAAATGCAAGCTTCCATGGAGATACACCCACCAGTCAGAGCATCCATGGCTATCACTCTTTTTCATTTTTGTGGAAGAACTTCCCTGTTTGCTTGGATAGAAAACATTTAAGCTATTTATTTATGCACTTAACACAATTTAAGCAAAATAAACCAGCCAGAAAAAAAAGTAATTTCCCTATGATAGTCACACATCAGCCCTAGCAGCATCAGTCAGTCTGAGTGTCCTGAGGCACTAGCAGATGTAATGTCTGACAGAAAACTGTTTTACTGATTTGCTGTTCCAGCACATATAGGTCTTACTAGTGTGTAACACTCGTCATTTAGTTGGCAATAAAGATAATGTTTGCATTTATAAACGTGTGATTGAAGCTGCACCCATTTCTTTCCTTTTCTCCTGTGTTTTTGGAAAAGGCTGTTCTTCCTTGCCTTCAGAATTTGTTCTTGCTTAATGAGACTTAGAAAATATGTTCTGTCTGCATTTCTGATCTCTGCTGTGCCACTGTAACCCCACTGATTACAAGGGGCACGGAGGGTGTGGGGATGTTTGAAACTGAAACTGTGTCTGTGCCTCTGAAATGCTGCATCCAGCAGCTGAAACACCCCAAAGTAGAACTGCTTATGCAAAAACATTTATCTTCTCTGGGCAAACTCCTGTGCAGAGGACTTGGGAAATGTCTGTGCACTGCTGATGTCTTTCAGGTGCTTATTCAAGTGTGAATGCATTATCTCTTTCAAAAAAACAAGATTCTGCTTGTGTAGCCTCCATGTGTGTCCAGCTGGCCAAACCCTGCTCAATCTTCTTACAACCTCTACCAACTGCACACCTCAGTCTGTGTTAAAATACTCCAGTGAAATCCCTCCCAGGACGTGTGCAGGGATATTTCCAGCACCAAATTCCTGGGTACAGCTCTGCTGTGATGGTGCCCTCCTTGCCCCACAGACCAGACTGCAGTCATCATTCTCCCAGTTAAACCCATAGGACCATCAAAAGAGATCATTCTGAAACCTGAATAACACTTTTCTAAAAGGGAGATGGGAGCTTATTGCTACATTGAGCTGTGGTTAAGAGAAATATTATGGTAAAGAATGAGGAGTTATTCTTTTAACAAACAGAGAGGTCACTTCGTTCTGCCAATCATTTTTGTGCATTTGCCATTTACTCATGCAGGAATGTGTCCTTCTATATGAGTCTTATGCTACTGAGCAAGAGTCAACAGCCTCAATTGATAGAACTTTTCATCATTTGCTGTTCTTAAGACTGTGCCTCAGTCACAAACCAATCTGTATAACCATTCCTAACAGTGGACAACATTCTGAACCACATTCAGTGCTTCAAATGTGTGTGGCTTTAACTGGTTTCTTACGTCTCATGGATCATCACAATTAGGAAAAGCTTATATTTTTTTGTTACAAATAAGGTGTTTCATACTTCTGCATATTCAAATTCCTACTGGAAGGAAGTTTCTTAATTAGTTGTGGTCAGATATTGTTCAGAATATTGAAGTGTGCCTTACAGTGTGCAATCCACTTGCTGCAATTTGGCTTGTTGCTGTAAGGGATTTACTGATTAGTCAAGAGGAATGAGAGAAATGTGACGTTTAATTATTCTATGACAAAGGAATGCTTTACCACAGGACAAAGGTACACACAATGAGAACAGGTGTATCATGTGAAAACACATGGGAGAGTTCTGCAAAGGAGAGAGAGGAAAAATGATTTTGTGAATGGAATTTATTAGCATCTGTGTAAAAAGCCTTTAAATCCCTTTAATTTACAGTTGTAAAACTAGTTTACAAGTGGAGGTACCCCAGACTTAGAGTTTTAGTGTATGCCACCTTATGTTTGTGTGTTTGAGCCAAACATTTCCACATCCAGGGAAAATCAAAGCAATCTGGTTTGTAGCACAAGCTCTGGTGTGCTGTGGAGGCCTTTCTAGCTGGCACTGGATGAGAGTGAGCTGTTCCTGTGAAACAGACATATTCTCTTAATTATTTATAGAGTTACAGGAAGAAGTAATGGGTTGGGAAATGGTTGCTTTAGGAAAGCAACCCACCTGTATCTCCTGGGTAATAACCCTGATGCTGAATTTTTGTTGCTCATACATGTGACATTCAAAGATATTGAACAGAGGTGCATGGAATACTAAACCCCCAAACCAAAAACCTACACTTCTGTTAGAGAATTGTCCTTAAAGCAAATCAGCTTTTGCTGTTTTCTTCAAGTTTCAACAACCTCTGATGACTTAAGCAAAGCAAATTGCAATGATGATGCCTGGGAAGCACAATCTCTGAGCAGATACTTGTGAGAGTGACCTTTGCTATCCGGGCTAATGTAACAAGTTCTACTCTTTACTGTATTGGTAAAAAACCCCTCAAACAACCAAACAGCCCACACTGATTTTGATGCAATGTTCATCTTTGCACAAGGCCCTAAACAATGTTATTCTTCAGTGGGGAGGGAATGTGTTCAAAAGTTAATGCTTGAGAATCCTTGACTATTGCTATATATAGTCAGTAATGTCTTAAGTAATTCATTTTAGCACTTCATTCTTACATGGCTGTGCCTAACTGAACTGAGAATGAGAAGAGTTGCTGTGCTATAGAGATAGCAGTTTCTCCTCTGATGAGGAGTTCAAAAATGCTGAAAGAAGCAGAGAGGGAACGGGGGGCATAGGTATATTTAATTTTTGTTCCTGTCCTACTGAGAAATCCCATCTCAAGCTAAATTGCTTTGATCTAAATGTAGCTTAAGCGGGGAGAAAGGGTACTGCACTGTAAACCTATGAGCTCACATACTTATGGTTTTGTAATTTTTTCCTCTGAACCAGGGGTGTACATGAATCCAGCCTCTGCCATGCACAGATTCCCTCTGCTGCTGTGAGATGCTCTTATTGCCCTTCAGCTGCAGAATTGCCTTCTCTGAAGAGGTGTAAAGGTATGTTGCCTGTTAATAGTGCTCTAGAGGGAAAGAAGAATGAGTATATCAATTTCTACCTTCAGCATTATTGAAAAAAAATATTGATTTACCTGTGGACTTAGACACAGACATGTGTGTAGCTGCAGCATTACAAATGGAAGGTACCTGCTGCTGAAAGGGAATTCCTCAAAGTGTCGTGCAAGTAAAAACATTCACCCGGGCAGGAAAGATGAAGAAATGAGAATTTCACTGCTTCAGCTTAGATCCTGCAAATAACTGAAGGTAGTTTTTTGTGCATGGAGATGACTTGTTCTTGTCTGCTTTCCTACCCAATCCCCTTTTGTTGCAGACAAGAATCTGCCCTGACCCTTTTTTACAATGATGTCCTTTTAAATCTTAAAACACAGACCTGGAAGAGTTTTGGTTTTGTGTTTGGTCTGTTTGGCTTTTTCCTGGAAACAAAACAAAGCCTAATAATTCTTAGCCTGTATGTTGAGCTTATGAGCTGTAAATAATAAGTCATTAACAAAAGCCCTTGGATTACCTGCTGTTCTGTGGTGAGGCAGGAGCAGTGACTAATAAAAAATCTTCCCTTGAAATCCTTGTGTACCAGTGGTTGTTTAGTTCCCCATCTAACGTGCTTCTGGAGGTGCTGCTTGTATGGAAAATATCAGAAGACCTGGATCAACACTGGCATGATTATATTTTATTTATAGCACCTAATGACCAGTTTTTAACATAGTGGAATGCTCACAAGGAAAAAAGGGAATTAAAAAATTTACATGATGTTTCTAGTAAGCTTTCCTGGATTTTTTGCAATTTTATTCTTTTGCTATGTGGCCACTTTGGAATCAAAGTATGTCACACCACTGAGGTAATGTCACCAGAGGTAGTACAGCAGTCTGGGTCAATGACTCGCCATAGCTTTGAAATATGAAATTCATCTCACATAATAGGGAGGCATATTTTTAAAATGTTAAGGCTTTTTTTTCACTTGTTTGGGTTTTTTTTTCTAGTGTGGAAAGCTTGAGGTTAGGAGACTTGTTTGTAAAACAGATGAACTCAGGGTTTGTCCATTTATTGTGATCCATGTATATGACAGCCCTCTGGATGCTTCATAGAGAGATGTGGGTGGATAGGAGGATATTCAGGATATTCAGCCTATTGCAATCTCACTCTTCTTCCATGGTTGTCTCCTGAAAGTGGTGTGAAGGTGACCAGGCTTCTAAATTAAGTTTCAGTTAGTTTTTAATTCTCCCTTCTTTAGACACCTGTGAGCCTTGTCCAGCACCTGATGCCACAGGGTTTTTCTCTCATTTACACACGCTTTTAAGTTCTGTAACACAAACAATAAACTTGCACTTGTAGCTCTAAGCCACAGAGCAGAGTTTCTCCTGGTCTACTGCTCGGTATTTGAGTTCAAAGTCAGACACCTGGAATTTGGGCTGAGACTGCTGACAATCCCCCAGTTGTGCTAGCAGCTTTGCTGTGTAAACACCTGCATTTCTAAGGAGCAGCTAGGAAATTTGTTCATTTTATAAAGGCTACCAGGCAACCTTCAAACAGCAGTGATATTTTGGTCCTGCCAGGTTTGATATGGCTTGGTGCCATGTGTTCGATTTAAACTGGTAACTTAAGTAGCCATATCTCATTTCTGAGCACCTGAGCTATGCAGAAAGCTGGTTTTACTTTAAACTTAAATGGTTTTGCAAAGCTCTGCAGCAGAGTATCCACACATCACGAATGATGTAACCTGACAGACATAAAGTGGAATTAAAGTGAAATACATGTACTGGTTAAAACAAAACCATCTCGGGCATGAATGAGAAAAACAAAACAGATGGAACTCTGTACTTGGTCATGCATCAGAAGATTCTCAGACTCTCGTAATATAGGGTAATTTAATAAAGGGGAAAACCCTTCAATATTCAAAATGCAATAAAGTGAAAAATGTGATTTTTCACATTTTCCTTGTAATCGTGTTGGAATTTAGTATCAATAATTGCAAAATAAAGAGTGCATTGATGACATGACATTAGAGCTTAAGAAGAATATACACATTGATTTATGAATGATTGAGTTGATATACAATTCAACTATAGTGTCACCAGCATGCTGACAAAATAGCTTTCTATGAGCATACCCCATGCTAAAATGAAGATTATATTGTTAGTGAGTGGAGTTGTGGTTAAAGGAAAGGACAATGTCCCAAGGACTTGGAACAGCCAGCTATCCCCATCTGCAGAAGTGCTCAGAAAAGGCTCCAAGCAGGCAATTCTTCACATACAATTTATCCCCCAGCATTGTGAAAGATGAAGCAGTTTGGTGTAATGGTCTTACTGGAGTTTGGTGTAATGATTTTGGCTGGAGCCACAGGGAATTCAGCACCCTTCATGTTTGGAACGCAAAGGTTTGGTGTCCCTGGGAGAGCCTCATCCTTCCAGGGGCAGGGAGCAGTGCACACTGGACTGGTGGCAACTGGGGGGAGAATGTGCATGAGAAATCATTCCCTGTGAGGCACAGATTGGGCAAGATAAGGCTACAGACTTTGCACTTATATGTAACAAGTGCTGTTTCAGGTGGTTTGCACAGAGGTGATTGTATGCAGACACTCCTGTGTGGATGATCAGAATATCTCAGTAATTTCTGTATAATCTGCCTTATTCCATTGCTTTGCTGGGCAGGCAAAGCCTGTACTGCATGTACTTTACCAAACCCCTCTCAGATCAGAGTAACAATGCAGATTGTAGGGAGGATAAATGCCTTTGAACTTGTATGACAGCTCACAGAGTCCCTTCAAGTACTGCAGTGACAATTTTATCCAGCCTTTAATGTACAAATATCTTCTGTGCTCTTTTCCTCTTGCAATAATAAATACAAATAATAGAAGTACTTTCTGTACTAGACAGTTTAATCACAGCAATGTGGTCAGGATCCAGGAAGAGGAGGTCTTAGGTACCAGAAGTCCTTGGGGACTTTTATTACTGGAAATGGGATCTTTGCCAGAATCTGCAAGCTATCTTTCTAGAGAAGACAAGACAAAATGGCCTCTTAGCAAAGGATTGTGCCAGACTTTTAATTTTCAGGAATCTGGGTTTATTTTTTTAATTTTTTTTTACTTAGAAGAGAATCAACTTAATTTGTAAATCAATTGAAAAAAGAAGAAAGAGAAAGGAAGGGGAGGGGTAAAACCAGTGACATTTTAAGCTATAGAAGCCTCCGTGGAGAAAAAATTTCTCTTGGCAATCAAGATAGCTTAACAACCATACACACATTGTCAAAGGGAAAAATTACATTTTTCCTTAACACAGCTCATATACAGATGACTGATTTCTCTTTCAAGTTCAGGCACAAAGGGGCTGTTTATTTATATTCAGAATCTGACCTAGCTCTTGAAGAGATGAGGAATGGTGGCTAAAGGGCTCTCAAAATGCTTCTTGGCAAGGAGTACAGGATAACAATCAGTGTAAGTATAAATAGCTCGGGATGGTGATAACAGGAATGAAGTTGTTGCTTCAGATAATTTGCAATGCTTGCCCCCTTAGATGTAATCAGAAAGATTTTTGTTACAGTACATTATATATCAGTTTTGAAGCTGCTGTGGATACCTGCTACTTTTTCTTTGCCTGGGATGTGCTAGGAGTACTTGTATCTACTGAAGCAGAAAGTATCACCTTTTCCCTTTAATTAGTACAGATAAAACTAAAGAGTCTCTTTCAGCATGCTCAGTTTTGGGGATCCAGTGCTCAGCTGTGGCAGCTTGGTGTGTACCTGAAATACCACTAATTCCAGGTGGTTTGTATCCTGTCCTGCTTTCCTAAACAATAAATAGGATTGTTTAATTTGCAGGATCATGCAAAATCTGGATGTGCTCAACAGAGTACAACTTATACTAAGAGGAAGGTAATGATGTGAAAACTGTATAAGAATATTTTTATACCATTTCCCCCCCTCCAAAGCTTTGTATTTCCAGTGGTGCTGTCCTGACAGGGTGTTTGCCCAGCTTTGCCTTGCCTTTGGAATCTCCTTTTAGTTGTGTCCTTTGCAGAACTGGTGGAATGTCCTATGTTAAATGGACTTTCCCACTTAATTTTCAGATGAGTAGAGAAGAGACAGCTGTCCTTGTTCAGTCCCACTGCTGCTCACACACCTTGCTTTGCAGAATTGTGTGTTTTTTGGAGATTCAGCTAGAGATGAACCTCATAGTGGCAGAGGAACTGGTGGTTGTGTGAATTAGGCTTGTCTGCTGCAGGACAGTCTAACTGGGTTCCTCAGCTCTAAAACCAGGATCACCTTATCTAACTTTATTATAGTCCTGCTGATTTGATAGGGTTTGGGACAGGATGGATGTTAAGACTGCTAATATTACTCAACTGCATGTAAATAAACTTAAAACTGGAAACTTGACAAATACCTTTCTAAACTGGGAAACCTGAGTTCTCTCTCCTGATATTAGCTTTACTGATGTAGATTTTAAAGTGGCACTCTTCAGCCATTGAGTCTTGCTGGTCATTGTATGCTTCATTCCTATTCCAGAGCTCACAAGGAAGGTGACAGACCAAAACTTTGGAAAGTATAGCATGGCCTGGAAACTCACTGTTTTATCAAGTGAGGTGAATAGATGTGCACCACTCAGGGAATGTACAAAGCAGGAACCTTCTTTCAAAGATAGTGCTCACTAAACTGTTTTTTGTGTGTTTAATGTTATGTGATCAAGCAGTGCCGGTCTTATTTGGCTGACAGCAAGACTTTTAAAACAGGCTTGTGATTTGCTGGTGCCTTGATCAATCTTTGTGACTTTTTGTGTTTCTGTCTGTCAGCTGCACTGTAAGAACTGTGTGTGTGCTCTTTGCAAAAAGCACCAAGAAGGTTTAGTATATCTAACTAGAGATGACTTGAAAACCAGAGCTTTGCAGAATGTTTGTAGAAGGCTCTCTGAAGGTCGTCATTCAAGTTGAATCCTTGAAAATGCAGGTTTCCTTCCCAGAGCAGTGAAAACACACATGGCAAGGGAACTTATTGATGTCCTCTTGGAAAACATTACTTGGTAAGAGTTGGACGATGTAGTGGATGTGTTTCTAAAGAAAGGCCAAACAGGAAGGCTTCTGAGTACCACAAAATTAATCTTCAGGCACTTCTGAAGATTTACATTTTCAATACAACTCTGCTGACGAAATAGGGACTACAGGAAAAATAAACAAATTTGAAGCTTAAGGCATGCACAACTGGGTTTCTTTTTCCAGGCTGCTTCCTGACAAACCTTTTGTTTAAAATAGTTACACCTTGTTTTTATCTTGCTACGTTAGAAGAATGTTCTCTCCTGAAGCACCTAATTAAATGCTGGTTTTACTGTTAATTTAGTACCATGTCTATTAGCAATTTAAGAATGGAGACAGAAGATTGAGCAACTCCTCAAACTGAGAAAGTTTGTCACAGCTTATCAAGACACTGAAGAGAATAAGGCTTTTTAACACCAGAAAACTTGAGAACACATTAAAGTGCTTGATCTGTGTTTTTTCTGTCAGTGCAAGATTTCTTCATTTACAATTTCATCAGTGTGGCACTGGATGAGTCACCCACAGATTTCCAGTGAACAAAAAGTAAAGGAAAGCACTTTATTGTTATGACAGAATTAAACCCACAAGCAATAGAAGCGGAGAGAACTTAAAAGCAAGTGTGAGTTAAATGGATATGTAGTGTAGTCTTGCTGATGAGACATAAAACGAAGAGCCTGACTGCTCACGGTTATTAACAATCCAATGGCTCTTTGTGTAGGGCAGGGCACAGCAGCCCCAGTGTCCTGGCCCATCTCCAAATATGTGTTCATTCTCCCTCAAATCTCCCTGAAGTATCAATTTGATATGGTGTTCTCTCTTCTCTTTCCTCTCATACACCAATATGTACTGGGGCTACTGTTTCCCAGTCCAGGAGCAGAACTTGGGGATTCTCCAAAATAAATAAACGCTAAAAGTTATTTTTGTTGTCGTAGCACAAGTACTTCCTGACGTACCTTTTGCAAGGAAATGCAGTCCCTTCAGTGCTCACCCCTCTGTGGGATCCCAGTATATTGGAGAAAGTTATTTTGTTCTGAATCACACACTTTGTTCATCCTCCCCTTTCCTGGCATGTGAGCTTGTTATGACCAACCTTTAATTCAGTATGAAATATCCTGGTGTTTGTCTCTTCCCTGAGAAGCAGGGAAGATTTTCTGTCTTGTACCACACCAGTCACTCTTCTATCAGCCACCACAGACACGACTACAGAGAGCAGAGAGCCTGTTCAGTAGCTTTAAATATATATGTGCTGCTTGCAAAGGCTGAAATGCTGTGCTTTTCTGCCAAAGTGGTGAAATTTCTAATTGTACCAAGACCCCAGTCAGTCCTTCTGAGCTGTGTGGCCTATAAGTAAACACAAGCTAATGCCTTGGGAACAATTCAGAAAGTGCTGTGTGACTATTCCATGTATAGACTTGTTACAGCAAGTAGTGCTTAAATTTAATTTTAAAATTAGGATGATATGTGCTATAAGAACTATTCTTAACTTGTTGTGAAAAATCTGATAATACATTTGAGCTTCTATTTTCAATGTGATTCTAGCTTTTTAGCACTGTGGCAATTTAAAATGTCATTGTTCTGGATAGCGTTAATTGACTTTGGAAGGTTATTTCACCATTCTTCCTAAACTGAGCTCCCTTCCTCCCTGATAATATTTTCTTGACCAATTCCCCTAGAAATTTCAATACAGCCATCATTTTTAGCACAAACCAGAAAGTACATTTAGTCTGGATTCTAGACATGTACAGAACTCACAGCTTCCATTAAAAGGTGAAAAATCTAGAACAGTATCCTACTCTAGTAAAAGTGGACAAGCACATCTCTCCACAAGCTCACAATGAGATAAGACCTCATGAGAATTTTTGATACTTTTTTTAGAAGCAAATATTATTTCAGAAATGGAACTTCCAAAAGAGCATTTTGCTTTCTGCAGCTTGATCTTGCAAGAGATTTATGCTGCAAAGCATTTTGGAAATGAGATTTGCATGACTTTTGCTTGTGTAGTAGGGCATGTTATCTTTGGTTGTATTAGAAGTGGTATATGAGAAATCCCCTGAATCTTTCATTGTTTTCACTATTTCTTTCATAAGTTGTTTCTTTTAATGCAATAAACTAACTTCAAATTTCATCAAAAAATAAATAAAGAAAATCTCTGAGAAAAAATGTGGAAAAATGATACAACACTGTCATGTTCTTGTTTTTAATAGCTGTGAAAATATATTGTTTGGCTTTCTGAATTGCTATACTCAGTAAGCAGCAAACACAATTAAAGCCAGAATATACTGCATCACAGCACGTACTAAATTAATTTATCTTGACAAATTTCATATAGTTTAAATAATTCATACTGTACTTTTATTAAAATCTGAAGGGAAAAGTAATGAATTCTTGGTTGCATGGTGTCTTACTGTAAACCTCTTACATTATTAAAATTATAAATGTAATCACTTGAAACTGTTGCTTTTTTTTTTCCAAATAAAACTGTTCGAGGTGACTTTTTGTAAAGGATGATGATATGAGAAAAGTTAGAGTTAGAAGGATGTGCTTAAATGTGATATTGCTATTTATCTAATCATACTTTATTCTTCCCAGATGCCAGTATTGTCTTCACTCTGCACAAACCAGCGACTAGAGAAGTGGAGAAGGGTCAACCATCCTGAAAAACAGTGCCACAAGTGGAAACAAGAATGTAAAAACTCTGTTCTTTTCCAAATTCTTTTTCTTCCCCAAACTAGCACCACATTCCTGTGCAATGAATTTTTGTCAGTATACAGTATTTCTTTCCATTATGATTTCTCTGTGGCTTTGTCTCCAGTGACTTTGTTGACCACCATTGTACATGTTTGTGATGAATGTCTTAATCCTGCTTTTTAATCTAGTTCTAGTTTATGGTTCTTGGAGGAAAATAGGTATTTCCTGTGAGAAGAGATTTAAACTCTCTTGCTGCCTGAAAACTTTACCCTCTCCTCTCTACAGTCTCCTGAGCATAAGGATGGGAAAAGAAGATCATAACCTCAGGTGCAATAGAAAGCAGCTGGAGAAGATGATTCCTAACAAAGAAAAGTTTGGTTTTGTGCAAATTCTAACAGACTTATACAATATAAGCTGAATTTTTGTCTTATAGCAACAAAACTGCTTCTGAAGAGTGTGTTTGACAGCCATCCTTGAGCTCAGATTTGCTGAAGAATACATTCTTCCTTCTTAGTTCTCTTATTTGAAGAGTGTGACTGTGAAATAGGTGAACCATAATCATCATCATAACAACAATGTAAACCATTTTTCTCCTTCTAACCTTTTCTGAGAGCAATGTTTTGGTAAGGAAGCTCTGAATGGGAGGGCAGACTGTGCTCCCTCTGGATTCCTCATGTTGCAGTTCTGCTCCTCCTCAGTAGTTTAGCATGGGGGTGTTTTTGCTGTTCACTGTGACAGGACATTGTTCTGACCTTCTAAACGACTTTGTCCTCTCTCTAGTTCCTCTCACCATGTCCCAGTTCCTTTGTCTTCTCCCCATTTAGTTTAAAGGTGTTGATTTTAGCCTCATTACAAACCCATTACAGGATCCAGTGTCACTGGCAGGAATTCAAGAAAGGCTCCATAATGCAGTAGTTGGCCATTTGCAGAGGAGGAGTGTCATAAAGAGATGCTTCCCCAAAGACCAGGGGGTTCCAGCCTTTTTAACAGCCTCTTCATTTTCATGGATGCTAAATTCACATGCAGTGTTTAAACTACAATAATCACATATATATAAAACATTGCTAGAAGATGTGTACACTGTAAAATTCTGCAGACTCGACATTTAACAACGTGAGCGAGCTGTGTTGTAGCTGCCCACTTAAAAACAAAAAGTAGTTTTTTACCCTGGTATTGAAGAATTTTTGTAGGAGTTTTGTGTCCTACAAATATGTGTGAGATTTTCTTTCTCTCAGGTCCTTTCCTGAGAGGCTGACATTCACAGGACCCCTAAAAATCCGCTGGAACGTCTGCACTGACTGTACTGGGGCATTGTGGTGAACCAAAACCTTGCTAAGGAGGTCACATCTGCAAGAGCTGACAAGCAATTACAGACCCTGCAGATTGCAGGTGAGTGGGAAAACTCTTCAGATTTTGTTCTTAAGAAAGAGAAAATCAACTAAAAATACCCCTTTGTCGATCCTTAGGTTCTTGGATGTATGCACACATAGAGAAACATGGGAGAAGAATACAGAAGAATAGGAGAGTCTTATTTTTCCTACTTTTTAACCAAACACCTTTCAGATTTCACCATATTTCAGATTTGTTTGGCTCCAATTAATTTTATTGTCATTTGGATACAGGGCACTTCCTTTAAGTTTGGGTTTTTGTTTTGTTGTTTTGTTTTTATTTAAACTCTGTTAATTTTCTTATCCTCACTTTTAGAAAAGTTCAAATCATACCCTGTGTCTTTGAATGAGTTATATCCTCTTCTTGAGAGAATTCTACTGTTTTAAATCACAGGAAGTCCATCTGGCTTTAAAAATGCCCATACAGTTTGCAACATGTGGACTAGATGATGATTTTCCTCTGGGAATGTAGACACCATCATTCACTGGTAAGTTTTTAAAGCTTGCAATATTCTCTTCTTAACTGTGCTGAGAGAATGAATAATCCAGCTATTCACTGTGGACAAAAACATATAGTTAAAGTTTTTTTTATATGGTTTTCTTGGTTTGACTGAAAACTACCTAAATCCCAAGTGTATCAGTCAGCAGTTGTATCACTTGAAGTTCTTCACACAAAAATACTCACGGAGTTAGTGAAATATTTGAGTGAACCATGAATTCATGCAGGCAGAATTTTCACTGGAAAGCAGGCGTGGCTTGGGCAAGTGAATCAGAACTAAATTACTAAATTAACTAACTTGGTTAGTTTGCAGTCCCATATGCTAAAAATCTGAACAAAGTAGCAGAAAAACAATCTGGGGAGAAATCTGCTATGTCACCCAATGTGCCTATTAAAGTCCATTACTTTTTCAAAAGCAACTATGACCTTTTGATATGTGTGTATTAGGAAAGTTAAACTGAGACTTGGAATTAAATTGGAATTAAATGTAGATTGCATAAATGACAACAGTTCTTTCTCACAAGCCTCATTCAAAAGTAAAGCTGCTTTAATTTAGGTTAGAAATGGAAGTAAATTAAAACACATTTGGTTTACTTTGTATTAACTCTAAAGGAGACCTTCCACATAGCAGTGTAACCTTCCTAACTTTGAAACTTCTGTAAAAAATTAAAACTTGACAAAATGTGAAGAATTTGAATTATGCTACTTCATGATTTTATAAAGTACATGTGTGTACTCATAGTTTTCTGCTAGAAAAATAAAACAACCTTGAAGCATGTTCAAGCTTCACTTGGCTCAAAAAGTTGGCTTTTTGTCAAAAAGCATCTGATTTCTGTTGCTGATGATCTAAACAGAAGATAAATTTGACAGTCATCTCTGCAGATAAAACGGGGAAGGTGATGCTATGAAAAAGAATTATGGCAGCATCTGTTGCTGCAAAAATTATGAGTGAGCTGGGAGCCAATCATGCCCTGAGCTTCCAATTGCCACAGTAAATGTGGCACCAAAAACCTTCCTCCAATGGTACCTATAAGAAAAGCTTTGGGGTTTTTTTTGACAGGGGTTGGGGAGTAAACTAAATAAAGAGTGCAATGACACATCTCCATATTTACTCTTCCAAATTCCTGTATTTTGTGGTTTTGGCAAATCCAGAGCTGCAGATAATATTTACTTTATGTATATAATAGACCTTTGTGAAAATCTGTTCTCTAAATTGTGTGGTGGTTTTTGTTGTAGGTTTTTGTTTTGTTTTGGGGTTTTTTTTTTTTGGATGCTTTTTTTTTTTTTTTTTTTAAACTGGCCTATGACTTTGGCACACAAAACATCCTGTGGCAAGGAATTCAACAATTAAATTATGCATTGTGTGAAAAAGTACTTCCTTTTGTTTGTTTTAAACCTGCTGCCTGATAATTTAATTTGGCGCCTGGTGGTGTTTTTATGCTCAAAGAATTAGTAAGAAGCTTGAAACTTCACAGAAATGTAGTGTAAAAACAAGACATTAAAGGGTATTGATATGACTTGTGCATAGCTGGCATTCAAATTCACTGTCAATGACTAGGCTTGCAATAAAAAGTATATTTTTATAGCATTTTTATAGGATTCTGTTGTGCTTGATTCTGCCCAATGTAATAAGGTAATATCTGTCTTCGGGGTTATTAATGTGGAGCCTTTTTATGTCTTTTTATTTAGGATACATTGGCTTGCACATCTTAAGCACAGGTCTATATTTCTTCAGGATGATTATAAAGCATGTACAGTATCAGGTTTCTAGCTTTAGAAGAATACAAATGGCAAATTTAAACACAATTTATTTGAAAATTCTATGGTTGAGGAAGTTTATTTGCATTTCTAGTGGTTATCAGGTTTCAGGAACCCAACTTGTGCAGTTATGTTTTAAACTAGTTTGGAATTTTCTGTCCTACTTTGCTTACTACTTTGTATGTACAGGCAGAGGAATGTTTATGGATATATTTGAGTGGAGCAGCAGATTAATTTTGAGTCCCATGCTGACCTTTGCTCTCCAAAATTTATTAACTGGAATTACACCAAGCTAGTGTGAGAGTGCAGCGTGCTCCTGGGTCATGGACAGTTTGGCACAGAGGAGCAAAACCCTGAATTTATTGTTTTTCTGTAAAAAAACTGCAGTCCCCAAGATGCACATCCAGCCAGTATATTGCAATTTTTCTCCAAAATATTTTATTTGTTTTTTTTAACAAATATCTTCTGATGGAAATACATTTAATTCAGAGTATTCACCCGAAGATCTCCATCAGCAGTCTCAGGCTAAGCTGAGCTTGGCTTGAACAGATTGTGACATTTCAACCAATGTAATAGTTTGGTTAATTAGTCAATGTGGCCTAATGAAGGGTAGTTTCTGAATATAATCTGCATAGCCAAAGGTAGCCAGCTGCAGAAAGGGCTGCACTCAAAAGGCTCACAGTGAATTTTCATTCAGCATTGCGTGCAGTGTTAATATTATTTAAATTCCAAAAACTAAGAGATATATACAGACAATTTCCTTAACCTGAATTTGCCATGGCCTACAATATTTAGACACACAAATATGTGCTTGACTTTTATATTTAGACACACAAATATGTGAAATTAACTAACAAAGCACAGGCTCTGGTTTAAGAATGCTGCTTCTAAAGTTACTTTGTCATAAATCCACAGCTGTAAAGCAGGAATTGCTCACCAGTTGTGGATATGATAAACAGAGGTTATTATTACTCAGTTGGCTAAATATTTTGGTAGAACTTAGTAACAACGGACAGGGTTTGCCAACAAGCTTCCTGAGATGCACAGCCTTTCCCGTGATGGTCCTGGCGTGCAAAAAGCAGTACTGAAAAGGCAGCTCAGAAGACCAGTAGCTTGTCCTTCATTGTATTTCTGCCTGCTGATCAGAAACAGAGCAGTGGCTTGCAGGCAGAGCTCATGGTGGTAACAAGGGATTGAGCCTGGAATTTGGTGTCCATAAAACACGAGATGTGCATTCCCCACCATGACAGATCCCATGGAGGGCTGAGCTTTTTTCCCTTCTGCACTTGTGTGCGGAAATGTAAGCGATGGTGCTGGAGGGGAGCTCTTGTGGAGTGCTGAGCTGGAGATCATGTCAGTGGCTCAGGGTTGGCGCAGCAGGCTTGTCTGCAGGGAAGCGTGCAGTGGTGTCGCCTTGCCTGCAGCCAGCTGGTGTTGATATGCACACCTTGGCCAAAGAGCCCCAGAGCTTGTAAAAGGAAGTGCAGCGAGGTTCGAGGGGGAGGAAGATCAAAGAAATAAATAATAATGAGCAAAAGGCCTGCTGGTTCCCTGGAAGCAGGGTGGAAATAAGAGGAATTGTTGTTTTAGTGGCATGGATAGCCCGGATAGGAAGTGTTTTGCTGCCACTGTGCTTAACCCTGCGTTGGCTGGGGCTTGCTCAGAGAACTGGGTAATGTAGAGTTTGTTTTGTGATCTTGGGGTTGCTGCAGACCAGCCTCTAATTTTAGTTGCCAACTGCAAGTTAGGATTAACATTGGATTTTGCAGGAGATTATGAATAAACATATTTATTTCTTGACTCTAGATGAGGGAGTAGTGCATTTTGGGGTGGCTAATGCCACAAAACATCTATTCAACTTTGGTTTTTTAGGGCCAAATAATTTCTAGACTGCAGCATCTACCAGCTATATCCAGAAAGGCAGTGAAGAAATACACTGTTGTTTCAACCATAGTAAAACAAGTATCTTATAACTAAAATTAGAATTGCAAGATTTCCTTTATAAATATGGAAGTAGTTTTGGGTGAAAGTATTTTATTGTATTCAAGCTCTTTCAACTTCTGGCATAAAAATTACTGATAAAATTGATGCAGGAAAAAACTTATTACAGGGATAAGCATGATGATGACTTCAACATATTTAAAGATGTTGCTGGAAGCATGAAAGGAAGCCTTCTTCAGTCTCTCATAGCATTGAAATTATTCCATTAGAATAGCAAAAAAATTACACATACGGACATTAAAGCCACCCATATATAAACAGAGAATAAAATTTGGCATGTAACTTTGTATTTAATACAGACCTCAGAAAAATCTTTTTGTGGGAAGTGCACTAACAGCTTGGGAATAGGATCAGATTTAGAATAAGCATTCCTGAGGTTCCATGTGGGATGTGATGGAAGGCCAGAGCAGGACTGACTGACAGCAACCACCTCTCTTCTTCCAGGAGTCCCAGCATTACCTGGATAACGCCAGTGCAGTATTCAGCAGACATAAACCCTTAGGTGAGAGGCATATTTGTTACTGAAGGGAGTTCTTAGAAAAGTGGTAATCCTGGAGCATGAACAGCTTTTTGTAATAATTTCTGAGGGCTTTCCAACATTTCATTCTTCACAGAAAATGCCTGTGGAGTTAAATAGAATATCATAACCAGTCTCTGAGATTTCTGAGTCATCTTAGGGAATTGTGGCCTCAATTCCAATAACAGGAGCTCTGTTATCAACTTTTATGGGCCTGCATGCCTTCTATGGAATAGTTCCTTAAATTTAATAATACTGGAATAAAACGAAATAAAACACCCTCAATTGAATTCTTCTATTTTGGAGGGTAATTTTTATAGTTTCCTATTAAATTCTAGGCAACATTTCAATGATGGAGGTTTATCTTGTGTTTCAATGATATTAGACATAAAAGATCTCAGGGGGTGTCTCTGATGAATAATGCTTGCTCTCTTGGTTCCAGAAGAAGGAGGAGTGTAATTACCTTGGTGCAGAGCCACGCTGCTGCTGCTGCCACAGTGCTCCTGGCAGGAGAGTTAATGGGGCTTTTTTGGTGCTGTGCTGATAATCCAGCTCACACAGACCTAGGTGTGGTGCTTAAAGATGTCATCAGATTATGCAAGATAGAAATGCTCTGAGATCTTACCAGCAGCTCTTTTTATGGAATGCTACTTGAAAGAAAGAGGGATGCTGTAGTAAGAATGCCAGTGCTCAGGTACTGTTGTTTTAATAGGATTACTACTGAATCACCAGCCTGTTTAATTAGACCTATAAAAGTTATTTAGCAAGGTGTGGATTGGGGCTTGGGGGAGGAATATCAAGAGCGCAGCATGTCTGGAAAAGTGTCTATAAAAATCCATCTATAAAAGTCTCTTACTATGTGGTCTAATTAAGGCCTGGATACAGCACATACATTACTCTACAAAACAAACAGGTTGGTTTCTGTTTGACGCACTTTATTTTTATAACCTGATTACAAACTGAAAGAGTTTGTTAATTTAGCCTTAGTTTGGGTATACAGCAGAAAGCAGGGCTTGTCACTGGTTTGGATCAACCCTACTCCAGGCATTCTTTGGAAATAAACACAACTGAATCAAGTTGTATCAAATAACTGCTTTTCCAAATAGTTAATTTGCTTTTTCTTGTTGGTGTAAGGTTAGATTATAAACATATCAATGGTATCCAGTTTTTGCCTGCTGCCTGAGGGAAGTTAGCATACGCCCATGTCTGGAAGAAGGAAAATAATTTCTAAAATGTGGAAAACTAAAAGGCAGAACCTTGATAGTGAAACTATAAGAAGAATATTTTGAGTTGCAGCTGCACTGAAATGTGGGATGGCTCAGCTGAGAATGGGAGAATGGTGACTCCACGAGTGCTGTTCAATGAACACTTGAGCATGAATTTGCCATAATTATTGTGTTTGTGCTCAGTGACAGCAGGGCAAACATCAACTAACCCTGAAGTCATTCTACTGCCACTGCTTACAACCAGAGTCTTTGCTCTATATCATTAAATTATTCACAGCTTTTGACATGGTTTGTTGCTCTTTCTTAGGTCTTGCTGTCACTAGGTTATTTCCTAAGGATGGCCATGAGAAATGTTTGTTTTTTACAACGAGGGTGGTCAAACACTGGGACAGAGCCCCACCAGGCTGTTCAACCACCATCCTTGGAGCTGCTCATAACACACCTGCACTAAACCCTGAGCAATCCAACACTGAAGTTAGTTCTGCTTTGAGGAAGATGTTGCCCTTCAGGGCCTCTTCCAACCTAAACTGTTGTATTTTTTTGCATTATATGGCCAACATACACAGCCAGCCTATGAGGCATAAGATGGCTGATAAAAAGCCATAGTACAGAGCTGCACTGATTCCTTCTAGTACAGGTGGTGGCTGCAGTCAGTTCTGTCAGTTCCAAAGGGAAGAGGCAGCTCTGGAGTTGTTTTGGTGTTGCAGTTGTTGTTCAGTAACCTTTAAGTGTTATAAGGTGACACTGTCTCCACTGGCTCGCCTTGGCTTCCCAAATGAGTAACCAGCTCCATGTATTCAAGGTAAATAAAATCTCTAGTTATGTCTAGTGTGCAAGATGTAAAGAGCATCTCAAACACTAAGAAATCACAGCACAAATACATGATGGTATTGCAGAAATTAATCTGAAGTCAAGCAAGTCTAAATCTAACACAGCTGATTTATTTATGTTCTCCAGCACAGAGGAACAGGTTATGCTCAGATGTTCTCTAGGCTTGTTTTAGTGTGTTCTCACCCTTATCTCCTGTATGCTTCTCCTTTGCTGCAGTGCTCTTATCTGCTAGAGAAAAATCTAAAATAAACATCTCAGTGAGGTACCAGATGTTTCAGTAGCTTCTTAGAGGGAATGAGCAATGCATTGTGCAGGTAGGAAATAGCACTTCTGTTTCATGAAATAGGGGGAAAAAAATGTAACTAAATCTGTCTGTAACTGGCTTCCGAAATAGTGGGGATCTGCAGGTGGTGGGTTACTGGGTGAGGACAAATTTATGGCCTAGGAAAAAATAATCCTGGTAGGATATAGTAGGATTATTGAAAATGACAAGATACAAGGTTCTGCTGGATATTTTTTCATTATGCTGAATGCTGGCTCTGGTTAGAAAGATTGTCTACCTGGCTCTAGATCAAAAACCAGGCCTTTGCTTGTCACAAACTTGTAAAATTTGAAGAGGAAGAAGAAAAATCAAGAAAAAACATAGCTACATAGCTTTTTTTTTTTTTTCTGCTTGCCTGCCTTTTCCCATTCTTCCAGCTGCCCACACAAGCATAATGGTTTGCAAAGGTGTGTTCTTTAGAGCACAAGAACTGTTCTACACCAATCTGGCTTCTAAATCCAAGTAAATGAAAGTTCTATCAGTCTTTTCCAGCACTTGCCATTTCACTTTTTCCCAGCTATTTCTCCAGCACAAGGAGCAGGTTTCTAGGAGTGAACTAATGCTATTGCCACATGGTGTCCTGAATGCCTGGGAGGGCTGTGCAAGTTAAATTCTGAGTGATGTTCATGCTGGCATTTGGGATGGTTATGGAGGAATTTAATGGAGCTATGCTGATTTATACATGTGGAGTACAAGGCCTTTCATATGTCTAGTTTCTACTGTTTCATAGGTCCTTTTTAAAAATTTTATTTTATTGCTGACCGCCAGCCAAAGTGATTTCCTTTCATCTTTTTCTGGCCAAAGCCTGAGCTCAGTGTCATGGGAGTGTCATGACGGACAGAGCCCCAGGGCTGTGCTGATGCCATGAGCAGCTCCCAGAGAGGTGCACCCAGGAGCAGGGGGCTCTTGGGTATTGTCCCTAGCCCTGGGGCAGAGCAGGGAGAGCAGCAGTGTGGCACTGATGCTGTGGGTCAGGGGAGAACACCAGTGTGGCACTGATGCTGTGGGTCACAGGGAGAGCAGCAGTGTGGCACTGATGCTGTGGCCCTCACAGGGAGAGCAGCAGTGTGGCACTGATGCTGTGGGTCACAGGGAGGAGCAGCAGTGTGGCACTGATGCTGTGGCTCACAGGAGGAGCAGCAGTGTGGCACTGATGCTGTGGCTCACAGGGAGAGCAGCAGTGTGGCACTGATGCTGTGGCTCACAGGGAGAGCAGCAGTGTGGCACTGATGCTGTGGCTCACAGGGAGAGCAGCAGTGTGGCACTGATGCTGTGGCTCACAGGGAGAGGCTGCAGCTCTCAGCTCAGACTAGGTTTCACCCTCAATGCTGTGTGAGGCTTGCCAGTCTGGTGATTCTCTTCTCTCTCACCTTGGTTTAAACCTGTTTTAACTCTCCTGGCTCCCACAGAGCCTGCCTCTGCCGCAGAGAGAAGTGGCTAAAGAAGTGGGCATTTTCACTCCTATTTTCTCTTGCTATTTTTCCAGCCTTCTGTTTCACCCTCCTTGCCAAAAGCACTCTTTGGCGACTGGCAAACTAATTGGCCGGAGGAGGTGTCATCAAAAATTCATCTCAGCTAATTAGACATTGAGCTATCATTATCCTTGAGGTTCAATTCATTTTTGTTTTCATTAGCTCAGTGGTTCCCCGTGGCAGATATTTCTGACAATTTCCCAACACGGAGGGGGTCGTGAGTGTTGGCATTCTTTCAGACGTGCTTCCCTTGCATGTCCTTGCTTACTTAGCAGGAGTTGGGGGAAAGAGCTGGCTTGGTCAGGCTGCAAATTCCTGGTTTTGTCTGTTTTATAACAGATCAGCTTATGTAAGAAACAGAGGTCTCACTAAACTTTGACAAAAAGCTGACAAATTCAATGCCACATTGAATTTGTCAGTGAAGGAGCATTTCTGCTTTCCCAGCATTTTCAAATAAATGCCATTTCAAACAGCTGTTGATAGTGTTAAGAAATCCCATTTGCATTTTGTGTCGTTCTAATTATATAGTAATTAATTTCTGATATAATGGCAAATTAATATTAGAATGAGGTCCTTGAAATTGTGTTGCTTTATGTGAAGTAGCACTCTTTTGGTTATGAGTCCTTACATATGAAAGGAATATAACAAGATTTCTGCCAGCAGAGCCTTACTACTTTTAAATTTTTTAATGCAACACTGAAATTTGAAAAAAAAAATTGGCATTTCCATAGTGAGGAATAATCTGCCTAAATAATCTGCATAAAGAAAACCATTAATTTTTTTTAAGCTGCGGCTCTATGTTTTGCAGAAATAAACAATTCCAAATATTAGAGCCAGTAAAAGAAGGAATTTGTGTGATAAAAAAAAAAAGCTGATATTTTGGAATTTGTTTTCATTTTTAATGAATAATCAGAAGCACAAGGATATTTCCCCAAAATACATACCTAAAAATTTTCTTGATTTAACTGAGATAGTCATGGGAATGTAATTTTGAAAGAGAAGCTGTAATTACTTGATATGGTTGAAAGAAAGTTAATTTAGGATCAATATGCTCTTACAGAAAATAGAGAGGCTGATAAAAAATTAATTTAAGGAGTTTTCATTGTATGTATTTGTCATATTTTATTATACACTTTATGTCCTTCAAGTCTAATGTTGTTGGACTGCATTTATGTATTTTAAATTTATAAATATTTGAATGCATTTAAAAAATGTATTCATATTTTCTGAACACCTGTAGGCTCAGCCTTTTCCAGTAAACTGTATCACCTGTCTTTAGAAACTTAAAATGAGCAGTCAGCACTAATTACCAGCCCTGATGCCACTGATTAAAATGCTCTGCAGCTTCTCTCTCTGGCTGTTGATTGCTTCCTGCTAGGGGAGGAGCCGTGGTGCTGCTCGTACCTTGGAGATGTGGAAATTGCAGTTAATTTCCAGCTTGTCTGTACTGTGTTTGTGCCTCCTGTAAATTCCAGGCTGTGCTCAGGATGCAGAGGGACACCAGGAGGCTGTGATCAGGTTCCACCCTGCGCTTGTCACCAGCAGCTCGCGGTTTGCGCTGGCCAGGAGCGCTGGGAGGGCGTTGGGAACAGAGGCTGGCCTGCAGCAGAGTTAAGTAAACAGGACCCTGCAATAACTCCAGAGTTCCTGTTTGGTTTTAATCAAATCTGGTTTAGTTTCTTGAGTAGGGATGGAGTTTATTCAAAGATTTCAGTGAGCACAGAGCTGGTAGGAAAGACAGGTGGGGCTGTTAAAACCATGCTCAGCTCTGTGTTACATATCTCAGGTTCATCCTACCTGGAGCTCATCTCACTGAGTTTAGTGCTAAATTTTTCTGGCACACTCATTGTCTTTAGCTATGCTGATGGGTACCAGCTGGTAACAAGGCTGAAGGAAATAGGAACTTTCTAAAATTGTCTTTATTAAAATTTTTTATCTTCCTGTAGTCTCTGGCTTGTACTTCTGAGTTATGAGAAACAAAACCACACACTGTGTAGGCATGTAGATTTCCCAGAGGTTTTATTTCAAATTTTTCAAGGATTTGCCCTTTTTTTTTTTTTTCTTTAGTAAATCTTCTAGGCTCTCTTCTCCGTGATGAGCTGCTTTATCACATTACCCTGGGGGAAAAGTATGTTATTCTGTACACTTAAACTGGATGGAAAGATGAGTGAGGGTCACTTGTTCTGCCCTTGACTAAGGAAGCAGAGTGACCCTTTTACTGGTGAGTTGAATCTGGTAAAAAATTTCATTCTAGTATATTAGCTAGTAGTTTGATAATTTAAAACACCAAATTCTTTCATTGGTATTATCCTATATATTTGCAAGCCAACTAATGACGTGAAAAGATTTTAAGGAATAACGAAGTGAACTACTGTGAGTTATGTGTTTTCATCCTTATTTTAAAACCAGGTAGAAATTAATAAAAATAAAAATCACCAAATAAGTAATATCTCTATTTAAAAAATGTGGTATCTTTGTATCTTGAGAGCAAAGCAGCCTTTAGAGTGAAACAATATTGAAGAATTCATGGGCATGTTCAGTGTTAAATAACATGGTGAAAGGACATGGAGACCTTCATCTTTCTTTGATAAAGTAAAGTATTTTTGAAATGAACATCTTATCAGATCAGAAAAGCTGGTAATATTGGCAGATCAGCACAACTCAGTTATGTCAATCTGACATTTGATCATAAGTAATGTACTTTTGGTAAGAGAGAAAGTCAAAGTGAAGGACATCACAACTTTCATAAGCAGTGTTCCAAACTCAGAAAGATGTTGTTTTAAAAAGATTTTCCATTTCAAGTACCAATTCTACTCTTACATTCTCACAAGATGAATTCTTGTCTCAGTCTGTTTCCTGGATCCAGACATTTGACTCTGTTAGCTCAGGAATCCATGGCACAAGGGAAGTTTGAGGTTTTTTCCAAGACATTGCTGTAAAGAGTTTTGTACCTAAGCTGTTGAGCTGACTGCAGAACTTTTCCTAATTCATTATCCTGATGATCTGTGATTTAATTTCTTTAAAGAAACACTTGTCTTTGAGTGTCTCTTCATCACTAGTTAAACTTCCATGGCTGATATCAATACATGCTGATTGATAAATGAGAGAACCTCTTCCCAGATATTAATTTCACCATTGTTTTCTTGCACTATTATCAAGTTTCCTAAGCTGGTGCTTTCTGCAGCTTGCTAGACAGCTGTCCTTGAAGGCTGTTATCCATCTGAAATATACAGCACATCACTTTTTCTGTCCCTACTGATATCCTGTGGGACATGAGTCAGCTGCAGACTGAGTACCTGCATTGTGGAATAGATCAGACATGAGAATATATTAGGCAAAGCAGTCAGGCACTACTAATTGTACCTAATCAGTGGCTAATTTATGGCTTTTGCCTTGCAGCATAGGTGAGGCAAAGCTTGCATTTGCCTGCAGCATACACTGTAGACCTACTTTAACCTGCATCACTGCAGGTGAATTCAGCATAAATTCTTGTTTCATAGAGATTTCTATGGTAAGGTAGTAATTTGTCTGGCAGTGTGAAGCCCTGCCCTTTAACTAGAGGTAGTTTGTATATACTGCATTCATGGGCATTTATAGTGAGCTCACTTATCAAAATACCTTTGATACAAAGAGCAGTTACAGGATTTTGTAAATTATAAATTAAATGGACAGGTATCTTCAGGTCAGGTCAATTTATTAGCCAAAATTATTGGTTTTATGACAGTGCTTTGATGACTTGCTTCAATGACAGTGACTTGACCAGCTTTTAAATCTTGAGGTTTAGAATAGGAGTCAGATACAGTCTAGAAGCCCTGTGAAATCAGGTTCCCTCTGAAGTTTCTGTTACTACTTGTGGAAATGGTCCTTTTCTTATATCTGCTTCAGGCTGAAAGCAAAAATCCAGAAGAATGGAGTCATAGACTTTTCAACTTCAGAAGGCTATTGTTCACTTTACTGTGTTTATTTTTTAGGTGAGCTGTATTAAGCACAGCTAAAAAATGCATTAGCATACTGAGCCTTTGAAAATGAGAATAACAACAAGCAACAAATGAGTTAGACTTTATCCTTGTTTTTCTGTAGTTACCATCCCCACTGTGAATTTCAAAGATGCATGTGTGCATCTTTAAGAGCTCATCCATTTGCAACATGGGTGAGTGTTTCCTTTGGGCATTTCTCATACACACGTTGCCCCAGGGGCAGAGGAGATCCATCCTTGCTTCCTGCTGTGCCTTGGTACCAAAGGAAGCACAGAAGCCCCCAGGACTGACTCCAAAGGCACATGATTGAGCATTTTGCTGAGCTGGATTAGGATGATATGAAAGTTCTTCCCAAGATCCCTAAGTACCTTGTTTTAAATGGGTTGCTAAAAAGCAGAAATTGGGAAAAGAAGCACTTGTCTTTCTACCAGAATACAATAGTTGAGATGCAAACAGTAGTAGCTGCCTGTGAAATGCTCCTAAACTCTCCTGTGTACCCCCTGAAGCAGGAAGAGATTTGGTGCTTGATTGGATAGAAAAAAGTTCTTTAGTACTCATGAGTCATTGGCACTACAAATTCAGGGTAAAGCGTGAGAAATGTCTTATCTGTTATATTTGCTTCAGTGTCCCAATTGTCCCAACTGTGTTTATATTCAAAATGCAGATAAATGGGTATAGGATTAACTATCTGTGTCGTTCAGTGATGACAAGAGTAGGGTAGGATGGGCTCTGAATGCTTTCATTAGGACAATTTCTGAAGGTTGTTGGGAGCCTTTATCCCAGAATCTGGAGCTACTTCTCAATAAGTTGGAAGTACACACACAAAATAGCATAAATCCTGAAATCTGAGAATTTTTTTTTACTCTTTCAAACAGAGGAACAATCTGACTTCTGCAAGGAGAGTTAAATATTTCTCTGGTCCTTGCTGGACTGCCTGGTACGAGGTAGTAGAACCTAAATCATCTTTTTCGAATATTAATACTGAAACAAAAAGAGTAATTTTTCAAGAATATTGCCACTGTCGTCAGAATTCACCATATCATCAGAAAAATAATTTTTATTAGTAGAAGTTTACTCCTATCTGCTAATCCAGCCAAATAATTTAAGGATTACCTCATTCTTGTCAACAGTTTTTCTAACATGCTGATTATTTTATATTTGTACTTACCTTAGAAATTGCATTCTTCTAAATAATGATCCCAGGGCCTTCAACCTGATTGCCATATTTTGTTTCCTTGGCTGATATTTGGGGTTTCTGCTGTTCCCTCCTCCTTTTTCTGTCTTCCAGGCACTGCCTGCTGCTCCTCTGCAGTGAGCAGTTATCGCCCTCCTTTCAGCCATATGGTGTGGAGACACAGCAAGGCAGTGCCTTCCCTGTGACCATGGTGGGAAGGGGGACTCAATCAGAACTGAAAAGTGGAGATACTTCTTTTTCCCCTCTGTTTTCCTTAGTGGTAAGAGGTAGACTTTGCCACCAACCTTTCTTCCTTTAAGAGAGGTTAAACTGAATTAACTGGAATGAAAGCTCACAGCCAGTTTGGTCCTGCCAGATAAATATTTGTATTTACTCAAGCAGCAAAAGAAAGCTCCTGTAAAATGCAGGAGAGTAAGCAGACTGGACAGAAACAGTGTCAAGGTGTGAGAGAAGGTAAGAAGCACATGTGACATAATATTTGGAGTCCAACTACATTGAAATCTTAGTTTAGGCACATCAGAAGCTCTTGATCTAAATGCCAGAAATTAACATTTGTTGTAACTGGGAGCTTGTTGTAGCTACTGCAGATCAACATTACATTTATTCTGTGAATGTATTTACTGTATTTGTTAGAATGACCAATATTTACTCCAGAGGAGAGGAAATTATATCCCCCCCTCTGAGAAAAGTGGTGTCTAATAGCTGCAATTCATCTTTTTTTAATTGAATGGGTGAGGTTCTTATATGTGAAACAAGTGGTTTTGTGGCCATAAGTATAATACTTCTACTTTTGGTCACAAATAACTTAGTAAATTTAGTGTCTCACTATTACAGTTTCTGAGGACCTGACCTGAGCTAGAACACACTGATCTGCCAGACCTTCATCCATGGCTGCAGGTTTTCAGTGGCCTGCTGGTGTTTCAGCATTCCTAAAGCCTGTTCCTGCTGTTTTTCTGTGTCCTGGCATTAGATTATATCCTAAAGGTATAGTGATCCCTTAAAATATGGTTTTCTACGTGTTCATTTTCTCTTTATGTATCTTCCAATTATTTGTCAGGTAAAACAAAATGGGATTGGCAAGAAATATTTTTTTCTTGTTTCTCTCTACATTTTTTTGGTTTGGAGAGGAAGATCACTTAAGGAGCAGATGGAATAATTTGGTAAATAACATGGAGGACTGTAAAAGGAGATTATTTCTAGAATCAAAGGCAATGTATATATTTTTCATGATAATGTCTGGCCTGGATATGAAACGAGTCAGAGAATTGAAATAAATACACAGGAAACTTGAAAATAAAGGTCTCATACAATTAGAATCATAGAATCAAAGGAATTACTTGGGTTGGAAGAGACTTAAAAGTTATAAGTGAGATAGTGGGAGCTATTTTTATATACCATTGCATCTCTCAAATGACTGCCGGAGAATAGTTCTATGAAATTGTAATTGAAAAATGAAAGAATGACCCTGAGGTAGGTGTCAAAATGTTTTTTAAAGACGACACTCAAGACCTGTTCTGGGGGTAGTCACATTTCTTTTGTCCAGTCTGGTGATAAATACAAATACTATTCCTAAAGAAGGCCAGAGTCATTCCTATTCAACAGAACAGCTTTGTGTATCTTCCTCAAACTTCCCATTTTGTATCTTCCCTCAGCCTACAATTTGTTATTTACATGGCATATTTAAGAGTAATACTGTTTCCATTCTTCCTAGGGAATATTAAACTTGAGTATTAGAAAGGACTCTTGCAGTAAAAACAGAACTCAGAGATATCCAGACTATGGCCAGCTCAGAAATCCAATCTACTCTGATCTACTCTGCAAAATGCAGAGCTGGTGCTGCAAGGAGCTCTTGCAGCTCCCATGAAGTGAAACTTCTCAGCACCCAGAAGGATGCCAGGAGCTCTGTTTCTGCAGTCCCCAGCTCACAGCACACGGAGGTGTAAATGCCCCCAGTGCTTTGAAAGGACCAATCCCATTGTTGCCAGCGCAGCAGAACTGTTCCTTTGGATGGATGCAAGTGTTTGACTTGGCTTTGGGGGCCTCAACTCATTGCTTCTCTGGATATCAGATTATTTTGGGGAGAAAACATGTCCTGCAGAGCAAACAAACACAACAGAGGGAGAGTTCAGTGTAATCCTTTGGCCTACAAGCATGGTAATGCTTTCAATTGAAATAATCAAATATATTCTATGGGTTGAGGGCTTTCTTCATCTGATTAAAAGCTAATGAGGCATATGAATACCAAATATGACTTGTCACTTGAATCAGTAATTAATAATCACAGACTGAGCTGTCTTTAAACAGCTAGTTCTAAACAAACTGGGTTAATATGATGTCAGCTTTAAAAATCAGGCAGATTTGAAATGGATATCAAGGGTGCTTTCAAAAAGCCTATTGCAGTAGTAACTGTGTAAGACAGAACTAGGTGGATGCATTAATATTTGAGCTGTCAGATTTGCTATTCAATTTACATGTCAAGTGTCAATCTGATGGGCTATCTTGATAAATCCCTATGAACTCTACTTAGTGCAAAAACTTTCTTGTTTGACAGTTCAGATTTAGAGACTTCCAGCCAGGCTCTTTTTCCTTTGAAACTAAACACAACTTAGGACATAAAAAAGTACTTCTTGCACATACAAATGGACTCTGGAGGTCAACAGATGAGTTGAGATATGTGATAATTGCTCACCAGTCAGGGATCTGGGCCAGGGGACGAAGTGCAGTGGCACTGAGTGTCCTGTGCTGTGAACCCCTTGCTCCTCTGAAGGAGATTATTATCATTTCTGCTGCAACATTGGCTTTAATGGGAGCTTTCTCCATCAGCTTCAATAATTGCACAAAGCAGATAAGTGTGGGCTTTAAGGCATTTTACTTAGGAAGGGATTATTATTTACCTTTTTAATGGCCAAGTATAATTGTGTCTATGGTATTATCTCTTTCCACCGAAGATTCCACCCAAATTCTTGTCCTGTTTCATAATGGCAACGTTACAACCTCATAGTGAAAAAAATCCTGAGAAGTCACACATCTCTCCACTGGTTGAAACTGCAGGTGTTTGAGCAATATTATCTTATCATTAGGTCATTACCAGCAATGTGAAGGACAGCTCTTTGTCCTAGATCAAAAGACTGTGGATATACTTTGTACTTTTTTCTGTCACCCTGTCAGACTGTGAAATCTGAAATACTTCATCTTACATTTTGAAAAAAATTCTCTTTTTAATCCTAAATTGACATTCTTGTTAAACATTCAGCTTCAGACATCAACATCTCTTTCTCCTAAATATTCTGCTGTGATGGGTTAAAGAAGTAACAAAAAAAAGAAAAAAAGAGCCTATGTTTTGGTATTTAATATGGTACTAAGTGTTTTCATTTGATTGATATTTCAGAATATTAAATAAATTACTAGGGAAGTTTATTATTTTATACAAGAAATTGATGCTTTACAGGTCAGTATGTAGATTTCTACATGGCACCATTGTTAGCACATCTTGTGAATTTAGGGTTGCTTCTTCCCCCTTGAATGCCAGGTAAGCTTCTAAACTAAAGAGTTTAATTATTGCTACTGAACATTACTGTTAGCAGAGATGGAATAAGGTGTAGCTCATGTTATTTTGTGGGAAGAGAGAGAGTTTTGTTTGATAACAGTGGCAAGCTTAGTTCCCTCTTTTGTCAGAGAATTCCTAATGGGCTAAAGCAGAAAGGGAAGTGAAGGGAAAACAGGGAAAAAAAAAAAGGAGGAAAAGCAGGGAGAGAGAAAAAAAGGAAGGAAAAAGGTAGAGAAAATAGGAAAAAAATATTTAGGCACTGAAAGTGGGAATTGACATCTTAATCCTGACTAAATCCACAAGTTAGTTTAAGTCCCTCTATCCTCCATACATGCCTCTAGCCATGAAAATGGTTCTGCTTTGCTGCAAATCCCTCATGCTCCTACAATTCCTGCTTTTGTGCATGACCATGTCTGCCTTGCTCCAGCTCTGCTGTGACCTCTTGGTGATGTTCTCATCCAAATGGTAATGGATTATGTGCTGGGGATATGTGTGATAGAAAATTTATGCCCCCAAACAGAGACAAGCAGGGCTGTGGAACTGTTTGAACTTTAGTTTCTCCTGTACCAAGTTTGGCCCAGACTGTTCTTCTCATGGGGGAAAGGACAGCACATCAACCACTGAATAGCTTTAGTCTCCTTCTGCCAGCTGGTTTTATCAACTACAACAGATGATGGCATATCCTTAATATTCTTTGACAGTACAATATTTTCACTTAGACTGTCTATTCCAGAATGATGCTTCTCTGATAGAATGGCCAGTCAATCTCACAGCGTGATAGAAAACAGATGTAAGATTAGGATGCAAAGTAGTTTTCCAGATACTTGGTCCCAGCATGCTGAACAACCCAGCCCTAGAGTTAACCAGGCAAGTGCTGACACATGTCTTATAGCAAAATATCACTCACAGCCACAGTTCAAAGGCCTTGCTACCCTCCAGGGCAATTAATACAGCATCACGTTCAATGGTGCTTGAACCAAATCCATGGAACTCTCGGGGGAGGGATAGGGAAGCAATCTCAGAGCTCAGACAAGAGCAGCATGCTGCTGCAGCTGAAGTTTCAGTCCCTAGGAACACAATCCCTCCTTAAGAGTGCTTGTGTGACAATGCATTATAAAAAGCAGATTCTTCTGCCATTAACATTTTTGACAAAAGTTTCATTAGGTTCACTGAATAAAAGTTCAGACTCTAGATATGGATCTCCACTTTTCAAAATATTTATCACAAAGGTTGCTCCAAGTGTTTGTAAATTGTGCTTTGAATGAGAATTTTAAAGACCATTTAGGACAAATAAATGACACATTCGTGCTGTACATATACATTTTTTAAAAAAGAAATGATATGTATATATTCAGTGATAGTTTTAGTAATACTAACAGCTAACCATAATAAGTTTTGCTTCAAGTAAGTACCCGAAGTGATCACTTCTCATTTTAGAAATTATGGGCAGATTTGAATAATAATGCTTGTATTATGCAGCATTTATCCAACTAATGATGCTATTGAAAGTGCTGAGGCGTCTCACAGTATAATTTAGCACTTGGTGTGAATGTGATTTGATAGCCACCCTGTACCTGGGATGCCTGAAATGAACTGTGCCTATGATATAATTGTGCTGTGCTATAGAGTGCAGGGAACAACAAGAAGTGGCTTTTACCTCCTGATTTTACTTCAGCAGTTGCCATGCTGGTTTCTGTTTGTTAATGTATGGCTGAGGTGCTCCCACTGATCCTCCTGCAGGGACCATGACTGTTCAGTTCACAAAGGAGGAGAAGCTGTGTGTGGATGTGCTCTGCACTCTGCTGAACACCAATATTGAACGGGATGTGTTCATTCAGGCACTTCTTGGGAATTCCCAGACTGGTCATATCCAACAGAAACTAATAAGTAGTTCAAGCTCCATTGTAATTAAATGTAGCATATGAAAATGAGCAAATGAAAGAGTAAAACCTTTGTGCTTTTACTGTTTGAGAAAATGAATATTTTAGTGGTGGTTCCATGCACCATATTTTTTTTCTTTAAGGAGAAGAAGCTCTGCAATTCAACAAGACCTATTTTTAAATTCTGTTCTATAGATTAAGTGCTCATGGGGATCAGTTTATTACCAATGTGCATGTATGTATTTATTAATTTATAAATTAATTTTTTTTTGTAGATGAGAAAGGTGAATCTCAGCAATTCTTGTTTGTTTGCTTGTTGTTTGTTTTTTTCCTTTTTCGTCCTTTTATTTATTTTTTTTTCAGATTTACAGGGTCAGTTGCACATCAGAATCTCCATACCTGTTTTTCTCCTCTATTAACTTCTCTCAGGTAAGTTTCAAAGTTCTCTTGTAACCAAACATGATTTCTAACATTCTCATGTAGTTGTCATAGATGTTGACAAAGCTGGCCATTTCAGGCTGCTTCTTACAGCAGAGGTGCTAGAATTTCAGAAACCCTATTCAACAATGTATGTGATATATTACTGAGCCTTTATAGGGAGGGAATGATTGCAGTATCAAATCATATTTTTTAGACCAATCTCTTGAACACACACTGGTATTAGGAAGGTCTGTCTTTACGTTTGCAGATTATACGAGTTCTTAAACACAGGAATCTCATATATAAATGATTACTTTGATTGCTCTAAATATTTTTTTTAGGTGTCTTGTTAGTGAGCATAGCTCAGGTTGTTGGATAAAATATTTTTTTCTGTTTTTTTTTTACAGGAAAATACTTGCTTTTCTCCAGTGGGAAATTTGGTTGCCATCTGTAGAACATCTTTCCTATAAATCATTACTTTGATTATTTGTGCTGTCAGTTAAGTGAATTCATCCTGCCTGGTCACTCTAAAACAATAGTTTGAGCATCTATTGTCAAGTACTTCCTTCTTTATCTTTCACTGTCAGAAGTTCAATGCTAAGCAATGCAAAAAAACTTTTTGTAATTACTAGTTTGGAACAAGTAGTTGATGGGCCAGAAATTGCTTGGGAAAAGTCTTTGTGCAATAGTAAAGCATTTTGAGATAGAATATATAGCAAGGTCTAGAAATGGACAAAAATATTCCAAGAAACCACAGTTGTTCTGAAGAAACTAGCCTGAAATTATTTGAAAAAGTCATGATTAAAAATCTGAATTTGAATTTTTTTTTTAAATTTGCTCATGTATTGTCCTTCATCCCCTGTAACTGATTGTGTTTAATGGGCCTCTGATGCCTCCCTTTTTTATGATTTTCCTTTCATAGCTCATTTTGCTTTTATTGCCTCTCTCTAGATCAAAGGCATAGGAAGAAGAAAAGAAAAAGGGTGACTAAGAATGATGTCTGCAATCTTTCACATTTTGGCATTATTTTTCTAAGTATTCTTACCTTGATTTAATGCAGCTTTTGCTAGTTATAATTTTAGGAGTCACTGTAGGTAATTCTTCACCATCCTGGATACCCCAACCTTTCATGCATTTATTGAAGTTAGTGCTTTGCCAGCCACAGTGATAAAAATTCAATCCCAGTATATTTAGAGATTCTAAATGAATTTCAGTTGCTTTCTTTAGATTTTATTTGCCATCTGGCTATGTAAGCCAGTATAGCTTTTTTTTTATTATTTTGAGACTTTGAAAGCTAGAGGCACAACTGTTTTTCTAAAAGAATGCCAAATTATCACGTGGCTACAGGCACTGATGATTTTAGAGAAAACCACCAAACACTGTGAGTGAATAGTGAGCCACCTCCATATTTCATATGTTGGGTTTCAGAAGCCCAGCATGAAATGCAGCTCCTGGGCAGTGTGGGGATATGGAACTTGTAAACACTGAAAACTCCTCTGCCAGTTTCAATTGCTGCTCTTGTCAGAGGTTTATGGCCCCTAGTGAAGAGCTGTAGTGCTGAGCAACACGTGTATGTTTGCAGGAAGTGATCCCTTAGATTGCACAATCTTTCCAGGGTACTTTTAGTCCACGGGAAACGGAGAGCTCCTGCCTGCCATGTGAGTTCCCACAGCCTGCCGTGGTTGTGGCTGCAGTTCTCACAAGGAGTGGCTTTGTTTTGTTGTAGGTATTAGCATGAACACTTCTCCACAGTGCTCTGATGTCTTTGTCCTCCTTCTCTTCCCATGCCAAACCTCTCCCTCATCCATGGCTTTGGCCTCTTTCAGCAGAGATATCCTTACTAATGCAAAGTAAATAAAACTTGGGATGGTATAATTCTTTTTTGGTAATGACTGCACAGCTGAATATCATCTTCCATTAATCTGTCAGCAATTATCCTTGTGTTTAAAAATAATAATAATAATAATAATACTAGTAAGAGGATATTTAAAAGTTGAATGGGCCTGGAGATGTAATTTTAAAGTGAAATTGTACATTGTCTAAATTCTGCTTGAAAGTACAGCTCTATTGAACAAAGTGGGGAAAAAGCCCTTGGAGGACATGGTTTAGAATTTATAAAATCCTGAAAATGGCTGTTATATTTTCCTCTAATTTTCAGCACACATATTGCCACAGGTACTTGTATCAGCAAAAAAATTGGATGAATTTAAGTACTTCTGCAGCACTGCATCATTTTCCAAGAAATGTGAAAAACTTTCAGAAGTGTTATTTCAACAGAGCAGTTTGCTTCTGTAATTGGTCAGACTTCTGAAAAGTCATGGATTTGGTATCTAGTAACAGCCTGAGCTATCTTCCAACTAAATAAAGCAACCTGTTCCAGGCTTGACCTCATTTTCATATATACATTAGAAAAGTCAGTGATTGTAAACACAGATGGTCCAACACATCATGTCATGCTGCTGCCCTTGTGTTGGAACACAGCTAAATCTTGCATTGAGAATGAGGATTATTATGTCAAACCAAGCACTTAATTAAGAACAGATTTCAATATTTAATGACTACACAGTAGCTTATTAAAATATTTGCACTAGTGTTTACGATGTTTGGTGGGTTAAATACCAATATATTTGTTAACTGTAGAACAACTTTCATTGCTCTTGCAGCAAATCCAGGCATTACCCCTGTGATGCTACAGAGGCTCCCTAGCCTGGAAAAGCAGATTCAACCTTTGTGCACTCGGGGTGGTGTACAGAGAACTCAGCAGGATTTGGGAGGCAGGATATGGTCAGAGGGTACAGGGAGAAACTGAATGGACAGTTTGGTAACCTTTCTTGTAGAACTGCTGCATTCCTAAATCACAAACAGCTGGGTAAAATATCTCTTTCCAGCTTAGCTGGAAATCCCCACTTTCTTCACTATTTAGCCTTTGCGGGGTTAAGGGGGTCTGTAGAGATCCCTGGAATCACAGAAGGATGTGCTCATGTTCACTATCTCCAGCAATTTCTTCCCTGAAATCACAGATTGAAGCTATGGGTGGTTAATTTTCCTCAGTTTAAGTTATGAAGCTTATGAAGCCTGTTACATTTCAAACTGGAAGGGCACGGTTGCAATTTAAATAGAGGACATTATAACTTAGGCCCTTGTAGAATCCACCAGCTTTCTCCCTTGTTTCAGCTATGGGTAAGAGACACATTTCCTTTTCCTGCAACACCTCTATTGTCTTGGTTCATGGTGAAGATCCCTTACTGTATTTGTGCCATTGGCTTGCTAAGGGATAAAAGTAAAAAATAAAGACAAAGTCTCTCATTTCCAGGACAAAAATATTTCAGCCTTCTTTCCTAGCAGCTCATTTAAAAATGATAAACCAACATCTCATCACTCTTTTCCTTTGGGCCCTTTCCCTCCAGATGAAAGAAAAAAATTCAACCATTCAGTTCCCCAAACGATGCTTCTCCTGAGGAAGTCATTGCGGCTTCAAACTCTTACATATGGTATTGTGCACACACACTTAGTGCTGTGGTCCTGAGAGAGATGTCAGCAATTTATATCTCCATCTGCAATAAGTTATGACCACCTGCATGAACTCAGCCATGTGCTAATGTGCAAGCCCTGCTGCATCCCTGCTGCCTGCCCAGGCTGACATTTGTGGAGGGAGAGCAGTGCCTCGGAGATTGACGTCAGGCTGTCACCCTGACCTTCCAGGAGAAACGTGGCCAGTCGAGAGCACCATCCACCCCTGCAGAATGGATGGGTCAGCCCTGGGGGAAAAATGTGATCTGTTGGGGATTAATCTGAAAAAAAAAAAAAAAGTATCAGTATTCATAGTCTGGATGACTCCTTACAGGCAGTTCAGTGAGCTCTGCACAACATCATGGTTCCCCTGCTGCTGATTTTTGCGTGCTCTGGTGGTAGAGCTGCTAGATAGGGCCTTTGGCAACAAACATAGCAATCACTTCTCATGTGTGTTTCTGGTTAAATCTAAGTTAAATCCTCATTTTATACCATTTAAAATGAGATTGTTGCTTGTTGTCACCAAATGTTAAGTTATCATAAAATAAATATTTTAAATTTCTTCAGCAAGAGTTAAAAGCTTGATGGAATGATAGTTTTAGACAGGAGAACAATTTCAATGTTTATGAAATAGCAATCCTCCTTATAGAGTTACACTCTTTAGAGCATTTGTTTTCTCAATTTCTTTTATCTGGAATGAAATGTCACTCTGTATATTTGATTCTTCGCTCTGTCTCATTGTCAAAGGAGTAAAAGAAATTATTGCTGTTCAGTGCAAAATCTTAATTTTTCATTTCAATGATATCTTCCACAAAAAAGTCTCAAAGACCCTTGATATTACTGATGCAGCTTTGCAGCACCCTTAGAGACCAGCAGCATCATGATCAGTGTCTGAACAATAAGACAAGTCAGGCAAAGAGAATTTGAATAACTAAGCAGACAAAAAAGCTTGTGGCATAGCCAGAAAGAGAATACAGGGCTGTTTTATTTAGAGGGGAACTGTTAATTTTTAATTTAACTTTTTCCCAGAAAATAATTCCCAAAGCAATGCAATTTCAATAATTCTGAAATTGTTTCTGAGTTTGACTAGGATTTATGCAGCAATTTTAGATAAAAGTTGAAAAAGAGATGGGTTTGATTCCTGAGTGCTGAAATGAACATTTTCACCCTGGAGAAGGTGAGGTCTCTGCCTCCAGTTCCCAAAGGCAGGAGGGAAGGAGGGCTGCTGCAGGGCAGGAGAGGGGCTGCAAGTGGGGTTCCTGACAAAAAATGACATGAATTTCATTACCTGAAAGCAATTTTTAGTTTGTTGAAGAACCTGCTTACACAGTTCTGTTCCTAGGCTTGACTCATACATACTTTCCTTTACAGCTTCACCTGGCTGAATCATCCCTAGGAGCACATGCTGGGGTGCAGCGAGTTGGTTTGGTTATTATTGCTGAAAAACACAGCAATAAATTTTTTTACTTATGTCATCTGATTGGGTCAGATTATTCTGCAAACTTGTAAGTCACTGTTGTTTCTGAGTATGTCTGTAAGGAGGAGCCAGGTCTTACACCTCACCTGCAGCTGCACTGATACTTCTTCACCTCCTTGGAATCTCTTTTTTTCTCAAAAAAAGTAATTGTGGATAATGCTTTGTGGATGACATAACCCAAGACATTTGGGAAATCAGTTTGAGTTTAACTCTGTTAAAAGGAATGACAGAAGGGCAGGTTTGTCCCATTGTGCTATAGATGTGTGGTGCATTATGTCATTTCTTGCAGAACTGGAAGTAAACTCATGAAGTTTCACTGTTGATTAATCCCTACCAACATAGCCAATCATTACAGCCATTAAATATTTCCTCTATTTATACCAGTCCTGCCATGAGATCTCAGCTTGATTTCCAGACTTTGCATATTAGTACAAGGTTACTGAGGTATGTAAGAATTACTTTGGAAATCTAATTATTTTTCCTGCTTAAACAGTAGAACATACTGTGGTGATGAAACTTGGGAGCAGAGCCATTCACAGCAGAAAATTTAAGAGATTTTTACCCCTTTTTCTGTGCAAATACTTTAAGCATCTTTTGCTGCAATTTGCTTGCCTAGTTTTTCTTATTATGTAGTTTTTTTCTGTGTGAACAAGTTCAGGCCGATTGATTTTTAACAATCTGCTCCATGTAGATGACATTCACATTGGTTTTTTTACCAAGACTGTCTGGCAATCTGCTCTTTTCTAATTCTAATGCAGTGTTGTAAATGGTTTAGTACAGGGGCTTTGTTCTCTCAGGCTAAGGGAGAGAGAAAAAGTAGAAGATGAGTTAATCTTGGAAGTTTGATGTTAATATTTCTTCCTGGTCTTGTCCTAAGAAAAAAACTAGGACACATGGACCTGGTGTTCAAATTCTCCTGGATCTTTATCTGGAGGAAGATATGATTTACGCTTTCAGGAAACTTAAGATTCCTTTTTCTGCTATCACAGTTATGCCATCTGATTGCAAGTGCATTCATTCACATGACCCTGTTTAAAAGATCTGTCAGATCTTTGACTGGTTTGTCAAATTCCCCTGGGTGCCTCAGCTTTGAAGGTGGATATAATTTTCTTAATCTCTGTAGCCCCAGATCAGGAGCTCAAGCTATTTCATATAAGTGTCTTTTAAAATGTTGCTTTTTTTGGAGATAAACTGCATATTTTTAAGTATCTTTTTCATCTCAGACTGAATAAAACTGCTTTTTTGGGCCTATGAGCAACCTGAAATTAATTCACTGGCCTTCCTGTTTGTAGGCTTTGTTGTTGTGTTTGCATTTGTCACAGCAGTTCTTTCTCCAGTGCTTAAAGAACTATTTGCACTCTCCTTTTTGTTTTTTCTTGTGGAGACAGCTTTTAATAGAAGTTAAAAATGACTAGCACTCAAGGGAGATAGTAGCAATAAAATCATAAGGTTCAGAGTAGCAGTATTATTTTGGCTAAGGAATTTGGAGAGAATTTAAACTGTAAATCATGCCTGAGGGCTACATCTTGTGTTAGTTGAAATCTTGGAGCTGAAAAGGAAACAGGTAGTCAAACAAGTAACTGAGGAGAATGAACAGAGGGAAGATGGGAGTAAGTTGTGAAGGATTTCAGAAAGAGCTCAGATGTCATGTGGAATGGCTTTGGACAGTGATGAAGCAGATTTGACATCAAAAAGGTAGGTGGCTGCATTTATTGAACAGCATTTATTCAACATGTGCATATCAGTTGTGTCAGAAACTGCTTGAGGTGCTACCTGACAAGTAAGCACAGGGGAAAACACAAATGTCACCATTCCCATGCTGGTTCTGAAGTGTTTCATGGTTCAGAGGTTCACAGATTTGGAAATAACTTAGAGAAAGTTTTTTAGATGGTTTTACTTGAAATCTCTTTTGGTGCAGGCAGAATCCCAGGGTGAATCACAGAGTTTATTTGACTAGCCCACAGAGACCAGATTAGTAGTTGGAGACAAAAAGGGATGAGTACTATGTTTCTATCAGTTTGATAACAACAGTGTTTGTCTTGCCTCATGTGGCTTACAATTTGAATACACTATCCAGAAAAGTTTTGTTTTGTTTTTATGGCACAAAAATAGATGATTGGGGATTTGCATTTGAAGTTCATGCAGAAAAGTGTTGGCACAGCTGGGAACTAAATTTTGAGCTTCTCGTTCCTAGACTAAAGACTACTCTCCCTGTGTTTACAGATCCTCCACTGATGCAGATAAACGTTATGGTATGAAATACAATTCAACTGATTTACATCAATAGTGAACTGACCTTTTGTAAAAAGATAAAACTTCAGAGTTTGATTATCCACTTGAAATCTATTTTGATTTCTAAATATGAAGGCTGTAACCCAGCAGAGAGAATGTCTTCTGCATATTAAAATTCATCTCGTTTCATTTTCTATCAGTTCTGCCTTGTAATAAGGTTATACAGAGAGAAGGCTACATTTTTTTTTTTTTTTGTAGTCATACAACAGCCTGTTAGGTATTTGGATTCCACACTCGTGATGTGTCATCCTGGTGTCTGTTAACCCTGTTAAGTTGGTTTCTTACTGAAAGACACACTATATGTGATTCTGGGCTGGGGGAAGAAAATCAACTAAAACACTGTAAATTTAATTGCAGAACTATGCTCACTGAAGAGAATTCATAATTAAAAACATGACATGGAAGAAGAAAATAATGAAGAGAGGGATGATAACAGAATGACATTTAAGAAGAGGTGAGATTTGGATTTGTTGTTGAATCAGTTGCTGTTACTTTTAATGATTCAATATAATTGAGGTTTACCTATATGGGAGGTTCCTCAGTTGTCTGCATCTTTGAGAAGACTGTAAATAAACCTGAAGTAGAGAGACTGACATATGTATTTTGGAATCTTTTGTAGTGTATGTAATTTATCACTTTAGGGTGGTAAATGGGAAAGGATCTGACTGAATTGTGGGGTGGGAGAAGATTTTTTTTCCCCTTTCATTGGTTATTAATAATGCTTGCCAGCCATATGCCATTTCTGGTGAACTTTTGATTCTTTCTCTTCTGGGAGCAATATTTTTTGTGGCATTTTGACATGTTTAGCTGATTCTTCACCCGACATTTCATTAACTCATTGGTCTTGATTTTTTTTTTCTGTTACAGGGATGAAAACTGAGAGCAGCATGTTGGTGTGCAGCTAGTGTGAGTGAGACCAGGCTTAAATTCAGTGACAGATTCCTGCCTCCCACCAACCTACTGTTCCAAATATGCTAATGTGTCTTCTGGGATTCTGACACTGCAGTTAGAGTTTGGCTAATAATACAACCCATACACTCTTCACCCTTGTGTCCATGACTGCTATTCTAGCACAAGCTCTTGTACAGGAATGTGGTAAACCTGACTGAAGAATTGATTTGGCTTCAAAAGAATCTGGTAAACTTTGTTTTTCAGCTGAATTGTTTTTACTTCTGGCTTGTTGAATTGCTGCTAAATCATTTTAATGCTCTGGTGCAATGGGTAAGAAGTGGCAATAGGGAAGTGATATTGTCATTTTTTCACCCCAGAACTGCTGTGAAAATGTTGTGAAAAGGGAGAAGATACCTTGAGATGTTTTGCCTGTATGCTACTGCTAGGTTCCAGGACAAGCCTGCAATTCTTGAAACTAAGTGGAAAAAGATTCCTTGGTCTGAAAGCCTCGGAAATCTTCCTCCTTTCTGGTTTTAAAATTACTTAAAAAAATATATTATTTTTGCCTAATGTTGAGCACCTTGTAGTTGTGTCTTAAGTGTATTTTTTCTCTAGACCTCTGTGTTTTCCTTCACTGAGATTTTGCAGATGCCTTTTAGCACAGGATACGCTCAGGGAACATGAGGAGGTTCTTTGTTGGAGAGGAGAACAATGCACCTGCAGTAATGCTATGTATGCTACGGACTATCTGAGAAAGCCAATCCTGACTGGGGTGCAGAGAACAAAACTCAGTTTCTGGTGAGGAGAGAAAACAATACTATTTCCTTTTTAGCCCTGAATAGGATGGAAAATAGCAAAGATGTTTTGCCATCTTTGATAGATATTTACTGGAAATGTAATTAAATCTTTATGTAAAGGTTTCTAGAGGTCTCCACCTGTGTGATCCTCTTTTTCTCCTGCATCATACTGGAGTAGTTGAACTGCTGATTGACAAAACCATATTAAACTACTTTAAACCTAACCTAAAATTGGAATACTGGAGGAACACTCTGTGTTTTTTAAATTGTTTTTATTTTTTTAAATTAGAGATACTCTATCATTATGAGCTGCTGACCAGAGCCAGGGTCAACTGCATCTACCTATAACTTCAACTTGGGGTGATTTTCAGTTGTTCAATCTCTATTCCAAAGGGCCAAGTTCCTATTTTGAACTATTTTAATTTTTGATAGTCATATTAATTCTCATATATATCTATATGTTTTTAAACCTTCCCACTAAGACTCCTGGCTGTGGCTTTGACTCTGGCATTGTCTTACAAGGGACATTACAGAATTAGAAAGGGGGTATTGCTTTTTGGCAGTACCACAAAATTGAAGGCACTCAAACACAACTGAATGTTATCAAGGTTTCTGTTTTCATTCAGAATAAGGCAGAATTTTGGCTTTTATCATTTCAAAATTACACTTCCATCTGCTGAACTGGCTGAATTCTGCCTTCTCTAGTTCTTTGCCCGTTCTCTGTAGGTGCCCCAGGGAGGGAGGAGGGAAATGTAATCAAGGAAGGAAGTAAGTTAGGAGAGATGTTCAGGAAATAACAGCTTCCTCCTAGTTATATAGCTCTGGAGTTCTGGTCAATATTTTCATTAAAGACTCAGGTGATGCAATAGGGAGATTGATAGACTTATGAAGGACTTGAAAGTTCTTTTAGATTTAAATTAGAAATCAAATTATTTGGAAAGCTGAAGATAGGACTTGGAAATGTCTGTATAATGTCCAGAAAGGAAGAGTGGAAGTTCAACATTTAGGCAGATCTAATAGTCTGCAAGAGTATTTGGTGTGGAAATTATTATAGTACCAATTCTGAAGGAAACCATCTGGCTTAGACTGATGGCTGAGTTGGGTTGAGACAAGGAGTTGTTCAGACTGGATAAAAGATTGAGATTCATTAAGAAATGCAGAACAAGATCCTGCAAAGAGGGAGGGAATAATCTGCCCTTCATGTCTAGCAGTTGCAACAAGAAATTATGGAGTTATATTACAGCAAAACATATTTAGACACAGTGTTAAGATAACCTTCCTGAGAAGGATAGGCATAGCAGAATGAATTACTAGTAGGGGTTGTTGAGACTTCATAGCTCTGCAGAAGAAATCTTAAGAAATTTAAACTACAGATCTGTCAGGAATTGTACAGATATCGTAGTTCTTCCTTGGGGAAGGGATGTGGGCTACAGGATTTCTCATGTCCACTAGAGACAGATTTTTTTTTTTAACTGAAGTAACTCTGTTTGTCTGACTTTTTCTCTCTTTCCCCCTCTCAGCTGGGAGATAGGGATTAAGAAGGTGCAGTCAGTAAGATCCCAAGAGAAATCAAATGGGAAGGAGCATCAGGAAGTCTCTTGGCCAGCCCTGTTCCAAGCAGGGTCAGCTGTGAGATCAGATGTGATTACCCAGGGTTTCAACCCTTTGGGTCTTGAAAAACCCCAAGGATGAAGACACACAAATAGCTGCTGGTCCCTCCCTCTCCTAGCTGATTCCCACCTGATAAATGTTCATTCTCTTCCCTGTCCAAGTGCAACTGAACCCCCTGCAAAGGAGTTCAGGAGAGTTCAGCTCTATAAGCAACTTTCTCCCTTTACAAAATGATACACACAAATGAAGACAAGATTTTTCAGGCATAGTTTTTGCTTTTAATGTTCCTGTGGATGTTTTAGGGGACGCTGGAATGAAAATAATATTTGTGTTACTTGAAAGAATCGAGGGAACAATTCCATGGAGAAGACCAAAGTAGAGGAAAACAAGGTAAACAGGTGTCTTGGGAACCACTGATCTGCTGAATGAGTGGGAAGAAATGGATGTAAAATAGAGTATCATGGCTAGTTTTTGTATCAAAGGGAGAATGATGCATATTTAAAAATAAGGGGTTTTATTATTTCTTATCCACAGTGCTTATTCTTCAGTTTGTCATAATTTTTCCAATTGTTCTATAATAGGATTGCTATGAGCAGGTACTCTTGCTCATAAATGGATTAATCTGGCTTCCCCTGAAGACAAAGAGACATTTCTATTGATTTCAGTGGGAAATGAATTAAGTCCATTTTCTTTAAACTTGGCACCAGTTGTCATCACTTAGAGCTATTGTTCAGGGGACGGTAAGTAATAGAAAAGATGGGAATTAGTGTCTGATTGTGTTGCCCTAAATACGCTCTGGACTCATTCCAAATTAATTTCATATTTGCACAAACTGTCCAACCTATCCAATTGTCCTTGTCCAGTGGTTTCTTTCCTTTGCTTGCTGCCATTCTGAACCTTTTATTTGCTTTGCCATCCCCTTGGCTTTCAGTCTCTGTGGGCCCTGAAGTTGTCTGTGGCCTCGACAGTTTGTGGTCCTCAAACTGGGGATGGAATTCTCCTTGTGCGATGTGTTTAACAAGTACCATATGTCCTCACGATCCATCCAGGCCAGTCCTGTCCTTTTGCTGTTTGGATGATCTAGTTTCCTCCTTTAGCAGGCTGCTGAGTTGCAAACATCCACACAAATGTTCCCATTCCAGTGGGCTCCACTGCTGGAGACCTATTTCATCTAACAGCTGGCTGAACGTCATTGTAAAATTGCAAATGCTCAAAAGTTTTGCTCCCGTTCCCAGGGGTTCCCCCATTAAAATTATTTTGCATTCACTACCTGCCAACAGGGCCTGTAAGAGAGCCAGAAAAGCAGCAGATTAGGCATAAGTATGAATTCTGAGTGGAACAGAGAGGTTGGAGATTGAATTTTTAGCTGAAAAAAAAAATGGGCCTTTCATGAGAAACAAAACTGAGTACCAAGTGCTCTGTGGGGCCTTTACATTGAACTGTAGTTCACAATTAACACCTCTGCTGTTTTCTCACCATGGGAATAGAAATCCCCCCGAAAGTTCATTGTGTTAAGATTTGCCCTTCACATTTTGGAGATCTTCTTCCAGCCAGATTCTCTTATTTCTGTAGGCAGAGTAAGTCATTGTGGCTCTCTATTTAAAGAGAAGCTGGGTATTAACTGCACCATTGCAGTCTTTTCCCTGGGCTTGTAATCAATGGATGTGAAGTTTTAATCCTTTCAGTTTTACAGACCTGCAGAAGTGAGTAATGAGAAAAAAGCCTCTTGCATATTTTCACCTTTAAGTGCCCAACTTTTCAGTGTTGTGAACAGACTGATTGTGCAGTACAACAGATGCTGGGGTCTTTCATCCTTCATAACAAGGAAGAAAAAAACCTCAATTACACATTTGCAACCTGGAAATGTTTTCTAAGGAGTGAAGCTATCTTTCTATAATGAATATTTACGATATGATTGTTTCAGTTCTTTACTATCATTAAGAGTGTCTCTCTTCCATTTTTCTTCCCCAACCTATGCTTGTGAGCATGGCAATTTGATCTTTCTTGCCATGCCACTTGTTGTCACATATGAGTTTGTGTTTCCAGTAACATTTCTAGGCCATTTCTTTTAAATGATTTATCTGTTTTCCTTTCTCCTGTGATAACTTGGCCTCCATGCTAATGATTGCCTGCTGATGTTGAAATGTAGTGTCACTGTTCATGTTTTGTTAAATTGAAACGATTATACTTTTCTTTTAATGTTTATTTTTCCTTGACAGGTGGGGAGGGAGGACACTTGCCATCTTCTATTTACTACTAAAGTTCACTTAATATTGTACTATGTTTTCTTTGGAGCTGTACTTATCTTAGGTGCTTGATAGAGGAGAGCTGTTAAGAAAGAGATAATTAAATGCTACTTCAGTTTTGTGTAGCTGTATGAGACCTGACACCAGCATATAAATACAGAAAGAATATTTTGGTGGTTGGCATGATGGAAGAATTAAAACAGTTAAAAACAGGAAGACCAAGGCCACCACTAACCTGTCAGTTTAGCCTTAGCAAATGCTCCTTAGAGATGTGTTTTCAGTGGGAGTCAGGGAAGAGAACGTGAAAGAAAAATAACCCCAACTAAACAAAGGCAGGGCAACACATTCTCTCTTTATTTGTATCAAGTTTTTTTCCTGCTTTCATTCTTGAAGAGACAAAATCCAGGGGAAAAAAAAAGCCCAACTTCTATTCCCTTTCTGATAATCAACATATAAAACCAGTAGCAATGCCATAAATAACAGCTGTATAAATGCTGAATGGTCTGGGAACTGAAATATGTGATGTATGATAGAACATTAAATGATGGTTTTGAAGTATTATTGAGGGTACATTTTCTCTTTCTCAACATAATTCAGGAAGAAAACAAGAAGACAAAAAATAATTAAAACAGGCTTTAAATGTGCTTGGCTTTTTCTTAAAGTGGAATTGAAATAGGAGCTTTATATGTGTGCATGTGTATATATTTTTCGTGGTGTTTGACAACATAAACTTCTTGTGTTTAATATTCTGTATTGCCTGTAGTTTAAAATTCTTCAATCAAGTGAAGGAAAACATGCCAATATGATCATGCTGAAATATTAAACAAAATGGCATATTTCAACCAAATATAGATAGCAAGACATATAAAAACATTTTAGGCTTTTTGGTTGACATATTTCACTTCTGTTTCTTCCTATTTCACGATGCTTGACTTGAGCTGTGCTCTAAATTGTGACAAAGCCCATCACTGAGGTTTGGAGATCTTGAAAAGAAGTGAACCATGTCACAGAAAGAAAAGAACGTGATTTTGGTAACATTTCTGTAGGTAATTCTTACATCAGAGCCACTTTGAAGGATGAGGAGTACACACCTATAACAAAATATTTGTTAAAAACCCACCCCTTGGAACAAGAGAGATTTAAGGAGAAGTCACTGAACAACTAATGTCAGAAATACAGAAAAGCAGCTCACATTTGAACAGGTAAGAGACAAGAAAGGATCCAGTGTTTGTCTTCTACATTGTTGTTATTGACAATTTTGCTTAAGGAGACCTTCAGAATAATTGCCATGTTTTGGCACAGGCAGTTGTTCAATGACTTTTGAACAGTCCCTCACACTTTACTTATAGTGCCAATGGTCACAATTCCTGACCTGTACGTGAATTAATTTCTTTTTGACTTTGTTGACTCCTGAAAATTTCACTTTCCACTCAAGAGATAGAGAGGATGACTGATGACAGGCAGAGTAGGTGATCATGTCCTTATGTGTTTCATGTTCCCTGGAGGCAGAAATGAAAATTCTGGTAAAAGTGACCTTCCCCATGTCACCACAGTGTTACTGATGACAGAGATGATTCTTTACCTCTACCATTACTGAATAGAGGATTATCTGTTGGTGTTTCCTTTCCCTGCCCAGTTCATGCTATTTCACATTTTTATTATAACCCTTAATCTAACCTTTTTGCTCAGAAACCCAGACCATGAGGAGTTTACTGAAAAAGGATAATGTAGCAAGCTCTGTTTTTTCTGTTTTTGATTAATCATAGAAAAAAAATTGTAGCGAAATGCAGGATAAAATACAACTTTTTTTTACTACAACTCATATAATTAATTTTGCAATATAAACCTATTTTTATGAATCACAAAGTTTTGCACACTTTTTCTATTTTCTTTCTCTTCGATATAAATCTTGAAACTGTATTAATATTTTTATATGAGAAAAAGATAGAGGCGCTTTAAAAGTTGCAGTCAGGGTGGCATTAAATATAAATAAACCTGGCAAGTACAGGTACCAAGATCAATGTGACCTTTCACAACTTAAAATGCAGTCTTGTCCTTAAGTTTGATCTACACTGATGTAGTGTTATTAATAATAATCATCAGATTGTCTTTGCCTTCAAGAGAGATTTTAAAACAATATGTTTTTATAGCATCTCATTTGGTGGTTTCTGATTTTTTTTTTGACAGGGTTCAGCTATAAAGTTTCACTTAAAAGCAGAGGTAAGAAATTGTTTTGAAATCTGACCTTCAAATATGGTCACAACTGGGATTTTGAAGAGAAGCACCCAAAACAGAGAATATTGTGATAAAATTGTGTGCTGACAATGTTATACTGTCTGATCAGCCCATGCATTTTTTAACAGTTAATAATATGGAAGTATTATACAGCAGTAGTGTTTAGATGCTTGAATATCCACTTTGAACAGGATGGAGCCTATCTGGTTATTGCAAGTGACTTTTCAAAGTTCACTCATAATTATGAGCCTCAGCTGGGTTTGAAATACTGACTTGTAGGTGAACTCTGTCACATCTCTTATGAATTTTTATTCCACTCAGAAAATATGGAATGCCAGATATGTCCTTTTTTCCAAACTCTTTCACTTAGAGATAGAATTTTCTGCAAGAATTCCCAGGTAACAACATGACATTAAAAAAAAAAAAAAAAAAAAGAATGACCTGTTATCTTCCAAGTTTTTATAACCTAAAAGTGGTTTGTAACTGTAGAAAATAGGGGGTAATTCAAGAAAATATTGACATATTTTCTTTTTCATGGCTCTTTTCATCATCCCTACCATCAGCTGCTGTCACATGATACCTGAATGAAGGTTTCCCCTCAGCAGCCCAAGGAACTCTCCACATATCTGGTGGAGGTCACTCACATAGCTTACCTGGGAGTGAATAATGCAGCTGGGAAAAGAACAACATCCTAAGAGCTGCAAATAAGACGTTTGAGCAGAGTGACATTCCAGTGATCATCAAGTGTAGCTGAACTCTGAAAGTATTTATTGCTGGATTGGTCCTTGAGGGGGGAAAAAGTCAGAAAAAGTGGATAATGTGGTACTGACACAGGGGATGAGTTATGAGCTGTCCTTCATGACATTTCTTTTCTAAGAGCTCCCTTTTCCACTTGTGCCAAGCAGTTGTTTCCTGGTTTTGGTTTTTTTCTTCATCCTTTAAAAAACCTCAGCAGGTTTCAGGGTGGGAGGTGGGGAGGGGAAGAGTGGAGCTCCTGGTTTCTGCTGCTGCTGCTGCAGGGGTTGGGTGGGCAGACTTGGGGGGGACAAGCTCTCTGGTGTGAGGCAGAACAGAACACCTTTTGCCTGGCCACCTTCATTCCTGTGACCCTTTTCCCTCCCCAGCAGCATATTTCCAGGAAATGTGAGCTGTAGCTGGGTGAACCATACCTCAGCAATCCGAGGAGATGCGATAGATGTCAGGGTGTCTTGGGTGTTATTTTCAGCAGAACGTTGAAATGTGAGGGTGAGGATCATGAGAGATCTGTCAAGGATCTGCCCATGACTCAGAGCATCTCTGTCCCAGCCAGATGACATCCAGAATGGAGTGAGAGTCATGTGTGCTCTGTGCCTGAGCTACTTTGTGGGTGCTTGAAGACAGATTTTTCTATCACAAAACTGATTCAATCAAAACATTACAAGTTCCTAAATAGCCTCAAACAATAATAGCTATATGTAAAGCAGGACAATTATCAGATGGATTTTCAAGACATGCTGACAGTCTGCTCACTGATACTTTTTCCCTTTCAGCCCTGAGGTCATATTTTGTCTGTATGTTTTGCTGAGTGCTTTATAAGAACTCTATAAATAAAAAGTTATAACCATGTGTTTGCATTTTCCTTGATTAAAATGTGATGTAAATGTATTTAAAATGACATGCAAATGATATGAAGGCTCCAGGCGTATTTTTTCCAGCAAGACCCTCTGCATTGTAAAGGTTGTTAACAAAGCAAGGAATTAAAAAAAAAAAAAAAAGAGAAGGGGAAAAAAAGTGAAAAAATCAAGTAATTACTGGAAGCAAGAGGGCATTGAAGGAGATCTTTACAGTTATAAAATGGGTTTAGAAAGAGGAGAGACATGTTGGTACAGAATTCACTCATTCCTGGTGACTATCAGGAAGAATTTGCTATATCCTTGGGTCTTTTTCTAAGGCTTGCTTCAGAAGTCTGTACTATAACGTACACTATATTTTCTACTGCTTAGAGTTTATATATTAGGATGGAATGAGCTGAAATATCTCTCTGAAACGTCAGACTTAGTATAGCAGGAATTTATGGTTTCAATGCTTTCTTGTCTGGAGTTTGACATACACCATTTGGTGGTACATTAAATTGTGATAGGAACCTTTATGATACAATTTTGACTCAGGGTTATAAAGTAAGAGACAAAAATGTGCCTTAGAAATGTGGTACAGTATTCACAGGTCTGGTTTTTTCACAAAGGGGTGAGTATAAACTCTGTTAGCACAGGGTTTAGCATTTCCAAGCTCTGCACCTTCTGCTTTTTTGATGTCATATTTAGGGTTTTTTTTGAAACCATGTTTTCTGTTGTGGGTGTGTGCATGCACGTATAGGGATGTGTGTATGCATATGTATGTCAGTGTGAACAACATGAAATGGCTCTTCTTGAATCTCTAAGCAATGTAAAACCAGATATCGCTGAATTACAGCCTTCAGACAATTCCTGACTGGATTTATCTCTCCATATAAAAACATGGTAGGATGAGATGCTTGGGTTCATTCTGCATGCTCTACACCTGCTCGTTCAGTTTAACTGCCTTTTGTCACTGCCTTGGCATAAATAAGGCATCAGGATCATACTGCTCAGCCAGTTTTGCAATAGTTTGCTGCAGGGAGGAATGGGGGCTGTGACTGAAATTGTCTAAAGGCACTTCCTTGTTAACAAAGAAGTCAAAACTTGCTCAAGCCTTCCCAGCTGGCACAGAAAGTTCTTATCCACTTAATACCTGCTGAAAGAGTGTGAGGCTAAGTCAATTGTGGATAAGACAGCTGAAGATCAGAATAAAATACTTCATTGGGTAGTCTTATTTAAGCAAGAACAGAACCGTGATCCTGATTTTAACTTTTGCATATTAATTTATCTCACTACTAAGCTAAATATCTGTCATTGCAGGAGGCTCTGTGTTTAAGAAAAGAAGCACCTTTTCTTGGGCTGGAAGATTTAGTAAGGGAAGCTGTGACCTTTGAGATACCTTTCTTTTTGTCCACAACAAAAGGCTCAGCAGTTCTGGGATGCAACAAGGTAAGTCAGATGCAATGTGCTGCAGAGCTGATCAAATTCTGTGGCAACTGGATGCTGACTTGGCAGGTACTGTTCCCAAGGCAGTTAATTGTTTCCAGCAGCTTTTCTTTTATTTGCTCTTTTTTAAGAACGTTTTTCCTGGGTGACAGTGAAGCCAATGCAAATATGCATAATGAGTATTGCTTTAGGTTTCTTTCAGGACACAGGGCTTTACTAATACAGTATGTGAAAACTCCAGACATTTCCCACAGCTCAGACTGAGCTGGAGTCACAGCTGTGGTAAGAGCTGGCTATAGACAAGAATAAATTAACCCCCATGAGAGAAAGCCAGATTATGTGGCAGGTACCTTTTTGGGTCAACCACCACTAAAATGAGAGAGATTAGGAGAAATTCTCTTTATGATTTAGCATGGTATTCTATTTTCTCCCCCGAATGCTATCTTGATTAAATTAACTGTGGAAAACCTGCCAAGGTCTTTAAGATGCATAAAATAAGGTACACCAATAAAGTCAAAAGGTATGTCAGTAAAGTTCAACATGTTTGTACTAATAAAACCAGTGATTCAAGAAACTCACACTTCTGTAGCCTTTGAATGAGAGAACTTGTTCACTAGGTGTGAGTGAGTCACATTGCATGCATGTCCAGACATTGCAGGGTTTTATGTGCATGAGGCTAATGTTAGAGTGCTACTGAGCTCATAAGGAATGTGGAGGGAAAAAAATTCCTTACCAAGCTTTGTATGTTTTTGAGAGGAAAGAAAATATGTAGAGGAATTCATCAAATATGACCAGTATATTTAAATTGCTTGCAGTGATAACAGAAGGAGATATTAATAACAGATAAAGGGGTTCTTAGTTACATACTTAAAAGCTTATTTAAAGAGCCTAGATTAGATCATAGATCAACACAGCCTCACTGGAAAAAGCACTCGTCTTACACATCAGGCTGCACACTGCAGCACTTAACTGAGACTTTGGTGAGATAAAGCTGTTTGGCTTTTAAGTCAACCTTGAGATGACTTTCCCTTTTAAAAAGCCCAAGCCACTTTGATTATGTATTTGGTTTGCATGCTAAATAAGCTGCTCAGCTAAAAATATACCCCCGCAAGGAGCTTATGTCATCTCCCCCCAAATGTGTGACAGGGAGTGAAAGACAGGCAAGGCAGAAGAGGCAGTATAAGAAACCAAGTTTTAATTTTTGTCAGGATGAATTGGTAAATTTGTATTAAATTATCTAATGCCTAGAAGACAAAGGCTTTAGCTTTTAGATGACAAATCTATGACAGCTAGAGGCCAGATCTACAGGCTGTGCAGTTTGGGGAACTTTGTTCATTCTGTGCTGTTTTACACCACTTCCAATGCTCACGTCAACCTCACGAGCTTTCTACTTATTTAAAAAAACTCAGCAAAGTCAGGTATAAAACCTGTGGCACCTGAGATTGACTCCTCGCCCCATTCCCACCTTCCAAACTAGGTGCAGCCCTGGCTGTCCTGGGCCATGAGTTGGATCTTCAGAGATCCAGAGGAGCTGCTGGCTGCTCCTGTGGAGGAGTGACAGCTACAATAGATGTGCACTCCATCCTGCCCTGTGTTAAAAGGATGTGCCCTCCAGGTAAATTCAGGCACTGTCAGAGCTGACACCTTTCTCAGGAATTAACAGGAGGCAAAGCTCTGAAACGCCAGATTCCCAGTAAATTCTCTCAGCTTTTCATTAATTCCCTGGCTGTAGATACTTACCCCAGGAGACCTTAAAGGGCCTTTTTATTGTTCTAAGGAACTTGTTGGAGTAATTTAAATAGATAGGAACACTGTGTTCCCTGGATAGGAGGTGAAGGAGCCATGATAGGGCTATTATTTTACTCGAAGGTAGAGGCTGGAAAACAGGCAATGTTTAAATTTAGAATTCTCCACCACTGAACAAACTCCAGCTCTGCCCAAGGGCTGTGGAGAGCAGGGCAGTTTTCAAAGCCCTATTCTTTTTTTTTTTTTTTTTTTTTCCTTTTTGTAATCTCCTCAGCTAAACAGGGATCAGAAATGGAAAAGGAAACCTCAACAATGCAGCCCAACCCCTGGGGAAGCAAGGCTGATTAATGGACAATGTTATGGCTCATTTGTAAAAAGGGAAACTCTAGCAGAGTACTCTGTTTACTTTGTCCATACGATTCATATCAGCATTTCCGGAAAAAAAATAAAAGATGTTTGGATATCTTGAATACCTTGGGAAAACAAGCAAATAGCTTATGGACATCTGCAATGAAGAGTAGAAATTGCTGGAGGATTTATTACAAACATTGCATGTACTGGAATGGTCAGACTCCAGTAGATTTTCCTTTAGCCTAATATCCTTCCAATCAATTTATTTCTGAAGGTTGGTTTGGAGTTTAGGGATGAGTTTCCCTCTAAGAAAGGCACTGTTTACGGACCTACAGCCAGCCGGACCTACATACCTGCTTTTCTTTCAGGGGATAAATGACACCTTGGAGTCTCTCTGTATCACTCTGTGTGCTTGAGCTACCATGGTTTGACTTGCTGCACTGCCAGGTCTGGAATTAGAACAGCAGCAACAGGCAATTATGCATTTCTGGACCTCAGTAAATTAGCTTAAGAGGCTCTGGTTTCTTTTTTTTCTGAAGTTTGATTCACAGGTACCTATTTCAAATCCCCTGTCTCAGAAAAAAAAGGGAAGAGCTAGATTAGCCTCTGCCAAATTGTACACAGAGTGGCTGTCTTTGGCACTGAACTGACAGGACTGGGACTGTTGGATTGTTTTCAGATGGGTTATGGCTATCGTGAGATGTCAACTAGCTGGGAGTCACACACTGGGAAGAGCAAAAGGTGAAAGAGAAAAATCAGAAGCAAAGAAGAGATATTATACAAGGACGGGTGAGCTGGGAGAATATTGGTAGAAATGAAGTGTCAAATACCTCCTAGATTTTGCCAAAAATAGCAAGCAAATTATGTAACCCACAGAGGAGCATAGCCTTTTTAAAGTACACAGCGATCTGTGTGTGAACGTATACAAACATACATTACCTATATGTGGTGAGGCTCAAGATAGTGGAAGTGCTTTGGAGGGAAAAGCTGCATTGAAAACTTTTCTGTTTAACACCACCACCTCCTGCATCATGGACGTTAATGCTACATCTGTCAGCCATGAGATTTGCTTCTCTTTTGGAATCTGTGTCTGAGTTATTCACTTTGATGAAAAGTTGCAGAGAGCCTCAAGGCAAAGGTGAAACCTGCAGTAAATACATTCTTAGTAAATGTGCACAGAAACTTGAGTCTTTACGGATCCCTCTATTTTTGATAGATTCTAACTGTGACTGGCATGTTCTCACTGAATAATTGAGGTTGCAAGAGATGTCCAGAGACTCCCTAGTTCAGCTCTGCTCAAAGCACGATCAGCTGCAGCAGGCTGCCCATTTGTAATCAGGATTTTGATTATCTCCAAGAGCGGAGGCTCCACAACCTCTCTGGGAAGCCTCTTGTGCTGTCTGCCCCCCCTCACAGAAACAGTGCTCTCTTATGTTTGAACGGGATTTTCTTCTATTCACTTTGGGCCCATGGCCTGCTGTCCTGCCACCTGTTACTGGATATGACCAAGAACTTGGCTCTATCTTAATCCCTCCCATCAGGTATTTATTTTTATTTGCTCTCTCTGCCTCCACCACCCTCCCCCACCCCCAAAGCCTTTTCTTCTCCATATTGAACAACCCCAATGTTCTCAGCCTCTTCTTATTAGTCAGATGCTGCAAGGCCTTATCATCTTTGTGGCCTTTTCCTAGATCTGCTCCTGCATCTCTCTCTCCTCTCCTGGGGAGCTCAGCACTGGGCACAGAGCCCCAAAAATGTGCTGGCACTGTTTATCCTACTCCAGCCAAGGAGGCTGTTGCCTCCTTTGCTGCAGAGACGCACTGCTGGCTTGTGGTCACCTGGGTGTCCAGTAGGAGCCCCAGGACTTTTTCTAAAAACCTGTTTTTCATCCAGCTTGTCCCCAGATCACTCTGGTGCAGGAGACTATTGCTCCCCAGGGGCAGGAATTTTTATCCTCCACCGTTGAACTTCATGAGATTCCTTTGGGCTCATTCCTCTAGCCTGCCCTCGTGCCTCTCTGAGAGCTTGTACCTGACTGGTGGATTTCCATATTGTCCTTTATTTCAGAGCATTAAATGAACAACTTCACTGAGATGTACCAAATGTGTGTCTCTCCAGCCCTTTCATGACCCTTCAGTTTTGGGTTTGATTAGCCTTACCAATGAATACCTGTAGCATTTGCTTTCCTGTAAGGCCACTTTATCTCACCAGACCTCTACACTTCCCATTTAGCTTAATTTTGTATATGTTTACACAGTGAATTCCTTAGTCTCTTGGCAGACAATTTAATTGGTTAATTGAGCTTTGTTACCCTTTCATGCAACAATCACAGTTGCCTTTGAGGGATTGTCCTTGCCTGTTGTACAGTCTTGTACATTGTGGAGATTTTGGCACTGATAAAGTGCTTTTGGCCAGACTGGATGTGTGTTATTTACTCCTGTTTCTTCAGAGGCAATTATTCTAAGGTTGACTGTAGCATCAAACAAATCACCAAACCCACAAATGCTTCTGATCAGCTTTTAGCTGTCTGACAATGCTGGGCTTAGCAGCATGTGTGTGTTATTGGGAACTAGCCATGGAGCTCTGGAGGGGATTCAGAGCCAAAAGTCGGCAGCCTAAATGGATTGGCCAGAAGACAGGAGCTGAGCATTCCTCCATTCAGCACTGTGGGCTGGGAGTGCCTGTGAAAAGCTGCTCCTCCATAATTCCATGGGCATTTTAATGCCTTGGGGTGCCATTTCTCAGAACAAAATAACAGGAAATCTGTGCTTCTCATCATCTCTCAGTTGCTAGATATTGGAATAATCTTGAGGACAAGATCTCCTGTTGTTTCTTCCTCATGAGGGACCTTTTGAGGAAAACACTACCTTGGAAAAACATGGACCCATATACCACTGCAGCTATTGAAATAATTCACGTTTAGAGGGTTTCTTGTGGGATGTTGTATGCAAGGCTTGTTGAGCAAGATCCCTCCTGGGTGGCCTCTGTCCATCTCCCAGTGTTTTCCTGACACATCTTTTACTGCAAAGAGTAATTAAAGGCCTTCACCTCGGAGGTTCAGGAAGAGTGGAAGGAGGTATTGCCTGAACGATGTATGCCTGACACTTTTGTTCCTATCGCTTCCCTGATAAGCTCAAGCTGTTAAATTCTAGCTCACCAATCAGTAGAACAATTTACTACCTCTGTGTCATTTTAAGTGGGCTGTCTGGCTGGAGCAGGATGTATTCAAATGAAAGTTAACAAAGTATGTTTTCTTTTGAGGATTTGTCTGCTATAAAGAGCATGAAGGGAACTTTTGAACGGGCATTCTCATCCCGTTACAGCTGAAATATCCATTGTACCTCCCACAGCTTCAATAACTGCAGTTATTTTCATTTCCAGCACATTTAGAAACAAACAATGTTGAATCTACTTTATTTGATGGGAGAGGTTCATAAAGAAATGGCAAAGGGCTCGCATTTTTAAAATATTTGGCCTTCAGATATCCTCTTCTTTCCAGATCCTTTAAGCCATGCTCAGGTGACCCTTACAGGCTGAGCAGCAAAACCCTGCTGGGAGAGAGGGGCCCAGAGCTGCCTGGTCTCCCTTGTGGTCCCTGCCGATCAATGTCTGCTCTTATTCCACAAAAAGGCTGGACTGTCTTGGCAGGGAAAGCTTCATGGGATCAGGTATAATCCCCTGAGGAAAACAATTGTATGCAATAAGAACTTGAAAGCATGAAAGGAAAAGATTTTCAACTGCTCTAAGCAGAGCTTTGTTGGTAAAAACTGCATCTGCCACTTTTCTCTGGTTAGTTTTCTGTTATGCGAAAAACTGTAGGAAGGCAAGGCTCATGCTATTCTATAAATGAGCTTGTCCAGTAATTGTAAAATAAAATAAAGTTATTTGACTGCAAACCGGATATAAACTTGATGACTGAGTGCAAGGTATTTGTTTTCTTGTGTAGACTTCTCATATTTTTTCCTCCCCTTACTCCAACCAGTCTGTAGAAGTGTTTTCTTTCATTGGTACCTCAAAGCCTGAATGTTGTAAATTCTGGGTGAAAGACTTAATTCAAATCCCTTTCTCCCATTCTTCTGTAGAAATTCAAGACTTGTAGGTTCAGAGAACATGAATTCTTGTCTTTCCTCTCCTCTCAGTATGATCATGTTGTTGAATTTTAAAACTCAGTGTTAGCTAACAGTGACACGACAGTGAAACACCTATTTACCTTTTGTGTGACTGAGGCAGCTTGTTTCCTCTGATAGAGAATGCAGAAACCAAGCAAGCTACAAGTTTATATATTTTTCTCTTTTCTGGTTAGAGAGCCCTTGAGGATATCCTTAAATGCTAGTTTATAGGATAGCCAAAGCCTGCAGGTAAATGTAATCCATAAAAAAAGAACATTACACTTGTGCCATTTGTACCTGAAGTGTCTTTCTCTGTGACTGGGAGGCCAATAGGTATTTCCCAGACACCACACAGAACTGCAGCTGAGGAAAAAAGGCGCTAAACCGATCCTTTGTCTGCTCTGACTGCCTTGGAACTAACTTGATAGGTCTTAATTTTCTTTCCTTCACAGCTCTTAGCCTGCTGTGCACAAGCAGGAGAAAGGCAGCTGCCTGGGCTGCTGCCCACCATGCAGGTGATGGCAGAGCCAAACTGTTGTTCTTTCCCCTATTCAGGGTCAGCCCTTGACACTGCTTCGAGTTTTTGGGCAGCATTGGAGCTTGGGGGACCTTAATGTTAGGTCATGTTTCTGCCTGATCTTTGTTCAAGTCATATTATTTTAACCCCATGTGCAGATTCTCCTGGTTAAATTATTGGGCTTTGAAAATCTCCCTAGAAGGTAGCAAATGAATCTGCATTTTGTCTCTCTGAAGCTACCAATGTTCAAACTTAACGTCTATTCTACATTCTTGTAGTTTTAAAATCCTACCTGCTCCCAAGAAGTCTAAATGAGTCTGCAGTGCAATTAAGCTATTCTATTTAATCTCAGCTCTGAAGAGAGTGTTCAGAAAGAATGATGTTTTTGACATCTGTCACTTGCACAATCATCTTCCAGTGCCAGCAGAAGAAATCCATTACCCTTTCTGATTAGAGAGTGATTTCAACTAGCAGAGTTATAGGGTGATACCAGCTACAGTGACAGATATATATCCTGGAATGCTTTCCCAATCCTGCTGTGTTTATGAAAGGGATACAATCAAGACAATGTTATTTTTTTATAGCCACATTTCTGGGAGGAATAAAATCCTATTCTTCCCACAAGTAATATTTTGATGTGCACATTTAAATTATATTGAAATTACACCTATTAACTGCTAAAAGTAATAGACACACATTAGCTTCACAAAAAGAAAATACTACAACAGGTAAGAACTGAAATAGTGCTGGGAAATACAACGTTATCAATGTATGATCTGTCATGTGGTTTCAGCTGACCATCACCGTAAAATTGGTTGATATCTGATCAAAACTCCCACCAGGGAATTCTAGCTTCCAAAACAATACTTGATAACTCAGTTGGAGCACAGAGAAATTTAGGCTGTTCTGCAGCTGAATCTTTCCTGAAGCCCTAAGAAGGATGATAAGATTTCCTAGAGCACTCAAATTGCACATGCACACTTAAAGTCAGCTGATCTTTCATGAAAATACTGTGATAATGTTTGATTAGCTTTACATCTTTCAAGTATTATGAGAGTGCATAATTGCTTGTTTTCCTTAAGTGTCAGCAGCAGCCTTTTTAAGAGGGAAATTTAGTAGAAAATTTAGAAGGAAAGCTTTTAAACTTGGGAGGAGCAAGGAGGCCAAACTCACATTTTAATACAGGAATACACTGTTATATTTCCTGGCTCTTTCCAGCCTAAACAACATCTAAGATCAAATCTTGAGTGGTCTGAAACAAAGATAACAAAGATTAAAGGGCCTTAGAAAATAAAGTAGTGGCCTCAGGAGGAAAGGGCTGTGCAGCACAGATTGTCCTTCCTTGAGTTCTGCTAAAAGTGGGATTTGAGGAGTTCCTTTTTAGATAGTAAAAACATTGTTTTGTAACTGACCACTTCTGCCTTCCCTCTGCTCTGAAATGTGCTGAAGCCAACAGAAGGGTTGCTGTCCTCTCAAATGAATTTGGGATTGTGCCATATCAGCAAAGTGTGGGAAACAAAGACAGTCTGTGTCAGGCACTCAGGAATGAGGAAGAGACACCTGTAATGTGGGTCTTGTTCTGTTGTATTTCCATACCCTTTTCATACACTTATTCTCTATTTTCATGCAATTCATTGCACATCTCCAAAGGCAGCTGCAGAGGTGCAAAAAGTGGCAGGAAATCGGGAGGAATTAGTCCCCCAAGCTGTTAACTGTGGATTAGTGCAGAGCAGAATCAGAGCAGGTTGGAAGCACAGCTGATGCTAAAAAGGCCATTTTCTGGTGCAATTTGTGTTCCCCACTGTTGGGTGGCAGCGAGCCCAGCTCTGGGCTGGCTGTGGCCCCAGTGAGAGCAGTGCTGCACTGGATGGGCTCCCTGGTGCGGCACAAACCCCCAGGGACCACAGCCAAAGGGGGAACTTCAGCATTCACTTTTTCAGAGCCAGCTGCTGAGTTCTGAGTCTGCCCTTTTGCTCCTTTTAAAGATGATGCCTGCTGACTTTTTTCCTTTAATATAACCTTTTATACATTTTTATACCCTTTTCCTATTTTCTGTACCCTTTGCCCGGCATGCTGGTAATTTTTGCAGTCTAATATTTTAGCTTAGTTTAGGGTCCTACAAGGCAAGAAACCCCAAACCTTTGCAGCAGGAAGCCAGAAAGCTCTATACTATCTCAGAACTCGTGGTTTCAACCTTGGTTGAAGCCTTCTCTCTGGAATATATTTTGCAAACTAGGCTCTGGCCTCATTTAGGGGGGATGATTAGAATAGGGAGACAATTACTTCATTTATTGAGTTTCTTACTGAGAAATTTTATGTAGATATGCTAATTTGCAAAGTCCATAAAATTAAATATTTGTTATACGGTAAGTGTGCATCTTGGTGTGTTCTACCTGCCAAGAGCTGTGCATCTAAGATCCTATTAAAATACAGAGGTAAAACCCTTTTAGCCCTTTTTAAACAGTGTCTGTATCACATTTCTACCAGCCAAAAAGCAACAAAGAGACTGACTGGCTGTGTTCAACAAGGTGAATCTCACTATTCCCTTCACCCTCCTGGTCTGAACGTGCTAAAACCTAGGCTGAGAGCACTGCTTGGCCAATTAATTTTTGTAGTGCCCGGGGAGCAGCAAAGCCTGAGAAACCATGTTTTTCTTTCTTCAATTACACTCATTGTGGTAGCAAGGATGAGGTAGGAATCGCTAAAATAATTTGATCCAAAGTTGTTGTGGCAGAATGCTTCTGTGATGAACTGCGCTGTGTTTACTGCCGATTTGGGATGATATGGGGCTGCAAAGAGCTGCAAATAAACGAGGAATTGGAGCAAACAGGTGAGTCAGGCTTCCTTTATGTGCCATAAGGACGAAGAGGGGCAGTTTCACACCGAGCAGCCATCGTGGAGAATCAGCCTCCCAGAACTGCTGTCATTAAAGGCGTTGTTGAATGAAGGATGGTTTAAAACAGCTGGACAAGGCAGGAGGCAGGCAGGCTACTGCAGACAGTAAGCAGGTGCAGAGGACAGCAGGAGGGCAACAGAATTTGTTAGAAAGCCTGCCATTAATGATATTTTTTTACTAGTAATTTTATTAGAGGAAAGGCCTTTTTATTATTATTGTTTTTTCATTAGAAATAATAGTGCTTGTGTGTCAGGCATATTTATATATTGTACCCTAGGACTAGATTTTCTCATCGAGTCTAAAAGACCATATTGTGCAGTCCCTCACATGTTTGGTGCTCTCAATTACATTTTGTTGCCACCAGTGAAGTGTTTCTTATTTGGAAAAACTGACTAATCCGTGTCATTTACCTACATGGTAAATGGTTTGACTTTTCTAGATCTAGGACTGGGTTTTGGAAGAGAAAGAAGAGTGTTGTGTGTGGCCTTTTTTTTGTTTGTTTGCTGGTTAGTTTTAGGGGTTTGATTTTTTTTCTTTGTGGGTTAGTGGGGTTTTTTTCCTTTTTGTGTGTGTGTGTGGTTTTTTGTTTGTTTTTTTGTTTGTTTGTTTGTTATTGTGTTTGTTTGTATTGTTTTGGCTTTGGTTTGTGTTCAAATGCTGCTTCAGGTGTCATTTTGGCAGAATAAAATCTGCCAAGTTAAGAAAAAAGAAAATAAAAATATGTGCTAAAGCCCTGTAGAGAATTCCTGCGGGATTAAAACAATTATAAGACTCTCTTTCCTCCTTTTACATTCATGCACTTGGCCTCACAAACCCCCACTTCCCTCTACCAGCACTCCCCAGTTTTCCAACAAATCTCCTTTGCTGCAGTTTTGCAAATGCCTGCTTGCACTCTTTGAAATGGCTGTTCAAATGCAGGTGTCTGCCAGGCAGGACTTCACCAGCTGGGTGGTTAACTGCCCTGCCTTTGCTGCAGCCTGCAAGCTGATTTACATTGCGTGAGAGAAGTCAAAAAGTCAATTAATATGCTGACCAAGACAAAATAGTTCTTTGCACCTATAGTCAATCCCAGTGTGGACTCTCTTATGAGAAAATTATTAATAATAAGTATGTTGTAGGCCTCATGTCATCTCTCTAGGAGATACTTAATCCTACAAGTTGGATCAGGAATCTAATTTGCTTTTAATCAGATGGGATATAGGAAATACTGCTTAATCTTTTGCATTCTGGTGGGGAGGCTGGGAGTCCAAAAGCCATTGTGATTTGAGGACTCATTCAATGCTGGCAGAAGTGAATAAATCCAGTATTCCAGGGATTTAGCCTGACTCCTGTGGTTTCCTTTGCCTGTCCTTTTAGAAAGTGTTTCACTGAGATGCTCAGGAACAATGTGGGGAGGGTGAGCTGTGGAGAGGGAGCACTGATGGGTCACAAGGCAGCTGCTGTTGCAGTGGCTGTGCTGTTTGTGTCACAGCCTGGCAGCTCAGCAGCCCTGCAGGTGCAGCTCAGGTGGGAAGGTGCTGCACATGCAGGATGTGTGCACAGCACCCCAACACACCTGTGCATCCCCAAAACCACAGCTTTCCCTGCTCTCAGTGGCACCTCAGGGGTCATTCAGTGCCAGGACTGTGCTGGCAGATGCCAGCTATGCTCAGAGGAGTCACGAGGACATCAGGGGGATTTTGGAATGAGAGAGGACTCCAGGTATGTGAGACTGCTGCTGATTCACCTCAGCTCAGGCTTTCCCTCCATGTTTCCATGTCCATCTCAGCAACTGAGTTTGGTAAAAGGCAAAGGGAGATTAATTTCTGTGTATGCTCTTCCCCCCAAAGATTAAGAAATGATTTTGCACTGAACACTAAAAAGGAAACTGGGATCAATTCCAAACCCTGACGTCTTCATGTAAAGTAACTTTAGACTAAGCACTATAACTTATTTTTTCTTTTTGTTCTGTGATCAGTAGGAGAACAGGATTTGGCCCTTTAGACTTCATTTGCAATGTGTGGAGGCTCTTAAAATTGTATTTAAAAAAGCTAGCTGCAATCTGTCATTTAATTTGAAGAGTTCCTGCAGCACTGAGATTCAGGTAAGAACCAATTAATGATAATGGTATTAATGATCTTTTCCAAATGCACATTTCATTTAGCTATAACAAGATGGTTATCTTTGATACACTGAATATCAAATCAGCTATCAAACTGGAAGAGAGACTAATGAATCAGATATAAATAACTAAATATATAATACTTTAGCCTTAATATAAGAGTTTAAAAGTAAAAACTAACTGGTCATCCTGGGCAGATAACATTTAAATAAACACTACCTACAGAATTAGGTTAAATACCAGTTCAGGGTTTTTTATATCAGTTATAGTCTAAAATAACTAAATAATTATATTTAGTGACTCCTGTAAGGAACATGCCCAGGTGTAGAGGAAAATGCTGTCTTTACTTTCTTTGTTTTGAGCAAACGCTGAGCATGCTCGTAAGATAGAGCTTTTTGTCAAGATACATGTGCTGTATCAAAAATGTTCCAGCAATATAACAGAAATTACATTGAATTGTTAAAGAATAGCCTGTATGTTTTATTATTTCACTCATGGCCCAGTTTGGTGGAAGTGAATCCTCTCTTTCCTGTGAAATTATTTTTAATGAGCTTAATCTAATTCCTCCTCTACATACAGCCATTTGTTCATAACCCTGGCCAGTGAATAAGAGACAATTATGTATTCTTTGAATCATACCAGGCACAGCTATTTTCTAGCTTCTCAAGGGCATATTTATATTAATCCTAACAGCAGCCAGGCAAAGAGCCCGAGTGACAAAGCAGGCTCAGAGTGTCCTTGTGTGTTAGGAGCACTCACCCATGTCAGCTGGTCTGGCCATGGCAGTGCTCAGGAAAGACTGGACACCATGGAAAAAGTTGTGTAAGCAAGAAAGCAGAATCACCTTCACGGATAACCTTGGGAAAAGGACAGGAGGAGAGATGAGCAGAGAAAATAGGGCTCTTTAACCCCTGAAAGGTCAGCCATTGCAGCGGAAATGAATGGAGGGGGTGTTATGGAGAGCTTGTCATGTTCCTCACACAGCAGTCACGCATCCCTGCCTCTCTGCTGAGGTGTCACATACTCAGCTGAGCTATGGATGTGCTACAGACACTGGGAGGTGTCTCAGCAGTGCCCAGGAAACATTCCCACACTGCCTCTGATAGATGAAGGCCAGGGAGAATGTCTGCTGTGCCCGTGGCAGTCAAAGTGGCAGCGCAAGGTGAGAGGCTCACGTCTGCCTTTCTCCCTTCCCATCCCACTCAGCAGCTCATCCCTCAGGAACCTGGAAACTCCCTCTGCTGCCAAATGAACTTTAGCCCTCCACAAATAGCAGCACTCCTCATGGCTTTCTGCTGCCAGTAGCCATCCATGTCTCGCTCCTCACTCAGTTTCTATATCTTTATGACACCTCAAAGGGCTCAGCCCTGCTCCACACCCAGTCCCAGCCAGGACCTGTGATCCTGCTAGTCAGTCATAATTTAGATTTACAGAAAAAGTGAAATGAACTTGGAAACCTGCAAATAATCTTGTTCCTTGATGTGAGAAAGCTATCACACAGCGAGGGAAAGCGCGACAGCTGATTAGATGATTGGCATAAAGCTGTTAATGGAAATCAGCCCTTCCGTGGCAGGCAGTGCTTTAAGGGAATTCCCACTCTGTTGGTTTCTGAACAATGCAGGAGCTGGAGTTGGTGTCTGACTGATATCTAACCTGGCCTGTCTGGGCCTTGGTTTTCCATACCTAAAATGGGGGCAGTAACTCTTTCCTATGACAGAGAAGTGTTGAAAGAAAACAATGTGTAACACTTTGGATTCACAAGTAGAATTGCAACAGGTAGTAGTAAGAAGATTTACCCTGTGTTATAAGAAGAAACCCTAGAAGACTTACCAATGGAATTCCTTTCAGAAAAGATGCAGAATAAATAGAGATTTAAAAGATATGATTTAACAGAAAAATATTTATTTCTCTCAGTTGACTGTTTTCCATCACAGGCTAAGCAGGTACAATTCAGAAAAATTCCAGTGACTTGTATGAAGAAAAAAAAATCATTAGCTGAGAATCAATTGTCCTCTCAGTATAGGTTTTATACAGCTTTTATAGCCTACATGGAAGAAATTAGACAAATAAATAGTTTCCTATTATATTAATTTTGAAATATGTCAATATTGTTTATAACTTTAATTGAGAGAGGCAATGAGGAATGGTAATAAATATTTATTACCAAAATGCATCAACAAATCCCAGTGCTTCAATGTGATGCAGTAGGAGGGTCCCTAGGCTTTGCAATGGCCTCTTAGAGCAAGCTCTGCAGGAGGTGTAATCTGAAGGGAAAATAGGATATTGTTCTTAGATGTTCAGTTTGAGGCTTATGGGGAAAGCATTGTGCTTGGTCCAAATTTACAGCCTGACACAGCCCCTTATTCTGGGACTGGGAAGAGACCCCTATTTGCACTTTGTGAGGATACACAGGGAAAAAAGCAGGTCTAAGTGGCTTGGAAAGGTCTACTGTGTGTCTTCTCAGAAATGGTAAAAATGTGTAGAAGGCAGAAACACAGAAGGATCTTGGCTAGGATAAAGCAAACTTGTGCTGGGAACATCTCAGGAACTGTCTCTGGGTGGAGAGGTTTTGGACCCAAGGCTGGAGAAGGGCTAGGCTGGGGAGTCTCTCCTGCAGTGGTAAGCAGATGTCCAGAGTATGTTAGAGACAGAGCTGTTGTGCTGCAGCAGCAAGGAAGGAAGTAGAAAATGAAGACAAATGTCAGTTTTCGTGGGCTCTTAAATCCCATATTCACTTACATTCATTGCATTCATATTTTTGTCACAAATTCAAAGACTGAGTGTGGGAGGCTCATAGAGTGATCAGGGCTTTGCTTTTCTGTCCTTGTTTGCTTTCTCTTATTATAAATGACCAAGCCACTTCCATTCTCTTTGAAATTAAAATTATTTCTGTCAAAACAGACAACAGTGCTGCTTTTTATGCCACAGATGAGCTTTCCTCACTTAATCAATACTTACTCAATAGGGATTCATGCTTTAAAACAAGAAATCCCTTGGAAATGTACCTGCAATAAATAGCAAAATACCATCCCATTGTTTTCAGCTAAAACACCATAATTGTTCTGGTTGCAACTTAAGAACAGCTCTCCTCAGATGAAGATAATTAAATTTCACTAATTGTTGTGAGCACTGCTATGCTTTAGTGAGTTTCTGCTCAACAAAATAGCTGGGAACAAGTAAGAGAACACCTGAAGGGGAAGATAGTTAATGGAGGGTTTCAGGTACCGAGAAATGCCTCTCTCACTTGGAAACAAAACCTGGGCAAAATGTCTGGTAAACAGCATCCGTGGAGGGGGGCACAGAGCAAAGCAAAGGAATGGCTCACTGGACTGGCTACTGCCAATTAAATGGTTTCATGCACTGTCTACCTCAGGTAATGAGGTCTGGCTAAACCTTTAGGCCCTGGGCACCCGTTAGAAAAGACAAATATAGCTGGTAGGGAAAAAGAGAATTCCATGGGGACATCTTTGATTTAAACGGAATCGAATGGCACGCTGCCATGCCAATGGTCTCCATGGAATGCAAATAGGTCTGTCTAATGGAGAGAAAATGCACATCATTCATTTTAGACTATAATTAGGCTTTAATTTAATCAAATATTGGTACCAAAGCAGGCCTTGGAGAAAGATTCTGATATTAAAGCCTTCAAAGCTTCTTTGGAGGACTCTAAATGGTTTGTGTGGTAGTAAATCAACTTGCAAAGTGGTGACTATACAATATGCATATCTTAGCTCTATCACAGTCTATTATAAAACTTAAAACAGGGAACAAGTGGAATGCAGTCCTTTTATGGAAGAAAACACTGAGTCATACTGTGAGTCACTCTATCTCAGGGAGACAATTATTTTGAACATTGGCTTTTAGGAAAGTAGTAAAAAGAACGACCAAGGACAGTGTGCAATTAAAGGTACTTTAATCCACATTTAGGGGCTGGGGTATATGGTATAGAATTATTAGTAAATAATGTTTAATTGCAAAGCAAGGGAAGCAAATACGAATTTAATAGCGTATCTATAATTTTTCATTATTATGGTCTTGTCTTTGTGAGCAGATTTACTTAGGCTTATGTTCCACTCTGGCTGGACTTTGGAAAAGGAAGAGATACTTTCAGGTTATGTTGGATAATATCCAATTTTTTTTCATCCCTGGCAATGTCCTGTCTTGTTCCTTAGGTACTCCAGCCCTGTCAAGTAGGCTGGAGCTGAACACAATTCAGCTGGAACTTTGCAGTTTCTGTGGAGAATAGTCATCACTTATAGATCTCATTTCCATTTCTAGAGTGCAGCCTGGGTTTCCTGGCCAGAGTGTCTCCCATCTTTAATAGAAGTTGGTGTGTAAAGAACTCAGTGTTTTCTGATAGCTGCATGATAATGAAGGCTGAGGATTTGGTCCTGAGCTCATGGAAATAAATAAGAGAGCATTTTGCACTAGATCTTTCAGCAGATATTAAGTGTAGAACAGGGAGAAAGTCAGTATATTCATTTCATGCCTAATTTTCAATTTAACTTCCAAACTAGAACTGGTATTATATAATCTGTATTATTTGATTTTGTAGTTAGGATTAAAAATGCACATATTCAGTTATGCGTCTTAAATAATTCAAGCTCCCTTTAAATACAATAATTTTTTTTTTTAATGGTGGACAGATAAAGCTTTTCTTACAATGAGCTTAAGGAAAGAAGAGAGGGTAGGAAAAATCCTGTGTTCTCTGGAAACTGTGCAGAAAAGTAGCATTTTGAGGGGATGAGGAGAATGGTGGGTATTGTTTACCTTGACTTATGCAAAGCTTTTGACACAGTGTCCTGTAATATCCACACTGCTAACCCACGAAATATGGACTAGAGAAAGGGACAGAGAGGTGGGCTGGAGATGAACTGCTCCTCCTGGCTCAGAGCTGTGACCAGGGACACAAAGTCCATCTGGATCTGCTCACTGGTGGTGTTTGCCATGGCTGAGGGCAGAGCTGGGACCTACCTTGTTTGACATCTTCATAAATGACCTGTGTGGTGGCACAGAGGGCACCTTCTATGGTGGGCAGATCATAAAAGAGTGGCTGATTTTTTTGTACTCCCTGTAATTTTTAAATAATTCTGAACTGTGGCAGGGTGTTTCAATACAGAAGTGGTCTTCAGAAGTAAATGTATAAACTCTGCAACAAATGAGGGCCACTGTGAAACTTTGCTGGGTCTGGGCCTCAGTTTAGGAATTGATTTTGTTCTTCCAGTGCCCACTGGTCTCAGGGGAAGGCTTTAATTGGCTGGGAAGGCAGACTTTACAGCAGGATAGATCTATAAAGGAAGACAAAACAAACTTCATCTTTAAAAAGAACAAAAGTCTGCCTTTTTTTCATCACTGACAAAAGCTTATTGACTGAACAGCCTACGTATGTTTGCCTCTCTTGCTTGTGTTAAATTGTGACTAAGCAGTTTGCCTGTAAGAGGTGTCAGTTTAGCCTCATCTGGGGTGATGTGCTCACTTAAATACCTCCTGAGTAATTAGGAGATTGGTCATTAATTTGCCACTGTCCCCAGCAGAAATATTACAGGCTCGGTTTGTTGGACACTGTTAGGAGGTGATTTCCTGCCCTGCATTGTTTTCTGCAAATTGTGGCTTATGAGGGCATGGGCTTTTACTGTAATCACAGCAAAAGTAAACATCTTCAATTAAGACAAACAAAGTTTGGTTGTTAGGAAGAGAACCAGTCAAGCAGGAAATGCCAAGCCAAACAACATTCTTTGGGTGCCTGATATAAATATGATTCTCCAAGCAGCCTGTTGGGTCCTGCTGGCTGGGGTTTCCCTGCACTTGCTCCAGACACCAAGTGCAGGCTTAGTGATCCTGGCTGAGGGGTGACAATCCTCATCTTGTACAGAGTACAAATTTCAAACTTTATTGCACGTGGGTTACACTCTCTGCATGCTCTGAAGACAAGGCAGTCCTGAGGCTTCCCCACTGCACTTGGGCTCTCTGGGAACTCCCAGCAGCTACAACATGAACTGGGACTGTTTCCATTTGAAAAAACGTGGTGTGCCATTTCAAATGTAGCCTTCCAGTTTGTTCTGAAAGTTTGTTCTACTGCTGTCTGTATTAAAGCATGTGGAACACAAGAAGGATCTTGAACTACTTACCTGAATTCTCACACAATAAAAAATGCTATATGCTTTCTTTTAAATGCATGTTCCCACTAAAATCAATCAATGGAGAGGTGAGGCAGGGGTGCTGCTAATTTTTGTGGAATTATGAATTTGTATGTGTGGAGTCAGGGCTATTGCTTCCATTAACAGTAGACCTGTGAGATTGCTACAGATGGGCAAAACATCTTATTGAAAGAGGCATTAAAAACAGTTTTAATCTAGTTTGGTGTACTTGCAAAATTTTAGCCTGATGCCATGTTGATTTCTTTGCTGCTAATGTGGTTAAAGTGACTTCCCCCTGCTGGTCATCATATTAGTGATGGTGATCTCTCCATAAATTAAATGAGGAGTAATAAGCAAATGCCAATACAGAGGCCCCACAGAACAGAAACATGATCTCGCCAGAAAAACTGATGCTTCACCTAAAAATCATCACTGAGGCTACCTCAGAGCCTTTTCTCTGTAGGCATAACCTTGATGCTGCCAAAAATGAGATCTGAGTGTTCCCTTGGGGTTTGGCCTCATGAGGTTGTGATGAAGTCTCAAAGTCCAACTTGGCCAGCCCATCTGGTGGTCTATGCTTACACATGGGCAGGAATGAGGTTTGGCATCTTGTGGGAAATAATCTTTATTTTTGCATATTTTTTGCTTTTGTAGTGTTTCTGCTTCTTGAATGTTTAGCTGCCATGGGACCTGACTTCACAAAATCCCTGGCCTGGGTGGAGCTGGGGACATTCCTGTCCTAGACCTTCCATTTCCTCACCCTTGCCTTCCCCTAGCACCCTCACCTGACCAAATACAGATGCATTTATAGTGGAAGTCCTTAAATTTCACATTAATTTCCCAGGGCTTAACTAGAAATTTTACTTGTTCTCCATTCTTATATTTTACATATATTTTAATTCCTGAAGTTTCAGATCAGCATATTTTTTCCTTTAATAAACACTTAAGTTTACAGCCTTTAATCTTTTTTTTATTTAAAACCACAAAGAAATGTACAACCTTTTATGAATTCAAATTAAAAATGAAGTGTGATGGAAATGATTTATAGTCACTGCAGCTTAGCAGGGGAAACATACAACTCCTTTGCAGTACATCATATTCTGCTCCTTTAATTTATAAGCAAGCTGTAATGTAACGTATTAATCATATGAAGAGAATGTAGCTTCAGTTTGAAATATTTGTTGTAGCAGAACTTCACGCACCTGCAAATTATTTATTTTCAAAAAAGAAAAGAAAACATGTGCAGCACACACTCTTGCATCCACAAGAAAAATGGATACCTTTGAAAAAATCCTGCAGTAAATTATTTTTGTATTTTTTATCTTTTTCCTTCAAGCACTTCCATCTTTCCTGAGCTCAGCCTCCCGTGCTCTTTCAGTTCAGCTGTTCTGTCCTGTGTGGAAGTTAAAGGTGGCTGGACAAAAGAGAGAAGGATGCAACTCAACCTTGTGTCACAGATTCCTGTCAAAAGTGGAAGAAGCTCCTGTTACCCTAATAAGGTCTGATATACTAAAATATTTTTCAGCAATTATAGAGGGAGTTGCTATATTCACTAATTGGTTCCTTCAACCAGTAAGACAGATACAAAGGCTGGCTGGGTGAAAAGCTGTGCTAAAGGAGTAAATCAGCAAATACAACCTAGTTTACTGTGAGTGTGTCTAACAGCTGAATGATTGTATTAGAAAAGAGGTTTTATTCTGGGTGCAATAAAGTGTTTGCAAACACAAACACTGTACAAAAGCAGCCTCTGCCTCTTTTAAGGATCTGAATCTTGCAAGCAAGTGTAGGAGACTTGTAGGCATGAAGTACTGGAAGCCTGATTTGGTTAAAATACAGCCTTATTCACAGGGAGGGGGAATCTCAGGTGGGTTAGAGCCAACATTTCAGTCTGAGGGAGCTGTGGATCTCTGCTGTTGGCTCGGGCTGTGGTTTTCTTCTCTCTGCTTTCTGAATGAACCTGCCTGGCTCGAGACACCAGGGTGCCTTCATATCATGGTGGCATTTCTCTTGTTAAGAGCAAAATTATTTTGAAATGAGTCTGTGGAGGAGGGAGAAATCATGATGTAAATTTTGCCTTTTGCCTCCTTTCCCAACCTGAATGGGAGAGGTAGTTGGAAGATGATAAACAAAAACAGGAGGAACAGGGAGCAAGAGGGCAGCGGCGAAACTCCCAGAGGGAATGGTGAGTCTTGTTCTCACAAGTCAAAAGGCCTGCAATAATGAACCACTAGGGATAAGTAAAAAGGAAAAACATAAGTTACAGGAAGCCCAATGCAGTGCCTTTGGGCATGTAAGTTTGTGTAGAATGTGTGCAGGAACTTTTAACTCTTTCATTCTGCTCCATTGAAAGGGTGAAGCTGATCTCATGTATTCACTTGTACAGCCAGTGTGTGATTTCCTTTACTGAAATCTTAGAAACTTGGTTGATTCTTTAGCATTCCAACTGTCAGGAGGTGTGGCAGTTGCTCTTGAACATTTCCATCAGGCTTGGATGTTATAATTTCTGTGGGGACACCTCTCTGCACCAGGCTTTCTGCTGTGGCTAATTTCAATTGTCTTAAAGAAGAGGGTAGCTGATAAAATGTAATTGAGTTGCTAAGAAATAGGTTTGTTTTGCTTGACTGAACTTAATGCAGATCTGCCATTTGTCCCCACCAAATCTGACCATTCCTTTCTCATACAAGCAATATACCTGTGAGAGCAGAGCACTTGTGACTCTGGAGCCTTGAGGATTTAACACTGCCAGATGAAGAGAAATGAAATGGCTTCTTCTGTTCCCTGTGATGTCTGATGATTTTTGCCTTTTCTTTTTTAGATACCCTTTCATATATTTTATATACCCTTTTATATATTTTCTGTACCCTTTAGGCATTCTTTGTACCCTTAGCCTGCATGCTTGTAATTTTTGTAGCCTAATATTTTAGCTTAGTTTTGGGGTTCTGCAAGGAAGACAAAACATCCCCAGTAGGATGCTGGTGAGCTCTATGCTATCTCAAACTCGAGGTTTTAACCTTGGTTGAAACCTTCTCTCTGGAATATATCTTGTAAGCTGAGCTCTAGCCTTATTTGGAGTGAGGTTTTTTAGAATAGAGGGACATTACTTCATTTATTAAGTTTCTTCTTGGGGGATTCTAGACAGATATACTAATTTACAAGGTGTACAAGAACTGTATACATGTTATACGGGGTGTGCATCTCAGCGTGTTCCACCTTTGAAGAGCTGTGCACCTAGGACCCTATTAAAATACTGAGTTAAACCCTTTTATCCCTATAACTGTGTCTGTCTCATAATTCTAAAACCAGCCAAAAGGCAACACCTGTAGCTAGGTTTATTCCCTTAGATCTTGGAGGAAAATTGACATTTTAAATGGGGTAGAGTACTGAGGAACTGAACTATACAACCATTGCCTGAGATTCATAAATAAAGCAAAAGTAGCACTAGCTTGATTTCAGTGGAAGAACCATTGTCTGGTCCAGTGTGCTTCATCAAAATGGGATGTACTCCCTTTGGCACAGGGTGGTGCTGACACTGCCACTCAGGTGTCTGAGCTACTTGGGTCAGCCCCCTGTCCCCTCTCCCCTGCCAGGGTGGTGACCATGGAGAGGCTCCTGGTCCTGCAGCAGCAGCAGCAGCAGCAGCAGCAGCAGCAGCAGCAGCTGTGTGTTGAGCTCTCCAGGGCCTCGCACAGTTTGGCTTCTCTGCAATCCAACCCCACCCTGCTGCAGCACTGTGCCTTGAAAGCACGACCTGAGTCTGGAGCAGCAGCTGGCTGGAGCCCAGCAGCTCCTGCCAAGTCTGAGAGGCTTCCCTGCGAGGATGGGGAAGCAGGAAGGGAAAATGAAAGAGGAGGAGGGAAGGGGAAGAGCATAAAAAGTCTGGGTACGTTTGCACAAGCCTGATTGAAGCGCTCGGAGACCTGAAGTCTGAATGCTTAATCTAAGAGATGGAATATGTTAAAACAAAAACAAACCCCAAACCACTGCTGCCACCAGAAAAGCCACATTCCCTCAATGCTTTGGAGAGAGTAGTGTCTGGATCTGAACAGCTGACAATGTTTTTGCCTCTTGTCCTCTATTTTCTCCTATTGAATAACATCTCCCACTGAGTCCAGCAACACTGAAACATTTTGATCCAGAGGAATTCTCTCAATATCTGGAGAGGTTTGCAAATTCACAGTGTTTTTTCCCAAGGAAAACAAAATGAAATTGTGAAATCCTCCACAAAAGCAACTTCCATCCTCCACATAAAAGGAGGATAAAAGGCCCAAGATATAAGTGATAACTTTGTTGTAGTGTAAGACACAAAACTCTATTATTAAAACAGTTTATTTATTAGCAAGCTCTTGTAATGAACCAAGCACATCAGATGTGGGCAAAACTCTACTAAGCAGGTACACACTGAAATAGTAATGTAGGTAGGCAAGTACCTTGACATTCAAATTACTGGCTAGACCAGCTTTTGGTGTTGCTTTGGCTCAATCTCTAAATGGAACAAAGTAGGTTTGAACTTTTTCTTCACCTTTTCTCAAGTAAAGTTGGAGATATCTAACAGAAATGGCTGATAAAACGAATTCTGATTCAGCTCAAATTTCTTGCTGCTGAAAGCACAGGTTTAGGAAAATATGGCCTTTTAAGTAAAAAGAAAAAACTCATAGAAAAACTTAGTCTTGGATATTTTTCTCTTTCAGCCCTCCCTTTACAGGTGCACATGTAGATTACAGATGCCCTGGACTTGGGCAGTGTCCTTTGTGCTGTGTCTGCTGGTCAGTATTTCCACCATGGCTTCACCTCAGATTTGTGCTGTCACTTTCATTAGGGTACAGAGGGGTTTTGTCAGCTCATTGTGCTGCTGTCTCCCTAAAACGCTTGTCTTAATACAGAATATTGCTTGTTGACTTTGTCTAATTTGTTGGGGAGTGTTGGTGTGTTGTTAATTGGCAAACAAACCACCGCAAGTTAGCATATGTTTGTAGTTTTTTCTATTAGTGCTCTTCCCACAATAGCAATTTAGATCCCTCCTAAAGACCTCCAGAAATGATGACAGAACAGCTCATAATTTTCTTTGGTGGTTCTGAAAGCTAATCATGTGCAGTTCTGTCTTATTTTTCATTTGCTGCATGATATTTTAGACTTTGACCTACCAATATTTATCTAAATTTCAAAACAGCCTTTGAATATCAGTTGTTTTGTGGGTTTTTTGTATACTTTTCTTTTTTTTTTTTTTAAACAGGAATGTTTATACTTCGTGACCATAGAGGCTCTGCAGAAAGAGGTATTTCCTTCCTCTCCTTCCTCTACCTGAATTGTTGGACTTCAGATCCTTCTCAGCATTTCAGTTTTGGATTGGTGCAATGCTGGCTGGCCAAGCAAGTCAAAAGGAATTTATTGCTTCTCCCTGGCAATACTGTGTATAATAAGTACATATTTGAAAAGCAAGGAGTAAAACTATCTCAGAGCATAAACTGTGAATAAGACCAGATTCTGACTCATTTTCTAATGTTGAAAAGACTTTAAACTTCGGACTTCAATAGGACTTCTTCCTTGAGTAAGCATTACTCATGGTGATTAAAGGCTCAATTTTCCTGCCCTGTGTTATGTAATTAAACTATGCAAATAATTCAGCTATCCAAGACAAAGCAGATTGTGAATGGAATAGTCAATTGTACATTTCACAACTTCAGTACCTTCAAAATACATAGCTTATTTGCTGAAGAAATAAATGGAACAATTTGAAATAATGAATACATTTAGGACTCTAGGACTGACAATTTCTTTGTGAACAGTAATGGACAATTGGTTATGAATAAATTATTTTCCCATTTCCAGGATGGCCCTTCATCCCTTCTTCCATCTTTGTAGCTTGTGGGCTTTGCATAAAGAGGTTATCAGCTATCTGCTATCTGCAGAGCCCTTCCCACTCAGTAAATCAAAGCCTTGCTCTTCCCTCCTCCCTGTTCACAGACAGATGATTCCAGCCTCTTTTACTTCCCAGCAGGAGAGATTACTTAAATACTTGTCCCTAGCACCTTGCCACGTTTGAACAGTGTTTACACAATCCTCAGAGATGGCTTTCCTTCAGCCAGTGACAGTCACATGTTCCTGCTGGGCACTGGGAATCCTGTGCATTACTGCCTGCTCAGAGCCTTGCTAACCAGCCAGGACTAGAAGAGAAATATTTGAATTTTCTGTATCAGATGTTTCTTGCAATATTGTCTGCAAGCAGCTCAGTAAACTGTTTGAGTGATATATGATTCTGTGGTAATCTTCTGTAGTTACTGGGGGTGGGAGATTGAAAGCATAATGGTACAAATACAGTTTTTCTTCAAATACTGCTTTGAGAAAACTTGTGTGGTCAGTGGACTTTTGAAATAACTCAGAAAGCACAGGGAAGTTGATAGAAGGATTCATATTGACTTTACTGGGATTTGGATCAGACCTGCCAATGTGAATCAAGAATTTATGGGAGCCTGAGCCGGAATTTAGGGCAGATCCTTTTGGATTTCTGGGTTAATTAACTGGGGAGATCATTGTCTTGAGCGATGCTCAGAGTCAGGCAGGAGTAAGTTTCTCACATTGTGAGAAACATTTTCCTTACTTGCCAGGCAGTGTTCCACCCTGTCCTCGATGCCTTTTCCCATGGGCAGCACCAAATTCCCTGAAGGCCAGGCAGCCCCACAGCTCCTGGCCACCCACTCCCAGTGCAACTTAAAAATGTGGAAAGAGATGGTAAGGATTAGGGTGAGGATTCTTTTTTACCATGGACTTAAAGATTTTCTGCCAGCCACTAAGTAGATCGGCATGAAGTCCCATTCTGGGGAGCAAAGACCTGCTTCTGGGAATACCTGTGGGTTAGGAAGAGTTGTGTGAGGAGCAGGGGGACACGTGAAGGTGTTTGGTAGCAGGAAATGTTTGGTAAAAGAAATGAGAGGTTTCTGCTGCTCCCTCAGGGTCCTGTGCGCCCATGGCAGGGCTTGTTCTGTTCATCTTTGTTTGTTATGTTCATATTTTGGCTTTGTTTGTTAGGTTCATTATGTTCATCAGCTTCCCTGATCAAAAACTGCCACTGTTTTTCAGCAGGGTACAATCCATGGAGAGCTTCCAAGGACTGCGGAAAATCTGCAACAAACACAAAAAAGGCAGGACTTTAACCCAAACCAATATAGCCTTGCCTTCCCAGGAGAAGGAGGGGCTCATCTTACAGTGACATTAAGAATTCATTCCCCTAAATGAGATATGTCACCTTGCCATTTTTACTTGATTCATTAAAATAGTGGCTCATTAGTTATTCCCTTGTGCAGTATAGAATTTGCACATTAAAGGCTGAGCATTTCATGTGCTTACTACATTTGGGGATAAATTTCTAGCCATCCTGTTTGCAAGGAAAAAGTGTGGGTTTTGAAAGAAAAAATGGTAAAAATTCTAGTAATTTGATCCTTCTTTCCCCATAAGTCTTTTCTAATCTGTTCAGTCCCGTAATATTTCATTTTAGAAACTGAAGCTACTGTGACACAGGACCCACTGAAGTAGCACTGATCTCCTTCCAGTTGTATTTGATGTATATTCTGTTTTGTGTTTTGGAGTGTTGAGATTTTCCCATTGTTTCCTTAGTCTTGCCATGAAAATTCTCGCCTCTGAGTTGAGAAAATACCTAAAATTCTGGACAGGGAGGAACTCTGCCATTGTCCAAGCGTATGTTCGTGAACCTTGCTAGGTGAACATAAAAGAATTCAACAAGGGGAGGGGGAAACTTCAATTAGGAATGGTCAAGAAGAAAAAGAATATGAAAATGCTAGGTTTCTTCAAAGAGCTGAATGGAACAGACTAGAAAATTTTGATCCTTTTATGTAACATTTAGGCTTTTTCCAGACCCTGGTTGAAGAACTGCTTCCATATTCCTGGAATCTGAGGGCAGAGCTGTTGTTCATTTAGCAGTAAATGCTAGGGCTGGATGGAAGGAATGTCATTCCTAAAGTCGAAGACTAATCCTTTGGTTTCACTGGTGGCTCAGGTTACCATAATTCAATACGGAGAGGGTTCATTCTCCCTCCACCCTTTTCTTACTGCATCACAAATGGCCAGTGAAAGAAATCTAACCAAATGCTGATCCTGCTTGAAATGCAATTAAATATATCCACATTCCACCTCCTGTCTTGTCTGTCATTTACTTGCATGCAAGAAACTCAGCTCTTTTCTTCTGGCTCTCTCAGTCTCTTTCCAACAGTATCTTCTGTGCTTTCAAGATGCCTTTACTGTAAGCTAGTTTTTCAAATTCCAAACAAAAAAGTTCCCATACAATAAAGTTCCATACAAATATAGCTAATGTCAATAAAGCTAGAAAGATATGTCAGCAAAGACCCAAACAGCCAATTTATTACAGTTAAACATCCTGCCCAGACATTTTATTTACAATCAAAGCTTGTTATATAAGGCAATCCCTCTTCCCTTGATCTCTTTTTTTATCTCACAGTTTACAAATTACTGTCTTAGTATCCCACATAAAATACTGAATTCACTTGTGCATGATCTTTGAATATAGCCTTTCTGTTTCTTTTTGAAACCGTTATTGAATGATCACTTGAAAGTTTGTACAAAAAAAAAAAAATCTGTAAATTTGGCCTTTTTAACCAAAAGAAGTTACACCACAATAAATTTAAAGAAATAAGATATATTACTGGGCACTGTCTCTTGTTAACAAAGTTCCCTGAAATACTTAGAAACATGGTTTACAAAAACATATATTTTCCTCACTATCTTACATTTCACTATACCCTTTTCCCCACTGTAAATATACATAGGAGGGAAAGTGCGTAACTCTTTCTTTTTCATAGGTTTTCAGAATACGGCTGCCTGGGGACAGAAGAAAAGTACAGGCCATTCTGATAGAAAAAGAAAACCCAAGCTTGTTAAATATCGAGATACAAACCCAGAAACTCATATTTGCTATAAAATAGCTACTTTTGACTTGTTATACAGACAAATCAAGCGTCTTTCAGGCTCCCAAAATAGCCTTTGTGTGACTTCCCGACTGTATGCTCCACAGCTTCTAAATTGGCCCTCAAATATTGTTATGGGAACACTAGGAAAAAGCCCTGGTATTAAATTACGCTTTCAATCAGCCATCTACATCTGCTTGTGTTTGTCAGGGAAAACCTGGGCCGGGGGTGCAGCTTCTATCTGATGGAGTCTGCATCTGTGAGAAGGTTCCAGGACACTTTATCTGGCACAGGAGAACAGTAAAGGCTTCCTTCTCGTACCAGATCTGCTCCAGAGATACTAAATTCCTTCATGATAATGAGGTGTCCAGAATAGTAACGAGAGGCCAGGAGAGTGCTTTCGGTTGAGGCTGTGCTGGAGGATCTGCTGACTGTGGGCAAATGCTCAGCAGTGCACCTGAGAGAACCTGAGCCCAGGGTGAGCAGTGAAACCTTATCAGGTGCCAGATCTCCTGGGCAGGTGTGGGGCTGCTGTGTCTGCCACAGCTGGGACAGGCAGTGCACAGAAGCCTGAACAGATAAGTAAAGCTATTGCCCATCATGGTATTGCAGTTCCTGCTTTTAAGACTTTTACCTGAGCTTTACTGCTGGCGGTGAGAAATAGTTCTGTCTCTGCTGCATTTTGCATGCAAAATACTTACAAAACAGCAATGCTCCTTTGCAGGTGCAGTTAATAGGGGTACTCAGCAGTACCAATAATTACCTGCCTGGCGAGTGGATGGAGAAATACCTCCCATTCAAGTCTTTGAAAGGTGGAGAGTGGAACCGTGGAATTTCCCCAGACCGTGTCATTTTAAGTTTTGCAGATGTTCTCCCTATGGCATTTTCCTCCCATCTCCGGTTTAGCCACAGCACAAAAATGTTTTGACCAACACTGCATACTCAGGAAAGGTCATACATGTACCTTCTTGTGACATGTTTTTCTAACCTCTCTACCTGCTGTGGGTAGTCTGCAACCTCCTGTGCTGACAAGTGTGCCATGGCTGGGGCTGTGATTAATGGGATTTCATTAGCGTTTGTGCAACCAGCCCTGAGAACCCTCAGAGGTGCTCTGGCCTCCTCCTCTCGCTGTGAACTTTGTAATGGCAATAAGTACAGGCAGATATGCTGGAGATTCTCTATCCAAAAGTTTTCCCCTGGGCAACGTGGGTAAGTAGTGATTTGTATCGGAAAGGGTAATGTATAATAATTATGGCCACAATGTCCTGTCTAGAAGGAAGGGTAAAACATCCTGTTCTTGCCATCACAGAATTCCACCTTGGACTAGAGGTTGCTTCATTCGTGACCATGCTGTAGGGTTAGCTGAGGCTCCTCCTGGCTCTGGGAATGGATGGGAAGGAAGGCAGGGATAAATGCAGAGGCTGCACAGCAGGTGTTTCTTCCTCCCTGTGAGAAAATTTGGTTGATCTGCCTAGGAAATAGAAGGATTGAGTGCAATTTTTAAGAGAGATGTACAATACCGGGGGTAGACACAGGTATTTCACTGTGCCCTTGTTCTGAGCTGACAGATGGGATTGGTCCAAAAGTTACCTAGTTGTGTTGGCTGTGCCCAAATAAGTTGAATTCTCCCCGTTTTCCTTCCCTAGTTTCCTCCTGTGCATATTTTACATTGTGTCATACGGCAGAGGTCTAGGCTTGGGATTTCCTTGAAATAATTAGGGTCAAACTGCTATTGCTATATTTGCCTGGTGTCTCTCTAAGTGTAGCACAGCATTTCATTTAAAGAGATTATTAGTGGTAGAACATATTCAACAACTGCAATATGCTGGAGGTGTGTTGGGGAAGGATTAATTGGTGTCTGCTCTCTCCTTGTTACCTTTCCCTGAGCATCCACAATCTGATACAGCTCAACCTTTCTTACGCTCCTGTCTGTTGTTACCTATACATCGTGCTGCCAGCTCTTTTTGTTTACATTAGATTTGTCTGAAATGACAGGTTTTTGCTTTAATTTTGCACTATTGCACTGTGGTAAGATGGTGTGTGAGTGTACCAAAGTTTCCTGTGCCATGTTGCCTCACAGCAGGAGCGCAGGGAGGGCAAGGTGGGAATGACAGTGGGAGGCATGGAAGTCTGACTAACGTGTGGTATTCATCTAAAACTGATAGAAATAAAAGAAGAGCTCCAGCACACTGTCATGGGTGCCATGGGACAATGTGCATTTCCACTGTTTGGTAGCAGTTATGCAGATTAAGGACCAAAGGCAGCTAAGCTAAAAAACCTGCCACCATAAATCTTGTGTTGCATAGCTTTGGGAGAGACAGGAAAAAGACCTTCTTAGGGTGAAAAAACTGAAAAGAGGAGTCAAAAATTGTTCATGGCTCTGACAACAGTAATACCTATAGCAGTCAAATTGTCCACAGCTCAAGGGTTCCTGCAGCTTCCCTGAGAGAGTGCAAAATGCAGCTTTGTGCTTTCCTTGTGGGAGAGGAGAGAGAAGCTGGTTTAAAATGCATATTCCAAATTCATATGCATCCTTGTTAGGGACAGTAACAAATGTCCAAATACTTGTTAGGTACAGCAGTTTCTGTGCAAGATGCAGAGTTGGTGGCAGATTGCACAGTCAGCAGGTAGGTCAGGGCTTGTCTCAGAGGGAAATAGGGGACATCTCTCACAAAATTGTGTTCTCAAATTCTAAACGTTGTGAAAGAAGTTTTTCAAGCACCTTACACTGTTCTAACCAAGGTCCCCTTGAAATTATTTAATTCTAAAAAATGGAGTTTATTACTGTTCAGCTTTTAAACCTATTTTGGTATAGTTCTGAACTGACTAATACTGATAATTCCCCTGAAAAAATATTTTAGGAATCCATCGGAGTTTTGTCTGATCCTCCCCATCTCCCATTTGCTTATGTTAAAAATGTTTTCTCCTCCAGGATTTCTGATGCCTTCAGAAAAAGGGGTGGTTGCCTTCATTGATCTCTAAGTTGTGTTATGAAATCCCACTCACAGCATACTGGGTGTATCCTTAGCACCAGGTTATGTCAGGCCCCCCCTTAAAAACACCAACACATCCACCCAGACTCATTGTTTCTTTGCTGAGCACATTCTTCTTGGTGTTATGTTTCTTTTTTCCTGAAGTATTCCTGCACTGGGGGAACCAATACATTTTATATTACCACAGCCTGCTGCAGACTAATATTCCTAAGCTGGGGATAAAGAAAATGAAATCAACAAAAAGGGCAAGACAAATAATTGATTCCTCCAGCTTCCATCTGGGGGCTTAAAATATTAAATATAACTTTGAATATTCTTTAGAAAAGCTAATTGTGCTGATTAAAGTGAATTCTACCTTAATTGCCTTTTCTGGCACAGGCCAATAATACCATGACATTCTGCTAAGGCAATAAGGGAGGCAGAAGCCTCAAAGACTCACTGTCCATATCCAAGTGGAGCAGTGACTGCTTCCTCCCTACCTGAACCATCCTGGAAAGGGCTGTAGAGGTGCACTTGTGTGCTCTGGTGTTTAAGAACTAGAGTTAGTTGGGCATTTCTCCATAATAATGAAAACAGCAGAAGTATGTGGGGCTGAAGGGTTGGTTGGGTGTCTTTTTGGATTGGAAAATGTATATTTCTTGACAAATGTTTGTTCAAATATTTTTCATCGAAACTCTGCTTTCATTTCTCCGGAAATAAATTTGTGAATGTGTTACACAGTCATTATTCCTCCTTAACCCCTATATTAAAACATTTGTCTTAGTTTTCAGGTATCTGTATTCAAATCCTTCTTCTGCCAGAGTCAAATCAGTGACTTTGCCACACCTCACATTGAATGTCTTATTTTCTTTTCTGGTTTAACTCTTTCATTATTTGATGAGAGCAGGAGAGAAAATTTACTATCATTTTCAGTCTATCCTGATGTAAAAGGGAAGTTATCATTACCATTTTATATTTTGTCCTGTTATGAATATTTCAGGGCAATTATTTTACATTTTTCCCTTGATGGTAAAATGACTGATTTTTTAAAATTTTTTTTTCAGTCCTCAGAAGAGCTAGTCTTGTTCTAGTCTTGTTTAGGCTATACTCATTTATCTTATGATGCTTTTGGATGACCATTTCAAGAAAGTGTGGATGTCATGCAGAGTAATTAGCCAACAGTCTTTCTTTACTTGTCTACTTGTTTTTTCAGATGACTCACCGTTTTGCTTAGCAGAGTTGTGTGTTGCTCCTCTACTTCCTTCTGAAGAGCAAACAAAGAGGAATTTTCTCTCAGGTAATTGTGTCATGGGGGTGGCTGAGAGCTGCTGTTAAAAGAGAGTCATTTGGAAAGGCTGGGCAGCCCTGTCCTGGAGAACTCTCATTTCATGGGAGAACAGTAGCACAGGGAACAGAGGTTGTGGTCACTCTGGTCACTCTGGTCAGTGCAGTGGACTTTGGCCTGGGGACTGGAATCATGACCCAACACATGACACAGATGTCCTGCATGAGGGTAACCCCACATCTCTGGGTGAGTCACACACGGTGAAACCAGGAACCAGGGTGAAACTGGAAACAAGGATGAAATAGTTTAGGAGTTTTGCTAAAATACAGTGCCATTTACATTCCTCCCAAGGGTTTATCTACTCTATTTTTTAACATATTGCCTCAGTTGTGAGATTGTCATATGATGATTTTATACTAAAATTACAGATTGGTCTGATATCAAAGTGTAGGGGTGTGCAAATCAAAACCACTGAGTTTGGGGCTTGCTGGCTGAAGCCATGTGTGAAGCACTGTTCATTCTCTGGTTGCAGACTTGAAGGGTTTGAACTGAGGTTTACCTCTTTGAGTGTGTTCATATTAAAAATTGAAAATAACTCAAAAAATCCTGCCCAAAACTGGTGTCAAAACTATGCAGCCATGAATGCAAGTGGAAATGAATGTCAAAAGTTGTTTTTTCACATTGACTGACATTCACTGCATCAACCTGCATTTTAACTTGACCCAGTAAGTACTTCTAAACAGCTGAATGTATGGAATAAAATCCATAGCCAAGATTAATAAATTGCCATGCCAGGATCTTAAGGTCCTCAGTAACTGTAAATCAGTAGAAGTGCAGAAACCAACTGAGCTGTAATAATTTACACAAGTTAAGTGTCTGACCTTTAGTGTTCATTTGCATCATTAACATTTCTTAAATGGTGGCAACCAGAATTTGAGAACAGCACCAAAAGTAAGATAAAAAATACCTTCACACCTGCCCTAGGTGAAACACAAAATAATTTGACAGGTAATTAAAATTCTTGTAAAAATTATGACTACATAGTTTGTTCTCTGCAGAAAATTAGCATAAAATCTACTGATATCAAACAACAGCTTCCAACATATGCTAAAAGGACCCCTTGTTAGGTAGAAACCCAGGAATTTGGAATGGTTTCCAAAACTGTGTCATAAAAAAGTGTTATGGTACAGCTCTTTTTATTTTCCTTTCCTTTAGACTGCATTCAAACACAAACAATTTGTGAGCCAGAAGAGCTGAATACCTGAGGAATTCTAATCTGCATATTCCCACTTTGAGTCAGGTACTGCTCTCTACATTTTCTAAGAAACTTCAAAGCATTTGATGGTTTCCCTCCAGCCAGCAGTTTAGGGGGAGCACATGCCATTTATTTATGTGTCTTCTTAAGCCAAGGCTCCAGGCTTGAGATGTGAGCACAGCCTTCTGAGCAAAGCCATACAAACTTGTCTGAATGCACAACAGGCAATACTGCTGTGGTGAAACTGCTTTATTTTGGGGTTGTTCTGATGCAGGTTTCAGAAAATGATGAGGCCATGAAAGCAGCACTCTGTTCAACAGGCTTATAGTGATGATGTTTAATTGTCAAATTCCAAAACGAACTAGAACATACTCTGAATCAATTGCACTTTCCCTTAAGTTTGCCTGTGTAGAAGAGGATTTTTAGGAGTGGGCAAATTGCAGTGGCAGCTTTCTGAGTCACTGCAGGACAGCTGTTCAATAGCTTGCAAAGTGTTACCTGAATGAAGTTTTAATTGAACAACTATTATTACAGTTTGGTTCCCCCCCCCCTCCCCTTTCCTCCTGGAAGCTTGCTTTTAAGAAAAACATTTTACAAAGCTTTGTATGTTAGTTATCTCTTGGACAGCTTCTGTCTGGCAGCCAGGGCATCAGTAAATCAAATCTGCCCTCATTTGAAGCTGAGCATTGCCGTAACTCTCAGTGGAATGGAGCTCCTTGGACATTGGTTGGCTTGTTCAGAAGTGCCTTTGGCACATTTAAAGTAGCAGCAATATGCAAAGCAAGCTGTCTTGTTGGGACAGATGACTTTGCCATGACTGGATGTCTTCAGTGCACAATTGTGTTTCCAAGGTGAACAATCGCTGTCCTAAATCAAATAATTTCTTGTTTTTCTGGCAGATGATCCCTGTTTACCAGACTGCTAATGAAAATAACCACAGTTATTATTTAAAAACACACTTTCAAGTTATGGAAATGTGTCCACAGACCAGATACAGCCCTGTACAGAATTTACAAAAAGTTAATCAATCCTTAGAGAGGAAAAGCAATTTTTTTTTTTTGACAGAAAATAGTGATGTTCTGATCAATTACCTTAGGATTTTTTTTTATTTTTAATTTGTTCCTTGCTCTTACTTATTTCTTTGGGTTTGATGATTTGGAATTTCTTAGTAGTGGAATATGTCATTTTATGTTTCTCAGTAAGCAGGATGATGGCGATGATAATAATAATAATAATAATAATAATAATAATAGTGGATTTCTGATGCATTTCCTCTTTAGTCCATACTAATGGACTGAATTAAGAGTGTGTAGGATTCCCATCCTGCCCATGACAATGGACCAGCTGATAAGGAATCCCCTTTAAATAACAGCCTATGCCAGGAATGAGCTGCTATCTGGTGTGATTAGTGGGGAAGAATCTGAGCCCTAATACATGACTATCACCCCTGCATTTCAGGCTGAGGAAATATTTTGGAGCTAAAGGCTGCTTTTGGTTAACATTAAAGCAATACAGGAAGATCCTAAGAAGTAGACTGATGTTGTCACCTTTTTACTAGCTCTTGAATCAGCCCTAGGGTGTGAAATATACCTTCTAAACAGATGGTCTGAGATGGTTTTCTGTATTCCCTGATTCAGTCTGTGAAGCTGTTATTAAGAATGAAAGCAGTGACAAATCGCAGCCACAAACAGAGAGGTAGTCTCAGAGGTGGCTCGTCCTGCTGTGCAATAAAGTCATTGATGTGATGAGGATTCAGAAGAAATGTACCAGAATTACTCCAGATCCTTCCTGTGCTCTTGTGGCAAACTGAAGCATCAGGAAGTCAGCTCACAGGGTAATCATTTTTATGAAGCTTTCAGATTTGCTGCTCTAAGTTCTGCTTGTTGTTAGGTGACCTCCTTACCTTATGGCACCAGTGTGGCAGGATGGGCACAGGAGGGGACACAGCCCAGTATGTGCACATCAGCTGTGACATTCAGACACATTCAGATATTCAGAGATAGCAGAAGCCTTGTGCAGTAGGTGATGATGTTGGTGTGTGTGTAGCACCTGCAGCTGCTTCCTGTGAGTCTGGTTGGTCCTGTTCAGCAGTGACTCCATGTGTCTGAGGAGAACTTGCACAAACTGGCTCAGTCCCTGTCCTTTGTGTCCTGGAATGGCAATGCTCACCTTGTGCAATGTACTGAGCTGGCGCTGGAAAACCTCTTCAGCTGGGTTCAAATAGAAAAACCCAACTTTAAATGTAGGTCCTCAGAACTGATCCCTTCTAGTCCTTTTCTGTGGCAGAGGTAGATGTCCACTTGTTTGTCAGTTTGTCAGTTGTCAGTTCTGCCTGTCCCCTTGTCCCTGTTCCACTGTTTCAAACACACTCTGCCCATGCTATAAGAACAGTCCTTTTACCTAAGCCCTTCTTGCTGTGACAAATCTCAGTGCAGAGCACAGAGGACACTCGAGCTTGCTCTGGTTGAACTTTGTTCCTCTGCTGACTGTTTTGGTGGTTCAGTGGTTGCTATTTGTCCCTGGTACAAGGTGAAGAGTGGGCACAATCTGTTAATGTCTAATGTGGGGAGAGAGTAAGTGCACACATCAGCTCTCCCCTGTCACTTCTGCATGCCTCTCCCTGCCCCAGGGATCCCAGATGTTCCAGAGACATCACATATGGCACTGTCTTGACATACAGAATGTCAGCAGAGGCTGAAACTAGAGATGGTGACTGAGTTGCCTCTTTTATCAAAGAGTCACAAGGACAGCTCTAGTCACCTGTAGAATAGCAATTACTTTTTGCTGGACTCTGTCTGCTGACTTCTCTCAATTAATTAGTTGCTTCATTTGAATGGGAACGAATCCCAGATTGCAGACATTAATACCTCTAATATGTCTTCATTGCATGTTTCTTTAAATATCAGTTTTCTGTGAGTTCATTAATTTTGATTTCATGAAAATCATTGCTCTATATCCAGAAACAAGTCAGAGGAGCTAAACTGTAGCAGCCTCATGTTGTTTTGAATGATCAGGAGGAGAAGAAAGAACTAATGTAATGCTGATGCCTTTGTGTATGGCACACAGGAAAGCTTTCCCATACTGCCCAGAGCTGGATTTTGCCAGGTGTTTATAACCAGCATGTCTGCAAATCAGAGGTAGGTGCTCTCCCATATATTGAAATATCATTTCATGGCACCATTTCTTTCCCCCTGTTTTGATCCATACTACAATCCTGGACAGGGTGTGCCAAAGATTTAGTCAACAGTCCAAAACAAATAATGAGGCTATCTGGTCAGATTCTATCATCATCTGAGTCAGATTTGTGCAACTTGATTAAATCAGGGCATATACAACACATTTAATACAAGGCCTGGTAGAGGGAGAGGTACCAGGAGGTCACAAGTCATTTCCAACAAATGAAAACGTTCAGACCCATGAATAAAAGATAGATTTGATTAATGCAGAGATTTAGTTAGTCAATGCAATGCAATGCTACATAGCCTGCATCAAAAGAAATTCCTGGGAATGAGTTTACCTTAAGTGGCACCTGAATCTTTCCCATGTCCCATTAATTATTTCTCTCTTTAGCAATGGTGGAAGAGCGTGTGAAGAACTTGAAATGTAAGGCAAGGATCCTGCAAACCATCTTTGCTTGTATGGCAAATCACATATACAAAAGCTTGCAGGACCCAGATCTAAATTGAGAATACTAAAATGAAGGAGAGAAGAAAACATATAATATATAATAGATAATATATATTATATATATATAAAATATTGATAATATATAATACATATATTATATAACACATAAAATATAATATATATAAAATATATAATAATAATATATATTATAATAGTAATATATAATATATAAGTAATCTTTCTGAACTAAGTCTAAAATATACTAATAAAATGTTTAAGTTTTTCTTTAGCTTGCACATTAACACTTGTGAGTTAACTCCTGCTTTGAGGGTGTGATGTAAAAGTGCCAGAAAAGGTTTCTCTATTGGATTTCTACTGCAGCTCTCACACAGTTGAATCAGAGGGTTGTTTAAATATAATATATGCCTTTTCACTGTGGAAAAACTGTTAGCAAAATTTATCTCCTTGAGACAGTCTCTCTCCATCTTGTAGCCATCACTCTCTAAGCCATTATTTTAACTTAAGCTTTCATACTTATTCTGGATAATTCACTTTGTCTCTAAGGACATTCTCCCTCGAGTCCTTTGTTGCTGGAAACAGATTTAGTACTGACAGGCAGAGTCCTGTGTAGGTGTGGGAAGAAAGACACACCTCATATAGATAAAAACCAGAAGTTTTTATAGGTGAGGTTATGGGATAGTAAGAGATTAGCTCAGGGGAGGGAGGGTCTTCCTACTTGCTTTGGAAAAAATACATAAAACCCTGCAATGGTTTAATGTAAGATGGTATTTTCATAATTCATCTGCCAAAGGATTACATAGCACTTGCACCTAAGAACTGCATGCTTTCCACTCTAAATAACTGTGATGAGCATCAGCTTTTATTTCAGGAAGGTTCTTGGAAATGCCCACTTAAAACTGTAGCATTTTGAGAAGTTTTTCACTGAAGTTTCACCAAAGAGAAATGTTCTATGAGAACATAATGACTTTGATGAAATTGGCCAGGAGAAAGTGCATAAATAATTAGTTATAAATATATATTTTACTCTTTTTTGCATAATAGGGTATCCTGATTTTCTGCTATATTGCAATATTTTGTCTGTGAGCTGGCTTTTGTATTTACCTTACTGAAACTAAATATTAGAATTTTTACCATATGCAAAAATATTTTCATTCTGAATTCCACCAAAAGTGAATGCCCAAATTTTAGTTTCAAGAGAAACAGAAGTTCAGTTGTGCTGGAAGGAGAAGACTGGGCTTGGAAAGACACATCTTGGAGCCATTTGATACTTGAAGCTTTTGTCCCCCTTTCTTACCAGACTTTTGTTGTTTGCTCTGTAAATTCTTTCCAAATAAACACAGTTACCTTGTGCCTAATTAGTATATACCATTACTGCAGAGACACAGAAGGTGATGCAGTTGCCTAATTGTGTAAGAGAACAACCTCATTCCTGGAGGTTCTTCGTGTGGCATGGAACATGTGATGGGAATACGAGGCAGTTTAATGGATTTTTGTCTGCCTGACATGAGCATAATGGTGAACAGAGTAGGACACTGCCACCTTAAAAGGTTTTTTCCTCCTATTTTTCTTTTTTTAACTACAGAGAGTAAATTTAATTTTAAGTTTCTGGTGTTCAAATTTATTCTGCAACCACGAAACAAATATCAGCCAAACAAATAGACAACTGTACTACAGTTCTGTGTGTGTGTGTTTGCATCTTAGGCAGATTCTGTACTTTGTGCAATTAGGGACACCTTGAAATGGCAAGGAAAGTCAATGTTCCTTTATAATGCTTTTTGCTCCCCGACATTTGAGAGAGAGTGATTTCCAGTCACCAAGTTGTTCTTCAGTTCATCCATCTACAGCCTGCTCCTTCTGCTTCACGTTGGTGATGAATTACACTCTGCTTCCTCCATCTAATCCTTTTCATTTATTTATATTTTATGAAGGAAACATAAAAGACTCCTCATAAAAATCCAACTGTTTTTGATAAACCTTGTCATGTGCAAATAATGGAGCCTTGTCAAGCACAAGCCTTGCTGGAAATTTATGCCTTCTAATAATAATAACAAGAGAGAATCAGGAACAAATAAGAAATATATTGAATTGGATTCAAAGCATGTTTATGGCTTTAAATTGGTGGCAATAAAGTATTTTTTATCCAGAAATGTTTTTACATGTTAGCTTAATTCAAATACCACGTTGTGCTTGAACTCTGCAGTATTTAGCCTAGCAGAGCTATGAAAGGCATCTTGTACTAAAACAGTAGAGCAGACAGGCTTCTCTTTCCAAGGTCTGGTGGTGGAGAGAGGAAAGGATAGACCTGACTATTAACACAAGAGGAAGAAGAATTTGGGGCAAAGAAGCAAACTGGTCAGCTGAGGCCTCTCTGTGGGTTGGCAAGAAGTGGTAGGGACACAGAGGTTAAAGAAAAAAGGCATATATTTTATTAGAATATTAATTTTTTCTTCAGCAGCAAACTTCACTGGCCAGAGTCAATTGGTCAGAAGTATTTATTGTTTTTGGCTGCTAAGGCTGTGGATAGCTGGAAGGGCAGAAGAACAAGTGGTCATATGCAGGTTAACTTCACATCTGAAAGAAGATAAAATTGCCTCCTGTTAGAGTCTTCAGCCATCCCTTTGCTCTATGACATTTTATTTCCTACTATAATTTTTGTATTGAGAATAAAACTAAACAGAATGTTAATTGTTTGCTGATGAGACCAATTAGCATTTTATAGCACTTTACAAATGTCAGGGAATGAAGGGGATTTCTCAGGAAGAAAACTCTGCGTTCAGCTGGCAGAGTCTAATCCAAACAAATGTGTCCCTTTAATGAAGAGGTTTCTTGACAACACAGCGAGTTCCCTGAATATATTGTCTGTGCATCTTCACAGAACTGATATTTATGCTCCCATGAGTGTTACTCTTTACATGAAATACTTGTACATCTTTTTAAGAGTGAGAATATCTGTAATTCCCTTTCAGTTTACATACCCAATCTGCCATGTTGAACTACTGCTAGAAATAATATTAGAGTATGAAGAAACAAAGATGAAACATTGTTTTTCAATTTAGAAAACTAATCATCTCATGCAAGGCCTTTGTTCCAAGTTGTGTTTTACAAATATTGTGCTATGAGAAAGGCATGAAGAGAAAATTTACTTTCAGGGGATATTAATGTTTTATTTTAATTTAATTTTGGTGTAGAACAAAGGCCCTTTTTGCCCATTCTCCCACCTCCTTATTCAAAACCTTCTTGGCAAGCTCAGCCCTTAGGTTTTGACTTTGCATGATAACACAACCATTGCTAAACTGGGCTGTTGCCAATCAGCCAAAGAAATGAGTTAATGAGAAATCAGGCAGATTTGAGGGAGCTGGCTCTTTCACACTTCATCTATTATGGTTCCTAGAAAACAGGGGGACTTTAACAACATATGCCAAAGATATTGTGTCCCTGGCTTTGCCCTGGTCCATGTGACATCAGTTGTAATGCATTTTAAGGAACCAGATGAACCAATCGATTTTGCAGTGTTACAAAATGGTGACCTTTATAAGGATGCCCCGAAAGGTCATGATTTAAGCTTCCTAGCTTACTTTACCAAGAAAAGTTCAAGCTTTGCAGGTATCAGCCTTTATAATGGGGTTAGTGACAACCTTCCAACAACATGTAGCTTCGGTTAGATCTGGCATTTTCTTCTTTCAGGTTCAGCATAGATGTCTGCATTACCCTGTTGCCAAGTCTTTGTCTATGGCATATATATAACTTTTAAATTACCTTCATAACTGATGACACCCTCCCCATTGCTTTTCTTCCCACCATGAATCCCTGAAATAGCACACTGATTGTTAAATAGAGCTCGGTGCACATGGGTGTTTCACAGTTGTATCATTTTCATGCTGCTCAGAACAGATTTAGAGCTCTCCTTGTCTGAATTACTCCAACGTAACTGGAAATGCAATAGAGGGCTGGCTGAGTTTTCTGAAGAATTTTACTCCAGGTGCTTGCAGTGTGACCCTTAAAGTCAAAAAGGGAATTGCCAATTGGGTGTTTGACAAGCGCCGTTTATCACTTGTGCATGATGGTACATGGGACATTGCTTAAGAAAAAAGAATTGTAAATCTGAATGACCTGCAGGACTTGGTCAATGTATACAAGTTGTAGATCTCTTGCTGCAGGAGGAAATGAATCAAAATCAATAATTTGGACATGATCTTCTGTATCTTGACAGATTATATATTCACATTCTTCAGACAGACTGGTGTTTTTTTGGTAGACTGGGGGGAAGCAAAAAGGGCTGCTGGTTTTATTTCTGCTTTTGCTATTACAATAATTTTTGAAGGATTACTATCTAGGATATTATTGCTAAATCTAATGATGCTTGGATTCACCAGCCCTTTCCCAGTGTCTAATGAACAGAGTGTATGACATCCTGGTAACTGCATGAATACTATGACTAAACCTAAAAAATTTTGATTCAAAACGTGTTGGTTTTCCCCCTCACTAGTGATGAGAATAAGAATATACATATATATTCTGCACTCTATGGCCTAGAAATTCTTTATTGTGTAATTCTGAAATCTGATAGTAGTTTGTTCCCACACACATAGAGGACACTTGAAAAGACAAGTTGTATCAAGCAGCAAGAAAGAGCAGCTGCATTTATTTTTTTAAAAAGATTTAATGTGGAACATCCTAACAACTTGACTTAGTAGTATGATATAGTCTATATGTAGTAATGCTACTTATGAGTCACATGAGCCTGTAAAAGTGTAATAATTAAAATTCCATATGAAAAAAAGACAGTAAAATCTGTTAATTTGGAATGTGTGGGAACTTCATATATTTTACTGAAATAGCTCTTTTGGAACACTTTCCTTCTCCATCCCAACCCCACTGTCTTTCATGGTTTTGGCAATGTTTGGTTAGAAAAGATTGGCTTTTTCTGTGGCCTCAGCCATGTCCCCCAGCCAGCCCAGCCCTGGGCACCGGGGTTTGGAGCTCCCACGTTGCTCCTGTGTTTGGGATCAACAACTGCAAGGCAAACGTGGACTCTGCACACCGAAGGAAAGACCAGATGTTTTAAATAATCCCCTAAATGCTGAAGTTTATTCTTATGATGTATACAGATTCAGGACATTAAATATGTTGATAATCTCATTCCAAAAAATCCCTTTGCTCATCTCTAGGGATTTGAGCAGCATGTCAGATGCCAAGTTTGCAAGACATATATCTTGCCTTTTCATACAGCTGCAAATAAGACATGCTGCATTACTGTCTCCAAAATTAAGTCTGAATAAGGTCTCTCAGTCTTAGCCCTACTTTTCTTTCCCTCCTGCAATATGTGGCTGTAATAACTCATGGGGTTTATTCAGTCAGCATTTTAAATACTGTGTGTGTGTCCCCTTCCATCATTCATAACGTGAGATGATGAAAAGCACTGTGAATAATTTTATGCAACACAATGAAATTAAAAGCTTTTGGTATTACTGTACTGCAGGTATAAATCTAACTAAATGTGGTGTTGGAGAGAGATGGACTATATAGGTAAGTGTTGGAATAATTTAAGGTTATTTGGCATTTTCTATGGATGTCTCTTCTCGTTTCTTCACAAATACCATAAGTAATCGTGTGGTTAATAAAGTCTTAAAGTGTCTGAGCTTGCAGTTTTCTACTGCCTTTATTCATTTGCTAAGAAAAAGTAAAGCTAATGGAAAACAATCCATTTCAGTGAAACTGTAGATTTGCTTACCCATCATAGCAAAATATTAATTTGTGTAATATTTTAGTGTCAAGTTAATTTATGTTAGGCACAGTATTTCAACTTATGCACTGATAAATTTCAGAAAGGCAGACAAATTATTAGATTTATATTCTTATATTTCACATTTATCCATCAAAATCTACATGTCTTTTGTAATCTGGATATTATCACAAATGTTGCTTGAGGTCTGAAGGTCTGCTTTGTGCTTATACAGAAGCATTTACATGAGTTAGGACACATAAGTAGCTTTTCCCACCTCCCTCATGCATTACCATTTATGAACTCCACTATTTACTTCTCCCAAATACATACCTTGACCCTCAGCAGCCTTGCTATTTCCACTGTTCATAATATGAGAAATTACGTTCTCTCTGTTATTTTTTATTGCACTTCAAATGAATCTTCACTCATTTTTATAGAATTGGACTAAACTCTCCTGAATCTATTTTTTTCATGAATCTTTGTTCAGCTTATGCTATAGGAGGTTTTTCTGCCACCAAGCAGCACGTGGAAGACATGAAGAAGACTTTTTCATGAACAGGCTAAGGGCCTTTTCATGTTTAGTGTTTTGCAAGAGAGGACAATGTCGATTTTCTTCTCTTGTTGTCTCATTACATTGCCTCTTTCATCTTGGAGCTGCAGTTACTTAAAACTGTGCTACTAATCTACTCAAGTTGCCCTGAACTTTATTGCTCTCACTTTGTATTTACAACATTTTCCCTCCCCTTAACCAGCATTTAGTGTTATCATCAGCTAAACCAGCATCGCGTTTCTTCAAGGTTGTTTAGCATTAAAAGAAAATCTTTTCCTCAATTAGCTGTGTGATTTTCCCTTCACAGCTTGCCCCCTTCTTCCCCCGCCTTGTCTGCTCTTATTAAAAGCAATCCTGAGATATGGAGCATCAACTCATCTCCCAGCACCTGCTTTGGTGTGTTTTGTGCCTGGATGGGAAGCCCAGGCCCTGAGGGGCTCACAGGGCTGCTGGGGCAGCAGCAAGGGCCCTGTGGAGGAGTAAAGTGTGTGCTCTGCACACAGCAACAGCTCAGCAACCATCTGCAGCAGCCCCCAGATCTCAGCCTGAGCCAGCAGGAAAACACTCTCTGTCTTCTCAACCCATTCCTATCCAGAGCTCCCTAAATTCAGCTGAGAATAAAGTTCTGTGTCTTTTTATGTGTCCAAGATGATCTTTTCTCTTTGCTTTGCATGTTAAAAGTTCGGAATCAAGGCTGCTGGTTCTGGCTGAGCCTGGGCTCCAGCACACAGACTCAGTGTGGTGTTTCCTCCACACTCCTGCACGTGCAGGATTTTGTCATGCTGCTGCCAGCATTGCAGGGGTTGGCTCTGCAGCCCTGTGTGCACCAAGCAGACTTTTTTACCCCTTGTTTATCCTCCAGCATCTTTCTTTTTCCCTCTATTGCTCTGTCTCATTCAATTTCACCCAACATTTCCCCCTTTCTTATTGCTGGCAACTAATTCATGTAGTTATGCGTCTCTGCAATGATGAAACTTTCTGAGCAATTTCTTCTCTGCAACAGAATACTTTAAAAACTTTCCTAATATTAAAAGCCCAGTCAAGTGCACAGTTATCACTCTTGAGCTGTTCGAACAAAAAAGAAGAGCAGAGGGTGAAGAGAATTTTCTTTTTAGTTTTCTGGTTATTTCAGAACACAATGGATGCAAAACATTAGAAATCTCATTTTACGGAGATAACGTATTTTAATTACAATCATCATTTTAAGTTAGTGTCATATTTCAAGATGCAGAACCACTGAGTGAGTACTACAGGAAAAACAGAGAAAAGCAGCTTGGCAGAAAGTTGTAGAAAATTCCTTGTCCCATTATTCACCTTTAGTTTCTGTTTCTGATTTTATTTTTATGCATAAGACATGTATTTCTTTTAGACATTATTCAGTTAGGAAATAAAACTTGCAACATGGTGCTAGCAGTTGGCTTCCTTCTAAATATTTTGAGAGGTTGTCCTCCAGTCATCATCTGGAAAGACTCTCCAGACAACATCACATTTCATAGTCGGCTCTGGTACTCTGAACTAAAAAATCAAGGCAGCTCTCAGTATCTCATCACTATCAGATCAAGGGTTTTATGGAAAATACCAGAACAACTGACCTGCATTTTAATTCACTGCAATAATGAGCTCTCTTAAGCTGTTAAACTTTTTTTTATATGCCTTATTCTTCTTGTTTTCAGAAAAGGAACATCACAGTTTTCACACTAATATTGGTATCTCAGTTCTAAACTGATTTGTGCAAGGTGAATTTTGATGGATCTCAAAAGAGATACCAGTGACTAATTTGGGGGAAAAGGCTCCATCTGGTATTTTCTGAAAATCAGAGTCTAAAAGGAACCTACTGTGTCAGATCAGGCAGTTGAGGATTCTGTAAAAACTTCTTCAAGCTAGTATAATTTCACTCTTTGCTGTGTTTCTCATGATTGTGTTTTTCATATCACAAGCAAGAGCACCACAAGTATATGTTGTCTAGGGTGGATGAACAAATTTGTTCCCAGAGCATCGTTAGGATCAGGCAATGCTACCTGGCAGTGTATAATTTCCTTGTGCTTTTGCAGGAAAGAGACAGATTCGTGGCTAAGGTCAGGAGAAAGATAATAGAAGTGTGTCATACTTATTTGGGACCCACTGGGATGCAACAACTGAATGCAGAGCATGGCTCTGCCTGTTGGCTCCTTTATAGGGAAACTGAACTTTGAGTACATAAAGTGACTTGTGTTGAAAATTGTGATTTAGTAGGTACAACATTATCTTCTACCTTCACATCATGAGTTTACCTCTGAGTGCCAGTGATGTTGTTTTAGGGCCCTGGCCCAGCCAAGAGCAAGAATGACTTTATCAGCACATCAGCACTGCAGGAACTGCCTGACTGCCAATGTTTCTGATGCAGAGTCTGATGCTGAATAACAACATTGTTCAGCAAGAGCTGTTTCCTTGAGGCTTAGTTACAGAAGTGTTTGGAACATGGTGGTTTCCCTATTAGCATTTTTGGAGTGAATGCTCTTCATTGTATCTTACGCAATTTATCACTGGAGTTGACTTTTCCTTCTGCAATTCACTGTAGAATGAGCCAGAAGGAGAATTAAGCATGTAAAGTTTAAAACAAATATGTGTAAAAATACTTATCTGCATAAATTCTGCCATCCCATTCATTGCTGATATGTTCTGAATAGAGCAGGACAAGGTATGACCTCTTTTATCTTTAAATATATTTCAGGAATCTGTTTGAATACACTTTATAACATTTGAATTTTATTTGGCCTGCTACTTTATTTCCTACATCTGGATAATGGGCTGCCTGGGGAGGGGCTGTGTCTTCTCTTTATTAAGAAATTTCGTCTGTTCAGGGTAGAAAGATCTTTGTCCAATGCCTAATCAATAGAAGATTCATAAGAAACTTGAATAACTGTGCCAATGCATCCAAGAAAGCAGAAATACCAAAAATTCTGTCTTTTTATACATCAAGACGAAACAATAAAAGTTAAGAGTTAAATATTTGCTGGGTATAAAGGCACCACTTCAGACTTTTGTAGTCAAAAGTGCAAGGGCTTGTCATATAGACAAGTTAGCCTGATGTTTGGTGCTTGCATATCTTTTTCTAAGTCCCAAGTCCCCCAGGATCCTGTCATTCCAAATGGAGTCAGTTACCTGTACAACAGTGCCCTGAGTGTTTTCTCAGGTTTGTGTCAGATTATAAAAAGATCCAGCCTCTGCCTGTGCCCTTTGGTTCTCTGGTGAGGCTGAGTGTGTATCCGTGGGACTGGAGAAGGTGTGAAGTCTGTGCTCTGCAAGGTAAGAACATCACCAATACATTGCATATTTTTTAGCTCATGAATTACATTTTGATTGAAATATGTAGTATGAAATTCATATTTTAATAATTTGTAGGTTTTTGCCGATAGGCGAATAATGAGCTCATGAGGGAATTTTGTGGTTTTACATGGATAACAAAATACTAAAACAACCCCAAACCCTAAACTTGTCAGTCAGTGGAATTCATGCATAAAGATTGGGGTCGCAGGTTGATATTTCAATTTGTACCATGAATTGCTTTAACATTCATGCTCTATATGCACTGAAATGTTTGTGGGTGGTCCTGGGTTGTTTCATGTGAAGATGATGAGAATAAAGTGTAACTAAAGATCCAAGCCTATGCTTCTTGTTTTTATTTTTTTATTTTTTATTTTTTAATGTTCCTGGAGTGTCTTGAACTTAGAGCAGGATCAGAATTCCTTGTTTATAGTCCAGTTCATGTTATTTTCAGTGACTTTTTTCTCTTTTTTCTGATCAGACCTGGAAACTAACTGATTAACTCCACATGCTAAACCTGCTCAGGATGCTCATTTCACTCCTGGGTGAATGAAGTCTATGGGACCAGGAAAGATACCTTTTTTAACAAAAGGATATTATTGACATCTGAGGGCTAAATTCAAGCACAAAGCTGGCACTTTTCTTTCCCTAATAAAACTAGCTTTGCTTCAGGAGCAGTGGCTATTTTTGAATGACTAAAAATTACATCTTGCTAAAAGAAGTCCTGTTTGATAGTCAATGGAAATGAATGATTCTTATTTTAGTCTGATCTGTAAAACATTGTACAAATAAAAATCCAGCAGCTTGCCGATGTGCTGTGCCTTCCCTACACAATGCCTGTGATTTTGTTTATATATCTTTCTGTATCTTTCATTCAGCTGAGGAAAATCCTCTGTCCTCATGTTTTTTACGGAAAAGTGATGTCTGCTAACTCCTGTTGGACAGATTTCTGATTTAATCTATAGTTTCTTTTTAAAAGAACAAGCATTTTTTGGCAAATTGGGACACAAACAAAAAAGTGCTTGAAGGTAGGAGCTTGGGTCTTCCCAATGATTAACAGAGGATCAAAAACAGATAAAGCCCGATCCATTATTCCTGTTTTAGAAGATTATGGTACTCTCTCACTGGATGGTGCATGAAGCCCCCATGATTGACTTCAATATCAACAGGGGAAATGGGCCTTCATTTCTTCAGTGGAATTCAGCAAAATGGCATCAAAGACAGCATTGAGCAAGATGAACCAACTGCCATCAACAAGTGCTTGGGGAATTCAAACAATATTTTACAACAAGGGATAATTAATTATGAATTAATTAGAAACCACACAGGTAGTTGAATGTTCATGTACATGGCACACAATGATTCTGAGAACATTCACTGAAATTCTCCTTTAAATTACATTAATTTTGTACCAGGAGACATGTAAGAACTTCAAGATTACTTGTCTAGAAGTGCAGGACTTTCAGGCAAATATTATTCTAACACCCCTTAAAGAAACACTTCACATCTCTTACTGCTCACTGAATAAAATCTTTCTCTTGTTTTTGGAAGCATTTATATAAGAGTTTTGTAGGCATACAGGTAATGTACATTGTACATAAGGACTGTCTTTATCTCATACCTTGAAAAATGGTGAATGTTAATCCTGGAGTCATTTATTTCATCCCAGGTTTGATACTTCTTTAAAGTTTAATTTTCCCCTTTCAAGTCAGCTCTGGAGAAACACATAACTGCAGTTGCTTCAGTACTTCACTAAGTATCAGATTGAAAAGAGAAGGAACACAGATCTAAGAACTTTAAACTAATATTTGACACTTCCAACAGATGCATGTAAAATCTAAAGAATGTACAGCAAAAGACCACTATCATGCTAAAGCAGGAACATAAAAATATACAAGTCTATCTGAGTTGTGTTGATAACTGAGCTTGAGGAATGTGCATTATGTCAGGAGCTCTGACAGCTTTAACTAGACAGGAAAACACAAGCACCTTTTCTCTGATAACAGTTGGTTCATTGATAGTCTTTACCGACCTTATCTGAAGAATAATAAATGCTTCGGTTCCTCAGTTTGTCCCTATTGCACTTCCTGGTTGATTTTTTATTTCCCTTACCTTTTTAGTGTCAGATTCCTCAGATAATTGAGAAAAAGAAAATCCAACCTTTCGACCTGTGCTGAAGGGATGACTGAGACAACTGGCAGCAGGACACCTTCTAAGTGCTCTATGGATTAGGAATGGCTAGAGATTTTACAGGGCTCTGTGCAGTGGTGACTGTGTTAACACCAATGTCAAGGGGTGCAAGCAGTTACCCCTGCCAAGGTAAGACCCTGCTGGGCAAAATTTGCCAAAGAAACTGATATGCACAAATCCCAGGGCTGTAAGTCTGGCCAGGTGAATACTCTTCCCTAATACCCACTCCAGCACACAGCCCAACCAGAACACACTATTCTGTGCAGCTGCAAGCAGCAGGAGAGTTATATAGGAAACAAACTTTCTAGAAATCCCAAGATAACATGGGAAACATAATGAACTAAATAAATGTGAGTGGTTGTTCTACATGTAGCACCTTTAAGTTGGCTGGACTGTTCAATTATTGATCAGGAGGAAAATCTCACAAAAAAATCTCACAAAAGCCTTTTGCTTTCTCTAGTCTTAATGTGTCGAGGCTTTTAGATCAAATTCCAAAGGACACTGTGACATTCATGCTGTCTTCAAGAAAGCCAAACACTTACTGGTAATTCCACTACCTTTACTGCATATAAAACAGTTAGGGACTGGATATTCTCCACAGTATGTACTTCTAATTTTTAATTTTTTAAAAATGGATCTTCTCTAACAAATAAACAAAAATACTTTCATGTAATTTTAAATATGTTACTTTTTATTTAACACCATCCATGGAATCAATTGCATAAAAGGCCACAACATAAAACAAATACAGATATTAAAACACATGATGGGCTCTTCCTGTGCTAGCCTAATTCAGTTTCTTTGTTTACAAAATCAACATCAATATAAATATTTAATACAGTAGCTGCAGTAAGAAAGAGGACACACTGTTATTACTGCGAGAATGCTGAGCACAGTGGAAACTATCTTTTAAATTACAACTTTCTCTTAGCTTGAGCTGGAGCCTTTTTTCATAAAGGAAAAAGTCATACTACATTAATGGCAAATATCCATCAGGAAATAAGTCTAAAAGCAACTCAGGAAGTATATTGCTCTGAGAAAGATGGCTTTGCATTTGTGCCATGTTTATAATAAGCTCAATTCCAATATCTTGAAAATAACAGTAAATATTTAACACAAGGAATATTTCATAAGATTGCAATAAATGTTTAATACAATGTAACTTTGCAATACTTCAAAAACATATTGCTACAAATATTTATCTAGAAATTTAATTAAATACATGTATAATCCATGAAATAAACTAGCTCAGCTTTGATTCAGCAGGCTGCTCTGCAGAGATGCAGAGGTGTGTCCCCATGCAGCTGCTCTGTGCCAGCTCAGACTGTGTGTTTGAACTCCCAGCCCTTGCCCTGATTGCAGATTCATCAGTGTCAGGACTATCCCTCTTTTCTAACTACTCCTACCTACACAAATTCACTGACTAACAAAATCAGAGTCTGACTGACCCAGTGTTGTACAGACTTAGGACTGTAACCTTTGCCTGGTGCTCCTCGGAGTTAGATGATCCCTTCTGCTCGCACAGCCAACCAAAATGGAATCATAATTGCATTAGCCTCAGGAGATGTCCTCTTTCTGGATTGCTTCCAGTATCCTGAATATCCAGCCTTCCTTTCCAAGTCTTCACTACTTGTGAAAGAAAATACACAGCCTTTCATCTGCTGGAACAGGGGTAAATTTAATTTAGCTCCTGCACTGGAAAGAATAGAGGGTGCATTGGATCCAGGGAAGGGCAAATACAAACTCTGGTAGGCCAGTGTGGGGAGGAGTTTTTGGCTGAAAATCACTCTGTGGCTTTGCCTGGAACTTGTGGCAAGAGCATGTAGCCCCTTGTGGTGTTCAATAATGTAAAACTGCTGACTGTCTTGTGCACCTCCTCATCACATCCTTGGATCCAAAGCTCACCTCAGCTCACCCATTTCCCCCAGACTCTGGAAGTTCCTAGAAGTCATCAGTCAGCCTTGTATTTACTCATTTTGTCTGAAATATCACTGTCTTGAAACCACAGGCAAGGGATTATTTTTGCACAATTAGATTTCTTGTGGCCCTAAAACACATATAAAAAGTTCTGGAATGCTTTCTAGTAGTGTAGTGTAGCTGCAGGTCTGGAGTGAGATGTTGGTAGGGCACAACTTGATGGCACAGGGGTCAGTGCAGCTTTCATTAAAAGGGGTTATTTATTGGCCACTTAAACGCCTCTCTACCTGAGCATCAGGACAATAAGAAAACAATTCTGGTAATACTTGATTTAATGCTGTGCTGGAAATGTATTTCTGGCAATAGCATGTTAACAAAGCAATGAACATTTCCTCCTTTTTGTAAGTCATAGTGCACTAGGCTGTGATCTCTTTGACCTATATTGGAATGATTTCCAGTGTAAAAAAATTGGCTGTCTGGGAGAGAGGAAGTGAGGAAAAATAATTCAGGGAAGAAATTATCTGCAGTTTGAGTCTATATTTGCTACTTTCTCTTTTGGAATCCTTAGCTTCATTTCCTGATTCTGTTTTTGTGGAACTGGTTATAAAAACAGGTAAAGAAGCAAAATATCATCATTGTATGTTTAGATAAACTATAACTAAACCCATTTTCTTTAAGTCCCCTTTTCCTTATATTAGTATTTGTAAAACTTTATTACTCCTTTCGCACTTTTTAATGCTGAAAAGACACTGTGATTGAACAGCTAAAAATATGGAACTTCATTTGACATGTTTTCTGTGCTGTGGCTCTAATTTTTTCTACTGAAAGTGCTGCTAGTCAGAATAGAAATAGGCCCTCAGATGAAATAGAATTAGCTGATTTCAGTGGGGTTTGGACAAATCTCCAGAAATGCACAGATAGAAAGTGGGCATGTTGTGAGAAAAAGAATGGAGATTTTTCAAGGAAGAGCATCTGCATGTTTTATGTTTAATTAGGAGTGGAGACCATTGGCTCCTTTTTCTTCAGCTAAGCACAGCTGAGCACATTAGAAAGGTAATGTGGTACCAGAGCCAAGTGTGGAGTTCTAGCATTTGACCTACTATCCAAGTGGTCTGAAAATAAGCACAAAATCAAGGAATAGTTTTCAATCTTTAAGGCTTTACATGGCAAAGTCATGTTATGTTCCTACTAAAATAACTGAATTTGATTTTGGCAGGACAACCTGGGTTGTTAGGGACCTGCATGATCCCTGAACAGAGCATGACCTCCCCCAGCAATTCCTTGCATGAAGAGCCTCCCCCTGTGACTGAGGCTCCTGCTTGCTGTCCTTTATAATCCACACTGAAAGATACCTGCCCCTCAAAGCTCCCTTCGAACTGATGACTATTTTCAAGCTGATCATCCTGAGAGGACCATCCTCCATAATTGCTTTTCAATCTGCACCCTTTATTAGTAGCCCGTTTGAACAATCATCAGCAAATACATGCTACAAGCAAAGGCATTTCTGAAGCCATGTTTTGATGGTGCTGAATGGGGAGCCCTTAAAAACCCCACACCTCTGTGTGGCTATGTGATGTGCTTAGAAAAAAGTCAAATATTAAGTCAGACAGAGGGACACTGTATGCATAGAAAAGTTTTGGATCACAGCTTGATAAACCTGAATGCTTCTTAGGTTGAAGAACTTTAAACAAAATACTATTGCTGTAGTTTGTAGTTTGGCCCATTAGTTATTCCATGCTGGGCTCTGTATTCTTTGTGTGTAGAATACTTTGATAGAAACATTCCTTTCTTTTGAACTGCACACTGTTTGTCATAACAGCATGGGATGCTGTGAAAGTTAAAAATGACACTGTCAGATTAATCACTTTAAAGAGGTTCCTTTTACTCATTGTACAAAAGGATAACCTTTGAAAATGCAAAGATGAAGGTAAGTAAATGGCTTTTTAGAAGACAAAATTGGTGTGGATTTTTTCAGATTACTCAGTGATCTGTTGTTGTTTATGTCTTGTAGTTTAGTATTTTTGCTCCTCAGCAGACTTTGTGTCCTGCAGACTGGCTCAGTTATTGTAGTGGGTTGTAACAATAGATATATCCACCCTTTCCTGGTCCACTTTTTGGAGTGGATCTATGTTTTCTCTCTGGCATTTTCCAAACTACAGTGCATTGTGAAAAGTCAGGAAAGCAGATCATCATTATATCTGCAGTATCAAACCAATGTTAATTGCAGTTGAAAGGGAATGAGGTTCCTTGTTTTCAAGACTATGAGAATATTTTCAAGGAAAATATTATCTCTAAACAATAAGGTAGTGGTCTATGCTTGTTCTACCTGTGAGGAGCAGGGAATTTGGCTTTATTTCCTTGTGCTTCTGTTTAGGTAGGTGGCAATCTCACTCCTAACAAATACAGTGAAAATATTTCCAAAAGAGGATGAATTTCTAGAGAAGCTGGCTTTATCTGGACAAAGTTCAGAAATCTGGGGAGAGCCCTGTGTGCTACATCCATGGTACAAGCGTGAAGAAAATCTGCACTGGGCATTCCAAAGAAGGGATAAATGTGGACAATTTGTTGTGAACCTCATCTCAAGGCTAACACCCATTTTCAAAAGGCCATCAAGTCATCCTGTAAAGAGCAAAGTTGCAAGTGGTTAGAGGCAGTCAGGGTTTAACTGATGCTATCTCTGCTGTCTACAGACCCACATGGACACGTCAAATGCTGAGCCTGTGATCCACACATAATTCAACCTTGCATTCTTTGGCCTCTTCTATCCTGAAATCTGGCTTACTCATTTCAGAGCTCTGGGAGGAGAGTCCTGGAACCTTCCAGCACCAGGACTCTGTGAGAGATACATGGGTCTGCTCTGCAGTGTGAGAGATACATGGGACTGCTCTGCAGTGTGAGAGATCCCTGGGACTGCTCTGTGGTGTGAGAGATCCATGGGACTGCTCTGCAGTGTGAGAGATCCCTGGGACTGCTCTGCAGTGTGAGAGATCCCTGGGACTGCTCTGCAGTGTGAGAGATCCATAGAACTGCTCTGTGGTGTGAGAGATCCCTGGGACTGCTCTGCAGTGTGAGAGATCCCTGGGACTGCTCTGCAGTGTGAGAGATCCCTGGGACTGCTCTGCAGTGTGAGAGATCCATGGGACTGCTCTGCAGTGTGAGAGATCCATGGGACTGCTCTGCAGTGTGAGAGATCCCTGGGACTGCTCTGCAGTGTGAGAGATCCATGGGACTGCTCTGCAGTGTGAGAGATCCATGGGACTGCTCTGCAGTGTGAGAGATCCATGGGACTGCTCTCTGGTGTGAGAGATCCCTGGGACTGCTCTGCAGCTGAGGCTGTGCCACCTTTGCTGGCAGAACCCCAGCGAGGCAGAGCAGACCCCACCAGCTGGCTGGGACTGTGATTGCTCCCCTCTGCGGGACCTCACATCCTAAAGATGTGCCTGACAATGGGATAGACCTTTGTGCTGACACAGGCACGGGGAAAGGAGGTGCTAAAGGACCTGCAGAAGAGGGGACAGCTGTAGATAAGCACCCAGACCTGCTTGATGTCAACAGGAACTGCTCGTGGCCAAGCACTTCTGCAAATGTTGGTGGGCTGAGATGGCTGAATAGGTGCCAGAGCCTCTGGAAAATCAGGAGCTCATTGTGAGGGCTGAGCACTCGTGCAGAGGAGAGCTGGTGCAGATGGCCTGGCCTCCTCTCAGCAGGCACAGATCACAGCTCCAAGGGCAGCTCAGGGATCAGGCTCAGGGCTGCAGCAGGAGAGGCAGGCAGGAGCTGGCAAAGGACAGGCTGTCAGGTGCAGCAGCTGTCCCAACAGGCACCTCTGCCATGTCAGGATGTTGCTCTCTCTCTGATCCAAGTGCTGAACTCTAACTATATTTGCAATGTGTTGATTATCATGGTCAATCTTGTTTTTTTGTTTGAGAGTTGTGGATTTCTGTTGTTTGAAATTGTGCCAGCAGCTGGCTGAGGAGATGAAGTAAAAACTCAGAATTAACCACAGCCACCTGGGAATATTAGAAATTCCCAAACACGGAACTCAACTTAATCTTGACTCCCTTATTCACTAAGAAACAATCTACCTGATTCCAAAATTCCCTAGGTTAATGAAGACATATTCTTCTGCTCCTTTTTTCAAGAAAAAATATTGATTGCCTCAGCCTTTTTTCTACTCCCTGTAAGAATCCTTAGAGAAATGCTGTAGTATTTCAAATCCCATTAAAGAAAACCTGAGTACCTTTTAGGAAAAAAACCCCAAAATAGTTAAGCTTATGACACGGTACAAAATATAGTTATTGTCACTCAAGTAACCTTGACTCTGAACCTAACTGGGAAATGGAAACAAAAATTGGGTCACCTCAGCTTCCTGCTCCCTCAAGAGCAAATCACTCCAGCAAGCAGGGAGAACACAGATGGAAGAGAGATCAATATCTTATCCCAAAGGTTTGCAAATATAGATGCCATAGGTGAGCTGTTGGAATGAGGCCATTGCACACTGTGGGTATCCCTTCGTGGAGAGTTAAATAGCACAGGCTGGGAAGCAAGTTTCAGTTGTAAAGGCAACAAACAATATTTATTGCTGTATTTTGTACAGTGGCATCTACATAAGAAGAGATTCTGGTCTCTGGAGCTTGCAGAAGATTATGGGAAGGGATCAGAAAAGAAAGGATTAATTTTGTCAAACTGTCTGTGCTAGTTTTGATCAGTGAGCTCTACTAACAGCAGGGAATGTGCTCTAGTAAGTGGTGATCTATGTGGGTGACATAGGGGTGATATATTTAGTTATATCAGATTAAAAGCATTGAAAAGCCTAAAACAATAATTTCACCAAAAGTTACCTACTGACCTTCTGGTTGCTTTTTCTATAAAGCAGGCATTAATACCAGACCATATCTGTCTTTTTATTTTCAGGTAATATTTTGCTTAACTTGGCAGTCTCTTCTAATATAGAAAGATGCTTTTTTAAACCTTGATGTAAATAATGTGTTTCTTCTACCCTAAGATTAACTTCTCAAACCCCAAATGCAGCGGCAGAGTGGGATTTTATGGCTGATAGGTGAGATTACCTCGTACCAGAACTGAAAGAATGACTGTTTTACCTACTTTCCTCAAGACAAGACCCTTAATGTGATAAGTTGTGCTGCTCAAGAGTCACGTTCATTCCATTGCCTCAGTTTTTTGAGAGCAGTTTTAACCTTACCTTGTGCTCCCCTTCAGCAGCAGTTAATCATCAGAGCGGGATCATTAGAGCAGGATCATCACTCTGTGGGAGCAGAAAAGAGGCATTGTTCCTGATTGCAGCTCTAATGATTCCAAGGGTGCAATCTCATAATTAGCTATGCCTTTAGAAGTTGTTTACTTTGCCTGACTTCACAGAATTCAAGGAAGTGAAGTTACCGTGGGTAAGTTTTTGAATGTGCTGATGGCATGCTTTAAAATTCTGCCCGACCTGTCCCCATCTCACGTCCTTGGGACTTGAGCGTAATTAAACTCTGGAAAAAATTTGGACTCCCTCCCTTCTGAACTGACATCTGATTGTTATCACCCAGGCATAACCTTCATTTTCAGCGAGCGACCTGGGCTGAACAAACACAGAGAGCTTACATATTTTACAAACCCACAGTTTATACAGAGATTATTTTATGTTTAGATATCACTCTCGAGCAACTGGGACAAAGCCAGCTGCAGATCTGTATAAACAACAGATTTTGCACATTAGATGGTTCTAAAGGATCTGCTATAGTATGAAGTATAGTGAAAATCTAGCAGGGGAAATCTAGCTCCACCCAACAGAATTTTTTAATCTTTTTTTTTGGCCAAGAAAAGCAATAGGGTGGCATTTAGACCAAGAAAATATTGAAAGCAAATCAGATATGTGTACTGTTCTGAATGAGGAGTTGCTAGTGCTTTAAATGACTGCCAGATGTCAAATAGCAAAATGCCTCTCCTTCCACAAAAGAATAGTTGACTAATAATTCACTTCTGAAGGCTGAGAGTCCAGATCTCTGTCAGAGATGTATTTAAGCTGTAACATTTGATATGGGCTAGGGGAGAAGATGCAAATATGGATGCAATAGAGTTTACCCTATAATCAAAGGAGGAAGAAGAAAAGTCTTTGCATTTTTGGATACTGAACCTCCATAAAACAAGAATTAAGAACAAATGCCAAGACCAACTTTCCTTTCTTCTACCAAAGAAGAAGCAGTAACTTATGGCATTGGTTAAAGATTGATGGTCAGTCTGAGAGCATATATTTCCCTGTAATAAATTCTCATATTGCAGGAAGAACCATGGCTGAACAAAATGTGATACACTTCTACAGACACATGCAGATACCTATATCCCTATGAGTGGCAGTAAGTGGAAATTCCATCTGTTTAGGTTTTAATTTCTATATTTTAATGAGCTTTTTATCAAATACAGAAATTAAACCCAGTTAAGTGCATGTCTCCTATATAATTAAAACCTACCCTGTTTTGAACTCAGATTTTTCAAAATCATTTCCTTAAATTTGATTTATTACCACAGGCTCAGCTAAAGAACATCGTGCTGCACTATTTGTTAGTGTAGGTGGAAGGAATCCATGCAGCAGTGGACAAGGAAGGCATTCTGTATAACTTGTTTATATTTCAAAAGGTTTTTGAGAGGTAAAATCACAAGGGACTGGAGGAAAAGAGAAGTGAGGAAGTCAAAGTACAGTAATTCATCAAAAGACCATGTGAGACAAAATATGTGAGTAGGGAGAATAAAAGGTGAACTTTTATTTTGGAAATCACAAAGTTTTGTGGTAGGACTAGAGCTGATCTGGAAAAGGAGGATAGACGGAAAAATGACAAAATCTGTTGCTTTTGTGAAAGGCAAGGAGAAAGTTTTGGAAAGAGTTGGAGAAGGCTGGTGTTGTATTAATGTCAAATCCCATTGTCTCTTCCGCTGGAATGAGTTTACATGAAAAAGAATTTGATGTGTTAAATCCATCAAATGGTTCTATGACAAGTTTAATAATTTTTGTCATTGAGCTATGGTTACTGCTGAAGGAAAGAGTAAGAAATTTTATTAAATGTCTTAAGACTGCTCATAAAATTAAGGACCATTATCAGCGTGCATGAGGCTTTGATTAAAGTATGTTGTGTGTATTCTTTATCATTGTACAGTGGGATTAGGAATTTTAGTTATGTGTGCTAATCAAGAAATATCTTTACATATTCTATGCCTGCTTTTGAACAAGATGGAAGATTGAGATAGATTTTTTTCAGGGATAGATACCATTTTTCTTAACTCTGATGGTTCAATTATTTGCTGAGCTTAAAGAACAAAACAGACTTGTTCTTTTCTTGATCATTGTAATGCCTTGGTGGCCCATCAGCAGCTTTTGCAGAATTGTGTCCCGCAATAGTTTATGGAAGCTACTTCTGGACTTCTCAGAAACATTTAATTCTGCGAAGAGTTCTGCCTAAATTGCCCAAAATTATTTCACAAACAAGTCTTTCAGTTAAACACTAAAAGCAGGGGACAACATTAAACCCATCCCCACTGCAAGCCCCTCTCATTTGTAAGACAGGAGGCTTTGCTGAGGAACTGAATGCTCAAAAATAACTGCTAGAATATTTGCCAACATACAGGCTTAAATGTGTTACTCAGGTCAATTTATTGTTAGAGTATGATGCTTTATGCTCTCTACAAGCAGCAATTTGTGGGCAACTTACAGGACTGTGATTCTTGTGTGAGAAATTGGGAGTAAAGAGGAGTTGAAAGCCCTTCAGCCCCTGCATAAAAGGCTGGGGAAAATATGGTCCTTTAAGATTACATTGTTTGTTCAGTGTCAGACAGACAAACACGTGCTACAATCGCTAAAAACCTGCTGGTTTTTAGTGTTATTCTGTTCCAAGAAGTCTGTAAATTAAACTGAACCTAAAATAACTGGGAATGGTAGTGATGCATGTAGGAGGAGTCGATCTCTGTTGTGGTATGCTGTGAAAGAAGTTATTTTGGCTGAAAAGAGCTACAACCTGGAGCAATGAGATAGGTATAAACCCAAGATTACTGTGATTTTTATAGGTGACAATCGCATTACACTGACCTGGTGAGGCAAGTGAGGCTTGAGGCTGTGGAGGATAACTGTATGGTGCCACAAATTATACTCTTACTTGTACCTTTTTTCAGCATCTGGCTTCTATTCCTCCTCCTGCACTCCTATTGTGTAGTTTTGGGGGCTTTTTTCATATTCTCAGCACTGTACTCACAAGGCACAGTAATGCATTCTAGCAGCACAGTAATTAAACTGAACAGAAAGATTATTTTAAGTTTGGTTACACCCAACCTTTTAATGTTTCCTGTAGTCTTTTTCTTTCCATTTCATGCTAATAAAATTTTGTTCTTGTTTTGGAGCCCATAGAAGGGAATTTGAGGTGTACACAGCCAGAGCCAGGAGAAGCCTGAGGAGCAAACTGGGTGATTTTTCAGGAGAAAGCAGGACAGGGATTTTGCTGAGGTGTGGCTGGGCTTTAGCCCCTGTGAATAGAGGATGCAGAGTTTAACAGCCACATGGATCTCCTCTGCAGCAGTGAGCTTTGCTTTGGATTTTGTGTGTGTCTCTGTGACAGAGAAGAGGGGGAAGGAGCTGATTCCATTCACTTACCTTCTTATTTTGGTACAACTCATCGCTGCTTTTAGTGATGCTTTTTGGTCTAAGACTAACCTGTAAGAGGTCCATAAGACATGACTCAGATTGGAACAGCATTTCAGCAATGTGGGTCAAATGTAACATACCCAAAGAGGAGCCAGGAAATGTTCTAGCAGCTGCATTTAATGGGAGTGTTAGTCACAAAGGTGTCTATTTGTGTTATTAACCCACTGCAGTTGTGGGGTACTCCCACCTTCCAGAATCCTCCTCTTTTATTTTTCACTTGTTTTTCTCCAGAGTAAAATCTCTATCGAATTGCTAAGAGGCAGTCTTGTTTCCTGTGGTACTCAGTCTTCAAGCAAATTATTTTTGCATCAATCCAGATTCTGCTTTGTTCTCCCTCTCATAGAAAACCATTCAACAATAACACGTCAGCACTAAGTTACCTTCAGGAAGGTCAGCAGGAAAAAAAATAAATAACCCATGTGATTTGAAAAGATGTCTCTGAAATACACTTGCCTACTCTTTTTGTTGGCATAGTCACCCACACCCTGAAGGGTTTTGCTATGCCCAGGGGTTCAGAAGGCAGATATGCAAAATAAACTCAATTATTGTATTAGCAACTCCTCATGTTAATTCACAACATAGTTTTGTACTAAACCTTTAATATTTTACAGACATTTTGGCCATGTGGTTAGAGCACAAGACTGCAGTTTAAGAGCTCTGGTTTGATTCTTTTTTCCGTCAGAAGCTTCTTATGGTGTTGTGGGGAAAATCTTTTACTCCCTCGGTGCCTCAGATCATAAAGTGTTCGTAACAAGGCTTTCTTTTTTTCCATTCCCTGTCTTTACTGTCTATTTATACTGTAAGGTCTTACTGGAAGACATAATTTTAACAACTGGGTGTTGGTGTTTTTCCAGTCTGAAAGTGGGATCTCAACAAAAATATTTGTATGTAGAGATGTATACACTATAGCATGTATTTATTCATTATAATATAATAGAATCACTATTGTTTGTATATTATACATGAAAAGTAAGTATAAATGCATAGAGATTTTTGAGTGATGCTTACTTTCACAATAACTAATATGAATAATTCAAAATTTTCAAGTGTCAGAACTTTGATTACATCTTTGCATTATTAAAATACTGACAGTAAGATGTTTCTACACACATATCAGGGAAAGCAAGCTATAATGTGCAGAGGGACATTTAAATTCACATAAATCAATTTATGCTTATGGTTCCGTGTCCCTGGTACTTTTAAATTAACTTCTTAATGTATATTTGCCTCCTGTCAGTATATGGATTCGGCTGGAGAGCTATTTTCAATAATTACAGTTCATTTCCCAGGAATCAGATGTTAGTGTACATGAAAGATCATTCCTGACTGGTTTTCAGCTGCCTTGAGAGTTTTAGTTATTACAAGTTAATTGAACAAGAAAAGTTGAGGATAAAAGTTGGCTTATCAGCTTGAATTCTGTTAGAGTGACTGATTGTTGTGTAAGGAAAGGCAACAATAGGTGGGACTGTACTATCATCACCTGCTTATTTTTAAGGACTAGATCAAAGAGACAAAGAGGATGTTTGGTTCCTCATGGGTGCCTGAAGTCAAAGGCTGCATCTGCAGTCTTTTGCAAACTAATTGCACATTGGATTTGCTACCTGAGCAGTGCTGGTGCAGCCCCAGGCAGGCTCATGCTGGAAATTCTTACAGAAGGGGTATATGGTTTTTCCCATTAAAAATTCTTGGTGGGACTTTTTTTTTAATATACTTACTTGGGTTGAGCTGGTGGGGCTTATGTGAAGAAGAAAATCTCGCTTCCTCCTCCCATTTCAATGATACAAAACAAAAAACCAAAGTAACTTTTTAATTTCAGATTTATTTTTTGTTATGTTTCTTTGCCCTTTTCCTTTTCCTAGCAAGATAGAAAAAGGAGGGGAGATGCAAAACCTTGAAGAGTCATTAGGTGAATTGGGAAGATATTTCTCTTTTAAAAAACTCCTTGAGGAAAAAATGTTTCCATCAAAAACCTTCTATTGAATATACATCTCTATGTGAGAATTTTCATTTTGAGGTAGTGAAGGCAATGACTGTTTTCCAATATTAAAATTATGTTGACACAATTTTTTTGCTTGACTGAATTTTAAGGCTGATGTGAACATCCATGCTACCCAGGGGATTTGGCTACTCAGATCCCATTAGAAAAATCTCAGTCTTCATCCCAGTATTGACTGGAGAAACCATTATATTAAATTCTATTATAGGTTGTTATCTCACATGCTCAGTGTTGAGTGACAAGAAGAAAATGATAATGTGTTCACCTAGGGACTGTAAGACAAATGTTTCATGTGTTTTGTGAACTTCTGTTAGATAACATTATGGTCATATCATATTAAATAGGCACAGCCTGCTTTTCCTACTGGAAAAAGAACTTGAGTTATTGGCACAGGCAGATTCTTAAAAGCCAGATCATGGTTTTCCAGCTGGATTTTTGAGACGAGCACATTTTCTTGACACATTTCTACAACTGCTAAATTTTGCAGAGCTCACATTTGACATTACATCAAGTAAATATTCTCTGTGTCTGTTACAAAATGGAAATCACAAACACCACTGTGTATTTTGCAAATTACAAAAAGGTCTATCCCTGTTTTTCAAAAGGCTGCCTGTTCTTCACGTGACAGCACGAATTTGTTTGAAAGGTACAGAAATTTCAAAAGAAACCTGTCCCTTTCAGACAGATGTTTCTAAATATATTTCTCACTTGGCACTACAGGTTCCACTTCAGCCTGCAAATGAAGCCCTGGGGAGCACCAGGCTGGTGGTTCTTGGCCAGGGGAGGACAGACCTTGTTACCCAAAAGTCTCTTCTATGGCCATTTCTGTCAAGCTGCCCTTAGCCTGGGGCAGCAACTTTGTTCTTCTTGTTGAAGTGCTTAACAACATTCCCTGCCTTTAACATTTCAGGCAGGCCAGCGATTGAAATGCTGCTTGTTTTCTTGTTTTCATAGCTGAACTTTTTTGGGGTATCTTTACTAACAGCATATTCCCTATAAATGCAGTGTTTCTTTGGGTGTGTCATTATTGCTTGCTTATCTCAAAGAGGTTTGGCGGGTTTCTTTTGAGACTGAGAGTAAAATTGTAACAGAAAAACAACTGATTGCTCTGAAAAGGAATGGATATGAGGATGTATCAAGGCAATCAATAAGATCTCAAACTATAAAAAATAATGCAATGTTCTAAAATCTGTGAAGCTGGGCAGACTTGGAGTGATTTGTCTCTTTTTCTATTTGTCTTGGATGCTAGAAGAGAATAGAAATGTAGTATGAAAAGCTTCACAAGTGATCAAGCCTTCTGAACTGTCAGATTTCTGTAATACAATGTAACTCCAGATGAAGCTTTTCAGTACAACTGTCATTTTCAAATACCAATACATTCTCTGTGATTATGTTTCACAGTCCTGTATTTCATCTCTTGTAAATACAGATCCTTCCCCTCAACCAACAAAGGTGACTCCAGTGAAAATATTTTAAGTGTGCTTCCACCTACTCCCCTTAATTATATGATTCAAACTGAAAATAAAGAGGGCTTTCAAAGGCTTATTTTTTAATAAATAGTCTCAAAGGAACAAAGAACCATGAACTTACTCATAAGGTACAGTAGCTTCATGGCTGAGAGCAGAAGAGCACAGAGATTCACATTCCCTTGCTGCTTCAGTAGCTCTTTTCAAGACGTTTCCCATTTGACCTTTGCCACAAAGATGAGGTCTGTCCAGAATCCTTGAAAAAAGTAAAGGAAGGTCATGCAGAGATGTCTTAATATCAGCTTTGCACAAAGCTCTTTTCATATCTACCTAAAAGCAGTGGACTATAGCAAACAAGCTGTGGACAGAGCCACTCAAGCCCACATGGCCTGAAGGGACACCATTTAGAGTGACCTTTTAACATCCTTTGTCAGTAATCTGCATAGATGAAGACAATTGTCTAAAAGCTCTGTCCTTGTCTGGCAAATAAAGGAGAGGGAATGTCTCAGTGCTCACATTCCTCTGCAGAAACGATGCAAATCAATTGCTCCAAATGTTTGTCTCATATTGTCTGGGATTCTAGAGGCTATTTTAGGGAAGCAGGGGAGTTGCTAATTTTTAACAGTTCTGAAAAATTCAATTGAAATTATTTCATACTGACAATAAGAAAAACTAAGCCTGGCTACTAAATTGTGGCAATCTCTTTAATAGTTTTTCCTCTGATGTATGATTCTGGTTCAAACTGTCTTTCTCTGAAAGGAAGTATATGGAAATAAGAAGTCTCACAGTCAAATTTTAGAGCTGTATTCCTCTTTGAGCTAGGCATGATGAAAGTATAAAATTAATGAATTGAAATGGTGTCTGAACTAATAATGGGTTCAGAACAAGAATTTTCTTGATTGTTTCTTAAATATTTTCTTGCCTTTCACTTTGAAGTTATACGAAAATCTCACCCATTCTAAAAGGTTTTTGAAATACTGGTATTTTTTGGACAAAGTAAAGTGTGGGAGGGTTGCAGTTCCTGCCTGCAGAGTAATTGTATCTTGACTATGTGATCAAATTATCAAGTTTGACTGAAAGGAAGGTAAGAAGCTGCCCAGCCTGACAAAATGTCAGCTAAGTTGGAGTGGAGGATGTGGGAGAGCATTGAAATGGGCAAAGCTGATTAGGGTTAGCAAACCACAGGGTAGAGGAGACTATAAAAGGTGAGATCTCTAATTAGCTGTTTGAGCCACAGCTTCAGACAAACTTTAGAGGTGGACTTGTGAACTGTGTAAGAAAGGCTCTCAATAGGGGTTTTATTGTGGATTACAAGAGGGGTGAGGAAACAAAGGAGGGAGAACAATGAGGAATGACAGTTTTGGGGCACCTCCATCCTTCTCCTGTCATGTGTCATGCAGTCAGGTAAGAGAAAATCTTGGATTGCAGTAGTTGACTTTATTTAAAATCTGTCCAAGAAAAAACCCAGAATCCAGTCTGCAAAGGACCCAAATAGCAATAGGAAAGTTCTAAAAGTTGTTACCAGATTTAGAGAAAAAGGGAATTAATTCCAGTTATAAGCACTGGTGAAGCTGAACCTCGAATACTTTGTTCAGTCTTTGGCATTGCACTACCAGAAAAACGCTGAAGGGCTGGAGTAAGTGCAGAGAAGGGAACAGAGCTGGGGAAGGCTCTGGAGCACAAGGGCAGCTGAGGGAGCTGGGGTGTATAGCTGGAGAAAAGGAGACTCGGGGGGTACTAATCATTCTCTTATCTAATCATTAACAAACACCTGAAAGAAGGGTATAGCCAGGTGGGGGTTGTTCTCTTCCCCAGGTAACAAGGGATAGGACAAGGGGAAATGGCCTCAAGTTGAGCCAGGGGAGGTTTAGCTTGGATATTAGAAAAACTCTCTTCGCAGGAAGGGTTATCAAACATTGGAACAGGGAAATGGGGGAGTCACTGTCTCTGGAAGTGTTTAAAAGACCTATAGATGTGGTGCTTAAGGATGTGGTGAAGGGGGTTGATGGTGGACTTGGCAGTGTTGGGTCAGTTGTTTGACTTCCTGATCTCAATAGCTCCTTCCAACCCAAATGAATCTGTGATTCTATCATCCCATGATTATGTTTGTCTGTGAGAGATTTACAGGAAAGGCTTTAGGATGCTCATTCTGTAAGGAACTGTGTGATTAATTTGCTCAAAACCAAAGACAGCCTGGGTTCTGAGTATTTGGCTGATGCTACAAACACATTGTTTTCCATGTACCAGTGTGTATTTGAATAATTCAAGCTCTCCTTGTGAAAATTCCATAAGCATTACCTCCTGAATTAAGTTCTATGTGATTCATTTATCATCATTATTGATTACTGTGGCTTTGGAATGACAATATTTAGGCTCATGTCTACCAGTGCTAAGAAATTAATGCTATACATTATATAAATGTATGTGTGCAAAGCTCCAAATGATTCCAACAGCATCTGCTATAAGCACATTGCATTCCTTGGCAGCCAGCAGTGTCCATCATCGAGAGCTGTGCCTTGAATTTGGTGGCAGCACAGCTGGGTCCTCCTATGAAATCTAAGGTAGATTGATGAATGAGTTCAGCAGTAGACCAGCTATTAAACCTCACAGAATAATGAGAAATATAATTTTGCTGGGAGTAGCAGCAAGTTTAAACACCAGGAACTAGCTGATTTCAGATATGGTGTTTAAAATCTAGGCTTCATAGGAAAGAAGAAGCTGTCTGGGCAAGCCAACCTTTCCCAGTCAGTGGTTTTGAAACAGACAAATTGGACATTGTCTAGGAAGACAGAGATGATGAAACTCCAAAACAAACACCTGCTTTCCTTGGTTATATTCATGTTAAATCTATGTGTGTGCTTTTTATTTCCAGGATTAACTGAATGTGCCTGGGATCACAGCATCCCTGCCTTCTGAAGAAGGCAGATCCCCATCTCATGTGTGCCTCTTGGACATCTCCCTAATTTGAAACAGAACCACTACCATCTCTGGAAGCTTTTGAAAATAATTGAGGTCTGACCAAAAGCATTTGGTGGTTTATATGAAATTCTTCCTTTTTCTATGGAAAAGTTCTGGCTCCCTGGTTTATGGAAAGGAAAATATGCTGAGAACAAGAGGTTTTCTTGGTGCTGCCTAATGATAGCTGTTTACTATCAAACATTCCATTTAGACATAGCAAATTCCCAACTCTTAATCCTTGCCCCTAGAAAAGTGAAATATCCCAGAATTAACAGTAATATTTATAGTCTTTCAAGTCCACTTTGAATGATTCATTTTTATTTTTGCAATATTGAACAGAATACTACTGAAAAGAAACCCTAATTGTATGTTTTTAAAGATGCTAACTGAATACATTATTACTGGTTTTGAAAAGAACTAAAAAATTGCACACTTACGACATACTACTGCTTTATTTTGGATGTTTTCTATGAAACATTTGGAAAGCTTTGCTTGTTTTGTAAGAAATCCATGAGGCAAAACTCTAAACCTTGGTTGCAGTTGTAATCAATGCCAACTGAATCTCCCATTAACATCCGTAGTGTTTTTGGTTTTCTGTCCTTTATCTACATAAAAATACACCAACAGCAGCTTACAGAAAGCTCAAATTTTTGGTAGGCAACTCATTTAAAATCTGGATGGAATTAAAAAATTGCTACATGAAGAAAAAACCCTCATGAAAACCTCATACGTGAGTCTTTAGAGATCAGAGTTCCTGTCAGTAATATCAATTAAGTGATCTATTTTTTTCCTTTGTTTGTTGTTTCTTTAGGCAAAGATTGTACTAGTAGGAGGACAGCATGGTTTTAGTAGTCTAGCTGAAGGAAAAGATGAAACAATGATGGAATTGGTGATAGAAATTTTGTTAGAGAAGTATGAAGAGTAAAATAGAACTGTTGCTTTTGAAAATACCTTGCAATTTTAGTAAGTATAAATATCACATATCTCCCTGAAGTCGAAGAATTTGGTAAATTAAATGTGAAGAGTTACAAAAATTGGAAATTACTTTAAAGGTCCATGAAACACTTGAAGGATAAACTAAAGATCCAACTAAAAGAAATTTGTCATCTGGGACTCCAGATGCCCATTCTTCAAAACAGAAAGCATCCCTGACTTCAGTGGGTGTGTTTTCCTAGCAGACAAAACAATTATTTTTGGATGCTATGTTGTTCACACAAATCATCTCTGGCTGACCTCCACTTAAGCTTTTCAGTCAGGAGACTGAGCATCCCAAACGTAGCTCCTTGTGGCTAATTCAAGTGAATTTAACATTGGACTAACCTTTTAAAAGACTATTCCTTTGCCAGCTCATCCCCATGAATTTGCTTTTGTGCTGGTATGTTGAGCAGAAAGCGACACACGTGTTTGTGAGCTCTAAATAAAAGCCTTTTGTGGATGGTTCATTACATAAATGATCTTTCTGTTTGATTAGGGGTTGGCAGAGCAGAGCTCATGTTTGAAAGATCAGGAACGTTTTCACAGGTCACTGGCTCTGTGTGTTTGCAAGGCAGCAAGCCTGGTGCCGTGTGTGTATCCAAGAGAGAGAGGGCACACAGCGACAAAGGTGGTGCTGCTGGAGATTTTCACGGTGTTTGGATGTGAACTTGCTTTTATGCAGACATTTCCAGTTGGGTTATGTGTGCAGCTGGAAGGAATAATGCCCTGAGCCTTCCCTTCAGTGTTTCAGGCGAGCTGTGTGTGGTTCAGCCCTTCCTCTGGAAAAGGACCTGGCCCAATGTGAACCCTGAACACTGCAACAAAACACCCGCTGGAAGGAGAGAGGGAAGGGAGGAGAGTCTGTGCCAAGCAGGTATTTCCAAGTATGGGAGGCTCGTTTTGCAGAGCCTAATGAGGGCTGAGAAACCATGGATCTGGGATCTGTCCAGATTCCATGAATAAGCCACGGGGAGACTGATGAAAGCTAATAATATTCTCAAATTCCTCACTTAAATTTGTGTTCATCGTAGACTCGCAGTCATTAGGAGAGCTGCAGTCTCTGCTCTGCAGCAGTGTCCCAGCCTCAGCCAGCCACTGTTGCTGTTGGCCACCATGTGCCATTAATTTATTTTTCTTCTCAAACATGGCCCTTTAAAATACTTTTTCTCTGACATTTTTTTATGAAGGCACATTTGAAAAATCTCTTTATGGAAAAGTTTTCCTTACTCTGCAAAGCATTTCTGGTGGACAGTTTGCTAAATTAGCCCCACCTTAGGTTATGAAAAGCAATTTGGAAAGAACAGGATATTGGCCTTGCATGGGACAGCTGAGGGAAGGTGCAAATGTGTCTGGGAGTCTTTTGCTTATGACTGAAAGCCACAGTGACTGTGGTTGATACATATCAGAGGTTTTATCAGAAAAGCCCTCTCTGAACCCATAACTCTCACTCATGGCAGGTGAACCCCCATATTCACGCAGGGAATTAAGTGTTGCTGTCACATGTCCTGCCCATTAGCTTCTGACAGTTTCTTGGCATGTGCTTAACCTCCTGGGATTGATCCTGCACAGCTTAAATGAATGGGGACCTTGTGGCTTGAACAGGTTGGAGGATCATTTCAAAGAGTGTAATATGAACTACGAGGGTGCTAAGTCCTTGTCAACCACTTGTGGTAGGCTTAGATTTTTCAAAATTACTTGGATACCTTGAAGAACCCTCAATATCCCTGGCCCTTAATATCCCTATCACTCATTTCCTCCCACCTGAGCACAGAATATTGAGAATCAGTTCTAAAAGTGAAAATACACAGAAATTGCGACACTGAAAATTATTTTCCAAAAGGCTTAGCTCTTGGAAGTAGATCGAAAGGGAGAAAGAAAATAAAAAGAAAAGTAACTGGGAGGAAAAACTGTAAATAAGGAAGATATTTTCTCCTATGTGCTGTAGGCACACATAATTTATGAATTTATCCAGAGAATAGCTCTGTGCTGACTTGATAATGACTCCAGTTCAGGTGGAATCCATAAATGGTTCATGGCAAATCAGTGCAAATTATTCTTTTTGACTGCAAATTGCTTAAGTCTGCTGTGTGGTAAAAGAAGCCAATGCTGAGTGCAGTACATGATTTTTGTAAAAGGGTTTTCTTTCAAACATCCCAACCAAAACATTTATTACCAGGGTAATACTAGCAGTTTTTGCAAAAGTTTTGAGACTGTAGGGACCATCTGTTTACCATGTTCAGCTTCTTCTGTGGTTACATAGGATGATAACTTTCCCAACATTACAGAAAAAACCCAGAAAATAAATGTGTGAGTGCTATCAAAGGGATAACAGTGCACCTCTTGCTCTAGGGTTTGTGGCAGTACACCAGTAATTCATACATATAGCAACACTGGCATGGCATTAGGATGCTAATTAACATTTCTCTCTCTGATTCTTACTTATCTATTGAATTCAAGACTATAAGAACCCTTTTGGGCTCATAATTTGAAGTCTTGTATTCTTATTAAGATTTTTTTCCAAAGCTAAGCTTCCCTAAGCTCTTCTTGACAGTTCAGAGTGGAAGGGTCTTTTTTTTCCCTTATGTATCTTTATTTTTAAATTCTTACATTCTTGCTCTTTACCCTTTTCCATCTTCATGTTTTCATGTCACTATCACCTTTTCCTTCCTTGGACTCCTATTCCCAGTGTGCCCAGGTATGGAAATGGCTGTTCCTTGCAGCTCCACTGGTGTGCTCTGGGAGTTTTTCTAATATTTGGGTAGGGGAGATGGAGAGGGTTTAACTGGGATTCACTGAGCCTGTGCAGAAGCTGTAGCCATAGGTCACTGCTTTAGGGCAGGCAGGAAAACAGAAAGAAGCTGGGAAGAGTTAATTCCTATTTCATCTGCAAGTATTGGAAAATTAATGTGGGTGGCCTGTGGTTTGGGTGGAGCTGAGGTCACGTTTCCTCACCTTTCTTGCTACTCCTGTCTGTTCTGTGCTCCTTAAACCTGTCTGACAATCGTCTTCCCCAGCTGTTTCCTCAAATTGGGAAACACTATTTGCCAACCAACCCTGCTGTTTGTCCTCCTGCCATCCCCTTATCAGTGGAAGTGAGCATTTTGTAGTGATGGAAGGCCATTAGTCACAGAGATCTAGTTTTATAAAACCAGGAGGCTGTAGCTGGTGTTGCGCAGCTGAGCTGACGTCAATGGCACAGCTCAGTATTCAGAATGAGAACTTGGGCAACACCGAGTGAAGCAATGCTTAATCCATTGAAATGCTTGGGCCTATCTCTTTATATTGCATTTTAACACCTTGGAGGGAGACCTTATCTGTGCAAACTGCCATTGGTTCTGTGGGACAGAGGAGAAGCTTCTGGCACCTTCTCAGAGAGGGCACTCCTGAAGCTCCCCCAGAACCAAAACCTTCCATGCAACCCCAGTGCACCACGGCATGTTACAGGTGGGCCACCATCAATTCTCATTATAAATAACCTATTTCCCCCTGTTTCAGTCCTACAGAGCAGATATTTGCTGCAGTTTAACTAGGTTTAATTTTAACTGAAGATCACTGTAATGGGAGAAGGGGGATTATCTTATTTATTTATTTGTGTCCAGTTTAATAAGCATAGAAGTACTTTGAGAAGAAAGGAAGGAAATTGCACAAGGAATTTGGTTTTGGCTTTCTTCGCTGAACTATCCATAAGACTCTGAGGGTCACAGCTGACTTGGAGCTATAGAAATGGCCATGGTTCAATGTTGGTACTGCCTCAGAGCAAACCATGGGGGAAGGATTTAGTTGCCTCCTGACCTCTGATATCCATTTGTGTCCAGCTGCTTGCTGGGACTTCACATGCAGAACCACATTAGTTAGCAGAGTTACATAGATTCTCCCATTAAAAAGATGAAGAATTGCAGCCTAAATCTGACAGAGAGTTTGACATTTAAATGCTGGGTGGTGAGTGTAGGACTGGAATGTGGGAGTGCAAACCAGTGGGAGCTTGGAGGTGCCTTCAGGATGGGCCAAAGGCTGAATGGCACCACCTTGGGATGCACTTTTATGTGCACTCTCCTTATTGCTGGAGAAATATTTCTACAGAATCTGCAGTCTTATGTGCCCAGGTAACCCCAGGATTTAGGCCATTTTAATTAATGGGTTTGGAAACATCTCCAGGCTGCATAAGGAGTTGATTCCTACCTGGGAAGGGAAACTCTTGGCTGTAATTATTTTTTCACTGTTTCGATAGAAAACTTTGCTGTCTCACATTTAATAGATTCACATTGGATTTACTTCCTGCCCTTTAATGATGGCCTACTCACTTCCCTGGACTTATTATTTCAGAAGGTTTCATTTAAGAAAGTTCTTTCTGTAAATTAATTAATCTGTACTGCAGATTTATTCTTCAGCATGTCCATATTTGATATATACAGTGTTTAAGTTTGTATTCACTTAGCAAAGCATTTACTCCATTATCATGTAATCATTTCCAGTCCAAATACAGAATCTAAAGATTAATGCACTATAAATTTCTCCTTGCAGAAGTTTTATTGCTATATTACTTATTAAGTTATGTTTGCATTGATCTTCCAAAATAGGAAAGATAGAGAAGAGATTTGTTTATGTTCTAAATTAAAGTGAATCTTTTACAGTCCATTCAGACTGAAAGGCTAAAGTTTATGGCACACATACGCTCTTTACAGCTGGTCAAATGTTGCCAATCAAATTTGGAAAAGTCAGGAAGTGTTTTGAAATGCTTATATGAACTTCCATTTTCAAGAATTCTTTTCTTTTTTCCTTTACTTTCCGGGAAAGTGATGGATTTTTTTTTAAGAGCCAACTAAATGATTTGGAAAAAGTGGAAAAAATTTTTTATTGCTCTTCAACTTTTTTTACTTCACCAGAAGAAAATTTCTAACACTTCCAATTCTTTTTCTGTTCAAAGTGTCCTAAACTCCTTCATGTCAAGGAGACTAAGCAAAAAATTAATAGCTAAGGCAACCCTTAGCTCCTAGAGAAGCTTGATCACCTCCATGTGGAGCTGGTCAGTAGCTCAAAATGGAACATAAATACTTAACAGCAGCTGAAGACAGGGCACAAGGGTATTTTAGGATTCACAAGTCATAACTTCATTGTAACTGAAAAATCCATAGGGTCACTATTTTCCCTATGAGACAGAATGTCCTTAACTGAGAGTCCCACTGGTAGCTGCTCCCTTTAGTATTGTGATGTATTTCTTGTACTTTTGTGGGGAAAGTTGCTGAAATCTCCGTCTGATATGTATGGAAAGCTCAGAGATTATAGAGAAGAAAAGAATTTCCTGTATTATTTTCTCCTGATATCCAGATTTCTTTCCAGTTTCAGGAATATGATCTAAGACTGTAAGAAGAAATGTGTCATGTGTTAATCTCTGTATGTCATCTTTACATGTGATTATGATGCACATTAGATGATGTGATGTGATACCTAGTTATTTGTTGGACAAAAACACATTGTGTATATCAGATTTAAGAACATATCTGTAGCACCAAAGGTTATGGGCTTACATGTGTTTCCCCACACAGACACTGGCAGTGCCTGTAAGGGTAATCCTGAAAAGTATTTTGCTTGTTTGTCCTTTCCTTTTCCTTTCTCTTCATTCTCTAATCTCAGACAAGCTGCTACTCTGTAGCACTAATCCTCATTAAGAACAAGACAAAACAACAGCAACAACAAAGCCCCAAGCAAAGCTTTTGAAGCCTGTTGGTATATTTTATGTGATGAAATGTGCATCACCTGTATTAAGATCTGTTGTACAAGATATATTGAGGTATAATATAAATATTTTACGAGAGATGCATGCAGTTTTCATTGTCCCAACTAAACTTCTAGCTCTTTAAAATGCAACTTAAGCACAAGCATGCAGGGTTAGTCAAGAAGAGAAAATTTCCATTCTCTGCTTCACTTCCTGAATGTCATTCCCATCCCTTTACTCGTCAGTTATTAAAATGCACAAGGCTGCTCCTGCCAGCCCACTTAGCCCCTGCCACACTGAATCAGCATATCCTCAAGAAGTGTTTCCTTTTGGAGCTGTCACAGGTAAACTGGAAGAGCTGCTTGCTGGAGATTCAGTGCAGCAGAGGACACAACCTGCTCCAACCACAGCAGTGGTGCACAATTAACACAGGTGAAAAGAGCACAAAGGAAATTGTGGGGCAGAGAGAAAAGCTGCAGAACCCTTAGCTGGAACTCACTCAGGGCTTTCCAATCCTCTTTGCAATGAGGCAAAAAGGCAAGTTAATAAAGAACTGAATATTTTTGTATTGGCCTGTTTTTATATAGAGTTATGAAATATCACTGGACTAAAGCTGACTTTCATATGAGAAATGTTCTTAGAGAGCATTTGTGGAACTCAAATGATGAATTGTCTCAGGTTTGCCATTCTTTAGTAAAGATTTACAAAAGACAACCTTAGTTTCCTTGATCATTCTAATACCTTAAAAAAGAAAAATGTTCCCACAGGATCTTTACAGAGAGGGCGGTTTTACTGTGAGTCCCCATGTACTGCCATGCTGATCAATAGTTATGACTGATTGCTGTAACTAATCCATAAGATATAGGACTGAAGCATGGAGAGTTTTTCAAAACTTTGTTCATTGTCTCCTGGGAGGGGAGCAGTCCTTCCACTTGGATGTGATGGGCTTATCCCAGCCTTTGCTCAGTGCAGTGCCTCCATAATTCTGTCTGTCTGGGCATGAGCACCACCCCATTATTTGATGTGTGATGCTGCCTCTCCTCAGCCCTGCAATCTCCCTGTAAGAGCCACGTGCTTGCCTGGTGAAATAAAGGGCTCTAATGATCTCCCCAGCAGCCCCTGCACACTCTGGAACTCTTCTCCATTTACAAGGTCACAACTCAGTTTGAGGTTGATAAATTCATGAATTAATAATACTAAGCACTTTTCATCCAGGAATGTCAAAGGTGAGAAACCATTGTTAGTCCCATTTTTATCAGGGAGGAAATTGAGCTGTAGAAGTGACATGTACAAAATGATTTTGGAAGCCAGTGGTAGATCCAGGAAAAGAACATAATTTTGTGCACTCAGCTTGCATTGTAGCCACTGCATCACACAGCTTTGTGGTCCTCTTTGTGCTACAGCACAGTCTTATTAAAGCTGAGATTTAAGTTCCACAAGAGTCAGGAAATTAAACTCTGCCACACAGTGTGTTCATTGTACATTTTTATTGGACATGGCCTATACATTACCTAGTGATCATCCTTTTCACAAAGGGTAACCTTCAGAGAACTTTACACTAGTAAGTGATGGATATTTCTTTGTTTGCTCTGTCTTATTTGTGTAATACCATAACTGCAAGCAAAGAACATACATTTTACTATTCTAATTTTTTACTGTATTAATCAGGGCCACTCTATTACTTTGCCTGTTTAAAAATTACTTTAGCAAATGCTTACAATACAAAGAAATGTCTTAAACATTTTTCTGGGATGGTCCAAAAATGATTCAGACACTTTGGAGCTCTCATGGAACATGTGAAAAGTAATGGGGAAGTACCCAGGGTGAAGACCATCCCCTTCTGGACGTGATCTCCTGCTATGATTAGTTTTGACATTACTTGAGAAAATGTTTTATTCAGCAAGGATGTTCTGTCTGTTCCTACCAGCCCCATTTCCCCAAAGGATCTCTTGACTGTCTATTACAATTCTTGTTTCACTCACAAAACACTTTCTTGAAATGAGTACTTCTAACAAGCACCTCTATTCATGTAAGCACTCCAGAAAATCCTCTAGATGGTTAAGAGGAGATGCTGAAGAAACACTCAGAACTGTCAGAGTAAAGCTTTAATCTCCCAGAAAATTCCGGGAGAGTTATTCTTGAGAAACACTGACTGCTCTGCCTGGCACATCAGCTGCTATTTAACCATTTAACTAGTGAAATAGCTTCAGGTACAGTCCTGTGCAGAATGTACAGATAGCCCAATAACCTGGGGGCTGAGACAGGCAGGCTGGTAATTTGACAGGCCCTGGACAGGTCAGTTTTATTGTCAAAACCCTGAAATTGCTTCTAGAAACAAACTGTAATGTTGCCTTGCATTTACAAAAACTGGTTTAAGCTTAATTTAAGCATTATTTTTTTACACAGTTTCTTTCTGCAAAAGGCAGCCTTTATGTAATATATGTTACAATAGGAGTGGTCCTACCTATACTGATTTTATTGACATGGGTTTTTCTTCTAATCTTGAGCTTTTTTTTTAACATTATTTTCACTGAAATGCTTATGTTTTGTCTCTACTGCCTTGGACTATACCATTTGTTCTGAAAGAGAACAGAGGAAGGAAAGAAATCTATGGAACACAGTGAATGGCAGTATAGTGGCTGGAGGGAAGTGGCAGAAATGTATCCCAGAGGAATGAAAGGTGTTTTTCACCTGTGTAGCCAGGGCAGCATGTTCACTGGCAGCCACCAGAGCACTCAGATCCTGACCTTTACACACTCTGACCCTGTCTGTGGGAGAACTGGGTCAGCTTTGATTTTGCAGAAGCTTTTTCAGTCCATGGCACCTCTCAGTCCCTGGAGGACAGGCCTTGGCATTTGCTGAGGGTGGCACTTGCTGCCTTTCCTGTTTACTTGATTTGGCATTTAGAATTTCTACTAGTCTGCTCACTTAAATCACAATTGTTTCTACATAGAAATACTTACCTTTCTACTAACAATTTCTGTTTTTCCTTTCCCTACTTCTCAGGGCAGATGCTTCTTATTTCCTGTTAAAGATTCCAAACAATATAGCTCAGTGATGTGGTAATTTCCTATGTTAACAAATAGGACAACTACCACTAGAGGGCTTGAACAAGGACCCAGATCTTACCTCTGTTACACCCTTTACAGTCTGGAGTCATTGAATGGAAAATGTAGTCGCCCATTTTCCTTTAAATTTGAAAGACGGGATGACAGGTTTTTTTTTTTTTTTTAAATTTTAAATTAAATCAAGTTCAGCTTAATAAATCACATAGGCGATTTGCTTCTTTAAACTTCAATTAAAAAGGAGACAGAAATTTTCCAAGATAGCGCTTGGAAAGTGAAAGCTTCTCTGCATTTTCTAGACCAACCATTACTCTTTAAAGTCATTTTGGAGCCTGGTCCTTTAAAAGCCTTTCAGGTGGCTGTGTTTAAGGGCAGAAAGTCTTGTTTGGGGACAGAAACTTGGCAGTGCTGAGCCCAGGGCACCCAGGGGCCAAGGTGCTCCTGTGCACCAGACTTCACCAAGGCTCAAACACTAATCCCGAGCAACAAAATTTCCCCAGGGTATAACGACTAAAATTCATTTAATAATACTTAGCACTTACCACTTTGGGTACATCTTCAAAGAGCTGAACTAATAGCAGCTAATTTAATCTTCAAACAAGCTGAGTGAGGAGCATTATCATGGCTGTTTAAGTGGGGGCAGAGCAGAGGAATGGCACTGCAGAGGAACACAAACCAACGCCTCCACCCAGCTGCTTTGTGCCTCACTGAGAGGAAAGGTTTTCAGTGGATTTAATCCTGAGGGGTATTTCGGGGGGGCTGCTGACTCTTCCCAAACCCTAAATAGCTGTTATTTGAAAATCTAAGGGTAAAATCAAGGTTATAAAAGGGAGGAGGGAGAGGCAGGGATAGGGAAAAAAAAGGGAAAAGGTATGTTTCTATGGGCCTGAAAACACACTCCCTGTTATAGGAGATGTATAAACTGTCAAGGAGAAGAGACATTTCAGTTCCTTCTCCCCAGAGCTGTGGCTCTCAAGGGCCCCATTTACCTCCATTTACATTATTTTAAAAGGGGAACAAAGCACGTTGAGCTGTGCACCTTGAGCAGCCTGCTGTGCTGTGGGATTCCTTCCATAGGAATACCCTGAGGTGGCTTAGGGAGGCAAAACACAGTGCTGTAAAATGGGAAAAATGCCAGAAACGGAGAATAGATAGATGAATAAACAGAGACATGGGAGGGCCTATAAAGGAACAATGTAGTTGCTTCTAAATAAAATATGAGTCTTGGCTGGAGGCTTATTTGATTTAATTAAGCCATTGATGGGTCTTTATGTAAAAACTACCCAAAATCTAGAGGTATGGGGTCACAGAAAGAGGGGTGGGATGAATTTCTACAGTTTGTATTCAGCCTTCTCTGAAGTCTGCAGTAGTTATGAATTGCAGTAGTCAGATGCAGAATTAGCAAACCCAAGGCTCATGCTCAGGTTTAAGTACACATCCAATAGCATCATCTTCAGAAAGAGACTTAGTGAATAATTGGTTTTCTGCCACTGCAAATCCAAAACCAAGCACACAAGTGCAGACTTAAGTACTTATGTACATACATACAGGTATATTTATATGCATATAATTAACACTAGTTTTAAGCAAACAATACAGTTTAAAACAAACAACACCTGTTTTTTCATAAACATTTATATATACTAATATATGTTTATTTTTTATTATTTTTATTAATTTAAGTGCCAGTTTCTGCAGGAATTGCAAAAATGCCTGGGTCAAGTGAGAGGGTTTGTTTAAGGATTCTAGTATTTTTAAGTTCACTTTTTACGAAAACTGCAGGACACTTGAAAGAAAAAAAATAATTGGAGAATTAGAACTTCTTGCTTTAGGAATGGAAAAAATGTTTTTATTTTTAAATATTTTATTATTAATATTGCTATTCAAATCTTGGGGTGGTTTTTTTTTAATGAGTAGCTTATTGCCTAGCTTTTTATACAGACGAGAGCAACGATATTTCATTACAATGCTGGGCAATTTGCCATGTTGTTCATTACTCCAACACCTTGGCTCCAACCCCCAGTCTGCCCTGGCCATGACTGGGCCAGTGGAGAAACAATTCCTCCTGTCAGCCAAGTCAGTATTGCTGCAACACGTGTTGGTTGTTTCCTCTGTGCTCCTCCTGCCACTGTTTCTTTGCACTTGAGAGCATCAGGAGACTGACATCCAGAGTGCTCATGGGATTCCACAGCTTAGGGCACATGACAATGGAAAGCACAAATCTCCTTTTTCTCTTCCTCTTGCATATCTCTTTTATGATGGTTCCCCTGCATGAACACTCCCTGCAATGCACAAGATGCTGCACACCACTGTAGCAGTATATTGCTTTTTTGAGTTGGCTCATTTTCATGGCCTTGCTCTTGTCATGGATCCAGCTCAGGTGAAAAATGAAAACTGATATAATACAGCATTAGCCATTGGTTTGGAAGATATGTGAAGGGCTGAAATTCTGAGTGCCTTAAGCAGCTAAGCAGTAATAGGTTATCTGCCTAAGGCATTCACTCAAAGAGCAGTGATAGTCCCTTCTATGTCTGCAAAAAAAAAATCTTGGAAGAGGAAGAGGTGTAACGTGATCACAGCGCTCAGAAACGTATTCATTGCTCTGCTTTGTCTTTGTAAATCTTTCCAACGTTCAGCAGGACAGCTGTGCTGTAGCTGCTAGCTATTAGGGCTGCACACTGCTTTTCAGATTTACAGCTGTGTGCTTGTCATTTCCAGATGCAGTTTTACTAAGACAGTCACTCAGGAAACGTTGTGAGAAGCAGCAGGTTTCCAGTAAAACATGCCCATAAACACCACGGTTGCTGGCAAAATAAGACTTACACCCAGATGCTTTAGGAGAAAAACAGTCTATTCTTTGTTCACTTTTACCCCGAGGGTTCAGCTCAGCTCCATAAATATGTACAATGGAGCAGCCCATCCAGCTCTGCTGGTGGACAGGACACGCAGCTCCCCATCCAGATATTCTGCTATTTCTGCTGCAGGGATCTGCACAAGGATTCTATCTGAGGCAAATAAATCAGAAAGTTGTTTCAATCAAAACTCAAATCATAGGCTATGTGCTTATTTTTGTTCTTGGTTCAGCTGTGGCTAGTTGGAAACTGGACTTCAGCTGAGAATTCAGGAATCCAGGGAGTGAAATGACAGAACTCCTGCTGTTTCTGAGTTATCCCAACAATACCCATTTCCAGTTCCTCCAGACTCTGGAAACAGCAGAGTGCAGCATAAAAACTGCAAAGATTTAATTGGCACCTGAGGAAGGATGAGCACGGTGGGGAGCAGAGGCTGCTCAGGCATTGCTGTTGGATGAAAGCACTAACCAGAACTGGGGACTTTTTGTATGCTGGATTTTGCAAATTAAGATAATGATTGTGGCTGGTAACAATGGATCAAATGAGAGTTATTTCTCAGTTGTTTCTCCTAGCTTTTCTTCTTAAGTGAAAGAACTTCCTCAATCAGTTTCCACTTAGGTGGCAAGCAGCATCACACGGAGGATGGGGAACTGTGTGCACCTGTGTTGATATTTGCCCCCTGGTAATAAGGGGAAGGGTTTGTAGTCTAATTAAGCTCAGATAGGAGCCAGGTGCCCACCAAGCTGCTCTATCCCTCCCCTCCTCAGCTGGACAGTGCAGAGAAAATATAACAAAATTCTCCTGGGCTGAGATAAGGACTGGGAGAGATCCCTCACCAGTTACTATCATGGGCAAAACAGCCTCAACTCAGGGAAAAATTAATTGAATTTATTAGCAATCATATCAGAGTTGGATAATAGGAAAAAACCACCCCAAATCTTATAATCACCCCAAATCTTAAACCTTCTCTCCAAATCTCCCAGCTTAATTTTACTCCCCATTTTCTCTGCACCCTCCCTGGCAGTAAATGATGCAGGGAGATGGGAATGGAGGTTTGGGTCAGTTCATTACGTTTCTTCTGCTGCATCCTCCTCAGGGAGAGGACTCCTCACACTCTTCCCCTGCTCCAGCATGGGGTCTCTCCCATGGGAAAGAGTTCTCCACAAATTTCTCCAACAAAAGTCCATCCCACAGGCTCCAGTGAACTGCAGTGTGGGTTCCTTCCATGGGGTGCAATCCTTTAGGATCAGATTGCCCCACTGCTGGTACCCCAGAGGGTCACAAGTTGTGCTGGCAAAACCCATCCAGAGTGGTCATGCCATGGGGTCACAGCCAGTTAGGGCATCCCCCCTGCTCCAGTGTGGGATCCTCCATGGGCTGTGGGTGGATGTCTGCTCCTCATGGACCTCCAAGGGCTGCAAGGGCACAGCTGCTTCTCCATGGGCTTCACCATGGGCTGCAGGGCAGTCTCTGCTCTGTCACCCAGAGCACCTCCTGCCCCTCCTTCTGCACTGATTTTGGTGTCTGCAGGACATTTGCTCTCCCTCATCCTCACTCCTCTCCCCAGCTGCAGCTGTGCAGGTTTTCTCCCCTTCCTTAACACATTATCCCAGAGGTGCTGCTGGCACTGATGGGCTCAGCCTTGGGCAGCAGTGGATCTGTGTTGGATCTGTCTGGAACTGGTTCTGTTGGACACAGGGGAAGCTCCGGCACCTCCTCAGAGGTCACCCCTGTGGCTCTCCTGCTCCCCAAGCCTTGCCATGCAAACCCAACACAACGGCATAGCACGAGCAGAGCACTTTATCATTCTCTCTCATCTCTCTGACAGAGCAGGGCATTTATTTTTCTGGCAAGTGTTGTGTTTTCTTTTTAACCCATGTACCCCCTCTGTAGCATAGAAATCATTTCCTTATAGCTGTTTTTACAGTGCAGGGTAAAAGTTGATGTATTCATTACCGAGGCTCCCCAGGCATTTTTTGGTGCAATTTATAGAGATGTACTGGATGAAAGATATCTACTGCCAGCTTGTCAGCCCGAGCATGGGACTGTGCAGTCCTGCTCAGCGAGTGCAGCGTCTCGTCACTCCTGCCTGCTCTCCAGCGCCGTTGGAAAAAAGCAGAGGGGACTCGAGAGCCAAAACAATAGTGACAAATTGAAATGTAGGAGCGATGCTTCAGAATATCTCCTGCCCCTGCACACATGGTGCACAGCAATCTCTGCCCCTCGAGATCCTCGCTCAGTTTGTGGGATGCTTCATTTCAGAAGACACACAAGGCAGAGAAGCAGCTCCTTCTCTTTGCTGTGCAGCTAATTAAAATGTAGGAGATAATACTAGCAACATATCAATAATGCTGTAATGTACAAATTTTGCACCTACTACATGTTGCCCAGAGCTGACACTTCTCATAGGTGAAAAAAAATGTATTACCCTGAGGATTAAAAGAAAAAAATGTTGACATAAACTGCTTAGAACTGTGAGCTGGGAAAGTTATTCCCAGCCATTGTCAGATTCTTTTCCTAAAGGACAACGAGCTCCATCACAAATGGAAATCTCTATTGCTTCAATAGCTTTATTTGTGATCTGGCCTCTTTCACTATTTCTGCATGGAAATGTCCCCCCAATGAATGTTTTTACTTCTTTCCTGCTTTATTTTTTCAGGTGTGCCTTGAGATTGGCAAGCCAGCGCATAAAATACCAAACTCTGGAAATTTCAAAATAGGATTTTTTTGCAGGCTATAATGGAAAAATGTTTATTTAGGCATTTTAATAAAAATTTTGTTGGGTTTTAGGTTTGTCTTCCTAATTTCTTTCTTTCTGCATCTTTCCATTTTTTTGCCACTGGACACTGAGTTTCAGACCAGTCAGGCTTCATTGCATTTCCATATCCATTTTAGGTTTCAATTTCTTTCTTTCCCTTTCTTTTTTCTTTTTTCTTATTAGTAGATGTAGGTCTGGACCTGTGATTTCCTTAGAATATTTATTTGGTTTTGGAAGTTTTCATTCCTTTACACAGCTTCAACAGCTATAAATGAGGAGATTCAGTCTAGTCTCACACTTTGTTGCGTTTCTTTTCCCATTACTGAATGCTGGGATTCTCACTGGACCTGATAACACTTCTTGCCTTTGTCCCAGTTCCTAATTTTCTCCAAGGTGGTGAGTTCCAGCATAGATTGGCTGGAGATCCTCCTGAGCTGGCCAAGGAGCAGCTGTGAGCTGGCCTTTGGGTGTTCCTGTGTGTTCATGCAGCTTCAGACTCCCTCACTTTCTCTCACCTGGCTTTTACAGCTTCAGTGCAAGCAAAACCACATCCTGATACACAGGCAGTGGGGAAAAAGGTAAAGAAATGGAATTAATTGAGAAAAGTAATGAATGCAAACAAGAGGAAGAATTGCCAGAATTGCCTGCTAGCACTGAGCAAGAAGTCTTGTTCTATCAGCAGAGAGTGCATTCAGGTCAAAGCTAAAAATAGTAAGATAAATGTTTACTTTGAGTGAGTGTGAATAGCAGGGAAAAGGTATTACTGAAGGTTCTCTGGAACCACCTTTCAAGGTAGATCCAGTTCTGAACTTCTGTACATGCTCTAGAATTAGATGATAAAGAGTCAACAGGATGTCTTTTGAATCATTAATTGAGGTTTATGCTTCAAGTTGATTAGGCAGTGAAAGCTCAGTGAGGGAAAGGTGATTCTTTACCTCTTGTTTGCTGTTTTCAGGGATTGTGCTGATTACATCATGCAGGCAGGGAAGGGTGAAGCACAGTGGTTAGGTCACCTTAATGAGGGCAAATAAAATGTGTTCCTTCCAAAGAGGTGGAGAACCTTTTTAATTAGACATTTGTGGAATGCTATTACTTTTTTATACGTTAGTTTTATTGTGGTTGTTTTCCCAGGAATCTCCATTTAACAGAGGGATGTTTTATGTGGCGTGCTCTGGTTTCATGCATGGAGGCAGACGTTTTTATTTATTTAATATTTTTTCTCAGGAGCAAGGAGAATATATAACAGATATACTATTTATACCTGCTCTTTTAGACACACTGTTGTTGTCACTCAAAAAACCCAGAAATAACAGCTTTTCATATACATAATTTCCAACAAAGTGCATGAAATGTGACTTCTGGGGGATCTGTTTGGTTGTGCTTTGTAGTTTCATATGTCTGCACTCTGCAGTAAAAAGATCTATAAAAAATCCTATATCATTATTTTAATAGATGAACCTTTCTCATAGAACGATATCTAAAATAAAAAAGTCTCCAAGATAGTGGCAGCCTCCTGTTTCCATGCATCCCCTGTTTTTTGGAAGTAAATTAGAAAATTTGGGAATTTTGTAAAGGTTTTGAAAATCTTTCATGTCGCTGAATTTTCCATGTGAAATAATCTAGACTAGAGTGGGAAAGGAACCTGAAGGGGCTGAAACCTGAAGACCAAATACTTGATGACTTAGCCATCTTCTGGAAGGACCTACTTCCCAAAGAGGCTCCCTGGGGGATGTATGTGGGTGTTTGAAAAGAGAGGAGCAAGGAACAAAACAAGCAAGTGTGTGACTATTTCTGCATTTGATGATTTAATAAAAAGTTTGTGTCTTAAATGTTATACTTCATCAGGACTTTGTGTTTGGATGCCAGGAGGATGTTTGGATGAGGTGGCTGGAGTTTCCATTCCAGCTTCTGGAGTTAGATTTCTAAACCTTTTCTTTCAATGCAGAGCTGCCATGGAGGAGCTAATGCCCTTATTTAATATAATAACTCTGTGATTAATATATCCTGTCAGTGTGTGGGAAACCTGAATTCAATTTCCTCGTCTGCCTGAGGGATTTGAACTCCAGACCACACAAAGTGACCTGATCAGCAAGCTACACTATTTTGTGGGTGGAGAAGATTCTCTTCATGCTTTCTAAGTCATCCAAGCAGCAAGCAAAGCCATCTGGAGGGGGCTGATTGCTCTGCTATCTGGTGGCTGGTGCTCAGCAAACCCAGGGCACTGAACACAGCTTCTCCTGCTCAGGAGCTGGATATCCCAGGTGCCTGCTCTGCCCTGTGCTGATGGACTGTGAGCCAGTGGGTGTTTGCTGGGAATTTGTGTCTGGGCTCTGCAGATCCAGAGCATGGATGTGTTCCCAGGCACTGATCCCACACAAGCCAGTGGGTCTGAGAATGTGCAGGAGCTTTAGGGAGCAGGACATCCCAGACACCCCAAAGGGTGAGGCAACCATGGGTTGAAATTTGGTGTGGGCACAGGAATCCACTTTTTATAGGTTCAAGGCAAGGACCCCTCTCCCTTCAAAAGCTGAAAGAAAGGCTGAAATTTCTTGATCAGGTTAGTGGTTTTGCAGGGCAGTACCATGCTTGGCTGCTTGTATTGGGTATGGTTGCCTACTATCCCAACTCACAGTTACAACCCTTACATTTTATTGGCCCTTCAGTTATTTTCATTCCCAGTGCCACTACAGCTCTGAAACCAATTGTGGACGTGTGTAGGTCAAGGGGAAGGAAAATTAAGGGTCATCTTAAGTTTATACAGTGGTGCTTTTTCATTTTCTATAAAACTAACTACATTTAGGCTCCCTGTCGGGTAAGCTTTTCTTCCCTTGTCTGTTATTTTCAAAGAAGAGAGTGCATATGACAGTCTGAGAATAGCACCAGCCTGAACACAGATGGTAGGGATTACACCACACTGAGCCTTGACCTTCAAAAGCTCGCCATTTCTTTTCAAGGTTTCTCTTCTTTGACAGGTGTACTGGTTTTTGTCAATTACTTTCATTAATGCATTTTTTTCATTATGGTCAATTACCTGTGGTTTAGATTGTGTCTCAAAATTGCAGCAAAGAAGGTTCCAAACTGAAAAGCTGAAACTGCTTTCCATATTTTTTCCCTTTCTATTGCCCCAAAGTACTCTAAAACAGTCAAAGATTTAACTCATAATGGAGAAATATCACCCAGTTTGTACTCATTTCCACTTGGCCTGTGATATTCTGGCTGTCACAAAAAGTAAAGGCTAAACCTCACAGATAAGGTGTGCAGGGGACTCTATACTATTTTCTGAGATGTTAAAAATTATTAAAAAATAAACTCTGGGAACAGAAGTTAAGCACTGACTTTATAATGTGGAAGAAAACTTTTCACAGGCCAGATAGAGCTATTCCTGCAAAGTAATGTTAAGTAATGTTACCTCAGTGTAAATATCAAATGAAAATCAGCTATTTCAGGCCAAGGTAATTGAACTCAACGGTATGCACTGGTACAGATGAAAACAGGATTCAGCCTTTTCTTCCTCAGAGATACTGGCAGGCAGGTCAGAAATGCAAATGCTGATTGCCAACACCATGCCTTGAGCAGCCAGAGCCATGGCAGCCTGCAGGACTGGGCTGCTGACGCAAGAACAGCTCCTCTGGGGAGTTTGGTTTTCCTCTGCTGCTTTGGGGCTACTGAAAATGCCATAAGTGGCTCTCATGGACATCACCGAGTGATGCCTGTGACTGTAAGCATGCTGGGAATAGTGACCAGTCCAGAGCATAGTGCATGCTTCTCCCACTGCTCAGCAGCTCACCAAAAAAAAGTGTGGTTTGAATTCATTTCCGACAGATGTTCAAATTTCTCTGCTAACCATCTATTTGTCCCAAACCTGAGAGGATCTTTTCAGAATATCTGTAATGAGCAATCAGGAGTTATACCTGCCAGTTGATGGCATTAAGGCAGAATGAGATTCTCCATCCTCTCAGGTCTCTGAGCCACAATGAGGGGCAGAAAGGCTGGGCTGGGTCTGACCTGCCTGTGCATTTTGCACACTTTATCCACCCAGAGGAGCACCAGAGCTGCAAAAAGCCTGCCCATGGTCTGGCTGGCTCCTCTGGCCCAAATGACTGCCAGTGGATTGGTGCTCAAGGGCAAGAGAGGAAGGGAAGAAGGATTGAAATGTTTTTCTGGCTCAGTGCCTCCTTTCACACAGGGCTGAAACTGGAGGGATGATTAAGTCCCAAACCAAACCTTAAAAGGTGCTAACATACAGGACAGCCAGAGGGATAGAAACTCCTCATGATACACAGGAGAGATAAGCAATTAATGCTCATAATTGTTAATAAGAGTTACTGTGTAAATCCTCTGTTTCCTGGACCAAGTGAAAGAAAGTCTAAAACCATAATAAATCTGTCTCAAATTTAGTAATATTTATTCCAAGTACACTATAATCACTAGAATAACATTGTGGTGCTGTAAAACATGTTGAAATATAGTGTTACATCATCACTGCTATTTGTTACTATAATTTTATCCAATAAATTATGGTGCAATCCATGGCTTGGGATTAAAATGGCAGATTTAATATGGCATTTTTAGTCTGCATAATGCTCATGGTTCAGGACAATAAGAGTTTTGATCTAAAGTAAATAGGTGATTAAAAAAGCCACATGAGATTGACTTTCATTTTAAAACTTCATTAAAAAGGGATTTGTCATTATCACTAAGTATGAGAGGAAAAAAATCAAAATCTGAAATTCTCCATGAATTGATTCCATTTTTGCCACGACTTATAATTTGCAAGTTACTTAACAAACAAATGGTACTAATTTCCCGTAAAAATCTCAATCACATTCAAAATGAGCTATTCACTATGAAGGCCACGAGCTACCTAAAAGCTAAAGACAATCACAGAGTAGGGTTTTAATTTTTTTTTTCTTTCAACACTGAAATGAAAATGATTTTCAGACTCCTCAGATTCCAGTAACTGTAACTTAGATCTCTCATGAGTACTCTGCAGTGAATAATGGGGGAACTAAGCCAAATATGTTCAGGATTTTGGGGTTTTTTTTGGTTGGTAGAATTTTTGTGGGTTTTTTTTTTTTTTGACAAATAATATGAGAGTAGGAACATATAGTACATTCTAGAAATTGAAGTATCTAGAAATAATTTGCTCAGGTGGAATCTTCCTTAAATTGAATATAGTACCTATGCTGTGTCTTATCTGCAGGTTTAGCAGATGCTTTAGCAGTAACAAGAAGTATTAATTTAAAAAAAAAGAAAAGGTTTTGGAAAAGAGGAGATTACATTAATTTCTTCTATATATACCACCCCATTGAAAAGGTGCTGGAACTTTTTACACATTAAAACCCTGGAAATAATTTCAGCACTGAAGTGATGCATCTTCAGCTGCACAAACCCTAATTTGCATCCTTCCTTTACATGACAATGAGGAAGAGTCACCCTTTATGTGTATGAAGTGCTTGCAGACAGGAGAACCTGAGCTGAAGGTAGAGCAGCCAACAAAATGTTCTTGTCCACAGGCTCTGTGAGGAATGGCTCTGGGAACAGCAACTGAGAGTTCCTGATGTGTGTTCTGGCCAGTTATGGGTTATTGTTCCACTCCGCTAGCAAGAAATTGCTGTAATACAATGCTACAAATGAAAGCTTTGTCCCTTATTAACATTTAGTTGTTATGTCACACTTCTTGTCAGTGAATTCTCATAAAACAAGTACTATTACAGCTAGTAAAAAATGATCTAAAATAATGTATCTTTCTGGTTTGGGCTTGTGTTTGTGAAATGATCTGATTATTAGTGGTACTCTGTAGAACAAAATCCCATAGTACATTAAAATACAAGTAAAAAGGCCAAGATCTTTGTCTAAATTATGTAAAATCACTTAGGAAAAATATTATTACTCACTGCTGAAACTGTACCTAATTTGAAAATGTGTTTCCCATACTGCCCCCTCCAAAAAAAGTTAATGAAAAGTTTCCAGCAAATTATTTTTCCTTTGTGATATATAGTTTCATTTTATTAAAATCTGAATTTGTTCCTTGGTTTTTTGTTGTTTTTTGTTTTGTTTTGTTGGGTTTTTTTTTTTTTGAGAGAAACATTCTATATCACTAGTTAATATTTAATGATTATGTTCTGAAATCACCTTTTCTCCTTGCTTACTTGAGCTTAAGTTTGGAAAATCCCTTGGGCATTTATTTGTTGTCACCATGAAAAACATGGGAAAAAGAGGAAGACAGAACAGAGATCAGTAGGTTACACCAAATAAGCACAGGCTTAGCAAAAAGCAAACAAGTTATGCTGAAATGGGCTTGGCTGAGATTAATTCCAGCAGAAAACTAAAAAAACCCACCAATTACAAATGTGAATAAATTATGTTGTTCATCAGAACACTTTTATTTTAATCATAAGCATCTCTGAAAGGCACATTTCACAAGAATTTGTAGGAATAAAATTTGCACAAGAGTTTAGAACAGCTGGAGAGCAATGAACTCAGGGAAAAAAAAATCCAAAATGGAAATGTATTGAAAACTTAGGTTCAGTTCATATTTATTAGCACTCAGCAAGAAGGTACAGATCTTAAGATCCACCTAAACATGCTATTGCTGTGAGAAATTATCCTAAAACTTGGTGCACACTTTGTTCTTTAACTCAACGCTTTGTTCTTTAATTGGTAAGCTCTTAAATATATAATATGTCAAATTAAAGTAAAATAATCTGTTGTTTTTCATATTAATGACATAATTACATTGCACCACTATAAAATTGCTTCCAGTCTAATTATGTCTAGGCAGAGATTACTGGTAGTTAATATAACAAATAATTTTGACTACAACTAGCAATAATTGCTTTCTTGAAGACTTTTTCTAAAACCTTTGAGTAATTTTGTTACTTCTACATACAGTATTGCAATAATTCTTCAGCACTTGACAATTCATTACTTAAAGATAAAAGTAATTAATTGCTACATGGAATTGCATGTTTGACACAGGATGAGAACAGGAGATCTATTTGTTTTTTGAAGTGCTGGTGAATAGCTCCTTTGGTCACTGGGTCCACACTGGTGAGTTTTAGAGGCTTAAGGTGGACAAAAAATCACTGATGGCTGGGAGGAGGAATGTGATCCAAAGGGAAAGTGGTCCAGGAAACTCCTGTTTCACTTAAAGGATGATCAGTGCTGTAAAATAATTTGGGGACCTCTGATATACTGCATTATCTCAGGGCATGGCACAATAAAATACGAGTCTGTGAATGTCTGTCATTTCAGAGCCCATCTACTACCGTGTTTTATACCCATCTTATCAGTAAATCTCTTCTTTGAAAAGATACATGATCTGAAATTTAAAAGTAAAATTTAATTTCCTCTCCTTAGCCAATACTATGCCTCGGTACTGGGCTCATGTTTCAAGGTCCATTTCACTAAGGAATCATTTTCATCTTCTGTGCTTTGTGAGGCCTCTTTATGGCACAGATTTATACATGTTTTATGTTTTTGCCTGACCTTACCTTCCCACTAAGGACGAGCCACCAATTGCTGCTGCTGCTGCCCCTCGTGCTCATCCATTCCCTAAAGTCTTTGTGACCTGTTAATCAAGGTGGGAAAAATTTCACAGCCCTGGGAAAGAAGGACCCCTTAAAGGAAGCATAAATTAGGTAAAAGAAATTAATTTTGGAAATCATGAATCTCTCTCTGAAATGAAATTCCTGGTGCTCTGTAATAGATGTACGAGACAATAGCAGGAGTTAATACAACATCTCTAACAAGCCTCTTCCTCCAGCATGTCAGCTGGGAATCATCCAGAGATGTTTATAGAGTGAACTAGAACCTGTTTTTTCTTTCTTTTTCTCTAAAATTTAAGTTTTATAGATTTGTAACACCACTGACTTTACTGGACATGTAGATGTGTCAAAAAGGCTTTATTTTGGAACCTTTGGATTTTGGGCTCCTAAACTTAAGCCATTATGTAGATTGTTGTTTTTAATATTATTGTTAATCTAAACAAAAATCCAAATGGACCTCAAGTTTTTCCACAAACATTGGAATCAGAAAATCAAAATGTTCTTTTCCAAATATCCTACAAATTTTGAGCAAAATACCCAGGATTTACTAGAGTAAAACTCATAATCCTCTTTCACTGTGTTGTTCTATTAATACACTAAGCCAAAAATATCCTCCACACACTAAAAAAGAATAAGCATATTCTGAATCCCAGCCTAAAGGTTTAATGTGGAGATAGTTTTCAGATCTTATTCCTGTGGAAGTTGGCTCCAAGTCATAATGGGTATGATTCCAGGAAAAGTTCCTCAAGCTGTTACTTGCAGGCTTGGGTTTAGGAAAAACCTTCTTTGGGAATTTATTATTGCATTGCTCATAAAACAACATCCCGTAGTTTTATTTCCCTGGCTTGTGACATACGAAAATCAGACAAGGATTAGCTGACTGTAATGCCAAATATATGAGAACAATCCCTTTGTACCTGACAGCAAATTGCAAACAGCAGCTCTAATTCCATGAGCTGTGGAGTTCGTATTTCAGAAGTGCTGAAATATTCAACAGCTTATTAGGAGTTGATACTTATTGTTTCCTCTGATAGAAAATGCAGTGTTCCTCCAAATATTTGAAGTTACATCAAGAGGTCTGTGTGCTGAAAAGAGAAATCTTGGGAATTTCAAAGTGGCCTTTTTAAATTAATAAGCATTATTTATAATGAACTAATGAAAGCTCTGCAGTTCCCACAGACATGCACATACCAACATTCATACACCCACAACCTCGTGCAATCTATATTTTAGCACTCAGTACAGGAATATATGATGTTTTTTACACACAGCAACGTTTGGAAAAGGATTTTAACAACTTTATAGCATCTTTTACCTTGTGACTTGTGCAAAAGGCTTTTGCACTGGGTGAAAATACCACAGAGTTGAAGGAAAGGTAATACAATTAAGTCAGTTGCAATGATTTATGGGATAATCTAACAATCTAGAAGTCATATATCCTGTATGTAAAGGTAATGAATGCTAAAATTGTGATGAGAAGCAGCTTCAAATCTGGCATTAGTTCATAGTCAGAACTGAAGAAAAGTAATAGCATTTCCCTCCAAAAGGAAAGGTATTTCATATAGAGAGAAATAATATTAATTTTGATTTGTACTTTTTCTTTCATTTTTAAGAAAATGGGTGTTGCTATAGTGGACAAAGAACAGGAAGGGGTGGGGGGGCTCTTTTGTGTATACCAGTGCAAAGTATGCAAAAATTCATCATCTATGTAAAGATTTAACAGAGAATTGTGCACATGTGTGGAGGATTGAGGATGTCCTATGGCTGCTCATGCCCAGGCTTCACAGAGAGCCCTTGCAAAAAGCGTGCAAAGGCAGAGACATTGTATTTCTGTTTGCACTATCAAAACTGAGTGGAGTTGAACCCTCCAGGAAAGAATGCTGACAGCCTGCAGGACCACAGTGGGAGCAGTGCAATCCTGCTGAGCACAGCTGATAAGCCACACCAGCAGCCTCCCTGGCAATATTGCTTTTCTGGGGAGATTCTGCTTCATGTTCATTCCCTATCTCACAACACCTGCTCCTTGTGCTGCTCTGCTGCCATTTGTGCTCAGGTGAAAAGAGGGAATTTGTTTTTCAGGGAGGAAAGATGTTCACTGTGTTTTCAGTCAGAGGCTGGGCTATAAATCTATCCATGACTACAAATGCTTTTTGCCTCAGTGTGGATGTTAGAAAGCTATGAAATGCCCATGTAATGAGATACACAAGCAATGTAATATGGGAAGTTTTCCTACTGCAGCCATTAATTTTCTCATAAATTCCACTGAACGGGACTGCAGAAACATTTGAATAATTTTTTAATGAAGCAATGTATTTTTTCAGTACCTTTTCTTCTTTTGCTTCTCGTAGTTTAGCTAAAAAGAGTTTAAGGACTGCTTTAGAAAGAGAAATACAATGTTAGAAGTTGCAATGAGGCCAAGGTGTGCCCTTGCTTACAGGTCTCTCTGTCACATGAAGAATACCAGGCACCTGCTGCCATGAGCTGTTTGTACTCATTGTATTTATTTTATTTTTAATACCAAGGCTAAAGTGCTGCTTCATTTTACAATAAATCAGAAAATTTGTTCACACCGTTTAAATGTGAGTATTGCAAGGGCTGACCTGCTGTGCTCTTCCCAACTCCAAGGTACTTGCATTCATGGATAGGTGGATCTTTCCATTTCTTCCTCCTGTGTCTGAAGAGGAGAATTACATAAGAAATTGTTTTAAGGAGTTGGCTAAGGTTGCTAACTAGAGGAAGGAGTTCTGCCCCACCTCTGAAGATACCACTGGAGGGAATACTGTGTTCTCCTGATCCTGCTAGATCCATTATCATTAGTCAGAGCAGGTAAGCAGATGTGCAGGTCGCAGGACAACATTTGTAAAGGGAAATACAGACCGGAATGTCCCATTCTTATTAATTTGCACACATGGTAGACTTGTCCAAACACATTAGGTGTAATCATCTCCCTTCCCAAAGATCTCTGAAGCATGGTGGGGTAGACCATAAGGTCAGGAGAGGAGGGAATTGCCACAGCAGCTGTCATCGAGCAAATGACTCAGCTGAAAAGTTTGCAAAACCTCTTGCCTTCCTAACAAAGTGCAGCCCTCAGCTCCAAGCTAAATTTGCTGGTCCTGGGTGAGCTACAAACATTGCTCGACTGTGATTAACTTTTTGCATTCAGCAGTGGCTGAACACAGGGCCAGGCTCCTTGGCTGTTGTATTTCTGTTCATCAGGACCAGGGTTATTCTGAGCGGCTGCTGACACCAGGCAGTGCATAGCACAGTGTGCAAGATCATTCTTTGGGCAAATCCAGAACAGTTGTAATGCAGATTTTGAGCTCAGCCTGACTTTGCACTTGTATCAAAGCAATTAAATTTAGGCCAATTGTGGTGTTTAGAAAAGGATCACATCTGGGTAACCACAATAAATTAAATGGTAAGGCAATTTGCAGTCAAGCCTGAGGTGTAGAGAAAGAGCTCTTCTGTGCCTTTAGGTACTAATTTGAAAATGGAGGCACCAATGTAAGTTTTGAGAATGGAATGTCAGAAACACCATGTAACTATACAATGAGGGAATTATTTAGTCAGGTGAGGCTGGTATGACATTAGAAATTTGACTGATATTTTGAATTCCAGTTTTTCCACATTCAGAACAACCTGTTTCAAGTGACCAAAGGCTTCTGTAAACATTTTCTTTGTGCCCCCTGGCACTGCTGTCCCTTGATCCCCACCAGTCCTTTGGATTAGATCTATTTCAGCGGTTTTATAGGCCAACATTTCAGTGTTCTAGAGGTCCTAAAATGGACTGGTGCACAAGTGAAGCCCTCTAGCCTGCAGGGATGTTAGAGAATGCCTGGGAATGAAAACCCCTAAGGTTAATAACCACTGCCTAGGGAGGTGGTTATTTATTGTTTATTTATTGTTTTACCTTTATTTATTTATTTATTTATTATTTATTATTTTACCTATATTTCTGTTCACCAAACCACTGGGGAAAGGGATTTCTTTAAAAAATCGGAAAAATCTCCTCAACACACAGCAGCAACATTGGCTCTCTTATTAATCTGTATTAGCATCACCAACTCCAGCAGCATAAATCATTATCTAGGCTGATGTAACTAATTAAGAGAGGAGTCCTGAATATATGTAATTCACTAGTCAGGATTATTTTTTCAGTGACATGCAGTCAACCTGGATGGTTTAGATGCTGATAGCACCATAGTTGGATTTGAACTTTTTTTCTTCCATTTCCCCCCCAGTCCCCAGTCTTTGCTCGCTTTGCTTTGCTGCTGTTTCCCTTTCTTTTGGAGGTCCAGAGGCTGAGTACTGTCTGTGTCTTCTCACTGAAGACTGACAAGATACAGATGGTTCCTTACCACGACTGTCTTAATGTTCTTTATTTCTTTGTTTCTCATCAAAAAGCCCCACAGTTATCTCTCTGGATCACAGACTAATTCTTAATTGTGACATCTCTCTATCAGGAGTGTCCCAGACTTTTTTTAGGTGTGGCACCTGTTTGATTTCATAAACACACAACTGGGAAAGGTTTGTTTTCAGTCTGGCAACCTCCTGTTGTCCCAAGATCAGTAGGGACTTCTGTTTTAAAACACACAGAGCTTATTACTATTTTGTAGTTTCTTACTTCCATGCTTTTATCAAATGTTTCACAGTGTTTGGTATTTCTCCTCAAGCCCCATTTCCTAAGGTAATGTGATTATGTGAGACTCTCGGGTGTCATTTAAGAAAAATTAATTTCTTTTTCTTTTAGCAGAAAAGTGTAAAAACATTACCCAAGTGCATTCTAAAAGCTGGAAAGCCAAAGGCAATTAAAAAGAACACACAGTTTATTATTTAAAAATAAGGGGTTTTAAATGAAATATTCATTATTTTTGGACGGACAAGACCATTCTTTTCAACACATGGGACAATCAGTTCGACATGGCTGTTCCATGGACATGACTATAGTCTCACCCTGTATCTATGCAGAAATAGATTTTGAATTAACAGATGGTGGCCTTTCATGTTTGTCTGTTTTCATAGCTTCCTGCACAAGAAATCAGTTATTTCTGTTTGTTGAGGGAAATGATGCAATTGCTTTGCAATTGTGAAATTAAAATCCCTAAAAGCAATGCTGAGCCTTTTTACACTATTAGCAAACTCTTCCTAAATTCTGAGCTATCAAGCTGGCAGGCAATAAATCAAAATTAGCAATTAAATTAACATAATTTTTTAAAAGTTTCTTTAAATTCATAGCAGAAATAATAATGAGTATTCACTAATAACTTTTCATATTCCTACTTTATCTGTCCTTGAAAGGACATCATCCTTTTCAAGGCAGATAAGGCTTACCTACAGACTTTTCCTCACCTCTGCATAATAAATACATTGAAAGCAGGATGAAAATAGCCTTCTTCTGAGTCCTGTGGACTACTTTAGTAACAGATATTTTGGACTGAATCTGGAGGCAGTGTTCTCAAATAAATGCAGATATCAGATTGAGATAACCAGGATGCAATAATTAATTTCAGGGAAAAAAAAAAAGCTCATCTCAATTCCTTTGTAAAGTGCCAAAGCATCAATTCAAATTATTTGTGGTTAAGGTTGTTATCTTTATTTCATTAATATATGAAAGTAGCCAAATATTCAGTTTCATAAGCATGTCAAAGTGCAGACTTCAGTCCTAACTTAAACCATCATGGCCATCTGCAATAAAAATCATTCTCGCTTTGCTTTGCTGAACCATTGTTAAGCTTGTAGACTAAACATTCAACCACTGCAAGCAGTCAGCAGCTTTATTACTTCTCCTGCCCCTGCAAAGGCATCCTGGATTCAATTTGTCTAAGTACATCAAAGTATTTTAATTTTGAAGTACCCCAAGCATTTTGGGAAGTTTAAAGGCTATTTGTCTTCTGAAATGTTTGAATGTAAACTAAAATGAAAATCATCTTGATGATTTTTTTCCAGTTTAAATGACTGTCACATTCCTGTTCTGAAAAGCCCCTGAAGCTCCAATATACAGTTTCCCCTGCCTTTTTTCCCCCAAGTAATTATGAGAGAGCCAGTTTTAAGTTACGTGGTCAGATTGGCTTCCTTCATTCTGAGACTCCTCTATTTCTGTAGAGTTCAATGAATTAAACACTTACTAAGCTATCAATTTGTCTCAACTTCTCTTCAAGCTGCTTTTTTTTCTTTTCCTTTCTTTAACACTAGATTGCAAATAAATACATGGTCAATTGATCCATCAGGATAAGATTGCATTTAGCTCATTCTGGGCTAAAAATGACAGGAATGTCTGAACTGGCTGAACAGTGTTCAGCAAGCACAAAAGTAGGTGAAATAGGTGTAGTTGGCCAAAACAGCCACAAAGTAATTTTGTTTGAAAATACAGTAAGTATCTTGAAATAGTTGAAAATTTGGTAAAATATTTAGTATTATGGCCATTAATTCACTGACATTTTCACTTGTGTTTTTTTCAGTTTCAAAACTTATGTGAAATACATACACATGCAGAACCAGAAGGGTTTTTTTGGCCATTATGTGGAGTATTAAATCAATGCCTGGACAGGCTTCTTGATAGCACTTTTGTCCATTCAAAACCCCTCTAAAGTCATAAAAGACTCATGATTACAGACATATGTTTTTGCAACCAAGTGCAGTATTTGGATATTAGAAAAATATATGCACTCAGCTTATAGAAGCATTGGGCTGAAAAGGCCTTGAGAGTTCAGCTCAGTCCATTCCCCATGCCTAGGACAGAATCAGCTGAGCTCATGTCACTCCTACCAATGTCACTCCTGCCAGCTGTTTGTCAAAAGAGAACTGGCAGGATCAGGACATCCCCACTTAAATTGTCTGTCCCAGTGATTCCCTCTCTCTAAACTGGAAATTTTTTCTCCTAACTTGAATTCTTCTAAAATGTAAGCTCTGGGTTTTTTAAAATTCTATTAATTAACAACATACATAACAAGTTACAAGCTTCCTTTTTCCAGTACCTTTCTTTGTACTTGAAGCCCATTTTTACATTTCCTATCATCCTTTTCCTCTGTATCACCAATCCCCTGCTTCACCAGCCATTATTTCCAGCTCATGGGTTACAGTACTTGCTTTGAGCTCACTGTTCTCCTCTGGACAGCAGTTTTTAGACCCTCTCTGCCCTGTTTGTCTCTCTTGGATGTGTCACCCAGAGCTGATGCTCCAGGGGAAGGACACAGGGATACCTCTGCAGATGGCACACACTGACTTGTCTTTGGTGTGCTTTGTCCTATAAGGGATGCCAGAGCAGCAAGGATGATTCTGCAGCCTACAGTCATTTAAACAGCTGAAAATACCCAAATATGTCAGTCCAAATTAGAGACAAAGGACCTGATTCACTGGGAAATCCACACTTCTGTCTTGCATGCCTCAGAATGAAAACTTCTATAAATGTGAAATCCCACTTGTGTAAATTCTGTTGTTGTTATTGTTGGTTTTTAAGAAGAAAAGGACAGGCTATTTAAAATTGTTGTGCCATTTTTCCTCCAGGCTGGTAACCTGTATGGCTCTTTCAGTCCCACAGTATTAGTTACCACAAAATTACAGACTTTTGAGAAGAAAAATGTAGCACCATAAGTTAAAGGATGTTTAAATATAGTTCTCATTTTATAACTTGGGCACTATATCCCCATTTTCAAACTGCCAATAAACCACTGGGAATTTTCTTTTTCTTGCTGATCCTCTTTAAGACCTCTATGAATAGCATAGAAAGCAACTTCACTGTAATAAAACCAGGGGGTTGTTTTCCTTTTTTTAAATTGAGACATTGGGTAAAATAAAGGTCATTGCAGCAACCTTTGAAAGAACAGAAAGAGTAATTTCCCCCCTTTTTCTTCTTTACTGGTTTTCAATGCAATGCGAAAAATCATTTTTAAGTTTGCCCATCTGTTTTACATAAAACCTTAGCTGACCTTACACAAAGTGAAACAAATGCACAAAAAGCTTTGCTGTTGGGCTCTTGCCAGTAAGAGGGAGCAAAAAGAAAAGAATATGTAAAGTTAGATCGTGCTCTGGTGTAAATTAGCCCAGTTCCAGTGGGGACTTAGGTTGATTTATACCAGCAGAGGCAGAGGCTTGTATTCCTTATAAAAGCCAGACTTGTTAGACCCAACCCTGCTACCAGCACAATCACCTGGAGCTTTGCTGTCGGTTTTTGGGGTGAGGAGAAGGACTCTCAGTGAAGGAGCCACGTTTGGTGCCGATACAGAGGAGACATCCAGCCCTGCAGTGGAGGTGGTGTTCAGCAGCTTGAGGAGAAAGGTTTCAGTGCAAGGAGCTGAGACTGGGGAAGGTGTGAAGTGAGGCTGGAGCTGCTGTACCCAGGGAGCTCGAGCACATCCCCGAGCTAAGGACATGCTGACTCGAGCCCAAGAGATGCTCACACACCATGGGGAGGCTCCTGTCCTGCTGCTTTTCTCCTGCTGGCCTCACCTGGCTCGTTCAGTGTCTTCATATGCACCAAAAGTGGGTCCTGAGGCAAGGAGGGTGTGCCAAACATGGAACCAGGCAAAGCATGCAGGAGCAGAGCATGCCAGGAGAAAATACCATTTTTAAATCCCACACTGTTGCTGTTGAGCCGCTAGCTGAGAAATGACCCAGGTTCTCAGACAAGGAAAGAGAAAAGGTGTCTTTATTATTTTGATTTCCATATATATAGAGTTTACAGAGGTCACCCAGATTGGTCAGCCAGAAACCTCCCCCTAGGCCCAATTGGCCAAGCCCGAACTGACCTAATCCGGAGACGTTGTTTGCAAAACATCCAAACTTTATCTTTGTTTATGAAATGTAGCAAAATGTTCTCACGAGAAAGACCTGTGCTAGTCACACCACACATCTTACCCTGCACTTCCACAACGCTTCTGTTAATGTGTCTGAGGGGGAACCATGGCCATTATATCAACACTCCAATCTAATATGATTAATGAGCATAAAGTAAGGTTCAAGCTTTTAATTAAAAAGGCAATCATAAGTTATTGAACAGTGAAGGTCTAGCTAAGTTTCTCAGAAGTAGGTTATTTGATAGAATGAGATGTCCCAAAGAGGCAATGGGCCAAAAATCCCTCCTCAGTTATATTTTGTATTCAGGTACTGACTTTGATTTATAGCAGAGAGCAGAACTGGATCTATACAGAAATGAGCACATATACATGTGTATTACAGTGTGCACATATGGTGATGCCTAAATTTAAAGATTGCCTAAACTTTCCATTAATAGCCATTTTTTCCTGTTGCTTGTTATATTGCCATACTTCTCAAAATGAAAATGCTTTGCAGGAGAACTGCCACACTTTTAAAATTTTCTTGTGTGCAAAAAAAACAAACCCCAAGAAATGTTTTGACAAGGTCAAGAAAAGACTTTAGGAAAGACTCTCTATAGGCTCTAGACTTGTAAGTGAGTTTCAACATTTGGATTGAAAGTGGTTGCTCTGTACTTATCAGAGATCTCCCTCTCTTCTCTCTCTTATTGAAAATAGTCCAAATTTGACCATGTCATGGATTTCAGTTCACCCATGTCCAATAAAGACTTGACAGAGGTTGACGTATTCTGTAATTTTATCATTTTATGTTTCAATTAACTTAAAATGAAATTTACAGTATAGCTTATTTCATACATTTTCCCCTGGCCTCTGAACAGAGTATCATCTGTCTATGTTTGCAAGGATGAAATAAGATGGAATATTTGCAATGCATAACCAGGGGTTTTTTTAGAAAAAAAATTACTTCAATCATCTGCATTCTCAAACACAAATAATATACCATAAGGCATATGAATACAATTATTTTATCTGAATGAATAGTCCATCAAATACAATGTCTTATTGACCAAGAGCATCAAGAAATGTAAGCAAAACACCCAAACAATAATAATATTCCAGAGAAGCTCAATTTTGGTGGTAATTAGTAGTTGCCTTCTCAGTGAAGCTGCAGGTTTTGTATTCTTATCCATTTCTATTCTATCTGAAATAACTATATTAATCATGAAAAGGGAAAACAGCTGACATCAAATTCCTTCCACTTTGTTTAGCATGATAAAAATCATCTGTAAATGAATCAGCAGTGAGAGGAATAGCTGACTTTCTTTTTTTGAGTGTGTGTTTTATGGTGCTATTTAAAGTGGCTAAAAGTCACTAATTTCCATACTGGAAACACTGAAGTAATCACAAACCAGAGGGTTGGAGGAGGAGAATCCATGGCAAGAGTTAAGAGTCAAAATCACTCACATTTAGGGCCATTTTTCATATAGGAACACACTTTCCCAGAAAGGTTTATGTCAAGCAAAGAAATTATTCACCTAGAAAAAGATCACATATGGTAGAAGCAATCAGAACAGGAATGTATCTATCTATATCTAGATCATCTAAATCTATATCAATCTACATCTATATCATCTCTCTCTATATATATATATCTATATCATCTATATCTATATATCTATCTATATCTATGTCATCTATATCTGTATAATCTATATCATCTATATCTATATCATCGATATCTATATCATCGATATCTGTATTTGTATATCTATATCTATATGACCTATATCTATATCTATCTATCTATCTATCTATCTATTCATATCATCTATATCTATATATCTCCTTCCTATAAGGAAGGAGAAAATCCCACAGGTTTTTGTAACCTGCCAGGCTTTGGGAGCTTTATCTGAACATTTCCCCTTTCCTCCCCTCATTCAGCCAGAGGTTTCTGGCTCTCTTAGTGAAAGGAGCAAACATTCAAGACCAGAAATGGTTTCTGGAAGCACAGAATGGTCAGCCTGCCTCTCTAAGCTGCCTGAGGCAGGTAACCTGCAGAGCTGGGCCTTTTTCAGACACATCTAAGGCAGGCTGTGTGTCAGCAGGCTTCCAAAGGCATCCCAGCCTCTCTCCCAAATGAGAGGACGAGCCTGTGAGAGCTGCCTGTGGCAATAGTCACAGGGCTGACAGCAGCAGATTGCTGAGCAGCCAGGAGAAGCTGCTCCTCCAAGGGACAGAGCTGACATGGGGTAGCTGCTGCCCCACTGAGGGACAGGGATTGTTGTCTCCTGCTAAATTTGTCCCCAGCATGGGCTGGGATTTACAGTTTGCCCCAGCCTTGCTGTGAGCTGCTGCAGCTCTGAGCAGATGATTCCCGAGGAGAGGAGTCCTGCTGGCTGCTCTGGCTGGTGGCCAAGCCCTGCTCCTCTGGGTGTCTGTCTGTCTGTCTGAAGTGTGTGGGAATGGCTCTGGCAACTTCACTTCAGAGGTTGTCCCTGATATTCCTGCTGTGCTCCAGAGTGGGTTTGTGGTTTGGGGTGAGAGGAGGCAGAAAACATAAAAAGCCAGCAGCTCTGGAACTGCTCTCTAACAGCATTTAGATATTTGATAGCACTTACTCGAGCCATTCTTTTCTATCTGCTGGTTTTTCCCCATAAAAATAATAAATAACCAGAGTGATAAATTGTATTCCAGAATTATTACATGGGACCTCCAGGTATGTTAAAGTTTTGGCTATAACATTTCAGAAAATATCATTTGGAGGATGTTTGTTCCCCTCTTAGGCCAATTCAGGTCTCTGCAAGAAGCATTTGGATACTCTTTTTTTTTTTCTTTTTTTAGGGAAGTTAAAGATCTAATCAAATAAATTTTATTTAACTTAGATGATGCACAAGCCACTCCACACCTGCAATGACAAAGGGGAAACACCACACCCTGAGAAAATTTGTTGTATCATTTCTCTTTGTCTCATCACCTGCACACTCTTTTTCTTTGTTCCCAACTTATTAATGGGGTACAGGAACCACAACATGTTGCAATTTCACAGCCAATCTCAGCTTCCTCAGCTCTAGTAGGTAAAGTTCTTTTTTTTTTCCCTTTTCAATCCTTATCCACCTGCTTGGAAAAGCACAGTTGAATGCACCTTTAGCAGAATACGTCTAGGCTGTGTCACAGGATTCATGGCCAAGTCACCCTGAGTGACTCCTCTCCCAAAGCCTTTGGGCTGTGCTGTATCATCTGTTGCTTTAGGGCTGCCCTGGTTCTTCTGGACAATTTAGTTTGCTAAACCAATTGAATTCTCCTATAAATATGTGAGTAATCAAATTCTTCAGTAAGGGTTGTTCCAAGTGTAGCAGATCTTGTAGCAGATACCAAAATAAAGACACACTTCACAGAAATGGCAGATACTGCACTAAATCAGACTGTTGGGAACACATTTGGTCACTGAATGAAATTCTATGTATTGACAGATATTCCCTGGCAGTTCTCAGGTAAAGGGAATTCACAGATTCCATCACTGGCTGAACTCGAAAGGTTTTTAAGTGTCATTTGAATATACAAAAGAAGTACCTAATGGCAATAGTTTTCCTACTATCTTTGTTCATCTTGCTGATGGGGAGCTGAGAATTCTCCCTGAGCAGCTTTGATCTTAGCTATGAAATTTGGGTCTCTGGAATACAGACAGCAAATAGCTGACTGCTGAATTATGCAGATGGATTGAACCCCTGTGGTCTCTACAGGTGTCCCTATGAGGCAGATGAATCTGACTAAAGGTAAAATAACAGAAAAATCAAAACCCGAGTGTAAATGAAAGAGATTTCTGTTTGCTGAGCCAAGATTTGCTTAACCTGCAAGTTGCAGTGCTTTCAAAGCATGCTGAGATGGAGCGAGGTGCTGGTTTTTTAAGTGCTGTAGGGCATTCTTCCAGTCATTTGAGGAGAATGCACTACGTATTCCAAAAAAGAATATTGTATCCATTCTTGTAATGCAGGTTCATTAAGCATCAGATTGATTTATTGTATTGTTTCCTTTATAAATTATTTTCATTATGTTTTATCACAGTACATGACTACTGCCCTAAGGGAATATGCAGGAATGAGCTGAATGGCAAGTGTAATAGACTGTTTTAATTAAAATAGTGTAATGCATATTTCAGTGCTATTAACAAAAACAAAATTGATTTTGTTTTCTGGGTAATTGAATATGTTAAGGCCCAGGTGCTGTTTTTCTATTGTTTAACCCTCTGAGTTCAACTTCATGTGATGCTTTGGGCAGGAATTCCTGGGGAAGAGGAAAGCATAAACAGGAATTTCAACAGTGAAACCCCCTTCATCCTTTCCTGAGTGAGCTCCAGACAGTGAGGACACTGATCCACGACACAGAAAAGCCCATTATTCCTCTGCACTTTTTAACCTGATGTTCTGTGGAGACAGCAGTCACTCGCCACCTTAATTCCATTAGTTAATGAACACTTCAGGAATTTGTCCATCATAAGAGAGACCCTTTAAAATTACAGTCAATCAATGACACCTTCTCTTCTAAGTAGCTTTCTTTTCCCCCTTTTCTCTTGATTTATATTGGCTATGTGTCTTTTTTATTTCCTTTACCCTCCAGATACCAAAAGTTTACCTTTTAGCGAGAAGATGCATTGTGGCAGACAGTGACAGACATGGGCAAAATCCAGTTAATGATTTCTGAGCAGCAGAGCCAGATGAAAACAACCAACCAACCTAGCAAATGAACAGAGCTGGCTTACATGACCCATCTGTCCTTGAAAAGAACCATTTTGCCTAATGATTTTTGTCTACCATACGCTAATTAACAGAACCTCCCCCCTTTTCATCAGTGGAATTTTCACTGGAAACTGCTGCTTTGTGATAAATATTGTAAAGGGTGTTCCTGATTCAGCTATTATGGTCTCCTGGATTTTTATCCCTTGTCAGGATGGAATGTTGCATCACCAGTTCTGAGGGATCTATTGGTTATGGCAGAGAGGCAGTGGATATGGAAGATCTTATCTCCCATTCTATAGGGTAAAAAATTGTGGTTCTCCAAGTAAATAGTAAAAGTGCCAGGAACTGGTTCACCATTTGTGAAGGCTGCCCTATTTCCCAGGGATATGCAACTTACTAAAAGGAACAGTATTGTAAAATTAGAAATAGTAACTGTAATTTTAGCTATGTCTTTTTAAAGGAAAACCAAACCAAACCAAACCCACTCCAACCATCCTGAAGCAGTATGAGCTATGGTAATGTCTGTCTGGGATATATATATAATTTAGGAATAAATCAAACTGCTGAACTGAAAGATCAGTCAGAAATTCAAAATACAGGAGAGCCAGACAGCACAAAAAGAGTTACTGCAGCTCCATTCAGTTACTCTGGGGATACCCAGACAACACTAATCATTGTAGTAGTCTGAAGATGTTCCCTATAAATCCTACACCCTTTAAAATAAAATATGGGTATCTTCTTTTCCTTATCAAAGATTTTCTGTTGGAACTCACTTACTCAACAAGAGCCTTTTACAAATGATGGTCCTGCTTTTACAACAGAAGGCCATAATTAAACTGGTGAGTCATTACTCCACTGGGTTTCATAGGAAATCCCTTATTGCTTTAAAGCACCTGCTGTAGCTCTTCGACTCATTTCCCATAGAAGAGTTGCAGATATAGATTGATTCCAAATAGTTCCCATAAAAGAATAGACCAGTGAACTGGTTTTACATAAATTTTAGTCTTTATAGTTTCTCTTCCTCTGCAATTAATGAGATCTGGCTGAGTCCCCAGTTACTTCTGGGTCGTGATTTATAAAGCACAAGTTGAGATTCAAACTTTTTGGAAAAGATTTCCCACATTTTAGTGTTATTAACTCATTTCTGACAGAGCATCTTTCCATGTTTCTTCTTCTTGGAACTGGTCACATTTAATCCATTACAAGATGTTTTTAATTATTAACAGGAATATGCTGAAGTCTACTGAAAAGTATTTAAATACTACAACATGACAAAATTACATGCACATTGGCTATTTATTTTGGAAAATTACTATTAACTATTTAACTTTACAATATTCAATATTGAATTAAATCAATGAATTAAAACAATCTAAATCATTACATTCTAAGATCAACATACTATATACTGCAGACACTAACATTAGATAGACAGAAAATTATTGCTTGCTCATTTGCTATATAACATTTTAAAGAGAAAATATTTGTGCAAGCCAAGAGAAATCACAACTATTAATTTAGATTCAGTAAATAGATTACATCAGAAAAAAAATAGAAAAGATATTTTGAAATATGCCCAAATATTGCAAATATGTCAGAGGTTTTAGAAACTATTTTTATGTGCTGCTCTAAATGAATTATAATGATCAAATAATCCTAAAAAAACTGTGATGATTTGGCAGGTAGAAAATATTTCAGAATAAGGAAACTAGTATTTTCATAGATAAGAATATTATAGAACTAGGATATAGACAGTTGAGCTTTGGAAGAAGAAACAAGTGTTCATTATTCATAACCAAACACACTTTGTATCCTCATTTAGATTGTGGTATTCTTGCTCGATACGAGTGCTCTGTAATAAAAGAATAAGGCCCAAAATTTAAAGCCATTTCTTAGAAAATAGCATGTTCTTACTGTGCTAATAAATGCAAGGAAAAAGGAACCAGAAGAGTTTCATGAAAAGAGGTAAATTTAGAATTAATAAAAAGCTAAACAACAAGTAACTGCCAGGGATAATGCACTACCTTTACAAAATGCAGGGTTACAGCCAGTTTTTATTTAGAGTATAACATTTCACTGCAGTTTGGAAGTAAAATAGAAGGGCTGTTTTTTAAAGGAATAACATGAAATAGCTTCACTGAAACATGTGGTCTGGGAGCTAAACTTTTGCACTTTTTTTAGGTGACCCATGTTTGCAAAACACAAAAGATAATTCAGTTTGCTCAGAAACACACTCAAACCTTTCTGGGTCAAATCTTCACCTTCGTCAGGGAACATTCCCATTGAAGTCAACCTTTAGCACTTTCTCTTCTCAAGCATCCAGCTCTGGTGTATTCTGTGAGAAAAAAGATCCTCAGATGTCTGTCTGCAGCGTGCTCTGTGGAGAACTGCTGCAAGGAATGAAAATGGAAGCAAATACACTGAGCATCCCAGGCTGCTTTAGCAAGCTCACCACTGAAAAGGAATTACAATTTGCTCAGAAATAGCCAGCATTTAATGTTGTATTATATGACCAAAAGTCATATAACAAAAATGCATATTTACCTTGGACTTTTTAAATTTGAAATGTTACGCTCTTGTCATTTATCTTTTGTTTGTGTTTTTATATGTCAGTCTTGAAAACAGTTATCCATTTGCAAAGTTCATGTGGGAGTGACCCTGCTGGCCACAGTGCCCAGGGGACAATGTGGGCAGAGACCAGCAGGTAACAGATGCTGTCAGGTATCTCTTCAAGACTTTCCAGCCTCCTTAGAGGGTAAAGTCTTCAAGACTCGGGTAATGATTTTTTATTCAAACCTGTATCTGCACAAGTTGTTCAGTGCCCAGCATGGTGGGTGTCACTCCTTTTGGAATCCCTGCTAGCATGGTACATCACTTTTTAACCACAAAGACCTGCAATCAAGGATTATAATGTAACCATTAAAGTTTCTCTTTCTACATGAGACATTCTCCACTAATCCGTGCCTGAGCCTTGTCCTGCCTTTCTTTCTGTCCTTAAAATTCAGACAGCCTTGCTTCTCTCAAGTCAAAATGTCTGGCAAGCAGAAACTCTCTGCTGCTCTCAGACAAGCTACCAATGTAACTTAATTTTCCATAAATAGCTTCTGCATTATCTAAGTTCAGCTATTTCTGTCTGCTAATACTGTCTGCACACACTGACTTGCTCATCTAGAGCTTCTCTGAAGTCCAATCCACTCCAGCTAAATATGATTTGGAAGGCTAAAGTTGATGCAGCAGCTTTGGCTCTGAACCAGAGCTGGAACTGGACAGCTGGAACAAGAGCTGATCTGGCAGCAGATTCAAATATAACTGCTGTGGAAATCTGTAAGACTTTTCTGTATCAAATGCACACAGAACTGAAAAATAATCACAATAAACCATCTTTCCGAGAACTAAAGGAAAAAATACTGATTTTTTTAATAGTCGTCTGAGTCAGTCAAGGGTGAAAATTCTTTTCCTTCATCTTTCCTTTTTTAAGGGGAGTGAATTCCAGTCCTGTCTATATCATTATTGACCAGGCCCTCATGACATTAGAGCACTAAAATGAACTTACCCAACGTTTTGGTAATCCAGTCAGACCCTTAATGTAGTGGTACTTCTGAAGGAAACTAGGTCATAGTGAGATCCTAAGTCCTTGTACTTTACCAGTAAGGTCCATTTAAAATTACCTGACCATTTCACCAGTAAGGTCAATTTAAAATCTTAGGCTGTGAGTCTAGAAAAGACTTGGAGGATTCATCTCTAGGCTACAGTCAGGCCAACCCCATGGGCCTGTGACATTCTCAGTACTTCTGACACCTTTTTGGTGCAGTACTGTCCTCAATGCCCTCACTTAATTTCTAGAAAAGCTATTCTTTTTTTATGTTTGGGCTTTTGTTTGTTTGTTTGTTTTTTGCTTTGCATATTTTACAATTTATACACTTATAGTAATTTATATATTTTTTGGGCTCTGGTGGAGCAAATAACTATTTCGCAGCTGAAGGAAAAGCAAGAGGTATTTGATAATGGGAAGGTGTGTCTTAGCAATGTTTGAGGTTTGGAAAAAGAATTCGATTTGAATGAAATGACAGAAAGCAAATCTGTCAGCATATCTGTGCTCTGGAGCTTCTCTGAGTCATGAAACTCCCAAATTACAAAAGTAAGTTACAGATGAAACACCCAGAAAAAGCCCAATCACTTATGTAAAAACACAAATTCAAATTTTACTGCTTGGTAAAATGTGATTAATTGCACGCAGATTACTATCCACCATAATAAAAGACAATTATCTCTATTGTGGCCAATCACAGGGAAGTAGCACAAGGAGAGAATTGTGCTTCAGGTCACACCCACTCCTTCTGTATTTAAAGTACAAATATATGAAAACAATTACATCCCAATAACTCATTAAATGTTACACTGAATGCAATAATACACAATCCAAGATAAGATAGCAGGCGTGTGAAGGAATTTGATGAACTGGCAAATACCTGTATCTGCAGCTAATGCCCGTTTGTTTGGGAGGCTGACATGACGTGACACGATTCCTAACAGCCCTGGCTTTGTTCCCTCAATTTTCTCAGCCTGACCTTCAGCAGATTAACGTGGCATCACTCTGAAAAAGCTGAAGGAATGTAAAGAGGGGTTGTGTGTGTACATTAGAGTAAAATAATGCATTGTACATGGATTAAAAGCAATAGATTGTGCTCAGGGGTATTTACATGGTGTTTTATCACTTCTTGCAAGGCTGGAACATTCACAGATTTTAATTCTTTTGTTTGGGAGCACATGGTTACAAAGAACATGAATTTCACCTGAGATTAACCAGGTTTGTGCTAATCACCTTCAGTAATAGGCATGTAGCCAGAAGTCATAAGTCAGAAGTCCCAGCCTTAGACCATCTTACCTGTGGACAGAGCCCTCTGAGAAGTGAGAAAAACACAGGGGCAATTACTTTCTTGATGTTCCTCCTGGTTTTGGCTGGAAGTTATTTTGTACTCATACAAATGAACACATTATTTCATTCCCACCTTACCCACATCTTTCTGTGACTTCTGGCAGTAAATGTGTCTCACGTTTATGTACCAGATCCTTATAAATGTACACATATATCATGCCAAATTGAGTCTTCTTAGGAATGGAAATAAACCAGAAAGGATCTGCTTTCCCTTCGCTGCTGTGGTGTGCCCAGGGCTGGCTGCTTTATAACTAAATATTACCTTGCATCCATTTTATCTCTTGTAAAGTCATTTGAGTACACACAGGTGCTTAACATGTATAGGACTGTAGTGAGATTTTAAAAACAATTTTAAAGCACTCCCTATCAGAGGCAGGATAGGAAAACTCAAACAATCTGAAAAACCTGTGTCTCTAGGGAGAAGTATTTTAACACACCAACATACACAGGTAATCTTCCTTACCCTCTCTTTGCAAAGTGTGTTGCTTTGGTTAAAATAGATGTGTGAATGTATGATAAAAGAAAATTGAACTTGCCCTGCACCCTATCAATACGTGCTATACCCTGTCCTTTAATTAGGGAGGGGTGGGTTTCTCTAGCATCTCACTGACATCTGCACAGGGTAGACAAGTCTAGAACAGTTTTCCTCCCAGCTCAGGTGGGTAAGTGTCATAGTTTCACATGAACAGAAGCAAACTTACCAGGACTGAGCACATAGGAAGTGCATTTTTGTGTCAAACCTGTGTCAAATTCTTGTTCAGAGTGCAGCCAAAACCATCTTGGTGGCATGTATCTGTCCTGGACTGCCAGACACAGAAAGGTTCTCAGTTTGTACAGTTTTGGAGGTGATGGTTTATATTGTATATTAAGTGAATGTTCAACTATTTTTGTACAGCAGAAGTGTCTCTGGCACTTTTCAAAGTTCATCTAAGGCTGGCCCAGATTAACAGACCTCTTAATTCTTCAGGAACAGTACTGATTGCTATGCTGGTTTGGGGATGCAGAACTCATGCAGCTGGATGGGAATCCTACCTTCTCCACTCCTCTGTGTATTTGAAAATAAGAGTATGGAAATCAGCCCCAAAGCCCTGAGCATGAAGACTGAGTTTTCAGCTTCTTGCTTGAATGACATTCAAATTACCATATAGGCTTATTGTAATATTATAAACAGAGCATTTATCCTAAGCTGTAAAATAACTACTGAATCATTTTATGCAATGGTAGAAATAAAAGCTGGTAAACTGTATTTGAAGCACATAAAACACAATTAGAGATGTAGATTACCCTTGAGGAACGAGCTCAACAAGAAACCAAATGAATCAACTTCAGACAAGTTTCGCTAAGAGCTTTATGATATTCAGACTTCAGCAGTGTTGCTTTCCAGAACAGATAATTACAGAATTAAGTCATGGTATCCATTTGCCAACTCTGGCACTTCTTGGTCTAGTATCATGCTACTCCCATACCCATTTCTGTCCCAATATATCAGCTAATTTGGCTTTCACTTCTCCAAAGAAAATGAGGGGAATTAGTAATTATGCAGCAGGGAAAATTGGAGCAAATGCATCCTGTAGAAGCTGTTTCTATGAGTTGTTACAAGTAGTCACAGCCTAAGCTGATATCTCCCGTCTGTGGTTAAACTGATTTATTCCAGATAAGCATTCTGGTCTTTGCTTGTAAATGCCTCTCATGCTCCTGAGCTCAGGCTGAGTGCTGTGCAGGCTCAGGACTGCTAAAGGGAGGCAAGAGGACAGAAGATTACCCTGTTCTCTTCTAAAATTGGGCAAAATAAAAGTAAAATGAACCAACAATATTTTCATCAACACCTAATTTTTTTTTCAATGCAGATTCCATTTCAGGGTAAGGAGTACCTGAAAGAGCCTGGTTATCCCTCTGTCTGATCTTTCCTGATACTGTACTGTGGACAAATGTAAGTGACCAGAATGAGTGAAAGTCAAAACAGGCAGGGCAGGATGGAAGTGTGTCATTTCCACAAGAAACACCCAAAACCAGACCCACCCCCCAACAAACATCATCACATCCCAACCCAAAACTTTAAATTTAATTTAAAAATGTATTTAAGTAAGTGGCAGTGCAAAAACTGCTCCTAGTTTAAAACAGAAGGAATACCTGGAATTTCCTTCTATGGACCTGTGTAAATTATCTCCTATAAAAATATTTTTTTAATAAGCACTTTGCATGCTCTAAGCCTACCCTCACTGCTGTCTTGTAATGCTTTTCATCAGGTATTGGTGATTTTTTTGGAATTAAAACAAAGACATTCGAAGAAACCCAGAACAGAGTCTTTTACTCAGCAATAGCTTTGTCAGGAACAGTTTAATTCCTTAATCTTTCTGAGGTAATTGTTTGCTAAATGAGTCACTGTACCCCCAGGTCCCTCAGGTTACTGTGCATTGCTTAAGACAGTCTGTGTCTGTTTACAAATGTAATATAAATTACAGAGGTGAAAATAAAAACTATTTTCTGTGTAACAAATCATATATATAATAACAATTTTTTCTCCTTGAAGACCAAGGGGAAAACATGAGGTGTGCAGACAGACTATATTATGAATATAAAATAGATTAGATTATATGACAGTATTTCATTCTTTGAACTTCTGATTTTCTAGTCCAGAAGAAGAATCTTCTCCCTCCTCTCTACATTATATGATAGATGTTTTTTTCTTCATTCCACATGGAAAACTCACTGTTAAAACTACTGAGCTACTGAAGTTTAAAGCTAAGCAAAAGTGAGGTCTTTGTGACGTAGAAAAAATGCCAACTTTTTGACATTCGTGTTTTAAATTAGGATATACAGCTGAAAATGGAAAATATTCCAAGGAAAAAACAGACGAAAAAGGGCAATAATTTTTATTTTAAATAAGATAGGACAAAATGTAGGTATTTTCACATTAGCCTGAAATGGGTAGCTTCAAACATACACACAACTCTACTATTTCAGGTAAATTGTAGGATTTTCAGGTACATTTTTTTTCTAGTTACTTTCACACAGCTTCCTGGAATTTAAGGTCAAGTCCTGATGACTTTTTTTTTTAAATAAACCGTACCTAAAATAGAATAGATTTCCTTAGTAAAATCGAAAATATTTGTAGAAAACTTGATTTTGTGCCCATTAGGGAAAAAAAGACCAAAACAGACCAAAACAAACCCAAACTGTAGTATTTGAAAAAATTACTGCCTTGTGTTCAAATTATAGCAACATTTTTGTGTTCTCCACTCCACAGATTCTGCTCATGGGCATCCCAAAACAAAGCAAAGGTTACCCAGTCTGCCAGATGAACCCATGACAGAAAAGACAGCAAAATTACACATTTTCCATGTGTCGAAATGAGTTTGGGCACATAATCAACAAACAACAAAAACTGTTGTGAATGAGAAATTATTTTTTGTAAAACAGCTAAATAATCTCCAGATTTTCAGTCCTGGTCCTCATGGACCTCATGTCCTCCTCATGTATTGTCTATACTTAGAAAACCTCTTTGCAACAAAACTTAGGAAATAAAAATACATCTTTTTACTGGATACAGGGGGATTTGTTCCCTGGATTAAGTAAAAGTATTGAGTTTATGGGATATTTTTAATATTCTCCACTTTCATTTTAATTAGGTCCCCACAGTCCTTAGGTGAGTTTTATTTTATTCTCCACCCTGTTGCAAAGGTTAAGGGCTTAATACAAAACATGGTACTCTGAGGGAAGGAGAAGAGATGATTTTATCATTGAACTGCTTCTCTTGGCCCAATTGTTTCTAATCTTTACACAGCCAGAGGTTTGCTGCTACTTTTCATATTTGAACAGATTTGCCAAGTGGTTTTCCAACTGTCTGACGAAAGATACTCTCCACCCTGCTTCTCTTACATCCTTGGATCATGGTTACAACCATCCTACTGTAACAGATAGAAGAAATTCCATGGTCCCTGTCTAACCACCTGAGGAAAACCAGCAGCTCAGTAAAATTTTGCCTTCTTTACTCACTCTTCTTTAAATCACCAAGATATATTGATAACACTCCTGTGCACAGCTTATGTCCTCAAAGGCCTAAAGGCCTTGGGAGGCCTTTGCAATGAGAAGGGATAAACTTCACTTCTGATCTTGTTTACAGATTAGAGAAGGTTTCATATGAGATCTCAGATACTCTCTTGACTCAGGCACAGAGTGGAAATCAAGTGTGGAAATCATGTGTGTTCAGTTGTCTGTCCGCAAATGGAGATGATGCGTGACGGTTTCACAAATGGTGCTCAGAGCCACTGATACAAAGAAAGGCTTTCCATGGATTTCAGCAGCCTCTGAACCATGTTGTCAATGGGAAGAGAAAGAAAAAGCAAAAAAAGATTAAATTAGCTAACCCATCCTTAAGACAACAGGTGCACAGAGAGGTGTTTTTCAGACCGTTGAAAATCCTACCTGAGTTTTATGCACCTTTTGCTTTCTTTCAGAAAATCTGGGCCTTTCTAGCCTGAGTGTCATGGGGTTTTCTTAAGATTTAAATACCTAAGGAGTGTTGAAATGGGATCTAATCTCATAAACCACCCAGGAGGTTCTGCAAACGCTCCCTTCCTGTTCCTTTCACGGAGGGGAGGTTCACTGGTTAGACAACTTGAGTGTTCTGCATCCCACGGTGTTCTGTCAGCACCTGCCTCTTGCTGCCCATCAGGGCTCAAAGCTGCACAGCTCCTTAGGGACAATTTCACCTGATTTCTCAGCCTAGGCCCCTGCCTTCTGTTTGTGCTTGGCTTTTGAAATCTAATTTGCTGTATAGCACAAGCCTCATTGACTATAGTAGCATAAGCCTGGTATTCAAGTAAATTAGTTGATAATTATTTCTAATGTGCAGAAAAGTATTCCTAGGAAATTTGGATTGTTTTCTTCATTCTTGCTAAAACGCTATTCAAGAAATCTAACTGGAATTAATTTAAATTAGAAGGATATTATTCAAAACTAATAAAATACATGAATAAGAATATTATTTTTGTGTTGTTAATGAAATGCATGTACTTTTGCATTTGTTCTTTGAACAGCCTTTTTTTCTGTAAAACGTGCTCTTAAGCTGCAGTCTGGTGCCACCTATTTGATTAATAACCGAGTATGTTAATTTTATTTAATTTCACCATTTTTAGACAGAATAGTCAGCTCTCTTATTCAGAAAAATGAGGTAATTTGAAAAAGCAAGAACTAATTTCAGACAAGTGCTTCCACCAGATGATTTCCCAGGCTTGTGCATGCCCTGTTTCCAACGACTTAACAATCACATTAACTTTTCGGTGGCTCCATTGCACTGCTGGACAGGCTGATGGAGTGATGCAGACATGTTGTTCATCCAAACCATAATCCAGCAAAGCAGCTAAGTGTATGAATACCTTAAACATATCTTTATTTCACTAAAATCCATTCAACTACTCATAGGTTCACCTCTACATGTGCTGTGTTGGACGGAAGCCACAATTACCAATCTGCTGAAGTGGAGCTTAGTAAAATATATTGAGAGGAACCATCTCTGTGAATAAAAATAACAGTTTGGGAATGTTAACCATAAAATTACTAGAATTTAATTTTCTCTATCATTATAGGGAAGGGTATTAAAAAATCTTTCTGCATTGGTCTGTGTAGTAATTCTCAGCTGACTCTTGAGACTTAATACATAACTCAATCCCAAAGCCTTTCCAGGGATGCCTGTTCTCAGTCTTATGCTCTTTCTTCATTTTAACACAATTCTCTCTGTCTTAACATAACTCTAGGTCTACGATATAGTGTGGTCTCTTTCTGAGACCTCTTAAAAGCTCTGTTGCTATTCACTCTCTCTGAAATGAGGCACAAATATTGATGCTTTCACTCATGAGAGACATTCAAGTGATAACACACTTTTTTACTTGCTTACCTTGAGGAGGGACATGGTAAACCAGGATCTGCTCATGCTTTATGGGCTTTTTAATAAAGTATCTCTTCTTCTCCATAATTTTACAGGTCTCCTTACTCCCAGTGATGTTCCATACCCACCATGTGTGGAGCTGGTGCAATGGAACAAAGAGCAGCCCTAGCACCCGATATGCTACTAGTTCATCATGAACCAAAGAGAAGGGAGGAGCTCTGGGAAGAAGACTGACACTTAAATTGGTTTGGAAAGTACTTATTCAAAACTGTCATAATTTGGGTAAAATTCCAGTACTCTGGCTGAGATTAACTTTATTTATTTTTTGAGTGACCTGATGATTCCATGCTCCGTAGGCACTGAACATGTGCTATGTTTTTCTTTTCTTATTGTTCTGTTCCTCCCTGAGCTGACTTGTAGCTTAAACAAACCTCTTGCATTTCACATAAATAAGCAGTAATATAAGTATGCAAGTCAAGCAACTTTAAAATAAATGGGAAATTATTTTCATTACTTGGGAGGTGTACGTTGTGGTGAATCTTCAGTCATGCTCCATCAGTGGACATAGAGGACAGACTGAAATCTATACTGAATTATATATTAAATATTAGGTTTATATCAGAGAGAATGGGAGAGAGATCGCAGAGTAGCAGCCATTATATTATTGCTATTCTCCAGCACACAAACTGTAATGAAATTATTTTGTTTAATAAAACATAGGTTAAGGTACATATTTTAAACTAGACAATTATATCCTCCAACCAACTGCACCTCTACTTAAGAAAGCATCATAATGACTCCAAGGCAGATAGAATCATTATATCACATTTCTGAATGAATTTACATCTACATTTCTGTTTGTTTCAGGTTGCTGAGTAAGCATTAGGAGTTTTCTGAGCTAGCAAGGCTCAAAAATGAGTATGTGCTTTGTTTTGCCAGAAGGAGCCAGCAGGGCCACCCTTCCCCTGGACTGGGTGCTTTGTCTCTCCTCCGTGGATGCTCATTCCCACTGAGGATGTTCACCAGAGCTGGAACAGCTCCAGAGGTGTTGATCACCCATTGTGTCTGGGCAAGGGGAGGCAGCTGTGCTCCTTCACGATCTCCTGCTGTATCTCCATGCTGCAGTGGTTAGAGATGCTGTCCCAGCCAGGAGCCTGTGTGGCACTGGCACTGTGGCTCCTGTGCTCCTCACACCTGGGCAGGCTGAGCCTCTGGAGCTCTGACTGCAGAGCCACACCAGGGCTCAGCTCCATGGAGCCCCACAGGATGTGACACTGCCAAGATGTTGTTTACAGACAGGGCAAATATGAAGGAATAAAAGGGTCTCAGATGAACTGAAATCAGCTTCTCTCCTTTTCACTTCTTGTACTGGCTTTATAATAAAATTGCCAGGTTTACAGATAAATTTTTTCCTATGTAGAGAAGCCTGGAAAATTCTGTTAGCAGAAGAGTGACCTCTCTTAGAGTTTATGAGATTCAAAAGCCTTGCATAAACTATATTTCACTTCACAATAGCTCATTATATTTTCATTTTATTTAATTTAAAGCAGTGTGGTTTATAATCAATGGAGTTCCTTCGCTGAAGAGAAGGAGGTTTTAGCTTCAGAACAAATACACAGCGTTTTTTCATTTCCTTAATCTTGTGCTGTAGGTGGTCAGTTCCAACTGCTGCATTTGGCACTGGAAATTTGTCTAGTTTAAAGCCAAGTAAAACAGACAGAGAATAGCTAAATTGAAAAATTGAATTTAATATGTTAAGTATTATGCTGCAGTTTACATAATATCAGTGTTCCCTAGAGTTATATATTATGGTTGTAACGTTCTTTGACACAGATTGCTATGAACCAGAAGTGATTAAAGGGCAGGTAGAAACATTAGGTTTGCTCTTGGGGGAAAAAAATATTGAAACATGGTATAAAATTAATGTGGCTGGGGAAGATGCTACTGCAGAGTGATGCAGTGACAGAGGCTCCATGTGCTTGGGTAGAAATGGGGTTGAGGGGGCATAACTCACAGTTTGAGACAGGAAAGTGGAGATTACAAGTGGTTCCCTGCTTGCTCTTTATTACTGACACAGACAACTACTTAACGTCCTTTGCAGGGAAAAGAGAGAAGTATTTAGATAAGGGCAATCATTTTTAATGTTGTCACTTCTCAGGAACTTGAGAATGCAGCTGCAGAGCCATGGTCAGTAGCATCTAGTCCAACACACACCTCAGGGGTGACGTCCCAGACAAGGACATGGTTTGTGTACTCTAGAAGGTGAGCTCTCACTGACCCATTCTTCTCAAAAAATGTGAATTTTGAAACTGAGTGTTTGTGCTACTTTGCTGCTTAGCAGTGACCTTATCTCTAAAACATTAGTGCCCATCTAGGGAAACTCCCTTCTTTCAAGATAAACCACAGACCTGTCCTAACTCACTGCAAAGATCACAGCCATGAGGGAATTTTGTCCCCTTGAGCCTAGGGGACAATAAGCCTAGCTTGGGTTTTAATGGGGAAATGGAAAGTTGACCCTGGCCCAACTTTTAAGGAGAGTTTTTTGTGGTTCACTCCTGGAGTCTGGATGTCTGCCTTACAGGTCACAGTCACTAACTGTTCAGAAAGTTCATAAACTGGAAGAAAGCACAAGATGAACGAAAATAAACAAATTGATCCAAATTTATTATGTCTAACCAGTGTTACATTTAACTCCGAATTTATGCCACCAGAACTGTAGCATAATACTCTATATTATTATCAGCTTCTCAAATATTAATTTGCTTTCAAACCAAGGGTCTGAGTCCACTTTGAGCTCAAAGACAAATTCAAGGAGTGCTTGCACAATGCTCTCAGGCACATGGTGATCCTTGGGCTGTCCTGCACAAGGAGTTGGACTCTGTGATCCCCATGGGTCTCTTCCAGCTCACCATGCTCTGTGATTCTAGAAAAAACTCTCATCATGTTCAACGAGAGGAAAACTGGGCCTAAGTTCGCTGTTTCTCCAGAGCCATTAATATGTTAAATGCTATAAAGCTTCTATATTTTTGACATCTAAGCAGAATAAGTAGATGAGCAAATAATTTTTTCACTTAGCTCAGAAAAATGCTTGTCTTTTTAATATCTGAAAATGACAGCTTTGCAGTTCTATTCTCATTTTATCCATCATTTCTAATTGCAGAGTGCTACTTTCTCAACTGCCTGTAACTTCTGTGGTCATTTGTGCCACAGCAAAAAGGGTGGAAAAGACACTACTTAATGCTGCTTAATCCTAAAACTGCCTATATTGAATTCTTGTCTTTTGAAAGCTGGTATTTATTTTACTCTGTCTGTGACTGCTATATTTTCTAATGGATATAGTCACACAGAAGAGGAAAATTACGGTGCTAGTTAAGACATAAAAATGTGAAAATTCATCGTGATTTATTTTTTCAGTATTTCCCATGCCCAAGAGTGTTGTCCTCTTTCAGTAAAATTCTAACAAAAAGCTTGCACTGGAGTCTGGGAAAATTATCATCCTGAAGAGTAACTTATATCTCCAGAAATCATCAGACTCTTGAAATACAGATAGAAACCCCAGCTAGTGCATGCAGAGCAGTATTTATCTGGGCCCTCTCCCCTGCCCAGAATCAAATGACTTTGGAATTAAAGCTTGAAAAATTATAAGTTCCAATGTTTAGGGAAAAAAAGTTCCCTACAGCACAGGTCAATGAAAGAAATAATGAAAATACAGAATGATATTCAGAATAGCTTTACGGAACCAAATTCACATTAGCTAATTGTCTGGTCATATATACATATTTATGACAGAAATTGTGTGGATATGTAATGCAGGGGTGAAGCTTATAATTTCAGTACATCTGTGGGCATGGAAGAAGCTACAAAACACTCTTTCATTAATTTCATTATTTAACTTTTCATATTTAATATTATTCATGTAATTATCAACAGAATTATTAATATTTAATTAATCAATCAGTAACTTTATTCCCTTTGCAGTCACATTTCTGGTGCTCTTCCCAGAATTTAATTTCTGCCTTTTGTGGGTTTGATCACAAAGAACATTGATTATTTGGAATGGCTCTCCCTATTGTCAGGGTTGACCATATAGATTTGAAATTGCTCAACCACTGTGTTATCAAGAACATTTGTGTCATTCTTCATTTTATTTTACATGCTTTAAATTGGTGTTTTCTGCATCAGATTTGGGTGTACATTTTCTTGCTTCTGTTTCTTGAAAATGGAGCTCATATTGAGTTCACCATCAACCAAACCTCCCATATCCCTTTCTGCAGGGCTGCATTCCAGCCTCTTGTCCCCCAGTTTATAAATACATCCAGGATTACACCATTCCAGCTGCAGAATCCAGCACAGTTATTCTCAGAAGAAATTGTCTTTCACAGAAATAAACAAAGAATTATATCAAATTGATTATCTTCATTATTTTACACTGAACAAATCCTGGTGAAAACATCTTCCCAAGCTGTGGGATAATAGAGAATGAAACTTCCTGGGAGAATTTTGTATCACAGCTCCCTGCAAGCTGAGCATACCTGTTTGCTGCTGCTTCCAGATATTTATTGATGAACTGATGTTGTCTCATTGTTATCCTGACATTTGTAATTCCTTTCTTCAAGGATAAATTGCATCTTTCTTTGTTCAGCTTTTCTACAAAAAAACCATAAAGCAAAGTTGTTTTTCTAATTCAGTCAATGGATATGTTATGATAATGTGTTTAAAATTCACTGTAAGTCATTTTGTTGATGTCAGTATTATGAGATACTCTATAAATTAAATTGTATTGTATTGTAAATCTGTCCGGTAGATCAATACCTATTATGAAGTACCAAACTAATTTATTTCACCTTTCTCTTCAATGAAAAACTGAGTGGTCTGAGACTGGATTATTTATTTGAAATAATTTTTAAAGTGAGAATTTCTTTTTTGGATGAAATAATTAAAAAAAAGAAAATAATCAGAAAGAGATATCTGAAAGATTAACAATAATTTTTTCTTTCTATAACCTTACATGATGGCAATTTTGCTGTATGTTTGGTAAATCAACCAAGCAGGATAACATGTATGAGCAGAATGAACAGGCGCTACTTCCCTTCATACCTTCTTAGGTCTGAGAGAATTCACTAAGACCAAGAAACTTTAAATATTTGGTACCAAAATTTGATGTCCTCTTAACTTTGAGGTGGGGTCTGGGGTGTGTTCTGGTGGAATGCATGTGAACTCTTTTGCTGGTTAAATGGAGAATGCATTTGTCAGATCAGTTCAGGCACTCTGACAATTGCATAGCCAAATAGCTACCTGCAATCTTTCAACTACCCCAGGTATGCCCTCCTGTGCTGTTAGCACAATCACCTGGATTAACCAGGCAAAATATTGATCAACATTTGAACTGCAGTCGCTGTATTGGACCAAAGCTGCTGCTAGATTAGATCTCAGATTGGCATGCTACTGCTACAGCTTGCTGAAATGAAATAATTACGTTTGGGAGCTCTCTTTTAAAACAGCTCAGTTTTCAGTTCTCTCAGACTGGGTGCTTGCCCCAGCAGTAATTTGAAATTACCTAAAGCATTTGCAGTTGCTCTGTACTTTGGCAGCACTGTGATAAACATATGATTCTAGCTAAGTCATAGGATACAATGTTTACTCTGAGATGTCTTGCACTTTCCATTTCGGGAAATCAGATCATTGTTTGATGGCACTTGAACTGAACACGGAGTACTTATTTTGTGCCAGAAGAGTCCTGAATTTGGTTACTAAATGAGAGGGCACCTGCTAGTTCTTACTTATATGCACACATATTCAAAGCAAAATGCATTTTTTTAAAAAAAATCATATTTAGTCTTTTTTTCTGGAGTTGCAAGTGCGTGGGAAAATGATTAGAGCCTCCCTTAAGTGCACAAGCAACAGCAAGTTAACTGTGAAAAGTCAAACATTCAGGTTACTATATCCTGTTCTTTCAGCTTGTTTTTATTTCCATGGTTATGAGCTAGGAGTTATCTTTTCCTGTTCCTTCCCTTACACATCCAGGTTGTTTCTCCAGGCCGTGCTTAATCTGTTATTTTTCTGCTGAAATATCTATGCTCACATCTGTCATACTCTGTCATATTTCCCTTCTTTCATTGCTGCAAGATCTCCATCACTGGTTTCCCTAAATTTCAAAGTCCTCTCTCCAAATCATTTAATTAAACCAGTATTTAGAATATGTCCCTCAGCAATTTTGGCTTGATCAGCCTGACCCCTCTGAACCATCAATTACCCTTGTTTTATCAAACCAGGCTCAGGCTTCCTACCTTTATCTTAAGACATCTTAATTCCTTCTTTCTGCAATATGTCTGTTTCACTCTCCCAGGCTGAGATTTATTAAAAGTACTTGGGTTTTTTAGGATGAAAGAATGCTTCTGGGTGAATATTCAAAAGTAGCAAGTACCTGATTCCCACTGGGAGTCACAGCCATTCCTTGTCCTCGTCAGGATGATCCACATCCAGCCTTGCAGGCTCCTTCAGGCTCCCAGCCTGGGTTCTCCTGTCAGGATCCTCCTCCCTTCCCCTTTGTGCTAAGGGAAACAAAATCCAGTGCCATCCAGTCTCTGGAGGAAGTTTGCAGCAATTAGGAATACTGCCCCAACAAACAGTTCCTTCCTTTTCCAAAACAGTTTTTTTAGGTTTTTCCAGTGAATCATAGCACAGCTGAAAAGGTATAAATAATGAACAGGTTATAAAGGCAGAAAGACTACTAAACACCAATGATGGTGATTGCAACAAGGACCTAGAGCTAGGTGGGGGAGCTGCTTATTTTATGGGTTTTTCTTTGAATATGTTTTTGTGTCAATCTGGATTGAAAGCCAAGTGTGCCAAAGCTTCTGGCAAAAATGGGGCTTTGGCCAAATTTTCATGTTTGGTTCAAGAAATGCAGCTTTTCCATCTTTTACTCTCATCTTCCAGGAAGCCTATTCTAGAATTTAGAAATAATCCTGTGAAAACTTCATCAAAGTCAATATTGTTGCCAAAATGTTCCAGTTTTGGCACAATTTCAGTTGGAGCAGAAAATGCTTCATTGAAACAATTCTGACTAGTTCCATAAATGTCATTACATTCATTAGGTACATATGTAACAGTAGCTGAATTAGGTATCTGTTTGCACACATCAAGTCATCTGAAATAATATGTCATGTGAAATATTAAGAAGTCAAATAGAGCTGAAAGGTTGGGTGAGTTACAGAGTCATAAATTTTACTAACCCTTGAGTTTAACTTGATGCTCATTGTAACACGTCTGTGGAAAAAAAAATCTAATTGAAACATCAGAAAATGGTCAGAACTCAAATGGAAAACATTAGCAAACAAAAAAAAAAGCATTTTAATTAACTTAGAATAATGCATTAGTGTGACTGGCAAATGAAATTGTTCTTCAAGTCCTGACACACTTTTTTTATTTGAACCCATAACATGGTTATTTATCAACTGAAATAATTTCCTCTTGATAGTAACATTAACTTTTAAGTAACATGTGAAGACCTAGAAATAGGTTAATGCAAGGGTTTAGGTCACCAGCATCCTGTAGTCAGGAACAGTTTCAATTAATATTACTCTACAATTAATATACACTGTATTTGTGGTAAAAATATCTATAAACCTTTGGAGGTTTTTGCACTTAACTGATTTTTCTGCTAGCTCATGCAAAAGTAGTCAAGTTCTCAGTCTTTGTCTGACCATGTGAAGAAATAATGGATGTTTTCCAGACAGTTACCAAAATAAAATATATTTGTTTAAAATATGACTAGAATGGTTTATCTCCAGTAAAGCCTAATGTATTTTAACTAGTTCACTGCAAAATTTAATTTAATTTAGATTTAATTAATCTATATTTTGCTTATTGTATGAAAGAAATTCTTATCTCAAATAGATTTAGATTGGGAACATGCAATTTTGTTCCTCCTGGAAAGGACCTCAGGATGAGTTAGAGGTACACAAATGAAAGCAGCTCGTGCAGGGGGTCCAGTGGAAAAGGACATTGTGCTCCTGTCCAGCCATCCTGGAAAGATATAATAGAGCTGCTGGAGAGCTTGCACTTGCCAGAATCTCCACCAGTACACATCTACCTTCAAAAATACTGAAAAAAATCAAGTTACTTTTATATAACTCAGCTACTTAACTGTGAGCACTCAACAGTTTCAGCTTGGATATTTATCCAAAATAGATGAACTACTCTCTTGGTCATGCAAAATAGGCTCGGGTTATGCAAAATAGGTGCAAAGGTCTCCGAAAAACATTTTCTTTAGTTAGCATTAGGATTTTTGTACTTCAGTTCTGGCTCAGGAGAGGAAAAAAAGTAAGTGAAACACTTTAAAATAAAGGAAAAATATTTGTTTAACAACACAAAATTTCTGTTTGGGTTTCAGTTTGGGTGAAACACTGGACTGACTAATTATGATTGCTTAGGCATAAACACAATATACATAAATATATCAAACCTCAGACGTACACACAATGTGTCTGCCAGCATGGAGACCTTAACAGACCTGCCAAGCCTTGAGCACTTTGATTAAAAGGTGAGGAACCTTGCATGACCTTCCTGCTCCTGATGCCTTCAACTCACCCTGCTGGGAAGACACTGCCTAAAAATCACATTTTGCAGAACATCGTCTATGGCTGATGTAAATGGTGTCATGATTAACACAGAGAAAAGACCAACCAAAGTCTTCAGAAATCTGGCATAAATAGAATGTTTGCCCTTTTGACCATTCCTGTCAGGTTTCCATTCCAACAGTTTGTTTATATATTAGAAATATGCCATTCTGTGTTGTATGGTGAGTAATTAACTGTGTTTGTTGTGGACAGTCATGTGCAATCCTCAATATCAGTGGAACTCCAGTGGGTGCAGAGCTTGGCTCAGCCAAAGGTCTTTACTTTGGCTCTGTCAGGGTGTGAAGTGCAACTAAATAAGCATGATAAGTTTTACTTTCTCCTTCCATTCATTTTGCACAAGCTTACGAGAAACTAGGTGAATCAGGCGCTTTGTATAATGCATAACTTACATAATCTCCAGGAAAGAGATTTTCATGTAGGAACTTAGGTCAGCTGAAAGCTTATTAATGCAATTCCTGTTGAGACTTGGTAGAATTCCAGTCGCCCAGCTGAAAAAACATAATTTTATGATTTCTACACTGTTGCTGTACTGCAAGAGGTTTATCTATTAGTGAAAGTGCAGATACATCTGAGTACATAATAAACTGAAAATAAGCTACCTACCCCACACTTTTCAAAAGAACTAATTAAGTACTACAAGAAAATAAATGTAAATAAAATATTGATTAAGAACTAAAAGGATTCTAATTATATTACTTTCAGAAATAATTTAATTTAACCTAAACAGACAACTGGGAGCAGATACTTTTTCTTAGCATTTTTCAAATTACTAATTAAAATTTCCAGAAGGATATTCAAGTTTAGTGCCTGGATTTTAAAGATAAATAGTGTTTGCTTCATTTCATTATGAATTTATCAAGGTTTATGTAGTGCCAGAATGTAATATTGCATGTACATTCTTTTAAAAAATAATCAGATAACATGGATGCTCTATGCAATACACTGTGGGTATAAAGTAGTTTTTAATTAAGAAAATTTGAACACTGGAATGTGATTCTGGTTAGATTTATCATGTGTTCTCATATAGATCAATATCTACATTGTTTCTGGAATTGTTTGGAGATAACTGGTGTTCTAGTAGGATAAAAGCTCTTACAGTGAAAGGACACACTTTGTGTGCTGATTCCCACTGAGTGGCAACTTTGCTATTTCTTGGAAGAGAGATGAACCCAGTTCTTAATTCTCTGCCATAAAGACTTGATCCAAAGCTCAGGGAAGGAAGTGGGAATTACTCATCACTCTACAATTTTGTGTAGAGCTTGCCTTTCAATGCTGTTTCCTACTTTACACCACATTTTTATTAGATTTCTGATTACCTAAATACAAACTTCCAGATGGAATGGGACTACAATAATAAAGATGCACAATACTTCAAAGATTTCTCTGAAGAAACGTTCACATATAGAAATTCCTTACAGAATCCCTATACTATCAAATTAAACTCCTTTCATCCTCCGTGGATATAGAGGGGAAGAAAAGTGTCAAATTAAAGCAGAAAGGATGCTAGTGAGCTCACTGTCCAAACAGAGAAAACAGGAGAAGAATAAACAGATCTCCAGTGATATCCCTAATATCAGATTTAAGAGCAGTAGCAGGGTGTCCTCTTTATGCTAATGGTGGGGATGGGAAAAGATGCAGAACTGCCCTGAAAAAATGGGTGGCACAGAGGACTTGTGTGCCCTTGGCAACTCTTCTGCCCACACAAGAAGGCATCACAGAGTGTCTGACATACCATTTATAAGGATTTTGAAACTCTTTCCACAGAATGGTGCAATCCATGTCCATGCTGCAAGGGTCAGTTTCCCTGTGCAGTCCTCGTAAATTTTGAAGGAGTTTCAAGTAACTTTTCAAGCAACTTGACAAATAGATTTGGGGGTAACTTAAAACAGGAAATTCAGAAAAATAGACAGAAACCCTGTCAGAGCCCCTAATAACTCGGAGCAGTTTTGGGTGTGGTTGGACATGAAGCAAAGCAATGCTGTGACTCCTTCAGTCTGGGCAAGGCTTTGGTCTGGGCTCACCTCTGACTCCAGGAGCACACATCTGAGGAAATCAGGCTTCACAACAGTGCTGCTTTTGCAACCCATGCAATCCTCCCCACACGGTGCCCCTGCCAGAGCAAGCCTTAGGAGTGAAACTGCTGTGCTCTGTGTGGGCACCAGAGATGCAGATCTGCTGGGTCAGGATCTGCAGGCCATCTCCTCAGCTGCCCTTTCTGCAACCCAGTGCTTCCTTTGCCCTTTGAAGTGGCTGGGCTTCAGATGCTGTGTGTACAGACAGAAAGCTCTCGGGATGAAAGGCAATGGGAAACTAAAGATGGCAATGGCAATCCTAGCACTGGGAATAAGAGGAGATGCACTGATATTGCCCTTTAATCATTCCAGCTGGTTACACTAGGTGAGAAAGGCATGTGTGTGCATTTGCACAAATACACGAGTGTGCAAGGACTGTGCAGAGAGGCAGAGCTCACTGACAGGTGACTGCATTGGCCCCAGCCTACACTATTAGCCTTGGCCTGCCCTGCACCATTGAAACTTTAAATATATAGAACCTGGACTCACAGTAATATAGAAGATATTTCTCATGCTTCATTATGTGGAGTTTCATTAAGAAAAGTTTTATTACTGCAAGCCATACCCATTAATACAAAATGAATATTGCTGTAAACTGATCTTAGCCCAATTCAGTACCTTGCTTTCAATTAAAACCAAAGCCAGCTGGGCATTTAAATGCTTATTTTGATCTTGAAAACAATTATATTGTTTTCAGTCTAACAATAAAAGTTATTTGGTCATTTACAACTTTTTTTCCCAAAATATTTCTATTTCTCCACTGTAAGAAGTGGAAAATTATCAGGTGTTGTGAGGATGAATAAATCTGAAATGTGAGATGTTTAGATCCTACAGTTAACCAGACCACACGAGTGGGTCAGACAGATGGTGGCTGCCATCAATGAAGACTGCAGTACTTCAAGGAGTGCTCAGCAGTAAAGGATAAAGTGCCATTCCCTTTTTGCCCTTTGTGCCCTTTGAACTTGATCACCTGGAGCACGAAGAACCTTCAGAGGGGCTTGAAACATATATTTCTAACTCAAACCAAAGAACTTCAAACATGACTATCATACCCCCAGGGACAACCTACAGCTAACACAGTCATACAGTTGAATTTTGATCTGTCTGAATGGAAAATAAGAGTGATCTAAATATTGGTACATTTTACTCTAAAGCAAAGGTGTTAGGGATCAAAAATGTGCCTCCAAGGGATAACAAAATAAACCCCCTCAGTTTCATTAGTCAGAGTGCAAAGTTCATGGAACATCATTTATAAAAATATCCCAATGTATTTATCACTCTATTCCATTTGTTTTGTAATTTTGAATAAAGCTCATTTCTTATTTAGTTCCTGATTCTATGCCTCCATTAACAGAGGATGATGAATATGTATGTTTGCAATTTCCTTTGAAATCTGCACAGAAAGCAGGAGTGAACCCTAAATTCAGATAAATCACAGCAAAGACTCAGTGGCTGACAAGTATGTCTTGCCTGAATGTGCCCAGTTGCTTGCACATGTGTCTCCTCATTCCTGTGCTTGACAAGGAATCATCTCAACAGCACAGAGACAACAGCCTTTAAACTGTGACCCAGATGTGGGCTTTCCATAGAGGCTTTTAATTTCAAGAGCTTCTTTTTAAGGTGAAGAGAGCATGGCTGCTAAAAGAAAAAGGAGGCAAAAAATATGTGGATGACATCAGTGGGGGAATATATATCCTCTGTTCCCTGAGATTTGTCATAAGGTTTCAGTGCTTTACTGTGAGTTGGATGAATTCCACAATGAAAGTTGGATGGACCCTGCAGGACAGACCTTTTTGCTAAAACCCTTTCTCTCCACCATTTCTGCTGATTGATTGTTCTCTCTCTAAAAGTAGCTTAATGACTGATTTAGTTGTGTCAAAACAACAAAATCAAATCAGACTCATGAGGGGAAGCATAATAAACACTCAAGTGAAGGTTTTATCCAAACCTTGCCTTTTCCTGTGCCACATGTGCTTTATCTTTCCTCTCCCAGCTCAGCCGCACTGCTGAGGTGGCTTAAGCAATGGAAGAGACATTGCTACCCAGTAGCCACCTAGACACAAGCTACCCCACTTTCATTCCCAATTTAGAGCCAAGGAAGCAAGATGTATCCAGCCTTCAAATTATTTTAACTGGGACTGGGAGAAGTACAGTTGCCAAGCATCTGCCTGGGAATACCAGCAGCAGAGTTTCCCAGTCCTTTTGTAGCTGAGCAAGCCTTGAGAAGATTCTCCTGTTCCCTGCTACACAGGTAAGGTAGGTGATAGGTGAGCACCCACGAGAAAGGTATTTGCATACTGTGATACTGAACAGAGGATATTTTCCCCCTCAGAACAAAGAACCATGCAGGAATACAAATCTATATATTCATTAATTATGTCACCCAGTGAGTGAGCTGACTAGATTAAATATAGAGAAAATATTAATCACGCTTTCCTTATTAGCATGAGGTAATGCTTGCCTCTTTTCCGTGCAGCCCTTCAGAGTGAGAGGTGGGAGGAGACGACTCTGTGGTGTGGTGGGATTATCTGCGAGCTGGAGCGATACTGGGTGGAGGGAGTGGTTGAGGGATAGGCACTGGCAACTTGGGATGGTAAATATTTAGCTTAGCACGTTCCTGCAGTGTCTGCAAAATCCTGAGGATGGGATCTGCGTGGAGATGACCTTGAATTTAACTAAAATGACATTGTATGAGAGAGATGAGGTAAGATGGGCAGGGAGGGTACAGATGTCACCAGGCCCTCTTGCCTGAAGCAATAATTGCTGAGGGCTTTGGAGACCAGAGAGATGCTGAAGATGTTGGGGCTGAAGAGTGCAGTGGATTCAAGGGTGATAGCAGGTGTGGTAATACAGGAAATTACCAGGGCATGCTGCTGGTGTTGATGGTGCTGGGATGGCACTGGGGAGAAGAGTGGGGGAAGAAAGGCAGGCAATTCCCGGGCAGATGGGACTGCAGGCATGTGAAACCTGCTGAAACCTGGTGGAACCCACATGGCTGCTGATGTTCTCTCTCTTGGATCATGGCAGTGATGATGAAATTATCTCTGGGTCAGACAAGATGGGCGAAAGGAGCACAGCCCTTGCTCTCATGCTGATGCTGTCACAGGGGAGACAGGAGGAAGCCTGGACCAGGACTGCTGCTCCCTCCAGGAAAGAAGGTTCACAAGTCAGGATGGGATGGGGATGAGCAGTCTGCAGCCACAATTTAGCTGAAATATGCTTTCACATTTACTTTCGTGTCCCAGTAATGTGCCCTGAGAAGCACACAGCCTAAGGTTTGTGTCCTCCAGTGCCTTGGGAGTGTGATTAATATTTACCAGTTTGTCTTGGCAGGTCTTTGCAGGTTAGTAGGTAGATTAGTAGGTTCTTTGTAGATTAGCAGGTAGACATTACCTATTAGTAGATAATTGGCTAATAATAATGCATAATTATAGCTACTTATTGAAAACCAGACTGATATTTTCTAATTGCTTAATGTAACAGAAACTATGTTACGCATGTTTCTTAAAATGATGGCAAACTCCAATACCTGAAGTCACAAAAAATGTTACTGAATGAGCAGATTATCATGCTCATTCTCATGAGCATGTAAGTGAGCTAAAGAGGGTAAAATGTGATCTTCAAATATATGAAGGCAGACCTAGATAATTTGTTAGATGTTTTTCTTCTATATGACATCTAAAAGAATGTCTTTCTTTCTTTTTTTCTTTAATTTTTTTTTGGCTTTTGACTGGACTGTTTACCACCCTACAGTGTGTAAAGCTGTTTTTACATTTTGTCATTAAATTTTCCCCACGCTCTTATCACTGTATTTGATACTCAACAATCGTCAGCAAAGTGAGTGAGATAAGAAGAAATTGATTTGAAAAAAACCAACAAATAAGAGAGATACAGTATTTATGAAATAAGGGAGTGTATCAGGCAGACCTAGTAATACAGAAACTTGCATAAGAATCACTTCCTGAATATTCACACCCGTGTCCTCTCTTGGATGTGGGTCATTGAAGCAATTTTAGCTGTCACATTTCACACTCGAGCATTATAATGGAACTGAATTCCCTGCTTATGCCTGAATTATGGAACAACAGAATTATGTTCTACTAGCATTATTTGTATGCAGCATCTGCGTTACTAAAATTCTTATTTGCCAAGAGCTTTTAATGGTTTTTAATTGTTAATTTTATGTTTATTGTTAATTTTATGTTAAATTGTTAATTTAATGATTCTAAGAGTTGCTACAATCCAAGCCATTCAAATCACCTTGCAAAGCTTGAGACCAGTGAAGACCATCAAATTAATTTTATCTTTTATTCTTGCTCCTGTGACGTTACCATGATATAATCTAATGACGAGTTTCCCAAATATGAGACTTGTTCTTTATCCAGAACAATGACAGATCAACTCTAGTGCTACCTTAAATACTTTGCATTTAGACTATTTATAGCCCTGCTGCTCTTATTGCATAATCAATTCTCTATGTTGAACTTTGAAACCCTGGCTGGAGAAGAAAAGTAAATCCAGATATGTCCAGATAAGAATCGAATTCAAAGTTTTTGGAAGACCATAGAAAGTCTTTCAGGGATTGCAGATGTTTCAATACTCAGTTTCAGAGTCCTGTCAGAGTGGTAGATGTTAGCTGGTGTTTGTGTGTGCCACCAATGGAACAGACCAGGTACTGAGAAATCACTAAACTTCTTATTTTATATACTCAAAATCACAATCTTCCATTGACTTTTGTTCCCTTTGTGTTACACCAAAGCAAATAATGCCAAGGAAGCCCATACACATAAATAATATCTTCTACAACACATTAGTGCTTAATATTTTTCATTCATTGTAATCAGGTAATCTCCCTAAATTCTTTGTCTTGTGGCTGTGGAACATGGAAGCATGAACACCTACTTTTTGATGGAAAAAGTGTTCTGGCACAAAGAGGGCCAATTCAAAGCTGGATGATTTGCTTGACAGAACAGACTGACATTAACAGTGAGTGTGAATTGCTGAAATGAAGGCTACAGAAGCCTTTTAGAAAATTTCAGAAATGCCCGCTATCTATATAATTAATTCAAAAAGTCAGCTTGTTGGAAAAAATGTATCTAACTTGCATCTCTGACATAAAACCACACAAAAAAGACAAATTAAAATATTCAAAATATCATCATAACTTAGTGTAACCTGCAGAAACAGGGATGTTATGTGGTCTTGTGGGGCTCTGACTGCAGTATAATTGAAATCTGATTATTCTGAAATAGGACACTGCAGCTTATTTGATAGTATTAATTAAATGAAAACCTCTGGTGTAAAGGGGCAATTTTGAGTTCTTTCAACACATCTGAGAAGCTCAATAATCACCACTTCAACACATTCTGGAGAGTTTAATTGTGCTGGTGGGACACAGATAGACTTTTGATATATTTCTGTCTTCAGAGGGCCCAGAGATTCACTCTGAAGTCCAGACTAGCTTGCACACTGCTCCAGAGTTTGTGACTTGTTCATCCTGTACAAATGCACAAACACAGAGCTCAGAAATCAGCCCTCACTGCTGGCTCCTGTGGAACTTGTGGGCACTTTGTGAGAACAAATATGATATATGATATTTGTTAATATGTAAGTTGCAATTATGAATCTCTCCAACACAGTAAAGTGCACATGGGCTCATGACAAAAATATAAAAGAAGCCCAATAACTGAAAATTATAAAAAAAGAAAACAAACACTCTAAATACATGAATTAGATGGACATTCCAATGCACAAAGGGTGACTGCTCCCCACTTCAGCGATGCAGCCATGGAAAAGATATCTGTGGTAGTAGTTAACAGAAAATATTGATGACCATGACATAATGACCTGGAGAATGGAAAGCTTATGAATCAGACTGACCTGAAAGGACACGGTGGATAAGTCTGCCTTGATACTTCAGTTTGGAATAGGAGTGTTCCTAAAGAGGAGCTTCCAATGATGTCCACTTCCCATTCTGTGGCAAACTGGGATCCTTTCAGATGAAACCAGGATATTTGCTCAGGAATGCACCAGTGCACTCCAGTTGCTAATGGGTATTCAGTCCCCAGCCCAGCCTAAAATCTCACAAAATCAAACCTAAGTGTGGTGTTGAGTCTTTAACATCATTATCACTGACACAGCCCCGGCAAGGAAAGGCTTTTGGAGCTGTTAGAGCCTTGTGGATTTGGCTGGTAGCCCCAAAATATTCCTGGTTTGGATCAAGAATGCTGGGCTCAGGCCTCTCTCTGAATTTTCTATTTAAGGGTCACTTCAGCTCCTACCTACAAAGTACCAAACATACCCTTGACTTTCAAAAGCAAAAGAATGGGAAGCCAGACCAGAAAAAAGACATTGCATAATTGACTTATTTAAGTGAGCTGGAACTAAGACCATTAGGGATGGTTTAGCTCCAGGCAGTAGAAACCAAACATTCTAGCCATTCCAGGTTTTTGACTGTGGGCAGGGCTTTTTTCTACTTTTTTTTTTTCCACTTTGTTTTTTTCCTCTCATCTTTTGGAGTAGCATGTTTCCAGACTTTTTCCACAGTCAGCTGATTTTTCAATAACTTTGTTGTTCTGATTTTCCAATTGGGCTTCACAACTACTTTTAATCAATCAGATTAATTAGAAAAATTAATGAACCTGAATTGTAATAACATTTAACCAAGCCCTGTGAGTACGCTGCTCCCCAGTCCTAAATGACTGTCTCATGCAAAGATCACAGTCCACTGAATATCATTTAATTATCAACTATAGACAGTAGAAGTTTGTTAGCTTTGCTAATCAAGCACACCAAGCACATATCAAAATCTCTTTTTAATGAACAAAACAGAAGAGCCTCCTGACTGGAGTCGGTCTGTAACTAGCACATAGACTGAAGCATTAAGCTTCAAAATACAGAGATGGGTGCAATTTAAATGTTCCATGCTACCACGCCAGAGACATCCAATTACTGTCTCTTTCAAAATGTTAAATTAATATCTATTCAGGTTTTAGAAATATTGGGGAACATGGCTTATAGAAATTTGAATTCAAAGTAGAACATGTGGCATACACAGAGTAGCTGCAATCCTCATATACACAGGTATATTTATAGATGTGGGGTGGAAGAAAAAGGAATTCCTCTGAGGCAGATGAAGCACACGTTGTTGAGAAAAAACCATATTTCCAGACTTGTTGCTTTTTGATACTCATAAATGCCTTTAGAATAACCACTTGATTAAAATCTTTTGAGTTCTGTCTGGGATGGTTAGAAGCACTGTTAAATTATTTACGGCTCACAGAAAAGAATTCAGTGTGGCACAACCAAATCCCAGGGCAGAGCTGCTCCTGGGCTCACATTCCTGCACTCCTGTGCAATAGCTTCATTTGAAGGCCACAGTTTCCATAACAATGGCACTTGGAGAAGCCTAATTTACACATTGCCACTGTGACACATTGTGTTATTCCTTGGAACACCAGGGTGCATTGCTCATGTCACATTACATTTGTGACACAATTAAAGTCACTGGCTGAGTCTGACACAGTTTTATATGATTGTCACACAGGAGATTGTGTACTGAATGATCTAAAAAGGGATAAGGAAAAAAAAATAATCCCAAAGCTGGCCTGGGCCTGGGAGGGAAATAGGTGTTAAAGGTTAGCTTTGTAACTATGATATGTACATGTATATTGTATAAATGTCAATATACATAAAAAATGTACATGTCTGAGCATATGGCTTGTTACAAGGAGGTTTTTAAGTCTTCCTTATTTGCCTCTTGTGCCCTCACAGTACACTTTCCCTGGAGCTCCTTAAAGACACAAATTAACAATCAGCCAAGTGTAATCTGACAAAGTAAAGAAAGTGAATGACCATTAAATATCAGACAAAACTGACAATCCCATGGTAAAGCAACCTGTGGAAATACATGCCCAACAAAATGATGGGAGCCTGCTCTTCAGAGCATTACATACTGGCCAAGATATTATATTTTCACAATGTCATATTTTAAACCTTTACTGTACATGATTTATTTTGGAGGAAAGCTCCCTGTGCAGTTAACATTCCCCAAGGAATGAATCAGAGTATCTCTGCAAAAGCATATTCTAAACAATGACTACCCAGGGAAATAAAAATCCATATTTAGGCACTTTGGTTACATGCCTTAAAAAACCTGGTATGAACATCATCAACACAAGACAATTATCTATTAAGAAAATGTCTTCTCATTTAGAATTATTTTCTTTAAGTCACCTCCTGAGGTGCAAAAAATGTTTACCAAACATTAATGTCAAATTCTCTGAGGCAGTATGCTGCCAAGTTCAAATAAAATAAGGATTTTAGGAATAGTGCCTAATTAACAATCACTAATACCCAATTAATAATTATGACAATGGCAAGGATAGCTTTGATCCAGCCAGAGAGCTGAATAGTTCGTTTGACAAAACCCAGAAGCCATCACAGTGCTTTATGGAACATGTGATTTAGATGGAGAAGTTGTTATCTGGCATATAACAAACTCCTGAAATTTAATCCTAGCTCAGCTGAAACTGTTCAGAATTTGACATTGATGTCAGCACAATAGAAATTTCACTTCTAAGGCATATGTGACAAAGGAACCTCTTTTTCCTTTGTGTACAAAATAGACTAAAGCAGAGATTTTGCCTGTTTTTATTTTACATATTTATTTCTATATATCTATACCATTTCTATTATACTGTAGTCAACTGGAAGAAAATACATATTTTCACAGTGGACCAACTAAAAATGACACAAGTTACTGAGATTGTTTTTGGCATTGTTAGGACTATTTAGAAAATTTTTGTTGCTGCTTCTATATACAGGGATCAATACATGAAGATACTATGCTACTACTGGGTCTTAAAATAGCACCAATAATTTTTTTTTGATTGTGAGAAAGTCAAGATTTAAGAATGTTGGCTGATGAAAATGCTTAATTGACAATGAGCAATTTATCCCTTTGGAGCCCAACATGAAACATTTAATTTATATATTTCAAACCCATGAAGAATAAAATTCTTCAAGATAAATATAATCAAAGATTGTTGATAGAAAGCTGAGGATTTGAACAGGAGTTTCATGATACTGATGAACCAAATCTGAAATTGTACTTTAGTTCCCTTTTTTCATGAAAACAACACTTTATATCCATTTATTTCTGCTTAAATAGATACCTCTGTGTGCTTTGTGAGAATTTACTCTTCATGTATTTTGCAGTGTTTGTATTATTAGGACCGATCAGAAAGAGATCCATCCTAGAAATTTAATTTATAAAGTTGACTGAAATAGGAGCAGTGATTTGTGCACATCCACATAGTGCTTGTGCTCTGCACACCTTTCAGCTCTCCCAGGCACAGCCCTGGCTGCTTGCAAGGATTCTCTTTGGTTCTCCTGCCCAAGAGTCCAGCTTGGCCATCCCTGCATTGTGCTAAGCCAGTTCCGTGCTCACAGCACAGTCTCACACAGATGGGCCACTTGGAGGCAATAAATCTTCTCTGCTCAGCAAAAAGTATTGGAAGGAATTCAGATATTGGAGGCAATAGATCTTCTTGTGCTCAAGCTGTACTTGAGCTAATAACTATGGACAGAGCTTAGCAGATTGGAGAGAGTGGTTGGAGAAAGGCAATCTGCTCCAGGAAAAAATCTGGATGAGTGAGGTATGGATGGAGGAGTGTGTGAGAGCCTCTGCACTGCGTGCCCAGCACTGCCCACTGCAGGAGACACTGCACAGAGACCACCCAGCTCTGCACACTTGATATTCAGCCACTAAAACAATGCTCAGATTCAGCTCCATGGGGAAATCATGGGTGATGCAGGAATCTCAGGAGAATTACTGAGCCTGGTGAAGTTTAGCAACTCTAGCCAGTTTGACAGTGCTTCCATTTTTAGATATAATACTTGTCAAGTAATCCCAAGCCATAAAACTTGAGTTGTATAACAGAGATTAAGCAATATGGAAAATAAGCTAAGTACCCAATTCACATCTTGTCAGTATTGCAGCTGCTGGAGGTAGCAGGTTGTAGAATCAGCTGTTTGGCCTCTCCCTTTTTTTAAAGTAGCAAAATACGCTGTCACATTAGAAATGATGAATCAGCTGATTATAACTGATCAAATAGTAAGCAAAATTAATAATATTTTTTATTAAAGCAGTGTGTTTCCTACACAGGCCTTTGTTTTTAAAAGGATCTGAATCAATGTTATTCTTTTGAAGGAGTTTCAAACAGAAAATGCTCTTACTATTCTATTTTCAATGAATAAATACATTTTGTTTGAGGGTCAGAATGAAATATCTCATTCCTAGAATGTAAGAGAGCTTGTGCAGAGAGAGATTTTTAAAAACTTGAGTTATTTTAATATGTATGCAAATCCCTAAATCCACTGTGCTTTCTAGCCTTATAAAAGGAGATAGACTTTACAGATATTTCAACCAATTAGTACAGATACAGGTCAAACATGTGAACCTGCAAGACAGATGTAGGGAAAATCAGGATTACATGTACTGTAAGGCTTATCCAAGTTAATGGCTTTGTCAGAGGGAGAGCGAGTTGAAGACTGGGTTAGACATAAAACAGATCAACTCTATTAATCTAATTTAAAGGTTTTCAGAGGAAATAGAGGAACACTGATGGATTTGTTAGTAGGATACCAAATCTAAATCCCTTCCAATCCACCCCTGTTATCTTAGGCTCAGTCTTTAAAAATTATTCAGCTGACTTTGTGTAGGTTTGATCACTTTGTCTCATCTTCAAAGTATCTATATTTTTGCAAAATTCCTGAAGTATGCCTCCATAAATAGACAAACTGATGATGTTCCCTCCAGGGAACATACACTGCTCTATTGTTTAAAGTTTTTATGAAACTATATAAATTGGCATTTCTCCAGGAGCTGAGAATTCATAGGCTTGATAAGGAAAGGAGTCAAAACAATTTTGCAAAGCTGTGTAGTGTGAAAACAGAAAGTGTTTTCCCTCCTGTTATTCCACAAAATTACCTTGTACAAAGAATTTTAGTATCCTCACTTGCTAGCTAACAAGAAGGGCATAGGTACATTCCTATGTACCTATGTATACATACATACCTATACCAATGTATAGGTACATTCTAGAAGTGAAATCCTTGGTAGCTTGGGTTTCCTGAAGGGTCAAGTACTTTCTGCTGCCATGGTTGGTTCCTTTCCAAATGTGTGTTTCTACGTGGAGGTACTGAAGGCAATCAGCCTGTGTTCCTTGCAGTTTGCAGTGATGGTTTACTGGGGTTTCCTTCAGGGCAATCCTTTCTTTTCTGTGCATGTTTAGGGACTCATAGGGGACTATTTCCAGGCCAGTCTCAACGAAGCAATTGCCCTCTCTTTCATGAAAACTGAAGCAGAGATGTGTATGAGAATTCAAACAGGACAGAGCAGGATGTTGGGAGTTCCTGTCTGGTATTTAAACCCAGACTCGGAAGCCCAAAGCCAATAATGGCTGTGCTCTGCCCCTGCCATCCTAAAGTCAGTATTTAGGTCTGCCCTGGAATGCCCTCTCCAGCCAAATCACTTAAGCCTAGGGCTTCATTTTGGCCAGCTTATTCACATATTAAGGTCTCATTAAACTGTAAATTATATAAGCAATGTTTTCTGGTTCCCTATTTTAAGGAATAGTTTTCTAAGCCAAATTAATACCTCCATTTGCAAGGGATGAGGTCAACTGATATGGTACAAAAGACTGTGCTTTCAAGAGCACTTTAGTTCCATTAAGAGAGATCCAGTAATAGACTAGGAAAAGCTTATGAATGATTTTCCAGTTGCATTCCTCTCACTGTCACATTTTTTCTGCCAGACCTGTGATTCTCAGAAGAGGGCTTTACTGACAAGAATCAAGTCCCACTGCAAATGACAACTGCATTTTCTCGATTTCATTAGTGTCTCCAGCCAGCCAGCAAAACTGGCCACTTTGTAGTTTGTCATAGTCTTGGAAACTAATTTAATACTGCCCTGTGAAATGACCCCTTACTAGAACGTACTGTATAACTGGCATGGCACATGGATTTTCCATCCCAGATATGGCAGAGATCATATAATCATAGAGGAAATAGTGAGAGTAATGTCATGTCAGTCATGGAGGAGGTTATTTTAACTCACACCAAAAATGCTTTGTGTCTCCAATAGAGAGGAGCATTTTCTTTCTCCTTGGACATAAAAGAGTCATTGGTTTAAAAAGAAATCAATTATGCACACCCACTGTTCATCAGTTGTCACCTCATCACAGGCTGAAAATTAGTTTTAGCAGTTCACTCAGACTGGGTGGAGGGCAGCCTGCAAGGATTTGGAAAAACTGAGGGAAAGTAAAAGAGATAAAGGCATTAAGAGGCAATATATATAGGGCCACAATTGCACTTCAGTTTGGGAAAGGCGCTGCTGTTTGAGGGAAGCATATTTGCAGTGGTTGTAAATGGCAAACCAGGAAGGAAAACATGCTTGATTCATCCCTACATTCCCAGAGAAATCCTGAAGCTAGCTTGAAAGTTTTTAAAATTTCATTTTATTTTCCTGAGTAGAGTGTTGAAATACATAATTAATCTAAAATGTTATACAATTATATCACTGATACAAGAAGGTAGCAGGGAGATTAAACTGGGATTCTGTAGACGGAAAAAAAAAAGATAATTAGGCAGTAGCCTGAATATTTTAAAAACTCTGAGATTTGGCATGTATGTGAAAATGAAGGGGGTTTTAGACTTGCTAGAGACCAATTATTTGAATATCTCATGATACTGACAATGTCATCAATATAACCCATGTATATTACTCAGTACTATTATATAAAATAGAATAATATAAAATATTGTATTATTTAATTTTCTGGACAAGTTTTCAATAGAATCCCCAAAACCTATGAATCAATCATCCGCCTTTGTCATTCTTTCTTTCTTTCTTTTTTATTTATTATTATGGAGATGAGAGGCAATATTCCATGCCTATTACCTATTCTCCTGGTGGAGAGGAAAAGCCTCTTGCCAGGGTCACTGTGCTGTGCAGAATAGGTGACTCTGTGCATCTAAGGTCCTGCAATATTGATTGAGTATTGTTCCCAAATAAATCCTAGACTAAAAGATCAATATATCTTTCCAGATTTTGTGGACTCACAGTGTCACAGCAGTGTCATTGACATGAGATGATGTCACCAAATGTCAAATGATGGCCTTTAGCACTGTAGCACTTCTTCAGCATCCCATTACAAAAGGAAGAGTAATGGGTGTGAATTGGTTGTCAAAACCAATCAGAACTGGGTTTGTACTCTGTAAAGGACAGCTGACCAAGTTTTTGCAGTCAGAGGGAGAACTGCTGCAGTTCTCCAGTCACTGCTAGTTCATTGATGCTCCAACAGGTGTTACCTTGCTGTCAAAACGTGCATTTTGTTAAAGAAGCATTTCACACAGCATGTGCTGCACTTTCTGAAAGGTCGAACTAGTGAAGGCACAGGTCTCAGCAAAATGCCAGTCATCATTTCTGTGAAACCTCTGCTGATTCACACACGTGTCTGTGAGTGTACATTTACCTTTACAGGAGAGAAATCTGGTAAATGGAATCAAATCTCAAAATGTTCTAAATTTTAAGAAGCAGACATGTAAAGCCTGTCCTAACTACATAATTTGTACTAGAAAAGAGAATGAGGTAGGTAATAATAATTTCCTCTCCACTTGAAAAATGAGATCTTAATGACAGTGAAATAAATACTAACTGATGAAGTCAAGATTTTAAGTACTTTGATAGATTAATAATAGGACCTTAAAACCACTTCAGAATGTTTACCATTAATGCAGATAGTAGCAAGACAATAATAGGAACTCCTTAGCAATTCTTTCCGAGGAACATGTAAAAGACTATTGATCAGCTGTCCAGGTATTATCTGTGGTTTTGCATTAGCTTGTCTGGTACTATGTTTCATTACAGCAAATTCTGACCCCAGGGCACTGGGGTACTGGGAACTATGAGACTTAACGGGGGAAGGGGGGAAGAAAAAGAAAAACACAATATATTTAGTGTGAGCTTTAGGAAGCAAAAAATTCTGACTGTAGACTTCAGAGCAATAATACAATTGCAGTTGGACAAAAGAAAAAAAGGCCTAAAATAGTTTAATATGTTCTAGTCCGTTCAGAGGCAGTGACAAGGCTGATGGCATCCCATAGAACTTGATTCTCGCTGGAAGCCAACAGACCCGCGCTCCAAAATCACCCGAGTGCTTTGGAATTCCTCCACCCTTGCTAGCCCTGATTTCCCAACGACCTGCGTGAGGCTTCACAAGAAAGAACTCCAACCTTTGGAGCATGAGGCGAGTCAGGGAGCTAAGGAGTCAGGAGTAACAGCCAGGTGAACTCCCCTGAGAGGAGATCAGAGTGCTTTGCTGGCAGAAGCCAAGGAGAGAGCGATGCCACCCACACCTCCCTTTGTTCTGTGCTGCTCTATCTGCCCCCAGGGGCACGCGGGAAGATCTGCTGAGGAACAGCAACAAGCACTGGCGCAAACAGAACTGGCATTTCAGGCTCTTTTGTGCTGCTTACCACACTCACCCGCAATTCGGTGAAGCAGAGGCTTTTCCTGACTGGAAGAGATAATGGAAATAATTCACACTCACAGTGTGCTCGAATCCAAGCTCTGTGAAACCTGACAATTAAGTAGAAATTCACCTTGATGATTCCACGAGAAGCAACGACCTCTGTGTAGGAATAAAGGAGACTGTTGGACACAACCCTCAAGATTATCTAAAGTGTTAGGAATATCTACCTGATGAATTTCTGGAGAGAGTTGCTTTACCACTGAATTAGGTTTCCTGATGTCTCTCTTGCACTTCTAACTAGAAGCAGATGCTGGGGAAGCCAACACAGGGAACGCATAAAGAGAGCTGGAGTGAGCTTTGCCAAAGTTTCATAAAGGTTGAGATCATTTATATAAAAACAACATTTTTTGACACATCCATGAAGTGCTCAAAATCTTTATATTTGTCCAGGTCTGATCATCTCCACTGCTGTTCCAACAAAAAAGGTGATGCAGAACACACACCAGTGATTTATGTGAGCAAGAGGATCATTGAAAGCAAGACATTTAGGGGTTATTTTCTTCATTTTGCTAAAGACACAAATGGGTTCTGTAAAATATTTCATTTTATGGGTACATATCACAGATGCTTCATCTGGCTATAGGTTACAGAGAATCTTACAAACAATATAGAGAAATGAGCATTTTCTTCATTTTGCTATTTTTCCCCAGCAAATATCAACTCAGACACTGGTTAAGGCTGAGACATCCTTACCCTCTTCCTGGGAAAGCCCCTTAAGCAACTGGTAGCTGTTGCCTTCCAAGTCTGCAAGACTCAGACTAATGTCTTACGTGTTCTGCACTTTAAAAAACTTCTTAAAACCAAGCACACATATTTGAGACTTTAAAAAAAGGTTATGCTAAAAGTATAAATATAATAATGGTTGCTAGACTACACTAGATTTTTTTCATGGCATTTGCTATACCTTGTGCAGTTTAGTTAACCTTTCCTTTGTTCAGAAAAAAGCTTTTGTTTGGACTTAGCATCGTTTAACTAGCCTTTACTAATAATTCTGTGTTCCAAACCTTTTTTCTTCTTTTTTAATCCACAGAGAATGCAAAAGTAAATGTTATCAGAGTCAGAATGTGTGGTGAATATTCTGTGATGCTACAAAGCCCTGAATATATGCAGTTTACTCCTTCCAGACGCTTTCTTCCTTTAACTCTGGGTTGGGGAGCAGAATTTGATGCCTCCCCTAACCCTAATTCTGCTGAGGACTGAACCTTCTTATGGACACCCAGAAAAGCAGGGTGGTGTTCATTCTTCAGCTGCTATTTCCTTCTTAAGACCACTGGCAATTTGGTAGGCTCTTTTGTTTTTTTTTTTTGTTCTTAAAGCTTTACTAAATTCTCAAATCAGTTTTGGCAAGAGTAAGAAGGTGGTGTACCCCAGATGTTTTCATGACATCCTGATCACAACTCCCTTTCACAGAGAGGTGTCCTTCAAGACTGTGCAGAATCTCAGCATTGTTCTGGAACTGTGAGGAGAGTTTCCCTGTGAAGCAGAACTAATGCTTTGAGCTCTTCATCATATTTAGGAAAATTTAGGGGGAAAGTGAATACATCAGCTTTTGTTACCACACTTTCACATGAGTAGCTGGCACTCAAATAGGAATTTACTGTAACTTCAATGTGTGGTGGTTTGAGTTCTTTACACAGTGCTCAGATATACAGCAAAAAAAAATTCTGGAAGGGAAGAAACATTCATTCCAAGGCTTCATTTTAAATATTGAACAACTATGGAAAAGGATAAATAGCTGATTTAAGAGGTGAAATGAACACTTTTTCCTCACACAACAGCCTTAAAATTGTCAAAATTATGGCACTGAGGCCTTGAATTCGTGTTCTTGGCTTCTCACAGCAGAGGGTAGAGGATTATTGGAGTTTGGAATATAGTGAGACTTACTAAGGGTGGAAACTAGGTCACAAGTGTCCTAATTCCGAGGTCTGGAGATGGGTCAGCTGTGTCACTGCTGCCAGACTGGCTCCCCATGTCCCAGACAGCCTCTCCCCACACAGTGTACCCAAGGAGTGCAGCAAGGCACTGCCTGAGCTGCCCTGGCTGTCACCTGCTCTCTGGAAGGTCTGGAGCCAGCTGCACGTAGAGCACCTTGTTTTGGGAAGCAAGGCTTCTCTCTTGCCTACACACTGCTGTCACCTAGAGTTCAGGTGCTTATCTCCCCATCTGCTGACTCAGCAGGCCTCCTGTGTCTTCATATACTGAACTTCTGGATACAGAAAGCACAGAAGTCAGCAGAGTTTCATCCTAAAGTGCTAACAGAGGAATTATGAGTACACTTCCATGGCATAACTACCCAGCAAAGAGGTGGATATGTATATGAGCCTCTTGCAGGCCTCCCAGAGTTTAACCCTTGGTTTCCATTGCTCAAGGGGGAACCCAGCCAGCAGTCTAAGGACAGCTCAGGGTTCAAGGGATTTGTGGCCTGACTTTTGACAGCAGAAAAGGTGTCTGTTTCTGTTGAACTTGAAGAACAATCCTTGCAAGGAGCAATCTTTGTAGTCTTTCCACAGAGATGGAATTCAGGCTGTGATAGGATCTAACCTTTACCTCACCCTGCTAACATGTGAAAATCATGGGCACAGGTTTATCCTGGGTGACCTGAGCTGACTGCTCTCTGAGGCACAGGCTGTGGCACTGGAACCATAACACTGGCAAGGCCAGAGCTGGTATCTCTGCAATGTTTTGATGCACCTGATGAGGCTGGCACAGGCTGCCGCACTGGGCTCTAATTAGCGTCAATGAGAAGATAATTTAGTGATAATTATCAAAACGTTGTCTCCTCGGCTCTAAGAGCAGAACACACTCGTGGCTTCCATGTGAACTTTCAGATCTGATCATCCCCTACCTACCTGGGAGCCTCACTTTAACAGTGTACCAGGAAATGGAGTAGTTAATATTGCATTAACTGTACATTCAGCTATTGAATTTGCTCAGGTCTGTCTTCAGGAGAGTCCACAGAATTGCACTTCCAAAGCTGTGACCTCTACTCCTGGTGAGTGCCTCAAGATGAAGGTGGAATTTAAATTTTACTGTAAATATGCCTTTCCCCCTCAGGCTTACTGTGCATCCTCATTCTGTGGGTGCAGAACCAGAACTGCAAACCAAACCCCAACAAGATGATTCTCAGATCCCAAACGATTTGCAGAACCACAGATTGGATAGAGTCCCAAGTAACTCACAGGTCTCATAGGGGACACTGCTGTAAACCAGAGGTTGACAGAACTCTCCTGAGAGATCCTTCACCACCTGAATTATTCTTGTGAGTCTAAATAGCTTTGCCATGGGATCCCTGACAAATGGTGAATATTTACGTAGCAGTAACACTTCCAGATTTACTTTTTGGACTAGAGTTGCACTTCAAGGAGGGGCTGTCCTTTCCCTAAGTATAGTTTCCCTATGTCCTCACCCCTAGTGAGAAGATCCTTGGGCAACTTAAATAATCATCATCATCTACTTTCAATTAAATTCTAATCTGTTCAGTGCTCCTTGGAAAACAACTCCGTCACAAACTGAAATGAAAAGAAAATATGGGGAAACACCATTGAGTGGTGGCACAGAAGAGCAATATACTGAGCTTCCTAATCCTTCCCCCTCCTTCTCCAGAGAGCTGTTAAAAGATCAAGGCATAGAACCACTGCAAAATAAACAAGCACTACAGATTTTGCAGTAGGTGGGACCATCTGGACCCAGATAATGTCACCCTAAACAATCTGCCATCCAGTTGCAACTGGGAGGGAGATAGAAGTCTTTTGTGACTAAGAGCTAAAAGGCTGAGATGGCAATGTGGCTTGGCTCCCTGATCCCAGTACAGAAAAGAATTCTTATTTATTATTTTATTATTCCAGATAATGCCAGTGGAGGTGGCCAAGCACCATCCCCTCTGTTCACACTCTCTGAATTGTTCCATGCACTTGAAAAATGTCAGCTGAACTAATAGCTGTGTGCTGGCTTTCTCTGCTGTGTTTCTGCAGACTAATCAGCCCAGCTTTTTCCTTGGCATTCACATAGACCACTGGAATGATCAGTGTAAAATGTTCTGTGCCTCATGATTTGCTCATGGCTGGACCTGCCTGTGCCCTGTGAAAGTCCCTCTGTTTCTGGTGGAGCTAAACATATAACCCTGAAAAGCCTGAGACTGAGCTGTACAGCACATGCAGTGGAGCAAAGCAGAGCAGTTCCAGCACCCAGACACGAGCAGCACCCAGTCCCAGATGCTGGTAGCATCTCCTAATTTTCTGTTCTTAAAACACTCTTTTAAAATACTGCAATCAGAAGGGTGTCTTTTGAAGGGCAGAAAAATTCGCTGTTGAAACACTTAAGCAGGAAGCCATAGGAGTATTACCAGGAGCAAGCCTTGCTCACACCCTGGAGTTTTAAGAGCAATTTTGAAAATGTTCTGAGCAGCATTAGGAAATAGCACTTAACTTTCTGTGCAAGAACTGTCTTGTTGGTGTCATTAAATTTTACCACACATAAATTATTACCAATTAGGGAGAAAGCTGCTTCAAACCCCCCAGAATCCTGACTGACTGGTGGGAAGGCAGGCAATTCATTTGCAGCAACAATAGAAATACCGTAAGATTTATGTGGTACCTTGCTGCACTAGTCTTTCAATTGTGTGATTCATATTCAGAATTAAAAATCATTAAAGAATATAGAAAGACAGAGAACAATGCCAGATATTCATCTGCTGTCAAGTGATGTCAATGCCCTGTGCTTCCTGCTATGAGGTAGTGCAGTGTGAAGATAGGAATGTTTGCAGCAGACCCACAAAATCAATGTATCATGTGAACCTGGACTGTTTCAGGTTGCAGGTCATTTGTTTCTCAGATTCTGTGTGGGTGTTTTTGGGCACAAATTAGAGATTCCAAGGTTTAGTGGTATAAAGCATTCTGAAAGGAATGGGGAAGAATGAATACCTTTGCAAGATCTTCCTGGTTGCTGCTTAGATTATATTGCTTTGATAAAAAATACTTGGACCATAATGGGGAAAGCAATTCCAAAGGTATTATTATAAAAAGATAATACTTTTACCCTGAGACAAATTGTGATATTAGGTGAAGACATGAGGTGAAACCAGCAGGCGTCAAATCTACTGCAAACAAAAAAGATAAAACAGTAAATGAAAGAATTGAAATAAAGGCTTCATTATGTTCTGATTGCAAGGGTGAAAATTTCCTTCTCTTGTACAGTCTCAAGAAAAAGTCCAGTCTAATAATCTTCCCAGCTACTCACCAAAGCACATTGCACTGCTTCTACCTTCTCCTTTTGCTTTTACAGTTTTCCAGCCCAATGGCTGTTGAAAATGTACACAATTATCTACTTGGTTATCTGCTCTAAGGCATTGGATGCAGTCAGTAAGTTCTGATTGTGCTCATGGTTAGAAAGCTACAGATGTCTCTGTGCAGTGGGTGCTGCACTCCCTTTCTGTGCTGGAACACACAGGGTGCAAATAAGAAAAAGCCAAGTGATACTGTGAAATGAAACAGACAGATCACAGCACAGCTGTGTGCATGCCTTGTCTCTATACCACTGAATTCCTCTTTGCTTTCAGGGATCTGTATTCCCCTGGATTCTTATCGTAAGATGAAAAACATATAATTGGGAGAGCTTTTGTTTCAACTGCAACTTGTTATTTCTACGGTGCCCCCTGCAATCATAAACTCATTACTATTTTTACTTTAAAGATATGCTAATTCATTTTTAACAAATAAAAGCCAAGGAAAAAATATTGTTTCATCTTAGACTAGTTAGAACTTGCAGGTTGCACATATCACAGGCACTAGAAGATGCAATACTTCTATTTTCAGTTCTCCAGTTATCACTGGGGAAGAAACTACCTCCAGGTTCCTCTGGAATTTGCACTAATTCCAGGGTTACAGAACCATACTACAGGTCTTTTTCCCTGTCTTTTTTCCCTTGTGAATACTAATGGCTTCAGAAGGAGGAGACACAGGCTGCTCAAGATCCTACAGCAATTCAGTGGGAGTGCTTTGAGTCCTTATCTGAAATCAAAGAGATGCACTATTGTATACCTATTTCATAAATTGGTTATCAGGCTAGGACTGGGGTTATAATTATTGCATCTGCTTGCTCTGTTACCTTCTTTACAAAGTTCCACAGGGGACAGTCTGTAATCAGGACTGCTTAGGGTTCAATGGCTGCATGTTTGAGCCCAGGGGCAAAAATGTGTGTTGTTTGCACATGTAACTTCTACAGGTATAAAATTTGAGTTTTCCTCGTGGGAGCTTTGGCAGGAATCAATCTCAGCTGGCAGCTGAGCGTCAACTGGACAGAATTAGGCCTGAAAGTTTTAGGAACTCCTAGGTGCCTAAGTATCTTGAAAGATCTACATTTTAAGAAGAGATCATTGTTATCTTATTTGATTCTTGAAGCACCTAAGTATGTTAGAAAATATGTTTCAGCTTATTCTGAAGCTTTCTTCAATTGTCTGCAGCTCTTGCTGGTAAGGGCTAGTCCAGATCATAATGTTATTCCTTCTTCCCATCACAGATATTCCCTCTTATTCATTAACCTTATATGAGAGGATAACTGCCGAGTGGATTTGTAGTTTAATCATGTACTATTTGCTTTCTGCTCCACTCTTATAAGCACTTTTTTTTTTTTTTGCATTCTGATGCATTTCTCAGAAATACCAAAACATTTTTATTTGAAACTCGGGAGGTAGAATTTTTTCCCTTTGAATTTGGAGCACCAGGGAGCTCAAGCATCTAAGTAGCCACCAAGTTTAGCTGACAGGAGCACAGCAAGCACTAATAAATAAGGAAGCTGCATGATGTCTCTGCACTATCTCTGAGACACTGAAACAGTCCAAACCCCACTGCTTGTGCAGGAGCCAAGGCCCAAGACATCAACATTATCAATGGAACACCTGAAAATTTGTGAACATCACTTGAGCCTGCACATCCAGCTTTGCCTGTTCATTGTTTTTTCATTGTTTTTCTCAGACACAATTCATTTCTAAGCAAAAATCTAGATTACTGCATAATATTTGATCTAAGTAATTGATGTAAATAATTCTTTCCTTTTTTCAAAAATGAGATATAATTAGGAATGGAAATATATGGGCTGTTGTCCTGTTGTGCTGTTGTTTTGGTGAGGTGTTTCCTCCTTTCTTCTTAAAGTCAGGTACAAGAAAGACAATACAATTGTTTCCAGCCCTTCAGGGGTTGGATTTAGTCCAAACTTATGAAAGATACAGAGCATCATCTTAGCCAAAACACTTCCTAAATTTGTCTTTTTGCTAAAATGAGGCCACCTAGAAGATTAAAAGCTTTCTTCTTTTTTTTTCCCACCTTAAAAAACATAATTACACCCTAATTTAAAACTCTAATTGAGTGCACTTGTGTTGGTGAGATGTTCTTTTTCCCTTTAGGGACAGTATTCCTATTAGTCACACAAGCTGTCTAATCATTTCGTGGTCTGTCCGTTTCCCCACCCTACACCTCCATTATAAATGAGAAAATTAAAGCTTTTTTTTTTTTTTTTAAGAGTATCTCAATTATATCCTCATAAATTCAGCAACTGAACATTTCAGTTGAAATAGTCAGCCACATCTTTAGCCAGTGTAAATTATCATTACTCTGCTGATTTCAAGGAACAAAAGATAACTTGCATCGTCTGAGACTCTGAACATATCAAGACAAACTCACTGAAAAAGTCTAAAAGTAAATTATTTTTTCAAGATCAAGAATTTGTGTCCTGGCTATAAAAGCATACCAGATGTACTGTTATCTTGAATTTTAAAAGTTACAGGCTGTTTTTTACATTAAACAATGATTGATGGAGTTGCACACAATAATACTACAGAAAATACTATGACTGCATCTTTCTGATTAAGGAGACCATCATTTTTATTTACCAAGTAAGTCATGTAGACATTGCCTTTCCGTAGGTTGTGTGACTCCATTTGAACCCTGATTTTGTGATCAGATCAAGGGAAACACTTGATATTCTCTTTTTGCCAAAAACCCCATCTTTGCTATCTTTTAGCTTAGATTTCTAGATCTGACATTTAAGCAGCTGATGATAGTGGGATTCTATGAAAATACATCTTTACAATCATAGCTTACATTTTACCAAGTACTTTGAGGTGGCCATTTTCACTTTGAGTCACAGGATCATTTTAATGCTGGGTTATTAGGAGACTACATTGCTTTTCTTCCACCAAATCACCTTTAATTCTGGTAAGGCTTGGGGAAAACAAATATGTGACCTTTTAACTGATTTTCTAAAGCCTAAGAATTATTTCTGGCTTCTATAACCATTGCATTGTCTTTGTAAAACAAAAGACATTTTAGCATTTAAGAATTAGATTTTATTATTTTCCATGTTGTGCCTTCAGGCCTTAATTCATAAACATTATCTTTTTTTCTAGGTTTAAAATTTTTAAGGAGAAACAAACTTAATTACATATGGTGTATGGAAAATTTGGGGTTTAACCACTAATCTGTGGCTTACAATGAATTTGGATGGAAGGAATTCAAGGCTCTGAAGTATCATGGTTCTCATGCTTGTCTGCATTGACTGCAAGAGCTCTAGGATTTCTCAGTGAAAATCATAATTTGTTTAAATAAAAGGCAAATGAGGGAATCTTTAAAGTTTTTGAAATCTGTGCTTTTCTTTTGCAAATATTTATCTATACATACTTCAAAGAAAAACTACCAATTAAAGATTTATTGAAATTCATTGCTGATAAACATTCATCTCTCAGTATTTTGTACACTGGGTGAATTTTAAAAAAGTGCAGATCATTGTTATTTCTGTTAATCCTACTTTCATTTGATTTTAGGTATAGAAACAAAAGATAAACACAAACACACTTCAGTGCAGAGGACCAAATAACGTTGGCAAACCTGTTCAGAGCTCAGGTAACCTCAGACTGCTTCCTCAGTTTCCCCTAGCTGAGTTCAGGAAATGTTACTTTTCCAGTGCCAGTAATTATTATCCCTCGTTCTGCTCTGTCAGATTTGGAAATATTTGGTCTTATCTTAAACAAACACATCTGGTGGTGAATCTGAAAAGATGGCTTATTTCAGACCCTGGACTTCCCTTCCTCACAAACGTGGACCCCGAGGATGTTCAGTACAATTAAGGAAAAACTCCAAGGCTGCAAGAAAGGCTCAAAATGAATATTATTTTAGAACTCTAGCCCAAGGCTGCAGCATTTAATTGAATTCATTGAATTTCAGCTAAGTAGGCAACTACATTTCTGACCTGAGGGAGGCCTGTATGTATTAATAACAGCACTGCTATTAACAAAGCACTGGAGATACCACAGCAACTTTGATATCTGTAGATGAGAAAACCACCTCCGATCGATGTGATTTCTGATGGGTCACTTTCAGCTCTGCTGTGACCCCACTGCCCCTCACGGCTCTGCTGCCATCAGTTAATTGTCACAGTGTGTAATTGCTCTGTGCCAATTGTCACCACACCCCTGTACAGGGGCTGTTTGTCACCCGACTGGGCTTAATTAACAATACCAAATCCTGACTCTACACCCTGCTCTGACTGCTGGAGTTCATGATGAATATTTGCTGTTTGGTTATTATGATGCAGTGCTAGTGACTGGCTGGATCCCAGATTAGAAGGAATGGGATAAAGGATGTTGGACGTTTGTGGTGTGCCCCATGAACAAACCTAGCAGAATGGTTACTAATTAAAAATGGTGAAATGCCAGCAATTAGATATCATTTGGGCATCCAGTGGCTCCATAAAAGCCATTTAGAGGAACTGTTTAATTTTCATGTGTGAACATGCTCTTTTCAGAATTCCCCTGAAATTCACAGGAAGTACTTTTTAGATTAAGTTTGATAGAGGATGAAACACCAGCTGAGTTGGTGTCAGAAGCAGCACTGGGTAGGGAATTTATAGGGAAAAGCTGACATGTCCGAATACTCTAGAATATTGTATTTTTTTCCTGTAGTTATCCACAGAAAATAAAGTTCACTTAACAGCTATAGTCAGTAAATGCACAAAAGATGAAGTCTGGGTCTCCTTTTAAAAATAATTTTAAAACTTGCAGGTGCTCTCTCCCTACCAGTCCCTCCCATCTTCCAAACACAAACCACAGAGTAGTTGTGGGGCCTTGAAAAACTACTGTTCAAAAAAAAAAAAAGAGAGAAAAAAAAGAAAAATTCTGAATTTATAGTAAAAGAAAACAAGAAAGAATAGGGGAAAAGCAAATCCTTTTCTGCTTATATCTCAAGCACACATTTAGTCATGAAACTGGCTAGTCCAGAGTTGAATTCTCAGCCCCATAGAAGCAACATCTGTCCCTACAGGTTTTTGTGAGAGCTCCAGATGAGTAATGCTCACAGCTACAAATGAACACCCACAACTGATACCCACAGTGCAGCCAGCCAGAGAGCAAAGCACAGCAATGGTTCTCAACTGCTGTGTTTCTACTTCTGAGACTTAGAATTCTTAATAATATCTATATATGTCTTCCCAGGCACACTTATTATCAAGAAAGAGGTGATGCTTTCCAATATCTCCTTGGATACAACAATGAAGACTTGGCTTGGATTCCATGTGTAGGAATGTGTGAGTGAGAACAATTTGGAAACATAAGAAGCTTCAAGAGGGGTTTTGACACTGCCTGTTGCTGTGTTGTTCCTGTGACATTAGCAACCCTTTAAAATAACCACAAATAGAATTTTACACTTGAGCTCCTGGCAAAGAGGTGGCAGTTCTGTCATTTTTTCAGACTGAACTGGAATTCTTAAGGCAAATAAAGTTCCTGTAAGCCTGGTAATGGTGGCAGTGTATGGAGGGACACTGCTCCTCCCTGTGTCAGCTTCAACAGACACATCACAAATCAGGTGGCACTGGGGGTGTGGATTTTTGGCACCATCTCTCTTCTCACTTAGGCAGCTCTCAGATGGATTGAACACACCTGGTTATCTTCTATTTATCACTGTTGTGATGATACAGAAACACACTCTATCCAGCTCGGCATTGGCATCCTTGCCCAGCACACTGAATGTTTGTTAAAGCCTTAAAATATATCAAAGGTCTTAAACTGTTATAGATCTGCCACAGAATGCAGTTAAATGTATTCTGTGTATTTCTTGTACAGGGCAGACAATGATTTCATAGAGAAGAATAAAACTTTTGAGTTATTTAAAATACAACAAGGTTCCATAGGCAGAGATCACATAACTGAAATCCTAAAGCTTTATGCTGTATATGCCAAGCTGCATTCCTGCATATCTGAAACATGACAGAACATTAAATTATGTGTTTTATAATAGCAGAATATTGAAACAGTAATGAAAAATAGGAAAACTGTGGCATAGCCTTCGTCATGTACCTTCTGTGTGTAGAAATGGAACCAAAAAATAAGGGATTATTGTAAAGCTTGTCAAGCAGATACAAATTTCCGCCCCACAGATGTGACATTCAGTGGCAGCACTGGCAATGTGACTCTGTCTGCTCAAATCAACTGTGCTGTGCATTCAGCTGATGGGCAAAAGGAATGGCTTTGAAAAACTGGGAGAGGGTGGCTTCTCACACAATCCACTCCAAATTTCTTTTATCCTGCAAAAGGCAACCACTGTTTTGAACAATATCACTAATGCAAAGTAGGGAAGAGACATTGTAATTTTGGTTTGGTTTTGGTAGTGGTGGTTGTTGTTATTGTTGTTTTGTTTTTTATTATTATTATTATTATTATTATTAATGATTAATGACTAACGATCTAGTCAAACTTTTAACATAATTATCAGTAAGGCTAACATTTTACTATTTTAAAACAACAATGAGCAGTCTCTAATTTTATCCCTCTGGATGTTTGTTCCTCATGATGTTCAGTTAAATCCCACCATGACTGTACTGTCACTCTGCTGGCCTGGGACAGGAAATAAGTGCAAGTGCAGCAGCAAGTGACACACACTGCAATTTCTAGATGGATTTGAGCCAGAATGGTTCACAGCTTTGTTTAAGATGCTTTAGAGATTCAAAGCACTTTCATGAACATGCATTAGGCACTCATCTCCTATCTAACCACAAATAAGTAAACATGTAACTGCAAAGACAGGATTTGGATATCAGTCCTGAAAGTACTTGTGAATTGTTCTTTGCCTTATTTAGCCTGTCCTCCCTGCATTAAGTTTTTTTACAAATATTGCTTCTCTAAAATTAAAAACCATCTTACTCTTCAGTCACAAGTATTCATGTTTTATGAGCTTTAGAGCCTTGCCTGATGGTTGCATATTTGTTATAGCATTCTTCCCTGCACCTGCACAGAAATATTTCCCCTGATTCATCAGTGTAGAGCAATCTGGCTCTGCAGATAATTAAAATTATTAACTCAGTGTTTCTGATTCAGTTGATATGCTATTTTTGTTTTGTTTATTGACATTTTCATACCTTTTGAAATAAAGACAGGTTAGTAAAGTTATTATCTTTTTTTGAGATAATTGGTAGCTTGTTGTGATTTTTTTTTCTTAATTTGTTTGCAGGAGCAATATTTCCTGTAAAGATTCAATTCAGCAGTTGTCTGATTTCTTCCCTTGATCTCAGGCTCATCTACAACACTGCCAAAACAGCATGACTGGGATTCCTAATTCAAAATTTTCTCTTTCCAGCATCAACCCAACCAGGCAATCTAGGTTCTGTGGAACAGCCATATTCCTGAGCTGCTTGATACACTAATGTATTTTCATTTAGTCCATACTCATGCAAAACACTGAGCCCACATGCCAGGCCACCTAGTCAAAAACTCTATGAATTTAAATAAGGCTAAAGAATGATATTTCTGAGAAGCAGGGCTTAATAACTGCTCTTTCTATGAGCAAGTTTTTTATAAGCAAAGACCCTTTCTGTTGTGGAAACACTTGTAGATTTTTTAGGAACTTTGAAATAAATTTTGAGGTTTGGACTAGTTGTAATTACTCTTCAGTTTAGAGAGATTTTGACAAAGGTGGCAGTGGTCAAAATCTGGTCCTCATTTCTTTCAGCACAAAAAATAACTTGCTTCATACAGCACATCATCATTTATCTCTTTTACCTCTCCTTTTTATGATTATGAGAAATTACATACTATTTTACTTGTTTTAAAGAAAAAAAAAGCAGTAATGCAAAATCAGCAGCAGCTCTAAACTAATTAGTGAGAAATAACAATCCCATTATTACTAACATTTCAAATAAAATTTTCCATTTTGGAGGTATCAAATGCCTCCAAACAATCTTCTAACCTCCATTTAGGTATCAACATCTCTGGTATAAAGCACACAATTTTACTGATTTTTTCTCCTATAAGTGTAGACTTTTTTGTATTATTTTAAAGGAGTTCCATGAAAAAAGAGTAGTAAGCTACCATGAAACGTTGACAGTCCTGAGATATCTGAATGTCTTTACAGATTATCAGTATGTAACATGACCGAGGGGCAAAGCAACACAGGATGGGAAAATTGCACCAAGTGGAGGAAAAGAGATTGTTTAGACATCAAATGAACATATCAGATTTATCACTTCTTAACTCCCCAGTGAGAAATAAGCCAATGTCTGTTATAAATGCAACCAGGGCATAAAGTTGCTTTGTTGGGTTTTAATCTTGTGGTTTTTTTCCAAATTATCTTTGGTCTGTATCAAATTAAAACACAGAATGAGAAAATTTGCCTTGAACAACCATATAAATACATACACCTGCTTTATCAGACAAGCTCTTTGTATACACTTTGGCCATTTTTTTAACTTTCTTGAGACCTAAACTAGTACCAGTCAAAATAAATAAAACCACAGCATGAGCCTGAAGGTCATCTTACTGGCACTGAATAGGATAAATAAGTATTATAAAATAGCTTCTTAGACAATTATTAATAGATACTTCATATCAGAACTCTGCACATCTTGCTTCTTTTAATTTAGAAAATCAGTTTAGAAAGCAGGGACTAGATTTCTGGAGCTAAGTGAATACCTAAAGCTAATTGGGCTCATATAATTAACTAGATCAGCCTGAATCCAAACACTGCACGTGGTTATTGTTTTCTGTTTGTTGTGCTTATTTTTTCTGGTCTGGACAGACCTTGATGTGCTCATACATTTCTAATGTCTGCACTTCCTAACACTAGGCCGACTGCTTATTTAAAAACATAAACTACCAACACTAAGTAGATTTCCCCATTTCATGAAAGTTCTGGAATGTTTCACTTGTATTTTTGTTTTAGGTGAGATTTCACAGTGCCCTGATTCAGTGATGCCTCTGCACTCTGCAACTTCCTCTGTTAACTCAAGCATCAGTTACAAGTGTGAGGGAAAAAAAATCTATAAAACCCAATCCCAGATGTATTCAGCAGAATTCTTCTGTGACTGTCCCTATCTCCTTGCTCTGACAGCCTCACCAAAAACCTGCTGAAATAAACATGGACACTTCTTCTAAACTATACCCAGCTTTCTCCCCAAGGAGAAAGGGCTCTAGATAATAACCAAGATTACATTTTGGATCACAATGCGATTATTTTCCACTGGCAGAGTCCCTCCCAGTCATTGTCATCAGGTTGCTACTCAGCTGAGACCTCTGCCTCAGCTTTTAACCAGGACACTGATGCAAACTGACACAATTCTGTAAAGGATAATGTGCAAATTTAAACCTGCTTAGAATTTATTTTTGGGATCACTGTGAAGAAGAATATTGACTGAAATCCAAGTTATGGTAATGAAAACATTGTAAGATACCTTCGTAAATAACCCAAGTTTGGGTTGTGTGGCTTTATAACAAACACATTTACAAACAAGCGTGGGATAGTGGTGTTGTTCTTGGGGTTTTTTTTCACTTTTTAGTCACATCTACTAATCACAAACACAAATATTAGCTGCCTGAGAAATTTTTAAAATATAGCTGCATAAAAATTTTACAACAAACACAGTGTTGTTATTGTTTGTCTTAGGTCTGGGTTCTACTCAAGTCCCTTTGGAATTCACAAATCAAATTCTTAACTTAATCAGACCCGAGCATGCGATAGATTAATTCTGTATTAACTGTGATGTTTGTACATGAGAAATGAATCTCAGAGGTATGAAATTGGGGTGTGAGGTAAAAGTTAAAAGGTAAATCCTTTTAACTTATGTATATTTCTTTCCGAGTGTAGTGCTTTATACCACCTGGCTGGGACTGCTGAAGCCACAGGCTGCCCTGTCAGTACCAAACTGCTCCCACACAACGGAGAGCACAAATCACCCCTGCTCTACTTGCACAGGATTTAACCTTTTGTACCCTAAAATAAACTCTCGAAACAGTAAAACCTCAATCCCATTACTACCCTATTTACTTATGGAAGAGTTCAAAGAGTGACTCTGTCCTTCTGAAGTTCCTGAGGTTTCAGCTGGATATTTTCTTTAAGGAGTAAGAGAAATTGTTTATGGAACAGATACATTAGTATTCCATACAACTGTTTCTTTAAGTTCTATTTGTTTTTCTGTTGCTACTGTAGAGATATCACTCATATACAAACCACTGTCAAAATATTTTCCTCCAGATATAGCAATGATGAGGAGAGCGAGTGGTTTGAGGACAGTTGCTGCGTTGCTTTGCTACATCTGCATTTGTAAAATCCTGCATCCTGTTAAACTCTTTAGGCAGCTGTATGGATCAGTGAACTGGGAGAGATCTGGGTGGGAGTAGAGCAAAAAACAAAGAGAAGCAAGCAATTCACATCTAAATGGAGATGCTTTGATAGTGGCATAATGAATGTAGCCACCTAATGGAGATTTTTATAACGAGGGAAAAGCTGTTTGTGTGAGAGAAGATAATTCTGACAGAAAAAAAATAGGAGGAAATTCTTCATCATGAAGTGCACATATCCTTTTGGTCTTAGTTGCTCTAATGGATTCTAAACCAGATATTAATCTCCTTCAGGGCTGTGTGTCATTCTTGTATCAGTGTGTGTGAACACACACACGTGTGTTTGTGCATACATACACTTCTGAGAATAAATATACTGAGCTAGAAAGTTACAATTTCTTTCTTTTATTGGCTCACGCTGGCAGATACTTAATGTTTAAAGGTCAAGCTGCTGGAAGATATAATGCTAACAGCAGTAGCAGAAACTGCTGAGATAGCAGAAGTTAGGAAAATATTTCTCTAAATGCTTCTATTTGTTACCCTGTCTAATACACAAAAGGCTCAAGAAGGCTGTAAACTCAGGCTAGGAGAGCTTAAATTCACAGAATCAGAATGGTCTGGGTTGGAGGGGACCTTAAATAGGTCACCAAAGCTGACATACCGCTGCAAGACAGTTGTATTTTAGACAATTTTTTTCTGAATATAAAAAAGTCACAATCAACCAAACAACCCTGCCTGAAGGTCTATTTCTATTGCAAATTGTCCTGAATTTTCTTCAAGACTTTTTCTTCCCTCCTTCTTTTATAATATATTATTTAGATGAGCAACCTGAAAAAAAGCCATTATTTGGAGCACAAGACTCATAGGCTGAGCCTTTGCAGAACTAGATATAGAGCCTTATTTCATAGTCATTGTTCACAAATTAAATGTGTCAGAACTTTCTAGAACTGATGTAGGAATATCAAGATATCCACATGGAAACAAATTTATTGTTTTAATATAACTGATTAAAAATAGTCCTGATTGTTATAGAAATACTACATGGAGGGTTAAAAAATACCCAGGTCTGAATAATTAAAGAGGGTTATCACTTTCAGGTTTTGCATTTTTAAAATTATTTTGTATTTCCAGGTTTAGACTTAGGAAAACAAATGTCTTATTATAATAAATATATTATGTTATTGTAATAATATAGTAAACAAAATTATGAGAATTTTTCTCTTTCTTCTTCTGCATTATGACAAATATTGGTAGCACTGCACAATTTATTGTCAGCAACGGCTCTGAAACTCATGGTCTTTATAATCCTCTGTCTGACCTTTAAATGAATGAAGGATTCATGATTCTTCCTAGAAAATCTGGCTTAGGTATCAGATAAGTTCATAAATATTACAATGCAGCAACAGGTTAGATAGTGAATTACAGGGAAAAAAGGCATTCTGGAAGGATGTTAGATTTCCTGGAGCTCAGCAGAAGCTTTTCCTTTTACAGAAGTCACTGAACTTTTCTTTTTCACTTGTTCAATTTCCACACCCTTCCTTTGCTCCTAGCCCCCTTTGAACAAACTTTCAATCTTTTTAAAAATACTGAGAAAAAAATATTCCATTGGAGATCTTTTAAAGTGAACATAGAAGGCATCTTAAGAAAAAGACGAAATTAATTTAGCCAATAGTAATTTTAAATATGTCTAAAGTGATCAAATAAGATACATGATACCAACCTGAATGATTTCAGCAAAGTTTTCTGAAACAATGAATGAAACCCTGTGTTAAATGGCAATCTGCAATTTCAAACTCTGTGCTCCCAATGAACCCCAATTTTCCCAGTTGTAAAGCAGAATGGGATTTGATTCACCCTCTAAACCTCTGGGTTTCTGTTCTGCTCTCCTAAGGATGCACATATCTATGGAACTGCCAAAGATTTACAAGGGAGCCAAGGGAGTCACAGAGGTACAGCTTTTGCAGACTAAAGGTTCTACTGAAACTGCCAAATGCAAACAAAATGGTTTTCTGACTCTGAAATACAATCTATGATTCTGCATGCATGAATATGTATAAATTAGTTTTAGGAATACTGCTGTTCTGGGTAACTGATTTATCTGAAGGAGAAAACAATTGTTTATTTATAAAGAATGTTTAAATGGAAAAATTTCAGTATTTAATTTCCGGCTGGTATAGCAAAACATTGAGTAGAAGTTTTTAACTTAATATTGTCAGTTCCTCTTGGACAGTGTTACAGAATTTATTTTATAAAAATCCATTTAACTGATCAATATGTAAATTAAGAAATTTTTTTCTCCTCTGAATTCTAAAAACAAAGGCGCTGCCTTATGTTGCACAGAGCTGTAAATCTGAAAGAGAAAATGCTTGCTCTTTGATTGCAATGTGCTCACGGAAAAAAACCTGGTCTATTAAATAATGAAAGGTATTGGTAGAAACAAAGTGGAAATTAATGTTTTAAAATGGTATATATTTACTGAGATGAAACAGATTTTATTTAATGTAGATTAAAAATTTATTCTGTAAACAAAACATGATAAGTTTGCATGTTTAATTATTGTGAAAAGCATGAACATAATCTTAAATCTGAGTACTGAAATTTGTTTTGAATTATTTACACTGTCCTTGAAACATCAGTATGCTGCCTGTCAAAGAGTAACACAAAAAATGACTGTCCTCTCAAGATAATTTTACAATTGTGGAAAAATACTACAGCAATCAAATTAGCTATTCCCCAGTCATTTGTCACAAAAATATGCATGCACACATTGACACAGAGTCTCTACGTATGTCATAAAAAGTACAAATGTCACACTGCAAAGCCTGGTATAACACAAAGGGACTGCATTTTCAGTTGTGCTGTGAAACAATGGGTTCAACAGCAATGGGGCAGCTCAGAAAGACCAGATGTCAGCTTTATTTATCTGAATAACTTTTCTAGAAAGTGCTTGTGAAATCAGCCCCAGCAGCCATCTCTCACTCTACCTGGGTGCTTTAGGAGGCATCTTGTCCACACTGCTGGAGCATGTGCTGCAAAACAAGGAGACATTTATTATTATTAATATTATTGGGTTTTTTCAGCACTTGTTCCAAGCTTTGCTGCACGTCTGTGCACAGTAGATTCTCCATGTAGATTCTCCAGTAGATTCTCTATTCACACACTTTACCAAGTGTGTTAATAGTTGTTAACAAGGCATAACACCATAAAACGGACCATGCTGGAGGTGTTCCCATATACTGCATATGGATTCTATATCTCCAAGGGCAGGATGTCCCTCTGCCTTCCACCACCAAAATCCCCAGGCTTGCAAGCATTCCTGAGTAATTTCCCAGTCAGTAGGAAGCTGCAGGGGTCATGAATCAAGCTGGTACCTTTGCCTCGAGAGCTCCAGCTCTCCCCAGAGACAAGGTAAGAAATACCTGCAGTGCCTGGGACAGTAAGGTCACTGCAAACAGCAGAGTCAGGAACTCTGGACAACTCCTGACACTTGAACATGCCAGGAAAACCTGGTTAAAGATGGGAAATGAGCAAGGAAAAGTTAGGGAATTTACTCCTCTCCTCCTGTACATACACAGTATTAAATATTCTCGGGTTTTCTGACCACCTCCTGTCTTTTCTTGCACTGCTTAAATCAATTCACAGGATAGACTCAATATTCAACAGATTATAAGAACACTAATTTATCCTCCCCCCTCCTCCTCACTATTTGATTGTCTGATATTTCATTTATAAGACAAATCCACTACAGGTCATCTTCCAGTTTTCTTGAATCAATTTTTAGTATTGTAAAATCTCCTGAATGATGTAATAAAGCACATAGCTGTATAACTGTAAGCATCAGAGCATGCCATTACATGAATTTTAAGTGGAATGTGCTCTCTGACAAGCAAATAAAGATTGTGTTCACTTTGCATCCATTAAAGTGTTGTTTAAGTGTTTTCTATTAAAAACAAAATAGTTTTAAATGAAAGGATAATTTAAATTATTGATAAGGTCTAAGATAGAGCTCCTTGGACAGTGTAAATATGACAATTGACACAGTTTAGAGGAGTGAAATAGTTGAAGTGAAATAATTGGATTATTAATTACATAATAACATATAATTGCATTAAAAGTAATTATTAATAATGCTTCCCTCCACCTCTTTTTTTTCCACTTCTAGAGGAAATCCTGAGAGGGTAAATTCTTTAGAGAAGTAAGGAAGGCACTGAGCATTGCCAAGTCATATCTTGGAAATGTCTGGATTTACTCTTCTGTACAGTCCCCCACTAACTCCCCTGAGAGGGAAATCCATCTTTCTTAATGTGAATAATCTTTTAATAATGCAATATGAATAATTCTTAATGTGAATAATCTACAAATAAGAATGAAAGTGTGAGTGGCTTCTGTCAGAAAGTCACTTTTATTTCTCTCTCCAGATTATGTCTCTTTCTGATTTCTTACAAGGAGGGGGAAACAGAAAACAGAGAACTCGGGGAAAAAAAAAAAAAAAGTGTAGTTTTCCATGAAGTCTTACTTGCTTTTTTCCAGTCTTATTTTTTATTTACTATTTTACCCTTTAGTGTTATCTCTACCTCATGAAGAGATTCCTGGCCTAGGTAATTATTAAAATACCAAAATATGATTAGTTGGAGCTGAGAACCCCATACTGCCCACCATTAAGTGAACTCAAGAAACTGATCTCAGACTTTCTGCTGGCAAGACTCACAGGAGTGAACTGCAGGCACATTCACAGTGCTTACATTGATTTGACTTGCAAATATTTTCTGCTGTGTAGCCTTTAACACCTTTCAAGTCTGATTCAAATCTGACTGAAGTTAATGGGAATTTCTGCACTAATATCATGCTCTGCATTAAGCCATTCATGCAGCTCAGTGATTTACTGCATCTGACCCTAAAGGTTTTAATATTCCTACTCCTCTCCTTTTCAAGAGCAGATATAAATTGGGGAAACTTATGCTCTAAACCTGTAATTAAGATGTCTACTTAAGTTTCATATCTTTTTTATACAGTGGTCTCCATTTAAGAGCATTTGACAGTATTTACAAATGTAAATTTAAGAAATACATTCTTTTCTCATTCTTTAAATTTAATTCCTGCTGAATCAATGGAGGCCAATTAAGAGAAAGAATGATTTTAATTATTCTTTAGTAGAATTGATTCAAAGGTGGGGACTATCTTTAGTGGACTAGATTTAGGATATTTTTTGTTACTGTAAAATTATTAACTTAAGCAGAGATGCACTAATTTAAACCAGTTAAGGTCTCTCTCACTCTTGCCATTGACTTCCATACATCTATCAATAAAAATAAAGAAATGGCATTCCAAAATATGGCTTGGCTCAGACTTTTTCACTTCTCAGAGGATGCTTATTCTGATAACTCATCCAGAATATCTTCTAATCAAAGATATTCCAACTGGAAGGATGAAGATAGAGTAGTGCCAATACTCCTTAGCATCCACTTCTAAAAATGTCAATTTACACGTAGTTACAGACTTCTGACCTATGCTTGGAACTGGAAGACTCCTTGTGCCTTCTTCAAGCATTTTGTTCACTCATACATAGCTAGTAAAAATCTCTCTCCCAGCAGATCTCTCATTCATATTCATATTCCTTCACTAAATTACAAAAAGTCTTACTTTTCAATTTTCATACATGCATTCTGAATTCAGGAATTGGTAAGCCTAATAAACAGCAACAGAAATAGAATTTCAGTTCCCTGAGCATTAACATTTATGGAAACACTGTTCATAAAGTGAAATTAAAAGGGGTAAAATCAACTGCTTAGGGAATGATCACGCCGTTTGGACAAATATAAAGGAAGTAGACTTATTTATCATCTAATGAGAAAAAGCAGAGTGTGGTTCACTTATTTCAGCCAGGAGTGTGAGGATGGAACCTGGGTGTGTGCTGACACTGAGATGACTGAGGCACAGAGCAACTAAAAAGTAAAACCAAAAGAGCTAGATGTAAGGGAAGAATACAGTTAAGTTGCATGGGAATCTATGACAACTTGGAGGGAAGAAGAATGATCTATGAAATGAAATTAAACAGCCTATAGACTGGGATCAAAAGATGCACCAGATAAGTGCTCCCCTGAAAGGCCAGAAAAAGGGGAGTTGGAGCATGGGGTTGATGGATGAAGCCCTGCAATGGAGTGGCAAGTGCAAGATGAAGGAAAGTGAAAGGGAGATGTAACTCAGATGGAACTCAGAAAGTTGAGTACAATAAAAGAAAGAGATAAAGAGATAAAGATCAAAGAAAGGGACAAGGAGAAAGCATATCTTGAGAGACCAGGATCAAAGAGTGAGGCATTAAAAGGATGACATTAAAAGGAAATGGATTAGCCACAACTCACCTGGAAAATTCAGTGACATCTTGATGTACAGATGTTTCAAGAGGAAATGACAATACCTTTATCTGAGTAACTTCCACACTAATATTAAAATATAGGGAAGAAGAGTAAACTGAGGAAAGTCAGTGAATTAAAGACACTTCAGGTGGATTGTCAGATTGTGAAACTTAATTTGAGAACTAAAAAATTAAACTTTAAAAAATGATGGGGTAAATTGTTGTGATAAAACATATACTGCTGAAAAATACTAAAGAAATATGAGTTCAGTATATAAAGAATGGTCTGTAAAACATGAAGGAATGAAAACCAGGAAGGACTGAATATGGTTGAGCAGATGCAGAAAAAAAATCATATGGTGTAAAAATATGTACAGACTGAAATCTCTATGAAACTGGTACATAGAGGTTTGAAAAAACTCTGAAAGCAGCAATAATTATGTTTGCGTCTGTAATCTCTTTTGGACTGACAGAAAAAGAAAATAACCTCCTGCAGGAATGGGATACATAGGAAACAAAATTCCTATCTTGTCCAGATTTCATATTTCATTAATACTGTGCTAAGCACATTCACCAAGATCCCCTAATAACGTCACTCATTCTTTACACTTTTATAGCTTCAGGAACACATTAGAAGCAAAGAAAAAAAAGGAAAAGTATTTAAAAACCTGAAAAGTTCACATCTAACATGCCTGTATCATTCAGTGATTTCCCTAGCGGTCTTTAAGTTCACTCTGGGTGGTGTATTTTCAGTTTAGGGCAAGTCTTCTGCTGGAGGTCAGGGCTTTAATTTCACATTGTGGCTCAACTCATTGTTCAGCTTGGCTGCTTTGCTGCGTAATCTTCTGCTAAGAGCACTGTATGTTGTTAGTGTTAAAAAATATGTTGCTCATGGATATATAAGGCATAAAATTCCTCTATAAATGTCTCTTTTGCTAGAGGTGTTGAAAATGCGGCCCAGTTTGTCAAAAACACAGCTGCTTTCCTTGGGGTTTCAGAATGCTCATAACAAATGGACTTTTTTATGAATTTGTGAGAACACCCTGAGGAAAACAGCTGCATTATTACAGAACCCATGAAATCTCAGGCAAGTCTGAACTATTGTGTTTTAAAGCACTGCTACTTAAAAGCCTTTTTAGTTTCAAGTAATAACATTATTTTATTTGATTTCTAGAACGATATTTTAAGGAATCTCTGATGGTGATTCTTTCTAGTTGACTGGGACAAAACTGTTAACACTGAAAGACCTCAACTGCTCAGATGGAGACAAAGCAGTGTGCTACACACAAAAGACAGTGGTGATTTGTGCTGTTAGGGAATATATCCTGGCAGACACTCAGCAACTGGACCAGGAATGAACCAATCCAAGAGGCCCTACAGGCAGGTAGTATAACCTCTCAACTCCACTAATTTCTATCTACACATTAAAGTCGGCAGATCCAAGGCTCACTCCATAGTTGAGTTCCTTATAGTAAGTTCTCTGTGAGGAAAACTTATTACCTTCTTCTGCATGATACTTATTTAAATAACTGGGGCAATCAGAACATTCACAGGGCAACAAGACTGACTCTCAGACATTTACCCCTCAGCTGTGCTTTGCTTTTTATGTGATCTTTTCAGGTACACTCATACTTCCTTAATGCCCAGGGATTTGTGCCTAGAGGTACAAGAGAATGTTTCTAACCCTCCTCATGAGTAACACTGAACACACTCAGTCCCTGAAGGTTCTGACTCTTTGCTCCAAGAGCCTTGCTAGGAATTGGCACTGGATCCTACACGAGCACATTCATGGGCATGGTGTTTGCAGAGCCCCTTAAAACCACACTCACTGAAGGAGGAAGTGTGGGTCAGATCCCAGAGTTGTTCAGTACTTTGGATTTGAAAAACTGGACATTATAAAGCTCTTGCAGGCTCTGCAGGTAAAGAGTGCTCTGGAAGTGTGAAGTAGTCTTTGCAGTAAAGAATTCATTCTGCTAAGTTTTGAAAGGAATGGTGTTTGGCTTAAGCAGGTAGACTATGACTTGACAAAGTTTATGGTCGTGTCTATAAATCCAGAAACACCCTTTTTGAGCAAGATCACCCAGCAAACTTAATTTCTAACAATGATCAAATGCACCATTATTGCTGCCTATGTCATACTTCTGCAAGCAGCCTACGAACCTCAGTCAAGATCCCTGATCTTTGGCACAAAGATGCATTCAGAAATAAAATATTTTAGTAGCTTTAATGAATTGAAGCTCAGAGAGGTCAGATGATTTAAAGTGCCATAGTGCCTTGACTGCATGGGGAACAGCAGCCAATAACGTGGGGAAAACGTTGCTTTGAGAGTTGTGAATTTGAGACAAGAATGCACTTTCACTGTTGCAATAGATGCTGCTAAATTTACAATTTGTGCACCTTCTAAAAGTTTAGCATGGCCCATGAAGTTAGACAGGTCTGGCATTCCAAGATTCCCCAGACATTGTTTAAGGCTCTGGCTGTATCATTCTCTGCCTTTCTTGCAGACTCTTGCTTTTTTAAATCCTTCCATTTATGACCAAAATCCAAATCAAAGATATTTGTGCACCAGCAAGCATCCAAACTTGTCTGCAGTAAATCCACAACTGCACAGCACTGAGAGCCATGTCATAAATCTGCAGTGCTTTAATATCTTCCCACTCTGCTAAGGATGTGCAATGCAGCTTTGAGTCCTTGCAACAAGCTATACTTTATTTTATTTTAGTACCCTTTTGTGTCTGAGTAATTTGTGTGGAACTGCCTATTTCCTTAAACCCCAACAATTGCATGCACAACAATATTGAAAATATTCACTATACTGAGAAACCTTTTGTGTTTTGCAAATATATAATTAGATTTCATTTATTGATAGGATATGTACAGAAGGCAGAACAGATATTAAAACACATGCAGATAAATCTAAATGTAACCATTTTGCAAAGCATTTCTACAGAGGATCTGTGCATTGATAGTCCTTTATCCACGTGTGCTGATCTATTACCAGGCTTTTCAGAATGGAAATGTCATTTTTCTAGGCACAATCACTTTAACTGTGTCATTTCAGCATGGTTAAATTTTTTCCTCTTCCCTTTACTGAGTTGGATGATAATATTTTAATTACATTATATTATTTGTTTTTCAGTTTTATAAATCTGGTATTTATATTTTCAGTCTCTTAATATTTTGTTTTATTCCTTGTCTGCTGACTGTTTCTAAAATTCATATTCTAATCAATAAATTTTATTTTATTTATTTGTATTATTGTATTATTGTATTATTGTTATTGTATATTATTGTAGTATAACTGTATATTTTGTGTATTGTATTGTTATTGGTCACTCTAATGTAACAACTGGCATTCAATTTAGTTTTGTACATATCATAAAACTATCAATTAGATCACCTACACGGAAACTGGAATTTCTATTTTAGTGGAAATTTTTCTATCAAATATAGATTTTATATGTATATTAAAAACACCCATAAACATAACATTAAACATGTAAAATTAAAAATTTACCATAAAGTCTCTATATACATATAAAATGGATATATACACCAAGTATGTAACAAACAGCTTCCTGCTTCCACTACAGGTATTTCTACAAGGATTCCATAATGCAAAACTTACTAACATAGTGTTTTACCATAAAAACTGTGCTCATTCTTTAGTGTATTCCAAGTGACCCATAAGGATATCAATTATCAGGCTGGAATAAGGCACAGGCACAAAGCTGGAAGTTGAAGCATTCAGGAAGGAGAACCTTTGGATTCTTCCAATCCAGGATCAAAGCACTCAGAGCATGGCAGGCTGGCCTGGGCAGTTTGCCCACTGTAAATGGCTGGAAGGTAACCAAGTGCCTGTGTGCCTGCTTTCCATCACAAATGCTAATTGATTCAACACATTCCAGTGGAAAAATTGCCCTTTGACTTTACTGTATGTAGGAATCAAATGGGAGGATTTGGTAGATGCTCTGTTACTCAGTCTGCACAGTTTCACAACAGCATTGAATATCCTCTACTTTATTTCTTTTTTTTTTTTGGGGGGTGTGTGTGTTCTTAGATTCTGTCTATACACCTAATTCAGACAAATACTGGGGCTGGCAAAGTTGGTCTAGCAATTGAAAGGCAGTTATTAGGAAAAAATGAACAGGAGGCAAGGGAAACTTATTTTCCCTCTGATTTCATACCAGCTCTTGTTTTATAATTTCTCCTAAAAGTATTCCTGAGACAAAGAAACCTCATGATTAACACAAGTTTACAATCATGGTTGTGTGGGGCTTCTTTGCCTCCATGACATGTCAAATCAAAACTTAAACATCCCTTTAGAGAACTTCACAAATAATCAATAGATACATTATGCTTTCTGTCTTATCATTCAAATAGCCATAATGCTTCAAAATAAAGAATTAATTAATATGAATGAAGCCTAAACTGCTGCTGTGGGAATAGAAATAGCATAAATCTGTAAAAAGTACACTCACAGCTCTCAGTGCCACTCTAGCACTCTGCCTAACCCAGCTACAGGCAAGACTGCAGAATTAATTCTCACTGTGAAATTCATCTTTGGAACTCAGGGCACATTAAATTCCTGGTGAAGTCAGAGGACTGTTTGTAGCTTCAGTGGGATTCCCAGACACCTGTAACTGATTTAAGGCCACAGATCCCTTTGGCTTTCAAATGCAAGTCATGCTCCAGCTCACCCAGATATTTTTTGTACTGACCTTCAACCACACTTAGATCAAGCCCAAAAAAAATGATGAAAAGCATAAAAAACTGCCCAAGTAACTGAAACCAGCTGGAACCTACTACCTGCTCTTTTGTTTAGTTACAGTTTCTCATTTCCACTGGCAAACATGGAGAGTAAATTGACAGAGCTGCAGGCTGAGGATTGCTGACATCCACGTGAGCCACTTCCTGGGAAACCAGTGCCTTCCAGGAGATCTCAAACTCCCCCAAAGACTCCCACTCTTGAATGGGATGAGAAAAAGCACCTTGTTGACTAGCTCAAGTTACAGAAACTTTACATTTTTGAACTACATTTTTTCATGATGGATATAGTATCATCCTCTCTTAAGTCTACTGGTTCTTTTGAAATACAGCAGCAATTCAACAGTAAACCAAAAGCACACAAAATTGATGAAAACTTTGCTTTCAGGGCAGAAAGCAATTTATTAAAAAAAATCATAGTATCATTATTTAAAAAATTATTAAAAATAATATTAAAATGTTATGAAAACAGAACCTGCTACCAGTCCAGCTTCAGTAAGCCTCTAGTTTAAAATGGTTTGGGAAAGAAATGAAAAAGAAAGGAAAAAAGTAAAGATTGAAAAGAATTATTCTTGAATTTTTTTATGTGTACAGTATATGTAGGGCTCAGAATGAGTTTGCTTTCAAAGTGTTTCAGATGCATGGTAAAATAGTGTTAAAAATTACATTAGAAATAAAAAAGACAACTAAAACACTAAAAAACTACACTCCTCAGAAAAAGACCTGGTTTCTTCAATCCCTTCTCATTCACTCACCTGACTGTTGCTCACAAAAATATCAGGATTTTTTCCCCAACTTTAAACAAAGGCAGGAGGAAGCTGTGTTAGTTATTGCCTCCCAATGTGGGAGGATATCTCAGTGGATAAAAAGGTGTGACAATATTTTCCACTCTTTGCTCATGTCGGTCTGTAAGCCCATTTTTGAATGAAAAGCAGAAGTTTCCTGAAATAAAGTTGGCAAAATTTCATTTAAAAAGGCTGACTAGCAGTAGTAAAACCAGGAATTGACAGCAAATTATTTCAACCTAACAAGCTCTACCAGCTCAGGCCATGAAGTGGTAGGGAGTGTAAATTAGTGTGAAACCAACAGGTTCTCTCTTTTATCCTTTACATCCCTTCACTAAGTTTTCCCTTTACTCTCTAGGAAGAAATTACTGCATTTAGATTTTCTGTCTATTGTTTTCATCTTGGTCAATATTGGTGTAATGATATAATAGTTTTCAGACTTTATGAGGGCTGTGACATAGAGTTTAGTTTTATATAAATACATTATTATAAACAAAGTTTCTGTGGTAGCAGAGTCAGAGAGAAGCTGCCATTGCTCTCCATTGAGGATGTCACCTCATCTTTTGGACAAAACTATTTAAGATGCTGCAGTCAAAGAAACCTCAAGTCCACCAACCAAGCAAATGAGAATTTGGCAACTATCAAATCAACATGTGCTTTATAAAAGACATAGACAAAGTAATGAGCTAATCAGTAAATTACAATTTACTTGATCCAGTTATAGAGAAGAAAGGAAACTTCAGGAATTCTTAAAAAGAGTGAAACTGTGAATGGATAGAAGCCCAGATTTCAAATGTTTCAAACTGAATATCTGAAGAATGAGAGGCTCCAAAGCCAGCACACTGTGCTTCCAGAGGTCTCTGTTAAGACAGGAGGGGAAGTCTGCCACTCCCCAAAACCATATTTCATTGTAATTCTTCTCAGTCTGTCATAATTATGTGTCAGACTGTAAGGCAAGTTCAGGGTCAGTGATCAGAAACACTCATGAGTTATGGTGCCTCTCGTGCCCTTGCTGGCCTTAATTTCACATGGCCTCCCAGTCACATTCCCCAAACACTTAACTTTTAACCATCCACCTCCAAACACAGAGCAATCAGTGATTAAAAAAAGAAAAGAAGAAGAGAGAATGGATGCATTCCAGAAACATCTGGAGGAGAGGCTTCCACTCAAGGAAGTTTGCAGACATTGTGATGTCTCAAATGAGAAAGAAGGAAAAATATGTCTTTGGTTTGTATGAAAATAAACTTTTTAACAAAACCAATTGTATTACTTGAACAAAGCCTTTCATATCAAGATCATAATACTAAATGTGTTTACAAAGTTCTAAACTTGAAGAAGATTTATGACTTTTGATATTTATTTGCAATAAATTGAAAAAAATATGTAATGAAGTAATGTCTCAGAAAAAGAAAAACCTGCTTAGTTCATTAAATTTTGTCTGTGCAGATGGAGACTTTTTAAACTGAAATACATTTGTCTAAACTGAATTTAGAATTTTGAACATCCATTCCTTTTGGGGTAGGAAATATTATTCAATACTCTACATTTTACAGGTAAGTTTTGTGATTTTTTAAAAATAGTATATTTATAATTTCTCATTATCAATTGCTGTTTTCCTCTTATGGGTTACTCTAATTTCACCCTTCATGGTGCTTTCTCTGAATTCCATCCCAATTTTTATTATCTTATTGGCAGAAATCTGTCACAACAGTGTGAATCAGTCCAGACATCATGGCATTCAAACAAAACTACCTGAAATTGTCTCATGTTATGATTCTTGCTGACCACGGGTTATTCTTGAGAAATTCACTAACCATCTGAAAGTTCCTGTTCCATTTGGAACATCACTGTTGATAATTCTGGCATGAGCCTGCAATAACCAACAAGATTATGGCATTACATGTTTCAGTATTGCCCAGGTGTGTATTTCCAGCTGCTCCATCAAGTGACACCAATTAATAGTAAAAAGAAATGCTAAATAATTCTACACAATTTATTTTCTGGACAATAAACTCACTCATAAAAATATGTTCTGATGCAATTCCCCTGAGTATATGCACAGTGTAAAAATCTCAACAATTTAGCCTCAACTGTTTGCTCATAAAGAAACTGTTGTTTGTATTGCTATGGAAATTCAGAAGGAAAGGCTTAATTTTTTTTTTTTTCCTTTTTATTTGGGTCAACTACTATTTAGAAAGAGAGAAATTCTAAAGGCATTGTTTTTGCATTCTTTTTTCACTGGTTTAATCCTAATAGGTTTTTCAACCAACAAATACCTGGACTGGACAAGAGTAAACCAATTTCATTAAGAAGCTTCATTTTCAACTACTGCAAGAAACTGAATTTTTCAACAAATTTCTACTTAAATAATTGGACGATTTTCCACATTTTTTTCATATAAAGCTTGGCTCTACAGATGTTGGAAAAAATATATACACCTTTAATTTTTGTGTATGCTGAATCTCAATAACAATTTTTTCAGAACACCAGAAATGTAGGGCTTTATTGTAGCTGTCTTTTGGGGTTGCAAATTGTTAACATCTGCCTTTTAGTATCATTTTTTACAATAGTGTGCTCTCTCGATATCCTGTTAATGACTGTAATTTTCTAGTCAGCTGCTATCTGTCAAGGTAGTTTAAAGGTCACTTTTTGCTGTGTATTGGAGAACCTTATGTAGAGAGTGGGCCTGGGTTCTTTACAGCAAGCAGAGCTTAGGCTGGGATTTGCTTTGTGTTTGAAACCAGCAACTCGGCAGCCCCAGGTCACACTGATCTTTCAGTTTCTCTCTTCTTTGTTGCTTGATCTTTGGTCAGACACTTTTCTGGATGTATTTTTCCTAGTGACAGTTTGGTTCCTCTTTTGTTAGCCTTGCTGTATTGATAAGACATTCCTTACTCATCTCTGACTGGCAGCACTGTGTTAAACCAGAGGTTGAACCTCCCACCCACCTCTCCCTGCACAATTTTGTTTTCTGGAGTTTTTAATTCCATTGCAAATGTCATTGGACACGTGCAATCTTTTCAGTGGTATTTATCAATGTTATGCCATAAAGTAAATTAAGGAATTTGTGTATTTCTGGCTTTTTTGTGTCTTGAATTAAACTTTTCAGTGATGACTAAAGAAGGATTGCACATTTGCCTTGGAAACAGCATTCCCCCATCCCAGATATTCACTAGTATGGTTCAAACTGAGAGAGTGCATTTCCTCCATGGCTAAAATTACACAAAGATAATGAGAACACATTTAACCACTTGGAGTACAAATGCTGCTTTACACGAGAGATCAGATTCACATTTGAGGTATACTTTGCTGAAGGAATTAAGAGGCTAAACTGTGTTTTGGAAGCTGAAAGCATTGAATCAAACAATGGAATAGCTGAGGATGGAAAGGACCTCTGGAAGTCATCTGATTCCAACCCCCTGCTCAAGCAAAGTCACCTAGACCAGGTTCCTCAGCACTTTGTCCTCTTGGGTTTAGAGTATCTCCAAGGATATAAACTTCATAATCCCTTAAGTACTCAATCTCCTTTCCAGTAAAAAGTTTGTCATATGTTTAAACTGAATTTCCTGTATTTCAATGCTGTCTCGAGAGTCACAACCATTTAGAGTTATGCAATAATGTAATCTGTAGTCATTAATAAGCTGGGTTATGAAATACAGAAACTAAGAGCTGAATGGATACTATTCAGCACAATTCAGTTCCTTAAGCCTCGGCAGCAGGGAATTAATCCAGGTGTCTCTGCTCTTCAGAATTCACCTGATCCCTTAGTGCAGGGACTGAGCTGTGAGGTGATTGGATCCCACAGATGAAGGACATGACAAATAAGTGTAGGTGGTGTTGGATATTGTTTCTTAAAAAAAACCCCAACAACTTTGAAACTACACCAGACTTCTAAAGCTCTGAGTATGTAGTTGAAAGGTGAAAAATCAATTGCCTTAACCTCTCTGGAGCAAGCTCAATAGGTATATCTTTGGCTGCAGGGCTGACACAGCAGGTTGGATCCATACACTGAAGGAAAAAGGAAATAGAGAGAGGCCTTGATCATATGCACAGCTTGACTGGGCATTCTCAGAAAATTAGATTGAAATTGGACTTGGTCCAAATGAAGATGGTGTTGGAACCAACGTACCACATTTTGGTTAAAATCCTTAAATTGGGACTATATCTCTGCTATCAAGAAGCTAGGGAAAAAGGTTTATTCCAAGCTCCTTGAATTTTATTGAATACTTATGGACTTCTGTATTTAAAAACTATTTCAGAAAGTCTCTATAGAGGTGGACATAGAAATATTTCACAACTCATAAAAAGAAAGATATATCTGCTGTACAAACACCTCTATTAGAATGAAAGCTGTTTGCACAGTCAATTTCTAAAGGAAAATCAGACATTGTAGAAGACACTCATCATGGTAATCTAAGAAAAATTATCACCAAAAATCAGAATCATCCCAGAACTGTGCTACAGTGAGCTCATATCTTTCTGGAAGCTGATTCATGTTAAGCCAGTGACTAAATCTTTCAGCATAACCAAGAGCAGCAGTATGCAGAATTCTTTTCCCAACAGTTACTGGAAATGATGAACAATAATACATTTTGCATATTGAAACTAATATATGCAGGAGTTGGTGCTTTGGGACAGAAATGGATTGCATAAAATCGCTCACTTGTTAGCTGAATGGCATTAATGCCTGACCTCCTTAATCCATATTCAGGAGCTCACAGATTGGAAAGGTCATCTCTGACCCCACCGCCTATTCACATGGATATTCCACATCACCCTTACAAATGGGCTTGTTGTCTTCAAATTACAGAAAACCAACAGCAATTACATCATTAATTCTCTGAATACACTGTCTTGAGAATGGGACAAATTTTTGCATAATAAAAAGCATTTGAATATTCCTTGCGATCGAAGCTACAGTCTGCAAAGCCCACTCAGTGGAGAGCAGCACACTGAGTTTGAATCACAGAATGTTCCCAGTAAAAATACCAGCTTTCAAATGCAGCATTTTACTGGAGATTTAGGGGAAGAGACACCCATTAAAGCATATCATTTGGACATGCAATATTAAGCAACTCTTACTAAAACTGATCTTTTGGCTTTAATGTAGCCTTCAGTTTAGTAAGCCATAGAATTTAAAGAATAGCAAACAGACCTATCCTGAAGTTCACTTGATACCATTGATTATTTTACAGGTAAACTAAAACAAGTTGTAAAAATGAGGAAATAAAAATAGAGATTTAAATTATTTAATTAAGTGTTCTATATCGGCGCACTAAATTAAAATTTTTATCAGTAACAAAAAGAAAACTGAAAAATATTAACAAATTTGATAAAATATGAACAGTTCTAATAGATACAGTCAGTCAAAAAATGATGGTATCTTTTAAACAATCATAGTGCAAAGGCAGATTAAAAGCAGATGTTTATGGGTGAAACAAGCCTTCATAAGAAGTAGCTATTAGGTTACCAAATAAAATTGAATTTACCATGGCTGTAAACTTGGCAGAAGGGTTTTTTTAGCATAGAAATGGGCTGTTATTTATTGATATTTAACCTGAGAATGATATCCACTTTGTAAAACATTAGCCCACATTCTATAGTCTATGTATTAGAACAGTGACTAATGAAACAAATATAGTTCAGACTGGAGAGAATATTTCAGACCTAAAAAATATACAACTAAAAGAAGTGGCTTCCAGCATTTAGTGACATTAAACAATCTTCTAAAAGAATCTTCTGAGTGCCAGCCTTGCTCACAATGGTATTTGTCATGAGATGTAGCAGAGAAAGTGGGATATACGGTAGGTGGACAAGATTTGCTCTCCAAATAAATTAAGTTTTAAGTTAAGTTAAGAGTTTAAGTTTAAACTGTTCTGTTATTATTTTGTCCTGTGAATTCAATGATTCTGTATTAAAACTAACTTATTAAACATACAGTAAAACAAGAACAGATTTAACCCCAAGTTTGAGAATGGAGTCTCTTCACTATTAGGAGTTCAGTGTAGCATGGCTGGTTAATAGCTGTACTAAGGTGATATGTTGAAGAACAGTGTAAATATCAAATTCCTTACACTTAATTAAATGCTTGGATAATGTTCAACACCTCCTAAAATGATATCTAGATATGTACATAGCACTCTGTTGATGAAGAATTATATAAATCTTCATTTCCAGATATAATTCTTATTTTACTTATTGAAGCTGTGCCTTCAATATAATTGTTATATTACATAGTTATGAGGCATATATCAATGCACCAGACCTTCTTGTTGATAAGTAGTAAGTAAGCACAGGATGAAAAGCCAATCCCCATTTGACTTTTGCATCAAAGACAACTCTAAGTGGGTTCTAGAAGTGTTCTTATTTCCCTTCTTCCAGTGTCTATGCCCAGATGTGTTCCAATAGTGGGAATTCTCGGTGAAGAGCTTTTTTCCTATGGGAATCCATTATCTTTCTTCAGTAGACTTTCTAATGCTCTGCAATGTAAGGAAAATAAATTTATTTCTCTTTTACAACTAGAAAAGAAACTCAAATTGTGAACATAAGTTGGCCAACACCACCTAAAGGATTTCTGACAGACAGGGGCAGGGTGTTTTCTACAGCTTCAGGGTATTTATAGCGTTAAACTAGTATACTACAAGATTATGGAATGTGAGGATAATTTCAACAATCAGGTATATAAATAAAATAACAAGCAAATATTTGCAAGTATTGTGGACATGATATGGGTGGCGGGAGGAATAAAGAATGGTGTTTGTAGGAATTTGAGCATCTCCAGGAGACTGCAACTGTTCTGTCCTACATTCAGTAACAGCCAGCATTGGGCACAGTCTGTCCCTGTAAAAAATTTGCCTTTTGGTTTAGAAAAAGAATAACAATCTGTGGTGTCATAATCTGTTTGGCAGAGCCTCATTGTTCCAGGCTCTGCTACTTCCTCGGAGAGAAATGAAGCAAGTGCAAAGGAGCATGACTGTATCTTGCAGTGCTAAACAAATGATTCAGATATCAAATTACTGTCAAATGCTTCTACTTCTCTCTTTCAGTTCCCTGAGAGGCTCTACACAGCCTTCAAAAACCAAGAGATTTTCAAAATTATCCAACTCCAAATTTTACTTTAGAACTTACTTTAGCCTTTGAGTCCCTTAGTATTTTATAATTGAAAATCAAGGTGAAACAAAGGTATACATTGGTTTTCTTCACTGCTTTTGGCAACAAAGTGTTAAGGAATGATTACCAACATTTATTGGAAATTAATGTTTGTCTAAACATCTGGTGCATCAATAGGAATTTAAGAGAAACATAGATAAATAAATATTATTGGAAGTTTGAGATTACTTATTTAAAAAAAAAAAAGACATTTTGACATAACAGCTGCGTTAACTGTGATTTTTTCTAAATGTTCAGGCAACGAGCACTGCCCAGCCCACTGGAGTAAAGCAATAAACAAGAAAACAGGATTCCTGGTTCCTACTACAATATCTATCACTCAGGCAGGTAATTGCAGTTCCCTGCACTTCTGCTGAACATTATTAATGTTGCTTATTTAAAGTGAGATCATCTGGACTAGAGCTGCCTTTCATCAGGAGTGTCTATGTTCTATCCAGAACAACAAGGTAACAGAGTGAGCAGAGTTAGGACACCTTCTGATCTACATAAACCTTCAGAGAAAAAGCAAATACATAAAAGACAGACAAATTTATCCAAACTGTTCATTTACCTAAAAACAATGTGCAAATAAAGATGAAACCTAATTTCTTACTATTTAACTGCAGATGTATGTGTATAATACCAAAGTTCAAGAATTTCAAGGATACTCCAAGGATGAAGTTCATGGAGACAAATAAAATATCCAGTCTTACTTCTGACTGAGTTCCTTGCTGTAATTACTTCTTTTTTGAACAATTTTCCTTCCGTATATTTTTATTTCATGACTATATCACTATACAGTTTAATATTTTCCAGTGAAAAATGTATTCAGCTATTTCACTCATCACCCAATCAATTGTTGAATAAATTATTCATGAAGAGAATTAGTATCTTTGATCTTTGGAAGACGGAAGATACATAATGACCTCAAATAATTAGGAATTACAATTAGGAATATGGCTGAAATAGGGAACAGAGTGACTGCACTTTGCAGGCAATAAACTGTTCAGAAAAAAAAAAAGCTTGCATTTGATTTCCTTTCTGCAACAGGCCCATTTAATATTTACAGGACATTTAACTCTTTGGTGACAATTTGTAATTTCAGTACACCTTTAATTCAGAGAAAAATTCCACAATCAGCTATAATTTTTTATCAGTCGAAGTTCAAACAAATAGCTCTACTTCACTTTTAGGGTTAATTCAAAAAGAAGTGGGACTATGGGCAGAGTGCTGACAGACAAACAGATATTTGTATTCAAGAGCTTTATATACAGTTCTCTTTTCTCATTCTTTATATGCCTACCTTTGAAAGAGTAAGGATGCTAAAATGGTGATTTCCCCAATTCAACACTAATTATGTGGCAAATTGTACAAAATGCATGTAATGGAGAAGGTAATGGACTTTCTGAGAGATCATATCTGACAGGCATGTTTACCAAAGAAAAACCCACCTTGCTGGTTCCTTCTCCCTTTTGCTAACTGCCCCAAATGGGAGATGTGCCCAGCTCCTTTTGCAAAGCTTTCTGAAGCAGTACAATATTAAAATAATAACCTCTCATGGCGTGTGGGGCTGGGTGGCAAACGGAAGTTAAAAGTGTGTCAGCCCAAAGGTGCTGGAACAGGAAGGCCAGTGAGTCTCCTGAAGGAAATATCATCAGCACTAGAAGTTAATTTATGGGTTCCTTTCCTCAAAGTGTAGACCCTCAGTCTCAATTGACCAACAGGCTGGTGGTTTCAACATGGATTTGGGTATCAAAGTTCTCGACTGAGAGGCAGGAGAGCATCCTCCTTGATTGCCTGGTCATCATTCTGCTTGAGCTGAGGTATTTGCTGCTGGTTATTGTACCTCCTGACTAGACTTTGCTGCTTCCTGCTTAACATTTAAACTGTGCAGCTATCTAATGTAAAACCAGACACAAAAAGATAAGGACACTCTTTTATTCACACATTCTAAAGCACTTTTGACTGCTGGGTCTATGAAAAGGTTTGCCTTATAAAAAAGTAAAAAGGACTGAATTCATCCATTGAGTAATTCAGGAAGAAAAGAACAATGAAATTCACTTAGGTCAGAGTTTTCAGGTGTTCTTTTTTTTGTTGTTGCAATGTATTGGAAGATAGAAAGATGACCTCAAAGCCCACAGCTGGTCTTCAGAGGGTCAGGAGCTAATCTGGCCCTCATTTGGACTGATTCTGCTCAAGCTCCATCGAGGGACCAAAATGACAACAACTGAGCTGCTGGGTGCCAGTTCTGACAGGGCCTTAATTTTCCAGTGTCATTTTGGGCACGTTTTCAAAAATGACTCTTTCCTCCACCTGCTATTCTTTAAAACAGAGATATAATTCATGGTCAGGTCAAGGTATGAAACAATGTTTACTTCACTAAGGACTCCCTGCTCCAAGAGTAGAAAACTCAGCTTGTGGTAAAGATTAAGGCAAGGTCCATCACCAAGATCAGCCAACAGCAGAAATGCTGGCACATCACATTGTCAATATGGTAAGAATCCCCTTCTCAGAATCAGAATTTAATGAACAAACTCACACCAGCACCACAGACACCAGTGCTTTCCTGCTTCTCACTGTGTGAACTGAGAGAGGTGTCAGTGGGATTGCTTGAGGATGAGAGTTGTATCAGGAAATTAGACTGGGAGATATTGGAGAAAGCAGCCTTGTAGTGAATAATATGAGATACAAGATTAACAGGAGAGTTTTGTACTGTTCTTAAAACAAACAGGAAACCTGTGGTTATGTCATCACTCTGCTGACACCAGTGACTCTCACTGTGTGAGGAGCCTGCAGGAGACTGAGGAAAATGCAAAGAGTAGAATAACAAGTGGAAAAGAGAAATATTACAAGCAAGTGGTTGGTGGAGTTAGGGTGGTATTCAGAAGCACTAAGAAGAGCAGATAAAGATTGCTTTGTCAGGAGAGCTAACCAATCCCAAAATGTTCAAAAGCCTGCCTCATGGCCAGCCAAAAAGCTTTTTGCTACAAGTCTGCAGCATTCCCAAACGAGTCAATAGATGCTGGGACTCCATTGGACTAGGTTATTTGTCTGCTCTAATAAGCATGCTTGATTTTCAGGGCCTGCCATTCCAGAGGCCAAATCAAAGATATGATATTAATTTCTCTCAATGATGCAGCATCCAAGACAATAGGAGAATGCAAATAAATCAATTCTACATGCTTAAACCCATCTTCCTTTCGTGCATGCCTGGTGATAGAAAATGATTTTTTTTTTCCAGCCTGCCTTGTCATTCTGAGGTATGAAAAAAAGAGATTTTTGTCGCAGTAATGAAGCACAGGAAAAGAGAGCTTGTTATAAACTGGTTACAGTTTAGACGGAAGGGCAGAGTTTCTTTAGCTTTGTTACATTAAGTATCCTCTTCAGACTGGAGGAATTACCACAAAAAACTTCATAAGGCAAGGCGGGTCCAATGTACAATTCATGAAAGTAAAAAGCAGAGATCTAATGAGCACAAAAGAAAAATAGTTGTTCTTCCCTGATGCAATGCTCAAGCTGCACCAATAACAAATATTAAACTGCTCTGTTAAGACATTCAACAAGGAAGTCAATGTCTTATTTGAGAAATAAAGAATTTCTTTTGGTTGCTTCTTGCTGCAGTTAGTTATTCACTCTTTGTTTTCCAAAATGTCAGTCACATACATCTATTTTTCCATCCACAGTTACTCAAGCATTAGTAGCAGGAATGCAAGTTACACTGCTGACTGTGTGGCTTGCTCAAAGTCAGAAGCACAGTGCAAACTTGGCCTCAGTGAAACTTCTTGTATTTACTTGCTTGCACAGAGAAAACTAAACAAACTGTTATAGATTTTATTCCTTTCCTCAAGGAAAGACCAAACAAAAGATCCTTATTTTAAACATTTAGAAGAAAACTTAAAAAAATTTGCTTACTCAGAAATATTAGAGAATTGTCTAAAGGACAAAGTGTTCATAAAAGAAGAAGCAGTTTTCTATAAAATAGATTAAAAGCTGTAATGATGGTATCATTAATTCTCTTACAATTCAATCTCATCTTTATAGAAAGCACCGACCCTCTCCACTCTATTATGTTTTAGGGCCTGATTTATGAAATCATCCCAGGATATTAATGATGCCACAGGTAACAGTTGTAATATTTCAGGTGGTTTACAGCACTGCTCTAACAATGGAGTACATTTAGTTTGAACTCCATTGCACTTTATTGTGCACTACTTGCTTTGGGGAGCACTGAGAATGCATATATGGTTTCAGTCACAATACTTCATCAATCCCTTCATCAATCCCCCACACTATCCTCTTGTCCTACTGTCCAGTAATTGTCCTGAAGTCTTTCCTCAGTCTGCTTTCTCCACACGTTTGTCTTGCTGCATATCTGGAACTGAGTTCACATGAAATGCACTAAATTCCTTTCTCTGGATTCTTTACCATATCTCCCAAACTTCTCTCCTCTTTAACAATCCTCCTCCACAGCTCCTTTTCAAGTCTGGTCCTGTGTATGCAGATTTTCTACTCCACATAAATACTTTCCCAAATAACATTTTGTCCTAACTCATCTTGAAAAGATCTAATCTCTCAGTGCAGCACAGATAAGTTCAGAACAGCTAAAGGGATGCTCTTGATTATGTCTTGTGCTTAAATGGCCTTAGTATGACTTCAATATTCATTCCCATGTTCTTCCCACCTCTCTGTCATAGAATGATAGAACAATTTGTTTGTTCACTTAAGAGGCTGTTGAACAAAATGGTATCCATATTTTCAGTACATGCATGTAGCTGAAGAACCTCTGTGCTGGACAATACACTTTGGTTGAGCTACAGTCTGAATCCTTCCTAACAGAAATTATAAAAATTAACAGGATATACAGTCATTAAGAAGTCAGGCAATTTTAAAACTTGATAACAAATATTTTCTTCTTCTTTTTTTTTTAAAGTATATTTGTCAAAAAATCTTTTTCTACTTTTGCCTCAAGACTTCTTCCAACTATGTATATTCTTGTGTGATACAAATCCCCAGACAGTTAACAATATTCAAAAATCAAATTTTTTTTTACAGGAAGAACATGAATCTTCACTAACACCCCTATTGTTCAAGACAATACCTTTTCCCTGGTGAGTTAATAACTTTAGATGACTGAATTAAGTCTCAATCACTGCTATAGTTTTGAAAAACAGCATTATTTTCATGATTTGTACTTCAGACCACCTGAAGTGAAGTTAGTGAAAGAAAGGACCTTGATTCTGAATTTCTCAAGCATGATTTGGGTGCTCACTGTCCAGCACAGAGGAATTTCTTCAGCTTTTACACCCATTGGGAACTAAACAGGACAGAATAACACCCTCTGCAAAGTGCAGTTATGCATTTGTTCATTCCTATCTGATTCCACTTGATTAACATCACACTGCTTGTAAGGCAAGAAATTGATCTAATGCTGGGAAGGATTATCAGTAAGAGATTAAGATCCTGTTTCTCAATAATATCAAAATTTGCATCAAAGCCTTTTGAAAAGACATTCTAAAATATTGAGGACAAATGATCACACACACAGTCCCTCCATCACCCTTGAACAAAACTCAGAGCAAAAGTGTTACCTATTCCTCTATTGCAAGTTTGTATGGCACAATCACTGTACTGATTGCCCCAGACATCCTGTTTCTTCCTACTGCTGCAGAATCAACTTTGCAAAGGTTGCTGGAAGAATTTAACCCCAATAGATCCTGCCATCAAACTTCACTTTTTCATGGTTTGTTATTTCTACTGTGCTTGACACTGTGAAAGCAGAGGTCAGGGCCCTATTAAGACAGGTTACCAAAAGCTGGAGGAAAGTGAATTCATACCACCATCACCATTATATGCAGTGACTGAACTCGCCTCTCACTGCTTATTGTTTGGGTCCCAAACCTTGACACAACAGCACAAGAAAATAAGAAAATTTACTGCTTTCTTTATTCCCTCTGATGAAACAGACAGCCATGCCCTCTATTTACAATGTCAGAAACCTCATACCCATTACAAAGATTATTTTGCAAAACATGGACCCTAACATTTAGGCCAAGTTTTATCATATTAGGCAAAAATACTCACAGCCATGACACCATATCTGACAAGCAGACTCAGTGTCCACCTGCGTATTAAAAAGAAAAGGGTAAAGGCTGGAATCTCTTCATCAAGGTGGTTAGGCCTGCAGGACTTGCTATAGAATCTTAAAATGAGAACACAGCTCCATACAAGGTTTTTATTTTGCTTTATGATAAATATTCTATTAACCAGTCATATGATTATCTCCCTCTCCTTACCCATAGCACTGATACCTGCACCAAAGAAGGCAGATTATTTTGGCCTTTGCCTTTCTTAAGCAAAAGAAAAATCAGAAAGAGGCAGAGAACAGGCAAACCAAGACACCTCAGCAAATAGGCTGAGAATCAGCTGCTGGCCAGTGTGAGGGCAGAAAAGGAATATCCACCCTTCTGTGGATAAGGGACAGGGTGAGGGATTTTAAATAAATAATAACCCAGATATAACAAGATTTTTGGTAAGCTCCAAAACCAGCTTCAGGGCATGGAAAACATACAAAGAATTTACTGTGAGTTCTAAAAAATGGAAACAAAACAGATTCCACAGTGGAGGTAGGCTGCAAGGAGCTTAGCTGGGGGAATGAGAGGAATTATTAGCCAGCTGGAAAGATGGAAAGCTCAGAGTCTTCCTTCTGCTTCCTTCTCATAAGATCTTCTCCTTGAGATCTTTGTCCAACCCTCCCTCTGGAAAGAGAGCCCAGGCTGCACATGGAGCCTAAGGAACAAGGATCCATTAGATAAAGAGAACTGGGAGGAAAGCATGTCTTGATCAAGTGTAGGGCACCATGCAAGTATTCTAATATTATGCACCAGTAGGCATTTTGAATTGTTCAATTAAACAATTCCCAAATTTAAAAAAAAAAAAAAAAAAAAATAAAAGAAATTAAGAAAGACAACTCTTCCATGAGGATCAAAAGAAATATTATAACAACTTGATGGCATTTCCTTTGAGGAAAAGGGTGTTGAAAAAGCTTAGCTGATCAAGATGTACATCTGTGAAAGATTTACCATATCCAAAATAATGTCCTGCCAGTGGCAGTATTGGCAGATAGTGCTAACAAATTAGTGCTTAACATGTTGATTTATTAGATATTACTTATAGCTCTCAATTTTTTTCAAGCATGAAAGATTTGAAAGACTCTGGACAACAAAATCTCCATAATTTTATAAAGATATTATGATTTTATTATTATGTCAGTGCAAGATATTGTCTCTCTCATTTTCATATGCTATATCATAATATTTTCCACTTTTTTTCTCTGCTGACATTGATTATTTTAATTTATTTTCACAGCCAGAGCACTAGGAAGAGCAATAGTATTTTTTATTCTTTATTATAGTACAGAGATAAAGAGATTTGAACCCATCCCCTCTGACAATCACTGAGCAAGAAAAATAGATATTTCACCTGATGCACTGATTATAGCCTGGGTTTCATAAACCAGCAAGAAATGTAATGACCTTTCAGCTATCTTTCGCTGCAAGAGAAACCAACAAGGTCTTAAGTCTCCAGCAGACCTTTTATAAACTGCAATGCTCATTTCAGATAACTCAAAATAAAAGGCAATACAGAGAATAATCCTTAATAGATTGAGCTAATGGAAACATATAAATCATGCTGTATATATTTTAATTTCTAAATAATTATTTAAGGCAATTTACATAAGAATTTGGGCTATATCTCAGTTCTCTACTGCAATACAAAATAAATTGCCATGACATTACAGATATTGCTATTTGAAAACCAACATTTGTATTTAATTGGGGCAATCATCCTCTAGGCATCCCCAGCCTGAGTAAAGATTCCTCCATGTTTTAGCAATCCCCACCAGCTGAGATGCCCCAGTTTGGCACCAGCCATGCGCCATTGCTGTGCCATCAACATGCTGTATTTCACCACTGCACCAAATAAACATCCTGACATCTAGCCAGCAGTTCCACTGAGAGAGACTTGCTCATGTTTCTGACCATACCACATCATTAGGAATGGCTACTTCCATTCTTAAACTAAAAGCACTCCCTAAATGATCTGCTGAACTGAGCCCTACAGAAATAAAATCACCCACATCATGCCCTTGATCTCATGGTCCACACCTTCTTCCCCTCACACCAGCCTTTTCCCAGCATATTTCCAGAGTTTGAGCCACATGATGTAAATCTCACAAAGTAAGGAAAAATAAAAGATATCTAGAATAGAATTTAAATAATATTTACCCCTTCCATAAGAATAATACCCTCCCTACTAACTGCAGTTCTGAATCCCAGCTCTTGAAACAAGAGAATGTTTTCAATTCTCCTGATAGCAAAAGAAGAGAATGCTGACTAAACCTATTATCTTCTCTGTGTGCTTATTTTCACTTTGATGTGCAATAAATAAAAAATGAACTGACAATTCTAAAATATGAAGACACCATATCATTGTCACTGTGTTCTTACAAATCTGATCCATTCATGCTGTTTAAGCTGCTGAAACCTTTGAAGTTGGAAAATGCTGCCATGAACTTCTAGCACTGGTAATTAAGACATAGTGTGGCAAATCAAAGGAGACGTGCTACCTTGCATCTACAGTTCCTTACCAAAAAAATGCAGGCTGAGAGTCACGATAATAAATCAATTGGTTCTGCTTTTCAGTAGGAAAAGATCTGTAACTTGTTGTATTATAACTCAATCCCATCTTGTATCCAAGATCAATTCCCCTTTCTCTTCATGCTTTATGATCATTGAATTTCTTTTTCTTAAGGCTAATTTTTCTTATAGAAAGTGAGGGAAATACTGTGAGGTTTGAGGAAAAAAATAAAAAAAAAAAAGGAAAAAAGTCTCTCATCATTTGTCTTCTCAGTGGGGAGAACAGGAACATTTCCTTTCCCCTCTACTACCACATTTTTCTCCTTCAAGCTGTTGTTGTTTGCCCATAAATTTCAGCAGGTTGAGCTTCTGAGGCTGTGCTAAGATTTGGGCTGGGAAAACACAGCCTATAAAGGTTTATTAGCACAAGTGGGTTAAGAAATGTGTGTGAGTGTGAAGGAGCCTTGTGTTCTGGGTAGTAGACTCCCTCTACATTTCATAATATATTAAAAATACAAACTCTTCAGCATTTCAATAAAAATAAATTAACATGTGATCCCGTTGGAAATCTCACTGCCATATTAATTTGCTTACTGCATAAACCAAATTCTTACATATGATGCACAGAATTGGTTCAGTTTAGGTCATGGGTTTCATTAAATTTTTTTTTTCCCTAACTCTATTCTATTTTATGGTTAAGTTTTTCTTCCAAGTGGATAGTAGGATAATGATTTATTTAAAATATATATATATATATATATATATGCCTAAAGGGCACAGAGAAGTTAGTTTGATTCTAAAAAGCAAAATAAGAAACTCTTCTGCATAATGATAACATTATTCAACATTTCCAAACGTGCACTTTTACATGGCCTTCCCTGTTGAAGTTTTCATCACTGATCTAAAGTTTTTGATTCCTTCCCAGAACTGTGAGCTTCTCCAGCTACTCTAAATCTGTGCTATCCAGCCCAACCCACCAATCCAGACCAATTTTCCAAACCTAACTGCATAAGGAGGGATGAGCTCATGCTACTCCTTTCACTTCTCTCCACCTGTTGGGGTTACGTGGCAAAGCCTCAGAGGGCAGAGCTGAAAGGAATTAGACAAACTTTGACATCTGCAGCCAAACATGCAAAAAGCAGAGCTCATATACATTCTACCCATGGCCTCAGAGCCCTTCTCACATTTATTATCCAATAACTGGGTAACTTGTTAGGTTTTTCCTACAAAACCACTCAAAAGCAAGCTGCAAACTCCTGGTAAGCTCCTGGGTACTCTCTGAATAGTCCTGAACAGACCTTTGCTGTCGTGGTTGTGACACTTCCTGCATGATCCTCAGTGAATCACTTGTCCTCCACACCCAAAAAATCACCTTTACTGAAATCATGAGGAACTCAGGGCAGACTTTGTTTCTCATTTCACATTTATACACTGTCTTTTATAATAGGACCTGACTTAAGCGTGTTATAAAAATAGGTGTTGGACCTCTGTCCCCCAGTGTTGTGCTTTTTGTCAGTCTTCCATCATAAAACTTGTCTTCCCTTCCAGTATCATCAGCTTCCTTAATTTCAAGTTATTTTCCCAGAATACCTGAATTTAAATGCTCAAATGGGGAATTGTCACCATTTTCTCTTGATCTGAACTGTGATAATAAGTGCACAAGGTTCCATAACTCCCAAAGGTCTCCTTATACTTTGCATGGGAATACATAGAGCAGCTATAACAGAAGTCTGCCACTAAAAATCCTAAGGGGCAATAGCTGTCATCCGAATTTTGTGACATAAGCATGATTTTGAATACTAGTGGTATTTTAAAAAAATTACACTACTGTCAAATATTTGTATAGAATGTAGAGATATAAGTATCAACTAAAGAAAAAGAAAAAGAAAAAAAACAACAAGAAAACACCTTTTTTTTTTCCTTAAACCTATTCCATTTCTGATGAGACTTTGTTAAGGAGACAGAGAGACACTGCAGTGAAATGAAGCACACAGTCAAACCCCATCCCTTGCACGGAAATAGCCTCAGTCTCATCCCAGTGAGTGAGTCTGTAATAACACAGAGTCCCTTTGCTGCTCCAGTCACCTCTTCCTGCCCAGGAGATTATTGCTGCTGCTCCCAGAGCATGGCATGTGCATGGCACTCACTCCCCACGTGTTCCTGGATGAGAACATGACCATCCTCCACAGATGCTCTTGGGTTGACAAATTTAGAATGATATTTCTAAATTTCAAACAGATTTAGAATGATATTCCTCAATATAAAAAACCCAAACTACCTTCCCACTGATTTAAAAGGATTTGAGAAAAAAAACCCACATTAACTTGAAGAGACATTTTGAATCGATATTTGGAACAGAAAACTTCAGGGTTTATGCTTTTCAGGAAGCTTCCGAGGCCAGAATTAAAGACTTTTGTTTAGCAGTGAGCCTTATTCAAGTGAAAACAAAACAATGATTCATAACTAATCAGGGAAACTCACAAAATAAATGTAAGAATGTATTTAAAATGCAGCATAGAGACTGTAGTGATGTGAATGTTCCAAATTTCTGATTAAACAGTGGTAACAGCAAGCTGGTCAGTGAAGCTTCCTAAGCTACATCCTATTTTCCTCTAAGTCTTAAATAAACTTGTAAGGAAAATGACAGAAACACTTTTCTGTAAATACAGTGAATATGAATAATTTTCAGCTAAAATATCAGAAATACATCCAACAAGGCCTTGTGATGCCCATTCAACTAAACCAGTACTTAAGAAATAAATAAAGATTTACTAGATTTATGTATTTTGGTTTAAGAATGCCTTATTCCAGTTAAATTTTATCCTGTGAAAAAAAAACCAAAACAAACCAAAGGGATGACATTGTTCCTGAAGGTGAACCTGTGCACATACACATATACAGCTGTGGTTGACTGCACATCACTGCCATTTATTTACCAATTCCTGTGGTTTTAGGAGTCAGAGATTAAAACCTTTAGACAGAAGTAATAAAATATCTTTAGTTTCTTTTTCCCACAATAATTCCATAAACTAGATTTATATTGGTGAGATACATTTGAATTCAGTTAGATTAATAGGATAAAAAAATCTAAGATTATGAAGACCATATTTTCCCCCATTACTCCTCAAAAAAGACACACAAGTATTTTCAATACCTTGAACATTTTTGGGTTTGTGTTAAGAGAAACTGTTTCTAACACAAAGTATTTTTGGGGTTAATTTGTGGTAAAATGAAAGCTTTGGTTAGATCTCTTGCTTTCTGATTTTCAGCCATGGTGGAACAAACCCAAGCCTAAAATCACCATGACACAAAACTAGGCCATTTTTGAGTGAATTTCTCCAGCCACCAGCCAGATTCACTCAAAACTTGGGAACAGCTGGGAGGGAGCTGCACTCAATACTCATTTTTAAGGCTTTCTAAAAAGAAATTCCATTTTCCTGATTTTCATAAATAGTTTTGTTTGGCACAAGCCTTATATATACAATAAAATATCACGTTGTTGAAAACAGCTGCCTGGTTTTTAATCTATTTCCCTCCCACTTCTAGAACAGTATTTTTCTTTGTTTTTAAAGATACTGCTACAAAATACACACATAAGCAGCAAGGTTCTAACATGTCACAGATAATAGAGCCTCATCATAGTGAAACTGTATTCAGCACAGTGAGAGAAAAATCCTCAGAGAAATGACTCACTAAGAAAAAGCCCAGTGAAAGCCATACAGGTCTCTGGAAGATAATATTCAGTCACAGCATGCCTTGAGAGCTGACAGCACTTGTAAATTTAAAATTTAAAATTTAAAAAAAAAAAGAATCAAGGCTACAAACAAGAGGAATGAGAAAAAGGAACGACCATGTTGGATTTAAATGCATTTTTAAAATCCCCCAAACTAGATAAGTGTTCTCATGAAATTATGTTTAATATACTATCTGGAAAAAAATATCTAATTCTTTGCAGAAAGATTTTCTGTGACCCCAAACCAGCAAGGGGAAAAAAAACCCCAAAACACCCCAAACCAAACAAAGTTGAGTTGTTTAGTTAGTACCATCAATTTATCTCAGGAGTTGTGGAAAAAATCCGTTCAGAAATTGCACAGCAGATCTTGAAGAAATATGTGCTGAAACTTTATGCTTCCTTCCTCTCTGGTTGTGAGCAGAGTTATGCACATGCTGAGGCACTTGCAAAATCAGATTCTAAAATTAGAAACCTTCACTGCACCAAACTGAGCTGTTCTGTGCCCAGTCAGCTCTCACCCTCTTGAGCAGCCATCACTTCACCTTTCACATGCTGTGGAGCTTATTTTTCATGTAAAGGGACTCTCTAAAATGAAAAATAAAGAGAAAAGACCATCCTCAGGAGTTTCTGATCCCCTGCAGGGATCTCTTCTCTTCCCTGTTTGTAAGCAAGGAAATTGATTGAACTGGATATTAACAAATATCCACATTTTCCACTTGACCTACCAAGATCCTCTCAAAATCACATGTGCATCTTTTTCAAGGAAGTGACATGACAGTTGTTAAATCTGACAACACTCTTTTCCCCCCCTAAAACATTCATAAGTATTCTGTGCCCCAGTGATTCACTACACTCATAGGCATCTGTGCAAACTCTGGAGAGCCAGAGCAACACAAAGTCCCTAAGTTTTGACAAGGAGCATCATAAAAATATTTCTGTTCTATTTTTATCAGTAAGCTTTCTAAAATACTACTGGCTTGTGGAGACAGGCGTTGTCTGAACTCAGAATGATGGTTGTATATTTAAAAGAATAAGGCTTAAGTGCGCTGAGCTTCTTTCCTAAATAAAGTTAAATAAGAAAGTGCTCTGCATGCTTCCCAAATCTAGAGCCTAATCAGAAGCATGATGTAGAAGGAAATCCTGCTTAACAAAACCAAACAAACAGCACAGCTTTTTTTAAATCTTCTTTTCCTGCACTGGGTATTGATTTGGCCACATTCAGGATGTACAGACAGGAGCAAGATCCTGTAAATGGCTTCCTAGATACACAGGAGAAACTGGAGAAATTAAGGTAAGGTAGGTAAAATCAGAAAAGAGATCAGGAACAGAAACGATTTCTTTAAGTCCAAGGAGATGTGAGAGAAACAGAGGGGAAAAAAACTAATAAAATAGTCCAGGGAAATTAGGAGGAGGTTTCTCTGTAATGACAATTCAAAGAGACTGCGTTTTTTTATTATTTTTATTTTGGAAAAAGAGCCTGTTTGCAAGATGCAGCTGTGACGATCCTACAGTTCTAGCAATTAGTGTTCTGCTAATTAAATTGCAACATCAAAGAGGTAGACATGGAATGGGTAGCAGGATTAAAAGACACCTAAAGCAGTGGGAACTTCTTTACAGGTTGCCAAGGTTGGAGCATCTATTGATTAAATGCTGCAAGCACCCCTGGTAAATACTTCATTCTACTTCTTCTCGGTGGCACAAAGGTAGAGAGCATAAGCTCATGTCTGAAAAAATATAAATGGTTTGGTAAGTATCTAATATTGTAAGGTTGCATTATGGTATTGAATATTATTTTGTAAATACAGACTCTGATCTTCCAAGCCCTCAGTAGTTACAAGTGAGCTCTGAAGTTCACTTTTCTTCCAGTATCAAGTATATTAAATATAAAAAACAAAGCTTTTGCAACTACAGTGACATTTTCTTAATTTCAGAGGTTGAGCATTGATACATAATTCTGTACAGTTATTTTTATGAGCTCTGATACATCTAGAACCAATCACAAATTTATTATTTGCATCTCATTTTCATATGATGCAATAAAAATTTCGCAGTGGGAAATTCAGACAAAGTAAGAAGGAAAAGGGAGAGAGAAGAGAGGTGAAAATAAATAGGAGGGAAAGAGAGAGCAAGAGCATGTGAGAGGGAAAAAGCAAGTGTGGGACAACATGTGAGTGCATGAGCAGGAGAACTCGAGGGAGGAGAGAAAAGAGCAAAGAGAAACAGAGGTAGCTGAGGGAGAGAGAATGAGAAAACAATTCTCTTTTTGCCACATCTTGAACCGTGGCCAAGTGAAAAAGCTGGTGAAATGGAGTTAATGAAGCAAACACCTGCTTCTAATATATGAAAAGCAGGATGATTTCTGTAGAGTTGATTTCTTGTGTCAGATTTGCTGGTAGGAAATTGTCATTAAGAGCAGATCAAAAGTGAAGGGTGGTGATTTCCTCCATTCTTCCTCCAAAGGATTATTATTTCAAATAGATGTAAATTGTCCTGAGATAAACATGTCAGAAATGGTTAGTTCTAGAGAGTTCTCAGAGCTTCTTTATGTGGTCTGTGGTGTGAGAAGCTCCATTGAGTGTGGCTGCATCTGGAAATCTCTGTGCACCCAAATCCTCCCTTTTCCACCCAAGATTCAATCTCCTGTACCACAATTTCCAGCTGATGTGCACATCCATGTGTCAGACTTTGCAGTTATCTGTTCAGATAATTGGCTCAAAATTAACTTCGCTTTGAGAAAGTCATCCAAACTACTCCATAAATTATAATTTTTCCCCCACATCTGTTTATATAGAACCAAAATTCAGTATCTGTTTGCTTAAACCTAGTTTGACACTTTTAGAGGAATACACACCATGATTTTGCTAATTCTTTACCTGTGGAAAAGCAGGTACTCTGACATATTTCCACCTCTGGCAGGGAAGGGTTTAGCCCTCTGGACAACCCTCAGGGGCTCCCTTTTACATAATGAAACTAATATGCTGCAACACACTCCAGCTATTCTTCTGGATCAGATACTTTGCATTTATGATGGTATTTTGGTGTACTTTTAGCAGGGCAATTTAATTAGAATTATCCATGGATAGTTTAAAAACTGAATCTGCAGATCATTTATTACTGGCCTGTATTTACTGATGCAGCAACAAACCCATCTGGTTAGGGCTTATTCCTTAATTAGTTCATTTAACATTTTTGTCCAAAGTGAATCGACTACAACTTTATACATGGCACAGGGCATAAATCAGCCTCTCTCCATCACAAAACAGAGCAACTAAACGGGGAGTATTTCTCGTTGAGGGCAATTTTTACACATTTCACTCATCGTGCCAGAATTGTCAGTGTGAAATTGTGACAACAGCTGGCTAAAAGTGAGGGATTATGACCTTCTCACAGTGATTACATGCTAAAAATTAATTGTGTTCCCCCTCCCAGCACTGTGGCATTGTGATTACTCGAAGCCGAGAGCGTGGGTGGGTGTGGGAGAGATGCGTGCGAGAACAAATAGATTACAGGGCACACAAATCAATGCTTGTTATTGCTAAGGCATAAAAAATGGTTTCTAGCTAACAAATACTGAAAGAAAGAAAGAAACAACAAGTTTAATTTAATTACCAGTATATCTGTTTTGTACTCTGGAGCAACGGAACTAAGATAAATTGTGAGACTAACATCCATCTGTATGTTATATTAAGATGCTGGTACAGCCATATCTTTCAAAGCCCTGAGTTTACTCCACCAATCATTTAAAAAAAATATCTCAGTCCTTTTCTATGCCATAAGTTATATAGTAAATCTTGTTTCTTTTAATGTTACAGCATCTTTCTTCTTGATGCTACTTTTTTTTTTGCCGGTATTTGCTGCAGGAAATATTGATCTCTGCTTCTTCAAAATGAGTTTTCCTTGTACCCTTTCTTATTCAGTGGACCCTACAGTTTGTATGCTTGATATTGCACATTCTCTCTCTGGGGAAAACTGTTCTGCCACTTTACAGTTTCTTTAAGCAGAATTCTTTTCACACTTTATATAGCATTGTTCTGTGCCAATTGTGAAAAACAAAATAAACCAAAACAAAACCCAGCTGAAGCCTGTTTGGTTTATTGTATACATTTAGTTACGCTCAAAACTATTAGCTGGGAGCCTGAAGGCCAAATCCAGCATTAAACCATCTCTGACTTAGTCATATCCTTTCCCAGAGCAGCATGGGAAGCTAACACAGGAGCTTCAAAGAAGCTTCACATATTTTTGCAATGATCAAAAGTCCATGAAACATCTTAATTTGCAAGCTCACTCGCCATCACAAGGTAGTGGAGTTAATATGGGGAAAAAAAGACTTTTGGGCCACTGTTCCACACAGTGTATAAGCACATTCCTAACACAAGTATGTAGCTACCTGTCTGTACTTTTTACACATATATTTCTTTATTACTTTGGGTACATCCTTCAATAATCCTCCATTGTTGGGTTTAGATCTCTAAGAACTGTGAGTGCTCTCCATCTCTGATTCACGGATGGTGCAGCTCAGCAATTCTATTCCTTCCCATAGATTGAAACCTGTCTTTAGGTTCAGTACAGGAACAGCAAATTAAAAGAACTGTAAATGACACACATTTTTTCATCTGACCACTGATGCTGGTGGTTGGAAACATGGCTGTGAACACTGGGTTTGGCTGAGGAGAGAGAAATCTTCTCCAGTTGCCACATCCTATAAAACAATTGTCTTTATTTTCCAATGCCTGCATGTTTATTTTCTTTGCTCCCAGCATTAACTGAGCTGCTTTCCAACATGTGACTTACTTTTAAAAAATGCCCAGTCAACACATTTTCCATGACATCAGTGAGAACGGCAGCTCTCTGAACTTTTCCATATTTGTTTACTTTTCTTTAATCAAATTAATTAAACCTTTAGGTCCCCATTTTAGGAATGTTAGTAATAGTACTATCTGTGGGATCTCTTTCCAGCAGAATGAAACAATAACAACTTTCAGAGGTCTCCTTTGAAGAGCTGTGGTCTCAGTGCCTCATCCAGCTGCATTTCCACTGGACCAGAGAAAGATTCTTTCTTTCTTTCTTTCCAACTCTGAGAACTCTTTATTTTGCCTTTTTATGCTAATTTAAGTTAAAACTCCAGTAAGACAGAACGTTTTTTAAAGGCAATTATTCTTTTTCTTTTCCTTCCTCGGTCATAGGAACAGGGAGTAAGGAAGCTAAATTTATTCGCTTTAATAAAAAAATAAAAAGCCATTCTTAAAAATTGTAATTGAAAATGAACTAAAAAAATCCTATGAAATATTGAAAAAAACAATAGGAGATATTTAAGCTCACTCACAATGTTCTTGAATTTTCTATTTGAAGAAATAGTAATTTAAATAGAAAATTTTTAACAGATCAATATTCTGGGATAACGCAATACTTACAGTTTGATTAGCAAACTGCAACAGTATAAAATTACTCACAAGGGTTATTTTTCCTGGTTTAAGAAATGATAGTGTACTTTATACAACTATTCCCATCACCCAAACTTCAAACTAGATTTTTAGCAAAATATATTTCCAATTGCCAGCTGGCAAACTAATTCCACTAGTGAGAAAATAAGACCTATAACGATTACATAAGGTGCCATATTTGTACTTAAATTAATTATTTTGTTGGTTAACTGCATTTTCTTTAAAATTGGTTGAATGAACATTATCAATTTGAAATATTGACATAGTTTAGTGAGGAGGGTTTTTTACTTTTAAAAATGAAATTAAATCGTTTTAGATACTACCCCTAGACCTGCATTTAATGTCTGCTTTTATAGTTCTAAAGTAATTATATTTTTATATCTAGCCATTACATTTTGAGATTATTCCATGTTTAATCTCTGCTGGATTTTGCTAAGCTAAGTAGATAAAGGCATATGCACATTCCACTGTACCTCAGTGAGTCCACTCAGGCTACATGGGGCAAAAATGAAAATACAAGATCTACAGCATTGATACAAGAAGTCATGTGCTCTAAGTAATATGCTCCCTGATCTCTTATTAGGAAGGTGGTGTCCATCGAAAAATTAACTTTTTTCCCCACTCCAAGAAAGTCATGAGTTAAAGTATTAACCTTTAGAGGGGGGAAAAAGAAGAAAGACAAGAAAAGGATTTCCTGAAAAAAGGACTTTTTTTTTTTATTTATATAAAATTGCAAACAATGCAATTACAAAGTTGTCGTAACACACATCCACATAACCACCTTTATTAGTGGGAGATACAGGAAAGTAGGTAGGTGCCACTGATTTCTGCAAGAGCCTGCAGCCATCCATAAGCATGAAGGGTGTTCCTGCAGTCATCCCAGACAGATTCCTCTGGGACAGGACTTGCCTGCAGCAAGGTCTCAAGGCTGTGGCTGTTCAGGGGGACTGTCCCTAGGCTGGCTGTGGCTGTGACTCTGTGGCTGTCCAGCTGTCCAGGACTGTCCCAGAGCCATGGCAGAGGCAGCAGGCAGTGCCTGCCTTATCTGCCATCTCCCCAGCACAAATGGATGTGTGCTGAGCTCTAAGACCACACAAATCACCCTGGGCAGAATAATAATTGTACTTGTAGCTGCAGCCAAGCTATTTCACGGACATGTGGGGTTGGCAGAAAAGTGAATCAATTTATAAAAGAGTGTGCAGCGTTAGATAAAGCCCAAGCCCTGACAGCTTTATCTGATAGGTTCAGTTTGTTTTTTCAGAAGTGAGTAGCCCTGAGGCTTTTTGCTGAGTTTTATCGAATAGTCACTTTATTTTAAGCAACAACAGGGGTTTAATAGGGAGGGGGAACATGCTGAAAGGTCACCTGTAGCCAGGTATTATCATCTGAGCAAATGCAAACTGTACATCATGGAAATCTCTCTACAAACTGACAGTCAGTATTCATCTCCTAGGAGTTGTTTCATCTCTATGCTCACACTTAAAATACTGCTGAATTTTCTTGGTTGCTTAAATATTATTTTGGTATAACTGACATGGACACAGTAAAAAGACATATTGTAATCAAAAAGAAAGCATAAACAAGAGTGGAATTCAGTTCATTCAGCAAAGTTCTTTTATAGAGCAATACATTTTAAGATAATTTCCAGAGCAGCAAATTAAACAGACACAGAAACAAACTTCTATACATCTTAAAATTATTATGATCACACAAAGTAATTACCACTAGATGCTAATTTCATATACTGCCGGAAAAACCTTAATTAAACATTGAAGATGGCAGAAAAAAAGAAATCAGAAACTGAAAGAAATCTCAGAAGTTTTAGGGACTATCTTCCTCAGTTTTTCTTATCCATGGAAATGGTAAGAAGTACAGAATTAAAGCAAATGCATTTTGCATTTAATTAATCTAACTACAGAAGCAGAGATCCTTAGTCCATTGAACCAATTCACAAATTATATGAGGAAAGCTTGCAAGACAAACCACCGCAAGAGCATTCAAAGAGCCTTTCATTGCAGCTAATTTCAGTTACCCATTTCATTACAACAACAAATGTAAAAAGCACTACATAACAATGGTGGTGTGGGAAGACACATTTCAAGAAGAAGACCACAATTTCTCCTGAATGCCATCACTGCACTGCTCACTCTGTTGCTTGAAGAAATAAGTCAGTCAACAATTATAAGATGTTTAAGGATTGTATGTTTACAAGGTTTAAGTTATTAAACCCACCTCCTAGGCTAGAAAAAAATGCATAGCATACAACAAGAGCATCCTGTAAATTATAGTTGAAGACCAATGTTTAAATATTTTAAACACTGAGGCTTGCATCTCAAATCACTATTCATGAATCAACATGAAAATGAACTTACTTTAAGAAGCCACAAGAATTCTAAGCAATTAAAGGGGAATTTCTAAGCTTTATGAAAAATACTGATCAGAATTTAGGAAAATACAGTTTTAGGGCTGGGTCCCAAGAACTAATAAGCTGTTTCTCTTTGCTTCTGTTCAAATCTCTAGGATCTCCAGAGACCAGTCAGTCGCAAATCCCTCTGCTGTATTTTCTTGCACATCTTTTCTTAAAAGCTGTGATTTTGCTGGAAGAGTCCAGATTTTTATTTGTCCAGCTAGCATGCAGATCTTGTCCATATGAGGACCATATCCACACTTCGGGGAGTTAATAAAACTCTTAATGATAAGTGTTGATTCAGACCCTACAAGAACGCAGGGACCCTGCCACCTAAGTAGACAATAAATACTTCAGATTGCCATTCAAATTTAATCTATAGATCTAAAAACATTTCAAAAATGTAAGAGAGTTGTGCTTTCTACTCCTCCCAAACAATGTGTGCATTTTACACTTACAGAAACTAAGAGCAGATGGAAAGTATGTCAGCAGTGCTGGCAGAGCAGAAAAAGTCCTGCTCTCCTCACTCTAAAGATGCAATCTTTGCACCCCAAATTTCAAGAAACTTGAAATCTGAGCTTTGCAGTCTTCCAAGTATTCTTCCCTGTACCAAAGAATTTTGAGCTGTGCTGTCAGCAAAGACGCAGGATCTGTACCACAGTCATGTGCAAGGAGCAGCAGAGAGAGTTCTGAGTCTCTTTTGTCATTCACAACACAATGAGCTTGGAATATTTTGTTTACTTGATATCATTGTGCAGTGGATTACATTTTTTACAAAATGACAGATGTGTTTTACTTTATTTGTAGACAACGACACATTTATTATCAGGTATCTTAATAGAAATTCAAAGTATTACATTCAGGTTGATTACTATACTCAAGAACCTAAAGAGGATAGGGAGGGTTGGATTTTTAAAATCTGATTTAATACATCATTTATTCAGAATAATTTATTTAAATATTCATACAACCTCTTTATCCTTAAAAATCAAATCTCTCGTTGGGTGTGGGGTTGGGCATAGAGCAGTGGCAAACACAACAAATCTCAGAAAGTCAAAAATCCAGTTTGTCAATATTTTTATTTTTTCACAACAAATATGCCAAGTCCCATGAATTATTTAGGATATGCTCTTTGGTCCCCACCTCACACCTTCTCTGTTGCATATGTTGACTATTCATTAGCTGTGACACACTGCAGTGTCCCTCAGCCTGGGCAGACTCCAGGTCCCCAAGCTGATCCCATTCAGAGAGAATCTTGGGCTCCTGACATCACTTCACATGAGCCACAGTCAAGATCCAGTGGCAGCCTGAGAAATTCTCTGCTCATTTACAGCCACAGTGGATTCAGCATCAATGCTAGTGCTGGAAAGCAAATATCCAGGCTGAACGAGGTCACCAAATTTGTCTAAAAACATTTTTTATCCCTTAATCGCCCAGAGCTAAGTCACTAAGTTGTCTGCACTATATGTGTATTTAGATGACTAAGTGGCCCTGCTAGTTTGGTGTAGAGCACTGGACTTTGTGATATGTCAGTGCACTAGTGTGGAAAATAAACAGCATCCTCGACTGCTGAATAATTAATTCTTTTACTGAATTAAATATGAAAATAGTACTTGTCATTTAGAATTTCTTATGCTTTTTAATAATAGTCTCTTCAAAACCTATCACATTACTCAACTTCATATCAACATCTATTTTATTTACTCTCCGTTTTTAATATGCAGCATGCTGCAGTATTTTGTACTAACAGCCATATAAAAACATCAGATGCTGTCAAGTGGAAAGTGAAGGTTTTGACACTACTGGGGTCTAGGCTCATAGGCAACTTGGTATTGTGGGTTAGGCATCATAGCTCAATTTCTAAATGTGAAGGTAGCAAAATAGTTCATAAGGATATTTATGTAGTAAAAGGGTGTTTCCTGGGGAAAAAATTGTTTAAGCATATGCATATGTCCATACTTAACAGCACTAACCATAGGGTCCTGCTGCCTGTATAATGAAGAGAGGAAATAACCCCACAACACCCCTCATCACAACCAGAGCCAGACAAATAGTAATTTTCTTTTTTTTTAAGGAAAAAGTAAGCTTATTTAAGTCTGATGCTCGTATGCATATCCTCATTAGTCACACAGCATAAAAATCACTTTCCCAGAATAAAACTCTTTCTGCCCCTTCTCCCTGAGCTTTGAGGAGCTGTCTTATCCCACGTGTGTGGCAGCTTTACCAACAATGGGAAGTCCTTCTTCTCTAAGCACAACATTCTCTGAACAGAGCTCCCAGGACATACAGAAAGTGATTTTGTACAAGGCTTCCTGGAAATCGGTACCTGCCCCCCTCCCCCAGTTTACATTTTTGGCCAATAGTTGGATTTTTACAGGATAAGTTGAGCACCACATTGCCCACAACTGCACTCATCCAGAACCACAGGGGAGTCTGCTGGAGAAGATTTAGTTAACAGAACTCTTTCTCAGAAAATCCAAGATGAGGTAAAGTCATTTCTCATTCCTGGAAATATTAAAGAGACTTATGACAAAAAATAACAAAAATGCTGAGTTTTGATAATACAACAGGACCAGCTATAGCTATGCAAGTGCCAAATTTAAGATTTGTACAATAGCCCATTTTCATTTGTGAAAAACCATTCTTCAATATTTGCATTGGGTCAAAGTTATGAAACATCTAGACAGAATCTGTTACAGGCAGGAGGGGGAAAAATGCCTGCCTAAAACTTAAAAACTTATTTCTTTATGAAAAGTTGAATACTGTAACTTGCTATAAATTGTCTTGAAGCACTTTCTATTTTCTTACAATTCATCTACTCATATTTCCACTGTGAGTTTTGAGCTTCTTGATGATGGTCAATTAAACAGCTATTATAGTATAGTTGTTTATGCAAATAACAAACAGCAGAAAAGCATGTATTTGATGGAATTCATATTGTTTTCCCTTATGATCAAAATCACTTTGTCCTTAAAAACAAGCAAAATATCTGGAAAACAAACCAGACGATTTTCAAGTGATCTTTAAAGGGTGAAGGTCATTCTTTAACAAAAAAAAAAAACCAATCTAACCAACTCTTCGACAGTTTTTACAATTAAACTGAAAGCAACAAAAATGTTAGCAATGCAATCAATTCAGCCTCTCTCCGTTTGAAGTTGAGAATCTGCCAGCTCATATAAAAAATTTGCATTTCAAAATGAAACACAAAATCCTTCTTTACCTGTTTGAAATGAAAAGAAATCCCAGTGGAGCTTGCAAAATATATGCCCATTGTTTAATGACCTTCTAATACCAGCGAAAGAACATCCAAGAACATTGCAGATAAGTCTAATCAGGTTAATGATGGAAGCCAAGGCCAGGACTACAGCAAGCTGTTCGTTAGCATTTGATATTTCTGGCAAATAAACTCACTGCTGTTCATCCATTAAGTTCACATCCAGCAAATGGTAACAACTGCTCCTGACATTCGGTACAGAATATTCTGCTCCCATATAAAACCCTGCTGCTCTGAGGAAACCACCACTGACATGAAAGAGGAGGCTGAGCTTCTTCCAATGGCTTCTGTTAAAGCAGCACAGCAATAAAGTTCCAGCTGAACAGGGTAAAAACTGATCATAATTTTTTACTTTTTCTCACTGTGCAAGGACGTATCGGGGGAAATTTTGTTCTTCATTACAAGGCAGGATAGGGAAAATAAAACAGAACCACATATTATTATGTTCTCAGCCTTCATACTGAGATCATGGTTCAGTGATCACGTACTAAACATGATATTTTTCATAAGTACTGTTCAATCTACCATGTGCAAGATTCCAAATTTCTGCTGGCCTTTAAATCCCAGTTTTATGTGTCTCTTGCAATCAGTATTCACTGGTGAGCTACATGGACATAATCAAGCTTGCTCCAGCTGATTGCTGCCCAGCTTTAAAAGGCCCGGAAGAGCTGTTTTCTCCAGCTGGAATGTTGATTAAAGCTATCTCAGAAAACATGGAATATATGAGCACTCAGTTTCCAGCCACTCACCTAGAGACTACCAGAAATGCAAGATTTGCTGAGGTCAGGCTGAGATGTTTATAAAATTGATCACTTGTTTGGCCAGAAGGTGTAATTTGCCTGTTCACTAAAGTGGTTCCTGCTCTGCAGGCCAGCAGTTCTTGTTACAGTCTGGAGCTGTGAAATGTCTCAGGTTCCTTCAGTCCCAAATCCTTCTGCAGCCAGCAGAGTCCTGAATGACATCTGTCACCAGCTGCCTTGAGGAGCTGCTGATTCCTCAGGAAGGACGGGACTCTTCCCCTTTCATGGGAATGCCAATGAGGAAATGGAAGTACTCTCTTGAATCCGTCTGAGGACTCCACTGGGCCAGTGCCTGAGGAAGCTCTGAACTGCCTTTCCCTGCTGGATTTACCCCCCACTGTAAAAGTCATCCTCCTGACTTGTCCTCATGCACTTTTCCGCTATCCTGAAAAATATACTGGAGGTAAGCACATACACATATTTAGATATTCAAACAAAGGAATGTTTCTAAGGAGAATCTTAAATATTTCTCAAGAGTCTGCCTGATTTTTCAGAAGAACCTGGATTCTTATTTCCAGCCCAGGTGGAGGCTGGACATGGAATTCAGCTAATCATGTCAAGCAATATCTGAAGGTCAGGGGAAGTTAACAACTCACAAAAGATCAAGACTTTTAGGTGAACTAAACCATAAGCAAAAGCTATAAAAACTTACAAAAGACGTAGACAACCAAAAGCAACAGATTCTGTGGTAAAAAGGAATCCATTTCCTCACAGTTGGTTTCTCCCCAAGGATATAGGATCTCTATCTGGAAGCCTCAATTTTCCTAGGAATGAGCCCTTACTAGAAGGTGGAGTACAATATTCTAATGCTGCTAAATCTCATCTATTTCCAAATCCCTGGAACGTTCTGTCTCTTGCAGTTGTCTTGCAAATTGGCTGGTAAATATTAACTCAAGCTGGTCTAACAAAGCAGGCGATGAACTTTTTGCTCTTCCATTTCAGTGATCCAAATAAAGCCTGAGTACAACACAGATGGTTGTACTGTGCAGGGAAACACTTTGTGAGGAGATCCACTAGATTGCCCTGGAGGGCTAGACTGAAACTCCTTTGGGATTCAAGCTGTCACCTCTCTGGCACTAAATGTGACCTATCTTTTCAATTACATGACATAATTGTGACTAGCTAAAAGACACATTCACTTTTATCACTGACAGTTTCCCATCTGTACAGGCTCACAATTTCCTGTGAGAACTCCTGAAGAGCCTTTACTCTACACTTTGATTACAAATATGGACTCTGTAAAACTGCAGTGGTTATGCAGTCAACACCCCACAGGCACATAATGCAGGCAGATGAAAGACTGGGAATCTAAGAGATGATAAAACACCACAGCAGCTCTGACTTTCTCCATGGCAGCTGTAAAAAGATTAGGAATTGTTTAATATCTGCTTATACCATGCTTAGAGGTGCACGCTTAGATACACTGCAGAGGTCAGCTGATAGTTGCAGCTCCAGCTCTCAGTGAGAGCAACCTGGCTGCTCTCAATTCAACAGTCTGGCTTTGATCCTCAGGGAAATATGGTCTAGTCATCTCCTGCTTCCACTGCAAAGTGATTGATGTGCTTCAGCAGTTGCTGAAGGACAGATATGAAAAAATTTGCCAATCTGTCTAGAAGAGCCCATCAAGGGGCCTTTTATGTGTAAACATTTCCTGATTTGATGACATCTTATACGATAAATGATTTGTCTCACTATGTTTTTAATTACTCGGTCTAGACGAGATTAATTGCAATTTATTTCAGTTGAGGTGAGCAAGAGTATCAACATCTCCTATTGAGCACACATCTCCTATGGAGACAAGCCTGCATCCTCCTTGTCTTCTCTCCAAATGCAAAGGAGATAAATTGTCTCCTGCTCAAGGTGCTCCTTGCTTATCATCCCCAACAACTTCTTTCAACCAATTCCCAGCAGGGTTTTAAAAGCCCTGAGGTCTAAAAAGCTCAGTGGAGCTCTGCTTCTAGTGTTTCTGCCACCATGTCTGCACTTTGATGAAGGAGGAACCTCAAAATTTGGAGAAGAGAAGCAGCCTGTAGCTCTGAAAGGCTGCTCCACTTCCCCATGCCAAGGCACTGACAGTGCAGGTGGAAAGGGAGCAGCGCAGAGGCAGAGAGCAGAAATGATGGAGCTGGCACTGAAATCAGGTGAGAGTAGCAAAGCACAAGATCACACACACCATTGCCATTTCAGAATGAGAGGAAGGAATCATGACTGGACCGTAAAATTAACTGGTAGCAGTAAATAAAATAAGGTAGAAAAAGCAGATGGAAGTAGCAACATACTTGGGTACATTATAAGACATTCATTACAAGGCTGCCTGCAGCAGAGGCTGAAACCTCATTAGTCATATGTACTTCCCTGCACCAAATGTGTGATATTTACAGTTATGATTAGCTTATAGACTGGTTGAGGTTTGGACCAAAGCCTGGTTTTATTCTATCAGAAGCACTTGAGCTATCTTCAGGATAAACAGATATGACTTAGAAAAAAATATATGATGTACAGTGGCTAAGGTGTAGCTCATGGAGCAAATCCAGCGATAATGGGATATAAAGATAGAAAAACAGGAAAAAAAGAAATGATGAATGTGGACTGATGGCAAACACTGCAGGTGTATGGTACTCATTCATATCCAGTTGGGCAGTTAATGAAATAACCTGTGGAAATAGGTCTTTTAAAACCAAAAATTCCTGCCTGATACCAGCTGAATTACTCATCTTCTAATTTGCTGGAGATTTAAACAGAACTGCAGTGTAGACAAACAATAAGTATCTTTCTCTTACTGTTGATTTTATAGATTATCATGAAAAACTGGGAAATAGCAGGTCACATTGAACCCTAATCAGAATTTTAGTATTAGGGGAAAAAATACCTTTATTTTTTAAAAATAGTATTTTCTCAATGTAGCTCAAAGCATTTGTTCAGTGAAGAAGGGTTCTGAATCAGGGCAGAATTGTAGTCGCTAGTAGAGTTTTAGGATGCTGCTCTCACCAAACAACACACACATGAACTGGCTGAGGACTCAATTGCAAAGGCAAAAAGAATCAAGGTTGCAACTGTGGCAGGGAGAGAGTGCAAAGGGAGGGGCAATGGAAAGGAGGAGTAGAAGGGGTCAGTAGAGAGGAAAGGTCTAAAGAGATCAGCTGGCTCCTCATGGGACAAATGAGACAAACCTACCAAAAGTGAAGAGTGATGAGTTTTGAGCGGGATGAATATTGGTCTCTCTCTCCCTACCTGCACCTAAATTTCCCTGCTGCTCCCTTTCTAAAGCTGGTAAAAATGCAGATTTGGTCACAGAAGGCTAAAACTGCTTAGGTGAGACCTGTCTGTGCTGAAAATCAGCTCTCTTTTGATTTTCTGATTCAACGCATTCAGCTCTTTGAATTACTACTTTTAGGAGCAATTGTCCCAGTGAATATTAACTAGAATGTCTCCTAAGTCTCAGTGAGGAGTTAATTAGTTTCTGACTGGAAAAACAAGTGTCATATTGCTTGAATCTTGTCAACACAACACAGAACTCAGTGCATCACATGAAAGCAACCATCAGTTCAGCTGGATTTGAAAAAGAGTCTCTGAATCACCCCAGGTTATCTGAGTTGAATTTTATTTTTCCAGATTTATGGCTGACCATTATTCCCATGCTTTGTTTTTTATCAGCATGTGGCAAAAATTGATAGGTTTTTGCTTTCTCTTGTATTTTCCTTGGAATGCTTCATACAACAAATCTAGTAAGGTGTTTAGAAAGTCAGCTGATATATGAAGACATTAACAATCTGAGGAACATCAAATTGCTTGGAGACTGAAGAGCAAAACAAAAATAGGAAAACTTCTTGGGAAGAGATAAGCACAGAAGAAAATATAGAATTTGCAGAGCTCTACAACAAATTACTTTAGCACATGTGTGCATATTTATGATATTTCCAACAGAAAATGTCAAAGGAATTTTCCACAGCTCTGCTAAATGAACACAGACTTTTCTACAGGTGAATACTTCTTAAGAGTTCAAGAGTCTTAAACAATTATGTATCCTGTTAAAACAGATGACATGTTCCATGCAACCCTGGCAGCCCTTAAGAGAACGATTACAAAGTTTATGTTATCTTTTTTAGGTTGTATTTGGGTTTGCTTGTATTGGATATATTTTGGATTTATTCTCTGTAACAGTGAAGACACAGGGGGTCTATATGATACAGAAATAAGCCAAATAAATCCAAAATGCTTGAGAAAAAGTAAAGAAGCAAGAATGCATTTTTCCAAGCAAGAGAGAAGGGGTTTAAAGCAACAAAGATGTGACCTGATGAGCCTAGACAGCAATTTCTGCTGTGTGAACTGACTGAAAAGGTACAGACTTAGGGCTGCAGAGCAGAATGAGACAGCATGACCAAGGCATGGGGAGGATATGAGGATCTGCAGAAATACCTAAAGATGATGACTGGTTTTCTGAGCTACAAAAACTGAGAGTCCTGCTTTAAACTGAATGAATCCTAAATAGAACAAAACGTATTAAGGAAGAAACTGAAGCAGGGAACTAGATCATTAAACAGATGTCAGATGGGATTCTGTGGTTCTCCCTCAGCACAGACAATACCAGCTTGACTTTCAGTCAGTACAATGGAAACATCTCTCTTCCTTCTCAAAAAAAGCATTCAAGAAAATTTGATATAAACTATTTTTTAAAACAACAAATCATATTTAGTATGTGCTGATGACTTGCTGCCTTTTATATACATATGTTTTTGCTATGACAAAACCGTGTTTTTCAATTAACTTGACAGTGTGATTCAATATAATCCAATCGAGGTATATAAAGAGAACTGTGTATAATCAGAAAAGTACTAAAACAGAACTCCTCTGAAAAGGCATTTGGTATGATGGTGAAACTGCAGGAAACTGAATCAGAAATCTGAAGCAGGAAACAGAAATCTAAAACAGTGCTACAAACCCCAGTGGGACAGCCATTTGTAGATGTGAAGTATTCCCACCACAAATCTTGGTATTCATGCATTATATAAAAGTAAGTGTTCTTCTGGGAACAAATAGAGGAGAAAAAAGAATCTTAGATTGTCCTGAAACATTAGAGCATTATTGTTCATTCCCATGTAGTTTTAATTGTCAGAGCATTCCTGTTTTGAACCTTTATTTTTAGGGATCCTACCATCAGGCTTTACTATGCACGTTTAGTTGCAATTTGGCATGCAAGGTATAAGCCCAGAAGTGAAATTATTTTAGTTAATTGAAGGGGAGAATGTAATCAGTCAGATTCTTTTTCTAATTAAAAACTGCAAAAAAATAATTAATTCCAAATGCTTTCTTGCACAAAATAGCTCCAAATCAGATAGGGATTTAGGATGCATAATTCAAGCTTGAATACAGGGTTGAAATCCTCTCCAGAAATTTCCAGGGTATTTGCATCCAGATTTTGGACTGGGAACAGTTTCTGTTCAGACATTTTAAAAGATGTAAAACAAGACAGCTATGTGCACTATACATTCTCTACATATGTTCTGAGCCCTTTAGGGAATTTGAAATTACAGTCTGAGTAAAAGACCCAGGGGCTTAGTTTGGATTTGAAAGACCACAAAATTATGAACTTATCAGTGTAGAACTACTTCACACACAAAACAGAAATACAGACCCTAGGTGCAAGCAGCACTTTGAGAGGTAAAACAATTTAGTCAAATGCTCCCTATAATTTTTCAATAGGAATTTTTCCTTTGTGCCACTTAACTCTTCCTTACTATATTCTAAGACCATGTTTGCTTATTTTACCCAAACTAGATGGGAAGAATAACCTCCCTATGTCTTTGCATACTACACTGGAAAACATTTTCATGCCACCACCTTGATGCTAAACATTCCTATTTCCTTTCTTCCTTTTTTTTTCTGTGAAAATTATGCTGAGTTCCTTTTCAGTTTGTTCAAACAATATATATTTCCCTGCAGTGGAGAGCCCAAACCTGGGCACAGTAGAGAGTCTTTCCAATGCTAAGAACAATGGAGAACAATTTGAGGCTGCAAAATATATCATGGGTTTGGGTACTCCATGCATGATATTACTGTGGTATATTGTGGGGTACTTACTCCCTTGTGACAAGATACTTGTCACTTGTGATTTATGTGGGATTTCTTATAATTGTCAGGTCCCGTTCTGAAGGATTTCCAATTTTACCTCATTTAGCAAGTGAGCAGCTTATTCTTATCAAAATATAGTACACTGGCCTTCAGTGAGGACAAATACAATATATTTTTAATCAAGATTTTGACTTTGCCATTTTGAGCTCAAAAATAGACTTATGCTTTCAGTGCTTTTACAGAAATTGAAGTTAAGCTGACTCCTTTACAATTTTCCTCTCCTCTCACCTTCCTAAACTTCCCCTGTACAACCTATGTTCTACACATGCTCAAAGATCAGGTGTTAATCTATAAAGTTCAAGTTGTCCAAGGGATTAAAAAAAGCCCGAAACTAAGAAACAGAAAAAACCCAAACAGAACCAAATAAAACTAGTGAATGATCTGGGAAGATATTTTATTAGTGCTACTACAGGATTAGTTTGTTCTTCTCAATCTGCTCATAGCAATTGGGTTGTGATCCCTTAAACTAATTTTTCTCCAGCTTATTATTGGTCCAGAAGTGACTTCACAGGAGAAAATTCAGAGGTACTTCAATAATCAAATCACGAGTAGAGTTTCTATCACCACTTGGTTTTATTGTTCTTAACAGCATGGTGGGTGTGAGATCAGTGTGAGGCCATCCTTCCAGAAATTTCCTGGTTGTCTATCCCTGAAGGAAGCAGGACATTGTTTACAATTACTTGTTTTATGGCAGATTTTAAATGTCTCTGATACACAAATGTGCTGTACTGCCCCACATTTGAGGTAAGTTATGACAGAGGTTCTTTGCAGATTGTTTTTTAAAATTGTTTTAAAAGATGAGAGTTAATATGAGTTTGTTGCAAAAAAAATTTAGCCTGACACATTCTTCACATATTTTTCCATTGGCATTTGCTTTCAGCATTATTTTCAACTCTACTATTCTGTGGAGGTGCCTAAAATTAGGTACACTAAGGTTTTTATTTTCATTACTCCAGTACATTTAAGGGTTCCCATTTCAGAGTTAGCACTGTCACCTGAAGATCTGTCCAAGTGATAATGTTTCTGTGCAACTAAAGCACTGCTCAGAGCTCTGCTTTTGAGGCAGGCAAAAGTATTTTGGCCATGAACTAGTATTGCTAAGCAAGTAAATGCATTGACAAGTTCAGAACAATGCTCCAAGTCACCTGTTCATGTACCTACAGCACTCTCCCGTTGTTTTACTCCTTCAGAGGAAATTTGGTGGTATCATATTCACTATAATTCCCTAGATCATCTAAAATCTGTACAAAGAATGCTAACTGGATATGATATGACCCAGCAATGCTTGAAAGGAGCTCTCACAAACAGCCCTGGTTGTCACTCTGTATGACCTCCGAGAGGGAAGCACTGGGTTGGGCCATCCTGGGCCAATAGAGCCAATCCTATTAATGTACCCAGTAATGACCTAGGTACAGATCTCCAGCAAGGTGCAAATATGACACTCCCAGACTACAAGAAACACTGAATGAAAAGCATCTGATGCTGAAGGTCCAAACTTTGAACATTTGAATTCTGGTCAAAGTCCAGCAAAGGGATTTGCAAATGACCAGTTAGTTACTGATTCAAACACACTCTTTGGAAGCATCTGCTGAGATTACGGAACTCCCTTTCTTTGAACACTCAACTGCAGAAGGAATATGCACTTCAGCATGAGAGGAACCCTTTCATACAGACCTCAACAGCAGCGTTCAAGGGGAATGTGCACCACCCTGGAAAATTAACTCCATTCCTAAATCAAGCGCTAGGGAAGAGCAGTAGCAAGAGATCCATTTCTGAATTAGTGTGATATATTGGATCATGGAGTTTCTTCCTGCTTTTCAAAGTAAAATTTTATCTGATGCTTTGCTTTTAAAGCTATTTGAAGTTTGAAGTCTTAAGCAGTTTCTGACCGAGGAAGTGTATCATCTTGATGGAATAAATTGTTTTCTTGCTGTTGAAAATTAATTGTGGGGTTATCAAGACTGAGAAATTTGATCATTTGGGACCAGGGAGAAGAATATGGTTTGAGTTGGCTTTCAATTAAATCCTACATTGATATATTAAGTAAATTCAGTACTGTACTAACTTAAAAACACCTGCAGGGCTTTCCTAAAACTCTGATTTACTTCTAGCTAAGGCAGAGGATTTGATTCTATTTTCAAATCTAGAAGACCAGGCACAATTTATATTTGATCAAGATTTTAGAGGTAAATAATATAACACCCACGACAGGTTATAATTAATGGTTGTTTAAGGTACGTTTACACCATCAGATGATAACACTGTAATGACAGAAGTGCAAGGCATGATATCTTTTAAAGAGATAATGAATGAATATTAGCGTATATTTTTTTTCCAGTGCAGGCAATAGTCCTGTAAACTTCCCTGGTGCTGCACTGAGCTCCTCCTGCACAAAGCCTGGTTCGGGAATGAAATGCACCCTCGAGCTGTTGGAAAAAGGGACCTCAGCAGCTCCTGGGAACACGATGAGCACAGCTCTGGCCCTCCTTTTGTTTGACCTTCTGTTCTTACATTTGTTGGCCGGAGAAGCTTGTTAGAGCAGAATCATTCACCACATGGGATAACGCAAAGCAAGGGTTTTCTTTTTCTTTACTCCACCCCTCCTTTCTATTTTTTTTTTTTTTTTTTTTTGCCTCCAAAGGGAGACATTATTTAGCTTTGTAACTAAAAAACACATCGGTAATAAGCATGTTAAATATATTGCCTAATTATATTGTAGTTATTTTGTGAAAAATTCTGTGCTTTTGTTCAATCTTGTCTTTTTTCTTCTCTTGCCTATGAAGAATGTTTATGAATTATGCATGCAAACATAATTAAGAATAACAATTGGTGAATTTTACCCTAGTGACACTGCTCTGTCTTTCAGTCTCTCCCACAGCTGGAACTGTACTGAGTTTATGCAAGTGGCAAAGGCTCTCTACTAAAACCAGAAGTACTCTGTCTGGAGTTTCTTTGTGTACCAGCAGCACTGTGTGTGGGAGAGGAGCTTTGTTATCTGATTCCTGCTTATTTCTAAGTGAATAAAAGATCATCTGAACTGGAGAAATATTGACCAGGTATATAACTGAGTTAAATTCTTGTAGGGGTGCTGGAGGTGGGTGTTAGAAAAAAAAAAAAAGTTGGTAGGTTATAAATATTTGATCAATATATCACAGATTTTTAGCCTGAATGATGAACTTTTCAAACATGAAGTGAATTATTCACGGTCCTCCTATTTGATATATGGAAGGTAGCTGGAATTTGAGATTCTGAATGCAGAGTGTTTGTCTTTTGTCCTCTTTGAATAGAATTTCTCTACTCACACACAGCCCAAGAAAAGAATTTTACCCACAGCTGACCTGAGATCAGCCCCCTGAAGCTTATCAGAACTTATTCTGAAAATGACAGATCTGAATTGGTCTTCCAAGAACTCTTACAGTTCAGCTGTACCAGAACTACAGTTTTGTTCAAGTACTTTTATCATTGGAAGGATGACATTTTTCAAAGAAATCGCTCCAAACAAAGGCCATGAACACTTTCTGTTAGCAAGCATGTATAATTCAACAATCAAAAACTTGCCACCTATGCAAGACAGGCCACTAGGATGAATAGCTTGTTTTCCTACTCTATGTATGAAAGAGTTCTCATATCTTGCCCTTTTTCCCTATTATTCTAATATGAACTTGTTTTGCACTATATAAAATGCAGAATGTTGTTTTGGGCACTATAGAAAATAAATGTATTTTCTTGTAACGAATGCGGTGGGCAAAACTTGAAAATAAGCTTTAAGTGCATGAAAAGGTTGCTAACACTGTGTATAAAATGCAAACTTTAATTCTGAAAATAGACCTGAATACTCAGGTTTATGGGAGTAACAGCTCAGATCAGGACTGGAAACTTTTCTAGGACACAAAAGGGAATACTGACCAAAACAAGTTTGGGTTGAGAAATCCATAGAAAAATACAGTGTTGAAAATAATCCAAGGCATTCAAATACAGTCGTTACTGATGTGATGGTACAGAGGGCTCTGCAGTGATCAGAGCTGTATAAATCACAAGTCACCTTACATCAGTGCAGAAATTGCAAATTGACAGAATTTAATGGCTAAAGCTGTATTTTGTTTCATCATTACATTAATCCAGCACTGCATTCCTTGTGCTTTTTTTGCTTTACTCATTCAAGCTCAGCTTTTATAATTATAGGTTTGAGTCAGTTCTTCAATAGAAATACAGAATGTCTACCACACCCCCCAAAATCCACATATACTCCTTACAGTATATTGCCATTGCTCTGATCAATAGAGATTCAGTAGTGAAACTGAAGATACAATATTATTAATTAAGAGTCTAGGTTATACTTCCTTCCCTAATTCCTTTGTGGTCTTTAAAATTTCCTGATGTGTCACAGATCTCTTTTCCTGAGCCATTTTCACTCTCTATTAGGAAGCTACTTTAAAAGATGGTTTAAGAATTCACAGAAGAATAGGAGAAAAGTAAATAGCCTGAATTCTGGATGGAAATACACAGCTAGAATGTATTAGACAGCTCTGTGCTGGAAGCACTCTGTTGCTTCCAGCTGCAAAACATTCTATTCAAGTTTACCAAACATTTATGAAAACATCTCCTAATTTATTAGGCTTTTGAAAGAGTTTCTACTGAAAAGTTCAGCATAAAGTTTAGAAGGAGATCTCTTCAGAAGCACTGGATGAAATAATTGTCAATGTAGTTTATTCTGTTTATTTGACTAGATGACTCATATTTTATTAGATGTATGCCTCTTTTTTCTTTATTTCCTCTTCACGTTCTTTTTTTTTTTTTTTGTCTTTGACACCCACTAGAAGTGCACAACAGTGAGAATAAGACAAGCAATTTGGAGCCTGAAACCCCTTCAATCCTTTCACAACTTCTTAATTCATAGGGGTTAACTGATTTTTCCTCCCAACACAGTGCTGATTTACATTTCCAGATTTACATTTCCTCAGTTTCAATCTCCTGCTACACCTACCATCATTCTTGTATTATTCTGTTTTGCCTGTAAGCACTTCCTGTCTAAAATGCTTGAGGAAGGAAGAGAACCTGTATTTCTATCTCTCCCTTCAATTTCAGCACAGGCTGGTTTAGAGTACTTCAGTGCTTCGTTATATAAAATGTTCTGAACCAAAAAGGAAAATGACATTGTCTGACTTCAGGGTTACTGGGAAACGATATTAAAAGGGAAGACAATTGCTTCGAAGTGATCTTCACATAAACATATACATATAAATTCACATATATATAAAATAATGTAGGATTAGCAGTTTATAACATCTTCACTTTAAGGAGAATACAGTGTTACTGTACTGGAATACTATTGTTTCATCAGAAGCAATAACTACTGTTTTACACACCTAGAAGGAAGGTAAGGAAAGAAGGCAGAAGAGAGATTATTACATATCTGGATTTAAATTTTTTGGTATTGTTTGTTTGGTTTGACAGGAAATGCTAGAGCATCTAGATTTCTCGAGCTGGAATTAAAATGGTTTCCAACCTCACCCTTCATGGCTTGAAAAACATTTTTAAGAGACTTTAGACTGGATAGCTCCAAACACTTACCATCTGCCTTCCCCTGCTCAGCCCTACTTCTTTCTCTCTATTAAAATTAGGATTTTTTTTAAAGTGACACACAGAGAACTTTCATTTGATTGATGATTTCCTGTTGTCATTAAGGAGCGGCATTATATTATCAGAAAGAATTTTTGAAAATGTAGTGCTATTCTGTCATAAACCACCAGCAGGAATCTATCACTCACAGATTTTTAAGGTTTACTCTAAAAAGTTTGAATCTGTTAATTGACAGGGAGAATTAATGTGAGAAGGAGGAAATCAGTCACTGCTTAGAAACTTCATGTCACTGAATGATTGCAATGAGTTGGGAATCATGAAGTTTTGGGAAAGGTAAGGCAATGTGACCTTTCTCCTTCAAAACCAGAGAATTTTGCATAGAGTTATATGTGTTAAAAAAACATAATACCTTTTTCTATTCAGATAGGCACTATTCTAATAGAACTCTGCATATGTTGTGTACATATACACAATATATATTTTATACCCAGGGGTAATATATAGAATTTATTTCAAGCATAAAGAAGTTGAAAAGCCCTATATAGGATAAATCTCACCTTATGCTTACTGGCAAAACAACATGACATGAAGATTTGGCACTGAAAAAGAATTTCAATGAACACCCTGAGGTTTATTACATATTGATCAACAAGGATCGCACTCGTATTAAAGCAAGAGGTGTGAGCCTCCTGACTTTTCTGATTTACATCAGCAGAGGATACAGTTCAGAGAGTGCTTCTTTCAGTGTATCACCTTGCTAAACAAAAGCTATTTAAACCCCCCGACAGGTAGCTCAGATATTTTTGCTTGAGAAGAATCTCCCTGACACTCTAAAAGCACACACATCCAAAGGTAAAATTTATATGTGATTGGAATGGAGAAAAGAGTTTACAGGTAGAAAATAGAACCACAAATCTTTCTATACTTTTCTATAACACTTCACCAACATCATCCCACAGATCATACATTAAACCTGAAGCTAATCTTTCAGGTTTACAGGGACGCTGTTGGATGCATATAAGGATTATTTGGTTTAAGTGCTTGGGTACAAGGGGAAAACTCAAGAAGAGCAAAACCTGAAGGGGCTCTTCAGGAGCCAGAGAGGTAAAAATTAGTGCACAAAAGTGCCCTTGCTGTGTTTCCTGATGATGTTTTCAGCAGTGCCCTCCTTTAACAGCAGCATGAAAGCAAAGCCCTCAAGAGTTACTGTAAACCCAACCTCAAACCAGAGCAGCAGAATGAATCCAGGTCCCTAATATCACATATCCAAAATGGGATACCCACCCCTGTTCAATGTTACATTCAAACCAGGACTTTTCTATCAATATTACACACCTCCACAGAGTTGATTGGTTTGTTTCTCAGAGGAACATGAGATCATCCATGGTATGGCACACCATGTGCTCCAGAAAATGTCTCTGTTTTTCCCTGCCTCTGTAGTCCCATTTTAGAATAGCATACCAGATCTGTAAGTTATATATCATTGAATGCTGTCATATATTTAACTCAATTTCCATTTAATGTTTTTATTTCTACTAAATAGGGCATGAATTAATGACACTAACAATAACTGTTTATCAGGCTGCCAGTGTAACTCACCATTTCAACAATTATGTTAACAAAACCCTGAGATAGAAATTATGGATCTCTAGTGGGCAACACTACAACAGGAATTCAAAGTTTCCATTTTCAAAGAGCTCTGGACACATTCAGTATTTTACATCTTCTGTATTTATATCTCTGTTTAAAAGCAGAAAATCAACTGAATGGACCAATTTTTTTCTGAAAGATGGACACAGAAACCTCAAGTACTCTGTATCAAATGCAGTAAATACTATGGAGATCTTCCACAACCTAGAAAAAACTTCTAAGGTCCATCTAACACAGAAAAATCCAGTATTCCTTCCATATTTTAAAAAATGGAGTATTATCAAGCATAACTATTATAATTATAATAATTACCTGTAAGAAAGGTAAGGTAAGATCAAGGTAAAAAAGATTTCTAATAATTATTTTCTCACCATATGTGTTATTTGAGTAAAGTTCTTGAGTATAAAACAAATCATGAATGATGGCTGAGAAAACAATACAAACACAATAATCCATCAGGGAAGAAAAAAAAACAACATTAAAATCTGTGAAAACTCTTTAAAACCTCACTTTGACAACTCCAAAATAAATGAAATGGTTTTGGCACAAGATGTTGACAAGTTATCTGACTCAAATTACAGTTTTCAGTACTACGATTCCTTCATCCAAAACTTCAAATCAGAACTTTTAACAGACTGTTCCAAATAAGTTTAAAAAAAAAATTATAAAGAATAAAATTTATTATAATTCAGAAACCACGGTATTGCCAGTTTCTGAAATGCAAATCTTTTGGTGCAACATCCAAATGAAAAAAACCATACAGGAAAGCTAATTTGACCATAATTTTTTCATGTTATTTCCCTTTTCCTCCCCAGCTTTCTCTAAACACAAAACTTCAGAGAATCCTTTAATATCTCCCCTTTACTGCACACACAATTACACATCCTAAGTATTTGTCTTGCTCCAAGAAAATCAATATTTTTTCAACTTACTGCTGCAACAGGTTGAGGAAACTAGTGAGTGTCTTCTAATGTACAGGAAAGTCAGCAAACCCTAGTTATTTCAGATGAGAACAGAATATCTTCTCAGCACCCTCTGACATGACTGAATGCTCTACCAGCTAAGTGTGAGTTGAAGAAAGAGTAGAAGTTTCTCTGAGACAAAGGATACCAAAGTCCCTTAGGGCTGTATAAGTCATCATGGCTTCTGTGGACATCTATGTCTGCAAGTTCAAGCAAATTGAATTCCTTATTATGTTTTCTTGGTCTTACAAGCTTATATCTAAGAATTTTATGCCCCAATCAGTGTGAAACCTGATCATCCAACAGATTTCAATGTGATCATCCCTCCAAAACCTTACTTTTACTCCCAATTTTTTGATGGTGATTGAAGCACAAATGTAGCAAATAACATGCTCAGCCAAATTCTGAATACAGGTTTAAGCCTTAAGCCTCATCTAGTACTAAACAGATCTGAGAAAAAGGCAGATATCTCCCACCTCAAAATCTTAAGATGTTAGACATGCCATTATTACTGAGTCAGCATAATCTTCCTTTTCTTAATTCAAAAATAATAAATAAATAAATAATGTACAAGACATATTCACTCCTTTACTGCAGAGTCCAGGTCCTGACATCAGCACTGAGGAAGCCAACACAAAGGTATCTGCCCTGATTCAACAGCAGGAACGGGTAGATAAAGTGCACCCAAAAAGAGGAACAAAGCTAGAGCATGAGATTAAAAACAGGGAAAAACAAAACAGACACCCCCAGCCCCTAAATCCTTCTGTAAATATTTTTTCCATATTATTATTAGGTATTGTAGGGTTTACACCTTGCTTGTCCTTTGTTGTTGTTGTTTTGTTGTTGGGATTTTTGGTTGGTTTGTTTTGGTTTTTTTTTTTAAATCAGATCTTTTGGTTAGGATTTCTCTACTGATAAATAAAAAATAGTTGCCCAGTCAATTAAACAGACCAGGATCTGGATCAATTCTGCAGAGCAGGTGACTGTCTTTTGCCTCCATGAGTAGCAATCTGAATTTTTTCCATCTTACACTTTAAAAATTCAAGTCCAGTAAAATCATGTGTATGAATTTTTAACTCCCTATCTCAAGCCAGAGCTCTCTATACTCCATGTTCTCTGAACTCTGACCAGCATTAAGGTAAAGCCTGTTAAAAAATACAAAACACAAATCAGCATTAACCCAACCCTGACAAATCCTGTAGTTACAGCACAGCTCTCAGACAAATGAATATTCTAGAAGTAAATACATTACATAATAAAAATGCACATACCAAATGGTGAAAGATTAATTTACACCCCTTAACAAATTCATTCTTCCCCAATTTATGTCAATGATTTGCATATAATAAAATTGTCCTTGAGCAAATATCTGATAAAGTAATAAACCTGTCAAGTGCATAAATTGACTGCTTGCTAAGGCTATCTGGCAGTTGGTTCATACAGAGGCAGATGCTCTGCTATGACACAGTAGCTGCAGGAAACATTTGTCTGTTATGTGATAAGAGGGGAAAACAGTGTAAAGATTAGCTTGGATTTTACTCAAGCTCAATATTCATCACAGAAGAAAGGAATATGCTCTTTAACCAAATCTGCATATGTTAAGTCCCTTGAATTAGACTTTTTCAACTCATCTAAAAAGGATAAAGGTTTTTTCTAAGCATGAGAGGAGATTAAAAAATGAATATTTGCAATGGAGCATTTATTTTTTTCAGCACGCTTCATGTTGATCACATTACTTAATGTATAACCAGCGAGTAACAAAGAGCAGAAAAGGAATCTACACAGACAATATGTTAGACAATAAAAATCTGAAGCTAAAATGTTAGTCAGGATAGGTCATTAAATACTCATGTTTTCAGAGCACCTGTTTTAAGGATGATTAAACTGACACATGTGCCCCAAACCTCATGTTAAAACTGTCGTTGCAAGGTGCTCAGAGGTCCTTTTTCTCAGAAGTACATGAAGGATTCCCTGCTCAGAGGCAAGCCTTGAAAACAGCACAGCCTTTTTTAGTATTGCATGAGACCTATTTCTTAAGGAAAAAATGGAAAAATATTGAGGAAATACAGGTGTCAATTGGAAAACTGTTCCTGCCCCTTTCCTTCCTATTCTCTGTGATTACACAGAAACTTGGAAGACTGGTCATGCAGAGGTTACCAAATATGAGCATTTACTGGGTTAAATTATTCAGGCAAAAATGGTATTAATTTTGATGTGTAGTTTCCAGCAATGATCTCCCTGAAATATGCTCCCCATAAATCATGTGGAGTGAAACTAATTTGAGGGATGATAGCAAAAATGCAGTGTTTCCTACATTTGATCAAACAGGAAGAGATGTAAAATTGTGGGTGTTCCCGCTGTCTTTTCTGCTCTTTTCTTTAAAAAAACAGAACAAAACAAACCACAAACACACGCACAAAATCCCACCCTAACTTTGTCTTTAAGATACTGCTGAAACTCAGACAAAATTCCATAAAGCAGATGGATTTCTTGCAGTTAAATAGAGAGCACATTAAGAGAATGGCAGACCTTCACTTTTCAAACTCCTGGGAAGTGAGACTTTTCAAGGAGTTTGAAGTGATAATTGCCACACACGATGCCAACTATTTATATGGCTGTGTCCAGTTGGAAAAGCCAATTTTCAGCATGTCTGCTCCTGATGTACTATGAGAAAATATGCCTCACAAGCAGAAAAATCAAAGCTGTATGAGAATCTGCTCCTGGTAGAAGTGAGAAGCGGGTGCTTACACATAAGGAGCTGTCAGAGTCAACAGAAAAAAGTCACCTTATCAGCAACAAAATGACAGAGTCAAAACTGATCCTGTCCCAGGTCTATTACAAGCCTCAGATTCTCCCACTTGCAGCTTAAGGCAGCATTTATATATAAATATAAATGCATTTATTAAAAAAAAAACAAACACAAAACCTAAAAAAACCCCCAAACTTCACTTTACAAGAAATAATTACTGCAGAAGAAACCTGTTAGTTATATATATTGAATGCATGGTTACAGCAAGATGTATAATATTTCCTATTACCTGTAGTGCATGATATTTGTATTATTGAAAGTTAAACCCAAAGCAATCAGGACTGTATGTGTTACTGTAATTTATCACTTCCAGCAATAATGAAAAAATTGCTCTCGATTCTCCAGAGCTTCTCAATTTTTTTGCACATCACTGCAGAGTTTAAACAAGATTATTGATATTGTCTCTTTTCTTCAAGCCATTGTGCCCTGGAAAGGCCATGTATCCCCAGCAGCTATGCCAAAGTTCTTGCCCAAGTGACAGAAATCAAGTGACTTGGGGGAAGAAGCAAGTTCCAAGCTGCAGGACCCCAGGGCACACAGTGTTGTATCCTCACAGACCACCAGCTCAGACATTGCCAGGGGACAGCAAACACAAAGCAGAGCCCTGCAAGACACTGCCAGCATGTTTAGGCTTCATTTGGAAAACTGCTTTCTTTGCATCAGGCTCTATGATCACTCTTCACCAGCACTGGAGTAGTAGTGAGCTTCTAGTCAATAATGTCCATGCTGAATTTTTTTTTTTTTAAAGACAAAAAAGCACAAGGTATGGACCTCAACTCAAGGGTATTTCAGCGTGCCTTTCCCATCATGGTTATGCATCTTTGAGGATCTGGCCTCCATTTGATGCTCATGCTGTTGTAGAGACTGGATACCCCACAGGAGATTGGTTACTGCTCCTCAATTCCTGGCCAGACCCAAGAGGCAAATTACAAGTCTGCCTCAATCTGCAACAGCTGTCTGCAGTGCCCCTGGAGTCAGGCAGAAAATAGAGACTGCACAGTCTATTTCCATTTCCCTGCTTAACCCCTCTGTTTCTCACTACCCCCCAAGGGAGCCTTTTGTCTCCAAAGTCAGCATAGCAACCGGGGCTTTTTGTTTGTTAGGTTTTTATTATTACTCTTATTAATTTTCTCCCCGCTGCAGAATCCATCTATGCTCAGCACATTCTTTCCCCGTGATTCCCACTCTCCTCAGGCAGAGTGTCAGATTGCGATTTTATTCTCTGTGCTGTCAGGGGAAGTGGGGTGACACCTGAAATTCCTAAAGTATGTTTGAACAAATTGGCACTGGGGTGAGAATAACTTACATAGCAGCAACAAGGATTTAGTCAAATAAAAGGGAACTGGGGCATTTTAAAAATCTTGTTAATGAAGGTGTACCTAAATAAAATTTATCTAATAAAAACAATATATGATATAACTGAAGACTCCAGGGCATTTTCTGAGCAGAATGACAGAGTAGTTTCTTATCCCCACCTAGTACAAGAAAGCAAAAATTCTATTCAATTCATGGAATTACATAGGTATGTGAAAAATTAGATCCCAGTCTATTTCCTGAGGTGCCTAAAACCCAACACTGAAAATCCTCCTAATATGATTAAGCAGCTCCTCTGTGAGCAAGTCTGCATTTGTGAGTGATTCCCTGGGTGCTGCAGTAGCTGCAAGTGAGCAGCTTATACCAAGATTGGCTGTGGAGTATGTATGGGAGGAGAGACTCCAAAGAGATATGAGGGGAATCAGAGGGATAGGTGGGAGTGGGGCATGCTTAAGAGTTACACCATTGTGCCTAGGCTATATTCATCTTTGTAATAAAGTACTTTGAAGGAAAAATGAATGACGTAGACTGAATTCTTGCTTCATAGAAATGTCATACTTTCAGAGATCTGTCATGATGCTTAAGCTGACAAAATTCCCTCTACCCCCTGGTACATAGAAATAGCTCTTCCTCAAAACTTGGGAGTCCCACATATGTTTGAAATAATTTAATAGACAGTCACAAGTGGTTAACTGTAAGTGCGAAAAAATCCCATTCATCTGTCTGGAAAAAAAGAAAAAAACAAGACAACAAAGCAAACACATAACCATTATAAGTCTTTCACAAATCACCTTATTTAAGTGGTGTCATCCCATCTCTGATAGTAAGTCAAAATTCAGCATCAGATTATGAAGTAGGAAGAGCTTCTTCATAAAATGCAAAGAATTCTGAATTAGCTTTCACTCATGGTCTTTGCCTTTTCTCACTTATTCTCTCCTCTGATATGCAATGGTCAGCCACACTCACCAACAGAGAAATATGCCATATTTCTCTGGGCTACTAGAACAGCCTGGGTCAGGGTAAAGGACCTAGGGAAACACTTCCAAGTGTCTTTCACCCTCCTGATGTTTGGCAGGGGATTTTCTTTCTGCTGGGTTTTAAAATCCTCAGTCTCTCTGTTGTGGAAAGTATAAGTTCATAGGTAAGTAATTACAGTATATAGAACTAAAACTCCTTTTAGGAGAAAGTTTAGGCTGAGCAACATTTTTCTCAATCTTCAATGAACTAAAGGGGAAGAGCTGTTTTTCACAGGTTATCCTATCGGTTTGAGGCTCAAAAGGGTCAAGCCCTGATTTTTAAATGCCTCGTCTAGCAGGTCACAATGTCTCCTGACTACACTGAAACTGCTTTTACAAATCAGGTTAAGTGAAGTGTTCATGGCAGGTGACAATCCTGACAACATGCTGAAAAGTCCAGAGAGTCACCATTATAGGAATGTTTTATACACACAATAACATTGCATGACCTTTTATTAGAAACCATTCAAATTTTTGGCAGTGAAAACATAATAAAGTGGGGATGTTCATGGGGCCTATAGAATTAGAAGCAGAAAGCACGCCTCATCCAGAATTTTAGCAATTATGGTTTATTTTGCTAAAGGTATAAATTCCAATTCCAGCTTAATCCTCAGTGAAAATTTTGCACTGACTACACAGGCCCAGTTTATACATTCTCAAATGGAAGGGAAAGGCAGAATTAATCCTTCCCTCCTGTCCCCAGACCCTGAACTACAGCTGCTCCCTTTGAGGAGTACATGAGGTGTATGGCTTGGAAACTGCAGCAATTCCAGCTCCTTTAAAGGGAAACCTTACTGGACTGGGCCACTCCAAAGGTTTCAGCATCACAAGGTTTGTAACTCCGAAGTGAGAACAAGAACACACATTGCTAAACACTCCCTGATCTCCTCCTGTCTCTTTCTTGTGCTTAGGAACTTTGCACCTCAACCTCTGGCATTTCAGCAGTGCTTCTCCACAGGATCTTTGAAGAAACAAGCAAAGTCACACATCCTACCACTGAGATAATAGCACTTGGTTTACTGCCACCTTTTAATTGTTCTCTGGATCACAAGTATCACTCGTTGTATCAGGCTGGTCTCAGAAAGCAGAGCAGCCTAATCAGGCACTAAATGGTGCTGCAGTGCTGTGTTATGCTGCCCTATGTATGAGCTGGCCCAGCACAAGCCCTTACTCAGCCCCATACGCAGCCTCCTGGGTGAAACCTTTCCTTTAAGAGGCCTTGGCCCAGGTAGGAGGCTTGAGCTGAGTATTCCAGCAGCTGGTGGCTGTTTAAAGCTTTCAGAAAGATTTACCACAGGACAGTTGAGAAAAAAAAAGAAACCTCGCTCAGAACAACTACAATAAAAAAACCCAAAACCATCCATGATCAGAAAAATCCTCAACCTTCAAACTTTGTAGTGTGCTGGCAAAAGCCGGTGTGTGTCCCTGTTGCTGCCCTCCCTCAGGCACCCTCCCCTGGCCACTGGGACTGACAGGGCACAGGGCTGGGATGTCCTGTCTGACCCACCTCTGCTGTTGCTGTGCTGTGATGCAAACACAGAGCAAGTTAGCAAGGTTTCAGAGCTGAGCAGTAACAGACAAAGCACATGAATTGATCCTCAACTGGATGGAAAATGAAGTTGCAGTGCTTTACACCACTCAGGTCTCACTCTCACACATTAACAAAGCAGAGAGCTTAATGTAAAACTAGGGTTCATCAGTAGAAAAGAGCAGCTTTGGGAACAATGAGCACTTTCTCCTAATCAATATTCTAGATCTTTTATCAGCTCTCACTGTGAATCAGTATTACACTCCTTTGGTTTTATAACCCCTCAAGTAACCTGAGATACAATTCTTAAAAGTGTTGGAATGAAGGAAGGATGGAATTGTGCCTACCCACTGCAGTCCAGAATCCCGCAGATCTACAGTATGTGTCTCTTACTATGGATAGACTCATTTTTAATAACGGGGGTAATCACTGTTTTAATGCTTATTCTGCTATTTATACATAGACATAATGACGTCATTGGTAAATAATGGTAAAACTAATATTACATCAATACATTTCCTCATCCGCTATTTTTAAGGATGAATGAATTAATAGCCGAGGAGAGGGTTCTGTAAAGGAAATAGCATATCTGGGGAATATATTCTCCCATAACCTCTTTGACTCAGAATTCAATACACAGATGTAAACACACCTGGTTTCTGCTGGGAATAAACCCACGACCATCTCACAAGGAAAGCATGGGGCCAGGGCCAATAAAGGTCTGCACTGCCTACAATTTAGGCATTGCAAAGTCTGTACTTAAGGAATTTGGCTCCAAAGTGAAATCCAAAACCATAAGAGATTTCTAGGCTTTCCACACATTTGGTAAAGCACCTAAATCTCCCGATGCTGGTGCTGGTTAGAGCTCTCCAGTATGAAATGCTGAGCACAGACATACCTCTGGATTCTAGACCATGATACCAGGACTATTTCCTATTTGTCTCCAAGAACTGTTTAATGTAAAATACAGAAATCAGTTGTTCTGTAAGGCCTTGCCAGCAAGGACTTGCTGCTTTCACTTGGGTACTTTAAACTCAAAGACGTCCCTGCTGGTTGTTCCCCTTTTAAATATTGCATTGCTTGTTGCACAGTGACCTAGATTCACCAAGATAGAAGCAGAATTGTTTTGGATGCCAAAAGTGCTTTAAAAGAATGCCCTACTTGGACCCAACTAGCTGTTAACTCTACGTCAGTGCTCTCCCCTGAGAGATAACAGTGTGAATTTAAATGTCTCCAGCCCGAGGGCAACAGTGAACTGTACTGTTCAGCTTCTTGGGCAACCCATTTTAGCTACCAGAGGATGCTTGAAAGAAGGCTAATGCTTTTTCTTCAGTTTAAAGAAAGACACTACAACTGCTGGGTGAGATGCATGTTTCTGTCAGTGGCTTTGCTGAGCTCAGAACCTCCTGTTAAATCAGACCTTTCACCAGAGAGAGGGTGGAGTTCACGCAGGAGAAAGATATTTGGTCTGAGGCAGATTTGGGCATATGAGCATGGACATCTGCTAATTTTCATATCAAATGAGGCACTCAGGAGATGAGGCACAGGGGAGAGCTGTCTTCTAGAGTGATACTTGGGCTTCCAGGTTTGGTCTTGGACACCTGAAGCCTGAATAAAAGCCATGGTTTGAACACAATGGAAGTGAATGGAGTGGGGTGTGGTTTGGTTGTCATTTCCCCCTCTCCTTTTTATTATGCAGTTCTTGTCATATTAATAATAATTAATACTGAAACAAAATTCCCTCCTCTGCAGCTGTTTGCAGGCAGAGCCCATTGTCAGTACCTTAGTCAGAGCTCATCTCTTAGAATTCTGCCTCTTCATCTCTCTGAATGCTTTGATTAGGAATTTCATTGTTTGAGAAAAAATTCAGCTGCCAATCTTCCAAATCAGCTGCTCTATTTTGTGTTCATCATCCATTCTTATTTAAAAGCACTTGTGATCTTGATATGTACAAATGTGAGGCCCTTCACATTTTAAAGACTAGGTGTAGACCTATGCAAACAAAGAAAAAACCACAATATGTCTACCTACTTCTTAGTCGATCAATAGCTATGATAGAATATTGCCTAGCTAAGGACACAGAGCATGCAAGACCAACAGTATTGATCTGATTTATTTTATTATAGCATTGTGACCCAAAACTTGCTCATTCTTCTGATAACCTGATAGGATTGCTCAGTTTGTCTAACTGTTTCACTGAAATACATGGTTTTAAAAAGTAAAATGGAATGAGAAATAGCATTAATGAAGGGTCCCTCACAATTTTATTTGTATTATCAGAAAGAGCTATAATATCAAACTGTGAAACCATGAGAAAAAAGATATTAATGGCAAATAAATATTCAAAAATTATTTAGGATTTTGGTCTCTATATTACAAAAAAAGTAAATACTGGGCACCTTGATAACCACAGCTTTCCCAGGTATCAAGAGTCATATAGCCTAAATTACAATACTCCCCTTCAAGAATGTATGTTTTGATCCATTTTTCCACTACAATTACTGCAATTCTGCTCCTCCAGATCTATTCAGATCTTAATAGTGGACTGGAATATTTGGTGAAAAAAATGTCCTCAAGCAGCTGTAAAATGTATTGTTCTTAATGCTTTATCAGAAGTAATGCATGACTTTGATATCTTTCAGATTAATACCACCAGCAGTGTAAATACAAGTTTTTGCAAAACACACAGAAACACCAAGAGCTTATGGCTTATAATAACAAAAATTCAAGAAACTCAAAGACCAGTTCCAGGAATAACAGAACTGCTCTGATCAGATGTACATGGGATCTCCCAGTGGAGCACCAGGTACTTATGACTGCAATACACAGAGAAAACTTCAGTGAATTGCAGACCTCCAAATCAATACTGTAAATGTTTTCATTATAATTGTTATATCTTGTGATGGCCTTTGACTAAGGGTACCTTTGTATTAGGAACCTAAGACAGAGCTGAAAATGCTTGTTCCAACAGTCAGCTTTGGCACCCTTTAAATTCCTGCATTCAGGGAAATAAGCTTGAGGAATTGGGTGCTCATGGATATCAAAAAGGGCGAAAACCCCTCTCATAATCTCCCCTGCCCACACCATTCTGCATTTCCTCACCCTTATAATAGTGACAGTGGCTAACAAAGTGCAGTTTGGGGGCAGAGCTCACACAGAATGCCTGGCTCTTCAGAGTTTTATTTACCAGCTGAGCAACTTCAATATGGACATCAGTGAGACACAGTGCCTAAGGAACCTCCGCAGTGCAAGATTTGTCCAAGTCATTTTTTAGGGATACCCGTGAAGGTACTTTGTTCATAGACATAGCTAGATTGTTACCCCCTCGGTGTCTGATAAAAGGACATAGCAATTAATCTGCAATGGAATACATCCTATGTTTTAAAACTCAGCAGCCTGTGGTTGCCATAGTTACTAAACATACTGTAAACATTGTTTGTTATTTGCAATATGTTGTCCTCTAAGAGTAACAGCAATATATGTAGCACAGCTACACAGAAGACCCGCAGAATGTTTGCAGTTGGAATTGATAACTTGTGTTGGCAACTTGCCCTGCCAGCTTGCCTTTCCAGATGAGGGGATGGTGTTTCTTGCTGGGGAAGCAGTGCTCAAACACTTCAGGAGCAAGAGGCAAGCAGACCCACAGGGTCAAATGGATCATGATATCAATTAAGTAGGGAGTGCTAAAAAAAAAAAATTATCAGGGCAGGACTAAATCAGTAAAGCAGCATTACATAAGTAAACTCAACAAATTGGTATAAAACACTCAAATGTTCACTGTTATTTCTCACTGAAGGACTGTGTATGTCTCAGTATTAGAGATATCTGTGCATTTGCTGGTACTCAACCACCAAAGTGTCTTTGCATCCTGATTAAACAGGTGAGCAATTCTATTCTCCACTCTTACAAATTTCAGCTGAAGGCAGCTCTAGTAGTGTGGTAAATGTGGAAGACACCTTCAAAACTAAAGACTGCATAGAGATTACAGCAGCATTTTAAGACTGCAACTATCATTGTATATATGTTTCATTTTACAGCAGCTAGAAATGGATTTGTCAGGGTTCTTTCTCACTCTTTCAAAATCCTAATTCACATCTCTCTACCAGTCAGAGCCCATATGATTCTTGACTACTTCCACCACACTACATTTATCCTTGTTAATGATCATGCAAGCTGATGTGGTCAACCTTTGAAATATCTTTGCCTGATGGCACAAGCCTCAATTGGACTAACTCAGTTAAGCTGTTGGAAACCAGAGGAATTCACAGCCAGACAGAAGGAAGACAAAATGTCAGCTCAATTTGCAAACCACAGTTAGAAATCAGTGCCTCAATAGATAAAAAACCAAAATACCACAAATCCAATTTTAGTCAAACTTCCTGCACAATAGTATTCATTGCTATTCACCTCTTTACCGATACAATGCTTACACAGCACGAGTTTACTCCTTACCAGGTATGGGATGATCCCCACAGCAGAGTTTTTATGAATAGCCCAGCTATGATAAGTGATTCAGAGCCTGATCCATAACAGAAATCAAGGAACATCAAGGAACATCTAAAAAGGCAAAAAGGATAGGGAGTTTCAATTGGTTTCATCCCTCTTAAACCTGCTTTTTGACAAAGTCATCATTCAGAATGGAATCATCCTTGATAGTCCTTTAAATAGTTTAGGGGAACCATAAGAAAGATGGGGACAGACTTATTTTCATAAGAAATGTTGTGATTACAAGGGGTAGTGATTCTAAAATAAAAGAGGGTAGATTCAGACTAGATACGAATAAGAAGTTTCTTACAGTGGGGAGAATGAAATACTGGCAGTGGTGGTTCAGAGAGGTGGTGGATGACCAATCCTGGACACAATCAAGGCCAGGGTGGACAGCATTCTGAGCAACCTGATCTAGTGGAGAATGTCCCTGCTTAATACAGGGGGGTTACAGTAAATGGCCTCTTCCCACCCAAACCATTCTAAGATTCAAGACATTTTCTGGAAGTATATTTTCTTCGAAATGGAATTTATAACTACTTAGATATACTGTTCACTTTTGGCCTTGTGGAAGCCTGTGGAAAAAGCACCTTGGGCAAAGCTGACGTATTTCAGACTCCCAGCAAAGACTGCCTGCTCCAGGGCCCTAAGCCAAGAAAATACAGAGAAGCCAGGCTTGTACTGCCAAGATGTGTCCAGGACAATATTTCTTATCAAAGGCCTCATTGCATCAGGGCCAGTGCTTATTATGTGGCATCAGACCAATCCATTAGGACTAAAAATTAGAGGAGCATTTCTCCTCTGGGAGAGCATATTGCTGGAACTATCTGTGATGGGAGAAAAATCAGACAAAAACCTGTGTTTTTCTTTCCAAAAAATCTTTTTAGGAAGAGCTTTCTAAATGTCTGAATGGGGACTATACAGAATTGTCATCTGTCCTAAAAGGAAAAGAACATGACTTAGTGAATTACTTTCAAAAGTACACCCTGGGTTCCATTTTCACTCATGTATTTCTCTGTCCATTTTGTTTCTATCTTGGTGCTAGAATTAGTACTCTGGGCCAAGGAAAGTTCCCTGTAACCCAAGGGTTATGTAGGTGCAGCAGGGCCCAGCATTTCTGGTGGAGCTCATTTGATACTAGGCTACACAACACCACCAAAATGAGCACAACATGGTTTTAAACATCAGTGCTATCACTCTAATGCTGGCATGGGAATTTATCATTTTGGGATTTTGGCTCTATGACAAATGAAATACAGAAATACAGAGAAGACAGAAAAAGTTTGACACATTTCAATAGGAAAAAAAACCACAAAACCCCTTTTTTCTAGATAGCAGTAAACTCCTCTATTGTTACCCAATTTTTATATAATGATTTTCGCTACTATTTGACCAGTCCCACTCATAAATAAATACTTGTCTTTTGAAGAGGGAAAAATAAAGAGCACAGATATATCATTATATCTGTAATTTTTTACTACATAATCAACATAAACCAAGCACAAACCAGAGCAACTCAGTCCTGGCACAGATGAAATTAAACTATTATTTGTATAAAAGACTATGGGTTTCAAAGCTGAAATCTAGAGTCATCAGAGCACAATTACAGTCCCCTGGCATTTGAAGCTATACTATTGTTTTGAATATTCCAATTTGTGGAATTGTTTCAATGAAACACAAATGTAACATCACACAAAGAGCTGAGGATAAAGAGTAACTATGTTACTATGGATTAAAGATGTTAACTCTAGTGTCTAGGCTAAACTGCAAGATGGGTGCTATCTCCTCTCCCTGTAAAAATATCCCAGAAGTTTCAGGTGGAAAATCTTACTTTCTGAGTTATTTTGCGTGGGATAGATCCTCCCTGACAATATCGGTTTTCTGATATGTAAATGAAAGGAGTGATTACCAGGGGATTCAGACAGGTTCTGAATAAAGCCAATTGTAGTTCAGATTATCTACCATAAACTTTAGAAGTTTAAAAGAACTTTTATTAGGTATGAGAAATTAAACAGCAGCCAAAGAAACCTCTGAAGCATAACAACATATTTATTTTGTTGGGGTTTTTTTGTATCCAAGTGAAAAAGAAGTGAAACAACCATGAATAAACAAATAAACTAGTAATGCAAGCAGTCTCCTGAAGCTAAACTGTTTTCTGAAGTTTATATCACCTGAGATACCCAAGCATAAACTATATGGAATTTATTTGGCAATAATCCAACCACAAGGCAAGGGAACAGGGAAGACTTAGTATTTTACAGCTTCAAAGAATAAGATTAAATATTCAAGTTAAAAACATACTCTTGCACTGGATTTGAAGTGTAAATAATCACAATCAGTAGCAAGTACCAACACAAATTTTTGAAAAGTTCTAATCAAGAGTTTGGTGAAGTGCAATACTTTCAAGTTAACTACGCACATTTTTGAAATTACCAGCTCTTCGTAACATTTTATTATTATTTGACTGTCAGAATCTGTCTTGGTCTCTGACAGCGCTGAGCTACTTTAACTCTAGACAGACTTTCACCACTTTAACCCAGTGCCTGACAAGGTTCTGTGCGTGGAACATGAAAGGAAGGGGGTTGAAGTGGGAATAGAGTCAATTTCGGTCACTGGCTCCTGAGGAGAGGGAATAATAGAAGCTGAAAGATCAATTAAATTATTTCTTGAATGACTGTTTAAAAATATTTCACCTCTAGAGAGGTGCAGCCTCCAAAATTGGTGTGGGATATGGAGCTTTTTGTTGCCTGATTATTGGTTAGAATCCCAAGCAGGTCAATAGTGAATTGCAGTCACCTGCACCGAGCTCTGGGATAATGGGAAATGAGCAGGTGATCTGGGCAGCTCCTGCAAGACACATCCATCCCAAAAAACACAGGAGATGTAATGAATGTAATGTCATCCTTCTGGAAACAGGACTGAGGAATTATGGAAACTGAACAGATACTGCTCCATCAGAGCATGTTAAATCACAAGATGGGAATAATACCATTTGGATTTAAAAGTTTATTCTCTAATTCTGCAAATATGGCACCTTTTTAAAAACTGTGTAGGGTGCAAATCTTGAAAGAAGTTATAAATGCATCATAATCTCTAAGATCCCAATAATGATACTTTTATTTTGTATGTTTGATGTTACACAGTCAGTCTCTGGCTTCCCTAACACATTTTCAGTTATTTGCCTCATAAACCAGGGTGCTTTCAAGGCAAGAACTCCTGCACAGACAATCTCTTTATCTACCAAAAGTTTCACGTGTCACTACGTTACAATGAAGAAACAAGTTTCTCATGCAATAGTCTAATGTCAGTCATTTGAAATAGGGTTATGTCCCTTGGCATTTATTAATTACACTGAAAATTCCCTTGACTATTTGAACACACCACAATCACTGTTTCTTATGACATTCAGATAATTGAGGCTGCACTGTATTTTATATTGGCAAAATTGGATTTTTTAACTACCTAAAAACTGCCTCTCTCTTGCAAAATAGTTACCTTAGGCCATATTATACTGTTTCAGGACAGAATTAATCTAAGATTTTGATAAATAGATTATCAGGCAAAGAACAATGAAACCAGAGAAAGCTAGAGAAAACCCTTAGGAAAAATCTCATCTCTAGGATGCCAGTGCAGCACTGCAAAAATTACCTGGGGGAGCTGAGGAATCTCCATCCTTGGAAGCCTTCCAGATTCACATAGGCATAACTGACCTCATCTAGGGTTCTCTTGCTTTGAGGGGGAGGTTGGACCACCTGACCACTCCAAAGGTCTCTAATGGATTATATTTTTGTCATCTTTCCTTCACTGAGCTATTGCTGGGATTGTTTGGATTGAATTAGTGCACAGAGACTCCAATTCAAGGAATCACCTTGGAACAGGCAAGGGGACATGGACAGAGTTAACAGAATGGATTAAAACCCTTGTTTAGGTAATCTCATGAAATAGAGATTGTCTATTTGTCTATTGCCTAATGTCTGTAGCCAGACACTAATGGCTTTGCTATTACCTATGGATAAAAGCGTAAAAAAACCTAAAAAAAAGCAAAGACCAGAAGCAAGAAAGTAGGAGACCAAATGTTAAAACATAAGGTTAAAACCTCAACAAGAGTAAAGATAGGATAAAAGTTATAATGACCTCCAAAAGAGCACTAATGAAGGGCCTGAGTGGTGAACACAGGCAGGCAATGGACATGGGATGGGACACCAGCTCTGTGCATGACAAGCAAACTACAAATATTAGGAGGAGAGAGAAATATAAATGCATGAGAGGATATAGAAGTAAACTCCATCAACATTTATCCTCACTAAAGATAAAAAAAATTCTAGAAAAATTGATATCGGATGTGTTTGAACTACAATTGTAGGCAGCAGCAAGTTCACGGAGGAGAATTTTTTCTGCTGCTATGGCTATATTGGTAGCAATGTCCTACCTAAGATAAATTCAGATGTTTGCACAAGTCTACTGTATAAACAAACAAAAACAACTAAAAATAACCCCAAACTAACAGACAAAATACCTCAACAAAACCAACAAAGCCTCAGAGAGTTGTAAACAGCAAGTGAACTGAAGCTGTCATTTACTTCTTGACTGCAAATTAAATAAAGCACAAAAGAAAAGACAAAAAGGGAATGCCATTTCATTAATGATTAAAAATAACCCATCTTCCCTTTCTATCAGAAAGGCTCTAAGGGGAAAATTCCTGTCTGCCACTTTTCTACCTGTGGGTGGCTGCTTCCCTTTTGGGAGAGAGTTTCAGGTGTAAACATTTTAGCTCTCTTCTCATTTTCTATTACTCTCAGCTGCAGAGGTAAAATCCAATTTCTGCCTACCAGGAGTTTTGCTACCAGACTGCTCAGAAGGTTTTTGCTTGCTTGTCCTGAGTGAAGTCTTTCTCTGGCCATACTCCACCGCTAGATTTCAGCCTCCTGCCCCTTCCATTGCAGGGAAAGGAACTTAACTCCAATTTCTGTGAACCAAGTCCAGATTTACAGCTCCACATTTGTAACTAGGAAGCAAAGCCTTGGTTCTCTTTCAAAGCTTCTGTGCAGCCCACACTGGAAGCTGCACAGTGCATTGTTTCCAAGTTCTCATCTCCACGTGCCACTCACAAAGCAAGCCTGGGCAATCTTTTGAGGATGATATACAGAGAAGAAAATGTGAAGAACAGAGAATTCTCTCAGCATAAAGGCATAAAATGATGGCTGTTCTCAGTCTTGCAAAGTAGACTTCAGCCAGGTGGCTTCAAATTGTTATGTTTTAGTCAGTAGAAAACTGTTCAGGGTATAATATTAAGTATTACCAAGTTACCAGCTGTGGCTCAGAGAGCACAGCAATGATGTCCTTGTGTTGGACTCTTCATCATTGTCCCAAGTTCCTTGGATGCATGCCCACTGTTTTTTGTTCCTCTGCTCTATAGGCATAATGCTGCAGATTAAAAAAAAAAAAAAAAAAAAAACCAAACAGAAAAGCTGCTAAAATAATTACTGGTGCACTGAAACTACCCAAGGATCATTTTTGGATGGAAAAATATAGACATTCCAAGTCCCAAGCCTGCTTTGACCCTTGCTTGATTGAAAGCAACATCTGTTTTCCAGGTGTCCAGCTGTGCTTGGCTAGCCAGAAGTAGCCAATTGCAGACATGTGTGACATTTCCTCAGCACATTATGTTGACATCACTGACATGCACCTTACTAGAACAATGAACAAGCAAAACTTCTCAACACCTTTTAAGTCTCAAGTAGCTCCATCCCAGGAAATCCAAACTTTATTTTTTCCTTTCTTCCTTTTTGTCCCACTCCCTTTGGGGATGTTCTGAGCTCCTAAGAAACAATCCTACTCCCTCTCTGAGAACTTTAGATGCAGAGACTGATATTCAATAAAGCTGGCGTAAGTTAACTTGTGCACACCAAAAGAATGAAGGAAACCTCATATAAATGGGCTTAATGGGAACAATGCAAAATCAAATGCCTGCAACCAGATATTGTTTCATTTTTCCTTTTGTAAACTGAGCAAGTATAACAGGAAGACAGGAGTATACAAGAGAGAATGTTCATTCTGTAGCCGCAGAGAAACTACACCAAGAAAAAGGGAGTGGGTTAGAATTTCAAACCTGCACTTCTGTCAGATTTGAAATTAGATCAGGAAAATAAAGATTGAAATATCAATACAGTACAGACAGTTCTGAGGCCCTTAATAACAAGTAATTTTAAGATCAATACACTACTTTGTTTAACAGGCTGCTGAAACAGAGGTGTCTGCATAGAACAAATGTGTAAACAGCAACCTTTTCAGGAGAAGCCATTTGATAGCCCCATCTGGGACCTGAGATACTATCAGGCAAGTCACAGAACGTGTGGTGACAGTAACTTAATTCAGTAGTGAAAGAAAAATAAATGTATGAATACTTTAACATTAATGCCAGATGCGACCCAGTTCATTTTACCCTGGGTCTCCATAGCTGCAGCTCTTGAGCAGGCAGCAGGAGGCAGCAGCCTGGATCCTGGGATGATCAATTCTGGTAGCCTGGATGCTCCTCCTCCTGGATACTCAGATTCCTCACCGAGAACCCAGCTCTGAGTTACCTTACCCTGGAGTCAGCAGTGTCACTTCAGCTTGTACTGCCTGAAATTCACTGACACAAAGCCCAGTCATTTCTGCACCGGGAATTGCTCTGCTCTTTATCCTGCAATACCAATTTCTGCCACTATTTATCCCCTATTTTTGGTGGTAAATCTGGTGGCCATTTTCCCTGTTTTAGTCGTGTCTGCCTGAACAATCTGTCTCCCCTGGCTAACATTATCCCGAGCAACCAACCCCTTGCAGTGAATGCAAACTGAAAGTTAGTTTTGTGAGCAACTTTCACACATGGCCAGACCAAGGAATGATGTGGTTTGTGCCTAAATTGCACACCTATGGCAAACACAGAGGCAGAATTTGAAGAGTTTCTCTTTTAATGGCAGTGAAACTAAGGAGGAAAATTGCCAATATAGGCAGCTGATTCCTGCTGATTTAGACATTATACATTCCACTTTGTTTAATTGTGGTGACTGACTGATGTGTAAACTTCTTTCTTCATTGTCACCCAAGCGCAAGATAATATGTAAAATAGAATTGGATAAAAATAATTCTTGTCACTGTGCTCTATTTGGATCTAGTTGGGTCACTTAAAGACAACTCTGCAATTAAAAAGCAGACAAAGGAAGTCTGAGTCTGAGTAGGGTTTCTTCTAAAAGTCTGGGCCTAGAATTAAATCAGTATCCTAAGGATTTTTGACAAGCATAGCACACATAGCCTCACTAGATTCCATTTTAATTTCTGCAGTAATAAGGCAAAAAAGATTAATTTTTCTTGTAATTCTCAAAAGTAAACACATTCAGGAATGTAGCATTTCCAAGGTTTGGATATCTATAGAGTTGAAGCTACAGGAAATACGCCAGGTTTCAATAACATTTAAGAAAAGAAAAATAAAATAAAAACCAGAAACCACCACCAAAAAAACCCATCCAAATCTGTATTTGCTTGTATTACATACATCACCTTTGATTACTGAACTTTAAAGAATGTTTTAAATTGACCTTCCATTTGATCAATAATTCTGCTTGCTTACTTTTCCCATTTGCAACAGAAGTGAAAATAAACTAGCCATTTATACATTTGTTTAGACTTTTGAATGAGTTTCATTTTCTGCTTCTAATACAGTGTTTAACTTATATGCACCACATGGGAATGCTTGTTTAAAAATTCATTTCAATTGGAAATTTTATATTCTGGAAGTTGTACAGGGAAATCTGTGTTGGCCTTCAATTAAACAAAACTGCAAGTCTAGCATGATACTGTCCATTTAAATTCCACTTTCTGAACTTTGTCTTATTGTTTACAAAGCATGATGCATTTAATGAGCAGGAGAACCAGCTCAATTTGTCTTCATTACTGGGCACATCAGCAGTGGACATCACCCAGTGCATTGGGGAGTGGAACAACCATCTGACATTTGTGTGCTCATCAGCATCCAGAAAACTCTGCACTATACACAAGTGGAGCTGGTGATGTGAAACTTTCCCTTTTTGCAATGATGGTCAAAAGTAAACAAACCAGCCTGGGGGATAAAAGCACAGGATATGAGTAAGGATATCTGTGACCCAGTCAGGCACTCCTTAACTGACCCTTAGGACAAATAATTTAATTATTATTAATCATTTAATCCTTAAATTATTTGTTTGCATATGTGAGAAAGAATTTTGTGCAGTGTTCAAATATGTTATTGAGGTATGCTCTAGTTAGAGAGGAGATTTACATTCAACTCTGAAAGAGAAGTTTGTTTAATAACTCTTTCTGATAACAGAGTAATGCACAGGGACTTTAGCCTTGAAACAGTGCCACAAAGATAGACATCATGTTACTTCAAAATAAAAATTGGAAAAAAGGTAATACCCTGTGCTAAGGAGCAGTAAGTGAGCACTGCTGACAGAAGGAAAAAAACAAACATCCAATGGAATGATAGTAATTGCAACAGGCAGTGCTCTTAACATGCTAGCCCTCCAACCATTGCCAAGTTATTTATGAGCATCAATTTATTTACAGGCAGCTCTGGGAGAGGCAGCCTAGGATAAAGCTGTTAAGTTTTGAGACAGTCCATGGGTGACAAAGCCTAGCAGAATGCAGGCAGAGGAAGGTTACATTATCAGAGTCTGAAATGTGAACAAATCTTACTCATGTTTAGCATAAAACAGCGAGGTTAGGGATTTGGGCAGGACATTCAACTGCATCAAGATTTAGAGTTGAGCAAATACTGTGGGATCTTTGTCACAAGCATTCCCACAAGGTTTTCCTAGTAATGCATTCTCTAAAGGTCCATTATTTCTATTGCACTTAAGAAAAAAAGAAGAAAGCAAAGCACACAACTGAAGCAAGTGTCCCAAGCAGAGGTGTAAACAGAACCCACATGTCAGAGTTGTGATCTGAGGTCTGTAGATACTCTGATGTCACACACCCACCTGCACTTATAGAAGAATAGTCCCTACACAGCTCACACGCAGCAAACTGAATCTCCAGGGTTAAAAGCATGAGTGAAAGTTATTGTTTGCTGCCCCTGACTGTAACAGGCCTTTATGTCCTTGTGAGCATGGCCAGAAAAGGCCTTCCAAACCACACTGATGAGATGCAGTCAGCGCTTGAGTAGGAACCAGAAACAGCACCACGCAGCTCTGCTGAACAATAAGTATCCCCCAAACTGTTCAAATTATGACTATGAAGTATTCACATACAACTGTGCTCAGTCAGTGTAAGGAATTTAGGAGATTATTGAAATGCTTGCAATCTGAACACAGTCCAGGTTAAAGGAATGAGGATAAAAATCACTGAGCTATCTGCTGAGTAATAACATGGTTGAAGGCTTGCATCTCTTTTGTGAGGTGAGAAACAAACACCATTTGCCAGTCAAATCTTGGCAGCATTTGTTGGATTAACCACTTTCCCTCAAAATGGCTCATACTTTCTGCCTCACATCAAACATTTTGCTGTTGTTCTGATACCTTTGCACAGTGGGTCATGGAACAGGTATTTTTGCAGACTGCACACTAATTTCCATTCTTGGTGCATTATCTGAACAAATTGCTTGCATCTAGGAGCTGAAAGTGCTCAAAACAGGTGTCAAAGTTGTAGTGAAAATGCTCTAACACATTTGAACAAATCAAAAGGCTGTGTGATCTAATTGCACGAATGCAAACACTGAAAATTTATTAGAACTATTTATAAGTGACTATAATTTTTAGACAGCTAAACAGGAGTGCTGTCTAAAATTGAATCCACAGTGTAGAATTTATTCGAAAAATGTGTACCAGAGACAGGTCGTTCCATAAAGCCCTTTTAAAAATCAGAGCCTAAGCACAGAATTTTCATCACTTGTATGGATTGCAGTTCATTTGGGCAAGTGTAAAGTCAATGAAATTAAACTGTATTAAAACTGTAAGAACAGAAATTATCTCACAATAGCCCATTAACGCTGATATTTTACTGGAAAATTTAAACCAGGAAACATTTCCCCAAACCAGCAAGCTGGCACTGCACAGTTAGGACTTTGAAAACTGCCCAAGAGATGAACTCTTCAGTTCCAAATTTCCCAATTTCAAATATGCTTAAAGGGAATTCTATCTTCCACTAATCTATTCAGTACAAATTGTGCAGCAATTTGCAGAGTCTACAGCCATCTGGAGACAAGTGGGCTCTCTTGAGCCACCAATTCTCTCCAATTATTGAGCCATCACTCTTAAGAATGACACCTTCAGTCCATAATCACTTCTTTCCTGATACATGCCTGAGCAAATCCCAATATTGTGAAACGTCCAAGTCAAAGAGGTAATAAGGGATAGCATGTCTAGAAACACACATTGGTACTTTACAAAATAAGGCAAAACTTGTTTACCACAACCTCATAAATACAGAGGGTTTGTTATTAGAAGTACTTCTCAACCCACAAGTCTTTAACACCTTTTTGTCCTATGAAAACATTGTTCAAGAAATACAGCAATGATTTGTGTTTGATAAGCAAAGAATAGCAACTTCCTGTGGCAAGGCAAAACCATAGTCCATATTCACTTTTTTTTAAACCAGAATTAGTTCACTAAAGACAAAGGTTTCAAAGTAGACGGTTGTTTTCTTAAATCAGCCCATCCAGGAGATGGAAAAGAAGTTAAGAAAAAAACTCCAAGAAAACAAAACTTTCTTAATATTTGAGCACAAATTCTTCTCAAATAAAAATATCAGTTAGAGTCACTGCTACCTCCCAATTAATTGTTATTTACAGAGGACATGCATCAAACACGTGTAAATTCAAACTCAGTAGATTAGGCAAGAGAACAAAGTAGGTTTGATGCAACATTGCAAACACCCTGCACTGGACTGAAGTTCCATTAACTGCTATGGGTAAAAAGGAGCTCCTTCACATTTTCCAGAAAGATCCTATCATGGAAAAACCACTGAATTTATGTTCCTCAATAAGACACATTTTTCTGATCTTTTCCATGTCAGGATTTACATACACACAACTTGTTCTACTGTCAATCACTAAAATAAAGCCTCAGGCATTACTGCAGGTGGGGCTTTGGCCATTCATGGGATTATTCCTACCATGCCTTATTATAGTTGCATAGATTGGACAAAACTTCAGAGTTCTGCTCACTGGGCTGATAAAAGCAAAAATATTTTTCAAGCAATTAAATAAAATCATAAACTAAGCATCATACTCCATGCCAGTACCAGTCCTTTGGAGCTCAGAACAGTGCCCAAGAGCATTTCCATTTATAGAAAAAATACAGTGGGGCTGTAACAAATACTGAGCAGTCATACAGAGATGGAATATTATTTGGTGGGAGCATGTTAAGAAGAGGCTAATTGCAGAAGTTGCTGAGATGGAAATGAAAATTTGCCCCTTCTTTCAATGGAAAGGAAAAATAAATCTTTTTGGACCATACAAATTAAAGGAAGATGTTTGCATAACAACATTGCTTCATTCTCACTGCCAAGAGAGAAGCTGGAACCACTTTAATTCTGTGATTTTGTTCAAGTGCCAAATTATTTGAATATAGCTAGCCTAGAAATGAATAAATAAGCTGTAGGATCAACTTTCCAAATTATTCCATAACCTCTAATAGAAAAAAAAAAAGAGGGGAGAAGGAAAACAAGTCTCTATTTTCTTGGAATAGGATTTCTTAAATATTTTACTTCAGAGAGAAATCCCTGTTATCCAATTTTAACTACCTAAACTAGTGAGTTATGTCAGTAAAAGCCTTTTTCCATGTGAAACCCAGTTTCCCTTGAAAGGAATGCTATCTGCAGATCTGGACAGGCACAGAACATTTAAAAATCTGCTCAGGAGCCAGGAGACCTAACCCCTGTGAATCCCTACAAGCCAAACAGTTGAACTTACTAACAACTTTCATCTTCAGTATTGGAGTGCAGCTTGGAGCACCAACTTGGTTTGACTCTCAAGTACCTACAAGAAGAGAAAACATAAAAATACTGATGTTTTGATCAAACTGCTGAATAAACACTACAGAAAATATTTGCATTTATTATGAGAATTTAATTGTTCCTACAGCTAAAAGACACTATTTGTGCAGAGGCTGACCTATTCACACTGTACATTGAACCTTTTTATCAGTTCAGGTTCTCCTCAGGTGCATGTATACATTTCAATAATAACTGCCCCTTTCACAAAGGCTGTCAGCTGATTGAACAACTTCGTGACTGGCAATGTTCCCATTCCAGAGGATCCATTTAATCCCCCAGTACACAGCTCACATTAATGTAATTTTTTTTCCTACCCCTTTATACCTTTATGGAATTCCCAGAGGAGACATTCCAGCCCTATTGTGCTGCTGCACTCCAGCTGCAAAGGGCCGGGACTGGGGCCAGCCTACGTGAATGCTTGAAGGGTCACAGGGTCAGGAGGAATTGGCTGCTTCTGCTCTTTCACTCTCCTCTGAGAAACTGCTCCACACCTCATCACTGAGAAATACACCTCCCACGACTGCTCTTGCCTAATGCAACCAAAACACACCAGGACAGAGCAGGAGGTTCGGGAAGGCTGAGGTCACATTCCAATCAAGCAGATGTTGAAAAGAAAGAAAGTACCTTTAGCAAGACCTTGGAAGGGTAAAAACATTTCCATTCTTATTGCTCACGTAGATGTGCTCTATTAAGCAGAGAAGAAAAGCCACAGTGGAAAAGCTCTCTGACTGTGCTCAAACATTAAAGTATTTTCTGTGTGTTAATGTTTTTGTGTTTGTTTACTTTTAATTGTTTGGAAATAATGGCCTTGGCTTGATCATACCTGATGCACAACAACAGTGAAAATAGAGGATGTTAACTCACATTCTCCCCTCTCTTCCTCCATTCCAATCCTCTGCCTTCACACTGTATTTCCTTAGATGTAACCCATTAGTATTTGAGCTGGTGGTTTCTCCCGTGGGAAGCAGAACAGGATCCCTGTGTTTATTCATGTCATTTCATAAAAACAGTGCCAATTAAACACAGCAGTAATATGAGCAGATTTATATCCAGCAATCAAGTGCATGTGGATCTATTTATTCTTCTCTTCAGTGAAAGACAAATGAATCTGTGCTAGATTAAGGAATATGTCACCTTTCATCTTGAAACTCTTGGAGGAATATTTATATTATTTCCACTGGTTCATTCTGTAGGCTCTTGCCTACAGCATTAAATGGATATATTTTAATCATACTGCCATATCCAAAAGACATTTTTTCCCCATATATTGGATCATGTATGTTCCTGAGTTCACTGGTTTTCAATTCTAAAAAGCTTTCTATATAAACTTATTCAAAACTTTTGTCCAGCTCGTTTGGGTGGTTCATCAGTACTTAACAGTCAATAAATAATCTTTGCTTTCTTGGACTTACATCCAGGAGGGACAAGATAACATTCACAGAAGTTTAGTAGTACTGTTTATTCTTTTTTCCCCAGTTTGTTTTCCATTTGGGCACCAGTTTGGTATACTGAAGACAGAAGTTGCCATGTTTGGGTGCATGTGTCTCACTATGGGGTGAAATGCAGCTGACTGCCTGCATATTCTTGCAGCCATCGACAGAAAGAAGCAGCTCCTGGCTGAGAAGGTGGGGCTATCTGCTGACTAAATAGTCACAAGTGGTCAAATTGAGTAGAAATTCTCCTGCTCCAGAAGGAAAGGGGCTGGCTAAAAAACATAATTGCATTTCTGAGTGCAAGGCAGGATTTAAACAATCCAACAAAAGACAGACCCTTCCCTTCAGATTAATGATGAGACTGCCACAGGACAAAGTGCATATAGGAACAATACTGCTGCAGTAATGAGACTGAATGAATTCGTTTATTAATGACATAGTTAATGAGCACAGCAACAGGCCCAAACCATTGCTGGGGCTCAATGGTCAAATGCTTTTGCAAGGCTGCTCCCTCCTCAGCCTGACTGCAGATTAATTCTGCCTCTTCTGAGCTACCTGGCTCCAGTCACCACCCAGGCTTGCCCTTGCAAGCACTGCAGAAACATCTGCCCTGTCTTCAGCTTGTCCTATCTCAGTTAGCTGTCCCCAGTTTCCAGCTAGGAGTTACCAATGCCCAGATGTGCCAGCTCATTCATATGGATTTTAGCACAAATCATCCCTCTGACTTGAGCTGGAATTGAAGCCGATTGACTTCACAGCTGATTTTGCAGTGCAATAGAGAAAGGAATTCTTATGATGTGAATTGCTCCAGTTCAGCCACTGGCACAGTGGCTTCCAGTTGTGAAGCAGTGACAAAGTACAATGTAAGGCAGCACCTTCAAACTGTCATAGCTGTTTTCACCCACACATGGTGTCACTGTTGGTGGCAGGATGTCATCCCTAGTTGGACCATTAGAGTGTTTCTAGTATGGTCATGTCAAATTTTAATGCCTAAAAGACAGCTCAAGGAAGGAACTTGTGGTTGTTTCTACTGGTTTGAAGACATTGCTTTGAAAATGTATTACAGAAATAGCATGCCAATCCAGATCCAGGTGCATCATTGGAAAAGAAAGACCAATTACATAAACTGTGAAAAACAAGGCCTTCTTTCTACACTACCATGGCCAAAGTACATTAGCAACTGCTGGTTGGCAGTAGATGATTTAATTTTACTCAAATCAGGTTTCTATACAGGACTTTCACTATTACATTTTTCCTTCTAGCTTTTAAAGGTATCTTCTGAAGACACATATTTTCTGCAGTAGAAAGCTTAGTTTAAATATTCCCTATCATTTTGAAATAATTCAGTGGAAAATAACAGAGTGGAAAGTATATAATTTTGAGCAGTTTAATTTTTTTGTCACTTAAAAAGAGGGTTATGTAAGTCGTTATATTAAAAAATATAATTAGAAAAGCAGACACATCCTATCCTTCTCCCTGTATTTCAGGCAAGCTGGCAACTGCTCAAGAGTGATCAGAGACTGGCCTATTTCTCAAGGACCTCAAGAGATTATAAGACTTTAAATCATAATCTTAGGAAAATGCCTGAAGCAATTTTTTAAATTATCTTCTGCTACAGGGGGGAGTGGGGGGTGGGAAGAAAGAAAAAAGAAAGTTTTCTGCTCTCCAAACTGGCAGATGAGACTATAAACAATGGTTTGAGGAAAGCTTGAGACACCCTACACTGACATGGACTCAGGCAAGGCTGAACATCTGCCAGAATAAACAGACTTTATCTGGAAGAGAATAGAAAATTTAAAACAATGTTTTTCATGAGCAAAAGTAAAGCAGTTCAATTGGTCAATAGTCCTAACCAGTCCTGGTCATTATGAACAGGCTGGAAATGAGGTGCTGAGCTTTCCAAACTCCACATAACTGCAGGAACACTGGAGAAAGCCAAGACAAGCCTGGAGAGAGGAGCTCACAGCGCTGTCCATGCTACAGAGAAAATGTCCTTCTCTCAGGGGCAGAGGCTGAGGCAGGGCAGGCTGGGGACATTGACTCCAGGGACTCAGCAGAATACATTTAAGCTTTAAGGATCTGCCCCCTTTAATTCAGCCCCTGCACTCAATAAGAAGTATAAGTCCAAACTTTCTCTAAACTCTGTAGCAAAAAGGATTTTCTATCTATCATGCAGTTTCATGCCAAAAAGCATCCATTAACATTGTTTGCAGAACCTACACCACTGGAGTATTTGGGGACCAAACAGTTTGTGAAATCTGGACCTTAATTCCTCTGTGTTAATGCTTTCTCTAAATAGAAAAAAAAAAGAAAAAAAAAAAAAGGCTTGAAACCATTTATCCTCACAATGGCTTTGTGAGGTTTGTGAGGTTAAATATATTGAAGACCCTTTTGAGCACTCACATAAGGCTCTACCATAAAGTCTTAAAATTTTCTTTTGAGACATTTTACCTTTAATTTCTTTTGGGTTTGTTGTTACTAATTCTTTCAGCACAGAAGTTCTCAGCATGAGACACCCACATAATCTGTGGAATGCTAAAACAATTTATTTTAACAGCTAGAAAGATCTAGTTTGGCCTTTCATGTAAATGTCTAACACTAAGTAGTTTTAATTAGATCAGGATTGATAAGCATGAATATTCATCACTAGTTTTGTTAATGTTAAAATCATAATGTTATATACATTTTTTTTTTTTAATGTGGGATATAAATGCACAGATTCTCTCCTTATCTAGCTTTCACTATGTGTGGCAGTCAAGTATTTTGGAGTAGACAAACACAATTTTGGTATCTCAACTTCAGTGTAGACTTGCATAGTAGAAGGAGAGAAGTAAACAGAAGGGGAGGAGTAAACACCTCTGTAGCATTACATTTCAAAGAGGTTTAGTGAGGATGACAGATTCCAGGTTATCCACTGGGCTAGAAGTACAAACAACCCTGAGACACAGGTATCCTTACATTATTGCAAACTTACTTAGTCTGTTCAAATCACTGCATCCACTCAGAAAACTTCCAATTTCTGGAGGTCAAGGGAGGTGTGATCATGAAGGGAGAATGTACCTATTTTATAATAAACACTTTAATGTCTGTGTGCAAGGAGAGAGAAAGGATGAATTTTCCTCTCATTGGCACAATTCACAAACATCTTGTTTTACAACTTCAGTTCAAATTTAGATCAAAGAACCCAAGATAGCCTACAAAATAATCAGTTCTATTTCTATATCATTGCCCAATAATTTGCCATTTTAGTTCCTGAATATTTTTGAGAGGCTGATGCTGCATCAATCAGTTTAAAACTTATTTTCCAGGGCAGACTTATACAATTTGATGAGATCAGAGAAAGAAAATATTCTCCATATTTCTCTTCTTTTGTAATTTTTGATATTTTGAGCTCTTCAAAAACAGTGATAATGAAATAAACTTGCAGAGGAGTTTATTTTAGGCCTTACAATGTTGAAAGAGAGAAAGTTTATTATCTTTGTTTCAGACTGTTATTGTCCAAGCTGATAAACTAAGTGAGTGATGTTTTTCCTTGGTGAGCCCTTATTTATTTTATGTTCACATTTCATGGATTAGTATCAATAGAGGTTAGGCAGTAACAATCAGAATGTAAGTTAATAAATATTTTGCCAAGCAGTTTAAGATGAAGGTCTGAGCAGGTTAAAAATCCAGAAAAAAAACAAAACCAAATCCCTTTGCAAAGATTCTGCCTTCCCCACCCTCACTTCACAGAGCATCTCTAGGTCTGACTGAGGTTAATGGTTTCAATACCATTTTCCATAACACCCACATCTGCTTTTTGCTATTGCTGTGACATTAAACACTGCATATTCCTATACATCTGTGCACACAGTCCAGTCAAGCCAGGATGCTCAGTCCTCCTGCAAAGAGAAATGATGTGCCTCTCACAGAATACTGTGAAGCCTCATTCAAATACCTGAACAAACTGCTCATGACCAACAACAGCCCTGTAGATTTCAGTCAGACACAGATCTTAATAAGCTTTTGCAGAACTATCTCAAATTCATGTCCCCAGTTCTGGTAGTTCTGACCATGAGCAAAAGAACAGGCCATAGAGACAGAGACATGAAGCATATTCTGCTTAGTCTCACACACAGAGCTCCCCAGCTCAGGCACAGGCAAATATTTGCTTTCATTTTGCCATCAAGAAAGGATTGAATGTATTCTTTAGCTAAAATATTAATATATGTCTGAATATTCTATGTAATCTCAAATCTCTTCTTATGAAAACAATGTTTTTTGGTTTGGGGGCACTAAAGCACAGCAATACTAGAAAAGTAACCAGAGAGGTGCTCAGGATAACCAATTCCAGTTTCCTTGCCAGACAGAATTCTGTTTAAATTAGTTATTTGAAAAGTCTACTTACTGTACCTGGCAGAATGAAGTTTATTACAACAAATTTTTATTATAAATATGTACTAAATTGAAAAAACAGCAGAAATTTATTAAAAATCTTTGGGTGAAATCTGTAAGTCTCCAAATATATAGGTTTCTTCAATGACTTATTGAACACTTGAATTTGTTTGGCTTGTTCTTCTGTAAGCCTCTTATTCATCATTGATTTTTCAGAAAAGAAAAGTGTTTACCTTTCTTTTTCAGATATATTGCACGTGTGCAACCATGACTGTCCCCCAAATACACTGTCCTTTACAAATTTACAGAACATAAGAGAATATGTGATATTTTTCATTATTTTGTTTGCTAGCAGTTAGAAGATCAGAGAACCAAACACCAGTTATTGGGATTTCAGCATAAGCATTCACAGTTCTTTACAAAATACAAGCAGTAAATTATTTGACATCAGCTTCAATGTAGAGACCATGACAGCATCAATTACTGCCTTGCACACCTACTATATATCCCAAGTGTTTTTCTGAAGGCATAAATTCACAGAAGTTCTTGTCCTGGAAAATCCGCTTATTAACTTTAGAGGGTAAGAAAGAAATGGAAAGCAATTGATAACGAAATATTTTTTAAAGATTTTTCTAATTTTTCCATCTTGCAAGAAAGGAAACACAGGTGAACAGTTTTACTTAGAGAATGTATGTGCTAATTTGTCAATGGAAATGAAGGGATATCCTTTACAGATCGAGCAGTATTTTTCCTTGAAATGACACAAATATATACTGTATTGTCATACATAATCAATATCATTTGTGAAAGAGATTGATAACACACCATACAAAAATAGACCACAGTTTTAAAGTCAAATCAAATGAGGAACAAAGTGCTTACCTAATAAACTGAACGTACCCTAGACCTTATTCAAGAACTGTGACAATTACATTTTAATTAAGTTGAAAAATAGTCAGTATTGGTTTTAATTTTTTTTCTGGCTTTCCATCTTTTTGCAATAGAATTGAGCTGCAGAAAGAGGGAGACTTGAAGCACAGGATCATGATGTCATTTCAGCAGTATTCTTACAAATATTTCATCCTTTTCATTTTAAAGTACAATCTATAAAATTGCTTAGAAGGAACAATAGAATAAAATAGAGATTGCTCCTCATCAGGCTAAGTATGGTTCTTTTTAGTGCTCTAAAAGCTTTCATTGCATCTCTTTTCTGATCTTAGCATTAAAAATGACACAACAGAGAATAGCAAGGAGAGTCCCCTCACCTACTCAAAGGGGACATACAGAAAAGAGCAGCAGCAATGCACATGTCCTTGAAGCCATGAGAATTTCTATTATACCCTTCAAAAGTGTCAGCAAACACTGAAGTGTGCAAGGTGAGGTGCCAGTGAGGTAATCACACAGTAAACCAAAGTTAAGACTTCTAACATAGATGCTGTAAATCTCATTATTTTAATTTCGAGTTCACTTATGATTATGTGTTATAAATTTACAGTTATTGAAGTTCCCAGATTGGTGTTACACAAATAGTTTTCATTCACAGATCTCAAAAGAGGGCAAAAGCACCACTACATTCATTTTGAAAAAGGGAATTCAGATAATTTACCCCAAGGCCTTGAATCATCACCAGTTCTAAAGTTTTCAGTTGGGCTCCACCTGTTGATTTTAACACAACAGGTTCCTTTTGCCAGGAGAGCCACTTTTGTCCTCACTTTCGAGTGCTATTTACATCTGTAAGCTGAAATGCATTCCTCTCCCTGTTCTATCAAGATTCTCCTCAGTGTGTGCTGCCAGACCAGCCCCTCTCCCAGATATTTGGGAAGTGGAATAGGAGTTTGCCTGTGGGACATGTCAGTATTCACAGATATTCTTATTTTGCCATTCCATTTGCAATTTTTTGCTGGAATTAAATTATTCCTACCGCCCCTCAGTAATTCTTATCAACATCACATATGGCACCTTCTCTAAGCAGTAAATTTACAATTCAGTTATTCTTGTTATTGCCCAGAATAGCTTTTCCTCACTACCTTTTGAGCAGCTAGACTGTTCCCTAACACCACCCACCTGTGGAACAGCTGTATGTGGGGGTAGCAGAATGAACCCAGATGCTCTCTATCAAAGGAAATCTCTGTTGCCAGGTTTCTCTCTTTAGTCTCAGAGAAAAGGCAAATATTGATACCTTGTACAAAGTAGAAAAAAGGATTTTCTGAGTTTTCCTTCTTTCACAGCAGGAGCCCTGCACTAGGGAAGGCATGCCCAGCTCAAATCATCACTGCTAGAGGCTGGAGTGAATTTATTTTAAAGGTTCTTCCTATAGCCTACTGATACTGTATATTTTATCCCATTTTGTCTGACCATTCTTAGGAGATTGACAAAATATAAGGGTGTGAGAAAAAAACCTCAGAAATCAGATCAACTTGAAGCAGGAAAGTAATTCAAGAACACTCACCAAAATTTTATTAGTAACCGTATATTTTGTTGGAGTGGATTTCAGGGTTAATTAATAATGCTGTATAGCTAATAATTAACCTTTCTCAGATTTGGCATTGCATTACTCAAAGAGAATACTTTAGGGACCAAAAATGTAAGTCACAGGAGTATTCTGAGGACATTTGAAGGAATTCTTGTGGGATTTCTATTTGCTGAAGTGAAGAGTTCTATCACCTGCCCCAGCTGTAATAGCCTTTTGCTTGTGACTCCCCCTCCTATCCACTTTTGCTTCTAGTGGTTATCTTCAAAAAGGTAGGAAATCATTTGCTCTTTGTCTTTTTGGCCTTGAGTATTTTTCCACTGAGGCCATAGGCAAAATTCCCTACTGAAGAGAATAACAGTGAGTGAGATTTACATCTCCATTATTAGACTGTCACATTTAACACCACCTTTCCTGTCTCTCATCTGCCACTGATTATCTGGGCCAACAAGTGCCCTTTTTCATAAAGAAAGGTGCTGCTTGCATGGGTGCAACTTTGGTGACACAGATAACGAAATAAGCTACATGCAAGCCTCAGAGGTGTCTTGGGTAAATAGATCTCTGCTACATAAAAGCTGAACTGGGAACTTTTGTTCCATTTCATCACTGTTTGACTATCCTTCAGGAATATTAATGTTCAAGCCTAGAATCAGGTAGTAATAATCCTGAAGAAATCATCCCATTATAAGTTAATGGTTGGATTTTCAGTTAATGGACCAAGCTGAAGACAAGGGCAGTTAACACTATAACAAACTATAGTAATATAACCAATTTCAAGGGGATTATTGCTACCATAAACTGTATTAAATGGTTTGTAAAAGGAATGGCTTTGGCTTTTTTTTTTTTTGTCTTTTTGAGTTATGTGAAGTAGAGTAAATGAGAGACTGCTTTGTTAGCTAGGTTGCTTCCAACCAATTTCCAAAGCATTTTGGACAACAGGAATGCTGATAATAATGTCATATAATGAATATTCTAAATGCACCAGAGGTTGTTCTTCACTCTAATAGGTGAAGTTATTAACTCATTTTTGTGATGAGATTTCAATGAAGCTGGTCTATAACTCAGCATAGAAAAGAAACACTAGATTCAGTCTATGCTCACTTCCACTGCCAGAGCCCATTGCTTGACCATTTGAAAATCTCATCATCTGCCAGCCAATTACCTTACAAGGCCAAGAGATTATGAAAGTAAATATATTGAGAGCCCTGTTCTGCATTTAGTTCTACAAGTAAACTAGATAAGTAACTGCCAGGGAAGAGTCAAGTAATATGTATTTCTGCACTTTGACCATACAGTGGAAATAGATTTTAGTTTATTTTTTTTCAGATATGATGCATTTTTTTCTTCAAGTAGAAAATTATGCTCTGAAGAATTTACAGAAGATGTAAGTCATTTATTCAGATAACTGTGCTAGGCATTTCACTAATTCTGCTTCTGGCTTCAGTGACCAGATGGACTCTTAACTCCCATTCAAACATACGAACAGCAAAGCTTACACTAACAAGAGGATGGGGGGGAAGGGAAGAGATCTCAAAGGGATTGTTGAACAAAACAAAACAAACAAACAAAAAAAAAAGAGGGAACTAAAGGGGGGAAAATAGCATAGCCCCACTATCTGTGCTTCCCCTGATGCCTGAGTCCTCACTAGAATGAGGCAGTAGTACACACAAGCAGAGCACTAACTTCAGACTTCCACCCTTACATAAGGAGAGGTGTAAGGGAATTTTTCACAATAGTAATAAGAAAACAAAATGATGCCCTTTTTTCTTTAATCTGAGCTCCACCTCAACACCAGGAGCAGTCAGGAATGATGGTGCACAGTCAGTACCCAACAGTTTCCAAAATGCACTTTCTCCCTGCAATGGCTGCAGTTTGCTATGGGTCTGCCTCTCTTCATTGCTCCAGTCCACCATAGATCATCTTCATTTAGATTATTGTAATGTAAATATTATAAATTGCACATAATCATTTAGGTTACTGTAGATTTAAAACTCTTTCCAATAAATAACTCAGAGGCAGCATTCAACATACAATAATACTTGCTCATTAAGAGGGAAGAAATAAGAAGGTGGAATGATAATGTCTTGAGTTATTTAGATAACAACTTGCACATAAAAAACCTTGAAAAACTAATGGTCCTGTGTCCATAGACACTTGAAATGGAGTGCAGTTAATCATGTTCTATTATCAGCAGCCCAAATATTTTCTCGCAGTGTCTATTTGAGTGGCTGCACCAGGGAATAGAAGCAAATGTCAATAGAAGCTGCTGCAAAGGGCAGTGACTGCAGTGGGCTGTGTGAACAGCAGCACAGCCTGCCAGATGCACAATGGCTTTTGGCTCTTCTCAGAGCTGATAAGGCCTCCACTGGAATACTGTCTGCCAAGGGAGATGTGGCCCAACAGCAGAGTCTAGAGCACAGAAATGCAACTTTGCACTCACTCAGAAGATGCAATCAGTATGGAAAGACAATCAGACTTATTTAACATCTAATTTTCCTTAGACTAAATATTTCAAGTTCTACTCAAAATTTCTATCACTTAGTATTCCACTTAGGACCAAATCTATTTAATGGAATTTCAGCATAAGAAGAGTTTGGAACACCAAGCCAATTACGCCAGACTCTCCAAGGCATAGGTGGAACTTACCAGAGTCATTGAAAAGGAGAATAAATAGACTAAATATTTTTGGGGCTCACCAAAAATTGTACTAAGTACTTTCAGTATGAAAGAATAGCCTTTTTTCAGGTTGTGATTAGAACAGAAACTCTGGAAGCCTAAGGACTCTCTGTAACTTTCACTGTGATCTGTCACAAGACCTTAGACAATTTTGAGGCTATGTTTAAACAATCAGCCTCAAAAAATCCCCCAAACTGATCCATAAGAGATATAATTTGAGATACAATTTACAAAAAACAACACTGTTCATTGCAAACAAATTCTTGTTTCAGGTAGCAATATCTTCTTCTAGAGCTAATAACTGATTACTCAGGTATTGCTTCATCAAGCAGATTTCTCCACACCTACTTTACTTGACATAAGCCTGTTATCAAAGAACCACTGATTTATGAATTTGCCACTGCCACAGCAGGAAAGAAACATCTTTTCCTTCTTTTCCCAGGCTAAATAAAATATATGGATGGAAGAATATGTGCCTTGAATCCTACCTTTTCATGTTCAGTATAAGATCAGGATAAATAAGGAGGAAAAACAAAACAAATGTTCACAGTATTGCATCTCATAAATACTTGATTTCTTTATCAGAGGGTAGTTTCTCATCTTTATAGTGAAGGTAAACATTTGATTAAAGGACTAATTCTAAAATTAGGAGAACAGAATTTTCTAAATACACCATAGAAGTTAAATATCATCAATATGACAGATTTTTAGTCCTTCTATTGTCTTCCTCACACATTTGTGTGCATTAAAATGGGTTTTGTTCTAGTGTTATTTCATTTTGAAATTCTTCAGAATAGGTTTATTCTAGCCTGTTCCTCAAGCAGTTGGTTCATGTCCTTTGTAGGTCTCACATATTAATCTTCTGGTATCCATCTCAGATTTCCTTTTATCTTCAATTTCTGTCCCTTCAGCATTAAGCTTTATACCTTCCAAATGGTTGTACAAAACTCATGTTCTCTCATATCTACAGTACAAGCAACAGTGTTCAAAATAATAGTTTAATGTGTTCTAGTTTCTTTATAATCTTAAATAAGAGTTACTGTCTTCAGCTTTTCAAAACCTTGGTCCTATGATGTCTCATTTTATTCTGGGCTAAGCAGGACAGGAGGCTTTCCCAGGATTTGAGAAGGATGAGAAGTGGTATTCACCACCAGCAGTCCTCTCAAAAACAGAAGAGCCACAAGGATACTCTTCCACATTCACTTAGCTGCAGGCTCTGGCACACTGCAAGATGAAATAGAAGGAGTTGCTGTTCACATTACTGATGGTATTTCCTGCTGACAAAAGGTCTAGAACATATCACACATATCCACTAGCAGCCCTCATTTCAGCCTTTGTTAGTAGTCAGCTTCCTTCTTCCCACAGAATATCTGTGCAAAAGATAATTTCCTCTCAAGCACAGGTCATCCTCCTCTTTCTCACAAATCCCATTTTGCTCTTTTGTGCTCATGTTCATCATTTCACTGGAGGAGTTTGCTCGGTCCAAAGGGCTATTTGCAATTTCTACAATTGGAAGTGTCATTACTATGCCAGTTACTTCTTTTTAATCACAAAAATGGATTTAACCCCATTACCAGCAGTACCCCTTTGAAATACCTCATCCCCAATGGAGGTGCCTTTCAATTATGGACTGTGAACAGGCACATCAAATTCCCTCTTTTTGTACCAGGATAGATCACTCACAGTCAGAAAGCTCCTTTGACTTTCCAAGTATTGATGAGGGGAGATTTGGACCAGTTTGATGCTGCATTACATCCTGTGTATCTTACAGGAATGCATCCATATTTCACTGCAATCTGATTACAACAGGCAACTGGCTTTTGAGTCTCCCTACTATGATTTCAAGGCAACAAGCAGTGAGGACCATATGGCGCCATTGCTACAGGACTAAGAGATTTAAGTCTTTTAAAGAACCAGCCGACCTCTGACTTGCAAATGATAATTTTCTGATTTTTAAAATCCCAGCAGCCTATACTGCATAAAAACTGTCAGTTAGCTTAACAACCTGTACACATAGAGCATAATGTCTTCCAATAACACTGCCTGCCAGGAGTCACCATCTGTACTTCCTCTGCTGGGAACAGCCAAACTGTTACACACAGTTGGGCTAACATCGGGATAACATACAGGATTCCTCAGCACAAATGTCGGGGGGCAGGGGAAAGCTTCCCTTCATGGGAATGAACGAGAGGCTGGAGAGCAGCACCACAGAAAGGGACTTGGGGGTCCTGGCCCATGGCAAGTGGGATATGAGTCAGCAGTGCCCTGGCAGCCAAGAGGACGTCTCTGTCTGGGGGCATCAGGCACAGCATCGTTAGCAGGGCCAGGGAGGGATTGTGCTGCTCTGCTCTGCTCTGGGGCAGCCTCACCTCGAGTGCTGGGGGAAGGTTTGGGCACCACAACACACAGAAGATATCAAGCTGTTAGAAGGGCTGTGAAGGTGTTAAAAGGCCTTGGGGGGAAGCCATATGAGGAGTGGTTGACATAACTGGGTTTGTTCAGCCTGAAGAGGACAGAGAGGAAACCTCAGCACAGTCTGCAGTTTCCTCACCAGGGGAAGCAGAGGGACAGGCACTGATCTCTGCTCTCTGGTGCCCAGTGACAGGACCTGAGGGAACAGCAGGAAGCTGAGCCAGGGGAGGGTTAGGTGGGACACTGGGAAATCATTTTTCACACAGAGGGTGATTGGGCACTGGAACAGCTCCCCAGGGAAGTGGTGATGGCCTTGAGTCTGCCAGAGTTCAAGAAGCATTTGAACAATGCTCTCAGACACATGGTGGGACTCCTGGGGCTGTCCTGTGCTGGGCCAGGTGTTGGACTTTGGTAGTCCTTGTGGGTTCCTTCCAGCTCAGGATATTCTATGATTCTATGACTTTGTAGGTGAATAAAGATTCCCATTTTTATGCTGTTTCCATCAGGATCCAACAGAGCAAGAGCAAGGAAACCAAATTATGGAACAGAGCAAGGCTGTGACAGCTGGTAATATCTTCATATGACATATCTTCTGGGGGAGTGAAAACAAGACTACCGTGTCCATCAGCCTTGAAAAACTCAGGCCTAGTGGAGTCATTTAGATGGTGGGGCAAGCATATGGAAATTTAAGTCTTGCTTTGACTAATGCAGGGGCAGCTCCTAGCTGGTACAAACTGATTGGGTAGTGACAAAATACACAGCTGAGGATCTGCCCACATTCTGTTATCTTTGCTTCTGTAAACGAAAATGTCAATGCTCCCTATGCATATGTTCCTCTACAGCAGCTATGCAACAGTAGTTAATAACAAAAATTGCTTTCCCAAAGCTGTTATTGGTCCTGCTGTGCCATGAGTGGATCAGCAAATGCTCACCATGCTGACTGGCCTGCAGGCAGATCCCTGAGCTGCACAGCTCTGGCAGCTGAGGAGGACTGAGCTATGTCCCACCCAACACTAAGCTCTCATAATGCTCTGCTTCAGTCACTTGGACAGCTTTCATTCCTCCTCCCAAACCCTGGTGCAAACAGATCCCTCTTCTACCTTCTGCTGTCCCCAGGGAAGGATCCTATTGCAGTTTTTCGTTCAATCTTTCTTCCTTGGCATTGCTTTATGTGGCCTCCCTGGTGCCCACTGAGGGAGTTACAGCATTCCCACACACAGCAGACTGCTCTTGCTGGGTCTCAGCTCTATTTTGAGCATTTTCTAATAACATTAGCCAACAAAAGCATTATTATAAAACTTCAGACTGAACCCTAGAAGGAACAGAGCTGGAAAAAAGAATAATCCCTTCCTTCCTGAACCTTACTATGGCTATCCTAAAGAACCATGGCAATCAAAAGGAGACAAGACGAAGGCAAGAATGACTGCTGAACTCACACGTAAATGTTCTATTCTCAGTCAACATCATCAGCTGCTTTCTACTGGTGTGCATGACTGCTTAGATAAAGGAGCATTTAGGAACTTGCATCCTGCATTTCCACTGCTTTTTATGGAGGTATTTTTCTGGAGAAGATAGTTACCTCCTAATGAAAACATCATCTCTCTGATTCTGATTACACGTGCACAGAGTTTCTCTGTTTCTCTCTGTTGCTATCTGTTAGTGAAGGAGGTTCTGGGGAGGAGAAAAAGCATAAACTGTTGGTTCCAAAGACATTAGTCTCATTTGATAAATAATGCTGGGATACACAGGTGTTATGTAGAAGTATTGCAAAAAAATGTTTTAATGCCTTTCCTTCACCTGCAGTACCATATTTGCTCAGTGGATCAGTGCACTAGAACACCGATCACTTACAGTGGTTACCTGTACACCGTGTTACAGTATTCAGCTAAATTAAGCTTCACTACAGCATTTAGGGAGTTTTGCAGCCCTGGGTTTCATCCAATTTTACAGCTGGTTTGAATGAGGTACAAGTAGGTCAAGCAACTTTTCTAAAGTCACAGACTAAATATATTATTTATTTCTAAAATCAGAAATCCACGACACTTCTACTTTTAGTTTTCTTGCTTGAAAAGCTAAAACTTAGTCAATATATTTCAAACAAGAATGAGATTATGCAAAAAAATTATTACAAAAAATTCTCTCCGCTTTGTGATCAAGTGTTTCTATAGAATAAATAGCTATGCTAGAAAACACTACTGTTACCATGCCTACTTGCTGCTTTTCCTATTTCATACATTCATGAGTAACATACACTTAAGAGACACATGCTACAGAAGCTAGCAACACTTCAAAGCTAAGATTTTAAGTTTTAGCTTTGGCCACTTAGGGAGTTATTCAGCATTTCTCAAGAAAAGGTCCATCTGTGGGACTCCTGGTCCAGAAAATATTAATAACAGAGGCTTCATCTTGAACTTAGACATTCTAGACAATTAGAAGTAACTAGGATTTCTTCAGTCCTGCAAGTTACAGCATAAGATACCGACATGCAGAAACAGAAAAAAATATTCATTTACTACTAGTTAGAAAACTTTTGACAAAAAATGTCTTGAATTTCAACATTTTACACAAATGTTTAATTTTTAAAACAACTATTGGCAAAGCAAAGGAGGGAACACAAAGCCAGCTGTTACTAAATAAAGAGCCAAGAGCTCCAAAAATTAACAGGTACAGAAAAGCTTCCCACGAGCAAAACATGAGCAAGTCTGGTTGAGACTTCCCATGAGCAAGTCACTTGAGATTGCAAGGAGGCAATCTCAAGTGACAAGTTCACAATTTCTTCTAAAAATTACACCTAAAAGAGCAATCTTATTCCCAAGGCAGAAATTGCTATCTAGCTACCATGAATTCTGTGTTTCCTAACTCCAGTCAGCTTCAAGGCTCTTAGTCTGTATCTGATCCTTTAGGAATCCTTGAGAGATTGTAAGGATTTCTAGAGGGCCTAATCTCACTCAGGATGCACAGTACAACCCACTCTACTAATGTTATATGTAGTCTGAATAATCAAATTTACCTTATTGAACCTCGAGGCACTCTCAGATATCTCAGCAACCACCACTTCTGCACTGCTACAGGTGCAACACATTCAGCAGGACTTTTCCAGAGCTTCTCTGTGCCACCTCAGAAGTCTGCAAGGACAAGGTTCCTCTGAAATCAGACCACACTGCTTCTGCTCTTTCCCATCTTGCTTCTCTAAGGAGAATTTACCTCACCTCTTCCTCATCTTTTATCTTCTGCAGCAGGGCCAATTTTCTACCAGTTAATTGTAACTTGAATCAACTCCTTCATTACTGGAAAGAGTTCATTAACAGTGGTAATATTTAGGAAAGTAAAAGCAAACACTGGACCAATGTCCTAATAAGTATTGCAAGTTACAGATCTGTTTGTGGCTGCTGCTTTAGGGATCTGTGTAAACTGGAAAGTCATCCTGTAGCTGTGCTCTTGACTTCTATATTTAAATTACACAATTCCCATCATTTCAAGGACCGGAGAAGAGACTGCAAGGTGTAAGTATTGCATTTATCAAGATAGTCCTGCCAGCAGGCAACAAACTGAGGACTGATACTTAAGTAGTCAGATCCAGCAGTAACTTAGTGCAGACAGATTTTCACACTCTCTTATCATTTGCATAATGATCCCTAGAGCTGCATTCTGCTCCTCAGCAGTGCAAGGAGCCACTTATTCCCCTAGCAATATTCAGTGGGAATCTTTCAGTACCCCAGACTTCTAACTTCACAGAGCCTGTGTGAGGTACTCTAAGTTACAACATATCTTAATTCAGATTTCTTGATCGTGTTATGAAGACAATTTGTTTATTTGCCTTATGTGAAGCTGCTTCTACAAACCAATGTATGCTTCTTATAACCCAGCCAACAGGTAGCAACATATGCTAATACACTGTTTGCAACAGGAAGAGTGAAATTCCCAATCACACATGGGCAAATGTATTATTTTCATGCATGGGTTTGGGCTGAGATCTCTGTGAAAGAAGAATCAGAAAGATTGCAATGTTCTGAGATAAATTTCAAATTTTAGGAGGTTAATGTAAGCATTCAAACTGTAAGAGACTTTCCCAAATGTTCAGGCTTGGAGAATCAGAGTGGAATTTATATTTACAGGAAATAAAGTATGCTAGATAAAGGCAGGAATAAGAAAAACAAAGCACACTGGAGAACATCAGAGGGAACTCACAGAGGATTCAAGGGGATAATGAAGCAGACCAAAGAGGAAAGCACTTCCTCTATTGTTTAATTCCACAATCTAGTTTAATCCTACTGAAGGATACTTACTCCAGGCAAACTGTAATCAAATCAGGTCTCCATCACCTACTTGCTAGGCTATAAATGTTAAGATGAACACCTCTTACAATAATTTCAATACTTTCCAGCCTTTACAAATAGCCATTGCTGGCTGCCAGCATGAGCCACCATTTCCCTTGTTCCCCAGTTTATTCACACAAGCTCCTCTATCCACACTTCACGGGCTGATTCCAACCTTTGAAGTGACTCTTTGTGGAAGTACTTGAAAGGAGAATGTTCTGAAGGGTACCACAAATATGGAGATGAGATGGGAAGAATTGCTATGCATCAGAAAAGGTTCATTTCCTGTCATTTTTCAAGGAATTGGACTCCTAAAGGCAGGGACAGTATGAAGTCTGTATTAATGCTTTGATCCTTACTTTATTAAACAATAAAGAAGTAAATAAAATGTTAAACACAAACATGGCTGATAAGAAAGAATGCCTTACATGAAAACAAATAACACAATATGTATAAACCTCTCACCTTCTGTGGCATCCCTGTAACTTTTCTAATTGCACACATTATATATAACAGAGTGTTAGAGAGTATAAGAGAGCTGGGCTGATGTTCCTGCCCTATGAAAGTTTTGGTTTGTCACTGTTTCAGTTCTTGCCCAGGACCACCCTACACGGAACTGCAATGCTTTCCTTGTCACAGGGTGCTTTTTTCCTCTCCAGAGGTTGCCAGGGTTCTTTTGGGTGACTGCACTGAATTTGCTCATGTTGGCTGATTCCACATTTCCTAATTCCATGGTTGCCAATTCCAGTGTTACTCTGTAACTTCCTAATTGGCACAGGTTTCCTCAGTCACTATCCAAAAGCTTTAATTAGCAGCCACAATATCCACAGGAAAGCGAGAGGAAGTATCTTCTCTTGCTTCTGTTTAGATATCCTCTGTTTCACATACAGGATTTATCTTCATAAAAACTTATGATGCGTGACCTTGATACGTATGAAAAGTTTTGCCTGGGCATTCTGCCAGACATTTTGTTTGAGATCTATATTTTTTCCCTCTTGGCCATCTTGTTGTTGTATTTTTTCCCCTTCTGGGTCCTTGGCTTTTTTCATAACTACTTCAGGGCTCATTATCTTTACCCAAAGACATGGGCATTACATACTTTTCCAATCATGGAAACACAAATGCTGGTCCTAAGAACATTCTGTGAAAAGCAGAAAGAAAATTTCAGAACCATCTAACTGCCTTTCAATCAGGCACCTCTGGCACAGTTGTAGACTCACAGACTGTGACAATGATATTTTTTACACTTACAGTTATAAAAGTACATAGGCCCACATAGGAAAACATTTAATACAATATCAAGTTTGATTCTTAAAACATAGTTTTTCAATATTTTAGCAAAAATTCCTGCAGAGTGTAAAAATAAAGAAATGGTCTTCCTGATCCTTTACTATTTTTCCTTGAGAATTAGGTTCAACCTTAGGAAACTTACATGATTTTAAAATCTGTTCCTTGTATTTACCAACTTACAGAGTAATTACTGCTTTAATCTCCTTTAAACATTGTGATTACAGATATCTTAGATTGGTTGGCCCTGGCTTAACTTTAATCTTATGAGTTCTACTAATATCCACAACCTGTGGTACTGGTAGTTTTCTGCATTAGTGACCAAAGAGACACATGAAGTACAGGAGAAAAAAAAAATCACAAATTAACAAACCAGGACCTTGAAATGTGAGGAACTGGGAAATATCTGTCATCATCATGCTAACATTTTTGTGTTGATGTGCTGAAGGTACTGTTTTATGAATTTCTAAGTCTGCCAAAAGGCAGACAGCATCCAAAGGAAGGCTGAAGGGAAAAGAGAGAGAGGGGGGGCAGACAGACAGAACCTTAACCAGATTTGAAAGTTTGGCAGGAAAAAGTTTTTGTCATTTCTGTTCTTCAATAAGTTGGTCTAGGCAATTACATTAACAGAAATGCAAAGCACCTACTAAAGATCTTGTGGATAAGCCAAAAAAATGTTGTAACACTTTTCAAAGGAAAAGGTGGTGACAAAATGCTTTGCATCGAGTTCTAGCCCAAAGAACTTCCCAATCCCATCTACAGAGAAATAAATGCTATCCAAGATGACCTTGAAGTCTGTCTGAGGACAGGACATGCACACACCCAAAACAGGTGCTCAGAGGTCATTAGCAGAAACTGTGGCTTTCCAAGCTTCACACATGGTTGTTGAATTTCAAGAAAGGTGAAGATTTATGCTTGAAAAAGGAGGAAGTCTGCCTGAAGCAAAAGCAAATTAATGTTGTTGACCTTGGCCCTGACTCTGCTCCTGTCTAGTTAACAGAAATACTCCTGTTAATTCCATTGAGATCTAGATCAAGGCTCCTGTTGAGGTAAAATTAAAAGCTTTAGTTTAGAGTACTTTCAGGATAACTGAGGTACAACCTGATGTTTCAATATGGAAGGATTATTATCTCATGCAGTTTGGGTGTTTCCTTATTGATAAGAAAACTTGCAAATGCACCCCAAAAAGACACTGAAATCTAGGGTTAGCTAGAATCTTCATCTAATGTCTCTGAGAAACATCTTTTTTGTTCTAGTGAATTTTTAAGCCACATACTCTGAAGACAAGAAGTCAAATCTGCTGAAAATTGGATAAGGAATTTGTTTTTCCTAGCTAAACTCCCTGACCATAGCTATACTCTTCCTTGAGTTACTAGATAATCAAGGTACACAAGCTGAAGAATCCAATTTCTCAGAACTCTCTAGATTCTATTGCCTTATTTCTGATGAGTTTATTCGAACCACAGAAGGTTTACTTGAGCCACTGTGCATAGAAGATCAGTCAGAACTGTCATGTGGTATCAGTATTTAAAGTGAATTCAATTTTTCAAAGTAGTATTTAAAGCATCTACCTTACAGATTTTCATATTAATAAAAAATAACACAATCCATGCATGTTTAAAAACCTTGCTTATGGACTTCAAATTATTATATATACTCTTTAATGTTTACTCATTTTACCTGACAAAAGCTGGGAGATTTTTACTATGTTCAAGACTAATCCTATAAAGGACCTTCTTCTTAATCTGCTTTTGTATGAGGGACAAGCAGCACTCTCAACCCTTTTTTAATCTCAGGAATGAGAGGTGTGTAAAGTTGTCTTCTGCCTGCGATCTGAGTGGAGGAAATGACCCATTGTGTGCAAAAATAAATAAACTCCCTCAGGAAGACAGAAACAGTGCCAAACACTGAAAGTTCCTGAGGGAATGGATTCTTCAGCTCGTGTGTCTTGAATATCTAGCAATTCAAGGCATAGAATATAGCTATGGTCAGGGAGTTTGGACAGAAAAACAAATTCCTTATTCAATTTTCAGCAGATTTGACTTTCTGTCTTCAGAGTATGTGGCTTTTAAATTTAAGTAGATCACCTCAGTGGTTCACATTAACAGAATTCCCGACATGGTGGGGATATCACTTTAGGGATGTCATATTTCAATGAAAGCAACTCCTTATTTCACTGCAGTGTTTCAAAACAGGGAAGATATATATTCATGGAGAATTTTTCCTAAGCAGTAGCATTGGGAAATATGAATTGATGGAAAGCTGTTAAGACACTCAACACAGGAAGAGTCACTGTAGCTTGTGAAGGAGGAACTCAGTACCAGTGACTCTGGTTTTCCCCCACAACACCAAAAATTACTAATTTTTCCAAAGCTGCATAGATGCAGTGGCTTCAGTTTGTGTCTTCCTCCACATCAAAGCCTTGACAACAGGTAAGGGACAGGGACTAGAGTTTCCATGAAACTGATCTTTTTTCAAAAAACAAAAACAAAAAAACCAAACAAACAAACAAAAAAACCCCCAAAACAAAACAAAACGAAAAAGCATTATGTGACATAAACGAAAATATTTCATTATGCAAAAATAAGAAATTCTATATCTGATTAGTATTATTAGAAACTTATGACTGAAAAATGAGCATGCAACAGCTGAGAACACATCATCACTAAGAGCAAGTTCTTGGAAGCTAGTAAATGCAGTGTTAAAGCCAAAAGTTCATGTTAATTCTGCCCCTACTGCTTTGTACATTAAAATATATCACATGGTTTGAGTCATTTTACATTTTATTTATTTACATTGTAAGGAAAATTCTAACTAGCATTTCTCACAGTCTGACAAACACACACGTGAAATGAACATATTCTATTTTTGGCTTAAAGTTTCAATCTCACTGAGATCTAATAAGGAAGTCCAGTTTGAAGGAATTTAATTTAATAACATTAGTCCTGTATAAATTTGATATTAGCTGGTGCAAACTTAGCAGTGGCTCAGCCTGACAGGATTAAAATATTTTGGGCTGGTTTGGATGTTTTCATTCTGAGTAAGCCTTTAACAGAAAAATGCCAGGTGGTTCAAATGGGATAATAACGAAGAGGGGAGAAGTGAAATGAATGCAAAAGCCAATTGCATCTTCAAAAGTGTTGCAGCAACCTGTGTAAGTAAAGGATTTCACCTACCAGAGAAGAAAAAAGCACATTGGTGTTTCCCAAGTAATTTTTCTAGCCCAGAAAACAACCGAACAATGAGAAGGTTGAAACACTCATGGCTTCGTTCAGCTTGTAATTTTTAAGAGGATTCTGAAGGTTGAGATTTAAAGAGAGGGAGCTGTATGTTCTATTTTGGTCTAGTTTTAATTTGGGTAATCTTTCCATTAAATATAGCTATTTATGACATTTGTTAAAAGCCTATGCTGCTAATTTAGCTTTAAAAAAATCTAATGGAGTTGTGTTGGAACTTTTCCATAAAATTAATGTTCCAGACTTAATGGATGTCTAAGGTATCGTTATTAACGGGAATATTCCATAAACTAAAATCAGAGTCTTTGAATTGGTGATCTGATACAGTTAGATCGGAACCTATTGAAAGCTGGAATGATGCCAAAGTACCCAGGAATTCAATTTAAACACCTTATGGAGGTTAATGCCTTTATGGTATTTACTTTAATTAGTGTTTTATTAAATGCTCAATTTCACTCACATACTTGGGCAGGAGCAGTGGCCAACCTATGGGTAAAGCAAGTATGACAGAGGTAAGATCACTTTCCCCTTTCTACATCTGTCGGAAATACCAGACTTTTCCATGATCTCTAGGGTTCTATTGCTTTTGGCTGTGTTACCACATTGCTGAAAAAGTCACATAAATTCAGACTGAGTATCCAGGCTGTACCACAGCCAAGCAAGGATACATCACAATCCATAGCCCTTTTCACAAAGTTTTGCTGTACAGATTCACCCACATCAGTCCACACTCCTTGACAGTGCAAATATGGATTATAACTATCCAAAATCCATGGGGTGTGTGCATGCTTTGTCTTCCATTCCATGCTGAATTTAAAAGCACCCATTTTACCTGGTTAATTGCACTATGTATTTTCATCCTGTGGGGAAGGAACGGATTGCCACTGAAGCTAACTCCTACCACAGAAGAGGTTATTCTTTTACTCTGGGGCTGGTCCTAGGCCAAGAAAATCTGATTTTGTCCCTGTTGACTGCAATAGACTAGAAACAATTTCTCACTCCTTGTTTTGTCTACAGTAAAAACACTGAAGTAAAAAATAAAATTTAAAAATGTTCAGAATTTATTTGCATTGTCATTTACAAAACAATCAGGAAGTAAATTGTTGGGCTATGAGAAATTCTGTAACCATGGTACATGTGGGGTGACTATATTTGCCATACTCTTTGGACTCTTGTCTGATCCATATAAAAAAAATGAACTCCATAAATATTTAACCTTCAAATTCACATATCAGCTTTACAAGACCAGCTTTACAAGACCACCATATTTGAATTTCTTTTTTTAATGTGAAAAACGTACAAAATATTTCTGTTATTTCTTCACCTCTGGAGTGGAATTTAATCTGTCAAGAGACATCTACTTGTACTCGGTGACGATAATGATTCCAGTAAGAACCAAAGTCAAATTTTCTACACAGAGAGAATTCAATAGCTGATATTCTCTCATGCTATGGCACCCTGGGGCTCAAAAAAGAAGTGTACCATTGTATGAAAAGCAAATTCTTAGCTTTCAACTGTCACCTAACAAAGCCACTTACATAGATAGGTGCCATTATATTCTATTGTCTTCTGCAGTGCTCCTGAGCTCAGCAAGCACTTTTAGCAAAACTTGGCAAACAGGGAGGTAGATGTGTTTGCTTGATTCTCTTTTCAGGTTCACCTTTTTGTGTCCAGAAGAGTCCACAGATAACACCATATGCACACGCATGCGCACATTAATAAATACAAGGGAGATGAGAGGAACATCATTTCAATATTTGTTTTCAGCACTGGCACACTGGGCAAAGGCACGTGCAAGTTGTGGAGATCACTGTTGGAAGGCACATTTTACATGCATGTGGACACTTTTCATGAGGAAAGCTGTTGAGTGACCTTCCAACATTCCTGCTATTCCCTAGCAACAGCAAAGGATGAAAGAAATGAAAAAGTATAAGCCCCCTGATATTTACAATACAATTCTGAAACAGGAGAATATGCACATAGGCAATAAAATTGAGTAGTTAATGAAATCAAGATAAAGTTCACACTCTACCTTATCCCCTAGAAAATTGTTCACGTGCTGGACTTCACGCATACTCTGGAATGAACTCTTGTCTTCATAAATAATTTCTCTAGTCTTGATCAAAACACTCACAGTGCTGTACTCCTTCCATCCAATGAATTAAATCCATACCTTCCAGAGAGGAACAGGAATGGCTACTTCATTCATAGTTATGAAGTGACTATTTGCTGAGACAATATTGTATAAATATTTAGATGCTTTTCTGACATTATATCCAAGAGATACCCACACACTCTAGCAATGAAATGAAAGAAAAATTAAAGGGATAAAAAACTTAGGAAGGATACATTTGCAAATTTAAAGAAGGAGAAAAGAAGGAATCATTTAAAAATAAAGACATCAAAAAAACCGAACAGCACTTTTTACCTTAAAAGCTAAAAAATTAATATCTGGTATAATACATAACTAATGAGATCAGAAGAGAAGAGGAGATTATTAGGAATAAAAATAACAAAAGATAAAATAATTTCTACAGAGGAATATTTACTCAAAACAGGAATTTATTTTTATCTGAAGGTTGTAAAATTCTTTCAATACTACAAAAAAACCAACCAACCAAAGAAATCCTGACACAAACACTGAAATAAACCTCACCTGCAATTACTCTCCACAAGAAGAACCTTCCAGAAATCTTTTTTTTTTCCCAAATCATTTTTATTTTCCAAGGTCTGGGCACAGTGAGTTAGAAACATTTCTAAATCACTGGGAGTAGCTTAAGGCTCAGACCATTTGAGCAGGAATGCAATGATTTACATAATTCTGGAAGGAAAATGGCTAAGAAAGAACAAGTTACTAGTGAAGGAAACTAATCTGGATCAGATTTTGGCTGCTGGATATTAGCTTCTGGAAGCACACTGATGTCTTACTTCTTGGCTGGCTCTCTGGAGACCTCAGAAGGTAAATGCATTATCTTATGCTTGAGCTTAGACATGATGTATCTAAGTGAGTTATTTGGAAGTGAGTTATTTGGAGGTGATGGAGACAGGAAAATGAATCAGACATGCATTTACTCAAGTCTATGGGGATGTGCCTTCACCTCTGCTCAGGGTGTCCCTCTGTCCTGCCCAGGGGAGCTCCAGCTGTCCTTAACAAGGGAATCTCAAGTTGTCACAGCCCTGCTTCAGCTTGTGCTGCATGTGGCCACGACCTGTCTCCAGCCCATGCTGAGTTCCATGATGCTGAAACACTGCAGGGGCCATGAGGGATGTGAGCAGAAACAAAAATCATTATTAGGAAAATTAGAAAATTCTAAGGTAAAAATCAGGGTCATCCACCACTGCTGATTCCTTCAATAAAGGTATGCAACACTTATAGTGTAACGTGACTTTCCTTTAGTCATTCCCACTGGTAATTTTTGATGTCTGAACAGCTCTCCAGCCCAAGGATTTGACCAGAAGAATGTCAGGTGCAGTTTTGGTCCATTCTAAGGTCCATCTGGGTAGTAGACCTACAAAACAATTTCAGTTGTAGGGGCTAATCCCACATCAATTCCTTAAGTGACCCAGAGGTGTGAAGCTATTTTCTCAGTTCAGTATTTAAAAAGACTGTAACATTTACATTTCAGTTCTCATGTTTATTATTGCAGAGCTCTCACAAGATGAGAGATGCCTTTGGAAAGATGCCTTTGAGCCATGCACGGGATCTTCTGGCTACAAATAAACAGCAATCTGACAGCTCCATGCCAGGATACAGAAATACTGCCATTTAGAAGCAGGATACCACACATAGCAGGCAAGTGCCACGTCAGGGCCTTTAATTGCAATGAGAACTGTCCTTGCTAGAAATACCTCAAATTTTATGGGATGGAGCAGCAGCTAAGTGCTTAGGCAAGGCTGTAATGTTTTCTTCTAGACACTGGCTGAGAGCCAATGCTCTTATGGCAGAGAGCAGTGGTTTAGTGTGGTGTGTTTCTACCTATTGACCCCAAGACTGGCTGCTCCAGCCATAACTTGAACAGGTTGATTACATCCTTCCTCCTCAGTGAAAATGGGGAAGTATATAAAATTTTTATCTGGCTGAAGAAGTAGATGAATATCCTCTCCAGGTTTCTTCAACCAGGATGAACAGACCAGTGCAGGTGAGATTGGTCCAGGACAGGGGCTCACTGGAAGGGCATGAAAGCAAGCATGGAAAGGTCTGGCTGTGAGCAGCTGTCCCAGATGGCATTGATATGGCTTGAGCCATGGCTGAGGAGCATCAGGACAATGGTAATAAGGTGTCTCATACCTGTATGGCCTCAGCCCTCCAGGAAGGACACAGGAATGTAATTGAGAGGCCAAGCAAGTGTTGCACATATCAGCATTGCACATGAAAGGCACAGAGGGAGGCAGAAAAGAAACTCAAGGGTGAGCGTTAATAGGATACTTGCTGTTCTGTGGCACTTGTAAGGCTGGCAGCCCACACTCCAACTCCAGGATTCTTCAGTAGATAATGTTTAAAATATTCATCTCCCTAAAGCACACAAAAATCCATGCCCTGCTGGTGGCCTTCTTGTAGGTTTTGTTGTTAGCAATGGTGATTTGGCCCTGGGCAAGGTATATTAAAGCAACCCTTGTAAGCTGGATGCCAGGGAACAACAGAGACTGAAAAATCTTCCTCCAGTTAGACAAAATATATCTAATCCTATAATAGCTGGCGTGAGGTGTTTGGCAGACGTCCCAGAGTGAAGGACAGAGCTGATCAATATTAAACATTCACAAGCAAGTGAAGCAAGCCAGCAAGAAAAAAAATATAGGAGGAAGACCTTATTTTGAGGGAAGAGGGAGTGCTCAGGCTAAGGGAAACAGAGTTGCTATATGTACTGTCTCAGATAAATGCAGTTTTTTCATTTGGATGGTAAAACTGTGGAACATGATTAACTATAAGCACAGATTTCTACCTAAATGTCTTAGGCCTCTCTGGAATACAGCCTTTGCCAAAGCTTTTCAAATTCCACAGCTGAAATATGACAGTCTTTTTAAGAAAAGAGCTCTACAGATATTCTTTTAGTAAGGCTACAGTATACATTTTCTTCTGTATGCTTTGTGCAAAAGAGAAGGAAAAAAAAGAGAAAAAAAAAAGGTAGGAACCTGCCCCATGGAACTTTGACAAAGGAAGGAAAGTAAAATGAATCCATTAAAGAAAAATACATCAAGTTAGTGTCTACCAAAAACGTGTCGCTTTTCAAATGCTACTCCACGAGTTCCATCCAGAATAGGATCATTTCTCAATTCATTCACACAAGGACACAATATGGTCCTCACCATTCTAAATCCTCAGGACTGTTTATGATGTCTGTCACAATTCAGTTCATCTGTGCTTTGAATTTAATTCTCTATTTCTTTTGAGACTTTCATTCAAGCAAGCCCATCCAGAAATGGTCTGTAGATCTTAAGTTAGAATTGCTTTGGCATGGGACTGTGTCAGACCTTACTGTTACACACAAGAGCTAAAAAGAGAGTGAATATAATTAAATATCAGGTGCTAAGAAGTTGGCTTGTAAATCCCTTAACATTCCACCTGACTTTCTACACTACATTTTTATAAGCCCTCAATTTCAAGTGGAATCTGAGGTTTTCTTACATTCTTCTAATCCCACTGTTTCTAGTGTTTTGGGTGCCAGGCTCACATATTTCAGATGTGTACCTTGCATGCAAAAGAGAGAATATTCAAATAACACTTCAGAATGTCAGCCAAGCATATTTCCCTTCAAACTCATCAGCTCATGTTGTTTCTTTTTCACTCTTCTGACTAAAATGTACTTTACTCCTCCTGAGCTTTTCAGAGTGACTGGAAAACCTGGAGTCTCTCACCTCATGAGGACAGGAATGAGAGGCAAACCTGCAGTCAGCAGCCCCTGAATAAATCAGGGCATTTCAGCCCTTCAGTAGGAATGAAACCAGTATTTCTAATGCAGCCTTTCTTGAACAACCTAAAAAAAACAGTGGATGGAGGAGATTCAGGAGTTTTGATGTGAGGAATGGGACACTCCACATTTGCTTTTACCAGCAGGAGATGACAATTAACTGTTCAGCACATCAGAAAGGGCAGTTGCTTTGTGACGCTCATCTCCAGCTGCTGTTGCAAGGAACAGTTTTACAATTTCCTCTCCATTAATATTTTTCTCACTTTCTACATAATGCCTTAGACTTCCCTCCCCACACTTACCCAGTAAAGGGAGCCAAATTAGAAGACATGACCCAGACTACAGACAGCTTTGTATGTATGCTTTACCTGTTCTCTGTAAATATATTGCAGCTTCTATTCACTTCACTTGAGATAAATTCCCTCCCAGGGGGTAATGACACTCTGTCCCTAATCATATAACTCCTGTGTTGAGGGAGATTTAGCAGAAACCTTAAACAACCTCTGCTATCTACTATGAAGGTCACTTTATAAAAGAGAAAGTTTCTGTAGTAACTAGTAACAAGTAAAAGACACTTCTCTAGCTGTGTTTCCTATCTCTACTTAATTCTATTAAAGTAGGAAAAAGGTAGAAAGGAGAAAACCAAATCAATAAACCCTTAAATCACATAGGAATGAAGGGAGGCAAGTGAATGTAAATTCCATTCTGTACAATTCCAAAGAAATTGATGCTGTACATTTCCAAAGAAAATTTAAAGAATCTGGGTGGAATCCTAATAAATTTTGTTGCTTTATGTCTTGGTGAAGGATAGCTCTGGGAACAAAATTCCAGCATGATTTGTCAGTTAGTCAAAATGGATGTTTATAATTATGAAACAAAGTGAGTTTTAATTTGATTGTCTCGAAACAAATCAGAACATAAATACAAACTTGCACTGGAGATACTGGAAACAGAAAACAAATAATGATTGTTTACAAAGACTCTAAAGAGAACAGGGTATTTTAACATATGATTATTTTCAGCACTTGAGAGGGACAAGAGATTTTTATTGACATTGCCTGTAGGAATAATAGATGGGATGTTGGACACTTTAACCAAAGACTCTTCTTATCCCCTCATTCTTGTTTCACCTGAATAGAAAAAATTCACAGCCTGATACAATTGCAATCATAGTGATAATTGATGGAATAACTGTACAAATAGCATATAGAATTTCAGAAAGTAATCCAAAACAATTAACACTACCTAGAGACAACTTAAATAGCAAGAATATAACCCTGCCACTCCAAGAGCCCCATTTTTTCTGTTCCAGTGCTGACAGTTACTCAGTTTGCTCTGGGAGGTTCCATGGCATTCTATTCAGCTATGGAGAACTGCCATAATTCATAGATAAACTGTACACAACCTCTGTAAAACAAAACACCTGCTCTGTCACCTCAACAATCCCATGAGTTCATTGTGTGGTGTATCTAATATTGCCTGCAGGTACTACCTGAATGGTCCATTTATTCTGCACCATTCCCATGACTTGCCTGGGTCCTTAAGGGCTCTGAATACTCTAAGAAATATTCTCTAGCTCTCTTAGAGGATCTAGAAGCTAGAGAGCTTCCAGTTGTAACTGTTCCCATCACTATTGAAGGCTCATCTCACTGCTAAGAGACACTTCAGAAGCTGAATTATCAGTTCCCAGTAAATTGGTTGAGCAAGACAAAGTAGACCCAGTCTCCTGAGCTCTTTGTTATAAGTCTTTCTGTGGAAGTCAACAAGAACTGTAAAACTTGCTCTGAACATGGGAAACAGCAATGAAATTATCTTGATGAAGGTATGGCTATGCTATTTCCTGGCCCTTTTCATATCTGTTCTCTCGAAGTAAGGTGGACTGCATGTTCAAGAAGCACAAATCAAGGTAAGTGTAGTTGGTGGGATTTGGGAACAGGAACCTGGAGAATGCCTGTGGGAAATTCATACACTTAACAGCTCCAAACAACCTGATATGATACCTTTTAACATAAGATCCATAAAGCCACAGTCCACTGAGATCACCGCTCAGTTCTCAGTCTCCTGGGATATTAATTGCAATCAAGGGACCAAAAGCAGCTTGATTTCTCTTGTAAGGCTGATAAGAGGCCAGAAACATGTCCTTCTCAGGGAGCTCCATTTTTGTTGAAGCTGTCTCCTCAGCGCTAAACAGTTCCCTTGGGAACAGTTTTAACCAGCTGTGCAGTTACACAGTGGCTTAGGAAGCAGACAAAGAACTTTAGGCAGGAAACACAAATTTGTGAATTTCTTCAGGAACTCATAATAATTAACAACAATACCAATACTTCAGACATTATATGGCAGAAGATTCAGCTGCTTAGGCAAATTCTGCATTGGAAATTTAAGTTTCACTGCTCTTAAGTGTGAAAACTTCTGACAAACTCTGTCAAACCCTCAAACTTTGTGATGAACAGCAGGATGGTGTATGCTTCAATAATCTTCTTGTTTCTATTCTCATTAGTACTCAGCATAGGAAAAATTAACTGCAATGGTAATGTTATATGCAAAACCAAAAAGTTTTACAGATAGCGAATCTTTCAAGTAAGTTCTTTCAAGTAAGGAAATCAGCAGAGATTACTATTTTAATCTCACAAAAAAGAAACACAAAAATGGGTTTATGCTTCTCCCTGCCACATATGGAATATATCAGGCTGTTTTCTCTCCAGTATGCTCTCTTGAGACCCTAATCATTCTTGCAGAAAACATTGTTTTTCATGTGCCTAGTAGACTTCTCTTTTCTTAGGATCCTCTCTTCCACCTGCATTCCTGATACTGCACAGATTCCAGCTCCTGGAGCTGAAAGGCAAACTTCCCTCCATTCCCGAGGGATCCCTGACTGCAGCCCCATTAGCCACTGTCTTTGGAAATACCTGCAAATCCCTTGGAGCACTTCAGAGCTGCATTTGGCAACAGCACTTGAGGGTCTCCACACATTTCTGGGATGTAATCTCTTCAATCACAAAGCCTTACACTTTGAAGTGTCTCTCCACAGCCTTAAATGTATTGCTTCAGCTCCCAGCAGACCTGGGTATGTTATTGTACAATAAGGTGAAATCTGTTCCCAGCTGAGTACCACGATGTTGGCCACTGGACCATTCTGGCCTTTCTAATTTCCATGCAGGAAGTTGTGTGGTTTCTCAGAAATCAAGTTGATTACATTAGGTGAAATACATGTTCCATGTATTTCCTAAAACAGCTAGATTTCCTACAGCACCTAAAACAGCTGTGTTATCAGGAGAATCTCACCTACATATTGCCCTTGAGAACTTGCAACCAGTTATTTCTGAGATGTATTGTTTGACTCAGTCACTGATAACTAATTATTTAATTGACATCACAGAAAAATGTGCAGTATGTGTCAGCTATGCACTAAATATACTCTAGTACTTTGAATATTTTGTTAATAAGTTCCTTTTTTCTTCTTAACATCGCTGATCACGATAGATGGATTGATGGTACATTTTTGACCTATCAATAACAGGACCCCTTAGAAATTCTGCCAAATTTTACCGACTAGTCTGAGCATATCAATCAATCTCCTCATTTGTGGGGCTTTAATATGTTAATAAATGGCAGGAGGTTGCTGGTTTACTCTGAATCCCTCCATTGCAGAGCCACTTCTTGTTTCGTCTTCTTTCCCAACAAAAGAAATGACAGTAGGTGTTGCTTGTTTGCCATTTTTAACTGAACTACATGACTCAGGTGGCACCTTCGGAGGACGAATAGTTAATTCTTAGAAGGTGGTGAGAATGAGGAAAAAACAGAGAAGAAAATGCAAGAGTAAAGGAGGGAGGACTCTGATTTGTAAGTGAGTGCACCATTGTGTGAAAAAGAAGTTACCAGCTTGGTCATCTTCTTAGATTTATAGATACCTAAATAAAACAAAAACTTAATTTTTCAAATACCAAATATAATTTGAGCATAATTTATCTTGCAGCATATGACTAGAGACACTTAAGAATGAATTAATACATTCTGAATTTCTGATGAAAACCTTAGCTTATTAGCCAAGAAGAGAAACCGGAAAAGAACCATATTTAACACATCTGTAAATCGGGGTGACATATGCAATCATTGAATCCATTCCAGTTCATTGAGTCCCAGCTTGGTTCCAGCTATTCTGTGTACTAATTACTTATTTACTCTCTGATCTAATGTGATTTCTTTCCCTGTCTAAAGCTCTGGAGTGGTCAAAGCACAACAACTGATCCAGGCTTTGAACAAAGTCAAAAATTATTATTGATCAAAAGATTATTATAAAACTTAATAATCTTCAATAATTAAACAATAGAGCAACATTTTTTTCCAGTGTAATACTTTGATGGACAAATCAAATTAAAAAACCCAGGGTGAAAGAGTAACACTTAGGCTAAATATTACTGCATGGTCACACCATTTATTTTAAAAAAGATCTTTCCTGTTAGTCACCTTTTGTTTGGCAAACTCAGAAGCATCTGCTTTCCTACTCAGATGTGTCAAGCAGTAAGTAAAGCATTGAGATTATTTTTAGGCACTTTTAAAATGATTGAAAATTAATGGAAGCTACTATACACCTGACATTTTGAAAATATCATAAATACTTGTTCCAGAATAAAGAGACTTGTATTTTATCCTACTTTAAACTAGTTTTTGCAGAGGATGAGGAGATGAAACTGCTTTCATTGTATCTTCTAGATTTTTATCTAAGTACTTCTAATTGCTGTGGCCTGTGGTTAACCCGACAAAATATGCTATATTTTGGGTCAATATAAGGAAGTATTACTCAGGCCAAGTTAACCTTTAATGAGTCAGATCCTTAATATAGCTCACACAAATAAATAGAATCAAACTGATTTACACCCCGTAAGAGCCTGACCAGAAACTCTGAAATGGCAGCTCTGAATCAGCCCAGTAAATGTACAGGGTATGAAACACCCACCTGAGGACAAGGGGATGGCTATTTCCATCTGCCTGAACAGGTCTCCAACAAAGCTATTTTTGCAATATTAGTTTCATGTTTCCTTCTCACTGCGGGTTGTGCACTGATTATATGTTTCTTTCCAAATATTGAATGAACTGCTGGAATTTGGTCAGATGCTTGATGTATTTGCTGGTCCAGCAAAACGAGTTGAATATAATCAACACAGAACTCTCTTTTGCTTTACATTTTCATTGCTAGAAGGTCCTTCAGCTAGAAGGGTGGCTTGTCATCTATTTAGCTTTGATTTCTTTTCTTTAGGGTTGGACTGACATTTTTTCTGCCTGACTGGAAAAGGATGCATGGAAGCATATTTCTGAAACCAGAGGATATGTACATTACAGCAAAGCACTTAAGTACATAGCAAGCAAGAACATTCCAGGTGCAGAATAAAGAGCTCACTGGGAAGCAGCTATAAGCGGATCTTATAGGATCATTTCTTTTCCTCCACCATTCGGTGTCAGAAATTGTTCTCCTGGCAGTTTTTCAGAGGGCATGTTAGGATGATGTGTTCTCAAAAGAACTTAGAAAAATAAAAGGTCGGCTTCACAACAATTCTATTTGGCAGATGTAATTTAAAATATTTGCATGTGAGAGGCTTGGTCTAAGGATAAGAAAGAAATGCTGTCAATCAACTTAGTGCCTGGCAGACAATAATATTTCTCTATTTCTTCTTCCTTTTTTTTTTTTTTTTAGTATATATAATAAATAAGAATCCAAACCACAGAAATTAATTTTGATTTTCTCAAGGACATACTGCATTATGCACAATGCATGCATGAGCCCAGACATGTCCCCAAAGCCAGAAGGCATTGCCAGGAGCATTCTTAGTTTTTAATTTCTGGCTTTTCTCTGAGTAGGACATAATAGGGGATCCAATTCACATGCAAGGAAAACGTGATTCCGCAGTACCTGAGACTAAGCCAAGAGTCAACCCTCCTTAGAGCAAACTGTGCTTATTGTTTTATCTGCCAGATGCATGAAACTCACTTTTTGAGGTCTCCAGAGAAAAAGAAAAATGGTCTATTTGCCATTGTGGTTTAACCCTACTTGACAAGAAAGTACCACAAGGTCCCTCAGTCCCTATCCACTTCCCTGCAGCAGGATGGAAGAAGGAATCAGAAGAGCAAAAGCAGAGATGTCTTTGCAACATCATAATGCATAAAACCAAGGTGTTTACAGAGGTTATGGCATCCATTTGAGGAAAGTAAAAGTAATGGCCAAGTCAGGGAACACTATTTTGGACAAATGCTGTCAAGCAAATGAAATTACAGTATCTTAGCAGCTAAGGACAATTACCAAGTATTATGTTTTATTCATGTAATTTACTGATGCCTTTGACCAGTCTGACATTATGAAGATTGAGTCAGTCAGAATTTATAGACAACAAGCAGAGTTAATGACAACTTGCCTCGTTAAGAAGAAATGTTGGATCACTAAAGAAATATGTTTAGTCATTTGCCTGTCAAATCCTGGTTTTAAAAAATGCTCTGAGTTGATTTCTCCTCCTGAGTGAATGGGCTTGACATTTATTGTCAGTGTCTTCCCCCTCTGGCTGGAATTGGTGGCATGATGGAAATACCAGGTACTGTACTTTGGTGTGGGCTAGGATGGGCTTAAGGATGTGCAACCACATGCAAGCACACATACTCAGCTCTGAACCAAAGCATCACACTCTGGTAGAGCAATTCAAGGAAATTCAATATTTGAAATTCAATACCCTAAGGAGCTTCCTTTATACCCATTATTGTGGAGGGGCATTCAGGTCAAGAAAGCAATTGAGGATTCAGATATTTTAGATATAACGAGGTCAGAGAAATGCCACCATGCCTTGAATATATTTGGGGATGTTGCAAGAACACGTTTTAAGTCAATACACAGATTTCGGAATAACTTTGTGTTATAGAACAAATACTTTATTCATAAGAACTGTAAAAACTTGGATCATCTCCTCTCAAGCACTTCATACCTTCCTAACTCCCTTAAATTGGGGGAGGGGAGGGGGGGTGTGCCAGGAGAGAATTTAATGACATCACAAATTATTAGATAATATCAGTTAAGTGTATGCCTTATATTGGAAAACATTACAGATGGCATGAAAAAAAATGGTTGCCAACACAAGTATCTCCAGATCTTGAGATAAGATAAATCTATAAACAAGAGATAATAGGTCAAATATACTGACTAAAAATAAAACAAGCTTCTGCAGAGTAATAACAACCATATCATAGCTGTCTGTGTCATGTCCTATATCAGAACACCTCATCTGATAAATTTATCTTCACACTTTAGCTCCAGCTAAAATTGGAGATAAAGAAAACAAACAATACATGACCATACACCAGCACGTCTTGTCTACCCACGTGGGAAGCTTTTTATAGAATCAGGCTTCATTTTCCTTCTGAACTCTAATAAGTGACATTTAAAGGCATATACAGCATATAACTAATATAGATTAGATTTGTTTCTGTATATATGCGTATATATTGTGTGTGCTCATATGTAATAAGCTATAATAATCAAGCATATATCTACACACAGGGTATTTTAATGGCTAAGAAACCCTATTATAGCCAATAGTCAGTTTAGCTACGTGGATAATTTTAATAGACACATTACTTTAGAACAAGCCTTTACCATCTGTTCTGCCCTCTAATTACAAATGCAACAGGAATATAACTCACAATTGCATAATTAAAAAGACATAAGGAATTTAATGTATGTCTCTGATCCCCTTTAATGTAGCTTGCATCTGTTATGTTTTCCTTTTGCTTTGTACAGCCTCTGAGAAAGCCCAAGGAAAACTTTTTTCTCTTAAATTCTCTCCATTTGAGTTTGTTCCATAAAAGGCATTATTCATATAAGTAAGATTACTGAACATATGTGGAATGCATCAGAACACAAGTGCCTGCATGTCCCCTATAAGCTATTCTTACATATACACACTTACAGAAAATTATAAACAATCCCTCTAGGTGTCTGGCCCTATGGACAAAGTGCTGTCAGACATCACAAATCAAGAGCAATTGCGTTTCTAAATCTGGGCCAGCTTCCATGTACTCTAATAAAAATGTCCTTAACTGCTCCAAGAGAATTAATTGATTCAAGAGAATGAAAGTGAAAACAAGTGAGAAAGTGCAAAATAAGGAGACACAATCCAGGTATGGCAACTCAAAATAAACATACAAAGCGTACTTTATACAGCATATCCAATGGAAAAAGTTGAAAATATCAAGCATACAATATAGGGAATTCTAAAGATAATAGTGCTACAGCAACTCACCCATATAATAAATGCAGTGTTTTTATTATGTTTCTTTGAAAACATAGATACTAATGTTATAAGGAGGAGATGTAACAGGGAAACTAGAGGAGAGAAAACAGGGAAAATATGGATTCAGTAGGCTAAACTGGTGTAGGTCCCCTAAATTGCAGTTTTAGTCTCATAGAAGAACATTCAAAATTTTTGAGATCAAATTGTTCAATTGATAAGTTCTAGAAATGTTGGCTGATTTTTCCCTTAAATGTCAGTCTTGAATGTTCCACTGGAACAGAGCACCAAGCTGCATTCTGTTACTTTTTCGCTCTTTTATCTTTTTGCCATTCCTTCACACAGCAACAAAGTGCATCCAACAGAGAATACTTTCCAGTGTTTGTGCACCATCTTGTATACTTTTGGGGGAAAAAAGTGTTTTCTTTGTCAAAATTAATAATTAATTTTATTAAAGGATATTAATCCAGATCTACTCCTTTTAAGAATATTTCTTAAATAATAAGATGATCTGTCTTAAGCTTCTGCATTTTTTCTGTGGAATTTCAACTTTCTTCCTTAAAGTTTTACTGAGAATTTTACCATGAGAAAGAAGCTAAATAAGCATTTCATATCAATATTGAATTTACAACAGTATAGAGGACCTTTCTTAGCTATATGTCTGCAGTGGAACTAGTTTGGACCATATGCAACTTTATAGGACATTGAAACAGACGTTTCTGATAAAATTTTAAAAGGGACTGCAATACACAGTGTACAGATCTGTTTTCAAAATTTGGCTGTTTAACTAGATGCTTAAAAGTAAAGCCAAAGAAAGTATTGAGAGCAATGTCTATAATTTTCCTACTGATAGTAGTTTATGGCATGCAATACCACAGAGGTAAAGAACAGAATATTTCTAGATGCCCCTGGTGAAATCAGTTTCCTTGTAAATGTTACATGCTAAAATGTTTCAATGCAGTCAGAAAAAAAAGTTAAAAAAAGTAAAAAGAAAAAGAAAAAGAAAAAGAGAAAAAGAAAAAGAGAAAAAGAAAAAGAGAAAAAGAAAAAGAAAAAGAGAAAAGAAAAGAAAAAGAGAAAAGAAAAGAAAAAGAGAAAAGAAAAGAAAAAGAAGCACACCTAGATTAAACAAAAGCTTAGACATTACAGAAAAGCCAAAATACCAGCAGGTGTTCCTCCTCACTTTGTACTCCAGCCCAGGAAAATAAACCACCACACTACATGGAGAAAGTGTGAGTCACTGAACATTGTAAATTTTCCTAATGTATCACAGCTACAGAAACACCTGTGCTAAACACAGTAACATTGTGCTAATCCTCTGTGACTGTTTCAACAGCCCTCCAGTGTTTTCTTTCCTTACCAGCATGCTGGGGTGGTCAGTGTTTTCCTTTCTCTTCCTCTCCACACGCCTCCAAGGCACGCAGGTTTGAAGTCAGCCGGGGTGCCTGGCCCCTGCCCAGCCCTGCAGCTTCCCCAGCCATGGTGGCCAGCCCCAAACACCCTGCGTGGGGAGCAGGAGGCCAACACCAGCACTTGCTGCTGCTGCAGCCCAGCCAGGCACTGGGGTACTCAGCTGGAGGCATTTTTGGTTGCCCCTTTCTTTCAGTGCAAGAAAAGATGCCAAAGCTTGTCTGGGTGACACGTGGAGGATGATCCCATCCAACACCACTCAAGGGCACCACATGAATCACAGGGGAAAACTAGTTTATAAGGGTTTAAACCAGAAAAAAAAGTTTAAAACAGTTTAGAAGAGAAAAACCAGTTTAAAATCACAGGGGACAGCGAGGACTGTCCCTTTCCTGGAGAGCAGGCATCCTGTACAGTCCTGCTTTACCCACACATCTTCACCCACATTCAGGCTGTGTCTGTCTGCCATGGGGTCCCCCAGTGCACCCACTGCCTGTGGGCTCCTCGGGGTCTGCTCCATGAGGGAGTGAGGAGGGCTCAGAGAAACCTCCAGAGCCCACTGGAGCACTCGACCCCACAGATTGCCCTTCAGCCACCCAGCTGAGGTGCAGGGCAGCAGGGAGGGTGACTGTGAGCCTCAGCTGTGTGTCACCATCCTCCTGGGAGAGCTGAGGGGGAAAACCTGCCTTGTGCAAGCGCAGGAAGGACGAGACAACCCTTTGGGGCTCCCGCAGCCTCCCCAGCCCATCCACCATCAACTCTTGCCTGTTTGATAACCAGCCCAGGCTGGGATTGCCATGGCAGGTCATTTAAGTCTTGTACTCAGGATTTAAGTGAATTGCTAGAGATTAGGACAGGTTTGGGAGGGCAAAGGCACAGCTTTGGGCAGTTTGGCCTGGTGGGTGCTGCACAGGCTGCACTAGGCCCACATGGAAACCATGGCTTATCCCAGGGCAATCAACTGATGGAAGCTGATAATCCTCACATCTGAGGTGCAGCTGAGGGGGCTCAGTGGGGAGGCAGAAATTAAAAGGATGCCCAAGATCAGGGATTGTGATGCTGCTGTTTGTAAAGAGATTATGTGCAGCTAAGGTGCAGTTTACTGCACTGCTGACAGGCTGAGGACACACAATGAGCCAGGGAGCCAAAAGCTGATTTTCCATAGCTCACAAACTTCACAGGTTACATGGCAGCTCGCTTCTAAATTCAGGCTTTTCATCAAAGAGAGCTCTGGGTTACATCACTCAAAAAAAAACCACCAAAACCAAAACCAAAAGCCAAAAACCAATCCCAAAAAAGCCCCAAAAGTTCAGCACTTGCAGGATGGGTTAACCCTCATTCAGGTTTATTTAAAGACCACGATCACTGCTGTCTTTTCTCCCTGCCTGGCGCTCCTGGCATTCATTGCCCACCTTGCAAGCCCAGCCCTGTATACTGTCCACATACAACAAGGGAGACAATCCTGACCTTCAAGCCCACAGCTCAAATATATAATGAAAACTAACTCAGGAATTACTGAGTTAAAAAGAAAAAAAAGGTGCCACAATCTAGTATCCATGTCCTTAATAATTTTTTCAGTTATTTTTTTAATAAAGTGCGACACTTGGAAGACATTAACACAATTAATGATATTAAGGAAAAAATTCCAGTTGAAAAGAATATTCCACACTGAAAAATGTTTTCCTTTTCATTTACCCCTTTGAAAATGGGCAAATTTTGGTTTAGAATAACCACTATGTAGATAATAAATGGTCATTTTTGCCAGTAATCTAAGAGAGAGGAAGAGGTCAAGAGCTACCAAGTGTAAGATTGAATGAATAAGTCACAAATGTCCCTTTTATAGTTGTCAACTGTGTGCATTCCAGGTTTTCATTAATTAGTTATTTAAAAGGTAGAAGGATATAATTTGAAAGTTAATCTTACCTTATCAATTAAGTATACTTCTTTACATAAAAAAAAATATTTTGTGGTGAAAATTGTCCTGTTTCTTTCTGTAAGATATACTTTCCATAAACCACAGCTTGACAAGTCTTGGCTATATAAAGCAAATGGCACTAAAGCATGGGAGCACATGATTCTATAACAGCATTTTCAGAGCTGTCTGTGTGATTTTTGAGCTTACCTGCATTGCATTCCAAGGTCTGCAGCTACCCTGAGCTCACCACAGACACCTGGGGGATGGATTGAGAGTTGTAACTCTGGTCGTGTCACCTTACTGGACTGGGAGCATCCCACCCTCCACCAGAGATGACAACTCAGAATCTCTACCACTGCACTCATCACTTTTTCTCGGTTTATAGACAGAAGCTGACTCCTTCTGTCATGTTCTGAGAGACAGAGGAAGCAGCTACAATGCCAAGAGTGGGTTCTGATTAAATAAGTAATTCTTTTATCTTCCATTGTAACTCTTACCAAGGAAAAGTGAACCTTTTAAAAAATGCTAATGTGTGTCATAAATTAGGAAAAAAGCCATTTTAACCTCTACCACAGCTGATATTTTAGTGGATTTCCAAGACTCCATGACGTTACTCCTGAGAATTCTTTATTCCAAGTGGAATTCAACTACATCCCAAAACCAGAGAAGAAATCTGGTTTATCACCCGTAGGTGTTTAATAATTCGCTTCATTGTCTGCTTTCTATTCTTATCATGTCAACAGCACAAAAAATTACTTGCTAATGGCAAAACCAGTTGAGAATTCAACTTTCTGTCATCAACGGCTTGATTTATCTTCTATCATCTCTGTGAAATCTCCAGTTAAAATCCACATTTTTATCCTTATCTTCAAGCCTACCCAGGTTCATTAAATAAGACTTGCAGGCAGTTTTCTCATTGGAGATTGAGTCAGTTAATGGGCTCATCAGAAAATCATTGCCCTGAGTATAAACACTCCCGGTCTATACGCAGCTGTCGAAAAAGGCAGTGGTACAGGCATATTTTACTTGATCAAACTTTTCAAATGCCTCAAGAATTTGGTGCACGTGTAGAAGCAGACATGTGCAAGTGTCTCCTTGATTAAGGAAATGCTAAAATTCTTCTGCTTCTGGGTGTTTCTGATGCTTCAGAAGTTGTTCTGAAAGAATAATCCATATTCAAAGACTTCATTCAAAGGGCTCAGCTTCAGAATTAGTCCTTAGATTCGTGTTTCAGACTGCAAGGTAAGAGTGGCAAATAATCAATCACACAATTGCCATTTGCAAAGACTTTGTTTTCTAAGATAATTAGAGTTCTTCAGGAGTTATCCAAAGGTATTGACAAAAAGCATCAATAAATCTACTGCTGCTGTTGATTCAGATTTTACTCACAACTTACTTTGCGGAGGTTATATCTCAGTGAACTAGAAACAGAAAAAAATATGACAAGGTCAGGCTGTTTTCTTATCAAAACCTGTAAAGTTTAACTAGGATGCCAATATTCTTCTGTGTCATGTACCTTTAATTCCCTCTTCTGAAAAAGCAAAAGCCCCCAAAGAAATTGTTATACTGAGTCAAAATAAGTTTCATTTAATCTCATGGCCTCTCTCACTAATAATGTTATACCAGATGCTCCAGCAAGCTGCTCAAGAGCTTGGGCTAGCAAGAGTCAAACCTTAGGAGACTGCTTAACCTCCTCAGTAGTGCACACAAACACATTCTGTAAATGAACTGGAGGCCATGAAGGACAAATACAAAATTTTGTGGTTTGCATTGCTACTTTATGTAACCCTTTGATGCAATAAGGAACATGGAAAAACAGATTTAAAGACTATTTTTTTCATATCTTTAAGGTGCAACTACAATGGGAATAACATTTTTTCTAAGTAATACACATTGACCAAATAATTATCAAAGTTTTTAGAAAGACACTAAATTATTTTGTTGTCATGTAGTGATTTTCTTTAAAAGTTGTAGAAAACAACATATTAAACAAACCTCCCTTCCTATGTGGATTTATGCCCATCTTAACACTGACAGACTGTGTTTGAAGTCTTAATAAATGCAAAACATCAAGGCAACTTAGGACCTTGAACTACAGCCACTCTCCTCAATACAGCTGGAAGGATGATGCTGAAGTGAGTGGGAGTTCAGTATCTACAGGATGTCAGCTTCAATCACATTGTTGCAAGACACGTATGGACCTTCTGCAAGATCTTGTAGATCCTTGTGGACCTCTTTCCCTCGGAGGTGTCCCTGCTCTGCATGTGGAACACAGTCCATCCCTGCTTTTGTCACTTCACTCCCAGCTGATTACGACCAAGGGACTCATCCGAGCCCACTCTCATTTTCACAAGAGCACGCTGTTGTATATGATTACTGTCAGCACATTGTCACCACCACCACGTTGCACACTGGTAAAATGGTGCTACCCACCTTTGGGAACACCTGAAATACCCCTCCAGGTATGTGACTGAAGTGGTTTCAAGATCAACCACATGCCACTCAATAAATAAATTATTCGAAGCACCAAAGTAATGCACACACTGAGCTCACAGGACAGTTTATTGCACTCTCAGTGACACACAGAACATCGCTTTTCACCTTTGGCACGTAGCTCATAAATTCTCCAATATCTTGTAATTGAGTAACTGAAGCTGTCAAGTGCATACTTTGTATTTCAGTTTATGCTAATATCAAGTGTCCACAGACTGAACCTGATTTTGCTGCAGTCTCACCAGAGCTCACTCAGGATAACAGCCTGACCACCCAGGGTAGGCTTGCATGGAAATCCACAAGAGAAGATTTTGAGCAAATGAACATGTTACTGTTCACCTTTACTAGATAACTTTTCTAAGGTAACCAACTGTGTCAGTCTGAGGGCTGTGTGTGCACCACCTATATTCACACTGAGGCTTTCCCACAAGCTCCTTTAAGGCAGCATAAACATCAGAGTCAAGGATGGTGCTGCATGCAACTGCTGGGAATTGTCTCCCAGCTGCCCACATGGAAAAAGGTGCTCTCATCAAGGCAGGGAAATAATAAGCTGTAGTGGAACTCTACACAGTAAACCATTCAAAGAAAGATAAGAATTGTTGAATATATCAAGGCAGTAAGTTCCATTATTATTTAAGATATTGTAGACACATAATTCAAATGAACTAAAACCCAACACTTCGCTTAAGAGAATTATTGGGACTAGTCTATGTTTATTACACAAAGCATTATTTTTCCATGCTTTAGTTATGTTTAAGAAACTGAATTTTAAAGTATTTTGGCAATGGAAAGCATATTTTATTCTATTTTATTATTCTTTAAGCGTGTTTCTGTGGACCACCTTATATATTACTTATGTAAATTTTATATCCCCACTTAAACATCAGAAGAAATTTAGTGGTGCTAAGACACAGTAGGGCATTTTAGTGACACTATTCCAATTCTTTTTTTTTTTTTCCCAGTCCTTACTGTAAAAATTCAGGGAGAATTTCTTTCCTCTTTCTCCCCTTTATGGAGACATTGATGATTTGTCCTGGTTTTGGCAGTAATGACAGCAGAATTACACAACCCTTTCACCACTTCAGTTTCCCTAGGATTAAGGAATGTGCTAGCATTGCAGCATTCCCAAAGTGGGTCAGTACTGAGAAGTTGAGGTTTTTGGCTGCCACTGATTCAGAGATGAAGCCCTGATGCCACAATAAAGAGGCTGCATTTTCAACAACTGTGACTGCCACACAAATGAGTTTTAAAATTGTGCTATGATATCTTTCAAGTTATCATCATGAGTGCCAAAAATCTTCTGGATTTAAATTGCATGTCACGTATTTAATCTACATAGCATGTGGAAAGAAAAAAAAAAACAACATCCCTGATACCTTGATTTTTCCCCAGGGAAAAGCACTGAAATTTTTCCATGGTAAAACTGCAGGTGGCCATATGTTGAACATTAGATTTCCAGAGCCGGAAAAGCTGAATCCACATTCCAGAATGCACTGAGAATCAATATACATATTAAAATTTTAGAGAGAACTGTTACATTCTTATTCTCAATGGACATGTTAGTAGAATTTGTGACTTTAAGGACCCTTCTGGTAAAAAGATTGCTGTGCCATTTGAAAGCACTGCAGACATGGCACATGTTGGGGATGCCAAGCCTAGCTTTTTTGCTATGTGGCACCACTGCTTTTACAAAAACTGTCCTCTCATTGAAGTTTTTTATCTTTAATGCTCTTCATAGGTCACAGTAAATTTTAGTGCACAAAAGTAATGCAAATAGGAGCTATGTGTGCAAAACTACTTTCAGAATTAGAGCCTATTTTTATTCTTTTTATTTTGCTACTCACAGTGAGATGTGCATCATGGTAAATCATATTATGAGCATTTTATATAGCAAAAAGAGGCACTTAAACTTTAGCACTTTAAATACCAAGCTAAAGATAAATGGAAAATTATTTCCCTATTCTTGTGTTTCTCCTTTTGATTCTCTGGTCCCAGTGAGTGTTTTAAGAGCAGATCATGAAGTACTTATTTCTTGGAAAATTTAAATATTTTAAAAAAACATTGTTTCTTTGTAATAATTACACTGAGCATCAGCATTGCTAATTCTTTATTTCTCCCCATTTCTCTTTATTTGAATTCCAACACAAATTCCAGATTAAATCTTAGATGTCTCACACCTGTCAAAAGTTAATATATAGAAATGTTCTAGTTCTACCTGTTTATGAGATTTTCGCACAGTTTTCTCACCTTTCTGTCACAGAGTGATAATGGATTTTTGAGACACTCTAAATCCTTAAATATGCACGAAGTGAGGCAGGGGGGCAGTTAATGTGGCTCATTTACATCAACTACAGTACAAAAGAACAGAAATGGAGTCACAGGGAAACAAAGCATGTTATTTAGTGGAAATGATGCATTCCTGCCAACAGAGATAATTATAATTAAACTATAACTTAAAACATTTTCTATGTACATAACTCCTGACACTATTCTATGTCCTACAAAGCACACAAAGATTTATGACAAAAAACTTAATTATATCAAGCACATGAAGATGAATTAATTTTAATATGCTTGGCTTCCTTTATATGATTTTAAAAAGTAGCCAAATGTTACACTTTTAAATATAGCCTGAGAACCATTTTGAATTTATCCACAATCAGTTTTTTGGCATACAACATAAGTTTGATTTTGCTCAATTATACTCCTGCATTGCATATCTTGATGCAGTATAATTGCATAACATTAAGACTTTTGAATGGAATACATCAGGTAATGATTTACAAATTGGATCAAAACAGAAAAATTTCTGTGTTGATGACCTCAATCATGTTTCTAGTCATGTTTCAAATCCGAATATGCTTCCATTTCCAGTTCTAGGCTTGCCACAACAAATCAGAATGATCTGTCCTGGAAAAATCATCTTCTCAGGTTGAACACATGCAGTGTAATAGTGGAAATAAATATTTTTGCAAGCCAACTCTGTACATGATATTCCATTACATTAAGAGACTTCCTGATATAATCAGCAAACAGACAACAAAGATTGATTAATCAATAAGTAGGCATGGCCTTATTACAGTGAACAAATTAGACACTCAGGATATATTGCTTTATAGGCAAGATTTCTCTTTTACAAATATTCTCCATAATTGATTGTAGTGACCTTTTGGCAATACTGAAAAGCGTCCTCAATTAATAGGCTTCTTTTGGAAAACATTACAGTGGGGAGAACTACATGGCTGGCACAGTAAGAGTTCAGAGAGAAGGAGGAAAATGGTTTTTAAACTCATTCAGTGGGAAGCAGATGAGAGCTTTACTTTCCGAAGCAGTATTTGTTTAATAAAAGCAATACAAAGACACTTTAGCACTGATGCAATATTTCTAGGGCCACATCACCAGCTGAGTTTGAATTTCTTAGTCCCTCTGTAATGGGAGCAAACCTAGGAGCAAACTACAACTTATGAATTGTTGCTAAATGCAGACCAGAAATCCTTTTGTAACAAACACACTGAGCAAGACTCATTGTTTATAGTGCTCACTATATAACAAAACCAATTATAAAGAACAAGTGAGAATATAAATAGGAACATTTCGTAAAAAAAGCTTAAAATTTCACGTATGGTCCAGGGACAAAGATCAAAACTGCTTCTCTTCTCTGTCCTGGTCTTGTCCTGGTGCAGAACCTACCCCAGCACTATTTAACACAGTTTTCACTGACAACTGCATATAAGTCTGAAACAAACTCAATCACATTAATAGAGCTTCTGTTTCAAAGCTTCTTGTTACTCCTCCAAACCTCAACCTTCCAGATTACAAAAATGTTGAGAGTAAATGTAAAAAAAATGTGCAAACATATCAATTTCCTGCCCAGTCATGAGGGGTATCAGCTCTGGCAACTTGCTTGCAGGCAAGAGATGCAAAAGTGTTTGTGATTTGTGCAGTACACTTTTTCATGGAAATGGTAGGCCTCTTTAAAGCAATATGGAAATTGGTAATGATTTGGGTGTTCAACTCTGACTTCAAAGTTGTGATCCAGGAAATTAAAAAACCCTATCGGAAATAGAAAATTAAAAGAAATAGTACTTTTGGTCAAAGGAGAAGAATGGGGATGAAGATCGTGTAAAAATTCCCCCTGCTTTAGACTGGGAAAAGGGAAAAGACAAACAGCAGGATTAATGCTGGAGTTTTTGGGAAGCAAATGTAACATTCACCTGAATACCACACCATCCAGGAAAGATCTGTATCTTCCCTCTTCCACCTTCCAGCATATTTTTTCTCTCCATTTAAAGGGTCAGATCCTCACTGTGTGTTAGCACTGGAAAAGCTGCCTTTTGGGGCATGGAGCAGGTTTTGTTGTTGTCTTTTGTTTTAACTCAATCTGACTAGAGGAAGCAGCATTTTTAGATGAAGTCAGAGTAAGGAAAGATCATCTCCTTGGGAGAAGCTGTTGTCAGCTGATCCAGGAAATTTCAAATAAATTTGCAGACCAGTTAAAGACAAACAGGAAGACAAAAGATAAGATTTGAGCTAAAACAAGAGTCCATCCCACATACAACCCATACGAGCCTTGTCTGAGAGGTGAATGTAACTATATTCTCTCCAAGAGAGGCAAATAAATGCAACAAAAAAGTTCAACCCATTTCCGAGTGAGGGAAATAAGTTTTGTCCTCCCCACTCAGCAAGGCTTATATTGATGGCCTTGTGTGTAGCTGTCTATTTTCATTAGTTTACAGGCTGTAAACATTTCAGTGTGGAATGTCCTGAAGGACAGTGTGTCTGTAAACTTCTCTTTCTTTCTTTTCCTCTCTATAAATGAAAGCTAATTAGACTTGATTTTAGTCCTTTCTTTCATGAGACTCAAGTCTGGTGGTTTTGTGTTGTAGCTTCTGGCTACACTATGATCAAGTGTCACAAAAATACCATAAAGTCCAGAAGTTGTTAATTTAAACAACTTTTTCTTTCCTGCCCAGCCCCACAACAACCATTCTTTCCATCTCAGTTGACCTCACACAGATTTTCAGGCACAGCATTTGTATAAACTGGCTTAACAAAACCAAAACAAAAAATAGGAAAAGAAAAAAGAAAAAAAGAAGTCAATGAAATAAGACCCATTCCATTCTTTATATTAATAGAGAACAGTTCTTACAGGGCAGTGGTAGAAGTCAAAGTGGTGTAAAGAGATTTACAGTTACAGAATCCATTACATGCTGCCTTGGGCCCTTGTCACATTCCATAGACATACCTAAGATCCATTTGGAAGTTAAATGCTAATGTGAAAGGAGCATTCTCACCATTTCTTTTCTCTGTCCCATCCAGCTCAGGACTGCTGAGGTTCTGCTGAGCAGACACTCCCAGCCAGGCTGATGCATCAGCACCATCCATCACCTTCTAAAGCTGCCACACTCAATCCATTTCTTCCCTTTGCCATGAACATAGCAAACTGGGCAATGACTAAATGAGCAACAAGGCATTACAGCCCGCAAAAATACTTGAAAGTGTTTGCAGAATCAAGCTGGTGATGCAGAGAAACAATTCCTAAAATTTCACACAGTTTCATAAAACAGAAGGGAACCTTCAGCTCGTGCAGCACAGTGACTGTCACAGGACACAATGTGCACTGCAAACACTGAGCTCTGTGGCTTGGATTAATAAAATAACCCTCTGAGTTTGTGGATAATTGCCACTCTGTACATAATCCATGCCTCCAGTTTGAACAGATCAGCACCAAGTGAGCTAAGCTTCTATTCAACTCAACAACCCATGACAACTGGCACTCATCAGAGCTTTTTGGAAGCACAGATGTAAACATCTTCCCCTCCTAGACAAACACAGAAACCTCATACTAAATGTCAAATAACTCTAGTCAAGTTATTCACTGAAATATCACCAGTTATATTCAGTTAGCTTTAAGGCAATCTGTGCTTCCAAGCAAATCAGAAGACCTTTTGACAAATCAAGATGAATTTTGAATAGTGGTGACAAAAATATACCTGGCTATACTGTGTTCGTTCTCAGACTTATTTTTCTCTACATTTTGTTGTGGTAATTGCTTGTCTAAGATTATTGAGTCAGAAAGGCCTTCTCTGACCCTCACCATAGAGTTTTTGCTGGCATAACTGTTTTGTTAAATAGCCTAATTTATTCCCTTTTAGGTTTGGAAATGTACGTTTGGCTCCAATTTCAACATCTCATTATTACATAAGGGGATAACAGAAAAAAGAGGACCTGAAAATGTCTGTCTTTGGTTGCACCTCATCTTTCAAGGATGTGACACACACACAAGCAGATATTCAGTTCATGAGTACAATGCAAAGGTTACTCGAGCTCAGTGCATTGATTTTCATGAAGTACTGCCAGCACATACTGTGATATCTTGACTCACTGTATTAAGTACCACCCTGGAATTTTACTGAAATTCAGCATTTCCAGAAAGACACCTATGACACAAAGCTAAATACTTCACTTGATAAGCATGCTTGTTTTCCTTCACACAACAATTCACAGATACTCTGTCAGATCAATCATTCTTCAGCTCCCTCTGTATTCCTTGCCTTGATATCTGACCAGCTACCAACATTACACAAACTTGATTTAGGGTCTAAACATAGACCTTGAAACTATGGACATCAGATAAATCCATAATAATTATTAATGACAAAAGTTTTGGGAAGACACAAATTGAACTGCTCATTCTCAGGGAAAGATTTTCTTACTAGTAATTCATTGGTAATATACCTCCAGAGGAAATTGTTCAAATTGAATAAAAAGATGTATCATATCTTAATGGATCACACCTCTTACATCATATGATAAATAAGGATCCCTTCTTCTAGACTAGTTCTAAAAAAGTTAAAACCGAGCTAAAAGGTATTTGGAGAAGAACTCCCAACGTTTTAATGTATTTTTCAGCAGTGCTTGCCCGATGCCAGATATTACAGAGTTACAATTATCTGTCTTGCTTTATTGCATGTGTTTCCTCAAGGTGAAGTCTGGATACTTTTTGCAAGGCCATCATTTTCAGAGCCAGCTCATGTGCCTCGTGAATACACAGGACACCATGGCTGCATTTGCATCTGCAAACAGGAAAAGCCACCTTGGTTGCTGCTACACAAAAATTATTTTTAGCAGCTGCTGGTGAGCAGTTTTTGAGTTTCTGTAAGAAAATGAGGAAGACCTGTGGGCAAGCATTTGGATGGTAAAGACATTTTCCAGGATCAGAGCGATGGAAAGTTTTGAGATGTCCCCTGCTCTGAGAAAACAGTCCTCTACACTCTGTCACAAACACACCAAGCCCTGCATCTGGGCATCTGCTCCTAGCTTATTTTAGATTAAAACTACAAGCCCAGAGTTTAGTCCAAATACACAACATTACAGTGACACTTTTTACAATATTGCAAACCTTTTAATTCTATTTTGATGCCTCATTTGAACAAAACAAAGCAATTCCTCCAGTCATGGAGATTTCAAAACTTCTTTAAAAGTGTGGGTTCATGCAAGATTAAATTAATCTATTGCTGTTACTGACATGTATTCAGTTTATTACAACATGGCTAACTTCCCTACTGACAGACTCCAATTTTCTCTCTCGTTCAGATGTTTCCTTCCACAGCCACATGCTGAGGCATCAGTCTGGTTCTGACTCCAAAGGAAGAGTACCACTGACTGAATCAGCTCCTGTGGTATCCTGCATTTTCCTTAGAGAATCTCCTCAGCTGAAATTCTGGACATTTGATGTGAATATAACCCAAAGCTTGATGTAAAAATAAAAAAGTATATAGACATAACATACACATACATACATGTGTATACCAAACATATGGAAAGTGCATTGCTGCCACATGAGACTGGAGGTTATTACAGCTCTCTTTAGAAAAAAATCCACATAATTTATAAAACATACGTGCTGCTTTCATGCTATTCCCTTTCCTTACCTCTAATAGAAAACCCCAGAGAAAGCAATTTGTGCTTACAAAAAACAGCAGCATCTCTTGTAAAAGATAAATGCCAAATTATATAGTGTACAGGAAAACAGCACCAGTTGTCAGCCCAGTGGAAATGTATTTTTTTTCCTCTGTAGGTTTTTCTTTTTTCTTTGTTTTTCTAAATACTCTTATCTCTTCCCAAACCAGGAAAACCCTGGAACTGACTACAAAAAAACCCTTATGCGTAGACAGGAAGAATAGATTTTCAATTTGATGAAAATATAAGTACATCTGTTAAAACTCATGCCTAATGGAAAGCCCTGTGAAGATATCTGCCAATGTCTCCTGTTGCCAGATTAGAAGAATAAAATGAATATCAGGTATCTTGTTTAAATATCTAATAGCAGTTTTGTTTTGACAATTTGATATTGAAGGAAGCAAGTTGTTGGTTCAAACTGCCACCAGACTAACAGGGCAAACAGGTTTTCAGTGGAAGTCACACCAGAAATTCAAAAAGAAAGAATTACAAGAAATATAATAGCTTTGAAAAGCCAAGTATTATGTCAGTTCTGATAATCCTTCTTTCCTCATAGGAGATGAGGAGCTTTGTAAGGTGACATTGATATTAGAAGAAATTGGGCTTCTCATAATAGAGCTACACAATAATAGTGGCTCCATCCCTAAATATTTGTATAGAATTAAATAACATTCTCCTTCATTATTATACTCCTCAGGAGTCATTCATGATATACATAACAAATCAATAAATCAGTAGGAATGCCTGGCAATGATAATAGGCTTTTAAAAAGAACAAATACAAGGATTAAAATCCTAATTATAGGGGAAATAATGAAGGTGTATGATGGAGCACTAGATTATATATTGCTAAAGGTGTCCCATTTAGTTACTAGACCTGCACTTTCATCCTCAGAAAGGAAATTTACCTTTAAAGCATTATATTTATCTGACAATACTGACTGCATTATAATCCCAGCTAGTGCATTTAATGGTTTCTACTCTGTTGACATTAAACTTGTTAGACAGATTTACCTCTTCCTGTTGTAGCCATTTCACATGTTCGAGACACAAAACAGCCAAAGTTGGCTTTCCTTGCCAGCAGAATGTCTCCCAGATTCAGAAAGGGTCAAGTTACCTTGTTCCAGCTCTTGTTCTAGCTGCTCTTGGCTACACAGATTCCCAAATGCAGTTTGACAGGGAATTTGTGCCTCTGTGGAAAGCCACTGTGCCATGTCTGGTGGCACTCCAGAGTGAGCTGGACACCTCACAAGAAACACAGTGAAGAACAGGAGAGGATCCAGGAGCTTAAAGGGATGGCTTACCAGAAAGTTCCTTATATTTCTGATCCCTCCTCATCAGAAACCACTGATCTTCCTGATATGAGATCCATGGGGAAGAGTTTGGTCAGACTGAAGAAAGATAGAACACAAACCAAACCAAACCAAACCAAACCAACCCACAAACCTATAAAATCAAACCAACTAGATGAAAAAGATGGATTAAAAAAGATATAACCTAATGTCTTCCACTAATTTACGTCCAACCTTTAAAAAACAGTTTGTCAAGCTCTTTGGAATGCTAAGAGGTCCAAATAAATGTAAAGCTCAGGATACAGCTGGGTTGTACCTCTCTAGGGGGTATGTGACACACTGGAGGTTTCCTGGTTATTTGGAAGGCTCATGGAAGATTTTTTTCTGGGAAAGCCAAATTAAATGAGGAGAAAGACTTTTCATCTAATACTGAAGGATTATCTTCTTATTATTTTTTTAATCCAGTAGGACTTCGAAGGAGGTGATACTGCATTTTAACACCTCCACCTCCCTGTCCTTAAAATAAGCAGATCAATTGAAAATGGCAGAGAGAACTTTAGAAGAATAGACAACTGCCTGGAAATATTGATCATGCATTGCAATTGAGCTGAAGCTTGAAAAAAGAAGTAAAAACCACAGTGGTTTAAAAATAACTATTTTTCTCCTATTTTATATAAAAACATTTAAGTGTCTTTTTCTAAAGAGGTTTTCATTTCAACCTTTGCTTTTTATTGAGGGGGTGGGGAGGAGCAGAGATTATTTTATTTATCAAACTGCAACAATTATTTTTAAATTATTTTGAGGACAATTATAACATTTTTATGTCTCATTTAAGAAATTAAAATGTATTTAAAAATGTATCACAACCACTCAAACAAAATGTTAGCCTCTGGTCTAGAATGATACACAAGGAACAAATAATACTGCAGTTTTACACATAAGATTCCTCACATCAAAAGTGTTGGGGGTTTTTTTTAGCTCATTGCCATTTAAAAGTGGCTGTATTTGTACATATGGCATTGAAATATCACAATTTAATATTTAGTTTTAGGCTCCCATTTCCACAGACCTTTGACTAAACCTTGTATTTTAACTGAAACCTTATTAAGTCTTAAGCTCACTAGTTGGTAAAGTATTCATACAGCTTAAATAATGACATAGGGAGAAAGAAATTTGGAGGCAGAGATCAAGGAGAGGAAAGAAAAAAACTGCTACTGTTGAAAAGTGATGGCAAGTGAATGAGGCAAGTGAATGAGGCATGGAAAGTGTTTTAGACAAAGCAGCAGTATGAACAAAATTCTGTTAGACTCTGGACAGAGACAGCAGGAATGAATGAGAAACAGTAGGTAGGTGCTAAATGGAGCTGGTTACAAATTTCCATCCTGCCAAAATGGATTTGCTGTACACAGTATTTTTCGTTTACGTATGTTCTATTTTTGTTTTCCCAGCTACTTATACCAGGATATTATTAAATGAAAAGACAAACAGCAGACTTTGAGCTTGACCTTGAGAAGAAAGCAAAACAATGGAAGTTACTAAAGCAGGATACTTTCAGTTTGCTTTTCTTTTAAAAAGCCACTTTTTTTTTTTTTGTGAATGAAAAAGCATGTGCTACTGTATGAAATATGGTTGTTTAGCTCAAGATCATCTCACCAGTAGAGTTTTCAGGCATTGCCCATTTAAAATTTTCCCTTATGCAAACCAGCAGCATTTATTCCTCCTCTGTCCTGGTCCAGCGAGGACAAATAGCTTCATTCAGCATTCACTCCTCCCCACTTCAATTAATAAATGTCTTGTCATAGTAATACAGCATATACAGTCACAGCTCTTCTCCACATCTAGACAAAAGCTCATTAGGGTGGGATTTTTGTTTGGCGGGGTGTTTTTATTCAAGAAAAGCATAAGTTCCTAAACCGATTGCCTGTCTGGAGAACATACATCAGTGATGCCCTGGTGCACTTAGTCTCCAAGCCTCAATCTGCCACAGCTGTGACGAAAAGAGTTCCTGATATTTCCCCACATTGCCCATAGGAGGGGAAGGAAAAATTGTTCATTTGCTTTTGATAAAAGCTCACACATAAGGTGAAAATGCTTTGGTTCCAAAGTGGACTCCAAAGTGTTCCTTCCCACAGCATTCCCTCAGCAGGTAACACCCCACTGCCACAGCCACTCCTCAAAATCCCTTACACCTCTTTGGAAGACATAACTTGGGCCATAAAACAGAGTTTCTACTCCTAATATTTGTTTCTTGAGTACCTCTTCCTGTCAAAGCATTTATAAAACCAAAATTACCTGAAAATATTTAGGAAGTGTGGTTTTACCTCTCAATTCCTGTGATGAGTTTCTAGGATCTCACTCTTATTTACATCAATTCCTACTGTCTGGAGCTGGTAAGCCCAATAGGTACATACCAATTATATATATATATATATAAAAATATATAGATACATACTGATTTTATATATATATATATATGTATATGCTCTAAAATGTGCCTATGAAATGTGCCCACAGACATCCTGGCCAATAAACTTACCTCCTCCCACCTCTCCCCCAGCTGTAAGTCTCTACCTCAAGGGTGATTAAGTCCTGAATGACAGTGAGTGATTTTTTGGCTCTTGAAGTGGATGGGTGGAAGCACAAGGACCTACAGGTTACGGGAGGGATGCTTTAGCTCCCTTAATGTATCCCAAGACATACACAGTTGTTTCTTGCTTTGGGGAATAATCAGGCACTTGAACCAGCAAATTTCATTGTGGGAATCTCAGGTTGCTTCTCCTTTATTTTGCAGAGGGACCAGTGCTGCTCAGCACATTTCAGGAAATTATTCATTGTACCGTGCTTGTTTAAAATCAAGAAATCTCTAAGAAACTGTTTACCAAATGCAGTTATTATTTCTTCATTTAACAATACTTTTACTGGTGTTTTTATAATTTGCTCAGATATGTTTCAGTCATCACATTTGATTGAAATGGACTTGCCCAGTACATCATATCAGTGGAGAATCACAATATGGACAAAATGTGTTGTTTAGTTGGTGCTGCCTGCTCTCTCCTACTGTTACAGCTGGAGAAGCTGTTATTCCTGAAGGCTGCTGGGTTGCAGGCTTAGACACAGGAAGTAGCTAACTTTTCTTTTTATAACTGGATGAATAGTTACAGATCATTCAACAGCATTTAAAACTCCAGTTACATTCATTGTTCCATTTTTTCCACAGCTTAAAGGATAACTTAAATTCCTTTTCATATAAAGGATAAAATATTTCCTTTCTTTGTTTGTTTTGAGTCATTTTAGTGGAGCCAGCATGCCCCTCAGGGTGGTTATGTATCCCCAAACTATCCTTCTATTAAAGCTGACCACATTTGGATGGAAAGTGTTCTTTGACTGCAAATTCCCTGTGGTGATATTTCAGAGCATCCAGCCTAAATCTCCTTAGTTTTTTTCTTCAGGAAGTAAATATTGGTGAGAAATTATTGAACCTTGGTTATTCCAATTAGTTCAATCCTTATTAATTCAACAGTCAATGTAATTCATTCAATAACCTGAAGAAGCAGGTGTTAAAAGATTTGACAGATTACCTTCAAATACTGTATTTAAATTCAGTTTCTTGTTAGAAAACAGGATTTTTTAGAATAACAGGAACTTCAAATAACATTAATATTTCTAGAGAATAAAATTATTATAATTTATAGTGGACTAACCTTATTATGGTTACAGGTTCAACAGGCTGTTTATTTGATCAAGTAATCCTTTAGGCAGAACTATTAAATCTTCTAAGTTTGTTTTTAATAGCTTCTGCTTGTGGTAACACTTATGCTCACCCAGCATTTCTGAGGTTTTCTATTTATTCTACAGCCTTCACCAAATTATCCTGCTTCTCCTTGTTACAGTACATCAGAGCACTTTTGTCCCTCTGGTTAATAAAGATACTTGTAAAAAAGCATTTGCTGACTTGAAAAAACATGAAAATGACCACTGGGTGGGTGTGGATCCCATTTTATCATTATCTGTAGAACATATCTTCAATAGCTGTGAAATAATAAACTATTTTCAGCTGAGGATGGATATACAGGTCTTTATTCTGAACAGCTGGCACATCTTTTTGCCTTAAGAAAAGTAATCTCATTCCCAGCCATGTGCTATCCCTTTCAAGGTAACCATATTCTATTTGTGTAACCGTACTGCATTCCATAGCTTCAGTTAGTCTTTGTCAACAATATCTGGATCTTTCTGCTCATAATACAAGAGGAGAAATTCTACTGTTTTCCCAAGAAGAATGAACTCAAAAGAAGCTCTCAGTGCTGAGGCTGACCAATAATGGTAGTGTTACTAACTAACTCTGTAAATGTTGTAAGGCCTTTTGCAAAGAGGTACTTAGTGGTAAAGTCAATTCTGAAAGAATATCTAGACTTAGCTGGGAATCTTTCTGCATGAATTGGGATGGAGAATACTTTAGTAAATTTGAGGTTTTATGGAAAGCTTTTCAGTTGGGAGATAAGAGCAAGAACTGCAGAGGAACCACTGGTGCTATTCTGTACAGGTTTATCAGTAGACAAGACTCTAGTGCAAAACTCAGAGAACACAGATGAGAACTGTATTATTGCCTGCTCCTTTTCCCTCATCTATTTCAGGTAAACACTGCTTGTTAGCCAAGAAATAAAAAGGCACCCAACACTTGTGTGCCAGATGTGCTTTGGTATGGCAGGGCAGTCTACCTGCAGAGTGAGCCTCATACCTTCTGCTTCACAGAGCATGGATGGAATAAATTACACAATGCTTGCTCTGATCTCAGAAAGTCATTAGTGTGAATAAATTTTTTTGCACAACATCAACACTTCAGAGTGGACCCCTGAGTCTCCTAACACAGGCATGACTAAAAACTTCACAATGCCTTTAGTTTTTTGCCAGAGTATTGTGATAGAAAGGGAAATGTCTCTATCTAAAACACAGCTGGACCCTAAAGGCCTCTCAAACACTACTGGTTTGTAAGATTCCTAGGTAATCAATTAGACAATCCAGTGTTTTTCTTGGAAGCTGCCTGGCCAGGAGGAATCAGGTGAGAGGGATTGTTTCACCTTTCCTGATGAAGGTCATTGACTATTGTCTGACAAGTCAGCAGTAATTAGACAAAAGTGCATTGCAAGCCTCAATAAATAAAGCTGTTGCTCTGCTCTGCACAATTGTGTCTGGCACCCACAAGAAAACCAAGCTGAAATTAAGTCTCCATTCATTACAAAAATAGTCTAACAGTAATTCAGAGCTATGGACTGTCTGTTGTTTGTCAATGGTATTGAACGGTTTCTATCTACTATAACAAATCACTCAACAGTAAAATAAATGGTAGTTGATTGTATGCCAATGGTATATTTAACAGTACTCCATTGTATTGAATGCTGCTGGAAATGTAACAGGTCTTGATAGGGGGAAAAATACATGCTATTTTTAAAAATAAAATATTGATGTAATTGGCTTTTCCCACCCACAGTGCTTCACAAGCCTAGAAGCAAGATTAGTTTTAATAGTTCGTTAGAAAAGTTGGGGAGATTGGAGAAAAAGAATCTTGTTGACTCCAAGGCATTTTAAAAGTATGTAATTAAAAAGAACAACTATCACAGACCTCCTTACAATGAATTCTCAGATTTCCCTCTGCCTCCCCAGCAGTCATAAAAAAATCAAGTAGCATCCTACGGAGCTAAAAGAAAGAATGGAATAGTAATGTTCCTCCTAATGAACACTCTCCAGCAAAGAGGAGCAATCATGGAACTAAAGCTGTAATCATTCCTTACTGGCAGCCAGTTTTACTGCCTGACTGGCAGCAGGCAAGACCAAACAATGGTGGATGGTTTGCATTTACTGCAAACTTACCCTCAGAGGGTAGAATTTTCCCTGCTGTCTTCTCTTTTTGCTGTTCTGCATTTAGGTCTCATTAGGTCACAAGAATACTTTCTCCTCCTTCCCTTTTCTTCACTTTAATCCCAGCATCCTGACTTTTTGTGAGCAGACAAGCTGATGGTTGCTGCAAGGTCCCATCTGGTTCAGTCTTGACCAACAAAGAGAACTTGAAAATGCTTTTATTTTTAGGTCTGCTAAAAGAGTAAGACCACCACTCTTCCCATTCTTACAGCAGATGAACAGCACAGCTCCAAGACCACGATAAAGACTTTCCTGTGGGGATGCCCATTCACAAGATTCTATAGCAAACAAGAAACTTATGAGTATTTTACTTGTAATTTTTCCTTGCTGGCTCATTGAGACTCATGTATTCCTCCGTCCAGAGGACACATCCTGTGTGATGACACAGAAAAAAGAAAACCACTGACATGGTTTACCATGCTACATTTAGAGCAATAAAGGACAACAAGCCCTCCTTCTTTGAAATGTACTAATCAATGTTAGCTACCATCCATCATAAAAACCTCAAGCAGGAGAAAGTGGTTTTTTCCCAGCAGGAAAAATAATAAAACCAAGCAGGATCAGCAACAATGGAAAGATCACCTATTGAAACAGTTTTAAAAATTGGCAGCCAGCTGATAAGTACTGCCCTTTCACCTGGCCCAGCTGGAAAATGGGGTAGCATTTAAAAGGTTCTCTCTTCCCACAGTTTGCATTAATGAAATTTTTAGGACTTAAGTATCTAGGTAATTTTGAGCTAGAAAAACATAATTAAATTAATTAAATTAATTACAAACAAATGACAAACAAATAAGCAAACAAAGGTTTTTCTTTGTGTTTCCTTTTCAGATGTGAAATAACATAAGCATTTTCAGTATACAATTTGCAGGATCAGAAGAGAGGAGGAAAGAAAAGGAGACAGATTCTTACAGCCCACTAGGATCAGTGCCCTGGTTATCCATATGAACACTTTAAATCATACTCTACTTTCCAATCCACATCTGACATATCAAGTAATTGCCCAATGGGTTCACGTTCACTAAAGGACACTGAAAACACAGCCCTGTGCAAAATCTGGGGGAACACTTGCACACAGAGTCTCTCCCCTCCTCTCTTTTTCAAGTCCCTTACAATAATGTAAAAGTCCCTTAAGATGATGTAAAACCAGTCCAATTATTACAAGTAATCATATTTTTTCCTCCTTCTCTATAATATGACTTTATTTTGTAGTTATTATGAAGTGGTTTAAGAAACTTCTGAGGGCAGGTTTGGCTCAGAACTATTATGCTCAGGAGAACTGGCACATTCCATGATATCAAAAATGGTAGTGAGACCAAGATGCTCAGAAATGAAGTGACACAGTGTGCAAAATGAGCACAGGTTATAGGGTAAATCTGATTCATTGATTATACTGACAAAACAAAATATATTCAAATATATACAAAATAGATTCCTGCCCTCATAGTCTCCTTTCGATCTGTCCATGTGAATGGATCCAAGAGATGGAAGATCTACATAAACACAGGTTTGTGGAACTAATACCATGTTCTTTGTATACATACCTGGGAAAGGAAGCAAGAAAGTATGTTTAAATAGAATTTTCAATGAGGACTCGTCTTCATTTTCCTTATTCGTCTGAATAAAAATAATGCAAGGTAAAATACATTTTTATTTATACTCAGGTACATAGCATAGTAATTCATATACTTTCTCAGCAGATTCCTTTCTACACCATCAGAGAATTATTTCCATCAAAATTATTTTTAGATTCAGTGTGAGCCATGTGGAAGCCAACAACATAATTAGAATAGAATTAATACAACAACAACCCACACAGTGTCTGATTATATTTCAATAGCCTTTTTTTTTTCTCTCTTAAACAAGCTTCTATTAGTAACATGAAACTGGAATATGCCAAGGGAGGCAGGCACAGTGCTCTGCAGATGAGCTGAGGATTCTCAAAGAAATGCCTAAGTTTATAAACTGCAGAATGGAGAATCAATTTTGCTGCATGGAGAATACTTAATTACAGGAACATTTATGCCAAGAAAATGACATACTGAAAACTCCATGAAAAACTGACACTGGCATCCCACTGAGAGGCTTTTTTTGCTTTCCATAAATAGACTGCTGGGCCCAGCTATTTATTGCCTGTGATACTATGAAAGGAGGAGCAGAGTGAAGGTTTGTGAGGATATTCTGTGGGCTGCATTCATTGAGAAAGTAGAAAATGCATGTACAACACTTAAAACTGCTCAAAGTCAGCAATGAAGGCTTGGAGCATTTGCCAAGCACACAGATATCTATCTGTGAGCTGGAGGAACAGTGAAAAGAAGGTGAGAGGACGAGGCACAAAGTAACAACAATATTCAAGCTATTTTATAAATCTCCTTGTCAAAACTAGGGATCTCTGATATTATCATGGAAGGCAATTACAAAGGCAGGACTTTCTGAGGCAGTGACAGGAATGAACAGCTGTAAAGCAAGTGCTTTACAGGATGGATGCAAATGGATGCAAATCCATTCTTAAAATTCTGTCTGCCTCCCTGATAGCCCAAATAGCCCCTGGCACAGCCTGGCCATGAAAGGGTGCATGGATACTACAGAGAAACAGCTCCTTGCCCAAACCCAGCTGTGGAGGCACAGTCCCTCTCTTATTCTTGCTCTACAAAGAATTTTGGGAAGCCTGGAGCCATCAGGCTGTCAGAGGTGGCATGACAAGGATGCCAGAGGATTTAAGTGAAATTGCTATAGTTTCTATGTCAGCCTCTGGTTCTGAGAAGAGTAGTATATGTAAGTATTGAGGAGGGAAGGAGATGAAGATGACAGTGGATGGAATTAAAAAAAACAATCCAAGTAACTCCCAAAATCAGGGGAGAGGGAAGAAAAATCAAAAGGGAAACCGCAGTGTGGAACCACACCCTTCCAGGAGAAAACATTAAAAGTAACAGTAAATAATAAAAGAATTTTCCTGTACTTTCAAAGAATTTAACATTTATTTTTTTCAAGTTTTTATAATGAACTTCTCCAAACTCCTTCATAATGCTGAAAACCAGCACTAGAACAAAAGTAGATCTTTTGAGAAATTTTTTCTGTGACACCTTCACTTCTATACAAATTAGTCAAAGACTCATGGAAGTAAGTAAATAAAAGCTTATATCTTATATTAAGTGCACCTAACAACAGGTTAAAAAGTAATATGCAATATGCAAGGGCAGACTTTGCAATTAAAGATTATTAGCCTAACTCAGCAGTTGAAAGATAAAAAGCACATTTTCTGTATGATTATACTTTGCTAAAATATAAGTGCAGGGAAAATATGATCAGCCTCAGGGGTTTAAGAAAACAGTTAATAAAAATCTAGTTAATTTTTTTTTATGATGAAAACAAACCTATCTTTCTTAATGGTAAAGACACAGTACTCATTGTAATCAATTTTTATATAGCTTCTTTAAAGGAAAACTTATTGATGAAGATAAAATTTCATGCTTCTTAGCAGGCTGAAATTGGCTGATGATGAAAGCTACAGAATTCATTGCTGCAATTAATAAGCAATAAGTTAAGAGCAAAACTCGGCAAAAATTATTTCTAATCGGATTTTTTGCTTTGCTTGTTGGATAATTTTCAGATCACATTTCAAAGGAGGCATTGTAATAAAAAAGCTGATTAAATTGAAATATTGTACAACCATTCAAATCTGCAGAGCTCTAGCTCCTCTTAAATAACCCCGACACGATGAATGCCGATGCCAGTGTATGCTAATGTCAGCATTAAAACTGAAACTTTGTTTGCTGCTCAGCCCTGCCGCTGGAGCAGCACAGCTGTCAATCCCCAACAGACTGAACACCCTGCCAGAAGAAGGAGCAGCTCCAGCCGAGGGTACAAACTGCGTCTGGAAAGACTTGCAGGGGAACTCCCCAGCAGCAGGGTCACCTCTGAGCGCTGCCTCTCTGCAAAAGGCAAATAATACAGGAGCAGTTCTGTTTACGCAGCACAACCCAAGTGGAAAAGTTTAAAAGATTAAAAGAGCTCTTACTCTGTGAAGAAATTCATCTGAGAAAGAGGAATCCAGAAGTTTCTTTGACAGTAATTATTCCCTTTTCAGCTTTGCATGGAGAAAGAATTACTGGAATTTCATTACAATCCCTGTTATTTAATCAATTACGTTGGTAGGGAGGTTAAATTTACTATCGAGTGAGAATTAACAGGAACTTAAAAGGGTGTAGGAGGAACCACAATAATGAGATATTACAGTGCTCTTTATGCAAGCCTGAATTTGAAGAAACCATTCATGAAAACATTTCAGATTGCTACCAATTAATCAGATTGATACAAATAGTCTCAAAACCACATCTGACAGCTAATGGTACTTCTCAAATAGCCTGATCCAAAGCCTATTGAAATCAAGGGAAAGACTGTCATTGACTTTGATTGTGCCACACAAATGTAATTCCCATATGTATAGAGTGCCCAGTAAATGATGTGCATTGCAACAATCATATTGTGATAACAATATTATTGTGTGTTTCTAATGACTGGTCTATCATTTATAAGATGCCAAGCATTTGTTGAGCAGTCTATACATTTAAGAGACACATTTTTAGGGCATAATGCAGTTAATAAGAGCCTTTACATAGATTTTAATGACTGATTCCACAGGACTAATTTCAGCACAGGAAGCCAAGCATGAATGAGAATGACAGAAGGCGTTCCTAGGAGGCAAAATTTATTTTTCTCACATTTTTAAGAATGGTATTTAATTTTGTAGAAATATCAAGTTGTTCCTCAAAGCAACCACCCTCCAGCTGCTTTTCCTAATTTTCCTAAACACAGCCCCATGAAATCAATACAGGCAGGTTCTCTCCAACTGAGACCAAAAAAAAGTACTGGTAAAGGTACAGGGTACTAAGATATCCTTTGATTTGTCTTTGTTCCTTTCCTTCACCCACCCTCCTTTCTTCTTAATTTTGCACAAGGAGACTTTTCCTTTCCTTATCTATAAATAATGATGTTTCCCAGCAGAAAGTCATTATCTTACATTAACCTATTGAGAAACTGTATATTATAGCTTCTTTGCCTAAGGGCAAATTAGAGACTATTAATGGAATCACGAATACAATTTGGGTGAGCAGCAAAACCAAATCAACACACAGCATCCCTCCAGTCCACGGAGAAATTCTATATTAGACACTTGTGGAAATTAGCTGTGTGTTTTTTGGTGGTTGAGAACAGCCAATGTTAAATTATTACAGGTCTTGAAAGATATTTGTCATCAATAAGTCTCTTAGAAGTTACAGAGGATCTATACACAGACATCCTATCTGAACACTGAAAGGATTTCAGGAAAATACAGTGCTTGACTTCACCCATGAGGAGACAGGACAGTTACTGGCATTGCTAGAAGATGAATATTGGGTAAAGCACTTAAAATGATAGATAGTAATTAAAAAGATGTAAAAATTCACCATTCCTAGAGCACAACAGAATTTTCAGGAGTACATTGCATTCCAGAATCACCTGTTTTCCAGCACCATACAGAACATCCTATCTACCTCCAAAAACAATAATAAGATAACTACAGTGCATTTAGATAAAACTAAAACTGTTAATGTTATCATGTGAAAATGAACAAAATGAAAGGGACATTAGAAAGATAGTTAAACCTCAGAAGAGAGTCAGTTAACAGCCATACACTTGGAACACTGAATCAGGAACAAAATTATGGCTTAATATTTCATTCTTCTACCATTTCAATTTATTGCAGGCTCAGGTAGTTTTGCATATCTATAGACAAAATGTTTTATAAGTGTCAGTCAGGCAGAAAGGTTGTCACAAGGATGGGGGAAGAACTTTTTTTTTAGTTTTAATAATCAACATCCTCCCCAATGACCCAACACAATGGATTACTTAATTTACATATACAGTTAATGACTGTGGGACTGTCTCCTTTCTTTGTATGTTCGTGCTGTTAGCAGTGGTTAACTGAAATTAAACTGTCATGGGCTTAACAGAAAATGTCATCTGACATGAAAAGAAATGTGCTGTTTCACTGGGGTGTGAAGCTGGAAACACAGTAGTGGTCGCCTGGTATTATTTCCCTAAGACAAAAAGAAAAAAAAGCAAACCTTTACCAATTTATTTTTTTTTTCCTAGGCTGACATCATCTTCCTAATCCCTTGGGCTTTTTTACTGCTTGAGAAGGTTTCTTCAAACTTATCACCAGAAAACAATTTGAAATGAAGCCATAATTCAGTAACTCATTCTCTGTTTCCATTCTGGTGCCAAATGGTTCACGACTTTCCCAAATATCTCTGTTGTAAGCAATTTTTAATGCAGCTTACCTAGTCAAACACTGCCAACTCCCAGCCACACACTGTGCAACAGCAGCAATTAAGCTGCCTCCTGAAGGCTATTCCTACCTGGAAGTTCAAGCTGGGGCTGATTTGACATGCATGCTGACATCCCCTAATTGAAGTGGTTTTGCTGCAGAAGCTTAGACCTAGTTAAAAAAAAACCCAAAACAAAAAACCCCAAACAAACATAAAAAACCCCATTTTGTCTCTATTTCTCAACTCTTTGCCGTAAAGAAGAATAGCAATTCTCTCACAAAATAAAGTTTGCCCAGGGTAAAGGAAAATGGACCTGTCTGAGCAGCAGTATCTGAAAAAAGCTCTACATTCAAATAACACTAAAATAAAATTAACAGGAAACCTGACCATGGCTCTGAATATGTTGCATCAGCCCAGCATCATTTTCTCCCACAATTTTGTATGTTCCATAACATAAGATCTTTTGGAACATTACATACTAAATACTATAAGTGGAGTGAAAGTCCTTTCTGCATATGTAAGACTGGGCCTCTTGAAACATTAAAATTTAAAGAAAATCAAGCAATATTTCTGTCAGCCTTGAGGAAACATTAAATGTTACAGGAAAATTAAATGAAAGTACAAGATTTTTTTTTTCTGTACATAACTGACCTCAAAATACAATAAAATAAATAAAAGAGCACACACCTTCATGGGGGAAGTTTATACTGGAGGGGCTGAAGGCACCATTTCTCACATCATTAGGAAAGAGTCCTGGCTTTAACCTCATTCCCAGGGACACAGGCAGCTGAAATGCTGGGCTTCAGAATGGAGTCAGGCTTTACCTGGAATTATGGAGGAGGCTTTGGTTGAACATTGCCATAATGTTAATTTCTTGTGCTCAGTCCTTACCCCCTTACTTCACTTTATTATTTCACTTTGACTGTTTCTTTCACTCTTTTTCTCCCCATGAGCATTCATTTACTGTGTGTGCTTCTTTGTTCTCACCACTGCTCTTTTATTCCCTGACTTGCAGTGCTCAACACAATTCAGATGGCTAAATCAACATCACCATCCTACTCAAATTTTCTTGGCACAGTAACTATCATTTTAGATTTGTGTGTCCTACACAGCTTTGGGCTTTATTCTGGAAGGTCACTTCAAAGTCATTTCAGAATTACTGAACTGTTTATTGATCTCCTAATCATTCTGTGTTTGCAATTCTTCAGCTGTCTCTCTTTGTGCTGTTTTGTTATATTAGCTTAGTAATTTAATAAACAAAATAATATTTATGAAAAAAAGAAGATTATAGAAGGGGGAATAAAATTCCTAAGTTGTTCAAATGGAGAGGAGAACAGTTAATTTCCACTGAAATATGAGGATGGAGATAAAAGTAAGAAGCTGTAGTTTGATCCACAAGGCTGTGGTCTCCTGAACAAAAACAAAGCAAAGAAATAACAGATTTTGGGGTTGAGTAACATGGCTGCAAAGGTGTGAGTATAGTGCAGATATCTCAAACAGGTTTGACTGACTATATTATCCAGAACCATTTCATTTGGTTTCTTTTGCTTTTGGGTTCATTTTTTACGTAATCCTTGTTCCCCACAAAATGTTCCTGATGATGAGTTTAGAGACACCAACAAAGAAAGAGAAAAATATTTCTTTAGTGAGGTACTAACACTACCTATATAACAGCAATTTGCTATTGATCCTTAAAGGTATTTCTGCTGCAATAAAATAAATTCATCAAATCGAACAAGACCAGAGTTAGATTCACAATGCAAATATTTAAAGTTTTTTAACTACGATTTACCATGTGGTTCAGACAGACCAACCCTGCGTTTTAAAGAGCCAAGATTCTGTGCTGTAATACAGACAAGGTCTGGAGAGTAGCTGTTTTCTTAAAGATGCACCCAGTGACCCCACAAGTTAAAGTTAAAATAAATGTCCCTGACCTCATTTGTAGTCTCTAGCACACTGCTGGCTATAACTTTTTGCAGGCTCAGCAATCAACAAATATCACCCAGATTTTCAACACTCCTCTAAAGGGAAGGAACACACCTTTCTGGTCCACCTGAGCAGCTTTACTTCATGAGAAAGACAAGATATTGTACTTTATTCTTGATAACCATTGTTCACTGCTGGGTTTGACTTCATTTGCACACATATTATTCAATACAAAGCTCACTGTAGGACATGACCTAAAATTGCATCCAGACATTTTCTCCTCAAAGGGTAATCAAAGAATCAAAAGAGACCTAAACTATCCATGGTGCATTTTCTCTGCACCAACACAGCAAATTGCACTCCCTGCCTGCTTGGTGTCTATGCAGATTTGGCAAACATAACCCATATATCTCTACTTGATCTACATCTTTACTGCAATTATCAAATAATTTTATAGGCAGAACAGCTACCCATTGAAATGATTCTCAGCACCTCCTTCTGTTTCAATATTGATACATTATGATTTTCTAAGCAATTTTGCATGACCCCATGCTGGTTTAATCTTGATAATTTGCCCAAACTTGCTTCAAATGTTACTGATCTCTTTGTGGTCTCAGATGTTTAGCTTGGTTATTTGCAGCATTTTCAATTTCTATGGGTTATAAACTAACAGGCAATCTTATCGAGCAAATTATGGGAGAAGGGAAAAAAAAAGCTGAAGAATAAGATCCTGAGATGTCAAAAAAAGCTGCAAAAAACTCCTTTGGGAACAGCAAAGCAATCATTTGAGGTAGGAAAATTAAAAGCCTCCACATTTGTTTGGCAATGATTTGGAAAACCAATGGAAGTGTTTAATTATTAATGGCCCCAGCTAAACATAATTGTCTTCCCAATAAATCAAGATACCTCTATTGTAGAAATTAATCTATGAACACACAATTGCAGTTATCTTGTACTCTGTAACTGTTTCCACACTGCAATATTAAAAAGTGACAAACTGGAATGTGTTGGTGTGGTACATAAAGTGCTGTGATTTTTTAATTTTTTTTTCCCACCCTATGAGAAGAACATGGGCTTCACACTCTAGCTTTGGCTTCGGGAACACTTGCTGAAGTCCCTGTAGAGTATCAGTTACATCACCATCAAACAAAACCATTTTGTTTTTCTAATGAGCTCACTGAGCCAAGATGACTACCATGTGCAGATAGCAAAAGCACAGGGGGTTTTTTTGTGTTTTTGGGGTTTCTTTAATGTTCATAATAATTACTAATGGCCTTTCCTGTAGCTTTTGTGGTAGTTATGTGCACAGCCATACATTTTATAGTACAGTTGTTCATTATTACTGGTAAAAAACCCTACAGAGTTACATGAAACAACCACCTGGGCTGCAGGGTAGTATAAAAATTTCTACATTAGTGTTTTGTTTCTCCTTACTCTGTATTATTCACTGCTTATTCCCATTCTCCATTCTAGTCAACATTTTTATCTTAATAATCTCGGGCTTAGTTTATTTATTTGTTTCCATTCCTTATTGCCTTAATACTCATAAGCCCTTTAAATTGCCCGAAACTGTGACTGGTATTTTCCTGTGAAATGATGCAAGAATTTATGCAAAAATTATTTCTTTGCATTGTTATTTTCCTGTCTGTTAGAGGGAACTGAATCTGCTTCAGGTTGCAGAAATACCTTGTCTAACCAGAGCCCTCCCCTGTAAGCTGGCTCAGAGCAGAAAATCCTCCTTCCTCTGCAAGGAGCTGATTCCTCTGAGCCTGACTGAGAGCATCGACTCAGATGCACTTACTCAAGTGCTTAACCATCAGCATTCATTTATTTTCTTTGGATCTGAGGTAAGAGATTCTGGAGATACAGCCAACAGGATCCATGGAAGGAGTAAAAGAACCCTGAACTTGGCAGAATGAGCCAAAGCTTTCTGAAAGACTAACAGAAGGTTTCCTGCAGTCGATGGAAACACATTCCCTGCAATGGTGTCTGGATCAGAGCACAAACGCTCAAACAATAACACTGGATGTGAAGAAAACAAAATATCTCAACAGAGTGATAGGAACTGTAAACTGTTCTAAGTTGTGCAGCTTTTTGAAAGGCTCCCTAATTCCCGCTGACAAAAGGCAGTGATACAAGTAAGTGACTCTACAGAAACACATCTTATTTTAAATCAAAGCAGATGAGTCATCTGACAATCTAGCTGTTGGGAAACAAAAAGAGAAATGAGAAAATTGTGTCAGTTCATTACTTGATGAGATTTTGTTTCATGTGTTTTATTTTCAGTATCTGATTACCTCTGTTATTTATGTTTTTATAGAGTGCTTTCATTGGCTCACTTGCTGATTTTTAAAGATAAAAGTCTAAATTACAATTAAGTTGAAACTGGATTTGCTTAAAAACAAACAAGAGAAAGAGGAAGAATTTCCTGCGTAATGGCTGACAGCGAAATTGTTTGAAGTAATGGGGTCCCATTTAAATACCAAGAACTTGGCAGACCTAGGAGAACTGAATTTGCATAGGCTGTAAAATCTTAGGCGTACTTTGGAAGCTTGCTGGAGAGCTTCACAGAATATAAAACTTCTTGGCATTGCTACAAATCTTGATAAATTAATAGGAGAAAGCAGAGCACTGTTCACAACCAATTTTCTTTTCCAGGTATGAGGTTTTCTCCTTTCTCCATCTCCCCCTGCTCCACATTTGTCTGCCAAATCTTCCCTCCATGCCTCACAGTAAGCAATTCCCAGTGATTCAGGAGATGCCTGCTGGTGAAGGCACAGCTGATCAACGTGGCTTTTTCTGCTGCCAAACTTCAGCCAGTGAGCTATTCATGGCTCCAGTCCCTGTTTCTGCTCATTAGGCCACTGGGAATTGGATGAATCATTTTCATTCCCTGCCAGGAAGCAACGCCAGTGTTTACTATTACTAATGCAAAATAATTTTCCAGAATCACTTTACAAATGCTGAATGCTCGGTTGACTTATAAAAACTGAAATGAATTAATAAGAAATAAATAAGCAGTTCCGACTGCATGGGTTATCAGCTTTATGCACAAGATGAGTAAAAGCCTTACATATTTCCACTAAGCTGGAATTACAATAACCCCCTTTCTCTAGGGAGAAACAAAAGCTGAAGTACAAAATTAAGATGTGTGTTATTTTTCCTTCATAACAACGGGGAGTGGACTTGGTTGAATTGAATTTTATGGGGTATGCAAATGATGCTAAGCTATAAGTCGCCTTTAGCCTTCTCTGTTTGCCTTCCTCCTGAAAGGTTTCTCATTCCTTTCTCCTCACACAGGACACAGCAGGGGAATAATGTCCCTGAACTGTACAACTGCATCAACCCTGAGATGGGGAAAGGAAATGCCCTTGCAACTAGATTAGGCAGCCAAAGAACAAAATAAATATTGACAGGATTGAGACATATAAATAAATAGATAAATAAATGTGTAAATATATAAATCAGAATGATAACAGTTTTTAATAATTTGTGTGTCAGTTAACTAGACTACATTTGATCAACTATAAAGACATTACTGTTAACCCAATAGAAAAGAAATTCCATTGAGAAACAGAAAGAAGTCTTTGTTGGAAAACCAGCAGAAAATTGTGCATAAAACCTGATGGGAGCCTCAAAATAATCTCATTAAAGTGGAACACACTTATTCAAGACAGACAAAAAGGGTTCACAGCAGTCTTAAAATCTGTTTTAAGAATTTCACTTTATCTCTTTCTCGAGTAGGGTTCTCTCCAATTACTCAGTATTAAACTCTTTGACATTTTAATGTTTTCAGCAAAGAAAGGATTTGTCCAGAGCAAGTAATTTTAATACTCAAGATCCAAACCAGATCAACCTGATAAGGACAGACCTAACCCACAAATCTGTCTTTCTGTAACTCAGGATACAGAAAGAACTAACTTCTCCTTGGTGCTCAACCTCTCCTCACAGCAGGATTTCTGCTCTAAACTCTTTGTCAGGGCAAAAAATATGGACAAAGAAAGGATAGGTTTGTTCTGATTTCCTCACTACATTATGACTCATAACTCAGTGCATTATTGATACTTTTTTTTTAATGAAGATTTTAGTATTTGGGTGTTATTATTTTTCACTCCCTTGGGCAAAGAAACAGTTTTAAATTCAGACTAAAAGGCCAGCTAAACATGTTTATACTCAAACACAGGAGTTGTTTCTGTGTTCATGCAAGAATATGTTTGTATTTAACTTATGAGACCTCACCTCTGTGGGTTTGTGCCTGAAATCCCCACCCTTCTCTACTTTAGCAGGAGGCTCTATTTACACCTAGGAATTCACCTTTCTTCCAGTGTTCAACAGGATCTCAATCCATCCTCCAAACCACACATCCTCAGCTTCTTCCCTGTTTGTCCCTCTGCCTGCTCTGTGCCAGGCAGGCCGTGACGAATACCTGCTTTAACTCACAGCACAGTTGATTTTAGCCTTTACTGTCCCTTTGCCCTCAACATAACTAGTAATTTAAAATATTATACTGCTGTCAAACTTGGTTGTAACAAGTTAAAGAGCAGAGAATGGACAAAAATTCACTATATTGATCTATTTTATTAGGCAAATAGGGATAAAATAAAATGAAAATATTTTTATTTTGTCTAAAATACTTGAAACCAGACTTAAACTGCATTTTAAAGCTCCTTCAACCTCCCTGAAAATAAAACCAAATTCCAGTGATTTTTATAAAATCTGAAAATACATTAATATGTATCATGCTCTGTTAAGCAAGGCAGCTAAAGATTTAAGAGCTTCTAACCCTTAATTTCATTCTCTCAGTGCAATGTTTTCTATGAAAAAATTGCAATTTGCAGACTTTGAGCACATTTTCCAATTAAATTAATGCTGTCTTTCAGTAGATCCTTATGGCAGTGCATTATTTACTGCTCTGCAATACATCAGCACCAAATATCACTGCCAAATTGACATCTGGGACACAGCAAAGGACAGGGAGCCACCTCCATCCTTCCTTGCCACCCAAAGGTACAAAAACTGGTGTCTCAGCAATTGATTCTAAGGCCATCTATCACAGAATAGCAATGGAAACAGCAGGAAATATTTCCCTCTTCCTTGTCTCTATGGACACCTTGCTTTCTACATTCCTCATCTTCAGTCTGTCCCTCCAGGGCCCCCAGGTTTTGTCTCCCACTGATCAATTCAGGGATTAGCTCACCAGACCTGTTAACAGAAAAAGTACCTGTTTTAGTAGCGACTAGCTGAGACAAAAGCATGGAGCCCAAGACTGCTGTGCCATTTAGAGGAACATGAATGCACTCTACAACTGCTGCAAATTAAAGTTGGAGAGAAGAAAAAGAGAGAAAATCAATTCTAAATCTCTTCAGTCAGATTACTCGGGTTTTAAGGAGGACTGGCTTTGAGAGCCTGCCCAATGCATCATCTTGTTCAAGACAATATTTCCTGCTCTTACACTTCCAGTGACATTTCCTACGTGGCTGCAGACTCCAATTGTAATGAGGCAGGAAGAAAAATCCTATAAGCCCTTTTTGAAGCTGTATTTGAGAGATGTCCTTCTATTTGAGCAAACAGAGCTTCTGAAATACCCAGAAGTGCAGTCAAAAATAATATGAGGTGCAGCTCTCTCTTGGAGAGGTTTTTTGGTGGCTACATTCAGGAATGATTTGTCCTAGGAATGATTTACAAGGCACATAGCAGGAAGTATTCCATAAAATCCAGTGAGGCAGATCTAAATTCAAAAGAACAAATTGCCCTTCAAGAAGATGTCCCAAAACAATTAAAGAAATAGGAGAATGCTTTCTTACTTGGTTTGCTTATTTTTAAGTAAAAGATGATCCAATTGCAATTTGCAGATTTTGAGCAAATTTTCCAACTATACAAATGCTGTCTTTCAAGAGATACTTATGGTAATATATTATTTGCTGCTGTCTGATAGAAGGATGACTGCTAAAACAGGAATTCCCCTCTCCTTATTCACACCTTCCTGTAGTCATTCTTTCCAGTCCCTTCTAAGAGAATGTAAATCCAGTAACAACTGAATCAACCATGTATCCCACAAAGCTCAATCCAATTTTAAATATGAAAAAATGAACATATTGGTTCCTAACAACCACCTGATTCCTATAACTTCCTTTGCTGTCAGCTGGACAGGTGACAAAAATTGTGCAGAATTCAGGTCTTGTTACTAGCTCAGATCAGTCTCAGTGCCTTTCAGCATTTATCTCTGAGCTGGTATTCAATTGACATTGCAGACTAAAAGTTCTTCATAAAAACAAGGTCTACATTAGCTCTTATTTAACAACTGCTTCATATCCAAGGTGTCTGTATTGACTATTCTGCACAGAACTGAATTTCCTTTCTTACCATTTCTTCTTGTTTTTCTTCCTCTGCAAGGACCATGCCAGGGTGAGATACACACAGCCACCTGCAGGTCTGCCTGGAATTTAAGAGGAACATGGAATATTTCTGCTCAAATAACACCCAAAGAGAAACAAGAAGCTTTATAAGAAGCAGAACTGGTGAAGGTTGGCTGAATTTACTAAGAATGTGCAGCTAATCAGTAAAAGCTCCAACAAATTTCCCCATTGTTTAGACATCAATAAAGGTTGTCTCAAGCTTAATAGGCACTGAACACATCCTCTCCCATTTTCCTAACCAGGATACACTTGAGATATCCCTCTGTATCAAATGTCTTCATTCCACAACCTTTGTGGCATTTCTGAGACCTCACTGTCTGGGTTCAGCTAAAGGGGAAGCAATAGTTCTCAAGGAAATAAAAAAATATCTGAGACATCTCTTCCTATATTAACTCACACACAGCATAAGGTCATAAATCTCCATTTCTAGAGGAAAAAAAAGTTACAAGACTGATTTTGCTTAGATTTGTCCTTTGTAAAAGTGTGTCACTTATGTAAATTAAAGTTCAGGTTTAGACCTCTAAGTACCAGCCAGTGTGAAAAGTAATGCTCCATTCCTCTTTTTGAGCAGCATGCACTGGCAGAATTGAACTCTGCTGAGATGCGTTTTATTTATGTATATTTATGATATTCCACCCATTCCAACACCAATAATTTGGAAAAAAAAAGTTATTTTTAAAGTTATTTTCAAATCTGAACTTAGTTATTGAATAGCAGCAATTGTTCACAGAAATTCCTTTGCAGTGAACTACTCAAATAATGCCAAAATGAGTTTGAGTTTTAATTTTTAGTCCCCTGGTTTCTGTTGATTTTAATTTTTTTTGGTCATATAAATGCATTCTAGGTTTGACATCTTAGCCCTAAAGAGACTTTATTTTGCAGAATATTGAATAATCCTCTGACTATAAAAACCTTCTCCAAAGTGTTAGAAGCTAATTTGGCTTAGTTAAGCATTATATGACAATTGTCCCGACCCCAATGTGAACCTTCCCACACTAATTTCCATACCCACAGTGAGATTTAACATTTCTAACACATTTCTACTAAACTCACACAAAGTATAATTTTCTAACACAGCTGACAAATCATGCTGCTGCCAAGCAATGAAGGTCATTTCAATAAATGATACTCAACCAAACTGTGGACATTTCATCCTGGATTCATGGGGTCTACAAAAGTAGAACTGGGGGTTCCCCAATATCAAGTGACATTTCTGGTGCTTATTCAGAATCTCATACATTAGATGTAGGTGGAAATGAGAATCCTGGAAACCTGGAGAGTTAACTATCACTTTATGATCATAAATTTGTGCCATTGCTCCTATGGTGGGTTTTTTCTTTTTGTTCATACTCTGAAAAAGCTGTTTGTGTCAGTCTTGATCTTTATATTAGCCAGCTGAGATTTCATTTACTACAAAGAGAAACAACCCAATATTTGGGCAACTGAGATATTCTGAAAGTACACAGGTATATCACAACCCTCAGCCTGTCACATTTATAAAGCTGCTTAAAGAACCTCTTCTGAACACATTTTTTATTCAAAGGTACGAAAGCATCAAAATTAATATTGTGATACACACACAATTAATGTTGTGATACACACACAGTTAATATTGTGATACACACACAATTAATACTGTGACACACACCACTGCCCTCCACTGTGGTGCTGATATTCCTGAATGTGTTGGTGTACCACGAAGAAAACACGAAACTCTGCAGGGTCACATCCTTAATCCACTTGTGCCAAAATAACCTGAGAGGAACAGCTAGGAATAACACCACAGGGCATACTTAGGACCCAAAGCACACCATGGGATGCTTAAAAACTCTGGGTGAGGATGCTTTTAAAGCTTTCAGGAGTGTACCATACCCTCCCCAAGATAAAACCACTGCCAGCAGAAGGGGTTGAGTGGTGGGTTTGAGCTCTGGAGTTTAAGAAGGATCCAAAGAAAGAATTCACATCCAAGTAAACTCCTAACAGATTTCTGTTCCATCCCAAACTCACCATAAGCACTGCGTGTGATCTTAAAGACATTTTCCTTCTCTATGCTTCATCTCCCCATCTCAGACAGGCATAGCAGCACCTCCTTTCCTCCCAGAACATGTGTGTTCAGCGTGTCAGAGATCATATGACAAGGCAGAAATACCCATGTGTTACCATAGATACAGAGATCACATCTATGGTAAAATCCAGGTAAAGCTTCAATGCCAGGAAGAGAGGAATAGACACATTTGTCATCCCATGTACTAAAAATCAGAACCAAAAAGGTAGCTGTAAACAAAGCAAGCAGCTTGTACTCTGGCATATTTCCTTGTATCTGGAATTGGAAACAGCACAAACTATTCATTCTTGGAAGAAAAGTACATAAATATAACAGATGAGCCCTTTTAGTAACTCATTGACAACAACTGCCTACTGACTGGATGTGTTTGGAGTATTCAGAGTGGATTCAGGAGAAACAAAGGGCCCTAGGACTCTGGGAATGTGTGCAAACATCTGGAGTACATACAACCTATACCTGTAAACTTAACCAAACAAATCCGCTTGCTCTGCTCCTTATTTAAAACACTTTCCTTTTACAATGCATGGGAAAACCATAGCAATATCTGTTATACCATTTACGATTAAGAAAATCAGGAGGTAGACAGCTTAGATCTATAAAAGTGATTTGATATATTTGGCAATCCAGCTTGGCCTGCCTGCAATGAGCTGTTAAATGAAATTTTGCACAGCCATGCCATCAGGCTTTATTCACTTGCCACATTTTATTCTGAAGGGTAAAACTGATGGCTAGTTCTAATCACCTCAATCATTGCCAGGATTGTGTCAAATTTTGGGATGAGATTGATCCTGTCTTACATAGGGATGGGGAGTGAGTGTGATTCATAAATAAATCAGAAATCACCAATCAAACTGAAGAGAGAGGTGCCAAAAACACCAACAACTTCCCCTTTCTGGGGGTGCAGTAGATCAGCATTTTGAATTATTCCATCTGAGATATTTCATGGTTTTCTTTTAAAATAAATAATAAAGTAGATAAATACACAAAATAACATAGGGTTTGGGGTGCTTTCCTTGCAATAATTTCTTGATAAAACCTTTGTTCTTCAGAGGAAAGCTTTTCAAATGATAGCCAGAAATGGCTTGATCTTCCTAGGAACAGAAAATTTACCAAGAGCAGCACTGGGGTGAAGGACTTTAAAAGCTTTAAATCTATCACAGGTTTTGCCCAAGACTTCCTATACTTGGACAAGCTGCTGAATTTCTCTCATTTCTATTCCCCTACCAGTTGCATGGACAACAGAAGAAAAGTAACTCTTCTCCAATACTTTAAGAAAAGGCATCAGCATAGCAGTAATTTCAGCATTTTCAGCTGCAGTTATATATTTTTGTCACATTGACTGGTTGAAGTGAACATAATGGTGGGATTCCTCAATGCCATATATGTGACCATGTCAGTCTTTAAGAGCAAAGCAGCAAAACAATTTTAAAAATAAGTAAACTATTAGTTATTAAAAGGGGAAGGCTGAGGATATTTCTTGTCCTAAATGCTGTAGGGTTTTCCTTTTACAGAACCCAGAAAAGACATCAGTGCCAGATCAGTCTGGTTCACCCAAACTGCTGGTGCTGTTTAAACAATTTAATTCATCATTTCTCGCAGCCAACACTTGGTTGCATTTCTGTTTACATACTCAGCAGGGGCCACCACCTTTGGGAAGAAAGATGAGAACATACTCACATTATGGTATCTGTAAGATTCATTGAGTCTTTAATGATTTTCATGCAGAGACTTGCTGTGAAAGCAATGAAAAAGTCAACAAAAGGTCCAGATACAATATTCTTGTAATAAAATTAAAATTACTAATGTAAACTTGTAGGTTTCTGACAAAGAACTGAAAAATACGACATATTTCTATATAATGTATCAGCTGATGGCAAATGCAGCACAAGTGAACAAGGCTGGGCTCAGTGAGAACAAGCTGTGCAAACTGACACAGACTCTGGTGTGTGGCATGTGAATGGATGGCTCTTGTTTCGTGAACAGATTTTCTTTTCCCAACTTGCTGTTTTAATGACAACAGTACTCAAGACCCAGGCATGGAAGAAGAAATATTGGCCTTAAAATCTCTTGGGTTTAGCCACAGCAGCAACTATACATAGCAGGATTTTTTTATATGTATAGAAACTTAGAGACAGCAAGAAATTCATTGAATTATATACACACATACAACTAGACCCTTGATAAGTAGCTAATTCAAAGAGACTTTTCAATAAATGTTGGTGCATGGATGCTTTCACTTCACACTAGAACTTAACTTTTGTTTTAAGATTTATTACCTTTTGAATTTTTGGATGACTTATGTAAATCTATGTACACAAGGATTTGTTTCTAAACAGTTCAAGTGTTTTTAAGCAATCAGTTTGGTTTGATCTTGATAAAGTTACTGAAAAGAGAGAGAATGATACATAAAACCCCCTTGAAACTGTGCTTGATTTTATTGCAATGATTTCTATGACAGTGGCAACTGCAGAATCAACCTATCAATCAGCACCGGAGAAAAGAAGGATAAAAGCAAAATGCTTTGCATTGTCAGGAAACAGCCTCTGGCAGCTCAATTAGGGATTACTTGCTGTTGCTCAGGTAAATGTTCTCCCAAGTGCACCATTTCCAAAGGACTCTTGAAAGGCATTTCTAGAGAAGTGGGTGGCTCTCCACTCCTCCTCTTCAGATGTTTGCAGCTGTGTAGGCAGGAACTTTCCTCTCATTTCTTTCCTGCTTCTTTGGCAGACAGCTCTCAATTCAGTCTTTTCTGCACCACATAGAGTGGCCTTCCTCATGAAGCCAGGGAAATTTTTCCTTCAGTAATCTTTTTCATTAGGCATGAGTATTTTGGGGTTCTGGCCCCCTTAAACCTATTGTATATGATTTTGTTTCTTTATTACCTTTTTTACCCTGCCACAGTAAAGTTCAATGATGCCTCTCAAATCAGCAGTGTCAAACGTAATTCTATGAAGTCAGCAGCAAAATGCAATGGCCTCGTGCAGGGTTCAGTGTCAGGAACACAACAAATGGGCAGCTCTGCAATTAAAAGTGGTTGTCCAGGAGAAAGAGATAAACTTCTGAACTGTGGGAGAAAAGGATCTCACTCTCCTTTTACATGTTTATCCAGAAATTAATGCTGTTCCTGACACCTGGACTTTACCAAAATATGACTTTTGGGAGTTATGGAAAGTTTTTGGTATGGCAATATATTCAAAAATACAGCAAGAATGGACATTTCTATCCTTTTTCTCCACAAATTTCAAAGTAAACATTTCTACGAATTTTCTCAGAATGTCACTTGTTGATACACCAATGAATTCACCAAGTCTGACAATTCAATGAAAACATTAACTATTCAGCACAGGTTGTTTTTAACTGAAATTTCCCATGCTGACTATGAACCACTGCACACAACTCTAGATGATTGGATTAAAAAGCCAAGAAAGGGAGTTGTGTTTTGACTAATAAAATTATCAGAGTAACGAACAGAAAGGAGCCACAAGCCTTCAGTTTCCAAAACACAGCAAAAGAAAAAGAAGTAAAAATAGAGATATACAAATATCCTGACTAAATAGGAAGGTACAGTTGTATTTTGGCCATGATAGCACAATATTGCTGATGCACTAGGACTTCCACACACTCCCAATTTCTATCTTTCTAATAGTGTCAACTATTCCTTGACAGCACGTATTTTTTTCTTTTATTATTCTAAAATATAAACTGTCAAATACAAAAATATGGTCTTTAGATAATTAAATTGGGAGAGATTAATCCTACCCTAAAACTACTGGACTGCATGGGCCACTAGGGTTTTCAGTTGTTATCAATGGCTTTTTTTTTAAATTTGTGGAAGACAGGAGGGAGCATCTTTTCATTTTGGTGATCCCCTTTTTACTCCCTCATAGCTGATACCAAACCCTGGATTCTTAGCTCTACTCCACTCATTTTTGTGTTCTACCTTTTTCCCCATCTGTCTTTGCCTTCAATTTTCTGTCATTAAATAGGGAGAGCTCTTGAGCACCACCACACCTGAAAAACAAACAGACATTTACATGAGCCCAGAGCTTTTCTTTCACAAAACAGAAAGGAAAACGTGTGACACTGATGTGATATTCAGAGAGCAGCACAGCTTATTTTATTTGTCTCTCACTATCGATTCCTTTATCCCTGGTCTGATTTGGTTAAGCTCTCCAGGCCCATTGCTAAGCACAGCATAACCCACCTCCTTCCTGTCCCCACCCTACACAGAATAACAATGAGCATGTCCTTGAGGGAGCACTGACAAAGTTACTTGGGTAGCACCTGATGTTTGAAAAAGGAAAGAAAGAAATAAATTTTTTGGTGTGTCCTACTTGCTGTTGCCATGCCCATGCTGAATTCTGAGTGAGGTCCTGACTCATTTCCCAAGTCTGAGATTCCTGCTAACCCCCAAGCCAAGCAGGATGCATTTACTGTACCTCATTTTCCAGCTGCAGACATCTTCCTCTTGCCAGGCACATCCTTTTGATAGCTTGTGCTCAAAGTCACTTGGGGAACTAAGAAAGAAAACTAAAATAGATGTATTTTGGCTAAGATGCTAAGGACACTTTACTGTTTTGAACATCCAAGGGCACACAAGGCCTTCTGGTTTACTTTTTTAAACAAAACAGTGGCTGGTCAAGAGACCTAATTTGTGTTTAAAGAAGACTGGCACAGACACTTGACACGTATTTAGTCCAGGCTACAAATAAAAACATCAATCACAGACTGAAGCTCTGAATCCCACCTGAGCCCACCTGCTGCTCAGGAGATGCAGCCACTGCAGTCCAAGGCTGCTCAGCTTCCCCATGACAGCAGCCACGGAGAGATTCAAACACTTGCAACACTCCAACACCTTCACTTCACCCTGCTTAGGGGACTGAGCTCAGTTTTCTTGAGTTCTGCAAGTGGATAATTCCTAGGGAAGCAACAAGATAATCTGAGCAAGAGAACATCACCTGGCTTCTGCATTCCTTGCTTCATCAGTGAATCCCTGCTGCAGTGGTTAAAAAAGTACTCCAGCAACAAAAGGTTTAAAAAGTGCCAACAAACTCATCACCAATGGCTCCCCAGCTGTCAGATTCACTGAATTTAGGCAGGGTCCCTCAGGTTTCAGTGAGGCAGAGTGAACACAGCAGCTGCCACGTTAATGCAGTAACAGACCAAGGGGAAGATGGGAAAGTTAACTTGGAGAAGAAAGTTTTAATATGGGTCAGTTTGGTCAAGGACTAAACCAGGAATTTAAATTCAGAGCCAGTCTGAATTTTTAAATATTGAATCTGTATTGGGACATAATGGCATGGCCTTTGAAAGCTGGCAGAGAACTGCAATTTTGATTCAGTTATACGTAAATTACCTAAATAAAAATTATTTGGCTGATTAAGTCCCTCCCTCCCACAAATTTTAAAAAGTCAGAAGAGAAATAATAAAAAAAAAAATTATCAAATTCAAAAAGATCCCTTTGAGGAAGAAAATTCTGTGATGTCTATCAATACCGTTAAAAAGTATGTTTGACTGAAAAATACAATAAAAAATTAACTTAGAAAGCTCTGTCAAAAAGGAGAAAGTGTCCAAACTCTCATGTAAATGCTAGCAATCTAACCTAAATGCACACAATTCTCTGCACCTACTGGCAGCTTGCTGAAACTAATTATTTTAATACAGATATCATTGCATGATCTGTATAAAACACACTTACCCTGCCATGAATGCCTGTTTCCAAAGAGACAAAGTTATTCCACAGCAAAAGGGAGAATAAGACACTTGGGCAAATTAGTTGCTTCACTATTAAATGAAAAAATAATATTAGTTGCAAGGCAAGTGCTCAGTACCTGGTGAGGAACACCCTTGAAATGGAAGCAGCAGTTTCACACGAGCGATGGTTGTTGAGTTTGGAGGAGAACAGAAGGATAATGCCCTGTTCATGGGGAAAGAGCCATGCTGGGGTGTGCAGGACAGCTGCACTGTCAGCTGAAAGTCTGAACATTTCAATCTACATTGAAAGAAAGAATTGCAAAAGCTGAAGCTAAAATAAAAAAAATCAGTGCTTCCGAAGAAAATCAGTTCTGCAGACTGAAAACATGAGCAAAGGCTGTGTTTGCCCAGAGGATGTGATTGCCCACAAGCAGGGATTTGAGACACAGGAGTGCCAGGTTTGATTCTTGGAAATGGATGTACCCTCTCCTGCACACATTTAAAGCACTTTTCCAGTTAAGCCTGTATTTTATTAGAAATCTTCATTCCTATTCCTGTGGAAGACCTGTCGTATTTGTAAGGTTGCAATTTAAGCAGTTTTGCCTCTCAAAGGAAGTTTTATGTCCAACATTAATTCCGCTGAATCCATTTCACTAAGAAAATGAGTGATACAGCTGCCAACTTCCATCAGCAAAAGAATTACTTTTTTCATTCTCCTTCTTTAATATAATTTGTGGTAGTCAGTTATAGAGTTATGGGTCTTCAAATACTTCATAAGTATTTTCAGTAGATTTTTTAAGGATATTTTTCATAGCCTATCCTGCACCAAGTATTCATAAGACATGAAATTACTTCATTTCCCAGCAGCACAGGACATCAGCAATCACACCAAAGAACCCCTTGTAAAAGCTTGTTTAGGAGAGACATATGAGGATACAAATGCCTTATAATGTGAATTATAATCATAATCAGCAAGTAAGGAAAGGGCATTTTCAAAAAGCGTCTGTAGATACCAACATGATGCAGATAAATGGCATTTGAATCCTCTGAGGTCTGTGTTGCCATCCCACCTCACACTCTGGTATCAAGAAGAGGTCTTGGCAAACATAGGGATTTTTTTTGAAACAAAAGCACCAACATGAGCTGTGATAGAGTTACAGTATTATTCTATCCAACTTGTGTGAACGTCATAAAAGTAACAAACAGGTACAATTGAAAGAAAAAAAATGCAAAACAAAACTAATATTTGTTATATGGTATTTGATATGTTTGAAATAGTTTTCCAAGTTCTGTAGCTACCCACTTCTTTCAAAGGGGAAAGTGTTGTTTGTATTTTCACTTGTATTTTAAGGAAGGTATTTTAGCTTCCATTCATTGTATATGAATTATTCATTGCCAGGTAAAACATCAGGATCTGCTGCATTTCATTTCCTCAGATCCATTAGTTTTAAGAAAATGAGACACTCTCGTTGAAGTAGACTTAGAAGCACCAGTCTCTTTACAGCATCTTCTCATTCCAAAAAAGACATAAGAAAAAAGCTAATGTTTTTACCTGCACTGTGCATGAGAGATTTAATACACACACATATATATACACACACACACATCTATATATATATATTCTTTCACAATATCAACAGCAATATTTCAGTATCTAACTTATGTCCTAAGCAACATTCTGACAGCCTAACTACAAAGTAGTAGGTGGGAAATTTGGAGCAGAACAGATTTCAAGAGGAGTAATACAGTGTTTTCCTCCTTTTATCAAAAGACCTAGAAATGCAGAAAATCACCAAAACCATTCCCAAACTTTTTTCAATTGATTTAATCTTGCTGTAATTTAAAAACAAAGCTACACAAATAGATCCCAAGAATTATAATACCAATCTGAGTATTGTCAGAAAATATTAATTTGCTTTCCTTTCTTTTTCTTCTTGTAAAACCATCAGCAATGTTAGATCTGGCAGCAGTTCAGGAAGTCATTACATGTATTTCTCACATCCTCACTGAAATGCTCTGCTTCTCACGTCAGCCCTCTCGTTCCACAATGGCCAATTTCCCATCCTCTGTCCTTCACCACGCTGCCTGTCTGTGCTTGCACTTGACCATTAGCCTGCAAGCAAGAGGGCTTTTTAGTGCCACTTTGGACATTCAACAATTACACAGGATGAACCTTTGTTTTATGCCTAGATACTACTTTCCTCAGAAAAATCACTCTAGTAAGACCATCCCCATTAACAGCATTTGTCAGAGGCCAGTGTTCACTGACCAGGCTCTTTTAGATATTTTACAAGTGTAGGGTGCACTGTTTAATAGAAAATCTGTGGATTTGAAGATGGCTGACATCACAGCAGATTTCTGATTTACTGGGGTGGTACAAAATACCTTGCATAAAGGAAGCTTATACTTGAAGATATAGATGATATAGATACATCTCCGCTGCAATATAGATATATCTTCAATAAGATAACTGAATATCCTAAGTCAATCCCAATTGCAGTGTGATTCCCACACCAGTCTCCAGGAGATGCTCTCTGTCAGGATGCAGGGCAGCCCTAATCACTGTGCAGGAGTTCCTGCCCTGAAACGGCTCAAGCCTGTTGCTCTCTTCAGTTTTCATCCTCTGATGTTGGTTTTAGGGGTCTACTGGCAAATCACAATGTATTAGCTGTTCTTTTGTATTTTGACAATCTTTAGCTTCTCATGTAGAAGAAGTTAAATCCTTTGTCCATCATTCCCAAGCAGCATTCCCTACCCATAATATTGCTGTGGTGTCAGATTGCCAGGGGAGAAAGCACAAGGCAACCCACAGGAACTTTGATTTCTGACTACTTGAATTATTTATTTAGTTAACATTTCTAAGAGAAATATCTTGGTACATTCGTTATGCACCGATAACATAAGCCTAATAAGTCAGATGAAAGACAGATTGAAATATACAGCAGAGCACATTATTTAGCAAAGAAAATTAACACACTTCATTCACTTTTAGCATGCAGAAAATTTTAAACTCCTCTGGCATCCAGCTCAGTTTAACTCAGGGAACCAAGAACTAGCCTTTTGTTGAGAATGGTGAGAATAAGGGACTAGGAAACTTAATAGGGAGAAAAAAAAAAATCTATTGCTTTAAGAACTGCTTTACCTAAGAGCTATAAGCAAGAGTAAAATTATTCTGTCTCTCACTCCACACTTTCCACCCCCTCGTGAAGCTGGGCTTAGTACCCCAGAGCTAACATGTGATTAATGAATTTCAGAGCCTGTATAGCAAATCTGGAGAAAAAAAATCTAGGGCCCAGTGAAAACAAATCAAGCTCCACATAAAGCACAAGTAGTATGGCAATATTTTCCTGAAATACTTCAGTAGTTCTGTACTTCCAATGTAAACACAGCCACCACCAGCCTTAATAATGACTAGATGTAGTTTGCACTGAAAGGAGATTTATAGCAGACAACCTCACCAAGTCATAGAGCATATCCTGCAAACCTCTGTAGTTCAGGTAACGAGAGAAGAGGAATTAAACCTCACACCGCACGACTCAAAAGCCAAACAAGAATTGTTTCTTCTTTTCAGTTGAGCAATGAGGAGTTGGACTTCTAATGATAAATCAGCTGTCCTGTGTGAGCAGCAGCAAGCAACACTTCTGCACTCAGCTGGTCTCAGCCAGCTCAGCTCATATTGTCAAAAGGACATAGAGATGATAATGTTCAGGCAGGAGAAAAACAAATCAACAAAAAGGTGGTCTTCTAATGGCACAGATATATTGAAACTACTCAATACATTTCCAAGTTCTCCAATTACCCTGGTCCAACATTTCTTTAATTTCATTAACTCAAGATAATTTTTATTTTTCTTTTATTATTTGCATTTACTAATTGTTAAAGAGAGAAGAGAAAGGAAAAGCAAACCTTATTCCTTAAGGAAAGAAGGCTTTTGCATGCTTTTTACACTTGTGATTTAGCAATGACTTTGATGCAAAAATACAGAAAGTGTGCATGAAAATCTATAAACTCTAATTCATATTCTTGCATTCATGTGACATATTTCCTACTTCACAAGCATATATTTTGTGCCTCAGCTACATGTTCATTAGCGTTGAATTTTTAATTTCTCTTGACTTGTAGATAATCATCCAACAACCAAGCCTCTACATACAGCTATGGAATTGTCACCTGCTTTTTTTTAGTACTAAATTTCAGAGGAAAAGACATCTCTTTAGGACTTCCCTATCAGATGATTGCATTACTTGCAATCCCATGCTGTTTAAAAGCTATCTTGCAGGTAAAAGCCACTTGTTCTGCTGCCTGTTTTTCCCTAATTTTTTTAGACATTCAAAACATGCTGATTTCTTTACCCATGCAGATCACAGAGCATTAAGGTGATGATTTTCTACTCAATCTTCCTCCTCCAGCTGTGAGACATATTTCCCACAAATGCTCTTTAGTGCCAATTTAAAATTTGCTGTGTCAGTAACAATTCCTGCCAGTAATTTTCTGCTGCTAAATATTCAGAGAGTAAACAGCAAACAATTGATCTATACAAATGAACTGATTTTTTTAATTAGCATCATGAGGAATTCTTATGGTCCTCCTTTAACAGGAAGAAATTAAAGTGATATGAGTATGTGCCATTCCTTACTTAACTATGAAGAAATAAAATTCTAACACACCATTTTGAGCACTGGGAAAAGTCAGGGAAGAGGAAAATCTACAGAGGAAAGTGGCCAGTGAAGACTTTCCTTGGATGTCCAGACACAAACCAACTTGGAACATTTGCAGATCACAATATCTTATATTGAATAATTCACATGTTCCCAGCATAATTCAAACAGGAGATTCAAAGGAGATGTTTCTCATTACAGAGAAGAAAAAGTTCTGGGAAAAACAATTTTTAAAGTATAAAATTAGCTTGAAAGGCTGAAGCATTGAGTGGTAAGTTTATCTAAATTTCATCTTTACATTTACATCATAGTATATTCCATAGTTTTAGTGATTTCTTTTCCCCCAGAATTAAATACTTTGATCCATTTTGTTAAAGAGCCCATCAATATTATCTTAAAAATATAAAATTAGTCATTGATAGTCGAATAGGTAATAATTATTTAGTGACTCCATATGCCAACCAAATTTTACTCCCATGGAAATTTAGGTGATCAGTTCCATGTCCATTTAGTGGTTTTGAACCACCAAAATAAAAAGAGAGTGAAAGCAGAGAACTATTTCTGACATCTTTTTTGGTAGTCAATCTAGGCTCTGTGAACAAATACCCACTTAACAAATTAGAGTTCCTAATTATCAGCTTCATTCTTAGCTGCTATCAAAGTGATCAAGATCTGAATTAGCATTTTCATCCTAATTATCTGGTAATAAAATAATGTCATACTAATGAGCATCATCCTGCTGTTAACCAGGATCTGCAACTCTGAGAAACTCCAGAAACTCAGGTTTCAGTTCAGTGCCTTGCAGAAAGCATTAAATAAGTTCACCCCAAAAAGGAAATCAGTGTCAGAAAAAAAAAAAAAAAAAGGGGTTAAAAATTTAGACTTTAGTTGTAGTTGACAGCTTGAAGTAGTAATGAGTTTCATACCTTTAGAGATTGTAGTTTTAGAGCAATTCATTTCAGTCCTGGCAGAATTAACAGATGGCTCACTCACTTGTCAGGATGGATTTTCCATTCCAAAACGACTCTATTGCAACAGCCCCAGACCAGCATGGCCAGAGAACTGCCAGGGCTTTTGCAGCATCCTCCTTCAGAGGGCAAAGTGCAGAATCAGACCTTGGAGCTGAATGGAGCAGCTCTGTGCCTTCTCCTCATTGCCAAACCTGCATGGCTATCAGTCAGAACTGGCCAAGAGTCTGAACTCATGATCAGGGGCTGCAGCCCCCCCCCCCACCCAAATCAGCCACCTCAGCCCAAATCAGCCACCTCAGCCCCTGCTCTCAGAACAGCCTGCCTAGGCAGGAAGGATGCTGTTACTTCTCAGGTTGAGGTTTTCAAGCAACACTTCCATTCCATTCTCAGGAATTATAGTCCAGTCCTTAGTACAGAATCATTTCCTCCCTCTCTTTAGAAATATTTTACTATAACAGCTCTTCTAAATCTAAGCTGATCATGAGTTTCCAATGAAAAAGAAGTAGAGATGTAATTGATGTATTAGGTAATTCATGCAACTACATCCCAGAATAGGATCTTCAGTTTTGCTGCTTGTTGAAATGGGTTTATTGCATGTTGTGTAAAGAGAATAAATTTAGTTTTGATCTCATATCTCTTATTTTAAGCATTTTATATAGTCCACTGAGGATACACAGAAAAATATAGGCATAGACATCAAGGAACTATCATACCCATAGCATTGCCAAAGTAAAGTCAGAGTTTCCAATTTAAGTGGTTTGAAAGCAATAACTAAGGAAATATTACTGCAGATCTAAGTAGTGAGGTAAAAGTACTTAATTTTATAATGTAAAGATTAACCTGTATCAAATACTACACAAGGATTTTCCTTACATGCTATGCATGGTGACAAGTGTAACATTCTCTCTCACATTTTACTTATTCAAGAAAACTGACATTCAAACATATTTCCCTGTTGAATACAGATTTTTTTTTTAAAGACATCATTCCTTTAGTAGGTATTAAATTTTAAAGCTCTTAATTATAAGTGGAAATGTAACATTCTATTTATAAATATGTGATCATTTATAAAGTACTGAGAGCTGAGAGGAAAGACTGAGATCAACTCTTGCAATGGTTCCTCTCCCCTTGGACGTGAAGGATATGGACAGATCTGGTCTAGCAGAGCAGCCTGAAATATTGCAGCCTCACAAATGAAATTCTGTAGAAGACTACAAGCTTGATTCAGAGAAAAATATCTACTTAAACCTATTTTAATAGGAAAAAAAATATTTCTGTCTGTCTAAATAACCTTTAAACACTGTATCTCTTCACTTACATCTGACACCCCAGAAAACATTAGTTTATAATAACAAGGTTGGCTGTGTACCAGGAGAGACCAAGAGTGCTCAGAGAGGAGCTGGTAAATGTTTGCATTTATAGTTGACAACTATAACTATAATTCTTTGCGTTTATTGAAGCAAAAATGGAAAAAAAGAAAATGTATAATTTAAAAGACACCCGTGCAACTGTCTTGGGAGCATTAAACTCTCTTTTACCCTTCTAAAAATTCTTAGAAATTACACCTAGGATTAATATTTTGGGCAAATGCATTCCAGGTGTTTTGGGGATTCCATCCCTCCCACGCCCTCCACCAAATGCTGGTTATTCATTTTTTGTGGTTCTGAAGGCCATAAGGTGGTGTTCTTCCTCTGTAACTGAGTGATTGAAACAAAGGAGAAAGACTCACAGGATACAGGAGAGAGCCATAAATCACACTCCTCTGCATATCTTTGGAGCATTGAGCATTTGCAAAAGAATATTGGGCAGCCACCCAAATTTTTGTGAATAGCACTAGCTTCATGGTAGCAAACAAAATCTTGAATTTTTGAGGAAAATTTTTCATTTTGTTGGGAGATGGATTTCATTAATTTGTACCCCTCAGAATACTGAAGAGAAAGGTATGTAATAGTATACTAATCAAGCCAGATCTACTTAAATTGAAAGCAAATATTATTTGCTTCATTATTTATCTCTAGTAGTGGAATGTTTAAGTTTACAATGCTCACATGAACTTGAAGACACAAACATTGAATGATGCATGCTCAGATCCACAAACTGAAGATTCTGTGGAAAACCAGTTCATTTTTGTGATCACACACACAGAATGCACAAGAGCTGAACCGCTGAGCAAAAGCAAGAGCACTCCTAAATGCAGCGAAATGAGAACCTGTTCATGCTGAAGAGCATCTCCAGGGAGCACGTGACTGAGCCCCACAGCACATGGACTGGGGACAATCAGTGGGATGGAGCACTCAAACACCCATTGTGAGCTCTGCAGCCCTGCCTGGTGTCCTCTCTGCTGGCAGAACACCTCCCTGGGAGGAGAGGCCAGCTCAGCGCTGCTGGGCTGCTGCACACCGATTCACTGAGTGCTTTTCCTCGGCTTTTTGCAAGCGGATTTCAATCTCTGAGTTTTACTAGAAAGCCCCAGGTTGAAAAGAAAACCAAAAAAAGTATTAAAAAGAAATCCCCTCAATTATACCGCCTTTCTTTGCATGTTTATGTAATGCCGCAGAGGTTTCTCGATTTGAGCGCAAAACCCTCCAACCCAGACGTGCTTTGAACTAAGGAAACATGCTTTATTTTTTTGTGAACACTGATTTACAAAAAAATTCAATTAGCACTGTATGTTTATGCGTAGGAGAAACCAGGAAATGAGTTTGGTTTTGCATGTCCTCTTATTAAATATACACTCACTTTAGAGAAGTGGGAGGGGGAGAGGTGATTTCTGAGGAGTTTGAAAGAACTAAGAGAGAAAATTAATTTCAGCACAGTTCTAAGACTGCAAGGAGCTTACCCAGGAGAATGAAATGAACTGCAACACTACCGTCTCCTTTTGGTCATTTTACTATGACTTCCATGACCTTCACAGTTAAAGTAGATTTTGTTGTTTTGTTTCCCATCTCACTCATACAAGTGAGTGAATTTCTGAGTCCTGTGTACCAAAGCACAACATGGCATCACCAATAAATGCAGGGGTAACATCCCTACAACACTCAGCTGAAAAATGCACTGAACTCAGAAAACTCTAAAACAGGACAGCAGAAGGCAGCTCAGCAGGATCACACAGAAATACAATGAATGCTTCTGCAGAATTCTAGCAATTTTTAGTGGGGGACATTGAAAACCCACTTTCTGAAATTTGCTTAGAATGAGAGAAGGATTCAAAAGTTCAATTTCAGAGGTGGCTGCCCTGCATTCCTTGCCTTCTAAGCTGAGCCTGGAACAGTTTGAAAGCCTCCACCACCAGGACAGAAATCTGCAGCTGACCATTTATTGCCAAGACTGAAGATAAATGACACCAGGCTTGCAGACTTTGATGGTTTTGTCATCCAGAGCAAAAGTTTCAAGCAAACACATCTGTGCAATGGTTCTAATGCAAATATTACCCAGTCCTCTCCAACTCAAGTGCCTATTGGCAATTCTCTGAGTATTTCTCCACAATCTTTTTATACACAGCCTAAGAACTCTGACAAACTCTCTCTTTCCCTTCAAAGGCTTGCTAAGTATGTGATGAATAAATCTGTCACTTCCAATTCTAAACTTACCTTCTGTTTTGATTGCTGCAGGATCTTGTATCCATGGCAACTTTTCAGCACTCAGAATCGATTAGAGAAGTGATCGGTTTATCTAAACAGCCGTGCTGACGGAGGCAAGCGGTTTTTTCTGAAATAGCAACCCTGACAGGTTTCCTTGACCAGTTAGTTTTCCAACACAGCAAGTAATGAATTCTCAAAGAACACACTGTGGTCAGCTGGATTCTCAGTTCATTTCTCCTCTCTAAAACAGGTCTCTAATTAAATACCCTGCAAATCAGTATCTGCATTTCTGATTGATGTGTCCTGCTCTGTTTTTAAGCAGAGCACCTGAGTTTATAGATCTCACTGGAGTAAAACACAGTTTAGACCTTCAAATATTTTTTGTTTTGGAGTTTAGGAGGATCGTATTTATTTGTTAAAAGATGAAGCTATCAAAAGTTTTCAGTCAGGCATAGATGAATGCTCAAATTGATTACACAATGTGGAAGCCAAGTTTACCAAGAAAGTGTCAAAAGCACTGCCGCAAACAGAGGAATGTGGGGCAGAGCAGCACTTTTAAAACACAAACCACTTCTCCAAGTCTTTCAAGTTCTACAGAACGTCTTTATTCTGCACTTTTTTCAGTGCCTAAAGAGCACTTAATTCACATATTATATGTGAAGCCTCTTGGGACCAAACATTAAAGACCTTAAGCACACACTGGAATTTATAGTGATTAATGTGGTAACACATCTTGTAAAGTCTAAAAAGGCATGCGCTCAAAAAAATGAGGAAATGCTTGAGGGGACGGAATCAATTCTGAAGGGCAATAAATGGGCACGAAGCAGCTTAGTGGGCTTTACATGACAATATATTCAGATGTGAAAACAGCACCCAGAGAAACACTAGAACTTCAAAGTAAAACAGTAGAAAGTACGTAGGAGGATTTCAACCGTAATTAAAACTATCTTGCTTTGAAGACAGAAGCCTAATCTGTGATCGATATTAACGATATCAAAACTAGCATGAGCCAAGCAGGATGCAATAATAACCCCATGCTACTAACAGAGTGGTTCTATGCAGATTTCCTGGGCAAAAGCTCAGGATTCCAGGTGCAAGATCATTCACGTTGCAGCGACTCCTGCCAGCTTCACCCAGGGAACAAATGCAACAAGCCCAAGCATGAAGGAGCTGTAATAGGACGCCTGACACCAAACCATCTTCATTCAGATGCTCTGACAGCTGAACAAAAGGTTTGCAATGCATCTGATAATCTCTACCTCTGCCATTCTTCTGTGCTCCCAGGCTTGGGAGTATTTACAGTTCATGTACAATGAATGCTGAGAGATCATTTAGGAAAGTGTAAATAGTGTAAATACTATTTTTGGTCTGAAGAATGGAGAAGTTTTTCATTTTGTTTCACCTACACAGAGAGCTCTTTTGGGTGATACCACTTAGCACCTCTACAAGGATATTATAAGCATCAGGCTATTAAGATTATGCTGACAGGGTGCTGAAAATATGAAGTCTCCAATAGAGGCAACTGTGTTGGGAAGGTTTCAAATCTTCTCCCTGAAGTGCCAGGAGATGGAACAAAGAGAGGGCAGAACAAAAAAATTCAAAGAATGAGTGGTGAAAGGTGAAGAAAAATGCTGAAGTGGTCTGAGCACCTTTTGCTCTCCCAGGTCTTCTGTGGGAGGAAAGGCAGCTCAGAGGAATCAGATTCTTTAGGTCTGTGTTGTGCACTGTGAGGTTCCCATGTGAGTGTAGTATGAGGTTACTTATTTATATTTGTACTTATATTATTATGATGTTATTAAACTGTGGCTGCAAGAGCTGACAGTGAAGAGATTTACAAGGAAGTAATGCACTGGAGTGACAATTAATTAATTAATTACCTTTCCTTCTGTCTCACACTGCCCCACCTTCTTAATACCTTTTTCCTTTTATCACTGCTATACTGTACTGGTCTTATTAAAATACCATGCTGATCAGTGGATGCAAGCTCTTTTCTTTTCTCTGTTCATAATATATGCCTGTAACTCAAATACCTCTGCATGGTCAACTGCCAAAGTGTGATATTTTCTCCCCAAAACATAAAGATCATACATTTGGCCATCAAAACCCCAAATTGAAGATTGCAGTCTTGATTAAGCACACATAGCTGCTTAAAACCAAACCTGGCAACCACAGACAATCAGAACTGGCAGACCTAGTGTATATCCTGTTCATACAGCAAGATACAGTAATATAGAGATAGAGATCTCTATTTCTCAATGATTTTTTCCAAACTTCAAATATACACGAAGAATAAGGATCAAAAGAGTTCTGAGCACTGTTTTTTCTTTTTTTTTTTTCTTTTAAGAGACTTCCATTTGACTGTCTTGAAGCATTATTGACATCACTGACATAAGAGCATGACTATTACAATGCTTCAGCAAGGAAAAGATTTATAGCTTTTAGTTCAGTGTGCAAAAAGTTATCCACATTTTAAAAATCAAAGACATTGACAAGGCAAGAAAAAACAGTACCAGTAGTATGATACTAAGCATATCAAAACTAAATCAGACCAGAAAAAATAAAGGAAAAATGCTGATACCTGTGAATGCGTCCTGTGTTATTTAATGCCTAATTTTGTGCTGATAATTAAAATGTAGTATTTAGACTGCTAATCTCCACTCTCCAATATTTTATTTTTTTTCCACACCTACTGCTTTGCACTGAATAGAGCCAAGCAAGCATGAACCCATTTTTAACCATTGCTGTAGAGAGAAACAACCTTCTCTGCCAGCACAGGTTTGTCAGCATGGATAAACACTCCTTCCCCAATCCCTGGCTCTGCTCCCCTCTCTGCTCTGAGGCTTTTAGAGGCAGAAGAGCTAAATCCACCTGATTTAAGTTACATTTGGCACTGTTTGTAGGACAGCTGCCCAAGGCTCTCTCTACAATCAACCCACAGACAGGGACTTAGGAGGCCCTGGGAATTCACCAAGGGTGAACTGAACTCTTCATCTCAGCAATTAAAGGGTGAGCTGAGATTAAACTGAATTTTTGCAGAATGGGCTTGTCAGTCAGTGACTCCACCTGTATGACATGTGACTTCAGTGATGCTTTGCTCACCCTCAGAAGGGCAAGAATGGCTGGATTTGTTTCCAGCTTATATTGAACTTTACCTGTGAAAGATAAAAAAAGCCCAACAAACTCTTGTCCCTCAACCCCATAAAACCTTCAACACACATCAGCGCCATCTGAATTTTAAATAAAAAACTTCTAATAGTCCCATATGAAACTTTTCACACCTTTGCTTTGATCTGCTACACTTAATATTATACAAAGTTTGAATACCAAACTTTTTCCTCCTGACATGAGATATGGGAAAGAGCCTAAACCTAATTTTATTTCCTATGTAATGTTATTTATTTATTCTCATCAACAAAACCCAAAGCACCTTTGGGGGCTGTTAAACCAGCCTTTCACACACAGCTGTTCAGAGCTTTGGATTTGCACCAGAGAGCTGAACTTTGAAGCTGCCACACTCAGAGCTGGGGCTCCAAGATTACAGTAAACTCTGGAAACCTTTAACTACCAAAACTACAGAGTGCACATCATCCTTGGGTAAATAAGACAACCTGACATCCTGCTGCACAGATGAGCAGGTAAAACAAATGTTGTCATCCTCTGCTAAACATCCTACTCCTGACAAATTTCCATTTTTCACAGAAACGAAAAACATGGGCCAAAATATTCAGGAAAAGGCTACCCAGAAGGAGGCACAATGTCTCCCTGGTACACATCAACATCCTTTAATGGAGGAGAAGATAGCAGAGTTAAGGAGATGTTATTTCCCTGGGTAAGAAAACAAAGCCAAGGCAGAACCTGAACTTATTTCCCTCAAACTACAACACAATGGTTAATGCAGAGACTCCAGTAATGTACAGTAATTATATTCAGTGATCTGAGAATACCCATGCATGTCTGCAGCCCACCAAAAATAAGGGCAACAGGCAGGATTTTCTGTGAGTGTGTATTTAGGAAAGGTTAAAACCACAAATTGATGCAGTTAGCACATGGGTGGCAGAGAGAAAAGCTGTGTTTTAAAACTGAGAACAAAAGCCATTCTACTAAATCCAAATGCTTTCCATATTCCAAGGATGTTAAGCGGAAGGAAAGGAATGAATGGCAGGAGGAAGCAAAAGGAAAGAAATGGGCAGCAAGAATCATTGGAGTTTATAGGGCAATAGAATCTATTACTTGAAGGTGCAAAAATGTTGCTTGGCTTAGCTTGTACTATTCCAAATTTAGGCTGTTTTCACATCAGCTGCAGACTTCACAGCAAAAAAAAAATTTAAAAAAAATCTCCAACAGTTTAATAGCCGAGGTGCAAACCAGCTCATTAACAAAAAAAGATCAAAGCCTTGGAGGAACATCGTTTTCCTCCCCTCTCCCTCAATCCCATGGATTAATGAAGCTCTGCCTCCACCTGGCAAATGGACACCAAAACAAGCCTCTGGTGCAGGGAAAGCATCTGCAGTCTGACACACCTTAAAGCTTGGCACACTGGCCTGTGAATGAAGATTTTCAGAAAACAAGAGCCTTCACACATGGAATTTGCTGCAGACTCACATAAACATCAGACCTACTCGATGGCTTCAGGTGAAACGTGTGGTTTATTACTTAGAAAGGGTGGTTTAGTGCTCAGAAAAATTACATATATCTATCGCTGTTTTTTGAGGTACAGATTGAAAGCTAGAGGAATGGTATTGGAAATAGTATTAAAAGAAGGCACAGACTATTTTATGGGCAACTCAAAACTGAATCTGGCCCAGCAGGTTAGGACTGTGCTGGTATAACATGAACTGCAAATATTCAGTTTTATTGAAAGTAATTGAAGAAGACAGTCCACACAATTATCTCAAGTAAATTTTTGTGCTGTTGTTCTCAGCTGAAAACCATGTTTTATGGGCAGCTTCATATTCATAATTTTTTTTTTTCTCAGGCAGAACAGAGCTAATTTTATAAGACACTTTGAGCTGAACAAACAGTAAAATCCTAGGTGACCTTTTGGGAGAAAACGACCCTTCGAATTTCATTTAACAGAACTTGATAGAGCTGGATTTAGGACCATTGGGAGAAGAGAAAAAACATTTCTCACAGTATTTTGCAAATACAGGTGGCTTTTTCTCTTTCCACCTCAAGGGTTTCTATCTCCATTTCATCGCTGGGCAATGGAAGCTCCTCCAGCCCCAGAACACAAGAGATTTGTGCCCTGCCCAGCACCAGCTGCTGCTTCACCAAGAAGTCCAGCTACTAAATTTCCATTTGCAAGTTGTTTTGGACAATTGATCTAATCCAACAAGATGTGTAAGAACATGTCTAACTAGTTATGAGAATAACTCTAATTACTCCAAACCTAATTGGGGTTAGTAGTGGCTCTGCCCACTTCTTCAATACACGTGTTTTCCTATTTTTGCTGCTCACAGCCCTGTGGCCACAAAGACTTCAATAATTTACACCCATTTGGTGGTAAATTGGACCCAGAAGCTGCTCCTAGGACTGGAAGATCAACCCTCAGTGTTCATTCTTTCCTCATGCATAGCAATACAAGGCAGAAAACCATAAAATGTATTTACTCCCACATGAGTTAACAGCACAATATTTATATCTTTAGAGATTCCCAAATCCCAAATAACCAGAAGAATGAAAGGAATAACCTCACACTGGCATGACTTCCTTTAGGCAGACACCAGCTTTTTCTTCAGTCATATTTGAAAATTCCAAGTGGGTTTTTTCCCTACTTTCCCATTTTCCGATGCATTTGTGACAGTCTACACTGATACGATAGACATATTTTGTGTTAATCTGTTATTACAACAGAAATTATTCTGGTTATTAGTATTTATATATTATACAAACATAAATATTGAAATATGTATTATTTACATGCTATATAAATATTCTATCTATTTTATATATCAATACATTATTTATGTATATATCTCAATATTTTTCAACTTCAATTATAATTTTTCTGGGTTATTTCAATTTCTCAATCTGTTACCTAAATACCTTTATATATTGCTTTCACATCACAGATTTCTTAAAAGTAATAGCCAAAAGGTAAAATAGATACTGTCATCCTTGAAAAGTCTCAACCATCAGTGATGAAAGTTCAAAGAAGTAGTTAAGTTATAATACCAATAAAACAGTGATCTGTAAATTCTCTATAGTTTTACTGGGTAGTTAAAGACCTATAACCCTTTAAAGATTACAAGCCATAAATAATTATAAAGTGACTATATTTTTTGCCATTATGCATTAATAATGTAACTGATTAACTATATAAATATTTTCATAACTCATTGGTCCTAAAAAATAATTAGACATCAATAGCAAATGGATAGCTCTAACAAACCAAATATAAAGAAGTTTTAAAAATAATTCCCTAAAGTCAAAAAGGTAAGAGATCCTCAAACTGACAAATTAAAAGAAGAATAAATTAAGGATGCTTCAGTTTTTGCTATGAGCAGCAGCAAATCTGGACATGATCAAGGTTCGGATTAGGTCAGTTGAAGAAGTTATTCTGTAGTTCCAACATTTAACAGAGGGAACACTTTGTTTGGGTATCTGACCAGAGATCCCCACAGCAGATCCCAACACACAGAACAGCTCTTGGCTTGGCAGAAATGATTCACTAACACAACTTCTGCACAACACTGGGTTCATGGCCAGAATGAAAACCACACAAGGGTTCATCAAAAAAGCTGCAAATCGAAGGTCTTGCTGTATTTAGTTGGATTTACTGGAACCCATGCCTACCCTAATTCTCTAGACCATCCCTGTGGGCAGAAGTTAACACTGACCTTTGCATCTTGAGGGCAAGGGAACATTTTCCACAAGCTCCTGGCATTGGCACTGAGCAAACAAAGGGATCAGACCTCTCCCAGGATAAACACACAGCAGATCCACACTCTCATACAAATGGAGCATGTATCCTACAGCAGGATTAGCAATTTTTTTCTTTTAACCAAGACACTCACATTGGAACTGCAGTTATTAATAGAGCAGAAAAAAAGAAAACCCCAAAATTATACTTGTAAACTACCCTTGGTTTACTTCTGCAGGTAAATTTATTCCTCTATTTGTATGCATCTTTGTCAGTGCAATATGGTATCTAATACTTTGTTTTCCCATAGGAAAAAAAACCCAACAGTATAACCCAAAACAAAAATGCAAGGAGTTTTCAACAGGCACAATGGGGAAAAGAGTCTTAGATTGTATAAGAATATATTCCCCAAATTGTTAAAGACAGAAGCCATCATTCACAATAAAATACATAACTACTTCTAAAAATGAAGGAAAAGATAACTCTGGAAATACGATACTACATGATAAAAAGTCTCCATCACGTTAAGAAGTTTCCACTATGGAACCACAGTCAAATAGGAAAAACAGGGATATGGGCAGATGTTTTAAATCACTGCATTTAGCTACATAAAAGACCTCACATTCCACATCAGCTGGCACAGAATCACTCACTGGACAGCTGCTCAAGTTCTGCTTTCTCTTAAAGGTGAGCTACAAAGCTGCAATGAAAATCAAGATAATTTTAGATGTGCAAGGTGAATTCCCTCCTCCCCCATAAGCAGACAGGCTGGCCTCATACAGGTACCAGCTGCATGTGCTCTGCAGCCTCTGATCCAGGGAAAGCATTTCCCAAAGGATGGAGAATCAGCATCCTCCCCCTCACAGGTGTGGCTATAAACTGAGCTGGGAACATTGTCCACATCAAGCTTCAAGGGCTTTCCAGTCCATATCTCTTCCCGTTGAGACCCTAATAATCCAAATATCCTCTGAGATGTGCTTTGATAATAATGTGCCACCTCATTCACTGACCAGGGCCCTAAATCTCCTTGAAATCACTATTACATGAGAGAACATCATCACATCAAAATCATAATTTTCCAGAGTATTTTCAGCAAACCTAGTATGCTTATATATTCTGTGAATTTTTTACTGATACTGAAAAACTTGCATGTTTTGAAGTTATCTCAAAAGTTTGTGAACACATCCTCCAAATTCAACTAATTATGCCTCTGTTGTTTTGCAATTTACATTAAGAACAGGAAAAAAAAAAGCCTGAAAACCCACACAGACATTCAAGACTTAAAAGCAATTAATTAGATAAATATCTCCTTAATGTCTTCTCAAGGACTTTCCAGGTCTCCAGCCACAAAAGAAAGCTCTAAATAAAGAAATGGGAAATCATATAATCTGCAAGCACAGGTCCACACTGCACATCCTCTGCCTTTTCAAGAGAAGCATTTCCTCTAATGATCTGTGCATAAATTGGGCTGATTGACACTTAGAGCACCAGCTTTTAATTATATTCACATTCATAAATATGCATCACATTGCAGATTAGAGCATGCAGCTACCTATGGTGCATGCTCTATTTATCAGTACCTTTATTTACATTACATGTGTAAAATTGCACCAACTTCATCTCCACTGGAACCAGACTCCCCCACCCTCCAAAGCACCACTTAGGTTTTCTCCATTTTCTTCCAAGTGCAAAGCATAATGAGCTCCTTGTGGGAACTTAAGAAGACTTAAAATGTTTAAAAGTAAAGACTTTGTAATTCATTAACAAGTAGGATGCTGTGAATTTTGTCTTTGAGACTAATTCACACTCAAGGCAAAATTCTTCCCTTAGATCTACATGACTGATCTCAGATCAGATATTCTGCTCCTTTTATAAATGAGCCCTTTTGGAGATTCACATATGTACCAAAGATAGTCACTCAGAGCACAGATCTGGCATCTGCTCCCAAAGGGAAGGGATGAAGCTCAGCAACCTATCTCAGCACCAACAAGCTGCTCCCACACAGCTCTGCTACATTTTCCATATGATTCACATTCTACATGAGAGAAAAACCAGGATCTCTGGAGGATTTTCCTCAAAGTCCGTGAGTCAGCCTTGAGAAAGACATTACCAAATTTAGGTCATTCCTTTGCAAATGGAGAGGTTCAAATCTTTGAGTGGAAATTTGGAGCCTCAGGACCACACCACAGCCCATCAGCTGATGTTTCACTCACCAGCTACTTTAGGGTATTTGTTTTACCTCTCCCCATTTTACTGATCATTCTCCACTGAGCAGAAGGCCTTCCCCTGATAAAAGATTCTCTGGAAGTGCCAGGTTGCACACCTGCAATTTTACTTGGAAACCACTCCCTCTGCTCAGGTTGATATAACTGTAGCAGAGAGCTGACCACAAGAAATTCACATAATCCCAGTACTGCTGCTGAAGAGCAGAATGCATTTGAGAAAGAGTCTAAGGACAGTACTTTGGAACACAGAACCACACAGCATCTCTGTGTTTTAAGTGGAAAACAAAAAGAACCAGACTGAGCTGCTCCTATGGCACATGGCCCCAGAGCCAGGAGCAGACAGGGTGTGCTGGTCCACGGATCCAGCCGTGGAGCTACTGCCAAAATCCTCATGAACAGGTGTCAGATGTTTGTGTTCTTGGCCAGACTTAACAATTTCTACCCTAAAACCATTCACAGCTTTATACTCACATACACATCAAATTCTTGTTCCAGGTAGGTAACCTAAGGATACCTTGAACAGAACACAAAGCAGCCTCTGCTCACCTTGTCAGGGGACACTTCGGGAATGGTATCAACTAATGCATGATACCTTTGTCTTCCCCAGATTTTAAGGGATCCAGCATCCACTGAGCTGTGTTGATAAACTTACACACTTTGTTCTGGGTGTTTGTTAGTTACTACTTATCTTGAAGAGAAGCAAAAGGAGGCCTTCAGCTTACCACATATATTGGGATATATTAATTAAAACTGGATAGAGGTAGAGGGGAAAATTTACCCTGTTCATAACCACAGAGTACATGGCTGCCCTTCCACATTCAAGCAGTTAAAAAACTCTGTGCCTCCATTTTATTATAGCTTCTGGTATCTCCCAGTGATGGAGTTTGAAGACAAAGGTCTACTTAATTAAGTTTGTGAGAAATATCTTATAGATGGGGAAAAAAAACACATCAAAGGAAAGGCAGAGGTGTTTGAAATTAAGAAGAAACAGAAGGTGGACATCTACATAAGAAAGAATCGAGGATATAAGGTGAAATATAAGGCGAAGAAAAAAGGAAGATGAAACCCCTTCTGACTTCAAATATACTTCACAGAAATGCAGCTTCTTTTCATCAGAAACACATCAATATCAAACATTTGGGTCCTTCTATTAAGACACTGGGATTTATATTGCACTTGACATAGAAATATTTTGATTTTGACTGAAATATTGTTTTACTTAAGAAAATTTTCCTCAAATGTCTTCAAGAAAAACTTAGAATTGTTGTGATTTTCTTCTGAAGTGGCAATAAAATAAAATTTGAAATCACACAGTAGTGTGTTTAAACAGAAATTTTACATTAAACAATTTCTATCTTTCACAGAGTTTGACAGCAAAAAAAGTTCCCAGCTTCTAGTCCTATGAAAAAATATAGGACAATTCATCTGCCATAATTCCATTACTGTATGTTACAGATGGCAGCAGGAGGTGAAAGGAATTGGTTGTATTTCTCTTACAAATGATGCTTTTTAGATACACAGGCTCTTTTGTTGACAAGTTTTTACCTGACACTGAAAATGGTCAAACGTGAAAAACTGTATTTGAAAGAGAGTTTACCGACACCGAGTGAGCCATACATACATCTTCATCAGGAGCCCTTCCCCAGCAAGATCATGTTTAATTAATGATTCTGCAGCTCTTATTCTTCAGGAGATAACAGTTATTAAAGTGAATGGATGTGTCTTCCTTACGTGTTTTAACCTCGGGAGAGAATGCTGCCAGGGAGGCTAAACAGATAAGCAGATCAGTGTATCACACTTAAAAAAGATGAATGAAACACTTAGGATTTAGCAAGGTATTTATCAGATAAATTCCACTAAGAATGTAGGTTTTGGATTGCTTTTATGGTCCATTTTCCTGATGGTATCTGGCAGGCTCTCCAGGTATAGCAGTGTGCATCAGGGAATGGTCTCACGGGCTATTATTTTAAATGGCTTGCTGTAAACAGCCTATTGCACATAAAAACCATTCCACACTGAATTTGGTGGATAAGCACAATGGAGCCTCAGACGTTATTATTCCCACCAAAAGACAATAGTTGATTTTTCCTCTCTTTCTTTTGCTTCAAAGCTTTGAATGAATTTTGTTGTGAGGCTGTCAAAGCACTTCACACTTGGCATGTGAATGTAATTATGCCATTCACAGGAAAGTCATGTAACGTTGATTACACATGGGTTTACAGCTCCAGACTGCTTTCTGAAAGCAAACAAAACAAACACAAACAAATCTAACATGTCTCGCTGTCTCCAGAAGCAGAATCTTCCAGGACAGGTGAGAACTGATGTGTATTTTAGCAACAGGAGGCTCCAGTCAGAGGCATCGTTATTCCTCAAGAGCACTGGCTCAGTGTTACCACTAACAACAAAAGCACTCGGGATATTTTTGTTTGTACCTCTGCAATCATACAGTCTAATACAAAACAAACAAACTACCCCCAAAAGAAATAAACAGAAAGCTGAATTAAAACAAAAAACCTCAGAAAAAAAACCCAAAAAAACCCCCCAAAATCACCACAACCCCCCCACTCTCAAGCTCAAAGATTCGATCTGAGATAGTAAGACATCTATTTCTAGAAGTATGTGGAACTATGCTGTTACAATTATGATTGTTCTATCTGACCTTGCATTTGGATCCTGCCAAAACAAATCACCTAAATACAGAATATTGATTATCCTTCTCAGAATTACAATGCCTACCCCTTAAAAAGATGGAGCAAGCCTTCTTGAGTATGCAGTCCTGTTGTTCATGGTGACCCAGAGGATTCTGTCAGGGTTCCCTTGCAAACTTGCTGGGGATATCAACATTTCGTATCAAATGGGAGGAGAATCAACAAGTCACACAATATCAGACAAAGGGTACTAACAGCAGCAAAGACAGAGAAGGTCACACTTTGCATTTCTACCAAGACAGCAAGTAGGTGTAAAACCAACAAATCCCTTCCTTCACTGCCCAGTCTTACACCTACAAGTGAGAGAACATGGTGGTACCCAGCAGAACTCTTCAGAACAGAGGATGACCACCCAGGCTGGCTACTGGAAAGAGCTTTATGAACACAACACCTCTTCATTCACCTAAATCTGTATTGTTCTCTCCAGTGGTTTTATTATAATGGAATTAACTTTTATTTCAAATTACAGGGGCAAAGTGTTAAGCTTTCCAAATCAGGAATTGAGAGGAAGAGGAAATATGCAGACTAAGGAAGGTCTCTTCTTTTGAGGTATAATCCAGAGCCCATTAAAGACTTCCTTTAAACTGAATGGATTTTGCATCAGGCCCCTGGAACTTTTTCAGACTGTTGGGTTGATAATTGCACCTCCAACCTGAGCACATTTAAATTTTAGATTTTTTACTTGTGAAGTCCTTTCCTTCTGCTTAAGTATTAGAGGAGTCTGATGGGTAATTAAATGGGATGCCAGGTTAAACATCTGTCCCTCCCCTCAAAAAGAAACCCCAAAACAAAACAAACCTTCAGCAGTGTTCTTCTGGTGCAGGGTTCAAGGCTCAAAAGAAATTTTGGCACTGGTCATGAGAGGACTCACAGATGTTGGGACTCCTCTCTCTGACAGTTCTCTCTTTGCCCATGTTTGTTAAATGTTTTTCTCTCAGTGTATTTCAAACCCCACCTTTCTCACAGCCAGTGGTCCCCATTGCATTCACACGTAACGTTTTTCAGAGTTAATAGCTTTTTCTTCAACTTATTCACATTTCCATCAGCTCCAAAGGCTGTACCCACAGTAGGTAGGAAATAAGATGAAAGATGAAATTTTAGGGAAGAAAAGCAGTATTCAGGTTTTGCACCTACCCCTGACTTTACACAAAGCTCTGCACACACAGCCTTTTTCCTTCAGAATGAGCTCCCCTGGCACAACAAACACCTCCCAGTGGTGTTTTTATGAAGGATGCTCAGTGATTCCCCCACCTTCTTCCCTACAATCCCACCACTGCCAAAGCTGGGCTGCCTGATGAGAACAGGGCAGAAACAGCACAATGTCTTCCCCAATTCAAGTGACAGCTATCTGCTCTTACACTTTAAAGAAATCTAAAGCAATCATTATCTTTTTAACCTCTCCTCCCCATCAGTAGTGTTTTTGATGGAGTGACTCTGAGGCAAAGGGGTTCTTTATGCTTAATGTGAGCAGTTAATTGAACAAAACCTTTTTTTTTGAAACATGAAAAGCAGCACACAATATCAGCACAGCAGAAGTTTGCTAAAATAGTCACAGTATCTGTACATTATGATTCAGATCATGCAATGAAAATGCTTCTCAAACTCTTTAAAGTCCTTCTCTAACAAAAATCCCCATGATGGTCATCTTAGAGCCCAAAATCCCAGTGCTATGTGGAAAGCCTTCCCTCTCACCACCTCCAGCTGCAGCCAGGGGCACACAGAAATGCCTGACCTCAGATGTGACAGGTTTTTAAAGCAGCAAATATCACCCAGATATCCAAAATATCCAAAAGCTGAGCCTGCCCTGTGAGATCTGGCAGCTCCCAGTTCACTGCAGAGCCAGAGGCAGTCACCCCCAGAGGCAAAGCAGAGCAGGAGGCTCTGGACTCTCCCTCCTACTCCAGACCTTGCACAAGAGTTGATCACCAATTCTGTGCCTCGAGGCAGGCAATATCTACCAGATCCTGAAGAGCCTCTGATTTAGGAAAAGAAAAATAGTGTGACACACAGATGTTAGGAGGTTACTGACCCTGCGGATGAGATTATTGTCGGGGAAATTCCTGGATTAGTTCTGCAGACACATCCTTATACAAAGGGTTTAGTTCACATTTCTGTGGTTCAGCTGGTATTTTTAAACTGTGTTTGAGCTCCCTGTACAATTGCAAATTAATTTCTCATTATGGTCCATTAGAATTTCAAGTTGATAGGAACATTAACACAATTCTGACATGAAACTGAAGCAGATCCACACTGTTTATATTTTAGATTGATACAAACACTAAGTTTAAATATATATAATTTAGCACACAACAACTTTGGCTTCACACAGATATCCCACAGTTGAATTTCCATCCACAGACACTGATAAAGGTTTGTAACTTGCATTTTTGTAAATCCACTGTTGGCCATTTGTTAAAATAGCCTGTTCAAAGATTTTGAAAAAATCACCTTCCAGACACAGTTTGGGGTATGTACTGCCTGGTTTCAATCTGGAATACATCCAAACAGAAAAAACTAATAGTCAACTAAGGTGTGATAACCAGATTTGATGCCTCTTGCCTCAAGAGCTGGTTTTGAGGGATCAAACCACCACAACCACAAAGAGTCAAAACTACTGAATACTACTTCTGAAAAGAAAAACAAAACCAAAAAAAACCCCCAAAACCAACCTCACTCTGTTTATCCTTCTGTTATTTCCACATGCCTCCCAAGATGAAAAAGCATGCAAAGCCCTACAAGAACGCATTTGCACAAACATTCCTCTAATTTCTTCCTAATTCCACTCGAAGTGGCCTTTATTGCTAGAATGAATTCTGCAATTCTGCTTATCTTCAATTTAAGACAAGGTAATTGTGCTTGAAGTAGTACTGCCATCACATTACTAATATACTTCAGGTTTCTTTTGTCATTTGTATGAGAAAAGGGTACCAATTAATCTACAAATAGAGCTCATTTTGTGCTTTAAAGGTAGAGGTGCACGCAAGATTTATAGAGAAACATTTATCCTTACAGACAATATGAAGATTAACTCACATAGGACTAGTATTACAAGAATTGAACAAAAAGCCCTCACATGTGAGCAGAGCAGTATTCAACTCCAAAAAGGGAAAAAAAGTCATATATAACTGATAGGGTTAGTTAAAGTGAATTTCAGGAAAAACTCAAATAGAACATTCTAATTTCCCCACTCTTATAGCTTTAAGAAAGTATTGAGTGGAGTTTTAACTTGGAAAAAAAGATCTAGTGTTCTGGTCTTATCTCTAAGTCTCAGTACTCTCTACCTTTTTATGAAACTGATTTGATTTAGAAAAGACACTAAATATCAATTTAGAATGAATCAAAATGATGTGCTCTGCTAGGAATTCAGCAGCCCACAAAACAGAACTCATTTGAAAGACAAGGTCTGTACTCCATGAGTCATTAACACATTCAAGCATTCTGGATGAGATGCAACAGGAAAACACAAAACAAATCAAAACCTCATAAGAGCACAGTGCACACACAACAGAAATAAGAGGTGCAGAGGACTGAAAATGGCAAAATTTCTTTTTTTTCTGAATCCACAGGTTTTGGACTCACAGTACATTTAAACTATACTGTAGCAGAGTCAGGCACACTTGGTTTGATAACACAGCAATCTTGTCATTTAAGTTTTATAACAATGCAGCACTATCTTCTATTCAGGATTATTTTCTACTAAGTATTCTAATCTCACACAGGCACTCCTGTGCAGTCAAAAATTGATGACCCTGCATTATCCATCCCCCAGCTCCAGCCAATGAATCCAAATACCCCACATGGGGACTTCACAGACCTAGAATATGCTTTGTAAAACTAAAGGAAAACGAACAATACACCATTTTTTCCAAAATATTTCCAAGCCATATTAAGTTTTTTGAAAGAGATTCAGCCTGATGGATAGATTTATGGATTCTCTTAACATCTTAATGTACAGCAAGATATTTCACTACATTCATATTTATACTTACAAAAATCAGAGGAAAGTTTTAGAATGGACCCACAAAGCTCAAATGTTGTGACATTTTCCCAAGGTTATAGGGCCCTTCTTTGCCTTCTTTCTAAAGAAACTGGTGCTCAGAAAGGCAGGGTGGGTTTTCTGGGACACATTGACATTTTACAGCAATTTGAAGTGTTGCTTTAGCATATTCCCCAGGGAAGAGGGAGAAGACAGTGATGCAAAGTCAGAAATTGGAACTGAAATCTTTGGTCCACTTTACAGCCCATACCTCATTTCTAAAAAAAAAAAAAAATGCAATTTTATTGCAAATTAAAACAAGAAGGAGGAATGAAAACACCCAGTATTTCCAAAAAAAGCAGTGCCACTCCTGTGTCTTGGCAAATACACAGATGGCACCTCCGTTTTCAAAGCAAGTGCTGTATAAATAAACATTGTTTACTCACTCTTGATGGCCCAGGTTTAGAGCTGCTGCCCTATAAAAATCACTTCCCTAGTCCAGCAAAGATTTGCCATACAAAAACAGACTGCTTCCCAAGAAGTGAAGTGTTTAATATAATATTCCCAACTGCTAAAAAGAGGGAAGATTTCTCTCTCCCACCTCCATGCCACCAGCAAAGCCACCCTGCTGCTCTCACATTTCAAGTTTAAGTATTGAAACTTCAGAGACTGAAACCAAGCAATCACAGCTCCACAATGGAAATGCCACTGGGAAACAGGGAAACAGCAGAGCAGTGCTGCTGCAGTGGAGCAGAAAGGCTTTGCTTGGCTCACACCTGCACCAGGAGCTGAGCCACAGACAGCAAACATGTGCAGCTCTCTCTCTTTTGAGGCAGAAATGCTTTCAGCAGCTGAAACTTGATCCCTGCTATGTTATTGTTGGGTTGTTTGCATTGTCTGTTATTTACTCACACGCAGGACGTTCAGCCACCAGACATCCCTGCATTGTGCTTGGTTGGGTGAAAAGCTATCTTGGTTTGCCCAAAGGAAGATGGAAGCCACATTCATCTCCTTGTACAGCTCCTGTTTGAAAGATTGTGTTTTAAACACCTAGCAGTCAAGTGATTAATGGCCTACCAAGAAATATTAATGTTAGAGTAATAAAATTAATTCATATTTCCTAAATCCTACAAGAACCACAGCATTCACATTTCACTAAATGTTTTGATGACTCCTAGAAATGCAAGAAACAGCCTTGTTATAAGATGAAGTTACTGTCTTTTACATCTCTAGAAGTATATGATACATCTACAACATACCTAAAAATAGCCAATGATAAGTGAACATGATTGGTCCTTTCCCTAGCACAGAGTCATTCAGTTAAAACACAGATGCGGTTTGCTTCTCTGGGTGACTATATTTTCATTGTTAATACAATACCATCATCATCTATAGATGGTAGCATTTCATGTTATTAATAAAAATTATAGTGATGAAAAAAAAATCACCATCATTGCACATCGCAATAATAGCTGAGATCAACATAAAGCACCAGCTGATGGCTGAGGCTTTGAACACATCATCATTAGCTGCCTATCAAATAAATAAAAGATATAATTTCATTACAGTCTAATACTGAAAGCTTTAACAATTCACTTTCATACTTGACTTAATAAGAAAATGGAACAAATATTAACACCCCTTCTTTGTGAAACATATATTTACTGAGGTGCTTTTCAACAGGTCACATTACCTACTACTGATGGGAAGGAAGTGGAGCAACAAAACACCTCCTCAAATACCTTCTCTAGTGCTTTTATACCTTCTGCACGTTCCCAGGCACTAACTAATTAATTACAACTCACTGATGCAGGCAATCACTCAAGCAGGCACATGAAGACCAGAATCAGGGCTGGAGCTTAGGAGCATCTGGTTCTCAATTATGGAGCTGCTCTGTGAGAGCACAACGCTCATCTGCCTGCTCCACACAAGGCAGCAGAGCTTATTTATAGTTGCTACTCAGGAAGCTGTAATTTGTATTAAAATATGTAATGACTGAATTACTCTTCAGTGCCTGTACTTGAGAATAACAAAGCGTTCCCACCAATCCCTGTACTATCTAAAGCTGTAGCTAATACCAAGGATTTGTTTGAAAGGCAACCTAAATTGGAATGAAACCTGACCTTTCCACGGCAGAGAACAACTGTCACGGTTTTATCAGGCATATTTCACTAATACCACCAAACAAAATTCTTGCTCATTCATACCAACCCACAGGTGGCTGCTGAGCAGTGCCAGGTCACACAGCATCAGGCAGTGGTCAAATGTGACACAGAAGCTCAGAGCCATGCTTGAAAATCTGTAAAAACACAACCAGCTTTCTCTACTCATTTGTCCTCCCCTCTCAAGCCCAAGCCATCTTGAGCAAAGTGCTAATCAGAGCTCTCCCTGCTCACTTGGAGCTTTAAAGTGCATCTAAAATTCCTCCTTGCCTGCTACCCCTTTGCTCCATCCTGCTGAGCACCTCGCACACCTGGCAGGCAATTGCTGGTTCTCATAATTAGTTTGTAATCTCCACCAGTTACATTATCACCTGCTCTGCCTACAAATCCACGGCCCTCCCACCTCCCCCAATTAACAAGCTCTTGCTTAATCCTTTCTAGCACGGAGCTGGGAAACATAATTTCTATGGAGAAATTAACTCTTTCCTGAAACATCTCTAGGCTTGTTACAGCCAGGTTGTGGTTCTAAATGAAGGAACACAAATCACAGGAATCCTCCAGGCGTGAGATGAATTCTGCACTCTCCTTAGCAGTGACTCTGGCTCTTCAGGCAGGGGTGCACCCTGTTCCACACATGCATTACAGTGCCTAGGCCTTAATAATCCAATTGTAAAGGTTATGTAAATTAAAATTAGATTACATGAAATGTCCTTGTTAACGTGTTTGTAGTAGATCTGTACAACGCAGTGTCCCAAGGACATTCTGTTCCCCCAGTAAAACCCATAAGTGATGTGATTGAATAAAGAAGGGATGATTCTGTCATCGTTTAAACACTTGGGAGTTTTGCAAAGATGTTTCTTCTACCTAAATCCCTGCAAAGAAAGCCTATGAGTCATGAACAAGTCCAGTGGGTACAATAACAGAACACAGAGTTACACAACACCCCCAAAAAAACCCTGGAGTCCAGATTGAGCAAACAGGCTTGTTTTGCCTAAGAAGAATGACAGTGGATGTAAGTCATCAAGTGTGTGACAGGCTGGTGAAAAGAGATAGGAACAGTCTGTCTCAGAGTATACAGAGCAGAGGGCTTCAGATGCAGAAAATAAAGATTCATCTTCAGGAAAAAGCAAAGCAAAAACCCCCAGCATTCTGATGGAAAAAGAAGTGAAAGACACATAAAGAAACTAGGAAGTTTTGGAGAGACTTTAAAGGAGTCTATTGTGTTTAAAGGAGTTGTCCATTATGTTCACATATGTCCAGAATTCTGCTCTGGATACCTCGATCGTGGCCAGAATAAAAGTTTGTGGTGAAATCAAAACTTGAGATGTTTCCCCACATCTAGTGCAAGTTAAATAACTATCATTCCTCTCAGGTGTGCACATCCAATTCTTGCTGAAATAATCCAAAGACCATGTCCTGCACCTGACAGACGAGCAGGGCTGGAAATCTACTACTGAGATCACCAAGCCTAAATTCCTGTTTCCTTCTCGTTTATTCCCCATGCTATCATCTCAAATACCATTCTTTAAACTTACTTCAAATATCTTTATGGGTAATTTCCAGATTTTAAAAGTTCTTTTACTTTTTTTGAATAATTCTCAGTATTGTGCATATATCTTCTAGCTAAGAGATTCTTTACCCCATGATTGCTCTTGGCTTATCTTAAATATTAAGAATATAGATAATGAAAAAGAGAAGTCACAAGTCTGAATCTAAGAAAAGGCATACAATTCACCTATTATTTAAATGCCCCTAAGATTTCCTTTTCATCTCCCTTTCTAAAATCTGTAAAACTAGGACAAAAAAACCCACTTTTACTTCCATGCACAACTCACTAGACATATCTTTAATATCTGCATTCCTCTTCTATCCCTTGCCAAAAGTACTTAGAGAAAACACAGATAGAGAAAATTATATAGAAAAAACCTGTGAGACTCTGCTGCTGAGCCTATTAACTTGTGAGTTTCAGGATACTTCCTCATTTTCATATGAACTGTAGGGAAAGCAGATTCTGATACTGCAGAATCAATAACAGAGATGTTAGGAAGTTATTGCCATTCTATTTCAAGTAAGAAACATGAAGAACATGACAGCAGTGACATCTTTCTCTTACTGAACTACATCTATCAGCTCTCAGGCAAATATGAGAAAACCTGATCATAGCCTTGGGTAGAAAATTCCTGAAACCCTTTCCCCCCACGGCTGGGAAGTGTTGACACTGACCTGGAGGCCAGCTCTGCAATCCAGTAGCACTTGTCCAAACAAACAGTGCATGCTGGCTGGGGCTCCTGGGCACACCAACTGTAAATATTGCACCCCTGATACAGATTTCTCATTTGTTCATCTCCTTAACCAAGCTCAGGATGCTTGAGCTGAATCAGTTTCAGCTGCACTGCAAATTTCCACCACAGCTTGTAGATGCGTGGGATGAAATTTCACAATATTACTTGCTGAATCAATAATATTAATACGAGGTAGAACTTATTTTACCTCAAGAAGGGACAAAAAGCACTGTGGATAACTATATCAATTTCACTACACAACAATTCCATCAACACAATCTTTGTTTCAGTTTTTGTGACTTTTTTTTTTATTTTTTGTTTATTTCTTTTTTTTTTTTTTTTTTTTTTTTTTTCCCTCCTTGCTTCCATGTGCTTAGAGCCTGGAAAAAAAAAAAAAACAGGACATTCAATATTCAGTTTTCTGCCTTTGGGCTTCTGCAGCTGAACCTGAGCAGACCTGGATGACACAAGGTCTCCTCTGTGCTGCTCAGTACCTGGATCCCAGTTTGGTCCACCAAAGACCCAGAGAGTGCACTGGAAGTTCAGAGTAAGGTCATAAGTACCTTCTGAAGTATTGAATCAGGGATTTTAACTTAGAGAAAATTGATCAATTGGAGCAAGAACTGTATTTAACTGCATATTGATAGATGCAGAAATATGACTAAAATCACAATACCATAGCAAAAGTATTATTTCTTTTGCTTACATGTGAGTTGTATAAACTTCTAAAAGGTTCATAATTCTCTGATAAGTGTCACAGAATTGTTCACAATGACTATAGAGGTATTACAACCTTTCCATAATAGTTTTATTTTATTCCAGTACATTTTCCATATGGCCAAGTTGTAATATTTTCTCATGCACGGGAGTCTGTAACATCCTCCAAACACATCTGTGGCAATTTTACAAACAATGTTCAATAAAAGCCTTCTCCTGCAAAAAGTTAAATTCATGCATACAAATGAAGGTGGGATATGAACCTGCAGGAGTAACCCTGCTAGGTGCTGATTTCAGCAGGGACTTTGCTGCTTTCAAGAGAAATTTAAGAGAAAAATTATTTTTAATATTTCAAGTCTATTCGCCTAAAAGCCTTTGACATTTTTGTGATAAATTTCAGAATTAGGTCTTACTTGAACTTTTAAAGACAGATAACAAATTCTTCAATTGTGACAAAGAACTCTCATCTGATCAGAGGCAATAAAAAAGAGACAGAAGATGATTCAACTCTTTGGTGTAAGATTATTCTATGCAGATGAAGCCACACATCCTCCCTTCACTCTGCGAGCCTGAAGTCCTCCTGTTTCTGCCACTCATGTTTATTTGTGTTTCTATTTAATCTGAGTCAAACTATGCCATTCTTTAGTGCTGCAAAACAAAACTGCCATTTCTGTGTGCTTCTGGAAGATGTTACAAACAAGGAAGGAAAGGCGGATGAACATGACCTTCTCCAAAAAGCCCTGCGGTTTTCCTGCCACCTTGGAAAAAGCTGGGCTTGTGTTTTCTTAGGGCAGAGGTATGTTGGTTTAACATGATGCCAATCAAACTCTACAGGTTAAAAGGGCAGAGCTTGTTTATCTTCAGTTCTGATATTAGCCAGGAAAGGGATTGAAAAGCACCTATCTGGACTTCAGGGACAGTATTTGAGATGAAACAATTGCAGTATTTGGATAATTAAAACATGTGCCCAACAATTATTTATAATCTTCTACTTATTTTGACAATATTGTTAAACTGCAAATGGATTAAATTACCCTGAAATTTAATAACTCAGAAATCCATACCTAAACTCAGAAAGAGTTTAGTTTTAGGTCTCCCATTTTATAACTTGAAAATTCATTGGAACTGGCATTGCTGACCACAAAATACAGTAGGAAAATTGTAGGTTATGCAAGAAAAATCTGAATCTGATCTACAAAGGACCAGTATTTTGTCACTTGTTTTTATTATAGTATCCATTTTAGACAAATAGTGCATTGACAAATTACTGTGTTTTAGAAATACTTGGGGATAACTTCCATCCCCTCTCTAGATCAAAAGCACGTGGTGGGGAAAAAAAAAAAGAAAGAAAATGCTTGTGTTGATTTTGCCATTTCTTCTGGTAGTTACCCAGAAAGCTTTAGGTTGGTTTTGTGGGTTTGATTTTATTTTTTCCTCTCCCCTTTTTTCTTATGAAATTAAATAAGATTTATTTACTATTTTTACAGAGTTCTATGTAAGATCCCATCTTGGTTTTTATCAAGATTTCACTGCCAAACTGACTAGGGACTGCTTACAAGCTCCTCAGCCAAGTCATCAACTTTAGAAGACTCAGAGATAGGTTACAGATGAAACTATACTAAAGTATATTGGCACAATTACCACCTTTTATCACACATTGTTGCTTAAACCATCAGATTGGAAGCCTTTTACATTTTCTAGAGCCCAATATTAAGATAGGTTTTTCCAGGAGTCAAAAAATGATGGAACCTACTTACTGAGTTCTCCTTGCTTGTCCAAGCTTCCCAACTGGAAGAAAAATAAAATAAGTATTTTTAACCACAATTTAAAAAATGGACTATAACTTTGCTAACAGTAGTAACTGGAAAATTAATATCTATCAGAGAAGAAAATTATTTCATTATACAAGACCCTCTCATCAGTGCCATAGATAGACAGCTTCAGGCCCTGAAAGGACCTCAAGGGCATGGCAAGTGTTTTGACATCTCAGCTCTGGTGGTTGCAGCACAGTGGAGTTGAGGGCACCCTCTTGAATTTTTATAGTGTGTGACGTTGGACTAAAAATGCTGCAGTGATCCTGACTGTTTTTAAATGAAGCAACTTATAAAAGTGATCATGGCCTCTCTGATCCAGCTTTGAATCTGTTTGAAACCTAATCAGAGGACAAGTTTCTCAATGATAACATAATCTCAAAATCTAAGTGTCTTTCAAGGACAAAATCTGACGTTTTTGTAGCTTCAGCCTAGGCAGGAGGTGGCTACCATATTTTAAACCCCCTGAAACCTCAGCCCTGTAGGTCATGTTGAAAATGCCCACATAGAATTTTATACATCAGCTGTTATGATACTGATAACCACTGGGATAAGGGATTTGAAGTCCAAAGGAAAAAGTAAATGTTATTGACAAAAGCTGAAGTAAAATCCCCCTATTTCCTTTCAGATTTAGAGCCATTTGATAACTAAGCATTAACTAGTAACTGCATATGACTTGCTGTTTTTTGTATGGGTGTTTTTTGATATTTAGAAGGAGTTACAAATGAAAACAGCACAGTATGATCTGCTGTGCTCTGCCATGTGGGGAACAATCCATTCCCTGCTCTGCAGCCTCTGAGCAAGGCTGATCCTTACAGGGAGGCTGCCATGGCTCATCAGCTGCTCCATGTGCACTCTCCTTCTCTCCAACAACCCTGAGTGGGTCTCACAGCCCTTTCTGAACACCAACAGCTGCACTTAGCTTGCCTAAGAAAGCACATGTATCAGCTCCTCTGCCCCGCACAGACTTGGTCATGATTCCTTAGTTCCTGCGATGCTCAGGACCCTGGAATGGAAATGCAACAGCTCTAAATTCATGGCACTGAAAAGATGAAAGTTTCAGATCAAGAAGACCTTTTCATCATTGACACTACTTCATTACTAAAGCCAAATAACCAGTCTGTGTTAACCATAACAGTTTGAAAACTACAGGCCAGGCACCTTCAGAGGAAAAGGAGTTCACTGACCTGACTAGTTCATTGAAGCATTTCCCCCTTCATTATGAGTATTAGTTTATTAGTGCCTGGCTTTAGTTGAAACCAGATGTTTCTGATTTTTTGAAGACAACCTCGCTGTGATGGCTCTGAAGCCTGTGTTACCCTCCAGCCCTAGGTGTGTGTGCAGTTTGGGACTCAATTAAGCCACAGATCAGCTACAAAATCGTTCATAATTCCTGATATTTGCTGAGCATGAGATTACATCACTCATCTGAGACACTAGAGATCACAATGTCTTCTCACATTTCTATAACCCCCCAATTCCATGCCAGCTCAGGAGCTTTTCACTTGTCTGTAGCAGAACTTGTGTGTTCTGTTCCCTTACAGAAGGGACACATCTCCTGTCTAGGAGAACAGCTCTCCAGTCAGTCAAAGCAGCACAAACCTTCCAGAACTCCCTGATATGAACAGAACCTTCACATTTACGCTCTTGCAGCAGAGAAACAGAAATAAGTTAACGACACCTCAAAGAGAATCAAATCACCCACACAGCTCTCATTCCCAAATCCTGGACTGCATCGCATGGTGGGAGCCTCTCCTGATCTGACTGGGTGCTGTTGGACCTTTAGATGCTGCAGGACAAGACAGGAGATTAAAAAATATCCATTTTTTCCCTCCTTGCTTGCCTCATGCTGGCCAGAGAGGAAATGACAACCAGATGCCCCTGTGACCCGCAGTTCCCTCGAGGTGACCGATCCAAGTGGAACATGTGGTCGCCTCATTTGGGAAGGAGCCAAAGCCTGCTCTGTTTAATTGGCCGAATGGTCCCCTACAGCTGCAACAGATTAGGGACAAATTCTCTTCAAATAAAGCTGGGCTTTTTCTCCCCATCCCCCCTTTAATTTGGGGGGGTGTCGGGGAGAAATCATGCCTGGAGAAACATGTGCACACACACACACACACACACACGAGTGAAGTTAATAAAAGTGTCAGGTAGGCAAACAAAATACCATTTATTATTAAGCAGCAATAAAAGACCACATTGATGTGTATAAGGATTCAGGCAACTGGGGAGCTCCGGAGAGAGGGAGGGTAGTGGTGTCTCATGAATCATTACAAAAGTTTTCTCTGATGTTTAATAGCAGACTCAGGGACCTGGGGAAGGGGGAAGGGTGCAAATATTTGCAATGCCAAGTCCTAAGCCCCCTCTTTCCAATTCTGCAGCAATTCTTGTGTGAGGGGATGAAAGCAGCCTGGCTGGAGCAATCTGCCGCAGAGAGAAGCCTAAGCTGGCAGAGCCATCTTGGAGGGCATTTGCAGGCCTGGCCTGGCCTGGCCAGGGAGCTCTGCAGTTATTTTAAAGAATAAAAAGAATATTTTAAAGACTGGAATTTTGAAGATAAAGACTTCTTCAGGGCAGAAGCACGATGTTCATTTACCTAGAGATCCACTATCTAAGACACTTCTGATGGAAGTGCTATATTTAGCAGCCATTCAGCTGGCAAAGAAGTGCTCTGCTATTCATTATAATCTCCAGTTTTCATGAAAAAAAAGCTCATTTTCTTCAACTTTGCAGAGGCTGAGTTTTAATGTAGGGGTTTTTGTTCCCTCTCAGACTGCTCTTGCTGTGTTTTTCTTTCATTGCTTGGTCTTAACCTTGGGTGTGGAAATGAACACTTGAAGGGACACATGTGGGACATACCATGGACATACCTTGGGGGACAGAGGTGCCAAGAGATCTCTTCCAACAATTCCAGAGCCACAGGCAGATGTCAAACTCTTCTTGCTGTGTAGGTTCCTCTGGATCCTCACAAAAAGCTTGTAAGTTTTTGGAGAGCCATTCATCAAGGCTGATGTAATATAAAAGATCAGTGTTCCTACTGAAGCCTGAGGAAATGTTATCTTCCTTTACCAATGGCCCATTAGGAAATGAAGTGCAGCAGCAATGCAGGGTGGGAAAATGACTGTATATCAAATATTCATTCTGCACATTTTGGGGAAAAAAGAAAGAGCAAAATATGCTACTTTTGGGAAAAATAGAATAAAATAAAATACATTACTTTTGCCACACGTGCTGTTATACTTAGTCAAGGAAAAAAAAGACTAATCTTTTATTTAGCCAGTGATTTGATAGCCCAGTGCCATCCACATGATTATAATCATTACACTAAACATATCCACATACCATACAGTCAGAGCAGTTATACAGTTAGAGAAAATCTTTCATCTCAATTTTTCTACACACCTCCCATGCTAACTTCATGGATTGGATCTCCTGAAGACAGCACTAGTCATCTGGAAAAAATAGTTCACCTGGAGCTGTTGCTGTGCCTTAAATGGTCATTTGCTTTTAAAAAAGAAATTTAAAAAAATCTGCAGATAGAGTTCGGTTTATTTAACTGAAAGGAGGAATCTTGGTAAGAAGTTGAGAACAAATACCTGTATGTAGGTCAGCAATGTGTGTGCAGCTCCCAGTAAGATTTGAAAGTGCTCAGAGCCACAGAGTTTGCTTGAAGAATTTTTCTACCCTCAAAAGATTAGACAGAATGAGAAAGCTCCTCTCACTTTAGGGTATCAAAGTGTTTAATTCTCACAATTCTCATTAATTATCTGATCTGTTTATTTCCCCAAAAATATCTTCTAAGGAGGAAGAGACTTAAAGAACAATGAAAAATTAATTGAGTCATTGTGGAGATACTTTAGAATATTTGAAATACTTTGAAGAAACCCCTCTAGTTCTCTCTGTCCACATGCAGAGGTATTTTATTTTCCCTTCACTACATACCTTGGCATTAACTGGTTTTGCACATGTCCATCATAAAGACAAATATATATGTACTAGAAAACTGCCAAAAGCAAAAGAAAAATTCACAAATGGTACAATGCAGAGAATACTTCAGGATTTTCGTTTCCTACTCCTGGTTTAGAACTGTTTTCAAAATCCAGTTTAAAACATGAGCAATGGAAAAGCTGGCATTGAGGCTGCTGTGACAAATCTGTTTCATACTGATGTATAATCACAGTTTTCACAAAAGACTCTGTGCTAACACAATGTCAGTTTAGAGTCTCCTCACACATTCATAGTTATCTTAAGTGTTTCTCATGTTGATATCCAGGCTGAATAACAAAAAATAGTGTGGCTTTGTGCTATCCCTTATGCATATTTGTTTTTTTCCTATCCTGCAGCCCAGGACACAAAACTCCCACTCTTCTGCTGTGACATTGGTTGGATGAATTTGCTCAAACCAGAGGAGCTCAGAAGTCCAGAACAATAATGAGCTTTTCTACAAATGGTTATTTTGGACACATATGACTCTTGACACATTTTTTATTACAAATAGAATCAATGTTAAGAAAATGCAATATCACATTGAAAACACACTACATTTATATTTTTGGATTCTTTGATTGTAAAAATAGTCAACTTTTTGCTGACATTGTTGCATAAAATACATTTTTGGAAGCAATTAATTTTGAGTAGTTCAGAGTGTATGGAAACTGACCTGGTTTTGTGGATTAGACTCTCATTCTAACTATTTTTGTGAAACCCACATTTTTTATATTGGATACAAGTGGGGTTCAGAGATGGTTTTGTGATTTTTTTTCTGCTAGTAAAGTCCAAACTCAAATCTTCGGCCCTGCAGTGTTGGATGTGGAGGTGCTTGCCTCAATAAATTGATACCACAGCCATAAGTGAGGATAACTGTGCTTTATAGAAAAGTACAGAAAAACTGAGCAAAGCCCACAGACCAAATCCTACACCAGAACTAAGACAATTCTTTCATGTCCTCTCGAAAAGGTAGGGAATTCTGCCCAGTTCTCCTGACTCTTACCACTCTCATCTGCCAAAACACCCTCCTTCAAGCAGGTTGCTGTATAAATCTTGTTCCTCGTGGAAAACATGACAAAAATCTCCCTGCAGAGTACATCACTTCCTGCAGAATTCACCAGTCTGTAACACTGTATGGCCATGAAGTTTTGCTCTGAGCTCCAGATCAATTGCAGCTCTTGACATTTTTCTAACTTGAAGGCCAGAGAACATACTTTTTGGTTTGATTCCTATCTGTTACCAGCTAAATGGATCAATAAGACTTTTTTTCTTTTGCAGTGAGAGAAGGTCAATTGACATCTTCTTTTAAAGTTGGGCAGACAGTTTCATTCAACCTGCAATGCTCAGCAACCTCTGATATTCCAGCAGCACCCAGCTGCTCTTCCATTGTTAAGACATGGTTCAAACCTCTATTATAAACCTTTTTTTTTTAATTAGTTTAAAATGCAGCTGTAGAAATTGCCATGGGATGAACCTTAGCATGCCGAGCTGACTGTTAGCCTCTCTTTCTCTTGTCTGCCCTCCTCCACTCCACTTTAAAATTTGAATTTAGATTTATTCTGCCTGGAGATTGAGGAAGGAAAGCAAGTAATAAAAATAACTTATTCCAAAACTAATAGGCATACACCAAGCCATCAGATACCAGGTATGAGGCTTGACTATGTATTAAAAGAAACATATTAGATAACACATATTTTCAAGTGCCAGACCCCAAAATCTTCACAGCATTAAATTAAAAGATGTAACAGGTTGGTCAGTGTTAAAGGTCCTACATCTGAAAAAGATGCTCCACCACCAATTCAGGATTCTCCTGCAGGTCACCAATTCTGCAGTTCCTGGAGCCACTCTGGGGACTGAGGAGGTGCTGAGGACTGAAAGTACTGCAGCAGTGCTCTTTAATACCCTGCTTTTATCAGCAGCAGATCAATAGAGTCATGCACATTGCACATGGGATTTTTTAACAGGTCAGAACATTCCTCTGCATGACTGTTTCACTGCCCCTGCCTCCTCAACAGGGAGCTCACTCTCCACAGCAATGCAAAGCAGAGCTATTAAGAGGCAGACAGTTAATTGTCATGAAAAAAGGTAATAATATGTGCTGTCTGTGTGATGCATTCTCAGTGACTGCCACACTGATATAATCAGCAAACTACACGAGGTGCAGAGTTAGCCTTTGCTTGTGCTGGAATTAATTAGCTATCAAATTGATCTCCAACTATTAGAGTCCATGGACAGAATGCCTCTGTCAAGTATACAGCTAGCTATTCCAGCAGCCTTCCATTATGCCTAGAGCACTAGGATGCACTGCAGAGGACCTTCAAATTTCATCCAGAATTTCCACGCTTTTGTAGATTTAATTAAGATTGTGCTTAGTCAGTGGAGAAATGCAACATTGTGTTTCAAATTCACACCCATATTTGCTAGCAGCTATTAGAATTATGAGTATCAAATTACAAAATGCTAAATGGTGATGTCTAAAGTCTTAAAAAATTAGTAGAAAAAAAAGGGTTTTTTTCCTGAAAGAAAATTCCAGAAGTTGTATTTGGCGATGTTAGAAATCTCCAAAAATGTTCTGAAATCTCAGCACAAGTAACTGTTTTCACCTGGTGCACACACATGTTACATACCTCAGGAAAAGGAGCTATTTGTGAAACTTCCTTGGGACGCAGGGACATGGTGCTCCTCACTCTGACAGCAGCAGCACAGTTTACACCGGGGTGATCCAAGTAACAGTTGGGAAATAGCCTGTCAAACAACAAATTCAATCATAATCAGCATGTGTTTGTCACATGCAGAAATCCAGCCCTTGGTCTCACCTAGCACGTCTCTGTTCACTGATAAAAATGATGTGGCCTTCTACAAACTATTACTGTGTTCTGTCTTGAACAACACCTTGCAGCAGTGAGGTTCACAAGTTAATTAAGAGGACGTGCTTCATTTCACATGTCACCATTTTAAATACATTAAAGAAAACCAGAAGCATTCTCAGTAATATTCAGCTCCCACTTCCATATAAAACAGATAGATAAATAATCCAGTTTATATAATTCATGTTTAATAGACTTAATCATTCTCTTCCATCTCTGTATGGGAGAGACTTCATAACTCATTATACTTTTCATCATTATTTACTCCTAAACCTCAAAGTTATATTTTTAGAACACATTTTCTGCCTCAGAAAACTCTCTCATAACTTGTTTCTATGAGATGTAAATATTAGTATTTTTCTAATAGCAGTTAAATGCTAAATTATCAAAGCTAATCTAATGACAGTTCTACATGAAGTAACTCGTTAATTGTTTTTTAGCTGGTTTTGTGCTCTTTATTATACCTTAGATCAAGGGCCCACAGAGGTATGACATCGTGGTGCTTTTGCAAATAAATTCTTATCCCAGAATTTTTATGGCCTGAAAGGATAGGAACAAATTCCCAATCCTTTTCCTTTCAGGGAGCTAATCTAGGACAAATTCCAGTGCTTTCATCTTCTATGTAAAATATATAAACATTGGAATCCAGCAAATAGAGTTCTTTATGCTCTGTGCAAAGGAAAAAGGCTCCAGTGCTGCAGCAGGGAAGCACCAGAGCTGCATGCACTGCATACCAAAGACAGCTCCAAGGGCATCTCTGCTTTTCCCTCTGCACGAGCATGTAGGAACAGTGCACTCTATTGCTAAGCCCCAGGATGCAAGTTAGAGCTAAAGAAAGGCAGAAACCATTACTTCAGCCTCAGCCAAGATATATACGTGTGTATATTTAGTCATAAAGTAATAACGTGAAAGCTTATAAATGAGTCCAGTTGATTTATTTAAAGCTTAGCAGCCTTGGAGGCACAGCTTTGCAGAACAGGTATTCCTCAGGGCAGGGCTACAGCATGGCAAGGAACACCACAGGCTGAAACTGCTAATTAAGTTCACTTTAACTTTCCATGAGGAAGCTTGGATCAGTTACTCCCAATCCAAAGGCTCGCCACTATTTGGGTTAAATGAAGTGTTCCTTACAGCTGTAATCACGGTGTACAACACAGTTTTGGCCGTGGCCGTTTCCTCTGTGTCAGAAATCCATCCGTGGCTCCAGTTGGAAGCCGTGTGCACGCGAGGATTGATTTCTTGACGTTCTGTCAGTGCCACTTCTCCCTGCATGACTGCAGATCTGATTAGAGGCAGCAGTGTGCTGGGGTGGAAGGCATGTGTTCCATTTCCTGCCCGTGGCAGCAACCCTCTCCACGGGGTTCCAGCAGCAGCTCCTGTGCAGCCAGTCCCTCCTCTGCCCTGCCCTCACCTAGAGCGGGGAAAGAGGAAGAAAAACTTGTTAGAAAACAAAGAGAGAGAGGGAAATTCGAGTAAACAGCGTAGGAAATTTAATAGAGACTGAGAATAAATCTCCATCCCTAATCCCTTTTCACCTTTTTTAGAGCAAATCAGATTAGATTAGTGTGATTTTCCTTTTCGGTGCAGAAGGGCATAAAACAACAAAACCTAAATGGCAGCAGAGAGAAGAGGGGAGAGAGACAATGAACTCCCAGAACTGCTAGAATTTTAGCAGTGCTGTGAATAGAAAACAATGTTTTCTCAGATTTTGGTTATTGTGCAGTATAAGTGATGCCATCTCAATTTCACTTGCTGAGTGGCTGCAGAACAGACTGCAGAAAACTGGAATGAGCCTCCAATCAACTGCCCCAATGACAGCCATCACAAAACCCTGAAAGCTACTTCCAAGTTACTCCTCATTAATTGTTCCCACACCATCTTTGCTGCTTAACACAAGCTGTTGCAGCCAGCAGCTTATTCCATTAGGTTCTGAGAGTACAAATTAACCCTGGAAAAGAAAGACATTGAGAACAGTAAAATATGGAAGTGGAGGAGGGAAAGACAAGAAGACAACAGGGACTGAGAGATGAGGAGGTTCCTGAATTAGCTGGATTCACCATTCAGCCCTATGTTCTTCAAAATAAGTATCCACAGTCATTGCTGTGAAGAAAAAGGAGGGGTGGCACACAGACAACACCTCACTTCTTCATGGGTTTGGTTTTTTTCAGAAGTATTTTAATTAAATTTTTGAAAAGTAGCAATTTTGTTACAAGCATGCATTCATATGTTTAAAATCTGCTTTTAATTAAGACATAGGACTTAACAAGCCAAAGTTAAAAGTATTTTATAAATGCAGACACTACACAGAAATCTGCAAACTTGTAGGGTTTTTGATGGCATGAGGACACAGCACATGGCCCTAAAATGCTCTCCCAGTCCAAAGATGTAACTTGTTCAAAGCCAGTCTGCAGGTTTCTGAAACAGAGACCCGTTGGGCTGGTTTCTGATATATTAGACACCTCTTTCATGGGATCTAGGCTGTGTAACTAGAGATAGGCTGTTCTGGGGAGCATCCATGAGCAGCTGTCTGAGACTGAGGAAAACACAGCATCTGGAGACACACAAGTCTACTTCAAACCTTGGAAAGAGGCAGGGTTTACTACCTACAGGCTTATTTGGCCTTTGTAAATTATTGGAGCCTTCTCTGCCTGTACTAAATAAATCAGCTGTATCTGAGATCAAGGCTAGAGTGCTTTGTTCACTCAGAGAATGAACAACAATGACAAAACCAGCAGTAATCACACCAAAAAGCATCAAATCACATCATCTGCTTGCAAGTAGTAACTACAATCATGAAAGTGAGAGGGGAAATTCTCTCCATCATCAGATCACAAACCAAATTACAAAATCATAGATGAACACCCACTAGCACATAGAGGTAAGAGAGAATATTGTTTTGAATTCATTCCCTAGAAGCAATTCCATCATGAGTCCCAATTTCCCATTACAGTTTTCCTCAGGTGTGGCAAATTGGATGGGGTGCACAAGAGCCAAATGCAAAGCTGAGAATACCAACCTTCCCATCTGAAAATGAAAATATTTTTACTTAAGGTCAAGTCTGGACTGAAGGCAAAAGGTGGAAGATTCCATGCCTCATTTCCAATGCAATGAGCCTTATACATCCATCCTTAGCATGGCAAGAAAAGAGGGGAAAAAGGAAGGAAAAAATATTGTTCATTAAGCTAAGGTCAGAGAAATACAGCATTAATAAAGAAAAGCATTTGCTTGATCTGCACACTGAACAAAAGAACATGGAAGGCTATTCCATTACTACATCACAACTCAATGACTTGTGTGCTTTGACTTACTGGTTTCATTTCATTCATTTCCTAGAGGAGAGCTGCTCTGTTTGGTGGACACTTACTGCAAATGGCAACATCAGGAGTCTTGAGTGGATTATTCATCTTAGAGATGGTCCTTTTCATGAAATTTGAAGGACACAGATAGGGTATTTTAAGTAAAATTTTATGTTTATTTATCCTACAGATGTTATCAATGTTTCTATCTTCTGATACCTTTCATGAATATTAAATCACTCGGAGAAAAAGACTGATTATAGAAAACTATATAAGAGAATTAAGAGAACCACTGATGAGTTACTGCAACAAGATTATATGTCCATAACGTGGAAGCAATGATTGTGCTGAAGTAAAATAATTCTAATTGGTTTAAAGACTTTCAGAATGAATGGCAAATTGATAATAAGCAATTTCGCTTTGATAGCATTACAATGCCAGGGATTCTTCCAGATCAATTCCTATTTCCTCCACAAAAGAGGTCTGTAGATAGTAATTGCAGAAAACACATCTTTACTGTCAGAACAGACTGGCTTTTGTCTCTGAAATTGGATCAGCTCACCTTCTTCAACTGCTATTTCCCACTGAATTTAAAGCAGTGCAAGTGTTAAACAGCTGAGGGTGGGATGAGACAATGGGGAAGAGACCCCAGGACTGAGGGGCTGTGCACACAAAGTGCCCAGGATTCTATCTGCAACCCTGGTGTGTTTAAGGACAATGCTGACTGAACCAGGCATTTTGGACAGGCCTGGAAAATAAACCAAAATTAAACCAACTTTGATCTGTGGAGGTCAAAAGCTTAAGAGACAGCGTTACCCTTCAGCATGAAGTATGACTGTGCAATATCAGTCTCAGTCTGTCAGGCATCTTATTCCTTTCCCAAGTACATTTGTTAGGACTGAAGTTTCCCAGGAGTGAATCCTTTAGAAGCTCTGAGCAGCCCTTGCTGCACTAACTCAAACCATGTGATACCTCCAGCACTGGCTGTGGGTGATCATGGCAGTGGAGCATGTGACACAAAAAGCTCTGGCATGTCCGAGCAGAGGCAATGCCACAAAGCCTTATCATGTAAGGCAAAACTAGCAGCTAAATGAGAGAAAAAGTAAATAGCAAAAAACATCAAGAAGGAAAGAATAACCAACAGAAATCACCAAGAAGGAAAAAGCACAGCCAGAATGTTTCTGGTGACTACATGGGCACATGAATATTTTGAAGGTTACTTCAGGAGTCCTCCTACATTTGCCAAAAATTGACAACAGATATTTTTTCCATATCCCTCCCTGCATTTGCAAGAAATCAAAATGCTTATAATTATGTACTTCACTGTCTTCCAAATCCCTGGGGATCAGCATGATCCAAGATCATGGCAAGTGCAATGCACAAAATAGGAAATGGAGAGATGTCATTACTTCATTACCCCTCAGAGATAAGGTTCAGTCAGCCTCTCAGCACAAAGAGACTGCAGCAGCTGCTGCCTCTGAAGGGTGCTGGCTTTCCAGAAGGAGAAAACACTGCCTGCACACAAAGCATGGGGATTTTGACTGAAAGACAGGATGCCATCAAAGCTTTTGGAACATACTGTGCTATGGCTGTGTGAACCTCTCATGTCCACCCTCGGCGCTGAATGTTTCAAGGCACTGTGGGAACTGATCTATCCCACCAGACAATCAGGTTCTTCACATCGTCAGCTGTGCAGCTTGGACATGACTGAAGCTCTCCCCAGATATCCTTACACACGGCTCTCTGTTTATGGCACTTGCAAAAAGACTAATTGCACCTATAATCCTCCGAATTCTTAGAGATTTCCATAAGACTGTGGCAAAGGAAGTTTCCCTTAAATTGGATTTCACGAATGAATCAGCATGTCTGCCAACACTGGGCTCTTCTGCTATGAGCTGAACAAGGAGCACCATCTACAAAAGTCCAATCATTCAACCCACTTTTTATTCGTTTAAAATTGGAAAGAGGTCTGCGAAGGGCAGTGTGATAGAATAGGAGGCATGGATATGTGGTGATGGATACTGTGTGCTCCCACTCTACAGCAATGCAGGAAAAGTTTCTGGCTGGTGAGTTCAGCGGGGATAAGAAGCTGTTTTTCTGTAAGTTCCATTTGCCTTGAAGGGAGAAAATAAACCTCATACATTACAGATTCTAGCACAACTTAAATAACAGCACTACATAAGGCAAATGTTTTGTCTTAGTAATATAAGTATTTTTCTGGCTGTAAAAGAAAACCAAAAACCTGGAAGATTCTGGCCAGCTCTGCTCATGACTTTCATTCCTTCCATATAAATCTTAGGCTAAGCAAAATATTAAAGTTGTGTTTGACTGCTGAAATGAATGACATTCATTAAATCCCCTTGACCATGCTTTCCCACTGTTGGGTTTGGCAGGAGCACAGAGGCAGGCTGGAGATCCCTACACGACTCAAGTGCAGAGCGAAGATTTGTTGAAGTGAGAAGGGAATGAGGTTCCCAAAGTGCAGCACCTCAGAGGCACTGAGAGAACTGCAGCTCTCTCCCAGCTCCACCACTGACCTGCTGCACCCCTCTGAGCTGGGGAGCTTTATACTGTCCTGATTTCTGTCTTGGCAGTTAGCATTGCCCTGCTTCGGGCCACCAATTCTTGCATTCTGTGATGGAATAACCACAGGCAACATCAGCCAGAGGCTGTTGGTGCTACTGGAGTAGCTGCAACAGGTAAAAACAGCTTTGCAGTCTGCAGGTAAGCACAAATGGTATGGAAAAGAGTAGATAAATTATGCATACACAAAAGTGCTCTTCCTTAGAAGTCTGTCTGGTCAGTATATCTGAAAAGAGAGGGCAGATTTTGAGTTTCATAGAATTCCATTAATTCTATGGAAATCCAGAAAAAGCATTACTGGAGTATCACACCACCAGAAGCACAAAGCATCCCCAGTGAAGTAAATGGCATTAAAATGGACCAAAATGGCAATATTTACAAGCTAGATTGAAAAAAGGTAACATTTTTGTCAACATATAATCCCTAATTGTGCAGGCATATTAAGATGAGGCTTTGAAATCAGATTTTGAGGAACAAAAATGCATATACTGTTCAGAGTGAAACACAACATTTCTTTTTTTCCTCTGCAGAATGCAGTTTAGGAAGTTCTACCCCAGGCTCCAGTGAGAGTGGATGGTAAAGGCAGCATTGCCATGCTTTTAACTCACCCTTTTTTGATCCTTGCAAACACTTCCCAAATCCTGATTTCTAGGTAATCCTCCCTACCAGAACAGGACCTGACCCATGATTTGGGAACAGCTCCTTCCACAGTATGGGTCTGCTAAAGTGCTGGCAGAGCTGAGAGACAGCTTAAGCAGAAAAAGGAATTCTAAGGGTGAAACATAAAGGAGAACACCTGGGATGCTATATTGAAGGGCTTGTGGAAGAAGGGGAGATAAAGAAGTGTTAGGTGACAAATTTAAAAGCTAACAATACAGAAAGGTCTGTTAGTCTCTCGATGAACAAGAAATTAATGTGCAGTGTTCTGACAAAAAGAGAAAACAGCAGAATTCACACTGCTGCCAATTACCACTGTTTCTTCCCAGAGTCTGCAAATTAGTTGTGCTTAGAAAGTTAAAGATAAATGGTATTGATTTAAGCACATTACTAATAGTACCTTCACTGTAGCAATTGGATTTCACCCAAATTTCTGCTGCACCTAAATTATTCTGTCATTCTAGCTGCTCCTGTAAAAATGCAAATTTGTCTTCTGAAAATAGGATATATTGTGCCAAATTTCCCCATAGCATTTATGACCAAAAATATTTTATTAAAAATGTCTGGATATTTTCAAATAGTATTCCAATGGGCTGTCAAATTAATAGTGAAAAAAAGCCCCATAATTTAGAGCTGTAAGGTAATAAGAAGTTATGCATGGACAGCTGAAACCTACCAGCAGATAAGAACACAAATCTGGAAAGAACACAGAGCTTTCAAAAGTCTGTTTTCTACCATTGAAATGTGAAATATGTGTTCTTTAAACAAAGAAACTGAATGCCTACATGGGGCAGGGGTAGGAATTTCCCTGAGCAGTTATTTCAATTATCCATCTGTTTAATCAGAGCACTGCCACTCTGCTGGAGCAGCAGCAGGACAGACAGACTGCACAGATCCATTCCCCTGCACTGGGGTAAAAGCAGAGCATCCCATTCCTCTGAGTACACTTACTCTGTGGTGTAAATGCAGAGTATCCTGCTCCTCTGAGTACACTTTGTGGTGTAAATGCAGAGCATCCCGCTCCTCTGAGTACAGTTACTCTGTGGTGTAAATGCAGAGCATCCCGCTCCTCTGAGTACAGTTACTCTGTGGTGTAAATGCAGAGCATCCCACTCCTCTGAGTACAGTTACTCTGTGGTGTAAATGCAGAGCATCCCGCTCCTCTGAGTACGCTTACTCTGAGGTGTACTGGCAGAATTCTGAGCCTTCAATGGAAGGATCAAACAAAGCAGCTGCCAAAACCTATGGGACCTTTAGGACAGGACCAGTTCAACAGGATTCAAAATCACGTTTAAAATTGACAGTAACAGAGCACAGATGCAAAAGTAATTCTCCCACAAGCTGCATGTGGTTAAGACAAAGAGCTGATGCATCGAGATCGTGTGGAATCAGCAGTGACTAACTGCCATGCTTATCTTACTTCAACAAGACTCCCTGCTTAGAGCTTTGGGTTCTCTTAATCAGAGATCAGAGTGGTTGGAGCTGCCTCGTCACTTTAGTGTTTATACCATCTTCACAGCTTTAAACATGTTCTGGCCCCCTAGAGCTGCTGAGCTGTGCTGAGGTTGTCACCCTGCCTGCAGCTTTGGGTGTTCAGTCCTTCTGCCTCCTGCAGTCACTGCAGTCCTGGTGACAGTGGCACCACCGTGGGACGTGCAGCTCTTGAGAAGAAAGCAACAGCCTTGGGAATGCTGAGGCTTGTGCCTGTCACTCCATAAGACATTTTTCTAACAAAGGAATCCTTCCTTGGCCATGGGGTATCACACAGCTGCCCTACTGAAGGAACAAAAGCCTCTGGAATCATAGTTCTGGGGGAGCGATGCTCTAGGGAATAGTAAGAACAGGTCCAGGGAAGAGAATTAAATAAATGTCCATCAGGAATGGTTTGCCATTGCATACATCACAGAGGAAGGAGGAGGAAAGGAAAAAAAAAGTCATAAGCCACTTCAACAACTCACAGGAAACTTGTATACATCACCTTCATGTTCCTCTGAAAAAGCATTGTAAAGAGGAAAAACTAAATACTCCTGTGCCAGATCCTCAATCACATTAGAGGATCAACAGAGTTTTTGTGGTAAGTCTTTCAAATCTAGTTTTACTTGTCTCTAAAGGATCCTTAAAAGGACTTTTTAAGTTAGCTCTGCTGCCTTTGGCTAACCATACAGAGCAAAGAATTGATTGCATTCCTACAGAAATGCCCCTAATAACTTCTTGGAATGAGCTGTGGCACTTTTCCACTAATTGTAGAAATAACTAATGGGCACCTTGAGCATGTGTTATTAATCTGTCTGCCAATTTTGAGAGATTTCAGTTGTGAAAAACTACAAGGCAGTATTTACTCTAGAGCACACATTCTGCACCAGTGAAAATAAAATGCACACTGTGAGCTGGAAAGATAAAAAGGAATTTCTATCGTGCGACTGCATTATTACTGAAGGTACAAATCCTGTGTCAGCTCCCAAAGAACAGGGGTTTAACCTGAGTTCAGTGGCCTTGCACAAGTTCTCAGAAAAATGATAGGAGCCATCAGACATTGTGTTCCAAGGTCCATAACCCTCTGAGGGAATGATATTACCCAAGTGGATTAGGGTTGTATTTATATATTTCACTTGTTTCAATGACCAAAAAAGAAGGAATAGCTGCAATTATGCTTTTCGGCTGAGTCACCCCATGGCAAAGATATTCTACTCCACCACATTTCAATTTTTTTCCTAAAGAGGCAAGGTTCAGAACATCAAACCAAAGTAAAGCACAAGACCTTAAACAAAATTACTAATCCTAGACGGAAATGCAGCTCTTCTAAGACTATGCTTTTCTGAAAAAAATTCTCTCACACCCTTATTCTTCATTTTCCCTACCCAGTTTTTGGTTCCCAGGTTCTCACTGTAAGGAGTTTTCCTACAAGGAGTAAATTTGCTATTTCAAAAATGTTGGCAGTCACCTGGAACAAAACAAAGACATTTCCTGTTTTTCACAGATGGTTTAAAGTCCTTTTCTCCACATAGCTGGATAGCTGGGACATCCAGGATAGGTGTGAGAGAGCAGCTCCAGCTTCCTGCTTCCAGCCATTTCCTCACACTCCAGATTCATTGCCTTTATTGCCAGGATGACAACAACCGTGTTGAGATGACTAACTTCCAAAATTTCTTATTGGAATTCTTCCATTATGTATAAATAAATGTGGAGAAACCGGACCTTGAACATAGATATGCTATCTGTGGAAGATTAATGACTGAAAAATTGAACAGTGGGTAGCAAAAATTTTATCTAAACTTAAATGTTCTCAACACAAGTCCAATTTTACCAAATCAGCATTGTTTAATTAAAGAATGCTATTGGCAAATTTATGTGAGACTTTCTTCATTACGTTATCCTCACTCATCTCTGAGTTCTGCTGGAGCTGAATCAGGTCCAGAATCAGCATAAGAATAGCTGGGATTGACATGAAGGCTAGTTAAAAAGAAATGAAAAGAAATGAAAGATGAAAAGAAAAACAAAAAAAACTTATTGCTGTATTTATAATCACTCCACAGGTTCTGTGCCAGCTTCAACTGTGCCCCCAGGAAAAACAGTAATTTTACAATCTGGGAAAATGCCTTTCCATAGGGAAGAATATCCCAATACACTCTTCTTGTAGAATTTCTGTAGAAAACCCCAAAACCCTAAAGATGAACAAATAAAGCAACGCCCCAGAAGCTGGGGGAGTGGGGCTGAATGGGGGACTGTTCTGCTGCGTGATGGATGTTCAGGTACCATATTTCTTCCTCTCCTTCCCTGAGTGCAGCTCCATAATGGGTGTTAACAGGCCAGCTTTAAACACTAAGGAGTGCATTTGCAGTGTAATGTGCAGAGATTTGTCCGGACAATTTCCCATTAACACTAATGTGCACTGCATGCTTAAATCCCTAAACACCACGTGGAAAATTTCATTTCAAAAGTGCCCATTACGTTTGGCTGTTGAATTCTTTTGAAAACAGTTGTTAGTCTGTTAAACAGTGATTGCTCTCACACTAGGCAGACAGAACTTTTCCGTTTAGACAGTTAATCAGAAGATGTGTTTTTGCAAGAAGTTCACATACTAAATGAAATTTTTAAAATTACTCTTTAGAGCTGACATTGATTAACAGCTTCAGAACGCCTCATCTAAAGTTCTACTCATAAATTCTAAAAGCTTCAGATAAATCTGTGGTATAACTACAAATTTTGCTCACAAAGGGTGTTGCTCACTTGCTTACAAGCATAGTAGGGACCACATCAAACATACTTTTTGTCACAATTTTTCTATCATAAAGTGAATGCATGCATATTTGTCTTGAATTTGGTTTTGTGTTGGTTTTTTTTTTCCTTTTTCTAGCTAGGCATGTAAAGCATTAACAAGAAAAAAGGAATTTGACACTCAAGATGTGAATGCACATACAGCCAGGTATAAAAAAGAGGAAGAATGGAAGCAGCAGGCAAGATTATGACTATAACCAGGTTCTGAGTGACAACAATGCAAGTATTAAAAATAAAGGATGAAAACAAGTTGGTCCCCATCTTTCCTAGTGCCCAGTTTAAGTGTGAGTCTGGTTTGTAAGTCGTGAGGTGTTAAATGAAATGTCTATGCACAGAAGGGATAATCTAATTTTACTGTGAAGAGGCACACACCATTGGACCAGGCTTTCTGCTAATTACATTGGTTAAGGAAAGCAAAGAGTTATCTGGGTGTTTGCTGGGGGACCAGAGGTGAGTGATAGAAATAGAAATAGATATTTTACAGAGGGAGCTGATATGAAATGCCTCATGCAACCGGCAGGTGATTTTGGATTTAGAGATACATGCTCTGGCTGGGATTTATGGGTGGACACAAACACATGAAGCCCACTACATTTACAACAATTTGCTTGTTCTTTTTAGTGTCTTTCAGTAAGTGGAAGCTTGCCGCTACACACAGGCATTTAATTCTTCAAAAAGCCCAGTTCCTTCTTACAAGACAATAAAGTACTTCCCCTTGTAACAGCAGGCAAGCACTGAAGGCATCCTTAAAAATCTAACCCCAGTGTGCTAAAGAAACTTAATAATCTTTAAACTGCACACAATGTCGCTTCCTCCCTGGTACCGGGACGTTGTAAAATGTCTGATTAGTCCTTATAATAGTGCTGACACCTCCACAGCACATAAAAGAGGGCTTTTAATTTACAAAAGACAACTCTGGTTGTCCTGATTTTTACCTTTAATTAGACTGTAAGACAGAGCTCCATTTGGCTCTTAACCAACATATGAGGTATAGGCTTAGCATACAAGGTAGATTTGTGAGGCTTTTTGGAAAGCAATATTGTAATATTTTGAATAGATTTTTAATACACATTATCTCATGGATTATTTAACTCTCTAATGAGGTAGAAAGAAATATTAAAGACAATATTTTAAATGTCAGGTAAATGACTCAGTTCAAGGCAAAAAAAAAAAAAAAAAGAGGACTTTTCTGTTGATTTTCTTGCAATGGTTCCAATAAGTGCCTAGATTTTGGAAATGATTTTGTGATGCCTAGATTTTATATTGGTGCAATAACTGTGCGCAGTAGGGTACTGCACCTAGCCATGAAATTCATTTAAAAATGAAATAAGAGACATGATGAAAAATACAGAAAAGTCAGCTGCCCCAAAGGAATTATAAATAATTTTGAAAATAAAAGTGTTTCTGTGGCAACATGAACTTTAATAAGTCAAAATTTGCAATCCTGGTAAGCTGTGCCCCAATGACAGGTAAATGCATGTGTCTGAATAAGGGGAGCAGTGGAGTTCATAGTCACAGAACTGTCAGAGGAAATCAGAGGAAGTCAGCAATTCATATCTGAGCACTTCATAAAAATCCCCACCCAGCTCACACGTGACACAAACCCCAAAATAAGGGGAAATCTGCGTTGTGATACATAAGGAACTTATCATGACATTCGATGTGCACTTGCCTTGCTTTGAACAGGACCAAGAGGGGCAGCCCAACAGGTGCTTCTTTTTTTGCTTTCAGCACATCATGAAGAGGAAACTGGGAGTTGGCTGCTCCCACCCTGTAATTCTCTTACCTAAAGAAGCTTGAAGAGGGCTCTGTCTGCATCCTTCTCTAATGAACACAACAAAACACAGGACACAGTCAAACTTCTGGTGAAGCTCTACACCACAGGGGAAATATAAACAACACAGCCATCAAAAGTTACCTGAGTACAAATTTGGGGACAGCAGTAAAATGGCCTCCGTGTTTTGTAAGAAATGCATATGTTTTGGAAACAGAATGTGTGCCCTCCAAGTGGAAAGAAAAACACCCAAAAAGGTTGGGTTTTTAATAATTGAAAAATGCACTTATCTAGTCTAAAAGGACTAATTAAAAATTTAGAAACTCATCATGATCACCTATTCATTTCAAGGGAGAATTCTGGAAAAGAGACAGGAGAGAATTAAACATAAATAAATTAAAATAACAAAAAAAACCCTATTTGAAGTATGATGACTGTGTTTGCAGTGAACACCAGAATTCCAGTACATGTCATAACCTACAAGGATGAACATAAAACCTTCTTCATCCCATTACCAGACATGTAATGCATTCTAGTGCTAATCTGTGCTTTGGTTCCATCTGAAGACACCTTCGGAGTGGTGGTAAGCCTAGTTTTAAAATTCATGGCCAAACTAGTGGGCTCAGAAAGAAAAACCAAAATAATCCAAGTAAATTCTTCAATTATGAGAGACTGACAAGAACAGGAGTGACTTCTGTGGACATGAGAGGACTCAGCAAGGCCTGAAAGAAATGCAGAAAGGTAAAGCATGGTATAGAAAAGATTTCTGGGGAATGGCTGCATTGCCTACATCATTATGGAAGAGCGTTAAGTGAAAATAAAAAGGTGAGAAACTTGGTTAACAAGCTTTTCTTTTCATTACAGATCATGTTAAAGAGGTCACCAACATCAAAACCCGAAGATTAAAAGTGTATTTCCAACAGCATTCACGAGGCTTCACCAAATAGGTTGATTAATGACAGTTCACAGTTCAGAAGAAAACAAGTTCCCCAACTGTATAACACCAGAATGAGAACCACATAAAGACAAATCATTTTATTAAAAAACAAGCAACTCCCACTGATGGTTTGACATTTGTATTTGAGACATATGAAGAAAAGCTTAAAAGTGGGACATTCATAATTCATAGCTGGGAGTAGTGGGTCAGGTTTTGGAAATTCAGATGGACCAGCTAAAGGTGTTCCCAGAGGGACAAAATAAAATAACTAATGGTCTTAAAAAACCAGGTTCTATCAAAAAAGAATTGAAGTTGTTTAAGCTTCAGAAAAGCAGCACAGAAGACACAACCCTATTCTTCAAAACATAAGTTACTGTAAAGGGGATACTATTTATCTGTGGTAGACAGGATGAGCAAAAATGGGTATGAATTGCTGCAACAAATAAGAAAAACCTTGTCTATATAAAAAGTTAGATGCTGGAATAAATTTCCAAGGATGTTGCAGTGTCTCTTTCATCATAAACCTTGAAAATTACTTGAGAAGTATTTGCAAGAGATGAGATAGCTGGAGTTATCCCAGGAAAATCTCAAAACTTCTCTTATTTTATATAGTCCGGATTTCAACAGTAAAGATGGTGATTTGTTTTAGAAATGTCAGTATTCAGCTCACATGTCTAAACCCCTTTAAACCCCTTACAGCCAGTCTGTGCCTGTGCTTCTAACCCACTTAGGCAAATAACCAGCACCTCTTCTGCTTCTGTACTTCAATTTACAACGTGATTGTCTCTGAGTAATGGAAATACTTATTCCAAACAGTTTTCAGACCAGACAGACTCTTCTTTTCAGAGAGAGGAACACAGCTATCTAGTTTTCTTCCCTAAAGCTGCCTTTTTCACAGAGATGTGGTCTTAAATTGGCTATAACTACCAAGCTTTTACTTTTAAATAAAGGTAGATTGTTAACAGATGTTCTAGAGAAAAATATCTAACAAAAGATGACCCCCTCCATTCTGCCTGGCTGCCAGCCCAGCAGTGCCAGGAAAAGGAAGGATGGAAGCCAGAGCCCTGGCCAAGGCAGTCTGCGTGGGGCAGGATGGACAGGGCAGGAGGCAGAGTGTCCCAGCCCAGGCACAGCTCTAATCACAGCTAAATGGCTGCCAGTCTGTGCAGGAGAATGAGTTCTGTGAAAATCTCATTGCAATCCACCTGGAGCAGAAGTGCCAGCACTGAGCCAATTTAAAATGAGAATCACACTTCATCTTCCTTGGCTCAGCTGGGGCATGCAGAATCCACTAACCAAGTTACCTTCACAATCCTCCTTCCTCTCTCACACTGAAAGGTACAGTTTGGAGTCCCAGGCTGTCCCAAACCATAAACAATTTGTTCAGTAAGAGGAGTAAGTAAAATGAATTTCATGAGGACTCTATAAGGATGTCTGAATCACTCAAACAGCCACAAGGCCCAGAACACAGGTTTTGTTCAATAAAGATGTATAAACCACAAGCTCTGTTGTTCTCTTCCCCATCCTTTAGATGTGGATGAACCACTCTGTGTCACGGGTGAAAGGACACAGGCACTGTTTGCTCTAATGCCCTGACAGTATTCCCTGAGAGATTGGCCTTTTCCACTCTTTCCTTCCTCCTCAAGAGCTGAAGTCTCATTTCCCATAAGAGAGATTAAGAGGGCACAAACACTTGGCTCCCAGGTGCCACAGCTCATCATCATACAGCTCTCTGTGGAGACTTGAGGTTAGTTATCACAGCCAGCAAGAAACCAGGAGACATTTCTCTCACAGCAAAGTGACAATCCTCAAACAAACTGTTTGCTGCAGAAGTTTCTCTGTGGTCTCACATTTCATTCAGCTTGCCAGCCAGAACACAAAGTTTTTAGCAGTTCAATTGAATGTGCTGGCAATATATTGAATTTATTTGATTTTGGTGCTGGTGATAGTTCATTTCACTTTTCATTTACATCTGGGCAATGCTGTTAACTCCTTCAGCCAGGGATTTTATTCTTACTATCTAAATAAAAAGACAACAAAAATATTTCAATCTCTTTTTACAGTCAAGGACTACATCCAGAATTTTTGAAGAGGTTTAAAGGAGGAAGAGGACAAAAGGGCCAGAGCTGTTCTCTCTTACTGTTTGTTTGTTTTTAAATTTTTTAGGGGTAAGTACTGTACTTGCTAGGCCCTTACATAAAAAATTATTCACATTCCAAACTGTAACAGCCACGTGCATTTTCCTGAGCTCGTTTAAGTCAACATGTACACTAGCCATGGTCTGAGCAGAGTCTCCTGCTGGAGCAATCCTGCCGTGCAATCATTTCTGAATTGTGTTGCTGCAGCAAAACTTCTCAGACAAGGGTGCTACCAAATATGCCAAAAATCAGAACAAGAAGCACTGACGAGATTTTTAAGACAGGAAAAAATGACTGAAAAAATGAGTAAATTGTCTTCCAAGGTCACCCCCAGTAAAGGCTGATTTTGATTTATTGCTTTTTTGAGGTTTGGTTTGGGGTTTTTTGGACCAGCCAGTTTATATTAGGAACTAATTTCCTAATTTATGAAGGAGCCCTTTAAGCTCCCTAGAAACTCCCAGCTTCATGATTTACTTGTTCATTACGGAGAGGTGATTTCAATATCCTTATGTTTCTCATTGTTTTGCATGTAGCCATCCATTACAGCAGAAGAAATTACAAAAATCCTGGAAGATATTATCATTTTCATATCTAGTAAGCCTGATGAGTTTTCTATGAGCAGGATGCATGACACAATGAATATGGAAACTGGAATTACAGGAAAGAAATAAAAATATGGAGAAAGAGAAGAGGACGAAGAAAGGTGAGGCTGTTTTACGCACTGATATAAAAATGAGGGTAGAAGTGCTATTTTTATTTGTGGAGGTTACAGCTCTCCTCTGAACTTATTAATGATTCATTGCATATCACAGGATTAAAAACAAGGACCATCAGCAAGCCTGAGCAGGTAGACAGGTTTCTGACTCCTCTCTTGGAAAAGTCCTGCTCTTTTTTCAGAAAACAAATCCACAGCTGCTTTCCTCATACATGTTGACTTCCAGGTGAGAAGAGGAGGTCACCCAGAGCCCTCACCTGACAGCACAGACACCCTGTGGCTGCAGAAACCCCGAGCTCTGCCAAGCCAAGGGAAAGGTGCTGCAGCCTGGCCTTAGCTTTGGGGACAGGGAATTCCCTCCCACACCGCAGCTGATGACAACTGGGGCAGAATCGGGATGGAGCGCTCATTGCTGAAAGTGCTTTGCTTTAAGAATACTCAGATGGGCCTTTATTCATAATTTAAGTGCTTCAAATCAGAGGTCTACACCCTGCTAATGTTCCCACTAGCAGCAAGAGGGCATTTCTCAAAGGCTTCAGTGGGAACCGAAATTATCCCTTAATGATTTTGCCATTACAAGGCTTACCTATTTTGCTATTGCAAATCATAACTCACAGTTAAATCAACAAAATGTTACAGAACCAAGGCGCAGAAACTCAGGAAGTCTTGGAAATCACCACTTTTGTCTGCCGGAAATGAAATGCCCTTCTCCAGTTTCAGTTTCTGCTGCTGCAAGCCAGGTTGGATTGCAGCACATGCTGTTAAACCAATCACACTGCAAAATACATTTACACTGTTCACCCCCAAAAGGGTGGGGTATATGGATTTTAGAATGACCATGACATGAAGCAATCAGAGGAGGGCCATTCCAATCCAGAGCTAATGCTCCACCTTCATCTCATCACATCCTGCTTTCCTTCAGTCACTGCCCAAAAGGAACTCACACATTCCATTGTGTTTTGTCTCTTGCACCACATCCATAACAAGGGTACCACCAGGTCAAGCTTCTCAGAGGGGTAAACCAGCATATTTTATATTTAATTTCTACTCACTGTCTTATTTTGTGATTCTGCTGTGTTTCCATGCCAGTTAGATAACTCAGAGAAAGCGTGTTTTGTTGTTGCAGTAAAAATAGTGAGGTGTGGTGCTCAGAGATTCCTTCTCCAGCAAAGGGAGGTGTCCCTCAGGAAAGCTTCAGTCATGTCCAGGACAAGAAGGCAAAGCTGGTTCTCAAGATTTCAGCTCTCCACTGTTTGGATCAGATCCCACCTGCATTCTGGAAAAGAGATACATGAAATGTTAATAGATCTCATGGGGTCACTCTGCCCCACTGAAAGCAAGATGCTCAGAGCTTATTACTGTATAGAGTTGTCCAGGTACATTTAAATGATTCATCATACACCTGCTGTGTTAATTAATTACTCAGTGCTATACAAAACCTTTATTATATATAGCTAGATACATGTTATTAGGTCTGATTGCAATATAGCAAAAAAAAAAAAAAAAAACCCGATAACGTCTATTTTTTTAAGTGAAATAGAAAGTTGAGATGCTCAAAAGTTGTGCCTACATGTCTGGAAACCCAGTAAAACATGTACAAATTTTAAAAAATAATAAAAATGATGAAAGCAAACTTACATGAACAAATGGAAAATTTAATTAAAAACAGGATGAAGATGGATTCTGTGCATTTTTCAGGATCAAGTGACCTGGAAAAAGACAGAGAAAACTTTGAGTGGATAAAAAGTGTTTACTTTGAGAACAAACGAGAAAAAACCTGAAGTTAAATAACAAATGTAAGTAATTAAAAATGGAAAAGGAACTTAAAAATATATTTTAAAAGAAAAACTATGGAAATTATATACCAAATTATATTTGACACTTTATACACAGACACATAATTTTCCCCTTATTAGTGCACATTTTTTCCTCTTCCACAGTCCCCCAGTGGCTGCAGTATCTCAGACATGATCACTGCCTTTTCCCCTTCTGGTCAGCAGTGTTTGCATGGCAGTGTCCTGTATTTGAGATGGAACACCTGCAAAGGACAGCAGGTATTGCTGCTTCAGAGAGGCAACAGCCTAAACCCTTCACCCAGCAGACATTCTTTTTTCAGAAGGAAAGGACAGGCAGTGAGTGAGGTGCTCACAGCCAAAGCTACAGGACTTTATTTTGTAGAGGCATCACAGCCCTTCCCCTGCCTGTTTTGAATGGCAGTAAAACCCTCCTTCTCCCAGGTAAGCTTGTCTTTGGTCTAGCATGCATTTCCACAGGAAAGCTTTTCCATGTTTTCATCCTCATGCCATTCAGATATTTCTAGCAGTTGTTCTCATACCAATTCAAGAATCTCTGAATTTTGCCTGAGTTTCTGAGAATTCTGGACTCCAAACTGTAGCACGGAAGGCAAGAGAATCAGCTCCTATTTCTTTCTCACAGCTACAGAGCAGCATTACTCACTTCAGTTTTCCCTAATGCTGGCAGAGCAGGGCAACATGAGTCACTCACTAGCCTCTCCTGCCAACTACTTTTTCCAAGCACAAATCTCCATAAGGGGAAATTAAATATTTCTACAAACTCACCCTCCAAGAGCCAGGAGGACTGTGTTGCTGAGAGTGTTTCTTGACATGACACACTGAAAAAAACCCTGTACTAATCACTGCAGAGCAATCAGAGGATTTAATCATATTCTAGACCTGTCACTTCTCTCCTGTTTCTGAGACAGGCGAGTACATTTGTGGCATTTGGGGCCTGTTTCTGCTGCCACTGAAGTCAAAGGCAAACTCTCCACTGGCTTGCACAGGCACAGAGCCACTATTATGTGCTAGAGAAGAGCTGGAGTAACAAAAGTGAGGATCTTCCTCGGGAGGATAATTGTGCATAGCTGAGCTACTGCTCTTCTCCAGCGATTCTGCGAGATAACATCTGAGGTTTCATAAAACGCAGAAAGACAAGCAGTAATAGGATCAAGAGCCACTTCTCTTGTGAGAGGGACCAAATCAAATTTTCTTGATTAATTCACCTTCCCTTTTTCCCCTAAATAAATAAATAAACAACACAACGGCAGAACAAGACAGGCTCAGTCTAGTGTTTAACTAATTAACAGTACTAATTAGTGTTTAATGGCAATGATAATTATAATCATATCCCTCTGAGTCGATTGAGGCTGCCACATCAGATGGATTGCAATGTTCTCCCTCCCTCTACAACTTTAAATCAATATCACTTCAAACCTGACAGGGTCATTTCATGAAAAGTGATTAGAGAGTCACCTTTATTTTCTGTGTTAAACTGAGAAATTCAAAAGCCTCTTTAAGTGGTGGAAGAAGAAAGGATGAAGCACCACTTTGAGTTAATGAAATCAGCAATTGAAGCTCCTTGTTGTCCCACATAGGCATCATTCTTTAGGTTTTCATTTGAGACAATCCCAAAGCCAATATTCACAGGCTCTGTGCCACTTGCCCATTGTGTAGAAGAGAATAACTCAGGTTAGGAAGGACCTTGGTAGTCCAATCCACCACTCAAAGCAGTGCTACCCAGGTCAGCTCATGCAGAGCTTTCTCCAGCCAAGCCTTGAATATCTCCACGCTCTGGCTACATGTTGCAGCCTTTGATCACCTTCATGGTAAAAAATCCTTTTCCTTATATCTGTCAGGAATCTCTCCCAGACTGCTGTTCAGCCAGGGAGAGGCATCAGACATCCCCTGCAGCTCCAGCTCTGGAAGGCAGCACCCTCTCATGGGAACCCATCTGAGCTGATCCTCTGATGTGCCAAGCCCCTTCAGCTCGTGCTGGATCATGGCCCTGGACACAAGACACTACCCCTGGGCAGTTTGAAGCAGAATTTCTGGGCCACTGTGCCAAGGGCTGCTGCAAGCAGTACCTCTGTGCTGGCTCCAGGCTGGAGCTGGGCTCTCACAGCAGTGCAGCAGTGCGTGACTTCCCTGCACAGCTGGCAGCTGGAGGAGAGGGCTGCACAGCTCCTCACCAGCAGACAGCCAGCAGAAGCTCTCTGCTAGAGCTGACAGGAGCAAAAGCCTCTGGAAGCTAAACCTCAGCGTCAGCAGTGAGCCAGGCGTTCCCAGCCGGTGCAGATATCAGATGTTCCCTGAAGCTCTCTCCAAGAGAAGGTTGCAAAGTGCTGCCTTTTCTGCTAGCCACCTCTGCTTGCTCTTCCAAGCCCCAGGCGCTATGGACAAGGGATGTGCTTGTTCTTTAAAGAAAGGTCAGTGCAGTCTTTGGGAAGGAGCATAAAAAATACACAAATGTAAAGCTGTTGGAAGAAAACTCTTCTGAGTTTACTAGCAAAATATAATCAGAGGGGGCCAATACAGAGTCTGGGAAGTTTCTGAACTGTGCTGGTTAATATCCAGGCTCAGCACCCAGCTGAGATCACCACAGAGGATATAAAGCAGACAAGAAATTCTGCTAAGGAATAGCAGAAGAATGCTGCAGCAATTTACTCTGTTTTACACAAGGCCACCCCTGACCATTGCATGAGGCCAGGGAAGAAATGCAGGACAGCTATGGCGCAGCTGAACAGTGAGAGCAGCATGGCATGGTGCTGAGATATATATTCAGATATAGGGCAGGGCTTTACACAATAACAAACACACACAGCAAATACTCTTACGAGCATTATAATAATGAAAACAGCATGCATGAACATAAAAATCCAAGATAACACAATCTGGAGCATCCAAAGGTCAGCACTGAGTGTTATTGGGACTCTTATTGTTTCCAATGCCAAAAGCAGAAGCTCACTACAGCTGAGTCTCATAGTGGCTCTTGTTTTATTAGCCCTAAACATTCAGAGGAATCTCATAAGGGAGAGATGACTACCTAGGGAACGCAAGCTTTTGATCCATCTTAGCCAGCCATTCTACCTTATTGTGATTTTTTGTGCTTTCCTTTTTAGAATAATCATTAATACTAAGAGAAAAACTTTCTGAAGCCTCTCATTTTGCAAGAAAAATTGTCAGTTCAAGCAAACACATGAGGGGCAGGGATTTATCCCTGTTCCCTGATCACCACTCTCTCTCCATCTCCTCAGCTAGGAATATATTGTTCCCTATATGTTATCTTAAGTCCAGGAGGAAATCAAATATACATTTCTACTAGTGACTAAAGCTCTGATCCCACTATTAGTTAAACACAAGCTTAATTTTATGCATGTGAGTCATCCCATCAACATCCCCATATGCCAGAGACTTTGTGGGATTGATGCCCAAAAATGAAACCATATAATGAATGAATTCCATTTCCAAGTTGCAGAACAGGGGTTGGAAAGTACATGAAGAACTGAGATACTGGAACATAAATCCACAGCATAACATGGGCCAAGGAAGTAAACACTTTAAAAAAAAAAAAAAATTAGCTGATTCCTTGCTCTGAAAGTAAAAACCTCACAAGAGTTGATGTTATTAATTAAGAAGTTTCATTCTCGTTACCCAACAGTCAGTGCTTCTCCAACAAAAACATGGCAAAATGCCTTGCTTTAAAGAGCACATGCCAGACTTTGGATTTAGCTCTGCCTGCTTTTGGCCACCACAGCACCGCAAATTTGCTACATCTTGCATTCTGCCCCCATATGTTAGGATTATGTCTAAACCAAACTACTCTTCTCTTTTCTACACAGGCAAAACAAAAAAACTTCAGCGATCCATAGTACCAATGAAACCCCCTAAGACATACTTACATTTGAAAAACTCTTTGAAACATTAACTAAATAATTACAACGAAACATAAGTAATTGATACACTAATGAATTATTAATGTGAGTACTGTGTATGCTGTTTAAAATGGCTGCAGCACTTCAGTAATGAAATGGCTCATTACAGCAGTGGCAACTGTTTGCTCTATTGCAGGAGCATATGCCAGAGTAAGAGTTGTGGTGTAAAATCACAGGATAAAACAATATTTAACAGCTCGGAGTGAAACCCCAGCTCTTACATTGCTGGCCATGTCTAGAAGCAATGCACCCAGAATTTCTCTTCATTGGCATTTCTGTCACCTGCTAAAAGACAAATGTATTGGGAGATTGCTACTCAAAAGCAAACATGACTTATAACCTCAAAGGCAGTGGGATTTTACAGTAATATAAACAGAATGAATCTTCTTCAGTCCTTTCACAAAGTATTTTATAGTACATCCTTTCCTGTGTACTAAACCCACTTTTTTAATATTCATTAAAGCATATTTCCCATAAACCCTGTGCATGCTCAACATTTAACATCATGTTTTACAAAGAGTCATTGTCAGAAGTGAGCAAATAATTTCTTCACAAATATCAACACTTTGTATTTCCAAACTATCTGAGGCTTACCTCTTTCTCCAGACAGTTTGTAAACACAGTGCTCCCAGGCTATGACAACAGGGGATTACTCTCATTTGAACTTGCATAGTAAAACCTGCTTAATTCTGCTTCTCCTATTAAGCAGATTAGTTGAAATATATATATATATATTATTTGATTTTACAAAGGAAAATTTTAATACCAAAATATGAATTCAAAATTTAGAGTCTGCAAATATTTACCATGCTCTCTTCTCACATTGTTCCAGATAGCAAACTTATCCCTGACAATATTCATCTCCTGTAAACACTGGCAAAGCAATTTCAGAATTGTTATTTCATTGCATATTCACTAGCTGTTGCTGGAGGTATTTTGTTCAGCTCTAATTAGCACAGTTAATAAGATCAATATTTTCATTACTGAATGCTGCAGTAAGGCAAAACATGCTTAAAAACTTACATTTACAAAATCCCAAGAAATATATTTCTTGGAAAATCCTACTCATTTATTTCAAAAGCAAAAAGCCCTCAAAAACTGGAGAAAAAACACTTATGGTGCTTGTCATTTTGCTGAGGACAAAAATTAAAATTGAAACATCCATATTAGTTAGGGGTGCACTTAGAGACAATAGGAATCTTTATTCTAATTGGCTTTTTACTACAATTTACACGTGTCCAATGGCTTTTCCAGGAGAAATAAGCACTGCAGTTGGACTCCCTTGCACAGCTTAGAGTTGACACCATCACTCTCCTTGTGCCCTCACCTGACTTTGAAAGAACCCAAAGACCCAGAAAAAGGGAAAAAAAGGAAAAAAAAAAAAAAAAGAGAAAAAGGGAATACAAACATCAGCTGTCCTGGTTCCCACATATCTGGCCTATATTAGTTAGCATTCTTCATGTCTAACAATAATGGGTCAGAAAAGGATCCTGACTCTATAACTTTTTTTTTCCCCCTGAAATGCCTTTCTTCTTTTTTAAAGAGAAAAGCTCAAATCTGTCCTTGGAAAGCACTCTTCCATCCATTCACTGAACTTTTTTAATGAATTGACAATTCACTGTGACTCTACCTCTGCAGAGATGTCACTCAGGAAATTGTCAGTGTAAACTACCCTAAAATAATTCCATGCTCATGTTGAGTAATTATTTTAAAAACTGTTCCTGCAGAAAAATATGATCAAATATCAAACAGATACTGTATAATTAAGCAGCAAGACACATCAGGGAGTAGAATATAGGTCTAGGTGCTTTATTAAGCATCAGGCTGAAGGCAGGGATTGTCAAAACAGAAAGGCTGTGCATTATATGGCACAGCTTGTAACATAAATCTGTTCCCTGGGGTAACACATCCTGCACCTGTTGAGGTTTTGCCACCCACTGTGGCCACTCAAATTGGTTTCCTTCATTTCCATGCCCATCTTTTCTACTCAACTGGTTCTACTTCCCCACCAACTACCCTGCTAAACTCATAATTTACAGCATTGGGCCTGATGAGATATTCACAAGGCAAAAAGCACAAAAGACAAGAAAAATTTGGCATAATACCTCTAGGAAAGGCAAGTGAAAATGCTGATGAAACACACTAGGCAGCTCCCCATGCATATTCAGTTTGCTATTAGCAATATGAGCTCTCATAAAAAACCTGTTCTTTTAGGATGACAATTATAGCAGCAAGGCCAGCTTGATCTACTGTCCAAATATGAAACACTTAATTTAAGAAATGGAGAAAAGCTATTTAATAGGAGGAACATAAAGAGGAGCCATTTGGGAACTTATCTGATTCGTAAGCTTCACATACTCATTTTCTAACAGACGCAAATGCCTGCAGTAGCTTTAGAATTATAGGAGGTAGTACATGTGCTGCTCACACACTCAAATGAGAAAATATTTGAGCTGTACTGCTGTTTCTACACCAGCAAAGAGCTGAGAGAACAGAGTGTTGGAAAACCTAAAACCAAACATGCAAATAAAGAAGCTCTCCGGTGCACATTAGATCAAGCCAATGTCCTCCCCCCACTCATTTCTTGATTCTCCACTCTCACTTGATTGAAAAATTAGTTAGAATATTATGTGCAAGGGGAGGAGTTAAAAAAAAATTGATTCCTTGACTGGATATATCACTGGGTCAAGATGCATCATTTCTCAATATGACAGCAGAGATGAGCAGCGTTTCCAGAGGTAGCCTTTTCTCTTTTTCTTTTTGTAAAACAAGGCTGGATTTTGGTAAAGAACAAAGACATCCATCATTAAACTCAATCCCCTGAAAACATGTGCCAGGGGTCCTGGGAATTCATCACTTACTGATGCTACCCAGGGAATTCTCATATACTGCAAGTCTGTGGCCATTTCAAATTATGACAAAGGAGAACACTGGGTCACCCCACTGAGGAATCTCAATCCAAAACAGTACTGAGAATAACTCAGGTTTATACTGCAACATTTCCCATCTTCATTATGCCACACAACAGATTTAGAGACGGTTGTACTCCATTGTCTGCTCTTTTTACTGTCTCTGTCACTAGAAGGAGACACCCAAAGCGTAATGCCAAGCGCAGGCTGTGAAAGATATTAATACACTCAACTCCTTCATATTTTATAAGTTAATTTGCCAGGCGCTTCAGCATGCTCTTACAGGTTGCTTCACCTGGGAAAGAGAACAAAAGTAGATGGACATTCTTATCACAGGGCAAACAGAGCTTCAACAGCCCCAGATCCTTACTGGGAACACTTCTGTGCCATGGGCTGTGCAAACCTCTGAGCAAGAAAAGACCCAAAATAACACATGATGGTCACCATTTAGCACTGTGTTTGTGAGACCTTTCCAAAATACAGCATTTAAGGGTGTGCAGGTTTATATACATATGCATGCATACATGCAAATACATACTTCCACTGCAGAAAACCACAAATTCTTTGATTTCCTCAGGTAAGGACAGTCTATATGCAGTATTAATACAGGAGACTCCACTGCCAAGGGTTAGAGAGAGAAAGTGAGGGCAAAATAAAGGTTTTTTGCTCGGGTCTGAAGTAGACAATTGCTGCTGTGGAGGAGTCTGGAGACTGTAGTTGTGGCTAAGAGGGGAACAGCATCAATTTCTTCTCACAGCATTGCTACTCAGGGTCTTATTTAGCATGATTTGCAAAGAAAAGCTGGAATTTATCTTATATACACAAAACCCAGTGCAACTCTACTCCAAATCTTTGGCTACAGAAACCTAAACCAGAATTACGTTCTTAGAGATATTAAAAAAAAACCAAAAAAACCTCGAAACCAGAAACCCAAAATGTTCAGAACAACTGCCAGGAATTTTGTCTTTATTTGTTTGTTTGATGGTCTGTGCCTAATAAACAATGCATCCTCTTAAGCCATTCAATTAAATCAAGACCAAAGAAAGAACCAAAATCCATCCATCTCTCTCCCCACCCCCATTCACAGGAAAACTTTGATCTGTCATGCTGGCAATAAAACCAGAAAAACACCCAACCAAAACATTCCTATCACTCCACTGCATTACTTAGGCTCTGCTAGTTAAACTCCACTCAAGTAATCAGTTACCATTTATTGGTTCATTTATCTCCTGGTCTCTGCAATCAAATAAGAAACGAAAATAATGCACCTCAGGAGCAGCAAGGCAAACACTGTTAGGCAGGGGCTGTGCTATTTGAAGGTCAAGAAAAACAGCTTTTGGAGTCAAGTGGCAGTCAAAACCCTGCCTTATTGTGTTGCCGTTGCCGAGGTTTGTGCTCTCCAGTACACTGAAATACAGCTTGCCTTCCTCTGGAATTTCTGCTCATTTACGCCAGAGTAAATCAGCAAAGGTTTTGGATCATAGGAATTAAGCTCATTGATGACTGAGCTTAGTCACATCACAGAGGGATACCTGTGCAGTCTTTAATCAGAGAGAGCTTAGCTCGCTCTTATGTATAAATTCTAGATCTTCTATGATACAATTTTCTCTTCTGCCAGTGAATCATGGCTTAAAGTTTGCTTAATTCTACCACAGCATGTACCTCATGTAATGGCCTCCCCTGCAGACAAAATCTCTACCCAAAACACTAGGCTATTTCAGAAAGAAACCACTCTTATTTGCCTGAATTGGTTGGTGTGGTACTTAAATAGCCACATTCACCTACTCATTTCTCTAAATGCTTGTTTTCAAATGCTTTAAATTATTTTTGGCTCTGTTAAAGTTAGAAAAAGGTTAGGTAATTACAGAACACGTAAGTTTTAGAACAGATTCATATCAATCACATATTCAAATTGGGAGCATGTAAAGCAGCAGACATTAAATTCTGCACCACCAATTTCTGTTTCTAGGACTAGGAGTAATACTTTAGTTAGACGCAGAGAGACCCAAGTGAGAATGAAAAAAAATAAAGAAACGAACCAAAGGGCAGAGGGACTGTGTAAATCCTCAGATGGTTTTGACATTTAAGTGTATCAGTTTTCAGATAAGCCATGGACTTTGGATGACATGTGATAGAAGGAGAGAACTCAGCGATGGAAGAGAAGAATTAGCAGGGCATTAAGCAGCTCTGTTCCACTCTGACGGAGCTGTGTGTTTTTAAAGGCCACCTGGCATATCAGGCATATCCCTTTTCAGGCTGTACAGGTTACAGGGCTGCAGACCTCAGGCAGATCTCTGCAGTCTTTAGCCATTTGGGATGAAAGATTGAAGAGTCTCAAATCTCCTCTTCTCCTCCACCATGACCCATAGAGCAGACCCCAGCTGAAGGTCAGGTTTTCTGTAAAAGGGCTGCTCACTACTAGCTAAAATCCTTCACTACATTTTATCCTAAATTACCTTTAAAACTCTCTAAGTGAGTCTTAGGCTCTGAGGCCCATCAGGGCATGTTTAAAGCACGTTACAGAAGCCCATGAATGCAGTTCAGTGGTCACTGGAGCACAACTTCCACCTGGATGGCACAGCAGGCAGTGGATCCTGAATCCTTCCTGAGGGACAACAGCCCCGCTGAGACTTGAGCTGTGCTGTGGGACCCATGGAGCAGCTGTGTCATGGGTAGTGCCGTCCTTGTGTCCTGGGCAGTCCTGTCCCTGTGACCCTGTGTCCCTGTGTCCTGGGCAGTCCTTGTCCCTTTGCCCTGGGCAGTGCTGTCCCTGTGTCCCCCTCGGCACTGTGGGGCACCCCAGGGTGTGTCTGGGGATTTGCTGCAATTAGGATATTTAACGATGTGGCTGTTTGGGCACAAACATTGATTCCCTGGCCTCACATCCCCTGAAACAGCTCAAGTGACCTTCACAGCCTGCCCAGCCCTGCCTGATGCCCCAGTGAGAGCTGACAAGATTTACTCCAACAGGAGCCAGGCCTGACCTTCCCAAAAGCAGGTCCCTGCCCTCTGACCTTGCTCCTTGTGCTGGGAAAATTCAAACCGTTATTTTATGGGAAAAGAAAGCTCTTACCCACCTTTCTTCATACCTCACAGGGCTTTGAGGAGCCTGGTCTAGTGGTCTAGTGTCTCTGCCCGTGGCAGGGAAGTGCCCTAGAGGATCCTCAAAGCTCCCTTCTAATCCAAACCAGTCAGGGATTCCATCAGCATCCAGCCTTCAAGTCAGCTCTGCCAAATCAAACATGAGAAGAATCTATTCAGTTTGCTAATGACACTGACCTGGTTTTCCTTCTGACCTTTCCTTTATTTTCCAGTGACTGCCTTCCTTCACAGCCCTTAATGACATTTAGAACCAGATTTTTAATTAATGTGCCCAAGAAGCAGATAGTCAATTAGGATTTTAACAAATACCTCATAGGCTAGGCATATCAGCTCTACTGATGAGGTGGGTACATAAATGCTTTTGAAAATCAGTCAGACATCCATCTGCAGCTTAAAGCACCTAATGACCTCAAAAAATAATCCAATCTTCAAGTTCTAGATACTCTAAAAAGCTTTTGTTTTTTAAGATACGTATCATGCATATATACAGAGGGAATATTTCTCAGTCTCTTTCAAGCAAGAACAGAAAACATTGAAAAAACCCACAAAACTCAATCCTTTGAGCCTCATAAACTTTCTAAGGAAATTAACTGTCCTGTAATCCTGCTGGTAGAAAATGAGTGCAAGTTGCAAGCAGTATTCCAAAGCACAGTAGCAAGAGTAATTGGCTTCGCCCTCCATCCCAAAGTCCTTGACCTTTTGCTCCTCATTAGGGACATAAAACATTGGGAAAACAGTTACGTTTGTCATATTTCTTGTAAAATTATACAAGTAGAAATTGAAATAGTTAGGAGTCAATAAAGTGAATTTGAAAAGCTGCCTGTAGGAAATTGCTAAGAATAGGATTCTTCAAATCCCCTTTAAGTGATTCTAGCAATAGTTGTGCCACATGCACTTGTACGATGCACTTCAAAGCATTAAGACTCTAACAGAGTGAAATTATAAACAAAGCTGTAAAATTTAAAGATGCTAACACATCTGCTACTGTTCTGGTATTTAAACCCCAGATCCTTGTGAAATAACAGCAATCATACAAACACCTGAATTTAGAGACTTTCTGATCCCTGCTTTTCTCCATATAATTCATTACTGGCATTAAATATTTCATTGAGAGATCTGCAGAATTGAAACATACTGTCACCTACACATTGCTACTCACAGGCTTGCTCCTTCTGATTTTGGTGGTGTTTTTCACTTAAACCCACGCAGGAGAATATCATCCCAGGTAGGTTCTACTGCTATTGACAAAAGTTTGTAACTCGCTGCTAAGACAGAACAAATTCAAGCCCCAGGATTTCAGAAGTAAATAACTTTAGGCAACATCTGACAGCATATTTCTGGCACACATATTAGCATGTACATTACTGGAGGCAATAACGTTGCCTCAGGCAGAAGGGTAAGAAAGCAATATTGATAATAATAATTTAATTAAATAGGGAACATTAAAATAACTGATGTATCAGCACAGAAAGGTTGCACTACCAAAATTGCAGTAGAACAATACAAATTTTCATGCTGTGAATCAACAAGGAAAGAAGCACAGGAGTTGCTCTAAAGGAGCAGGAGAGAGAACTCCAGTCAAGGGTATAAGAGTAATTGCCACTTCAATCTACCACTCCTGAGTAATTTGCAATAGTCAGTCAGCTTCTCTGCCTTCAGAAGTTAAAGCAATAAGGCAAGAAAAAATAATTGAACCTGAAGGATTTTTTACATGACTACTGGTTCTACACACAGAGTTATTTTATATATATATATATATAGATAAAGCATATATAGTCCTAGAAATATCAGGCCTACAAATATAAATTTAATTGCAATGAAGGATAATGCACAGATACCCAGCAGGGTATGTGGGAGACAAATAACATCCCCTGCTAGATATCTGCATGTTAATGAAAAGATAAATTACCAGCAGGACAAAGTATCATAATATTTAGGAACCCCACAGAAGAGAAAGCCCAGTTTTGACCTGTATAGGATGTATAGCATCTGGGTACTCAAACTTACTCTTTTTTTCATTCTTTTTACTTATTTTCTATGTGTTTCTCTATGATTTCTGTGTAGAAAATATCTGCATTCTTGTGTTATGTTTCTTCATAAAATGTCCCATTTCTGTCTCTTGCCCACTGACACAAGAAAAATAACTCATGTAATCAATTAGCAGCACAAATTTTACCCTTTAAATATCTGACATATTCGAAATTTCATTAGTAAATTCCAGTAATATTCCATTTATTATATTCCATAATTAGCAGACACATTCACTAATTATGATTTAGGAATAAAACCTGAGAAACAGAAATTATATCATTTCATTGTTACTTGTTCTCTGATTCACACATAAAGCCATCTATTTATTTACAGAACCGAAAAAATAAGTTTAATTCTTATAGTGAAAACTGGGCTTGTGAAAATTTACCTCCATTTCTTAGGGGAGCAAATATAAACCAACACAAAGACCTATTAAAGGTCTTTACAAAAATGATGTTTGAATGAACTTTGATATCCAGGTTCATCACTAGCTCTGTTAAACCTACTACTTTAAATGTACAGAAATCTTTCCAGAACATCTTCTGACATTTTGAAATTCATTTATTTATTCCTTACCAACCTGCTTATTAAACAACTTCTTTATTTAATTATTATGAAATGAGAGGTTTGCACATCAAAGATTAATTGAGAGTTTCGTGAATTTTTTCAATATTCTGTGCTGAAATACATTAACAAAACTGCCTTGTGCAGACATTTGCAAACATAAATTTACAAATCTCTTTTTTCCATCAAGGCAGAAGTGTCCATAAGCACTGCTGTGGTGTGGCCAGGGCTCCAGGCTCCTGGAGACTGCGGTTACAGACCTCCAGCATAGCCACATTCTTCTTGTCTAGCCTTGTAATTTTTTGCCAGGTACTCTGTACATTAACTTGTTTCATTTCAATCGCCCTGAGGGTTTCTTCCTCACTAACTAATGGGGAGCTTGATGCATCATTACTTTAACATAGAACAATGTGATAAAGCTGTAGGATTCTCCAGTAAAAAAAATTACTGGTTCTGCTCCTAATAAATTAGTTCTCAAAATATTCAGCTGTGCCTCAGCAAGGCCTTTATATTTAGAATGGTATTTAGAAGAAATATTTTACTGGGCTCCACTAATTTCTATAAAACAAAGGATAATTTCAGTTTACCTGCACACACAAAAAATATATGGAGACAGGGTGAAGATATGAACTTGCTTCACACAAAGAACTCAACACTGCATATTCATAAATGTCAGGAACAGGTTTGTTTGCTTTTAATAGCCTAATTAAACTGAAACAACACAGGAGACCTTTGATTATAGTCTACCAAACCTAGGGTTGTTTGTAAATGCAGAGGTTTTGCTTTTCATTCTGTAAGGCCCTGATCTGAAGCCTCAGAATGGCTTAGGAATCATTTCCCAGTCACTTATACAGAGCTGAGGCAGTTCAGACCAAAGCTGCCAGGCTGGAGACAAATCTCATTCTGTCTGCATTCCCCTTGACTCACTTCCCAGACTTGCATTTCTCTGTATTTTGCATATTCTTTGGCTAAAGTTTTTAATTATCACATTCAGGTTTTCCCTCTCAAAGCAACCTCAATGGGGAGAGAGCTTCTTAAAATATATTTTACTGATCGTCCTTTTCCTCTTGGGTGCTGTGTGTTGGGATAACAGTTTTGGTATCTCCTATTAACTTAAGCTATGTACCACATCCCTTCATCTGTTTGAATTTCTCCTAGCAATTTCCTTACTGACTCCTGAGCATTTCTGCCTATGACCTTTTGTGTAAAGATTAAAGATTAAGGGCTCCCAAATGCTTTTGCAGACATAACTGATGGGGTTTAGAACAGTTCTTGCTATTGTCAAATCCTACCACTGATCTAGAGCTGAGTACCAGGAGGTCATGGCACTGACACTTTAAATAAAATCTCAGTCCCTCACTTCTTTATCATATTGAGTCCAAAAAGATTCTGGGTGTACAGAGCATTCAGCAACACAGACAGTATAATACAATAATTCCTACTTCTTGGCAAAAAGGGTGATGGTTCTCATCCCAAATTACATTGCCTCCCAAAAATACTTGGTTTGTAACATATTTGATTTCTTCCAAAAGCCTGAGCCCTTATCTATACTGGGGGAGAAAAAACAGTCATTTAAATAGTGGAAAGGAATAATTGCCAAGTATATCAATAAGATATTGATAATCTACCTCTTCATGCCCCACAGTCCCAGTGGAGCCTTCCTGCATTGTGTGGTTCAGTGGACTGGAAATCCTGGCTGTGTTTGATCTGCCACAGCTCTGCGGAGAAGTCAACTGCCTTCTGAACTTCCTTTTACACAGGATCTGTGCTCAGACAAAAACCCAAAAATATGGGTTAATATTTCAGCAATTGCACCAAAAAAATATGATGCTATAAGGTCTCACTCATGTGTAAAGGGGCTGATCTGGTCCCAGGAAAATCAATAAAGTTTTGTTATTGACTTTGCTTGGAGCAGCATTGATCTCTCAAGGCAACAAATGCGTTGAATTAGGTTAGTAAATTACTGTTCCCACGACCAAGTTAAAAGACAAATGAGTAGTTAAGTGAGAGTCTGGTTACAATATCACATCACAGGGCTTCCTGGTTATTTTCTTGTGGAATTCAGACAGCAGAATTTCAAAGAAAATATTCTCCAATCAGTACACACGGGAGTTTTATATAAAAGAATATAAATAATTTACAAATAGAAAGATTGTAAATCTGTCTCATACCAAAAGGAATCTAAAAATCAAAGTTAAAGACATCCCATTAGAAGGCTGAATGAAGATCAGCTGATTTCTTGACTGAGAGTTTCACACAGTTCTGGCTAAGCACATTAGAAAATACATTCTGTCAGGACTGAATATTTAATTTACATACGTTTTCAAAAATTCAGACTATATCTTGATTAATGAAGCTTTTCTTGATTAATGAAGCATTGCAAAAAGTCTCTGTGGGAGAATGCTATGTTAAAATGAAGAAGCTTTTAATACAGACTTTTAAAATTTTTCGAAGTGGATATTCACACAGGTCTTAAGACTTGCATGATCCATTTATATGCACAGATTAGAAATGATGGCATTTCCTTTTTGCAGAGGTCTCACGTGCCTGCTCCCAGTGATTACATGGCAGAGGCAGGCAGTTCTCACAATGAAACACTCCTCAGAAAAGATGACCTATAATGCAATAGGTTATGTGCCACAGAAGACAGCCTATAAATATTTTAAAATGTTGAATACACGAAAAAGCATATTTACTTTTATTTGCTGTCTCATTCCAAGGGCAGAAGCACCTTCATTGCAAAAGATACCGACTCTGCATTGCTTAAATATACATAGATATATGAATAGATATTAATACATAGTAATACAATGAAATGAAATTATTACTGTGTTTGTAAAATTGCTCCTCTAGTGAACTCATCGGCAAGCAAGCACTTGGCCAATAAGAGCTCTTCAGTGGATAAATTCTTAATGATGGAAAGTAGGCTAACACTGAAATTCTGTTCGCGTATGACCTTATTTTCTTTCTCCATTTCCTTAAACTGGAATATTACCATTTTTTTCTGCAAAATGCCTACTTAAACTTGAGTGCTACAGAGAAGACAAGCCAGTGCAAAGCACTTAAATTCCTAAACAAACAGCCTGGACTCAATGTAAAACTGACCTTTTTGATTCAAAAACTTTTTTTGAAAATTTAACATGACACACATAAAATCTTTATTGTCAGCAGCCAAGCAGTTCAGAGCTAGTTCTGTAATCCCAGTGTGGGACCTAAAGTGCACACAGGAAGCTGGATTCAATTTTTCACTTAATTCCAGAAGTTACCCATTATCCTTCCTTACTGAGTAAAAGGGTTACTTTTCCTTGGCAAGCTCCTTGGTATGCGAAGCTAAAATTGGGTCTCAGTCACAAAAGACCTGTCAGTAGACATTAAATTATCTAATTACTACTGAACATGTTATTGAACAAGTCATATTTAAAGTAGGAATGACACAAATCAAAACCCATTCTTAAAATAGCCCTAAGTGATACACATCCCCCAATATAGCCTCAGCATTCTGCTACTGTCTCATCCACGCAGTGTCCAGTGTGAGTCACAACTGAGACTTGTGAAATGCTGCATCCTCAATCCTTTTGGCTTAATAGGAGATGTGGGGAGAAGCAATGCGAGGGAAATAAAGCCGTCCAATCAAGATTATCGTTTTTAAAAGACAACAATTTCAGCCCGTGGGGGTTTTATTCATCAATAACAATTGCAGTGAGACCCAACAGAGAAAAGAGATCTTTAATATCAATAACACAAAATGCTACCTTGCTAATGAAGACATACGAGTTTATTGATTAGTTGTGCAGGAATGTTTATGTTGGTTTTGCTTCTAGTTGCTCATATATGGATGAGCTCTTCAGTTTCACTGCATCTGCATGCAAGGACTTGCAGAAATGGTAGTAAGGGATTTATTATAGCCCTGCTCCCTTCTTTCTCACAGCCTACACTTCCCCCTACCTGGGTGCTGCTGCACTTGGCATGCACCAAGCACAGGCAGAAAAAATGTAGGATCATGTTGAGCCTATGGAAATTCACTCAAATGAATCAAGAGTGGTTTTCGCAAAGGTCATTTAACACTGACCAGGCTCTGCTGCCACTTTGCTCTGCCCTGCCAGGACCTGGGCTGCAGGACCCACAGACACCTCCACAGCAAGAGAATGCAAACCCATCAAATATGCAGAGGAGCTCCAAACACTCTATCAGGACAGCCCCTTGAAGGATATGATCCACAGGAATTTGCCTGTCCTTGTTATGGCCAAACTGTCTGCCCCAGAAGTGCTCACAGCAGCTCCTCAGAGAGCAAGTTGCACAATCTCAGACCCTTGGAATAGGGAAGAATGTATAACCTTCAAAGAGCATGAATGAAATGAGGTTTAATATACACATTACTTCTAAAACTGCTTTGATTTTTCTTTCTTTTTTGCTCAGTTTCTTATATTGATATGGACCAGATGCAAGGTTCACAGCCTGATCCAGCTCGAAACCGATGAAGTTTCAGAGGTGTGCACATTCAGCATTTGGTTTTGTCTGACTTCTAGAAGAAAATATCAGGAGAGATTTTCTTCAATTAAGACCAGCTGCTTCTGCTAGGACTGTCAATGGCAAATTAAGATTTTTGTACCTTTAGATATGGAAAAACTCACAAAATATCAGCTTTGCTTAAGAGTTCATTCTTAACATTTTTCTTCTGAGATCCACAGAGGAAATGGAGAGGGAACAGCTTTTAATTACAGTATGTTTTCTTGCTTGTTGGAAACTTCTAATTTTACTGCCTGTAGGCTATCTGGGAATTGAGAGAAAATCCTACATTCCAAACCAAACCCAAAAAAGCTAGAGCTCAGTACAAAACATACAGTGTAGCAAATTTCAGCATATAAGCAGAGTTTCTTCTGCCTTTATTTAAAAGCATGTGCCCTTCTCCATAAGGAAGCCCAGAACCACTCCAGGGAAACACAGCCTGCTCATTGCTCACTGCTTCTGCCTACATCAGGACTTTGGAGCAAACAGGACATTTCAGCCACTTCCAGATGACTCCAAAGATCTCATCTCTCAGTTTGTCAGTCAGACTGAATAGAAGTACCCAGGGACATAGAAGTACAGAAATTTCCACAGGCCATTTCAGTCCTGACCATACTTCAAAAAGCAGGGCATGCTACATTTCTGTCACTGCCTTCCCATAGCTGTCTTGTTTTTATTAGGATCACTTAGAAACTTACCAGGATCTTCAAAGTACACCAACCAATCTCCCAATTTCATAAGTCTTATTCAATTTTCAATTAAAAAAAAATTAAAATAAATGGATCCAGAAAATAAGACAGAATGTGATAAAAACCTCATTAGCACTGTAATAATTAAGCATGAATAATTACCATACAAAAATAGTTATTTAGCCAATTTTGCTTGGATTCTGTACTTGTCTTTCAGGACTCTGGTTCTCTGGCTGTCTTTGGAGGGCATCACAAGAGACCAGAACTCACCAAATTCAGGATAAATTACACCTTTTCCTTTCTTATGTACAATGCATGATACCTGCAGAAAGCATTTAGCACTCTTAAATCCAATCTGATTTTGACATAACATTCTGTTTGGTTATTATTTTTGGTGTGTTTCAAGAAGCTGCCATTAAGCTGAACACTGTAGAATTCCCATGAATTTTCTACCTTTCCACATTCCAAAGATAGGCATCAAGTTAGGCTTTTTCAATGCCTTTGATTGAATCATCTATATTGCATAGTGAGTTTGAACAATGACCACTAGCAGCTCTGAGGGTATTTCACCAAAGTCTCCATGTAATCTAGGATCACTGCACATTTATGTGAATAGGTGGCCTTGTACACCAGGAGGAACTATTTAGATTGATATCCTTCCAAATCCCACCATCTATTTAGTTATCTTTTACAAATCTGACCCAGAAACTAAATCAGAACTGTTAGGACAGTGAGAACTGCTTTCCTCCTTGAAATTCAGAGACACGAGCCAAGGGGAAAGCATGGTAAATAATACAGTGGACAGCCTTGTTTTAAAGTTTTAATAGTGAAATTAGTAGAAAACCTTCTTGATTGAAACCAATTTTAAAGAGAAATCAATGCAGAAGTTATCACGTTTTCTGAAAGATTTACGGGAATATTTACAGGCAGAATAACTTTTGCATATATTACACAACTTCAGTTCTAGACTCTGACAAGGATGGAGGCTTAGTGGGACTGTTCTGTCCACCTCTAGCTTGATGCCTGCTTAAAAAAAATTTCTCTGACTCTCATTGATAAAGAAGCAGCTGTCAGCCCTAATTTCCACACCAGTTGTTATTCTATTAATAATTATCTCCCTTACATTCCATGCCATCAGAATCCATAACTGCTTTTTTCAAACATGTCAATAATGTATTCAACAAAAGCTGTGAGTGTTCCTCCAAGAAAACAGTGCAAGCCATCAGGAAGCTGGCTGTATTTAACAGCTGGCTCTATAGAAGTGACTTTGAATATCCACACAGACCACGAGAAAATGGTGCCCTGTCTATACTACCCTAATCTAAATGTGGACGAGCCATGACCTTTTTCTCTGGACAGTAAATATTTGGTCAAAAGCTGATTTTCATTACAGAAGAAAACAATTAAGAAAAAAAACCCTATATAATTTTTTTTGTTTGTTTACAAAGTCACATACTATTACATATAATATTAAATTAAAAAATAATAATAGAGTAACCCAAAAATGTTCAAAAGTCATGCTCTTATTCAGTCCCTCAGAAATTGTGATATGTAAAACTCCACAGGGACTGTCTTTCCAAATCTGCCATCTCTTCCCTTTAAAAGTATTTAATATATTTGACATGTGTATGTACAGAAGAAATCATAAAAAGTGTACCTCCTCCAGATATAACCTAGAAGACACCACCATCATTGCAGATAAACTATTAGGCCATTAGTACAGCAAGACTGGATTTATGTGTCCTCAAAATAAGAAAAAACAAACATTAGCAGAAACCCATCATTCAATGCACAGGCCATTTTGCACATTTCAGGGCCTTGCAAACAAGTTTAAAACTTTTATCCCTGACTTGTAGAGACATTCACTATGTTTACAATACATTTAATGCATTACAATTACATATATATCATCAGTTACATTTCAGATATCAGTCATATTTAAAGCTCAAAAGATTTACCTTCCAAGTAGAAAATATATCTAAATGAGAACTAACAGTGGGAAAATACCTGAAAGTCTGATCTCCTTTCTTTTAAAGATGTCAGAAATTAAGTATTTGCACTGATATCAATGGGGCATTAAATCTGTAACTAATTCCATATGTGTGAAAGCTGTAAGGATTAAAAGTGTAGAAGGATGCTGTACAATAAATCAAAACCATAGCAAATTCTGCAAGGTTGCTGAAGTGAGCCGCTCCAGGCAATCTGGATATGAAAATTAAATCAATTTATGGGAGGAAAAACCATACTTACCCTCTAAGTATTAATTATTTCTAGTACAGTAGCACCTGGATGATTCAATCCCTTTATTCATGCATTTTATTCCCTTTATACACACATAAATAAAGGGAAGGTTCTAGACCCAAAGGTCTAGACCTTTTGGCTTAGATTTTAAAGGCTCAAAAGACTGAGTCCACCCTCACTTTACTGGGCACAGAGGAGAGTGATTTGTACATCAATTTCTAACTAAAGCTCTATACAAGTAGGCTCAAATCTGGGCTTATTTCAGCTAGATCAGGTTGCACCTGTCTATTCTCCATAATGAAAGTAAGAAAACTTCACACAGATAATTGCTGCAATAAGATTGTTAGTACAGCTTGTAACTTTTATTTATATTCAGCTCTTCAAAAAGACTATGATGATGAAATGAAGTAACAGAGAAAATGGTCTAATGGTTAATTTATCTCCTTTTAAATCTTTTTTCTACGATCACCAGAATTAGGTTTGATACCCACTGGCCCCCACATGACCTTCACTGGCAAAATCTGAAAGTGATAAATTAAATTTCTTCCATCAAGCTGTTGTTTACAGACTGTATCTTGCTCTGGAGTAGACCCTCAGCAGTGGGGACTCCATGCCAGTGGAGTTGAACACAAATCAAGAGATAGACTGCTGTAGCAGCAGAACAGATATGCTGCTAACCAGCCATGCAGTAAAAAAATCCAGATTTCCAGTTGCATAAGAAAGCTCTGCTATCCTGGTACAGAGGGGGCAGCAGAGCAAGCTTCTCCTAAAAATGCCTGATGAATTTCTTGAGCTGTCTTCTGGCATGCTTCAGCCCTGTGAATCAAATAACTGAGGAAGGCTCATAAAAATGGGTAAACAAACATAAAAGGGTGGCCCCGAGTGCTATTGTATTTCAGAGCTGGCTCGCTGCTCTTGTTAAAGGGCTGCTACAGACATACACAAAGAATCATATGAATAATGCTGGAGCCATCTACCTACAGCACAGAAACGTGATCTTTTCTGTTCAAATGTGGCTGAAATTTGCTAGAACTGGAAAAAAGATTACTCTTGCCTTAAAAGGCCATGATCTCATGCTCAGTGCCTCTTTTTGATACAGGGCTCAGAGGTGAAAAAAGCCTAAAAATCTATTCAGCCCTTGCTGGCTTAATAACTTTAACATATTATTTCTGATGAAGATGAAAAAATCAGACTTGTAAAAACCGATCATAAAAAAGAAAAAAGAGGCTTTAACTAACAAAGGAGGAAAGGAAACTATGGGAGGCAGCTTAATGCTTCAACATCGGGTAACAATACAAAAGTCTGAAGTCTTTAACTCATTAATTTGAAAGGGTTTGGCTCCAACTCTTTATTTTGGCTTTTCATTTCTGTTTGTTTGTTTTTCCCTCCCAAAGGAAATCTGGACTGTAGATGATTACTTTGAAAACAAAGCAGTACACAACTGTGGCAGAGAGCCTCTCTTCAAAAGAGATAATTCGAGGAGTAAAACATGCTTTAAATTAACACTCAGTTGCAACAGTGCAGGGCCTCAGGGTTTGGTGACACAGCCTCACACTAATTACTGACTAACGGAACGGGATTGTCTGCAATACAACACGAGGATAAATATTAGGATAAGTAGTTTCAAGAGGTTAGGCTAAAAGAAAGCCTTTTTTTTGACAGCAACATTAAGAAATCTGGGGAGGTTAAGCACAAAGTTGAAACTAATACACATAACGCACAATACCCTTTTCTAATTAGCATGAACCTCTGGCCAGAGATCTGCTCTCAGAAGAGCACTAGAGAGAAGACAGCTGTTAATGTCCACAACTGAAGAGGGGAGATTTTTAATCTATAAGAAAGATTTGTACATTGGAAGCAGCAACATTAGTTGATCACTAATTTACAGTACAAGATCTGCTAAGTGTTCCTAGAGCTACAGACTGATTTCAAGTTACCCTCTGTGGGGATTGGAGCTGAACTTGTGAAGCACTGCTGGTCAAACAGGATCTTCACAGACCACAAACTCCCTGCTCAACCTTTTGTGGAAGTTTGATCCTTTAGAGAATGTTCAATAAGATATGCTGTGAGCTACAACTGTGTTCCTAGGGAGAGCTCTAGTGAGACACCTCAGAGGATCCTGCTGGAGAGCTGCTCTCCTCTCACACATCAGGGCACACCTACAGAGCATTGCATTCTCCAGGAGAGTCATTTTGATTCAGCAGAAGCAGCAGCAGCACGATTTCAAATTCACTCTATCATCCAGATGGAGAAATGAAGCTATTTTCCCTTTAGCTACTGCCTCAACCTCTGACAAGCCATGGCTTAATTATGTTATCACCTTTGGTAATGTGCCTAGTCAAAACTGTCTTACACTATTGTGTATTTTTAATAAACTCATTACAGTTATACAGAAGGAAAATAGATTTTTCTGTGATCAAGATCTCTGCTGTACAGCAGAATGGGAATCAGTCAGAATAGAGGTGCCAGAGGCCTGCCCCTAATCTACCCCCTGGAAATTCCTCAGCTAGGGAAGGCTCTTTCATTATTTAGAGTACAGCTGCCTATTAAAATTTACATTTTAAAGTGTCACCTCTTTATCTTATTTTTCTAGTTGAATGTTTTGGAAGGCAGATAAAACAATGCCCTCCTCTGTGGATTAAGAAAATGTAATTGAAGTTTGGGTTGAAGGAACAGTAAAAATCTTGGAAAACATATCAAACCGCAGCTGAAGAAAAATTACAATAGTTCCACACTGTTCTGTCTGCTGAGGCCATCACTCTTGTTAATTTTTTCCTTTTTTCTGCTATCTCAGAGTGGACTAGCCCTAACTCTTACAAAACTCAATGCAATTCCAAATTGTGCCCTTGCTTTCTGTGACACCAGGGGAGGGGTGCAGGGGTGTTAAGTTTGCCAGAGAATGGAAACACAAAACATTTCACACTCTTACCTCAGCAGTGAAATCCCAACTAGAAGATTTCAGATGCAAGAGAGGGGAGAAGTGGCAGGCACCAAACATCCTCTTGAAAAGTATCCTTGAAAAGCATCCTCTTCAGGACAGCAGCTGTTTGCTCTGCAAAATCGAGGTGGCCACATCCTGGGGTCACCTGAGAATGCCAAGGACAATTCTGGAAAAAAAACCAAATAAATGGAGAACAAAATTGAAGTCTACCACCCAGTGGATATTTTCTTCTGCCAAACTAAGAAGGTGTTTAGGAATATGTACAAAAATAAACATTCCCTGGCTGTGGAGGTGGGGTGCTCTGACTTCTATGGATTTTTAGAATTAGTTCAAGGAAAAATTAGTAGAGTGTTCCAAACACTCCAGGTGACCTGTGCCAAATGGAGCAGCTGGCATTAATAGAGTAAATTAGATGATTATATTAAAGATGAATGGTGCAGCATTACAAAAATAAATATCTAACACTGTTTAGAATTCAAATCAGCTCTAGTAGGAGCAGTCCTAACGGATACAAATGAACCTAAAATTAAAGTGTGGTAATGAAAATCAGAGTCTCCATTTACTTTCCCACCATGACCAGGATTCAGACTTTGGGAGTGTATAACAAATCTGATGTCATTTTTTCAGGTTTTGCTAAAAGAAGACCCTACCACTGCAGCATTTCAAACACCTACTGACATCTTGTCACCTGGGAAAGATTATACTGAGATCAGAACAAAGGGACAGCTTGATATTATTGGAAACTAGAATTCCTTCTATAAAAAGACATTGATGCTTTGCTCTGTGGTAGAATGAAAGCAAAATGTTTGGGGCTTGGGGAGCAGAAAGTTGAAGAGCCTTTCCCACAATTAGAAATATCCTAGTGCTTAAAAGATTTCCCTAGACAGGGTTTCTTTTTCTGAAGGGAACATCTGAAGCTGCATCTCCACATCCCTGTGAGAATGCCTCAATATGTGCTACTGAGCACTGATCACTCTCCTGCTTCAGAGACTCTAAACTTGGCCCAAAAGGACAGTACTTTCCTACAAAATATTCAAATCTTGATGTGGATGGCAGGGGACAAAAGCTTCCTGGAAAATGCTTGAGCAAGTTCTGGTTCTGGAGCCTTTCCGTAATGGAGTATTTGTGTTGGCAGTAATAGGATTACCTGCATCATTAAAGGTTGCAGGAGCTCTCCCTTGGCAGGTGCAGTAAATGAAGAAAATTACTTTCAGAGTATTTGGTTTATAACAGAAGGGCTTAATTATAGCTGCAATGAGGCTGAGCTGCACAGATCACAGTGATCAACATCAGCTCTGAAAAACATAACGTGGTACATCTGAGGATGCTGGGAGCAGCACTGGGATAATGATGCATGGCAGCAGCATTCACAGGGTCTGAAAAGGAGAGAGAAGGCAGCATCACACTTTTTCCTTCCCCATCTAAGGATGGTTAGGGAAAGAAAGCATCCAATGTGCTCTCAATGCAGTCACACCAAGGCAGTTTCACATGGGGTTACACTTCTGCTGAGCACTGCTGCAGCACTCCACTGAAAACCATGAAAAGCCCCAGGACACTGAAGAACCAGAGCCAAAACCAGGAGATCTGGCTCACTGTTATGGAAGAGACTGTGGGAAAGAAAAAATAATCACTTCCTAGCTAATGGAAGGCATTACTTTTAACTTGTTCTCAATCCTGAGGCTTCAATTTGGGGTGAATTACCCTTCTACCCTCTGTGTCTAAAGCACTATTTTTTTTCAGTGCACACAGTGTGCCACTTAGCTAAGTCTATTTAATATCCCAATTCTAAAAAGTCTTCCTCTTACCATCAGTCACATTAAAATCAGTGGTTATTCAATCAGTGAATATGATGACCCAAAGAACCATGGCTGGTCTAAGATCTAAAAGGAAAAGTTTTGCCTAAAGCTAAGTGACTATCAGAGATTGATCGTTAAGACAGCAGTTGTACTTAGGCATTTGGCCAAAGGCCAAACTAATAAATATAATCTTGAACATATATATATATCTACATGTATATTTTCCAGGTTTGTTTATTCAGGTATTTATTATGTTTGAAACAACTCCAGTATCAACACGGAGCAGAGACTAAGGACATGATCCTGCACAGATCTGAGGATAGTTATAAACTTTGCTAAGTCTATCTGAAAAGAAGAAATGGGGATTAACTGTACTGAATACAAGTCTGGATTCGTACTTGCAAAACTAGGTCAGGCTGCCACACAAATCCATCAGAAGAGGAGTAAGCCTTGTACAGAACTCTAGGGTAGAATTCTCTATTATTTCAGGTACTTTTGTCTGCAGAAGAGCTTACTCACAGGCAAATGCTGAAGCATCCAAGCAGCCTGGTGAGGTGGTGATAAGAAATCCAGCGGGGAGGACTCCCTTGCTCACACAGCCCCTGAGACATCTGCAGAGCTGATGCACTGCAAGCCCAGGAGTGCAGAATAGCCCTCATTGATTACCCTGAACAACTCACACATAATAACAGCTCTGAGCCTTACACTTCCCTTCTGCTCCCCGTCCTCACATGGGTTTGTACCACAGAATGTCTTTCACAGGGAACTTGCCTGTGGCAAAATCCATGGACTACAACACTGTGCAGGCAGGCTGCCTTTTTCCTCACAGATCCTCGCTTTGTGCGCTCATTTGAAGACGTGCCACGGAGTTATTCCTGCGTGCACAGTTAAGTGCAAGAGCAGTATTTCCTGTGCTGTCCCTGCCAGGGAAGCACACATGCAAAGCTGTCAACAGGGCAGGCAACAACAGCTCGGTATGAATTCAAGGAAATGTAAGAGATGCCTTATAAAAGCTACTAACAGCTATTAATGACAGTTCTTAAGGCAGCCCTGTGGCCCAGGGTACTTTGCAGAGTATTTTGCATCAAGTGAGTAGGGAGCTTTAAAGCCTGTGCTTTAAATGCTGTGATATTGGGATTCCAATCCCTGCTCACCAAAATAAGGCAGCAGTGTCTGTCTAGCTCAAAGTGACCCCCAGAAAATCACTCTGGACCTTCCTAATCTGATTCTCTTGTTGAGGGGAGAAGGATTGAGCAAGATTAAGTTCCCTTTCCAGTTTTTGCAGTAATTCTCGCATTTCAGGGGTAGTATGCAATATTTTTCCATCAGAGCCTATTCCCTCTCCAATAGCAGTCTTTTTTCAGACACCCTGATACTTTTAACATATACAAATAGTCTGACTCAAAAGATCTTGGAATCAGAACTCTAATTTTATTTTTGTGGATCAGCTGATTAGAGGAAATTATTCAGCATAAACAACATTGGATTAAAAGTAAAACAAGCTTACTAAAAAAATTACTTCTATTTTTCACTTTATTCCATACCCCATCTGCTTGTGATGACTTCATTTCTGCCTCTCAAGATCTGGAGAGATCAGTGTTCATTAGAAGAATCTATACCAGTTCAACATTTGAAGACCTAATGCTATGGTAAAAAAATATAGACAAATTGAATTCACATTGGTAATGGCAATTACACAATTGAATTGTTGCATATTTATAGAAGCAGGCTCCAGAAAGTCCCAGCTGAAGCAATACTGACAGCAGCCAAGATGGCCTTTATAACAAGCTGGGAGCTGGTTGGTTCCAAGACTGCCAGCCCTGTCCTGGGGGTACAGCAGCCACCTGCTTCCAAAGGATTCTGAGGAGTAGCACACAATTCCAGACAAATGAGAAACATTGCTGCAGCCACATTTTTAGCCTGACTGCTGGTGGTACAGATTACTCTCCAAACTAAAATGGCATAAGGCACACAGTACTGTTCTTCAGTGCCCTTCCACAGTGTCCATGCTGGTTGCTTCTAGAGAAAGGAGATAGATCATTCAACCCCTCTCTTACATGTCCTTTTCTGCACAAATCTATTTGAACCAGGATCAGGGTGGGATAGTCTAATCCAAGTATGGAGTTTATGCCTTGCACTTCAAGAGTAGCGTTCATTTTTGGAGACTGCAAAAATTTCAGGGCTGTTCCATCCATGGGGAGGAAGCTGGATGCTTTTATCCCTAGGGACTTTGCATCTTGTTTCAGAGAATTCATCTGCTTTACAGACTCTCACTGAGTTCAGATACTCTCTGTTGAATGTCTTTCTTAACATACAATACTGAAAACACTTTGGGAAATGATTAATACTTTTCCTATTTTCTCACTTTTTTTTCATCTCCACCTCAGTCCATTTATCCATGCTAAGGCCACAGCACCTTCAGAATGGGCTATTTCTAGCAGTGTTGCTGCTACAGCCCTTGCAGAGCAGGAGTATTATAAGCCATGTCTGTACCAGACTGGGGTGCTGCACAACTAACCTGTCCAGAAAGGAAACCCAAATCATACTGGAGAATTAATAAACTCTCACTGGCTTGCATAACCCTCAGACCAGGACCTGGACAAGACATGCAGCTGTTTACTCTGGATCCCTCTGTTAGTTTTCAAACAAGACAGGACAAAAGGATGATAAACTTGCATTTAACACAGTGTAGCATGCAGCACAGTAGAGCAGCTGCATTTAACACCCTGTAAACCTCACTCCATAGCCCTGGCTTTAAGAAAGAAGTGAAGAAAAAAAAAGGAGAAAATGCCCTTTGGCCTTTGAAGCATGCTCTCTTCCATGCACAGTAACTAGGACTGATTCATGCGACACTCTTCTGTATATCTTGCGAGCCCAGGGCTTGGCTTAAGCCTTGTTTAACTTTTTAATAACATACTTAATATTAGCATCCAGGTGTAAGCAACAGCAAGTAGAAGCTAGCATAGTATTTCTGCTCCTGCATGCATTTTAGGGATTCCTGAGCTTAGCACTGTATTGTTCCTAGAAGAAACAGCCAAACTCAATAGTATAAGGTTTGATTATTTTCATGAATTCTGCTCTTTCTAATCTTCTTCAGTGCTCTCAACTGCCATTTCATAAATCATTTTAGACAGGCTCAGCCTTCATGCTCACATAAACTTTATGGAGCGACACATAAAGCAGGCAAAATTTCAGGTTCAGCATGAGTTTTTTCCTGAGCTATGACCGGCTTTCAAATGAAAATGTCTTTACCATACCAAAACTGCATTTTTTTCTCATGCTACACTTCCAAAGCTTGCTCTTGCTCCCAAAGCAGCTGATGTGCCTCTCCCTTTATCTTGTAATATCAGCAGATCCACAAGACTTTAGGTTCTGCTGATTTTAAAAGAAATGTGACAATACCTGGATCTCTGTTCAAAGACAACGTCAGAGTGTTTCAATCAGATTAATAGATTCATAATTTCCTTTAAATTAAGAATGTCCAGACATTTCCTGCCTAACTGAGAGACCTGCAGCTTCTGCACATTCCAGTCTGAACAAAGCACCTTTCCCAAATATCTCCACAGTGACTGTTGCTCTCTTGGAAAGGAAATTCCCAAGGTTAGTCTGGGTCCCCAGGTTTGTCATGCAGACTGAACCTTCCAGGAGTAGGTGAGAGGTGGAGGGATATCTCCCCACTTCCCCAGTTTAGTAGGATGGTGGGTTGACATGTATCCAGCTGGGAAACAAAACAATTTTTTGATCCTGACCCTGTACACAGAGTGTGAATGTTGGGGACTTGGGCACTCCAGAGAATGTCACTGACCCTGAGGACAATCAGCATTTTAACAGATTGCACTGTAAGGCATTTCAAATAATTGTTTGAACTTGAATGGGATTTTCAGTTGACTGGAAAAGAGAGTAAGTTGTATATTTTACAAACACCACAAAAAATAAGCTTATTCTTACTTGCTTTAGAAAAAGGCACTAAAATAGATCAAGAATATAAACTACAATTATTTATCATGGCCATTCAGAGGTAATTTCTATGAAGAAGAAAACACAAAAAGCTGAGCTTTAAGGACACAAAATTGCCTTGAAGTATCGATAACAATTAACATTTACATTCATCCCAGTATCTATTGGAATGCATGCTTCTTAAAGCCATAATCAGAAGGCAAACAAACAAACAAAATTCATCACTGTAAACAACTATGAAATTTGAGTGTTTGCCTTCCTTCTAATCCAAGCTTAAGTTATGTTAATGTCTGTCCTATTCCTTCCTCAGCCCTAACAAAGCATAAGTAAAAAAAACCCAATAATTGTAGTCAAAAAGTGGGAGGGGAAAAGTTACTTTTAGCCTTAGTCAGAAATCCTGTATTTTAACAAGACTATTTCCTTCATACATGTTTCCTTCACACCACGAGAACAGCACACAATGAAGTGTGACAGAGCTCAGAAGATTATTGTATTTAGCAATTAGCATGTATTTGTATAAAACTGTATTTTTTTTCTAATTAAATCATAATTTCATTACATTTAAGCATTTACATAGAGTTCACGTTTATCTCCCTTCAACTTTCAAAATTCATTAATTCCAGAAAACATATTATGATATGCTCACCAAAAGCAAGCAAGCAGTACCTATCATGATATCCCTTAAGAAATAAATATTATCAGGGGAGAAAGGTGCTGGACGAGAAGAATTGACTCTTACTCTGCTTCTACCACAACCAACACAAACAGCATGGGTATTAATCAGCATGCTGAAAGTCACAAATTAGATTTTATTTTGGATTTTAGTTTGACTCTGATTCATGTTCATTCAGTCTTTCTCATGATACAAAAGAAAACATTGTCCATAAGAGGAAAAATTTAAGTTATGATCCCAGGAAACTCACAAAACCAAGATCCACAAGAGTTCCTGTAGGACCACAAAAAAGAATTTTAAGCCAAAATTTTAAAGGTACAAGCTTCAGTCATTCCTAACTGGCAACCTAACACATTTTGAGGATATAAGCCTTCATACCATTGCTTCATTTTCTCATCTGCAAAATGATGATAACAATATTTACTTATCCATTAGGGTTTAACTGCATTAAAACTGCAGGGTGCCCTGATAATATGATATCCTAGCCATGTAAAAATGTAAGATTATCCATGGGTTTGACTGTAGTCCCTGTCTCAGGATAATCAGCTGGAATTTTGTGTAGAATGAATATTGATGAGATAACAATTTTATTCTGGCTTAGTACAATTTTGTATGGGTGTTTTTTTACTTTTTAATTCTCATCTAGTACCGAGTCAAAGTGTAAAAAACAGAACTCCTTGGAAAGTAGGGCTGATCAGGAAAAGGTTTTACACCTTCAAGAATGTCAGTATTTCAAAAATATTTTCATCCTACTTTTGTATAAAAATTAAGTGATTCAAAGATATTCCCAGGAATGCTTTCCCCTCTCTGTGCTTTTCTCATTTAAATAATTTATAGTAACTCAAAAACCCCCATGAGAAACAGCTCTTCCCCCACAGTGTGTTGGCCAAGGAACTCACCTGACATGTAAAGGTCAAAGGTAAATTTTTCTACGTTAAAAATTAAGACTTGGAAGATTATATTTTACAGCACCACCTGGAAGAATGTCTTGACTGACCAGATATTCTAGAGTGGTCTTTTTTTTTTTTTTACTACATGTTTTTCTCCTCTTTTGGATATAGAAAACTTTTTGGTTTAAACATTTTATCCAACCAAACGTGTCCCCATGAAAACTTGCAGGTTTTATCTCAGAGCTTGGGGGGTGTTTTTCTTGTTATTTTTGGGTTTGGGTTTATCATTGTATTTTTTTTTTTTTTTTTTTAACAGAAAAGCTAAAAAAACCCCTACATTCATTAATGCTCTTAAAGCCTGAGTAATTTCTGTAACCCTTTTTCTTCACTTTTCTAGGAGTTATTCAATGTCCAATGTTTAGGGAGGAATTCTTGTATTCTTGAATGAGTATTCAGGCATGAACTCCATTGTTCACAGAGTCTCTACATTTGCCCTAGAGATCAAGCCTGGAAATATTTCATTATAATGCTGCACATGCAATTATGTGGTGGGAAACATGATAACACAAAACTGGTCAACAGCCAAAACATCTTTCTGAGACAAAAATTTAAAAATTATTAAGATATAACATCCAAGCTGTAGAGTTAAACTTCTCACTTTCCTTCCCCCAGTTAAGTTCCATTGTGCACTGTTTCCTCAGTTCCTCCTTAATCATTTAAAGTCCTCAGTATCAGAAAGCAGAAACTCCATGATTCCCTGGTAGCTGACCACACTCCTAAAATCTAGAGTACCAACTCTGTCAAGCCAACAGCAGCTCGAAGACCTGAAGGCACATGGTGAACAACACTGATAAATTCAGAAGATTGTGCCATCGAGAATTTCCTCTGTTCCACCTTTGCCTCTGCACTATGAAGAGCTCTAGAAAAGGCAGGAAGTAAAAGTGATGGACATTAAACACCAAAATCCCTGTATTATTATAAACACTGAACATGCCTCATGGCAGTGAAGGTTTACTCCTGGAGAAGCACTTCTCCACTAAAGAGTGGTTTGTTAGGACAACTTCACCTTATAACCCAAGCACTTACATTCTGTCCTTTGCTAACCTGGGACCTTACTGAAAGGCCATTGAGCTAGGAGAAAGTTTCAGCTGATTGGCTTCAGAGGGTTTTGGATCGATCAGAAAATCCTGGCACGTCTATAGCAGCTCTTGAAAGGGAACTGAAAAAGACTTATTCCGCCATACAAAATAAAAAAGAGCAGCACAGAAAGGGGTGAAGAGTAATCCAGTGGTACATAGGTGCTCTTTAAACATCTGATGGCCTAAAAAACATGTGAGGGATAAATAACATATACTTTCAGAAAAGTTTACAGTGACAAGCACGATGCCATTTAGTTTTAATATTATCTCCCTGTCAACTGCAGACCCACATGTACCCTCAGAAAATGTTACCTTGTTTCACTCATTTTCTGAAGAAAATGAGATTCATTGGGATTTCTATCTCCAATACCCACCCAGATGGGATACAGAAGGTCTGACAACTGTCCTGACCTCTTTAGTCTCAGAGACTTTTACAGTTTCTCCCTCTGCCAGAAGCCTTCTCTGCTGCTTTCAGCCCACAGGAAGGCAGCCTAAGGCAGCCAGGCCCTGCCTCTGGCCATTTGCACCAGAAAATCATCTCTTCAGCTCTCTCTGAACACTATTTTCCTCAGAAAAATTCAATCATCTGAAACTTTACCAATACCACCGACAAGCACTTCTGACATTCAGTCTCGCTGCTGCCTCTGGGATAGCAAAGAAAAAATGATGTGTTACACGCAGGACTAAGATTCAAGTTCAGGTTTTAATCCATTCTTTGCTTTTCCGAGCTCCTTTCAGGCCCTTGGCATGATGTGTATTGACTGTGGTCGGGTAAACAGAGCAGAACTCAGCACATGGGAGTGATTTAAACTGTGTCATTAGCACATGGCAGGGGGCAGGGCTTCACTTGGATAGTTCACACATACCACACAAATTCCTTAAACAAATAAAGAGCTGTGCTGGGAGGGAAGGAGAGGGGACCTATACAACCCCCAAATTTTCCATGCTCTCTCTCTCTGGTTTGGAAAGCTGATTTTTCTCCCCCACAATGTGATACCCAGTCCATCAGAAACTCCTCTCACTCTGCACACACTGAGGTGTCCCACTGAAGGTTTTGGCAATGCACAAGCAGGTCTAGAACACATATTGAGGACAGAGAAACACAGTCTCATCTATTTTTAATAGATGCAGTCACAATTTCACATGCAGTATATTAACCCTTTGTACCTTTGAATTCTTGACAGAAACAGGTACTGTAGAGTGAGCAATGCCCACAGTAGAGGCAGAGGAACAGAGAGAACATTAGGCTGCAGAATGCCTTTCCCTTTTTAAAAATTTCATGATGCGTTTTTGTGTAGTTGCACAATGAAATGCAGCTCAAAAAACATATTTGTCAAAGCTCAAGCTGACACACCAAGCCATTAATAAATCTGTGTCCTCACCTCTCTGCTGGTACATGGCACAAGGCAGGCTGCTGGGCTCTGATGCAAGCAGCACTCACCTCACCTGTGACCTTACCTTCAAGGACACAATTGAAACCTAAAGGAGAGGGAAAGTACTGAAAGGTGGCGGCATACATGAAGGTGGTTTTATATTGTTTAATAAGATATTACATGATTCTTGATTCGATCTATTTGCCAGCTTTTTAATATGGTGCTCGTCTACAACACATGTTTCATATGGATTAAAACTGGTAGTACTTCACATATGTTATTTAATCACAGCTTTCTTAGAGATAGGTTAATAAAATTCCCTCTCCTGCTTTTAGGAAACCTGAGGCAAAGTTATTCTATATCAGCTTTACTCATCAAAAGACACAAATATTCCTTCATTGAGTTCCCCAACAGCCCCACAGTGCCCAAGACCCACTGATTTCAGCAGTCCTTTTGAAACACCAGATGTGTTATCTTGAAGTATTAAACTGTTCTAAAAATTAAAGACGATGGCTTCATTCAGATCTGTGTCAGGAACAGCATTAAAACCTAGGTGCCTGAGAAGGCCAGGTGTGCCTAGAGAAACAGGGGGCAAAGCTGATCTGAAACAGTCTGGGTCTTTTGCTCAACCCCTTTCTGCTTTAAAACCTTCGCTGGGCAGGCAGCAACAGGCCCTGCAGAACAGCAGGAGATGACAACCCCTCAAGGATGTGGGGCAGACTCAACAGAACATCTAGATATTTATGTCACCCGGATCTGCAGCATGCAAGAGAATTGATTTACTGTCCCAGCAGCTCATGGAGGAGGAAGAGTTATTGCTCAGACAGGGAACTGGAGCAGAAAGAGGAGTGACTTCCTTACAACCCCGCAGGAAGCACACTCTATTTAAGCAGACTGCAGCATCACATTCCATTGCCAGGTTAATTTTACACAAAGATTAGCAGTTCAGCAGTTCCCACAAGTGTTTGTAGCAGCAGCAGCCTGTACCTTGCTCTCCAGGGTTCTGTCCCAGCTGAAAGACAGATAAGCATAAAGGATGTGAAGGAACTTTCCAAAGATGCAGACAATGGCTAGCTGTCAAAGCCCACCAGTGAAAATGAAGTGTTTTCTGAAGTCTCATCAATTCACATGGAACTGGAGCACAAGAGCACTGAGGGGATTTAGAGTTTGGCAGATGTGATGTAAAGGAGAAATTAATGTATCTGAACAGATCTAATTCCTGATGGATTTTTAGAACTAGAATTCAATCCATATTTCTTTACAGAATTAATACCATCCTGCACAGATAGTTAATAAGTAGATTTTCCTTCAGTATTAAAAGATGAGAGATTACCTTCAGATTTCCATCCTCATCACCATTCCTACCTCTATCTCCAGCCAGTATCAGTGAGATTTGTCCATTTTTAGAAAGTATCACCTGAACAAGTCTGGAGGGGGAGTTGAGAACACAACTACAGGATGAGAATGAAGAGCACAGTTGTGTATTCAAAGACTAACTCGTGATCCCCTAGTGCCACCTTTGGTTGAAGCTCTCCAAGTACCAACAAGCTTACAGCCATTCCCAGGAGAGAATGAAGTTTCATTTGCTTTATGTCATTTGCAGCCAGGCAGTCCTCCTGGATTCCTTATCTCCTTTTCAGGAGAAAATCAAACACTGAATTTTTCAACTAGAGTGACTGAACTGTATCTCCTATTCCCATGCTATTTCTGAAGCTTCCCCAGAAGTGTTGGCTGGAAAAGGCTCACTTGGTTTTTGTGACAGCATTTCCATATAGCATGGGGAAAAGGGACATGCATGGAACCTGTTTGGAGAGCTTCACACAGTAATGGCTGAAAAAGGAGGAGAAGGCACCAAAAAACCCCTCTGCTGTTTCAGTGAGCAGACATGCCCTGTGGATTTTTGTGTTCCAGTCCATCCTTACAGCCACAAGCCTTTCAGCCCATTGGGAGGGATGTGCTAAAAGCAGAAGATTGAAGATGAAGATTGTAAAACACCCTCAGTGCCCTTGCAGCAGGGAGTGACCCTTGCTAAACCAGTGTGAAGTGCAGTGATCCCCCAGCATGGCCAAGGGGAATGGTACCTGTGTCCCTGTCGTGTCTATCTCCATCTCCTGTGCCAAGGAGGTGACAGAAACACATTTACTCTCTGTGTGTTTTAGCCTTGGGCTTGGAGCTGTCCTGGCTGCCAGTCTGTGCTGACTCACAGCAGGCCAAACCCTCAGAGCACGGAAAATGCTGCAGGAAAGTCAATGGAACAGTTTTCAGCAGGGTTTCAGCAATTTGCTGTTGCCAAGAATTAGGCCCAGGAGCATAACAAAGACAGTTGTTTAACCCCATTAATAAGAGTGCACTTCTACCACCTCGTACTGCAGTGGCGACTGACTGAAAGCCATTTCAGACACACGTGTAGGTGGTCTGCTTCATGATGCAGAAAACAGAGAGGAAAAGGAAAAGAAAAATTAAATGGGTTGTTATAGATCTAGCCGTAGACATGAAAAATGCGGTACACAAAAATATATGCAGATATGTGTGTATACATATTTATGCATACTTGCAAACGTCCCCCTATGGATTCACATAAATACAAATATACGTATGTACATGCAAACACAGCACACAGAGGAGATGTGGACTATTGTTTCAACAGGGTATAAGGGGCTATGTTATAAAGCAAGCCAAAAGCTTTATAGTACACAAAAGTCACCCCTTGAAATATCAAGCAAAACAGTCATCAAGAAGCTCATGGACCTGCCAGCTGCTCTTTTAAAGCTTCAAGTAAACGATTGCTGAAAGAGGCCCTTCAGGCTTCCTTCCCTGCTGAGAATCAGACAAACCTCAGGTCTACAGAGCTTCAGTAGTCAAAATGTTCTTCTGTAGTGGTAGTGTTGCACCGCTGAAACAAATGGATTTACTTCAGTGCTAGTACCACTGGGTATTTAGGGAGAACTTGCTTTTGCAGGGTTATTATCCACCCTGTGTTGCCAGAAACCAATTTGTGGTTTTTGCAAGAATAGTCATATTGCACCACGGGGTTTTCAGACAGGGTTAAAGAGTCAAGCAACAGCTCCTCATCTTTCTTCTTCTGATCCTCCTCTTAGCATTTTTAATCCCATAGTGAGGAAGAGGAAGTGGATATGGGAAAAGACGAATTCTTTTACTACTAATGTGTAGCAGAATGTCATTTGCAGAACGTATTATCCGTAAATTAACCAAAGCAGGGATAGTGCTATTCCAGGTGTGCCTTTTCACATCCTGACAGAAACACCTTTGCCACCATTTTAGCTCCTGGCAACTTCCCTTTCCATTCCCAGGCTGTTGCCCTTTGCTTTCCCTTCTCTGGAGGCAGCAGTTCCATTGTGCCTCACGAAGCTGCTATCCACTCTCTTCCGTCTGTTCTCCTCCTTACACAGCACTTCTGCAAAATGTATCCTAAAGAAGCCTCAGGCTATTTTACTTGGTGCCCTAGTAATGATGTTCTCTTATGTGAGCACTTGAGAAAGATGACAGGTTGACTCTAATCTACTCCATGCAGGTGCTATTTGAATTTTAATTATCCCCAGCTAAAAAATTCCACTTTCAGGCCATCCTTCTTTATATTTGAACTTAAGAGGACAAATTTCATACGAGGAGATTCATTCCTGGTGACTGCAGACAGCTAATAGAGACATCCAAGTTAGGATGCTACTCAGCAGAAAGAGCAGAGTATTTATCTCTCTCCAGAGGCTGCAAGCAGGGCACACTGAAGAGCCTGAAGCTGGCTCAGGTGAACCCAGGCTGTATTCTCTGCTTCTCATTTGCACAGGAAGAATCCTGCCTGGGAAGTGTTGTCCCCTCAGAAGGAGTTCTCAGGGAAAGTGGAGCTGGAAGAGGACACTGCTGCTGTCAGTGGCACAGCAGGGCATGACAGATGGGAGGTTTTTATGGTCAGCTGCAGAGTAACAGCTTTGTGTCACCATCCTCAAGTTATCACCAATGTGGTAACAGAGCAGAGCAGAAAGGGAAGCACAAACTGTGGTGCCATTGAAGCTCATGGCACTCCAGACACCATAAAACATCTTATTTCCCTCTCAGCCACAGGCAGCCTCCTCCAAGGCACCTTGCACTGACTGTAGGCCTGCAAAATGTGGTCATAGATTCAGCTGAAATGCAGCTAAAATGAACTATAGTCACTATTGCCAGCTTCATCTCAGGGAAGAAATTAGCAAGTTTTTCTTCTTTTTAACTTAAAAAAAATAGGTAATGCTACTTCTGTTAATGATTCCAGCACTCCATTCAATATTAAGTATCCAGTTGTCACTGTTGGATGCTGTATATGAAATACAAGCCTGGGGGAGGTAAGAATTAAACCAGTTTATAATAATTGATATTTCTAGACTATAATCTTGGCATCTCTTTAAATCAATTTATAATTGTTTGCTACCTGTTCCTGAATATGAATAGGCTATTTCACCCGTGAAGGGTGAGTGCTAAGTTCCTTCCCTAGTTATGAAAGATCCATAACTCACAAAGGCTGCAAGGCCAGAGTAAGTGGCAAAGATTTGTCTTTTTATTTTTTTCTCCAAGTCAAAGAATCACAACCACCCTTCGTGTATGAGACAGTCTATTTGTTCTTCTTTGTTGTATTTTTTTAAATAAAGCTTTTTAAAAAGGGACTGAACCTGGCATCAGATAGTAAACAGAAGGCTGGTGACTGGATAATTAGTACTTTGGGGCTCTTTGTATAAGCCAAAAATAATTTAAAAAATTAAAATATTGCATTGCCAACATTATTTGGGTTTTTCTTTGGGGCATATTTTCATCACAGTGAATAACAAAAGTAATACTGAAGGAAATGTTTTATTTGATTAGACATTAAATATATTGTTTTACTTGGCACCGTATTTATCATTTAATTTTAGTCCAGGGTTTTATTTCAATGGTTTAATCTGCACAGGAGACAAAGAGAAATGAAGCAAAGCTTTGCAAGCACAGCAACGTGAATATCAAAGGACATCTGAACACTGGCACATTCATGGTAGGAGAAATAAGCACAGGTGTAGAGGCAGAAAGGGGCAAGAATGCAGAAAGTCAGAAACACAGAACAGGTTTCATGAGTTTGAGGCTATTCCTCCCACCTTGGACAAACCAGTGCAAAGCAGCCACATCATCCCAGAGGAACTTACACAGGGATGCTGGCAGGATAACCAATCCCAAATCCGGGATATAGCACTGTCCTGTTCCCTGGGAATTCACAGCAGAAATACTCTCAGATGATGGTGCAGACACCTCCCTGCACGATCCCAGTTCTCTTAAAAGAGCTACATGGAAATGCTACCCCTGCATTAAAAATCAGAGGCAGACATTGAACTGTACTTACACTTTTGACTTTGCATTCTGCCTATTAATCCATTTCTGCCAGAAGTATTTTGAACATGTCAAACATCCAAGAGCTGCAAGATGCTTAAATTTATTTTGCCACTTTAGCAGGTTTCCTCCTCCTCACCAACATCTCTGTTGCAGCCTTTCTCTCCCCGCATTGCAATGGCTCCAAATGCTGAACCCAAAAGATTGAGTGCTGGGTTTAAAAATCAATATTCTGTCACTCTGCAGAGCTAGAAATGGGATCCTTGCCCTCCAGTGATTAAATGTTGCCAGCTTCCCAATGGGCTTCAGCATGTTTGTTTCCAACCCTGAAGGTCTCGGGATTTTAAAGAAGAGGCATTTTAACTATCCTTACAGGAAATGCATATTTCTCATATGAACAGGTTTTAAAACCTCAGGGAGCACATCCTGAAAGGATATCCATGGCTTTTAGAGCACAACAGAGTGGTTCCTGTTAATTGCACTCTCAGTTGTACACATCAACCAAGTCACCTGCTCTCTTTGTCTGCCAGAAATGGCACTGGGAAAGATCAAGAGTGTCTTCCTTGCAGTGTTTTGCAGACACATAAGTGTTCCCATAAAAAATTAAGGTATTTGTCAAATAGTTTACTTCCCAAATAGTCTATTAGATGTGCCAATGGAATGTAAATTCCTTTGCCAGTAATAACACTGAAAAGAGCATTGGCAAATCTGTAACCTGCACTTCCCCTTCGTTATTTCATCTTCAGTTGTCATTTTGTCATTAGTAACTTCGGAAAGCTTTTACTCCTTAGGTGTAATCTTGGTCTAATTCTTGCTCATAAGTAGTTTTGGAATTTAATAATAGGAGTAGAAAAACATACAAGATAAAATATAAGAAAAACATACAAGATAAAATATTCAATTATTAGAAAAACATACTAAAATATAAAAATATTAGAAAAACATTTTTAGTACTTTTTATCCTCTGTATACAGCAGATAATTGCTAGCACAAGCAAACAGCTCTCAGCTCAGCAGTTTTTCTATTTGCAACAGAACTAACAAAACTTAGATTTTTATAGTAAAATAGTTTTGTATAGTAAGGGTTTGTATCCTTTACTGCAGCCAAAGAAAATATAAAATGGCTGAATTCTTTCTGCTCTCTTATCCCTGAGCAATAATTTGTGTTTCTTTCCTCTACCTAGCTACCGGTTTCCAAATTCTAAACCACTACTACAGTTAAGTGGAATTCAGACATGCATTACTACAAATAAAATAAAAATGTTTTGCTATAAATCTCTTTTGTCTGCCTTCACCTTCAAAGGACTTGGAGTTGGACTGGTTTTACCCTCAGTTCCCAGAAGTAATTGGGATCCGTAAGTGCCCTTCAATTCCCATAATGCATTTATATTAAAATTATACTAAATCTCAGGTTGCTCTGTGGAAATGTATTAGAGCTGATATAACAAGCATCAGCCCAGGCAATAAGCACAATCTATCCATTTCTGTTGCTCACTGCTGCATCAAGCAAAAATGAGAAAATTCTACCATGGAAGTAAGATATTACAACATTTCAAATTTCTTGAATTTAAGAAATTATTTATTATTTTTATTGTTATTATTATTTGTCTCATATAGATATTAAGGCTGAATTTTTCTTTATTTCTGAACCAATTCAGCTTGTTAGTCTGAGCTCATTTTCTATTCATAATTATCAAAGAAAAAAAAAAGGCAAATAACTCAGACATACCTTGCAAGACATTTTAGAAGTATTCCCAATTAGTCAAGGATTCCCTCAAGATAAATCTTCAGCCCTTTCAAAAAGGAGAAGTGTAGGATTTGTATGTATGTACCACATGTAAAATGTGGATTTCTGAATGTCTGTGCCAACATTATTTCAAAAGTCTGCCGAGATCTCCTGGAAAAAAATATATTTGCACTGTAATTTCTGTATGTATTTCCTTTCTTTATTGCAACATGAATTATCAATAATAATTAAGAATTACAGAACTCCTGTTTTTATTAAAGACTCCATGTCTAGTGAAAACTAGAGCTACTCTAGCTTCTTGCTGTCAAAGCTCCTGATCTGTGTTATCTCAGCAAACTGTAGTGGAAATGATCACATGAAAAGGTAATTACTATTTTTATTTTCTTGAAATTATAAACAGGAATGTGTTAGTTCCTATGAAATAAAAATCTTATAAGCATTTTTTTTAGTAACAAACCTCTAAATATGTAAGCATGGGTGTGAAACAAGGTGTTAGACATTTACATTCTTCCCTCCAGAATGGATTTCTGCGTAGAATATTTTTCAAAGTTACACCAGATATCAATGATATCAGGCTTAGGCCCTAGAGCTGTAGGCTACCTTGCCTTTCACAGAATGAAAATTATTGTTATCTGTATGTACTGGGAAGAATTAAGAGTCTCAATTCACTTCAGGCACTGCTTGCCAGACTTCCTGCGAGCACAGTGCAGTATTTTTTAGATGACACATTTTAAGCTTGTGGGTTTGAAGAAACACATACCTCAGGCAAACAGGCACAGAAAGTAGAGCACAACTTCCCATCTCATTAGAGGACTGTATTTCTGAATCCAACCACGTCTTCCTTCTGTCATGCCTTTTCTTAGGATAAATATCCCCATTCCGGTCATAATGAGACAAACAATTCCTAAATGTGATTTTATTCAAATCAGAGATGGTCCACATCAAAGTTCCAGCGACCAGCAGCACGTTTTTAATGAGAATGTTAGATTTTTCAAGAGCCCTCTGACGTACGAATGTGATGAACAGATCACAGGGGGATATTTTTTGTTAATATATAAACACAATGATCAGGAGTTAACTATGTTTTATTTTCTTCCAAGCATTTCCAGCTTAGTTTTACCGAAAGAAGCAAATAAAGATGTAAAGATGAAAATTTCTTCTGCAATCTTGTCAGGACTTGGCACTTCTATTTTTCTCCTTACCATTTATGACCAAAATTACAATTGTGAAAAATAATGCATTAATTTTACACTCAACATCCAGGTTCTCCAGACTGAGCTCTCTCAGGCACCCTCACAGCACCACACTGACTGACACCATGTACAATGGCACTGAGCAGCCAGTTGGTGTCTTTAATTAGGCACTAAATATCCCTAGATGTGGTGGTGTCAGGATTAGAGGGCTGAGGTTGGACATTGATCCCATCATGTCACACAGGCACAGCTTGATTTATGTGCCACACTGCTCAGCTGTCACTGAGCTGTGCCTTCAGACAGGCCAGCTGGAGAAACCAATTCCATCTCAACATCACCAGGCAAATCCATTCTCACTGCCTGGTGCACAGCAAGGAGAGTCTCAGTTAATATAAGATCTATTTGCTAGTATTTCCTAAGAATGAGCATTTCTAATTATCTCAGATCATGTTTTCTGCACTTCTTTACCAAAAGGTCCTCATCTGAATTGCATCTATCCCTCATTGCTTTACCATTGATTTATATTCACATGGTTACTGTTATGATTTTATATACACATATAGAAAGCATAAATGTTTTACCAGCATAAACAGCACCATTACATGCTATATTTATTACACGAAACACTTCCTAATTGATTGCTAAATGCTACATAGTTAGATTTTCCTTCCCCTGAACAGAATCATGACATTCAAATATAGATTTAAAAATAGAGTGCTGCCAATGGTTTTAAATAAATACTGTATAGCACCAAATACTCATGGGTGGCATCAGCTGTAGTTTACTTTTGTTAAAGGCTGTTTAAGCTTGTTTTTAAGAATATAACCAGTTTTAAAGGAATTAAACAATTTCCCAATGGTTGTTCCCACACCAGCCAGGGACAGTGTTAAGCTTAAAACGTTTAAAAGGACTTTACAAGAAAGTTTTATCATTGAAAAGCAATTTTTGGCTATTACTGTGATAATCTGGATCTCAGACACATACACAAACAAATCCGCTCACAATGTTCATACATTAGATTTCCATAGTCATCCCCTAAATTCTGTTCTCTTTTCAGAACACGCAATTGTAAAAACACAAAGAAGTTAATTCAATTCCAAATCATAATTTTGCTATCACAACACGAGGTATTTCTAGACGCAAACACAGAAAAGGCTATTTGTGCCTTAATTGTTATTAGCATACAGTAGGAAATCACCTGCTGCTTGTACATGCTGAGGAACCTGCCAGAGTGTGTACAATTGCTAAAGTATGCACAATAAGGGAATTTACATATGATTCAAGCACTTCCTTTCTAAATTCTTTACTGTATATTCCATAAATCCCATACTATTGCTTATTAAGGAATGTTGTAGAGTTTCCAGAGGTGGTAGCTGTAATCAAGGATTATTTATTTAGTGCAGGAAATTAATGTGAATGTTTTCTGAGAGAATACTCACCACTGGATTTGTTTAGCTTGCTGGAATGATTCTAAAGGATATTGAAACAAAGAAAAAAAAATGTTTGTTTTATTTTGGTTTTTTTTCTGTGAAAAAATGGGGAGGGATGAGAGTTACATTAATTACTTGAGATATTTGGTATATGAAATTTATTTTCTGAACTGCTGTGCACTTTTTAGAGTTAATTTTGCCCTAAATCAAAACTATATAATGCATTTAAAATGTCTAAATATGCTCCAAGTGCAGACTCTAAAGAAAGTTATCCAAAATCTATATGCTGAGCCAGATCTATGAATTGATCCCAGTCCTCTAAAGATGAGAGTGTAATTAAGGGAATGCTTTTGAGTTTGTTTGCTAGGCCATGTCATGCAAACTAAATAATATGTGTATAGTAGAAACCCTAATTAATGCTTCCCAGATAGAAACTAGGATTAGTTTTGAATCGACTGTGCAGATTTTGCATCATCTTTTGAATCCTCTTGATGAAGGTTGTTGTAAAGATCCTTCACTAAAATACATCCAGTTATTACCATGTGGAAAATGTGGGGAAGTGCAGGGAGAGAAAGCAGCAAACAAGTAATAATGTGGAATCAGCTTGCCTGGGATCTGGGACAGATAAACACCCAAAGCTCCCTTGTGGGATAAGTCTGGTCATGCAGCATGGGAATTTCTAGCTGGGCATCCCAACCATTCTGAGCTATTATAAAAGTTTCCCTCTTGAGAAGCAGAGATCCAGTCATCAATATTCCTTTCTTTCAAAGGCAAACTCTGTCCTTGTTTCCCGAATGTTCCCCTTTGAAAGAAGAGGGAATATCCTGTCTGAGGGACCCACACCAATCAATGTCCTAATTAGTTAGCATTCTTTCATTGAAAATGATTTTTCATTTTAGAAATGCCATTTCTTTAAAAATCAAAGCTCCTCTGCAGAAATGCATTGCTTTCAAATAATTAAGGTCTGGCCTGAATTTACTCAGGGCCTGTGATTAGCTGAAGGCCTAATGATTGAGGCACTTCCTGAGGATGTGGAAGATCCCAGCTGAAACCTAGCCTGCCTGATTCAGAATTCAAACCCAGGAATTCAAACCAGGAATTCAAACCCCCAGTCTCTCATGTCCCCTGCAAATTCTTCACCTTTTTCTCTCGTCAGGTATAACTCAGAGAACTGCAGGCCTGGAATATGACCTGTGCCAAGATGAGAGAGTTTAAGGCATCTGCCATGGCCGTGTTTGGTCAGGTAAATCTGAGTTTCTCACCTAACTGGGCAAGCCAAAAGCTTGACTGTGCATTGCCAAAGTGCTCGGTGAATAAAGTGAGTTGGCTGAATACCAGCTGCTCTGAAGGAGCCTTCTCTTAAAACTGCATTGATCTCAGTTAAATTTTAGACAGATTTTTTTCTAATTTTTATTCTTATGCTGAAAATTTTCTGCAATACAAAAACTATTGATGGATTAGGTCAAGTATGTCTGAGATAACCCGCTCAGTGTGGTCTCCTGGTGTGGGTTTGTATAGACAAGAAGGGAAGTTAAAAGCAACACTGTTTCAGAGTTAGCTACTAAATAATGTCAAGGTAGTTCTAAGGGAGAAATCAATCCTATACACTGTGGGTCTATAAGGTTTGCAGTCTAACCAAAATACATCTGGTTTACCAAGTTAGGCTGCACGTGTGCACTAATAATAACTGTGTTTCATTGTCTGACTGGCATCTACACTGTTTTCTGCAGGAGAAAATTACCTAAACCAGCATGTCCTTGAGGACAAAACTGCTGCGAGCTCGCTATGGGAATCCTATGGTATAGTTTACTACCATTTGTGTCATTCTATTTAATTTGCTATTTCTTCCTTACACCATGTGGGTAATAATCACAGCAAATTGATTCCCATGAGCTCCTTGGACAATTAAAGCTATTTGGTTATTGCCACCTGCCTGCTGTTTTCATTAATGCAATTTTCAAGACTTTTTTTTTTCCCTTCCTGCTTCTCACCCCAGTAAATTCTTTGCCCAGTCTTGACACATTGCTGTGCTTCAATTAGAGTTAAAAGGCTGTGGGGGGCATCTGTCCCTGAATACGATCAGTCACACTTCCAAATATTGCTTTGTCATATGCAAATTTGAGATTTTATGAAATTTAGCTTTTTTTTACATGCACAGTCTAAGGGAAACATACATCTACTGACATACTATTTTAAATCAGATTCTGGATAGCTTGGCTATTATTTCTGTAACCATTTTCTTCTCATAATATCGGTGATATTTACTAAATTACCTGTTATGTTCTAACTTCGCTGTTAAATATATGTATGAGAGAGGAAAATATGTGTTGTATTTATCTTTGTGTGCATGTGTGTTATTCCTGCTTGTCATGTCCTTAACCTTTTCTTTCTTGGAATATTTAGGCTTTGCTCCTCTATTTCTCTAGCTCACTATCAGCCTTTTCAGATCTGCATTCTCAAATAAGCAGTATGCCTTGTGTTGTGATCTCTCTCTCTCTTTCCAAGATCAAACTGGCCACTGACTTTTGTGGAGAAAAAAGGCAAAAAGCAGGATAAGGTCATGGATCATAGAAGTAAAGATGAAAAAGGGGAAGAATGAAATGAAAGCTCTCAGTCCCAGTTCTGTTCTCGAGGAAAATTGAAATTGTGCTTTGTACTGAAGATAGAACAAGAGCGAATCTGAAATTGATTTCAGCTTCTAAAAATGCAGTCAAATGGAACTAGATTTCCTCATTAACCTCCTTTAACTGCTATAGTCAGATCACAGAATCACAGAATATTGTGAGTTGGAAGGCACACACAAGGACCATCAAGTGCAACTCTTTAATTGAATGGCCTGATGCATTTGCTATCCATATCCTGGGTTCTCCACATGAAATCACCAAGACAGAGTTTGCAGTGGGATAAACACATTGCAAGAATCATCCTTGCATCATTCTGATCACCATAAAGAGCTGATCAACTTACAGACAAGCCCTATAGACTCACTGATTTTCACTGCACAAATGTGAGCTTAGAGTGTTCTTCACATTGCTGGTGGCAATGGGAAAAGACAAAACTATGAAAAATAGCCTTGATTTTACCCATTGCTATTACTCTTTTTTCAGTCAGTCAAGGCAAGTTTGTACCTGAAGGTATTTAGACCAACAGCCTAAGCACAAATGTGGATCCAGGTAAGCATCCTGCAAACTGAATGTGCATATAGGACACAAATGGCACCAGCAACAGAGAGAACAGACATCAAGCCAGTTCCGGCTTTGTTCCCCAGCAAGCATGGCAGAAAAGTTATTACTAAAAGAAGCAGCAGGAGTCACCAAAAAAATCCTAATTTAGGCACCCATTTTTTAGAAATTCCCTTTCATTATCTAATGTTCCACTAGATCTTAAGCACCAGGGTAGAATTTCCATTCTTTGCAGATCATCTAAAAGCTTAAGGGATTACCAAACCAGTCATTTAAAATGACATTTTCACTGTACAAATATTTGTCTATTAAATAGGCTGTATGGCACAGGACCTGATCAGCCTTGGCAGTATTACAGGTTCTTCATACACTGCAAACCCCACTGTTTCCTCATAAAGCTGTCAAGTCTCGGTTTAATGAAACATATATAAATTCAATGATGTTAGCCATGTCTTGGCAAGTTAATTCATTTTGTTTTTTTCCTGTTGAGTTCCTCCTATTAGGAATTTTATCAATTTCTCATTTTAGGAGCACCACAGCAGGTCTCTTGCTGGCACTGGAATACAAGATTGAAGAATAAGTTTAACTTTTAAGCAGCCAAAATATTTAGATACATAAAAATATATCTTGATTGACCATTAGTACATTAACTCACACACAATGAAAAATTAGGGACCTTTAGTGAGAAACATCTAAAATTACCCTAAACCTATCCTTAAGGCTTCCTATTGTCCTGTGAATTCTTCCATGCCCTATGCTGCTTCATTTGTAATTACAGCCAAGGGATTTCACTTCACATTCACTTCACAGGCTCAGAGCCTGAATGATCCACAAGATAAGAATGGTTTTCCCAGAATGGTTTCAGTTGGAAAAGACCTCTAAGATCACTGAGTCCAACCATTGCCCCAGCACTGCCAGCCCACCATTAAACCACATTCACATGGCTTTTAGACACCTTCAGGAATGGCAACTCAACCACAGCCCTGGGCAGGCTGTTCCAAGGCCTGACAACCCTTCCTGGGGAGAAGTTTTCCCCAATAGCCAATCTAGACCTCCCCTGGCACAACTTGAGTCCTGTCTCTCATTGCCTGGGAGAAGAGACCAACCCCCAGTTCTCTATACCTTCTCATGTTTGTAGGAAACAGTGGAAACACCAATTGAAGCAAACAAGTTCATTCATTTGAAAAATAGAAATACACGGTGTTTTCAAGTGTACAATGAAAACCTGAAAATTTATCCACTGAATTTAAGATGAATGCATTAAATTTCCTTGAAGGTTCTGAACAGACACATTTAAATGTCTGAGGTAAACAATCAGTCTATTCTCAGAACAATTTGTAAGAGAATTTAAAAGTTAAAAATAACCCAATGCATTAATTCTGTCAAGTTTTGTACACGGTCCCATTTCCAATCCTAGTTCAGTTTAATTACCTCCATAGAGAGTTTTGAACTAAAGAGAGAAATTTTGTCTAGAAAGAAGTTTGTATGTAATCACACTGTGACTTTTTTAAATCTTTGTCTCCAGTGGTTCATATGAGCAAATAACAATGACTCCACACAGAACAAAAAAGAAGGCAAAATGAAGACAAAAGTGGGACAGCAGCCTGTGTGCTCCTGTGCTGTGGGGATCAGGGAAGAGGGCTAGAACCAGCAGTGAGGTTCAGAGAGAAATCTGTTAGAACTGATCTTATTTTTCTGCCAGAAGCATGACTGAGTGAAATTAAAAAAAAAAAAAAAAAAAAAAAAAATCAGAGCTATCAATAAACCTTCTCTCATTTTCCATTACCCTTCAAGAGATTACTTTGATGGGAATTAGACAGCCCCCTGCAGGAAGCTCTTTAGTTCTTGTTAAGTCTTTGCACAGCATGTTTGTTGGAAAGGAAAGCTTGTGTTTGATGCTGTTCATCACTATTGCTGCTGATTTTCTGAGGTTAGCAAACATCAGTGTGTTTGCTCCCCTTTTGAGGGCTGCCAACGTGAAGATCTCACATGAGTTCCGAGCTGCTGGCTGCTGTGTTACAGCACATCCCCTTAGGCAAGCCTTCATACCAGGCTGAACAAGTTTCACATATCAAATGCACATTTAAGGATCTTCAGGAGGTGAAACTGCTCTTCCTCAAAGGGACAGCATGTGTTTGTGCTAGTGTTGGTCTAACTGCATTTCTAGATGGTGTTTGAAAATCATCAATGAAATCTTTGCCCCTTTTGGACCTGCTGGCATGACAACTACTACAGTATCTGCACCCAAAGGGGAATTCTTGCCCTCCAGTAGAGGCAGAATTGGTTTGTGGATTGTTGTTTGTTTGTGGGTTTTATTATTTCCAGTGTCTACAAAGCATATGTGTGTGGGTACCCCGTTACACAGAATAATAATTTGCTATTATAACAGAGTGCCTCACTAAAAATTGAGATGCACTCTACATCCTCTTCTCCTATTTTATTTAACGGTGCATCAGGGTTTTGTTCCCCTAAAATTTGCTGAGGTATAAGAATCCACACTGCAATTCCCCTGCCTTTTTCAGTAAATCACTCTTTCTCCTGCTGGAGCCATAACTGTGTTTACCTTTCAGTTCTTCCCTCCAACTTTTCCTGTGTAGAGTCAACCCAGTTTTGTTCCCTGACCTCTTCTCCATTTGCTCTTTGGTTATAAGTGCGTTCAAACAAAATGAGTCTCTCTAAGGCTATCATTACAAAACCAACCTTTGCCTCTTTGCTACTTTTACTTCCTATAACACTTCTGAAAATTACAGAGAGCTGATAAAGTCTGAATCACTTTTATCACTTATCAGAGGTTAAAAAAAATGCACACTCAATAAGCCTTCACCACCTCCTTTGGTTTCCTATTTCTCTCCCTTTACTCAAACTGTCTTTGTATTAAGTGAAAAACTGCTCTAAAGCTGTCCTTTATGTCTACCAGATCCTATTATGTCTACGCACAAGGGCAAAACTTCAGTGAATCTGGATCTCTTCCCTTCCTGTCAGGCTCTGCTCTGCTGTTGTTACCAAATTTGGTCGCTTCTCCTCGTACACAAAGGTACAGGAGTGATTTCCAGCTGGGAAAGGCTTAGCACATCTCCTCCTGGAACAGGCAGAGGAAGGCTTTTCTTTAGCACACCTTTCTGAGGCTTTGCCTGCACATGGAGCTCATTAGTGACATCTGTACTGAGTCCAGCCACCATCCTGCCAGAAACACAGGAGCAAAATACTCAGCATCACCAGGACCTTCAGCTCCCATGCCGAGGAAATGCTGGCTCTCCTCATGGCTAGTGGCAGATTTTCCTATCCCTTAACCTTTACTGTGGATGAATTCATACAGCACACCCTGTTAACAGATCAGCTTTCATCTCTCTGCTCATCCCTGCTCACAGGCACAGCAATTTCTTTAGCAGCTGTGAATTCAGCACCTCTTTGATCCACAGTCATCCTTAACACCTAGATGTTAAGTGGCATTAGAAATTTGAGTCAAAAGCATCAGTCTTCAGTGGTTTTGTGACCAGCCTGTCTCAGGTGTCTGATGTTTTTCTGCAGAGGATTTTTAGTCCATGGTTTCTTCTTCCTACTTGTTCTGATCAACTGGGAAAAAAACAAACCAGGACATGGCTTATTGTGGTCACTGTGATTCACCAGACCTATTTGTCTGATCATTCCTGTCTGTCTATGCCTGGTAAATAAAGGCATTTGTGATCAGATAGGTATTGCCACCACTATTTATATTAACACAAATAAAATGCTCCACGCAACACCACAGACCCCCCATGGACACACACTGATTTCACACACATTTTCCACACATTTCTATTGGCTCTGCTTGGGACCACATATTAAAACCCACCAATCTTCCCAGCAGACTGATGAAAGCCTCAGTAAAAACAGCTGCATTTCACATGTGGTTTAAGTTAATGTCTCATCCTGAAAGTTTAACTCTAGCTGGCAATGCTACTTTTTAATATTCACAGCCCTCTTTATCTTCACATTAGAAGTAAGGCATTCAAGCCTTGAAAAGCACAGAAGAATACAATGAGGCTGGTAGCACTTCATTTCTGGAGTGTCCAAAATCACTTTTTTTATTGCAAAGAACATGAAGAGAAATTCATGTTTGATAACCTGTGAGAACATAAACCAGTTGCATAGCACTGTTAAACAGCGTAAACAAACACCCATCTGTCCACACAGTAATATTTCCTTTCAATAAAAATGAAGCACTACCAAAAGTAAGTAGCATTGCACATTTTTTTCCCAGACTGAGCCTAGTATAAAAAGTAAAAAAAAAAAAAAAGTTAATGTAAAATGCATCTCTCTTCCCGGTTGGGCTAGAAGAAATAAAGTTACAAAACTATTTACTAGAAGCTGGAACATGCTTAAAAACCAATAGCCATACATGAGTTTATGTAACATGAGTTTAGAAGACTTTTCGTTTTTTCCCCTTGAACCTGGATAAGGTTCAAGATCAGTTATAATCTCACACAAGCAAGAACACAGTCAGTCAAAAATTCTTCCTGCATGAATGACTGTCCCCAACAGAGACATCAATGACACCTTTGGTTTTTTTTTCCAGAAAATTCACACTTCAGGCCAGGGAAGCCTTCTCTGCACATGACTTCACTGCAAGTTGTGCCAGAATCCCATGGATTGAAAGGTAACAACTCAGTAATGCCACAGGTTTATGTACATGGTAATACACAGCACACTTTGGTTCAACCTTCGCTTCAAGCAAATCAATGAGATCAGATTAAAAAAACCACCTTCTCGAACATGTTAATTGTTAGGGCTATAGGACACTGTGGAATAGGCTCTGAGGACAATCCATCCTTCACCAAAAACAGTGACAAGAGTCTCTGTGGGAGGATTATTGACTCCAGTTTCTTCAGCTCTAAGACAATAATAACTTCAACCGCTTAGCAGAAAGCCCTCCCACTCTCTATTTAGGAGCAGGAATAGAAACCATCAAATTCCTTTCACGATTCCACCTATTTTCCCTTCAATCTGAAATGACAGGCCTTATCACCCGGGAGGTTCACTTTGCAGGGAGCACTACAAGCCCATTACACCTAATGCATAAGAGCCTTTCATTTCAAGATACTGAGAAACATTTTTTCCCTAATATTGCCAACAACAAGAGCAAACCATAAATGTCCAAACTATGTGCAGATGGGAGGAGTGTGGAATAAGAGGATAAGAAAGCAGTTTCCAATGTTACAAAGCTAACAGAAGGTAGTGACAGCAGCTCATAGCACTGATGTCAAAGACAAACTCCTGAAGTCACAGCTTGGCAATTTCCTGGTTAAGTGCCAACTGCCTTTGATAGCCTCAAAGGTATTTCTCTTCCATTAATTCGCCTAATTGTTTCTGAATGTGCTGCAATTAATAAAGTGAATGGACAACAGGATTGGCAAAAGGTCACTGCTGACGACTGCCCAAATCCTTGATGGGCAAAAGGAAAGAATTTAAGAATATTTTTCTCTCTATCCCTACTCCCCATGTGGAAGAATGGATTAGGTCAGGCTCACTGCATCTTCTCCTTCTCTCTCTTCCTGTGAAGGTGCATAATAACTAAAGGCAGTCAACCTTAAAGCCCAGGAAAAGGCCATGTCTGATTCTCAGCTGATGCATACTTATGCATACTAAAACTAACTCTTGAGCACAGTGGAATTATCCAAGGATTGAACCACCCGCATCCCAAGGTCAGAGTTGCCAGCCAGTACCATCAAACCATGAAACCCAATTCCCTGGAAACCAAAAATAGGACAGATCGCCCCCTAAACTGTCAAAATTTACTTTGCTGCTGTTTCAACAGCAAAAAACCAAAAAAGTGGCAAAGAATAAAGGGGAAAAAGAAAGAAGTGATGTGACTAAGTGCTCCCAATGGACCTTTGCGAGCAAAAGAAGAACGGCAAAAAGAGCGAGAGGTCACCAAAGAGCATTTGATTAACATAATCAGTGTGAGAGTGGTGTCAGCAAATTAAAAATAGAGTCCATAACCCCCAGAAAGTGTCTTAGGGCAATACCAGGAAGAGCCACAAGGTATGAGATGTGAGACTTTGGAATGAAGCTGAGACAACAGGGCTTTTTATAACTGAATGTGTGCAAACAGCATATGAACAAATCCCTCAGCTGGGTTTCAGTTGTTAGCAGTCAAGCTAAGCATTTTGCAGACATTTATGGTATGCAAAGATAAATTCTGAAGACATTCAAAGTCCCTCCCTCTCCCATCACCTTTCCTTCACACTGCCAGTGACAACAGAAGTTGTCCATGGACATGATAGTTCCAGGAAACTCTTGAAGGACAGAGACTAAACTCCCACTTCAACAGGAGCAGGGCTGGACTCTCAATCCTTCAGGCATTTGGTGAAGCAAAGCTTTGGGATGAAGACCAATTCCAGGCTTGGAAATAAGGCAAATGATTTACCAGCATACAGGAGCACATAGATATATCATGTGAAGCAATGTTTACCATTCAAAACATTTGGATCAAGCAGGATTGTCTTATAATAACTCTGATTGAGTTATTTTCCTTTCTTGCCCATTTCCACCTAGCTACCACTGAGCTACCTGAGGAACACGCTAGTATGTTCTGGGTTTTTTCAAAGTCTTCATAACATTTACTTTGTAAACTAGAGTTAGGGTATAATTTTAAAGATTTATTAACCTCTGTTATATCCATTAATTACATTATACTACAAAACATGCTTCCTTTCTTTGAAAAGGAACCTTGAAAATTACCAAAAAGGAATTCTTCAGAAAAACTTAACCTCTACAGAAATCAATTGCATAGACAAATTCTAAGAATGGTATGTTAAACACCCCTGCCTCTGGTGCCATTCTCCCTCATCCTCCCTCAGGTAACAAATCAAAACCCTTTGTGCGAGAGGAAAACAAATCATCAGATGTCCTTAAAGCACTAATAAAGATCAAGGGTCACTGAGGAAGGACAGCTTCAGGCAACTTCATATTTTCCAAAACCTGACAATAAGAACATTTTTGCATCCAGCAGGGAAGAGGCATTGGAGCACTTTGATTTGGCTTCCTTGAGCTTCAGCTGTGGGACTGACTCCAGCTGCACACCCTCTGCATGTTGGTCCAGGAGCCCCACTGAGCTCAGGTCTGGGTCCGTGTTCCTGCCTGCTCTACCATCCAGGAATACATCCATTAAATTTGGATCCATCATGTGCTAGGTCCTGGCAGGGCAAAGATGCATCAAGCTGAGGAGCCTGAGCCACTGTCTGTCCCCTGGAAGCTGTGAGCTCCACAGTAGGATGCCTGCGTGGGATGTAAAATCCCCTCTGTTGGCTTGGCTTGCCATATTAAAAATAAATTAAATTAGCAGCTCAATAAACTCAGTTGTAAGCTGCAGTTGTTAAACCATTCTTGCCACAGGGACAGCAGCCTCGGGGAAAGCCAACCAAGCAGAGCTTCACACTCCTCACTGAATCCTTGGCACCCAGGAAACAAGGGAGAGATTCCCATCCCATGGAATGCCATTGCCCTCTGCCCACTTTACTCCATAAGGAGGGCAGAGAAAACTGTCCTCATTCTTCCCAAGTCTGTCAGCACCCTAAAACTTCACCTCTGCATTTTCAGCTGTTTCTTATTTGAAATACAGTTTCATAATATTGGAGGAGTCCTAGTTATGATTCCTATTGTTTTTACCTGAAAGTCTGCTTTTCCTTTCAGTCACAGAGAAAGACTTTCAACTACCCAAAAGCTTCCTATTCCATCTTGTAATACATCCCTGACATGCTAACAAACCACAAAAATCAAAACCCAAACACACAGCCTTGAACCACAGCATTTTGGATTTTTGAATTTCCCAGTATGGGCAAATAAGCCAGTCCTTATCTCTCAGAGGCCAAGTACAGGAGACAAAGATTTAAAAGAGAGCTGGGTTCCTGTATTCTCCTGACTTTTCAAGCAAAGAGGATGTGTCCTGTGCTGCCAGGCACCCAGTGCCAGGAGGGGAGCCCTGCCTGGCACAGCTCCCTGCCTTCCTGCCTGCTCCCAGCTGGGGATGAGCCTCTTTCTCCAGCCTCCCTGCACAGCAAAGACAACAAACAACTCCCTCTCACTTTGCATATTCCAATCTAGCATTTCAAACGGAGCCCTTTGCTTTTTATCCTAAAGTGGTACTTGTTAAAGGAGCTGTGACCACTCAGGCTATTTCCTCTGAGGATGATAACGCTGCTGCAGAAGCTTCATTATTATGCTAATGGAGCACAGGCTGAGCAGCTTTCATAACTGCCACATTAAATCATCTACCAAGGGGAGGCCTCGAGAGCCATTTACATTGCACTGGATGCATATTAATGAAGCCAGGAGCAGCAGAATTGTTTTTGAAGCAAATAGTCAGGTAAGATGGGGGGGGGGGGGAAAAAGACATTATATTGAAGGTTGGAAAAACCAGAGATGGTTCAACTTCACAAAGGTTCAGTCCTGAGGCTCGGTTCTGCTGCCTGCAATTAGGACTGAATAACAGAACCGACAGAAACCTGCAGCAGCCTGGGTGTGCTGGAGGTCTCTGTGACAGACTGTGATGGCTCCACTGTGTCCCTGCTGTGCAGCACAGCCTCACCCTCAGCCCAACACACACACAAGCACTTCTGTCCTCCTCCTGCCCTCCTCATGCTCTACCTCCCTCCCTCGTGCCCCAGGACACCCACCTGTGCTGCACCTAAAGCACATGATGCCACCACAACACGAGATAAATACCTAGCAGCGCACCTTCAGAGGAATCCAGACACATCCATCAGGACCAAGGACATAAAAGCAAACAAGCGACATTTCCAGTGATCTTGGGCTGACAGCTGAATATAGATATACTTTTCCCCAAAGATAAACCACGTGCAAGTCACCACAGATGAAGGGGGATGATACAGACAGGTTAGGTGGAAGAAAGAGCGGCAGCGATAATCACAGCAGTTCACCTGCCCAGACAGTGTCACGCTGCTTTATTTCACACATGTTCTAGAAAATGTCTATTGTCAAGAGGGAGTTTAAGGGCAGAGCAGTGTCATTATTGACAGGAACTGGGAGCTTTTCCCACTCATATGAGAAAATTGCATAAAGGAGAGAGCTCTATGGAAAATAAGGATAATGTTGGCATTGTTGTTGAAGCAAAGTCAGGACCTTTTTATCAGATCACAGGTTTGTTTAGACAGTTAGGCATATTTTTAAATGATTTATAGGTGAATATTAGTGCACTGTGGAAAGAACACGCACTTTAGAAACCTGGCATCCCAGGAAATGTTTTATTTTATGATTCAAGCCATGCACTCTCTTCCATCAGCATGTTCTGTAATATCAACAATCCACTTCCCTATCTTGCTTCTGCTACTCTCCTCCCTGGACATCTACCCTCCAGACCCAAACAGTGCTTGACAGCAATCCTTCATGTCCTCAGAACATCACCTTCTCGTGCTCCCTCCTTCCCCACACCTCTTGACTCCAAAGGGATCCAACAGGAGAAAGCCAAAGTTTACAAGAGCAAGAATTCACCTGGAGCCAGCAAAGAATGGCTTTTCTATGTGGTTAAGAAGCATTTATCCACATTCTCATTTGAAACCCAAGGAGATATCATCATCAAAATGTGTCATTTCATTACGAATGACGAGATTTTTTGCACACTGTCAGTGGAAACGTCACAGAGAACCTTGCATATTACATACGTGCAAAAGTTTGACAAAAAGTCAGTCACACAACCTTCCAAGTAAGCCTTTGCAAGCCTTTACCTTCCAAGAAAAGACTAGAACTAGAATTAGGAAAGCCTGTGTAGCTTCCTCTGTCTTATGAGCAAAGAGTGACTGGGGACAGAGTGGACCTTCAGAAAAATGACCCCAGCCAAAGGGAAGAGCTCTGTGCCAGCTTTGCACAGTGCTGAAGGAAAGCAGACATTGCTGCAAGATGGTTTACCCCATCTTCCCCTGCCTAAAAGAAATTATTCTCCACTTCAGCCTTTAATTGACTTTTGAAGATCCACAAACTGACTTTTGAAGCAATTCCCTAGCCTCGTTTTCCAGTCATTTAAAAATGTTTCCTGCCCTGTTGATTTTTTTGACATCTCACTAAACAACTAATGTTCATGTTCTCATGAAAACTGCTCTCCCTACTGAAAGCAGGAAAGTTTGTTTGCCATTTTCATGACTTTCCCTTCAAAGGCATCCTTTTCCAGCTCAGTTATGCTATCAGGACCACCACAGGTGGCACATCTAAACATTGTAACGCCCCTAATTTATGTCTTATCACATGATCCAAAATACCTAACTTTAGAGAGAATCTAGTATATACTGCCCTTGAAATGGAAAGAAAATATTTATGAGTATCTTGCAATTCAACAAGTAATATTAATCTGATAATAGATAAATGACAGAACAATATAACACAGGTATATAAATACTCCTACAAACATGAAGAAATATAATGGATACATATATGTAAATAGATCTTTGTACAAAAGGTACTTGCATACCTTGCATGTATTAAGAGTGATAATTTCACAGGTTAATTTACTTTCATTATCTAAGCAAGGAAAGTATGTGTTAGAAATGTGTTTGCTTGGAAGCTCCATGAAAGGGATTGGTTTGTGTTGTAAGCAAATTAATGAAACTTAACCTTTTAAATATGAACAGATGGCGGACGAAACAGAAATTCCATTAGCTAATAAGATAAAAAGTGTACTCAACAAGGTAAAGTTCATAGTCAAGAATCTAGCCTTGTACACACACAGAGATCAGGAGATACCCTGAGAGCTCTGCACAGTTTTGATTTGTACAAAAGCCCCACAAGTCTTCATTCCTAATCTCTGAAATCCTGACATTAAATTAAACTTATAGATGTGGCTTTGCTGGGGATGGGATGAGGATGGAACTACTCTATATATTTGCTAAATATTATCAGCAGAGGGGACATTACCCACTGCTGATACCCACGGATTCCACTTCGTTGTTACTCTGTGAATCACAAGCTCCCAAACCACTGCCTGTCTACTCCGTTTTAAAGACTATTTTACCCAACACATTTAATGCCAGTTAGATCCTGTAACATGCTGGTTTTGCCCTTTGTCATTGCTATGTCTGCTTTAGAAATGGTTTATTCCTGAAAGGGAAAGGAAGTGAAAGCTTCCCCAGAGCTATTCTGCACCCTATTACTGTGTGTTCCTGAAGAGATTTTTTTCCAGAAGGTTCTGAAAGATGTCAGTGCTGTCACTGCAGAGCTGCTGTGTTGAGCCCCACGGGCACTGGGTTAGCTCTGCTGTCTAGAATGCCATTAGGGGCAATCAGGAGGGCTTCCCACTGTCACCCTGGGATGGAGGGATGCAGCAGTGCCTCAGATGTGCCTGTGGGACCAGCACTGCCTCTGCCCCATCAAACTGGGCACTAAAGTGCAAGGCAGCATCTGAGTCTGCAGGTAAGGCTGAGCCACGGCTGGCTGCTGCTTTTCCTTCATGAGCCTACACAAAACCAGAAAGGCCAAAATGCTCTCTGGAAACAGCTTCTGATTCTCAGATAGATGCATCACTCTGTGGTTAAGAAAACTAAAAAAAAAAAAAAAGCCCCAAAAAAACCCTCTTTCCTTCATTACAGAATAACTGCCTGATCCTTCCTACAGTGTGGATGACAGTTTTGGAGCTCCAATCTCGATAAGAGCTCCTCTTTTGGAAATCAGCCATCTCTACTTCTCTCTGGCAAGCAATGGCAGGGAAGAGAGGATACTCCTTCTCTTCCAGGCTGGGGACAGCAGCCATCAGAAGGCACCAGTGACACCAGACAGAGACCCTTAGAGCTGAAAATCTGCAAGCTGCTCTCCTCTGACAGCCTGCTAGGAATGCCACAGGCAGGCAGACAGCCTAGGAGGGGGAATTTGCTCCCCTCCTTCCTTTCTTATCATCTGTAGCTGAAAGCCATCAGCTAGACGTGTTGGGAGAAATATATAGCCTGTGTTTATCTTAAAATACAACACTTCTGGTAGCTCTACAGTTTGTTACTTCCACTCAGAATGGTTTTTTAAAATTATGGAGTTCAAATTGACTATGTTTTTATGTATTGCTAATTAATCATCTAATCAGCTGGGCTTAGACTGTCATATAGAAGCTGAGGTAAAAAAATCACAACATTCAAAGAAAAATCTGTTTCTTTATGGACAGAGCAAACCATATATCCAGGTTAGAGGAATCTGCATGCGTGTAACAACACTTCCCAATTTTGAAAAGTGAATTAATTCTTTGTGGGGACAGCTTAATACAATAGACCTGGAGTGCACAGACCTGGACCTCTGCCAGCACCTGTCTGTTCAGGAATTTCATCCACTTTAATAAGCTCTCTGGATCTCAATTAACCAGGCAAGCTGGTGCAATTGTAGAGAACTCAAAAATAAGAGAGAGAAGATTTCACAGATCCTCCATCTGTAGGCCTTCTGTAAGCATGACACATACAAATAGAACCCAATATTGTAGGTGACATCCTTAACATTATGAATTACAGTGAGGCAATGAGAAGCTGGTAGAGAAGCATCAGCATGAGGCCCCAGAACAAATGTTATTTTTCATGGCTTACTTCAATCATTGTCATCAGAAGTCGGCATCTGTACCAAGCACCTCGTTGATGCCATGGATTGAGTGGAACTTGGGACCTGCCAGGCCTGCAAACTGCTCCATGGATTAACCCCAGCTCCAAGTGGGCAGAAGGGTTCACCAGCATGAATCTAATTACAGCATGGAAGACCACATGTATGAAGTGACAATATAACTACCAGAAGAGAGATGCATCATACTGCTTGAACAGCCCAGTAAATCATGAAAACTTCACATTTGCTTTGTAAGAGTCTCACTGGATTTAAAAGAAATGGAACCGATAGATTCCTAAATAAATTACAGTAAGAATCCCACAGTGTTTGCTAGGCAATTGTGTTCTTTCCACATATTAGCCAACTTGACTAGAGAAAACTCTGCAGTAAATTGGTTTTGCTTATATGTGTAACCCAGAGGTTCCTACTAAATGCCATTCCATTGCTCACATGCACTTTTATTCTTTAATAATGACATAAAAATGCTGCTACCCTGCCCCATAAAACAGCCTGGCTTTTACTACAGTCATTATCTGTCTGGTCTGCTGGGACTGGATGCTTTCAGGATGGGATGTTCAGTGGAGTCTTATCCATAGACAACCACAAACCATAAAAGACAGCTGAAAGTGGGAAGCACTACCAATGTATAAGGCTGGCAAATAAACATCAAGGCTAATCAGGAATGTAACCAGAAAACCACACAAACAAAGATACCAAGACAAAATATTTGCAGATTTTATACCTCAGTATCTCAATATTCAATAGGTCTATTCATAGCCCAAGCTTTTAATTCTCTTCTGTCATGCCTAATACAAACTGAGTATTGAAAAGGCAATAGACACCCATCATACTACATAAAACACAAATTTGTAATTTACAAAACACTAAAAACTGTTCTTCAGTACCTAGTCCAGTTCAGATCTTGGCTCAGAATTTACATTTATATCCTAAGGAGATGAATATGGAAATTCAGTCTGAGGAAGGAACTGAGCATTAAAATTTCAAGTCAACACAAATAAAAGTTAGCATTAGTTTTTAAGTAACTAACAGTGTCCCTTGTGATGGAAACCAGGGACAAGCACCTTCATAGGCAGTGCTGATCCCCACCCTCAGATTAATACATGTTTTAAGATTATAAAAAGACAAGGAGCAGAAGCTTTTAAACAGAGGTGAACTTCCTTTAAGAAGAGTAGTATATTAATTCTCTCTTATAACTTTATCACTGTTCTTAATATAAACAAACCAGTTTTTCTTCACCTTTTTTTCCTCTTTCCAAGTGCTAGAGGTGCAGCAATACATATGCCTCCTGCCAATGGAATAACTCTTAGACAGAAAAATCATGAGCTTCCCAATTATCTCCTTGTGGTTGATCTTTGGACTGTTTCACATTAAATATACCTCTGTCAACATTAGCACAGCACAGCCATGTGATCCCCACCCTCATCCTAAGGAGGCCCAAACCATTAGATTGTCACACTCACTGACAGGACAGAACCCCATTCACACTGCAGATCTTCCCTGGCAGCCTGGGGCCAGGCTGAAATAAATTGCATCAGTGTTATCTGTGGGATCAATTGATTGCAGGCTCTAAAATGGCTAAAGTCCAGGAGAATATGTGAATGCTCCAGACACAGGGCAATTCTTTGAAATCAATGACTGCTTGAAAGGCTTGATAACTAGGGGCTTCAGGCTATTAACACCAGCTGGTCATTAAGTCCACACAAATTGTTATAGCTTTTATAACCTTTTCTTATCTAGAGAAAACAATTAAACATTTTAATTACATTACAGGGATGACAGAAGATAATTGGAGTTATCAGGAAATTATGTAGTCCTGTTAATGTGAGTTACTATGTCATTTCCATTGCTTACAAATGTACTTGCCATCTAGATAAAGTAAAACTAACTTTCAATTAGGTCCATATTCAAACCACAAAGATGGAAGAACACAAAATAAGTAACCCAAAGTCAAATGAATTCTCATATTAAGATGGTATTGTCTAATCTTTGAACTATTGTCCTGGAGACAAGACATGGTGATGGAGCCTGAGTTGAAAAAGCACAGTTGTCACCTGTGGAAATAAATTGCTTTTGACACCTACCTCTATTTTAAAATTGCAAAGTCCATAGAAGAACACAAAAATTCTATGTTTATACAGATTCTGTGAACTATCCTGCACTGTTTACCTAAAAAAAAAAACCAGTACCATCAATATAGTACCTGCCAAAAGTTGCTCCTTGTATTACTTCATAAAGACTTAGCATCTTCAGACATGTTCTGGTTATGTTAGGGTCTTACAAAGCTCCTAATTCCATAAAAGCAGGTTTGCCCCATATTTCTGTATATCAGTTCTTCACTGGGATTGGGCTATTATGGTGAGATTTCCAAAGGACTACAACAGTGTCTGCGTGGGGAGCTGTCACAGTAGGATTTCAGTCTTTTGAAACATGGAGAGAAGGTGTAGGAATGTACCCCTTAATATTTTGCTGCCAATCTTTTCTTGCATAAATTGCTAAGGCTGAACAGCAGGCACAACAGCAGTTGTATTAGTTCCCAGGGAATTCCTGGTCATGATGTGCCAAGTCTGTTGGACTTTGAAGATTTACTGTTTTGCACTTAAGGGAAACGTATAAGAAAATATTTACAAGTGCTCATTAAGGCTAAATTGTGTCCTTATCCTGTGCAGGTACCCTGGGAATTAAGAAAATTCTATAATGAGAATGGATGTAAGGCTGTCACACTTACACAGGAGTAGTCTCTTGGACAAGGGAAGGATGAAGAGCTATACTGCAAATACAGTACAGGGCAAAGTTTAGTAGAAAGTGAAATATGAATCACCTTCATTATGGACACAGTCATACAAGGATGCATAAACAGGAATATATTCTGAAAACATTACGTTAACTAGCCTTTTGTCACCTCCAGCGCCAGTGAGGCTGCAACTGCAGCACTGTGCCCAGGTTTTGTTCTTGTACTTGAAGCAGGCTGTAGAACAGAATTAAAAATGCAACAAGATTTATGTCCCATCCTGTCTGGATGATTCAAAGGGAAAGACTGGCCTGCAAGAGATTTATGCAGAGAACAGGATTCCAATTATCAATTACAGAAGGGATACAAATGAGATTGCTGCATCTGCAGCAGAGAAAGCTGTAGTGGAGGAGCCTGAGGCTGGACTAAAACATGGGAGCAGATCAAGCAGGTGTCTCACAGAGCCTGTGAGTAACAGCAGGCACAGGTGACCCTGCTGGGCAGACAGACAGGGACGGTCAAAGGGACTCACCCACATGATTTATTGTGGTATTTTTTTAAGAGTACCACTTCAGTTCATCACTGTATTGCCAAGGGCTACGTGATGATGTTTCTCAAGGAAGGAAATGGGTGAAAAATCTGAATAGCTGTGTATGGGAGGCTGAAAGTCAGAATGGGCAAAGAGCTGCACTTCCATACTAGCCAACACACCACAGGATGAACCATGCCCAGTCCTGATTTATCAAGACTTCTACTGCACTAAAAATAAAATCAGGTCCCCTAGCTGGGGACTTGGCCATCTCACAGCAGAAGTGGTTCTATATGTTACTGATGATGCATTCTGAAAGGCATAAGAGACACTACTTAGAATTTATCTGACGGAAGAGCCAGGAGATTCTGAATCTGATTCAAGTTTATGAGGTCAGGTCTTGCAAGCAAATCAGGACTTGTAAGTCTCTACTTGCAGGTCACACATATGAGGTTGCACATTTCATGACATACATAATGCCAAATAAACCTTGTAAGCAAAAACTTGGCACTGCTGAATTTTTTGACTGGGAGGGATTCAAATTAAATCTATGAGATTTCACTGGCAGGTGTTTTCATTGTAATCACTTTATTTTGGTACAGCTTGGTTTCTTAATGTAAATCTCTCTGAAGTCTGCACATTGCCTAACCATACAGAGGAATTATTTGGTTTGTTGAAGATGATGTGCACTCCCTTGTAGAGAAACACAAAAGTTTTTATACTTTTCAATATTATCCAGTAATTTATCCCATCTCTTCTGAAGTTTGGCATTTTACACAGACCACACACTTAAGTTTGTTTCCTTTGACTTATTTGACATTTTTACACACATGAAACCAGCTGGAATTAGACACTAAGGGCTTCATCTATTTTCCTAGATAACTCAGCAGGCTGTCCCTAAACATAACAGATCTACCAATGACAGCAGCATAAATTCAGCTGTCCTGATATCCCAAATTTCATCCTATCAGAAAGGCACACCTGCAGCCACTTGCTATGTTAAATGCCATGAAAATCCAGTTATTCTTTGGGGTGGCAGTTCACAGAAGAACCATAATCCCTGAACTGATACTCTGCTGAAGGAAGAGCCAGTGAAACCAAGGAATTTTGGTTACAGCTACACAAAGTCTCAGATGGTTGCCATACAAAAATAGGCACAAGCTGTTCAGAAGGCAGATGCTAACTAAATCTTCATAGCAAAGCTGCTCCTGAGGGGAAAAACCTCATGTCTATCTCAGAGTTCCACATTCACCTCTACATGCCAACCTCAGCCTACTCACAACAAGCCCTGCCTACATGTCCAGCATCATTTGACCATGATCGTTTGCTCACTTGCTTTTTCAGCTCTTCTCCCCCAGGATGTACCATCTGTAAAAGTTTCCAGGGTTTTTTCCACAAGGTCTCTGTGCATATGTGGCCTTGGGGAGCAATCCACCATGTTAAACAACTGCAAATAGTTCTCCTGATCTCCATGACAAGCTATACTGGATAAAATGGTGCTGTAAGGGGAGAATTATTTAAATGTGAAAAGGGTTATAGCTCACCAGGGAAAGCAGGAAAAAAAGACAATGGCCACAGTATCACTGATGATATTGAGAAAGTGGGACAATATTATAATTATCCCCTTATCATGGCTCTCTTTTTTTAAACAAGACATTAAGAATATCTGATATAAACACCTAAACAGAAAATAGAATTTCCAGTTTCCTTTTCTCTGCCTTTCTTTTTTACTTTTTTGTGTCCATATTCTGTTTTTAGAGCAAACTTCCATGTGTCCACCTAAAACTCTCCAGCTTTGCTAAGGATGAGAGTTTGAAGAGGACTCAATGCACTTTCACCATGCAGGACCCAGTTTAAATTCTGCTTAATTCAATAAAGAAACCCAAAACACATTCCCTGAATATTTTATGGAGGCCAAGTCCAGTGTACATCAAGAGCCCATAGAAGTGCAGGCCAAGATCTGTGTCTTGATCTTAGACAGGCTTTTTATCACTCACAAGGAAAAACATCCTGTATGGAAAGCCTCTGCAGAGAGAACTACTTAAATATAGAGTGACAAATCTTTCAGATGCTAGAATGAAGATGAAATAGGGCTATCAATAGAGCAGCTATGATGATGACAAAAATCAAATCAGCAGTTTTTGCTATTTCAAAAACTATTTAAAATACCAACTTTCAGAGTGGTATTTTTCATTTTTGGTTTTATGATGCATCTAAGGGAAATACGTGCTTCATATGAATTCATGGTTATTACACCACTGCTGCAACACTTTAGTGTGTGTCAGCATTTTCATGGTGAACCTTGCAGTGCTGGGTCTGCAACTTGTCCATAAAAATTTGCCCAAAGCAGGAACCTGACATAAAAGCTAACATAGGTGCATTATTCTAAGCTGGGGAGGATAAAACATTTTAACCTTAGATAAATTAAAAATTATTGATTAATGATTAGATTAATGATAACTGGATTTGGTCACTTTCTTGAATCAGATTGAATACATAACCCAGGGTAATAAATAAACCATTTATAGTATCATTCTAACCTTCCAATACTGAGATATTTTAAGACCTCCTTATTATGTAAACAGGGTGTCTCAATCATTTAAGAAAGGTGGTTTTGTAGTTCTTTATCTTCCTCAGTTGCCTCAAAAATATATGTTCAGGACATACACTTTTCATGCAGAAACATTACTGTTTCCACAATTTAGATGGGAATTGCAGCTCAGAAACATGCCAAAGGTCAGGATGTGTGTGTCAGAGTGAAAAATCAGCCTTCTACCCTAAATCCTTAGCCTTCACACCAATCAGAAGCACAGCAGCAACATTCTGATCTCTTCATCAGAGTGAATTTCCAGCAAGAGCTTATTTTTTTTTATTAAGATCTCTCAGTTCTAAGTCTCTCACAATAGCAACTATCACTTCTGTAACAACTGGACTAGAAGCCAACTCAGATAAAAAATTTTCTGAGATTAATCCTACCTCATCATGCATATCCTTTCAGCAGCAAAATTACAAAATTTATATGGAGATTATTCTAAGCCCACATCTTTTGGATGACTGTGAGCACTGGTGATTGTGCTGTGAACCTAGATTGAATGTTCATATGCACTGAATATATTTATGTTTTTGTCTGGGGGGGACTATGTATCTTAATGATGATAAAGGCAGTTAGAAAATCAGCTTGCCTCCTCCTTCCACAGTTTATAGCTTTGAAAGGAAAAATATGATATCCTATGCAATTTGCAAAGCACACAACCTAAATCTGAAAAAGAATAAGATTATTCTGGCAATGAAGAGCTGCAAGCACAATGTAAGATGACTGAGACTGAAAGAAAAAGGAAAAAACACCACAAAAAGCTGTTTCATTAATCTCAATAAAAGTAGAAAGTCTTTGAACTCTAACAAGTCACAATCTTGAAGGCAACTCCCACATTAAAAGAGGGCTCTGGAGTCATTTGCTGGGGCCCAGCTCAAGGTTATTTTTGAAAGTCAAATGTGTGCAGTCTAGGCTGTGGTGCTCTTTTGATATTGGCCATTTAGATAATGCAAAAGAGAAAGCTTTAAGAATAATGTAGCACTCATAATAATTATGTTGCTATAGAATGCTCTAGAACATGTAACAGCATATAAAATACACTAATGTATATTGTTTTAAAAAGATCTAAGCAAAGCATATTATTTGGGATCTAAGTGGGTAATTCCTTAGAGCTGCAGTCTCCAAGATAATAACTTAAACATTTGGTTCCCCATTGAGTCTTGCCAGCAGTTCTTGTTTGTTTGCTTTATGTATTAAAACATGACTTCAGTATAATTAAGTACCACATCATATTCAATATCTACAGAACAGAAACAAAAATATCCTTATTGCTAATCACCTTATAAAGTGGAAAAGGGTCCTAATTGCCTTTATCTTTCAATCAGAAATTTCATATTTAAAATTAGTGTAGGCAATGGGTACTAACAGCGTGACTGAGAAAAACATGAAGATCCTTCTCCAAACCCACACTCTGTGTTTGTATATTAGCTTCTAATATTAAAGGAAAATTACTATACAGTGTGCTATAACAAAGAAAGATATATATTATATACAACAATGATAAACTCCGATTCCACTCGCCTTGATTCATCACTTAAGCAGGATGAGAAATTGAGGCTTAATTAAAAAGGTACACCACGAGACAAGACACAGAGAGCCCCAGTCAGACCCCGAGAACAGCTGATTCATACATTTATTTTCTCAGTAGAAGGGGGTGGTTCTGTGTCATTTATCATGCAAGAGGCTCAAGACACTGTAGTTTAAAAGAGCCAAATTAATCAGTGTACCGACAGCCCTTTCTTTCTAACAAGGTTTTTCCTCATTTAGGTAAGTTCATTTCCAGACATTAAAACCTAATTTTAGTTTGAAGCTAAACCTCAGACTTCTGTGATACCAAAGGTCACTGTAGAATATCCCATCAATGTATTTCCAGCCCATGAATTTGAAACAAATCTCCAAAAGGAAGTGCTCTGCTTCAGAGACTGGAGAAGGAAGGGGAGGCATTTCCCATCATCAGCCCAGGACAGACTTACAGCAACATTTTGGTACTTTAGAAAGAGCTCACATCCCATTGTCCTCTGTGCCATAGAACCTACATGCAAAGTCTAACCAGGGCTGCACATATGCAGATACAGTAATCATTTAATTGTTTCTACACATTTAATGTTTGTTACATTTTCTTTCTTTTCTTTTTACTTTGTACAATTGTATTGGTTTTCCGAAAGACTAATGCTCATTTTCCAAGATGTTTATGATAGTGTTTCTCAAGGAATATCCTGGGATCTCTCATGACACCCAAATGTGGGAGAATCAGGACAAGAACCTCTAAATTCTAGGGCATTTCTGAGTGACGTTGACGCAAAGCAAGATGCAAGTTTCTGTTCTTCTACAAAACCTCTTTATTTTGGGCAACCAGACCTTGTTTCTGAGGGCTTTCTGCACTGAGCCCTCAAAGCATGAAGCAGCAGGAGTGGAAGGAAGTCTGCCTTAGATCATTAACAAAGATCAGCTCTGATGGATGCCTTGGGCTCACAGTTTTCTCCCCAGGCTTACCCCAGTACTGCTTGACACTTTATCTCTTGTTAAATGATCCCACCTTTCAGTACAAAAGGTCCCAAATACCATGTCTCATTCAGTACAAATAGTCTATGAGCCTCTGCAAAAGCTGTTCAAGTCAGAACGTTTCAGATAAATACGTCTGAAGATCCGTGGCAAAATTTACTTTATCATGCCAAACTGTTCCAGTACTCATGTGAGGCTGACTGAAGTGGGATATGAGAGAAACAAACTGTGATTCTATATCCTGAAACAATCTGTGATTCTTTGTCAGAGTCAATACCCATGTGAAGCAGGGGGAAAAAGCTTTCTGTAACCTCAAAGGACACAACAAATGGAAGCAATTCCACAGGAGGCTCCACAGAATTTTATCTGTACTGAATCATACACTGCAGAGGCCAAGCCCTCCTCTGTGCATGCAGGATCTGAGACTCGGTACATACAGATTGAACTCATACAAAACAAATTTTAAAGCTAGTCATTCCCTTGGTTCACTGAGATTTGGACATTCCATAAATCCATCCAGGTAACCTGTTCTGACAGAAATAGCATTGCTACATTTTGACACGAGGGATTTGAAAGTGCAATTCCTTAAACAAGGATCATTCAACCTATTGTTTTCACATGCATTCACTCCCCAGTAAACTCTTAATCATACATAACTGGGAGGTGTTTCCTTTCTTTTACAAAGCTGAGAGCAGACCTCAAGTGCACACTGACAAATCACACTAAAATAATGCACCATGCAAAGGGCAGCTGAAGCAAATTATTCAAATTGCCTACTGGTTCACAATTTTCTCCATGAAAATCATTAAAATCTATTTGTAAAACAACAGTAAGATTGAAAATAAGCTGACAGAAAACAAACTCTGTTGGCAGACCATCCTCATGGGAAGTTAGAGTTCTTTTCACTCCAAAGCATCTCTCAGTCCCTCAGAGCACTGCAACCCACACAGCTTTATAAGAACATTCAAGAAAACTCAGACTTTTAACATTTTCCTGCCAGCCAAACTGACCTGCAAGGTGCTGTGTCTCCCAATGGCTTCACCCAACATATGTGCAGTATTGAAGGAATACCAGTGGTTTAAAACTTAAATGGTTTTCAAGGCAACTTCACACACAGAAGAATTCACAGACACAAACCTGGGAAGATAATAATGCCTTGGGATTTGTTGGCGTGGGTTTTAATTTTGTTAGAATGGTAATGCAGGAAGGGTTAGAAGAAAATATAAATCCTAAATCAGATGCACTGGGGAGGAAATTGCATCTAGGAAGTGGCAGAATATGCTCAGCAGCCCAAAGAAATGAAGCTTTAGAGGTCTATCTGCCTATATAAGACCTGGATTCAATATTACATCCCAGTTTGACAAAACACCTCAGCTCAGGCTTAAAGCTAAGCCTGTGCTTAACTTCCACTGAAGACAAGATAGATTTTTTTTAAGATGTCAATCACTAGAGAAGCTAAAGGTTTTAAGTTCAAATACCCCAATTCTCACCTGCAGACAGCAGGACTCCTGAAAGAGAGAAGTTTTCTCCAGCACACCTCACTGTTAAAGGAAAACAGTTATTACACTTTCCAAACCCTGAAGTTAAGTATTTAAATCCCAAGCTAGGTACATAAATAATAAAGCTGCATGACTTTCAGACATGCTGAGTTCCCAGTGATTTTAATGAGAGTGATACATGTTCAGATCCCCTCGAAGAAAAGATTGTTTAGATACCCAAGTATGAATGAAGCATCTTGACTTTCAGATAAAAACAGCTTTTATAAGACCCAGTAAGAGTTTTTTGTTGCTCACTGTACATGGCTGATTAGGGAGTCTGGCTCTGAGTGATTATCAACCAGCATGTCCACAGGAAGAGCTGCACTTTTTTTGTGTTTGCTGTGGGATGGTAGAAGCAGGCTGCCATCCACCCACTCAATGGTGAAGTTAAAACAACAATTCAAACTGAGTTTCTTCACTTACAGCCCCATGCACACCAGGATTTCCTAAAAAGATGGCAAGGAAATTATAGCATCACAAATAAATTTCATGGTTTCAGACTTCTCAGACATGGCAGGAGCATGATGTATTTTATGGCTCTTTGTTTGTAATGCATCTTTTAGTACACATCCTACACAAACCAGCTTGGTTGAGAGGTTTTCTCCATCACAAGAAAGAGAAGAGCTTGAAATCTAGGAACAATCAAGCTGCTGTACACTTCAGCCAGCAGATTTCAGCAGGTCACAGCTGCCCCTCCAGTTGTATTTCCAAGGTGGAAGGTTGAAGCTATGCATGACCTGTATGAAACTGGTTTTGTCAGCTTCCTGAAGCTGGGCAGCTGTGAGACTCCAGCTATTCAGCACTAATCCAAACAACATTGATCACCACCTCCAGTACCTTCTTTGTCAATATATTCAGTGGTGGAGGCAAAACACTGTGCAGTGCTTTGGAAGAGATTTTTCTGCAGTGTCTGGGGTAGAGCTGACAGGAGAGAGCTGCTTATTGGCGCTCACACGATTAAAATAATGCATGTGGCACAATCCATCATCCATGGCAGACATTAAGCACTCTCTAATATCAATTACCAATTAAGAGCTGACAAACAAATTTTTGTGATTAGCAGACCAGTATAATTACAGTCTGCTGGTAAGGAAGAACCTCACCTCATTTGCTAGGCTTACCCAGCCAGCCCATTCTCTAATAAAGAGAAGGAAATTCAACTGTTTGAGAGAAGCCTCTGAAAAACTTGGGGAAAAAATTCTCCCCATGATTTTCAGATATTTACGGATTTTTTTATTTTCATTTACAAGTTCATCCCATTTCCCAGTGCCACATTGCATTTTTTAGTGTAAACAACATGATGGGTAAGATCACAGCAAATCAACAGGGAAGAAAACAATTCACATCACTGGCAGAGTTTGTATACCTGCTCATTACTTTCAGCAAATTGCTCATAAGGACACAGCTTTTTCAAGAAGCTGTTTATTTAAGTGCTTAATGGATATTCTTGTCACAGTAGGCCAAGAAAAGTCACATCAAAACCTCTGACACATCATCTGATGCTATTTTATATTTTAAGAAATTTGGCACGCATCACATTACAGTGCAATGCATTATTAAGTGTCATTCCAGGATATGAGATAATCAATCAGAAAGATCCTTTGGGATCAAATGAAATTGAATAACTGACATTTTGGCATGAACAGAAGTGCAGGGGTGATTGAAGAAGTTGCCATTTGAGGAACAAGCTTCTCAAAGAAGCTTAATTATTTCTATTTCCCTTTTTTCTCTTCATAAATATTCCTAGTAGGGTTGCACTGAGGTCTCACATCCAAGGGCCTTCCTCTGTTCAGTGCCTGGATTTCCCACTATCTACCCTGTGAGTCCTGGAAAGCCATCAAACATAGAGAAATTCTCTGTTAAGAATCTGATCATGTTACTCAGACCATTTGGCCTTGTGTTTGCATTCATTGTATGAAATGGAATGCTAGGAAATGCTGTGAAAGCCAGCAACAGAGGGGATTAGGGATCTCTTTGGGTCACTCACTCACTTCCCACCCCCTTCCCCTCTCCCTCTGTCCCGGGTCAGGCTCCTTTCCCAGATCAGTCTGTGTGCACTCAAACACAGTGCAGACTGATGGAGAATGCTGCAGTAACTGAAACCCCCTCTGGAGCAAAAAAGAAAAAAGAAAAGAAAGTGAAAATAAAGACAAATTGCTGTTTATCTGAAACAATACAAACCTATTCTGATGGGTATAAATAGTCATTGGAAAAATGACTTTTGTGACCCAGTATATCAAATCCAGCATTTCTGTTTGGCATAGGCTCGGCTGCCTCAGTCCAGAAACAGTCCAGGCTGGGAGAAGTACATGTCTGTCACACACATAATGGCTCAGTGCTCTACATTGAAATAATTTATGAATGCCAAGAGGGCTAGATTCTGCAGCCAAGGTTCAGGAAAAGGCACAGCCCAATATATTTCATAACTTCTGTGATTCTTTCATTTCTTTAGCTGTGAATGCCTCCTTTTGGTCATTTCTCATGTATTTCACATGCCTGCACATCTAATCCCTGGGCAAACTACCCACATCAAAGAGGCAGCTGTTGAACAAAAGTAGCCAAAGAAGCACCTGTAGACTTGGACAGAGACCTATGGTACATTATTGGGACACAAAATACATACACACAAACACAAATGTCCAGTGAATTTATGACATATTTAAAATATGTCACTGGCAGAAATTCTCAGCAGCATTTTTCCAGAATGAGAGAATTTTTGTGAGAGAATTCTCTCATTTCTCCAGGATTGGAGAATCCATTTCTCCTGTCTCCCATCTGAGAAAGCAGCTTGCTTAATTATAGAAAAACACATTTTAATAGGTGCCATTTAATTCAGCACTATGTAAGCAATTACATGACCTCTGCTTCACAGACAGGAAAGGGATTTTTAAAACCAACCAACCTTAATTACTTTCAATTTACTAAACACATAAGCTAGCAGTAGGATGTTTAAAACTGACCAAATTACCAGCTCTCCTTTAATTATCCTCCACTAAGTAGCCAGCTAAGGAGATATCTTCAGAAGCAAATAACAGAGTTAGGCTCATAAATCCCAGAGTAGGATGGGATTTAGCAGGATGTCAATTCCTTTAGAGGGATGCCCATTCCTGTAGCAGCTGCTGAAAACTGTAAACTCAGGTGTTGCATTTTCCTGGCTGACCATGCAGAGGTGAGGGCAGAAAGGATCTGGGATAAAAGAGCAGAAGGGTCGAGGAGCAACCCAGTCAGAGAAGCAAATGCCCATTGCAGTGTGGGTAATGCTTCCCTAGGGACACCTTGTCCTGGCAGAGGCCAGGGATAACTGCATGGCTCTGCTCACAGTGTCTTGGCCTCCCTGGGCAGTTTCTAAAGCTGGAATTTCCCTGGGGAAGCAAATAGTGTCATTAAGTTTCTTAACAAAAGAAGTACCCTGTGCCAATTTGGCATTACACTGGTTTTCTCCTTTGGTCTTTCTCTCAATATCACATCATCAATATCACATGAGGAAAATCAATTTTCCTTTTTTTTCCCCATTGGGAATTAGTAGAGAACTGCAGTATGCAAGCAATATTCAAGAGTTCTGTTGAATGTGTTCATGTCCTAAGGCACAATTACGTTAAACTATGTATTTATTTATCAGAATAATACAGTAACACAGGCCATCTTCCTAAAGACACACTTTGACTTTGTGAGTAGCTGAAGCCAAACCCAGCAGCCCTTCCCTGATGGCACACCCAGTCCTAAACCATATCAGCATCAGTCAGAATTGGGGCTGAAGAGAAAATTCAGAAGCAGTGCTCTTCAGAACTCCCACAAAATGGGGTACATGAGAACTCCTGAGCAGCAAGGGGTGCAGTGCTTTGGGCAGGGAGTTGCATCTTGCCCCCATACATCTAAAGGAATTCACAGCTTCTGACAAGGTCCTATTTTCCCTCTTCTCAGTTTCATCCCAAAGACACACAGCTCCCTTAAAGAGCCAGAGCAAAAGAGCAATTCAAGGAGAGCTCTTAAGCAGTGGTCACACCGCCTAACCTGCCTGAAGGTTTTCCAGTACAGTTCAAAGGGCACAAAGGGGACCTCCATTCTTTGAAGTACAGCTCCCCGTGGTGTTTCTTCCCATAAAGAGCAAAACATATGCCATAAAACTTTATGATCAAACTTACAGGAATCTGGCTAAGAGCCTGGGAGTGCAAGGAAACTAATTAGTTCAAACCACCCCTCCAGTCCCCCTGTTACTTCCCATCCAAACAGTAGCAAACCCAACAGAAGTTAAAAAGCTTAATAAAAGTACAGCCAGACCACAAGACACCCGTTTCTCTTTAAGCAGGGCTTTTTTTTTCCTAAAACAAGACACTACAAGAGCAAGGAAACAGTCCCTAGCCAAAGTACATATCTTTCCAATGGATGGGAAATATCCAGTGATCTATGGGGGAGAAGGAACAGATTCCAGCTTTGCCCAGGTAACAGTAACATGGTATTTTTATATCTACCTGGATGTACTGTTAGAGCAAGTACAGTATTTTAGTGCTGTTTTCCAGGTTATTCAGTAACATTACAGAGATTTAACTAGAAAAGAATAAAGGTCAGTAGTAGCTCAAGCAGCTAGCCCAGCCAAGGGAAAACGAGGTATCTGCTCATGGCAATCGAGACATTTACATGAGTATGGGAAAGATACTGTGGTGAGAATTGCAAAAATAACTGATTCCAGCAAGAGATGTCACAGCAACACCAAGCTGTAAAGTGCTTTGCTGAAGAAGTCTGGAGCTGCTGGAGGCAGGCACCAATCCAACAACCTGCCTGCCCAAACTGCAGCATTAAGTGTGATAATGCTGACATTTCCACAGTGAGGAGCACAAAGTTAAACAGATTCACTGCATCCTCTCACCTGAGGATGTATGTCACTGCAGAGCCTGAAAACTGGAATTCTCCTCTCTGTGAGCACAGAGCAGGATGCTCTGCCTGACTGAGGCCCTCTAAGCACCAGAGCAGACAGTTTCAGGACATGTAGGTAAGTTAGACATGGAATTTCAATATTGACTATTTTGGTGGGAGGAGGAAGAGGAGAACAGTGACCAGCCATCATTCCCATTTTTTCCCCCATATTCATATTTTCCCAACTCGTTTCCTGTCTTACTTTGTATTGTGTGGATGAGCTGACAAGGCCATTTTATGCAGCTTCAAATGCATTTTTACAAAATGTGACACCCACAAAACTTAGCTCCTGTCTCCCTCCATAGCTTCACTTATCTTCCAGCACTGTGCCATGAATTTTCCCCTATAAGAAGATCCCCCACACAATTAAAGTCACAGAAATCTGTGATCACTTTAATTAGCAAGGGCTATTGGCAGGAATGTTTGTGGGCTCAAGACCTGAGAGCACTAACACCCACATCCTCTCACACAGTCATTTCATTTTTTATATCATTTGTGGGGAAGAAAAAGCAATTTGCAAAGTAATACACTTACTGCACTGTGATTTGAATTTGCATAATAAAAGCATTTGCCTTTTAAAGCATATATTAATGCTTAGAAGGGAGAGTAAGAGAATGTTCTGATATAATTCAAGATAGCTAGACACAGTTCCATTATTTTAATTTACATTTTATTGGGTTTTTGCTTTGGTAAAGAAACACATGTTATAACTAATCACAGTTCTAATTACTGCCTGATTCTATCTTTTATTACTGCTAAAATTTCTATTAAGGGAATGAAAGAAACTAATAGGATCATTAAAAGATCAATAGGAAATATTGCTTACATAGAAGTTGCAATGTATAAACTTCAACTCAACAGTTAGGATCAAAAGAATTCCTTGGAAACAGAGGATTGTGAATTCATTCCACTTAGGAAAGAACATGAGCTGATTTAAAGGCTATCCACAAGAAGAATTCTTTTTAATTTCACTCCTCTGAGAGCAATAGACAAACAAAAAACACAACAAAATTATGACTAACTTTCCACCTCTATACTTCTAATACTCTTTCTATAGAGTCTGAGTATCTTTCAAGTGTATCATTAGGATCTGGAATGCATGTGACATTCCTGAATATAAGAACAGGGATGTGACTTGATTAAAATTGTAGCCTCATAGGCCAGATTCTTATTCTTAAAATGATGCTCAGGTAGATTCCAGTGACTATCCAGCCCATCTAAAACCTGTTCCTCACTTAGTTTTGGCAGAAAAATTATTTTTCTACTTCAAGTCACTACTCTGTCTGAAGTGGTTAACCAAGCATGAATGTCATACATAAAAATAATATTATGGTCAGTACCTTTTCTCATATGACAATACCTACTTGGCTGCACCTTCTTACTTTGGCTGTTATAATTTTCCATTTCCCACAAGGAACTATGAAAACAAAGATCTTACTGTTTGAAGAAGGATTAATACTTAAAGCCAAACACTTGCTATGTTCTCAAATCATACAGCCTAGTAAACTAATAAAGAATATTTTAGAAAAATAAATCATATCCATAAGGAAGTGGTACTTGGCGGGCAAGTCCTAAATCACATTATCACCAAATGCATGCACAATAAAATTCATAAGACCCCAGAAAAAGGGAAAGAAGATTTTTCAGGTCACAAATGTACCTGACTGAAAGCTCAAAATGAGTGAAAAAAGAAAAAAACAATACACGTGACCTTTTTTTGCTCCATCTTTAGAATTAAGTAAAAATGTTCCAAAGTACATCATAAATGCAGCACAGGAATAACTTGAGTTATATATTTTTCACTTAAAAAATTCACCTGCATGCATAGTGTAATGATGTAGATGTTTTGCTTTACACTGAGAGTGTTGGTTTTTTTTTTCCAAATAGATTCATTGTGAACATATACTGAATTTCAGTAAATTTCTATTTGAATTTCAAAAGGGATTGCTGCCTTCTTTCCTAAACAGTTGCCACTTCTTAAATACTACATGACAGTGTGGAAAGCAATACTTCAAATTACATTTTGCAGCAAATTATGCTTTGCAAAGGTCAAGGGGATACTTTTCACAAAGCTCTGATTGGAATAGTCTTCTATACAGTCTCTCCTTTACGTTACAGTCTTTCTTCTCATATCATATTTAAAATCCAATTCTGTTTTCTGACTGCAGGTTATCAAGCAGACCAAATGCAATGTAAGGAGTCAATTAAAAGAAATCAGCATCTGATTAACCTGAAGCCAGTAAAGTTTACCAGAAAACTGATTATTTGGAAAACAAAGAAAACTCAAGTTTGACAGTCTCCGAACGTCTCTTTCGGCCAGTCAAACCGAGAAAGGAAACAAAATGTTTTAACTTTATAATTATATTTTTTGCTTAACCTCTGCTCTACAGGGACATTATACGACTAAAAATATAGTGGGATAGTGAGATATAGTTTATAGCTAATTCACAAGACTTTCCAACAAAGGAAAATAACACTTTTCTCAGTGCAATCCTTGCTCGGTGACAAGGCACCATCAGGTGTGAGTGCAATTCCCTGCCCCCAAACCATTTCTTACCCTTGTTTATGCTGTTTCCATACAGAATCTTCTCCTCCCAACACTGCCCCTGTTTATTAGAACCAAGTAAATTATTGGCTTCTGTTTGTGACTCTGAGACATCTGTTTTCTCCTTTTGTCGCTGTATCTTTTTTCTTTTCAGAATTCAGTTGCCTGGAACCACGACAAGATCTGGTTTCAATCAAACCAGTGTATTAATTTACTCCAATAATAATTACAAGGGATTTTTGGGGGGTGGAGGAGAACAGTAGGGGGATGGATTCAATATCATGCAGCATTTCAGGCAACACCCTACTCTACTGGTACAGTGATCTTCACCTAACATTTCATCATTGTCTAAACAGTTCTTCTATAATCATTGGTTTTCTAGCAACAAAGAAACATGTGAATGAACACAAAATGATGACAAGGATTGCACTTCAGCCTCTTTTTATTTCCTGGCATTTGCAGGATCACCTTGCCAGTCTCTTAATGGTTACAAATAACATACTAAGGCACTGCTCTATGGCCAAAACCTGTTACCTCTCTACTTGGTTTTGTTCCACATTTGGATTACCCAGGGATTTCCCCAGATGTGGGGACTTTCAGGCACTGGAAATCCCTTTGTCCTTCCCTCTTTCCTGATCCCACCATCAACTCTGTCCAATAACTGAAGTCCAAGGATACAAACATGGCACCAAACACTTCCCTGCCATGAACTGGCACCAGTTACAGATGTTACCCTACAGAAGGAACCTTCAGGCTGTATTTATACTTGTTCAACAAAAAATTCCATGAGATGGTTGAGATTAGAACTGGACATGGCACATTCCACAAGTCATCTGCACTAATGGCACTAACAAGAGTTCTTATTTCTAAGAGATGCTCATGCATGGGTAGTTATTTTTAGGGGTTGTTTGGGGGGTTTTTAAGTCTGTGGGAATTACAGAGACAACGTTTTTCCAAGAAGATGATTCAATAGAGTGGGTAATGTATTTTAGCTACATAAATTCTGCATGCAGAGCCTGAATGTTTTGCATGGTTTCAATGATCCACACTGTAACAGCTTAAACAAAGACAATCACATGGGCTTAATAAAGCCAGTGGTAATAAAAAAGAAAAGCTTGACTTTAAGAGGAAAATATTTATGTTGGAAGCAATAATTATACAGTACTTTTCATCCCCAGAAGTGCTTTTTAAGTGTCATCTGGTGGTTTGCTTGAAAGACAGAGCCAGGTTTCTTCTCCCCACTGCCACCAGCTTGCTGTGTGGCCCAGGACTCATCACTTAGTGCTGGATTTTCAGCAATTCCAGGCACCCACCCATCCTACAGGGTGCCACTGACAAAGAAAGACCAGCAATGCTCTTGGGCCTCATTTTTTCCACCTGTAAAATGAGATTAGTTACTCTATTTTGCAAGGCTGTCATGCACATTTATCAGTATTTGTAGATTTTCTGGAGATCCTCGGATTAGAGAGAGCTACAATAACCTGGCTTAATTTGTGGCAACGTAAGATAATGCCCAAGCCAAGAACTGCAGTTGCTGCCTGAGGTGGAGCAGAGCTGTCCTTAAGTGTAGGAAGGAGCAAGTGGGATAACAGCAAAGGAATGGTGTTTCCCAGTTATTAGCAATGCTTATACCCTCCCAGCTCCATTGGAAGAGCTCCTGGGAGCCACAGTGGGAAGCAGGAAGGAAGAAAAGTTCTTCCTTTCACTGGCCACCTCCAGCCTCCATCCCACAGAGCAGCAGCAGTGGATCAGGCAGCTGATGGCCATGAGCACTTTGTGTTATTCTCCTTTGGAACTGCTCTGTTTGCTTCTCTGGTGTCTCTCAGAGCAGGAGCAGCCCATGGAGCCACCTCCTTGTCTCTGTCATTGGTAAGCCCTTGGGGAGCTGCCCTGTGCCCCTACACTCTGAACATGAGCACCTGCTGGCTCCCCAGGGCAGCAGCTTCGGGATGCTGTCAAATACTAACGCATTAAAATCCTTCTCAGCTGGACAAGGGCTCTTCTCCTCACTGCCTTGCAGCAGGAGCTTTGGCTGGGTAACACCTCACACCTATCCCAGCACGGGTAACAAGCTGCAGGAATGGGAAGAGAGCTCAAATAAAGGCAAGAGGGAACACACCAGTTCATCACAGCAGAGAGAGCATACAGCAAGCTGAATAGCTGCCATGTGCACTGCAGGTCTGCCAGAGAGATCATCTGCTGAGAAACTGCAGCTCTGTTTCTTCAGGACCTCACAAATACACAGAGTGGGGGGAAAAAAAAAAAAAAGAAAAAAAAAAGGGGAATAAAATATTTTGGGAAGGTCAGTACACTCTACAAGGTAAGAAACGGGTTAGATCTAACTCTCCTGCACAGACTCCTTCAAGAACCCCTGCTCCATAATAAGGCAGACTGGGAAGAGGGCAATGTAAAATAAAAACTAAATGGGAGCTAATTAAAATGCAACTCACACATGAGGGCTGCTGGAATGCCTGGGATCAATTTTCATTGTCATCACTATAGCAGGGCCAGAGAACTTCAAAAGGTTTTAATCAGATTCTCCAACTTACACAAGAATTAGGTTCCAAAACCACCTTTCCTAATTCCTCTATCCTCCCAGGAAAATTTGGCATCCAAAGATGGACTCTGGCACTGTAAAGACTTTATTCAGTATTGAAAAAGTTTCTACTGGATCTGACTCCTCTGTTCTTCCTCCAGACATAGAAAAGCACCTGATTTGTTTAGGCTATTTAATCAACTTCCAACCACTATCTTCTTCCAAGTTCTAATTCCTTATTTCCTCTTCTCTAAAGTTCAAACAATTAATTCCCACGTGTCTAAACTGCCTAACAGCCTATTCTGAGCTTTTAGCCCATTGCAGCTCTTGCTAAGTACCCAAGTTAAGTTGCTCTTGCCCTGAGTGATTGGGAAGTCCTCTCACACCCAGCTGCTCAACACTGCAGCCTGCTACTTTCACTTGGCAGGAAAAGCCTCTGAGATTAGCTCCTTGTGCCTGACCTACATTTCTGGAGAACTTTGGAGTGGAGAATTGGTTTCTACAGTAATTTCTGGGGATATTCAGTAATCTTTTTCATGACAGTTTAATAGCCATATATACACCTCTCTATTATTCTGATGTCTATAAGTTCTTGATTCCTCAAAAAACCCCTGCCATGTTAAATATCCCAGTTATTTAGCAGAAGATCTTCTGTATACAACAAAGTGTATTTGAAACCACAATGACTTGAAATGACTTTAATAAAAGGGATACTCAAGGCTTATGAGGCTTTTATTTTCATTTTCACTAAGGCCTTTACTTACTCTGGCAGAATCAAATAGGAGTAAATGGAATACAGACATGCCTTACACTCGCTTTAAAAAGCCATTACACAAATGAGGAGTCCCCCCTGTCTGGTAAAACGAGAAGTTGAACCATTTACCCCATTATGACAAGCAGCCTTTTCTCAGGCAATGAAAGTCTATTACTGTGCTTCACCAGCACCTCTTAGCAAGTCAGTGAAATTGCTGCAGACATGATGAAAAGCTCATCCTGAAGTATACAGCATCACATGTACATCTCCCTCAGAATTTATTTGTCTCTTGCAAACACATGAGAAATTTCCCCATGCCTAGTTTCCCACTCTCCATAGAAGCTAACTTGAAAAGGTCTTTTCTGGGTATTCTGGGAGATATACAGCAACTTGTAACTTGCTATTGCACCTGCTGTTTCAGTTTGAGAGACGTTATTGTCTTGCTAAAAACATCAGCAATGAGGGAGTTGGTGTGACAGACATAATTGGCCAAAACTTAAAATGCAGCGTTGCTCACAGAAGAGACGTGTAATTTAAATTATATACACAAACATCCATCACTTGTTTGTGGGCACACAAAATAAGGGACTCAGTCTTTGAGAAGTGCCATAAATCATCATTTCTAGTAACCAGCAATAAATGGTCATTTCCAAATGAACATTTTTATAAGATCACTTACATATACAATCTAGAATATCCTCCTTATATTTGCATTCAAGCTCAGCCATTAATCAGTGTATGAAAACCAGCTGTTTGTTGACTGACAACTTTAGGAAAAGATTCATTTCTCTTTCATACCTCTGGGGTTTGTGGGGGGGAACCTTGCTTAAAGAATGCAAATTAACTGTGACGTCAATATTCTTTAAAACATCTTTTTAACAGGTACAGCCTGAAATCCCAGAGTTACCTGTGAACTTTAAATTTCAATGTGACCCCTCAACTCCACCCCATTCCCATATGACCAGTGACATTCATTTCTAGGAATTTCATGTTCCCAAGGGATGTTTATCCATCTCTGAACAATGTGTTCACCATAAGATGGCACAATCCAGTTCACACTGGAGTGTCGCATTATTTTCACCACAAAATATCAGTGCAGCCTGAGATTACAGGGCTGCAATTTCTTAAAGCCTGACAAGCAAATCCTCTCTTTGCTTCTTGAACCTTGCACTCATGAGAACAGTGGGGCAGAGGGGGAAGGAGGGGTGGAACCAGGCCTCTGCGTTTACCGAAAGTGTCTCTAAGGCTATTGAGAGATCACTCCAGCCAGCACTGCCTGGTGCTGTACAGAACGACCCTTCTCACACCCGTGCCGGTGTATGGCACATATGCTCACTCACCCACAGAGTTGGATAGCTCGTGCGTCACCAGAGACAAAGAACTCAGAGCGCTCAGTCAGCTGGATATTCCAGAAGTTTATTCCTAAGGGGTCCAAGATGAAAGAGAAAGAGAGACCCTTGTTGTCTATATTTATAGGGATAGCTGAAGGGTCAGGGAAGAGGAGGCGGGGGAACATCACAACCAATGGGGAGAAGGAAGGGATGGGATCAGGGCTTAGGTTACAGCTGGGGGGATTTACATAATTTGGGGAGGGACCATCGTGTTCTCTAGGGGGTAGACTAGGATGTCTCCCACCAGTGAAGTCCTGCTGTACTGGAACCACTGGCTCCCCAGCAGTTCCTGAGGTGGTATTATCCACCACAACAGAACAGCACCTCACCCAGCACCTCCTGCTGAAGAACCAAACCATCCTGTCTGAAGGCAGCAAGAAGACCATGACTTCTTGCCCACAACATGGAATTTATTCCCTCTTGAATCAGTCTTCATTCCTTCCTGCTCCAAAGGCACAAGTGAAGCACTGCTTTCCTTCCCCACTGCAATTCCACATCCCTCACTGCAGTGGAATTGCACAGAAATGATACTAAGCTCCAGAAAGGAGAGAACAAAGCCCTAAAACTTCCCCTCCTCCTGACCACAAAGATGTTCAAAAATTGCATTTTCTTCCATCCCTTTGAAACATAATTCAGTTGCCTTGTTAATGTCAGGAAGATCATATTTAAACTCTTTCTTTAGCAGCTCAATGCCCAGCTGGGAGGTGAAAGGCTGTGATCGATGTAGTAACCATACAACAGATGAGTTTCAAGCACTACACATTAGGCTTTATGGATTTCTTTAAAGTGTGCTTTAAAAAAAATAACAAGGGAAGAAATTAAAAGACCCATACTACCATTTCAGCTTTCACAATCCGTTATACAATCCTCATTTTTCAGAGCTAGGAGAGAATAAAAACCCAGCCTTTCAGACCTTGGAAACAGGTGAGTGCATTAAACAGCTGAGCTGATAAATGTCATACTGTCCCTCCATTTTCCCTAAAGTCTGTGCTTAGTTCTCAAGCACAACAGGGAACTGAGATGATCTCCAAAGCAGATGAATTCAAACTTTGGTGATACTCAAGAACAGAGCAGAGCAAGATGGATGCTGACAGGCTGTTACTCAGCCCAGTTGTTTTACTATTTGCTTAACAGCTCTGATTTTCAAAATACAACGCACCAATGAAGAAAAGTTAGGAGCAAAAATGGGAGCTCTGAGTTGTTTCTTTTGGAGGACAAAATTCCTCAGAAGATGTGTTGTTCAGAGATTCTAAGAAACTGGCTCAGGGACCATGATTTCCTTTGCAAGTGCCCCCATATTTGCATTAGCTGGGGCAGTGCAAACAGAAACTCATAATTGGATGTGTTTGCTGGGATTGGATACATATAAAAGTGTGCATGGATAAAATCCTGGCTTATTAAAGCTTCCATTGCGACACTGATACATATCCATGAAGTGAAGTTACATCTTGTGCAACTTTAAAAATTAGCTAGGCCTTTTAGTTATTCAAGCCATAGTTGAGAACATAGCTCTGGTGCTGAACATGTGAAGGTAAAATGAAAAAAACACCTAGAAAAAAATGCCACCAAAATATGGCAATTGAACCAAATTGACAGCCAAGCTGCATGAGGATATCAGAAACACCAGTGCAGGAGTAAATTTGATGCTGCTTTGACAGCTTGGCTCTGTACACTGAAACACAGCATTAAAGAGCAGCTGCATTCCCAGAGTCATTGCCCACAGAACTGCATGCTTTACCTTCTGCTTTATTTCTTTATAAAAGAGAAAAGCCTGCAAGTACCATGTCCCTGTTTTTTCCAGTTTAATCTGTTACAGGATGTCTATATCACGCTGAGGATCTCCCAAAATGCAGCACACTCAGGAGATATTTCACAACCATCCCAAACACCCACAGAAGCTCTGTGCCAGAACACTGCATTTATTTCTGATTATCAGCACAATGAACAGGTTTCTTTGGGCACAGTGAATGGCTGCAGACACCCTGGGCCATATCAGCTGTCCTGGAGTTCTAGATGTAAGGAGGGTATACAAGGAGCAGTACCAACCATATAAAACTTATATCCCCTCCCATACCATTCTGTATCCATGTGTACAGAAACAAACTGAGTTCACTGCTGCTGTAAGGAAATGCAGCTTTCTGCACTCAGTGGAAGGATTATACAGCTATGGAGGGGGAAATGGCATTGCTCATTTTAACTTATTCCTGCTGCCACTGAAAAAACAGGAGCTGTTTCAAAACAACTCTGGTCTGAACCCCATTGTAATCAGTCTCAGCCTTTCTAAAGGAAGAATTGAGCCATCTACAAAAGGAGAAAGAGGAAAAAATCCCATCTCAGAAAGTGGGGCTGTGGATGTAGGGTCAGCAAGCTGGCTGCAGCTGTACAGTGAGCCTGCCATCCATTGCTGCTTTGAGCAGGCAGCAGCAAGTGCTGAAAGAATACTGATCTAGGGCCTGAGCCTCAAAAGAGCTGTGCAAATTCAGCTGCCAGACTTCACTTGGGAGATAATGCATAGCATATCTACCACTTAAGAGGCAGAACTAAGTGGCAATGTTAAGTACACAGGTAAAAGAATAGATAGCAATAATGTAATTCTCAAGAGCCTTCTCCTAATTCAATGGAGTTTCTCTGATTTCAGTGGCCTTTTCAATGAGCCTCAAGACCACAAGTTATTAAAAAATAGAACTTAATCAAGTAATTCTGCTTTCTTGCTGATTTAATCTGCTTTATCCCCTCCATTTCTAAATAATGAGGAACCAAGTGTTATGAGTCCCATTACTTTGCTATTCAAAGGAAATCTAAGCCTTAGAGTTTGTTGCTAAAGAAGTAAGGCTCTAAAGACATAATCCCCAGTGCCACTTCTGTTAACTGACCTAAATATCATCCATAATTTTCAGGTCTTTGGTCAGGCAAATTGATTTCAGTGCTTTCCTCTGTGATAAGGCACTCACTCCCAGAGATGCCCTTGGTCACACAGTCCCTGCCCATGGTGTTTTTAACACCCCCACGTGCTTGTGCTGGGCCATTAGAAAATTGAAAAGACCAGTATCAAGTTTAGTTACTTACTGATATATCTGGACATACCTGGACTTGCACTGAAATAGTGTTTGTGTGTAATATAGATACAATAAATAAAATAATTGCCTACCTAGTATGCTTTCTGTTTTCCAAACTGCATCATCCATACAGGTGTATTTCATAGCCCAAATGTGCTGAAAGAGATTTTCAACTCCTCTAACAGTGAGAACATACCAGATTTCATTCTATGTAGTCTTCACTATCAAACAGTAACTGAGGCATCCAGTAAGACAACATGAAACCTGTTCTGCTTTCAATAGTTTCTACATGTTCTCTCTTCTAGTCCTCCTTTAGTATTTTCTTTGTATTTTGGTATTTCCTTTGGGCACAGACACTATCTCACCCTACACATCCCATCACACTGGAACTGTGATCTCAGTTGCATAGGCATAGGTCTTAATGTAATAAAGCAATAGCAATGTAATGAAATAAGAATAAAGATTGCTGATTCACAGTGCTGATTTCATTTGCAAATTCAACATCCAATGAACCAGGACCCAGTGATAGCTCAGGGTAGGTTTAGTTTCTACAGCATCTACATCCACACTAGAAAGGTAAAGTCATCACAGGGATGGGCAGAGTATAAACACTTGCAGCAGAATGGTTCAGGACTGGGACCAGGAAAGGGATTGGCTTCAGTTGTTAAAGTCTGCTGCAGTAAAAACTCCAAGAAATATTATAACACACAGAGAAAATCCTTACATCTTCTGGAAGGACAGGTATATTGGAGTTTCCTCATAACAGCATCAAATAATCCTGTACCAGCTCTGATCCAGCCAGCAACATGGTGCTTTTCTTCTATTTATTTCCCTCCTGCTCTCTTGTCCCAGACTCAAATCTCATCCACCTTGTACAGTATGACCCTTTCTATGCTGTATTGTCTCTTCTGGCCCAGTTCTGTATATCCCCAGCCTTTCTTCAGGTGTTAATGATGCATTTTTCTGGTGCAAACAGAAAACAGGTGCTGTCTGAAAACAGACAGCAAGGATGGAGCCATCACTGTGAGTTTAAATCCTCATAGAAAACAACCAGCTGCTTTAGCAAAGTGTTCTTGCAGGTAATATAGACTAGAATTTACCAGAGACATCTCTCCCCTTCTAAGCCCTTCAAATATGACAATGTGTAATGGTACCTGAGATCCCTTTGAAGAGATACAGTGTTGACAATAGGGGGTGTTGACACTTCTAACTCTGTGGTGAAATTTCTGACGGTACATAAAAGGCCTTTTTCTAAAAACAGTAATAATGCTATTAAACTCAAGATCTGTTTCTATTTGAAGACTGCAACACAATGCCAAAAGTCCGTTTTTGATACCTCTGTAACATTAGTAGGGGACCCACACCATGGCTGATATCCAAAAACCTCTGCCTGAACTTTCAGTCCTTTGTTCTCACAGCTTCTAGCAATAGTAGTCACTTGCAAGATACACTGTTAGAAACAGTCATTGGTTTTAAAAATATGAATGATCAAAGAGCAATGCATTTTAAAATAGAAATTTCTTATGCAGATAGACAGTTGCATCAGACTGAAAAATTCAAAAGCTTGGTAAACCTTATTTGCCCTAATGAAAAGCCTGGAAATTTGGCAGTGTGTTCTGTCCATCATGTACATTAACATATTTTTCTAAGAGGGCTATTAGGTAACATGAATTTTACTAACAAAAATGGTGAATACAAATCAAGCATTTTGAGAGATACTGCTATGCATCACTGGCACATAATTCAATGTTATGATGGATTGCTGGTTTTCATACTAATTTCAAGACTTTTGAATCACTAAAGTAATATAGTTGGTCAACATAATACATTTCACAAATCAGAACTTGATAGATTAATCCATGTGGATTTATAAATCATGTCAGGGTATTCCCTCCCAAGCAGAGCTTGCTCTCTACCTATTTTTCTTCATGGATTTGCAAACAAAACATTATGAGCTTACATCTCCAAATGATGTGTTAGCCCTCCAGGGCTTTTCCAGAAAACACTGCAAGATCACAAGAGCAAAGTGTACAGATGAGAAGAACTTGGCAAATTCTCTCATATACTCACAGAGACTGGAGCAAGTGCAAATATTAATGCAGTTCACACACCCTTAAAGAATGCATGATCACAAGTCCATCTGTAGCTGACAGTCAGCTCTCAAACCCTGAGCAGTGAAGTCACTGCCAGCACCCATCTTCTCACAGATTTGTAAAGAATTACTTATTTCTTCCATCTCTTAACTTTATCTGTTTCTTATTCTTCAATAATTTTCTGTGGGAGAAAAAAAAGAATACAATTCATTTACTCTGTACCAAGAAGCTCTGCAAACAGAGCCATGGTGAAGTGTGACCCACTGGTGCACTGGCATGGCTTTGTCTGTTTCTCAAACACAGGACAAAAATGAAACCATGCTGAAGTACTTCAGACAGAACCAAGGATGCTGGCAGTAAACCTGTCATGCAGCTACCCCTGGAAGACACTCTCAGGCCAGGTGAAAGGGACACTGAGCCTGGCAGAGATCAGTTTCCTGGATTAATTAATGAGAGCTCTTGCAATGTGACATGCAGCCACCCAGCAGGAACTGACAGAAGTTTTAACTTAGCCTCTCTTCCATTGGTACAGTTCAGGTCTTGATTTCTCCATTTTAATGCCAACAAGAAAAGACTCAACAATCCTAATTTTCCCTGGGTATTTAATAGGTTCCTGGCTGACAGCAGCACCCCAAACTGTCCCTGTTTAACCCCAACAGGCTCTGCAGCAGATCTGTGAAACTTTCTGAAGTCTGTGCCACAGGTTCTCATGAACTCCAGCAAATTCTACCTCTTGAAGATCAAAAGCAACACTGTATTTCACAGGCTATCTGCACAAGCATATTTCCTTACCTTTAAAGGCCTGAGAAACATTTATGCTGACTTCTATCCTTTCAAGATATTTTAACTCCAGGTTACTGACTGTGCTGATTGCAGGTAACAGACACTGACTTTCTGTGAGACTTCAATTGTGCTGTATATTTGAGGCAATGGAGTGGGGCTTAGAAGCTGTACTGCTGTGATCATTGTGGAGAAAAGAATTGATCAAACATCCTTAACAATTGAATATGGTAACTTTCCCAGACAAGTTCTGTAAGACTGAATGTGAGAAGCTCCACACATCTCTATACCTTGGTAATGGTTATGTAAAATTATTAGATCCTGAAGGCCTAATATTGAAAGACAATATCACTCTATTTAATATCAGTATTCTTTCAATTCTGGCCTAACAATGACCAAGAGAAAGAATCAATAGGAATTTTAAGGCACTTTTATCAGTGGATATTAATATACATATTCTGTCATGTATCTTCTCCCTCCCAGTCTCCTATAAGTGTCAAGTTTTGAACACTTCCACACAGGATATGATATGATATGATATTAAGAACAATAGAAATGGAAAAGAGGCCATAATTTTCAGTCAGGGAAAAAAAGGTCTGGAATGGCAGCAAAACAATTCCCCACACATACAGGTAAATCCAGGCTTAATATTCTAGCAAGTTTTCACTGAGCTCATTTAATTCAAACTGGAATCCTTTATAATCATGGGAGAACTTCCTTGAGACGTCTTAGATGGCCCTATTTTTAGAGTGAACATGAGCCATTCTGGCAAACAATTTTTCACTCTTGAAGTGCTATCATGAGGATTTGCTGATCTCCAAGATATGAGTTACAATGCAGATGGCAGCTTGGGGAAATCCAGCTCTGATTTGGAACATCCCAAAGCTCTGATCCCTCCCTCCCTTTATGCCCTTGTGAGCTCAGAACTTAGTTCTGTTCACCTGTTCCTGAAGCAAGTAGCTCCTAATCAAGCAAAGCAAAGCGAAAAAGAAAGGAGAAAAAAGAGTATCATTTACTTTTGCTGTTGTCTTTAATTAAATGTATTCCACTCTGGTGCTGCCACTTCGGCTGAACCTTTTGCTATGCAAATTTCAAGGCTAACTTCTAGTCAGAGAACAAGTGTACACTTGAGAACGAGTTGGCATTTTTTCAGTGCTACTCGTGTTCAAGTGCTCTCTCAGGTGTTTATGTTATCCTTCACAATGGCCTCTTCCCTTTCCAATTAGAATAATTAGAGAAATGACTGGAAAAAGATGCTTGGTTTCTTTTTACCCACAATATATCACTGAAGACAGCATTTCATTCTGAAAACCAACCCCTCTAAGTTCCTGCTCCAGACAGCCTCAGCACCTCTATTAGTCTGGTCTATTTTTTAAGAGGCATCCCTAATGTTGCTCCCAGCTCCAGTTTCTACACCTCCAGAAGATCAGAATCCCTGATGGTGCTGCTGAAGCTCCACACAGGAGGGCATTTCAGACCCTGTATTGTGACAGTTTTAAAGGACAGAGGGCATTGCTATTTTTACAGATGGCCCAAAACTTGGACCCAAAACTAAAAGCACTTCATGTTTGTTCCAAGAATGGAAATCAGTTCCAAATCAACCTAGAGGGTTTTAGAGTGTTTCTGAACCAGCAGGGAGAGTGACCATCTATCACTCTCCTTGCACAGCATGATGCAAATCCATTCATAATCCTCTGCTCATTCACTCTGTCATGAATATGAGCAGAATTTCTATTTCTTGTTATTATCCAGTAAAGAAGATGAGTTGCTCCCTGAACATATTTCCTATCCAAAGAGGAAAAGGCCAAGGAACACTGTAGCTTTGCCTACCACACAGTAAATTCAACATACTTAAATCTGTGTTTGAATTGAAAGAAAAAGAAAATTAAAAATTGGTCCATCCTTACAGACAATCTCCTAGTACTTGTAAGGATGAGGGAGGAATGGGAGTTTCCACACTGCCTCCAAAATGTGCTTCTTGCACAAGCACAGCTGAGTGTGCCATTGTAAACAGGAGTAAGACTGAACTGAAGATCAGCTCTAATTATTCAATGATTACAGAAAGTAATTCAGATTTTCATAAAGACTTCCTTTGTGAAAAAGAGATCTACCTGTTAGAAACCACAATAAGTTTTTTATATGTGTACAACAGTTTCTTCCAGTCCAGAAAATCACACCTCATTTTGTGCTCTTTGCATTCCCCAACCTATGTCAACCTCATAGTTGACACACCCCCACATCTTTAAAGAACAGCATGTTACCAAAGTTTGCTTTATGAAATAATAAAGAAAAATAAGTAACAATGGACACAAATTACAACTGCTTTGGTAAATTATTTTTCCCTGAAAAGAGAAAGTAGAAAAAATGTGAAACAGACCAGGGTCATTTTTCTCTCCTCAAGACTGCTAGAAAATGCCATTTTGATCATCTCAAGAATTATCCACATATTCACCTGGGATTTGCATTGGGTTAAAGATCCTGAGTGAAAAAATAATTAGATTTACATCACTGACTGAAGATATAGTAGTCCTGCATTTTGCTCGATAGGGTTGGTGTTCATCCAAGTTCAAATCTAATTTTTATCTGAATAGAAAAGATCTGAATACTTTCTTTCCACTTATCAGAAGGAAAAAAAAAAAAAAAAAAAAAGAACTTTGATTTACCACCTCCCTTGTGAGTGCTCCTAACAGAACTTGAAAGAAAAAGACACCATATCCATCATATCCTTTCATCTTCCTCCCAGTGGATTCAGCAATGTTTCCCAGGTATTACAGGAAGGCTGCACATACCACACTGCTTCCCATAACAGCAGCAGAGCCTGGATTTCACTGCAAATTGTGCTGCATTCAAAATGGAACCCACAAGTTTCTGCCTGCACAGGTTGAGTTTGCAGCACTCTAAAGCCATGTGTGTAAAGGGACAGATGAGTCAATGCAACCCTTGAAAGATTAACAAAACTGAACTGTGTCAAAAGCACTGCATCCAGGTGAAGCTTTTCCAGTGCCTGATTGTCATTCCCTGCAGCAGTTCCAAAAGCCCCAACCTGTGGCCCTGTGCAGAATTTGCTGCATCCCATTTGGTGGTGTGGCTGCCCCACAGTGCACTGGAGACATGTCCCCTACTTGGCTTTGGCACAGAAATTCATGACCCTATAAAATAAAATGGCAAAAGAGGGAGAGGCCTTTGTGTTCCCACTGACACCAGGGCTAAGGGAAGGATTCAGAGCATAATATCACAAGTGTTCGAAGACATGTAACTGAGACCTTGTCAGGTAATGAAACTCAGAAAAATCCTCAGCACATAAAAATTGCTTTCACAAACATCCAAGCCCACTAAATAAAATAAAAATCTGAAATGAAACAAGATACTCTGGAATGACCTTGAGAGCTGCAATCTTCTATTCTGTCAGATAGCTGGAGCAGCAAATCACAGAAACATGATCTACATGTGCAAACTGTCCCATCTACAGACAAAGACTTGCAGCAGCAGGGTCCCCAAAAGAGGCAACATGAGCCTTTTTCTGTCAAACCCTTCATTATTCTAACATATGAGCTAAAAGCCAAAGGAAGCTGTGCAGCACACTACAAGCAGCAAATGCTGCTGAAGGGATCTTGACATGATGAAGCTTTCAAGATTCAAGAAGACATCAGACTGATATCAAAGCTGGACATTAACAATCCAGAGGAAGTCAGAATCCTCATCTGCATTTCACTGAAGCACTGTACTGCTGCTTGAGTTCAGCTCTAGCTATGCTTTGACATTTCTTCTCTGCTTTTCCCTCAACAGCAACAATTTTCCCACTACCCAAAGTGACTGTCAGTGCCCTTGCCTTGCTTCTGTTGGGAAAAATTCTGTACTGAACACACACAAACTTTGTAAACAACTGAAGGACTTTTCAGTTTTCAATTAGGATTAAAATATGACCCATAATTTGCCTGTGATCTTCTGCAGACATTCAAAGAGTTGGGAAAAGAGTACAAACATTCCAGAAAATCAGAACCAAGGCAAATACACTGTTTTGCTGATACAGATTTTGTACACAAAGCATAGGAGGATAACTGAGCTGGTAATGAAACACTTTAATAAATGCCTAAACTTGAGGACTCTTGAGCTGTCTATATAATACTTACTCAAGCCGCTATACTATCCATGAAACCAGACTGTCCAGGCAAGCATGAAAACATTTGGTAACAAACACTTCCTCCCTTCCAACTGATAGAGAGGTATTTAAATTAGCAGAGGTATTTAAATTATGGTCCTAATGCTTGCTGCTGTATATATCTGCACAAGTAGTAAAATGGTTTTGCAAATCCAGAATAAAGCACAAGTGACCCCCTGAGCTTACATCACAAGGATCACTGTGATCAGTATCTCTGGGTTTGATTTCCTTCATGAGGGAGAAAGTGATGGTTGATCTCATTTCAGAATTGAAGCACAGTAAAATTGCTGTAAGAGAACAACTCAATCCATCACTGTTGTATGTTCCAATGGTTTTAAAAGAGTATGGGACTGATTATGATCTCAATTATGCCAGCCATAATAACTTGGCTGCTTTTGCTTCAACTGATAGGATTGTTTAGATGCTCTGTCAGTACAACTCCAGAGTTACACCACTGGCTTGTGTAGGATTATGACTAATGCATGCCTGTAACAAGATGAGATGTGGTAGATTTCTAGATAGTTTTATCCTCTGTATGCATAATTCTGCATCTAAATTCACTGCGAGAGTGTCCTTTAAAGGTGATACCTCTTTTATTTGAAATTTGTAGTGTGAAGCTGCTTTACTTGCAATTGGTCATTATTCTTAATAGACATGCAAGCAGAAGTTCCAATAGTTTCACACATCAGATCATAAATGCTTATTACCTCAAGTATTCCTTTGGGGTCAGCACTATGGATTTCCACAATGGACACAGGAATTACAGAACTATAATACTGAACACAAAAAGCTCTTGCAGAGGGGAATTATCTCTAAGCATTTACTGCAGCTGCTTTGCTAACCTATGTCTATCCATCACTTTCAAGATGACTGAAATAAGCAGATCAGCTACTTCATGGCACTAACAACTTTAATGGCACCTATTACCGAAAATTTCAAAAATTATCAAAACTTTTTAAAATGGTAATACTTTACCTTTCTTTACTTTCTATGATGTCAAAGAAGCCTAATAGGCATTTTAGAAAGTGTCTTTACTCAACACAATGTGCCTGTCCTTGGGCTGAGGCACAGATTTCAGTCTGACTGGCTAACTGTGGTTTATCAGCTCCTGGTTTCTGCTGTACACTCATTTCTCTTGACCACATATTCCAGCCAATTAAAAGTCTTGCTATCCCATAAGAAACAAAAATCATTCCCACTTTTTTAGACCAAATATAGGAACTATTTTCAAGTTTCCTATAATGGATTATAAAGGTAAAGCATAAAGTTAACATATTCTGACAGTTTTGTCTGGAAACATTTGAGGGACTTCCTAAGCTGGCTACCATCTTTAATTTACTTCTTTAAACAGCTAAGGATGAAGTTATTCTTCCCTTATGTTTTATGGGTTTAGTATTATCATCATTATAATTTAAGCTTTTCTATTAATTTTTCCTCCAGAGTCAGGAGATGCCCTGAGAATCAGATTAATAGTAGATGCATTCCCACATCCTACCTGCAATTTAACAGCACAAGTGTCAGTCATCTGCCTCTGCAGGCAATGCAAAAGGAAAAGCACTTCCAGAGACAGGCTCAGAATAGTAAGTTTAGTTTCTATTCCAAGTTCTGCTGCAGAATTATAGGAACAGTGTGCAAAAATCCCTGTCTGAAGAAGCCGCTTTTCCATCATCCTCTGTCCCAAAAGAAAACAAGGTAAGCCTCCTTTTTAGGAAATGTCCAATACTTTTAAAAGCCACTACATTATCTTTTCCTGATTGCATGGGTCTGACAATTCAAGCTCTCTTGATTTATTCTACTTGCATACAAGATCTCAGTCTTTATTTTCTCTCATTCTGATCTTTTCATTTTTGTGAACAACTGATAAATTGTAATAGTGTTCTGTTACAATTGTCTGTAAATAAAATTCACTGTTTTATCACTACCCTGTAAAGTACTCTGGAGTGCAGGATTATATCCTTAAAGGGCAATGGCCTTTTTAAAGAATATTCCCAGGGTTTAAAGATACTGATTTATAGCCAAGAGAACTCCCCCTAAAACATGATACAGAGCATAATGTACAAAGCACAATCTATTTAGGGATTTTTTTTTTTTCCCCTCTGGTGGCATGTATGTACTGCTGTGCCAAAACTTCAAGTCAGAAGTTAAGGAGTCAGCTAAAAAAGTTATGAAAAGTAGCTTCATTTTCTAATGAAAACATTACAAAACACACTCCCCAGAAAACTTTTGGAAAATCCTGGAAGTAATTTGGACTCTTCTTGTGAAACACAAACTTTCAAAAAATTTTGAGTGTTTCAAGGAGGTCTTTTTCCTTTGTTCCTTCCTCTCAAAGACACACTGCACATAGAGAAAAGAGAATACCCTGTTGGGAAGCCTACCCTGTCAAGCCCTCATCACCTGTACAATAGCTCCCTGACATGAATTACCTGACACCTCATACAACTGCAAAAAAACTGTGGAATTTTAGTCACTGGGGAGAAAAAAAAAATCATTTAAAGTGGGAAGAAGAGAAGGCAACAAAAGAAACCATTATAACTAATTTTTCTGATAGATCCTGAGTAAAGTAGCAAGTGTAGAGGGAAGGTTCACATCCAGCTCTGGGTCCCAGCACAGCACCTAAGGCCAGCCTGGATGAGGCTCTGAGCAGCCTGGGTGTCTCTGCCCATGGCAGGGAGGTTGGCACCTGGGGAATTCGAAACTCCCTTCCAACCAAATCCATTCTATCCTTTTGTCTTTCTTCCAATAATGTCCTGCAAAGCTCCAGGGAAGATAGTGAGTCTTCTCCACAGATGGGTCATGTCATACAGCTTTTTGAGCCAAAGGCAGCAGTGGGCACAGGAAGGGTGGGGAGGGCAATCTGCCACAAGAACAGTGCTAGAGACAGACAGAAGAATTACCAACCCCTGCAAAATAAGTTTCCTTCTCCTGTCACATTTTTTTTCAAGCCAGCCAGCAATGACTTCACACCAAGAGTGGAACATATCCTGCTTTTCTAAAGCATGTATCCCATCAGCTTACCTACAGTTTTAAAATACCATTCCCAACAGTCCTGAAAGGTCACACAGCACAATTCTAATATTCTCACATTCCCATTTGACTAATGTTCTGTGCACTGAGAAAGATATTCCATGCTCATGAGTAGACAGCACAGAACAGACTCTTCTCATGCTAATGTGGACCTGGAGAAGCTGAAATGGATTCACTGTAGTTAGTCCAAATTTACTCTCTGGTCAGCATGGCTGCATTCCTCTAGAATTAAACCAGAAAAAGAAAAAAGAAAATACACTTATGCTGCAAAGGTACAACCTTTCACCCAAGTGCTATTGAGGTGAGACCATTCCTGAGACATATTCCATACTCAGCTTGATTCCCAACTTGATCCCTGGTCCAACTAAGACCCCCTTAAAACCACCTAAAGCAATTCAGCACTGTTTTCATACACAACAGGATATCTCCCTTCCCCTCTTTTACAAGACCCTTTGTTGAGAAAAAGGGTGCAGAATGAACTTCAGCACCAAACTCTTTAAGCTCCCAGCACTTTAACATGAGATTGGCAGTGAAGAGAGAAAAGAAGTTGCTAAGAGATGAATTTCTCAGCTATTTAACTGCCCAATATTTGGTACCTCAGGGTTAACTTTGTAATACTGTCACAGGCTCCTTTCCCTCCAAAACTGCTGCCCTATGGAATGTTTCTATGTCATAAAATATAAATGCAGGTAAAACCTTTGCTGCCAAACACCTGTGGGAAAAACGACAATAGAACTGCACAAAAAGTGCTCCGATTTTAACTCCCTGGTTTTCATGTCTTCAACTTGGCTGTCAGCCCTTGTCCTTACCCGGAAGCCACTCTGCTTTCTGGAAATTTAGCCTCTGAATCCCTAGAACTCTCACATCCTGAGTAAGGAAAGTGGAACAGAAAGATGACTTTTAGGAATTAAACTTCTGCTAAGTGCAGTTATTTTCCTGGTACACAGGGTCACTCCTAATAAGAAGCCAAGAACTCATGTGTTTTAAGACCTCCATAGATCTGCCATTCTGAGACCAGGGAGTGCAGACACAGCTGACACAACTGCACAGAAATCCTACAACTTCCCTGAGCTGTGTACAAAACTCACTTCAAACAGCAGTAGATTTGATTGTCTCAGTTACCATCAGCAAATGCCTTAGGAATGCTTTATGGACCACTGTGGTCATAAACCAGATCCTGAAACCTCTTGTTTGAAATTATGTGTCATTTTACTGTGTTACTAGGAAGCTGACAACTAGTTTCTCCAGTAGTTCAATTATTTCCTGTATTGAACTCTAGTGCCCAGTTTCTGGCCCAGAAAACAGCAAAAAAAAATGTGTTCAGTGCTGCAATGAGACAGAGGATCAGTTCTGCAACTGCAAGTAATTTCCTTTATATTAGTAAAAAAAAAAAAAAAAAATCAGCACCATCAACTAGTTCCTCTAGCTGTCACTCATGGAAGGAAATGTGTAAACACATAGGCAAGGTATGAAGAAAATTTTGTCCCATCACTGCCACAGTGAGGTCTTGGAAAGCAGAAGACCATTGAGAAACATTTCTAGTTTGTGAGGGGTTTTCATTTCTTAAAAATATGTTTCTCCCTCATTTACTTGACATTGCATTGACCTAACCTGTTTTACATGTCCCTTTCTTCTGTCCACTTAATTACACATCATATTTGTGTATGGGAATGTTCAGTCTTAGCAAATGTAAGAGGGTTCTTTTCTTTGCCCTCAGAAAGCAGCATTCTCACTGTGCTGAGGATAGAAAAGAGTAAATCAAACCCAAACAAAATCTTTATGGAAATAGGAAACAACTGTGCTGCCTGGAGAATCCAGTAAAAGACAAAACATGAACAGCAAGGTTTTCTTAAAATCTTCACTTATGTTGATACAATATTGTATGTATTGAACATAAGTCAAATGACAGAATCCTGCTGTACAGCTAGGAAGGCTCAAACCATTCCATATCAAAACTATTCAACTTCAATAAATTCTTTAAAAACCCCCGTTTTAACTGTAAAAAATGAGATTTTATAACACTTAAGAGTATCAATGTATTTTAATGATTAACAGAACATGTTTTCCTTTCCCCCCATAATTTTCTGGTCATTTTTTTAAGTACGTGTGTCAAACATTCAGCTTGTCAGATTATATGATAATAAATGGCATTCAATAACTGCACAGCACTCAAATTTCACCCAAACTTGGCCAGCAGAACTAAAAACATCTAAACAAAGGAAACATCAAGGGACAGACTAAGCAGAAGCTACTAGGGATAACCTTTGAAAACAATAGTGCACTACTAATTTATACCAGCTGTGAATCCACAGGGAAGGAGCAATAGTGGTGGGAATTAAAATATATAGACAAGCGACAAAACTGATGCAAGGTTTTGTGTATCCTCATGGAATCCTTCAGAAAACATGAGAAGGTGCTGAGCTTCCTGTCTATGTTTTCTCAGATTCAGTGCCTGGGAGAGATCACATATAAATACATCAGTGAACAATTGTTACAGGAACAAATACAGGTTTTTGACCGTGCTGGGGCTTTGTTAGTAAAATATGAAGTATTGAAGCCAATATGATGTGAGAATATGCAAAAACTCACTGAGATATTTTTTATACCAACAATGAAATAGTAAAAACACTCTTGAGCTGCTTTTGCCAAAGGTACTTTCAGGAGGCAGTGCAATTCAGCAGTTTCTCTGAGCTGCCTCATGGAAACACAACAAATTAAGTGCATGTGAAAGTTTGCCATAAGAATTTATAAAATTAAAGTTTGTATTTGTGTGGCTCTCTCAGGAACTGTGTTTCTGCTTATTTGGTTTGTCTGTGTCCTTTAGCAATGAACAGCAGTTCTTGGATGCATTTCCTATTTCAGATAGGAGCACGTTCTCCAGGCTTTCCTTCCAGCAGGGATGTGTCTACACCAGCTCATTGTGATAAAGAGCCCCTTCTTGCCTTCCCATGAACTGCTCTACATGGTGCTTCTCTCCACTGGGCATCTCCTGAAGCTTTGTTCCCATCAGTGATACTGAGAACAGCGCAGACAAGGCTGTTGTCTCTATTTATACTCTATTTCAATCCTCCTTGGGACTGAAGGGACCAAACATCTTACTGAAAGCTAATGGCATTTGAGAGTCCAGTTCCTGCAGGCTAGGCTTATGAAAGCCCCAAGACACAGGGGAAAAAAAAAAAACAAAAAAACCAAAAACCTCTATAAGAAACAAAACAAATATTTTTTTGTGCCCTTCCAGATCAACAGATCCGAAAAATAAAATATTTGAGTAAGAATAAGAGTGGTAAGAATAGCAAACACCCAAGCTCCTTCTTCGACAGCAATGATTACCCTTCTCTTTTCTTCACAATCTCACTTCTTTAAATTGGCAAAATTCACACCAGGATAAATGTTCTCTTCTTTCAAAATTACAGGTGTAGCAAGCATCTGTCTTAAACAACCTGTCTTTACTTTTAAGTTCTGCTAAGACTCTAACTAGACTAACAGAGCAGAGCATAACAAACAACCATCACAAAATGGTTTGCCTTTAATTTAGAAAGTACTAGTAGGAGCTGCTGTTCAACACAGGAATTTTTTGCCTAATGACTGCTTTGCCTCTGCTTTCTTTGTAAAATTGCAGGTTTTATAATAAATTATCAGATAAAGATATTAGATATGTTCAAAAAATAAAGGAAGAACCCCTAATACTGGAATTTATAAGTGATAGACAAGGTAGTTTATCCTAAAGTTCTCAGTTCTTCGGATTTAAAACTTGTAAAAATATGTGGTTTTCTCAACTTTCCATTGCAATTTATTAGTTAGAGTTGTCTCAGGTGTTTTCAGATTGAATTAACTGGAAACCAGAGATATACAATAGATGAAAGGGACTGAAAGAAAAGCCACCAGAGATCTTTATGCTGTGAGCACAGAGCAATCACTCACAAATTCCACTGAAGAGCACCGAACACTTCAGCCATGAAAACACAACCAAGCAGAAGAGATCAGCTCCAGTTTTCTCTGCCAGCATCCACCCACGGTGTGAGACACCCAGGAAACATGAAGAGCTCAGCAGCCCAGCTGGACACTGGAGCTGCAGCTGACACTTCTCCCAGTTTCTGCAAGACAGAGTGACTCGTGGCTGGCAGCTGCCAGCAGGAAAAGGCTGCATTAGAGGCCATTTCCTCTCTGACCAAGATGAATACCAGCCTCTGGCATTTGCTCAGCCTCAGGCGTTTGCTCTGGTGTGGACTCTGATGATTATACTTAATTAGACTAATTAGTTCACAGTAAACCTCCAGCCCTGCACTTGTAAACAAGTAGGAGACACAATGAGATTCCCTCTGTTTGCACATGACAGAACTCAGGTGAGACATTCCTTTCTAATGACAGAGCCCAAGTTTAGTTTCTTTTTCCCCCCTTTCTTGTGAAAGATAATTTTTTCTAACCCATCCTAGGGGGAAAAAAACCTCCAATTTAAAGGACTATTTAACTCTTTCTGCAGAGCATCTTCTCAGGAAGGAAAAAAAAAACCATAAGAGACTGAAGGCAAAAGTAGCTTCAGTAAATAAGGATAACTTAATAAATGAAAACTAGTCTTTGCTTTGAACACCAAGCAAACAAAGTACCAGGATGGAGGAGAAAAAGGGAAGATAGCAGTTTAAAAAAGAAAGAATTCAATTAGAAAGAGCGCAAAGATGGCACTCAAGAATATTTTTTCTTTCAGGTCCTACAAGTGTATTTTCCATAGCACTAACAGCTATCTGTCAGGGATCATAACATGCAAATCAGTTCATTGCATCCTTTCAGGACAGTCTTAACAAAGAGGTGCAATATTCCCAACATTTGTTGCCTGCATCACAAAGCACAAAAGTCATATAATACTCCCAAAGAAGTTTCCAATAATCTTTAAAAGTAAACACATATATAAATGCACATGAATATGAAAGCTGGGAATCTTGGAAGGAGCTATAGTTACCATAGAAGTCATTCAGCAATGTCACGATCAGTCATTCTTGCTGTCAGCTTTGACAAAACTCACACTGCAGGTTAAGATCAGGCAATTTATCAAAGAAGTGCCCATCAGACAATCATTATGATGGAGTCAGAAATTTCCCTGCAAACCATCATTATCACTTAGTGCATCAGCCAGCAATGTGAATGCTATCTGAATTATCAGAAACTCTGATAACGTGGTATGGCAGAGCCTTCAGCCAGCAAACCATGGTGATAACTCTGAGTCATCAACTATTTCATTTATCCTTCTGGCCTCCAAATATTTATATACCTTTACATTCCCAAGCATTCACAAGAACCATTGCTAATAGCAGATAGACTGGATCATTTATGTAAATTTGATACAACAACACAGAAAATGGAAATAGGGGCTAAAATAATCAGGATCAACATTTATATGCATAGATAGGAACAAATTGTGGAATGAATGTTTAATCTCATATTCTTCTGTCATGGCACTAATCAGTGAACGGATGGCAGTGAAGAAATTGCTTCTGCCCATCACTCACTGCTGCTGCTTTTGAAGCAAGAATTGAACTTTCCCTTTCCTGGCAACACCTGTAGACCCTGTCATGCCAATAATTGCTGCTACTCTTTGCTTCGACATTTGACATGGCAATTCCTGCTGTTGACCAGATACAAAGAGATTTAAATTTAATTACCAGGGTGGCTGCAGGTAAAAACTACCCTGCTTCTTGATGTAAAAGCTGCTGTGTCACCACAGTCAGATAGTTTCAAGCAACAGGAATTCATAACACTTTACCCAAAGATAATTAATAATGTCACAGAACGCTGGAAAAAAATGTTCACGTGAGAGACCACAGATACACAACTGGGAGTAAAGGAGTGGATACAATATTTACAGACAGATTACATAAGGAATTCAAGCATACACACTTCATCCTTCAATAGGAAAAAAATATTAAATGTATTTTTAAAGGAAAAAATGCAATCAAGTTGACCTGCCCAATTTTTTGACCATAAATTGCTCATGGCAGTTAAAGGAGAAGGTAAATACCATTTTCTTCCTTTTCACAGATGGAGAAATGGCAGGCAGTGTCACTTGCCAAATAACACACAAGCTCTTAGGAGAGCTTGGAAGAAAAATAAGTGAGACTTTCTGGTCTCCTTCAAATTAATAGGAATCTCATGGAGTTAAACAGGTCCAACCTTTCCCTGAGAACATATGAATCTTATATTCAAGGCACTAGGATGTTGTAACATTATACAAAATAATCTTTCAGTGAGCTGCTAGCCTTATGTAACCAACCATGCAAAGAAAGAAGATTAAAAATTGAATTAATACTCCAGTTTTAATCATAGCAGCAGTCACTACTGCCACATAACAGCAGCAGCACAAAAGGTGAGAGGGGGCACAGCTGTAACTGGCAAACAAAAGGCAAAAACTGTCTTTCTTATTCATAAGTAGATTAGTGAAAAATAAACCACTTAAACACCCAAAGCCTGCTTTATGAACTCGGGCATTTATTTACATAAATGCTGGATGGTTGCTGGTATGAATTCTTTTCATCTGGGTTATTTAAATGTGAGGATCTCTAGCATGAAGGGCAAACCACCAGGACAGAAGCAGTGTGAGGCTCTGCTTTTAAACCCATACATGACTTACTGATTGGGGATTCACTAAATGCTTAGGTGGATCTGACGAAAATCAAGCTGTAAGACAAAAGTCCAAAGCCTCCAGCGTCACTTGCTATTGATGGTCCTTGGGATACAAAAACCTCACAGTGAAACAGGGCTTCAGTCCATTCAAGAAAACAGTGGAATCTGAGGTATTCTATAAGGGAAAAAGATTTTTCATTCAACAAAAAGAACTTTGATTTTGTAGTCAGTTTAAAACAGAATATTTCCAGTCTTAATATTGGTCACAGTGAAAAATATAGATCTGTATTGAAGTGTTTTAGAATTGCCTTGTGCACACAGAAAAGATTGTAACTTGACCACTTTAAATACTTCCCTCCCTGGAAGCACAACCAAGGACCTTCCTTTCAAGGAATGTCAGGAATGATCTGAACCTGCAGGTTAATATTTCTGAGGATGAGAAACAGAGCTACAGTACATTCCTTACTGACTTGTGAGAAAAGGCAGGAAGTGAGAAATAGAAGGAAAATTGGCTTTATTTCTGCAGGTAATGCCAAAGAAAGGAATAAAAAATACCTTATCAATATTTTCACCAAAGAACAACTACTTTCCCTCAAAAGAATGTGATGACAAGCTGTCCCGTGGAAGGTGTTTGGGCAATCACATCCACACTGGGCAACAGCAAGGAGCCTGGAGAAATTAAAATGCAGCAATCCCAGTCCCTCTCAACACACACACACTTGCCTGAGTCTCTCTCAGCTGTTTTCACAGCTTTACCCTGCCTGATCAGTGCCCAGGCACAGCACCAAGGGAGGAAAGAATGGGAGCTGAAACACTTCTGGGAGTTGAAAAAAAACTCCTGGTGGTTGCAAATGCCTCAGCCTCTAGCTCAGAGTAAATCCAAACTAAATATCCTACACTATCCTATTCCATGCTGCTACCTCGAGTGAGACGTGGCACAGCTGTAAAGAACAGGGAAACCTAACGCCAGGAGTGGGAGGTGAGAGCATTTCAGCTTTCTTTCCAGCCTCTTGATTTCAGTTTCTATTCCAAAACTTTTACCATAAAAGAAAGTCCCTGCCAAGAGCCACTTCTGGTAGAAGAGTTTGAACCATTCATGAACATCCAATAGAGCAAATACTACAACACTGCAAACACTACAATTCCTTCCTGTTCTGCCAAAGCCACATGAATTAGTTCTTATGATTCTGGAAGGATTGCATTTATAAGGTTATGAATTTGGATTTTTTTACCCCATCATATCACCATATAGATCTTGGGCATTCTATACCTGCCATGGCTGGATTATTGACTTCATGCCCTATACAGGAGCAATGAACAGGAATGTGCATCTTTCTTAGCTGTAAACTATTTTTGCAGCTAATTTTATCACAACTTTCCCTCACACAAACACAATGCCAAGTGGGAGCAAACCACACAAAGTCGTAATTTGGCCCTCTGCATTCAGAAACTGAAAGACTGCTAAAATAATTCTCACAAATGTAAGTTACCTGTAAATAAGAATGATTTGTCAGGAATTGGTGAAGATTCTCATCAGCACTAAAAGCACAAGGATCAAGAGCAGATGTTGTCCTTGCACAGGAATTAAAATGAAAGAAGATGCCTAACAAAGTTCCATTCATGATTTTTTTGAGCTTGACTGGTATGAACACATGGTGATCACAATTACAATGAACTGAACCCAAACTCAAAGTACAGATACTGCACTAAAAATGGGAAATCACACAAGAGGTTGCTTGCTCACAAAAAGAGAAGCAGAGGAGGCAAAACCTGATATGGTCTATTTTTTTAAATACCAAATATTTATTCAATAAACCTCACTATGTCACTATTTTGACTGCCCAGTGACTTTTTCTTCTTTTTTGCATCCACACTCTATGATTCTTTAGAGATGACAAGGGAAACATTAAATTAATGATAAATGTCAGTAATCAGATGAAATAAAAAAATGTTTAGAGTCATTAATGTTAGTTTTTCCAAATCACTGTTTCATATTGTTTAAAGACACTTCAGAGAAATAATTAAATTCTCAGTACTTCTCTGTGAGGAAATGAAGTCTTCAAAAATAGGCATTAAATCATTACCTATGCATCACAAATACAATAAATCAACTTAATGAAACATTAGGCACAAAGTTCTCACATATTTAGGCCCCAATCCACGCAGCATCCATTAACTTGGTGCAGCAGACTGGCTCTGCCACTGACGCTGGAAATATTCTCTTGTACTTAGTGACTCAGATTGGGAGGTATTTGTTAAGTCAAACTCTACTGTTAATTTCACACCAGAAACACATTTTCAACAATACACGGGTTCTGCAAAGATTAATAGTTATCAGAGATGTGAAGTGAGAGTAAAGGAGACTCGGAAAAAACAGAATTTGTCCTTGAGATAGGGAAGGATTCCAGAGGTGCTCTGATTTTTCATTCGTGGCACTCCCATTTCCAGAGGCCAACTGAAGCCTGATCAAAGGCACACAGAGGCTCCCACGATCTCATTCAGTCCTTTTAAATCAGGGCTCAGACAAGCACCTATTAATACACAGGTTTCGGGGTTTTTTTTAAAAAAAAAAAAAAAAAAAAGGAGCAGTCACCTCTTTTTCACTTAATTAGGTCATGATTATTCAGCTTCACACAAGAAAAATCTTACTGCAGCAAAGAGAGTTTTCTATTAACCTCCTCCATTCCTTCCTAGCTGTGCATTCAAGCTGTATGTAAATTGATTGTATTCCTCAATGTCACAAGCTATTACAGAGACAGGAAAGCAGACAGGATTAAAAGATGGCTGTGATGAGACTATCTAGAAGAATAATTTATAAGGCTACCCCATCAGCCTTCACACTAAGAAGGTGAATGCCTACCACTAAATGCCTAAGGTTAGGAAAGGATAATGTTGAATGCTTGCCCATTACACAGGTTGACGCTTTTTCTGAGGCAGCAGAAGATAAACCAGGTAGAGCAGTGGTCTAATGAAACCAAAGAGTTTACATTTCCTTTTAGAAATGGGGAGAAATTATTTTGCTCTTCATTTTACTATTTCAGAGTCAAGAAGGCAACTCTCATTTCCCCTTACACTTATATCTATAAATCCTGCTCTTGGCTCTTTGGATTCAAAATGAGAAATACTTTCAAGCAGTGTTTTCACACTGGCCCAGTTCTCAAACACTTTGGGGTGGGAGGCTGATCTAACCTTAGAAAGGAACAAAGGAGCTTTGCAACTGGTCACTTCCAGCAGAAAAGTAACCTAGGCAATTTTGAAAATAACGAATTACCAGAGAACATGCTGAAAGTCTGTCTATGAACACAGTCTGAAACAAAACTTTTTGTATTACCTCATTTTTTAAGATGATTCAAAGCTCACGAAAGTCAATAGGAAGATCCATATTGATTTTAGGAGGCTTTGAATCATGCCTAAAATTGCTCTTTCATTACACTTCCATCCAACACAGTAAAACAAATCCTACAAATCAATATATTTCTATAAACACAGCAGTACAAGAACAAATTATAAAAAGTTATAACACAGCTAACCACGATTTGTACACATAAGCAACAAAAAACATTACTTCTTCCTGGGGTTAATTATCTCTTCACAGTTCAAAAAGGTAATCACCTTAAATTACATTGGTCTTGCTAATGCTATCTTGAGTAATTCTGACATTTTAAGGTAGGAAATTTATGTAGAGCAATTAATGCATGAAATAGTTGCAGCAAAATTAAATCTACTCAACATTTTCCGCTTCCTCCAAAAGACAACATGAATAAATATTTCATCAAAATTGGGAATAAGATGCTTTTCCCATTACCTCTGCAGAAGTTTTGCATTTCTGTGTAGAACTATTTGCAAGGAGAAATGATCTGGGCTTCAACAAGCTTTTGGTGGTACTTGTCATGTGCCTCGGGTCAGGTGAGTTTGGATTCAGCTGAGTTCACCCAATCTCATTGTGAGGATTAGTAGCTGCACTTTTATGCATTTTTTTCTGAGGGAAAGCTATATGTAGACACTTCTTGTGACCCACAGCCTAGGCACCTTCTCTGTGTCATTTTTTTCATAGTTTTGTTTCTTCAAACATTACAGTTCTTTGCTGAAGACTGAATACTGCCCTAATGGGGAACAGTGGAAAAGAAACTTGGAGATCTAAATGCAAAACACTGGTGGGAAAGGCAAACAGGAACCCAGACCATTTTGAAAATAGAGGCTACTTTTAATTTGCAATATCCTTACAATTTTTTGCAATCCCTTAGGTCAAAGCAGTGCATTTAATCTCATTTATAACTACTCAAATAGCTGTCCCTCTTCTTGCACATCCCTTCTCATCTTAAAGCCTCTCTGGTGCTTGGCTTTTCCACAAAACTATGGCTCTGCCTCTGGGAGAAAAACCAAACTGATAGAAAGAAACCATTTTTTCTATCCACGAAAAAACCATTGGCAGGAAATTCTGATGTCCTTGAACTGCTGAAATAGTGTAGAAATGAACACTATATAAATTGCAGCCATTACATGAAAACCTGTTCTAAGAAATTGTCTTCTTAAACCAAGAATCAGGATGTGTTGATTCTTAGGGTACAAAAACTATTCAGAAAAGTATTCAAAATCTCATACGAAAAATAAAATAAAAAAGCATAGAAAATCAAGGCTGAGCTTGAGAAACATTAATAAAATATCACTTTTTCAATAAACACATCATGCAGAGTTTTGATCATCATACTGCAGTAGCCTTTTCCTAACAGTTCCTTCATTAATATCCATGTTATTGCAGAAGAAGAAAAGAGCTTTGTTTTGCACTTTTTTAACTGGCATTTAAAACATGTTTAAGTTTCCAGTACCCAAAGGGTTCTGCAGGAGAGCTGGAGAGGGATTTTTGTCTAAAGGCATGTCGTCATAGGACAGGGAGCAATGGCTTCAAACTGAAAAAGTAGCTTTGGATTAGAGAGAAGGAAGAAATTCCTCATCATGAGGGTGATGAGGGCCAGGCTGTCCCGAAAAGCTGTGGCTCCCTGGAAGTGTCCAAGGCCAGGCTGAGATGGGGCTTGGAGCAACCTGGGATAGTGGAAGATGTTCCTTCCCATGGCAGGGGTTGGAACAAGAGGAGTTTTAAGGTCCCTTCCTACTCAAACCATTCCATGATTCTAAGAAAATTGTTTTAGACAGACACAGTAGGCACACATGGATTCACAAACCACGTCTAAACTCCACATCTAAAATCCAGAAACAATTTCCCAAAACCAGCCTCAATATGGCAGAGGCAAAGCTCTTAACAAGAATGCTCACAGTTAGCTATACATTTTATTTAATTTACCACACAATGACCCAGGCTTGTCTTTTCCACAATGATTGCTCAAATATATTCACCATAATTACAGCTGGCACTCAGGTGAATGTTTCTTATCTTGATATCAATCCACATGGAAAGATGAAATGTGTTACTCTAGTAAACTATAGTGTGAACTATAGTATAGAAATTGTCATTCCAAAGACTAACTTTTGTACTTTACTGATCTTGAGAACACTGTGATAAGGAAGCTCTGAAGTGTTTGTCATTCAGATAATATTTGTTTCGTCCTATCTTAGTCATCCAGAGATAAGTTCAAGTGCCACAAAAAGAATACCTGATATAATTTGATGAATATTGTGATGATAACATTTCAGTATGACATTTTTGTAAGGAGACACCATTAATTTAGTTGCAGATTCTGGAAGGAATAAATGGAATCCATTCCTAGGTGACTCTGCCCCTATCATGGAGGGAGAATCTTATTGGAACTGTAAATGCCACAGATCCCCACTTGCTCTAACATTGTAACCTACATTTGGGAGAGTCTCTTTTGCAAAACCCCTTCTCACATGAGGTACCAATGAGGAAACTCTAAAAGTTTGGCACTACCAGACCAAGTCCAGCTTTAGCAATGCTGTTTCCCCCGCAAATTCTACAATATTTGAAAATTAATTTAGAAATCCACCCTGTAGGGGCTCTCAGTATTCAAATATTTAAAGTACCACAAACCAGCACATTCAAAAGGAATGAAATACAGTGTTTAAAGCCAATAATATAGAACAGTAAAGCAAAACCTACATCTACACATACAACCAGGAAGTTCTCCCACTCCAAGACAGCATGGAAAAATTTAACTAGCACCAGGCAGCACAAGTTCATTGCCATCTGCTTGGTCTTTGTTTCCATTTCCAGGCTGAGCTACACCAATCTCATGGATGCTCCCTGATCCAGTCCACACAGCACAGCACTTCCCACTTCTTCCTGTTGATTCATTCCAAACCCTCTCACCCAAACGTGTTTTACCACATCCAGGAATGTCCTTCCTCACCATGCTCCAGAAAGAAACAATCCCTCAGTTATTTCTTTGCTACTTGAGAAGCAGTTATCTATAATTACAATATAACACAAGCATGACTTTTCGAGATGTACTGTTTTAATTTGGAAATTTACAGGTAACAATTAATGCTGCACAAAACAGTTGCAACCAAACTTAGCCCTTCCCTATATGCTAAATAATCATAGGAAAATGACAGGGGGAAGAGTCACACAACATCTCTCTCCAAGCATAGCCACACCCTCCCTTTCCCCATTCACAGCATCTTGTTATTCACTAACCACTCTCTCCTTCTGCAGGATGCAGTCTGCTAAGGATTGTATTGTATCTGCTCCTGAAAAAGCCTACTGGAGGAAGTGAGAAGTTTCTCAGGTATTTATTACTCCCACAAGTGTATACAAAACAGATAATACATTTATTTTTCCTGGCTTCCAAAATGCAAGATAAAATCTGCACAGGCTTTTGTGACTCCTTCCCATTAAAATCTTTAACTTTGCAAATTAATAGTGAAGACATTTTAGCATACCTCTTTCATGTGAGTTAATGTAATTCCTTTACACATTTATATCCTAGTTTTAAAAGGATTTCTTTATGGATAGCCCTGCCACAAACTGTAAAGTCATTCAACTTCATAGCTAAACCATGAGATGGGTATGCAGGAAATTATTCTTAAACTGGTCTATTTTTGGCTTGTGAAGCATAGCCCAAAAAGCAAATTTAACTGTATATAATGGTAAGGAGATAAATGCTGAGAGTGAAGAAAAAAAGAAAAAGGCAAATAATTAAAAAACCAGAGTAAACAGTGTAATTGCACATGTGTTCAAAAATTGTCTCTGTAAGGATGAATTAAAAATTTGACTGTGCAAAATGAAGACTCATAAATGCAGCAATGGAGCAGGTGTTGCAAAGTTTATTAGGAAATCTCCTAATTGCTTCCATAAAAATTCAATAGTCCATTGTATGTAAGACAACAAAATTATGTTTCATGGAGAGCTGTTCTCCTGCCATTTAATTATTGGGCAGTACTGCAGTCTTCTCAGAGCAGCTTTCAGACCTCAGGTGATAATGACCAGACAAGGGTGAGGAATTCCCTCTCCACTGTATTTAAGAGATTTCATATGATAGCCACAGGAAATTAGAAAGCATGGTATTTTCATGAAAAACACTTTTCAATTACCTTTGTATCCAAATAATGTCACATTCGTATTCACAGTACTGCAAGGTTATTACCTGGACTAAGCAAAATGAACACAGTACCAGAACTTAACTGGGAAGAGAAAATTGGAATGTTCCACAGCACAGTTGCTGAATAAGTAGAAATACACAAAACTGAAGGGCACAGCTGTTTCCTGAAAGGCACTGCAGTAACAGGCAGGGCTTGTAAAGGACGTGGAAGGTTCCCTGAGCTCAGGACAAAGTGAGCCCAGAGCCTGGGCAATGCCACCCCAGTGCAGCAATCACACCCACAATGACAGCCAAGGAAAGCAGCTTTCCTCAGCCCTCACTAAAGCAGAGCTCCAGCAAAGGACTTGATAGGTTTTGATTGAAGACAACCAGTAAAAACAAGAGTTAAAAGGTATTCTTTACCTAAAGTCAAGGTGAAGGTTTAAGCACTTTTTGATTGCTGAAGTTGCTCTTCAGGGTATTGACATGCATCATTTGAGACAGGTTTTAAAAAATCATAAACCTTGTTCTGTGTGTTCTGCTTCATATTTTGTAGCAGTTATATATATGAACCATGCACAGTGCATTCCATTTTCTGCACAGAAAGTGGGCACAACAAAAGGAATCTAAAGTCTGGCTTATTTGGTTACATGAGAAGATGAAAGGAGAAGAGAACAGTAAGAATCCAGAGTTACTCACACTATGCATTGATGTGGGCTAAGATGTGAACTTAGGCAAGACTCTGTGGTTCAAAAGAACACCAGGACTTTTATGTTGGCTGTGTCAAATGCCCTCCACCTTTTTAATAAAGTTACAGAACCAGAAAGACTTAGGAGTTTTGAAAGAGAAACTTTCTTCAACATTAGTTAGAACAAATTTTCTAGAGAAAATAGAACTATATGAAAAGGCTCTACTCCTAGACTGATATTTCCTTTTGACTCATTTTCTACTCCAAGGACTTCTAGGGTGACAACAGACCCTTCACAACCCACATGAAATCCTCAGAATGCAAGACCACCAGAACTGTGGGGCTATCCCATTGCTGTTCTCAGCAAAGCCCTGGTCTTCCAGTTGGCCATCTTCCTCACTCCTCTATAATTCCTGGGAAAAACAGCTCCTTTTCCCTCCTGTTGAGTCCACTTGATGCAGTTTACAGCAACCAGCATGAGACAAGCAGCCAGCCCAGCCTTTACTGGTCATCCAGAGCCCAGGAAGGGAACAAAACATTCCACATTCTCACACGTGTGGAATTTCAAGGAAATACTGAAATGAACATGTTGTATATGTGGCCTCCTTCTTTATAGAGGAATGTTTCCTGGAGTGGAGGACATCAGAGAGCTTTAGAAAGAGAATTTCCTGTGTTAGTGGCAAGCTCAATAAATCTCGTGGCCCAGGAAATAATTTCCAGTGCCATGTACAAGAAGCCATGCTGGAAGTTTTCAAAGCTAGCTACAAGACCTCTGACAACCCTGTCTACATTTCCCAGAGTCACAGAATAGTGGGGTTGGGAAGGGAGTTCCCAAAAGCATCTTGTAAAACCCTACAGCTCAAACAGGGTCAGCTGTAGTAAGTTTCTCAGCACCTTGTCCAGTTATGTTTTGAATATCTCCACAAATGGAGTCTCCACAGCCTCTCTGGGCAACCTGTCTCACGTTCAATCACCATTGCAGTAAAAAAATGGCTTTTTTGTGTTCAGACAGTGTTTTCTGTGCTCCAGTTTGTGCCCATTGACTCTGACCTTGTCATTGTGCACCACTGAGCACAGTTTAGCTCCCTCTCCTACACATCCTTCCATTAGATCTCTGTAAAAAATTATGAGATTTCCACCCAGTCTTCTCCTTTCCAGGCTAACCCATGCCAGCTATCTCAGCTTCTTCTCTTATGAGAAGTTTTTCAGCCTCTTGGTCTTAGAAAAAGACATTTGGAGGGAAAAGAAAAAAGAAAAAAAAAAAAGCAATGTGCTTTGGAGACTATTCATTTTGGTGCAATGCAAGTGAAAACATTTTGTGCTTTTCATCACATGAACAGCTGTCCAATATTTGCTGCCTCAATTCCTTCAGTGCTCCAATTAAAGATTGCATAGATCCTGGGCTGGAATGTGTGGAAATGGGAAATGCTAGGGATATAAAAGATTACCAATCCCCTTTAATTTATGCTTTCAAATGCTTACCACTGGGCTATAATTGCAATTTTAATCACATGTGTTCTGCGTGTGCATTGAATACCGAGGTCTCCATGTGTCAACTAGCACCCAGTAAAGCTGCAGGGATTTTTTCCACTTTAATGTATTCATGTTAACATGTAAAAAGATCCATTTTAAAGGCTCTGGGAAAAAAAAAAAAAGTAAGTGACAGCTTCAACTGTAACTGTCAAAAACAAGTGGATATAAAATTCCAGCTTGTCTCTAATGGCAGGGTACTTTTTTGTTTTGCCTTCAAACACTTCAAAAACAACCTGCTCAAGGTGGGTGGCAAACTGCTATTTTATGCCCTATGGATAAGTGTCACGAGTGATGCCACCAGATTAGCTAAGCAGGTCTGCTGGGAAGAGCTGAAAGTGAATGCAAATAATTCCAGGGTTTTGAGAGAGTTTTATTCTGGATTTTGTGTTTTCTCTTTTATGTTGTCACTTTGAGTAGGAACAAGACTTACTTTACACAGCAATTTTTGTGTTTTGTGAAGTCTGATCTTGAATGTTTAAAACCTTCAAATACCTGAAGTGTTCTGCACCTCTTGCTTCAATTTCAAACACGTTTTCCTTTATTGTAGTGTGGTGGCAATTTTGTCAGAATTATTTAAATAAAATGGAAGAAATCTCAGGGAAAACTCTGCTTTCTGGGACTAAGGGTCGCAGAGGCTGATCCTAAACCATTTCCAAACTGATACTTTCACACTTGCTGTGGAAACCTTGAGCTGAACACATCCATAACCTTGAAAGTGTCTCAGTTACATTTAGGCTTAAAATACCAGCATCCAAAATGGATACAAGTATTGTCAGGAACTAAGATATGATTAGTTGGAGACAGTCAATAGCATTTCACCATTAACCTCCCCCTTTCCTAAAATATACACAACTGCCTCACATGTAAATAACATCATCCAGTCTTAAAGATAAGGATAGAGTCAGGATGTAAGATTCACCCCAGCCATGGCAACAAAATTTCGCTGAAGATAAGGAAACAGGATGATTGCAAATCCCTTTGGGAGATCAGAATCTCATCCAGTATTTCCTGGCAAGTTTTATCTTACAGCCCAAAATGAATAAAGAATTAAGAATTAAATCAGCAGTATAAAAACCATTTAAAATAAATCACATATTGAGAAAATTTAATCATTAAAATGGAAAAAAATATTATTTTCGTTTAAGACATCAATTATTTATCTAGCAATATTTTCCTGCAAGTATTAACCATGAATATTTAATAGGTACATGCAAGCAATTTATAAACAGAAACAAAAATGAAAATGTTTAAACCGTCCTGGATATGCTGCTATAAAGAACCAAATTGAATCATATCACCAAACTAGTAGTAAATTCAACAGCTAGAAGCCTACTCTTTATGAAATTGCACTCCAGCTAGTAGAGCTTGTAAGTGCATTTTTGTTCAAGAGCATAGTTTTATCTATGTAAAATCTTTTGCAGTTGTACTCTATTTCAATTTAATTTCTTTTGGAAATATTTTGAGAGCCCTCTTCTCTTCATACAAGAGGAAGAGATAGAAACAAATAGCTCAGATTTGCCATCCAAAATAAACTACTTCAACAAAATTCTGTTTTACAAAAGCATACCAGAGGTCTTATTTTCCATCCCAACAGGCAATGTCATTATCTGTCTCCTCGGGCAGTGCCACCAGGCAGCAATAGAAGTATAAGTGGATCAGCTAAGCTGACATTTAGTTTAAAATCATTTGGAAGTAGCTACACAAGGTGCTTCTCACGCAGGGCATCTTCAGAGGAGCTGATCTCCAGCTGTGAGCAGTATCAGAGATGACCTCACCATCTGCCTGCCTGCTCCTGGAAAAGCTACACTGGAACAAACTCAGAACGAGTCAGCTGGGATTAACTCCATCCAGCCCATTGCATGGCACAGCAGCAGCCACATCTAGTTTTCATTAAAATGTCCTTTCAGCACCCCTGGTACCTGAAGCTCCATCACCTGTGCCCACCATTGCCTCTGTGCTGACCACACTCAGCTCCTCTCCGGCTCCACACAAGGACTGGTCATTCCTGGTTGTCCTTCACCTTGCCTCACTTGGCTCCAACTTGTAATCCCTTCCTTCCCCTCAAGGGAACAGAAAATCTCTGTACCAACCCAGCACTAATTATAGTTTAAAGATAATTCTCTGCTCCTGAATTTGATGGCATTTTTATCATTGAGCAAAATCTTTATCTGAGTTTTATAGCAAATCAGTCTTTACATTTCTTTAACCATAACCATAGATCTAAAGAGACAAGTTTATTTATATAACCATGCAGTCCTAAATTTCCTGTTCCTTTTAGTTCATGGCCAGTCCACATCAGTCCCTCATTCCCCAGCAATGTGGAAATGCCAGGGCACTCTCTCCAGCCAGGACCTGAGGGGTCTCACTAACTTGACTGCTCTGACAACTCATGTGCTCACACTTCCCTGCCTGGATTTCAAGATCATTCCTGAGCTGAAGTGCTGTCAGCAGACAACACAGTGCCAAAAATCATTGGCCCACAAAACCAGAAGCAGGAAGGAAGCAGTTTGCAGAGGAGGGTTTCCCAAGAGATAAAGTGAGAGTTATCTATGCCATTACTCCCCACATCACTCCTCCTGAGTGGAGGATTCTGCACTCCTTGAAACACAGCTGCAAATGCCACAGGTTGGGAAAGACAAAGGATGTCTCAGCCAGGGCTGGTGGAGGACAGGCAGCTCAAGGAACAACGTTGTGGAAGCCAGAAGGATGATCTGCTGTCTTTGGGGAGAGGGAGGGCAAAGAGGAGATGTACCTGGGGTATCCGGGCAGCTGATTTTCCCAGCACCTCTAGGTCATGTTGGGGGATGTGACTGGGAGCTTGTGTCTCAAATGTTCAGATTGTTCTGCTAGAGGAGAGATTGCTTTTATATTGCTAGAGAGATTGAAGTAATTTCTTTGTTCCACTCCCTTTTCATTTCTAGTTTCAGGTAAACAAGGCTTGTAATTGCAGGATGTGCACAAATGTGTCTGTGCCTCTTTTTGCTGGGCCTGTTCAAGCCTTCTAGCTCCTCTCTAAGTTCTGAGCACACTATTTCATTCCAGCAAACATCGGACACATCAACCATGAGGCACAAACATTCAGTGGATCAGGCTTCATGAACCCTTCTGTTCCCAAAATGAACACACTGGCCTTGCACATCCTGCTCATCCTCAGGTTTCTGTGAGGTGTTCTGCATCCCCAATGGTCAGTGGTTCTCATGCATTCATTTAACTCATGGCCCATCTGACAGCTCAAAGTCTTTTGCTGACGTTCTGCACCACAATCAAATCAAGCTTCCTTCCCAGTTTACTGCAGACACTGTGTTTTGTTCTACATGAAAGAATAGCCCTCTAGACAAACAATGTATTGTATATATACAGCATATGAGTCTAAAAATATATTTCCTTTCCTGCCTGATTTTCCCCTAGACACTATTACTGTTATTATCATTAGTTTATGCCAGGGAACCTTTCTCCTACCTTGAAGTCCCTACAAAACAGCCTCTGTTGCTACTTCAGGAGGGTGCCCTCACATAAAGGTATTGTGTGCCAGAATAGGTGCATCCCTCTGCTGAAGAAAAATAATTATCTGAGAAGGCAATGAAAAGAGGAAGATTTCCCTCCTCTGGCAGAGCTGTAGCCCCATAAGGGAGTTTACAACACTGTTCTGAGGGGTCTGAACACTTCCTCTCCTCAGCCAACACAGAGATATTCTACACCATAATCCAGCCTGCAAAGTTGGGGTCTTGGTTGTAGTGAACAAAAGATCCTCCATTCAGCTCTGAATATTTAGTGTTAATTCCTTATAATAAATTGATATAGCTGAGTAAACCTTTAGTAAATGTTACAGATGTACTTATGATCTCTGTAAATTCCTGCTCCTTTTCTGGTTTTCCTCGTTAATAATTTCTCCTGTTGTTGCTGCTTCTTGCCTCTGTTCCCAAGCCCTCTTTTACAGACTGTTTTGTTGTTTTACAAGACTTAGCCATCTTTCCCAAGACTCAATCCATTTTCACATCAGCTACACTAATTGGCAACAGACCTGACACATTTCTTGATTACAAGTTAAAACACTTAGAACAAAGCTCGAAACCTTTAAAAAAAAGAAAAGGAAAAATGCAGTAAAGAAAAAGTCCTCAATTAAATACTCTTTAAATTGAATTCTCCAGGAAGCAAAAGAAGAGGGAAATCAAATTGTGAAAGACCACCCTGTTGTAGTGTTATTTAAATCCCTGGGGGTTTTATTTAAGAAGCTGAGTGTTCTGGACTATAGTCTCAAAGTACTTCAAGCTTTTAAAGATATACAATATTTGTTCTATTGCCATGTAAATAGTTTCTCTCTTCAGATAACTTCAAAGTAGTACAATATTAGTTCTGTTGATAAAGATGCTGACGTTTAAAGGTTTTCACAAGTTATGATAAAATCTGTATCACACAAGGTAAATGTAATTTCTTCATTGATTTGTAACTCAAAAGTTAGGAAAGAAATATACATGAGGAATCGCAGTTTTTTCAAATTTGGTATTGATATAAAAATGTTACATTACTTTGTAGTGCTGCAAAACATAAACGAAGTTGAGTTCTTTCTGCAGCTGACAGGCAGTACTATTGCTTTAGGAATGGCATCTGGATGGTCCATCATTTTGATCATGTTATTATCAAATTTTCCAAAATTACCAAAATTTTGTATTGTGTTATAATATAATATAAAATCAGCTAAAGAAAATGAAGCACTTAGACTTGGAAGTTGAGTTTAGGCAGCTGATGTGAAGGTTTGTGGAGGTTTTCTGTGGAGATTTTTCTTCCCAAAAGTATTTCAGGTTTTATTCCAATTAGCAATAAAACTGATGGAGGTTGGGTTATATTTTTTGTTTGTTTGTAGGGTGCAGGGTAGGATGCAAACAAAAAACATCACCAGGAGAAATCAGATGAACCAATTCAGCTAAAAAAACCTTATTTTTGATGAGTTTTACATCAGGTTTCTTCAAGCGGTAAATGAGTGAATCCTGTCTATTACATCATGTTCCCAGCTGAGAATCCAGACCAAGGAGGAGGCTCTTGTGGGCACCCCAAGAGCTGGCACAGGGGCTGAGCTGTGCCACCCTCTAGGCCTGTAGGGCTGTGCATGTTTGATCTAGTCCCAAATGAAGAAGTTAATTCTTCAGCTTAAATCCAATTTAAATCTGTTTCACACATCTAAAGACAGTGTTGATGTTATCATCTCAGTAAGGCTGGAGCTGCTGTTAGTTTAGTTAAATGGCTCACCAGTTTATTTCAATATTTTCCATGTATTTCAGACCACTAGGGGAGGAAAGTAGCCAGAGGCAATCCCAGGGCCAGGGACTGAAGCAATATTGGGTTTGCTGTACATGTCAGGCTGACTTTTCCCTGCAAAGGCAGTGCAGTAGAAATGCTCCCTTTGAACAGGGACTTGCAGATGCACCAGGTCAGGGTTTGCAAAGCAGCTCTGAGTGTGTGCAGCCAGCCAGGAGCAGTTTGGTGCCACAGCAAGGGCTGGGGTGCTGTCAGGGAAAGAGAGGAGGGAATAGGGAGCAACACTTCTGACTCCTTGCAGCAGGGATCCATTCCCTGAACTGCACCCAGGGAAGGGTAAATCTTCCTGAGAAGAAAATCAAAGAGAGTCCTCAGCACCACATGCTGACAAAACTGTAAGATTTCTCCTCAAAGAGAATTCACTACCTGGAGCACCTACACCAACACAGATATTTTGGACCATGACAAAAATACAGATATATACATATTTTTTCGTTTGTATACCTTTGGGATACCTTCCCAAACTGGAAGATAACACACATGGATAAGAAACACGTTCTAACATTGCAAAGTAAATTATGTGAACAAAGAAGTCAAATTGCATTAAAAAATACATTGAAATAAGCAGAAAGTGGCTCAGTTAACACCTCTCCTTCCTGCTCTTTTAATTGCCTCAATCCCTAAACCCTGTCCTCAGTACTGCAGGAAAAATAGTACCAATTTAAACAATGCTGAAAGGACCCTTGCAGCAAGATTTTCTGAAGTAATGCAGAAGTAAATAGAATAAAGAGGAAGCTTGATAGACTTTAGAAACCAATTTAGTAAAAATAGGCTACAAATCACTTTCTACATTAAGGAAGGTATGATATTCTGACAGTTTCTGCATTAGGAAAGATGGTGAATGAAATTATAATGAAAATATTTTCATTAATTCTACCTAGCAATTACAGGGTTGGTTTTTCAACAATACAGTGGAATGTATCGAAAAGTAAATCCTTCCCTGGAAATATTCTTTAATGGACAGCTTTCTACTCGAACTTAAACCTTGATATGTTCCTTCATGTCTCAGGAAATAGAGAAACATGATTTGGATAGTTATATAGATCTGGCCACCAAGTATTTATTCAACCTGCTCTCTCTGATAACCAGTGACAGGACCCATGCAAATGGTTCCTGCTGTTCTCTCCTCTGGTGGAGGCAGCTTTGGCACAGCTCCAGTTTGCCATGGACTTGGTTTGATGGAGCACTTTCAGTTTTCTTTGGATAATCTGCCCCCTTGAGAACAGAATGGGGGCAGGGAGAGAGGAGGTTGCCCTTGTTATTTATTATTTCTGTGGTCATCTTCTTGGACACCCTTCAGAGAACAGCCCTTGCCTCACTCAGAGGTGCAAACAACAAAACAAAGAGGAATTTTTCTCCAAGGATCCAAAGTCAAGAACTATTTATGCACATTTCCTGTATGCCATAAAATCTCTTTTCGTTTTCCATCATTTTAATACACATTTCATTTTTTTGCCTCGGGCAGGACCCTTAGAGGGTTTGCTTCATGCCACACCAGTATCCTGTGGTTAACATCATGTACTCCTAGCAGGTCTCAGGACCATCAGATCCAGCTGGTCCCAGAACACACCACAGCATGAAAGCTGACAACGTTGAAGAACAACCACAAAAGCCTTTAAAAAAATACTAGAAAAGTAATGGAAATGTAGTAGAGCAGAAATGTGGCAAGTTCTTTAAAATAAAATATTATAAATCTTCCATTTTGAAAAGAAAAGAAAGAAATGTTTGAAACAGAAATTATCAATATGCCTTCCTTTTCATACCTGCTCAGATTGTTAATCAGAAACTATATATGGGGATTTTTGAGCTCTTGCTGTGGTGAAAACTCAGTCATGACTACTTTTTCCTCATAAATTTGGTGATAAGAGGTCGTAGAGGACTTGGTTTTGGCTTAGGTTTGCTCAAATCGAAGTTGGTTGAACAATTCTTACCCATTTCTACTGAGACATATTATTATTATTCCTATGCTGGGCACCACACAAGATTCTATTACCCATACATGAATTTAAAATACAGTTGTTTTTCAACATTTCAGTTAATTAAGTGGTATATTCTCAGATTTCTGCTTTTTAAAACTTCCATTTATAATTCTACAACAGAACTAGAGAGAATGCTGAGCTTTTGTTAGAATTCCACCAGATGGCTGATGCAAACCTGGAGCTACAACCTCATTTGCCCCACAATTCTTTCAGAGTTTTCCACACAGATAATCAGGCAAATGGCACCAAACCTTCCAGTGCTCTCCGTGTGTGTCAGACAGCATCCCAACAGCAGCTCAAGGAATTGCCAATTGACTCGAGAAGCAAAGAGGATCGCCTATGGCACTAGAGCCTGAACCAGGCAGGACAAAGGAGAAAGAGTGACCTCTCCTGGCACCGTGGAAAATCTAAAGCTGTTTGCAATAGGAAACAAAAGGGGTTGGAAGGAAGGAGCTAGTTGGATTTGAACTTCTTTTTTTTTTTTTTTCAAATGTAAACACTGTTCATCTCACAGGAAAATTCAAATCCTCACCTGAGTTTAGGGGTTCCATAACAATGAGCAGGCAATGAGATGACAGTTTGGTAAAGTTTAATGAGGATAATTATTAATAAAAACTAGCTAACATGCCCTGAAAAAAGCTTTCTGTTGGGCTTTGTGTGATCATTTGGCCTAATTATTTTTGATGTTTTGCCCATCAAATAACGAATGTGCAGCTTGTGAAATGTCAGATATAATTAGAACAAATAAAGCTGTAGCATGAACATCCAAAAAGCCTCCAACACCCATTAGCAAAAATTCTCCTCAGGAGCCATTTACAGAGAGCAGCAGCAGCAACAGAAAAATTTTGAAGTCAAACAAAAGTTCTTGAGAGGTTATAAACAAGTACCAGTGCTCTCTGCTTTGTTAATGTTATCCAATCATGGATCTTAGATAAGTGCCCTAATTTCACTGGGATTCAGTGATAAAACAGGGCCATATAAATGAGATTTTTTTATTTCTCTTATCATTGCCCATAGAGTAACATAGGCAGCATCTCTGCTAAGTTAGGTAATGATTTCCTGAATCACTGCTGGAGTCAGTTAAAGGTATAGAATACATGGATGCAATACAGGATATTGAACTCACTGCTTCCATCAATTTGCTCTCCATTGCTGTGGGGTTACTGCTCCAAGGCTCACAGGTTGCTTAGAGGACTTCCCTTCTTTCCTCTCTTCAGGAATGTTCAAGACAGCATCCCTTTCCCCTGAAGCAGAAATTATTGGCTCATTTGCACCACCACCTGACCAGCATTGCTTTTAATTAACTGATTACTCCACTTGTATTCCTGGCATGTTACCAGGATTTGTTTGGAAGAGCACAGAAAGGCCAGGTTAAAAAAATAAGCATTACCCTCCTGTGGCTCTGTTTTTAACCTGCAATGAGAACATCTGGGAATTTAGATCAAACAAAATATCCAAGATATTTTCAAGCAGTCAAACTCAAGTAAGGAGATACATAAAAAACTCTATGATGTCAAAAAGTGCTGGAGCTATTTAAGAAAATAAGGTACCTGGGGTTCAACCACAGAATTCCCCATTAGAATACCAGGCTCTGAGATCTAGACAGAACATAACAGTGAGAACTTAACAATGGAAGAAGCTGTGGAGCTTGGATTTGCATCTTTTCCATCACAAATCACAGTGCTTACAGACAGATTTTTGATTCAGTTCAAGAAACACCTTTTTCTTCCTTCTTCCAAGGCCAGGCAAAGATACACATATATTGTTATGGTAATCACACTTTTGGAGAAACCAAGGCTACACTTCAGCCACCACAGTTCCAATTAGTCTCTTATCCATCCTATTTTGTTCTACAGGAAATACCTTTCCCACTTTTTTCACTGAGTTTTACATATTTCTACAATGATCCCTCACTATTCAAGGAAAAATTCTCTGACCCTGTTCAGCTTGGTCAGCATGTTCAGAACTCTGTTTTCTGGCACCTACTGCACCCTGCAGCACCCACCTTGCACTGATGTGCAGAAATTCAACTCATGCCCATGCATGGTCCAACCAATGCAATCAAAAAGGCATTCAGGATAATAACATTGGGCTCTTCAAGAACACCACCACAAAAAATCCTGCTATTCTGGCTAGACAGAAAGTCAAAGAATATTGCCAAAAGAGCTAAGAAATCAGACTGTTTGAAATGCTAATGGATGCACTCAGATTCCTGCCATTACGGATAAGAATCTAGCGGTCAGAATTATATCTGGGACCAGCGACCCTGATTCTTAACAGAAATGGGGAAGAGGGGCCAAGAGGAAGCAAGGAAAAGGTGTATGAAGATAGAACTTTTCCATTAGAGAAAAATACTTAACACTTGCCACTGGAAAAATATTATGAAACAAAATGCCAGAAATCTTTCCAAAATTGTCCTGTCACATCATAAAACACAGGGTAGATCACAAAGCATGAGAAGCCTTCTGTCTGCACTGTACCCTGAACAGCTACAATATTTTATCATATTCTTCAGTGCTGCTAGAAATCAAAAATTGATATACCATCCAACCTAAACAAGATGCAGCAATCTGCATTCATTCAAAAACTATTTTAAAAATTATAGAGACCAGCCGTAGATGACAAGAGGTACAGACTGATATTGCTGCCATCAGCAAGAACTACAGCTAAACCACAAGAAAGAAAATAAATTGTATTAAAAGCAATCAATCAAATGCAAAATCAAATAAAGAAAGCATATTACTCTCACGCTGCCAAATTCAGCCTGTCAAGCACAGAAAGTTCTAATGCAGGGGTCTGTGCTGAAACCAGCTGTGATTCCTATGACTCTAAGATCCAGCAGGGATAGGGGAAGATCATCCTTGTCATTTGCAGTTGCCAGAACAAATCTTGAGCCAAGAGGAATGAGGAATGTCCAATAACCAGGGCTTAGCCACTTCTCCCATTTCTGGAATTTGAAGATAGTATTCTGGTGACATTCTGTTCAGCTTTGTCTCTTCTCTGCAACTAAAGAGAGCTTTTCAAAGCAGCAGTGACTGCTCAGCATTGGTTTTCACTGCCAATTTAGTCTTCTGCATCTCTGTAGTTACCCAAAATCAACGTATCAATACAAAATTAAGGTCATGTCCCTATGCTGTTCTTGCCATTCTACACTGAGTATTTGGAATTAAGCATTCAGGAGTTAAAGTCAACTGCTATTTAGCAATTGTGTAACTGCATAGGAGAGAGATTTCTCTCCAGTTCAAAATGAATGCTTCTCCCAAAAAACAATGCTAGTCAATGTTCCCATGAAACAGTCTCTGTGGGGAATGATGTGAATGAGTGGATCCACCTCACAGAATATCCTACATTTTGAGTCCATGTCAGAGAAAGCAGCTGCTTTCCCAAAATAGCTAAACTCATGCTCTGGCACTGCTGCCTCTTCCAAATGTTTCTGTGATTTTTGTCTGCTTTTGATCTGAGTGATGGAATAATTCTCAGTGAAGCTGTTGTAGTAAATTTCAGCCCTCCCTTGTTTGTCTTTAAAATGTGCCATCTTTAAAACCACACACACTTTCCAAACAGATCTTTCAAAAAATGCTATTTTATTTGTTTCTTTATGGGATTTTTTAATACCAGCAAGGAATAAAATAGGCAACAGATTTTTAGTACATTTTATCAAAGTAGGAATAAAAGAGCTAGAAAATTACCTGTGATATATCATAATTCTTTTCTGAGATAATTACCAAAAAATTGCCAGGCATTCAGGTAATTTCAGATTTCCTAAATGCATACAGATGGTTGTCTCTGAGCTACTGCACTTTGAATTTCAAGGAAAACTGCCTCTGTTTGCCCCCAACTGCTGCTCTGCTCACAGAATATATTAGATATCAAGTTTCAGATGCCTCTTTCTTTAATAAAATGACACAGGCAGTCCAATCCAGCAAAATTCTGCACTTAATGGCCTCTTTAGGTATTCAGTGCTTTATACAAAGTGATCAGGTATATGTGAGGTGATTCCCACAGCAAAAACAGTCTCTGGCAATTTGAAAAATGTACTTTTCATTCAGAGGCCAAGAAAAGACCATTATATCACCAATCAGCCCTGCAGCAACTGAGAGCATAGAAAAGCAGACTCATCACACCTTGAGGCTGGACTACAAATGAGTGACAAAACCTAGAACCAGAGGAATACTTCCCTAAACACCAATATCCCTTCAGGATTTGGAGGGCACTCATCTCACACTGCTGCTGGGAAAGGAATGACCATTGCCTGAGCAGACATGTGGGGTGCAGAGCTTGGCTGCTGGGCCAGCATGGTTCTAACAAGGACATTCAAAGGTGTTAAAATGCCACAGAGTCAGGGGAATGTCCAGGGTTATGATCCTGATCCTGGAGGGATAATGCAGAGGTGGGTGAAGTTTAAAAGTCAACAGTCCTCAGACATGAGGGGTCACCCAGGTCAGTAAGAAACTCTCCTCCACTGCAGCACTGCACATTTCGCTAAGAATGCAAAGGGGTTCTGCAGAGCACAGCCAGCATGAGGACATCTGGACCACTCCAGCTGCTGAGAGGGGCAGAAGCACCATGGGGAAGTTCAATCAGTCAAGATAATTGGGCCTTCTACCATGACCAACTGCCTCTCTGGATCTTCCACAAAACTGGGAGCTACCAAGGTTCAGAACACATTTATTCTCACAATATGAATCTATTTCATTAGTACAACTCTCTGTGTACAGATACATTTTCTGAGAGAAAAAAGTTACAATCCAGTTTTTCTTTGTCTCCTGTAGCAGCAGGATATCATGGACCAGGCAGAGCAACTCTAGCCTTTGTGGAATTGCCTGGATTGCCAGACAATTCACATGAAAAAAACCCATTTCTCTCTCAATTCACATGGAAAAAACCCATTTCTACTGTGTGCTGCATTTTGGTGCCTCCCACCAATGCTAACTCCAGCCCCTGGAAAGGGCAGATCAATCCTGCTGCACTCCAGACCTTATCTTCTCATCCCTAAGGCATGAATGTGAGTATCTGGTGGGTGGTAAGTGGCTAAATTCATTAGTGGTTACAAAATATGTTGTGATACTCAGCTGGAAAGATCTGTGTAACTGCAAAATTATGTATTATTTGCTTTGGCAATAGCACTCCTATTTTGAATCTGGCAGTGAATAATTGGCAATTGCTTGGCCAAAAATAGACAGCCAAAAATAATAGCCACCAATGCCAAAAGAAAACTAGAGCAAAAGAACCAGTTATTTAATCACAGAAACTATTTTCATATAATGAATAAAATATTTAAATAAAGTATATGATGGAAAAGATACACATTTGAAGGCATCCATGATATGAGCTTTGGTCATAATGAAATAGATGTGAGGAATTACAAGTATTCTACTGTATTTGTTGAGCTGCAATGATCTTCATTTTGCTCTGTTCATGTTGTCTGTGCACATGCCCTCTAAACAAGGTCAGGCAACTGCACAGAGTGGAGGATGCCACTCACTTCCCCAGCCCAGGTTCTCAGCTTGGTTTAGACAGATGAAATTTCACTTTAATTGTCATGAATTTATGCCTAAATCATTCGTTTGTCATCTAATTTAACTTTTATGAGGAATCACTTTAAAAACTGAAATAATTCACTTGTAACTTGAATTTCTATGAAAGATTAATGCTGTTAAGAAAAAAAGTTCAAAAGATAGACTGGCTCAGAACTGTCTGCTTAAGATTATACAGAAATCCAATCAGTTACATTCTCTTCTCAAACTGAACCTGCACCAAGTTTCACAATAACTTCCTCAGAAGGTTTTATTTAATCAAGAACAAGTTCCATGGAGCCCCAAAGGTCACAGTTTAGAAGGATTATCTGACCTAGACTTTGTATAAAGCAGATGGCTCTGCTTTATGGCAATTACTAAGCAGGAACTGTGGTATCTGGTTATATCTTCTGATTCTCTGTTTATATGAAGTTATGTGAAACTGGAACCTCTTTGAAAGTCAAGCTGTGTGGAAACCATTTAAGACTATTTCATTTCTAATTATAGGCTTGATAAAGCCATTTTCATGCAAGAGTAGGATCAATGCAGAGCCTGTCAAACTTGTGAACATCCATCCATTGGTAAGTGCTCTGACTCCTTCAAAGGCTATCACCAAGATAACCTTGACATGGGCAATGGGAATCTCACTTCAAAGAAAATGCAAACCCTATCTACAAAGTTTAAATCAATCTTCCCCTGCAGCTTCAGAGTGGCAGAAAACTTGCATATTTATTAGCAAAAACAGAGTTTGAAAATATTAATTTTTTACTCCCTTTCGTTTCCCACTCATCCATAAATACATACATTTTCTATCACCTAAAAGAAGAAACCAAACTGAACTCTTGCTGGGTTCCCACACAGATGCAAGGTGGGCTGGTTTGCCAGGGCAGCCACAAACAGAAATGGGCATTTTTCTCCCCCTGACCTCAGGGCTTGTGTGGTCAGCTCTGCCATGTGTGTCATAAGCCACCTCTGCTCCAAAGGAATGGCACCGTGCTGGAATGCCACCAGGCCTGAGCTGATGCTGTCTGGGCTTTCCGTGGGTTTTGTTATGTTCTCATAGTGCAACAAAAGTTTTCATATTGCAAATCTTAGTTTTTTCCTCCACAAGTAAACAAAAAACAAAAAAGCATTAGCTGCAATTTAGTCAGAGTTATGTACAAAGCAAGTGGGAGGCTTCACAAATGAAAATTGCCTTTGCTCACAGGCATAGGACATGCTCTGTGTAGAATTCTGATATTTTCCAAGCAATCAATTATGTTTCAAAAACTAAAGAGACATTTTTTTAACTCCATCACTGATTTAAAATACATTCTTGTATCATTGTAGGCTTTAGAATCAATTTCAGAAAAGAAGGTGCAATACAGACAAAAAACTGACTTTTATAAAGATCACATACACATCTAAAAAGAACATGAAACAGAAGTTTTCAGTCTGAAAGTATTATGGGGAAAAGCAGCTGCAGAACTGCTCCTGTCCCACAGGAAACCAATTAGATGATTGTGTCACAGTAATATCTGATATAATTTTTAAAAACTATATTCAACCCTAAAAATTTTTCCACTGGACTAGGACAGTATGGTGAGGAGTTTGCAGAGCCCTAAACAAAGTGGTCTCCTCATTTAAGGATAGAAATGTGCCAACAAAAAAAAAAAAAAAAAAATCTAAGTGGCTCAGAACTGTTTTTCCTACTGGTGCAGAACTACTGACATTTCTCTGCCAACTGATGTTTCTGTTACCTTCACAGGCATGCAGAAATATTTTCCTATTCATGGAGTTTTACTCATTTTGCTGTATCTGATTCTGAGCCCACTGGGAGCTCAGTAAATTCCCTCTGCAAAAACAACAAGGAGTTTTCTATCAGGTCTTGTGAGACAAGTGCAGCACCAAGGGAACCCTTTCAACGCCATCAGGAAATGTTAACTCTGGATGTCATTAGGATGCAGAGATGAAGTGTAAACATCCTGAATAGATGGTTTAGTGATATATTGAGAGAAAGTTACCAACAAGAAATGATGAGCAAAACAAGTCCAGGACAGTTTTTGGCATACATAGAAATGTATGATTACACTTTAGCAGTGTAATCAATAAAATGTATTCCTAAAACATATTAATAACATATAATAACATTTTTATACAAAGGTAGAAGACAGCTTAGAACGGACTAGAGAAAAAAAAATGAAGTAACTCTGTGATTACAACCCATAGTGAGACTAAAATGGCTGATGCCGATTATGAATTTCACCTAAATTTCTTGCAAAGTACATCAAAGTTCCTAACTAAACCTAGAAATTACATCTGATCTTCCCTGTATTTCCATGTGATCTTATTTCTGCAGAAGACTTGAGCACAGACACAGCTGAAATCAGTTGAGTCTCCCTAGTTTAACATTCCCATCCACTGTTGAGTCACACCAGTGAGTCAAGAGGGCTCTTAACCCACAATCTTTACAAAGGAAAAAACAACTTTTAAGAGTCCATTTTATGATCATTATAATCTACCATGGCCTGTTTCCCAGCTGGGAGTTGGCTAAGAGCACATGGGAAGAGAATTATTTGGACTGACCTGTTGGTTAAAACAATAATTTAAACACTGCTCACCTTGTGACTAAAAGTTGAGTCAATGTGAACCTCGCTTAGTTTTCTTCCAAATCATCTAATCTCATTTATAGTTGGTTAGATTATTAGTTTTGTCATTCGTTTCACCTATGCAACTCTCTCCTTCAGAGTTGTCTCTCCTCTATTAGCACATGTAAGCTTTCCTGACATCCTGTGTCTAATGGATTCTATCACTTTCTGCTGGCTTAAGGAATTTCTTCAATTACTCTGAACAAGAGGAAAGGTGAGACTTCCTTTGCACAATGGGTAGGAATGAAAGTTTTAAAAAAAAAAAAAAAAAAAAAATTAAAAAAAAAAAAAAAAGCTCTCTATCACAATATTCCCAACAATCAGAAAACAGAACCCACATTAAACAGAACACAAAACCATAGTCCCCCAATTTAAGTGTGGAACTAGGCAGTGAGGAAAAATTCAGATTTGGGATGAGAGCAAAAGAAAAAGATGGATATAACCTCTGGTTGGTTCAGAGAAATGAGGGTGGCTGCAATACTGCCCTGATGTGGGATCTAAATATCTGCAGCTCATCACTTCTGCACAGAGTCCCACACATGTCCTCTGTCCCTTGGCTTTGCTCAGCCTGGCCCTTCGCTGCTCTTTCTGAGCTCTTGAATGAAAGATGACTTGGTCAGTTTTTGAAAAGTACCCAAAGATGCAAACTGCTTTTATAAGATCAATATGGGAGCCAGCCCTGGCTAACTGCACATGCAGTACCTAAAGGAGGTGCCCAAATACTTCCCATGCTTCTCACCTGTGCCTTCTACAATATGCAGAATGAACACTGACTCCATAAATTGCAGTCTGTGCCCTGAGCACTCCCACTGCAGTCCTGGTGCTCCGAGTCACCTCTGCCAGTGGTGTGAAAACAACATTCAGGTGATACAAAAATGATATTCATGCGCTTAAGTGCTTACAGGCTCAGGGACCAATTTGGAAAGAGACTAAACAACTTGGATAAGGGATTTTTAAAAAGGGGGAGGCTTATGATGGAAATTTCAATCAGGATGCAGTTTTCAGCTGAATATTTTCCTTCTCCCAACACTGCCTTGCTGGGTGTTGGACAGCACTTGTGGATTCCTTGGGCAGCAGTTGAGCTCACAACACACTTACTGCAACCCAGCACTCCATTGGATTGTGGAAGGTCACGCTGCTGAGAGTCAGAGCATCCTGACTGAAGAAGGGATGAAAATGACAACATCTTCAAAAACAGAGAGCAACAAAAGCCAAAAGACATCAAAGATCTCCAGTCTCCTTCCAAAGGTTGCTATATTTAAGTTCACCTCATTGCAACAAACTCAATATGCATCCCTAAGACTTAAGGGGAGGACACAAATCAAGATGCTCAGCTGCTGAAAATGAGTGGCCAACCTCAGTGACAGTTCCATGACATACAGCAGGTCAGCACTTGCCTTTATACCTCTAAAAGTAAGTAAATCTGATCAATAGACTGTTTTATTAAAAAAGCAACCAAGACTAGGTCTATTTCTAGACTAAACTTTCATTTCTAAAAAAGGCAGATACTTTTGTCACAGGAATCTGTTAAGAAATGGAATAATTCAAACTATATTTTAATTTTCCTTCACAAAGACGGTGCACATGCTTTAATTAAATTACTTTGAATAATTATACTGTAAGGTTGGAACAGATCAGAAAATCTGAAAACCATTTTAAAATAATATGCACTCTCTCCCTTTTACCCAGCCAGAATGGAGATGTCTTCCTGCATATCTGTCCACCTAAACATTCTTTAATTCCAATGAAAAAAAATCAAGCCTTTAGTAGTGTTTTCAAGTGCTGTCTCTGCGTTCCAGTTTCCAGTGTGATAATTTGGTAGGAAAATAAAGTCCCTTTCTGCTGGCATAAGCCTCTCTGGATGTACTGAAAAATAGAAGATCCCAAGTCCTTGATACAGTTTCAGTAACACTTAATTCTGGATTACTGAATCAAGTTCATAGCTTTAAAAGATTTTCCTCAAACATATGTATATTTCCCAAATATGTATTGTATTATTTTACAAAGAACAATTCATCTAAACGCTAAAGTTAAGATTTTCATCCTATTAAAGCAAAATATTCCTTAGTTTCAACTTTCCTGTACAGAATATGCACAGCTAATACATAAGAACAAGTGACAGATTGCGCATAGTTTCTATTTTTTCCAAGCTATTTCCTTTATCTTCTCCTGAGCCAAATTTTTATTGGCTAAAATTAATGGACCCCAAAATGAACCCATCCTAGTTAGCAACAGATATTTCATGGCAATTTCAAAAACAAGTAATATCCTACTAACTCCCCAGCACAGTTTATGCAAAAATGTGGATTTTCACCTTTTGTTCCAGTTTGACATTCATGATCCATTTTTTTTCCTTAGTTGTTTTAGTATTGGTAGGAGCTACACATGAAAACCTCTGCGTGTACAGAATTCCTTCTCTGTGTTTCTGAAGTGAAACTAAATAAGATGTGACATCAAACCTTGCACAGTTTCTCTTCCCATGTTGAATGCAGTCAGAAAAATGCACTCCAAGTAGAACAAGCTTTGAGGGAAATGTCAGCCAAAAGACTCTTTATTGAGACTTCAGATGCCTCTTCTCATGCCCAAAATGTGGATGCTAGTGGGTCAGGAAGCAAGAAGTCATTATTCAAACAATCCTGTGCCCATTACTCACCACGCTCAGTACATCTCTAAGTGCTGCCTCCATAAGTACTTTTTTTGACACTTAGAGATGGCCCTAATCATTCTGATGAACACTAAGGAATTCATTTATCAAAACACATGGCAACGGAATCAACATCACCCTGTTATCTGTGAGGTAAAAAAGCTAAAACCAGCTCTGTGTATACAAATTTTAGAGAAGGAGGGGAGGCCACAAAACAGAGGAGGGAAACCCTAGAAATAAAAATGAACTCTTTTCCCGAGCCTTAAATCAGATTTGAAAACTGTCATTTGTTCAATTAACACAGTTTATTTTTGTTATTCATTTCCATGCACTTTTGGGCTCTGGCAAGGATCATCAAGACAAGTATCAAAATACCTTGAAAATATTGTATATACTTCTTGATTGGGAACAGAACCTAAAAGAAAGATCTCAGATTTCTCTGCCTAGCTCTGTAATTTCAGACCAAGATTTTTCCACAGTGGAAGAATTCAACTGGACACAAGAATCTCAACCAAGATTTACCAAGTCTTTTGGTTCTTCTCCTAGCCCAAGTTAATTGTTCTGAATTTCCTCAAGTATTCATGCAATAGCAATGTAATAGTAATACTTTATGCATTGCAAAAACAATTGCAATCAGGGTTTAACAGACAATTCACGGTAACTGAACATAAGACAGGGATGAGATAATAAATTAATTGGAAATTAAATAAATAATTGAAAACTGTTCCATTATTCCATATGGATTTTATGCCTTATTAGTAATTAACAGCAAAGTGCTAGTTAGTGTAAGGAGGAATGAATGCAAACTGATTCAGAGAAAATGCCTCAAAATCACCTGTATCTCTTCCCATATGAATTTTCCTTTACTGTCTCTTATCATAACACAGACTCAGCCCAAATTTCTATAGCCTTACTAATATCTGACAGAACATAGCCTGAGGTGGTACAAGAGCAGACTGAGAGGAATGCTCTGCAGCTCTATCCACACAAGGACGTTTCTAAAAGGCAAACAATATTTCCTGTGTTTCAATGAAGCTATTCATTTTGGGGAGATGGAGAGTGAGCACTGAGAGAATCAGACAGAGCCAGTTAGCACTGCCACCTCTGTCCTGCACTCTAGGACTGAGACTTGCACTGCCAGGCATCTCTGCAAAAAGGATGCTTCCCCACAGTGTCCAAATCCAACGGGAGAAAGGGATTTCTCCTGGGCCTTTGGGCAATTTAACAGCTGTGCCCCTGACATGCACTCTCTGGTTATCGCCTGCCCGGGGTTAACACAGCCTCTCGAGGAGTAAAGCAGTGCTCTCTCAGGAGCTGCAGGGAATTTCGGAATGAGTCAGTGAGCTCCTGAGGGACAGAGCCCAGCAACGCACAGTGCCATTAGCACAGCTGCTTCCTCAGCAGCGCTGTCACTCTGCCTCGGGCTCATTGCAAGCACGATATCTGATAGAGAGCGGAAAAACTGCAAGGACATCATCGATCTGACAACACTCCTGCCACTTGCTTGAGTTTCTTTCCACTCCATCAGCAGAATCCGTAGCAGCTCTCCTTGCTGGCTTTCCCCTCTGCCTTTCCCAGGCAGGCTGCTCGTTGCCTGCCTCCAGCACAGCAGCAGTGCAGGGATGCAGGACACGGCTGGCCAACTCTGATTGATGATCTGCTGCCCGAGGAAGCAGCAGCGAGTAACAGAGATGGCCTCAAGACATGATTGATGGGTGTTTGGCAGTTCAGACACACACTCACACTGCAGACTAGCTAGAGACAGGGCCAGGGAGAGTGGATGCTGGTGATCTATCAGAGAGGCTCTGGCTCAAAGCCAAGGACTTAGTTAGCTCAAGTCAGAGTTGAAGACTGAGCAATGCAGCATCAGAACTCAATGCAGAGATATATTTTACTTTGTTCTTATTGAAACTAAAAATTTTAAGTGTTTTCAACTAGCTTGGGAAAAGAGCAATAAACAAAAGAAAAATCATTCAGAATTGAAAAAATACCGCTCCTGAGGAACTTTTTTTAGGAAATTAACTTAGAAAACAAGGGATTAAGACATTAACATGACTCTGAACTCACCAACAAGATAAAAGAGGCTTTGTCTTTCTGCCATTAAGAGAAGAGGAATCTGAACTTGGACTCTCACAGAGGTGAGACTGCAAAGACTCAGGTAAGAAATAGTAGGGCACCATGTGTCACTCCTTGATTGAGGTAATGGCATCTTCTAGGCCCCTGTGAAACACAGCCCCAAAACCAGGAGTTCTATTCTTGGTTCCCTGTTTGGTTTTCTAGGTAAAAATCATTTAAGAATGTGATTAACATCTCACTGCTTCAAACACTAGGGGAATTTTTGAGTAACCAAGCTCATTCATAACATGTTCTTTGCTCTTCTCCAGGCTGGGGTTCAAAATCACTGATCTCTTTTTTAGTTTTGCTTGAATATCCAGACCAACAGGAATTAAAACATTTAAAAAAAAAAAATTTGAGAGAAATCCACTAGGGGAATGAAGTCATTTTAGCCACTGCACAGAACTCATCTTTCCCCCCCTCAGCGGCAAATGAATCTGAATGGTCACCTTATCTAGTTCTCTTTGGATATAATAAGAGATTTTCAGAGCCCCTGGGAAGCCAGAACATTGTATCCATTTCAAGACACCATCTACACGAAACATCAAAAATGTGAGCCCAAAATGTCTCTGCTCAACATCCTTGTTACATCTAAATTGTCACCAGGTCACTTGAAGGGTTTGGGCAAATGCACATTCAGGGTCCACTGGACAAGGCTCTACCCAGCACCAAAATCCCCAGCTGACACATCCCCCATCTGAGGGACAAACCAAAGTCTGATGTTTTTATATGGAAATACGAAATAGGCTACATGTTGGATTTGTTTTTGTGTAACTCCCGGTTTACTGTGTGGTCCAATATGAAATCCTTATTCCTGTGAAATAACTGTTTTCTGATCTCTCTCCAGGAAGACACACAGAGAAACATTTTCATGGCTAGAAGGAATTACCAAGAGATTTCATCATGCCTTAGTTTACGCACATATGTAAGACAAAGGATGACTTAAACCAACCCTTTCATTCAGCTAAATTTTATTGTGCCCAGCAGAAATGGTATTTTTCCTATCTGAAAGTAGTGTCACACAAACTGTTTAGCTTTGGCTTAATTGAGAAAACACAACCCATTTTTTAACTACATTTTGACATAACACATACGCCTAAGCATTCTTGTTTGCTTTTAATTTTTCAGTGTAAGAGTTCTTAGCATTTCCCTGTTCTCAGCTGCATATGATCTAGCCAAAGCCAGTCAATCACAACTCCTGATGTGGTTGCATTCCTTATTTAGTTACAGTCTGACTGCTATCCCAGACAAGATATATTTATGCCAATATTTTACTTGCATTTCTTCTTTCTTCACAAAAATTTTTACCTGTGTAATTGCTTTACTTTGAGTAGAGTTACTCCTGGGTTTTATTGAGACATAGTCAGAGGAGAATGAGGCTTACTGCCTTTACAATTAGCTGGAAGAGTGTGCTAAACCCACTTGGGAAGAGTTTCAATGCAAGTGCAGTAAATGCATGACTTATCATGTTGGGATGAGCACTGTGTTTCGAAGGAAGCAGTGTAATGTTATCTCATGAGAGCAGTTCTTATTAATTGCAAGTTTTGCGTGGCTTGGATTTATTAAAGCTCTGAATCTATTGCCAGTTGCTGCCATATGTAGTCTATAATTTGTTAAACACAAGGCTGTACATTTCCCAAAGACATTCCCTCTAATCATTTGCAAATTTAACAACTTCAGCACGAAGAGATGCTTCCTAATCAGGACCAGCAACCTGGCCACTGGCAAAACCAGGGTACAGACAAGAAATTATAAATGCATAAGTGTTTCTATAGCTATAGATATAAATAGCTACAGATCTATAAAAGCAGTAATATTGATCAAAAATATTTAGTAATATTTTTCAACTGTTCCACATCCCTCTATTCTGGATTTTTGGATGCAGTCTGAGTGTTCTGCTTGGACAGAGGAAATGCTTCTTAACACAGCAGTTGTGGGCAGAAATGGGAGGAGCAGCTCTGAGGAGCTGTCAGGGAGGGCAGTAAGAGTTCCCCACAGCTCAGCAACACCACCCTGAGACATTGCAACACCAGGGCAGGAAATAAACACCTGCTGTGTTGCAATTCAGAAAAAACTTCATGGAGCAGAAAATTACTGCAGGGGCGATGGGGTAATAGCTCATCAACAGCACTTGCAGGTAGAATTAATGCTGGGAAATCCCTCCTTCCTACAGGGATGCCCACAGTGTTGACAGGCTGCTGGATGAAGCCCACACAGCCTCAGTTTGGCATCAGTGTTCACCAAAAGCCAGTTATTTTCCTCACTTTTCAGTGAAAAGTGGTTTCATTTGTTCTTCTAAAACTCCATTCTACTAGCTACCATGCATGAATCTTTACTAGATCTAAGTCAGTCTACCCTCCCAATCCTTCATGATATAAAACTTAACTGAAATTACTAAAATTTAACTGGTTGCATTTGATCTTTTCTAACTAATTTAACTTTTTAACATTGACAGTAATCTTTTCTTACAGCACAGAGACTTCAATATTAGTATTAATATTTCATAGCAAGAGATGTTAAAAACAAAGTGAATTAACTTTTCTCCATAAGAAAGCAGCTTTTTCCCCCAGTTCCTGTTAAAGAATTCTTAACATTAGTTATTACAGGACAGTGAAAGAAAATGTAAATGCAATGTAGCACTTCAAGGTTTTCAGAGCATTTATGAGATCATGTAGCCACCTCTGCCATGTGTGTCTCTGACAACATTTCTGAGTGTATTTCACCACTCTTTAGACAAAGTTCCTTAATGCAGCACCTCCTAATGCTGCTCAGCAGGTCAAGGCTTTATCCTGTTGGCTTACATAACTCAGCTCAGAGGTTTTTCTGAGCTTTCATGGCCTGGGAGTAACCTCACTTTTGTTACAGTTTTGTTACTGTGGTTTACAGTCTCAGAAATATTATTGCACCCCAAATTCTGGCCCCTGTTAGATTTCTTTCTAAAGGAAAGGATGTTTGTGCTCAGACTATGCATAAACCTCAGCAATAATACAAAACTTCTTTCCTAAAAAAAAAGTATTGGGAAAAATACTCTCAGTAGATGGATAACATTATCCTTTTAAAGGGAGCAGTTTCTCAGCCTCCTGCACTGCAAGCATCCATTAAAAGGAAAGCAGTTATTTTGCAGAGAAATTACTCATATACTCCATGCCAGGCCTCCTCAAAGCACAAAATCAAATCAGCACAAACATAACCAATAACAAATTCAACACCATTTATGGCAAATAATTAAAGAAGAAATAATACCTCTATAACTCACTTCAAATTGATTAAATTTCCATTATTCCTGGAGAGACCTCTGCCCAGCATATCAACAACAGTGCCACTGGGGGACCCAGGGAAAAGACCTTGGGAATCCCAGGTGGGAGTGACAGCAACACGGAGCAAAGCCTGGAGCTTCACACGAGCTTTATGTGAGCACTGCACTCCCTGGCTGTGGGCAGAGCTCAGGAGCTCCAGCTAGTCCAGCAGGAACTCCCAGAATGCCAATTCCACACAATCCTCTGTTATTAATAGACACATGGAGCACTGCAATAAGATGGCAATGGGTGTAATATTTATGATCAAACTTCAAATCCTTTACTTCCTCCAAATTGTTTCTGCCTCAATATACACAGCCCACCACGTTCTTCACTACGTCAGGTGATTCCTATTTTATTCTGCATTATTATGAACTCCTACATCATATAACAATGCAAATCAAAAGATGCCTTTAATTTACCAGGAGGTATGTGAAGCATTTCTACACGAGCAGTAAATACTTTGCCCACATTTTCTAGATGCATTGATGGTATGTATTCACAAGCATATATATTTCTTGGTGAGCTTGCAAGATTATAAACCAAAAAGCATTGCTTTGAAGGGAAATTTACATTTTCTTTGTAGTAAGCAAAAATACATATGTTGATCCAGTAATATCCTCAGGAAAAAAAAAAATAAAACAGTAACACCAAACAAGTTTAATCTATGTCTAGGGGGAAATGAAAAGGGACAGAAAAGCCCAGATTGCTCTGAACAAGGCCATGTTTGATCTGCATGTAAAAGGAGCATTTACAGCCTTCACACCACTAGTTCACATTGATGGACAGGAGGTTTAGACTTTGAGCTGGACTTGGAGGAATTTACTTAACAAAATGCAGCCCCTTGCCTCAGAGATGAAAGCCATTTCTCCTACCACATGATCTCCTTCTGTCTTTCTTGTGCTGCTGTCAGACATTTCAATACTTCTGTGTGTCAGAGAGGCAAATTTGCATTGATGGAAAATGTTAGGGAAAAAAGCAAAGTTTTCTAATTTAAATAAATAAATAGATAAATAAACAGCTTCATAAAATTCACCTACACACTTGTTAAATGGTCAGCCTATTTTTATAATCTCCACAGAAGCTGCTTTGACCAACACTGGAATGCTTTTCCAATATTCTAGGCACCCAAATAGACTCTGTACTCCAAAGGCACTGAGGTTTTCATTGATGTGCCTTCTGAAGCTCACTGTTCAGACTGTGAACATGAAGCCTCGAGGAAACACAAAGGTAAAAATTCAAAGTACTGGCAATCACCTGACATCAACTTTCTTTGTACCAATTACTGCATTTTGGCTAATTTTAATATTTCCCTTCAACTTGAGCTCTAACAGTAGCATCTGGAAAATTGCCATGGGCCTTGCTGTACCTGGTGGAGTAGAAACAACCATTTCCTCAGAAAGATTAGGATCTTCAGAGTCAAAAGAAGTGAAATTAAACATGGTTATGTGTCATGCTCAGGGCTTTGAATGCCTAAGGTCTGAGTTCCAGTCCTGTTCTAGCCTTACTCACAAGACCAGCCTACCTTTCTACATTTAGAAAACCAGGAGTCTTTCTTATTAGCACTTCAGCCTTAAATGCAATGCTAAAATATTACCAATATGTAATATTTTGAAGTAACTGAATTGCAAAAAATTGATGTTATATATAATATAAAACAGGGAAATCAGCATTTTTTTCCTAGTACACCCAAATATTTTTCCAGAAAAATTGTAATCTGCTCTCAGACCAAGTATCATAGTATGTATATGGCACTATTTTATACTCTTTGTGCAACAGCAAGTTAAGCAGCAGCTCTAGGTTATCACTGACCAATTTTTCCTTATTTTGCAAAGGAGGAACGAATGTAGCTAGGAAGAGAAGGCCAATCTTAAGCCCACAGAGTGCTCTACGTTGGCAGCAGTTTCACAAAGCTGTGGAAATTGCTAAGGACACATGAAATCTTCTGTCCTTGAGCTACAGTTGCCACTATCATGATTCTGGCAGAGTAACAGAATGCAGCTCTTGACTCCTTCTAGTACTGCTCTATCAACTTCAGGCTCAACGCTATAACATAAAACTGCTCTCTACTGCTGGTATTGTCTATCACAATATGTTGCCAAACTGACTCCCACAGAGTAAGGGTTTTGTTGCTCTTGATGAGACCTTTTATTGGAGATTCCAAGAACAAGTGAATTCTCACAATTTCAATAGTGTTTCTCTACACCCATGTTCTCTATAAAGATTACCTAAAATGCTGCTAATAAAAGGGTACTTCTAAAATACTTTTAAAACAAAAATTTTTTCCCCACACAAATTATATATGTGGCATTCCTCATACTGGAAGCATGCATGTGGTTTTTTTATTGTAATTATTTCACATGCAGCAGTGAAAAAGTGAAATTGTAAAAAAGCTAATCAAACATATGACATTAGCTCCTCTTCATCACTTCTGAGATTCTGCCTTTGGTGAAGGCTACAAGGATAAGGCTCTGCAGTAAAATGAAGAGGGACATTAGTCTTCCAGTAAAATAATCCATAAAATGTAAAAGAATTGCACAAGGGGAATGTTCCAGTGATACATACATCACTGGAACATATAGGAAAAAATAGGACAAAAATGCTTTTGCAAACAACTCTTCATCAGGTTCAGGGACACTTTCTTGCCTTCCCTCCAGCCTATATTTTTCCTGGTATGAATTCCATCTCAAATACTCAAATGAATGCATTGCCTAAAAATTCAACATTTTGCATGCCAAGTGGAGGAAATAAATTTTTTAAACTATATTAATCTTTTACATATCACTTTAAAGTATTTCTCATGTACTCCTGTTTATTCCTGTTTCAAATGGCTCAACAGGGGAGCAGACCCATGACTCAGAGGGTCAAGCACATCACAAATACTGGAAGAAACAGGCTTCACATGTTTTAATGTCTGTATATACGCCACACGTGGTCTGTTTAAAAAAATTTAAATGCTTCTTTTGAGAAACTTCATGTCTCATCTCAAATTCTATTGCTAAAGTCTAGAAACCTTTTTTGAAAGGCAGTAGTTAAAAAAAATGAGTCATCTACCGCACATTAAAAGTGGATAAATAAAGTAATTTTTTACAAGCAGCTTGAGTTGCCAAATTTATAATACTGAACTACAAAATTTAGATTTATCATTGAAAATGCTATCCAACTCAAACACGGACTGATTTAAAGAGGAAATTATTCTTTACATTTTCTTATGTAGAAGATATGGCAGAAGTATTGAAGGTCCTTTAGATACATGTGGTATTCAAAACAACCAATCTACGCATTCTTCTATGATCTACACAATCACATGTTCTCGCACTGTGCCCAGAGAATTCAATCCTTCTGCTTACTCAGTTGTGGGATTTTCATTTATGTTTTGACTCCAGAAATTCTCAGTGTAAGCCCCATTGGACTTCAGAAGACAGGTAACAGTAAGAGGCAATGCTGACAGAGCTGTCTGCAGGACTGGGGAGGTCAGACCCACGAGAATCAATCAGAAAGAACATCCAGACCTCTTTTCAACCTTTGAAAGTCTTAGATTTCAAACTGCACTCAGTTTAATTGATCCTACCAGCTGGCCCCATACCTGGATGGAGCTGTGCCAGAGGAACTGCTACTGTGGCAGCCAAGCAACAGCATTCTGCATGCTCACAGTAAAATATAATATTCTTAACCTCCTTCTGCTCCAGCTGTGTGGACATCAAGGCCTAATTGCAAATGCATCCCAACTGAGGTGATTTTTTTCATTGACTCAGAGGCCTTTAAATCAAATCCTAATCTACTAACTCAAACCACACACCTGACCCCTGCCCTGCCAGTAAGAATTGATGAGGAAATTGAACATAAGATAATATCAAAAAGTAAAAGTAAACCAAAGCAAGAAAACCCAACCCCACCCAAAAAACCCAACAACAAAAATTCCCAACCCAACCCTGAAATATCAATTCCTGTGCTTGAATTTGGAATTGGGACTGCTGCTCCCACTAGAAGTTCACTTTCTGCACAAGCTATGATGTAATAGAGTGTACTGCCCTGAGACTTTTGTTGTAGTTCCTCTGGGAGGAGATATCAAATTTGATTGACATTTTCTGTTTTGTTGGATTACCTAATGATAATGAATTTAGCATAGAAAGATTCAATTTAAACATTCAGGATGCTGATGAAGCTAAATCAAACAAGCTACACAAACAGAAAGTCATTTTATGTAACTCTCACCCAGCCCAGAGCACACCCCAGTGGTGCATGAAGTCTGTTATTTATTGATCATGGAGAATAACCAAAACCAGTCATTTTCAATTTTACCTCTTATACAACTTAAACATGAGACTCCGAAATAGTGTGGGTTTAAGGTTGTCTAAGCACATTTTAGAGGAAAAGGTTTCTGCCAGGTTCAGTCACTCTGTACACAGAGGTTTTAGGTCAGTGCAATTAGCTGAAGACAAGACACTTTTAATAGCTTAAATCTAAAAGCACTCAGAACTTCCAATCATGAAAAAAATATACACAGAACACACAAAAATGCCTTCAACTGACATCAGCAAAATAAAACTAACTCCAAAACCCCCTTTGAATTTCCTATTACAATAAACTTTCTAGCCAGCTATATGTAAGGAAAGTGCCCCAGCAAATGCATCATTCAATGAATTCAGCACACATGGAAACAATACCAGATAGAAGATACAACAGGAGCATATAGAGTATTTGTCTTTAGATATTGCAGCCTTTCAGCAAAAAGCGTGTGAAATTCAAAGGAAACACAAGCACTGGAAAATCACAAAAGCTTTTGTTTTTGTGAAAGACTGTAATCTATAAAGGTCAAGTTGTCATACAATTATATATATAGATTTGGTCAGCTTTACCAGCTTTGAATCTTGGCAATTCAAGCACCTCACAGGTCAGGTGAGCAGCAGTTTGCTCTGGCTGGCTTGGTGCCCCATCAGACAAACACCCAGGCTGCCACCAGGGCATCACTCTGATGCAAAACCACAGCTTACAGGAGCTTTAAGTTACACTGAGAAACAATCCATTTGGTAGATCTGCCCAAGACTGGCTGCCTGATATTTAACTGATAAAATGTCAGCCCGTTTCTGGAACAAGAGTCAGTCAGTATTAAATGTTACAAATTAAATTTTTTTTTATAAAGTTTGCCACGCTCATCTTTAAAAAAGTAATGCAAAATAATCTGCATAGGCCTTCAGCTCCAACACTCAAGTCTACAGCTGAGAGCTGAAATCAGTGCTACTGACCTCAGACCTACACTGACTTACCTCAGCTGAAAATCTGGCTCAAGACGTGAAGTTTGAAAAAGATGCTGAGAATCTTTTCTGAGAATGGGATTCATTAGTCTTTCTCTGGAGCACAGGAAGGCTATCTCATTTCCAAGAACACCAGCCTCCAGCCTCCAACACATTAACTGGGAAATTCCTGGCCATGCTATTCTGGTAACTCTGTCCATCTGGGATGCATGCAGAATGCACTTTGGGTGCATGATGCATTCATCTGATTATGTAATACTGGCAGATCACTGGATTTTCAAAAAATAAAAATAATAGATCAAGCTGCTCTGTGCAGTAACTCAAATAAAAGGAAAGAAACTACAAAAAAGGTATAAGTGGCAAACAGAGCGTCTAACAGTAGAAGACGCAGAGCTCAATCACTTTTCTAGTTCATCCAAGAGACTGAGAGATGCCAATCACAGTGCAGAAAATCCTGGTCTTATGAGATCCTTAATGCAGTAGAAAGTCATAATGGGAAAAGAAATGGCTGAAAACAGAAGTCAGACAAATTCAATATTAAAATTAACATAAATTAACAGTTTCAGTGGAAAATTAAAAGAAACTACCAAGAAACCCTCCACCATTTGATGTTTTCTACCATAACTGCATGTCTTTTTGAGAGGTATATTTCAGCCAAAATGTATATTGTAGGCCATAAATCAATAAAATCAACCAATGTGCAACACAGTGTTCTTGTAGAGCCTTCAAAAAAACCCCAAAAATCTATTCACTGTACTGGCCAAGCAGACAGAATGGCCTCAGAGCACATACAAACACAGTGCTTGCATGATGGGATGAAGCAGGCTTTTTACAGAAGCTGGAAAGAACGGCCTGTGGACAGAGATATGTCTCAGATTTGCAGCTGCTCAGAAACCAGAAATACCATAAAGGAAATCCACAAAATCCCAACAAATATTTATATAGCTACTTCTTGATTTACACATTCCCCAGAAGTGCTTTTCACAAAACGAATGACCTGAAATCAGGTTACAAATCCAATAATTCTGAGTCCAGTTTATTAATTAGAAGTACCAGCAGAGGCAGCTATTAGCAGGTTGGCTGCTGGGCAGGAAGGAGCATTGCTCAAAACACATCTCCTGTACCACTGCAGGTTATTTTTACTGGGTTGTCTTTGGCCTATTAAATAATAAACATTGTAAGAAGGTACAGTTTCACATATCTTCCATCAGAGCCAGCAGCTCAACCTATTTATCACCCAAAGTGCCTTCATTCCTTAATTTAATGCTTACTCAACCAGTCTGACAATAGCCGGAAGAGAGCATCCATTTGAAAGAACAAATTCCAACTATGCTGCATTCCAAAATGAAACTTGTTCTGCCCTGAAACATCCATCTTATTTATCTTAATAAAGCATCCATCTCTATTTATCTTAGAGGCTTTATTATTAATGTCTGATCTGGATTAATTTAAAGGGAAAGAGGTTACAAATGAGGTTAACTGTGATAAGGCAAATCAATCTTTTGGCGTTGTGGTAACGCAATCTCATTAAGAAATAAAGCATTCCCCTTTATGCTCTTGTGCCTCCATTTCTATAAACATGGGAGCTTTGGTGCCACATTTTACCTTGATTTCTCTGCCCCACAGCTCTCACTGTGGGGATTCTCTGCAGTGACTCAGGGTAGGGTAGAGTAGGGGGTATGAAGGTTGAATGTGCCACTAAATAAAGTGTGAATTATATAACAGCAACTTCTACTTCTTCAGTGGTTTGAATTAAAAGAGATGGAGGCATCTCCCACATCAGCAGAGTGTCTGTCACCAGCCCTCCACTGAAAACTGAGCAGACACAGATGGGTGAGTGAGAATAAGTAGAGGGAAGTCATTTAGAAGGGATGAAGGCTCATCTCCTGACATATCCTCAAGGCTGGGGAGTGAAACAATTTCCTTTGCAGTGAAGTTCACCAGTGACACTCAGCACTCCAGTGAGTACACAGACCTGCAGGTCAGCACTACCTGGACAAGAGGGCAAATTCTGTTAGCAAACCAATTTAACTGGCTACACTGAACAGCTGAAAACAAATCATTGTCCTAAAACAAACCAAAATCAGTAAACTAATGAACAACCACAGACCCAGAAAAAGAGTCCACATCAAGAGATGCTGCCAGTCACATTCTACCTGTTATCAAAAGGAAACTGAGAAATAGGAATTGAGGATTAACTGGGAAAAATGGTTAAGCATTTTGATGCATTTTCACTTTATCATAATAATTTTGGTAGCAGTAGTAAAAGTTCTCATGAGGATGAAGGTTAAGCAGCTGTTCAGGTACAAAGATCTCTCTGGCAAGGAGAAGCTTTAAAGTCAGACAATCCCTTGATGTCTAAGTCTTGAATAATGTTACCTGTATTTTTAATAACTCCTCACTCATCCTTCTAAGTCACAGAATATCATTCATCCTTCTATATCACAGAATATGTGAAATATTTGAGGAGATTCTTGAAGATAATCAGAGCCCAGGTGTGGAATGGGATAGGCAGAAAAAAACCCAACAGAGAGCGAGGAGAAAGGAAGGCAGTTTTGTTCAGACTAAGCTGGATCCCACAGCAGTGCACACACCACAGGCACACATAATCCTTGGCTCTGCTTTACTCAAGAGGCGGCACCAGCTCTTATCCTCACTGGTTTGATCCCAATTACATGACCTATGGCACATAGGAACTTCCCTTTTTCCCCAATAAATTAAAGGTAATAAGGTGAAACTAATCAATGGAACCATAAAGCCATATGGTATTGTGGTCCTGGATGGTAAGTTTATACTCTGAGAATCTGCAAATTAGCTGTGAAAATAAAAAAAAAAAAATTAAAAAAACCCAAAACATTTAAAAATAGATCAAGCAGAGATAAAAGCCTTGGAACACATTGTAAAAATTACAGATTCCCAGACCCATTAAAGTGAACTAAAAGCAAATGACAATGTGACTGGCTAGCAACTTTATCAAATTCAGTAAAAAGTCCATTTCTTTCTTTATCCAAACAAGGGTCTGCGATCATGAGCACCCCACAATGTCATATGTTATCTAGAAAGCCATTCTGTGTCACCAGCTGATAACCATCACCAGGAGTCCAGTTTCCATCTCAAGGGAAACTTCTGGGACTATCTCTGGTTCATGACTGGGTCAGGTCACTAAAAGTTTTCACTGACCTGAACCTGATCCAAACCAAAGAATTGAAATTCCTGACCTGCTCACCCCAAGGAACAGCTCTAATGAAAAACTGATACAGAATCATACAGTAGAGCAAGAGCATGACTGGAGAGCAGCATCTGTCAGAGACAGCTTCACAAGAGCACCTGTCTCTTTTTATCAGGAGATCCCCTGTATTACCACGGTGTGGACTTGAAGTGAGTCTTGTTGCCAGGAAGCTATTCTGCTCATTTTATTGAGTTAATAAAAGTATGTGAAACTGAACTGCGTTTTCAGGACATTCATGGTAATTTGTTTGTAAAACCTCACTTCCTTAGTGCTCTTCCTTGAAATCAGTTTTTAAGGCAACCTGAAACCACTTACAACAATAGTGCTATTATTTTTCATTAAAATAGAGAGTGATCTAACTAAATTTCTGGCAAATTCTAGCTCTCTGTAATATAAATTTCCTAAGGCAGTCTTGCAATTTGACATGCTGGCTGCTTCAACAGCTCTGCACTGCCAGTAAGAGTTCACTGAAATGCACTTTAATCTCACAGAGACTTAAAGTAGACACTGCCCCAAAATGTGTAAAAGTTAGTCAGATTTAAAACCAGCACAGGAAAGATGACTCCAGGTGAAACAACACTGGAGCATCTGTAAACAATTCTGTCATTGTCATACTGAAGAGGATTCAAATATTGATTATGGGTAACATTTCTGTGGGTTTTGTCCCAAACTGGGAAACAAGTAGGTGGGGGATTGGGGAGGTGGTTTTGGTTTGTTTGTTTAAATTCTGATTTAAACAGAATTTAAACATATATATATGTTTAAATTTATATATTTATATAAATTTTCTATATTTTATATATTTTCTATATAGCTCAAGACTATATAGAAAATGAAAATGCTGCAGGATTGATCTCTGCTGGTAGCCTGTGGCACACCTCTGCTCCTGTAACAACATGCACCAATTTACAGAGCAAGAAAATTGCCCTCGCAACCTTATGCATTTGATGGTTCTGGGATCCATCCACCTTCAAAGCTGAACTTGATGCAAAACTGTAAAATTACTAACACAACACAAATGTATCATGACATAAATGGATGAAATATAGAAAACACATAAGGTGATTTTACACTAAATACATTATTTAATGTTACCTAAGGGGGGTTTTTTCCTCTTTTTTTCAAGTGTGTTCTCCCTATGACACAGAGCAGGGAAGGTAGGGAACAGCCACTCCCAGGAGGCTTATTTAAACACTGGCTTGGTGACAGCATGCAGGACCCCCACTGCTTTACAAATACAATTTCAGCTGTGTAACAGTAAGAAATGTCATCCTTCATCAGCAAGGTTCCTTGAAATTCCCCATCCTTTGTTTTTATCAATCCTTTGTGATGTGATCTCCAGTAAAATCTGAGCTTTTCCTGTTAAATATTGCTCCCCTTTGAATTTACAAGTTTATTCGTCTGTGTTCCTTAATTGGCCATATTTAAGCTTCTTATTCACAGAAACCCTTCTAATAATTGATTACAATTGACTTTCAAGGAGCTTTAGAATGTGTATTTATGAGTCTGTGATCATTAAACTTGTTTTCTTAGGCCTGTCTTATACCAGGAACAGTGAAACAAAACCTCTAGGACGTTTGACACTAATAAATTGGTGCTTTTGTTTTTAACAATTTAACACGGCTTTCCTTAGGGAAAGTTCAAAAATTTACTTATTACAGTAATACTTTCTGCTTAGTACAAAGGCATGTGAGCAGCCTAAAATTCAGCATGACTACTTAACATATGCTACACATGTAAGTATAAAACAATGCATAAAACCCCTTAATATTAAGATAGTTTTACTGACTCACCAACATACACAGTCCCCAGAAAGTCATCATTGTATGATGAATCTGATTTCCACTTTCATTTCCAGCAGCAGTTCCAGGTCAGTGTTAATTTACTCATGGTTTCATCCATCATTCATGACCAGAACCATATTATTGCTCATGAAATGAATTCATTTGGGGAATTATTTAAATGAAAGGCTTAGGAGCAGCCCACCTATGTATAGCACATATAATTTCTAGGGAATGGCAAGTGCTTTCAGATTTGGAGTTCTACAAACAGTGGCTCAAAAGATGTTACTACATTGAACACTGTGCAGATTTGTATTTCTTTTCATGGCATTCTCATCCTGGGATTTGGGAGGGCTTTGGAAGGGCTTTGGAAGGGATGAGCAAGTGAAGGCTGAGTGAGGCATACATTTTAGGCTCCAAGAGCAGAGGGAAAAATACAGCACAAAGAACAACTCTTGCTATGGAAAGACTAGAAAGGAATTTTTTTTTTTTCAGTGTGCTATAGAGGGAAAAGAAACACAGTAGAACTTCCCTCAGTCTAGTTGTTTGGGTGGACTTTGGAAGAAGAAGAAAATTGGATAACACAGTGCAAAGGTTTGGCAAATGAAAGGAAGAGGAGAGTTATAGCCATAATAGAAGTAAAAATAATAGAATGGAGAAAGGAAAAAAGTTCTGACAGTATCAATCATTTTTCCTTTTTTAAGAGTTAGGGAGTAATTAGCAAAACTGTAAACTTGAGAATGTCAAGAGATTAAAGCTTAATAGGAAGAGTAAAGTACTTTGGGTTCTCAACCTGACTCTGACCTTCACTTATCCTGTACTTTAATTCTCTCTGTGAACAGTTTCACAATGGCAGCACTGTGCTGTGTTGTGGTATTACTGCTGGAGAAAGCCTTCCAACTTCTCCTGAGTAAAAAAAAAAAAATCTAAATAGAAAAAAACACCACAAATATTGTGAGATTACAGGTGGGGATGGATCCAGCCAGTCTAATAACCAAAGGGTTTTGGGGGGGGGGGGGGGGGGGGGGACCAAAAAACATCAACCCAAAAAAAAAAAACCAAAAAACCCCACCAAAACCAAAAACAAACAAACAAACAAAAAAAAACTTGCATGTCTTTATTGTTACTTCTTGCCATCAACTTATATTGACATAGATTTGTAGCGTACTACCTTGGGAAACAGTCCTCAGGACTACCTCTGCTTTTTCTGGCAAATGAATTTAGAGAGCTTGCATTTACTCCTTTAACTGTAATAGTCAGGAAAACAGCAACTGACTTTATAAAGCAAAGCTTTAATTTCATATGGTTTCAATGATATTTAAAACATATATATAAGAGGCATAAAAAAAATAACTGCTGTCAGTTTAAATTCTTGTTGCATTTGATATAACTGCTAGGTATAGGTCTCAATGAAGGAATCCCAGCTGAAAGAAAATACTCCTTGAATTAAAATTCTTCTAGAAAACTGTGTACCATTACAGAATTCAAGTCCCCCATCAATAAAATGATGAATGACACCCTGAATAACAAAATCAAGTATGTTTATTTGGCCACTTAGTTCAGCAGACACATGACAAATTCTGCATGTCCTCACTGGAAAACACTGCCAATATTTTAAGTCCCAGATTCTTTCTGCCAGAATATCCTCTGCTTCGTAAAACATGACTGCAATAATTGGGAAAACATCTGTGGTGATCTCTTCAGACTGAGGGAGTCATCTCCTGAGTTCACTGACTTGACTGACTGCTGATTATTATGTTAAGAGTAGATAAATAAACTTTGATTTAAAAATACCACTCTCATTCAAACGGTCTAAGAACACTGATGTTCAGCAGTGAAGAGAAATGATCCTCAAAGTCAAGTTTAATGTTTGATGCCAATTATTTCTTATGCTTCTTTTTTATGTTATAAGCACTTAAAAAAAGGTTTAAAGGTAAAATATTTTTACCTTCTAGTCCTTAAGTCTTGGAATTCACCACAGACAGACAAGATACTGGGTAACACTGCAGTATAGACACTAAAATCCTGATGAGGCCAGTGCTTTAACCCCTTTATTTTTAATGAATAGCAATTAAAAGATCATGAGATCACATGAAAAATACCTGCTTATAACCCCTCTTGAAGCAGAAGAAATCAGACTAAAGATTTACTTGGAAGCTTCACATATCAGGAAGAAATGCATGAGTACTAACCATTTAAATGTGTTTTTACAATACATCAAGAAACCACCTCCCCTTGCTTCAAAGCAACAGGGAAAGATCTCACCTCCCTCAGTTCCAGTTGTGTAACTCATTTGGGGAAAGAAACAAACTTATTTGTGCTCAAACCTGCCCTGTCCCACGATCTCTCCAATGCATATCTTTCTCTATTGCTTTACTCTTATAAAGCCAAAATCCACAACTGAACTCGGAAACAATTGCTAAGGAATTGACAGGACAGTTTTACCCTTGCTACCCAAACTCTCTACCTACAAATCTTAGCTCTTGAAGTCACACTCCTCATCAAAAGCTATGGAAAACCTGGCAAAGAAGCTGCCAGCTACCACCATCCCAATTTGCAGATACACCAAATTTTTCCATATCAGAACTTTTCCTTGAACAGTTCAGCACATCACTGATTGAAAGTAAATAAAGGTTTTAATGATTCAAGCCTGTATAAACCTTTTCCAATTCAAAAGCTAGAAGTCTCTTAAGGATAAAAAACACTTGCATAAAATCACTGCAGCAGAGCACAATCAATCCCTCTATCTCCATTTGTTTGCTTTAGCACTTTACAAGGTTCCCTCAATTCTCAGGTCCAGATCAATCATTTGTTAAAGAAAGAAATGAACAGGCTCGGGTGCCTCAGCAGAATACTGATAAGAAACAGTGTCAGCTCATTTTAACAGAGGACAAGAGCCAGCTTGGAGATTTTGTTTTTTACCTCTTCTCATGCTTGGTAGAAGACTTTAGAAAATCTACCACCAAGGTGAACATAACAGAAGAAAACAAAAATTATGTTTCCTAGCAGCTTATTTATGCTTCTTATGTGGCTTTTGCTGAATATTTCTTCTTTGAGTGGAATTTTTGTACTGTCAGATACAATGACATCTTTTTCTTTTAGTCTATCTTCAGAATTACTGGTTGAACATTTATTTGAGACTACACCATTATAAATTTTCTGATTTAGTTTAACCAGGTCAAGGAATGTGTGAGGGAGGTACAAGTCCATCACAAGCAAAGCACTAAAGCAAAAACAATGTTAAGAAAGAGCAACTTACTTGGATTGCAGTTGCTTGTAGTGCTGAGACTAAAGGACAAGCATATTATGAGTTATGAGAGCTGTAAATGATCACAGGTCTTTCATCACTACAGTATGGGGAAAAAAGTGTTATTTCCATTATTAAACTTCTTAACTGCTTTCATTTACATTAATTACCTTTATGCCAATGACCTCACTTTGACATCTGCACCTAGCAACACCCCAGTGCATCAGTAACTTTCCAGCATTCACAAAACTCTGCTTTCAACCACATTTACAGATCAGCTACAAAAAACATTCAAAAGGAAACAGCACTATACATAGAGTTGGGAGCCTGATGATGGGGTCAAATACTATCTGACTGGTACTGTGTGAAAGGAGTTTTTACTCTGCAATTGATAAAGGGAATTATCTAGGAAATGCTACAATACACACTGAAAGTCACTGAAATCACATCTAGGGCAATGCTTAAACCAAAGCTTTACTGGTTCACTTTATCCTTTCTGGCACACATTGCTGAATGCCTTATCTCCATTCACTCCTTGCCACTACAATTTATTGCCCCAGTCAAAGGTAACAAAATACCTTGGCTTTCCAAGGAATTTAATGAGTGTTTCTCCAGCCTTTCCCAATGAACCTACATGGAAGTTTCACTGGAACACTGATTGATATGCACTAATTCTCTCCCACACTACAAAGTCATATGCATTTGAAGGAAGCTATGCTATTTTCAGATGTGCCAAGTGACTGACTGTGATTCTACTTGAAGACACCAGAATGACATAAGAAATATGACTTCCACCAGTTAACAAATTCCCCCAGGTCCTGGTTTCCCATCAAATGTTCTTTTTCTGATCACAGGGGACAGCAGTTTAACCTTGCCTGAAACAATAGCCAGAGAAAACAGACAGGAGTATCAGAGAGAGACAAGTTCCTTGCCTGCTTCTACCAACACTCTTATTCCTGTCTCTGCAGCAATGAGGGCTAACAGAGTGCTGCTCTCCAAGAGCTGCATCTCTGAGCCTCCTCTCTGTGAAGTGACATCTGTGCTCCACAGAAACATCTTTACTTCTGCTCAGTCTTCTCCCCAGCAGACTCTGTGCAGCAGCTCACACACACAGAAGTGGATCAGCCACACTCTGGTTCTCTCCCCTCAGATGGTGAACACGACCTGGCTCAGCATCCATGAGGAACACTCCAGGCAAAAGCTTCCCCTGCATACAATCCACACATGCAGAGTACATTTCAAACATCTGACATTGGTGAATACTGCTTACTTAACTGATGTTCATTAAGTAGGTACATTAATGTTTCAGTCTAGGTATTAAGTTAGATTCTTCTCAAGAGATTCTTCCTACATTAACTGAATTCAGCTTCATTTTCTATGGGGATGTACCAGCTGCAGGAAAAAGACACCCTCAGCCCACTTTAAACTGTCTCCCATAGCCTGACCATCCTTTTCATTCTTCCTCCTTTCTTTTTCCAAGCTAGTTTAATTTTTCTAACAACTCTGTATCACTTTCTTAGGATTATTTTAAAAAATGAAAGTATTAAATTGTAAATGTAGAAAGATAATTAATTAAAAATTATACTTCGTTCTATGCACACACACAGTCCATACAGCTACCACCTGTACCTCAAAAAGTGTGTGACAAATGGAAAGGGCCCTGGCTCTGGGACCTCAGCATGAGCAATAAAGAGCTGCAAGGGCTTTCCACCTCACTGAGCTCCTGGTGCTGATGCTAATACCTCCTGCCTGAGTTATGGGCACAAGCAGATTTACTTGCCACAGGTGGGCTGAATTTGTGTCTCATCCAAACCCAACCCCTGCACTAGAAGGCACAGCTTCTCAGCCACATCAGCATTCCTTGGGAGTTAAAGTTTTTCTGCCCCTTTGAATTTAAGGCTGAATGACACATTTCCCAAATCCCTGTTCATCACAGCTACACCTGTGCATTGCCAGTGGTGCATGACACAGATTTACAGAATTCCCACAAATGTGTGCTTTCGATTATTCATAGCTTTTTTCCTACTTCCTCAAACTGAAGCACAAGGAATCCAAACTCCTGTGCAGAAAACAAACACATGAACCCAGTGCATTTGAAGTGCTGCTAGAAGATTAGCAATTTTAAATTTTTTTTTTTTTTTTAATTGCAAAACTCAACAAGGTTTGAATGAGTGACAGGAAATATTTTCATTGCAAAAATTTTTGTGCTGGGGCAAGAGGAGAGATTGTGTTCACAGAATATACCAGAAAGTACATATGTATATTATACATATATGTAGAAACATATCTACTGGATTTTTCTGTATCCACAGAGTTACATTTTAGCTTATTTATGAGAAAGTTTTGGCCATCAATGACTAATGGAGAGAGATTAATGCACTTGGCAGCTGGAGAATTATTCTGTAGAGGAAGCTGCCATCTCCATGCACTGGGGCTTTCAGAAACAGCTTCTGAAGCTCCTCTGCAGCCCTTTTTGCCAAAAATATGGTTTCTTTGTCAAAATGAAGATCAGTGGATCTTTAAAACAGATGTTTGCTTATTCAAACAGAAACCAAGGCATTATCCCAGCCACCTGCTTTTGTTAGATAAATGGACATGAAGGCTCAAAAACTTGTATGAGCTCTGAACCCTCTGTCTCTCAAAAATGTTGTTTCATTCCAAATGTCACTGACTGCATGTCCTGACGGTCAAAGTCTCAAATCCAAGGAACAAGGACAACTTCCCATGATTGAATGTTTTCCAGCCAGCTTTACAAGCAGAGCATTTGTGCCTCAGTGCAGCTTTACTGGACATTATCCAGACAAGTCAGTTCTTTCTCCAAGGTTACGTGTAATAACAAGGAGCTACCTATAAATCAACCAAACAAGCTTTAAAAAATTTAAAGCAAACAAATTGATGAGTTGTGTCAGCAGTGATCTTACTGGTTCAGGTAATACCCATTTCCCAGACTCCTTATTTCCTCTCACGAGAAAAGCACTGTATATTCAGCATGTAAAAACCAGGGCTATTACACTGCCCTTTCCTTTTCCATTTCCACAGAGGCTTATAAGATTAATGAGAAAGAAAAAAAAACCCAAAACAAACAGAAAAAAACCCCAACAAGCATACAAAAAAAGGAAACCAACGAAAAAAATACAAACAAATAAAACAACATTACAAAAATGAAGCAAACAAATTAGACAGCAAGAACAAGTCAAACACATTCAGTGTATTCCTCTCTTACTGTCAGACACTGAAAATCTGGCAGCTGACTTTCACGGCCAAATTATTATGAAGCAAAAAAAAAACCCTTAATCCTGGTAATGGACATTAATTGATAGGATAGCTAATTTAGTGGAAATTATTGGCCTATAAAGGTGTGCAGAGAAGCAAGACCAAAGCTTGGCCTGGCTAAAGAGCAGGAGCAGTATTGGTTTTTTTTTTTTCATTTTCCTGGTCTGAGATGGCGTTCACACTTGCCTACTTAGGAATGATCATTTTTGCTTGTAACCTGTACTCTATCAACAGAGATAAGCTTAGTTCTCGTTATTTCATCCATTTCATCATTCATTTAGGATTTCATTCACTATAAAATTTTTATTTGACTTAAAGAAACAATTATTAAGTTGCATTTATCAGATTTTCAAAGAAAGGCAAGCTTAGATACTCAACTCTAGAAAAGTGCAGTTGAAATGGAAACATTAATTTACCTTGTTAAAGAACATACACATTTTGTGATAGGATGGAGGGAGACAAGAAGAAGAAAGGGTTTTGTACACAACCTCAGCAGAAGAACAAGTTGCTCACTCCTTGAACCAGCTACCTGACAAATAATGACAAAGCTACAAAGATTAAAGCCACCAGTGAAGGTCAGGGAACTTAGAAACCTAAAGCTTTAAGGAAACTCTTCACTCCAAGTTTCTCTTTCATGGGTATTCTCCCCCTTTCTCCTCCATTTCTCTCTGCTCCTATCAGTAGGCAGTTTCTGTGCTCAGCAGTAACAAGAGCTCTGTTAATTGTCCTCCAGTGCCTGCCTGTTCAGCATTGCTGCCCCTTGATTGGTGCCCCCCAGTGTTGTACCTCCAGAGCAATTAGCCAGTCTGCTAATTCCACTTTCCTCTGAGGAAGGTGGATTATGGAGGAGAATCACTGCCTCTTACAACACAAGATGTGGCAGCTTTGCTACATCCCAAACTAGCATCACCACCTGCTCCACCAGTGCTGTGCAGCTCAGTGTGAAGGGATATTAAGAGCTGGTGTGAAGTGCTGCCAAAGCAATTTGGACCCAGCCCAGTTTTCAGGCCTTAACATTTCCTGCAAATCTGTCCTCTTCCTGAAAATCTGAAAGTCCACATTTTGGTCCGCTGTAGCTTCTGCTTTGCTGCAGAGAACTGCATGTGGTGCTGGGAAATTGGGGTGGTGAGACCCAGAGAGGAATGGGGATGACAGCACCAGAAATGGTGAGAGAATTACCCAGGTTCCCACTTCTCCCACTGGCCTCAAGTTCTGAACACCCTGAGCTACTGAAAAAGGGATTAACTGCACCTTTGCATTCTTTTCTCAATCACCAGCCCATTCATAACATATCTGGAAGATATTTTCTCCAAGAAGACCTCAAACACAAAGTACACCAACACTGGAAGACCACTTTTTACCCTGCTCTGCAACATTCATGCCCAGCACATCAAACTGCTCACCCCAAGAATTCTGCTCAGGAGGAGCTTTTCCCTCTCATTCTTTTAACCACAAACCTCACAAGCCCCGGGACAATTTTCTGCAGCCTCTGCAGTACTGTAATTGGAAATTACACCTCAAAAAAACAGCTCTGGGATTCACAACTGTCACACCTCGGTGTGGAAGAATTAACTCATTAACACACTGCTGTATTGAACGATTACCACTGACTGGAGCAATAACCAACTGCACCACTCTTAGCTGCAACTCCAAACTGACTGGAACTGCTGTCTTTCCTTTAACCTGGTTATTTAAGAGGAACTGACTCTTCCATATGTTTCATTTAAATTCTCCAAGCTAATCCCAGTGTCTTGGATAATCAAACCTTTAACTGAGTCAAATTCAGTTCATGTCAAATGGGAATGTCAAATTCCCATTCTGAAAATAACAATAGTGCAACAACCATCAACAACCAGAACAGCCATTAATGCTGCACATTTGGTAGATGCCCACCCTCTCTGCACCCACTGCATACAAACACAAACTCCATAAAAGCACAGAGTTAGAAAAAGAAATGTCTTACTGTTAATTAAACCAGACAACCAGTAACCAAGGGGGGGGGGGGGGGGGGGGGGAACTTGGTCTATTGGAGCAGAGACTGAAAGAATTAAGCAATCTACCTGAATTAAAAAGAGACACCATCAAGTTGCTGCCATGTGGCAGCCACACTCAGTGACAAACTACACACGAGCTCTTCCAACCATGGCCAGGCTCAGACTCTTCTGGAAATGGACAGAGCACACAGTTGGAGACTGCAGCTCAGCCAATTACCTTTAAAGACAAGCTACACTCCAAACCAATCCATTTCAGATGTATTTTTGGATAACGAGTCTGATTTTTTTTTTTTTCCTTTTACAGGACAGCCCCACAAAGTTTGAGGTGATTTTCTGCTTTTCTCATGACTGCTTTGCAGTGTAAGTCCAGTTTGAAATTTTGCAAGGAGATGGCTGCTCCTAGCCCAGTGTTTCCCCTCAGAAAGTGCCAGTTCATCAAAACTGAAGAGAGCAGAAACATAGCAATTGAAAATAGATAACACACATTACTTCCACTGATATTGCAACAACAGATTAAAGCCCCTAGCCCAGCCAAATTGTATGCATGTGAGAAAGTCATTTAAATTCAATTTTTCCTACTTACAATACGTAAAAAAATGTTACTGACTCCATCAGCAGGTTTCTGAACTATGCTAATGATCATAACTACATAAAAGATTTAGGTAAATGTTACAGATTAGCCATATATTTTAATGCACTGTACCATGGATTTCAGAGTGACTCAAACATCCCCATGAGAGAGCAAAGGGACACATTCTTTGTTTACTACACTCCTTGTTAACAACTTAATGCACTGTGTGTAACATAACACTTAGATCTAGAGCTTTGAGAGCAATATTAACACACTTTTCTGGAACATAAAAAAATATTGCCAGTAACAAGCCAGGAAATCAAGTTGTGAAGTAAATATCTCTATACAGAGAAATCCCCAGTCTTCTAATTGAAATATTTTATTACTTCAGTTGATACAGATCCATTTCAAATACCAAAAGTACAAGACCATGTTTAAATGAGCATCTTCAGAAGGATAAGTCTCTGCAGTGAACAAAGCCACATCTAGATCCCCATGAAAAATAAACTGCTGTAACAGTAAAGCACGACAAACAAAGAGATCTGATTCATGGAACTGCCCTACTCCACCCCTAAAGAGAGATCAACAACAGCTGCTGACACCATTCTCTACCACTACAAGTTCAGAAGATCTCCAGACACAAGGAATAACTCAGAGAAGAACTAGAACCACATGAACATGAAGAAAAGCCAATTATCTGAGTTTCTAAGCATATGACCTTAGTCAGCCCTACAACAGAATCCCAAAAACACCAACAGTTTGATTCAAATTCCACTAAGCTCCCTTTAGCTTCAACAGTCCCTAATTTAGACTTGTACTGAATTTTCTGTTCTCCAGGGCTTGCATCATTCCTAAGCACTAATTTTGAGAACATTTGCCCAAGACCCACAAGCTACACCAGTTAAATAAAAAGTGCAGTTCTCAGACAGTAGGAATTCATGCTCTGGGTTTCACAAGTCATCTCCTGGTGTGACTTCTCACATAACACAAGCCACGTCTAGAAAAGTCTGAAGAAGCCCTCTTAGAATTTCCAACTCCTTCCCACCATGTTTTTCAGCTGATGCCACTGTATTTTGCAGAAAGTGATTCAAAGTGCCCAGGCACAGACATTTGCATACACCACCTCAGGCAACAGCAGCTGGTGAGCATTTCAGTCGCACTGCTGATTTCTATTTAAGAAATCTGACAGCAAAGGGGTTTGGTATACATTTATTTAATCAATCAATAGTGGGCATTCAGACACTGAAGCTGTCAAACAGTAGACATAAATAGAAGTGTAACTGCACTTCATTATAAGGTCTCATCAGACTTATTGATGCTATTTGAATGAATGAATGCACTTCACTCAGTATCCTGGTAACAGCAGCTCAAAAATATATTCTTTAATTTGAGATAAGCTTTTCCCACACAGGAAACATTTCACCTTCTAAGAAGGTAATGAACTTAAAAATAAATTCAGCCATAATGTGTAAAGAAAGGTACAGTAAGCTCTTGGGTGTTTACAGCATTTTAAAGTCTGGATTCTATTCCAGTTACAGGATCTCTATCACAATGGGAGAGTGTCATCCTCACCCTGAAATCCTTGTCTGGGATTGCACAATGTGCTCAGTAGATGCAATACAACTCCACACAGACACCGAAACATTTTGAGGATTTAGCAACAACTCTGTAAAAATATATCTGAAGTGGCCTGGAACATGCATAGCAGGGTTTTAATACTTCCTTCCAACTCAAATGAGAAATAGTCAAATTATTTTTAATCATCACACAGTATTTTATTTAATAAATTGATGTAAACACCAAATTAAATTCTCTGCCAATGAATTAAATTGAAACAAATGAAAATGCTTTGATGAAGCGAAGTTGGACAACTCATGCAGGACAAATATTCAGACTGAAAGAATTAAAAGCGAGCAATAGATTTTGGTAGGTTATTAAAGGTTTAATTAATTGTCTAGTCGAAAAGTGTACAAGACTAAAACCATCTGTAATTCTGAAAAAAATTAAGGAAAAGGAAAGTGTAAAAGTCAGTAACATTTTCATTAGAAACAAATCCCTCCCATATACACAGAAATAAACACTTACAACAAAACCACAGAACACAGCACTTCCATCTGCACCAGTGCTCCTGATACAAATATTGAGAGTCTTGTCTCACTCCCTATACGAAGAAGAAAAAATTAAAAATAAAGAAACTAATGTAATCCTTGAGTGCTGCATGTCTAATTCAGATAAGAGTTTGATTTTAAACACAGAGGGAAAGGTCTCATTTTGGAGATTGCTCTTTTCAAGTGGAACTGCGTGCCCTTGAGGAGTTGCACAAGCTGAGTTTGTCAAATGCTCCAGCAGGGGATGGTGGCTCCTATCTCCATGCAGAGATAGTCTCTGGAGCTCATTTCTTCCAAAATGAGAATGCCAGAGTTCTAATATGTTCCAAACCCATTGTCCCTTCACATCAGCTCACAGGGTGAAGTTGCAGGGTAGAAGGAGCCCTCTGGATCACACTGACAGCTGCTATCGTGGCCAGGAAATTGAAATGAGAAGGCTTCTGGTGCTCCATAAACACAGCTCCTTAAAGCCTACTATCTGTCTAATCCAAAACTTGATTAGACAAAAAGACTTTTATCATAAGGGGGATGCAAATAAAAATAAAATAAGTTCTTCAAATTATTTGTATTTTTAATTCTGAATTTCTTCTTGCTGGATTTCTCCACCAGTGGTTTAAAATCTCCACATGATAACATTCCTGAGCAGGGAGGTATGTTTGAAAACTGCATTTATCAAACTAATGGAGGACCACTTTCAAGTTTAATGCATATCTATCTGTGCTTGTTAAAATAATTACCTGGTCTTCTTACCACTTAATTGATCATTTACTCCTCAACAGGGATATTAAGAGTTATGAGAGCCAACACCAGGAAAAAGAGTCTTGGAAGACAAACCTTCTTTTTCAGGCTTTAAGGTGCTCTCTGAGCAAAGCAGATCAGGACACAACCATTAAGGGAACAAATTTTGCCACCTCTATTTATTGAGAGATTTTCTTCTGTGTTGTTCTTTAACAGCAACTACCCATATCACAGTGTGATTCAGTAACACAACTTCCAGTGGTTTTTTTTACTAAACACCTTTTGTTTAGCACAAATACTCTGCTGTGGCCACAAGCAAAACATTAGACTTGATCCAAAGTGATACACAAAAAGAGCGAAGGAGCTGAAATATCAGCTTTGCTCTCACATCCTTTGTATCTTCGTTTCTGACCTCTGTTCACTGGAGAGAAAATCCCTGTTAGAAGGAAGTGAATGAAAGCAGGAACTGCCTCAATATGCACAACTGAGATGCTCACCAGGTTAGTCTCATGCTCCTCCGCCCAAATACCCACACAGGAGAAGGAAGAAGCTATTATTTAACTCATGGTTATTCTAATTTTTCTGTCTCTTGAATGTAGTCAATCCACCCTCTATTTCAGAGAAAACTGGTCACAAAGAAAGCACAATTTAGCACAGAAATACACATATGTTGCTTTTGGGGTTTGTTTTTTAGGTTGTCTTTTTTTGTTCTTTCCAATATCTTCCCAATAGAAAGGGAAACACTCGTCCCTTCAGCAGCTATTGGAAATGATCCATAATAGCCATGGACTGCTAAAATGGTAATTGGCTCAAAAAACTACCAGACATAGCAAGACCTGAATCAGGGCAATTGGCCTTGGCTGTCCACAGTTCACAGACAGTTCTTTCTGTGCTCACAGGCTTTGTAACACAAAACTACATAGCTGATCTTTAATCCTCCTTTCTGCCTTCCATGTATCCTCTATATCCTCATCCTCCATATGTCTTCATCCATCCTCTACCAGAAACAACTACTTATAGAAAAGCTGCCTCTTATTTCAGATGAAAAATGGCCTAAATCACAGTCTTGCTCTCAGCATTTTATTTCAGGATACAGAACTCAAAAAAAAAAAAAAAGCCTTTATGACTACCACATCTGGAGCATGGGCAGGGGAAGAAACCAATGGTAATACCAGGAAATTCCCTTGCCAGATCTCTTGGAATAAAACTCCCATGTTCCAACTGAATCAGCTGCTTTAAATGAGCCATTGCTTCACCTAGACAGTAATTCTCTGACAAATTCCTGTACCCATTGAATGGCATGCAGATTATTAACTTTTCTTTGAACATAATGTCCTGGAATGGAAATTCCTCACTTCACTTCTGTACAATAGAAACATGTTCAAAGGGAAACACCACCTGTTCCTAGCAGATGGTAAATTAGCATTGAAAAGGATCACCTGTGCTGGAAACCCCATTTTCTATTTCTACCACCAGGTAAAGCAGCAGTGTGAGTCACAAGGAGGCTTGTCTGATTTAGCACTGTAACTCCAGGAGCAATGCCTGCAGTGCACACTACTGTGTGTCCATTCTATTTCACTGGTGCCCATTCATCAAATTCCCAAGAACTGTGCCAAGCCTGCAGCATGGCACAATTGCTTGGATGTCAGCCATTGCATTTACATGTATTCATGACCCTTGCTGAGGACCTTCAGTACCTGATACACTAACCCACTGCAGGATTTCCTTAGAAATACCTATTATTCCCACATTCTTCTCTTTGTTCTTTTGAGGAAACCTCCAGAACCAAAATTGAGATTGATGCAATCACTGCACTCATGCTTGATCTTCATCTGTAATGCCATCTGACAGTCATGTGGGAACAAAAATTGAAAGTAACCATGAACGATGTAAACATCATCAATCTTCAATGAGGTCTTAATATGTGAAGCTTGTACTTGTCTGTGAGTCAGAGACCATATCCCTTTTCCAGCAAGCTCCAGCCCACAGTGAGTTAGAATACTTTTAATTCTTTTCATTGCTATCAAGGCTGCAAGAAAGAAGGAAAGATGTTTCTGCACTTAAGGCACTTTTACTTTATTAAAAACCTTTCTAATGTGAAAAACGCTCACACAGTCACTCATGTGGCAGTTGCATTACCATTATTTTCACCACTCCAAATACAAAACGAGATTATGAAGGGGGTTCAAGAGCTGGATTTAAATCCAATTCTACAGCTTCTGAACGTGTGTTAATGTAATATTGTGGGATTTGGAGGTACAGACCTCAATATCTTAATCTACAGCTTTTTCAAACATCTGGGTCATTGGCAATGTCAGTGGTGCTTTTATTCTAACTAAATCAAAGGGATAATCAGAAATATAATCCCCGACCAGTTACTTGCCTTCAAGTCACCAAAAATACACTTACAGCAATGAATCTGCCTTGCTGTGGAAAGCCTTGGTACAGCAGCTTGTATCAACCCTTTCAAAATAAGGGATTCACTGCTGAAAGCAAAAGCTGATGTTTTCAAGTCTGTCTGAATGGCTTTGCAGAAACAAGGACTAGAGATCAGAAGGGGAAGCTGGCCTCAAACTGCCACAGTAAACACCTGCCAAGAACACATTCAGTAAGGGCAGAGAATTCTTAAAAAATGGAATATGATTGCACATCTGATTCAGGCACTGCAATAACAGGCTGAGCCTGGGTTTGCCAAGATGCAGCAGCCCCAGCTGAAAACCCAGCTGTGGCTACAAACCAGCCTTGTGTTTGCCACCTGCAGGCTCCCTGCCAGCTGCACATCTGCCAGGGATAAACCCTGCACCTGGGTTCACTCTACAGAGTGCTCAAACAGGGAGCAGAGAGCTCTTCCCTCAGGGAAGTTCTTCTGCCTTGCTGTGATAATATCCTTTGAACAAAGGACACTTCTGGATTATTCTGGGGGTTTTTTCCCTACCTGATTAGGAAGGCTATCAGCAGTGTCACTGTGTTCTATGTCCAGACATGGGCACAGAGTGGGAAAAGCACATCAGCTCCCTTATAATTGAGCTGTGGGACTGACTATGAGATGAATCTCTCAACTACTGCAGATCTGAGTGTTTGTGCAAATACTTCTAAAAGAAGCAAGCTTAGTATACCAACGCAAGAAAGCTGAACTTCCTAATGTCAGCTAAACCACAAAACCCTGATGATTTCCATGAACACACAAAAATCCCTCCTCTACCTATCCCAAAAGCACACCAAGTATGCTCCAAAGAGTAAGCAAGTACTGCTAGTTCATTCCTCCCTTTTACTTCATCTGGTTTTCATCCATTATTCTGCTCCAGAGCCTGATAAAAAGAACAGGCAGCCTTCACTGCTCATGTAATTCTCTGTCATCTTTCCCCTCACTCTCCTTCCCTGTATTTGCTCTACCACCAGTACTGCTATTAGAAGACCTGCTCTCAGCTGCTCTCTGAGCCCTAACCAACTCTATTAACTATTTCAAAATTCTGTAGAAGAGGAAGAAACAGGGCAGAAACAACAGCTCCACCAGGATAATACAGCTGTGCCACAGCTCAGTGGCTGTACAGTGATGGAGCACACCAGGGGCTCAGCCTGTTCCTGCTCTGGACAGGAACAGGGAGCTGAGAAACCAGCAGCAAGAGAGACACTCTCATTTCTGTTTCAATCCCTTCTGTTTTCCATCTTCCATTTCAGGGTCTTGGCAAAGTATGCCTCACTGAGCACCTTATTCAAAGAAAGATTGACTACACTGCCATATAAATACTGCTATCATGTTTTATGCTCTTATCTCCATTTTATGATTTTATATCAGTCTAAACCCTGTGGTTTTATGGTCCCTAGGCTAAAATGAGGTGCCCACATGAAGATAAAATTGATTCAATACTATATTTGTACAAATTGTAATTTCTGATATACTTTCTTCTGCATTAGTCCACATTATATCTCACCAACAAGACTCCATTGTGGTTTATTTTTAACATTCCCAGTGAAACTGAGGTAGAGGTAGCACCTTAGAATTCATATTGTATAAGGGACTCACACTAAGATGGTTTTCAAGGCCTCACATCTCTGTACACTGTCTTCAGACTGAAATGATATTAGCAATTATGACTGACATAATTGACCCTTCTAATATTCTTCTTTAGTGAGACAATATTATCAAAATTGCAATAATCCAAAATCTAAAGCATACCAACCTGTAGGAGTTTATACAAACTTTTGCATTGCCATGGTCTCTCCCAAATGCAGACGAGGTAAGTCAGAAGTGCCAAAATGCTCAAAGTGCCCAAAATAACAGAAATCAAGGGACAAAACTATCATTAGGAGGGAAACAAACAAACTAAACCCCTCTCTTTCAGTTTGGTCTAATCAGAAAAAAGAAAACTAAATACAAAGACTGATACATAAAAACTATGAATTTATGCAAGTGGTCCTATAGCAACACCGTACATCATTAGTACAGTAGGTTGTTAATTGTTGCTCTCATCATTTATCACCTTGTTAACACTGCAGATAATATTGAACTGCTTGGATTGGAGAATTATTCCATTCCTACAGTATTAAAGTGGTTTGGCAACAATTTCCTGAATGTTTTTGGTCTTCTTTTCCTTTGGTTTACGGTAAAGGTCATCAAACCCTTGATGTTAAAATTTCTGCACAGATCACTTTTCCTCCCATTAAAAATTTCAAATTTAAGCCACATGCACCCTTTCCTTTCAGGAAGCAGGAATGAGAGGGCTGGAAATTAAAAATCTCAATATTCCATTTATCTCATTTTAGCCTTAATAACAAGGCTTAGGCATAATATAACCTCTCCTGTCTACCGTTGATTGGCTTCATATGACACAAACCAAACCAAACTCACTAAAAAAATCTCTTGCCAATTCAATAGGCCCCTTGTTACCTACTAAGTGAGCATATTGTTGCAGCTAAACGTTTAAATAAGAAATTATTCAATATTTGAACAATCTGAAGATACCAATCCAGAACGAAATCCTGTAATGACAGGAAACATTTATTTCAGAGAAAGATTGATTGCCCTTCTGTGCAAATCATTAGTGTTTTATCAAGAACTGTTCCAACAATGGACTCGTAAAGCCTGGACCACAACCGGAAATGCATTGCAGCCTTTACTTTCTTAGGAGAAAACCCTTGAAATTTTGCCTTTTGCAAAGTTGGTCTAGAGAAAATTTTCAATGTGTGCTTCACTGTCTCCACAGTCGTTGCTGATGAACCATTCTCTTCCAGCTCAATTCCTACAAAAGAGCTATTCAGGAGACACATAAGAGCACTGGGCCTTCCTGTGGCATGCCTTGAAAGTCCAGAGTTTTTTACTTTCAGAGAAAAATAAAGTTATGTAATTGTTATGAGACATTATCAGAGACTAATTACCAGTATTATCTGTCCCTTCCACTTCTGGAGGATATTAAGGGAAAGAGGCCTTCCCTAGCTGACCACTGTGGTCAGCAAGGCATTGGAGCTAAGGCAGAAACTCAGCTTCCTAAAGTAAATGGAAAATTAAAGTCAACATTAAAATGCATGGCATGTTAGGGAGAATGAAAAGCCTTCCTGATTCTCCTTGTCAAAGAATCCCAGGAGTTGAAAGGAGCTCTGGAGAGCATTCATCTGAACCAACCAGAGCATGGAATGTGATGCAGCCATAGAAGATTAAAGGTTTGCAGTGGGCCTCAAAGCCCATCCAGTCCCAACCCCTGCCCTGCCAAAGGACACCTCCCACTGGACCAGGCTGCTCCAGGCCTTACCCAACCTGGCTTTGAACACTGCCAGGGCTGGGGCATCCACAGCTTCTCTGGGCAACCTGTGACAGTGTCTCACCACCCTCCCAGTAAGGGATTTCTTCCTGCAGATGATTTCCCCTTAGCTACCAGGTTCTGACTGCTAAACACTGACCCTCAGCTCCACTCAGCCCTACATCTGCCATCCCTGAACTGTCTCCATTGTCTTTCTCTAATAGTCTACATACAGAATTAGAATTACAAACCTATTCATTCTCTCTCAAGGTGAAAAAATTTAATTTCCTTCATGCATAACCCAGCATTCATACATGAATGAAATATCTCTGTAAAGAGCCAGAGATTTCAGTTTAGGCTGCTTATGTCCACCCACCAGCAGAAATGATGAGAAGTACAACTTGTACATCTATACTCTGTCACACAGATCTTTTTATCTCTAGACATTTCTCTATTGTAATTTTCATCTCCAGAATCCTGCCTATCAGCCTGCCCAATATTTCAAATAAAAGATTTGTTGTATTAAAGTCATGCAAAGTTTCAAAAAAAAAAAAAAAGTGAGGGGAGTTATCGCAATAGGTCTCTTTTGTGCAGCACAATGCAAGTGTAACTGTGGAATGCCTTCCACCTACTCCATCACAGGTTTGAGTGGCAGCTGCTCCAGTAAAACAATAGCAGCTCTGCAGATGCTGATGGCAGGCAATGGCTTGACACGCTGAACCACAGTTCAGCACAGCTACATTGTGCTCAAAATCTGATTGAAGTGATAATATTGGAATGACAGTTGGAATGCTTTTATCTCCTTTTCTTACTGTGTTTCAACATAACTTCCTACGTTACCTAAGTTGAAATTGACTGACCATCCTATAGGGCTGTAATTCTAAAAAAGGGGGTTTGTACAATGACTTTCCTTGCATTGTAAATCTCTTTAAGGTAGATTTTCAAACCCTCCACCCAAGTGGGCCTCTTTTTTCAAGTTGCTGTTTAAATGCCTTTTATTGCTTAGCTTTCTGAGACCCCATAAGGCACCATTACTCTCACATCATGGACTTGACTGGGCAGAAAATACACACATTTAGAGAAAATAAAACCTGGCAAGACCTGTTACACCTCTGGGTAATGTCCCCCTCTAAAAAAAAAAAAAAAAATCTCTGTACTATCATTAATTGAGTCTCCTAAGACTAAAGACATCTGTCTGTATGTATATATATATTTATTGCCCCAGGTAGCAAAGAAATTATGCATCCAATATATAAACAACCAGCATTCAACAGTAAGAGAGCACTAAATAAGAAGAAAAACTTTCACAAATGGAAGTTTAACTGCAATGTTTCTGTTGAGTTTCGATCTTCTGATTAGAGTTATCTGTTTATGTTTTCATAGAAAAGTTAATCTGGAATATTGAGTTACACAAGTTTCAAATACCACTTAATAATTTTAACTATGATGAATAATCAAACCAATACAGTGGTTTGACTTTCCTGAAGAATGCTACATTTTGGTGGAAAAAGTGCTTTTTCTTCTAATTTCTCAGTTTCAAGAACTCTTTTTTTTTTTTTCAGCCTGTCCATATATTGTTTTCTCCTTTACTATACTTTTTTAAGGTCAAATAATTATCTTTTTCTCTGGCCTTGAAAGTTTCTTTGTTTTGGTTTGTTTTTTAACATAACAGCTCTATTTTGCCTACCCAGTAACAACAGGGCTTTGAATTTATGACCTTAAAAAAAAAAAAAACCCCACCACAAATAAAACCACAAAGCTTTCCCTGATAAAGGTAATTAAAAATAGGGACCTATATGCTCACAGGAATTGAGACCCTAAGCTACCACCAAAACGAAGGCAATTTAAAAAACAGGTAGGAGTTAGCAATTCTGGGCCCACTTATCCTTTTAATCACTGATGAAGATAAAAGAAATGAAGTCATTTACCTGATCATTCAAGCCAGCCAGGGCTAAAATTACAACTCAAGTCTCCTGACATTCCTTCCAAACACATTGCATTTCAATACTATCTTTTCTTCACCATTTTTAGAAAAATATCTACAGATTAAAATAGATGAAGACACTTGTAGCCATGTTCTGTTTGATATGTGAAGTTCCCCAGATGGATAAATTATGATATACATAATATATATAAAATTGCACAAGGCCACACCAAGCTTTTTAAAGCTTGAGCTAACAGGAAGGCACAGCTTGGCTAGATCCTGCTAGAGCTACTGTGATCTAACTATTAGACCAATAAAAATGTAAGTCTCAAGCATAATTTTTGGTTGCCACAGAGATCCCAGGTTCATTTACCATCAGATCCAGCCACAGGTTCCACTTACTCAGTATTTACTGAACAATTTACCTGAGTTTGGTACTGAAAAAAATTGCAGAAAGGAGATTATGAGGGGAAGGGTTAGTTATTGATGCTATCTTTCATTCCTACTTTTTAGAAAGAAACCCCAGAACTGTTCCTAGGAACTTTTAAGGGTACATACTGTAAAAGAAAAGGCAAGCAAGCAGCTGTGAACTGCTTGCTTTACAAGCTTCTAAAACTATTGCCAATATTTCAGTGACCCAGAAAAGAAAACTTTTATGGATATGGGCATTTCTGAGAGCAGCAAAACTGACTCTGCTCTCTGGGCTTTTAAGAAGCAATCTGGTACCACACCAGTCTCTGCTCCCCACGCCACAAGACTGAGCTCCACATGTTGTGTCTTTTCACATACATTTGGAATGCACCATATGGCAAAAGCAGCTTAGTTGTGGAGCTGGACTGCCCTTTTCTTCTGCTTCCCTCACACACAGACACATTTTTCTCTTCTTTTTCCCTGTTATTTGTGGAAAGACATTGCAATCCTCACAGTACTGCATTCTTCACAGCAAGAATCCTGTCTGCTTGCAAACGTCAACTGGTCTGTTAGCACAAAGAGAAAAAATGCAATACCATCTGACTGGTTAAATAAATAAATGCCTTTTCCACAATTCTAAGTCATCCATTCCATGTGAAACTGCAGAGACCATCCTTCTGCTTGATTTATGATACCCTGTTAGCCACAGAATTACTTAGTAAAATCAGTTTGCCTTGATGTAAAATTCTGTCTCCTCACCAGGAGAAAAAAAAATAATGTAAGCCCCACAAAAAGAAGACATTAATTTAGGAATAGTTGAGCTATCATTGACTTATCAAAATAAAGCTAGAGACATAAATCAATTCCACTGCCTGGACAAAGATAAATCAATAAAGCTCAGAAAGACATTATTGATTCCGTAGCCATCACTCAAAGGCTCTTCATTTGATTCCTCAGCCATCTGTTTAATTGAAATGATAATTCTGATAACTTCTGGTGGGCCCTCTGCATGTTGACTTTGATACAATGTTATTCAATCAAATACAGATGGCTGTGACCTCCTGTCAGTGAGAACCCTAAATGTGTTATCCACATGGATTAGCGTGGGTAGATACATTTTGCTTTAAAGTAGATGCTTTTGTCTAAACTTTTTCTTACATGACCCTGAGCAAGCAAGTCTTTTGTTCAAACCATCCTCTAGTTCCGGATAATTTCATCCCTTCACCTCACCAGCAGCTGGAGAGTAAACTAAACGGTTAACATATGTGTTTGGTATTCATCCTTCAAACACCCTTCTATCTTAATTTCTGCACAGGGAATCATTTGCTTGTATCTTATCCTTGGCTTGTACCTATTCAGCGTAAAGACAAAAGTAAAGAAGCTGTGAAAAGTCTCTTTGGTACAGATATTTTGGTGGCTTTATGGATTTCTTACTCAAAATCTAGCAGAAGAAAAAATACTATTCATCTGCGGTCTAAGAAAGTGGTGTGTTAAGACATGTGGATTAATGTTATAAACCTAAGAAAAAGTATTATACAAAATTACGCAGTGACTCTACAGCAAGAACCTCGAACTAAGATTAAATTATTTCCTCATTTTAGAGAGGTTCCCTGTCAAGTACTAAAATAGAGACCCAGATACCTTTCTGTGACAACATACAAGGGAGATATTTTCTGGTTTGCTCAAAAAGCAAAACAGAGCTCCTGGTGCACTATAGAATCTTATTCCTCCATAATTAAGCAAAATTCACTGTACTGCACTGCAGGAAGAAAGCAGCAACATATTGTACACCCTTCTTCTGGTGCTATAATTAGACAGCAGAACAAAAATGCACATCAGAATCTGAGGACAACAACTGAAAATTGTTAAGCTGTCAAATGCTTTTGGCACAAGCTTTCCCCACCACAGTTAACTTCCTCCTAAACTAGAAGAGCTCGAAGGCATAAAATAAAATGCACCATGATTAAGACAGAAAGGTCAAAATTTGCAATTCTGCTACTTTGTTTTTAGCATTCTGTAAGTACACAAAAATCAGGGCTACACTAACCTGAAAACCAGAGAAAACAGATATATAATAAATCTAAACAGAATGATGTAAAGTGACACTAAGTTCTAGATTAATGGAATATATAGAAACAGAGTATGACAGTGGAAATAGTGTCCTATTTCCAAATAAAGGATCTAACCTAAGTAAAAATTAAAGTATTGAATCTCCAGCTCTAAATTAATCTGTATCACAAAACTGTACCCTGGCAGCATCCTTCCAAAGGACTGGATTTTGTACTTTCCATATTCCAGTGCAGCAGAACTAAGCAGGGAAAGTTTTTCAAATACAGACATTTACTTGAAGAAATGACTTGTGAGTAGGAAGGAAGAGCCAGTGGTGATCTCTGGAAGCAGCTGCCTTCCCTTCAGCAGGAGGACTCATCTCAGAAAGCACTTAGCACAGCCTTCAATGGGTCAGTGCCTGCCTGAGCAGCCTTGGAGAGAACATCCTGGAATCCTCCCGTGCTGCAGACTCCCCATGAAGCGTGCAAGCACCTGCTGTCTGTCAAACAAGGAATTCCTTGTATCTGAGCTGGCCAGCCCAGAAAACTGTGAAGCAGAAAGCTGTACAGAGCGAGGGGAATCGTGGATCACTGTTCAGAGGGCAAGAGAAGCTTTCTGAGCAAAAGTCAACTTCAGACTTGTATTTGGTTACAGGCTTGTCATTGCTGCTCAGGAGGAAGTTGTGGTGAAGTTACAGCCCTGTCTTCTCCAAAGTCATTGCTATGGACAATATATTCCTTCCAGGAAACATGGAGGAAAGGACCCCTATGCACCTAACGACTTCCACTGTTCTCAGAACAACAAAGTAGCACTGAGGCAATGGGCTCTTTACACAATTTCTCCCTTTCCATACCCATCAAAAAGCCAGAAAGCACCAAACTTTCAAACTTTCACAATATTCTTTACAAGAGGACTGAAAGAAGGTTTTTTCCTGTAGGAAAAAGGCTCTAGCCTATTGGCAGGAATTTTAGCCTGCACTGGAGCCAGCTATTAGATACCATTGAACTAATCTTACTTTCGTATGACACTGTCCACTCTAGAACCCCATGTCAGCATAAATGGGAAATTATACTTTCTACAACGATACTACACTTTAACAGCATTTCCTGGTAGCAGCAAATACAGTTAGAGGAGAATCTGCTTAGAGAAGCAGAGACCGAAAAAACCTGCACACTTTTTCACCCCCATTTTCAGTGTCTGAAATTGAAGTAACAACATTTCAGTGTATAATGCTGGCCCAGCACACCAATAAATTTTGTAGCTGGAGGGTAGATGATAACTTAGTACCATAGCACAAACTATTTGCAACACAGCCACTTCCCATTAACATCAATTAATGCGCTATTTACAACAAGCAATACACTTTACTTATAGAGCTAAAATAACTAAACCAAGTCATGTAAGGAGGCATTCTTTTAACAAAGAAAATATCCCTGAGGAGTTTTTAATTTCAATCCTAATTTATGTGTCTATCATGATGAAAAACTTGAAAGAAGTTATTTTTTCCATATATGAAGCCTATCAGCTTTCTATTACTGACACAGTTTATGATTTTTAATACTGCTATAGTTCATCAGGGAATAAAGTGTCTCAAAGATGGGAAGGGGACAGAGAACACTATATAATCAGTATTCTAAGTTAGTACCATTGTGTTAAATAGCCTTCTCACTCTCTTTGGTATAGAAAATTGAATTTGAAAAGCAAATACAGAGGCAGAGAGTAGCAAAAAATTGTTCTGCCTAGAATGCAGAATGCAATCATATCCAATTAAAGTCAATAAATATCATTTGGCGATGCAAGCCTAGGAAAGAATAATTTGTACAACAAACATTTTGATAAATAATTTTTCATATAAATTTACCTTTTTCTCTAGCTATTGATTACCATTACAGAGCAGGGAATATTGACATGTGCATGAAACCATAACGAGCTAAAATCAAGTTTCAGATAGAGTATCTCTGGTTTGTCTCCGTGCTTGGAATTAAACAGAAATGCTCAGGTTCTGCAATAGATTCTGTAACTGGCTCTACCACAGAGCTGTCAAGGTTGGCTAACCATCCAAGACATCATTCTGCTGTAATCTCCCTGAGAAGCTGTGACAGTGCAGAGATGCCAGGCTGTGAAGGGGATTTACCTCCCAGCCAGGTTCTGCTGATTACTGAGCTTCTGGGCCACCCTGGCCTCGCATACAAGAAAACAAAAATCACACTAGAAACTTTAAATCACACCAGCTCATTGGCAGAGATTGAGGGATCAAGTTTTCTTACTGCCAAAATCCTGAGCTTTACTTCTGTTTCCCCATTTGCACCAGGGCCTGGGGGATGTTCATCCTCCATAGGATAAAGGGCCTTACCATTCAAAATTAAGGTCATAACGTGCCATTTAAAATTATATTCTTCGTACACACAAACCAGATTCTCTGTCAATTCTTCTGGGGGGAAGAGAGCATCTTTTCATCTGTTATTAACAGTAAGTTTACGACAAAATACTTTGAGACTCCTAAACTAAAAACTAGTGAATTGATAAAAATTCTAAGAATAAAAAAAAAAGAAAAAACAAACACTACTGATATGTTGAGAATAAATTTTCATAAAGATCTCATGAAAAATAATTCTTGTCTGTTTTTATACATATTTTAAGAAAGAATGAGAATTCATCCAAGAATGTTGTTTCAAAGCAAAGTAGGATTTTAACTGTGAAAAAAACCTTCCTTTTCTAATTCATGTGACCAGAAGAACAGCCAAAAAGTATAACACCAAGCTAGTCTTTACAGACTAAAGAAAAACCCAAAATAAAGATAGAATTTTAAAAAATGAACACACACACAAACAAAGACCAGAGGGAAGAAAACAGAAAGCATTACAAAAGCTGTGACTGTTAGAGGAACACACCAGCATGTTTAAGGAAAATGTGGTCAAAACTTGGTTTGCAGAAAACATTCTGATTCTGTCAGTCTGATCCTTTCTATGAAGAATAATATTCTCCAGCCTTTCACAGCCTTCTCCTCTTTCCAGCTCTTCTGCCCAGCAGGCCTGGTGAAGGAATTAGTGAAGGACTTTTGGCACCCTTTTGGAAAGGCTGCTAGCAGAACAGAGGCCTGCAATTAATGTCATGGATGAGCTAAGGCATAACATGTTCTCATCATACATCCCTCCCAAAGAAACCCTCCCCAGATAGTATTCCTGCTGCAACAGAGGAAGCTGAGGTGTTACACTGCTAACAGAGCTGGAAATCACAGAAGCACAGAATGGTTTGGGGTGGAAGGAACCTTTAGAGGTTATCTGATACAACCCCTGCAAGGAGGGACATCTTCAGCTGGGTCAGGTTGCTCAGAGACCAGGGATCTCCATGTGATGCATTTCTGTTTGAAGACACAGATTCTGAAGTTCCTCCTCTGCCACACCAATAAAGAATTGCCATGCAGATTTGTGCTGTGTTTCTAAGCAAACCTAAGGACACCAAAATCCATCCCTCCAGCTGCCTGATGAGTCTGTTTGGCAGGTCACAACATTTAAATAAATACGTGGTGCTTTAATCTGTGCCTCACAGTGAACTTTCTGCGATGTAGTAACCAAGGGATAACCCCAGGCATTCACAAAACCTTGGCTAGTTTACCATTCTACTTAAATTAAATATTCATTTATTCAAGTCTTAAGCTTTGGGAAGGTTCTTATTAACAAGAGCAAACAATGCAAGTACAAAATTGAACTGAGAAGTACTGATAAGACGGGGGCATTTTAAGCCCTGTATCCCATTTAAATATGACCATTTCATGACCAAACTCTAGAGTTTAGTTTTGCCCTGGAGAATAGATTCAGTATTACACCTGCATGATGCAAATATCTGACAATACAAGAATATCTTATGAGTTTTCAGGAACACATTCATTTCACTGATGTGTATGGAATTACAATTCTGTAGGAATGCTTGGATTCCAGGCTGATAAAATTACAGGATGGGGGGAATATCTTATTTAAAAAAAAAAAAAAAAAAACAAACATAGTAAGTAAAGCTTGGAAATAAACAAATTCATTTCCAAGCTTTACTTACTAATTCAGAAAATAGGGATAATATTGTACAGCTGAGGTGATCAGACACACCATATCCTACAGCAAATGACAAATGAGGAATTGCTGTGGACTAATACCCTGGGCTGGCACACAGAGCCTGGCTCAGCTCCTGCAATACAACAGACCTCTGACAAGTTACTGAATCTCACAGCAGGAGAGTAATTGGGAATTGGCTGGCTAGAAAACAATTCCATTGGTGGGGGAGGCAGGGGGAATGGTGACAATTTAGCCCTTCTTTTGCTCTATCAAGACAGAACTGAGTTCATTGCAAAGGCCAGAAAGACACAGCCGTGTGTCCCTCAACAGCCTCAGGCTTTGGCACTCAGGCTCATGTGGAGGATGGAAGTTTAAGTGATGTCTGATTTGAGCCTTGAAACTCCAACTTAGCTCATATCACATCTTAATGACCAAATTCTGGGTTCTTCTGAGCCTCCCTTTCCCACCACTGGCATCCCACCTTGATATCCAGACATAGTTTTGTTCCAACAAAGCAATGACAAAACCCCAGGAGAAACCTCCTGTAATCAGTCACTGAGTCTTTGCCTGGTGTCTGCCCAAGGGCACTCAGATGCCACAAGAGTACAAACAGCAAAAGATGCCCAACTACTTGCTAGCAGTTAAAAAAAAATTCATTCTGAGGAACATTGTGAATACAGACACAGTCACTGTAGTTAGGATGAGCCCATGTAGGATTTCTCCAACTGAGCAAGTAAATCCTTTGGACCTTGTACAAATTATATACAATTTCATGAGGGCTGTGCTGGGCCACATTAATTATCAAAATGTACAAAACATGATACAAGAAGGCTGTTACATGGTTTTTAAGCCTCAACATCTGAGACTTCTCAAGACATAAGGCCTCCCATCAAGTTATTTCACAACTGTTTATTCAACAACAACAGTCTATTGGGATTCTAAAACTGGTTTTAGGACTGACTTTAAATTTTTGGCCCCTTTACAAGATTATTTCCCACTATGTCACTTCATCTCTGAGAATCACAGCTCTTAGAAAGGAAATCAAAATTGAACTCAGTTTATTTAGTCTAATCCTTTGACAAACACTGATTAAAGGACTCTTGGTCCCCATACACCTCATATTTAGGATTATGCTGTCCTTACCCACAAATAGACAGAAGCTGACCAAACCATCCTTCCTAAAGCTCTCCAGACCTCTTCAGGGAGCAGCTTATCATAAAACAGGCCAGTCACAGATGGTAGAGGAGACATTGGCTTGAAAACTCAGTGTCTCCTGAGGGAATATACAGGTTCCTAAGTACCCAGATTTTCAATTAGCAGCTGCCCAACATCAGTACATTTATTGTATGCAGTGAGTAAGCAGCACAAAATATACTAATCAAATATATCTTATGCCCTAATGTGATTTCAAGGCGAAGCCTGGCAAAGGACATAAACTCTTGTTCTTTTTCACACAAATGTGAAATGTGACAATTCCTCCTTGTAAAGTAATGGCCTAGAAGTAGAAAACTGCACAAAAAGCTGTGGTGTGGTTTATTTTGGGGCTAGTTTAGGGTTTGGGGGTTTAAATTAATTTAGAAAATGTATAAGGTATGCAGTATTGAAAATGCTGGAAAGCCCACCTTACAGGGAAATTTTCTTTTTTTTTATTGGAAAAGAAGAATAGAAAATTGGTTCATCCTTTTGAAGAAGCCTCATAACTTTGCAAGTGAAGGATTCATGCTTGGAGAAACCCCAACAATTCCCCAGAAAACAAAAGCTGAATGTGTACATGTGACACTGCCTCATCTGTTCTAACATTTTCTTTATTTCCATAATTACACACCATTTTTCAAATAAAACAACATGATCTGTGCCTTTCTATATCCTTAGATAAGAGCACAGTGTCTACTGCTGGGGTCTGTGCTGCTTATTCCAGACAAGCAGAATTCATTAGAGCTGTTTAAACAAAAAGAACACGGGGAACAGTTTTTACCTACAGCTTAAACAAAACAAAAAGAGTGAAAATTTGCAGCTTTTTGTCACCTACATAATTTTGAAGCCAAGTTAACTCTGCATTTTAAATGAAGGTGGCTCTGCTACTAGCTGAAAAAGAATTTCACTCTGTGACTGTTAATTAAATTATTAAAATAAATACCTTAGAGAAAAGAGATCTTATCATATAAAGAATTTAACTTATTAAAAATATTCTGGACTATTATTATAATGTAAATTATGTAAAAATACAGGCTTTGGAAAAAAATACAAGATGTGGCACCTTAATTTCTATAAAATGGATATCATGTTATACTCTCCTGTTTAATTTTGCCAAGTCTTCGTGTTTGACAGTGTAATTCGCAACTTAACATTTTCACAGCAAGTGGAATTTGTGGAATTTTCCTTTTCTGGATTTGAGGCAAGAACTTCTTCCTGCCAGAAGAGTTAATGGTCCCCTTTCCCCAACTCAGCCCCACATTTTGGTTTTTTCCACATGATCCTGACAAAGACCAGAGCCTTGAGGGGCATCTGCCCACCTCTCTGAAAGGACAGGACAGAAGTAAATATATCATGCATAATAAAGCATTCCAGTTTACTTTTCATAACTGCCCCTTTGTTATTCTTGTTTCAACACATTGGCAACGGATATATGTGAAATATTTAAATCAAGATGTTGATGGAAACAAATACAAAGACAAGATCTTTCCATAACACAGAAATCAGTGTGAGATGAATTTCTGCAAATAAACTTAGCATGTGGCCTCCTCACATTACAACATCTGGAAAAAACCTCTTTTCTAAGCTCTTCTGAATTTCCTGATCTTTATTAAATATCCCCCTTCCTCCCACCATATCTCCTTCCCCAGTCCTTAAAAATTCTTTTTGCTAAATTTTCCTTTTCTTTGGTCTGACAAACATTAGTCAAGGTGGATTATAGATTACTTTATTCCCTTCTTTTTTAAGAGACTTTCCTGCTGGCACTTAACTGAGGTAATAATGTTGGTCGGTCTTAAAGCTTTAAGCCTCTAGAAAATACTGTAAAAAGAAACATCAACTTTCAAAAAGTTGGATTTAATAAAGAATTTAAAAGAAAAAGAAGGAAGGAACTATCTGAAGGGCTAAATTGAATGTTGAGACACAGCCCATCCTCTGAGAAGCTACAAAGCTGGTGCCAACCAAAGAGCAGGCAGGATGGAAAAGATCCATCTAGAATGTCCATGCAAACATATCTACTACAATTAGAAAATCTGGTAAGCACCATCACTGCCCAAGTGCAGAAGGAACAAGTTTCCTCATGCTGCCACTCTGCTGAGGATCAAGGTGCTGGAGGGCAGGTCTGTGGAGTGCAGTCACTGCTGTCCCCTGCTAACAGGCACTGCCTTTCCCTTGGATTTGCAGTTATGAGCACTCCCCAGCAAATGGCCCAGGTGGTTAATCTCTGCCTTTCATGATGCTCTGTGTGATGTGACAAGGAGGAATGTTATCATAATTTAGGGACAGCAAGGATTATGTGAATAATAGTTGTTTGAAGGACCTTGAGAAACCTCTTTGTAATGAAAAAAACCTCCCAAGACTCCCAAAATCCTCTACACCTATACAGCCATAGCTTAAGATGGTAAGATGTGACATCCTGTACTTATAAAGAGCTTGAGATGAGTTACAAGTAACAGAAAAAAATTACATTGATTACACTGCAGTTCATACGTTAAGAAATTGTAGGTGTCCTAAAGTGCTTCACAACTTTCAGATAATATTAGTGCAGTGTGTAATGGTAATTTCTACTAAACTTTCAATCAAATCTGATTAATTTATATTTGAGAACATATTGGGGGTAGGGGAGAGGTGAACCTAACAAAGAAAAAATGAGTAATTAGGAATACACCATCCCATAAGAGCATTTAGTCAGTTAAATCTGACTCCTTCCCTAACCCGACTGAGCAACTCTCCCACTGTCATATGCTTAGTGCTCATCTGAATTCATTCCTTTCTCACACAAAATTTGTTAACTTTGTCTTGTTACTGGGAGGTCTTTCAGTAGTTTCTATGGGTCCATTTCCATTTTTTACTTTAGAAAAGTTCTTTTCACATTTTACCACACTGAGATTGATCTATGACTGATGAAAAAGTCTTTTGAAATTTCAGCGAGTTTTTTTTTAATTCTGTTTAAAAGGCATCACTCCACGTCAAATATGTGTGTAACACAGTATTTCCATGTCTCCCACATGGTTTCATAATTAGCCTGCTCTACCAGAATGAGCAAAATATATTGCAGGTTTTCAGCCACTTAAGAATCTGCTGTCATCAGAAGTTAGGCTAACCACTGAATACCTCACTTTTGCTGCCCAATAGTGCTCATAAATGAAAATTGAAGCTGGATTTAAGATCTGATGAGACTTCTGACCATTTGGTTCTTCCAAAGAGTTTTATTTTGGAAATTTCCTTTACTCTTTTTGGCACACCATTCAGAGATTAATCAAGGAAATTTGGTAGAATGCATCAGCTTTCTTCAGTGTCTAAATTCAATATGGTCACTGCAAAGTATGAACTTGCAGAGGACACATTTACAACTTGCAAAATAAAGGTCCAGAGGTCCTGTGAATTCACCACAAGGTGAGTCCTTTCAAAAAAATAATATGTCCACTCCTGTATTAATTTAATAAACATGACACTAAAATATAAGACAGTTTTACCTCACAGAAAGAAATTTAACAAATTCCATGCATCTCATTAATCAGAAGATACTGAAAAGCATTCAACAACAGGGAAAATATTCCGATACCAGATGGTTCTTGAAGCACAAAATCTAGGAAAAATGAAAGCTGAGACCCGAAGTGAGACAAGCTTCCGTAGAAGTAAAGCATTTCTTTTCAAATTAGCAGTTGGGAAAACTTGGCATTGGAATCATTTTCCTAGTGATGAGGGGGAATCTCTACTATTCCAAGTCTGTACAAAGAGAAAGAAGTAGCCTGGAAGATGTTCACTCTGTTACACTCAGTCCCTGCAACTCCATCATCTACTTCTGCTTATCCTTTAAATAAAATGGGTGTCTAGTGGTGACTTTATACAATGCTACTTTCTATCACTTTCGAAGTGGAACTTTGAGACCCAAGATTTACAGATGGCTCTAAAATACTGAGGCACAGACAGTTTGACAGCCAGGCTAAGGTTGCATGTAGGTTCTGTTATGAGCTTCTTAACCAAAGTTCTACCTCTATGGAGAAGAAGAAAAAAAAAACACACCAAATCAACTTCTTTTTTTCTTCTCTTTTCTGAATGATTACATACTTATTTGGGGCCCAGATCAGAATTATTATTGCTCTAACACCTTTGAACCTGTGCAGAGTTCATTTAAAGTATTCCAAATGAACACTGGGGTAGTGGGGTAAAAGAGGGCAGAAGAAAAGAAAGTGATTTTGGAGAGTTCCCTTTGCTTTCAGGGTGAAGAGAGAATCCTCTGGATGACAGACATGTGTATCAGTATTCCCCCGCAAGAGGTCAGGCTCTTCAGTTGCTCCTGTTATCTTCACCTTTATTCCTGATCCACATGAAATACTTTGGAATGCACAGAAATCCACATGAAAACAATGCTCCTGGTTTTTCACATCAGCAGTAGAACTGACCCTTTAATAAAACTTTCTTGTAATCAGAATTTGACTATTCTTTTTCATGTCCTAATATCAGTCAAAATAACATTTTCCTAGTGCCACTGTAACACACACAGTTCTGTCAAGATTTCCACTGTAGAAGCAATCACTGGAGGTTTATATCTCAGCTCTTTTCCAGTCACACAGGGCTACAGTTGAAATAAAACTTGTCAGCCCACATGCATGTTCTGTGTTTAAAAAAAAAAAAAAAAAAAGGAGGGGCGGGGGAGAAAAAAATGGTGGGAATTGAATTAACTGGTCAAAATATTTTCTTGCTGTAGAACCTTGGAAAGCCCTTTCAGGTAGTTGCAGTTATGTGAGTCATGACAAAACTCCAATGTTTAGCAGTTCTCAGAGTTCAGCACAGATGTGCTTTCTACACTTAAAAGCTAGCAAACATTAAACAGCAACAGGTCTGAAACCAACCTCTGGGTTCTGGCATTCCTGACATGCAGATGTGTGTGACTGTGGCTCAAATCCTGCAGCCAGAACCTGCCAGACCACCACAACCTGAACAGGTCAAATCTGGAAGTAAGAATCCAAATATCTGAAGATGTGGGAAAAACAAATCTGAGCTTATTGCTAGAATAAATGTTTGTCTTCATAGAGATATGCAGCAGAACACTCTTATCATTAAATCGGTTATTCTATCATACAACAAATTTACCCTAATTGAGAATTCCTTTGATAGTAGGAATTGTTCTATATGGAAACAATTAAGCTACTAGCTGGAGTAATTTAAGGCAGTCCTGAGACTAATCTCAGCAGCATCAAGGGCTACAAGACTGTTCTTGCTCAAAAGTCCATTAAGTCTACTTGACATATTTGAAAGATTAGCCCACAAGCTACTTTCATATGCACCAAGAAGTTCCAAAAAGGAAAGAGTTAATTACTTGTGCCCAAGTCACTATACTGATAACTGTGCTTTATTAGCAGTAATAGACCACAATCATTTGTGACCTGTCCAAACAGCGTTTTAACAGAAAGGAGAAATGTTAGATGGGACACAAAGCTGCTCTATTGACTTCTGAATTTTGGCTTTCTTTTTACAGCTTCCAGAAGTCTATAGAAACAGCATGGAATGAACCAGGAAAAAGACCATTGTAACAAGTACCATATTCAATTTTATTTTTTCCTCCAGTATTTAAGTGGATAAGTTATGAGCGTTCTCACAGAGAACAAGAGGGCATTTAACCATAAAAGTGCCAAAATTGCTCATCTTTTACCTAGGAAACAGAATTCAGCATGAATTAAAACATAATTTAGAATTAGTCAAGACTTTTACTGACTTTAAAAATTGCCTAAATAATTAGATACCATCTAGAGAGTAAATAATGGACTAAAAGGACTGCTTGTGCCCACCTTTTATGAAAGCACAGTTACAATGGATCCACCTCTATCAGTTTCCTCACTCTCACCCTGAACCCACAAATACTTATTATGCCATCTCCCATTCCCAGCAGCACAGCTGCCTTCAGCCTGGCTCTGATGCTCAGAATGAAGCTCTCCCTCTCTGAGAAGCAGCACTGAGCAGCAATTCTCAGACTGAGCAGCAGTGCAGTTAATTCTCACACAGCCTCTCCATGTTTCAGATGAACTCTTGGGCCTGTAAATGTCTTGGCATCTCCAGATTCAAGTGAACATTAGTCCAAAAATAACTTCCTTCCCTGAGCATTTGGACACTAATATCCATGAAGTCAAGTTACCATCTCCTAAGTGAATACATTGGCAATCCAAAGCTACCAAGAGAAAGAAGAGAAGAAAAACATTTCAGTCTTGAAGAGGGAGCTGAGCTCTAATTGCCACCCAGCTATTAAGTGATCTTGGTGCCAGATCTTATGGTATCCATATGTTTTCCCACTGTCAAGACAGTACAGTAATGCCAAACTTCTTTTCAAAAAGTGCCTTGAGAACTACTGATGAAAAAGGCAACATAAAAGCAAAGTGTTTATTATTATTACACTTATTTGAAAGTAAATATGGTCCCATAAGATATATTTGTTCCTGTTGAGGAATTTTAAATTCTTGCTGTCTACTGCCAAATCTATGCCACCTGGGTTTTGTTTATTAAGGAGGAGTAGGTATAAGAGGACTTAAAATGAGACATTTTCCACAATAAATGACAGGCACAGTATAGTGCCTGATTTATAGAGATCTAAATTTCTGACACTCCTAGGAAACATTAAGGAGGCTTGGCACAAGAAGGAAATACTTTTAAAAAAAGAAAAGCTGTTGGTCAGAAAACAGAGTGCTTTGCTTTGGTTGCTGGAAGTCACGCTCACAACTCTCTTTCAAATGAAGTCCTGTTGCAGCAGAAGATCTCCCCAAAAATACCAAAATACAAATATATGCCACCAGTGAGGTTCTTTGCCTTCACTGTCTGCTGTGGTTGTGGTTTAACACAAGTTGGTTTGGGAGACTTTTGCTTTAGAGGAAACCAGAAACAATTATCATGAAGTCAAAAGTGTTATACAGTTTTTAAAATTACTAAGATGAGAATCCAGGCAATTGGCTTATTGATATGAGATCAAAGAGGATTTTCCAGAAAGGAAATACAGAGAAAGTCTGAAAGGAAATAAAGAAGCAGCAAAGAAACCAATGATTCCCAGCTTCAGGAAATAAGATGTAAGGAAGGACTGAAAAAAAAATCTAAAAGTTGAAGTGAAGAAAACCAACAGCTCTGTTCAACAATACTTCATGAAATAACCAGAGAATGGAGCATAGCTGGATTGTTTAGGCAGCAAATCTATTGTTCAGTGCTAAATTCAGGGTAATTTAATCCCCAAACTGAACGTGACTCTGTAATAGCAACTGATGCATTTCAATTAACTCATTCATTTCTCTTCCTGAGCTATTGTTCACAGGAAAGTGAAGATGTTGGTATCCTCCCAGCACATCTGTTTCATGTAGTAAAAGAAGTGGCTGAATTCTTCATGGATGATCCTCAAAATTCTCACACAAAACCTCCTAATTCTGTAAGTTACGATTTCTTAGAATGTAACAAAAAGCATAGGCACTAACTCTAGATCTCCTTAAACCACACAAGCATATAGACCAATGAAACTGAAAACTAATTTAAACATCTCAGCAGGAAAATAATTCCAAATGAGATTCCAAAAGGTATTTTCTTCATTTTCACAGGTATTTTCCTGCTAAGGGAAGAGACTCTGTTCCTGGAGAATTTTCATCTAAATGCACCCACTCCTACCTTCTCCTCATAGATTAACAGTTATTAAAAACAGCAGCTAACACTTGCCCAAAGCAAGGCCACGTATAACCTAACAGAATGGGCAGGGAGACACTGCCAAGAGACAATAAAATGTCTACTCCACTCTGAGTCAAACCCTAGTTTTCCATTATGCAAGGAAACTTTTGTCAAAACGAGAATGTGTGTGGCCTCATGAACACAGAAGGCTGTGAGTCTGCTCTGCCCAGTTCTTGGCAAGGTCTCTGTGCACAGGACTGGGTGACATTACTCCGGCTGTGCCACATCCAGGACAGTCCCCTACCGACAAATAAAGCATGAGTCAGTCTCTCCTTAGAAAACATGTCCAAGGGAACTCAGCTGAAATGGAAACATCTCCGCAAGATTTCTTCTGCTCTACATACCGAGATCAGATCTCAGTACTTTACACTGAAGACAAATTCCTATCGCTTTTACATACAAAAAAAAAAAAAAAAAAAAAGCAGAACCATGTTAAAATGGCACCACACTCAAAAAGTTCCAGAGGTTTATGTATTCCCTTGGGATTGGTAAAACATTAACAGTTTGAAAGGGAAGAACACACAGGGTGTGAAGGTCCTCAGGGATCAGTGCTTATACCACGTAACAGGAAACATCTTGCTTATGCACAAAGACTGCAGTGGTGAATTAAGGAGTTTATTTTTTGCTTATTTTAAAGTGAAGCCTGCAGCTGTGCCTCAGCCAAGACTTGCATGCATGTTTCTGTCTTAGAAGGAGGAGGGAGAACAAGAAAAGAAGCAAGCAAGCACTGAGATCAGAGTCAGGCAACAAAACATGTCTGCCTGCATTTTTGTACTGACGCCATTTTTTCAAGGGTTAATCTTAGCAGCTCTCAGGATAACTGACTCATTTGTGTGGTCTGAGCAACTCTTTAGCTACCTCATTCATTGCACTTAATCCATTGTGAGAGCAAAAACATCAGATCAGAAACCACATTTGTAAAAGGGATAATCACATAGAGGATTTTAAGGGAAAATGCTAAATAAATGCCCTTATAATTGTTGCAGGCAACTCCTTTTAATTTTTTGTACCATTGGGTGAATCCCTTATCTCTATAAAGACACTGACTACCCACGGCTGGTGCAACTCCAACTTTCTCCAAAAGACAGCCCAAGCGTTTCAAAATCAGTTCACAATTCAGTGTGATTTGTACACACCTAGTGGTCCAGGTCAAGGTGATATGAGTGAGGAATCTCCATTTCAACTTCCACATTCCATACAATGAGCATCTTTAGTGGGTGATTCTTTCACGCTCTGCTAAGACTGCACAGTCCCTGGCAGAGCTTGGGCTGGGGAGATGGCTGCAGACTCACCTTCCTGCCACACTGCCCTGGGAGGAGGGCCCAGCACACTGAGAACTTTCCCCTGTCATTCTCCCACACAAAATGCTTAAAAGACTCCTCATTCCCTTAATGGGAAGGCTTCCCATCAGAGTGCACAGCCACACACACAGTTGTGGCTGAAGGAGTAATACCTGAGCTCCTACTGCTTCTCACCTTCTCTACCAAAAGTTCTAAGCTGATATTTTCTAGGTAAAGCTCTAGATAGCCCACACAGGCCTTTGGACCAAGGCACAACCCCTTATAATGGTGACACTGGCTGTTTTACTGTCCCACTTCCACTGCAGAGACAGGTGACACGTTCCATAGGTGGCACTTTGTCCCTCTCACTCATCCTTCATCCTTCCTCACATGCCTGAAGGCAGAACTGCAGCTCTCCTACCCGATGAATGTGTCCCACCTCTTCGCAACACTCGTTTCCACTAAACTTCAAGGAATTTTGTAAGTCTTTGAACTCTTCCCACTGCTTTTCCACCCCTTCAGCAGAACAGAAAAAACACACTGTTCCACAAGTTATAAATGGATTCATAAGAGAATCCTTGACTTGCTGTGGTAGAAGTGCTCAGACTGAGTAGCATTTTTTTTCTTGCAGGGGAAACACACCTTTTCCTAAACTACCTCAGTGAGACTCTGACTAATGTATGACCACTTTTCAGAAATTAAAAAATGGGGTGTTTTCATTTAAAATGTTAACTTATGGCTTTTTGCAGCCCCCTGAACTTCTGAGCTGCAAACACATCACTTCTTTCACATGAGAAGCTCCTCAGAGCTGTTTTGTGATGACTTTTGTGAGCAATCAGCAGCACAACATGCTGCTGTAAATCCAGGGCTAGAGCTTTGAGTCCATCTAAAATTACAAATAAAACAGAACTACAGGATAGAGCAATAACAAAATCCACAGACATGATTACCACATGTTTCCAGTTTGTAGGACAGACAGAGGAGGATACAGAGCCCAGCATGAATACAGAGCACAGCTATGGCTGCCTCTATCCCATAGCTCTGCTCCCTTCCCATGCTAAAGCTTTACTTATATCCACAGAAATTAAAAAACAAGTCTGTGTTCCATATGGTTAAAAGGTCTCCATATCTAAGGATTTAACCTCGTCATGGCACAATCTACTATTGCATTTCAGCTGAGGAGAAACAATGCTATCATTGTAGCAGAAGTAACACCTTGGTCCTGCAACCTGAAAATGTGCATTCCAAAGCTGGTGTTAAACTCCAAGAAATGAAACAGTGGAAATCAACTCATTCATGAAGCTTCTGCTGCTTTCTGTAGGAAAAGCTGGAATACCAGCCACAAGTTTTCATGAATTTTCTCCTACTGAAAGGACTTGTTTTGTTGTTGTTGGGTTTGGGTTGGAATGGGTGGTTTTCATATTGCTTTTTTGTTTGGTTCTTTTTCCTCAGAAAGCAGTTTTCTCATGCTTGTTTCATATTCTGTTTTTCTGGGTAATAATCTAATAAAAACTGGCCGAATAACTGGTTAAAACATGCACTTGGCCATCTTCAAACACAGATCATTGCTGAAAAAGTCCTAGTGCACACCCAAATGTTATTAATGGCACCAACATACACCAGAGCTCCCATTTCTCCAACAATTAGAGGCAGATCTTGACTGGGGATGTGAAAGGTTTTGTTCTCTGAAGAAAAATATAAGGTTTTTTTTCTAAACAACATAGGATGAAATGAAAACTAAAGAGATGAAATGTTGAAATCTACAGAACAGTAATTCCAGCTTTAGTCACTGACTTGTGACTCGCAATCACAGCAGTTATTGAAAATAAAGCCACGTTTTTTGATTCTAATTCTTCCCAATTACACTGTAGCTACATTGACCCCTGTAGAAAGGGATGTGTGAGCACATGGGAAAGAAGAGTCACAATTCTTGAGACAGCTGCCTTATAAATCAGGATGACTTCTGAAGTGCTGGATGAATGCACATAAAACTGACACTCGTGTGAAAAGGAGAGCACATTCTTATTAGAGAGGAAACACTAGCACAGAGAAAAAGACAAAATCACAGGAAAAAAAGAAATCACTACAACTTTTTGCACTGGTCTAACCATTAATGAGGAGCTGGGGTAGATTTTAATTAACTTTTTTGCCATAACCTTTTACTGCTTTTTGTACCTGTTTCTTTTCTAAGCTCCAAAGAGGAACAAAGGACCTAAAATTGCAGAGTATTCCCACTCCATTTAAGAGCAGTTCCATCCACTTGTGGAAAATGAAGCGATTTGCAAAGTTAACAGAAAGGGTGACAAATGCTAACCACCTAAGAGCTCAGTGCCTCAGGGAACTGTCCATCCCTAATTGCTACCAAAACACATTCCTACATGGGCAAGGGCACGAGAAACAGCAGCAATTCCCTTTCACTTAAGTACTATATGACCAGAGAATTGCTATGTTTTAAAAAATAGTTACATTTTATTAGAAAGCACATTCCTACTTTGTTTTATATGGGTTAGATCGTAAAAAAGCTTGCTCAGAAGAAAATCCTGTGGCTTGAACTTGTAGAATCTCTAAACAGGCAGAATCTCTAAAGCAGAATTAGATTATTCTTTTCAAGTAACTAAGAATCAGGTTTCAGGGACATTTTGGGTAGACCCTAATTCCTGATGACACCAATTGATGTCTTGAAGGGGTTCAAAATAGTTAAGTTAGATATCTGTGGTCAGGAGTGTGAAACACTGAATTTCTAACAAGCCTGTTCGTGTGCCTTTTTCTCAGGTGACTACATATTTTGAAAATCTGTCCCCAAATTACTAAAGCTCCAGGTCCATTTAGAAACAAATGGAGCATGATTCTTAGGAAGCTAAGCAGGCCTTTCATTCAATTTTTAAACCAAGGCTTGAACCATTAAAGTTATTCATGCTCTTCCAATCCTGTAGGCATTCAAGCACTATTTCTTCATGGGTCTGCTTCTACAGTACAAGCATTTTGAGGTGTAAATATTCTTTCATATCTAAGCATTTAAAATTTCATACAGCACTAAATAGCTGAAAACCTGCATTTAAACAATAATGCAGTATTTCTTTTTAAATTCAGCTTTAAAAACCTAAACATCTTTAAAGGTTATTTAGCCTCTTTTACTAGGGGGTCAAGTAAAAATCTGGAACAATTCACTGGTATAGACTAATTTTGCTTCTATACTTGTGTTACAGCATACTTTCCCAAATTGTAATACTAATAAATGGCAATAAACGGTTCCTTTCTGATACTGACAGTCCCAAACATGAGTTAATTGAAATCTTACTACACATTTACATTCACCTTCCACAGATTAGTTTTTCAAAAGTGGATGATAAAAAGAAAAATAGAATTTGTCTTTCACAACGTTCAAAATGCAGGAGAGAGGGAGAGAGGGAAGGAAAGAAGGAAAGCTATGATTTGTTCTACCTTTGGATAATTACTCTGAAAGCACTGAAATCCTGAATGTGTAAATACTTCTGCTCCTCAACAGTTTGGTTTCCAGAAGGACTATGAAGAGGCACCACACCTCCCCCAGAAGAGGCTACACATCATCGTGTTAAGCTCTTTAATACAATTTCTGGCAACAGGACTCCAGGAGATCGATAGCACTGCTTCCTAGGCTCTAAACCTGCTTTTAGTGATTTACTGTATCATCAATGGCCACTAAACCAAAATGCTGACGTGTCGTCTCTTCACAGGAGATTTGTCTCTATGTTTTCCTTTCACCCTCTTGAGGAAAAAAGCTTTATGAATGGAAAACATGCATTGTAAGTAATTCAACCTGTCAATCTCAAAGCAGATAAGGAACACAAAGGACATTCATTCCAAAAGAAATGTATGCCTCTTACATTAAGAATTTCAAACACTAAGAGGCATGGATGTAACTCAACATCCCACTGTCCATCCCATCAGTCCCATCTTCAGAATGGGTGGTGATCATGGGCTATATTATTCTGTGTGTACAACTATGAGAAATAAAAACAACATTAATAATACCAAAAAATACATAAACTAACTTATCTTAGAATTCAGTCTCACTTCTGCATTTGTACCACAGCATAGAAATATAGTAATTTTTTAATATTAATTTTAGGAAGCTCAAAACATCACAGGATTTCATTTGTAGAAAAACAAAAGTGTTCTTTGTATGTAGTCATACATTCCCAAACTATTTTAGCAGAATTTAGTTGAGGGAACGTAAAGCCTGTGTGACATGAAAATACTTTTGGAACATAAAGCTCCCTGCAGAATTTAACCTAATCAGCTAACCAGGCAAGAGTCTGACAAACAGGTTAGCTTTTAAAATGCAATGATGGGAAGTGTGGGGAAAAAAGTAAGTTCCTACCATCCCTGTTCTGCCTGCAGTGCTATTCTGCAGAGGGGGAGTGCCAAGCAAGTCTGATGACACTTTACAGGATAGCACTTCAACCCAGTGAAGAGCATAATTCAGAAGCCCTGGACAACCTGGTTTTTCTTTACAAGTATTTATCCAATAATAGGTGAGTAGCTTTTTAACAATGTGGTAAGAACACAATCACTTTTTCTAATGAGGATGCACTTTGCTCTGACAAGCAAAGCTCAACTCTAAAGCTTGTTTTGGTGTCTGTGGCAGCTGCCCAGTATTAACAATCTTATTTTGATTATCACAAAACCACTTTGGACAAGGTTTATATATAACAAAAACAAACAAACAGTCCTGGCAGGAAAATAAGTGGGTATAATGGAAGTATTATACCTGCAGAAACATGAGTAGGTATAATGGAACCATTCCATGAAAACAGGGGAGATGGGGTCTGTGTTACTTGTATTGTTTTCATGAGGCTGGAGTTTTGCTTGGATAAATTACAGAGAGGGATGGAAAACAGAATATCACACTGAAAGACAATAAAAGTAACTCCAATGTCCTGGCCATACCTGTAGCTGCTGGAGGACTTCACTTAGACAGTGAGATAATGTGGTATATCTTGGAAGAGTCTGCACCAGTTTTCTTGGTTTCTACTGAAAATGACATTTCATCTCTACAGCTCACTTCTGCCTTTCCTCCCTGCTTTTGCAGACTCTTCTGCAGAGACTGCAAAAAATAAGGAATGCTCCCCCAAATTTTCTGGAAATGGGGAAGTTACTTATCCCTGCTTACAGAGCAAGCTAAAAACTTTCCCTTAATCTTAAACAAAAACTAAGGATTGAATTTTTTCACAATGGTAAGCCCTGGCTTAATTCTGCTCCCACTAGAGACGTTTACATCATTGTATTTACACAAGGCTCAGTATAAATAAATACCTTTAAAATCCAGCCCCCTGATTAGTATAGACATGAAAAGAAATGTGGAAAATGGAAGTAATCTACGGAAGCAATACATGTGAATCAATAATGCCAACCAGTATTTATGGATCTCATTATCTCAACATGTGCTTTTTAGGATCATTTTAAATTACTATTAAAAATAGCCATAGGTACATTTAAAATTAATATTTTAGAGTTCAAATGGTCTGCATTTGCCAGTGCAGAGATGCATTTGTTATATAGCTCTATTAACTAAAGGAACAAAAGGTATTGCAGAATATAATAGCATTCTGTGGAAGAAGGGATTTCTACAGGAAAATGATTCAATTATTCTAAATCAATTATTACAGGAACAGCTACATAGCTCTATATCAATCTCCTTATGTGTTTCTAATTCTTTTGTCTGCTACCTGTGGATATTTAATTGGAATTAACGTAGAAAAATATATCCCGCTGGGAACAAGATTCAAATAGTTCGGATCATTTTTCTTGCTCTAACTTCTCTTTGTGAGGCACACACAGGGCCAAGTCAAAGGCATCACTTTGTGCAGCCAACAGCAGTCAGCAACAAGTTTTAAACAGAGCTCCAGGCTCCTCTGTGTGGGACAGCTGAATTGTCATGGACATCATCACCCTGGGGAAGAAACCCACACTAAGTGCAGCACCAGAGCTCTGTGTCCAACAAATCTGACAGCCATTATTTGATCGAGAGTCTTCAAAAAGAATAGCAAAGCCTTTCCAAAAGGAAAGCAGACTGTTCAGCCCTGTCAGCACGAGAAGTAAGGGTATTTTTCTTCAGCGGAATAGATGCAGACCATATGATCAAGAGGCGTAAGAAACACCTCAGACATCAGAGTATTTCTGCCTCTGGAGCCAGCTTTGCAGGTTCCTGCCAGACTCACCAGCCACAGGGACATGTTCATCCAAAGTCTGTACCGAGAGAAACGAGACCCTACTGATAGGCATCTGCCAACAGACCGCATGGAGAGCACAACAGTGAGCACTTCCTTTTTCTTTTATCAGAAGAGATTGTCTCCATGCCTCTCCCAGACTCTCCACTTCTCTGCAAGCATCAAAGGAGTTATGAAATGAATTACAGAGACAGCTGCTTCTTGGGTCAGAACATACCAAGGTCCTGCTCTACCTACCAGCCACATACAGCAAGAAAGATGGGGAAAAGAAAAAAAAGGGGAAAAAAGCTTCATACAGCAAGAGCTCATCCACTTCCATTTCTCTAAAGAGATCATATTTTATTCCTGTTGGTCCTTCTGTCAGTCTCAAGGGGTGCAAAAGAGGCCTTGATATATCTCTGGCAGGCCTCATGATGAAAAGGCTCTGTGAAATCCCTCTCAGATTTAGGGCATTCCCAGAGGGCTATGCAGCAGCAATTACAAGTGGTTAAGAAAAGAAATAGGAAAAGAAAGAGAGAAAAGAAGATGAAGGAAAGGAAGCACTAAGGAGACAAAAGAGCAGTTGAAACAAAAATTATATTACTCATTTGCATGCTATACTGGAAAATCTCAATCTTACTCTGATGTCCTGAAGTAAGAACACAAAAAAAGGAAGGTCTTAGGTTGCAGCATTAATGTAACACTGAAAAAAAGCTTGTGAGGAGGGAGAGAATGAGACACCAATATGTCTCAGCCAAGCTGTGTCAATGCAAAAAATATTAGAAATTACTAGTTGCCTCTAACAGAGGCATGTATAGATTCCTGTGGTCTCATCTGCCTTCTAAAGGGGCAGCTGACACTTAAAAAGTAGCATCACCAACAGAATCAACAGGGTTGCAGTGAGGGAGACAGGCTTTGGATGGAGATTATGATAAAAGGAGAGACTAGCACTTCTATCAATAGAGCCCTGATATTTTCCAGCCTGCAGCCCCCAGTGCCCTGGTGAGATGAACACCCAGCCCTTGCCACATGTACTGCTGTTTGCTGGCACTGATGGCTCCATCCAGCACACACACTTCCAGCCTAGTTGTTTTAATTTATGCCACAACACTTATTTTCAGAAAAACAAAAACTTAACAACTTCATTCACACCACACTGAAGGAACACAAGCTTCCATGAAACTAAAAAATACCATGCTGGTGTTCATATTAATGAAGTTACAAAATATTTCATTATCACATGTTGGAGTATGAATAATTTCTCACAGAATTTCACTTGGCAGCCTCCTCCTCCCATGTGGCCCATCAAGATAGTGCATTATCTTTTAACTTCTAGAAAATAGGACTTGCAAAGGATGATTGAAAGGCCAGAGTTGTTTATTCTGGAGGAGAGGGTGAAGGGGCTGTGTGACAATAACCTTCAAGTGTACAAAGGGCTGGTGAACAGAAGGGGATGTGCTGTTTCCCATGTGTTTTGTGTATGAAATAGTAAGGAAAAGGATTAGACATAAGGCAAAGATTTCTAAACACAGGGACAGAACAGCACATTGCTTTAGAAGTTTATGGAGTCTCCATCATGGGTAATCTCTAAAGACAGCTTAGACAAACAACTGAAGCAGTGCACAGTTCAGTGGGAGCCTCCTTGGACTGTGGTGTTTACTGAGTTCCCATCTTTTCATCCATATTCCTGTAGAATAACATACAACTTTGTCAGATAGTGGAAAAAGTAGCTCTAATTAATTTATACTTAATGGCACTTACATAGCACGAAGTAGTCAAATGCAAAAAGCAGAGAAATGCAGCCTTGTAAAGATACATAAATAAGAAGGTCAGGGGCTGCATTTCTCTGTACATAAATACATTCTTCAATGTGTATGATTGCAGTGTTGTTTTCCCCTTCTAGGCCATCTCTAAAACAGGAATTGCAGTCTTCCACTTCTCTTTCAGACCAATTGCACTTCCCATGCATATCACTCACTAATCACCAGCTGCTCCACTGGCTTTTCATGGCCTGATTCAGGCAGTAGACAAAATACCCAAAACATGGCACTGCACAGAATGGTGATAATACGGCTCATTTTTCTTCAAAGTATCTGTTCTTGTTGTAGAGTTACAAAACTCTTAGGTATGTGTGCATAACCACAGTCCTTATTTCCCTTCTGAACCAGTCTAGGTTTGCATTCATTCTCCAAAAAAACTTCATTGAACAAGGGATGGGGGGAGAAGAGTCTGCACGCAAATTAAAATGTTTCTAGGAAAACTTTATTCTCTTCAGCACAAGAACGAGTGGAAAATACAGTGAGTTCCAGCCCACATCTTTATTTGACCCTACTGTCTTGTTTAACCTGAGTTATTGGAAAGAAATCCAAATTAGAGCATAAAGGTTAACCAGGGATGTGTTCATGACCTCACAACTAAACTGCACAAATAATTGAAATTGGCACCACATATCCTACCCATTAGAAGCAGGAAAATTATCTTCAAGCATTTTGGAGTCCATAACAAAGCCAAATACCAGAAGCCAGCAGCATCCAATGGGACAGACAGGCATCACCCGGCTGTGTCCTTTCTTCTCTCCTCTGGCTATGAAGTTTTAATGTGTAGCCTCCATTTAATCATCACCTTTGTCTCCTCTGCATAAGGGAATGTCAAGAACAGCTTTTATTACTGCAAATTTATTTCCCTCTTGATAAGCTCTCAGCCAAGAGGCAAATCAACAGTCTGAGTTTGATTTCCCTTCTTCACCCCAGACTAATAGTACTATAACTACAGCCAGGTCCAAACCTCTGTTAAAATTCAATCTACCCCTGTGCCCAATAAGTGCCTCCAGCAGGACAAAATAAATCTAGATAACTATGAGTAATGAAATTATGCTGCAAAAAAAATTTGAAAATACCTGTCAGTCCACAAGAACAAGTGGTCTCTCTCTCAAACCCAATTCATATACAGTCTCTAGCCACAAGGATTTTTTTTGGCTCCCCTTCAAACCTACTTCAGCAGCAAAACAGACTATAATATTTCTGCACCCAGGAAAGCATTTTAAAGTCTTTTTTTAACCTTCAAACCAAAGTTCAGAGATGTTGTCTGACCTAACTCATTTCCTACAGCTTGGCAAGTTAGAGATGCCCCATGCACTGAGCCCAACACTCAGAGCTGCTGTGGCACCCATCCATCCATCTATCCTTCCTCCCTGAATCAGAAGCAGCAGGATTCTCCTCTATGGGCAGAAAAGCATCCTGGCCACATCCACACTGCTTTCACCAACTGGTGCTTAATAGCCAGGAATATCCCAGCTGCACAGGGAAACTGCTACCAGGGAGAGCAAAAATACTGAGCTTTCTAACATCACCCAACAGGTCCTGAATCAAATGAAATCTTTTCCACTGCTACAAAGGAGTTGATGTGAAACAACTCAAATATCTCCTATAATTGCAAATGTTATTCTAACCAGAAAATTCACTATAATGTCACTTGTGACTTGTAGGATATTTTATGTCATGCCATTGTAATAATTTTTACTACAGTGCTCATGTAAATACATACAGAGAGAAAGTTTAGCTTTTTTTTTTTTTAAACATGTAAAATGTGCCTTAGTAGTAAGTTTTCCACCCCAAGATGTGGAATGTTCATCTCCCTGGAAAACATGAGGCTAATCCAGCTCTAGAACAGAACACAAAAAAGAGGAGAAAACAGAAGAGGAAAACAGCCCTCTGTGACATGCAACTACAGGGTGTGAATAAGTGAGATCTGGGTTACTTAAAACAGCACAGTGCTGCCACTTTGACGCATTCACAAATCATGAACCAGATCCCTAGGAATTCCAAACATGGCTTAGGAATCATGAATTTTACAAAATTAAAATAGTGTGGATTTCCTGCTATTTCCCTATGTGTACTTAAGCCACAGGGATCAGATTTCAAGCTACATTTCCCTTATGGCACTCGGCTAAAAAAGATGTCTCCTTTATTTTAGTTTTACACTGAAAGTGAGACATTTCTGCACTCACTCCAAGGGCTGGCACTGTGGCACAGATGTGCTTGAGAAGGGGAGGCTTGGGAGAAGACACCTCTGCTGTTTGGAAAAGAAAAAATTAATGAATGAAACAAGAAATGAGGGAATAAATCCTTACAGAAATAATCAAGCTTCTTGCTCCTCTGCCTGTCACCGTGTTGCAGCTTAAGTTTTAATTGTGTGAAATTATTGCAGTACTACAGTTACAAATGGTGAACTAAACAACTATGCCAGAGACAGCAACAGAGACAGGACCAGTCCCCAGATGGCTGGTGTTATCAGCTAAGTCCTATAAAATTCACTCTGTCTTGTATCACAATAGGTTTCCTGGGGAAGATGTTACAAAGAGCCCCAGAGGAAACAACACGTGTGTGTATCTGCTCTGCTGATACTCTTTGTTCTAAGCACTCACACACAAATAGTTTCATGGCAAAAAAGAGGTTAAGAAACAGCATAACTAAACCCCCCAAATTATTTCCATGAAACTCAATTTTTCTTAGTTAGTAAGAAAATAAACTCTTAATCAAAACCAGCATGCTTGTGCTTTTAATTATATCCCCTAACTGTGAGAAGAGCAATTTAGCATCATGCAATACAATATTAGACTGACCTTCAGAATCAAAATTCTATTAAAACGTAATCAATTTTCAAAGACTAATTAAGGAGCACCGAGAAGGTGCTCCTTGGGTGTGTAAATAATCTTCTTGCCTCTCAAAAAAGCCAGCTATTCCCAAGGGGCACAGACTCCATCCCCTCACTCACCTCTGAGTCTGAATTTGTGCCCTGCCTGCTCCAGTCCACCTTATAAAGGCAGTGGTATTGTCCCTTCATTAGAGGGGACAACCCAATGCATAAGAGCTAAATCCACAAGCCTACACATTTCATGCACCTAAAGCTGACCTGTGACCCTTGAAGTTGTACAAGAAACAGTCTGAATCAGAATCAGCACTGATACTTTCATCAGAAGCTCCAACCCACTTCTGAATTTGTTTCTCACATCTAAATAATGCCATCAGCTGTGTGGGACATCACTTATGCTTTTCTCAACATCTTGAAATCTCATTTCTATACTGACATTATCAAGATATGACATGTCTACTGAGATAGTGCCTTCTTCATCAGCCAAGTGCTGACTAGAATTTTTAATTGAGTAAATACTTGCAGCTGACTAGTGTACTTCAATCCAGCCTTCAGAGATCATCCTTGGTTAAATCAGACATATTCTATATACTTTCAAAACACAACCAGGCATAAAGGATGCCCAGGTGCTGATAGCTCAAACGAAATAAATGCAATCTCTAATGGCTAAAACAGACAGGTAGCCAACATATTTTGTGATAGAGAAAATGGTTGGATTTCTCTGGGACAGTTCCATCCCCTGGAGTCATTATCACACATGGACATTCTTGTTACCCTCAGTACCTGGTGTTTCCACATTCCTTGAGGACTTTGTTTAACTGACATCTACAAAAATAAACTATATCACCACCAGCCTGGATACCTGGCTTTGAATTGTCTTTCCTTTTCCCAGACCTGCTACAAGAGACCCAGAATGAGGTATCAACAGGCATGATGAGATGGTACAGCTCACAGAAAGTACCTTTTGAAGATGTGATGGCATTTCTGCTGTGCCAGACCACACCAAATTAAACCCATCAACCCTTCAAACCTGCACCCCAAGGAGCAGGCAGGCACTTTGCCACTCCAGCAGATGGGCCAGGAATGCACACAGCCAAGAGACATTGTTATGTGCTTTAAATGTTTGTTGAGGGAAAGGTTTCCAACCTGAAATAATGAATTAGCTACCAAGGATGCTCTGCCCATGTGCAACAGGTATTGTGTAGGCCTGTAACAGCTTAGCTTTTAAAAACAAAACCTCATAGCATCTATGAGAAGCAAAGGAGAGGCTAAATCCATCATGGCAACTAAGCCCTGTGAAGACATTTCAAACAACATCCTCATTTCCCTTGAGCTGCCAGAAGCCAGGTGTATTGGAGGAACACAGGAAAAGTCCTAAAGCCAGATCCACTTAGTCCAGAAAACAGTAACATAAAAACACTAAGTGAATAAATTCAGAGTCACCTGAAGAAAAAAAAATAAACTACATTTTGGAGTTTTTTTTTTTTTGCTTGAGACTTATTTTCATTCTATCTATGCAGAGTTGAACAAAACCCCTTGTTCTCATCAGTGATTTCAGCCCATTTGCACAAGACATTCTAAAGCAGGCAGATATAATTGCACATGTGTGAGGAATCCACGTCAAGGAAAATTCTGCCATTTACTTATTGGAAGTTAGGGTCACACAATGATTTTGCACCCAGACAGACCCAACTCCTTTAGCCCACAGAAACTGCTCCACAAACCAGGGAACTCTGGCACTTCCCTGCTTCTCATTTTAACTTATTTTTGAGCTTTTTTTTTCCCTTTAGGGAGGACTTCAGGTGTTCATTTCCCCTCTACCTTGAATTTCCACTTGTCTCTAATTCCTCAGATTCCATCACTTAGATTATGGTAACTGTAGTGTGTTTAGAGAGCCCAAGTACAAGACTCATAAGACCATTCTTTTTGTATGGACTCCATGTCTGAAGACAGACTTCTCCTGTTTGCAAAGTTGGACAAAAGCATACCTGAATACTCTCCAGCTACTGAGCTGGTCAAAGGATTTGTGACAGTAGGTATCACAAATGGTTCTGTGTGTGCTTAGAAGCATTAGGAAAAAAGTCAGCACATTACTTACAAAGCATCCATGTTTTTCCTCAGAATTATCAGGATTTTTCTAATGAAGTGCTGAGGTTGACTAAATTAGTACAATTTATCAAATGGCTGTGTTACAAACGTGAAAGCTCTCCAGGCACTATATTTAGGCTCAACAAGCACCAGACTGCGATTAGCAAACGTCGCCAAACCTCATCACAGTGGAAACATTGATTGTGCCCCATTCCAGATGTTATTAGTGCTTTCTGGAGGCCTCCAGCTGCCAGCCAAGCCAAAGCTATTCTCTGCAGTGTCTCCATCAGCTGACATGATATGGCTGCAGATGTTCCAAAACAGCTGCTGTTTTACAAAGAACTAACTTTGTCAAAACTACAGATGTTTTTCACCTTACTTATAAGCAAATCTTGAATATAGACCCTGCTGTGTGTTCTTGTGTTTAGTGACCATGTATATTGCATAGGAAATTACCCACCCTGAAAGAATAATAGTTGTTTTGCTTGCTGCAAATCAACATTCATGTAGTCTCACATCTACGTGTCCAGTCTATTCCATTCTTAGATGTAATAGCAAAAGGGATGGCCAAGGAACCAGGAAATACATTTGCTGAATCTTTGGGGCTCCCAAATCCTCAAGGCTGCTCCCTTTACTGCATGATTACTTACTGAAATCCGTACCTAAACTTCACTACTCCTCTTCCAAAAAACACCCTGTGGCTTTCAGCTGGCAAGGCTGGAATCCCTTGTTGGGACTCAAGAACATGCAAGGATGGCCTGCTTAGCATTGTCTCCAATGTCTCCGATTCCTTTGTCATGCCCTGAAAACTTCAGGTGCAGACTTTCCAGCCAGGATCTGCAGTCCGACAGGGCTTCTGACCAGAAACTCTGATGCTGCAATATTGAAAAGTAACTCACAGTGGTTAGCAAGGCTTAAAGAAAACCCCTACCTATCTCTACTGCACCTTTTTCCAAGCCTCATCTGCTATGGTATTTGCCATATCAGATCTATCTTTTGAAAATGTGCTCTGATATCAATAGCACAGAGAGAAAACCCAAAATGTTATCACTAACCACTACTAATTATTTCTTACTTATTATAAGCAGTATTTTGAGAAGAGTTACTAACATGCAATTATTACATGCAAGTTTTAGACTTTAATGCAGAATTGCAACTCAGTGTAGGAGTTTAATTCATGAAAGATTCAAGAGGATCCAGGGAGGAAAAAACTTAGACAAGAAGTCATAGTCTACAACAGGTGGAAGAAAAGGTGTCAAGACTCCCCCTCACCTCAGGCAGATTTCCTCACCACTTTGGCAGAGCACAATGGAAGAATAGAGACATAAAATGAATTTGAGTTTCTTTGTAAGGTTAAAGGTACAAAAAATCATCAACACAGCATTTTAACTTTGATGGCAAAACAGTTTGACTGAAAGACTCCCAGTAATTAAGATTGCTAACTATCCATCTATAACCCATTTTAGACTTAGTACAATTTTACCAATCCTTTTGGTCATGCTGGTCAGGCACAACAGGTTTGAATGCTGGCAATATTTTCCTGTCAATGAAGCAATGAAGACACAGCAGAATTCATGTTGGACATCAGTCAGAGAAATTACCAGGATGAGGTACTAGTGTTTTGTGAAATGAAGACAAGAAGTATCTTATTTCCTTCCAAGACTATTGCATATCAGTCTAAAAACTTATAGAATTAGGGCTTAGCAGTAGAGCAAACCAAATGAAACACATGATGCAGCTGGTTTTGTGATTTCACTTCTTGGCCAGAAGTGTTTTTTGCAAAATCAGCCATTTCTTAATAATTAAAAATCTTCAGCCAGTCACAGCAACAGATTAGATAATCCAGGTGCTTGACATTCCTGCAGGACTTCTTCTAAACCTTAGCAAAATACAATAAACTAACACATTTTTTTCTACCAGAACCCATTGTAGATCTGTCTTCCAAAAGGAACTTATTATTACTAGAGCTTAGGTTTGTCAGCAGTTGCATATTAAAAAATGCCTGTGTTAGAGACAAAGTGTTTTCCATTTCCTATTCCCGCCTGCACTGAAACAGGAGGCTCTGCCAATGGAGTAAAGTCAGGGATTGGATGTGGTCTCCCCAGTCCCTGTGGCTAGACCAGGGGAATGCACAAGCTCTTCTGACAAGTTCCATGCTGAAAGAAGGATTTAGCCTCTCTGTATTAGGTATTTTATTTGCAGATGGAGGAGACAGGTAATGAGCTGTTTCCCCTTTCCAATACTTTTCTGATTTAAGCTTTTCACATGAAGGAACCAATGTATGTTCTGTACACATTCCCTGTGTTTGTCATGCTCACTTTGGTGACACCAACCCCTGCCAGCCTCTCACCCTTCCCACCCACAGCCTCAGTTTGCTCCCAAAAGCACTTCTGCCAAAACACTCTGCACCTCTTCCTGTCACATGTTTGGGCTTCAAAAATGAAATTCCAAAAATTCTATCAGATACTTAAAATCCTACTTCAAGAATTAAGTGGGGTACCTTCATTTTTGTTAGACTTTATACTACCATGCCCTCTTTTGAGTTGTCTGCAACATAATAAGGGGAAATTAATGCTAAACAGGCTGTCAAGTTCTCACATGTTTAACAGAAAATGTGCATTGCTTAAAGGAAAAGGGTTGTGGGGCAGGGGGGGAGAACAGGCTGACATACCCACTCTGAAAAATCCTTTTACTTACCTGCTCAAGCTGAGCTGTTGAGGTTTTGCATTACCTATTGTATTTGATGACTTCCCTAACACCTAAAGCACTCAAAGGAATGTAGCTCAGGGCTGTTTCAGGTGTTATTTATGTCACCAGCTATTCTAGGGAAATCAGGGGAGCGGGAGGCCCTGAACTCAAATCTTGCAAGGTAAGAAACTTTCAGTTCTCTCTTAAATAACAGTAACCTCAAAGGACTTAGAACTCTATTGTTCAAGTCAGTGGGAGCTTTGACATTGAATTTTTTGAGAACAAGCCAGGGTCCTAGGAAGTAGTTAATTAACATCTCTACAGGAAATCTGAAAACTTCCTTTCTTATGAATTTCACAGAAGTCCATAGAATGATTCTCAGATTTCATGTCTGCATATGGAGTATTCTCTAGTCTTTGGCAAGACCAGATCTCCATTGCCATTGCTTTTCTTTTTTTCCTAGCCAGACATTTGTCTTTGTAAGCCTAGGAGGACTGTGTTTAGGGGTAAATATTGTGAGACTAGCAAATTCTCGAAACAGAAAGCTCCACTGAGTAACTAGAAATAACATTTTGTACTGTAGCTTTGTTTTCCATAAATCAAGAATTAGGGTTTGGAAATCTGAATCGGAAGTGGTGGAACTCCAATTTTCCCTCCTCTCTTCCAGTCCCAGGCAATATTCTTGCTTGGTTTATGTTTTCTTGGGGTAAAACTCTGGCCCCACTGAACTCAGTGGGAGCACTGCCATTAATTTCAGCAAGGCAAGCACTTCCTTTCCAGTCTCTTGGAAGCTTCTGTGGGGTACGTGCAAGCTCGCCTCCAACAGCAATTATCTGTGCTTCTCTCTTTCTGTAAATCATTGTGACTTCCCAGCAGTACAGAAACTTCAAATGTTTCTGCTTTTTGTCTCTCTTTAAGCTGTATAAAGACCTTAATAAATAACCAACTGATACAGTGTGGCAGGAAACTCTTATGGGTTTAGGATGCAATGGAAGCCGTGCCTTTACACAGCACTAAACAAACCATCAAGTCCTTCCAGCAGCCACATCAGCTTGAGCACAGCCTTTTTTCCAGGCTCCTGAAAAATGAAGGAGATTCCTTCCCACCCATGGTCAGCCACCCTTTCACAGCAGCAAGGGTTTTCTAAAAGGAGCACCTGTGTCAGAGGCTCTGAGGCCACTGAGCAGATGCAGCAACTCCAGAGACTTTGGCAGGGAAACCCAACACACACAACTCCATGGAACCAAGCTCCACTTCCAGGGAACTAAAACCTTGTTTTGCTGATTGAACCCAGAAAATAGAAAAATCTGAGACTGAAATGGATTAAGGTGTGAACATGGCTGGTTCAGCATAGCTAACCAGGCACAAAGTTGATGTTGTTACAATCTACCACCAAGGTGACTCACAGTGGAAAATACTTGCTCTGTCCAAGTATCTAAAGCATCAGGAGAGTTGTGCCACATCTCACCTATTTAGGCAGCAGGGAAAAAAAAGCCTGCAATAACTGTTATTGAGTTCTGCTATGTACTGTGTCACCATCCGAAACCACCTTTACCAGAGATCATCCTTCAATTCAGTCACCCCAAAACCACAGTAAATACTCATCTCCCAATTTTGTTTGTCTCCTCCTCAGCCACAGTGACCATCTAGTCACACTTTCAAATTATAGTATTTTTGTAGCAAGCATTTTCTCCCCACTGAGAAGAGGGCCAAACAGCCCCTTATTTTCACAAACAATTACCTTATTCAATGGCCTTCCATAGGGCTCAGTGCATTTAATGAGTAAAAATTCAGTAGTATTAAAAAAAGACATGGAAATATAACAGTATTATTTTGCAACCCTTCTCTGCACACTGTTCATCAGGTCTGATGCTTCAGTCATAAAATTGGCTGTTTGGGGTGATCTCTGAACTGTCAGGTTCAGCTTAGTTCCTGCTTCTTGAAAGGAGAGTAGGTACATGAGATGCAAGAGGATGATGTTAACAACTTTGAAAACTTCTCCTCGCCAAGCCAGAGCTTACTGAAGCCAAGGTGTACAAAATAAAACTCATGTTTTATATCAAATTCCATGCAGAGAGTTTGAGTCTTGGGTAAAATTATCCTATACTGTGGAGAGATGGAGGAGAATTCTGCCTCACAGATTTACTTACTGAACATCCTGTTGAGCAAACAAACTGGCAAGGAACTAAGGATGAGACAACAAATCAGCCTAAATCAGAAGTGAGCCCGAGTTATCCAAGAGAGTACAGCAACTATTTTGCAACATTTCCTGTCATAAAGTACTCAAAAAAAAAAAAAAAAAAAAATCACTTTCCTTACCTAGTCACTAACTGTTCCCTAGAGTTATCCTTTCTTCTAAATATTTTTTTTATATTTCAGAGAATTTGTCTCTCTCAATTTTGCAAATCTTAATGCAGCAGGTTCCCACATAGCTATTTTGGGGTTGCTTTTGAAAATATGGCAGACAACAGCAAAAGTCAAAAGTAGCATGAGGGAATTGTGCTTTCACTGCAAGAAACATCTGAAAAACTCCACCAAGCCTCATTATCTTGGATTTATTTTTATGCAGTCCTATATAGATCAAGGATATACATGCATTATTCCACCTGTTTAATATATGACACTTTCTACCAAATTCATGCACTGAGATATTCACAAGCTGAAGCTTCCTTAGAAGGACCACCTTCCACTGAAATAACAACTGCTTCAATAAAAACATGCCTGGCTTATATACAGCAAGTGAAGTTGAAACCATAGAAGTCAGTAATTGAGGTATTCCGTGGACCAGTGCAGAAATATGACGCTTATTTTGTGGAACTGTGAGCTTACTAATATTATCTGATACAAAATCTGGGTTCAGCTATGTGTATTCAATTAGCCATTATCTGACTGAAATCTAGTTGAAGACAATGGAATTTAATGAATTTCATATTTGTTTTCTCATTCCACATACAGCACCTGCATCTCCAATATTTTTCTGTGTTAATTCAACATCTGGAGAGGTTAGACATCTGCTGGGAAGCAGAAGCTCATAATGGTCTGGCATTAAAAAAAATAAAATAAAATCAAAATTTGAGCAATGACATTTAGTTTTAGAAACAGAATTAGAATGGTTTTTCTGTCCCTTTGCAAAATATTTTACCTGCTTAAATAAGTTCTACAGTTACAAGACAGGCTCAAGTCTGAAACTCAGTCACAAAGCTGAAAATCAGAGTTTGTGAATAACCTAACAGACAAAAAAATAAAAGGAATACATATATTCCAGGGATAAAAAAGCTGCAGCTCCTATTTTATGGCAGAGGAACAATATTCTCTAGGTGAAAAAAGTCCCTGGTCTTTCTACCAAAAGCAAGACAAGTGAATTTGACACTATCAACTTCAGAACCATCAATAACACAGAATGTTAAATCCAAGTTACGATTTAGGCATTAAAACTTGCAGAGATAGATGGGATTCAAACAGAATTACAACTACAAGAGATTTCCCCTGAAATTTTATTCCTACTCCAAAAAAGTATCTTTCATAAAACATCCACTTCTCCTATACCACATGCACTTCTAGCACCCTGGCAAAGGCTGCAGAAGAAGAGGAAGTCCAGATCTCTCTCCCCCACCCACCCACATTTTCTGTGAGTTTCTAGTTCTTAAGTCTATGTTTTATTGTGAAGAAAAAAGGGTAATATGCCCACAAGCTCAGATTCTGAAATATAGTCTTTGAAATACTCTAGGAAAATTATCATTTGAGTGTTCATAGATTCATTCCAAGGCTCTCATTTCCAAATAATATTGAGCTTCCAGACACCAGCAGTAGGCTGTGGGAGAAGTTCATTAGTATTGGAAAGTGGTCATTTTTTCTGAAAAGCCATTGAAAAATGGCACACCCATATAATATATACATGTGTTATGTGAAAATGTGCTTTTTCATGGGTTTGAAGAAGCATACATTGAAGTACCATGGAATGCAATATTCCCAAGCACTGACTGTGAACATCATACAGCAGCTTTTCAAAATCTGTCTGGAGAAAAGACTGGAGAATTAACTGCACAAAAGAATCCTGCTTTGGCACATTTGTTCAAATGATACTTCACAGTCCCTTTCCATCTGTAATTTCTAGGATTTTGCAACTGTTCAGGGATTCTAGATTCATAAATTCCTTGGCCAAATTGGCAACAGGCTGCAACAATTTCCCACCTTTAAATCAACTGCAGACCATAGAAACCCCTGGGAACAGTAGAGGGGAATTAGTGTACCTGAGAATTAAACTTACAAGGGGATAAGGTGCAGAGTGCAGGTCCTCAGACACCTCCCATTTCCCTCCAGTGATGTCAGCACAGGAATGTGGGGTGGGACAGCACAGTTTGGGTTCAGCATATCAGTCAGTGCTTCAATACAAATGGTCTGACTTTTCAACAAAAGCATTTTACAAAGAAGGGAAGTGGTGTTTCTGTTATATAAACTCAGACAGTTATTGTGCTGTACTGATACATTAATTGACCGTTATTAATGAAACACTTATCTAACATAACTGAAGGATTCAATTTGTTTTATGACAACTTTCATGCCAATAAAAGCTGTGCTTTCAGAGGTACAAAGGAAATTAGGACATACAACAGAACTCATTATGGAATTATGATCATCCTTAGGGTTAACCCTTTGCTGTGTAGACTTCTGCTCATCCCACAAAAGGGCCATTAGACAGGAAAATGCTGCTCCTTTATGCTGAAGGTTTCCCCCAGCCCTAATGCCCAAGAGGGGGTAGTTTGACTTTGTTTTAGAGAGAGAATAGGACAAGTAAGGAATGTAACAATCCCCTGTAGCCTGTAAGCAATCTCCTCACCACAGGTCCCACATTAACACACACTGTGTGTCAGGGCAAAGAGCCCATCTGTAGGGCCCACAGTTGCAGCAGGCTCTCCCCAAATCCCCTGCTTGGGGCTTTGCACATAACTCCACTCATGTTAATATTGCTTCACGAGCAGAAACTTCACCCCCAAGTACTTTGCTCAATCTCCTCAGGGCTTCATTACTGAGGTCCACAGCATTTGTCATCAATTATATTGGAGCAAGCTAGCACAGAGCACAACAACCTCCCAGTAACTGCACTGCACTGTGGCCTCTGCAACAAGGGTGAGCAATGCTTGTACCAGGCTTTAGAGGGCCTTTGAACTGGGAAGGGGAAAACTCTCAGTTTCTTTAATCACCAGCAGTAAGTTTGGTTCATTTTGGCTTAAATACACTTCACACACTTTCCCTCTTTAGTCTTGCTACATAAAAAAAATGTAAGACCATAGAAGCTGACAGATCAAATCAGTCAAAACACCATAGATGCCCACAGAACCATACAGAAAAAGGGAAAACACACATTGAAATGTCCACTAACACTCACAAAAATTTGTGCAGTCAGGACTCTCCAGTCTGAGGCACTTCCTTTGCATTTCATTTTTCTTGAGAGATTTTTCTTTCATGAATGACGTGAATCTCCTTTTTAAACCATGTCAGTTTTTTCATATTCACTTAATCTTTCAGTAGGGAAGGCCACAGTTTAACATCACATTATGGGAATAACTCACACTGTTTGCTTTGAACTTCTCACTTCACTTATATAAGTTCCTGTTAGTATCAGCTACTCAATTTAAGTCACAGCACAGGAAGTGATCTATTCAGGCATACTGAAGTTACAGAAAGGTGACTTCTGTTCCTTACTTAAAGGAGAAAAACCAAACCAAAACCATACATACAAATTAGGGTGCCTACACAAAATCAAAACAGGCAGAAGGCACTTGTGATATGGAAAATCACTGTATGGAAATAAAATTATATGATATGACACAGTGCAGCACATGTCCTTGGCACATAGGTGTAGGCAGTAAAACACCAGTGTGTAAAGAGTACAGACAAGTTATTTCTTTTCCCCACTACATTTTGATGCCATAAAATAAAATGAAAGGTACTTTGTCATTGCTATAAATACCAAGGAGAGAAACAAACAATAGGATTAGCATAAGAATCATCTTTAGAACTAATGTAGCACTTAAACACATCTGTAGTATTCTGTATGTCAAACATTAAGAGGAACCAGCATTTAAATCAAACTTAAATCCATCAAGATGATAAAAGAAACTACCTCAAGAGAATCCACAATTTGTTGCTTAAAACGGTGACATTAAAGTGTCCTACACATTTACCCATCAGATCTCAGTGTTTTTCATGGAACTTTAATAAAAAAGCCCAAGACAGTGAAAAAAAAAACTAGAACATTACCAGAACAACGTGTAAATGCAGGATCTCTTAGTTAGCCCACCATACAATGCAGCCCACCTCATAAATTATAGTTTAATAATACTTTTGTATATGATGATATGGGTTATTGGTCATGGGGTATTAACACAATGATGCCTGCAAATGGGAATTTTACGATCTCTTAAAATGCACTTGTCACTTCACTTGGTCCAATTCATTGTTCCTTGCTGTTATGGATAATTATGGGTGCTGTCTTATATTAGGCAAAATTACAACTGATGAGAGCAAGGATTTTGATCAAAATGAGCCTGAAGTTTATTGTTCTGTTTTACTTCATATAAATTGATGCTAGAATTAATTAAAAGGGAAAAAGCAGCCCAAATAACAAACAAACCAAAAAATTAAACACCTGTTCCATTCCTGGTCCCAAAGAATTCACATCAGCAGCAATTTTTTCAATCACTCTCAGTGAGTTTTGGGCTGAGCCCTTACCCATGCACCTGCTACTGAGCAACACTAGCAAACACAAGTAAAGGAGCCAATATTTTATTCAAGGATGTTCTCCTGAAATCTGAGGTCACTACTCACTTTAGATATCTACAGGTACAAAATCATGACACAAATACTGTGAGATTGCTGTAGTCTGCATCAGCATGAGCTTGAGCCCAGATGTTTAATACTTCATGTTCATCATGGAAAGCTTTCCTTGTCCTAATCTGCCAGTGGATTTGGCTTTGGAGTCAAGAGCACTTGTTCCCCACCATCCCACCCCCTTGTAACCCAAGCACCATTTGCTGGAGGAAACACGTGCTCTGCATGTGGCTCAAGCTGCCAGCCAGCAGGAGGATGAATGTATTTACTTGCACTCCTCTAAAGTTATCTTCTAGAATCTGGTTTTTATGTGGCTTGGTAGTCTTCCAAGTGCAAAGGATTAAATCACCAGGAAGGGCTATCTTCCCATTTTCAATTCCCTTTTAAAATGTGTTATTTTGTGATGCCATCGGATATCAGTAGTGATGCTTGGCAACATTACATATTGCTGTTTAATTGCCTTAAAAACTATTTCCCTGGTAGTATCATTAATAATACCAAGTCTAAATTGGATTAAGCACTACACTGCTATAAAGTTAATTCACTGTGATACTAATGAAATGTCATGTGAGGCTTCCTGTAAATTCAGCTAAACAGTTGCTGCCAAGGATCATTAAATCAATGGCACATTCAGCTATTCTGCTTAGAAAGTATTGTTTTAATTGCTAGCAGGTGATTTTCATTAATGCAAGCATCTTCCATTTTACTGACTTTTTAGATCTGATGGCAATAGAGCCTTTAGTAGTTCAATAATGACAATACTTTGCCATTTCTAGGAAAGGAATGAAGCTTACTTGAGAAAGTGGTGGAACAGGAACAGCAAAATTTTCAATCAGAATATTCCACTGCGTATTTACTGAAGCACCCAAGTAAAAGACCTGCTCCAACACTCAAGCAAGTCAGCAGGCTTTGGCATGAACATCATCTGAAACAATCTGAAATGTTACATATCTTCAGTTCCTGCAGGAGATTTTGCATTGGACAGCCAAGTTTAAAACCCCTCAGCCTTCACCTCTCTGCATCAGCTTACTCAGGTAGAAAACAGCAATAACATTTCCCTGCCTTTGTGAAATATTTCTAACTCACTGGGGAAGGAGTGCAACTGACACCGGAAGTGATGGGCTCAAATACTGCTAAAAATGCTCGCTAAGTGGTTAAAAGTGTGTCATGATCTTGACCTGGACATCGCATTGTTTTAAGTTTATTGTTCATATTCTCTGAGGGGACTGTCTTTAAATTTCGTTTTGCCCCTGATTTCCATTGGGTTTTGCTGCTTTCTCTCTTACTTCTCCAAAATTATAAGCATGTGAAAAACAGCCTTTCCAAGCACAGAGGATCCTCTGGCTCTGAGCTTTGTTCATAGCAACAATTCAGAATCTGAAGATCTTGGCTCCAATCTTAAACAGACTCTCAAATTGCAAACAATTGGGGCAGAGGTGAGAAGGAAAACTTCTCAGAGAGAAAAGTAAACAGGAATGCCCAGAGGAGCTCAAGACACACCCCACACACCAGCTGTTGCACTTTGCAGATATATAAGGTAAGAGACGATACAGGTCCATTTACTGTGCAGAAAGCAAGTGGGGAAAGGGAAGATTAAAGCCAAAGGTGGTTCCACCCTTCTCTGAGACTGCTGGAAGTTACACAACAACTCCCACTGCTAAAGCAGCTACAGCAGCCTCTTTTGAATGTCCAGGAAAGGAACATTTCCCAGAATCTCAGCATTGCTTACTCCTGTGCCAGTCAGAACTTCTGGTACAGGCTCTCTCTCTGCACAGAGTACTCTGGACAAGGTAAGACAGCTCTCAGAACACAGCCATGCTCTGCAGCACCTGCAGGGGAACTTGGGCAGGTCTGAGGGTCACAGAGCCCCTCTTGCCTACCAGCCATGACAAAAAGACACTAAGTTTGGGCAATGATTTTCCTTGTATCACACCATATACTGCACACAAAAATCTCTGACTTCTGATCTCTGTTCAGCCACATAGACATTCAGATCTATGGGAAACACTCAATAAATAATGTAGTGTAGAATTATAGAAAGTACTTACCACTTATTTATTTTGGTCCATGTATTCTATAGTTTTGGTTGCACACTAGATAAAAGCATGTAATTCAATCTGAATATCTTATGAGGATTGGTGGAAGAAAGCAAGATTTCACCCCACTTCAGTGATATTGCACGAACAATGCAATGAAATCCCTAAAGGGGATTTCTAAAGGGAAGGCCAACAGGGCAGAAATCTTAGTGCCACTAAAATTCGGTTGTAAACGCTCCTTTCTTCTTGACAGCTGTTCTGTATAATAATTTTCATTCAACTCAAGGCAAGAATAGAACCTCATTTCAAAGAAACCCCATTCAGGGTCACTTTTAGTAATGACATCACTTTAAATCTTGTTAATCTGACACATAAAATCATTGTTTAAAATCCCCCTTTTCTTTCCAAGATATTCTTCAGCAATACTTACACTACATGGCAGCATTCCTTCTCTTCTCTATGACCCTGCCTGCCCAAAATACAGGTAACATAGACAAGTGGTAAATCAAAAAGCATTTACCAGTCAGATCTCATTCCACCCACTCTGGTTTGTAGCCAGATTTCCCACGAGCCATGGGGTAATTCTTAGGAGTAGGGAAAGCATCCCTGAACCACCTGTGGAGGATTTACAATTAAGAACTAATACCTTTACCAGTTAAAATCTAACCCTTCTGTTAAGCAACAGAACACAGACCTGGTTTTCTATCCCCACAATCACTTGACGACTTTCAGGGATATTTTAATTTTACACATAATACTTGATTTTAAAATAATATTTTTAAGGATTCCCCTCCAAAACTGCAGATTAGCCCAGAACACCATAGTCTGAAATCCTCTCATACCACTTCTCTGATAATAAAAGTCCTTCTGGTTAAACTTCTGCCCTCTGATTTTATAAATCAACTGATGAAGGTCACAGGTTTCCTACAGCTGAAGCCCAGTTTGTGTCAAGCACAGCAAAAGTGTCTCAGGGACTGCTGTGGCTGTTGTTACAATTACTGCAAGCTCTCTGCTGGTCTGTGGATGTTTAGCTTGTCTCCTGAGCAGTCAGCACAGCTTCTTGTTATGAAGAGGGCAAACTGAATAACAAGGAAGTCAAGGACACCTTAAAGGAGACTGAAAACAAGTTGCTTGGCGCTGATTTTGACATCAATTCTCCTGGAAGCAGAGGGTGTAAATATAGCATCTTTGCCTTAGCTTTCACTTTATGAAGCTGTTAGGTTTAGTTCTTGCTTATAATAGACTATGCAAATGCTGATTCTCCTTATTGATTTGTATACATACATACATGCTTTCTCACACCAGGAAAGTTAATTCATAAGATTCTAAGCATTCAATTTCAGCACAGTACTTTGACCTAAAAGTCCAGATAAGCTGTTCCTTTTGACAAAACTTATACAATGGCAGTGATGTTTCTATTCTCTCACTCTTTTCACCATGTACCTCCAGATCAGACTTTAAAAGCAGTTAGAGCGCTCAGAATAAACACAACATCTATTTGTGTCCTGGGTTGTCACCTCTCCATTTTTCTGCAGCAGTGATTCTTTTATCATGAATGGCTTATCAAACGTCAACTCCACATCTCTCCAGACAATTAAAGGCTGTAGATCATATAACAAACTGCTCCACTGTCAGCTGGCATCATAAACCACAAGGAGCCAGTTGTTCAGGATGTCATCCAGCCTCTGACCAGAGGCAAGATGAAAGCTGAACTCTGACCTGGGTGAGTGATTGAGAATATACTGTTTGTCACTGTCTAAAGAAAACGTGAACTGCCTCCACTGGCATCCAGACTTGCTAAATTTAGTTCCATGAAGTCCTGAGATTAGTGAAACCTTTCAAAGAGGAGATGACAACACTTTGTGTTTTACCCAAGGACAAAGTTTAATCATGGTCCTCCCCAGGGGACCTTATAGCACATTTCTAATATCATAAATTTGTGGCTGTGTAAATTTGGACAGGAGACAGTCATTGAGATTTTTTGTTCGTGTAAATGGGATCAGCAACCTCTGTGTGTCAGTTCAGGAATTCAGCCTGCTAAAACACTGCAGCACAATATCTGGCAGTTTACCTTCTGATAATTATGGTGCTCTCTGTATGTATTTTCAAACACTGGCCTTCCATGCATATATTTCACATGTTCCTTATGACTCAGGCTGCAGTTATGAAAACATTCCAGTCAGAGCTGAAAGCTTGGTGGTGGTGCTGCTGCAAGTGACTGTCAATACCTGTCAGCCCTTGCTGGGCTTTGACATCATTTCCAAATGCCCTACAAGAGCATGAAAATGCAGCACCTCCTCTAACACAGCAATTCTTGGCAGCCTCTCTTCCCTCACCCTCATTTTCCCTCCCCAGCACACACTGGGAATGAGGCACTGTGGTGCTCTCCACCCCACAATTCACTGCCTTTTCAGAGGGGAGCCTGCAGCCATTCCACACCAGAGGAATGCTTGTCCTCTTAGCACTGCCTCTGATCTGTTGCTTGCACCTCCCTCTCTGACATAACCAGTGTTAAACTAACTTTTAGCTCGGTATCCACTGCTGTAAAACATGGAGCTCAAGTCAGAGATGGGAGTTGAACACAGTTGTTCCATTGCCTCCCACACAGACAGGTCTACAAGGCCTCAGTCAATGGCCAAACAGCAAGGCTGAGGATCCAGGAGCTTGATTCATCTGCCCTAAACTACCCCACCTTGCACATGGAGCTTCAGCTCTCCTCAGTGAGGGCAATGAGAACATTGAACTGTTTTCAAAAGTCCTGGCTGGGTGCACCCTTAAAGGGCATCTTCTCTGTGAAGCTTTCCAAAACTGACAGAAGAAATTTCACTGATTTATTTCTTCCCTATTGAGGCCAGTGTCTTCTGTTCAACCCAGAAACTAGAAGACATGTCTTATGTAATTTTTAGGCCATTAAGCCCATTGGAACTGAGTATTAATGTTTTCATCCTCCTCTGTTGCTGCCTTCTTGTTCAAGGGCACACTTCTGAGAGTGGAATATCACTCACAGCAGTGTGACAGTAAGAAACACCACAAAATACACACCTTTCTGCACACTTATGCCATGGGCACTAACAAATGCATGGCCCTGTGTGACTGCAGGAGTCAGTCAATATGCTTGAACATGAAGGAGAAGAGTTCTAAACATCTAATTTCATGAACCAAACAAATGGCCCAAGGTCACAGACAAAGTCTCTGTCACTCTGAAATAGAGGTTAAAGGGTCCTGACTAAATTCCTTGAGCTGACCACCCAGCCATGCTTCATTTCACATCCTTCTCAGGAGTCATTAAGTATTTCTTCAAGTGCAGCATAAAATTTGCTGTATGCAGTGCCTAGTTTTTATTCTCAGACCATATTTATCAACTCTGTAAATGAAGTTTTATTAGTACTCATCTCCCACACAGAAAGAAAAAACCAAACAAAAAACAAACAAAAAAAGATAAAAACCCAAAACAAATTTTAAAAAAAGTCACTTATTTCCCCATTATATTGGGAAAAAACAAAGGATCTCTTCCTCCCCATAACATACCCACTACTTATATACCCTACTAATTTCAAATATAAAGAGAAATATTTTTTTGAAATCACAGCAAGAAAAGATGACCTTGCCAGATATAAATTTGTGTTTGGAACTCCAAAATTGGTTTGGCGAACTCCTAAAAGGGATTTCTGATAGAAAAAGCCATTGCAGTGATATGACACTGTATGTAGGAAAGTACTATGTTGCCTAGCAATCTCTGGCTGCTTCACCATTAAGGTTTTAAACGTCATTTCTCTCTGTTTGAAAAGCTCAGCAAAATCCACAAGCAATGAAAACTGAGTCAGTTCAAAGTGACTTACACTGTGAAATGTTTATAGTTTTCCACACATCTACAGAATTACAATATTTTGCTTTCTATCTTTGCAGTTTTAATTACAACACTAAACAGTTGCATAAAAAACCAACAACAAATAAACAAAAAAAGTAGATTATGTGCTTCACAGCTTATTGTAATGCAATTACACCTAGATGACAGGAACTGAGATTCCCTCTGCTAATAATTTAACCATAAGAGGGAAAGAATTTCTGTTTATTTACTGACTCAGAGGCTACTGACTAGATCAGAGCCACAGTATTGACCAGGCACTAATTTGCTAATTCCAGGCTGCAGCACTGGGACCACTGCTTTGCATACCACAGAGCTGTCTGCTCCATAAGGCAATAGAGTCTGAATAAGTGGAGTACTAAACCTCACAGATTCCAGTACACACCTCCTGTGCACACTCAGAAGACCAATTCCTTCCCATCTCCCTTCGTTCACCTTGATATTCTATTCCTCACACCAGCACCATCTTATTTCATGACACAGCATGTATCCAGTGCAAATTCATATCCACCACTCAGCATTTCCCATCTGGAGCTTGAAGACACAGTGGATGTTGCACAAAGCCACAAGGGAAAAGAAAAAAATCATTAAGACAATGATTTGGTTTGGAATCCAAGCTGTTGCTCCCCCATCAGTAAAGTAACACCATTTACAGTCAACTTTAGTTTTATCTTTTTGCCCCCATTGTGGGCAGCAATTTATTGTACCAGAACAGAATGAGTAGATTGATAAATAGAGGAATGAGAAGAATTTCATCCTGTGCTGAGAAGTGGTCAGAGCTAACTGGCCAGACTTGAAGGCTGACTTCCCAATGAAGGATACAGCCCCTGCTTCAAATAGTATGTTTATTTATAAATGTGCACAAAGTTTCCATGAAAATTCATTAATGGGAGCTACATGATCAAGAAAATAAGGTTAGATCAGGGCAAACAGTTGCAGTGATCAATTTATCTGACATTTTTAGCCACTTCTGTGCAAGCAGTCTCCCTTTGTAAAGGTAGATTGACCCAGTTCATTTTCAGACAGCCTTGTAGTTTTTTGAGTTCTCATGCATGGGTTGCTGTGTCGCCTACATGTATTCCACATTTGTACATGTGACATGCAACTAGTTAGATAAGCTATTCTCTGGATTTGTATGACATCTGTATGAAATTTTCATACAAATTACTTCACCTCTCCACAAGCATGATGCATGACCATTCCCACAGACAAGAAATAAAACGGGACGAAAAAATCATCCAGGGAAAGATGCAATCCTCATGCAATGCATGTTCTCAAATACATCTCTAAAGAAAGCACACACTCGTGCATCAAAAAGCTGGATACACCTTACAGGAAGGTAATTATCCTCCTCTGACATGCCCATATCAGAGGAAAATGCTGTTCTGCAGCCACAGCCAAACACCACAGATGATCTAGAGCTGCAGTGACTGAAAGAAAGACCATGTGTGGGTAGCCCCCAAACTCAATCCGCAATATCTACCAGCAACCACCAAAACTTCTACAGTAGTCAAGAAAGTAATATTGCTCTGAAGCAAGCATTTTCCATGCCAGTCAGGCAGCAAGAGGGAGGAATTTTGAGCAGCAGATCAGCTCAATCTCCTTCTGAAATTCCCTAAAATGGAGCCTTCTTTCTCTGCCCCATGAAAATACTTCCCTCACCTTCAAATCCCCATTCCCTTCTAAAGAGCTGACTAACCCAAACAATGGAGACCAAGGGTATACTGGCATCATGGATTCATTTGGAACATAAGTATTTTTAATTAAGAGGAAATTGCTTTCAGACAAAATGAAGGCATAAAGGAACTTGGCAGGGGGAATGGCAAGAGGAGAGGAGGACAAAGAGGAGGAATGATGCCCTAATAGATGTCCTGTACTGAGAACATATATCCTCACAAAAGGATTTCCTGCTCTTCAAGACAGAGCTCTTTGATTCATTTAATTACTAACAAAGCATGAATATGAGCACAATATTTTCACTTCTACACATGCCTGCCATAATTACAAACCCACTAGGCTTACTGACCTTAGCAAAAAGGATATTGAAAGGATGGGAAGAAGCCTTCCTATTTTCTCACTTTCACTCTAGTACATTTTATTAAATTATAGCTAGGTACCATTTGTAAAAATTTAACAGCAGAAACCGAGAATATCAGTTGATGCCTGAATTCATTTATCCTTATATCAATGACATCATTTCTATTTAGGATGTTGCTACAAATTCCAACAATTGTTGTGTTTGTCCTAGGCATCGTCTCTCTCACAGGTCTGCCATTAAGCTCCTGACATTTTTGTGCTAACCTCCAACAGTGCTGCTAACCCCACAAATCCCTAATGCTTAGCTGTACTATTGGCAACTTTTAAAGAAAGGATTGACTTTGGGGAAGCAGGACAGCAAACAAAAGTCTATTTTTACCTGTAGAGAAAATAAGAAAGTGCAATAAAAAGCATTTGGATTCCCCATCAGCTGTTCAATATGCAAGGTACCAAACTGCATCCACTTATCTCGTAACTCATCAGTTTTTGGGGGCTACTGCCCTTTGTAGAGGCTGGTGGCTGTTCTGCAAAGTGTATTTGAGCCCTGAGGGTGGGAGCTACTCCTGACCTTTCACAGCTGACACAGGAAAGCAGAGTTGTCTCTCTTAGTCACACACAAACTGGTCTAAAAGCATACACATATAGTTATCCCTCTCTCCTCAGCATGAAAACATTACTAAAAAATAATTTTCTTGCTCCAATAAGTAAACATTCCATATTTTGCTAACAAAAGCTTGATTGCCACAAATTTTGTACAGACAGAGCTCTCCTGTAGCAGTGGATGAGGCTTGCCCTACTTCTGTGTCCTTTTATGCTGTAAACCAGACTTTCACCATTTCTGTATTTTATGTCAACAGAAATATTCTGTGGTATGCATGATCCACAAATGTTCTTAGTCTTTAGCCTATCAAGAATAGCTGTTACAGAGCTAGAAAACTGCTCCAAGTAACCCAAAACACACTTCCCAAAAGGGCTTCACTGCCAAGCCTAGAGAACAGAAAACCACTCAACAACACTAAAAATGAAAGACTTGACATTTCTTTTGCTTCTGCTTTGGGTCCCACCAGACTGTGCCCTAGTGCAGCACATAATAACAAGAAGTTCATTCATTGGTACTCAAAAGCCACCAAGCAAGACCCTTTTTTTCCTGTTCTCCATAAAAACACAACAGGGAGGTATCAAGTATTGGGAACCTGCTCCACCAGCAGGAAACGACAGCATAGAGATGCAAACTTACTCTAATATTTTATGTACCTTTATTCCAGAAGCATTACAGCAGCTCCAACATTGACCTTGAAATCCCCTGGCTTTGTGCTTCCCCCCACTATCCATGGCCTACGGGAAGAAGGTGACATTAAAGCATGGGGTGGGTCAGAATCATCCTATAAAATGCAAAGCCTGCAGCTGGAGATAATAAGGCACAGTAATTAGCAATAACACCAAGCACCTTGTTTCTTCCCTTGCTGCTGCTATAGACACAGCCACCTTCTGTAGGGAGAATTAAGCACAAACACCTCTAGGGCTGGGATTGAGGGTTTAACAGTAAGGCCAGTAAAGCAAATGCTGTAAGTCTTATGGTCCTTTTCCATCACGTTTGTAGAAAACAACCAAATGATCTATTTATTGATAAATCAGACACAGATGTGGGCAGGTCCCTGGCAGCCAGAAACCCACTGCTTGCCTTTGCAGAGATTCCAGGGACACCTCACAGCCCCCTTAAGATCTGACTTGTATTCCAGCTGGTTCCTTAAGACCAGGTCCTCAGCACACATAAATCATTCCAAGCGCCAGTGAATTCCTTGTAAAACCACTGTGATTTACATCAACAGAGAAACCAGCCCCTTTTACCTCTCCTTGCAATCCCAAGTGTTTGTTTCCTTTTCATGCAGCAGTTGTGCTGCTGAATGCTAATGAGATGAGAGGTGATTCATTCCCAATCAACCATCTCCAGAATAATTAGCATGAGCATCTAACCTTCACTCCCCCTGCTTTTGCAGGTACTACAAATCCTGTGCTATCCAGAGATACTGGGATGCAGCATGGAGTATTTCAGCTGCATCCCAGCTGTAATTACTTTCTCAAGTATTCAAGGCATTTTGAAGAATCACAACCACCCCTTAGTGTTCTGATGGAAATGAAGTTGTTATTTTTCTATGTAATTATTTCATCATATTTATTATTTAAACCACCTCTAAGAACAAAAGCTACACAGCAAAAGCAAAGCTTCATTTCACCAGGTGCTCTCCTGACAGTTTGAGGAAAGCTATTTAGGAAAAAAAAAAAGACAGGGAAAAAACCGCTTTTCTTTTAACATCACTGCTCTGACAACCACAAAGGCTGCCTGACATTCTTGATAGCTCTATTTATGATGTTACATTATCCTGCAACTGTGAGGAATGCTGTTTCTACTAACCAGGCTTAGGTCTAAATAGAGCTGTGAGACAAAGTCTTTCTGTCTTTCCAGCCGTGTGCCCTCCTGGAGAGAGAACAAAAAGGGGAATTGGATACTGCTGAAGGGTTGCAAAGATGGAAATAGTCAGTGTCCCACTTGGTCCCCCACCTGGAGGCCAGGGTGTCTCAGGGAGCCTCAGACTGGGGAGTTTCCCTGGTGGGGAAACAGCAAATCTATCACCCAGCTGTGAACAACTGCAACACACACCACATGAAGAGAGCCATTTCAGCAGCTTGGATTCTTTCTTTTATATTGCTTCAAGTAGAAGAGGTCTGGGACATCCATGATGAATTGTGGCTTTTTGGAACTTTAAGACAGAAAAAGTAAGGCAGTAGATTCCAGAACAAGAGGATCAGAGCCTGTAAAACCCCAGGTGTCCAGCTGTCTGCAGTTACCAGATTTGCTCTCTCTATTAGGCTTTTTTCCCCCCTCACCTCTCCATCAAATCACAAAATCATGCCCAGAAAGTTTAGAAGGAGGTTCAGGATTTTCTCAGTGCCCACATTCACACAGCATGTTCCTTAATTTCTCAAAAAATACAAATATGGTTGCATGGATCTCCATCCTACAAACAGCACAATAATATCTGCTGTCTGTAAAGGACTTGTCATAAATAAAATATTTACAAAGGACATCATAACCATTATCACCATTTTACAAATGGAACAAATGAGGTAAAGTGACTTCCTCATGGCATGGGGGAGCTGGAACCAGATATTCCATGTTCCTCCTTGCTCATGTTGCCAAATACATCCCAGCAGAGACAATTCTTTGTTAGTCTCCAGGAGAAGTTATAAGAAGTTCTGTTAGGAAATAAGCTGGCTGAATAGAGCAAATGGAAAGGACTAAGATTTTTAATCTCTAGTTTTAAGAACTATGAACTGGGGGTATTTTTGGCCACATTCTTTAATGGTTTAAGTCAATTTACTAGGTTTTTTAGCCCAACTTCTTAATAGAAAATATATAAAATAGAGCTGGTGCGATTGTGCTGTCTATTCCCACTAACATTCTTTGAATCTGCTAGTTAATTTAAACCAAATATAAAAAAGGTGTGGAAGTTTCAAAGGTAACTATATTCCCATAGATCTTAATACTGGTCCCAGATAGGGCAGAGCTGGAACCAGATTAGTCCTGTCACTCCAAGAGCCTGACAGAGATGGCAGCAGACAGAACTTACAGAAGAAAGATGAAAAAAATATTTAAAAAATCTATTTTTGGAGTTCATTTGTTAATTTATCTTCAGTTTTATGTTGTTCAGTGAATGCATGAGTTTGCATTTCAGTGCAGTGGAGATTTTGAACACTGAGAGCCTGTCTTAAAGTGCAGCAGGTTTTCAGTTCAGAGCTCTGTTTCCAAGCACAATGAAATCCATGCAGATGTGTGGCAGTAAAAATAACAGCTTTTAACAGCTATTAACTGGGTTTCTGGATGATTATTACTATCATTAAACAACTAGTTCATCAAATTTAAATAATTAATTGATCAGATCAGAAATTTCCAAATAAATGAACTTTTAAAGCTTTTAGTCTTTGGTAGTTACAAGACAACTTACTACCAACTTTTCACAATTTTTATTCCATTCAGCACTTCAGGAACTAAATCTCCAGCGTATTATAAACATTTGGCCTTAATTTGACCAAGAATTTCCAAAATTATCCTAGAAAGCCACCCATGTCCTGGGCTGCATCACAAGCAGCATGGCCAGTGGGATAAGGGAAGGGATTCTGCCCCTCTGCTCCACCCTGGTGAGATCCCACCTGCAGTGCTGCATCCCAGCATATGAAGGACCACTGAGCTGCTGGAGCAGATCCAGAGGAGGCCACAAAGATTTATCAGAGAGCTGGGGCACCTCTGCTATGGAGAGAGGCTGAGAGAGATGGGGGTGTTCAGCCTGGAGACATGAGGGCTCCAGGGAGGCCTTGGAGCAGCTTCCAGCACCCAAAGGGTTCTACAAGAGACAAGAGGACTTTTGCCAAGGGTATGTAGTGAGAGGACAAGAGGGAATGGCGTCACACTGACAGAGAATAGTTGTAGATTAGATATGAGGAAGAAATCCTTCCCTGTGAAGGTGAAGGCCCTAGCATAGGCTGCCCAGAGAAGCTGTGGCTGCCCCTGGATCCCTGGAAGTGTCCAAGGCCAGGTTGGACAGGGCTCTGAGCAACCTGATCTGGCTGAAGGTGACCCTGCTCACGACTGGGGGTTGGAGCAAGATGATGTTTAAGGTCTCTTCCAACACAAACCATTCTACAATTCTATGACTTCTGTGGAAATCTTGTGAAGCAGTAAATTTTTCATTTTCCAAACCCAAAGACACTCAGTCTAATACCATCATCTGAGGCTGTGCACTCTGGTATGTTCTGCAATACTGATACAGGTAAGCTATTTGCTGTTTGGGCAGTTGAGATGCACTCAGCAGTTCTGACAACAAGGTGAAGAGTGGAATACAGATGTAATAATGTGTTCATGGACTGAGAGGGAAAAACGTGGCTTGTAGAAAGCACATTCTGCTGGTACTTGCTTCTGTAGTGAAGTCACAGACATTCTCTTTGTCTGGTGACTACTATTCCAGAGGAAGTGACAGAAAAAGAGTTGATCAGTGACATTTCAGCTATGCCAGACAAATGGCTTGAAAATTCACTCCAGGAAATTATCCTCTATTGACAAGGGAATGAACTGTATTACACAATGGGGTAGATTCTGCTCACTCCTATTTGCATTAACACCAGTGTTGCTGAGATAAAAATATGACCCCAAGGGCCATTTCCATCTCTCCTTCTCATGATCTATTTTCTTGCAACAGAGCTTTAAGGTTATGAATACAGTGACTTATCTGAAACAGAAGCTCCTAGAGACAATGAAGCAAGTCCTTATTCAAACACATGGGTCTTCACTAAAAACAGACAAGGAGAAATTACTGTCAAGCGATTTGCTTTATAATGTGCTCCATTGTCTCTCAGAAATAAAGACTCCACTTTTCCACATTCGCATGTGCAATTTAGCCATTACTGTATTGTACTTCTTGGAATGTCAATTTAAGAATCTAAATTTGTTATTTTTCTTTTTTTTTTTTTTTAATCCTGGGGAAACAAACTTTCTGTCTCTCATAGTTTCTATTTGCCTTTTATTGCCAATTGCTCAATTTCACTGTAACTCCAGTTTTTTGTCTCAGCCCCCAGAAATTCCCTGTTGCTCAAGGTTATCTTGTCCTGCCATCTAGCGAGCCCTGTGCAGGATAACACACTCCTCACTGAACCTAGGGAGACGAAGAGCTAACAAATAGGGCAGGGGGCTTGAAAATTTTCTTCTCCTATACATTTGTTCCTTCACAAAACCTACAGGTTAAAGGTCCTATCGTGTTGTAGATTAATATATCTTTTTTTCTAAACAGCTGAACCTATTATTGTAATTTACCATTTGATTTCAAAGAGGTTTAACATGTTCCATCTCGTGACAGGCAGTAATTTAAGTGTTACCCACCAGTGTGTTCTAGGAGATGTTTTGATGCAGGTATGAGTGTCTCCTTCAGTAGGAGTATTTCTGGGATGGGGACTTGTGGAGAAAAATTCTGTTGTGCCAAGGTAATGAAATTGCCAGGTTGATGTTTCAATACATACCAGGCTACATCAATGTTAACGAGAAAAGCTTGAGGGTAAAAAAGCAAAAATATTCCCTGCTACCAACTGAACTTCCCTTTGGTTAATAAAGCAGATTTCAATCTCATTTGGACCAGGTGGGCACTGCTTTTACTGTGTTAGATGACTTTGCTATACACACAACCCACTAATGAGTATTTCTTAATACACTCACTGTCAGATCCAAAGCCCTTTGCAGTCAATGAAAAGACTTTCAATGGCTTTAAACTGGCTTTAGTCCAGGGCCTTATTCACTACAGAATTCTTAATTGAAAATTAAAAGATGCAAGTGAAAAAAAACAATCAGGCAGGAAAAGGGGAGAGCATTTTTCAACCAAAGAAATGCTACTCAGGTACATTTTAGGATTAGATTGGAATTAAAACTCCATGAATAAGATCATCATTCACAGGAAGCAGGGTCAGCACACAGCTTAAAACAAGTACTAACAGGGGGAAATACACAGTTATTGCTACTATTGCAGAAACCTTCTCTAAACAACACAAAGTATCTAAGAAAACACCAAAGGAAAATAAAATTCTACCAGAAGTATCTCAGGTTTTCTACCCCCTAAAAGTGAATTAACTTGCTTTGCTTAGAAGGTCCATGGCCTTGGTCAAGAGTAGCAATTTCATTTTTCTGTTTGTGTGTGACTTTCAGAAACACACCAGGCAATGTTTGAATTATTAGTATCATTATTACTATTTGTTTGGACAACAGGTGGAAAACAAATAATACTCTTAAATCAAAAGATTTGGTAATTTCAGAGCTTCATTGCCAAGTTAGCATAATGCCCTTGGGGTCTGCCATGAAAAATTTGTTCACTTGAAAGTATTTTCTGCCTTGAAAAAGATTTTATAAGCAAAATCAGATTTTTCACTTGCTGCGAATGGCATAAAGGTTTCTATCTACATGGATATGTATTTTTCCAAGTCCTAAGAGACATAATATAAAAAAGTGTACTTGAAAATGTACTTCTAAGCTACTTCCAGAAACGTAATGTCCCTAAACTGACTGCCATAGTTCAGTGCAGTGCACAAACATAAACCAAATCCAGAAGCAAACATCCATTTATGTGGCAGAAAAGTGCCTTACATTACACCTATTGCAAGCCATTCAGAAAAGCAAGGTTAATCTCAAATCACCTTCCATGTAATTGTGCTCTTTGTAATAATGCAACATACAACCGTGAGTAAAAATTACTTTGTGGAAATGACAGCTACAGCCAGTAATAAACAGGGCTCTTGTCTTTCTCCAGTTTGAGGCTATGAATTTCAACGCCATGTTCTTTCATAATGACACCCAAGACAGACCCCACTGCAAATTTTCCTGCATCAAGGAGTTCTGGTTCATCCAAAGCACAAGTGATTTTCTCAAATCCTGAGCTCATGGGATCATATTCTAGATTTACTTGTCTACCTGTCTCTCCACTAGTAAGGGCTGAACTCATTGGTCAGTTTAAAATTTGACAAAAAGGTTGGAATGCAAATGATTTTAATCTCTTAAAATTACACCAATCCAAGCTGGAACAAGGAGAGATAGATTTATCATTCTGGAGAGAAAAAGACTGCAAAAGGGATCTCAGCCTGCTATTAGATATCAGTTACTCCACCCCATGCAGGGTATAATCCTCCCATGCAGGACATAAATCTTGAGAAAATCAAGTCTCATCAGCTCTGCTGCTGACAGGAACCGTTTTTCCCGCCCTCTCACTTGTTGTGTTAACAACTCTTTCACACTTTGGCTCTGCCAGTTTGTTTGGTGGCAACACTTGGGGTGCAGCTGATCCACAGACAGGCACAGGGGCAAGGCTGCAGCTCAGGCACCTGGGCTGGAATGCTGTGTGCAAACCGCAGCCAGGATGGAATCAAACACTGACTAACTGCTGCCACTTCAGCAGCAATTCCTTGTGGCAGATTGCACATCCATCCACAGAAAATCTCAGCGCCCCACCAGCCAACAGCTGTGCCCTAAGACACTGCAGTTGACTCTGGGAGATGGAGCACAGTGGGAACAGATGCAAAGAGGAACTTTCCAGAAACAAATGCCTGCTTGCTCAGAGTGGAAAGTATTAAACACAGAACTCTACAGTGAAATTAAACTAAGACTCTCCTCAACTTCCAAACCACAAGGATTTTTCCTCAAAGTGTAATTACTAAAGAGTGGACATGAGTATCAGAGACCACCTCAAACACAGATGTAGACAGTGCTTTGTCTATCAAGATTCATTTTAAATGTGGAATTGTGTAACTTTAACTAATAATTTTAGTATTCAAGTATTTATGACTGTACTGGGCATTTGCTTTGTACCCATGCATTTGGTGAAGAGTCTCAGATCTAGTCAGAGATATGTATATTTTCAAGGTGTTTAATTTCTAGAATTTAGCCATTTATTGCTTCAAGTTTATGGAACTCAAGGGAAATCCTGGGTTTACTGAAATCATTGAGGGAACACCCTCACACTTCAAACTCTCAAATTAACAAATAAATTTTGATATTTATATCAAATATAGATTATCCATACAGGAAAATTTCATGTAAGGGAAATCAATAAATATGAAAAAGTCTATTCTGGAAAAGAATTCCCTCATCAGGTAGAAACAAAGATGTATTAATTTTACCATTCTCCCTTAACATTCAGCAGATTTGGTGGTGCCAAAAACCATGTACTCACCTTTTAAGAATATGAATTGTCTGGGGGTTGGAACTAGAGGATCTTTAATGTCCTCTTCCAACCCAAACCACTCTATGATTCTATGATATTATAGTACTGGAACTAGAATTTAACCTAAAGTTTTTATTGAATATTCATTCTTGAATTCTGGACAGAATGCAACCTACTAAACTTTCTATCTGGAAGTGGAAAACAGAAAAAAAAAGTAGAAAAAGAGAGACAGAAAAGGAAACATGGACAGAGGGCAAGAGAGAAACATTTGTCTCCTGTTTTCTTCAAAGTATAACATCATGTAATGTCAGGACCATGCCAAGGTGAAATTTGGCATAAACAGTGCAACATATCAATCATTTTCTCAAAATCACATTACATTTTCTCTGTTTTTTCTCTATTTCAGTATTCGTATCAAGAAGTCAGAATATATGGAGGCTATGCTTAAGGGCACTGTCACACATTACATGAGTTCTGCTGCAGGCAAATTTTTATTGATTTTTTATTGCCTTTTATATATATACACATATACACACACACTTATATATATTCTTTCAAATAACTTAGAAAATACTCAGTAATTTTATAGTTGGGACTGGAATAGCATGATTACATAGGCTTAAAAATTCTAATGCAACTCCTGAGTTTGTTTTGTACCATTGTCAACATTATCAGCGACAGCAAAAGACCTGAAAGTCCCTGGTCCACACTCACATCCTCACACTTGTCTACTGACAAATAGCACAGAGTACATAAAACTTAGCCAGGGGTTCTTGGCAGCTTGTGTCCTACAAGAAGCATCCCAGGTCGATTTCAGGACAACACGACAGAAATCAAGGCATGTACAGAGATATCAGAAATCACTGTGTCTGGAATATCTGGCAAATAAAGAAAAATCTGTGCTAATCACCATTTATTTAGGAGAGGGGAACAGGGAGAACAAAACCATCTGAACTTTACCCAAGCACAAATGCTGGGTTCTGTTTCTTCCCATGCTCAGAACACAAGGCTGGTCAGGGCTGACAGCAGTGAGCAAAGGAGGAATATCACTACTTACAAGCCCTGTAACAAGAGGGCACAGCTGCAGTCCTGGTGTCCTTCTCAAAGAGGTGCCAGAACTCCTGCCCTGCCCAGCTGCAGCCCAGGCACTGAGAGTGGCTGTGCTCCTCAGATGAGCACCAGACTCAGACTTATGCTGAACAACATTTTAGCCTGGGGATTGCATTGTGGTTTCACAATCTGCCCCAAAGATGAGAAGACACTTCTGAAAGATGTTTGGATGTTTTGCTAGCAGATTGTTCAGATAAAAGAGCTCCTTTGTGCAGTGCTGGAGCTGCTGTGGGTATGGAATTTTTAATGCTGTTGTAATAATTCCAACTTGCTGGTACCAGGAACTTCCGTCTGGTAGAGATCAAGGCACTGCTGACTGGTGATACAATGTCTTTAAAGACAACTCACTTCACTGAGCTCAGAATCAAGCCTTCACTGTCCAGGCAGTCCCAGTTCTACACTTCAGGTATGGGGTACTCTGTACCTTGACTCTGGCAAATTTTTGAAACTTTGAGCCAAAAGGTTAAAAAAAATCAAAACTAAATAAATTTTTAAAAAAAGCACAAAATGTACAAAACTCCTGTACATTTTAATCCAGTAAGTGGCTGAAGAACCCTGCATCACCTGAGCAAGGCACAAGACAAATGTGGAATGCATCCTCAGAGCAGAAAGAGCTGCTGACACAGCACATGAAGTCATTGCTGCCTGAGGAGATCCTGGCCAGACTCCCACTGAGAAGCCAAGAGAGCTCCAGTTTCATTCTGATTGCTCATAGCAGGAATGTAAATCAAGGTGGGTCAGGAAAGGTAAATGAAGTCACCTGCAGATCAGACCCACACAGAGATCACACTGAACATTTGCTCTCCTGTCCTCACCCAGTGCAGTGGAACACTTCACAGTATTGTGCTCTCAGTGTGTCTCCTGGCTACACTCCCTCCCAGGCAGGCAATTTGGCAATCAGTGTGAACCTTTTCTAGGAATTGCAATTTAAATAAGACACAACCATCCTGTAAGTCCAATGATGGATGTGAGCCTGTAGCTCCACTAGGATTGCATTAGTTCAGTGTGTTTGCAGTGTGTTTGCAATGCTCTGTCATAGCAATGCAAAAGGAGAGCAGAGGTAGGTAGGAAAGGAGCACAGTGAAGTGCAAAATAATTTTTTCAGATCAAAATACTGATACTTCAAATCAGGGCCTTCCACGCAATGGCAGATTTCACCCAACTAGCTGCAACTTCTGAGCAATTTCAGGAAGCGTAAACATTGAGAATTCATTCTTTCTATCCCACCAACACATGACAGATTCTCTGCCCTTACTCTGCATTCCTACAATTCAGTCTAAATCTTGAGCTATCCCAGCAGTCTGTAACTGGAATAACTAGCTTTTAAATTACCCTTCCACCTAAACCATTCTACGATTCTGTTTTAGCATTCTATGAGGCTTTTCATCGTCCATATGTGCTTGATTATTTACTAACATATAATCTACAAAAGCAGTTTGAATGCTGGCAAGCAGGAACAAAAATGCTCCTTAGGTTGAGGTAGAGAAGATCTAGGAATGGGCAGAAGGGAACAGCAGGAGTGTTCATGTAACGTTCACTTAGTAAGAACATGACAGAAGAGATGACTGTGCTGAAGCCAGATGTTTCTTAACAAACAAAACACCTTCATCAGACTGGCTTTAAGTGTGATTTCCACACAGATGTTCACATTTCTTTCTTTTTTTCTTTTTTTTTTTTTTTTTTTTTTTTTGGTCGAAAGTAAAGGTTAACAGGAGAACAATATCCCTTTGACTTTACGGCAAAGTGAAATAATCAGAGCTGGAAGTGGGGAACCAGACTAGTTTACCCTACAGGTGAACAAAATAGCAGAGCCTTCCCATAAAATACAATCTGCAGCCTCTGCTGGTCCATACAGCACTTAACTGACTTCCTGAACCACGTCCATATTCAAAAGTGTTTTTAAATATGTGAGCTTGCATCTACTACTTCATGCCTCCTGAAGCTACAGTCATGAGCTCTGAGGCAGTAGTTTGATCAGCAGCTTGCAGGAACAATAAGCAGAGAGGGAGCCCTGCACAGCCATGATACTCCATGCAGGGAAATTGATGCGGTTTAGGCTGAACCAAACAGCTGGCAGCTTCTCCACTAAACATTTTGGCTTCAAGGAAAACAATCAAAACCAAAGTCCCAAAAGAAAACAGAAGAGTGCAAGTTCTGCTTTACTGTGTTATTTCAGAAGCCAACATTACAATTTTAATAGTGCTGTTGAGGAAAGAGAAGAAACCCTACAGCTTTAAAATACGTTATTTCTCATGTTTGTTGCAGGGCACCACCTGCTTGAAGGGTAAACCACTGCTAAGGCTTTTAAAAAGTCAGGAACATCAGGCCCTTCTGAGCTCATCACTTGCAAGCCACTACGCACTCTGTGCATTCCCACTGATTGCATCTCTAGCTTTGTTTTGTTTAAAATCCTTATGTTACCACATTATCTATAGCCTCAGACAGCTTCTTGGCCCAGGCTCTGAGACTTTTGGAGGGTCAGGGCAGAGCAGTAGAGCTCTTTATGGTTTCATGACAGACCACAAAAAACACTGCATGGCTCCCCGCTGGTTCTGTTTACACATTCTTTTAAAAATGCATAACAGCTCCCGTCTGCTGCGCTGCCTGTGCTGCCGAAGGTGTGGCTGGTGACATCCCACACAGGCCAGGAATCCCAGCTGGGACCTCTGAAGAGCTCTTTCTCATGCTGGCAGAGGCTGTCACGACTGGAACAGCAGCAGTACAATACAGGATTGCAAAATATGGGGTTTGAGGGTGCTTATTCTAACATAATTCCAAATAAAAAAGAGGGTGAAAGCCTGGATCCACTAAGATTACAAAAGGTTCTTGTCAGACTCCAAGAAGGGCCAGGCATTCCCAGGCAGCATTACTTTAGTTCACCAATGTAAAAGGATATCCTATAGGAAATCAATGCCATGGAAGATTTAAGACAGCAGTCAATTTAAAAATCCAGTATAGCAATGTCTCATATCCTTCCTGGTCTGAAAGGATGTTGCTGGGTTGGGTAGACAAAACTGGACCAAAGGCACACATTGCTGCAAAAGCACAAGGAGGCTTGGCTCTGACAGAAAAGGATCAGCATGGAACACCACACTGTGCCAGGGGTGAGGGAACCACCATGGAACAAGATAGCTCCGTGGTAGCACTAAACAGCCTTCCTCTTACTGTGCAAGGTTTATTGGATAGTTCAGAGATACAGACTGCAGCTCAGTTCATACCACACATTTTTGCAGTTCTAGCACTACCTCAGTTATTAAAGGCAGAGCTAACCAAAATATTTTAAAAATCATTCTTGCGGCAGGTTTTGATTCTTTAAATTTTTCTGAAATTCGTTTGTAGCCAAAAAAAAGTAAAAAACAAAACCAAACCAAAACAAACAAAAAGCCCATTTTAAAATCAAACTTGGTTGTTTGATTCAGAAAACATAAATATGCAGCATGCATGTCTTACTGCAAGAATGAAATCAGAGAGAGAACAAAATTCAATGACACCCGGGCTGATAATAATCTTTCATGGAAGATCAGGCCTTAAGAACGTGCTAATATTGACTTGAAGGGGGGAAATCAATGCAACTGGGATGCTATTGCAGGAATGAGAGCACATCAGAGATCCCCAAAGTGATGGGGGACCATTCTGCTGCTTCAATGTTCTAACAAATACAAACCCCAGCTGAAGGAGTCCCTGCTCAGCTTGGCTGGGGCAGTGCCAGAGGGGGAAAAGAAAAATTAGAGCCCAAAGTAGTGACAAAAAAATGGAATTTGCTTGAAGTTGTAGGAATAAGCAAAAGCAAAATTCCTATTCTTTGTGTACCACATACATGCTTGCAGTAAGTTGGTTAAATAGACCTAGAATTAAATTTTAGTAACAACAAAAAAAATTATTAAAAATTATACTTTTTCACCTCTGAACTTTCAAAGAGGTACAAAACCAGGCAACATGTTAAGTATTCTCAGATACTGTTATATTGCCTCTCTGCCCTTTGGAACAACACACTAAAATATTTCACAATTTTTAATGTCATGCTGGGTGTTCAAATTCTAATAGCTTTCTCTGAGAGGCCATGTTAATGACTGAATAACATGAAAGATTTACTACTTATTGCCTTTCTTTATGTTCTGAGAATTAATTGGCTGGGGGTGTCTTGCCCATTTTCAAATGTTCCTTTTCAGGTTTATGCTATTTGCCTCCCTTGTTTCAGGAGATCATTTGAATATGGGATCTCATCGACTTTGTGTGTTTGGAGCTGTAATCCTAATTAAACTTTTGCAAAGGTAGATGTTAACTTTTACACTAGCTATAAACTAGAACATAAGAAAAATGCATCAAAAAAAAAAAAAGAAAACAGGTGAAACTATGAGAAGAAAGAGTACCTCAGGCATTTCTGGAGGATGTGCTCATTCCCACAGTTTGCTTCTCTTCATTTGACACCTTTCTTCATCCAGTAAGAACAGCTTATTCCAGTCAGCCTTCCTTTGTGCATCTTCATGGAATAAGGCTACCCAGCACTGGATGTCTCTTCATTTCACCTGGGCTTTTTCTACACACTTGGAGCTGATTTCTGTTCTTTTCTTTTGACATTTTCTTTGTGCCTGACAGCTCAGAATTCAAAGCGGAGCCATTCTGGGGTGGTAAAAAAGAACTCAGACTTGCAAAGGAAGAATCACCAAAAGATTACAACCTGGTCAAGCAGTGGAGTTATCAGAAATCTTCTGTAAACATCAAAAGATGCTTGCAGGCCACACACAGCTCATGTTTAAAAACAATAAAAAAAACAAGCAGCATTTTCTTCAAAACAGAATAAAAGGTAAAAACATAGGGAGAAGTATTCTTAGCAATTTTGTCTCCTGGTGCAATACTGTCATCTGCAGGTCTGGTAACTTCACTTATGAAAATTAATCACTCTAGCTTTGAGTCTTGTTTGTTTGTTTGTTTGTTTTGTTGTGGGGTTTTGTTGGGTTTTGGTTTGGTTTGGGGTGGGGCTTGTTTTCTTTTTTAGCTGTCTTGGTTTGAAAGACAGGTGTCTGCTCAGGAAGGCGGAAACCTCCCTTGGAAAGGAAAATATGACCCACTTCCCTCCAAATTATTTTAACTTTTAAATTAAGAGGCTTTCTGGCAAAAAAAAAAAAAAACAAATCCTTTGAAAATGATGGGAATAAAAGACATTCACTTATGGAAGAGTCTTACTTCCTTTTCAGTGCTGATTTAAAGCACAATAATTACCTCCACCACCCTCAAGTCACACTCTAGAATCAAAGCATATTTTTCAGCTCTTTTCTTTCCAACCAGATATGTACATCAGTGCATGGTGCTGTTACTTTTATATGTGAGATCCAAAAAACAAGCAGAAATTACTTGAGAAACATTCTTCAGGAACATTCCTTTCCTGGATACTTCCACCAAATGTGCACTTCTTCAAATAAGTCTCACAAAAGAATTCCATTAAATATTGTCTAGAGATGTATCAGAAACTCCCCAAAATGCTGCATGAATGCAGGGATGGAATTTGTCCAAAAGGCCCAAGTTTTACTCTTCCAATTCAGTCTCACAATGGTACAAAAAGCCCTACATACCTTTACCTGTCTGGATCCTGAATCAAGTTCAGTGTGACTGGTACTTGTTAAGCTTCTGTAAAACACAGCAAGGAAACAACTAGGTGAACCAAATGGTGCATGAGGAATTTCCAGTTTTCCAGCCCACCTGATGGCACTGCTCATGGCATGGCATTACCCAGACAACCTCAGAGAAGCCTTCACTAACCAACTACTGCTTTTGTGTCAGGCAGGAGCTGAAAGGCACCAAAATTGGGTCATAAAGAACACAAAAAAGGAAAACAACCCCACCACAATTTTAAAAAAAAGGTTGGAAAAGCCTTGAAAGGAAATAATGAAACATCAGCATGCGTCATTTCTTTGATTGTAGTGTTTCACTTGAAAGCGAGGCTGCATGGAGTGCACCTCCTCAGCACACAAGGATCAGCAGGCCTCAAGTTTAAAAAGGGAAAATAATTGATTCTACTGCATACTGGGATAGCACTTCCACTTATGATGATAGTAAGTCAACTGCTCTCTAGATGACTGTGCATATCCTGTTGTGTTGATAACTTTAATCAGAACACTCTATTTTTTAGCAATATTTGCATTTATTTTTAGCAATGTGCAGTTCTCTGGGCCCTACAGAAACTGTTACCAGGCGTGATATACCCTTGAGATCTGGGTTTAGATATGATCAGCCACCTTTTTTCTGGCCAAGGGACTGCAGAAAGGGAGGTGGGATGCATCAGACTTGTAACACCTGCAGTCACCCAGTTCAGTGTCCAGCAGTGTCGATTGAGTTAGAAGCAGAGCCAGAATAACCAGCCCATGCTCCCCACAGAAATCTCCAGGTACCTCTAATTCCCAGATTATGCCTGGATTTTTAAGCTCTTTCCTCCCCAGAAGAGTAGGAAAGAAGTAAGATCTGGTTGTCCATTTACCTGCCCATCTGCAGGGGTGGGAGAGGTGAACACAGCCCAGCTTTCAGAGCTGATATTTGGGTCCAGTTAGTTCTCAGTAGGAACCAGCTACAGAATCCTGCAAATGCTCCATCAAATGGGAACAACACAGAGAGAAGAGAGGAAATAAAATCTTGTTAAACATATTACCTTTTCCCAAGGACCACAGAGGTTTGCAATGAGGCAGATCTACCGCTCCTCTTGAACTATGCTACCCCACAGGCAGGTTACAACTGCAAAGTATCGATCTTGACAGCTTGACTAAAATCCACTTGTGTTTAGAGGCTAGTTTGGCAAGGAAAAAAATGGCAACTTAGTCTTCTAAACCCTGAAAAAATGTTTCAGATGTAAACAACATATTTTTCCTGAGGGACACCTAGAAAAACATTGCTCTTAAAATAGGAAGTCTTTCTATTTCAGCTTCAGAATTTCCTTGGGTCCATAATTATTCTAAATTCCTTCCAGGGGTGGACACTTTCAGAGCAGAAGGATTGGATGTAATTAGTGCTGATGTAACACCTTGGTTATTAAAGGATCCAGCAGTTGAGCTGTGCTGCTATTTCGTGACAAATATGGATTAACTACAGCACACAGCATTTTGTCCCCTATCTAACACAAGAATTTTAGACCCTCACAAGTTATGTCTGAAGATCTGGAATAATCCATCATGAAACTCATCCATCAGATACAAATTATTGCTCATCTCCAGTAAAACAAATGTGCTTTCAAACAAGCATTTTCCTTTTTTGTCTTCATCAGTCTTTGTGCAGGAAAGGAAATATGAGAGTAATTGCAAGCCTTGGAAGATCAAACAGAAATATATTTTACAGTAACTTCCAGAACATATAAGCTTTGATGGAACAAAGAATCAGCCTAAGGCCTGTCTAAAAATACAAGACATCATTGTTCCCCTGCTGTACTCATGAAGTCAAATTTATCAGCTGAAGGTTGGAGTTTTAAAGGCTGCAAGAGAAGCCCCTTACAACAAGCCTCCAGAAGGCAGATGCACTGAGCCTTCTGACCATCTTACTGGTAGTGTGGTGTAAAGGCATTTTCAAGCTTCTTCTGACAGACAGTACAAGTGGGCCAGGATAAAAGCCTGCTGTCTACAACAGTCCACTAGTGGAAAATTGCTTGAATTTACTTCAGTAGGATAGGAAACCTATCTTGGTTTTGGGGTTTTTTCCTTTTCCTTTTAAATATCCTCACAAACAACTATGAGTTGTTTCAATATTTACAGGAATGTGCATATAAACTAAAGAGACCTGTTGACTAAAACTCTCAGTAGCCCTTCAGAAAGTTAGGTCCATAACTGTTTTCACCAGGGGAAAGGGATGACCAATAAATAAATAAATAAATAAAGAGCACCACCTGAAAACTTTCCACACATTAGAAAATACTCTTTCAGAAATAATTTTCTCCTTCCTTCTGCAATTTTCTCAACGGGCATCCAATTCTTTTTTAAGAAATTACTCTGCTCTGGTGACACAGCAGGCCTAACTTTCTGATGGATTCCAATCCTCCTCGTTTTTAATGACTCATTAGCAATATGCATTCCTCCACATCAGCTTGTCCCCGTGGCCACTAAGCCAAAATGTAAATGTTAAGGTCGGTCATATTTACATGTCACCACTTATGCTAATCACCATCACAGTACCTCACTCTTGAAAGGATGTTATCAATCATCTTGAATATGATTAAGCAATAAAGTGAACAAACAGCTCACAAGGTGATCTCCCCTACTCCTCAGTCAATTAATGCTGCGTTGTACTCCATCTGTTTGGAGAAAAGTTTCCTATTGAGTATTCCATGCCTCCCTTCAACACACAAAGAAGTAAACATGAATTGCACCATTTTGTCATTATTCTTGATAGCACAGACATGCACCTCCAGCAAGCTGCAGCTCCCTGAGTGTGTGCTTTCCCAGATGTAGTCCAGATGCCTCCTAAATGCATATGGCAGGAAATTCTTTGCAATCTTTTCTGTTTCCCGTATATTATTGGTTTATAATTGCTGCTATCCATCATAATTTTTTTTTTTTTTTTGCTACTGACTACTGCCCTGCTCTGCAGGTGTGTGGAAGAAACACAGGCCTAGCACATGAGCTACTTTTACATCTGTCTTGGTGGGGAGCAGAATAACCAGTCTTTAGTGTTAGCTTAAAGGAAGCCTTTTTGGCAAAATCTAACATAAACAAGGTTAACATAGAATCGCACAGAGTCCTGAAGAGAAATATATAGTGCCAAACAGACAACTAGGCTGATTTCCTGATAACTGAATCTATTTGACCGTTGTTTCAAGTTGTGGAATTGTGCTCACCCAAAGCTCATACCCAGTGGCTGACAAGGAATAACAGCACAGCAAAATGGTTCACATGATCTCAGATCCACATCCCAGCTCCACCAGGACACAAATGTCTGGGGTACAACACACAGATTTCAGTGCTGCTCCCAGCAGCAGGCTGTGTCAACGTGGGGCTGGGCTCTGACTAATTAGCCTGGCTCTAGGGATGACCCAAGGATTCTCAGCAGATACTGGAAAGTGATATCTGTCCCCAGAGCACAAGGCTGGGTTGTTCTTGTGGCTGCAAGGGGCAGGGGGGAAGAGGAAAAGGACAGTGTTACTGTGCAGGTACATCCTGAATGGAGAGCCCTGGAGAGCAAGGCTGGGCAGCACTGGAAATGGGAGACACAGAGGCAGAGTTTATTGACAAACCCACCACAGCTTCTGAAAAGCTGTGGTGTGCTGAGCTGGATGATCCCAGTGGAGTACACTGAGTGTTGTCCTAATTTACCTTGGGCCTGTTTGCTTCTGAGTGTTCTGACCCTGTGGTTTCTCACACTGGTGCTTTGTCCTGTAGCACACAGTACAGACACACCATGGAAGTTAGAACATATGGTCTGATCAGCCTGGAGTCCCTGGTGTCCTTAGCTTATTCTGTGACCTTTAAAGTTTCCCATGATTTCTGCAGAGCTCTGCCCTGAAATGGTAAATTTCAGGGATGTAGATTTCAAAGTGCATTTCTTGTGCTTGGAACTAAAAGAGCTTCTCAGACAATTTTACTCCTGTCTTCTCTGGAATGCTTCACTAGATACCTCACCAATCACTAAGATTTGTAACTATGGATTAAGGGGCAGCTCATCCAGTTTTAATTGATAAAAAAAGGGGTGAAAGTCTCACCAGGTCGCTCTAAAATTCTCAGCAACTGACACTGCTAAGCACAACAGGCCAACCCCACCAAAGGCATAACAGAGAAATAGCCAGAAAATAATTGCCAACAATAAACAGTAAGACATCCACTTTGCTCTGCTTTTCTATTTTGTATAAAATCCTGAACTAGTTCCAGTAAATAGTTCTGGTTTACTATCTCTGAGAAAAAAAGTAGATCGAAGGGTTTGGAGCATTGGAGTTTATACTCTTATTTCCTATCACTTAACTCTAAAGTTTAGCACCTTTAATTGTGTCAGTGTAGTCCTTACAAATCCTTCTCAGGCAACAGATTGGATAAAAACCGAGTGAGGACATGGGATAATTATTAAGCTTGCCAGGACCTTTAATCTTGCATGACCGCAAAGGTTTGCATGACTAGTGAAGATTCTTTTGAAGACTATTAATCCAAGAAAATTAAAAGAGACTAAAATATCACCTCACTCCATAGAAAATCAAGCACTGAAAACTTCACAGGGTCCTTAACAGAGACATTCAACATCTTAGTTAAAAATGCAACAACCTCTACAGCTCTGCTGCCTACCAGAACAATACCTGCAGAAAATAGGCCTTTATGAATTATCACTGTCATCGTTTATGTTTTTAGTGGTATTGATTGGTTTCAGCAATCAGATAGGATGGCTTCAGTACTCAAAAAAGATCATTCCCTCTAGCAAAACAAGGCTCATGAATTATAAAGAGAAATATATGTGTATTGATTGCAAATCTTTATGTATTGTGGATGTGTTTTGCTACAATGACTTTGCTCCATGTTAAGTTAACACAGGAACATTCTCCCTTTGGGGATCAGAGAGTAAGAATGAGTTACCTCCTGCTCCTACCATGCCTAAAAGATAATGAATGCAGCCAGCAGCCCCTCACCAGCACATATCCCTTGCCCTTGCTGGTTTATACTGTCCCACAGGACCTGCTGCATGACAGCAGTCCAAGAAAGCTCTACCCTGCTCTTTCGCCCTGTGGTAAACTCTGCTACAGCATCACTTTGAAAAAAAAAATTTAAAAATCCCTATAAGTAAGAAGCATCTTTGTCTGTAGATTCACAGACTCTATAAAGGTAGCGCTGCCCTCACAGAAAGCAGATTTACTCAACAGCTGCCTCTTTCTGGCCCTAACAACCTCATTTCTCATCCCAGCAAAAGCATTTGTACAGCGCCATGGCAAAACAGATTATGTAGCAGATGGAGAATAAAATCTGACCAGTCAAAAATAGCACTTAATTTTAACTCAGACTAGTTTCCAGTAGTAAATTCCAGCTAAGACTGCATAAGAAGTGACAGCCTCAGTCTTCCAGCCAAAACATACAAAGACAACATAGACAGTTCTTACCAGCATTTCCCATGAGTTAAGGCTTTCTAAGGGAAAGAGGTAGACAAGGAATAGAGAAAAAAACTATGCTGATTCTCACTGTTCATTAGAGAGGTCCCAGTCCCCTCTACTGAAATCTAAGTAAACTCCCTAAGAGATCACTTGCAGCTCCATGCTCTGAGGATGCTGCATCTCATGACCTGGGGGTTTACAGAGTCTAATCTAAGGGAACTGATTTCAGTGCCAGGATTAAGATCTTACACCTCTCAAGCTATTCCTTAAACTTCCAAAGTTATTTCAGGAAACGTGAATATATCAGTGTTCCACAAGCTCTGCAGAGTCTGCACCTAAATGCCATAGGTGGGCTCTCAACCCAGGCCACAAGTAAGAGTTATAAGAAATACTCATGCACATCCATCCAAGTTAACATACACAAAGCAGAGATCATATATGGCCTATACAATCCCAGAAGAAAAAAAAAAAAATTTAAAGACAGCTTCCTCAGAGGCAATTCAAAGCACTACTAGATTTGCCCTGCCAGACTGGTGTCACTCAGAAGTTTCCCTCCAGCCTGTCCCTGCTGTCTTTCTTCTTTCCTTAATTGCTCAGCAATGTTCTCCTGGTCATGCCACTGTAATGTTTGCCAGCCTGATTGTGAATGCCCCTATCTTTTGAGCCCTTTATTTAATCTTACATCCCCTCAGTCTCTTTTCATCTTTATAGCTCTTTGGAACTTTTATTCATACCCTAAATGCACTCGGTTCTGCTGTCTGCTTGCCCAATCTCCCGTCTATCAGCTCCCACGTTCTTTAATTCAGCTGCGCACTCTCTCATCATTCATCAGTCCATTTACACATTCTTCTATCCGTCCTCACGTTCTCCCTCTCTCTTCTTCTCACTCGCTGTTCTGTCACCTCTCTCATTTTTACAGAGCTCTCCTGCCTGTCTGCTGTGGGCCCTGCAGGCCTGGCTGTCCCAGGGTACCAAACAGTGTGTCATTGTATACCATCCTGCACTCAAAATTGCCATGAAACACTTCACAGCTCATCAGACCTGCAAACCTGAGTATGTTTTATACATTCAGTGGTCCTGATTCTGATTTCATTCACTTCACAGTAAGTTAAGTAAATGCTAGTGGGAATATACAGGTGTAAAATTAGTTTAAGTAAGATGAAAAAGGACTCATATTTTCTACCAATAATGTAAGTATTAAAGGGCTAAAAAGGAAGTTGGATAAGTCAAAATCCAGCAACTGATCTTTTGAGGAGACTGAAAGACCGTGAAATATTGGAGGACTGTTGTTTTCTTAGCAGAAGTGTGACAAAGAAATACTCCCTGAGCTCATGTTATTTAGTCCCAGAGATTGTAATACAATGGAATATGTCTTTCTGAATACAAAAGACATGAGAAAGACACACTAAAAACAGGTACAAAATCCAGCACAAATACAACTGACTCCACAGAGGTCCCTCTCAAGGTTCACATGCAAGCACCCAACTGATGGAAGTAACAGGCAGAAACAGTGCTTGTATCAAACAGGAGAATCCATGGAAACAATGGAAAAACAAAAGCAAAATGGACAACTTCAGTCATCTGCACAGAACCTTGCACTGTTAACAGTCAGGCAAGGCATGAAAATGTGAGGCAGATTCTCCCCCCAGACACAGATAAAAGCTCTTGCAAGTGTGTTGATAGATTGGACATCCACCAGATATAAGAGACTAGATGAAGATTTAATTTGGTCCTAAGGAATCAGATCTGAAAAGGGTTGGTCTAATGGTCTTCAACACAGAGATTGTCACTGAATTCTATTTGTACCAATAGAATTAACCAGGGACAAGAATATTCACAGGAAATGTGCAAAGAAGAAAGGTTCTGTGTACCACCCTCAGACAGGAGAAGGAAGAAAGATCTTCTGAGGGAGCTGCTAGGGGTGTAGCTGGAGTGAGAAAAGGACAATCATCAGATGAATGGGACTGACGATAAATGAAAATCCAATGAGGATGAGAATGCAATGACAACATCCAGAGAATAACAACACTCAGGAGAAGAAATGAGAGATAAAAAAACAGAACATAGTCTTAGTCTAATAATGACAAAGAAATAGTGCAAGAGAAAGACACTGAGAACATGTTCAGTTCCATCTCTCAAGGGCAGAAAACTAAGAAAAACCTCAAACCACCTAGAAACAAAAAACTGCTCGTTATAAAAACATGGAAAATGCCACACAATAATGGAAAAATTAGACAGACCCAGAGTCAACACTAGATAATCACTTATCTTCAGGTTAAGAAAAGAGACCTGAACAGACATTGCAGATCCAACTCCAAACACTGACCATAACAAGCATGTAGAAGTTCTGTCCTCCCACTTTACTCGTCTCAACAGTTTCACTGAATTGAGCAGAGTTTGGCAAGGCAAAAGCATGAAATTCAAGCAGCTCTTTTATAAAGAATAGAGAAAAGAAACCCATCAATACCAGGAACACCAAATGAGGAAAATCAAGACCACAAAGAGACCTGACAGAAAACACTCAAGAAGCCAGCCATGATCACAAAAGAAGAAATAACATGATTTTGCTTTCACAAATAGCTACCACATCTTGGAGAGCTTGAAATGCAGTTAAGTGGAACCCAGTGGAGGCCACAGAGAGGAAGAGAGGGCAGTGGAGGTTATTTGAGCCCAGGAATATGCATCTTAACTGACATAGAATCATGTTCAGCAAATGTTTTAGAGGTAATGGAATGCAGATTTAAAGATCATGGAAGAATTAAGGGGCAAATGAGTTCAAAGAGACCTCATTGACTCCGCCATTCATTCCTGACCTCTGAAATACTTGCAGCATATGATGAAAGCAGTGACATGGGCTTTGCCATAGCCTCGTTAATTAACTAATTATCTAAGGCCACAATCATAATGAGAACTACACAAACAGCATTCAGAACATATTGTCATTTACCAGATCAAGTTACAGTCACAGAAAACTATTTTTGTGGCTTATTTCCCCCTTCCAAACTCCTACAATATTATGATGATGTGTTAATGGCTTAAAAGTACCTTTAGCAAGTTGGTACAAGGCTCAGCTTTCTCTGATAATCAGCAGCTCGAATGAGCCCACAATGATGCTTTAGATTCAGTTCTGGGCCTTTCCCCTCTCCAGAGTATCCATATGGTTTTGATCTCATTGCTTTCTCCAGAGGAGACTACCCACAGTTTGCAGGGATGGGGAGGAAGGGGGTTAAGAGTGTCATTTACATTTCCAGGTGGGAGTTTTCTGGGCCAAATGTTTCCTAAGCCTGCACTTGTCAAATGCAGTTCAGCTTTTGAATACAGAAATGAATGGGGTTTGAAATAACTACAACCACTTGGAAGGAATAAAAAACAAACAAAACCACCCAACCCCAAAACTCTATCAATGTATACCTCTGTTCAATGTGTATGAGTGTTTAACAACGAAAATCTGAGGCTGGCTAGCGGACAGCAGCAATATTAATATTAAAATATTGCAATTGCTTCAGTTGCCATTTACTGAAGAACATTCATGTTCTGCTTATGCTATGGAATAAACAAAACATTGCAAAGGCAGTGATGGGTATGACCACAGAAATGAACAGATTTCTAAAGACAGATCAGAACATCCATGTCTCCAGTGCAGCTTTTTCCTACCAGTGCCAGACAGAGCTGCACAAGGGCCGTGGGGTGGGGGTGACTTCTCTCTCAGCATCCCAGCAGCCCAGGCAGCACACACAGCACAACAGCAACTGGGCCACAGCCTTGGCACTTCTGAGGGAAAAAGCCTCAGCACAAAGTGAAAGAGCTTAAACTCAAACAGGGAGCAAACAAACGCATGCTGAAAGAAACGGAGAAACAGTTAATAGACCATCCGAGAGACCAAGAAGCTCTGCTAGAGGCTTTTGCAGTACACAAAACAACTGAAATGAGTTAAACTAAGCATAGAAGCAAGAGTCAACCTTCCACCACTATGACAGAACTGGGAAGGGATGGGGAGTGAGGAGTTAATTTAAACTCTTTGGTTTACATCCTGACTGACTTGCACATTATGAATTTTGTGTATTTATACATTATCCTGGCTTGTATTGCAATAGAATTTGTTTGTTGTTAGCTAAAGCCTTTGAGAAGAGATTATGACAGAAGGTTCTGGCATCTTTCTCACAAAACTTTTACCAACTTGGGCCCTTGTCACTTCTCTTTCCAATAGGAAAGATGTCTGCAAGCCTCCTCCATAAGGTCTATGGCATTTCATTTCTTTGCATATATTCTGTAATTGATGTCTTATTTTAAATGTTCTTTTCTGCTGTATTTCATGGCAGAGGCTAAAGGGGAGGACACTTTCCTAAAACTATGGTTGAAAACCAGTCTCAGATTTCTACTGCTGCATGTGGCAGATGAAATAATGGAGATGAAAGGAGGCTATGGGAATTTTGACTAATGAGGAGAACATGACTTGCAGTTAGCCTGTGGAAATACCTTAAAGCAGCAAGTCTATATATTACCCTGTGCTCTTTCCTGGTAACACACAGTTTCTATACAGGATTTACCACTACATTACCTAAGCATATCAAATACATCATTTCCACAGCATTTTTCTGGGGCACACCTCACTTTACTTGTCCATGCACACCTTGGACATGGAAGCATTCTGGAAACAGAGCCTGGGCAGTGTTTCTGAGGAGAAGGACACAACTGTTCCATGGGTTGCCCCCGGGACACCCTCAGGGTGCTGCAGGGCATTGCTTACAGCACCTTTCTGCGAGAGACACAGGGGCATCCTTGGGACACTCAGCAAGCACAAAACAAGTCCAGAAATAAACCTCCAACAGATTTAATTAGAGGCTGGTGTTTAAACCCTCCTTTTCCCTGTCATCTTCCTGACCAGTGGCTGAGATCAGGCATGGACAAAAAGAGAGGTTTCAGGAGACAATGAACAAGCTCTCACTCTGCTACCTCTCTGTATGGCTAAGGAGTCATATCAGCAACATAAATCTATCCAGCTCTCAGGCTCTGTTTATCACAACTTGTTTGATGCTACTCAAGTCACCTTGGGAAGAAGGCATACTACAAAAAAAAAAAAAAAAGAAAGAAAACATAGGTCTTTTCTGAGAGCTGTATCTGCTGTGCATGATCAAAAGAATTTGGTCTCCTACAAGCTGTCAATACAGCAGTTTAAAATAAATGTTTGTGTTATTATATTCACATATTAGACTAAAAATTTTGGACTGGAATTCTAAATTTAAACCTGAAATGGTACACTGCTATTCACTGTATTTCTGACATCTCATTTTCAGTGGTTTTTAACAAACTCAGTTTTTGTTCTCTCTAAAAGTCAGACCTCTCAAAAGTGCCAGAACATCTTGGCTAGCCAAGGTCCCTGACTGTTTTCTACACTCTACATCCAAGAGCATCAGTACTAAATTTCACACTTCTACTCACACAGGCCACTGCTTACATGACTATGAGCATGACAAGGCAAGGAGTAATTTAACAATTCTCTGAAAAGAAGCCAAACTTTCATCACCTTTTCCTCACACTTCTGGTAGAGACTTAATGAAATAGCTAGAATTTTCTCACCACGATGGAAATTCCTTCAGGAGAATCAGCAAAATTATGGACTGTCTGGGAGGAACAAGCAGCTTCTCACTCCATTGCTTCACTCCCTTAACTGAATTCCACAATCTCTCGCACAGTGACTGTTCTTTCAGGCTACCAAAAGGTGAATTTCATTTCTGTCACTGAGACAAAGCACTGCACTGTCCACCCCAGGCTGCCATAGTTAGTCATCAAACTTTCACATCTGGACACTTGTGTAACACTGAATCCTTGCCACACCATCCAAGAATACAGAGCCAAAGTTATACAAAAATACTGAGCATGCAGACAGTGACAGAGAGCAGCCACAATGTGAGTATAATACAGCACCAGTTGGTATCTAAGAGCATTTTTTTTTCATTTGTTCTGTTGCAAAGTTTGTATTTTTGTCACTCAGCTTCCTTTACAGCCTTGGGGACTGCATGCCAGTTGTACTGAATTTCCAAACCAGGGCCATTGCATGTCAGAGTTTAGAATTAAACATGCAGAATGCAGGGAACAGTCACAATACATCCTTTATGATGCTAATGAAAACATAAATAAGGAAATTAAAAAGCCCCTGTCTAAAACAAAAATAGCAGTCACTGCCATAGAGACTGTATGAGGCAAAATGAGAACTACATTTCAGCAAAACTGCACACACTCCTGTAGCCAGACAAGAAAAACCTTCCCCTTTGCTCAGTGGGATATTAAACTTTATAGCTGTACTTCTTATTTTTAGATAGTTCTTTGAATGCATAGCTTCTGGCTTCCTTAATTTCTTTTGTATGCCATACATTTTCTTTTTATTTCTAATTTTCATTTTTTGCTTTTTTTTTTTTTAAAGAGCTGCACTGCCATAAATCAGTCCAGCCTGTGGAGGTCTTAAAAAATGTAACAATTACGACTGTACCATTCATAAATACTTTTATTATTCCTTCTAGGCTTTGTGGAATGCCTTGACATTTGTGTCTCTGACTTGGCACAATACCCACATGTCTTTGGGCATGTGCAAGCACAGACACACACACAGACACACAGATAGAGAATTTCTCTCACTGTTTAATCGAGAAGAGCCTGTGCACAGCCCTGGCTGTGCAGCAAGTGCCACCAGTGCTCCGGTGAGTGTGTGACACAGAGCAGGAAGGCAATCTCGGGCTCATTTCCCCCCAGGGAATTCCTGTGAATTTCACAGAATGGCTACAGCTAGATTCTGTGTGGCTGCCAGAGCCCTCCTACACCTCCACAGGATCCCCCTGCTCCTTCTAGAGAGCTCAGCACTTTGGGGAGCCCCGCGGAGCCAGGCTGATGAGCTCGGGAAGAGACAGACATCATCACGCTTCCCAAAACGAGCTGGCTGATGATCTTTCAGCTCCACCAGCCGAGGAGATGCAAACGAGCCCGAGTGCAGGAGCTGTGATCCATGGCCAAGGAGGCAGGCAGGGGGCTGAGGGAATGACCGCTCGGCTTAGGATGTAGTGCGGTAATTGATGGGTGTGTTTGTAGCTGGGAAAAGAGGATCTGAGTCGCTGCAGTGCACGGGATTTGCAAGTCATTCCCAGGAGACTGGAACCGAGTCTCCTGTAGGAAATTTCAGTGAGTGCAGCCAAGCGTTGGTTTTCCCCAAATGTCATCTTTTCCACTGGACACATGTGAGCACAGGAATGGGTCTGATACCACTGCAAGGTGAGTCTCTCAGCCACACACTATTAGATGTGAAGCTTCAGACGTAAAACAGGCTCATGCCACAAAACCACATCTACTACTAATCCTTTTACTGCTACTAAACGAGACATTTCCCTAGTTTTCAGTCAAGCTCACTCGGTTCTAATGAATGCTTTGCAGCTGTGGAAAATATCTGAAAGAATTAGTGGCTGTTTTGTGGGGATCTCAGACGAAACATTCCACATGTGGTCCTTTGAGACTGCCACATAGCTAAGGCTGGGAAAGGCAGAACACCAAAGGAATGTCCATGGGGCTATGGACACCTCACACGGGATGCAAGGTGTGTTGGCTGTTCCAGGACTCAGAGAGGGCATGGATCAGGTCTAGCAAACAGCTGGAATTAGCTGGGGAAAAACCCAAACACTACATCCAGCATTTGGAGAAACAACTGAACCCCAAGGACGCAATGCACAAGTTGAACACGACACACACACTAGCATCAGCTATCCCTTTAAATCAAAAGAGTTGAGGATCTGAGTCTGGGTTTGATTGCCACCACAATTCATGGGCCAAGTCAGGACTAGTGCTTTGATTCAAGTCTTATAATACCAATTTAAGTTACTTCCATGACATTTGAGCACCACAGAACAGAAGTCTTGACACTATTTATGCTTATGAAGTAATTCAGTGGAGTATATAAGACTTTCTTGATTTAGGACTTATGTGAATTGCCCCAAAATTAACATTTACCACTGCAAAAATCAACTGCAAATTCCATTGAGAAGGTATGAGACACTTCTAACTATATTGAGAATGCTTTTGCAATATAATATTGGTGATATTAAGGCTCCTATGACACAGTGTTAGTATATATAAGACTTTCTATAGAAGAATTACATAGGATCAGGGGGAAAAAGTATGAGATTAGGGTTCCCAGACTTGGCTCCATTAGCAATTCATGCTGAATATGTTCACTGTCAAGCTGTCATTTTATATTAGGAGTTAATTTTCCTGCTATCGATCCTCTCTCTGCTTATTCTTTTTCTCATTCTTCAGCTGCCAGGATTTTGGAAAACAATAACAACCGAAACTATAACAAAGAACTTGAAGTCCCAAACAAATTTTGTACACATTCATTCCATAACCATCAGCCAGCCTGACTTCTACAGCCTCATGCAAATTTCCATTAAAGTTGCCATGCATCTGAATAATGAGTCACTGTTCAAAGAGAAAAGAGGAAAAGAGGCATAGGGCATTTACGTTGAAGAGGAGTTGAAATCAAATAAAAGTACTTCACAGGGTAGCTGTTTATAGTATTGTAGCTGCTCTAAAGAACATACCATTTTTCTGAAAACAAAATCTGACAAGGACAGAAATAAGGCCCACAGATCCTAATCTACCGTTGCATTTCGGTAAGGAATGAATGAATGAAATACCCCAAGTAGGTTAGACTGTTACAGAAACAGAAAAGAAAAAAGAAGTGTGGTAGGTACAATTCCCCCAGTACCTGTGAGCTTCGTTCTGTGCTCAACAGCAGGACTTGTCAATAGGAATATCCCTGAAAGTTAAGTGAAAGAGCCACATGCATAGTCTTTCCACCAGCCTTTTCTAACACATTATTCTTTCTATTCTTTTTTATTTACTCTCTTCGCATTTCTCCCAGCTGTTTTTGGCTGAGAGATACAACATTGGAAAAAAGCAGCCCAAAGTGTGTGCAAGCCTGTGTAAGATCTTTCTGGCACGCAGTGATGGGACACCCTCTCCTGGACAAACAGACACACTTCCTCTGCTCCAGCAGTTTAAGGAAAGGAAAACGGTGATATTCCAGGGATCTGGAGACAAACTACCACAACAAATCTTGATGTAATGGCAATAACTAGGAATGCTGCCCCTTGATATACACAATATTCTTCTCTGGACTGGCAAAGACACTGTTAGATAGAGCATCCTTCAGAAAAATCACTCATTCGCATTTAAGCAATGAATAGCTATATTAAAATCATAAAGAGAAGAAGCTCTAGATGAAATAAGTCATGATTTTTGCCTCAAATTCAGATATTTCATGAGAGGGATCCCATTGGTGGATAGACTCCCTGCATCACTAAATATGTCACTTTGAACCTGGCAGAATATCACCATTCAGGTGGTTACCTCCTAGAGTTAAAAATTAAAATAGCTCAGATGGAAACACAGGGTCATTTTGCTTGTCTAAAAGTCCAAGTTCTACACATTTCCTCCACTCACTTCTTTAGGAGGACATGGTTTCCCACCATTATGGATTATGGCAGTTCACACTAATCCACTATTTGCTTACAACATCATCTGCGAAATTTATAAAAGGTAAAGCTATGAAACTTCTCACAGGAGTGCCTCCAAGAGGCAAAATAATAATCAACAGGCTAGTGCCTGTGGATGAATAAGAAAGCAGTGACTAAAGCAGGGATTTGTGGTGCAGGTGACCAGGCTACAGGTGACAGTGTGAGAAGTTCCTGACTGGCTGCAGCCTTTGAAAACGGAAAAACTTTACAAGTGCATGGCTGCCAGATGAGCAGCCTGGATTCCAGCATGGCATATTTACACTCAGACACACAGGGGAACAAACACCTGGGGGATTCATTTCCCCCTGAGGTGGTTGGCAGCTCTGCTGTGTGCAGAAAGCAGGACAGCTTCTGACCTGGACACTGCTGACTTTTATCTTAATTAGATGCAAAAGAGAATGGGAGGAGAGAGAAAAATCACAGTTCAGTGTGGTCACTGATGTGAATTTTGAACTTCAATTGACATTGTTAATGTTGTTCTCATTTGGAGAGCCTCTAACCATGGTATCCTGTGCTATGACAAGTTTGTAATAAATTACAAATGATCAAAATGCAGGTACCTCTCTCAGTTTGCAGCCCAATTTAGAAAAAATCAGTGGAAGAACAGTAGCAGCACATGGCTCAGGCTATGCCTGATCAAAGGGGAATTATTCCTCCCAGCTCCAGGAGCATTCAGGCACGGTTTACCTCAAGGCAGGAATGAATAGCAAGGGTAAGGCACTGAAGGCCCTAGGAAGTCCCTGCAGCCTTAAAAATTCTGCAGAGAAAATTTCTAAGATGCATTAAGCACAAAGGTTCTCAGTGCCCAAGGCAAACTGGAAAATATTCCTTCCCTCAAGTCACTTGAACGCTAAATCATCACCTGCAGGCTCAAGCTGTCATTTCACACTGAGTCGTATCTTAGAGTGTCAGGAGTTCTCCTAAAATCATTTACTCTCCCCTTCCCCACCCCAACACACACAGTGGTTTCTTACACAAGCATTAACAGAATACTGAATTAGTTTTAGGAAGGAGTGTGACTTATATTAATATATAGCTTACATTAAAGCTCTGATTAAATTCAGCCACAGCCTTCCAGTCACTTCAAACAGTTCTACATTCAATTACAGTTTGGGATTTATAAAGAAAAAGAAAACTCTCAGCATTTCCTGGTGTGAGTGTTAGCCTAACAATCTGTGGCTGGTTTCGTCTATAAACAGTAAGAATGGACTTTCAAGAATGAGAGAGGCAAGGTGCAAATTAAATACAACCATTTCAAAGAGGCTCCTGTCCTGAAGGCTTTATGGCATCCAACTGGCTCAGGGGGGAATAGCCGAGGTTCTGGTGAGGACCAGGGAGACAAGACCTTTTTCCTTTCCCTGTCTAGTCAAAGCACTTTGCCCAGTTCCTTTCAGTAAAAGGGTCATCTCTCAGTGTACACACACTTGCATTATGGCAGTGGGATCTAATCTCCTCTAGCAGTCTCATGACTAAAAATAAAAACACATTAAAGACGGCGCTCATAAGTAAGGAATTGAAATTCTCCTCGGATCATCATCAGAGCCGGATTAACGGAGAAGAACCAGAGGAAATCATTATCAGTCCAGGGAAACAGAAAAATCTGAGTTACACACAAGAACTGAATGCGGTCTGTAATGTTCCTCATCCACTATAAAGCAAAAATTCTGGATATAGATATTGGAAGTCCTGCCCTGCTGTCAGGAGTAATGTGTAGTTTGTGAATCCACAGAACAGCAAGCACTCACTTAAAGAGAAAGCAATGCAAACTTCTTAAAACCGCTACACCATTAAACTGCCTTCCTAACAAGAAATCCTTTAAAAATTACTAAGAAAAGGGTGAAGCCAAAGTCTTTCAACAGCTCAGCATGCAAAGCAACTCTTAACCATGACCCACAGAATGACAGCCACTGGGTAATGCCTACAGTTACAAGAACACAGGTGAGGGATGGCACACCCTTGGTATCACCCAGCTGCAGATTCCCTTTTTTCCCTGCCTCTTCCCGAAACAGAGGATGAAAGGCTTTCCATTCAAGGCACCTGTGCAATGGGAGCACATTATTTCAGAGCCCACATATACCTGACCAGCAGACAGGACTCAGCAATTGCTCCTAAATGAGTAGCACATTCTCTATAATCAATAGGACCTTTATGCTGAGCTACTTTTACAAGGAGACCTGACCTCAGCTTCAGGACACCTGACTGATGAATGTACACACTGATCACATGTACAGTGTGTTTATGTTTTAAGTTTTGGCAAAAGACACAATTAAGCATAAAAATTTAGCACCCCGAAAAAGTTAAATAATCAGCCAGGTTGATAAAAAAAAAATCTCTTCAAATAGTACCTCATTTCTGCTGCACATTTTATCCAGAGGAATCCTGTAGGACTTTGAAATATGCAACAAAGCACAGTATAAATTATATAAATTATATTATCATTTCCCTCTCAGATGAGCTGTAGCACCTGCTTGACACTGAGCAGCATCACTGCACAGCAGGCTGCAGCTGGGAGCCCAGCAGCTTTTGATATTGAAACTGCAGGTGGAGTTCTGAGTCAATATAATTACAGGGTCTGGGATTTCATCAGAATGCTAAGGATGAAACTCCTTTCACTACTTCTTGTGAAAGTCTGTAAAACTTGAATTAATAAAAAGGTTTTCCTCCAGCCATTCTCATTTTGGATTGAGATTTCTTCACTCAGCTCTCCATTTCAGCAGTCAGGGACAGACCCCGCCTGCTGGAATGAGGTCAGGATTTTCAATAGGGGTGCAGGGGAGCCTTTCCAAAGTCTGCTTCACCTCTGTGAAGGGGCCATGCTCATTTACTAATAACATCCACCAGGGAGATGCTTGTGTCATTTCTTAATGTAAATAGTATGCTACCATTTCCAGCAGATTCATCTGAAATAGTTTCTTCTCTTGACATCAAGAAAGCAGATTGCCATGGCAAGAAAAAACCTTGGAACTTACCTTCCTGCTCTCCTTACAGAGACCTCTGTTCAGGCTGGCTATCTGGGAGTATGAGCAGAACCTGGAAATGATGCTTTACCTGCACAACATTTATGGACAAGGGTCTATTGATGGAAAGCATTAAGAAAAAAGCAGGTTCAGGATTTTAGAAGCCTGGTGTCTTGCATTTTCATCTCACCTCTGATCAACTTCAGTGTCTTCAGAACATTCTTTAACTTCCCCAGAGAATATCTTTCCTCTGCTCAGTCATATATTTGCACAAAATCTGTAGAGCTTGGTGACTTCTGCATTCCTGACAATGTTGTTGAAATGTACCCAGGTTCAAAATTTACCAAAGAGAAGCCTCTCCCCAAACCAGTGCTAGATGTGATTACAAAAACCTTCACTCCTGCATTAAGATGCTGCCAATAGATAAGATTCAGTCAAGCACCAGATTAATGAACCCAAGCTTTGTGCTCTTTTCTCCCACACATCCAACAGATCAGTGATTTACAGAGCCAGCCCACCAGGGTAACAGCAGATATTGGCATTCTGTCAGCCTGAGAAAAACTCTTCAGTGGAGAAGACATCTGCTGAGAGGGTTTGTTAAGAACACTTCACTCTCTTCCCCTGGCAAAGTCATTTTCTCTTCCTAACATCTGAACAACCAATGACTTTGCCTATCTCTGTGCAGATAAACTATACAAATCCCAGAAGTTTTGCTAGAAGCTGGAATTGATAATTGCTGTAACAAGCTGGAAATTTTAGATCTGCATTTAACAGGACTCTAATCTCCTCTTGCAGGGAAGTGTTCTCATTACAAATACTACACTCCATACAGGGAACCTTGCTGGAAAATCACATCAAGAAATTTTAAAAATTCACATTTAGGAGGGCCTAAGGAAAGAGAACAGTGCACACAGAGCAAAGTGTACTATTCAATCCCAATTCTGATTTAACAGATTTCAGATCTGGGCATAAATAAGAAACAGTGAAAAAACCTTTATGAGAAACCTCTACAAGATACTGTATTTATATGCAGGCACACAAACAAATGCACATGAACTCACAGGCACCATTTGGATTCTGGAAAAGCCAAACTTTGCAAGAAGATTAAATAAGAAGTTTAAAGTCAGAAGTTTATAAAATTTCTAAACATAGTGGATCAGAGACCCAATAAGGCCTTCTAAATTCTGTGTCTGGAAAAGAATCCCTCCCACACACACCAATATTTGGAAGTTGGCTGAGTGGTCACTGATTTAAGAGAAAAATATTTCAGCTTCTTTTGAAAGAGAGAACATTGGGAGGGGAGGGAGGGGAGAGGATGGGTAGGAAGGAATTAATGAAAGGTAACAGATTAAGATGATACAGATTTTTCCCTGAGGAGGTTTCTGGCAGGAACCCAGAAACGAAATCTACATTTGCACACTCCTGTGGGAACTGAGAGAACCCCCAGCCCTGCCAAACTCTGTGGCTTCATTTTGACGGATGCAAAGGCATTAGATAGCTCACTGTACATGGCTGGAAGGCATGGGAGAAATGTGCAGCTTCCAAATACATGCCAGAAGTGGTGGACATTAGGAAAGTATTTCCATAGAATCAAAGAAAAATAAAGGATGAGAGAGACTTGGAAATCACCTGTTCATCTGCTAGTTACCAAAAAAAAAAAAAAAAAAAAAAAAAAGAGAGAGAGAGAGAAAAACCTTCAAAGGTTGCACCAGGTATTTTATTTTATTTTAACACCATTTCCTACTGATGAAATAATACCCTTAAATGTGCTCGAGAGCTCCAGGAGGCAAAAGGAATTGTGACTGCTCCCATGATAAACTGAAAACTTAAGAGAATGAGGATGAAACACGCTTCATCCTCAATCCATATTCATTATTTAAAAGCACATAGGACTGAGAAAACATGACCTGGATTCTATACTGATGAAACAATGCCATTTAAAAACAAAACTAAAGTAATACTACATTTCCTATTCTAAAGCAGTAAGTAAATCACTCACAGTATATTTAGAGTTGGAATTATGCACAATGAGCCATTTACTAATCTATCATTTTTCCATTCTCAAATCAACTACACAGGATTACAGAACAGTCTGAGCTGAAGGACCATCAATCCAACTTCATATTCTAAGGGCCACATCCAGAAATATTCAAAGGGATTTTATAACATATTTCGGTTTTGAGCTTTCATGCAAACTGTTCCCTGCACCTGCTGTTATCAGTGGTTAATATTTGACATTCTGTAGCTTTCTCATCTACTTCACAATCTTTTAATATTTATATTCTCTGATCAGACAGGTTCCAAGCCCTCCATATAACTACTAAAACATCTTCACAACAGCCAATGTGGATGAAATCTATACCATATTTATAGGGAAATACACATTTCTACAACAGCTGATGACTAACAAATGTGACAGTGCTGGCTTACTCCCTCTGCAGATACATGAGAGAAAAAATACTCACAGGAAATAAAAAAATCATTTGAAGTTGGGGTACAGCATCAGCACAGGACATGAACTCAGCCTGCATCCAAACTCCAACTAAAACTGTGTGTACACTGACTGAGCTGCTTGCAAGGGCTGCAGGCAGCGTTTTTCAGTGCTGCTCCCCAAAAATCAGACGGCAGCAGTGAAAAAGGCAACAGCTCCACAGCAGGAGCAAATCTCAGCAGAGCAGAGCAGCAGGGAGAAGATGGGGCAGCCAGGAAGGTGCAGGGCCAGCCACAGCTCCAGCCCAAGGAGCCGTCCAAGGAGCTGGTGAGGAACAGAAATGCAGGTTTCCCTCCTGCCATGAGCTTCCAGGATTTGCTGAAGTTTTCCTCTGGGCCAAGCAGGCAAAGTGAAGGTTTGCCTCCCAACTAAGTGCTTTACAAAAATGAAGGCTGGCAAGCAGTCAGTCCTTTGTGAAAAGGTGAGATTCAGTCAAATCCCAGGGTTTCACGTGGATACCAGGACATGTGGATCCTGCTGTGACAATTACCTTCCATTCCATGCCAATCAGAACAAGCAGTGCCAGAAGCAGCCCAGATGCACAAGCCCTCACAGCTAATGAGCCCCTGTCTATCTGTGTTTAAGCTGCAGCCTCCTCCTTATAAACACCACTTCAGAGCAGCACTGCTTGCTTCCAGGCCCCTATTAAAAACAGAAGTATTTTTATCCCTCTTCAGCAAGATGATGCATTTCAGTGCTCTGTCCTACCAAAACCCCAATTACCACATTGCAGACTCAAGTTAAATATTAACAGGTAAAACTTTCCCTAAACCTGCTTAACTCTGGGTTCACATCTAAGGGGTTGAGAACACAGCTGAGAGCACACTAATTGCTGACAAATGTCATCTTACACCAGTCCTGTTACATAGTCATGGACATCATTTAATCCCCCTTGGAAGAGGTTTAAGCAAAAAGACACCTCTCTGGTGCTTGAGATAGGACTCAAGCCACTATTGTTGTCCACTTGACAGCTAAAAATGACAGTAGCTATTAATCATCCTTCAAGATAAGCCTGAGTTATGCATGTATGAGTGTAGCAGAAAAGCACTGCAGCCTGTTACTTATAAAGGTTTGGTTGCTGAGGGTTTTTTTAATGAAAAAGGCACTGAATTGGTCGAAAGCCTGTTATAACTGGCATTGTTAAAGAAGAACATTAAGTATGTGACCAGCTCAAAATGGAAAATGAAATTAGCAACCAGGGGGCCAGTACTGATTCATCAGGAACCGGGCTTGACTCCATCTCTGTTACTCACCACTTTTGGGGGCAGACAGACTTTTTATCCTGTTTTGCAAGACCTACAGCAACAACTTCAGCTCAAACTTCCCCCCTGCCATCCAACAACTGTTTTACAATGGCATCTTAAAGGCTGGCAAACAGATGAAATTTTGGGTTTACCCCACCATAAAGACGATTTTTAGAATGAGATCTGGACTGGTTTACATTCCAAATGCCATCACATTCCTTTCACCTTACCTTTTAACTTTCAGCAGAAGAAAAATTTAATGCTGATTTTTCTCAGGATATCCTAAAGAAATAGCTGAAGTGTAATTCTAAATCACTTGTGAAAATGGCTCTCCAGGACATTTGGAAACAAAGGGCTTAATGGCATTTGATTTCAGTTTGAAGGAACTTTACAAAGCTCAGACTCTGTCACATCTCAAAGGCTAGAATAAGGACACACGATTCACAAGCAGCAGAGCTCCTTTCTTGTGAAAAAAGGGGGAAGAAACAAAACTGCAAGGCAAGAAAACTGAGACCCAACCAGAAAACTGACAGGGGAAAATTACTCTGCTTTATACTTCCACACAGAATAGGCTTTACTAATTGCAAAAGCAGCTCTGCTGAAAAGTGTAGGCCTGAGTTTAGCCCACAGGATAGGAAAGCTGCAGTGACCTGCAGAACACACCTGTGTTCAGCGACAGCACTGACTCACTAACAAATAACCATCACTGCTGCCATCGTTATTCCTTCCTCACCGCACGCGGGTTGGAGCCCCTCACACCGAGCCCTCCCTCACACCGAGCCCTCCCTCACACAGAGCCCTCCCTCACACAGGGCCCTCCCTCACACAGAGCCCTCCCTCACACAGACCCTCCCTCACACAGGGCCCTCCCTCACACAGGGCCCTCCCTCACACAGGGCCCTCCCTCACACAGACCCTCCGTCACACCGAGCCCTCCCTCACACAGACCCTCCCTCACACAGGGCCCTCCCTCACACAGAGCCTCCCTCACACCGGGAGAAGGCCTGTCCCTCAGCCTGAGGGTGAGCTCCATCTCCCTTTCCCCGCTCCCGAAGGAGGCCTGTCCCTCAGCCTGAGGGTGAGCTCCATCTCCCTTTCCCGGCTCCCGAAGGAGGCCTGTCCCTCAGCCTGAGGGTGAGCTCCATCTCCCTTTCTCCGGCTCCCGAAGGAGGCCTGTCCCTCAGCCTGAGGGTGAGCTCCATCTCCCTTTTCCTGCTCCCACAGCCTCGTTCCCGCTCGGTCTGCAATCCCGCCTGCAGTACCGGCTGCCGCCACGCGAGGGCGCAGCAGCCCCGCCGCGCCTTGCCGGGCTCCCTGTCCCGCTCCCCTCCGGCACCGTCCCTCCCGCCTTTCCGCGCCTGCTCTCCCTTTTTATACACCAATAAAACACGGCAGCTCCAGCCGAGCCATTGGCACTGCCCACGGGCAAGGAGCGCTCGGAACTAGAGCTGTCACACGGATCGGAAATAGTACAAACGGGAGCGAGGAGCGGGCGGGCAGGGCACTGGGCAGTGAGCTGGGGTTGGTGAGGATCACCGCGCACGTTTCGCTCACACCGCGAGCACTCGGCGTGTTTCGACACCCGTTCCTGAATGCCGTGTTGAGCACACAACTGCCCGCCCCGCCATCGCTTCCGAGCCAGCAGCAAGATCTCCAGCAGCATTCCTTAAAAGCAGCAGCACGTAGTGCTGCCCTATCACTTGGTGTTATAACTCTGCAGCTGCACAACTCAGCGTTTCCCAGTTGGTAGGGCTAATTCAGTGCACCCCTACAGAAAGGCTATTCATCAACTCCAGGATAAATGAATTCCCACCCATTCCTCTTGTCATTGTTCAGGTGGTTACTTTTATTACCTTAATCCAAATAGAAATCCACTCGAAATTGCAGACTGAATCATAAATTAGGTCAAACTTCAAAAGGTAGTGATCGATCAGCTTCAATAATGCAGTTTGCTTATCACTTTATCTCCATAGCCAGGTCCAAGGTTTGTGAGAATGATCTCAGCCCTGCAGCTCCTTCCTTCAGCAATTGTGGTGGCACTGGAGATGCATCAAGTCTTTCATTGCTGCAGATCCTCTGTGTGTGTGGCTTAGAAGAGATGAGTGTATCTTAATGAACCATGCACACACAGAAGAATAATTACCTTTTCCTTTTGTTGGGTTTTTTTTTAATTTATTTTTACATTAGAGATTTGGTTCTGCCCACCCAGTGACCCTCAAACATACAGGTGAGCAGGTGCTGACAACCTGAAGCTGTAAATGAAAATTTAAGTTCTGGATTTCCCTAAACTCCCCCGTCCAGGTTTCTTCTCAGTGCTCTGACCACGATGGAGGCTGTTTTGGCTAAAACAGCTATCAGTGCTCTTTATCACAGCAGGACAAGAGAGGTGGAGCTACTGGAGAGTCCCCACTGACAGCCACGATGAGCAAATGCCTGGAGCACCTGCCATGAGGGTAGAGCTGGGACTGCTTAGCCCAGAGATGAGAAGGCTCAGGGGAGTCTCACCGATGTATATGAATATCTGAAAGGAGCTACAAATAAGAGAGATCTTTACAGTGTTGCCCAGTGACAGGAGAAGAGGCAGTGGGGGCACAAACAAACACAGGAGGCTCCACCTCAACATAAAGTAAAACATTTTGGGGTCTCTACCTTTGCTACTCATAGTGGGCAATTGGTCCTGTTCACCTAATTTCTACAGTGAGCTCACCTTTCAGATTCTCTTCTTCTTTGCCCTCCAGCACACAAAACAGGGATGATGGCAAGCACAACCAGTCTTTCAGGCAGAAAGGGTACCATTCCAATGTGGTACAAGAGCCCCAAATATTCTCTCAGGATTTCTAGTTCAGTGTTCATGAAATGTCTCCTTGCTCCTGCCCAGACTGGGGCCCAGGACAGATGAAGTGCAGAAGTTACAAATGCAAAAAGCAGCTTAACAATACCCACCTTGTTCCTGCAAACAGCTAAGGAAGTCACAACAAACATAACACACAAATATACAAAGAGACCCCAGAATTTTATTTAAAGAAACATGTTCAAATGCAGCATTGAAAACAGAGAGAGTGGGATGCCAACAGTCAGAGAACTTATGCTGAGTTATGTTTTCTTTGACAAACTAGCACCATTGAATCACAAGTCACAGACTAATTTATTTCTAGAGGTTAAAAAACCTCCACCATTATAAAATTTCTAAGAATTCTATTAAAAATTGGTTCTCAATTTACTACTCCTACAGAGATGAAAGCAGTCTGAAGTACAAGTTTTCATATCTACTCGTTGTTCAAATTACCCATAAAAGACAGTTTATTCTTAAGTCTAAACATCCTGATCAAGGGAAAAAATGTCTAAAAAGTGACCTCCACAAGTCTTTACAAACTAAACAAGTAAGAAATATCTACTGTGTTATAAATACACACAGTACAATATGTACAAGTCTAGTCTTACAAAAGAAGAGCTTCCTAGTCCATAAAAATACTAATGCAACTACAAAAATTTTCTCAGTATTTAGTCAAGCTGACTCCAACAGTCACTAGCAAATTCCTAAAACACTGATTTGTTCCATAGCACAACAGCTTGAACATGTTCACAGTGGGAAAGAGCCCAACACTTCACCATAAAACTGATTTCTAATCCTAATTTCCCACTCAGGTTTAGTGGTGCTGTTAGTGTTTGCTATCTATTTTAACATCACGAGACCTTTCTGTATTTCTAGACTGTGTTTGAACTATTCAAAGTGCTGAAAGTGCAATCAAAGAGTAGAGTTTTGTATCCATTTTCCAGTACACCCTTCTCTGGCACTGGAAACAACAGCCAAGGGGTTCCAGCTCTGTGAGGTCCAAAAGGCACACGCTCTTTTCTACATGCTCAGGGAAGTATACACACACACACATGCACTTTGCTTCAAGGACCTGCCCCACATTAGGAGGCTTCCTCTGAGTAAGGAAATTCAAAAATTCCTTACAAATGCCTTCATGCAGACACGTGGAATTCATAGTGACCCTAACATGAACTGCTTAAAATGACTGTGAGACGGTGGTGAAAAAAAAATAGTTTTGGCTTTAATATTATGATCTCCAAGTATTGCTCTGGAATAGAGAAAAAAAAGTCTATGCTCTCTCACTCTATCAAGTGAGGGCCAGGTTACATTCACTCACATGATTTATCACAACAATTAACAGCATTTGTGAGCACACACATACACATAACCCTTGGCATTTGTTCTTCTACTGAAGGCCATCTGCAGCCTGAATGAAAATAAAACTATTTGAAGAATGTTTCAAGCAATAACCTCCTGTACTTACACACACAAGTACAAGAAGTAACAAAACTGAACTGCACCTCTGCCAGAAAACAGATCTCACTGATCCATTTTCCACTTCCCTTCTCTACAGTGCTCTCCTACGACATGCATCATAGTAGCTAGTACTGTTAAAAATCAAGAACATATCCCTCTTGACAAAGTTGACAAATTTCTCTAGTGGGCACATTGGCTTGCTGGAACGTTTATAATGATCCTTGCAAAAGGAGGTCTGGAATGTGACATCAGCACCGTTGTACAGGATGCGGATATAGTGTTCTTTGGGCCTCTTCCCATCCTGCCACAGCTCAAAAACTAACCTGGCAGCAAACCTAGGAAATCTGGCCTCTGTAATGCCCAAGGCACTGAGAACAGGTGACAAGGTGACATCGTGTGCAGAGTAGAGAACAAACACCTCTTCCTCCTTGCCTTCTGCAATACGCTGCAGCCGATTGACAGTCTGGTTGAGGAGAGGATGAGTAGCCAACAGTGCATACAAGAAGTAAAGTTTCTTTTCCTGCCTCTCTCTCTCATCCTCCAGCTGGTGTCTCTTGATCACTTTAAAGTGTTCCATACCAATGCAGCCAGTTTTGGTACACGGAAAGGAGACGTTATGGCAGAAATAGCACAGCAGGGAATCTATTGGGTTAGAAGCTCTCAGCTGCCTGGTGGGAATGCCCACAATCTTTGCCATATCCACATATATTTTCTCCAAGTCATTGTTTTTCACCCGTAAGCTGTACTGCCTGCGCTGCTCCTCCTCTAGGTAGTGGTTTCTCATGGGGCAGTCGCAGCTTCCCGAGCAGAAAATGGTGCTCCACTGGTGCCTCATGTTAATTTTCTTCCAGTCAAAATCTGGCAAAAAGGTGTAGAGCAGAGCCAAGGCGCTCTGCAGGGTTCGGCTTTTCCCCGTGGTCTCCAAGTAGAGCTGCTTGGCTGTCCAGTCACCAGGGAGCAGTTTGTGTTTGTTGATGTAGATTTCTCGGAGCAGTTGTCCATTCCGCAAATGTTGTACAACCCCTGCATTTTGAAAGAAATTACAATACATGATTAGAATCTTTGTAATAAAAAATTAAAAAAAAAAAAAAGATAGCTAGCAGCCTTGCTGATAAATGAACAATTTGTTAAAAGGTTATGAACTTACAAAACTGAACTTCACCTATTATTGACTATTAGGAAAACTGTCTGAAACATGAGGAACCTGCTATTCTTCAGTATCTCTCAGATTCTAGGAACTAGCCTGAAATACAGAAAGAAGCTGGTTCCACAGGATTTGTTCAAAACCTTAGTGGTTTAATATTTGCTCCTTGGTCTAAGACACAGACTGAACGGGTCTAACATGACTAGGACACAGAATGGTTACCACAACTGCTGCCACTTTTACAGCAGAGACCCCAATACTTTATTAATATCCCAGCATAGCCTAGGATATTACCAACATGATAAGCTGCCATAAAAAAACCCTTTATTTCAGTATAAAGAGAAACAGAGGATCCCTCTTCAAGCAGAATGTATTTAACAGAGCAAAGGATGAGGCAGAGCTGCTATGGGAACTCACCTGTCTGTGTCAGCTCTCCCATTTCACACAGGGAATGGCTGGGGAAGCGAGGCAGGCTGCTCAGGGAACCATCCATTTGGGCTGCAGACCCTTTGGACATATGCTTAATGAAGGCTTCGAGCTGAGGATGAGAAGGTTTCCTAGAGAGGCAAAAAAACAAAACATGAAAACTTCCAAAAGTGTATGGGAAAGCAGCTCGAGAGAGTCAAGTATTCCAAGTATGTCAGCTCAGAAATTTCATGGTGTGAGGTTATTTCCCACAGAGACAACATCTGCTTTTACTCAGGACTTTTGCAAGTATGGAAAAAAAAAATTCAAACTACTTACTATCTACCAAAGAACTATAGGGAAACAGATGTCTTGTCACGTTAAAATTATGATACCTTTCAGTAAGTAATTTAGAACAATTTCTGGGGTTGCTTTGAATTCATTCATTAATACTGTTAGAAATTAAAATTTAAAAGAGATTAAAAAATCCTTAAAAAACCCTCCAAACCTCTCTTCAGTTTATGAAGTACCAATGCTCTTCAACAGCACAGCCAAAGGTAACAACAATCTAAAGGAGTTCAAATAACCAGTATTTTAAGTAGATGATCTTGAAAAAATTCTCAGATTCTGTAATGTACAATGCTGATTACAATCACAGCTCTTATTTCTACTTCCTTTGGCTTTCCAACCAAACAACACAGGTAGTCTCGATTCCGTGGTACTGGAAAGTAGAATCCAGTGGCCCCATTAAAACTGGAATCATTGTTTTGGGTCCTGAACTTTTATGCAGGAAGAAAGAGGCCAACACTGCTGGACACATACACAGGTAATATCCTCCCACTATGCAAGGGATGAATGCAGCTGGAAAAGAGATATTCACAAAAATGTCTGCGTTAACTCACTGAAACAGAGTTCAAGGCAGTGAAAGAATGCTTAGATCTCCCAAACTGCTGAAAATTTCAAATACACCACGGACTCAGCTCACTGTGGTACTGCCATGTAGAAAACTATAGCTACAAAAAAGCCCACAAACAATGTAACTCCAAGGGATGTGAACCTTTAAAAATAAATCTGTGATCATGTTCCTACAGAAGAAATGCATCATGAGTGGGGATTTCTTTGCTAAATGTCAACCGTTACCAAATGTCACACAGTCACCTCTCTGATTTTGTGCAGAACTAAATCAGAAACTGTTTGACAACCCAGCTCTGCCTCAGATGGTTCTTGTCTTAATAGGATGTTTAGCTTGAACAGAGTTACTATACTTTCATGCTGCTTTAAAAAAAATAGAAAATATATATAAAATAAATTTCGCCAAAGATCTTTTACAGAAGTCTGGGATTTGTGTTTACTGCTCATATTTAGATTTGTTAGAATGCTAAACTATTTTGGATATGAAAACCTCAGGTATTCAAACAAAACCTGAGTTGCAAGACCCAGCAGAGGGAGCAGTAACACCACTAAAGTAGGAATGAGCGTCTGGAATCAAAGTTTACTGGGACAAAGACCTCCACGTTTACACAGAAGAGCCAACTGAGGACCTCTTGCAGAGCTAAGCTCACAGCACACGGACAGGAAGGCTCATAAGAATCAGTGTCTGTCAATAGAAAGGTAGCTCATATCATTCCATAAAACTTGAATTTTCCAGTATTTAATTTACCTTCAGGAAAAAAAAAAAATCCTGGCAGGAAAATATTACAATTATGCCACAACTGTCAGTAAGGAAAAGTTGCAAAATGAGACAAAAAGCATAATGAGATAAAAATCAGATTTTTTTTTCATTTTTACTTCAAATTGAAGGAAGCCAGCCAATTTATGATATTCTAAATCCACAGCTTCTTCTATATACTGTAATTTTAACACGGCAAATGAAGATTAGTATTTGCAAAGCAGAGATACATAAACCAGGATTTGTTCCTTTCTCAAGCAGTGGAGGCTTCCTGTTGTACATCAGGAGCTCCCTCCAGCTCCAGAAGAAAATTTCCAAGAGAACATTTTGTACATTGCACTATTTTCACAGCCCAGCAGTGAAATCTAAAAATGGAAGAATTGAGAAAATTAAATTACACCCATTAGCAAATGGCTTTTTAAGCTTATTACAGAGGTAGCAGGCCGAATCACCAATTTTCTAAATTTTGCACTTTACAAAACTCTCCACATGAACAAACTGACAATCCAAATTTTCTTTAAACTCTGTTCACTTAATTAACAAGTTCTGCAAATACATGTGAAAGAAAACTAAAAGAACTGCATTATCTATTCTGCCTCTTTTGCTTCTTTGAGTACAAAAGCCTGAAAGAATTCTAATGGAATCAAACCTGTGCTGATAGAACTGCCAGTAATCACTTGTGGGAAGAAAGAAAGGAAAGAAAGAAAGGAAACTAAAAAGAAAAGTATTTATCTGCACCTTGTAAAAGGATTTTTCGGAAAAAATGGCAGGCAAGATAAAATTACAAAAGGGCTAATAATTGATGAATTTATATTCCAGTGTATTAATAATATAGATATGGAGACACAAGTTACTTAACTTTGGATTACACTGTATTAAAAGTGAACACAAGATAAGCACATGCCTGCAGAAGTGCAATATGAAATATGACTGTTAAGACACTTTCTGAACAGAAATTCAAAGCTTCCTTCTTGTTCCATATATATATATATCCCTGTACAACTGGGCAAATAAACAGCCATTTTTCTCAGCAGCAGGATTTCCAGCAGCACTCAGGCTCCCAGCTGACAAAGCATTCCCCCTCCTGCCCCAAGACTTGGCTTTTATTTAGAATATGAATCCTCCTGTTGAATTGGCCAATTTACAGATGCTGCAGGAGATGGAGTATCCAGGCAACACGGCTGAGGCTGCTGGGGCTGGCAGAGCAGGAAGCAAAGGAAATTGCTCAGTTGTACAGTTGAAAAGACTGAATTATCCTTAAAATTTTATTTCCATAAAAGTAATCAGAAAATACAAATGGGCTAAAAATATATCCTTCTGTCATTTTCCTGGCATTACAGTGGCAAGCCACCACATTTGCCAAAGGTATTAGTACAAAAAATATTTCAAATTTTGTCAGAAAATGGAACAGCTTTCCACTTCAACCCACTAACAATAGCCACACTTCCTAATTTTAATGTTTGTTACCCTTATTTAAAATCTGTTGATTTGCCTTTTAATAATTTTATTTGTGTAAAATAGAATAAATTTTATCTGTAACAAAACTGGGGATGTTTCTTTTCCCTCAAATAATTAATTCAGCCAATCTTTTTGTTATTTACAAATGAAACACTGGGATAATAGAACCCAGATTTAATACTCTGATTTTCATACACTAGAATTAAAATAGACCAACATTTAAATCCTTAATCGACACTTAAATATCTTATTTGCAAAGGTCTTAAAATGCTTTAATACTAAAATATCACCTCTTTATTGCTACACTGTAAACAGTGTACATGGAAAGAAACATTGCACAGCTATTTCAGCTGTATTATGCAGTTCTGCCAGGAATGGAGCTGACATCCCTCAATAAAATTTCCTCTTGCCTTGAGGAGTTGATACAAAAATGAATGGCCAAAGCTGAGAGGAGCAGGCTTCTCATAAGGAGTTGCAGAGCCCTCAGTGCATCACACAGTGAATAAATGTGAGCACACCAGGTTTCAGCCACACAAACGTGACCTTTCCGTAAGCAAACAACACCAGGTTCTGCCAACTGTACCAAAAGCAAGTCCCTTTCTCTTTACTTAAAATGCAAAAAAAATTAATTTTATAACTTCAAGCAAAAATAACATGTGTTTTCTGTGAAGTTCAAGTAGGCAAAAAAAAAAACTGTGCGAGATCAAAGGGCTACACTGTTTCCTTATTAGAAGGCAAATGAATGGAAAGAGCCACTAAATGCAACAATAGATCAGTGTAGTCTACAAAAGAGATCCTAAGGCAGTAGTAGTACTGTTGGGGATTATCTATTCATGCAGATCTCGCAGCTTTTACATTTTTATAACAAACTCCACAGTGCTGCCCTGGCAGGGGCTTGCAGTGAGAGGATGTGTGAGGTCCCTTCCAGCCCAACCATCCCATGGCTCTGTGATGCCATGAACTTCACTGCTCTCTGACTCTTTCAAGTCAGCAGAAGCCTCAGGAGACCTTTCTTCACCTGATTCTGGTCTGGATGCTCCTTTTGACCTCACTCCAAGTCAGATCCACACCTCCCTTAGCTCACAGTATGATACTTGTCTCATGTCCCACCTCCCAGCTCATTTTTGTGGCAGTTTCAAAACATGTGCATATTGAACCTAAAGTTTCAGTATTTGTTACTAAGCTTCTTATGATTAACATCAACACCTCTCAAAATGTCTTCAAGTATATGCTAATTAATCCAGTTTACTATCAAATTATAGCAATCTTCTGAAATCATTTTAGCATCTTCCAAAATGCATTTCTTCCCTCTCTCACAAACAAGCTCAGTGAAGAAACACTGCATATTTTTTACTTTTGACACTATAAATGTGAGCTACATAAGGAAAAAAAATGTGTGGGATTAATTTATTTCTCCCCTAAGCAAATACTACAATGAAAGGATTTTCATAACATCATTCAAGCCATGTTCTTGAGGGAAAAAAGTATGTGTTGTTCGGTTCCCTTTGGAAATTTGCATCCGGAACAATAAAAATGATAATAATAATATTAATTGAAGTTTTAGATGGAAGAAATCTCCAAAGTATTTAATCCATTTGCTTATATTCATTCCACACTTATATGTCACAATCCATAATTCACAAAACCGAAGCGTGACCTCAAGGCTATTTTGCATATCCATTAGGAGTCCACGGGGCTGTGGCATAATCTGCTTAATTAATGAATTCCATCAGCTGAATGCCAAGTCAAATAAAGAGCAGCCTGCACATGAGCAGCTTGCTTATCTGATGTTGTAAGTCCAGGAAGCTTAAACAAGCCAGGCTTTCCATCAGACATCTCAACTGCACTGTACAGCAGCAAGGAACCCTCAGTTCAAAGGCAGGGATTACAGACCTGTCACACTCCCCATATAAATACATTTACAATCAAGCACCACATTTACATCACAAAGGAATATAACTCTGACAGCCAAACACAGCAAATAGCTTCCTGATGCTGAAGTAATGAATGTTCCATTCAAAACAATGGCTGAATTCTACATTTATTCATTAAGGTCAGCCTTAACACATCTGGATGGAATGGTGCAGAGCCAACTCCTTCAATCCTTCTGCTGCCCTAAATTAGAAAAGGAGATGCTACTTTCCATAAATTCTGTTCTTGAGGAGACAACGTCTGTCAGTGGCTGTGGCTGGTAAGGGATGTGTCATTTCCACACTGATGATCTAATGCTTCATAAATCAGTGACAGCCATGGGTATCTCCCCCTCTGGCCCCTCAGAGCCTCGTAACTGCTCCACTTGGTCATTCTGTGTCAAAGCCACACTACTGCCCTGCCTTTTATGGATCGTTTTTCTGACTCCAGGGCCTTCATGTTGTACTCCTTGCCTGAAACTGAAGTGGAAACAGCTATAAAAGCTTCTCAGACAAATACAAAACGGAGATCTCATGTGGCACACTAATATTGAGAAACACAGCTTCGCATCCAACGCTGTCACTTGCAGTTAGCATCTTTTCAATAAAGCTTTCTCACATACATTCTAACATGACAGATATTAGGAAAGATCAAAAGATCAGAGCCTTTAGGAATTCCAATAGAAATCTGGATCACATTTCTCTACTTAGTATTTCATGCTGAAAATAATCTCACCCCTCATAGGCAGGTCATTAAAAACGTTATCATAGCTATTAGCAAACGATTCATTTTCCATCTTGTTAGAAAAATTAATTGCCCACTCAACTCTATGGCAGAGATAGCTGGAGCTTGGTCTCCTCTCTGCAGTCTCAGAAATGCACATCTGATTTCAGGAAGCCACTCAGTTTGCACTGGGCACAGAATGCTTCTGGGGTTAGATATCTCTCAAGGAATTACACTTCTTGACAGAATAGGCCTTTTGGTGGAAGTTGAGGTGTGAATACACAAAAGCAGCACCAATGTCCAGTTTTTCATGCAGCAGAACCCCCAAATCCTCTGGGGCTGTTCTCAGGGATTTCTCCCAGTCTGCTGAGGGGACAGCAGCATGAAGGGGCAGACTTGCCCAGAGGTTTTGCTAACGTATTTTGGTATTTTTCTTTTAATTGTATCAGTAGGTTCACTGATAAGTCTTCTGTTGGAAAAATCACCATCATCCTACTTAAAAGTACTTACATGTAATCAAACAAGCCATGGCAAAGGTTGGGAAATTACATCATCACTGGTTTTTTCTATTGCTGTACACTATAGTTCATTTGTATCAGTGAGTAAAATCTAAACAAAAAAGAAAGGTTCTGCCACAAAGAAAAAAGCAATTCTGATCATATCTACAGCTCAAAGTGATTCAGGTGTGAAAACAGGTATCAGCAACCTACAAAGACATGAAGCACTATACTGAAACAGAAAATATTTTAAAACATGAAAATATTTTAATGGCAGTTAGACACAAATAACTTACATGTGACAGTTCTAAACAGTGAGTGGTAACTACAGGAGAAGAGTAGTTTTCGAGCAGCAAACAGTAGCACTTTCTATTAACTTGTATTTTAATAGTTCAATGTGAAACCCATTTTTTTCCTGAATTTTGACACAAATCGTTAATTTAAGGGAAAACTCTGATAGCCTGTATTTCTAAAGAGTGAAAGAAAAAATAGTAATACAAAATACAAATAGCCATTTTCTTATGGTAGTACTGAACTGCCTGAGAGCTTTTTGTATTCAGATGAAGGGAAGCACGCTGAGCTGAAGTGGAGGAGACCATCTCAAACAATGCACCTACAATCTGAAAATGCAGAAACATATCTATGAGGAATGGCAACCTAAATATCCAACTAAATAGCTTTTGCTTTTTAAAGGAATATGAAGAACTTAGTCTGGTCTGAACTGGTAGCATGTAATAGTTCTTGTTTCAAGGAAAATACTGTGCACCACTGATACAGGGGTTGTTTTTTCAAACCATGGCAATACACGATGGTCAGAAGTCACAATGTACTTCAGGCTGCACAAATTGTTTCCTGAAGAGGAAAAAAGTGATTCTCAAGCTAAAAAAAAAAAGAGCTTAGTAAAGACAAACTCCCAGAATTTTACCTGCTGGGCACCAACATACAGTCGATGTCAGGTCTCTTTGTCTTGGGAATGGCATATAGAGGATACCTATCACCGTGGCGAATCAGCACTTGAACTGCCACCAGCTTAAAATAATGAGGGGCATGACCTAAAGTGAAGAAAGGGAAAATAAAAAAAAAAATGTTTAAAAAATGTTAAAAAATTAAAAAAAAAAAAAAAAAGGAGACAGAGGAAAAAAAATGTTACCTGCACATACTTTCTTCAATAAAAAAAATCAGGTATAATTAGCCTGATGGCTCTGGTATTGCAATGAAAGAAAACACCCCTAAGAAATTACGACTTATCAACCCAGGAAAGATTTCACTTCAGATTGCAAGACAAGTTATACAAGACTGAGGTTCTCAGCACATCTCCACAGTACATCTGGAGTGCACCAACCACACAAAACATTATTCAAGCACTGAACTCTGTCAACCTAATAAGGTTATTCCGCTTTCATAATGCCTCTCTTCCAGTCCCCATCATAATGATGGATTTTGCAGCATGTCTAATCTGGATCTTTTTGATATACTAGTTTGTAATTTATCTGATAAGCATTAGTAGGACATGCTAATAAAGGACTTCATTCAGACTCACTGCAACCACTGTGGGGTAAAGAATGCAAATATGCCTTCTAGCTGACCATGTCTAATGGCTTGGAATTCCAAAATTAATTACTTCTGTGGGGTTTTCTTTCCAGAATTCCAAGCCAACTGTTTGAAATGCAGCTGACTTGTAACAAGAATTACACTTCAAATATTAAACATCTATACCTCTCCCAAACCTTTCAGTTTTAGACCTATAGCTGACCATTGGCTAGAGACAACCATTTCCAAAAATCAAGACAATGGAGAGGATACAAAGGGAAGGAAAGAGCAGCAGCATATTTTGAATTATTTAAGGTAATTAGGCAACCAGCTGGCATTTGCTGCACCTTCTCCAAGCAGCAATGACCTGACAATGCCCAGTTACCATTTCCAATGACAGCACATAGAATCAAGCAGCTAACCTGGGGTTTGCCCTCCCCAAGCTTACCTTCCATGCTGCGTTCAGCAATGCTAGGAATATTGCAGTAAACATGAGCTTCATAAATGGGGTCTATGGCAGGAGGCTCCGTCAGCAAATCAGGCATGATTCTCTTCCGGCTCTTAGGATTCAACCCATCTTCCCTGACAGGGTTTACTGGGATTAAATGCACTGAAAGATACAAAACATACGCCATTCAGAAGAGTTTAGGGACATATCGGACTATGAATTTTGTAATTCTTTTTAAGTAATTGTCCACAAAGGCTATGGTTTCCATGAAAGGATGTCTTCTGATAGTATCTAACAACTTTGTTTTTAATTTTTCCTGATTTACACAGCCTAGAAGAGCTCTTTAGCAAGTGAATGCTTGGCCAAGACTTCAGAAGCAGACCTGGATGTAAAACAACTCTGGGTTTTACACTCTTCTTGAAGCTGCTTTTTCTATCAGTCTCCAAGCATGAACCACAGAAAAAGGGCCACAATAGGTCCAGCTGTCTCCCATCATTCTAACTGAAAAACTGACATTGAAGGACATCAGCAAAAGACACAGCACAGTTATGATGAGTGTAGTACAAACCACCAGGAAAACAAAGTAGTCAAGATTGAAGGACTGGATTATTCATCATTTTCCTCACTAATCCCTGCCCTAACATTGCTGCCTTGTCAGCCTTAAACAGTCTGGCTTATCTAAAAATCAAAAAACACACAAAATTTATTTCTTGAAATGAAACTGAGACTACCCAAAAAATGTGAAACACAAAGAAATGCAGTAAACACACACAGAGGAGAAACTAACAGAAATACCACCAAGTCTCCTGTCATGTAGATGAAAGTTGAAGCATATCTAAATGTCAGGCCAGAGTTGCAATGATAGTGTCCTTTACCATGCCTTGATGTGAAAGCATCAGTTAATTTATGAGCCTTACCAGACTGCATTTGTAATAACAAATGCCTCTATTCTGTTTTCTGGTATTTTAATCAGAAGCTTTAGATGTGAAAAAGAGGAGAAAAAGTGTTCATATTTTTACCCCATTATTCTTACATCTTAAGATAAACAAAGAGAAAGAAGAAAGAAAAAATGAGAGAACAAATTTCAAAGCTAAATCTTTAGTTATTCTTCTGTGTCAGCTCCTCCTTCCACCTTGACTCCCAGTTCCAACTGCAGAGGTGAATTTGTTCCACAGTAGCGAGTTGTGCAAACCAAGAAACCAATGAAGACAGCAAACCAAAGTGAAACACACATAGGTTTTAAGAACACTTTGCCAGTAATAAAATGGCAAATAAAATAATAAAAATAAAACTCTTCATTCTTACACTACAATACACTACACTTCCAACATTTTTATGTGGTTACTCTTTGTCTGCCAAAACCAGAACCCAAGCATTTTCCATAGACTTGCTAGTGCTACTGAGAAGGCCAATAACTGCCAAGTGCAGTGACTTCAAACTTTTCATTAAACTGCTTCAGATTTTGCTTTCAACTGTGCTTGGTGAGAATATTAAACTGCAATGTTGACTTTGGACACTTGAATTGTGGAGCTCAGCTGCCATTCCAGCATTTACCTACCGGATTCATTTTTTAGCTCCTTGCTTAGACTCACATTGTTGTGAGAGATTGCAAAGCATTGCCCAAGAAACTGATGGTAACACAGAGCCTTGGCAATATCTGTCAGAAGCTGGGAACTCTGGGGCTTAGGGCACATTTGTATTTGGGGTATAAATCCCAAACCCAAGAAGGTGTTACAGCAGTGACTGCACTCTGCAAACAAACATCACTACAGACAGCAGTTGCCCAGAGTAGAAATGGCAAGTTACAGGTATGTTCTATTGGCCAAGTTTCCGAGACAGCAAAGGTTACAGGCAACAACTCTCAGCTTTCTGTAACAATTCCCTCTAGAGCAACCCACAAACAACACGGCTACTGCTCCCTTAATGTCACAGAGTTGGCTGAAGTACCCAAGAGGTCATGTAACTTAATTCAGCTTACACACACCAGTGTTTCAGCAGACAAAGGAAAACAATCCCCAACAGCAAAAACTCTGGTGCTAAAATTTGGAAAGTTAAGAGCAAAATAAAGACGCCAACCTTTTTATCTAAGGTAGTTTTATCCACAAAAACCTGTACAGATCCCATTTTTGTACTGAGACTATCAAGGGCAGAAGCCAACAGATGCATACATCAGCTTATTACAATCAAGTGCTTATGATTCCTGAGGCCAAATACGTTGTTTGCAGAAAGCAAGTCTCATTTCTAATCAAACTAGTTGAATAAATACCTTAACAATGCCAGACAAATTTAAGGATAAGGAAAAGCACTAAATCTTAAAGAGAAGCATCTACTCTCTTTAAAATATTAAAAATAAAATTGAATATTAAGAATAACATTGAATACTAAGAATAAAATTGAATATTAAAAACAACACCTGCAGGACTGCCAGAATATATGTTTGTAGTTAAAAATGCAACTGAAAGAACACTTTTAAAGGAGACTCTTATGTCAGCACAGCAGCTATGGGTACAGCTTAAGAATATTTTGAGGACTAGAAATGGACTCAGAGATTAGCAATAATTCATGTAAGAGCTGGTAAATATTGTCATTACTGTACCATGAATATGCTTGGCTTATACCAGGAAAGAAGAAAGAACACATGATAAGCAGTATTTGCGTTTAACACACTGGAAATAACACATATTAGGTGAAAATAATAATGACAAAATCAACCAAATTACCTATGCATACACCTGGGTCTTCTATTTAATGTAGTTAAACAGAAAAAGAAATTACATGAACTGGGCACCTCCTGGAAATCTCCACCAAGTGTATATACATGAAAATAATAATTTCAGAGTTGGGGGAATGGGAATGGGAGGGATGAGGGGGAACAGGGAAGAACAATGACACGAGACCAAGGAGAGATGAATCCCAGCTGGAGCTGCCTTCTCTCTGCTCAGCACAGTCACCCTGAAGGGCTAGACTAGTCCTCCTTGCCCCTTGTTAAAGCTCTCCAGAAGCTGGAGCATTCCTGCAGTTTCAGAGCTTTGGGATGAGGATCCCAAGGAACACAGCCTCTCTTTGTATTTCTGCCTGCTCAAACAACAGAGCTGTTTTCCACACTCTTAGCTGCTTCTCAATTATGTCCTCATCTCCTGCCATTCCCTGGGCATTGTTAGTGCCTCATGTACTTATGATGTTCTCTCCTTTCTCCCTCCCTTCTCATTTCAAGTCCTTGGCCCTCATGCTCCCTTGCTGTCTCCATTTATCCCACTTCCTGCCTCTCAAGTCCTGCTTTGCACACCTCATCCTCTCCAGCTCCCTATGCACAGGAGGCTCAATTGTTCCTTCATTTTTGTACTCCCTGCACCACACAGAGCACTCATCTAAAGCTCTTTGAAGAGCTGACTGTCTCTCTGTATCCAAGGATTTCCTTGCTTAAAGTCCTCCTCTGCAGTGTCAATCCCACCTCTGTCTCCCACGTGGGTTTTCTGGTCTGCTTGTAATGAGCAAACCTACAGTGTTGGGCTGATACAGCTCAGAGGAGGAAAGGGAAAAAGTAAATAAAAATAAATTTTAAAAAGCCTCTCACATGAAGCTGAAATTCATCTTTTTTTCCATACTCAGTTCTGCTCTTCCAGCTGTAAATCATTACAAGGTCAGAATTCTGCTACACAGTTTTCACATTGTTTTTTATAGCTTAGCACTATTTTATATGACTTTCTCGATTAGTTCACAGTAACATGCACTTGCCCAAAACAGAAGTCTGCCAGTGTGCACATACTCATACTTAAATCGATGATTAAGAGAGGTTTTGAACAGGACTTTTCCACTGCTGTGCTTTTCAAAGCTCGTGTTTTATTGTGACAGGCATACAACAATGTAAACCAGAAATGGAACAGATGATTTTGATGTGCATTTACCACAGCCAGAGCACTTAATAAAATAGATCTGAAACATATTTCATCATCCAACTAGAAGCTTTGCCAACACTGAAACTATAAAGCATATGGACATATTATTACAGAGGTAGTTTGACAACAAAGAGGGAAAGAGAATGTATTTTATTTCCCAATATTCATAAACTTATTTTTATAGCTAAAGAAGCTACATAAAAACTACTTTGAAACAATATTTTTGAAAAAATTTATAGCGAGGAAATAAAAGAGATTTCAGAAATAATAAAGTGAATTAACTCAATGCAACTCTTCCCCATATCCCACCAGGATAAAATTGTTTGAAACATGAGTAAAACTAAACACATGGGCTGGTATCAGACAAAAGTAAGACCTGATTGAAGAATCAAACAGCAACTGCTGCCCTGTGAGACAGAGAGGCACTGGTCCCACAGTGTTAAACCTAAATACTGCTGTAGAATCACTCCTTCCAGAATTCTTGCAGCTCCAAATTGAGATCATTTTTTTAAGTCAACACAATTCAAAAGAAATAAAATCCAAATTCTGATACTAAGTTTAATTAAACAAAAGACCTCCATGAACCTTTAAGTCACAGCACAGAACCTGACAACCACATTCTAAAATGAAGTCAATACCTTGACTAAGAAATGCCTTTAAGAACAAACCCAGTGGTGTCTCAAATATTATGAGTATGGTTTTATTTCCAGTGTACATTAAGTAGGACTTATTTAAAGAGCAAAAAGTTAATCATCTGACTTCCATACACCCCCCAAGTTCCCAAATGCCACAAAATATATAAAACCACCCCAAATATTAGATAAGAGGTTTCCAAGCAAGAGAGACAATTGTTCAGAAGTGCTTTCAGTGGAACAATCCTAACAACTCCTACATAGCAACTAATCCCCTCTGGAAGAATGTCAAATTTACCAAATCAGCTATTGTGCTCAGAAGCCCAAGCAGGGAGCCAGATATGCATTAGGGCTACAAAACTGACATGAATTTGACAGAATTCAGTACAGCAGAAAACCAAACACAAACCAAGTGCAGTTCATGTAGAAAGAACATGAAATACAATGCTAAATCACTTCATTATCAATTTCTCTCCCTCCTACAGTCCTACTTTCAGCTTGAGAAACAAAAGGTAGCAGCACTGTTTACCAAGAAGAAACACAATTTTCCATGAAAAAGAATCAACAACATTTACCTAAAATCAGAAAGATAGGCATTAAAACCAGTTTCCATTGCTGTTTTCCCTTGTAGCTCCAACCAGCCTGAGAAGCAGCAGCACAAGCAGCCATGTTAGTCTCGATTTTCTGACTAACCAGAGACCTGAAGTTTTCATCTTTTATAATACAGAAGGTTCTTTCAGCCCCATGCAAACATACTATTTAAAACAGCTCAAACAGAAATGCAGCCACACAGCAGAAATGAAAAACAGCAACCCCACTGTAGGTAACCTTATGCTGATGGGTAAAGAAAAGCAAATGCGCATGTCAGAGAGCACAAAAAGTTATTTATCCACTTCCACCTTTCCCCCCACTCCTTTCTAATCCCACCAGGGCACTAACAAGGCTGCCTAGCATGGAGTAGAACACTCAGGCTTCTGAAAGTCTGGTGATGAATGTGGACTTCACAGATTCATAGAATCATTAAGGTTCTACGAAAAAAAAGAAAAAAGACGTCCAATATCCAACTGTTAACCCAGCACCACCATCTCCACCACAAAAACCTGTCCCCAGGTGCCACATCCACATGTTTCTCCTCATATCCAATCTACACCTCCCCTGGCACAACTTGAGGCAATTTCCTCTTGTCCTGTTGCTTGATACCTAGGAGAAGAGACTGATCCCCACCTGGCTAAAAGCTCCTTACAGGTGGTCATAGAGAGTGATAAGGTCCCTCTGAGCCTCCTTTTGTCCAGGTTAAACACCCCCAGCTCCCAGTTCTTCTAGCTGCTCTCTCCCTGAAAAAAAGGGACGCTAGAGCAGGAGTAGTGTATGGAAGACCAACCCCAAAGAGGCAGGAATTCTTGAAAATAACTGAGATGGGAGAAAAAAGGCCAAGAAAATCTGGAAAAAGTAGTTGAGGTACTTGTAGGATGAAGAGCACATAGTGCAACACTGAAGGTACTCTGCCAGTGGGAAAATGAAGCAGCCTGAGCACAACACTGCCAGAACTCTGACAGCCTGGGTCTGATCCATGATCCCTGCAAAGCCCACACTCAGCCCTGAGCAGCACATCCCCGGGCTCAGTTTTACAGCTCTGCCTTGGATCACAAACACACGTATGGGCATCAATGAAGTTTAAATGCGCCTGTGTGACACATAACCCACCCTTGCTCATTTTCTTCTTTTGTACAGCTAAATAAAGGCTTTCACTGGCTCAAAGGTAAGATCTGTATTACCAGCAAGGGCCTTCATCCATAATGCATAAGGCCACAATCACTAATGTGCTGTATTTGAATGCTGAGTAATCACACAAACAAAAAAAGGCTTATTAACCTCACACTGGTCAAACTATCAAGTGCTATTAAGAAAAATAACCATAAAAGTCTTCTAAAAGGCTTTCTAAGCCTGTGAACATAAGCTTCTAAGCATCACATTTTGTATTTATATAAAATATAAATGAAGCTACTAAACTTTTACAGTCTTAAATTTTCACTGGCTTTTAGTTTATTAAGAACGTGTAGCTTAATTAAACAAAAAAAGGCCTGTAATTTTTACTTTAAATCAAACCTCTTGCCCTACAGAACGTGGAAAAGAATTTTTTTCCATGTAAGATCTGTCCACACTGAACTTACAAAAAAGTGACAATCCTCAATGTCTTTGCAGTCTCTATCCTGTAACTACTTCTTCACCACATCCCTGCTTCCCCAAGCATTTGCCCTTCCATTTTCTCCACTTTTGCTGTGTCCTGCCTGTTGAGCAGGTGGAGCAGGGATCCCTCGGGCACAGATGTGTTCATGGGCAGCTCCCTGTGCAAGCACAGCCCCCTCTCTACTACAGAACAGGCTCTGAGCTTCAAGGTTTACTTCCCACAGAGCTGTTAAATTCTCTGAGCACAACTACTGAGAGGGGGAAAAAAAAAAAAAAAAAAGAGTGAAGGGAGCTATGGGGGAGGTGGGTAACAGAGGGAAGAACAGTGGGGGACAGAGGAAGGCACACATTTAAATTTAACCTGGAATAGCAACAGCAAAATGCTCTGCCTTGACAAACTCCTGGGAAGATAAAGAAGGTTGCTTGGAGCATAATTTCTCCACAATATTTCAACCTAACAACTGTGTGTGTTCCAAGGTGACACAGGTACAACCTGCAGATTGCAGCTGTGGCAGGGCAGCAGAGCACAGCACTTCCCTCCTTGCACACCTGAAATGTTGCCTACCCAAGCTCTGAAAACGGATGATTCATCAACCTCAGGAACGTCCAAGCTCACAGCATTCACTGAGCAGCCAAATGGGAGCAAACAGAAAACAGAGACCACAGATCCCTTCCTCTGTGTTTCCAGCAGTTTGCAAACACTCAGCACCAGGGGTGAGTTATGGGCTGAGACATGCCCAGACACATACACCTATTTAACCCAATCCATTTCGTGACTGCTGCTGCTTTTCTTCCTTCTGTGAAAGAGATCATGGTAATTTAGAGACTTTTCAAGCAGTCTTACAGCACAATCCTATTGCCAGCACCCTACATGTCCAGTTTTAGGACAGACTTTAAAAAATATTCACAAAGAGTATTCAGGTGTAGTAACCAAGCAGCAGATATCACTGAATAAATATTCTTTTCAAGCCAGTGTTTCTAATCAAAAGTGCTGAAAAATGCTTGCTACAGCAGCCTTGAACACCTGCATTTCATACTGCAGAGCCACAGTTTTGCCGTGGCCTTCAGCACAGCATATTTTGACACCAGAAATTAAAGTACACTAGAACAGTTCTATCGATCCTATCAAATAAACATGGACATCTCCCTTCCTACAGCAAAAAAAACAATTGCTTTGGAAGATCATGAGGAATGCTGCAGCAGACTTGTGAAACAGAACATCATATTTCAAATTCTTATACAGAAACTTGAACCTGTCAAGAGAAATTGACTAAGTTCACAAAGTTGAGGAGTTGGGTGGGTGGAGGAGGGGTTGTGTTCATTTCAGTGCACTCATCTTTGTTGGGTAATTTTTGTGTTACTTGGGTCAATACCAGAAAAATACTGCTTTTTAAATTCTGCTAAAGTGCTATGTTTGTATTTCCTCATGTTCCTTAAACTACTTCTTCGGTTTCATAGTGAAGACACAGAAGCTACAGTCCCATTTCCTCCCCCAAATACTTCTTGTGATTTAATAAAGAAAAGAGGTAGATTTCCCTTTTATTTTAGCCTTGCAGATTCAGTCACCACAGAGACTGAACCATCACATCCCTTGCTGCCCTTCTCCACCTGGAGAACTCAGCTACAGTCAGTTTTCAACCCAAATATGCTGGAGATGGGAGCAGGGCAGCCAGCATGAGGAACCACTCTCCTCCAATTGGAAAAATACCCAGGAGAAATTTGAAATAAAAATGCTGTTTCGCTGTTTGAAGTAGAGGAAATGTAAGTTTTCTGAAGCATCCTGTATATCACAGGTTCACTGACAGCAAATGGGAACTCAGGGTGACTAGGAGGCTGCAGGTGTACCTCAGATAATCCAGTGGAAGTCAGATCTGATTGAGAGGGAATGAGTGTGAGCTCTTAAGTATTTACATTTTTAACATCCATGTTTTGAAGAAAATTACATACATTAGGATATAAGGGGAAAAAACCTAAAGACTTAGCAATGCTCTCCTGCTATGCACAAGCAAAATGGAAGTCTACACATACACCCAGTGTGAGCTTCCTCCCCAGAACAATCACAATACAACTGAAGCTACAACTTGTAAGTGCACCTTACCTTTTCTAATCAATCCTGGTATCATCACATGAAATGCAACCAAAAGCTTATTCTTCAGTCTAATGCCATTTGGGTTTTCAGCCTTCTGAGTTTTCAGATCCCTAAAGTTTGCCATTGGAGATGCAAATGTTCCTATGGACAAGTGACAGCTACTATAAATAGGCTGCTCTCCTTAGCTGTTTTTCACAGAGTTGGACAGAAATAGCCAACCCTCCCACCCCTTTCCAGGAGTGGGGCAAAGCCTATTTGTCTGCCTATTTTCTGGCTCACAAGCTGTGAACTTCCTTAAAGGTTTTCCTCATTGGAGGGCAATTGCCAGAAGCAGCCCTTGCCCACAGAGCCACAGCCCACAGGTACTGACCCAGGGCCTTATTCCATATCAGAGTCAGGGCAAAGGACCAGATTTCAGTAATTGTGTATTCATGTTCCAAGGTAAAACAGAGCAACTACACACAGCCACCATGCCTGGTAGCTTACCAGCTTTAAACCACTCACACCAGGATAGCAGAGAACAGGTTTCTTATTTCCAGCTGTTTTAGCTGCATGCCTTGCAGATTTTTTTACAAGGTCACAATTGGACTTACATGAGGAGAATAAATATGTTAAGAAAATCCTTTTTGCACCAAACACAACATGGCAGGCCTTGTACTCTTGTGTCTGAGACTTAATTTAAGCAGATACATTAAATTATACAACGTGTGCTCGCATTTATTAAGTCCAGATGTGGCTCTGGAAAGAGCTTTATAGTTTTAGGGATTTTCCCCCACCATTGTTTTTCACTGGACAATTCAGAAGGGCATATGGCACTGCTTAAATAGCTCCCAGGATTTTCAGCCTGACAGCAATAACACAGCAATGCTGACTGCAAATCTGAGCCTTTTCAAGCTCTAGAGATGACAATCATTTTCCACTTCTCCTCCCAAAGTGAAAAATGACTTGCTGTATTTTATCGTATTTTCCTACTGCACTGAAACTCTGCAATGCTCACCACAAAACAGATTTATATTTTCATCAATTTAATGTACTACTTTCTTTAAAATAAATACACACGTGTAATAAAGCTTTTCCTTTCCAGCATGTCACTAATTAATCCACTCGGTCTGGAGGGGGTGGGGAGGTTCCCACAAGACATCGAGACAAGCAGACAGCTTTGCTGCCCTATAAACACATTGTTCAAATCACATGTTGCTCATTCTCCAGGCTGTTTAGTGACAAGATGCAAAAGGAGGTTATAGGACCAAGGTTCTGTTGTCCCTGGCCCACCACAGCCTAGCTGGGATTCCCAAATCAGAAGGGGGCAACAAACACCAGAAACCACCATGCTCTTGAGTCCCTCCTACTGCTGAGAGCTGCCCTGTCTCATCAGGCTGTGAGATTACTTCAAATATATCAAATCAGTGTCCTAAGGGCCACCAAATAAAGCTTAAGTACACAAGTACTAAATGGGAGGAATTATGGCCTGAGAGCATGATTTTTCTAATTATAGGAGATCCAGACACTTCTACTTACCCAACAAGATCCATGAGCACTGCAGTGAGATTTTAAAGCACTGTCCTGCTTCTGTCTACAGAATTCAGCAACTGCTAAATGAACTAATCCAGCTGAACTGTCTGGGAACAGATTTTCAAAACAGCTTTTATCAGCTGTGTTCACTAACTGTTGGCAACTCTTCTGATTTTCATAGTATTGTCTCAAAATGAAGATCAACATGAAAAGGTAGCTGCTTTATACTGACATATATGCTGAATGTCACTGCCATTCTTTTCCAGGGAGTTGGGACCTTTGTTTTTTCTCTGGGGTTTTTTGTTTCTTTGTTTTTGTTTGTTTTTTTCCTTTTGTCCTGTATGATTTTTTTCATCCTGTACAATTCTGACAAAAACTGGAGTGGGAAGCTGTGCAGCAATGATTACAACATGACTCAAAAAAAGATGCTTGGCAGATTTCACATGTGAACTGAACACCAACATAGCAGCCAAGATCGAGCATAGCAGAAGAAAACACAGCAAAAAGTGTTTTCTCAGGAACACAGACTACAAATCCTCTGGCTTCAGTGATCCTTTCATCTACAGCAGCTGGGAATGATACAGTAGAGTAGAGTATACCGTAGAGTTCAAGACAGTTCAAGAGTTGCTCCTGTTCTCCTACCCAGCAATCTGTTGGTGACAATTCACATCTCTGACATGGGCTCTCTGCAGCTGAAGCCAGGAGTGCTCCCTGCACACAGAGGAAGTGTGCACTACTGTTTTCTATCATCCTAGATGCCTCATTTCCCTGGGGTTTTCCTCAGACAGCATCCCAAAATATTCACAATGTCTTCTGACGTTCAAGTCAACTGTTATTAGGGTGTGTACTAGAACATCCAGCTATTGAAAGAGAAATCTCAAAATACACAGGTAAAACAAAGAAATAAAGGGACTTCAGAACACACCTTAGCTCTGCCCACCCCATCTTGACAAGTATTGCTCCCCTGGTGTGAAAACCCCAAGTCAGGAGCTTTTGGGCAGCAACAAACTACATCTGCTCACTGGTAAGAGCATCTCCTGATCACCTCTGCTGAGCTGCTCCCTGCACTTCTCCACTGTGGCTAGCACAGTTCTTTCTTGTGAGAACATTTTGCTACATTTCATAAACAAAGATAAAGTTTGGATGTTTTGCAAACAACGTCTCCGGATTAGGTCAGTTCGGGCTTGGCCAATTGGGCCTAGGGGGAGGTCTCAGGCTGACCAATCTGGGGCACCTCTGAAAACTCTATATATATGGAAATCAAAATAATAAAGTCTTCTTCTCTCTTTCCTTGTCTGAGAACCTGGGTCTTCTCTCAGCTAGCGGCTCAACAGCGACACTCCACAGCATGTCTGCCTGCATGCCTGGGCTGGAGGCAGAGAGCTCTGTCCCTCCAAGGGCTGCCACCCCAAAGGCAGGGACACCCCTGTGTGCAGCTCAGGCACAGGGCACAGACTGCTTCATATGTTAATGGCAGCACACACACACAATCCACAGACAGCTGGCACTTCTCTACAGCAGTGTCCTCCCAGGATAAAAAGCCTTACAAATTCAAATCAATATTTTCACTGCTGCATTAAATTAGCACTTTTCTGTTTCGCATCTAATCCCAACTGTTTTCCGTCCACAAACTGACCTGCTCTGGGAAGTGATCTCAACACCATATGCCACTGCTTACCCAAGCCAAGCCAGCTCACTTGTTTGTCCTTGTCAACACCAGGGCAGGGCACAGAAAGCTGCCATGGATTTGCCACCAGCAAACCTCAAAACAACATATTTAATATAGTAGAACCTGGCAGATTTTTGTGCTGGGGAAGCCTGCCATGACAGATCTAGTCATTAATCTCAGGAATTCAGAACAGTGCTCTCTGGATCAGAGAATTATTGGTATCTTTGGGACTCTTGCCATAAAACAGCTTAAGGAAAGACAGTGAGTTTTATTTCTTGTCTTCATTCAGTATTAACGTGCGCAGTTGGTAAACCCAAAATCATACCACGTATGTTTCCAGCTCTTTTAATCCAACCATCTCTCAAAAATCATGAAGGGAGATCACTTCCACTTTACAAGACTTCATATTTCCCTGCAGCATGTCCACAAAAGCCCCAGTCTTTTAAACACTAACCACTTAGACCCTGCCTCATTTAAAATAAACCACAATGCCATTTAGTGTGTGTAAGCACTGCTTTTCTCTCAGTGAGTGAGCTTTGAAAAGCTAAAAGGGAACTAATTTTAGGAACAGGGATTACACTTATTTTAAAAAAGGCAATAAAAAACTGCCTGTGGACATTAAAATCTTCAAAATCAGTACAGTTTGAGACACCTTATTAATCACAGAAACTCCACATGCCCAAGAACACACAATAAATTTTTCAAAAATCTTCACAGTCAAGTGACAAGACACTTCGGATTAAGTCAGTCACTGTATCGTTTCAGCAATGAAAGCCCAGCAAAAGCACAGATAAAAGAACAAAACTGCCTGAAAGATAACTCACAAGAGAAAAATTAAAAGGACTAAGAAGAAACATGAACAACTGTATGAAGCATATTAAGCACTTCTATTTCAGATACACACAGTGGAACCAGCACATCCATAAACCTGATGGTTTTCAACTCAATTTGCAGCAGCACAGTGGGATTAAGTCAGGCACAAAGCACAGCTCAGAGAAACAAACCTAGCATCAAACATGAGGTTTAAGTAGCCCTCCATGCTTTTCAGAAGACTGCATATGGCCTAGAAACAGGGCAAGCACAACTGCATTATACCCACTAACATTAAGGTCATTTTCCTGGTTCTGTCCAGTTGAAACCCTGCTCACTGAACAAGGACAGAAGGGAAATTTGGGTCATCCTCTGATGAAGATGCAGAACCCAAATCTCAAACAAAGGAGAGCAAATGATTAATGTATGATGAACCTATTTGCAATTAATAGATAACATTGTCCTAAAAGCTCTGATAAAAGTAAAGCAGGAGGGATAAAGCTAATAAAGTGTGACTTGATTGTGAATTCTCAGAAAACTGTTCTAACATCAGACTGGTCAGCAAAAGATTAACGAAAGGCTCCTTTTAAAACAAAGCAGAGTGACAAGGCTGTGTTTACTTTCTCAGCTCAAGACATCCAGATTTTGTTTTGATGCCATCGTCTCTGTAACATGAGAAAAACAGCAGTCCAAGGCAAGGTATCCCTATAGCAAGGGAATGAGCAGCTGAGAAATTGCTGGTGGAAAAGATCAGACCTTCAGGGATGAGAATCACTGCCTAGAGCCCATGGACTAACTGTGAATCACCAAACATTTATAAAGGATGGAACAGCTGCACATTAGAAAAATATTTTCTCTGCTATTTCTACAAACAAAATAGGGTGAATTTCCAAATTTAAAAACAATGTTTCAGTTGTTCAAACACAGGTTAGCCCAGTATACAACTAAGGTATGGAAAAATCCTAGGAACAGGTCTTTTGGCTCTAAAAGACAGACAAGCCATTCCAAAACATGCCTGTAGTGACCTGTAAGGCAGCCTGACTCAGCACTAGCGAGCTCTGAAAAAGGAAGGGCAGAGAACTGGTTTAATTACAAAACAGAATTTGCTAAGACATAAATAAATCACCTGATCCACCCCTACAGAATCAACTGTACAGTAACCTTCAAACATGTGCTTTAACAGTTCATATTAATTCTGCTTAAATACAGTCCAACTAACCACCATGGATGAAGTCAGAATATACATTTAAAGAAGAATTACGAAGTTCTGTAGCCTGACAAGTAACTTCTGTTGGTCAAATCCTGTTTCAAGCAACTTAACCTGATCTATATTTAAAGCAACTACTTTGAAATGATTGCTCTATTTTTGTAGGAGAAGGTAAGACTGTCCCATAGTATCATTCTCAAGCATTCATCATGTCTCCCTTCCCTTCAAGGGTTCATTTTGTGGACTGATGCATTATACCACCACTTTTGAGAATCACAAAAAAGTTATTTAAATCCCCAGTTACAGCATAAAAAGGATCTTTAACAAAAATCTCTATATTTACAGTTTTCTTCATTTGCTACTAAAATGTACAAAGCCTTGGATTTATTATTTGTGGGTCGTATTTTCCTTTAATCTTAAATTCAGATTAAATTAGCACTTCTAAAAAGAAAAAACCCAGAGAGACTTTTCAAGAGTGGAAAATCTGCCATGCTTATGAGCTTGAAGGCAAAATTCATAAAGGGAGATATCTGCTTTCCTTTTAACTTCGTATGCTGGTAACACATGACAAAAACAAGTTCTCTACATCAAGAACTCTAAAGCTGTGGTTTTTAAAGTCTAGTTAGTTGTCTACATCAGCAAAATGCAAAAGCCACCTGAGCAGCCACTGGCCCAGGGCTTTGGCTCCCAGCAGGGGCTGAAGGAAGCCACCCTGAGGATCCCAGGCTAAGCCCCAAACACCTCAGTGTTGCATATGATGCCCATCCTGTCCTCTGAAAGTAAAAGCTGCCCACAAAGCTCAAGCCAATAAAAGGAAACTCTACTGCTTTTCCGTGTGGAAAATCCCCATTTCTGTTTCCTGTGACTCATCTTTAAAACCAAAACCTCCAGTGTGAAATCAAACGACAGAAAGTAGAGGGAAATTATTACTGGAACTGCAAAATGTCATTTCCAGACACGCTGATACACCAACACCCAAGCCTGAACCATGAAGGCAGAGAACGTATTTTTAAAAGCTCCAAAAAACATAAACCAGCTCTCCACACTTTACACAGGAACCAGCACCCTGCCAGGGCAGTGGCATGTCGCTGTTGAGCGGCTAGCTGAGGACTGACCCAAGTTCTCAGACAAGGAAAGAGAGGAGAAAAGGAACTTTATTGTTTTGAATTCCATATATATAGAGTCTACAGAAGTGCCCCAGATTGGTCAGCCCGAGACCTCCCCCTAGGCCCAATTGGCCAAGCCCGAACTCACTCAATCGGGAGAAACTGTTTGCAAAACATCCAAACTTTATCTTGTTTATGAAATATAGCAAAATGTTCCCACGGGAAGAACCTGTGCTAGCCACAGTGGCCAACATCCAAAAAGCAGTGGCTGATACCAAAATTCTTTTTATCAAAAGGCAAGCCTAAGGCACTGATGAAAGCATCAAGGTATTTCGGAAAACAAACTCTGAACCAGCAGAGAAGCTCCATGGGCAAGAGCTGCCTGAGAGCCAGGACCTTTGGAAGGACAGCCTGGAACTGGTGCCAGCTAGGGTTAAAAGAGCACCCCTGTGAAAAGGGATGCTTTCCCACTACAGTTTTAGTCCTCTTCCCTTGACTGTTACTTTCCTGAGAATTTGAGTAAATAGAAGAAAACAAACAAACAAACAAAAAAACCCAGAAGTATTTACTTCATGGAAAAAATTAATTTACATGGTGCCTTTGATTATAGAGTAAAAAAATCATTGTCAAGCAAACTTTACACAATGTACACACGGCATCCTAGCAGCTAGCTTTTTAATTGCCTTTCAGTTTGGTTTATTGAAGGAAACTCATGGATAAATAGTTGCAACATCCCAAGGAGACCCACCTCGAGGCTCTCTCAGCCAGTCACAGATGTTCCAATGCTGTGGAAGGGCTGTGTTTGCCCAGAAATTGGGTTCTCAGGTACCAATCTTAGGGGGAAAAGCAAGCAGCTGCTCAGACATACTTGCAGCCTCCTGTTCCTGAGCTGACCTAAGGGCTAACCAATGCAATTAACATTGACAAGGTCCTCAATTCTGTCTTTCCTCCTTAGTGTGAGGCTGCAGGACCACAGCTGGTCCTGACACATCCTTTGAATGCACTGCACTGCCATCCTCTGTCCCTGAGCTGCAAGAATTGCCCACAGCCCTGCATTTCCCTTCCCTTTGCACTGCTCCAGGCATGTCACACAGCGCAGAGCAGGAAGAAAGACCTCAGCCACCCCAACCTCTGCTTCTGGCAAAAAGAGAATAAAGTATCCCTGCGTGTATTCACTGTGTTTGTGCAGAAGGAAACTGGTTGTTTTTAGTCACCAGCATTATGGATAATATTTACAGAGACAAAAACACAGCTCACAGTCCAGCACAGGTCATTTTTCCATTCTGCAGTTTTTCTGACAAAGCAAAATGCTGAAAACTTTAGATAAAAACAACATAGTTACATTTTAGAACAGCCTTAACTGGCAACTCTATCAAAACCAGCTCTCCTTTTGTCTCTAATGCTGAAGTTTTAAATTGTTTTACAACCATGACCATTTCCATAAACAAAGAGGAGAAAAATAAAAACACGTGTGGAATAATAAACACTCTAAGAAAAATACTTCCCCACTCTTTTCTGTAGCTCTGGCCCCAAACATAAAACATGAGGGAAACAATGTCAATTCCCAATAAAACTTTAATCTGCCAGTCATATTTGGTTTGGAAGTCAACCAGTTTCTATCTAATGGGTTTCCCAAACAAAAACTCTCCATTGATATAATTATCCGTCAGAGACATCAGAGTATGCCTCTAGCCAGCAGTGGAACCATTTTTTATTGTTAACTTTTAACCCTGTCATTTTCCTATACTATTTAGAAATTCAAACAGGTACAAAATCCAGTGGCATTCATCATCCAAGAGAGGTTCCCTCCATTGCTGATTGCTCCAGGTTTCACTCTGCACAATGCATTAACAGCCAAACTGAATTTGAGAGCACATCTGGCCCCAGCCTTTTGCTTCAAAGTCCATGCCACACGATTATATTAAAGATGCCTAGAACTCTCAAGGCTTGTATGTTTTCAGCAAGCATAAACTCCTTCTAAAAAATCTTCTTTGTGCCTACTAGAAATTGTACCAAACCTGGCAAAACTCCGAATAGGTATTAGAATACTCTAGAAAATGTTCAAATGTGTCTCAAATGCAGTTCTCCCTTCATCCACCAGGTATGTTCATATTAAAAAACTGAGGCATTATTTATCTAAATAAATATACACAGCTTGAAAAGAGTAGGACTTCCTGAAAAAAGTTCCCTTACCCTACTGCTCCAAGTGAAATTCCCAGGAGAGCAGCCATGGGCAGACAGAGGTCATACAGAGACCTGTGCCTTTGGCTCCTGAACAAGGACAGAAAGAGCAGAACCTGTTAGGTTGTCATTGTTGTCAATGGGTTGTCATTGCCCAACAGGTACAGGACAGAGGACCCTGGCAGGAAGGAGGGTGTCTTACAGGACCCACATCACCTTGCAGTATGACTATCACGGTTTAAAAAGAATCTCCAGCTGTGCAGCAAAGTGCAGTCTGCTCAAATGTCTCCTTCTTCCCAGGATAAGGAGATGAAGATGCAGCTGGCATTTGATCCAGCCAGCCAGGCCAGCACACAGCGTGTGACAAACATGAACTGACTGCTCCAAGAGCTGCCTGCTGCATCCTTTCTTTTTTCTTTTTTTGCAGCTTCTGACCTGGGTCCATGCAGCTGCTCCATGTCCATCCACTGAAACTGCTGGTGGGAGAGAATACTTCTAGCACGCAGAGCTGCTGTTTGCTGTCAAGAGAAACATTGAGGGAAACTTTCTCCGTGATTTACCCTGTAAACTAAACTGTTAGTATCCACAAAAAGCACCAGCCTGGTGGTGAAAACAACAAAGGAAAGCAGACTACAGAACTCAGAAACTACAACAAAAGAGAAAGGGACCAAGAACAAACAAACATCAAACCAGGGGACACAGTTTTCTGTCAATCCTGGCTCCATCCCCAGCCTACCAACACTGAAGATTCCAAGGTCCTACACTGGTTGTTTTCCCCAGCATTTTTCTCCCTGTGTCTAGACTCGAGATGTGACAACTATTAGATCTGAAACAACTGCCTCAGGAGTTTGTCTTACAAGCAAGGACAAACTTATTGGGACTGCTGACACGACTCCCATCACCTCCACTTCATCGTGGCTGCAGAAATCACTGCTCATAAAGCACTTCCAGACCCTTCCCAGCACAGTCTATTAAAGTAAACCAGCATCCTTTTCTGTTTGACTGGGTGGCAAACTGCTGCAAGCAATTCCTGAACCTTCACAGCTCAAGCACAAGCCAGACTGTGACCTTGTCAGCCATCCCAGTGTGGCTGTTTGTAATATTGAGTCAGAATCTATGGAAACTCAGCTGAACTTGACCTTTAGTACTCCCTTCATTTCAGAGTCAGCTACAATTCACAACTCTGGCTTCAAATGCCCCAGCTCCACGTGTGAACAAGAGGGATAAAATATCAAGCATTTATAGGAGTTATGCTCTGCCCTAAAGCAGAAGTTTGAAAAAGGAAGGCATGTACCACTTGTACAATTATACAGTTAGTGTTACTGTTTTGCTTTTATAAACAAATTTGTCGCAGAAAGGAAGAGACATTTTCAACATTCCATGCTTAGAAAAGCAGTAGCATGTTTTAAAATTACCAGCCCTCCTCCACAAAGCTGTGCATTGCTTGCTAACAGAGATTCACCATCTCACAACACCATAAAACATCCATTTCCACTCCAAATGTTTCAGAAGGTACCTCCCTTCAAACAAAACAAAATAAACCAGTGGCTTGGGCATTTTCCTGAGTCTAAATGTGTAAACACTCATTTTCATTCCATGACCATAAATCATATTATCATAGGATCATTTAGGTTAGGAAAGACCTCTAAGATCAAGTCCAACTATTAGCCCAGCACCACCGTGTTCACCACTAAACCATGACCCCAAGTGCCACATCTGCATGTCTTTGAAATCCCTCCAGGGTTGGTGGCTCTACCACTGCCCTGGGCAGCCTGTTCCAATGCCTGACGACCCTTTTGGTGAAGACATTTTTCCTAATATCCAAACTAAATCTCCCCTGGCACAACTTGAGACTATTTCCTCTTGTCCTATTACTTGTTAGCTGGGAGAAGAGACTGATCCCCACCTTGTACAAGCTCCTTTTGGGTAGTTGTAGAGAGTGATAACATCCCCCTGAGCCCCCTTTTCTCCAGACAAAACACCCCCAGCTCCCTCAGCTGCTCCTCACAAGACTTGTGCTCCAGACTCTTGCCCAGTTGGAGAATTAGACCTCACTATCTGTCTTGTCATGAGGGGCCTGTAGCAGGATGCTCTGCCTAAGTGAGGGTAAAAAGGCTCAAATTTTACCCTATTTGCAAAAGTTACCAGTGATGGATGGGGAAGGGGTGGTCATGCTGATTTCGGTGCTGAAGAATGCTGAGACCAGCCTGGCTCAGCAATGCCAAAGTCAAACATTCTGAGGATGTGAAAATACAGTGTTTCCTGACAGAAACAGGCACTGGTGAGGATGTGACAAAGTTTCTGATAAAGAAAGCAACAAGTGACAGCACTGGTAACTCACCTGGAGCTGCTGAGCTGCAGGCTGCCCAGCTGACACAGCTTGCCTAGAAGTGCCAGATGACCGAAGAGAGTTTTGGTTCTGCTGTGGAGATGGGCTTTGCTCCACATTTGGACTAATTGCTCTACATCCTGAAGCTGGGAGAAGTTAAAGGATCAGGCTACCTGTGTGTCTTGGCTCCCACTAGACTGTATTGCAGTTGTCCTCATGCAAAGTTTCTGTATCAGTGCTGGTATTGGCACTGAGCTTCATGCTGGCTTGCCTGCTGCAGCTTACGTGCTTTTTAAAGCACCCCTCAAACATCCTTATCTCCAGCAGAAATGTTATGCTCTAATTAAGTAGAAAATAATTTTATCTTTAGATGAAATGTGATTCACTCTCCTAAATGCCTACCTCCTCATCCCTAACTAAAACTCATTTTAGTTAGCAATTCAGTTTCATGTTTCAGCTGCAGCTCCTCCAGGACCTTCACCCTATGCACAATTCATAACCAACCCTACAACATCAAGGGCAGAGCCATAATGAGCCTAAAAGGCAAAACAAGCTGCAATCAGACCCTCTGGCTTGTGCCCAGAGGAGGCTGAAAAAGCAATTCAGAGCCACAGGTCCCTTTATTGCATGCAGATGAGTTTAAACACACACAAATAATAGCAGAAAACCACAGAGTTTCTTTCATCTTCTCTCCTTCCTTTCTTTTTAAGTTGTCCATCATATGCAAAAGACACATTCTAAATCCAGCATAATCTTTTGGGTTTTGGGGTTTTTTTTACACTATGCAGAAAAAGCATAGCCCAGAAGGACGGTGCTCATTAAAACACAATGAAAGATGACAACAGCAAAGAATATTATTCTATCCTATGGACATACACTTTTCCTTGCCCTTTAACAGCAACTCATGACATTGCTGTGCATTACTACAGACCACATGAATACAAAGCATGGCTTTTTTAGCAAATGTTCTCTCTGTCATGAAGCAGGTGATAATCAGCCCCAGGGCACAATGTTCATTTGTCACCTTCCCTGACCTGCCTCCAGCGCCACCCTCCTGCTTACCTACAGGGACATGAGGGACATGCACTGACCCACGATTAATTCATGTGTAGCACAACACAGTTTATCTGTTCTTAAACAAACCAACCACATGGGATGAATCAATTCAACTGCCTGAAGCTTCCTGATGTGAGGGTACAAACCAGGAGAAGTTGCAGCACTCAAAGCTTTCTCAGCAGTTTCCTCAATCCTGTCTGGTCTGATGCAATGTAAAATAGGAATTGCAGCAGTTTTCAGTCCAATGTGGTTTGCCTACTTTCATGGAAGGATTCAATCACATTCAATTACTTAACTGCACTACAAAATGCAGATTTTTTTTGTTTTAATGAAATAGCCTGAATTGAACTCTCTAGATTGTATAGATTCTTATATGGCACACAAAAGTATTTTTCTTACGTTTTTGGAAAACAAACAAACAAAACCCCTTACAAACAAACAAAAAACCCAAAACAAACCCCAAGTATTTAAATACAGGAAGAATGCTTAAACAATACGTAATCATGGCCATTTTTAAACACACCTATAGACCACCATATGTGGAAAACAAAACATAAGGACACTTACAGAATTGTAGACTGAGGCTCAAAAAGGCTAATAAGGCTGCCAAGGCCAGCAAGAACAGAAAACGGTTTCGGAAAAGCATTATTATTCACTCTGCTTGCTCTTCATGGTTTCATCTTCAGATATCTGTAGTTCCTGCAAGCAAGAAAACATTGGCAAATATATATAAATACATATTTCAGATGTGGAAGCATCAACTATAGCAAACAAAATTCCAATATCCCTTTGAAAGTGTCAAGTTAGTTCTTAAAGGCAAGCACACAAGGCAATTTAAATTGGCAACAACAGAATGGATGAGTTGCCTTCACCCCATTTATAAGATTAACTATATTTACATAATAAAACTTCCAGGTAAATAAAAAGATTGCCATTTCCCATAAAAATAAGTTTGTTCCTGCTAAGATAGGGTTAATACTCACAGTCACAATTCTTAAGACAATAAAGAGTAAGAAAAGCTGTCAATACCACTAAACAGAAAAGCAGTAAAACCTCAGAACTCAAGTTACTCACTGCAGAAATAAAAACACAAAAAACCCAAGCCCTCTCCTGAAAACATCCAAAAACACTTTTCCTCACAAAATGACATTCCAAAGAGTACAGAATTTGCTGAAGTGCCCTGTTTTCACAGATGTACGTTTTCCTGTGGAAAACTGCTCTATATAAGGGATGAGGGGGGGTTACTCTCCCCCCTCCATGGCTTTTTTTCTTTTTTTAAACAACCAGCTGCTCTTATGTGCAAGAGATGCCTCTTCCTAGCACTGACAGCATGTTGCAGGAAATTGGTTAATCTTGAAAGAAATCTTCTGAGATTCCCAAATCCTTTGAACTGAGCTCTGTTTATGACAGAACATTCAAACATGTTGACAGAAAATAACTTTTTTTCCCCATCACTGTTTCTTTTTGCCCCAGTACTTATTTCCTCACAGAAAGAGACCTCTTTTTCTTTTTTCCTGCTTTTGAGAATGACAGGGCTTACATACATGTGTAATTAATACATATTTACTTACCAAAACTCTTTGGACTCCAAAACTAATCATCTTAGCAGGATTTTAATTTCTGAGTGCTGATAAAATCACAACCTCAAAGTTCTGGTTTTTTCTACACACGCCCCAATTAATTTTTTCTTAGTAGTATTTTAAAAGGTCTCATGAATCACTGAAGTTATTTTATATATTGCAGCTGATCTTGAAAATAGTCCTGGAATCTGTGAGGTGCCCCAAGGGGACTTTAGCAGCACAAAGCAATGGGACCCAGGAGCACAAGTGGTGATCACAGAAACGAAGGCAGTGGGGCTTGCAGTAACTAAAATCCATTATGCATATACATTTTGCAGGATTGAGGTCTTTCCATCTCCTTTTAACTTGGACAGCTACCTTTACAGCTTCTGGAAACTGTGGGGAAATGGAAAGATCTGGAGATTCTGAGATGCAAGAAACCAGAGTCATTACAGCATTTTTCCCAAATGCCAACAGCACCATAAATGGCATGTGCAAGCAGTAATAAAAATAAAGTAAAAATAAAAAAACAAGAGAGAGAGAAAGTTGGAAGGAACAATTTTAACAGACTCAATTTCACAAAGTCATAGCTCATCCTGGAACATCTCAGTGAAAGGCAGGCAGAAGCAAAACTGAACTACACCACTGCAACTCAACAAAGCAGTGAAGGATAGAAGGTAAAAGGATTAGTTTATACCAAACACCAGGAGAGAATAAAGCAGTTCAACCAAACAGATGGGAGAACAGAAGGGGAACCACAGGAAAAAGCAAAAAATAGACTTAGCGGGGAGGAGAAGGTAAAATCTATTAAAAAGCTCTCAGGAACAAGAGGTCTTGTGCACAGTCTACGCTCATTAATCCTGTTGTTGCATAAAATAAAGCTGCCACAAAAAAGGAAAAATTACAAGACTGGAAAATAGGAGATCTTACATACCTCAAATTAGCAAAGTGTTTTAGTGAGTAAGCTTAATGAGCTTTGAGCCTTAATTGAAAGATCAGGAGTTTTAAAACATTGAGTGTGAAATGCATCACTCAAGAAATTACAAACAAGGTGGAAAGATTTTTCTTTAAAATACACTTTGGCTTGCTAACAAATTAAAAGTTGATGTGTTGTATTCATGAGGAACAGCTCCTGCTGAGAAGCTTTTAATTAAAAGCCTGTCAATACAATTTGCCATCAGCTCCTCCTTGGTAAGAAGCTGTGGGGAATCAGGTGAAGCTATGTGAGAATGAGTCCTGAAGGCTCTGCTGCTCCAGGCTGGCACACGAGGTGCTCCCAGGGCACAGCAGCACTTGGCCAGCACGTTTAGTGAAGGCAGGACAATAACTATTGTGAGCACTGATAAACTAAAAAAGATAAAACAAAACCTGGAGGGGGGAGAAATAAAAGGAAACCAACCTTTTCTTCCCACAAAACTATTCTTACATGCAGATGAAACAAAACAGCAAACCACACACAGCAAAACACATTGAGGGTGGTCAGGATATACTGCCTCAGAGGAGGAGCACTGCAGAGAATCCACTGCCAGCCTGACATTCAGGCACTGCTGATCTTTATCTGTTTGCCCAGGCCAGAGTGCAGGTCCTGCCAAAGCCCCAACATCTCCACACTGTGAGCTCCCAAAGGGCAATTCCACCAACAGCTGGCAGCACCACCTCGCTGGGCTGCAGCAATGGGCCCTGGCTCTGGGCTTTGGAGTCTGGAAGTATTGACTGCTTTTAGAGGTGAGTGAGCACCACACCGAGGTGGAACTCAGTGCCAGCAGCAGCAGCTTCTGACGTGTGCCCAAAATGCAGTGATTGTTCATCCCTGAGACACAGAGGTTTAGATTGGACATGAGGAAAAATTTCTCCCCAGAAAGGGCTGTCAAGCATTGGAACAGGCTGCCCAGGGCAGTGGTGGAGCCACCATCCCTGGAGGTGATAACAGACCTGCAGATATGCTGCTCAGGGACAGGGTTTGTGGTGGGTTTGGCAGTGCCAAGGGAACAGCTGGATTCAACCTTTTCCAACCTAAACAATTCCACAATTCTGTTTCTGTGAATGCAGTACTTGATAAGGATGATCTAGAGAACTCCAAACATTTCAGTCACACTAATTTTAAATGTGACACACTTAAACAGTTTAGAAATTCATAAGGATAGTCATTAATAAAGCATCCTACATCGAAATGCAGGTAAGTAAAAGGCTACCTCTGAGTCACCTTTTGCAGCATACCTACCTACAGAATTTAGCTTGCCTACCTACATACCTACCCACAGAATTTAACTTGTCCTTTTAAACATGATCCAATATCTCAACTCATCAAAACACGCCAGAATGACTCACAGCATTTAGAGCACCCTCGGTTCTTACCTAATCTCACACGTGTGCTGGTCTAAGGTGCTACTGCATGCTTATACACAGATAAAAACAGCCTTATGGTTGAAAAGCAGGCCAGGGAATCAGGAAGAATTAACAATTACCTAGAAATGCTGGGAGAGAGGCAGCAGCCTGGAGCCCAGGCGAGGCACGAAGCTGCAGCAGAGCAGCTGGCAGCACTAACCTACTTTCTGCTCAGCACTGGGGCAGTGCCAGCCAGGGCACCACACAGAACCTCCCCCTGGCAGCCCCAGCTCTTCAGCAAACCAGAGACAAGGCATTTCTTGAAGGGCTGACTGGCCAAACTATTTCTTTTGTTTGTTTTAAGTCAGGCCCTGAAAATAACTTCACATCAATGCTTTCAAAGCACTTGGGAGATTAGATGTGACACTAAACCAGCAGTGCCAAACTTCCGTGCCAGTTGACTGATACTGTGACATCCTCTAAATCACTAGTATCCATCTATAATACAAACCTACTCCCCAGCATGAAGCCTGAGCACAGAAATATACTGACTCACCATTACAGCTTAAATGAATCTACTTGATTAAAACAGCATGTCTCCATAAATAATCAATAGCACTCCTCAATGTCTGCCTCAATAGAATTACTGTATTTATCTGATGTGCTGCATCAAAATGACATTGTCTACTGAAACACAAGTGAGCAAAAGTGGTCACAATGAAACAAACAGCAAAGACAAATGGTGATTTTGCCCCAAAAGGAAGGTAGTGCTCAGTTTGTACATTCCTCTATGCCAAAGACAGAGGGAAGTATATTTTGAAGCAAGTTTACAGACCGTAGGAGGGAGAGCAAAAAGCCTAAAGACAGTGTAAGGTTGATTTAGAGTAACATTCATAGACAGTTCTAGAAGAGGTTACAGAATAACATAGGGACCAGCCCATTAATCTGATATCTCTACACTTCATAAGAGATTTTAACTATCATTTCTTTTTGATATCTCTTTTGCTTTTCATCTACATCTGTAGGCTTGTTTTCTGACAAAGCCTGTTTTGAAGGCATCTGAAATGAAGGTGACAGTTCCTGATTCAATTACAATGAAAATTTCTGCTTTGACTTTAACTCCTGGTGCTCCACCAATCACTCCCCAGCCAGTGGGCAGCAGCCTACCAGGCAGTACATTTTTCATCTACTAAAACACACAAGTCCAGCACCCAGACAACTTCAGACAGTGACTTCATACTCTTGAATTGGCAACTGCAGGAAATAGTTGTGTCAGCAAATGGTACAAGTCAAACCTTGCTTTGGCACTCCAAGGGATTTGCTTTTTTTCCAGCAGGAATGGAAAATCATGGCTGGGATTTTCTGGTCATGACCAAATCGACCAGCGCTATAAAGATCCATGGCAAGCACCAGAACAGAGTGGAAATGGGAACACACAGCAGAACCAATCCTTTGGCCAGCATGACCTGCTTAGCTACTGATGCTTGTAATTGTCATGGTGAGGAAACCCTCACAATGTCGCTGTTGAGCGGCTAGCTGAGGACTGACCCAAGTTCTCAGACAAGGAAAGAGAGGAGAAAAGGAACTTTATTGTTTTGAATTCCATATATATAGAGTCTACAGAAGTGCCCCAGATTGGTCAGCCCGAGACCTCCCCCTAGGCACAATTGGCCAAGCCCAAACTCACTCAATCCGGAGAAACTGTTTGCAAAACATCCAAACTTTATCTTGTTTATGAAATATAGCAAAATGTTCCCACGGAAAAAACCTGTGCTAGCCACACTCACAAAACCCCTGCAGCCACTGTAGCAGCAGCAATTTAAATTGGACATATGATCCCTGCAACACTGAGGGTGCATTTTGCATGGCACCACAAAGTAGCACAGCATCTGTGGTACTCTTCAGCACAATTCTCCATTTTCCCATTGGAAAAAAACAAGAAACATAAAATTTAGTCTCTTTTTCTCCCAGAGACCCAGCCTGGAGACAGCTTGCTGCCTTCATGCCCAGGCTCTGGCAGCACCCTGACAGCAAAGGCATTTCTGCTCCCACCAGCTTCACAAGTCTATTTATACAGAACATCCAGTGTTCCCATCAGCCAGGACACAGGGGTGACAAGCCCTTGCCTGAAGGAACTTAACAAGAGTCTAAATTAGCTCTGACTGTAAACAAAGAGAAAAAGCAGGACTGCACATAGAAACAATTATGGAATGTTTATTCCAACCTGTCTGCAGTCGCCTTTATGTTCTACTTTCTCACAGATTTAGACATCTGTTTAGATCAGAGGACAAAACCATGGTCAGCAGCAAAATTCATGCTTGCCAGCTCACACATCCTCTCCTTTTTGATTGGTACTTTTAGTCACACTTGGTAGTCACTGCTGCTGTGTATCACTGCACTCTGGGGGCTCAGAGCCCAGGCAGGAACCTCTGCACCTGAGTTCTGCTCCACATCATGGAAAACACACAGGGAAAGCTCCACGTGGCACTCACAGGAGCCTCTGAACTCCAGTCCCTCAGCAGAGATGTCTCTGGCACACCAACACTGCTCTAAGGGCTCAGAGAGCAGCACAACCTCTGAGGATGGATGTGGGTTTGAATCTGAAGCTGCATTTCGGATAGAACATGATACAGCACGGACTGCTTCCCTCAAACCACAGAGACGCTTCACTGCTGTGTTACAGCCTACCAATAAAATCCAGTCTATAAAAAAAATCTGTCCAGCTACAAAGCTCTCAACAGTTTAAATAACAATGGATCACAAACCATTCCCCTTTTTAAAAAGTTCAGACTTCGTGGCATACCCAAATCTTAAGCATTGAAGAGACCACTGCAGTTCCTTTGCTAGCTTAAAACCTCTTATTTTCTTACTCCTTTTATGGATCGTTGAAAGTATCATGCTTTGGCCTTTGGTTTTCCAGCTATGATTTTATAGGTCTCACATGGTTTACTCATTTGAACAGCAAATGTATGAGATCATGAAATATTTCAAGGAGTAGGTGTCCTTAACTTTGGTTTCTTTTGGTCCATAGAAACCCTTAGTTCAAGAGATGAATACAGCCACAAAATTTTCAGTAAGTGTTTTGATCTGACTTTAATTACCTCTTTTTGGTTGGAAATAAGATCAATGTCCTGCAATTGTACATGTTACTGTGTAGATATCTTCAGAAAGTTGAAGTCAATACCAACCCACCAGTCCAGCATATTACTTTGGAGACTGTTTCAACCAAATTTTAATATCTTGGAAAATCTGTTACAAACCCAATTCTCTGTTATCCACTTCAGGAATGTCCCCATATTCCTACTCCTTTTCCTATGCAATAACAGGTCATACAAGCCTCTGAACTGCAGAGAAAGTAAAAACAAAACCAAAGGAAGTTCTTCTACTTCCTTAAAGGAAACTGAGCAACTCTTTTTTAACAGTATTATGAGAATTGAAAGAAACCTTATGATTTTGATGGCTCCAGGCCAGAACTGAATATTAACTGGCAGCAAAACCATTCTAGAACATACAGATAATTAAATAATTCTTAAAAAGCAGCACCAGAATGTAATTATTTTAAACTTGCAATTTTAAAATGATACACCATATGCTCATAACTATGAGCATAGATCCTAATCACCCCCAGATCACAGCCAGTGGCTGAGCAGATAACATCACAGCTCCAAAAAGCACACAAAGCCAAAGGACTTAACGTGCTTGAATTGTTAAATTATTTCTGGGATTTTCTTTTTATGTTAAGGTTTTATTTTTTACAGTTTTAATTGTTTGAACAACTCCATCTCCTACTCTAACACTCCCCTCTGCATGTGCTTCCTCTAAACAGGAATCTGCCTCCCTCTGCCTCAGTGTCAGGGGTTGTGTCCTGCAGCAAATCCCTTCTTCTGACACTAACTTTGAAAGCAAACATTGCAGGCATGCACTCAAAGCTAGTTGTGATCAACCAGGGAAGACAAGTTGAATAAACAGATCAGTGAAGAAAGCTCATAAATAGAAAAATGCTTATTTTCCCACAATGAGTCAAATGTATGCCATCCAACGTTCAAGATTAAGTTAGTATTAAGGACAGCATTTTTTATTGCATGTCAGCTCTTCCACTCAAGTTAGATTTGGATTTGAGAATGTGATCTGAGTTCCCAAATCTGTACTTCTTTTGATTCCAAATGACCTTACACTGGGTCAGTTTATACCCTGCCTCACACATACATACTCTCCTGGTGAAAGGTCACACTCCCACACTCCTCAGGGGTTCACACAGGTTATGTGCTGATAGTATTCAAACTCAATGGAATCCCCTTTCCCTGGTCCTTCATCCCTAACCCTTAGGAAAACTGCCAGAATCTGAACCTACCCAGTGGCCCCAGCCATTCCCCCACAGCTTGTAGCTCACCCTAAAATGCACCATTTTACATTTGGTGATTTGGCCACTACTGAGAGCTTTCCAGGTAGTACAACCCATTTTACTAAATTAGCTAAATTATAGATGTGAAAAATGGCAGTGCAACAACCTGATGTTAGAAGAGTTTATGCAAGAGGGATAGGAGGGATGACACTGATTTCATTGCCCATCACATTTCTACTCCATCCCATCCTCGTGCTCAAGCTGTATTTTGACCCTCATCCCCAAAGACTTTTCTTCTGCCTACAGCCCTGCATGACATCTGTTCCTTCCTATGCCAGGTCATCCAAAATTTCCACATTCAACCACCTCCCTACAATCTCAAGGATTCCAAATTACAGGGTAGATACACACTTCAGTTCCAAATGGAACACTTGTGCTTCTCCACAGATTCTACTATTACCCATTACAGCTCATACTGGAGAGGAAAAAGAAAGACTAAACATACTTTATTCAGCAGTTTTGCCATCTTCCTGCAATCTAACCCCAGAATGGTGATGACACAGATGCATTAGCAGACAGTCAGCATTTTCTGCTGCCCTTCCTTCCCCACAACACTGCACAACTGCCAACTTGCCTGGCTGCTGGAGAGCTGAATGGGGAATAACACAGGCAACATACTGGGAAAACTGCCATGCTGCTGGCAAAAGGGCATGCCTGGCTTTTCCCTGGATCCTCATGGCAGCAGCACAAGCTAACCACTAGGAACACATCATCTTACAGCTAGAGACAGCTGAACACACAGGTGCAGGCAGGAGAGTTATTGCTTCAAAAGAAAAAAATAAAAATAGGTTTAGGTAAACAGCGCTGGCATTAAACATCATGTCCCAGCATTTCCTCGGAAAGGCCCTTTGGCTACATTTCTGTTGCTTAGTTTTGTTGCTTTAGTTGCTTAGCTGGTTTTTACATTTTATCAGCCCACAGAAGCTCCTCATGAAGGTACCCAAAGGTCTTCAGAGAGAGAAACAAGCCTGTGCTCAGACTCAGGAGCAATCAGCAAACCAACATCGCAACCACAGACGCAGGGAAGATGAATAACGCATGAAAAATACACGGCAAAGTGCACGAACCAGTGCCAGCATTGCTTTGTCCTTTCAAACAATCATTCAGCACACGGTGTACCAGCTGTTTGCAGGGTCCCCAGCCAGCACTGCCAGCACTAGGAAGCCACAGCACAGCATCTTCCACTACGTAAGTAACTGGGACATTTATCACTGCAGACACTGACACAAAGTTGTGGTGTTTATTTTTTTTTTATTTTCATAAGGGAAACCATGAGTTCTGTGTCAATTTCCGGGGGAAACTGACTTCAGTCTTGGTTCATGCTAAAGTTTTAGGTGGCTGTAGAAGCTATGAATGGATCGGCTGGAAAACAGCCACTGATTAGTACTTCCAGACAGCAGTTCTGAATGTGATTACCATGTGGCACAAACAAATAAGCCTAATTATTTCAGCTTCCAAAAATCAGTTACTTTTAAGAAATATGCCAGCTGTCTAGCTTTTCAAAGCCCAGTTTACTTCTGTAATCAATATGAAATAGTCTGTCAGTCATGCTCTGAATCCTCTGCCTGTCATCAGAACCACTTAGTGCATAATCACACACTTACCATCTACCTTTGTAGCCCTCCTGGCAAATGTTTCTATTATCAGCTTGCACAATGGAAAAAAAAATGCTCTTTCTTGCTGCTTAGGATGAACCATTACATTGATGATTCAGGCATTATCTGATTTTTAAAAAGAATCATAAATGCCATTTGTCACAATACACCTTCCCACTCTTGTATTTCTTCACTGAACAACAAAATGTCTCTCCCAGCTGTAATCAGAGAACATCTAAAATTTTCAAGACAAACAAGAACATTAAATTCCAATTCTAACCTAAACCCAATGGCACAAAACAAACCCTGTGCAAAGTTCACGTGTTCCTACACTGACACAAGTCAAGATTCATGTATCCTCCCCTACAAATTTTAGGCAATAAAATTTCCCTAACTTTTCTGCCCTAAATAATGCGCAAAGCCAAAAGCTTGCTTCAGAGGACTCTCTTTGGGATTCACCAAAGTGCAGCCTGATTTTAACAGAATATGAAGTATGTCACAATCTGTACAGCACTCCTAGTATCTTCCTGGAAAACTGCTACAGAAACCTTCAGTCATCATCATCCTCTACGTAGCTTTATGATCAACTGTTTCCAATTCTGTTTCTGTGTAATTTATGCCATACACTGGCCTGCATTTCCATTCCCTGTTTTGGAAAGCATTTTTGAAAGCATTTCAAAGAAAATAAGAAAATATGTATTTTTGAAGCACAATATTTTATCAGTACTGCAATATTTTAATACAAGTCCAGTAAAATAATTATGACGCTCAAACCCATGCAAGTAGAAATCTTGCATGGAATCTACATTTCAAGTCTCCTCGCAAGCATTTGACATTTCTTCTTTTTGCTGCAAAATTTAAGTTTTCATTTCTGTATATAATTTACCACCCAAGCCAGAGTATTTTTAAATACACCCTTCTGAATGTGAATCAATGCATCGCTCGCATACTGCCTCCCTCTCCCAGAGAGTCAAGATTAAAGGCTTTGTTCAAACACTTCCCAAATGTGACTGGGACTGGTCACTGCTGGGCCAGTTTTGATTCAAACAACACTCTTTGTCCAGCATTTGGACCACTGAGTTTTTTTTTGAGCAGCTCTTTCCTCACCCTTGAGGCTGCTGTACGGCAGTGTTTGTGTGTGTGCTGCTCCACTGCCTGCCAGTGTGGTTGGGCTGCCACGCTGCCTTTTCCTGCATCTTGTTGGTAACTACCCAATACCTCCCAAAACTTTCCTGTATTCCCTACAGCACACTTTATCTTCTTTAATCTTCTCAAGCTTCCTTCACTAAATGATTCTCCCAACAGCAAAAGCAATAGCTGTGTATTTTGTGCTCATTCCCAAGCTCCTTGGGAGTGCACCTTCATGCTTTGGGTAGAGGCAGACTGGAAGACTCCACCCTCCTGAACAATTAAGGTGCTACCACCTCTTTTGTAGCATTCATCATAAATCTAAATCATAAAGCATATGTCAGTAGGTGGTTTAACATTTAATTCCTACACTCATGTGATGTATGTTTGTGAGCAACACATATCTCACAGTGGTTTTTAACTTAATTAATTGCCAACATGTTATTGTTAGTCAAAAGATAGAATCGTGGGGAGATGATGAGAATATGCAGCTAGAACTGACCATAAATCCAGATAAAGGCCACACTTAGGAGCACATGAATCCACCATTCATCTTTTGGGCAGTAACATGCAGACACACTTAAGACACAAAGCCTTTATACAGAAAAGAAATATTTTATATTTTTTAAGTATCTGCAACTTCAGCAGAAAAAGCATCCAAAAAAATTCAGCTGAAGTCTAGATTCAAAGGACTCTTATGAGATTGTGAAAATAAAGAAAGAGCTACATAAGAAACCTCACAGGACACTTGAGGTTTCATCCATCTAAGGAGGTTATGGTATGTAAAAATATACACCCCCTTGTAAAACCACTGAAGGAAGCAAACTTCATGGGGGACAGCGGTTTTGCACACCAGCAAAGCATTGCTTTTTGTCTTCACTCCAAGATGCCCACCTCTAAAACAAAACCAAAAAAGCTCAGAAGACAAAGCTGTTAAGAGAAAATGAAGTTCCCAGTCATGAAACTGAAATAATTTTAAGTGAATGCCTGCAGCCTAACCCGAGGCACACCTCTACACAGGTACAGACACAGCCTCAGTTACACCAAAGCCATTTTACAGCTCTCTTGTTGTCAGACCTTCCTATGACACCCTGCTACTCCTCAATGCTTCCTTTGCCCCAGAATGGAGAGCTTGTTCGGTATGGATTGAATCTTATAAAAAGTAGTATTTCAGTACTACTGAGTTTACATAAAATATTTAAGATACTACAATTAAAAACCATTAGAGAGAGGCGCATATGTGTTTTAACCATGTGCACTACTTGTAGTTACCTTTTTGAGAAGATTAAAATTAAGCAGCTTTTGCTTTTCATCCCACTCACACCCTCCCACTACAAATTCTGTCTAAGCTAATCCTCCTTCTAGAGACGTCAAAACAGGGCATAAGTATTACAGCTACTTACTGCCAAAATGTGCTGGTTTAATATCCCATTACTATTGTAATACTGGCACAATAACTTATTATATGTGACAGCTTTTGCAGTTAGTCAAGGATAGAGCCACTTATTCAGTACAGGGTTTTTTCACCACATAAAAATATAATTGTAAAATTTGTAGAAGAGAAAATTTAAGGTCTGTGCTCAGATGCTCATCTGAGACTATGATGCCAGACAAAATAAAATGCTTATAAGGTCATTACACATGTTCTTCTCACCCTGTCATTTCTACTGTCAAAGACTTTATGTAAAGTGATCTGTCCAGAAATTCAGGTTACAGTGCTTACAAATGCACTGTTTAACTCCTTACTTCCCGGCATTTTAAAATACACTTTCACAGATTTTTTTTTTATTATCATTATTGTTTTTTGAGGGCCACACTCCTGTGTGAGGGCCAAGACAATGTCCATCTCAGAACGCACTTCCAGTGAGAAGTCCATTGAACGTTTGTCAAAACGTTCACGGTTATTTTCCAGGAACGTGCAGCACAGCCATATACTAAGGAGTCTGTTCAAGGCTCTAAAAAGATTTAGGTTAAGTACGTGCGATGAAAAGGATGCTATGGGACACACTAAAGACAAGAAGCATCAGAAAAAAGGCGAATTCACAAAGTTACTCCGCTCCAGCCACAGTGTATCCGCCAACAGCGGGTGACAAGTGCCGCTGCCCGGAGCGGCTCCGCAGCAGCCCTGCCAGCCAAGGCGGGCACAGCGAGCCGGGCTGGGGGCGCGGGGCTCGCAGGGCGATCAGACCCTGCCAGACCGTGCCCTGCACCGCTGCCACAGTCCGGCTCACGGCCCCGCTCGCACACACGGAGCACACACACCGAGTCTCGCACACACCCAGTCACACACACTGAGTCTCGCACACACTCAGTCACACACACCGAGTCTCGCACACACGGAGCACACACACCGAGTCTCGCACACGCCCAGTCGCACACACCGAGTAGCACACGGCTCGCACGCCCCGAGCCTCGCACGCCCCGAGCGCATCCGCGCTCCCGTCCGGCTGCAGGGCTGCCCGGCCCGAGGCCCCGCCGCGCCGGTCCGGCCGAGGCTCCGCGCTCCCGCCGCCCCTCTGGAGCCGGGCACGGGCCGCACCCCCGCTGTCCCAGGGCGTCGGCAGGGACCGCCCGCCTGCACGGCCGAGTCCTCCCACGGGAGCGGAGCACCGCCAGCACGGTCGGGGACACCGGCCCCAGCGCTCCCCGGGCGCCGTCCCACCTGCCTGGGGGCGCAGCCCCGCCCACAGCCGCCCCTTACCTGTCCCACCGCGCTCGGCGCCTTCACCCGAGCCCGGAGCCGCAGCCGCCGCTGCCTCCTCCTGCCGGGGCCGTGGCCGGAGCTGGAGCCGCTGTGGAGCCGCCACGGCCGCGGCTCCGCGCCCGCCGAGCGCCCGGCCCGCCCCAGCGCCGCCCCCCGCGGCCACGCCGCCCGCCCGCGCCCCCTGCCGGCCGCCGCCGCTCCGCACGGGACGGGACAGCCGAGGACACGACGCTACGGGACAGGACAGGAGGGCACGGGCGGGTCCCACTGCCGGGCGTGGCACGAGCACGGGACGGGACGGGACGGGACGGGACGGGATGGGATGGGATGGGATGGGACAGGACAGGAGGGGACGGGCGGATCCCACCGCCGGACGTGGGACGGGGCACCCGCTGCCACCCTCGGCATACGCAGCCCGCCCGCCAAGCAGCCGGGAAGTGTCAGCCCTCTGGAGCCGCCTTCCTTCACGGCCACGGCTGCGGAGAGCAGCGAGAGGCTCCGGGGCGAACAGAGCGCACCCGGCCAGAATTCCCCACGCCCCAGACCTGTTTTTCAACTTCCCGCTGTTTTCAGCTCGCAGCGTCGGAGTGGATGGCCGTCAGCTCCCCGGAGATGCGGCACGACCATCTCCCGCAGCTCGGCGAGGTGGGTACTGCCGCTGACTCCGCTGGCACGTTCTTATCGTACTTGACTCACCGGGAGAACGGCTGGAAGCTGGCACGGCCCTTCGGAAGAAATGCCACAAGTGTCAAGACAATCCTAAAACAAACACACCCTCTTGTGCAGCTGATAAAAGTGAATTCGTTCCATAACTTGCACTGTACTCACCGGGATTTGCTCCCAACAAAGCAGTTCTAAACTAATCAGCCTGTCCTCTGACAGGAGCCAATTCTGCTCCACCAGTGGGAGTGCTTGTTCAATCCTACAAGCTGATCATCTTGCAAATACACCAATTTTCCACATATCCCTACACAAGACTCTAAATTCAATTCTGCGGATTTGGGAAATGCCCTAATTGCCTTTACACACCTACTCTGGCATGTCGATGCAGAGTCTGTGTGAATGCTGGGTGATCAAAAGCAATGCACTGACACTAAACATTTGGCACCAGTGTCTATGGCAAGTGGCTGTCGAGGGTTTTGTTGCAGTTAGGATTCATCTCGAAGAATGTCTGTGGTTCTCATACTCCCGTGGTTCCACTTGCCACCTTGGACTTTTCTGCCAGCTTCCAACTGTGCTGTCACACTGCTCTGCCAGACCAGCAGGCACACTTATCTCTGTGGCCTCTATGCTTGGGTCATGGTGACCAGTGGTCACTGCCCTGCAAACAGCAGCATGGAGCCAAATTATCTTTCTTTGATGTTGCACATCCACAGAGTCAACATCCCTAGCAAAAAGATTGGGCATGTTTTCCTGGCTAAGCTTGTACTTTTGCATGACTGCTATGATTTCACCTGGAAATGTGCTGAGGTTCTCCAACTTTGTGTTTGGGATAAGAAGTAGGAATTAATCTAGTTTTAACCAACAGGCTGCAGAGCAGTGTGGGAAGGGGTTGTCCAGCTGCAGATCAGAAGAATGGAGCCTTTACCCACTGCTGCTCTCCAAAAGCCATCCCCAGAGCTGCTCAGCAGCCTGCAAGCGACTGCTGCACATCAAACGCAGGCACAGCTGTTCTTCCCTGCTACCAGCATCACATCAGATTAGAGCTAATTGATCGTAATGATTTTCTTATTTTGTATAAAACCAGTGCCAACCATCTGAGAAAGAATGGCTTGCAGAAGAGTAGAAGACAAACTATGGGCCCCTAGATGTGGACAGTGAGAATTCTGACTGCAGTTCACCAGATCACTTTAGGGCATGTTGGGATTGCAAAATGCCCAACAATAGCACAAAGAAATCTGGCCTTCCCCTGCCCAAAAAGCAGAAGACATACTTTACAGAAAAAATTGTCCCCATATGGAAACAGTGATTTGCCGTGATGGCAAGTGCTTGCCAGGGCAGTCACATTCCCACCTCCCTCCAGAACAAAGTGCACTTCAAAAAGGATTTAATATTCAGAAACTGTCAATCTGTTCTCCACAGAATAAGCAGATTAAATTTTCTTTACAGGATGTTTTTGCTTTGGAGAATAAAATACTCTTGCTTATACACACAACAGAAATCAACTTTCTTAGAGACAGTCATTGTGATACTTATAAAACAAATTACTGTGTAAAAGTTGTTAATATCCTGAAAATTTCTCTGCAGAAACCACATATACTTGGATTTTAAAGATGAAATTAGAGGAGACAAGCTGAATACTCACAGGGCAGAGCAACTGCAGCTCCTGGCCTTGGGGCAGACTCTGAGTAACTCAGAGCCCCACCAGATCACCTCACTTGACGTTCTGATCAATTGGATCAACTTTCTGCTGTACACACCACTATGCATCAAATGACAGTGCAAGTAACATTTCATAGCATCAAGATTTGCTCTTCTGTCCTTTCAGTAGAGTGAATTAGCTACAAACTAACAAAAGTTTTGTTGCATTAACCAGACAGTAACTGTGAGCATGTCTGGATGTTAAAAGTGTAAACTCATTCACTACCATCAACCAACCCCAACCAAGACAATCCACTGTTACATATGGTCAGAGCACTGCAGTGTTCCTCTGGCTGACCTCAATCCCAAGAGGAAAACTGGCAACCTGAGTTAGAGATAATAGGTCATAGTGAAATGCAGCCCCACCCTGCGAGGACAGTTCTAAACTTAAATTTTCAAGCTCATGGTCATAATGTTGTTGTTGTTGTTGTTGTTGTTGTTTTGGGAATTATGTATATGCTAACAGTTAGGTAGCAGTACTGTAAAAAACGGGAAAAAAGAAACAGTAGATTCTTTTTTCCTCTCCTTCATTTCTAGTCACTGAGTCATACCAGCTACACATCCTTCTGTTTGCCAGCTTTTGAATTGGGAGAAGTAAGAGGTTAGTTCATAGCTGTCCTGCAAACAAATTCTAACACACAGAGTACACAAACAGATATCACAGCATAAAATAATTCAATTTTCTATGTAATCCAACAACTAATTCTTCTGAAAGAAATGGGAATCAGGGCGTAAGCCGGAAGATTTTACCCAAAATACCAGCTAGATCCCAGCTACTGCTTGATAGATAAGTTTGCAGTCAGTTTTGTGCATATATAAGGGTTTGGGGCACTTCTAAGCTATTGTACCCTTGAACTGTGTGAGATTATTTTATATGAAGTAGTATTTGTATGTGGTTGTTTCACTTCTAGGTTTATTTCTTCACTAACAGTTTCAGACCCTCTAAGTCTGTGGGTGGGGGGGGTTTTCTTCTTTTAGGAACCAAGGAGTTTCAGTGGTCTGAAGCATTCTTTCAGTTCCACTGTTTGGCTTGGGCTGGATTTCTCAGCTACACACCTGGATGCTTCAGAGTTCCTCACTCTCCACCTAGTAAAAGGTGACTTTCTTAGCGAACACTATTTTCATTTTGCTAATTACTGGCTGAGATGCTTTGTGTTTCAGTCCTACTGCTTTTACGTATATTACAGAAACTGACAGTTCTGGAAAGAAACCCCTTTGAAAACAGTTATTTATGCCTCTTTTTGCCACCCCTTACCTGAAGCCTGATGTCACCTCTTTCACCTGTTTTGTCCATGTTCTATGCCATTCCAGGTGTCATGTGGTGTATCTGTCCACTGCCTGACAAAGTTCAGTTACCCCTGTTCTGATAGCTTTGAGTGCCTTGATAATTTATGTATATTTCAGAATTATATTCCCATGACTTCCAGGGATGAAAATATTATTACCCATTAAATTACCAGACTCTGTCTCACTGGATCTTTTGGAATCTTTTAATAATGTTGTAACCATTGGTCTGGATATGGTGCCACAGCCACTGGCAGAGATTTCTGTAACTCTTCTGTTTCATTAAAGCAGCTTTTGTTTTCCTCAGAGGCTGTCTATTACCTTATTCATCAGCATTTCTACATATATGGCTTTACAGCATTTAAATTATCTCTGCAGGGAGTCATTCAATCCAACCCTCAAAGATGCTATTTTGCAGAGTATCATGATCATGTTAAATGCTATGTTTTCATCTCCTGCTATCAGGCTTAACTTCCTGATAATATCATCACACTCAGCCTCATCAGTTTCAGCAGTAATCAAGCAATCAGTAATTAAAGTACATACTAGGAATATTACCACATATGTCATTATTTTCCTCTACTCTTCCATGGGTTGATTAAATCCCAAATAATAATTACAAATTCTACATTGTTTATGGGTGAAGAAAGATACAGATGAATATGCCTTATCTGGCTGTACATGCCAATATTGCCCTTTCTTCTGGATAGCACCATAGAAAACCCCATTTATTTTTCAGAGTGAACAGAAGGGTGCTGTTTGCCCATGACTCTGTGTCTTTGAGGATATGATACTCCCTCATTTGGAAATACACTGACTTATTTGCAGGACTTACAAAATAAATTAGGACCTCTGAACAACTATAACTTACACAGTTAGTTTGGCCCATTACTTTCTCCTCCTTTTACATTCCAAGTCCCACTGCCATGAAGCTGGATGGATACCAACCTTTGGATTAAAATACAGGCCTCTAATCCCAACAGGTCCGGGTTTTATCCCAGCAGGAGCCACAAGAGTCTTACCAGTGCATGGCAGAATGGCAAACACCACTGAAGTCACCCAACAGCAATTCAGTTAGCTACCTACAAAGGTAGTTTAGCACGCATGGGACAGGAATCACCACATGGCAATGCTGCCCATCACATTGCAGTTGTGATTTCTCTAAATGCGCAGAGTGACATATTTTGAAGAAAGGAGCTTGTTGTCGCTTCTTTATGGAGAAATTGCTGCAAGCAGCAGAAACCACAAACTTAATTTGGGGTTGAAGGTTTTGAAAGAGGAAGTGTGTGTGGGATCACATTCGGGGGGGAATGTATGCAGTAGAAATTGGCTTTATACATACACTAAGAAAACACTCATATCATGTATTGCTGGTTTCTCCCCAGCAGAAAACCAAATGCCATTTCCCACTTTGCAAAGGTTCAGCAGTAATTTTCATAGCCAAATTTCTCCAGCATGGACTTGCTAGCATAAGACACAGTAGGGGAACCATAGCTCTCACTGTACTCAGTGTCTCTGGAGAGAAAGCTTAAGTGGCTTCTTTATTTTGGCATAATGCCTTATGACACATCATACTTCAGTTCTGATCAAAGGGCTCCTGTTCATAACTCATACTTCAAAGCAGTTTTAAATGAGATCCTACACTCATATAAAAGCATAAACAAGTGACTCAAACTCTAGCTTTTGCTACCATCTAAGATCTCTTCTAATGAATTTCTGTTGCATTTGATAATCAGTAATTGTATTCATAGATTTTTATCCAGGTGTTATTCTAAATGTCTATCTAGGATTGAAGAGCACATATAATGAGATGTGACAGACAACTTCTGGAACAGCCTTAGGCCAAAATTAAATGTTAAGGAACTTTCTTCTTAGAAACCCTGCTTTGCCTCTCCAAATAGTAGAACGATGGGATGGAGACTGACTTGGAGAGAGCACCCACCTTTGCCTCCCTGATAGGTGCACTATTTGGCCAGCTTATTATTTCACCTCTTTAAAGCTCCATTTAGTAATTTTCCACTAGAATGAGCTTCTGAAAAGAAACTCCACAAAAGGCTCAGCACAATCCTCTGAAACACAGGTCTCAGGTTGTCTGAATATGTATCATGCTTTTATTTGCATTTCAAACAATGCACATGAAAGTACAAATGCCTAAAAAGGCGGCAGGTGCATAGAAAAAGCCTCAAAAACAACCCTTAAAATAACTGCATACATCCACAGCTACTCTCCAGTGTCATTTATGATCCCAAACAGCTCCTTCTGTCTCCCTGGAATAAAGCAAGCCATTCTTCCAGCACTTAATTGGTTCTAGGGGTAACCGAGTCCAGCTGCTCTGTCTCGCAAAGCAGCACAGCTGCCTTCTCTCAGTCCAGAGGAGCTGAGGAAAGGGGAAAATGGAAAGTACCCACCACTTCAAGAGCTCCATTCCCAGGGTCTCACAAACCTGACTAGAATCCAGATCAGAATTTTAAACAGATCCTTTAGGAGCAGCAATCAGCTTCCTAGGCAACCAGGGTGGCCGCATTGCTGGCTGCTAGCATGGAGATAGGAGGAAGGGGAGGGGGTGTGAAAATATATATATATATGTACATCTATATATGCACATATATATATAGATATAAGAGATTGCCCTTATATGCTTACAGGAGGGTTTCCTAGTTCATAAATATTCTTGCTGCAAGCTGTGATTTTAGTTAAATTCAAACTCAACTTGCCAAAGACGTAGGCAGTAAAGTTATTCAGAGTGACAGCTCTTAGCCCTTCTGTTGCCGGGTGAGTTGGGAGCAGATGGTGAGATGCCAGCAAAACTGGCTTTAGAGTGTTTGAATGCTTCCTGGCTTCTGAGGAATTCCCAGGTATCTTGCTGGGGAAGATTTCTGACCCTTCTGGCTGTAAAAAACTGTAAAAAAAAGTCATCCATAAAGTTAGGAAAAATTTAAGTACATTCTATTATTTTCCTGTTGTATTTAGTTCTCAAGGAAACTGCTAACTTAAAAAGTATAATTAGGAAAACCTACCTGGATAAATAGCCTTCAGCACTGACAACATCACTTCCATCTTCCTTATTACCCCATTCTCTGATATACTTCAAACCAGCTTATGAGGTTTCCAGACATGGAAATTGGTGGCTCTTTCCTCCTGAGTCATTGTCCTTCCATTAAAATCAATATTGAGGGCACTTGTATGTCCCACACTGTCGCTGTTGAGCTGCTAGCAGAGAAAAAGACCCGGATTCTCAGCGTGGCATAGAAAAGAGAGCTTTTATTATTTGATTCCAACTTATATAGATTTCTCAGAGGTCATCCAGATTGGTCAGTCAGAAACCTCCCCCTAGGCCTGATAGGCCAGGCATGAACTGTCCAAATCTCGAGACACTGTTTTTAATAACATCCAAACTTTATCTTTGTTTATAAAACACAAGAAAAATTCTCATGGGAAAGACCTGTGCTAGCCACACCACACTGCTGTCCAAAATGTGAAGTTGGGAAAAGCATTGGAATACTTTGTGAACACACACACAGAAGTTGGTGTTGACATAGAGATATAATTCACACTGTATTCTTTGTCACCAGAGAGGCAAAGAGGTCATATGGAACAGGAATGTCAGCTTCTTTAGGCTGTGGGCACGAACACTGCTTTGCATCAGGGCCAGCAGGTACAGCTCCTTTTGGCATCCAGACCTGATGTTCCGTCACAAAAAATGCACACATCAACACAGATAACATGGGTGGGTGTAGAAGAAACAACATTCAAATAAGAATATTAAGTTATTGCTACTTGAAATATAAATAACACTGAATAATTTAAGTATCTGAGTATCTTAGCATCCTATTTCTGTGCACAAATCTATTGGCTGAAAATGCAAGACACATATAGTCTGGAGCCATGTCCTAGTTTAACTAGAGATAAATAGCACTGCAAGATCCACCCTCCCAAAATTTTAATTCTTCCTGCTCATAATTAGCACTGACTGACATATTGTGAGTCAGCAGACTTCTACACACGAACATGCACATCCTGCTGGATCAGATGAACCTCCAGCAGGAACACATGTAATTGCTCCAAGGCAGGAATAGTAACATACTAAGCAGTTTTAAAGCCATACAGTTCAATATTATTTACTTCTAACTGCATTTAATAGTCATGTCAGAGTACACTTCACTTTTAGAGTTCAGTTCTTCTGCACTGACATACAGAAGGCACTACCCCAATGTGTAGGAACAAATAAAAAAGTGTGTAGAATGTAGAGAGTGAATGAGCTGTGGAGTATTTTCTCTGTGTGTCAGAGGGAAAACAGTGTAGCTAAGCCAGACTTCTCTGTTTTACACCCACATACAGTGAGGATTTCAAGAATTAATTTCCTCCTTGCTACTTTAAGGTTTGTCAAAGGAACAAATCCAGCAACCTTAAGAGTAGCTCCAGTCTTAGGAGAACTTGCTTTCAGACAAGGAAGTGAAAAAGCCATATTTTAATACTTGATTCACACAGGAGGATCCCACTGTGAACACCAGTTATAAGGAGGCAACAGACAGTATTCCCAGAATATCTAAAAAACTACAATTGTAGCACTGCCTGACTTCTTTCAACTTCTCCTGCTCTTACAGATCTTTGCCAAGTACATTCTGTGAAGACAAAAAATCCCCCATTCTACTTGATACCTGCAGACCCTTTAGCAGTTAATTCCTAAATCTAGTCATGCCTTTGGGATGGGGACACCTGCTGAGGCTGGTCGGCATCATTAGGGCCCCTTAGTGCCCTCAGGGCCACAGCAATTATTTCCTCTCCATATAAGCAACATTTCTTGTTTACCACCATTCACAGAGACACCTTCCTCAGTGAATTGTGTGCTGTATTAATCAGTTCTTTTAACATTCTACAAAAAGCATCCCTGGCTCTCAACAATCAGCTCTTACTAGATTTCCACTATCAGTTCAGATACGTGGGAAGCATGGCAAACACAAACAAGAGAGGCAAGGGCCAGGATGCAGAGCTGGGATGTGATGCTGGGTCAGGAGAATGACACTTTCCCACAGCTGAAGCTCCAGCATGGGCAGTGTGATGGCAGCAAAGTTTACTTCAGTGAGTCTGATGATTGCTGGAAAAAAATGTAACTTTTGGAGTGCTTTGTGAAGTTACAGATGTTAAAAGGGCTACTTGGAGATTACCCTTTATTGCATATGTTGTGAGGGGAAACGTAATTTTTACATTTTTAGTATGTTAAAGACAGTGTAATTTTTTTAGGTTAAATGAACAAATATCAAGCCAAATGATGGTCCTAGAGGTCACCTCTATCTGGCTGAATGCAGACTATCAGCATTCAGCTTTAATGAAGAGTGCTTGCTAGTATAAATCATTTGTCATTGTCACTGAGGACTCACTTTTTTTTCTCCTTTTCAGAAAAACTGTGATGTCTTTGTCTTATTAGTTTTTGCATACAGCTAACTAGCATGTTTCAAGGGCAGGACAAGATCAAGCAAAGATGGGAGGGTATTGAGTCAGGAATGTGAGAGAGACAAATAATGTTGTGCAGTGTGTGATGATAAAAAGAGACCATTTGATCATAGTCACTGCAGAGAATAGCTAAATAACACAAGTCCCGTGGATGAGCATCAGATTGCCCATAATGAAAAGAATTAGCCAAGCAACGGCCTAAATGCTCATTAGCTCAAGTACATGTCTGAAAACAAACATATCCATATGCATGGAGCTGTCAGGAAGGATTAATCCCACAGTCCCAAATGAAGTGACCCAGCTGCAGCACTCTGAAGAGCTTCATTTTGAGCTGTAGGACAGACAGGGAGAATTTTACTGCTGCTACCCAGAAAAAGCTGCAGGTCCCCTCAAAAATGAATTAGGGAACTACCTGGGGGATCACAGGCCCAGTCTAGCGATCAAGACCTAAGGGATCCACCAAAATACTTCCTTATGTGTAGCATGGTAAGGAATACATGCCAGGGGCCTTACCAACCAGACAGACAGGCAGGGCATGAATACTCTCAGTGTGACACTTAGACAAAGGTCTACAGACAACTCCCCATTTGGGACCTCCTCCCCATGTCTGTGCTGTGGGAGAACTGGGGATGGGATGTGTATCCCAGCACCAAACCTCTGTGTATGTTGTGAGCTGTAGCCCAAATGTGGAGAAAATAGAGCAACTTGCCTCTCTCTCAATGACTGTGATTAAAGTGAGCTCTGGCTGCTTTTGCAGCTGCAGGAAATCGGGGGCTTGTTTTCCTGACAGCCTCTGAGTGAAGACAGTTTTCTATTTTGAGAATTTCATTCCCCTTCCCCACTCCCAGTAGTTTGATATTTCTTTTCAGAAGGTTGAAAATATTAGCCACTGGAATTTGTCTATTTTTTCCCCTCAAAAACCGAAGTTCTAAAATTGGATTTGAAGTTGAAACAACATTTAAGGGCAGTTTTTCCCTGTATGCATCCAGTGACAGTCTTAGTAGATTCTGAGAGTTTTTCAAGTAGTCTACATTGGTTGTGCTTATTTTGCAGGCTGATTTCAGACGCACAAAAAGAGCTCTGCCATTCCCCAGTGACCTCAGTGGGTTATTTCAGGTTTACATCAGCATGACTAAGAGGAGGAGAATTAGCTCATTTAAAAAGCCAGGTAGCAATACAAGACTCTTGCCCACAGTCAAGTGCAAGTTCTGAATGAAGAAAGCATTCTTATATTTAAAACATATCTGAGTTTTACTGAATTATGCTAAAATTAGGTACATGTTTAGAGACTTCTTTTAAAAAATCTTTTAAATGGGCTCAGATACAAAGCATGCTGCCTCTTATATTCTGCTCTCAGCTATACTGGTGTCAGATTTACTCCATCTTCCTGCATGAAAATTAAAACCAAGACAGGTGGGAATTATGGAGATGAGCTGAGGTGTCTCAAAGAAACAATCAAAACTTGACACACCAACTGTACCAGGTAACTCCAGTAAATCCTTTTAAGAGCTTATGGCCCTTTAGAGGGATCATGTGCAGCTGCGAAAAAGGACAACTAAAACCACACCTGCACAGAGTGTGCTACAAAACTTTAATATCTCTTTTTCTGGCTGCCTGTATTTAAAGAAGTAAAACCACTGTATAAGTCTCAGTTGGGTTTATGTATTAAACCATCTCTGAGTAAAAGGAGATTGCACTGTTTGTGGGGTTTTTATTTGATATCTTGCACACCAGGAGCAAATGCTTGTTTCTTAGCAGACTATACAACAATCTGTGTTTATCTAGGGGTACTGTCTAATGTTTGGAGGCCCCTATTTACAGTGCATTGTAAGTATGTTTTCTTTTGGATTTTTCTATTCTGGCAGATTAGAAACCCCCTGCAGAGGTGAAACTATTTAACTGCAGATTTTTCATAAGCTTTCTGATGTGGTTTAACCTATCCCAGCTGAAACCAGGGCACCTCCAAAGTTTTACACTGAATACATTTTAATTAAATGTCGCAGCTTTCAGCATATTAACATCTTCCTCACTGAAATTGGTAAGTAGGCAGGAGAATTGGCAAAAGACCTTATTTCCCAAAACCCTAGCACTAGCAGTCTTGAGTATATTGTTTTCCCTCCCAGATGTACATAATTATGTACATACTCTTAAGACAAATGTGTAGTTCATGTCCAGTCAGTATAGGGTTCACTAGGCTTTAGGTCCTTGTGATACTGGATCTCATCATTCAGTCCTTTAAGATCCAATTCATCTCAGCACTTGTCACAGCAGGCAATATTGAGTTATGTCTGCTTTGTCCTCAGCCAATAGATGGGTGGGGTATTAAACCACATGGAGAAGAAAAAGCTAATTTAACACCCTGCATGCTTAAACAAATAAGCTCATTAAAAGAGACAGTGATTTTGCGTGACTTTCCTACTGCTGCTAAATAGAAAAAAATAACAGTTTTCCTCTCCAGTTTTGAAGCTAAATATTTCAGTTCTGAACAAAGGAGGTGGGTAAACAAGTGGCTTTGAGGACAGGAGGAAAGCATTGCTATTCTTTACAATGAATGCCCTAAAGCGTGAAAGCAGAGCACTCTCATTGTATCCATGATACTGCTGTGTCCCCAAGGCACAAAGGGATGGCACATGGGCTCATACAGCTTTGACTGCAGCAAAGGAGCAGGGATCCCAGTGGAGTTCCCATGGAGCTTTCATCAGAAATGGAGACTCACGGTGTGTTTAATCTCGTCCCCCAAAGACTTTGCTCTGTGTCAGATGGCAGCAGTGCATAAAGATTAGAACAGCAGTCTGGCAAACTGGGTTTAAAGTTGCACAGTTTGGTGTAAACTGGCAAATACACACACATCCTGCCCCCCTCCAACACCCCAAAAAACAAAACCAAAACCAAAAATAAACCAAATTTAGGAGAAATTGAAGAAAAATCACTCTTCAATCCACCAAATACAGAGTCTTACAATGCCTCTGCCTTTACTCAGCAAAACATTGTTATTACAGGATAAACTCCTGTTAGAGTTGGAGCCCGTTTGTCACATGTGATTATGTCCAGTTCTCGCCCTCAAAGTCAACAGAACGTAGGCACAAAGGCATTCATTAGAGAGCTCCCTGGTAAAACACAGATGAAATTTCACACAGGAGTGGTATATTGAGGAATTTCTTGCCTGAAGAGGAAGAGACGTTCATTGTCTGACTGCTTTAAAAATCTGAACATTATCAGGTCAGACAGCTCTGCCAACAAGGTTACTGTTTTATCTCATAAGATCCCAGGCAGTGCCTCTGAAACAGCTGTTCTACAAATTTTCTCTCTAAAAAAGCAGTGTAAAAAAAGACTCCCCTTACAATCTCAGCCTTGCCTCTAATTATTTCATTTTCTCTTTGTATAGTTCGCTCCTCTGATACAGGTTACAGCTGAGACATCCTTATGTTAACCCAGAATTTCACAGGGTTGCCAAACTCATCCTGTCTATGTCGTCTTGCAGAATTTTACCTTCAGGTAATTTTTGAATGGATGCAGAGCAGAAGTATTACTTAACATCAAGTAAGAATTAGTTTGACTGCTTCCTGAAGAGTGTTAGAAGAAAAGAGTTTAATTCAGCCTTTATTCCTGTACATTTTAAACATCTTTTAACACATTACCCAATCTGGTGTCACACACACTTTTAACTTGAAGGCTTTTCAAGTACAACTGATGGCAAACATGTTTCAGCTCTATAATTGCTTTCTCTTCTTTGTCAAAACCAGTGACAGAACACAAGTCCCATAGCTGACAATACTGATATTCAAATGTGCTGTAAAAAAATTTTTTAGGCTGGTGATTCTTGTTGCTCTGACAAGGGATTAATTCAGCACCAGCCAGTTATTCTGGCTGTGAGAATAAATCTCAAATGTTACCTAAGTGTCTACAGTGGACACAATATACTCTTCTTTCAATTTTGCCTCTTGCATTTTATCATTTCATTTTTCCTCACAAGACAATGGTAAAGAGGATCATGTAGTATTACCAGTTACAAAAATATTTTGTTTTCAGTCCAGTGCTGCTTTTTATTTTGATGATGTTTTTAATTCAATTCTCCAGCTGAATTGTGTGAAAATATTTTTAATTTTACATATTTTGCTTGAAAAAAACCCAAGTTATTATGTGGAATATGAGAAATCATTACTGGAAAGACTTTTTCAGTCTAAAGACTTCAGTTTTAGACAATGTTTTCTATTTCCCACATGAATTGCATAACCTGAATGGTGTTCCCAGAAGTTTGTAACCAAACTAAGCTCCGCTGGGAAACTGCTAGTAACCAGTACTTTGTCTGTCTTGCCACTGGTGATCTCACTACAAGTGTGAATAAGACACACAAATCTCCCTCAGATCTGCTGGTTTCTAGCATGTTGACAGAGAAATCATCAATAATAACTATTGATGCAAAGTCTACCCAGCAGTCAGCCACTCCTGGTGTCCCTCAGGGATCAGTGCTGGGATCAGCACTGTCTAATGTCTTCATTAATGATTTGGATGATGGAACAAAGTGCGCTCTTGCCAGGTTTGCAGATAACACAGCATTGGGAGGAGCTGTCAAATGCTGCATGGCAGGACAGCCCATCAGAGGGACCTGAACAGCCTGGGGAAATGGGCTGACAGGAACCTGGGGAGTTAAACAACAAAAGCAAATAAAAATTCCTGCATCTGGGATGGAATGACCCCTTACAACCCAGACAGGCTGGAGCCAACTCTCTGGGAAGCAGCTCTGCAGAAAAAGATCTGAAGGTCCAGGTGGACAAGTTCACATCAATCAGCAGTGAATCCCTGGATAAAAAGAATTTAGGAGGCTTCAACCTGGGCTGTATTCTTGTGGCCACCAGGCTGAGAGAAGCCATCATTCCCTCTGTTAGGCACTTGTGAGACCTCTCTGGGATTGGTCTCTCCAGTACAGGACAGTACAGGACCGGTCTCCCCAGACCAGTACTGGTCTCTCCAGTACAGGACAGGCATTGACATTCTGGAGTGAGTTCGGTGAGTGGCCACCAAGATGGTTTGGGGGAGGAAGAGGAGAGGCAGAGAGAAGTTGGCCTGTTGAGCCTGGAAGAGGAAACACTTGCAGGATGTCCTTACTGCAGTCTGTGCTTCCCTGATCAGGGGGTACAGGGAAGACAGACTCAGATCCTTTTTGGGAATGCGCAGCAATAGCATAAAAGGCAGCAGGCACAAACAGGAATACAGGAAAGCAATTAGACATAAAGAAAATGTTCTTAGCATGAAAGTGCTCAAATGCTGGTGCAGGCTGCCCAGGCAGCTGTGGAATGTCCCTCCCTCTTTGCAGGTGTTTAAGGCTCATCTGGACAGATGCCACCACAACCTGATCTCATTAGACTTGCTGTGAGCACAGAGTTGGCCTAGGCGACCTCTGGAGATCACATCAAACCCAAATTATTCTATGACACTATGGTTTCTAAATAGAGAAAGAAAAGCTGCAGGGAGCTGTTGACAGTTAAGCTGCACATGGCTGGAAAATAACAGCAAGATAAACAATCTAATCAACTATGAGCCTCTTGGCCTATCTTCAATAGCTTTTAAGATTTTAGGATATATTTTCAAGGTAAGAAATACTGAAGATGAAGTGATGAATGGACAATGAGATAATATCCTGGATCAGATTACCAGTAGCACACCCTTGAGATCATTCTAGTATTTTCTTTGATAAGAAATTCCAGGTAGTTTAGACCCGCTGTGATTAAATACCACTTTAAGTTTTTCAGTCTGAGGAAAACATTTAGTGCAATAAATGCACTAAAAAGCAGCAAGATATCTGATAATTTGTGCCAAAATGAGAAGGCTGAAAATTGGTTCCTAGATGGTCTCTTCAAGGTCTGAAATTGGGACTACATCTCTTTAATATTTAATTTTGCCATTATCATTAAAAAGATGCAGAAGGTGATATTTGTCAGTGTCAAAGGTGGGACATGTTATCAGCATCAGAGAGGATTGAAATATCCTCCAGAATGAAATGAAAAGTCTTTGGGATGACAGCATAGGAACTGGATGATATTTAATTGCACAGCACGCAAAGCCATGTATTTAAGGAATTGCAGCCAGCTGGAAATGATGAAGGAAAAAGATGTGGACATGCTGGCAAATCACTTGCACTCTGTCTGGTGTACAACACAAAAGGCTGTAATTTTTAACTGACTTTTTTGATGCTTCTAGATTTCCTACCGGAGAGAAACTGTGAATATTGTACACTTTTCCAGAACAAACTTTTAATTTTTTTGAAACCTTTGGGTTTCTCATACAGCAAAAAGCAAAAGGAAAGTATGTATATTTGTGCACAGAGGAAGAGATGGAAAAAGAGGAGATGGGAAAACACTGAAGCACAAATATAATTTTTAGGGTTGGGATTTTCTGTTTGAATAAACAGCCAGTAATTCCAGACATGTGTCCAAAGACTGCTTGTGAAAGCTTTTGGCATCATGAGTTCCACTAAGGGGGGTACTACTCCAGTTAATGCTTTTGGAGGGATAGCAGGTGATGTCTTGCCAGCTTTTCTTTTGGCAGGGTTATTTCCCTGCTAGACCTATCACAAAGATTCTGCATGCTTGAAATATTCAGAAAATGTTGTTGTTAGGCTGTGAAAGTCAGAAGTAACAATTTTCTTATATTGAATCATATTAATAAGTTCTCTTATTCTGCTCTGATAGTTTCTTATTTTATTATTATATACATTATTAACTATGCTAGCAGCAGGACATAACAAATGCAAAATACTTGTTCAGGAACACTACTGTTTCCAGTAGGGAATAATTAAGAATGCATGTCAATAACATTTAGTATTCTAATGAATAAAAGATAACTCATGCAGGCAACTCAGAGACCTGCATAATTTTCTCCAAGGAGGTTAAAATGCATGATGAGTGCCTAATTCATAGGGAAGCACTTTTGGGTCATATATTTCAATAGCAGACAGGATGAGATCAAGGTTCAGGTAATATATAGGTTTGAAATTTCATCTTTCCTGCAGGAAGCCTTCAAAAGGATGTCAGAAATCTTCAGTGCAATTCATCTGTGAAGCAGAAAATACCTTAGAAAGGTGGAATTTTAGACCTTCAGCACTTAGCAAAGAGAATATGTATCAAAATCAGAAACTTTATCTCTCATTCATGGAAGCGCTCACTGCATTTTCCCAGCTGGATCTGAGCTGGTAAACAAGTGCTAAGCACAACTGTGCTCCAATCTCCTCAAGAGCAGCACAATGAAAGCAGTAAAGAATGTGACCATCCAACTGGCTTTCTTTCAGACTCTCCACCAGTCCCCTAATTCTCCTAATTGCCAGAGGCAGCTACTTAGTTTTACATCCCAAAACTGGCTTGATTTTATTTTTCCTAGAAAAATAACAAATGACAAAATATGTTTCTGTGGCTCAGTCCATTTAGACCCTCTCATTTGGTTTAAACTTTGCTGTCTATGGCAACTGTAGGCTGTAGCATTATGCCTGAATCCTCTTGGATTCCACACCACAAAATTGTAACAGTGTGTCTAGAAATAACTCCTACCTCTTTAGTACTCTTCATTTCACCTAGCATTCTGTAGGTATTTTGGGGCAGGGGCGAGATGGGGACTGTGGGGAGGAGAAAACAACAAAGCAAGCAAGTGCAAGGGCTGGGATTGCACAGACCAGAGGCTTTAGACAGCCAGGACTCAAGAGACAGGCATTGGTACACAGATCCACTTACAGTGCTGCCTTTAAAACAGCAGATGTAGAAATTATCAGAAATTCCTAACACAAAAAGCACAAACAAGATTAGTTCGCTAGTTTGGAATTTTTAGATGCCTCTCAGTCACTTTGATAACCAAATGCTGAAGTGCAGTTGATGTTTTGGCATTACCTCCTCCCTTGTTCAACTGAATGGTTTTTCCAAATTTTAAAAAAATCCTCTTAAAACTTGAACCAAACCTAGAGAATATAATTGGTTTTGGATAGGTTACAACTGCCCTCCCTACCAAGCAAGCAGACAGCAGGCAGGACTCTGTGTGAGGCACTCGGAGGTTGCCAGACTGGCATTAGGATCTGGGAGGTACAGCCAGGTCTCTGCTGCAGGCTGGGGCTGCTCAGGGCTGGTGTGAGGCACACAGAGGAAATAAGGGGCTTTGTGTAGCCCATTTGTCACCTACAGAAGAGAACAAGAATTTTTCTGCCACTTTTTGTCAGTGTTGTTCAATTTAATTTCAATTAATTTCATCTCCTAAATCTGCTCACCTGGCAGCCCACCTTGCCTTTATTCATGCAGGGAGAGCAACTACCTAGCTTTACTCCTGTTCCAGGCTGGGGCAAATTACAGGATTTTAGGCAGCTTTACCTCTACCTCTGGACTACAGGAGACAGACTGGGTTTGGCTTGGTTAGTTCCTGTGATGGATGGCACAATGGCATCTCTTCCCCCCTCCCTGGGTGCTTCTTTCCCCATCAGCACAGCTTCTTCCCTAAGCCAAGCCCTTTCCCTTAGCCCACTGCCATGTCATGTGTAAAGAGTTTGGCTTTCTTTGTTGTAGTCTCACCACCTCATTTCTTTCTCTTTCAACACAGTCTCTTCTTCCTGTTCTGAGGGAAATTAAATTTCTGGGTCCAATTTTACAAGCTGTATTTTTCTAAAAGATGATGGAATATTTCATCCATAGGCAGTGATGTGAATTTAAGCTGCTGATCTCCTGGTTCCAGAGGCCCCCAGATTTCCAGAGCTAGCTGATGCATTTCTGAACTTTTCCAGCTCTCATGGATTTAGAACAAAACTCAGAAACATTATCAGAGCAAACCCTACATTTAAATGCCAGGGAGTGAGACAAAATAGACCTACAAGCATTAGTTTAAAACCCTCAATTAACATGTTTGTTTAAAGTCAGTATTCAAGGTGCTGCTTGGCCACAGGAGATATCATTAAAATAGTGTTTCTGACAGGGAAAACAAAACCCTTCAAGTTGGTCTCTGTTACCCAGGCTTGCTAACTGCAATGATTTAGCCCAGGGAATATGGGATGATACTTTTACATCAGAGCTTTTGAGGGTGTTTTTTAAAGAGCAAGCATGTGGTGGAGGTATATCAGGCAATTTGACGTTGTAATATTGTCTGATCTCAACCAACCAGACTCTGCAACCAACAGCAGGAAGCAGGGCATCAGCTGGCAGCTCGAAATTCATATTCCAAAGGCTGAGGTACATTTTACAAGCCATCTGTGGCCTACTCTCAAGGGGACAGAAGACACACAGGAGTGCTTTGAATTCTAATGTGTGCATTGGCTCCTCAGTGCCCTCTGCACTGGCACCCTGCTTCCCTTCACGCTCAAAGTCATTCACCTTGAAAATCCAGCTAAGGATCTCTGCTAAGTCATCACTGTTCAGCTGAGGTGCAGTGCTTTCTGATATACCAACCATATCCCTGCAACTCTCCTTTTTCCTCCCTTTCTCTGAGCAGAGTTTCTTGCTTGGAATTAAAAATCTAATGAGGATGAAGAAAGAGCCTCTTTGTTAAAAACAGAGTTAGAGAGGTGCCAGATAACATTTCTCTAGTTTCTGAGAAATGCTGAACAGCACAGATCCTCTGACAGCACTTACCAGAGGCCAAGTAATAACTTGCTTGATTTCTCTGTTTTTCCACTGACCAGTCTATGGAAATCATGTAAGATTTGTCACTCTGACCATTTCCTGGAGGTGCTTTCATAGGAAATTGTTACTGGTCCTGAAAAATATTCTGCAAAGTCCAAACAGGAAAAGGATGAAAAGAGAGGAGCTCCACTACAAGCAGAATAATTACATTAGAATTACCATGGCACAAATGAAGACAGTGTTTGGCCCTGAGCCTTTTGTTTAAGGCTGTAAGTCCAAATGTCTTTCTGCAAACAGCAGTTACACTACTTTCCAGCAAATTAGGCAACATTCCAGGGGGATACTTGGGTTTACTGGAAATGATCTTTTAATTCATTGTAAATGAAGGACTAAAAATTATGGTCAGGTCAAGAGACAGAAGGTCTGGGGTGCACTTCAGAATGTAGATCAATAGCCAGAAAAATTCAAAATAGACTCCCAGCTAAGTGTCAGTGCAGATTTTCCTCATGAAATGAGTAAAGTGCTGCTCTATTGGCAACCTCATTATTCACTACTTAGCAGATGCAGTAATGACTTTAAGCAAATGTGAATATTGAACCTGAAAGGTCTCAGTACTATAAGGAGGAAACGAGCAGAAATGACAGTTGTGTTGTGTCGTAGCCCCTCAGAGAGCCAACAGAGCAGAAAAGAGGAACTCAGAACGTGAGCAAATTGTTCTTCTAAGACAGAGCTGTTCTGAGAGTAGAGGGGTGGAAAGTGAAGCAGAAAAAAAAGCCTGTGAAGTACTTTCCTTGTTTACTGTGCCTTTCTTTCCTTGACAGAGCAGGGGCCCTGTGAATGTGACACATTTCTAGTAACGTGCAGGGGTGGATGGGTCACACACACTCTTACTTCCCTGCTACAGTAAGTCAGAGAAAGAAGTGAGAAGCAGAATTATGTCCATTTTCGTTACTATTTTTCCCCTCTTGAGGTAAAAAACACCTTCTTTCTTTTTTTCAGGAGTTGGCAAATCTATGGACAACTAATGGAATTTGAAGCCATCAGACAAGGAAAAGTGAGGAAGGCAATAATTTCTGTGGCCCTCTTAATACACTGTCATTTCATTGTAAAATAAATCTTATTCATAAAACAGGTCTATTTTAAGTTCCGTGCTGTAAGCAAAGGAAGATATGAAGAAGTATTTCTAGAACTAAATAATGCATCATGGAGAGGCTTAAAATAATTATTTATTGTAAACATATATTGAAAAATCTACCACTCAGTGTTTGTAAGAAGTTTTTTCAGCTTCTGACAGGTGAATTTTTTTCACAGGAGTAAATATTCATCTTCAAAGACAGTAGGTTTTAGGCAATATTTTAAACTGTTCTTGGTCAGTTTGGTCTTTGTTGTTTGGGGAATTGGTTTTTTATGTGGTGAAGAGGATTCATGCTATTTCCAAGACAGCTGAAGTTTGTGAATGAAGGTCAGTTGCCAGGTGCAGAAAAAGGATGTAGAAAAAGTGAAATTTCTCTGATTTAAGACCAGTCCTAGCACCTCATTCATTCAACTTAGACCTCTGCCATGAATCTTCTTACCAGATCAGAAAGACCTGAGGCAGTGGATCCAAACACTTTAACTTTAAAGAATTGTACTCTAACTGCTGAGATGTTGAGGAGACTCTCCTCAACACTGCAGTTTAACACACCCCCAGACTTGGAGGACAGTGACACTGCATCACAGCAATCCCCAGGTAACACTGTGCCTGAGACAACATGTCACTGTTCTTATAGAAAAACACTGAACACTATGGAATACATAATCAAAACTTAACTGAGCAGTTCCTTTAATCCTCTGGCAAATCAAAACTGAATTTCGAGTTGTGCAACCCAGCCTGCACAAACCAGCCTGTTGCCTGATGTTTCATGGCATTCTTTTATATTAACAGTTTATTTCCCTCCCATCACTCAGTTTGAATAAAATTAAGTTAGACATGAAACATTAACTGAGTAGTGAGATAAAAATCTCAGTGCCACAACTCAAGCCTTTTGTATTTCAAGCCTGGGAAAAAAAAGTGAACAATTAATTTCAATGTCATTACCATAGGCAGAAGGACCTGTCACAACCCCCAGCACTGATTCCCAAAAGCAACATCCCTCTGCCAAACACTTTCATATTCTCAGACCAGGCAAATTACAGGGAAAACTGAAGTAGCTGAAGGCTACTCTGAATTCTGCCTGATTCTTCTTTGTTTGCAAGTGAAAAACTCTGGTTGCAATATGGCACAGAACTCTCCTCAAAAATGTTAGATGGGGTTGTCATTTCACAATAGACTGAGGGAAGCTGCTCTGGAAGAGGCTGTGTTTTAATGGCATCTAAATTACTGTCGTGAGGGGAATGTGTTGCAAATCTTGGCATCTGTTCAATTTAAAACTGGAAACACCGGAGCTATAGTTAATTTAGCTAGGAGGAAGCTATAGTAAACTGTACCTTCTAAAAGTAGTTATTTGTATGATGTGTGAAGGGGAACCTTAACTGTTTGCTTCAACCCTACTGAGCAGAGAGCCTAAAAAAGAAAGAAAAATGTACACAGGGGAAAACACTTCCCAGCCCCCAGCAGCCTTTGTGATTGCCTCTCCTTGCATGTAAATTTTAAACGCTTTTTGAAGGTCATGGCATGGAAAAACTGAATGGGACTGGTTTTGTGGTCTCCTAAAAACCACAGTGCACATCACCATTGCTTCATCTGTCTCATTTCCTTTGCACACCAGCTACTGTTCAACTCTGTTTAAAAAAAAAAAAAAAAAATTAAAAAATCAACCATCACACTGCTTTAGTGGACCTCTGCTCACTTGTTTATAACCTTTTTCTGTGTCTTTTTCAAACACACCAGGAAAATGAGCCATCAGTAGGAACAGGGGCAACCTTTTGTTGGTTTTGGATGCACTAAGTGCAGAAACACTTGGCATTTGTGGCGTTTCCCCTCTCACTAAAGCTTGCCTGCCCTGCCTCCCTGTGGTTACTGCTGTCCCTGGCACATCACAAGGTGTCCTCACAGCCTAGAGCAAATCACCTCCTGGAAGGGTTGCCCGAGCAACTCTTCGGATTTGTTCAAGCCTGAAAATATTTTGGAATAAGCCAAAGGATGCTGTGGAGGCCAAGAGCATCATCAGTGGCAAACAAGCATGTCAATAGTCCTGGAGTTTCTCTAATGCCTCTCTGATTGTGAAGAGATATTAAAAAATACCTCATAAAGTAAGATGCATTCTAGAGTAAATTAGCTGAATTCTGAGCTTGAGTAACTGAATTAAATTTATTCTAAATTAACATATTTATCTTTCAGAGTGAGGCTTTTCAAAGGAAGCTTTTATAACTCTTTTGGCTACAATTTGATTAAACTTTTCTTTTTCCAGCCTAAAGCCTGTTTCTAACACTGATGTATTATGCATGTTTTCTTTCTAGGATAGATTAAAGGGTATTTGTTATTAGTCTTTCCCTTTGCTTTACAACAAAATACAGTGGATTCTGAAGCACTTTGGGCACTTTAGAACAATTTTCATTACTATGTATATTAATATTAATTATTGATTGCATAAAACAATCAATTATATTTAGAACATTTTCGAAACTCATCAGTTCTCTTGGTTCACTGGCCCTTGAAGTGTAGCTCACAAACGGTGATGATCTATGCAGCTGAATTTTCAGTGTTTAAATACCATAAGTGGCTTTTAATATTTTTGACAGGTTTTGCAAGGTCTGAGCTCAGACTCACTTCTCTGCACCACTAGAGGGCAAAATGTTCTCATAGAACTGTTTAAAAAGAGCTAAGAAATATGTTCAAGATGTTAATTTTGAAAGTATGTAAACTGTGCTGAAAACAAGCAGATTACAAAAATAAGAAAAAGAGATATTATTGTGCCCAAAACTTAGACCAAAAAAATACTTTTACGTTAGAGAGTTCTCCCCAGATGAGGATAGGCCAATAAATACTTATGGATCCAACAGAAGCAGTGAGAAATCAGTGATAATTGCTAACTCAATACATATTATCTATCCGGGAATTTTTTCCCCCAGTACTACCCAAAATATTTATCATGATCTTAAGGCTTGAGTCCTCACTGAATAGTTTCTTCATTCCTTTTCTGTAATCAATGTAAAAACAATACATGGATTTTAGTAATAAGTCTGAATTTCCTTTCTTACACTTTTACTGTCTCTGTGTTCACACATGAAGTTCTACAGAAACCTTGAACATGTAAAAGTAAATCTACAGCTGCAGAGTAAGGGCAATCTTTCTCCTTTCTCCATCCTAAATACTGGGTGGGGAGGAACAGAAGGAAAAATTCTAACACAAATAAATATTTTGCATCTGAAAAAGTAATAGAAGACTCTTTCTCAAAGGAAAGTGGCCTGGAACTGATGCAGATGCTCCCTCATGGCTTCACTGGGCAGTCAACTTTTGTAAAAGGGTGAGTTAGAATGATCAGTTGGAATGAAATTTTAGGTGTAGCAGTATAGGGAGGAGGACTGGGTTAAGATGAAATCCTATTCAGTCTAACTTAGTAAGGTTTTCCATTTAAATTGGTTCCTGTAGTAATGCTAAAGGAAAAACAACCACATCTAATGTGTTTAACAATAACCTGTATGTATCTGATGTTTAATGATGTCTGTTAGCCCCACAAAAGGGTCAGAGTTTTCAGAAGTTGCAAAACAACAGGCCCTGCATTGAGAAGGAAAAAAGAAATATATTTCTTTCTCTTTACAAAGCAATTTTGCTAGAATAATTCCCCTACCAGTGCTTTTGTGAGTGGTGTTCTGCAAAAACTGGTCTGAACTGGCTCTCAGTCGTTCACATGTCCTACTTTGAGCTTCTCTGGCCATGAGATTGAGTGCATCTTTTAATTAAACTCTGGTTTTAATAATTCACTGACAGATTTCTCAGGAACTGCTGGTGCTAAGCTCCTTTCTACTGTATTACTCATACCTAGATCAGAGATAATTGATGTCCAGCTCCATCGAGACAAGCTGTGCAAACAGAGATGACTTGCAGTTTTAGTGGTCCAGTTCTTCACACTCAGAGTGCTGGATGCTACTTCAACACTACAGAACAGCCAGAAACCTAGGTGTCCTGTTTATGTGGGATACTTTCACCAAAAAAATAAAAATTATCTTCTAGATGCCTCATGAGATGGACAGTCCTGCTGAGAAATAGTGCAATACAGAATGGATCTCACCACTGGCATCCATGAGGAACTAGTCCCTCCAAGTACAGCAAAAATGCAGCTCTGTTTCACCTCCTCCTGTGATTACTGATGTAAGGCCCTACAACATGAGGCATAACTGCTGCCTAATTCAATTTGAGTAACTCCTTAGATGCTTTTCTGCTTCCTAAATCTGAATCAGACGAAATAAAGCTGTGTGAACATCTGGTTTTCTACGGCTCTGATATCTGAGTGAATATAAAGAGAAAACATTCTGAAAAGTATCATTTTGCTGCTGTGTAAATCCTTGCTTTCCCCACATCTTAAGTGCAGCATGCAGCTATGGTGTCTGCATTCCAAAGACATAAATTAATTAAAAGAAAGTAAATATAAGGAAAACTAAGCTGATCAGAAGGGTGTGTGGCATTGTTTCCTAAGTGTGCATAATTCCTAGAGCTACAATGTTCATGTACAATTTTCATAACCAGTACTATTGCCCTCTGTTCTTTAACACAGCAGGAAGGATTGTTTGCCACCTTACTTGATAAAAGGAAAGTATTTCCACAAGCATAAGACTGACCTGAACTTTGCTAAATCCTTCCCTTACTCTGTCTTATTTATGTAGTTTCCCTAATATATGTATCTTCAAGGCCTGACAGCCTGTGCTTGATTCAAACTGTCTGGTTGCTTCATGAAAATTCGATCTCATTAGCTTAAATCAATTAAAAAGAGTGGGAGTTCTAAGGACGTAATGAAAACCTTGGAGTAAAGCGATTTTTTTTCCTGAACCAACAGTGTCCCTTTCATTTGTTTTCCAATAAATTACAGTATTTAATATTAATTACTCAGATGGAAAAAGGACAGAAGAATACAACTGGCTGAGATTAAAAACCACTCCCATGGAAGTGTTACCGAGTGCCAATGACTTGATTTTGAACAAACTTGTTTTCTCTAGAACACACATTCTACATGTTCCTGCATATTTGAGGAAATCTGACCCTCCTTTTGAGAAGCTGGATACTGGAAATGAAAGATGCTGTCACACAGAAGTGGATCTGGTATAGATAAGTGAGATCCAGCTTCAACATTTTCTCAATGGCTCATACCTCCAGCACTACCATTTTCTATCTCTGCTCCACAATGCACCCAAATGTGTGACTTTCCTCAGAGCTGGCATGAACCTTTCCCTGATGAATGTTCTTCACAGAAAGGAATTGTTCTGCTAAATTTATAACCCTTCTTAAAGATACTTCCATTTTACTTTTAGGAAAAAATATACAGGGATGTTTGAGATCCAAGATAAGCCTGATTACTTCTGAAGGTCACATAACTGATTTTCGTGATTTAAAAGAGGTGGCTGCAGTAAATTAAAATGTCTGTAAGGTTTTAGGGTCTGTATCAATGAAGCAGGAAAACAAAACACTGGGAAGTAGCCAAGTGAATTGTCCAGAGACCCTGCAGCCATGACTGAATTTATGAACACAACAGGAAATTCTGCTGTCCTTAGGCAACAGCTCAGGTGCAAGAAGTGAAGTATGAAACCCAATTACCCTGAGCTTGCAGGGCCCATGGCATCACTCATATACTGCCTTTTAGAATGTCCATCCTCCTAACGGGATTAATTTCAGTGACTCAATTTTTAAGCCCCCCTTCAACAGTATCCAAATTAATATGCGGAATTATAGGAGTAGGCCAAATTCAGCACTGTGAACTGGGCATAGCTTCCAAACTTAGTAGAGATCTGCAACAGCTATCTAGCTAACACTAGCTATCCTCCATTAATTTAGTATTATAAAACAGATAAGACAACCTCAGCACCTGGACATGCTGGAAACTTGCGATGGAAGTTAAGAAGAATTAGGCTTACACACACAACTTGTTTGCTACTAAGTCCAAATCTTGGTAGTTGTTTCCATTCATGCCATTTATGCTTAGTAGTGGTAGCAGTAGCAATATTGTAATAGGAGTGATTTCACTCTTTTTAATGCATATTCAGTAGCCAGAAGGTACTGTTGCAATGCTTTTGTAGCTGTCTGCTCAATATGTGCCTTACCAATCTCAGGGGTCACAGTGTTTCTGTTTTATTCACCCGGGTGCTGAGGAGCCTTGCAATATAACACCTTGTGCTTTCACACTGCCTTCCCCAGCATTGCTGATAACAACACAACTGGCTGGTTTTCATTAAAGGGTTTTTAAAGAACTTATACAACACATAATTGCATTACTGCTTTTAAAAGGGCTGCAGTTTTCAGCTCTGCCCTGCTGGAAGGCAACATGAAACACTCAATAAAGTACATGCTTGTCTGCTCCTAGTCAAATACAGCTCTCCTACAACAAATCAGTTTTAAACCCTTTCTACCACAGGTTGGGCCTGCTTGCAGCTGATGCTGGGCTCAAAGTGGGTTGGTAAGCACAGCTCAAAGCCTGGCAGGGAGGAGCTCAAAAGCAAGGTGGAAGACAAGTCAAACAGGTGAAGGCTGGGGAAAGTACATTAGGATTTAATAACCAACTAAAGTATGTCAGTAACTTTACGCTGGTTGTTAGTTGAGAGTTCACAATCAACTACCACATTTAATTTGAGTTCTTGAGGATTTGTTTGCTTTGATGGGAAGCTGAAAGGACTTTGATAACTGCCTGAAAAAAAACTATTTCCAGTTCTGCTTTGCCTTATCATGAGTTGTCAACACAACAATTCTCTTCAGAGCTGTTGCAGGTCAGACAGCGGCAGTACCTCAAGGCCAAATCCAAATCCTTCTGCATGTCAAAAGGAAGGGAAGACTACAGTATGCCTTTAAGGCCTAAACTAGACTTCCGAATTTCCATTTTGTAATTTTTTTTTAACTGGTTCCTTCCCATAATCTCTGCATGGTTTTCCTAGATAAGCTGTAAGACATATCTCCTGCTGAGAAATATTTCCATCTAACTTCAGAGTGAAATGCAAGCTTTACACAAACAGGCAATCTAGCTCCTAAGGGAACTCATCACACCACATAGCAATCAAATCCAATCTTAATCTCAGCTTTATCCATATCAGACTCAGAACACTTTGTCCTTCACCTCTGTGATTTTTCCAGGCAGACCATACAACAGCTCTTTCTCTGTCCTCCTCCAGTCACAGCAGTGATGTTTTCAGCCAAGCTTTTCCCAATGCAGATGAAAACAGTGGGCTTGTTTTGCACTGCTACCAAGGATCTTCCTCTCAAGGATATCAGCAGCTGTTAGTGTTAGCAAATCCAAAGTTCAAACAACAGTCTCCATAGCATTACAGTTCTCCATAAATTTGTCCTTGATCTTGAAGTCAAACAAGTTAACCAAAACAAGGCCTCCAGCTACTGTTTGCATCAAAGAGCTCTCCATTTTCTCTGAGTTTTACTTGTTCTCAGGATTCTCAGCTAAAGAAAACACTTTGATATATAATCTCTCATATTGGCCATATCTCCATAAAACAAGTTCTGTTTGTGTTAAAAATTGAAAGTTCACTGACTGTTTTCCATGAAAAAAATGCTTTCTCTCTTGAAAAGCAAACAATGCAAAAGTAATTTACCAACAAGAAAATAAACTTTAATGAAAGTGAAAATACTCAATGCTGTAAAAAACCCAGCATCCTGGGCTTTAAGCTGTCTGATTTCCTGTTAGTTCACTACTTGATGTTTTCTCTCTCTCTGTTCGAGTTACAGAGGTTATAACCAGAGCCTACCCAACGTTAGCCAAGATGGCCTCTTCATCATCACATGTTCTGGCAATTCTGTCACTTAGAAATGACTACAGTCTATAAAGGTTTGGGGTTCTCAGCAGAAGGAGTACCAGCAGGGAAAACTGCTTTTTAGAGAAGTGCCACAGCACGGATTGTAATAACAAATGCACTGTGACATCAAGGCAATGAAAGTGTATGGACAGTAGAGGGAAAGCAGCAAGGGCAGGGGGAAAATGTGGAGTAAATCAATGTTTTATCAAAGTCCTGCTGAAAAACCTACCAAGTTTGGTACCTTCTTTCTCTGAATACAGGGCTGAACCTGAAGTCCAACAGAGCAGTGCAGTGACTGTTCTCATGTTGCTGTGCACTTCCTCGAGGAAGGAGCTGGCTGATGAGTGTGGGGACAATCTCCAAGTACTTACCTATCCTAAACTCACTTCCAGCCCAAATGCTCCCCATGCATAACAGCTGGTGAGTCCCAGCATGGCCACAGAAGGCAGCCAAGTAGGAGAAGAGGAAGACAGGGAGGAAAAAAGTATTAGCTCATCTGTCTTATCTTCCTGGCAGTGCAGGCTGGTTGTCTGTGTTTAATAGGGTTTTAAATATTTCTTAGGAAAGCAGAACCTTCTAACTGAACCCAAGCCTTATGGGTTTTGCTGATAACAAAAATAGTTTTTCACATTTTTCAAAGCACATCTCAACATAACTAATGGTACAGCACTAATCCTCCTCTCCCTTGACATTCATACCCACCAGAGATCTACTGACAGTGTATTTACACTCCATGCTGCACTACAGCTTAGCCAAACTCAGACTTCGCTCTTTAGAAATCCTTACTATCCTGTAAGATAGATAGATAGATAGATATAAAGAATTATAATAAGAATATTTGCTTTTAGACTTAAATTTCCAAATATCAGACTGGCAGTTTTAACAATACAATTAAACATCACTAAGTCTTTTTTCTGCCAGGTTTAATATACCATAAATTCAGGCATACTGGATGCAAATGCATGCCACCAAAATAAAATTTATCACAACCCAGCTGAAAAGCTAGTCTTGGATATTTTGATGAAAATTTGGAGAAATACCTTTAATGCTGGTCATTAATCAGTGTGAAGGTCTGACTGTGTATATGTCTATGACTCATTCAAAATGCATATTTTAGAGGACTTCATAAAAAGGGCATCAAGCAATCAAAGGAAGAGTACAAACAGACTGCCTTTGCTCTGAACCTTCAGGAGGAACTCACCAAGCCTTCCCCTAAAGCATCTGCACAGGTATGGCTTTGGGGTCACCAGATGTGCTTGAACCACTCCCTTGCTAGTAGGAATGTTTCAAAAAGGAAAATGGGAAAAATATTATGCATTGAGTTATTCTCTTCCAATATAGCCACACATTGATGCTGTTATTGCAACAACACTTCCACTGCAGGCAATAGCTTATGTAAGTTAGTATTACAATAAGAAAAAGTTCCTGCAGTTGTGGAACTTCATAGTTTACTGCAGTTTTCTCTTTGGTCTGGATAGCAGCTAGCAAAGAGTTAAAACAAGGACCATAGACAGAGCTCCAGGCAGTAGAGAGCTAGTTTGCCCTGCTAATTCATTTGGAGACTCTGAAGGCACTGTTTTATCTTCTGCTCTAATATGTTAAAATAGATGGATGTGTCAGGCATTAAACGTAATCTGTGCTCTTGCTGTAGGCAGTTCCACTTGCAGGGCTCTTGCAGAAATGTTGCTGCAATGGGTCTGCATTTGCTCCAAACCTTGCCTCCAACACTGACTAGGCACAGAAAAAGCAGCTTTCTTGTTTTGCATACTTGTCCTAAGAATGGAGAAAGGAACAAATGGGGAGAGAAGAAGCATAAGTGCAGAGACAAGAAGGCTTTGATTGGCTCAGCACCTACAGCCTGCCTCTGCTCCTGTCAGGAGGCTGGAACAGGAGCTCCTGCCAAGCTCTGTACAATCAGTAAGTTTCCACTCTCTAGCAGCATGAGCATGCATTTTTGTCTCCAGGAGGAATGTGAGATCATCATGTGAACAGGAGTGGCGCAGAGTCCAAAGGGCTCCAGCAGAACAGCCACTGATATTGATAAAAACAGCGTATCTAGAGAAGCTGAAAACATCAGTGATAGGAAAAGGATTTTGCTTATCAAGATAAATACAAGAAAGGGAACTCCTGTCAGTTACAACTGCTCCAGTTCCAGGTCATGGAAGCACTCAGCACTGAACCACTTTTCTGAATCCAGCTGGTTTTATATGAAAGTAAATGGCAAGAAAGGAGGACAAGCAATATGTCAGGCCTGAGCTTAGCTGCCCCACTTCACCCCGAATTCTCTGTAAATTTAGAACATCGTAAAAGCTGCCCTCCACTTTTATAACATTTATTAACTTTGCTCTTCAGTATGGTAAAACTGTAAGTACACTGGTTAGGCTCCCTGCACCTGAACCTCACTATCACATTCTCTCTTTTTTTCCTTTCTTTTGTTACAGCTTAAAATTATAGGAATTGGTTATGGCAGCCACTGCTGTCTATCTTGAAACAACTGTAGCTTTTTAATATTCTGCACTGTGGTTCCTGAAGGAGCAAGAAGCTTTCAGCAATACCAGACATAAAGTCTTGTCCAGCAGAATTGGTCTTGTAGTGGATGGCTCAGCTGAACTGCCCTATGGCATGGAAGTATTTCACATACTGTGCCAGATGTACATTTCGTATACAAATGTCAAATGCATTTTTGGGTGATAATTTAACCATTCCAAAGGTTACCACCTACTTCCTTCTGAAGTTCACCTTTAATATTTGACAGCATTAGCATTATCATTCCAACCTGCTTGTCTGGAGCACTCCTAGTGAGAAAGTGAGAAGCAACCTTTACCTCTAGAGGCATTACCTGATGCCCACAATGAACCACTACCACAGCGCTGAAAAAGGCAATTTTGGCCTTGTTTCCTGAGCACCCTCTCAACAACAGAAGGTGAACAACTGGGCAGTCTGGTAGTGATTTGAAAACCTTCGGGGCTTATATCAGTTCTGGGACATGCACGAGTTATCTGCAATTAAAATCTGAACAGCTACCTGATGTGTGGGGTGATAGTGCACATATGGAAAACTGTGGGTGGCAACAAAGTGAGCAGCCAGGCACTGGAGAGGTGCTGTGCAGGAGTCACACTTCTGTCACTGGTGTTCTGCTGGCACTGTCTGCACACTCACAGAAGGACAGACTCAGTTCCAAAGCAAGGAGATGGTTTCTCCCACTGGCCCTATAAAGTTTGATCACTTAGTTCAAATAGTTCTACTGAAGCATTCAAAGTACTGCAGATGACTTATCTCCAGTTTGTTTCTCCTCAACTACATCCTTAAGAGCAATTTAAAACTCCCCTGACATTGTGGCAAATCTATTGCAATACATTTAGGCTGAAATATATTGCTCAATATTTTGAAGATGTTTCTTAATCTGCATCTTGTAGCTCCAGTTGCTCTGCCTTTCCCATTCTTCTGGGCAGGCTGCAGGCAGTGGGACTTGCTGCTACTGCACCAGCAACTCAGCTCAACTACCAGAAAGGCCAAATGGGAATGAATAAGCCAGCTCTTCTGGCTACTACTGTCACCAGAGGAGCACAGCAGGAACAAAAAGGAAGCCAAACGGGTAGAAAGCAGGAACAGAGATAGGTGTCAAAATTTCAGATACTGAGTGCCCTATTTTCCTGTTACAGGCTAGAGTAAAAGGAATCATATCTTTTGGGTACCTTTCTACCAGCTCTTCCTAGAGTAGGCAGAATTTCATGTACCTAGAGAACTACACGTGTCTATTTAATATTAGGCAATTTGAACAGTGCTCAACACATCCTGATTAGAAATCAAGTGAGCTAATCTAGCACAGGGATAATGCAGCACTCTGTGTGGTCTCTTAGTCTCAGAAGTACTTAATAAAGCATGTTACAGGATATAGAGAAAAAAACACAATCTGCTTAGCTGGTTCTCTAGGACAACCCTGCAGTAGAAGGAAGGAACTCTCCATCTCCCAAATCATGTGGCACAGCAGTGTGTGATGTCACATAGCAGAATCTGTATTCTTGTGTCTGCTTGTTGGTATTGTTTCCAGCAGGCCATGGCTGGAAGAAAGAGAACAGCTAAACTGGGACACCACTGCCTAACTCATCTCCTGAAATTGTGACTCCACCTTTCAACTGACTCACTCATAGGTTGGATATGCTAATGTTTATAGCCCACCCCAAACCATTTACAACTTCCTATCTGGCTGTTAAGTTTTCTTGAACTTGTTTTACAACACATGCAGAATCCCCCAGCCTGTAGGATCCCTACTGTCTGAATTACTTTTGTTGATAGCAGTAATATCTGTCCCTTACAAACCAGTCTTCACCAAGACAATGGGACCTACATTTTAGCAGTGCCAGTTATCTGCAGCTCTACAGCTTGAATCAAAGATTTGTTTAATGTTTCTAAAAACTAACATCTCCTCAAGGAAATACATGTGATACGTAACAGAGAAATAGAAAATTACTAGTCATATGCATGTGATTTGTTCTAGCATGACCTAGAAGAGATCTGCCCTCAAATGTTACAGTTTTTTTAAAAGTAACTTTGGAAGTGACTGGGTACCATTGGAATGAAAGATTTACAATTATGACTACCAACAGTATTTGGCTTTGCAAACTTTACTGCCTTCTCCCTCATCTGAAATTCTCTGTGCTTGCTTTAATCCCAGCAGTGATTTTTTTCCCCTTACTTACAAAAGGAAGAAAGAGTGTTATGGTACATTAAACTGACTGTAACAAGGGAAGGGAATTTGTTAGGAAGATCCAGTTATCTGTCTGCAAATTACCTTTAGTGCATTTCCTCAGCCCTCAACAGCTCTTAGGTGTGTGCACTCTGGGAGCTCAGTTCTCCACAGCACTGTTCTCATTTCATGTTTACATAAGAGACTTAATAAGGCTAAAACAGAGACAAGCTCTTTTTAGTCCCATTGTCTCTAAAAGGCAGAAGATTAAAGGAGGCAGTTATAACAGAGAGTAACAATCTGAACATTAAAAAAATTTCCTGTAACTCACACCAGAGACAACACTCCTTTTACACATGCTGGCTATGAAGATGTCATGTGCTCCAGCTGTCCTGGGAGATACTGGCACTCCCTGATCTGTTCCCAGTCCAAGGATTCTGCTGCCTGGAATCAAAGCACTGCTGAATGAACTTTCTTCCTTCTACCTGATGCTACAGCAAGCAAGCAGGATCCTGGCTGGTGTCTGTTCTCTGCTTTGTTGCAGAGGCTTTGGATGGCAGAAGCTCTAACCTCATTTTGCAGAGTTTTTCAGTGCTGCAGCACGTGAGAAAGAAAAACATGGCATCTCTCTTCACACTAAACTTTTCTGGGTGCTAGTAGTGGCAAGGTGCCATCGGGGAAAAGGGAAGAAAGTGGGATGATCATTTCAAGTTTGGGAAAGAGACCTGCAACTCCCACAATATTCTTGAATTCAGAATGGAATAATCTTCACATACTTCTTCTATTTACTATTACTATAACTATTTACTGCTTTATAGACTTCAGTGCAAGAAAACTCTTTTATAGTCAGAAAGTTAACACAAAAACAACCAATCCAAGTGAATTCATCTACAAATCCAGACATCTCAGTGTGAATAACCTTTCATATCATTCACTCAGCTTTATTTCTGACTGTTAGTCTGTACACAAACCTCTCTCTTGGGTGTGGAAACATATGTGGCTCCATCTGTCTCACAGCTGGCTCTGCCTTCTTGCAAAATTATTGTGCAGCATCCAATGCAATGTAAGAAATCACCATCAACTACTAGAGTGTGTTGAGCCTTTTGGCTCACTTTTCTAATAAGATTCCTGTAAATCTTCTGAACTACAGCCAAATTAACACATCTGTTGTTGAGCAGCACACAACCCCATAAAGCTCTCACGTACTTCTCTCCTCTGCAAGCCCAAGATTACCAGCTCTTGGAGTCAGAACAACCTACTTCCTAGTTTTGAGGACAAACTCCCTGCCAAAGCACTTCTCAACGGATGTTCTGATTCAGCATTTTCTTTTCCTGTTAAAAAACAGTCTCAGTGATGGCACCTCTAACTACCAGAGGCATCACTGCTTGGGGCCTGTGAAACAAGGCTGGGAATCAAAATACCCACACAACAAAAACACAGATGAAATCATGCTAATTATCAAGTCTATTGGATTACAAGACAGTAGAGGAAAAGAAGGTATTTACATGAAACAGACCAGATTTAAAAGGTCAGTGGATAAATATTGTAGTTCCACTCACCATGGAAATTATCATTGTTGACAAAGACACTTAGGAGATAGCACAGCTTCCATTAGAGCCTTGAAGTGACATGCTGAGATTTGCTCAGTTTTATCCAAACTGAAGTATTTCTTTCATCCATATGTGCATCACAACCAGCTTTCATTTTGAAAGTTGAAGTCATGCTGAAGTAAGTAAAATAAACACTGGAAAATTAATGAGGTTGAAAAAAACCAAACCATTGCCTTCTGTAAAGCAGGTTTGGACATTGATGTTTTCACTCAAAATCTACACTCTGTGTTCTATGAAAGAAGTTTGAGCACTGAAGTTTTCACTGGCCATGTCTGTATTATATTATAAACATAACCAATGATTTGGCTGCATTCTTTAAAGCTAAAGTTACACTCCCATTTAAGAAAGTGAAATGCTATTACACTGGAAGAAGCCTGTTGTTTATCCTGCTTTAAATTGATGTCTCCATTATCTGACCTCTCAAAAAGGCTGCAAAAACAAACACCACAGTATATGTTTCTGACTTGCCTAATCTCTCCCTGTCCAGGCTGATTTATTGATTGCAGTTGAAGATTAGCCAACACTGAAGTGTAACTGATTACATTCAGTGTGAATTAGGTTCCACGCAGTCTGAGGAGCTGGAAATGTCACACTGTTTGGGGATGGCTCTGTTTTATTCCAGCTGAAGTAATTCCTTCACACACACACAAACACCTCCCAATGCATCACCTCCAACATAGTGGGAGAAGACATTTGGCCAAAGATCATTAAAGCCAATTGTGTCGAGCCTCTGTAGTGGCTGCAGTCCCAAATTCCAGCTATTGAAGTTCTCAAAAACTGTAGTCAAAATAGGGGATATGCTTATCTGACCTGGTGGAACATAAGCTTCTCTTCTGATCACCACATAGTTTTGGTTTTGGGGGTTTTTACAGACTGCTGCTTAATTGCATATTATTAATATTATGGCATATGCTCCTTTGCAGCATTACACACCAGTACTGTTTAAAAATAATGAGCAACATCCTACTTCAGCAGTAATTTTCTTTCTTCTAAAGCAGGCACAAAAATGAGGAAAATGTTGGATCTATATTTCTAAGCTATTCTTCTATCCATTGCTTTCCTGAACTAGGCTGAGACTGAAAATAAACTTCCACAGCAATCCATTCTGATATAGCAAAACCAGCTATGTTTCTGAAATGGCATCAGCAGCTGGCAGTGCTGGCAAATCTTTCATGCATACAAATTTCAGGATATATTTGCCATCTGATTTTAATTACAGTTCCTCCAGTTAGAAAATATCACTAATAACTACAAGCAAAAAGTGCAGAAGAAAACAATTTTCAACATATCCTCACTCCTTCAGTCTTTTCTGTGACTAAGTGACTGGGGGAAAAAATGCATCTTAGACTTGGTCTAGGATGGAATTCCTAAAGGCAACTCACAGAATTAGAAAACAAAAATCCCATCTGCTCACAGAAACTATAAGTTATATGACATTGAAAGTCTCACTTCTGTCATTTAACATATGTTCAGAGCTCAGGATTCCAAACCCTCCCCCCCTCCCCAATAATTTAAATATATCAATATATGCAATATACATGCAATTGGTTTCAGTAATTCTCTTAAATACTATGGGATGACTGCTTCCTGTAAATACCATGGGCCCTTTTTCTTGTAACACTCACCAGTGTATTTTGAACTCCTTTTCACACCTACATTTCAAAGCTGGCTTGAACACACTCTTAATGAGGGTTCCGTCAATAGCTCTTTTATAAAAGTGTCAGCCTGATAATTGTAGGGGAGTTGAATTATAACCTAGAGGCTTTGTTTCACTGTTTTTTATAAACAATAGGAAAGTAGTGTTCTTATTGTGATAAATCCTCTGTACTTGTCAAGCCCTGAGAATAATACATACTTAATTTATGTTTACCTGAAGGAAGCAGCAAATGTAATAACCTTAGATTCAACTCATCATTAGCTTATTTTTCTGGAAATAATTGTTGCAGAATGACAATTAATTTTTACTCCAAATGCCACAAATTCAGATTTCTAAGGAGGAAATTCTAAGAAGGAAATTTAAAAATCCAGAATTTTTCAGAAGATAGTAGAAGTACTACTATCCGAGTACTGTCATTCAGTGCTTGTTCCTTAAAAAAACCCAAAATAATAAAAGACCAGAGGATAAAGCCATTCAAAGAGACCTTTACACATTTTTAAAATAAAAACCTGTCATTTTATTACTAACATTTTTCTCAGAACAAAGTCAAGATGAGAACCCATTATCAGGATCTCTACCACCATGCCAGAGATACAGGCTCTCCATATAAATTTGACAATTCCTTGAACAAAGTTGGAATACTTCCCCTCTCCATCCTCCCTTAGATATTGGGATTATCCATATCTGTTTCTGAGGATGATTTCAACATCCAGAATGATGGCTTTCATCATTTGAGTATTCTTATTCTTGACATAAAAATCAATAAAAGACTGTGGAGGACAATGGGAAGGAGAAGTAGGAGCTGGGTCCTACCCCACCTTTATTCCAGTGAGGATGTCCCTTCCTTTCTTTGCAGTGACTGATGGTGGTTAGGAAAGATAGCTTGGTTTATGGTAACTGGTAGTATCTTTTAAAAAAGTAATTCAAAACATCTGCTCTGGCAGAAGATAGACATAAGCCTCAAGTTACACAGCAAACCTCCCTTCAGACTCCACTTCATGGAAAAATGTGGTCAAATATCTCAGAATTTCAACACTGTGCTCCATTCTGGATAAAACACAGTGACAGAGAAGGAATCAAACTTCCACTAATCTGAGCTCAGAAATTGTAGGACACAGAAAACAAAGTCAGTACTGTACTACACAGCTGGATTTAGGAACATTTGAATTCTGTTTGGAGATACTTGAAGCACATGTCTATTGCATAATCTCACACAGACTTGGCTTTGTGAATACATAGACTTCTGCTTTGTGGCAAACTAAAATCAAGATAAGATTCAAACATAACTGCAAGTAAGAATAAAGAGTATATTCTTTGCCAGAAATTCTTGTCTTTTGAGAGATGGAAATTGAAAATAATCTTTTTAAAAGAGAGATGGAAAGTTTCATAATATGATTAAAAATAGGGGGATTGAAATCTAGGTCACCATTGACACTGGGTTACGCAAAAGCTCTATTTCATTTATGGGGATAAATACACCATGTTTTACCATGAAATCAAGATAATAAATTCAATTTCCTCATCACTTCATGTCACAGGTAAAAATTAAATATAGTTCTTCTCACCACAGTGACTAACAACCTAACTCCAAATCCAGTCAAGACTTGAAAGAATGATTTGTCAAAGCCACCTCCATCAAATCTCACTCATTTCCCATTACAAAAACCACTGCTCTTTCCACAAGGCTGATAAGATCAAATTCCTCCAGCTGCAGTTTCATCAAGGCTAAAGCACATACAGCATGTTATGAATGAAACTACTTGAGGTTCATTGTGTCTAAACTCACAAAAAATGCACAGAAGATTTTTCAGACGATTTTCAGAGAACTAGGGAAAGATAACTCACTGTATTTTTATTAGAGAACAGGTTAAAACAATAAGTGAGCTTGTGGCTCACAGGAAAGGAAATAACAGCACTGAGAAATGAAGAATAACCAGGGCTTTGTATCCAAGACTGTGATGTATCCCCAGAACTTACATGAGCCTGCTTATGCTAAGCAAATTCCAGAACAAATGAGGATTTCATCTTTTTGACCTGATGCTCTGTCCCAGAGCCATTAATTGCTCATCATAATCTTGTTAATTTGTTATCAAAGGTCAAGTAGATCAGTATTCCACAAAGTCTTAAATAAAATAGAGCAGCTTGTAAGTGTTCTTTTTTGTTTTGTTAAACATCTTGTAAACTGGCATTGCTTACACTGTAAGTAGCTTCTTTCCACTTCTTAAAGAGCCTTTTCTAGGCAAAGGAATCACTTCCATAGGCTGTTCAGGGGCAGAAGATCAATTACAATCTAACCCTTAAAAAAAAAGAAAAAAACAAACTTTGTTCACCCACCATTTCTGCAAGTAAATGAGACTGTCAGAAGAATCTGGAACACGACAAGACATTTCCATAGCCTACAGGAAATAGCAAAGGCTTCATACAATGAAAATAAAATTTGAAATAATATTTGCCCCATAAGGATAAATAACCAGTTAACAATAGCCAACATTCTCAATTTGTAGCAGAAGCTGATGTAAGAAAGCTTCTTACTTAACTAGCTCTGTCTAGTTATGGTTTCTACGCTTCAAAATTGAGGCTCTGAGCTTTGTGTCATGTGCACAATATCCAGGAAACAAACTATACTGCACAGCTACGCATCAAAACTTCCAGTGAATTATCTCTTGCAAAAAACAAGGCCTCCTGGCAATATTTCTTTAACTGGTTCATTAGCAGTAATGAAGCTTATGTCCCTAATGTACACCTGGGTCAGCAAATTCCTTGTCCAGGCTTAGACAAGCTAGAGAAGCAACATCTTGGATGGGCATTAATTATTAAACCACATTTGTCAAGGGAGAGCAGCAAGGTAACTGACTCTCCAGGCAACTGGCAGGCCTGAAAACACTTCCATAGCCTCCATGCATATCTAGGATGGCTGGGTTTGCTGAGTTGTCCAAAGCAGGCTGCTCATGTAAAGCACTAAAGGCCAGCACAGCCCAGAGAGTAATGTGTGCTGCTGTGATCTCTCCTGCACACAGACCCAGCTTCTCCCAATAAACACAACAGACAGGGAGGGTCAGTGGCCACACTACTGCTAAGCTCCCTGGGTTTGCTTACTCCAGCTTTGCAAACCCTATGCAGGCACACATTCACCTTTTTTAAATGAGCCACACTTCCTTCTGCCTTTTGATTTAAAAAATGGAGAAGTTCTGCTTCATTTAGAAGTGAGTAAACCTCTCAAATATTTGAAGTTTTTCACATCACGAAACTTATCTCTGAATCATGGGATATTGTTCACACAGCTCTGTCAGAGTAAGCTAAGGGCAGAAGCCCTTGCTATGGTGATGGCTGAGACAGAATTGCACCTTGGATTCACACCTCTCAAAAGAGGGATGCCTTGACAAGGTAACCCACCCATCTTCTCACAATTTGAGACTCAACTGAGCACAGGGTGCATACAACACTTGAAATCTTTCATTCTACCCTCCAGGTGCTGTAGAAAATCACATCAGAGACTCTCACATTTTTTTCCTCTACCTGAATTTATTCATGACCTCCGGTGACTCTGCTAATATTGATCTTTAGTTTATGGAGTATTTTACTTCTCTGGTTTCCATAGTTTATTCCCCTGACATATTTTTTCAGCAGAAATTATACATTTTCTTAGCCTTTATTTACCCACTCTAAACTAAACAAATCTTTTAAGTGTTCTTTGATATGATAAGGCATCCATTTTCAGATAGACTGAATGTGTCTTCTGTACATGATTCAATCTGAATAAACCTGTCTTAAAAACTGATGGCTTAAGTCACTCAAAATGCTCACCATGGCTGTCAGGAGGGCCAACCATGAAAGAACTAACTATTTCCTTTCCTCTGTAGTAAGTACCTGCATGTTCCTGACTGTAAAACCAATATACCACTCTCCCAATCCTCATTTTCATGGTACTGATATCCCCACACCTTTTTTAAAGATCAACTGCTCCTCTTTTCTACTTTCCCTACTTATTTTCCTTTTTCCCGGTCCTCTTCCCATTCATCTTCTGAATAGTCTGTAAGCTACAGACTTCAGATAAACAAGCAAATGAGTAATAGACTTACAAATATGTATTTACAAGTGTGTATTACAAAGGTTTATATGTCCTCAAGGAGCAAAGGCTGCTCCATTCAAGCAAAAGAAGGCCCACACAAAGTATAATGACAGTTGTTTATCACACATTCCCACTGGTTTTTTTGGTCAAAAGGTTATTTCTAAATCCATCACTGATCTCTCCAATGGTTCTGATTGAACATCTGTCATCTCATTCTGTTTCCTTGTTTGTGAAATGGAGTAAAAAATATAATAAACAGACTTATAGAAGTGTATTAATGACATCAAGGCACTTCTTAAATCTCTCAGAGTGGTCATTTTTGCTAGGAGAGAGTAGAAGTCTTGTACTTTACACCATTGCACAAATTCACTTCTACCATTTCAAAGGAGCAGTACAAACACACTCATTTTGTTCACTTTCAGAATCAGTACACTTCATGAGCTAAAAAACATTCCTTGTAATATCTTGCTATGATTCCAGATTTGCAACTTAAAATATTCCCAACTCTTGGCAGCAAAAAACCCAATTTCACCACTTATGTTGATGGTATTTATCCATGGAGTCTGAGTTGCACAAGTCAGAAAGCAAGTTATTTATAGGACAGTGTTAAGATTTTGGGGTTTATATGTCTACAATTCTTTTCCCTTCATTGAAAAACTCTGTGAACATTCTAGCAGCAAGAAAAAGGACACTGAGAACAGTTTATGGAAACAAACTAGATAAAATATCAGGAAAATGGTATTTAAAAGGGGAAAAAAAGCGAAAAACCACCCCCCACCCCCCAAAAAATCTCATATATATATATATATATATATATATATATATATATATATCATATATATATATAAAGAAACCCATCCAGTTTCTTCCCAGAGGCTTACTTTAGATTTAAATTTAACCTTTCCGCCAGGTCTTCATTAGCAATAATGAAGCAGCTCTATTTCTCAATTTCTCAGCTCATAATAGGAATGAGCTCAAGTCTCATTTTGAAGCCAGACATATCAGGAGATTAATGCTGGCTGTTTAACAAGCTGTACTTCATCCACTTACAAACGTTGAATCAAATTGCTTTTAAAAATGCCTTCCATGGAACACAGAAAATAATATGAAAAAAAGGAAGCCTTCATCACCCACCATTCCTTTTCCAAAGCACAAAAGTTGTAATTTAAAGTCTAATATTAGCCTGACTTCCTTGTGAGAGCAGCTCACTCTTTTCCCTGTTGGGGTAAGAGCCCACTCACATTTTGTTGCTGCCAAGTCTTTGGGCTTTATCTCACTTTGTGTACTTGTAATGATGCCTCATCTGAGCTGCCCCTGCAGTACCAGCTACCTTTAGCCATCCCAGTTTGGGGTGTGTTCCCAACACCTCATCCCATGGAATTTACAACCTATGATCGTTCTTCAGGCACAGACACTTTGTAACAGTACTAATTCGGGCCCTGCAACAGAGTAAATGTTAAACCCTGGAAAACTGCTCTTGTCAGAGGGAGTATTTCTTCTCCACTCCCTCCTCATTTCCTGTGCAGTGCATGATATACTCAATCTTACTCCATTGGAAAGAAATACAGGTGAACATCACACATGCTCAGGGTACTCCACACCAAGTGCAATCACACAAAACGTTACCTTGTGAAATTTAAAGAAAATATGCTGTAGTCTCTGACAGTTTCTCAGATTATAAATGCTGAATTCCTAGAAATAAAAAATACTTAAAGAGGAGAACATTAAGTTAGTGGTCATAATTTTGTGGATTGTCTACATTCATTAGCTCTTCTAGAAGCTCTTGCAGTATTAGAAGGAGTAAAGAAAATTAATAAAAAATTAACTTCACAGGTTTGAATTCTGAGTATTCACAATTTTTTTTCTTTTCAATATCTTGTCATTCCTGAATACATGTGTTTAAACACAAGACATCTCTGCTAGCTTTTCATGATATTTGGAGACAAACAGAGCATGGTGAATGGGATGATCATTTGAAGAAGGCATAAAGGAGATCAGGAAGAGAGTTCCTAGAAAGAAAACTAAGCAGCACACCACAGCAGGGCCTCTTCCTGTGCTCTCAGCAACTTCCATAGATTTTCTTCTCCAGTGAGATTGGTTTTTCCATCTCACTACTCACCATCTCAGGGCCAGCAAGTTCACAATAATTGTTGTGCTTCCTGGGGCCTTAAAAGAGAGGCTGGACTCTGCCTCCACTCTCAGGAGCACCACAGGCTATCCACAGCCTGCTTTATCCACATGGTATTCCCTAAGGCAGGCCCTTGGCTGAGCTCTGTGCCACTGTCTGCTGCTCCTCAGCCTCCGTGCTCCATTCACCAACAGGGAAAGGGGGTTGGTTTTTGCTTGGGTTTCTCATTTGGTTTTGTTTGGTTTTTTACATTCACATAGACTTGAAAAGTTTATTGGACTGAAGGATGCTACTGACTTTTCAAGTCCCCTGGGGATACAAACTCTGTCTGCACGAGCATGTAATACATACAACCATCACTGCATTCTCTCAATAAATAATTTTCACAAGGCAGGAAGATTTCATAAGAAGGAGAAAGAAGTGGATTAAAATTGTTCAGAAGCAAAATTCCCAACTGGATAAGCCTTCTTTTCCCATTTCTTGAAGAGAGAAAATATATTTCTGTGAGCTTGTTCAGGAAAAGAAATAACATATCACTTAGATAAACAGAGCATCTAAGAATGCTAAATACTTTAAGTACGTTGTTTAGTACAAATATTGTTTTCTGTTGTTTTATGAGGGTTAACCTTGGCACTGGTAAACGACAGCAAGTGCTTGTTGAAGGAATATTATAGGGTAAACAATGCCATGACTACACTAAATCCAGGTTTCAGATGGGGAGTTATGGTCCTATTTCCTGTATATTTAAACTTGTGAAATGTGGTCATATAAATACTAGAAAAATGGAGGGTCATTATAACCATATTAAGAAGGATATTAATTAAAAACCATAGTTCTGAGAAGAAAGAAAAATGCAATTCTTGGCAACCTAATTGGAAAAAAGGCAGCAGAGATTCTGCTGCTTGGGAAGAATCTATTCTCTGACCTTAGGCTGCTATAAAGGAGCAGAAAAAACCCAGCTGTATCAGGTATTCTAATATATTCTCTTGCTCTTTTTACATAGAAGGCCAATGAAAGCCACACCTTAAGAAAGGGTGAGTTCTGTTCCAACGCTACATGTGGAAAAGTGCAGCAGGAGCTATGTGTGTCCTCAGAAAAGGTTAGAAAAAACTGAAACAAAGTCTTCAATTTTTTGTTACATGTTTTCTCCTTATGGCATCTTTGTTGAGTTCTATTACACGCTTAGCTAACACAAAGCAGAAGAGTAAAACTAAGTCAAAACCCAACCAAAAAAATTCTTATTTAAATTATTATTTCTAAGGAATCAAGGGATAAAAAAGACAGAATATTAAGTAGAAGAGTTACTCAGGCTTTTGCAATAAAAGTCTGGAAAAACAGAATCTTACAAAGACTTGTATGAATGAGATCTTTTGAAAATGGGACTTCACACAATTTGGCTGCTTTTATTTCTATTCTGGGCTCTCAGATGTGATTCCACATGGCATTTCCTCTCCACACTTACCCTCATGGATGAAAGGGAAAATTAACTGTAAAAATCCACATCCTTCAAATATTATGGGATATGCAGTCCAGCCAGAAAGTTCAGCCTAGCAAGGAGAATAGAAGTAGTATTAAAGACAGCTCTCAAGAAATACTGCAAAATTATTCTGAATCAAAGTGCTTCACACTCCTAATAAAAATTGAAAATATTTCAGTTCAGGACTTTTAAACATTTCAGTGGAATATCTAAATTTTCTATATAAAGATACATTTTTAAAAATTACAAAGCATCTAATTATGTAAATAAAAATGTTTCAATAGCTCTGCTTATTCTAGACATTCAATAAGTATTCAGGAAAATAATCACATCACATTTTTTCACGTGTCACAGTGGAAGCCACGGGTGTCAAATGAAGTTAAAAGCTCCCAGATTAGGAATTCACCTATCCATAGACAGCATAAAGCAGAGCCTGTGTCTGGTAGTGAATCTTCTTTTGAGTTTAGTGGGACATGTGCTCGCTGGATGGAATCACATGGCCTGCAGAAAACCCATCTTCTGTTCCCTTTTAAGCTACTGACAGAATTTGAAAAAAATTGGACCCACGACCTCACATGAAGTATTTGGCATATGATCATCTTTCATGTAGGATTTAATAAGATCACAGTGGGAGCTTTCCAGTACTTTCAAAAGAATGTATCTGTTTTAATTAACCTGCATATATTTACTCTCTCTGTGTGAAATCTTGTGCCAAGCAGCACATAATCCTCACTTTTGAATATTAACTTTAATGTATCTCATACACATATGCTATAGGCTTGTGAAAGTATTGCATGTCTTTCTACTTTGGAACAATTATTCCTCATCTATTTGCTAATTTCAACTACATGCTGTGTCAAGTGGCAATGCAGAATCCTAGCTGCAAAATCATTGTCCTACTTTTACTTGTCTCAGTTCAATGTGACAACTTTCTCCCCGTCATCTCCACATCTCACACTTGTCCAAGCCTTCTCCCACCCAACCTCCTCCTTAACTCCTACCACACTTTCAAAATCTCACATTGCACTTCCAACTTGTCTTCCACATGAGCTCACTTGCTCAGAGGAGCATTCCTTGTTTAAGAAATAGCTTTGAAAATGCAGTCCTGTTTTACTAAAAACTGTTCTGCTGTTATGAAATAGCTGCTAATACTTTTGGGGAGGGGCGAGTTTTGTGGATATTCATGAAGACTTTAGCTAGTCATTTACTTGCCTTTAGGTGCTTGGATTTTCAAAATATCAACTCTGATGACAATTTTACACATGATAATTGTTCTCCTGTTTAGCCTTATTTATTTTCCCTCACCTGTATATTTTTGAGGAAAACCAAGATGGAAGCCTCTCCCTGAGCCAGGATCCTCCTTTTCAAACATGCCCAAGGAGAAGAGGTGGGGTGCCTCTTTGGAGAGATGCACTGTTTCAGATGCATTGCTTCCAGAATTCAAAACCAAAAGGAAACAAAACCCAAGGCCACCACACACCTTACTAATGCTGCTGTTTGCCATATCCCTTTCCCCCACGTTTTCTGCACTTGCTGGATATGACCTCCCCAACTCCAGCGGCTGCAGGCATGACAGAATGGGTCACGGTGGAAGGGACCACAGCGGGGCATTTGGTCCAGCATGCCTCCCTCAGGGCCAGCCCAGAGCACGGGGAACAGCGCTGCGTCCAGAAAGTTCTGGAACATCAGGACAAGGCCTGCCGCCCGCCCAACGCGCTCCAGCCGCCGCCGCCTCACAGCAAACCAGGCCAGCCCCCCCAGCCAGGCCTTATGAGGCAGCATGCGCGTGACGTCACACCCCGCAGCCAATGGCGGCCTCTGTTTACTTGGCGGGGCGACGAGAAGGTTCGTTGCATGTTCACGAGGCGGGCCCGTGTCCGCGTGACGTCACTCCCCCATAGCCAATAGCAGCCTCTGTTTGCGGGGGGGTTGCGTTGCATATTCATCTCGTGCATATTCATAGCCGCGCACTGTCGGTGCCGCAGCCGCCGCGGCCAGGGGCGGGCCGCCTAGCCCCGCCCCGCTCCCTCGCGGGCAGCCTCGGCCCCGCCCCGCTCCCTCGCGGGCCGCCTAGCCCCGCTCCCTCGCGGGCAGCCTCGGCCAGTGTGCCCGCGCAGCCCCGCCGCCAGCGGAGGCGGAGCCGGCCCGCCCCTATTTATGCTGAGCCCTGCCAGCAGCGGCGCCGTAAGCGCGGGGCGGAAGCGCCCGGCACCTCCTTCCTCCCGCCCGGGTGCAGGCGACGAGGATGAGCCAAAGAGACACCCTGGTGCATCTCTTTGCCGGCGGGTAGGTGAAGCGAAGCCCCGGGGACGGCTTCTGTGCTTTCCCGTTCTCCTCTCCGGGCTGCGGCTCTGGCCCCGCTCCTGTGCCTGCTGCTGGCTGGGCTGGGCGCGGGGGCGGCGGCGGCCTGAAGCGGCTGCACGGGGACTTGTCGGCAGGGCTGTGAGGGGCTGCCCCACACCTGTGTGCCCGAGGGGCCGCGGCGAGGAGGGAGGGGGCCGCGCTCTGCTTGCCGCCCCGTGCCCTGAGGCCCTTCCGGCCCGCTGCGCGCGGTCGGGCCCGGCCCCGGGTGTTGCGTTGTGTCACGGGTGGAACGCGGGCTCTTGGGGAGGCGGGGGTGGAGGCTTCCCGTAAAACCAGCGCGGTCCCTCTGATCTGCCGGGACTCCCTGGCTGCTCCGTGTGCTGGGGGCGCCCCGCTGGGCACGCTCGTGTCCGAGGGCCGCTGTATCCATGGAATGCTTTTGGGCGCTCCAGTGCGCGCTGCATGACCGTGTGGGGCTTTGGCACGGTCGTGCAGCTCTCCACCCACCAAGGCAGAAGAAATGGGAGGGAAGAATGTGCCCAGAAGTAAAGATGTAGACTTAGTTAGGTTTGAGGTAACTTTTGTACCTTCACAGTTATTAGTGAAGTTTCAAAATGTATGTTTTTTAGTTTCAAAACGTATGGGCTGTTGTATGTGGTTGCGCAGCCTGTGGTTCTTCCAGGGGCACGGTGGGAAGGGCCCCTGGCTAAAAGGGAAAGCTGAGAGTCCTCATGAGCCTGACTGTAAAAGTCTGTTTGGGCAGTGAGCATGGCTCTGCAGAAGTGACAGCCTGAGGACATGCCTTTCATCCCACGAGAGGGCCTGAAGCGTGATTTCCCTTTGTGCTCTTCATTGACAAAAATGAGCTTGCTTGCTTCTGGACTGAGGTGTTTGAGGTGGAAGAATAGTGTATTGATTCTGAGGAAGTCTGAGTGACTTGAGTACATGTGAGTACTTTCTCTGCTTGTGGCACACTTTGCAACACTGTGTATCTGGTCTAGTGCCTGTGCAGTGGCTTTTTCATCCCCTGAGTTTCTTGCTCTCTGTTTAAGAGGAGAGTGGGTATGCAGAGGGAGGCCCAAGATGGAGCAGTGTGTACTTTTTCCTTCAGACTTTGCAAACTTATAAGCATTCAGAAAAACAATAGCAGGAGCTCAAGAAAGATAAGGAGCTGCTGGAGAGGGTCCAGTAGAGGGCTGCAAATATGATGAGGGGTCTGGAGCATCTCTGATATGAGAACAGACTGAGGGAGCTGGGCCTGTTTTCTGGCCCAGTCTGGAGAAGAGTGAGAGGGGATCTCATTAATGCATACGAATATCTCAAAAGACGTGCCAAGAGGATGGTGCCAGACTTTTTTCCATGGTGCCCAGTGAAAGATGAGCAGAGGCCATAAACTAAAACACAAGAAGTTTCAACATTAGGAAGAATTTCTTTATATTGAGGGTGGCAGAGCACTGGATTAGGCTGCCCAAGGAGGTTGTGGGGTTTCACCTCTCTTCCAACCCACCTGGACATGTTCCTGAGTTACCTGTTCTAGGTGCCCCTACCCTGGCAGGGACACTAGACAATATGATCTCCAGAGCTCCTTTCCAGCCTTCAGGAATCTGTGAGTGTTGCCTTGTAGCCCATCAGCTTGACAGCTCTGCACAAGAGCTCTCTTGGGCAGAGCTGTGTGTTATGTCAGAAACAGGTTTATAAAACTGAAACTCAAGAGCAGATGAAGATTGCTCAGCTGCACTTGCTCATTCCTATTTATCCTGAGCAGTCTGGTCGATGGGTGGGTGCTGGCCAGCTGGGTCAGGGGTTATGCTCTGAGGAAAAGGCTGAGTGCCAGCCACATGTTTCCTGTAGCCCTAGTTCAGCCAAGCTAACACTGTGTATTTGGTCACATTTTGCAGTAGAAGAGTTTTTTTGGGTCATCTCGTGACTTTGCAAGCATAGATCACCTGAGTGATCTTTAGCCTTCAGAAACTTAGAGGAAGAGAGCTTTGTTTCGCTTTAAGCTGCACCAGACCCTCTATGGAAACAACGCAATTATCTGCTGGCTTTTGGGGTTTGGTTTTTTTTAGCGTTCAAGTTCTTTCTTCAGTTCCTCCTTTCTTCAATGAACTTTTACAGATGACATTGCTGGTGTAGTAACATAAGTGGGGCCATCCTGGGATTGCTCTGTAGCTGCCTAGTCTAGGGGTTTTTTGTGTATCTTCTCTTTTTCCACAGCTTAGTCAAATAGAACTGTTGTCACTGTAGACATTATGTTGGTAGTGTAAACTCAGGTGCTTTTATTCTAAACCAAGGATGCAGTTGAATATTTTCCATTCTTAAATTAAAAAGTCATGTGATTGAAATGTAGGATGTAGATTAACATTTTTGCTTCAAGTAGTAAGTTATAGTTACTTTTCTAGTTGTTAGACTCATGTTAGAAAGTAGTGGAAAACCTTAATGTTTTGCTTTATAGGAAAGATTAACATGTTTTGGATATACTGGCTTGCAACCATGCAGTGGAAATTCAGGTTTTTGGCTGCAAAAATAGCATTCAAGTTTTCATTATTTCCAGAAAGCTTATGACAGTAATTCTGTATCCTACCAACTTCCACCAGAGCAGTGAACTTGCCTGAGCATTATTTCCTCACCAAAAGGAGGAGTTTGGGTTAGGAGGTGGACAGCTGCTGTTCTGAGTTCACAGTTGGATAGTCTCAGGTTTGCTTCTTTTCTTCACTGTTGGTGTTTCTTGTAGAAAATTGGGAAGAGTCTTCTTATTTGTCTTGATTATAGAAATGTCTGAAATTGGTCTGTTAATGAAATCACTCTGTCTGACAGAGGTCCTTAGCAAATCCCTGGCTGAAATGGTTAAGATGCATAAAAGGTATTTAAAATAAATGTTTGAATTCTCAGCAAGATCAGACACTGTTGAAATGTATGAAGTAAAGGTAAGAGACCCTTGGGCTTTTCTGATTTCAGAAGATCATTAATAATGTGTAGCAGGTATTGTGATGATGGGGGCTTTTTTACGCCCTTTCAGAAAACAGCCACTTGAGCCATAACTGAGTTGCCAAGTACTCAGATCCTCTCTTCCCTAAAATGCATTCCTGGCATAACCCTGGATGTGTTTCAGAACAAGTGAGAAGGAGGTTAGTGCCTTTCTGTCCAAACTTGAGGTTATTTTTATATTCAGATATGTTTCTGTGTGAAATAAAGCAGTGTTTGTTTAAAGCTTGTGGTTTGCTCCATGGGGTTACTAAATTGCATGAAAATTGCTGTCAGTACTTGAGAAACTGTGCTACTGGTATTCTTCTCATATTTCTATCTAGATGCTTTGAGCTGTTTTTACCTAATAGAAATGTTACTGTAAATATTGATTTATCCTGGCTCCTAATAGAAGTTACACTGTTCATGTTGATGTTTGTTTTGGATAATGGAACCCAGTGATGCTTGATCCCCTGGTGGTGTTTTTCCTGTTTTCACTTGTAAGTTTCTGTGTGGCAGCATATCAGGAGGATTTTATTTTGACACTGTTAATTAGAAATACCAAGTTTGATTAGTATTTTGTAGATTAAGGATGTGAGCTTAACTTACACTTCCTGAGTTTCAACAAAGAAACATAACTGGTGAGTAAGGGTGTTAAGGGTTTCTGGCTGCTAGTACTCAAGCTGAACAGTGTAACAGGGAAACCCTGAAAATTCAGGATTAATTTATGCTGTCTCTTGCTGTTTCTGAAAGCTGTACTTGCTAAAGCCCTTCTATACTCTCTAAAGACTGACACTGTACCCCTAATATCCAAAGCTGCGACTTCGTTAATGTAGAAGTAACTCTGGTTATAAGACAGCTCCATGAAACTGCTGTTAGATTTGGGACCTGAACTTGCAGTAAGTGATGAAGAGATAAAAAGGTGTTCTGTTTGCAAGTGGCTTGGGTACTTTTTTTTTTTTTTGACAGAGCTTTGAGCTCAGTTTTCTTGCTGTTTCTTTTGACAGCCAGTGTTTGCATTGGGCTTTCATTTTCATACAGGAAAGATAAGTAGCTGGTAAAATACATGAATGAATGTAGACCCAAGATAATAGGGTCAAGGGTTATCTTCAAGTTTTTAAAGCTGTGGTTACAAATACTGCGGAAGGTAACTCTGAAACTAGCACTAGGCAGCTATGGCTTTTGGTTTTATAAAATACATCATTATCTCAAGGAAAAGAAATTTGCACTGTTTTTCGGTTCTGAGCCAGCTTACACTGGTATTTGGAATATTACTCTGCTTTAGAGCATTTTTACACAATCCAGAGTCCCTTGTCCATACTGGAGCTGTTGTTAATTGCAGGATGAAAGGTAACAGAAGATACAAATAATACAGGTCTGTCTGAGGAAAATGGCTGTCAGAGCTGTATCTGTTGAACTGTTAACAGAATTTAAAGCCCAATAATTCCAGGGTTCTGTTAATGCAGTGAGGTGATGGACTTCTAAATGGACATTTTGCATCAAAATAAATATGTTGGGGGTGGTGTGGGGTTTCGTGGGATTTTTTTCAATGGGTGCTTTCAGGAGGAGAAATGTTCTCCTTAGTTTAGGAGAACATTGCCATCTTCCTAGATTGTTCTGTCCAAGAGATGTCAAGTAGACAACTGTTCTTCATGTCATTGTTGTTCTTTTAGATTTATCATGATCCTGCAGATGATAACTACATCTTATCATGTCCATGTATCTTGTTTCACTGAGTGTGATGTCTCTTAAACAGTACAAGAAAGCTCAAGTTGAAAATTTAATTTTCTAACTTGACTGTATTAATAGTAGTGGGATTTTAGTCTTCCTTTTTTAACCAGTGTCTTTATTTTTGTGTGTTTACCTACTATCTTTGCTTTTTTTCCCTTCAAATTACTTGGGCCCTACAGGTGGATTCTCATACCCCTTTATGATAGGGTGTTCCTGATGAAAGTCAGCTTTTTTATACTCACTTGGTAAAGCTGAGGAAGGCTTGTAGTAAACATTGATTAGAGGCAAATGTCACATTTAAGATAGATAAGATGACAGATAAGTCGTCTTCTGAACAGCAGTCATTGGAAACTGCAGTAAGCATTCAGACACAGGAGTGTCTCAGGTCTTGCCATTCTTCACTTCCCATTTGCACTGTGTCAGCAGGAGTGAATTTGCTCACCTACTTATTCTATCAGGTGAAATTCATCTAATCCTGGAGAAAAAGTTACATAATTAGTAAGTGTTCCTGCAAGTCATACTTGCTGGGGCCTAGTGCATGCATGACTGGAGGAACTCAAGCCCAGAACGGTTTTAGATAGTAGAAATTTCTAAAGTAGTTTACAAAAATCTCATCTGCATTATCAAGGAGAAGAAATCTAATAGTCTTCAAACTGTTAAAAAAAAGATTTTCTGAACTATTCTAGTTCCTAATTTGTGTTAAAGCACAAACTAAAAATACTCCCCCTTAATTTGAGCCAGCGAGGAGGGGAGCAGGAAAGGTGGCAGCAGTCTGCTGGCAATTTATAGAGCACTTGTTGTAGGCTGGAGCTGGTGGCTGCCTGTTAATGACCTGCCAGGATCTGAGCACAAAAACATAGCTGTCTCTGATGATATTCCCAGTAGTGTGTTAAATAAGCAAGGCCGGAAATACATTTCTAAGTAAAATACACTGTCGTTGATGCTGGTGACAGAACAGCTGCTGTGCTTCTTGGAACTTGCTTGTTTGTACAGAGCACATATTCTTGAATTGTTTCTCTTCTTTGTTTACCCACAGAGTTCTGTTTGCTGACAGTTTTTCATAAACAGATTTTTGTCAAGCCTTGTGGTGTTTATCTTAAAGGTCAAGTGGCGTAGACAAGTCAGGGTAGTTACTGGATTGTGCCTTCATTTAGTAGTTTAATTAAAACTCTGTCGATCTTGTGACCATTGAGAAAGTTCTGGTTCCTCAACTATCAAGACCTTTCTTTCACTCCTTCAGTTTCAGCTTTTGTCTCTATTCTATGGGGCTTTTTGAGGGCTTGGAAAGTGATGTATTACTTTGACAGAAGTAGAAATTGGGAATTTTGCCAAGACTCGCATTACATAACCACATAGCACTCTAAAACGTCTCAGCTTTCTTCAACTCTAAGTAGCAATTTGAGATCTTGAAGATCGGAGACAGAGAACAAGTTTGATTGAAACTATCAACGGTTAGTGGAAAACATTGAAAATATTCTTGGGTTTAGTTGAGACGTCTTAAAAATTGTTTAAAAAAGCCTAACCAAAGACAACAGCAAGAAACTGCCAAGGATGCTGATTATTTGAAGTTACTTGGATGGCAGAATGTTGTGCAGGTAAAGGCTCTTAAAGAGAGGTGGGGGATCTGCTGCTTCCTTAGGATGGATGTGAACATAGTGCTGGCTGTGGTTACATCTGCTGCGCAGTGCCTGCTGTAGGCAAACTTGGTAAGAGCATGCACAGAGTAGCTGTTTTAGCTCTCCTCCCCAGTAATCCATTTCTGAGTGAAGGGTGTCTGACCCATCCACAGTACATGTCTGGCAGAAGTGCTGCAGTCAGGCATCCCTCGTGATTTGGGTGTGGTGCACGGGAGCATGCAGAGCATGAGCTCCAGGTCAGGGTTAATCTGCAACTTTAGGAAATTTTTCTGCTGTGATGTAGCTGGGGGGACTATTAAAGGCTCCAAGCTATGTTCAAGAATGCAGGTCAAGTTTTTTTGCCCTCATTTCTGCCCCACATCCATAGCATTTCTCTTGTTAATATAAATCATACCTCGTGCTTTCTCTTGTGATTACTGTTGCTTGAAAAAAAGTTCTTTTGTAACCTGTCCAAAATCAAACGCAAAACAGTTTTCAAGAGAGTAAGCACAAGGGGAACAGAAATGGAGAGATTGCAAGAAAGGAAATAAACTCTAAAGCCAACTTCCTACATTGCCTGCATAGGCACATTACCATGGAGTGGGGTCTGTTTTGAACTGCAGGGAACACAGCAACTTTGTCTCAGAGCTTTAGAGCTCCTGTGGCTTCATGTCAAGTTGTTTTGAAAGCTGACCTACCTCTGCTGCTCATGTGCTGTTCATGTCATGAACCTTCACATGTTACAGGCTCCTACTGCTTCCAACCCTGGCTAAAATAAATATTAGCACATCTACTCTCTCTTTCTGCAACTCTAATTTTAAAATAAGCCTATTTGTAGCTTACTGTTTAAGCAAGTGAATTGTTCATTCAGAGCAGGCTGCTCTAAGGTCTGTGTCAGGCTGTAACTGCATGTGTTCAGCACGCACTGAAAGACTGACTTTCATCTTCCTGTGATGACACTTTTTTTCCAGACTGGAAAAGAAGCTCGATATCTTTCCTCAATTAAACTTTGGAAGAGAATAGATTTCAGTCTTATGCTGAAGTTAGGCATGGGTAAGATGCCTTTAGGCTTAGTAATAGGATACCTCTAGGTCACTGGGTTTAAATGGAGTTAAGTGAACATCATCAAACTTGGCAGCTGTACTCTCAGTTCACTTCATACAAACAGATTAAGTTTGTAGGATGCAGTGCTGCAGTTGCACAGCTAGGAATGTAGGTATTAATGACTGAGTTCTGAAGAAGCCCAGGAAGGCTCTGAGCAGAGCTGTGCAGGGCAGTGTGTTCCTGGCTGTGTTGTGCTTGAGCAGAATGCCAGGAATTGCTCTGTCAGCACAAGTCATGCACGGCTCTCCTTGGCTCACTCTCAGAAACAAGAGACAGACTGAAGCAAGCTCTGCAAGTCTTCACCTGCTCAGCCATGTGAGCTCTTCTAGCTTTGCAGGTTCTACTACACAGTGTCTGATCTGCCTTGCAGAAATGGGCAGAGCTCAGGAAGCACTTGGACAATCACTGCTTTCATGGTACAATGACCAAAATACAATTGGGCTCTTGAAGATGTTATTAAATTGCCACACCACAGATTTTATCAGTTTTTACATGTGGCCCTGCATGGATAGTGCATAAATCTTTTCTGCCCTTAAGGATTTTTGGCACCTTGTTTGTGATCAGGAGCACACTACGCATTAAAAAAAAAAAAAGTTAAAATTTACCATAAGAAGTTAAATATTTAAGCTACTGAGCTACTTTCCAGAACTGATTTGAACAGCATGTACCAAAGACTATGCACTTTCACTGCTTTTTGTCTGTTTAAATTTTCATTTCAAGTTGTGAGGTTTGCAAACTGACTTAACAATTTGCTTGCCTTCAAGAGCAAATAACTGTCATTGTCACACATGTTCCCATTGGTTCTTCACTTTTTGTAGTGACCATGTTGAGAATAATGTCAATTCTATGTGAATATATCTTTGCAGTTAAACATGTGATGATCCTATTTATCTTTTTAGATGTGGAGGTACTGTTGGTGCAATTCTGACATGTCCACTGGAAGTTGTAAAAACGCGACTGCAGTCCTCCTCTGTGACTCTCTACATCTCTGAAGTTCATCTCAACACTGTGAATGGTGCTACCGTCAACCGAGTAACCAGAGTTTCTCCTGGACCTCTCCATTGTCTGAAGTAAGTGTACCTGGCACAAGGGTTTGGGTTCATTTTGGGGAGGGAGAAGGACAGAGGTGTGTTGGACAAATCTGTATGAAAGATTCAGACTCTTACATCTGTCATGTTCCCAATGAAATTACTTCCCATATGTTGCCTTTCAACTTTGTGTTTCCAATTTTTTGAGTGTCCTTTGTGCTTGAGCTTGTATCTTGAATTAGCCAGAGCATGTATATTTTGTGCAATTCACAGCTCCAAAATTCGCTGGGAACATCTAAGTGCCAGACTCTCATTTTTGTCCTGAAAAAGTGTTAGTGTAAGACTTTAACTGTTTTGTGTCCAAATCATAGAAGCTACCGAATATGGAGGCAATTAAAATTAACTTAGCTTCTTAGTCTCTTTCAGCTTTCACCATCCCAGACAGTTTCTGCCTTTTAATGTCTTCTGCTGGATGTGTGACTAGTAACACTCTTTTAGAGCTAGTTATAAAATAGCTAAGGCCAGCTTTTGCAATGATCTGGAATGTCTCATGTGTGTATTGCCTCACTGAATGGGGGCTGCCTTTCCCCTTCTTGCTGGCAGTGCTTGTGTGGTTCAGGAGCCAGCAGGAAAGTTGTAAGGCCACAGTTAAACTGCTTGTACAGCCCACAAGAAGGGTTCATTTCACCCTGGGGGACTCAAGCTTAGCTGGTTAAGAGGAGGGGGAGGTACCTTCAGTATTAGGGACTGAGGGGAGATTTCCTCCAGGAAGGACCTGCTGCTCCTCGCATTAGAAAGCTGGTCAAGTTTTGCCAAATTCTATCTTCTATTCCCAATTAGTAAGTGAGAAGAGTTTGTAGAGAGCCCCTTCTGGCAGTTGAAGTGTAGGATTTAAGCTTAATGTGGTTAGAGGATAGAACTTGCTTAAATGGGGCTTGTGCCCAGATAGCTCTTTGAATGGAAGGATCATTCTTACTGTGCAAGTTTTCATTTGGAGCCTTTTCATGTGTGAGGATCTCATGGATGAACATGTTGGGAACAGGTATGTGGGAAAGAAAGGCTTGGATTGTGGCAAGCAAGGAGAGCTTCATCCAACGCACTTGACTCAGTGGCTTTTCTTGATGGAAGTTGAGCCCTTCAGCTTCTTTCTGAATGTTTGGTTATGAATTTATTTTCCATGTAGAAACATACATAAATGAGTAGCAGGTTGAATAGATTTGTGTTTGTTATGCTTCTCTGCTAGAAGCCTGCTATGCTTTAAATGCATGCCTAAAACTGAAAATAACTTGGTATTCCCAGGAAGCAAATTCAGAGTGAGGCAGAGGTAGTCCATGATGAACTTCATTGGTAGGGCTTGTTTATTTTGTTGGTTTGTCTTAACAATTGCCCTCTGACACATGTTGTACAAGAATGTGTCTCTTCTGCTGCTTTTGTTCTTTGCTTAGATGTGTGTTCTTTCAGATCATTATCAAAGGGCTGAGATCCAAAGCCTGGGTTTCAAATTCTTTAAATACAGTAAATATGAGAAAATCCCAAGTGACATGGCAATAAAAATACATAGGTGTAGGACATAATTACCCTTGGTATTAGGGCTTTTTGATGAGGAAATAAAACTGGACTGCTTTGTCACTGTCATGCCCTTACTGTCACTTGGTATTTTTTGACTCATAGTTGACAGAGTTTGGTTGTCTCATAGCAAATTTGGTGCAGTGCTCCAAGGCTCGCATTACTTAGTCTAAAAGCAGACTGAATCAGGCAAATTATGTCAGAATTTCAGTGAACTGACTGCTGTGGAATCACTTCTGCATCTTAAGCATCAGTGGAGGTGACTTCAAAGACATCTGTGTCAGGAAACAAACTTAGAAGAATAGATTACTCTATTCTCTGGCAACAAAAGCAAGTTATTTTTTTCTTAAATATCTGTGTTGCATGTCATATTACATATTCTCATCATTCATCTTGTACAATTTAAACCTGAGGTCTTGCTAATGGAAATCTTGCCAGCCTCCATGTGACGTGAAAAGGTCAGTTGAGGCTATATGGAGCACTTGTCCTGCTCTTCCAACCATGGATTTGCCCTTAACTGCTTTCAATAAACAAGTGCAGGCTCTGGGATCAGCTCTTTATGCGGAAAGTTTGTGTCTTATTTTCAGTGCAGCCTCTGGCACTCTTCCAGCTGGTGTCTGAATGCAAAAGAGTATTAGTAACTACTTCCATTATAATCCTGTCTGTTGCAACCTCTCTTTAGCTCTTTGCTGCTCTGTCAAATTCAGGACTCTAGATCCAAAAGAAGCAAATAGTCCTGGTACCCTTCACTCCTAAGTTTCTCTTAAGACACTGAGATTCCCGCTGCTGTGAATACCTGTATGTGCTATATGTGCATGTACACATATGTAACACATGATGTGGTAGTAGTGACTTCTAAGGAGTGGTTTAAGTGGACACAGATCACATTAATTTGGTTCAGCACTGCAAGGCTCAAAAATGCTTTCAGGATGACAAACAGGTCCAAATAATTTGTATTTCCAATGTACCTTTGAGTATGTGTTCAATATTCCAATTACTGCTGTGGGGCAATGCTACCCACATAGTGAAATGATAGCTAAGTGTTATGGAGACAAAGCTAGGATGTTGCTGGACACACTATATATCAGCATTCCTAAACAGCAGTGGTAACTGCAGAACCATTGGTTGATTTTTTTTGCTTAGTAAAAGCGAAGGTAAAGTTTCAGTTTGATTCAGCAGCAGAACGATGGTGAAGCAGCTGCTGGAAGTCAGAATAGGCTCGGAATCTCCTTCAGTACTATAGATTGCTTTCACTTCATTTGTTTGTTCTGATAGTAAATTCCAAACAAAATGGCCATTTATAGAAGGGTAGTTTACTTTATTGTGTAATTGACTTGTCATTAACCTGCATGGCTCTTTGAAGATGAAATATACAGGAGAAATATTTTTGTGCATTGGCCAATGTTTCTAAATCAATAAGCACAGGATTCTGTTTTGCAGCATCTGGGAATGTAGTTAAGAATTAACTTTAAATCTGATTCTAAAGTAATTGCTAGAGCAATTCGTAGTAATGGATGCAGGTAGTCCTTGTTTCTCCTCCCATGTCCTACCATACTTTGTAAAATGCCAATGTGATTAGCATCTAAATTGTGGGGCAGATTGATTTCACCAAAACTGAATACAACACATAGTCTCTAACTGTGCCAGGGTACCTTGCTGCACAAGGATTTTTAACTCTTTGTAAAATCAACAACTACATGGGATCTGTATTGCAAAACAAAAGGATTAATAATGCCTTATTAGGGGCCTCAACTCACTGATTGTATCCCTGCTTCTCTGTAAATTCCATAAATGGGGAATTTACTGCTGCCTTCCAGGCAGTGTTTCCTGAGCTGTGTTTGTAGTAGGCATGGTACAGGAAATGTGAGGACTGTGCTGTGGCTGTGACTCTGCATGGGTTATGCTCCTGTCTCAGCTGCTATCAGTGAATTGCTTTGCATGGATAGATAAGGATTGTCTTTTCTGGAACAAGTCAAAAAGCACAAAACCACTGGCTCCACAGCCCAGCAGCCGTGCTTGGGTAGGAGCACACAGGCAGCAGCTCAGAACTGATAGGAGAGAATCCCTGCTAGCCTCCAAGGAAGGGCCACTTCTCCCATTGACCTTTTCAATTTCCTTTTACTGTAATCACCATGTCTTAAAGAATAAAGCTAAGAATGGGCTTCTAGTTGAATACTTAGTGGATTTTAGTAATTTATGGGTATGAGAAAGGCAGGAAAAAGAGGAAAGCAGCCCTCCATATAGCAGCTTCTGCCATGCAACTTAGTGTCCTGTTGGGAATCTTGTGGAATCACACTGGAGTAGCACATGCAAAGCCATGTTGAGGTTTTTCTCTTTTTGACTGGAGGAGATAATAAATTGCCCAAAGTGTCCCTGACAGGGTGTTGTAAACAGAGCAACATCTTCTAGAATGCCTCTTGGACAGCAATGGCTCAGTGAAACTGAACTTCTGAAGTCTCTCTGCTCTCCTTCTCTCTTGCCCTTTGTTCCCTGGTCCTCCCACTCAAAAACATTCACAAACATTGGGAGCTGAAGGGTGGTGAAAGGAATGTAGCATAGAATAAAGTATTTTTGCTTCCTGAACAATCTACAACCTACATGAATGGGAACCTTTCCATGCTTAGTATTTTCTGCCTGATTCAAGGACACTTTAACTTCCTAACAGACAACCTTGTGCATGTAAGTGTTCCTATATAGAAGTTAAATCTTTATTGACATCCTAAGTCTTACCTTCTGCATTTCGTGTATGGTTTTCATGGTACGTTGAGCAATAATGTAGGTTTTTTTTATGCTGTTTCTAGGAAATTACTAATATTTTTGTGGTCAGCACTGTATTATTGTCAGTTACTATGAAGGTTTCTCACATGATGTAGTTTTGGTGGTTAGTGCATTCCTTAATTTTGCTCTGAATGTTACAGTATTGTCTTCTTTTCTAGGATGATCTTGCAAAATGAAGGCCCTCGTTCTCTGTTCAGAGGGTTGGGTCCTAATTTAGTAGGTGTTGCTCCTTCCAGGTAAGTACAAACATGCACAATAAATGAAATACATTAAGGGCTTTAAGGTGTATTTGAAACAAGTCTTGCATCTGCAGTTGTAAATACTTAATTAGCAGCAAGTAACCTTTGGAGGAAGCCTGTTCTGAAACTTCGGAAAGGGTGAGACACTGGGTAAGGCAAGAGACTCACCAGCTGTCCCAGAGAAAGCAGATCAAGCAGTGGGCTTGGCTCCAAAGGGTACTGGGGCAGTGCAGGGGCTGAGGATGTAAATCTGATCTAGTTGGCAGTGGTGTTGCTGTTGTCTGTTGCTCTGCATCAGCACAAACACTCCAGCTACTCAGCTGGTGCTGGCAGGCAGAGAGAGGAGCAGATTACTCCAGAGTTTGAATTTATATTTACCTTGAAGTGTTAGCTGAAGTTCAGTCCAAAAATAGGAGAATACATGGGAAATACTATAGAAACAAAGCCATGTAAAAGTAATATAATTACTTAATCATGGGTGAGGATACTTGAAGTTGTTTCCTGGCTCCTATTTTTTCTCTTCTATTTAAGAGAAGAGCCTTTATGCATAAGGAATATATTCCACAAAGGTTTTATTCTTGCCTTGACTTAGTGCCTTGCTTTTGTTTATGTGTTTTGTTTAAAGAGAAAGCATTCCAATCTCCTGCACAATCAGTTGCAGAGTATCTTAACTTTGCTGGTCTGAGGTATTTGGGTGTTTCTGAAAAACATTACTAAACTGAGCTTTAGATCTGATGAGGTAATGTTCTGTAGATCCTCTGCATAAATACAAGAAAAACATAATGGAGGAATTGGATTATCTGTATTATAGCAAATTTTTTAAGGGTTTAGGAATATCTGAGGTATTTTCTGAGCACTGACTTAGCACTGCTCTTTGGAAAAGCTGAAGTAAATCCAGTAGCATTTTTGTTCTTGACACCTATGGGATATCAGCACTTGCTAGTCTGGAGAGCCTGTACTTTTGTAAAATAGACCAGTCTGTTCTATCAAATCTTCAAGACTGATATCAGTTTAATAGCAATTTTTATCTAGGAATGGGATCTATTGCGTAAGTGACTACCCTCCGTGAAAAATACCCTTCATTGAAAAAAAATTATTTCTTTTCAGTTAATTACATGTTAAATCTTCTGTTTCCCTTTGCTTCTCCCCCCAGGTGAAATACTTAGCTTATTTCCTCCCATCCACCATACCAAAAATGTCAACTTGATGTAGTGTGTAAACCTTATTTATAAGCACATCTTTATTTCCCTCCGGCTGAGTCTGTCTTCATCCACTACTTCATTTCAATTAAGCATTAGCTAAGTGGATTTAACATCAGCTCTTTGTTTAAATAAGCTGTAGAGAAGCATGTTTCATAACACATGCAGTGTACTTAACTGAGTTCAGGTTCCATTTTGGAAATTACACCCATAAAGCAAGCACTTTTTTTTTGTAATAAAGAAAAACATGTTTGCACAGCTAATGAGGTTAATGTTCTGCTCAGGAAAAGCTGCACGTTCACTTTTTCTCTTGCACAGGGGCACCTGTAGATTTAAAACAACTGAGTTACGGCCTGAAATATGAGGTTTAGATGTGCCTGAAATAAGTTTTTTTGCTTAAATGAGCAAAAACAAGCACTTTTCATAATATATTGGGATGCTGACTTTGTCTGGCTTTGTTTTGATACCAGCTCACAGACATGAGTGTAGCACAAGTTTATGTTTTTCATGGTGTATTCAGAGACAAAACTCAGTGTCTATTATAAATGCAGAACTCTGGAAGCAAAATGTGAAGCTCAGCTTCACAGCTGTTCTAGCATTTAAGTAAAAATATTTATAACCATGAGTTATTAACATTTACATCTTAAATGCTATAGTAATAAGAATGTGATTTTTTTTTTTTTTCTAAAGAAGCTACGTACTTGCTAGTTCTCTTTAAATTGTCCAGCTATTGAAATGAGTGTAGGTCCATTAGAAGAACTTTGTTCTGTTATTAGTGTTGAAGAATACTGGAACTTTTTCCACGGTTTTCTTCCCTGGCTGAACTTCCTGGTGTCACAAAAATCATTGCCATATTTCAAACTATCTGTCCTTCCCCATACTAATTGGTAATTGGAGATGTTGTTTAAAAACAAAAAGTTCCAGTGGCACATTTTGGTTTTTCTTTTCCATTCCTAGAATAATCCCACTACTTTGCAAGAGTTAATCCTTGAGTAGTTCTTTGCTGAGGAAGGAAGTTTTAGCCCATGATCCCCTTCAGTCACTGAATTTAATGGCACTGCTCAGGATTTTGACATGTAAAACATAACATAACTTGGATTTTGTTCTAATTTTAGAGCAATATATTTTGCTGCTTACTCAAACTGCAAGGAAAAGTTGAACAGTATTTTCAGCCCAGATTCTACCCAGGTACACATGATTTCAGCTGGAGTGGCAGGTAAGGATCTGTAACTTTTTTGCTTCATCCTACAGTCATATCTGCAAATGAGAGGTGACAATAAATGTGAGGAAAAAATCCCCAACAAAACAGCACATTTTTGGTAATTGAATGATGTCTTTTTAGTGGTTGTTTGCCTTGGCCTCTCATTAAACAGGCTCTCTGGAGAATATGTGCATGAAACTGCACTGAGTGATAAATAACAGTGTGTGTGAGCAGTCTTCTCTAGAAAACTTGCATGCCTGCTTTTTCAATTGTAAATTCATGAAATGAAAAATGTAATCTTTCAAAACAGTAACTTGTTGCTCTGTAAACTATAAACATTGTTTGCACTGACTTCTGGTTTAATTCTTCTTAATCAGTTTTTTTTACCACCACTTTCTGCTGCATCTTCGTATATTTGACTGATTTTTGTCTTTCAGAAATATGCCTGCAGACATTTGTAAATTATCTGTAACACTTTCCCCTCCTTTGTTCCTATACCAGTCTATGGGAAGTTTACCACTAAAGAGACAGAGAAGAGCAGATTTTTCATAGCTTTCATCTCTTTTCATCTCTGAAGAAATAATTCCAATTTTATATCTGCAGGGTAACTTTGGTATATTTTAGCACCTACCATTTGTTGTTTGATTTGTTTATTCTGTGCTTTGGGGTCATTTACAATAGGGAGTTAAAGGCAACTGAGCTGAGTTATGGTCATGGGCTTGTGCTGGGAAAATCAAAACTTGGGCTGGCAATGCTTTACCTGTTGTTGCCTGTGCTTTTCCTGCACAAAAACAAATTTTCAGGGTTTTTTTGTAGGCCACAGGCTCTTCACAGGTGAATCCTGACAATTTAATTGTTGAAGTTTCTAATTCCTGTCAAATTTTACAACAGTCTATAGAGTGTGAGTACCAGCAATCTGGAATGAACTTGACAAATGGGTGATGTCAGGATAAAGAATAGGATTAGTTTTCTATTTAATGCTTGCTAATAATCTGATACAAAGAAATTTTATATAGCATATGGAATATAAGTGACATTGGCTTTATACTTAAATGACACTAAAGTTCATCTCTGGCACATGAAGTGTTTTGGTAGTTTTTAATCTTTGAGATGCCAGGAAAGCTCTTTTGTTTTGTCCAAGTCAGACAAGGAGGATGCAGGGTTTGGGGTTTTTTTATCTAGAAGTGTGTGGTTTTGTTTGTAGGTCCTAGCATGGTGAATGGGATGGAAGGGGAGTTAATGAAGAGTTCATCCTAATCAGTGAATTGCACCAAGAAAAATGAAATCTTCAGCTCCTTGTAAAGGGAATACATCATGCCTTTAAATTTAGGTGCACAGGGAAGTATGGGTGATATAAACAAATCTGTCCTCAGTTGAAGGCAACTTGTGCATCTTGTGCAATGCTGCAGACAAATGAAGGTTCAGAGTGTTCCTCATCTTTGGAAGTTCCTGCCCTCATTCTGTATTGAAAAGCACATTTATGGAGATGTGCTGTGGTGCCTTTTCCTGAGTGTTTGCAGCCTCAGGCTGTAGTTTGTCATGGAGTTCTATAGCTGCTTCCCTTCCAGAAGGTTGGTGGTATGCATTTGTACATACGACTGCAGGAGACTGGTGAAATGTTGAGCCTTAATTCCTGTTTGCCTTTTTTACTTTTGTATGCAAGTTTTAATATTGAACAGCTCTTGGGGCTGTTAACTTTCTCACACTTCCAGAGTTCTGCAGTTGTATTTCTAAACCACAGTCAGTAAAACAGAATGCTCAGTGCAGGCTCACACCATAGGTCTTGGCAATGGCATTTGGAGTACAGAAATTCTCAGGTTCTTTGACAAACCATATTTCAATACACTGTTCTGGTGTTCTGATACATGAAAAGGACTCTGCAGTTAAAATTAACAGTACTTTCTTGGGAATGTGCTAACCTTGTTTTTGTAATTCTAATATATTTCAGAAAATGCACTTAAACCAGCTATTAACAGTTTTACCTCCGAGGTTTGTATTGCTGTATGATGCAAATCACCTTAAAGACATGGCAAAATAACAGGGACAAGATCAAATGTGAGCTCTTATTTGGTTGTCAGGTTAATACAGAAGATCATTGCAATATTTGCTTTGGAACTGAAGGTTTTAGAATTGGCAAGGTAGAAAAATACTTCAGAATTAGCAAAAAATAATCAGTATTGGTGTTTTTCTTTTTCAGCTGCCATTGGTTTCAGTAAGGAGTAATTCAGTCTTAAATGAGGGTTGTTGTTTTGTTGGTGGTTTTTTGGTGGGTTGTTTTTTTTATTTTTTTGGATATGACCTTTCTGTTTCATAAAGTCTAATACCTAATTAGCATGAAGTGGGATTTGTGCTTGCAAAGCTTTTCCTGTAGGTTGCAAAATACAGTAATGATGCAAAAATACATTTTTTTTAAAAGACAACTGTAACTTTGTTTTATGAAAGTACTGCAAATAGTGAACTCTGGTCAAGTTTAAATTCTGTTTATTTGTGTCATGTGCTAATGCATGTCTCAGGCTAGATTAACATCGTTGTTAAATAAGGATTCTTTTATGCACATGGAGTTTTTGGGAGTGAAAAGCTGACACAGTATTTTAAACTTTATTATTGTTGGTTGGTTTTAGGCCTGATTTTTCCTTCTCACAATACATATTTATGGTTTTAAGATTCTTCTACCAAGTTTGTTTTATTCCAGGGAGAATGAATTATATACATACTAGTAACTGATGCCTTATGCAAATGGAAATGAATGCTGTCCTCTTGCTGTGCTAGTTTCCAGCATATAGTTCATGTCCCCTCATACCTAAAATATCTCTGTTGACATGAAGAAGTGGTCAGCAATCCTTTTTGCTTACTCCTCAGCATATCATGGTTCTCTTTTTGCAAACTAAGGCAGTGAATATATCTGAGCTTGCTGCAAGACTGAGAGTGTTTGCTTGTGTGAAGAGAGTTGATTCCTGAACATTTCCAAGTTAGGCTAAATTCTCAGATTCACTATAAACTCAGCCTTCTCGTTGCACTCAGCCTCTCTCACCACAGAGAAGAAAAGCTGTAGAGAACAGAATGAGATACTTGATTCCTGTATGGCTTTCTTGTTTGCTTTTTTAATGATTCGTAGCCTCAATCAGACAACATGGTTGCAAATCTGCTGCAAAACTACTTTGCCTTGTATGCTGTTGCTGATTTTTCTAGAACTTTGCTGGCAAACCAACCCAAATGCAGATTTTGTTTTCAATATTTCTTTATTAAAAAATAATTGGGACCATTTTATTACTTAGAGTTACATTACTTTTGTAAGTTTTTAGTACTATGTACCCAGTTAATTCATACAAAATAAAACGCATATTTAGTTCACTCATCTTAGTGAGTTGGATTTCATAAGGCATCTATCTTTGCTTTTTCAGTCCTAAGACTAGGCTAGCTTTTGTGAGTAATATTTTCAAAGGGAGTGGGGAAGGAGGAGGGTTAACTTGTAAATTTGCTATATAGGTAAGTATTTGGAGATGTAAAATTGAACTGCTGCAAATGAGCAGAAATTTCAGTACTCAGTGCATTTTACACATCTATTTTAATATCTGTGGCCTGTTTTGAGTATTTTTCTTTTTTCCCTAAACTTTTACCTGCAAACAGTTAGCTCTCCCAATAACTAATTGACAAATCCTTCCGCTGGGATTCGATTTGTACACTTGTGTCTGATGAGGTCACTGCTTGTTGTTATGATACAGAAAAGCCTGTGTCTATTTTAGGCATTTACTGTACATTTCTCCCGTGAAAAGAGTGAGATCGTGTCATCTCATGCTCCCCCTCCGCAGGTCACTTCCTGCAGCAATATGGACTAACTTAAACCTCGTGAGTACTGAACTGAGCGTCTCTTGCAGCCTCTAGTGTAAGAACCACACATTGGGTTTGTAATCTCTATTGAATAAACAACGTAAGGGGAAGGCACTTCTAGCTTGAACTCAGATGATGTGCATTGTGCAAAAACATCACTTTTCCTTAACTCTGTTTAGAGTGATTTTTTTATTTTTTTTCCCTGTGCAGTTCAGGGAAAGGTAGGAAATACCTTTCACTGAGAGCTGCTACTGTACTTAGCTCTGGCTAATTGAAAGCCCCTACTGGGTTAAACAAGGCATTTTGGGGGTTTTTTTCAGTGTCCCAAAGCTGCCTTTAAAATGCTGCAGCTGATATTCTGTGTTGTCACATTTATTTCAAAGACCTCTTTTCTTTTTCTTTTTTAATATGTTTATATAATCTCCTTTCTGTCTCTTTCTGTTTACTCTTTTGGTTTGTTTTTATTTTACTCCTTTGGATTTTGAATTCAGCATTCCATGTTCACATGTGTCTGTATCAATTACATTGGCTTATAGATAAAAAAGCACCAACCCTATCCTTTGAAATCTGATTTATAATAGGAATACCTGGGATCTTACCTGTCAGTAGCTGGTGTAGCTGAAAAAGCAGATTGAGATAATTCTGTCTGAAACTGGGATACAATAAAATAAAACATAAAATTACAGGAGTCTGTAGTATTGCCCAATTTACCTGTACTTGTCATGAATCAGGATCTTTCTTGAGGGTGCAACACATTGATAGGCATTGCAAAGCATTATAAAGTTTATCAAAGCTTTTTAAAACAAAAAAAGAAACAATTGATGGAGCTTTATGGTAGTTGTTGAAAGCCTCCAACCTTTATTTCTTTAACAAATATTTTTACTACAGATTTTTTGTATTTAAAAATCAAAGCTTATCTTCTCAAGGATCCCAAATGATATGTTTCATGTTTTGGAGGGCTTTCCTTGGTGTCAGCATCACTTAACTCTTAATTAATTTTTCTTCACTAACTGCATTTAGTGCGTTAGCTGTAAGAATTGACCTGTTGTCATTTCATCTATGAAATCTGAGTTATTGAAGGCCCTTTGAGTTGGACTGTCAGTTTAGGCTTACAGCAGCCCTAGGGAAGAGAATTGGCCATGTTGCTGAGTGTCTGATCCTGCTGTTGGAGGTGCTGCATTTAAGTAATGCTTAGAGTGACCCAAGGAGTGCAGTTTTGAGCAGAGTAGGGGCTGCATGCTATGCCAACCACTCTTCACTGGAAATTTCCAACATACTCCTCCCAGCCAGCCTAGAAGTATCAGGCTGCTGCTGTGGGTCAGTACAGTCACTGCTGTCACTCAAACACTGCCACTGATGGTACCTATGCGTGCCTGTTTCAGATTTAGGATCTGCAGAGGCCCTTAGTTTGGGTTGAATAGGAAGGAGAAAGACTGTTATGTTACAGTCTAACAGTAACAAAATTCTAAAACATGAAACTTAAATAGGAATGAGAGACTTTTTGGCTTTATTCACTTGTAATTAAGAACTAAGAGACTTAAAAACTAATTTTGGCTTTTAGAGAAAAGTCTTTCCTGGAAAATATGTTGTTAGGGGAAGTTAATTTTTCCCCACCCCATTTCCAAGCCTTTGTTGCAGTTCTGTGTTTTTCCTAGTGCCCTTCACTCCACAAAGATTCTGATTGGAAGTCAAAGAAAACTAAAACTTGCTTAGTGCTAGTGTAAAGAAGTTTAAAAATGCAAGAACAGAGTTTCTTTTCAGTGTAGTTGAACTCGGGCTCAAGCCCTGTTGGAATCAGTGGATTTTCTGAGACATTAAGTGACAAGTCAGACAGACTCTGACTACTTGAGTTACAGAGCCTGCTTTGCATGAGGGAGTGTTTTTAAACATCCCATGCCTTGTTATGGCAGAGTAGTTCCCCTGTGCCTCGAGTTTTTACATAATTATTTACCCCCATGAAGTAGATGTATAAAACACTTGGCTAGTTAGGATTTCACTCCATCATCTGAGGGGTCCATACGTGCTGAGATATAGGGAAAAAAAAAAAGAGTAGTGTATCAGGAAGAAAGAAAGCCAACTCCAAACCTTTATTATCTACCTCAGGAAGTTGCTTAGTTACGAAGTTTGAAAATAGTTTAAAAATCTATTTAATCTGAAGATTGAAAACCTCAAATGTGTTTTTGTTCTTCTGATATAGAAAACCAGCTTAATCTTAGTAGCTGCCAAATCTGGTAATATGTTTTTAGTACTTGAACTGAAAACCATAATGACCTGTTTCAGATTTGGGGGTGGGCACAGATCAAACCTTAGAACAGTTAAGATCCCCTGGCATTTCTGAGTATTGCAGACCTTTGTGTGCAATGTAAACCTAGACTGTGATTGAACAGGAGTAACGGTATGCAACCAGTTCTGCTAAATCTATTTCTGTGAGCTGTTACTGATCTGATAAATGAGCTTATCAATAGCCTGTTTGCTGGATAAGTACTGTGCCCCAGACATGCACTGAGCAAGGTAACTGTCCTTCCCCACAACCCCAGTCCATCCCCTTTGCAGAAGGGCAGCATGTCTTTGTAGTGATAAACCAGCCATGTGTGTCACTTAGAGAGCCAAGTGTCTAAATTTATCATCTCTTGCCTGGCCATGTTCCAGCTTTTCCCTTCTCCTAGTCTCTCCTGCAGACATGACACCTCATTGATGGTGCATGTGTGGTATTACAGCTCGAGATGATTTTTTTTAATTTTACTTTTTTTCAGAGCTGCCTTTCACTCTGCTTTCTCTCTCTCTCCACAACTGTGCAGAAGTAAGAGTGATTCTTACTTCTTTTTTTTTTCTTTTGTCTTTTTTATTTTTTTTTAATTTGTTTCCTTTTGTCTTTTTCTTCATTTTTCTTTAGTGGACTGAAAATCAAAGCTTTAACCCTTGGCCCTTATGCAAACCTGACTAGCTGCTGTCTGTCTGAATAGTTAGAAGTCATAGTATTTACTTTAACAATTTAAACACTCATATGCTTGTAAAAGTATTCCAAGGCCAGCCGACAATTCCTGCTTTGAATACTAAATAAAAGATTAGCATTCAAATTTAACTGCTCTTTATAGTTCAGTATTAAAAGGTCTCTTAATTTACAGTAATAAATGCCTTTTAACTGCACCAAAAGTAGTATTTACTCAGTCTGCATGCTTTTAAACTCGGATTGTATTTCAGGTAACAACATAAATTGAGACAATGTTTTATAGCACCTCAAATTGCTATTGCTGTCTCTGCAATGCATTCTTATTGATATTTTTGCCCAATTGGCTGGTATTTGTCTAGTTGGCATTGCTGTTCTGTGGTGTCAAAACAGGGTTGGTATTAGATAGGCAGAGAACTGTACTTAATTTGGCTTATTTTATATGGGGCAACTCTTGCTAAGACTCAAATTTACTCAATATTAATGTAAAATTGAAAAACAAGCTAAGTTTATTGGCTGTATGGATTCACAAAATGTCAGTAAAACGGGGACTTCGGAAAAATCAGTATAGTCCGAGTTTTTGCATCCACTATACCTTACTGTGTGCGTTTGGAACTTAGATGCAGCTGTTCTTGTTCTTATCACATCTAATTTTGTTATTTTTACATTTTTTAGGCTTTACTGCAATCACAACAACTAATCCCATTTGGTTGGTAAAGACACGATTACAGCTTGATGCAAGGTAAAGTGACAATGGGAAATACCACTGCTGTGATAAGGTTGTCCTCAAGTGTGTGAATCTGTTCTGCATCCCAAAATAGAATGAATTTTTGCATGTTCAACATTTCAGATTTGGAAAGTTGGTGCTGCTCTCTCTACAAGTTATACTGTCATTTCTCTCTATTTTAATCCATTCTGAGACATGGTTGAGGCACTGTGGTAGACTGGCCAGTAAATTTGGAATTAATTACAAGGTTAACTATCTCATTAAAATCATGTTCTACCAGCCATATGCTTACATTTTCATTCAGTAGTACATTAACTGTTGAGCTAAACGTTCCTGAAATATGGATTAAGTATTATAGCAAATGTTTAGAAAAAGGCCTTAAACATCCTCAGGGCTTTTTTGGGGTTTTTTTTGGTTTGGTTTGGTTTTTTTACATACAGTGAGTTCTAGGCTATAAAAAGGGAAAGACTTCTTTCATGGATAGAAACGGGAATTGTCCTAATGTGGGATAGTCAACAAATTGTTCGGACTTATCACAGAATTGACTACACAAACAGTTGATTATGAAATTTGTAATGGAAATAGAATGTTACACAAATAGGAAGATAGACCTCTATATTCCCATCTATTTAAAACTGTGGGGAGAGACTGATACGATGCCATGGCATGTGTCTATATGAGTTACCGTAACTCCTTTAGAGGTTATTTGCTGTTTTATTCTGTGACTTGCTCACTCAGACCTCTGCTGGCACAATCCGTGTGGCTGCACTTGCAGCTGTAGTGAAGCACATCTCGTGCAGTGTTGTCACGGGCTTGCATAGCTGTGTACAGTATTCTAACAGCTTCAGTATGCCCAATTCAGTATGCTTAATTCAGTGGGCAAGCTCAAAATGGGAATAAAACTTCATTTGCCAAATATTGCTTGATAAATTCATGTCTAATGAGCATTTTCCTTGACATCAGCAGTGGCTTAGTTCAATCAGCTACCAGTGTTGCTGTGCCACTTGTTTGCGGAGAGCTGTAATGCTGAGGGCTGCTGTTTGAATCCTTAGCCACTGAATGCTGTGGAGCTCCTTACTGAAGCAACAATTAGGGCAAATCCATTATGCAAAAGGAAATGGTCATTTTCCTCATGATTTGCTGACACTGATGGCCCATTTGGGAGTCTGTTTTCAGGCAGTTTAGTCCTTTATTGCAGAGGACTGGGGAGGCCTAGAGGTGCTCAATGTTTCTATGTGATAGTTTTTCTTCAGTCACTGTGTGAAATTTGGCTTGAATTCCATGTAATGCTTTACCCGTGTTTAGTGCTGAAGGCCTTTGAGATTTTCAAGTTGTGTTTCCTTAGCTGTATCTGACTTGGAGCCCCTCAGCATCAGTGTTGCATATTTCCTAAGTCTTCTCATCACTCCAAACCTGTTTAATTGTTTTCCAGTCTCACTGGTTGCGCCAGTTGATATCAGACTTGTTTTCTCCTTTTTAGGAATCGTGGAGAAAAGCGAATGAGCGCTTTTGAATGTGTCCGCAGAGTTTATCGCTCGGATGGTTTTAAAGGCTTTTACCGAGGAATGTCCGCATCCTACGCCGGCATATCTGAGACTGTTATTCACTTTGTCATTTATGAGAGTATTAAGAAAAAAATGCTGGAGTATAAGACTGCTTCTACCTTGGACAATGAGGATGAATCGGCAAAAGAAGCATCGGACTTTGTTCGAATGATGATGGCTGCTGCCACTTCCAAAACGTGTGCGACATCAATAGCATATCCTCATGGTAAGTGGGGCGTGTACAGAGTCAGATCCATTAAAAGGAGTCTTTTCAGTGAGATTTGTAGCCAACTTTGGTTTACTTGCTCAAGAATATTTTCCTGTCTAAAAATGAAATCCAACAGGTCAATGTGAGTATAGTATTCAGAAATGGGAGTGTTTCACAGTGAATATCCTGCATGGCCTTTTCTTAGGCAATGTTTATTTTGCCAAGAGATTTGCCAGGGTATGGCCCAAGGTACTTAGAGATACTTTTTCAGTTGGAAACTTTCTGTGTTTCTATATATCAGCAATTTTCCATAATTTGCCAGCAAGTTCTTGTCCCCCTTCTAGGGAAGCAGGTTTTCTGGTTTGTGTTTCAGTCGCACTTGATCTTCCTGCAAAGTAATTGTGTATACAATGAGTTTGTTCATGGGTACTAAATTAGTGTCAACTTCTAAGCTAAAATGTAAGCCCAAAGATTCTGGATTGTAGCTAAGCAAATCAATTTGCCTTGTTCAGTCAGATACTTAATACTGCCAAAAATGTCAGTTGTTCTCTTCTTACACACCTTTGGTTTGCTACTCTGTTTGTCTTCCTCCTCCTTTTTTTTTTTTTAAAGAGGACTTGTGAGTTTGAGAACTTGCAGAGGGGGATTTTCATGTAAAAATCACTGATGAGTAGCTGGGAAAAATAATGAAAAGTGGTGAATGTAACCACTAATTTTTTTCTTTTCTTTTCCCACTGGTTTTCTTTGTACAGAGGTTGTACGAACAAGACTAAGAGAGGAAGGAACAAAATACAGATCTTTCTTCCAGACGCTCTCTTTGCTTGTACGAGAGGAAGGGTATGGTTCCCTGTACCGAGGCTTAACTACACACCTGATCAGACAGATTCCAAACACTGCTATCATGATGTCCACCTATGAAGTTGTAGTCTACTTACTTGATGGATAGCAGTGTGACAAGGCTTCCTGGAAGAAGGTGGAAGATGGAAAGACTGGAGTGGACCACTGAATGTCAATGCCAGTGTGGTGGGCAAAAGGAACGTTGTATCAGAAACAAGCAGCTAAGGACAAAACAGAAGGTTGATTGTGGGCAACTCTGAATAATTTTGCTGCCTTTAATGTGTGGTTTCTTGTCAATGTGACTAATGGGAACTGCCCCTTAGGGAATGCCTTCGTACATCTCTTAATTCAGAATTACTCCTTTCTTTTCATCTGTTAATCTAGACAAAGCCATTGAGTCATCTTCAGAGACCTGGTTGGTATGGGAGGGGCCATAAAATATGTTCCTGGGCAGCCCTATTCACTTCTCTTAGTGATTGTTCTCAGCTACATCATTTTTGTTCTGTTTTGCTGCACAGGAACCTGTTGGAAGAATGGGCAAGACTGTACTTTTATAGCTTTCTATACCTGAAACTTCCATTTAGTTGCTCTGAAGATTCATGAAGAGACTGAGGTAGTAGTCAGTGTGTAAAGTTCTCCATGTTGCTACCTCAAGACAAAATATGGTGCAGGGACCCAGAACAGTTACTTCTTCACTACAAAAGGTGATACCTTGTGTTGCTTTTTGGTTTGGTTTTGGTTTTTGGTTTTTTTTTTTTTTCCCCTTGACGTTTGAGCAGTGTTGTAAGTTAGTAAGAGAGGGTCTGATGGTTCAACTCTTCAGGTTATCAGTCTGGTAATGTTGGTTTATGTGGACTTCTAGTCCTGCTGCATCATCCTTTTTCTGTTCTGGAACTTTTCTTAAGTAAGAAAGACCTATGAAACATTGTCCTATATCATCAGTTTTCCTTGCCAACCTGTTCAGGTCACTGACACAGCTAAGGACGAAGTTGCTGAATTCTTAGCAACTTCTAAGTTGCGTTTTTAATGATTTGTAACGTGATGAGAAATCTCAACTAGTCCAGCCAGGACTATGTGAAGACAGGATTCACTCAGATACTGTTTCATGCTGCCTAAGCATAAGCTGTATCATCTTTAAATATCTGGCAAATTCTGCATTGGATTACCAGGATTTGTGTGAGTACTGGGGGACAACACATATCACTGTGGCTAGGGTGAGCAGAAAGCAGAAACCAATTGAAGTTGTGATAGATCTTGTCAGTGCAGACAGCCTCTGTGCAGAAGGATGGAGAAGTTGTAATTGAGATTTTCTTGAAAGCATTCCCCTTGATAATTGCTGTATCACTTCTGTCAGCTTTAGCCTGTGTACTGAACTGCAGCTGGCAGTATAACCTTGTCCTCCACATTGTCTGATTATTCAGGCATTGTTTTTGTTCTGTAAGCCAATTGCAAAATAATGCCTTGCATTCAGCAGTGAGGCTTAGCTGGTTTATTCTGTCATAATTTACAGAGTTTTCCAAAATCATACAACTGGAGTGTCAAGCAGTTTAATGTTACAGGAAGTTTTACAGCTTTCCAGACAGGTATTTTCTCAGTCTGCATCCCTTATCCTTATGAGGAAGATGATCATTATAAATTGGGGTCAATAGCTTTCTCCATATAAATGCTGCTACACTGGCATGGACAGAACTGTGCACTCAGCTCTTCCAGTGTGGTACTTCAGTACACTTGAACTGTGCATCATGTGCAATGGCTTTATTTTATGAATGACTTCTTATGCACTTTGTGGCCTTCTTAGGGCTTACAACTTTTCTTCCTCTTACTGATTATCTGGAATCAAACTGTGTTTGAAATATGTAGTTTGGCTTTAAACAAAGCATGTGGTTTGATTTCTGTGTAAGCTCTGCAGGGGTTTATGCTGTAAATCCATAGCATCTCTGTGGCAGTGGTTCTGTAGGCTCTATGTAAAACCTCAAAGCTTGCAGAACAATCAGTCTGGGTTTTCTCTTTGGCTTTCCTTATTTTGACCCTTGTCATGTTCTCCACGCAGTGTCAAAGCATTTGAGTATTTAATGTAATTCTCTGTATTAATTGCTTGTCCTCTAAAAGCCACCCACAGTAAGTACAGCGATCTTGCAGTGCTGTATTGACTTCCCTGCTTGGAAAATGTTCCCTTTTTAAAGGCATAGCATGGTCTGAGGTGTGACCATGGTGAACTTGATTGTCTCAGAGAAGTGAAAGGAGTGCTTAAATGTGTTTTAAAGTGGGCTTTTTCTAGTGGTCTCTCTAGGAAAAGACTGGAGTACTTATGACTGACCTAAGCCTTGATGTGATGCTTTTGTTCAGGTAAATAAATGCAGGAATAGTGACTTACTGTAATTTTTGTGATGTAGAAAGTGGGTCACTCTTCAGGTCATCCAGTTTACTCAGTTATAGCCAAAACTTAAACTGGCAAAGACCATACTCAGCTTTGGAGTTCATGAATACAGTGAACACTTGGAGTAGTCTAGGCTTCATGAGAGTTACTCCTGTTTGAACACATTGTCCCTTGGTTGTGTGTTTGTCTCCCGTTCCTGGGTATTCCCTGGGTCTTGTGTGTATGCCTTCTCTGGGTGAGAGCAGAGCCCCTGGAGTTGATAAGTAGGGCATATTAACGAGGACAGTTGAATATGGGAGACAGCAGCTAAAAGCAGACAATCAGCTTATTATTCCACCTCTTTAATGGGTGTTCCAGCTTTGTTTTAAACTTCAGGGGTGATCATTTTGGCTTCCTTTACATAACCAAACATGACCTAAACATTTCTTGGGATTTTTCATTATTTTTAAACTGCAAATACCTGCAAAATTACCTCTGATATATTTCCCAAAGATCTTTAAATTATTTATATAGTTTTGTTGATATTTATTATAAAAACTCAAAGGGAATAACAAGATGCTTCATTCAATAATACCTTTAACTACAGAGCTGAAAGCGGTGCATTTAAACTTTCAGTAGCTTGGTCGCCTTGATTTGTGTCTGGATGTCATGTATTTGTCCCCCTTGTCTGTGCTAGAGGCAGAGGATGTGTGAAGAGCTCTCAGTGATCAATCGGTCGCTCATTTGCCTCGCTGAGCTCAGCCCGAGTTGGTGCCTGGTGGGTTCGGCGGGGCTGCAGTTCTCCCGCGCGGCCGCCAGGTGGCAGCGCAGCACGCGGGCTCCGCGGGACTCGCGGCAGGAAAAGGCGCGGCAGTGATTCCCGGGAATGCAGTTGCTGAGCCCACCTAGCCCGGCAGTGCTGTGTGGGCTGGGATCTGCCGTGGCTGTCCCCATTCCTGCTCTGGGTGCCTGGCAGCGCGTTTGCTCGGGAATGTTTTGGTTGTTGTAACTGAGACATCACCTGTCCACTTAGCCATTAACGCTGCCCCATCTCTGTTTACATAATGCACTCCACATCTTCCCTTGCTGATTGAGATATTAATGACAGCCGATTGTTTGTTTGTTAATGACAGTTTCTGCTATTCTGTTTTTCTTACGACATCTGTAACATTCCTCAGACTGTAGCATTGTCCAAGAATGCTTCCAGAGACAAAAGAGTGGAGAGCCTTTATAAATGTTGCTTCCTGTTTAAACTGTTCAAATTTGAAAAACAAGCTGAATGCTGAAGTGTGCCTAGGTAAATGTACTACTTTTTTCAACTTTCTGTCTGTTAAGACTGAGTTATGTAAGTTTTTTCAGTTCTTCTATTTAAGTCTGCCTACCCTGCATATATGAACTTAACTATGCCCTGAGAGTCATAGCTAAACACTCACAGATGACAGATTGAGAATACTTCAGTACTCATGTGAGGTTTGCTATTATTCTTGCATACATGTAGTTGGCTGTAAACTATGTGCATTTACTCTGTATTTATAGTTAACTTTTTGTTTGGATTGCTTTAAACTTCAAAGCAAATTAAAATTATGTGCTTCTATTCAAATGTTGCCTTCTGTGCTAAACTATACACTATTTTTAACCTTTTAATTTTTCTATCATTGCTACATACCAGTGCCTGGATAGTTGTGATTAAAAATGAAAAATTTCTTGGGAGATCCCAGTGAATCATTTTATCTTGTGCCATTTTAAAGTAGCTGAAAATAATGTGTATGTATTGTACCTTTAATATGACCTTTTTGGAAGGATTCATGGATGACTTAAACTACTGCTGTGTGTTGTGCAGTTGGGTTTGAACACAGTTACCTCTGCAGAGCCAAGCGGTCCTGTCTGTCAGCTGAGATTCAGGAACTGGTGACCATAAAACTCATGTCCATTGAAAGTGCCAGCTAGCACAGGCCACTGCTGACAAAATTGAAGAGCAGTAATTCCTTAAAATGCTCAGAGTTAATTGCATGTGAGGTTATAACCAAGTCCTTGAATGTTTGTTAGATACATTGTTAGATACCATTTTTCTTCCCATAGTTGGTGTTTGATCTGAAGTCTGTTCTCAGCTTCCTCACAAGTCATTCTGGAAATGTGTACATGAGGTTTATTTGGTGACTGTGTGCTGGTTTTCCCCCTCAGTGTGTGTTCTGGAACTGAATCTTTGCAGCCTCTAGTATGGAGGCAGGCTGGATGTCTCTGATTTGATTCTTACAGGTATTCAAAACTACTTCAAAACTTGCATGAAACCTGTGATAATCTTTCTCTTTCAGTAGGTGTTAATGTGAATTGCCCTTTACCTTGCTGTACTTTCTAGCTCCCAGGCCAGCCAGGCTTAGAGGTGATTAGTCCCGTGGAACCCTGACACATCTGACATGATGCCTCTAACTGGCATAGCTGTAATTGTCTCTAACTGATCTTTCACTTTTACCCTCCAAAGGAGGCACTTTGTCAGGGCAGAGCTCAGGGTCTGTCTGTGGGGATGTTTTGATGTTCATGCTGTTTTACAGCCCCTTCTGCTGGAGGGGTTATGTTGAGCTTGCCATGCTCAAAAAGGTTGCATGTAAAATGAAGGTGTATTTCAAGTGCTAATTGGTTATGACTTGGCATTAATGCAGCACTGCAGTCTGACAGAGATGCAACCTAAAAGCACGTGATGCTTAACAATGATGCCTTTCACAAAGGAAAGCCCTTGAATTTGATAATGCACTTACACTAAAATAAAATGTATTTCCAAAGACAAACACTCCCCTCATCTTGTATGTGCTGCTGCCAGCTACTGTGCTCTGTGCTGACTCAGAACATCCTTATCTTCCTGCACAGCTTCTGTAAAAGGCAGGAAATGCCAGGACTGGAATCCAGGTTTCATGAGTGAATTGATGCAAACAAAATGGTGTCTTGAGCTGTGGAAGGACTGGAGCACAGGAGCTTCTGTTTGTGTGGATGGAATATTTCAAGGGATGCTCTTAAGACTGGTCTCTCTACTGCAGGCACTTCAGTGATGATCTTGTGTGAAGCTGACTAGAAGCTTTCCAAGACAAGTGCTAGATGGTGAAACCTGCTGCTAATTCTGTTTAACCTCTACAAAGGCAATGTTTTCTCCCTTAACTGTGGTAGCTTTTCCTAATCCTGCACTGTAGCAGACGCTTGGGATGGGACTGAGGTTGTATGTGTTGGAATTGTCTGGAGTGTAACCAAAATGCAAAGCAGACTGTTCTAAGACTTGGTCATGCCTCCAAACTTCTGAAATACAGTGCGCAAGTGAGGCAGTAAATACTTTAAGAGTTCTGTTAATGTAGGACTGTCGCTATGTAATTAGAGACTAGATAACATAGAACTAGTATCTAAAAGGGAAAACAATTAAATAGGAAAACTACAGGCTCAGGAGTCTGTAGCAGAGTTCTAAGTACATCCCTCTTCTGCAGAGTGTGTCATATAGGTAACTGGCCAGTGAGCAAGAATTGCTGGTATTAAAATAAGCTGATGGTTATTTGTGATCATCTGTGTTTCACATGAAGCAAACTCAGGAGAGGCAATCTGTATGGGGATTTTGTGGAACAATGTGACATGCAGCCACAAAGGAAATCTAGTTTATTCCTGCATGGGTAGGATCTTCGTTAGAGCACTTAGAGCACAACTGTTTTGTAATGGGTGCTGTTGGATTGGTGGTGAATACTGCAAGTTCTTGATGTCCTCTGAAGAAAACTGCTCTTGGTATTGTCCAAATCATTTGGCATGGTCAAATTTATTTTTTATCTATATAGATACAGATATCTTTAAGCAGTTTATCACTTTAATTGAACAATGTAAGTTATTACACTGCTGATCTGAATCTTTCCTGGTCTAGTGCCACGTGATGCTTTTCTGCCAGCATTATGTTTTTGTCACTGTCTGAGCAGTGACATTGTGATTAGCTGAGTTGCTAGGAGAGAATATATCGATTTCATAGGGAATGTCCTTCTGTACTGGTTCACCCTGGTGCATTCCTGTTTGTATATAGTGAGGGAGAGTTTCTGCATTAAGCAAGGGTGTGGGTGGGGTATTGACTGGGGGAGGTGTGTGGGCATTGTAAAATTTTCAAGGGAAAATTTGTGAGAATTTCTCACTTGGTGAGAAGCTGTCCTTTCCAAGTTACAGGCTGAGAATTTCTCTGGGAAGAATAAAAATCTGGAAGCTGGACATATCTGAGTTGTAGAAATCTAAGCAATAGAAAGCAGTATCCTTGCCATAACAAGAAACAGGTAAAAATACAGTGGAAGAAGTGAATGGGTAATGTGATTGGATTTGGTTTTTTTATTGTTTTTATGATCTCAGCTTGGATGTGTAATAATATTTTTAAATGGAAAAGGTGTCCCCTTTGTCAGCATGTCTCACCTAAGGGGAGAAAGCTCTCCAAGTACAACTCTGCAGAATTTTTATCCCTATTTAGCTGTGCTAGATGCTTCCATTGAGAAGGTAATATTATGGATACTTTTCAGAGCCACAGCAGACTGTGCTGTTTCTAGCACAGTCTCAAGACCTCCACAAGAATGCCCCGTAGAGGTGTTTCTGTGAACTCAGATCACTTTCCTCTAAAGAGAGAAGACCAGTTCTAGGACTGCTCAATATTCTCTCAGGATAGCCTTTGGCTAAAATGAGCATCAGCAAGTCTTGTGGGTGTGGATGCTGAAGGGAGAGCACAGCTCCTGAGAGAAAGCGCTCCCAGTTGCTGTAGTTTATCCTTTGGACAGGATAAGGAAGTGAATGCTGAAGAAAGAACAGCTCTGTTCTTGCTAAGAAAGCCCAGTGAGTCTCTTCCCAGAAGTGGATCATTCTTCAAGGAATTCTGTGAGAAGTCACAATGGATTTCCCCAGGTATTCTCTTTTCAGTCCATCCAGGAGTGAGGTCTCCTTGGGGAAGAGTTTCCTTCTTCATTCCCTGAAAATAGTTGAAGACATATCCTGCTGTTAAGACTTTCACTGCCCACAAATGCTGCTTCCTGCAGAATATTCTTACTCATGTGCAAATAACTTCTTTTTCCTCTGGTTGCTAAAGAAAGGCAGGCAAGCAGAATTAGTTTCTGAGCTGGTAAGTTTTCATTGCAGTTCTCAGTTACTTTCATTCTGTCATTCCTGGAGGTATTTGTTTCCCTTCTGTCTCTCCTGGAATTCAGTTAGCACCAAAAGTTTAGAGTTCTGTTATCCTGCACTGCCACTGCAAATGTTTCTGGCCTTCACAGTGCCTTGCAAGCTGATTTGGGGAGCTCCAGCTGGATTCATGCTGGATATGCTTAGAGACTTGGAAATATGCTTTGAATTACTTGAAACAAGCATGATCTATTATCATTCACACGTTTCCCTGAGAGACTACTTGAGGGGAAAATACTGAAAAATGACAACCATTCAGCTCTGCTTGTAGGGTGGTCCAATATTATTCCCTAATTCATTCAGGCAGCAGACAAAGATTTAAAGTGCTTTCTTTGCAATACTAAAAAAAAAAATCACAAAACCAACATAAATATTAACCTTTCCCCATTAGGGAGAAGAATATCTGCCCTGGTCCCTAATTGTTATAAACCAGGGAGAGCATTGCCAAAACTTTATAGCTTGGATGTAAATGGAATATTGCCCCTCGAGCAGGAGCTGCTTAGAGCTGTTAAAACCACACACACACTTGGCCACACAGGGCTGAACCAGTTAGAGCCAGCATTCCCCAGAGCTCAGGGCAGCCAGAACTAAGCTTTCTTCCCATCACCTTCTTTCCTAGGGTAAAAAATTGTTTCCTTATGGCAGGGCAGGGACACTGGAGTGTTCCTCAGGTATGGGCTATTTCTGTGGGACAGTATTCTTGTAGCTCTCAGGGGCTGAGATTTTTACTTGGTGGGCTGCCACTTATCTCACCCTTCTCCCCCTCCAGGAAAAGGTGGTCAGAATTAATTTGGGAGGAATGGGGTTTTTAGAGCTGACAGACATGGAAAGATGCTGAAAGCTGAGTGAAAGTATGAGAATTCTGGCTTACCAGAAAAGACAAAAAGATGTGGCCACCCACTGCTTCCCAAGTAGCTCAAGAAAGATAAATCTTCATGAAACTTAGGGCTTTAATCATCCCTAGCTGTAGAAAGACCTCTATTGTTTAAATGGAGAGTTGGCAACGTGTGGTGGCAGTATCTGCCAAGCTTCCTATTCCTGAAGAGGAAATAAGATTGGGATTCAGCACTGTAAATCCCTTCCTAAAAAAGGCTTCAGGCAAAGAGGCAGCATTTGGAGAAAGGAGGGAGTTGCTTTGGTTTTCAACTGCTTCTCTAAGTCCCTGGGATGAACAAGGCTCTGAACTGTATTCAGTGTTACACAGTATATACACCTTACTCAATTATATCCAGTCTTTGGAGTTTGCATGTTCTGGACAATGAGTAGAGGAGCTTTCCTAGCACCTGTTTTCTCCTCAGCCTCATGTCCACGTGCAGCCTTGAACGGAGATGGGGCAAAGCTGCAGCAATTCCCAGGCCTGTTGGTGTACCCCATGTCAGTCAGATATAGAAGAGAAATAAAAGATGACTTCCAACTCTTAACAAGGAACAAAAACTGTGCAGCTCTCCTGATTTGACTCAGCATCTCTTTACTAGATGTTTACTTCCTGATGTGTGTTTGTACAGCTTTTCTTTCAGTTGTATATATTTGATGATAAAAGCGGTAATGGATGGAGAAAACAATATTATCTCACTAAGTACAGCAGTTTTTCTACAAGAAAACTGAAGTTAGCATTGCAAAAAAAAGCTTCTAACAGAAACATTCACAAACATCCTGAGCTGGCAGACTAAACAGCATTCTTGGGACTGAGCAAGAAACCTGGCAGTCTCTGCTAAAGGCAGGGTAAGTGTGGAATGTCAGCAAAGTCACTCTGAAAAACAATAGGTGGGCTGTATATAAGAGAAGGATAAAATGGATTGGGTTGGAAGGGGCTTTAAATTCATCTTGCTCCAACCCCCATGCCAAGGGCAGGGACACCTTCCACTAGACAGTTTTTCATACTGAACCTTGCTAATTCACTTTCACATCAAATTAAGGCAAAGACAAAAGGAAAAGAATTGAGGTATTAGTCAGCCAAGCTTTGCATAAGGAAAAATGAGTTATCAGCTCACTCCACTGCAGGGAACAATTTAGCAGTAGTGTTCTCAAAATGGTTTATTATGCTTAAGTAGGTTTAGAGATGTGTTTCTACAGAAAGAACTGATGAGATGACCATAATATGAGATGATTTAAAACCTCACTCAGCTGTAGTCTCCTATGGAATTGTGTTGAGGGAATTTGGATTACAATGATGATCATTATTATTGTAACACTGAGGACTGTTAATCATGAGCAGCCTGGGCTAGTGGGAGGTGGCCTTGCCCATGGCAGAGGGATTTGGAATGAAATGATTCTTCAGGTTTCTTCAACCCAAACCCTTCTGTGATCAGGACCTCTTTGTGCAAGCTACAGCTGTGCACCTTTGGCATGCCAACTGCCTTCTAAGCAAGCCCCAATTAATGCAGAATATTTTAGGTCTCTACTTATACATGCAAATTACTTTTCTGCAAACTAAGTAAGAAAAATAGCATAGTCAAACTAAACCTTGATTTTTCTTTCTCTTGGTTTAGTTGTTGAAGATTTAGAAGTGGTACTGGGAAGAAAAACATTTCCACCTGTAATATCTGATTTGATTTAACAGAGCTGTAATTTAGCCCATTAATTTGAAGTGTTACCAAGTGGTTCCTTGTGAAAAAGCAGTGTAAGTCCAGGAGACCCAAAGGGACCAGTGAAAAGATGCCTATTTTTGTAAAAGGTCATTCTGAACTTTTGACTCTGAAACTGGGGGCTTGTTCTTGACCTTGGCATTTCTGGTCTCTGGACTGAGGGTCCAGCTCAAGAATATTGAAAACAGAGCTCTAGAAGACTACCTATTTTCACGTATTATGGAAATTGATAGTTTTGCAAGTATGTGAAAATTTGATCCACTGTACAGTTTGCTTTTTCTGCCAGCCAACCCTCCCATTCATGGTGTAAATGACTCCACTTTCCCCTCTGGGCAAAATGGTGATTTTACTCAGGCCCAAATATGTCTTTTCACAATGAAACTTTACCCTCTTCTATCAAAAGCAGCTTTTTTTTCATACAGTAACATGGTTTTCCCACAGTTTTTCTAGTCATAAGAATGTCAGTGCAGAAACAGTGGTGTGGTGTTATGGGAATTGCATACCAGCTAAAGCAATTCCAGTCATTGTTCTCCCAGCTGTATTTCCACCCCTCTGTGGACCCCCTGCTTCAGCTTTTCCAGGTTAATGGGAAGTCAGTAAGACAGAATTAATGAAGGTAAAATTACATGAATGCCTAAAAGATTAATTTATGCTGATTATTTCCTTGTTTACAGGCAATCAAATATCTCCTAACATGAACAGAAAGTCTCTGACGTGGTGAAAAGCTCAATAGTGCTCAAGAAAGCACTCTGAAGGTTAAAGACAATGTTAATATCTTACAGTCAGAATTATGTGCAGCACAGTAGGTTCACCAACAGTAAACCATGAATGGGTCATAACACTTACAGAACAGAAGTACCACATGAATTCACATTCATAAATAACATCTGCAGTCCTATAGGACAGGAAAGGAAGTATATTTGAGCTTTCTTGTACTTTCCCTCAGTATGTGAAACATTATGAGAATTACTTCTTTTTTAAGGTGACTAAGTGTAAAGGGATGTACATGTAAATTGCGAAGATCAAGCTCTTAGGGTTGAATTGTAAGATTTTGTTGAGCTTATGATTGAGGGTTCATATTATATTTGTAGTTTCTGATTATGTCAACCTATTATCAATCAAAATCTTGACCCACACTGCTTAAGAAATATTTAACACCTAACAGCAAGTTTTAGAATTAACAGATCAAGTGAACTATCTACTGTACTTCCCACAGAGTCTATTTGCAGAGCTCTTTGTCTGAAATGTCCCTGCCCTCCAGAGATGAGGGCATAGGGCACTAGAAAGAGGTGTTTTTTCTATAACTAGGCAATATAAAAGCATGATTTAGACTGGGAATTCTAACAAAAAGCACTAAAGCCAAGAGCCAGGTCTTGAATAGTCTGGATAGATCTGGAATATATCAGTGTATAAAGACGTTAATGCTTTTCTTCACCCAACTGATAAATGTTTGGAAGTGGAGATATGGGTTGAAAGAGAAAGTCTCTTGTGGGTCGCATTTCTAGTAAAGTTTCCTTGTTGATATGTTCTTTACAGGTTGATATTAAGGAGAATTTTTGTGGTTGATAAACCTGGTAAATTCTAGTAAGTTGCTTATGACATGAAACTGTCTAACACCTTGTTGTGCTGTCTGTGGCACTGCTGTTTGTATAGATCATAATATAACTCCCAAGGATTTATAAAATTTGCAGAAATGGGACCTTAGTGTGTAGGTGTAATATTACCACTGAGAAACAATGTGATTTGCAGGTGGTTTATGGCTTAAAAGTGGCCTAGGAATGATGACAGAGGACTACGTAGTAGAAGATTAAAGACTGCTGAACAGGTTAATCATTTATTCCAGTTCAGAACTGTCCTTGCCCAGCTCCCCAGAAGGGCTTTGTCCCTCAGCCAGCTTGGTATGAACCTGGATTGTTTCTGTTCTGTGACTTTTGTGCAAGGCTGGAGTAGCAGCCAAGGCAGCTACAGGCACATAAGGAATTAGTCTCCTCTCACTTAGCAATGCAAGACCAAACAGGGATTCTCATGTGATTAAATCCTGGTCCTCATTGTGGGAACTTGTGGCCTATACCATTCATAAATCTACCAGGCTTCATCTTTAAACTAATTAGGTTACTTGTTCCACTGGGAGGTTGCCTCAAAACCTGGCTTTCTTGTGTTGAAACTGTTCTAATTTACTGTCCTAGCCAGAATCCCTACAAACTGACATCACCAGTGACAATAAGTGCCAACAGCTCTCTAAAGAGTCACTTGTGTCATAGGTACTTTGTATGGGAGACAGTTTCCTTGATTTGCCTTTTTCTGCTGGCTTTCCTCTGCTTTTGAGTAGCACAGGGAAATATCTTGCATATGGAAACATGGCCTGGGTTGCCTTGTTCTTGGATTTGTGTAGTAAAAACTCTGCCTTATTTTTATTTTAAAACAGTTCATCATATTTGTACAAACAAGCTGAATAATCAGCCAGCTATTGTGTCTTACGGTTAGCGAATGGCACAGCTGGCTCAGCTTCTGTGCACCCCAGCAATTAGTTCAGACTGACTCTCTGGGATTGTTTTTGCTGTATCTTGGCTCTCAATTGCTGGTTTGCAGCAGTGACTCACACATTCTGTACAAGTTTTTCTATGGCTCTATAGACACTAAATTTCCTTTTGGTTATATATGAAATTATGACACCATTGAAATACAATCTCATAATATTTTTGCTTGCATCTTTCTGTGGGGCTGATTCTGCTCTCCTAACTTGCCTAAATAAATCCTGCTCTTTTGATGCCATCCTGCCAGCCTATGACTGCTTTTTCAGCAGCACAGTGCAAGGCTCTCCTGAAAAACCACTCCAGTGGATTTTTAGCTCTCCTTCGTTGCTGCACACCTACAACTGCTCCTGTAACTTTGGGGAAGCTGTTGTCCTGATGTTATTGCACTGTGTGTGTGTCTGACCTTCAATTCTCCAGAGTCCTTCAGTGTTTAAAGTCACAGGAGAGTCAGCACTTCCAGTCCTGGCTCTGCAGCTGTGCACAGCCACCAGTAAATCACGTTCCCCCCTCAGTGGGAATTAGCCACACACTGACAGGCTGTGGATATAAATAACAACGTGTGTGGAATGTAAGGTGCATTCAATTGATCTGTCTGCTAATAAAATAATTCAATGGCAGCTGGTCTTTATTACAAATTTCATCACCATTACTGAAAAAGCTGGGTTGTTATCCTCCTTTTTTTTTCTGAGAAAGTTTTCCATTTCCCATTATTTCCTGCTGGGAACTATATAATTCATAAAACAGGTGACTGCACTGTACTGATTGAGGCTAATGCCAACAGAAGGAGTTTTGAAGGGGGGAAAAAAGCTCTTCCTGTGGGGGAGAAAGCTGTTCCTGTAGAGAGTTAAATTGCTGAGTCTTATTTAAAAAAAAAAAAAAAAAAACTTTCTTTCTTTGCACTACTGTCAATGCTGAAGAGAAGTAGATTTACAGGTATTTTAGTGAACCACAAAAAGCTGTCTCTTACTTTTCCCTTTGACAGAAATAGCTTTCTGCTCATTTCAGAAAGGCCTTCTGTGGACACTGTACTTAGCCTGGTTTCCTGGATTCCTCTAGATGAGAGTTTGTTTCATTCAAAAGGGATTATACATCCTGGGCTCAGAGAGCCTTTAAATTAGAGCTGCCTAAGTGTAACTTAATTTATGCCAGCATTCTCTGTTATCTTGTGCCCTCACAAAGCTCCAAGGTACTTTCACCCAACCAACTGCAAGGAGACTTGCATAAGTGAAGCCATTAAATTGACAAGACCCAATGGGAAAAAAGTATTATAAGTGTATGGCAGTCAAATTATAGACTTAAGTGAGCCAAATCATAGTTAATTTTCATTTTTATTATTAGTATTTTGTTTGGATTGTTTGGGGATTTGGGGAATCCTATGAAGCTGAGGTAAATCCTTTGATGTTTGACAATTTATGAATATTTTCATCATGACATCTAATTGCCATACTCATGCTTTGAGATTTTCTTCATTATGTGAATTTAGTTTATCACTGAAAGAGTATAAAATCCAAATAAGTAGCAGGTTCTGTAATTCAAGTGCTGTGCTGCTTTCAATAAAGATTTTTCTTTGTCATAATTCAGTTGAGATTTTGCAAATGAAAACCTTTTGCATTTTTGCCCCTCTTATGAGACAAAGACAGAGGGATATTTTGATATAAGCAAAAATTGCTTCAAGATCTGCGATAAGTGAGCACATTGGAAATAATCTTTGCTTTCTCAACACAGAACATTTCAGAACAGGACTGCCTTTTGTCTGAAGCAATGCACTGTCATCAGGTCTCAGCACATTTCCCTATGCTTCTCTAGGTCAGACACTTTTAAGGACAGAAAGTGCAGGAAAATGAACAGGGATGTGACTAGTGAGAGTGAGAAGTAACCAGAAGTATTTGAAGGGCATCACACCTGCTATGGACACAGGACAACTCAGCAGCTCCATGGGATGGACTGCAGGGAGGGAGAAGGGGAGCAGCTGAACGGATGAGTATTCAGACTATTTATAGGTTTCCTTCCAAATCTTGGTTGGAAGGCTGGCTTTCTTCCTAAATCTCAGTGAAGCTATCAGATCAGCTGTATTACTTGTAAGGATTTTTATTAATAGAACTGCTGGAGAGACTTTTGGTTTCTCGTGCCAGAATGTAAAGGAATTCTCACCACAATGTAAAATGAAAAGCAGGCTTTTTAAAATCACCACAAAAAACCTCAATGGTTCTGAAATGAAAATAGAAGTAAACCCAGAGAACAAGCATAAAGCATAAATTTTGTTGCATCAAGCATGCTGTTCTGAAGGGGAGCTGTGAATTCGGCTTTGAATATTTTCTTGTCAGAGGGGTTGCTGTGACCTTCACAGCAGCGAAAGGGGAAGGAGATGTAGATTGAAGGGAACAGGGAATTCTTTTCCTTGCATGAGTGTCTGAAGCTCTCCAGTTTTCAGACTGGGAGGTTGTGTGTGACCATTCTGCACCCAGTTCTGACTGCCCTGCAAGAAATATTCCTGGAGCTGCCCATTGCCCTGGGCTGGAAGCAGCAAAAGCCAGAGATGGGACAAGCAGCTGAGGAGGGCTTTGGAGTGACTGTGTGCCAGCTCCAGGCATCTGGACACACCTGCAGGTGGTGGGTATCTCTTAAAGCTGTCCTTTAAATGTTACATTTTCTTTAAATACTTGGTTCCCATTGAAAGTCATCCTGAAGGTCAGGAGCTGGGTGTTTTAACTGTTTTAATCTGTGTCTTTTGAAAGTCTCCACTTTTAATTTTGCTAGTGTGCAGCAGCATTAAAGTCCAGCAGGCCCAGCTAATTTTGAGATACTCAACATAAGAAAAAATTTATAATGTGAAAATGCTGTTAAATTTTACAAACCTGCTTTGCAATGCAAAACTCATTCACAGCAAAGAAGTTGAATCAAAGGCTCACCACTGCCAACTAATTATTTAATGTTCTCCAGCTAATGTTGTTATGCTGCCAAAATTTTGTGCTTCCATCTTTTTCTTTTCTCATTAGAGGAGGATAAGCTCATAAATTATTTTTCTGCTTGAGTTGTTTGATTTGGACTAAATTTTCTTTTGTGAAACTATATGTCTGCTCCCTCTGCTCACTAGCAAACTTGGAAAAAATGGCACATCATCTCTTTGTTGTTGCAGCTAGAAGCAAATACATTTTAATTGGGTTTTATCACACTCTTCAAACAAAATATATTAAAAATTTTTATATGGCAATCCAGAAACCAAAATGAATGTATGGCTGCTTGTTTCTACAAGGCTTTGAATATAAGGGTACAAAATGAGGAAGTGGTTGATTGCTTGTCAAAGACTTGAGAGATTTGCCTTCAGTTTGCTGGTGTTGTAAACCATTACAGGTGCTGTAAGATTGCTGATAAGTAGCTTAAAAAAGGCTTTTCTTGGTATACACAGGAGAACAAACCCTGGAATTCAGGTGCATTTCAGAGTTGTTCAGGGTAAAGCAGGGAGTTTAACCCCTGAGCACAGATGCCCCTCAGTACCACCTGCCACCAGCTCAGGGGGCTCTGCTGCACACCAAGACTGAGCAAACGCTGGCATTCTGTCCATGTAAGCCAGGGGCTGCTGATGTGAGTGCAGGTAGAATCCCCTGGGTTTGATCCTAACATAAATTCACACCAAATATGTGCCTCCCTGTTGCAATATCCAAAGAGAAGCATTTTCTAGTACAGGTTTGTTCTTTGGATACAGCAGCTTGTAGCTCTCCCTTCTGTAGCCAGGATTTCATCAGCTCTTTGCAAACAGTGTATTTCGGTCTGGTTCAGAGACTGGGAAAGAAAGAAAACCCAGGATGTTACTGCTGTGATTTAGTAAAGAGTGCTGTCCTGTTTCAGTGCCAGACTGTGCTTCCCTCAAAAGGCTCAGAGTATTGGTTGGTTACATTCCATCAGGACTCAGTTTCCTGACAGCACTTACTCCCACCCGGTCACTTGTTTGTCGAGATGTCAGTGGGATCTGTGACTGACAGGTCCCCCATGAGGCACCAGCTAGCTGCTCTGGGCAAGGATTCCAGAGACCCTTGCAGGCCAGACTCCCAGCTTCAACTATCACTGTAAACAGACTTTTTCCTCTCATTCTTGCACCAGGTTCTGACTAACCCTGTGTGAAGCCTACCAGATCCCTGGAGATCACAGGTGAGGAGAACACATCCATAAGGTGATGTGGCTTTTCAGTATTTCAGTGGCACCAGGGCACAGCAGTGCAATGGTTGGAAACAAGGGCAAAACACTGGGAAAAACAGGAGAATTGTCATCCCTTACATATCCTTAGTGAAGAGACAGCTTGCAATGGCCAGTTTGCAGTTCAGCTAAAGCAAACCTGAATTTATTGAAATAGAGCTGTTCTACGAATAGGAAGCATTTGTATTTGTTTTGAGAAGTAAAGCCAGCAGGAGATCCCTTTGGGCTTAGAGTCAAGGTCTGAGATCTTCAAACTGAGGTCTCATGACGAGGCATTTCTGAAAATATGTAAATAATCAGTCTGTCAGATTTTTGGCAGAGCTTTTGCTTATGCCTCCATAGTTGAACCTGACAGTTTTAGTGCATGGAACTGGTCAAAGAAGTAATTGAGGCATTGAACTGTTGTACCCCAAGATATCTCAGATCTGTCATAGCTGGATTCTTGTTAGCTAAATTAAGCATACAGCAGGCTGTGGAAGTAAATGTTTTCAATGCCATCAGGGAAAATGGAACACAGAGAGGGTGAGCTGAGGTCTTGTTGATGGTGGTCGAAGAATCTGAAGCAGAACCTGGCAAAGCTGTATTAGAAGCTTGAATTTATCAGATCAATTTCAGCAAATGGATGTGTGAGACAGTAGTCTTAATGCTTGAATTTCACTGGGGAGAAAAGAGAAATTAATGATGAGTTTCCATAGGCAGAGAGATGTCTCTGTATCTCAGCTGACTTCGTGTGGTAGTGATCCAGTGGCAATGTAAAGTATGGCAGCTTATGAGTTAAATTCCTGTCCTGGTGAAGGCATGAGTGGGGTGGTTTTTTGTTTGAGTTTTGGGTTTTTTGGGTTTTGGGGTTTTTTGGTTGGGTAAACTGTATTTTTGGATTTGTTGCTATTTTCTGGCTTCTGAATACACAATATGTTTAACCTCACACTGCATAGAATTTGTAAATCAGATTCCTAAGTGTCCTTGGCCCAAGTGTGGATGTTCTGTTGCAGTTTGTTGTAGTACAAAAGGGAGAAAGACGCTACAGATGTTTAGATGGCAAGTTAACTTTCAGAGGAGATGTTTTCTCTGTATCATAGGCAGCCTTAAAGACCCTACAAAGCACCTGCCTCAAAAGTCAAGCCTCAGAACTCTGGTGTTCTAACAATGACTGAGATGGTCCATGCCTGAGCCTGTTCAGTTCTGGCTCTTTAGGGGCATCACAAATTAAATCACAGCACCCAGGAGAGGAGCTTGAGTTGAGTACCCTGAGTACAATCCTACACCATAAAAACCTCCTGGCAGCATGGCACAGACCTGTAGTTTTGATCTCTTATTCTCCAAGTCTCCATATCCATTCAGCTTCTCAGCTGGGACTACACGTGCTTTTCAACAGAGACAAACCAGAAAATGTTCAAAGTGGTACAAATGTTACTCTGCATTCAGAGGTTGCTGAGCTTCCATTACCTATTTGCCTTCTTTAACGAAGGTCCTGCAGGCATTGAAATATGGCTGTGTAGCTGGGAAGGATTGAGCAGTGCCTGCAATCAAACCTCTTCCACCTGTGTTCCTGGCATCCAGACATGCAGTGATAAACTCAAGGGAGTGGAGGTGACTTGCAGGGCTGAGCAATTGGGGTCCTGGGCTCATAAAGCTGCATTCACACTCAGCATGGATGTGTGGTATCCCCAGGAAAAACACTGAAAGTGAGGAGAGTAAAGCAATCCAGTATATGCAAAAGAAGAGACGAATCCCCCTTGGATGCTTCCAGGTCTCTTGCCAGGATTGAACTGCCAACTTCCTCCTCCTCAACTTCATGACAACCTTTCCATTGCAGTGGCCTTTTCCATATCTAACAATCTGAGTAAAATGGTCTCTGTACAGTGGATATTAAACAGTGTAAGCCCCAGGCACTGAGTGCCCATTTAACCACTCTTCAGAAGGCTGAAGGGAGTCTAAAAAGAATTTTTAGAGGAGCTGCAGTAAAATCATTCAGAGCTGTCTTATTTGCTGTCCTGAGGTTCTCCTGCTGCAACTGAGACACTGCTCTTGCTCTAGGAGGAAGTGGCATTATTCCAGCTTACAGAATGTGTTTCCCTGAGCTAGTGCTCCTTGGTGGGTGGTGACTAATGGAACGATATCCTGAGAAGTGCCACCGTATGGCTCAGGGACACTGAGAACCATCACTGGGATCAAGAATTGCTCACAAGTAGCTCGAGTGTAACAAATGTTTCCATCAGGGTGAGTGGGATTCACCCAACTGTGCCCCTGATGAGCTGCTGTGAACGTGCACTGTGAGCTGTGATTTAAATTGACAGAAGCATCTAAATTTGTAATGAGGAATTTTTATCTTCCATCCTTTTTACTACATAGCTGTGTCCCATATGCCTGCCTCCCAACTGCACTCGTGAGACTTGGAAATCTTCTGTTTCTTCCCAGCTGAGAATCAAGTAAGGGGGTGAAAATACTGAGTTACTCTTTAGTCAATTCTTGCATTTGTTTGCTGTAGCTCAGAAATAGGTTGTGGTGTTTGTTGCTGATGTTACTTTTCGTTTACAAATGCACTCTGGGTAGAAGCAGCTAGTTTTAAAATGCATTAAGTAAGACATGCTTTAAAAAGAAGTTCAGAAATCATTGCAGATGATGACTAAAGAATTTATTTTGTAAACTGCATGCTTTATTTTAAAATGCTGCCAAGTATTGATTATGGTCTTAAAAAAATCCAAAGGACAGAGAACCTAAGTCGGAAAAAGATATTAATAGACATGCTATCAGGTACAAATAACAACTAATGTTTGGGGAGAGAGGGCATTTTCCTGTTAGTTCACCAAATGCCCTATAAGCAATACATTAAACTCATCTCTTCTGTTCTCTTGGCTTTCTGGTTTGCCACGTATCCCTCGTGCAACCTGCGAAGAGAATGAAAGGCAGAAATAGCTGTAGGGTTTGTACCAAATTCCTTTGTGCCTTTGACACGTTTTGCTTCAGATTTGTGCTGTAGTGTTTGACAGAGATGACAGTCTGCCTGCAGGTAACATAACAGCCTGTGCTGTACTTAAAAGTGAATGTATCCTCTGTCTGTGGCATTCAGAGTGAGTGAGCAGGGGAGGGATGGATTGTGCCACTGCAGGCAGCGTCCACGTGTTTTGTTGTACAGCTTGCATTGCAGGAAGTTGTGCTGCTGGGAGCTCCCAGAGAGTCTTCTCCACTGCAGCTACTTTCAAGGAGAAGTGTTTAATATGGTTTCCAGCTGTCCTTTGATGTGTACTGAATGGTACTAACAGGTAAATCCTACAGAGAGACAGTGTCGTGGGCTGTCCCTTCTCTGTGGGCTCCAGCCAGCCTCTGGGCAGAAAATGGGAACCTGCTAAAACTGTTACGGCAACATATCCAGGCAGTGCGTGTTCAGGTCTCTCCACTGCAATCCTGTCAGTCTTGTGAAGTTGTACAGAACATCTCTGCTGTTACAAGAAGATCTGTAGGGAAACCATGTTGCCTCCAAAGGACTTCTTGTTCTCTGGTCTCTTAGTTAGCCCTTCTTTTGGGCAGCTTTTCTTGCCTGGAAGTGTTGCCTTGTGGTAAGCAGAGGTGGAAGATCTGGTACATCTGCATGCACTGAAGCACAGTCACTTGATAGATAACACATTTGAGGTTTTATTTAATTCAATGTGGTCTGAAGTATAATTCAAAACTGGCATGAGCTGAGTTTAGGATGGTGCTATAGACTGAAGTGTCAAGGTCAAGAGCAGAGTAGGTCCATTAAGGGTCTGAAAACTTGCAAATAGCTTTTCCCTGCTGATGGCACAAATGGTGCTACTTTAAGACTATTCTGTTTGACAATATTGCAGTGGATGGTGATGAAAGAGGATTATGCTAAAACTGAGGGCATATGTTGTCTAATTAACATTATTTATATATATAATTCTGTGGATTTCCAGTTATTGATAAGTTTGGGACTATTTTCAATTTTCCTTTTAAGTTAAATTAACTGTAACTATCTTACTCTTTAGAATCATGCACACTCATTTTCACATACAAAGCTTGTGCATTTTAGCCAAGAAAAATACATTTGTACAGACTGAAAACTCCTCCTGAACTGAATGGGAGTTTTATCTTTGGAATGACTATGCAACACACAGAGAGCATTTCTGCAGGGAAGATGTCAGAATATTTCATTTGTGTGCACTCAGGAAAATGTATCCTGGATAATGTCTTTGCTTAGGTTTAAAGCTGGATCTTAGAATTGGCTTTCAGAAAAGGACTGAGATACAAAGAATAAAGCACAGACTGCAGATTTTCAAAGACTTTTCACTTGTCTATACTAGCACCCACCCATAATTTACACTTAACTTTAGTGGAATGAGCTGGAATGAGGTTTTTCATTGCTGTGGTTCAGTTTACAGCATGGATACTTGACACAGTTCTGGCTGAATTGTGTATGGAGTTGTGTGCTAGGACAAGTTGATGGTGTAGTGATAAGTCCTACCTTACACTTAGATCTTTCTACAAATACATTTTTAACAGTTTCAATTTTACTGGATTATGCTCTTCCCTAAATGTAGGGGATGGTACCAGGCCTACACAGACTTTGGGGGAAGCTAATGAATTCCCATTATCCTTAATGTCTGTCTTGTGTCTCTCAGATTGCCTCCACCAATCCATTTCTCTCCCTGTTAGCTAATTTCTGTCAAATTTCTCTGTGGCAGCAGTAAAACTGATGGTCAAACAAGTTCCTTCCTAATAGACATTGTTTGGGCAAAGGATCTTGATGAAGTGCCCCTGATGAGGGGCATACCACAGGGTGAGTTTGCACCTGCTCGGGCATCAGAGAAACCACCACGAAGTTCTCTGCCAAAGCTTCAGTGAAAGCTCTCAGCTGTGGGAGATGGAGCAAAGTTCAGCAGTTCTGCTGCTCACAAAGCCAACTGGCATCACTCTGAGTTGTGACTGGTAACACTGGATGTTGTCTCTGTAGGTTTCTCAGGGCCTGGGGACTTCCTATTCCAGTAGTGGAGCTGAAAATCACAGTAATTAAATGCCTGAGTAAGATGGTGCTGTTGGCACCATGACAACAAATGTCTTTTACCAGAAGAAAATTTGTTTTCCAAGTTTGTAGTTTATTGGATTTAGTGGTAACTTGATTCCTCAACTGCTTTGTGAGCCCTTAGTCAGAAAAGCAGCTGAGACTCTGAATTTCTGCCCATCTTTATCGCATTAAACGAGGGGAAATTTTCCTAAATGTCCATGAGGTTTAACAATGACTAATCTTCAGTAACAGCTGGAATAATGCAGAAAGCACTTGTTATGCAAAAATATGCAAACAAATGGCAAGTGCAGTTACTTGCTTCTGTTTCCACAGTTGAAAATGAGAAAGCTTTTGCAAAGTCATGGAAACAAAATAGCTGCGCTAATCTGGAAACAGCAGCCCTGCATAGCTTTTCAAGGAGAAAAGAAGAAACCTGAGGCTTGTGAATGGCTGAGTCTCTCATGTACCAGTTTTGGACTGGCAATTTAGTGCTTTTGTACCTCTTTCCCTAATATTCCACATGAGCCAGTGGTCCATCAAAAATAGTCTGCCATACTGCTATCCTTTGAGAGGAGAAATTCAAACACATCTGGATGCATGTTTTCATGCATTTGAAGAATATTCTAGAATTAGCCTTGTTATTAAGAAAATCATACTGTGTAGAGATACAGTACCACAGCAATCCTTCTTCCAGAAATACATACTTGTAGTTCTTTGGGGACTAGTTTACTAGTCTCTCCACTGCATGAGGGAGACACAAATGGGTTTTCTGATTTCCTCAATGACAGCACATTACGGATGGCTTAATAGCTAGCAGGGTTTCAAGATGGAACTAATAAAGCATCAGACAAGCTTTCCATCCATATTTCCTGTTAGTGTGTCGCACCCCAGAAAGGTGAATATGAAAAGAGGTCAGTAGCACATACTGAACACGGGAACAGTATTGCAAGAACAAGTTCATGTGGCTGTATTTGTGGTAAGAGGGATCCTGATTCTTTTTTTCTGATTCACATGCAATTTATGTGTAAATTCTCATCTTGTCACTGGATTTATGCTGAAATGAAGGTGAGGATGTATTCCCTCCATCTACAAGTCATGGGCAGTAGGTTTATATGCACCAGTCACACTAGATGTGGGCTCAGTGCTCTACTTTTAGATAGAGATAACGGGGGGGGGAAAAGCGCATGTCAAAACCTCCCTGGTGAAAGAGGCATTTCTAGTGTTATAAAGTAAGATGGACTCAAACCAGGGAATAAATACTATTTTCTCTTTCTGCAATTGCTATAATTTGTGCTGTGGCAATGGCTGAGGTCCCACTTAGTTGGTCACTGAAGAAATAGACAGAAAGCCTCCTGAAGACCTCAGTCCTGCAACTTCTGTAACTTTCCACTTTCTCCTTAAATGGTTTGTAAAATTTGCCAAATGATGAGAAAGTTTCTTATAAGTGAAACATGTTTTAAATGAGAGAAATATTAATGCTGACCAACATTATTCCTGTTTTATGATATAAAGGAAGATTTAAAATAGTATAACAGAATATTTTTCAGCTCAAATACATCTTCATACTTTTATGGTCTTGTCAAGTATCCCACTTGCATGTGTGAATCCTAAGTAGAGAAAAATGGAGTGTACAATAAGAGATGTGATTGCTCCTTTGAGAATTCCAGTGTGAATTCTTCTTGAAGTGATGAATAAATTAGGAGATGAAATCTGGGTGCTATTGCATATATCTGAGGGGATATGCTTTGTCACCCAGTGTAGATTCCATAGACAAATCAGTCTGCCCCTCAGAATTCATGCATTTCATTTTCTGGAATTCTGCTTTGCTCAAATGCTCATGCTGTCAGATGACACCATCGAAAAGTAGAACAAACAGAAAATAATGTCATTACATAATGTCTCTGCTCTTTTCCTCATCTTAGAAAGTGACTTTGCCTCTGCATCAGACTGGAGTGTTTGCATCTCCAATTTCCTTTTAAGAAATAAATAGGTTTGTTTTCTGCAACAGTGTGGAAGGAGCCAGTCATGTCCATGGTATTGCCACAGGCATGATTACTTACAAAATATGATTATTAACCATGTAATCATGTGTTTGTCTACCATATTTTTCCTGGGGTGGTGCTGTTCAGTATTCTGTTGAAAATGTGCCTGGGACAGCCTAAAGGTTCTGATAACAAGGTTCCCTGCCTGGTAATTCAGTCCTTTCCAATTTCCTGAAGGTCACCTTCAGCTGCCTCCCTGTTCACGCTTCAGTTTCTCCCTGTTCCATTTCAGTGCTCTGTGCAATAACAGGTTGCAGAATTCAGTTTCTTAAATTGGCATCCTTAAAAAGCCCTGCTCTGAAAATCCAAACACTTTAATGATTATGTGAATCCACTCTGCAGGGCTTTTATATAATAATTTTGGTTTTCCTCTTGTTGACATTCAAGCACTAAAGCAGAGAATCAGAAAAACAAGCGGTGAATTCTTCCTGTTCTGAGAGCTCTTCAGCAATAGCTACTTCACTCCAGGAGCTTTCTTTTGTGATACCCTCAGAGCACTGCCCAATTTTTTGAAATGGCACTTCAGGCTTGATGATAAATTGCATTAATGTGTCCTCCATCTCCAGAGAAGCAGGATCTATGAATGGAGCCAAACCAAGCGACAGGAGTGGCTGAGCAATCCTGACAAGTTGGCTCTGAGGAAGTATAAGTCTAGTTCAAGTCAGATGTTTTCATGATTACATGATTTGCAGTCTTAAAATACTTCAGACAATTGCTTCATCTCTGGTGTGGTTGCCAGGTGGATGCTACAGAGTAAAGTCCTTGTTTCTCTTTTACTGAAATCTTTAGATAAACCTATACCTTTGTCATCTGTGAAGAATTTTGTTTCATGATGTATAGAAAATTTGTATCTAATATAACATCAGTAAAGACTCTTTGCTGTTAATATGCACTAAGGGATTCACCAAGGATGGCATTTTCAGCATCCTTAGGTCAGCACTCTCATACACTTTTGTGTGCTTTATGCATAGACACCACGATCAGAGAGACAGATTTGAACATGGCCCTGTGCCATGCACTTATTAAAATGTAAGTGCCTGAAATCAGCTGTAATCTTTGGGATTTATATTATTTGTGAATATGATAATAAGTTCAGAGTTGTTCTGAAGCAATAGTTATTCCGTGAGGTATGTATGGGAAACCTGCCGAAATAGCTTTCTGTTTGCTTACACTGATGTTATGTCTTTGTAGTTTTTGTTTTCCTGGGGCTATGTATTTATCCCCTCTGCACAAGGCTTTCATGTCATTGCTAAGCATACCTCAGTACAGTGGTTTTTTGGTTAAAATTCTACAATATTTCAGATGGCTCACACCAGACTAAAAAGACTGTACTGGGGAAAGAAAAAAAATCCAGGTATTTTGGTTAGCCTGTCCCTCCCAGCAGGAAGTGGGCAATCAGCGAGTTTGTAAGGTGAAATGCTCAAGCTGGTAACGTCAAAACAGAGGAGTGACAAATTTGTAGCAGGAGGTTGTAATGAAAAGTTCTGGTCCATCTCTGTCATCCTTTTGACTCACTACAACACCTGATGTTTTGGGGAAAGAGAACAGCAGGCTTTTTGGAGACCTAGACTATATGGGCCATCTCTGAAAGTTGAGAAGTGGCACCATGCATTTATCTGCTTCAGACCTCTTGACCAACTTCAATAGCATTTTTCATCTGTCAGCTATTAAATTTATTTTTAAAACTGAAAAGAGCAGTTTGGAGAACTTGCAGTGGATGTTTAGAGCTTTAATTTCAAGGCACCTTACCGTCTTAAAATGCTTAAAGGGACCTAGAGCCATTCATATGACGTATTTAAAACTAGCTCAGATTGTTCTGCACTGCACTGTTACCTGCATTATAAATATCACTGAGGCTGTGCACTGCTGTAGGTTGGCCATACTTCCTGACCTCCTGACCTATGGGAATTTCCATTAGGATTTCTTGTCCAAGTCATGTGCCTGGACACAAAAATATTTTCTCTTTCTATGTTCTACTTCTGTCCTGTCTCTGAGCAGACACTGTAGCAAGGTGCCAACCATGTCCAGAGAGTGTGGTGTGGTGGACTGGGCTGAGCCTCCTGCTCAGTGCCTGTAGGATGAGCTCCTGAGTCTGACCTCCATCAGAGCACAAACCTCGCAGAGCTGGACAAACCCCTCAGCTGGCAGCTCCATGTCAGCTGTTCAGTGAAGTTTTTTCTGCTGCTGCCTTTCTATTTTCTCCTTATAAAGGTTTGAGAGACAGACTCAACTCTACCTGGGTATGCTGCAGTTAAGGTAAAGGTGTCTTCACTGAACAAGAGTGATGTTACTGACAAAAATATTTTTTAAATAGTAAATATTAGGGAATACTCTGATAAAATGATATCTTAGCATATATGTTCAAATCCTAAAGTCATTTATAGAAGGAAGACATCCAGAATTAATTTCTCATTACAGATTTGGAGACTTTCAAGCTCCAGATTCCTCCTGTACCATAAAACCAAAGCACTTCCCTGACAAAAGGCACGAACAAGACAGGTCAAGTGAACAATACAGAGTACTGAATAGTAGTTCTGGAAGAGAAACAGCAGGGAAAATGCCAGAAATATCAAAAATCAATTTGCCACCATACAGCTCTTAAAGCTAATGTCTTTTGGGGTGAGGTGCTGACCTCATTAGAGTTATCATGAGTGCTTGCAGTGTCATCAGTGCAGTTTTGCCTGATGAAATGAGGATGAGTGCATGAGGGTGGGTTGAATTCAACTGATATTGCCTTTATTTCTCAGGTTGCTCTGAGGCCTAGCAGAACCAAAGGAGGAAAAGTGGTGAACCTAGAAGGGTGTGAATTCCTCAAGTGGAAGCAGCTCAGCCAAGGTGCTGAAGCTCAAACTGCTTTGTATTGCTGCTGCACAAGGATCTCCTTATCCATACTTCCTATTTCCCTCTGAGGCTCTGTGATTCCTGACATCTTCCCCAGGGCTGGTATCACTGAATCTCCACAGAGGCCTGCAAACCTGACTTTACTGGGCTCTAAAAACTTTCTTACATTTCCTGTGCAAACTCAGAGCAAAGCAAAACTTGGTGCAAATCTGCTTCTTGGAACAATTTTTCACATATCTAGAACCAGAGTTGAAATTATTTTTTAAGTTATTGATTTAATAGATATTGCTCAATACATTTTATTGTAGACATGAAGTCCTTCAATTACCAAGCTAATAGTTCCCAAAGAAAGTGTGGCAAGTCCTAAGTAAAAAGTGAATTGCTGCCCAAAGTTGATAGTTTAATAGTGGAAATACTATTTAATTTCATTATTATTCAAATTTATGTTCAGTCTACTCAATTAGCATATAAATACTATAAATCACTTATATGGAAAAAGCCTTATCCTGGGATATTTGTAATAAATTGCTGGGTAAGGCGAAATCTTGGCTAACACATAGCAGTGAACACAAATTAGGCTGAACAGGGTTATGGTACAATGAAAAATGTTTGTTTTCTCCAACTTAATTCCTGTGGGAGAATTTTTGGACCCTTATGTAGGGATTAGAATCTTTCCTTCTTAAATCTACTCATGTAAAGGAGTAACCATTTCTTTTACATGTATTTATATATTTTTTCTGAACTTGAAGATTTGCACACCCATTCTGTAACAGAAGCCTTTTTTCAAGGATCAAGCTCCTCTTTGGCATCTTTGAAAATTGGTGCCAAAAGGATACTATTCCTGTAGCCACCTTTTGCCCAGCATAGGTAAAAATTAGTAATGCAGTTGAAAAAAATATGCTAAACCATTTTGCTCTCTCACTAGAAAGCCAGAGTAGAGACATAGATTCAGCAACATGGATGTTTATAAATGCTAAACCATTTTAGATCAATGAAAGGGAAGTGACAAAGCCAATGATTGGTTAGAAAAATCTGTTTCCATCCCCATTTTGTGTGTGTGGCAATATATTCTGTTATAGAAGTAGGAGTAGGCAGCTTTCAGCTTCCAGTGGTTTTAGGTTAAAATTAACATCTTAATCTTGTTTTTGTTCTTAGCAGACAGCCAGACGAGGCAAAGGAATATCAATTTAATTTCCTCCCACAGAAATATTCAGCCTAGGAAGTGAGCTATTGATACCATGTGCAACTTTTGACAAGGAGGTATCAACCCCTTTTGTAAAGTACAGTGCAGTGATCTGAGAGCAAATCCCCCCGGAGCATGTCAGGTGTTGTACTTCAGCAAGGACAATTTGAGCCTTGAGTAGAGCTGAAAACCAGCCACTAGCCCCTGCCAAAAAGAGGCACTTTGGCTGCCAGAGGAGATGCAAGCCACCTCACTGCTCTGGATGTTCCCCTCCCTGCAGGTGAAGGACATTCTTCCAAGGACCTGTCCTGGTAGGCTCGGGTAGACCCTTGCCCTTTGCAGGTGACACATACAAATCATGCTCTGCATCCAAAAGGAGCATCTGTGATTTGTACTGTTCCCTGTTCTGGTTGTGCTGTGCTTTCCTAACAGGTGCTGGGAGCCACCCAAATCTCAGAAGGAGTCCCAGTCCCACAGGCAGATCCTCCCAGTAACAAGCCAGATAATCTCTCTGCCATCTCTTTGGGCTTTTGCATTAGCCTTATGTCGTTTTTCAAACTGACTCTCAGGCTCTAAGGGTGACAATCCTTGCCCTAACTTTCCTTCAAGCCCTTAATTGGTTTGTTCCCACACCCTTCCACTGCTGGATCTGGGAAAATGGGTATTGGCACTGATTTTTTTTGGGTGATATGAAAGTTTGGGAGTTATTTCTCAATAGCGTGTGTGGCAATTGCCATTTGAACAGCTCTGAATTCAACTGTATCTGCTTCACAACTGCTGCTGCTAGGTCTGGTTTAAAAGGAAGAATAAATACTTCATTAACAACTGAGAATTAGATGCTGTTCATTCACACATGCATAAAAATGTACTGGTTAACCATCCAGGGCACAGAGTTGCTGGGTCCCTGCCAAGCAATTGTTTGAAACTGTTTGAGTATTTTGAACTGAGGTTTTTTTCTTCCTTGGATGCTTTCTTAATCAGCCAAATGGCTCAGAATGACCATTCTGCCTGCTCAACCTACTTAAGCATCAGTCATCTCATTTTCTTGAATCTAACTATTCAAAGGTTTATAGTTATGACTCTTACACTTCTGCATAAATTTTTAACATGGGATTGAACAATTACCTAGGCAATCTAGTAGAGCAAATACATATTTTTAACCTCTTTCTGGAACAAAACCAGTAAAAAAAAAGTCTTTGTGGTGCCAGTTTTCCAGCTCAGCACAATCACGTTTTGTCCTGGTCTGTCAGCTGAATTAACTGCACTATATCCTTGTATCCCAGGTACTTTTGCCAGGGATTGTAGTTGGATGTGCTCTAAGGTGCTTTGTCTGGTTTATTGGGAGTTCAAGCAAAGACAGTGTGCATCGTGTTCATGTAGGAACTGAATGGGCTGCTGACAGTTCCCTGCCTGGTGTGTCTGGGCTGCACTGTGACAGTGTTTGTTTGGGAAAAGAGGGAAAAAAATGTTGTGTTTGATCTGGCTGCTTGCAGTGGGAATCGTTAGGGATGTGTGAAGCATGTCCAGGAGCTCAGGTGAGCTGCTGCTCTCAGAGGTGGGAAACTTCTGTCAGTCCCAAAGCACTGACACTTTTCAGCCAAAATCAGACTAGGGCACATTCAGACCTTCCTTGTGCTTTTTAACCACCTGAATTAGGAAGGAGAACTAATTAAAGATGTACAAAGCTTCATGTCTAACTTTATTATAAATGCAACAGTGACACAATTTTTCAGGTGAAACCTACAATGGAAGTGATGAAAACATGCATTTCAAATGAGAGCTCAAGATAAAAGGCAGGAGAGATTTTTGCCTAGGCAAATTAACCTACCTACCCAGCTCTTGTGTGCTGGAAAAATTATTTTTAGCATGCCTGTGACGTGTTTGATAATTACTTTTTTCTGTAATCAAAGGCTGTATTTAACAAAACAGAGATGAAATGGGGAGTTCAGCATAAAGGGAGATGTGTGTAGTCATCTTTATCTGCTCATGTTAATGCTGTGGGAATGCATTGCCTCAGAACCTGTAGTCACACTCTGAAAGAGAAGCAGAAATAATTACCTGTGCTGAGTGCTTGCTAATGTCCACTGTAATAAATGTTTAAGTCACTGGTGGTGGATTTGGTCCCAATGAGTGCTTAGTAAGCTGCAGAACCAGAAAAATGGCATGTAAATGTGGCCACCTGCTTTGCCAGGTAGCTTCTCCTCCTTTTGCACACAGGTATCATTTAATATTGAGACACTATGGAATTTCCTGAGCTGAGTCAGCTCCTGTGTGGTGTTCCTGATGGGCAGTGCAGCCTGGATAGCCCCCAGAACCCACAGGGTGAGGCTTGCAAGAGGAGAATTGTTAGGAACTCCAGCACTGGGGTAGGCAGGCTCTGCATTAAGCTAACAGTGCTGAAAGCTGGCACAGCAGCCAAGGGCCATGCAAAGCATCTTAGGTTTGCTTGCTTGCAAAAGAAAAGAGCAGCTTGGAGGGAGAAAAACCTCACAAAAGCCAAAACAGGATAAAATGTAGTAATTCACACAAAATTATAAAATTGATTTTAAAATTAGCTTGAATTTTATATTATTCCATGTATCTTGTCCATTTAGGGGTTTTGGGGGGGGGTTTTGTTAAATTAATAGCTTTTAAGTAAAATGCTGAAGAATACTTTGACTGGAGGGTTTTGTAATGAAGTGACATTTAATGTGTAGTTTGTCAGCAACTGGGGATAGAATTTCTCCAGCCCCATGTTGCTGAGGGCATTTTCTCTGTTGTTAGTCTCTTTCTGATCATCTCTGCTGCCTGAGAAAGGAAAAATCTATATTTTTATTAGCTGCACTGAAGAAATTGAGTGACAGGGCTTTTTTCCATGACTGACTGCTGACTTAAAAAAGAAGTCATGGCTGGGTTATGATTATTTTCTCCTGCTGTGATGAGATTAGAAAAAGTTGAAGTCAGCACCTAGTTGGAGACAGTCATCAATACAGATGATATACAATAAAAATGAAATCTAGTATTTCATTCACCATTCAAGCAGCAGCTCAGTTTCTGTGCTCACTTCCTCATTAAGAAACTTCCCTTCAAAGAACCATCATTAAATTATGTTTCTCTACTTCTTGGGATGACGTGCACTTCCTAACTTAGCACTTTACACAGTAGGAAAGAAATAATTAATTTGATGCTTTTCAGTTCTCTCCATTGACTTCCAAGAGGAAAAAAAAATGGAATTGCTCCTTTCTGGTTTGAAAAGAGGGTGAGATATACTTACCCATCAATATACTTGTGCAGCATGTCCTCTACCATGAACATCTATTGTGTTTTTCTAAAGTTTATCACAAACTTTGTAAAAGTTTTAATATGTTTAGCTTAATGGATTTCACTTGAAAAGTAAATTTAGCTACTTAAACTGTATTTTGAAATATCCAAAGTGAAAACTTGGAGTCCAGTATTGTGTTAAAATTCAGTGCTTTCACAGAAGGTATCAGTTAGAATTATTAGAAGGCTGCACTTATGTTTCAAGGCTTTACAAGTCAAGCATCAGCCAGATGAAAATTTATAAGTGGAATATAATTTTCTAAAAATAAACATGATTTGAGCCTGCCACATCCCTGTGCAGCATCACATGGGCACCCTCACTTGCACACAGCTGCCTGTCCTGGTCTGAGCTGATGAAGCTACATGGCTGACCTGTTATAGGATGGTAGAGAAAGTGTAATTAATAGTTAAACACTCTATTTTTAACATTCATGGAATGGCCTGGGTTGGAAGGGATCTTAGATAATCTCATTCCAACCCCCTGCCATGGGCAGGGACACCTTTCACTAGATCAGCTTGCTCAGAGCCCTGTCCAACCTGAATTTAAACTTCTCTGTACAACTTCTCTGTACAACCTCTGCCAGTCCCTCACTGCCCTCACAGTAAAGAATTTTTTCCTATTATCTAATCTAAACTAGTCATTCACAAGCTGTTTAAGATCTGTACTATTATTTAACTCATTTTAGCTTAATTTTGACTTCATGCTCATTGTCTGAATGATTCTCTTTACTGGAGGAAATTGAAGGTAGCTCATTCTGTTACTCTGTGAAGAATCAAGTGGGAAAACTTCACTAGAGGCATCAGGTATTTTATTAACGATGCATTTGAGCACATTAATTTTCTCAACCCCGTTTGCTGAGACCAGGCGATGTTGCTGTTACTGCTCCGTAATCCAAACATTGCTCTGGTGTGTATTTCCCAGCCTACAGATTTGTCACCAGACTATTATGTTCTGCTCCACTGTTTTTTCTAATTACACTACATACCCCTCTTCCCATGGCTTCTATCCCATCCAAACAATACATTTTAATCATTTGATGGAACATTATTGCATAGCTTCCTCATAAATTCTGATTACCAGTATTATTTCACCACACAAAGTCAGTTCAAAGTTACATGTTGCAGCTTTGATTAGCAGTTCTGCTTTGCTTAGTTCTCCAGGAAACATACATTTCAGCTGGGCTGGCTTTTGCTTTGAAAGCTGGGCTTAATATTATGGTATATGGAAATCAGGAGTGTAACAAATGTGAGCGTGACAAGTTGAGTTTCTGCTTATTCCATTAACATTGCACTGTTGTGTTGGAGTTTGGTTGCTGTTTATTCATGGCAAAAATCCATCTTTTCCTCAGCAGCTGGAGCACACCTAATACCAATTACAGTTTTACCCTGTGTCAGACTGCTTTGAAATCTGTGTTGTCATATTCACTCCTCACCATTTATATCTGGGATTTGAAAAAAATAAAAAGTATAGGTCAAGAAAGCAGAGAAAGGAAAATATACCTGTTGAGTCAGAGGGCTCAGTTGTTTCTGATGTGAATTGAAGAATTGCAAAGTGGTACTTAGTCATCTAATTGCTCTCCATCAGTATTAATGTGCAGGTTATTATAACTACGCATGAACCATTTGGTGTGAAAAGCAATTAAGAAATGAAATCATAAACCCTAAACCCTCAGGGTTCAGGCCATTTTATTATAACCCATTGATGATTTCCACACAGACTTGACTTTCCATTCAGGTAGTCTAGTTTACAAGCTATTTGAAAACTCATCTTCAGTTTATACCTGATTGTTCCACATCTGAACAATATTACTTTGCTATTTTCAGATTTGGCTTCATTTATGATTATGTTATGTAATGACATCAAGATAATTAAACCACTCTCCATGACAGGATCTGTTTCAAATTTCCTAGTGAAGCATCTCAATATGAGCCTGTTGTGTTACACTGTGCAGGAGAAACCTAACCCTGACCTCATTAAAAAAAGAAAAAGTAATTTTGCTTGAAGGAAGACAACATAATACCAGAGGGAGCAAATTACATATCTTGCATTCTCTTAATTTCTCAGACATTTGGAGTGGGGAAACTCAGTAATTCCGCCTCCATCAACAGTCCCAAAGTGCTCTCAGGCATCAGACATGTAAAGGGAAAATCCCTGCAGCACAAAAGCCACGGAAGGGTTTCATTAAGTTTGCCAAAGCTGTCTGGGTTTCAGAGTCCTGGTGCCTGTAGATGGCTTTCCTGGGTGTGCACAGGCTTGCAGCTTGTGCTGGACCGGTGTAGTTAAATCCACTGCCTCCTCCTCATCTGGGGTGTGGCTGAAGGACATTCCTCCTCTCCTCAGAAACCTCTTCCACTGCAAACCCAGCCAAGCCTGAAATTGTCCTACCAGACGCACAAAGCTGTGCTTTTGTTGAGCCCTCCCCCTCCTTTCTCCCCTGCCTACATGCCTTGCAGCTTCACTCCTGGGAGAGCTGTGAACACACAGAACGATTTCTGTGGAAGAGCAGAAGGAGCCACATCATTTTCCATACACAGCTAGGACATAGAAGTTTCTTATCTCGTAGATGAGGAAATAGATTTGGCCTCAGGCAAGGTTCCCTGGGCATTATGTCCTGTAATGAGATAGTGAACAGAACGTTTTCATCTCTTCCTCTCGAGGTGAATTTACAGATGGCTTACTCCTGCCTCCATTTTCAGTAATTTATTCTTTCACCCGAATCAGCAAATTAAAATATGAGTTCTCTTCCTGGCTGACATTTGCATATTCATAAAACATTTCATTAAATTATTTCACAACATTTTTAATGATGCTCACTGACAGCTTAGGATGTACCTATCTCATGGCAATCTAAATTGGCAGAGCTGCACCTCCAGCTTGAAAAGGCACCGCCATTCCTCCCCACTGCTGCATTTTGGCAGTGTCAGAGAGGGGCTGAACTTCCAGCAGGCACTTTACCATTGCAGACTGTCTCCCTTTCAGTTCCAAATTCCTTTTAAATATTTCCATATTCAGCAGCACCAAAATTATCTTCATCAGCATACAGGCATAATAGGAATGCTTATAGGTCCTGGCATGTCATATTCTGATTTATATTCATGGGTTTGACACTAGGGTTTGTTTTATATTTGATTCAAAGACTTTGTTAATATGAAATTAGCACAAAATGCAGTCCAATAATAGGACTGTCTTTTTAAATTCTGTCTTGACTGTCTGGTGGACTGTCTTTTTAAATTCTAACTTGAACCCTTCTGGTGAAGTCAACATTTTCTAGAAAACACCTTTATTGAATACACTGAATTATATTATACAATCCTGGATTTTTAAGGACATCTGTAATAGCTGGAAGATTAATCCATTCAAATGAGAAAATAAATTACACTGGTATTTTATTATTTTGGCAAACTATGTGAAAGACTGCATTTTCTTGGGTGTGACGTAGAAACGTTGATTGTGTGAGCACTGCAAGGTGAGATTTGTGTAATCACAAGGTAGTTGCTAATTCAAAGAAAAATAGCAAAGTAATAAAACTTCATTTGTTCACTCAAATTCTTATTGATTAATGTTTATTTTCTCATTTTGGTTCAATACACATTTTGTGAAAAAGCCAACTGCTCATGACAAGATAGCATATATAATTTGTCAGTAAACTAGTTTGGCACCAGACAGCAAACTTGGCACTGAACAGAGTTCAGATCACAATTTTAGATATGACACAAAATAAAGTTGGGGCTGTGTGACTGAATATTAAAAAGTTATTCCTATAAATTCACTAGTGGCTCAATTCTTCTCTAGGTTCCTGAGTCCCTGAAGGATTTACAACTGGCCCTGTCTTCTAGAAGTTTCGTAACATACTTAAGTGAAAAAACAGTATAATAGAAATATTTGCAAACCTTTAACAAAAAGCAGGTCTGCCTGTTTGGCTCTTAATAGTTGTAATGAAATAGATGGCAGCAGAATAAATATGTAAAACAAATGTATGTTTAAGTCATATGCATAAGACAATGTTATTGTGATAGATTGCATGTAGCTTTTCTCCAGTGGGATTTACTGATTGTGAATACATGTGACCATGCTGGAAAGCACAAATGAAAACTGGAGGAATGTGAATTATGTCCTTCCTCAGTTAAAATGTGCACAAACTTAAGCTGCCAGAGATATGTAAAGAACCGGAATTTTTTAGAAGGCTTTTCTCTTATTTTCTTGCCACATCTCTAATTTTGTAAAAAGACTTTAAAGAAACATTGCAGGAAGTAGCTTCTAGTGTTGGAAAACAAATGTGTAGCTTTCCTGGAAATCATATATCAGAACATTGCAAAGTCACTTGCAATAATATTATTTTGACTAGAAACAGGTTCCAAGGTTTTATCTCTACATTACTCATGCCTAAACTTGATCTTTAGTGATGATCATGTAAATATAAATCAAAACTAATGTACCAGTAACACCACCAAAGCTGACTTCAGGAGCCTATTTACAGCTTTCAATAACTTGGACAAAAGGCGATTTTCCCAGGGATGGTCTGGGCTTCTGACACCTTTTTTATTCATGAAGTGAGGAATGGAATAGATTTATTATGCCAGGTCAGTAACAAGCAGTGGCATGATTTGTGAGGTTTATTAGTACTTTAAAGTTTATTGCTAACAAACTTTTGCTCAGGTTCCAGAAAAACTCCTTACTGCGTCTTTAACGTGGCAATGGAATATTATGCTAAACCCATAATTGTATTTATTTTTATTATGTACAGAAACTACAGTGACATGAGCATTTTCTAGAATTAGGAAATTAAACAGGGTATTACTCTCTATCTGAAGAAAATTATTACTGTCATTGCAAGGCTATTATTTCTATTCATTTTCAGTGCAACAAATTGGTTTTGCAAGATTTTGTTACTCTTCCCTCCCATCCTCCATATCTGTCTTGTCTCTGCTGAGCTTAGGTTAATGAAGAGCCACATGAATTTTTTCTATGCAGAAAACATAGATCTCACTTTAGGTTCAAAATTAAATTTTCTTACAAAGAATATCAGTGATGTTATTAATCACAGTGTGCCTTTTTAACTTTATGTGCTAACTCTTTGATGCTTACTTTTATGTTAGTTTATTCTTTTATGCCTAATTATTCTTTGAATAATAGACAAAATGATGCATGCATTTATTCCTTCAGATTATTCATTCGTGACATTTGAAGGCTTCTGTTTCCCAATGCAAGTATACATGATTGCTCTATATAGTTTTTAATTTGATTTTTGTCAATGAGTAGTGTTATAATTATTATTATCAGGCAAAAAGCCCCATTAGTAACAAGACTTATAGATGAACCTCCTTTGTCTATCACTGTTCTACAAGTCTGTGTTGAAGAACAAAGAAAGTTAATTTGCTCTGATAAATGCATGAGCTCACTGCAAGTTAGAACAAATATGAAAATAAACTGGCATCCTTGATGGCACTGGGAAGGTTTGTGATTGCTGGTTTCATTTTGCTGGTTTCATTTCTATTCTCTGTTGTCCTTTCTAAGGTCATCATCTGGTATTTTCTTTTCGGCAGGGAGATGCTCTTGGTTGTGCCTATGAATTAAGTCTTAGGATGAATCTCTAGGCTGGACAAGCATTAATAAGGAAAAGCTGCCCATCCCAGGTGGGACAGGTGTCTGGTTTGGGCATGCAGGTAAAGCAGGGGTGTGATGAGCTGTCCTGTGCCAGGCCTTCCTTCCCTGGCTCAGCAGGAATGCTGGGGACAGGAGGATGTAGCCCCACACTGCATGGGTGCGCTGCTGAAGCACACACAGGTCTCAGCAGATGTAGAGATTCCTTGTGCTTGTGAAAACAGAACATTTTTTAAATTGTTTAGAACCCAAGCTCTGAGTATCTATTAAAAAATCAGGACTAATTTATGCAGGTTCTTAATAGAAGTGTATAAAAATTACATAACCTGCCTATACTTCCCCTCAGCATGTATGGCATTTCCTGCGTGATAGCTGGTAACTTTGATTTGTGTGTTACTTGATTTTTTCTTACACCTGAGAGGGCAAGTTACAAAGCACACAGACGTTCACAACTCGCATTTACAAGCTTAGAAACTTCCTACCAGATGCCAAACCATCCCATACTCCCAGATACATGTTCCAATACCTCCGGCCCTTCTGTTTCCGTGTGTGAGACAGCTGCCTTTCCACGGTGATCTACAGCAAACTGTTCAGTAAAACTCTACACGGTCCACAACTGAAAGCTATGCATACTTCACTGATGTTCGTAGGAGTTCTAAGTGTCACCTTAACGCTATTTTCTGTGAGAAGTGAACCTTCAGCAAGCACAGCCGAGCGCAGAAGGCTCGTTTGGCCGAAGCCGTGCCGGTTCGGAGCGCTGAGCCCAACGGCGGAGCGGCAGCGGCGCTCCTCGGCCCGGGCTGTGGCCGCCGCGCCGGGGGTTGAGCGGGCGCGGGGCCGTTCGCTCCGCGGGCCGGGCTCCCTCAGCAACGCCTAGCACCGGCGGGCGCCTCTCAGCACGGGCACACCCGGGACCCTGGGCCGGACCCCCGAGCCCCGAGGGGTGCGGGGAGCCGGCCCGGCGCTGCCCGCGGCCGGTGAGTGCTTTCCGCGGGCTGGGGAGGGCCGGGGGCCGCGAGGCGGGCCGTGAGGGGAGGCGGCCGGGGCTGTGAGGGGGGCCCAGGGTGTGAGGGGGATACAGCAGAGCCAGACTCTCGGTGCCCAAGGTGTGAGGGGGGCACAGCACAGCCCAGCCCGGCAGTGCCCAAGGTGTGAGGGGAGCACAGCACAGCACAGCCCGACCCGCGGTGCTCAGGTTGTGAGGGGGGCACAGCACAGCACAGCCCGACCCACGGTGCCCAGGAGGTGAGAAGGGCACAGCACAGCCCAGCCCGAGCCGCCGCCCGGCAGTGCCCGCTGCAGGGGAGGGGCACCCGCAGCCCCTCAGCGCCCCTCAGGAACCACCGCTGTCCCCGGGGCGGCCCCAGCCGGCTCCTCCCTGCCCGGCTCCTCCCTCCATCCTCCCCGCTCCCCGAACGCTCCCGTTCCAAAGCCTTCTTGCCAGCTGTGTGCTGAGTGCCTCCGAAATCTGGGGCGGAGGCACTCGATGCTGCCTATTTAACCACCTTTGTTTAAACTGCACTTTATCGACGTTGTCTGACGTATTTTCTTCCTGTTTTGCCTTGCTGCTGGCGCCGGCTATGTTTCACCTGTTGTGTCAGGCAATGTGCCATACCCGAAGCGCGGGGAGGTCCCGGTGTGCTGTCCCGATGTGCTGTCCCGGTGTGATGTGCCGGTGTGCTGTCCCGGTGTGCTGTCCCGGTGTGCTGTCCCGGTGTGATGTGCCGGTGGCACAGAGGGGCTGCAGGCGCTGACGGTGCGGCTGGGGCGCTGTGGCAGCAGCAGCATCCCGGGGAGCAGGGATCGCTGCGGGGAGCGATGAGTGCTCTCTGCGTTATTCCAACACCGCTAATGAGGAGGCTGTGCGGCTTTGCCCCGCGGTGTCACGGGTGAGCTCCTTTCAAAGGGCTGGCAGCGACAGCGTCTCCCGGGATGGTGTTTCAATACTCGCTCGAGCTCGTGGCGAAGTGCTTTTCTCGCCGCCCCATTTTTCCCTCAGCGTTACACGCACTGCTGGTGTCACACCGCACAGCTCGGCGCTTCCTTCAGCACAACGAAGAGATGTACAATTCCATTCGCAGTTTTCTTCACTCTGTCATCTCAGCTGGTGTAGAGCGCTGGGCAATGAAGTCAAAATATCTTAAACTTGTACTTCTGCGTTGTTTCTGAAGACACAGAACCCAAAGGGCTTTAATGAGACTGTTCAGGATAAAAGGAAACATTTGTTTCTATTGTGTTGCAGATGCATTTTATTGACCAATCCTGGTTTTAATTTTCCTTTGTCACAATTCCATACCTATGACATTGTAGGGGATTTGGAAGAAGCAGAGAGCTCCAGGTGGAGTTCCTGGTCTTGCATTAACTGGCCTGAGAGCCTAACTGACTGTTGAACTAACAGGTTTTGTTGAGCAAAGAAAGAAGTCCTTTGGATTTTTGCCTTTCTGCTTCCCTGAGGGTAGGGGTCTGTGTGCTCCTCGCAATGAGTGGCTAATGGTGGCACCAGGGCTGTCACTGCTTTCTGTGTGGAGAGAATTCACCATGAGTGTATTAAAACCTATATACGTCTTCCTATTCTGTGGCAATAAATGAGAAAATCGTGTATTTAAGTAAGTACCTCTTAAAATAAATCAAAATTAGGCTCTTCATTAATAATGCTTTAATAGTTTAGATGTCTCTGTGCCATCGGGACAAAGAAGCTGTTGTCACAGAAGACTTACTCAGACTTATGCTCACACCTGCATCTGACGTTAGTGGCGTTTAATCCTTATTTAATTCTGGAAAGCTTTAGAAGTTAAATGCTGTCACAGAAGAATTTGTAGAAGAGCTCAATTTTTGGGTCACATTTGTGTTTTGATTCTGCATTTATTGAATGAAAAGTGAGTTTCATTGGTCTTTATAGTGACAGCAGGACCCGACCTGAAGAGGAGAGAGCTGGGCTTACTGCGTGCTCCACAAGGATGTTCTTATTGATTGTGAACCATATTCATGATAATACAATGACTGTTTACTGAGGAGGAAAAAGCAGTGGAGAAACAGGCAGGAATTCTGTTGCTGCACTGTTATTTTTGAGCATTTTCACATGCCCAATTTTGTAGCTATGCAATAGATTCTAAAAAAACACTGGATGCTACTGTTTTGCAGTGCTGGTTTCTAGCTCTCTTAAGCATGTGAGGCTGTAAGTTCTACTTTCTTGTTGCCTTAATTTCATAAGGATAGGTAGAGAATTTCCTAAACCAACACTAATTTGTTTTCCAGATGCAAGCCTGGGACTGATATTTTCTGAATGTTAACCGGTCCTGGAAGAATTAGAACTGCCTGCTCAAAGTGTCAGGTTAGTTGTCATCAGGACATAAAAGCTCTCCTTTTTCTATTACCATTTTGCTTTTCCTTGTGCTCATGTCCTTTGCTTTGGCTCATAAATTCAGGTTTATTATGTAGGCTTGGTTTATTGTATGAGTTTACCAACTACTGGTAAAATAAATTAAAGTCATACATTAAAGCAGTGTAAAGCAAAGTATTTCAGCTTTCCAGCAGAATTAAATATTTTATTCTGACTTTGAACATTCAGGAGTTATCCACTTTTAAAATATCAGTGCTACATCCATTTATCTTTGGAATTTCTTCAGCATTTGAGACACTTAATGCCTGATTTTAGGCTAACACATTTTCTTAATCTCCACAGAAAAACTTTACAAGCAGTTCTGAGTGCCTGTTCCAGATGCTGGAGTGAGAGATCTCCAGTAATTCAGAACTTGCTTTTGGGAGGGGTCATTTCTGAATGGGATGCATCCATCCAGGGGTTTTAGATGATTTATCCAAATTACCTTAAATTTGCTCTTAATTAGTGTAAATTAAAGCTACGTCCCTTTATTTTGTGTTAATTTTAAAAGTGCAAACTACTTTTATTCTAAATGAGAGCAACCACATTGGGAATTAACAAGCTCAGTGAGAAGTGGTTTTGCCTAATCAGAAGTGTTACAAGTTTGTCAGTCTAGACAAATCTGATGGTGAAAAGACTGACCCTTGTTAAAAAAAGCTTCTGGTAACTTCTCCAAAAGTTTCCATCTCCACGCCAACACGTTGACCACATGTTAAGCAGCCTCTAAGACAGAATTCCATTGGCAGTAGTAAGTGTGAAGGACAATTGATTTTACATGGAACATGGGCAGTATAACTCAGCTCTCAGAGCGAGGATTCCAATTATATAGGGTGGTTTTGCTTCCTCAGATAAATATTGCTCGTGTTCAGGGCCCGGATTTTGAACATTTTACTGGGCACAGTAAAATACATGGTTCTCATTTCTTTTTTATTTGTTGTAGTACCCATATGAAGTATGTGCTTCCAGTAAAGTTACTCCAGATTTTCTTTTAAGTGGATTCTGATGAGAATTCCTATCTCAGATCCATTATATGAGAGGCAGGCTCTGATAAAATGTGTACAGACCTGACTGTGTCTGTGATAACAGTTAAATGTGGTTTTGCTGCAGCACAAAACAAAGATTACAGCAGAGGTTTCCTAAATTTTTCTGGAGACCTGGTGCATTCCCATAGTTGTGTAATGTCAGTTGAATGTTTTTTTGGCCTACTCAATTATGCGCCTCTTAAACCCAAAAGTGCAATTTCTTGTTAAGGATCTCCCATTGTCTATTTATAAAACTGCCCTTTAAAACTCTGCTGAGACATGGACTGGTCACAGGGTGCTGGTGAATAATCAGCTTTATAGTCTGCAAATCCATTTTAAACATCTGTTGAACAACGTAAGTGTGAAACTTACAGCCAAATATGCCCTAGATGCTTCCCTTCTGCCCTAGAAGGAAACCAGATTTTTAAGTCTTTCAGCTTTGAGACAAAGGAACAAAATCACTTCATTGCACCAGAGTTGTATGTTATTTTAGCAAATAGGATATGTTCCTGAAAGACCAATTAACCTTCATATAAATGGACTGTGCTGTGCTGCGTAGTGTCCTTTGGAAGCTCTATTGAAGTTTGCTGATGCTTACAGTGGCTGCTCACAAGGATAATTAGATGTTAAAATGATGATCCTTGGATATCCAGGAGGCTGTAAAGCATTCTCAAGGAATCAAGGCCCTGCTGAAGGAAAGGTGATAACCTGAAATCTGAAGGGGAGGTAGAGCAGTCCTTAACCAATACCATTCATTCTTATTTTGTTGGCTGAGAATAATATCCAGTTCAGAAATAGTTGAATGCTTCCTCATAAGTAGGGGGTGCATTTTTAGAAGGTGGTTGGTAAGTCCTAGGTTGTTTCTTTGCACATCACTGCTTCTCCTAGGAGAATGAAGAGTGAAGGCAATCCTATGTCAATCCTGCTAACAAGCCTTGCTGCTACCTAGCCAGCCTGCCTTAGTCAGTGCCTATTTCTTCTGTTTTGCATAAATAACATCGATAAGTTTTGCCTTCCTTTGAAAACTGTTACAGCATTTTTGATACATGCATACCTGTATGTTTTCTTGGGGCTATGGGAACTGGAGTGAAAATCAATGGGATGAGGGATGGGCTGTTGTCTGTTCACACAGGGAGCCTGATCAGCATCCAGGAAGGCTGGGTTTAGCACTGTGGGACAGAGGTTCTTGTGACAGCAAATCCTGCACAAATTGGGTTTATCCAAAATGCTACATTAATTCAATTACAGCTTGAATGATGCTTACTTCTGCCTGTAAGGTTAAATAACATATTATTGACTCTTCCTGCGTAATTTCATGGTTTCTTCTTCCTTTGCCATATCTCACCTGGACAGCTGAAACAGGTTTAACACTGTTATTTGTTCCACTGACAGCAGAGGTGATTCTTGCAGAAGAAAATTAGCTGTGTGCACTCTCATCACAGAGAATTACCAGAGTCCTGTTTCCTCTGACTTCTCACGCAAATGGGTGTTTCGAGTTGTTTTTTTTAATAAGAAATTGCTGGATGCAATTTTCTGTTTTGATGACAAATGTAAAAAACCAAACTCTTTGGGAATTATCAGGCTCCAGATGCTTTTTCTCAACAGCATTCTGGCTACTTAGGACTATGTGAGCAAATGGAATTTCCCCAACAGCTCATTCTGTTGTCAGTGGACTGCATGTGCAACTTCCAGCCTGTAGTTTCTTGAATTCTTTTATGCTTTACTTTGCTGCTGAAGTGTATTTTGTATGGATATTAATTAGACATGAAAATACCCACCTTTATATCTTCTTTTTACATACAGATGTGTTTGGTGTGTAGACACAGAGTGAACCAAGTTATTACTCTATGTGAATAAAGCTACTAAAATCTTGACTGTTAAGTGCAAGAGTTGTAAGAATTATGAGTTAATGTTCACAGATCAATATACGTGGAGGTTTTCGGGGTCAAACGAATTACCTCCTGGTGCATTCAGATGATTGCAGGGCATTTATTCTAGAAATATCTCAGAAGTGCTCAGACTTAAAAGACTTTTGGAAAGCAGAATAAAGCCCAAGTTGATGAAAATAAAACATTCACTTCTCAAAACTGTACATCATGAAATATTCATAGTTGTTCTACAGACAGGATATAGTTTGTGGAGAGGAATAAATCATTTTGTTACAGAATTGCAGCTTGATGTATGCTGATTAACACTGGAATGTAATTATTTGACATAATCAGAAGGGATAATATTTTGGGATAGACGATATGTGGTTTTGACTGAAATGTTGATTCCTAATGATGAGGGTGTCCTGCCAGCATTCTGTGGGGTCTCTGCTGGTGACTAGGTTGAGAATTGGAAAAGTACATTACAGTTTCATCTCTTTTACAAATATTTCCACCATGAGAAACATTTGCTACTTCAAATGCTCTGAATATACTCAGCATCCTGTCCTGGTTTTGACTCTTTTTCTTGTTACCACTCATTAAAATGATTTTTAGTAAGATTGGTTGTCCTGCTTCAAAAATAATTACTTATCCTCAATTTTCTCTTTCTGGGAAGATTGCCCAACTTCTGGTGCACTACTACTTTAGACTGCTGGTCAACAGAGCCATTAGTCTTACCTGACTTCTTTCCTCTGCTTGTCAGCTCAGTTTCAGGTTGTCAGTGCCAAAGGAAATGCTCATTGTGGTGGAGTAGCGTAGAGGGAAGTGTTAAAACCTGCTCATAATGGAGTTCCTGACTTCTTAACTGCTGCACAAACCCACAAGGTTTTAGAGAAGAGCTTGATCTGTATCAAAGTTGTCTTATCCCCACTTCTTTGAAATTTAGCTCAGTGTGTGTTAGACTGGAATATTGTGTCACTTCAGATGCTGAAATTCTTTGTTGTATCTTGTGTGGTTGTTTAGAGATGCCATTTTTTCCCTCTTATATAGTCTAGATTGTCAACCAACTATGCTGCAATAAAAATGCACTAGGGAGGAATGCATTTATTTTGCTACTCTAAAGGAAGTTACAGCACAGCTAATTTGCAAATGAATATATTTAGAAATTCTTCTGTTCAAATCTTGTAGTATTGATCTCACAAGCCAAGTCCTTGTTCAGGGTATTCTTTTGAACCAGGAGGAAAAGTGAAGAGGCAGTAATTGCAACTGTGATGATCTGTGTTAATTTGAAACACTTTCAAAAACACCTTAAAAGACCTCTGAAAATCAAGTTCCTTCAAGTAAGGACTTTTCAAGACGTTTCAAACTAAAATGTGAATTTTTATTACTTCTAAACTGTCTCTTCCATTTGTGAAGGGACTCAAGATGTCTTTGTTTCACAGCAAGCAGGTAAAGATAATGAGCTGCCTGTAGGTGCTAGCTGAAGTTCTTGACTGTATTTGTAAGACACTACTTGGAAGTGCAATAATTTGATTTATGTCAGTAAAATAGGTGCATCCAAGGCGCCACTACAAACATCATTAAGGTATGAAATACCCATCCTCTCTTTTCTCCTTTTGTTGAAGTTACTTATAGGTGGACATAAAAACAGAGGGTAAGCGGCAATATATTTTAAATAATCGTGTGACCAATCCAAAATCAGTTTTTTTCACAACAGTAATAAAGCACTGCCAGCCTAGGGGGTTGACAGCTATTGATCCTGACTTTTATAAGTTACTCAATTTTCCTCTGACATTGAGGACTTGGAATTGTATCTGCAATTATTTCCAGGTCCAAACAGCACTTATCCAGAAATAATTTTTTCTGTTGTAGAGCTGCACTATGATATGTAGGCTTTATTTCAGCCCCCTTGCAATCAATAGGACCTTTTCCTGGTGACCTCGGTAAGTATTGGACTGGGCCCATGATTTACACTTTCAGACAATTTTGGCAACAAAATTATATCTGCGGAAATGGAGGCAATTCCTCAAAACCAGGCTAACTTCTGCTTTTGAAGGTTTTTTTGGAAGGTAATTCAGTGACTGGCTGTGAAAACCAGTGAGTGGTTTTTCCTTCATCCTCTGGGGTTATCAGAAACACAGCAATTTTCAGCTATTGTCAGGTCAGGGTGGCATGATCTATGGTTGCTTCCATGAAAGGAAAACTTTCTCTGGAGTTCAGAGGAGTTCCTGCATTGTGCCTGCTGTGATGAGTCACAAGGAGAGAAACTACTCCTTTAGGGTAGCTCTGAGCCTTTTTTAGCTATAATTTGGGGTTTCTGTTTGGAAACCTGTCAGTCCACAAAGCAGTTGATTTTCTCCAGCAAAAGCACTGTAACTGGCTCAGGTGTGATCAAAGGTAAGGGGGAAATGGCTCTTGCTTGTAACAGAAACAAAGTGGATTTTGTTCTCTGAATCCTCTCCCCACAAATTCAGTCATGAAACTGTAAGGGTGCCTGTTGTAGGTTTAGCTGGCAGACACCAAATATTTGCAGAAACATGAAAAGCCTCAATGTGCAGAATTAAATGTTGGCAAGACAAAAATCCAATGTCTTTCTAATAGATTGTTTACCTCAGATGAACTAGAAACTGATTGACAACTTGAAGTCACACTCCAGAAAATATCTGAAGTACTTCTTTATTCTCAAGTAGAACTTTATTTAGAAATACTTTATTTAGAAACTTGCTCTGGTAGAAATTTCAAGATTTATAAACATCCTTTAATCAAAGGATACAGGATCAGTGAAAGAGACAAATGGTTTGATATCTCCTATGTGCTGAAGTAGAAGGAATTACAGTTGGACAAGATATACCTTCTTTGTGCAGCACAGTGGGCCTGGAGCTGGAAGGCAGCATTATGGCTGTAGCATTAGGACTGATGCTTTCCAGTGAGCTGTATCCTTTGTGACTTTGTTCAGGAGGACTTCACAGTGAAATGTTTATCCTCTAGGATGGACTATAAATGGCTTCTTTGAAAAATATTAAAAATCGCATTACAAGTTAATGGAAGGAACTTAAAGTGTTCTAAAAAGCAGAAACACCTGCAGTTTTCTTTGTACAGTTGCTTGCCTGCATTAATTCCAACCACGTAAGAGAAGTGGCACTGTCTTCCTCTACAGAGAATAAATAACTCTGTCAGTGATAGGACTTTCTGGAGATTTATTTTCTTTGCAAATTCTCAGTGTTCATGAGCATGTAACTGCCATAACTTTCAGCATACTTGGTGTTTGTAAGTTGATTTGTAATTAATATTGGCAAGCCTCAAAACATGGTCATTTGTACCTTGGTTGATGCAAATCAGATTCTGCTTTGCCTTGTGGGAGGGTTTTGTGTGTTTTCATATTGCTCTTTGCTTGTTCACAGCTGTGAAGGATATAACCTTGGAATTAGTCCAGTGATTGTTTACATAATGACAAGATGTGGTTTTCACCCAGCTCGTGTAGGTGAAGAAGTCAATACCTATGGGTTGTTTAGTCTATGGCTTCTCCTGTCTCAATTTTCAAAGATCAGAAATCATAGATTTTAAATCTGTAATGCTGTCTTTTAGTTGTGGTGATTATGGTGATGAATGTATAATTTTTAAATTATTGCTTTTTCTGAAAATTACCAGTTTTCTGGAAATGTCACTCTTCAAAATAATGTCACTATCTTTAAACATTATTCATAGCTGAAGCATCAATTAAAGATGGCTTCTTCCCTAACCAAGATGCTGAAGAAGGAAACCGGGACAGCCTTTTTAGATGGAAAATGTTGGTCTGTGACATCCAGCTCTAACTCTGTCAGGGAATTTAACAGAGTTTGCCAGATAAAAATCATTTAAATCTTGAGGGGTTTGGAGTCAAATGTGATTAAGAAACTACATTTCAAACCAAAGTGCTGTGCCTACTTCATCTTCAAATGTAGCATGGCAAAATAGTAATTTACTGTATTTGCCTGTGTTGAAATGCCTTTAGTGTACTCATCACTGTTATCTCCACCCACTTTGGGAAAAGACTCACCTGAGAAAGAGGAAAATCTTGCAAGACTACTTAACAGTTAAAAAAAAAAAAACTGAACAGAGAAGTTTTAGACTATCTCCTCTTCTATATGCCACTGCTAGGAATATTTTTGGGATTCCACTCCTGGATGAAATCAGGATATATTCAGATTCCTGAAAGGTTTGAAAAGCACACTGCAGTGTTTCACAGTAATGGAGAAGATGAGCCTTGGCTGTCTTTGAAAGAGTTTAGGGGAGAGACAGTGGGACAGTCATGAGGCTCAGTATGATGAAGGACAATAAATCCTTGAAGGTGTGTGGAGATGGTGAGCACTGTGCTCTAGGAAGGAGGAGTCAAAATCTGTTCCAGGGGAGGAGCTGCTCCTCCTGCCTGCAAATACGGACACTCTCAGCTCTGTGCTTATCCTGAAGTATGCTGGAATAAGTCCCAATGTGCTCAGTGCCTCAGTAAAGGACCAAATTTCCAGAAACAGTGGCAGCAGCGTAGTGAAGTAGCACAGTTAGCTCTGTCTTGTGTTCTTCAGGACATCATGACATTGCATTGGCAATTTCTAGACTCTGTTTCACATTCTGACTCCCAAATCCGATGAGGGCAAAGGAGGGAAGTGAAGGGAGCCTGCAGTGCTGTGCAGACACAGAGGAAAGATCCATCACATCCCATAACTCAGTGCTATGTGGACTCTGCTTGTCTGGAGGCACCGGGACTGGGACTGCATAGCCTCCTTTTGGGGTTTAGTTTGGGTTTTTCCTCACAGCTTTGTGTGTTCGGGCAGGGCAGGGTAGCAGAGGGCACAGTGTGGAGCTGTGCTACCAAGTGCTGGCAAAGTTTTCCAGATACAAGAAGCCAGAGAGGTAAGCTCCAGCGATTACTCCTGACCATTTGGACTCTTTGGTTCCCAAATGTATCTTTTAGAATTTGGCTGCAAAAACGTAAAAGGCCTGGTGAAACAGTCCCAGTTCAGAGCAACAATTCAGTGACTTGGGGGGTTGGATATTTTTCCACAAACTGGCTTAAGGAAATTTTAGAAAAATGATTAGTAGTCTCTCAGCCAATTTGGTTAAAACAAACACAAAATGGATGGAGCATTTGAACTGTGGAATTGATCTCTGAGGGCAGTTCTTACAGCATGTGCTTTGAAGAGAAATGTGCTGTCAAGTGCAAGCTATGCTGTGTTTTGGGGAAGGGATCTGTACCTGGCATTTAAGCATGTTTTTCTCTTTTTTCCCCCTTGTTTCTAATGGGGAATTAATTCAGCACAACTTTTTCTATTTCTTACTGCACTCAGTTAAACTGGTCTGTAGAGGGTATGTGTACCAGGCTGGCTTCCTGGGGCAGAACTAATCCAATCATTTATGAGTTTAGCAGATGTTTTTGCATTTCAGGCCAGGTGTAATCTCATGCACCTTTTTTTAAATTCTTCCCTGGAGTAAATACTAGCTAGGCTAATGGCCAGAAACTTAATTACCTCTTTTCTTTTTTTTTCTGGTTTCCTTCTAGATGTGTGCAGCGTCACTTTACATCAGACTTCCCTTCTTTCAGGACCAGTACCATGATGCATCTGTTCATACTTTGTGCAGAAAATGACCACTGACTGCCTTTCCTTTGCAATGGCATTTACTGAATTGATTGTGTCTGGCACACTGTTGGGCTTTGGTCATAGAGACAGATTTGTGTTGTATACCCTAATGGAAGTGTTTTTCTGTTGTATTATACTATTGTCTGCTTACTGTGCCAAGGATTTAATTAATCTTTTCTTTACCATGATTTTACTCTGAAGTCAACATGAAACTTGGGTCAGAACTGGGCTAGAAAGGGAGACATCAGGGCTACAGACATTGAAGAAAAGCTGAGCTGCTCTTCGGGAATGCTCTGCATTCCTCTTGAGCCATTTGCTCATAATAGGGCTGTGTTGCTGCTCATTGACTCTACCAGTAGTTTGACCAGAGCAGAAAAAAAAAGAGTAATGGTAGCAAGAGAAGTACTGGACTGTTGGGAGGCAGGAGTGGTACCTTGGGGATCACTGTTAGGACTGCATTGCTAAAGCTGTCCTTTGACTTACCTGGAAGGAGACACTGGCATGCCAGTAAAACTTCTAGAACATGTTAAATCGGGATAACTGTGCACCAGTGTCAAGATATACAGAGGTTGGAATATGGACAAATGATAACAAAAGCCTCAAAACCACATAAAATATGAAAATATTGCCCATGGAGTCTGGAAATCATTTGCTCATCTCTTCCCCTGACACACCTCAGGTAATTGTAAAACTTAAAAGGAATAGACCACAATTTTTCAACTTTGCTGGAAAAAACAAACTGCCAATATCAGAAAGGAGGGTTTCATTTTTTAAATGCTGAATGTGAGTGCTTTGCTACAGAATTTTCTTGCAGAGCTGTAGTGGGATAAGAAAGGGGAGTTTTCAGCTCTCTTTTCTGTGCATGCAGAAGCCTTGGATGACATGGTAATTCCATTAGCCAAAATGTCTTTTGCCAATCCATCTGATTTTGCTGGAGAAAGGATGTGTTTGCACTGTGCTGGCTAAGGAGTTGCACCTAGAAATGGCTCATGGCTGTGATTACATAGACACAACTAAACAGGACAAAGAGCTAGAATTGTCATACTGGCAAAATGATACTGCAAAGAGCTGCCATTGCTTGGTTTAGGATACAAATTTTAGGTGCTTTGATCCACTACTATTTTTTACTAAGTTTACATAATAAGCTATGGTCCCTAAATGAAAATCTTGGTTCTGCTGGCCTCCAAACCCCAACAGACTGATACTTTTGGACTCTGATCCAGCATTTTGCCAGTTCAGGTTTGCCCTGTAGAAGTCTGTTTGTAACTGATGTTCAACCACTTTAGTTAGAAGGTAGGAAGTGTGTAAGTAGGTGTCTGTGTTTTAATCCCCAGATGTGAATCTGGTTCATTGAGGTTGGCAGATGTGCTCTTGTAGTGGCTCACCTGCTCCTGCAGCATCAGGCAGTGTGTGCCTGTCAGCCCAGGAGGGGACAGCTGCTTCCTTGGGCTCACCTGAGGCCTGAGAAAAATCTGGGATGGTAAACTAACACCCTGTTGAGTTTATTCCTATCAACAAAACCAACACCTCTATTCCTAACACTTTTAACCATCTGGAATCTGAGCAAATTTGTTCTCTAAATGAGCAAGTCCAGTTTTGTGGAGTTGCCGTTGTTACTACAGGCACTCGGCTGTCAGAGCAGCACAGCTTGGTGGTCTCTTATGTGCAAGAAAATTCATTGCCTGAACCAGTGTCAATTTGCAGGACGTGTGGCATTTTAAAATGTCAGTAAGTTAAGTGGGGTCTGTAAACATTTCTAGGCAGGTTGTGGTTCCTTGGCTTATGGTTTGACCATTTTGAATGGAAACATCCTTGTGGTTTTATTACATCACGGCTTGATTAATTACAGCCTGTTGAACACTAAATTACAGCTCCAAGATACCTAAACACTGAAGAGCTTTTAGAAGAGAGAATTCTGAATACTGACAGAATTAAGTGTGGCATTTTCTGATTAAGATTGCTGTGGTGCAGATGTTAGCACTGCCACTGCTGATTAAAACAAATTGTAAATAACACTTGCAGAAAATTCTGTGAAGGCTGCAGTTGCCTTAGTGGTTATTTCAATGACCAAATGTGTCCATTTTAGAGGACACTTAAGGTCTCCATTGCTAACTTCAAAAAATGGAAATAGAATAGATTGCAGCTTAATCAGCACCTTCATTTCTCCAAGACCAAATATTCTTCAAGGCATTTAAGATGGAAATGCTGAGTGTCCCACAGCAATTTTTGGTTTAAACTTAAATTTTTTTAATGAAGATGAAAAATACTAAGGATTTCAAGGCACAGTAAAGTTGTGGAGAATCCCAGACATTTTTGCTTGCCTCTCTGAAGCACAAATGTAACTGTAAAGGGTCTGATGTCTTGGCAGTAACCAGTCTGCCATTAGGGCCATCTTCCCATGAGGCTGGACACAGGATTTTTAAAATTGAAAGCAGGATTTTTAAAACTGAAGGCATCCCAGCTCTGGTGAGAAATAGCAGTGCCTTTGAACAACTTGACCCATAGCAGCAAGCACCCAAGGGAGCCTGGGGCTCTGTTGCTGTTGAGCCGCTAGCTGAGAAATGACCCAGGTTCTCAGACAAGGAAAGAGAGAAGGAGACTTTATTATTTTGATTTCCATATATATAGAGTTTTCAGAGGTCACCCAGATTGGTCAGCCCGAGACCTCCCCCTAGGCCCAATTGGCCAAGCCTGAACTGACCTAATCCGGAGACGTTGTTTGCAAAACATCCAAACTTTATCCTTGTTTATGAAATGTAGCAAAATGTTCTCACAGGAAAGACCTGTGCTAGCCACAGGGCTCTGTAAATTTTCACTGCTCTCTTTGTAGATTTTGGGCTGTACCTCAGGTCCTGCTTTCATGAAAAGTGACTGTGCAAATGTGGGGTTTGTTTCACTGATAGAAGCCTGATAGAACACTGACAGAAGTGTTATATAAAAAGCAGTTCAGAAAAGTAATAACTTTGAGTTGACATTTGTTTGAAGAGAATGAAGATTATATGGGTGTGTGTGGTCCAAAAAATGCTGCATTTATTGCTGATTAAGAAATTTGGCATTATCAGATAATGAATGGTGCTGTGTGACTCCCCATATCAAGCATAATTTGGTAATAATAATTAGGTAGGGAGTTAATCTGTTCAGTTTCAATGGCAGTGCCATAAAAGGAGGCAGTAACTTTAATGTGTGAAACTAGTAAACCGTCAGGTGTTAAATTAAACAACATAACTCTCCTGCTGATGGGGATCTTAACTTTTTAGTGGTGGATATAAAACAGGGTACAACTTGATGTAGTTTTTCCACATATACCAATTTCAATGGAATTTAGCAGCTGTTGCCTTGGGAAACACCGGAGTTGGAGATCAGAGCTGTTAGACTGTGTGGTACCTCCAGTGCAGGGTGCAACTCATGGCAGGTAAATGTCAAAATTGGATCATGCCAGTATGGAAGGGCTGGGCTGTTAAGAAATGTCATAGTCTTGTGCTGGGACAAGGTTTCAATAAGTGACAAACTTGGCCATTTTCTGGAGCAGCAGAAGTTTATTTAAAAGCTGTGCTTTAATAGCAAGACAATTTTAAATCATGAGTATTTCCTAATGGAAAAATCAGTTTTGAGTTTATTAGTGATAACAACTAATGCTTTAAATGCTTTCCCTCCATAAATAGAACATTGCAAATATATAAATAACCCCATTGCTTTGATGCCTAGATATGGTTGTGTCTTATAATTAATTCATTTCCCAATAAGAAAACCAATTTTAGAAAACAAGTTTTACTTATCTGCATTTCTTCAAAATAACCTAATTTCACAGTAATTCAGTTATGTAACCATAATTAATTCATTGTTAATGTTAATTAGAGTAAATATTTCTAAAATAATTGGAAAACTTTAAGTGTTGCTAATGATTTTGACTGTTTTACTTTCAGAATTTCTCATTTAGTCAGTACTTCAAGTGAGTATGCCAACAATACTTTCATGTTTTCTGTTTCTTCTTTTGGTTTCTGTGGTTTTTTTCTGTTTAATTTCTGTTCTCTTTTCTTAGACATTAAATCTAAAAAGTGTCAGTTATGACGAGATGTTGTTTGACTATCTCCTATATGCCCTTTTAACCTATTCTGTAGAGTTTTAAAACATTCATTCTGTAACATTGCAAAAGATACCTGTGGGGGCTCATTTCCGCTTGTATTAATCACTGTTAGTGGAGCAAATTGCAGTATGTCAAGTGAGGCAGATGCCTTTTTATTTAGCATCCAAGTTTAACTTTTCATTTCTATTTCAGGAAGACCTGTTTATGGTGATTTTTATTTTTAAAGGGCAGGTATGAGAGCAATGTGAGAACTTGGAAATGGCCTCAGTTTCTCATTAAACCAACTGAGGTGGAGTATTTCCATAAATCTTTTAGTGTTAGGCTGAAATTCCAAACAGAAGAGGAATCTTATCAGTGCAATAAACATGCTATGGGATAGAGACATAAGGCAGACTTGAAATCCTCCCTCACTGCTGGATTTTCAAGCAGAGAACCAAGAGGCAAGAGGTGGCTGTGGCTGAGGCAGGGCAGGGCTGTGCTGGCAGTGCCAGGTTGGGCACAGCTGGCAGGAGAAAAGTCCTGCAGCACCAGGTGCTCTTGTCATGCACTGAAGGCACAGCAGGATTTGTTTGGTGCTGATTTGTTCCAATCCCTGGCAGCTGATTTGTTTGGTGCTAATACTGGGGGGACAGCCAGCCCTGGGGCTTAGAAACTCTGGAGTAAAAGACAGTAATTGTTCAGTCCCCAGGTATTTTCTCCAGCATATCTCTGGGTGTGTCAAGCACTATTAGTTTTGTGTTAGGTGACACAGCTTAATGATGTTGTATAAAGCCAAAGAGGTATCAAAGTGCCTCTTTTTTTTTTTTTTTTTTGGTGGAAAAAACACTGTAAGATTTAGTAAGTGCTGTTTGCAAAGGGTAATTGATGTGCCTCATTTGTGTGGCAGCATGTTGATGTAGAATATGGCAGAAATTTGTATTCTTCTGAGGACAGGGACAAGTTCACTTTCCTCTGTGATGGAGAGCTAATTGCCACACACAGAAGGGAGAGCAAATTAAAGCAAAAGTAATCAATAAAGCTTGAGTTCAATTTTGGTTTGGTTGGTTTGTCTCCAGAAAAAGTACTTGACTTACAGTTCTTTCATGGAGAGAAGGCTCTAATTGTTGAAACTTTTCCTCATTCTCTTCACCCTTCACAGGTGCATTTCTAAGTACTTTTTATCTTGACTGAAAGTTTTATTTAGTTATTCCAGGGGAATTTTCTTTTTACCAGGTCAGAGATAAGGAAAAAAAAATCAATTCTTTTCATTCTTAGAAGGTAGATGCTTAAAGAGAAATCAATAGCAGTGTCTGTGAATGAGCTGTTGGCCAATTGCCAATGTAATAGCCTGATTTTGGAGAAAACAGAAAAAATGCAAAAGAGAAATAAATTATATTGGAGGGAGATTAGGTTTAGGATAAAGATAGTTGATTTGAAAGCTGATCTAGCCAGCCTGGTGGTTTTTCCTAACACAATCTGTCATAAAAGTCTTAATCTTTAGTATAAAGTGTGACTTGTCATTTTGATTTTTTATTTGTAAGGATTTTAATGAATTCTTAAAATCCTGTTTCTAATTAACCCTTCTTTCCATATACTTCGTGCCCTGGGAATACCACCAAGCTAGCCAAAACCCAATAGTATTAGTTTTCAGTATTAGTCTTAGGAAAAAATATTATACTAATTGTGCTGTGTCAAATTCTTTAGCACTTTTTCTAGGTAATGTATCAGTTTCAAAGTGAGCAAAAAATATTCTAAGATTCACCATTCATGGAATGATGGGAAGATTTAAATCAAGGAAAGATGAAACCTTGGGGAGCATCTTTCCCTTTTCTTCACCATTGACTCCAGGAAATTGAAGCTGATTTTGACTTTCCTGTGTGTATGTGACTGGCATAATATTTTGATTCCCCCTGCACTCCTCATGCGTCAACTGGCTTGGGAAAACCCAAGGATGATCAGAACATTGGTGTCTGTTTTAACTCAGCTGAGTAGTATTAAAAAATACATGCAGCCAGCATAGCTTGTATTGGTTTTGGTTTTTCTGAAAACAAATGTCTTCTCCTCTATGTTGTCTGTCTAATAATTATGCTCCAGTTTAGAGCGGTTTATGCAGTAAATTCTATCAAATACTGTATTCCAGAGGATCTGTGATAAAAGCCTTGTCCTGTTAGAGTTGATGTAGGTTCTGTGACTTCAGGAGGATTAGAGTTCAAAGCCTCCCAGCTGAATGAACAGGTTTCCTTCATGAAATGGGTGGAACATGAGACAGCATAATTACCGTGGAATGGATTCAACTGGGCAGATGTTTGCAAATCTTCTTCATTTGGCTTGTTACCAGAAGGAAGCCCATTGCTCTGCTGCCAGCTGGCACTTCAGTGAGTCCTTCTGCCTCTGCAACTCTCCATTTTCAGTTGAGCAAGTCACAAATGTACATTGCATAGTACAGCTCTATCTTGGCAACATCAGGAGATGTTGGCATCACAGATCTTGGGCTTGTAGTGATGGGCCTGTTTGCCAGGTTCCACAACTACAAACCTGGAACTGTATGTATGTTGTCATGCAGGATAAAATTAGAATCTTCCTTTCTTATTTCTCCTGTAAATTTAAAGGCCATTGTGGCTAGCACAGGTTCTTCCCGTGGGAACATTTTGCTATATTTCATAAACAAGATAAAGTTTGGATGTTTTGCAAACAACTTCTCCGGATTGAGTGAGTTCGGGCTTGGCCAATTGGGCCTAGGGGGAGGTCTCGGGCTGACCAATCTGGGGCACTTCTGTAGACTCTATATATATGGAATTCAAAACAATAAAGTCCCTTTTCTCCTCTCTTTCCTTGTCTGAGAACTTGGGTCAGTCCTCAGCTAGCCGCTCAACAGCGACAGGCCATGTGTTATTTTTTTCTCAGTTCTATTTCTGTAAATATAGAAGGTATGATTTATAAAAGCAAGGTTTCAAATGGACCTCAGGTACCTGATGGATTAATTCTAGGAGTTTTGTCCCATATTATATGGAATTAGGAATTTGAGGATAATTATTCACCAGTCCTCTTTAGAGAAGACAATGTAACATGGAAAAGGAATTCTACCTAAAGGTGTTTTCCTTCCTTTTCTACATTTAAAAATTTAATTTTTTAATTTAAAAGCTTGATTGATAATTGATATACCCTGGTAAGGTATGATATAAAGGCACCTCTCAGTTTCATGTCTGAAGTCTTTATAAACTGAAAAGTCAAAAAAAGTTTCCCTGGAGTATCAAAAGAGATGCTTAGCAGAGGGGCTTAGTTAACCTGATTAGAATAAGCTCTGGACTCCAACCTCTTTCTTACTGAGAATCAGTCTGTGGCCAGGCTGGAACAGTGTTCAGGCTGTAGTTCAGGCCCATGGTGTTTGATGCTAATGGATTCTCTCTCTGGGAAGTTAATGTTTCTTTGAGAGAAGCAACTGGTGTGTGGGGAATAAAGTGATGTCTCACAACTGTGGCAATCAGCCCTGGAGAAATGAGACTTTGTGCAGAGTGGTTGATTTTTGTGAACAACTTTTTGTAGTGTTGGCTTCTTTATCTGCAGCCAGGCAGATCCATGTCCACATTTCAATAATTAAATCTCTCTGTTTAGTCTTTTAAATCCAATTTGGGCTGTTTTTCAAAGACCATGGCTCCTTTGTCTGACATCTGAATATTTGGTTTATCTGAGCTCTGAGCTGGTCATGTAAATTGAGTGTCTCTGGTTTGGATCTGCTTTTTTGATGGGTAAACAACTCCTTGCAAACGGACTACAGATCCCTGGTTTGAGAGCTATGCTGCGTTTATTTCTTGACGTTGATTGGTTTTGTTATGGGTTTTGTCTTTTATGCGGGTTAGGAGAGAGGCTGGGGAAGGCAGTGAAGGGCAAACAGTTTAAAAAGTAGTATTGGGATGTGAAATGTGTATCCTAAGGTGTTAAGAGCTATTACATGGATTTGCAACATTTTTGGTACCGACATGGAGTAATTACACTTCTGTTTATGTTTGATAGCTCAACTTCTGCCAGTGTTTCCATTATTAACTTCTGTTTTCATGGAATTGTACTACAGGCAGAGTCTGTATCTGGGTAATTTTATTAAAGCAGTTTTCAACAAGCTCTTTGGCTGTGCAAGTATGGAAAGAATATTAAATTAAAAGAAAATTCTGAACCCAGGGAACCTAATGTTCTGATATGGGATGTTAAGCTATGTCATCACTTATACAAAGTGTAATTTCTGTTTTACTCTTACTGTGTATAAAGTCAATGATTTCTCAGCATCAGTAGCTTCAAAGCCAAGTGTTTTAAACATTGCAATATGAACCTGAAAATCACAAGATCTTAAATAATGAGTTGGCTCTCCACTGCCTTGCCTTGCACTTTGAAGGGAAGTTTGACAACCAGGAGTAGCTGACCAGACTGTGAGCAACATATTGCTCAGAAGGTCTTCAAACATAGCTCCTGTGTGACTGTCCAAATGCTGGTACTGGTTTACAGTGTTTACAAAGGTAATTTAGGATATCAGGTATAGACGTAAACTGAAGATACCTGACCTGATGAATTAATGTTTTTTCAAAAATGATAGCTGGGTAGTGATATCCTCAGGTTTTGTGTCTGGGCTTAGGCATAATCCCAGGTTATGATGGTGTGTGTGGGGGAGGCAGAGTGATCTGATAAAGTCCCAGCAAGATCAGTGGAGAGATTGTGTCTTTTTACATCTTCATCCATGTTTGTATGAGATATAATCTGCAATGACAAATCCGAATTATTTCATAAGCCTCGTCAGCACAGTAACTGGGAACTGCCTAGAATGCCTCCTAAAGACTTTTTTTATTCTCTAAATGAGCGTAAAATCTGAGAATTTGGCTTTGATTTCAGTATATTGAATGTGAATGAAGTTGCCTGATGCAGAGCAAGAGTCTGTGATGAATATAAATGTGGTGCTGCTGGTCTTTGTTAGTGCAGAGGTGCCTGGGGAGATGAAATGGGGGAGACTCAGAGTGCTGATCTAATGCTCACCTCTTGATGAAGGATGTTTGATAACTTATTATTTGAGGGGTTTTTTTTCTTTTTCTCTTCTTTTTAAAAGATTTAAGAGAGCTCCCAAGTGATCTCTGACTGTAGTACTCTACATTTTATTATTTTACCTTTTTTTAGATTAAGGGTTTAGTGAATTAAGCCTTCCTCCTTTCTAAACAAAGGAAACTTAAAATTTCTAATTTTTCTTTTAATCTCAAGACTTCCAAGTTAAAACCAAAAATCAGTAAGACAAGAATGTATCAGAATTTCACTGCCTCTCCCCCCTACACACCTGGTACCCCACATTTAAATATAAATTATATTTCAATTCAGATTAGTTAACTGATAAGAAAGATATAGAATTATGTTGTGCATTTTACAGTCCTAAGCAGTATTTGGTGTATTTTTGGGGCAGTTATTAGAGCTGACATGAATTTACATTATTCCTTTTTCAGACTATACTTGACAAACACTTCTTGACCTATTTTTAAATATAAATGTAATATTTATATTGTTTGTATATTACTCCATATATTGCAACTACACTCTGTAATTGTAAACATAGATTCTGACAATCAAATGATAGGTTTTTAATGAGTGTTCTAGTTTATTTTGGTTTTTCCCAGGAGCTTCAGGTAATTAATTAACAAAAACCCCCAAACTATTTCTTTTCTCTCTCAAATGGAAAGTGAAATAAATATAATCAAAGGAATTTTTACTTTGAATTGGAAATTAAACAAGTGTGTGCTGTACTTTTTTTTTTTTAAGCACTGAAAGTATACAGGCTCCCTGCAGATATTGTCAGAGGAAAGCAAAGGTATTTTGGAGGTAGAATGGAACTCAGTAGATCTATTTTCACATGAAGGATAGCAGGAATCCTGGAACAGCCTAGTGAATTGAATGGTTTTGCTCATGCTATGTATTTATGAAATGTCCCATGTTGCATTCAAACTGTTGTCCTCTGAGCTTCAAAATCAACACCTGAATTTAGAGCAATGGTTTGTTTATGAATATTTCTGGTAATACTTGAGGTAACTCTCACAGAGTTTCAGGTTGTCTGCCCGTTCAATGGGAGCCTTGAGTTTTCAGCTGTCCCTCATAGTCAAAAGGAGTCTGTGATAACACCCGATTTTTTTTTTTTAAAAAAAAAAATTTTGGTTTTTTAAAAAACTCTCCTGGTTTCGTGGGGGGGGGGGGTGGAGGGGCCCAAAATTAAAAAAAAAAAAAAAAATTCTCTTCTCCCCTCTTTCTTTTTTTGAAAAATGGGACCCACACCCCCAAAGGAATGTGATGTAGAGGGACTTGGGGAAGTCAGTGAGAGAAAGCTGGGACTGCACAAAAAACAGAATTGTAAAACATTCTGTAAACAGAGGTGCTGCATGCAGAAAGAAGACGGAGGAGAAATTGTATTCCAACACACAAAGTTTCCCTAAGAGTTTCACAAGCACAACATAAAATTACAAAAAGTCTGCTTATTAAACTCTGGGAGAATTTTATTGCTTGTGGAACTGCAGCCTCAATGTCACAGCTGTTGCTAATTACAACTAGGAATAATTACAGCATTGAAGATTAATGTAACTGTACATTTCAGAGCATACAGGATAATGGGAACAGAGTGGCTGCACACAGGGTGATGGAAGTTTAATGTAATGCACACATTCTTAGCTGATTAATAATGATTTGATGCCTTCATGTAATACCTTACATGTCTTTACCACTTTACCTGCCTCTAATTCATGAGTCTTTAAAACACCCCCGGAAAAAGAACTGGCTGAACATCCCAGGCTGCCGCTATTTTTGGATGTTGCCTGTGTGTGTTAGATTCTTTTATTGGTAACTCCTTGCTCTTTTTTCTTCATAATGTATCTCTCCTTGGTCTAGTTTTGTGGGTTTTCCATTAAGTTTTCCAAAGCAGTAGATCCTAAGAGCTACTAATTGTGACTAGATGACGCTGTGTTTCTATTTTTCGCTTTTTTAAGATATTGCTCTTGGGTTTTAGCTGGAAGGGTTTAATGTTTTGATGGGGCTTCTTTCACCATGCGACTTTTTGAAATTACTTTAACTAATTTCTTTGGCAATTCCATGCTGCTTCTAGACCCAGAGTTATGAAACTCTGGTGTGCAGACTGCTGGTACCTGCTGGGCTGGGGGAAATGATCTGCTAGGACAAACAGCCCATAGGGCCTTTTGGGATGGAGTTTGATGAGAGGGCCTTGCCCTTTGGGAAGAACCAGAGCTGATAGAGGAAAACACATAGCAACACTTTTCTCATGCTGTTGAAGCCAATGTATTTTTATTTTATGTTTCCCATGAGCTAAGAACATTGGTGCAGTCAGTTCCTCAGGTCTGGTGGTGTCTGGTAACTTGTTAAGGAGTAGTAAATGGGTCACCTGCCCACCATTTCACCTAGTTTGTAACACGTTTTCTTGGTTCTATCTCTGCTGTGGACATAGCAAATCACTTTTTGAAGCTTTTCCAGTACTCTTGGCATGGCAGTAACAGCACACACTCTTTGATGCCCAGATTTGGCAGTTTCTTGAAGGTGTTTCACTGTCCCATCTTCTTTTTAAAAGATGGATTTCATTAAGCATTATAGACTTCACCTTTTTTTCTCTTTTCAGTGCCAGACTCCTCCTTGTACTCAGATAACTTAGACCCAGCTGTTTCAGTGGGAACTTTATGCAGCTTAATTTTGTTACTGGCCCAGTCAGCTTGCAAAGTGCCACCTGACTTTGCTTCCCACAGAAGCTCTCTCTGGGAAAGGGAACTTTAATTTCCAGCTTTGACTGACTCAAGTAAGCGCCTTGCACAGTGTGCTCATCCCCAGCGGTGGGGAACAGCAGTCCAGGCAGCATTCCTGGAGTTTGGAGCTCAGAGTGCATGGCCTGCAACACAGGAGAAGGGAGAGCCACATGAGGAATGCCTGCTGTGCTCTCAAGTGGCTGATGGGAGAAGCCTGGCAAAGCTCCACTCACCCACACCAGCAGAACTGGAGGTGCTGCTGGAGGGTCCAGGTGCATCTTTTCACCCATTTTACGAGAATTAATGTAAAATCTCCTCTCTGTATTCTGGTAACCATTTTTATTTCCTTTCTTACTTGTTAAATTTTTTTTTAGATCTCTATGATGGTGTGAACCTCTCACACCTTATAGGAAAAGGATTTGGAGGACCTTGCCCTCCATGAGGAAAATGGAGTAGCCCAGCTGTGTTTCCCAGGCTTGTTACTAGATGCATTTTATTGTGTTCTGTTCCAGTGCCAGAGAATTTTGTCAGGCAACCCACAGTGATTGATTCTAGGGAAACAAAACACCATTTCCTTCTGTTTTCAGTCTTGAGTCACGTAGCGCTCATACCAGATTTTTTTCCCAGTAATTCCAGAATTCAGGCACTTGTCTACCAACAGCTGTACAAAATTAACTGAAAATAACTTTCAATTCTGGTCTTCCCGCCTAAAAATTATGACTCAGAGATTGATAAAAATGGCCCATCATCCTTCTGGATTTTTTATGGAACAAAAAAGGCCATGTCCCAGACAACAGAGTTTCTGTAACTTCTTGTGTTTCATATGTTTTTTCTTGATGTAAGACGCTCCAGTGCTGTGTGAAATGATTTTTTTCCTAACTGCTGGTCACCAGTAACAGAACTTGAGAATTTGATGCAACATTTACAGTTTACTTTGTCTTATTTTCCTTGCAGATGAACCTCTACAGAAAAGCTAGAAAGAAAGAAAGACCCAGAGAACATGAATGTTCTTTCCATTTGCAAACTCTGTAGAAAGCCAGTGTTCCATCATTAGTTTAAGCTGATATAGAAATGTTTGCAATGGCAATACATTGCTCTTATTCACACATTTCAAGCATGTTCTGCTAAGTAACAAAATGACAAATTTAAGCAGTGGCTGCAGGGGCCAGCATGCTGTCTGCTTAGCAAATTCCCCCTTACGAAGCATGAATTCACGGCACTTCCTAGGAATGCTGCTTCTCTTGAGGATCACACCCATACAGTTCTCTTCCCATTGGCATGCTCCATTAAGATGTTTGAAGTCTCTTGCTTCATACTGAACATCTTTTATTGTGTTACTGTGCAGAACAAGTTGAGCGTTGAGCATGAGAAGGGGGGAGACGATGAGGAATGGTTGGAAAAGCCTGCTGGGACAAGTAGGTTGAATAGAAAAGAGGTGATGGGGAGGATGGGTCAAATGTAAAAAACATTCAGGTTGGAGTGGCTTGATGGCGTGTAGTGAAATTTTGTAAAAAAAGTTATTCCATAATATAGCACATCCATTTTCCAAAATACTGTCATCCACAAGGCATGTGAATCCCTGTAACCTGACAAGGTGAATCCATGCCACTCCATCCTGCCAGGGTTAGACTGCTGCCCACCACAGCCTAAAATCCAGCCAAGATGGATTCACCTTTCCATTGCAATCAAATTCCAACACTTATTCCAGATCATGTCGTCATGGAACAAGAGGAGTAACGTGAGTTACCATTGGTTAATTTTATCCTAAATAGTTGGAAATTTACTCCTGACTTAGAATATTTGTGCAGTTCACTCCTCCTTGAAAAACAACCTACAAAGAAGCAGCAATAGTAGCAGTACACTGTTTCTAGAGCAATTTTAGTTCTGTGGGAAGATCAGCCATGCTATTTGTGGTCCACCACATCTTCTGATGTATTTTATGAAGGGTTTAAACCTTCAGTATTTCTCTGCTTTTTGGTTCAGCTCCCTGTTGATTTGTTTTCAAATTTTCTATGAATGAAAAGGCAAAAATGTTTTTCTTTTGTTAACCATGCTGTCATAGTATAAAACAAAATTAATACTGCATTATGTAAAATGTAACATTGTTACATTTCCTTCATGGAATGATGAAATATTTTCATGCTCTTAGAAGTTTCGTCCTTTGGATTTTGTACCTGGTGCATTTTCCCAGAGCACTCTGGCTATGCAAAGCCAGCCAGCTTCCTTTCACAGAGCTTTCACGGTTCCATTGAGGACCTGCTCACTGGGGCTGCATCTTTGGCTTGGTGCAGACAGCTGACCTTTGGGTGAACTTCTAGTAACTTGCTTTTTCTATTTGTTAATGATTGGAGATTTTGTAGAGGATTTGTATGGCAGCAGAACAGCAGATGAACAATAATGTATGTCCTCATTAAGTCTTCAGTATTTCTTTTTCATTGGACTTCTCTTTGAGTGAGAAGAAATAAGCCCTTATTCAACAGTTAATGGCATCAGAATTGTCCTCCTTAAGTGAGCAAGTGCCTACTGTACTTCTTAATTTGCTTTTAGTGAAAGGATTGCACAGGGCATTATCTGGAGCTTAGCAGTGTAGCTGGCCAGTGTATGTTTGGTTGGGGTTTTCCTGTTTCCCCTGACATGGCTTTTTCCCTTCTCCAGGCTGATGGAAGGTTGCTTCATTATATGCTGTCCAAACAGCCTAGGAAGAGCCAGAGGTCTTTTTATCAGTTTTCCAGTACATTCCCACACCTCTGTTTCCCACTGATAACCTACTATTTTGTCACTGCCTTCTGTGTTCCTTATGTAAATTAGTATCAAAAGGTTTCAGAATATTTTATGGAGCTTCTGGCACTTCTCCTTTTCTTCCTCACTTCTGGAGACAATGTATTTTGCTGACTTCTACAGTGGTTTTAAATTTAAGACCCTGTTGTTTTTCTTTCCCCTTGTTTGTTCTCCGCACTATCCCACCCTCCTTTCTTATCCCATAGCAGAGAGCATTGCATTTATCTTTAAGCTTATATTGATGAGCCTCCATTGACCTTGCTTTTTTATGTAAGCATAAATACATTTCTGTGCATCACTAATTAGTGGTGTCTGCTGCAAAATCATTGTTTAGTTAATATTAAGAAATTTCTGAAACTTATATTAAAGTGTCTTTCCATATCATGCCACACTTTTCAAAGTGAAATTGCAGACACTGGGGAAGTTTGAATTCAATTCTGATGTGACATGTTCCTATGCATTTAACATATGGCAGCAGCTTTTCTTTGTCTGGCTGTGATCCAAGCCTCAAGTCTCCATTCCTGTTTCTTTGCTCATTGAAATGTCCATTGGCTTTGGGTGGATTTAAGGAAAGGCTATTAGGAAATAAATGGCAAAATAATGGTTAATGCAATGAAAAGTATATGAAATGCAGTATAAACTGGGTAATTAACTGCTTTCTGGTGCTCTTCATTCCTATATCATCAACACCATTCCAACAGGTTTGGTTGCTTTTTTATTTCATTTTGAAAAGGGTGCTTTGCTTTGGGTTTGGATTGTCCTTTTACTATTGCAAATGAAACACACTTATTTTTGAAGGTTTTGTCATTGGTAACTTAAGAATTTAATGAGATGTTCCTATGAGTACCTGTGTGCAATTACTGTGCGGTGTCTCCTCATAATTTCTCACATTTAGATCACTTCTAGGACTGTGCTAATGAACAGCCTTGTTTGCATGTTACTTCCTATGTTATCATAACATGACAGTTCATGAAAATATTTCTTTTAAAGAAACTTAATTTTATCCTCTGTGGATAAATAATTACAGCACACAACTTTTTTTTTTTTTTTCCTGTAAACTATTGCATCCTCCTTTACAGCAAAGCATTGATTTTAAACCATACCCCATACTGTTTTCCAAAGCTTCTTTCTCTGGTTCTTCCTTGAGTTACTTTGTCTTTCTCTTCTGCTCAAACTGCTTGATGCACATGGTAACTTATATGTCAATGTCAAATAGGATTGTTCTGAAAAGATCCACTGACAGAGTGAAAAGGAACAAACAAATCCATCAACTTGCTAAAATGAGGTTAAAAAGCCTGGAAATGTTAGCATTTAAATTTACAAAATGTTTGTCTCCTGCCAGCCTTCTACTTTCTGTGCTCAGTTCATATGAACTGGTAGGATATCAGCTGAGGGAAGTTGATCTCTGAGGCTTTTAGGGGGAAGCTATTTTGTCTCCTTCAGTTCCCTGCTTAGTCAGGGGGAAGAAGCTGGCAGGTTGAACTGGGAAGTGCATACTTTGAGTGGACACATTCTCAGAGTGATTTTTCTTCCAGCTCTGCTGCAAAGTGAAGGATATATTTAAATACTGGTTTTGAAGGAGTCATGAAATAATCCTTCATGCTATGTTATCCTACTGTTAAAGGAATTGGAGTACCTTCAACCATTTCTAGACAGGATGAGCAGAAGGCAGTGATTTGCAGTCTTGGAACCTGTTAAACTTGACACTTTCACTACCAGAATCACCAGCTACCCAAAGAACATGAGGCTCACTTGAAAATTACATAAGAAATTGTTCTTTTCAGTTGCCTTCTATTCTGTGAGCCATTACAACTTTTAAACGGACATCTTGGCAGTCATGAGAGCCAGAAGCCTTACTTTAAAGGCTAGGATTGTCATGTAAATGCTTCACTGTGTAGCTCACACCTTCAAGAAGGGCACTGAATCTTATGAGACCCTGCAGTTATTGGGAGCTGGCAACACTTTGGTTCCTAACCAAGTGGCATGAAAAATGTCCTTAGGCTGGTTAAGCAATGGGCCAAATTTCAATGGCGGTTTTCCTTTCCATTCCTCAGTGATGTACTGCTTTGTCTTGCAGAGTTCTGTGAGCTTTGGGGATCGCTGCAGGAATGGCAAAGTAAAGAATACTGTTCTATTTTAGTTATAATTACTTTTGTCTGGTAGCAATTAGGAAACCAGAGAGGCTAGACTGGTTTGTAAGTGGCAGGAGGCTACGTTTGCTGAGATTTTCATACACTTTAAAATCAATTTTTCCAAAGAGATTTTTTCAGGGAGAAATCTTTAAGGACAAAGGTAAGCTAATGAGAACTCAGACTGGAATCCAGTTGCTCTACCAATGTGTCCTTATTGCTCTTGAGGACGAATAATCTTCCATCTTTTGCTCAATAGCAAAAACCTACAGGGTATTACTTTGCAGTAGTATTTTCGTAATCTCCATAAACATCATTAACAGGAAAATGTAAGAAGAATTGCATGATGTAGTTGACATTAGTTTGGTATAAGAGAGTAAATGAAAAAACATCTCTTTTATGATTCCTCAGCCAAGCTACAGCAAATTGCTGCTCAGGATGCTGAAAGGTCAAAGCTGCTGTTTCTTGGTGATGTGTCAGAGCTCATTTTGTTCTGTTCTCTTTCTTTGGCCACCTAATTATGGTTTGCCTGCAGAAGGGAACTGGATGATCCATGATGAATACTGTGCCTTTGGCAGATGGGCATTGCTGTCATATTCTTGGGCTTTCATTTGCATGTTTCTTACATCTCTGTATTTGCAGAGGAAGATTCTTAGAATACACATAAGTTTCAATTACTTGTTACATAGCAAACCATTTTAAAGATCCACTTCAGAGTTTTACCATTTGGCCAACACATAGCTGTTGTTTTTACACAAGGTGAGCCACTGCAGTGCAGACTGGGATTGTACTCCTATTTTTAACTGGCACCACACCTCAGTAACCCTTGTTTCTCAGCTGTGTATGCCTCAGCCTGGTTGTTGGAAAGAGGGTGGTGCATTCCTATCTGTGTGGAAAAATTCCTGGTGCATATTCATGCTGGATGGCATGAATTTCTCCGAGCATTGTCAAGATCACCATCCATCTCTTTGTAGTGTGTGTATACCCAGCGCTGCTGTGCCTGGCCTCAAGGGTCCCCCAGTGTTACTGCTGTCCATGGTGTGCTCCCTGGGGCTGCCCTGAGCAATTCTGGTGTCACCTTGATGTTATTCTGCACACCATCAAAATTTGCACTTCCCTCTCTGTCCAGAACATTTTTTTTTAATGCCTAAAAAGCCCATTGTTTGTAGCCAGTGTTGCCATAGAAACCCACTGTATATTGAACAGAAAAGGATGAGTGCCATAGAAGTGTGCTGAACCTAAATGTTGGATGTGAAAAAACTTGCTGATACAGACTTGCTGTCTGTAGGAGAATGTTAGTTGAGGAAACACAGGGATTATTGCACAATCAGTTGATGATACTCAGATCATCCATTCACATGTATTAGACCTGTTCAGTTAATTATGAAAAATAACCCAGATGTATGATTCACGGGTATTAATTTCCTTAATGTAATGTTATGAAAAGGACTTCATCCAAAGAGATACAAGGCTGTGTCTTCCAGTCAGCAAAAAACAAACCATGTTTAAGTGACTTGCTGAATAAGAGTTTATTTAAACATATCCATAAATGGCTTAAAGAACTAGATGAATGTGTGTAAGTGTAAGAGGTGTAATTGTCTTTGAAATAGAAAGCAGAAATCTTCCAGACTGGAGTGAAATAAACTCAGACCTTCACTTAAATGCTTTTGGTGACACACTCGTAAGAATAATCCAAATGTGAAAATCAACTTGCAAATCTTGACTGAGTGTGGAATATTTCAGAAACAGGTGAGCAGAGAAAGAGAATAGAGCAGGCAGTGAGGACATCCACAGGCAGCACAAATGAAGTTTGATGGGACAGGTTTCTACCTGGAGGCTTCCAAAATTCCCAGCACAATGAGCATTTTTTTCTCTCCAAGCCACAGCTATTACAGTGAAGCTGAGCCTTTCACAACAAAACCTGTCTCTGAACTGAAATAATCCATCCTGCTGCTGCTTTTCAGGGTGGAAATGGTGTGCAGCAGGAGGGGAGGAAAGGATTAAATGAACCTTGACTTAAATGCTCAGTGTTAGAATCCAGTTTAAAGGAAAGTAAACATCTTATCGTTTTGGTGCAATTATGGACTTAGAACAAGTTTATTTTAAGAAGTGGTTTTATTTTTGTCTTGAATTCAGTGTTAAGAAGTTTAAATTCTCTTATTTGTACCCATTACCTTTTGTTTCCCTTGGCACTCCTTGTTTCTGTTGAGCCTTGTAAGTCTGTAATCTGTTGTACCTTTACATCTGTCTAAACACAAATGGTGTTTCTGATGTTTTTAACACCCTGAAGGAATTTATAAACTCTGACCCCATGGTTGACATTAATGGTTCTGACTGGCCATGGTTTGTTTTGGGCTGGCTGTCCTTTGAGTGCCTGGGTACAGTAGCACTGATGTAGGGGGCTGAGACACCACTTTCAGTTGTAGGATTTAAGAAATAATTGGTTTAAACAGGAGGTTTCTTTGATGTTAGCAATAAAATGGGCTGGCAAGCACAGTGCTTCGATGCTTGTGCCTATAAATAGAACAATTTTTCCTTTTAAGCCTTCGATAAAGACTTGAACCAGCTGAAATGCCTGCTTTCTTATGTTCCAGCCACTAGCAATGAAATGGCTTTAATATTTAAGTAACTGTTTTTATTAGACTCTGGTAGGCTTTAATAGGTGTTCCTGGAGTGCTGTTGACTTGCTCTTTATTGGTTCGCTGAGAGAAAGAGCTTTTATTCTTTTCCAGCAGGACCCTCAGGGTGTCATTCAACACCCTAGGGCAAGATGCTGAGCCAAACCCAGCAATAGGAGGCAATGATAAATCTGGATTTGAGGGAAATACAACAGGTTAGGCCTCAGCTGCACTCCCAGTTTGCTAAGTTCCACTTCTGACACATTCAAAATGTAATCATCAGGTTCTGTTTCCAACTGATGGCCATCAGAATATGTTTATTCACACAAAATAATTTCTGTTGGGCTTTGAGCTGGTCTAACTTTTACGTGAAAGATGGTTCTGATAAGTTGTCTTCTTGCCTTCCATCAAAGACAACTTTGTCACTTTCAAACAAACATTTTGAACAAATAATGAACAAAAGAAAATTTGAATATAAAACATTAGGTCTTGTGTGAAAGTAGACCCTGGAGTGAGACTTCCTGTCCTACGATCATAATGCTGCTAAGCATCATTTTAGCAGGAGTGGATGTAAAGGATTTTCATTTTTGAAAAACAAAACAGAAATGTCACTTCCACTAGTGTATGTTGAGTCCTTTGCAATGTAAAGTGCCATCCTTCTGTTGGTAGGTTTGGGAGAGAATAAAAAACTTCTGGCTTGTTTAAAACCCACCACCACAACAACAAAGTAGCAATAATCTTTATTATGGGAGGTGTTGAACTTCGTATCTTATGTTTGGGCTGATCATTTAAATTAAGGGAGAAAAGTATATTTGGACTCTCTCCTAAGCTGTAGGACCCCCATTTGCTAGATAAATACTGCATTCCAGTAAGGAATGTTGAAGTATCATTTGTTACAACCCCTGTCCACAGAGATGTGGTGCACGACTCTGGCTAAAGCCTGTCTGGAGGGAAAGGAAATTCTGCTGAGGCTTGAGAAGTAAACCCAAAGAAGCCACCAAGGCTGGTTCGGTGCAGAATGGGACTTGGGAGGTGTTTGCACTTGCCAGAGCATTGTGTTGATATGGTGTCCAGTCCTGGGGCAGTTGCTAACAAAATAAATTATTAGCATTATTAAACTTTTTAGGCAAGGCTGTTCAGAAAAACTAGGCCTATTTATGGGAAGGGGTTTTTACATAGAAAATAGGTTAGTGAGTGCTTACACAAACTCAGTTTTGCTGAATTTGTACCATGGAGATGCAGTCATTTGTAAGCTACCTGAACAAATACGTAAGATTGATGCATTATTCCATGATCCAAGGAAAATTAATGCCATTTTAAAATTTTAACTTTATAATTTAAGCTTTTCCCTCCAAATTACAGGGTAATTTTTGGAGTTTTTGCAATTTTACTCTAAAAGTCTAAAGTAGCAAAAGTATTCTTGTTCAATTAGGATAATTTAGATGTCTTTAACACATCTTTCTTGAAAAAGAGGATCTGTAATATACCTTTGCAAATAAAAGACTATTCCAACTGATTTTGCTGGAAATACTGAAAGAAAAGTATCATCTTATACACAGGATCTGGCACAGGAAATACCACCTGAAAAAAGATTTTTTTATAGAAAGCTTTAAGCATATGTATCTAGGTTATAATTAAAGTAATGACAGTATTTGCTGTCAGATTCAGATTCTAGAGTGTTAAATAGTCCAGAACTGAGAACTGAATGTGCATTTTTCTGAGTTTTCACCGTGTTTTTCTGTTATTGCTTTCAGCAACTACTGTTGTCAGCTGGGCACTCAGGATATTTTTTCCCCTGCACAGAAGTGTTGATGGGTTGGGAACACCGCTTTAGGGTTAATTTTCTGAAGTGATGTTTTGAAGTGTGGTTATTTTTGTAAGTCACTAGTCAGAGTAAAGCAGACAAACTAACAAAATGTGAAATATTGGGGCTGCTGGGGATGGATTAAAGACTAAATATAATTAAATTGAAACAACAGGATGAATGATGTCACGCTCAAAATAGAACTCACATAATTTACAGTCCAATTTGATGTACTTAATGTTTCTTGCTTGAGCAGGTCTAGGACATTGAGCAATGGGCATGTAATGGTTAGTTTTTAAAACATTACTGAAAAGAGGAATTTAGTAACAGGATTCATTGTTTAATGTAAGGGATACAGTTTGATATAGAAGCTAAATAAGGTGAATCTTTACTTGCTAAACATAAAAAAGAGTATATATTTACTTAGGTGGGGGGAGGTCCAAAGACATGGGTATAAATACGTTGTCCCTTCCAGTAAACATCCCTTTAGGATGAGATCAGAGAAGCAGAATCTTCCATGACTGAACTCAAGAGTTTTCTTGCTCTATGCCTGAGAAGACTTTACTATCTTTTCTCTCAGCAGTCACCTGTAGTAGAATGAGTCATGTGCTTGTGTAAGCACCGTTTGTAACAGCCCTGGAGTATTTTATAACAGCTCCTTCTCTTTCAGCTTCTTTCCAGATACCTGCTGAGTCTGTTCTAATCCTGACATTTTGAAGGCAAAAAGCACTTTCTTCTGCCCTGAGTTAGAAGGTAGGATTCTGACCGTTATTAAGATGTCTCAGTGCTGCAGTGTAAATTAGGGATAATCACAACAGCCCTAAACTACCTCCAGAGGTACTGGATGGAGCCCAAGGGCACCTGCACCAGTAATTGCTCTTCCTGCAGTAACAGGAGATTGGGGCACTGTGCTGTGGCTGCATGTCCCGGTGTTGGAAGGATCAATTCCCACACACTGTGGGAGCTGCAGCTTCCTCAAAGCCCATTTCTCTTGGGTCTTTTCCCCTTTATTCTGATCCTTGTCTAACTGTGCCAGCAACACAAAGAGTTGCTAATCCCCATGAATTTATCCTTAACTTCATGGATACCACAGTGGAGTGACTTTTACTGAGCTGTGTGAGGAATTCAGGATCATCTCTGGTTATTCAAAGTACATTTATCTCTGCCTTTTAAAGATGACCAATAGGAATTATCTACAGATAAATATGAAACCTTTTGTCAACTAAGGCTACCATTGCAAAGATTAAGAAATCTGATCAATTTCATATATATAAAAATAGGATATAAACACTGTGTTTTATGGACATTTGTATATTTGCATGTATACATTTTTAATTTTGCTTCTTTCTTATTGTGGCATTGCTTGGAAAAAACCAGTTGATTACTTTTGCTATAAAAAAGAAAATGGATGAACAAACTTCTAGAAAGTTAGAAAGATTTGTTTGGCTTTCAGTAAGAATAAACACGTCAAGTTAAACATCCTAATCTAGGCAATTTAGTTCAGCTCTGACATTTCTGCCTTAGGCACTGATTGGAAAATTGTGGTTTATGTCACAACCAGCAAGCTAAGCTGCCTAATTTTGATCTTGATATTTTCATGATCAACATGTTTTGGTTTGTTTCGTCCTTGAAATTCAAACCTTTTATACTCTGCCTGTTTTTCAGCTAATTAATATTTTCCACTCTTCCAAAACATTTATCCTTACCATGAAGCAATGGGGAACTGGACCTTTTGCAAGGCAAATGCAGTTAATTTGAAATTTTTATTAATGCTGTGGGGTTTATTCCTGATTCCTCTCATCAGCTGAAGAAGTTTCCTGGAAATTCCCCATGTATTTAACCAAGCAGTCAAACTTACGGGAAAAACAGTGTGCCTTTCCTTATGAAGCAGCAGACTTTTCACTGTGAAAGGGTGAAAGACAAGAGACCTAAACTGAAACAGAACAGGTTCAGATTGGAGAAAATCTCTCTCCCTTTTTTTCTTTCTTTCTTTTTTTTTTTTTAATATATGAGAGCGAGTGAAACAAGTTGCTTTGAGAAATTATGCAGTCTCCACCCTTTAAAGCTTTCAAGACCTGACTGTATAAATCTTGAGTAACCTAATCTGACCTCCTAACTGACCCTGCTTTGAGTAGGAGTTTGGACTAGAGACTTCAGATCTCTTCCAGGGTGATTATTGTGTCAATTCACCCCATTGCTCTCACAAACATGCAAACCCAGCCCTTTTTATATACAAGGAATAATTATGTATGTTACATAGGAAACACATGGTCTGAAAGTCAAAATTTCTGAAAAAGAGCTGTGCCTGAGACACTTCAGTAGAAGGAGCAGTTAAAATTGTACCTGTTTTAGAAATACCTCCAACAGGCACTTGCTTCCCTTTTCTGCTGTCTATTTTTGGGAGCTTTTCTGCTTTTTGTTGCCCTAAAGACCTTAAAGTTGCCTTCATCCTTTCTTACCTGCTTAATCAGATGTGGAAGCACCTGTCTCAGAGCGGGTTGCTACTTGACAGCACATTACAACTTGAGGCTCCTTTTTCGTTGTATGAATAGGTTAAGATAAATAATCTGGGATATGCCTGAGAAGTTATATTTAGGTATTGAAGCTGTTTCTGTGCAACCAATAAGGAAAGAATTACCAAACTCAAAGAGAAAGATACAAGATATAAATGCCTGATAAGATGATTACAGAACAGGAAAGAAAGCAAAGGGAAACTCACAAAAGAGCACCTCTTTCCTAGGAAGGATTTTATCTTACTAGTGTTGAAGGTTTTATTTCTCACTCTCAGAGCTTAGGATTTCTTGGCTTGCTTGGAAAATATCTGGTTCTATTCACAGACTTTTCTTTCTCCATTACATGTCTCTGGTCATTATTTAACATCAAGCTTCTACTAACCCTCTGTTTCACTGCTCTGATTCAGCTGCTGCTGGGAGAGTTAAGCTCTAAGGTAGGTTGAGAAATCCTGTTTTAAACTTTTGAATTGGGAAAACCAGTGCAGTGGTAGTGGAAAAGGGGCAGCAGGTGACAAAACAGATAGTGATGTTTACAGCTCCCAGGTTTGCTTGTTTACAATGCACAACTGACAACTTAACTGGTCCAGTAAAAACAAATAAAAAAGCTTAAAATCAATGAATTCTCCAGCAGTCAACACCAAACCACGTATCCAAACAAAAAAATGACCAATGGAAAACAAACCCACATTTCTTAGTGTTCCTTTGACTGAGAGCAGCTGCAGTGGTAGCGGCAAAGCTCTGCAGAGGCTTGGCCTCTGACTTGCACAAATGGCAGGCTGCACAGGGAGTAACCTTAGAGGAAACCTGTCCTCCTTTCCATCTCAGAAATCCCTTGTTTAGCTTCACAGTTACTTATTTAGATATATTTATTTTTAAACTCAAGTTCATCCCAGAGTAAGAAATCTAGTTTCAGGTTGCCTCATGAATACCCCTGTCCTAGGTTGCAATATAGAGGTATTTAAGTATTCTGTTACCACCAGCTGTGGGCCGTTAGCTGCTATCAGCTGCTAACGACCCACCCCGGATGACAGGCAATGGGCCATCCGTTAGCTGCTATCAGCTGCTAATGACCCACCCGGATGACAGGCAATGGGCTATCAGGGACCCACCCTGTGACTCATGGATTTATCTCATCCCATTGTGGGATGCTCTGCCCAGGAGGGAGGAGCCAGGTGTTCCCACCTGGATATAACCTGGCCTTGGAACTGCCTGAGCTAGCCCTGTCTACTGGGTTCCCAGAGGACAAGAGCTACCACTGGATCTTCAGCTGGAGACTAGACCTTCACAGGATCACTGCTTCAACTGGACTACTTCAGTTGGACTGCTACTACCACCCTAACAGGGTGTTAGGTTGTATCTGACTTTGTCAGTGCTTTTCCTTGTATTATTTCACTTATTTTTAATTTCAATCTTGACTTGTGATCTCCCACTGGTTTGTCTTCAAACCAACACAACCCCAAACAGTTTTGTGATTCCCAGGCAGAGCCTCTTCTGTGAGCTTTGAGTTATTTGTTCTCCTATCAGGTAAACCTTTGATTTACACTGTTGAAGAAAATCTGGCCCCTCCTCTAATGCATAGTGTAAGGATATGGTCTGTAATGGCTGAGCAGACTCAGACCCCACATGGCTCAGGTCGTCATATTGCTCATATCCAGTGTAGAAAAACCTTCCTAGCCAGCAAGAAAGCAAATATTCAGAGGTCTGGGAGCTCTATAGAGAACATTAACCATAACACACTGTAAATGAATTTAAAATAATATCATATCAAGAATATGGAATGAGAATGTATACACAAGTTATTACTCATCTGTAGCCATATTTGATGTATTTCCATCTTTGAGCTTGGATGGGATGGATTCTTACATTGCAGAGATGTGAAGGCCTCACTAATACAGAATTTTACTGTGATTCTGACATGAAAGAAAGCACTTCTTCTGAACCTGGGAAGAAGAGAAGCAGTGCCTTCAAAGTACTGTTGTTATCTGCGTTTACCTGAGCATGGCAGGTCCTGTGCCCTGTGCTCAGCTGTAGCTTCCAGGGTTGAGAATTGAGTGCCTTCAGCTCTCAGTTGTGAGCACTTCTCTTGATTCTTTTCTTTTCTGACCCTTCTTTTTTGCCTTTCTTATGCTAAAAACATTTACTTTTTAAAAGCTTTTAACTTAAAAGAACATACTTCATAGAGAAATGGTAATTCTAAAGCCAGCTGAAAATGCCAACAAAAGTCCGGCAACAGCCACGTGGCCTCTGCCTTCCTTTGTACACGGTTGCAATTTGGCCTTTAGGGAAAGACCAGCATTCACAAAGCACCCGTGGGGTCCTTTGTGTGGCTGGGACCCCTGAATGATGCTAGGTGTGGGCTGCTTGTACCAAACTCCTGTGCCCAGTGGGGAGATGGATGAGCAGTGTCTGTGCTTCAGCTGCTTGCGGCAGAACATCTTTTGTGCTCACAGCTGACTTGGCAGCAGTGAGCAGACACTTTGTGGGATCCAAACCCCACCTTCCGTGCTTGTGTCACTGCTGGGAATGGAATTGCATGGAGGTGTAAAGGAAAGAATCCTGTGTTTGATGTGAGGATGGTTTGCAGGAAACTGATTAAAACACAGCTATTGCTGGGGTTCTGTTGTAAACTTGCGTGGAGTGCCCATGATATTATTTGGGAAAGAGAATGCAATGCTGAATGTGCCTGAAAGAAAAACCCACAGAAAGGAAATAAGCTATTAATCCTAGAAAACAAAGAGAAAAGGACACAAAAGAGACACTTTTCTTCCACGCTACTTCTTCAAAGTGATTCTTCTTTATGCCATCTGATGTGATTTTGGCGCTGGCTGAGGTGATGTTTCTAGCAAACCACTTCACTCCGTGTTTTGTTTTCGTCTTTTTCATCTCTGATTGACAGTCCCACCAAGAAATAACAATGAAAAATTCATGAGGTCAATCCCCAAGTGATTCAGAAAGGACTTTCATGGGATTAGATAGAAGCAGTTAAATTTCCTGGGGCACAAGTGTGTTTTGAGGAAAGGGATAAAAGTGTATTATTCTCTGGATAATCCTGGCTGAAATATAAAGGACCATTTTTGGTGAATAATTAGAGAAAATGTCCCAAAAATATCTTTAATTGGTATGGCATAAAAACATGCAGTAACAGAGATGAAAGAAATATTTTTGCTTTGGCTCCTGGTAAGTAAATTGTCTGTAGTATTTTACTTGCATTGGATTGTAACATTTATTATTGGTTCACTTTAGTGACAGTAGTGACTCAGTAATTCTGACTGAGTCAGAAGAGTACAGTATTATTAACTGAGTACTAAGGTGAATTTTTACTTTATGGCTTCATTTGTATTCTTTTATTTTCCTTCATTTTCTTCCTCTGTAAGGAAGAATGTTTTATTTTCCTTTGTTTGTTTTTTAACTGCTCACAAGAAAACATCAAAATTATATGTATGATTGGCATTAATTTGTATTTATGACCTGAATTGCTAGGAGGTAAGAAGCTCTTTGTTCCTATCTATTGGAAAGTGTGCAGAAGTAGAGCTCCAGAATTAAACTATGCAGCATTCACCTCCCTCGTGTTGTGTGCTGGGAATCAGCCACAGGGCCTGAACAGGAGGAGGTAAAAATGTCCCAGGAAACCAAACACTTTTGTGTGTTGATCTGCTGGTACTTACAGAGGGACTTTCTGAGGGCAGAGGCAAAGGAAGTTCAAGTCCTGTAATGACATGTAGCCAGAGAGCAGCCAGTTCAGGAGCTCTGGAAATACCCAGTATTTCTCCTGGTGTGTGGGGAAGCTGCTCTGCTCACAGCTTCTCAGGACTACTGGGAGAGCACCAGCACCAAAGCACATGTGCTCAGGGGTTGGCCTGGATCCTTGGGTGCAGCCCACAGGACAAGGCTGCTGAATCCTCCCTAGAGCTTTGGGGTTTCACTTGGACTGTCATGTTGAGCTGAGTTTGGACAGGTGTTCTTGTCCTTTGTGGAATGAGATTTACCTCGGCCTTGCTGACTTTATCCTGTGTGCATTTTCTTTGTTTCTGTGGCTCATTGTAACTGCACTGTGTCCTTCTGCTGGGGAAAGAGGAAGCGAAATTACAAAATCTGCCTGATTTTGATAGAAGCAACATGCTTTGGTGCTTGCCAGTTGAATAGTGTCAGCCAGGTCATCAGCACATCAGAACCACAGTTCAGAACCATTGTCCTCAGATAATTCATTACCATGATAGCTGTAAGCTCTGAGCCACTGCTCTGCCTGAAAGAAAAATGTAACATTTATAAAGATATGTCACATGGAAAAGTGGTACTTATAAGAAAAAAAATCTGTATTTTTTATTGACAGTATTTAAAGGAATTCAGGCAGTCTAGATACATTGTGACAAAGTATTTACCTGAAGGTTACTGCCTTCTTTGTGTTTTACTGATGTGTAGGTATACATTTACCTATGTGCTGAAATAGGTTTTGTGTCTTTAAAGCTTTAGTTTTATTTAAAGAAAAAATGACGATTTTTTTGAAAAAAATTTCAAATCATTTTGAAAAAAGATAAATATGCCCCCTTAGTCTGCTGTCTTGGCAGTGAACATTCTCTGTCCATCTTGTTCTCACTGGGAATTGTCTGCTCTCCAGTGTGGTTCTGCTAAGATTGCCTTATTTCAGTGAATGATTTATAAATGGCACTGAACAAGTTTGGGGGGGATTCACTTGTATTGGGAAGATTTTGGGGTTGTACGGAAAGAAAAAATTACTAAGTAACTTCCCTGTCATGACTCATGACACTTAGTTACCATTATTGCTTAGTTTAATTAGATCTACAGATAACACATACAAAATTAATATATTTCTGATTAGGTCATGAATCCTTAGAGCTCTCAGAACATTTGGGCTGCCTGTTGCTGTTTTACCCAAACTCATTTTCTGCCTTTCAGCTTGTGCTTCTGCTGTTTTTCCAGGGAAGAGCTGAATCCCTTTACCTTTCTGTAACAGCCGAGGAAGTTGAGGGTATGAGCACTTTGATACTGTGGGCATTAACTCAGCTCTTTCACAGAAAGCCTCTGGAGAGGGATTGGAAGGACTTGGAGTCTGAGATTCCACAGTTGGGTGGTCTGTGAAACAGCCCACCGAGAGTCTGGGTGAGATGGGAAAGGAAAGAATGCAATTACAGCCTAATTAGAAATCCAGATTCTCTTCTGCAAAATGTGTAGTTTCCTTTTCTGCCACAGAAGGGAAACAGACCTTTAAGGCACTTAAAAACAAATGCTCCAACAAAGAAATTACATAGTTCAGAATAGCCAGTAACCACTGGTTAGATTTTCTGTTTGATTCAACTCTGCGATCTCCAACCATTTTCCTAGTGGCTACTCTGATGGGAAAATAGAGCCCAGTCATTACAAATCCCTCCCACAAAACCTCTTTGACATGGGTACATTCCAAGAAAAAGGTTCTTTTTTCCCTTCCTCCTTCCCACGCCCCTGAAATGAGTATATTCTGACTAGAAGACTTTTATTACTATCCCTAACACCTATAACTAGCAGCTGCTGAGTACTTTTTCTGTTAAGGACTGAAATAGTGTGCTCTGAGCAATGTGGGAACTGGCCTTTCTGGAGAAGTGGCAGTCACTTGTGAACATGATTAATGACAAATCCATGCTGTGGTGCTGACTGGGTACTTGCTCTGGGTGGTGTCTAAGGAATTTATTAGTGGGTAAAAACAGTTTGCAGAAAGATCAGTTTACTAAATGGGTCTAGCAGAGGTTTTTCTTTAAATTTACTACATGTTTTAGGATTGCAGGAAAGCATCTCTCTTCAAATGTGTTGTTAGATTCCTAGAGGAAATACTTGTCAGATATTCACAGTCAGATTTCACACCTGATTTAATCTCTACATAACTGTTAACTAGATTTTATTGATTATCTATGTTAATTATACATTTTAAAATGTCAATTCCCTTACTGCAGAGTTCTCAGATCATTTAGAAGCTTTATTTTTCCCTCGACTTAGTCATGTCTCTTGAATCTAACCGAGGAAAGCAGGAAGCAGCATGGAGCTGTGTGAATCACTCACGCCAAGCAATATTTGACCTTGGGGTATCTTTTCTTCCCTTGCAGTTACTATTTCACTGTCAAGGGATGAATTGTCCATGAGTCCTGTTAGAACCAAGCTGTGGATAATGAATTTCCACAACAGAGAATGACTCAATACTTCCCAATGGCTGATGCAGGAAGGAGCAAAACAAATGAGGAAGATGTGCTGCAAGGCCCAGGCTCCCCACTCTGAGTCAGCTATGTCTGCCTTGAGCTTCTATTTCAGTATCCTTTTAAATCATCTGTTCCTCTGCTGAGCACCATCCGCTGAGGTCCTTTACAGTAATGCAAGCAGACTTTGTGAGTTGGGCCCTCGAAACTGACCTGGGATGGGGAAAGACTGCTGCCTAAACTGGGACAGGGGTTCCACCTACATGTTTGGAAGATATAGTGTTGATGAAATCAAGTTAAAACTTTTTTTTTTTTTACATAAGCATGGGTATTTTGTCACCATGTCGATGATTGGTATACTCCATATTGGTAACTGACTTGTTTGGGAAATAAAAATGGAACTCATCAAAATATTTCAAGGCAACGATGAGGACATCATCTGAATGCCACTGGGGCAGGTTGGGAACAGAGATAGCAGCAATCCCAAGCAGTAGCAGAATCATGGGAAACAGGAAGGTACAGGATTTACAAAGTCATTTAACCTACTTCCCTGCCCCTGGGTAGGATTAATTTCATCTGGTGGAGTTTCAGACAAAATGCTACATGAAATGTTCATTTACAGTGCTAGGCAGAATTTCAGTTTGCCTGAGTTACAGGACTAGCTGCTGAATATAGCCTGGAGGGGAGGAAGCTCTGCTCAGAGCACTAGTCTGCGATTTGATACCTGTAAAGCGAATTCTGTGATACCTCGGATCACTCCGGTCATTCTTTCACCACTGTATGTGTGCAGTGTACAAGAAAGGACGCAGCTGGCTGCCAGAACCTCTTGGAGCACTCAGATCAATGGGGCCATACAAAGACACCAGTTCTCATTGTCTGAAAAGCAGCGTAGCCCCGGGGCAATGAATGGGCTTTACTAAGCCCTGCTGGTGGGACTGTGCTGCTTTGTTTTCCATGGCACTTGGAGTTCAGGTGTCGTTTTACTGTTCTTTATCACACGATGCGGGTGAGCTCTGTCCAGTACCGGGAAACTCAGGAGGACAAGGTTTGTAAAGATCTCGGATCAGCTCACACACAGAGGCACTACACACAAGTGCACAGCCTTGTTGCACAGGTACCTACATGTGTTCTGTATGCCTCTGCCTCCCTGAACCTGGACATTTACCAGAGCATTTGTCCCTGTCCTGCTGGATTTTTTATTATTCCAGTACATGTCCCGTCTGTGAAATAAAAGTCGCTTTCTCCTCTCTCGCCGTGGTGATTGCGAGGTACACGATGACAGGGAGTTGAAAATACCCACAGGAGACAAAAGTTCAGCGTATCTATACCGGTGTAAGAAGTCTCTTGGGTCGTTCGTCCTTTTGCTTGTCTGAAGTTATTCCAGATTTATATCATCCTGGTGGAATCATCAAGTCTGGGTTGGACATAGCAGATGAATCTAGCACGGCTAAAAGGAGAGTGTCGAAGCTCGAAGTTGTGTGGGCAAACTCTCCCCCAGTTCAGTCCCAGGCACAGTAACCCCAGTCCCGCACAATGCCAGTGTCCTGTTTCACTGACGGCGTCGGTCCCTCTCATCCCGTCACTGCTCTACATTTTGTCAGCCTCACAGGCAGCTCTGAGGAGTGTTTGATCTCTGGTGTTTCAATGTGTGACACTTTTCCTAAGGCTATCACAAGGAACAGAGAAAGGCATCTGCTCATCCGTAGCACATCTGAGCGCGGCGGGACGCCGGGCTCGTTAGCACCTGTTAGCAGGGACAATGACATTTGCATTTCTAAGGGTAAATGTGGAGAGCTGCGGTGGAGTTTGGGTGGCTTGGGGTGTTTTGTTTAGAATTCTTTGCACACGCTAGCCTAGTTTAGCTTCTTTATGTTGCTTTTTCAGCAAAGAAGCTAAAACAATATTGAACTATCGACCAGGGTACTTAAACTGCTAAGTACCTTTGAATCTGTTCATTGAAGTCTGCTCAGTTTGACCTAAATCTGAGGCTCTTCTGCCCCATTTCAAGTTACTTTTAATGAGTATATTTTATTTCTTCTGCATTCATTTGTTTTAGCCTCTTGCTGTTGCAGTGTGTTTATGTATGTGTTGTGTCGGACCCTATAAAAATCTCATTTTTGAGGGCTTTAAAGATGACAGTACCTTATGAAACTGTAGTATGGTTTAATCACATCTTTCTCCTCTTAATCAGCTGTCACGGATTCTGCCAGACGGTCAGATTACTGTCACCATTCGTCCAGAAATCTGCCTGTGGTGTTCTTTATCCTCTCTCCCTAAATCAGGGTACCCTCTTCTATTTCCTGTTTATATAACAGTCGTCTTTCAGAGAGCTTTCCTTTCGCAGCACTATTGACTCTCTTAGAACCAAACAGAAACTGCCCCGTGTTGGTGATGGCCCATTAAGCACCATGGGAACCAGTAAATTCAGCATATGCCAGCAGTTTGCTGCAGTTATGATGCAACTCTGATGAGAGCAGAGCTTGCCAGCCTGGTCCAGGCATTACAGAAACTCTTCCTGTTACTCACTGGAGCTGCAGCCTCCCTCTCAGCCTGCAATCTCAGGCTGAATTTAGCTGGGCTCAAGTGTCTTCTCTCAGCCTTTTTAATCAGACATCATAAAGTACATTAGTAAGTGACTTGCTTTACCACTTCCATGGTTAATGAGCACAGGGCAGATCGGTGGGTCCCCTAAAAGCTCGCTGGTGAACGGATTGATTTCAATCCCCTTCGAAAGAGACTATTTTGTAACGGTGCCAAGTGAGGCATCTCATTCTGACAAATTCATTTAAGCACAGGCAGTTCCTGCAGAAGCCACATTCTCAGCTGACACACTGCTACAGGCTGGTAATGGCAGCGATATTAGGAGGTGCATTTGAAGGAGCTTAAATCCTGATCCTATCTACAACTCCCTGTGAGAGAACAGATTTGGCAGTGGACAGACAAGGATTATTTGTTACAGCAGTAATTAATGTGCTCCCTTGGGTTTTAAGAGTATATCCATGGACAATGGGTATGCTTCTCTTTTTTTTTTTTTTTTTACCAAAGCCATTACATATGAGCAATCCATTTATATATACTTTAATATGCCTCCAGTCTCAAAACAAAACCAAAAAACCCCACAAACCCCACTAAACCAACTCACAACAGCAACAAAACATCACCAAAAACCCTCAACAAAAATAATATAAAGTTTCAAGATAATTTGTAAGCCTACAAAAGGTGGGAAAGAGGGATTGTGGTAGGGGTTTTGTCTGCATTTTTTTTTTTTTTTTTTTTTACATGTGTCTAAAATCTGGGATGATAGGAACACTTCAATTTTTTAACTATATACCAATAGCAAATCTCAAAACATGACATCAAGACAGAATTCCCACTGCTTTTGCTAGTTGCCATTATATTCCAGGCTAGTCAGAGTAAGGTAGGGAAACCTGTAGGGAGCACTGAGCAAGTCCTAGCTCTCAATGTGTCTGAGTGAGATGTAAAATAGGAAACCTGAATTTCTTGTGTTTTTTTAATGAGTATGACTTCAAGAGTAGTTTATAACAGATAATAGCTTACTTTTTTTCCTGTGCTCACAATATCTTTATTTCCTATATTGACATAATCTTGAGTTTCTTCAGTTATTTCCCCCTGACTCAGTACAGGCAATAGATGTCTCATATTTTTGCTTGCAAGCCTCAAGGATTTACATAATTTTCTGGGAAACACAAACCAGCTCCAGGCAGGTTTGTGAACCTTAACACTAATTAAAGAACAGATGATAGAAAATAGAAGTAAAATAAAATGTCCAGCTTTGTTGTTTCACTATAAGATCTCATGGCATTTGTGGCCTGACTCAGCGTCTTTGAACACTTGGATCTGATAGTAGTGCATCATCCAGAATATGTCCATGAATCAAAAGATGACAGTTAAGAAAAGCAAACAAAGAAAATCCCATAAACTGTTCATTTAATTTGCACTCCATGTCTAAATTTTAAAATTCCCTTCTGTAGTGGTAAAGAGAGTGGTCAGGAAACATTTGAGAGCATAGTGGGTCTTGGCAAAAACAGTCCTACTCTCACTTTCTAATAGACATTGATCCCAAAAAAGGCTCGAACCCATGTAAGCAGTTTTAGGTTATGAGCAGTGCTCTTGCTCCCTGTACAACTTTTATTATCAGCCTATGTATTTCCCCTCCATGTAAATCCTCCAGCAATTGTCAGATTAGTAAAGAGGTTAATAAAGGATGAACTCCTTCCTAGCAGGCAATGAGTTAGCAGCAGAAATTTTACTGTTAGCTAATATTTTTAAAATTTAAATTCATGCAAATACATGGAGCAGGAAAAAAAGTATAACAAATATTTTTTCCATGTGCTATTTTTTTTTCATGTATAGTTTCTCCTGTACAACTTTTGACATTCCTTTGCTTTTTCTAAAACTTTCTTTTCTTAAAAAAAAAAGGAGAGCAAATAGGAACTTTTCCCCCTCATTTTCTACCCTAAGCATGTTGATGTGCAGTTTAAATCACACTAGCTCCCCTTTGTGTGAACTTTCACTGGGCTCTGATGCAATCAGGAAGAACAATTAAAGTCCTGTAAACTACAGATTAATTCTTATCGATTGCTCTAGTTTGAGAGCCCCACAGGCTGTACAGCTTTATCCTACAGACAGTTATGCCCATGTATATCTGGATAACTTCTGGGAGAAGTCACTTTGTCATGTGGCTGGAAATGTGACAACGTCTGATGCTCCTCAGCAGCAGTGGCTTGTATGGCTTCATTTGAGATATATATATATATATATATATAAAAAATATATATTCAGCAGCGTGTAGGTAGTGCTGTCTGAACTGGCAAAGGGCTCGGGGTGGAAAGGGTTAAGGAATGAGATTTTTTTTTTTTTTCCAGGCCACAGACGAGCTGTAGCATTCCCATCTCCCTGTCAGTCTGGTGCAGATAGTGAAGGGACAGGGAGAGGTGTCAGCTTCCTGCCAGGATTAACCCACAGCATCCTGCCCCTCTTGTTGCCAGCCTGAGGTGGCTGAGGAGCTCCAGCCAAGGCAACACAGAGGCAGAGCGAGCCTGGGAATTGGGAGGAATTTAAGAAGCAGCTAAGGCTTATTTGGATTAGGACCTGTGGAACAGTTATGTGTTTTGGATGCACCAAAGCAGCGCTTGTCAGTTGGTGTTTCTGTATTACATTCTTTCCATGGTTCCAATAATTGCGAGGTGCTAAAGCAGCCCAAATATAACCATCTGCATTAAGGCAAACCATATGAACTACTCCTCCCTTTTTGGGCACCTGGATTGCTGTGGTTGTGGTGGCTGCAGTGTGACCAGCTGACAAACTGGTTGTCCATATGGTGTGACACTTGGCTGCGTGCTGGTCGCTGGAGGAATGCGACCATGAACTGCTCAAATGGATGGATATGTTTAATGGAAAGTTTTCAGAGTTACATAATTTTTGTCTTGATAATATATCGGGAGATTTTTAATCCCTCACAGCGATTGCAACTGTTACTTCCCCAGAAGTCTTAGCAGCAGTTCATGTCATGAGATGTATAAACCAAGGAAGGAAAATGAAGGCATAGGTGAGGGGAAGATAGGAATTCTTAAGGTAAGGGGGAAATTATCCTTGTGTGTGTGTGTGTGTGTTACAAACCCTTTATTTTGTTTCTCGCTAGTCATTTTTGTGACAGGCAGATTTACAAGAAGCTCATGGGAAATGTGTTGTTGTGCAGTAATTGAGATGTTCAAGATAGTAGTAGCAGTGGAGCACAGTGCAGCCCCTGGTTTACTCAGTGTTGTGTTGCTTGCAGAATTTTCCATGGGGAAGGATTTAAAAGAAAACAATAGGGTTAGTTTTGTTTGGGTTTGGTTTTGGGTTTTTTTTTGGTGGTTGCTTGGTTGGTTTGGTTTTACCTTTTTTCCTATCCTTTTTTTCTTTTTCTAACACCTGTACTAATACCCTTTTATGCTTAGGAACCACATGCTAGTTGAAAATAAATACCAGGAACAAATCTAAATTTAACATTGTTTTCAATAATACTTTTGCAGACATTGAAAACCAATACCAATTCTCTCTGAAAGAGTTTTAAATCTTCGTGTTTTATTATTTGGGCGATGTTCTGCTGTAAATGAATAAGTGCAGTTGGCTGTGCAATCTGGAACTGATTGACAGTGCACTTAAAGGGACTCTCAAATGTTAATGGCCACATGCACTCCTTTATGCATGTGAAAGAGGTGTGTAATTACCCACAGTTAGTGTGAACATCGGGATTCTTGCTTTCTGAGAGGACTTGAGAGTAAATTTTATGGTAAATATATGATGTTATTATGAATTTTCCCTGTAATTGTTCACAGGAAATACCACAACATAAATGAATGTTTGAAATTCTAAAATTATAAACATGTCCATTCTTTAACAGAGATTTTTGGACTCCTTTTGTTTATATTTAGATGGTACAAATGTTGTCATTTTCCTTCTTAATTCCTTTATTTTCATGGGTTGATTGATTGTGTGTCAGATGAGTTATGCCATGGGAAACTGACTCGTAGGCAGTTTTCTTCCAGAGAAATCCTACTGAATTTTTTAACATGAAATCATTATGCTAGGCTTGACATTGAGCAGGAATGTCTTATGAATTTGGAAAAGGTATTGTTCTCTCCTAGAAAATTTAAACTTCTCTGAAGGAAATGTATTCACGCAACAGAATCCTATTACATTCTGTAGGAGAGTTTTGAGGTAATGCATAAAAACTACTCTGTTTTATTATAGTAATTTTTATTAAATTTTGATAACTTTCTACTTAAAAAATAAGAAAATTCAAATTTAGCCATGTGTGTGATTGATGGTCTACTTGTCTTTTGAATTAAATTTAGTATCTAAAGTCTTTTAGTGAAAGTATCAGTACAAGAGCATGTTGCTTCAGCCTTAGTTTTAACTAACAGAAAGGAAAGGTTCTGTTAATAATTATGCACTTGAGGAAATTAATCTGTGTAGAATTACTCAGGTAATGCTAGTAGATGGAAAATTGAAAGGAAGGGGAAACCAAATGGACTCCAGTCACCAATTGTGTAAACAGTGTGCTATTTCTTTTTTATTTTTAACAGCACATGGTGAACTTAAAAATTGTGGGTATATAGTTACATGACATAATCTGTTCATTTAAATATATTTTTAAGGAATCTTGTAAATCTTCGTCTTTATGCTATGGACTTTTTAATTTGTTTATACAAATGTTGAAAGTTTAGGCTCAGTTCAGCTGGGTTCAGCTGAAGGTGATGAAAATTGTGAATCTATTGTAAAGGACTTCTTTAATGGCTCTTTTATATATATATATGAAATAGACATCTTTAAATTATTTAAGAATTCAATCTAAAAAGTTTCTTTAAAAAATTTGGAATGATATACTGTGGCACTGATTGTCTAAACTGGGATGTTATTGATTGTACCCTGATGCTGACAAAATTGTTTTTCTTCCTTTTGTGGTTTTTTCACCTTCAGAACTTGCAAAGGTGACTCAGATATCCACAGCCACATTCAGTGATGTGTAAAATTAATAAATTATGAATCTCCAAGCAGAGTCTGAAGTTATAATTAAAAGGAAATGTTGGGGGTTTTTTTCACCCACAGTTTGTAGGTATTCTTAGGTAGTCAAACATGTAGAAATTAAGTTCTCTGAAGTTTGCATCCAAGGGCTGTCTGTGCCACAGTTCAGAGTCCACAAAACAGGATCTCTTCTTTTACTACTAAGACACAAAATGAATATTTTTAAAAATCTAGTCTCCATTAAACATGGTTATTATATGACATAAATGTACAGACTGTTATTAATACAGACTGCAAATACACAACTGAAAATCCCTTATTTAGTTGTACTTTTGTGCTTGGGTAGGAGATGCTCTAAATTTAAAAACAAGCAAATGGAAGAAGTAAACAAGAAAATAATCCAAACTCCTCCAGCCATCTGCTTGAAATACTATATTTGAAATCTATGTAATGGGAGTTACCACTATTTGCTTTTCAGATCAAATACCATTGTAACACTGAATAAATTAGTAGTTGTGAATTAGTGAATGAATTGTGGCTTTTTTATCTTTCTATTTCCCCATTGTCCTCAGGCAGACTGTGGACCACTTTGTGTTTATTTTGGTTTTTGTTTGTCATTCACAGGTTATTTCAGCAAATTATTGCTGGTTGGCAAATCATTTGAGTTCCTTGCTGTGAAAATTTGCTGTTTGTTTTATGATGGTTCGGGCTTCTGTACCACAGTGAGTTTCATATGTGTAGGATTCTCTTTAGTTTGATGCTCTTACATGAAATTTTGGGAAGAGTGCAATGAGAGTGGAAACTGATATTGATATCTCACAACTGTCAGAATTGAGTTACATTTTACCTCAGTTAAGGTTATGGGACCTAATATACCTACATATAGTTCTTGAAAGAACTGTCGGTTCATGTAGCCTGTATAAAATCCAAGACAGAATTTGTCAGAGGAAAGGAAATGATGAAATATATTTTCCTCTGTTTACTTATACTCTGAACTACTCTGGAATCACAGGTTATTTTTAAACTGCAGAAATTATTTATACAAATGAAAAAGCAAAAATCTTGATTCATAGCTTTTATCTAAAACATTTTCATTTAGAAATAGCAAGGGAAACGTCTATATGGATTTCTCCCAGCACATCTGCAAAGAGTGGGGCAGCTGGTACTACAGGTGTTTTATCATAGTGCTTCTTATTTCATAGTTACTGCTGCATGTTTGGAGGGTGAAGGAAAGAGTTTGTACAGCTTGATGGAGCCTCAGTAATCATTACAATCCATGTTTTGTACTGAGAATCAATAGAGCTCTCTTTTTTCTGTAGCAGATGGGGCAGATGATCAATGCTCTTTACCTCTTTCAGGAATTGGTGTTTTAGTTTTTGATTTGCATTCTGGCTGCGTGAAGCAGAGGAGTTTCTTTCATTTGCTGTTTAGATAGAAAAATACGATTAAAATATTGTGTTGGGTTTTTTCTTCATTGCAAAAGGTGCTTTTAAGAACACAGCTGATTTGTGATGCCCTTTGCTTGGTATCTGCTCTTACAGTTGGTGGCAGAACTTACATGCAAACTAGGAAAAGGTTTACCTTCCTGAGGGTTGAAAGAGCTGCTAAGACCAAGTGGCAGAAAAAGAAACTGGTTAATGTCCCTGCAAAGAGTCCTACACTTTCTAAACATTTGGGAAATCATGTTTGTCAGCACTCACATGGCACAGATGTGAGAGAATGGGGATGATTCACTGGCAGATCTCTACCAGAGGCAAAGCCCAACTCAGCTGTTCAGCCAGGCTTTTGCTCTGCCGTTTAGACTCATCCGTTTGGATGGTGCAGCCACCACATCCTTCCTCTCCCATACTCACACTTGTTTACAACTATGAAATCTATTTCATAGTTGTAAACTATGAAATAGATCATACATCACAGTAGTGTTTAGAATATTATCTTGTTATATTGAGTATTAGAAGTCAGTAGTTAACAGGTAGTGCTACTACTTATTAGTATTTAGTTTTACAGTCTTATTGTATGGATAATGTGGGTCCAGAAGTAACATTTATTACATGTATTTACACTGCAAGTAGCTTCTTTGGACAGTGTCACTGATTTTCCATTCCACATAGAAAGTGGCATCAGGTTATAAAAAATGCCTTTGGAGTAAAAGTAATCCTGTTTTTGTATCTGCTTGATAGTGTGGAAATTAGCTTGCTTAGGGCTTGCTTTGCATTAAAAAAAAAAAAAACCAAACAACCAAACCAAGCCTTTAGTCTGCCAGAAGTGTCCTTTATTTGCATATATTATTGATTTAAAATATCTCAGTAGAATAACATGGATAGATTCTCGAGGAAAGACAAATACCTGCCTGTGACAAGTTGACAACATCATGGTGGTGAAGGAGAAACACTTGTCAGGAGTATCTGCAAATGCTTCCCTCACCTGCAGGTTGTCACTGTGACTGTCACCATCAGCGGGTGTGGCCAAAGAGCACCAAGAAAAGGTCCCGGTGCCATGAGTGAGCACTCTCTGTCAGCAGTGAGTGTGGCACACAGGCATCTCGTTCTCTTCTCGAGTAAACCAGATTGCCTGGTGTAACCTACTTGTGACTTTCATTTGATATGGCAGGGGTACCTGCTACAGTCTCAAAAACTCCTGTGTGATTATGTGTTCTTGAGCCGAGGGTTAGATGAAGATTAGGACGAACATCAAAGCTGCAGTTAAAACGAAAAAAGATGAGTTAAAGCCGAGTCATTAGAGATCCCTTTGAAGTGTTTACAGATTAAGCCCTGTCTCTTTTAAGTGGAATACTTATCTGCCTTTCAATATTTAAATAATAAGACATGACAGGCAGTGCTTTTCTGAAGGGTTATTGTATGGCTGTGCTGTGCTGTGCTGTGCTGTGTGTGCTGTGCTGTGCTGTGCTGTGCTGTGCTGTGCTGTGCTGAACGGCATCAGGCCAGAGGCAAGTGACTTCAGTCGTGGAAAACCTGTAATAATCCTTTCAATATCTCTCTGTGCTGATGTTAAGCAGACCTTTTGAAGGCGAGAAGACCACACAGTAACACACTTCCAGATGAGTGCTGTAGATGACGATGTGACACTGGCATTGGCCAGACTTGGGGGTGGCTTTGAATGTGTTGCTTGTGTTTTAGGACAGATAATAGATCTTTCTGTAAGATCTTTTAATGACATTTTACAAGAAACAACTTCATTGTCTCTTGATCAGTTTGAAATTCTGCCTGTTCCTGCTACCTGTGCTAATCCCTTTTGGCCTGCCAATCTTACTGCAATTTTTAGAACAAGCACAGGAGACCTGGTGGACTGGTAGTGTGCATATGTTAATGCAAACGTGGGCAAAGAACCTCTAAGCAGAATGTTTTTCTGCTTAGAAAGGGACAGCTGGCTTTTTTTGTGTGGTTATAGTGGATATACATATTGAGAAAACTCATAACATTCTACTAATAATTCTAAATATTCATAGCTATTCCCAGAGTTATTACTCTTACAGTGTGAAATAAAAAATTGTGGTTTTTTGGTTGGGTCTCTGTACAAATTGTTTTCCCTGGAGAACCTGCAGAAAAAGGGTTAATGGAATCACAGAATAATTGATTTTGGAAGAAACTTCTGCAGGTCATCTGGTGTAGCTTCCTAGGATGAACTATAACAAGAGAGAAAGATGGGAGGCAGGAATGGAATGATCAATATAAGTGCAAAAAGTGTGGAATTCTCATCCAGGTCCATTCACTGCCACTGGATGCAGACTTCTGTGTATTAACAAGTAGTGGTGAGTTGTGACAAGTCCTTTTAGGGACAGCTTGGTCAGTAGGTGCACTGAGAAGTGAGTGGCACTGAGCAGGAATGGGAGGGAAAGGTAGGCCTGTTTCTGCTTTTCATTGTAAAAAACATATTCATCATTTTATAATGTTCAATTGGCATTCCATGGAAGTGTTTCTGCGCTTGGCTTTAAAAGCAAGAAACTACCTGTAAGCAGTGGAATGAAATACACAGTTCTGTCAAGTAACAGCATTTACTGGAGAAAAATAATCATAATAATGGCGTTGGATAATTGCAACTACATTTCATGGCAAGATGGTACTCTAGACAAGTATCTTCTGTGCAGTTTTACTGCAGTCTGTGTATTCATCCCTTCCCCTGAGAGCTGCTGCCTGTAATTTCTGTCGGGGCACCTCACAGGCTGTTGTAGAAGGGAGTGTTCCTGTTGGTAGTATTTGATCTGCCATAGGAGACTGGAGTTAGATTGGCTGCTAATTTAATCTGAGGTGGGGGGAACACGTTTCAGAGGGTGCTGTAAAGTAAAGCTCCCTCTGTTTGAATGAACCTTGAACACCTACAGATGCCTGTGGTGGGCACGAATCTGTCCTGGCTGCTTGTCAGCAGGGAACTGGATTCCATGAGAATCAACTCTCCTAAGGTTCAAACCCTCATTTCCTGATGATGTGAAGATGCAGCTCTGAAAACTGAAATATTGCCAAGCAGCTGGAGTGCTCCCTTGGTTCCAGAGTCTTTTTCAAGAGGATCAATACTGCAAAATGATTACCTGTAGGTGTGCAGGACTCATTGTTTAGTCCCAGGTAGACTAATGTCAGCTCAATATGCATCATAGTTTTTTTAGGTCACTTCAAAAAAAAAACCTTGGCAGTCCACACCTTCATTTTCCTATTTATTTTTTTAGTGCCATTTACAGTACAAAAAGGGCAATTTTATTTTTACAGAAGGAAAAGATATCTTTTTGACATGGTGCCTTTCAATCCACATCTGATGCCTTTTTAGTGTTTAAAATTTTACCACTAGAATTACAGATCATTCATCATTGTCACTGCTGGAACGGAAGGTGTCTAATTTTAGTGCTTTTAGTATGATGAAGACTGACTTGCCCCTTCCCTGCTACATCACTGCCATTTTCTACCAAGATACCTGTGGAGATTTTGTCAGGGCGTGCTGAAGCAGCTGACTAAGTGCTGAGAAGCTGAATATTTTCTGTGTTTGACATCTGGTTCCGATATAAAGCAAAACGAAAGAAGTTACACAGCAAGCTGACTAGTTGATTACATTTAATATGTGTTTCTGATAATGTGAGAGGTTTCTAGGAAAAAGTGATTTCCCAAACTTCATGGTGCAGTCAGAGGAACAGCCCCTGTGGCCCAAAGCACGTGCCCAGGTTGGGCCAGCTGTGCTGCAGCTGGATCAGTGACAGCAGTCCCAGCCTGGGAACTTCTCCTTAGGGATGTGTCTATCTCCCTGTGTGAGTGGAAGCTGTTACATGTGCTGGAGCTCTGAGCCTGTGGCTGTAGCCACGGCAGTGTGGGTGGTTTTCTTCTTTTAGGGATTTTTCAGTTTAGCAAATACCCTTTGCTGAAAGGTTCAAGTTAAATTCCAACCAAAATTGCTGTATGGATTGTATGAAATCGCCTGTGGCTTGTTGTGGCATGAGAGTACATGTGCAACTGGCAAGTACTTTCCTCTGGGCAGAAGGTCATTTTTCGGTAATGTACACCTGACACGTAATTGTCATGTTAAGCTGTTTTCTGCTTGCGACAGGTAAAGGCACAATATTTGGCAGCATTCCTGCTAAAAAATATACCTTAGAAGATTGCTTTTAAATGATTTTTTCCCTAAATGCAAAAATTTATTTGGATTATAAATGAAACAAAATGTACCTTTATAAAGTACATTTGGAAATTACACCCAGACACAAGCTTTCAGCTTCTCCCTGTCAAACACAGAGTGCCAAGACATCCTGTTAGGTGAGGGAAATGGATACAAAAAAAATCACAGAATTCTTGCAGATGTTTAAAGGGGTATTGAAAGGTCTCCACTGCCTTTTGGGTATCCGATATTGTATTGTAGCTTGTGTGAAATGTTGTCCTCTAACATGGAGATAGCCATCAGTATCACATAATAGGAAAGCTTATTAATCATTCATGAATCTTGTATTGACTATTTCTAAATGTACCTTCATATGTTATCCAGAAGACACAGACAAAAGGATTCTGAAGAAGGTAATAATTTATGGTGAGAATTCCTATTTTTTTCTGCCTCAGGTTTCCAGATTGCTGTGAGCTCTCCTTGCACAGGGCACAGCTGAATGGCTCTCAAGCAGTTTCCTGACATGTGTCATTTTCAATTTCAATTCTTTTTGCCACTTCTCTCCAAAATTGTCAATATTTTAATTTTTTTTTCCTGTGGAAAACTGCAGAGTGTTTGCATTTCTTTGCTAGGTGAGGAGGATTGGTAGATGAGTTGCTTATTATGTGTCAGGTGAGAGAAAGCTCAGGCTGAGAAGAGCAGGAAATAATTGCTTGATGAGAGTAGCTGTACTGCATGGTGGGACATGAGGGGCTTTAGGTTGGTCTGCCCGAGGTGTTTGGGTGGGAGAACACTTCCCTGGAATGGTTATTAAGAGTTGGGACTGTTGGATTGAACGCAGAGTTTCTATTTTAACTTGCTCTGTTTTACTGCTCAGCTCTCTAACAGGATGTAAGTGAGGAATGCTGTCTATCTGTATTCCAGGTCCCAATCTGTTTGGGATTTAGCTGTTTGGGGAATGTGCGGTAGATGATGTTATTGAAACAGAAAGTTTTCCTCTCTTGGTGCCTTAGCCTCATTGTTTAGGAACTAATGGAGGATGCCATTTACCTAGCTGGAGCTTTCTCTTCCAATCATATTTCTAAAAACAACTTTCACAAACATGTCAGACTTATTATATACACAGTAAAACTGTTCCCTCAAATTATAGCTCACGCCATTAACGTATGTGACTCCCTCAGATCCATTTGGTCTACTTGCCCCTTTTGTTTCACTTGGCAGATTGAAGGTGGTAAGAAAAGTCTTTAGGATAAATCTTTAGATTGGAGTTGTCAGAATGGCCTAAGGGAATTCAGGTGTCCAAATCCCTGCCCCAGCCAGAGGCTTTAAAACAGTATTTTATTCCTGCCTATCAGCTCATCAGCAACCATGGGGCCAGATTAAGTCTTTCCATTCAGTCAGGTTTTGTGGGCTAATGTTTACTAAGTGTTTGACTCTAAGCCACTGGCTTTTTTCTACAGCACCTGCTGATACACCCCAGGGGTTTCCCTCTCAACCCAAGGTCAGGCCCACCTTGGCTCCACTGTAGGGCCAGGTAGGTCCAGCCCAGCATGTGATTGTGAAAAGTATCATTTGCCAAAAATACTCTTTTTTTTTTTGTAAGATTAATTTTTCCACTATTGTTTTTTATTGTAATGAGATATTGTAGTGCCTAAACAAAATCTAGTAGTGGTTAAAATAAATTAATTTTCCTCTTGTTTATATCGCCAAGGATTGTGCCTATAAAAATTTTTATTGACTACAGCATTGTAGATGTCTCATTAAAAACATTCATCATTGTATGCTGGCATCTTTTATTATGTCATAAAACTGCAATGCTACATAATGCCTGAATTTTCACCCTGCTCTGGTATAAAGCTTAAATGCTGCTTTCCTTTCGAAAGGTAGTTAGGTAGTTTTATACTAGCAAGATTATAGCTTAATGTTACCAACCTCAGCCATATTCCTCAGGGAAAGATGAAACAAAATTCAGTGAGATGGTTTGGAATTGGAATTCTTCATTTTAGTCATATCCCCTACCACTGATAGGTAGTGTAGGACAGGAAGTCTGTTAACTGACTTAAAGAAAAAGAGCTGCCTGATTTAAATTTAAATTGTATTGTTCAACAATGTTGTGTAATTAGATGGAAAAGCAGCAAAGTCCTTTTATTAGCTATGTCTTTGTAGACAGTAGCCATGAAAGCTGCAGTGGTTGATGCTAATTACCATATTTTGTTTAAACTTCCATCTAAATGAAAGGATCATTCAATTCCGAAGCTGCAGCCATACAAAAACCACAAGTGCAGTTGAATTGCTGCTGCCAAGCAGATGGGGCTTTGATCAGAATAAGTTATTTGCAGCTTTATTGTCTGGCTGCCAGGGAGGGGCTTGTATTGAAGCACCTCGCTCAGAAGAAGGGGAAGGGGAGAAATGAGTCTTGCTGATCTGAGCTAAGTTCATGGGAGAATGAATTTTCCCATTCTTAGATTATTTTTGCAGATGAAAATCCAGGCTTGAAAAGGTACTCGATATTGCACTGCTGTAACATGTCAGATGGGTTTAGTAGGATGAGATTGGAATGTTTATTTTAGAGGAACAGAGGGGGAACACAGAGTGTTGGACACAGCTGACTGCATATTTCTCCGAGGTCAGTTCTGTCTGGAGCATACGGTCTAAAACTTGCACTCCTGTGCCTTTTCACTGATGTGTTTCACACTCTTTGGGATGGACAAAAACTGAGCAGCCTCACACGTGCGGGATGCTTCCAGCAAAGACAGTGTTAGAGATGGTTCAATTTACAAAGCCATCGAGAGAGCAGGGCTGGGATAAGTGAGAAGAAATGCAGGAGAAGGGACTGAGAGTTATGGGGGTTTGGAGAGTTGTGGGTTTTTTCCAGTGATACAATATTTAGTCTGTACATAGTTATATAGTCTGTATTGCTTAAAGACCTGCGCAGATGGCCACTCTTTCCACTGATCTGGAGCATGAAGCAGGGGCTGACACTGCAATTTGTTATCTTGACAGTACAATGGGCGTTGCAGTCTAATTTGCAGTTTTAAGAATTAATGGTGAAGCGATAAGAGGTGATAAAGATCATAATCTGTGTGAAGCAACAAGGAGCAAGACCGAGTTGTGTCATTTACTTTGATGCAAATAAGGCATTTGTTCCGCATTGCTCTGGTAGTTCAAATGAGGTGAAGCACATGCAGAAAATCTGAGAATGAGGGTTTGTATTTACCATACCTGGTCATTTACCATCAAGCTATGCTAGAGACCAATATGTCTCTATTAGCTGGTTCAAATATTTATCCAAAGATATTCTGGGTATATTTGGATATATACCCAAAATATATATCCAATATATATTGGGATATATATATATTGGATACTTTTATCAGAACAAAAAAAAATTTGGTTAGCTAAAGAGAGCTATACTCAAGTAGCTTGTTTTCTTTTCGCTTTGTTTTCTGAAACTTCAAGGTATTTCACGAACCATTATCACAACAACCTCTTGATTCACAGGTTTCTGTTCTTCTTAACGATTAATTAAAAAATAAAGCATGGCAGCTTTGTGGCAGCTGTAGTGATGGTTTAAAAATAAGAAATGCATCATTTTTTTAACCAGGAACGAGGGAAAGACAAATGGAATTCCTGATCATGTGCTAGTAATCTAAAACTGGCAGCAAATCTGACAAGAACTTCCCAAATTGTTAGGGGTGGATTACAGCCATTTGGCATGTTTCCCTCGGTTGTGCAATGGCATGTAATACAGTAGCTGGATGATTTTACCATTTTTTGGGGGACTATATAAGTACTTGAAAGCTTTCATGTAGTGACTTCAGTCTTTTCAGCCTTTCAGGAAATAGTTCTATTTTTGATACTGGAGTTTAAATGGTCTCTGTGAAAAGCATTAAGGATTACTAAAGCAAAAGGCTCTGTGGGTTATGGATTTGTGTTTCTTGGTTTCTGCAAAGCTGGTGGTGCATATTTGGGTGTTTTCTGATTTATCTGGGGAAACGATAAAGAAGCCCAGGTTGAGGGTGAAATCACAGTGTATTCCTGCTGTTGTACAGAGCTCCCACCTTTAGACTCTCCCCTGAGGCTCAGAGGATTCCCATACAGCTGTAAGTAACACACAGGTACCCCCAGCAGGTGATTTATAAGGTCACAATAATTGTCACATAACGAACTGATCTCTGGAGGAGCGTGCCCAGATCCATAGAGAGACACCCCGTGCTGCCCTGCAAGGAGGAGCGCCCAGGGAAGGGATGGGAGCTCTGACTGTCCTGGTTTTGAACGATCAAACCTTGCGAGCTCTGGGCTCTCAGCCACACCTCGGCAGCTATGCTTGGTCAGACTTCCACAGCTTTTGATGACCTCATTTTATAAACACACCTGTTAACGCCTCTGAATCACAACAATCTCAGAACCTGTTGATGTGGAAAGGTTGCTCCATGCAAGATTTTAATCTCCGTGATGTGCTTTAATATACATTTTGTCTACTGAGTGACCGCATGTGTATCCATGTGTAGGGAGTTGTGATGAACTTCTGTTTTCTGCATAGCAGAACTTTCCTTACGTCATGTTCAAAGAACAATTTTTGTGCAAACAAATGTTCCCCAAACACTTGGCAAATTTCAAATCACTCATTTCAAAGTGAGTCTACTTACAAAACATGTGTAATGAAGGAAGAAGTTTGAAAAGTTCCTGTCCTGACAGTTCATAGTAGTTTTGTAAACTTTCACCAGAACATGAAAAATTCATGGGGAAAGCTTCAGCAGGGTGTCAGTAGCACATTTAATCTAAATGTATGGTTCTGTGATAGATGCATGAAAACTCATGTAAATTTAATTTTCTAAAAACAAGAAATAAAACTTAAAATAACAGATCCTAATCTAAGAAGAAGGTTTTCCTCCATCTTACTAAAACTAATCTATTTCAGAATAGATTCACTAGAACACTGATTAGTTTCACTAAATTGATCCTTTTTGTTCTGCTGTAAGAAAATCCGCATGATGAGTTGCTTAAACAATTGTAGTTAACCCATATTTTCTTCTAGAAAGAACATAATTGTGCATTTAACCAATTTCAGGATGGTTTTCTTATTTAGAGAGAGCTCTCCTTTTGCAGAAGAGCCCTGGAAGGACAGCCTGCAAAGGAAACAGGGAGAGCTCCCTCCAGGTTGTTTTGCTAAGGAGTATTTTTCCCTTACAAGACTTTCCCCTCCCTGTTGGCTCAAGGTCAGCAGTGACTTTCCTGGCTCGCTTGAAGCACAGCAGTAATGAGAACACATTTCTCTGTAAATGTCTTTGTTGTCTGTTGCCCTTGGAACTCGCCCTTCAGAAGGGGTTTGTCCTTTAAAGTGTGGAGGAGAACCATTCCGCCTTAGCTCCATTCCTTTTCCTTGGATTCACAGGTGGTGGAATGGGAAGCTGCACATGTTCCTTGGGCTTTGCGCAGGTTTGTGCCTCTGTCCCCTCCCTCTGTGCAGGTTTGTGCCTCTGTCCCCTGCCTTTGTGCAGGTTTGTGCCTCTGTCCCCTCCCTCTGTGCAGGTTTGTGCCTCTGTCCCCTGCCTCTGTGCAGGTTTGTGCCTCTGTCCCCTCCCTCGCTGACCCTGCGGGGCTGTCACCCTGGGGACAGGCGACAGCCGAGCTGAGCTGCCTCAGCCTTAGCGCTGCTCCTCAGGACTTGCCAGCCGCAATTCTCCGGAGCTGGACGTTAATTAAGACTTTGGTATATTGTCTTGAAGATTAGTTAATCCTGTCATTGTTTTAGCGCTGACTGCTAATGCAATTAACAGATATTAATCCCTGCGCTCTTTGAGAAATGAACAATGATAGATTTCCATATCAGCTTGGTTTTTGCTAGCATCTTTCCTGAGCTATTCCTTTATGGCAAGATGGTACTAAATGGAGCTATCTGCAGTTCCACTCGGTTGAACAAGTCCGCCATTGAATTAGAAATGGCTTAGGAGACCCTAAAAATACATTTGAATTGTAGTCACCTTAAGGTACCTGTACCAGATATCGAGGTTTTTAATTTTTCTTTCTGTTTTTTTTTTTTTTTTAAATTGCCATATTCTGAAAGAAACATTACTTTAATTTATGAGGTCTGTTGTCAGCAACATGAATGAATGCTCTTAATCAATATTCGTCTGTAACATAATTTTCAAAAGCTTTCATTTTGCCATGTTGCAGTGAAAAGGAAGTTGATGCCTTATTTGGCTAAATGATGGTTGAGGTTTTTATGTATATATTTTGGCTACTTTTCCATTTCTTTTGGCTTGAATTGGTTATAAAGGGTCTTATGCTTAATATTTTAAAATTTTTTTCCCATCAACATTTTAAGCTACTTGCGTCATGGTTTCAATGTAACATAATTAAATCAGATCTTGAAATTATTTAATGTAAATTTTCACAGATATGTTTAGCACCTTCATTTTAGAAATCTCGTAAAGAGATTATCTTTTACTGAGGGATCAAAAAATTTTCTGTAATTTTGTTGGTATAAGTCTGTAGATTTTTATAGGGCTTTTCCTTACTGGAATTTTTGAGGGTGTAATTTTGGGGTTGTGTTTGTTGGTTGGTTTTGGGGGTTTTTTTGAGGAGAATTATCAACACTTTTTTTGTTTAGCCAACCTTTTTCTGCAGTGAAAATCTATAAATATATGTAGCTGAACTAACATTTTGAAATGCTGATTGAATTGTATTTAATTTTTTTTTAATTATCTGGATCCACTTTCAGGAAAAAACCCTGAGAATGTTCTCAAGAGTTCCTCATTCAAAGTCAAGTGTAACTATCTCGAAGCACAGGGACAGAAAAACATTCACAGGGAACCAGGTCCCAATAGCAAGGCTTCGGATGATTCATTGGCAAACAAGCAATTATTTAAATAATAAAACAAACACCTGCTCCTTAAAAGCCAAAAACAAAGAGAATGCAACGCCCCCTGCAAGCCCCAAGGCAGACACACACTCCTGGGCACAGTGAGTCACTGCCTCGGCAGTCTGCTGACGTGAAAGGCTTCCCAGCTGAACAATACACTCAAGCTTACAGCATCCTCTTTAAATAGCTCTGCTTTGGCGAGTGCCTCTTTACTGAGCGTGCTTTTCGTTGGTTTGGGGTTTTCTGTAGCATCCTCCTCTTCCTTTCATCTCCTAGATTTTGAAAGCATTTTTGACAGTGTGATGTATTTAAAGAAAACAAAAAAAGGAAAAGCTTTATGCATCCTGTGTATGTGACTTTATTTTTTTTTAAACCTAAGAAAATTGTAAAGGATCTTGTCAAAGTTGAGTTCTTTGTGTTGATCTAAAGAACTTGAGTTAAAAGCTTTTTGAAATGTGTGGCAACTGCAGCAGCAATTTATATGGATGGGAGATCCATATAATAAATAACTAACTGCATATATATAACTTCTGAAAGCCTGCTATCTTGTCTATTAAATAACTTTATTTTTAATTAAAAAGGCCTCTAATTAAACATGTGGTAATGTTGAGGTGTGATTAAGGGAAGTTTCATTTGAGCTAGAATCCATTTATTTGCCAACAGTTTGACAACATATAATTTAACTGCAACTGACTTGAGCTTTCTGCATGGCAGCATTATTAGTTTAATGACAGAGCTGCTGAGTTACAATTCAGTGAGTGTGCAATTACAGAGCCTCCTGAGCAGCCTGGTCTCCTCCCTGCCCCACTGGCAGAGATTTCTGGGGATGATGATCCAGAGATGGCTCACACTCCATGCTTGCCGTTCACTTCAGCATCCCACAGTGGCAAAACATTTGGGGGAAGAGAGGCCTGTGCTCCTGAATGGTTAGTGGAGGGAAGGATTGACCACTCCACCCCTACTCCATTGTATCAGGGAATGCTCAGGTTCTAAAACTAACAGGCAACAGTGAAATCTTCCTGCACAGCCTCGGCCATCACCTCCTCTGACTGTGTCCTCCAGCTTTGCTTAGCTTTCTTCCTGCAGAGGTTAGGGACAGGGTCTCCGTGTAGGATCATTCTCCATCTATCTCAGAACAGGTGGGTGGTGAATGCAGTTTCATGCTCCTCTGACCTGCCTCAGGGGCTTTCTCGAGTACCCAGCTCCCAGAGAGGTCCTTGTAGGGGGTGGCAGGCCTGGTGTTCTTTCCTGCTTCCCTTCCCAGTCCGATTATGCAGGCTCCTGCTGGAGGCACCTGCAAGTCCCTGAGAGCTCACAGCCAGCCAGTGCCAAACCCATGGAGGATGTGCTGCTGAGACAATCCCTCAAGCTGTCTCTGCTGTCCAGTGTTCTGCTAATTAATGTGATTGTTTCGGGTCATATAGAAACACATGCTGATTTGATGCTAAAGCACCTACATAGTAGAACTCTGACTGTCATCTGAAATTTAGAAGTAACAGAAATTCTCTTCTTATGTGTTTTTGGATTGGACTGATTGCTGCCTGATATGAGAGGGGGGAAAAAAATCAATTTGACCCTCCTTCCAGAGGGTTTAATGCTAAACTTTGGTTTCCTAACCCATGATTAAAATAGTTGCCTTTAATGCTCTCCTCATGTGAAAAATCTGTGGCAAAAGCAGTTAAACACATGATCTCCAGTAACACATGAGATATATAATTCAGACTTGGCTTGTGCTGATGCTATTCTGTCTACTGTGAGAAAACAAGGAGAGGTGACAAGATGACAATCTTTTTCTCCCTTTTCCTCAGCAAAGAGAGTGGTTTCTCCGTATGTGTTTCATACATAACATTTTAGGTCCCATGTCTTTTCTCATTAAATGTTCACTGCCTTTTTGGTACCCCCGAAATAGACTACAGCTTTGGTTGGTAAGGAAAGCAACTTACTGTTCAGAAGGGGTAAGAAAATGTCTTTCTGAAGAAAAAATGTCATGGAAGTTTGGCTTAAAACAGGGAAGTGCAGTTTTATATGTGTGTGTATACATATATATATATTTAGGTGCCATCAGTGATGTGTATGTCTCCTTTGGCAAGTCTTTGTTTTTGTTTTGCAAGTGTATGACATGCTGGGCAGCTGCTTTGGGCTGGGATAGAGGTAATTTTCTTCCCAGCACATCATCGAGGCCCTTTCTGCTTCTCACTCCACCAGAGAGGAGACCTGGGGGTGCACAAGGATTGGGAGGAGACACAGGCAGGACCCCAACTGACCCAAGAGAATTCCCATGTCATCATGCTCAGCATGTGGAGCTGGGGGAAGAAGAAGGAAGGGGGGAACATTCAGAGTGAAGGCGTTTGTCTTCCCAAGTGACTGTCACCCATGATGGAGCCCTGCTGTCCTGGGGGTGGCTGAACACCTGCCTCCCCATGGGAATGATGAATGAATTCCTTGCTCTGCTTTGCTTGCACATGTGGTTTTTGCTTTACTTCTCCAACTGTCTTTACCTCAGCCCACAAATTCATTTCTACTCTTCTGATTCTGTCCCCCATCTGATGCAGGGTGTGAGCAAGCGGCTGTGTGGGGCTGAGTTGCTGGCAAGGGTTCAGCCATGACTGAGGGCATCTCAGATGATGGCAGGACAGGCCAGGACCACATAAGTCAGCACCTTCTGTGGCACTGAACCTTGCTCTGTTTAGATCAAAACTCAGCAAATGAATTTTGGGAGCGTATTAGCATTTTTGGTACTGAGGGGTTTTTTAAATGGTACTATATAGGCTTATAAAAACAGAAAGGGAGTCTGTAAGTAGTATCAGCTTTCCCCAGAGATCTTGCAGAGTGAGTGGGTTTGCTTTTTGGGAAGGCAGTTCTGATGAAGTTTAGTATTTTGCATGTACTGAAGATAGGGTTTATTATTCTGGCACTACAGGCACATCTGACTGCTTGAGCATGCTGTAATTACCAGTTAAACTCTGAACTCAGGCACTGAACAACACAGGATTGCTGTTACATGTCCTCTTTCTTTCTTGGCAAATTGCTCTTCTGTCATAGGACAGAACTGGGAAGAATTTACTGTTCAAACATACCTATTTTTCTTGACAGAACAATCTTCAACTGCAGATATTAAATGTTCCATTACATACCATGTATATAGAATCCATAAGATATTTTATAATATATTTTGGAGTATACCTTGAGGATATAGGTATATATCTTATTATTATTAGAGCTAAACAATGACTTTGTTTCCCTTGAAGATGTCTTGATAAGTTTCTGATTACAAGAAAGAAGTTGTTTTCTCTAAAAAAGTGAAAGCAGTTGTAGTGCTTGGAATTCAGCATTGTGAAATCCATAGTACCATGCAATTATTATCTTAGATACAAACCAGCTAATCTTTCAAATGAAAGGAGCTCCTGGCATATCCTGTTTCATGCCCTGGCTGCACTTCCTTGTGTCACCAAGTGAGGTATGTGACAGCACTCCTTCCCAACAGGAAGGAGTTAAAATCTTTGGAGTCCTGTTAAAATCTTTGGATCACAGCATCTAGGAATAAATTAATTAGAAGTGAATAGCTTGTAGGGAGGAATGCTGTGTTGCAGGCTATGTGTTGATCCAAGTAACTGGAGGGAGGAAGAAAATTAGAGTTTATGAAGTCCTTATTTAACTTCCAGCACACAAAAATATTAATTTTTCCAGTCTTGCTCCCCACAGTTTCCATTAAATGTCTTTTCTTCCCAGTGAATTCAAGGAAACTCAAGCTGTTAACTGGCCTGTAGGATGGTGTTTGGAGCATGGAGTTTGTCTCAAGCTAAGTGCAGGCTAAAATTTGGAAACTTAAGAGACAACATATAGAGTAGCATTAACTCCTAAGAAAACCAGGTTGTTATAGTGAAAATTCTGCCTGGCTCAGCTACGTCGACATGAACAGGACCATTTGATTGATGGCAATGTAAAACTCCAAAGGTGAAAAAACAATGGTATCTCCAACTGCACACGCACTTCATTTTCATTTCCGAGTGTTGGAGTTCTGTGACAGAAATACAAAAGAAATCCTGGGTCTCAAAGTTTAGGGGCCTTTACATTAGCCCTGAAGAGTTTTTTTCTTCTTTCTCTAAACAAATTAACATAGTCCTGTTTGATGTCTTTTTTACATCTTTAAAGTTGCATTGTGTCTTCTCTGTGCTGATATGGTAGTGACACATTTCTAAATTGGTGCATCTTGATCTCATTCAAAATTCCCATGCTTCCTCAATGTATTCCTCATCCTTATTCTTCCATGTCCTGCTGTACTGGTGTCACAGCTCAGCCCCAGCTGGAGACTGAGCCCCACTCAGCCCCTCACTCACTCCCCTGTCAGATGGGGGAGACAATGGGAAGAGTCAAAGTGACAAAATTCGTGAGCTGAGATCAACACAGTTCAACAGGTAAAGCAAAGCAGAGTAAGGAATGCATTCACTACTTCCCCTGGGTGAAATGTTCAGCCATGCCCAGAACAGCAGGGCTCCATCATGTGTAGCAGTGACTTGGGACAACACCACCATCACTGGGAATGTTCCCTCCTTCCTTCTTTCCCCAGTTTCTTTGGGGTCAGCTGTGTCTCCCCCCAGTCCTTGTGCACCCCCAGCCCACTCACTGGTGGGGTGAGGAGCAGAAAAGCCCTGACTGTGTGTAGTCACTGCTCAGCAGTTACAAAACCACCTCTGCATTCTCAACATTGCTCCCAGCACAAATCCAAACTATAGCCCTACACAAGCTACTCTGAAGAAAATTAACTCTATCCCAGCCAAAACCAGCACAACTTGTGGGAGCAGCTGTTATTACAATACCACTTTTTTCCCCATCTGGCAGGCAGATGGGCTAATCCACAAAGAGCCACTATTTGTTCATGGATCAATTTTCAGAGTCTAAAGTGAACAACTGACAACCTTTCCAGAGATGCTGAACATGTCCATGCCTGGGCAATGTTTCACAAAACAAGAAAAGTCTTTCAAGACTTTTAAATATTCCTCTCTCTCCCTCTATCAGAATAGGAAGAAAGACAGACCACAGTAAATTCTTTTAAATTAGGAGGTTGTTTTGTGTGCCCATATATGCAAGTGCTCTACATTTTTAAATTTCATTCTCTTATTTAAGAGAGAAAATATTACAAAAGGAAAAAGAAGGACTTTTCTCTCCTAGACAGCGACAACTGCAGTAGTTCAAGTATTTTACAAATTCAGAAAGGATTGTGCCTGATCAGAAGACTCATATGCTTGTTTGTATTGACCTATGATCTCTTTGATTTTTTGGTTTTCTTGCTGACATTCCTGCTCTTTATTTAAATATTTGTGCTTTATTGCCTGTTGAGTCACTGTATCCTTGCTGTTTAAATAAGATGTAAAACATTTTATCCTCTCCTCTTTAATTTTTAGAGAAGTACAAGATGGGCTAGAAGTACCCTTGGTATTTCAGAGTTTAGTGAGCAGTGGGATGTATGCCATAGTATAGCTGACATTGTATAAACTGCAATGAGAAGAAACTCTGTTGGAGGGCAGCTTATTACTTTATGAATCATATTTTTAAATCAATCATAAAAGATTGCTAGATAAGTGAATGTTGAATGTGTCGAATGATGCAATTGTTTTCTCTGTGCTCACTCGTGGAGTTGCTAAAAGATTGGTAGATAAGTGAATGTTGAGTGTGTCAAATGATGCAATTGTTTTCTCTGTGCTCACTCGTGGAGCTGCTCTCGCAGAAGTCAGCCGGTGAGCTGACAAACAGTAAGCCAGAGCAGATCTGGCTGCAGCCCGTGTTGTTTTCCTTCACAGAGGTGCTACCTCTCTGGTGAGCATCGTCCCAGGTAGGGCTGGCAATACTTCAGAGACAATATTAACAGCGAGTTGCTGCCCTGTAGGACCACACTTTCACTTCACCGCACAGGACGTCACAGGAATTGTAGCAGGTTTGAAGGGAGGAGTGGAAGTGCTCTCCTGGCCCACGTGCATTGTGTGCTTTTCACCTTTGTTCACCATCTGTCCTTGCTGAAGCTGACGTCTGCCATCTGAGGGCTGCCTCCCTGATGCTTAATTCTCTGATTAGATGCTTATGGCACCCTCAAAAAAAACCCCTCAGAAACCCAGAGACAATCGGGTGTCTTTGTAAGGCACACACTTCCCTAGCCCCATGGCGCTTTTGTGTGCACACCCTTCCCAACAGCCTTTTGTGTGTTCAGAGCCCAGATGGTTGCCTGCAGTCACAGCCTTCAGCAGAAGAATCATATCCTAATTGTCTAATGGATAATAAACAGTACTGACTTTGCTTTTGATGTGAATGGATGTCTTCAAGTTGAAGAAACAAAAAATCTCCTGGGGAAAATTGCTGAAGATATGGATCATTGTAAATCTCGAAGTGGGGAGGGAGGGAAGCTGAATAAATTAAAACTCCATACTGGGTTTGCTGAGGAAACAAGCACTGCTGAAGTTGAAGATTAAACCCCAGAAAATATGATAGAATTAGTAGAGTGTCTCTTAAATCCTGATTTCTAGGTTATTGCAGCTAAGCAGCTAATACAGCCTTCCTTCTATCTTCTGAATTTACACGGGCCATATTTGATACCTGGAATGCTTAGCAATTTATTTTTACTGAAACAAAATGCTTTCAAGACGACTTTACAGTTGCTAGAGTATTCCCAGAAATTTCCAGTGGCAATAACTGAAAACCTTTGAGGCTCTCTTCCCTCCCTTCTGCCCTTCAAATCAGGGAACAGAAAAATGTGACACATGCTAAGAGTTTCAGATGGTTTCCTGGAGTTTCAGATGGTGGTAGTCAGTCTGAGCAATAAAAGAGTCCACACTGATATTAGTCAGGCTTAAGTGTTAACTTTGAATAAGTATTCCAGGCTTGGAAAACAAAGTTGTAGGATTTTCCGTTTGATTTGGTTGTTTTTTAATGTGATGAAAAAATGTGTTAATGTAAATTTTTTTAGCCTTTTGAGGCATGTCACTAAGACATGTTTTTCTACTATCTAAACAGAGATTTTTAGTCTTTTTTGAAGTAGTAATTATCACCAGACTTTTTTTGACACAGAAAGTAAGATTATGAAAGAGTAAAACATTTAGGTATACTAATAGCTCCAGAATATTATATATACATATATATTTTTTAAAAACCCTGTAAATCAAAAGTGAATGTCTAGAATGTGCTGAGTAACAGCAGAAGTATATTTTCAAAGGAAGGGTTGGAATAAATCCATCTTTGATACAGCTTCCATAACTTTTGGAAAATGCAAGATTTCTCTTCCAGAAGCAAGGCTGAATGCAGGATGAACTCTGGCTTTTCAAAGAGTGGATCTACCTCTTCATTTGTCTGACAGTTAGATGTTGAAATCTCATGGAAGTTACCCACTAGGCAGTTTAGAAATGCAGTTTTGAACAAAAGCAGTCTGTTTCAGTTCAGAAATTTCTGGGCACGACGTCAGAGAAATGTATTATTATTACTTACATTTCCAGAAATACATTGTGGGGAAATCTGGGTGACAGACCTACCCACATGAGCTCATGACAGGATTTGAAAGAACAGCTAATGTGCTATGGTTCTGCACATTCAGATTGCCTGTGATCCAAAATATGCACCTTGTGGCTTTCCACAAGTAATTATTTTGGGATGTTGTATTCACATTAAAAGAAAAAAGATAGGGGAGAAAGATCATTGCAGTCACTTCTTGCTAACTATAGAGTCAAAACTTTCCTGTGGGAGGCCATAAAGACCTATTGTCTCACTGGCTCAATGAACAAGAACCAATATTATCAAAAGTATCAATAACATCTGACTTTCCTTCACTTGTGCAGTAGCTGAGGTAACAGAATGAATACACAGGGACCAAATGTAGCCAGGAGGGTTGGATCAGTCATGATTTAGCCTAAATCATGCTGAGATGCTATTGATGCATCAAAAAAGACTTAAGTGAGCTAATGAGGATCCACTTGCACCACAAACTCGTCAGTGTCACTGTCCTTTAGCAAAACCACCACATTATATACAGTGTAAGCAGTCTTTTATACTGACTTGGGTTTAGGTGTTCCTGTGGCAGCCATTGTCCCAGACTCTATATCCATCTCTCCCAACTGAAAAATTTGGGTTTGATTTTTCTCTTGACATATGTGTTCCTCTATTTGCATGTGATTGTTGCAATGTACTCCAGGCAGTGTGATGCAGTAATACCACTTGAAATTACAGCTAGTGCAAGATGTGATTATGGCCATTATTAGAGTTCAAAGCAGAGACCACAGAGTCTGGGATGTGAATTAGCCACCAGTCAGGTTCTGATGGGCTTTGTGGCACTGTAATGACTTAAAGGGTCTGATGTAGTTTCAAATGCCTTTATGACCTGGACTGCAGCAGTCGGTGGAGGTACAGGCTCTCTGAGCTTCCCAAACAGGAACTGCCACCTCTGAGGCCATTCTCAGACAGAGGTTTCTGTGTTTGAATTTAACCACTGGAATTTGCTCTTTAGGTTGTGCAGAACCCAAAATAAGTAAGCAGAAGCTTTGGATTGTTTTCAATACTGTAATAACAATTTCCGTTGTTTATCAACTGACTCTGTTGCATCCTCTGAGATATCCCTACTCTGTTTACTGCTGGCACAGGCCAAGGAGTTATTACAGTGTTTGAGAGAAAACCCTTCCCTTCAAACCTTATACTCTCTTGTTTCTGTGTTGGTGGAAACTTATGGTTGTCTATGTCCAACTAAATTTTGCCTGAGGGAAAAATGTGAATACCAACTCCATAGGGAAATTAGCTCCATAGAGAAATCAGCTCCTTCACACAGTCCTTGAGACCATGCGCTCTAATGGAGATAACACAAAAGGAAAATAAAAGAGAAGTTGAGCTGCTTTCTTCTTACCTGAGTGTATTGTGTGTGTACAATCTGAATTTTTTTCCTTATCTGATGTGTTTGGGAAAGAGATTTGACTGTGTTGTCGGACATGAAGTACATAGTAGGCTTTGGAAATACATCCAAGAGAGTAGGTAGCTCTGCTTTTGGATAGACTGACTTCTGACATTTTGAAATACTCTACATTTGCATTGTTAAGTATTTCTGAATGCCATCCTTATTTCTCAAATGGAGTGTGCAGGATTTCTATCCTCTATTAATAATCTTTGAACTAAGGAGACATTTATGCAAGTGCTGACTTCCTAATCTCTGTGGGTTTTTGTCATTGTGCTTGTAGGGGGATGAACTCTAAGAAGGTAAATTCTACCTTCTGCCCAATGGCCTAGGGAAGCAGATCTCGGTTTCAGAAGCAGTTTGTCAGTTCATTAAGACATGCAGTATCCTGGCTTCCCAGTTAATGGTTTTGCTAGGCTCCAAGGAGTAGAGATAAAGTGTGAATTCATGGCTACCAGGATATGACCAGGTCAGAATGGAAACACCTGTGCAGAGAAGCTCTGCCCAGACAGTGTTTTGAATGGCTGGAGCAAGGCAGATGATTCTGTGCTTCTCTTGTACTTTCATACAAATGTCCAGTGTTCATGGTAGCAGAGCTTGAGGACTGGAATACTCTTAAAGTTTAAACATCTTGTGTGGGAATCTTCTGGACTTCAGACTACTATAGTTAAGGTCTCTTCTTCGCATGTGGATATCTAAAATGCACGGTAACAGAGATTTGCATCATAATTTTCAACTGTGGCTCCTATGTAGGAATGATGACTGTATAAGAGGGCTGTTAGAAATAATATGCATTGCTTAAGCACCATGAATGGAAACTATGGTGCAATGAAACACAGTTCTTTACAAGCCATTTGTTTTCTTATGGATTTCTAGGTGAGCTTTGTCCACACTGTCCATTCAGCTGATAACCTTTTCTTTGTGGCCTCACTCAACTCTCCCCTCTGCCTTTATCTGGAGTTCACTCAAAACTCCAACCTGCATCTCCCTAAACGGGAAGAATTCCAGGGATGTAAATACACAGGATATAGAAGAAATGCCTAAATGGTATTTTGTTGCAAGCTCCTTCTGCCTGTGCTGGGAGACAGCTCTCTCTGCAAAGCCAGGCAGCTGCAGGGCAACCTGGACTGTCAGCAGAGCAGCTCAGCCTGCTACTAAAAAACAGAGACGTAGCTACTCCAAGTATAGGAGTGCCCAGAAACCCAGAAAGGTGGGGAAAATATTAGTGATCTGATGGGATATTTAGAAGGATCACAGAATCGGGGCTCAGTACTTTTGTGAGTGTGCATAGGAAATGTTTCGTAATTGCTTCTGAGTGAAGTTAAGGGTGTAGAAAGGTTCACCATGCAGTAATGTGGAACTTACCTTGAAGGTGAGTTTGAAGGGGAGAAACAAATTCAGGCAGTTACTTTTTTTTTGGCCTGTTTGCTATCAGATGCCAAGATACAACTTCAAACAATAAATCTCATGTGAAACACAAGTAGAAAGCAGATTACCATCTTCTTGATCTAAAACAACTTTCTTTTTCTTAATTTCTTTTTCTTAACTGCACTTAGTGTTACATGGGCAGCAGTGAAAAACTTTTACTCTCACCTGTCTGCCGAGCAATTCCAAGGTGACTGGAGAGGCAGGTTTCTCACCCAGCCCTCACCACCTAACCATGGTGTTTCTCAGTCAAGTATAAAGTATATTATTCTTAAGATTTCCTTTCTGACAGTGATTTTTATTTTGTGAGGTAATTTCAAAGCAGTGGAAGACTTTGGGAAATGTCAGTAACGCACAGTGCTTATGATACAGCCTGGGTTCTGCCCCTCATGACGCACAGCTCCAGTAACTGTACCAAATGGTTCATTTTGTTGACTTTGTGTCAGAGAGTTTATCTTGAAAGGTTTGTAATGTTACACAAACATGTGCCTCTTCCTCCCCTCCCCAGGTATTGTATTTTGATCAGCTCAAAAGAACTGGCTGTATCTGTACCATGCTCCAGTCTGTTCTAAAATCGTGTTAATATTTTAAAATGTGATTGTTTCCTATCCTTTTACATTCTCATCTATATACAAATAGCATGTTGTAGCCCTCATTAATCAAAATGACACTTTCTACACCCTCAAGTGTTTTCACATTTGCACATGAAGTGTGTTCCCAAAACTCTGTGCTGCCCGATTGATCTCTGTATTGTGCACTTTTCAGACCTATGTGTCTAAAGCTGGCTGAAAAGATACAAAGCTTGACTTCTAATTTGATTTCTTTAATCTCCTTTGGTAGAATTAATACTACAAACCATGTAAAAAGTCTTTCCAAGTTTGCTTTTTGCATCAAGCTTGGCAGAGGCACGAAGGACCACATCCCATCTTACACTGGAAAACACACTGCTGGCTGCCAAAAGAAGTGTTAGGAGATACTGCTGTTTTGGGAAAGAGTGTAAGAGAAGTAAGGCTGTTAAAAACTGAGGAAAGCAAAACATCCTCCAAGTCACAAGCGTGCCCCACTGTTCAGACAGTGGGCTCTTTCTAGGGCTCCTCTCCCAGATGAGTGCCACAGAACAGACATTAGCTGGTGCTCACGTCCAAGAGGAGAATTTAAATTCATAACTTGTCTGCTGGTAAGAGCACAGATGACTACTCATGTCAAGACTTCTATGTATGTATATATAAACCAGACAGAGACTGCCTGAGGGAATGGGAAGTGGCAGAAAGCCTTTTCTAGGCATAAAGAACTGTGGAGCAGAGAGAAAACTCCCATTCATCCTTTGTTTTCTATATACTGTATATCCCAAAGGCTGTGGGAACGGGTGTGTATGCAGGCCCTGGAGAACAACTGGAGTTTAATACTCTCTTTAAAATATTTCATTGGGGTTCAGGAGTGTCTGACCCCTGGGGGTACCTCTAGGTCCCCACAGAAGGGGTGCTGCCATTATCTGACAATTTTTCTGCCCACATGGCATGTGTGAAACACACACAGTTTTACTGCAGCTCGTATGGAGGATTTCTTGACTGAAGACTCTCAAAGAATTTGCAGAATTTCCTTTCCATTTTTTTATGGTCTGAGCACGGGTATTTCTCTTGTCTGGCTTAGTTTTTTGCTAAAAACCTGTCTGAACATTTTAGTAAAAGAAATAAAAATAATGTAGAAATAAGTAGCACCACGAAAGTGGAAGGGGAAAAGATTTTGCCCTCTCCATCCCCAGAAGTATAAAACATAGGCAGAACAGCAGAGTTTGAGGAAAAATACTAATGTAAGTTTTTAATCTTGGTTTTTATTGTCTTGTCCTAGAAGAGGCAGTTATGTCACCTTTCTGGACTGGTCTAAGGTCTCTAAGAGAGGATAACTGAGCATAGCGTGAGGAGAAGCAGCATCTCACATTGCCTGAGTGTGGACCTAAGCACTGTATGCATGACAGAGAAAACACAACCCGTGTGTGAGCCTATGCTGGTGTTCCTGGGGGCAGGGAGGGCGATTTAGGGCCAGAGCTTATTAGGGTTAGAAACCGCTGATCTTCAGGTTGTTATTTACTGATATTAACGAGCAGTGATGGAAGCGCCTGCCTTACGACTGCTTTGTAAGTCGCACTGGTTTGACAGGACTGGCCTTGTCTGGAGCCTTCTAGAAGACGTGAAGCTGACCTAGAAGTGTGGGGCTGGTTTTGGCAGCCAAAAGTATAATTAGAGTTTCACCCGCACGTATCTGGCTTACAGAGCCCAAATAATGCAAAACCTCCCGTGTCCTGCCGGCAGCCCCAAGGACGCGAGTGCCGAGTTTTCATGGCACTGCCCGATGCGCGGCACTAATCCCCGTGCGATCCCCGCCCGGCTCCGCTCGGCTCGGCTCGGCTGGGCTCGGCTGTACCCCGCAGCCCGTGAGCCGCCCGCAGGGACTCGCTAGCAGCACTTTGGGCACTTCGCTGTGGCTTCCATCGCGAGCGGCACGCCGGAAGATGCCGCTGAGCTCTGCCGGAGGTGCGAAGCCGCTCGCTCCGGCCCGCGGGGCGGCGGCGATGCGGGCGGCAGGCGGCGGGGCGAGCGCCGAGAAAGTTTGCCGGTGCCCAAGGGCGAGTTTCACGCGTGAGCGGCGCGGCCCGTCTGGGCGGCCCGGTCCGAGCGCGTCGCCCGGCCCTCAGCGGGTGCCGGAGCCGCGCCGCGTCCGCGGGGGCCGGGCCGGGCCGGGGCGGGGGGAAGGGGCGTCGCCATCTGCTGTTAATTCCCCGGTCATTGGATTAGTAACCCGCGGTGATGAGATCAGCGGGATCGGCTTTCGCGAGGGGGCACGGCGCTCGCCGCGCGCCCCAGCTGCGCCGGCTCTCGCATGAGGCGGCGGCGGGCGGCGCAGGGGGAGGCAGCGCGCACAAAGCCCGGTAGCCGCCGCAGGCCGCCGCCCCCGGGCACCGGGCGGGGCTCCCGGGCGGCCCGGCCGAGCCCAGCGCAGCCGCCCCGAGCCCCGCAGCCGCCCGCAGCCCCCCGGGCGCGGCGCCCGCCTCGCTCCGGGCCGCGGCTCCCCCGGCCGGCCCCGGCTCCCGTCGCCTCCCCGGGGCAGCCGGCGGCGGGGAGCAGCCTGTGCCGGGCGGGCGCGCTCCGGGCGGGGGGCACGGGCTCCGAGCGCCGCCAGCTCGGCTACGGCGCCTCCCGAGTTTGTTTACTTGTTCTCCGCGGCTCGGCCGCGGGATCCCCTCTCTGCTGGCGTAGCGGATCGGTGGCGGTGCCGTGCTGGGGGTTTATGGTAAGTTTGCGGTGGGCGAATCCTTCAGTTCGTGGGAATTCGGTGTTTTGTTGCAGTGTTTGTCAAGGCGCGTTTGTGGGGGCTTTTCTTGTATTTTTTGAGAAGTGCTGGTTTTCAAGCTGGTGTTTAAGGAAATACGCTTGTGAATCGTTTTCTGCTTTATGATGAAACGATTTACAATAGAAATTAGTTTCATGAGGTATGTAAGAATTATTTCTAGGTGTTGGATAACTAGAGATCTACGTTTCTCATAAATCGAATGTATCTGACTTAGCGCTGGCGAACGCAAACCCTCTTGCCTAATGATTGCCACAAGCTAATGTTTTACAGTGCTTACTTGGGTGCTTTTTGAGGCAGTAAAAGCCAGACCTCAGTTCAACTGTATAGTTGGATCTGAAACACTAAACTATCTTCTCCGTAAGAGGCAAGCTGAACCTTTGTCAAGACAAGCCTGAATTTGTATGCGAGACTTGTGTTTCAACAAAGGAAGGTATTGACTGAATTTGCCCTCACATTACTTGTAAGAATTCGGAGCCAGGCAGTGGGTTTGCTGTCGCTGGTAGGAAGCTGTTCCTGCCGGAGGACCAAGGGCAGGAGAGCTGTACGCTGCCCTCGCAGCCCCATTCGTTCCTGGAGGGGCTCCGGCGTTGATGTGGCAGCGTCCGTGCTGGCAGCAAGTAATTTTTATTTCTTTGTGCCTAGGACTAGGACTGTAGACTGCTACAGGGTGGAAAGTGTCCTATATAGAGAGATGGCCAGCTACCACTTCAGCTGCTGGTTTGATGTTGGCTACAGCCCTTCGGTGCTTAAGTCATACCTGATACTTTCACAGTGCTCTGTTTGCCTTCCGGTGACAGAAGCAATCCCTGATAAGATATCTGCACTCTGCAAAAGAGCTTATCAGGAGAAAAAAAAACAGTCCCAGAGAGTTGATGCTTGTGGCTCAAACTGGCCTGACTTGTGCAGTGTATCTCGAAGGATGCTACATTTTTAATGTTGTTTCTGTAACTAAAGCAGCCCGTCAGGGACATGAATATCAAATTGCTGTTAGATTATTTGGTGCTGCTGACAGAGAAATGCCAGATACTGTATGTTCTCTTAACAACAAGCGGAAGTTTTATAACTGGACTTAGTCATGTAAGTCTGGTTTCCTTGGTAGCTAATGTGCCTCAGTGTCTTGCTGCTAACTCCGGATGTCCTTGGATGACCGTCCTGTGCCTCAGTGTCCCTGCCAGGGCTGAAGGGAGGCCCGGTACTTCCCTGCATCGCCAGGATGAGAAAACTTCCCAGCTCCGTGCCTTGCTGAGGCCCTCATGTGGGTGTTGCTCTGGAAGTACACACTGGTGCTGTTGGGCTCGGAGAGCCCTGTGTTCACACCCATCCCATCCTACCGGCCTGTTTGTCTTTGCAAATATCACTGCAAAGCTCTGAAACACCGTGCTTCCTGTTCAACAGGCTCTGGGGCTCAGGACTAAGAAACCAGTGCCACCTTTTTTTGCGAGGAGCTTTTCAGAGCTGTGAATATTTTGGTTTATTTTAGGCTTTTTTTTTTTTTTTTTTTTTTTTTGAGGAGAGGGGGGATTAATTGGGGGGGGTGTAGGTTTTTTTTTTTAATTTTACCAGAAGCATAAACCACCCCATGAAAATTACTAGTTGGATATCTTGGTTCTTGAAAGAACCCAAACTTCTGATCTTTGGTTTGATCATCTTTATGACTCGTGTTTGTGCAGCATGGGAATTTCTGAGCGATGGGACATCTCTCCTGTGACTCCATAAGCAACAACTCACTAACTCATCAGGCTTCACTGTTGCTGTGTAAGCTTTTGTATTGGATTTTCCATGTACCAAGAAAAGTCAAGGAAGATATTTTTGTCTCGTTTTCCTTCACAATCACTGTTTTCCCCTCTTCTGTGTACAGAGCACTGACCTCTTTTTGTGGGAAAGGAAAATAATTTTCACAGTGGCAGTCAAAGCCATGTCACAGGTCTGCCTGGGATGGTTTCTTTGAATTGGCTTCTTCTAACTGAGACTGCTGGAGAGTTTTCCTTTGAGGAGCTCATTTGCTTACACATTTGAGATGTAGTGACAGCAATCAAGGAAGAAGGCATTATGTGATTTTCTGAGATATTACTGTTAAAAATACTTGGCTAAAATGGTTAGCTAGATCATGCTAGACACTGAACTGTCCCATCACTGTAATCTTCGTGGCCAAGAAGAGGAGGGTGTAGAGAGAGATGCCTTATTCAAATTCTGTAAGCCATGCTGAGTTTTAGCTGTCTGCTCTCTTCAGCCTGCTTGGCTGCTCACTACTGCTGCACTGACATCCTCTGCTCAAATTCTTTCTGTGCTGGGGCGACTTTACTTCAGTGTAAACTTGGGGCTCTTGCAGTGGTAAATCCCAGGTTGAATAATGGTAATGCAGAGTGGTCTTGATACATCTATTTCCTGCATCAGTTAGTGAGGATAAATGCACTCTTCCTAATAGAATATCCATGTAAAGGAAATCTAGACGTATTTTCTTCAAAGCAGGTTTACCCACATAGAGGATGGATGTAAATGTTGCTGGACTTCATAAATCCTCTCTGAAGACTGAGGTGAGGCTGATGGTGGAGAGGAGTGGAGGCTGGTACTGCTGGGTGCCTGCCTTCCTGGCACCATCCAGGAGGCAAAGCTGGGCTTATGGCTCCAGGGATGAAGGGCTCCATGCTGGCAGAACTCTGGATCAATGCAGTGTAGTGTCTCTGAGCTATGGCAATGTAGTATGCATCTTGAAGCTAGTGGAGATGCAGGCCACACATGTTGTCCTGGGAATTTCAAGTATTTCTAAAGCCAGAAGGGATCCATTTTATGTGATGAAGGCATTGCTTAAACCTGCCTGCTTTAACTTTTAACCAGTTTTTGAAGTCAAAACTCTCTGTGAAGTTTCTAAGTATGGCTAAATATTTACAAATAATTCTGGAAGTTGGTGCTGTGGGACTGACTCTTTGAAAATAAACAAATGCTGTGGATTGAAACTTGGCAGACCAGATGGCTACCTCGCCCACTGTATATTTCATGGGATTGTGCATGTGTGGTGAACCTGCGTCACTCCCTGCAGCACACACAGCCATCGGGGTGACTTTAGGCTGTCTTTGCAACTTCCAGCCTAGGCAGCCCAGGGCTCAGTTAGCTCACCATAGGTTGTGCTGTAGGATAAGAGGTTAATGCATCACACACTTCCTGGAAGGGCAGTTCATGTCTTGTGACTTCCTTGACTTCAGTCAACTCATGCTCAGGTTGTGTGTGGGGTTGGTTGGTTGGGGCATTTTCCTCTTTGCTTTGAAAAGGTGTGCGTGCATCACTACCACTGGTGCTGGGCAGTGTACTGCAAATGCACTGCAGACTGCTGCTGCAGGAGGGCTGAGTGCAGCTTCACTGATAACTTGCCCAAAGAGCAGTAGTTGTCTTTATTTTGTTAGTGTCCAGGCTGCTGTTGCTTGAAGCCAGCAGTGTAGTGAACTTGACCTGTGCTCTCTCAAGAGTTAAAGTATTTAAAAGTTCTGAATCCTGCTTTCAGATGATGTTCGGAATGATGTCAGGAAATGCCTTTTCCTCAGCTGTTTGTATAGCTCTGCAGCCCACAGCCCTTTAGATTGCATGGTGATAACGTTAGTTTGGGTTTGGTTTTTTGTGTTTGGAAAGCTGACAGTATAATCAGTAGCATTCACAGCCTATCAAGGAAAAATCCTTGCCCTGAAGAGATTTAACAGTGTGCTCCAGTGGCCTTGGTTTCAGCATGGAAAAATGCATAAAGAGGAGAGGAAGAAAATACGGCTTAAGTTTTTTGGGAGCAGTCGTGGTTAAGAGAGATCAGTGCTCACAGGATTCCAGTGGCTTCGGGCTAAAAACTACTGGCAATAATTGATTAAAACTTGATGGCTCTATTTGGCTACCTCTGTTGTTTTAAAGACTGGCCCATCAAGAGTGCTGGGTAGAGCTCACTACTTTTTTTCCTTTGGCTCCTTTTCCACCAAAAATGGAGTAGTGTCAGGTTCTAGCCGATTGAAATGTACATATGTGTATGTTTGTCGTTTTTAGGCGAGTGTCTCTTCTAAGTGGATGTCATCTTTGCCTCAGAGACCGGTTTGGTGCAGCACTCAATTTCTGTAGCAATTGAAATTCAGAAATTTTACATAATTTGCTGTGGTTTGGCCAAAGCAAAGAAGCATGTGAGGAGAATTTATATCTATTTCCATCTTTAATAAGAAGTGAGGTGCCTGTACTTAAACATGGGTGCTCTGTGACCTAAATCTGTTCATAGCGAATAATTTGAACTTAGACCAATGCTGAGCAGTATTCTGTATAATTTTTTGCTTCTCTGTGCTTATTTTGTGTATCTTTGGATTGAACATCGTGGGGTAATCCTGCTCATGACTGGCGTCAGATGACAAGTTTTATTGTGTTGCATTGCAGAGTGTGGTGACTTAGCAACTTTATCTTTGAGGATTTGTCAGAGGCTGAAGTGACAAGTAAGCTTTGGTGTGTGGCATGAAGTGCAGCAATGTATGAAATCCATCTTGGAGCTGATTGCAAGCTAATTCTTTCAGAGCTGTACAGCAGACTCCTTAGTTGAGTTTGCCTTCTTGATTTAAACCTGCATTTCCTAAAGCTCATTCTTGTACTGCCTTTCCTGACCTGTTGTTAAAGTCTGATGTGCACTTGCCTGCTGTTGTGCCTTTCTGCGGTAACAACTCCTAAGGAAAATTTTGCCAAGAGATTTTGAAGAAGAGAAGAGACTGGTTGTATTTACCGTGTCTCGTTAGAGGAGTGAGGATTTGCTTCCGGCAGAAATGGGTCCGTGCCTTGGGACCTAGCCAGGGTCCAGACTGCAGCTCATCTCCTGAAAGCTGCCCTTGCTGGGGTAGGGAGCTGCTGCGGGAATTCCCTGTGGAGGGGCTGGACAGCCTGGGACTCCTCTGTCCTGAGGCAGCAGGGCACTGCTGACAGCTGACTTGACTGTTCTGTTTCTTCAGTGGTTTTTCTGCTTGGTGCCTGAATATGGCCCAGCTCTGTGTGAGAGGGGAAAGTCAGGCTGGTACCTAGAGGCCAGTCAAGCTCCTTGTACACCATGTAGCAGCAGCAGCAGTCTCATATAGCCTCTGTTAAAAAGGGTGTTTCTTGAATGTTTAGAAATCAAGGTATTTAGAATTGCTTTTTCAAGGAGTATTAATTGTGTGAGAGCGCTTGCATAACTTTAGGCATGGGAAAAGTGGGATTTTTCAAATCTGATGAAAGGTTTAGGTACTTAATTATAATTTAATTTTAACTGCTTCTCCTCTATCTCTTCTTCAAATGAATGCAGAAACAAATTGCCTCCAGTGGAAGGGTACCTTTTTTCATTAGATATTGGAGGTCATAATTTTAAAAGAGAGGCTGCTGCACCAAGTATTTACATCAGTGCTACATTTCATGCTGAGAATGTGCTGTCCACAGAAATCTCTAGGTGGGGATGGTGGGTATAGTCATGATCTGCGTGTTCGTTTTTTGTTTTTCTATAAGAATATTTTAAAACATAGTTTTGCTCCGGAAGGATGAAAACAGCTTGGAAGAAAGTTGGTTGTTGTCTTTGAACACTGAACTAATTCTTCAAAATGTTGAGCCTGTTTTCTGATTAAACTATTTCATTATAGAAGCCACACAAAATTAAGCAATAAATCCACAGTGTTGTCAACAAGGATTGCATTACTTCACATGTGAGAAAATGCCATGACAGTCAAATATATGCATAGCCAAGGAAATAGTTAGTTTAAGTGGTAAAGGGTATTTTGAATTTTGAACTTTAACTGTTTTCTGAGTTACTAGTGAAATTATAAATGGTTTCTTGTTTTGAAAATGACTTTAAGGGTAGCTTGGACACACACAGTAATCTGGGGGCCAGTACTGGTACTTGTGAAACTTTGTTTTCCGAGTGTTTTAGACTCAATTTCCAGAATAAGCTTGGCTGTCATTTGCTTTTTACAACAGAATCATTTCAGTGTTATGAAGTGAATGGTTGGTTTAAAATCAAGTTTAAATGTCAATTTGTTAGTACTTTTATTCCTTGCTCAATGGTGTCAATGCATGTAATTTTGTAGTATGCCCTGTATTCTACTCCATTTATGTGAATTGCTGGCTCAAGTGATAAATAATCCCAAAATCCAGTGTAGCTGAGCTGGGGATTTAAGAGTTAAAACTGACACCTGCTGCTTATGGTGCTGTTTGTGGCTTTCTGGCTTCACCACTTTCTGAGACACTTTCTTGAGTTTAAAAAAAAGCCTGTTAAAATTAAAATTTAACTGCTTCATTAGTTTGATTATCTTGAAAGTTTATCCTAATTTAACTTGTAAAAAGGTGTACTTGTAGATGCTTCAGATTTGTGTAACATTTTTGCATGGGGAATTGAGTATCTGTTCCTCATGGCTTATCACTAGTCTGCTTGGATTTAAATTGAGGAGCTGAGAGTGTGATAGGAGCACATGCTGAACTCTTTCAGGGACTGAGGGTATTTTGAGGCTCCAGCTGGTTCACTTTGGCAGAGCCATTACTTTATTCTTTGCTGAGGAAAGGAACAGCAGCAGTGCACCTCTGGGCAAGTGCTAAATCTGAGACTAATAAATTAAATGAGAATTACGTCAGGCTGATAATTTAAATTCTGACCTTGGATATTTTCATTCCATGCTTGAGCAAAGTCTCTGTCTGTGGAGCACATTTTGGGGGTCTGACCCTGCAAGGAGAATTAGGTGTATTGTCATCTTGCTTTCAAAAATTACGATGCAGCATAAAGAAATCAAAATACTGTTTTCCTTGTTGTTGTTGAAAACTGTTGTCAAGCATGTCAGAGATGACAGAAGTTGTTTGAACTAAAGATGGTGACACATCAAAGTCTCTAAGAGACAGAAACATAGCTATCCCAACCTCATTTTACTGTTACTGTAATATTAGTATGACATCTGGTTTGTACCAGCACCTGACTGTCCCTGCACTTCAGTACCATCAGCCTCTGATGCTGTTAACATCTGGATAATACTTGCCGTGATATTCTCACTTCTAAGTGTACTGATCATTTACTAAATATTTATAGAGTCCTTTGGTTTTGATGTCGCAGGATAAAAAGGGTGGATTTTCTATCATCTTTTGTATTCAAAGGCAAATAGTGCACTGAAGCTGGTGATTATTTAAAATATTATCACATCAAGAAGTTCCTTTGTACTTTGGTCAGTGCTGATGTAACTGTTTCCAGTAGTCTAGAAAACCTTGCACATAGTTCACTGAGGGCTTGTTTAGACTAAGATGCATTGTTGAAAGTGTTGTGATCATCTACCAGAGATGTGAGAATGCGCTCAGGAAGAATTTGTTACAACATGTGTAGTATCTTATCCTTTGAGGTTTAAATAGAATAAGATGTATTAAACAAGCATGAGCATGAGACCTGGAATATGTCCTCGTTGTTTTAGAATTTTTTAGCATTCATATTAGTGTTACTTGAAACAAAATGTGTGGGTGGAGAGAATGAAGGAAGGCTCACCTGTGAGATCTCTTGGTAGCAATATTCTGAAGTGTGGACAGGGAAAGAGAGGAACATTCAGCAGCAGTTCTTGAAGATGCACCTGGGGAAAAAGGTGATTCATTGGTCAAAGGGACTAAGCCTAAGTATTTGTCAGGATTTAAAAGATGAAACAGAGTGAAAACAGACCTCACAGGCAGGGTGCACAAAGGGAACTGTCAAGAGTTGCTGCAAGATCCTCCTGTGATGCTCAAACTCCTGTGAGGGGTCAGCAGTGATGTGGTAACAGAACTTCCCTCACCTCAGTGAGCTGCAGTGGGATGGGAGGGAGTGCATGAGGCTGCTGCCTTGAGGTCATGTCTAGAGGTACAGTGGGCTTGCAATTTATAATAATTGCTTTTTTTCAATGAGTCACCTTCAGCATTGATAACTGGCTTGCATTTCCTGCTCTCCTACCCTGTAAACAAGAATCAACAGTTTGTTTTCGCTCAAACACATGTCTGTCTAGCCATGCTGAATAACAGTGCAAGGGAAGAAAAAAATTCATACATTCTAGTTCATCACAGTTTGACTGCTGGAAAAAGACACCAAAGGGAAATTCAAGCTGAAATGTCTCAACACTCCAGGGACGTGAGAGTGACTGATGGGCTCATTTTTGCTGCTTTACTCCATCCACATCCTGCTAATAGAGGACATGGGAGCAGGAAGTCTTCATCAATGTAGAAGCCAGTCCTCTCTCTTTACTTGCTTTATTTTTAGATTTTGTTTTTCCTGTGATAAAATAGTTCAGAACCTGAGAATCTGGGTGAGCAGTGCCCAGGGTTAGACAGAAAGCAATGTGACTTAGCAGTACCTGCTGCTTGGTGTGCAGTCATTCAGGAGATGAGCAGAGACTGCTTCCCTCACCCTGTAGCTAGAGGTTGGGGATGTAATTCCAGTGTGTGGAGTTCTGACATCATGTTTTCTTCTGCACATGGATGAAGACAGTGAATTAATGCAGACCTGTTTTTCTTTTTGTTTTGACTGTTGGAAGAAGTGGAAAAACTGCTGGCTAAACCTGGCATCTAAATTTAGACATCTGAATTAGCAATGCAGGAAGCAGTAGTGTAGCAAACAGCTCAGTTCCTCTGGAGCGCTGCTGGCTGGCAGGATAGAAAATCTGGGTACTTCACAGATGCAGGCATCTCTTTATACCTCCTGGGAAGAATGTGTGTGGGATGCTTCCTCTGGATAATCCTTATGCCAAGGCTAAACTGGCAGTTTAACTTTAGTCAGAACTCCTAGTGAAGGGGATTTCACAAGGGATTTTTTTACTTGTAATTTTTTTTTTTGTCTGAATATTTGCATACAGTGGGGTTTGCTTCCACAGCTGTTCTGCATTTGGTTTCCGTAGTGGTAAGGAATGTGGTGTGCTGAAATCAAAGCTGTGCGTAATAGTCTATTGTACAAATAGGATTTTAAGGAAAAATTCAAGCAGTTACTTTATTACAGCAAAGATGTGTGGGTTGATGGTCTTGGTAGAATTCAGTTCAGTCTCATGGTACAAGAAGAAATTTCATTACATGTAATAATTAGCTTTTGAACTAAAGAGGTTTATCTTTCATTTTAATCAGCCTGCCTTAATAGCAGGGGGAAAAAAAAATCATTGTTTTATAAGAGTCCCGACTATGTTCTCAGTGTTTTCTAGAATGACATTTTAATTGAATTTTATATTTATGGGACTGATACTTAAAACTTGTGATTCTCATGGGTTCTTACCCTTTTCCCCCCTGTATATTAACCAGTTGTATTTTTAAAGAGTGTAAGCTACTGTCCTGCTTGTCTTGCGACATAAACAGTTCTTTGTAAAGAGAATTATTACTTCTATTGGTCATTTTTAATATGCAACTCTTTAATATTCAGCCACATTTCTCTTGTTAACACAAAACATTGTATATATGCTTCATATCCAGTATGTGAATAGCTTGTAAATAAATTACAAAAGTAGGTTTAAATTTCACGGCTGTACTTAGCCAAACTAATGGATGGTAATCAGTGTAATGGCTGATGATAGATTGTTCTGTGCCAGCAGGGGAACTGGTGCCCAGAAAAAGTAACAGCAGCTCAGGAATGGCTAGAGAGTGCCTGGTGAACGTGTTCTTCTCCAGATGCTTTTTTAATTCCTTCAATTAACTTGATTAAGCAGCTTAGCTTAAGTAAGCGGAATTTGTGACTTGGAAGTTGTCCCATGTAGTATTTTCCCATTGCCTTAGGAATTAATTCCTTTAATATTGTGTCTGTGTAAAGCAGGCAGCCGTGGTCGCTCCTGTCTCGCACAGACAGGAGATGGTGTGTGCTTAGTATGAGAGGCACACACAGGGGTGGTGTTTCCCCTCTCTGCAGTTGGTTCTTGGCAGAAGTCATAAATCACAGTGATTTCTGTGCAATTGAACGGAGCCTCACTACCTTATTTTTTTATTGGTGTTGAAAGTTCCCCCTGCTTAGCTCACACTGAATCCTCCACCAGCAGAGAGGAGCACGCCCTCTCCTCTGTGCCTTGTGGTTCCCAAGCAAGGGAATTGCTCTCAGGGACCACTTTGGAATAGAACTGAATTTCCTAACTGTGCCACAGTGTCCCTTCCAGGTAACCTGCTGCATGCTCTTTTCTTGCCTATATTTTATCTTCACAGCATGTGTCATTAGATAGGAGCAGGGATGTTAAATAAGGAGTTAGATGGTAGCAGAGTTCTGGTTCATCTGTTTGCTTTCCTTGAAGACATCTCCTCCCTGTCCAATAAGGATGGTCTTTATGTTACAGTATCCTGTATCTTTCAGAGGACAGAAAAGTGGCCTCAGCTGGAACCAATTTCTGTGTATCCTACAGACCCTGGTGGTAGTGGGGAACCTCCCCACTAGTAACCACTGCAGCACAAAAAGGATTGACTGCTGTGGCAGACTGCAAGGCTCAGCTCTTGTGTTTACAGCTGCTGGCCCAACAAATTTTTGTTTTCCAAATGGTAAGTCTTTCATTCTGGATCTGGCTTGCAGTTTGTGGTGGAAATATAAGTCTTTCTGCGGTATCAGAAGTTGCAGTGTCTCACGCAGATTGTCATTAAATCCATGCATTTCTAAATTTAGAAATTTAGATCTGTGTTTACAAGTATTTTTTTAAGAGAATTTCAGAGACGAGCCTGACACAACATCTACTTTTTCTGCTCCCCTTGATGATACTGTGTTAATCAGAAATGACTGTGTGTTTTGATAATTACTCATGAGTCTAGATGGGGACTGAACCAGGTATCAGCTACCTAATGAAAGGTGAAGGTTGAGTGTGCTTCCATGATGCTTCTTTTTCTAGCTGTGCCAGGTGAAGAGATAAATGTCTTAAAAGGATGGTAAAAAATGGTTGAAATTTGAAGCCAAATGTGGCTTCCCAGTATTAAGGACACTGACAATGGGATGTACAGGAAAAGGAGGGGAAGGGATGACAAGGAAAGGGAAACTAGAAAGACTGGGCTTGTAACAAAAACCCTTTGCCATAAATCTGTGATGAAGATGATATATGGGACAATTGAAAATACTTTCGCTTTCCATTCCTTCCTTCACTGTGGGGGAAGATGTCTGTTCATGAGAGAGATTCTTCAGGTAGTTAGAAATGTTAATAGAATTCTGGGTTTTAATGCTCCATTGAACTTAAATACTGTGTAAATTACTTTCTTCAAATTTGCCTCTCTTTTTGATCTCTTTACTGTAAATTGTAACAGAGTTCATGCTAAATGTGGAAATGCACGACTGCTCTTCATCCCGTGATTCCCGTAGTGATTCCTGTGTCTGCACAGTGCTTCAGAGCAAAGTATATGTCAGTTTATCTGTTCAAAGAATGGTTGGAATTTAAACTCCAGTATCCTTAGATACTTTTTTACTTAACCCATTGGCCAAAAGGCTTCCTTTCCTCCTCTGAAAGTATTTGTAGTGTTTGTGTAGTATCCTATTCAACAGTGGTGTGGCTTGCATGTGACTTCCAAGTCTTTTGCAGCAGTAAATGATTGTTTGATAAATTCAAGTTTGCATTTAGGCTCAAGTGAACATCTTGATTAGTTGTCAAATGATTCTGGAAGGATCTTTGTATAAATCTACTTCATTTTATGCTACTCATGCCGTTCTTGAGGATGTAGTAAACAAAAACAAGTCTAGCCCTAATGAAGTTGGAAAAGGAGTAGTTTTCCCAGTTTTTGTTCAGGAATGCAGACCATACTGAATGTGTTATAGTTTTTATAACTCAATGGGAAGATGACTTGTTTTCATGGAGATAGTCCTTCACTTTTAAGGATATTTCTAAATGTTACTTTTATTCTTTTTTATGCTGGAAATCAATATGATCTATATATCCCAATGCAATCGAGGGTTTTGTTTTTCCAGAATTAAAAACTCCAAGCACTTTGTTTTCAATATATTACACCTGTTGCTGGAGCTTAGCTTGTAATTACTGATGTGCTTTCTCTTTGTCTAAAGTACAGCAGAACCAAATTTAGGCTGAGCACATTTTTCTCCAGGGCAGAACAGGTCCCTGCCTGAGTTATTGGAGAATCACAGTCTGGCAGATTTAGATGATGTCTCAGAGATCCTTTGCAATCATAGCAAATGTGGGGGGTTTGTGCAAAGATTAATTGGAATATGCTCTTTTAAAAATTTTTAATACCGCTTTTGCAAGGCTTCCAGAATGTGATGTTACTTATTTTATTTTAGCAGCAGTACACCTAAAGATTAAATGCCAGTGTATTTTTATTCCCATCAAAACTTGCATCCTGGTACAGTTTTCTTCCAAATAACTTTCAATCTTTTTTCCCCCCCATTTTCATCCAATGCATTAAAGAAGGAAACATAGCTAGTAATTAATTGTTACAAATAAAATGCTGCTTAAAAGAAAATTCCCTGCAGAAGACTGCTTAGCAGGGGGAACTAGAGTGTAAAGTTATTTTGAGAAATACAGACCTTGTGTTTGAGCTTATAGATCACACTCTGTGTTGAGTTGTCCTGTAGGCCGGCACAAAGCTGATTTATTTTTATCCATACCTCTGTTAGGAAGTCTAGCATGGGGTTTTTTCAAGTACTTTCCTGTGCTTAAAAATACCTGGAATTGTTGGCACTTGTAACATGAAATTCTTTGAGGATGTAAATTGTTAGGTTGGTAGCAGAGAGCTGTAAATGGTTCTCCAAGTAGCAACTTCTTTCACCATGGCTTTTTCTAGCTGGAGGCTGTCTCTGATTTTAACACTGCCAAGTCTGGAACAGCTTTTCTCTATAGAACAATATTGATTTGAAAAAGCAGCCTTTCTGCTTAATCTGGCTCTAGGACAATGAAAAAGCAAGAAAGGAGATAGCATTCCACAGCCAGCAGGGCTTCACTAAGGGCAAACCGTACCTGATAAATTTGGTGACCTTCTATGGTGAGATGATGGCACTGGTGGTTCAGGGAAAAGGAATTGATGTAATCTACCTGGATTTATGCAAAGCATCTGACATTGTCCCACATGACATCTTTGTTCTAAACTGGAGAGACACGGATTTGATGAATGGATCACTCAGTGGATAAGGAATTGGCTAGAGCAGGATGCCCAGAGATTTTGTGGATGCCCCATCCCTGGAAGTGTTCAAGGCCAGGTTGGATGAGGCTCTGAGCAACCTAGTCTAAGGAAAGGCGTCCCTGACCATGGCAGGGAGGTTGGAACTAAATCATAGGATCACAGAATATCCTGAGTTGGAAGGAACCTGACCAGGATCATCCAGCCCAACTGTTGGCTCTGCACAAGACACCCCAAGAATCACACCATGTGCCTGAGAGCATTGTCCAAATGCTTCTTGAACAGGCTCGGTGCTGTGACCCCTTCCCTGGGGAGCCTGTTCAGTGCCCAACCACCCTCTGGGTGAAAAACTTTCTGATATCCAACCTAATCCTCCTCCAACTCCGCTTCATGCTGTTATCCTGAATTCAGATGATCTTTAAGGTCCCTTCCAAACCAAACCATTCTGTGATTCACCACTGCGAGACCCATTTGGGTTCTCACAAGGGTGTCTGTGTCTTCAGGAGTCAGATTCTTGACATGGGGACATAACTGTCTGTAAATCTTGAACTCCTTAAAGCCTGTGCCTTGTCCCAGCCTCTCCTGTGTTACCAAGTGCCCTATTTCCTGAATTAAAAGCAAACAGACACAAAGACACTACTCAGTAAAATGGGAAAGCTTTTATAGCTTAGGAAAGATCAATTTTGTTGCTTAGATCTTAGGTGGTTTGTTTCTATGATATTACTTTCTCCATCATCCCCATTTGTCTGTGCAATTGTTCTCTACTGACAGATGTGCTTTAGCAGTGGCTGGTGTTTGAAACAGATGAAATTCACTGCTGTTGCTTAAAAAAGGTGGGGGTTTAGAGAAAACATTTATTTGTTTAACAGGAAGTTGTTTTGTCTTTTTGTCAGTACTCCAAAGAAACTTGATTTGTTGCTTCACCTGGGAAATACAAAATCATCTGTGCAATCTGATTCTGTGATGGTGCTTCCTTAACATATGTAAAGTGTGTTTACTTAATTTCTATCCTTTACAAGAAGGAACTGTGGGACTGATGAAGCATTGCTTCCTGGTTTTGTGTCCTGTGGCTGCCTTGACATGACATCTTCAGGTCGCTTTGCCTGCAGTTACAGCTTTGATGTGAGCTCATTCTCTTCAGGGTTTCTTGGCGAGATGTGGCCTTGCAGCCCAGCCTGGTGTTCCATGTGCTCCCTTCTGGGCTGTGTGTCCTGTCCTGGAGGAACAGTTATCCTTGAGCCTGTTGCTGCTCCGTCAGATTTGGCTGAGGGTGGCTATTGACTGAAGTAGCTGAGGGGGAAGGGTTAGGAGGGATGCAGGTGGTGTGATTGTGTAAGTCTATTTTCCTATTAAACAAAAGAATACGCTTTTGTTCAGGATCAAACTTGTTCTCGTGCATTCATCTCCTGCATGTTTGTGCAAGAACAATGGCTGGGTTCCCTCCAGCCTTGCCCTTCCCCTCGCACTGTGCAGCCCTGAGTGGGGGGAACGGCCTGACCCCCTCGTGCATCTGCATCCTCCATGGTTTGTCGAGGACAGCCTTTTGGGACATCTCTTCTGCACCAGTCTGTTCAGTTCACTGCAGGGGGAAGAATATCTTCAGCTCTTGTCTGCTGTGTTTGGCCAGTGGCATGCTATGTTTGTGTCACTGGAGTTTTGCAGCACTGCTGGAAGTATTAAAGTCATCCATGTCACATCAGGAACTGCCTCTGATGAGCTGCTTCAGCTGGAACATCAGTGGGTTTGCTTCCTGCCCACCAATAGTGAGTGCATCTCACAGGTATTGTTGGTACACTGTTCCTTCAATCCAAATGGGAATTAAACAAAGAAAGGCTTGGATGCAAAAGAAGATGACGAAAGTATCCTGGTCATTCCATAAGCACTGCAAACTTTAAGCTGTCAGTCAATGTCTTTTTATAAATTATACAGAGGCGAAGCAAAATCATCCACTGCAAAATGTACAGACAGGCACTGTGAGAGTGGAGCCATCTCATGTGGAGTCTGGCAAATCCACAGCAGCCTTGTGATGCTGTAGATGCTCCCAGAACTGCTAGTAGGTGTTCCTCCATATCCCCATCCTTACCATGATGCTGCCCCTAGAAAACCAGCTGCAGACCAAGGCTCCCTCATGATTTACGAAGACTTGCCAAGCTTGGAAAACACTGACACAATCAAAGACTGAAGCTTGAGCTGAGGCGCCAAATTTTCACTGCAATGTGTTCTTACAGTTACTGCAGTTGCAGTGAAGTTCTGGTGAATGACTGTGTCAAGCCAGAGGAGCTCTCGTCAGTCTGATTGTCACTTTCTACCATCTGCACGCCTTCCCTCAGTCTGCTCAGGGATCATCTCTGGCACGTTCCCTGGGATTTGCAACTGGCTAGACTGAGGAATGATGCTTTCCAGGAGTATTTCTCTCATTTATGGCTTTTTAACTTATTTCATTTTAAAGGCCAACTGGCCCCAATATGCATTACAGCAAAAGGAACTGCAGTAAAAGAAAGGCAGTGGGAATGTATTCAGCCACATTTTGAGGCCATCACTTAATGGATGTTCTGGTTTTGAAATTGAAGCTGTAGGGCTATTGATCCTCTACAAAGATGTAGAGTCAAATGTAAAATAAGTTGTCTAAAAAGAAAAGGGTTAGGCTGGTGAAAAGTACTAATGACTGGTGAGAAATTGCAATATCAAAACTTAATTGTTCCTTGGGCTTTAAATCTCACATGTGTGACACCTATTGGTATTACTTACTTGGTGAAGCATGGTGAGTAGAAGTGTGAAATGACAAATGATCCGGTAAAATGCAAAGTGGAGCTGAAAACATAATTTTCAATTTAGTGTTAAGACTTTTTCGTGTGTTAATTTGCTCTTTTAATATAACCCTGACACTTGAGTATTAGAAATAGTCACATCAGCTGTTTGGGAAAAACAGGAAATATTCACTGTGACAGAAGGGTGGCTGAAGGGTGGAAGATGAATGATTTTGTGCCAGAAGAGAGAGGCAGATTTAAGCAGAAGCTCATGTCTGTGCTGAATTCAGACATGAAGTTCAGCTGTGCCCCTTAGGGCAGCTTGAAGTGACTGTGGAAATTTGTTCCATGGCTTGGGTGGCTGCCTAAATAGATGGTTCTGCCTTTGAGCTTTTAATTTTTTTTTCTTTCTCTCTCTTGCTTTTTGCCAGAGCAAGTATTTACATAACTGTCTGATATTCCAGATCAGAGGGCTTATCCACCTGAAAATAACCTGGCAAAATAAAACACTAGATTTTGCTCACTTTAGTTTTCTGAGGCAGACCCATTTCAAGGCCATTTGAATGCAGGTGGCTGAAGACAAAAGGGAAGAACGACTAGGAGGGGGTGGTAGAAAGGATGCAGCAGCTTGAACATCTGTACCCTTATGGTAATTGTGGGATCATATGGGTATTCTTGTTAAATACCCTGGAAAGAAAATTACTGTTTCCTTTCAGGAACTTTGGAACTGAAATATTACTGGTTTTAAAAGTACTTGCACAGTAAAAAGCAATTTTTGTTGTATTGTGTTACTATATTTGTTTTTCAAATTGCGTTGCTGTGTTCTGAGAAGTGATTACGCCGAAAAACTGTTTACAGAATTGAAGTGTTCTCAGTCATCTTTCATGTTTCTTCAGAATAGAAATGCCTGTATCTAAAACCAGCTTTCAGGATGAAAGGGGAGAATTCCAGAAACACATGCAGAGAGAGGAAAGCATAAAACCAACCCAAAACCCCAAGTGAGCTCAGTTCCAAAGTGTACAGTAGATGGAAGTATTTAAAAATATACATTCCACTGTATTCATGGCTACTCAGGATTCTTTCTGCATTCTTCATCATATGAGTAAACTGCTTCTAAGTCGGGTGGTACAGATGGTGTGGTATTTCAGATTATTCTAATTCCAAGCAGCTAAATGTACAGTCTTTTTTAATAACAAGCTTATCCTGAATTTTGAAACAATTGCATTTTTGTACCATTACAAACCAAGTTACTCTTTACGGAGGAATGTCCTTGGGTTTTCAGGATTTGCATTCCTTTCAGGAATCAAAGAAGTCATGACTTACTGCTGCATTGTTCATCCCACATATTAAATGTCATTTGCTAAGTGTGCATGCAGCATAAACTTTTGTCTGTAGCACAGGATAGCTTAGGGTAGCCAAGCATTTTTGTCTGCTTGTATTGTTACTGCATATTCCCAGTTTGACAAAGGAAGCCAACATTGTTGATTTATTGCCCATTTTGAACAATGTTGGATACCAGGATCTGTAGTTGAATCCAAGCTAGCCAGTCTTTTTAAGGTGCCAAAAATGTGCTTAATTCATTGTCACCCACAAAACAGCGTTGTCATGGTTATGGAGCTGTTTGCACACTGGGAACAAAGTTGATAGACACTGGGCCTTGTGCCTTTACATTGTCTGGGTGGGGGTAAAAGTCCTTGTCCTTGAACATATAAATGCTTTTCATCGATTTGCCCAGCACAGCATATCATTTGTTTTTCTTCTTCCTATCCCTTCTGTAGGGACTTTGGGACTGGAGTTACATTCAGAGTGTTCAAACACTGGGGGCATCTGTTCTCTTCAGGCATGTGGGGAACGAACAGTTTTGGTGCCCACAGAGGAGTGGCCTTGGTTCAGAGCCTCCTGCTGCCTCTCTCGTGGCATTCAGGAGTCCTTGCTGGCTGGTGACAAAGCCCACGTTGGCAGGGGAGGTGGCACTGAGGTCTGGCTGCAGGAGGGAAAAAAAAGGAATGAGGGCCAATAGCAGAGTGAGAACTGCTCTGTGGGCTTTGGGAATGCTGTTGGATAGAGGCATCTCCTTCCCTGCTTTTCTGATAGCCACTTTTGCTGGTCACTGTCATTAGCTGGGACTCACCTGCTGCTTCTCGCTCTTTGGGTAAGTGTCAATTTCGCAGAAATAACCTGAGCCTTAGCGTGTTCCTAATGTAGTTTTGAATTGTGTTTGTGTAGTGTCATTTCTTATGCATGTTTGTCAAGCTTCCTGCACGTCTAGTTTGTGATCCAGAAGGAAATGCAACTATGAATGCTGAAAGCTGACTTTGCAGAAAGTGTGTTTCTTTTATCAGAGTTATGTTCTAATGAAGCCAACATACCAAACTGTTTAAAAATGCACCCTATTTAATTACAGCAAAGTGATGTCCCAGCAAGCCTTCCTCTGGTAAGTATAATTTGTGGTTTTATTGTGAATGATTTCCCTAAATATTTTAGCAGTCTGAATGAAGACACTGCTAAGTGACATTGACATACTTTTTGTGTTTGGAGTTGTCTTGTTCCTGTACAGTACATTTAGTCTAATCGTAGCCTGACAAAGTTCGGCATGAATGGGAAATTGAGAGACAGAAATTATTTGGGTTGCAAAAACTAAGTCTCGTCAATCAGAGATTTCCAGGTGGTGATTATTTTCCACAAAATACCTTTTATCACAGGGATAACTGGTAGAAATTTAGTGTTAGTCACTAAAGCACTGTAATGGAGAGGTCGTCTATTAAGCCTGTTTGAATTTATTTTTTTTTAAACTCCTGTAGTGGTTTGAAATTACTGGAAGAGCAAAGATTTGGGAAAACCTTCAAAGCAAAACTATACAGAGAAAATTCATGTTCTTTCTATTTCTGAATATTCACGTCTGGTGAGAAGATTTAGGCAAGGAAATCTAAGTTTCTCGAAGAGGCGTAAGATTGCAAAAAGTCACAGCAGTTAAATGACATTGGGCTTTGGCAAGTTTTTATTAACTCAGGAGATGGTAAGAAGGTTTTACAACCAAATATTTCTGTAAATGGATTGAACAGTAACGAGTCTGACAGGAATAATCTGTCCCTAACCTACAGCTTTTGCTAATGCTGGGTGGTGTATCCATCCAGTGCTGCAGACAGGAAGGAGATCTGGGGTACCTTTGCCAGATGAATTGTTTGTCACTCCACTCCCCTTTGTGGGCATGTGCTCAGCTTTCTGAGAAGCTGCCTGCAGATCCCCATAGTAGTGGGGCAGGTAGGACTTTGCTTTGTCTTCTGTGCTGGACGTGTGACCTGTGGAAGCAGGGAGGGGATATTTGATGGTGGAGACAGGCAGGGCCCTGGTGAGCTGTGTCCCTGCAACAGCAGCTGCTGGGGGGCTGGAGGCAAAGGGATGCTTCTTTGCTGTTCTGGGCCTCTGCCGTCTGCTTGGTGTGAAAGGACAGGACACAGGCAAGGGAAGGCAGCAGATGATCTGAGCTTTGAGACATGGTGCTCCTGCAAGCACCCAAGGGAGCTGTTGTGAGCTGCCAGGAGGGCTTTGTGGGTGAGTTGCTCCCTGTGGAGCTCACATTGCTGCTGCCTGGCTTGCGAGGCAGGGCTGCTCCTCACATAAAGGCTTTGTGTGGGATGCTACTCAGCTCCAGCAACCAGAGCTGCCCTAACTGTAAGATTTTTCCACTGTTGTTCTATCCTATGTCCATACAATGCTCTTTAGCAAAATATTCCATTATTTAATGAATTTGTGTGGTAATGCTCATTTGTGATGCAAGACCTAATATTGTAAGATACAGTTTCAAGTCAAAGTACTTATTGAGGCATCCCAGAGTGCAGGCACAGTTGTGTGTGTATCACGGTGCTCATAATGATGCATTTTACTCCACTGAATTACTGAGCTATCTATTAGCAGCCTATTTATGTTACAGTTTGGGGCACATGAGGAAGAATATCTATGGCTTGCCAAGTGAGTCAATTCAGTGTTTATAATTTCTTGGTGACTTGCCAGGTAAACATCTGTGCCAAGTTTAGTTTCTCATGTGATCAGGAAGTGATACAGCAGGATGCACCGAGGACTTCCCCGGCAGTCTCCCCCTCAGCACCCTGACAGGAATGTGGCAATTGTCTTATGCTTTAAAGTAGAAATTTTCAAAGGCACGGAGAGCAAAATCTCAAGTCAAAATCATTGAGGTTCCCTTTGAAACTGTGACGGTTTCCCTTTTCATTTCCTTTCAAGCTCAAATAATCACCTTTTTAAAAGGAACTACCCAGTCCCTGAGCACATTTCCTTCTATGAAAGTTTGCTTACAACTTTTTCTCCTGTTGCTTCCCTGTGTGTGTATTAGTGTCACTATTTAATTTCCCCTGGGATTATTATTGTGAAATAAAGTACTGAACTTGCTTTGCTGGGCCAATTTGGCATTGTGGCTTTGAAACAACCCATGAGTGCTTCTGCGCTTCTGGAAATGGGAAGCATCAACTAAAATGTAATTGCTGTTTAAAGTTGTGGGTTCCTCTTCCATAGTTTGGAAAGGAATAACGGGGATCATTCATGCTGATCTCACGTGGAGAGCTCCTGTGAGTTGTAAATCTTCCTGCAAATGTGGTAGGAAGGGGTTGGATACTTAAGTATATTGTGTATTTTCAAAGATTAAAATTAGCTGTAATGAGTTGGTTCTTTTACACTGAGGTGTGCGCCTATGCCCTTGTGGGAACCAGTCACCAGAAAATATTTTCATACAGTAACTTAACTGTCACATGACTTTGAACCATCAACTTTTTACTCTTTTTTTTGGTTTGTTTTTTGGAAAGAAGGCTTTCACATAACATAGATGTGGTTTAATACATGCAGAAAATACTTTACACAGTATTTGCCATTTGAAATAGTATAAGGATTTCTTTCACTTCTCAAAATCGGTAAATTTTACAGGGTTTTTTTCCTAAATTTTTGTTTCCTTCTATTCTGCATACATGTTTCTTATCTTCTTTCAGAAATTATCTTTGGAAGGGGACAGTGTGTTTGGAGTAGAAGGTCTTTAAAAGGAAGGACATGGACTTGACTTACCAAGTGAAATCTTGCAGGATGTTTTTTGCAAGAATATTTCTACCCATCTGCTGTTTGGTATTTTATGACAACCAACTGTCACCTGGGCTCTTCAGCCTCTTGAGCATGTGGAGATTTTTTGCTTCTTGAAACACTTCATCACCCTGTCAGTAAATAAACAGAGTGGGTCTACTCAGCTATATTTGAGCATTCCTGGACTTGGCACTGATTTTGCTAGAAGACAGAACTATGTGTGCTGCTGCAGACACGCTGTTTGATCCCATGTCAATCACCTATTTGGGTTTATAGGACTTTGTTGTCATTTTTATTCCTTTAGTACTTTTAGAGGTTCTTGATTTTCCTCTGCACTCTACCTGAGCTCTAAAATGTGAATAAATCTAACTTATCCAGGCTGCAGAGAAGCTTTTCCTGGTTCTTTTTTACCATGTTTCTCTATGGAAAGAGAGAAGTAATGCATTTTAAAATAATGTATTGCCCTTAATGTGTCTTACTGTGTTCCAGATCAGTTGAATACTGAAATACAGGAACTGTGGATTAGCCTGCTGTCCATTAGCATGAGGAACATCCCCAGTTGCAGTAACTGCCCATTAGAAATGTCTGCCAGAGAACTGAAACTGCTGTTCTTCATTTGTCCTTTCATGGCTCCTCTTCCTCATTCCTTCTCTTTTTTTAGCTCCTTTATAAGAAGACCCCTAAGCCTTGATGAATTTTTGGTTGTTTTCTCCTTTTATTTAATGCCAGGATAAGTTAAAAAGAAACGTTTACATTTTGCAACCATTTACTGTTGACTGCATTTGTTTTAATAAGGGCAGAGAAGCCGAAGTCTCTGTCACCAGGGCCCAGGGCAGAGCACGTCTGGAAATAAAGGGAGATTCTGACCTAGTGCATGTCTGAGACTGAACCAAAAGCACAAGTGAAAGTGAAGCTGCTGCTGTACATAAAGTTTATCACTGTTGCTGGGGAACAGCGTCCGCCTGCTTCAGGCCCGCTGTGAACTTGGCCAGACAAAATAGGTGGAAGGGCAGAAGGTGGGGAATGTCTGCATCCTATTATGAATTGGAGGAAATGACTGTCTGCGCTCCGTGCGCCGGTGGGCTCCGCATCCTGCCGGCAGCCTGGGTAGCGCAGCAGGACACTGTGCAAGGAGGAGGGAATTGCAGCTCTGGTGTTTAAAATAGTTCCCAGGGATGAGAAGAAGCGCTTCAAAAATATGCTGTGGGTTTGCCATTGGCTTTCTTAAACTAACTAAAAACTTTCTGCTTTCTTCCAGGAGCGTTTTTTACTCTGAAAACACTGCTGCTAAAAAGCTCCGAACAGGAGGAGTAAATCCAGTCAGCTTGTCAGGTCACTGGCTCAGTGTAACGGTGCTTTCATGAGGTGACGTTGGGCCAAAGTCAACTCTTCCTTCTCCTTTGTAAACCTGCAGCCAAGCAATGGGCCAGAAAATCTCAGGGAGCATCAAGTCTGTGGATGTGAGGGAGCCCCCGTACAGACCGGTGAAACGAGAGCTGCGAGGCCCGGATTTCTGCAAGCCCGCGCGCCTGGACATGCTGCTGGACATGCCCCCCGCCAAGCTGGAGGTCCAGTACAAACACGCTTGGAACAACGAAGATCGCTCTTTAAATATCTTTGTCAAGGAAGATGACAAACTGACTTTCCACAGACACCCGGTGGCCCAGAGCACGGATTGCATCCGGGGCAAGGTGGGCTACACGCGGGGCCTGCACGTGTGGCAGATCCACTGGCCCACGCGGCAGCGCGGCACTCACGCCGTGGTGGGCGTCTCCACGGCCGACGCGCCGCTGCACTCGGTGGGATACACCTCCTTGGTTGGGAGCAATAGCGAATCCTGGGGCTGGGATCTGGGGCGCAACAAACTCTACCACAACTGTAAAAACCAGCCCGGGGTCACGTACCCTGTCTTTTTGGAACCAGATGAGTCTTTTGTACTCCCAGACTCCTTGCTGGTGGTTTTGGATATGGATGAAGGGACGCTTAGCTTCATGGTCGATGGACAGTATCTTGGAGTGGCCTTCAGGGGACTAAAAGGGAAAAAACTTTACCCCATAGTCAGTGCGGTTTGGGGGCACTGTGAAATTACAATGAGATACATCAACGGACTTGACCGTAAGTGTTACCACATTTCTTCATTACCCTCTCAGCTTTTCTCACGTAGGAGTTTTTCTTTCTGCTTTTGCTGTGGACGGTGTGCTGGGGGAGCAGACTGTTCAACTGTGAGGAGATTGCACCCCACATTTACTGCCCACAACTAATCTCTGTTGTGTCTTCTAATGATGGTATGGATTGTATCAAAATACCTTCCTCTTTGGCAGGCAGAGTGGCAAGAATTCTATGTCCAAAGAAACTGAACAGGCTGAGAAAAAGAAATTGAGAAACTTCCTGGGTATATTTAACAGTAAAACTCTTGTTTACTGGAGGATATGTTTTAAATCTGTGGTTTCCAAATAGGATTTGCGGATCCTGTAAAAATTTCCTGTAGTAGTGGAAACTCTTACATGGTGTGCATAAACATACTTGAACGCAGGCCAGACAACTTTCTTTCTGTAGTTGCCTTCCCAGGACCCTCAGAAGCAGCTGTGGATCCCCAAGAATCTGGAAACTCAGGTCAAATGCTGCTTTCAGCAGCTTTTCTGAAAGAGAGCTCTGTTCCTTAGTTCATTTCAGAAGGTGCTCTCTCAGGGTATTTTCTTGTCCAGAAATCCAGGTTTTTGGATAAGCGTGAGCTATTTCTGATCTGACAGGGTAATACCTAATGAAATTTTACATAATAAGGAGCAGCATGTGGCTGCTGTGACCTCCAAATAGGGCCCACCAGCAGGTGAGTTGCAGAAGTGGGTCCTGTCCAGTTCTCCATGCCCAGGAAGGTGTGGGCTCTGCTGGGTCTGTGCCCAATTTGCTTGAGTCCAGCTATTCACTGTCAGCTCCTTGGCTGCTGGAAGCTGGGGAATAAAAGGGTGGACAAGGTGGTAAGTGAAACTTGGTTCTTGTTTAAAACTATATTATCTGAGGTGTAGTAAGAGCTACAAGTATCAATATATAGAAAAAATAGGTAGTTCAGCAACATTTTCATATTGTTTTGGGCTCTTTGAATGGAACTTGGTCTTTAAAAAGAGAGCAAGCGTTCAACAGCTGCCTTTCAATTAGTAATTTCTAAAATAATTTACTATTCTTTTCCATTAGGATGGAGTGGTCTAAATTTTTTTGTCAGAAATTAATTCTCTGCTCATTAACCTTACATCTGACATACCAAGTAGAAACATAATTAAATAGTTTGACCCTGTTTAAGGTTACCTTTTCCTAAACATCTGTAATGAGCTCTGGGGGAATGACTTTTTATCCACAGAAGCCCTGCAGGTTTTACAGCTAGATGCTAAATGGCAGCTTCCCAAGTGCTTTCATACAGGGGAATATCCAAGGATCTTAAGTATTTTGGAATTACTCACTCATTGCAGAATGATGTGCTGACAGTCTTTTTTTTTTTTTTTTTTTTTGGATGGTGGGGGAGAGAGACTTTTGCAAACTGAATATTTGTTTGAGAAAGCAGTTTTTATAATACTGTAAATATCTGCCAAACTAAGCAAAGTACGGCTCAGCTTGGTCCACCACGTCCACACAAGGAATTATTCTGCATTCCTTTTGTAGCTTTCACAGGGCTGCTCAAGGGAGCTCTAGAAGGATGAAAACACAGGAGGAGGATGTGAATGAGTTCGGTAGAAATTATAAAATAAAAGGGGCTAAATGGAGAAGGATAGCTGTGGTCTGTGAGATGGCAGAGAGAAAAATTCCCATCCGGTTTCTCGTGGGATACTTTTGCTGGAAGAGTCAGGATAGCTTCCTAAACTATCCCTGAGAAAGTCAAAGTCTCTATTTTTTTTTTCTTTTTTTTTTTTTTTAACACGTAAACTTATGAGCTAAACTTTTATGTGGGCCTGAGTGTTAATCTGACCATGTGAAGAGGAAGTTTAAAGTCAGTTCGCCGTGGGGCAGTTTGACATCCTGGAATCACATCATTTGTTATCACATGTTCACTGATCCATTACTGTCCTGCAACAAAAACAGCATTCAAGAAACCAAATGAGCTTGTTTAGCTGGTGCTCTAAAGCAAACACTGTCTCTTTTCTGCTGAAGGTGTTTCTGTCCAGCCAGCCCTTGTGCAACAGTGCAAGTTTGGCTGTGGCACTCTCCATGTTTGCTCTCACTCCACTGTTGATTGCAGGTTTTTATAATTGCTTGTTCTTGTGAAAATCAGTTCAAGTATTAAAGAACAGTTGTGTTCACAAATTTAAATATTTTTCAACATACATATATGTAGGGTGTTGTTACTGTTTGGGTCCTTTCTAACCTTACTAATTACCTCTTTTATTTCCCCCCGCCCCCTAATATTTCATCCCATTCCCTGGCAGTACCTCCTCCTCCTGAGTGCAGCTTTTAGTAGATTTGGCCACAGCAACTTAGCTGGTTTTGAAGCTGCTGTCAAACAGTGCCTCGTAACTTGCTATTTAGTGATTGATTGTTGCTGCTCAGAATGCAAACCACAGCTTGTGCTGGTTGTTTGTGTGATGTCCTGCAGAGCAAATGGAGACCTCCACGGCAGGGATTTCTAGTGTTTTCAATACTTGCTGTTTAAATGGAAGACCTCTGAATACTTTAAAGGCCCATGTATTTCAGTTGCTTGGCAAAGAGTGAAAGGCTCAGATGATGGGCTTTCATGCAGCTGCAATGAACTTAAACATACGTCACAGATGATGCAGACTTCCAAGTGTGTTAATTACTGCAGAGATGGCAGATTCACAGGAGGATAAGGCTGCAGGTCAGAGATCAAGGACCTGTGTGCCCTCTGGACTCTGGATATTGCTCCTAGAATAATGCTGTAATTAAAATCAGTTGTATTTCTTCCAGCTGCATCTGATACCCAGAGTATCCTGCTTCAGAAACTACTTTGAACATCACGTGAAAAGTCACAGATCATCATAAGACCTTTTTTTTCCTTTTTTTTGAGAGACTTGGAGTTGCAAATATTTGTCAGGGTTTGGGAGGAAAGGCAGAGAGACAGGACAGAGAGTGCTCATAGTAAGTACGTTGAGTTCTTCCCAGCACAAACTCCTTTGATCAAATACTGTCAGTATTTACCACACTGGTGTTAGCCGACTTTCTAAGCTGGACAGAATTTTACATCAGCCTTTGGAATTACTGCCCATTGCAATAATTAGAAACCTCCAATAACATAAAAGCAGTAAATGTTACTTTTCAGATCAGCGTATGTACTTGTTTACAAAAAGCTGATCTATTTATAACTGGTGTCTGATGAGGAGTCCTGGAGACTATTTATAGACTGGAACAGAGAAATAGCAAAACCTTCTGTGTAAATGTACATTGCAGATCATGACTGATCCATTAGTGTTTAAACAAAGCATTGGGAGGACAATCAATATAACAATGCTGTGATAGAAAACTTGGTCGTTAAGTAGGTAAACTGAAGTTCTTGCACTAAACCTGCCATAGCCCTTACTCAATTCTGAAAATAATGGTTGAGCTCAGGAAGCTGGGAGCATTTGTTTTGGAAGAGAAGACTTTATTCACAAGTATAACTTATGGAATACATTTGTCTGTACCTATTTGTATTTTAACCTACAGATCCTTCTTGCAGTATTTGGCCGTCACCAGCAAGGGTCCCTGGGCTCTGTGTCAGCAGTTACTGACAGTGCCATGCAGCAGATCCCCTGCTTTAACATCTGTATTTACAACCCCAGATGAAATAGACGTACTATTTGAAATATCTTCTTCAAACTTACCTACCGTGAAGGAATAGGTGGACTAAAGATCATCCAAACAGAAATTCTGGCTCCTGTTTTTGTATGTCAGCAGCCTGCTTGCTCTGCCTGCGAGTTGGCTCAGTTCAGGGAGTTGTGCATGCTCCTGTGTAGGGGCCCAGGAGCAGTAGTTGATGTTCCTGGATCCTGGGTTGCCTGGGGAGAGGCTGATGATCCCTTTGGCTCCTGCTGGGGCACTTGTAGCCCACCAGGGAGGAGCTGGGGGTTTGTTCTGTGCTGCAGGTGTGAGGAGGAAGGGAGGGAAGAGGAGGCTTGAGGCACATCCTCTGTTCGTTGATGGAGCTACAGAAGGTTTGGCATGTGGGATCTGCTCACACATTTTGCCCTCAGCTGTGCAAAGACCACAGTGTAACCCCTGAAATTCTTTCTGGCCTGGGACTCTGTGTGTTTAGCATTTTGAATTAAGGGGCAGAAGACCACAGTGTAACTCCTGAAATTCTTTCAGACCTGAGGCTCTGTGTGTGTAGCAGTTTGAAATAAGGGTGATGCTTCTAAGCTGAAATACCAATTTTGGAGCAATGCACAAACTTCTTTCCTGTTTCTTACTGTTATCAGTTTATTTTAATTTGCATTGGTCTATGTCTAACATATCACAATTGCTGATTATAAACATATACTCTTCCCCTTGGAGGCCTTTTTGCCATAAAGAAATCCAAGTCAAAATCGTAGCATTATTAACTGCCAGGAGAAATCCATAATCTCTCATCAGACTCTGGGTTTTCCCCCCAAATGGTTTTCAATTAGAACTTCTAAATGGATTTGGTTTTTTGTTTATCTAAACCCGTTTTATGCTATTTATATAATACATGACTCTGGAGACTGCAATGGAAATAATGTACTCTGAAAATGCAGTGCTGCTAAACCTTAGAAAGGATTTTCCCTACAGACATGCAGTCAGAGGATGAAGCAGCAGCAATTAAGCAGCCAGTGCTGTGAAGAAACAATCTTTAACTTTCAAGATAATTTAACAAGGAACAGCATTTTCAGTGCCTGCTTTAGGAATCTGATAGTTGTTGTTGGGGGTTTTTGTCTTCTGCATGCACCTGCCTTCCCTGGTTTAAGTGCATTTTTTGTCCTTTAATCCTAATTTGTTGACACTTTCTAATTAATTCCCAGCCTTTTCCCAGCAGGTTGAAACCACTGTATTGTCACTAGAATATGCTACTCTGTTAAGTGGCTTTTCGCCCCAGCCACCCCCAGCCCCTTCTTGGTGGTCTCTGCATTACAGCTGTCTCCCAGATAGTCCTCATTTGTTCAGCCCCTGTTTCTTTCTTCCCTTCCCCAGCTGAGTTTCTCTTCTGTTACCACACTAAGCAGTAATAAATTCTTATCTATCTTGGTTTTTTTGCTTTGTCCCTAACTTTTGGTAGGCATTTTTGTTACTGCTAACTGTAGAAGATGTGTGCAGTATCACTCTTCCAGAGAAGGACATTGCAGATTTAAACGTGTGACTTTAGCTGTAATGATAAATGGGTTTTCTAATGGTCCTTTTGGGTGACTGTTGCGTATTTATGTTTCTGTCTTTTGAATAAATTGATTGTAATTATTCAGAAAATCCTCTGATTACCTCAGGTTAATAGTAAATAGCTGCTTGTGAAATCATGTAGCGAGGAAACCTTCTCAAGCTCTTACACTTGTAGCAATAGCCTTGACAGATTTTATATAACTTTGTCCTGTTAAGACCTCCAATGACAGAGCCTCCTCAGACAATCTAAAGCACACATCAGCTTTACATATACCAGGTTTTTTGGTTTGGGTTTTTTTGAGGGTTTGTTTTCTTTTTTTCCCTTGAGTCTTGTAGAGTTTGTTTATTAGCAAGGAATCCAGGTATCATTGGCCTAGCACTTCAGAAGGTGCTGGGATGCTTTATTTCAAGCTCAGTAGTTCCTAAGGCTAAGAACAGGCATCAGCAGTCCACAGCTGTGTTGTGGCTTCTTCACATCCTGACATACCTGTCGCTGTTGAGCCGCTAGCTGAGAGGAAAACCCAGGTTCTCAGGCAAGGAAAGAGAAAAGTGCGTTTATTATTTTGATTTCCATATATAGAGAGTTTTCAGAGGTCACCCAGATTGGTCAGCCAGAAACCTCTCCCTAGGCCTCATTGGCCAAGCCCGAACTGACCTAATCCAGAGACGTTGTTTGCAAAACATCCAAACTTTATCTTTGTTTATGAAATGTAGCAAAAATGTTCTCACAAGAAAGACCTGTGGTAGCCACACATACCTGTGCTTTTTCTTCCCTCTCTGGCTCATGAAGGTGCCATGGCAACTGCCAAATCTAGTTTTCAGGAAAGGGTGCCTAATAATGTTCTGATCATGTTTCCACTGATCTCCCATATATCCTGTTTTTAAGAAATAAGAACCTTGAAGAGCAGCGACTACACCTCTGTTCTTAAAAGTGAAGTGAATGTTGCAGTCTAAAGTTACAGTGTGATTACTGTACTTAGTACACTAAAATAGCAGCTTGATAGTCTTGCTTAATTCTTTTATGAATTTGCTCAGGCTATGGTGCTGGAATTGCTCAGCAATGTGAACTAATTCTCACAGATTTGTATTAGAAGTGGAAATTTGTAAAGGATTTTAGTTTTGGATTTGCTCTATTTGTATTGCTTTTGGGAATTGTAGGCTGTAAATCCAAGTTTTAGGGCAAATAATGATGCTTCTGTCATTCAGTGAAATATTTATTTTATTGCCAAAAATGCACATACTTTTTTCATTTTGACTGTTTTCATACACATTTCCTTGTAAGTTATATTTCTCCTTAAGACACTGCTTTGTCTCTCTACCCATGGAAGTTTCTACCCTTCCTTAATCACAAGCTCTTTCTACAGACGGCCTCTTTCTCTTAAATCCAGTGTAGCTTCTCTACACAGAGAAGCAGTTAAGCAACCTGATTTCTAGTTTGAACTCAGAGAAAGTCCCACTTAGAAAAAGAATGTATTGTGGTGAGTGGCAATTCCTACACCAGTCTTCATATTATGGCAAAATCCATATTTTCATGGTAAATTGACAGGCAATGAGCCTGAAAATGATCCTGCCCAGAGCTGCTGCTTTGTTCTGCAGGTGGCCACTGAAAGCAGTGCTGGTGCTGTCTGCCTCCCTGTGTACATGTGAATATTTTAACACTATGTGAAAATAGTGCTGAGGCTGTGAAGTCAAGCACTTGGAAGCTGGCAAATGGCACAATGGGATTTGCTTTTTTGCTGCTGTAATTCTGAGCTGGGCGGCCTTATGCTGCTTTCTTGAGATAGTGTTTCAGTCTGCTAAAAGGTGGCTAGTTCAGCTGCAAATCATCCTTTTGTACTCATTCTTTCCTTGACTCTTTTCTCCCCAGTCCTGTGAGCTGGTATATTTTGTAGTTTTCCCCAGACAGTCAGTGTGGAAAACCCCAGAGCATGACAGTCCCTGTGCTCTCAGGTTCAGGTTTGTGTTGCCCTTTGAAGATTACAGCAGAAAAGCCCTCCTAGCAGGACAGCATGGGATCAAAGCTCTTGCTCATCTGGTTTGATTTGGCAATATACCTTCAGTCTTTCACTTTAAACTGCTTTGGGGTGGGACTGATGATCAAATCTGTCTTCAGGTCTGTTACCAAACCTGATTTTTGCTGACGTATTCCAACACTAGAAGTGTGAGATGGGGCATTTCAGTCTTCAGCCCTGGAGCTCAGGGTTGAGGCAGAGGAGCTGTTATGTTAGAAGTTACTAACAGAATTGAACTTCATGTACAAGAACTGAGATGATGTTTTCAGCTGATTAAATGTTAGTTGGTGATGAAAAAAAGAAGATAATATGATGACACTACAAAGCTAATTTCTGTTGGTAATTTCCAGCGTAACCTCAGATCAGTTAGTCAAAGCTACACCTGTATTTTCCATGGTCATGCTTAGGACACCACAAGCTTCATTTTTGTGCACGTGTTAAACTCGTGTAATGAATAACAATATAAGAGTATATCCCTGCCTTTGGTGAGCATTTCTTTCTGCAAGTAATGAACTTCCAGACATAGGATGCCTTTGAGCTGGGTTGGCTTTTTTTTTCTTTACTTTTTTTTTTCCGAAGAGGAGATTGTTATCAGCCAGTCTCTTATCACTAGTTGGCTGAAAATATTGCCTAGTTGCAGAGAAGTGATTTGTACGAAACCAAAATTTATTGTGAGCAATATAGGTAACATTAAAAGGGGATAACTTTTGTTTGAGAGTTATATTTCTCACAACAGACACTTCAATTTTTGCAGCCTGCTGCGTCCTCATTGGAAATGGCAGTTCCATTTCTGTATGTGTTGGTTCAGACATGACATTTAAAGATGTGGTGCTTCTGCTTTTCAATAAACAGTAACTATAAAGTTTATAATATTCTTATGTATGCCACATATCTGCATGTCTATTCAGTGTGCCACTGAATACACCACAAAGGTTTGAGATGGCATCTTGAAGCTAAAACAAATCTGCTTCCTTCTCCCTCTGGTTTCAGTAAGCTTGACAGCTACAATATATTTGAGCATGACAAAGTGATTCATTTCTTTTAGATCCTGGTTCTTTTCCTCATTTCTTGTACTGTTTACCTTTCGTATTTTGGGATTCTTTTAAGCATAGAGCCTGTAATTGTTCTCAAAAATACATTCCTCTGTCCATCAAAACAAAACTGAATGTGGGGTTATACTAATGCCCTGTTCACGTGTTCAAAACTGAAACACTATATGCTTCTGAAAACACCTCATTTTCAAGGGATTTGTATTATGTAAAATTTACTACTTGGAGAGGCTTTTTAAGAGATCTTTATAAAATTTAAAATAATTTTTACAGGCTTAGGAATTTGGTTTGTGTAGAAGCTGATCCTCAAACAAACGCAACCTGGCAGCACATTTGGGGTTTGTGTACTGTCAGCCACAGCTTCTCTTCCAGCCCTACTTTTTCGGCTTTTATATTCTTTGCTCTATTAACTGCCACCCAGCTGAATTAGCTCATGCACTTAAAATTTTGTAATATTTTGACACTGGTAGTGTCAAAAGCTGCCACTTATGAAACAAGCAATGCTGGAGTAAGTGACTCGGGCTAGGTTGGTGTGGAATGTGTGCCTTGGCTCCTGAAGAAATACCAGTTAATTTCTTGGTTTGTACTGAGTTTCACTGCACTGGAAGGTCTCCTCATCACGTGTGTGGACTCACTCTATCTTTGTTGTTTTAACTAAAGCAATTGCTTTAATGTGCTGTGTTGTAGCCATGACTCCAGCCCTGCTCCATGCATGCTCACCATATGTGTAAACAATTTGCTGATTTTAGTGGTATGACCTGCTGGCCTCTGCCTGTATAAACAAATGAAGGCCAAAGTTCAGAGAGATCAGAGGGGAAACTTTAAACATCCTGCAAAATCTGCAGTCCATTAAGTGTAGGTTAGTATTTGGTTACAGCCAATCCTTTTGTACTTCTGGGTAATTTGTTCATGGCACGTTTGGGAAAGGAGGGATGGCTTCACCTGGGGTTTGGGCTTACACTGAGAAATCAGCTTCAGTGGTATTTTCTTGACTTGGGAAGGGAATGCTAGCACATGCTTCACTTGTAATTTAGATGGAGATTTGAAAATTAAAGTTGTGGGGATATTAGCCAAAGGGCTGTAGTGTGCAAAGGATGAAGGATATCATGAGAGACCTGTGACCCCCAGGCAAGAGAATGAAATGTGAGGCAAGGGAGGAGGAAAAGCAAGAGGTAAAGAGAGAAGTGGCAGCAAGACCTAGGAATATGTACTTGAAAGAGCAAATGTGAAGAAGGCACTAGTGCTTAAAAGGAAGACAGGAGGCAGACAAGACTGGAAAAAGTGTTGAAAAAACAAAAAGATGCTGAGATTTTGACAGAAGGAAGTAAGCATTGGTGTAGTAAGCCAAGTAGCACATGGAAAAGAAAGGTCAGGACTATCCAGACTCCTGAATGACCAAACATCCCTCCTGTACTTTCTTTACTTTCATCACCAGTTTTTCTGGCAGGAGCTCTGATTCCAACCCCCAGCTGTATGGTAGGGAATGAAAATTCACCTGGCTCCTCCTGGTGTTCAGCACAGCCATGCTGAGCTTTCCTGGTCACTTCTTGTAACTGCTTGTAAGTTAAACTAAGAGCCTGTGTAAGTCAAAGAACCTGACAAATGTTCCCTGTGTTTTCAGTATGAACTTTACAGGAATCACTGTGATGCCATTGGTATCTCCCAGCAGTTTTTGTCATTCATGACTTTACAACGGGAGTTTTCAATTTGAGTAGAAATGAGCAAGATGTTGTTATTTCTGGATCTGAGAGGCTGAATTAACCCTGCATATTTTTGAGTGAAATATTCTTAATTTCTGATGGACCTTTATAAGCTTTTAAAATTCTTTTTCCTTTCAGTTTTCTGAACTTACTGTAAATTTAAATCTGTTGCTTCTACATAATAGACCTTGTGTCCTTTAAAATAATTTGCTAAACTTCCAGGTATAACTGATCATCAGGTAGATGTTCAAGGGTTTTATAATTTCATTTCAATAATTAAGCAGAAACTAAATAGTCTGTGATGCAAATGTTTTCAGAATCTTGCATGTGACTTGATGTACTTAAAATACTGGAGTTCCAGCCTTCTAGCATCATCCCCAGCAGCATTTCTGATATGAAACTCTGATAACATTTCTGAAACGCAGCTCTGATAACTGGGCAGCATCTGTATGCAAGCAGCAGCTTTCTGAGAATGTGATTTTTTTCCTAAGTCACTTATGCAGAGGAAGTTCCAGGCTTCCTCTGGCCCATTTTTTCCAAACACCTTTAATACACAATGCACATATAGGCTATAATCTTAAAATGTTAATGAAAATGAGTTTGTCTTGAAAACAGAACAGAGGTGGAACAAACCAGGATGGTTTGGACTTTGTACCAAAAAACGGTGATGCTTTCAGCAGCTTCCCTGGCCACAGAGCAGCAGTTCTGTGCTTCTGCTTCTTGGCAGGGTTTGGCTGCTGTCATGAGAGGTTCTCTATCAGAGGGGAAGCAAGAGCAGCCATTGCACTGTTGTGGTGGATGGGTTTCTCAGCAACCCACGGAAAAGTGCTGATCAACAAATCCCACAGCTCCCAAGAACTTCTCATCAGCTGGAACCACCATCTGCTTTCTGTTCCCCAGGTTTCTGTGCTGAGAGAAACTTCCTTAAAATGGAAACACCAAGAAACATTTTGTGTATGACATGTGAGCATAAAATCTGAGGGTCACTTTTATCATGGTGCGCTAAATCACTTCTTCCCTGTTATTGTGAATTACTGTAATTTTGGTTTAACAGAACTTCACTTCTTTGCTTCATAAGACATCTTAAGCTGTTGCAGTAGGCATCTTACGTTAAGTAGGGAAAAGGTTTGCTTTCCTAAGTAGAAAATAACAAAACATTTTGTAGAATTTGTTTTCCCATCACTGACAATTCCTTGCAATAGCAAATGTCATTGTTTGCTATTTTTCCCTGTTGTGTGTTTAGCTACAGACCCAAAACCCCATAAATTTTAGCATCTTCTAGGTATGTTTTCTCCTCAGTACACTGCGAAATTGCCTTTGCAGTGGTAATTTTTAAAAAAGAGATTAGGCTTTTAAACTAGAGCTTTTGGCTAACTCTGCATAATTAGTTTTTGAAGTAATGCATGAATGGTGGTGTTTGGTAGGAGCCGCTCTTGGAGCAGATGAAAATTAAAATCCAATTTTCTCTCTACTTGGGAAGTTGTTCAGTACTAAGAAAAGAAGAAAACCACATTTATATAACCAATACAAGAATACACATTAAGTGTACAAAAACTTTAGTTTTCATACTTTTAGGATTAAGATTTTGAGCCAAAAAGGCAGATGGTAAATCCATTTCCCAATGCTAATCTGACAGTAATGTTCTGATCCTCTGTGGAGCTCAGTAATGCCTCATGCTTCTCCAAAATCCACAGGCTGCTGGGAAATGGTATCTCCTTGTACAAGGAAGTCTTCTCTGCTTTAGCTAGGAATGGAGGAGTGTCTCCTTTTAGTGAGCAGGTGGGCAATACTGTTTCTCTGGTTTCTCTGCAGGTAGTATTACAAAATACTGTTTTTCAGGAGTTGGGGAAGAAGAGTGCTTTGGTGTCCTTCTCTGAGTGGCTGTAAGCTTTTACTCATTCTTTCCTTTCTTTAGTCTGCAAATGATACTGTCTGTGTTTGTACAGATTTGAAAAATGGGCTGTGTTCAGCTGATTCTGCCAGTTGTTTTGTAAAAACAGTATTTTTAAACAGTCTTTTGAGATAAAATGTGAGAAATTACCTTTGAAGAAACTGGGGTAAATCAAGTGAGTCATACAAATGCAGTTGTACAAAGCTGTCTAGATGTCTCTCGAGCACAAGTAAATTTTACTTCATCCCCTGAATAAACTCTATATTTCTTTTATTTTTAAAAAAGAACAATTTTCTTTGGTTGTCAAGAAGTCATTAGTTTTGTTTAATGTGGAAAATAATGATAAAGCTGATTCTATTGCAGAGTACTCCTTTAACCTTGCTGAACAAGAAGCTGCCAAAGAGATGGATTTTCAGGTGGTAGGTGGGGGGAGGTGCTGACTCTAGGCCCTTCTGGATCTTCTGGCTGCCAATGTTTAGAAGGACTTGTTTTGCTTCTCTCTGTCAAAGTTAGTCTCAGTCCCAGGGTTTTTTAGGAGCTGTTTCACTTGGTTTGACAGCTTGTTATTCTGTTCTGCCTAGAGTGCAGTAAATGGGTTACCCTTTTCACAGGAGGGCTGATGTTCTGTATTGCACGACACTTCCAAAGAATGAAGTGTTCTGGATTAAGCAGGATTAGACCTGTATTTATTCTAGATCTTTATCTGTTTTTTCGGTAATAACTTCTACATTTGGCTGCATTATAATTTTACAAATAAGTTTCTGCAGACAAAGCCAAACTGTCCATGTCCCCAATGGACCATCCAAGATAAATTTATGTATATATTTGATATATGTATATATCTCATTCTTACCCATTTTAAGGCCTTTTGAAATTCTCATGGAACACATTCAGCTATTTTTGGAACACTGAAACCAAATCCTTTATTAAACATGTAATTGTGTGGTGCAGGTGGCTCTCTCCAAAGATGTTACCACTCTTTTTGCCAGGTAATTGTAGCAGGGAATTCAGGGCCTCCCAGGGCACTTCTGCCAGCAGTCTCCAGTGGTTTCCCACCTCTGGGGGAAAACAAATGAAATGAAGTAAATAATTTCTGGTTTTAATTAGGCTGCCAACGATGCATGCCCTGAAGTACATTAGGAGATGCAGTCATCAAGTGTAGTGTGTCTCTGAAGGCATTTCCTGCCTGTGCCTTGGGAGCTGCGTGTGTCCTGGGATTTGCTGGTGGGCAGCATCTCCTTTGGCTTGCATTGCAGTGGTGACTCTGCAGCCCTTAACTGACCTTTTGTGTTCAAGCTGCAGAAATTGTCACAATTGCTCCTGTTGACACCTCTTGATACTTGCTTGGGCAGTGCTTTTCCTTTTATCTAGATGTTCCAATTGAGAAATCACCTATATTTTCGATTATCTAGTCAACATTATGTACAACAGATTCCTTTACAGAGGGCACCTGGTCTAGTTTGTGCTTCCCATTGATCCAGGTTGGAGATCTAGTATTCAGATAAAGATTAAATAAAAGTTTTAGCAAGATTTCGGGCTTTTGGTAGTAGAAACTATAATGAAGAATAGGATGATTAGACGGGTGAATATAGATTATGCTTATTTAATGGAAAGAATTGTACTTGTTTTTAGTTCTCAGAAGGTGGTAATGCAAAAGGGCAGTCCAGTAAGTTTTGAAATTTCTGATACTTCAGGGAACCTGATGAAAGCATCCCTTCTGAGAAACTTGTGTGTTGTTAAATGTGGGCAGTTCTTTTGAGAACCTTTTTTAAAAACAGGCAATAAAAGAGAAAAAATCAGATTCTAAGTTGGGACCAGATTATTAGTGGGGTCTCTGCTGGAATCTACTCTGCTCAGTATGGTAACAATGAACTGGAAAATAAGGTGAGGTAATTTACACACAATCTTTCAAGGTAGATAAATCTAAATTGGACTCTGAGCAGAGTCCTGCAGTGATTAACTTGACAGTAAAGTAGTAGGTGAAGTTAGGTGATGTTATGTGCCCAGTAATGTGCAGCAGAGGATGGGGTGAGGGCAGCAAATCTGCCTCTGTGTGCTGTGTGAGGAGTTGTGTGCGCAATGAACTGTTGCCACCTGGGAAGAGCTCCTATAGACGTTGTGCATAACGTGATAAAAATGTCACTAACGAGTCACCCACAGGGTGCATGTCGTGCTGGGAGCTGGGACAGGGCAGGGAGCCTGGTGGTGTTACTGTGGCCAGCTTGTGTCTTGAGTACTGTGTGCTCTTGTTGTTCCTACCTGCCTTCCCCTACCCCTTCTCCCCAGATGTAAAATCATGCAAATAAATACTAAACTAAATAAATACTAAAAATTACTAGGCTGAATAAGAAGAAAAGTATGGCTTCTGCACAAGGAAAGAATAAATAAATCTGGATCTGACCAATAGTCCCCCTAGATGTGTATCCAGTCCTCAGCAGCAGCAATTAGCAGCTGGCTAAGGGACAGTGTGGGAACTGAATAAGCTTAGAGACAGAGTGATCCCTTTCTTTCCCTGATTCCTCTGCAGCTTTATTTCATCTAGGTGATCCCTTAGCCTCTAATCATCTGGATTTCATACTTAGCCAGATGTATATGTGTTTAGTAACCCTTAATAGTTAGTTTCCTAAACTTCTGGTCTCCTTTTGTGGAGCTGTGTAAGCATTTTGCATCCAGAGCACGCTGTGGCAGCTTACATATGTGTTATGTGACAAAACACCTCTCTTGGTTTGTTTTGGCTTAACTCTTCAGCCTGAAAAAGAAATAACTGCAGAGAATATTAAAAAAATGTCTGTGCGTTCATAAATGTCACAGAAAAAGTGAGTGTGGAAGGTTCTGTGTCAAAATCTGATGACTGAGGTGTTTCAGTGAAATAGCAGGTGCCCTATTTAAAAAAAAATACATTGAAAAAATCAGTCTTATAAATTATTCCAGTGAGATTATGGGAAAATCAAAAGTATGAATGGGCTTGAAAAGGGATGAAATATATTTGTAAAGGATCTGCTGATATTGGTTGAATGTGGCAGTCCAGTTACATCCTTCAGCATAGGAAATGTCATTTAAATGGAAAACAAAATAGCACCAGGCAAGCTATCATAAAATTACCTGCTCATAAAAAAAGTTGAAATTTTATATAGTGCTTCCTTGTATATTAAAATAAATACAAGATTTAGCTGTATGTTTTTTAAAACACCAAAAGGTAGCAGAAGTGAATCTGTGATATGCACATTCTGTCATCTCTGACAGGAGAGACAGGATAACTTGATATTTAGTAAAATGTCAAGTATTTCTGAAGAGCACTAAAGCTGCTACAGGAATTGCAGCAGGGATTACAGGTTTGTCTGGTCATGTAAGGTGAATTTCATTTCCACTTCACCTCTATGAATAAGATGAAAATAAAATATGGAGATACTACTGCTAGAATTATTTGATATTCTGTTTCTCACATGTGTTTTCCATTACCAAGTAAATGCTTAAAATAGTTCCAGGAGACTGAAAACAAGTTTTTGTCAGACACAGTTTATAAAATAGTTTCAACCACTTAAAATGGAAACAGCTTAAAATGGATTATTATAGGTAAGCCTAAAAACAGCCCTCAATAAAGATTAGACCATGACAGAATTCCTGCTGTTGCTTGGTAGTGAAGTTAATGCTGCCTTTTTTCTTGTGTTGAATATGGGCATCTGTTCACATTTAGGTAACCTTTAGACCTAAAAGAAAGCTGTGCATGTTGTTTGCAGGTATCCTTATGGCTACTCAGCAGCTGCTCATTCACAAGTGGTCATAACAAGCACACTGTAAATGTAAAACCTCCCCTGATGAGGGAAGGCAGCAAATCCTTTGCCTTCTCTGTCACTGCAGAAAGTAGATGCAGCCTAACCTGTGAAGAGGGACAATGTTCTGTTTAGAATTAAGTACCTTATTAGGCCTGAACTAAAAATGCAGCTGTTAATTCAAACCCAACTCCAGTGCTGCAGCTATTTTATAAGAGTTATGTTGCACTGATCAAATAAGTGGTATGGTATCTGAAATAGGAGTTGGATTCAAAAAATTGGGAAAAACAGGTATTGCTAAAATTCCTGATAGGTATCCTTGAAATGGCTCACCTTAGGCAAGTTTTTCTTGACTTAGAGCAAATCTGCCCTTTCCAGTCTGCTCACACTGTGTATCTGTGGATTGATTCCTTTCAAAGATGGTGTATTTCTATCCTAGATGTGTGGTGACTGACATAGTCTGCCCTGCCCTGTTTCTGCTTACAGTTGGAGACTGATATTCCATGATACAGCCTTAAAGCATCATTCAGCATGGCACAAAAGCTATCTTTTGCCTCACATCCTTGCAGTGCTGTCACTCCCAAGTGTTGGTGCAGGTTGGGTCTCAGTGGGCTCAGTGGTTGAGGAACATAACTGCTGCTGAATCTGAGGGCAGGCAGTCAAGTTGGTGTGACTCTCTTTGCTGGAAATCCTCACCTCCACCAAAGCACTGCCAACAAATACATCACTGAAATAGTGTCCCAGTGGAGCTATCTATTAGCAACACTTTGCTGTCTAAAAAAGATGGATTGTAAAACAAAAAAAAAAAAACCCTGTTTGTTTTTAACTTATCTCTTTTTTAACCGTGAGACGTTTATTGGAAAAGATATTGAGTTTTTAGAAAAATTAGTTACGGATACCTTGAATCCCTGAACCAGCTGGGAGTAGTTCATTTGCAGATTGACTTATCTGCCAGCAGCCTTAATCTATTTGACATCCATTGATCCAGTCCATTAAAGAAGGTCACTTTCTTGTTATTGCCTGAATTGGAGCTTAAAATTCCAAACTGCCCAACTTTGGCAACATCTTACATTAGGTAACGAAGTCTTCTCCCAGCTCAGAATGACACCACCACCCCCTGCCTTGTTTCTTCCACATTTTATCCTTCAATAGCACCAGATGTTCAACGAGCTTATCTTTTCAGCAAACCTCCTGGGCCTGTTTATTGTCAGACTGTTGCACTGCCGTGTCAGGGAGGTCAGCAGTTGACCTATTAAAAAAAAAAAAAAAGTTGATTTCAGGGGAAAATTAAATGCCTGAGGTGACATGTGAAAGCAATGTGCATTTTCAATGTTTAATTCTGTGTGAGAGGGTGAGTGAATGAGGGATGGTTTGTTGTTGGCACCTAGTGATAAGTTCTTGAAATAAAAAAACCAAACAACTAAACTGTGGGATTTAATTAATTGAGCTGGAGAGCTTGCAGTAGCTTCTGCACGACAGTTTAAAACCATACCACAAGCTTGTTTGGTCCTTTTTTTTTTTTTTTTTTTTTTAAATTTGGTTGGTTGATTTAAATTCAGTGCATTTCCCTGCAGAGGTAGTGTGTTGCTGAGGCAGGGATGCAGTGGGTCACCCCTCAGCTGCTGGGGTTGTGCTGCTGGTGCTGCTGCAGCCCCAGCACTGGGCCAGCCTGTGTTAGGTGAGACCTGGAGCAGCTTTAGGGCCCTCTGAGCATTTCCTATTTGGCTGAGGTTTGCAGGATGTTGTACAGGCCACTATGGCAAGGCAAATTCAGTTTGGTGCCTGCTTCACCCCTCTGGCTTTTCCCTTCTTTGGTTCAGCCCATAGTTTCAGCATTCAAATCTCTTTTGGAGTTGCGTGTGTGTCCTTCTAAAGGGATTACCTGAGCTCTGTATCTTTTCTACTTTATTATTTTTGTGTCTCTTAAATGCTCTTTTTTTCCATGTATTATTTACTATGCAGTGTAACGTGACAGTGTGGTCTGTGCAATCCTCTTCTACACTGTCTGCTGCTGTTTTACTGAGAGAAAGTGACCTCTTCAAAAACAGCAATGTAACAGTGCTGTGATGATGTCAGGGCTTTGAAACACTCAGTGTTCTTTCTCAATATTAAAGTCTCAAAGCGCCAAAAATACCCAGGAAGGGAACTGATAACATGTTGTGCACATCACACAAGGGACATGGCTGTGAAAACATCGATTTCCTTTTAACATTGATGTTTTGTGTTTATTGTCTGGGTGCAGTTGAAAAAAATGGTGATCTACCCCTTCCCCCCTCCCTTTCTCCCCACCCTGCACTGTGTGTGCTTGGGGTCACTTTTGGAGTTCTGGCCATAGTTTGGTTTTTCATCCTTTGCAAGCATTGAATTTGCTTTCCCTTGGGAAAGTGAAAATATTGGAAGTAAGCAAACTTGGACTGCAGTCGCAAGATAAGAAGGGACTTAGAGGGTCAGTGTTGTCCAATGACATTTAATACTTGACTAGATTGCTCCCAGAGCATAGGAGCTAAGTTTAGATTCTGGGGCTGTGTTAAACATACTGAGTTAAGCTTCAAGAAAAGCACGTAAAACCACACAGCATAATTCTTTGCGTTACTTATAAAGCTCATGTTCTCAAGTATCTGGGAGAGTAACGTATATTTTAATGAAATTGTAATAAATCCTGGACTGATAAGAAAGGAGGGTAACTTCACAGCATGTTCGCTTTGGGCTACAGGATGATTTTGAGGATTGTCTTATTAAGTATGTTTTCATAAGGAAAATTATTTTAGCTTCATATTGGGATTGACTGCCATTTATATAGACATCAGCATACTTAAAAAATAAGAAACATGAAAAATGGACAGAAGAGGCTTTTATAGAATAACCAGTTTTATCAGATGCTTTTTCTTGTTTCTCTTTATTTTTGAAGCATTTGTTGCATAAGCTCTCCGTGCAAATTTTTATTTGCTACTAGAATCTATTACAAAGCCCTTTTGACTGGAGTATTACTGTATTAGAAATACAGGCTCTGTTATTAAGACACGTCCTGCTTGACATTGCTTTGTTACAAAGGAACTTTTTGTGGAGAAAATGGTTGTCTGTCTTGCTTTAGGTAGCTGTGATTACTGCAGCGTTAACGTGGCCATGTGCTCCTAGAAAGTTCAGAAGGCAAGGAAAAAAGCTTGGCACTTCTTGAGCTAAAGAGCTTGTGTTGGGATAAGGCCAAGCTAAACACCTCCAGGTTTATGATTTGCATCTCTCTTCAGCTGTTGGGGTTCCCTGGGATTTGTACTATTGCTTGGGGGCTGCCTGCAGGCACTATGGATCCCATTATCGTGTAGAACAAATACATGGAGTGCACCTGGGGAGAAATAAAATTCCTATTCTTTGACTTTTTTAAGAGAAATTTTACTGTATCTGCCTTGACAAACAGTCCCTGTAGGTGTGTGATTCCCGTTTTCCATGAGGGGAAGTGTTGAGAAATGTGTGGGTGAATCCACGCTTTTTTCCATTGCTGTTTAAATGCGTACTTCAATGGCAGATTTTAAAAGTATGTGTAAACCAACCAGCAAGCCATAAATCCTCATTAGAACTTACTGAAACTGTTGAAATGTGTATTTTTCTTGAAATCACACTCAGGCCTTGTTTGCTTCTTTGGTTTTTGTTTAAAAAAGTTCAGAAAAATTTGATTTTCAGAAAACTCCACATCAAATCCTATATCAACCTGTTTTCTCTTGCTTTCCATACACCTACTTATTTTTATAGGTACAAATAATAACCATAACATTCTTGAGGTTGAATAACCCTCTTCTGTCTTAGTCCATCAGAGAGGAGGTTGCCCTCTGTACTCAGCTGTCAGCTGCCTTGCTCCCCCTCCTTGCATGGTTCAGTGCTTCTTGCTGAATGCTTCTCCAGCCAGAAACCACATCATGCTCTAGGAGTTGGTATTCAAGTTAAAAAATGAGAAAGAGCTCTTTGAGTTCGTGTGTGCAGGGCCCAGCAGGATCTGCTGGTTAGAAGGAAAATATGAACTAGAGGTTGTCTGTTTTAATAGTGCAGGTAATTTATTATCCTTTGGAACACTTTATCGGGATATGCAGTAAATTGCCCAGTTGTGTGACTCTTTAAATTTAGGTTCAGCTACCTCGATACAGCTGCTAATTCTGCTTACTGGATCAGATGGGGGAGTTGCAGGATGATCTTTTGGCTGTGCAGGGTTAAAGTTGGGTGATTTTGGCTCTTTTGGATGAAGAGAAGCTGCTGAGAGTCATTCAGTCACAGCAGAGGCAAATTCTGCCTTGGCTTCATTCTGCTGCAGCCAGGCAGCTCTGCTCCTGATTTTATCATGGGAGCACAACTGATCATCTCTGGAAATGCCCTCCTGGCCACTGGAGTAGTCTGTAGCTATGGCAGCCAAGGTGACTGGCCTGTTGCTGCTCAGAGCACGTTTATAGCTGTGACAAGGCACATAATGTGGCCTTTGTGTTCTCCATTCTGGAAATGGAAAAGCAGCACAGGCTGGCGATCTGTCAGTTCCTGGGCACATGCAGGCAGCCGCTCGTCTCTCCCTCCATATCAGATCTGGAAGTTGAAGGTTTTCAGGAACACATGCAGCAAAGTAACCTCGAATACTGGGTGATGTCCCTGGCCAGCTGGATGAAGCACAAAGGCTGTGACAGGTTTTTGGTGTGCAAACCTCTGAGGTCCTTGAGTAATGCCTGGCTGGCAGCTGCTTCCATGGATCCCTGGGCAGGACAAAGGGCTGGCATGTGAGATCTGTGCCATGGGGTTCTTGTCTCTTTGTCATTAAAAATCATGTACTTACTAACATTTCTTTCAGACAGCAGCTAATGGAATTAGGGATATTCTATGTCATCTCTGCATCAGTAATGCAATATGGGCCACATCAAGAATTGATTTTTTTGGTGTGTGTTTGGGGAAGGAAGCGGAAAAATAATTTAACTCTCGACAGTGAGAGATTTCTTACTATAACTCCAGTTTGATATAGATTCTGGTTGTGACCTTGAAGTCACATCTAGAAGCAAGGAGGCTAATTAGTAGAATTTTGTAATTACTTCGGATGACTCCCTAAATTACAGCCATGCAATAAAATCAATACCCCTGGAGCAAAGCAAGTTGTACTGTAAAGACAGGTTAGTGTGTCAGGCTGCTCTGGTTGCATTGCTGTGCTGCAGAGGTTGTAATTACAGTATTTTATTGTGTCTGCAAACTGGGCGTTGGTTAGTTTTGTTTGGGTTTTTGGGGTTTTTTTCCCCATGGGGTAGCCTGTGAGCAGAATTGTTAATTCTTCCATGTGCTATTTCTACGCCTGCTCTCCTTCAGTGAGAGAAAAATCAGCATTTTTGTTGGCTGGTGCCAAGTTTGCTGTGTCCTTTGAGAGGATCAGTGGCGTCCTCTAAGCTGCCTCCAGAAAGGAGGAATAACTTGAGCCTGCCTGTGCCTTTGCAGATGGCATGGAAATGCTGTGACTTAGCAGAAAAAATCCAAGGCAGGAGCATATCCAAAAGGAGATGGCAATTCCATGGGGCAGTAGAGAGCACTGGCAGTTTCCCACTTGTAGATAAGCAAGGAATGGACTTTTATAAGCTGCAGGTTCGGTTGACAAAACTTCCCCTGAAGGCTGCCAGGAAGCTTTTAATTCAACACTGAACAGTTCAGAAGTCTGGAGTTTGCATGCATGAGCTGATATACACCTGCTTAGGTTTGTTTGCCCGGGGTATTAGTATTGAAAAAACAGTATTGATGTGTTTATTTCTAGAATTTGATTTTTTTGTTTGTTTTGCACATTGTAAATATATATTCAAACATTTGTAGCAAACATGTATTTGGGGACATTGATGTGTAAGAACTGATGTTTTTAACATGGAATTGTTTGTTTGTTTTTTAAAGAGAAAAGTATTTCAGATGAAGTTTTTGTTTATCTCTATGGTGCCGAAAACTTCCTGTTCAAGGTGCAGCATTTCTATCTAGCAAATACTTCAAAAGTCTTATGGCCATTAGTGTTAATTCATAATTCTAGTGCAGATTATTTGCTTATTTGTCAATGGAAGAGTAGCATTCCGGTAGCATTTCCAGATTAATATCTTGCTTTTTTCCTTGTTTTATAGGGTGATAAAGATAAGTGGAATTTCTCTTCCATGCTGTTCTCTAGTGTTTTAAATAATTCCTTGAATTTGCAAATGGGGTACTAAGAAATGAGGAAAGCATTTTGGTGCTGAAAATCTCCCTGCATGTATAGTTCATTTCACAAGAAGGCTTTTTGGTAGGCTAAACCTTGTGTCTTGATAGAGAAGCTTAGAAGGTCCATTTTGATTTTAGACAAGGGCTTCAACCATAAACAAGCAAACTCTGGGGCTGAAGAGACATGAAGTTAATATGAATGTGTTGGATGCCTGTTGCATAACACAGAATATTGTATTTTATTAAAAATTAAAGGTTCTAACTCCGTGCTGGGCTACAAACAGCTCCAGGGTTTCCTAATATTTCTCAAGAAGTTCATACAGGCACTATTTTTATGTTTGACCACCCAATGTTTCAGGGCACTGGTGTAGCACAGAATTCAAACTTCAATGTCCTCAGGTTTAGTTTAGCAAAGGCATTTTGGCTGTTCTTGTTAGGCAAAGTGCTCAAGCCATGGCTGTGTACTGAGTGCCACTCCCAGCTCACAGCATCACCTCTGCTTACCAAATTCTCCCAGTGTGTGCCTAAATTTATTGGAAGTCAATACCATATAGGTACATGCTTAACTGTACTTGAGGACCTCCTGGTGCCTGGCCAAAATCTGTAGAAAGAGCCTGAGCTACCTGTGGCAGAGGCTGGTGATGAGCACATCCTGCTGAGCCAGCTGATCCAGCATTACTGATGGAGCTTAGGGAGCCTCCTCTTGGTACACCGTGCATTAAGGTAATAGGCTGTGATTACAGACTGACTTAGCCAGTTTGAAAAAAAACAAGCCCACAAGCTCTTTTCAGCCTTTCATCAAATATTCTTTTGCTGATGCTGACAGAAATGAGAGCAGGCAGGCTATGAATACACTTACTCTCTTTAAATTTGTCTGTGGCGATGCAGACTCGCATCCTTGTCCATTGACACACGGAGCAGACGTGCTCCTCGCATGCAGCCTTGCTGAGTTGACAGTCTCTGTCACCAGTCTGTGCTATCAGCCCATCATCTGGTCATATTTTTGTTCTGCTGGCAAATCTGCCCCATCGAGATAGTTGATGGAAAATGTCAAGTTTTAGTTTCTTCTGGTGCTTCATCTTCCTGCGACGTGTTTATGATAATTGATTTTTCATTTATTGCACACTGTTTAATGTATGTGGCAAGGAGATGTGCACTCATGGCACTGAGATATCAGCCTTTGCAAGTACACAGGTCCTGGAACTTTGGTAGGTTTACGTGTGCCAAAATATTAAAAGTTATATATATTCTAGGATTATTTTATGTTGTTGCATACATGAGTAAAGGCTTGCATTTTAAACACAGAGCAAGGTCTTTGCAATTCACCTCTCCCTGCCTCCCTTGGGCTGTCATTCTGTCTCCATCTTCCTTTGTGTGGTTTCAGCTGAAGGGGGAAAAAGGATGAGTCATCCATCAGCTTATTGTAAGACAGTGTAGACAGCTGTAAATATATCCTGTCTGGAGATTGGATTCCAGTAATCAGCACAAAATAACCATTGACATCACACAGGGTAACTCAGCTCCTCTCGGTCAAAAAAGGGGGTGGGGGAAAGGGATTAATGGTGCCAAAATAACAAAGGGCAATGCTCCTTGTGTACATCGTGTGTGTCCCTGTGGTGTTTATGGCCTCCACAAACTGCATAGGAACAATTAACTTGCAGACTGTTGCTGTGGGCTGGGATCTTAATGTGGCTTTCTTTTAAAAAGTATTAATATTAAAAATCTAGACACGAGAGTACAGCAGTTTCTGTGCCTAGGACTAAACTTGTGGTGTGGGGAACAGGTACATCATGGTACATTTCCTAATTGTAGACAACTTGGGTTGAAATCTTGAATTCCTCTTGCAGAAACATTTGAGGAGGATGTGGCTAGAATAGGATGTGAATTTAATGTTTATGAGCATGGCTTTTGTATACCTGTGGTTCAAGGCTTACGACTTGCATGTCTCCACTTGAAGTCTGAAGTGAGTGAAGTGAACCAGTTCCCCATGCATATCTTGTGTTTGTTTATTTGGAGTGCTCAAAGCTACCAAGGCGTTAAGGCAAAATAGCTGCTTCCAAAGGCAAATGAGAAACATGGCCAAGAGCTAGGAATAGCATGAAGTCTGGCATTATTTTCTGTCTGGCTGAGCAACAGCCAGAGAGACAACAAATATCCAGGATAGACTGAGGAAGAGATTGCACTCTCTCAATGTCACACTGGCCAGCTGCTGTTACCTTCAGGAATAGTGTTTTAGCAGTATGAGTCTTTATTAAAGCCACTTTTTCTTTCTGGAGTTACTAGAGTGGTTAGGCTCACTCCATAATAACCCTGCCCAAACCAACACTTGCAATTGATACATTTTATTTTACCTACCATTATGAGTTTCATAATCTTTTGAATATGTGCACAGTGTAAATTAGGGATTTTGCATTCATTTGAAAAAGGCTAATTTGTAGTGCCTCATGTAAATCAACTCTTTATCAAAAAGTCTCAGGGAGCATGCGTATACTTTGTTTTCTTGTCCTTCTCAGATGCATCTGTAGGTTGGAAGCTTCCACAGTACAGACCAGAAGAAGCAGGTCTCTGCCTGGCATATGGAAACAAGATTTAAGAAATCATTCAAACAGTGATGCCTAGATTTGCTGCTTTGAAATGGAAATCGGTTGCAAAACAAAAATGTTGGTTTTATATGGGTTCTGATAGTCTTGCTAGTGCTGCTGCAGGAGGCAGGAATGAAGTGAAAGATATTAAAATAACTAAACCACCAAATCCTCTTTTTTTCCTTTCACCCTAGCTGTATGTAGTCAATGTTCAAAGAGCTGTTGTTTCTGTTGCTACCTTCTCAGATTAACATAAAGTCTGTAATTCTGTTAAACAAATGTTTGAAATGTTCACATCAAATGTAGGTGCAGTAGGATCCACATACATAGATCTGGGAGTGGGTAGCCTGAAAATCAAGCTTGGCTGGTGGCTCCCCAAGCTCCTGTGCCTTCAGGAGGCCCCAAACTTGGTGTGCAAGTGCTGGCAGTCCTGGGCCTCTGTGTGTGGCTGAAAACCAGCAGGAAATGGAGGTCTGAGATTGGGGATTTAAGATGCTTAATGTCCTGGAAATAGTGTCTCTGTGGGAGCATGTATGAATTAATCAGTGCTATTACATTGTTTGCAGGTTTTTTTTCCTTCTTGTTTTCCTCCAAGTTTTTAGAACCTGCTTTTATTAATTGTAATTTTAGTTATTTTAGTGTGTCTCTTCCTCCTTGAAGCAGCAGCAGCAGGTGTGCTGTACCTGCTGTTGCTGGGGACAGAGTTCAGGTGACAATGCTGCTAATGAAGAGCAGGTCTCGAACCAGCCAGAGCAGCAGCCCTTTCTCATACATACAGTACAAATAATGAGAAGTTTCCTCTTCTGATTCAGGATTACTTCTCATGCATTAAAAATTTCAAAAGAAGAGGGGGATGGTGACTGTGTGTGGTCTGAGGAAAGAGATTCACCAGTTTAATACTGAAAGATGTGCCTTAACTGCTGAATCATCCTCTTGGGGATCCTTTGAACTTTAATGTGGCTGGAAAGAAGTGAACATACTGTTTGTGTGCAGTATAGCAAAAATGTGGTGTCTTTCTCTAAGGGCATAGTATTTAATGTGAAATCTGTTATTTGCATTTAAAAATTTATTCAGAAGTTTGTAAATAAGCAGCTCGGGTTAATTGTTGGAATTAGGTTGTGCAAAATGTGTGGTGTTTCCCAGAGGGAATTCTGGATGAGCACTTTGAAGTTTATTCCTTGTGCAGCTCCCTAATTTTTTTCGGATGACCTGAAAGGCTGCCAGCATCTCTGCTGATCCAGAACAAGCTGATAGTGTTCTCTGCAGAGCTGTCTGTGTCTTTGGGGGCTGGTCTGAATGAATTAACACAATGTTTACGGGGGAAAAGTCTGGGAAACCAGGGCAGAATCAGTTTTAGAGAGCCTCTCTTTTCATGTAAAATCAAGCAAACCGAAATAGAAGCATATTTCATATATATGTAATTAGGCAATTTCAGCGGGGTGTGTGGTGAGTGCTGTGCTAAGGAAGCTCATGCCTGGGTGGAGATCAGGAGCTTGTGTTTCTGTGTGTTTTCTAGGAATTCATGCATCAGCTCAAGCTGCTGACACAAGTGGTGTGGTGATGTGCACTTCTTACGGCTCTTGGAATTGGTATTACAGGAATCACTGTTCCTGTGTCAATGTCTCATTTAATTTGGGAAAACCCTTGACTTGAACACTATATATTCTGTAAGATAATGCAGAATATGCAGAAGGTTGTCGTAAACAGTTGTATGCAATATGGAACATCAAATTCTCTTCTATTCTTGATTCTTTTCCTTTTCTTTTCTGGGATGAGGTGATTGTTTTACTGTATTGTGGTCTACTTCCTGCCTTAAAAACCTGGGGATGAGTTGCAGCCAAGAGCAGAGGAGAATTTCTGTGGCTTTGCTTGCTCATGGTGTAATGCTGGAGGAAACCCTGGGCTCCCTGCTGTCAGTAGAGTTTGCAGGACTTGATCAAAGTTAATTCCTGTAGTAATTTCACCAGCTCTGGGCCTGGCATCCCCTCTTGCCTGAGGGCATCTTGCACGAGGGCATCTTGCCCTTTTTCTTAGTGTTTCCAACCCCTCAGCCTTTTGGTTTCAGCTGATGTGTTGTAGCTCTTCGTGTTTGGAATACTGTTTACATTCTGGCTCTCCAGGTGTGTTGCTGTAATCGAGGGTAGCTTTTATCCTTTTGTTAACCAAGGAAACAAGTTCAGAAACATGTAATTGTGTCACATTGCAATTTATAAAAGAGAAGTTATCAGATTAGGATTTACAGGATGGTTTTTCGAAACATATTTCTTTCCACTTTATTTCTGCTTTATTAAAAATCTGATAATGATACTTCCACAGGAAGTTTGAGCACAGAAATAAAGTCAGTGAAATGCAAGAGCTGATGAAGCAGGAGCAGCCTGTGTAGAGAAGCTATGCTGGCTCCCAGGGAGAGTGGTGTTCTGGCCACTGGCTCTGCCCTGGCTAGTGGTGATCCGTGATGATGGAAGCCCATTGGCAGACTGCTGCAGACTGTCGGATTTTTTTCTTAAAATCTTTGCCTAAGAGTATGAGGAGAAGGAGTCCAATCCAGGCCACATGTGTGTGTGTGGACAATGATCCTCAGCAAGACAGTGTCGGGGAATAAATCTGGTTTTTATGAACAAGCACCTGTTGCTCCTCATGGAAGCGATAATCCTGGAGCAGCTGCTGATCAGGACCAGTGGTATCAGCTCTTGGCCCTGCTTTAGCACAGTGTGTTTCAGCCCCCTATGTGGACTCACTGATCTGATTTATGATAAACACAGGCAGCCCTTGGATCACGAGGCCTGCCAAATGGAAAGTCACAGAAGGCTCCTTGTTGCAGCTCCACGTAAGTTCCTTTGCCCACTTGAGGAGGCATCACTGCAGGGCTCAGTCACCCCCATGCTGCCCTAGGCACTGCCTGCTCCTGTCCTTCCAGCTTCCCTGGAGCACAGAAACACCCACAGTGTTTTAAAGGGAAGAAATGGGTATGTTTCTGTTTCTTAAACTTCATTTTTGGAATGTCACATCATAGAAAATTGCTGGATTGTGGTTGTGCTGCTTCTCTCGTGTGCTGAACTGGCACTGACAGGGAGACAGGACTTCAGGAGGTTTTGATTTAACAGGAGCTCGGAAGCCTGGTGGCACAGATGAGCCCTTAAAAACTTATTTTTAGACTGGGAATACTGAAGACTGACAATGTAGTCCTTTGGGATCAGTCTTTTCCCATCTTTCTGTGTAAAGCCAGCTCAATGGCTGTTTTGTGTGCAGAATGTTTGCATAAAATGAGGGAAAAAACCAAACTCACAACATTTTAAGCTCTTGTAAAATCTAATAGAGGCACAGAGTTGTTTCTCTGTAATTACAGGGAGCTTGCTTCTGAAACAAGTCATGTTTTTTCATGTATCTTTCTTTCTTCCCCTTAAAGCACCTGCAGATGACTTTGCAAAGATGCAATTGCCCTTGCAAGGGCTGTGCAACATTTTGGTAATGTCATTTATGTAAACATGCATTAGAAATTACCATTTTTTATCTACATTCATCGCAGTGCTTTTTGGAAGCTGGGAGGAGGACAAGAGGAACAGCAGTTGCCTGTTAGATGGCTGCAGCCTAAAGCACACAACTAGCTCTTGAGATGACCAGACATTTATTCATGCTTCAACTTCTTCCTGTTTAAAATACAAAAGACAATTTTTAAAAAGTCTTTTTGTTCTGGCTTTTGCTGTTCAAGTGTCCTTTGTCAAGCTCAAGCAAGCATGGTAAATCCATTGGCAGAGGCTTATCTGGGCCTGCAGTGCAGCACCAGCAGCACACTGAGCCCTGGGCCTGGGCCAGGTGCTCGGCCAACCCAGATAGGTTGATAAATGTTGATAACCCAGTGGACAGTGAGGCAACTTCCTGCATTTGTCAAGGTATTAAATATGTTTTTGGCAAAACCCATGATTACAGTGGTTTTAGGTGTGCAATACACGCTACCAGTTGTATTAATTTTCTTTCCTCATCACTGCAGGTTTTCCATTATTCCTTCTTTCACAACCGACGAACTTCAGTGTTTCCATGACTGCGGATATAACATTCGTTAATTTTTCAAAACATTTATCACAGTATCATTAGCCCCAGTGACTGAGACAATACACTTTGGAATGTGCACAGATGGATAACTGTAAGCAATGAGTTTATATCAGCAGAAAATAAAATCAGATTGCTAGCTGAGGCACTGGAGTGCCCCTTGCACAGAGCACAGCCTGTCAGGAGCCATCTCTGTGTCCTGTGCTGCCCAGTGTAGGAACACCTGCCCTTGACAGGAGGGCATCTCTGGCTGCACACAGCAAGGCAAGTTGGTGGATGCATCTCTTGAGCCTGAGAAGTGATAGCAAGATGAGGCCACATTTCACAGAGCTTTTTTTAGGTCCTTGTGGCTGTTTGCCTGCAGAGGATAAGCCTTTGTCAGTCAGCACTGCTGCCATGAAGCTCAGTGATGTTCTTCTGCTGGCTGCAATAGCAGCAGATTGAGCCCCCTCATGTTTGTAACAGCTGAAGCTCCTTTTTCCACCTCACTTCCCACTCTGGCAGCATCTGGTGAGCATCTGCACACTCTGAGTTGAAGCCACAACAATGAGACTTCTGTTCCATGGAGTATTTTGGGAGAGGAGGAGGCTGTGTGAAAGTTATCCTGGGGGGTGGCAGCTCATCCCGCCGTGTTTCCCATCAGCCTTGGGTTGGTGCTGCTGATGCAGTGATGTGTTGCCTGGTAAGGAAAATTGAGCAACTTTGTCACAACAGAAATTAAACCTTTGAAAAGGAAATAATTCTCTGGAGCTGTTTGTGGCCTCCTTAATGGGTGGGAGCTGGGATTTGGGCAAAGTACAGAATAGGGCTGATGAAGTGAAACTTTCCCCACCTTTCATCTCCCATATCTTACGATTCAACTATGGCTTTTGCATTCAGTTATTTCATTTGGTCTCCTGCTGCAGCCAGGTTTGGAGACACATGCTGATTGAATTATTTACTAGTAATAGGTCTGAAGCACTCACATATAAATTTACAGGAATATTAAAGCAGTGAAATGCTGTTACAGGTGGGAAATAACATTTGAGTAGACGATTCATAATAACATGAGCTCCTAAAACTTTCTCAGATTGAGGGACAGAAGGCAGTTTGTAAAAACAAACTCTAAATGTCAAGTTTATTGCTTTTGTTGTTAATATTTATATATTATTGATAATAATGTATACCATAACTGTGCTATGCAACCAAGTTATTTTTTTCCAGTTAAGCAAAAGAGTTTAGTGTCTGATCAAAAAGCACAGTGCAAAAGAAACAATTAAAAGTCTGTGCTTATGTTTGCTCTCATCCTCTTCCTTAATAACAGAAGTGGCTCAAAGCTGTTTAGGTGGGCAAGCTGGGGGTGCTTTTTGTTGTTGGTTTTGCCCAGATCTTTCGGTCGAAAAGCCTTAGGATTGAGAGTGAGGATTCCTGTTTCTGGATTGCCAGAGGGCCTTTCTGCTGGTCACACTGCTGTCCCTGTCCTCTCTGTGTCCTCATACTTAACACGGGAGTGGGCACAGTCTGTGCCCACCCAGCCTCTTCATAGTCTAGTGCTTCAGTCACAGATTTCTTTTTCATACACATCAAAACTTACTCTAATCCAGCTTTTAAGCAGTCACTAAGATTCCTACAGATTAATGTTTTTAACAAAGTCAAAACAGACAAATACTGGGTTTACAGTGAAGGCTGAGCAAGTTTTACCAGAAGTTAAGAAAGCATGACCAGTGATAAACCTGCTTAATGTGTTCATTGCCTATTTACTGAATGTCAGTAGCTGTTGTGTTTTTAAAAGGGGAGGGACTGGGCAGCCTGGATGAAGACTGTTTTGTTTGGTCCTGGGCTTGCACCCTGCCAGCATGTGGGAGCTGGGAGAGGAAAGGAGTGACAGTTCCTTCCTCGAAAGCAGCTCCGTCTGCTCAGCCACGGGGGTGGGAGGCAGCCGGACATGAGCCCAGAGGTGACCTCGAGCTCAGCAGGACTCGAGTGGCTGCCAGAAGGAGCAGGAAGCTGATGCACGGCCAAGGTCTGTGTCTCTGAGGCAATGGAAGAAACAGCTTCTCTGGGGAGGTGCTGCGGGAATTTGTTCCAACCCGGAAAATGGCCGAGTGGATTAGCAAAAGGCAAGCCAGACGACAGGACCTCGCTGCCAAACCATGGCAGGAAGTTTCTTTACAAACCCTAACTTGAGTAGTTTTACCTATGGGGAGGCAAATTTCATTATTTAACATTTTCTTGTTCTAGTTTGTTCTGAAGAAATGAGGCTTTGAAAATGGGTGTTTCTGGTGTGCTTACTTTAGGGCAAAGGTTTCGAGAAATTTTTCTCCAAATATTTGCAGACCTGCACATCCTTTCCTGTGGATCTCCAAATACTAAGGGGCAAGTAAATTTCTTAAACTAGAGTGCAATTTGAAAAATAACCCTTTCCTGTTACCAACCTTCTTGTTTCGTATTTAAGCTCTCTTATTTCCGTGAATAGAGTAACAAGCCAAAGAGAATGTATTTGCTCTAAATATTTGAGATCTGCAGAACTGGTGTATGTGATGAAGCAGTTGGATTCGAATATTACACAAGGTACAGCAAGGAAGGTGTTTGAGGTGACACTTGCTAAGGAGTTTAAAGCAGAGCTTTGTCATGGGATTTAATGTCTGTATGCTCTGGAAAGGAGGGTGGGATTTCAGAAGGGAAAGTAGGCTGCATGGAGCAGTGGAAAGGTCTGTGGTAGTGCTGTAATGAAGTAGTAATTCATCAGTCTGGCAGACTGCAAAGGGAGGGTGTGGGGAAAAAAGCTCTTGGCTGAAATGATGTTTGACAGATAAGTGCTTTTACCATACATCTACAGAATAATAGAAAAAATTTACTGGAAAACTCCTTACTTTTATAGTCTTAGTTAAACTTTGAGTGTGGGAGATCTGTCTGGAGCAGCCAAGCATGTTGCTCTTCTCTGTCCCCATTTCTGGGTTGGGCAAGGCTGGGGGAACTCTCTCTGGTTTGCCCTGCCTGCAGAGGAGCTGTCAACAGCAAAGAAAAGGATATTGTGGGGGAAAGTACGGCTAAATCTTCTGTAAACAGTGAAACTGCCAATGCCTCTGTCTTTGTACCGAGGTTCTGGAAGTTGCAGCCGGGTGGGGCAGTGGGAGCTGGGGTTGGTGCCTGTGTTGGGGTGGCTGTGCTGGCAGGGACAGTGTGCAGGGCTGGGGGCAGCTTGGAGCACCCAGGCAGCCTTTGGAGCCAGGGAAGAGGGAAGCTCTTAGGCATAGAAAGATAAACAAGCAGAGAGATTTGAAGCACTAAATATTTCCCTCACAGTAAGGGATTGGGCTCACAGTTTTTGCTTGTATAGGAATCAAAAACCCCACTTGGAGTTGATTTGCAGAGCACAGTGAGCACCATGATTCACTTACAAAGCAATGAAAAACTGAAGCCTCTTCACTGGCAGCAGCATCCCCAGCACGGTGTTTCTCATGGCTGTGGGGAGGGCAGGAGGTGGCAGGTGATGCCCTGTAGCAGCTCCAGTGTGTGGTTGGAGGGACAGTGGAGTTGAGAACTAGCTCCTTTGCAATGCTCTTCATGCTGGGCACAGCTCAACAAGCGATTGTATTTCTCTATTTCTGCCTCAAGAGCTTTGCTGTCACACACCCACCACAGGCCAGCCAGAATGGACCAGGATGAGCCTAAGGCTGCACAGAAAAGGAGATGCAGACAGTGGAGGAGGGGCATGCATAGCCAAAGCAGAAAATGGGGGAAGGAGGGAAGAATCAATAGTTCATCAGATTTATAGAGTAGAAGGAGAAAAGGGATCGATAGTTCATCTGCTCTGGAGACTCTGCTTGTGAGATGTGGGTGGTCAAGACAAGGACGTCATGCACCAGCTCGTATCAACATATGGCAAAGAATGAAGGAGAAGTAGGAATCAAGGACAGCCAAGTTGTAAAGCCTGGCTTAAGGGAGAGCACCCCCTTAAAGACAGCTTGTTGACAAGTATGAAATAATTCTTTGAGGTTCTTCAGCCTTCCTTCACCAGCACTCTCTGTGGCATGAACAGCATTGCTCAAAATTCTGCAGTTTTCAATTAGGATTTCAGTGAATGTGAGTTTTGTCTGCACAATTTAGCGTTGTGGTTTTAATAGTTTACAGCCCAAGTAAAAAGTAAATACTGTATTGTAACAGACAGATTTCAGACATGGGTGTGAAATTTTCTACAAAATGAGCTCACTTATTTAACACATATGGACCAGAAGTAATGCAGTCATGGAGTTTCCATGATTATACTGTAGAGAAATAATAGCTACTGTACTGTGAGGGTGTATTTTTAGAAAGAAGGTTGCAAACATGCAATGTTAGTTTGGACTGGCACTTCATAGTGGATGTAAATAGTTTAGGTGTAAAGGGCTGCTTTTAGTACAAAGCAGCTATTTTCTGTGGGTTTATTAATTTCAAGGATTGTGTATTGGCCAGCATTAAGTGCTGATGGTCTCATTAGAGCCCACGAAAGCTCTCTCTGTGTAAGAGCCACATGCACTGGCATCTTCTAGTAACACAAGAATTCTTTCTTGCCTTTAGGAATATCAGTTGGATTAAATATTCCTTCATGTTTCCTTGCTGTGCCTGGGGGACAACAGTCAAGTTCTGCTGTGAGCTCTGCAACAGAAGCTCCTGCAATGCCTGTGAGAACCAGAAGCAATCCCTTTGCCTACGTGTGGCTCTGTGGGAGATGGAGCAGTTAACTATCTTTTGCTCTCAGATAAAATAATGCAGCTCCCCTTTTTAATGGCTACAAATCATGGGAGCTTCAGATTTCGAGTTCCCTGTAGCCCTCTTAGCTGAGTGTAGTCCTGTCCTCCATGCATGAATAATGGATGACCTCACTGGCTTTAGTAAGATACAGTTAATTCTCTTGGCCTTTAAGGGCTTTTTCTCTCCCTGTTATTACTTAGCTGCCATCCTGTTGGAAAAGAATGAATTAACCACAAGACTACAAATGCTGGTGAATTCAGTAGACAATAACATTATATGGATAAAGCAGCTCCAGAGTTCAAATTCTTCAGCAGAGATTTGTCTCTCGAGACTTACTAAACATCTCTCTTGTGCTGTGGACACAATTGGTCTGCCGATATCCAGCTAATTTTGCGTGTAAAGCTTTATTAGATGCAGTGAAAGCCCCTGGGTGTTGCTGTGTGGGCAGGGCAGAGCAGGGAGCTGCACACCTCGGGCAGGATCTGCAGCTGGTCCCACCTGTTCTCCCGGCCTTGCCAGTTCGTGTGGCACCGAGGTGCTGGCAGGGTGCCCTTTGCAGTCTTTTTTCCACGTTTGATACCATTTCTGAAGGTCAGACAACCGTTGGAACACAGATGCATCCTTCTAGGGAAGAGAAACCTGCCTTTCTGGATTTGTTTATCCAGATGGAATATCCTTTTGAAAATCTTCAATCTCTTTTTCTCCTATTTACCCAGCATGGCTGTGGGGAGAATTTTGGTGTGGTCTGTTCATTTTAGTGACATGTTCTCTCCATGTTGAATAGGTAAGGCAAAACTTGAGAATGGCAGGGATTGACAAAGCACCTGCTAAAACAGACTGCTCTTTATAATCTGTAATTCAAATGTTTATTTTAAAAGGAAATACTTTGGTTGGCAGGCTGTGAAGTGTGTGATGATAGCTGAGTAAGCCTCAGCCTATCTGGGTAGCAGGAGGTAAAGCCAGGTTGTGACATGTTGTGCTTTTTCTCAAGGCACAATTTCTCATCTGGTTAACTTGATGTGCTGACCCCTGTGAAGAATAACTGAACCCTAACAAAATGATTTTGAATTCATGACAAGCTGTAGCTGGACTGGCAAATCAGGAACATGTAAAGTCTTTTGTAGCATCTAGTGACATTTATATACAGTCCTAAATAGTTGGCAGTAGGTGAGATTTTTTGGCATAACATGCTAACAGCTCAGTGCTGGGTCTTACTTTTTATTCATTCTACAATGAGAAAGGGAGGCCATTTACATTGTTTCACAGTACAGGAGAAACATTTTAGGAAAACAACAGGTGATGGTAAAAGTAACTTAGGCTGACAAAATTGTGTTATTTTCTATGCTTAACTGGTATTTTCCTATAAAAGAGAAGTGTTATTGTAAGATAAGATTATTTTAAATCCACAGGTGCTGCATGTTATAACAGTATTTATCTGATGTAAATTTTTGCAAGTTCAAACAATTGTTTAATTGGTGCATAAATTACTTACATGTCTCATTCTCCCTGACAGTGTTTCACTGAATTTTGTAAAGGCTAATTACTGTCATCCCCAGTAGAGTTGCTCTTTTACATCAGCAATCATTCACAACTTACTAGGTGCCTGCAGCTACAAATCAGTCATTTAAGCAACTCTGGAAAGTGTTTTATAATTTATTTTTCACATTAAACAGCCCATCTGGTAATGGCAGGAGCTAATAGCTCTAACCATATTATCAGCCTGAAATCCAGCCATTTCAGAAGGGTTGTACTTCCCAGTTCCCTCAGCCAGTGACAGGACTCAGAGTGTGCACGTGTGCCACTCTGCGTGCAGAGAGGACAGCAGCTTTTCCCTCTTTTTTGTCTGCCTGAAAGACTTCTAGGAGGACAGAAGTGATAACTGGAGCTCTGATGTGAAGACAGGTAACATGTACAAAATTTAAACTAAAGGCCACAGCTTTGTTCAACCGACCAGGCAATTTCTGAAAGGATTTAAAAGTTCCAGGAAAATAGTTTATACCTTGAGTCCCACCTTTTTTGAGCTATCCCTCTGTCCGGAACAGGGCAGTGACAAGCTTTAACTTGGGAACTAGTCACTCGTGCATCAGTTTAAGAGTCAGTGGAGGTGACTACCAGGAGCAGGAGTCAGGTTTGGTCAGCAAGGAGAGCCACCTGTCCCTCAGCCCTGTGTCACCTGCCCCACCCTGCCCCTGTGCCTGTGCTCTGGCCAGAGGTGCCTGGGAGCTGCCAACCAGCACAAGCACCACGTGGAGCCTGCTTGAAAGGCGTATTTTGCATTGGTCCATGGTAATAGAGGGTGTATTTTATAGCAGGAGTCAATTTCAAAAATGAAAATAAAAAAATAATGAAAAAGGTGTGTTATGTTGGGTTCCTCAGCCATCTATTCAAAACCAGTTTATTTTAAATGGCCTTTGAACGGAAGCCAACTAGAAGTTTATTGCAAAAATGCAAAGTAACTTTCCTGTAGGTCCTGTAGGAAACAATATTTCTCTTTTAGCTGTATATTTGGTGTTTCATTTTCCAATGCCTGTTGGAGTAATAAGAGGATAGAAAATAAAAATTTTTACTTATCCCTTTTCCAATTTACCCAGTCTATTTCTAGATGTTTGGACTGACCTTTTGCTACTCTAATGCTTGTTGCAAGGGAAAGGAACTCAGACTGCTCTAAGATAAGACTCAATCAGCTAATGAAATAGAGTATATTGCATTATTTAGAGCAGCAACATAGTAAACTCAATGACCCTTTTGTTTTATTTTTTCAAGGCTTTTGTTCATCTGCCTGAAGGTTTTCTTGTTCTGGGCTGAACAGTTTTAGCATCTTTCCCCCACACCCCCCATTCCTATTCTACACGTACCACATGATAAAACTCCCATACTCTGGCTCAGGAGGTTATTCCACAGCTCATTTCTGGTATTCATCTTGGTTCACTTTTTGTTTCCAAAGTTGTAGGATTTCCTGAGCAGTTGTTCTTCATGCTGAGAGCTGCCGCATTTGATTTTTGTGTGCCCCATCATCTCCTCATTATGGCTTTCATTTTAACAAGTTCTGTGGTGTGAGTTCTTTTAATCTCCCCTCCTGAGCTAAATTTAGTCAATCTTAAATCAGGCCTAAATGTTGCATTATTGCATACAAGTGTTGGAACATCAGAATTATACTAATGTAATGCAGTCATATACCATATCCTACAATTTAATGGTTCTGCACCAGGAAACTGGATTAGGGATTTCATTTTACACCAAATTTGAGAAGGTGAAGGCTGTTTTTTTTCTTGCAGTGAACTGGAAGGAGCTGGAGATATAGCTGAGCTTTGCCTTGGACTCACTCTCCATAATTCACTGCTGAGAGACACTTTGTGTGTCCATCCCCCTGACATGTTTTGCTGCCCAGTCTCAGAACAAGCCATCTGTTACGCTCTCATTATATTTCACAGTCACTTTTATTCAAATATGCTGAAAGCTGCTTAAGGAAGAGATTTTTTTTTCAGACTCTTAAGTCTGACTGTGTGGAATGAGTGATGTGGAGCTTCGCTCTGCAAGACTGAATGGTTTAATAATGGAATTAGGCCGAGCACGTCCGAACCCAGAGCAGTCCGATGTCATTCCTGCCCGCGTGAACAGCCACTGTGATTCTTTCCAGCTCGTCATGATAAACCAGACTAAGACAACAGTATTCATCTTCTGAAAAATGAATTTGACAGCCACTTTTGGTAAATTAGCAGTGGGAGTTTTGTCAGCAGTGCCCAGGCTGGCTCTTGGTGCTGGCAAGTGAGTAACCTCATCTCTTGGCTTATTTGCAGGAGCTGTTGGTGCTTAGGTGAGCCTTTCTGAGAAGAATGCTCCAAAGGCAGTCTTGTTTGGTTGTTTTCTTTTAAAGCTTGATTTGGTGATTGTGCTTCAAAGGCAGGGATGCTGACAGAGTGCTGGAGCTGTTGGTAAATAATGCAGGCCATGGTTGCCACTGGGTTGTGGAACACTGTCTCCATATTATACCCTTTATGAGCAGTAATGAGTTTAAGGGAAGGTGAAACTTCATATCTAATATACATATGGTCCCTTTTTTAACCTTTAAGGAAAGGTGAAACTGCAGAGTAACCTTCAATGAACGAAGCTGTGGGGGCTTACAGTTCCTGGCTTTCCTTGCCTGCCCTGCAGCAGGACAGGCAGGCAGGGCATGTGTGCTGCTGGGGGAGGAGGGGATTGGGGTGTTCCTGGGGTTCCCACCATTCCCAAAGCCCTTGTTCCCTCCCTCCGTGCAGGACAAGGTGGTTTCACAGTTTGCTCACTGTGGGTCTGTCCCTTCTGTCCCAGTAAGGTGTGGTGAGCCAAGTGGATGGCGCAGGCTAAGTGTAATAAACACTGTAGCTCCTCAAGAGGTGACCAGATGTTACAGTTCATTTATCCAGTTTAGATATTGTAGCATCTCTTCTGGATTCTTGAAAAATGAAGTATTTAGGTCTCTATCACTCATTTTTATTGGTAACAAGAATGAAACAAGCATGTGATTTAATATGTGAATTGTCTCCCTCCCTGTTCCTCCCAAGTGGCACAGCTGGTTTGTTTTCAGAACTCCCCACTCTGGTATTGTTTTTAACTGAGCAAACTTAATTTCATGGAGGAGGCAGGTGCTCGTTCTGTTAATATCTTTATCATTTTCTTCACTGTGTGAAAACTGCTATAATGGAAGCCAGCCTGGCAGAAAGGTCACCTCCTTTTAATGACTTAGTTTTTTTCTTTTCTTTCTCAGTAATAGGAACAGGAGAACCTTTGGAAATTGATCTTTAACATATGTGCTCTGGGAAGGAAATGTTTTCCCCAGTGAGAAAGGCAGACCATGAGGATGTGTTGTGAAATACTGCTGACAAGATAGAGGTCCACTAAATGAACCGCACCTGGTGATAAATTACAACGGTGAAGAGATGGTCAGGTGACAGCAGAAGATTGTGGCAGGAGCCACACGCAGCTCCTGCTTGGCACAGGCAGCTCAGGCATCCCTCAGCACAGAGCCCATGGCTTTCCTGTGCCAAGCAGGAGCCACTGCGTTGAACTGGAGTGGCTTCTTGCATGTAAGTGCTGGGTGACAGATCCACCAGGCTCCGTGTGTGGTTCTGTGAGGGTGTTTGCTTCTGGACCAGGCTGTGGACCTGGCTGAGGTCATTGCAGTAGGATGTACTTTGTGGTCTTTTATTGAAATGGGCGAATTTCTCAACTCTTCAGGCCCGCATTATGCACACACAGGATTTCCCAGGGTTGCCTGCCAGTTTTTACCATGTCTCATGTCCAGCACATTCCAAGCAAACATTGCAAGACAAACACTGCACCTGGCACAGCCCTTTGGGCTGGATCTTTGCTGCTTCAGCAGTTGAGACAGAGGGCACAGACAGGAGCCTCTGCATCTAAATGTTCTCTTACAAGACGCTTTTAAGGCACAGCAAAATGGTGTAACTCTCCTCCAAGAGGCTCCCAGGGATGTGTCAGGTCTCAGTGCAGCCCAGGTGTGTTAGCTGGGACATGGCTCAGTGCTGCAGTGCAGCTCCCCGAGTCCAGCTCCTCTCCCTACGTGCAGCCGAGCTCACTGATTGCAGGAACCCAAGTGGTGTGGCCAGCCTTGTGTCGGAAATGTGGCTGAGTCCTCTGTGACTGCCATACTCACACATGTGCTGTGGTTTGGTGTTCCCAAAGCCTCCAGACTCCCAAAAAAACACTGGTGGTTCTTACAGTGTTGACTTAAAGATTTTTGTAGAGTTTTGAAGGTTCTGAGTAACCAACCCTGCTGTGTATTTACACCAGATGTCCATGATCTTAAAGTGATGCAAGACGATAATTTCTTTCTCTGATGTTTTATTAGTTAAATGCATCATTTTAAGTTGATGACACTGTATTTTTTTTCTTACTACAGATGTGAGCAGCAACTTCTCAGTGCTCTTTCATTATACATCTAAACCCCAAAGTTAGATAACTCAAAATTTGCTGACAAGCAAATAAAGTATCACTGGACCTGAGTGAACATAGCCCACTCTCTCCCATGCCTTTCATGTTGTTTTCCTAATTAATTTCTTTCACTGCTGACAGGAAGTAAAAGTGTGCATCAGATGATTAAATCATCCTTTAGTGGTAAAGAAAACTAGTGCACCAGTTTGATGCCAGGTGAAAGCATTCACCTTCAATTTGCTGGAGTGTCTACTGGCTTAAGAACTCGGCTCTGTCATAATGCTCAGCTTCAGTGAAAACTTCCATTAGTAATGCACAGTCTTAGTTGTACTTTATTTATTCCTTTCCACAACATCATTTTATAAATATTTTGAGAGCATTTTTTGCCTTATTTGTAGCCTACAGTGCTCTTGCTGGAATAAAAGATTTGATGAGGAGATTGGCCTGTGAGTGTGCATTCCTTTATTAACAGAATTGGTGTGTAGGAGAAGCTCTTGCAGGGAAAAATGTACCTGCTGTCATGTATCAGAGCTGCAGCACTTTGAAAGGTGCTGCCTGTTGCCTGGCCACAAGTCAGATGCTCTTACCCGACTTAAAAAAATACTTTGCAGTTACTTAACAAACCATTTTGGAGCTCATAAAAGCGAACTGTTTTTTGCAGAGTGTTTTGATGCCTTCCCCAAAGCTTTCTTGAACCCTTGCAATATTTGTTCCGTTTCAGATGGAGCAGGTTTCCATAATAAGGGCAGGTTTAACTTCCTCTCTCTATGGCTGTTAATCCATGTAACATATAATTAATGTAGAAAAAGCAATATATAATTTGTTTATGCAGATGGACCACGCTATTTTATTTTAAAGAGTCTAGTAAAACTTGATGGTTTACCACTTAGAAACATTCTTAAGCATTCAGAGTCCCTGGTATTTCCCCAGAGTGATTTATAATACAGCAAGAAATGGAAAGCTTAAAAAAAGGGAGGAGGGCTTGGATGGGAACACTTAAAATTTCTTGGCAGATGTTTACTTCTAGGGAAGCTTAGGGTTTTTTCCTCTTTCCTTCTGGGAGTGAGAGACTTCAAGGAGGAAATGGCAGATCTGGGTTCCTGAGAGTGTTTTCTGAAGGCATGCTGAGGGAGCAGCCTCATTTACATCGCAGACCACATCCCTGGGAAAGTGGAGCCTGGGCTCCTCACCTGGGCTTTGGGCAAGGAGCCCCAGCTGTCTGAGCAGCGTGGCTGCCACTGCTGCCTGCCTGGGGCTCCCTGCACTGCCCACAGCTCATCGGGGAGCACTAGCAAACAGCCTTTTCCTCCTTGGAGAGAATGGAGTCACAGAGGTGCAACTAGAAATTTAAATTATTGTTTCTGAACCCCAGGGGTTGCAGAAGATTTAAACTGTTCTGGCAGTGCGTGAGCAATGCTATTTTGCTGTTATCAGATGCACTTCAGAGTTGTGAAGTGATGTTTGAAATTCTCACAAATGGTAAATGCAGGGCATCATGATATTTATTACATTAAAACCAAAATCCATCAAACAAATGAATTTCCAGCATTATGCATTGTTTATTATACTTGGGAGAATAAGCATTATTTAAATTTCAGATAACAGTTAATAGTTTTACATTCTTCTGAGCAGAGCTTCCCAAAAACCTGGCTGGCAGTAGGCAGAGCTTCTCTGAGGCTCTGCAGGGTAAAGATCATACCCCTGTTAGAGCTGCAGTGCACAGCTTGCACAGAGCAGTCCTCAGAAGAGCTGGAGGCTTCAGAGAGCTGCTGATTTGCTTACTTTTTGCTTTCTTTGTCATTCTTTCAACTCCCCTGCTTTGTGGGCTCTAGATTACTTTGTGCATGAAAATATAATTAATTTAAATGTCAATGCTAAAGTTTTAGTAATGGGTTGGAGGTTTATTATGGACATGTTCATCTGTATGACAATGGGTTTAGCTGTACATCAGCAGTGTATTTATTGTAACACTTGTATGTCTAGTGCACCATGCTGCCCAGGAGGTGTGTTTTGGGAAACAGGAAAGACAAAGCATGGCAGGTGTCACCTGTCAGCCAAAAATAACTTTGGTGTTGCCCTCTCTGTATGGTGATGTTTGCCTTCATTTTCTCTGCAGTTCAGCTCTGGTCTGGCTAGGCAGTGGAAGAGAAATGCCAGACCCCAGAACTGTGACTCTGAAATGTGTTTTCAGGAAGGAAACAGGCAGTAGCTATTTAGAACAGTGCTGAAATGCCGGTGTCTGTAGGGAGCCATCTCTGACCTGAGGGATCACCAGGCACTGGGAATTTAGGGAAGACGGAAATTCATGTAAGCTTACACTGAAGTCCTTTTTCTCTAAATATTTTGTTACTACTGATAAATCCCCTACTACTCCTCTCCCTTCCCCCTCTGGTGCATTTGTCCTAAGGAGAACCACAAGTCCTGGGCATGGTTGGAATTCTGGTGGGGAGTGGCACAGTTTACTCTAGGAGCTCAGGGAGGAACTGCATCCCTGCTGCCAAGAGCGTGGCAATGAGCTGAATCTTTCATCAAAACTGGGTAAAGCCCATAAGGAAAAATGTACATAAAATTAATTGAGCTTTGCATACTTGGAAGCAAGGATTCAGTCATGCTGTGACTACTGAGCAGTAGAAGAGATGAGTTTGGAACAGGCAAAATTTGGAGACCTTTCCTGTCAGTGGTAATTGCTAAATCTGCATGGACCATCCTAGGCATGAATTTGATGAAATTACAAGTATCATGCACAACTGACTTCTAAAATAATATGGGATGCTTCTAAGAGAGAAGTGGATGAAATATTCTTCATTGGGAATGTGTTCTCACGATGCTGGGAGGTTACAGACACAATGTGCCCAGTCCCAGTCCACACTGGAGATCTCTTCAGAAGGGCTGTGGTCTCCTGGCACTGCAAGGGGAATGTTGCTCTTCCATGAGACCCTCAAGCAGTGATACAAGTTGCTCTCTCTGAAGTTTGCTTGTGCCCAGGGAGAGAAGTTCTTGTTCAAAGCTGAATGGGAGAGAGGTCTGGGAGTTTGGAAGAATTGTCATCTGTCTGTTGTTTTGAAGGGAGAATGTCCTGGAAGGTCAGTTTTAGTTGGTGTTACCTACCAAGGAAGAGGCAGTGATGAATAATACGCAGTCCTGCTTTTGTGTTTGGAAGACATATCAATAAAAGGGAAAAAAAAATTAAAACATTGTTCTTTTTTATTAATCTGGAAAGTTACCTTAGAGACAGTGAAATGCATATTTCAATTGGGTACTGGGATCCCAAATATACAAAGCCCAGAATTCTGGTTTTGTGTCAATAAATAAAAATTACACTACATATTATAAAAATACTTTGTTCAGAATATGAAACCCATGACATCAACATTCAAATATGTCATCATAGCAGAGATGATGAAAGCAATGCACTGAACAGAAACACAGCTAAAGGAAAGCCCTTTTTATTTTACTTCGTGCATTGACATTTTTCCCCTGATCTTGGTATGGTGCTGGCCACTCCCAAGTTGCTTTTTTCTTTGTCAATTAGTAATATTTTCCTCAACCTCCTGATCTCTCAGCCTTCCCAGGAAAGGGGTCAGCAGGAGTCAGCATGCCCTGCCTCCCTGGGAATGTCTGCAGAGGAAAGCAGGAGGGACAGGCAGTGGAGAGCTCCAGAGCTCCCCTCCATCACTGCAGCACACAGAGCTGCATTTTGAGTTCCTGGGGAGTGTCTGGGTGGTCACAGCCCTTCTCTCCTCATCACCTCTTGGAAGATGCTTGGAAGGATAAAGTCAGCCCAGTTCTCTTTGCTTTGGTGCCCCTTTAGTTTTTGCTTCTGTCTCCCAGCTCTGAAGGAAAGCATCTTCCCTGATGTGTTAGTCCTTCCTATTGAAGAAATTTCTCTGATTTTTGAAAAGACAAGGAGATGTAAAACAAGTCTCAGCACTTTGGGAAGTGGGATGCATCCTGTTTCTTCCCCTTAATGCTGGACTACAGTCTGCTTTGGGGTTGTGGGTTTGATTCTCTGTGGTTGATTATGATGTAACACAAGCACGAGGTCTTGCTCTCTCCTGCTGGGGTAACAGCATATCCAAAGTTAAATAAACAGGGAACTAATGCCATGGGTTTAGAGGATGGGTTAAATGGAATGCTCCCCAGGAACTCTGCTCTGGGTGGTTGTTCCCACCCCTATGAAGGATGGTTTTGGAAAGCTCTGTGTAGCTTTTTGCTCATTGTCTGCATGATTAACTTAATTAGTTAAGAAATATCCGAGGCATCAGAATGGCCTGGGCATGTTCTTACACCCGAGGGGTCAGTGTTTATCTCAAAACCGTGAGTACTTGGAAAAAAAATCCAGTTAATCTTACACGCAGATTGACTTGGCAATCAGGAATGACTTGGCAACAGGGATAAAGTGAAATATATATGGATGGGGGACCCCATTTAGCAGTATTTACCCTGGCAAAGATCCCTTTGGCTTTGCTGACAGTGCTGGTGGAGTCAAAAAGGCTGAGTCGCCTGGGAGTGGAAGGAATTCGGTGGGAAGCATTCTTTTGTGCTCTGTGTAATTCTGAATGTGCTTTTAATATTTTGGGGGGATTGTACTTTGGATGAAGTACCAAGTTAAAGAATTCGGGTTTATAATTTAGCGTTTCATCTGTTGCACCAATGTCACCTAGATTAATAGAAGCAAAATATTTTGAGCCACAGGTAGAAGGGCTTTTTTCTTTTTAAAACCCAGTTCACTGAGTGACATTGTGTGAGAATAGGAGATTAGAGGATAGGGAAGAAGATAACTGATAAAAGAGAAAAATAAGACATGTTTAAATGGTTTAATAGGTCAGAAGATTTGAGTGGACATTTATATAGAGAGAGAAATAAAAATAATACGTATTTATATATGTCACAGAAACATAAAATGGGATTGAAATTTGTCTCTCACTTTTTGGTTTTGTAATCACATTAATAAAATACTAAAAATTAGTGGTCAAAATATGAGTCTGGTAGTAAAGGAGTCTGTCCAGAATCTATTATGGATGTTTAGAATCAAATTGATAGTCCGCTAACTGAAAAAAAACTAAAACAGGGATTCCCACTATTATTGCCATGGAAGAAATTACTGTGTATGTTTGAAATTCATATTCCAAACTGTAAATAAAATGTCAAAAAACCAAAAAATGCCCAAAAAAGCCATCCCTGTTCTAGGGGCTGGAAATGGCCTCATTGTGTTCAGTAAGCTGTGCTGTCTGCTTGGCACTTTAATGAACCAAGTCATTTAATGTGGTACCTCAGGATGGGCTTGCATAAACTCAATTACTGTAGAAAACTGTCACCTGCATATTTACCAATGCCTAGGTAAGAAAATTGACCCTATTGGAGCTAAAACCACGTTGAAAACAGTTTATGTTTTGTATTAAGAAATTACTATGCATCTGCCCAGGTTGTAGAATTCTAGAAATGTTTTTTTCTGTGGTATTAATCACACATATGCATGTAATAGTGAGCTGAGCGCCTCAAGCTCCTGCGTGAATCTCTCCAGGAATCTGAAAACACAAACATAGAAACAGTGATAAGGTTTTTGGTACATATTCCGTTTCTTTTATCCTAGTTTTTTATTGGCTGTCAGCTGTATTGGTGGGTGAATGGAGCTCCCTTTCCTACAGAAATCAGGCATGCCAAGTACATGAAAGAGGTGGGTGAATTGCTCGGCTCTGCTTTGTTGTTCCCAGATGCCTTTTTTAATTGCCAGCCTCACAGATTGACTTTGGGACCTCAAATTCTAGATAAATCTTTGTTCATAATAGCTTTTCTGCCAGGCCAAATGATGCTTTCATTTACACCTGTGCAACTGCTGCCAGCTGGCAACTGGGGCAGAGCGAGCTGGAGCAGGCTGTTTATGGCCAAGGCGTGTTTGATAATGAATCAGTGCGAAGCAATAAACCCAGACCCTCTGTGGCGTTCTGTAGCTCCTTCCAGAGCACAGCCACACCACTCAGTGCTTCAGCTGCTCCTGGCTTCCTGCTCTTCTTGTCTGACACAGTTGGCTCCTGTGCAGATGGTGGTCATAAAACCACTGTGGGGACAGAAGGACCAAGCTAAGCTGGGAGATGTGTGAGCAGAGGGCTGGGGTTAAAGTCCCCCTGGTCACTTCTTGCTGCCCTTCCCTTTGTGTCTGAATTCACTGGAACAGCAGGGGAGCCCCACTGGGAGAAGAGTCATCGTGTGGAGTTTGAGAGGTCAACAGGAGCTGTGTGAGCTGCATCTGGTGGGCTGCAGAGGACGGGGAAAAGTCGTGAGTGGTATTATGCTGCAGGCCTTGTTTTCAAAATCTGTTAAGCAGTGTTGTGAGGAATAGGCTGCTGGCTGGCTGGCTGGCTGGAAAATGGTAGCAGGTTCATCACAACTCCCCCTTTCAGCTGTTCTGGACAAAGACAGCTCAGAGGGGGCTCCTGCTATCCATGTATCCAGCAGGATCAAGTACAGGAAAGTTTTACTCAGTGAAGAAATTCAGTGAGAGCAAAACTCGAGTTAGGTATCAGATTCTGGGAATCCTGTGTGAAATTCCAGGGGGTGTTTCTGTGAGTTTTAATGTTTGTATTCGTGTTGTATCCCCCTACTCCCACATGCCCAGGGACAAGAAAAGTCACTTCAGTGGGCAAACCACTCCCTTGCTCACCTAAACCACTCCCTAGCCCACCTACCTTCTCACCTCCCCCATCCTGTCAGTGGGATTGTGCTGGTGCTTCAGAGGTTTAGGGGGAGATAACACATCTCATACAGTCGCTGAAAAATGCACAGTGTGGAAATCCTCTTTCCACACTCGTATTTCTCACAAAATAGGTTTGTAAGATAATATGGTAGGAGTGCCGATTGTAGGTGGGGCACCGGGGTGTGACATTTCAGAGAGAACTTTGCCAGCGTTGAGGGATGGTAACAGGAGGAGCTTGTGATTGAGAAGAGCTAAGCAGTGATGAGTGGAGGCAGCCCTGTGTGCTCCACCTGTGCTGTGAGAGTGCATTTGTGTTCAAACTGAATGCTTTAGAAATGTGTTCAAAGAGCATCAGCTGTGCTTGCTTGCCAGGAACAATGATGAATCCTAAATTCAGTATGAAAAGAATTCAGATCATCTCCAGTACCCATTGTTCTGCTGGTGAAGATTATGGTACTTAAGCAAAAAGTCACTTTCAGGAAGTCCAGATTACCAATGGTACTAAACTAATGGGATCAAATTTATTATATGATCTTAATTGCAACTTCATGGCTCCAGATTTATTCCAATGTAATTCTGTTAATAACAGAACTAGAATAACAAAGTGATGAGTCAGGTCTATTGTTTGTGAATCTCCACTAGAGATCATTACCTTGTATACAACTGCATTAAAATTTAAATGACATGCTGCTGTCATTTTTTCGCTTGGTTTGAGAAAGTGTGCATATGTTGGAGCCTCTGGGTAATTTAAATTGAAGCAGTTGAGGAAATGTCGTGTAACGATGATATGAGGAATGTAGTCAAATAATAACTGTCTTAAACAGCTCAGCACAATTTGTATTAATGTAAGTAGGAGAGTCATCAATTCCATTACCCTGTCAATACAGTGAAACTTTGAAGAAAGCTGCAATGTGGTGCAAAAGATGCTTTGAATAAATTTAATTGCTAGCTAGGATAAATAACTTTAGTATAATACTAAACAGCCATACGGAAAACGATTGTGAGAGGTTCCAGCTGAGAGTGGGAGTTGTAAGCAGTGGAAGTCTCAAATGAGGGTTTGTTATTTCGGTGTGGTAGTGTGGAGAAATTCTGGTGAGGCTCCAGCATGCTGGGCACAGAACAAGAAAAGATGGCAGGGAGTACTTTACTGTCCCACACAATGAATGTGTCACACAATGCAAGAGGTAAAAAAGAGACCAGTGGGAGAAGGGCAGAAGGGGCAGTCGGGCAACCAGGGACCCACTGGGTTCACATCATTTTGGTTCTTTGCATGCTTCTCATTCATTCTCTTCCCTTTTCCCTCTCCCTTTGTCATCCTTGATTAGCTAACCCAAAATAAAAAATGTGTTTAAGAACAGCTGTGAAAATGTACAGGTTTGTATTTTGGAATGTTTTAATCAGTGTGATTAGGTTTCCCACCAAGAAATCTCATCTGCTGTCATACCATTAAGGAAGAAATAGGAGAAGGTTCACCAAAAATATCTTTGACTTCCTGCCTCTCTTTCCTGAGCAATAAGGACTTGGTCACAGCCATAAATGTGGTTATAGGTGTGTATCTATGCATGCTATTTTATATGCCCTTTTATGAAGCACATCTCATGAAGAGGTAAAATGCAAGGAATTGTTTCAGTGTGTTTCAGTCAGGATTTTGCTCGCAGTGTGCTGGTTGGTACCTGTTACAATAGTTGTCTGCAGTGGTTCGTCCTTGAATCCTAAACTTTCCTTCAACTTTTTCTGTTATTACTTTGTCTATAAATCTGTCCATAACCCCTGAACAACATTGTCTTTGAACTTCAGTGCATCTTCTCAGTGAAATTCTCATCCAAGCTTTAATCTTCTCTCACCTTGATATATTTTAACTTCCCTCTTTATGGGCTGGCACACAAGCTGAATTTAATGGTGATAAATGTGTTTCTGAGATTAAAAGCTATAAAGTATACATTACAGATTAATCTAAGCCAAATCTTCATTCCTAGCGTGGTAAACTTGGGGGAGTTTGAGCGGGGAGGAGCCAAGAAGCCTGTGGTTGTAGCTTAGGCACATCTCTCATGTCAAGCACATGGGGTTTTTTGTTGGTTTTAAAGACCATGTATTAATTTTTTGTGTCTTTGCTACTACAGAACATTTAAATCATCAGTGAAGCAACTGTCCCAATTTACCTTCACACTGTGTTCAAGAGCAAAGCTTGAGATGTGGAAGTATCTGAGGGGAGGAGAACAACAAACAAATCAAGGGAGAAAGGAAATCTTTCCAGCCCATCCTCCTTATTTACATTTTCCTGATGCACATAGGGACTGAAATCATATGTCTCCTTCCTCTTTCGGAAGGGAAGTTGTCACCGTTTTTGCTTATGCTCTTTGTCAGCATGCAAATTTATCAAGATATGGCAAAACCAGTTTATTACATAGCTTTGCTCCTTTTTAAACAAAGCCTCTTGTTAGCTGTTAAAATCAGTTATTATCTGACTCTGTTTTGCAGTTTTGGATTCATATAGAGAAGTACAATTTAGTAATCTAAATTGAAAAAGAGTGTGTTAAAATGTTATAAAATGTGAGTCATACCTGTGGTTTTGGTGGTGGTGATGGAAATTGAATTATTATGATGCATATATACATTTAAATTAGCAGTTGTAATTCAGAAGATGAAGATTTTCAAGTGAATTTCCACCGTGAAGTGTGCTTGTACATTTGGCCTGGGCCGGGCTTTGTGCTGTGCCTGTTCTTCATATTAAATGTGGTGGATCAGGGCCCTTTTTGGGTGGATTGTGAACCTATCTGGAGGGAAAGAACTACAGAGACCCCACGGAGCCTCTCAGAGGAGGCTTGCTGCAGGTATAGATGTGTGTGTCTATAAATACAGCTTTCCTACAAATGTACACTGACAAATTACTTTTTTGAGAATGCTCCCGTAACCAATATGATTTAAAAAAATGTTTAGGCCTATGCTTAAGTGTACTAAATTGAAATCTTTAGGAGTAAATTTGAAGCCTGTGTTGAATTAATTGAATTTAGGCTCTGGTGCTCGTGAGTCAGGACCAGAGTTGTCTGAGCCTTGTGTCCTCGCAGGAGATGGCAGACTCTGAACTGCAGAAAAGCCATTGCATGGAGGTGTGTATTTGTGCTCAAAGGATGGATTCTTTATGGAACCCATAACAAGAGGCCACGGGCTTTAGGGCTTGGTTTTGGTTTGTTTTCATTCTGTTCTGCTTTTCAACCATTTTCCTCTCAAGAAAGCACAGCTGGAGAGCATTAACTGAAAACAAATGATGCTGCAGAATATCTGCTTGTTCACTGCTGCTTTTTCAGCTTAATTCTGCTAAATGCTGCTCGATTGAAGTTTTGAACTGCCCTTAACTGCATTTAACACTTAAAAGCCAAAGGGATCTGTAAACCGATCCTCCCTGCCCAGCCCAAGGCATGCAGAGGAGGGGGAGGGAGGGTTACCCCTGAGTCCTTCCCTCCGTCCAAGCTTTCTTGCCTTCCTTTCTCCCTTTAACATATTAAATTTCAAGTGCCGAATTTTTGCGGGATGCGGCTGAGCTCAAATACAGGGCGGTGTTGGTGTTGCTTTTGTATTTCACCTTCCCCTCCGTGCCTGCTGAAAGCAAGGTGCTGGTGTGGACAGCACAAAGCTTTATTTGTGCTGGCAGACAGCTGCTGGAGACAGTGGCTCCTTATCAGCCGTGCCTGATAGCACAGCATCTCCCCATCTGCCACCCGGGACGCTCTGCAAATGCGAGTGTGAAAGCTCCCAACTGCCGGCAAGGCGGGGGGATGGAGAAATGTGGGATTTAGGGAAACATGGCAATGCTCTCCTTAAAACCACGCTGTGCCCTTCAGAACTGCAGAATTCTTGAGAGAGGTGATTGCTCTGGATCGTCCGGACTGGGATTTAAATGTGATTTCTAAGGTGCTTCACTGGGTTAGGCTGCAGAGCTTAAAGACATCTGGGGGAAAAATAGATAAGTGTTATCCTTTGTCCGAGTTTTCATTGCTGTTAGGAGATTTATTAGCATTTTTTATGGCTGGTCATAGCCTGTGTTCTTTAATATATTATTTGCAATTTCCTTTCTCTAGATTGTGCCATTTGAGGAACACAACTCAAATTTTCCATCAGTTGCATCAGGGAAGCCATAAATATGTCACAGGGGGTGTATTTATGTACCCTATTATGCGTTGGAAAGAATTTGGCCTGTACTGCATAAAATTAAAACAATAATTAAGCTTCAACAGAAAGGTTGGAAGGAAAACTCCTGGCTTACATATATTTGTGTGCTTATCGTGTGTGATAATTAAATGCTAGTTAAAAATTTCTGCATACTCTAAATCATCCTAATGGAAACACTTAGGCCATGTTACTTGTTAGCAGGTGTCTTAATACCTGGAGGAAGGGAGAAGGTTGAGGAAAAAGGATTTAACAAGAGTGTGCTGCAGTCTGTAGTACAGTGGCCGCTCGGTGGGCACTCTGAGGGGGGACAGAGGGGTTGTCCCTTGGAGCAGGTGGGTGTCAGGGAGGGTGACAAGCCATGGAGAAGCTTTCCCTTCCCGCTTTCTGCATGTGGGAGTCCCATCAGAACAGGCCCAGTGCAGGAGTATTGTCTCATATCCATATTGCATCCTTTTCTGTCACAAAGGACCAATCTTTTGGGGATGTGATGCTCACTGATCTTGGCCAAGGATGAGGTAAAAATGAAGCAATGAAAGGCAGTGCAGGGCAGAACTGGAGTGCTGGTGACTTACAGAGGTAAGGAATAGGGGCAGGAAGGGAAAAAACAGGCAATAGCCACAAAGTAGAGAAATTACAGAAAACCTCGTGGCCAGGTAGGATATGAGCAGTGGCATCAGGATAGGAGCAGTGGCATAATGTTTTTTCCTCTTTTCCAGACTCCTCTCTAGAGCACCAGGCATGCAGCACTTCTGCAAGAGGTTACTCTATTCTCTATTTCCTGTTCTTGGGGTATTTATTGTGACTTCAGCTCCTTAATGAGCTGGCTCATGCCTTGTGGGGAAAGCAAAGTTAGGACTGCAGAGATGTCCTCCACTTATTTAATGATGTGCAATCACATCTCTGGCTCTTAACGCTGTTTTTTTTTTTTTTTTTTTTTTTTTTACTGACTTTAAAACTGCATTTCAGCAGTTGGAAACATTAACATGGATCACTGAATATAAGTGCTTTTTAATAAGTTTAAGGCCAAAACGATGGAAATATAAGGTAGTTTGGCGTCATAGGTATGTCTATAAAACAACTAAAAATTTCTTAATTTTTGGTGACATCAATTCTTATAAAAACTTCGTCTTTCACCCAGCCTTTATTCTGATTGTGGGTCCCCCTCCCAGTCATCTCTGCTTTTATAACATGAGATAAAACTATGTTCTTCATAGATTAACGAAAGCCGTGAACATAATGTGCTGTTAGAGCTTTACAAATTTATTTTAAAAAACAGTATTGTCTTTTGGCAAGTAAGTGTTGTGTGCTAAGAGCTGCTCTTTTGTGTGAGCCTTATGTAACATTGCAGTTAATAACATTTACTGTTATCGGCTGCTAGATGACTTTATCTCAACTACAAAAGCCTGTTTGCAGAGAGGAGGCAGCCTTGCTGGAGTGCCAGATTGTTAAATAACTACAGGTTGCCAAAACTAAATGAACATTTCATCTGGTAATGATGTGCAAATTGCTCTCAAAAATGTATGTGCACTGGAGGAATGCTCACAAGCACAGGGTTGTGTCTGCTTACAAACCTCTCTTTGCTTTTGTCCTTAACCCAGCAGTGACACCATTAGAATGAATGTGTCTGTATGTATAATAGCACAGCTATTTTGTGTTATTCATAGCCAAATTTTTACTAAACAGCTCTTTTAATTAATGTAATTAACCAAATAGATATTTAAGCTACTTTTAATTTATTAGCTATTATGTTAAATAGCTGTTTAAGCTATATTGTAGCCCACTTGGTGAAATGCAGTGAGAGGAGTAGCTGGGGTTGTGCTCCCAGGTGTTCCCCTGGGTGTGACTGTCCTGTAGGGAAAGGAAGGTGTGCTAATGGGCCTTTTTCAAAATTACTGGTACCAAATTGGGAGACACAGGAGTTAAATTCTGACATGTCAATGACGCAGTATTTTTTATAATTTTTTTTTTCTTTTCTTGAAAAATACTTTTTTGTACTGTGACAGACATGAGGAGCTACAATGGATGAAGAGGTCTCAGAATAAACTCTAAATGAGAGGGTGATTAGTTAAAGCAGGTTCAGGAGGGTGGCTGGAGCTGGCCCAGGCAGTGGAGCTATGTGACCCAGGAGCTGCACTTTCTCTGCGGGCGCTGCTGCAGCCAGAGGAAGCGCTGGGTTTCCTGCCCAAAGCTTGCTCCCTTGCCCTGCAGTGTCTTGCCTTGGAGCCTGCTTGGGAATTCAGTACAAAGAGCCATTCTTGTGAATCGTGTTTGAATGTTTTCTTTGCAATTTTGCATTCCAGCTCTGCAATTCATTCCTCCTTTTCCTAATAGCAAGGACATTACTGGAGTTCACATAACTTTGGAAAAATGGTTAGTTTAGGTTCTTCTGGGGCCTTCGGTGTTCTATTCTGTTGGCAGTTGTTCTAAAAATACAACTCTTAGTGTACCTGATATGCATGATAAGTAGTGGGATGTTCTGACAAACAGTTAATATCCCCAAATTTAAAAGTTTTTCAAAGGTAAATATTTAAAGTTGTGAAAAAAGGGCTTTTTCTGTAGCCAAGCTAAAGCTAATGTTGTGTCTTCAGAGTATTCATCTTCCCAACTCTTGCATTATTAGACTCTTCTCAGCATTATTTTTATGATCTCACATGAAAACAGCATTTTGAAAATACTGCTTTGAACGTTTGAATGTGCTGTGGAGTGTTTTGGGTAAATCAAGTCTGTGTGTGTGTTTCAGGTGAGGTTAATGGCAACATCCTCAGGTTGAACCAGAATTTTTCTCTCTGAAAGGACTGAGTTGCTCCTGTTTTGTAAAATATGTAATAAAAATGTGAGATGTGGTGAAAAGGGAGTGTCTGCATTAAAGTACACAGTAATGGGCAATAATGCTTCAGTTGAGCTAGGCTGCCTGAAAATTGTCAGTCTTTCATTTTAGAGTTCTACCTTTCTCCCATAAATTATTTCGTGACTAAGATTATTTCTTTTTCTGAATTCAGTTTTTGTTCATTCAGGACTATGCACAGTTACATACATTTTTCAACTTAAAATGCTATTATAATTTTTTCTCAAGCTCTTACAGCCAGCACCCCAGAAAACATAATTTTTATTTAGTGTTGTAAGACCAAACTATTCTGAATTTGTTGTAGGTTTGAACTGCTGTTGGGTGGAATAAAAACAATATAGTTCAATTTTCAAGTTGCAAAAACACATTTAGTATGTGCAATTTAGCAGCTGTTGCAAACACTTGAGGGCATTTTCTTCAGCATTTGAAAATTCCCTGTAGAAGTGAGGCAGGAGACATTCATTTAGCATTTCAAGCTTGAAAAATAATTTAACCTTTCCTTAAATTGTGTTTTGAAGTTTGGGATTAACGCTGTGCCTGGCTGCACAGATGGTTACATTTTACATATTCCTTTGTCTAGGAAAAAAAAAGAGACCACATGGTCAGTTAATGACTTTAAACACTCCTAGTCCTCATTTTATATCTTCCTGATGGGACCTCAGAGATTGTGGGAAGATACTCAGAAAATTGTTGTTTATGGTGTAAGACTTGTAAGATGTGTTGTATTCTGTGTCTCTGAACTCATGAGCTATTTTTGCTTCTGCTTATTAATCCTGGTTAATGAAGTTTACAGCTTCATCCCTTAAGATTTAGCATTCATAATTCTGCTATGGAAAAAATGAAAACTAAGATCACGGATGTATAAAAATATTGCTTTATTACTGGATTGTGAGGGCTCTTATTTTGTAATTTTTAATAGGTGAAATTATCAATGAGGTGTATTTTTAAGAAGTAGACTCCATATCGAGTCACTGAAGTGGATTATAAGCTAAAAAAGCTCTTTAGTCTTTCAGAATGCTTTCTAAGCTTTTTTGCAGCCACTTTGGGGAAATATCATAGTGAACCGTGGACGACACAAATCAAATGTGATGCTGGGATAAATGATGGAAAATCCATTAAGTCAGTGGTGTGTCACCAGAGCAGACAATTATAGCGCATAAAACCAGTGCTTAATTGGGTATTTTGTGCTTTGTAATGATTTTTTTTCCCAAGTAGTTTTAAAAAATATCAGCTAACAGATTGATAGATGAACACATGGAATCATAGAATAAGGTCATGGAATGGTTTGGGTTGAAAGGGACCTTAAAGGTCACCTGGTTCCACGCCGTGCTGGGAGGGGACACCTTCCACTAGACACAGTGGGTCTAAATCTGCACGTGGCACATGACAGAAATCATGATAAAACCACTGAGTGCTGTACCATGTTGGGCACTTGAAAATAATCTGCCAGGTTTATAAAATGTTACCACTACAATATAGGCATGGTGCTTTTCCCAGCCCCTTAATTTGAAAGCGCTAGTAAGGTTTTTAAGGCTACAACTGTTTTATCATGTTAAGAGGAAGAATTTCCTGTGATCTGTTAAGTTCTTACCCTTTTAAACCAGCATGTGCAACAAAATCCATCTGGTTGGAATTCCTAAAGATAGTGGTAACTGGTACAAGACTTCACAGCTTTATTCCAGTTCCTCTGGCAAAAAGATTTCCATTGCCAACACTGCAGTCACAGTTGTGATTCTTGCTGCTATTAGGTGGAAATTTTATGATGTTCCTGCAATTCTGTGTGACCTCTGCAGGCCAGGGTGGGATACAGGGGTGGGATGGTTTGTGGTGCTGTGGATGAATGAGTCTCCAGCCTTAGGTGCTGTCAGTGAGGTATTTCTGACAGATATTTAACTCACCTCTAATAAATTAAACTTAAGAACATCTGCAGATGTTGTTTATGTATGTGGGGGGTGCTTGTGTATTTACATTTGAGAACACACACCCTGTCTTCCAGTCAGCCAAATCCTCCTCCCCTAATTTATTCATGGAGGAAAAGGTTATGTTTCCTTTAGATTTTGAGGGTGTTTTGTTTAGTTTTTTCTTGCAAGGAACTTCCTAAAAAGAAAGGCTAAGGGAGTGTTGCAGGAAAAGCAGTGTTGGCTGAAAAGTTTGGTTACCCCTAAGTGCCATTCCCAGTTCCTAAGATGCAGAAGGAGCTGGGATGAAAAGGTCAGAAGTTGCTAGTGTAGTTCATGTTAATACAACATGACAAATGTTGTGTTATAAACACAGTAGAAACTCTTTGTCTTGTTAGAGATCTGGAAATGTAGTAACTTGGTAAGCCTGAAGAGTGGTTTGGCATTATTATTTTAAACTTCACAGATAAAAGAAGCTGAGTGAGAAACTTTGCAGCCCCTTACTATGGGTGAAATGTAGAGAAGTCTGCCTTGGCTTCTATTGATTATCTTAATTGCCTCAAGATATCAAGGTTTTCCCAATGCCATTACTATCTTTGTGACTGTTCGATAGGATACAGAATATATGTTGATAAATAAAACACTCTGTAAATGGAGATGCTGAAAAATTAACTCTTCCTTCTCTCTCCTGTTTTTGCAGCGGAACCCCTGCCTTTAATGGACTTGTGCCGAAGATCAATTCGTTTTGCTCTTGGCAGAGACCGCCTGCATGACATAGAAATTCTACCTTTGCCTCTGTCTCTGAAAAATTATTTACAGTACCAATAAGACATCTACAACCCTCTGGCCTCACATTGGACTTCATCAATGCAAATGGCAGAAAATTGTTTACAGCAAAATATAAATCTTTGTGATGGACACTTAAGTGTTATTTAATTTTTAATATATATTTTTTTCTGAACCAGTGAAAGCAGATCACTGCGGGGGACTACTAAAGAATGTGAAAACATTGATTTGATCGAGGTTCATGTGCTATCTGTTGCCTGTTGTGTTTACAGTCCTGAAGGCTGTAATTCTCATCTTTCATTCATTGGTTTATCTTTGTTGCCTCTGGTAAATGCCAATAGAAAATCTGACCTGCAAGATTCACTGTCCTGCAGGACAGAGCATTCTTCAAGACTATGATTTTTTTTTTTTCCCTCTCTCCCACGCTTCACCCCAATAAATAAAAATAAATTAGCAAAGGAAAGGTCTTGACAGTAACTTTTGAAAAATGTTTAAACTTTGTCTTTTGTATGCAGAGTTGTTGAGAGTTCTGAGTGTTCAGTGCTCAACATAATTAGGCCTATAATATCTAAAAGCTCTAATGTTTAAAAAAAACCAGATTAATGTCTAGAAGAAGAGTATGTGATTTAAAACATGAGGGGACAAAAACCAGTTTATGTGTCAGATCAGTTTCTGGACTTGGTAGCAGTAAGGTGCAGTTCGTTTTCAAGACCAAATCTAGTCCCTCCAAAGTTCTGCAGTTTATAACAAAGTGTTCACTGTCCCAAGAATTTAGGCTATTCATATTTTAGAAAGCTTGTCACTTTTTTTTTTATTTGAACAAATTTATAATTTTTATGTGGTATGAACTCTAAGTACTTTGTTTTCTTTTTAATGTATGTGTGGTTATAATGTTTATTTATCTGTTTAGCGTCTGTGGAGTTCTCATTTAACTGTTTTCCATCTTGGGGTGACTGATTTTGGTTTTTCCCCCAGCTCCATCTGAAATGTATCCATTTTTCAGGCTCATCCCTTTTTTTTAAAGATGCTGCTTTCTATTTGCGTTTCTTACATGTTTCAAATTATCTGCCTGAATCAGTTATCTAGTTTTTAAACTGGAAGTTGTTGTTATGGCAGAATGTCAAATGTTTAGACTGAGCTGCCTTCAGCATATTTTAATGTGAATTTACTGATGAATGAGGAGAAAATTTCTAATAAAGTCTACTGTCCAAAGTAAAACCCCTATCTGTTTTGATGAAGTGTTAAAGCTGCTCATAGCCCAGAGCTGAAGTTCAGTTCCTTGTGCAGCTTTGCAAATGTTTCTGTTTGGTTCTTCTGTGGGATTGCTGCTCTGTGGAGAGACATGGCAGGCAATGTCCTGTGCCATTCCTGATTCATCCCACTCACCCTGAGTATGGCTGTGCTCTTGCTTTTAACACCATTGTGCTCAGATGCCTCTGAACAAAACCTCACTCTGTGCCAAGCTGCGCTTTGGGACTTGCTGCTTTTGAGGAAGGTTGGAGTTTGACTGCTGTGCATTGAGGATCCAGGCAAAACCAGTGACCCACAGATGGCTGCCCTGCTCTCAGTCACCCCTGGGAACAGAATTACAGTTCAAGCTGGAAAAGAGAAATGTGAGATAAACAGAATACAGCAACACAAGCAAGAGTGAAAGCAACAAGTGCAAGGTAGCATAGGGATGTCAAAAATTAAATAGCTAATATTTGCGTGTCTGGGCTTAACTGTAGGCTGATGCCTGCTTCAGCATGGAATTATTTTGGACTTGCTTTCACTTAAGGTGAGAGGAACATACTGCATTCTTTCCCTTAATCTTACAAAGGGGAAAAAACTACAGCTGTGATCCACATTTCTTACTTTTCCTGCTTGCTTTATTTCATTTAAACATTTTGTCTTAGTAGGTACGCAGGAAGAAGGAGCTTTAAAAGTATAAAAGCTCATACAAAAGGCAGAACAAATCTGTGTCAAGTAATGTGTCATAAGAAAGCTAAGCAGCTGCTCAGGAATGGCAGAGCAGTCCTGGTAGACCTTATTTTTTCCACCACTGAAGTCCATGTTAGGTAAGCATTTCCTAAAATTAGTGTTCTACTGTGTGTATCTAGAGACCTCATGTTCCCTTGAATAACTTTAGTGACACAACTGTTCTTTCACTTCACCCAGGCCAACAGCTTTTTAATGTTATGGTAAAGTGGAAATCGATACCATAAGACAACTTAATAGTGCCTCTGTATATTAATTAATCTAATTACATTACAGTTGCATTGGAATTTCAGTTCGTGTCCCTTCTGTGATGATTCCTCTAAACCAAACATCCTTATTTTAACTTTCAAATATTTTTTCTAACACATGTCTTGCAGGAGTGCTAATTTCACAGGAACGATAATTTTGTTCTTTTACTGTTTCCTAATTACATGTTGTGATTCTGTGGATGGTAGATACACTCCTTCATATGGGATTAGGGCCATGTTTTTGAGGATCAAAGTCTTTTTGATGCAGTTTTCTTGGTCCTCAGAAGCCTTGTAATGAGAATGCACCATGGGGAGTATTAATTTTACTTCAGTGTTCTTCCTAATCATCCCTGTGCAAATGGATTCTCTTCCAAGAGGGTTTATGGGAAACACAGAGTACAGGTAAGAATAATCAAGCATTGAGGCTAAACAAGTGGTCAGAGATCCTCACAAAGTGTACCAGGAAGAGTCATCTCTGCCAGTGAGCTCCAGCCTGGCTGTGTGTCCCTCACATTGATTCTCCAGGCTCCCTGTACCAGACTGCAAACCTTGTTTACTGTCTGCTACAGGAGGGCATTGAGCAATAATTTATGAAGTGGCCATACACTGGCTTTTGCCCAAATCAGAGGTCAAATATTAAGTCGTTACCTTTCTTCAACCAAAGCAGTTAAAACTTCTCAGAATCTCTCTCCTGGCAACCTAAATGCAGGAAGATCCTTACCCAGAGGTCCACTCTGGGGAGTGTCTGAGAGAGGGGATGATCCCTTACTGCAGAGCTGCACTGCGTCGAGATTTGGAGTGAGATCTTCCTTGCCTCTGTATTTTTAATTTCTAGCCAATTCTGATTTTCATCACATGAAAAAGCACAGACAATACATGTGGTGGTTTTCAGCTTTCATTGTGTCCCTGTGCTTTAGCAAAAGGAGCAGAGCTTTTCTAGACATGATCTGGAAGTGCATTTCAGAATCCCAGAACATTCTGCATTGGAAGGACCCACAAGGATTGTTGAGCCTGACTCTCCAGTGAATGGCCCATGTGGGGCTGGAACCCACAGCCTTTTATTAGCACCCTGCTTTGAGCAACTGAGCTGATGTCACACCCAGTGTTCCCATGGCTGGTAAACTAAGGGGAACTGGAGCTCTGTAATACAAAACACAGGAGTCTTTATCATAGTATTTGAAGGCAAAGGGCACATGCCTGGGACCTGCAACCAAATTGCAACCTTTGTGATGGGTGCTTGCTAATTAGTGGGTTGCAATAGGAAATATTACACCTACTCTGCACTTGATTCTCTAATGTGGCTCCTTTGTAGGAATTACTGAAGGTTTCAGAACCCTTCTGTGGTTAAGACTTTTGGGAGCATGCATCATAGCTTCTCTTTACTTTCTCAGTATTGCCGTTCTCCCTTCTGCAGCTCCTCTGAGGGAGGGGAATTGATTGATCCCCCTGGAGGTGCTGCTTTGATCACAATTCACAGGTGCTTTAACCTGAGTGACAGACTCAGCTTTTAGACTTACTAAAGCTGTAATTTTATAACACCTACATTTGTAGTCAAATTTGAGAAGCCACTGTCCTTTGGTGTAGCAGCTGTCACACACATATCCCACTACTAGGCTGACAAAATCTGTTCTACAAAAGCTTTATTTCTGCTTCTGATTGAACCACTGGGGATGTGTTGAAATGTCTGCGTTCTCATCCAGAGACAATATAGTACAATCCGTAGAGAAATCACGAAGTTCCATTTTAGTCTTCACATGTAGTCTTTCTGATGCTCAAGTTTTTATATCAACAGATCAGCTCTTACTGTTGAGGTAGGACTTTGGAGCAGTTTCTCAATGTTCACTTGAAGCTGGGAAAAGCTGTTACAGAGCAGACATGTACAAATCATTTGAGTGTTTTTGATAGTTATAAAAGAGCAGCAAGCCAGAAATGCTATAAAATTTCCTTCTCATCTCCATTACAGTTGGTATTGTTAAACTATAACCATATGTTCTGCTGTCAGTCAGCGGCCGGCGCTGCACAGCGAGCTCTGCATCAGCTCCAGCAGAGCTCATTCAGGTACAATTCCCACTGACATCAGTGGGAGATCTGCCTGAGTCAGCACGGCTGCTTTTGGTTCCCATGTAGAGATCCCCAAACATTTCCAATACATTGTATTGAGCCATACTTTATTATATGTAAGCAATGTCAAGCAGATGGTTTCTGCAGCAGTTTTTCTAATTTGGCAAAACATGCTGGCAAGTGTAGTTAGGTGAACGTTGTGAGAAAGTTGAACGAAAAAATGCATCTCGTTGAGGCTGAGAGCAGCATTCAAAGGGGAAGCCAGACTTCTTGGCTCCTTGGTGATGGTTTTTCATTTATAAACCTTTAGATTCTCAGTGATTCTTATTCTGTATGCCTAAAGGAATGTAGGATCTTTATCCATTCCTGTTTATATCAAAAGAATGTCTGCTGATCATGAAGTGAAAATCCCTTTGTTTGCTTGATTCAAAAAGACACCAAAAAACCCTCCTTCCTCCTTGGAAAATGTTCTCTGTAGACATAGAGCCATGGGAAATACACAACACACATCAGCCTGGATGTCCCCCTTCCACCTCCTTTTTTTTTTTTTTCTTGAGGTAGCAACTGTTCCTTCAGAGATCTCAGTGTGTTCTGCAGGCATTGTCTAAAATAGAAATGTTTTGGAATGTCTGCAGCAAAGCTGAACACCCTGCTGAAGGTATGTTGAAGGAAATTTGGTTGTACTGTGGTGGGGACAGAGAACAAAGAAACAGAGCTTAGGACAATTGTGTTTGCCTTGCTTTCTTTTTTTTAACCCCACTATAGAGTACAAGTAAATTCAGAGGGGAAAGGGATAAAGAAAAGTTGTTCATGCTTTCATCACCATCAGGTGTTTAGTGTTGATGTTTAAAGCTTAAGCATCTTTCTTCCCCACTAAATCTTATTTGCACGTCATCCAAGCTCTACCATCCCAAAGCTCTCCCACTGACTGCAGGTGCTTCGAGTGTCTCTGAATGTCTCTGGGCTCTGCAGCTGTATAAAGTAGCACCCAATTCTACAGCTTGTCCTGTTAGACCTGGATTCATTTACTTCCAGGCAAGGAGCACAGCTGCGCTGTCACCATTGCCACTGCTGCAGGAACATGTGGGGTACCCAAAGCTGCTCCCATCCTTGGCAGGGCAGAGCTCAGTGTGGGGCAATTCCTGTGCCAGGAGCAGCAGGACAGCAGAGTGAGCACATCTGCAGCCAGCAATGGATGGCTGAGCTGAAGCAGGGCTGCGTTTCAGTTGGGAGGCAGCTTTGCAAATCCTGTTTAAAGCAGGCGTCAGGATCAGGTACTTGCACACTTTCATTTGTGTAGCTGTGAAAATTTGTAAGTTACATAGGCTCTGCTTTCTGCAGGTGACAGTAGATGTAAAGCAGAGCTCATGTATTTAATAACTTAATTGTATTAGAGGTGCTTACAGTGGAGACAGCTATGTTGGGTTTTCACAAACTGTGTCTCTGCCTTTTGAAAGCTACAGCACAAGAGGCAGGTGTCTTCAGACTTCTAAGGAAAAGCAAACAAAACACACAAGTGAGCTGATCTTTCTGCCAGTCCTCGTGTATGACAAATGCTACTGCCAGTTTTGAATACCACTCATAAACCAGCATCACAGAGGCACTTAGCTGAGATCAGAACTTCTTGATGGTGCCTGCATCAGTTTCCTCCATATTTATCTATTTTTTAAGGAGAAAAAGGTTTTAAATAAAGTTATTAAAATTGCAAGCTTAACTGGAAAATGCAGTCTTCTAATGAATAAAATGCTTATATCACACTTCAGACTTTATTAGTAGACACACAACAAACTGCTGCATACATGCCTGGGAAACTAGTGCATGTTTTTAATGGCAAAATGGTTCAGCCTTTTCTCATTTTACTGAGAAAATCAGTTTGGCAAGTGCATTGCTTCTCATGGAACAGCTCTAAGGCATGGGGCCAGAATTTCAATGTACATATTTTGGAAGTGTCTTCTGAAGCACAGTAAAGGTACCTGTGGCATTATTTTGGGGACTGAAGTTTTACTTTATTTGTAGATAACTTTTAACTTTTGGGAATTAATAAGATACAGATCCTTCTGAGCTAAATATTCTATCAGGTCTTGTCTAGAGGTGAAACAAACCAAAACCAAACTCCCTCCCCATAAATTAAGCTAGCTGGGTAAACTTGGCCTGGCATTAGGTGCTGCTGCTGTTAAAATGTTTCCCAAGTCATACCATCTAACTGCATAAATAAACCTCCATTTGAAAAAGCCACCTAGAAAAGGAAAAGATGTTTTGAGTGTTAGATTGGCCTCCAGAAGGTCTAAGTTGAAGTCCAATTTGTGCCAGAAACTCTTATGTCCTTGATTATTTGCTGATTCTCCCTCCACCCCTGCCTCTGTCATTTCCTGTGTACATCCAAGAAAAAGTCCAATTTTTCCAGTTTTCCTTATACAAATAAAAGCACCCAACTCATTTATTCATAATTTTTAACCTTGCTGCATCTTTTAGCTCACTGGTATTTGGGACTGGGTCTGTGTTTCCCAAGCGAAGCTTCATGGAAATCCACCTTGTAATGTCATTCTTTTCCTCATCATCCACACTGGGGAAAGCATCTTTACTACTGAACTGAGCTGTTCATGACTCCAAGAGCTCACTCCAAAGGATGCTGGGTTGTGTCACAGTAGTGGCTTGCAGTTGGACTGAACTAATTCATTTTTAATGTAATAACTGTCCAGTTATTAAGTCCAGTGTCCCCAAATGGCCTCATTCTGCACATACATACAAAGACACAAGAGACCACTCCTAACCTGCAGCTAATACATCTTTTGTCTTGTGTATTTGCCTTTTATATGCAATTTCTCTTGACTCTTCTACTGGGTCCTCATTCTGGGAAAACCACAGTGGGTGCTTCAGCCTTCTGTGAGCCTCGTTAAATTTGCCTTCTCAAAAGGATCAGCAGTATTCAATGTAAGAATTTGTTTTAGATGAAAGTTCTTTGAGCTGTCACAAGAGCATTGCAGAAGATTGGAATAAATATGAATTTTAATAATAGAGCTGCTTAATGTTGAGGTTTAAAACTCCATGCTTCAGTTCCTCTCACATCATTAATTCTCCCCCACTAAGGAATGTTACACACAACTTTACTATCAGTGATTACTCTGACATAAAAATAAAATAAATAAATCTGTAGTTGTAATACAGAAACTTCCTCCTCTCAGATCCATGACTTCCAGCTTCCTGCTGAATGTGAGCTGAAAAAAAGAGATCTGGAGGGGCTGGTTCCTTGCATTGCTTGTGTTCCCATCCCCCACAGAAGTGGGAACAAATGTTTTTAATTGTCAAATAACAGATGATAAATGGACAGCTGTGATAGAAACCTCTCTTAGGATGTTGTGTCTTGTGCACTGAAAGGTGAAATAAGAGATTTTTTTTTCCCAAAAAACTATATCTCACCAGAAAGATCTCCTAAATGTTTGTTTTCTAAACATGTGTGTCCTGTTGGGCATGAGGAGATGCTTCTAATACTTTTGAAATACTAACCTTTTGGATCAGGGAACTCTGTGACTTTGGAAATGGGAGGACACTTTAGATCATGCCCTCTTTTTATTTCTTTTATCTTTAGTTAAGGCTTTGAAGTTTTCTTTGATATCTAGGTTTAGAATATATTTGTAGAAATATAAAAATATTATTTTTTTCTTCTGTGAGTTTCCTTACTGAATCAATGAGTTTTTATGGTCTTGCTATAATTAAAGAAATTTGAGGGTCAAATGATGTCTTTTATGAGACCAACTGATTGAAATTCAAAAGAAGAGACACTTTCAGGCACAGAAATTCTTCACTGAAATACAAACACCAGTTTTCAAATTTCAGATTAAGAACAGTTTAAACTTGATTTCGCTACACAGAAATTTGAGAGTTGATAAGTGTACTGGTTCTGTACCCTATTACGATTTTTTCTATTCCTGAACCAACAGCAATTCCTGTGTGTTCTGATGAACCCACCTTTCCTCTCTCTGATGTCTGAGTCTTCCCTCATTGTGTTGCAGGCATAAACCTCTCTGATGATATCATTGATTAACTTGTGCAAGCTAAACTTGTATCACGAGTTTCACGCTGTATTTTGCCTTGAGGATCAAAGCTTCAGCCTGCATATCCTGAAAGCTGGTCTGGCTTTTAGAGTATAGCCTTAGTCACGTTAAAGATATTATCTTTGTAAATTCAGCCCTGTATATATCTTGCAGTAATGGTGTTATGTTCACACCATCACTTCTACAGAGAAGGTAACTAAAAAGAGCAGATGTCATATATTTGATCAAGATCCTTCCCTTTCATGAACTTCCTGTTTAAAGAAAACAAAGATGAATGAGTTCTGAGAATTTGAGTTCTCTGCTGTTTGCACAGAGCTCCTTTTTGAATGTTTTTGTAGGCTTACACCTACTCTACTCTCATGCAGAAACACGGCAGGAGTTTACTAGGAATTTCTGTAATGGAGTAAAAAGAAGAAAAAGACCTCCAAAGCTCTCTTTTAAATACAATAGAGAGAAGGAAAAAGCAAGCACAGCAAAATGTCTGGTTTTTTACCAGTTAGAAGGCCAATAGTAAATTAACAATTTGTGTGCAATAGTTTTATTTTCTATTCTCCCAGCCATCCCATCCAAACATTTTCAATTCTCTTTCACACACCTCCCTGGTTTGCCCAGGCTTCAAAGCAGCCAGCTGAAGGCACTTCTCTCCCTTGCAGTCCATGTTGCTCCTGCCAAAGCACAGGCTGAAGTCTCGCTTCCCTTGGCCGGTGCAGGGCAGCCCCATCAACTGTGGCCACGTTTCTTGGCCTAAAGCTCTCTCTTGTTGGTCTGCAGTGGAAATGGGAGCTCTCTGCCTACAGGTCCTGGTGAGTGAAGGTGATTTCTAAACAGGCAATCCTGGCCTTTGGTAACACAAAGTAGTATAGAAACAGACAAAACAAATGAAAACACATTTTCCCAGATCTTACTTTCCATCCCACCATGAACTATGAATAGGGGTTTTTAAAATCAGCATTTGGGATCCCCTGACATTTGCACATCAAAGCTTTTATTTAAAATTGAAGATTTTTCTCCCCACTTTTCAGCGTCTTAGCTTTCGGTGAGGAATTGTCTCCTGGCACAGAATATGCCCTCTCTGTTCCTCTCTTACACTGTCAGTTCCTGGAATTTAGAAATTATTTCACAGTGATTTGTGTCCTTTTGTTCTAGAGAAACTCCTTCACTCTAATCCTTTTCTGCAAGAAAAGCAGCACAAAACTGTTGCCTCCAGTCTTCTCAAGAAGGGCAGCTACTCTTGCTTTATTAGGAGAAGGAGTGTGAAATGGTAAGAGGGAGGCAAATCAACTAGAATTTAGAAATTACAGATACAGGTTCTTCAAATCATAAACCCTACATGTCTTGGCAAGTGCGAAGTTGGATGAAAAGTCAAATTTCACTCTTACTAGAACTTGCTAAGCAGTGGATGGAAAACACAGCTTCAGAGACATTTCTGAATTCCTATGTCAACCTTAAAGCAGATTTTCAGCTGTCTGTGGTTCCTAACTCAATAAATTCCAGGCAAGCAAAGCTGCTCTTGGCTACCTGTTGCCTCTCCCAAGATCCTTCTGCCTGATGTTTGCTTTCTCTGCAATACAAGCACACCGAGGACATCCCAAAACATCATTATCTGCAGTACACAGTAAGCAATGCAGAGAAAATCTCTTTCTGTGGCAAGCTTGTCTGTACAGCTTGCCCTGGCTGGTGAAGGGAGGGAGAACAATGAAGATTTTCTTGAACAGCTTTTTTTCCTTAGCACCAATATGGGAATATAAGGGGGAAAGAAATCACATGTTTTCACAGACTTTTAGGTCTAATAGGAATTCTTATTTCATAATTTTAGAAAGAAAGTCATAACTTAGCAAGCCAAATTCCTTCTGTTGGACTATGATGAAACACTTCTATTGGACTGTGATGCTTAGCTAGAGAACAATAAATGTGTTTTTCATTCACTTTTTCTTATTATAACTTGTTCCAGTTCTGGAAAACAACTGCAATTAATGGTAAGAATGAAGTTCTTTCCCTCACCTGAAATTATCTACCCGGAGCTCTGAGCCACTGGTGCTGGTTCTTGTGTGAAATTTAAGAATGAAGTAGCAGAGTATTATCTTACCAATCTGATGCATATGCACTGTCAATTAATCACAACTTGATCTTCTTTTGATGATCTAACCATACAGTGAAATCTTAAATTGTAAAGAAACATCTCTAACTTTTGCTAAAGGTCAAATCTCTCTGTGCCAGATTCTACAATCTCTTTAAAATGGTTTTATGAGTCAATGGTCTACAGCCAGGTAAAAAAAATTCTGTCTCTGGCCGTCCCTCACTTCATTTTTGATGTGAGGAACAGATTATCCCTTGCTTTCTCTTTCTTTCCTTGTTTCATTTGCTGTGGAATTGCTTTGAAAATTTATATTAGCTGCATGTCTGTTGTGACCCACATGTTTTTTAGCTTCTACTTTCTGAAATAGTATCTCATAATTAAAACCTGGTAACTTGTTCTTTGATATACATAACTTTTTTTTTCATTAGCATTTGAATGGGTCTAATTCTTCAAGTAGTCCCATTTTTTTTTCTGTACAACTGCCTTGTTCTCTGTCATAATCTCTCACCCCATCAGTCCTATTTTTAGTCTGTAAATTTCATAACCTGTGATCTGAGAGTTGCAACCGAATCACCATGGAAACTTCAAACAGCAGTTTTGGACTCCACTGGAAATACTTTTCAGTAATGATCACCTGTGGATGACCTCTTCAGGGGTTAGCAGCAGTCACAGCTAATCTGCAAAATGGGCACTTTGCTCAGGGTGCTGTCATTTCCTAAAATAAGCCATCAGGTACTGGGTCAGATTGTTCACCAAAGTTAAAATAGTGCTTTCTTTTTTTGCAGCTTAAAATGAAGTTCAAAAGAACTATGTGAGGGAGAGGTGGAAAAGACTGGTGAACAAAACTGTGGAGTTCAGGAAGGGAACCAAAAGAGAGAAGGCAATGGGGAAAAAAAAGAGAATCTTTGTTCCAAATAGAAGTATGGTAAAGTTTCCTGGCGACCTAATGGCTTGACACCGTCATTGTGACATTCTCCGAAAAACATTGAGCAGCTTCTTCAAGGTCATATGATTTTTTTTTTTTTTAACAGCAGTTTGGGTTTTTAAACTTTTCTTTGTATTTCAGTTATGCTCATGCTGTGCACTTTGAGTTGTTGATTACATTGTTTTATTTATTTTATGTGTGTGAGTTTTCTGACTAAAACATTGAGGCATTGTCAATTCTCTTCCATTTGACTGTATTTCATGAACACCTTTCAAAGCACTGCATCGGACTGGTAATATTAGTAATCTGATTTTGTCCCATGTTTCTCATGTCTCAGTCTGTAGGGAGTGTTGGAGGTCGAAAGGATGTAAAGAGTTATTGCTGTACAAGTGGTTGCCTCAAAAGAGAGTTGCTGAACTGAAAAGCATTTCCTGCAATGCACTTCACAAAGAAACCATAAGCATTTGCTGAACACACAGTGATACAAGTTCTCTTTCTAGTTTTGACACAGACTTGGCTCTTCTTCATTTATAGATGTCTGAACGCAGTCACTCTTTCCAAGGAGTTAATAAGTGAGAATGCTTTCTCTAAATGTATCAATCTCCGGTGCTCCAGACATATTTGGAGAGATAAAAGGACAATGAAGATGCTAATGAGGTACTTAAGGTTACAAAACCACTACTGGGGTAGTTTCCATTAAGCATCAGTTTCTTGGTCCTGCAGAGGCTGATGGACTTATAGTAACGATGCTGGATCAAGTTTTTGGGATTTGCAGTAAGATGCTGTGACTGAGTTGTGCTCACAGGTTCTCAGGAGATGCCAAGGTCTCACAGCCCGGCAGCCTCCCGTGTGTCTGTTGAGGAAGGAGTACATGGTTTGGCACCCTGGCAGGTGTTACCCCAGGCTTGGCTAGCAGCACACATTGGGAATCCGTTGGGGTCATTAGAGGTGATGAGGGGCAGCTGGGGGAGAAGTGCTCTGACAATCACCTCACACAGCTGGCCTCGAGTGCCATTCGCACTGCCACAGCCGAGGCAGGAGGAGCCCGGGGTGGGATTCTCTCCTCTCACAGGAACTACGAGCAAGGTTGCCTCTGAAAGGTCCTGCTTGCTCCCTGCCTTTCTGTATTAGCACTCAACATGTTATTATGTAATTTATTTCCAGTCAGATAGAATGACTGTGTAAAATAGATCAGAAAATGCAAAGCCAAACCAAAGCTGCCATTGCCTTTACATCCTCGTAAAGAGACAGTTCTTCAGCTCTCCAGGGGTAAGCTAAGAAAGCACATCTGTCTTTTCTGTCTTAAAGTTTCTGCTGAGTTCTGTATTTTATATTGTGTTTTATTTACTTGATGATATCAAAAACCATCATTCCGTGGCCCTGCTGGCACCTGCAGGGGAAGGTGTGTGAGGGCTGCTCACCTGGGGGATGGCACAGTGAAGGTGTGTGAGGGCTGCTCACCTGAGGGATGGCACTGTGAAGGTGTGTGAGGGCTGCTCACCTGAGGGATGGCACAGTGAAGGTGTGTGAGGGCTGCTCACCTGAGGGATGGCACTGTGAAGGTGTGTGAGGGCTGCTCACCTGGGGGATGGCACTGTGAAGGTGTGTGAGAGCCTCTTACCTCAGGGGTTGGTGGATCAGGCCCAAATGTGTTTGTTCCTTCCTTGAGGGTGTTTTTTTCTCTAGAGAAGGGAGAGCTGGTGGAGGTGGGAGGGCAGGATTGGCCTCAGTCCTGTCTGTGTGTGGGGACCAGGGCAGGCAGCCTGGATGGTGGTGGGAAAGAAGTGGTGCCTGAATCTTGGAAAAGACAATCCTCAGCTGAGGGGAACCCCTGAAGCAAATGGCAGCAGAGGGGCAATGTCAGTGTAATACATTTGCCAGGGAGGGAAACACAGCTTTTAAGGTGAAGAAGACAAATATATGCTCTCCCAGCAAAGGGTAACACGGTGGGTGCTCCTGAGGGCTGGCCTTCTCCTCAGGGGTGATGGTCATGGTGCCAGTGAGGTGAGGGGCACCCTGCAAACCCCAGAGGCTGAGCTGGGGAGATGAAACTGTCCCAGTAATGGCCTTGGTGATGTTTGCTCTGCCCAGGCAACACAGGGTGGGTGTGATGGTCTGTCCTGAGCCACAGGAAGGGTTTGGCTGAGCAATGGCTCAGGCAGCATAAACCCCTTTTAAGGTTTGGGTGTATTTTGTCCCTTCAGCCTGGTCATCCTTGCTGGGTATAAGTAAACATTGAAGGGGAAATGCAAGCATAATTCTTTGCCCCTCAGCTTAGGCCTGGCACAGTTTTCAGCTGTCCTTTTCCACAGCTGTGTTTTACTGATCATCTTCTTCTGGCCTTAACTGCATTGTTATGTTTTGGTGTATTTCATGTTATTGATGTATTTTCCTGTGGGTGCATATGTATAAAGTGAGGAATCCAGCTTGGGTTGTGGTTGCTGACATTGCATTCAGTTTTTTTCCTGAGTGAAATCATGATTTGCTGTTAAATAATTCAAACCCTATTCAGATTGATCCATTTTACTGTCTAAGACCTGCAGAGATCATGTGATATGGCAGGAGGCCACGAGCTTATCAGTTAGCACAGAGGGGCGATACCTGGTGTTGGCACAGCATCAGCTGTCAGCAATTCTAATAACCCACCAGCACCCACTCAGGCAGACTGACAGATATTTCTGGGCTTCTTCTTTTTGTTGGGTTTTTTTTTTTCTTCTTATGGTGTCCTTTTCTGATTTCTTTTAAGAGGCTATGCTATGATAATTGTGCGTTACTAACTTTTGCCTAATTGCTTCAATATTCTGAATTTGACTTTCTGTTTTACAGCACCCCATTCATAGATTATTGCATGATGATTCATGTCCTGTTGTGTTGGTTGCTAAATTAACTCAAAAGAGTGAAGCATAGCATGTATTCAGCACTTTCTGCACAGAAAATTTGTGAATGCACTCAGCTGCCTGCCTTGGAAGACTGATGCCAAATGGCTTGTGATGTACTTTATTGCAGCTCTTCCAGCTGGGTGTTTCAGGTTTCTCATAATTCAAAGTAATAGAAAAGATTAGAAAAATGTGGTTATTCTATGATCTTACTTTCCCAGGTTTGCTGTCATAAATCACCCTAAGAGCCTGTAGCTGCTGATGAAAAGGGTAATCCAATCTCTCCCTCTAATCCCCAGCAGTGACTGTGCACTGCCTTCCCTGTGTCAGTGGCAGCAGTTGTGTGGCCATACAGGCAGCAGAAGAGGAAGAAAATAAATAAACTTTTAGCTGTTTCAGCATGTTTTCTGACTTGCCATATACCAGTGATTGCTGGTGGTGACGTGAAAAAGGGCAGGAGGATACAGACATGAGTGTGGGCTCTGATGGGTTTAAAGTGATGATGAAATCACATCTGAAGAGCAGCACAAAGGGAAGAGGAATTCATCTTTTGTGCAGATATGCTGTGTCTTTTTTCCCCAAAAAATTATTTGCAAATTCTTATTTGCAAATAAGAAACACTTTCTCAGTTTTCATCTGCATTTTTTAAAGCTTCGTCTTGAGCTGCTCATCCTGTACTCCTCAAAACAGCAGGGTGTTTACTGAGCAGAGGGAAGTGCATTAGCTGAGGAATCGTGAGATTGCAAGTGGAATTCTTTTGTTAACACTCATATTTCATGTCAGCATGTTTTTGTTTTCTTTTTGGCTTCTGTTGATCTTAAAACGTATGTAGACAGCTCTTATTAGAATATGAATTATGCCCATTATGTATTTTTTAGGCTTTCAAATCAATCTTAGTGCTAGTACTATTCCTGTTATCCTGGTAGAAGTTTTCTTTGGACTTTTTTTTTTTTGGTTGAGGTTGAGCAAACTTGAGGTTTGCTTTGTGTTTCAGGTAGTTGTAGAGTTCTCTGCTTCAGAAGGCTGCGTGGGGTTTTTTTGTTTGAGTTTTTTTCCCCAGAATGTTATTGGAAAGCAACTCAAAGTCACTGTTTTAGGCAATTATTCTTATGAGAGCTGTGTAGGTCATAGGTCACAATGTATTTTCTAGGCGTTCCTCAGTTCCAGACTCTTCATCAGGAAGGTTTTAATTTCCTTATTTTCTCATTGTTCACTTGATATTGAATGCAGTGGGGGCTTTTGTTTGTTTGTTTTGTTTTAACAATATCCATCTTACTGACAAATTGATTTATAGTCCTCCTGCTTTTAGGGCAAAGTCCTAGATAATCTAGGACTTTGTGGTTTTTGTGTTTTTCTCTGAATTTTCTTAAAGAAATGTAAGGATTTTCTAATCCTCTCTTAAATCTGGATGGTGTTTGAGCTGTAGGTGCAGAATCCTTCCTAAATGCTTTATCTCTGAAATCCTGTACCCTGGCCAGGTAAACTGGTGCATCAGTGGGTGAGCTCTAGTGAAATGTCTCTGTCCTGATGGGGATATTTTGTGTGAATGTTGAGGTAGTCTCTGTGATGCTGTGGATTCAGTGAAAGCCCACGTGGACTGTCACTCTTTAGTTTGGGTTTGTTTTCCTTACACTGCCACTCAGCGGTCAGTAATGTGCCATCAGGAGATTCTGAGAGCCGAGAAATGACTCTCCCAAATGGTCAGCTCCTTGTTTTGGGCGTTTTCCTTTCATGGTGGGATTGTTCTGGAACTCTCTCAGGGTTCAGAGGAAGCCTTGCTACATCACCAGATGAAATCCTGTTTAACTACAAAGTCTTCAAGCAATGCAATTGAATTCCATGCCAAGAACTTGCTGTTCTGCTGTAGAGAATCAAGATTGCACTTCCATTTAGAGAGAAGAGAATTAAATAAGAGGTTTGCTTTGGTTTTTTTCCTATTCTTTTCCTATTGCTGCTCTGTATGTCTTGAGATTTGTCTCACTTAGATGACTCATCTCTCCACAGTCCAGTAAAGAAATGGGAACATCTAAAGGGCAACCCAGCCTAGCCTGAACTCATTCCAATGAAATGAAAAAGAAAGGTGTTTAGGAGGAGAAATTAAACGTTTTTCATGTCCAAAAATATAGGCATGTAATTTAGAGTATTTGTAATATTTTAAAATTTAAAAGTATTCTAATTCCATATGGATAATTGGATACATTTAAATTCAAAATATGCATTTACAGATAATTATTTCAATTGCAATGCTTACTTTTTTAACAGTTTGATTAAATGAATTGCAAAATTGTGAATGTTTTTGATCAAGTAACCAATTGGAAAATTTTGCTCCTCTTGGTTTTCCAGAACCATTTCATTTTCAATGTGCATTTGGTGTGTGGTGGACACTTTCACAGGATGCTGCAAAACAGATGTGGCAATTCAGTTTTAAATGAAAGATCACAAATGGGGTGCTTTCATCCTTTTCTGTGAATGTGTGAGGAAATCAGTGGGACCTATCTGTGACCTATTTTTGAGCTGAACAAACAAGGGTGTTCTCTAATGGTTTTCTATGATTATTTTTCAAGTAGTAAGTTTATTGAAACACCTGAATATTGACATTTGAATTCCTGTTCTTTGGTTATCTAAATATCATGAAATAATTTTTGCAGTCTCTGATTGCATAATAGTGTCATCTTCCAGCTTATCAATTATTAGGTAGATAACTTGGATCTCAAACTTAAGTAGCTACGAAATGTTCCTGCAATGAAAGGTGCTTGTGAAAATTAGCACTTGTGAGTGCAGGAGGTTCATCAGACTGGCTCAGGAGTAGGGCATGTGGTGTGTGTAGTCACCAATGAATTGGGCCAGGCGGGACCTAAATTTTGCTGGTATTTTTCAGTTAGGAAAGTTTGAAAATGCTTGGAGATGGGGAAGTTTAATTTATGATGAAAGGTGCAGTTTGAATGCTTCCTTCTCACTATGTGTCTTTTACTGGCTGCATTTCACCATGGACTTTGCAGAGTAGGGATGCAAAGGGCTCCAGCTCAGATATTTGGGGTCAGATTAGAAGGTGACTTTCTGCCTGTGTCTTGACAGCTTAGAAGCAGCAGGGGCAAGGAAAGCAGCACAAAATGATGGTAAATTTCTCTCCTTTCTGAAAGGAGAAACATTTTTGGGAAAGTACAGTACAAGTGATGGGCTTGAAGAACAACGACTGTTGACTGAGCTGGAAGAGAACACAGCTTATTGTAGAAACATTTGATGTTATTAACCTTATTTCCAGGGTCATCATTAGAAAGGGGGATGAAAGGAAGAAGAAAGGAGGGCACACTGGATGATAAGGAGGAGCTGAAGAGGCAGCACTTCACCACGTGTGCAGTGGTTGGGACTGCTTTGGGCTGCTGCCATGCAGTGCTGGCTGTTGGATAGCATCACTGAGAGGCTGGAATGCTTAGCAGTTAGGATGAAACTCAGTCCCAAAACATCAAGTTAAAAGAATGTTTAAAAGAAATGCTGCTTTTTTAATCCCCTGCTAGACAATACACTTCAGGGACAAACTGAAAGTTTGTGCTTTGCAAAGAGAGAGGATAAAGCAGGTGGAAGCAGATGGCTTATGGTGGTTACCAATTGAAATGTGAGATGGAATTAAATAGAAAGCCTGGGCTATGTATTTCTGTGCTGAAATATATGACTAAGCCTGCAATTCAGCAAAAGCTTTTCAAAACCATCCCCAAATCCAGCTTTATTCAGCAACGGCATATTTTTCAAAAATGCCAACCTGCAAGTGAACAACACTGAGTCTGCTAAATTACTTGTGTGCTCTTGAGAATGTCACAGCATAACATGCAAATACTGATTCAGGAAGACATCCATACTAAGCAAAGGGTTTAAACAAAGGGTTATGTCCATTTTGGAATTAGGAGAGTTAACGTTGCTTCCATGACAAATTTCTTTCCATAAAGCTTAAGAACATGTTTAAATTTAAAGAAAATTAAATGGTCTCTTGAATTAGGGGCTAGCTCAGCAGAAGGAAACAGCTGAAGCAAGTATTATAAATTGATTGAAAACAACCAGAAATTGTTTTGGGAGGAATGTGACTGAAAATAAGGACTATGGTTTTAAACTAAGCTGAAAAATATTGTGATATTAAGAAAATGTGTTAATTCAACCTTTTTACTTTACCTTCTCTTGTGCTATGAACAGCTGTAAAAAAAGCCCAATTTTACGCCTAGGAGATAGGACATTTGCAGGTTCTGAGGATGATTAACAGTATGCATCAGTCTTTGGCAGGAATAACAGAGGAGTGAGTGAGAGTGATAGAGTTTAGTGTCTTGTAATGCTGCTGGTGCTCTCCATTTAAAACTTTCTTGCCTATTATTCATCCAAATCAGTACAAGCTATCTTCTTTCAAATTTTAGGCTTTCACAGCTCATTAAAATGTGAAGTTAGTCAAGCAAAATAATTCTGTCACCACTCAGTAACAAATCTTTAAGGATTGTTGAATACATTTGAAAATAGTCCAGGAGAACAGCTGCATAAGATTAATCATTCTAAGGACAAAACTTGATTTTTCCAGACCTGTATATACACCTCTCAGTTTCTTTTTCTCACATGAAAAGCCTATTCCTATAAAAAAGCTGAAACAAATCAAGCAACGATTACTTTTGACAAATCTGTCTTCTTTTCCAAACAATCAGTTAATAAAAATCTCAGGCAACGAGCAACTCAATGATGAGCCTTCTGAGTGTGGGGTTTCATTAAAGTCCAGCCTTATCACTGCACTTCCATCCTCATGTGGAATCAGGCCTGTGCATGGAGGTTGGCAACTCCAAGCCTGCCTGCCTGGTTCTTTGTGTGAGGCTTGGTGGTGACTCCAGGTCTGAAGTGTGTCAGGACTGAAAGGGCTCTTGAAGAGGTCTGGAGCATCAATTCATGTGGTTGTGCAAGAAGCACATGTCACCACTTACCTTATATCAACCACAGGAATTTAGCAGATGTCTGCTGTCTGTCTCCTGGGTTACCAACTGAGTGTTTTTCACTTCATACATGTGCCAAAAACAACAGAAGTTACAAATTTTTTTAATTTCATCTGGTTTTGTTTCCTTTCACTAAAGGGAAGCAAATATAGAGTTTATTTATGACAGAAGGAAATAATATTTTTGCAAAAATTCCATATTCCAAATTGTCCTCTGGCTTTGTGACATGTACTCCAGGATGAGAGTTCTCTGTCAGCTCTTCTCTGGCTGTAGCTCTATCAATATTAATAGAAACACTGAAGTCTGTGGAGCAAGATCTGCCGTGCAAAGAAATGTCTCTTTAATGAAACAATCATTGGTCTGGAGCAACCTATACTTTTGGAAAAAGCTGATCTCTGAATGCCCAAGAGGTCCCCTTACATTTCAGCTAGTCTGCTGAATTTTGCATGATTAAAGATGAGCAGCTTTTTTTTGTGTGAGAAAATGGTGATGGGTGTGGTGCATCTGTAAGTACAGACAGCAAAGGTACATCAAACTTTCTTGACATTTGAACATTCTACCTACATGAGTTCTAATGTTTATTTCATGGAAACTTATTCTTTTTGGAATATATTCATAAAGGCTATAAATTTGAGGCACACTGAATTTTCAGCACGTGTGAGCTAGCAGTTTGGTGATGGACAGAATGAACAAGCATTCACTGGGACATATTTTCTTTAGAAAGCTGAACTCTGAGTACCTGATGAACCTGAAAGCACAGTGGCTCCAATTAAGAACTGGTTGGCATTTTAGTGAGACAAACACTTTTTGGTGTTTACTGTAAATAAATAGCTAAGGTGCTGGAGACATAAAAGCAAAGAAGCACTATGATCACATGGCAGTGGTGTGGGGTTTTTTATTCTGTACTGTAATTAATTTAAATATATTGAAATTAGAAACACATACACTATATATATATTTCTTACAGGCCATAAGCCTGCACTTCTGTGTATATTCTTAACTGTTAATAGTTGGATGTGGATTTTTCCAGTTTATTTCAAGGACCAGGAAAAAGAAAGATGTTTAAGTAAGGGAGCAACATGTGAGCATTGCTCAAACAAGTTTGCTAGATTTTTCCAATGGAAACAGCAGGAGATCCCATTGGAATAACTGAACATCCCATCCGCCCCGCCAGTGATTCTGGGATTCAGCAACCACAGTGCACCTGGCGCCAGACAGTGTCTGCATTTGCAGAGTGTTTCTCTGGATAGGAATGGCCCAGCTGTCAGACACTGAGTCTGGGCAACTGAAAGATGACTGTGGTACAGATGGACAAAACTCTCTTGTCAGATTATGTTTCTGAAAGAGCAAAGTTTAAAAGAGTTTGTCAAAAATAACCACTGTGGTTTTGCAGGACAAAAATAAACATCATCATTTTGGGAATAAGTCAAATACTAAACAGGAAACAACTGTTTATTTTTAACAGTGAGGAGTTGGGATAAAACAGGGTTGCATGAAGCCACTTGCAAACACATAAATTATTAAGATGTGTTGCAGCTATTACTCAGATGCTCAATAGGATGAATTAAAACTTGCCTGTAAGGAATTAGGCAGGAATCTTTTAACCCTGCTACTGCTGTTTAGAAACTGTGCTCAGTGCTTATGGCTTCTATCTCTGGAAAAGGGATGGGATGCTTTGTGAGAGCTGTTACATGACACTTGCTTTGACAGGAGGTTGTTTAAGTTAATGAAAGCAAATTATCCCACTGTAACTTTTTTTTTTTTTTTTTAAGTATTTACACCAGTGTTTTGTGGAGAGCAGTGTTCTGTTCTTCACCATCATGCCCTTTGTAGCTTGAATCTTGGGTATTATTATCCTAGTTTTATGTCCTCTGCAGCCCACCATCAAAATGGTGCCAGTAGAGAGTAAGGCTCTTTGACAGGTGTTCATTCACTTTGACAGGTGACGAATGTTCATTCTGCTGTAGTAATTTTTAGTTTGTGGAAATGAAAGTACTTTTCAAGGGAGTTATGTTTATGCTATAGTTGGGGATATTGAGGCCAGTTGCCTCCCCAGGGTCACAGCAGCAGAGCCAACACAAGAACAAAGGTCTCCTGATGGAAAGCTGATTTCAGGCTTTACTTACAGCTGCAAGGGGCACAGATCTCTGTGTTATGAACAGCTGAGAGCATTCATGCTCTTTTCAAGAAACATTTTATAGGCAAAACAGATGAGACCAGTAACTCTCACATAATATAGTTGATAGGCAGGTTTAAGTTAATTTCCATTCCTCATTTATTGTTTATTCAAATAACATCTTTAGCACTTAAACTTGGTGGGAGCTGGAAGCACTGGACTCAGAAGCAAATTGAAGTGAATTTCATATAAAGGACAAAACATTCCTAAAGGCTGTGCAGATAGGCAAACTTTGAATTAGTTCTAATACATACTAATAACTTTTAAATGTTCATGAATCAGAGAAAGGTTTCCTTAAATAATTTAGTGTTTGCTAATGTCTGTGCCAACCAGAATATAAATATATCCAAAACTTCATGCAGATATAGTGACCTTCTTGTCTTACTATAATATTTACGCTATTTACCATCAGGTAATTTATGTGCTGTGGTGTTCATAGTATGCCTATAGAGTAAATATTCAATAGAAGGAGAGAAACAGATTTTTCTGTTAATCCTTCACAGGAGGAATATACACCTCTGTAAAATGGAATCTTTATTCAGGTATTTATATGGTGTTCCATTTCTTCATAAACCAGCTGTTGGGGCTTGGGTTTTTTCCCAAGAAAATGTTTTGAAACTCCTTCCCTTGTATGTTTGACAATGCTGCTTGTTTGTGAAAAACTGAAAATGTGATCATCCCCACCAGTATGATCAACAGCCTCACTTTGGCTCTCAAAATCAAGTCGCTTACTCACTTTGAGTCCTCTAAATTCCTCTTTAATCAATGAAAAAAGAGAGACAGTCTACCGAATGGCCACTTTCCTAAACCCTAGATACTGATATTAATGGGAATGTTGGATTATTTTGCATTATCTGGCCAATATTAGTCTACCATAGAGCAAAATGATCATTGTAGTTACGTAAGATTAAAATAATAACATTAAAATATATTGTAGGATTGTTGCAATGAGCAGTATTTAGGTCTATATCCTGTGCTCAGTTGTAGACCAAGTAATAATAAACATTTACTTTAAATAATTTACTTTAAATAAAATAAATATTTACTTGACATGGTAAAGTCTCTGAGGTGACAAGGCAAGTTCCTAACACAGATTTCAGCAGGTGTATGGTATATTATATGTGTGTAAGTTGTCCCGTCTAGATTGGTTATGAACTCAGTTTGGTGGAAGAAGTTGAGATGGAAAGTCTATGTGATCCCATGTTTCTACATAATTCCATTTCTGCTATTTCACTTCTTTTTTCTTTTTGCACCTGAACTATTATTTGATTTCTTGATTTATGGTAGTTTTTCTTTTCAGAGATGGGTGGCTTCTAGAAGGCAGAGCTGCATTTGTACTACCCAGCTTCAATTTCTCAATTTACCAAATGCCTTCATTGTGACCTTGAGTGAAGTGAATCTCAGGTATCCAAAGGTGCTTCTGAGCACATGAGCAAATTAAGGTCAGTCATGTTCTACTTCACTTCCCTGTCTTCCCCATTCATTCCAAAGTGGTTCTGAAGGTAAATAAACAAAGTAAAGGCTTTGTGGTGTATTACTGTGAGAGGAATTACAAGAGTACTTGAGGCAGTGAAATTATAATTCCTTTCTAGACAGTCCTTGACAGAGTCCTCGAACACTTCCCTCCCAATGTCATTGTGTGCAGTTAATGAGCTCCTGTAACAGAGTTGTGCTTTGGTACTTGAAATTCGGGGACATTCTCCAGCCGTAGCAGCATCTCAAGCCATGAGATCTGTTATCAATGTTAGCAAAATGCCACTTTCCTCACATCCAAAAAAGGCACATTGGCCATTAGCAACAATCTGCCCACCTGCCAGTGGATTCAGTGCACAAATCTACACAATCACTTGCGCTGTATTTCAAGGTGATGAAACACCACTGCAGAGATGGCATCCAGGAAAATGTGCTTTGCCCAAGCTGTCAAGTGGAGGCTGAGTATTTGTTATTGAGTAAAAGGGGACATACTTATTTTTGTACCACAATCCTGAGCAAATTTTATGGCTGAATTTGAATGATGGCTCAAATGTTACCTGAAGCATGCTCTCTCTTTATGTCAAAGAATGTAAATCAAATCAGGTATAAAAATTCAAGAGCTCTTGAGAGAGCTATGCAACTGGTACAAAACACGAGTAGCAATAAGTAGGCACTCTTTATTAAAAATGTTTTCTGGTGGGAGAAAAGGAATGTTTGCTTTGAAGTGAATGCTGAAGTGAATTAAGCAAGACTCTATCCAAGTCACAGTTAGCAATGTGGTTATTGGGCTCTATTTTTATCTGTTTACAACCATAAGTAAAACACCTACAAGCCCCATCCTTGGTAAGACTGAATATGGAAACACTAAACATGAGTAAATAATGATCTCCAACAGACCTGGTAACTGTAATCCAAAGCAACAAAATATTCTAAGAAAAAAGGGGCAAATCAACAAGTGTTGAAGGAGGTAGAAAATACTGGTAATTAAAAAAAACTCTTTCATTCAATGAATTATTTCCATATCCCTATAGTTACTATTTTCATCTGATGTGGTAACAGTTATCTGATGTTTTCTGAGAGTCATACTCATGAGGGTTTGGTAATGTGTTAATTTCCATAGTAATGTGCTTCATTTTTCTTTCTGTACTATGGAATCAGGTTTCTGTCAGCCTCTGGAGGAACTTCAGAAATGTAAGTTGGAAATGAATGGACACTGCATCAGTCACATTTACACTCTTGCCATGAGAGAAAGGCAGTTGTGGACTGGGCTTCAGGTTCCGGTGCTGTAGGTACTTTTCTTGACATGTAGATAAATCATGTCAGTGTTGTAGGATTGCAGGAAAATATAAAGTCAAACAGATTAATGTGACTGCCTGAGACTGCTGATGCATTTGCAGGAAGTGTCAAAAACATTAGCAGCACTACAGTTTTGCTTACAAAAGCGACAGGTTAGCTAAAATGGAATTGCTGTACCTTGCCTTAGCTGCATTATAATTTTTGTATGATTATACGAATACAAGCGAGTGACAACTGTGCTGACTGCAAAGCACTGCTGCTGGGTGGCATTAGAGAATCAGTTCTATCACTAGCATTGCTTCTTTCTGTGAAAGACTCCCACCTGGGCTTACAACTGCTGTGATGACTGAACTGCTTGCTGTCTGATTTCTTATTTTACCTTTCTGTGATATGGATGAGTTCACAGTTGTGATTGCCTGTGATTTTCCAAACAGCAAACATAGCACTTAATTTTGTAATAAATCATGACCGTAAAAATGGGCACAATAGCAGCTGTTATTTGGTTTAGTTTGAAACTAACATTTAGTTTCAAAGTAACACACAGATTTTTGAATCACTAGTGAAGACTCCTGTCCTTCTCAGGTGGTAGGAAAGATGTGGTTTACCAGATATTGTTGCCTTAGCCATTCCCCATCACCATATTTTAGAAAAAATGTTCAGTTCCTTAATTTGAGCTGTTTCTATGACTGTGCTTATAATCTGCTAATTATCCCTGCCAAAGAGAACTTGTTCTTTGTTTGTCAAAGGACCCAGGTATGGCTCATTGCTTCCAGAGCAAAAAAGTTGCTACCTTAAAACAACCCATTTGCCTGGTTAATACAGGTCCTGTATGCTCCAGAGAAACTGTTTTAGTCACACACCACTGCCAGGATAGGAGTGGAACTGTCAGCCACAGGTTGGCCCTGGTGGTTCAACAAATCTCATGCCTATAGCACTCCATTAGGCAGGTCAGTGAATCCTCTCCTCTCCCACTCATACTGGGCTGTTGAGAAGACCAGCTTTGGCAAAAGTGACCTTCCTCTGAGTAGTCCCTCTTGTGCATTTATGCTCTGTGGGCTCATGGTTCATCTCTTGTGTTTTGTAGCTCTTTTCGTGTATGGTGGAGATTGTTTTGTTCCTGTTTTAATAATTACAGACTGCATATTTTGCAAAGGTTTCCAGCTGCTGCTGCCATCTGTCCTCTTCACACACCACATAAAACATCTTTTTAATCAGCATTTGGTCTCTGTGGCCACAGGAGCTGGTGTGATGCAGACTCAGTACTGCTAGGGACAGGCAGCCTAGCAGAGGGCAGAATGAATCCTGAATGGTCCCTGTGGGGCTGGACTCAGCATATGGACTGTTTCTGTCAGTCTTACATCTTGTGCCTCTGGATGAGAGATCTGCAATGGGCTGTTGCTGACAGGAGCACACAGGTCAGCCCGGGAGACATTTGCTTTAGTATCCAGTGGGGTTTGACATTCTCTGTAACGATTTCCTACTGAAGCTGTACTTTCTCTTGTCCTGAGGGGTCTCATCTGTACCCATCATTGCCTCTCACACGTGGTAAACATCACTCACAGCATAGTAAATGTGCCCCTGAAAATATTGATCACTTCTTGCTCTGAGTGACCTCTTTATTTGTCATTGAATTTAGTTTTCTGGTCAGAACCTTTAATCTTTAGTTTTTAGAGTGACCAGAGATGAATGCTTCAAAGCACAAAAGAAGATAAAAATCTGTTACATCAAGTGGGACAGTCCCTCATGTCCCAGTAACCAACAGATAAGTGTGATGTGGATTTATCAGATCTCGTTTTGCTTTATTTTGAGTGATAGTTTCTTTTTAATTTTTTTTTTTAACTTTGGGGAGAACATCACTGTCCTCTTCGTACTTCAGGTGCAGAACATGGACTATCAATACAGCAGTCTCCAAAGAGATGGTTTATCTCTTTATGTGCTTCAATGCAATTTCTTTTCATTTTTCATCAATATTGTAGCATAAGGGAGATCTCTACAGAAAGCTGATAAAATTCTCCTTGTCTTCTATTACTGTGATAACCTAGGGGCCCACTCCGTGATTTCCAGCATTTTTCCTTTCTGCTATCTTAGCCAAATTCTCCTCTGTGAAGCTCTCTTGCCACTATGCTCTTAACTGAAATACTTTTGCTCTTAATTAGCTTTAATAATGTTCAGTCATTACAGTGGCCCAGTGGCCAGTGGGGCTCATTTATATCAGTTAAGGAATTATTTATATTGCTGCTGATTCCAGCTTCTTGCAGAATCAGAAAAACTGGATCCCGAGATAAAAATATTCTTTCAAGGAGATAAAGAGAAATTAAATTTTTCAAAAGACATTTTAGAAGTAGTGAGTAAAATATGTACACTCCTGTTGTTACCTTGATTTAACCAAATCTAAGAATAATAGGACCCTGTCTGGTTTAAGATCCCCTTAATTACTAGAACAAAAACTATCAAGAATAAAAAAATATATCTTATATTAATCCTGAACTCAGCTGCTCCATAGCAAAATCTTGCAGTGAGCCATTGAGAAGGAAGAGATAAAAGTGTGAACTGCAGATTTAGATGATCATTATGAAAAACTAATGATGTTTGGAGAGAAACACATTTACATAAGAAGGTATGGAGAAATTTACTAACTCCTTTTATATTTATATTATAATGATTCCCTAAAAGCTTCCACTAAATTCACCTTGCCAGGCAGTTGGGCTCAGCATGTAGCTGGAAAACAGAAGGGATGAAGGGAGTGTGTCCTGGAATCTCATGGGCATTGCACAAAACCTCTCAATCCTGTTGTTGAAAAGGGGCTTATCAATTCAGTCTGTGTTTTTGCCTCTTTGCCAACCAGCAGAGCCTCCATTTAGGATGTTTCTGAAATAGCTTCTCAGGTTTATAGAAGGGTAAAAGTGATCATGCTGTAAAGCCAGTGATCTCCCTTGCTTTCTTCAGTGGTAATTCCACCTCTCCTAGAGGAGTGCTCCATCTTAGAAACTATTTATTTAATGTTTTTACTTCCACTCAGATTTTTAACAGATGTCTAAAGCGGCAGTCACTATGAAGGGTGAATGGAGACCATGTGTCTGGCTGATTGGACATTTTATTTATTCCATATGGAATTACGAAAAAATGTTTAAACAACAGTATTTTAGTGCTGACAACTGTGTCAAGAAGAGCTTATCTAGCAAGAAGAGCAGGAATGATCTGTGTGAACTCCTTGGTGGCATGCAGTTCTGTCTGGATGAAAAGCAATGCAAATGAACGAAAACTTTTGAAGAAAAATAACTTTGTTTTGTTCTTTATTGCTTTGCTAGTTCTGTTGTGCACAAGCTGAAGCATCTAGGGAATCATGGAATCATTAAGGTTGGAAAGATCCTCTAGGATCATTGAATAAATTCTTAGACCAAACGCTGCCACATCAACTAAACCAGAGCACTAAGTGCCACCCCCAGTTGTTTCTTGAACACTTACAGGGATGGTGACTCCACCACTTCCCTGGGCAGCCCATTCCAGTGCTTAACCACCCTTTCAGGGAAGTGGGAAGGTGATGGGTTAAGACAGACTTGTGAGATAAGTAGCAAAGAATTGACTCTAGTTTTACTTGAGTCCCACCATGTGTGCCATTGTCACTGGGAATGTCATGGCTCTGGCACCTTGCACCTCTCTTGCCTCAGGCAGGCAGCCTGTCAGCCAACCTGGAAAAGAGTACTGGACAGCAACAGGACTGACAAGTGGTTTTGGTATAGCACATGAGTTTGGAAAAAGAAAGAAGTCAGGGAACGTGTTTGGTTCAAGTGTTTTTCCCAACCCTGAAGTTCTGTTGCAGTGTTTACAGGTCAAGGGTACACCCAAACTCAGTCTCAGCTGAATTTTTATTTCAGAAGCTACTCTGTTGTCTCCCCTGAATCACTTTATCTGTTCATTTGAATGTTTGGTAAAGGGAAGTGACCTTCCACACTCACTGATGCTTACAGGTATTGTTACTAATCAAGATTTATATTTATTTATACTTCTGGATCATAACATCCATGATGTTTCTCTGGCTGTTGGATTCATGTGACCTTCAAGAGAAGGAGAAAGATGAATTATTCCTATGCAATGTTATTTTCTTCTGTCTTTGTGTTGGGTAAGTATAGGGCTGCATTGTTGCATTCAGAAGCTCTGTATATTGCATATTTCACACTTTATTCTTAAATCTCTGCATTATTTGGTTTGTTGCCCCTTGTAATTTATGACAATGTTAATGAAGTCAGAATCACATATCTGTGCACACCTTTTCCTTTGCAGAGGTGCTGCTGGGAAAGCTCCACTTTTTCAGAGGTTCTCAAGTATTCTGTATCCAATTAGCTCACAGTCATGGATAGATAAAGTTCTCTTTAATTTTTCCACGCTCAAATTTAATGTGATCAGATAAAATATTAAACCATCAGAGAATTCAAAAAGGTTTTGCTACATTGGTTTTCTACAGTTACAGAATATAATTAATGAATTTGATAAAATTAATCAGCAAAATGCCTTTTTGAGTCTTGAGAATGAGATTTCTTTCCCACTACTTCCCAGCTCCATTCTGTCACCCTTGTTGTGCAGTGCCTTGCTGTGCAGGCATTCCTGTGGAGGTGTAGGTCCGGGTAGATCAAAGAGGGTGTTCTGCCCCAGCAAGGGTGACAGAATCAGGCCTTCTGTCACTTCACTCCAGGCATAACCATTTAATCCTTGTTAATAAATGTGTAACCATGGAGGGGATGACCAATTCTGTAGGAATCAAAACTTTGAGCAGTGCCTCAGGTCCTGAAGAGAGCAGAGTTAAAGGCTTTCAGTGGGAAGGTCACCCATTGTCCCCAAGTGTGTCATCAGCTGGGGGTGAGGAAAACACATCTGTTAGGGACTGCCCTGCTTGCAGGATTAGCTCTTATACACAGCTCATCTTCAGATTGATATAATTAGTTCATGTTCATTCTGTGGGCAACTCATTCTCTGATAACTTACAGCTCCGATTCATTAAAGTCATAATTGGTCATCATATTTATTTAATCACCAAGTGTTTTACATAATGAGTGAATACACTTAGCCACTATTGGGAAAGAGTTTGTTAATCTAATTAAAAATGACACACATATGGGGCTTATGAATTTATTAAGAATGTATAACAAGTTCAGGTGAGGTTTTTTAAAGCATAAGTTTGTTAACCTTGACCACAGTGTCTTTTCTACAGTGTGAACTCCTCTTTACCAAATAAGAATGTCAAAAAAGAACACATCCACACATCAGGAGCCACTGGTCCAGGCAAACTGCGGCTAACTTGGTTTTAACACAAATGAGAAAATCAATTTAAATTCTTTTATCTCAACATTTTCAGTAGACTTTTTATCCCTGCTTTTAATTTATAAGAACATTATTTTCCCTTCTTATTTCTCATGTAGTATCAGAATTTGCTGTTACTTGCCATGAAGATTATTTTTATTTATTGAGTATGCTATGTATATAAACACCATATCTATATTTAATTAAAAACCTTAAATATATTCATCTGTAGAAATATAATGACAAATTACTACGAACCCTAGTTTGATGAATTTAATATGCACAAAATATGTTAACTTCATAACACAAGTTTTATACAATGAAAAAAAGAAGCATTTGGGAACTTCATTGATTCTGTAATGAGTTTGCTCTCCTCAGAAAGAAAGCAAATGTTGAGAATCTGATGGGATGGCTCTTCAAAGCCTGCTACAATTGTGATGCTTGTTATATTTTGTTCCAGTGCTGCAGCACTCCAGAAGTGCAGAAAGATATTTTAAAAATAAAGGAGGCTTTTGTCATCAAAAAGCACCATCTAGTGTTGGTTTGTAAAATTTTGGCCCAAAATATAAAGAATAGTGGGAAAAAACTGCACTTCAGGACTTCACTGTAAAATAAATAAAATCAAAAAGGAGAAATAACACTTACTCCACAAGTGTTAGTTCATGGGAGATAGAAGGTTTCATTGGCACTTGGAACAATAAGTTCACTCTAGGGGTCTTCCAAAATGTTTTGAATAATCTCTGAGCCTCATGTATTTTAATTTCTTGCCTTCCAACCTGAGGTACAGGGCAGAACCATCTCGTTGTGACCTGGGTACTTGTAAAATGGCTATCTGTATTTTGTACAGAACCTAAGAAAGAAATTGCTTCATTGAGCAGGCAGGAAGCTGTAGGGAAATATGATGGTTTTCCTCCTAAGTATGCTTTTTCTTGTCACAGTGTCAAAGCTTTTTTTCCTCTGCTAGATTACACATTTTATTTTGTAGGCCTGGATTGAAATCCATTCACCTGTCGTGCAGTGCTCCCAGGGAGACACTGTTTGCACCTAGCCCCCAGGGTAGCCCAGTGTCTGTGGCAATGGCAAACCTCGGGTGATCAGTGCCCCTAACGTGTGTGAGTCAGGAGAAAGCTGAAGTCTTGGTGGGATGAAAGTGAGCAGGATTAGCAGTAGAAAGAGGATTCTCCTCTGTTTGCCACTCACATGCCTGTTAGGACTGCACAGAGATACCTGGGCTCTTTGCACACCCCGGTGAGCTCTGTACAATTCCAACAAACCACTTCAGACAGAGCATGAGAGTTCCAGCAGAGACTGCTGAGAAAGACCTGCCATGGTATGCCGTGTAGCCCAGGGCTTGGCACAGCCTCACTGAGGGGAGTGAAAGCTGTTTATCATGTTGTCACATTTTTCCTAGCAAGGAAAACAGATTTCTGCTCACTGGATGAGTAGATCATGTGAATGATTCTTGAAGCTGCAGAGTACTAAGAGTCTTCTTATCTCGGTAGAAGCTCTAGGTGTAAAATCTCTCCAGGAATTGCTAATATATAACCACAGAGTGGTAACTGCTGTAAGGAAAATATCTCAGACATGGCACAGCAAATGTGACATACAATTATCTGCTTTGGGAAAATGACACATCAAAAGCTAAGGTTTAGCTGGGAGAAGGATGGAGCAGTATTTGGCTTGCCTTATCTCTCTTGAATCTGTAGTATTTAACATACATCAGAATTTTAAATTTCAGTCCTTAGCGACCAAACATGGGCATAAATAATTATCAAGAATTTGACCTAAAACCCACTGGAGTCTAGAAGATATTTGCAGTAACTGCTGAGAATTTTGGATCTGTCCCAAAGTAGCCTATTTGATCAAGAAAGTAAAGCATGAGATAAAGAAATTAAAAGCTGTTAAATAAAGGAATATATAGGGCAGCCTTCACAGAATGCCTCAGTAAACCGATATCTTTACAGTTTAAATCAGCTCTAAAGTTCTAGAGAACCATTTTTCATATGTGGCAAGATTTTGCCTCTGGGAAAAAAAAGTAATAAAAAAATGTCTGATGTCCTACGGGTCCTTAAAAGAATCCTAACAAAATAAGCAAGTGGTAGAGGGAAAAGAAATACAACGTTTTCAGAACTGGGGGCAAAGAAGATGCTATAGAAACCATCTGAAAAAACGACAAAAAGTCTGTGCAGTGAAAGTCAAATTTACTACAGACACTAGCAGTAGATCACTTGCTATTGTTGCCTTTACTGTGGTAGCTATAGCTTTAGAATAATCTAGTTGTTACTTCTGAGCAAACCTGGGGAAAAAACTTCCCATGCATTAAGCATGTAAAAAAAAATCAGAAAAAATGTGTGAAAGCAACATGTATTGCTCTAGACCAGGCCAAAGCTGAACCAAAACATTAAAATAAAATGTTTCAGAATATCTGAGGGGTTTAAAGTGAAATGTTATCTTTCTACACTAATCCATAGGGGTTTTATATTGAAAGATTCAGTAACTACCTCAGGTTTTGGAGACATCATTAAAACATAACACTTGAGAAATACAGCATGACTGGTTCCAAAACTGGTGAGGTGATCCTTGCTCTCCCAATACTAACCAACTTTCTTAATGCTCCAGCTTCAAAATCACAGTTTATACGAGAATCATAGATGTCTCAGTGTAAAGTTCAGAAACTTTTCAAGGTAATAGCACAACCTAAAAAAATTATGGACTTCATTAGTAGAGAATTCAGGAGATATCTGAAATACATGCCAAAATATCTCATTGCATTTAAGACAATTTAATGACTTTTGTAGATGGATTCATGTTATCAGAATATCAGGAGGGGGGATGTTTAAAAAGGAAAATAGACAAAGTAGTCTGTGTTACACCTTGCCTTCTGCTTGCACGGAAGCTAAATGCTTGGGTTTTATCCCAAGGCTGCAGGTGAATTTTAGATAAAAGGTGACTTCCTACACAGATAAACACTGGGTATATGTATAAATGTCACTATATGTATATATAGTGATATATAGATATGGCAGATATGGATTTGGATATGCATACAGTGATTCATCAGTATTCTTTGATGTATTGACCTGGAAAATTTTCCCAGAGGAATGAACCACTAATTGCAAATTTGAGCCTGACGAAAGTGAATGTAGTTTATAGTGAGGTTTTGCAGCCTTCCCAAATAGATTCCACGGACCTACTGCCACTTGGGAGGCTGAATTTAGGTTTAAAATATACCTGTGGTTACATGATCAGAGCACTAGATGGCAATAGAATGACATTAGAAATATTTCTGTGCCCTTCTGCTTTGAATGCAGTAATGAGGAAATGAAGGACAATGAAATTGCTTTGAACCTGTGTTTGAAAACGTTGATCAGTAGGAATTGATATTTTGCCCAACCAAGCATGAGTTTATATTGAGGAAGGCCCAGGTTTTCATGGACAGGAGCGTTTGAGAAGAGATCAATGAGAAATTACCTCAGATGTTTGATTGTTTAATTCGGAAGAGTCAAAAATAAACTTTGAATTGCATTAGTAGCTGTATTGATATTAGTTGGAGCTCACAGCCATCTCTTGTTAGCCACAGCCTCAGGAAAGCATGGAACAATAACAAACACACCTGCTCTGGTCAGGAATAGCACAGGGAAGAGCTGCTTCAGCTGGCAGTGCCCAGGCTGGGCAAGGAGAGCAGCACAGTGAGTGCAGGGGCCCAGGGGAGTGGTGGAAGCAGCAGGTATTAGAGTGGAGGATCACTAGTTTCACTGGTGCAGCTCTATGGACCCAGTGGAGAGGGATTTTGCTTGTCTCACTGATGATTTGCAGAGTTGCTCATGAATAAGTGTATGCATTCCTGTCTCTGGCATTAGTCAGAGCCAAACCTAGAAAAGGTTATGGTCTAGGAAGAGTGCTATGTGTTAACTGTCTAGTGACCTCAGCAATGTATTAAATATAAAAAATACAGAGCTATTATTAGAAAAAGGATGTGTTTGTAATGGAGATTTGGGTTAAATCTGGAATTCTGAGTGAATGTGACCTGCTGTCTGAAGCCCAATTGAAATTTATATCTAAAATGGCACAGAGCTCACAAAGATGAGAGGCAGTGGTGCCAGCAGTGAGCATAGGGTTCTGAAAGTGGGACTCCAAATACAACTGGTTTTATTCTTTGTTGAAGCTTCTCCCCAGAATAGCCTCAAACTTAGTTTTCACAAGAACATCTATTTATAGACATTTTATCCAATAAAGTGGCAAATGTTTTGTTCTGAACCAGTAGAAAGGAGATTAACTCTGCTGTGTAGGCTTTTATATGAGATTTTTGGTGTGTGCTTATGCTAGGGGAGGCTGGTGACTCTGCAGCTATCTGAAAGAATTAGATTCATCTTCAGTCAACAAGATGCTTTCTGCCTGTTAAAGTCTGAAAAAGCCAAAGTGACACTTGCTAAATTATTCTCACCATCCGGTTGAAAACTGTTTTCTCATTCAATGTTTTTTTCCCTTTTATGCTTGCAAGGGGTGCTTGCCTGTGTTACTTACAGAAGCACAGGAAGGTTGACAACCTTGTTTCATTTTCATCTCAGCTAAAATGATTTCTCCCCTCCAGAGATCTGTGAGGGATCTCAAACTGAGAGTGTAGAAATGTGAAGTTTTTCTGCTAATCAAAATGTGTTGCAGTTGCAAGTTTTAATCCCAGCCAGGATAAATATTAGCCTGTGATTGTATTTAATGTTGAAGAAGTAACCAGATAGCTGCCAGCCCTGTGAGCTAAGAGTGCAATAAAAGTTTTAATCATGCTGAATTTGGGCCATGAATCAGTATAGTATTTTACAACAGAGTCTTACATTGATGAAGGTGTTTCTGTGCATGGGAATAAACACACCCATGGACATCTCAGTGTGGACAGTAATGATATATCAGTGACTCTTGTGGAAAAGTCTGCAGTGTGTTAGAACAGAACTGGTAGCAACTTAATTGGTAACATCTTTTCAAAGGAGACATCTGGGTGCAGTAGAAAGTTACCTTGAATCTATAGCAGCATTTAAGATTTCAGGTTTAGTTAACAGATGGCAGATAGGAAGCTGTAAAAGAGTAAGACTGAATTAAATGCCTATAACCCATTTTGTTTCCTCTAATAATCTGGAAGACCTTGGCAGAGGTCTGAAAGCTCATTTGATTGCAATAGACTAGGTGATATATTCTCTGAGGTACAATGGGGAAAACATTTCTCAGTATGTCACAACAGTAATATTAAGCTACAAATAACAAGGCAAACTCTGAATTTAGCTATTGGTGTACGGTTTATGTATGACACTCTCCACTTTTCACAAAGGACTTTCTCTGGTCCAGCCTCAAGCTGTAGGGAATTGAATCTCTCATTTACTACCTGTACTACTACTTAGCTGCACTGAGAGAGTGAAAACATTTACTTCCCTTCCATTATATTGAAATATCCTGTTTACCCAGAGGATGGAAGCACCTGACCTCTGATCTCCAGTGAGCCATTTCTGTTTGTTAATTTAGTTTTCTTGTTAAACAGACACTGCGTGAGGAAGATAGAGGGGAAAAGCTCCTTGTGTTTTTTTAAAAATCAAGTGTTCCTTGTTAGATTTGGATGCAAACTGATCTACATTTCATTGTCCTTAATTTTGTTCCTGACATAAAATTTTTCTAGATTATTCTGAGAAGTAAACTATGTCAACATATAAACTGCACTTTCAGCTTACACACTAATGGAGTTTCTTTCCTTAAAGCCATAAGAAAATTGTGCCAAAAAGTGGAATGGGGATCAGCAGTGCTTCTAACTGCAAAGTATATATTGAATCATCTCTTGTCCATTTAAATATCTATGGAAAATCTGTTTGGTCTAAATGGATTTGGCCTTGAAACACATAGAGACTGAATGGAGAGAAGGAGGGGTGTCAGATTTGCTGCTCAATTCTTTATTTCCATATTGATTTATCACATAGTTTTAATTCTTTCTAGTTTTATTCTTTCTAGGCAAAGCTGGACCTATATAGATTGACTGTGGTCGAAGGCTTATTATTTTCTGACCCCACTGTTACTAGAAACATCTATCACCTTTGTGGCATTCTGAAAAATGGATGCTATGGATGTTTGGTAATCTTTACTAAATGAGGTGAACCATCTTCAATTAGAAGAGCTGAAAGGGAATTCCATTAATACAGGATCATCCCATGGCCACTGCTTTCGGTTGAACAGTTAGAGACTTGGTGCTGCTGTTTAGGAAATATAATTTGACTTTAAAAACAAAAAAAGGCTATTTTCCTTTTCCAGTTCCTTTTACAGTTCTACTCACCAGCTTTCCATATTCATGGCTTTCATCACTGCCTCTTGTCATCTTTCTTAATCTTCATTGTATATAGATAATCTAGAACAAAAAGGGTTATTTCACTGCCTCATCTGTACTTTTATTCTCTGTTTCACACTCTGAGTTCTGCATTAACATGTCTACAGTTCTGGGCAATCTCATGACCTGCTGGATGATAAGAAAGACTATTGACAGGAAAGAATCATAACCAGTAAGACACTTGAGTATGAAGCCCAGTGAGAGGAGGAGCTCTGCAGATAATGCCATTTCATGTCACAAGACTCCATGCAGAGATGCTTCAGGTCAACCTTCTCCAGTCTGTTTTCAGTAACTCCAGGCTGTATCTGCACAATATGATGAAGCTAAATCTGTTAGGAGTGCTTGCAAGCTAATATGCTTTAAAAAACAAGCAAACCAAAGCACTCTATATCACAGCAGGCTCTAATTTTAATTTTGTTAAATGTCATTGTATTTCCTTGCAATCCGAATTTTCAGGGTTTTTTTTTTCTTCATTTAGAAGATTCCCATGTTATTATTCTGTCAATATACTGTATGAAAAACTTCTGCAAACGTTTCCTGATTTGATCATGATCATCTGCAACAATAGATACTGCTTTTATTGTACAAATGGAGGATTGAAACACATGGTTAAACAGCTTTCCTAAGGTTGCCTTATTCATTGCAAAGCTGGGCTGAGATGGTACGTATCTAGAGAAAATGGCTCTTTATATATGTAATAGCTGTTCATTTTTCACAGAATGTATTTCTCTTTTTCAGCACTTTCAATGATACCAGGAGCTTGACATTATAATTAAGAAGTTATCTAAGTACCCAAAAGATTGTGTTGATTTGGGCTCACAAAAGCCTTTTGGATTCAAGGATAAAGCAGTATCTTTGCTGGGAAAAAATGGGATTAACAATTCTGTCCAAGTGCCACCTTGTGAAGGCTCTGAAAAGCACTGGTGTAAGTTAGGGCAGGAGCAGTGACCAGTGAGGGGCTGTTATAGGAACAGGGCGACTGCACAGGGCTCAGGTCACAAGAAAAGTGGGGATGTTGAGGAGGAAGGGCAATTGTGGTGAACCTTATGAATTTAGGCTGCACTGCTTTCCCAGGCACAGCAAAGGAAAATAGAGCAAGGTGGATGGGCATCTTTCAGTAGGACTTGAGGTCTTTGTAGACCTCCAGGCTGAGTATGGTGAACCCTGGACAATAGCTTTACAGGAGTGTTCCTCCTGATAAGCACAGGCTAGTGCTTCTCCTGCAAGGAGGTGAAGATGGGATATTTGTTAATCATAAACACACTGGTTTCATGACACCAAGTCTGTCTGTCTTTGTTACTTGACATATTTTGGTCAAACTCAGTTAAAAATGGAGCGTACTTAGAGCCTTGGACAGGGAACCAGATATGGTTACCAACTGGAATAGATCAAAAATGGATTGAAAGGATGTTTTCCCATCTGTTTTCACTTAAATCTGAATACAATTATGCATCATAAGAAGTACATGGAGTGTACATGTAAACCCCTAGTATGTTAAGGAGAGTAACATAATCAAGCACTTTTGAATGACTGAGGGTGAAAGGGCTACTCCAGCTACTGTCACTTGTATTTTTTGAAATTTCAGCCCTTGCAACTGGGGAAACTGATCCTGGGGTTTCTAGGTGGCTCTGTTATTCTGAAGTGTTTGTTGATAAATGAAGAAAATATCCCAAGTTGTTTTAAAAGTTTGATTTTTAGCTTTTGTCAGATGTTTGCCATTCCAGAGGCTTGCTGGTCTATTATCTACCTTCCCTTGGGAGCTCTGAGGTGTTTAGAAAGAAAATAACAAATGGTGCAATTTCTGTGTCAATTACTTTTGTGGAGAATGTTAAATGTCTGATAAACTGAGCAATATTTTCAGTTTTCAAGGGTCAATATGGTGATCATTCTCATGATATTACACAATCAATGAAATCACACCACATATAACAATGAGATTAATTTGCATACTGATGAAATATTTGCTAATCTGACTTTGTATTTGACCAGAACTATTGTGGAAAAGAAAAACATCCCATAATAAAAAATTTGTAGCCACTGCCTTTTATGTGTAGCACAGTATTAATTGTACAGTTTGATGAAAAGCAAATTGAAAAATAAGTGAGAAGACTATATTAAGAAATAGATAGTCAGGATAATGTATCTTGGAGCTAAATTTACAGTGTAAAACCAATAGTGTACATTGATAGCACCTGAGAGTAATGCATGTACTAGAGAAAATTATATTGCAATATGCCTTGATTACCATCTGCTTGATTTTAATTAATTTCCTTAATTGGAGAACAATGCATTTTCTAATTACACATGAAAACACCACTAGCTATTGCAGTCTTTATCTACTGCACCAGGTCTCCTGGTAGACCCACTGCCTGTCTAATTTATAAAGCCTCATCTCAGTGAACACAGGCTGCTTGGCAGACCCATGACAATTACTCAAATTAATTACATGTGAAGCAACATTCCAAACTTGTAATTTAGGTGCAATAAAATTCTAACTGTGAATAACTCAGCTTACATGGATATAAGGGTGAAACCTCCACCAGAAATGTAATTAGAAAACAGTACAGTTGAAGCTAGAATCAAATTCAAAGTGAAATGTACCATCTGACTAAATGCTTTGGAGATAATGGCTTTGACCACAGGAATGGAAATTAGTCTTCTTACTTTGGACCAAAAAGGTAGTATAATATAAAAATAACTTATCAGGTAAATAATAGAATATTTAAACCACAAAATCAAAACGTCAATCCCAGAGACAAATTTATTTTCCTTGTAACTCTATTGAGATCTAACTTAGTTACTGCTGAAATAAAATTGGCTCAGTGATTTAAACTAGAATTTCTTCACATTATATGTCCCTTTTTTCTGCAAACTAATGGAATAAATCCATCAAGGTATTTCTATCTTGTGGCTTAATCTTCTTTTGGCTATAGTCCATGACAGTTCAGCAAGATACCCTTTCACAGATTCCCTTTTCCCTGGCTGAAGCTCCAGAGTGTCCTAAATAAGAGGGGGAAGTGGCTCTTATCTGAATTATCACCTGTCTGTTTTTTGCAAGATTAATTCTTTGCCAGCTATTTGAGCTGTTTTGAAATGGGATCAACATTTAGCTGTATTAAGTGATCCTGTCTTCAAGGGCAAACTAAAATCTGGGCAGTGCCTGGGGTGGGAAGAAGAAGCAGGGGGTTCAGGCAGAGAGCTCCAGGGGTTTGCTGTTCACCTTGAAGGGAAGCAGTCTGCAGCACTCCTGCCAAACACTGCCCTGATGAACATCTGCTGTCTAGTTGTTCATTTGGACACAATTTCTACATGTACTTTGAGATCAAAGGTGTTAAGTGACACATTTCTGAAAGTCTGAAATGCACAAAAACCCCCCAAACTACAAGTCCCTGTTCAGAGCTTGCCGAGTAGAATATCATTGATGTGTAATTAAAAATGTCACCCTGCTGCAGAACTTAGCACAACCTTTTCAGTGCATTTGAGCAATACCTACTGGACATGAGATCAAGTTTCCATGCATTGTTTTGATCCTCCATTCTCTAATACCACGATTAGATTAACAAGTTTTGCACTGAATAGGATTAACTTGGCTAAGAAAGACGAAAATAGTTCAAGTTGCAGCATATGCAAGGCCTGGAAGAAGCATCAGACAAGACAATTCAGGACAATAATCAGCCAGAGGGCAACTGAAAAGGGTTTAATCTCCAAGGAGAAACTGAACAAGGAATTTGGGAGGAGCTGCAGCACAGCTGAATGCCTGCCTTACACATAGAGGGGAGGAGAGAGGGAAGGCCTGATTACTTTGTTCTGCAGTTGTGTCCCTGACTGAGAGAGCAGATTTTGGAAGAGCTGACATAAACGTGATTGCAATATTTACACAGCAAAGGACGTGTTAAGTATGTTTTCCTTAGAAAACAGAAAAACATCTCCAGTGCATTCTTAGGATCACAGTTTCTTGTTGCTTGAATACAATGTGTTTGGAAGCTTTCCTGTGCAGGTCTGAATTTCTCTGCAGCTATTCAATTGTCTTCATTATATGAGGTCTATACATTTGTTTTAAACCAAGTTTAATCAAAGAAAAGGGATGTTTATTTTGAGTCTTGATGTGCTTTTTATGCTACTCTCATAGTCTAAAACATTTAATTCATCTGTTGTGCATCTGTTTGCCTGTGGCACTGATGACTGAGTGTCATTCCTTTAAAGGAACTTGAATGGAGCTCTTTGAATGTGTCAAAATGTTTTCAATTATTCAGTATCAGGAAAGCTACAAGGATATGGGAAATTGATCTTTGGAAAAAAATTATCTGATTCAGGGAGAAGAACTGATTTGACTCAGAGCTAATCAGCCAGGTTGTGGTTTTGTGATGTTCTCTGATAATCCAGTTACACAGCTTTACAGTCCTGTCTATTATTTATTAATTTATTTAACCTTTTGTTGTCATACTTAATGCAAAGGCTGAGGACTATTGTCACCTGAGGTAAAAAACCCAAGGTCTCCCAGGGAATAGATATGGCAAACTGATAGTGTTGGCACATATTATTTCTCTCTTTATCCAAGTAGATAGACTTCCCTTGCTGAAGTTAGCTCCATGTAATCATTTTGCTCTAACTGCTGCATGAAAACTGTGTAACCTATGGATTGCATCTCCAGGAGCATTGGAAACAACACACAGAACATGGGAGAGAGTGATGTAAATGATATTAACTATGTGGCCCTGTATAGAATAGATACTGATATGATAATGAGCTTGCTGAGAAGATCTAATGTGAAGATAAAATGATGATATGAAATTTTTCACATAGTTTTAAAGTGAAAAGAATGACAATAGTCCATTTTCTCTTGTGCCTTCATTTTTCTGGGTGATACTGACTCTTGCTAGAGCAGTATTTTGTTTGACTAGAAAACAAACCCCCTGTAAGTCTGGGCTTACTTTGCATTTGGCTGATTTCATCACTGAACCCAATGAAGTTGTCTGATATCAGCTTGAGTGTTGTATTACAGCTGCACTGTAATGTGTGTCCAGGTTATCCCTTTGTGGGTGTTCACAAAGAATGCACTTGAAAACTTTCTGGCAAATAATCCCTTCTTTTTATGTGAACTTTTTAATTTTTATTAGTGATTAGAAACTCATTATGTATTCCAGAGTTCTCTGGCAGCTGTTACCTGCCCTCCTTATTCTCTTTCTATCTCATAGATGTTCTATTTTAACACTATTATTCACATAAATAATGGTGATCTTTTTTCAAAATGGGAGTCCTTAGTCGCTGTTAGAAATATTTATAATGGTCAAATAATAGTAAGAAAAACTTTCATATGTAATTCTTCTGTATCTGAATTACACAAAACAACTCAGGAGAATATTTTTCTCCTGGTTTTAATCATTTGCCTCATACACCACCAAGAAAGAATGAGGAAGATATTCAGTCTCTTCTCATAAACTCACTATAAATATTGTGGTTCAAATATGTTACATACAGATTTCAGGAGGGATTTTCCGGGACTCAGGTGATTTAAAAATTTCAGTCACAGGAAGTACTGCATTTTATTTAACTCCTGATGCTAATGTAACTTTCAATCATTTTAGAATATTTAAAGAAAAATTTAATTGTTGGAGAAATATCTCATTCCTCAGGTTTGCTCTCAAACAGTCCATCTCCTCTGTGTGGAGCAGGGATTCCTGACATTCTTACACTTGTTTTATCAAAGTGTTACATTGGATTATTTCATGTAACTCTCAAGCACCCTAGACCAAAATATAAATAAAATGGGCAGAAAGTTACGGTCTTTACATGGGATTACACTTTTTACAACAGCAGCAGTATTGTCAGAAAAACAGGAGTGAGCAAATTGAAGGGAGTTTGTTTAAGGTGGTTTAAGTTAGTGTGCTAGGTGTAAGTTGATATTATCTCTGCTTCCAGTCTACTAATTTGTTAACTTAGGAATATAGTTAATGAGCATGCAGTATCTGACAACTCCTCCAGTCCTTGTGATGCCATAAATATTTAGATTAAGACAGGACAGCTTTCTCTAGCTGAAAAAGCAATCAGGCAACAGAATCGAACAATGGTGATGTGTATCATGGAGAAAATTAATTTCTTCTCAGGAAAGTTCCATGGAGGTACTGGGCATTCCAGTGCAAGGCAGTATTAGGGGCTTCATTTAACATCTGTACCTAAGATGAAATCTCTGTATGAGTATTTGAGGACTGCCTTTCCCTTCCCCTAGGATGTTTTTGACAGCATTTGGTGGAATACACAAAATTTGTGCCTTCAGGTGACAGTTGCCTTGATGCATTTGTGACAGAATCCTGCTCCTCTTTCATTCATGACTGATGGGAAGCCAGAGAGGTGCAGTACAGCAGGAGGGCAGGACTGACCTGTTTGCTGGGTGGTCCTGAAGCAACAATCTCATCTAACAGTGATCTGTGAATTTCTTGTCAAGTGGGTTTGTACAATTACCAAACCCATGCTAACTTTGACAGCAAAATCATGGATAAATGTCTCTACAGTTTTTTTTTGACATGTGCATGTAAAGCCTGCCAGCAGTAAGGATGCAGGAATGCAGACTTGCCAATGTATCTTCAGAGAACTGATCTCGTGAGATTTAAGCTGAAGGGGATGATTAGAGAGTGGCTGTATTTTAAATGGCACAGTTCTAAATTATCTTCCATCAGCTTTTCAAGAGTGGGTTTGCAACAATCAGAATATTGTCTATTAACTTTTTTTTTCTCTGAGAATGCCTTGGGTTTTGTTTCTAAGGTCAGTGTCTTTCAACGATTTTCTGCTGAACTATTAAACTTTCTGACTCATTTCTCTCTGAAGGAACAAAAGATAAAATTCCAGGGTAGCCTGCAGAAGGGCTAAATTTCTAGAGAGCAAAGAGTAATGATGAGTTTTGTGCAAAATGGCACTGGTCCTCTTGCACCCTTCCCTTGGCAATTTCACTCTCCATCTGGAGGTTCAGTTGCCTAAAACTATTCCAATATCAAAAACGAGGAAAGCTTTCCAGCCTGGAGGTATATGATATTTCATGTCAGCAACGGAAGAAAATGGATTGACATGATTAGCTACATTTTGTATCCAGCAAGAGTTTGCCAGGAAGATAAAAAATGTTATTGATGATCAATTAATCTTTTCTTTTTGAAAGCCCAGGATGGGAAAAGTCCCCTTAGGGTTGATTTGCAGGAACATACAGGCACTAAATCTTCTTTTAGATGCCAGTATTTAGATGTCACTAGCATTCACAAAAACCTTTACTCAGCTCTTGACTGACCATGGGGCAGTTGTCCCTCAGCACTGAAGTTTTTTCTGGTGAAGCACCTATAAATCTTCTGCTGTGTATTTGTGTAATTACTTGGTGCCACTGTCTTAGCCCATCTCTGAGTTGTGCCAGGATTCACCAACAGCCTTGTACCCATGGCCAGGGTCTCCTTTAATGGACAGTGGTTCCTCTGGGAAACGTGAGAACTGTCCTGCCTTTGGCTAATGTGGAGTGGGGATTGGAGTGTGGATCTTCCACTTGTCCTGACAAAATCTAATGTCTGATGCAGAGAATGTTCTGGAAATAATCCCAGGTCTCAGTCCTTCCTCTTGTTCCAGTTTATGTATAAAGTGAAACATTTCTTAGACTGTACTTCCAGCTGCATTAACCATCAAACTGTGGAGTCACTTTCAATTTGCCACTGACCCAAAACTTGCTTAGAAAGAGCAGATAAAAGCTGTAACTTCTAACAGAGCAGTCTGGGTGGGATCAGCCAGTCACATCACAGCTTTTGACAGAGGTACAGTGGAAATTGTAACTTTATTTTAGGAACTTCATTTGTTCTACATGTATGTGAACAAGAATTTTAAGGAACAATCATTTACATAAGTAGAAAAAGATAGTAAACTGCACAAAAGGATTTGTATGTAGGGCTTACATAATTCAACTCCAGTTCCATTTAGTCTATCCAACTGCTCTTAGACACTTCTCCAAGAGTGTTTTTGTCTTTTAGGAGTGATTCTGAAACAAATAGTTTAACTTAGTCATTGCTTCTAATGGCAATCCTTTTAGAGAAATGAGAGAAAAGAGAGAATTGTGCACAAATTGCAGTACTGCACAGGAGAAGGTAAGATTCTACAATCTAAAGGTTAATGCTGTTGGTAAAATATTACATTTTAGTACTCCCTGATGCAAATTTAAACACAATATTAGGCTCTACTGCTCTATCACTGAGATTTCACATTTTATTTTGAAAAAATGTATTTCTCTTTTGAGAAGTACAGATGGCAGTGTTGAATAAATTACTGGAGCTGTATCTTCACAGAAAATATGGAAATTTAGGTTTTGTGCTGATAATCTAAAGCTCAGTGACTGTCTCTCTCATTATTCTCCCAGGTCAGTGACCACCTCATTGTATTATCTTAAATAATTAAGAGGGTAAAGCTTCTGCTAATACTGGAGAACAGCAAAGATTTTGTATCCTGTATAAATTGAGCGTGAGTGAGGTGCCTGCCAGGTAGTTAATCAAAGGAAAGGGCAGCATTTTGAATCCAGCTTTTTAGTTCATCTAAAATGGTGCAGTTCTGTCGATGCATTGAAATTATGCAGATTACATTAGGCATGAATTCATTGAATTCATATTTTTAATTTTTTTCCCTAGAATGAAAATCTCTTCTCTTTTAAGCGGAATTATTTAATAATTAGACATTACTTGAATTTAAAGGCATTAAAGGGAGTTGTTGGCTTCCCAGCTAGGTAAGGTCAGGGGCTGGCACTGCTGCCCTGGGTGCTGTGAGTGTGAGCAGTGCCACCAAGTGCCCTGGGAATTCCAGCATGAGCCCTACTCAAGGCTCTGCTCTGAGCTCAAGGGTGTTCCCAGTGCTGCAGAGAACCCAAATAGCTTTTTTCAGCTGTGACTGAGGGAGCCTGATTTCTTCTGGAGTTGGGCATCATAGCTGACTGCCTGTTGTGTTAAAGAAGCCCTGAATGAAGTGTGTGCCAGAGTAGATATACAATAAAGTGCTTTATTTCATTGTAGTTTCTCTGGCATCTAGCATGGAATATTTTTAAGTCTTCTATCTTATGGTTAAGTTTCAGGGAAACTGGCCAATGAATTTATCAGGGAAAGGCTGAGCATTTTTTGTACATATAGTAGGAAAGACCCAGTTTCCCACAAAGGAAACAATATGTGTGGGTGAAGAGGAATGCTCAGAGTATGAGAGGGACCAGGACTGCAGCAGCTCTGTGCAGCTGTGTGTCTTCCACTTTAGGGGGACACAGAGAAGTGCAACAAGTCTAGAGGAGAGACAAACTTCAATACAAACTCTGCCCAGGAAGGGGGGCTCACCTTCTGCTGGTGGAGGATTGCCATCTCTGTCATCACCGGGTACATTCTCTGCTTTGCAGTCTCATTCTGGGGCAGTTCCTCCTCATGTATTTTGTCTCTCTCCATGTCAGACACATAGACAAGAGGTCATGAAACAGGCAATAGGGGATGCTACAAACACATCACTATTACCTCTCTTCTTATTTCTATGGACTTTGTTCACTATGACTGACTGAGATGTCTATACTCGATTTTTTCAGCTCCAATTACTCTCTCTTCTTCATGAATCAAGGGAAGTTCAGGCCTTTCTCTTACAAGTAAACAAAATAATATGTTTTTCTCTAATTTTGTCTTCAAAATTGACTGAACCTGTTGTGCTGAGGTATTGCCAAAATATTCATCTTGAAATGGGGCCAGAATTTATCTGACAAGATAGTGCAGGAAAGTACTGGTTGACTTTTAACACAACCAACACCATTTGCATGTAAGTGAAATGAGTCTAGGCATTCAAAAAACTGTGAGTTTAAGGCAAATAGCTGCGTATTTCAGAAATGTCAAATCTTGAACTGCTGTGGATTGAGGGTTTTACCCTGTGAATCCCACAGTCACACTAGAAGTATGTTAATGCTGGCAGAAATGTAATACTATGACTTCTGTTCTTCATTGCACTTATCTCCTCCTACCTCTCAGCCTACTCTTATCTGAAGTGTCTGCTGAATTGTGCTAGAGTGTCTCATCCACAGATGAAGCCAAGGCAAAGCGCATAATCCCATGTCTTTGTCAGGATGTGTTAAGTGTACTCACAGCACTTCCAAGGAAAAGAGCAGGAAAGTGAGCAAAGGCAGCAGAGTTATGAAAGGTGCTTGGCATTTAATTCTGCTATTTTATGAAATGTGAGCATACAGGACAAAGAAAAGGTGAATATTTTCTGTTTACATGATGCCCTGCTGCTAAGATGTAAACCTTTAGATTACTTATCTGTGTCCTGTGGAGTGCCTGATGGCTGGGGAGACATGTTCTGAAGATCAAACTGCTGTGATTTTTACTTGCAATATTTTCCTAGGCAAAGTTCTTGTTTTCCTTTATAATTGCATTTGTTGGATAACACAGTCATGCGTGGGCTGGCTCACCTGCAAATACAATCACTGTCACTATCACAGTTACATAGAAAGTGAAGGGCTTTATTCATATCTACATCAAAGCTTCCCCAGTCTTTTTTGGTGTTTTAAAGTTGCAATAAATATTATTCAAATCTCTTTATACTGTCAGAGTGGGATGAAAAAACCTTAGTGCAATATGAGAATCTGGCTGATAGTGTTGCCTCAGCTGCTCACACCTGGGGACAAGTCATAGAATGGTTTGAGTTGGAAATTACCTGAAAGATTCTATTTGCATTCCAACCCCCTGCCATGGCCTGACAGGGCCACTTTCCACTGTCCCAGGTTGCTCAGAGCCTCATCCAACCTGGCCTTGAATGCTTCCAGGGATCCAGGGGCAGTCACAGCCTCCCTGGGCAACCTGTGCCAGGGTCTCATCAGCTTCACAGGGAAGAATTTCTCCCTAACATCTAATTCAGATCTTCTCTCAGTTCTCTCAGAAGCCTTTCCCCCCTGTCCTGTCGCTCCAGGCTCTTTCACAAAGTCTCTCCATCTTTCTTGTAGACTCCCTTCAGGTACTGGTAGCCTGTAATTAGCTTACACCAAAGCCTTCTGTTTTCCAGGCTGAACAATCCCAGTTCTCTCAGTTTTTCCTCATAGCACAGGTACCCCATCCCCCTAATCACCTTGGTGGCCCTCAAATCACATTATGCAGAGCAAGAAAATACAATCTATTAAGGATTTTAATTCTTTTTTTGCCTATATGCTGATGGTTTTTGCATTCATTTTTTATATCTAAATACCACCTTTTTCTCTAAACTCCTCAGAAAGTAAATTTTTGGTGATTTTTTTTTCCTCCTAAGTCTTTGTAACAGAAAGAAATCTTTAGAGTGACTTGTGAAAAATCAGTCATTTCAGAGGTGGTTCTCTGTGTAAAGGGCAGCTTGGCTGAAGGGAAGGCATGCAAGGCATGCTTGCATGAGAAGCTGACAAATGGGCAGATGAGGCTGGGAGCTGTGCCCTGAAAAACATCCTAGGAGAGATGCACATGCTCAAGGAGGTGCTCTGGGAACTCTGAGACTGTACTGCTTCATTTATCCTTGAAAATTAAAATGGAGCAGAAGATGCTGTGAGCAGCTCAATATGATTATCATTTGTGACATGCTGCAGGACTTCAAATTGCTTGTGGCTGTGGCCTTAACTGCTAATGAGTAAATGCTCTCCTTGGTTACACCTGTGCTGCTCCACTGACTCCATGGATCTGTAATGGCAAACTGGGAGTGAAACTGGAATAAAGCACTTAACATTCACAGCTGTAACTGAAATGCTGATCATAACAGTAAGCATTTTTAGAGAATAAATTATAAGAAACAGGCACCTATGTTTTGTTTGTATTACTCATTTACAGTCTACTTCTCTTTCTCCTGTGAATAAACTGTAAAATGATCAAACACAGGCTGGATCGTAAAAAAAATAATGTGTGAACTAAATGAGTTTTGTTCCTTTCTCAAAAGATTCAAATGAGAAGATGCAAAGGCTGCTCTGCTATATAACACATGTTTGTGGACACACCTAGGAATTCTGTGTGGATGGACCACACTGATGTCCAAATTGGCTCAGAAGCTGACATTATGGGGTTTGAAATATTTGAAGCTGAGGCTAGGACAGTTTCCTCCATTAGTGTGGCTTTATGAGTTAAAACTCTACAGTGTTCTGTTTAATGTTGATTGCTCTCAAGAAGCCCTTGTTAAAATTTTTGCTGGTTTTGACAATAAGATAGAAGCCCCCTAGTGAATGGCATCTTTTAAATGAAACAGTTCTGCTTACATCACTTAATAGCAACTTTGTCTGACATGCACTAGTTTTCCATCTTCTGTGTATCTTCTGTGTGTTTCCTTTTGCTTAAGAGTCATTCCCCTAACCTGAGGTCAGAGACATTTGCCTTCTGCCTGAAACTGCTTTAATGAATTTTCTAAGCATAAGTACCTCAGCTATGTGATTGATGAGCTATCAGCTCCTTCAGAGAAATAATATTCAGCCACTGGCACTGCTGAATTAAGGCAGACATGTAAGAACCTCTTTTAATTGTGGTGTCATAAGAATTCACAAAATTACCTACATGCAATGGTTAGTGCACACATGTGGGAGCAGGACATCTTGAAATACTGAGATTACACTGCTGAATTTAGCCCAGTTTAGAAATAGCCGAAGTTGTTTGGTGTCTAGTCCTTGGTCTCTGCAGCATGGATAAGAAAATTTCCAGTGCTCAACAGCCAAAAATTTGGGTCATTCATTAGTTGCAGCCACTGTGGTAATAGTAAGATTGTTGTAACAAGTTAATAAGAAATAAGATGGTAATGAAACTGTCATATTTAATTGGATATCAATAAGTATGGTAGATAAAAAGCTATTCCCAGCCCTGGAAGCAGCCATTTCAGAGCTGGACTGAAGCATAGCAGTACACAGGAGCTGCTGTTCTCTTTGCTCCTCTACTGATAAAAGAGGGACCTGGAGTCCAATTCCTCCAGTTTGGCACTTTTCACAAATATGAAAAAAGCCATTGGCCCAAAGGAGTGGCAATTTGAAAGGAGTTCAGTATATGAATTTTATGCAGTTGGTGGTGTGGTTGGTAGGAGAGTTACTTGCTGGGTTAATGCACAGTGAACCTCTCCTGGATTGCTGCTCAGTCCATTTGGCCTGTTAGATCTCCTTATCACATAATTCCCTACTGGACCAAGGAAATTTTCTGTTGAATCTGAGTTTTAAAATAATGAATCCAGGTGGATTACAGTTAAATATGTCCTGGATCTATCAAGTGGTGTGATGGGCAGTGTGACTGTTTGATAGATGATTATTTCCAAAGTAAAATACCCCTGTTGGTGACACCCTGGCTGTTTCCATCTGGGATGGGTGCCAAGGGGATTCATTTTCCCTCAGCCACTCAAAGCTCACCTGCCAGAGGTTGTGGACTCTCATCTGCCCTGGGCATTGCAACCATAGTTACATTTTCTGTGCTTCTCTTTGGGTAATGCTGCAGGGGTTGAACCCATTTCTGAGAAAGAGTGTCCTGAGTTATTCTGAACTGCATTGCTGAAAATGGTGTGTGCAAATTTTGATAAAGAAGCAATTTCCTGGCCCTTTGTGTTTCACCACCTTTGCAGCTCTAGCCCAGTGAGCTCAGCACAGGAAGGTTTTAACCAAGTGTCTCTGTGACAGGTAGATTGTTTTCAAAATGCCTGGAGCTTTAGTTCTATATGGAGATCTGCAGAGATAGGTGTAGCAATGCTGTTTTACTGTCGATCATGAAATAAGTTTGACAAAGATGAATTACTAAATTGATGTTGCCTTGAAAATGCACAGATATTTTCTTTAAAAATTTCCTGTTGGGTAGAAGTTTATTACTTCTGAATTGAATTTCATTTTATAGCTAGAACATCTTGAATGCGTGTTAATTGTGCTATATCAAATGAGCCATAGATTTCTGTAAATGTGTTAAAATAAAAATATATTCAAGAAATAAAATGCCGTATGTCCCTCTCCCTCTGTCATAATGCCTATAATTCCCTAATATTTTATCATTGTTTCAGCAGAATTTCCCACAATTACTATAGATAATGCTGGTTATGACAGGCAGCTTTTCCCAGTACCTTTTCCCAAGCACCTGGGGTGGAAGTTCATTTGAGTTTCAGCATGTGAGAGAGAACTAAGAACTATTACCATTGCTTATACAGTTTCTTGATTAAATATTAAATCCATCTGATGATTAATGCCTGGTTTAATTCAACTGCTCCAGGTATTTGGACTAAAATATTAAGTTGATGTCACCTGGAAACAACAGCAGACATGCAGCTGAGTGAGCACGAGCTCACAAGAGAGATAGGGGCAGATGAGCTTCTTGTGAAGAGGGATTGTGGAGGAGAACTACCAGGACAGTCTGCAAAATATTACCAAAGTCTTGCCATGTGCCTTGTCAACTCACCAGGGTGAAATATTTCATTTCCCTTCTCTAGGATGTTTGTAACAAGAGACAAGAAAAAGCAGGATCAGGTCTCTGGCTCCTAGCTGATAGCTTGAGGACACTTAAAGCAAGGGGAAAACAGACCATGGAATCAACAATGTTGTCAGTAATAATTTTAGGGTGTTTTTAAACCCTTATCTTTCTGGTTGCTGGAAGTCCACCAAGGGTATATCTACACATGACAAAGAGCCAGCTGAGCTCTCTTTAAACAAGGTGATTTCAGGAAAGGGAACGATACAACTTTTTTATTGTGTCATTATATGACTTTTATAACATATTGTGAAATGTGAGTAATTTCAATGAGATTGTTGGTAGAAAGTTCATGTTATTCTACAGCTCTTTCATGGAAGTATGAATATACACATCCTCATGACTAAATTGTTTATTTATTTATTTTAATAATGACAGAGTTCTCAACACAAAATAAATGTTTTACAACTTCTTTCTATATACATACACTCATAAATCTTCAAGTCTCCTTTTTTCTTTTCAAGGTATTTTTAGTTTTACCTCTCTTTCTAATTCTCCTTAGCTGGAAGGTGTGTTTCTGAACACTGGTGTTGTCCATATTCTAGCAGCTTGTGAACGGTTCCAAAGTTAATGTGAATTAGATTATATGTAAGAAACTAATGAAGAATATCCCTTTGGACAAAAATCAGTAGTCGCTATTTGGATTATGTATCAAATGCTCATTTTAGTTTTTTGAAATGCAGAAAAATAGAAAATATATGCTACCTGTAGAGGTTTCTGTATAGCATATTTTTAGTGTTAATTTTATTATTTTCATGACATTCATTCTTCACTTCAATGTTAATGAGGTGGCTGGCAAGAGGGTTTCTAATCATCCAGACTGTTTTTTCACTGCCTATTGAGACGAGTCCTCCTCCCATGGGACAGGCACTGTTTGGTTGATTGCCTAGCTATTTGCATAATTATTCACTCAAAAAATAGCGTATGTGTGGATCTCAATGGCAGAGTAATAGGTAACATTATTCAGTCTCATTTATTAATGTATTATTATTTACTTATTTGAAGTATTGAATTAAATACTTAAATACATAAATGAAAGTAGTAAAAGTATTATAAGTAGTGCATTTATTATAAGCAAGCAGGTCTACTCTTCTGGTAAATTCTGCTTTCCCTTGCTGTGATGAGACCTTTGGATTTAAGCAAAATTAACATTTTGCCTGACTAAATCTTTCTTTTCTTCTTCCATTTTTATAGTCTATATGGTTAAGCTGGGAACCATTTTAGCATGTGATGACTCTATTTGGATGTTAATCCAATCTTTGTCTTTAATGTAATTAGGCACAGTCATGGTTTGTCACAAGTAGTACAATAGACCATTTTGGTGGAATCCATAATTCCGCCTTTTTCTAAGGAAAATATAGAGCAAACATTTCAATATGACCAAAAATCCCTAACAGATAAATTTCAGGAGGGAAAAATGCATTGGTCAGATGCTGAGTGGCAAAGAGCAGAATTATAGCTGTTATTTAAATTTATGGTGGAAAGCTGAATGGGGCAATGCTGCATTTAGAAACACCTTTGGGGTCTGTGGCAACATGGCCAAAGGAATGTGAAAGGGATTCTGTGGAACAGCTGAAAGCACTGAGAAGCCCAACTACTGTACTCTGTTTTTCATGCAGTCATTGCAGCCAGGATTTCATCTTTTTGGCATTTTTGCTGATGGTGACAGGAGGGTTGGATATTTATGTGAGGGAGACCACTGATTAGGGTTGTGGAAGGGAGTTCGTGTTTTGTCAGGGTATTAACACAGCTCAAGGTCCCTTGTCACAAGTGTTTATGGTGATGAGACAAATACAGAGCAATTACAGTTACTGGGTAATAATTTGGCAACATTTTCCAAGTGGTAAGCAGAAGTGACTGGAGTAATATATGAGCTGGGGCATCATCCCAAAAACCCATCAACACTAATTACAGATTCGGTGCACCAGGTGATCATTCAGCAAACATTTGCAACTCTTATGCTTTTTTTGTTTGGTTGTTTCCATGAGATGCAATCCGCAGCATGGGACCACAGCTCTTCCCTGCCAGTCTCCCACACTGTGCTTTCCCTGCTTCCTTTTGCACATGGATTTGCCATGGAAAGAGGAGCTATTTCAGAACTGTCTGGGCTGGAGAAAGCCTGTTGCACCTCATGGGCTATCTTTCAAGGATGAAAATTATACTGTTAATAATTTATATACATGTTAGTGTTTTTAATGAGGATAATAAGGAATGTATTTAATTGGGAATTGTATATGAGACACTTGAGATCTGTTCTCAGCTCTGCCAGACTTTCTGTGTCAATGGTGGTTAGTGTGTTCATGGTTACATCTCCTGTTTTTAAAGAGGAAAAATATTTCTGTGTGAGGGTATTGCATGTGCCTGTGACTGAAGGCAGATACCTCATCAAACAGGTGCATACAAATGTCTAGAATAGATGTGAAATTGTCAGACAATATAAGTCAGAGTTGTGCTTAGGGACTGCTTTACTTGTACAATCAAAATACTCCAATAATAAATACACTGATAGGCATATATTCTTAATGAGTGACTGGGGGGGGCAAAAAATCCAATAAAACCAAACCTTAAAAACACAACCAAGGTACCCTCACTAAGAATCCTAACAAAACAACTGAACAAAAGAATAAAAAACAAACCCTCAAAATAAGCCAACAAAAACCTAAGAGATTGAATATGGCAGTTCTTACACTAAACCTTTAAAGCAAAATTTTTCCAGCAGACTGAACAACCTCATTTTCAGCTTGTTGCTCCCATCTTCTCCCATGCAAGAAAACTGTGTGCACAGGTGAGCTCAAGCACAGCAGCAGCTCCACTGAAATTAGTGAGGCTCTGCATCTGCTTATCTGCACAGGCTGCAGCTGGGCTGAAATGGGGACACAATTAAAACTTTTGGTGCTTTCTCCTATTTTCCTGGGACCTTTAAAGACTTTTACATGGCATTCACTCCCTTGTGAAAACAGGAAGTATAGTGGTAATATTGTAACTACTTCAGATTTATATTCTTACATGCATTTTGAACGCAGGGATAATGTGAGAGGAGCCTTAAAAGGTGAGAGACTTGTACTATGCATTGGATCTTTCATTTGGGGGGCTTTATTTTCAAAAATACATCTGTTTAATGACTGTGTTACTGTACTCTGTGTACTGATGTCTGAAGGGGAGTTTAATGTTCTTGTACTTTGGTAGGTTTTTCCTTAAATTATTGACAGAATGATGCTGGTGAGAACGCTACTGCTTGAAGGAGATAAAGCACTACTCTGGCATGTTTTACTTCCAGCCTCACATGCCTGGTTGTTGAGCTCTGGCTGGTGACAGTGCTTCAGTGTGGCACTTACCCTCCTTTGTGGTGCGAGGCCAGCCCTTCCCTCCAACAAAAGCCACAGACACTTGTTTCTAGGTTGTCCCCTCCTCTGTGGCTTTTCTACATCACCAGAGCAGCCCCTGTACGAACATGGTCTAAGTGACCTTCTGTGATGTGATTTTCACAGTCTCATTAACTTTCTTTTCAAGCCTAGTCCTGAACATTGAATTCTGTAGCACTTGTCTGCATGCTCTGCCAAGGGAGCTGACACTGCATAGAAACATTATAGCTTCAAGTGCCAGTGTGTGGCTTACTGTTAAATCTGTTAGGAGTGCTTGCAAGAGCCTTGCTGAAGCTGAAAAAAGCCCTCAGAACTCGTAAAATGCTGTCATAAATCCGTATTTTTTTTCATTTGTAAAATAGATAGTTTTTTTAGGGTAAAGGCACATCAGCTGGATAGCCTCTCTACCCTTCTCCAGGCAGTGTGTTTAGCTGGGGGGGGGGTTGAGACTTACTCAACAAGGTGTCAAGATTTTCAATTTATGTTAAACAGTTTAAGAATTCTTTCCTTGAAACTGAAGTACGAGCCAGGATAGTCGCCCAAGCAGTTGCCTTCTCTGGGTAGCTAAGGATGCTAAAGCATTTGACCTTAACTTCACATTGCAAATTGCTGGTGTTGTCTCTCCACAGTTTTTGCAGGCAGTCTGTATTTATCCTGCCTTCTGGGAGTAGTGGAGTTGTGATATGAAAGCGTTTTTTGGGTTAATTCTGACATTCTCAAACAAGTTTCAATCTAAACAGGTAAAGTTGGCTAGTTGTTTAAAACCCAGACATATTACCGAGTATTCCAATTAATGATGCAGTCATTTGCTGTGAATTGGGAAGACTTGCACTTTTAGACCTATGGTAGCCCATGAAATGGTGGTAAGATTTACTGAATGCAAAAACATTTGCCCAGTTAGTTTGGGTCCTTGTGATTATTCTGGCACTTGTTTAAATCACTGTGTTTGTTATGTGTGTAAAAAGTGGCAGCCCTGTAAGTGCCTGAACTCTCTGCTAATGAGTAGTACAAAGCATGTTTCTGCCTGTGGTTTTTTCCTTTATTTTCTTGTGACTGCAGGATATACAGTGTGTTTCCATAGTGAGTATTTTGGACAAGTCTGCCTCTATTTGTTAGTAATCCCATCCAGCTCCTGTATTCTGACTGAAATTCATCCTCTAGGGTCCAGCTGTTTGACAAAATCTTCTGGCTTTTACCTCTGGCTGACCAAAATTGTTGTCTATTACCAAATACAGTGGAGACTGGCAGGATCTGTAGAAGAACTTCTGCTCTCAATTAACCCTAAATGTGCTTCTGAGGATGGAAGAACAGCAGTAGTAGAGAGATCCACAGCCACAGTTGTGGCCAAAAACTACTTCAGAATTATCAGCTCTAGCGGGTTTTTTTTTTGTTGTTTGTTTGTTTGTTTGTTTTTTGGGGTTTTTTTTTAAGTGACTAGAGGACTTTTGAAGGCTTGGATGAGAATTTAAATGTCTTCCAAGAAGGAGTGGCAAGGAGGGTGAAAGCTGCTTGGTTTTAAAGACAGAAGTGAGAATGTGAGAGGAGGATGTGCAGGATCTAGAGGCACACAGGAGTCTCTTAGGGCCCTTTAAACAGAAGCTCAGAAGTTTTCTTTTGCTACACCTTGGTGGTTTTGTTATACTTGCATTGTAATTCACAGTCATCCCACACACAGCCCAGTGTTGCTGTGCTAATTGAAGATTTAGTCATCCAGGAAGATTAGCCCAGTGTACTCCTTGAAAATTGCATACCATGTCATTAAACTGAAGTTAATGCTGGACAGTTTGTTGCAGAAAGTTAATCATTTTGTCCTCCACATCCTTGGAGAGCCATGAGGAAAATTATACTCCTTTAACTGTTTTTCAGAGTGGAGTCTGCATATTATTTTTCTGGTGCTAGTGAGTGTTCATTTAATCCTCATGGTGTTGCCTTTTTCTTCTCTTACTCCATGACCATCACAAAATACGCAGCAGCAAAATGCATTGGGAACCAAAGCTGCTACATTCACCAAGAGCCTCACATTATGTTAGCCAAACTTCGCTATTATCAATTTATGAGCAGAGATTAATAAAACATTACACAATTGAATACTTCATATTATCAATTGCTTCTGATTAGCAAGCTCTTGAACAGTGTGGAAAAATATGATAGGTTGAACACTCTTCAGTATTATATGTGATATGGAAGGGCAAACCTACTGCTTTAGGAAGCCATAGCTGATTTGGTGCAAATCACACATTCATTTAACAAGTTTATTCTTTTAACCAAACTGTTCATAATTAATTGTTATGCCACAACTTGTCAGCAATCAGTTTATACTGTAACTGGTGTGCAGAAAGTTTAATTTTTGAATAGGTTTATTCTTGAATTATTTATTTGGGTAACTTTGATTAAATAATTCTCAAATTGACCTGGAGGGGATTTGTCAGTAGAAAGACAGTATTTATTGCATGTGAAAAGATTTTATTCATGTATTCTGGCTTCAGAAGACCTGTTTCCTAATCTGCCTATCTTTATAAAATATTTATGTGGCAATTACATAGTATTTATTTATGCCCTTATGCACCAAAATAAGCCAGATTGTAAAAGTCTCACTCAGGCTGCTGAGGAATCATTTGCAAAAGAGGATTGAGCAAAGACAATCTGACAGCACTAATGTCACTTCTAAAAGCTGTCCCTTTCCCCAGTGACAGAGATTTTTCTCCTCTCAGTGTGTTTTTTCCCTGCTCTCCATTTTAAAGGCTGTATTCTGGTACTGGGGAAACTCTAGGAACAAAGAGTTTTACTAATTAAAGCACATACTCCTCTAGACACCTTTCTCTTCCATTTGTAGCCCTGAAATAATAAATCTCCCTATTCAGTCTTCTCTCCACTGCATGCTTTCAGTTTTCATTGCTTTAAACATGGATATTATCATGAGTCATGAATTAAAACTTATCTATTATGAATTGAAAGGGTTTTGCTCTTTTATGCAGTGTTCACTGTAAAGAGAGAATCTATATCCTCTCACAGCTTGGCTCACTTGGGAATTCAGCCACTTTTCTGGGATTTTATATGGTCCCCTGTGGTATTTGGTGACCATTCTTTAAATAGCAATGTATTCTGTCATCCTTTTCTGTTCCTTGAAGCTATTCTGTTTGTCCTGAAATGCTCTGCTATTTGTTGTGGAAATCCCTTTCTGACAAAGGGACAGGTAGAAAAAGGTCTTGATAGGAATTATGTGTCTGTTGACAATCCTGCAACAGCACAGGGCACAGCAGCAGGGGAGAGCTTAGGTGGAGGAACACATCTCAGGGAAATGAAAGGTAGCTCAGACTGCCCTTCCCTCTGCCCCACAGTGTTCCTGTCATGGTGCAGTACTGATCCAATCTGTGCCAAGTGCCCTCAAAAGCAGTCCTGGGAAATGTCTGAAATAAGGCTAACAAGCAAAAGATGAAATGTAATGACTTTCTTTTCTTTCTTCTAAGTTTTTTCTTTTTTTTTTAATATAAATGACTTTAAACCTTGATAGGCGAAGAGTCATTTAGAATAAGTCATAAGGCTTTATCAAGATCCATGAAGTAATTTAATTTTATTTATAACATCTTTTAGCCAACTGATACAATGTTAAACTTCTATCACAATTATAATCATGATCCAAATGAGAAATTCAGTACAGATGTTAATTCCCCTTGTTTACTTAAAATGGTGGAAACTGCAGTTGATGGTAGTGTAAGAAGGAAAATACCTGGAGGTAATTCTTTCAAAAGCAATCATTCGAGAATATCTAAACTGAACTTGTTTGAAAGGGAGGATGAGCAAACATTTACATATGAAATGTAAATTTCATACGCAGTAAGAGTGCCCACAGTAAGAGAGCTCATCTGCATTTAGAAGATTATGAGAGAAGTAATTTTTTACATAAATGAACTATGTAAAGTAGGTGCAAACAAAGAAGGACAGAGTTCACTGAACTCAGAAGTTGTGAAAGGAGAAAGGAAAAACAAACTGTTTTCAGGGCAAGTTACTACCATTAATACTTTGAGATTTTTTCTGGAAGAAGGCACTGACCAAGAAGAATGAATTTTTATAAAAGCATGGCACAGGGAATTTTGTCTTTAGAAGGTCAGAGATCCCTTTCAGAGGTAAAACTGGAAAATCTCAGTCCTAAGAGGTAAAGGTGGAATCCTGACTGCATGAAAATCAGTAACAAAAATTGTTATCTTTTTGGAAAGAATCAGGATTTTTCTCATTGTGACCTATTGGAATAAGCACTGAACTAAGAACCAGAACATTCTGGATTCCAGACTGCAGGCACTTGAAACCCTTCATGTGAACACACATATACATGCATTTGTAGTTACGCCTGTATTGTTTATGTATACATAAATATATAGCTCTGAAGAAATCTGCAGGTTTAGGGGACAATTTGAATGAAAGTTTGGAAATTTGATAGATATTTCTCTGACTTCAGGAAAGCACTTAAATGTGAAAGTTCCATGAACTTCAATGTGACTTATATGCACTCAGACTTGTACACATGCTTCAGTCAGGATTGTGGAATGCTTTTGGCTCTCTGATTTATGGATATGACTTTTTTCCTGGTATTTTCAGTAAATACTCTAACTCAAATGTAAACCAGACCTTAATACTGTAAATTGTTTCCTGTAATGTAAAAGTGGTGTTTTTCAACTACCACTGATTTTGAATACTCAAATAGCAAACTCTAAAGTATCTATAAATAATAAACCCTACCCAATATTTTAGAATTAAAAATTTAAGTATTTGTACAAATTTCTGAAAGAATTTTGGAAATGCTTCCGAGCTTGAAAATATTTTGAAACTAAACTTCTAAAAATATTTGGTTTGTTTCCCCATAAACATATTTTGTTATCAAGATTTAATTAATTGACAATGATTTTGTGCAAAACACACATTTCTCTATCAAAACTGTTTAGAATTTCCCAGTACTCAAGTTCTCTACCACTTTTATGGTATATGCAGGATTGTGCTTAAATATTTTCACGGGGTTATCAAGCATTGACCATTCTCTGACACAGGCAGCCTGGTTTGGATTCATATTACTGGCCTGCAGATGAATGACACCATATCCAGTACAGCTGGAAAATATCTCCAAAAGTATTAATCATATAAATGATTGATGAATTTTTCTACAGTTCACTGAATAATTTATTTTCATGACTGGTATTCAATAAACTCCACAGCCAGCCTTAAACCTGCTCTAATAAGTAGGCACCATCCATCACCTGTCCATGGCCAATGCAGCACCCCTGCCAGCCAGGCCCCATAATTTTCCATTTTAAAGGGAAAAAATGGTAAGTGTGGTCACCTCTTCTTCAACCTTTAAAACCTCTTCTGAAGTTAAAAAATTGGATGCTTGTGTTAACCTCCGTGACAAGTTCTTGCAGACTTGGTGACAGACTGCCCAGTTGTGCTCCGGTGGAGCCGCGGCAGTGACAGTGCCTGGCGGTGCAGCCGATCACCGTCTGGCAGTGACAGTGCTGCTTTGGGACAGGGCAAAGCAACTTCTGAGCCACTCCTGCAGGCTGCTCCTCACTGACAAGGCTCTCTGGGTCTATACCTGTTACCTTCCTCAGAAAGCTTTCTGATTTTGGATGATTTTGGATGTAGCTGTCCTCTCCCTCCCAGCCCTGCACCTGAAAAATGTGGAATGATCAGTAATCCTATCTGACATCCCATATAAATTTGCTTTTTGGACGTCAGTAATAACTCCCATTTAGGCGTACCTTTTTCTGTCTGAAGCAATACTTCATTCACACAAATTCTCCTGGACAAATTTAGAAAGCAACTGTTTTTGGGGTGACGATTTTTACCCAAAGTCATATCTGTTTCAGTTTGTACTAATTACAGATTCCAATATTGTTGACCTCCAGAAAGATTCTGACAGATCTGATGTAGCTGACAACGACAGTAGGCTAACTTTTGAGGGTTTTAATCTACAGCAGAAAAAATGAAATCAATCACTATGTTTTATATTTGTTCTTTAACATAATAATCTCAAGCAGCTGATGAGCCAGTATTTATGAATATTTTCTTCCTAGAAGTGTTCCAGATGTTGAATGGTACCATGCACAGGTAGTTCTTTCATGCTGTGTGTTACTATCAGTTACTCAAGAGCTGCATCATCAGCAGGACAGAGCCTTCTGTGATGAAGTGTTTTCTCCCATTTTGAATGTCTTTTTTTCTTTATGCCTTTAAAGTTTGGACTTTCAGACTTCGAAATTGAATGATCTTCTTTCTAAAATGATGCACATCCTGAACTGAGAGATAGTAGATGGGATAGAATACCCACAGGAGCCACAGTTCACCTGTATGCTTTTAGCTTGTGTTTGGGTGCCTTACTTCAGCTCTTCCTTTGTATGATATTTTTCATGTATTAATACATGTTACTCAATGCTAAGAAGAATTGGGACATTCAGAGTAAAGGGATAAATTTCAATTAATGAGAATTAGTATCAGATTTAGTGTTTGAATGATTGGGTTTTTTGTTTTGAATTAAGATTTATTTAGTCAAAGCTGTGTTCATAGAAAGTTAACTTAGATATGTATATGTTAATAATAGAAAAATGGTTGCAGAGCAATATGTTCTTTCAAAGAGGTGTAATTCCTTGTTATGTGTGTTAAGTTAACAGGTAGGACAATTACAGAATACTCTGAGTGGACAATTTTAAAGCAATGAGCAACTTAAAATTATTAGCATGAGAAACCTTTTGGATCACTTTGAAATGTAAGAATATTTGCGAAAGCAATATTCAGCTCTGAAGGATCTTTGAGCTGTCCTTTTTCATGGGAAGAGAGGATAGATGGGCAAAGTAGCAAAGCCATCTCTGACATCCCTGCGCAGGTGGAGATGGGAATGCATTTGGGATCAGAGTTTATCAGTGCTGGTAATAACAATTAAGAGAATTGTTACCAGACTGCCAAGTGCTGCTGCAGGCCCACATCCATTTTATATCATGTTCTGCCTGCATCACATCAAGAATAATGAGCAATATCAGAGACAGGACCCAAAGTTCAGTGCCTGTCTCAGGAACTGTGCAGTTTGCAGATCTGCATTCCATGACATAGTGAATTGTGCTATTTTGTCCTCTGTAATGTATTTTCTTCACTATGTAAGAACAAACGTTGTTTAGAGTTTACTCTCATTATTATCAAATGAGCAAAAATTCGGACTTCAAACCTAAATTCACCAAATAAAGTTAAAGAATTTAATATTTTCATTTTCTTTTTTTAATATTGTAGCCATTCCAATTTATGACCCTTTTCCTACCTCTTGCAAATTCTTTCTGATATTGTCTTTGACAAATATCTGCCATCTTCCTAATAAAATGTGCAGTAACTTCCTTTATATAATTGAGAGCCCTTTAAAACTTATTCTTAATTGCTGAGGGACTGCTTCTGTGACTTTAAGATATATTGAGATTTATAGTTTTATTACTTTTGCACTTGAATACTGCAGTTTTCTCCTATTTGAATTGCCAGAGAAATTGGTGAAAATATTTCAATTAATACAAAATGCCACTGCTGGAGTTATCACTTGCTTCAAAAGTTGAAGTATGTTCGTGCTGTTCTGAAACTTTTTATAATGACTTCTGGTTCAAGCCTTTTTGCATTTCAAGACTTTTCACTTGACTTACAGAAGACCCTTGTTGGACCTTAAATTTGCATATTTGCATGATTTGTCCATCCTTACCTTTTCACCCTCATTTATGCTTTACTGTCAGCTTTGCTCTGTGCCTTCACTGATGAGCTCTGACTCGATGTGGTCAGTTCAGTGTTAGATCTGTATTTAGCTTGTGTTTCCAGTTTAGGACTACCTTTAATGTAAAGCAGGCTTTGTGGTCATATCTGTTATAGCAGGGCCAAGTCAAGGTGACTTCACTAGATTTTATGTTTGGAACTATTTTTCATTAGTTGAGTATCAGATTGACTGCCTGGAATGAGTTTATCGTTTTTATTGCCATCGCATTTGTTTGTTGATCAGTTCCTCTAAAGGGCTGTGTTTGCTATGCAAGGTGCTACATCCACCATGCTGTGGAAGGTCAGAAACATTGGTAAAGTGCTTAGCCCAAATATGGCTAATTTTGAGAGTCTATCAATGTTCATGTAGCAACACCAAACCAGTGTGATCTCCTTTTGCACACCTGGGCTTTGGGAAGGCCATGAAATGTTGATTGTTCACAGGCTCTTCTCCTTTGACCTGCTCATGTGGGGATGGCTCTTTTCAGCCATAACCTCTGAATGGCCACCAAGAGACTCCAAGTTTATGCAACTTTTCCTCATAGTGTTTTGCCATGAGAATATTCTCTTGACTACACAGATGGAAAAGGAGAGGTGAATTCTTGAGACTGCAAAAACTCCATGAAGGATTGTCCTTCCATAATCCTTCAGTGCTCAAGATAATTAGCACTGAGTGTTGCTCAGCTTGAAAGGAATGCTCATTAGTATTAATTGAAAGGCACAAAAAGAAAATGATTTCATACCTCAGGAAAAACATAATGTCAGAAGTTTAACACATTTTAATTTTCTAGATTTCCGAAAAGTGAAATTATTTCTTTTTTTCAAATAAAACCAGCAAACCCTTAGACATTCAACTGTTCTCAGAAATGGAAACCAGGAATTTTATAGGGCAATAGAGACACAGTAAAATCCCCAGCAATCAGATATCAGGAGTTTAGATGGGTCTCCTGGCCTATCCAGAACATGTGAGGCACAAACTCAATAACAGGAAAGGGCTAAAAGGTCTGCTGCACTTCCTCCTTGAGTACTCCCTTGTTTGTTCCTCCAGATCATGGAACACAGGAATAATTGTGTGTTCAAGGCAGCCAGAGCAGCCCTGGATTTGACCCCCAGGAACTCCAAGCTACCCTGAACCATAGCTGCCACTATCAGCTCAATTCCAAGAGGAAGCTTGATGCAGCATTGCCATAAATGTTAATATGAAATAAAATAGGACAGCATAGAACAAAACTTGGGAAAGAAAACAGTGTCCTTTGAGCTGTTTCTACCATCTTCACTCTCTCTGTTAGTCGCAGTAATTAACTGAGACTTACCAAAAACCTTCATCAGAAGTACTTATGTATTTATCTTAGGCTTTGTTTAATAAAGTAGTGATATTATACCATTTAATGCATATTCATATTTAAGTACTACCAAATTATGTCTTCTCATCTGTGTCACATTCACTGAATGGGAAAGTGTTTGGTTTGAAAGACAGGTGTCTGCAAGAGGGTTGAACCCTCCCCCAGGACAGAAATTGATTTCCTTTCCTCCCTCCCTCCGAATTATTCAATTTTGTAAATCAAGGGCTTTCAGGCAAAGGTATGGGAAAAAGGAATATCAGTTCTTTACTAGTATCTATAAACAAGCAATAACAATAATAGCAACCACAACTAGAACCAGAAAACCAATAGCAGATGGCTTGTGAGCTACTAAGCCTTTGCCCGTGTGGTGTAATCACGGTTGCAAGCAGCAGGGCCTGTTGAGCTCCCGGTCGGGCAGGGCAGGCGCGATGACTCCCGAGCGGCTGCAGGTGGCGCTGTTGAGCTCCCGGCCAGGCAGGGCAGGCGCGATGACTCCCGAGCGGCTGCAGGTGGCGCTGTGGCGCAGGGTCAGGTCAGGTAGTGGCAGCCGATAATGGCGGAGAGATGAGCAAGCAGGCAGCAAAGCAGCTCCGAGCGGCGAGCGGAGCGGCGGGTCAGGAGTTGGCCCTCTCCCCAGCCAGCCAGCGAGGATTTTCTGCAGTCACAGCAGACGCCGCGGTCTCGTGCGGCAGAGGGCGGGGGCAGGCAGCAGGGGCCGCGGGACTCTCCCGGCAGCGGCTGCGAGGAAACGCAGCCCGGGAAACGTGCCCTTTCCCGTGGGGAGAAAGGTTGAATCCAAGCTCACCCAGTCAGGAGAAGAGAAAACAGGGCACAGTTGGATTCCCTCTGGTCCCAGCCGAAAAGCAAAGAGCAGCCTCTCAGCGTCCGAACCACGAGAGGCGAGTGAGACTCCCGTTTCAAGGGCTGGGTGTTCCCTTACCCTGCCTCGCCCAAGCCCACCTTTGTCTTTTGATTACTCTAAACATCTAACTATTTGTTGCTTAGTAACGGGAATGGGAAGAAATTCTCAACCCCCAACAAAGTTACAGATATAAATCCTTTCAACATCAAAAACTCTACAAAACATATAGATATATTCATACCTCACCATGTGCTCATACCTTAACTGTTGGAAACACCTCTGTGAGAGCCCACTATTAACTCTTTCTTTTAGGAAAAGAGAATCACAACTGGACATGGATAGTGACAAGATTAAAAACAAATCTTGGATATTTCTATTGCTAATTTATTTTAACACAATTTAAGATGGAAGGCAAAGATGAAGATCTTGAGGTGCCAATCCCTCTCAGAGCATAGTCAGTTTGAATTTTAGTAAATTATAAGAGTGGTGGAAAAGTGATTGCAATGTAGTTGTACATCAGCAGGGCTTATGTAGATTAAATAAGGTGCTTGTCTTTTTAAAATGTTTGGTGTTGTTGATGGCTTATCCGGTGGAGTAAGGATCATGGAGCTCGAACATAAGCTTTTGCATTGGTCATGATGTGATAAAGTTCTGTAAAACTATCACGGTTTGAAGCAGTTAAACAGAGGCTGAGTATTCAATATTTCTAATTATTCTAGAGATAAGGATCACCTTACAAAATTGTTAAGCCAGTGTAAATCAAACAAAGATTTTTTTTTTTTTTTTTTTTTTTTTTATGTTCAGGAGGGAACTGTGGAAGCTGACCTACAAATCAGCTTCAAAAGGTTAGATCTCTCCTTTCACAGTTACCAAACAACACAATCTCTACCTCATATTTTTAAGTGTTTTTATTTTAAAAGTAGAAAAGTCTAATTTAGCTGGCTAATAGTAGTAGTTTGCTCTGTTTTCTATACTTTTTCCCCAGTCATGAGGTTTTGGCCGCTACACCTTAGTTCATGTTCTTCATTTAGTGTTTTGTGTATATTTAAGATGAGACTTCTTAGTTCTGCTAATTAGAAAACTAATTTTGTCTTAATGTTTTTTCTCTTAAGGGTGAGCTTAAAGACTGCTGAATCTGTCAAGATGATAAAAATGTCAGTTAAGCATTTGAAAGAGAACAAAACTATTCTGAATGATTACATTAGGAAATGAAAGAGCTGGATGCCAAATGACAGCAATGTGTTAAAACAGGTAATGTGTTACTTTAGGGTGTCAGAAAATGAAAAATCTGCTATTTCTGCTGCCCAAATCTTAAAGCACTTTTCTGCTGACACTGTAGCCTAAATTTCAAAAAAAGGACTGAAATAAAAGGATTTTGATCTTTGAAAGTAACCTTACAAAAAATGAATTTAAAAAAATCAGCATGCATTTGGTTATCTGTATTTAAAGCCTAACTTCAGCTGGCATTGTACCCAGGTGTGCAGAGCTCTCTGCCAAATCAGCTCAGTTTCTCACAATTGGCTTATCTAGCTTTGATCTTCACCAGCTCCTCAAACTCACACGAGTGTGATCACAGCTGTTTGTAGATAAAGGTCTGTGCTATCAGCCAGATGCCTTGTGTTGGAAATGCAGTGTACAGCTTGTCCAGGAGAAGAGAACACCTTGTCCCCACAAGGGATGGATCAGATGGCTGAAGATCACTAAAGGTTGCTCCATCACTACATGCCCAGAGTTTGGCTCCACAGGCTCTGATTGTCAAAAGCAATATATATTTTTCTTTGATTTATGTGTTTTTAATGGCTTCATCTTGTGCTTTCACACTGTCTAATCATATCACATTCCAAACATGATGTAATGCAATTCACTTTTTTGTGTCTCTGACTAAATTAACAATGAAGAAGAGGTATGGAAAATGCTCTACAGAATAACTGATTCACCTTCACCTTCTTAGCTTTCTTTTAAACTTCTGCAAGATTATTTTGGCTTTCCTTACAAGTGAACAGCTTGCTCCCTTGAGCCATTTCCTCAGGGAGTTTTCTGTCTTCTACCTTGCCATTTATCATTATTACTTTCTCCACTTGCACTGTTTCTTTCTGCAATTTCTTTTTCTGTTCCAGTTATTTTGTATTTCTTTGGTTTAGGGTGTTTCTTTTTGTTTTTAGTTTATGCTTATTTAGATTTATACTGTAGATTCAATTATCTTTGCCAGACATGGCAATATTTTGTGATATGCTCACCCTTTTTTTCCCTTGAAGATTATTCACATTAATTCCCATAGTTCCAATCTCAACTGACTGTTTTGATCAGTTATTCATCATGCTTTTATTTTATCTTTCACTGTCTGTATCATTCTGTTTTGAATAGTCTCCTTGTATATATTTGTTTTGTTTTTTATTTAACTCCTTCCGTCTACAGCCCTCTTGCATGCTCAGTCATCTCTTAAACAATGCACAAAGTAAAATTACTGACCTGTAGCTTTTTTAAAAAACTGTATCCCAGATGGTAACCAATTATAAACTCCAAAGTTGGCATCTGTTAACAGGACCAAAATGCCTTCTGCTCTTGTCTGCAGTTTGACACCTCTAAGTGCAGACTGATTTGCCAGACAGGCAAATACTTAATACAATTACTGCTTGAAGTTTTCTCTGTCTCTGAAACATAAAAACCTTCTGGAGGCTTGGGGGACACATTTTAAAATGTTAACTAAATACAATGGTTTTATAAAGAACTTTATTGATGCTATCATGTGTTATTAAATTCATATGAACAAGGATGTCCAAATGCATAACAAGGATGTCCAAATACATAAGAAGTAATCAAGCACTTACTGAAACTTGATGAGTTCTGTAGCCTTTTCTCAATGGGTCCTGCAGCAGCTGTACCATTATTGATTGCTGCACTAAGTAGTTTTTAAATGTTTGCTGTCAGCATTGCAGAGCTCATAATTTATGAACTGACATTTGCCTTGTCCCCATTTTTACCTGTTTGGATTCAGCAGCAGAGAAGCTGAATAATTAAAAAAATATTTGTGTTAAGTCACTCAAAAATTGAAAAATTTGTTCTGAAAGAATCCAGATTTTATGTTCATTTGTGCCACAATATCTTGTATGCTGATTTAGGTCACAGACGGTGTTTCCTGTTTTTCTTTTTTTTTTTTTTTTTTGTCTGGATTCCTCATTAACTCTTAGTTTTTCTTTAAATTACACAAATAGTCATCTATATAGTTTTTACCTCTAGCCAAACCAGATATTATTACAATCAATATAGTGTAATATTCTTTTTGATGATTCTTCCAAATTAAAAAAATTCTCATTTTAAAGTTCAGTTACCCAAACCAGGGACAAATAATCAATCTCCATTTTGGTGGTTTCAATTTCTTTTTTATGAATCTTTCTGCTTTTTAAGTAGATGGATGGTTAAAACACCTACCTACTCCAAATAATTGTTGTTTGTTGTGAGGACTCTTGTGAAAAAGAGGTCTATAAATGAACTGTACAAAATAACTAAGAAAATGATTGCTCATCTTTCCTCCTTCAATCTGCTATACCTTGAATAGTGAGGATAGGTCACTGCCTGCTTCCCCAGCCAAAACACTTGTAAAGCAAAATTTGTGAAGTTTTAAGGCTGAAATACTCATGTTGGGAGTAATTTTCCTTTAAGATTGCTTTTTAAAACCTAGATGTCTTCTTTGGTCTGAAAAACATTATTAAAGTCATTTTGCAAAAGTAATCTGTTGCATATGACTGCTTATTTTCTCTTAGAAATAATGGATCACTGACTACTCTTAGATGACTTTTGAGTCATGCATTCTTTGAAATACAACAGGCAGAACTGGTGTCTCTGGTTTTGATTTAAAGCAGCCTCCAACCTTTAGAGAGAGATTGGTGGTCTCTCTTGAACCAGTCCATGTTGCTCACCCTGGCACAATTCCCAATCTGCAAACTGCACTGTCACTGTGTAGATAAGATTTTGCAAAAGATGTTAAAGGAATTAAATGCCCTCTTCCTCCTTGCACTGAATTACACAGAGTTTTAGGTGCCTTATGCTTCTTTGGCAATAAATTGATGTTAATACAAAGTTCTGCATCCTTGAGATAAAGTGAATGTAAAGTTCACACCAGAGCACAGGGTTTAATTTTTACCCCAGCTAGCATTTTGTTCTCAAAATTGCAGTATGATGGTCTTGCCTGCCCTTAGATTTTCAAAGTCAGTGTTTCCTAGCTCAGGTTTGTTACCTCTTTTCTCTTACAGAGTTAGAGCAGTGTAGCTGAGGACTGACCTACCTCAAACATCCCTCTTGTCTTGTAGTTGGCTAAGAAGAACTTTTTGACCTTACTGAAATTTAGCATCTTGACTAAGATTTAGCAACTGAAAGCACATTGAAGATCCCCCACAGACATTATTCCAAGCAGCTGAAATCATGACTCTTCCTTCATTTTCCCATTGCCTTTATTTTCATGGGTCAGATGTTCCATGTCTAACTAGGATCTGACATGACAAATTACATAAGGGTTTTTCCCAAGGTCCATATTCCCCATGTCCATACCAGACTACTGCCTGGGTCACAAATTTGATCCACACCAGAATTCAAAAGCATATATTATCTTCTAAAGTCCATATTTAAAACAAGACTCTGTGTATTAAAACCCTTTCAGATTGACTTTTTATTTCTTATTTCAACCTTTCTTGTTTCAATTAAGCATGACTTCTGTAGTTTTTCTAGTGAATATTTAAATGTCTTTGAAGACTTTGCTAATATGTACATAGAACTCTGTCGCTGTTGAGCGGCTAGCTGAGGACTGACCCAAGTTCTCAGACAAGGAAAGAGAGGAGAAAAGGCACTTTATTGTTTTGAATTCCATATATATAGAGTCTACAGAGGTGCCCCAGATTGGTCAGCCCGAGACCTCCCCCTAGGCCCAGTTGGCCAAGCCCGAACTCACCCAATCCGGAGAAACTGTTTGCAAAACATCCAAACTTTATCTTGTTTATGAAATATAGCAAAATGTTCCCACGGGAAGAACCTGTGCTAACCACAGAACTCAAGTACCTTTGGGAAAGGTGCTTAAGCATATAAATGTCTGTCTCTCCTTTTTTAATTTGAGTGCAACCAGGCAACCTTCATATTGCTGACCTGCTTTCCTTTGTTCTTGATGCAGATCCTATTTGAGTCACAATGTCTAGCCCTGCAGATAATTGGTTTATATATTTCTGGGCAGCTAATGAATTCTTCAAGATGACAAAAGGTTTAGACCTTTAAAAGAGAAGCTTCAGGAACATTTCCCAGAGTGCCTTTATGTGTTTGATAGTACCAGTATAAAATTCAAATAACTTGAGGCATTCTTTAGTGTGTTTGATACGGTCAGAAAACTATAGCAATAAAACCTGGGGTGAAAAGAATCAGGACAGTTAAAGACAGAATTACTGGGAATGATTAAAAAGCCCAGTTGCTAAGCAGGTTTCCTTCCTGGAGGGAAAAACAGAAAGAAATTAACTATGATGAGAACAGAAAGAAAAGTGAAGAAACATATCCTAATATTCAAATAATTATTCACATTTGAACATACTGTATTGTGCACCTTTGCATCTCAATAGTTTGGAGAAGCTGCTTATTAAAAAAAAAAAAAAAAAAAAAAAAAGGTGTAGCAAAAAGGATTCTCTGCTTGTGGCACTTTTGCAGAGCCCTGTCAGCTTTAGTGCATCTGGGCCTGTTTGCACTGTAAAGCATTTGCAGTCAGACTGATGCATTATGTCCCTCCAAGGTAGCATGGCACAAACTTTAGCTTCAGGATTTGGCATGAGCACACAACACAATTACTGATGCTCAGCTTTCAGCAATTACAGCCACATTCCTCCCTCCAGCAAGTACTATGATGTACCCTGCTGTTTTCCCTTATAAATTAATGTTAATTAGCAGCTTTACCCTTCAGCTGTCTTCTTCAGAAGCCAGTAGCAGGATAGGTACAGTACTTTAATTTTTTTACTTTCCATTTTTTTTTCTTTTTTCTCCTGGTAGGCAAAAATATGGGGCTTTAGTGCAAACTCTGAATGAATATTCATCATCTTTGTTTTGCAGCTTTCACTTATCTGTAGGTGTTAAAAGTCCCATGTCAGTTCCAACAGTGGAATAAACTTTTCTGTCTGCATAACTTTGTAATTTTCTCAGTTACTTTTAGGATGGGGTGTTTTTTCTGGGTTTTCTTGAGAGAAACGAAACTAAACATATTGTTTTAACTGTCCAAATATTTAGCTTCAAACTGCTGCGAGGGAGTGCTGCGAAATTTCCTCATTGTGCTTGAGCTGAGCTGTGTGAGAAGAGCTCATTGTTCCCAGCTGGGGCAGGAGCACCAAGAAATGAGCTGCACCTGGGGCAGCCAGCACACCTGGGGCAGCCAGCACACCTGGGCTGAGCGAGGGGACAAGGAGCTCCACACATGGGGAGCTCACAGGAGAGGAGCTCTCGCAGGGAGCTGCTGAGGAACCAAGAAGGTAGGCCACAGTTTCACAAAATATAACTAAATATCTGCTTCGGGGAATATTACAGTGCTTTGTTTAGATTGAAAGGGTTTGGAATGTGTGTTTCTTCAGAAAAATGGTGGCCACAATGAGTGTAAGAAAGCTGATAGCAGCTTTTGTGAGCAAGGAACAACTGAGAGGGGAAGATAGTGGTTTTCTGGGTGGTAAGGTAGCACTGGTAATTGTACAGATATCCATCAATTGGTTGCGGTGTTTGTGTTCATTGTCAGGTTTCACTGTTGCCATAATACGTGAGAAATAACAGTAGTTTCTCACTCCATTAGCTGGAAAAATGTGAGAAATAAAAGCAAAGTGCCTGAAAGGGAAATGTTCTCTTTTAACTTGCTTTCCAGAACCTTCTGTTACTGATTCAGTTTCATACTTTATATCTGTATTAAGGATATGTCTTTCCCTTTTTTGATAAGGTTTATTGCTTGCAGTGTCTTATTTACACCATCATGCTGCATTTTATTCTTGTTTCTTGAATTGTTCAAACTGTGATACTTTTCACTAAAAAGCGCTTTGTCAGCCTCTTCCAGATCGTATATATGTTTTTGTTAAAACACTCAGTGCTTTTAATGCCTGAGGCCCTGGCAGCAGCATCCCTGAGTCACTAACACAGGGTGTATGCTCAGCTCCCGAGGGAGCAGCTGCAAAAGACACCATGAGGGAACATGGAAACATTGGCCAGGGCAAGAAGAATATTTAGAGACAGCGTTAAGAGCTGAAGTGTCTCAGCAGCCAGGACAGGTCCTGTTTGGTTTGCAGAAGGCACCTGAGATCTGCCCATCTCCTGATGCTCACAGCCTCTGGTGTGGGTGAAGGAGCTGAGGGGAATGGAGTTACTGTGGTGGGAAGTACTGCTGCACTCACCAATCTGGGGAATTTGGACTGTGCTTATAGCCCATGCTAGTTATGAAAGCATACATGCAAGTTTAAGGAGTTTCAACAAGCTTTACATTAATCCTGTGCAAATTTCACAAAGATTTAAATCCAGTGCTTTTTGTTTGATAATTACATGTAGAAAGCAAGTTTTTACTGCAGATGATTGTAATGGAGGTTTTTCCCAGCTGCTGTTATCAATGAGATTGGCTTCACCTGGCTTAGATTATAGTCCTAATTTTTTGACAATTAAGGTAATTCTTTGCATTTGGTGGGGGATACTTGAGTTATATCAATGCCTTTAGTTACATGTCTTATGGAGTGTTCAGCCTCCAGAAGTGAATACCTATGGAATGCAGAGATAGCCAAGATGAATGTCTCTGATTAAATATTAGCTTTTAGACACCTGAAGTCAGATACCCATTCCTAGGCACAGGCATTGCTGGTGTGTCTTAAAATGCCCGTTGTAATATATTGCTCTTCTTGAATACCTTTTCCTGTGTATTCATCTGAAGGACCCCAAATGGGTAGAATAGCCTCTCAAATGATCAAGGCTCTGTAGGAAGCCCACAATTTCTATGGGAACACAGAAGAAAAAAAGCAGCTCTCAAATGATAGGTAAGGAAAGAGGTTAAAATGAATTCTTTATAGTAGCTATGACTGGTTAAATTTTAGAATAACTCTGAAACTGTTGATCCAAACATAAGGGTTTCCAGAAATGAACTTTAGGTGGCATTATTTATTCCTGTGTTGAAAGTGCTACATACCATGCTCTGTGCTGTTATTCTGTTCCCAGCATTTTTAGGGATAGAATGAACTGCAACGAATGTATTTTCAAATAGTGTTCTGATGAAAAATGGGACATGGTGTATTGTCTGTTAGAAGAGAGAGTTAATTTAAATATTAATCTGAAGTGCAATTGTTCTATAAAGCTTCTAACTGCTCACTGAAGCCCAGAAGTTACAGTTTTTTACTAGTTCATGTGAGGAAATGTGTGCACTCAGCTTCCAGGGAGGTCTTCCCCAGTATTTTGGCTGACACAAGCATTTGTTGGCGGGACAGTGACACCAGAGAATCGATACAGAATTAACTTCAAATATGCTTTTCATCAGCAATAGTCAATTAAATAATACAGCATATCTACAGTGTCAGGGATATAAAATAAGGCATGATTCAATGCATTTCTCCCTCCTGTAATGCTGAAATGAAAATGTACTGGAACTCTTACAAGGTAAGGGAATTCTAAAGATAGTTTTGATGTAGGTGTGTGTTGTGAACTTCTTGTCAAAGTGCATTTTAGACTTTTTAGGTGGGCAGATGACTGCAGTTCAGTATTTACAGTCAACATGCTAAAAGTAAGGAACATACCATGGAAAAAAAGGTGATTTTTATTCCTCTAGAATAAAGGTCAGAAATGGGTAGCAACAGAGAGTCAACGTGTCAATATACTGCATCATGCTGGAGTGTGACCCATTCCTTCTAGAACAAAGCTTACAAGGAACTAGAGTCAACTTCTGTCTAAGTTAAACTTTGCTTGTAATGACAAACTATTACATGCTCTGTTGGTGTAGAAAATGGCATTTTCCTTTGAGCTGTGTTACTTTTTAAAACTATTTGAATAATGGTACACTTATACATCCAAATCAATTTATTAGAATAAGTCCATGCTCTTGAAACAAAGTTGACTTGTTTAAACGTGTTTAGTTGTGATTGAATTTTATCCTTCCATTTAATGAACACTGTTCAGCCATAGTGTTCAATTGCTAAAATAATTAACATGTCTGTAACTCTAGTTGTGCATATGTCAATCAAAATCAAAGGAAAAAGCGACAAAGAATTTGCCTGGCAAACAAAATAGGCCTATTATATGAGGTGAAAGTAAATGGAAAATTTAAGTGAAGTGTGTTTATCTACAGTAAACAGGAGTTATTTTTCTATTTTTTGATATGTTTTAATTTTTTTTAAAGAAATCATGTTCATATAATTTGTTAAATCTCTTTTATGCTTATATTGACTGCCAGTCTATGACTGACAATATGTCCACCATTCCACATAACCTATCCGTGAATCTCTGTTACAGTAGAGGCAAAGTACTCTATTGAAAGGTGAAGTTCTAATTTTAAAGGGATGAGGTTTATTCTCAAATATTATAGTGTTATCTTATGTATGTTTTGAGGTAGGGAAGGGGAGGAGTATCTCAAAGTTTTCTTCATAAATTACTTAGTGAGAGTTTTCATCAGACTCTTCTGAATGTTCTTCTGTCAATCTTCTTGTCCTAATTTACTTTGCTATTTCATGTAACTAAAACAGAACGAACACATCTGAGTTCTTTATGAGTATACTACCATGAGTTCAAAAAAGTAACACTCAGATCATTGCATTCTGTTACTTTCTTCAGACTGAAAATTTTTTCCTCTGTAAATAATTACATCGAAGTAAACCAGGACAGCTTGGTATGAAGGATTTACGAAAGAAGAGGACAAATAAAAATTCCTGGCATTTTGCAAAGCAGCCTAAGTAATTTACCTCCTTTACTGTTACTGCAAGCAAACAGTAAAGGAGGCATTAAAATGACTGCTTGTCCTGGGCAGCACAAACTGCAGGACAGACATATGGGAGAGTTGGGGAGATGATCTATTGCCACTAATGACTGAATGACTGACATTGGCAGTCGTGGTGTCCTGTGTCCCTTCAATAGCACTGTTTGCAAAGCTGCAACAGAGCCATTACCATGTAAATTAGAGCATTCCATGAAATGCTCCATGTGCCTTTTATAATGTCATTGGCAATAACCCATACAATTTATACACCACATATGGTTTAATATCCTGTATCATCCGAGTGAGACATTACACTACAAAAATGCTCTCAAGTAAATTAAGGTTACAAATTAAGAAGATTGAAGTAAAGAACCAGAGAGTATGATGATCACTTGCTATTCAGAAGCCCTTAATGGAGAAATTGCACATGCTGTTTTCTAGAGGAGTGAAACTTCTTGCCTGCCTTCAAAATCCCAAGAGTTTAAAATGAGCTGCAGTGCGTTGTGAGGATTTGCAAACAAGCCCTGCTCTGATTTGGGGCCAGACTGTCCCGTGCCCAAGCTGGGCTGCTGTCCTGGCACTGCAGCTCTTGAGCTCTCCTGCTGTCACACGTGGATTTTGTAGCTCCCCTGTAGCACCCTGTGTACACAAACACCCTGTGGAGGCTTCACCGGGGATTACATTTTAAGGGTAATTTAACTTCAGCAGCAATCTTGTCCCTAGCTGCCCTTAGTCATGCTAAATCAAACACATAATTCTGTTAGTATGGATCACCCACTATGGTGTCTATTATGATACTATAATGTCATTGTCCTTTACTCACAAGAGGCACTGAGCAGGTCTGCAAGAAAAAGCGATCAGCGGTAGTTAAGAGTAGTCTATCTACCCTTTTCTTTTGCTCTGGTATTTGGAATATATGACCCAGAGGTCAGAATAATTCCTGTTATGGGTCATTGTAGCCTGGTGTGTGATCAGCAAAAGGTAAAAAAAGAAAAATATTAATATTTCTGAATATTACAAACATAATTTAAACAATATGTACTTTATGGACGTGTTGCATGTAACCTGGCTGTTGAAGGCAGCCAAACTTGAGAAAATGGAATGGGGACTTCCCATAGGAAGTGCTCATGGAATTCATACAAGTGATGAGCTAAGGTCAGGATCAGCTGGGAATGATGCTAGAGGTGTTCCTTGTTCTATACACATAGCATTTTTCCTTTATATACCTCAAAGCCACTTAGGAGGAGAGTGTACAAAATTGGTGAACTTGTGCTTCTGACAGTTTATGCAGCAACCAATGGTTCTTTCTTATACAGCGCCCAATGGTTCTTTTCCCATGCAATGTCTTTTACTTCATTTCAAAATGCACTTTTCCTTGTAATCTTAGTGAGTGACTAAGTTTCTTAAGGAAGATGAGAGCTGAGATGTACTTAAAGAACCATACTTGCAGAATAAAGTTAGACTTTGGGTACATGCCATCTGGGTTTTGGTTGGGGAAAAAAGGTCTGAAGTTAGAAGTCTGAAGATATGAGCAATTTAGATTTAGGCCAAAGGTGCTGCAATCAAATCAAAAGCTAGGATTTTAGTAGATGCTGTGAGCAGAAGTGGTCTGTTGTCATTGATTTATTTGATCTTGTGAATTTGAGTTGTCATATTGAAAATGAACAGGAATATTGAAGTGTCTTACTCGCAAATCTGATTGGATCTGTGTGGTACCAAGGTTGTACTTTCTGCAAGAAAGGGATTTCACTTGAGCACAAGTACAAAGTTGGCAGACAATACACTAAACTGAGGGATTTTTCTTCCTAATTAGTCAGAAAATGGCATGAGGAAAAATCATGTTATAGCCATCTACCAACTCTTCAGGAACCAAAAATTAGAAATCATAGCAGTTCCTTTAAATGAATGACAGCTTAAATATCACCATGGAGCAACTTGCATGTACAACCTGGTGACAGTTCTTTAGCCCTGCTGGTTTTAGAATTGTAGACATTATTAATGAAGTAATTTTGTATTCACAAAAATGTCTTCAGCATTTCTGTAGTTCTTAATTCAGTTTCAGCAACTCTCCATGCAAATAAGTAACACCAAGTTTGGAATAGAAACAATGCCAAAATATTTGTTTCTCTGTTACGAGCACATGGCTAATGCCCTTGAACATGGCTTGGAGAGTTAATTTCTAAATACCTGTAAGAGTGGGGGGTTGCCCACAATGTGAAATGTGAATTTTCAGGATATTTCAACAACATAAAAGGTTCACGATGGATCTTGAAGGTCACGGCTAAAGGGAGGAAAACTAGGTAATGAGCATACAGGATTTCAATGAAAATGTATGAAAATAAGATTGAATAAGTACTTAGAAACTGATAACCAACTATTTTTCAATTACTAGGGGAAATGAAATTCTTCTTGACATAAAATAAGAATTGTATATGTGCTTAGCAAGGTTACAGCTCTATTAAGTAGCTCCTGGTTCTGCCTATGACTAAAGTTCAATTAATGTCAAACTTCCATTTGGTGACATAAACATGATGGGTCCTCAACTTTTTGAAGCACAATAACATTCAGTAAAATTCTCAGTTTAAAGCACTATGCTGACCTGTATATCATGTACACATGATATTCAGAAAAAGAATTTCATCTGTCTCCTCTCAAAAAAGATGAACCAAAATACAAAATAACCAGATACAAAACTTGAATGTTGGAATGTTCTGGTCCAGTTCTATATTTAGTGCTGCACAAAATGAAGCAGCCCAATTTCATACTTTATAAAAAGAAATGGGCTGGGTAATGAAAGCAAAATTACTAAATCAGCAAGGTATCCCAGTGGGACTATATTCCTGTTTTTCTGCACTGTGCCATGTAGACCTATATCCTGTGCCTGGGTTAATACACAGTGCTGGAACTGTATTCCAGAAATGATTGCTGAGATAACATTCCTTCTGTGTCTATTACTTTTGTCAGAACAAATATAGATGTAGATTGATTTGAAGTTACAAAGCGTATTACTATTTATTCCTCCTAATAGCAAAATAGATATTTGCAATAAATAAGAGATGACATTCCTTCCCTCTGTGCTTTTATCAGAGTAAAAGAAGTTTTAAAGGTGCTGGCTAGTCCATAAGGCAAGGACACAAAAAGTTGTGCTATTGAACACAAAAGGATCTCTTCAGTCTCTACCACCTCTTCTCGAGTCCTACAACCACAAACTAAAGAAGTCTGGGCAGTCCAGCAGAACTTAATTGTCTTATTGTGCTTGCCATATAGAAAATATATCAGGCCACTATAGAACAAGAATAACTCTTCATAGTATTTTAACACCTTCCAAACGTCAATATGAAGAAACTGCATTTCCTGGCTAAGTGTATAATATCTGAATTGTGATTCTTTTAATAGAAATGTTATTCAGAGTAGTTGCTTATTCAGTTACATGTGTATCCAGCCAGACTCACCAACTTATGCAGTAGCAGAACTTGATATGATGACCATATGTCCACAACATGATATGAATGAAAGACTGAGTCTCTATGGAAGCTTTACATTATTTTCATTGATGTTTTATCACCAGCTAACATCCAATCTATTACACTTTTGAAAACAAATAGTATTTACACATTGCAGGTCTGTAAATAATATAATAGTCTTCCTTTATTATCTAACAACTTCATTGTCAGATGTGCAAAAATAGCACTGCTAAAGTTACATTGCTTGCTTGAAAGGCAGGATATTTTCAATTGTGCCAAATCAGCAGAGTCTGGAAACTTTTATTCCCTTGTAATTTAAAAGAAACTTTTGGAATTATGTTCATTCTGATGTTCTAGAATATGAATGAAATCTATCATTATGTATGTGAGAGATTTCTTCATTCCCCTCTGTTTTCCAAAACTTGAATGCTTTCTCTGTGCCACCACTATCAGTTCTTGCCCTCCGGCTACAAGATCAAAAAGCAAGTGGAATAAAAGGGAATAGAATAAAAATAAAGAATACAAAAGAAAGATGAACTGGGGGAAGAGCAGAAGAAATTATTAAAGAAAGGGAAAATAAGAGAGATGACAGATGTAAAACTGGTATGTAACAAGGTTATGAATGTTTTCATGCAACATTTATGGAGACAACCAAATGAGTTTATTTCAACTTACTTGAAATTCTGTGTGCATGTATTGAGTCAGCAGCGTGAAAGTAGTCAAAAGCTCATTATCTGTCAATAAAGATCACATCCACTGTGCAGGAAAGTCACAGACTAGTTTTTCAAGGAAGAATGTACTAATCTACCACTGCAAAGCAAAAGGCTTCAAGGAGCCTCTCTCTAACCATCTGGCTGTCTTGGAATACCAATATTTAAGATGAATGGTTTCTGTGGAGGAAGAGACAGCATGGAAAAGATATTAGAAGTAGTTTGCTAATGTCAAGTGCTGCAGTGACTGTGTCCTTGATAACCACTCCAAGGTCCCCAGGGGGAGCAGAAAGGGTGGGCTCAGACCAACCCAGGGAGAAAAATCACAGCCCTGTGGAGATGCAAGTGTGGTGTGTGCTCAGCACAAAGCCAGGCTCAAGGGCAGAGACCCTGCCTGCTCTGGGAGACAGCCTGGCACCAGGAAAGAGCTGACTAAAAGAGTTAAGAAATATTAAAGCATTGCAGTAACTACTTCTGACAGCATCCCTGTGCGTTCAGAGCTCTCCTGGTTTACTTGGCTGCTTTCTCTGGGTGACAGTGGGGTTTGTTCTGTACCATGCTAGTGAGTGTGCACAATGATATTAGTGTGAAAGGAGGGATGGTGCACAGTCCACAGGAGGGAGCAGTCACTCCTTCAACGGTGGCTGATCCAGTGTGCTGTAGTAAAACAGGGATCCTCTCCGGGGATTCAGTCTGAATGCAGAATCTGCACTGTCAGAGACCTGTATTTAAGCTTTTTGCAAATTTATTTTCTACATGGTTTTTCAAGGATCAGTCACAGTCTAACCCTGTGGAGAGACATGAACTAATAGTTTTTATCTTCTGAATATCACTCGAGTTTGGGAGACCTTATCAGCTGTGCTTATATCCTTATTTTCTGTGTGCTGCTGTTCAGCAGTTCAGCCTCAAATATGCAGCTCTGCTTTGCTGTTGAGACTGCCCATAGATAAATTTCTTTAACTAGAGAGTTGGTTCAGGTAATCCTAGGAGCAAACTTCAGAGGGATGAGTAGAATTACTGGCAACAGCAGAGGTAAAGCAGCATGACTCAGTAGTTTTCCTAATTTTCATGTAGAACATAGATTTGAGCTTTAGGTGGTCACTGCTGGCTTCATAATAGAAGCAGGCATTGTAGTGCTTTCTACTGTTAATTCTGGCTGATGTTTTGCAAACATTTTTTTCTATCCGAGCTCAAGAGGAGAAAAGGAATTAAGTAATTAGGGTGTTTGAGGTCATAATGGGCACAGAGAAACCTGTGTGTTGAAATTCGAATAGCTTTCACTTGCAATCGTACAAAGAAAGACTTTGTTTACCAACCCTATTTAAAGACCAAAACAAGAACAATTTTCTTTGTAACAGTATTACACCAGCATTTGAATATAAAGTGTAAAGACAACTTACAAGTTTGCAAGAAACTTGATAACCCTGCTGGATAATAATCCTGCCTAGGAAAAGGGACTAAATTAAGGTTTTGAGGCTCGTTCTAAACTGGTCTTGCAAACAGGAACAAAAGAAGTGCAGATTTTGAAGGTTCATTAACTGTGCCTGTAAGGTTATTATTTCACCATGCAGAAAACAATTAATTTGTGTTGATCTGCAAGTGTGTATTTATTAAAAGTATGTGCTTTTAGGTGTATGTGTCCACAGGGACTTCCTCTGGCAAATGTAATAAATTGTGCAGTGGGCTCTATATTAATTTTACTTGTTAAAGTAATTTATATACTTTATATATAGTTTCCTATAACAAAGGGGTTTTTTTTAAAACTTACGTTTTTGTCTCTTCAGTAGTGTGCTTTGGAAAAACATGGATGCAAGCATCCTTACACAGTGCATGCCTTGCATCTGTTGTGAATTGGCAGCTCTTAATTGTTTTCTCACTTATTTGGACTCTTAGATTTAGCTTGGTGTGGTTTTTATTGTATTGTGTTGGTTTTGCATGGCCTGGTTTTTGGGAGTGGGCGTGCTGCAGGGGTGACTTCTGTGAGAAGCACAATGCAGCAGGGGAGTGACTCCTCTCCCTGAGCAGTGAGGGAAACAGGTGATGTTCTGACCAAAACCTCCACTGCCTGTCTCTCTGCGCCGTTGATGGGAAGGAGGGAGGGATTGGCAGGGGAAAGGTGTTTTTAAGGGCTTCTTTTACTTTTCATTATCCTGCTCTGATTTTGTTGGTAATAAATTCTCTTCATATCTCCCAAGTTGAGCCTGGTTTTGCCCTTGATGGTAATTGATGAGTGTTTTCTCAGTCTTTATCTCAACCCCTGAACCCTTCATTATATTTTGTCTCCTCTGTCTGGTTTCAGAGGAGGGGGAGTGAGAGGCTTTTGTGGGTGCCTGGCATCTAGCCAGTGTCAAGCCACGACACTTAGGTAGAAAGGGAAAAATTCCTTGGGCTGTGCTATCAGAACCCATCAATAATTTCACACATTGCAAGAACTTGTCATTCTCTCCTCCCTCTCCACCACCACCACTTTCTCTCTGCTCTAACGCTGATTCCCTCTGCATCTGTAGCCATTTGTAGTGTTTTGTGGGAAGTAAATCCAGTCACACAGGCAGGAGCAAATCCAACAGTTTCATTGGCAGAGCCCCAGCAAGCCTGTACTACATTCTGCAGCAGCTGTTGCAGCATTACTGATTTCTACCCAAAATGCTGGGTCCTGAGCTGGATCTTCATTACCTTAAAACAGTGTTATGTGCACTGCCTGTCGTTATCTTCTGCTGAAAATTAAAATACACAATAGCAACCACAGAGGGATATTATCATCCTTTAGATCTGGAGTCCATCCACCTCTTCAGAGATAATGCAGGATTTGAGGGGAAAGCAGAAGTTTTGTCCAACTCTTCACCTTGAAAGCAGGGAACTGATAATGTCAGTTACCCCAGACTGCTGCCCCTTCCTCTGTAGTGATCAGCAGTCAGCTGCCATCCCTGTTTGGATTGCACTGAGAAGGGCTTGCTGTACTTTCCTCTGCCAGGGACAGTGGCTCAGGGCACTCAGATTCTGATGTAACTTGCTGATTTTTAAAAAGGTAGAAAAGGGCTAGTTTCTCGTTTTGAATTTACTGTGCTTATAATGTCAGTGTTGCATAGATTTTTGGCAGCTATATCCCTATAAGTAACATGGGTAAATATTTGTAGAATACAGGAACAGTGATGTGAATTTCCAAGGGGACCCTGTGACGTGAATGCCTTCTGGTATAGCAGGGAGAGTCTCTTGGGATGTTTTGAAGTATTATAACCATCTCAAAATCTGGTTGTTTTTTTCTGATGGCTATTAGGACCATTCTAATGGCTTCAGGAATGGACCATGGCCAGCAGTGTCACATTTTGCCAATGGCAGTGCAAATCATGCTACTCTTTCTCCGAACTGATACAGTTCAAAAATACCTAATACCACTTCTGTGTTTATTTTCCTCATAGCTTGGGAAATCATGGTCTCTTTACTGACCAATCCTTCCTTTTCCACTCAAGATTTCTTTAAAAAATAAGAGAAGCAGTTTTGAGATCTTGCCCTTTGCAACTTGTTGTTTTATTAGATAATATGGGAACTTGAACTGGTGTGGCAAATGAAAGTTCACTCCTTTCATGTAATATTTTTCTCCACAGAAATAGCCCATATTATTTTTTTAGTCCATATGGCTTTAAAGGAAAACTGTCTAGGGTTTTGTCAAGATAGCTGTAGTTCTTGAGAGAGATGTGTAGCCCACAGTTTCCTTTATATCTTTTAAAAGACAGACTTTTCAAGGCTTCTTGGTAACTCAGTAGTTTTTTTGTTTGTTTTTCCGCTGTAATCCAGTTCAGCAAATCATTGTGCAGAACACACTCACCTCTCACCAGTTTTATACACCAGGTCACATCTGTATCCAGCTTCTGTGTCGCTTACAGTCCCATCATTAAGTGGATTTTGGGTACTTGATGGCCAGCACAGTGTAATTAACACTGTTTCCTAGGAAGGCAGCTTGATTTGTTATTTGCTACCAGTTTTACTGAGACCAGCAAAACCTGGCTCTGTCACCTTAACACATTAATCTGTTGCTGGCTAATAGGAAGCTGAACCCAATTTCCAGAACTGCTGAACTTTTGTGACTTCAGTTGAGGTAATTTACATCTAAGGCTCTTAGTGTCTCTGAACAAATTAGTATTCAGGTTTTTAACATTGCTTTGAGGAGGTCTTTAGGAGTTAGATTGGTTAGATTGGAGTTGAACAGTCAGACCAATGTCTCGGTGAGAGCACCAGAATCTCTTGCAGAGTGTTCCTGGAGGTGCTGTCATCATTATGGTTCACCTTCAAAGCAATATCTGATTACTGGGAGGGAAAAGAGAGAACCTGAAGTTACTTGCTGTGAACAGTGCAAGTGGGCAGAAGAAACGCTTCAGCGGCACAGAGCACAGCCAGAGAAAAATATGAGGTAGCACTTATTGTAATTTAAACATATTTTGTATAAGTCCTAGTATAGCATTTAGAGTGCTCTTGAGAAGAGAAATTAGTCTCAGGAGAGCTACAAAATATATTTGCATCACAGAAGACACGTGCTGAAATTCTAATTATGGAAGATCATACTGTTCTCCTCTGGACTCCATCTGGGGGTAAAACCTCTTCATTATATGGCTGTCTCACTGGTATTCCATCCCCATGTGGTTTGTGGTAAACATTTTGGTGATTCCCAATGGACTCAGGATTTCAGCTCTGCATTAGGTGGTGAAAACAAGTTCAAATGCAGAGACATTGACCTGCTAACAGGATAAACCCAGGAAGAGCACACGTTAGTGTTTTAGCCAATCCAACAGGCTAGAGATACAGAGATGCAGCTGGGTTTAGTCAGTTTATGCCTCAGCTGACTGACAGATGCTACATCCTGGACTGCATTTCCTGCACTGTCTGTGCTCCATCACAGCAGTGCTCGTGGAGACAGTTCATCCCTTTTCTCAGTGCTCTGAGGGCTGTTCAGGACATGTGTGACTGAGGTGGAGTTTCTTGTCTTGAAAAAACCAGATGATAAGATGTTTCAACTAAAACTAAGTATTTCCCTGAATTATCAATTAAAATTAATGGAATTTTCCAATGATCTTACTATGTGATACCAGTAAGATTACATAAAATAATTTGTTTCCAATTTTCTAAAAGAAAAAGCCCAACACAGATTCTTCTTAAGAGAAATCATTATTCTTCCCATCTGTGCTCTAGGCAACCATATGATCTGCCTATGGGACAACCTGCATTAGCAGAGAAAAATGAAAGTTATGCAGGGACCAAACCCAAAGCTGTACTTTGGGAAAAATGCTATGAGCATTGGCATGTTCTTGAAAGTTTCAGCAAATTTTGAAAAAAGTCCAACAAGCACAAACCCCACAAAAGCACAAACATAAAAATCAGTTTGCCAACTACAAAAACTCTGGCTCCTTTCCTCTCACCTTATTTATTTACCACAGCCTCATTAAGCACATGAATTGGATGACTCCAAGGGCAGTTTTTCTGTAAGGCAGGCTGGCACAAATTTGCAACTTGTTCCAAGAGCTCCCAAACAATCTCAGAAATAAATAATTATTGAATAAGCAAGCAGAAAGTTTTCAAGAAATAACTGTACATGCGACAGGAGAGTTGTTGCAACCTATCTCTTTGTCAGAAGATTATTAAGCACTTGTTTCGGTGCTGAAAATTAAAATAGTTACTTCCCATTTTCCTCTTCACCTCTTTGTGAAGCGATGATTATGAGAGGACTGTGGCTAAAGGGAGTACTTTGGTAAATGTAGACAATGCTGTGATACACTTAGGAATGAATAAAAAGGGTTTTCAACACTTTATTTCCTTTCAGATTCTCTGTCACCTGCTTAGAAATAAATATCCCAGCTTGGTCAGCTTGAGTGTCCTCCTCCTTCTTTCTCTTGCTCTGCCTATTGCTCCCTTCTAACTCCTATCCAGAGGCACTTACTGTCTGACTCAAGGCACCTCTACCATCCTCTGCATTGTCTGCTAAACATTTGTGTATTTGTCCTGTACTATAGAGGTGCTGACAGTACATTCACCGTAAAGACAAGGGCTGTAAAATCATACCGGATGTAAATGGTGCAAGAAATGAAGACAAGGTGTAATGACTTATTTGAGCTATGTTCCTCAGAAAGGGTGAACAGTCTTTAATAAATATGTTTTTCTAGTTATTCTCAGCTTATACCTTTTCTTACTCCATAGAGAAGTGATGTATTGAGCCTTGCTTTAGAGGTAAAATAGGAACTGAAGATATTGAACTGCCTGTGTTCAATTTAATATTTCTAAATGCAGATGTACTGAATCAAGCAGGTGCTGCCTAGAGAGCCATGATGTTTTATGCTACCTATTGGGCCTTTATCTTACCCAGAAAGAACAGTTCTTTTCTAAAATAATAAATGAGCAACTGCTGCAGTGTGTAGAATGAATAAACATCCATGCATTTAACCATGCTAGAAATTGTGTGCTTGTCTTATACAACTGTGTTAATGTTATAAACTTTACAGAAGATCAGTGGTAGAGTTGATAATGTACTTAGAGGTGTAAAGGTAAAATAATGTGTTCACTGGAAAGGAAGGGCAAATCATAGGTCTATATTCATGTATCCTCAGGTTCATTAATTTTCATAAATACATATATTTAGACAGCATTTATGTTTTTAGGTTGGATTTTCTTATTTTGGGTTGCTTTTGGGTTTCTTTTTTTTGTTTGTTTTTTTTTTGTTGTTTTGGGGGTTTTTTTGGGGGGGTTTGTTTGGGTTTTTGATGTCAAGACACCTCTCCTAATACAAACATCAGTATTCTGAAAAAGAAACTCAATCAGTACTATGGACAGATTCCATTGTGAGTCATTTGAAACGGAAAGATTCTAAACCCAAGAAGAGACAAAGTTGTGGCTCTTCCTAGAGATGTTTTAGTATTCCAAAGTGGACTATGACAGTGGTTTAGTTGAAATGGGTTTAGTTGTAGCTGAAATGGGTTAGCTGTGTTTCACATCCCATTGTCCTTTTGGGTTTTGCTGGATGAATAGATTCACCTGGTTCCAGCCACAGTGCTCAGAATCAACTGCAATGCTGGGAAGAAGCTTCATTTCAACACAGGGTTCCTGTTGTGAGGTGTAATCATCTTTTTTTATTATACTTTGAACTTCAATTTTAAATATTTATGTTTGGCTGGTTGGCCATTCTTGTCTGTTACCTGCAGTTTAGAGAATCTGAGACAGAAGAGAGCAACCTAAATAGCCCTGGCAGCAAATGAAATTACAGCATACTGAAAAGGTCAAAGCAGTGCTGCTCACAATGGTAATCTACAGAATACATGAGGCATTCCATTTCAAATACATCAGTTCTCTGTCAGAAATTGCAAAAGAGCACAGCAAATGACAAGAAATGAATCCATAACTGTTGGAATGAAGTTGGCAAGAATTTAGACTTAACATGTTCCAGATAAAAAATAGCCATTTGTACCTCATTCTCAACAGCTGCACTTGAATTACAGGGAGAGCTGGCTCCCCACTGTAGACCTGTATATTGCTCTTCAGCAGAACAGCCTTTCTCCCATTTTGCAGTGAATACTGGGGCAATCACAGAATATATGTGCAGCAAGGGTATTTTAAAACCTGTAAATTGTTCCAGAAACTTAGGTAGCATTCACAGTGGAACTTGATCAATTGGGGCAAATGGTAAGCTCTTGCTACGAAGAAAAGAGGACAACCTGATGTCTGCTGCCAGGGCTGATGGATGGAAGCACATCCCACAGACCAGGCTGTGATGCTGACTGATCCTGTCATTTCAGTGGGCTCTCTGTCCCATGTGACATTTGGTGTTCCTGTTATTTTCCTTTGCAGCTCATATTTCCCTGGCTGGTGAAAACATATGAGGTGTAAAATGTCATTCGCTTTTGGGGATACTTAGCTGCTACAAAGAGGAAGTAATCAGGTCAGGGAAATAGCATGAGCCAAATTTTTATAGGGAGAGAGACAAGAAGCGATGCTGAGTGGTTCTGTCACAAGCCATGATGCTTTCACAGTATGCAGAATTTCCTGCAACAGTGAACTGAAGGATGTTAGCCAGTAGGGATTAGTAACTTTTAAAATATGTAGTGAGAACTCTGTGCGAGGCGAGCTCTCCCTCCAGTGCTGTGTAAGGCAGGAGGACAGCGTGCTTCAAGCAGGAGTAATTGGCAATCCCTGGTGCTTAAAATGAAGTGGTGCCTTTGAAGCCAAGCACACCGGAGCATATCTTTGCATTTAATTCATCTCATCAGTCTTGACTGCAGTTGTCAAAATTTTGCTGTCAATGGGAAGATGATTTTCAGTTTACTTAATAGTGATAGAAAGAAGGCAATGATAGAGGTTGTGTTTTGTCATCCTTGTTGTTTGCTAATCCCTTATTTGGGAAGCAATTCCTTGCATGGGGCACAGGCTTGTGCAAAGGGAGTTAATGTGTCCTGGCAGTGCTTGTGCTCAGTGCATGGTGGGGCAATGCTGGACATGCTCAGCACCCAAAGAACTGCCTTGTAGAGCAGGCACCTGCAGGGTGATGGGTCATGGCAGCTGCTAGGCCACCATGCTTTCCTCAGGGAAACATTTCCAGGTTGTTTCTTTTCCTGTAAAACCTTCCTCTTTATCTGTTCTGCATTAAAACTTCAAGGCTGTTGGAAAGCCAAACCCTTTCTGCTAAGGGATTTCTAGATTCTTTCCTGTCTTTATATGATGTGCGTGCATTTATTAACTTGTGGGATAACTTTTATATCCAAATGATTTGTGCCTGAGTTTTCTCAGTGTTTACTGTTCTATTTTGGCTTCCAAATAGTATTTCTTGGAGTTCCAGGTAAATGGTGTAACTCCCAAAGGTGCTCATTTGTTTTGTTTTGCTTTTCAGTGTTGAGTGGTTTACAGAGATGTAATTTTACATGTAGGTGACTTATCAAACTTGCATTGTTTTTGCTTCTGGGTAACGTCTCCTTGTCCATTCTGCAATTACTCAACCACAGAGGATAAACTGACACTGTATTTTTGTATTAAACTGAGCACAGAAGGATTACAGTCCAGATACAGTTGTTCAATACATCTCCTATTTCATTCAGTTTGACTTCTCGCTAAAAGTAATGACAATATGTACACAACACTGTCATCCTCCTGTTAATTTTCAAATTCTTATTTTACTTAAAAGCAACTTCAATTTATCACTTAAAAAATTAAAAAGAATAATATTTCTCCAATCAATTTTTGGAGGTTAAGTGTGCTTATTAAAATTTAGAATGCCTTTTCCTAATTAAGAACAGGACAGTACATAATGTAGACTTTTTTAAAGAGGAAAATGATAAGGAGTTGTGCTTTCAGGGCCCTTGAAAATAGGGGAAGTCTCATGGCTTAATTTCTAAAAAAGGAATATGCAGTAAAGTCCATGGAGCTTTTTATTACTGTCCCTAAAGAAAGAATCTCAAAAGACAGACATTCAGTGCTGCTTCTGGAGAAGGACGATATTGATCCTGGAGATATTTCCGTTATCTCTTCATTGTCATGAAAAATTACTAGGTCTGCATGGCCACTGTCAGCTCCAGCTTGCTATATAATAAATACCCCTCTTGGAATAGTCGAATTTTCTCCAGCAGGAAGTGTGGAGAGTGACCTGGAGAGCATATCTTGGTCTGGCCTCTGCTTGTGGGCAGCTGCACCCAGTAAATCCCTGACTTTCATCTTACTTCCTGCAGAAATCCATAGCAATGGAGAGGGAGCAATCAAGTTCAGTGGCTCAGCTGGAAGGTTTTCCTGGGATCTGACCTAAAGGCTCTTTCCTCCATAATTCCATTCCATGTTGTCCCTTCCCCTGTGGATAGAGAACAATTTCTGACCCACCTTCCTGCAGTAGCTTTCAACCAGGTGACAAGTGCTACCTCCCCTCTCAATAATCTTTTCTCAAGCCTGTAAAACCTCAGACTTGTATTATGGACTAAAGAAGTGTTGCTACTTCCTTAGAAATATCTCTAAAAAGTAAAGTACAGAGTAATTAAACTACTGAAAGCAGACAGATCTGGAAAGATTAAGTAATCATTAGGAGAAAATGAAACTTGTATTGGCAAGTAGTACAGTAACACTGAGCAAGAGCAGTGTTTAAACTGAGGAATAATTATATACAAACTTTCCAAGAGTGTGCTTAGGCTGGAAATCAGAACATGGGTTATAGTTTTCACACAAACGAGGTTCTAGAACTACATTTTAGCAGGGAGGAAAGAGCCCAATTAATTTTAAGGAGGAGCTTGATCAGTTTAAGAAAGAGATTACACAATGTAATTGTTCATGAGGGTAGAGTGAACTTAATAGGGCAGTCTCTTCCAAGTCTTTTGTTTCAGCTCAAGTACCTTGTTCAAAAGTCTCCTTAGCCAGCCTGTCTCTTGGGAAGATGGAGTGCTTTCTGTCATCTGTTTTATCCTGGGATCCAAAATATAAACTGAAAAAATTAACAGCGAATAATTTTGTTACTTCTTTCTTGGTCAAAACTCTCACTTACATCAGAGGGAATTGTGCTCAGTGTGAGTAGCTGGGTGTGTTTCCACATAATAAGTTCATGCCCCCACTGTGACTGAATTTTCACTGTACACAAAAATAAATTAGAAATTGGTTTTGGGTAGATGAAAGAATGTCAGATGCAAGTGCTTTGTTAATGCAAGCAGCAGTCACATCCTTAAGGTGTGATGTGCTGGGAAATTTTTTCCAATGATATGGGTTTGCTCTTTTATTGGGAGACTGAAATTTTCAATAGCGATGTTGGTAGTGACCCATAAAGCTCATGACAAAAGCTTCAGCAATAAGGATTCTCCTAAATGCATCAGCATCATTTGTAATTTAGAGGCTGTTCTTATCAAGGCATTATTACTTTTATTCTAATTGGTTTTGGCTTGGGTTTTTGTTTTTGAAGAGATTTTTGTATGGGGGTTTTTTGGGGTGTTTTCTGTTGGGAAAAGGAAAATTTAAATAGCTGCTGTCTTATGCATTGTACTTTAAATTTCTTGTTTGAACCAAGGATTAAAATAAAAAATGAAATATCAGAATACTAAAGGATCATTTTAAAGTAGGTCCGCTCTGAAAGTTGGAAAACTTTCCCCACATAATTTAGATAGAAATGATATTCAAATTCAAAACTATAATGAGAAAATATTCATAACCAAATCTTCAACTTCCTTTCTCTGAGATTGGGTTTAAAATGCCATAATATGAAAGGGGCAGATCCAAGTATTGCGACTCGAGCCTATCAACAAAATAAAAGTTTTTCTCCTTTGGTGAAGATTTAGGTTATGTTGGCAGCTTCCTCTAAGCATTTTTCTGTATACAGAACAAAAGTTCTTCTAGAGTCACCTAAGGGACCTATATTTTAAAATTTGTCCCAGTGTGTCATCATGAGGAAGCATATGATGAACTTTTAAAATGCTTCATATTGCAATAAATGTAATACTAAGCAGAGATCATTTATACATTATGTATGGTAATGCCTCAGGAATATAATTCTAGAAGAAAGTCAGAAAGGAGTGCAGTAGAATACTAAAAAATCTTTTCAGATTAAATTCAACTTTATCACTTGCAGGAGACACCTCCTACCGAGGTGAGCAATCTCATCACATCATTACATTTCTATTTCTGCCATTCCTTCAGCAAAGTGCTCATGTGGTTGGATTAAGCCATCTCCTCCTGTTCTATATTTATGTGTTAAACCTTTGGTCATATTTTCTGAGAGAAAACTACAGATGAGTCTGTGTGTGTGTGTGGGCAGTTGATTCTGTGAGATCTGAGACTATTTTCTCTCTTTCTGTCTGCAGCCCTTCTAGTAGGACATGGGGAGCTGTCACACACTTACTTGAATTTAACTTTCTGCAGACTTCTGAAAGTTTCACTTTTCTCTTTTAGTCAACTCCTACTTCAGAACTTGTCAAATCAGATATTCCTGAAAGGAAAAAAAGTCACAAAGGTGAATTGTTTGAATATTGTTAAGATGGCTACTTATCCATGTTTCCATCTGGTGAGCTTTCTCTTCTACAGAACAAAAGCGCATAAAAGGAATGACAGGAAAGAACATCATCTATTGTTTCTTGCCTATATAAACCAGTATTAGCCATGTCTCCCTGTCCTCAGATGCCCAAATGGTGAGGCTTTATGTCCATCTGTAATGGGAAAATAATTAAATTACTTCAGGATACATAAAGCAAAGAGGATGGTTAAGAATATGTACAAATCCATACAAGGAAAAGTGAATAGGCCAGGTTTTTTTAGTTCATATACTTGTGAATTTTTATTTAAAGGTGATCAGTACATGTTATTCATCATATACTGCCACATTTCTCTTTTTAGCAACTAATTTTTGTCTACATTTTAAGACTACTTAAAGGAGTAGCAGTAATGTAAATTAAAAAGCAGCCGTTGTATGATATGCCCATTTATTGAAACTTAATGCTAAATCTTGGTTTTGTTATTAACACATTTGGTATTAACTTTGCCTCCTCACCCTCCTCACTTCAAGTTCAAATATGTGGGTTCATTTTAGAAATAGCATAATGTACAGGGGTTGTGATCAACCATTATTGATTTTCTTCTATTTAATAAAAGGGAAGTCAGACTTATTAAATTATTTCATTTGGTGAAGACTCCATGTGAGTCATTCTGCTCTCTTCACTCAGTATTGCCAGCTCTCCACTACCCACAGGCTTGATTTCCTCAGAGCTCTGCCAGCCAGCACCTCTTCTGCTTAGAAAAGAGGAGTCCAGGCAGCTGATCAGCTGAGGGAGCTTAGATTGCAGCACCCAAGGGAGGATGGAGAGCTGAGAGAGTTCAGCTTCATCAAATAAAGAAAACGAAGGTGAAGCTCCTTATATGCTTTGCAGTCACGGGAGAACCTCTGCTTTTCTACCTTTCCCCTACATTGCTAACTCCAGATCAACTTTTAATTTTCTTAGTATTTCTATTTCTTGCTGTTTATGGAGTCATGTCAGTCAGGCTATAAAGAAAAGTGAATTTGTATCTCTCATTAGTTTTGCTCCTTTTACCTATCTGAATTTGAGAAACCCACTGAAGAGGAACAGATTATTTTCACGTTATTTTTCATTTCTAAGAATATGGAAAAGATATTTCATCAGTGCTGGTTGAGGTGAGGCAAATCTGCCAGGCCTGCCATGATTTCAGGTGAATTTTATGCATTCAGTTAATTCCTGTATGCAGAAGCCATCCTAATCTAAAGGTATTGCTTTAGCTAGGGAGGGTTACAGAACACAGTTCCATAACTGAGGTACAGACTGTTCCACAGTAATACAGGATTACCCCTTTGAGGAAATATAAAGCTTCATCTTTTAGCCATGGAATGACAGCAGTGGCAACTCTTTGCTGAGTTCCCTTGACATGGGTAGTGCAAAGAGTCCAGGGCTGAAGAGGCAACAGCAGCATCTCCCGGAGCCAATGCAGGGGTTTGGAAAGCACACCCAGCATCAGGGGGCTCTCTGGGAATGGCAGAGCACTCCAAGATCCACAATGACCATCACAATTGTCATATCTAGAATGTACATTTTAATATCCCTTTAATTACACTCAATTCTGTGACTATTTAATTAAGTAATTAACTATTTGCTTGAAAGATATCCTAATACTTCTGCAAAATGAGTAAATTGAGTAAATAGGTGATCTGGGAGCTTCTGAAAGTGCATCTTAGGGGGGTTATATATAAATATATATTATAGGTGTACACACATATATATATCAGGAATTAAGCAGGAAGAAGATGTGTATGCAGAATGCTCTAGGAAACATTTGTGGTGCTGGACTGTGACTTATAAATTGCTGGAAGGAATGGCTGAGACTAAGGAGTTCCCCTGTTGTTTTCCTTTAAATACTAAGGAGGACAGACACCTTTTCCTTAATGCTTGGGTACAGAAACAAATGTTTGCATGAGGCAACATATATTGGCTTTTGAAGTGGAAAATTATTTCAATATGTTTTGAATGAAATATTTCACTGTATCTAAGAAAACTCTCCATTTTTTCCCCAGCTTGTCAGAAATATTCTCTTTAATATTCAGTGAAAAGTCAATTATTTCAGCAGGGATTTTCATAGTCTTTGTTTTCAAAAGATTGCATCGTGCTCTTGAAATTACTTGAATGTGACTGTTGTGGCTAAATTACTGCATGGGAAGTTGTGCAGAAAAAATCTGAAGCATTCAAAAACCAGAGCACAATCAAATTTATGTGACTAATACAACAATTTTGTTTTGAACTTTCTTCCGGTGTTTTTAATCCCAGATGGTAACTTTCTAACGTAAATGATACCAACCTGGTAATGTTTTCACAAGGCTGAATTTGCACCCAGTTTAAGAAAAATCAATGTTTGTTAATAGAAGCTGTTGTTTGTTTGTCCTTCAGTCAGCTAAACAACCAGCATGGGAGCTGGCTAAAAGCTTAAAGAGATAAAGAGATAGAAGGAAATGAACACAATAGTGTGAAGAAATAAACACAGAAAAATTTAAAATAACTCTATTAGTGATGCAAGGCATACAGAACTGGGGTTTTCTTTGATTCATTGATGAAGCTCTGAAGCAGCAGGAAAGCAGTCGAGGCATTGCTGTGCTGAAACTGGATTTGAGAGTTGTGTCCCTTTCATCTTCCTTGCAGGGTCTGAGGTGTCAGCTATTGGTAAAAGCATTTCTTGTCTCCAGTCACTGTGACAAGGCATTGCCCAGTTCAACTTGTGTGGTTTACTCCCTGCTTGTAATTGCTCTGCAGTCAAGGACTAGAATGTTCTTAAGCAGAGCTGATCTAGATTTTGCCAAAAAGACTGCACTCTTGTCAGAGAGTCATTTTGGCACTTGTCTTTTAGTAGTCCAGTGCTGAGATTTCCTTGAGTTTTCTGCTAACATATTGATTTTAAAACATTTTAGGATGTTCTCAAAGTCAAAATTGTCAATGTGTAGGAGAATAGCATTTCTAGGGTCATAGTTTCAATGTGTCTGGAACAATGTTTGTCAAGGGCTTAAATTAAATAAACTGCAAACTGCTCTCTACTTGGGGATCCTCTGTCTCCAGCCATAGCTTGGCCATTTTGCCTGTCCCTTCCCCACTCTGCTCCTCGAGGTCTTTGCCACCCCGTTGTCCCATATCCTCCTCACAATTTTAGCTTGTTTTGAACCCTGCAGCTTCAACCGTGCATTTAACCTTCCACCTGTTCTCTAGTGCTTATTGGGTGCTAAACATTTTTGAATTGTCTAGTCCTGTTTAATTTAATTTTAAAAAAATAAGGTTAGAGGGTGTGCTGTCAGTTTGTTTCTTTTCTCAATATTATAAGCTCTTTGCACTATGTAACTGAGGTGGGTTTGCTGGTGCTTGAAATCAATGGATACAATTAATCAGTAGGTTAACCTGGAGTACCTCATTAGCTGCTCTGTGTTAATTGCAGGTGTAGGTACTACTCTTCTGCTGTCCTCAGTGATTGTCACATTAGTGCTGGACAACTAATGAGTCTTCCCAGGCTGGGTAAATTTGCTTAGATTATTTGTAGGTTCTAGGAAACTAAATAAACTTATATGTGTCCCACTTTTCCTCACCATCATCTCTCTCCTTATGTTCTTTGTACATAATGACACAGTATCTGCTTTAAAAAATTCTGTTATTTGGTAAAAATTTGTGTGCATTCAGAGCTGGGGTTTTTGCTTTATCTCAGTTAATAGCATTGTGGTGCATTTGTACCCTGTTTGCTAACTTGGTGTGGTAGTTAATTTTAATTTTGAAAAGAACATTCTTTACTGAAATACGTAAGTTTTCACTGCAGTAGCTCCAATGAAAGGCATTTCAAGCTGTCCTGGGGAGAGAAAATGGGAAATGAAAAAAAGCTATAGACTTTGGCATTATCTTTTGTTCACTGACAAGAAATTCTTTAATGTTGGGTTGTGGTCATAAATGGGATGGGAAAGATGCGTTATGAATAAAAGATACAGAAATATCTGCTTGACTTTGGATCTTTGGATGGAGAGTTTTTCAAACAGTGATGCATGTTTTGCATTTTATGAAACACTGATTATTGTACAGTGATTATAATACAGCCCTGATATCACAATACATATAAAGTCCACTAGCAAATGTGGAATGAAACAAAAAGTAATCTTTAATCAAAGCTTAAAGTTCAGACAGCAGGTGATGATTTTTTAAAATTACTCCAAAATTTGAGAAATAGTAGGTTTTCTTCAAAATTGTTAACAAAGAAGTCTAAGCTGCATTAAACAGGACAGAATGTTTTCCAAACAGTTAGCAACTCTGCCATAATCAACCAAACTGCTGCCCCATTTGGAGGTGCATTTTCCCAGCGCAGAGCACTGCAGTGTGTTTTCATGGCAGTGCAGTGCCATGGAGAGCTGTGCAGAGGCTCCTGGCAGTACCTTGGCAGTGTGGTGTAGCAGTGCGCTCGCCTGTTTCCTCAGGTCGAGCTCGTCAAGGTGGGAGACCACCGCCTTCTGGGCAGCGCCCAAAGTGCAAACCTCAGGGAACTGGGAGCCAGAGCCCGAGAGCCGGTCTGAGGCGCAGGAAGAGACGCAGTCTGTTTGGTCAAGTCCCCAGAGAGTTTATTGAAGGATCCAACAGAACAAGAAAGGGAGAGGAACGCCGACCAAAAAGCCCCGATCGGTCTTGGGAGGTGCCTTTTAAGGGGCCAGGATTAGGGGAGGGCACAACTTGGAGAACCAACCGGGTTAGCAAAACAGGAGACTGACATTTGCATTACCCAACCGAGGGACGGGGTAAGAGGGAACACAGTCAAGAGGCACCAATCCGGGGACAGAAGGGGAACAGACAAAGGAGAACTTACTAGAAAGTAACCATAAAAGGGGATAGGGAGGGGGAGCTCAACACCAATCAGATTTCAATCCCAGGGTGATGTCTCTAGGTACTTGTCAGTTCCCAGACCTGGGGAACCTACATGAGCCAGAGCGACTGTCACAGTGTGGTGCTGCAGCTAAAGCTGAAACTGCCTGCTGGATTTCTGCTGTGGCTGTAATTTCATTACAGCTGTGCAGGGAACCTCCTTTCTATGTTCAAGGGAATATTGCAGGCGTGCCTTGGAGCAGAGAGCTTTTTCCAGAGAGTTCAGGGGTCTGGCAGTACAGCAAAGCTCCTGGTGGATTTTTAAAAGAGCTGAACTTACTTATGCAAGCGGTAAGGTTTTTCCATTAAACCTCTGCTTTAACAATGGCTTAAATGAAGGAAAAACCTTACCCCACATAGCAGCAATAGGGTGTAAAGAGGGACTTGTGTGCTCTGAAAGCTTTCTCATGTGGGATAAATAAGTGAACTAGATAATTTCCACAGGATCTTATATGACTAAAAATAGAATGTTTCTTAAATGAAGCCGCTTTAAAGTCCCTGTGATGCAAGTATATGAAATAAAGCAGTTTGAGATAGTCTGAGCTAAGGGGATGAAAAAAAGGAGAAGCTCCATGTGGGAGGTGGTTTGGTGAGTGAGGAGAAAGGCCCTGGCCTCAAGGCCATGCACATTTCTCTGGTCACTCAAGGCACAGAGTGGTAAATGCTGGAACTGCATGAGCAGAGAAATGTGCCTTTTAAATGTGAATGAACCTGAGAGAAATATGCAATATGTATTTTTAATGACACTCGACAGGCAAAGAGTTTAAAAAGCCAAATAAGCCAACTTCTGGAAGAAAATGGTAACAGAAATTCTTAGACAAGAGGAAATTACATTATTAGATTTATCTATCAAGATTCTTTATTCTACCTTTGTGTGTGAGTCATAGCAAAGGTTTTTGTTCATCTTCTCACACTTCTGCTTGTTCTTAGTGGCCAGCAGGTCACTAAAACAGCCTCTGTGCAAAGCCAAGGCAGACATTGCACAGTATCATATATTCTGTTGAGGATCTGCAGTACAATGTTCCCCCCTAAAATCTCTTTTCAGAACCATCAGATTTGAGTCTTTGCCACAGAGCTTCAGACAGAGTGTGTTATTGCCAAAGACAATTCCAAAAATAAAATTAGACATATGGTACATGGTAATAATGAATGAGCATCCAGGATTTCAATTTGGTTTTGGTAAGTGCTCAGGAATCTGGGTGTTTATCTAAAATAGAATTAAGCAGATGAAAAATGGGTTGGAAATTTTCCCCAGATGAACTGTATCAGAGACTTTTAATCTTTTCTGGGCTTGCTAGGAAGAGTCATCTTTTACTCTGCAGTCTTAAATAATTATCAGATAGCCTGTGTTTTGGTTTTCCCTTCCTTCTATTGAACTTTGAGCAAGTTACTATTTAATTCTCTGCTCTTCATCTATTTTTAAATAGGTGATATGTCCTTTGCTTCGTAGGATCATTGTTAAAGACAAAACTCCTGAAATTCCTGAGCAGCAAAGTACTACAGTTATGTAGAAGAACTGGACATTTATCTCAGATTTCATCTGAGTTCCTGTGAGAATGTTGGTTTTAGTATTACCCTTGGGTTTAAAATTCTAACTTTTCAAAGAATTTGATGTTGTGTACTGAAGGGAAAGAAATTGAAAGAAAATAAATGGACCAGCTTCTGTTTAAGCTTATGACATCCTATGGTTTATTCATGACCAGCCCTTGTTTAATCTAAATTAGTTCTTTCATCCCAAAACTTTAGTGAATATCAATCTAGTAATTTTAAAATCTGTTTTGTTACCTTCTTGTACCGTGCCCTGTACTTGGCACTGTTGTTCACCTCAGCAATGCCCATGTGCACTAACATGTTTGCCAAGACCAAATTTAATTTTGGAACACAGAGTATGCCTTTATAATAATAAAAATGATACAATAAATTTTTACGAATATGGACATAAATACATTTGGGGAGTGGAAATACAGGGAGAAAGAAAACATCAGGTCAACATAATTTTAGTCTTTTTCGTTGTGCATGACAGGAATTGTTAATAAATAATAAAACCAAAAGCATGTTGAAACAGTTTTACATTCAGTAGATGCATCAAAGAAACAAACAGAAGCAAACCAGAAATTATCAATAAACTCAAAGTCAGCAGCTTGTCCACTGCATCCAGCAAAGCATAGCTGATGGATGAGCTGATGGAGGCAGGAAAAAAGCCATGAGAGAGTTCTTAGATTTCTAACTTGGTTTTAGAAACAAAACTGGTGTGAGCAGGTTCATAATCATAGCACATATTCTGCATTAGATAAGCATCTAGAAACCTGATGAAAGCTAATAGAGATCACTGGTAGGAATTAAATAAAATAAAACTGAGCTTTTACAGTAGTAAGTACTAATAAAGGCACAAATAGAGCTGCTATGCAGTAATGTTTTAGTTTTCTGGAATAACAGTGCAGAATTAACACATGAGGAGAGCCTGGCTCCTTGCTCTGTGACTGCACTGCCAGAATCCTAGGGCTGGTGGATGAACAGTTGTGACAACTATTTCCCTACCACTTTTTCCAGATGAATTTTAGACATGAACTAATAAATCCTGAACATATACACCAGAGAGTGATTAGAGAGGAAGTCTAAATTAAATAGATGTTTGACAATAGTCCTGCTCTGAAGGCTCTTTCTGATATACTCTGTCATGTCCATCCCTCCAGTCTACTTCAACCACCTCATAAACTGCAATTTTTGTTTTGAGTATTTTGTGAAATCAGTTGGTCACTGGTATCGAGCTCTTACTCTGATAATTTTAGTATTTGTCTTTAGGAAACTAAATAATGTCAGGAAGGCTGACAGAAAGCTTTTCTTCCGTTTGTTATTGGTCAAGTAAAGCTGCAAACACTGACAAAAGAAGTCAAGACTTCACCAGGCAGGTCAAACACTCTTACATCCCATTAGGCACTATTTTTCTTTCTTTCTCTCTCTTATTTTTGTTGTTGCTGTTGTTTTCTTGTGTCAGTGCTAGTGAAAACATGCTTTGGAAAGATTCCAAAACGCCTCAAGACTAATGCTTTGGGCTGTGAGAGATAAGTGAAATATATGATATCTTCAGTGCTGACACTTTCAAATGCTTCTCTCTAAATAAATTGCATTCAAATTGACCTCTGTAAATCTTTACATTAGTTGTTCTGGAAGAATCTGACAGTTTACAAAAGGTTGTTGGTTTTTTTTTTTTTTTTTTTGCCTTTCTTTCTTTTTGTTTTTATATTTTCTTTTTAAATTTTATACATGAAAAATCCAATTTTGTATATATGGGTAACATGTCAATGTGTTTGAAAGAATAATTATTACACTTAGTAATTGACAATCTGAAAACAAGCAATTAAGTAAAACTCATGAAATGTTTTTATTGTGTTTTTATACTATACTTTTTGTTTGAAATACCTAGGTTTATTGTCTGGATTCATAATTTTATTTTGAGAAAAATACAAAGGGCTGATGTATGGTTTTTGTTGTTTTTATTTTGTTTTTTAACTGATTTTTTAATGCACACAGCCTTTGGGAATGAAGAAGCACTTTTTTAAAAAAACCAGTTTTGTGTAACTGTGCTTTTGTTCTGTCTCTTTAACAGGCCAAATAGCTTATTGTCAGTAAAACTCCAAAGGGCTGTAAGAGAAGCTGGCTTTTAAGACACCTGTGTTAGAATAAAATGCCAAGGGATTTATTGGAATAGTTCAGGCAGATGTTTTCAGAATTGCAATCATAAGAAATTCCTGTAAAGTGATAAGCATTTATTAAATTGGACAGTGACCAATGAATGTGACATATGATATGTAAAGGGAAATTAGAGATGAATTCACATCCCATTTCTCAGCAATGGGCCAAATCTATTAGCTCATATAACCACATAAACTAAAACTCAGTGCTCTTTGAAGTACTGATTTGAAAATGAAATTACCTATATCTGACCAGACTGTAGGAGTCCAGCTTAGGTGAAATCTGGACAACAAGCACAACCTGCAGAGTCATATGATTGTTGTGTTTCCTTCATCCTTATATTCAAGAGCAAGCAAAGAATTTTAGCCTGAGATTTGTCAGAGATCACAGGATTTGTGCTTTTTAACATTCCTATGGATCATGAGATTCAGTTCACTTTGTAAGCTTTCTCACTCAGAAGTTTATTTTCAGTTACACTAACTTATGGCATTGCAAATCTGAGTCTCTGCAGCTAATTTCTTTTGGTATTGAACATTTCTAGTGCAGACATAAGGTCTTGTCTTGTCTTGTGGCAAACTTTGTGGGTTGCACCTGTGCCTGGTGTGTAGGCATCAACATTTTTGTACTTGGTTATTCAAACAAAAACCCAACCAATGGAGTGGGAGCAGTAAATTGGCAACTTTGAAGAGGAGACAGGTAAAGTGGAAAACACAAATGCATGTTCCTGGGATGTAGGGAGTGGTTCAAGCAGTGGAGCTGTTATTCCAGCTGCAGTGTTTTACTCACATTCCTGTTGCACTCCACCAGTTAAAGGCTTAGCTTTACAATTTTTCCTCAGTAGCCATTAAGGTGAGATTCTGGGGTTGTACAAACATGCTGTTGTTGGGGAAAGTTACAGAAGCAGCCAATAGATGATTTGAATGCTATCTTTAAAACTACCAGGGACAGCTGTGCTCTCAGTTTCTGTGTAGAAGCAGATCTCCAATATCAGCCCTTGGCTAACAAACTTTATCACTGTCTCTTTTCAAGATTAGACTGAACACAGTGTTCTCAGGAAGGTGTTTGTGCAGAAGAGCAGCAGCTGCCTATATTGGGAGCTAATTGAGCAGCACTGCAGCACAACCCACTGTGTGGATCTGTTGGTATTTACCACCAGGAAAGGATTTACCAGCTGCACCTGCTGTTCAAAGAAACAAGTCAGGGGAATAAAGGAAAAGATTAGGGCTAGAAATTATTTACTGAAGCTCATATGAAATCTAATTCATTCTAGTTCATCCACTGAGATCCACCTAGGGTTGATAGATTTTTGTTGTTGAGATGGAAGTGCCACATTTTAGAAGTAATTTTATGACTGTGGGAAATGTAATCACTAGGTAGATAGCTAAGAATTCCCTAAAATGCCTTTCAACACTCATGATTGTAGTGGTTTTTTACTTAATTTAATGAATTGGTATTTTAGCAAATAACAAATGTCTGCTGCTCAGGATTGCAAATAAACACCCCATCTTTCAAGCAAATAGAGAATGGACTATGAGGAACTTGTAAAAAAAAATATGTAGCTGGTTAATTGGAATATTTTTCCACTAATTGCTTCTGTTGTTAGCAGAAGTTTCTCATTTGTTGAAACGGCAAAAAGCACAGAAGAAATTCTTGATGAAATATTTTCTTGAGTATGTACCCAAACCTCTACAGATGAGGGAGGAGGAGCAAGAGAAGTGATTTCAAAATTCACCTGTTGGAAAAGCCTTTGCTCTGTCTTACTCAAACCATCTGACAGTTTAGTGATGTGGTTTCAGACCCCCTTAACCTTTACAAACCAACTCATTTGTTCCAGGAGAGAAGTGCTACTGCTCAGTGCTCAAGACACCAAAATAGGCAAAGTCATTACATGTCATCTTGGGAGCTTTTGCAGTCAGGTTGGTGGTGACTGCATTATTAGTTTTGATAACTTCTGTAAAAAAGAGCACTAATGAGTATCTCAGGTTTTATTACACTGAACAAAACCAACATGGAAACATCACTCCCTTCAATCTTCTCCAAATTCCCTTTTTTCTAAAGCTCTATTTCAATTACTCAAAGAGTGTGAGCAAGAGCAATGAACTCAAGGGATTAGTCACTTGTGTGTGTGAATGCCTTGTGGGTTTTTAGTCAGACTCCTACATGAGGGGTCTCTTCCAAATTCAGATATTCCTCTCAGTTCACATGCATTATGAAATTTGTAAAGGCTTCTGGGATTTATATCAGCAGAAAAATAGCTCATTTCCCTGTAGTCTCTTAATGTAAAGGTTAAAGCAAGGGAGAAAATCAAATTGTCACACTTCAAAGACAGTCCTTGATTTGCAAGTATGAACATAGGGCCCTGCTGATGAATATTGGGTTTTTCTCTTCTGTGCCATTTTTGTGCTTGGTTGTTCCGATGCCCCATCAATGAGTGGTGTAGTTGCTCTGAAATCTGCATTTCTGCTGAAATCTTCTTTTCTATATGGCCAACAGTAATGCAGAACCTAGAAAATTGATCTTTCAGTAGTAGCAGCAGAACTTACAAAATGCAGCATTTATGAACTCTCAGCAACATTGTATTTTACAAAACATTTACTATCTCTCTATTTGCAAATATCCTTACGCTTCTAGAAACAATGAAATTTCACAGGTCCCGCTAGATGTAATATTTACACAAATCTGATATTCCTGTTTTGTATTCATGTTTGCAAAATTCCTCAGCCATGTACTTTAAAATTTAGGAAATAATATTATTCAGACAAATCTATGGAAACTGGGTATGGAACTTTTTGTCTGTGAAAAACATCACACTATCAAATTGAGGTAAATTGCCAGTATCTAAGTACTATCTGATATTTCTTCCCTAATTAATAATCCACCTACTTTCTTAGGCATAAGATGACATTAGTTAGATCCTCTTTCATACATATTGAACCTCTGTCAGATGGGCATTCTTTTGAGGAACAACTTTTTCTCAGTTCCACTCATGTGATACTTGCCAAGGTCATACCTTTTCCCATAGAGAAGGCTGAATTCAAGGATATTGACAAAGGATATCACCTTCCACATGGCAAACTGTTACATGCCAAGGAAGAGAAAACAGAAAGCACAGGCTGTCTGTAGCACTGGCTGAAGGTGACACACTGTAGTGGTGCTTTGCTCAGGTGAGGAACTGTTGAACACAGTGGGCATTCACCCACCATGGGGTGGGAGAAGGTAAAACTGGTTAAGGACAGAGAGGAAAAATCAAATCACAGTTATAAAGCCACTGATTCTATAGCTGAGCTATGCAAGATTTTTTAAAAAAATAAATAAAAATACATAATTATGCATAATATGAAAAACAATATGGTCCAGTATAGACAACATAGAAACCATAAGTTAGTAAAAAGTACAAGCAGAATCTCAAAACAAAAATGTCGTGACAATTGTCTAAAAGGCTGAGACAGGCAAAAATGTTCTGCCTTCCATTTCCTATTTCCAAAATGGTCCCTCTCTCTGTGTTCTGTACCCTGCTGAGAAGGGTCTGCTGCTCCTTACATTACCTATTGCTGGGGAAAAATATGTTGGCTGGGCAGTTACTGGGTGGATTTAGTAAGTGTAGCAATTCAGTTAATTACCAGGGGATTTAGCTGGTATATGAGCTCACTGGTCATTGTCACTAGTGTTCCCAATCCCCTCCAAAAGAGAAGAGAGGTCTCCTCCCTGATTTATGGCTTCTGTTTCTCACATTAAATGGATGCTCAAGCTGCAAGAGAGCAAGCTCCTGTTGTCCTGTGGAGTTAAAAAGCCATTTTCTTTTTATGATTTACTCTCCCTTTAGTTGCAAAGTAGGTATTTGTTTATCCTTAATGTCCTCACACTTCTGCAGTTCTAAATTCTTGTCATGTAGCTTTTCTCTAGCTGCTTGAGGCAGAATGATCATAGGAAAGTAATCAGATGCCATTGTTGAGTTGTGACTTTCTGTTCCAAAAGCAGCAAACTGCATCTTGATTCAGTTGTTGAGAGGAGGGAAGAGTGAAAATTCTGGGATATATTAATTCATGCAGCTATAAAGACAGCTTTAAAATGAGTTCTACTTCTTTCTGCTTCCTTCTGGCCAAGAATCATGGAATGCCTTTTCCAGGTTGGCAGTGCTCTGCTGCACTCTGGGGCTGCCCAGGAACCAGCTGGAGCCATCTGTGTCCAGCCCAGGGCAGCCCTGCTGCCATCCCCTGCCACCCACGCCAATATGAATGTTATTGACAAGATGAATACCCTTTGTTTCAGGAATATTTGGGGTGCCCCAGCCCATAGCTCAGTCTGGCAGTGCCAGGCATGGTGCAGCAGCAGCACAGGTGGGTGATAAAGCCTTGGAACACCTGATTCCTGCAGAGTTTGTCCAAACTGCATTCTCGTTACCTCAGGATTTCTTGGACTGCCCTCTATCCTAATCATTCTTGGAAATCAAGTTGAAAGGGACTAAGGAGAACATTTGACGTATGAGTATGCAATGAAACTCAGAGTTTCTTTAGTGTGCTTTATCTGGTGCTTCTCAGCAGCCCCGTGAGCACACGGACAGGACATGGGCTGTGCAGCAGCAGGGAGCAGCAGGCAGCTCCAGGCACAGCTTTCCAGCCACAGGGTGCCACCATCGCTCCAGCTGACGGAATTCTGACAGCCTCAGAGAATGCATCACCTGCAGACTAATAGGAACATGAACTACTTCAGTCTAGTTTTCGAGTTAATGTTTATGCACTGATATGTTGTAATCACACAATAATCATTTTCTACCTCTGAGAAAGATGTGTAATCTATTTAAATTAGGGAAAGGAGTCCCCAGAGGATGTAACAATTCCCAGGAAGCAATCATTACACTTCCCAGCATCGTGTTGGCCTGAGTTTAGTGCCACATTATGCCCATATCAACCACAGGAACCCCCAGACTGTTCATTCAAGTAACCAAGTGATGGGGTGCAGATGTTCTGTGAAGTGACTGCGGTGAAGGGATGGGGTGTCCATGTCTGGTAACATTTCTGATCGGCAAAACCAGCTGCCAGAGTGAGAGAAATCAGCCTGGATGCTGTGTGGCAGCTCAGCAACATTTGAAGTTGCAAACCCGGAAGATTAAAGATTGCTTTAGGGAAAACAGAGCTTTGCCTTAGCCAGTGGCATCCTGAAGCAATAACTGTTATTTGCAGGTGTACTGAGTGAGGGTTGAGTGGGTTGGGTTATTTTTTTTTCCTGGTTTAGGAATATTAGTTATGGGTGTCCGCTGGAGCTAATGGATCTTTGAGAGATTAGCCTAAGGACAAAAATTTATTCCTTGTGTTATGAAATCCAATTAAAATTTGGAAAGTGCATGAAAATACTGTTGATAGCTATAAAACTGAAAGAATAATGGAGTGGAGGAAGTTTTTCTGGATTTCAAGGACTGCTAAATGGTTTTTCACTTAAAATTAATTGGATTTCATGCTAAGACAGTGTAGGGAGCCAAATTTAGAAGTCAGGACGCTGGAAAGGAACTTCTATTCCCACTGGAATACAGAGTTAGGCATTTTATACTTTATTTTGGCCCTTCAGGCCTTTTATATCCTTGTCTGTCTTCATTTATAAATAATTTGCTGATAAAGATATCCAGGAGTTAATTCTGGTTCATTCAAACTGGTACCTTTATTTCAGGGTAACATATCTGAGTGTTAGTTAAAAAAGTTTCAGGCAGGTTGGATGTTCAGGTAGTGAAGGCAGTGACAATAGCCTGAGGTCTGTCGCCTCAGGTTTTATTACAAGGTCTGTTTTATTTTCTGTCTAATCTCTGACTCTTGCTTTGGAGGGTAATTTTGTAGGAAATATTCTATCTGGTTTAAATAGCTCACTGATTTAAGTTCACAAGAAACTGTGCTCCTGTTTCTGTTCATGTAAAAGGCCATGTAAAAGAAGCAGCAACACTGATTAGATCCAAAATTAAATGAATAGAGTGTTTTTAATAGGATGGGGTTTTTTTAGTGTAACAATGAGCAAAAGCCTAATGGCAAAGAGGTTTTCTAATAATTGTGCAGCATCACAGCAATTTCAAGTCTGGGCTTCAGTTTGCAGTGGTTTGGAAGGTGAAGTTATTTTCCAGGTGTGAAACTGGCAAAATGAACTGGTGAAGCAGAAAGGTGGGGCAGTTTGCTGATAAATGGCTACTGGAGACAAAGCCTATGTCACTATTAAGCCAGAAATTCTCTACTGCTCTGACCAACCGAAGAGTCCCATATAGCCCTGAAATACACAGCTCAGTCTTTATCATTTGGGTAGAATCCAGCCCTTTATATCCTTAATGTACAACCTCCCTTCAAGGAATGTTCTTAGTTTATTTCACTGAAACTCATTTAGTTCCTGTGTAAGGAGCAGAAATCACCTTGCAGGCAACCTAAAAGATGCAGTTTCGTAGCATTCATTTATCTCATACTCAAGAAAGACAGTACTGTTGTCAACTATTTTTTTTTCTGTTCTGAAAAAAAAAGGTGTCAAAATGCCTTTCCTGCCACCTTTAAGACCACCCAGGCTGTGGTCTAGTATATGCTGGAACAAATTACGTGAGGAAAAAAAGATATTTAAAAATTTCTGCCTTTATGTTGTCCTAAAATTAATGAGGTCCCCAGTAATAGAACACTGTGTGTGTGAGTCTGAAGGAGGAAATCTTCAGCTGTCCAGTCTGATCCTATATGGATGGAGAGAGGGTTCTGTGTGACTGGAAGGAGGCTCAGTTGGAGCATTTTGCACTGACTGTGAGTCTGGTTTGGAATGCTTTCTTTTCTATCTACCCCACAAGACCAATAGCATGACCAGCAGAAAAATCAAAGGGGAAAAAAAATTAATCACCTGCCAAACCCACAACCAAAAATGCAGAAAACAACATCCCAGTTGTCTGCTTACTGTGGTTTTTTTTCAGATTTGCCTCAAATTTTAGGCTGTGTCCATGGCAGACTGTTGTAGTCCACCCTGCTGGCATCTATTTGGAGGCAAGTCTGGGACTGTGCAAGTTTTACACATTTGAAAGTTTTTAAAATTTAGCTCTTTTGGTTACAAGATTGATTAAGATGTCTTGCAGCCACTTGAAATGTAGAAAGGCTTCTCAAAACCCTGCATTGTTTAGTGTGTGATTGTGAAAACCACACAGTGTGCTGGGCCCACAAACTCTGTGTTTCCCCAGCCTAGAGTTAGGTTTGCATCAATGTGAGTGGAATGGATTATCTGAGAATGAGTCTGGAAAAATGACACTCCAAAAATTTAATCAGTTGCCCACCTGCTGCAGCAGATTTTGTCAAGAGTTTCAGTTGAGAAATGTGTTATTTCTGTAATTTTTACTAATCTCCTTAATGTCTGAAGCAGATCTTAGACATTGCGAGAAAACCTGTGTTTGAACTAAGTCTCCATAGCAGAAATTCAGCCCAAAGGAGTTTTTCATGGCGAAATTATAAACTGCTGGAAAATAAATTTCATTTTGAAAATGTGGATTCAGCCTTCAGTGGGACAGTACTTTGCTTTCCCCGTTAATAATGTAGTGACCTATATGTGCAAAGTTTCTTAAAGTATTTCTTGAGGCAAGTTTTTTCTGCTCTGGGTAGGAAGGGATTTATTATTTTATATAACTCACTTGGCTCCAGTAAGCTGTGTGATTAAAGACTTCTGTAACAGGTGCAGATGCCCAGAAGTAGAGCTGATAAAATCAGGGAGTTCTAGAAGTCCCTGTAGTTGAGTCATGGGCAGACTTTTAATTGATGCAAGTGTTCACCCCTATAAGCTAAAGTCATCCTGTATGTATTTTTTCAGAAAGGTTCTATGGAGAGTAACATTGTGCTTTCTGTAGGGGAAAAAACCATCTCCACATCTATATAAAATGTAAAGTTTTTCTGAGACTTGCATAGAGGGCGAAAATTACTGTGTGATGAGATACATCCTATGGGAAGAGGTCAGGCCAGAACAACTCTTTTCACATGGGCTATTTACGAAAAGGTAAATCTGTCATTTTCTTCCTCAAGTTGATAAGGACTATAGGAAGTTAAAAAAATCTTCATACTCCCATATTCACTCAGTTATGTATTGTGTAGCACCTTTTGTATGCATCTTGACATAAATCTATGCATTCATTGAAATGAACGAGCATCTTAAAGGAATCAACCTATTGTGTATAAAATAAATATTTATTTTTTATCTGTTTAAGAGGAATATGGGAGAAAAGGATGCATGCCATAAATGGGGGATGATATTTTGTAATGAGTCCTTGCAGACAGGGGGTTTGGCCTGTTTAGCTAGTTAGTTCAACCAGAAAAAAAAGATAAATCATGTCAAGATGAAGAAGTACTTTCACTGCTTCAAAATGAAAAGAAAATCTGATTTTAGAATGTCAGGTTTAGGATTTATGGGTAGGATTCCCATAATCAGTCACTCAGAATGAATCCTATTATTTAACATGTATTTGCAGGCAGACAAGCTGAAAATATTTCTGTGTACAATGCCAAGTCAGTTTACACTATCTCTCACATCTAAATTGCTTTTTCACCCTATGCAGATGGAAACACACACATAAACATGGACACACAGTTTGTTAGTGCTGAGTTCCCCTATGAATTAGTTATGAACTCTGACAACACTGCACTACACCAGAAGGGGAGGGATTTTGAGGTTTTTTTCTGTGGTATCAACAGGGCTTGCAGACCACTGAAGGTAATGGACACAAAAAAGCTATTATAGAATTGCCCTAAATGACATTTAGTAGTGATAACACTTAGAGGGGGAGCAGCTCTTAGGAATGGGCCCTAAAAATGGGTGTAATATGGAGTCTCATCTTTCAGTTATTTAGGAATATGACAATCTTGACAAACTTCCATGAGAGGGCAGGAAGGGAAAGAGCTGGACAGAACTTAACTAGGCAAATGTCTTTTTTCAGATATGCCAACTTTTGTTGTTTAAGGAAGGGATTTTCCTTAATTTTGTCTTTTGCATATCCAGTCGTGGCCCACAGTACTGCAGTGTAATAAGTGAAATGTGTGCAGTGAAGTAAATATGTAAATAACAACTATAATAGCTGCAAACTGTAAATAACATACATTAGATGACAGTGTGTCAAGCTACTGGATTGTCTAACTTCATCCTCTTTCAGAGCATTCTTATACTGATTTCCCCTTATCCTTTTATCATTTCTTTTGACTTTTTGAATGTGAATTTTTTCCAAAGGTCATACCCAGCTCTCTGCAGTCAGAGGTCCAAACCACTAAGGTTTCTTTTCTTTGGGAGGATAGAAATGATTATGAGCCAAATCAGTGCAAGAAATGGCATGCCAGCTCCAACTGTCTTCGTCAAAAATCTGTTTCAAAAACCTCTTTCTAGTTAGCATCTCTCCTTGTAACTGATAATGCAGAGATTTAAGGATTAACATAATCCTACACATATCCTCTGTGCAAAGTGATTCCTGTGACAGTACAGGGCTGAAGGTGGTCTGAAGCAGGAGGGTTGTGATGAGTTTATGCTTTCAGAAAAGCATGTATGGGGGCACCTACAGAAACTGCTGACTTTGGTGAGTGGACACCAAATACAAGTTCCAAATTATGGAAAAGGTAAACCCAGGCAGGGAGACATGTGAATTGGATCCTGATAAAAGACAAGATGCAAAGGATAAGAAAGCAAGGAGCAGGGCAAAGATTAGATTTGGGAACACCATATATGTGTTTGGTTTTTTTAATTTAAGGACTCTTCTGTTCAAAGGACCATACTCAAGCAGTAGTCATGCCTTCAGATGGACACACAAATTCATCTGAGAGTTGGGGAAGGAATTCTTGCTCCAGGTTGGAGAACACTGTAAAGCCAAACCCAAATAAAACTCAGCACATCAAGGAAAAGTAGGAGGTGGAATCTTGGGGTGTCATGCCAGACCTCACAGTGCTATCACTGCCTCCTCTTCATGGGGGCAGAAATGGGGAAAGAATATGTCTCTGATGAAATGACTGAACCTTGCAGCTGAGAATGCGCCTATTCTGAGCTACAGCTAGGATAGATCCATGAAATAGTGCCAGTTCCAGAGAGAAAAAATTCCAGAGTAAAACTCACTACTTTTTATCTTCCTGAAATGGGACTCAGCACACAAGGGAAGTAATTATATAGCAAAGAAATCTTTCTTTGCCACCATATCTCTCCATGCTGCTCTGTATCACTATTTCCCTCCCTATCTCTCAGTGTTCCTCTGTATCACTCTGCTCAAATTCTATTTCTACACCTGCAGCTTGTGAGAGTGGACTGGAGGTCAGATGAATTTTCTTGGCTCACTCAGTTGCTCCATTTCTTCCTACTGCTTCTGTGCAAGCAGAATTCCCATCTTGCTCTCCTTGCAATAAATGAGAGATCCCTCATTTCAAAATAAGTCAGGCACTGCTAAACTTTTTGGCACATGCACATATCTCATGGTCAGAATTCAGTATACTCTTGCCTTCACAAGTATGCTACTAATTAGATGAGCCAAAATTTTAATTTATGCAGAGCTCTGGGCTCAAACACATGCATTAGTTACTTGAGAGCAAGTCTGCTGAACACCCATGCTTAGTATTCCTGCTTACTTCAAGACCACTTCGCACTTTTATTCTCTTACTGAATTCTAAAGGTCAAGCCTTTTAGCCAGGTACTCAAACTTTCACATTAATTTTGTGCTATTTTCCCTCTCAAATTTATCAACATTTGTTTTCATGGATCTTAAGTTACTGGATTGGTGAAAAATCTGAATGTTTCCACAGGGAGGTAGAACTGTTCCAACACTGCAAAGTGCACCATAAAATGTGAGTTGTGTTTGGAGCCAACAACCTATAACCACAGTCTTGCTGGTTGCTTTCTTTGTGAAGAGCAACAATCTCCATATGAATTATAGAATTGGAAGTAAATAATATGTGAAGCTTTAGGGTGTCCTGTAGCTGCTGCCAGGACACTGATGCTAGAAAACACAGCTGCCAAGTCCGATGCAGTTTATTTATGAGTTGGGAAGCATGAGCCCGTGACAGCAGCATGATGTAGCAGCTCAGTTTGGGTTCATTTGTTCTAAGGGGCAAACAGGAGAACAGCAGCACCTTGATAGAGCCTTCAGCTGTCTGTGGGAGAGAGGCAGCAATCAACAATGAGGTGGGGAGGGGGAAGGAATTGCTGGATTTTGAAAGCCTTTTAACCTCTGACTTCAGAGAAGAATGTGTGTCAAATCTAATGAAAGAAGGAGACAGATCTGGAAGGGCCTAATGGTGACACTTTTATAAGGCAGCAGACAAAGAATCTGTCTTTGCTGAATGGAAGCTGACAGTAATTTCTCTTTTCGCAAAAATGGCAACTTGCTGCAGAAGAAAATAAAAATGGTAATGTGTAGTTATATGTGCATCAAATCCCCCTGACTCCTATGCCTATAACACTGGGAAATGGTAATGCTGGTGGCTTTCCATCATTATATAAATCTATCCACACTCATTGAGTTTCCTTTTAAACTTGGTGTGGTTCCTTTTATAGCAGTACTTCCCTGTCATAAGCCAGCAGAAGGAAGATAATGATACAGAATATACTGTCTGTTTTAAGCCAGCTATACATTTTCTTAAAACAGGGAACTTCCACTTATAAAATGACTTGACATTTTACCTATTCTTCAGTAAACTGGCCTTGATCTCCTCCTTTTCTTCCCAAGCAACGTTGAAACTGTAAGTCTTACAATAATTGTGTTTACTGCTCAGTTGGTGTTACAAAGATGCTGGTTTTTTTTAACTGGACTGCCAAAACTTAGTCAACATTGGACAAAAATTTGCCTGTGATTAAATCTATTAACATCAATATCCATATTGAAGTGTGAGAGTAATTTCCCATATAGTTCTGTATTCTCCTAATTACTATAAAAACAGCAGATTCTTGCAAATGTTGCCAAAATACCTGCTTTTAAAGGCTTAATATCTAATAAGTGACATTTTATGTGGACTTGGAGAAGGGAGACTGCAATCTAATGTCACAAATATGGAGAATATTGGGTCAGCATATTTTAGTTGCACAACGGGTAGGTATGAGGTTTAGAAAAAATGCTTGGAAGTGATAGTAAAATTTTTAAAAAAGAAATTATTAGAAAATACTGTTTTGTAAAACCTGAAACATTTCTCAGTGACTTACTGTCCGTGAATCCAAGGCAAGGCCTTAAGGGACTCTGCATTTGTAGTTTCTGATTTGCATAGAAATTCTTTGCAGACATCAGTTTCTCTGAACAGGATCAAGTTCTGAATAGCTTTGTGTTTACCTCCATTTCATTTTTATTAATAGCACAATATCAAAGAATAGTAAGAAAATTCCCTGTGAACTCAAATCTCTTGAGGATCAGTTGTTTTTACCTTTTCTGCTCTGGGGACATGAACTAAAACAATCCTATATAGACATTAAAGGGAAATGGTGTGTGAATAATTTTAATTCTGGCTCCCAATTTTTAATGAGAGTTGAGAAGCCTTTTCTAGATTAAAATGAAGTGAGATGAAGAAGTGAGTAAGAGTTATGGTCCTTTATGATACAAGCAAAGAGCTTCAAGAGTAGAAATGCTTTAGCCAGATTTAGCTCAAGAAGAATATTAAATACCTTAAGCTGACACTTAGGTTCTTGGAAGGTAAACCCCCATTCTCTGGAGATTATTTCATTTAACAGATTGTATTGTGATATAAGCAGTGTTTGGTAACTAAAGGATGTGCTGAGCCAGTCCAGGCTTCAAGGGAGGGCTTTTCACAGAGCTGGAATTGTGTCCCCAGCTACTGTGACAGAGCAATGCCACTGCAAAGTGTGATGCATTAGTGTTCTCTGTACTCTCTGCTGCTGGAGAAACTCTACAGACACCATAAGGCTTCTCCTCCTGAAAGGTGTGACACAAGTGGAGAAGATGCTTTTACTAAGATTTATAAGGAATTAATATTAATTTGGGTACTGTGACTGTCTCACTCCCCTGACTGCAGTTTCTGAGTTGTATTAGAGAAAGCTTAGCGAAAGCCAAACAAGAGGAGCCAAGTGCTATTGATATAGGAATGAAGATTGAGCTGAGGTTCCACATTCTCTGAAACAGAAATTGGAGAGGGACCATAAGGCAATTAAATGTGCTCACACACAAGTCTTCTGGTAATAATCTTGGGGTTTTTTTCTCTTATAAGAACAAGCTGCAATATAAGTAGGATTCATCAGATGCTGCTGCTGCTGATTTACAGATATCTTTTCCTGAATGCATATTGGTGTAAACGTTTGGTGTAAACGTTTCATTTTTGCTTATTATACATTTTTATTACTGCTAGCATGTGTACTATAAAATAAGTTCTGGTTTAGAATCATAGAATAACCTGCTTTGGAAGGTACACCAAGGACTTAGTCCAGCCTTGTGCTCAGAGCCAATAAGACCAAGTTGTGCAGGCACTTCTCTTGAAACCTCCAAGTGCTGGGAAAAAGTGTTAAGATAATTGAGAGGAGAAGTTGTCCTCCATTCAGTGTACACCTGTAATCAACTCTCAGGAGATCCTTATCTCCAAGACTTAAATAAGATGTGCTAAAAGCATGTAGCCTTTTACTGTGAGCACTAGTAAGAAGAAAGGTATCAGATATCCTGTCAGCAGTTTGAAACATTGGAGCTTTGGATTCTCTAGAAGATAAGCTTTAACTATTTCGTCTTTAATGTAAAAACTTTTTTCTATGTGCAGAGTGGCACTGTGGATGGCAAAATTAATGGATGACAGGATGGTTGAGGTGAACGATTCCTCAATACGTAATGACAGAGGCATTATTTTAACTTAAAATGGCAGAGTTCTGAGAGTGCTAGGTCTGATATGATATTCTCAGGATTTACAGAACTGCAAAAAATTACCTTGAACGTATGGAATAATGAGATTTTAAATAAAAGCTATATCTCTCTGCATTTTCTATAGGCTATTTTAGCATTTCCTTATGGCTTGATTTCTTGTGGGCTGGACTTGGGTCATGATAGAAGACAAGGGGTGCTACATATTGACATTTCAGCATGTGGTGTCGTACATTTTCAATTAAACACTGATATGGCTTTGCCTGGGTACAGTTCCAATGACTGGAATATTTAAAAGTGAAAGAGTCTGGCATCTGGACTGAGGGGCTAAGAATGCAGCCTGTAAATAGGAATCCATTCCCTGATTTTCTGTAGTTAATTGCTGTTTTTAATTTCATGTGATTTCCTGCCATTTGGATCCACTGAAAGTTTGGAAAGCTGTTCTTAAAAGGTTTGGTAGTAGCAGAGTTGTGCCTGGAAAACCTTCAGCTAACTTTTGACAATCTGCCTTTGCAAAACTATTCAAGCTTCCAAAAGAATTGTCTTCCAAGATAAAACAGCAACAATAAAAGCAAAGCAAGAGACTTTGCTCCACAAAAGATAAACAGAGGAAGGAGTTTTCCAGGAGCACAGTGAGTTTGCTCCTAAATCTCTTTGCTCTTGTGATTTGTGCTCCTGAATCCAAACCTCTGAAAAATCTCTTATCTTCTATTACATCCATCATTTGCCATATTTCTAACAGCAGAAGAAAATGAAAGGGAGAATCACGTTATGGGAAATAAATGTCCAACTACTGAGGAAGATAAAAGTGTGGATTTGGCCTTTATTGGGCAATATACCACCTATTCCCAGTTGGAGGCTGAGACCTTGTAACATATATTTAAATATTATTTCTGTTTCTTCAGTTGTTGTTGGGGGGTTTTTGGGGTGTTTTTTGTGGGTTTTTTTTTTTGGTTGGTTGTTTTGTTGGTTTATTTTGTTTGGGGGTTTTGGGGTTTTTTGTTTGGTTGGGGTTTGTTTGGTTTGGTGGTTTTTTGTGGTTTTGGGTTTTGTTTTGTTTTTTAATAAATTAACCCTGGACATTCTATCTTTATAGAGATTTGCAGCCACTTCTGTTTGTAAAAGTTAGGAAGTTTCCTCAGTGGCAAGTTGTGCCTAAAAATTATGATTTTCCCCCCCCCCCCCATGATTTGTTTGTTCAATCAGTTCCTGATTTACAAGCATAGAGAAGGAAGTTTTTTCTGCCATGACATCTAATGCTGTGCCCTTCCTGTTCACTTAAGCTGATGCCATATATGGCCGAGAGCATTGCATGGAGTGAAAAAGCTGGAATTTTTGTACTTCCCTATGGGTACAAGGACATTTTATTTTTCTACAGCCAGTCTGTAACAGGAAAAAGAGATTGAAAAATTATTTCTCTCTTTCCTCCCATCTTAGGCATTAGTATTGATGCCACTTTATGATTAAAAGAAGCTAATTTTCCTGCAAGTTTATGAACAAGAGTTTAAACAAAAGGCAGTCATCCTCACTCTGATGTTTCTTCATTGCTGTACTGCTGGTTACACAGGGCAAATTTGCCATGCTGTTTGTAAGCTGCTATTGGTTAGTGTTGCACTGACACTAATGGAGTGAAAGCTGCTATTTAAGGAAAATAAAAATGGTTTTGAGTTTGGGAAAAGAATCTCATAATCTCTGCATACTTTGTGAAGATATCTTCCCTTCACTCTGAAATAAGTTGTTATTAATTCTGTGTTAATTCACAGAATTCACAGTTCTTAATTCTGTGTCTTAAAAGTGAGACTGCAGTATACATTTCTAGCTGACCTCTGCTGCACATTTTCTGTATTCAATACTCCAGGAAAGTCTCTTTTCAGCAGTGTCTCTCATTACTAGGAAGCGAGCTCATAGCAAAACCAAGCTGGGAAAATAATGGCAAACGTAGAAATTGGAAAGAATAAAGTTGGCCACAGCAATATTGTTATTATTCTGGGCTGTGCGGATTCCTCTCATTCAATCAGGCACCATTCCAGTTATGAACTCCACATTTTTCCATCTCTGAGGACCTCATCCAAGGATGTCTTAGACAATCCATTTTCCAGCTCTGCTCTGATTCTCACTGCTATTTGCTTGTCCATTACTTCTTCATTTGTCCTTTAAAAGAAGATTCCAAAGAAGCAAGTAGTTTTAGCTGATACTTGGAAAATACTTCATGCATTTTTATTGATACTGGAGCTCAATAAAAATGCCATCCCACCCATTCACGATGTGAGTTGCACCAGGTGAGGTTTAGATTGGATGCTAGGGAAAATTTCTTTACTGAAAGGGATTTCAAGCTTTGGAACAGGCTGCCCAGGGCAGTGGTGGACTCATCACCTCTAGAGAGATTTAAAACACATCTGGATGTGGTTCTTGGGGACATGGGTTTGTAGTGGGGCTGGCAGTGCAGGGGTAATGGTTGGAATTGATAAAGGTCATTTGCAACATAAATAATTCCATGATTCTGTGAATGTCAGACTCCAAACCAGCTCTGGAAAGCACCAAGGGGGAAGCACACACAGATTTCACTTGCTGGCAAGTCCTGCTCTGGATCTTCCCATTTGACCCCTGTCAAAAGAGGCTGTGAGGAGGTCAGACCTTTAACAGATTCAGTTTAATCATCTTGGTGCTTTTGTATGCTTATGATCCAGACAGTGTTCCAGAAAGAGAAATGTATTTTTAATGATGAAATACCAATTAACTGATTGACATGTCAGAAGTGTATTCACCATTCAGACATATTTAATCACTGCAAGCACTTGGCTTTTGAATTCAAGAATGTAATATTGGTTAGGTACCTCAAATGCTTCTTTTTCATTGCTGCTTCTGGTGCCTATAGTGCCCCAAACTGCTTGCAATTCATCAGTGGTGTCTGAAAAAGGGTTTTATCAGAATTCTGCCAGAACTCCCTAATTAGGTGTAATTAAAATGTTCCACAGTGATAGCAAAGTTAAAAATGTTCTGTAAGCAAGAGAACTAATGAAGCTTGGTTTTGTGAGGATTTATCTTACATGCCTATGGAAGCAGTTCATTTCTTCATGAGTCCCTCCATTAAATTCCTGTGTTGTCCACCCTTTCCCACTTCCCCAGGACGCTCTCCAGGCTGTGCCCTGAAGCTGCTGTGATGCTCTGCTCCTCTCCAGGTCCCACGGGGTGCCCTGGGCAGGAGCAGCTGTCCTTGGCCAGGGCTGTGTGTGTGTTCACAGCCCAGCAAGCAAATCCAATCCAACAGCTCCTCTTACAGTGTGCATTCCTTCACTTTATCCATCTGGAGATTCTCAAAAAACTCAAAAAATTCCCATTCCAGACCCAAAACCCACCCCCTCACCCCAAAAAACAGTCCCAAACCTCAAACCCACCAAAATTCTTACTGCCTTTGAGATCTCTTTCAAAGTTTGCAATTTGGCCAGTAAATTAGGAATGCATGAGAAAGATGAACAGATGATGGGATTGTATAAGTCTACTTTCATTAAGAAACTAGGGCTGGAAATTCTGGTAGAGCCTTGCTGGAAGCTGCCACTGCCTGGATCTACTCTCACACAGCCTGCTGTGGTTAACAGATGATGTATCTCCCATGCCTCCAGCTCTGATGCAGCCTCTCAGAAACCTGTTGTGGAGAACAAGGAAAAGTATTGATTTTTTTAGTTTAGATGGGAGCAAAACCATTTTCAAAATTCTGTTTCAAATATGTATGCCCCGCTGTCCATTTCCAGGAATCTTGCATTCTGGAAATGTTTGGGCATTGTTCACAGAAAACAAAGAGGTGGGGTACAAATGTCAAACTGCCACAGTTTATAATTTTGAGAAAACAGTCATGAAAAAACATGACTGTGTTGGGTTGAAGGTTCATGGAGGTGTTCTGAATGTTTTGTTTGTAATTTCAAAAGAACAAAACCAAAATAAGCATTTGAGTGGGCCAAGAACTTCTGCTAATACCTTTTTTCAAGGAATGCCATAGTATGAAAATGACATATATTTAAGAGGAAGTTATATAGTTATGTATGTATCTGCTTTTTTGTTTTGTTTTGAGAATCGTAAATTTGCTTAGCAATGCTTTTTTATTCCCTAGGTTTTTGTTGTTACTTCACTTTTCTGTACTGCATAGATTCAATCCTATCTAACTCAAGCAGTGCTCTTTGTAATGGGTGCTCTTGGAATGCCATCTGGGAGCCTTCATTTAACTGCAGGATCAAGTACCACTTTTACACCCCTTGTCTTTAGATCTCCTCACTGCTGATCACTATTTCATCTTTGAGAAGTTGCAATAGAATGCCCCATCTTTACTCCCTGCCCTCTTTTTCAAATTACCATCTACTTTCATGATTATACATCTGAAAGTTCATAGCATCTAGAAATAGATGGGAACAATCCTTCACACTTATGCTGCTGTCTGTGATTGAAGAGATGATTGTGACTTAATTGTTGTTATTATTATACAAATAGACACTGCTGTCTAACCTGCAAGTGCTTCATGTAGGTCATCCTTACTCACCTGGTATCATCCTACAGTAGTTGTCTTAAAAAAAAATAATCCTACCTTTATGAATCATATCTTACATAATTTGTGTCATGTGTAGAGCCCCTCTGCCATTTCTTCTGTTGAAAATATCATGTCTCAGCATCTTAATTTAAGGTAGGTTGCAAAGAGAGAGCAAAAAAATCTTCCACAGAGCTAGAAAGGTTTTTATCTTGCCATAGCTTTATTTTTATTAGGTTTTTTTTTATCTTTTCTCCTTATGTTTCTGTATATCAGCAGCAGTACTGAATAATAATGATAAATAATGTAGGCTCAGCCAGTACTCTGCATTAGGGCTGTAGGCACTAAACTCCTGAACTGTTCTCTGTCTCTGTGGACATGCTCAGGAGGCCATGGTACTTTTTCCTAAATATTTACTGGTGTGTTGTTCTTCTCCTACCTATGCAGGTTAAGCCATTCTTTTCTTATTACTTATAGATGCTTTTTAGTCAGCTCTGCTGGGTGAGGGGAAAAAAGTGGAGGTCAAATTGTATGAGAGGAATTTCTGTGTTAACTTATATTTCCAGCATAGCTCTGGTCTGGTAATAATTTGAGTGTAATGCATTAATAGAAGCAGAGATAATTTAAAGGTGGTTCATTTAACACAACTGAAATGACCCTATTAACATTTCTTTTCTTTTCCACAATATCTTTTCTCCCTTTCAAAAGTTTAGTAGGTGGTACCTGTGAGTCACCAATGTATGATTCCCCACCAATGGGTTTAGTTTTTCATCTGAGAAAACTGTAATTTCAGCACTTGAGGGAAGGGAAGAAATTTATCCCCAGTGATAGGTACTGACATCTTCTTTGGCTTTGCTCAAGGAATTCTCCCTGCTTTTACAAGGTACACAATAACTCATTCACTGACCAGATCATGAAACTGGGCTCATTTGAGCAGATAATGCTAATAACTGCATTAAACCTTGCAGATGAAAGCAGAATTTAGCCTGGTGTTTGCAGAGCACTCAAACTCATGCAGAGAGCTGCATGTGTGTTGCTTAGATTACCTCTGAGTTATAGGAGCTGTGTGTGGTGCAGAAGCAATAAAAGTGCTTCTCCTGGTGAAGTTTGGATAATGCTTTCTGTTTAGCAGGACTGTGGGAAGTACTACAGGACAGCTGAACAAGCATGGTGGAATTTTTATTTCCATATTAAACATCTGATTGTGTTGATTAGGCTCTGATTTGATAACAGCTCCTCAGGATATGATTACATTTCATTTTATCTTAACATCCCCCCACACCCTCCACCCTTCTTGAGTTTTTGGGTGTATTTAGCAATATATTTTTTAGATTGCAGAGGTGAGGGGGGAAATCACCTAATTGTGCCATGTAAAGGTGTGAAAATTCAACTGCTGGCTGCAGTGAAATTCCAGCATACTTTGGGAGCACCACAGCCCTGAACAGTGAGACCACCTCCCAGAGTATAAAGAAATAATAGTGATTATAGAAAATCTTGGTGCTAAGGACTCTTTAGAAAGCAACCATGACTTTGTCTGGATTAGAAAACACATTTCATGAGCTACAGTTATGAAATGAAAAGGGAATTCTGTATCAATGTGAGCCTACATCCTTAGGATAAAAAGAAAATTAACTAAATGCTTATATGTTTTCCAGGGATATTCCCCAAAGTTAATGTATCAATTTTTAGTCTTAATTGCAGCAGGAAACTGGAAGCAGTGTTTTCAAACTCAAGTCGTAGTGATATTACAGAAAAAATGTAAGAAATTACAAAATTAGTTTGGCCATTTAGTGAAGCATCTCTACATCAAGCAGAGAGGAGGGCATTTGAGAAAGGGCAAGGAATAGAAGGCTGAGGGTTGTAGCCACTTGAAATAAAAATCATACATTCAAACTAGTTGATTGTTCATTCTTCCATCCACCCCTTTGGCTAAAAATACAGTTTAAAATTCATTATGCTCATTTTGATGATGCTTGCCTTTGATGCTTCAATTAGGGCAGGGCAGTATACATGAATCTGCCTTTCATTTGGATAGGAATTCATGCTTTTGAAGAGAATATCCTCATTATCTCTGGTACTTTTGTTCCAGAGCATGCCAGTTGGTTTGCTCTCAGATACAACTAAATCAGAAGATGTGCTCAAAGAGTTCACCTGATGTGTCACCAGCATTAATGAGTGCTCAGGCTATAAATGTAACTAAATAAAATCCCTAAATCACATCTAGTCTGGATACTGCATTCTCAGCATCAAGAGCTCACTTTCCACAGAGATCTGCACTAAAATTCACCAACTTTGTTGGAGACCTGGCAATGGATTTTAAGTTAGTGAGTGTGACATGAGGGAAATGGGTCTCCTTTTCTCTCAATAGAGTATTTCCTTTTGGGGATTTTCACTCTTTTTCAGACATGAAAAATATAGACATCCCCACAAAATAAAAAATGATTTTACGAAAGTATTTGAAAAATAGAAGCAACTTCATTTCTTGCCTTTTGGTCAGTTAATATTTGTCTAAACTGTGCAGCATAACTTCTGTGCATTTCTTGATTATGGAAGCTTTTATATTTCTGTGAAATTGCACTCAATTATCTTTTTCATCCAGGAATAAATGCCAAGGGTCAAGGTGTTTGAGAATTTCTCCTCTTTCCTGCTCCCTAGAGCTTCCTAAAAATGTCACCTTTTTGAAAAATTCTTGGAGCTTCTAATGTCAACTGTTATTCACCTTAGTTACAAATGAGAGCCTTGGGGTCATGTTCTAATAAAGTTGGAAATGAACTAAAGACAATTCTCAGAGTTCACACTTGCTAAAGAATTGAGATAATTTTAAAGAGTGTTTATACTTAAACTTACCATGTTTTTAGTGATAAAAATGAAAGAGACTGTTCAAGGTAAAGTTTTGTTACAAGATTTTCTCATGAGATTTGTCAAGACAGGTTCACTACCTTAAGTCAGAGAAATATTTCCACTAAATGAGGGATGTATCATAAAAAAAAAAAAAGCAAAATGCTTTTCATTTCTAAAACTCGACAACAATTCCCAGAGTCAGAATTGACTGGTGAGCTCTTTAGAGGTTCACGTTGCACTTGTAATGGTCATTTCTGAGTGCCTGGGAAGCAAATCCATGACCAAATTTAAGCAACTTTCTGCAAAAATAGTTCGAAACCACTTTGAGACTTGGCCTACAAATATTCACACACACACACACACACACACACATACACACACACGTAGAGGTAGTGCCTGTTATATTGTTATGCATCCCATAAGAGACAATATTTAACAGGAGCAGAATCTGAAGGTGGAGAGTAACCATACTGCAATAGCCAGATTATGCAGCTTTTTAGCATGACCAACAAAATAATCACCTGGTCATTATCTCTAGTGATATATTACAGACAACAAAGAATTCTCTTATTCATCAGTGAGAAAACTCCTCTATTCCCCCCAAATTATTTTACATTACCATAAATCCAGACTAATTTTATAAATGATTGCAGGGAGATGTCAATATTAATAGTGCAAACCAGACAGAAATGGATCACCCACATAATTGTTTGTGACAATTTCGGTCTTTTATAAAGGTCATAACAAACCCAATCAGCTTCTTATTTTTATTTCTTATTCTATTTAGCATCAAAGCTGGTCTGGCAACAAAATATTAAATGTTTAGGGAAACAAAAGTGCCTTATAGATATTTTACCAACTCTGTGATAAATTAGGTGAATCCATTATTTTATATCTTTTCCACTCAGCACTGCAAACAAGCATGAGGCAGGCTGGCTGAAACACTCCTGTGAATAGAATGCTGCTTGTTACAGGGATATCCTGGAGGCACTTGGAAACTGTAGTAATGACTGCAAAGGTTAAGTGGTCACATTTACCTCTAAATATTGCAGAAAACAGTCCCAGGGAGCACAAAGTACCATTCAGGCCCCTTACCTGTAGTGGTACCATAATTAGAACTACCCAGCTGCAGAGCTTTTTCTGTTCCAGGAGATCATAGATCACTTTCCCGAGCAGCAGCAGGGCTGTGCTCAGGAATTGGCTCTTTGGGCAGCTCTGGGAGATGTGTTATGACCTGGAGGATCTGTGGGACAGCAGGACCTTTAGGCTGTGTGTGCTAAACCTGTGCAGAGTTTACAGTTTGGCAGGAGTTGCAGTCTTTTAGATTGCAGACTCGAGTGTTTTGTCTGCTTGCTGCACTACCAAGAGTCAGATCAGTTGCCCATAGCCAGGATGACCCATCATTGTCCAAAAGCATGTGATTTTTGTGAAATGTTTATATCCCTGCACATTTCAGACAGAGCTGCCATGTTCCTGTTCTCTGTGTTTGTATAAACCCAGACAAATTTAACAGGATGCATTCACTAAAATTAACAGATAAAATAAATGCATTTTTGCAGTGCTGCTAGATTCCAGGAGCTTTACGTGTTCTAAAATTATGGTCCAGTAAAATGGAAACTAGTGCAAGGTTTTAATTCAAGAAAAATCTCCGGGGGACCAAACCTTAAGGTCCAAGGAAGCAGTCAAGGAGGTATCTTATCCATCCTATTTTGATGCTTATTTCTTAATAGCTTTTGCCCTGTTGTCTTCTATTGCAAATACTGAAACCCTTCCTTCCACGTATTTATTGCTTTGGTCACTGCGAGGAAAAACCTGAACCCAGTACTGAGACAAGCATGTAAATACTTGAAAGTGTTGGAAGTCAAGTTGTAGCAGGTTTTTGCTCTATTAATGTGAGTCTGTGGCTGCTTGCTGTAATATTAGACAAATATTTGTTACTACTCGATCCTCTGTTAACACCTGAGCTCTGTGGCATCCAACTTCTTGGGTAGTTTTTGTGCTACTTTTTTGTACAGTATTTCATGCTATTCTTTTTAGCTGCTAATACTTTATGGATAGTTGTGCAAAATTTGAACAAAGTTTTTGCATCACCATTTTGAGGCCAAATTAATTGAAGGCTAAAAAAAATAATCAGACATCTGGATGTGCAGAAGAGAACAAACAGTGAATTAATTTAGTGTGCTCAGTTCAAATCAGCTTGTTATAGCTGGGCAAATTCCTCAACCATTTACATAAAAGTGGCAAATTTTAGAAAGGCGTACAAAGCATGAGTAATCTGCCACACACCTATAAAAGAGCCAGAATTCAGTGCCTCTCAATGGGAGTCTGATAAACAACTTTAGAATTGCTTCCACTGCAGTGTAAATCAGATTATCTACCTGTTAACTGAAAAGTGCTGTGAGGGTACAATCTGCCAGGGACACTGAGAAATATGTGCTACTTGTGAATCATTTAAGGAAGAACTTTCTATCATCCATGGCCTGGAAATCTGTGCTAGGAAAATATTTTAATGAAGGAAACATTGAAAGCTAAGGAATGTTATTGTACCTGCTGCACACAGGGCAAAGAACTCAGCAGGGTTTTTACCTTTGTATTCCTGCCCTTCTTAACTATTCAGACACTGTCCTGCTCCCAGCTTGTGCCTGTGATCATTTGTCTGCTTTCTCACTCTGAGTATTTACTGTGTATTCCTCTTCCCCAGTGCCATCCATCCAACAATGCTGACAAGAAAAATGCTCCACCACAGTGGACATCAATGCCTTAGGAGATATCCTTTCAATTAACCCATGTCAAGTGGGCTGTGTTTATTCTAGGGATAGGTAATTTACTATTGAGGAAAGGCTTTCAAACTATAATTCACAGTAAGAAATGAATGGGTGTGATGCTCTGCCTTCAAGCCAGTGTCATATAAATAAAAAAGGGGATGTTTGTACTAAAAAAGTAGACTGAACTACTGGGGAAGACACTTTCTTTCCTTCTGCAGTACTTTTTGATGGCTTTGAGTAGTTACATAACCAAAGACAAGAGAGCTTCCCGAGAAATGTAGTATGACTTTGCTCAAATGCCTTATCCAGTAAGCACTAGGCCTGTCTTGCTGGAATGTGTGTGGCTCTGAGGATGAAAACACTCTGGATCACAGTGCTTCCCAGGAAGGATCCTCCCTGAGCCTACAGGAGCAGGGTGTGGAGGTCAGCCTCTTGTAGCCAAGGACCCTCTGAAGAGAGTGTGGGAATGTGGGTGCAATGGAGAAGAACTGGGTGAATGATAGACTGTGTATGAAGGCTGGCAATAAATGAGGAGCAGTTCCAGGAAAAACCAGGATCTGAGGGTCCTCATGGGCACTCTACCAGATTAACTCCTTGCTCTTAATGAATCTTTGGGGCTGTCTGTGATTTTTTTTTTTTGGGGGGGGGGGGGGGTGGATAATTAATTAATTTCGTATGTGTTGTAATGATTGGGTGGTTTTTGTGGGTCTGTAAATTCCCATGAAGCTTTCTGTGTTTCTAACAAGAAACAGGTGTTAGATGCTTTTGCTATGAAGGATATGTGCTCAATATCCCTTAAAATATCACATTCACTGTTATTGCCTACTGTTTGCCTTAGTGCTGATAACCCTGACATCTTTTTCTTGGTTTCTGTAAAAACAATTTTGGGTAATACACCTATTTAAATAGAGAAAATCTGCCAGAAATGCTTCCTGTCTGTGCAATTCTCATAATAGCTATGATAAATGCTGGTGCCAGCCCTGGATTAGAGCAGGGATCCTGGATAGCCTGTGTTGTACCTTCTCACAGAAACTCTGGGTAGAGCTTCATTTCATACAGGCTAAAGCAGAAAAACCTTAGCTTTATTAAGCATGGTTCTCATTTCTTTATGGATCATTGCCCAACTTGCAACTCTTTGCAGTTTTTCTTTCACTGCAGAGCTTTTATAGATAATTCAAGAAAATTATTTAAATCATTTAGAAAATCCAGCTCTTCCCTCTTCACTCACACAGTCCCTGTGCTCTCACCTTCTCTCCCCAGCTCTGCTGTCAGCATTTAGTGCCTACATCTTACTCTATTTCTTGAAAAATTGTATATTTGCAACAGTTTCATATCTTTCTGTATTTTTTATGTAAAAAAAATCATAGTTGAATCAAAAACTGGTCCCTGTGAGATAAGTGTAACTTCACATCATGATACGTTTTACAGGTTGTAGAGAATATTTGCACAGGACGGACTGTGCATTTAGAAATTAGTTTCTTGTCTCTTGCCACACAAATGGTATCTCTGCTTTCACTGGTTTGCATGTGAAAATCCAAAGAAACTGTGAAGACATTTCTTTTTAAAAAAATATCAGCAAACTTGCAAAAACAAAATGCACAGCTTTCTGCAGCATGTCAGCTCAGCAGTAGGCAGTGCATGTCTGCTGCTGTAAAAAAATAGATGAGATTCATGCAATTACTTTAGTTCAAAGATCAAATAAGTGTGATATAAAGCTATTATTCTGCCACATATTTATGCAGAAAGTATTAGATTTTAGATGATACTTGACAGTGACTTATATTTGTATGATCATAGAAGTTAATGTCTTAATATTTGTGTTTAATTGCAAAATCTAGCATTTCATCACTGAGAATTTTAAGTTTTCTACAATTTCAAATGGAGCATGGCACCAGGGTCCTTTCCAAAGACTCCATAATAAGGTTGGTGATTACACATCTGTAACTCCAGCAGCTTGGAAAAGTATTGTGTGGGATTTTCTAATATGAAATGCATCTTTAAATAATTTTCCTAATACTCTTCTCCCATGCACACAGTCTAATACAGGAGCCGTTTTTATAAAAGGAATCAGAACCCCCCATATGCTGGGCATTGACAAACCCAAGCCAGAATTATAGCTACTTCTCTCTTTCCCATAATTATTCAGTGAAAGATAGAATTTACCTGATAGCCATTATTCACATTGCCTTAATGAACTAACACTACTTGTTTGTATAACTTCTACTGAAGTCACAATAAATAAATCCTAGAATATTTCAAGATGGAAGGGACCCACTAGGATCACTGAGTCCAGCTCTTAAGTGAATGGCCCATAGAGGGGCCAAACCTACAAGCTTAGCTCTAAGGAGTTTTTGTAGGAAACAAGATCTCCTCAATTAAACAAAGCTACATAAACACATTAAAATAGCTAACCTGCCTTCTAACTGTACCTCTTTGTTCATAGTGGTTCCCCACCTTTCTTTTGTGAGAAATTTTTTGGATTTTCTTGTATTGTCATTTCCACAAACACACAACACTGCAATTGCAAAACAGAATTTTGCTATCTGGTCCAGCCCAGCAAATCTATCTGTAGCACAGCATGCAGCCACTTGCAGGAACTTTGCTTGAGCCAAATTTAGTGGTGTCATAAGTGGTGTAAATTACATGCCAGTGAATCAGTGCAAGTCAGCATGAAGCAATTTAGATACTAGAAAATGTAGGTTATAATAGGAAAGGATCCAATTTAGGTATGTAATATAATGGAATGTCGTGTAGCTGATCACTTCCATAAGTTATAAATTTAGGCTCTAAAGCCACGGTGTGGAAGGCTGCATCTAATGGCATTCAACTTAAAATGAGCTTTTTTCATACAAAACTCCCAGAAGCTCCATAGGAGCAAAAGAAGACGACTAGTTTTAATGATGACCACAACTGCAAGTACAAAGCAAGGGAGCACAAAGGGAGCTGGAGGTGTGGTGTATGAGCTGTGTGAAGGAGTAGGGAAGCCGTGGTACATAGGTTATTTATAATGCTAAGCAGATGACGTGACCTTGCTAATTTGCTGATGAAGTCAGCTTTTCATCTCCATTTGAGAACTGTATCAGGATGCTGCTTTATACTCTTAATTCCCCTAATTAAACCCATTGCTTTTGTATCTACTTGTTTTACTTAATAACTTTTAAACTAAAAAAAAATTACTAAAAGAAAAGTGAAATGGACAGATTAAGCACACAGCATGATAGAGTTTTAGGTAGTGCAAACTGTGTATGTATTTTGCCGAACTTTAGGTCTCTATTCCTCCACAGACCCTGAAGGGAAATATCTGTCTCCTGAGGGTGATTCTCCTTCCTTCCTGTGGCTGAGCCCAGCTTTCTCTGTTCACTTCAAAAGAAGCTCTGATTGTTCACAGTGCCTTTCACATTTCCAGCCTGCAAAGGCCTGTTCTAATCCAGGTGATGGCATATTTGACAATTTGGTAGAAAACCATGGGTTAGGAAGCTGTTAGGCTTGGGTTTACTGCACTGAGGCAGGGCTCAGGAGGATGAGAGAGGCTGTAGCTACCTTAGCTTGAATGTGGGATAATAAGAGCAGATCTGTGGGGTGAGGCAGCTGGCACTGAGCATCCAATGACCCCATCACAAGGCTTTTGTGAGGCTCTCAGGCACAGCTGGTGAGAGCAGTGCAGGTGGAAGGCCAGCCTGACAGGTGGAGGTAATGCTGTGCTTTGGTTGGTTACCCTTAGCATCAGCCAGAATATTCCAGCAGGGCTAGAACTTTTAAAACTCGGAATGTTACAAGTGTTCTCTAACGTGATGGAGGCATTGTGTGCTCCTGCTGATGAGGACTAAAGCTATTGAAACCTCCTTTTCCAGTGGTTCACTCTTTGCTAAGGTGAATATTTCAGAGAACAGGATTTCCTATTTGTGCCTGCAACCAGTGCTGCGATTGTAAGCTAGGATAGCAGTCATTGCCTATATGTAGTTTTCTGTCCCTCTTTCTAATGCTATTTGGAAGGGTGATTTTTGGAAAACACTGCAACTTTGCCTCTCATCTCCATGATTTAGCACTTAGAAATAAAGATAAAAGTCTGCCCTTTTGGGCAGCCAGCTGGGAAAGGATTATCACAGACTACACTCTGTGAACTACTGGAGTATAAAAAAGACTTCTTTTTTTCCCTATGCTTTTATATCATTTATTCTTATCACAGTTTCATGTGACAGTAACAAACTAACTACAAGGAATTTATGCTAAGTTTTAGTCTTCAGTATTTAGCAACTTTTACGATCTCTCTTTGAAGTGGCACCTTCAGCAAATTGCCAGGCAGGTACTCTGTTGATGACAGATGATGGGAGAGGAACATGGCTAAAGCCAAATAACAGCAGGGCTCCACTCAGGTGTCATTGTTGTCATGTCTGCCCAGGTGTCTTGTCAAAAAGGCCGATTCATTTTTGGCATTCAGCTCTTTTCTGTGAAATGTCTGTGTGAGAATTCATGATAAATGAGGCTGAGGGTTAACAAATGTTCACCATGAGGGAAAACACAATCTTGTGAGTCAGAGCCCAGCAGCAGGTAAAGGTCAAGGAGAAAATGTGCTTTATTCTGGGAGCTTTTCATGGGCTGACTCAAAAGCTGCTGGTCTGCCGCAGTTCAACTTTATGATGTCTTGTGCACCTTGCCCTACTCTGCCGTCCTACTGTGGCTGAAGGTGCTCTAATCCACAGGTATTTTGTAGAGAAAAATGGGATTGTTACACAGCTAAAGAAGCATCGCTGCTTAGGAAAAAAAACAGCAAAGACATAGTGAGAAAAGTGTAATTTCTTTTGGCACCAACTGGTTCCCTGTAAGTCAAAATAAATGAAAACTGAGAAGGGCAGCACAGAAGAGAAGTACAGTCAAGGTGCTGCTGCAGTGGTGCTGACCCGAGCTCTGACCTCTTGGCCCATTATTGTATCTTTACAGGTCTTATTTCCTTCTTCAGCACATAAGGGCCTGTTACATCTATGAATAGCTGTATTCATTTGATCAATTTGGCTGTTTCGCAGATAAAAACATCTGCTGCTTTCTCCCAAAGCCAAGCTTTTGGGTAACTTGTGTGATTGTTAAATGCCTCTTACAAAATTGTAGTATTTTCTTCCATCATCTCAATGGTTCATCTGCTTTTGGTACCTACATGATATTATGTTTTCCATGTTTAGGGTTTTTTTCTTTAAATTGGGGTTAAAATCATCAGGAAAAATATTAGATTATACTCACTTTTTTTTGGTAATTGAAAATGAAGCTTATCAGTTTATTGATAGGGGAAATACCTAAAATTGACTTTCTAGTTATAAAAAGAAAAGGCTGAAAGCATAAAATATGAGCACTGATGTTAAATGAAAGGATGTGGAAAAATAGAATAAAATACTAATATTTGTATGCTATCTATACCAGTGAATGTTGATTTGGAAGGCTGGCAGCAAATAAATGTTGATTCAGCTATATGCCATTGATCACTTCAATAGAAATGGAGTTTGGCTGGAAAAAGACTATTGCTCTTCATGAAAGATGTGTTCTCAGTTCAGCCAGAGGCAAAATATAAGTTTTTACTTTTTTGACAACAAAATTAGCACTTCTCTACCAAAATATTGAATTACAGAACAGGAGCTTGGACCAGGGTCCTCCTCTGATAACCAGTGTGCCTAAATTATTACGTTTTTCTGACTGTGTTGAATGTCTTCCTGTTCCACATAAGTCTGTCAAAACTGTAAGAGTTCCTTGAAATGCTTGAAGTTCAGTAAAAAGGTGTATTTTAATAAAGGAAAAAAATTGTTTTTCAAATGAGTCATCTATTGATGCAACAGAGAAAACAGGCCCAGATTTGTCAGTAATGGACACATTAATGTTCACTGCCTGCATTTTTCCATGTTTTGGACTGCTCTTCACTGATTTTTAAGGGGCTGGAGAGGGTTGAGTTGAATTTTAGTCTATTGTATTTCCAATTTCAACAGTCAAGGGTATCACTGATTTAAATAAATAGAAGAATTAGCTGAAGGTCTTATGCAGCTTCATAAAGCTTTTTGAATTCCTTGTGATTGATTCCTGGAATAATTTCAATTAAGTCACACTAGCCTTTTTCTTCTTCCTCTGCTGCATCTGTTAAAGTATTTAAAGTAATGAAGAACTAATTTGGGCTTTTTCTGAAGGAAGTCCTGGCTTCTGGAATTTAAATATAATTTTTACATTTCCCAACTAGTATTTCAACTGCTGATCAACATTTGTACATATGACCTGAACTGAACTCAAACACAGCCTAATAGAGATTGCTTGACCAGCTCAAGGAGAAATTTGATTTTTCAGCTATGTGTCAGTTCTTATGTGACTTCCCACTGAGGATTGCTGGAAAATGTTATGCTGTGTTTATGCAAGGTTAAAAATGTAAATCCTGTTGCCAGTCTTTGCCCATACAGTGAGATGGTGGGATGCTGCTGCTCTGATGTTATGTGTTCAGAGAGCTTCGTTCCTGAGCACTCCTTAAATGGCAATAATCTGCACTGTTTATAGGGTCATGGGCCAGGGTTGCAGTGCTGAACACAATCCATCTTGTCACCATCCAATTCGTGCCAATTTAAATGGTTTATTATTTATGCCTCGTTGCACGCTCTTTACTTATTTAGCATGTGCTTTTTTGGCTTATTACATATTTTTCACCACTTTGGTGAAAGGCACTGTGCCTCAAACAGTGCCAGCTGTAGAAATGAGCTAACTGCAAGACTCTCAATAGACAAGCTGATTATATTTAGCTTAGAATCAAAAGAATTTCTTTTCCTATGAGATACTTGTTTGTTTTTTGTTTATTTTTTGTTTATCTTTTGTTTATTTTTTGTTTGCTTCTTCAAGCAAGATTACTTAAAGAAAATGGAGCTAAGAACATGGTTGTTCTTCAAGCATGAGTTAAACTGCCATTGGTAGTGACATGGACTTTGTTAATTGTTTGAGAGTGGTGAAGTAGGAACCCCTGAAACCTTTCTTAGAAAGCCACATGTCTTTGCTCGTGTGGGGAAGGCACTGAACTGATGCTTTAATATTGCTAAAGGTAGTAACTATTTCTGGGGAAAAAAGGTTTATGATCCTGTTCTATTAAGAAATACGGGACTCTTGCACACTAGGAAATGAGTTTAAACAGAATCTGCTGAGGGAATGAATCAGTTGCTGTAGCTGCCACAAATTGTCACAGTGAGGGCAATCGACCCTTTCCATTTTTTGCTGGGTGAGGTCAATCTCTGCATCTCCTTATGAAATACTGTATGCCAGATACTGCTGCCCTATGTATATCTGGTCTTATAAGTGACTTTTTAATTTTTAGATATTCCATCCAAAAACCCCCAAACACCTAAATGGACTAGATATACATCCCTAGCAGGTTTAATATAAACTGGACAACAAAATTCCTAATAGATGTTTCCTCCAAGCATGCTGAGCCTCAGGGCAGAGGAAGAAGGTCAGAGAGTTAGAGAAAAATATAATCACCGTTCTCAGATACATTTCTGCAATTACAGCACAGTGAAGAGAAAATACAAGTTTGCACAGCTCTAAACATTTGCAATTGATTTAGCCAGAATAAATACATTCTTCAGTATGTGCTTCAGTAAGAGTCAAGTTTTTATGACATACGAGACAGATCTATAGTGATTTAATCAACTACTTTACTGTGAATGCCACTCACAAGGCCAAATGTGCTGCTAGTTTTTGTAATGTCAGTATTTATCCAGTAAGGGCACTGGGGTTACTAATTAATTGTATACAATAAACACAGGCAGTAACAGCTGCTGCTTTTGATTTTCATCAAACTCTCCACAGATACATGCTGAAAACTGTTTTCTTCCATAAACACACTGAGGATTTTTATTGCCTTAATTTGTGGGCAGTCTGAGGCATCTTGAAGTCTGATTATTTTTCAGTGGGTGGAATAGTCAGCACTTTCCTAAATTCAGAGCTCTACAAAATCATTTGATGGTTACTGAAACTGTTGGCTTGAGATCATGGTTTAAATAGAGAACTGCTTCATCAGAAATAGAAGTAATTAAAAAAAACAACCAAAAAACAAAACAAAGGCAACATCTCTTCCATGTGTTTGCTCTTTATTATGGTTCCATATGTTTACTCTCTTGCTGTCAGGATATGCAGTTTAACCTCTGCCTGTGGTTTTGTATCAGTGACAACAGCAGTTACTTTATGGCACAGAGTAACTTCATTAATTAGCTTTCCTCTTCCCATGTTCCATTAGAACATGTCAGTGCTAATTTGATGCTGCAGTGATGAATCCTTTTCCCCTGTAGGAACTGTAATAGTCCCTAAACTGTGTCAGAAATGGGCTGGCTCTGCTGAGGTCTGTTATTGACCACTCCAGTGATGTCAGGTGCTGAGCTTTGGCATCATGTTGAGGTGAGCTAAGGCTAAGCAAAAAAATCTGGTGTGGCTTCTGGCAAAGTGAAAAAAATGTGGAAATAATATTATTCTGTTAACTGACTTTTTGAGGGATCTAAAATTAGAAAACCTTTGGGATTGGCACTGGCAACACGTCACAATGTGAAGTACTCCAGAGATGCCAGAAATTATATTTCTGGAAACAAGTATAAAGTATTATTAAAGTTTTCTACTGTTTTGTTATTTTGGCTCCTTGGATTTATCTGCCACAGGAGTTCTGTCTGTTTAAAGAAGGAAATAATGTGTACTGAAACCTTTAGTCATAATTATTTTGTTCAAGAGCCTTAATAGTATTCAGACTATTATCCTGGGTTAAAATGGCAGCTGAAAAGCCCTAAACACAGGGTACCTGAGTAAGAGTCTTTGCAGGGGACTCTGTCACCTGCCAGTATTATTGCGGGCACTGATTTCACTGAGGGAGGATCCCTCATGCAGTGGAATTTCATCAGGTTTTCTGCAGAATAGGTGAGAGCAGAGTTCAACAGCCTCCAGTTCCAGCTAATGGTTGGCATCCCTTGCTAGCAAGATGTCAGTAACTTCAGTTTTGAAGTTGACTTCATTATCTGTAGTACAACTTTTAAAACTGGGGACATGATAGCCACGATATTTGAGAAATTTTATCCTTAATCACTGAAGGTCTGTTTTGTAGATACCCTGGGTTTGGTGTCTGTTGGAAGGGCTGCTTTGTCTTACTGAGTAGCAATCAAATTAGGAAATGGAAAACTGTATTGCTAAGGCCTAATGAGGGCATTTTGTGCAAGTTCCAAAGAATCAAAATGCTGCAAACAGCCAGGTTATACAGCTGAAATCACAAATGAACATCAGCTCAAGTGCTGAAAGATTGCTGCTGCCTGACTTCCCACTGAACAGTTTATTGTTTACTATATTGCACTTTCACGTCCTGCTTTGATATGCTTCTCTTTTCATGTTTGAATAGTGTTTACTATTGCCTGTTTCCTCAGCTGTGCCTAACCTTGTCTGAATTTTTTAATGCAGTGGTTCTTGCCTTTCTCAGGAAATACATCTCTTAGTTTTTTAACTGTTAATTCACACCAAGTCCTGGAAACTATCTGCGCTCTCACCTCAGCAGTGTGAATTTTCCTGCCATTATAAGTCAGTAACACTAACGTTGCAATCTGTCTGAAGTTGCAAATTTCCACTAATGCTGTAAAATGGAGCAGCAGGTCACTCTCATCTCCCAGGAATCTCTGATAAATGAGTAGCTGTGTATCTCCTGTCAGCTTTGATGCTGCATCACAGACAGTAGCCACATTCCTTGCTAATACCACCACCAGCAGCAGTATTTTTTAATTTCTTTTTTTTTTTTAGAGCTAAAGGGTGATGTTCTACCATACAAAGCTATAAACACAATTCGCTGCTCACCAAAATTCTAGTTAGAATGCTTGAACTTTGCTCCTTTATCTACTTTCTTAAAACTCTTGCACCTCAAGCCATTTCTTACCATGTGGACCATTTTTGCATCTCAATCTGCAATTGCACTTTTGCCTCATTACTTTGCATATCAATCTAATATCAGTCTCAAAATGTCCTTTACAAGGAAAATGAGCACATGAGCAGGTCGGTTTAGACTTCCATGACTGAGGCAGGAGAAGGCCATGTGAATTGGGCAGAAATAGACAATTCATAGTTCAATGTTCTGGGCCTCATAAATAGTTCTGGTTCTATCAGATCCAAGTGAATTTGACAAGATACTCCACACAGCTCCACGATACAAGGCTGACAAATATCCTTCCTAAACCCCAAGAAGATCCCTGAATGTATCACTGGTGTGTGCTGACGTACTGCTCTGCCACCACAAATGAAGTCTCCTTCAAAGTATTCAGTCAGCAGCCTCTCAGCAAGTTACTCTCAGTTTACACCCTGCAGCACTTGAAGAAAGTGTATATTTAGACAGTGACAGAACAGCAGTTTCAGATAGGCAACTTCATCTTGGTTACTTCCCTAAGGCACCAGATTTGCCAATTTGTTAATGCCCTTCGCCTGTAGCAATTTCATACTTGGTTTGTCAAGCACATTTGTTATGTATGTTCAGGCAAAGACTGCAATAATGAAAAATACCTTATCCTGCAAGTTCTTCCATCTCTTCAATTCCAAACTTAGAGCTGAAGCTTTTGCATCCCAGCAGTAATTGATATTTAGCTCTTAGCGGTTTTTTATCTAAAGTTACAGAAGACTTGCAAGAGAGGAAAGTGATGTTAGTGAGGAAGAAGGAGCAAAAATATCTAAGGTTCAGTGGGGCAAAGGTCACAGGAAAAGGCAGTGCTACAGACAAAAATGCATAGCAGAGAGAAATGTGTTCTCCATTTGAAATAAAGGTCATAGGGGGCATGAATGTCCCTTTGTTAATGGCTGTCCCTGTGTTAATAGGAGTTGTGTATATAATCATATATATAATGTATATGTTAAGTATATATATAGTGTATATAAAATATATATTCAAAATGTAATTGCATTTTTGGATTAACTAAAAATCTTAATTTTGCCCATCTTTGCATTCAAAACAAAATGAATAGGGCAGGCTTCCAGTGGAGGAGCAGCAGGCTTTTGGGGCAGTGTTATTACTGGGATATTGCAGCAGAAATGGACTGGTTTTAGTGTAATGACATCAGGGTTGGAGTATGAACTAAACTCTTACTGATGTGAGAAAATAAGCAAGAAAGGAAACTGCAGAATTGTTCAAACTGGGGCCATTTGCTTTTTAGCAAAGGTTCGTGTCCAGCAAGGGTCAGCCTAATCCAATGGTTTGGGAGATTTAGGAAATGCATTAAAATGAGCTCCTGCAGCATAGAAGAATATCTAATTCTCCTAAATCTTGAGTCCAGAAATGGCAATCCAATAGCCAAGACTACATTTGTGGCACTTTACAAGAGCTTACAATGGATTAGTTCATCCCTTGAATGCTGCAGAGGAACAGCTTCTTCCTAGAAGAGAAAACAGGCCAATGCTCTTTTCCAGGAGTTTTTCTGACAGGCTTGTTTGGTGTTTTTTACCCAACCTTTTCTTCTGAGTAATTTGTGAGTGTGCTGATCCCAAAGAAAGTGAGGGACTCTTGAGATCATTTGGAAAGAAGATTGTAAACTGGAGCCTGGCAAGTAGCACTCTCTATCCCTGTCCTGGCAGTAGCCAGACATCCATAGCAGCATGTCCTGTTTGTGTTTGCTTGAAATGTGCAAAATGCTTGGAATTGTTTGTTTACACGATAGAATTTTTCTAAAGCAAGGATTATCCCAGCTGAACTGGTATAACAGAGACCATGGGTATTTCTGGAAGTATTTTTGCAGTCCACTTGGGAAATATGGATCTAGAGATAAGTTAAAATGAGTTAAATAAAGAAAAAAAAAAAAGGAAAGAAAAGAAATTCTATTTAAAAAGGAAAAAAGCAATCAGACTCGCTACTGAATGAATAGGCCCAGGATGTAGAATAAGTCATTTCAGTTCCTTTTGCTCAGTTATTGCTTTTGTTTCTCTTGTCTGTTCTATAACAATATCTCTTGAGATTTTCAATATGCTGTAGGGAGCTCTAGTTGCTCCCAATATTCAGCATAAATGCACATTTACCTTCCAAGGGCTGGTTTGTGCGGGTAAAAGCATGCTTTGAGAGCAGCTATTGTTATTGACTGACGTTAGTGGATTCAGACTAGCAGTCCCTGCTTTAAATGACACAATAATAGTGCCTCATCTGCAGCAAAGCAGTATTACCAACATTTTGAGAATCAATGAGATCCTGATATACTGTTTATTTTTCGGAGAAAAATAGCTACTTGAAAAGCTCTTGGGTCCAATTCTCAGTGGGTTCAGCCCCATTCCATTGATCTTAATGTTTCAGAGGGAATAGAAGCTTTGAGACACTGACAACAAAAATCATCATGTGCAAAGACTATTCCAGATGAGGCAGTTGTATAAAACAGGTTAATGAAATATAACAGTGGTTAATTATTCTGTTTGAAAATTTCATTCTGTCTTATGCAATCACTTATTTAACATGCTCTCCCACTCTTCCTCCTTCTCTTGAACTGCCTAACATCCTTAAATTAGTCACTTATGATTCCAAACTCATGGATTCAGAAGAGCTGCCTGGATCTGTGGTTATGGTCAAACTGCATGAAAATAAGAAGAGAAGATGAAAGTGCTGACAAGTGATCTAACAGTTCCCTTTCTGTAACTCCCATTTTACAGCAGCTTCACACAGCACTGGCTGCACTGCACCAGCTCAGAACAGCCTCTGAGGGAGGGGAAAGAGATCTCATGTGCTGAATTTCGATTTCATAGCACTTAGTCAATGGAGGAATGTTAAGGCAAGCCAGTAGTCAGGAGACAAGGTACAATCCTGTTCCTGACACTATCCATGTGCTGATTGGGAAGGAGCACCTTTTGCCAATGAAAACAAAAGAGAAGTAACTGAAATTTGTTTTCCTAATTTACCCACTTCTATTTAGAGTCAATATTAAAAAAACCCTACCCACAACATTATCTAAGGTTCACAAAAGGCAGTGTAAAGATGTCTGATGTTTCAGCATGTGTTCCAATGACACCCAAAGGCAGCTGCCTGGGCATTCAGTGGCCTTATAAACTGCTGGGTTTCGATTATATTTGGAAAGAGGAAAGTAATTCAGCATGACTGACCCTGTAAATATTCTTATCTACAAAAATTGCAGGAAAGGGTTAAGAAAATGGCAGCTCAAGTGGTGTTTTTTATTGGAATATGGTATTAGTGATATTATAGAGTATGACATAAACACTGCATAGATCAATTGATTGTCCAGTCTGCAGCCTCATCATTTTTTGGTGTGATGAGCTGTTTGTTTTGTGGTATAAGCCCTATATCAAATGCAATTATCACTTAATCAATCCTGAGCAATATAAAGTGTGTAAGGGGCTGCTGGATCAATTAGGAAGTTACATCACTTCATCAATATAGCAGTGCAAGATTATTTTAAAAACTGATCTCCTCTCTTTCTTATAATGTGCTTTATATGTCTGAGGCAAAACCAAGGTCAGGCCTAAATTATACATGAAAGTGTTTTATTATCAAAGCAGCAGTCCTAAAATTGAAATGAGGCTATTACTGAGTTATTCAAACAAAGCCAAACATAATATAAATAAATGTTGGTGCATAGTGCCATTCTTTATGCAGTATTTGAATCAAGCATTCATTCTAATTAATAAAAACTTTCTAAGCAATTGCCTGGTGCCCAAATTCACCTTTTCCTACCCAGAGTTTCACCTCTTAATTTGAAGAAATGCAGTTTATCAAAGGATGTTGGAGCAGTCTGTTATTGTGAGAAGAGAGTACAGTTGTTGCTGAATTAATTAAAAGACAATATCTGCAATTGCAAAACATATTATGGAAATTTTTAAGAGAACGTCAGAATGCTGAGTGGGGAAAAGATAAATCACTCTGGAAAGGGAGATATTTTAAATTAGTGGAGGTTTGTGGCCTTTGAAATTGCTACAAATGAAGTCTTTGAATATCTTATGGAATTAATATTGGTATGGTATGGTTTTATGTGATGTCTTAACTGTAGTAATTAATCTTATTTTTAAATCTTGTGATAACATTTCTGATGGTTTTTCACTTTGAAGTAGCTGCAAAGACCCTTTTTTAATGATAAGAAGTTTCAAATTAAATGCAGCACATATATAGCTAAACAGTTGCACAGATAAACCTGCAGGAAAATGTTACAATTTTGGCATAAGCTAGTAAAAGCAGTGGCAAAAAATCAGCCAAGCCAGGAGCAGCTGTTTTCTTGATGAGTAGCACTGAGTGAAGTTGTCAGGAAGGGTCTTAGTACACAATGTGTTCTCCATGGACCTGATTGAAAGCCTATTTATAAGGCAATGGGAACCTTTCAATGGAATTCCCAGCTGACTTTGAATCAGATCCAATAAGTTGTGATATATTTCTCTTGAATCTAAATTCTCTCATGTGCTAGCGTGCCTTAAGTTTAGCATTATGTTTAAAATTTTCTAAATATTATTTCTATCTAACTGTCATTAGGCCTGTAGCAGCCCTTACATAACTTTTTTGCCACTGATAAATCTCAGAAAACCAAAAATTTTTAAAAAAGGAAGTGTTATAATAGGCAACCACACTGATTTATTATAAGATATGCAGGACAGCATAAATCTCACATATGACTTCTGTAGTCCTTTTGCTGTTTGAATATCTGTGGGATGTAAGAAGTAAGGAAACAGTTGGGGTTTTTGCACACCTCACAGCTTTATTCTTTGATTTGAGCATCACAGTCTTCTCAAGAGCGATTCTTTTGGCTGCAATCTCATTCAAGATCTTTTGGAAAAACACTTACCTGTTTGAGCCAGACGGTTTGTTCCATTTTTTTTTAGCTTTCGTTCAGCTTGGAATGATCTTTCTTTTCCAAACACAGCTCCCATGGATGTGTTTTATAAAATTTCCTCTCTTAACTGTTTGGTAATAACACAACAGTTGAGTTCTACAACAGGAAAGTTAAAAGGGGAATTAATCTAGGGAGAATCTACAAGTTTGAATCTCTGGTTTTGCTGTTTCAAAATGTAGACTTTACTCATGGGCTCTGCTGTAGCATTTATATCATTCCATGGTAAAGCTTGGGAGCCATCCCTGGAGGATAAATTGCCCTCATGTGCTGTGTGAGAGTATGAAAGAAATGACCAGTGTAAGAAATATATGAACACCTGATGTTTAATGAGATTTTGCTGTCTGGATGAACAAGACAAACAGAAAATTACTCTACAGACAAATAGAAACAACTTCTCCCAGTCCAGTGCAAAGGTCTTTTATAGCTCCTGCATATCCTGAATGATCAGGTCTGAACTGGGCAGAAGAAATCCTTTGTATGTGTAGTTGTAGCATTCAGTGGTATTCATATATACCAATAGATATGTAAAAAGCTATAGAAGAGCAAAAATGACTAGTGTTAGGGATAACTTAGAATGTCAAGAGTCCACCAACTCTCTCAGATATTGGGTGAAACTAAGGGATTCTGTCTGAGGTATAATTGAAGAAGATAGGAATAAGCACTGCTGTCAGAGACACGGGAATGATGTTCTTGTATTCTATAAAACAACCCTTTTCCAGTGTTATGCCCAAAAGCCTGACTTTGGAGCTTGACAAGTAATTCGCACATCTTTTAGCATTAAACCTTTCTGCCACTGAACTATTTGATGGGTCAGAGGGAAGGAACAAACCTGTGCTGCTCCTGGGTGTGAGTTGGGCATGGTGGTGTCCATTCCAAGCAGCCCAGGGACAGCGATGTCTGGGCAGTTGCAGTTGCTGGAGGCTGGCAGGAAGGACTGGCAAATGCTGTGCTGAGGGATGCCTTGTCCTGCAATGGCTTTTCTGAGGGAGAATGATCAGCAAAAGCAGTAACACATCCTTTGTGCAAGGAATAAGAAGTAGAGGTGCTTTTTGGTTCCTAGCAAGCCCTGGAGCATCACAGCTCCAAGAAAATCTTACAAATTATCAGCAAAGAGAACCTTAATAGCAAACATTGGTACATGCACTAGAAGTCAGAATTACTGAGCCATTTAACATGTAGAAAAGGTACCCCACTGCAGTGAATATGACAAGTGCCATGTGCCTGAGGACTGTGTCATGGACTCAGCTTGCGTGTGCTTTCCATGTGAGGAATATCTTAGAGAGTGGGGCAGTTTGGAAAGAAAAATGTCATGACTGGATTGGCAAAGAAAACAAAATGGAGCATATACCAATGGCAAGTGCTAATTTTGGAATACAAACAGATTTAATTTACAATAATCTGATGTGTCTGTAATAGTTATCCAGCAATATACTGCTTCAGAAAGATCAGTGTCATTTCTATACTACATAAAGGAGCCAGTTGGAGTCAAGTTTAATTAATTCTACATACTGATTTAAACAGTTAGAAGTGGTTAAAAAATACATTTACAAAATTCAAACCCTTATTCTGTTTTGATAGCAGTGAAATGAAAATATGACCTGCCAATTAATTTGGAAGACTCCTGTAGGAGTAGAATCTTGAAAGTGTTATTATTCTAGAATAAAATATTTCTCTAAAGATTCAAAATGACAGCAGCTTCAGTTTCAAATCATATATTATCCCTCTCAATACCAGTTGATTCATCTGTAGACTCAGTGTTAACAGGAACATTTCAAACAGAGATAAATACTTGGAAGAAAAAGCTTGCTTCTTAAAATGAGAAACACTGTGTATTACATTTCGTTTGTCAAGGAAATTATGATAAATAATTCCTAGCTTAAAGCAGAAAAGTGTGATTAAGTGATCTGAACAACTAGTGGTAATATCCATCCTAATTACCTTGCCTCTGCTTGCATAATCTCTTCTGAAAGTGTCACCTTGCTCATAGTGAAATACAAATGATAATTGACATTTTCAATCTAGGGCAGCAGAGACACCTCTGCAAACAGCCCTGGTCTTAATGGCTGCAGTGGAGTTTTGGGTGTGCATGGATGTTCTCATGGCATATGGCAAGAAATGCATGTTTCCTGTGGTTCTTAGAAGCATCAGGTTTGCTCCCAGAGGGAATGATTTCTGGAGAGGGTCAGGCAGCCGTGGAAAAGCCTCTGCTTTCTCTTGCCCTCACCCAGAACAGCAGAAAGGGGCAGGAGAGCATCAGTATCCTTGTGTTTAAAATTAATATTTGCAAGATACAAAACAAATGTAGAGAGAAGATCTTACTGTTTTCTCTAAAAACTTCAGGGATAAACACTGTGGAGGTTGGAAGAGCTATTGCAGATGATGAACAATGCTGGCATAACAAAAAATGAGTCTACAGTGCCCCTGAACAAATTTATGGTGGAAATTAAGAAGAACTATGAGTGGAATTAGGATCTGGAGCAGCCATTCACAGGGGCAGAGGGGACATTTGGTGTTAGGAAGGATTTTATTATGCTCAGAGTTATGTGATGTGCTTGTCTGCAATAGCTGATTGGATGGCTCTGTTATGTCTGGGGTGCTCTACCTCCTCCTTTCCCAGAGTCATTCTGCCTAAGAAAGCAGCTGCCTTGGGACATGTAAGCCAGGAGACAGTGACAATTTTTTAGCTAGGTTGAACTTAATGATCACAACTGTAATGAGGCTTTGAGTTTAATCCAGTACCTGATAGGTAAAGGATGACATGATTTAAGCATCAAAGCCATGCCTGCCTTTCGTGACAATTCTTTGTTGATAGGTGTGTTGGTATATCAGTTGTGATAAAGATGACTTTCATCCTGCTAGATAAAAAATAGATATTGCAGATGAGCATTGAAACCCTACCAAGTTATTAATCAGTAGAATATGTAATTAAGCACAGGAGATGTTTAGCAATTTAAGGATCCCACTGAAATCTCTTAAAGAAAAACCTGATGTCTGAAAAAGGAGAAACACATTTTGCAGACTATGTTATAGTGCTGGTCAGATCCTGCTAGAGTAATCGCTGGCTCCTATGAGTCTTTCATGTTTCAGAGTTTGTGAATAACTTCCTCGCTACTAAAACAGGTGTCTAAATTGCTTCCTATTTCTAGAATTTTAAGTGTTATTAAGACAGAAATTTAACTCAATTTTTGGGCAGAAAGTCTGTTCATATGTGCATCTCTCACAAACCATCCTTTTTTATTAAACAGTTAGAAGACTAATACAATTCTATTAGTGGTAACCATTTTCAAATGCCTCTTCTTACTGATTTTGAACAGGAAGTTTTAACTCAGTATTAGGAGTTACACTCTTGAGCTAAAAGATCTCCGTTACTCACACAAACTATCTCACTGTTACTAGACTTAATCAGACTGATGTTTGGCATCACACAGAAATCCCTTTTACATGGTTTTACAGCTATGGCTCCTCATCTTTATGTTTATGGAACAATGTACTTTCATCATCCAGAAATTCCTTCACCTGAAACTTGGACATCTCTTTCAGAGCAAAATAAAACTTTTATCAGATTATCACTTGTCTCACACAGAGAAATTAAGAACAGAAAAAGTGACAACGGGGTTTTGTTCCTTGTCTGGAAAGGAAAAGACTCATTCTTGACAGGTGCATAAAACACTACCTTTCCAGGTGGGAAATTGATCTGTTGAAAGAGTTAATTTTAACTCTGTTCTAAATTGAGGTTTTTAAGAAAATCAGTAAGGCGGAAGGTAACAGTTTGAATATGAATAGAACCATAAGGAAGATCCCAAATTAGGATCCTTTTCTCATATAAGTTCGAGGATACAGGATTTTAAGCTGCAGTCATCAGGGCCAAGGTGTTGTAATAGTTTAATAGCTGCTGAAACAATGACAAAATAGTTATGAAATATTAAAAAGGTAAAAAACATATGGTTTTCCTTTTATTTTCTATGAAGCTGACCCTAACCTTTGGTAGCAGCATTTTCTGTATTTGGGTGGTATCAGAAAGTTGTACTTTTGGACTAATCACAACTGCAGCTTTCACCTAAAAAAAAAACTTTTCAAGGAACTGCTCTAATTTAGAAGTTAAAGATAATTTGGGTATGGTGAAATACTATGTACCCATTACGTTTTTTTCTCTGAGGTGGTAATGTTATTTTGAGTGGAAAATTTGTTTGAAGTTCCTTATAAAAGATGATTTTTTGAGAATTGACAATAATGGGAGATGGTAATGAAAATTAATTGCACGTTTCTAAGTGTTAATTTCCATTGCAGGTTGTGAGAATAATCAAATTGCTATTATTCCTTGAGCCATGAGGACAGACATTTTCCTAACCTGTGACCTGCAGTCTTCTCAGGGGGAGCTGAGCTCATGCCTGTGCTGCTGTAAACAGACCTTAATGCACGTGGTGGAGAGGAGCTCCTAAGGGAAAGAGTTTTGCCCAACTCTCTGTTAGTACATGGTAGATATAAACATCCAGATAGTGTTATAAAATATGTGTTTTCTCAGGGTGGCTTATTTGTTTGGTCAAATACCTGTCTGGCCTGCTGTTGTTGGGTTGTTTTTTTCCTTTGTATATATATACTGTTTGTTTTCTTTGTACTAGATCTTTAACTTTGCTTCAGAATTTTGGCTTAGTATGGTCCTTGGCTTTAACTTCAAGTCTCACAACATAAATCCTGTTTTTATCTCCCTATTGCACTTCGAGATCTGCATAGTTAAATGGAATGAGGAAATTAAATGTCAGTGCAAAGAGCTATATTGACCTTTACAGTTCCTTTTTTCTTCTGAAAATCTGTTTTCATCATGTTGTTCATCCACAGCACCTACCCCCAGTAGATCCTCTGTGCTTGGTTATTGACCAGTTGATGTTTCTGTAATGAAGTCTTCATGCTTGCAAGGCAGTGCAAAATTAATTAGTATCTATGAAGGAAAGAAATAGAGCTATTAAAGAAACAATTTTTTAGAACTCTTGGGGAATCTGTATTCTATAAGCTGGAAGGGAAAAGCCTACCAGAAACCCAAGTGTAATTTCAAGGAATGAGATACTATGAAATGAAGTTTGAAGGTACCAACTCAATGCGACAGGATTCTCTAATGGGAAGCCTAGAGACAAGGACATGTAGGGATGGGACAAAGAGTGGTGGCTTTAACTGACACATGGCAGGTTTGGGTTAGGTTTTAGGAGGAAATCCTTCCCTGAGAGGGAGGTGAGGCCCTGGCACAGACTGCCCAGAGGAGCTGAGGCTGCCCCTGGATCCCTGAAGTGTCCAAGGCCAGGCTGGACACTGGGGCAGTGGAAGGTGTCCCTGCCATGGCAGCAGCTGGAATGAGATGGGCTTTCAGGTCCTTTCCCAAACCCAAACTATTCCATGATTCTGTGCCTTGATGGACATCCCCATTCTCAGTAGCTGTAGGAGGGAGAGGAGAATTGAAACATTTTGCTCTTAGTCCCTTGTACTGGTGAGCAAGATTTGTTAGGGAAATTCCAAGTGCACAGAGATTTCTGTTTCTTTTTGCTCCTTCCTCTGAGTGTTCCCAGTGCCACAAAATTAATTTGGGTTTAATGTAAGGATTCAAACTTAGGTTCAAATACATCATTATACATCATAACTCTCAGAATTACTTTCCTTCTTGAAGTCATGGTAATTTTTTTTTGAGAAAGGAATAGCATAATTTGAATTCCAGTGTGTGACACGCTGAAATAATGCTGCATGGTAGATCACTCTTACATGCATTCTACAAAGTTGTCACATATCACACATCCTGGAAAGAGGCTATAATGGGAAGGTTGCAGATGGTAGCCTATTAAAATATATCCTTTATCAAGCCTGGCTAGCCAATGAAACTGAGCCAAGCAATGTGCACTTGGGGAGATTTTTGAGCTGAAGTTATTTACCTTCAAAAGAACAAAGTAACAAGAGAAAGTAGGTTATACCTGCCTCTTGAGAAGAAAGACATTTACAGGGTTTTTGTCAACTTACACCTGCCCCAGGTAACACACACAGTCCCTGGGTAAGTGAAATTATAATAAAGGGAACAACACATTGCAGCTATTGCAATACCTGCTTTTGGGGTTCCCTATGCTGGGCAGAGCTCAGTCCAGAGCAGTCAGCTCATACTCTGCTGTGGAGGCAGGAGGAGCCTGAGGAAGAGTGGACTGAATCAAACAGTCAGGAGAATACATTTTTTTTTTTTTTTTTTTTTTTTTTATAAGGGTTAATCAGGCTTTATGATAAGGAAAGTGAAGGGTGGGGTTTTCCATTCCCTTTTTTGAAATTAAACATTGAACGTGTAGTGATTATTTGCTAGATAAATACAATTAGTCTTCAATTACCATGAAATCGTCATCCATTCCCTTTCAATATCTCTGGCACCTTCTGTTCCTCTAATCAATGTTGTGCTGACGAGTTTCACGCTGGTAGGACGTGAGATAAAAGCCCTTGAAACAAGAATCATTCTTCTGTGTTGAGTACCAAGGGTTGCATTTGAAATTGGACTAATGATACAGCTGGCTAGGATTTTTTTTTTAGGGTGATGAAATGAATGTTTTAGGTTTTATCTTTAGTTCCATCCTGCCCTTTGTGCAAAGCTTACTTGTGGAGTTTTGATCAGCTAAATTGTTCAAGGTCTATCCTAAAAATGCTTTTCACTGAAACACTGAGGAAATGTCCTCAGCTTTCCATTTCCATCTAACCAGGGAAGGAAATTGAAATGATGGAATTGTGATTATGTAACAATAGCATCACAGTATAACAGATGTGTGGTTCGGTGGCTCTCTAATGTATTAAACTAATTGACAAGTAGGTGTGAGTGAAACTTTGAATGTACAAGTTGTATGGACTTGCCAGAGGCAATGTAGCTTTTCTAGATTTTAAAGGCTCAGATTAGCTCTGGTCTTTGTGCAGATAGAGACAATGAAGAATGTAGAAACCTTCTTATTCCTCTGTAGCTGCACTATAAAGCTTAGCAATAGTTTCTTCCTTCTGAGGCATTGAGATCATGAATTGTGAAAGGGAGAATGACCATCATCCCCCTGCCCTCCCTCCATGCTAAGAAAAGGACAGCAAAGCATTGCAGAGGTTGCAGCATCCTGAAGCTGAACTGTAGCAGCAGAAGCTGGTTCTTTTTCCTTGCCTTTCTGCTCCCTCCTGGTGTGTGCCTGGGAAATAAGAATTGAGCAAACTTGCCCTTGGCTGAGCAGATGAGCTCACGTTTTCCCAGGATTGATGTGTTGGTTGTCTCTATCCTCCAACAGGTTCCAAGACATTTCAGAGGGTTCTGGTCTGAGCAGAGACAAGCAAGTTCTGTCATTTCTGAGGTTAATAAAATGTTAAGTATTGCATTAACAGCACTCTGAGTTTAGAATATCCCATTGAATAGGCTGTTTTAATGCAGTGCTGTATGAATAGGGTGTCTCTAAGGACTGTGTGTCTCAAAGGCTCTAAATCCTGTCGTGCTCAGGACAAAAAAGCCCATAGTGCTGTCCTCAGAAGAGCATTTTTAGGTGCTGTATTAAGTACCACAGGTGCCTCAGTTTGTGAAATATATTTGCTGATAGGGAAAAGAAGTGATTTAAATTTAAGAGAGGGCAAACAAAACTGTGAACAGAATTTTCTGATTGAGCATCTAAAGAAACTCCGTGTGGAACATAAAACATGCCTGTAGCTGAGCAAAATTCCTGGTGAGTTTGTGGATAATACACAATAATCTAATCTGGAGCTTTCTGTAGCCCCTGAAGTTTCCTGAGGTGCACAGCACAGTTGGTCTGTTGTGTTTAATTAAGAATAAACGCAGCTGAGAGGGCTTTTTTATTGTTTTATCTACTTTTAATGCGTTTAACTAAGTCAAATGGATGTTTGGCTGGATAAGCTTGTGATGATTTGATTTCTAGTTTTACAGGAAAGTTGCGACTTGAATGAGTGCTCGCTTGAAATTTATTCCTCTGAGCAATTCACTAGGAAAGTGTTTGATGAGAAGAGATCTGTACAAGATAAAATCACCTGAATTTTTACCAAATTTCTCCACACTGTGATGGCCTCACCCACTTCTAAACTCCTACCACAGTTTCCTTTAGGGGACAGTCATGTAAGTACAGAAAATGCAGAACTTGATTCTGCTTGACTCTGAGACATTACTCCATGATTTACTCTCCAGATAAATTTCTATTTTATTTTTCACCTATGACAATATTTTAAAATTTCATTCCCTAAAATGAAATTTTTAAAATGTAGCAGGTAGAGATAACTTGTATCATGGAGTTTTCAAAAGAATTTTCTAAGGCATTTTCTTGTTCACTTGTCTACTTGTGAATAAATCAGAGGTGAATAAGGGAAAAAATTAAATCTTACAATGAATATTACCTTTTCCATTTCAAATTTCCAAATATCACCCTGATAAGTTTTCAACAAGATTCACTTATATTCATTTGGCACTTCTATGAGAAAGTCCCTTTGCAGATGTCTTATTTTAGTTCCATTTGAGTTACTCATTAGAAATGCCTTTTTCCATGATTCTAATATTCATAGAGAAGTTAGACAATAATAGATGCTTTATCTGGTAAAAAGAAGTTTTAAACATCAGGTTCATATGATGAACTTCTAAACTCAGGTTTGATTTTGCTGCCTGAGAGGGTGAAACCCCTGGCATCATTAGTTTGTATTTTCTTATGATGTTCAAAACTGCTTTGAAAAGTTGGTTTCTGGATGGTTGGCTTTTCTCATGACCCCACTGAGGCTTCTCACCTTCAGATAAACTGTTGGGAGAACAAGAGTTAACCCATTCAGAGCTGTCTGTGCAAATCAGGTATATATTCAGTAACGTTAAAGTGAAGAAATAATACTTTCTGTGCAGGCTTTCTGCTGAAAAGCTGAACATTTCAAAGGGTGAAATTGCCGGAAAACACAATGTCATTTCTGCTCAGAGTGTTTGCTGGGGAAGAAAAGGTAATCCTAGGGAAGTCACTGATGTATCTAAATGTTTTTGAGATTGCAAACTTTGAGGGTCATTTTTAAATGGGAAAAAAAAAAAAAAAAATGAAACCTTTTCTCCTTCAGCTTATGAGTCTTGTGAGATATTCCTATTGCGTTTGAGTTACAGTGGAATTAATGACTTGATCTTGGATTTACTATGATTTGTTTCCTGCCGTGAGCTGCTAAAAGCAAGCAATGCAAAAATCTCCCGGTAACTAACACGTTAATAAATGCAAGGGCACGTCCAGGAGATTTTTATTTGCAGACCCAAATCCCAGAATTTATAGAGTCTGTCTTAGTTACTATTGTGAAGAAGGAGAAAAAAATGCAGTGAACTCTATTAAAAAGATTGATGCCTGTCTGCAAGAGCTCTTGGCAATTGAGATTTCTCTCTGAAGTGTTGTTTAACATATGTATGGCAAAAGAAATGCAGGGGAAGGAACCAAATTTTCCAATGAATTTTTGAAGCACTTTGAATCTAGTAAACTAAGGAAATGATTGAAACACAAATTCTGTGCAGCCAAGAAAGCAAAATATTTCTGTCTTACGAAGCAAGAACTCGTGCCAGGAAAGAGAAGCAAAATGATTTCCTGGGTATTTGAGCTGCAGGTGCTGTAGATGGGTGTGGCTGGGCAGGTCAGACCACTCTGGTCACGTCTCCTGCTGAGTCACTGGCTGGAACAAGAGCTTTCAAGCTGATAGGTGACCTTCCTATGATATGCACATCCTACTAAATGTCCTTTTAAAGATAAAGTTCTCCTTGTCTTCCTGAAGCTGGAATGTTCCTTACTGGATGAGATGTGTAATTGCTGTCCTGTGCATTCTCTCTAACACTGGACAGCACTGCAATCAGTTTTGTCCCTGAAAAAATTTACAGAATGTAACATATTCACTGTAATTTAAATTTTGTATAACACCAGCTGCTTAGGTGAAAGTAGTCATTTCTGAACACAGTTGTGTCATGGTACCTGGCAAGTTTTCTTCCTCATGGATGTTTACACCTCTCAGGCAGGCTGTCACTTTCTCCTTGCCTTGCTGTCACTTAGATGGATGCTGAGAACTTCATTCTCTTACATACATTAACTTTCCTGGTAATGTTAGTGAGAGCTTGAGGTCCTCAGTAGCACAACAGACAAGTTGATGTTTCATTTTCTGTGTAAATTAATCCTCTCTGATCTCCAGTAGTTTTGTTTGTCTTTTACTATCTAGAGTTTACCATTCAGAATTTTGTTCCAGTTCCACTTCTGATTCTGCTTTCTATGGCAGGAGCAAGTAGCCAAACCCCTACATTTATGGGCACATGTTTCATATATTTTTAAAATTTTTATTTGCTAATATCTAGTCTTCTTTTTTTCATTTTATTTGAGTTCTGCTTATACTTGACAACTATATTATCCAGATGTTTTGAACCTAAGATGCCTTTGGGGAGACTAAAAGTTGTGTGTTTGCATTTTGTTAAAAAGAGACCATTGTTCAGACCATTTTGTTAGTTCTTTTTTTTTGTTTTTGTCCTCTCTTCTAATTATGTTTGCAGAACCTCCTAGTTTTTAGAATATATTTCTCAGCAGCCTTAGATCATAGCATTACAGTCTAAAACAGAACAGTTTTAACAGGCTGGTTTTATTTATTTATTAACAGGCTCTGCTTTATTTTCTTAAAATACAGTGATTTAAAATAATGCTTGTAGTTGGATAATTCAGAATTTCAGTTCATCTTTCAAGTCACCTTTCTGCACATTGTACAGAGGTGCAGTGTGAGATTCTTCACATTCCAAACCTTAGCCCTTTTAGAACATACTGGGAATATTTTCAGTCAGAAGTGCCAATTAAACATTTGGGCCCACAAAGACCACTACTTCTTCTCGTGTAGAAATAATGTCTGACACAGGCCAATGTGCTCCAAAGTTCTGTCACAGTCTTGGAAATATTCTTCAAGAAGACAGTGCAAATCCTTGAATAATATTTCTATTAATTAGTACCTGTTGGGTTAAGCAGGAAGTGGATGATAAAACATATTCTTACCTTGGGTTAACATTTGGTACCCAATTGTCTCTGGGGTTTGCTAAGCAGGGTGGGTTGGTTGGTGGGTTGGTTGGTTTGTGTCACTGAGGGTTCACCACCCACATTTCTGCCCTCCCTCCCACCTGCCAGGTGATTTGTGATCTCTCCAGGGACTCAGAGATGTCACTGACGGTTCTCTCTTATGTTGGTCTTGATTTCCTCGTTTAACAAAGAGAGGAACCATCATCGCAGAATATTTTCTTTCAAATTATCATTATTTGCTTCAGCCCAACTGTTTTCTTGGCTTTGGAGGAGGTAGTTTCACAGCCACCTTATTCTTTAATGTTTAGTTCAGCAGGGTTGGTTACAGATATTCCAAGAGACAAATGGTGGGAGCTGACATGATAGCTCATCTAATATTCGATTACATGTATGTCTTTCATTTGTTCACCTTGGCCACCTGCCCAGCACAAATAGATGCTTATTGTTCCCTAAATAAATTATGTTGGTCCTAAACTTCTCTGCAATTTGATGCAAGAGTTCTGTGTTTATTTGCTGGCACAGGCTGCTCTAAAAATATTCAACCTTCTGTGGTTTGGCTTCTGTTATACTCATTACCTTGAAAAGTAATTATGCAAATATCACATTGCATTAAACACAGGCAGGTTTTTACTTATTTATAAACATCTCAAAATTTCAATTTCTGGGCATGCAGCTGAAAAAGGTCTGCTTGGAGTGAGAGATGGTGCCACTTCCCTACCCATTGCTGCAACTGAGCAGCAAGCAGTAGATAAGGAAAATTGTTCCATTCTTTGCCTTACCTGCTTATTGAAAGGAGGAGTGCAGTAAATTGGGCTGTAGACATCCAGTCACCAGGGGATTTGACTGTGCTCACAGTTCAGTGCTTGCCTAGTGCATGTAAAGAACTTCACACATTTTTTTTTTCCTCCCATGAAAATAAAGAGGCAACCCTGGAGAAAAAAAGCAAAGAGAGCTGAGATAGAGATGTTCGAAAGGTAATTTGTTTGAAAAGAAACCTAGGCTTCCAGCAGCCCCACAATAATTAATAAAAATATTAAAGCTTGTGGCTTTGGACAGATTCTGATCTCTCAGTGATATTGATAAAACGTTGCCCTGTTGAAGTGATCTGAGTCAGTGTTTACATGAAGTGGGAATTGGGAGCTCAGTTTGGCTGCTGCACAGAGCTGTGCATGCAAATGGCATCTCCTGGGCACTGCTGGGTACAGAAGGCTGCTGTTACCAATGGATGGCCAGGGGCTGCAGAGGGATTTTATCCAGCTCATCCAAATTGTAGTCTTACCCATCTACAGAGAAACAAACTGAAAGGGATACCAGATGGGTGAATATCTGGGGAACTACAGACCACCAGCAAAAACTCACATGTTCTTGAAAAAAAGTGGAAAATGGTTCTGTCTAGGGAAGGGGTTTAAAAACACATGAGTAATGGAGGAATAATTGGGCTTTACTATCTGGAGAGCTGGCATTTAGATTTCTGCAAAAATCTAACAAAAGTTTTAGAATACAGGTGTGATGATCAGGTCCCTTCTAAATATTTAAAAATAAGCTTCTCAAAATCAGGCAATGCTGTAATTGTTCAATAGGTTTGAAAATGCAAGCTCTTTTAACAGCCTGTACTCCTACCTAGAGACTTTGTTGAAAGGAAAGTATGTTGTCAAGGGAAGGCTGCACAGAAGTCTTGGCATAAACTGAACATTAACTGAAGCATCACTAATACCTCACTGACTAGCACAAGACAGAGAGCTTAGCACTCTCAGTTCAGATTTCAGCTTTGCTGCCTTTTTGTTTGGACTGTTTTACCATGTTTGCCACCCACAAAGTGTGTAGAATATTACTACCTTGCAGCAGAGCTAAAGCACAGCTTCAGAAATGAAAGGTGCAATAGAAAAATCATATATTATTAACAAATATGCCTAAGTTTTATTGCTTGCCCTAAGGAAGGTATTAGGAGGTTCATGATTTCGTGGGCAGTATTCATATTATGTGATTTTCCACAAATTGTTGTGTGCTGAAGGTAAGACACAGACATGCAGTTTAAAAGAGCTGGTAGTGACCTTCTTTCCATTCCCATGTGAATGGCCTACTTGATAGGGAAAAAGGGAATCCACCCTCTAAGAGTTATCTGCAATTTGCATCTGAAACAACTTGCTCTCTTGAAATAGTAAAGGAAAGTGACATCTATATTGTACCTATTCAAGAACACTGACTTTAATGCTGGTTTCTGTACTGTAACTAACGAAATTTTCCAGAATTTAGCAATTCAGCTTGTGTTAGTGGGTTAATGTGTAATTGGGAGTTAGTTAGACAGGTCTTAGCATAGTTTATTGTAACAGTTCCTTTGAGCCTGTTTGCTCAAAGTCTGTTCTGCCCAGAGAAATTTTAATTCACTGCTCCAGAGCCCTACAGCCCATAATGGCTGTGTCGTTACATGTAACCATTTACATGATGGGCCATAATAGGTTCTTTGGAATGGTTATAAGCTATTGTGTCAATTGGATTTTCATGCATAAGTACTAAATTTGTGTGGTGAATAGCTTTCCATAGCATAACCTGAACCCTTAATGGGTGTTATTTATTCCCTTTGTCTTTCCAGTTTAATCAATGGTAATGCTTTTTTACTGTGAGTATTTAATTTTGGGGTACTGAAAGGCCTTTGAATTTGTTCATTAGGAATGATGTATCTTGTGATGCTTGTCTGAATTTCTTTTGCAAAACATTCATGAATACAAGTGGAGATTTTTGAGGACGGGAAGTTGGGAGAGTGAGAAACCAAACAAAATGTGTGTCTTGTGTATCTTGTGCTGATACTTGGATGCTCTTTTCCATTTTGACATAAAACTGAGGTTAATAGCAACTTGTGCATATATCATTCTCAGTAACACATTGCTTTTTTCTTGGATTCTGTGTGAATTGTGTTTTTCCACTTTTCTTGGACAGCTTTGTCTTCTGTCTCATATAATTCCCATGACTTAGGAAATAGTAGAATTTACAATATTCATTTTTTCTAATTTGCATGAGCCTTATTGTTCCTCCTTCATTCAGCTTTTTGCCTGTAGGAGAATGGCTGCACTTGACTTATGTTTCTAGCAGCAGAAGTACTTTGATAGCTTCTATTGAAAAAAGGCAGAATTGATGATAATAAAATCTCCACAATCACTCTGCATCTCTGAGCAGGAATTTTGGTTATTAGGGAGACACACCAGAGGCAGCAGTCAGAGCAGGGATGGTGATTTGCTATCAGGTTTAGCATCTGGTAAAAACAAACCCCTAGTAGCTTTAAGGTTTGTTCATTGCTCTGAAGTAAGAAGCATATAACACTGAGCTGCAGAAGCCTTTACCCCCAGATAAAAAATGGAGGATAAATCATAATAAATTTCCACTTTCCAGCCCTCGTGTGCTTTGCTCTAATCCTGGTGGTCACACATGTTTCTTGATGTGTTTTGGTTGCTGGGTTGGCTCACTTTTTTTTCCACTTGAATTCTGACTTTTTGAACTTGTTTATTCCCAGAGAAAGGGTCTTCACCGCCTTAAGGTGAGGTGTGTCTGTGCTGCTACTGAGACTACAGAGAAGAAACCTCAGCTCAAAGCAAACACTAAAGCAGTGTCAGAACAAATGTAACAGCTGCTAACCAATACATTGAAAAATTAGGGCCATGCTGCATTAAAAGGCGCTGTACTGCATGTTAAACAACTGTCTGTGGTTACAAAACAGCCAAACTCATTTGAGTTAGTTTGAAAAAGAAGAATCTGTCCCAAAAGTGGACATTAATAGAACTGTGCTTGTTAATGCCCAATCTTTGCTGTGGTCTGCAGTGACAAGGGGAGTTAGTGATTAGGCACTGCTCACCTTCAGACTTCTCTGTTGCTGTACCTGCTTTCCCAACCCTAGGGTCGAGCTTCAGCCTCACTTTTTAGTCTGTTTTTCGTTTTTGTGTTGGTTCTCTGCTGGACATCCTGACTCCTCTCCTGATTAGCCTGGCTCTAAGCAGTAACGAGCTTGTATTAGGAGGCCCAGCTGAGAAGTGAAATATGTGCTAATAACTTGGCTCTACTTAAAAGGAAAAAAATAAAGAAAAAATACTCTATCACTTACACGGCCTAGGGGAAGAGAGGAAAATACAAATGGAGTGGGTGGAGGTGAGAGTAAAGGCTTTATGGAATAAGCAGTGGTAAGCACAAGGAATTAAAGCTGTGGTAAGCAGAAGCTCCCTGTGATCAGGGAAGAAATGAAGTTTTTCCTTCACCCCAGAAGTTCCTTCTTCTCACCAGCTGAGAAGGTTTATAATATACCTAAAATAAGTTGGTTTTAGAAGAACTTGTGAATAGGGAAAAAAGGGCTCCCAGCAAGGAAAACAACAAGTGTAAACACTTCATCTGTAATTAAAATCTGAAGATGGTGTTTGCTGCTCATGTACCCCTGCAGAGAACGGGGAATATACCTGCTGGCATGCACTGCACAGGTGAAGAAACTTCTTGAGCAAAGCTGCTTGCTGTGTGCCTGCTTGCACTTGAATTAGGGCTGCAACTATTGTGCCACAGACTGGAAACTTTCCATTTTACTGTCAGTTTTGCAGCTCTGGGGTTTTTTTCTCTTTATGCGCCTGTCCTTGCCGTGTGCTTACCTCTTGTGGTGGGTTCACCCTGACTGGGCAAATCTCTACCAGATTTCTCATCAGTGGTAAGGTAAACGATGCTCAAGTCTGATGAATAGCATTTCACATTGGAAATCCCAATTTTTATACAATAACAGACTGTCTCATGTTGCTGTTTCTTCTGTTCGCTATTTCAGTTTTGGACATTTCTCTGTCTGGTGTTTTGGAAACACAGAGGGTTCTCTCTAAACATCCTCTGTCCTGCTTTACGTAACACAACAAGAGTCAACAAAGTTTTCCACTGTCAACAGTTTTTTATTCAATTACTTAACAGGGATTTAGAGAGTGAATGTTTCTACCTAAAGGCTTAGGTTGCTATACCAACTACTTAATTTTTTCCCCCTGAAATATTCTCATTATTGTATTACAGTAGGGCACCAAAATACATCGGTGCTTTTGTAAGTGAAAAATGATGCCGCATTTGCAATCATTTGGCTTACATTTAGAGGTGATGATAATGGTGATTATAATTAACTGAATTTGCTGCTCATTGTTGGCTGCAGAAAATGCTGTGCAATGATTATCTAGTGTGCTCCATGTCTGCCTCAATTCCTGATCCACAGACATTGTGGACCTTACTAGCTACACATTACTTAGTGCAAATAGATGTAGTACGCTTTCCACTAAAAAAACTGTATGGAATGAGTCCTCTTTTCTTCAAATTAATTTATTGAGTTGGCCAAAAAGCTTGTATTGCAAACTCCAGTGTCTACCATACCTACAAGCAGTTCATTTGCAGCAGGTACTACTTGCTGGGAGAACATAAAGAGCCACTTAAGTCACAGCTTTTTTCCCCATCTCTGAATAATAAAAATTTCTGAGTAGGAAAATGAATTTGCAATTTTGTAAATAAAATGAAAGTGTTCAGTAGCGTGCAGTCTGGTTTCCACAGGGATCTGTTCTGATACAGAAGGAGGTATTTCTAGAACAGCAGTTCAAGCACAAACACTGCACTGAGTGATAGTAACAGTATGTAGAGGAAAATTGCATTTGGCACTGCATTTGGTTCTTGGATTTGAAGACCCATCATCACAGTTTTCCTGGTTGCCACTAAAATAGCAGTGCTAAAAGCTATGGCTTCTGAAATGTATTGGCTTATTAAGATTATTACAATGGTACAGTTTGGATTTCAGTTGATCTCAATACTGTCTACAGTATTTTGCTGTGAGAGCAGTCTGTTCCAAAGCATGATTCCTACACTGAGATGGAAGAACTGACAGAGGGAAACATATGACAGGATGACATGCTTTTTAGGTTAAAAATAACTGTATCATACAGTGAGAGAGACTAAGCTGTTACAAAGCTTTGGGAGTAGAAATAACAGTGTATAGCTGAGGCATGTAAAGAAAGCTTACTCCAATAACAACTGGATTATAAATGAACAAAATGTTAAACAGTGGTCAATAATTCCTCTATCCTCTTGTGGATAACTGAGCAATGGGAAAACAAACTGCAGTTTGATCTCCAGCCCTCAGCAAGTAACTTAACCTTGCTGTGCTACAGATTTCCTACATAACTGGTTTTAGAATATGGGTTGAAAGTCTTAATTTTTAATACTTTAACCTCTTCAAGATTCATTTGCCTAAGAAGGCTATATATATGCAAAGGGTTGCTGGAGTAAATTAAGTCAAGAGATTGCCTTATGTTGAGTCCTACTATTTTTTTTTCCTTTAAACAGTAAATACTAGAAGCTGTTCCATTTAATTAGGATGTCAGGCAGTGATCTCACCTCCTGAGATGCACCTGCTGTTTTCCAGGGGATCCCCACAGGAGGTAGCAGTGGTTTCAGTACTACATTAGCAGCTAGCAATAGAATACCGATGGGACAATGTGGGGTGCTCTGCTTGATGTAGGAGAGTGAAACCTTAAGGTGTCACAAGTCTAGGTCTTTCTGTATTGATTGTGTGTATTTTGGATATTGCTTGGATAGCTTGATGTTCTCTTTTTAATTAGCAGTCAGTCTCATAGAAGGCTGCACCTGATTATTTTGTTATTAAAAGTGGAAATGTGGTTCAGTATGATACTGCAGTGTTTTGTATACTTTATGGTCTTGGGGTGTCATAAAAACTAAGTAACTTCACAGGTTTTTTCTCTGTAATTTCAAATTTTTTACATAATCCCATTACTAAATAAGGAAAAACATCCCACATAAGCTAAACCTCTGCAAGTTAAGGAGCTAAATTGCATTCAGTGATGTGTATCATGTGTCTGAGTTCAGCAATGATGGCTCTCCCTTTCTTTTATACTTATCTTCATTCAGCTGGCTTTTCTTTTAGTTTTTATCTTGTTGTCATACAATTCTAATGACTGGAATCTCAAAGGACCAAATTACGAAAGCTCATATAAATAATTTTCTTTCAAATAGGAAAAAAAAAAAAGCTCATTTTTCCCTGTTGCTTATGAAACTCCTTCTGTGTTCTTACACAAAGTAGCTGGTGGTCAACTTTTTTATGTTCATTGGCTGATCTGGAAAAATCCATCAAACAATTATCAATGAGTAGAATTCAAGCAGAGAGGGATTAACAGCACAAAGTTTCTGGATGCTGCAGAGTACAGTGGGCAAGGAAAAGATCTCAGTTTTCCTGATCCATGAGGATGAATGACAATGATTGCCATGAACCTGACACTGTTTCCTACAGCATTCTTCTGGGGAACCTGGCAGCTCATGGCTTAGACAGGTGTGTTCTTCACTGGGTGAAAAGCTGTCTGGATGGCTGGGCCCAGGGAGGGACTAAACCCAGCTGACAGAAAACTGGACATTCAGATCTTTTGAGTAAGATACAAATAGTACAGCATGTTTTGATAGTTTTGTCTCTAGCACAGTTACTCCTAGTCAGTAAAAGATAATCTTTCTTCTGCATTTTAGGCTGGATTCTTTCCTCCCTCCTCTGTGACATCTGTGACTCCTTAGCACTGGAGATGTTTACTGCTGAAAATTTACTCTGGTTTATTGCAGCCAGTTTTGTTTTATTGAAATCCTCCCTCTTTCCTTGTGTAGCTTTACTTTTATTAGGTACAATGCTTTCGCCTTGGAGGGGATAAAAGTTGTTATACCTTGTGGAAATAAATTCATTATTTGTTATAAAGGAGTTCCAGCAAAGTCCCCAGCGAGTGGGAGGAACACCAGAGGTGTTCTTTGTGTTCAGTGGGACAAGAATAGTTTTGGTTTTAAAGCTGGTAAATTTGTGAGCCCTTCTTGTGCAGAGTATAAGCCTGGATATTGTCAAGAAGACATTTCTTCCTGTGCTAAGGGAGTGCTTGATTTGCTGTTCACAAGTGATATTGAGAACATGTGGTGTTGAACAAGGCAAGTTACTGCCCCAGAGTTGCAATTTGTGTGCTACTAGAGCTTGACTAATTAGCAGATGTCAGATCAGGGTTTTGTCTTAATTCTCATTTATTAGTGTTTATTTATCCCTAGAAAGGAATTAACATAATTCTTCCTTTGTCCTAGCCAGACTTTTTTTTTTTTTTAAGTATCTTGAGCTTTGTGAAGGAAAAGGTTGCATTTCCACATAAAAATGTCAATACTTTGAGTTGTCCTTACAAGGAGGAGCAGAAGGGAGTATTCCTTCACCTAAATAGTAGTAGAAGAAAGATCAGGCCAATGTCCATCACACAAATATATCTTCATTTTGTTGTAATAAATTTTTCCTTCTGCTTTCATTTTCTGCTGTGTTTTTTCTTGAGAATTTGAAAGCAGCATTTTTGCTACCACACTCAGAAAATCAATCAGATCCACCTAAAGAAATAACTCAGACACCAAGCGGTGTTTACAATCATCATTTTTCTTTGAGAAATCTGTTGGAAACTTCAGACTATGATTATTGTTAAACTTACAATGGGTAGATGGGATGATTTTTTTATTTTTATCATACCTTGAATAAAACTGACAAGTTAATACCAGCTTTGCTTCTATTCTGCAGACCTGTTTCTTGGGTAACTTTGAACAGAAATTAATGCTTTCAATGGCATCTGCATGTGTTTATACTGAAGTGTTTCCCTTAAGTTTATTTGATAAAACAAGCATTATTTAGAGCAAAGAGTATTGCCTGCTGTTTGTCCAAGCTTGTTATGCATTACAAGTAGTGCAAATGTAAGAAATAGTGTAATGCACTACAAGTAGTGAGGAGGAATTGCTGCATCCCAACTAAATGCTGTGGGATTCTGTCACATCTGTCTTGGGGGAGCTCAGGCTCAGCTCTCTGAGCTGCCAGCTCAGAGCTGCTGTGCTGCACTTGATGCTCCAGGCTTTGTCTGATCCCAGCTCAACTGTCATTGCAAACCAAGGTGTCAGCATGACTGAAACCACTCCAACTGCACCAGTTTGGGGTGCATTCTGCAGTCCAACACTTGTTTTGAGTAAAATGTTTGATTGTGCAGGGTATTGAAAATTGTGCTGCAGAGAAGCGCTAGAGAAGTTGTGAAGCAGCAGTCAGAAACAGTGCTTTTAAGGACTACAATTATATAGGCAAATATATATTATTTTGCTCACTGTGTAATTTCACTTGAAAACCAAACCAAAAAAACCCTTCAACCAAGATCAAACAACAGTGTTTAAGGTGGATATGATTTCTTGAGAGCAGATTCTTTCAAATTCTGAGACTAGAAATAGCATAAACTAAAAACCTTCAAGATGGGCAGGCTCTAGCAAATTCATTTTCAGTTGTATTGGTGCAATGTGAGAAATATGAAACAATCCTAGTGCTATTTTCTTAAACATAGAGTAGTCAGAGATTTAACTGCAAGTCTTTTACAGAAATATATATTACTCAGGAAAGGCAGACTGATTTTTTTTCTTGGTGCAGAATATAGATACTGATTTCTGTGGCTTAGAATTTACAGATATAGCTTCATTTTATGCTCCACTTCAGAAGGGTGTATGAGCTACCAATCTGTGTCTTTGATAAAGTCTAACATTTATCTTTCAACTTTCTGAAAGAGATGGAAAAAAAAGTGAAATTAGGGGGCAAGCTCACCTACTACTTGCAGTAAAGGAGTTAGCACTTTGAAAAGCTAATATTTTATTTATTGAAAAAGAATATTTTTCTAGGTTTTCTAAAAAAGTAGTTGCCCTTAAGCTATTGGTATAGCAGCATTTAAAATAACTTTCTTACATCCTCAAGATGTGGGGTTTTCTTCATTTGATCTCTTCAAACTTGCTTAACAAGAAAGCAAAATCAATTCTTAGAGCCTGAAGTATCTTTATGGAAAACCAGATTATGGAATAAAGGAAAATTCATTAATATATATAGATCTATAGTGGTTTTATTAATACAGATCTTCAGTCTTAAGATGAGTTTAGTATTTTACTTTTTACCCATTTTTTGAAATAGATTTCAACACATTCTGTTCATTAAAAGCATTTTGCCACTAGAATACAAGATCATGTGGCAGAGAGAACTGAAGGTGAATCAAAACATATGGTTTCCCTTTCCCCTCACATGAGAAGCCTGGTGTGCATAAAAGCTCTGTGCCAGAAACATCAGTGAATTGTGATTTGATGAAAGCAAATCTGTTTGCCAGGAGCTAATTTGTGCAAAAAACTTCTCATGAAGTTGCTATGATTAGACCTCAACTCAGAATTAAAATATGATCTTTGCAGTCCTTTGTATCTCAGATCCTTGCCAGGAACATTTGCATTAGTAGCTGATGAGACAGTTAAATCTGTTTGCTGTAAATGTAAACAAAGGAACTGGGCTTGTCTTGGGAGTGTTTTGATCATTTAGAAATTGTGTTTATCCCTGTAATTATTTCATCTTCAGACTGGGATAGCAGTGATTTGTTCTTCTTGGTACAAAGCTGACAAAACTGCTGCCACACGGAGAGGGAAAGCTATGAGTACATTATGTTTCCCACCATCCTCAATGTATTTTATCAGTATTCTAATCTTTTATGGCTGTAGTAGAGACTAATATGTAAATGTTGGATTATGGGCCAGTCTGGTCAGCACTACAGCAAGAATGGGAGTGCAGGATGTCTGATTGAGCAAGTTAGTTTAACAATTATATGGGGTCTCCACTGGCTTTTGCTTCACAGACTGTTTAGCAGACAAGGTTATGAGGAGACTGAAGGGTATTCCTGATGACACATTTAAAATCTGACATAATTTCCAGTCGCATAAAGAAGTATCAGTTTGTCCAAATTCTTAACTTCCACATTCAGTATCCTTTCACCTACATGTTTTCTCATTTTGTAATTTCATAACAATGAATTACATTTATCAAATGAATTGCAGATCCCTCCTGCTTTCGCAGCTTCTCTCTGCACATTGATTTCCCTCTGAACTCCTCTTTTGTGTTGCAGTATTTCCATTTGATGCATTATTACCAAATCTGATACCATTTTATTCCAAGTCAGAGCAGCCTTTCCTGCAAGGGCACCAAGTGCTGCCTGTGTCAGACAGCTGAGCACTCAGTCCCCACTGCAGCAGGATGTGACCTCTGAGGCAGTGCAAGCAACTGTGAAGCACAAAACAATTTGTTTTGCTAAGTAGCTGTTAGGAGTAATTGTTTGTACTACAGGGGAGTCTGGGGAGCCCAGGCACAGACGAGGACACTGTAGGAACCTGGAGCTAATTCCTCACTGTCAGGAAGAGAGTTTGGCTTGATGATAAACTAACAGAACCAAAGTTCTGAAAATCAGGCAAATAGAATGGGTGGTAGTGGACCTCAGCATGTGTCATGTGTTAGGTGTCATGGTTTGTATTTGTTCTTCATGAATCACTGCAATCCTTTCATTCAGAAATTATGATGAATCTCTGGAATTTGGGAATAGAACACATGAGTAATAAATACTGGCTGGTGTAAACCCAAAAATAACATCCCCTAAATGCTGTCCATACACTTCTAACATTACAATGCAAGGAAATTAGATCAGAAGGAAAGTCTACATTGTTTACAAGAATGTTTCGACTTATTTTGGTTGAAACTTATTTTTCTCAGTTTTTCTTAAGAAGATGCAGAGAAAATTACTGTGAAGGCTTTTCATGTTGAGAAGCAAACTGAACAGTCTCTTTACATCACTGTAGGCTGGGCCATTTTGCCAGTTTTTCTGCTGAGGGGAAGATAGTAATTTTTTCAAAGGCTTTATAGTGTGTGACTGAATAAACACTGTAGGTGGTAGGCAAATGCAGTGGACCTTGAGAAAGCTATTTCAGTGATTAATCAACTTCATATTTCTGACACCTCTGATTCCTTGGCTCCTAAATATGATAGAAAGAGGTATGTGAACTGCAGTTGGTAATGGTTTATAAAATGTGAGCACAGTCCCAGGTTCCATGATGCCCAAGCTGGATTCTTCATCTTCACTGCATTTAGACAGGCATTAGACAGTAAGTTGTCTGCACGGAGTGTGAAACCTATTCTAGAAATTTTAGAGAAAAAGTGAGGCCTAAATATCTGGGAATAGCATTGCCAATGTGTGTCAAACTAAAAATTTTTAATTAGAGATAAACACTGAGTACTTACTAATTTCTGGGTATTAACTCCTTTCCTACTGGCTACAGCTGTATTTGTCTAGTGAAATGTGGGGAACTGTACATTGAAATGCAGATCTGGGCCGGTGGGGCAAAGAGGGATGTTGGTCTGAGTGATGGAGGCTGTGTGCTGCTGTATTATCCAAACCCTGGCTTGAAATCTCTTGCAAAGAAACAACTGCATAAGTAAAGTTCTTACCTTCAGGTTTAACATCTACAGAGTACCTGCAGTGTCTGTGCCTGAACAGGGGTTTAGCTGCTCTGCTGCCAGTGATGCTGTTGCTCTGCCTGGGACTGCAGTGTTAGCTTGAGCAAAACATTTCCTTGGAAAGCTCCTTCTGATGAACAGGAGGGGTTTCTTTCTTCTGAGGAATTCTTGCTCTGGGTGTGTGTTTCTCACACCTTTATTCTGAAGGGCTCACCTTGTCCCCTCCAGGCTGGAGCAGCTGCTGCCCAGGCAGCAGAGGGGAGAGCTGTGTCCTGCTGCCCCAGGGCACAGAGCAGCACTTCTCTCATCCTTTTATACTGTTTCAAACCACTTCTGGCACTGAACAGTGAGTCTGGCAAAGATCCCCTTGCTGAGACACCAACATGACACTGCTCAGCAAAGTAAACAAGGAGTATCTTTTCCTGTTGGTAGGCATCACCCTGAAATCTCAATATACACACCTCTCCTGTTCTGACAGCAAACCAAATAATTTCCAGGTTTACCCTTTTGTTGTCCTAATATCTGACTTAAAGATCATACTGTGTTTTTTTGGGAATATACAATCCATGTACCCACAATGACTACTTAGCCATCAAATTAGAGCAAAATCAGGACAATTCTGTTCAGAAATAAGAACCTGACAAGGAAATATCTCAAAAGACTGGAAGGAAGAAACCATACTTATCTTGCTACCTCATTCAGATGGCCAAAGAGACACCTGAGAGCCCTGTAGTGAGCTCCAGTCAAAGGGAAAGAAATAATATATCATATTTCTTTTCACTTCAACTATTAAGATAGCAAGCTTGTAGATTTATCTTTTAAAGAAAACAAAGCAAGCAAACTGTTTATAGCCTTGAAATTAATGATTTGTGCATGTGTATGCACACATACACCAACAAACATACACGTTTAATGGAAATACATTTTTAAAAGTCTAATTTATTTCAAACATTTAAAGTTACATTATGAAGTGGGAGAGAAGAAAAAGAACACATGGATAGAAGATTCTAGCATTCAGAGTTGTTAGTGTGACAAACTTCATAAATACTGTGGGGCTTAGAAATACATAACAGAACTTATAAAGCATTTATGGAATTCAGTGACTGTGAAAATTGCAACTGCTGGTATTTCGAGTAGTAGGAGAGTTGTAACTTTTTACACAAGATGACATTTTTATTGCCTTTGCTGTCTATAACCATTGTTTTGTACACGAAAGAAAGAAGCATGTCTGTAAGAAAAGTATAAGGCTTGAATAAGTGTCTTGAATGGAGATGATGTGAAACATTATATTTTATCTTAAATACTCTACTTGTCAGTAAATTATGATATAGAGGTTATTTTAACTTGATTAATTTTAAACCTAAAGTGGGAAATATTCACATATTCCTGTCCTTGTCCATAACCTGTGCCACACATTTGGAGCCATTAGAACTCCTAATGTGGAGTTAAGCAGACTGTAAACATTTCTTTCTCTGGATTATTGCTTTTCTCTGTGACAAAGTTAGTGCAGCACACAGTGCTTGAAGAAAGATGTCACTGGATGAGTTAGAGAGGTTGGAGCATTGGATTAATTTGAGAAGTCTCCACATTAGTTTCTTCCACGGCATTGCTATACCAAGCAGATTTTCTGGGAATCCTATTCCACCCATGTGGAAAAAGTTTCAGAAGGAGTCAAGATCGAGATCCCTGTCCCTCCCTCATGTGAGGATGATTATGGACAGTTTTCAGAGTGATGCTGCTGAATGTTGGACATGTGGAACACCTGACATGAAGAATATATTTTGTTTTGAAGAAGCCAATGCAGAGATAAGCAAAAAGGTGTGAGTTTCTCAGCAAAGTGCCTTATCCTCATAGCTAAATAATCACCATCCATGATTATTATGGATAAAGATAGAGATAGGGATATGGATAAAGAATAGAGAAATGGGGAGAAGGAATAGTTTTGCTAATGTCCAAGGCAGCAAAATTAGAAATACAGTTAAGACATTGCTATTTCAATACCCCATAGTAGATCCTTGAATCTTTTCCAACATATTCTGTCTTTTCCCTCACTCCTTAGCTTATCCCATCTCTTTGGTTTGTAAGGTTTCCAGTCTTGTCATTAATTCTGTTTCTGCACAATGCCTGGTACCATAAATCCCTCACCCTGGCTGAGATCACAGTGTACCACTTCATTTTGTTTTGGCACAGAGTAAATACTGCTTTTATGCTGAACAATGACCGTATTTGCCAAACAAGTAGAAATAGAGGGTCGGGAAGACATGCTCCATTAAAATCAATGGCCTTGCCAAGTGCTCTTTCTCAGGCTTAACAAGAACACTCAAGTTCTCTCATTAAAAAACTACCAGAGACAGTCAAGGTGTCTTGTGAAGGCAGAAACGAATAGCCTGGAGATGGTAAAGGCAAACAGATCACCTAGAGCTGTAACGCATGGTCTGAGATACTGCTTGAACATTTTATTTGCCTGTGAAGAGTAGCAAGAATGAAATAAAAAGGTGGAAATATTGATTTTTCTGGACATGGACTGTGCAGGCTATGGCTGCCCACAATGCATTCTGCCTAGCCCACAGCTTTCTTCTCTCAGCAGCAAATTCCCCACAACAATTGTATAGCACAGTAATGAGAAGTGTTTGCATTTGGGTGTTTTATTTTTTCCCCTCACTTTAGAATTAATAAATGGTAACAAAAAAATGTAACCTCGAAAGGGATGAAAATAATTGTTGCCATCTTTCAATCCTCTGTAATCTGTATCTAGCTGAAAACTGGGTTGTCTGCTTCCTAACCCGGATTTTGTCTGTTGTTTTAGAAAATATTTCTGCTGTTCTGGGTTGTCTTTGGTTGTAGCTAATTTTCAGTGGGAGCCCTGCAGACAGAAGGAAGCATTACATGGACTGAGCTGGGGCATATTCACAATGAAAAGAAAGCACAGGGTCAGCTCGTGGTGACAGCAGGAAGGACTGATAGATCACACAGAGATGCACCTTTTATTCTCTAAGAAAATTGTGTGCTTTTATCTCTTGCCATGTATTTCTGACCCTTCTGCTGCCTTCTGCTACCTGGTGCCCTGACTCATTTCCTGTAGTGGCAGCCCAACAATAAGGATTTCATTAACAGTAATGTGCATCTACAGAGTTTTGTGAATTGGAGGGCACTCTACATCTGCTAATCTGTTTTCTTTCCTGGCAAGGTGAAGGACTGCAAGATCTAAATAGAAGTTTTGCAGAAGAAATGCAAAACGGAGGTGACATAAAACATAAGGCACTGAAAAACATGGTCAGATATAACCAGATGCACTAGAACAGCAAATGCAAAGTGTTTGGAATTCAGCACTGATATCACAGTATTCTTGAAGTGGGGTTCCATGAATTCTCTAATTTCTTTGTATGTAGAGCAAAATGCAAACACAGAAATCAGAATGATTTCTGACATGCTCTTTGACTGGCTTGAACTAAGATGCACGAACATGCATCTCAGAGATGTACTTTATAAAAAAATCAATCATATCCATTGATAAATTCTCCAAGACAGTCACTATAATTTGATTTATAACAATGTAGCATAACTTGAATTCTTGCCTGCATAAAAAAGATCAATGTAAAGTCGCTGTTACAAAGATTTATTCATGGGTACACAATAGTTTCTGTCTGCCTAATTAAATCTATGGTATCCAAACCAATTCTATTGGGTCAAAGTTTGTGCACAGAGTAGCTGGCAAGTGCTGCATCTGCAGTGCCATTTAGTTATGGCAATTTGTCAGTGGCAATCCTAAATGATGAGATGCTACAAACACAGACATTCCCTTAACATTGACAATGTCATTTCAGGCATCCTTAATGACATTATAATTTTTACTGTTGTTTGCTATTTTCTCCCTTCCCAGAAATGCCTCTGAGGCTTTTCAAAATAACACAAAACTCAGAAAGTAAAAGTCACTCAGAATTCTTTGCCTGCTTCCTCACAGCTTTGTTGTCTATAGAAAAGCTTTGCAAAGGAATAGAGTTTGCCTAAAGAAAATTAAAAGGTATGTCAAGTTGCTTATCTGAAGTCCTAGTTTAATGAAACAAAGATGAAGCTCTCCATTTCAAGGACATCTATTCAGTTTTTCAAGATAATTACTGTGATTACATGTGTGTGTCTACATAGTGAGTAATCTTCTGCGGAAGAGGAAAGATGGGTTAGAAACAGTAGGTGTCATAGCTCAGCAGGAAAAAAAAGAAAGTAAAATGTGTACAATTTTATTCCTTCTGTACACAGATTCCTGTGGTATCTGTGTTCAGCTGCATGGTATCTGTTTTCAGCTTTCTGTCCAGTTCCGTCATTTTCTTGAAGGGAAGGAAATGTTGCTTGCAGCTTTTTAAGAAGGCTGTCTGCTGAGTTGTTTGGTAGCACTAAGGCACCACAGACGACCCAGTTAAGATGCCATGTAGCTTTTTGAAAGGGTGGAGGGGACAATGGTATTTCTGGGTGGGTTTTTTTTTGGTTTTTGGTTGTTGGCTGGTTTGGGGTTTTTTTTTTTTTTGTTCATTAGTTTGTTTTTTCTTTTTATTTGTTGGGGTTTTTTTTTTTATTTTTATATATTTTAATCATTTTTTAACTGTCCTTCTCTTTCCTTGTGTCTGCACACACTGTGTGAATTCATGCTGACTAGAGACTGGCACGTGATCTCCTAGTGAGGAGACAGTGAAGTTCCTGGTAGCTCCCAACTTAGTCCTGAATTTGTTGGATTTCTGGCAATTGCTTTGTCCCACTGCTCCATTAATTTGTCATTGAACTCCTACCCATGAGATTGACTGATTTTCAGCCTCGAGATTCTCACAGCAATGAATCAGTTTGATGTTTGGTTTTTTCTTGGCATGCTGTCCCAATGGAATGGAACATTTCCCTCACACCTCCTGTGTTTCATCTGAAGGAGGACAACTCACAGACACTTGAGTTGAGAGGGACATTGAGACCCTTTGGTTTAGATATCAGCTAGGGCTGATAGCTGCTTTTGGAATCCATTGGAATACATCAGGAGGAAGGAAAGATGAAACCAAATTGGAAAACAGAGTCTTAGGATGAAGTGGTGTAGGACGCTTCAGCAGCAAGATTCTGTTCAATTAGTTTTTTACTGATGTGGCAAAAAATATGAACTAAAAGAGTAAAATAAAAATTAATAGTAGATCAGGCTTGGAATTCAATTTCAAGAACTGTATTTCCAGAAAAAGCTATTTTTTCATATATTTAATTTGTTTGTGGATAGTAAATAATGTGTTTAAAAAGCTCCTGGAGCATACTTTGTGGCAGGCAGGACTGAGGCACACGAAGTGAATGTGTTTCAAAGCCCCAGATCTGTCCACTTTTGTTCAAAGCCTCTGGAAATATTACTGTGGTCACTATCACTGTTCTTTGAAAGTATCAGTGAGCATCTTCATTTATTGGATCAATGACATAGAAGTAAAAGAACGAGGGTATTTCATTTTGGGAAAAATGTGATGCTGCTGCAGTCAAAGCAGAAGAAAGGTAACTTTTATGGCAGATGCACTATGTCTGTGCACTAAAACTATATTTGTGCCTCAAAATCTTAGAATCCTGTGTGTGTGTGTTTTATACATATTTCCTAGGAGCTTTGTAAATCCATTTCTGTGTGTTCTCTGTTGGAAAACAGAATTGCAACACAAAAGGAAGATCTTTTGCGTTATCTTTCTATATGTGTGCCTTTGTTTACATTACCTGTCTGAAACAACAAACTAGTACATTGTGTTGTCCAATATGGATATTTTGGTATTCAGGTATCCTAGCTGCTCATAAGAAGTTAGAAGATCCCTGTAATTAGACCCCACCTAAATGTTATTCCCATTTATTATTCCAGTAGGTAGACTGGAGCAAGTTCAATTGGATAAAACCTACACAATCATCTTGTCCTACTGCCTGACCATTCTTGTTTCATTCTCAAAGTCAATTATGACATTTTCTGCAGCTACTGTGCTCAAAAGGAGCCACAAGAAAGTGACTAAAAAGACTCCGTTTAACAGAAGGTAGATACATGACTATTTAGATTCTTTGGAATTGTCCTGCTGTACTTGGTTGCTGCTCCCAAAGTCATGAGAGGAAAATGTCCACGTGGACTAAGCACTGCACAAATGTGCAACCTGGGCCGGTTCTGGGCAGTTCATAACCTAAGCAAGAAATGAAGGGGAGAAAGGTTTATTAGTCCATTAAATTAAGTGCAAAAGCAATATTTATGAGCTGTCCTAACTTTGAGGACTGTTACATAGAGGCAATACAAGGTATACTCAGTATTTTGAAAGAAAACAGTTGTTGTGGTGTTTTATTCCTATATTAGTGGCTTCTGGATCTATTTTTATCTGTGTTACAAATCTCTCTCAGAATGGTAGTATTGACTAAAATGGAGATTACTTATTCTTTGAATTTTTATTCTTTGAAAAGGAAGATAAAACCTCTAATTGATTTCCTACACAGAATGCCGACAAACTCCTGCCAAAATCATCCTTTGTTAGGCATCAGCTCCAATGGTAACTATTAGGATGAAATCTTTCAGATGAGGTGTTTGCAGGACTTTTTGTTGTTTTGATAAGCTCTGTATTGTTTTGGACAGTTAAAACCAAGTTGCAGTCACAGAGTTTTATAAGCCACACGTGTTCCTCTGTCAAAGATGCTTTGGCATACTTCCAGCAAGCCCTGGGATAAAATTTCCACTTTACAGCAGGCACGTGGCAGATAAAGAAATGCTGGTTCCAGGTGGCAGCAGCACAGGACAGTGTAGTATCCGAGGGTTAAAAATTGGAGCTTTTTAATACCAAAATAATTACTAAAATCTTGATAAATACGTAACTTTTCAGGGCAGGTTGAGGGGAAGAGGTATTTTTCAGCCAGGAGAAGTGGGCAGTAGGATTAAAATGAATTTTTTATTGGTCTAAAGTCTTATTTGTGAGTGCAAGTGTTCCTGCTCCTTTTTTGACGGTATCACTGGGGAGCATGGGAGCTGCCATGGTGCATCAAACCAGTCATTTGTCTGCTGCAGCACAACCTTGCCAGCAGTGACTGGAGTCAAACGCTCCAGAAAAGGGCAGGAAAACCTGGGAAGAGGCCAGAGAGGGGAACTCTGATCCTGAGGAAAGTGGGGAAAGTGGCTTTTTCTCCCTCCTCCTTTTGTTTTGATTTTACACTGTTTACCTGGATGAAATGGATTGAAATAAAGCTCCAAAGCTGTCAGCTGTTTGTGATGGCATTTTAAGTGTTCGCCTTTGAGAATTCACCAAAAACTAAAGAAACTCCTTTATAAGAAAGCAAGGGGAAAAGGTATCCAGCTGCATTAAAAACTCCATCTAATCCAGTGTAGGAAAAATATTTGTCTTGTTTAGCATAGAGAAAATATATGTACTGCTGCATCTACCTCCTGCCCTCCAGCCCAGCCCTTCCAGCTCACCTCCTCCACAGCTGATCAGTGTGTGTGTGCCTCAGTGTTCTTTCAAGGTGCATTTCGATTCTGCTTCCCCTACATTTCCAAGGGAGGTATCTCCAGGAATGCCTGATGATTTGCCCAAATCTAGGGCAAATTTAGGCTGTGTGTGACCATAAATACTGAGCACATCTTGTTATGCAGAGCCAGCCGAGTAATTCAGAGGTTTTCCATCAACGGTGCAGTAGCATGTATTGAAAGTCAATGATGACAGTACACTTAGAGTTGAAGAAAAATATATTTCTCTTACAGATTTTTTTTCTTCCCTCCGCTCTGAGCCTTCATTATCATATTTACAAGTTTTTAGAATACTAAACAAACCATTGATGGAAGGTAATTAAGATCTCTACATTGAGCCAAAACAGGAAGAAATAGCTTATTTTTCAAGGAAAAATCTCATAAGACTGATCTGTGGATGTGGGAGACAGAAAAAAAAGTAAATCCCTCTGGAAAGGAGTAGAGTGTAGGTTTCGTGACTATCATGGGTCTTGTTTCAAATTGAATAGGAGTAGTAACCAATAGTGAATTTATTGGTTCTGGTGCTAACACATCTCCATCACTGGATTAAGATGCTGCAATAGTTCTAACTGTTACAGTGAGAAGTAACCAAGCCTCTGCCTTTTCAAATGAGGCTCCTTAGAAATTGGGTTGAGAACTACTGCTCTGTATGTTGTCCATTACATCTTGAACAAGACTTTGGTGTTGGGCACAGAACTGGAGCTTCAATAGCAACAGTGATCTTTGGTCAGCTGGAAAATACTAGAAGAAAGCCAATTATTTAATGTGGAGACTCTGGTTGTAGGGTGGCATCCTTGTTCCATAGGTATGATGCTGACATACTTCACTCTTCTTTGCTGTAACCAATCTCTGGATTCCACATGTAGATAAATACAAAGAATTTTCTCCTGTAGACCATAGAGAGCTGTCCTTTTTAATATCACTTTAAATCACCATGAAACACAGTGGATTTTTAAGTAGGTAATGAATAGTGAAGAGATTGATTGAAAAGATTGCAGGGTAAACACAGGCAGAGAGGAGGGATAGGACTGGAAGAAGAGATCACATGTGCAAATAGGTGGCAAAAAAAAAAAGCAGAGAATATAATCAGGCTAAACCCACCATAATACAGAGAAATACAGTACTGGTAATGACTTACATTCCTGCAGCATCTTTCATCCAGAATTGTCCTCAGACACTGCAGAGATCTCATCATTCATCCCTCCAAAAAAGTCACCTTTCAGGTGAAGGTGAGAAAAACAGATTAGAAAGATATGGCGAAGAAATATTGCTGAAATCTAGGGAAAGGGAGGCAGAATAGGCAAACCTATTTTTCAAGAATGTTTTGCAGAGCATCCTACTCATAAACAAGTCATGGTCCTGAGCTGAAGGCATCGATATCCTATAATAATTTATATTGTGTCTGGGACCTCATCTTGGGAAAAATAGTTGATGTCTCACCTACTATGAAACTTGAAGGCACAACCCCCTCTGTGCTGGTCCTGCCACATGAAGGCATCATCTCCTGAGCATGACCTAATTTCCCCAGGGAATGGCCATGAGGGAGCTGTGATCTCCACCCAGTCTCTGGCTTGGACTGAAGATAAAATACATTACAGAGAAATCCACAATTCTCTTCAGTCAAAAATATAATTTCAGTGGTAGTTGAGGACTTAAAATACTGTATTCACCTTTTTTAAAACAGGAAAAATATTAAGTCAACACCACTTTCTGCCTGTTGTTTCCAAGAAATATGGCAGACTTGTGAGTTGGAATAGTTAAAGTTATTTCTTCACATTGGAGGTGCAGGATCTTTTATCTCCAGAGCCCCCACAGTCTGAAATCATCTCAGGTGCAGTGAGATACTCAGGTGGAACTGCAGATAGAGGCACTGCTGTCTGGAAATAGAGTGTGATGGTATAATTAGATGTACATTCATGCCCGCAACTCCTAAACACAGGCAGGAGGACTCGCTCTTTCTCTCTTTCCTCACTCTTCTCTTCCCTCGCCTTTCCTCTTTCTCATTTCCCATTCCTGCAGAGCAGATTTTCCCTTTGCAGCCACGCAGCCAAAGCCATCTCAGACTGCAGGAAAGAGAGGCTGTTGCAGCAGCAGCAACTGCAGCAGGACAGGGAAGGCATTAATTCAGTGAGGAGCACTGGCAGTTTAATGCCCTCTCACTGGGCTGTGCTGTGAGCGGCTGTGCTGTGAGCGGCTGTGCTGTGAGCAGCTGTGCTGTGCCTCGTGGTGCCACACGCAGGGACAAGCGTTTGCTCTTGGGCTGGCCTGGTTTCTGAGTTCCTCATGTGCAGCCCAAGCCACATGGGCTGCTGCAGCAAATTCCATCGCCGGCGCTGCTCCGTGTCTGGCCGCTGAGTGATTACACTGTCACTTCTCATCTTCAGACAGCTTCATATTAACCTGCCCTGCTAGAAAGTGGAGTTCCCTTTCCCAGCGCCCCAGGCGGCATTTCTGAGAAGACACCTTATGTTCCTGCTTTGAAAAAAGGCAGAAGGATGTTTAACAAAGTGCTGCCAGAGGACTTGAATCCTCTCCACGTCTCCTTGCCCTGTCCCCTACTGCCATTCTTCCATCAGGCAGATATTGTGGTGTGTAATTCAATTTTAAGTAGCAGAAGCTGCATAGTTCTTATACAGCCAGGTCAACTGGTGCATGAAATAAAGATGCATGCACAGCCCAGGAGAGAGGTGCACGTCCTTTGCACCTGAGAAAAGCAAATAACTGTTACCTATGGAATTATTTAAAAATTCCCACTCTGTCTTCCAAATTTCATTTCACTCAGCTCATTTGCATTAAAATGATCCCTTCTTGTGCTTCTGTGTTAACATAACTTCATCCTTAACTTCGCAGTAGGTCTGCTGCCGTTTTTGACTTTTTTGTTGAGCAGCAGGAACACTTTCTGTTTTCCTTTTGTCTTCTGGTTCTGAGATTTATTCCCATTATCACTATACTGTTAATTTGATAATTGACACTTTACATCATCTGACCTGGCATTCTTTCTCTTTATTTTGTACCCATTTTACTGTTATTCCTTTGACTCCTGTGTTTAAGAGCTCGACTAAGAATTTCTGTAATAACTTAAGCTGAAAATCAAGCTGGTCTCTTTCAGTATTTCTAGAAAGATGCAAAGCTATTTCCACCAAGGACTTCCATCCCAAATCTGTCAAATACACCATTATCAAATGTACCCTGACCTATCTTATATCCACCCTCTATGGTGCTCTTTTCTCTCCTCACAAGTGCCATGCAGGAGCAGAGCTGGAAAGCTGCGGTTGCTACCAATGCTTATGTGTAGATGGGCAGTTCTGGGCATCCTTGTAGAGTGGGAAGAAAAGTAATCAGAGCTGAAGCTGCACTGCATTTTGCCAGAGCCAATCACAGGAGAAAATGGCTCAGTTGGCATAGCTTTAATCATATCAGGATCAAAGTAGTTATTGGATTTATTAATGACAATCATTAGCCAGCAGTCAATGAAGTGTATATGCAGGATCACTATCAGCAATACAGCCTAATAAACCATAATGCTAAATGTTTACAGAATGGTCATAAATACAGATTTCTCCTTCTATAACTAACCCAAGCAATTTACAAGAGTGCCAATGCCAGTAGAACAACTGCTGGTGTTTTCAGACCAAGGTTTAATGCTGCTCTCTTGCTTTGTCTCTTTCCCCACTGATAAATATTTCTTTGCTCCTTTTATGGTTCTTTCAATCGGTCTTCTAATTTGTCTCAAAAGTGGCTCTGTTACAGTTTAATGAGGCTGATGATTGTCCTTTTCTCAGTGTTACAGGTCTGGGGGGGAAATGACCTCTCAGGCAGTTTGAGCTCTTCTTTTGTGTCTTCCTTCCTTTTTTTTTTTTTTTTTTTTTTTTTTTTCTCCCCACAAGCTCATTATGCTCCCACTCCTGACTTGCCATCCATTTTTGAAAAAGGAGGCTGTGTGAGTTTGCCCCCATGTGCTGTCAGAATAGGTGATCCCAGCCCTAGGATCAGAATCAATTCTCCCTTCTGTCTGTAGAAAGGAGGCTCCTTGAGCAGACTGGAGCTTGGATTATTTTTGTTTATCTAGCTCTGTGTTTGTCAGAAGTCTTTTTCTTCCCCCAAACACATTTTTGCTGCCTTGTCTCTAATTTATTCTATGCCAGAGGCTAAGTATTAGATGTCTTTTTTCTCTTTGTGATGTGAACCTTAAAAAAAAATAGATTATTCTATTTCCTGGATAGAGGTTATTGAAGAGCAAGCAGGTCAAACTCCTCACTAGTCTGTTCATGTTCTTGGGGGTGTGGATGGGCATGATGACCAATAAAATTCCTCAAAACTTGGAACTGGTGATTTATATTCTTTTCTTGTAGACATGCTCCAATTTTGCCTGTAATTCTCTATTAGAGGGCTTGTGGTTGAATAGAAACACTTCTAAAAGCTTTTCCTTCTAAAGCTGTCTTTTAATTCTTTCCTTGTTTACAAAACAGGTTTCCAGTGTTATCAAATTGTTAGAATTTCTACAAATATGTGTGTTGCTCATTACATAGAAAAGTAATAGCCTTGTTTGTGATCTAATTAATCAGTAACTATTTACAATATTTATCCATTTCCTATCCATCGTCTGTCAGAAGTTTCCTGAGTTTGCAATAAGCTCTGGTCTATTACCGTGTATTTCATAATATGGAGGATTTGGAGATTTTCTGCATTAGCCATCATACAATTTTTGATATCAGTGGAAATCAGGAATTTCCTACCATAAACACAACAAGCCCAGAGTTTCAAATTTGTCGATTTCAGGTCTCATACCTAAGCATCCAATGTCTGATTCCCAGGAGTACTGAACAGTTAGCCTGTAGGAATCAAATTTCCAGTGACAGTTGTATGTAATTTTTTCATTTGTTTTTTCCTCTACTTCATGTATTTCAAATTGAAAACTTGAAAATCTGAACACTGGAATTTTTTAAAAATTTTTTCTCATGTTTTGTCTATATTCAGTTTTTAAAGTCGGAGATGAAAATTAAACTTAAAAACAAAATGGACATCAAACAGAGTTTTCCCCTGCCCATTTTCCTCTGAAGGGATGTATCATTACTTGTTCTATCATTCACCAAGGCTTTTGCTATCTAAGCTGCAACTCTGTATTTGGAAATGTTAATGAGGCAAAGGTAAATGCTCTTTCCATTACTCTTAAAAAGGACAGGCATTTATGCATCCAGATTTTTGACACTCTGTACAAACAAGTAGAAATGCAAATATGGCCCTGCAATTGTTTGTCATTTGAAGCTGCAGTTAACAGATCTCTGCGTAAGATAAAAATTATGCTGTAGTCATCACCTAAAACCAAAATTACCCAAAATCTGTGCAGGGATTGATTGTTTGTTTGTTTTTTAATTGGGCATGACAATTTTTTTTCCCTCTTACTGACAGACAATCATCTGTCAGTGTCCACTGCTGTCTTTCTCTTCATTAGCTGGACTCCAGGTTTAAAGGAAACTTTCACAGAAAAATGTGTTTGCAGTGTTGCTTCAATTATTCCTTGTACATTGGCATGTTTATAGTAAATTTTCCAACAATTTTCTTTCTGATGTATAAACAAAACACAGCTACTTTGATATCTGGAAATACACCCAAGTTCTGGTGATTTGCTTATGAGTAATGGGTTTTATTCCTCTGTCCTCCTTTTATTTTTTCCTCTGTTATTCTTACCTTCTTTTTATCATTCGAGTGACTGGAGGAAAACTGTTCCAAATGCTTTCTTCAGGCATGATGGTCAAAAGAACCTTTCAGCATAAAAATCGATAAGCTATTTATAACTATTTACATGTAGGGCTTTTCTTCTGCTTTGGTAGTCAGAGGGCCAAGTACAGGTCTCAGATCCCCTGGGCAGCCAATTCAGAGGAAGTTATATAAAAACTGACATAAAACCCCTACAGCTGTAGTTGCAAGAATTGTCACCTTTTGTTGGCTTCAATCAGCAGGACAGCCTAGAGAACAGGGTGAAAAAATTCCTGTGCTGTGTGGTGACAGTCAGGTGCAGTAAAGTAAATAGATATTTTATGTCTTCCCTTAGCTGCTGTTTCAGTGCTGGAAGCACCTGGAATCTGGAGATAGTTCTCCTTCTGTACCATGTGTTTGGAGATAAAGCAGAGTGTGATAATTCATAAAACTCACCAAAATTACTGCCTCAAATCAAAGTCTGTTACAAGAGCTGCGTGTTCTTTAGAACAACAGCAAGATTAAAACATAAACAAAAAGACAAATTGGCATGCACATTTCAAGATGAATTAGAAGGTTTGTGAGATACTGTAGAATAGTGTCTGTAAAACATAATCAGAGTGCCATCCACTCCAGCAGGGGCATTGTGGGCATGGAGCTGACGGGGGGATATTCTAATTGCCAGGAATCAGTCACTGCTCTCTGCTGAAGGCAAACACATTGCTGGCAGAGCTTTGCTGAAATTACAGCAAAAAACACAGGAAAGCTGGGGAAACTCTGCTCTTTGGGGCTGGGTTTGTTAGGCTGTGTACTTAATGCTGCAGAGGGTCTGGGCCATGACTGCTCTTGCAGAATGTGGGCAAACCCAAGGAAAGCTCTGAAGGCAACAGAGGCCATTGAAGAAATTTGGGGGAAAAAAGACCTAAAGAAGCAGACAGTCTTAGCAGGGAAGGCAATCTGCCAGTCTAACTCAGATGGCAGTGGGGCAGTATCCATACTGCCAAAAGGAGCTGGAATGTCATCAGTGTGGTAGAAGATTCTAACAGAATATCTGGTTTTGTTGCTTTTTAAGCAAGGTGCTGATCAAAAGAAGGATTTAAGTATTTCTCTGTCATAAAAACCTCTTCTTACCTGCAAGGGTGGAAGTGGCAGCTTTCATCTGGATGTATGAAAAGCCTGGGATGATATATTAGGCTTCATGCAAAATTAAAATTTCCTATGGGCAGACTAGAAGCATTTGTAACTTGCCAAATTACTAAAAAGTCTGCAGAAGCTACAACAGTGTGTGTTGTGCTACAACAAAAATATATTCCTAGTATATATTCCTCGTAGCTAAGGTGGAAAAGAGTTCTATCATGTGCTCTATTTTTTGCTGATATTGCCTGTGTATGGAATGTGAGAGATTTCATTTGGGAAAAAGTCATAATTTCTGTCTGTTTCTATGCATGGAATCTGTGACATGAAAACAAGAACACTGAACTTTAGGAGTTTAATGAATGATCACATACACTGAGGTCTCCTCAACCCAAAGGGCAGACACTGAAATTGTGTGTTTGTGTTGGACTGTTTAGAGCTTTTAAATCCCTCTGTTGTTAAGGATGTGGGGGAAATTTGTGTGATAAAAGTAAACAAGTGAGAAATTCATGGATTTCCTTTGTAGTAGGGGGTGATATCATGGCCGTTTCATGTTACCCCAGGCTGTGTTGAAGCCTCCTGTGCAACAGGGAATGGAAATGTCACATGGTTCTTGCCATCTGAGGAGACAAATAAACCAACAGCACCTCAGTCCAGCAGCATGAACTGACAGTGTTCACATTGCAGAGCAAGTCAGTGATAGTGTGGTGTACAGAGCTTGGCTGCAGGTTCTGTTCCCATCTCCTCAGAGCTAAAGCATCACCAGGGCTCTGTGTTGGTGGCTTTCTGATAGTACAAATGATGTACAGTTCTTGTAACTCACTAGATAACAGCAAATCCTGACAGTAGATGAGCACTGTTATATGTGATGCCCAAAACCAGCATTTGAAATATATAGGACTGGATCCTGGTCTCAGTTCTATTCGTGTAAAGTGCTCCAGTGTTATAAGACACAGTTAACAACAGAAGGAAATGGTTTTTCCAAGTCACAAAAGCTGCATCTGACTTTTTGTCCTTGAACAGTGAGGCACATGAAAGAAGTTACTGTCTGTTACCACTGGAATTAAAAACACAGGCAGAAGTACAGGTCCTAAACACACCAATGATTAAAGTAAAACCTTAAAAGAGAGGATCCAGAGCTATTGATTATCCCTTTTCCTGAATATAAAAGACTTTCTGTAAAATGACTGCTTTTGCCTTTCCTTTCAGTGGCTGTTTATCAGCGTCTGGCAGCAGCATTTTCATTATCAAATTCCAGCAGACGGAGGTGTTGGCTCATCAGGATGTCCCTTGGGTATTTCTTGGCCATGTGATCAAACAAGGCATTTTTCCCAGCTTGCCTCCTTTGATATCACAGGAGGTATCATCCTTTGGGGTCATATTCTAGCTTGCAAGCTGATGAGAAAAAGGATTCAGCAGGTGCCCAGCAGCATAGGTACCTTGACTTTGGCTTCAAGCATAAGATAAGGCTTTGGAACCAATAAAAATCAGGCAGTGCTCTCACTGTGCCTATCACTGGCTTTTGTGTGCAGTTTCTGAACAGAATTTTCTCAGCTGAGGGGAAATTCTGTAAGGGAAGGCTTAGAGAAATCTGAGACATAGCTCAGTATCTACACAGATCCTAATGAAAATCTACCTTAAGGTTATTTTACTCATCAGAAATTCTCTTCCCATTATACTTGCTTTCTGAGACTTCAGACAGACTTCATTGCTGTCCTGATTCAGTAAAGTACCTACACAGCCAAAGCTTTGGAGTAGCTCCATAGAGGAAAAAAGTCACAAAACTGTTGAGCTATTTTTGCTTTGTATCCATGTGTATTCTGATTTACAGCTCAAATGGTATCAGGAAGTCAAAATGAAAGAAAAGGGTTGACTGTTGAACTAAACGTTATATCACAGTTTTCAATCCATCAAAGCTGTTAAAAGTGGTCCAAATTTCATTTTGGCAAAATCTGTGTGCTGATGTGATTCTGCTGTGTTCTTATCCATGCTGGAGAGTTTTGTAGTCCAAACCATGTAGAAACATGGATTAAAGTAATTGTGTCTTTTATTTCTCTGTAGTGACTTACTCTGACTAAGCACGACAGAGCTCCTTGTTCTTTTTGTGCAGAACTATGATAAGAGCAGTGCTAATAAGCCCAGCAGAACCTTACAATGATAAACCCCCTTGTAGGGTTTTCCTTCTGTGCACAGCATGCACAGTATAGGAACCCCTAAGTAATATTTGCTTCACATGGTGGACTTTCAGCAGCGTAACCTCAAAGACAGGTGATAAAAAACAAGGGGGGAAAAGGGAAGAGAAAATAATTTTTCTTAAAAGAACTTTCCATCAACCATCTCCTGTTCATGTCTTGCAGTGAAGAAGTGCATCATGTGTTCATGGTTTGCAGTTCCTTTTTTGTCTAAGAGGTAAATAGTTCACAGCATTGTGTTGCTGGGGATGACATGTATATTATTGGCAGAGAAAAAAAATCTATCAAGACTGCTCTTTGGCTTTAATTAAAAAATAACACCCAGAATATTACACGTCTCTCACTTCATAAGGAGAAGTGACACTTTATAAGGGAAGTGTCACACAGCACAAATTATTTCAAAATTTTCTTACACTTTGTACAGGCAATTACTGTTTGAATGTGTTCCTTTGCAAAGGAGAAAAGAAGGAAATTATACCTCTTAGAAACTTGTTCATATTATCCTCGAGCCCACCAAACAAATGTTAAGGCTGCTTCTCTAATTTAACTATTACTGTCAGAATTTTGTTCAGACAGAAATACATGAAAACTATGTAGCTGGAGGAATATAATTAGGGTGTTGGTCTATCTGTGAGGTGACTCCTTTGGTCATAGGACCATACATATAGTCCTCAATGGTAGCTTCTTATGTGCATCTTTAAATTAGCTGGAGATCCATGGTCAGGAATGGGCTTCAGTGGCTGCTCTGAGTGCTCTGTGCTTTGGCTGTCTGACAGAACCTGGGCAATGGGCTGTGTGCCTGAGCTGCTCTCAGAGGTGCCTCTGAACTGCTCAGTTACTACTCAGTTACACTCAGAACGTTCTCTGCCTGAGGAGTTCCAGGGTGAGGATATACCAAAGCAGCAGTGGTGTAACTGAACAGGTGAGTAACTTCATGATGGGATAAATTTGGGTCAGAAATTCTTTTGCACCCCTGTTATATTCAGATTTTTGCGTATTTCTCATACATGGCTTCTCTGCTGTAGAAATACACGTGAGGACATGTACAAGATGTGCTTGCTATGATCCTGTGGTGTTCATGTTTGAGAGAAGGAAGGTCTGTGTTCTTATCCCACTTTTGATGTCCTGTTGCCAACTTCTGTCCCTCAGGTTCTCAGTCTGTAAAATGAAAATCATTTCATTGAGCCTCAATCTTGACACGTAGTCAAGAATTTCCAAAATAGCCCTGAAAGTTTGGTTATGTTGCAGTCTATTATCTTCAATCTGAGTTTTTGCTCTGTAGTAGAAAACAACCCTCCAGACATATGAAGGAGGTTCCTTTACTTTTTTTTTCCAGGTATCAGGATGATAGGCTCTTATTCAAACAAAATCAATACATATACACCAATCTCATTAACTGTGACAAGTATTAAAAATTGCAAATTACAGAGGACACCAGCAGATGTCTTCAGAATATAATCCTATGTCAACTTCTTGTTAAAAGAAATTGCAGAAAATCCTGCATTGTGTGAGAAAATGTCTGAATCTAGTCCAAAGAAAATCCTTGCTGATGCCTTTGGGAATCAATACTGTCAGATTTTATGCAGGTCCAATTAAAATACAGCACAGAAGGGATGCTCAGGCACAAAACCCACAAAGTTGATTTCAGTACTGGTGCAGTACCTTATTCATTCTTCAGTGCCAGGTTATTCATGAATAATGGATATTTTGTTTGTTATTTAGCTAAACAATTTTGTATCTGCACCACAATGCTCTGCTGTTGGTTCAAGTTGTGAGAAGTTTCTACATGAAGTTAAATAGAAGGACAAATTAACAAGGTCTTTTGGCACCTGCAAGAATGAGGGAAAGCTAAAGCAGGGAGAGCTTCTGAGAGATGCTTGCATACAGTTTTTGGGGTTGGCAGCAATTTTGGTATGATATAAGTAGATCAGCAATTTCTCATCTAGAATCCAAATTTCAAATGCAGTTGCAGAGGTGATGCTTCCATGGATTTTCTCTTTGGCAGTGAAGAAAATGGTGTCAGCTCTCTTCTGTCCATCTCTTGTTAAGCTTACATGCACACTCTTTGCCTTCATGCCATAAAGTTAGAAGAAGTGTATTAAAATGGATCTTAGAAATAAGTTTTGTCTCCTTTTCTCATTGAACTGTCCATAAAAGTGTTAGTGAAGCTGTGTGTGCTGTTATTAAATCACTTATATATTGGTCTAGCCTACAAATTTGAGATAATAAAGCAAGATTACTTTTTCAGAAACTCGTTAAACTTTACTGAGTTGTATTATACATGCAATAATTCTGAGTCTTCTACTGCAGAAGTAGAGAGGAGCAGTTTGTTCCTCTGCGGTTTAACAGTTTCTTTATTTCTACATATCTGGTTTAGCAAGTGAGGAAGTGGCACATAATGCCTCTAGGGCTTCTGAAAACTTGGAGTTTGCAGAAGATACACTTACAAAATGAACTGAAGGAATGACTGGATAATGAAACAGAGCCAGCATGGGCAGCAGTGTCAGGATACTGAGATGTGAGATGGATAATTCTGGAGTATGGCAGCAGTTATGTAGAAAACCTTGCTCCCCACAGTCTGTGCCTGCCAGTGCCTTCTGTCTGGCTGTGCCTTTTCACTGTCACACTCACACACAGACAGGTGCAGCACCCACAGCCACACGGCACAACCCATTGGCACAATCATCCACTGGCACAATCCTGTGCCATAATCCATTGGCACAATCATCTAATCCATTGGCACAATCCCGTCCCATAATCCATTGGCACAATCCCGTCCCATAATCCATTGGCACAATCCCGTCCCATAATCCATTGGCACAATCCCGTCCCATAATCCATTGGCACAATCCCGTCCCATAATCCATTGGCACAATCCCGTCCCATAATCCATTGGCACAATCCCGTCCCATAATCCATTGGCACAATCCCGTCCCATAATCCATTGGCACAATCCCGTCCCATAATCCATTGGCACAATCCCGTCCCATAATCCATTGGCACAATCATCTAATCCATTGGCACAATCCCGTCCCATAATCCATTGGCACAATCCCGTCCCATAATCCATTGGCACAATCATCTAATCCATTGGCACAATCCCGTCCCATAATCCATTGGCACAATCCCGTCCCATAATCCATTGGCACAATCATCTAATCCATTGGCACAATCCCGTCCCATAATCCATTGGCACAATCACCATCAGCACAATCCATTGGTACAATACTCTGCCATAATCCATTGGCACCATCATCCACTGGCACAACCCATCAGCACAGCCCAGCCTCAGTGTGCTGTGTAGACAAGCTAACCACTGAGAATTTAGGAGCCTGAAATTTAGAGCTGCTTTGTGAGTGCAGAACTCCTCTAGGTTTTGCCCTATAATCCTTTGGGCTTTAATTCTGTCTGACAGGGTTAATGATGGTTTTTTAACCCAGATTTTGAATTTAGTCCTTCTGGCAGGGACTGCCTTTAATAGAGTTCCACTGTCAGTAAAAATGGTGAGATGCCTCTTGATTAGATGTGATGAGTAACATACACACAATGCAAATAACATTTTTTAAATTTCTTTCCCCTTCAGCCAAGGGAAAGCATTCTCTCCTATGTTTTTTTTATCTTTTCATAGAATATGCTGAGTTGGAAGGGACCTGTCAGGATCATAGCAATAAAAAGTAAAAAATCTGCATAGTAACTGAAAAGTGTGTCCCATAAAGAGCTGCATGAAATTATTCTTGCAAATGTAATGTGAAAAATGAGACCGTATCCTTTCTTCAAATATACACCTGGTTTTTCAAAATCCATGTGTTTTTAAAATTATAGCAAATAACTAATGCCATGGCACATTATTAAAAAGTGACTTGTTTTCATAAGAAGCTGGAAATTAATTTTATAGGACATTATTGTTGGTTTTGGTCTGATGCAAACAGGGTTATTGTACCTTTATGTGTCTGTTATATGGAGCAGAATTTAACTTTGCAGGAAACAAACATCTTATGTTCTAATTGAATTGAACAAGTATATACAAGAAACATTCATTTCTTTATTATTGCTTTTTCCAGCAATAGTTGTCATATGCAGGCGTAACTTTTATTTCCTTCTCTCTCTGACAGTTTTAGCTCCCTGTCTCTGGGGAAATAAATCAGCAGAACATTGTCTTTGCTTTTTAGAAGCTCAAAACTGGGAGAAAAGAAGGAAATGCAGTATTGCTTCTTCTGGCTTAGCTGACCAAATCTATTTCTTTCATCAATTCTTTTTTCTCATTCTTTAAAGAAGAATGTCTGTTGACCTGCTGTTCCTCCAGCTTTCAGGCATGGGACACACAAAACACAGCCCTGCCCTAGAGGGGCTCTGTTCCAGAAGCCCTGTTCCCATGTGCTCTGCAGGGTCTCATCTTACATAAAGTTCAGAGTTTTCTCCTCTTAATATCGGTGTTTCCTTTTTTTTTTCTTCAAGGTGGATCTTATTCAGCCGTCCATTGCCATACAGCTTTTGCTAAACTTCCTTGTGGTCATGCAAAAATTTCTTGGGTGAAAAATACTGATTACACTTGATTTATTTTATGTTGTTGAATTTTTGGCTTTGAGTGTAAACAAAAATTAAGAACATGATGCCTGGAGATGCACTCACTTCTGAGATAACTTGTTTTGACAGCTTTTTTTAATATACTCATCTAGAACTAACTGTGTGGGGGTTTCTCCTTTTCTAGTTGAGATTTTTCATCATGCTGCCATGAATTAAAACAAACATCAAGAGTAATTATTCAGCTCTTGCTAAAACCATCCTGAGAGGTCATTGGCCATCCAAAGCAGCCATGCAAGGAAACACACAAGCATGTTGTCAGTAAGCTTTAGGGAATAAAGTGCTCAAGGAATCTATACAGTCTACACAGCCAAATTTACTGCACATAAGCACCACCTTTCAGTAGCCTCAATTCCCTTGAATCTATTTTCTCAGTGATTTTGTTAAATACTTTTAGTCTTCTGGGCTTATAGTTCTGCCCTTCTCCTTTATTATTGACTTGTTTTAAGCAATCTTAATGCTAAAGTGTGGCTAGCACAGGTCTTTCTCGTGAGAACATTTTTGCTACGTTTCATAAACAAAGATAAAGTTTGGATGTTTTGCAAACAGTGTCTCGAGATTAGGGCAGTTCAGACCTGGCCAATTGGGCCTAGGGGGAGGTTTCTGGCTGACAATCTGGGTGACCTCTGAAAACTCTATATATATGGAAATCAAAATAATAAATGCACTTTTCTCTTTCCTTGCCTGAGAACCTGGGTTTTTTCTCTCAGCTAGCGGCTCAACAGCGACACTAAAGCTGTTTTTTTCTCTCGTGTTTTTCTTTAAGAATGCACTTTTGCTCCATAGGATGAAAGGATTCCTAGAGCTAATCTCTGCATGTGCAAAGTTTGGGTTCTGTGATCATTCATACCACTGACATTTCATTCTGTTTGACTTCAGGGTAATTCTATTTTGAATACAAAAAGAGAGTGAGAAAATTAATTTCTCAAATAAAATATGATAAATAGCTTGTCTTAGTGCATAACACATTGATATTGCTGGTAACAATAATCCTAACAACCATGCCATTGCACAATTAGATTCCAAAGTTCCTGATTTTAAAACAGTTACATAGCTGAAAGTCAAGGAAGTACAAAATTGCTGGGGAGTTTTCTCTCAGCCAGGATGAAATTAGGCAGGTTACTCTGAAAGCTGGTTGAAACTGTAAGTTTAATTAATTAACGGTCCAGGGCACAGGACTTCTGATAAAGCAGACTCTTTGTGGAAAAGAAAAAAACAATACTAAAATGAATTTTTATTTTCCCAAGAAAATTAATTAAGTACTGGTTGCTTTTAATGGATTTTGCCCCTGCTGCCTTGCCCACCCTTACCTGATTTCCTAATTAGACTACATGTCATCAGGAGATGATCAAGACTCCTTGTACAAGGAGTCCCTGCAGAGACTGTCTGACTGCCTTAGGCTGGAAGTTTTCAAAACCAGTTAGAAATAGTGCAGTCAAATAAAAAGATTGAAGCTCAGGAGAAAACTAAATGAATTAGCACAAAAGGAACATGGATTTTAAAGCAGTTCAGGTACTACAATGTGGGTATAATTGTAATATTTTATTAACCTTCTTACTATACAGTGAATCTTCTTTTTTCATCATCTTTAAAGATATCTGTCTGTGTTCATTAAAGTCAACAGACAAGCCTTTACATGTCAAATTTGTGAAGTTTGATGAAACCAAGAAAGGTTTGGATGATTTGAATCAAGCACAGAACACACGCAATTTAAATGGCAGAAAAATTCAGTGAGAGTGAAAAGGAGAAAAGGAAAATCCATAAGAGCAGTGCAAATACCCTGGAGATTCCAAATCCTCAGTTCAGCTGTGGTGTTTACCTGGCTCATATAAACCCAAACTTTGTAGTCTCTTTTTGGTTTTCGAATTGTTCAAGTTTGTTTAGCTACCATAGTGAAAACCTTGTTTATAATTAACCTGATCCATAGAAATGCAGCAGCCCTCTGTCCCACACCATGGTCAGGATAATCTGCCACAGGCTGATCTTTGTGACAGCCACTGAAAACAGATCCTAGCAAAGTGTTGGACTCGATCACCTCCTAGACAAATGAAATTAAAACATTATTGAAACTCCCTGGAAGGGAAGATTAAACTTTTTCTATTAAATTGAACTCCTTGGTCAAAGGAGTGGAAGATTCAAAGCAGATGATGTATCAGTGGTTAGAGAAGATAATTACCCTTGAGGCAATGAGAGAAAAATCATAGCAATTGAAAACTTTTGCCCCAGAGAACAAAACTTTTCCTATTAGAAAATCTTTTAGTAGCACCTTAGGGATTAGAAGAATGAAGTTCAAATACAGCATAAAGATGATCTTGTGCTTCTCTGCACTTTACACTTTGTGATCTTGTAACACATTAATTCTTTTTTTTTTTTTCCATGCCTTAAACAATGTGGTAAATTGCAAGGGTTTTTTTTCCTTACAATCTTCCTCCTGAATTAAGAAACAGTTTATGGTTGGATTTTTCTGGGGGTGGTCATGCACACAATTAGGTGTGCAGTTTTAGTACTGTGGTGGCATTTGAATTGAAAGGTTATTCCTGACCAAGCCACTTTATCCATTGCTTCCAGTTGCTCCACACTGCATTTCCATTTTTGATCAGTTTGAGGACAGAAGGATTGCCAGCTCTCCATGAGAACATCTGTGCAGGGACATTCTTGATTTTTGTTCTTTTTGTTCAGTTTACTCCTTCTCCTCACAACCTGAATAAAATATTAATCTCAGCAGTAGAGTCTGCCCAGGCAATTCAATCACCATGGCTAAAAAAAGTCCTCATGTGTCCTTTAAGGCATATTACCATGTCCAGGTGCATGTTTTTAGCTCTAGCATTCTGATTATTTTATTCAGCAGATGACAATTAGCAATTTACTGCTTGCTCTGTCACTTTGGTTCACTGGCTTAACCCTAAGAAAAGAATTTTATAGTTGAGTATTAATCACCAAGTTTATGAAGGCTTTAGAACCTTATAGAAAGAAATCAGGAGGAATTGGGTACCTTTTGAATTTATATGTGCAGATTTGTCTAGATCTCTACCAACAAACTGCTTTTGACCTATGGAATGTAGCTTCATACCTCTGTTTCTTACCATGCTTCTGTACCAGGACTTAGTACCAGAAATATTCCAGCTGGCAACTGGGCTATCTGGACATTTTGTTTAGATCCAGAACTTTACAGCCCTTTTAGGAGAATCCTGTCCTTCTATGGACCCAGACCAAGCTTCAGGGTTCTGCTAACTGAGAGTGTCCGCCATGTGAATTAAACAGTGTGAACAAGCTGCAGTCTCTTCAGAGAACTAGTGACCAATCTCAATGTTTGGTTGTCATGGGAAAATGCAAAAAAAAGGATAATTATTTCATTTTCATGCTGGAGATAAGTAGGAAGGAAAAATATGGTCTTGGTACTTAGTAATATGGTGGAGTTTTCTGCAAGGTGCAATTTTCCCTCTCAAAATAAGTAGCTCCAAGTAATGCATAATAAATACGAGTGTGAGCTGTGGAAGCAATGAGAGCACTGCTGAATTAGAAAGGATATGCTTTGCCTGTAAATTTGTTTCTCTCATGATTTCATTCTTTCACTTATAAATCACTGGATGTTTGTTAAATATTCTCTTATTCAAGCACAAGTAGCTTATCAAATACCATACATAATGTGCCCACAAGCTGCTTGTGGTCTTTTCTGCATCTGAGGCTTAACATAAGAAATGTCAGAAGAAAAAAATGCTTTACATTAAACTTGGGGCTAGAAATATAATAGGCTTTCAGTAACGATATATGATCAGAATTATGCAAAGATGATGAAAAGATCCCAGTGGATTTTTGTTCAAAAATGTTTCCCTTATGGGAGCGTCCTATGAAACCAATTAAGAATAAACCCAAGAGGATTCTATTGAATTTGTTTCAAAGAGATACTGTATGTAATAAAGAGCAATTGCTCTTTTTGTAAGGTTTTCTCTTTTTTAATCATCCTTCAGAAGATCATGAATAATTATACCTCTGCTAGCAAATCTCAGAGGCTGGTTTTAAAAATCTGCAAGAATTTCCCAGAGGAATGAATTGTTTTGTTCAGTATGATCATATTCTTTAGGACAATTACTCATTTCTTTTGTGATACTTTTGAGGATTGAGTGTTTTCCCAGAGGCTCACCAAACCTTGAGGTGGAAGAGCCCCATTTTGGTTCCTTCAGAAATCCCCTTCATGTCTACACTTGAAAAATCCCCTCTACTGTAATGTACCCAAAGAATTGCCAGGTTAAAGCCAAGATGGTGATGGCTTACAATTCTTCTTCAATTGCTGAGAATACCTAGAATATCCCAAATGTTGTCTGTAGTCACCCTACTGGGTTGTCTGATAAAACCAGTGTTCTCTGTTTGCTTTTTTATCAGGATTGTGCCCAGTGCAGCTCAAATCTGTGCACAATTAAGAGAGATGTGTTAATTAGCCCTGTGATGGAAGTGCTGTGCAGGCAGACACAGCCAGGGAGCTGAGTCCTGGGCTGACTCCATGGGCAGCATGACCTGACTGAGAACTGATGGCATCTACTTCTTCTAAAATAGTTTCAGAGGGTAGAGTCAGGCCAGACCCAGTAAGATGAATAGCTACATTTAAAATAATATTTTGGGTTTAAACTATACAGAAAAATATCCCTATGTGCTATGTCTAATGATTCTATGCTCCTCATGATGAAAAGGTTTTTATAGGGCAAAAGGATTAGATGTTTTTTTGGTGGTTAATAATAATTTTCTTATCTGGAAATTCAGCAATTGGAAGCAGTTGTTTAGGTACTAATAGCTCCCTGGGGAGGAGAAAGGGGGCTTTCCTGAGGCAAGCTGTCCTTTAGGAGCATAGGGTCTCTCCTACCATCATTTCCTGCACCTCTTCCCAACTGATTCTATTCCTTTATATTCTACAGATCTTTTAATGTTAGCTTATTAGTTCTAATTGCTGTCTCTTAACCATAAATTCCATGTTTCTTGTGAAATCTGTTTTTGATATAACCTGATTTGGATAAAATACACTATTAGGGGACTTCTGTCAGGCTTTGCCACAGAGTCACTGGGACCTTGAGCAACCTTTATAGTCATGTTGTGTTTCAGGTTACTTATTTGGAAAGCCTAGGTAACTGTGGATTTAACATTGGAGGTCTCTAGAAAGGAGTAGATGAATGGAAAACTTAATAGAATTAGAAGCTTCTGGGATTAATAAAATACAGTAAAAGATTCAAACAGTTGAGACCTGAAATATTTCTAGACTCTCTGCCTTGATGCTGTTCAAGGGGCAGAATGGGCTGCCTTTTCTTAAAGCATTTATGTAGCCAAGAAGTGTGACTGGAGATACAGGTGGCAGTTGTGTAATGAGAAATGAAGAATTTAAGCAGTCACCATCATAACAACTGTGTCATGGAAGGAAGGCAAAATCAGTCTCAGGTGTTAGGATCTGGTACATGACAATGGAGCTGTTTGGAAGCAAAGTACCCACAGAGCGAGTCAGGGGACACTGGGCTTTGAGCCATTAAGGGCCAACAATCCCTTTACAGACACAAGAAAGTAGGAATGCTGTAAGTATTCTACTAAAACAGAAAATAAACCTTTTCTTGGCTTGCAGAAAGGACAAAGCTAGGTATGACTCAAAGACAGTTTTCTCCCATTTGTGAAAGCTGAGTAACTGGAAGCAGACCTGGCATTTGGATAGCCTCTTCTTGGAACTCCTTAGAAGTCAATCACAACTCCTGTAAACTGCAGTTGACCACAAAGAATGCACTTCAACAATTGCTGGTGCCTGCCAGCCCTAATCAAGCCCCACGGATCAGTCTTACCCTGCACTAATTACTAGTTACACACCCAGTGCTTGCTGCTGGCCTCACAGACCCTGCTGGAACTCTCCTTTTACCCAGCTGCTCCCTCAGTAGCCAAACTCCTTTTCTCTCAGCTCTCTGTTCTGAAAACTGCCACCTTTTCACACTAAAACCTCATTATTTGTATGCTCTTGTGGATTCAGGGTACTGTTAGAGGGAAGAGCTCCCCTTGTCCTGCTGGACATGTGAGCTCAGAACCAAATCACTCCAAGGAGTCATTCTGTGGTAATTTCCCAAGAGTGACACCCTCTGAGCACATCTCAGACCCTTACAGAGACCTAGATCTGACCCCATTTGGTCTTGCTTTGGAATAAGGGAGATGTGAAGCCAAAACCAAGGTTCCCATTTTGTCCTGGGTCTTGCTGTGAACCTTCTCCCTGTGACAAGCACACTGCTGCTCTCAGCTCCAGCCAAACCTCTTGCTGTACAAAAGCAATCCCTATTAAGGACCCGATGAACCAGAGCTGCCTCCCCATCTGTAACTTAATTGCTTGTCAATTTGTAGCCTTTGCAATGAGCCTGTTTGTGAGAGGATGTGACACCCGTGGTGTCCTTGAGAGAACAGGCCAGGCTGACATGCAGGCTGCTGGCTGACCCAGGGCTGTGCATCCTTGTGGAATCCACAGGAATGTGGCTGCACAGCTGCTGCCAGTGTGAGCTGCTTGGGCAGGACAGAGCTCCTCTGGGATGTTTGGCTGGCATCAGGCACCTTGACAGGACTGCAGGAGGGCATGGAGCGTTTGGCAATGGGCAGAGCTAGTGAAGCACCTGGCAGGGCAGGCCAGGTTGGAAGGACTTCCTCTTTAACCAGCAGGTTTTATGCTATGGACTTCTAAAAACTGAGTCTAAGTGTGTATTTCAGGGCAGTGTTCATCAGCCTTTTGTCTAAGCCTGAATCAGGACAAGTTTTATTTACAGGGAAAAAAAATCAAATCTGGGAGGGGATTGTCGTTCTATAAGAGCCACCTAGTTCTGAGTTGGATACACAGAGGAAACAAATGTTCTTTCCTGTCTTGCTGACACTTGTAGGAATAAAAACATTTGTTCTGTTTGTCCTTCAGCAGTTTATTGAACTTCAGGGCCCAGTTCACTTCGAATTCATGCTTAATGAAGCATGACTTGTATTAATAGCAGCTATGAAATCTAGATAGCGTAATAGAAATTTCAGCTGGACACAGAATCTGACAAAGGCTCAAGCAGCAAAGACTGGCAAAGCCCAGTTGTGATGCACTCGAGAGATTTCAATTCCCTTCCTAATGACACTGCCCATGAATCACTGCCCACGTAAACAGAAGACTATTTCTGGATAAGAAAACCTCTTTAAACGAGCCAAAGGATGTCTTAACAACAGCATCAGTGAGGCACAATGGACAAATACTTTCAGACAAGTGTGCTACAGAAAATAGAAAAAAAATGCCGTATTAAAAGTCAGCCTGACAGCTTTGAAAAGCTAGGAGGATACTTTTAATAGTCAGCTCTTCATTTGTGAAGATATTAGAGGGGATTTTGATATCTTGTATACTCCAGGGGCTTTTAGTAGGCAGCAGTGAGCCTGAGCTAATCAGCTGTGTGAAACACGAGGTGACTGTGTGAGCACTGGCCAGAGATGCCCAGCCTGACTTCACATGCACAGCAGCTCAGGCTCAGCAGCCTTGGCCAGCCCGTTCTGTGCTCTGCAAACACATCTGCTGGCTCTCCTGGCACAGCAGCGAGGCAGTGCACCTGCATTTCCTTGGCAGCACAGCCGAGGTGCTCAGCCCTTCCCAATCCATCTGCCTTTGCATCCTGGGAGCTGCTTCACCTGTGGTACTGTTTATTCACAGATAAACGGCTAAACTGCTAATCTGAGTTGATTGTGCTTGTCAGTCAGACAGGTTGAGTGCCTTACATTCCCAAATCATCCTCTGTTCCAGAAGAACCAAAACACTTTACAGAGTTAACTAATCAATATATGAAGTGCATTAGACAAGCAACACGTGTTTGGTTTCATCTAGTTATTGATCTTTGCTTGTTGACTGAATGAGAGCCTTAGTTTAAGACCAGATATTTACTGAGCGCTATGGGAGAAGAAGGGAGGAATAGTATATAAAGAGATACAAATTCTACTAAGGTAGGTGAATCTGATAACCCCAGCTGATACAGTGCCTGATTTGGATCCTCCAGGTTTTAAAAGTACAGAGGTCCAGTATCTTGCTTACACAAGATTTAACACTCCCACAAAACAACAAACAAAACAGGAGCAAGTGGGTTAACAGGGGAAATTTAGACCCTAGGGAAACAGTGTGAGTTCTCTCATTCAAGAGGTTCATGAGGGCTCTCATCAAAGCATATAAATATCTTTTATATTTATCTATAAATTTATTTTATATATATATAAATATATTTTATAATAAATATTATATTTATCTATAAGGGAGGATATAAAGGAGTGCTGGGCCTTTGCAGTAGTGCCCAGTGCCAGGACAGAAAGCCAGGGGCACAACGTGAAACACAGGAGGTTCCCTCCGAACCTCAGGGAGCACTTTTTACTGTGAGGGTCCTTGAACAGTGGCAAGGGCTACCCAGAGAGGTTATAGAGTTTGCATTCTTGGAGGTTTTCCCAACCCAGCTGAAGTGGCTCTGGGCAGCCAGAGGTGTAGGAACCCTGCTGGAGCAGGGGGTTGGTCAAACTGACATCCTTCCAGATAGCCATTCTGGGATTCTGTGACACATCATCACTTCACTGCACCGGGGCAACAGGAAAAGGGCTTTCAAACTGCACCTGAGGTAGTAAAGAGTACATTGTGGGGCTTGGGGAATCTCTGTTACATACAATTTCCCAGCTAGGCCATGGGTTTCCTGGTGTAGTTTGGTCAAGATTTTCAGGCTTCCTTGGATTATCAATTTAACAGCTGAACTCTTGACTAAATGCTAAACTGCTAAAGGTTTTGCTTATATTTGTGTGAACTCTGTTTTAAGGATGATTGCAATAATATGCCTTAATATTTTCTCCCTCCCTTTATCTGTGATTACATTCAGGGAAGTTATAATTTTTCTTTCTTTAAGGTCAGAATAGAAAGACATTTCAAACCCTCTAATTTAAAACACAGAAAAAACCCTGGTTTTCCTCAGTCCAAGGTCTCTAGTGATTTTCATGTCTTACACATCTCTGTCAACGTCTCCTTGTAACACCATTAACTCTACAGCACATGGCATCTTACAAGGTCTTGGGAAGTGTGGAGACAACTGTGTGTTAATTTTATTTTACCAAAATCTTATATGCAGATTTATTTTTCTCCCTGAACTCCTGCAGCAAATTTTCTCATTCATATATGTTTGTGAATCCTTTTTCAGTGGTGTTTTCATTTGAGCAGACATTTCTGATTGAGGAATTAGTGGGATTTGCAGAAGTCACACTGAAAAATTTGCTATCTTCAGGAGCTTCCCAGCTGCAAGGCACTCTTTGATTCCCTTAGTAAGCTTCCCTCTAAGCCCTTTCACAGAGAAGCAGCCAGGGAAATTTAAAAACTGCCTGTGGTCTTATTTACTAATCTGTCCCATTTTTGTTGGGAAACATCAGACTGTAACTTCTAACTCAGGGAGAGTGCGAGAAGAGGCGTGAGGGAGAGAGAGCTGCTGATCTGGTCAGGGGGCAGTGCAGAATGCAGGGAAAATATTTGGTATTTGTTTTAGTAAGGCTGCCATAATGGTAGGAGGCAGCAACCCTCACAGGCTCCAATCTCTGCTGCCAGGCTACAGGCAGTGAATTTGTTGGAGTCAAACTGGGATAACTGGAAATCACAACTTCTAGACTAATAAGCCATTAGTTGGCTCTTGTACTCTGAAGAACAATCTTTATCATATGAGGAAGGCAGATATGAATCTGTTCCTGCTTATATCTTTGCATCTCAAATGTGTAATAGTATATCATTAAATCAGCTATAACTTTTTAAAGCATTGAGATCTATGAGCATTTGTCTATATGTGATCCATCAATGTATCATAGAATCACAGAATGGTTTGGGTTGGAAAAGACATCAAAGTTCATGAAGTTCCACCCCTTGCCATGGGCAGGGACACCTTCCACTAGACCAGGTTGCTCCAAGCTCCATCCAGCCTGGCCTTGGACACTGCAGGGATCCAGGGGAAGCCACAGCTTCTCTGGGCAGCCTGTGCCAGAGCCTCCCCACCCTCACAGTAAAGATTTTTTTTCCTGATATCTAATCTAAACTTACTCTCAGTTGGAAGCCATATAGCAGATAAGAGCTAAATCCTGGTTTCTTTTCCTGGCTGTAATACTGCTGCTGCCTTATCTTGCACTTGATCTTGGGACTAACAGCTGCTCGTTTCATGTTTTCAGTGTGATGGAGGTTTAAACATTGTCATAGTACAAGCAATAACTTGCAAATAAATGAAAAAAGCCATTTGTATCAGTTAAACCTTCATTTTCAATTTTTTTTCCTAGTGTATCTTGCGTGTAACTAAGAAAAAACCTCTTAAGTTTTGTGTGTCTGTGTTAGGAGGTTTTCAGTGTCCTAAACTGGGAAGATGTAGCAGAATGTTTGACTGCTTGAGACATATTTTTAAATAGACTAAGCCACCATGATTTGTTGTAGCCTTTCCAAATTAAGGAACAAAGATCACAGAGGTTATTAGAAAACCCGCAAAGGTAACCAAGGTTTGGAATTATGAATAGAATGAAATTATGAATAGAAATTGTTTCTATTCATAAAATAAGTAAAAATTGCTGGTTTTTATGTAGTAAGAAATAATTCTTTCCAGAGGGTTGTGGAAACCTTAAAGATGCACTAGCTCATATTTCTGATTTTTCAGGAGCTCTTCGAGAAATCTCTAAATTAAATATATGATCATATTATTACTTAGTTATTAGCCAAATTTGTTTTCTTCTATATATTTATGAATAGTCACAAAAGGAGGAAAATTACAGGGTGGAAAACTTCAGACTTTTTCTAGAGAACCTGTGACTTACTTTGTTTCTTTAAATCACTGCAATTTCATTATAAGTCATTAGGTTTAGACTCAGGACTTGTGAAAAGCCCATCCTAAATTCTGAATAGGTTCTAAAAGCTATTTAAATTGCTAGAAAGAAAATGCACAGTCCAAGCCTGCAGTGACTTGCATGTCTTTTCAGGTCATTGCATAGCAGATGCATATTTCTTATTAAGGGAGAGTGCCAGGACTTAATGGTTACTGTGGTTGGGACTAATGTGTGATACAATTTTCTTCCCTTCCTCTTTTATTTTGTTACCTAATGACACACAAAAAGCCTAGATTGCACTGAGGGATGAGAGGAGAGAAAAGGCAGTCAGGAATTGTTCTCTAAGGAGGGAAGGATAATTAGATTTAGAAATTTTTTTCTATTAAGAAAGCAGGCCTTGCAGTCATGAAGACTGATGATGGGCCCAGCCTTGCTGGTGGCATACTCAGCTCAGCTACTCTTAACTAATATTTTGGACCCTCAGGAAGTTTTATTATTAAAAAGTGCAAATAGCCATATTTAATCCCTTTATACCAGAGGGAATTGCTAAGGCTGCTCCACAGTCTGGATGTGAGGTGCAGGAAACAGGGACTTCTGCTTGCAATCTGTGAACTCTCACACCACTCTGTAACCAGGACTGGACTCACTGTGTAGGATATACATTTTCCCGGGTTTTCCCAAACTCCAGCCAGCCATGGGATGCTGTTCCACTGAAACAGGAGTGCAAAGTCTGGCGCTGCCTTCAGCACTTGCTGTGTTCAGCCTGGCCCAGCAGTGATTTGGATGTTCAGGTTTGGCCTTTGCTTGTCACTGACACTGGTGAAGCAGGAGGTGAAGCCCTCTGGAAGCTGCAATGAGCTGAATTGCTGAACAGACAGCTGATGGTGGATATTGCACTGAGGGGCTAAAGCAGTGAGCATGGGGAGTCTGTGGTGTGTCAGTCAGACTGAGGTCATCTGTGCAACCTGAGCCTGAGCCTGAGGAGCTCCAGCCAGAGCAGAAGGCAAAAGGCAGTCAGGGACATTCCTGGGTGTGATGAGCTCCCGTACATCACTTACATGCGCTACTGCAATTCATAGGTGACTCAGAATTATGTTTTCCCCCTTGTACTATTTCATATTTTATGTGTGTAATATGTGGTATATTCACCCTTTTCTTCAATATTTTATCATCTTTTATTACACCAAAATGAAGGGGGGAAATAGATGGCTATTAAATGTAAATACCAACAGCTCTTCAGAAAGTTCCCTTTCCCTTGGTTCCCTTTCCCAATTCTCAGGATTCAGCAGGATGAAAAGTTGTGTGGATGCTCTAAAACTGGACTGAGTCAGTTGACACATGCAATATTCCTCCCCAGGAATTAGCAAAAGAGATGACAGATATGGGCCAGATATTTAACCTTTGCCACCAGAGGTGTGTTAGTGTTTAAGGGTTATTGTTCAGGCAATGAGAACATCCCAATAATCAGTGAAATAAAGATTACAGAGCATTACCTTTTATGTGAAATTCTAAAATTATATTTATTGGCCAATTCACAGAAAGTGCCGTAGTGACCACAAAAATGACTGGCTTTATACATGTACAGATGTACAGAACAAATTTTAAAATAACAGATCTATTTTGGATATGCATTTAATCAGTCATGTGGAAAACATGGATACTAACACTGTTGAATTCCTAAATGACAGTGCAAATTGACATGGCTTTCATGAAATACACCACTACGCCATGGAGGGGTTTTGTACAACTTCTTACTGTCTGTAAAGTCAGGGTTTGTGTACTGTCTGTCAAAATTTACTGTACATTTTCATTAAGAAAGGGTTGGGTTTGTTTTTCTTTTTCAAACAGCTGATCTGTATCTGTTCAAAAATCATTTCATATTCACCTTTTTAATTGCATATAGTCATTTAATTCATCATACTGCATAAATTGTATAGATTCATGCTTTCAGAAATGCATTTAGCATCTGCAACAAGACATTTCAAGATATGGTTTACGGTTGTTTCACATCAACAATAAGGTATTTCATGTAAGACCATCTTTCCTGGACTGAACAGTCTGTTGGTTTGAGACATATTTACAGAGTACAACCGTTGTATGTACAACCATACAGCATATGTTTATTTAATCCCTTCTCTGGTGTATTTTTTATTATCCACAGAAGTGGCCACAACTACACAGAATTTGGACAGCTAGGAAGCAATCCCAAGCTACAAAATACATGCTACCAACTGCAGCTACTGCTCCTCAACAAGAACCAATGCACGAACATGGAAGCAATCTGGGAAATGATGAACTGTGAGTAAAAAATTCTACATTTTTGCAGGCAGATGAAATATCATTTTTACTGTCAAGAGATGATGAAATATGAAATAGAATTGTCCCAGCCAATTAGAGCACAGCTGTTACATTCAACATGATGAGAATGTTTCTCAGCTCTTCAAAATCCTACACTCTCAGTAACATATAAAACATTTAATAACTGTATAGGTGATTCTAACTAGAACAACCCCTTTCACCAAACCGCAACAATATTCAGGGTGGATGTCTGATTCCTGCTCTGCTGCTCATCACAAGGCATGTTTGACAGCTCCTTGCTCAGGAGTTCCTCTTCTTTTTCCTCTCTGTGTTGCAACCTCACCTTGCAAGGCTCATTCACCTTCCCACCAGTCTATCAGACTTTGGTTACTCCTCATGGCTCATTTTGGAAAGGTGGGCAGAGAAGTGGCAGCAAACTCAGGCAATGCCAAGGCAGTCCTTGTTTGCTCATGTGACTGAACCCATCCTGCTGATCCATCATTTCCTACACTATAGTTTGCACAATTTACACCTCCTAGGGACAGAGATGTGCTGAGGGAAGTGGAGAGTTCCCTAAAGCCACCACTGGAATCCTCAGTGTTCCTGCTCTTCCCTTTACACCAATCCTTGCAGACAGAGCAAACTAAGAAGAAATGAGGGAATTCTACCTCCCTTGGATCTTAGAGATGCAATGACTCTTCTGAGAACAAGGATTTCAGTTCTGGGTTGGTGTTCAGTACAGGAGGCAGAAGCAGAAGGAAACACATCAAGTAAAAGACCCAGCCTGATTTTGTCCATCCTCCCTGTTGGCCTGTGTGGCTTCTGAGGCACAGAGCACAGGTTTGCTTGGGGCATGCTTGAAAATGAACCACATTGCCATCCTGCCAGCCAGAGACCAGAAATGCATGACAAATTTCAATATAAAGGTAGCCATGGCAGTAATCAGAAGAGTTGGCACAATTCTGTTTCTTTGCAGCAGTTAGTGCCTGGCTGGAAATCTTGAGCATTTGTTTTAGAAAGTAGTGCATTCTACCAATGATGTTTGAGGAGAAGCAACATAATTTGTCTTAAATGAGAGTACTGGTTAATTGTTGCTGTTTAGTGTGGGGACACTTGAAACATGGGCACATGAATGACCATGTCTGTTTTCACATTAATGACAACAGTCTAATTTTTAACAAATGATACTTTGTATTATTGTTTGGCTGGCTCCAGTGTTTATTGGTTGGCTTTGTTAAGTCATACCGACATAAAAGACACTGCCAAATTCATATCATATGAGAACTTACCCATAGATTACAGAAAAGATTTTTTAAAAATCAAGTTTCAATTTAAATTTATTGTTTAACCTTTGACAACTTATGCAGTGACACACACCAACACAGAGCACCTTAACAGAGTGAACTGACTGTGACTCTTTAAGGAAATACCAGGGGATTTAGTTTGTGTATTAAAGACGTTTCATGAAAAGGTAAGAAATACGAGACTGAAGGAATGAATTTGGGACGAGGAGGGATTCACAGCTTCTCTAATAAATGACCAAAGGCAATGAACTTGATAACTATCTAAAAATATTCAAAGGATATAAATCATGGTTAGAGGAACTATTTAGAGTGGTGCAAAAGGGTATAACTGGGACTAATGAGATAAAAATTACAAAAAGGATTATTTTAATTCATTTTCAGGAAAAGCTTTCTAATGGTGAATTCTAATAGACTCTAGAACAATCTCTCAGGGGAAGCAGTAGAAGCCCCAGGCTTAGAAACATTTAAGTAGGTTGAAGCACCCCCACCCCTAACACTAAAAAATATATTCTAGGGAAGAATTCTGCACTGTTAGCATAATACTCTACTTGCACTACTTTTTCCTTTTGTCTACTAATCTTTATTTCGGTTTGATAAGTCTAGCATGAACTTCTAAACACACTGAAACTGAGTTGAAACAGTTCTTAGGAAGCCGACCCATAGTGTATTACCCTGCAAAGCAATAATCCACTCTGCTATATCTTCCCACCCCTTTGAACAGAACTGCCTGTTAACCACAATCAAAAATTTACTCAGCTGGTGGTGCAGTATTTGTCAGAGAATACATATAAAACCCCCATCTCTTTTCAGATGCTTTTAGATCAGATTGTTAAGACGACAACAATAAATGTGCCAATAGTTGATTCTGAGAACGGAGGCAATAACTTCAGCTCTCAAATTGGTTCAGAGATGGTCGTTATCCTTGAAAAGTTATGTATTATGTATCAGGAGTCTTAACTATGTGGCCACTTAGGAGATTGTAGCACTACAAAAAGTTTACTCGAGGGCCTTGGCAATGTGGAGGAATATAGTCTGCCTTGGGTGTCCCCAGCTCCTCATCAAACTACAGACTATGTTTGTTGCAGAAAATCCCTAAAGTAATCAACACAGCTGTCTGTGGGTAAAAGTTCCACTTCTTACCTCAAATTAAACTGTGTAGTATCTGTATTCTCAAACTGGAGCCCAGCAGACAGAAGGTTTGCCCCAAGTGCCCATGGGCTGCTGCCCTTGGCTCTACATTTTTCTATTTAATGTGCCCACAGTGTAGCAACACCTCTCATGGCCTTGCTCCCTTCCCAGCTGTGCTGGAGGTGCTGTAACTAAATGGGGCAACTTCAGCATCAGCCAGGCTAAAGCCAGCAGGGTCTCCTTCATCCCCACAGCCACCACCTCCACATGGGAACCAACAGGTGAATTTCTTGTATACACACAGATATGTGTATGACTGTCCATCTCAGAACCCTTCAACATCCTATATTCATTGTCTTTCTTGTTCATCATGACAGTGTCAGTTCTGGGCACAAAACTGGAAAATGTTTCCATTTTCTTACCATTTGACACTCAAGCTTTTAATATCTCTTTCTTTTCTACAAGATTAAATTTCAATCTTTTTCACATCAACTGTAAACCTTAACTCTTCCTGTTACTCATGCAGTATTCTCTTCTACCTTCCTGTTCACTCTCCCTCAAATAATAACTTGATTTTCTAAAGGAACTGACTGTAGTTGATCCATTCCACATTCCAATGAGCATACCCAGTTAAAACCACCATCCACCTTCTCACCTACTGCATACTAAGCCCTTTGTAGGCAAGGATTTATTGCCAATTTCTATACTGGTTTGAATGTCATTGCAGTCACAGACTTGGTCAGGGTTGTCTGATCAAGTCCTTAGTGTCTGTTTATATATTTAGGGGAGGCAGGAGTAGAAAAAGAAGACATAGTAATTTTAATAACTTTTTGCCTTTTTTCCCCCTTAGTATGTCCTGAAACCTTCAGCCAAAAAGAGTTTAATGGATTAGTACACCAAAAGACATCTGAAAGAACTTTATACCCAGTTGGGAAGTTAAAAACCTCTGAAAACCCAAGACTGTATCCAGATTTATACAAAAGGAATAGGTAGGGCAACAGAAAAGCATTTTACTCCCATGAAATTTTCTGCGTTTCTAAAGTACGAGGATGGAATATGGTTGTAAAATCTTTGTTCCCTATTTGGAGACAGCTTCTCTTTGCAGGCTTTGTGCACCTTGCCCAGGGAAGGCTGAACTCTTTTATTTTACAAAAATGTGCTTAACTGGGAAAAAAATTCTGCTGCTTGTTCTCAGCGCAGACATAAATAGTGACAATACAGAGCCATGTAGCTTCAACAGCTGATGAATGCATCATTTCCCCACGAGTTAGTGCTGAAAATAAGAATGAGGGCTTTTCCTGGACTCTGTTTCAAATGTTTGCAGTGCTTCATGCTGCTCAGCGTTTCTTATAGGCAATAACTAATGAAGCACCAGCTCAAAGCTCTAGACTGCAAGCATTGTGTCACTCCCTCTGCATGTGTTTGGAGTGCTCCACAGGCAGAGCTGTGAGCAGAGCTGCAGGAGAATTAGTGAACCATAGCACCACCAAGCTCTTTCCCAGGGCTGCTCATCAACAGCACTCTCAGTGCTTTCCAAAGGATGCCAGCAGCACTTTCCTATTGCCAGCAGAGACATGGAAACCACAACGAGCAAACCACTGGTAACACCTACTCCAAAGGCAGCAAAATGCCTCTAGGGAAAAAGGTTACCTGCTCTGGTGCCTGCCTTTTCATCACCAGGAATGAAGTTGTGAACATACTAAACTTCTTGGATTCATTTCATTCTGCTAAGTTTCAATAATGAGGGCTGCAACTTTTTATTATTTTAAACATCTATGTTAGACAGAGGCTTATGAAATTTAAGCCCTTGCTCTCCTTTCATTTTGCACTGTTCAAGTTGTCTATTTTTATTTTATGGTCATGTCTCCTTCAGAGAAAAACAAAACCAAAAAAAAAAACCATACCAGGTTTGAATCTTGCTAATCCTACAAAGGGGATGATATAGCTTTCTGAGATATCACTGGAGTAATTTTCCTGATATATTTAGCAGAAATATTTCTTGAAATTGGGTGTGTTAAGAGAGTATGAATTTTGCTCTGCTGTAGCTTTAATGGTCATCGTTATTCTCTGTGTCTTTATTGTCCATGCTAACAAAATAGAAGCTGGATACCAGGAGAGACTAACATCCTAAAGTCTGATCACTGGATACAAAATCTGAGACATGCAGCATTAGGGAACCTGAACTGGTTCAGTTTACACCACACTGCTTGTTATGCCTCTCTTTATTTTTAAAAAAAACCACTTGACCCAAAGGTACAAAGACCGTACAGGATCACAGCTTCTGGGTGCTGTTAAAAAGTCTTTCTTTTATATTACAAAGTGTTGCATGGTTTGGTTTCTTTGGGAACTCGGAGATCTTTGAGGGCTGGGCTGGCTGCTCTTGCTGTGGCTGTTTGCAGTGGCACTGGAATGCTGGGAGCTTTGCAGGCTCTGGGACAGTGGGGCTGTGCAGGAACAAGGTCTGGCAGAAGACACCCATTGCCATTCTATGGTTGGTGATACTGCATGGAGCATGAGGGAGATTATATTTATATAGCACAGCATTATGTACAATCAACAGGAACAATTTTAGTGACTTAAAAGCTGGTTTGATGTCTTCGGCAGTTTTTTTTTCATATTAGGTTTTTTGCATTTTTTTTTTTCCTCCTATCTCCTTAGATTTGCCCAGCTGGTGTAGAACTACTTTAAGTAGCTGTTCCATAAAGGTCAGCAGCTATAGGGATGGTGGATTAATCCCAAAACCTGTTGTCAAAAGTCTAGATGAGGCTACTGCATCATCCAGTTTCCCTCAAATAATTCCATTATTTTTATTCAGTATTTTTATCAGGGCAGAACCTGATAAAACTTGATATCCCCCTAAGACTGGGGATATCCTGGTTTTGAGATACTTATTCTGGTCAGCATGTGTTAAGGGAAGAGGAAGCCCCTTAGAGGAGATGTACTCACAGTTTTATTTCCTCTCCCTCTCTGAGTATCAATTTCTTTTTGCAAACATCCTTAATCCTGCTATTATAATTTATATTCCAGGATACCAGGAGCAGCTCCATCCCACCAGACCTTCACCTGCTCTCCTCCCAGCAGAGTATTTCCTTCTGCTGTTCTGTGGAGATGGAATGCTGAGTGCTGACACCACGACTTTGAGAAGAGGCAGAGTCATGTCCAACACACTGGGACTCCTACCAGGTAAAAGATTAAAGCTGCCTGGGAGGTTACAGCTGGGGACAGAGACACTGAGACACAAATTAGGTGCAGGGCTCAAAAGGCTTTGCCACAGTGAAGCAAGGGCTGCTACTGCATTACCCTCTGCCCATCCTTCACCTGCAGCTGCTGATCTCCCATGGCCTTATTTTCAGTTTAGGGTCAGGCAGGGACAGCTCAGCAATGGAGACAAAGGATTTCATCCCCACAGCAGGAACTTTATAACCTGAGCTTGTCTGAGTCTTATTGCCTGCCAGAATGAAGTAAGGATGGTGCACAGGTGCTCAGCAAGCTCAGCACCACCACATGCCAGACAGGAAAATTAACTGCTCCCTCCCATAACTAGCCTCTGGTGAGGGAGATCATCACCAGGTAAAAAGCAGTCCCACCACCACTGCAAGCTATTATTACCTGTTTGAATGAACAAATTGCAACAGTTTGTTTTAATTAGTATTAAAGATACCACGAACCCTACATGTCTAGTTCTAATTTGAACTGCTGTCAGCCAATGCAGTAAATATTGAGATTAATCTCAACAACTGTGCATTTAAGGTTCACTTGCTAAACTAAAACACCTGTGGAGGGGGTAGAAGAGAAATGAGAGCTCTTAATCACAAATAGCCACTTAGGCAGTTATATTAATTCAGATAACATCTTCGATTTGCAGTTGTAGCTTTTGCAGCTTTTCCCAGCCTCGGATTAGCATTTCAAAAATTTAAAGGTATAATTGATGTATGTCATTTTAGACCTCTGTTGTCACCTCTGGATTCCTGCTGCCATGGATTGTGGGTACCTCTTCAGAACTGCTTTCTTTGGATACACTTGTTTATTGCTACTATAAAAAAGCCACCTCACCATAAGATAGACATTGAGGGTCTGGAGTGAGTGCAGGGAAGGGAACAGAGCTGGGAAGGGTCTGGAGCACAAGGCTGAGGAGGAGCAGCTGAGGGAGCTGGGGGCTCAGCCTGGAGAAAAGGAGGCTCAGGAGGAGCCTTTCCACTCTCCACAACTCCCTGAGAGGATGCTGTAGAGGTGGGAGTTGGTTTGTTTCCCCACATAACAAGTGATAGGACAAAGGGAAACAGCCTAACTTGTGCTGGGGAGGTTTAGCTGGAATATTAGGGAAAATTTCCTCAGTGAAAGGATTATCAGGGATTGGAACAGCCTGTCCAGGGCAGTGGGGAGTGACCATCCCCAAGGGAATTTAAAGACGTGTGCATGTGGCACTTGGGGACATGGGTTAGTGGTGGGCTTGGCAGTGCTCAGTGATCTTAGAGGTCTTTTCCAACCTGAATGGCTTTACAATTCTAAACACTTTTTCAGGGAGGAAAGGAGAGACTTTTTTTGGCTTTTGATTAGGGGCAAAAAGCCCACCACATGTGTGTGTATTTATGTACCTATGTGTGTATATGTTCTGGTTGGTTTTAAGCAAGTAGGTTACATCAAAAAATAGTTGCTTGGAGGGGAGGAAATATTGTTAAAAATATTTTAGAAAAGGTGATATTTCTCTGATTTTCTGCTAGTAGTTTTGCTCAGGAAGCCACTGCTGTCAGTGCTATACAAATATTCTAGGGCCCATTTTGTGAAGAATTATCTCATTCTCACTACCATTTTGTGAAAAAGATGTTTCTATTTATTTGAATGGAAAATGCTGCATAATGCACTCCAATGAGTAATCTAAAATAAGTGCAGTGATACATTTTAGTTTGCTGAATATCTTACTGCAAACCAAGTTTTAGTGATAACACACATGCCTGTATTACTTTGCTTAGGTTTAAAAATGTAGGTTTATTTACAGTAGAGAAAATACTTTGTTTGCTTCTAGTGTAATGTAAGAGTACAACCTGAAAAGATTTGCTTCCAGTAACAAAAAGACAAAAGTCTATTAGATGGAGAAACACACTGATGAATTGACAAACATATAAAAGAATTAAAGGCTGTCAATAAGGTTGTAAATTGCTGTTTTCAAGTTGCCCTAATCTTTGCTATGATGAAACAACAACAATAATAATAATAATAATCAGGAGTAACAGAAACTTAAAAATAATTTAAGTCCAGTTTTAAATCTGAAATTGACTTTTAACTATCTACATTAAATTTTAAATATTTTTTTTCTGAGCAGAAAGGACTTGCTGATATGTGCTGATAACAAGCATCATGAAGAGCCTGCTTCATGTCACTAAAAAAATTAAAACTAGGAAAGATCTAGGATACTAGGATGGTAGGAAATGACCTAACATAACATTTTAATTCAAGATATTCAGAAATACTAATACTAATTTTGTATTAAACAGAAATTGTGGATATTTTTACAGTTGTTATTCCTGCAGATAAAATGTACTTATGTGGGCTTGATTCTGCAAATAGTCTTCTAAGTTTAATACATGTGAGAGAATAAAATTAAAGTTTGATAGCAAAAAAACCCTCCTGTACTGCCAGTCTTAACAATCATGTGACAACACGATTGCTGGCACAACAAAAAAAAAGTATGAATGTCTCTAATTTTAAAAGGAATCCAGATTATTTTTCATTTACTTTCTAGTTATTAAACTACAGGGCCTAGGTGCTGTCAGTATTTCCCTTCAGCTATCAAATGCAGAGACTGGAATTAAAAGAACCCCCAAACACCCTATATATTCCCTACATCCCAAGACATGCAGGAGCTGTTAATAATCTGTCCCTGAGGGAGGTGGATCCCCCAAGATCGCTCCAAGTACCCTTGGCAACATCAACCACCACAGGGTGCTCAGGAAGGTCCTGTTGTGGCAACACTGACTGGGAGAGTGGAGAAGAGGAAGCAGCTCATTTGAAACAGCAAATTACAAAAGCAAAGGTCAAAGATGAGACTGCAAAGAAAACCAAGTGCTCAGGAGAAAACCCAGCCAAGCCACGAAGCAGCATTCACTTCCATGCCATTTTGTTCCTATTGGAGCAGCTATCCTAGCAAGAGCTGCAGCACTGGGGGAGCAGAGCAGTTGGAGATGCAAAGGGACTTAAGGAAAGGGGACAAAAACCACACCACACAGACTTAACACATTGTATACATAGCTCTGCTTTTTTTCTTTTTTTTTTTTTCCTTTTTAAACAGTGTTTAAGAAAAATATGCTGTGTTACCATAACAAACTAAAATACTCTCTCAACCTCTTAAGAGTTTAGTTTTTGTTTTCAACTATTTTGGTTCCACCTAGGTTTTATTTTTCCTTGTCTACTTCACAAAACCTTTTCTCAATATTAATGGCTTCAGGAAGAAGAAATAAGGGAGAATTATGAGCACAGAAGAGAGCTCACAGTGTTGTTCCTTTCTCTTGTGCACTACAGGCAGGCAGGGGTACAGAAGAAATAGGGCATAATGTTTTTATAGAATACAGTCAGACAGGAATTCCAGCTGGCATTCACTAAGCAAAAGGGAACATTTTCCTCATCTAAAATAATTGTTTAAATCCCAGCCATACATAGCTCTGGAATAATGGGGTCACTTATTTTCCACTAGTTCAGTAGGATGCTGCAGCAAGCTAATGATTCCATGAGACAGACGGTTTAAAGCATCGATTTGCTGCAAATTGCTCAATCCATAACTAATGAGCAGCTCTACAGATTTTCAGTGAATCAATCCCATTAGAATTTACAGTTTGCATAAGATCATATTACTCAATCTGTGGACACAGAACGAGCTGGGATTTTTTTTTGTAACCTTCAGCAGCCCCTTGTTGTTGCTGGTTTTTTTTTAAACTCATTTCTATTGGTAGGTTGGCTAAAAATCCCTCTCTTGAGGGTCTGACAACATGCCTGAAAAAATACACTATCCACTTCTACATAGGCACACATGCATCCCCTGTCAAGCCCTAAATATTCCCTTGTAGAAGACAGTTAACATCCAAAAGGCAAGACGAGAGGACAGATGGGATTCAGTCTCTGTCCCCTGCAGCACTGCAGCCCTGCCCCAGCTGGGAGGTGGATTATGTTTTTTACACCTGTAAGAATGTGAAGTTAGATGGCAACTGCTATTTGGACCCACAGAAGTAATTCTTCATAACAAGCTGAAATCTCTCCCTTGTGAAAAAAGTAGCAAAGGCAAAAAACCTCTATGGATCAAGTGACAGGACTTTTGTCACACATCTGCAGGGTAGAAACAGGAAATGGAGAACTACGCTTGCTAACAGATCAAGTTCTGCAATACTTTATTACTGGGTGTGCCAGTAGGTTTGTACCACATTTTCCCCAGGCTTTGTAAGGAAAGGGTCAGTTCTACCATTATCAATTACTACAACAAGATCATTTCAGGCAAAACAGTTATAGGCAAGCAGAAGTTCAAATCCTGTCAATGAATTCATAGACTCTGAAAAAACATTGTATTGGTTGTTACAAAAGAGCTGTGGCTGGAAGGGTGTTTGTTAGTAGGGGAGTGTTGAGTCATCCCACTCCAACTGCTCTTGCCTGGTGGCATTCTGTTTGTCTCCCTTTTGGACAACCACTTCCTCCTCCTCGTCCTCCTCTTCCTCCTCTTCACTTTCATCTGATTCAGCACTGGTTGTGTCTTCCTCTTCATCATCTATGTCTTCTTCCTCACTCTCCTCTTCTGCCTGGTGTGGCTTTTCATATTTCTACAATACATTTAAAGAAATGAAAGAGTGACAGTAGCAGAAAGGTGCCAGCCGGTGGCTGCCACAAAGGAGCACTTAGTCTACTTTCAGAAATGCTAACATGCTGGGGAAATCTGCTTTCCATCATTATGTGATTATTAGGCACCAAATCTCATACATGCTGGTAGCAAAGATTCAAAACCTACTCTAAGAAGAATGGAATGTCAATAAGCAATCTCCTTTGTTAGTCATGCTGCCAAAATTTTAACCTTCAACATCAGCTGTTTTAAACTGCTGATGATTTCCTCTCCTTTTAGTGTATAGGCGCTTACATTAAAAGGTTAAAACCAAAGAATCTACATCATCTTGGGTACCTACAAACAGACATGGATGGAGGGGAAGTGATGCTGTACCCAAGAATTATTTACCATCTTTAATAATTATACTTTGCAACAAATCTGAAGTTCTGAATTACATCTTATCAAAGTGTGCAGAGCTGAGAACTGAGATGAGTCCTGAGTGTGCCAACACACAACTGAACAACTGCACCCTGAAAGAGGCTCAAAGCCCGCTGGCAGCCCATGCAGTGCCTCGTGGCAGTGCAGGACAGTGCTGTCCTCAGCTCAGTACCTCCATGGGGTTGACGGTGATGGTGAGGGCAGAGTCATCCCAGTCCATCTCGCTGTCCTTGCCGCCCTCGTGCTCGGCGGAGCCGTGCTGGTGGGCTGTGCGGATGCGATACACACCCAGCGTGATGACGAACACCAGGATGCTCACACAGATGATGATCACCATCGTGGCCACGCTGGGAACAACTGGCACACAGGGTGGGAAAGGGAATGGGCTTAGATTTGTGGGACAAGTCACCCAAACCCCACTAAATACCTGGTCAGTTTGTAACCCACAGCACCCCTTCCTTTGGAGTCAGGCTCAGGACAGACACCTGCCATGTGCCTGGGATGACAGACAGTGTTGACAAGTGCCTACCCACAATACAATTTCTTCCTTTTGTTTAGAAAGGAGTGGTAGAAATTAATATGGTAAATACAGGTGTACGAAGACAATATGAACCTAAATATTACCCTTCATAGTATTCTTTACTAGAAACAAGACATTTTCCTTTTGATGTCTGAGTAATAAAACTTTAAAAAAAGGATACCACGTTTTAATTACAAAGTACCTCTTTGGACAGAACAGTATTTGATGTTACCTTCTTTCACACCTGTGCAAGGGTCTCTGTGAGGTTACAGAAGCTGAAACAATGGACCTCAGGGCTTTTGTCTGTCGACCAGGCTGAGCCACAAGGGAAACACTGACACACCTGAATCACTGTGAGCAGTCTCTGTGAAGGTGTCACATACCTGAGTTGTGAACTGCACTTACAGTCCCCTCAGGGTGCTGAACAGATTGGAGAAATTGGGGTTGGACTATCATGTGATTTACATGGTCCATGAAGTTGGAGTTGGAACTGTGTAGAATATTAACCTGGGACAAGAGAAAAATAAGAGATCAGATACTAAAAGGTGTTTTATACTCCACACCTGCTGGCTCCATATATCACATTGGACTGGGATGTTCATCAGCAGACAGGAACATTATTATAGAGATGCTAAAGGCAAAATGAACTCTTTTTTTTTATGTCAGTGAAAAATACATAGCTTAATATATTTCTACTTTCTAGCATGAAAAATGCTTTCTAACCTTTCTGGCTATTGACTGTGAAGTGGCACAGAACAGGATTGTTTTGATTCACCTATTTGGGTAAGTCGTGACATTTCCTTCTCTCTATACTAAACAGCTTTTAGGTGTTATTTATTCATAACATTATTAAATAATTGCTAATTTTATTAACAATTAGTTGTTTTTATAAACAATTACTAAGTTTTGACCCTATTGCTAAGTAGGTCCTGCGATTTCCTCTAGTTACCTGGTGCCTGGGCTGTAGGCCTTGGTGCTGGGTCAGAAAACACAAGTCAATCATTGCTCACCTCCAGGTTGAACTCATTGCTGGTGTACCGCCCGTTGAGCTCGGAGCACTTGACCCTGAACTTCCTGTCCGAGGTGGCCGCCGTGCCCCAGTTGCGGTAGCGGAGCTGGCGCAGCACCTGCTCGTAGCTGAACATGCTGTCCACACCTGCAGGGGGGAGGGCAGGGACAGCCTCAGGGACAGCCATGGAACACTGCTCTGGGCAGCACAGGACACAGCAGCTGCTCACACAAAACAAGGGACTCGGCAGAATGGGCTGGAAGTGACGGTGCATCGAATGCTCCCTGCTACTTGATTATGGGAGAATAGTTGGTAGAATTGAATGTAAGTCCCTGATGGAGAAGGGTAAATACAACAAAGGTACAGAATAAACTGCTTAGTGATCAGAAAAAGATGGCTAATGTACCATCATTATACAGGTATAATATATATAATATACTGAGGAATCCCCTCATTCCCACAGTGATGGACCACAGGAGTCCCAGTTTAAAGAAAGCAGTAATGCTGTTTTCCTTACTTGGGGGGTAGCAGGAGGGATGCTGAGATCCCAAAGAGCAAACACAGCACACCAAGAGATTAAGAAGTAACTGGGTTTTTTAGGATACAGTCACCCTTGGGATATTTTTATGGCTACTAAATCACAGATTTCTGTCTAATTTCATACATACTAGAGCTTTCATTCCAATATATAACTGATGTGGCAAAATAAGGGAAAAGAAATTTCATGAACTTACCATAGATTGAATATCCTGCAGTAGAATTTGTGGCATCTAGATGTTTTCCCTGAAGCTCCCTATGATCCAGTTCTAAACACTCTTGTTCAGGGTCTAGCTCTGCACCAATGACCAAAATATCACAGAAATCCAAGTTGTGCAGCATTTCCTCTACTACCACTTGCTTATTTGCTGTGAATCCATAGCATGTACCATGAAAAAAAAGAAGGAAATGAAGATAAATGATCACAGAACAGCTCATTTTATGTGCTTTGCATCAGGGCTTTCAATTTTTGCCAAGATGGCTGAACTGCTTTTGGTGAGATTAAATCCAGCATACTTGAAGCAAATCAAGAGAAGTGCCCAGTCTGTTCAGGTGCCTTGATGAGGAAGGCCTACAAACACCCAGTGAGATAGACTGAAAATATATTCCTTTGTAGTAAAATGCATCTTACTGGAAGTTGAAAACTGAAATTTGATCTTGGAAATAAAAAATCTGGGTTTCAATGCTGTATCAATACCAGGTTTCTCAAGAAAAACCAAACTGGAAAAATACACATCAAACACATCTATGCTTGGATGATTCTCTCAGTTACTCTATGCCCCATGAACAATTTGCATTACAAAGACCTGGCCACCTATCCAAGAGCAAATGGCAAGATCCTGTGCTGTGTGACTTTAAGTTAGAAACTGACTGTCCTTCAATATGTACAAGTTAAAAAATAATTCTGTCACTGGAAAAAGAGTAGCATATCAATATTTAAATTCTCTGATCAACTAGGACAGAGTGTGTGGCAAACCTGCTTAACCAGCTCCCTGAGGGCACCAGAGCCACAGACACTGCAAACCTGGAGCTTCCTGCCCATTTTGTGAATTTGATTGTGGAGGCTGCATTGGAAAGGCAGGCACAGCCTGATGCCCTAGATTCCCAACTCCTGCTGCAGTGAATTTGGGTGCCTGAACTCTAGCTACAGCTGTAACATACCCCAAAATGAAGATCAACTCAAATTTGTAGGCTTCTGGGAATCCATGCCCTTTAACTTGCATATCATTACCCATTTTCTCTTCTTCAGAAATGTTCATTTAGGTGCTGCTTATTCTAGTCCAACAAACAGTGTTCAGAATGATTCCTCAAATTAATAGACATTTCATTAGCCTTGTACACAAACATCCAAAAGGAAGGTTCCTTTACACACAATGATTTTAAACTTTATACTTTTGAACATTCACTTAGTGTTGAATCATAATACAACACATTGCTCAGGATTAGAACATACTGTCATAATTGAAAAGAAATCTTTTAAAATTATTATATTTGCATTTTGTAGGTGTGAAACTGAGGCACAAGATTACTTTCTCAATTATCACTCACAAGCCAGTATCAGAGCTGGAAACATAAGACCAGACTAAAGCTTCAACTATTGGTCAATTACTGCTTTTCACTTTATCAGCACAATTAACAAAATTCTGTAACAAGTAGAGACATTCTAATGAAAATATCCTACCTAAAAAAATATGAAAAGATGAGTGGAAAGGAATTATTTTGAAGTATACTGAAACACTAAATGGAAAATCTGCTTTCTTTGAAGCATATTCTGATCTGCTGCTATTTAACACATTTTTCAATGTGTTGAGTTGAATTTCTTCAGTATAGCATTACTGTGGCTGAATTAATGTGGGTGAAGTGACTTTGTGTTATTTGTTTGCACCATCCTTTGAAAAATATGAGGAGACGTTACAAAACGAGTAACAATATTTAAAAGAAAGGCACAAACCTCTGTCATGTTCCCTTAAGTCCAAAGGATGCTCCATTTTAGTGACTGTGCTGACAATCCTGATGTCAGGGAGCAAAATAACACCTCTTTCACTTTCAAACTGTGCAGCTGGTCGAGCAAAGTGGTCCATCCCAGTTATTGTAATCTTGGGCTCATTGGCCTGAAACACCATTACATAGGCATCTATATCTGGGATACTAATGCAGACATCTTCACCAAAACATCTGAAAAAACACATTATTCATTAACTGCATGTAACACATCGCAGATCAGAGGTGTGTGGCACTGGCACTGCCCCAAACCCACCTGGTGGCCCCCAGATCAGGCTAATTCATCCTTGGTCACTGCCACACATAAGGACAACATTCCTGTACCACCAGGTTCACAGGCCAGCAGGGAGAGGAACAGCTCCATCCCTGCCCACCTTCCCAGCTACTCACACTGAGGCACAAGCTCAGTCTTTCCTAAGGTCACTATCAGAAGAATATTTTAATGTTTAATTGACATTTATCAAAGTGCTGAATGGTTAAAAAAGTTAATTAGATGATAACAACCAACTTTAATAAACCTAGCATTCAAAAGTGATAGCTAATGAAATTAAAAGGGCCTAATTATCCATTTAAAGTGGTCCCATCATGAGCTCTTTCTGGCACCCTCCAGATTCTGCAGGAGAAAAAAGGTACTTGGACTTCCATTTTCATCTGAATCAGCACTGGGCTTTGGAAATGAATCTCCTGACAAACTCTACCTCATTTCCTCTTGGCACAGGAGCTGGGAGTGTGCAAGCTGGACTGCATCCAGTGAAACAGCCTCGGGAGCTGCTCCAACAGCAGGGCAGCCCAGCACCAGTGCCCCTGGCACCTGGGGAGAGCTGTGCCCACAGCAGCTGAGAGCCACCAGACCTGCTGCTTGTTTTCCCTGCAAAGCCCTCTCTCCCTGCCCTGTGCAGAGCTGTGCAGGGGAGCCCAGGAGGGGCTGGGGCTGTGCAAACACCCCTGTGCAGCCTCTGTCACTGTGCTGCACGGACAGGGCAGGACAGATCCTGCTGAACACCCTCCCCCAGTGCCTCAGTGACACCACACACACACACACAGCCTCTTTCAAGCAAACCCACAAATAATGTTTTTGCAGGTATGTCCTCTGCTAGATGGAACAGGCCTGCTTTAAAAACTCATGGCTCTGGCTATCTCAGAAGAAACTATAAATGTTTTAAAATAAAAGTAAATAGGATTGCAATAAATGCAAGCACGGTTCAGTCCAGACTGCATGCCCCAAACTATAAAGAGAATGCAAGTACATCACATAAACAAGAAAAGTTTCTTAAGAAGATAATATCAAAAGACAACAACCAAGTACATTGGCATAAAAGTACATTAAATTAATCCTTTAGGTTCAATAACAAAGCAGTATGATTTATCAATTTAATTTAGCCAAAATGATTCTTTTTTACGTGGCCAAAGAAAAAAGTAATTCATTAAAAATGTTCCTAATCTGTTCAATTCAGCTGAAGTATAACTTACTGGACTTTAGATGAGACTTTGAGACGTCGTACGCCTGCAGTAGGAAACTGTCTGGAATTGATGTATGAGACCTTTTGGAGGGCTTGATTTATATTCTCAATGTCATCTCCTTCCATGACAAGGACTGACTGGGAAGGGTTGAAGTGATACTAGGAGAAATGCAAATAATTACTATTTAAGGCACCAGGTACAGAGTACAAAATAATATATTTTTAAGGAATGTTGCACAGACATGAGTTTAAAATTAAAGAATTTAAGAAAAAAAAATCTTAGTAGCTATCATTGGCTGAATCCACATGTTCCCTAAAACATGTACTTGTATCAGTCACCTAAATAACTACTGCTATAATTAATTTTGTAGTAAATTAATCCAGATTTGCTGTACTTTGCCCAGCCTTATCAACCTTGCTGATACTATTTCTGCAGCAATTTCCAATACAATTTATTTTTGAACTCTGTAGACTTCAAAACCTTAATGTACCACCAGATTATTCCCATGTAATCTTTTTAGGTTAAACACATTCCCCACATAAAAGCACTGCCTTGAGCCAGCCTAGCAGAAGCACATTTTGGCTCCTTCTGTGTGGTTTTATCCTGGGCTACCTTCCTGAGATATATTTCAACATGAACAAACAAAACAATTATAATATTTGCCTCCTACATCTTCATTAACATCAGGCACACTGAAGGGGACTCTCCATTGTGCCTGATGATCAATAAGGGTGCTGTGATTGAAGATGGAGCTGCTCCTTGCACAGAGCTGCTCCCTTGGGCCAGCAAAGCCTGCAGAGTCACTGCCTGCTCTCAGCCCCTAGCCTTCTCTGCTCCTGCACCAAACACAAATCAGTCTTGATGACCAAGAAACTTTGCCACCATGGTGACATAATCAATGACTGATTTTTGCCTTCACTGTAATTAATCCTAATTCCATGTTTTGTCTGTTAATTGGTTCAGTAAGCCATCTGCATTGCAGAGAAAACCAGCTTAGCCCCCTTGATGTTGCGCCCTGCTGTTGTCAGCACAGAACAGAAATGCATCCTTCTCTCCCAGGTAGTTCCTCCCCAAAGCTGGGTATTGATGTGAAGATGTTCTGTTAAATACAGACCATGGCTGCCTACACTTCCTTACTGCCAGAAAGGTTAAAAAGCAAAACATCAAACAGCCTGGGAAGGACAGGATGAAGCACAGGGTTCTCTGGCAAACAGAACATGGAGGACTGGGTTTAAAGCTTGTGCAGGGAGGTCACAGCACCCTGAAGGGTGTTTTTTAACAAAGAGGAGGACTAACACGAGCCCCAGCCTGCACACACTCCTTTTTCCTCTCTTTAAGCTAGCAGTAGTAGAGAATGAAATTAGCAAAAGGAGACTCTAGGTAGCTAGCCAGTTAATAGCTCAGCTGCCAAACCAGCTGGAATGCTGCCAAGGGGACCAGAGAAAGCCCCAGTCTGAGCCATTTTTGTCTTTCTCATTAAAAAAAGCTAAAAATAGCAACAGTTTAGACAGCATCTCAGAGAGCTGTTACAGACACCTGAAATTAGGCTGCAGCCCAAAAACGTCCAACACTATCCTGTCACAAACTGCTGCTGTTTTCATAGGTGGTTAAAGGGTGAATCTCCATGATCCCAAAGTGCCCAGAAACACCTTCCAGCATCAGTTTGCCAACACTGACCCTGCAGACAGCACGAGAACAGCCCCACAGAACCCATCCTGTCACCTGTCACACGGGCCTGTCTGGGAGCAGCTGTGTATATTCTTGACACCACAACACCTTTCTCTCTCATTCTGCTGTTCAAGGTCAGGCAACTGTTCTGCTTGCAGCTGAGCTGCTTCCTGCCAGCCCCTAAAGAAACCCTTCCACAATCTGTCTCTGGCTGCTCCTTTCATTTCTGCCTCCTGCTGTTGCACTTACTTGGCTTGCTGAGGCAGTAAAAGCAACATCAGTAACTTTAAAAAACCCACTATGCCTCATCTGTATTTCAGAAAATGAAGATGTTTTGAAGGTTTGCAAAAGCATGAAAAGGCAGAAAACAATCCTTTGTCTTCCTTTCTCCCTCTGCACTGCCAGTACTGCAAGGCAGGCAGTCACACATGCTGGAGCAGCAGTGGGTGGCAGAATAGGGATTTTCCCAAGCCCATGACACTAGGGTGGCTCAAATATTGTCAGGCTTCAGAGTGCAACAACAGGGGAGGAATTACTGCTTTTAAGCACCACAGACCAAGTGCACAGTGCTTTAATTCATGGCAAATCCCAGCAAAGGACTTATTATTAGCCATACACATGAGGGTTCCAGAAATCCCAACCTGCTCCTTGTATTCATTGCCCTTCAAAAACAGCTTTTACCTACCCCTGTGTGATGTTGCTGTGAGAAGCAGCAATGTGAAATTCTTAATGATGTCACTGGTAGGATGACAAAAGAAGATTCTTTGGTGTCTTTCCTCATATGTAAAGTTAGAGCTAGCAAAATTCCTCCTTACCTTTGCACTTTCAATTTTCATTTTCACCCTTGTTGTCAGAAAATGTATCAGTTAAATTGCACCACTGCAACCTATCATCACCTGGACAGACATTTGAGTGTATTTCAAGGCAGTCTGTACAATGGAAAGGTTTAGCTAATAAAATGTCCTACATGGCATTCCCACTGCATGCTCCAGAGAAGTGTTACAGCAGCATCCTCCTCCCCCCTGAAAATCACCACACTGTGCACTTTCACAGGACACACTCTCAGCAGCCAAAGGAAATTCCTGGTTTGGGTTGGAAGCTCAGCTCCTTTGGCAGTTGCATTTGTGTGCCAGAAAACAGCTTCACAGTGCACTTAGGCTAAGCACCAGAACACTGTCACCTAACGATGGTGTCAGGAGAGGAAAACTGACAGTGCAGCTCATGGCAGCACTGGAATAGCCAAGATCCTACATGAGTATCCAAAGAATGGAATTTGTCTGAATGAATGCAAAGCAATCTGGCCAGGTCAACTGGTCAGAATTTCCTGTCAGTTGTTCTCCAGTCTTAGAAAAAGTTCTACATTACCAGTAGTCATATGTATAATGAAGATGGATAATGACTTCTATTCAAATCTAAACATTTGATTTCTTGACTTTAGCAGTTTTTATTGTTCAGTTTTCATGTACCATAAAGTCTTCCTCTTTGAACACACTGAATTTTAGAATACTATTGCATTAGGACTTATGTATTCCCCTGCTTTAAAACTACTTGAGATCAAAATTCAATAAATCTTTGGAATCACGTCTATTTCTGTAGAAGTAACAAAATAAGCATGAAAACACAGCATGGCAATTCATACAGACTCTGAAATATCAGCAGTGCCTTACTTTCTGATCATCTAGCTTTGCAATAATGGAAACATTTTTCTTTGCAGTGTCACTGCTCTTCTACTGTTCTGCTTTTTCTTTGCATGATTTTATGGGAAATTACATTGCTTCTGGGAGTACATTTGTACTGTGTGTACTCTACCTTGGGCTCTCCACTTCATAAATCAGATCTAAATTTTTATCAAAGATGATGTCAGTTCATCTCTCACCTTTATTCCTTGGCCAAGACTCTCAAGAGAATTAATATCCAGACCTTCCTTGCAGGCCTGCAAACAGGAAATCACTTTCTGACTCTCAATTTTCCCTGGCCGGATTGTCAGACTTGCCAGGCTGCCATGGAAATACTGAGCAAACCTGGGCTTGGTGACTTCACCTCCTGCAAGAAAGAGAATGCAAAATGGTTATTGGTACCAACACACAAACCACACATCTAGTAAATCACTTCATGTTTTAACACATTTAAAGAATTTCTATCCCTCTTAGCCAAGTATATATTCAAGATCCCATTTATTGTGGTACAGTGGAATGTCTTTGTGGGTTGTGGGGTGATACCTGGTAGCAGGCTGTGTCTTTCAGACTCTTGTTTTTCCAGGATTCTATTCAGGTGTTTATAAAGCTGTGATAGCAAACCCAGAGGTGAAACATAGTTTTCCAAATACATACAAGGAAGCACGTGATTTTTAAAAATTAACTTATTAAAGTAATCAAACACCAATTTAATAACAATTTATTTATCAAGAACCTGTATTCACAAGTGTTCCATTCACCACAAGGTCACTCACCTCTGCCTTTCTCCCCCAAAGCTGCCAGCAGCAGATGAGCTGAGAGCCGTGGCTGTGTGTTACACAAACTGCACACTGCCTGTGCAGAGCTGTCTGAGGCCATGCTGTGAACTCCAGCAGTGAACATGGACCTCAGCACCTTTTCTAAAAGGCTGAGAGCTCTGTCCCTGACCCAAAGTGGCTCATTTGGTGCCACATCAGCTGCTGTCACTGTGCTGCACGAGCCCCTCTGGACACGCTCGCTTCGCTTTCACTCCAGGCAGCTCCCGAGGAAGACTGATCTTTAGGAGCTGTCAATAAAACGTGATTACAGACTGCCTGCTCCAGCGATCAGAGCATCTCAATTACTCTTGGGACGGTTAGTGATTTACTCATCCTCCTTTAGGAGACTTTTTAGAGCTTGTCTTTCCTGCAAGTGTTATCTCTCGCAGTGCATGTGAAATACTGCCTACCTCGAGCCTGGGAGGGCTAAGGGAGCCACACAGCAGTGAGCCATGCAGACTAATTGGATTAGCACTTGATAAGCTGTTGATAAGGTGTTGTAATTGGTAGATAACTCATCTCTACAGTGTTTGTAGCTTCCGTGTCAAACAACCTGGTTTTGCCAGGCAAGATAGCTCAAGCTTGAACTTTAACTGGAAGATCTGTGTGTGGATAGGGATGTTAGGAGTTAGGATAGGGATGAAGTGGCACATTTTCTTTACACTGCTGTTGTTACCTAAAAACCTGAAAACCCTCCCTTCCAGTCCCTGCAGGATGAGCATTAAGAAGACTTGAGCTATTTTATATAGTGAAGAAAATACACACTGGTGTACTGACAGGAAAGAGGTGTCCAAGCAGGCTGTTTCTTCAGAGAAGTAGGCAGGTTTTGTTCTTTTTTCCTTAACATTGCAACATAAACTGCTTCTCTTTTTTTTTTTTTTTGCCCAAAAGAAAGGTTCCCAAGGAGAGATTATTCTTCTCCTCTCTCATTCATTTGTCCATTACACAGGAAATTTCCTCTAGGCAGAGTTCTGTTGAGATTTCATAGAAACTTTCACATATACAACAGCTGATGGTCAGCATTTCTGATATTTACCAAGACAATTATTTGGTAATTATTTCGTAAATCGATAGTACATTATGGGGACACTGGCTTTTCAGTCAAAATGCTGTTATATTTATCTGTTGACATTGTCTTTGAAAGTAAATATTGCCACTAATACAGCAGTAATGTATCTGGACAGGAAAAGGTAAGCCTAATTTTAAAAAAAAACCAAACAAAAGCAAACATCTTAAAAGGAAATAAAGAGAAAACCAATTACAGAAGAAGGACTCACATTTAGTTTGAACCTTCACATGCTCATATCACTACAGAATTGTGAAGACAGCAAGTTCCAAAGCTAAAATACCAACAACTAATCCTGGAGCTTAGAAATTTAGAAACCTATAGTGAATCTACCATTAGGTCTTAATAGCTCTGAGGAGATGCAAAATGAGAAGCAGGCTCAGATGAGTAAATGTATTTAAATGTGAAACACACTCATTAAAACGTATATAAAGGACCAGACAAGAAGCTAAAATAAAGAACTCAGTGCTGTGGCTTTGCTTGACAGAAACAAACAGGATAAACCAAAGCAAAGCTGCAGAACTACATGGCTGATGCTTACATCCATGAACAAATTTTGGGGGCTTTTTCACTTTGGACTAGTTCTTCTCTGGTGTTACTGACAAAGGACTCACATTGTGAGGTCATTAGCAGTGATACAGTAATTGCCCATAAATCACTCAATACAGAGGGTATTCACTGTACCTAAGACACACTTTTAAAAAATGCTGGTGCACAAGGAGGTATTACCACCTTGGAGATATATAATTCTTCTTTAAAGTCACCTGTCTAACCACCAACACAAAAGCATGGAAGAGAACATGAGTATTTCCAGGAATAAGCTTTTAAAATACTGTGAAAATACAGGCACTACAAAAATATTGAGCATTGAAAGAACAAGGCTTACATACCCTGTTCACAGGAATAAAGGATGGGGTTTGTGCAGGTGCACAGAGCGATGCTGGACTGTAAAGGAGGTGATGCAATCTTAGTTTGGGACAGGCTAGCAACTATTATTTAAACAAAACAACAACAAAACAACAACACCACAAAAAAGGAAGTATTTCAAGAAGATACGAGTGCAAAATAGCTGGGAGGAGCAGAGCAAATCTGCAGAGCATGGCCATGGGGATGCTAGGGTGATCCAGGCTGGGACAATGCACCTGAACAACTGAGAGCAGAGTCTGCAGGGACACTGAGGGTGAGGCAGTCTGTCCCCAGCCCCAAGACAGGAACAGCTGTACTTAATCACTTCTTGACAATATTGCCTGAGCTTTCAAAACTCTGCTGAAGACAGAGTTTCCCCAAGCAATGCACTGCAATGACCACTGACCCTCTGAGGGGGATGTTTATTCCTAGCAGGGAATGTCAGCTGTCAGAATACACCTGTATCATTTTCCTTTGCCAGGCTGAACAAGGACTTCTCCTTACATCTCCCATCTAACACCAGACTGTGAACATCCTTGCTGCTCTTCCTGGAACTTCTGCTCTTATCTGAAGTACTAAACACAATGTAGTGTTCTTGCCATTGCATGTGTAACACGGGATGTGCCTGTTCATCCTGGGCAGTGAGAACTCCAGCTTTTAATCACATGAGAAAACAAGAACACTTCAAAAGAGAATACTACCTTATACTTTAGCAGGAAAAGAAACCAGATTGCTAAATAAGCCTTCCACAAGCACCTTTCACCAATGTTAAAGGCAAAATCATATACCTGCCAATTCTGAACTGGAAGGTGAATAGAAGTCATTGTACCTGACTCTTCTTACAGCTGCTTGTAATTGCAGCATGCTGGCATTTTGATATTCTTCTGTCTCAGCATTTCAGAATCTTCTCAGCTCAGTGGGGTATGTTAGCTGCTGATGTTCCCATTGCCAATAATTATTAGATTGCAAATGGACAAAATCCAACGTAATAAAACTGGGAAGCAAAAACCAAAACTCTCACTAAAATTAAAGGAATGGCCTAAAGCCAGTTTCCTACAATCCTGCTTTCTAGCTTTGATAAAATGTTTTATTCATACTTGGTTCTACTGTATTAGTGTGTTTGAAAGCTGTCTTTCCTTCTGCTTCTGCAATCTGATATTCTTTGAGTATTTGACTTCAGCTTCTCAGTGGGTGGAAATTTAGCCAAGGATGGCCAATCTCCAAGTCCCTAGTCACTCTAAAATTCTGAGCTCCCAAGACTAGATGAGCATAAATATATTTAATCTGGCATGAACACGATAATTCTGTTGCACGTTTCAGCACAATGGATAACTGTACCTAATGCTGACAGCGACATTTTACAGAGTATTATCCAAATTCTTCTAAATACTGATTTTTCAAATACACATCCTTTGACCCTCAGCATGATTCATTTCAGGCTCCCTATGTAGCTATAGGCAGCTCAGTCGGGGGCTTCACTGGGCAGGAGGATGCTCAGTTCCACTGCCTGGATTTGACCAGCACTGAAGTTATCCCTGCTAAGAAACAACTGAGAAAAGACATGAGCTGCTCCCAACATCCCTTACTGCTTTAAAACACTTAGAGCTCTTGGTTCTGACACCAGACTGAGCCTAAGAAATATTTTTGGGATAATGAAGAAGTCCTAAATAGATTACACAGAAAACAAACTGTAGCTCCAGTGAGGAAGGTCATGAGGTAATCCAAGTATACTAAAATTTGTAATGGTTCTGTAACACAGCATCTCCAGTTTCTCTCCAGAGCTCAGCACAGCCAGTTAACCTGGATTGCCTCAGCAAGTTTCATGGGACTTCTTTGCTGTCAGGGTCTTTTTGCCCTTTCCTGTGAGTGAAATACTGCTGGGACACAGATCATCTCCATGAAGATGTTGGTGAGTTCTGAGAGAATGAGAAAACCTACTCCTCAACTGTGCTGCATCTTGTGTTTCACTCAGCACTGTGTTTATTGATTGCTATGGATTAATATGCTGTGAGTGCTAATTCTTGGGGGACAGTTAAGTAGTTAAGGCTGATGGATGATATGGCCAAGAGAGGAAAACAGAACCTTCCCCACTGTCAGGGAATTAAGTTCATGTCATAACAAAAAAAAAGACCGAAACTACACCACAGAACAACATCTTCTATTCTTTTTACAGTTCCTTCCATGACAAATTTTTGAAGCTACTTTTTCCTCTTCCTGAAATGTAAATGTTGTGGTCGCCATCACAGTTGTGAGGGAACACAAGCCACAGGGTTCAGAGCTTGATGGTAAAATTGTGCATTGCTTTTCACCCCTGACCCAGCACACACCAACACTCCCAAAGTCTGGCAGATACAGGAGGATGGATGTTGGCTTTTAGCATTAATTCAACCCTAGTGAAGGGAAGATGGTGCCAACAGAGTGTGGAGGTGTCCAGAGGAGCCATGACACCCATAATTATTCACTGTAATGCTGTTCACTCCTTAGTCATTGTCAAAGTAGCATGCAGCACATCTTTCACTTGCTAAAACTGTTTTCTGGACTGAGATTCTTCTGTGCTGGTTCTGATCTCTTTTGCTGCTGGAATTATCTAAACAACAAGAGCTCTCAGGGTATGCACAGTCAGGGAGGACTCAGCCAGCAGGACACACTCCCCTCAGAGAGTGATCAGGCTGCCACTGAAAGCAAGACTTCCCAGTATCAGCTGCTGCCTGAGATTTCAAACACACCAGACCAAATGGAGAAGGGAAACCTACTTAATTTTAGCTGAGAATGCTGCTCAAGTCTGTCTTACTTGGGGGCAGCTCAATTGGGATGACCCCTTACACACATGGAGGAAAACAAATGTTTTGTTATGAACAGCTGAAGACCCCCAGATGAACAATTTAGAGGGGTTAAGACCTGTTACCTGCAGACACCTTCTGATTGCAGCCATGAAGAGCTTCTGTTAGATATAACATCCTCTATCTGTTAGATATAACATGGGAGAGTCCAGGGGAAACTGAAGAGTCTCAGGGTTCAGACTTCACAGGGTTAAAATGCATTCATTAAAGAAGCAGAGCCTGTTTCCATGACACTTCTGTTTTGTTTTTCATTTCGCAGTGAGTTGATATAAAGTGTGACAGAATTTGATTAGCATTGAATTTTACAGTTGTTGGTTTGACTGCACAGATGTAAAGTGCTGTTTGCATTCCTTACCAATCTCTAAAGAACAATCAGGCACGTCAAAACAAGTGACTTTATTGAGCCCACAGACTCTGTAGGCTTTTTTGCTCTATCCTAATAATGAGCAAGCAATTATCAAGGCAGTCAAAGCACAATGAGGTTTTCATAGGAAATGGTGAATCAAGAGAATTTCCAACCGAGATGTGATTCTTTTAAGATATTCTAGACTCTGGTTATACGGAGCCAGATAATTAAAGAACAATTGATTATTCAGGGCCCCAACACAAAGACTGAAGTGAATCTGGGAGCAGCCACAAGACATGCTGGCTCTGAAGTCCTCAGGTCCAAGCCTCCAAATTTATCCCATCTTTTTATTATGGCAGTTTAGGGAGCTGGGCTTAATTCCCTGACAAGTAGATTGGCTGTTAAACCGGATGAAACTTAACATATATTTCAGGAGTAGCCCCAGTTAGTGACTTGACATTTTATACTCCCAGAGCTTCTCAGCACAGAAAAGTTTTAGTGGGGTTTTTTATACCACTCAGATAAAAATTAATCAGAAATTGGTCATCAAACATAGCCCCTGTTAAGTCTGTCCCTGCTCTGGGTAGATATCATAACCCAATAACCTCAGACAGCTTTAGGCTTTATCTGAAATATGAGAAGTTCAGAGAACACTAAGGGCTCCCTGCTCTTAAGTATCCAAATGCCAACGTGTCTCTGTGCAATAGATCCTTAAACCCAAAGTGGGTATAACTTACATTACAGAAGATCATTTTTCTCAGGATAATAAAAACACTCTACAATCTTTCACAATTAAGCCAATACATAAATGTTGCCCAAAAACCCTATATTTCTGTTCCCCAAAAACCATTTTTGTGCTGGTGCATAGTGCTGCATGCACAAATTCAGTTGAACAAGTGACATATATCTAGGCTGAATGGGTGACAGATTTGAATGCAAATTCAGCTCTGCAAGAAAACACCCTCCTAAACTAAACCTTCCACGTGTGTTTATATTTCTACTACAGCTGAAATTCAGCAAAGATCTGTGAAGTGCAGTGAAATCTGCTCCATCTTTCCCTTGATGAGAAGGACAATGCAGGAAGAACACTGCTGTACCCATGGAAGCATCAGGACATGGATATTCAGCATCACACACTGCTGAAATCTGCCCAGGTGCTCTTGCATGAAGGTGTGCTTCATGGTCAGGTTTGTGCAAGCTACATTATTGTGCAAGCTATATTAGCCCCTTGGCACAATCCAGAGGTGTTGGATGCACACTAGGGGGAATCTCTATCTCTTGGAGACCTTCATTTCTGGAGGCAGTACAAGGCTGAGTGATACAGGCTGCTGCTACACTGCCCATACTGTCTCTCCTTTTTCTGACCCCTCTTCAACTTTTAACTATTCAAGTTCTTCTTGCCTTGAATCATCTGTCAGTTCTCTGTCTGCACTGGGTGATTTCTGTGTCAGCAGAGGGCTGGCATGTGAGGGTAATAAGGTTATTTCACAGAAGGACTTTATAGCAAACCTGGTCTCTCCAGCACAGATTACTGTCATTAAGGAAAATGACACTAGAATACAAAAGAAAAACAGAATAGAAAACAGAAATTCCTTAGAAAACAGCCTTCTCCTGTACCCATGATGACAAAGTTGCTGTTGACAGGCTGCTCCTAAAGACCCTCCCTGTGCAGTGTCCAGCATAACTGCACTGTGAGGCTGCAGCACTGCTGAAGGGTGGCATTATCAGAAACAGTGACTCACAGCCATGGTAAACTACAGCACAACCTTGTGACAAGCCATTAACTCGTGTCACTGTGCTCCTGACAGAGCTTTAGGAGTGATACACAAACTCCTGCCCTCCCAAAATGCTCTGTATGAGCTCAAGACCTTATGTTTTCAGAGGAACCATGAGGAAGTCTGTTTTCTGCCTCTGGTACAAAATAATTATTATTATTATACCAAATTACCAAATTATTATTATACCAAATCACGTATAACTTGCTCCCTTCTTCTGTCTGCTTTTGCCACTGAATGTATAGCAATAAAGGGATCAGAGTGGGAACATATAAACCTTGGTTTATTAGGGAAGAAGTTTCTCACTCTGTAAAAGGGTTCATTTCCTACATCCTCAGATAAACTGAATCAGAAATAATGAACTCAGAGGAGAACTTCCTGGGGTAAGCTCTTGTAAAGTATGCTCCAGGACAAGCTAACGATTTGTTTGCATTGCTCAGGAGAATGAAACAGGGTGGAAAAACCTAAAAGGGAGAATAAGAACAGAAGATCATGAAATCTGATTCTATTCTTGCTGTGATGCAGATTTTTTAAGTGGCCTGAGGAAAAACTGGCTACCCTCTGGATACTGCACTTTATCCTCACAGAATAAGGGTGACTCTCCCGCCTTGCTGCACAACTGTGTGACCTCTCTATTATTTGAAAAGATCTTGAGAATCTCAAGGTAGAAGGGCAAAGCTGAAGCATTTATATTGCTAAAGAAGAAGAGAGTAATAATGAGAACCAAAGCTGAGCCTTGGGGAACTCTCTCCCATCCCAATGGACCAAGTCTGCTTATGACATCCCTTCAGGGAAGAAGGGGTTTAGAGACAGAGCCACTTCCCTCCTGTTCTCTTTGGTGTCTCTTTTGTTCTGGGAAGCAGACATGCAAGCAAGTCAATTTTGTCCTTTAGATACCCTGAGAAAGTAATTTTGCCTGAAAATTTCTTTCACCATTAGAGACAGAACAGCACTTTGGCCTTAAATAACCTGACCTACATCAAAATCACACCCTTGACAATCATCTGTGAGAGCAGTGATGTGAACAAAATTTTAAAGATGTTGAGATTAAGTTATATAATTAACCCTATGTACCTGCAGAGAAAGCTGTCAGACTTTCCCAGGGCACAGAAAGGCTTAATTCCAGGAACAGCTGAACCAGCTGTTCATTTCTGCCCTCAGTTAGTTCACTAAGAGTCCAGTTTGCTCAGCTCTATGGTCAGCATTACCTTTTCCCAGGCCTCAGGCCACTGAAATCACAGCTAAGGAGTGAACTGGGATTTGCCATGCATGAAGGTGGAATTTTGCTGGAGATGGGCTCTACCTGTCACTGCTCCTGGGTCACATGTAACCAAACCAGCAAAAAGAGTTTATCCTGAAGATAATGCTTAAACTCCCACCCTCAAATAAACCACCCTCACTGAAGTACAGCAAAACTACACAAAAAATAATTCACTCTATGCTAACCATTGTGAAGGACCCTACATCAGTGAGGTAGCTCTGCTCAGATCTTCCTTTGAATAAGCTCCCTGAAGGAAGAACCAAGGTTTTTAAATAAAACAGGAAAATTACACAGCAGTAACATCCAAAAGACCTAATTTTAAATAGATGAAGCTCATATTGATTATGCCAGAAAAAATCATGCGGCTTTCCTCATGCCCAAATTAAAGCTACTCCCCAATTAGGCTTGGTTTTAAGTAATTGGGCCAATTCCTGGGCTGCAGCAAACTTGACCCAGTGTCTGACAGACCCTGGGAAGGGTTTCTTCCATCACTTTTAAAGCCTGGCTTTCTGCTCTTTCAACCACCTCCACTCCCTGCTTGTCTCCAAGAATCTGCCCCTCAGGAAAAGGCTGATTTGCCCTCCTTTATAGAGAGTTCCTAGCACTCCAATTATTTAAAGAAATTTTGTGTAAATCAGGAACAAACAAATCAGGAAAGAGTTTTACATTGCCAGGGAAAGGGTAAAGATGTAGGAGAGATTTGCCTATTCCGCCTCAAATACTGACATTAAACAAAACCAAGGCACAGTGAGCAGCACATCATAGGCTAAAGTTTAAATTTGTCACGTAAGCCTGAAAGATTGCACATTTGGTTTGTTTTCATGTTATGGTCAGGAGAACAGTACTGATCTCAAACTGCTCTTATATTTCACTTGAGCAGCTGAAGGTAGAAATAAAAACCAACCTAAGTTTTCATAATGGATGCTGTAAACAAAGCTATAAAAGTCAGAAAACAGTTACTCAGGCATTGAAATGTTATTAATAGGAAATATGAATCTTAAAGAATTTTCCATGTCCAAGATTCCTGCATGCTATAACTCTGAGAAAGACAAGGAGGAGGTGCAAGCATGATGTTTGCTCCATATGCCCAGGCTGAGCAGCAGTGTCACTGAGGAAAGATCAGAGTCACTTGGATCACGGAGGATGCTCAGCTCCTAGAGAAGCAGCAGAACAATTCTCACCTTCCAGAGCACAACTCAACATTTTCATATAAGAGAGGGTAAATCCCTCACAGAAGGACCAGATGTTCCTATTAGTGCTAACAGAGCAAACTGCAATTCTTGTTCTTGATTTTTCACTGCCCTCTAAATCCACTCTTCCCTCTCCCTGCCAGTTCTTCAGCTGCCCCACAGCCACAATGATTTCGTTTTGCCTGTCAGCAAACCAGAGTCAGCGTGGTAAGAAAAAAAAAGAAAGCTATTTCTTCTGATTCGTTTAGTTGTCTGAGATTGTTTTTCAAATAATTTGAGTTTGACAAACGGCTGCTGTGAAGTCAGAACTGTAAAATGGTTTAGTAAAGACAGAAAAAAGGTCTTGCCCTTTCTGAGGGAAGAGTTTGGAGCAGTGTTCCCGTTCTGCCAGTGATGTGATGAAAAGGAAGGAAGCAGTCTTAGCAAACCAGAGATGGAAACTCCTCATATCCTCTTAACAAGGATGGCTGATGGCTGATGGCTCCTGAATGGCTGATGACACCAAAATCACTGCACATTTTACTGGAATAAATCATAGATTGTTGTAAAGCAGCTTTATAATGCTTTGAAAATGTAGTGGTTTGGACTATTCTTACTGGCCAAAATGTATTAGCCTAAGCACTTATTAACAGCTCCACAGAAAGTATTTAGAGTTGAAGTATTTATTTGATAGAGCCCCTTTTTCTTGAAATATACAGATTTTGAAAATTAACGTTTTGAACAGAATAGATTGGTTCTCTATGTTGAATAATTACTGTTTCACAGACAGAACTACAGTGCTGAATCTTATTAACCAAGTGACTTTCCACACCATTCATTTAAAATAGTTTGAGGTGATCAAAACACATGTATTAAAAGATAAGCCTTGTCAAAAGCAGTATCTTGAAATCTTGTTTCAAATTACCATTAAAAGTTTATCTTGTTGCATGACACATGATAGTTTATCAGAATCTTTAGCACACTGTCTTACTAAATCTTAACATTTTCATGAGGTGGAAAATTTGTTTCCACTTTTGCTGAGCTCCAATTCTCTCACTATTAAAAGAGCAATAATGTAATATTGCAGTAAATATTAACAGCAGCAATAGGCACGATTTCAGTAGTTCAAATCAGGTGTTTCACTGAAAAAGAAAAAGAATCTTATCCTGAATGGTTATTCATTAAGCCATCAAATTATCCCAGGCAAAGATAAAAACATTTGAAAACAATTTCAACTTTCTATTTGTTTAACAGCTTAAAATCAAGAACTGCTCCCCACTCCTCCAGGGGTGGCATCTGCAGCAGGAGTAACTGGAGATTCAGGTGAGGGCAGTGAGCTCCCACCAATACTGAGACTGCCAGGAAAAAACCCAAACCACTAAAGACTGCTCTTTGAGAGTAACAAAAACACTAAGTGTGGATGAAAGCAGCTAAGGGGCAGAAATAATATAAATAATGCACAAAAATACTGATGTAGACCTATGCAAAAGAACCTGGTGTAAACATGAAGTAAGGGATTAAAATAAAACCTTTTTAGCATAGCTACTGAGAAATGCAGATTTTTCAGAAGGTAATACTCCATGGTTATTCACAGTCTCTATGGCATTTGCTCATGTCTGGAAAGAACTAAATTTACAAATGACATTTGCATTTGCTAACTCTGGAACTTTGTTCTAAAAGTATTGCACCAATACTACATAACAAAAAATCAACCCATGCAAACACCAGCTAGACAAGAAACAGTCTATACTTCTGCAAATATACAGAATTACTGCAATACTGACCAGCTTATCATACCTACCTCACTGACCAATATTCTAAACTTATCAAATCTTGTTTTTAGGATTAGCGTGGCTTCATTTTTCACGTTATCATCAAAGTAAAGATTGGATCTTTACCCCAAGGTGTTCATAATCTAACTGCTGGATTTACTTTTAGTACTATTTACACTGAACAGCCCTACCACACATAAGATGTTCAAATTTTGCAAATAAGCAGAAATTAAATTGGCAAACCTGGTGATAATGGAGAAGGTGAGACCACATGAAAGTGGGGAAGAAACACAATCTATTTTAAAGCATTTTTTCCTAATTATAGTTTCCTTCAATTCATAATCTGCTTTAAGAGGGAACAAGACACAATGTAAATAGAAAATCAACGTAGAAGGGTAATGGAGACAACTATCCAAAAACAGACAAGGAGAGAAAGAGGAGCACTTCAGGCGTGAGGCAGAGAACAGACAAACAATGGCATAAGGACCAGGTAAAAAGAATAAGAGTGGGATTACAAAGGGTAGAAAACAGAAAAAGCTAATATTTGAGCAAAGGCCCATACAGGTATGGCTCAGGTGGTTGGATTTTTTGATTTATTTTACTCTCACTTTTACCTCTGGTGTATAACAGGGTGAATCAAGTAGATTACTGCAATTGCTGGTGACATACATCCAATGTGAAAAGCACAGGATTGGCCCATGAGCTGTGAAAGAAAGGTGAGGCAGGGACTGAAAAGAGATAGCTAGAGGTCTTGAACATCTAGATAGTTTGCTTAAGGCTGGAGAACAAGGGAAACAATTAAAAGAAGTGAAGACAAAAGATAAAGAAGACAATCTTTCACACTGAATAGACAAACTGTATCCAATACTTCTTCAGGTGATGAAAATGCAAAGCCTCTTAATGTCCTGTCCATTTTCCCCTTGGACTTGATTCATTAACAACTCTGGATTTACATCAGATTTTATACCATCAATCTTCCAGCAGTCTATTTCCTATGCGATCAGCCAGACCAGTAAGGCTTGTTTGCCTTGCATGCGCTGTGTCAGTGCTGTGCTCTCACCTTGCCAGCAGGCGCCCACGGTGAGCTGCATGGCGATGTGCGAGGGGTGGATGGGCCAGTCGTTGGTCACCAGGTAGGGCTCGTAGGTCGTCCCGTCCATGTAGAGTGTCACCACGGGGAACTCCACATTCACCACGTAGTAATGCCACTCCTTGTCACAGATCTGGGGGGCACAGCAAAACGGCAGTTAGCTCTTCTGGGGACTGGTTTTTATATCCCACATGGATTTTTAAATTGTGTTGTTTCCAAGTTCCACTCGTAGGAAATAATAAAGGTATTGCAATTTATACATCTCTAATGAAAGCTAAAGCAACGTTGATAAATACTCTTAGCATATTTGAAAAATATATGTGATAAAGAGAGGCATCTTAAAACATACTCTGAAAACAAGCCATGGATAGAAAATAGAAAAAATCAGACAATTTGGTATTTGCTCTGTATTTTCACATTTGCTAATACATAATATTAGTTTCACAATGTTTGTATCTACTGTGGAAAACACAACATTTCGTGTCAGATACACATACTTAGGATGCAGTGGCATAGTTACTGGGGAGCCCTATTAGGTTCAGATTAAGAAAATATACAGCCCTTAGTCACTAGATTGATGAATTACTATCAGTCAACAACTGCCATTATTAACTTATCACATCAGTACTTAGAAAGCCCTGTGCAACCTGCCAGGACCTCTACAGAGCTTCCAGGACCTGGGCTGTGCTCTGTGTGACACAGAGGGACCAGCAGTCTGTGTCCCACTCATCTGCAGGGAACTCACACCTTCTCCACCCTTCCTCTTCTGGCCTCGAGTGTTTTCCCAGATGGTGGGGAAAATGAGGATCTTTAGGATCATTACGGTTTCACTGATACCCATCAGCTTTGAAAAGCAACGGCCACAGTTACAACATCCTATCAGGATGACAACATTAGTGTCAAATCACACAGGAATTTCTGAGCTGGACAACCAGAGATAACTGCAGAATGGCCAAATTCAGCCTTTGTTCAGAAATTGTACAGCTGAATGAACCTGTGCCTCTGGAGACAGAAGTCTGGTGTGCAAATATCAGCATCTGCCCAATTATTTTTTTGTGTTGTTGTTTCTTTCTGATTTAGAAGCTCACATGAATAAATCACAGCAAACTGGTAGGATGGGTGGGCTGTTTTAAATACAAAGCAATAGTTACAACAATGGTACTTTCAGCTCCGGAGACATCCTTGTTTTGATGTGTTAAGAAATGCAAGTGCTTGAATGCAGACATCCTTGCTGTTTCACAGAAGCAAGCAGCAAGTGATGTTTAAACAGAACACTTTGTCCTTGGCCAGGTCAAATGCTATCTGGTGCAGTATCTGCCCTCTGAAAGCAAAAGCTAATGTTTTGTTCCAGAAGACATTTCAACAAGCACTTAATCACTTCTATTTCAAATGGATACATTTATTACTGCAGACATCATAGCTCCTCAGCACCAGATAAATGCAGCAAGGGGCTGCTGGAGGGAGCTTTCCTTCTGTAAGCAGCAAACAGCACAAATGTTTTCTGAAGGTTAAATGAACTGAAACCAAAATTGAAAGTAAATAAATTGGAGGACTGAAAACTTTATTGAACAAATAGCAACCACCAATAGCATTATGCAGCTTGCCAAGCCCCCCGACCTGCTATGTTAGCATGTGATGCATCACAGCCACATGCAGCTGACATTTATAGAAGACAAAACCTGGTTTTGAGAGACCTTGCATGGTCAAACCTACAGGCATTAAAACCTGACACTTTCTGGAGAACTGTTTCACACTATTTCTGATTTGCAACCCTAAACTGCATCACTCAGGATGCCCCAGTCGCACCCCAATGAGCGAGCAATCCTCATATTTAATTAAAACAAGAGCACTTTGATAGAGCAAACCCAAACATTTTTGGGCATTACATACACAAAGAGCACGATAATGCACAGCCAGTCTAGTTAACGACATTAGACAGTTACATTTTTCATAGAAAATGCTTCCTGAAAGCACAAGATTTCATAAATTCCACAATTTAAATCTCCAGCAACTGGGCTCAAGTGCTGCCAAGAAAAATGCAGATGTCCAACTGAGGATTTCCACATAAAGTATTCAGTAACGTTTATTTTTTCTTATACATTCTGGAGCATAAGATAATGCAAGTGCAGACAGCTTGGTGAAGTCCTCAAACCATCACTCACAAGCATTTCCTTGAATTTCAACAGATAAACACATTAGATGTTATTTTAATGGGAATTTACACACTGAAGGCCTCAGCTTGGTTTTTCCTGAGATTTCAAATGCACCTCTTGGTCAGTTTAATTGCCACACAATTTCAATTCAGCTTCAAGGACAGAACAGAATGTCTGTTCCTCCAAATAATCTTTCAGGAGCTGTACTGAGCCCCAGTGTGAAAACAAATATTCTGTAAGGAAGCAAAAAATTACTTCCAAATTCTGGAATACGTCCCAGTCATTCGGCAGCAGGTAGCATTTCATGACTGGCCATTTCACAAGCAACAAAATAAAGAAATAAATAATTGTGGTGTGTAATTTGTTATGCTGTCATTTCAGACACCTTCTTTGCCTTCTTAACATAGGAAGCCAATTTTTTCCCTGCATGTATTCCACAGTGGCAGTGGAATGTAATATGAAACAGTGAAGCCATGAAAAGAAAATTATAAAATATACTACACTGGCAAATAAAGAAATTTTAATACTCTCAAGTTGGAAATTTATTAGAAAAATCTAATTTATAAAGCTCTCTTAATGAGAAAAAATTACAGATGAGTAAGCTGGGCTTTCCAAAACTGCTGGATGGCTTGGTCTAATCACTCTATTACATCAGTCTGCCTCTAAAAGGTATTAATCAAATCACAAGGAACTAAACAGCCCAAAGTCCTAATGCTGATTACAAGCCATTACCTTGGAATATGCTTTTCTGAAACAGCTGAAAATAGACTCCTTGTACATCTGATGGAGTAGGTGTCCCAAGCTCTTGGCATCCGCTAATGAAAAACATCAGAAATTTCTGTGGTTTATACTGGAATGCTCAGGAAAAGACTGAACCCAAAGTTCTTGCTCTGAGAAGCACGTGGTGCTTAGAACCAGGCTTTGGTGTCACCAAAATGCCCCATTTCCCAGCTTTGGCCACACAGGCTTGGCACGTAGCTGGGAGAAGCTGCACTTCCCATCTCCCTGAGCCTCCCTGGCTCAGCTGGACACTGCTGCAGTGTGGGTCACTCTCCCTGAGCCTCCCTGGCTCAGCTGGACACTGCTGCAGTGTGGGTCACTCTCCCTGAGCCTCCCTGGCTCAGCTGGACACTGCTGCAGTGTGGGTCACTGGCCTGGCTGCACACCCAGGCAGCCTGCTCTTCCCAAGTGTCCCAGGGAGGATCCATCCATGCACCCCAACCTTCAGCTGGGTTCCTGATGTGCCTTTAGTGAGCACAGGGAGGCTGAGCAGGCCAGCAGCTCTGCTCACTGCACACCCCGAGGTGTCCCTTAGGGCTGAGAAAGGCACTGCTGCTCGAGGAAGTGCTCTCAGAACTCACTCAAACATCCTCAGCAAAAGCAGGGAGAAAGGAAAGCAAAGCAAAGAAAGCTCTCAGCTCGCTGCAAGTAGCACCACTTAACTGCAGGTAAGAGACAAAACTCCCTTTCTGCCTGAGTGCTCTGAACCACTCGTTCCGTTGACAAGAGTGCTCTGACTGAACACCTTGTTGGAAGAAAGCATCTTAATTCAAATGTAAAACACAGAGCATGTCACTGAAATCATTTCTCAGTGCCTTTGTAGCAACTTAACCTGCTCTGAATCCATCACCCACATCCTTAAACATTCATCAGAACACATCTGAAACACTGGGCCTGCTTTGGGCCCCTGAATACCAGGACTGCTCAGATCAACTGGGGTGGATTCAGTGGAGAACCAAGAGAAGGGCCAGCTCAGGTCGTTGAGGAGAGGCTGAGGGAACTGGGCTTGTCTGGCCTGGGGGAGGCAGTGTTAGCCCTGCAGAGCCCAGAGAGGTGAGCACAGACAGCCTTTCAGAGGTGACAACTCTCCGTTGTTATGTCCCCGCACTAAAGAAGGCAAAAACTGCCGGGAATCTTGTGCTTAATGGCATTAGCATTATTCACTGAGTAACAATCCCACAAGCCCCAGGTTAACCCTCCTTCCTAGCTGTGAAAGCAGCCATATGCTTTGTGCCTCTGCTTCAAAGCCTGGCCCTCCCTACCCTGCTTCAGAGCACAGAAAATGGGTGATAATTGCATGGGGAGAGTTTAAAAAACACCACCATCTCTGAAAAAATCCTTCTGAAAGAGCTTTAAAAATTTACAAAGTTTGGCATTGTTCTTTTTCTGTTGATTCCAATAATTTTGAAAGGGTTTTTTAATATATTGTGATATTATAAAATATTATGTATTTTGGACATATTTTTATGGTATTGAGAGAAAGCACTGCACTGCTTACAAACAGGGAGCTAAAAGGAAGGGTCTGAAAGACTCTTTCATTATACTTTGAATCAGGACCTAAGGAATAGTGCCACTGTAAGCAAGGAAGCCTAAAAATGATATTAATTTGGAATTGGCTGGCAGTGGATTTCACATAAAATTGAAAAAGTTACATATATTTGCAATTTTTCAAAGAAAAATTCTGTCTATTTACATATGTAAATTTTAAACAATTAAGCATTTTAGGCAGTGGAGTCATTGTGCAGGAGATTGGTAAGTTTTGCATGAAGGCAATCCACAGGTGAGCACAGTCAGCCTTTCTCCTCTCCCACTCTGGGCTTTAACATGGCTGTCTCTGAAATGGGTTCTTTAAGGACATTGAATGAGCTGTTATCTGTTACTTTAGAAACCCATTTATTATCTTAATTGTTTTCCTAATGTCAGTTCTCATCCACTGACATCTGCAATTAAGGCATGTTAGTTTAAAAGAAGAAAAGAAGACACCTTGGGGCATTGCTGTTGCTGTAACTGCTGCTTTCTTTGGATTTCTTCTAATAAATCTTTGCCTCAAATTTCAGGAGCTGAGCTACCTGCAAAAGCTGATTAAGTGGTATAGGAAAATAAGTTACACAGTTGACTTTTGGAGCTCTTTTTCTCATTGTCTATAAACACTGATGGTTTTTTTAATCATCCCTACACCAGCAAGAACAAAAGATACACTGCTAAAAATGGCCTAGTGCAGATCTCAGGTGTGTAGTTCAGTGTGCAGATATTCAGTGGGAAGGGTGGCATTGCTTCACTGGGTACCTGGGTTACCTGCTGCCTTTCTGTTCTCTAATGCAATGAAGAAAAATCTATTTCTGCTGTGAATATGTGGTTTTATGGTAAAAGTCTGCTTTTGAGAGAATCAACAGTTATGCTCTTGAAATTGGCTTTGTGCTACAGTACAGTCTGCCAGCATATTCATTTTGGGGAAGAGCTTTTGGAAACAAACAAAAGCAAAGTGCAAACACTGACTAATCAAATCCATTCAGCCACATCAACTGCTGAATGCTTGTAGCATTATTTATTCTATCTCAGTAATAGGTTCTGCATTAGGACAGATTTGCCACAGTGCTGGCTTTACTCAATCTAAGCATTGCTTCACTGGAAATGATTAAAACATCTCTGGAAAAGAGTTTGAATATTCTTGACCACTAAGTGAAGGTGTGCAGATTGCAATTAGGTCTCAAATATCTCCACAGCCTCTCCAGAAAACTTTAAATAAAGCTCTAAAATATTATGTACCAGATTTTTTTTTTTAATACTCTCTTTGTGTTTCATGTTCTACATTTATCCTTCAGCAGCTCCTTCAGGAGACACTTTTCCCCCATCTATAAAATCAATATACCCTGTCTCTGCAGTGCCAATAGATAAAGTATGTAAGCAGTAATTAAGGCAGGATGGAAGGAAAATATACTGCATATAGGAAAAGGAGGCATCAACAAACACTCCCACCACTTGAACTGACAGGTGATACATCAAAGAACATCCTCACAACCTACCAAAGCAGTGCTTTGTCCATCAGAACACTGCTGCACACTTAACCTCCCTGTAAATCTCACCGTTTGAGCCTCAGCCTGCACAGCCCTGCTCCAACATGATCACAGAGTGTCCCTGAGCAAGCTGCTCAATTCTGACAGCTGCTGGCTGAAGGAAAAACCTTCAGTGAAGGAAAAACCCCAACCAGCCAGACTGCTCTGCTCTGGAGCAGCTCTTCTGCTTACGAGACTGGAGCATCACTCTCTCCCAGCTGTCAGCAGCAGTGGCTGTGGGATGGAGTCATTTGTACTCCTTGGTGAGGACACTTTCCCACAGCTAGCAGAGCTGTACATGGACATCTCTAGTACAGATGCTGATGTGATGTTACAGCTTTGTGTACAGAGAGTTAATTTAGAAACTTAAACAACCATTCTTCTATAGCTGCATTTGTAAAGGACTGTGTGTGATCAGTCCTGGAACAAAGGAGGTTGAGCACTGTGCAAATGAATCCTCTCTTTCTGGAACCTCAGCTGACGATCAGAAGAAGAACATTATCCAGAGAAGGGAGCAAAAGATTCTTCCCTGCTTCTTATGCAAGTCCTAAACAAGTTATTGCTTCCTCACAGGACTCTGGTGTGGAATCTGGAACCACAGCTTGTATTTCCTACCCTGGCTGCATGGATGAAACCTCTTTAGCAATCACCTCTTGTGATTATCCTGAGGTGGGCAGAGCCACAGGGATCTCGTGTCAAGCCCTGAATGAAGCCCCAGTTCCACTGCACAGCCACTGGGAAACCCCGGCAGCTCCTTTCAGATTCACCACACTGACACCTTGTTCAGAGAGCTGAGCAAAGCAAAGGCATTTTCCACAACTGTGCATTTTCAAACAAACTGGAGGTGAAGGATAGCAAAGCACTTCCTTGCCCTTCTAATCTCACTACTTGAAAGTATAATGCAGCTTAATGCTGATTGATTTAAAATTATAGTTTGTGTACCTTATAAAACAATTATTTCTTCAATATGAACTACTCAGTTTAGAAAACTGTCCGTTAGAAAAACCTGCTGGAATTTCTTGTGTACATGCTCAAGTAAATGCTGTATGCAAATTAGCATGTATCTAATCACAGTCTTCCCAAATAGTTGGCATTTTCAACTATTTACTCACTCTCTAGTACATATCTTTTTTTTCTGCTTTATGTTTATACAACTTTGATACTTAAAAAAACCAGATTTTTACAGGAAACAGTGCTAAGGTTTGGTATTTTAAAGAAAATATAGATAGAATATGTTGTTAGAATACCTTGAGCCCTGCAATTTATTATGCAGTATGATTTATTTAACATGTCAAACACAAGTGTGGATGTCCACTAAATCACTCAGAAAATCTGGTCAGGAAAGTTCCATCTTTTAACAATTTCTTATCTTTTGAGAAATACCCAAGAATACCAACTTGTCCAAACTAATTCCTGGAAAACATTTATAAAGCATGTTTGCCAAGTATATTTCTTTGTAGCTACTGATGTTCCCATAGGAAATGTCTTGTTGTATTTTATCAGAAATTCTTCTTTACTTTGTAGTGACAAATAAAAGTAATTAGGTTTTCCCTCCTCAGCCCTTTCCCCTCCCTGTACATTCAAATGAATGCAGAAGGAAGAGCAAGCACCTAAAACAGGTGAGTCTGTATTTAGCACCACACTTAGAGATGTAAGACATGTTTTGATCTTTGATTTTCCTGAGATTAAAAACCTGAATGCTGCAGAACTCTGCAGTGTGTTTTATCTGGAGGCTGACTGACACAGCCAACGCCTTTCATCTCCAAGAGGGTGAACACAGACACTGCAGTCACCCTGTGGCAACTGGGGCAAATTTCTCATTACTGAGAGCTGGTTTTGTTCTGATTTGTGCATCATCCTCAGTTTAGAAGAGCTAAGCATACAAATCTGACTCTGAGTTTTCCAGGATTTATGATCTGGTTGTGTGTAAGCTCCCTGCCCCATACACTGGAGAGAGGATGTTAATTGTGGCATTGACCTCCCTGTTAGAGTGTCCTCCCCTCCCCGTGCTGCTGGCGTTCTGCCAGGCTGAGCACATCACTGCCTTTCATCTCAGCATCTCTGCCCCCTTTGGAATCATAATAGCCACTCCATTATTTAATGAAGCCAACTTCATTCCAACCACATAGGACATTTGAGTCGTCTGCAAATGAGCCTTCGGTGTGTAAAAACAGAAAGGATTTAAGAAATCTCATGGTAAACCTCTATTCATTAACTGTGGAAAAAGAAAGGACAGGGAAGGAAATAATAATCAAAGACATCTCCTTAGCTTCTTATTCTGCAGTCCCCTGATGAGATCTTGCATCACCACAGTGCTGGCCCTTTCCCATCAGAAACCACTCTCATTTGAAATTTATCTGCCTGTTCACCTGGAGAGATTCTTCTCCTGTCTTACTCTTAGACAAACACACAAGTCTGTCCTGTACCTGAAGACTTTTACATTACTCTAAGACTGGGAAATGATAAAAATAATTCCCTGGTCCTTTACAGCTTTTAGTAGCACATATATACATATGAATGCATGAGATGTATAAATATGCATGTGCATACATACACACAGCTTTGGGGTTTTTAATTACAACCTGGAGTGAAACATTTCAAAATAGGGTTGTAGAATAGTTATGTATTTTTAAAGTTTTAAAATAAAAAGGGAACACTGTTTTCAGAAAGTCAACATGGTATAACCACTAAAATGAATAAACTCCAAACAGCTCATATCAATGGGAAATTTTTCTTAAACCAGTTTGTGCTATTCTACCAATTGTGAATCTTCTAAAGACTTCAGGGTACTTTCCACAGCTTCTATCAGAACAAATTCATTTTAAAACTGTTAAAGAAAGAGAAATTATCAGAGCATACAAAGACAGAAAAAAATTTCAGAAACTAAGTATTTAATAACTGAGTTGGCTGAAATTGAAATTAAATTATTGAAGTGATACACAACTAACGAAAACTGATACCTGTTAACTCTAGTATTAAAGTAATTATTGATATTCCTTCAGCTACTAAGTAACAAATCTTGGTAGGTAATATAAGGGGAAATAATTTGCATAAACTGATATAATGGTCCTTTAAAGAAATATGCATGGGATTAGGATGAATGTTGGTCACTCCTCAACAGTAAGGAGATTTCTCCTATTAATCTCTCTGTCTCATGTAAATCAGGCCAGTTAACATAATTTGAATGTGGTGCTCTGGGTTGGGCCATCCCTCTTTGCAGGTGCTCTGGGCTGAGGGATGCTCTCCAGAGGCGAGTTCTAACAGGGCAGGGCAGTGATTCCCTGCTTCACAAGCAATGTTCCCTTCTGAGGCTGTGACCAACTGCTATCCAATGAGGGGAGCACCACTGCTGCCAGCACAAGTGACACAGCCAGCAGGAGAGCAGAGCACTCAGAGTGGCTTGCAGGTTTCTCTACTGTTGTTCAAAAAAAAAACCAAACCTAAAACCAACAAACCAAATAATTGCTATTTTAGTTGCTCTTTGTTCTTATAATATTTCACTGCCTGTTACAGGAAGTTTTACTGAACAGTAACTCATCCAGGTAGTATTATTTCCCTTTTTTAAAACTTCCCTTTTTTTTTTTTTCCTATTGATTAACACCAACAGATCATGAGTCAACAAAAGGCAGAAAAGTCTCCTGATGTCAGGGTTTAAAAAGAATAAAAAAAAATATTAAGGATAATGAAAAGAACTTTGCTTCAGAAATGCAGCATGGCCACAGACCAGCTTGGATTTGCCCTTGGAAAAGTGCAGCTGAGGAGAGCAGGAACAGCAAGGGAGGAGACACACTGCACCTCCCACCACAGATGCTGCAGCTTGTCAGGCTCAGTAAAATATTGCCTTGGTCCTATCAGGGTGGAAAACTGCTCCTATCGAAATGGAAAGGATGATCAATATTCTGAGATGAATGCACTTTCTACCTAGCAAGGAAACATGGGGAGACTCTTTTTAGATCAACTCCAATCAACCATTCCCTAACTGAATCTGAGGAACCCAGAGATCAACCAAAGTCTTAGCCAGAATAAACACTACAAGTTTAATTTCCTGCCTCCAGATTTAAAGGGCTTCTATGACTATTTTATTTATATGCCTGATATTGATCTGCACTTTGTCAGTATTTGTCAGTGATTTGTATTAATTTGTTAAATATCTCTTTAAACTACAGAAGCTGCTATAAATGTTATATGCCTGAATGTCTATACACATGATCAGAGATTAAAAAATGCAAACACTTGGGGAGGTCATGTCATTAGGAATTATCACAAACAGAACACATTTACCACTTAACAAATAAGAATAATATTAAGTACCCTAAACCAGATCTTTTGACCTTCTATGTAACTGAAACAGCCCAAATACCTCCTTTGTTTCAAAGTCTGAGACCTGATAGCTGATTGACATGATTTCATGGAAATTTTTGATTAAATTTTTAAAATTTTATTATTAATGCTTTTACAAAGCACAAAAATGTTTTATTTCCAAATATTCCTGAGTACGTCAATGGGAAGGGAGCACAGAGATCAGGGATGTCTTCATGTACATTGAGGCCCAAATTGTGTTAGTCTTATTTTCTTGCATTATTAATGTCCTTTCCAAAACTGAGAGAAGTGTGGGGTTTTGAACAACCTGACATCAAAGAGAGTTGAAATGAGCTTTTGGTCTGTGAGTTTGTTCCCTCCTCAAGACAGCACACATAGAATTCTACTTCTTTTCACTCATGAGGCATCATCATTCATCTTTGAGTTTTATCTGGAATTTAAATCACTTTCTCTCATCTCCAAGATCTGCCTTCTTCTTAGGTGACACATGCAGGGATTCTGCCTGTTGGATATTCCTATTAAGAAATTTGTAACAAACTTATTTTTCCCTCTTTGGATGGCTCAGTCTGCAAATGGAATTGTGGTTATAAACCAAATGAAATGCCTGTCTGACACACCTCCTGAAACACATTATTTGCTAGAAAACCAAGCAAATACTTTTCAGTTTATTAATAATACCTAATCAAAACAGAGACTTAATTAAAAAAGAAAAAAGACTGAGTGTTAACACAAAACAAGCCCTACTATTCTTTGCAATTACCTCTCAAATATTAATATACTGGGGGTTTTTTTTTCAGTTTGCTTTCTAGAAACCTGCCTGAAATGCTAATAGTCAAATGTGAAAGGTTCTGTTTGACTGCCTGCTGCTCCAAGGACAGACAATGCAGAGCTCTGGCCACACTGCTGAAGGGCACTCAGTAACTGAGCAGTGTTTCCTCTCTGAGCACAAGGAGGCTGCACCAAGAAAAAGGAGGCTGTCACTGTTCCAAGCAGGATGATCCATCCTTCCCTTAATGCTGCTGTCTGAACAAACACAAGGCTCGGTTCAGGCAGCTTCTAGGATGTTATGGAGGTACAGAGTGTGATTAATGCAAACTAGACCCCAGAGACAGAGAAAACAGGGTGGTTGGGGCTTGTTTGCTTTGGAGGGCAAACACTTGTGCTCAGCTCGGAGCACAGCTCCTGACCAGCTCCTGTCTGCTCTCTCTCTCCCACTCCCACCCAACCACATCCCTCACGCTGGCACACCGCAGGACTACACTCCCTTATCGATTCCAGTCCCACAGGCAGTGCTCGGTGCTGCTGTGTTAATTCATTCAATCAACACCCCTACAGTGCCTCAGTCGCCACCTGGAGTCACGGCATTCCCAGGCTGCTCTGCACACAGAAGGAAGCCCACCTGCACTCTGCCTGGGGCTGCACACTGTCCTGTTGGGGCTCTTTGAAGGCTTCCCATCACCCGGCAAATCCCTCTTCAAAGGCTCCTATCTCAGAAGGAAGTGCTGAGGCTGCTCGCAAGGGCTGCTTTAAACGTGCTCAGCAAAGGCAGATGGAGCTGACTCGGCTGTTAAACACCTTTCACCATCCCCACGTTCGGGGAGAGCTGATCCACCTGAAAGATGGTTTGCTCTGTTCAAAGTGCACGGTGCAAATCGGGGATGAAAGAATCGCTGCTCTTACATAACTCTGCCATTTAATGGAGAGGATGTCTCCAGGGAATCGCGGTGGGAATCACATGGAGCCCAGAAACCACTGCTCGGGCAGCTCCGGATGCTGCAGCACTCTGAGCTGGAGCTCCACAGCAGCACAAAGGCACAGCAGAAATAGGTGCTCCTTCCCCATACAGATTAGCCTTGCATTTACTTCAGTTCCAGCAGGCAATTAGGACATAATGCAGGGAAAAGCAAATGCTATTTTGTTTTTAACGCAGCTAAAAGGTGGCAATGAGTCATACTTGGCTACCTTAATAATTTCTGCCAAGTGAAGAATGGTTGTGTGTCCATGCTTCTGTATTTATACACAGAGATAAGTCAGGAAATTATACAACCCAAATATTATGCAGAGTCTCTTTAGTGAAATGGGGACTGCTGGGACTTTAATTACAGAGCTGGCATTTTGCAGACAGGCTGATTATATGTTATATACCATACTAAGGTAATTAGTTATCAGCTGTATTTGTGACTTTGCCAGAGAATGGTGTTATTTAGTCAATATTCAGCTTGCTTTTAGCACTAATCACAATCATGTTCTTAGTGCTTTTATGGGAGGAAACAAGTCAGCATTGAGGGTCTGCATCCCAGAATAGTTCTGGGTTGACATTAGGGATGTGAAACAAATAGACTGTGGAAAGACATTTTCAATATCAGCGTTGCACAAACTCTTAAAGTTTTATGGATGTCATTAAAGTAATTGTTTAAAGGCTCAAACATTTACTCTCAATTGAGTTGTCTGAAATTTTCCCTGTGAAACACTGTTTTCCTGATTGGTGAATGGGTGCTGAAATTACTAGTCCTAGAAATGGAACAACAGGTTCTTCAAAAAAAAAACCCTAAACACTGAAAATATGCCTTTTTAGTTTTGCCAAATACTTTAGATGTTCACTTTCAAAATTGTAAATAACTTAAAGAATAAAAAGTCTGAATATAAAGGACAAAAATTCCAATATGCTCCCCTAAAGTATTGGACCCTGACCAAGTCATATGGAAGTCTTACATGACATTAAATCACTGTAACTGCAGAACTAGAAATAAGTCTATAGGTGAATTGTGTATTTTGGAAATGCAAACACAATCAGTCTACTTGAACTAGAAAGTGATGGTCAAGGGAAGCAAGAGCAGCTCTGCAAGGAACCCAAGGAAAGAAAAGCAAGAAGAGTTCTGCAAGGAATGCAAGTATGACATTCAGCAATGTCTCTTATTACCTGAAGGAAAGTGGACATTTCCTGTCACCTCTGCACACAAAGGACTGTGGTCTGTTGTATACACTCTGGAGTCAGATTAGTAACATAATTTTATATTTGAATTGTAATAAACTTAACTGTGAACCCAGTTCTCCTTCTATTTACTTTAGCTGAGCACTGGGTGATAAGTTACTGCAAGAATTTTCATTAAATCAGCCACATTTGGTTAAATATTCATCATACAGAAAATGAAGGCTGAATTTGAAATCAGAGTCTCTGTGCTGGCCATGGAATACAGCAAAGCCTTCCTCGGGAGTGCATCCAAATCCAGGGATGTTGGCAGAGGTGCCTCAGGGAGAGAGGGTGAGGCCACTTAGGAAAGAATAAAAGATGCCATGCGGCCATGCAGCCAATTACAGCAACAGGAAATTAACTGAACAGGTTTGAGTCTGCAGGCTAATTGCAGTAAACAAACTGAAAGGGAAAAGATGGAATCAGTAATAAAAGAATCATTGTAAGATTGGAAAATAACTCAGTGAGACTCTGAGTAACTGCTTGAAAAAATGCAGTAAATTTCTGGAGTGTCTGGAATACCATTGATTGTACATTTGGAAGAACACTAGAGCAGGGCTGGGAAGATCTGTGCACTATCAGTCTGCAGCTTTTTGTCTGTTTTCGAGCAGGTGTGAGCCAATTAGAAATTGGAACTTAACTGGCTGCTGTGAGGCTATTTTAAAATGGGAAGGTTTGTTATAACACACTACTGGAACTTTGTGTAACTTCTATGCCATAGTGATTCTTCTTTTGGGAGGTTTACTTGCTGATGGAGGCTTGTTGTGACTCGAGTATGCAATTACTTAAAACCCCTCTAATACTAAAAAACCCCACAGCTATCAATAATAACAAGAATGCCAGGAATTCCCTTAAATGATGATTCAATAAAGTTGAAATTTCTAACGTTAAAGTTGCACTTAGAATTTCATTTGAAAACAACTTCTGCTAATGGAAAATTCAAGTGAGGATCTTGCTTTTGCCTGCCTAGGAAGTTTCTGTAGGGTTCATCACCTGCTTATAAAGAATAGGCAACTCTGAAGTAAAAAAAAGCTTTCAAGACATGAAAGTATTCATAAGGATTTCCATTTTCTAGCCAGCACTAGTACTGCTACAAAACTTTAAACGGATTCACAATTATTTGTAACCTAATCAGGTCACAATTGCTAATGAGAGAACAGTTGATGCTAAATTTCCAAGTAATCCTGGCTCTGCCATGCTCTGGCAAAGCTCATGGACACAATCACAGCTCAAAGACTACATTTTCAATTGGTGGCATTGAACTGAAAACCTGCTCAGTTACCCTGAACTTATTTAGCAGCTGCTGATTCTCCTTTATTCTTACACAGTGAATATCCCTTTGGTAAGGAAGCAAAGGGTTGGAATCTCAGCCAGTGCAGATTCACACCAGTGGAAGCCTTGGCTCATCAGCTCTGCAGATGCCTAATGCAGCCCCCAGGAATGTTTGACTCTCTGCAGCACATAAACACACTAATAACATAACAGCTCAACGTGGCCAATAGATATCAATTCTTCTGAAAGCCTGGTGAATGCAAAGAGGGGTTTTTAAATCTATGTCTTAAGACAGTCAATATCTTTAGAAAAGTAGAGCTCTTTATGAAAAGTGAAATTGATCTTTCTTCAAATTCATGTAAATCACACATTGTGTTTACCCACCACAGTCATTCCTAATACATCCCAGGAGCTCTGTAAATAAGAATATTGATTTTGATGACCTAGGGAGGTGGTACAGTGAGAACTGACAAATCCATACTACAGCTAAATAACTCCTATAGTCTTAGGTGGGGAGTTGTTTATATGGCTACTTTCACATGACAAATGACTGATATAAGTTTTATTAAACCATTAGCAACCATAATAATATATTTTTAGAATATTAGGCATTACTTAGAGAGTGGTAGGTAAAGCTGGAAGCAATTTTAAGGGATATATATCAAGTCCATCTCTCTCTGTGCCAAGGTTGTACCACATACATCCACTATGATTTCAATAATAAATACAAAAAAATAAAATTTACTGGGTAAAGTATAGAAAGGGAAGATTAGGAAACCAAGTTCTTATTGGGTGCAAGTAAATAACTGCATTAGAAAAGAAAACAGCTTTCAAATAAGAGCCTTCCTATTTAAGGTACATTCATTGTGGCAACACTGCAGTGGCAGGAAGAGTTTGCAAACTGATTTGCATGCAAGCTGTGAGCTGCTTTTGTAGCCTTGAAACTCGTAATGTGTAATACTGATTTTCACAATGGGTTTCAAAAATATGGATGGCTTAATTACAACTTTAAATAATGAAATTGCTTAATCATGCTGACAGATAAAGCACATGAAAAGCCTGATTATGTACTGTAGTTGCAGCATGTCTTTGTGCTGTCGTGCTGTAACTTCCAGGTGTCTTAGTAAATTAGATCAGTAGTTCATTCACGATGAAATAATTCTATTATAATCCACCTTTCTTGTTGCTAAATTGCATCAAGCAAATATGAGAGTTCAGTAACACTTGATGACTGCAGTTAGGCAGCACCCTGTGTTTAGTTTTTAACTGCAGAACTAGAAAGCTGCTCAGTTTTGCATTTTTATATAATGTTTCATCATGCGCTTGAACATATGCCTTTCTGGGCTTTGACATTGTCAGGAGACTACCCAGATGTTAAAAGTAAATTAGTGGAAAAACACCACCACACTTTCTCCCTGAACTGCAGACATCCAGAAACCCCAGCTCCAGGCTGGAATAACCAGCTCATGCACATGGAGAAATGAGTTTATATTTACTGAAAACACAACCTCTTCATCTCCTGACCTGCCTTTGGAAGGATAACAATGGCACTCCTACCCTTGGGAAGTGCTTCAAACACCCCCTGAGTGCTCCAGAGCCAACCTGCTTCTCTTGAAAGACAAACAACAGAGAGACCCCAGGAAATTGCCCAAGTGACAGATGTTGAACATTTCCAAAACCATTTGTGCAAGTTTTGTACAAATTCCGGTGGCTGATAAATCATAGAAAGTGAAAAATAGATGTATTAGAAATAACTGACAAATAAGAAAGCAAATGCGACTGTTCACATTCACATCAAAGCTTGATTGGGAATTTCAGTTCTAGGCTTTACATTTCTGGAGTTCCCAGAGTGCTGTAGAACCAGGGCTTTAACCTCAATCAGCTTGTTTAGGTGTATTAATAACTCCACATCAAGATATTCTCTAAGACATGAAATTATTTTGAGGGCCTTCCTACAGTATGCTTTAAGAGTGCTATACTTTCTATTATTTCACAGCTCTATAGCCATTTTTAAATACCTTTTATTCTATGCAGAATTCCCTTCCTTTTTCATTTTCCCTCCTTTGATCAAAAAATGGGTGTCTTAGGGTCTAAAGGGCTTGGTGGTTGCAACAGTTCTAACTTCCTTCAGGAATGATCATCTAATCAATGATCAAACATATGGGAAAACCAGTTTCCCATGTAAGACCCATTGGACAACACACAAGAGGGATCATTTTCAGAAGGGTCAACCCAGATCATTTTAAGTCTTAGGGAGCAATAGCTGAGCATGAATAGGTGTCAGAATCCCATACCAGTGTAACAAAGCTGTAATAAAACAGGCCAGAAAATTGCAAAATGGAGAATAGAAATATAACAAAAAATGCCCAAATAATTTCAAGTAAATGCAAATAGAAAAATGATAAAATATTAAGCTTGGTTGCTCCTTAAGGTCATAGAAGTTTTACAGAAGCACAGAGCAGTCACTGCATTTCTCACCAGGCTGTACTGCAGAAATCAGAAATGCACAAAATACACCAATTTGTAGGGAATAATTCAGAGGTGGCCCAAGGGAACTTTGGGATGTCATAAAGCAAGTTCTGGACAGGCACTGTGATTGGTTTGTCAAGATTTTGTTACCAGTGATAGAACAGTTGCATTAAAAACTTCTATTAAATGAGCTTCTTCCAGTTGGGATCTCAAAGAATATTTTTGGCATTTATCATCACTGGTGACTCATCCTCATGCAACCAAAAACTGTTTTGAAGCAAGACACTGAATAAATATTTGTCAAAATAGCATTTAAAGATGGAAACTGGCAATAAACTGTCAGAATAGACAGGGCTGTAATGGAAGGCACTTGAGGTGCCAGGGATGCTGCAACGACTTTTTAAGGCCTGGAATTATTTAATGTCTGTTGTAGAATTAGTGAGATTCATTTATCATTTATCTCTTACTGGCTCTGGAGGAAAACACCTAACTGATTTCTTTCTGCACTTTTATTAAAGGTGTATGCATAAAGCAGTGCAGCCCTAGCACACCAATCTCTAAAATAACTGTTTAAGAGCATAAGAAACTCTTTGAGCTTCAAGTAATAAACTACTAAACTCCATCATAAAAAAGAAAAAAAAAAGTTAACTTCAAATAGAGCATCATGTTGGAAAGAATGGGAAGCCTGGAGGTTATCTAGAGGAGAAGTTTCATGCCCAGAGATAATGGAAGCTTACAGCATCCTGTCTCTCTGTGCACCCTTACCCCTCTAGGACAGAATATTTGGTACTTCCCCTAAGTATTCACTCATTTTCACTCTCTCTGAGTCTCTCCAGAGGGAGGCCACTCACAGTTTTCATTTTATGAAGGGTGGGCTTCTCAACACTAAATACATACAAATAGAAATTCTAAACAATGTCCAACAATCCAGCACAAAAGAACAACTTCCAGGCGCAAATGCTGTTATTCACTGGAAATATCAAATTTAGCTATATTAAAAAAAGAGTCCAGATACCAAACCAATTTCACTTTGCCCTCTTACCATGTAACAAGTTTTTTCAAAAGTCAGTTCCTGTTCTACCAGGTCCTTGCACAGTAGCTCATTTTATGAAAGGAGCTGGGAAGGAAGGGCTTGGCTGGGATGACTTCTCTCCCCAGGGAAGCCCCTGCTGAGTGTGGCCACTGAAGTGCTGAAATGCAAGCACAGGCCTTGCCTTGATCCTGCAGCAGCTCCATGCCACACAGACAAAATGCAGATTTCCATTTACCTAAACCTTCTCCTCTAGTTCCTGCCAGAAAAGTTATTGTTTGGGGCTTTTCCACAATGAAAAGCACCGCAGGTTTATTTTGGATGATTCAAAGCAATTCATCTCATCTTAGTAAAGAAACAGGAACTTTCTGCACGTTTCTCTGGTTTTTGCTGACTTAGAATGACTCCACATCATGCAGTGCATTCCCTGTTTTTAATGGGATCAATATGAATTTTGCCTGTGGGGTGAAGACTGTTTGCAGAATGATAACATCCTGAAAATGACATTGCATTGTGAATAAAGTACATGCAAAATATTGTTCATCCCTGGCTCAGATGCATTCTCCCACTAAAAAAAAGGGTTCCTATGCTATTGACTTAGAAGAAGGAAAAACACTTTTTGGCTTGACTGTCCTCATATTTGTATGAAAGGTGTTAATATTTGTGATGAACAGAGTGTGAAATTCACTTCCAATTTAATGTTATGTATCCCTCTGTCACCAAAGGCTTGAATGCCTTGGCTCATCATTCAAACTACAATTTTGGTTTGGTTCACAGCCTTCCAAAAAAGTCAAAGAAATAGTTTTTATATTTTATACATTATTCTCAGAGAGCCCAAACGTATATTTGGCTGCCTAAATAATTCATTTAAAATCACATCTATGTTCCTATCCATTTCAGACAGTAAGATGACTTAGGTGCCTTTTAGTGACTTTGGTAAGCAAACTTTTGGTAAAGTCACACCTGCCCAGAGCTGTGGCACTCTCAGCTCACGGATCAGCACAGAAAGTGAAAAATTCACCTAGCAAAGGCCATCAATGTAACAAACAGGGCTAAATAAACTGAAAGCCATGCTGGCAATAAATCCTTAGGTTTATGAACTGACTTACAGACGTGATTTTCCCAGAGCTAAGTTGGCAGACACTATAATGTAGAGGTTTCAGACACTTCTTGTGCAAAGCTGTTCTGGTGTCAGGAGGCTCCAGATGCCCTGCTCAGGTGCAGCTGGATCAAATGTCACATGGATCCCTGGATCCAGACAAGGATGGAGCCTGCAGCTGTGTGCCATGCGACCCACCCCAGAAATGAGATCTAGAAAATCCAGTTAAACCTGGATTATGACAATCCTCTGGATGCTCACATTCCTGGGCAGTGCCTTGGAAGAATGAGGAGTCTTGGGGAGTAGATAGAGCCCAGAGCAGCTGCTATCAAAAATCTGACTGCTCCTCAGTGAGAATGATATATTATTTCACCAGTTCAAGCTCCACCCTATTCCAAGGTCACCGGACTCCTCTCACTAAACCAATCTCAGGATTGTGCACTCATGAAGTGAGCTCAGCACTGAAGTGCTCTGCCCTGGCTGTGCCTGGCACCAAGCCCTGGGGGTCCTGCAGGGTCACTGCTGCACTGTGCTGTCCCCCAGGGCAGATGGGGCACAGCTCAATCCCAGGCTTCTCTTCCAACACAAACACAGCAAAGGAACCTGAGGATTTGCCACTACACAACGAACTCTTCTGAAGGGGAGATTTCCAAGGTCTGAATTTCTGTGTCTCAGTATGCAAATCATCAACTTAATCTACTCTTGGAAGTCTAGTCTGGCTTCTTTTAATATTGAGAAGGATCCTGACTTGTTTTTGATGTGGTTTTAAAATATCCTGTGCTTTCTAAGGTAAACCACTCTGGGTACAGAGTTAGAAGCTGGTATCATTTTACTACATTAAACTGAAATTTTCTCACTGCCTTGTCTTCAAACCTATGCAAGTTCCTTACCAGCCCATTATTCACATATGTTTTATTTTCATTTTCTTTTAATTTACTCTACCATATAGGCCAGATGGAGCATGAAGAAGAGATAAAGCAGCGATTTTTATGAGGTCCCTTCATGACAAAACTTACAACAGTATCACCATGACAATATAAATTTATCTTCATGGAAGTCTGGGCACACAACCCATAACAAACTTTATTTATAATTTAATCTTACTTTCTTTTTCAGCTATAAACAACAGCTGAAAATATACTGTGGAAATCAATTGACAGCAGCCGAATGAAGGGAAATTAATCAAGTGACCTAAACCAATATTTTCTGTCTCTAGTTTCCATCATGTAGGAGTTTTCAATAGTAGTTAGGAAGGTTCATGGCCAAGTTACAAGAGTCAACACACATTTCATTTACTGAGAGAACATTGGTTCTTTCTCACCGTAAGGACATAGCAGTTGACTGCACTCAATTTTCAAAATCAAAACACTTCCCACAAACTTCGCATTATCATTGATTTAGATGCTTAGTACAGAGTGGAGAAATACAAATCCATCTCCAGCACTCAGAACAGCCCTATATGAGGTGGTATCAGTTACCCCTGACTTGCAATCCTCAATAGGATTTAATTTAAATTTGTTTTGAGACACTGTAAGATTTCATATCAAGTACAGCAGAAACTGACTCCAGACTGGTTAATGTAAATGCAAAGCAAGAGCCATGACCACCACATGCTTTCTTACCTCACTCATCTGACAGACATGATGGAGATCTCATTTTTATATGCATTTAGAAGCTGAATTAGAAAAGTAAACATTCCTATACCTATATCTTCAATAGCATAGTTTGCACTCAAAGATAAGAAGAGACTTGCTTTGAGAAAATAGTACTTTGCTGAAGTCTGTCATCTTTCATCCAAATGATCCTTATCCTGTCTAGAATTAATAAATCTATGAAAGGCAACTCTTATCTCTTTAATAATAATTTTCTTGCAATATACTCTTAATAATAAGGAGAAATTACATAGAGCAGAGCAGATGAAAGAAAGGGTCTGCAGATTGGATTTACAATATAATAGAAGTGTCTTTCTGTGTGTCAGCATACTCTTTACTGAAAAGGTTTCCATCACTTCCATTGTGCTGATAAAGCAGATTTTTAAAAGATGATAAATGGAAAACTTTGAGGGAACTATATGCAGTGTCTTGTCTCTCTCCACTGCCACAGGATATAAACCTCTACTTACCACTTAAAGAGACTCAATTAAAAAAAAAACCTACTGCATAAAATGACACAAAGTTAACTCGTTTCTCTCTCTTTATGTGGATCCCAATTAGAGATAGAACAGCTGCAAGCTGCAGTGTAATTGCAACAGATTTGAGACAGACCTCTTGCATCAGAACAGTGGCACTGGGATCAGTGTGGCTCCCTGAGCTTTGGAGGGGTGAGGAGGGAAGGGTGATGGCTAGAGGAAGCAGGAGGTACCTGGTCCAGTTTCCAGTGGAACTCGGCGGGGCGGAAGGTGTCAGCCTGGTCGAAGTCCTTGCGCAGCAGGAACACGAGGCGGCAGTTGTGCACGTAGAGCGCGTAGTGGTGCCTGTTCATCTCTGCGGGGACAGCAGCCAGCTCAGCCCTGGGCAGGACAGCCCCACACCCCCACAGCACCAGCCAAACCACAGAAACCACAACGACTGAGTTTTGTCATGGATCGTTATGGTTCTTGTGGGAGCATCTCCTTGAATTATGCCCCATCAGCTTTGTTTTTGGAATCATCCTGCCCAAGCTAATAAATCAAATCCAAATACATATTTCATCTAGCTACTTCCAGTGAAGAATTAGAACTGTTTCCCCCAATTTAAATCATGAAAAAGAATTAAACATAATTTAGTTATTTCATCACCGAATTCCTGTAACATCTCTTCTAGCTGTGTTATCCCAGCTGTGTTTGCAATGTAGGTACTCATCAGCCCCCTCAATAAGCTCTCAAGTCAGCAATGTTTACAGTGGCACCATCCGAGCTTAGTAAGCTTTTTCTCAGACCAAATTAAATGGGGAAAGATGGCAACACTCTGCTAATGTGGATATTCCCTTTGCACAACCTTTTTCCATGCACAGACTCACCTGTCTTATCAGAGTTGCAGAGAATAGTTTCTTTCTCAGCTCTTAACCCAGGACTAGGTCCATGTTTCATCCACAGACTGATGGTGAACTGGTCAGTTAAATTTTTTGGGACTATTCCATCTGGGATTTTGGCTCCTTGCTTTCCATCAAATTTAAAAATGATGTCATTGCTGTCCATGAGCAGCCCAGCTGTCCAGTTGGTTGTTGCACTAGGAGATGGTAACAGGTCAATGGCACCTGAGGAAGCTCCTGCAAATCACATATCATGAATAACATGATGAGAGACTAATGAAACACTGTGAAGATTAAGTTAATATAGGCCAGGGTTCTAAGTCACACTCTCGAATTATTTTACTACCCAAATGGTCCTAGCAGCTTCAATGCCAAATCACAGAAATGTTATAATATACCAACCATCGTAAACAGCAGGAGTTTTCTAGATTAAACGTATTGCACAGAAAGCTGTAGAAAATATTATAAAGTTATGTTTCTTGGAAATTTTCTTTATTTTCTGAAATAGTTTTCTAGATTAAACGTATTGCACAGAAAGCTGTAGAAAATATTATAAAGTTATGTTTCTTGGAAATTTTCTTTATTTTCTGAAATTCATTAATTACGCTTCTTCAGCTATTTCTAGAGCTGCTAAGAGTAAAACCAAATTTTCTGCATTTATCTTCCCTCGCTGACAACATGAAGATTTGTGGGGATGATGTGTTGTAAAATACAGCCCAGTGGGGATGAGTGCAGGACAGGTCACACCATGTCCAGCAGACAGCCAAGGATATCCACAGTCATGTTGGGAGGAATGTCAGTTCACAGGGGGAATTCACCCTAACCAGATAATATCACTTTAATGCTGGTTTCTGGTACATTCTTGATGGTTGTAACTCCATGTGTTCTTTAATGATAGACCGAGATGGAAAACACTGTGGTGCCAAGATCTGATAAAGCAGCACAGTTCTTCACAGCTCTGTGTTTTCTTACAGCTCAACAATTGCCAGGCACTGTTAAAAGCATGTAAGGAGCCACCCAGAGCATTTACCTACTGATGAAAGACAGTATTTAGCAGAAAATAAGATTTCAAGAGGAAAAAGCACAAACAAGCTTTGTATCCCTGTTGCTGCTTTGTCAGGTGACAATATGGTGAGCAAATCATGATGGCATAAAAAATTCCATCTGCCCTCCTTCCCCATCTAAGGGGATATTCTGCCCTCCTTCCCCATCTAAGGAGAGAGAAAAGATCCCAAATCTCTGCAGGAGCACAAAATTTTAAGCCAAGAATGTGTAGAATTGTTTCATACTGGGTTAAAAAAAATAGTATTATGGTAATGATTTGAAAACATTCACATTATTTTGTAACAATGCCTTGGATTCTCCTCCGAAATTTATTACCATAAAATGAGGCTATTTTGAAGTGGTATTTTGAATATCAAACCTAATGCCTACATGTTCACAGTTCGAGCATGGAGACAAAGTGTGTTTATTCTACAAACTGTAATTCTGGGTAATACACAACTCTGCATTACACAGAGATGTTACCAACAGCAATACATCAAACTCAGTTTATCCAGATGGCACAATTTGGGATAAACTTAGTCCCAACGCCCCTGCCATGGGCAGGGCACCTTCAAGCCCCATCCAACCTTCCCTATTGCTCGTTAAACTCTGCTGAGTGCTCAGGTAAATAACCTTATTTTCCCAACTTAAGGTCAGGCTTGTGCAAGAGCATTTGTGTAAGCAGCACCAAGCTGGTTATCACCACTTTATCTGCCTATATCTTTATGGAGATTTACGGCTAGGTTTGGAATCTCATCCTGTTAGGACGTTTCAACCTTGCCCTGAGAAAAACCCATTGGATTATGTGCTTGGGAGATCTGTCTGGAATAAATCATGCTTTTTCTATCCTGATCAATCCAGCCAGAGGCCCAGGCTGCTCAGCCATGTGCAGACAGACCTGGGGCCATGCAAACAGGATGGACCTGGAGGTGTTCCTGGAACAGTCCTATCATGCCATGGGATCAGTGCCCTTCCAAAATGTAGCCCCTGATGCCCTTTTCTCCTAACATGCTTCCAGAGCAATGCAGGAACTGCTGCCTGAAGCTCAGTTTGGGGCCAAGACCCCTGAGACACCTCTTGCACATGAAGGGTTTGTTTTCACTAGAGATTTATGCATTGGCCCCACCTCCCTCCCAGTCCTCCAAACATCCTGCCAGGACAAGCACACAGTGATGCTGCTTACTGAGCCAGGCCAGACTGCTGGCTTGGCTGGAAACAAATCATTCAAATAACACCCAGCCCAAATTACACATCCTCATCTGATCAACAACTTCCTTTGAGCCTCTTGCAGTGCTACACAACCCAGGATAATGGAGAGGGGCAGGATCTTAGCTGCAGCAGGGCCTTCAGTCTGAAAGTGTTTCCCTGTCTCAGTTTCCCATCTGCCACACGTGAGAACTAGCAATCTCATTATTTTCTATTTTATCTGCATTCAAAGGGAAAGGAGACAGCACCAGAGCCATCTTTCCACTATATTTTAGGCTTCTTAACCTATATTTTTTTTAGTGCAATTTATTCTGGATAAGTTTTGGCAGTCCAAATGGTGTCTTTTAGAGAGTCTGTGTTTTTATTCCTGTCCGGTGACAAGGTGAAAGAATGCTTACTAAAATGCTTTGAGGCACAACACTAATAATTCCTTGACTTTAAAATGACTCAAGAGTAATTCAATCATTTAAGCTGCCCACCTTGACCGTCCAAGGGAGTACAAATCCCTGGGTTATTGAAAAGCAGGCTTAAACCTTCCATCATATAGAAAATTAATTTTAATTCATCCTCCTTAGCATCTGCATTCTCCAGATTTCCAACAGATAAATACATAAATGAGCACAGGATTTGTAAACTGGATCTTTCATTATCCAGAGAGAGCCTTGCATTTCACACAGTGCAGATCTGTCTGTGACTGCTCAGTTCTGCACTCTGCAATTGCACTGTGCTTCAATGGTACAAAAAAATTCTGTGTTTTCTTCCTTTTCAAAGGATTTTGTCATCCAGCCATTAGTTACAATAAGGTAATTTCTGGGAGAAAACTGATTTCCAGAAATCATTTAACCTGCTTTCATAAGAGCTCTCTCTACATTAAGGATGGCAATAAATACTGAATAGCAAAGTGCAGGCCAGGCTAAATGCAATTCTCATGTAAAGCACATTGTCACAACCTTTTTATCCTATTACAAGTTTCTACCATGTCTGCTCTCTATGAAGATATTGAAAACTTGGATGAAAAATAAATTCTTTCAGCAGTGAGAATTTCCCCCCTATTTATATGCACTTTCACACTCATCTATTTTCTCAGGTGTCTTTTCGACTCGAGTGTCAGCAAGTGAGGCAGTCAAGCCACAGACTGCAAACTGAGCCCCAGGGTTTGCTCAGCCTTCCTCAACTGAGGAATTTTACATTAGCTGAAGGTGCCTGCTTTCAGCCCTACACTAGGAATGATAACATTTGATTTCAATATATAATGTTTGATTTTAAGGTAATAATTTTGTGGTTTAGGTCTTGTTTGTGGTGATGTGCACTGAGTGACTGTGCCATTTGCAGTTCAGGTCTGTAACAGCACAAAGCAATGTTCTTTTTGCTGCCAGTTCAGGTTCCTAGAGGAGGAAAAAGTACTTGACTTTAGCTGTAACATTTATTTTTATTAAAATTCTAGTATTTTATGAAATCAAGCCTTGCTCAGCCTCTCAGATTTGATGTCATTAACACAATTAAGATGCATATTGGGGCAGATGGGCTTTCATCTGCTCTTCTAGATCCCAGGCAGTTAGATAAGGACACAGAATTAAAGTCATGATTATTTCTGTAATCTTAACTAAGTAATTTTCAAGTTGAAAACATTCAGATTTTATGACAATGCTACTGCTCCCACTCACCTTTATCTCCCTTTCTCCATCTCCACTGATAACTGATAATCACAACTGCCAACTATTTTCCCCTGGAAATTGCTTCTCCATTTTTAATAGTTTAGTAACAGTGGCTGAAACTTTTCATTTATAAAAATTATTACCTAAAGGTGAGTGTATTGATCTTAACACACCTGCAGCACTGCTGTGTGGTTATAAAAGCAAATGTAAGCCCTTCACCAAAACACCCCAAACCAAAATCCACCCATTTAAATGGAAAAAAATAGCACAGTTGCCACTGTAGCTCAGACAGGAACCAAGCAGAGAGAGATTTTAGAGCAGATGGGAATCAATGTCCACACCATCAGGGCTTCAGAGGAGGACTCTAAAGACAGGATATTAGAGGAGCAGGAGAGACAGCTGATCTCAAAAGATAAACGGATTATTGTGTGGCCATTGCTTTGCCAGACACAGAACCTTGAAGTCAGAAAAAGATACAGCAGTATCTTCAAATATTTAATCTGCCTTGCAAAATTAATCTGTGCCTTTTACACTGAGTTACCAGAAAGCACAAAAAGGGAGGAAAATAATTAGGAAATATTTCTCCACCGTGTCAGCTCTTATCTGAAACTCATGTTTCTTAAATATTTTTGCTCAAATGATTGCCCAAAATATTCTTTTACTTTTTGTTTGTCTGTCCTCTGGCACAGCACTGAGCAGCAGAACAGAAAGCTGAGTCAGGAGGACTGAAACACCACAGGGAGATTCAATTCCCTCCAGATTCTATGGTGCTCCTGTGATGGCAAACCCATCCTGGAAATCTCACCACGTTGTCACACCAATACTTGTAGCAGAGGGAAGAAAGAAGGAGAAAAAGGTGGAATGAGGAAGAAGGAAAAACAGAGAAGGGAATAGGAACAGGAGAGAAAAAAATTAAAGGAAAGCAGGGAGAAACTGTGAAATAGAGTGAAAACAAATGGAAAAGAAGAATGGAGCAGCTGTCATATATCAGCACTCTCACCATGTACATTGCTACAATCCAAGGGGAATCAGCTGAGCTAAATTCAAGTGCTGCATGCTTACAGACCACAGGAAATCCCTCCTTCAGCTGCAAGAAATATTATTTTGGCAACTGCAAACCATATTCATACCACATAATTTCTGCAGAGATTTTTCAGAGTAGGTTTCACGATCACAGCCCTTCCCAATGTAGTTGGTCTGCAGCTCAATGGTGGTGTGGATGGAGGAGACTGGGCCATCACATGTTTCCAGATGGATGCTGGGAAACAAGGGAATGCTGCCTGAGCCAGGCCTGTACTCAATCCGTTTGTTCCAGTCTGCAAAAACAAGCAAACAAACAAAAAGCAACGAGATTCAATGGTGGGTAAAAAAGGGAAGGGAGTTATATGATTTTAAACGACATATTATTCTCAAAGGTCACTGTCTAAGGCAAAAATAAGAGTTTCTGAACTTGGCATCAATAAGCTACTGTCCTCAAAAAATTGGATTTTGGCCCTGTTTTTCTAAGAGTGTCAGGCTCAATTAAGTCCCACCAGTGCTGGTTGAGTCACACAAGGCTGGGGTGCACACACCTCCTGACAAGAAGTGCTAATTGGTGTCACTCTGCAGCTCTGTGGCCATGTTCCCATGACAGATCCAAGCCAGCTCCACAGGGATGAGGTGTCTGCTGCACCCAGCTGGGTCACATTTCCCAGCGCTGGGATCAGAACTAACACCTCCAAGCACCAGGCTACACACATCTCACAGAACACCTCTGTGGTGTCACTTCTTGTCTTTGAACATCTTCCTAATTTTGTGCAGCATTAATGACAGAAGTTCCAGCTGAAAGGACAGCTCCTGCTCCCAGCCAGATCTGACTAATCCGTGCACATGCAGATGCCTCCCAGCCCACAACATTTGAACAATGCCCTGCCTCAGGCAGCCACCTGTTTGTGCCACACATACCCCTGTGCTGCTCAGCTGGAGCGTTGAATGCTTTAAATCCAATTAATTACAGCGCTTGCAACATGCTTCAGAGAAAACCCAAACGAGCTGCAGTAATTACAAACATGTATTTTAGCTGTCTTTCCAGTCTGTATTTTCATGGAGTCACAGAATGGCTGCAGTTGGAAGGGATCCTCAAACACCACTCAGCCCATGCCCTGCCATGGCCAGGGACACCTTCCACTGAAGGTTGCTCCAAGTCCCATCCAACCTGATCTCAGACAATTCCAGGGATGAGGCACCCACAGCTTCTCTGGGCAACCTGTGCCATGCCTCTGCACCCTTATGGGAAAAAAATTATTTCTTATATCCAATCTAAATCCAACTTAAAGCAGCTGCCCCTTGTCCTGTCACTACAGGCCTCAGTAAAACGTTTCTGTCTTTCTTATGAGTTTCCTTTAAGCACAGAAAGGCCTCAGCAAGATCTCCCAGGAGCATTCCCCAGACTGAGCAACCCCAGCTCTCAGTCTGTCCTTAAAGGAGAGATGCTCCAGCCCTCTGGCCATGTCCATGGCCTTTCCCCTCATTGCTCTAACAAGGTCAGATCTGTCTAGGTAAAAAAAGATGTCATAAATGGAGTTCTAAGTCCTGGCAGCCAATGAAACCTCTGAAAGCAAATGCAGAGACATGCTTTCTAAATATCAATGGAAGAAAAACTAATACTAAATACATATATATGTACATTTAGTAGGAGTTTGGTGTTTTTCAACGGCTCTCATTTTCACAAAACTTGAAAAATGATGCTCTCTCCCAGGGTCTTAAGCTGCATTAAACATTTCTAAGAAAATCTGAATGTCCATGCAAACACTTTGAAGTGCAGGGCACTCATTCGTCCTGAGTCCAGGCAAAGAGACTGATCTGCATTTCAAAATTCTTCAAAATTTTCTTCCTGACATAGCCCAATTGGTAATCATGCAGCATATTTTGTTATCAAGAGGAAGATGAGACTTCATGGAACATTCTGGAAGTATGTTTAGTATCTATTTTTACTAAAATCTTTAGGACTTGTAGATCATGACTAAGACAACCATGACTACATGACTGCCTGGGCACACGTAACTGAGTTGCTATTTCAGTTGTAATTTCCAGGTAATTCACTCCATTTGTTCCATATTAAGTTAGATTTGATCTACAGTATTGCGTAATTTCTCTGCAATTGTCATCTTAAACAGTTCCATTAGAATTTCAAGTATCACATACAGGACATCATTACAATAATACGTTTCTGTTCCCTCTCCATTTCAGAAACTTGAGGTTAACACTTTCCCAGTGGAACAAGAACAATAAATTAATTCAGGTACTTCAGGTAAAAAGAAAATAATTGGCTGGTTTTATACAAACTAGTGATATATGACTTATTAATCTTTATAATCTCTTATTCACCGGTGAAGACGTTATATTCCTCTACCCAAAAGGGAAAGTAAAAGAAGTCCTACATATATCTGAAACCTTTCTGACTATTTCTGCAGCTTTCAGCCCCATTTTCATTTCTCAGCTATATGAGATGAACCAGCACTCATGCAAAATACTCATTAGTGGATGTGAGACCTGACTGAGTTCTGAACTGCAAGGTATCTGCAGCTGCACACTCACCTCCAGCTGCACGAGGAATGTCCTGTAAAACCCACACCATATGAAATGCCACTGCTCACAAGGAAAAATAATGGGAGCCCTCTGTTTCTGCCACAAGAACTGGAAGAGGTATTTTGTTTCACGGGATTGCCTTTCAGCTTGGCAGAAGTGGGAATTTGTACCCAGAGATCATAAACCCTGCACCTCCTAAATCACTCGCATTTATCTCAGCCCTAAATCATAAAACATCAACTAGACTTGAACCAGTGTCTTTGTCCCTTGGTCCATCCCATCATCACAGAGCAACCCTCATCCCAAACTGCACAGCACTTCTTTCAGTGACTCAACTGAACTCAGCCAGCACAGTTCCCCCTTTGCCACTAACCTGACACAAGTCCTGCTACAACACCACACTGCTCTGCAAACTCAGGAAGGTAAACACTGCCAGGGTAGAAGACTAATCCCATGGGGAAAGTCTGAATAAAACTAGCACTGTGTAGTCCTGCAGCCTCTGTTTGGATTTTTGATTTCAACAGGCTTTTGCTTGCCACTTGTGGCATAAAGCTGCTCCAGACCATGTAAGAAGCCCCAGCTGGATTATCCCTACAATACAACAACAGCAGAGTGTAAATACCACCATGCCAAGATTGTGGTTCAGATTTCATCAATTATAAAGCCGCTATGTAAACTTGGATCATGATCTCTGAGAAACTCAAACTATCCCAAGATCAAAATGGATCAAACTTCAGTGATAGTTTGAGCCTTTAAAAGTAAATCCCAATACACTAGATAAATTTTCCTTTCAACAGGAGGATAATGTGAAGACTTTCCTTGATCTCTGCACTTAAGGTTTTCTGTACTGTCTTTGTGATCCATGTTTCATATATTAATTCATTGCTAATGCTAGATGACAGTAAAGGATTTAATCTGTTTTTTTTCCTCAAAGGAGATTGTGCAGAAGAGGTATGATCTGATTCATATCTCCTACATGAGTGTGGCCATAAACTCTGATTCCATCTCATGGTGTTAAAAACGATGGCAATGTAATTAAAGACAATTGTGACACAATGAAATGCAAAACTTCTCTCCTGTTGCACTGAAGATGAGCATCTTGGCAGCTAAATGTAAGATAAAAATTATGTGGTGGTGTTAGTGAGTCTCTGCAGCATCCCGACATAATTGCTGGAACAGAAGGTTCCCAGAGCAGTGTAATCGGTATCTCTTCTGTTTCCTCTGCAGCATCCTCACATCTGTGCTGTCTGTAGGCTGGAGACTTGGCTAAAGGTTACTCTGCTGCCTTTTTTATGGGAAATAAGATGAGTGACTTGTTAAGGAAACGATAATGAGGTCTGACTCAGTTAAAGGGGCTCCACAGCAAAGAGAAAACTCAGACTGACGTCCAAAGCTTTGCTAGGATACCCTGGTTTGCTAAGAGATTTGAGTGCACATCTCAAAGCACAAACATTCACATACACCTGCTCTTTCTGCAGCTTGTTGGTAGTTTAAAAAAAAAAACCAAAAAAAAGTCAGAAATTTGTGCTTAGTACAGGGCAGTGGAAAGGCTGCTGCTGCAGGAGTTGGTGAACCCTAATGCAATAACTGTTGTGCCTGACGTACTGACACTGAATATTCCATCAAGTGATAAAGACCCCAGCTCTAGTAGTGCCTAATTATGTGAAATAAACCTACAAGAATCTAAAAACCATGAAACAACAGCATGGGTTAAGCTATTATTTGTTGAGACCCCATTTGAATGAAGTGTTTCCTGCAGTTTCAGAGCCCCAAGGGCACTAATCAGCTCTAAAGAAGCTCCACAAGCTTCACCTGGAGCCTCCTATTGCCCCCAATGGCCTGGAGCTCTAAGCTCTGGCCTTGCAGAGCCTCATCACCATGGAGCTGCCCAGGGACCTGATCCTGACCCTCATCCATGGATCCACTCCCTGCGACCTGCCTGCTCCTGCCAGGGCTGCTCTGCAGCTTGGCTGAGCCTGACCCTTCTCTGGCTCTGCCCTGCTCCCCTCAGCAGGCTCAGGGGTGGCCCTGGGTGATGAGGGCTCTGCCAGCTGTTTTAGCACTACAATTAGCTCTTTGCTTGCTTTCCTTTGGGAAATAACCTTGTTCCTGACAGGTTCAGATTGGTCACAGACTTCTGGTGTCTGCTGGAGGGGCTGCAAAGTGCTTCTCAGATTCTAAAAGACAAACTCTGAAACACTGCATGGAGTAGTTAGCCAAATCAATTAATTGAGTATGTCATAACTTGTGTGGAAACTTTTCCATTTTTCAGCCCAAGGTCTAAGAATATGTGGAACTTTTTACATGCAGAGAAAAGAAAAATCATAAGGAAAAGCTTCAAAATGAACTAGATACCCTGCAGTGCTTTAACTTTTGGGCAGAGGAAACATTAATGGGACGATGCTGTCAGCTGCATCTCAGAGATAAGAAACTTCTCAATGAAATTATAATTGCCCCAGTGAAGCTCAGGAGGATCTTGTGGTGAAAATTCAAAAAAGAAAAGACTGCTTTTGTAGTTGTAAATGAAGAAATGTGAACAAAGGAGTTATCTTCCACAGAAGTATATGGAAATAAGAATTTAGTCACACAGGTCCAAAATGAATGGAGGGTTTGTATTGCTTGAGATGGGAAAGACTGGCTTCAGTATCTCAGTCCTCACAGATAAGCAGAACTGCCTGCAGAGAGGGCAATAATGGGTTACTCTGAAAATGTGGAGTTCATGGTGCACAGGGAGCTAACTGGTAATGATCCCTGTGAGTCTGCCTTGGGAGGGTTATTTGATATTTCCATTTGCAGTCTTGACACAAGACCAGGACTCTGTTAGTTGCTGCAGCCAGTAGAGAGAAGGCAGTGGCACACCAGAAGTCAATCCAGAAAGAGAATATCCCAAGCACGGAGAGAGCTGACCTTGAGAACTGGTGTCACAGCAATAGTGCTTAGCAGCAATGATACAAAGTGCTCAGAACTTCAGCAAACTGCTGAGAAATCACAGGAAAACGACAAATGGAAAAAAAGCTGATTCCATTAAGACAAGAACAGCATTTCCACGGGCCACCAGTCTGATACTGCCAGGCAAAAGAAAGGCAGTCGTGGAATATATAAAGCACTGTGTTCTCAGTAAGAGGCCATGGTAAAAAGAAATGTGAAAGCACGTGGAGTGCTCAGGGAAGATGCATTTAGCTATAATGGAGACACAGAACTTACTCAGGAAAGGAGAGCATATCTTAAAAATTAGATTGAGGCAGGTATGACTGCTTTCTCTGAATATATCTGGTAGTTAGAGAAAAGTAAAGATAATGTTGATACAAGTACAAAACCAAGTACAAACTTATGTAAATTTTAAGCTCAAAACTCACCAATACTCAGGAGTTCAGTTAATTTTCAAATGTCTGGAGTGATTATTTAGAGTGGGTATTCTGCTAAAGCAGTGCCATTCAAGTTAATAGCTGAATGTAAATATTTCATTCCGATTACCCTGGTTGAAGGATGTATGGCTAATGCATGCACAGCAGTGCCAAGCCCAGACTGGCATAAAGACTCCCTGCTTCACAATAAATTTCATTTATAAAAATATGGGTGAGTATCTTACAGCTAAGACAACACAAGGATGCTGTTTTAAGCTGCTAGGTATGTGCAGAAGAGTAATACAAATTGATTTACGTTCAGTGCAGAAAATACTTGGCCCTTTACAATTGTTCCGGAAGACTAGGAATATTATCCTCATCAGCAAGGTTTCTGCACTTGACCACCCTCCTCCAAATAATCAATTGCCTTAGTAATCATATTCCTCCTTGTTAAAAGCACTGGCAGAACGAAAGCCAATATGGTTTTGGTTTTCTGCAGTAATTGGCTCTTGCTAGAAAGCTCCCATGAATAACCATTCTGAAGTCACTCAGCATCTCCTGCAAACTGCATCTGTGAGGAATGTTGACTCAGAAGTGATCTAAGATCACTCTGCCGCTAAAATAGAAGGTCCTGCCCTTCTCTGTACCAAAGAGGGATTTTATTTCAGCAGGAAGAGGAAGCTGATCTGACTGCACATGGCCTCAATGACTATTCAACATTAAAGAGGTGGTAGGAACGTGCCTGTTAGTGGCAGCAAAGCCCCAGGTCACCTTAGTGAGCCCTACATGCCTTAGAAAAGAAGTGACATTGAATATCTTTAATACATGAACTACATTTATTGAATATTTTTATAAACCATTAGGTGAATAAGCAAAGAGAAGCTTTTATTTCAAAACTGTTTTTAAGCAAACACTATGTAGAAAGCATTTGAATTTTTTGGGAATATTTCCTCTTTTAAGATGAATTTCTAAAGAACTTCAACTTATTCTCTTCCTTGGGTATTTGGGTGTGGGTGCAAATGGGCTCTCAGAACTTGGAAGATAAAAGTAAGAAATCTTTCCAGACTGGTAAAACACCTGAGGCTGGATGCTGTGAAATCCTGTTTTCCAACCAGAGCCCTAACTGTCTGTTAAACTGCAGGTTCATCACCATTGCTTATGCAAGGCCATATTAAACTGGGCAGGAAAAAACAAGTTGTTCTTCCATGAGGAAAGACAATGTGACTTTTGAGATTTGGACTGTTGTCTTTGCTCCATACTCACTCCCCAGGAAGCAGAGCCAGCCTTCCCCGTTTGTTTCAGGGAAGCAGAGCTCTCTGACACTTTCCTGGGGTGTTCAGCTGGTTGCTTTAGAGAAGTTTTTTTTTCTTTTAATAACTACTTTCTGTTTGAAATCAATTGCATTTTAGGGAGCAACCTAACTTGTGGTTTAATTGTCAATAGTTGAGCAGATCTCTAAGTCTCAAAATATATTTTTTAAGTTTTGGGTCCATGATTTTGCCCTTTTTTGAGGCTAAACTCTTTCTCCACACAGTACATCATTCACCAGAGAGCTGACACAGGAATAATTGTTTTCAATTTTCTGCTATCCTGCATCTTTCAGTACATTGGTTTGTATTTCATTTCCATTTCTTATCCCACTATGGCAGGATAGTAACAGTTTTGTGAAAACTGATCCTAGAAGTGACAGAAATGTGACAAAACAAGATTGCAAAACCATAAATGAGCTAAAGGAAACCTGGCCTAGATTGCAGGACTTGACCTTGTCTTATTTCACCTTGTACTATTTAATGAAAATACTTTATGGATATTTAGTACAGTGTTGCCACAAGTCTACCTGCCCTGCTTTGAATATGGAAGATATAACTTTACAGAAATCAGTATTTGTGGCATTAAAACAACTGCAGTGAAAGGAGCCTCACTGAAAGTGAATCCACAGGAAAAAGTGCAGTTTGTGCTTTGTGTCCCCAGAACTGAAACCAGGCTGAGCCCTGCAGGGAGGGGCAGAACCCTAGGGAAGGTGTGGAGAGAACAGGTTTGGGCTTAGCATGGAAACCCCTAATTGTGCTTAAAAATGTTTCAAACCAAAAATCAAAGTATCTTCAACTGCAGATCTAGCCATGGTGATGTCAGGACCATCATCACCATCCATCTTTTCCTGGTAATGTGGTTCTGTATTTACCTGGCAGGACATGGTCACTGCATGATTTGGAAATCATGGACATGGAAACACAGCTGCCATGAAGAGATTTTGTAGCACAGCTGCAGAAGTCATTTAGCAAAACTCACTAACGAGAATTTCCAATTAAAATAACTGATTAGGAATTAATTCAGCTCATTGATTCCCATTTGCAGCTTGCTCAGGATACAAATAACACTTCAGAGTGATCTGCTCAGAATGGTTTGATGTCAGCTTGGGTCAAGTTTGTTCCTGAAGTCACCTCTTAATGGAGAGGAGGCTTTTATCGCTGAAAATGTGTGTGTGGGGATCTGGCTGATGGTGGTCCATCATCAGAGAGCAGGGAAGCAGCTCCTAGATTTAATGAAGACTTCAGTGCTATGAGCCCAAGGGAATATTGATTAAAGCAAAGCACCTTGGCTCGCAGAGCCTGATTTGCTCTGCCACACGTCAGTCACGTGCAGCTGGCCTCCAGAAACAGGAATGATTTGGAATTGTTTTACATAAGCCTGTTCTTCCCTGTCCCAGCCCTGCACAGTGGAGGTTATTTGAAGGCCATCTACACTGAAATTTGCTGCACTAAAACTTTTAATACTGAATTTGCATTAGACTACTACAATCTCTATTCATGATAGTTACATAGTGTTTCAAATTACAAAAGCCATTAACTTTTAGGAACTAAGTGCCAGTGCCATAAATTGAAATTCCAAGTATTTGTTTGTTCAAGATAACACTAAAGAACAAGAAAAAAAATCACGTTGTATTTTAGTAACTTCGATGTTATAACCAAAGACTCAGAATGTTCCTCTTTTCTGTCAAAACCCTCCCATTATTTTACTTCCTTTAGTCATCCAATCTTTACAAAAATAGCATTATTTCAAAGAAGATGGAGCAAACCTGCTGGCTGCCCCTTTGTGGGGAGGTCACAGAGCAACACACACAGGGAACAAAGAACACTATAAATACCTTCCATTCCTAGTCTCCAGGTTTCCTCTTTAACTGCTGGAAATACTCTGGGAAAGTTTTGCTTATTTGATTTTTTTTTCCCTAGCAACAGGTAATTTTTACAGATACTGGCTCAAAGTGGAAAACACCACCTACACAAGATTCTCCACCTTTAAAAACAAGTGGGCATAGAAAAATCTCATTAAGAGAAATGTATAAATTTCTGGAAGTATTATGTTGCAGCTCATTTTCAAATTACAATTAATGACTTCATAATTAAGAACTGAAGCCCCACCTACCCAACTGTTCACCTGAAGACATCCTGTTCACCCTGAGCAGGAGACATCCCCCTGCACTCTGTGCTCTCTGACCTGGGGATGTGCAGGGAGCTGAAGCAGTCACGTTTGACAGATTAAAAGGTACAACTAACATCAACAAAGCGTCAAAAAAACCCCCAAACCCTGATCAAAGCTGAGTTGAGGTTGTTCCTTTTCCACTATTGGCTACCTGGTGTTTAAACCCACCTGATGGGAGCAGCAACAACCACCTGCCCTGAAATGATCTCTGAACTATGAAATAACTATGACAATACTGCCAATACAAACAACACCATCTTTGCAAAAATTATTCAATCAGTAAAATACCTAAATCAAAATAATATGAACGTTTAAAAAACCCCAACCAACTGCACCTATTTTAACACAAATTCCAAGCTAGTTTGGGGGTAACTTAATTTATCTGAGATAAGTCCATAAAATAGAATCAGAACATTTCTCCAGTGTATGGAGACTGTAACTGGTTTTACCCAATAAATCATTTGAACAGTAAGATCAGTTCAAAAATGTGGAAATAGTTCCTAAGTATTGTATTTCTTTTACCAAAAGCGCTCTTCAAAGTACTCAGGTACTAATACATCCCAAAAAACTGAAGCATGGCTCTGCTCTAGTGAGGGCTGTGCAAATGGGATCCTGCTATTGCAAACATTTCATTACAAGCTCATCCAGACCAGGGCTTCTCATTTTACAAAGAAAACCTTTATTTCTTCTAAATGTCAACCTGCAAATTTACCTTTAAGTACAACAGCCAAGCTGATTTTTTCCTCTTCAATCACTATATTTAAAAATTACATTTATGAAGGTCAAATTAGTCCTGAATGACACCTGCATAATGTGGTCACATCCAATTGGTTTGTCCTTACTCCAGCCCTCGTTTTCATCTTAATTCCTTATAATTAGTGGCATATCTGTCTTCCCAGCATGTTGTCAGCTGGGGTTTTCTCCATTCCAGACAGGGTGTGGATCCCTTACAGTCTTTTTAGAAAATCAATTCCTACTGAAATGCCTCAATGGGAAGACAGGAATCAGCTTTAAAAATGCTTTTCACTTGCAGTGAGGGTGCCTTGGCTCATGCATGCCTTGAAAGCCAATTCTGAACCTGGAACAAGATAATCTGAACATCTCCAACTCACATGGCTAAAGTACCTTGCCATGGTGGCTTCAAAAGCTTTCCCTAAAGGAACAGTACAAGAGTGGCAAATTGGCAACATTTTTTCAACCTTCCAGTATATTCAGACTGTCTTGTAAGACAACTTATTAGAATAGAAATTTGTCTTATTTCTTTTTGTCTAGTCTGCTCTTTGTTCTGACTAGAGAAGAAACATGGCAAATGGACACAAACATGGGATTATTGCCCACTTTGCTAGCAGGCTTGGAATGAAGCATAAGAAAAAGCAAATTTTCCACACCAATGCAATAAGCACCTGCTTTCCTTACTGCAAGGCAGAGGAAAAACACCAAAGAAAAGAGATTGGAACAAAAAATTAAAATAGCAAAGCTATGAAACCTTACCTTGCCAGCCTGGTTTGCACACTGGTTTGACATTAACTCGTACCAAGACATCTTCTGTTGCATGTTTCTGCCCACAGTCCAAAGCTGTCACCATTATCTCATACTGGTGCTGTTTATCAAAGCTCAGTTTCTCGGTGTTCCTGATGTTACCTAGAGATTCAACACAAGGAAGCATTCAGAGGTTCATTCTTGGCTAAGCATACACAGACTGCAGCATTTGGGTCCTGGTTCATTGTGTGCTTTGTGACTTTGAGCTCTCTGAAGCATATGGGACATGCACAGCTCTGAGGAACAGGAAGGATTTTCTTTCAATCCAGCAGAGAAATAAAGATTGTAGGCAAATATAAGATGGGAGGGATATAATGCAGGCATGGCTATTTGAAAAAACATCTGCTCAACAAAACTTTCTAAAGTAAGATGGGAAAATTAATTAGCAGTTCCATCCTGATAGGTAAGATATGAGTAGGTGAACCCTCATGTTCCATGTTTGCCACAATACTTTGCTTTAACAGGTCAGCCACCTTCCTGATCCTGAGATCAACCACTGAACCCAAGTACATTCCTGTTTTCCTATTACCCTTTAGATGAGTGACATTTTAAAAATAGGGAAAGCTCCTGAATCACCTCCTGCATTACAGTGCTTAGCAGTATGTGATAGGGCAGCACAGAGTTATCACATGGAACATAAAACTCAGCAACAACAGGGTTTATCTGCTGAACCTGACACACATATAAAGGTGACAAATTACCTGCTTCGGGAACAAAGACATCAGAACTTACAGAAGGAAAGGGGAAGATCTCTCCAGGACTGGGAGAGTACCATGCAAAATGTATGGGTTTGCTATTAAGAAGTTCAGCATTTTCATTCTGTCAGTTTCCACTGAAATTTACTTTTTGCACAAGTTGAAACTTCAGCCTGTTTAATCCATTTCATGCTTTTGCTCAGGGCTGTTTATTTTACCATCTCTTTGAATGATGACTTTTGTTCTAGAATTCAAGAAGCAAACTTTGCAATGCTACACATAACAACAGCTTTCAAGCAATCAGCAAAATCGAGTTGTTTGTGCTAAATTTGAAATTCCATATGCTGGAATTTAGTCAAATGCAGTGAACTGATCCTCACAAGTGCTGGCCTAAGTCTCTTTCATCAGGCACAAAATGTTAGGCTTTGTTTGGACATTTGGGTTTCATTTTCTTTTTCTTTTTACCCAAATGAATGTGAGACAGAAGAAAGCAGACAAATGCAACTTGTTAGAAGTTTTTCACTAAAGCTCCATCAGTTTGACAAGTAAAGACTTTTAGCAGGTGTCTTTCTGCTTCACACTCCTTATCTTGTCAGAGCTCACCACTCTGCTTTCTACTGCTACTACATTAAAGCCAACTTTAGGAGTTTAATTGAAATGGATGCAAAGCTCTCCAGGTCAGGTGTGAAGAAAGGCTGCTTTTTGCATTTATCACCACCTTCAGGTTCAAAACCTGTAGCTTAAATAGACTCTTGCATCTGCAGTTGTAAGTCAGGCCCAATATCCCATTTCCTGTTGTTTCTGAATGTCTCTCTGGCCCTGTCTGAGCAGGGCACAGAGGAGGACAAACCCTTCTAATATTCTTATGTCTCAAAAGGAGAATCAGACTGCGCTGCTGCAGGCTAACATGGGAACAGGACAGTGTCCCACAGCTCCTGGGCTTCTCTCTCTCGGGTTCCTCATCCTGCCAGGCATTTGCAGCTCTGCCATGGACACAGCTCTTTCCTTCCCACAAGCAACTGCAATAACAACACCAACTACTCCACTGGTTTTTGAGTTAGTCATTGACAAAACAATCCAATCACCCATTTTACGATCTTGAGTTGCCTGATTAGTGGCTGCCTAAGAGGTTTTAATGAAACACTGCCACTGTATATACTTAATTACTGATTTTTATATCTGCTCAGTTGTTCTTTCCTTTCTGCATTATATTATTTCTTACATGACTCTTTATATTTGCCTATTTGGTTCTCCTTGGTATTATTTTAGTCCATAATCAGCAAAGATAATTCTCAAGAAACCAAAATTGTCCAAATCTTCATCAGCAGATCAATTTGTGTGGCACATTAACTGTCCTATAAGATATATAAATTGTTACAACATATTTACATTTCCCTAAATCTATCGTCCAAGATTTGTATTTCATTTACGGTCATTTCAGATTTGGACTACAAGGATTCTGCCTCTTAGGTGTTATTCTGGAAGGTCATTTGTATGACTTGCAGATGCTACCCAACAGTTTATTGATTTCCTAATAATTTTTTTCTCTTAGCTCTGATGCTTTATGATTCTTTGGGTTTTTATAATTTAATCAATATGATTTAAAAGTAGACACAGAAGGGAAGTGCTATAAACACAGACTAATTAAAGTTTTAGAGATGATAGTCTGAAAGGCTCTATTTACATCTCACCCACACACATAAAAGTAATTAATAACATTAAAAAGAGAAATTTTTAATGGGAGAAGTAAATACATTTCTACACAGTTCAAAATCAGGCCATAAATAATTTTTCTTTTAGTCTACCTAAACACCTGCCTTTTCCTGGAAATACCCAGAGCTATAACAAATTTTCAAAAAACAAAAACCACATCAGTGACTACAGGAATATAAAAAGTCCTGCCTGAAGACACAGACATTTTACACCTGTGTTTCTTCAAGGTCAGTTTTAGCAGAGATGGAAATAGACATCTCTCTTTTATGGCTCTTTCACCTTCCTTTAGAGCAGTCATGAGTATGGGGAAAGACCTGACTCCTTTAGTATGGCAACTCCCTCTTAAATTCCAGTTATTTCCCGTGTGCACAAGAAGTATAAAACTGTACTATCTCCCAACCCTTGCAAGAGCTGAGGGGCAGAGTTGTGTGAGTGCTCTGCCTCCAGGCTGCTCACAGGAGTGCCAGGGCAACATTCCCGGGAGCTCTATTCAACCCTAAGTCCATCGAAGGGTTAGAATTTCTTCTTATAAAAAATGTTTGTTTTTAAATGGCAATGGAAAGAATCTGCCACTTAATAAATATATAAATATCAAACACAGATGCTCAGCTATGAAGTTTGGCTTTACTCTTCTGGCAACATGAGGTTTGCACGGCTCCTACTGCAGCTCTCGGTGCTGCACAGGGGATTTTGGGAGGTCCTGTCCTGTCTGAGATGTGTAACCTGATGAAACCTGCACTGACTGGACAGGTCACTATCTCATCTTCACACTGAACAGTCTGAACAGCTATTTGTGAAGTGCTCCCCAGAGGTGGGTGGCAAATAAGAGTCATCCCCATTTTAGAGATGAGAGTAGATCAGAGCTGTGACACAATTTGTATCTTTGCCTGAGCTCTCTGACCATCTGACCATAATCCCTGATAAATAAAGGCACAACATATGTGAACAGAAATGGGTTTTGCTGGCATTACACCAGATCTGTGCATTGTGGTTTAATTCTGCTGCCACCTGAAAAAAAGCCTACACAATATTGATAGAGTAACTGACTTGATCTGGCTTTTGTGTTAAGGAGAAAACGAGACTAATCTGCATGCAACAGTACTTTAAAACATGTTATACCTTATACCTTTAATCACAGTTCTTTGCACAGCAAAGCATAAATTTGTCCTCTGCCTTTACATGACTGTATTTTATGACTAAGAGTTCATTACCCTCCAAGTTGGGCTCATCATATACAAGAGTGAATTTTATTAGTGTTACAGTTTCAGAACACAGAGTAATTTTATTCACAAGGAAATTACATACCAAGGGCCAGAGCTCCCAAATGTATCTGGGAAGTTTTATATTACCTCCCCTAAGTGCCTCAGTTGCAAGGACCTGTAGGAAGCACCCCTGAGCTGATGCTGTTTCCATGCCTCCCATGGAGTGGGGATGAGGCAGCCTGGGCACTCTGCCTTTCTGCAAATGTTCCCCAAAGTGTAAGATAGTTTTTCAAGATCAAAAAATGCTCCATGAACAGATCTAGGGACAAGAAATAACATTGTCTAACAAGACAATGGCATGCCAAAAGAAAAAGAGCTGATGGAATAACATGTTCATCTTCCTACAGACCTGTGTTTGGGGTTACTTTTGTATGTTGGTGGCGAAAAAAATCCACCATCTGGAACAGACAGTGGCTTGTTTTCCTCACAACTTCCCCTCACCTCCACCTTTTGGGGCTCCCTGAAATATTCAGATTTGATTGTAAGATATCTGGTTATACTCTTTCTGAGCAACGAAATTCCACACTGAGGTGACTGAAAAGCATAAAAAAATTGTAACCTGAAGACCAAGAACCTGGATTTGTATTTCACAATGGCTAAAAAAACCCTGTTAACAAAATCCTAATCAGCACAGCATTAACAGACAGTCCCAGGCATCTCATACATCTATTTTAACCATCCCATAGGGAACAAAACCAGGCGTGTTTCCAAAGAATTTGCACCAGAGAAAGTTTATATCAGCTGCCATAGAGTGACATTCTCTGCAGTGAAATGTGTTGGAACTAAGCAACATATTTCTGTCACAAAATAAAAGTGTAGCCATCTATTCTAACTTTGTCTCTAATCCCAGTGGGTTTAAGCAATTACCATTATCTTAAAAAATTGCAAATTAGACTGCAATTACTGTTAGTTGTGGCAGCACTGTTCTTTTAGTGAACAAATAGATCAAAAATATTAATTGAATTCAGGACCAAGAAACTGCAAGTATTACAACCTTATACCAATTATTCACTGCAGGCTTTAAAGTCACATTTAAATCAATGATTTTCTCATTGCCTTTGCTGCAAAGCAGATCCCAGGCACATGAGGACAAAGATGTAACCAAGGATTGCTGACATTTCCCATGCTTTTGATCATGTCTCTGACTGTAAAAAGACGTGATCACTCCTGAGGCAGCTGCTCTGTGTGATAGCAGCTGAAAAGGCACCAGCAGTAGAAAGGACTGCTCTGTATCACACCAATTTCAGGGTATTATTTATCCCTTATATCTGTCACAAACCTGGAAGGAAATTAAGAACCAACCTGTGACTTCTGTAAGCACCCACTCTGCATACAGGTAAGTCACATGGAGCTTAAAAAAAGAAGGATTCAGAGAGATGGAGAACTTTCTTTTATGACAACATGGGAAATCTCAGAGTCAGAAAAAACCCACAGAGAGGAAAAGCTTCTAGGGAATGACTCCCAAATATCTACTTCCAAATGCCCACTTACTGTAAAAAAACCTGTATGCAATTGTCTGGATTCTCAAGAATCCTCAGGATTACTGTGCCAGCTGCCCTCATTTACCCAAGCATGGACATCCTCCTCATGATTACACCTCCTATACCATACCCTTGCTTCCCAGTGGGTGAGAATGACACAGATTTTTCCCCAATGCCATTACAATTTATTGATGTCACAGATTGTCTTCTGACGCTCATCTGTGCATTGGGCAAGAACTGCACAAATACAGTTGAATAATTTTTGAACAGGGTAAAGGGTTTTTATAAAACATCCCAACATGAAAATGACTCCTCAGAGGAAACAGGAGCTCCATGCATGCCTTCATGTTTCTATTTCAGTTTATAGTTTGGCCAAAATCAGATTTAACTTCTGAACTGTACTCTCCTCCTACAAACAACATGGATTAAATGCTTCTGCTAGGAGAGAGAAATCAGAGCACTGATGGGTGTGCACACAGGGCGTTCCTTCTGGGGAAACTGTTTTGTATTATCTGAAGCAAGCAGAGAATGAGAGGAAGGATCTTGCACACACTTATGCAGCTCAGGCACCATTCCCAAACTCAGTTCCATGTTCTGCTCCCTAGTGAGAAGCTGACAGGGAAAAGTAGGAAGATGACATACAGGGCCACCAAGGTCAAAAGCTGCTGCATATGGAAAACTTAATATGGCTTGGCATTTTACCTAAAATATACATTACACACCTTAGAAGAACAGCTAAAACAAACAAATTTTAAAAATTATACTAATTCTCCAAAATACATTTTCTTCTATACTGGAATAATGGAGCCACTTCAGGAAGCACCACAAACGGGCAGATCTGTGTACCCATGATCCTGGAAAGCTCGAACAACCAATAAACATATCCAGAATATTGTTCATTAATACTGTTCATATATTTGTGCTCTGCTTCAGGAAGCTCAGAGGCACAGGATTAGCTGTAACACAGTGAATAAACCCTGCATTAAGCAACCCATGCTGCACTGGGGAATGCCATCACCTGGATGGGAAGGAAGATCTGAGACAATTCAGAGAGTGGACTGAGTGACCAACAATCATATTGCTCACCTAAACCTGCCTGTTGAATTTCCACAGTAAATTCCTGCATCGCTTTCTGCCCAAATCTTACACAAAGGGGATGGAATTCCTCCCTGTGCGGATTCCTTCCCCATCAGAGGTGAGAGCAGGGTCACTCTCTGGAGCTCCCTCTCCAGCCAGGAGATCAGCCCATGCCAGCAGGCACTGAGCCTCTGCTGGGGCAGAACTCACCGTTCCTGTCGATGGCAAAGGGCACGTCTGGGGTGACAATCTCGTAGTTGCAGATCTGGCTGAACTGGGGCGAGCAGTCCTCGTCGATGGCTTCCACCTGCAGGATGCTGTCGTAGATCTTGCCCTCGGTCACTGTGGCCTTGTACACGCTCTCCTTGAATGCTGGGGAAAACTCGTTGACATCCTTCACCTGGATATGGACTACTGCCCTAAAATAGGGACAAAAAGCATCAAAGAGGAAAATTAATTTATCCTGACACCTCACTGACAGTTTCCTTTTAAAACCACCTGGAAATACTAACAAAACGTATCTAGGAAGCTCTGTAAGCACCTATTAAAATGAGATATTATTGAATTTCTATGTTTAATTTGCCCAATTTAGTATCTTACTGTGGCCCTAGTTAAAAGTCTATTTTCATGGTTTGTAAGGAGAGGTTTTCACTGTGCTCCCTATTAAAATCTGCCTCTAAAAATGAACCCCAGCAGAAAGTCAATGATATCATTACAAGGTAAAACGAGCAGAGAAAGAGGAAGCAAAAACTCATGGCAGTCTTATATATTCACTACCTAAAAATGGTCAACTTACAAACATTCTTCCATATTATATACGGCTCTCACCTTCTGCTGATTATACTTAACTAATCCTTTAATTAGTTCCAACACTGTACCTGTAACCCATCAAGGCCTTTAGCATTTAGTGAGTGAACTCTAAAGGCCTTGCTTTGAAAGGATTTGGGTTCTGGTTTGCTAGGCAGAGTAACAGAGGGACTCAGAAGGAATGTTCTAGAGCAGTGGCAGAGCCACAGCAAGGGCTGGGATCCCAGAGCGAGGAGCTGAGTGTGTGCTGCTATACAGATCCTGGTGTCACTGGGCCAGATTTCATCTAGTCAAGATTAGACCAAGATTTTCCACAAGTGGAATGTACCAGGTTGTTACTGATGTGAGAGGGGGGAACACAAGGAAATTGGATTTTGTGAAGCAAAACCTGTTTCTGTGATCTGATGGTTATCTGATATTGCAGCCTTCCTCCTAAATCTGTATTCTTTTTAAAAATCTGGAGAGCTTCAGCATGCATTATACACCTAATTAAATTTTTAATTGTCATGTGTCCAGGATGAGCAAAAGGAAGAATGATTACTATAAATCATTTATTATAATGGCTCTCAGCAAAACGAACAATTTGTAAAGCACTTATACATCTACGTGAGTTAAATTCATCTTTAATGACAAATGGTCTGGAGCTTAGCTTCATGAATTACAAAGGAAAAAAAGGCACTGTACCACCTAAGCTTATGCAGGGAATAAGTAAAAAGTACCACCTACTGGCCTTCAATACACTCCTCTTCAGAGGATTTTAGTTTCTCTGAGGCTCACTGTCCAAAAGCTGAGGTCAGAGACACTGTTCAAACGGGACACTGCTCAGCTCATGACATGCATATACTAAAAAAAGAGGATGATTCCTCTTTTCTTACCATTTGAAATGAGATGAACAGAGAGAAAAACCTATTTAAAATTTGTGAATATCAATTGAAAGCCAGCTGCCATAACTAGGATGTATTTAACATGAAAGCAAGAATGGAAAATATAAACCAAAACTGAGATGCATTTGTCTGCTTGAATGGGGATCCTGTCAAAAGTTTTAACTGAAGCAAACAAAAAGAACCTGTTTTCTAAAAGGGGAAAGGAATGATAAAATGGGTGGAATATTGCAACAATGGTTCACCTTCATTTTATTTGCTTTCTACCTGACAATAATATAAAAAGAAGCACTTCAATAGACTGTAGAGCGAATGCATGCCAAAGCAAAAAAAAAAAATTTCTGCTCCTTTTCACCCACTTGTGTGATTTCTTCCAGTTTGTTCCAGCTGGTCCTGATCCACAGTCGTAGGCCTGGATGATGAATGTGTATTCCTTCTGCAGCTCACAGTCAATAGGGCTCTTTGCTCGAAGCCGACCTTCCCCAGATGTCTTGTTCAGCACAACAGCCTCGAAGGGCATTTCTTGCCCATGGATTTTAAAAGCACATATTTCACCTGCGAGGAAGAGCACCAAACAATCAGAACTGGGGTGTCCAAGTGTTCCACAGGGCAGTGGCACCTGCAGAGTTCATTTGTATTTCACCTGCTGTTCCAGGGGAACACAGGCTCAGGCAGCAGCTCATTCTGCACCCAAAAGGAGCACGGAGCAGGTGCTTGTGCAGTGGGATGTGCTGAGTGCAGCTCCAGGCACACACCCCCCTCCCTCTGTCACTGCTAAATGGTTTCTGAAAGCCCCAGAGACCATTCCAGATGGTACTAACAGCAACGTTGAGCTCAAGTATTTTTGAGCTAAATTACGAGACTGTATTTATTTAAAGAAAATAGCAAAATGAAAAATAGCTAATACTTTAGAGGTGGTCTTTTTTTAACTGCTGTCACTCCTTGCCTGAGCCACTTGAGCTGCCAGGTGGTAGCAGATGTGCAGATTCTGGCAGTTCAGTTTCCCAACAGTGGAAAAACTAATGGTGCAGAACATGGGCACATTCAAAACACATCGTGCTTTATTTACAGACATGCATGCATCATCTCTGGAGCAGAAGTAGCTGGAGGAACACAGACAAGTGTCCCTTTTGGACATCTCAGTCACCCACCCACACTCACACACCAGTGCCTTCTTGGCAGCAGCTCCCTCTGCCTCCAAACTGTTTCCTGATATCACAGATCCATAGCTTCTCTCAGAGGAGTACTATAAAACAAAACAGATGATATGGCAAGGACTAAAAAAAATTGATTTGGTCACATAAGACAACATAAAGAATCTTGTGAGAATATGAGTCTGGAAAGGGAAAAAAGACCCAGTTTTCTGGTGTTCCATTTTTTATCCTTCATACTGATAGCAAGGATATGCACACTGAGTTCATTTTTAACCACTCCAGAAACCAACTTTAAAAATGAAATATTTATACAAAGACCAATGTGACTTAAATATTTTTATGACACGTTAAACACACGCTCTTTTATAAGCAAGTCAGTCTCAGGACATGCATTATAGATTCAAAACTGTCTCCCACGCGCATAATCCTTTTCCATTTATTTCCAATTTACAGTTGCAGCCTTTTGGAAATCTCCTTGCCAATCATACCTGAGCCAAGTGCCAAATTCTAAATTAACTCTGAATCTATGACCTCTAATTCAGGCCTGGCTCCTCTTTCTCTATTATAATATAGGGTTTATTTTTGCAAAAGAGAGCAGACAGTGATTTTATAGAAGTGCTGGAGTTCATAATTCCTATTATGTATTAAAAATAAAAAAATGGCAAGGGTGTGTGTGCAGGAAGGGTGGGGATTGAGTTCACTGAGAGCATAAACACAGCATTTTTGGGATATTCCTTTAACTACCATCACACAGGTTTCCCTTCATGACTACAGGAGCTAAAGCTTTGCTCAGCTACATCCACTGACATTTAGGCAGATAAATCCCACACTCTACAATTGCAATCAATCCTAGGAAAGCCTTTGCAGGATCAGCACAGAGCTGTTTTGGTAACGATGAGGCACTGAAAATGTACATTAAACATTTGCTTGGACACTTTCCTGGTCCAGTCCCTCCCTGCAGGGGTGTGAAAGGGCCCTGGAGGTTCCCAGGACACAGCTGTGCTCTTTTCCAAGCTCCCTGTGGTTCACCCTCAATATCTGGGCTACAGCAGAGGGAAGGGATTTTACCCTGAGAACCAGATTCTGCAGAAGACTAACGCTTTGCACACCCATAAAAGCAGACTGCACCATGGGAATGAACTGGGCAAAGCATGAGATTAGGAGGAGGCTGAAGAGAAGCAGCTTGTTCAGCTTTACTCATGGCCACTGATCACTGATTTGTATTGAAAAAACTTATTTGAATATCCTTGTAACTTCAAAACAAAACATTCATCTAAAATGATATTGTGGATTTCAGTTTTGTTTTAATTGAATACAAAAAACCCCCAGTGTAAATGTGAGAAGCTAATGGAAAATACTGTTTGTTGTGCTCTGTAAGACTGGCCTTCATAGTTTCTTAATAAAGTTTTCCTCAGATACAGAATCCATCATCAGAAATCCTAACTTCAGTGGTTTGTGTTTATTATTTTATTGATCCACTGTTTGATTGCAAACAATACAGCATTTGCAGACATCCAAGCTATGGTTCTTAAAAAACAGAAATAGCTCCGGGCAGAAAAAAGTTCTCTCAGCCCTAATCTAAATATTTATCATTTTTTCCTCTCCAAAGGCAGAGCCCTAATGCAAAGCAATCATAGAAGCAGCACATGCTCCAATTAGTTCTCATCAAATATTTTAGAAGTCTCTATATCCTGCTCCTGTGTGAGATGCTCCAGCTTTGCTTTCCATATAACTCTAATTTTGTCTCCATATTCCCATGTGCCAAAGATAATGACAGCTGCCTGGATATGGTAAAGTATTTGTAGACACACTGCAAAAACCCCACATACACTTCCAGAATGTGGCCACACTTATAGGAAAACAACTACAAATGCTTTTAAAAACTGGGTAAGAATTTTTTCCAAAAGAAGGGTTCTACTGCTGTTTCCAAAGAAATGAGCCAACCCTGTCAAAAAATTAAAATGCAGAGGACCATAATGTTTTTTAAAAGGTGTCTTAATGGCCACATTGCAAATGGAAATGATAAGAGAGTTGTAAGAGCTGTAACAAAGCAGAAAATTAAGGTCTACTGCAGGACACACACATTGACAGACACATAGAACTGCTACCATTAAGCATTACAAACAGTGTTTTTATAATGCAACAGATACCACTGCTCATTATTAACCAGAGCTGCAGGACTTGAGCTCAACCCAGCCGAGCTAACCCCAACCTGCATGATGCCAATGGGAATTGTGCCAAGCTGATCTTACTGCCTGCAGTCTGGGGTAAGTGAGGGTTTGTAACTCCTTGCAGGAAAAGGAGGTTTCTCCCCATTCAGACTCACCACTGCAGCTGCAGGACCTTGGTACCACCTTCCTCCCTTCTCTTTTGAAAGGCTGAGATGATCAGAGTGCAAATTGGGACATCGTTTTTCTGCCAACAAGACAGCACAGCACAATATTGTGCTTTGTTCTTCATGTCATTTGAATGGATTTGGGAACAGGGGGATATAGGATTTGGTGATCACACAAATGGTGGTAGCACTGAATTGCTAAAAAAAGGATAAACTGGTGATACCCTGTAAAGGTAGAAGCACCTGCATGAAATCCTATAGCAATTGCCAGGCCAGGATGTACATCCTGAGGGCTTCCAGCTGCACCCTAAAAGACCTTCCTGTTGCAGAGCTGAACTCTGCTGAGAATTTCACTTTGATACACGTTTGAACTAAACTCTGGACATGTTTTTTCTTCAAATCATTCAGACTAACATTAGCCATAAGCACCTATTAATTTTGAAGTTTACATTCTTTTAAGTTTGAAAAGTTTGGTAGAGATCCATATGTTACTACTGCAGGGATAATAATTATACAATTTCCTCTGTAAAGATTATAATAGCCTGCAAAAAAGGTACTGATGGTTCATAATTTCTGAAACATAACCAACAAATTTATCCACTGTTTGGAAATTGATAAAGACAATGTTTCACATTCAGTCACATTTACATGCAAGATTTAGTGATTATAAGCCTTAATCAATAAAACTGTATTACAAATTACTGCCTTTTACATGAAACACCAAATTCATGCCTCTTTCAGTAGAAATAATAATCCCCAATGTTACTCCTTTAATAACTACACAGCCTCATTCACTTGAAATCAATTTCAGAAGTTATTAAAAAACACAGCATGCTTATTTGGCCTTTCAGAGCTCCCTCTGTTACCTCCTCAGCCTTCACCACACCAGGAATACTGAACACCTCAGATGGAAAGCTGGGATCTCTGACATTTCATCACTGGCATTGAGAGTTAAAAAAGGCAACCATTGTATGTGAATCAGAAATCCCCAAATGCTGTTTCACTCGGGGGGCTGAGGGTCACAAGGCCAAGAGTTGCATCACAAGCACCCTGCAGGGCTCCAGGCTGGGAAGTGGCCAGCAGGAAAGCGACCTGGGGTGCTGCTCAGCAGGGGCTGAACATGAGCCAGGTGGCCCAAAAGGCTGATGGCACCTGGGCTGGACCAACAATGGTGTGGCCAGCAGGACCAGGGCAGGGACTGTCCCCTGTGCTGAGGCCACAGCTCAAACCCTGTGCCCAGTTCTGTCCCCTCACTGCAAGACAGACATTGAGGGTCTGGAGTGAGTGCAGGGAAGGGAACAGAGCTGGGAAGGGTCTGGAGCACAAGGCTGAGGAGGAGCAGCTGAGGGAGCTGGGGGCTCAGCCTGGAGGAAAGGAGGCTCAGGAGGAGCCTTTCCACTCTCCACCTCCCTGACAGGAGGCTGCAGTGGGATGGCAGTCAGTCTCTTCTCCAAGGTGACAAGTGACAGGACAAGCAAATGGCCTCAGGTTGCACCAGGACAGGTTTGGATTGGGTGCTGGGACAAATGTTCCCAGCAGAAGTATGGGTCAGGCACCAGAGTCACCATCCCTGGGGTATTCCAAAAATAAATATGTGGCACTCAGGGCCATGGGTCAGTGATGGACTTGGCTGGGCTGGGTTGATGGTTGGGCTCAATGATTTCAAAGGTCTTTCCAAGCTCAGGGGTAACTGCATGCTCAGGCAATGCCATGGTTCCTTATGGCATGGAGTTTCCACTGCTGTGCCCAGGACACGGCTGCCTGTGTGACGTACACACAAGGATTTGTTCCCAAAACCATTTGTTAACTTCAACTGCACTTTAAAGAGATGAATTGTCTCCCTCAAGTGCTATGAAATTATGCAGCTCCACAATACAGAGATGCTACAGAAGAAGCATAGGGGTGACAAAGAGGTCACATCCCACTAAACAGCAAACAGAGCACACAAAAGTGTTCTAAAAGTGCTCAACAAGAATAAAAGCTTCAGTTCTAGCTTGTACCTTTTAGGTAGCAGTAAATCAAATGTGAAGCTCAAACCTGCAGGAAACCAGGCTTCATTAGTTTGCTGCTGACAAAATTACTAATTTACATTCATATCCTGTTCTAATTTTATTACCCCCTAGCCTTTTATTACACTTTCATGTGTGTTTTTCTCACACACAAATCAACATAGATAATCCTTTATTTAAAATTAAGGCTGCAGTTTTATACTTCCCAAGGTAACCACAGAGTCCCTGAAAGATCCCAAAGTGCCTAAGAATCAAAGCCCCAGGATCACATGGCAAATCCACTCCTACCTTTGGAAAGACAAACACCCTGTTCAGGACAGCTGCATATCAAGCTTTGATTCAAAGAACAGGCAGAAATGCCATGATCAAGGTGTTACAGTGACCTCTAAAGCTTTGCACACCAATGACAATAACACACCTAACATATAAGCTTTTCCTTAGCTATGTTCTCCCAGAACTTAATTCAGCTCCATGGATCCATCAAGTCAGAACAGAAGGATCTGACAGCCACCACTAATGAATCTTCTTCATGTTCTACATGCCACCAGCAGGCTTCCAAGACTTTTATATAACCTATGGATTTGCTTGAGGAATGACTTTCCTCTTGTTCTAACTAAAGGTTTGACAACAAAATTGAAGTACTCCCCATCTGAATCAAATTTGAATCTTTAGCACTTTACTCATAGATGGAAATCTAAACACAGGCACTCAGTTCTTGGAACATTTACCAGCCAAGATCTCTGTTGGATGGACACCTGCAAATCAGCACCCCTGCTCACCTTGCTGTTTTCTCAGAAACACAGCACTGACCCACGGCGTGCTGTCAATGTCAGACTGCCCAATAACCTTTTTTAGAGATTTCTATTTCTCTGTTTATTTTTTTAATCCAGCCTTCCATGATAACAGCTGTACACAAGTTTCTCTGCTGGAATCCTGCAAATACCTCCTGCAGTGCAGAGCTGGTGACCTTTTGAGTGTCTCTGTGCCACTGGGCAGGTTTACAGCTTTGACAAGTTTTTCTATCACAGGCTGTAGCTACTGTTTAAATAATTACAGAATGTAGAAGGTTACGTTTTGAAGGAGGAAAGGGCAGTTGTTTGGGAAAAGGGGGTAAAATAATAATTAGAGATATTTTACATCTGTAAAGATAGGAAAAAAAAATAAGGTAGTAACTACTGTATAGCTTTTCCAGCTCATTTAAGTCAATGCTATTAAATTCATACTGAAATACTAAATTGCAGGAAGCAATACTGAAATCATAAACAGAGGGAGGTATTCATGCCTTAATATAATACCAAAAATTATTATTTCCTCATATCTAATTTTATGGGCAACATGTTCTGCAAAGCAAGAGCATAAATCCACTGCTACCCTTCCTGTTCTGTGGATTTGAAACTGGAAAAGGGGGAAACTGCACTTGCACTTCAAGTGATTCATTGTTGCCATAAGCTCACACCAAATGAACCAGGCTTCATCCTCCTGATGAAGCGCAGACCAGTAGCTCAGGATAAAAACACAGTTCTGTGGGCAGCATAAAAGCAGCAGTGATGTCTGGGTTTCCTCCTGGCTCCAGAATAAGTTTCCCTACTCTACAATTTTGTTTACATAAACCTTGCTTTAAAAGTGTGATTTTTCTGGACAAACTGTGATTCTAGTGAGATATCTGACCACATTGCTCTGTGGGAATCCCCCCACGGCTGAGAGGCACACCACGTCCCACTCAGGTCTGCACTCCAGCTCAAATGATGGAGAACTGATGGATGTTTATTAGAAAACTGCAATAAACATACAGGGGGATTAGAAAAATATGTAACAAGGAGATGAATGTTTGTGCACATAAAGATGTGCTTAATTAACTACTGACTGTGCATTTCGCAAACACCCTCTGTTCTAAAAGCATGGAAATATAAAATATCATCATTCATTCCTCCCATCAAAACCTTATCAGATTAACACTCTATTGCAAATAATTTCAAACATTTCTTAATCTTCTTTCTGAAACCTGCAAGATTCAAGAGAGAAAAACCCCAAGAAAGTGTGATTTTAAGAACAATGCCAAAAAAGTGTATTTTTCTAATCCAAGTGGGGAGCTCCATGCCCACCTGCACCAATGGAAGGCTTTGGCCAGGCTCAAGTTTCACGTCTGGAAGTATCCCATGCATTCATCATGCTTGGAAGTACCCCATGGATTCAGCAGTCACACAGCCCCACACCCAGCACACAGGAGCAGCTGGCCCGTCTAGTCACAACATGTAGGGCACAGCACAGTCCCTTTAACAGTTACACCAGCATTGCTGAGAAATATTTGCCCTGGCATTTTCTAGAATACCACATTATAATGAACTATTTGAAAAATTAATCCTGAAAGAGTGTGGTAAAGCCTGAAAGAAAAGCACATTAATAAAAGGGACTTTATCCTCCAGGAGCCAAGTGAAGCCCAATTCCACAGTTCCCAGCTGGGTCATTCTCTGCTCCCCTTTGTCACAGGTGTCAAAAACAATCCCAAACACGTCTGGGGTGTTTTCTGCACACACCTTGCCTGCATTATTTGGGCAGTGCTCACTCGAGGCTGCAACATCTGCAGTTGTGGCTGCAGCAGCTCAAACACCACTTTGCTTCAGACACTCATCTCCCAGCAAACACAGAAGCCCAGATGCTCCCACTGCCCTAATTCCATGTTCGTGTCAGGAAGATGGGTCACAAAGCTATTCCACCTCTAGATTAGTGAGGTCTACACTGGGAAAAACAGGAGATAACTTGCCTTATGAGGCCCTGACCCAATTCACTGTGGATATCCTTTAAAAAAAAAAAGGACCTATTTTTAAAACAGCGACCTAGAGGTCTCTGCACGTAAGATTAAAAGGTTATTATAATTCTTGCAATAATTTCAAGCCACTAAGTATTACTGAGCTGTTAAAGAACAAATGCTAATAAAGTATGTGAAAATCGCTAATGATGTATAATGTCCCTAAGATTTTCAAATGAAATAGAGAGCTAGAATTAGGAATGGTGGCTGGCAAATGTGTATTGCTTACAGAATTCCTACAGGCAAACCCAACACAAATATTTCCTGCAGCAGGATAGGTGCTCCAACATGACCTGCTAGATTTGGCTCTCTTGTGGGATACACAGAGGTAAATAAGAAAATGAACATCACCATGTCACACTCAGAGTAGAAAATCAGCAGCTGTTTAGTCTGCAGAGGACTCAGCAGACTGACAAAAAACCTTACTTTTTAATTAAACTACTTTCCCTAGGGCCCTGTATCAAGGCAGACAATTTCTGAGATAAAGTAGCTTGGAAAATGTTGAATTTATTAAAATTATTATTTCCCTGACTAATTTTACAGGCATTGTTTTGGGGCATAGTTAGCTAATTCAAAGCACACAGTGAATGATCAATTAGTTTTCCTGTTCCTTTTGAATCAAAGGCAGGAGCTAGCTCTAACTTGAGAACTACACCAGGAACTTTAGACTGGCTAGCACAGAATTTAAACAGCATTCAGCCATGCAAACCAGAGGAGAGGCAAGTTCTAGGAGCTAGGGCTGTCCTGCACAAATGATAACCTTAAATAATTGCAGTATTGTACCTTTGAGTACTCGTGGACCTTCCATGGCACTAGCAGCCTGGGAGATGAGTTCAAAGGGAAGGGATGCAGTTTGGATCTTTTCAGTGACTTGTACACTCCAGTTAGCACACCCAGGAAAATATGTCAGAGATGCACTGGGTGTCTCAGGACTCTTCCACCTTTTGCCCACAAAACCACACATGAAAGACAAGGCACTGAGTGAGAGGTTGGCAAACAGATAAAGTGCTCACACCCTCAAGTTTTCACTCAGCTCTTCACTCTGCTGTGGCCTCTTACTTACAGAAGCAGATTAAATAAAAAATTTAGGAACATTAATTTAATCTTGGCACGGAGCCTGGACACAAGGGATTAGTCTGTGCATCCTGCAGACACGCAGCAAAGTAGAGCACTGAGTTTTATTGTTACAAGAGTACCATATGGTTCCTCCTGATCATGGCTTTTTGCATTTGTTTTTACTTCCACTTGCCTATCTTTGAACAATCTGAAATACTCAACTCCTAATGTAAAGTCATAATTTGGACTGGATCTCTAGACAGGATGAGTTACTTTGGACACAAATGCTTCTGCTACAAAGCATCATCACAAATGAAAAGCAACACAGTCAAAATTACAGCAGCTGGCATTTTATCAGAATGGAAATCACATGTGAAGATAACAAAACTCATCAAAAGAAAAAGTAAACACAGATCTTGCTAGAAGATCAGTTGAACTCTAATTTGTTTGGACACTTAGAATTGCTTTTTCTATTTCTAAAAAAAATACATTGAGTTCATCCTATTCCTCTGAGCCTCACAATCTCCTCTTTTTCTCTGTTTAGTTTAGTATTTCCTACCCCACCTTTACAAAGAGAAGTGTCAGTGCCTTTTTATACCGTGCTGGTCTTTAGCCCAAGGCTGCTCCCCCCAGCCCAGCAATCCATGAGAGCTCCAGCCGCTGACCAGAGCTCAGGAGAGCAAATGTCTGTTTTCATGCAGAACAGGCTTGCAGAGGTGTGGCACTCAGGCAGCTCAGGAGAAAGCCTGTTTGTCAGACACACAGGCCCAAAGCACAGCTCTGTGCAGGGCTGCCTTCACCTGCTCCTGCTCAGTATCTGACACATGAGAGGTGTGAGAACCTGAGCTGTGTGCCACCTCAGCACTTCAGCTGCCCTTGGGCACCTCCTGCTTCAGACTGGCCTCCTTATTGCCAGCTTCCCATGCTGCCAACAGCAGCACAAACGCTTCAGCAGTGCAAAACATCAGATTTTTCTGAGACAGTGACTTACACCCACTCATAGCCAAGCGAGATCCTTGTTTTTCAGTGAGGATGGATTCTGTGATCCAGGTGGGACTCCAGCCCCCAAAACAATTCCATGGCACAGTACTCACAATGGCAGGGGACACTGTGCTCCAGGGAATCTCTGACTGATTGCAACCATGGCTCTTTTGTGGAATGGTATGATTAGTAGTAGAATAAAGTAACTTTTTCTATATGGAAACTTAAATTAAGTTTTTATTCTCTCACTGACACGAAAATAACTATAATGGATCTACAAACTGCAGCAGTGCTGAGCCTAAAGATCCAGGACAGCCATTAAGAACTCCATTGTAAAAGCAGGGGCTCTGTCCCTTCTAAGATTTTACAGTGAGATATCTTACTCATATTAATTATTCAGCAATGCAGAGAGCTTTGCTTTCAAACTCTACATTCAAAGCCACAGTGAGCTCAACATGCTGGAGTTTGTGCTTTTTATCATCTAACCCACTGAAAAACCCTATTTATTTGCTCTGTGTCTTAGATGTTATCTTATTTCTTGCCCTCTCGAGCAGGAGCTCCACAGAGGGCAGAAATGGTTGTTCAGCAGCTTTGAAGAGCTTGTTAGCTTTTTTTCCCCAAAGTGAAATTAAAAACTATTTGAAACTTTTCATGAAATGGAGTTGTGTCAAAATAGCTGTTTCAAGAGAAAGGTCAGACTCTTGATTCAGTCCTCTCAAAAACCTCCTCAGTCCTGCAGAAATATTAAAACATCCACAAAACAATGCTACTTCAGTACAATTAGATTTTTGCGAAACCATATTTTTGCCAGCTCCACTCTAGTATTTAATTATTTCCTCTAAATTACATAAAATCTTTGCTTCTTTTGCCATATTTTGCATCTCTAAGAGTTAAGACTCCTGTGGGAGTTTTGAGAGGTCTGAATTTAAGTATAGACAATAAGTCTTTGCATAGCAAACCCTTTTAAATATCTTATAATGTGAACTCTCTCCAGGACAGTTCTGTATCTGTTTTTTTAACAAATGAGATCCCACATTAAAAAAAAAAAAAGAAAGACTACCTGAAAATAGAAGTTAAAAGTACAACCTAGATCTTACTGATTATTTACAAATTTTGCCTTGATATTAATGCAAAAGGCAATCCCTTGCTGAGTGCTGGTAAAATCCGTAATTGCTAAAGGCTAAATAAACCTTGGGTAACCAAAGTGTAATAAAACTAAAGCTTGTAGTGCAGCAATGAACACAGATCTCACAGTTACCAGCAGCTGTTATGAATAATATCACAGTTCTTGCTGAGATTATTTTTCTACTTAGTCTGTATTCCACCCCCACTTTCATTCTAGAAAGTGAAGACCAAAGCTTATTTTTTATGCTTTAGGAGCTATGGCTGAACTTCCACTGCAATTTAATTTTTAATCTGAAATTAATGGAATGAAGGATGCAACTATTAAAACCAAACACGTGCAATATAAAGCAATAAAAAAGTAACACCATGTAAATTCCACAATAATAAATCATTCCAGCAATTCAGAAAGTGCAAATAAATATCTATGTAGTTTCTGTTTAACTGGTCCTCAACAGTGTAAAGAAACAAATTATATTTGCAGTTTCTGAAGTAAATTATAATATTAATTTGAATATATCTGGTAGGAAACACGAAGCATTTGACCAAGATGTAAAGTTAATTCAAAGCCAGTTTTGTGGTTACCACTCAACAATATTTAGTGACATTTGCATTTATATCTTCACTGCTGGTCAAACAGAACTTGGCTGTGGCAGAATTCCTTTGGGCATGCTCAGCTCTAGCCCTGGGAAGCAAGTGCTGTGTCCACACTGCTTTTAGAACAGACATTTACAGACCTGAATTTCTGGGTTACAAACGTGTTTTTTCAAGGAGGAGCTGAATAACTGCTTATCAAGGCTTTTGCTGAAAACAGCTTCTCTATCAGCTTTTATTCCATATATTTTTGAACATTCTGTTTTCATTTAAAAAGTGGTATTTTCCCTCAGTGAATAAAGTGCAAAATTGTGTTCCAGCAATGATCACCAATGGCACTGCTATCTGCACTGCTTTGGTTATTTCACTCCAAGTCACCCCTGCTTGCTCTGAGGACACAAATGCCACTCAGACTCTCACAACTCACACTGAGTGAAGTGGGTCCTGCTTCTCCTGCCACTTCATTAGCAGCCTTGCTTACTGAAAAACCCCTTTCCAGATGCATGGAATAAATGCTGCTCCTCGGGAATTCACTGCCCATTGCAGGTGCTTACACAGCCTAAGGACCAGGCTGCCTGTCATGGTCAGATTTGAGCTACATAATATCATTGTACAAGGAATTTTAAGGGCATATTCTGAATACAGAGGGATCAAAGAGTTGTCAGGGAAAGCCCAAGGAATCTTTTATTTACAGTAAATACTTAGAGAAAGCATTTTGTCTCTGTAAGACTGGGCTGAGTTTATAGATGTAACAGTTTAAAAAAGCTTGTGATTTGTTTGCAAACAGCACAAAGGAAAAAAGAAACAGAGTGACAAAGCACTGCTTTAAGAACTAAAATAAAATAAAGTAACACAGCGAAGCAGCCGTGCTTGTGCCGAGGCTGTTGCCTGCAGGGCAAGAGCTGCACACCCTGAGGTGATGTGGGACATCTCACAAAACCCAAAAAACACCTGGGAACAACTAGGACTGGGGACCAAAACGTGCCCACTTGCACCTTGCACTGATCTCCTGGCACGGCGCTCTCCCAGGGAGCAGAAAGAACCCAGAGAAACAGGGTGCTCTCAAGCAGGGAAATCTCACCTGAATGAAGCTCTTCAAACACTCCAAAAATGCAATCATATCAGTTCTGTGCTTAATGAAAAATAAGCAGCCTCAGCGGGCAAAAACCCAGCAACGACCCTCATCATCCTCCCAGTGCTGCTCCATAATTAGAACATCACGGCTGTCAGAATTACTGATCAGATACAATGACAGCTCACTTGGCAGATTATAACTACTTAAAGAGCCATAATTGTACAGAGATATTCAGCTGAGGAACCCTTGAAGAATTTTGAATATTATAGGTCTGATAAATTGGATGATAATGAAAGGAAAGTTATTAAAGCACTTCTCATTTTTCACAAGTTGTGATTTTCAAATTACCAAGTGTGCCAACTTCCACATCTACAAACCATATCCTGAAAAGGGGGTAAAAAAGCTTCCCAGCTGGGGCACTGGTGCAGGTGTGTGTGATGAAATCTGAAAGGAATCCATTTGGCCTATTTCAGGTGGAGTGGCAGCTCCTTCTTCCTTCATCAGAATTGTGGGAATTCTCAGAAGAGCTGAGTGTGTGTGGGTATGTGCACTGTAGAAAGCAGGTGGAAAAATACTAAAAAAACCCTAACATAGAAAAATTTCCTGGCTCAAAAGAAGATTTAGGTACACAGGCTGCTTACACCTCTGCCCTCTGCTCAAAGCAGTCATTTTAGAGACTTCCTTCACTCCCCTCTTTTTCTTTTTTGTGGGGTTTTCTTGTTTGGTTTGGGTTTCTTTTATTTTTGGTGGGGGATTGTTCTGGGTTTGGCGTTTTTTTGTTTCTTTCTGTTTTTCGGTTTTTTGTTTTGCGGGATAGGCAAAAAGAACCAAATGTTTTATTAAAACAACCAGTGTTTCTTTTTTACAGTTTTACATTCTGGGTAGAAGGCAATCAGGTGACAGAACTAATAGAACTAATAATGCCTTTTTTTTAATGATGAAATAGATGATGAAATAGATCTCTCTCATATGAGTTTATTCATAGCATTGTTCCACTGACCTCAGGAAACTGTTCTCTGTTTTTATAGCTGGAAGGGAACAAAATAAGCACAATAATTCCCAGTGACAGCCGCAAATGAGGCATTTTGAGGGGAAATTCCAGAACATTAATTATGCCTTTTTAAGATCCTTTTTCTACTGTGAACAACACACCAACATTTATAGTTTCAATAGTGCATATCCACTGTAAGTGTAAAAAACTGCAAGAGTCTGTGTAAATTCACTGGAGATCTCAAAAGCATAATTGGAAAGTCATTTTTACTGGTACCAGTCACTAGTCCTGTGACCTAGAGATCAAGGCTACAGGGATTCAGCCCCACCAAAGTGATTCTGTTGACCAGAGGAACAAACAGATGTTTTTACACCCACATGTGTATCCACAGCATCAGCCCTGAATTATATTCTCTTAGCCCACAAATAGAAGTAAAACATGGACATGGAAAGGATTATATTAAAACACAACCACAGTGCTACTTTGATAGGAGCTTTGGAAGGATGCTTGACTGATTGTGCTATCAAGGAATGAGAGATCCCTTTGTTTTGATCATAAGGCAAAAAGAAAACAACAAAAGGAATTAGAAATTCTTTAGGTAATACTGGAGTTGAAACAGTGAAAGCACCAATTCAAAATCACAAGAGTGAAGTTTTCACAAAACTGATGTCAAAACATACAAAACACAGGTAGGGCCAGCAAAATCAATATTCATTATTCCATTAATTGCTTGCTCTCCAGAGAAGGAGCTCCAAGAGGTCTGTGCCCAGCTGGCAGCCTAGGTTTTGTTAGAGTATCAAAAATACTTAGTTTCAATGACCCTCACACGTTTGATTTCTGCTACTGAATAGTATCATTGGTAGAATGACAAACTAGGATTAAGGTAGACAATAGTTTGGCAACAATTATTCTAAAATACTCCCGGTGTTTTCAGCTCTGTTCAGTAAAACATATGGCTTTAAAAATGTATATATGTAACAATTCAGTGTGGCTTTATGGATTCTCTACTAAAAATGCCACTGATGCCAGACAACAGAGACTTACTTCAAGTGAATGAGACAAGTTCCTCCCTCCATCTCTTCTAAAATCATTCTGTGAGGCATGGAATTGCATCAGAAATAATAGCACTGGATGAGACAAAACAAGGAGCTAAATAATGATGACAGCAAGGCTTCCAAACCAGACCTGAGGGGTGTGTGGTGAGCAATCACCAGGTTATCAATGAGGCCTCAGACAGTCAGGTTTAACTCTGGCAAGAGGCTGATAGCAAAGAGGCCAAGGACTCATCCAGGCTGGTCACACCCTCATGGGAACAGAGAAACCTGCAGCTCATGGTGCCAATCCTGCCTCAGGCAGGTCAAACACCAAATAAATGCTGTTAGAGAGATCTGTCTCTTGGAAAGCATCCTTTGGTGGAGGAACTAGGGAACAAGGTGTGTATCTGAGCCATCACACTGTTTCAAAGAAAACACAGATTTTCGAGTCAGAGCCAGCAAAGCTATCAGAAATATACCATGGCAGGAATTAGACAGTTTATTCTATGCCCATCATGGTTTCCTGAATACACATATGCGTTTTTGGAACTAAAAGTTCCTATATATACATATATCTTTTAACACCCAAATTTTACATTTTACTCTAGAAAAAGAAACTTTTTTTTTCTGCTAACTTCAGCAGATTCAAAATGGAAATTGCTGAGGCACAATAAACATTAGAGCTGCATCTCCAGTTTTACAACATCATTATTCACACAATGACTTTTCTTTAAAACACTCTTAGAGAAGTATCTAGGTTGATCATAAAAATCTGTGTTATGGCCATTATATTTCTTAAACAGTAATTTTTGTTGGATGTTTAAACTTGCAGTGGCAACAATGATGACTAAAGGGGAAATGGATTGTGTTGCTCTATGACATTTGCTACCTTGCCTGAAGAATTCTTTAGGGCCATCCTAGACCCAAGAGCTGAAATACAGCTCAGTGCTTCCCTGCATGACGTTGTCTAATTCTGACATGTTTGAATTTCTTTAAATGACTTTGCATAAACGACAGCACTGTGAAAATATCTGAGCTAATGCCTTCTGCTGGACACCTGCACCCTCCTGTTGGTAGCAGAACACAGCTCCTTTCCTGCCACTTGTCCATGCCCTGGCTGCAGGCAGAGCCAAGATCTGAGAGGAAGGAGCCAGAACTAATCCCCAAGTCCTTAGACAGAGCTGCCTTTTTAAGGGCTCTCATAAAAGGATATGCTGTCCTGTGGCAAGATGGGAGCACATAAAAGATTGCTCTTTCTTGCAGAGGAGAAGAATGACACAGACATTATCCTCTCCTCTGGGTGAGGGACAATCACAGCCACCTGGCAACCTCACTCCCTGTTGGCAAGTGAAGTTTTAATGAGGAACAGCCTTTTCTTGCTCAGAAACAAAACAAAACAAGCTCTGCAAATGAGAAAAGGGATCAGAAAGACAGTTTAAAAATACAGGGGAGGGGAAAGACTAAGCATCCCCACTGGACCTATTCAGTCCCCGCTTCTCTACGATAGATTAAGCAGTCACACGTTGATTTGTTGGTTTTTAGGTAGTGTTTTTGATATGGTGTTTGATTTGCCAGCTCATCTCTCTCTGCTCCAGCTACCTAGTTTTCTGTATCTGGTCCTCCTTTGTCTGATGTCAGGCAAAGGATCAAAAGCCTGACAATGAGGAAAATAACAGGAGTGGCTGATCATACACAGTGCATGGCATCCAATTATTCCATGCAGCTTGCTTAAATTATTCAAGTCCCTCTGCTGTTGTTTATAACCTTGTGAAGCTTTCTTTCCACAACAGGTTTTGTGGGAGCTGATTTGAAAGCTGTAAACACAAATAATGGGGCGATGTAGTTGAATTGAGGAGTGAGCTGATTGTTCAAAGCCTGACTTGTTAGAGTATTTCGTATTCAAAACCACAGAGTTCAGCATGAACAGAACAGAAACAATGTCCCCCATGTACCAGAGGACTGAATCAGATTGCAGAGGAATTTAGTTGCTTACTCCAAAATTATTTTGTTCTCTGTCAGCATTAACTTAACAGCTGGACCTCACCATTACTTTTCAATCTGTTCGAGCTGACAGCAGTGAAAGGTGCTAATAAAGAAGCAAAAATGGGTGAAAAAACCACACGGGATATAAAGCAGTCACAGCTCAAAGACTTGGATTACTCATTTTCTCCTTCAACAAATCTATCCTGCTCAGAATAAGAATTCAAGCACATTATGGCTCTAGAAATAAAAACACCAGTTGTTTTTTCTCTCCCAAAAAAAAAAAAAAACCAAAAAAACCCAAAAAAACGCCAAGAAAAGCAAGTGTGAATGTCAAATGAAAAAAAAATTAAAGTGTGCACAACATTCCCATTCAAAATGTACTGTGGAGATAAGAAATTTAAATGAAATGATAAATAGATGATATGACACTTTCTTTTAGAAAGTATTTTTTGGGCCGTTCCCTCACCCCATCTTTTATTTTTTTAATATTTGTCATGGTTTAGGAATATTTTTTAAATACTTTAAATAGTTGCTTTGAACTTGCATCATGTCCAAGCCCAGCACTGAATTCCCAGGCGGGGTGGACACCAATCTACCTGCTTTGAACCAACTTCCCACCTCTGGGCATTACAGATCTGCAGACCACAGAAAGGCTGCCTCTTTGCAAAGGATTCTTGTGAGAATGCATTTTAATGACTCATGAAAATTGCTTTATAGGAAATTCTGCCAATCGAGCTTTCCATTTCAGAACAGCCACCAAATAGGTCCTCAGGTAGGAATGGCATTAAAAACCTCATTTTTCAGTGTCAGACACAAAACATTTTGACTGTATGTAGGTGTACATCTTCCAAGAAAAAAACCACATCACATCTCTAGGAAAGAGCATCCCTCTTAAGGTTTCTTTTTAACCAACTTTCAGCTTCCAACCAGTATGGATTTAATGTTCTCTTCAATATTACCCAAGGCAGTATGAAATATATTAAGAGTTTTTCTTCAGAACGAACAGAATCATCTTCAAAGAATGATTCAAATTCTTTCCTATAAATACAGTTAAAGTAGCAGTAAATGCATCTTATCAGTCCAGCTACTCTGGATTCATTTTTCAGAATAGATTTCTGCTTATAGAGATATTTATTTTCTGGTTCTCTGTAAGTTTTCCTAGTGAACAGTTTGCAGTTTTGAATCCATTTACCCATTCCAATTCCCCATAAAAGACTGTCAGCAATATCTTGCAGAATAGGAAGTAAAATACAGCATCAATGACTTGAAATTAAATGAAGCCACAAGAGAAACAGTGAATTTTACCCAAATCACTGCCACCACAACTGCATTTTAAAGCTGTTGGATATTTGCTATTTCAGAACAGATAACTAAAAAAAAACAAAAAAACAAAAAACCACCAAAAACTCTTGATCTCACCTGCTGTGCTATGAAAATCTCTGGTCAGAGAAAATATCTGAGATAAAATATTTGCTAATGTCCAGGCTTCCCTAGACCCCTCATGGGATGTTCACTGGAAGGAAAGAAACCTGGACTAGCAGGTGGTTTAACTTTTAAATGCTTCTAGGTGTTTAAGATGTATTTATATACAATGGGAAATAGGGATGGTAAAGAGTTCTTTGTCAAACAGAATCTTGGATGAAAAAATAGTACTTTTTCATATTAAGAGTTGTTTTCACTTATTGAAACTTAAAATGTATTCTAAACCTCTTTTCCCAATTGCCCAGTTCATTAACTGAGGGAAAAAGTTATTTACAGGCTTAATACATGAAACAAAAGTTCTGTAATGTCAGTGGCCTCTTTTATAGATATGGACCATGTATTGCAACTTAAGGGTGCTATTTAAAAGAAATTACTTTAAAAAGGAAGCAAAAATTTGAAAGACAAAGTTATGAAAATTAAAGGTAGGAAGAAAAATAAGGAAAAGAGAAAGAATCATGTATTTCAATTTATTATTTAATTAGATACTCCACAATGAAAAAAAAAAGAGTTTAAATATTCAGTATTTAAGTGCATTAGGGGAAAACTACACACCGTTTCAAAATTACAGTATGGAAATATTAGATTTTTTCCATCACTATGCAGTTCAGTCTGCACAGTAATACATATTTTAGTACTCAGCTTCAAAGGAGTGTCCTTAATGGCAGCATTTCAGGTTTTTTCAGGAAAGACAGATGAGGACTAGATGGAATGGAAACATAATGGGAATTCTGCTATGCCAAAATATATATAATTCAATTAACACACATGGCTGAAACCTCAAATGAAACTAATGAATTGCAATGTCCAATATGCCTTTAAAACAAGATTTAAACTAAGTCATTATTAATATAGTAATTAATGCTCCTAGTAATTGACAGGCCCTACTTTTGTTGCCATTAATTTATTCATTTACATGACAGGCTGTTCTTTAGTACAGGGAGAATGATTTTGAGGTGTTCTCAAATACAAATAAAACCCCCAACCTGATGCAACTTCCCCAGCACTTTTGTTTGCATGGGGAAATGCAGTATAATGTGGCTGCAGTCCCATAGATGAACCCAGCTTCTTTTCACATTAACTCCAAACCCCAGAGAGAAAGATATTTCATTTGTGAATTAACTATTCATAAATGGAATATTCATTTATTAATATAATCCATTTCTAACCATTGTACTACTGAAAAAAGTAGTTTGAAAGTATAGAAATCATCCATGAATTTTAATTAGAGTCTATCAGACTCTGGGTTTCACTCTTCACCTTTTATAAACTCACACTAAGTCACTGCTCTCTCAAAAAATGTTAGAATGCCTTGATTCAGACTTGCACAGACCAGAAAAAAATGAAAAGCCTGGTTCATGGACATTTCTCCTGCAGGGATTCAGTGTCCCTGGCTGTTGTGGAGCAGAAAGGCTTTGCAAAGTGAGGGCCTTGCTGCCCCTGTAAAATCCTTGCTCACTTCTGCTCCTTTGGCTAACTAGAAAAGCATTCTGGGAATGACTCAGCTAAACTAGAGGTGAAAAACAAGTTCCATAATTGTAAAACAATGATTAGAACCAATCAGTGCTCACACCATGGGGCTGTGGTTGGTCACACCTGATGATGTTCCTATTGAGGTCTATGGTGGTTAGTTACACACATTTGTTGTGCCTCTCAAGTATGGAAACCCAACCAACTAACAGCTGACGAATGCTGGACTGTTGCAATGAAGTGTCTTCAGCACACCATAGTGGAGATGGTGTGTTTAACGTTGCACAGGTTCAAAATTCCAGCATGAGCTGTGGCCAATCCCAGGCAGGAAGCTGATGTGATCCTGAGCAATGCCATGGCTCCCTTTGGCTGCAGGGCAAAGATCCAGAGGAAAACTGACAGGTGAGGAGAGAGACCTCATCCACACTGTCCCTGCTGGAGGAAATGCAAACCAGCTCGGTTTGCCTGCACTTCTTTACTTCCCTGGGTGATTTTGGGCCAAAATCAGGAACAGCTGTCTGACTAAGGGCAGGTCCACCAGAACTTCCCCAAAATTGTCTAGGTATGGAAATACCCAAGTTGCCATGCTTTTTCAACTGTCATTACAAACAAGTTAATCACTATTGGGAGTTGATGTGACAAACCAGCCCTGTATTTCTAACTGAATTACAGAGTATGTACATATATTAACATCATTGGGAGAATTTCTAGGTGTCTGTGTAACGCCAGAAAGCATCTACCTGCTGCTCATGGTAAAAGGGTTTTTTCCCAGCAGCTCTACATAATGAATCATATTGAAATATAATTTGTTTTTAAACCCTGACAAATCTGATTTATTCCCTCCATGTTGAAATATATCATCAAGAGGTCATTTGCCTTGAATAAAACTGTGTGGGAAATAAGGGTTATTTTAATATTGCTGGGTTCTCTGAAAATCAGTGAACAAAAAGAAAGTGCCCAATGCCCAGAAGTAAAAAGTGTATGATTCTTGGAAAAGAAATGTTAAGATACAGCCTCACATTATGGGGAAATATTTTTCACCGGGAATTCATCAGCTCCTGACACACACTTCTGGTGTAATAATTTACATCTCTCTCCAGCTACTCAAAGGAAAATCTGCAGAAATAAACCATCAATACTTTAATTGGCTTTTGTGTTGCTGGCTGAGATTAAATATGGAAAGTAAATGGGAAAAGTTATTTAATGCCAGTAAGTTGATAATTTTTGATCAGCATGTTTTCTTGCAAATGTCTTTTGAAATGTAGAAATAGAAACTGAAATAATTCTTTGAAATTTATGATTTATAGATTTCACTAAAACCTCCTGAAATATTTATCTGTTTACTACTCAAAAACATATAGTACACAGGCAATTTTCAATTTACTAGCATAGTAATATTATGCTTTTGTTTAAATACCAGGAAATCATAAAACTGATTCTGAGATGGAGTTCAGATTTTAGCTCCTATTTTCTGATTGACAAAAAGGAGCAGATAAGGAATAAGCATTCTCTTCTCTCATTATACAGTCAGTTAAATCTGTAAGCAAAACTCAACATTAGTAGCAACCTTCCTTTGCCCATAAAAGTTTTCCATGATTTTATTACTGCAGAGAACCAAAGCAGCCATTCTTTTTCTTAATTAAAAGAGAGGATGAAAGAAATCTTTTGAACCAGCTGAAAAGATCTGTAAAACACTCTTACAAAACACTACGTGGAAACAAACGTAAAATTATCAATAACCTTATTTATTCACCTCTCAAATGTGCTCCATGTACGCAGGATTACCTGACTGAACTACCTTTATTGGTTTTTGCCTTTCCCCCTCCTGCACCTAAAGCAATATGCAAATACATTGCCATTTCTTCAATCTGCCTGGATTTCCTGCTCCAGCACATGTGACCAGGTTTAAAAGCACAGCGAAGTCGCTGAAGCCAACCTCTCATTTCACCACCTTATTTGTCCCAAATGAATGTTTCGAGGCAGAATTTGTCTCTGAAGTGCCCTGGTGAGGTGGGAAGGCCCTGAGATGACACCAACACACAGCTCCTACTCTCACCCCCTGCTACCCATGCCTCTTGCTCAGTTGTTCACACAAAAATACTCAGGGGAATGTGTTGTGAAACAGATTGTGAGCTGAGCCAGGTTAAAAATAACTCTTAAAACCAATGCCAAGTCTCCACATTTTGACACAACCCTCAGGGGCTTGGAAAAGCCTTTTTAAGGCTGTTTTCACATCCATAACCAACCCACCCATGCAAAAGCAAATGCTGGTTGGGCTTTGCCTTTTGTTCTTCCACTCATCTGTGGTTCTGTTTCACAGACAAAGAACTCTAACTTGAGTTTGTAATCTCACTGAAGACTCTGAGATTAAATCTCAGTATAACTAAAGGTAGAAAATGAGTGCCATGTCTCAGGAGCTAACTTAGACTGACTTTTAGTTCCCAGGTCTACACAGAAAAATTCAGGGTTTTTTTGATGCCTTTTCATTTGGAAGACAGAGTTTCCTCATTTGTTTGGTATGAATTGAGATTTGTTGGTGGTGCCTGTGGAACACAACTCCTTTTCTCAGAAAAAAACGTGGTTAAATGCTCTTCCCCACAAGAGAAAAACTGGATAACTTCAACTGAATGGTTGCATCATTTTATGAGCCAGAAAATGTAAAATGTATCTTCTCCCTTTCTCCCTCTTTATGAAGGGATCACAAATTTTTTTTCCCCCTGCTTTTCTTACAGTGGTGGTCTAAAGACAAAGGGAGAGTAAACTGCAGCCCTTCTTTAGGGAGTGGAGTCAGGCCAGGAGAACAAGAAACTGTACAGGAAAAAACAAGCTGAAATATAATCCACAAAGGAAAAGCACTACTCAGAGCAGGCAGTTGGAGTAGTTAAAGATAACTTGGGGTCACTCACATGAAATGAGATTGCCAGATGAAATCTAAACTCAGAAAATATTGCTATTCTCAAACCACACTCTTTCTCAGGTGTTTCCAGGCTGAAGCACCCCAGCTCCTTCAGCTATTCCTCATAGGACTTAGAGTAATGCATCTTCTAGGACACAAGTTGTACTGCTAGGCAAGAGTGTGCTCTGTTGTTTACATGCACAACGTTAGAAACATTCAAGGAAATACAGAATCACTAAAAATCAAACAATGCATGAAATAGCAACAGCGCAGACACAAAGCTCTACACACTGAGTTGTTTGTTGCTGTTTTCTAACTGCCCGTAGAACGAAAGCAGCCACAAATTATCACTGAAGAACTATTTCATCAGGAACAACAACAAGGATGGGTAAGAGGAAGAGAGCAATGCTGTGAGGCACTTTTGTGCATTGCTACAGAGAGCTGGTGGTGAGTCCAAGAGGTCTCTGCTCCTGCTGAGCTGTGCTCTGGGAGTCCTTGTAGCACAGTGTGAGGTACCTGTGCCAGCTGTGCACTGCTCCAGCCCAGCCCTCCAGCTTTGCAAACTCCAATCAACCCAAAACATTGTCTTTGTTATTTTCATTTTTCACCCTTTTTTTTTTCCTTATGGTCTGTGTTTGTAGAGACACAGAGTATTTAAAAGAGCGAAAAACTCCACAGAAAAGCAGTGACAAGTAGATGCAAAAATGTATCTGTGTGCATTTTCTGTCTCTCATAGGTAAAAGCAACATTTAATCACAGTGATTCCACAAGCAAATGCAGGGCTTGTCTAAGGGCCAAAGATTTACTTGATATTCAAAGAAACCAAGGATGATTTCTCAGAAGTATTAAAAAGCTTAATTGGGTTGTGATGGTGGAATAAGAAGTCCTTTCAACCACTTTTATACCAGCAGCTCCTAGCAACCAGAGTTATTCCAGCCTCACACTCCTACCTGCCAAGGCACGGATATGGGACACAATCTGTGATAAAGCTCGTAATATCCAAGCAGGAAATTGCAAAATTATGGGCAATTCACTTCCTCTGTGCAAATAGCCCTATTTCCAGCACCTGCAATTTTGAACTGTAGAATGATGGTGTGCCAAGTTTGTGTCAATCATGGGTAATTTTGGGACTAAGTAACTAACAGGGGCCCTAAAGGCAAGCATAGGCTAAAAGCTTAACATAGTTTTGATTTTAAATGTTAAATCACCCAGCATTTCCTTAGTGAAAAACTTCAGTGGTATTTTGAAGCAGAGGCATTATACTCTTTATAAAAACATTTTTTCCTATTGCATCTTCCTAATGGAAGTCATATTAGAATCATAAGTAGCATTGTCTTTCTAACCTTTAGCACTTAGAACCAAATATTAATGTAATTGCTGCCCAGTATGTGATAGAGGGAATCAAGAGTAAGTCTTCTCACTTCAACAAGCAAAATGGACATGCAGTGCTCCATTTTAAAAAGTACTCTGTGCCATTCTGGTTTTCCACACCAGCTAATTCTGTGACAAATGCCCCAATTCTGTGACTCACCTGTGACACCCTGACAACACCTAACAACATTTTCCCTTCCATCTCCCGTATTATCAGGAGAATCTCACAGGCTTTTTACTCTGCTATTCTTCTGTCCTTGTCCCCTTTCATCACAGATCACAAAGCAGAGATGCTCCTTTATCTACTCCTTTTATCAGCCTGAGTATCACATCCCATCATGTCCTTTGATGCAAATTGCTTGCCCAGCCTGAGGAGTCTCCACCTTTCCTCTTGCAAGGTAAGACTTACTACTTTTCCTTGCCTCCTAAAGAAACCAACCAAACAAAACCAATCCACATCCTCTCCATCACTTGCCTATCCATACATTTCCAGGCTACCTGGTGGCCCTGATTATTCCATGTGTTGCTTCTTAAAGCCAAAAGTCTTGAAAAAATTGAACCCCTGATATTCCCAGCATTTCCTGGGGTCTCACAAAGCCAACATATCCATGTCCATTTAAAATGGGGAAGGGTTTGCTCTGAAGTCCTCATGCAGTGCATGTTTGAGATTCTGCAAGGGCCATTGCAGAATTTACACCACAACAGACTCAGGTTTCATAAATTTGCAGCATTTCCTGAGTTTGAGATGTGACTCCCCTACTAACTTTTTTTACAGCTAGCCAAAAACCTTCAGATAAACATCTGACTTGGCATTAAACAATACCAAGTATAATCTGAAACATTATTTAATTTTATTTTAATAATTCATTAAGCAACATTAAAATAATTATCAATAACCTCAACTGTATTTTACACAATGCAAAGAGCACCAAACATATTAGCTGTGTGTTTTCACACCTAAGAGTTAAATACATACTGAATATGCACTTTTTCGTCTCAGCTCAGTTTAAAGCATCTATTTCATAATGCTGTGCTGATTGCTCTGTGAGACTGAAGATAAAACAACAGAAGCCAATTTTTCCACTAATGGACACTTTTAGGTTGGGTGCAGCAGGTCCTGGGATATGATTAAGAGAGACAATATTTGCAAAGTGCCTTATAAAATTCTTTTCAGTTTTGATAACTTCCTTACAAAATGTATTATTCCCAATGTTGCAAAAGCATGTAGGTGGCATTATTTTCATTTTTATGTCATGTCTGAAGGCTGCAAAATCTTTCTGGTTCAGCTGAAAATTAAACTCTACTTTTGTTGAGGCAAGTAGCATGAAAGTTCTGAAGGGACTCAGTAATGCAACTCAAGTGGTTGTGCATCAGAGGGGTTTGTCACAGGCACTGCACTGTCCCAGGGCACAAAGGGCTGCTCTGCCTCCAGCACATGCTTCATGCTGCACTTTGTGCTCTTCCCCTTTGGTTACCATCCTCACACTTATAAATTGAAGCAGCATTTTTGGGGGCAGAGCAACACAATCCAATTCTCAGCCTGCTCTGGAGGCAGCCTGCAAACAGGTGACACTTCACAAGTCCATGAGTGCACCTCTGGCTCTCTCTGTGTTAATCACACCCCTGCTGCTGCCCTGAGACTGAGGAGCAGAACTCGCCCCTACTGATCGTGCAGGATGCAGGAGTTTGGGGCTAAATGGAACAGCAAAAGGCTGCTGCAGCCACACTGCACTCTGTGCAACTGAGGAAATACAGAGGGAGAGGAAAAGGGAAAGCTAGCAGAAATGCAGACACAAGTTTGGCACACAAATGTGGTTCTACAGTACAGAAAGCAGGAGTTAGACTTTCATCTGGCCTTTCATCCTACTTACTACAGAATTTTACTTAAATTACAAACTAAATGTTGTTCTCTTAACCCCTCTTTTCAACTTTTAAGAAAAATTCCTCAAGTTTGCGCATAGATTGTACACACAGTGGTTACACTGTAACAGTATTTACAGCTGGCTTGATACTAGACTTTTAATTGTCAGTCCTTGGTTTAAAGTATCAACATTGCATGGAGAAAATGAAAAGATTTCAGTAAACAAACACCACCGCTATTCATGAGTCAGATGAAATTCATTCAAGAAAAAAGGAATGATTGATGAATATTCCAATCGATATTCAAGATTTGAGGTATTTCCTGGGTCACAGAATGGACTTGAGATTTCTCACCTCTCTCATTTCCTAAGTGCAGGCAAGGAAATATGTAATGTGCCTTCTTGGACAGGCTGTATTTCAATTTATATCTTACACAAAATACTGGAACTAGATATGCTGAAATTGAGCAAAAAGTGTGATCACACAGCAGTTCAACATCTCTTAAAAGATGGAAAGATTTTCCCAAAGAGGCAAAAAATATTTATTTTAAAGGGTGTACAAGAGGACAAAGGATCACTATGTTATTAAGAAATTTTATGGGGTTTTATATATTTAAATTGTTATGTTACCAGTAGAATGGTCGATTTCCAGTAGAACTGGACCAACATCTATTCATTCCAATCCCAGAGAAAGAATCTGATTTTGCCATTTTTGTATTTTTGACATAAAGAAATGAAGGTAATTTTCTCAAATCTTATGGAACAGTGGATCTGAGGGGAGGCAAAATTGCATGAAATAGCAAACAGTTTTGTGGGGAAAAAAACTTCAAAGAAACATTTTGAGTAGTTTCCCAGCGCTCTGATGAATACCATAATGAAAGAAAATGAAGGCAGACACCACAAAACGGAGTCATCAAAAATCCAGATGAAAGCACATCCTGTCTCTTTGTTAGAGCTCTCCGAGGAAGCAGAGCACTCATTTTCCAGAAGGAGGGGCATGAGAGATCCTGCTTTGGGGAGTCAGGAGTCATTTGGAGTGACACCGAAAAAGCATGTGTAAAACAAGGAAGATATCAGACCGAGAAACAACAGAGTACCCTCTAATGATGGATTTCAAAGTGCTTTGTTCAGCAGTGGTGAACAACTGAGTTTATGGAACAGATATTGTCTGGAGCAATTTGGCAATTGTCTCTCCTGCATCTCTGCAGAGAGGCTAAAATACAGGTTATGTGTTTTTTTTCCAAACATGCTCTAGGAAAAACACAGGGCCTGCTTTTATTTTTTTCTGTCAAAAATATGCTTAGAACTCATTTTGCAAGAGTCTATTTTGAAGACACTGCTGTGCTCCTTCCTTTTTTGTCTTGGGCATCTCTTTATTCAAGTATTTCTGTTAGGCAGGGAACTCATTCTGCTAAATAATTAACATATACCATGAAAACTACTATAGAAAGATTACACAGGTTTCTACTCTGGTGCTATGTACATTTTAATAATTTCTTCACCTTGCTGGTAAGCTCTGTCACTTCCTATAGTATTTGACAGTATGCAAATATTTTAGGGCGCAAGAAAATCAACTGGCTGCTGGCAGCTCCCAGCTTTATTCTCTATGACCTTTTATTGTGTGCTGTCTGCAGTAAAACACTGACACTGATGCATTTTTAATCTCCTGTCCTACAAGGCACAGAGCCAGCAATGAACAATTTTCTGCTGTGGGTTTGCACACACGGGCTTGCTGTTCTCCTCTCTCGAAAGCTTGGAAAGGGAGAAGAGCCTTCATGCTTTCAGGAGCCAAAAAGGTGTCTCGTGTCTGTCTGCTCTCAACCATGAATCTGTTCAGCTCAGACACTGTTTGTAATGCACAATCAGCACATGCAGGGTGCTGAACACTCTGCACATGTAATCCATCAGTTTATTGTATGGCAATAGCAAAGTCTCTCAAAGAGATGCAGCTTCTCACACATGGGGAGAGTCCTCACACTGTGCTTCTCTCCAGTCTATATACACACACTGCTGAGCCAGGGAGCTGCACAGGCCTAGGGCACTTCCAAAAATGACACTGGCAAATGGGGAGGCAGCAGCAACAAGGCAGCTTTCCCTCATGCTCATAAATAACTAGATAAATGTTCTGCTGTCACTTCCAGAATGTTTTTTTCTTATTGCCCTTGAGAGACTGAGCTCCAGAAACAGCAGTAACTAACTCTGAGCAGTGCTAGTGTTTTCTGGATTAGAAGCCCTGCAATGGAGTGGGTCCAACTGTGCCCTTAGCTCATGTATCTCCTTTCCAGTGCAGAGTGAGCACAAGGTGTGTCTGCCTTTCTCAGGCACAAAAAGTGTCTCTAAGTTGCTTTAACACTTGGTCACCTTTAGGTACTACTCAGATTCATCAGGTGCTACTCAGATTAAATTTAACACTCTCAGGAAGAGTTGTCCTCTCATCTCTGCTGCCACAAGACACCTGGTGTTGCAATCCTACCACCCTGTTATTCAAGTATTGTTTTATTAGACATGAACACTTTTCAACCAAGAAAGGCTGATTCATCAAGAGTTATCTGGAGCAAATACTGCAGAAGACAATCCTGCAGTAAATAATCACACAGAAGAAAACTGTTCTCCAACCAAGAAGATTAAAGTTGCAAATAACTGCTAATGAGAGTCCATAACTCAGGTTCTCTCCCCCTCTCCTCTGTTCCAAAACATTCTTACAGGAACATGGCATTTTGGACCCTTCTGCAACACATAAATATCTCAAGTACATCTCTGCTCACTATCACCTGCAGTCAATCACAGGATTCTGCATGTTCACCCATTATTTAATTACCTTTTTAATGGCCTCTCTATGCAGAAAGAGGAAATTATGCTATCAAAGGAAAAACAAAAGCCTACTTGAATGTAAGTAATTATCTAATGAAGAAAAAAGCACATCAAGCAGCAACAAAGGCAGTCCTAGACACTTGTGTTTGGTAGATGCAGGAGAAAATAAACCAGTTTTTGTGAAGACTTCCTACGCTTACACTTCATTTAGCACTAGAGAACAATCCTCAGTAAATGACAGCAATAACAACTGAGGAGGGAGTAAGCCAGTTTACCATTGAGTACACAAAGCAAACAAGTCCCTGATTTAATTTACTAAAAACAAAGGGAACTATAAATTCTGTATCTGAAACATCAATCTCAGGCAGGATGTAATCTCTCACTCCCAGGACTCCTATCTGCAGTACAGAGTTTCAAGTCAAGTCCCTTCTCCACAACGTTTGATGTGGTCACATTCCAATTCCTTGTCCAGCTCGTAATGGCATGGAGGAGGAAAGGTGTTGGGAGCTTTGCAAGCACTGTGCAACATTAAAGGAGGAGTAAAAACTTTCTCCCATCAATGTCCAGGAGTTACATCTTGCATTTTCCCGGTCTAAGAACTGAGATATTTGGACAAAATACAATTTTAAATGCTTGGGTCCATCTTCCTACAAATGCCCAGTGTCAAATAAACCCTTTTGTTTGCCTCAATTAACTATGGTTAAAATCTGTCACCTATCTGCATTAACAGATTTACAAAATTTTTATCTCAAGTAAGAATTAAAAGTATACCCAAGAAGTGATGAGCATACAATCTTTCTGAATGGCTAATCTTTCTTTACGGATCCATAAAATATTTAGACAGTGGAGTGCACCATTGAGAGAGAGCAGCATCTTGCTTTGACACACTTGAACAGACCCTCCTTGAGACCAGAGTGGGTAGATAACATTCTCACACAGCAGGAAATACAATGTTCCAGGACAGATGAGTGAATGAAAGGGGGAGGAGGAGGCATGTACTGATATCTGACCTCAGATGCACTAATCTCAATAGGGTAATGAGTAAAACCTCTGTTAGCAAAACAGTGCAGAGTCTGAAGGGATAAAACAGAATGAATCCAGCTCTTGTGCCACCAACATGCTGGGGCTGTTTTGTGAACAACCCAACTATCATTAAAGTGCTCTTCAGGGACTTAGAATAGAGGTAAAAAGGGACTTTTTCTTTCTTCCCTGCCAGCAGTAGCAGACAAGCTAAAAGATGAACTGTTTATAAACACAGCTTCTTTCATATCCACCGTGGCTTTAGATAACATTTCCCAGTTTTAGACACGTTTCCCCCTTGTGCAGGATGTTCCTGTAAGTGCAGCAGACTGTGCTCAGCTGGCAGGGCTCCTTGATCTCGCTCAGGGATGGTGCAGGAACAGCCTGAGCCCGGGTGAAGACCAGAGGTAACAATTCACACACCCAGCTCTGCTGTTTCTCCACACTCATGTTATTCCAGTGCCTTTCCCTGCCATCCTAGGGTGGATGTTTCTGTTGGGACAGAGTCCTCCTGCCAGTGAAATAAAGAGGGGGCAGGAGGCAAAAGGGAAAGGAAACCATGGAAGTGAGAGAGGAGCAATGCCCAGCTGCTGCTTCAGGACTGTGTGCTGTCCAACCTGCTTGTGTCTGTAGGGGAAGCACCAGCCTGACAGACACACCTTTCTGGTCAATGGCATCAGCAGTGATGTGGGGGGACAGCATTTGGGGCTTTTGGGTAAAAACAGAGTGAAAGGATTCTACATCAGTACTCTGACAGACAGACATTGCACATAAAATACAGTCTGAACAAGAGAAACTACACAGCCAAAAATGTATCAAGAGCTATTAGAATAAACACACACAACAATTCCTTTGGTATTCCAAGAGTTTAAAGACCTCCAAAACTCCCATAAAGAGCAAGCCTCCTGTACACAAAAATTGCAGCACAACATTAATTTCTAAACTTAAGGATGAGAGCTGTATTCAGCATTACTCAGAGCAGGACAAATTAAGATTAGAAAGACAATAAAAGTAACTCTTCACACTGGAGTGGCAATAATAGCTATATTTAAGACCAGGAAGACTGAAATGAATACAATACCTGGAAAGTATGTTTGTTGTAAATATTGACTGCTGGAGAGACAAACTTACACAGCTTAGTACCTATTACATTGCAAAATTTATTCTGCAAGTGTATAGGTTTTTGCATAAAAGCTACATTTTTAGACTCTGATCAAACAAAGTGTTTTACACAAGTTTTATCTCATGTAAGTAATCCCATAGCTGCCATTTATTGGAAAAGAGAACAAAAATAGTACTAGATTTTCTTCCCTTATATATTATTTTAAACATTTAAACGAAATCTCATCCTATTTCTCTACACAAAGTAACACTGACACAATTTCCAAGCATATAAAAATATGCTTTCCAGCTGTTTCTCATGTGCTATTTAAAGTCAAAGCACTGATCCCCTTAGTACAACTGAAAAACTCATTAAAAAAAGTTAAAGTTGGAATCTTGAATATTGTAACTTTATGCAGTGCTAAAACTAGGTCTGAAAATAAGGTAAGTTTTCCATGTAAATAAAAAAAAAAAAAACCCAAACCATATTTAAAGGAAATGCATCAGATACATAAATCCCTTGAAAGAAGCAGAAGACTCAAGTGAGCAGGAGATCAGTAGACTGATTAAGGCACTTGCTTAGTGAATTAAGTTGTATTTTCTCATTTGCATTTTGTACTTAAGGCTAAAATAGTAACTTGCATTCTGTAAATTTCTAATTGTATAATTACTAGAAAATAATTACTGAATCTTTGAAAAAACTGTAAAACAAAGAACCTTTGAGAAAAATCATACCAATTCTTTAGTAATACAGAATTAAAGTCCCTTTCTATGAGAATTACTTCTGAATCTTTCTTCCTCTTATATGTCTAAGAAATACACAGAGGGAACTACTCCAAAAAGATATATCCTTACCAAAGCTATGTGCCGTGTCTGGGATGACGAAAACATAACTGAGTGTTGCTCCATTTATGTTCCACTTCAGTTCACTAATTCAAATGCTTCCATCAGTGTCACAGGAGCAATTAAGCCAACTTCAGACAGTTTAATTGACCCCCTCACACACTCCAGGGAAAGAAAAAACACATCCAAATGTCTGTGCAAGGGTTAGGAGCAGAGTCCCCAACCACAGTGACTCCTTCACGCTGAGGGACACACAGCTAATGGTTCCAGAGGGGCAATAATGACTCTGAATTAACTTTTGAAGATGAACTTATGGTAAATCCATACAGGCAGGATGTGAGGAGGGAATCAAACACTCAGGGGTACAGTCAATAGCATCCAACTCCCTGGCTGATGGCTGCTTGTTCCAGAGCATTCTGCACATCAGTAAAGAAACACAGCCAGCTTCACTTCTCTGAGCTTAAAGCCGTGCAAGTTCTGCTCTGGGAGGCTTTGTGCAAGAACCCTGCTGCTACCACCCATTTCAGAGAGCAGCAATTGGGGTAATTGCTCTCAGACAACCACCTCTCAGACACCGCCAAATATTTCCAAATTGCACATCTGTCCACAGAGCTGCCTGGGAGCTGGGATGAGACATGAGTGACAGCAAAGGCTGCTGAATACGATGTGCACAAAGCAAGACAAACAGAAAATGATCTTTAGCAGAATTAGGGATGTACCCAGGCTCAGAAGTTATGAATATAATAAAAATAAAAATACACTAACTCTTCCACTGCATGCTAGTATAGCAATTGATAAAACTACTCTGCAAGAACTTTTCTTTTTTATTAGACATTTACATGGACAAAAACTGGACTTTACGACTCCATTACTACTGCCTTCCTATTGTTTTTACACCTCCTCACTATAACTACTGAGAAAAGAATGGATTTTTACAGACCAGTTCACAAAAACCCTGAACTCTTCAATTACTTAAACTACCAGAGAAGTGACCTTAAACTGTAATCCCACAGTGAAACATCTATTTTATAAAGTCGAGGTATGGGTACCCACTCGAGTGTGTCTGATAACCAAAAAATAAACTGATAAAAGGAACAAGATTAAAATGAAAAAAACCAAAACAAATTGATTTTAATAACGTTATACTTTAGACTGAAATCCTCAGTGCAAAGAAGAAATTCATGGAAAAGATTGACACTTGCTTCAGATTATGTCATTGAATAAATTTGCTGCTTTTAACATTTTTAGGATATTTTTTACTTTTTGGTGCAGACAAGATAAACCTCACATATTAGATTCTTTGTTCATGTCTGATGCTTCAGGCCCCAGCTGGAGTTAGGAAACCTGGGAGGTATTAATGCATGGCAATTTCTACCCACTGCCACAAGTTCCCGAGGATGTGGAGCTCTTGGGTAGCATGGAATTCATAAATGTGTCCTGAAAAGTGACTCTGAGCAAACTCTGATTATTGCTCTGATGTGTCTCATGGGAGCACAGCATTTTCCACAAAATCCCATTGACAAAATCTCCATAACAGCATTAAACACACCATTCCATGCTGCTGGGAATGTTCTCTGAGCGCACAGCACACACAGGCTGCAAACTTCTTGGATCCTTGGAACCAAACTCCCCCCTCATCTTTTCTAGGATAACAGAAAATGAGGAGGATGACTGGCTAGTTAGGACTGGGAATTAATTTTATGACTTTTTCTGCCGACAACTATTGCTTTTCAAGATTTTGCTCTAATAAAAAACCACCTTAGAGACACCTTGCACACTGTGAAGGCTCTAAAGGAGCTCAATAGAGATCAGGAACTCCACAGTTTTCCTTCAGGAAAAGAGTCAGGAGACAACAGTGCACAACATTTCAGTGTGCAGGCTATCCCAGAGCCAAACTTGCCCCTGCAGCTCTTGCTTTGTCTGCAAAAATCAGTTTCAAAAGCCAAATATTTAAGCCTTGTGTAGGCAGTAATGATACTGTAGGTAATACAAATTTACACAAACTGCTGTTTCATCGAGCTTTCAACTCCCACATATTTGAAAAAAACCAAACAAAACAGGACATGTAAATGCTACAAGACCAATAAAAATCAAGTTAGGCAGATGTTTAAGTAGTCTGGTGAAACTTGAGCCCAAGATGCCATCTGATAGCAATTTGCACAATTTCTTTGTTCTGCCTATTACCCTGATCGGAATGCATAGAATTTATTCTGCTTTCTGGCATGAACTGGCCAGGGCAAGACTGACCAGAAGAGCAGTTGTAGTCATTTGTTATAATTAGCAAATTGAAGCAAGAAAACCAAGTCTAGAGGTTTGGTTCAAGCTAAAACACAACACTTCTTTCTCTTGCCTAAAGGGAGAAACATAATGGTCAGGAAAAGACAAAAATAAAGAGACAACAAGACATCCTTTTGAAAAGCACTTGCAATAAAGCAAGTCTGAGTCCCACAGGGAGCTGTGCACCGAGAGAGAATGGAAGATGCACAGCCATGTGCCCTGCTTTGCCCCCAGGTCACAGAGAGAACCTAATTCATCTTCTCTTTGCCTGCCTGAGCCCAATAACTCCTATAAGCTTCTGAATGAAGATAAATTAAAGAGGGATCCTGAGTCTGTGTTCCAACAATTGCAGTTCTTCTGCTTTCCTGTCCCAGTCAAAGCTCACCAATTCTGTCCCTTCACCAAACCCTGTGACTTTCCTACAGATATTTGTGTTCACACACACCATCCATGGGGCAAAAGCAGCAATCTCCCACTTGATTGAGCTCCAGTCCCAGGGTGTGACACATGGCACCAAACCATCCCAGGAAGCTGCACTCATCAGCTCCCCAGGGAGTCAACCTGAAGTGTTTATAGAGATCAGGCACAGACTGGACAAGACTTTAGCTCACTTGCACTGAAACCTGAATAAGGAAAGGAACAGTTATCACAAGTACATTTCCTTATCTCACAGCCTTGGGGACATTTATTTGTGGGTTTTAGGTCTGAAATGAGGTGTTTCATGGGCAGGGTTGCAGCTGGCCAAGTGGAAGATCTGGCAGTAGGTGGTAGATTGGAGTTTTTTAGGTTTTTCTTACTAAAGATGAAAACTGTTACATTGCATTTAAATTGTTGTGAAGATTAAAATCCATAGATCCTGTGCAGTAAAAGCTTAGCTAGAAAGAACTTTCACCTTTGGTTTATAATTGTGCAGTAATGCTTTTTTCAAAAGCTTCTTAACTAAATGGTTTTGAACTGCACCATTATAATATATAGTTTTATATCCAGAAATCAAACTTGCAGAGGTCAAAATTATTTAAAATATTATCTTGAAAGGTCATCAATCCTTAAATATATCCACAAAAACAGTTTTACTGTCAATTAAAGGAATCAAGAATATACCATTTTCCTTGGATTGTAACTCCAAACACATGAGCACATTGCTTGTTGCAGAAATTCATGAATGACACAGGAACTGTGCTTGCAATACACACAGAGCTGTGACAACTGTACACAACATTTCCATTACATGCTAAGTAAGCAAAGAATTACGTTTTTTACCCCTCTGAAGCAAATTCAGACATTCAGATTTTAAGTGATAGAAAAGTACTTCTAGAACTAATTTTTTCTTTTATTTTCTTCACTTTTACAAAGCATCTTCCAGGATTTACTTCTTGTTTGTCATTGGCTCCCACCATAGGGATCTTAGCAGATCCTAAATGGATCCTTCCTAAGGAGTCCATCAGCAACAAACTCTCTAAACTCAATCAAATGAAATGCCCAATTTCACACAAAGTAAACAAAAGCTATTTTACAAAAAGTGGAATCTAGAAAAATACAATCTAATCCCATAGCCTGCAATACAAATGATGGGGCTTGGATATCAGGCAGAGAGAATTATTCCTCCAGGCAGATGGGATTAGGAAGGAAGTAAAAAAGTGGAAAAAAGCAAGCTCAGGCTGTGTGAGACTGGACTGCAAAGGCTTTAAGATGCCGAGTGGGAGAAGGTTGGAACAAATCTCAAACCAGTAAAAGAAAAACATCAGGTTACAATTTGTAGCAAGGCAGTAAAATAATTAAATGCTAAACCATGTTATTATCACACCCAAAAGGTCCTCACAGCATCCAGCTGCACTCCCTCAAAGGTACAACTTGAGATGTCACTCACTCATCCCTGACACCAAAGACAAAGTCTTCAGTATTTTCCTTTTCATCGCCTTTTGGAATATTTTTTTCTTTTTAGTCCGACTACAGATGGATGCTTTGGAAGAAAGCTGTCAAAATGCAACTCCTTAATTCATTATGCACTGCAGGAAGAAAAGCCAACCTCGACATTTGAAATTTCCACGTGCTAAAAGGCTTTCCATTCTGATCCTGTCAAGCTGGATGAATTCAAATGGAGCAAATTAAGGCTTTATCTGGGCAGGTATTCATTTAGATTTTTGCTTTTCAGTAATGTCCCTAGACAGGGAGGGATTTTGTCTGATTTATTCACACAACCACTCCCAAAACTGCAAAACAGAAGGTGGCAGCATTTCAGGGGAAAAGAAAACCAGGACAGTAACAGAGGATTTAGAGATTCAAAAAGTGTTTTGTTTCTTTAGCTCCAAGATCACTTCAAGAAAATACCTCAACAGAGCCATGCTCAGCTAGAGCTCCTTGTAATCTCTGGACCATTTGGAAATTCTGCAACAGTGTGAGAATCACAGATGACCTTTTATTCCAAAGGAGATTTTCCTTCAGTCTTTAGCATCATGCAATGTAGAAGTACCAGGCTACTGAAAAGCTCCTGGGAATAAAAACCATCTCTTCCTTGATGTTTTAGCATGAGTGAAGCCTGGTTTAATCCAGGGCCATTTTAGAAAGGACATTTCCTTTACTAAAAACAATCCACAACAAAACAAGGGGAAAAGCCATGAGTGACATGGCAAAAAAACCAAGGTTATACAGATTATGAGATTTCTAGGCATGGAGAAAAGTAATAGAATTTTTATCTTGCCTAAAAGGAAAGAAAAAGCATCAGCAATAGAGGGAACAGAAAGGCATATTTTACAGCCTGAATAAACTCACTGTAAATCACACCAAATACAACAGAACTTATTGTTTCAACTCTTCAACAAAATTAAAGCTTTTCAATTAAAAAAAAAAGTTGAACTGTCTTAGCCAACCTGTGTTAATTGCATAAAGACTGAAGCCTTTTTGCTTTTAAAAATTCCATTAAAAGAATCTCAAGCCTTCAGGCACAGCAGTGGCCAGACAGATCCACTTAGAAGGAAACAAAGCAGTTTGCAAATTAGTGTTTACAAGAGCAAGTTTGCAATATGTGTCCATGAGAAAAACAAATAACAAGAAATGCAGCAACAGGTTTGAAAACGGCAAGAGAATCCTTGTGTTTCTTCAGGCCCAGGAATTCAGTGCACAGAATATTCCCAGGCTGTGTCTGGAGCTAATCCTGCCAGCATTGCACCTTTCAGAGAGAGGGTGGCTGGCTGTTGGAGGGTCTAATACTGCAGATCAGAAGCATCAACAGTTGAGAAAAGTTTTTCACAAGGACAGATAGTTTGCACGAACTAGGGAGATCCAAGCATATTTCACCCCCTGACCAGGCAGAATTTTTGCATCAAGCAGCTGTACAGTAGCTCACTCAGCTATGAGTGTATTTACTTTGCTTTTTTTTCTCAAAGTGTAAATTCTTCATTAAATATTTCAGGGTTCCTTTTCTGCCCTAATTCACACAGGAAAATCCTGCTAGGTGAGTGCGACAGCTACAGAGGCAGAAGACCAAATTTTGTATGCAAATTTTCTGCATTTGGGCTTCTGTTTAACAGCAGTTCAAGGAACATTTCTGGATTACAAACCCTTGGGTAAAAATTTTACTATCTGGACCAGCCTGGGGTTCCTACAGAGTGAGCATTTAATGAGCTGCAGCAATGACAAAACATTCCTCAGAAGATGCTCCACAACGCTGGCAAAGTGATTCTCCAGAGCAAAGACACCAGCTGCATGGAATCCAGAGAATGAAGAGATTCAAAAACGGAAGGATGTATCTCTCTCAAAATGACATCTGAACCACCAAATTAATTAGTTTGTTCCAGTTCCACTAGAATTCTAATAGTTAGTGCCTCTGAAAAGGGAAAGGAGAGTCTGGAGGGGAATTTTCTCTCTAATCCAGTGAGATGCAGCCTCAGGAGCAGAGTTCAGCAGATAGCACTTGGTATTGCAAAGAAAGGCAATTCCCTTGAAGCCCTCAGTGCTTACAAAAGTGTCCATTAGTCTGTCATTCATTTCCCACTCACCAGTGCCATTTATCTGAGGACACTAATACCTCAGGAACAGACCCCCTGGACTCCTCTGCCATTCAGTGAAATTCCAAAGTTAAATGGTTCATATTAGAAATTAAAGAATATAAGTACCATGATAACAATACCCCCAATTCTGCTTTCTGATTTTGGTTCTTTTTCACTCTGCAACCCTGCCTAATGTATCTGGACTCCCTTGGCATGAAGGATGACAGCAGAAGTTCCTCCCATGCCCAAGTGAGCCCAGAACAAGGAGACATGTCTTTGGTTTTTCCATGGAACACACACTGGTGCTGCTCACCAGCCTGTACAGCACATGCTAAGAACAGCCAAGCAAGAACAGGAGCTGAGCTCCAGATATTCTGCACATGTATTTGGACAGAAAAAAATCCAAACCCTAAGAGAGCTGGCACAAGGCAATGTGCTCCAAACAGAATCCTTTGGGGAACTCTACTTTCCCAAAACCCACTTTTTTGTCTGTTGTTCACACGTCCTGCCATTGAGTGTTGTACCAATGAATGCTCTACATGCTTCTGTCAGCCTTTCATCCCTCCCTTCTCATAGCCCCCTGAAACACCATCCAACTCTGGAATGTTTAAAGCAGAGATTGGGGATTTCTCTGCTCGAGGACAAAGCAAACAGAAACACCTTTCCCGAGCTCAACTGGAATTCACCAGTGCTGTGATGTTAACGTCAGGTTGGCAAAACAAAGTTATAAAAGGAAATGACCAGACAAACATTTTTGTCTGGTCAATTTGGGTTCTCCCACAAGAACTAATTAGCCCAGTGTCCTGGGATGCTGCAGGCTTCATAAGTTATCTGAAATCCATTTATTCTGTCATGTTTTGAGACTTGACAGAGATAAACTGTCACAATGCTGTAACAAAGTATATTTGGATTTGGTGTTGGGGTTTCTTCACTGTGATTTTGCTCTTCTGAAAATCCATGGGGTCACCAAGCAGTGGTAATTACAGAGACTCACAAATAGAGGTTCCATTGGTTGTATGCAAAACCCCCTTGGTAAAAATTTTGCTTTTCCTTTTTTCCTCTACCACTGTTGTCACACATGGAGCTTTGGCATCCAGTAGCTCATTTGCTGCATCTCAGTTTATTATTTTATTTCTTTATCTGAAAGGCAACTTGCCACAGTTGAAGACAGCAGAACAAGCAAGCTCTGTTAGAGCTTTGTGTACCCTTACACTTTAGGCAATTGTTAGAGCCTGTCATTTATGGCAGGGGAAAATAAGGGATTTTTTCCTCTTTGTAATTCTAAGGAGTTGCTTTGTACATTTCAGTTTTGAACTTTGAGAAAAGCCAGCTGATGAGTAGCATTTTTTCCCAAAGCTGTGCCTCACAAATTACCAGTGGCAAGTAGACAAAAATTTAGAAAAATGCAGAAAGAAGGGATCCTGTGCAAAAAAAAAGCCGTTTTGTTCAGGACATCGTTAGTACAATAAAAAGAGAATATTCTTGTGCATGGGAGCACTCATTGAGGCGAGATGAAAAAAGTTGTTTAGCAGCTTGCATGATGTTTCTGTCTTTTTGCTCAGCTTATACATTCTGCTTACAGAGAACTTTAATCTCACAACAAGGCTCAAGCTAATTTATAAAGTTTATAAAAGAAAACATATGCCATTAATAAAGGTTAGGTCTATTTTCCTTAGGCACCTTAGTTACAGGTGGAATTCACCACTCCTAAGCAAACTGCCATGCAGTTGCTGCAATGTTGCATCCCTCAGCATGGAAGAATGAGGAGTACTTGGATTATTCCTCATGTAACATCATCCTGCAGTCGTTCACTGCAGTTTGCTTATCTCTGGAGCATGCAGCAGTAAGCAGCTTATGGATGTGGTCCATTAAAAATATGTTTGCTTTATTCTTCTGTATTATATCAATAAGGAGATACAGATTTAAAACCTGGAGTTGGAAATGCAAACTAAATCATCCCTTTCAGCCAAATTAAAAGGTGAACCTCTTATCTAGGTTATCCAGGTCCTGTCAGTTTGTAGAGGTGCAGAGGATGTAATCCTCTCTTGTTCTAGCAGACCTCAAACACTAAAGGCTCTGCAGCATGCACAGTGCCCTCTTAGAGTTTGCAACATTTGATTTTGCTCCAGTAGAAGCCAATCAGCATTTTCCCAGTCACTGTCAGCACAGCAAGGCAGACTTGAAATCATTTGCCTCACGGAAATCTACTCTGTATATCTATATATTGTGGTGTTAAATCTTCAATGCCACATCTCACACACACTTCAAACTCCAGTCACTCCGGGGGCACTAACAGCAGGCTGCACCCTAAATGAGTTCTGGGGCAATTAAACTGCAACTGTAAACAAGCAAGGTCACTAATGAGCTGAGACAGAAAACAGAACTGCTGGCTGCCTTTCAAGTTCATACGAGTATTCAAATGGATGTGTTATACTTCAGAGCAGAGAACTAGATCAGTGTAATAATTAATTCATTGTTTATCTGAAAGTTGTTAGAAATTTCAAGGGTAATATCCGGAATGCAGGAAATTGGGAGCTGTGTCCATTCTGTGATCCAGTGTTTATCACAGCAGGAGAGCCAGGAGCTGTCACTGAGGTCACAGCTAGACACACAAACGTGAAGAGACAACCAGCTCCACACAAAGAGCCACCACACATTAAAATCTATTGCAAATGCATCAGAAACACAATGTCATGTTAATCCATGTGTAAGAAAATGACTTTGATGCCCAGAAGTTGTCTTTGGCACCAAGGGGAATTGCAAATGGTGTCCTGCTGACATTTGTTTCTGTAAAAAGAAAAATCAAGAGGGGACCAAGGCACATGCTCTCTATTGGGACAAGTTCAAAAGGGGAAAAAAAGGCAATTATATAAGCAGAAATGTTTTGACAGATTAGTACAATTTCTCTATACCCTGAAGCAGTAATCTTGAAAAAACCTCTCTGAATTATTTTTGCCAGGTCTGCTGGCCAGCGGGAGGCTATGGAAACACATACACATGACCTTCAGCTTCACATTACAGGCTGACAGAAGAGTATAGGTAGACAGACATGATGAAGAGTTAAGGAGCTGCTCCCTGGCCCAGTGAGTCACAAAGTTCCTATTAAGTCCACAAAACAAATACGTATTTTTCCTCTTCATTTTTTAGTATAAGTATCCAAAAACCAAACCCAGTAATAATAACATATATAAGTAATTAGAGATGTTGACTAAAGTCAGAACTTTATATTCCTTTTTGAACCTCTTGCTGCGTGTCAAGGTATTCCAAACGGAAATCTACAACACTGGTCCCCAGAAAGTGGGGAAGGGTTCTCAAAGAAAGCACAAGGGAAATGCTCTGTCCCAGTCACCTTCCTCTCAGATGGGCAAACATGAATGAACTTTTAACTTCCTCTGTGAATCAAAAGACTGAGGCACCTGGTTTGCTCAAGCAAACCACAAAAGGCACTTTGTTTAACCTGCTGCTCTTCTGCCCACAGAACAGATCTGCCCTCCCCTCCTGGGCACCATGAGATCTGTTTGACGCCAGACTGGTCTTCATGAAGTTCACCAACATTCAAAGTGAGCAGCAATGTGCCCATTGCTGTCAGGAACATATTGTTCACAGCACAGATATATTCCTAAAGTTCTAGCAGTGTTTGTAGAACATACAAGCCTTTGTCATTCTTATTTAGTTGTTTTTAAATAAATACCTTGTTGAATAGGCAGCCAAGAGGTAAGGCAGCATTTACTGTAGTAAAACAGATAAAGAGCATGAAGGAATCTATTTTTTAAACTTGACTGTACTATTACTGCTTGCTAATTTCTTTTAACTCTCCCTTACCATAAAGGCAAAGCTGGGGATTCAGAGCACATTAGGACTTGACCTGTACTCCAAGAACTCCAGCTGTTAAGGTGATCCTAAAATTATTCCATCAGTACTGAAGTAGCATTATGTATTTCATTAGAGAAGCAGTTCCAAAGCTCACTCACCTTCAGAAAACCTTAATGTGCCCACATTTCCTGTAAGTGACACAGGCAGTGCTGGAAATCTTGTGCTAGTGTGTGCTTTATGCTAAAGCCAATGTTATATCTCTGTTGACTTGGAGTGCAAAATCTAAGCATAGCAGTTGAACTGGAAAATTATGTATTTTTTCTTAAAAACAAACAAAAAAACCAAAGCAACACCACTGAAAACAGGTGGGTGTCTCTCCCCCCCCATTTGTTGAAACAAGTGCTCTGATTTATTGTTTTGATATTTGAAATTATCTAGAAATATCTGACTACATGCCCTTATGCCTGTGGGGTCTTATAAAATTTGACATTCAAATGCTGGTAATAAAGTATTTAAAATTATTGGCCCCTTAACTAAAGATTGTATATTTCCATTTAGGCAAAGTCAAATTCTAACAGTTGTATAATACACATCAGCTGCAAAATCTGATCCTGAAAATCAGTTCTTCCTTAGACTATGAAGAATGTTTATTCAGATGTAGATATTGGTTGACTTACATGCTGTAAGAAATCAAGGCTAGAGACAATGAGGCAGCTCAAAATAAAATGAAATCTCAAAAAATGCTTGCTTCCCTGAGTATCCTTATGTTTTCTCAGCTATGGTATGTTACATTTCCATATTCAATCTGCAAGTTTGAAAGCTGATACTACACTTAGATTTAAATCCTTGAAAACAGAAGTTTATGAAGGAAACTTTGACAGACCTTGAACAACAGCACCTCACAACTCCTTCCTAATGCAACCTGACTGCTATTGATTTAAGGCTGCTCTGTATTCCACTTAGCTCTGCCTCTTCATTTGAGTTTCTTGTATTATCCTCATTAATTAAACTGGCTCTGTGGTACTGCAGTGACAGCTGAGCAGAACCTTCTTTGCACACTTTTTGCATTTAACAGCGAGCCCCAAGTTTTGCCACACTGCAAAGATATGTAATTGTGAGTCCTAATGATTATGGTGTAAAATGGTTTAAACACCATCCGTTAACAGGAATAGCATTAATTTCATTGCTGCCATGGAACTGTCTGTGCTGCACCATGATAATAACACTTCAGGGTCTGTGAGGTTTCTCTCCCCCAGCAGTGTGGAAGAATAACAAGAGGGGCAGCAAAAGAGTACTTCAGCAATAAACATTCTTCAGGGTCATTGAGCCAATGAAATATAACAGCTGTTAAAGGATGGGATTCCCATTATATTTGATCAGTTTTCTTCAGTGCAAGGAATATTCTGATGTTAGCATTTTTACAGCACTTCCATATAACTTTGCTGGTATCAAAATGAGATTTTTTTCATTAAAGTCTTTAAGTTAATTCATTTTGTTTGAAGTTTAAAGGAAAAAATCTATATATCTCAAACACACCATATGAAGAGTCTCCAGAACAATTGAAAGCTTGGTTTTCCCATGTCATTTTCACAGAATACCAGGGGAAAAAAGGTGTTGGTCACCTTTAGCTACTTAGCTGGCCTCTTTTCAACTAGCTTGAAATTAGCAGGAAATGAGGATAAATCTTGGCTTTTAGCAAGATTTAGTATCTATTAGTCGACTGTGTCTGAGAAGCTTACTAGGTGAAAATGTACCCTGAGAGAGTAAAACACCAAAACAAAATTCCTTAAAAAATTTCCTTGCACATTCCAGAAAGGAAAACGTTATGCTACAGGAATTATTGTGAAAAATATATAATTTAATTTCATATGAGCACTTCATGTCACATCAGGAGCCTGTGTTAGACAGGAATTTCCCAATGCCCCCATCTTCCCTACAGTCCAGTTCCCATCACACAGTGGGTTCAAAGCTGGTGCCAAAAGCAAAGCTGTGTTCCATACTGCCACCTGCACCCCCTCAGAATAACTTTGTCATTCCCCCAGTGTCTTGTCTCATGTGAATTCTTTTCTAGTCTGTTTCCTTTACCAGCAAGTGTAGAATCACAGTGCAGGAGAACCAGGAGTGCCCTACAGATGTGCACAGCACGAGGTCCAGAACAACTAATGCCAGAAAGCTGCAGAACAGGGAGAGCTCAGGTGACCCATTTTTCACCAGGGCAATCTCAAAGGATACAAAACTAAACTGTCATTGCAAGAGGAATGATCTTCATTTTAAAGCAATTTCTTCTTCTCATTGCAATCTACCTTTTCTAATTTATTAATTTATTTTAATGAGAAGGAACGGGGGGGAGTGAGAGAGAATAAAACCACTGCAATTACTGGTCTACTACTAAAACATGGTGGGTTTTAAAGACACATTGCTTCAAAAGAAAAGCTGGTCTTTATCTGAATGTCAGAGCACTCACCCTTTAATCCTAAAACATGCAGTCTGATGAGGAAGGTTTAACATTTTCTAGGCAGTTCTGTGCTAAAGATCTCACCCTGCCCAGCACATCCCAGGCATGGCATGTTCTGGCTCATAACATTTTGAGCACTAAATCTGTATCACAGCAAAGGGTCCACTCTCTGCCCACCTGTAGCCACTGCAGTCCCTCACAAGCTGGGGGACAGGAAGAAAAACATGGATTAAAGCATGTAAGCAGCAATACAATTTGCCCTTCTTTGCTTTGTTTAGCCCCAAAGAGCAAATCAAAGATGATGATGTGACTGTAATGCAGCAAAACACCCAAGGCAGATGGCAAGACTTAGAGATAAGAGGAAGGCTTGAAGGCATGGAGAAGAGACAACAGGAAATCATTTACCCTTGAGTGAAGCAAAATCTGTAATTATTTCAGTAAGGTTCTGAGTCAGGAAAACATGTAATCATGGTTGGTCCTCAAGTGCATTGATGGTATGCTGAACCAGGGGTTGCACCTCTGCAGGAAGGCAGAGATCCTTCAATCAGTGCAAAGGTGAGGCGATAAAATGAATTAATATCATCTGATCTCTGTATGTCAAAACTGCTAAACTTGTTTTACAAGCCATGCGATTTCACAGCATTGAAATACTTTATACACTTATGAAATGCTCAGCCTTTCAGCTATCAGACTGAACAAGGTTCTTCCCATATTCCCAAAAATAACACCACCAGAATCAATGCACTCCTACAACACAGGGAAAGGATGATCCTTACAGAACTTGCCAGGGAAGAAGAAAGCAGCACTGCACAGCCCCAGGGGCAGAAGGGCTGGAAGCTCCTGAAGCAGAAAGGGAACCCTAGTGAGAATCTGCCTTGCTGGATGTGACAAGGTGGTGCTGAAGGATTCTTCCCCAGCTCCACTAGGAAAGGTCTCCCCTCTTCACAGATGTGGATCCTCCATAGCAGCTGAAATCCCCCAAATGCATGAGCTCTGCAGTCACTGCACAAACGAGTGCACAAATCCAAACACCTCCAAAGCAGGAATACAACTCCTCCAGCCTGGAAATCAGCATTCCAAAGGACACACGAGGCTCAAGGTGTGGCTCTGACAGAGGCTGAGCTCAGCCCCAGTGTCCCGTGGGCAGGAATGCCACATTCCCAAGTGTCCCCAGCTCCCCAGGGAGAGGCACAGCTTGCAGCCAGCAATGTGTGTGCCCTGGCTGCAGTAAATAACCAGAGAACAGCTTGCTGACGCTGCTGCGTGTGCCATTGCCTTAAATCACCCTCATATTAAAGAACAAGTGGGAAGGAAAATCTGCACTGAAATCCATGAAAAAGCTTCCTGCCATGTGGTCCTTCATGCCAAAGGGAGAGCTGGGCTCCAGATTTGTGTGTTAGATATTTTTATTTGATAAAGCTGATCTTTAATTAGTGCAGTAGATGAGCCACAGTGAGGGATGCTGGAATGACTTGGAAAGTGTCCTTATCCAAAGTGTGCTCCCATCAAAGCAAGAACAGATGGCTTCATAAACAAACTATTACGCAGCACGAGGATTTTCCACAATATAACAATTCTCTTTACTATTGGAATTATTAATTTCCTGAGACATTTGTGATCAAATCCAGTTAAAAACTTGGCAAGGCTAGGCATTCATTTCCAAAAAATTGCGGCATCTTTTAACCCAGTTGAAAGCTGACTGCAAGAATAAAGCCTGGCAATGCTGTTCTAGAATCCTCCTCCAGCTCAGGAGCACAGCTTTGATAGCACAGGAGAGCAGGAAGGTGCTTATACCATTGGGAACAGATGGAGATCACAGCCTTACAGCAAATTCCTTGGGGATGAGCTCTCCAAGGGATTCTTTGAGAATAGAGAACATGGTTATTTCTAGAGGCTGTGCATTCTACTTCGACATAAGCCTCATTGCTAAAAAAATATTGAGCACATCAATGAGACCTCAGTTCAAGTTTTTCTAGTTCTTATTACCATTGTTGCCATTAAAGTAGCACTCCCTAGGTTTTAGAGACTCACAGTGAAAAATTCCTTCTTGCAAAGGGGCCAGAAAAAAATTAATAAAAACTAAGGAACAGGGCATAGAGGTTGTCCCAAAGTGAAGTTTTATGAAATAGTCTAGTAAATTCCATCCAGAAATGAAAACACTTCTCTAGGAAACAACTACTTTTTTAACTATAAGATTTCTTTATCACCTTTCATTTAATTCTTCAAATCAGACTGAAAAATCTGAATAAAGACTCGATATACTCTGTTGGGTCTTTTTTTTCCAGAAATAAAAGTATATTCTCACACTATTTTGAGACCTGAACAATGACCTCATACACACAGGATATTTTTCACCCATAGCTCTCTATTTCCAAAGGGATGTAATGACAAGGAATATTAACTGTACTCCAGTTTCCACCTTCCCAGCTGCTGAGGTTCTCAGGAATTAAAAGATCCCACAAACACACAAATAATCCTCATATATCACTCACAGCTAAATCTAAAAATGACCATATTTGAGCAGGTGCAATTAAATTAATTCTAGCGAGCTGATGCTGTAAAACTACATCCCATCTTTTAGCTTTTCCTCTGGAAAATCTGTACATGCCTAAAACTCTCTGTGGTGTTACTGTGTTCTGCCTATTAAAATAACAATTAACCTGTGAGAGGGGCTAGAGAAGTAAGGAGTCTTGGACATGGCAAACTTTTCCTTATCTTGCAAAGGATGAACTGGCAACCAAAAAGATGCTTTGGGGGAGGAAAAAACACAACAACAAACCACAGATGGGGGAAGGAGTAGAAAAAACATCATATTAATTGTGGGCATAAATAATTTGATCTTGAATATCACCTCTGACTCAGATGAAAAACTTTGAACTCTGTCTGCTACGCTCTAGGTGAAATTTCTCAGCACTGGGCTCAATGTAATTCTCTTTTTCATATAAATTCTTCTGCTAAAGGTGGTTTTACTTGCTTGATTCTGAGGGGAAAAAGATAAACACGCTACAGTCCACTAGTGAAGGCACTTGCTTGGGATAGAGGAAGAGAAGGGTTCAATTTCCCACCCCAAAAATCATATCCTATTTCTACAAAATACAGCAAGAGGAGAAAGGAATAAAAACCACCTTCTTGAGCAATATGCCTGTTTTGGATACTGAAGATCCCACCTGAGTCCTTCCTAAGAAGGAAACCTCCCAGTCCTGATCCTGCTGCCCCCAGCCTGGACTCACCCCTGCATGTCCTTCATGTCACAGCTCTGTCCCCTTGGGACCAGGAAGGACAGCTGGAGATTGATCGAACTATTGCATTTAAAGTAGAAAACTGCCACTACAGAATGAATCTGCATAAAATAATCTAGGGCTACTGAATAATTAGATACATATGGATCAGACTTTGAACTCGTCCTACAGTCTGGAAAACTCTGTAAAATTCAATAAACTACATTGATTTGCTTCTACATCAACTATATCAATCTAAATCTGATTGATAGGAGAGCTACAGGCTGCTTTTCCCTCTTACTCATAGCACAGAATGCACCTGCTCTCACAGGTACTGAAAAAATATTCTGTTTCTAAAGATGTTGCTGTTGGTTTTCCCATGTGTAAAAATTCTAAATACAGGAGCTACACCATCACCTATTCTCAAATTATATCTAAGTACTGAATATACGTAGACTGTTTGCTCTAAAAGTGTTTCTGGAGGTAGGCAGACCAGGATAATTAAAAAAAATATGTTTCCTGTTCATTTCATTAACATCTGGTAAACAACCAAATGTTAATGAACATTAAGCATTTGGCAAAAAACTGGTAAAACGCTTTAAGAATATAAATTACCTAAAACAAAGAAAACAAAAAGTAGATAAAAATTAGAGCCATCAGGTATGTCAGGGAACAGTTGTGAAGAGGAAAAAGCAACACAGTGAAGATTAAGGATAAATAGAGGAGAACTTTGCCATAGCAAACACTGCCTTGTCCTGAGCCTGCTTTCCAGGCACCTCAAAAAAGCGAAGGCAACAGTTGTTCATTCTGCCAATTTCTAAACCCTTTTATGTACTTCCAGGTCACATCTGTGCTGCACTTCCTTTGGAAATGCAACAGGGAAGAGGAAAAATTGGATGTATTATATAAAACATAGAAAAACATCTAAACCTATTAAATCAAGGTAATAAGAGATCTATCAATATGCATGTTCACTTTCAATTAAGTCCCTTTCAATAACAGTCACCTCTCTAAGGATTATGAGAAAATTCTGTATCAACAAAAAAGATCTGGACCACCATTAGTCTCCCTATCATTTTTTTTAAACAAAACCACATAAGAAAACCATGTAAACCTAATAACAATCTTTCAACAGAAGACAGACCTCTTTTCTGTATCCAAGCAGTGGTCTAGAAATTCATGAGAAAAAACATTTTTCCAGTGAGTTAAAAGTGTAAATGTTAGCAGCTAAAAATAGTGTAAAGGAAACTGAATTCAGAGACCCCAAGTGAGATGCTGGGAAGAAGGTTTTCTTTTTCTACTTTTCCCCTTTTCTTCCTAGTTTTACAGATAAACAGAAGTCTTAACAAAAGATGATAAACTTCAGCTTTACAAGCCTCATCAGACACTGTAAATATTGTCATCTAATCTGTATTTGAGACACAACCCTGGGAAACAACAGAATAGGGGAAAAAAGGATGAGCTGTTTATAACATTTTCTTAGGAGAAACTGAACAAAAGTAGAAGTAAACAACAGAATGACCAAGGTCAAAATAAAACCTGTGGTTCAATGAATACAATTTTACAGAGGCAGCACAGGGAAGCTGGATTGATAAACCCCAGCATCAGCTGCAGAACATGAGGATTGTTTGAGCTGCTGGTGCTGCATGGAGTTTGCTGGATGATATCCCAACAAAAAATGAAAGCCATAAACAGCCATTTGGAAGATGGTGCCTGCAGAGGATCCACTCCAGCTATCAACTAAGCAGCATCAATCCTTACTGCATGGAACTGAGTGCAGCAGCCCAGAAACACTGAGAGCCTTGGATTCCCTTAGAGACCTCAGCTACAGAGTGGCTGATGTTCAATGAAGGCTAGAAATATCCAACACAAGGGAACATTCTGACACAAGCACTGAGGACTATGCCAGTTCAGGAGCTTTAGGAGGAGTCCTATTTTTTTTTTAAAAATATGGCCCTATGCCAATATATTCTTTTTCATGGATAATATGTAGAAGAACAAGAAGTTCCTTCTACAGTAACATAAGTCTTTGAAATACTTGTGGTTTCTCTTTACTATTTTCTAACTTATTTTGCCCCAGGCACTGGATAACAGTATGGCATATATTTACTGCAAGTATTTCAGCCAACACGATGATAAGCCAGCCCACTTTTACTTAAAATCAGCAGAAAATATGGAAATTCAATTCACTGTCGTAGACCAGAGTACACACTAATTACATTATAATGTCTGTGAACTTTGCAAGTAAACATTGTCATTCATAAAGGTAGGTTTCTACATAAATATTAATGGTCAAATCATTTTTTGCTAACACTGCATTTCTGTGCAGTAATCACAGACATTACAACTCCTGAACTCCATTTGGAAACACCCTCTTTGAACACAGAGCAAACCACACCTGAAGCTGGTGTCAATTTCCAAGTTCAAGCATCTGTCCCAGTTGGCCAACACTACCCAACTCCCTTGGAGTCACTTTCAAAATGCCAGTTTAATTTTTCATATATGAATTGGCATTTTGCTTTCTTTTTAGTTTCTTGGGGTTTTTTGGTTTTGTTTTTTTGGGGGTTTTTTGTTTGTTGTTGTTGCTGTTTAATTTATGAAGCGCAGCTATCAGATACCTTCCCATCCACACTGTTTCCCTGAGATTTTATTCCCAAACTGTGTGGTGTTGCCTGTGCCTCTGTCCAAGAAATACATGAAAGAGCAGCACCAGAAGATGACACTGTAAGGCTCTTATTGTTGAAGGCACATTAACAGAAAGTAAAGCAGCTAAAGAGGATACGCCAGATAGCCTTGGCTTCAAGATTCCTCTCAGGCTTTGATGGTTAAATGCAGACAACACAGAATCTGAGTAACATTCTTACTTAATCTGCTAGAAAACTGTTTTCAGCAAAAGTTGCTAATCAACCATAACAGGATTTTGAAGCAGAATTATAATCTTAGCAAATGAGAGCCCAAAAGAGAAACAAAGCTTATGTGTCCAGATTAATATGACGAGAAAAAATAAAAATGAGAGGTGTTAGTACAGTAGAACAAAACCCTATTATGCACCATAATTAGATGTCAGCACACATTCTGTCAGCTTACATGCTAATTTTAATTTCTAGGGCAAACTGTTTTACATGTTTAGACATTTAAATTGATGCTTTACAGTCTAGTCATGAGTATCAGATCTGAACATTAACCTCCTCAGACAGGCTATTATTTAGGAGTTGATTCTGCAACCACAAGTGAACCATGTTTGGATCCAGCTGCAGTTTGGATGGAGAGGACATTTCTCAGCTCCTCTGGCACATGAGCAGAGGCAAGTACAGCTTGGCATAAACAAACCCTGGGAAGTTTCACTCACTTGAGGGATGACCCTGATTTACTTCATGGACTTCAAATCAGTGCAATTTAGCAGAGTCAAACAACTGCAGCTGTTTGTGTTTACAGGATCAAACTGCATGAGTGCAAAAGGCTGCAGGCAGGAGCACTGGGGCTGCTGCTGCTGCTCACACTCTGCTGCTGAAGGAAGAAACTTTCACTCAAGTATCCCCAAATACTGGAGTCACCCCACTCATTTGAGTAAGCACATCAACTGACAAAACTACTGACATCCATCTACTAACACAAAAGATCACGTCCCAGTGCACCAACACTTTTATCTTGAGTGCTAAGAGAACTCATTTGTACAGAGTATGAGATCTCTCTCCCATTAGATGGACTGACTTTTTGTTTTCTATGCCCTTTGAGCATGAGAGTATAAGAAAAACTTGAGCAGGAATATTCAAAACTTCAATATCTCTTTTTAAGTTCTAGTTAGAGGAGAAAAAAATTTCCACTCCTCATCCCCATTCCTCCCTGTAATTTTATTCTGTTTTCATCTGAGTATTTCAATCCAATGCCTATGTATTACATATAAATCTACTGCCTACAGGTAAGTATGGTTCCGTTTTCGTGGTATTATAAAACATTGATGATGTTAATTTATAGCATCACTCAATAAAAAGGTAGTCTGAGTGGCACTTTAATTCCATACAATAAAGAAAATTCTAGGGTGCAACTGGAGCAAATTTAAATAGAAAATTATTCCCAAGCACAGGAAAACAGTACAGTGCCATATTCTTTCACCCAACACAGACATGAGCTTACAAGAAACTTGGGTTTAGCTTTATGCAAGTACTTAAACTGATTTTAAAACAGCTTTGAATTTATGAACAATCATAAAAGATAAAATGATGGGTACTTTAAAAAGCAAAAACCAAAAGGCTTTTTAAGGCTGAGCATCCTGCAGTGTTCATTTGAGAATTTTCCAAAGGCATTGGAATGAGAAGCTACTTTATTCTGGCTGATGAAAACTATACTTGATAAGTTATTGATAAAATGCTTTCATAAAACCATCTATTAATTTATTAGCTTTATTATTTTAATAAAATTAGTATTTTTATTTCATAAAATCAGTCTTTTATTAAAGCCCCCAATGTTGTGTGCTTTCATGCATGTGCATGTTTGCTGTTTGTGATCTTAAAAACATTGATTTGAGACAATCAGCTGAGTCCTCCCAAAGTCCTCAGAACAGAACAAACAACAAGAAAGTATCTTTACAGTGTATTGCAAGAGCTCTGAAGAATAAGGAGTACTATGGAACTGTGAGTTGGATTCCATCTCCAAATAACCAGGATATTCCAGCTAAGTTTCACTTCCCAAACCAATTTATTGGCAACGGTGCATGAGCCAGGAGGAACACAGCTTGATTTACTTCTCAAGCTGAGCTTGTAGCACTGACAAAACAACAAGAACAAGAAATCCAGAGGTGCTTCACTTGTAAATTAAACAAGTGTATCCCAGAACACTTGTCTGCAGCACACATCAAATGCTGTCATTCTGCACATTCAGTTTCAGGTTATCTTTCATCCTCAAAAATAATATGCATTTTCCTTGTGGAAAAAGCAGAACTCAAAAGCAGACAACTGGTCTACAGTGATGGCTTCTGTATTCTACTGCTGCCCATGGAAGAAAACAGCTCAAGTCAAGAGTTAATCATACTCTCACACATAAAAAGAACCTCCATTATATGACTCCACACTAAATCTCAGAGAGGTAATTTATAGTAGCTGGTAAAAATTGATGATGCTACATGCCCCAGGATGTTGTTTTGTTTCTGAACCTAACTGGAAACCAGAGAAGTGGAAAAAAATTCTGAAAGAGTAAGAAAGAGATTGAAGAGATGACAACAAGGCAGATTATGTGAACTGAAAAATTAAAATCTATTTCAGTGACTGGCTTTACTCTGGAACCTAAGCTTGCTCAACTTTGGACTTAAATGAACTCACATATGTATGGATATAATTCATATTGTTCCAAGTGTCCTTTCCAGGTCACCATCACTGAAGCATATTTGACCACAGTCTTTGACATGCAGCTGCTTTTAAATAAAAACAGTTACACAAAAGGGGAAAAAAAAGAAAAAAAAAAAAAAAAAAGCAAAATACCCACTGGTCTGTACGGGACTCTAAGAATACCCAAACAAACTTATCTGAATTATTCCATTAATTCAGTTATGGAGATAATAACCTAGGTTGGAAGAACAATGAGCATCATTTCAACAGCAGTTATATTTTATACCAACTGTCTGTGTAAAGAAAAAGAAATGGTATTTCATCCAAATGCTGCAGTGTCCAGGGATTTGATCTGATTTCAGAGGACTGAGCCACTTTTGCTCTCCCCCTTCTAGCACTCAGAACGAGAAGTCTCCCATTTACCCTGCAGAGCATGGCAATATCTCTCCTATCTCCCCACATTTTCCAAGGCACAGCTGCTCTGCAGCCTCAGCTGCTCAGGAGAGCTCCCAGCCACAGAGACATTGTTCATCTCTTGCACCTCAAGACTTCACTCTCATCTAATGCTGGGTCTGCTCTTTTTAAATTAACTCTGATTCTGCAGCACAGGTAGCAGAAGATGTTTTTTAAAAGCTATAACACAAATTGTCTCTGCATATAACAACATTAAGGGAAAACTACTTTCATCACTTCAGGGCACTTTCTTTTGTATCATTATGAGAATTATCTTATTATGGTAATGTTTTGCTCTGAAGTTCTAATCCATTGAGGATCTCCAGAGTGATACTGAAAGGAACAAACAATTAACTACCAGCCAGAAACATTTAGGTATGAGGCAGAAATGAGAAGTTCTGGGAGAACAGTCTCAAAAAAATTAACAAATCCATTTATATTGACTGAAGCAGCAGAAACGAGAGGTTTTTCTCTGGTCTCCCATAAAATAGAACTTGCCCCATTTAGAAACATATCATTGGAAGCAGAGGGGAAAAAACACCTTTGAGGATTAAATATTAGAGTTTCTGCTCTGCATTTTATAAAATATCTCATCATTGCAGCACTGATTAGACCAATAAAGACACCACAGCAGTAATATAGCTCTGAATGAAACAGTGGCACAGTTAGTAATTAAGGATTTTGGGGATTATGATATTTTTTCCTCCATCAAGCTCCTCAAACAAAAACAAACACCGAAAAAAAAAAACTAAACCATCCTCCACATTCCTTTGAGGGAAAAATAATTTAAGATTATTTCCTAGCAGCCTAATCTAGAACTGGAATCAAGTTCAACAAAACAGAGAAACATTCATGTTTGAGAGATTTTTACCACAGCATTTCTAACACCTGCGTAGGAGAAAACCTTTGTAGAGCCTTCAGCAGTTTTTTGGTTTGTTGAGGTTTAAAGAAAAGCACCACAACACTTGCCACGAATAGGGTAACAGAGAGTTCAAAGTACTGTATACAATATATAAGAACACTACTTAATTTTGACACCAGCTGTTCTGAACTCCACCGAAATAATGATTACGAGTTGTTTAATTGAATAAAGACAGGTTTATAGTAGAAAAAGAAACGGCAAATAATTATGTTCATTTAATTCACTTGGGATTCAGCTTGTTTTCTGCTTCCTTGATATTAATGAAAAGAAATCTAATTTGTTCTACATGGCAAGAGATGTAATTTAGATGCTTATTAATGCACAGCTCTGGTAGCAGCTCTCTGAGAAATGTAGTCTTTAAAATGTTTGTTTTGTAACTCCAGGAAGCTGTAAGTGTAACAAAACATGTTTTGCATCCAAGTAGAATAAAATTGGAAAAAACCCCGTTTTTCACTGCATGCAGGCAGACTTTTAGACTTTACCAGAACCTGGAAAGAGATCTTCTGTAACGCCATGATTTTTAAAATATATACCTCCATACAGTATTTTTTGAACTTTACTGTAAATCTGGCTTAATATTAAGAAAAAAGACAAAATAGTTCTCTGACCTCTGTAACATTTCACAACATTACACACACTGAACACAATCACAACCTCCTTGGAAAAATATTACTAATTGGTTTTTTTCCTAATTATTTGAAAGCTATCACGTCTGTTCTAAGCAGGATAATCCTTCCTGACACTGCCTGCATTCCTGCCACCCAAAGAAAACTTCTGTTACTTCTGACTTTTCCTGCTGCATGTGTAGAAGGAATGTTGCAAGCATTACAGAGCTTAGCTGCACCCCAGGTTTAAATACAGGGGAAAAATAAAACATCATCAAATAATGCCCTGAAATTAGGGAAACAGCAAACAAGCACCACTGCAGATCCAGCTTGTGATCTACCCAGGACAAGAAACAGAAAAGAACAGCAGGACAGCAGAGTTCCTATGATCATACCCAGCTTCTAGCCTGAAGGGAACTAAGGCTGAGGAATCAAAAGAGATAGATTTCTTAGGCAATGCTTCATTCTCAACTTCATTTTTCACTGCTATCAATACAACAAAAGGGAGGGTGCACTGTGGAATAAGGGAGAGAAGAAAAAGAACAGCCGCTCATTATTTTAGATAGGCTTAAATACTATGCTGACATCACCAAACACACAGATGTGAGAAAATCAGTGTGGCATCAAGCAGTAAGTGTTATTTTCTAGGCAGTGATAGGTGTGACAAGCAACCTCACTCCTGCTATAATTACTTCCATCTGTACAAATGAAATGTAAAGCATGTCTGCTATTTAATATGGAACTCTGACTGGGGAGTTAAGCCAGTGGAAACATGATGTGCAAGTCAGTGACAAACTCCATCATTTTGCTGTAAGTTCCATTTCAGTTTGACTAACAAAAGGATTTGCATAGAGCACAAACTAAGGGAGACTCCTTGAAGTGATGTGATGTGAAGTGGCTCCATGGCCTCCCTGGCAGGACTTCATCTCCCAAGAGAGACTGGCCTGTCCTGAGGCAGCACCAGCAGCAATCCAGAGGGATGCCCAGGAACTGAGACACGGGAGGAGAAACCACAGTGCAAGTGTTGATTTGATACAGAGATGATCACTACCTTAAACCCACACACACTTGGGTGTGGAATCACTTGGAGCAAACACATGGAAATAACACCACCACCACTTTAACTCTGTTGGTCTGAGGGACACAAAGAAAGGACATTTCCCCCAGGAAAAGACACAATTTCCATCAGTTCATTTCAAGAGCAAGTTGGTTTTCTTCATTCTCCTCAATTAACTTCTGTACATGTCAGGCACAGAGATCACATCAGGACCTTTGTGTTGGACAATCACTAGTTTCCTTCTAGTTTCAATTTTCATATGCTTGCAAATGATGTATACACCTTCAGAATTATCTGAAGTCAGTACATTTTTAGCTTTAGGGTGGGAAAAAAAAGAGGAACTGTGTCAATGAGATAATATTTGAGTAATGTGCATCACAAGCTGAGTCTGTTTTTTCTCCCCAAGAGTTTTTTGTTTTGAAGCTGATAGGAAAGAATAAAGATTGCTAAGAAATGTCTTTTTTCTTTACACTCTTGGGGGTCTATTCTTGCTTCCTATTACTTTTTTCTGATTGTGCAAAAAAATGGATCTAAACTTGATTCCTTTTCTCCTTCTATAAGACTGAGGAACCATTTAGCTTCCTCTATGGCTGAAAGTATTCATCAGCCACAAATTTATTCCTTGGTAGCGGATTCAGCTGCCATATTTCCACACCTTTCCTAAGGCATGGATTTGATGGCACAAGGCTCTCTTGATTATTGCAGCTAAACCTCATGAAGATGAGGAAAAAGACAACAAATACATTCTGAGCGCATGTGGAGATACCCATGGATCGATAATTCTTACTACTTATTTCTGCTGTTTTCTTGCAAAATTATATCTATAAATATTATCATAGAATCATTTAGGGTGGCAAGGGCCTCTAAGGTCATTTCCTGATTTGAGTTTAATTTTCAATGAAAGCTGGAGACACAAGGGGAAGGAGGGACAGGAAACAATCACAAAATTAAGAAAAAAAACTAACAAACCAAGCAACACTTTCTCATTGAAAATGTCTCTTTAAACAGGCCTATGTATAAATATGTACTTCTACACATGTAAATAAAAAAGACTTCAGACGAGATGCACAGAGCACTCCCATCGTGCTGCCAATTAAGCTGGTGTATTTCTAGAAACTGAAACTTGTTTTTAATGAGTGCTACAAACTTTTAAATTTTGTTTCTCCAACTCCATTCTATTCCAGCTAATTGTCTAGTCTGCTCACTGCTAATTAGCTGCAAGTCAATAACTGAAGTTTCTGTCAACAGGATTTGAATTTCAGCTATAAAGCAATGAAAATTCATTTCCACTAGCACACCTTAGAAATTCTTCCAATTAGCTGCCTTTTGTCCTGATTTATTCCTGTGGGATGAATACTTACAGTCCTGAACATTATTTGTTGCTGCACATATATAACCAGGATTATTTTCCAAAAGTCTATTAATGTTTTCTTTTTATAAATCACATCTAATCTATTTCCACCAGGATGGCTGCCCTTATAATGTTAAGCAATTAGCATCTTGAACAGCATTTTGTAATAAAATTTAATTTGCAATAATTAGAATGTAACAAAAAATAAATCGTTATCATTAGATACCTACAGGCATTTTGATTGGATGGTAAAATAATGAAGCTATAAATGTTTTCCTCTTCGAGGTAAAGATCCAACATATAGACTCTTCAAAATCATAGATGAAGACAATATATTTTAAAATTGAAATATGATTAAACTTTAAGACACAGTCCAAAACTGCAAAGAGAAAAAAGAGCAGTTTCACTTTCCCTTAATGCAAACATCCAAAATTCTGAAAGCAAAATTTATAAGCTGGTAACAAAAAAAGTCATTTTTGGGTTTTAGATTTCTCAGGTATCTTTTTCACTCACATTAGATCTTGCAATGATCATAAGACATAGAAAATAATTTGTAAAATATCTTTGCCTGTAAATATAATCACAGTGGACCCATTTCCTTCCATTTGCTAGCTTTAGCCACAGGTCCTTCTGAGGAGACATCGTTTTATGGAATGGGACTAAAGAAGACAAGATTCACTGAAAGGGCAGCAAGCCTATCAAAAGCATTGATTTCTAGCAGAAAAAACTAAAGAATGGGAGAAAAGGCTGAAGAAGCATTTTCTAGGCTACTTTATTGGACATTAGCTGTGCTCTGGGTTCACTGCATCCAATGGGCAGCTTTGGGGTACCATGGGAAATATTGCCTTGTACAGGCACAGCTGAACCAAACTCCAGGAGATTCACCTGTGCATGGCATTTGTGTAGGTAGAAAATCAGATCAATGCCCATATTCGATCAACAAAAAGGAAGAGATGCACTTCAGGTGCAAAATTATAGAGGGTGGAGATTTTGCTCTTCTATTTGCACACTGTCAGCAGAAGCACTCGCAAACCTGAAGGAAAAATAAAAGGGTTATAATGAACTTAGGTGTCCCTCTGATAAATTACATGAGATGCTTCAAAAGTGGAAGATTTGAAAAGAAAACAAGCAGCACACGAGACTACGCTCTGCAGAGAAAAATAAGGAAGTTCACTGGGTGGAAGTCCTTCCTGTGAGATCTCCAGCAACAAATCACAAGCAGCCTGCATCCAGTGCTTCACAAAGTTCTGAGAAATGCCTGAAAGGGCTGCTGGATGCTGAATGCTCCTTAACACACAGCAACTGTTATCTGTAACTGCACTGATTCAGTGCCACTAGAATGGTGGTAAATAGAAGAAGGGGAGAATATTAATTTCAAAATTACTGATGGACACAGACATCTGGATAGATCAGAGCAGGGCAATCACCAACTGCAGGGAATTTAACAAGAGCAAGTGCAGAACTCCCCGCCTGGGATGGCATAATCCTAATTATAGACACAAATTGGGGGACAAAAACCCAAACAGACAGCTTTGGGAGCCTCAATACAGAAAGACAAAAAACTGTAGAGTGTGCCCAGAGGAGAGCATGACTGAAATAAAACCCCCAGTAATAGATTCTCTTAGCAAAGGATTGTTTCTCTCACTCATAAGAATTAACATAACCCAAAAAAGACTTTGCCACTTTCATCAGAGAATTAAGATCCTCTGCACAGAAATACAAAAGTATTCTAAAAGCAGAAGACTTAAAGCATTTGTTTGTGTTACAGAATATGATGGCCCTCTGCTAGAGAGAGAAAAGCTATCAAGAAGGAATTGAAAACAAAAACTGATCAGAAAGCAGCCCTAGAAATACATTAACTGAACAGCAAGCCTTTGATAGCAACTCTACATTTCTAGAGCACAGAAGAATCCCTTGAGTCAGAAATACTACAAATGTAAGCACAAAGTCTGCTAAACTCTGCTCTGGGTGTTTTGAATGAGCAGTGAAGACAATGCTCTGGACAGCTAATCCAGGAAAGGCTGAGATACACATTCTACTGTGCCTGTTGTGCACCCTTCAAATAGGAAGTACAAAGAAATACTATTTACCATTCTTCAGCTCAGCTCACCCTAAGGTCTCAGCAAGCTTTGCTAATATGACACATTTGCATTGCACAGTGTCTGTGTGTCTCAGGAAATCAAGGTTTATTTCTCCTAGAGCTGGTGCAGTCAGCTCTACACTAAGGACTGCTAGGGAGCCAGGCAGCTACTCTGCCCAAAATCCAGCCCAAAGTGAAGAACAGACCAGAATAACACACTCTAGCAACTAAAAAAGCCTAGCATTTATTTGTTATTCAATATATCTCTCTGTCTTTAGCATATCTCCTAATACCAGTATTAATTAGAACTGGACTGCTGGATCAGAATCATCTGACTTTCAGGGACAACTGTTCTTCCCTTAAAGATTGTCCCCACACAAGAAATACAATTGCACTGTGGAAGGTATTGATCAAAAAAATTAAAATGAGAAACAACCGTTTGATTTGCCATTTTTCTCATGCCCTGGATTTCAGCCAAAGCCTGTGAAGGACTGAACAGCACAATTCAGGGCAGGAGGAAGGCAGGCACTGCACAGGAGTTGAGTTCAGTGCCTGATAATGCACTAAAGCTCCAAAATGCCAACACACAGGAAGAAAAACCCTTTTTCCCCACTGCTTTTGACACTAGGGAATTCCTCCTTTTCATTAACTACATCATCCATTTGTTTTTATTGGTATCTTAATCTTCCTCAAAGCTATTCCAGCCCTTTTAGGAGCACCAGCAAAACCTGACACAGCCCAGTCGTGCCCAGGAGCCTCAGAACATCGATGGCACTGCTCACTCTGAGCTGCACTCAGCCCAGGCTAAGGACTGCAGCTGCACTTTTCCACAAGATTAGCCACCAACAGAACTTTAATCTCCCATGCTTCCCAAGGCACAGAGAAGTGAAGGGTGTGGAAGACAGGCAGACAAAAAGATTGGTTTAGGCTAACCTGAAACCTTACATTTGTCTTCATGTACTGTCCCCATCTGTCTTGGAGGAAATCAACAAGAGCTTCAGCGTTTTTACACTCCCTCCTCTACCACTGAGCCACAAGTTATTACAGCAACCCAATTTCCAGCCAGACCCACAAAACCTGATGGGCTGTGCTTCTAACGTGAAAAATGGATGAAGTGGCTGAGGTCAAAGACACAAAGGAATTTTTATTTTAACTGGTTTCTTCACTTTAAAGGCCTGTTTTCAGATTCCATCCAATTTCAGATATACTCTGCAGTACAGAAATACAACTGCGAATGTCCCTAAACAAATTTTCAGCACTAGGCAATCTACATTGTTGATAACGCCTTTAAAATATAAATCATGCCACAACAAACATGAGTTCCTCTAGGGTTCTCTTCAAGACATTATCTCACACAGCTCAGCAAGGTTTAATTTATCTCAGTCATCTTTTTAAGTTAAATCACGGGTTTGTAAAATGTGCCTTCCGATCAGGGCCTTGGATTACTCATATGATTAGAGTTAGGGCCGGAAACAAGACTCTTGGCATTCCAGTTATGACTTGTTTAGGAAATTGATATTGGCATTTTCTGCACCATTTGCTGTTTCTCCAGTGAATTACTTTCCTGTCTTCCACTCTCCTAAAGAAATTCCAGCCTTGTGGGAGAATAAAACTAATTAAAAAACCCGGTAAATTTAACTTCAGGCAGAGAGTCTGAGCTTCCTGTTAGAATTAATGTACCTATTGATCTGTTAAAATAATAAACTAAAATTCACAGTCTATCACAGAAAATAGTAAGGTGTTTGAGATAAAACACTAATTTATCCTTTAAAGAGAGTATAATATATCTTATACCATATATAGGTTAACCTGGCAGCTTTCCAAGATAGGATGAGAAGAAAAAAACAGGAATTAGGCTCTGTGAAATACCCAGGGAAACAATTAGTCATATTAAACCTTTTTTTTTTTTTTCTTTACATAGCCAGAACTCCCCATGACAATACAGAGATAATGTAAAGCATTTATTCTTCTCAGGGACACCTTTTAAACTTCTAGTGACAAGCTGGTGGGGTTTTCTTGTTTGGTTTTTTTGGGTTTTTTTTTGTTTGGTTGTTTTTTTAAGACTCTGTTAGTTAACAAAGTTTATTTTAAAGTAGTCTTAATTCTGCAATGTACCCTTTGTGAACTTTTGTCCTCTTCCCCAGTCTGCCCTGAACAAAGCAGCTGCTCTTACACAAGTTAGGAAGAAAAGGTCTGCTTTAGATTTTCTATATCAAAGTCAAAACAAATCAATTCTAATTTTTCAGGAGATGAAACCACTGGTGCAGAAGGTCATTAAACACTGTCTGCTTTTCTGTGGCACTGGAGCCCAGAATAAAGGATCTTACAACACAACAGTCCCTGAGATTGAGAAGACAAAGAGGAGAGTTTCTGCTCAGGAGGGGGCAGTGCATATATTTACAAAAGGGACATCCCCTTTATTAATTCCGTATAACCGATTATATCCACTGAGTACCTGGGTGCTATCACAGTGATGCAAAATCTCACACAATATAGGAGTTTATGATCCAAAACTCCAAAGCAAAATTAATCTGTGCTGCCAGCTGTCCTCCACTAGCATCATTATGTACCTCTACCTTAATTTTAATTTAAAAAAACACAGAACAAACAAACTGATATTTTCATTTCAACCAATTCAGTCATCTGTTTTCATCTGGTATCTTACGCTATAAAATCTTTAGTGCAATAATTACCAGAAACATATACAAAATTATCAAAATTCTCGTAAGTTACTATGTGAAATGGAAGCAAAAAAGGTATTGCATAGATGAAGCCCCAGGAGCAACGTTAAACAGAAGAGCAGGAAATCTGAAATTGGCATCTGTGATTTAGGTCTGACACTAGACCACAATCTGCAAAGGTGGCACACAGCAATTTACACACTAATTCTTTTTTTGCATCATTTGGAAAGCCTTATCAGCATAGTTGATTGTTAGTCTTGTTGGGCTCTTCATAATAGCCCTGAATTTATATTGTCCTGATCAAAACTGCTTGTGTGAATAGATGAGATATTCATCACAATTTTAAGTCAGAGCTAAAAATATTTGTTTGGTTTACCTTTCTTTTTTTGGTTCATTTTCTTTCTCTACCTATTCTCTTTCCTTTTCTCTTCTCGTTGCCTTTTGCTTAGCAAGTATCAGGTTTGTCCAGACAAGACCATTTTTCTCTGAGCCTGTGACCAATGAGACAGTCAAGAGCATTGACCTAAACAGTTCGATGTTAATTCAAGTTTGTCAGGTCACAAAATTCCTGGGAAGACTTTGAGCTGAGCCCATGTTTCTGCAGCAGCAGTACTACAGCAGAAGCCTGAATGGAAAACAAACAAACAAAAAGGATTTTTTTTTTTCCCTTTTATTATTGGTTTCCTCTCCTCTTCCCTGCATTTGTCTTCTTTTCACATAAAAGGAGTACACTTGACTTCAGTAATAGCTCTGGCCCTTCTCAAATAACTGTCTCTATTAGCTCTCCCTCAGCCAACCATCCCTACAAGGAACATTTTATTATCTCAAAATAGATTGTGTCAGTTGTTGTTACAAACAGCAATTCCTTTTCCCCCCTGTATCTTTAGAATTCATTTAAAATACCTGGGATCATGCACTGCCCTTGGGATCAACCTGGCCACAAGTCTGCCCACTCCAAACTGCCAGCCATGCAGAGCTGGCCAGGGGCACAGGCTACCTGCAACTGTCTGCAGCTGTGATTGTATTTATACTCAGTGCTTCTCCCTCCAAAACAATGCTGTTCCTCTAATGCAACGCTGTGTAAATTAACTTTCAACATCTACACATTCAAACCAGGTAGCTTGGTTTATTTTCCTAAACTTGCCATATTCCACAGCCTGAATGCAGAAATGGTTACTCCAATATCAAGTTATCTTACAGAAATGCTTCAGCTGGCTCATTAGTCAATACACACATTCCCTTCCAAAAAATGTGCATGGAAATTAATGTGTAAATGCCTTCAAAGTGAATGAACTGATTCTCAGATGTGGAACTAATAATAAAGAGTTTTACCCACACTACAGTTGTTAACAGAACTGTAATTAGGATTTTAACAATCAGAGTTACTATCTAAATTTCAACAGTCATCTTTTTACGGTCATGTTAATTAGGAGAACATTACAAGGTAAGCAGTAACATATGCTTCCAGTGAAAAATTATTTTTTGAAGTTATCTTGCCTTCAGTATATTACACAATGTTGAAAAGTAGCCTTTCTAAAGCAACTTGCATACTATCAAACTTTATGTAATACTTTAAACTTTTGAAAAGGTAAAGAAGGATTTTCAGATGCTCAATATTCAATCAGTGTTGAAATCTTGAAAGTTACCCCAGCGTGACAACCTAGCCTGCTCAGGTCACTCTGGAACTCAGCCTTGCCTTGAGCACAGTGACTGCACACTGAGCACGGCCTGGGCAGCTCTGAGCTCAGACTCAAAACCCATCCAGGCTGAGGTTCAATTTTGGATCAAGGGAGTGCTCAGGCCTTTTGTGAACTACTGAAAGCTGATACTGCATTAAGTGATGGGACATCTCTATTACAGGTATATTAAATATTTTTGTTAGCAATTCAATGACAAAATTTTGATTTTTGTGACTATACTTTGATCAGTGTGACAACTAAATAAAATTTTAAATTGACTGTATTATTATAAGGTCCTTTTGAACAGCTAAAAGCAAAATGCAAATCTGTCATCCAAGGCAATTAGTAAACAACATTCCTCTCATTCTAACTGCCTATGTGCATTTTGCATAAAAGTCTCATGCAGATCACCTGTCATTCTCCAATATCAACATCCATCAAATGGCAACATCTTCCATCATCAACTGTTCACTATAATGGAAACAGAGTCCCTGAAATACAACGTTCTAGAAGGATAAATGACTCTCACTTTGAAAATAAATGCCTCTGCTTCACCTCACTGTTTACCTCCCAGTGCTAGGGGATGTTAAGACATTCATGCAGCAGTGGGAGGACATTATCCCATTGCAATGTTGTTCTGATATTCTCTCTTAAATAATCCATTTATAAGTCTATTACAAATGGATAAGAAGTCTATTATCAACATCCTTGATGAACAAAGCTTCATCTTCCAATATGTAAACTGTGTATAGTGGGATGAGTCCTGGAAGATACTGACATGATGTAGCTTTTCAGGGAACCTTGAAAAAGCTTTCACCATTTAGTGGCCTTCTGTCCTTAGCCATTATCAAAAGTGCAAGAAAAACGGGACACACTTATGGTTTTAATGTTTGATTCAAATAAGGGCCAACACCACATCTTTAATCAGTCTGGTAATCTGATTTTTGAAGGCTTATGATTGTACTTACTATAGGGTCATGAATATAAAAATCAATTTATTTATTTTCGTGCTGCGGAGATATTTCAACTCAGAAAACTTTTCTGTGAGCCTATAATTGTGCTCCCACCTGCAGAGATATGAGCAAAGATGCAAGTCTTCTGTAGGATGAAGCACTTAGCTGAATGCTTTCCTCTGATGTAGAATATAAGTGAGTCCAAAACACTGGAAGTATGCTCAGGGTGTACAGTAACATCACCATTTCAGCTTCAAAAAAGGCCCTGACCTCCCTTTCATACCTGTCACTTTACTTTCACATTCTGAGAGATTGGCCTAAATGTTCTTCTAACCCCACACTGTCTGCAGGACCAGGGTCACATTGGCACAATTGACAGAAAAATAGAAAACCTTTATTCCACCAGATACTGCAAGAAAAAGATGATACATCTCCTTGAAGGAAGTCTGTCAGTTCTGTTCTGGGGCTTATTATCAAATAGCACCAGAAAGAGATAAAAGGGGATGGGTTTTGTCACACAGAGGACATGGCAACAGGGACCTAGATGGGCACTGCCCTTTCCTGTTTTGCTCATACCAGAAGACAGGCAGATGTATCCATTCATGAACTTGAAAACAGGAAACACAAATTAGGATGGATCCCAGTTAAAAGACTAGTAAAATGAAGACATAGGAGTCTGCAACTATTTGGAAACATAAAAATCAAATAGTAACAGAGAATATTAGTAAGAACATCTCAATCCCCCAATGTTTTGAACTCTGAGCATTTTCCCTGTTCATTTCTGTGGTTTTAATTTTCCACATCCAGTATCATGGAAGTGTAGAAGAGGTGTCTTCTCTCTTTAGGTTTAGTTGAAAACAACCTCTCAAACCCCCTTGGAGTCTTATTTCTCTGATTGGTCCTACTTTAACTTTAGTGTTAAAACTTCCTTAGTCGAAAAATTTGGTTGTTAAAGCGTTCTACAATACAACTATATGTCAGTGATTATATTATTTCTAAGGTTTAACATTCACCAGCAGTTCCTATATAACTGGAGTGTCAGTCTCCAGATGCTTCCAATAATTTAATATCAGAAATTTCAAATACAGTCAACATGGACATAATTTCCAATTAAAAAAGATAATAATGTGAATTTCATATTCACAGAAGACCAGAAAAAAAACCAACAAAAACCCACAACAAAAAAAAAAAACCAAAAAAACCCAAAAAAACCAGGAAAACCAGAATAAAACCAGCAAAGATGCTGCCACTGAAAACAACATCAAGATTTTTGCCTGACCTAGAAGTATTTTAAACATATGCATTCCATTTGATGTGTGCATGGAAGTATACTTGGTTCTACAGAATCTCTTGAAAGTTAGTATAAAACTTGAAACTATTTTTAGGTTTTTGCACACACAGGAAATCCTTTATACTCCTCTTTCTGCATTTGGCAGGGGAGGCCTTCAAGAACTACAGTTTGGCTAAAGTAAGAAAGCTTCACCCAAAGCATTGCTGTTGTCAAAAAGGAAAAGAAAGGCCTAAACCAAGAAAATGGGCTGAGGCATAAAACACCAACATCAAACTGATGTTGCATGTGCTACATGACAAGGCAGCTGGACAGAAGAGAGCACATCTTTTGCTCTGTGGACTGAAATATGCAGCATCTGTGTCACTAGCAAATCACTGGAGATTCTGACATTTCAAAAACTGCTCCTCTGCATAAACATCCTCTTTAAGAGTTACAGCACTGTTCTAAACTGTTGCTTTTTTCCTTAGGATTTCTGTTGTGTCTCTAAACTCAACTGTCATTTCAAACTTTCTTTACCAGTGCTTGACCCACAAGTAAGTCTATGCTTGAAGAGGTCTACAAGAAATACCATAAAGAATTTTAGAAACCTCACAACTGATATTTATTTTTGCAGGATGGACAGAGTTCAGGTACTTTGTACTTCAGGAATCAGCTATGTCCATAACACTTGCTTCTTTTCCCTGACATTAACAGTATATTTCTATAATTTCCTAGCAATATTGACAGCATACAGTCGCAGCTCTTGTGAATTCATAACATGAAGATTATTCTTGAACAAGTTAAGACTCTGCAGCAAAGTACTTCTGAGAGATCATGAAGGATCACATCAGCATCATGCAACACTCCATTGAAAGGCAGCCACCTCTGGGATAAACAAACATCAATTTAAGGAGTACATACTCTGCAAAGTAGTTCAAAGAAGTTTCCAAAAGTGCAGTGACACAGCAGCAAACAGAGCTTAACTGGCCTACCATCTACGTCCTTGCAAGCCTCAGCACTGATTAAGTGTGAAAAATTGGTGTTTATAGGGCAGGTTCCTGGGACAGCAGAAACCAGCTAAGTGATGGGGTTTGGCTGCGGTCTCATCACAGAACACAGACATGAACCCTTCTGAAAGCACAAAGGGCTGAAAGCACTGACCACCTCCAGCTGTCAGGGGGTTACAGTTCACACCCAGCGAGGGGAGGATAATTTTAGCAGGGAGTGGACAGTCTGCCTGGTGAAATTTGTCCCAGGACCTCAAAACAGAATGACTCTATAAATGTCACCATCAGACACCCAAGGTATGCCCAGGGCACACCTAAATGCAGACGTACGTGCAGAAATACTAGGGGTGGAAATAGGTATTTTATGACCCCTGTGTTCTTACCCTAAAATCATGCAGAAACCCCAAAGGTGTCCCATGTAACCACACTCCCCTCTGCTAACCGGGAAGCCACCAGCACCTTACCCGTGGCACACCACCATGCTAAATATTTATATAAAACTTCATTAGCAATTCAATGAATGCAAACTGGAACATAATTTGTAAATGTTCCTCCCTAATTTTAAAGCACCACATAGCAGCACTATGAATTATATGGGTAAATCTGGGCTATAGCTCAAGGAGAAGACAATATGTTTACATAATTCTGTTCAGATCAATAAGGCTTGAATAATAACTGAACCCATAAAGACATAAAGAGACTTCAGGGAACCTACTTTTTCTATTAAGGAACTGCCTCTGAACCTAATTTAAACATACAATAGACAAACTATTACATTTCTGGGATCCTGGTTAATTGTTTTGTTACATAGTTAACATTTGTAACAGCTCTCACAAGTACAAAATTAATAATTGATTATCCATTCTTTGGAAAATAACCTAAAGTGTCTAAGATATGTATACTTTGCCCATACAGATGTATTTTCTTTTTAATAAAGTATTGTCTGAAGTACTAGAGGAGCACCTTAATTTTCATGCTTAACATTTAGTCTGAGATTAATAAAAAAGCATTATTAATGCAATATTATTAATAAAGCATTAATAATATTACATTATTAATGCAATATTATTAAAATCAATAAGGTTAAAAATGTATAGATAAATAATACCTCTTACACTGCTTCCTGATATTAGCACTGTACTTTTAGCAGAGAAATGTATTAAAAGAGATAAGTTACAAATAAAATGAATCATCTTAATTGTTCAGTTACATATTCCATTAGGAGTCCACAAAGGACACTTATGTACAATTGAATTAAACCTAAAATTCTATTCTGTTTCAACCTTATTTTTCAAGGTGAGTTTTTTCCTTGAAGTAGTGCCAGGGTTAATTTACAGAACAGCACTCAGAGAAAGACACTCACCCCCTAAAAAACCCCAGACATTTGCTGCCACACCTGTTGTGTTCAAATGCTCCACAGCTCCTGCAACCACAATCATAATTACCATTTTTGCACATTACAAAGGTAAAAAATTGCCAATAAGTATGTTGTAAAAATTTGGCAGCTTCAGATATCTTGTTGCTTTTTTTCCTCTTGCTAAAGATTCCAACTTTTATTCTTCCCCAGCTCAAATTCTGTATTTGCTTATAGCAATCTGTTATCCTTTCACTGCCTTTTATTGAGTTTTACCTCACACTCCAGGCAATCTGCTGGATTTGTGACTGCACCTGTAGGGCTCCTCCATCCCTCTCTCTGGGATATCGTGTCCACCCTGACACCCAGCCCATGGCAGGGGAGCAAAGAGCTCACCTGCTGCCACAGCCAAGCACTGGAGGGCTTTTTGGCAATCAGTCACTTGGTAATCCACATGCTGAGCTGTTTGTACTCAGGTTTCTCGGAGGAAGCCTTTGGGCTTCTTTTGAAACATCATCCCTCCAAGCACTGCTGAAGCTTTTAAATCTCCCTAATTGCCAACTGACAACATGCAAATATTTTCTTCCTGTTTTCTTCACCAACCTTCCTGTTGCTGTGGCTGGGGGAGAGGGAAGCCTACTCTGTTCACAGTCCTCCTCCAGCTTGTCTCACAAATCCCACACAGAAGGGATTCTCCCAGGGAACAGCAGCCAGAGGGAGCCCAAGGTGATTGCTGCCAGGTTTACTTGTGTTTACAAAAGTTTTTAAGGTGTGCTTTTTTGATTTTAACCAGAGGAAATTGATGCCACAGGCAAAACCAAGCGCTGCTTAGCAGAGCTTGCTCAGCCCATGGCAGAGTGCCCAGAGCTCAGGCTCCCAGCTGGAAGAGGAGCTGCCCAAGGAGGTAATGAGGGTTTGGGATAGAGCACCTCAGACACACTGGGCTGTGGCACAGCAACAGGTCACACTCTCCCACGTGCCTGACACTCAGCTCCTTCCATTTTCTTCATAAGGAATCTCACAAAGGCTGCAATTTTGTGACATTTTTGAAGGATCCTGGGATGGCTCTAACTCCAGCCATGCTACATCTTGAGAAAAACCCCAATGAGCTCCTGTGATACTGCTTGTTTGCAGACTGCACAGAGAAACCCTGCAGTAGACACACTCCATTTAAATTAACACATACATTTTCTGTTCAGCACCACGGGCTGCAAAATTCCTAGCGTTCAGAAAAAACCTAGAAGCAGTTGTCAGATTATTCAGAGGATGTAGTGGAGCATGTCTTTTATATTTATTCTGCATAAACCTCCACAGACATAGCAGGCCATCACATTCCAGCAAAAATATCTCAGTACAAACAAGATTGAAACAAATAGTCAAAAGGAACATCAAAGAGCAAAGCAGCAAGAGCTTGCTCTTCTAAAGTTATCAGTTTTCATTACTGAAGGAGAGAGATGAGAGACAGAAGAGGAAATGCCAGATGCAGTCATGTACACCACGAACTGCAAGCTATGGGTGTGGGAATGTAAGATGGCCAACAAATGCTGCAGTTAGCAGAGAGACAAAGACTGCTGACTGAAATACTAAATTTCTGCCTACTTTCACATTAAATGTTGGTATTTACTCATGCTTACCACTGCAGGTGGTTACAGGTTTATTCTGAAAAAACCCAAAACAAAAATCCACCTCCCCCAGCACACATTCAACTGTTCAGACTAGGAAATGGATTTACCTGAACTTCAATTCAGTGTTGATCAAAAAAGGCTTCACACAGTGAACAAATAAATGAACTTCCCCACTTTGAATTTCATTGGTGAAGAATAACACAATCAAGGGTCCAAAGCTGTCAATCACTTCTTCCCAAACAATTACACCATCTCATGAAGTCAACACATCCCTTCACTGTGAGCACAAGAATTATCACAGAGCACTCCAGGGTCCCTTCTCATCTAGTGCAATATAATTATTTCAACATTAATTTTGTTACACATTATTAGTATTGCAAGAGCACCAAAATTAGAGTCATGTGACGCCACAAAGAGAATTTCTCCTGGTAGATGTAAAAGCCAAAATTTCCAGCATTCATAATAGGCCTCTGGTTCAACATGCCAGTGTGGAAACTCCAGCCTCATATCCCCCCTACAGAGCTGCATCTCTGCTTCTGTTGTTGCCTAAATCAACATACTAAATGGTCTGCAAATTGCATTCAAAATTTTATGATCATTTTAAACAGTTCTCCCTCCTCCTTCCATTAAAGATGAAAGTATTTAAAATCTACCACACAGCTCTTCTCCTTAAACTATGTTCATCTATAACCTAGGGCTGGCAAGATGAAGAAAAGCCTGCAGAAAGTGCAAAGCTATGATACATTTCCCTGGGAAGCCATTTAAAGGTTCAAATATAGCACTTCATCCATTTTAATAACAGCTTCAGGAAATTGAAGTAAAAGTGAAAAAACCCTGTGCAACTTTTAAAATTGAACTCTCTCATAACCTACAAAACACTACTATGAAACAGCTGTGCTGCTTTTTCCAAGAACCACTCCCTTTCTCCCTTTTCAGCAACCTAAATAAAACCAAAAATAAGGATGAAAAAGAAAATGCAAAACTGGCACACATTAAATCTCCCTCATTTCTACCCTTTGATTCCCTTTGTGCTTAACATATTACTGCTGACTACTTTCTCATCTAAGAGCAGCCTTCTCTTGTCCTTAAAATGACCGTGTAATAATTATGCTAAATTTAAAGCTCCTTGAACTGCAATGATAGGTTTTCTTATATGTTCACAGTACTGCTAAAATAAACTAGCAAGCCTGACTTTCTCCTGCTTTTTAACGAGGAGACAATCTACTAAGAGAGCAGATTAAAAGAAAGGCTCGGGGGAGATGCTGAGGGCAAGCACTCATGCTGAGCTTTCCCTTCAGACAAAGCTGATAAACTCTGTGGCCACAAACGTGGAAAGGGAAGCACTGAGCTCTTGGCTGTGCAAATGGAGCCAGAGAAACCCTGGGCACTGTGCTGTGGCTAACTCTCGCCCCACACTCAGTCCCGGGGCTGCTCCTCCCCATGCTCCCAACTGTCCCGAGGAAGAGGCTAGAAAATGAATAACTCACCCACGGTGCTGCAGAGCAGTCCAGTTTCATGAGGTTCCCCACACGTTGTGCGGCAGGAAAACTCTGCCCCACCAAGGAGGGGATTTATTACCCACAGGAGCCCCAGCTGGGGGCAATTGGCTAATTGGTTAACAGCCAATTACAGCAGCCCTACCTTGGGCATTTGGCTAATTGGTGAATTGGCAGCAGCTGGCACTGCCCACTCACAGCTGGAGCAGAGCCTGCAGAGCCAAGGGCTGGTGTGGCACAGGTATTTCAGCTGCAGACACAGGTGAATCCCAGAGCACCTAGTAACAGCCCAGCCCAGAAAAGAGGGGAGAGGAAAGACTGAGAAAGCCAGTCAATTCAATTAGCGCAAACCTTCTGTTTGCTTCGTTTGCTACATCTGTGTTTTACACCAAAGCCACCGTGAGGGCTCTTCAGGTAACAAAGCTGAACCTTGCTGGCATTTCCAAGTGGGCAGGTGGTTAAACATCTTTTTTTTCCCCAAAGGAATAAGAACTAAGAATTTCACATGCACATTTTTTAATACCCATCATGTCTGAGAGCATGGAATAGAAGCTAGAAGTGCCTTAGGTAAGAGCTGTAGGCTGTGCACAATGTAAGCAATGCAGCACATGCCCAATTCCACCAGCACCGTGCTGGCTCTGAGGGCCAATCCCCAAAAACAACCTGCTCTGGGCACTCTGGGCTGCACCAGCTTCTGAAAATATCCCAGGTGCTGTCATGCAAATGTAAGATGAAGATTCTTTAACTGATTTATATTTCTGCTTGGATAAACCAAGCTGCATTCACTTCAGAATTAATCCAGAACTGCAGACATGGCTTCAGCCCTGTGGAACAAAGGGATTTTGCAATAGGGAGGTCAATGTAGTCTGTGGATGGGCAGGTTCTCCAACTCTTAAGTCAGAATGATTTTATATATTGCTACAAACACTTAACAGCTCACTGGAAGATTAAATTAATTTCTTACTCCTCAAATATCCATGTATCACATACCTTTTGTCTATTCTGAAGAGAGCCAAGTATACTTCACAGCTTCCAGACAAGACATACACTGAGATATTTATTTCATTTTTAGAACTGCAGTGAGCAAACATAAATTATTTTATTCTGGTGTCTTCAAAAAGAAGCCTGACTATTCTAAATGGTCTTTGTGGGTTTAATATTTTTAAACTTTTACACCTCAGTGGAATTTGTTGTACGAGACGAAAAAGCCCCACAAGGTGGTCCCAGCTGGAATCAATTCACATTGTCACAGCAACACTTTGGCTAAATGTGACAAACAGGTGAGCAGTGGGGCACTTCTAAGGGGGGTCAGCTGGCTGGCCAAGGCAGTTGCTCTGTAAATGATCCTACAGGTGTGGATGTCATTCTTTTTTCATTTATTCTTCCCAGGTGCTTGCCCTTTTGCACACAGACTAAGTGCAATCTTGTTGGTGTGTTTGGGCACAGAGCAGCTCTGCAGTGCTTCTCAACAAACTCCTCTCAGCACTCCCCAGCTTCCATACAGTTATAATTGTCCCTGTGAGCAGGAGGGAATCTCAGATATGTTCATGGGGTTATCTGTAGGGAGCAAGGGGGCATTTGTAGGAAAGGCTCTCCAGTGGCTAAAGCAATACCCACAGATTTGTTCCCACTTGCACAGCCTTCCTTACTGTGGCAGTCTGAATGCAGCCAAGGGAAAAGCAGGAATGACAATTCAAACTTTTTTTTTTTTTTATACCACAGCCCTAAAAGATTCTCACTCCAGCTTTACAAACCTGTGGTTTTATGCAGAGAGCAGTTTTGTTCAGATGCAATGTCTACTTCTCACTGCAGCTCTAGCTCTAATGATGGTTTAAAGGAAAGTGGGTAAATGCTTGCCTTTGCATTCATTGTGTACACTGCTAGCAGAATTTAGCTGGAATACCAAGTTTAAAAAAAAACCCTCTAAAATATACATGGTGTCCTTCAGATGACAAAGCAGTGCAGAAAGGCAGCAATTTCCAATGAATTGCCTATAAAGCAGACAGTTCTGGCACGTATGAAGGAACAAGGCCTCGGTCTCTGATGGAGCTTAATTTGCTTTTGCTTACTGCTAACTCAATTTCATAAGAATGATTTATCCCATGCTCAGAAATGTTCTGTTGAGGAAAAAAAACGATGCCTTTTGGCATCTGAAAACACCAGAATACCTCACATATACAGATAGTCCTTCCTCACAATTCCTTATGCAAAGATAGATAACTCTTTCCTATGTAGTGAGATAAAGGCAGGTGCCTTTTCACAAGATAGAAAAACTCCCTTTTGCACCTGCCCTAATTCAGACATGGAATCACAGAATAGCTGACAGGACTGCTAACAGTCTCTTTAAAATATGACTAGTTCCATCAGTGATCCCATCAGTGACTGTCAGGTGCTCAGGGTCAGAGCAAGATGAAGAGCTTACCTCCCACACCAGCAGCTCCTTGGCACACAGGACAGAGTGCTCAAGCAGAACCTCAGTGCTGCAGTTTAACCTGGCCATTTAACATGAAAAGTGAAGCAATTCTTTGCTGACAGTCATTATTTCCACGTGTTGTGGAAGATACAGAATGCTCCAGTTCTAAGCTGGAATAAATAATTGCTCCTCCGCCTGGGTTTCCCTGGGCCGGTGGCAGCACTGCAGGAGCTGTGTGTCACAGCATGCCATGCTCCCTGCACACAGAAGGCTCTGAGCTCTGCCTCCCTGAGGCACATTGGCCTGTGGAGGATCAGCCAGAGCGTGGCTGTGGCAGAGTTCTGACAGAACTTCCAAAGGGAAATCACCAGAATGATTGGGCAGCAATTCATCAATGCTGAGCTGCTAACACAGTGCTGCTGTGACTGCAGAGCTCAGTGCAGCTCTGAATCAGGGCTGTATCCCCACCTTGGGCTAATAACAACACACACACTCCCAATACGCGTGGAAAAGCTGATAGGAGGAAATATTGATTTTATTTTAACCCTTGCTCCAAGTCATTTAGTGAGGAATAATGCTGTGCTGAACACATGCCCCAGACTTTGCCTTTCCAGGTTCCACCTGTCTAAATTAATGTCCTGGGCACTGTGACAGCTACACAACTTAGCTCAGGCCATGCAAATACACTTCACTCATTCAGGATTCTCCACAGCCCTTTGCTTGAGGGCTTTCTCCCTTCTGTGTTTTGTAGAGGAAAGAAAACACAAGTATCATGGGGCACTGTGTGATGTAGGATTCTGCTGTACCTAAAGATTCCTGCCTTTTCATGCACTTAGAACCCAAAATATTGAGTTGTATATACAATAATATAATATAATTGCCATTATTTCAATTTGGTTGAAGCAACCAAACTCATACCTTTAAAGTGAAAAATGGATGGGGAAATAAACCCTATTCTTCAAATCTGTTTCCAGGAGAGATGGTAGAGAAGCTAAAAAGTCACTTCAAAAGCTCCAGCCCACCTTTTGTAGCATTTGTTAAACTTGGATTCTGTCCTATGATCAATTAGAGGAACTTTTCAGTTTGATGCCTGTTGAACATGGTTTTGTAGAAACATCACTGTAAACACAAAGGCTGAAATTTCCAAAGCCATACAGAAACCTGGACTGCTTATTTTAAAGCTGCTTACTGTCCCTCAGGGTAAAATTCTTTCAGGAAGACAAGAAGAGTTTTAATGCACTTAACTGCCTCTGGCTATGTTAGTACTTCTTCAAATTCAAATGTTGTAATTTCATTTAAACCTCTAAGATTTTGTGATTTCTGGCCTAAGATGGTCACACTGCCAATGACTTCATTTTTCTGTGGTCAGTTTACAAATCACGACAAGAAACATAACCTGAGATGGCACAAACACTAAAAACCCTCAGTAGTCCTATTTACATTGAGTAGCTTAATTGACCTTTTTATCATGCATTAAATGTAATACATATTTCATATTATTATTTCTAGTAAAAAGTTTCAGGAAATGAAAGCAGATACCTGCATTTTTAATGACACTAATGTGCATTTCAGTTCTGCCTGTCAGTGCACAATTAATTCAAAAGGGTCTACTAGAAGATACAAATAATAATCAAAAGACCAACAAGGTGGAACCTTAAATAAAGGCAGATAAACCGTAATTTGGTTAATTGGACTGCCTATTTAGGCAGAAAACTTGTCTTTTCCCCAGCCTATACCTTTATAAAACTGCTAGAGATCCCTCTGAAGAGCAAGCACAGAAGGATGGGGTAAAGATGCTTGGAAATGAATCTCTTCAGGAGTTATAAGAAAATAACACAGGAAGCAGGAGATGTTGAGAGGCCTGGATATGTAGACTTGTGTTTTCTCACCACTGATTCTGCTTGGTTTGTACCTGTGCATCAGTTATGCTCATTTTTGAAAAAGATGGTGTTTAAGGCGATTTGGCTGTTTGCCACAGGCTCAGGGAGGCCTTAGTGACTGATGTTGTGATTTCCTGGGTTGTTACCTGGGAAACAGCGATGCAGCCTAGAAATTATGATGTTCCTGTGGTTTGTCTTAGAAGAGAAGTAGCATAGCCCAAACTTGAGAAAATGTATCTAAGTCTTCTAAATCCACTGTTCCTACCATCCACTGCCATTTGTCACTGAGAGGGGTGTAGGACCATGGGGACAGTGTTCTGTAATCCAAATATCTTTAGGATATTATATTAAAAGACTTTTTACAAGGGAAAAAGGGGAGAGGGAAACAGTTGGTCATATCAGATTTTATAAAACCTTTTCTCATTCCATCTCCTTGTTATTCTATTAAAGGAATTTATCATTGTTATCATTATTTGTGGGGGAGGGTTGTACTTCAGCCAGTTTCCTAGTGTATTTTGAGCATGTTCACTGGGATGTTAGAAAACACTGAATGGCTCATCCTAAAAATCTGTTCCATGTGAAAGATTTTAACTGGTGCCAGTTAAAAGCTGCTTCACCAAAACTCCAGCTCCTCCATGAGAACAGTGCAACCTGCCACTGCATAGAAACAAAAAGGAATTTACATTCAGGTCCTAATTCATGGTCTACTTGAAGGCCTTCTGGCAGCCTAAAAACTTGTCAGAGTATTAATACCTCCTAAATGGCCTCACTGCTGAAGTTCCTACATTTTCTGTTATTCTTCTTTGCTTTCAACTGATGTCCTCTTGTAAATGTCAGCCTCAACAAGAGCACAGCAGTGTAATACTCAATGAGATCTTTATCAACAAAAACAAAAGAAGAAAATCCTTCATATCAACAACAACAAAAAAAGGAAGATGGTGGTTTTCACAACTCTAATTAGAATGGTATCAATGCTTTATCTCTTCCCTCTATAATTTTCACTTCACCATTTTATTGCATCTTTCTATTTTCTGCTTGATTTTTTCTCCTAATTAAATTTATTTTCTGTTTTATCTTTCAGTTACATCTACAATTTACAATCTCTCATTTCAGAAGCACTATTTCTTTGCCTCTCTCTATTCTCTTCTGGCAGGTTTAGTATTAGAAATCATAAGAAAAGGGGAAGGAATATAATGACAATATCAGGCAGATGATTTATCATGAAGATTATAGGCTAATAGGCCATGTCAAAACCTGTAAGAAAATGTATGAAACACTCTGTGTGTTTTAGTGAGCTCCAAATGTTACATTAGAAAAATTATGACAGGTGATAATTGACAATATTAGAATGGTGATAAAACTAACTGGAAATAGGATGACAGTGTCCTTAAAGGTTACACTCTAAAAATCAGGATTCAGACAGAAAATAGCCTGAGCTACCTGAGACTCGCAGTCAATGAGTCCAGTTTTCTTCATTATTATTATTTTACTCTATCCTCTGTATTCAATGCAAAATAGGACAGGAAAAACATACAAGTTAGACTTCAGTGTGAAGTCTTTTAGTCTCTCTAACGATACAGGGAGCTGCCAGCAGAAGCCTTTCTGAAAGATGTTCCTATGAGGGAAAATCTCCTGCAATGCTTCAAACAGAGCTGAACCAGCCAGTATCTCCAAGTCTCCCGCAATGGATTTTAAGTGGGACACAGAAACCTTTTATCCCTGAATATCATATTGCAGGTGTTTGGCCTTCAGCCCTTGATTTTTCTGGTAATTCCTAATAAGGGATTATCCAGTCTGTAAACCCAGCTATAAATGAACACTGAATGTGTGAGCAGCTGGAGAGCTTTTCAGTGGCTTTATTTACAGATAATTCTGTCTCCACAAAAGGAGAGGAATGGGGCATCCTGGCAGAGTTATTGCCATCTACATGAAGGATGCCACGTTCTGCTTCTTCATTTCTCTGAAGCCCAAACTAATAGTTCTACCAAAGGAGTCTGACTGTGTAGAGGAACATCTCCCAGGCCCTAAAGCACAGATTAATAACTCCAGCTCATCTCTCCAACACCAGATTCCGAGCTTTACCACTCTGATATTTATCAGAGCGCTGGGAAGAGAACCGAGGAAGTTTCTCTTCCTCCTTCTGCAGCCCAGAACAATATTTTGCTAAGGTCACAGAGAAATCTCTCACCTAAACACCAAGATCCAGTGCAGGAGCCCCAAAAGCTGCTGGCACTCAGTGCCTTTTGCATGACCCATGAGCAGGAGAGCTCCCCAAGCACAGCAATGCTCAGTGGGACACCATTGTCCCCAAAACAGGCACAGAAATTACCCAACAGAACCTCCAAACTCTGTGTCTTCAGCTTCAGTCTCTGTATCATGCCATAAATAGACTCCTGAGCTCACAGAAATGGCACCTGGATGAACCCAGTGCAGGAGTTTTTCAGAGGAAAAGAAACAAACCATTAATGGTGCTCTGAAAATCACACAGATGGGGGAAGTTACATGATAATTAATTGCATTTTCAACTACCTTAAAAATAATTAACATAAAATGGAATATCATACAACACAGAAACATAACTCTAAAATGTCTCCACTCAATAAAGAAAGGCTGATATGCCTCATTTTTCTAAAGCACAGTAGTTCATCCTTTTTGCTGCTTTAATATCAAGTATTGTTATTCTGTCATTCAGTGCCCACTGCCCAGCCTAACGTACAGTCATGAAGTCTAAAAATAAGTCAGAATCCATCAATCTTCTCACTTGTATTTTTATTCATTTTTGAATTTAAAATGAATTAAATACTCATATTAATTTAATGATCTCATAAAAGGGAATTTAATTCTTTTTTCCAAATTAATTAAACCCTACTGAACTCATCTGCTGCCACATCAGCAAGGCTTCAAAAATTCATAAAAGCAGCTGACAGTCCTTGTAAACAATAGCTGTTCCTCATAAGACCACATTAAGCTCTCTATTCAGTGAATTAAGGAGCATGAAATAATTTTAATGACAAAAGTTAATATTTAAACAGAATTACCATGCCAGCATTTTCTCTACCAGTGGACTCTCTCACTTCGCTTGCTTCTGTTCTTACAATCTGTCCAGCAAATTAAAAGGAGGATCCTGACATTCAAGAGATGTGATATTAAAATATTTGGCTTAGCAGATATGAAGAATGTAGTAAAAAATAGATTACAAAAAATTAGGTCTTAGTGGTTGTTACAATATGGTATTCTAATGATAAAATGAATTATAGATAAACAGAATATATAACAATCAATCTCTGCCATTTATTCTTTAAAAAGAATATTTTTTAAAACTGGGTATTCATTGAATAAACAGCTTTGATGAAGAAGGAACAGCTAAATCAAGCACTAGGGCTGGCTGCATTTAATTTTGGTAACATTGTAAAGTATGTGTGTATGGAAATGTTTATATTAATGTACCCACTCTCTGCAGAAAGGTCATTAGAACAGAAATGTCAGGGAATATATGGAAGTGCAGCTACTGTGGTGTGTGGGCTGTCTGTTATCTGCTGCAATGCTTGCCAAGGCCAAACACCATTTGGCCATCATCCCTCTGCATCCATAGAGAAACCCCAGGACTTATGTGTTTATCAGTGGTAAGAAGAGCACAAATAAAAAGGCAACCCCTAAATTCAGGAGTTTAAAAATTGCAAAACTACAGACAAAGCAAATAAGCTTTATTTATTGGAATTTTTAAAAAATCTATGAAAAACAATTACTACAATTTTTAAATACCAAGGGCTCACTACACTCTTCCCGTGTTATGAATCCTACAGCACTTGATGGTTCTGAAGCACTTCTCATCAGGGAGCTGGGAGTCATCAGAATCTCATTACTCAACCAGTCAGCATCCTGATTGCTATCATCCAACAATTTACTAAATCAGATATGAACATTCAGTGAACCACTATCATATAAGTGAGAGCCCTCAGGGGGAAGTATCCTTGCTATTTACTATAGACAGAAGAAATGCTGTTCTTTTTTTTTCCCCTTGTATAAAACATGTAAAGGTTTCTGAGCCAGGGATTTATAATGCATTATAATTTATAAGCAACTGGGCTGGCTAGCAGCTGTCAGAAAGATTAGACACTTGCATAATCATAATGAAAATCTAATCAAGTCCTCAACTAGTATCAATTAATTCCAGGAAGAGTTAAGAAAAACGTAAATGTTAGTGAAAAAATATATATCTAAAGTATAAGACAACATAAAGAATAGAAAATAGAACATAAAGAAAGGTATTATTTACCTTTCATAAGAATTACTTTAGCTCCAGTTAAGAGGTAATTACATGTGTGAATAATGCACAGCTATTAAAGTCATGCTAACAAAGCTTGAGACTGTGATATTTAGCTACAGCCAATGAAAGGGTCAGGAAATAGCCACAATATCCTGAATGGGTTCTGAACCTGGACCTCATTTGGGTCAGAGTCTGAAAGTTTGTGCCCCAGGGAGTGGTTCACAGGCTCCTCACAGCCCCAGGGAATTCCCTGCTGTCCTTTGCAAGCTCTGGTTCACTGAGCTTTGGTTGGAAAATGACTCAGTTTTTTACCTAACCCATTAGTTCTTGAATTGCTCAGTATTTTCCTTCCTAAAGCAGCTCAGTACAACATCACCCAGCCCTTATTCATCACTCTAGCTGTGCATTTCTCCTCCTGGGTCAGCCACCACCACTCACACATGTTCTGGCTCTTAGGGAAACAGACCTAAAGCAAACACACCATATCATCCAGAAACTTATTCTAATCCAATGCACTAATGCAAACCCCATTCTCCAGAGCACAGATAAATATAAGAGATTCCAGAACTGCCAGGTGCTAATTGCCATCTTAAGGACAACATCCTTGCTACAGAGCCTATAGCCTTTTGCCTTATTACTCCCCATTTTAAACCATGCAGTGCAGCTATTTGTGATCCTGGCAGGATCTGCTTGAACCTTGCTCTGCTCCTCACCAAGCCTCAGCACGCACTCAGAAGGAATCAGCCTCCTCTACTTGGAGCACAGACATTTCAACAACACAAAAAATTTGGTTTATGTCTTGAAAAAACAAACCCTCAGCCCTCAACAACCACCAGTTTTCAAAAGAGCTGATTGAAATGCAAACTGATACTGTGAGAAAGATCAAAATTTCCATCTATCTGTGGCTGGACACTTCCTGTATCTCCCTGCCAGTGGCTCATTTCCTGAAAAATTCTGCTTCTCAGAGCAGGAGCTGGAAATGCAATCCATTTTGTCATCAAATGATGGACACTTTGGTGACCAGGGCAAGAGATACCTATACTGCAACCCCTGCTCAAAGTAAGAGAGAAATATAAGAGTAAATTGGAATTCAGGTGGACATATAAATGCCCTGATGTCAGAATGAGTTCTTTGCTATTGGCAGAAACTCCTGCATTTACATGGAGCATCATTCTTTATTGAACAACAAGGAAAGGAAAAAAAGGCTTTGCAGAATACACGCCAATCATGAATTGTCAGCCTGAGGTGCTCACATTCAGTGCCATAACCCAGTGCCTCCTTTGGCAGAGAAGTGTGTCCTTCTGTCCCTCAGAAAAAACACATCCTGAGCACATGTGGAGACCCAGTGGACCAGCAGCAAATACAACACCTTTCAAACAGGATACCAAGCTGTTGTCACACTGGAAGGCCTAAAAATAAAGACATCTAAAGATTCTGACACTTGAAAAAGAAGCCTGGTGAAGTTGATGTGCTCAGTTACACAGGGCACTAAGAGCACACCATGCCAAAGATTTCTATTGCCAGGAGCCTCTCTCTGAATACTGACAAACTCCAGACCTTTTTTATCTTTAAAGACCTCAACAGATTTAACTGACTATACCTGAGAGTGATCTAAGGTTCCAGAGAAAACTGTATCTCCTTCAACAGTCAAGAATTTGGGGGCACAGCTGGGCTTTCCCCTTGCACACAGAGCACTCACAAGCCATAGCTTCAATATCAGGGAATTAAGAGTGAAATACCTCTAAGCACAATATTTACTTCTGGAAAACCTAGACAAAACTTAATGTTCAAGGTACACACTGTGTTACTGAACATGCTTATGGTGGTGAAGAGATTTTAACTTCTAATTTGCACAGAAAAAGACTGATGTAGCTTTTCTTTCCTATTTACTTGTCTATTTCATTAAAGTGTTCTGGGCAGTTTGTCTTCAAAACACGAGCTCCTCAAAATGACAGATTCACAGCTCATCTTACAGAGTGACAAAACAGGATAAACACAACAAACAAAACAAAAGACAGTTACATTAAAATTAGATTACCCACGCAAGAAAAACAGTGCAGATGGAAATATTCATGAACTTTAATAAACTTCTTAAACAGAAGAATAGTATCCATCTTAAGGACAATCAATGAGATGCTAAAATAGCCAAACAGTCTCTCTTAATGCTTTGAATTTTTGTGTATCATCTGAGAAACTGGAAACAAAACTGAGAGAAGGATGCAGTATTTACATTTTTTTAATCGTTTCTTGCGATGTACTGACAACAGTTTTCCATTAAAAAAAGAACTTGTTAAAACAGTGAGACTTCAAACTGCTATTTCTGTTCTTGACATGGAAATTGCATTGCTTGACACCACACCGGAGACTCCCTGCCACATAATTTTAACCCTTCAATAGGCTGGATGTCAAATCCTTTATAAAATAACCAGAAGCAGGATGGAAGGGCTAATAAGCAACTATTTACTCCAACTGTATCTCCAAGCAAATATATATATAACCCAAACCTTTTTCTACTTAAAAGTTTCTAATAATCTACTTTAAAGCTCCTAATAATAGAAATGCCAGAAGTTCCTAACTCCTCTAGTCTAATAGTTAATCATCTTTAGTACGTCACAGGATTTGATAAAATAAAAATAGCAATGGATCAGAAATTCTCTTGCTGTAATTTCAAAGTACTGCTCTTTGTTCTAGTCCTGGTAAGCAGAGAAGCATATTGCTACTTTCCTCTTATCAACCCTTTCATGTACCTGAAAACTCCTTTGTTCCAGCAGCCCTCTCTCCAAGAGATCAAATAGCCCACATTCCTTCTAAGATCCCTTCTTGGGGTCTCTGCCCATGCTTCTGACAATGTGTGTGTACACAGAAAATAGCTGCTGATAAATAAGGGGCACAGCAAGAAGTCAGGAATTCCTGTGCTTACACAAGGAAAGGCATAATAGCTGTAAAATCCAATTATTAAAAACAGTCTTTTCATGTTTTATCTTCTTTGTGAAAGGTATCTGAAGAGAGTCACAAGTGAGAAGATTTGATCCTACAAGCCAAACCACATTTAATTTGCTCAGAGAGCCCTTGAACAGCAGCAAAGGGACTTTTCCTTGGCCTAAGGTCATCTAATCACAGGCAAGGATGGCAACAGGGAAGGTACAGCCAGTGGAATCAGGGGTTTACATGAGGAGCAGCGCAGGCATTTGATAATTTATGATCCTGAAATCAGCGTTAATTTGCAGGCACATGTAAGTTAGACACGAGTTGTATGGCAAGGATGAGCAATGTTAGCCCTGAGACTCGAGTCCAATGTGAATTCCAACAGGAGGCTTGTGCCTCCAGCTCGTGCTCTGTACACTCCTCTCGATGAAATTCCTGCTAATTAAATGAGATTGATGGAATCAGGAATGCTTGAGTGGTCAGATTTGCTTGTCTTTAAAAAAAGATTTCCCTGGTTACAAATCTGGGTGTGCTCTGATTTGTTTTCTTTAGACATTTCAGCCAAGTGCCACTAAAGAGACACACAACTATGGAGAACCTTTGCCATCTCTAGCAAGGATTTTATTCTGAGAACTATTCATTACACCAAGAGAACTCTTTGTGGGAAGATGTATTCATCAATAACACCTTACAGTGATAACAATCCTCTCACCTGCTTTTGACTTCACTGCTTTTCCACTCCCACAAACTCATTTCAGAGACAAGTTTAAAGGAGGATTTTTATGCATTGGCGTTTGCTCATAACTTAAGCAGCTGAGCAATTCCTAATTTATGTAGCTGTTGGAAAAACATTAACTCTGAAAGAACTGTGTAAAAATGGGAATTGGATTTTATTTTCCAATAACAACAAAGTACCATTTTCAGAGATTACTGTAACTGATTATTTTATAACCTGCTCATTTGTGGCCAGCTATGCAATCCTTTGCAACCAGCATATTTTTGAACTACAGCCCTAGATATTTTAGTTCATTATTTTAGACATTTAGACAACAAAAAAATTACAGAAGGGAACATTTATTTAATACAAAAGGGATAAATTATTTTTGCAGAAGTATAAAAGAGTTCCTTGAGTAAAAGTCTTTTTGTTAGGGATAACATAAATTCACCAACAGGAAGTCAAAACCTGCAGGTTTCTAACTAAATTCAGTAATAAAAAAAAAAGTTTCTGCATTGCTAAAACATGTCTAGAGTGTATTAATATTACAGCTATCAGTTCTTAAAAGGATGCACAGTTATATACCTTTATTTTGTACTGAAGCACTTAATACTCTGAGAACTGACAAAATGGATTTGTAATCCCTATTACTTTTTGACATCTCATCCATATGGTTTATGTACAAATACTCAATGATATTGATTACTTAATGAAAGCCTTTATGTGAATATTCAGAAATATCCTAGAGTTAAGGACCTCAGCTCTACGTTTCATGAAGATGAATGTGTTTAGCTGTAAATCCATCTGCATTGCTTCACACATTCAATTCATAAAGCTAAAATTATGAACCAATAAAGTCAATAAAATTTGCTATGTCAAATTTACAGCAAGAATGAATACACACATTTAAACACTAATAATTCCTGCAAGCATTTTAAGCAAATAGGTGTATAAAGAGCTAATGCTGAGAGCACCTAGAGAACCAAGTTCAAATAAGTGGAATTCATTTAATTCTCTGTACGCCTGAGAAGGTCAAGGTAAGATTACATAAAGGTACAAACTTTATTGGCTGTGTGAATATGTCACTTTAAAACAAAAGAAAAAGAAAAGCAGTATGTTTAAAGAATTCTCCTCAGTACATTTCAAGAAATAAGGAACCTCACTTTCTCAATCCCCTGAAAGGTCTCCAGGTAAAGAACTATGAAGATCTAAGCATAAAAGCAAAGAAATCATCATCTTAAGCTTTGGTATTTTTTAGTTCCAGCAAAGTGATTCCAATCTGTTCTGAACGTTTATTTATACATCTACATGAATATTAAAAAAACCAGAGAGACCAGCCTACAACAAAGTTGAGATATAAAATGTCTGTAATTTCAACTCTCATACTAAAAGAAAAATACTGTAGAGCAAAACTCTGGATGTTTAAAGCTTCTACTCTGTTTTAAGGCTTTTATTATTATACATTATTCACTTATTTCCAGCAGCATTGGACATCTTCAGGATCCTACTCCTTATTTAAACTAAGAATGCTAATCATACTGAATTTTGATTAATGCTTTTCAGGCTTTACTCTGCTGATGGTTGTTTTCCTATGTTGGCATCCTGACAGATATTACCATTCATATTTAAGTAAAATAATTAACTGAAATGATTTTCCTCCTCTCTGGAAGTAATTTTGTTTATGTGCTTGCTCCCCCCAAATCATAGCCATAAATGGAAGCATTCATCAAAAAGATTGGCCACAATGAATTGTAAAATTAAATATTTAGACATCTTCGTAGAATGGATTAAATGTCAACTGTGTCATCTAATACCAGGAAATATCTATTAAAAATACATTTGATAGCAGATATTTTCTCATAACACTAAAAAGCTGGGAAACAAAAAATTCTTAGAATGTTGCCAAATTGACAACCATGCATAATTCAGCACTCAAATTGAATTTTAATCTTTTCATAATGCTTGGGGAAATATTTTATACTTATGAAAACTAAAGGAGCTAAAGAACATTACAAACCAAATAAGTGGTTTTATGCTCATGCAGAAATGATACAATAGCTAACAGAAATAGGTTATTTGAAGCAGTGAGAGGAATTGGAAGCATCCTGGCCATTACAGATTCACATCCAAGTTCACACGACTGTTGAAGGAAATTAAAAGATATGGTGTGAGGAACTCAGGAAACTTCTCATCATAGAAGGGAACAGTGAACCCTTTAAGACTTTAGCCAGAGGAAAAGCTGACAGAAGCAGCTGCCCATGAGCAGCCACTGCTGCCCTTTGCTCTGGTGCTCTTTAGATCCCTCCTTAGCACAACTCCCTCCCTGCAAAGGGGTTCTTGCTGCCTCCTCCAGTGCCCTGGGCACTAAATGCTGCTCTCCAGGAAAATCCTGGCTGCCTTGCAAACCCAAGGGCTAAGGGGGTTCTCAGCCTAAGGCCTGTAAAGGAAAATACTTCCAGAATCACTGCCTTTAGGGTTGGTAGAAGGATCACCACCATCAATAAAAAAGCAATCAAACAACAATCAGGACAGTTGGTGTCAGCACCAAGGAGAACCAACAGAAAGAGCCAGGACAGCATGTCCTTCACACTGTGAATGCACAGTGGTTCTGCAGGGATGTCATAAAGATGCTCTTCTGAAAGTTACAGCTGCTGATTCTCTGACATGAATCAAACTAGCACAGAACTATCCCAGGATCTGTGTAAAGGACCATTCGACCCTTCAGTCATCCCTCACAGCTGGTTTAATAGGTCTGCAAGAAGATGTTTGTAAAAGGTAAAAAACAAAAGCAGTTTCACTACCTCATCCCCTTTAAAATACTGGGGAAACACCTACAGGACTTTCTCCTCCTGTTCCTCCTCAATTTTCATAACTTGGAATAAATATTTCTTCTCATTCCCTTAGGTACTTTGCTACTGTACTCTTGAGCTTGAGACACCCAAAGCAACTCCTCAACACATGGGGTCATCTTCAGCAGCAGGGAAGGACATCCAGCCCTTCTTCCACTCTCTGGCCCAGGTATTTTTGAGGTCTCTGATGTGCAAACCAACTTTCTGTGCACGCTGTGTCTTTGGGAAGAGCTGGGAACAGTGTCCCTGTGTCACCCAGAGCAGCCTGAGCATGAGGGTGCTGAGTGAAGCACTTAACTGCTGGTTTGTAGTGAGCAGTGACCCTCCAAACCAGGGTAACTGCTTGAATTTACAGTGTCTGAGATTTCCATGCCATGCAGTTGCCACTCATCCTGATGCAAACCCCAGCTCAGACTTTCTTGGATATTACTGCTGCCTTCAGCAGATGGCTGCACATTTAGAATTAGTAATTAGTCATGGTGTTAACAGGGAAGAAAACAACACAGAGTGGGGGAAAAAATTTGTTTCTCTTCTGCTATTATTTTTGCTCATTTTCAGCCACACTGAAGATCCTGATCTCCTATCAGTGATAAAGATTAGCTGTTTTTCTGCAAAGGTTGATTCATTTTGCTTTATAGGGAACTAGATTTTGTTTGATAGTCAATTTCTCCATTCTTCAAGGGCTAGAAATTAGGAAGATAAGGTCCATCAGGAAAGTTAGTCCCTATTTGCTGAGCACAGGAATAAGGTTATGCATTAGAAATATACCATTTTTACAGAGGAGACTGGGAAAAAAGCCAAGGAACTGCTGTCAGCATTTCACTAGAAGAAATGAAAACTAGATCCAGGACTTGAGTCATCATTAACAGAGCAGTGGGTTCAAACAGCTCTTTAATATTTAATTCTGTATGTATAATTTTAAATCCATTACACTTTTGATATTTGCAGATCTAACAGTCATTTATTTGCTGCGATAACATGGCCATAATCATGAAATAAAAGATGCAGTGCTATTCCAAAAAAACTGGAGAGGGAGGGAAGGTGGTTGGGAGTTTTGGCTCAGATGAAATTTTTGGCCATTTCTGTTTCTCAGTAGCAGGTGGGATGGTCAGTTTTCCCCAAACAGCACTATTTTGTGTCACACACTTCACACAAACCAAAAATAAACACTGACATATTTGATCATTATTGGTTTTACTCATTAGGGCTCCAAACCACTGAAGATTTTTTATTTATCAGTGAAGCAATTGCTTCCCCTTGGAAACCAAGAGACACATTATTTAAATCAGCCACAGAACTGAGCGATTGCAGCTGTCCTCTCTCTCAAGCAATCAGATCTATTACAAAAATAAGTTTAAAAGTACACATTTTCTTCCCTTGTCTCTGAAAAAAAGGATTCACTGACATCACAGAATGTAGCCTATTATTCTTGTCAAGTGTATAGTAAATAGGAAGCCATTAAATAAATTAATTTTCTGATAATCAAAAATACCCTTAAAAGAGCTTTTCTAAACAAAGCCATTTTCCTGATTAGAAGGCAGAGTAAACTAGAAAAAAATTATTGGGCCAGACCCATGTGTGTCTCATTGGGCCAGACTCATACTGCCTTCAGTTTTTGTAGAGCAATGATAACTCATTGGAGATGAAAACCTGACATTATCATTTCAAACTGATCGTGTCCATTTTCTTAATAAACCAGAGTTAATCTATTAAGTGCACAAATGGCCTCTGGACTATTCCAATGCCAAGAATAAATGGAGTGTCTTAATGAAAAGCTTTTTATTTTTCCTTTCCGAAAAACATTCAGAAAAAGGAAGCAACAGAAAGCAGCAGCTGCCAATAGGTGCAACCCTGACATGAGTAATCCCTTCAGATGTGTGTCACTGCAAGTCAAAGGTTCTAATGGCAGCGAAGAGATCATTATTGGATCAGAAATCCTATGACAATTTCAGTGCTGGGTGGCAAGAAAAATAAAAGAGACAGGAACCAGACCATAAAGACACACACTGTTTGTGGCATAGCAGAAAAGCCAACTTCCACTTAACCTTAAAAGCCTACCAAATTAAATTAAAACTGTATTTCCATTGCCTATGATTAAGACCATTTGAAACAGACAAAAATAGAAAAAGCCTTTGTGTATAACCTCTTGGAGAGCTGTTGAAGTGCACAAAAATGAAGAGCTGAGAACTCTCTGTCCCCTGCAGGAAGGGCTCAGACCCAGCACATGCAGCACTGCACTTGGCATTTTCTTGTCCTAATGGACTGATTATCTGGAATAATTTGATAGACAACAGCACATGAGAATTGTGTCTTTAAGTTCTATGTCAAGTGCAGACTGTGATAAACAAAATGGCAAGAAATCAAAAATTAAATGCTTGTCAAGTGAGACAATTGAAAAATTTGCAATAAGCCGTGAGAGGCAAACAGCTCCCTTTTAGGACTGTCCTACCTTTTTGAATGTCCGCAGTAAATAAAATGAAACACTCTGATGGTTTTAAACTGCCAAGAATTGCCTCTTGATGTTTCAGGAGATGGATATACACAGCCACACATCCTTTGCACACACCCTGATGGGAAGGTGGTGTCTATGCCTGTACTCTGACCAGTTTGGACAGCTCTGAAACCAAAGCAAGCATGCTTTTGGGAAATGGGAGAAGGCACCTTTCAAAAGCAAAAGGAAATGCAAGGCAGAAAAGGTTCAGATAACTGCTGGAATATGAAAGAGGAAGGATTGCATACATTACAGTCAGCAGGTTTGTACAAGGAATATGAACAGCAGCAATTCTACAAATAACAGCCATTGATTGCAATAGATTCCTACACTTGTGTTCCTTGATGTTGATGGACACCAAATAAAGAATGGTAATCAACCTGGGCACTTAAGTGACTGCCCAAAATCTGTGTCAGATGAAAGAATTCGATTTTGATTTCTGAAGTCCTCTGGGCTTTAATTGCTTTTAAAAACAATTACAGATACACAGCCTGGCTCAAAGAAGAAATGATAACCATTTATAGTTCTTAAATAACAGCATAAGCTGAGTGTGTGGGGGAGCTGGCTGACAGGTGAGATGGAAACAGAAGCTATCAGATCCCAGCCTTCCTTGGCCAATTCAAGTATTCATTGGCAGCTAATGGAAGAAAGGGAAAACTCCTCTCTTTCACTCCTTCTCTAAGTTGTTTCCATTGTCATCAGCAAAACAGCACGCAGTGGCTTAAGTGCAGAATACTGAAATATTAATTCCTGTGCCCTAGTTCTGTGCTCTGTGCACCCTCCTGAAGTGTGATAAGTTACTTATTTTGGTTGCCTGATAAAAAATTGATCCATTCTGACCAGGGCAAAGCTCCTAAAAAGCCTGGTTCTACTCAAGTGTAAGCTAAAGAGCCAGCACAATCAAAGCAACCTGGGGACACTGAAAGAGCAGAAAACCACAGTGAAGTATCACAAACCCAATGGAGTTTTCAGTAAGTCATAGTGAATGATAGCAGTTCATTCTTTACATGCAAAATTTTAAGTCTGAACATTTCACAAGATGAAGACAAACTCAAAATAAATATTATGACAGCAGCATTCACAAAACTACCTGAAATGCTCAGCATGTCTCTCCTTCTGTGTATTCAGCCTTCTGTTTCCTAGAGTTTATCTACTGACTTACCAATCTCAAAAATTAATTATAAGCCAACACCAATACAGCTTATTTCAACACCTTAAATTATTTCCCATTACTTTTAGGAAACAGAATGACTCAGTTTTCTCTTTTTTTAATTCAAAGCTGAACTTTCATTTTTTAAAAAATCTACGTTCACTTCTCTTCTGATGTTTGGATTTTTACATCTTTATCACAGGAACAGAGTTAAAACCCTCACATTTTCATATTAAAAGTATCCCAGAATGAATTAATAAAAATTTGATGTTACTTATGTAGGATTTAGACTTGCAATCCAAAGTCAAATCAGCATCCTCTACAATTAAGAGTCAGTTTCAAGGCTGAGTGTAAGACCTAACTTCACCTTCAGTACAGCAATTTCAAAAACTCCTAGGAAATGGTATGCTATTTTAAACAGTGTATTTATTTAAGCCAAGTAGCTGTACTTCAGTCCCTTCCTCTGGATCACAAACCAATTCATACAGAAATTGCACTGTGGGCAAAATATTACTGAAAATTCAGATTAAGTTAAATTACAATGCAATTTTAACCACTACCTTAGCTGCAGCATGGCAGTGCTGTCCTAGAAGTTGGTTGCTGAAAACCCCAAAATGTACACAGCCTGTGGCTCCAGATGCTTCACCTATTTATCTAATGCTCCTCATTCAGTATTATTTCAAACCTAAGCAAACCTTTGTGTGCTGAGGCAGCTTCAGGTATGCCAAAAGAATTAACACCTTTTAGGATGGTCTATAGCTTTCTGACTTGTTAAGAGTTAATTCACAACCTTTAAGCACATTTTCAGAGTTATTTAGGTTTTTTACTCTCAAAGTTCTCTTTGTGTTCTGAGCACCTCTCCTTTTGTTCGGTTTTCATCTCTGAGGAAGTTAGGCCACCACCTCTACACCTGCACAGTTACAGCATTGTGTTCATCCCCAAGCAGTTCATTCCCATGATACTGACATGAAAACTTAAAAATAAATCAGCACAAGGGGAGTTATTTCTATATCTAATTCTACTCAACAAAGCCCACAGTCAGTGGCAAGAAAAGTTCTCACCCAATTAATTTTTACCTATATGTAAAACCACACCAAGCAAACAAATTCCAGGGGGACTCTGGAGAAAGCTGTAATTTTCCTGCTGTGCTTTGACATGCAGCATATAAAACCACTTCTCAGTAAAGAGTAAGCAGTGCCTGCTACTGAAATGCTGCAGATGAAAGCAGAGGACTGTTTTGTTCTCAGCCATCAGCTGCAGCTCAGCCCCACACCCAGCAGCCCTTGGCTCCTCCAGTGACACTGATCATCTGCCATATGTGGCACATCCTATAGCAGCACCCCGGAGAGGCTGGACCTGGATCAACACTGCTGTTTTGGGTAAAGGGCATTGAAAAGCTGACAGATGGCAACAGCTGGGGCAAACTCCATTCAAGGAAGGACTTTTTAATCCAAAATTTTATACAAAACGTATGGGGCTTTTCATTGAGCATGATTTCTCTTTCATTGCACATGATTTCCATTGCCTTTCATGCTGCTGTTCTGGCAGGCAGTTCCCAAAAATAAGGACAGCACTGAGGTAGCGGAAATGGGCAAACATCCGTCCGAGTCAACAGAGCTGCAGAATTCTGCCCTTTGCTCTGTCCACAAATTTTTGTGAAAGGCTGCAGAAGTGAAGCCCTGGGAGAAGAGGCCAGGCAGAAACACAGCTTCAGCTCCAGGGAAGTTGCCAGTTAGGATGCACAAGCTTTGCTGTCCTACATAATGTATTCTAGTCCAAAAGCATCTAAAAGCTGATGCTAAATTACTGTCATCCTTTCAATTCCAGCATGCCTATTAATTACAGTGTTATATTGAATTTAATTTCTGCACTCTGGATTCCACATCAAATGCATTTCGCTGCTCCTGCCTTCATTCATGACTTTTTCCATTAGCACACCTGGAAGCTCTCCAAGGCAGGCATCAGGAAGGAGCAGTCTTGTCAGAAATATCCATTAAATCTGTCACACGCACTAACAAATCAATCCAGTACCAATGAGCCTTTCAGAAATTTTTTGAGCAGCTGGTTAAAAAGGGACCCACCTGACTTGAAAACTTTTCAGCAACAACAAAACACACTGGGCTTGACATGCTGTGCTTATTATATCCACTGCTGCAGAATCACAGTTACTTAAATTTCTTTGTCATATGATGGGAATAAGTTAATTTTAAATGTTTGAATTAAATTTAAATTTAATTAATTAAATATTAAATTAGTGAGTTAAATTTAAATATAGTTTTCTTATGGAGATGAATTTCCATAATAGGTTGGCAATTGCTGTCTTTTGTTAATCCAAACTATTTTTCTGTTGTTTTAAAATTGATATAAAGGGCAAGTAAATTATAGCACATTATGATTTTTAAAAATCAGGAAAAAATCAGAAATTTAAAAATTCAACTAGTTTACATTTTTAAAGGCAATATAAATCTGGTTTGCAATCTGTTTATATCACCATACTAATTGCACACCAACTAACTGGAGTTCCAGCCAATGAAGTAAGTAAAAAACAATCACTTTCAAGAACTAGTTCTTTTTCTCTCAATCTTTGCATAATTTTCCAAACCTCACAGAGGAGACAATGCTGTAAGTGAGGCAAGCTGAGCAGTGATGTCTTTCTCCAGAGCAGAGCATCCCTGGCTTATCAAGGAGCTGGGAGCAGCCCCAGCCCCAGCCGAGCCAAACTGGGGGAGCAACTGGCTTGTGCATCATTTGACATCCCAATTCCATTATTGTTTTCCCTTCCCCTTCTGTTTCTCAAACTGTCTTTCTCTCAACCTACAAATTCTGCATTTTTTCCCTGATCCCACTGAGGTGGGGGCGTGAAGGAGAAGCTGTGTGGTGTTTAGCTGCCTGCTGGTTACACCACAGCAGGAGAAAGAGAATAGAAAAAGGCCAGGAGGGATATCATGTGCAGTAAAAAGTCTGTTATATCTGGTAATAAAATCTTTCTTTTAAAAAGCTCTTTAAAATCAAGAGTAAATTAATACACTGCAATTAACCTGAAAACAAAGACAGATGTCCAACAGCATGACAAGTTTGAGTCCCCAGCAAGTCTCACAACCTCTCCTCCAAATATTTGCTCACAATTTGCTTAATTTTCTTCTTCACAAAATACAACCCTCAAGAAATTATTTTTATTATTATTTCTTAATATTTATTTTTATTCTCAGGCTCAACAGCCACACCAATCCCATTGGTGCATCCCCTATAAACAGACCTGTATCATAAATGGTTGTGGAACAGAAAACAGCTGAGAGCAGCAAATCCTCCTTGTGCTGCTGCTGCACTCACAGGTGCTCAGTGCTCCACAGTCATTGAGATAAAAGCACTTGAGAGATTTTCTTTTTTATAATCTAAACACACAGGAAAAAAAAGGATGGTGGAGGAAACCACAGGCCAGGAGAACAAATTGGTTTGATCCATTTCACACAGCCAGAAACAGGAGGATTGAGCAGAAAATCGATGACCTAAACCACCTGTCCAGAGTTTGAATTCTTTATATTCTCCTTCCCTTTTTGCTTCATGAAAGTAGCATCACATGCATTTTTCAGGTGGTCCTAGCAAGCAAAGGGATAAACAGCACTTTCAGGCTATTGGGAGTGTTTGTTTTAGTCCAGAAGAATAAAATCTTTTCAGCTGTGAGTGGAAAGATGCAGCAGAAAGTGGGATTCTTATCTATTCTTTCCACAAGTGAACTGTTGTCCAATAAGCACAAGGAGTTCTAAAGAACAAATAATTACCTATTTAGGCTGTTCTTTTAAAATGTTTTTAATATTTAGAAACCATTACAAGCAAGTGACGTGTCCCTGCTGCTTTACACTAACTCAAGCAGTTCCATTCTGAGGAATACATTTTAAAGCCTTTTCATTTCATATTGAAAGCAAGCTGGAATCCTACAGTGCCAATTTTGTTGCAGTGAACTTTTAAGTGGTGAATATTCCAAGTCCATTTGTTACATTACTAACACATCCTGGTATTATAAATTATTTTTCTTAGTCTGTATAACTAATGCTTCATGCTTTTACAAGAAATCCTCTCTGATTTTCATCATCATCCACCTGAGAACATGACAACATAACAACACAACAACACAGGAACAGACGTAGAAGGAAATATTTATGTAAAGGGAAGAGGTGTAATTAAATTAATGGGTGGACCAGAGAAGGAATGAAATTTTGAAGGAAGATACTACAGTAGAATTTGCATTATTTGACTCAGTTTATTCCTTCCTTTGAGTCTTCACACCACTCTTTCAGCCCTCCCTGAGCTTTGCTTATGTTCTTGCAGCACTGGAAGTAAAGATGGGAGCAGATTTTGGATTCTCAGGTTCACACTCACTGGAGAGCAAAAATGAGCAGGTCAAAGTTACAACTTCTTGTATATCAAATAATAAAGAGAATCAAACTCCACAACAAGAGGAAATGTCTCAGGGGTATCATTCTTGTTTGCTTCAACTGGCTCACTATAACTCTTGGAGTTATGCTTGCTAGCATAGTTTTTAAAATAATTTAATTTATAATAACACATGCTAGAAAATGCTCATTTCTACCCGAAACTGTAAAAACTTAAGCAGTTATGATATCCCCTGCAATCTTAATGACGAGGGTTAGCTACAGCAGTTTGACATTTTTCACCTGCTCACACCTATTTTAATGTATGAGCCTGTTCAGACCTCAGGCAACCCTCCATGTATCACTCAAACCATAATAACAGAACTATTCCTCATCCTCTTTATCCCCAGACAGATGTGTTTCCTATGCTGTCCTTCCTGTAACTTTCAGAATTTGAAGTCCTTGAGGAAACATCTCTGATTTTAGAGAACAAGTAAGAAGTGTAGAAGCTGTGGTTAAGTACATAGCAAAAATTACATCTCAAAATCAAGTTACAGTCTTAATTCGCACTAAAATATTTCATTGCAGGGGAAAAAAATGTTGAAATAGTACCTCAACAAAATAAATTACTTTCTGCAGCTTTAAAAATATTTTGTTGAAAGTAAAATGTAATGGATATAGTTCATTGAAATAAATTACTTCGTACTTCAAGTGCAGATTCAGGCCAATTGTTCCTAGTGTATTTTTAAATTAAAAGCAATGCCTCTCATACAGCAAGGCTTCATTAGTTTCAAAGGAGTTTGACACAAAATCTACATCCATACACAGAGCATAATGGCAGCTACATTTTTGTGCCTACAGGCTTAGCACTCCCAGTGCTCCCCCTTGGGTTTAACTCCTGTGCTCTGAAAAGCCCAAAAGTTTAACAAGTCTCCCCGTTTTCCTGGCAACTTCCCTTATAACCTGTTTTAACTAAACAATTTTTTATTTAGATGGTTATTTAGTACACTTCAGGGTTATAAAATGCCACATTCTCTCCCCATCCCATTGTGTAGTTTTGCACGTCCACAGCAATATCCTGCCCTATTTTTCTGAAGATCAAGTCACATATAAAGAAAACTACTCAAAAACAGTTCCAACTTATTTCAAATCAATATTTTCCATAGGTAGCTTTAAAAGTCCAAGTGGATATCATCACACTGGAATAAATTGGATATTTATCCTTGCTTTTTTCTAGCTTGAAGTAATTTAGCCTATTTAGGTGTAATAAAGTTTATCTCAACGTTCCCATTCATTATTGGTTTTATCTGTTGGAAGGAACTCACATTCCCTCTCCTGCATTTAAGTCTTATTTTCTTCCTCCTGCAATGACAGCAGCTGCTAAAAGCTCCACTAGAACAGCCTGAATCCTTGAACCTTCAGTCTTTTGGAGACATTGATGCCACCTACTAGTATTTCACAGCTATAAAAATGACTGAGAAAGGCAATCAAACTCAATTGGCAAAAACTTTGAGAACAAAAAATAACCAAAGCCCAAAGCCCTCAAGCCCTCATCTCTGAGCTACAGGGACTAGCAGAGGTCACTGTCAGACTGATTGGTTTTTTGGTGCATTCTAAATCTGAAACCTGAGCATGTTTATCACTCTTAGCTTTACTGGATGAGAAGCAGCACCCCTTCAGTCCAAAACAGCATCTCCAGAATTAATGGTGCTATTACCAATCTTTTATTTTACCTTAGATTAGGATCACTGTGAAGAGATTGGGTTTTTGCCTTTGAAGGCTAAAGTCTTAACTAATTAAGCTACAGTAATAAATTAAATCTTCAAATATAGAAATTAAAAATCATTAAAAAAATGTTATAAACAACTGCAACACTCCATGGCTTTGCCTGCAGTTCATATTTTTTGATCATGCATCATTTCCACAGAGAAATATTTAACAGCAATGAATTCTGGGCATCACAAACTGACTCATGTTCTAAGTCTGGCTGACAGTGAGGAGAAAGGATAATATTCAGAATGACAATTTTAAAATAACTTCTGTACTTTTAATGTTGTACCAAAAGGAGAGTTGCTGTTATTAATGCCACTGCTTATCAATACAAACAAACAAACAAGGAGGCTGGACAGCTTCACAGTTGGAAGCAGAGAAATGGGATTTTGTGTTCAGCCCCTGGGTGTAAGTGGACTGACAGCTACTGGATTTGCTGTGGTGCAGCTGAGAGTACACATTCCTCTGAACTGCTAAAATAACAAAGAAGATTTGGGAGAGTTTGTGGTTGCAGCTTGTAGTTTAGTGAATATTCAGACATCCTCCTTGGCTGGTTTTATTGTCTCCTTAATCTTTACAGGGCTTTTAGCACAGCCAAAATACAGTCAGTGACTGGGACTCCATCTACCAAGGAAGTGTGATGTGGAACTGCTTCTGAGACACAGATCCCTTGTCTGGGGAGAGCCAGACCTCTGACCTTGCTAGGAAAGGCTCTCTGGAAATTTATCAAGAGCATAAAAGCAGCCTGAGGTGTAATGGGCCCAAGTCACTGTGGTACAATTATCCAGCTCAGCCTCACTGAGACACTCAGTGCAGGTTAGCAGCCCAATGATGAGACACAGGGACAAGTTTGGCTCTTCTCTCCCAAGGTGACAAAGAGTACCCATCACCTCATGGCTCTGAATGTCACCTGCTGTCTCTCTGCTCCAGGTGACACCACACACAGCAGGAGCCACCTGCACCCGGGCTGTTTGAGATGCTCAGAGGGCTTTTAGGGAGTAACAGAAAAGGCTGCTACTGCAAAAGTGGGAATAATCTTCTCTGCCTAGCCAGTGTGGATAGCACTAAAACTAATGGGCTAAAATCACTGCACAGAAAGCTCAGACCAAGCACCATGAAAAACCAGGAGTATGGTGCAGTGTGCAATAGATTGCCCAAGGAAGCTGTTGCATCCCTGTCACTACAGAACTGTGAGATTAGGACAGAAAACTATTTATCAGGAATGACAAGGGACCTGCCTTGGGCAGGAGGATGGACTGGAGACATCCTGAAGTTCCTTTCAGATCTATTTTTGCACAGCATTGCTGATGAAACGTAGTTGCTGTTATTGGAATGCAGACAGATGTCTTTTCCAAGCCTTCCACAATCTCCCAGCATTTGGTGAGGGACAGAGTCCTGGCACATGGATTCAGCAGATCCACCTTGTCTCTAGCCAAACCACCCCTAAGGCTCCAAGTCAAATCCCTGCAGTGGTTACCAGCATCTCCACCAGCACGGGAGCTGCCTGCACCAGTCGGTGAAATTGAATTGAAGTTACATTCCTTCTTGTGGATGCCTTTTATTACATTTTTTTAAGAGATATTGCTCCCATGGATCTCCCTAAATGAACTAAGTCCACCCTACACCTACACAATGCTCTCAGTTTATTTGTGTTTCTTACAGGGGTTTATTTGTTTGGGGGTATTTTTTGGCCAGGAGGAGGAGAGGAGGGTCAGGGAATGTGTCTGATACCCTGCAAAAGGCTCCAGGCTGCCACAGAAAGTTTAGTTAAAGAGCAGTTGTATCTCAACACCAGCCTGTGAAAATCCTTTTCAGGCCAGGACTTGAAAAACTGAAATATGGAAAACTGGTGATATTACTTCTCACATTTATAAGCTTGTAATGGTATTTTCAAGCTTTCCTTCAAAACTAGGAGACAAAAAAATATAATTGCTTAAAAAAGAGAAAGTGAGGTATGTTTACAGCACAATAATTTTAAGAACCAGGACTTTACTTATACTTCAATTACTCACAATAACTTCATAAGATAAAGAGACACCCAAAGCAATTCACTGCAATCTTGTGAAAGTCTTCATGCTCCAGTTATGAAACATGCTGATCACATTTGACAGTCAGCATTTTCATAGGCAACATTTAGCCCTGTTAGTCCTTCCTGGAAACACAGACCTGTTGGGAGTGTAACTGCACATAAAATTCCTTTTCCTCCTGTCATCACCCTTGATGTTAAACATTAGACAGAGGTGAAAAAACCCTGCAGATTACAGTAATTTCCTCCTGTGACCATTAAGGTTTGCTGTGCACCATAATGTGTGTACCCCTAGAAGGGATTGACAGACTTACCTTAGTAGCCATGGTGATGAAAAAAGGCATTAGAAAAAATGTTAAAGTTTCCATAAGTGAAAACAAAAATACCATTTGCAGTTCAGAGTAGGCCTGTGCCACAAGTAGCATTTCAACCGAAAAAATAACATGGCAATGGGTACAGAGAACAAACCAAAGTGCTAATGGCAGATAAGGATCCCTGAACAGCAAATGCCTCTTAATTGCTTAAAGTAAACCTTCAGTCTTACTACAGTTTGCTCAAGGAGATGTAAGCACATGTTTCAGCATGGATCAGAAACTGCCCTGATGTATTCTGGAATCTGGGCCCATTAAAAAAAACAACCAACCAGCCAAACATGGAAAACTTTCCAAATACTATGATTTTTTTCTTCTACAAAGTTGAAAAAAATACTGAAAATATTAACTATCATTTATATGATAAAGGAACTGTTGGAGCTCTGATTCTGTGTTACAATTGAAGACTGATATATTATACTGTTCAATAACTTTCCCCCATTTAAACAAAACATGGCCATGAAAGATATTCCACATTCCCACACTATTAAATGTACAGCTACTGAATATTGTTAATGTTGTAGTTGTACCTATTTCAGTTTTCTCCTACTAAATACATGATGCAAATTGAATTTTCCATAAAAACCTTTAATAAATTAATGGTATTATGAAACCAAATAAAAGTGCATGATATTAAAGCAAAAATTGCAACAGAAATAAGAAGTTCCTACAACAATTCATAAAGGTAAGAGTTTTTTAAGAAAGTGCACAGAGGTTTTTCCAAAAACATAGGGAACCCAGGCCCTTCAAGGAAATGAAGAATTCAATCAGTACTATGATATTATGCCTAGACTGCAGATCATGAGGCCAAACATTATCAGGAAATGAACTACTAATATCAGGAAATACACAGAAAGTATTTTCCCTTGCAAGAAGTAGATACTTCTTGCAATATAAATAATTCAAATCAATAAATGAAGAAGCTAAATTAAAACAACTATCTAATGTGACCTTTATCAGAAAAGCCAGTCTGTCTAAGTTCAGTATTTCAAAGGATGATTTTCTACATGAAAAGTAAATTACTATTTAATGAAAAAGGTGTTGATTCTCCCAATGCAAAAGCTGCAGAAAATAATTAGGCTAACAGATTCTCAGTCAGGACAGTTTGCAAAGTGTCAGTGACAGCAGCATGTGATTAACGTCCCTGAAAGGATCCTAAGGGAATGCAAGCAAAAGAACCAAAGATACATGGAGCACCTACAGTGACAGAAAAATAAAAAAAAATTTAAAATGAAAAGGGCATTTTTTGACTAGGAACTGATCTTCATGCAACCAAGAATCACTGGGTGATTCTTTGGCACCATGAGTGCCAAAGAAATGTTGATATTAAAATGGGGTTTAGATACAAAACCATTTGTGAACCCCTGTTTGGCAGGATAGGACTTGATGCCAGAATAAGCTTTTGGGGAAAGTGACTAATAATTCTTTGATGATGCTGTAAGACACTCTTCAGGACAAGCCCTTGGACATGTGCTTCCTGAACTTGACTTCTCCATGAGAACAAGGATACCTTTACCAGTTTCCTTCCTTATAAAAAGTGAACATCCTTAGGCAATATCATCTGTTTAACAGCTGCATCTTTTTAGGATCTTCAGAAGAGCTATGAAGCTTTACTATCCTCCCTTTTCTTCCGGAAGTATTTTTAATGGAGCAGGGAATTTAAGAGAAAACTTGCTTGATGTGCAGAAGTCCCACATTCTGCTTAAGGGACTCATAACAGGACAGAAAAAGTGTCAGGAAAAATAGACTTAATACAGATGAAAACTTCTATATGACATACATCTATCATACAGCAACCTGAGCAAAAAGTTTCAAAACCTCCATTAAATTTTCTGTCCAAGTCTTGACAGTCATTAAATACTCACACAGTAACACATGATTTGAGCAACTTTAAATATTTGTCACACAGTTTGTCCACAGCCAGGGAGCAAAATATTAAGAGCGAAAGCAGGAGCTGTTATTGCTGAACAAAATTAACTATGTATTATTACCTTAGGCAATTACAATGATTCATTTCTATAAATGCAAATTCCAATTTAATTGTATAATTATTGTGTTTTCATTAAAAATGTGTTGATAGTGGGTGCCTGCTGTATCATTCTGTTTATAATGTCCTCTGCTTCACAACAAATAGTCAAGTCCTGAGTACTCAGACACAGCCTTTACACACATCCTTCAAATCACACTGGAAATTCCTTTCAAATGCTCAGAAATTCAAAATGCACTCCATAGGCTCAAATGCTGCTGCTAATGTACATTCCTACCTGCAAAGGGAACAGGTGCATCTTTATCCAGAGCCACCAGGGGAGGATCCAAAATCACAGTGTCGTTGTTTTCTGTTATGATTCCATGGTACGACGTCTCAATCCAGGGTTTGTGTTTGTTCACTGGAAAAGGGAAAAAAAGCAGCCTAATTAATTTGGTTCGTGTTTCACATCCGTTCAGCTCGTTTTATCTATAAAGAGAAATTATTTAACATACTTCCAATATTCGTGGTGTTACTCAAAAGCCACTAACAAAATCCCAATAATAAGCACTCAAATATAAAAGAAAAATGACATGCACATTGTACTGCACTGATGAGAAAGCCAACACTTACAGACATCCCTTCAATTAAGACTCCAAAATAAAAAGGCAATTTGCAAAATATTCTCAACTGTCAGCATAATTAGGCTCAGACACTTTTGAAGGAATTACTTTCAGTTGCAAAGCTCTGTTGCAAGAGAAAGGACATCCAGAGAAACCCAACTTGCCAAGACACAAAGAGAAGCAGAAGGGTGGGGGAGAACACTTGACTCTTGGTCAACTTCTCACTTTATATTTTCAGAACAAAATCTAAAATTACTTTTGTGATCTGTACATTGTAGGCAAAATTTCAACTTCTACATTTTAATCATTTTTATCAAAGTCTCCACCTCTTTTCACTTTAACCAGCTTTAGTTATGCTTAAATGGGATCTGAAGTTTATTCTGGAAAATTCTGTCCTTCAAATGCAGCTTTGAACATTTGGAGATCTGGTCGTGAAGCACATGGGAAGAGCACACAAACAGACACTTTAAGGAGAGGATATATCACTTATCATCAGATTGTCTTACTCCTGAACCCTTTCCATCTCCATCCCTCTCACCATCCATCTCCTACTTACTGGAAAGTATGAAAACACAAACTAAAGGAAGGGGGAAATGTAAGAGGCTTAGCCTTGCTGTGCTTACAAACTGTGCTTTCCTCCTGCAGGCACAACCTGCACGTTATGTCACTGGAACTCCTACATCAGTAACACAATGGTGACAGCTCAACAAACTGCAATGTGAGGAATGCACTCCCCAGGCAGGAGGGAGCACTGCCCCAAGGAATAGCCACCATGTGTGCAGCAAACTCAGATGCAAGGTCATTTCTGCACCTATTATTTAGCTGTGTGTACTGAATGCTGAGGAAAACACCTGGTGAGTTTACAGAAATCACCTCAAAGATGGAGAGCTGACACTTAAAGGGAAACCAAATTGAACCAGGTGAGATTATTAAAAAAAAAATAAATTAGAAAACCAAACACAATCCACAGATATAACCCTGAACCCTTTCCTGCCTTGTCTTCCGTAAAACCCCCAGACGTCAATGAGACTCAAGTTTCTCCCTTTGTGAAGAAAGCAGCAGAAACCAGCAAGACAATGGAGAGGGCTCTGGCCACAGGTAAACAGGGGCAATGAACAAATTTTTTTTCACTGGCTATTTGGAAAAAGCAAACAAATATATTTACGGCAAATTGACGTTCATTCTTTTCCTTTCTTGCTCCTTTGTTTGACCATTAGGAAATTGTGGACTCAGGAAGACTGATCCTTTTAAAGCTGAATTATTTCATATTCTAGCAGTAATCTGGGAGCTTTGAGTTCATTTCTATGTTGCAATATATCTTCTTGCAGAAGAAAGCATACTTATCTTCACAGTAGTTGGTTTTGCCCATTTTTGCAATAACTAAGCAACAGGAAGATTAAAGTGGGGATGTGTCAGGGAAAGGTGAAATGGAAAACAGGGATCTCAAATCTCTTTATCTTGTAATGACTGTACAGCCAGAGGAGAGATTGGTGAGTTTATGTAATAGATGAAGGCCAAAAGTCTTGTCGATGTTGAAAAATGAGAAGTGATGGATGCAATTTCAGAGCTTTTTATGGCATTTGGGATTCTGGTTTGCAGGGCAGTTGAAGTATTCTGAATTTGTTATTGGAGTACGTGAATTGCCTGAACATGCAGACCACAAATGTGCTCCACTGGCACTGGGATGGAACTCAAAGGCTCTGAATGACACAAGCTGCTCTGAGACAAAGGTGATCTCCTGATTGAAGACAGAGACAATTTAACAATAATGAAATAGTAAATAGGGACTCACATGAAAAGGGAAATCCTTATGCAACCAAAATTTAAAGTACCAAATGCTTTTCATTCCTCCCAATTCTGTCAATTGTCTGAGCTCTTAAAAACCAACCAACTAAACAAACCCAAACAAGCAGACAAACAAAAACCCCCAAAACTCTCCTCCTAGGGACTCTCACAGAATGATTCTGATGGCATTTTTACTTAGGAAACAGCCTCAGATACAGGGACTCCAATTCTACTAGCCTTAGCTTTCTTCAGTTGGTGTCCAATGAGCAATAACTGCAGTTAAATGAGTGACAGCAACATCAGTCCTTAAATTATATTGGGGGGGAAGAAAAGAAAGTACATTACGAACAAATGCTACAGTTTGGACCTAGACCTTGGAGACTGGGATTAGGAAGAAGAAAAGAATATAGCAAAATCAAAATAAAATAAAATGTCAAACGATTTGCAAGCTCTTATCCTGGAGGATATCTTGGAGATTGGAGATGTGTCTTGGAGACACATCTGCAAATGTAAAAACCATGACTATATAAGCTTCACGTAACCCATGGTGTGGAAATTTTACAAATAATGGAAAACATCCACACTTTGGGAGTGCAAAGCAATTCTTTTGCATCAGATGGTCTATCACTTTGAAATATTTTCTCATCATTGAAATTATTGATCCTTTTACACCTCTTCAGATGCTTGCTTTAAAATAAGAAATCTCTAATGCTGAATGAGTAGCTGGTGTTCTGGCTGGGGGGTTGTTTATATTCTCTCTGTTAAAGGCTGATGAAATGTTATCCTAGAATTAACTGCAGAAACCACTCTGTAGGCTTTCAGGAGGTACTAGATTCTAAAAGAAAAACCTTCAAATATCATAATCAATGAACTCTCTAAGTTTCTTACTCCAAGACAAAAGGACAACTACAAAATATTAGACTGGTTCAAAGCAGTATTTATTCACTGCTTAACACACCTCTCAAATCTCTGATATTTTCCTATCCCTATGCAGTGTCTCCAAAAGAAACAGGATTTTAAATATTAATTCAAAAGTGGTTTGTCTTGTCTCATTTCAGCTACTGATTCTACTTCAAAATGTTGGAGTGAGATTTTAGGTTTCCAAAAACACAGTAATGCCACACTGCATTTATTCAAACACCACAACAAAAAAGTTTTACCATGCTGGCTATTTCAGGCTACATGAAACTGTAGGTTTAAACAGAAAAGAAACACAAAATTCACATTATTTAAAAAGTTCCATAATTCTGATTACATATAGTGCTCATTAGATATTTTAAAGATTAACATGTACCCTTTTGGAATTACTATAACGTTTTAAATTAGATGGGATCTTTGCATTTTACCTTTAAAATGGAAAAGGCAGGAATAGTTAAAAAATATTTCACTGCTTCTCAAGAATGCTTACAAATTAACAGCATTCTGTAAAATAAAGTGATGGGCAAACTACTTTGGTTTGCATTTGCTAAAGATGATGGAAGAAATCTATACACAGATTTGTATGTGAAGTTTCAGGAACTGAAAAAAGCAGAGCACTGCATAGCAAGCTAAGCTCAAAAGAGCAAACAAGCTGAGAAATCAGCAGATAAGAACCACAGGAAAAAATAATTTCCCTCTTAAGGTATATTAAGTCATAGAACACTTATATTAACTCTAAAACTAGAGGAGGGAAAAATGGTTTTGTCTTTTTTGCAAAAGAGCTTCTCTGGAAGCATTTCTTGTCTCCCTTTTCCTTGCCTTTGTCTAGTTGGGTGGGAGCTGAAATCAGTGCAAGGCTTTCATGAATTCCAACATATTTAGTTAAGACACAAAGATGAAATATACCCTTGCTGTGGGTTTTTTGTCCTTTTTAAACTTGCCTCCCTTCCTGTAATTTATTAGTCATTCATATAAACCCATAATATAAATAATTTATAACATCTAGGCTAAGGCAATTAATCTTCTTCCTTTATTACAGTTCGAGGTCAATCCATTAAAATTTGTCTGCACCATTTACACTGCATTTTGCCAGCCTGTCCCAGCAAAGGTTGTGATTGCAAGGCTCTGGATGCAATGAAACCACTGTGCTAGAAAAGTGCCACTCCGTGTTCCTCTGCTGACACGCTTGGCACGCACAGCAACCGAGCAGAAAACGGCGACAGAGAACCAACCAACCCCTTCTGAAGAGCCTGCAGGAACCTCCTGCCCCCAGCACTGCTGCCTCAAAGGCAGTTTAGCACAAGCCCCAAAATGAAACCACAAAAATACAGAGTGAGGCTGGGATGATGTTCAGACCCCCAAAAATACGCTGACCTCCTGCACTGTATTTAAGACATGCACGGCACTTTCCGAGTGCAATCACAGGCTGTGCATTAAATCTCCCAAGTCTCAGTGCCTGAGAGCAACAGAGCTGCAATTTGTCAGAGCAGAAGCATTGTTATAACAGGTCTACAATAAGGACAAAATCTATGAGGACATCATCTCATGTGGAGAGACAACATCTTTTCTCTGAGCCAAGATAGACACTTGTTTGGGCGGGGGAGAGGGGAGTGGGTGGAAAGCAGCACGTGCTCAAGGGACACAGTACAATGGTATTTGCAAAATTCAGATGGTTTCTGACTCAAATCATTTAGAAAATGTCACTGATCCAAAAATAACACATTATAGAAGAATTGTGAAAGAAAAAGAAAGTGACTATTAGAAGGTTTAACTCCTGACACTAGGGCAGATTTAGTATTATCAGTTGATTTACCTGCTGAATTCTAAACTTCAGGCACCTAAAACCTGAGCAATTTAGGAGCAAATTATAATGGTGAAGAATTGCTTTATGAATGCAAATGTTTTCTTTCTGTCTTTTTTCCCCCAAAACAGCACAATGGATTTGTTTTCCCTTTAATTGTGCTGATAATGCGTTCCCTCATCTCTAGTTTAAAGAGATTGGCGATTTCAGACAAATTGGCAGGAAATTTAGGCTTTCTTACCACTTATTTTAGCTCTAAGTCTTTTCATCTGCTAACTTCAATGATCTTCAGCTGAGCCTGTTGCAATCCTGTGTAAGTGCAAAGGCCTTGCCCTCAGCACCAGCCAAATTGAGGATGCTCGGGAAGCCTTTTAGACATAGGCAGGAAATCCCATTAACTTCTGCAGAACACAAGAGGCTGAACTTCCTGCCTTGTGCACTCTGCCTGACCTTGCACAGCAAAGAGATGCTCCTAGAGCATCTGTCAGGGGCTAATGCACAGCAAACATCCAAAGGGTGCAGCTGCCACAGGAGAGCTGCCAGGCACGAGCCCTGGGGCTGGAACAGCTCCAGAGCCCAACAGCACTGATCTGGCAGGCACTCCTCCCTGGGGGCAACTCTTTCCTGGGGGAAATGCCACAGGGAGACCTGTGGGATCAGCAGTGGCCGGAGCTCTGCCTCATTTTGCAGGTGTTTCAAAGGAAACGGCAACTAAAAATACGAATTGTCCATTGTTGGATTCCTGGGACCTGTTCTCTGGAGAGTTTAACAGCCCTGAGCTCTGGACCAAGGTGGGTGGTCTACAGACAAGAGGGTGAGATCAGAAGATGATTTTGACTCACAAGTGTGGCTGGTGCCATGTTCATTCTTTGATGACCAAGCAAGCAGTTTTGGAAACTCCTATGCTTAACAGAAATTTGCTGGAGTCTCCAGTAACTCCAGTTTCTGGTAACTGCAATATTTCCAAGGTTGTTTTTACTAAGCTCACATGGCTCATACACCTGAGCATGTATTGTGCACGTGAGACTTCAGAACAGAGTAGACCTTAATTCCTCCAAAGCATTTCTTGAGATAGAGCCCTGGATTTCCAGAACAAGCTGGGAATAGAAACCAAAGATAGCAGCAAAACCCAAAATCTCATAAAGTAGCAGCTAAGAACAAAAATGTTCAGAAGACAGGCAGATTTGGGGGCTTAGGTCACTAAAGAAATGAGGATTGGAGCTTGAGAAAGAATTTCTCTGGAAGGCAGAGAAAACAAGGACATGGATAAATGCATTTTTGAGGAAAAATAAGCTAAACAAGAAGTGGAAACTGAAAATGGCTGGGAAGTGGGAGAAGTAAGTGTATGTTTGCATTTTACAGGATTAAATCTTTCTCAGCATTAGGGAAAAAAGCCCCATTGAGTAGCTCTATCAGCAGAAACAGTATTTCCCTACCTACAAAGAGCCCTGAAAACTTTTCCAGAAACTTTCACAAATAAAACACATTTTATATGCTTGGTCAAAGACAAATTGTAAAGAAGAAATTTATTCTGTCCCACACAATTCTTTCTCCCCGTGATGCCATTGCCTGAATTACTGAAATTCAGTAGTTATGTTCTGCCTTTATTTTTAGATAGACAACTTTAAACCATAATGCTTTGTGTGCTTTTACATAAAACAATAATGTGAAACTCCTGCCCCAATTAAGGCAACGTGAGTTTTGACACTAAGTTGAGTTAAAGCAGAATTTATATGATTTATGATGTGTGATGATGAGATGTGAACTCTTTGGAGAACATTTTAACTGAGCAATACATTATGGGCAGTGCATCTCAGCACCAGTAAATTACTCACTGGAGCTCCTGGGGATACCTTGGCATTGGTGTGATTGTGCTGCACAGCAAAGCCTGTTCTGCACCAAACACACTGCACAGAAAGGTTTTATGCCATAAATACATTTTCTGGCTCCCAACAGAAGGTCTCTCAATAATGACAGTTCCCATCAACAAAATTTGTTCTTATATTTAAAAAAAGGGGAACATTTGAAAGGGAAGACTTCTTTTGTTAGTAGCTAATTATTATAAGCTAATTTGACCAGAAGCATTAAGCGACTTGTTTAATTTACTTGATAATATCAGTAATTACTCACCTATTGTCTATTCCTAAAGTAAAATAACATACTCTGTACTTATTCTGACATATTGAGATGTTTATGCAGCTATAAATATGCCTAATTCTCTTGTAAATCTGCTTGATTGTTTGTTTGTTTGTTTGTTTGGGAGTCTTTTGTGAGTGGGAGAGAGAAACTGCTCAACACTGACCAAATTAAACATTTAACAAGAACTTCTTAAATGCTTTGCTCAACCCAAACCTGTGCTGTTCAGGAAAAATAACAACAAATTTCATAAAATTCCACTAATGATACTGATATATAAAAATTTCAGCAGCATTTTTTGCTTTAGACCCTTATTTCCCAAAAGCACATTTTGAATTTCCGTATGCATTCAAGAATTCACCTTTGCTGTGTGTCTCACTGCCATCTTTTAGGTAAAGAGCCACAGAGTTGTGATCTCTGGGCCCTGAAGTGGCTTTAAGCTCACAAGTTATTTTTATTAACACAAAAGACTTTTCAACTCCTTCCTGAAGATGTCCTTATAAATTTATCTATTGATAGTGGTCGTAACAACCAGACTGCAGGGAATGCAGAGCTGAACTCTGAGCTGCCACAGCTTGCAGTCCTCAGGATTAAGACCAGGAAACTGCACATGCACCATATCTAAGGAATAAAATTGGAATTACAGGATGAGTCTGTCCCACAACAATCCATGAGAACTTTAAAAGCACTTATTACTGATTACATCATCAGACATGAGGTTATACTGTTAAAAATCTTGAGGAAAGTATCTAATGGTATAAAAACGTTTTTATTCATGTCACAGGGGCACAAAAATGGCACAAACAAGGTGTGTTTCCTATGCATTTAGTTGTACTCAAAAAGCATTTAATTTATCTTGCTTACCAATGCTGATCTTTAATTCAGCATGAATTTCTCGTGAACAGCTTCATTCTCATTTAAAAATACACAAAAGCTTGAGATGCCCAATACTTAACCCTTCTGTCATTTAATTTAACTTTCTTCAATATTTAATAACTCCATGCTCACTGGACGAAGCTGCCCCAGTCTGACACACTTTATCTCTTTTGTTTGGACTGAAAGTTGTTCAGAACATGGATTTATTTTTCCATTAGGAGCACGAAGAACATGCATTTTAAATTAACCTGACTCTAGTCCTTAGTCCTTAAATAAACAAGAATGGAGTGTCCTCTGCAGGTTCTGTCAGATCTGAACTGGGCTTGCAGCACAGTTGTTTCCCTGACTGGATACCAGTGCCTTGCAAATACTCCAGATATTTCAGCTAATGCTGAGGAACACACAGATCTCTGCTAAACATTTTTATCAAGACTGTGTTTTCATGGGAAGAAAAAAAAAAAATAAAATTCAATGGCTGTGCAGAAAGGCAAGAGCAATGCCCTAACAGCAGCACAGACAGCTCACTGAGGAGCTCCAGACCTGCAGGATGCCCTGTTTAACTACAGAACAAATTCGCATTTATAATCCCCTCTTATTGCCTGAAATACCAAAACCAGGGGATTCCAATTGCTGCTCTTTCTTCCTATGAATGTGTCAATTATGACATCTCTAAAGTGAACATTGCAGCCACTACAGAACTCTAGACATTTTAACACTGGCTGAGCAGCTTTCCAAAGGTTTTTCAGCACCTTATCATTCAGATTAGCAGGTTTTGCTTTGTAAATAGTACCTGGAGTTGAAGTTTTAAAAAAGGATATTAAAGTAACTTAGGTTTTATGCAATTATGTCTCAGGAGTTTCAGCAATACTCTGTAGCTGAGAACAGCATTTTGAAAAATTCCAAGTTAAAGCCCCTATTACATTAGGAGGCTAAAATAAATGAAAAAAAAATCTTTTAAAATTGTAGCCTTTATAAAATTTCATGCCATATTATTTTGATAGCACAGACTCAAGTGCTATCACCAATTTAATCTTACTGAAATCCTATGCTCCTACAGATAAGCCTACACATTTGGAAATCTTGGGAAATGAGATAAATCCTAATGCCATGGATTTTAAAGGAGTAAGTAGCTTCTTTTTAAAAAAAAAAAGAACAAGAAAGTATTGATGTTCATCTTTGAACTATTTGGGAAGGGTAGGGCTGAAGGATGATCTAGGAGAGAGAGCTGATCATGTAAAGGACAGGTATTGCTTCAAATTCCCTGTCCTTGACTTCACCCAGAGAGCTGGGGAGCCAGGATGTCTTGAAAGAATGTAGTGATCTTTTTCTTTTTGATGACCACCACTCTTTCCAAATTAACCCTGTTGGTTTTGAAATAGTGATTGCATTATTGAAGAGATTCCCTGATGAAAACTAAGAAACTCAACTTCTTGAAGAGGGAATAATAGGAAGAGTGCAAGAAACTGGGAGAGACTGATAAATGCTAGGGATGTTTATGTTGGCAAAGGCTCATGAAGCTGAAAGGTTAAGGGAGAGATGTGAAAATGCACAGAAATACAGAGCTGGGAGCATAAGAACCATTTAGAGTACATATCCTGTAGTTGTCTTGGACCATGTGAGAATTACAGGCAAACCAAGGGTGTAGTGCACATGTCATGTTCACTGTTCCACTGTGCACAGGTAGGATGGCACAGCTCTGCTCCAGACAGCTCACAGCTCATCACAGCCTGGCCAACAGCCATGGACTGAGCCCTCAGATTAAACCATCAAGTATAAAAATAACCACCAGTAGTGCAGGCAGAAGGGCACTACAGAGAAACACAAAACGAAATCCATTTGCAAGGATTTACCCATTTTGTTCAGATGTCTCTTACATCCAAATGCACCTTGAAATAAATATATTAACTGACATTCCATCTTCATACCAAACTTTTAGAACATGCCTTCAAATAGTGGCATTTATTATGAGGTCCCATACACCAATAAAATAATGACTACACAGTTTTTACTGCCATCAGTGCACAAGGCAGAGGCCAGCTGATGGTGCTGTCCTTCTCAGTCACAGCAGAAAGCAGGAATGCAGTAAATCACACACAGGGAGGATAAAGATAGCACTGCAGTTCTATCCATATTGGTAATTTCTTATAGATTCTTTATTGTCTCCTGAAGAACAACAGTTTTTTGAGACAGAGTCCAACTTCTTTTCACTTTTATACAATGCCTCTTACTAGTTTGTGGTTCTGGCTGAAGTTTCTACACACTCCAAAACAAATAATGATCTGTCTACCCCCCAAAAAATCGATAGGACTGTGGGTGCTCCAGAAATTCTAAGAGTCAAGACCTCTGTTTTTCAGCTCTCTGAGGCAAAGAACACATTTAATTACAAGGGCCATATAATCCATATGGTGAACACACTGACATCCTGCTTTTCATAACAACACTGTATTCTTCAGACATAGTCTAGCTATACTTTAATTTTTTCTACTTCATTTGTTTTCTTTTAACGGCTTAGTCTAGACCTAGGAACTGCCTGAAATAAATATGTTTTTAAGCTTTGATGCTCTTTCTGATAATAAGCAGCTCTGACTTTATAACATAATGTTTAATTGTCTTTTATGCACCTCCTCATTATCAATACAGTCTTTATTTTTTCCGAGGCAATCTCTTCTCTCAGTACATTTTCTACAGATTTAAACCTAAAATTATCACTGATCCTATTTGAATGGTTTATTCTTCCCTCAAAACTCCCTCACCTCTTTTTTTGCATTTCAACCTGGAAACAGGTTCTTATTTTTCTTTCTTCCCTCAACATCCTCAAGTGTCTCCTAATTGCTCAGTGTTTTGAAACATATCAGTCTATTTACATAGAAATTACACTGCCAACAGCCAAGTTTTAATATGCAATTCTTATATTAGCAAATACTCCTTCCTCATATCCACCTTTATGCATTTAAATGACAAATGCTGAGTACAGGTGGTGCTCAGAGTGGAAGCGTGGCAGAATTTGCCTGCATCAGGAGTCAGAGCTCCCAGAGCTCCAGCCAGAGCTGCACCATGGCACTGCCCCAACAAATAACACATTCTTGTCCCCACATGGCTCCAATGACAGCCATGTGGGGACAAGAAAAGGTGCTTTTGATATTTCAGCCTCTTTAGGAATGAGAACAAACTATCAAATCCCACAACTTAAGACAGCTTTCCAGCTCTCTGAAACCTTGACTGAATCTTGACTGCAAGACAATCCCTCTCCAAGTCTCCCTCTCATTTCAGCCTAATCACATAAACAGGGGAGGAAGGAGATAGCCAAGTACACCCAGAGATCACCTGAATGTGTTGGTTACCTTTTCCCTCCCTCTGTTATTAAACATAACCAAAGCCAGGGTTCTGGTATCTGCACAGCCTTTCACCAGACACCAGCATAAATATTACTCCAAGGTTTCTTTGGGGGGTTTTCCTTCTTCAAAAGTTTCTAGTTCCTGCCTGTGTTTCTGCCCTACTTGGGCAATGCCAAAATGCTTTTAGAGTTGGGGCACACTCTACAGGGGACCCCAGAGGAAACAGAGAACTGTGGCAAGACTGACCAATCCTCCTGACCATATAAAACCACTTGGTAAAACCTCCTGCTCCTCACTAAAACCACATCAAGTCGACAACTGGGTCACATGTGGGAGATAATAACACAGCAGGCTCCTCTGCTCTGCTGTGGGATGGAATATTTCACTCACTTGCATGGCAACCAAGTGACATCTGCTGCAGTGATCCCTGCTTGGCAGCTCTTGCCAACAACAGGCAGAGAGATCCACCACCTCCTCCTTGCCAGCTCAGCCTGCTGCCTGTCAGGTGACACTGCCAGCCGGGGAACAGTGTCCTGTGAGCCCCACGGAGTCACACGTGGCTCACGAGTGATGGGCAGCGCTGGGGCAAATGAGGGAAACCAAATGATGATGGAAAGCTGCTGGTTTGGGTGTGGATGGAAAACATTTGTCACGTTGTGTTCCAGGCTAGCGAGCAGACAAACGAGTGAAACAATCAATGGTCAGCCAGACAGGAGCTCCTGCCCTTGGGCACCACGAGCCCAAGGAATGCTCACTGCCTGGGAGGTGACAGCTGCAGTTCTTCTCCAAAAATGTAAAGACACATTTGGAGAAAAATCTGATTTTGAGAAACTCTGAAACACTAGATGCAATCCGAAAAAGGTACTATATAATACTAGAATAATTAGTTGCTCACAAGAGCTTGATATGAGGACTTGCATAGGATACACTGTTTATGTCTATAAATTCATCCATTTCTGTCTAATCCTAAAACCAGCTAAGCTTCCATTCATTACTTATTAGTATTCCCTGATAATTAAACAGATCATTTCCTAATTACTGCTGTCTACTGTAAAAAGAGTTTCCAGGGCTCAGGCCAGTACAGAAGAAGTTGTTTGTCAAACAAATGACAGAATGATGGAAGAAAACTGAAATTGTATCTTCTACACACTTTGGGTTTTTTTTAGTTATTAAGTCTCATGACTAAGTATCAAACCCTATTTTCCAAAGCTTCATCACTTGGCCCCTAATTATCAACCACCTCCATGAATTGCTAATATGAATGATTTTGACCTGTGATGTCTCAGCTTTTGTCCTACAGTATTGCAGATGGAACACATTTTAGTGCAAATTTCATTTCATGCTTTTTATTGTGAAAGGTATGGAACACTGAATGATAATTATATATTTTACAGTTCATTCATTTCAAGCTGATCATTCCATATTCATTACTCCAGTGACAGACATGTCCTGTCAGTTTTACCCCTCATTATGCACATATTATCTGCATTTGAGCAAGCAACAGAATTTTGAAAGGAGATTGCAACCAAATTTCCATTAAAAAAAAACCAAACAAACCACCAAAATTCAGAAAAGCTCTGCCAGCTCATCTTGTTACATTAACTTTAGGTGCTGCTGTCAAAGGAACAGCTGACTAAAATCACATTTCTGATTTTTTTTTTGCAACCTGGTAAAAAACCTAGGTTTGGGCATAAAAACATACAACTATATAAATCATTCTCATGAAATGTAAAGAAAAGGTTAAGCCTCCTGGACATATTTTCAAGAAATGAATTTTGCCTTCAATTTTCCCCAATATTTCAGATCTCACAAAGAAATCATTATTTTTTTGTATTTCAAAAAGTCACCCTGGTGATAGCCAATGATTACTTGAAAATATTTGTGACATAAAGGAGAACTTTTTTTCTGTGCTTCCTAAAGCAACTACTCCAGCCAATTTCTGTGTACCAATTTTAAGAGCTCTATGGATACTTTTCTTTTGAGGCTCCTTTCACCAGAAATAATTGCTGATAATCATAACCTCTTCATCCATTGATTGCATGTTCAATGGTATATTCAAAGGACACTCTGCCCTTGCAAAATGTGGGTTGCTAATAGAAAATTGTTCCGCTCTTCCTTTTAACATCCCTAAGAAGAGGTTCTGGCTCCAAAATAGGAAGGTATGGTATAAGAAATATGGCATGTTAAACAGAAAATATGTGGAAGGAATGAGTGCAGCTGAAAAGCAAGCACAGAACAAGGCAAACCAGCTGTACCTGAATACAATCAACAGAGGGTAAAATGCAGCTTTGTGATAACCACGGGTGAGCCACAGCAGTGACAGAGCATTGACACTGGGTGACACTAAGTGGGACCAAGACAAGACAATCTGTTCACTGCCCAGCCTGCTGAGAGCCTTCTCCAGCAGTCTGTGCAGCACAGGCCAAACCAAACAGTGGTACACAGCAGAGCACGCAGGTTTTCCTGCCAGAAGCCAAGATCTCTACAGAACAAATCAGCCAGGGTGCACAAGAAATTGCCTGCAGCTATTTAAATGCAGAACTGACACCATATCCTAAGGTAAGGCAAAAAATATGTATTTCTCAGGGGTCAGCAATGGCAGTTGTTTATTAGCTGACTGGGAGAGTCCAATGCTTGTAAGGACAAAAGAAGGAATGAATTCAATCACAGTTATAGGCTTTATTTATTTATTTGCACATTGCAAATAAGTAGAAGTCCTAAAGACATCACCCTGCATGGATTAGCCCCTATGCCATGGCAGAAAGGTCTGAACATGTCATGTCCTCAGCTGAACTGCACAACATTCACAAGTTGTATCTGAACTAAAAGTACACTTGGAACTGTCCAGAGTCTCTTGTGGATAAAACCCAGAAAAAACCCCAAACAGAAAAGCTACACAACTTCAAGTTTTTTGTGACTTTTAAACTTCATTCATTCAAGATCCTCACCCAGTAACTTGACAGTCACACTTAAAAACACTAGAATTGTTATATATTAAAATGCAACAAGAATCAGCAGAGTTCCTTCAATGTTTGGATCACGCTTGGGAGCCCAGGAAAGTGCCTGCAGCTACATAAATGAAGAAATGACACCCCATAATCATGTAAACATGAATTTAACAAGGCTGACGCAGGGATTTGGCAATTGGCTGTGTTTATATCAGCACATCTTCAACACTGCTCATCAACTTTTACTGTTACAGCAGAGATTAAAAGAGACAGGTGAAAAAAAAACCCCACACCAAAAAATCCATACTAACTTGCCTTTAGAATAAAAAATTATTTTATGTCATTTGTGTCAGTAATAGAATCTCCAAGCTCAATTAACTAAAGGCACCTGCCTGGCAAGGGTCAGAGGACTGCTCTGGTTCAGCAAGAACAGGCAAAGGGGGAACTTGTGTTTGACTACTCTCATCTCCGGGTAGTCCCCAAACACAAAGGAGGAAAAACCCTGCTGTCAGATGGGACATGTCATCGAGTAGGGCTTGGCAGCCCTTCAAAAGTATCTTCCTTTCAAAGCAGTGCTTTGAGTTCCTTTACATCAAGGCTGCCAACCTGAATCTCCCCAGCAGCAGCAGCAGCAGCTCCGTGTTCCCAGTCCCTGGCGGGTTTGATCCGAGCTGGGATCACAGAGAGCAAACAGCAGAGCTAGACCTGGGAGAGCTGAAGGGCCCTGGGAGCCACTGCCTGTGCCAGGCACACATCACACACCGTCATCAGCACGGGTTTAATGTGGTTGTACATTTTAACAAGATGCAGATGACAGAGGGAATGGTGACAAGCAAGCTGCCCTAACAAATGCTGCACATATTTTCATCAGTCTTACCATTGATACTACACTGCACATTTGCATAACAAAGTGTAAAAACACACAGGCCTCGTGCTTATATCATTGTCAGGGGGAACATGGAAAGAAAATCACTGACTTGGCTTGGCATGGCCCTTGTTAGTTAGCAATACCACAGATAAGAGCCATGCTAACCAAATAATTTATCTGCTCTCTCCTACCTCACACCAGCAATAAGTCTTCCTTTTGCTGTTCCTTGCTAAAATTAAAACTGAATAAAAAAGAGAATGTTAAGATTATCATGCAGATCACATTCTCACTGGTGCAACAAGTCAAACAAGAATTTAAGCAACTGTTTTAAAGGTAACAAATATAACCACTATGAGCTCCAGAGTTTGCCATTCTTGCGGGGCTGGACTAGACTCACATGGCTGCAAGTCCTCTGCTCTGCCTTTTGCCCCACATTTCTGACAGATAACCCTGCTCCCCCAGGCTGGGACTTGGCATCCAACTGGAAATCAGCCCCTGAGCTAGTCCAGACTTTCAGTTCAGTGCATCAAGTTAGGCAGATCTCCCACCAAAGTCTCAGCTCAGCTGTTTCCCGCAGTCCTCCCCTGGCCCACAGCCCATCACTGCCATCGAGAGCCACCAGCATTAGCAGGCTAGGGTGGGGCTGAAGGAGGAGGCAGGTGGTTGAGATTTTTTTTTCCTCTTTCTCCAGGGATCAAAGCTGTAGTGGTTGGTTTTGTTTGATGGTTTGTTAAGCAGTGCTTTTAGGAACAGAGCCTGTTGAGAGAGCTCAGCAGAGCAGAAGCACTTTGAGCAGTCTCTGGTGTTTCAGTCACGCCTGCTACACTTGCAGGGAAAGCACTGCCAGAGAAAGCTTTCTCCTTTTTAACAGTATAATGCAATGCCAGTGTTTATTTTGTGCAGGCAGCACCGTGCAGAGGTCCTGCCTTTTTGGGGGACAGATCTGCCAGTTACCTGCAAAATCAGAGGGAAAAGGCAGGTCATCTCTGCACTAGCAGCTTCTAGTCTGCCACTGAATGAAGGATGCTGTCCAAAAAATTAGTTTAGAGAAAGAAAACGAATGTCACATCAAATATATTATAACCATTGAATTTAAGAAGGGGGGAAGTATTTGTCTGTAAAATTACTCATGACAGTTGTTCCATTTGCTTTATTTTTTAAAAAAAATCAGTAATATTCTATAGAGAAATGCTGTGGTAATTACATTTTTATCAGAAGCAGGAAGACTAAACCTATGCAAGTCATAATTTGATGGACACTTGAAATCAGTGTAAGTCAGCTCTAATGCCAACAGCTTCAGTGGATCCTGCATTTCTGGAACCAATCTCTCATACCAGCAAACCAAAACAATGTACAACAGTGAAATCCTCCCACACCCCACACTCTCCCCTTGCAAAGGTGGGAAGTTGACTTCTTTTGGAGGGCGTGACAAATATCTGGAGCATTGTGCACATTCAGAAAGGTTCTGGGCAATAAACAGTGCCACAAAATTCCACATCACAACAGTTCAGAGCAATCTGTAATAGTATCACAGACTTCAATGAGATTATTCCCATTTTAGGCCAATAACCTGCCTTGGTCATGTTTGCACACAGCTAAGAGATAGGATTGAAGAATTTTTGCTGAATTAATCCCAGTAAGACCCAAAGACTATAAATAAATTAACTTCTCAGTGTTAATTTCTATCAGCTTCTGATACTACTTCTGGGTTTATTCCATAGTCATCTTGCACCGTTTGCAACAGAAAGATCATTATGAAAAAATAAGAGTGCAAATCATCAGTTTCAAATGCAGTGGTTCAAAACTCCCCCCTGTGACAGCCTAAACATCAGCATTAACCAAAATGTGTACGTGGATTTTTTTCTGAACCAAACAAGGTTAAAATGAAAGCCCTTTTTACACAAGAGATTGAGAGCGATGGCACATGGCTGAGACAGGGTTGAGCTCCAAAGAACATCACAAGTGTTCCCAATGTCATTTACAGCAGAACTCTGCCAGCAGAGAGAGCAGGACACAGGAAAACATCCCCACCACAATGAGCCTCACAGGACTGAGCGTGCAGTGCAGAGCCACAGTCACCTTTGCTACTCACCACTGTTTACACAAAGCAATTCCACAGCAAGTTAAACATCTAGTAAGGTTCACAGGTTGGGGCTTTTTTTGCTTGGTTCCTTTTTTTTTTGTTGTTGCCTTAAACTTTTAGATGGTAAAGGCAGTGAACTTTATTCCTGTACATCTGTCAGTGTTTGTATTCACTTATCTGTTTCTGGTATCGATCACAGTGTATTTACTTTTTTCTTTCTTACTTTTTACATCAATATTTTCAGTTATTTCTTTTTTTATATCAGTTTTAGCATCATTTTATATAATGGCCACAATATATCAATACAAACTTTTCCTTCCCAAGGAATGGTGAGCATTCAGATGCATCAGGCTGAAGCACATTCAGGGCTGGAAAAGACAATGGACAGGCAATAGCTATGAATACACTTTTAAGAATCTTAATCTGAAGCAGCAGTTACTACAAAGGGCCACACAGAGACAGAACAGAACTTTTTCCAGGTCTTTCCCTCATCATTTCCTTCAGGACATTGCTCAGAAGGCAGGATTAGAACCATAACTGTATTACATCAAACGCAGATCTAACACTCCGAGCATCTCATGGCAACACTGAAGTGAGCAAAGCATTTATGAATAAATATGCTTCTAAAATATGAAAATTGAGAGTATATTGCAATCTTCAGACTACAATACACAATCCTCAAGGTTTTAAAGAAATCACTTGAGCTGTGATTTATGAATATGAATTTATGAATGCTCCAAGCCGTTCCAGAGCAAAGCCAAAGCTTTATGAAATCATCAGTACTCATGGGGTCACTTATGCCTCAGCAGGGAACCTGCAACCACAAGTGAAGGCAGAAGTTTCTGAGCCTCATGGCAGCTTTCAGAGACCAAGTTTCAGCAGTTGACAGAAAGCAAGCAGTTTCAGAGACCAAGTTTCAGCAGTAGCACAGACTCAAACCCAGCAGAACAAGGCAATCTCTCTAAACTCAGCAGACAGCAGCATAAAAGTGACCACACCAAACGCTTCTGCCTGATGTGGGGATCTGACTGCAGAACACGATTTGGCAGCCCAACCCCAGCCCTGAAACACGAGTGTAATTCTTAATGTGGCCTCAGATTTCACCTATTTCTGTTATCAAATGGGCAAAATCTGGACAAGAGAAAAAAAAAAATCTGCAAGAAAAGCAAACCTGAGGTGGCTGAGAGGCCTCAGCTGAGGGCAGAGGTACCCAACAACTGTGTGCCTTTGGTTTGGTCTTGTTTTGAACTCTATTTAGTCACTCACAGGTGCTCTCAAAACCCTAGCCCACGCCTCTACAAATTCCAAAGCAGCATGAAAATGTGCTAATTACATTTCTGTGGCATGATACAAACACTTTGGCTGAACGGTGACTGGAGCTCAAACTTTGGACTTTCCACTTCCAAAGCAAACATGAGAGAACTGACCCACTCCTCACCTCTTTGCCTGCCCCACACATTCCACTTTCAAGTGTCCAGTTTAACCTCTAAAGAAACACCTCCACAGCAGCACTTGGATGTATAATAAGAAAAAGATCAAAATTAATCCATCGCAATTCATGACTGCATCATCTCCTTCCCCAAGTGAAGCACAGGCAGCAGCAGGCTTGCTGCTGGGACTGCACCTCTGCTCTTCCCCCAGAGCACTGAGCACTCCCCAGAGGAAAGGCTAGAGGCTCTTCCTCCTTTCCTCTCTCAGTTTAGTCTCCTGTTTTTCCAAACGTGACTTGCAGGTGCATCCATTCTAATCCCTAAAGAAGCTGGAGGTTCCTTTTTTATTAACAGTGAAAAGGCAGGCACTAGTAGGCTTCAGGAGTGTTTTGCTGTGAGGCTGCCCTGGGCTGGACATAGTAATAGCTTTGCTTTGGTTTTTTAAAACACTTTATAATGAGGAAATTGAGACTATAAATACATTTCCAAAATTATTCTTTCTCTGTATAGCCACCCTATTTCAATACAAACATTGCCCTTACTCTTTTGTTTGAAAACAACACAAACATCTTTGTGGTTGTTTGTAGTTCCTGCCATTCTCCTCAGAAATTTGCAGACCTCCTCACCTCCCTATAATTTAAATACTACTCTTTACACCTCTTATAACAATGAAAACAGAATTCTGAGCAACATTGCAAGGTGTGCACTCAGTAGCCCTCAAATACTGCTTTGAAATTATTTTGTTCAGACAGCATATTTTTTACAGCTTTATTTGTACTCATAATTCTGTTCCTTTAAGCGGTATCATCTCCTTGACTTCCCTGCAGGTGTTGACAAATGAGGTTTTAAAAATTAGAAGTACAATGCCAGTTGGCTTCATAAGAACTGAAAGTCTTAATTCTGTGGAAATATATGGTATTTATAAATTATTCTTGTAACAGTCTGACTGCTTTGCTATGTTAAGCAGTAGCAAAAACTAATTCTATTTCTATTTGTTCTAGCAGTGGCATGGATTTTCTTTTTCTGAGATGTGGAAGAGTAAAAGTATAAAGACTTGTCCACTTGGTTTTTTTTACCAACACGAAAGAATAGAGCTGTGTCACTAGTGAGGAAAATCTCTATTAAGCTGTCAGTTATGATATAATTTGCCTTAATAATGTGTAGCAACTGCAAGCTGAAAAAGTGACAGATAACGCAAAGACATGTCACAGACGTGAAATACAGAATGGCAATTAGCATGGAATGAAAGAGCATGGGGATGAAAATGAGAAGGATTAATTCCTTTATCCATAGATACAGGTGGATACTATATGTGCAGAACAGAAAATCCGAGAAAGGATCGTGGACATTCTGTGACCTCTGCTTTGCCAGTGCATTGCTCTGCCTGCTCTGATTTTGCCATGGACAAAGCCCTGCCTTTGGGTTTCTCAGGGCACAGCAGCTAAAGATGGTGTTATTTCCACTCCTTCTGTAGCAAGGGAACAGACAGGGACTGGACAGACACTGGGCATTTGCTCCTGGAGACATCCAAACACATTTTCCATGGAAAAAGAAAATGTTTGTGGGTAACACCACATACTGAAGTCTGATGTGTAATGATTTCTGGCTGACAGTGCAGGTCCTTGCTTTCCACCTGGTTTTCAGGTGGAGGAATTAAACTTTTTCATATGCAAAGTGACAGTCACATGAAAGTACTCAGAGTCTCTGCTTCCAAAACTAACAAGATTATACAACACACAAGTGTACAAATACTATTATCTCTATTACTCTCCTTATAATAACATTTTTGAAATGTGTGAGTGACAAATAAAAGCAGCAACTTGCAAGAACTTTTTAACTGAACTTAAGGAGTAAGGATAACAGTCTGTCAGTGTTAGGTCTTACCAGTGTCTAAGCTACATCTTTCTTTAGAAAATATAACTGAAGTAGAATGAAATGTTGAACTGACAAAAAGATCTGACATCCCTTTTAAAACAGAGGAAACAATTCAGCCAGAGGAAAAGATGACCACAGCATCTACTGTATACTGAAACTAATGTAAGAAATATAACAGTCCCAATCATTTCAAATTATTAAAAGCAATGACATTTTAATTATTTAAGGGTGTTTTTTAGCTTAAAACTAACACTTTGAAAATTAGATCTTTGAAATGCGATGTGGAGTAGAAGTAAGACAACAGGACAAGTGCCATCTCTGGTACACATTCTCAACTGAACTAACAGCAATAGTTAGAAGTAAAATAAAGAGAATATCAGATCCTACCTAGATTTCACACAATTTGGATTAGATACAGTTAATGAAAGGGATGCATGTTCAAATAGTGCTGGCCAAAGAGGGTAGAGCACACTCAGCAGTGGAAGTTCTAGTGTGAAGTCCTTAGGATGAGTTAATTGACTTATGGGTATCCATCCACCTGTATATTTTCAGCATATTAAGACAGATGTATTTGCTGGATCAGTATGTGCATAGATTATCTGCCATGTCAAGTGCCAAGCTGCCAAATGCAGAAGAGAAGCCTGTCAGAAGCAGCTCTCCTTGCATCAGGAGTAGATACAGAAGTGTCATTTGGAATGAGTCCTTCCTACTGGCTACCCTCCCTGCTAGATTGCTTCTTGCTTGGTTTTCATCCACAAGGCAGCACAGAGTACCCTGGGATAACTTTTCAAATGGAGAAGAGAGGTGCATACAAAAGCAGAGGCACTGACTATGCAGGAAGAATCCTGTAAAAACCAAAATAATTCAGTAATTATTCTTCATCTGCTAAATTATGGAGAGTCACACCCCACACCTGCAGCTGGCCAAAGAGCACATCAAAACAAACCAAAAAATTGCCAGAAATTAATACACACGATACAATCTATGCATTGGTTACTTCAGTTCTCTCCAATGCACTAGAGTAACTGCTCTGATCTCAACATACCAGATGGGATTTTAATGATGTACCAATACAAAAAATGAGCACAGCCACATTAAAATCTATTTCCATGCACTATTATCTGAGTAGGTTTACAGAAAAGACTTAATTTTAAGAAGGAAGTTATTTTCTCTTCACTAACAAGCTACCCCTTTCATAGCAGTCACCTTTAGAAATGAATTCAATTATCCATTCAATTATTCAGTTAGTCACAGTCACACTTTCCTGTTTTTCCTCCAGCAGAGGGGTGTTAACTTTGACTAAATCTACCCCACATTCACACATATTTTCCACAGGGACAGAATTGGGTACATATGGCACTCACTGCTTGCTTACCCCTACAGGGAACCATCATTGCATCACGCTGTGAGGTCACACTGTAAGAAGATCATTTAAATTTCCTCAGGACCAAAGTAATTCTTCATTAAAAAAAAAAAAAAAAAAAAAGAAGACCGAGAAAGTGGGTTTTTTACCCACAGGATTTTGGAATCACATGGAGAGCACAATTTTATATGTGGAATTTGTGAAACACAGATGAGACAGTTCAAGAAAAATGGATATTAAACAAAGCTGGGCAGAAAAAACTCCAAACCAGTCCAGCACTTTTACAATAACCCCACAGCAAAACGAGGACAGTACAGGAATGAAATGCAGGAACAGGAAGTACTTGCTTACAACAAGAACTTTCTTAAGCTTTCCCACTGATAAAAACATGTTGGAGAATTATTTCTTCACAGTGTCTGTGGTGCCCTTTCCCCCACCCTGAAGCCCCATTGATATTCAGTCTGACAATAACAGATTGCTGCAGCCTGAAGCTTTTTAACCTCACCCTGACTGCAGAGACTTTGTGCCACAGGGGCTGCAGTGCCCAGGTCCCCCTGTGTCACCCCAGCCTGGACCATGGCTACTGCACCAACACCAACCTGCACCAGCTTTCAACCCTATTCCAGCACTCCAGAGAGAGCTGCTGACACAACTCCTTTTTCAAAAAGAATGAAAAGATAGATCTACTTCAGAGTTACGAATAAGCTCCAGAATATGGAACCAAAAGAGATTATAGCAATTACTAATTTCAACCTACAGCCCATGCATTAGAGGTAATACTAAACTTGATCAGTTACAATTTCATAACTAATTTAATGCCAGCAATGTTTTTTCTCAAAGGAGCCTGAGATACAAGTCTGGAGTTAGCGACTCCCACTGCACATAAATACCTTGTACATGCACATATCTGCAACATGTGCCTTTAATGAAAATGTCTTTATGACCAAGGGGAAACACCTCCCTCTCAAATCCCCACTCCTTTACTGTCGTGAATAATTTGCTATAAAATATCAACTATGATGCTTTCCCTTGCTCAGCCTGGCTGAGATGTAATTTGCCATCCCAGACACCTCTACAGCCCATAAAATTCTGTGCCTGCGTTCATATTACTAAGACTTAATGCCTACATGCCAAAGCCACAAACACCCAGTGCTCTGGGATTACCTGTATCTAAGAGCAGTCCTTCAAAATAATGGATGCTGTACATCACCCCAATGAAAAATCCATAAGGAACTGTCATTCAGGAAAGCACTTAATCTGAGGGGATAGAGATTTACTGTCCTGTTTGAGGCACTGCTTCCCATATTGGCCATGTTTGCCAGAAGACTCGTTTGCATGCTGGTTTTGTTGTTTCCTGGGTGGAGAGGGGAGTGTCAGACAAGCCCTTCCCTCGGGTGGCAGGGGGACAATCCGGGGAGCCTTGGGCACACGGAGCAGGGGACACAAACCCTGCCTGTCCTCCACAGCTGCAGGAGCACAAAGGAAACCAGGCATTGCAGCACCAGCAAATGATACAAGAGCCATACAAAAATGGCAAAGAAACAGTTAACAGATTTAGAAAAATGCTAAAAAAATATTTTCTATTTTATATCACTAGAAAACCAAAGCATTTCAAGATTTGTTTAAAAACCAAAAACTAAACAAAACCAGAAAGCAAGACAACAGCATAGATGACATCAGGAAGACAGCTTTAGCATGAAGGCAGCTCCAAAATAATCAGTTGGGATATGAACAACTGACAGGAGACTCCAGATCCCACATATGAGGCCAATACATTAATCTCTAGTCTATGGGTTTCTCTTGGGGATTTCTCTTTCAAGTTACCACTTTCATCAGAGACCTGAGGAAATACTCAACAAAAGGCTCATCAAGGCTGGCATATTTTACTGTAAAATTTCACAGTCAATAAATCACTGTTTCTGATAAAGCACACTGTGCTGAAAAAATTATCATCTTCTCTTATATCCTTCCAGAGGATAACTGGTTTCTGCAGTAATGGGCTTGCTCTGTCAGGGAGAGCAGTTTCATTAAAACTTTGTTCTCATTAGTGCTGGAAGGTGCTAAACAGCTATGAGGTGCTGTGCCTACTACTGGCATAATGCAAAAGCACTTAAGGGTCACGAAGTGAAAAACAATGTATTCAAAATTCTGAATATTCAAACCCAAAATGCACACAAAATTATGTAAGCACATGACAGACAGAGATAATGTGGTTTTCCAGGCCTAAAACAAAGCATGAATCAACCTGATGGCTCTTCCACTGTCACCACTGCCCTCTGGCAGATGTACCCTACAAGGACTGAGCTCTGGGTTGACATCATCCCCACCTCTCCTGGAGCCCACAGTCCCCAACAGCCACCACAAAGTCCCAAAGCAGTACAATCTGTCTGAGTTATGCCCCCCCGCCTCCACTCCTGATTGATGGTGCAGCCACAACAGTTAAAAACTGACAATGGAAAGAGCTACATGAAAATTGCAAGTGATAGTAAAAATGTTTCCTAAGAAAGGAGGCTGTGTTTGCAAACAGGTAATTTAATTTCCTGGCGCTGCTTTGTAAACTGAAGTTTGTGAAATTAAAGTGAGATTTGTTTTCATGCTAAAATCCACTGGGAGGCTGATTATGCTGAAACACACTTCACCAAGTGTTGAAGGAACAAAGAGGAATGCAAAGAATGTTTCAATATATGGAAACTGCATATTAAGTAACTCCTTGATTTTCCTAAATGAATACACTAAAATGAAAAAAAAAAATTCTTATAGAGCCAAATTAAGATTTACCACAGAGTAATGAGTAACTGCAAGTGAAATTATAGCTCTTTAGCCAGCTCACTTTATGTTAATTTCATTGCTAAATACTTTGACGAGAATTTCTTATGCAAGAATTGTGTTGCTCTCCTTCCATAAGGCAGGTGCAGGTAAACTCATGCTGTGGATCTGCCCAAGTCCCAAATAAATTCTTATCTTCATTGCCACAATGATTTGATATTGTCTTCACATCCCAGTCACCCATTTTTCCACCAGTTTCATCCACATATATATATATATATATACACACATATATATATATATATAAAAACTATCAAACCATTAGACAAACCAGAACAAGAAAGTTCATTTGTCTCCAAGACTTCATCCATCTTCACACTAAGAAACAAGTTGTTCTACTTGCAGGTATTAATCATCTGGGATCAAAACGAATACAGAAAGGCTTGAACCTAGACAATGATGCATCAATATAGAAATGATTAAGTTCTGGAGATTTCTTCTCATTTGAACTTCAAGCAAAACCAAGAAAGGATATGGAAGAACCAGCAACAACTGCATGTTTCACTTGAGCTAAAGTATTCAGTACTGTAGAGGTACAACATTTTAAACACTTTAACAGCAGTGCATCCTCACCCAAAACCTGTGTGGAGCTTTTCTTTTACAATCCTGATGGGAGTTCTTTTGCCATTTCTCCCTCTCTCTTTCCATTATTGATGAGAGGGGAAAAAAAACCATCTTGGCTTACCTCATGAGCAGATCTCAAAATGACATCCAATTCAAGGTGCATGCATAATAATCTCACGTGATATCAAGTTGTTCACGAATGAAAATTTCAGCAAATATTTTTGGTAAATTTCTATAAATGTGGAGCTTGGGGTTTAGTTTTAAAACAGTACATTTTGAAACACTTCTCTTGGAAAATGAGTAAAAGTGCTCCCAAGAAATGTTGCTGAGTGGTTCAAGTCACAAAATAGTAGAGGTGTCTCACCCTCAGAGTTGCAAGAGATTCAGCTGAGGGTATTTCCTTCCAGAAGTTGTCCAAATCTCAAATGAATTAACAGGCAAATGGTGCAGGCATCAACCCACTGGAATTCTGCACTGCCTGGGTGCTTCCAGCAAGCCTTCCCAGACTGCCCTTAGGAACCTTATCCTAGCAGATGGATTTCACTCAAATGGCCCCATCTGTCATTTCTCATTGGTGTGGCTGCAGCTTGAACTCAGAGAACACCTAGGGCACATTTTCATCAAAATGCCTGGCTAAGCAATCCAAGAGATGAAAGAGATAAAGAAGATAATGCTCCAAATCTTACACTGAGCAGAGAGTCTGACCCAAACAAAATGAAATTCTGCCAGATTCGCTCAAGTTAAGAGATGGGAATAGAATATTCCCCCCTGTTCCCTTCACCCAATGAGCTGCAGAGGTATTTGGCAGAGGGAATTTTCTCCTTCCTGTCATTTCCTATTTTCCAGGGTTTGGCCATCTGTCCACTATTAGGTCCCTTTGAATGAGAAGCCAGTTCAGAAGCACAGAGTCATTTTCACAACTGTTCTCTTGCAGGGCAGATAAGGACAGAAAGGGATGATTAAAGCTTTTGCTGGCTAACAATAAAATAAAGCAGGAGGAGGAAAAAAGAGCTGATCTGATTCTTGCGAGACAGAGGATGGTTTCAAACTACTGCTGCCCATAATTAGCCTGTCTGGAGGAATGGAATCCACCCCACACTTAGCAGCACAGCAGTTCCATTTCAAATTTAAAATACCTGCATCTATTACAATGCCGTCATTCCAAGCACATCCAGTCAGATGCAGACATTCAATTTCCAGTAAAGAAGGTGAATAATACAGATGGTGCACACAGCTCCAGAGGACAAACCTCCACCTTTTCAGAAAGGGACACTTGGGGCTCATCTCTCCCACAGAGTTCCCCTCTTTCACAGGCAATTCAATATGCTGGCACCTAGTACAGACTATTTTTTCCTTTTCCTTTATTTTCTTTTTTTCTCCTGAGAGTTTCATCAATATCAGGGCAGACAGTTATCAAACGCAGCAGTAGGGAAGGATAATACAAGTTTTCTGATAAGGCAGTATGGTCTGTATCAGGATGGTCTCTGAATCACAGTGTATTGTATTAATGTAATAAAAAAAAAAATAGATTTCAATTGACCAGAAAAAAGAGCTGTGTTTTTCAAAAACACATTAAAAACATGAAACACCAAAACCTGTTGAAAAAGCAGTGCTTTTCAGAAATGTAATTAATTTAACAATAAATCTGTGAGTTGCCAGACAAAACCCAGCCAGTTACCTGACCAGCCTTCACATCATTATGAATTTAAGCAAACATGTGTTGTCTGATAAGTGGCACAGCAGGTCAACAGTTAGGAAGCACAGGCACTCCCTTTGGAAGGGAGCTGGCCCTGAAGGAGCCCAGGCACAGCACGAGGCAAGGATCCTGCACTGCTGGGTGCTCAGAGCAGAGCAGGGAGCTTTCTCACAGCACATTATAGTTTACTCCTCCTTGCATGGCTTGACAAATTTCAAACAGCATCCATGTGTCTCATGTTATGCCAAAGCACCTCAGAAATGAACTATACTCAGATCCAAACCACATTCTGACACCAATCTCTGACAATCTTTTTCCTTGATCCCCTAGACTGGCACCCTAATCACCCCTTCAGATTTGAATCTACACGCCACAAAATGTGTATTTCTTAATATCAGCTGGATGATGCAAATACAAATTCAGCACTTGTGCCATGCTGAAACTGCAAGGCTGTAAGAAAGTTGCATCCTGAAGAGAACACGATGGAAAGAAGTGTGTAAGAACTCTCAGTGGAACAATACCCTCACAAAAAGCAATTCCAAATGCTCTGCATTAATGCAGGGAATTGCTACCAATAATGGCATTTCTGTTGGCATTTTAAAGCTACTTTATATGTAGAACATTTTATACTGACAGATATTAGACTATAATCAAGCCAATGCCAGGAATACTTTAGTGTGACAAGATCAATCACAGGAATCCAATAGCTTGGGTAATCATTCTGGTAACTCCAAAGCACTGGCAGAACTCAGTGGCTGTGCTTTCCCCCAACTTTTTATCACTAAGCCACAACATGATACAAAGCACCTTGTGATGCAGAGTGAAGATCACTTTCATAAAGATGAGAGAAGCGAGATGAAAAATAGGTAGAGCAAGAAATTATGCAGGAAAGATCATCAAGAACTGTTGGAACTGCACAAAGAGCTTCCAAAGCACTTGTCTGCAGCAGGCCTAATCCCAGTTAGCAATATCTTAGTTTGTTAATGGCAAATTCCCCTCACACTTAAATAAAATATTTATAGCAATTGATTAAAAATGTAACTCTATATAATGTCTCTCTATATACACATATATTCCATATGCATCTGAAGAGGCTGCTGGTGACTGAGACACGAGAGTCACAACACTGAGGTGAATCACTTACAAAATGTACTTCTGAGAGCTCAAGAGGGAATGCCTTGAGTGGTGGTAATTGCTTGTTCCCTCAATAGGGCTGGATTTAGAAATGAACAGTAGTAATGATATTCATAATGAAAATCCCTTAACTCTTTAGAGACCACTACTCTGCATACTATTCACTAACTACTGTATTAGTGATTTTTCACAGGACAGGGAGTTTCAGCATAATTTTTGTTCGAAATGCTACAGTATTTATTCACTTAATGGCTACTTTCATGCCCTCTAAGCAGTCAAATCAGCCTGGGGAAAAAAGTTCATCCAGGAAAGTTACAATAATCACACAAATTCATTCACCATTAATTTTGGCAGCAGATTCTCACACCTAGAGGACCTCTCAAGAGCCCAGGAGGAAAAAACAAATCAAAGAGCTGAGAATCCTGGGCCACTACCAAAGTCACTGGGCAGATTTAATGTAACACACTGAGACAAGGAGAACAAAGCTAATTAAATCAGCTATATCTCATCTAATTATTCCATTCTCCCACTTTTTGTTTTTAAGCATTAATTTTTCCATGTGTTAAACTCAACATAGCTAAAAGGACATTGTAATGGCTTTCATCATTCAGTAGAATAAAAAATATAACTTAGAAAGAATATGTTTCTCAGAATCAACTGCACAAGAATTTCACCACCACATATGAAAACTACTCAACTGTAATTTTGTGATTAAAAAAATTAAAATTCACTGAAAAATGCTATCTATTAATGGCAACCCAAAACATTATTTTAACAGACAACAGAACCTTAGTGTGTCACATAGGTGCAATAGAGGGTCACCCAGTAATCAGGCCACTGTTGAACCCGATACAGGAAAGATGATAAAAATTGAATTCTCTGTCATAGACCTGCTATTGCCCACTGAAAAAGCCATTTTTGCACAGAATGATAATGAGGCCAGACCTTCTAATCTTCCTGTTATATTAAAAAAATAAGTAAGCTTTACTGTGCTATTTTCAACATGGAGAAAATGTGACAAGTGTACCCATTAGAGGTCAACCCTGTTAATTACAGCTCCAAGAGCCATGTGAACTAGGAGTGGACTGTGGTGGCACAGCTTTGTTCTGTGTACCTGTTTGAGTCAGGCTGTCAGGATGTGCTGGGCTGAATTCAGCCCTTCCTGGCTCTCAGTGTACCCTTGGTGTCTGAGATGCCACTTGGAGACACACAGGGCTGGGCAAGCAGCAGATCAGCACAGCAGGCTGTGGGATGTGACATCTGTTGCTGTGACATTCTGTGCTCCAGCCTTAGTTGGAATCTTCTTTTCTTACTTTGTCAGGTCTTTGAAGAATAGAAGTCCCAGATAAGGCAAGGCTGGGTGTGTGCACACTGTCTGCAGCCAAACTCACCAGGATACAAAATCTATCATTCAGGACTAGCTGTACACAATGATATATTGCTATTTCCTTTATCATACTTTGAAAACCACCGCTTCAGTCCCTCATGTATATGTATTTTGATCCCCATTTATCAAACGGCAGCAATGTCCTCTTCTGCTGAACTAAACTGCAGTGGGTATCAGCTCTCCCCTCAGCACACGGAGCAGCCAAGTGAGCTCACTCCAAGAGACCTGATCCAAGGAGGATAAAGGCTTCACCTCTGACATTATCAAGATAACACTTTGAGATAGAGCAAATGGATAATTTTGCTTATACAGTTTGTTTCCCCCTTTTTAAGGACAAGATCTAGAACAAAAGATTAATTGGAACAGAAATGGCAGGATGCTGATTAACGAAAAAATTATCTAATTCTAAAGCAGGTGTAATTTCAAAGATTTCAGGATATAGGTCTAAGTCTTACATCTGTTTTTCTGTGTAAATAAAAGTAATACTGTGATTTCAATAGCCAATACAGAATATACTGAAATAATTTTCATTAGCACAATATTAAGCTGCTATCAACACATTTTTTCAGCAAACATCTCTCTCATGTTCAGCCTTTCCATCTTCAAGGCACAAAGATAATTTTCTTCAATAAAACAATTTAATTTAAAAGATTTTATCCACATTTCACAGTCTGCTCATGACCTACTTTGTATTTGAACTAAAACTAATCATATTTCCCATGCATTTTACAGAATAATAAGATCAGGAACCAATTGGAGAGAATGGAAAAATGCCACAAAAGATGCTTCCACACTGCTTCAAACAACCTTGAAAAGCTCCATCTCCAAGTCTGAAACACGAAGTTTCTGCTTTGGAGGCACAGATAGCTTGAGTTTTGAAAATCTGCATAGGTTAATTAACACAGACCATGGCCTAAGCAAAGCCCAGCAGCCAGAGGAGAGCGGGAAACGCTTCACAAATATCATCCCTGCAATCACCATGAGGGCAGAGCAGCCCTGGCAGCCTTGAGCAGTCCTGCACCTCTGACCAGCTCTCCTCCCTCTCCTGATTTCTCAAAATTCCTGCTCCAGCAGTCCCCAGCAGCAGCAGCCCCAGGCTCTGCCCCCAGCTCCAGGGCTGGGCACCAACACGCCCAAAGAGGTGCAGCATGGAGACATAAGCATGGCTTATCACCATTCTGGAAAGTCTCAGCAGACTATTAGCATTCCTAATCAAGTTGAAAGGTCTAAACCAAAAACTTTGCAAAATTTGACATTCTTTCATTTTCCAAAGGGCTTGCCAGTTAGGAAATGTAATGGGGTTGCAGTCTGTTAAACAAACAGACAATTTGAGAAGGAAATCTTGCAAGGTATGAAACAGCATTTTTCAGTAGGGTATGCTATAACAGCAGTTCCACTGTTAAAAATTTAACTAAATAAATTATGCAAGTTTGCTAGAAAAAGTAGTAAATATGAGAAATGTAGTTAACATCCCAGGGTTTTTTCCAAAAATAATTCCAGTGAGCAAGTCCAGCTGAGCACCTTAGTTTCAGCCGTACCAATAGGCAGCACAAAGGCATAAATGCTGCTCTCAAAACTTTCTGGTATCTCATTATCTGATAAATAAGACAGTGGGGTTTTTGAAGCATGCCTTTGTTTCTTTAAAGTAGACAAAATAGCAATCTTGACATTTTAGATACAGCCTTTGTCAAGTTGATCAGAGCAAATGCCCAGTTTGTTGATTAGTTCCTGGTTTGCTCTGATGATCTGAAAGGCTGATGATTTGTATGTGCTGAACCTTTACTGAAAGGCTCCCCAAACTTCAGACCTCTTAATATCTCTAAAAAGAGCGTTCAGATATTTATTCATTACTGCCTATATCCTGCAGACCAAAATGCAAGGAATTCTGGGTTCTTTAAAACTTTCTGCTCCTGCCAAGTCAGACTATTAGCCTTTCAGAGCACCGTGGTGATACAAACTGCTGTGCATTACCACAGTGGAGTGAATGATTTATTCATACCTCAGGCTCTCTTTTTTTGCCCTGTATCAAGCCACAACAGAATCTATACTGGATTGCAAATCATAATGACCTATGACCAAAACCCAAGGGCAAACCTGCCACTTTTATGGATACATAAATGATTAATAACTGGGAAAGGAGAGAATTGCATGTATTATTTGCTATATTAAATCATCTTTCTAAAGTGTGTTGTATTTCAGGTTGCAACAAGTGAAATCACAGAGGAATACAAAAATCTGAGCCTGCTATTACTGCAAATGTGAGAGAGAATGAGAGCCCATGGACCAGTAGATTCCACATCACCACTCATGTTCCCATTTTCACAATGCCAGAAGAACAAATCCTTCACATTCCTTCAAGCCTTCTCTTTAGCCTTCTCCAAAGAAAAATTTTAACAGCAAAAATAACAATCAGTTCAACAAGAAATTAAGTATTTAATGAAGTAAAGCAAAGATTGTCTTAAATTGGGTAAGTCCCCTTTTGGTAATGCAAAAAAATGCAATTCTCTCCATCTCTCTATCAGTTTTACCAGTGTGAGAGCCTGAATTTGTCAGGAAAAGTGACTTGATGTGCTCTGTCTGAAGCACAAGGAGCAGCACTTGCCATTTCAGCACTGCACAGACAGGTCAGCTACACCACTGGAAGAACTTACACCAAGAGCAAGTGCTCACCATCTCACTGCACATCATTTCTCAGCAGCTTGGACTGTACCAGTATAAAATAGCATATTCAAATAATTTTTAAAATTTCATCGTGTTCACAATTATCTGTAAATTATTTATTCTTTGCTCCAGTCAATACATGCAGAAAGTTCAAAGAGAACAGCACAGAGCTGCATTAGTAGGTTTTTATCCTGTGGTGTGCTATGAGGATGCCTACAAAGCCCTACTAAAAGCTTTATAATACAACTGGAGCTTTTGATCCAAACTGGCAAGTTCCAATGCTTCCAAACCACACAGTGTCCATGAAAACACAACTGGTACAAAACCAGGAGCAGCTTTCATTTTTAATCAGTTCTGTTTGGCTGATAACTCCCAGCAGCCTTTCCCACCACTGCAGCTGATAACACTCAGGCACTTGCTGAGCTCCCTCATTACAGATTTCTCCAAACTCAGCACAGCTTCCTCTGGCACCAGAAAGCAGGAATCACATCCCACTGCTCCCAGGCAGGGATGGGGGAGCAGCAGTCACATGGAGCACAAGATTCATGAGCTGTCTCTCCACTAATCAGTGCACGAACATCATATTAATCAAAATACCAGCAACAAGGCAAAGCATCAGGCCAGGATCCAGATGGTAACTCTGCAAAAATGCCGAAATGTGTTACCTGTTTACAGGGTGGCACTGCAATGTTGTGCTCAGAGAAAATGGGTGTGTAATTCTATGCCAAGATAGGTTAAAAATCCATGTATTTCAGGGAAAATTCTTCTTTTCCCTGAAAATAGAAGCATACACATGCAGAACAGTGGATTTGTACTTGCCAGTACTCATCTTTCTTCTGCACTATCCCCAGTCATTCCACTCTGGGAAAAAAAAGAACCAGTTTGATCACACTGTGTGCCCTCATCAATGAAGTACTGTGACATTAAGGTTGTCAAATACCTTTGTTTTCTAATAGAGCATCATCACCTCTCCGTATTAATTAACCTCATCCACCTGTAATTCCAAACCAGCAAGTGAAGCTAAGAAATACACACAAATTTGAGGAATGTGGCACAGGAGGAAACAGGGAGAACAAATGCAGATGTAGATCACTAACAACCTATTCTCAACCACCTCTCACATTTTAGGGTGTCATTGAAGGACAATGATAAAAAGAATAAACAAAGGGGGAAATCCCTACCCAGCCATGTGAATTCAGGAGTTTTTTCCCCAAGACACCAGGCAGGTGGGATGGATCTCACCCTCATCAAATGAAGGATGTTGGCCTTTGCATGCCCTGCAACCATCCAGGGAAAAATTAGCCACTGTAAGATTCTGCTTCCTCTAAAACTTGGCAGTGGCAATCACCTCAGAAATCCCTCTGCAAAGCTGTTATTACTCCTTCAGCAGTTGGCACGAGTTTACTCCTGAGCAGCAGCTCCATCTGAAGCTGCCTCTGCTTTGAGCTTTGTTCAGAAGCTTCTTTCTGTTCCTCAAGGGCTTTTTTCAGTTAATCCTACCTCGTGCAGAGGGACCACGCTCACCTTCTGCAGCCCTGACTCCCCCAGGTAGTGATAATCCACCAAAAGGAGGGTGTTTGGATTTCAAAGCACTCAAGTTTCAAAGTGCTAGCCTAAGTCTGCCAAATTCAGTCCCAGATGGAATACAACCAAGCTGAGCCAAGCTGGGAAGTTAAACTGCAAATCTATCCCCTGTTCTGCTGGGGAACAGGTCACAGTTAAGGCCTATTACCTTGAAATTGCCTGGGTTTTATTTCAGACACCAATACTTACAGGTCTGTAACACAAGTTTAGGGTTTAATGTTTACTTAAAACACACAGATTTTAGATTCTCAAAGTCTCGATTATTAGAAGCTTTTTCCTCCCCTTCTTTTTCTGTGTTTCCAACTCCCAAGGAGTCCAAATACTGCTTCTGAATCTCTAATCCTTTACAATTCAAACCATGTTGAGTGTGCCAGTCACAAAATTAGTCTGATTTGCAAAGGAGGCGCAGCTCAAAAGTAAGAAGAAAGCAGCATGTGAAATGATTACTTCATTTAGAGAGGAGGTGGGCAGAAATGAAAGTTACCACAAGATCAGAGAACCTTTTATATTGATTAGAGTTTAAAAGGATAACAAGAATAAAGAAGCCTGTGCAGAGTTAGTACAGGGTAATCACCACTAATGAGTTATCGTTAGAAGATGCATTCTAATGTCATGAGGGATCTCAAGCACGGAGCTCCAAGCACAGGGAGGAAGGAGGATTTATGGAATATGGGTATTCACAGCAATGGGGAAGTTTACCCACCTGAGTACTGGATTCCTCTCTGAAGAACAATTAGGTCATTTCCATTTCTTTTTTTTATCTTTAATCTTACAGTTCTGAAATTGTTTCAGGACAGCTATTCTCCCAAAGCCCCAGTAAACAGAAGCACGTGCCTTTACGAGTTCCATCATTAATTAGCTTTTACATATCATTATGATTTCAGCACACTAAGCAATCACTGCTAACTTTGTGCAAAGCAGATCAATGTTGCCTTAAGGTAAAAATAACTGATCAGCTCCAAAATCTGCATTGAGTTGCAATGCAAGGCAAGCAGCTTTTATGCAGTGTCCTTTAGATTGTGTGATGCCCTGGGAGGCTTGGATGTCAAAATGCACTTGGGATAATTAAAACCAAGGTCAAATTAACAGTGTTTCTAGTTTATTTTATGACTAGGTATTACATCAAATTTCCTAATATCAGCAAATTGGGTGTCTAAATCTGAGCTGCAAAATTAGTTCTAAACTTCAGATAATTTAATAAGGGTCGTGGAGAGGTTAACATCTATTTAAAAGAAGAAGAAACTAATAGTGGGTGCTACACTTTTCTCCTGAACCTCCTATACTATGGCTGGGGTTCCTCAGCTTCCTTAGCACATGACTCTTTTTCTTTCCTTTGTAGCAAGAATTACAGGTAAAAACAATTTATAGAAAACAGTGCCATATGCACAGACCAGAGGTAATATTTATTTTGCCAGTACTCTTGCAATAATTACTAGAGGGAAGAAAAGAATGAGTGCTCTAAAAAGTAAAATACAATGTAATTACAGGCTTATTTTCCTTCCCAGGAATGCTTCAGAGCCTGGTATAAGCCTGGCTTTATTTCTTATTGTGGCAATAAGAACCTGCAGCACAATTAAAGGTTTGCAAAGCCCTAAAAGGGTCAGATTGCTGTGGGCATCATGCCAGCTCTGTCATGGGGGAGACTCAACTTGTACAGAAGGTGTTGAATGTAGCAGAGAACTAACGCCCTTCAGAATCTGGGGAAAAGAGCTCTCCCTGAATAGATTTTACTTCATAAATAGATTTTACATTCCACAGACACATCCATTTGAATCTCAGGTTTGCTGTGGATGTGCCCCAAATCACAACAGGTTGGACAGACTTGTAGCTGTGAAGCTTCTTGATGGGATTTGGTGGAAGCTTGAAAGTTTGATCCAAACACTATTTGCAGTGCACCTTCAATGCTTTCCTTACATGATTCACATTAGTCATCTGCAGTCAAAATCTCAGGAGTGGCTGCAATTACACAGATTTGAGTAAAACAAGCTTGAAGTTTTCTGAGACCTCAGAATATAGAAGGGACCTTAAAAACTACTTCCATTCAGATTACAACTCAACTAGGGGAGGAAAGGGATGATAGCCTGTTCTCCTTTTCTGAGGCTTGGTCCATTAGAATTAATGAAGGATACTTAGCCCAGATATCCACAGAGACATAAAACCAGTGTATTTTTCTCAGAAAGGATGCCCTTTAGTGACCTGTGTTGGACAGATCTTCAGATCTTTAACTTAAACTCTGCAATTATAAAAATAATGGTCCATCAAGGTCTAAAAATCTGACAATTCATTACATTTGTCTTAAGGAAATGCTCATGAGACATTAAAAACTCAGAGCACAAAACAACCCTTGAGCTGCACCCACACAAATCATGGGAGGTCACAGGACTTGTGTTTTCAGGGAATGCTGAAGACCATTCCTTCATCACTTCCTTCATCACTTCACCACCACCAAAGGCTGCTCTGGAAGGAGGGCCAGGCTCTCCTACATCCCATTTTGGGGTGATGCTGCCCTGAAATCCCACAGAGACTGGATCATTCATCAGTCTTCCAGCCTGGGATGTTTGTGACTGATGGATTTCTACCATCACATCCACCTCAAACACCTTCCTTTCTTCCTGCTTCAAAGCTTGGGTCATAGCTTGATGTCTCTTTAATTTTGTTTTGGGGTTGGCTTTTTTAAAAACTCCCTCCTTTCAATCCTAAACAGTACAAGAAAAAAACAAACCAAAACCAAAATCCCAACCTTCATAAACCCAACACCAGAGCAAAGCCTCCAAACACTCCCACCTGTGAACTCTTCAGTGCCTTCATTCCCCCTCACACCCCAAAGGTGATGTCTTGGTTTTGAGCTGCTATTCCTGCTTTCATGTTCTTTACAACAGCAAGTATTTTTGTCATCGTTCAGCAGAGTCTAACTTCCCTAAATTTACAGTGCACAGCAGAAACATCACACGAACGTTCTGCTGATTTGTTTTTCAATTTGAAATTCATCACTCCCAATCTCATTCTGAAGCCCTCATTCAATTAAAGCCCCTTCATTGACTTCCATTAGACCAGTACTGATCCTGTTCCTTCCCTCACGATTCCACCATAATCTGGTTACTTCACACTGCAGCCATCATATTTCTCCTTTAAGTACCTAATCCAACAGAAAACTTTAAATATTTATAGCCCACAGACTAAGCAGTTATTCAAATGTGAAAGGAGGAATGGAAGAAAAGCACAGAATTGCCTGTTGTTCTGAGCAGTGCAGAAAAGCCCAGAGCCTCACTGTCCCTTTGGTTTCCTCAGGTGTTGGACACTGTCATGTTTAGCACTCTCTTCTCCCAGTTCAAAACAGATCACTCCAGTGGCCATCCCCAGCTTCAAGGTCTCAGCTACATCTCCTCCCCCTCAGCAACAAAGGCTCCTTTCTTACAGCATAGTTCCCAGTGCTTTCCCAACTTCAGTTTGAATGTTTCAGGTAATGGCACTTCCCCTGAGAAACTCCTCAGCAGCACTAAAAGCATCTATTTACAACTTTTTTCCCCCCTTGGTGTTTGTATTAATGATACATCTTTACTGCTCCCTGCTCACTGCTGTACATGAAAGAAAAGTTGAGTTCTTTATCTGTGCTTACATAGAAATAATATGTTGGCAATTAATGATATTATACATGTTCTGCTTTTCATAGTTCCTTCTCCTTCTAGTCCTCAAAATTTACCCCTTCCTTTTTTCAATTTTCTGTAATTTTTCCCTTATTTTTGCTGTAAATCTGAAACTGAATGCAGCATTCCCATTGTGGAATCAGAGCTGCCTACAATCTCATCTCTAAGTTAAACTTGTGGTCTCTTGCATCTGCCAGGTTTTTGAGTTTCTCTCAGAAATCCCCACCTTTCCCTTTCTTCTGTTTCACTGGTCACACATGGATCCCTTCAGTCCCCCAAGCTGTTCTTATCCATCCATCATTTTTCCCCCCAAATTTTCCATAGATCTATTAGGTATTATATTTTTCCAAATGGTGAGTAATTTTGATCCCTACTCTGATAACACCGATACAGCTTGTGATTTACATTCACTGAAAGATTTGTGCTGTGACACACATTCCTTCTTCCAGATGCTTAATAAACTTACCAAGTGAGGGATCACCTCATTTAGCACCTCACAAGACATTCCTGAAACCCCACCAAAGCACCTTACTCTGCCTGTGCTCTGTCATCTGCCTTTCCAGAACTGAAGCTGCCAAGAGTTGGATGAGAAGAAGAGCAAGAGCACACCCACAGCCTCGAGAGACTCAGAGACCAAAGGCAGCAAAACGACTGGTTTTGAGACCAGGAGTAGAGAATCAGAAGCAAATACTGACAGGTTCACCAAAAAAGGCATGGAGATTTTGCATGCATTTCCAAACATGGAAAAGAACAATGCATAAGAAAAGGGGATAATTTTTTTTTTTAAGTTATTTTTATTTATGCCACAGCAATAATTCAGCTTTCCTGCTCTTTAATCCTGTGAGCAAAGATGGTTTTAAATGGACTTTACAGTTTAAAACTGCTACTCCCCCTTCCATGGATTTACTCTACATGTTTACAAGCTGCTGGAAAACCAGCAGAAATAGAGAGAAACACAAAACATAAGGTTCATCCTCAATTATTCCAGCAATTAGAGCAATTCCAACCACCTGTCACTCTTTAATGAGTAAGTGATCAGAGTAAAAGCTGTCAGGGTGCACGGTGACCTGTCCCAGCCCCTCTGACTGGGGAGGAGCTGGGGATGTCACCCTGCTGGATGGGTGGAGTTTTCTGATGGATGATCTCTGCTGTGGTTCCAGCAATCAGAGCAGCAGTGCAGGCATTGCTGCATGGCTGCTCCTCACACCTGCTTGGAGCCAGGCAAGAGCAGCTGCCAGCACGGGGTGACAGCAGCTCCACCCAGGAGAGACCTCCACAGCTCTAACCCCATCCCTCGGCTGGGACTTGCTGCTGTGGTCAGCCACAGTGCACAGCAATAGGCTTATTAAGCTAGGAAACAGACAGAAGTTAAAACTGATTTACTATTAATTAATAAAAATGTGTCACAAATCAGCCTGCAAAAGCATCTATTTGCAAATGAGACTGATGGAAGTCACTGGGCACATTAAAGCCAAGAGCCCTGGGGACTCCAGGGAGCAGCCAGGAAGCCAAGTGCCGGGGATACAGGGAAGTGGGAGCTGGAGCAGCATGTTCTGAGCTGGGCAGGGCTCTGAAACCTGCTCTGCTGGTGTTCTGAGCTGGGCAGGGCTCTGAAACCTGCTCTGCTGATGTTCTGAGCTGGGCAGGGCTCTCAAACCTGCTCTGCTGATGTTCTGAGCTGGGCAGGGCTCTGAAACCTGCTCTGCTGGTGTTCTGAGCTGGGCAGGGCTCTGAAACCTGCTCTGCTGATGTTCTGAGCTGGGCAGGGCTCTGAAACCTGCTCTGCTGATGTTCTGAGCTGGGCAGGGCTCTGAAACCTGCTCTGCTGATGTTCTGAGCTGGGCAGGGCTCTGAAACCTGCTCTGCTGATGTTCTGAGCTGGGCAGGGCTCTGAAACCTGCTCTGCTGATGTTCTGAGCTGGGCAGGGCTCTGAAACCTGCTCTGCTGATGTTCTGAGCTGGGCAGGGCTCTGAAACCTGTTCTGCTGATGTTCTGAGCTGGGCAGGGCTCTGAAACCTGCTCTGCTGGTGTTCTGAGCTGGGCAGGGCTCTGAAACCTGCTCTGCTGATGTTCTGAGCTGGGCAGGGCTCTGAAACCTGCTCTGCTGGTGTTCTGAGCTGGGCAGGGCTCTGAAACCTGCTCTGCTGATGTTCTGAGCTGGGCAGGGCTCTGAAACCTGCTCTGCTGGTGTTCTGAGCTGGGCAGGGCTCTCAGACCTGCTCTGCTGATGTTCTGAGCTGGGCAGGGCTCTGAAACCTGCTCTGCTGATGTTCTGAGCTGGGCAGGGCTCTCAGACCTGCTCTGCTGGTGTTCTGAGCTGGGCAGGGCTCTGAGACCTGCTCTGCTGATGTTCTGAGCTGGGCAGGGCTCTGAAACCTGCTCTGCTGATGTTCTGAGCTGGGCAGGGCTCTGAAACCTGCTCTGCTGATGTTCTGAGCTGGGCAGGGCTCTGAAACCTGCTCTGCTGATGTTCTGAGCTGGGCAGGGCTCTCAGACCTGCTCTGCTGATGCTCTGAGCTGGGCAGGGCTCTCGAGACCTGCTCTGCTGATGTTCTGAGCTGGGCAGGGCTCTGAAACCTGCTCTGCTGATGTTCTGAGCTGGGCAGGGCTCTGAAACCTCCTCTGCTGATGCTCTGAGCTGGGCAGGGCTCTCAGACCTGCTCTGCTGGTGTTCTGAGCTGGGCAGGGCTCTGAAACCTGTTCTGCTGATGTTCTGAGCTGGGCAGGGCTCTGAAACCTGCTCTGCTGGTGTTCTGAGCTGGGCAGAGCTCTGAAACCTCCTCTGCTGATGTTCTGAGCTGGGCAGGGCTCTGAAACCTGCTCTGCTGGTGTTCTGAGCTGGGCAGAGCTCTCAGACCTGCTCTGCTGGTGTTCTGAGCTGGGCAGGGCTCTGAAACCTGCTCTGCTGATGTTCTGAGCTGGGCAGGGCTCTGAAACCTGCTCTGCTGATGTTCTGAGCTGGGCAGGGCTCTGAAACCTCCTCTGCTGATGCTCTGAGCTGGGCAGGGCTCTGAAACCTGCTCTGCTGATGTTCTGAGCTGGGCAGGGCTCTGAAACCTCCTCTGCTGATGCTCTGAGCTGGGCAGAGCTCTCAGACCTGCTCTGCTGAGTGTTCTGAGTGCTGGGCAGGGCTCTGAAACCTCCTCTGCTGATGCTCTGAGCTGGGCAGAGCTCTCAGACCTGCTCTGCTGGTGTTCTGAGTTGGGCAGGGCTCTGAAACCTCCTCTGCTGATGCTCTGAGCTGGGCAGGGCTCTCAGACCTGCTCTGCTGGTGTTCTGAGCTGGGCAGGGCTCTCAGACCTGCTCTGGTGTTCTCTGCTGAAGGACACAGACCTGCAGAATGAGTGGAGAAGTAAAAACCACATTGTTCCCAGTAATTTCTTTAAGTGAAGTCACTCCTACTAGATTTTTCTAACAGAAGTCACAGAGGTCTTGTTATTCAGTTCATCAGGATATAACTCTGAAATTACAAAATGCATTAACCAAATTGCGCTTCAAACCAACCGATTTGACCTATTTCTATTTTTATGCCTCTGATTTAGAGGCTTTAAAGATGTAACACCTTTTCAGTGTAAGTGAATACTCTCACTGATTTGAAGTATAAAGCTAACAAAACAATTAATCTTTTACAGGATCAAAAAGTCAATTCTAAATTTAAGTTTTTAATTTAAAAACTGAAGTTCTTCACTACACCAGGTTCAGCATTTAACATCAAACTAGAGACTTCATCTTCAAATCTTTGCTTTTCTGGTATCATCTTGTGTATCTGCAGTTATGTAATTTGATTTATTGACCTGAATGACTAGAGTGCAAAATATGAAGCTGTCTGTGATTGTAATATTCTTTTAAAAAGTGTTATAATTTAGTTGGTAATAAAATGTGTTTGTACTGTGAAAACTTTAATAACATTCTGAAACAATAAATGTCTACTTTCTCAGCAGATAAGAGTCACCAAACGACAAGGTATCATCTGGAAGATATTTTAAGATTAGTATTTTATGGAAAGTAAGAACACAAATTTCAAGAAAATAAAAATATTAAACTGGAAGGTTTGTTGTTATTATTCTGTACTTAAATAAAACAATCATCTTTTCCCTCCATGTGCCTCTTTCAGGACAGGCAAGGAACACAGTCCCTTCCCAAGCATTCCCTTCTCAAAATTTAAAACTGTACTTAATTAAAAAGGAAAATATACAATAAGATTTTGAATTTTGAAGACTCTCAGAGAAATACTCCTTGTTTTCATATTCACAGTTCAGGCAGGTAGTCTTAAAGTACCCCTTCTATCAATTAATTGCTCCCAGTCCCAAACAGCAGCTGTTGGAAATGGGGCTCTTACAGTCCTGTCCTTTGTCCAGCCCCACCTCTGTTTTTAGCTACACAGGAGGATGATGTTCACCAGCTGGAAATAACTGGATATGCACCTACTGTCTGAGCATCCCATTGCTAAACTTTCTGGAAAGGGAAGGTCACTTGTGTATGAGAATGAACTTGCAGATTTAACCCTGCACTCCATTTAAAAGGTCTTTTCCACCTGGATTCCCAGCTAACCAGCTCAGGTCTCAGCAGCTGCCTCAGGCCACTTTCCTCAAGTAAAACACAGAATGAAACCCAACATGGTCCTGGTTTTGAATATTCTCTTTTTGGAATGCCCAGCCTTCGAGGTTTTTAAATCAACCAGGTGCATTTGGCAGCCACTTGTCATTTGAAGCAACCCCAGGGACACAGGCAGAGGGCTGGGAAGGACTGCAGAGCACAGCAGCATCCTGGGCTGCACAAGGAAAGCACCAACAAGGGAAAGCTTCGTTTCCTTCCAGGGATAACATGTAATATACCTCCAGGATATTTAGATAAAAGCCATGCTACTGACAGGCTGGCTCATTGTAGTTCTCCCAGAATCTCAGGGAGATTAAGAGGTTGTCAGAAAGATATCATGGAGTTGTTTTCTTTGATAAGGATTTTACAGTTTGGATCAGTTGAAAAAGAAGTCAATTTTGCTCAATATCAATTTAGTCTCTGTTTGGCAATCTCTTTAGTCTCTAAGCACCAAGGTAAGTTGCTTAGTTCATCTTTGCAAGGAGCTAAGTAAATGTTCTTTGTTAATATACTAATTATGAAGGTTTTAGCACGATAAAGAATCTGTAAGGTTATGTGGCCCTAAAAAGTTATTTTCACACAGCAAGTAGATAATGATTACCGAGTTCAATGAAAAAAAACTACCAAGAATTAGTTAGAAACTATGCAAATTATTTCCATTTTCGTGGAATAATTAATGCCTATGAAACTTTCCAACATTCATCATCACTTCAATGTACAGTTAGATGAAAGGATAACAAATGCACTGTCTGAAAGGAGGAAAGTTCTTATAAATCATCTCTGAAGTTAGATCTAGGCATGAACTGAGATGTTTGTGCAGTAGATTTATGTAAGAATAAAATGTGATGTCTTTAACTTTTGTCCTATCAAAAACAACATGAACAATATCAATTTGGATAAAAGTAATTATGTGCTTTCAGTAATCCTGTCTTTCCTAATATTTGGAGGGGTTTTTCTCTTGCTCATTGGGCTTCACACATTTCTTACTGACACATTAGAACAACAATTCTCAGGACAGTGGAAACTGGAAGGACGTAGCAGAGGAAGTGATCAGTCTACAATCGTGTTTTTTCATTTAAATTTTTTCCCAAAGCACACCCCGCCTCAACAGGCCTTTGGAGTGACCCTGGATGTTCTCATTCCAGAGGAGAGCAAGAAATTTCCCCTCAGGAAGGAGATGAAGCATCAGGGTTATGTGAACAGGGAAGCTCAGGCTGTCGTCCTTCATATGCACTCCTGAGCTCTGGGCTTGGAGGGGGAGCAGACTTCAAGGGAGAAAAAAGAAAATCCATTCACCCTAAAGCTATGAGGGGGAACTGCAGCTCGAACAAAGGCACAGGAGGATCATCATCTTCCCAGGATTAACTGTGAGAGAAATCAGCAGTGGATGGAAAAGGAACCTTTATAAGCAAAGTCACTGCATGAACACTGATAGAAAAATATTACAAAATACAGTAGGGCCCCACTTTTTTCAAAGGCATACACTGTATTAGCTAGTTTTAACTCTTAGGGTTTTACATGCAAATTACTATCAAGAACCTACATGAGTTCATTGAAGCCCCTTCAGTTAGAAATACATGTTAAAAATAAAATAGCAGCCAAATTAATCAATGTTTTATAGTAAGAACTTCCCTGCTGCTAATCCATCCAGCAGAAATTATCAAGAATAAAATTTGGCCCCACATGTGTTTCTGTGGAAAAGGGAGCACTGCTGAAGGCAGCAAACTTGTTTGATTGTATGAACTTTGATTGCCCATGTCATGCAAGTAGTCCTCAAGCTACTGCCTCCAACCAGCTTTGTGGAGAACAAAAGCAAAACAGAAGCTAATTATTTCAGGAAGGCAAAAATAGCATTTTACTAATTTAATTCTTCTGGAATTTTTTTTAACATTAAATTTAGTTTTAATTACGCAACAGGAATTGCTCCTTCTTTGAGTACCCACTGCTGGAAAAGGCAGTCACTAAAGGTCAATAAAGGTCAAAAGGAGTGACTGATGAATACCTGGGAAGTGTTCCATTCAGGAGGATCTCCCAGCACTGCACTCCTTCTTGCCCTACCTGCCCACTTTGCACCAGCCCCAGGAGAGAAAACTCACCCAGGCCCAAGGCAGCCCCTCCTCAGCAGAACCACAAAAATGGAGAGGATGAGGAGAGGGTGAGGGAGCACCCATCTACCAAACAGCCAAAGGCTCCCTCGTCCCATATTCCCTTCCTCCACTGTCCCTTTCATGCCAGGAACACCTTTTAATTTATTTTGATTCATATGGCTTTGATATTATCTAAATAATGTTGTTAAGCGTTGTAAGATTACTAATTTTCTATTAATTCTTAAAACAAGTACTAGAAAAATAAAATGAGTCATTCTGGCACATATTTTACTTGTTAAATGTAGTTTTGGGTATGAAACACAGTAACCTATTCAACAGCTTTCATCTTCTATGGAACAAGGTGCTGATGAGGAGCAGTTCAGCAGCTTTGATAGCAGGGAACACAAGAAGTTGTTTATTCTGACTCATGTTATGTAAATGGCAACAAGAGATGGGCAGAGCTTCCAGCCGGGGAGCTGGGACAGAAACATGCTGCTTGTGAAGTCATTAACAGGTTTGCAAGTCCTAAAAGCCAGAAATGAGACATGAACAGTATAAATTGTTTGGGGTATTGCTGGGGTTTTCTCACTGCTGCTCTTAAAACAGAGATGCTCAAAAGGGACAGAGCTTTCAAAGGGAATTGCAGTGTTATAAAACACTGAAGAGGATTTCTAAGATGGCTAATCATAAAATACACATTTTGCTTTCAGATCCTACAGACCAGGTGCCTGTGTTAAACCATACCCTGCATCAATTACAAACCAGCATTATGAATTTGAATTCTTCACCATTTGGACTATTGGCATCTTCCCTAGATTTACATGACTAAGGAAAGAGTATCAGTGTCTCACAAGACAGGTAGGTTTGAAAAAATTTGGTTTAAAAGCACATTTAAATCTAGGCACACAAAATTCTTCAATTCTTCATGCGGCAACCATCCCATAGACCAGAAACCTTAACCTTCAAACATCATTTATAGAAAAACCGCATGTCCAACATAACCTAGCAGAGCTGTTTGCCAGTCAACAGCAAAATGTGTTTGCACACACAGTACCTGAGTATTTACCATTGGTAACTTGATGCTAAAATCCAGCTGGTCCCTTAGAAACTGATCCACCAGGCAGTGGGAAGATGTTTTCTGAGGGGATTATTCAACCTTTTGCAAAAATGAACACTTAACTCCATGACCTTTTGCAATATTTTCTTACCCAACTGCCAGAATTACTATTTTCTTTTGTCTTTTTCTAATATACCCTTTTATCTTATGACTTCTGATCTATTTGAATTATAAACTCTGTAAGAAGAAAAAGAATTAACTACTTCCTCTAAATTTCATTGTGGTTCTTTTCATATTAAAACCCTATCATTTTCACAATTATCATCCTGGAACAATCAAAGATACAATTGAAATATCCTTTTCAGAGGAGTACAAAAAGCTCAGAATTCCATCAAATTTAAGGTTCAGCTTGAACTGTTCAAGACTGAACAGAAATCTGTACGTGTTTTAAGCATTTCAGTTTCAGAGTTTCAAACTGAAAGTTGAGAGGAACCTAAAATCCCTGCCTGCCCAGCTCTGCCAGCCAGGGAGGAAACCCATTTGTGTATGATTAAACCCCAACAGAATGCTGGGTTGGCATCTCTCACTGAAAAGCACTAGAGTAGAAAAACAGTCTACTTAATTCTATTAACTGGTTCTAATATCCCCTCATTTCAATTTCTGATTCAACTTCAAATTGTAATAATTGAATCCTATTACTGCTTCTGGGGTTTTTGATAGATTAGAGAGCTGCTATCATGAATCTCTCTCTCCCGCCTATACTGACAGTTATAAAACCAAGTGACCCCTTAGTTTGCTATGCTACAGAATGCCTGAACAGAATGCCTGAACAGACTGAGGGGATTAGAAATCTCAGTACAAAGGACTTTTCCTGCATCTTCCTCCAGATTGGAAGGACTGATATCTGTATATTCTGTTTCACTTGAGAACTGTTTATCTGGGTTAGGGTATCACTATTCCTCTTCCCTGCCTTCCCTCCATTTCCCCTTTCTAGACAAACTGCTAAGAATAGGCAGAACACAGCATTTTTGTATCTCAAAGGTGTCCTTTTTCCCAGAGGCTGCAGCTGCCAAGGCAGGAGGTGCAGCAGAGCAGCCTCCAGCCAGGCCCTGGAACACCCCTGAGCTCAGCATCCCTGTCCCTGTCCCTGTCCAGGGATGTCACCAGCAGCACCTTCAAAGCACAGAGCCTCCCAGCAGAAATCTGGGACAAACCTCACCAAAGCTCACAGTTCAAGTTGTCTGTAACAAAGCGAAATAGCACTTGGAGCCACACATCCTGAGCAATCCTTGCCTGGGGAACTGAGCTGTGCTTCACCTTCCAGCAAATAATCCTGATGGATTTTCCTACCTTCACTAGCTATGCACTGCAGTAGCAAAACAAGGCTGGATTAGTGACCTGAGGGACACTTTTCCTTTGAAGTGTCTCTAGAGAAAGACAGTCCATGCATCAAGACGGCATTTCCTTCCCAGAGGTGCCCAAAAAAGGGGCACTTCAGGCTGCACCTCCCACACATATCAGTTCTCTCAGTGCTTCTCACAGTGCTGAACCCTTCCCATGCTCAACTGCACACTGCCCAGCTGCCATGCAGCATGGCTGTTCCAAACAGCACCACAAAGCATGGAGACAGATCCATGGAGAACGTTCCTATTGGGTCATACCAAGAATAATCCAATCCTTCCTTCTTTCCTTCCTTCCTCCCTCCCTTCAAAAAAGAAATAATTCATGACTTGAAAAGGCACTTTTGGGAACAATCCCATTGTAACTTCACTTAACTTCTGTAGCCAGCAGAGTGCACTATGGCAGGCATGGATGCACTGGGCCACATCCAAAGCTACTTTAAGTTTACATGATAAACTGATTTCTTATGTGTTAAATGAGCAACTGAAAGTACATAGAATTAGATGAAACTTATAGCATGAATCTTGAAAAAAAAATAAAACCAACAATTAGTCTTCACACAGAGCAGCTGCTGGCAAAACCAAGCTCTTGGTAAGGAACTATTTACTCTTTTCTAAAGATCAACAAGTATTATTGACAGAAGTATTTAAATATGATTTTTTTTTCTGTTTATTGGCAGTTATTTTCTGTAGAGCAATTAAGACAAAGCTTGATTGCGAGGAAAGCTTAATTTGGAAAGAGAAATACATATTTCATGAAAGCTGATAAGGTATTTCTAATTGTGGAAATTGCCTTACCTCCAAAGAATGCTGTAATCTCTTATTTTGGGGAGGCGAGAGATATTTTTTTATACCCTAAATATACACTTCTATTGTGCTAATCAGTCGGTGATGCATGAAATTAGATTTCACCTGTCAGGGTGACCTTGTAAAGGTCCTTTCTTTGCAAAGGAACCTATTCTTTAAGAAACACTCCAGGATAATTCATCAGGGAGGTCACAGAACTGGACCTAGAGCTAACTCACACCTAATGAACAAACATGTCCAGGCTTTTTGTAGTTTCATATTATTATAGAAGCAAATCACATTTTGAGAAACCTTCCATTGAATCTTTCATATGGCTTTAAAGAGATAGAAAACTAATTTATATGAGAAGTCCTCAGGCTTTCAGTAGGAAAGATGGATATACTTTTATCTGTAGGAAATAAAAAGGAAGTGGCCACCATAAATTTAATTGCAAACAACAAAACAGAACGGCTCAAGCATGTGATACAACAGATAAATAGTTAGCTAATGAGCAGGTGTCTTTGATCTGGATCAGTGGATTCTTGCTGGTGGACACAGGACACATGATTTTGACAAAACATACACAGCCTTTGGTTGCAACACACTTTTTTTTTCAGTGCGTTTCCTCCCTTTTCTGTGCTTCTGTATAATCTGACACAAACTCTGTACAGTTGTTTCTATCTACTTGAAAAGTCATGTGTCTCCTGTGATTGCAGAGGGCATTGAAATACCAAGGGAACAATCCAACACAGAAGGAATGTGTATGTGTGTATATATATATATATATGATCTCCACTTGTCCTTAATAAAAAATTAAGAACTCTACAAAAGGAAACACAACCATCTCAGATGATCCACTTTCCTCATAAAGTTTCCTACTTACTGAGTTTAATGCACAGCAAATTGATTTATAAACTAATCAAAGGGTAGCAGAGGAAGAGAGAAGATAAATAAGCCCTGACAGCTTTTTTTTATTTTTTCACCCTGGCAGCCCTGTTTCTCTGCAATGACCCATTCATCCCAGCACATGAGCTGCAGACTGTGTGACCAAGAAGATGAACTTCAGTATCCACAACTGAACATGCAGCTTAACCACCAAAGTGATGCCTGATGATTTTTGCCTTTTCTTTTTTATATACCCTTATTATGTATTTTATATACCCTTTTATATATTTTCTGTATCCTTTATATATTCTTTGTACCCTTAGCCTACATGCTTGTAATTTTTGTAGCCTAATATTCTAGCTTAGTTTTGGGGTTCTGCAAGGCAGGAAGACCAAACATCCCCAGTAGGACACTGGTGAGCTCTATGCTATCTCAAAAACTTGACATTTCAACCTGGGTTGAAATCTTCTCTCTGGAATATATTTTGTAAACTGGGCTCTAGCCTCATCTGAGAGGGGAGTTCTTTAGAATAGAGGGACATTACTTCATTTATTAAGCTTCTTATTGAGAGATCCTAGACAGACATGCTAACTTGCAAGTTCCATAAGGATTGTATACACATTAAACAGGATGTGCATCTCAGGGTGTTCCACCTTTGGAGAGCTGTGCACCTAGGACCCTATTAAAACATCAAGGTAAAACCCTTTTACCCTTTGAACCATGTCTGCCTCACGATTCTAAGACCAGCAACAGGCAACAAAACCATCACCCCTTCTTCTTGTTATGATCTTGTTGCAAGCTGGAGCTCTCTGATCAGCTGTGATGCACCAATAACAGGTGTGATTATCAATAACCCTCATTGCTGCCATGAGATCTATTGATCCCCGTTAAACACTGCTCATGTACACCATCATCACAGCACTGAGCCCAAGCTGCAGTTGTTTCTGCAGTAAGCATTCTTCATCACACTGAGCCCAACTGCAGTTGTTTCTGCAGTAAGCACCCTCTGTGTGCCCTGTGTGCTGACCAAGTGTCAGGCTGACGTTCCAGGTGAAGCACAGCTCAACTCTCAGGAGCAGCAGCTCCGTGAACTTGGCTTTTGGCGTTAGTGCAGTTCCAGCTGGGCACCAACAGGATCAAAGAGTCAACCTGCAGACACTCTGCTACTCCCAGCCGCTCTGTCAGGCTCTCTCTCTTCCCCCAGGAGAATGGCTCAGAAGGAGCCCTGCAGGCTGAGGCCCTGGCTGTGCCAGAGGCTCTTTCATGATGAAAGATGGCACTGACTGTGCAGATGGCCATTAGCAGGGTCCAGGCAGAGCGCACTGCACTAACTCACCTTCCTGGGGCACTGACAGGGTTTAACTTCCAGCACAGCGGAATTTATTCAAAGAGAAAACAGAAGAAAGTGGCGAGAGTTTGGAGCTAGCTGGATTCAGTTCGGCAGAGGCAGAATTCTGAACAGAAATGACAGAACTCCTTTGTGACAAAAGAGTTTTGAAAACACTGATAGACATTTTGATCAACAGAGCTTACTGCTTTCACCCAGCTCCAGTGCTAAAACATCCTGAGAGTTAAAACGTGCACTCCAGGAAAACACAATTTAAAAACTAAAAATACTTAGATCCATTTTTGTAATCTCTAAAAAGCAAAAATTTTGTATGTTGAAGAAAGTAAAATGCTTTTATTTCACTCCAGGCTAATAATACACAGTCTGTCAATGATCACAAAAAAAACCCCAAAAAACAAACAAAATAACCAAACTAAACCTGAAGAAAATTTAAAACCTAGCAGTGCAACAGAATCTCCATAACTCCTACAAATCCTCATTTTTATTGACTCTTGCAGCAATGTCTTTGAAGTACAGCCCCAGAAAAGTGCAAAGAAAGCTGAGTTACCTTATAATTTGCAGCTAGAATTGGGAATTTTCTAAACTTATTGTACTTACCCAGAGGGGCTACAAGAAAAACCAAGCCAATTGTCTGGTACTAGGTGTCCTTGCACTCTCAAACACCAGTGGTGGCAGAACCAAAGGCAGAGCAGAATCAATTATAATTGATTATAATTGTAAATTATAACAGCAGAGACGCTTTCACTTCAGTGTTTCCCTCACAAACAAACCACATTGCAGACTTTTCATTTCTGGGAAAAGGAATGATGCTACATTCTTAAAAGGCATTCCTGTGCAATTTATTCTCCAAGGTTAAAAAAAAAAAAAACCAAAACAAAACCAACAACAAAAAAACCAACCAAACAAAAAACAAACAAACAAATCCAACAAAAAAAAAACCCACCAAAAAACCAAAGGCCACTACCACAAGAAAAAGACAAAAGCTTCAAGGAAAAAACATCAGCCACGTCATGCCCCTCACTAAGAATAATTAATTACATTTCAGTAAATTATGGCCTTAAGACTACTGAAGCAGACATGAAATTACCTGGCTGTATTTATCCTCCCCATTTATGAAATGGAGGAAATGCTGCAACACAGAAAGGTATTTCTGTTCAAGGCCTTTTTACATTATTAACAAATAAATGCTGGGTTTGCATTTGGAATTTGATAAAGATTACCTGTGTAATTTCCCAGGTTTCCAGTGGCACATCCAAGAAAGCTGTTTAACAGGGAACTAAGCTGCCATTGGGCTTGCAAAGCCTTTGAACTAGCAAGTACATTAATTCCACTGCAAACATCCTGAGCCCACAAAGGCTTATGCTATTGTTCCTGAATTATCCACAAGCTTTGAATTAGCACACCAGAGACCTCCCAGAGGGTCACACATCGCTGATTCTGCCCAGACGAGTCTCGAGCATGCTGATCAATACGAGACATAATTGGAAGGTCTCAAATAATTGGAAATTTCAAAGGACTGCTGCAACCTCTACAACACACAACTGGTACAGAAGCATATAAAAACACCAGAGTCTGAAGGGACTTTAAAATAATGCTCTAGCTTCAGTTTTTAGAGACTTTGCCCATTCAGAAACATCTTTCTTCATCATTAGTAGCTGGAAATTCCACCCATAATTTTTTGAACAAAATTACTTCAGGTTATGAAAATATTTGGGATTTGAAAATTCTCTTCTAACTTACACTGGAATAGCACTGGCAAACTTCTGGGGGAGAAAAGAGAAATAGCAAATATGCTTCAAGGATTTTTTTTTCTTTTTTTATGGAACTGGCAAACTTCAAAGTTAAATCAAATCCATATAAATGAGATTACACATTTCATACAAGATTTACAGTACATTCTGGTCTTACTGAAGTATAAAAGTTCTAAGAGTAATAATTTTCCCTGTCCCTGCTCTGCCAACAGAAGTTTATCTGAGCTTTGAGCTCGGATGACATCTGGGATGTGCGGGTGGTGATGGAGGAAGCACAGGATGTGAATTCCCCCACCATCATATGCTATTACAAAAGTGCAAGAACACCAGCATCACGGGGGGTTTGGTGGGGAAAAACCCGAGCTGCTGATGAGGTGTTACCTAATTCCCCAACAAACTTTAAAGGTTGCACCAATAGTGTGGAATGACCTGCTATTCAAGGCTGTTATACCTCTAACACTATTTCCACATAAAGAAGAAAAAAAGCAAAGGACTTGACTGTTTAGTTCTGGACTTTTTACTGCCTGTAGTTTTGATGGGAATGATCTCTCCTGTCAGTCCCACTTCTAAAGTGCTGCTCTTCAGCAGGTTCTTGGTTTTGTTGTGAAGCCCTCAATCCTTCCTCAAGAAGATCAGACAACTGCTCATCATCTGCTTGAATGCAGATCATCATGTGAAGTAGGGATTAATTGCCAAGGAAAACACTGCACTTTAAGATGGCTCATTTCACGTTGAAGTAGACTGACAGAAGAAAGAAAAAATTTCCAGCAGTGAGCTAAGCAGAGGTCAGATCAGCCACAGCATAACCAGCCTCCAGTGCAGGTCTTATGATTTGTCACGCCGACGAATGAATATTTCATTCTGCCTGGGGGTGCCATCAGGAGCCAGAGTGCTCAAACGATACAAAACACTTCTGTCCTAAAAAACTTCCTGTCCAAGATGTGGCAGCTGGAAATGCAGGCTGGCAGGAAAAGGTGTGTGAGGCACCTGAGGCAGCCATGGCAGGTAGCGCCAGCCTGACCTCCCTGCCTGGGCTCTGGGGGCACTGAAGTGTGGGAAGGAAAAGCACTTTTCCCCCTGCACTGGGAGGAACAGGGACTGGAGCAGGGAAGGGACAGGGAGCCTGCAGGGAGCTGAATGTGTTCCCAGTTTACAGCTGGACGAGCCATGGGAAGGCTGTCGGTGCAGCAGTGAGCAGTGCCCTGTGCAGAGCGTGGAGCTGGACACTGTCCGAAGGCTCCTTCCCAGCGCCCTCCGCAAGCACCCCGAGCGCTCAGATCCACCAGGCTGTGGAGTAAGAATGCTCTTACATAAGAGTGCCAGAAAGGAGATTCAGCTCCCCACACAGACAGAGCACAGGATGGAAATGCTGTGCACCACAGGGCACTGCCTCCAGGCCCTCCATAAATAAAGCTTTCTCCAGAGTCAATGGAGGGCAAACCATGCTCCGAGCTCTGAGACACAAAGGCTGTGTCCTCACTTCACATCCACCACCAACTTGGGACTTTCTTCTCTCTCATATCAGAAAATGAACTCTACCCACAATATCATACACATCACATATAACAACGCATTGCTGGAGAGTGACTTGGCAGCAAATGTAGGTCTTTCTTTAATAAAATACATGAGAGATTACATCAGTTAAATATTATATTCCACCCCATTCTAGCAATAGGACTCCAAGAGAAAAACAGACAAGCACTTCCAATACCCTCAGAAAAAAGAAAAACAATTCATCTTCTTGAAAGTTCCTAAATACTGTGCTCAACTGTATTTTTTGCTGAACTATCCCCTCTGGAAATCACATTTCAAAGAACTGAGAGGATACCTAAAATGAAGAGCTTAAAATACAAACCCTGAAACTCAGCATTTCTTCATGTTTAACCATCATAAATTAATCCTAAAATATGAATCAGTCAATAATGCAAAGCAAGTCAGTTGCATAGCAGGAAGGAAAAGAGAATTGGAAACAAGGCCCAGAAAAATCAAAGAAATATCATATTTTTAATGTTACTGTGATGCATTATAAAATATTGAAAGGTAGGTAAAAAAATAGCGCAGTTGTTATTAATTGTCTTTGAAACTATAACCATGTAATTTTTACACATTTCCTAACAAACCTTTTATTTAACCACTGACATCATTTTGCAGCTTCTCTCTCTGGTAAGTTTTAATGCCCAGCATTTCACTGTGACAGCTGGCAAGAAAACAGCTGTGAGTTTTCTCATTAAAAGTAAAGCTATGTTACTAGCCAAATACTTAAAAATGCGAAATGTTAAAATGTAACAATGGGAAAAAGAATTGTTCCAACTTTACAAAAAACTCAGAACTTGAAGTTTGGAAAAAGTTGTAGGAATTTAAAGATTTATCAGAAGTTTAATAAATTGCCAAGAAGTTGAGGGTAAAAGGTCAAAAAGAACAAATAAAGAATTATACAGTCACCATTTGCAGGACATCTCTAGGCTGTGAAAAATCATCTTAAGCCTCTCTCAAAATACTTCCTTCTGACCAGAGTCTTTTTTTCTCTGGCCTCTTATGGTACAATTTATTGTTCCTATTCTTCTTGTGCTGGTTTTGTTTGGACCAGCTCACATTGGGGTTTCCCAGTGAGACAGGAGCTGTAAAAGCACACAGAGCACTCCCACACACCCAGGCCAGTTTGTTTCTGTCACCAACAGAACAAAGTGCATGCCAGCCTCAACAGGACCAGGGCTCTGTGCTCAGCACAACAGCAAGAGACAGCTCTTAACACACACAGGAGATTCCAACCAGCTGCTTTTTCCCTTTGAGGATAACCAAGCTTTGGAGCAGTGGCCCAGAAGGGCTGTGCAAGTCCTTCTCTGCAAGTTTCAAGAGCCACGAGGACAAAGCCCTGAACAAGCTGAAGGCAGAGCTGAAGCTCCTCTGAGCAGAGCCCTCATGGCTCTGTGCAGCACGAATGACCCTGTGGTCACAATTCAAGGAACAAGCTTAAATTTGGGAGCAATGCTGGATGTTGAGGAGTCAAGGTGGAGTGTTTGGGAAGAATCTGACTGTCCTGAGGTCCTGTCAAGGCACAAGAAATGCATGTCCATCACCTGAGAGGACAGTTCAACGTGCACTTACTGGTGACCCCTACCCTCCCTCAGGGATGTGGAACCACAGTTCGCCATTCAGCCTTCACAGCAACACTTCCAGGTCAAAGCATTTAGAGAATTCTCCATCACAACAGCTCCATTTTTCCCCCAACTGATAAATTTCTTTTACCATTTTCAGTTAGTTCCAGTGACATATTCAATTCCTTTCATGGACTTAATACTAACATTCTAGAGAACCAATTAAAATAGACAAACAAAAACTTAATTAGTTTGCTTTAAATGTGGTGTGAAATATTTCAGTCTCCTGGAAACATTCTAGAACAAGCTTCATTTTATACAAATTAACCTATTTTTTCCCCCTGAACACAGCAAGAAACTTAGTGTGCTTTTTTTTTTAATACCTTTTTATGTATAGAAGAGCTCAATTAGAAAGAATTCTTTAAAATTCAGCTGGCCATTCAGAACTGGAAACTGCTTAATAAACAAAATAATCCTTCTCCACCGAGGCCCAGAGATGGGACAGTAACACAGAAACCCAAGGGAATGTGAGGGTAAAGGAGGAGGATCAGCTGGGCTGCAGTTCTCAAACTCAGTGGTGTCAATTAACTGGGGAGAACAAGTAACCCACATGGCAATTCTCCAGGAATTACAATTCTAAGTAAAACAAGCATCTTGAACAGGCTGCTGGAGGAAGGGAAAAACACCTAAAGAAGTGAAGCTGAGATTCCCACAGAACACAACATCCCTGTTAGCCACTATCTCCCTCTCCATGTTCAAGAATATTTGATCAAACATAATCGAAGAATAAGCAGCATTTGCATTCTGATTTTTTTTTCTGAAAATAAACTCTCTTCAGAGAAGTTTTCAAGTCTTATATTCTGAGTAGACAGGGCATGAGGTCAACCAGAATCAAGATTAGAAAAGCAAAATTCTGAGAAAAATGTCGTAAGAGACAGACTAAACTTTATATGGTATAAAAATACAAAACATCTTCAAGGATTTGCTCTGCAGAAAACTTGTGAGTGCAAGTGCTCCTGGAAGGACCTATTACCAGAAGATATCCCATTCTAATGGACATTCACTAAATCTTTCACTCCTAATGGAAAACATTGCCTTTGGGGGACATGCTTTAATGGCAACAGTACTTCTTCAGAAATAAAACTCACCTCATTCTTCCTTTAACAAAGCAATCTTACTTTGTGCCTGGTTTTCTTCGGGTGGAAAAGAATAAAAGGCTACTAAAATATTCCGATCATCAGAAGAGTATGGTGCAAGAAGTGCTAATCAGGCATAGCCCAAGCCATGCAACATTCCACCTCTTCCCAGCACAAGTGCAATTGCCCTGTATTAACCACCACGATTAAGTATTCACACAGGTTATACATTTGGTCAAGTTTTATGCAGCCCAAAAAGATGTTTTAAAACAAAAAATTATAATTTCATGTTGCTTCTGCCTCTTGCATCTGATACTAAGAGAGCCAACATTAAGGGGAAGCAGGATACAGTTCAGAGACATTAATTCAGGTGACAGAATCAATAGATAATATTTACTGGTCAGCAGAGTATCAGCCTGAGCTTTACGACCAAAATCAAAATTATTGACAACAGCAATTCAAATAACTTCACCCCTCCCAAGTGTTAGTGGAACTTGCTCTCCTTTGGCATTAATTTCTTTAATGGGAGCCTTGGGAGTTCTCAGATCCAGATGGCTTATTTAGGTGTTTAATTTTAGGCACCTGCACTTGCTGTGATCCAGGCTTTGACAAAGATGTGTGTGTGTTTGCCCCAGTTCACTGAGTAGGGAGCAGAATGCTTTGCAGTAAGTGTTTACAGGAACAAGCTCCAATACTGACATTCTCATTCTAATTATGATGTCTAGCTCAACACACTCTGCCCACACAGATTTTATAGTTCTTGGTTTAAGAGCATGAGTCCTGGTGTGGTGTTCCCACCACCAAGCCCTTCAGACTGTGCTCAGACATCACGGCCTCAAGGAGTTCCTGAGGCACAGGAATTCAGCAAATCCACACAAAAGTCACCTTTAGTTTTCCACTGTCCCTAAGTGTATCTACTCCATCTATATCCCTGAAATAACATGACTGCTGTTCCTATTTTTCCCCTCCCCGTCTCAGTTTGCTGGGTACTGCCCTGGTCACATCCCCTCCTGTTGAGGAAGGGCTATCCCTGGCTGTATTCCAGATAGCAGAGCATTCCATGCAGACACAATGGAACACAACCTGGGAAGTTATGTCTCTACAATATTTCCTGAAAGGGACAAGGCTTACTCCACACTTGTGTTTCTTGACAGAAGCTTTCTTATGCTATTCTGTGTGGTGCCTCTCTACAGAAAAACAAATGCAGTACTTAAGATTAATCCAAAACACATTTTTTTTTTATTCACAAAGAGATTTTTTAGAATATTACTTATTTTCAGCTAGAATGGCATTTTCCTGATTTTCTGTGAAATGGTTTTTAGCTACGGAAAACAACTCATAAGAACAACAGATAGGTTTTAAATAAAACTCCACCATCAGCCCCAGCCTTGTGTCCTGCTACTTTCCCAGCCTCCACCCAGAGGGATTATCTAAGCAGCAGAATGATAGAATCATCCCAGCACATCTCCAACCCAGCCTGCTGCAGGAGGCACAGCTCAGGAGGAACACAACTTGTGTGAACTTAGTCATCAAGATTTGTCAGGTACAGTACTTTGCCCGTATCTGGCATTAACTCAGATAAATTTTTATTTTTTAAATCCAAATGTAAAGCCATGATTTTTTTGTCTGGATAATACAAAGTATTCAAGAAATTGTGTGGTTTTATTAAAAGGATATTTTATACTCCAGATCAAAACCTCAACAGCTTACTGTGAATAAGCTGATCCCTGGCAAATTAATTGCACAACTTTTCAACTTGCAACAAACGTGAAGCAAATTAACTCACCAAGAAACTACAATGCCCTTGCTGAGGAAGTTGACAAAAGTCTTGAAAAAGGAAATGTTTATCTTGAAGAATTCATCTCATTCTTCAGATATTCTACAGCATTCTTTCACTCCCAGCACAGCCCTCTTCCAAGCGCTTTCAGGTAGTAATGTCCTCCCCACCTTTCTCACCAGTACAGACACAGAGGTTAGTGTACACATGGCAATATACATATATTTGTCTAGTTAGCTTTTGCCAAGTAGATTTTTTGTTTTAAGATTTCAATCTACTTCAAGTTGTACATGAATGAATGCTAACTATAGATTTTACATGATATTATCCCCATTAAAATCCTGCTTAATGTATCGAGACATCCCTGGTTCATTAGGTTAATTGTTATCTGTGTTCAAATGTTCACAAAACACAACACTTCCTAGAGGAGCAGACAGAATATAACCCAAATTTAAAATCCTTTAGTATTTACCAGTGTAGATTTAAGCTAAATATCATTTGGACCAACAAAACCTGTTTTGTGCTATGTGGGAAGTCTTGCCCTGTATTGAGTCAGGTAAAACTAAGGTAACCAGATGTGACTAGCACAGGTCTTTCTCATGAGAACATTTTTGCTACGTTTCATAAACAAAGATAAAGTTTGGATGTTTTGCAAACAGTGTCTCGAGATTAGGGCAGTTCAGGCCTGGCCAATTAGGCCTAGGGGGAAGTTTTTGGCTGACCAATCTGGGTGACCTCTGAAAACTCTATATATATGGAAATCAAAATAATAAATGCACTTTTCTCTTTTCTTGTCTGAGAACCTGGGTTTTTTCTCTCAGCTAGCGGCTCAACAGCGACAACCAGAAACATGATTTTCCAGGATTAGGCTCTTAATCCCCTTATTTTTTGTAAGAAATACCTCTGACAGGGATATTCCTCTGCCTTCAGGAGCTCCATATCCTCACTGTCACCTTAACCTGCCTTAGGTGATTCCAGCCTCCAGTTTGGGCTTGGGGCATACTCCACTTCTGCTCCTGAGCTTCCATATTTCTGCACTAGATTGTACACTGAGGTTCACAGGGATGGGGGGAAAAATAAAATGGGATTGTAGCTGTTCTTCAGTGACGACACATGGATCAGACTGGCAACCCTGGGTGCTGGACTTTGCCTGGGAAGTGAATTGGCCAATAATCACAGAAAGGCAGGAAGAACAGCTGTGATTTACAAGAAGTGACAAAAAGTAACAAAAGCGTTCCTTGTAACAAAAACCCTGAATACTAAGTATTGAAAGTCCCAGAGTAACATAGTCTAAGTGCCCAGCACTGCGATCCCCAGCTCAGCCTTCAGAGCTCTCAAAAGATGCTTTGGATGCTCAGCCAGCCTAGAAAGCCACTTAGGAAGCACTTGGAAAGGTTTAAAGCCTAGAAAGCCACTTAGAAAGGGTTAAAGCAGGACGTGCTGGAGAAAGTCCCAGAACCTGGATTTCTAATCTCAAGTTTTAACCATGAAAACATAGCTATTCCTCAGCACACAGCACCACACAGTGCTGCTGCTTCTGCTCATGATTTACAAGTGTTTTCTTATTGTTAAATCACACAGTTTGCCGTGTGCCAAATGTGCACACATGGCAGTGCAGAGTTTCCAGCAGCTTTGAACAGTCTGCACAATTATGAGAGGAAGGGCTGATTATGTTTTACTACAATTGCTCTTCCCAGCAAATGCCTCAGCAAGCTGCAGTGGTGCAATCACAATATGTTGATGATCAAGTCTTTCACACCATCCCAATGTTTTAGGAAGTTTCACCCATTTTTATTTATTCTGTTAGGAAATGTGTGAGCAGTGTAATTATTTAGCCTCCTTTTGTCACTCCATATCAAATTAACTGTTTACCCCAAAAAGAATACCAGTCTGTACATCTTCAACATTGTCAGCCCAGACTGAATAAAGGGATGGGAGCTCCCAAAAGCATTTTCTTTTTCAAAACCACCAAACCAGCTCAGCCAATAAAACTGGTTATTCTGGTTTCACTAAAGGGTGTTACAAATTTGATCTTGTCAGTTTTTAATGTAAATGGCAAGGTACAACTAATGCAACATTTTACACCCAAGTCAGTTTTGAAAGTAGAATACACTTGCTGCTGGCAGTATTTTAATACATAGGAATATGGAGTCATAGAATGAATTAAGTCATAAAGAACCCTTGAAGGCCATCTGTTGCAGCCACCTCCTCAAATCAGGGCCAAATCTGGAGCTACATACACTTGCTCAGGGCCTCACACACCGTGTTTTGAGTATCTCCAAGGATGGAGACTCCACACCCTCTCTTTCCCCTCACCTCTCTTGCAGGGAGAGAGGGAATCTCAAGGGATCTCAATGTGTATCACCCCTTGGGCTTCCCTTTCCAATTTTATATTCTATTTAGACACAAAAAATACATTTTTTGGGTATTACATTTGGGTATGTGGCCTAGAGACACATGTTAGAAACTCATGAAATGTATGAAACTGCTTCTAAAATAGATTTCATTTTCAGAAGCAGTTTAAATTCACTGAGGCAGTGTATTAAGATGACTGGAAAGCAGAAGAGTACAATTCTGCCCACAACTTTACTGTGCCTGATCATCTTCCAGCAATGAAAACGTTGTGCTGGTGGAAGGATTGAGTTTGTCTCTAGAAGGCTCTGGGATTTTATCATCTCTCAGTTCCACGAGGTGAACATTTCCTCCCAGTAACAGAAGTTGTTGTGATAATAAGTGTGGAGGAAAGTTACCTACAGGGTTAGGGATGAAGCATGCAGGAAATGTCTGGGACTTTAAATCTGAAACCAGAATTTAAAAACCCACTAAATCCAGACACAGTCTTTTATTTTGATGTTATTGATTCCAGAAGCTTGAGAACAGAATCTTGAAAACTAAAAAGGCACCTACTGTGATTAAGATAAGCCTGGATCAGGTAGCAATCCATCCTTATTCCTACCACACCCCAGAACTTAATTTTATGGCACCTGCTAATGCAATTGCATTAAAATTTATTTTTAAAAAAAATCCATAAAGCAGTTATTTATGACCTAATGGTTTGAGATGCAAAACTTGCACCTTTTCCTGAAGGATACTGAAGTAAAAAAAAAAAATCCCAAGCAAATAAGAGATCTGCATTGGTTTTTATTTCCTTCTTTCTCTTCTCCAACGTTTTCCAAGGCCACAGCTCCCCTCCCTCCCCATGGAGACTCCATAGCCAGCTCTCCTCAGCTCTGTGAGGCAATCTGGTTGCACTCTGTGCCCCACTGCAAACACTCCTGTCCTTGAGGATGGAGCAGCACACACATCCTTCAGGGCAGAGCTCCAAATCCCCTCCTGACTCTGCCCCATCCCCTGCAAAGGGCTTGCTTTTCTCCAGTGTCCTTCCTCTTGTAGCCACTGTGTGAGCTCACAACATCTGAATCATGTGCATGAGGTCAGCCTATGCTGCTCCACATTTTGAATTTGCAATTTCACTCATCCTTTTGCTGATTCGGAGGTGAAGGACAAGATAATTGGATCAAGTTTGGTTGGAATCAAGTTCTAATTTTATTTTATGTCTATTAATGTGTCAGCAAACACTAAGATTAGATGTCAATTCAAAAGCTCATTTTTAAAGAACAGATGGCAAACCAATCAGAATCTTTGTGATTCTTAGTTCTGTGCTGAATATAGTCCTTTTTTTACTTTTCAAAACAATCTAGCTCAGCTTAAACAAAACTAAAAATGTATATATACATTATAACCAGGTTACATATTGATTGATCACAGCTGAAGTTTTATGTGCAACCACTAACACTCAAAACCTTGTTTAACCTCTCCTCCATGCATACAATTCCAGTATCTGCATCACAATTCCACCACAATGAAACTTTTAGTAACTGCATGCAAAGCCAGCAGCTTCCTTCGTTTTGCAACAAACCCTGACAAATTTTGTATTTCTCAGTAAAACAGCAACAGCAAACAGCACCTAAAATTAATATTCAAAACCATCATTCCATTCAAATATATTAAATAAAATTACTTGAATTCTTCACGTGCATAATTTTAGATTTGAAAAGGCAATAATCCATTTCCTTTTGTCTTGTCACCACCAGAAGCAGGACAGATATTTTCAGACAAATGTTAATAGAGGGTTACATTAGAAAAGTTATTTTCTTTTTCCACAAAAAATTATTTTTAAAATTCTAAGCAATAGAGAAAAAAACCCCAAACTGTAAAAATACTTCAATCCTCCTCCAACTAATGTTTAGGTGTAGACTGGTATGATAATAAATCACTAAAATCTCAGCTGATGCAATTTCTAGTTTGACAAAACCTTGGAACATAAGTGAATCACCTTCATTATGCAGTTGTACCAGGATTTCATACATTTGGAGCTCATTTATTGCAAAGGATGAGGTTCTTCCAAGTCAGTCTTGCACAAGTCATCATTTCTATACATTATATACTCCCTCATGTCAGGAACAACCATCCATGACGTATTTATCTGAATTATTTGGAGCCATTACGAGAAGAATTCCTGTTAGACCTGCTTAGGAATACTTTTCCAGGCCATATGCTCTCAAAATAGCCTCTTCTGTGTCAAGACAAGTACAGCACAATGATTCAGTAGAAAGGTGAAACAAAGTCTACTTGAAATTTGTGGTGCAAATGTCCTCACACCATCAGAACCTCACTATGATTGGATACATTAATTAATATAAGTTTTGTATTTGGGGCAACAGTGGCCAGAAGAGTCCCTTTTGACCCAATTTGTTTGAAATTCAGAGAATTTATATCAATGTTTTTCTTCATGTAATTTCACACACAAAGTATAGATTATTCCTCTTCATACATCCACAAGAAAAAACAGCAAGTTAAGTCAATAATTCATGACTCCTAAATCCCAAAGACTGTGCTTGGTTTGGCTAAGAAAACACCGCATAGAACATCATGTTCAAACATTTCATTCTGGCAGCACACGGGATGCAGACAAAAAAGAAAACAAACAAAAAACCCCAAAACTAAATATACGCAACTTCAACCAAAGCCTTTCTGAAGCTGTTGATGATCAGGGTTTGTTGTACTATCACTTCTCCAGCCTTTGAAAATGAACAAAATGACAACACAATTCTCCAAGTGCAAAGGGTGATGTCTAACATAAACCATTGTCCCTTTTGTTTGAATGGGTTCTGGAATCACTCAATGCTGGGAACAGCCAGGTAACACCTGCAGCACTGATTCAAACCTCCCGAAAATTCACATACCAGGCATTCACTGGATTGTTTGTCAGTGGTTTTTTCATCACTATCGCATCACTACTTCTACTTGGCAAAAGCCAAGATTTAGAAGAACAAGTCACATTTGCTTGTTAACTCTGTCAAGTGCTCCCCCAATAAGAAATATTGGATTAAAACTCACAGGGTCACTTTACTTGCCTCTAAACTTTCATTTTAATAGAAAAGCCAGATTACTACTTATTAAAATTCATTTCAGCTATGTAATAAATGTGGTTTATTTGCCCTACCAAAAAAAAAAATACCTGAAGGGGTTTTGCAGTCAAGATGATAAATACACACACAGAGGGTAGCAATATTTGCAGCTTTATCTTTGTAGCTGCTGAGCACATGGCAGATGTTGGAGAGCAGAAGTTGGACTCTTCCAGCCAACTGGAAATCAGAGAGGATTCCTGATATTCAGGGAGCAGAGAAGCATTTCCATGGCAATCTGCACCTCTATCCCACAGCAACCCAAGACATTCCACACCTGGGGTTGGGTTTGGTTTGTGGTTCTGCCACAGAACAGAAATTATCAGGTGACTCCCCACTCCTGGGGGTGAGAAATCCCATAACAAGTGAGAAACCACATGATCATCTTTTCCAGCACTCCTCTAACTTTAGGTTACCATTTCATCTTGCTTGTATAGTACTCCTGTATAAGAAATCTCACCGAAAACACTGCCAGTGATTTTGTGGAGAGAGAGAAGGGGTTTGCCACCTCGTTGCCCATTTTTAGCTTCCTTAAGGCCAAGAATTAATTTAGCAGTATAAAGAGAAAGCATGAGATTCAGGGTGAAAGAAGCAGAACTTGGTTTAATCCATGCCTAATGCTCCGCGTGCTGTTTTTCAGAACTTTAAAAGATAAAAGGTCTAAAAGACTTCTATAAGAAAAATATAAATTTAACTTACTAGAAGTAACAGTATTGGCTTTTGGATGAGAAGGTGTAAAGTGTCTTAAAATGATGGTACTATATTGTTCAAAAATACCCATTGCTGGATTATGCATAAGCAGAACACTTACCTGCCCAAGCAGTCAGTTGTATCTATGGGTATATAAAGGGTATACACTGCAAACTGCTGCATTACATCCCCTTTATGTACTTATTTATCTAACCATCACCTACATTTTTACTGTTCTAGGAGACAAACTCGCTTCTGAAGAGCTTTGGCAGACCCTGGAATAACAAATGGATATTCTTGAGGCTTGATGGCACTATTCCCATCAGAGTCAGGTATATCAGCTAATTATCCCCCAGTGTGTGGCAGGGATGGAGTTAATTGTCATCCCTGCTGCTGGGCCTCGGTGCTGTGTCTGATTCGTGACTGAAGCAGCCTGACACCGCAGCAGAGTTTGGGCTGCTGCTGAGCACTCCTTGCACATCACCGGGGCTTTCTTCCCTTTCTCCCCACTCTGCCCCACAGCAAGCAGGGGTGGGGACAAGATGCAGGGAGAGCACACAGCCTGGACAGGACCTGGCCACCCTGAGTATGAAATTCAAACTGCCTAATTCAGCTCTGTGTGCTGCATCTGTGCCTTGCACGGGACAAACACAGCACAGAGAATGTCCCAGTTCAAACCCCAGCTCCACACCCGTGCTACACCTTGAGGCCAGCAGGTCTGCGTGGCCAGGCTGAGCTCCACACTCCCAGCCCCGCTCAGGAGCTGCTGCAGGTGGGGAAAAGGAGAGAGAGCTTCCCGAGAGGAGCAATTCTGGGTGGCTGCCTGTGAAAGAACAGTGACATAGCTACCGCAGCTGGGACAAAAGGCATGAAAAGAAACACAGCAGCTTCAAGGCTTTCAGGGCAGCTCTCAACACTGGTACAGTCTCACTTTCTAGAAAGGTTTAAAAGAAAAAAGGGGATAAAAAAAGTCTCGGAAGGCAGCCTGTTCTGCAACCCTGCACTTTCTTCTTAAAGACACGGGCAGGAAGAAAGGTTTTCTCCCCCAATATTCCACAAGTACAGCATCCTTATCACATATTTCTTCTTTCCCTTTTTCTACAATACAAGTGCAGTCCTTGCTCCCAGTAGCGTTAGGAGCAAAATGAGATGGGAATTAGCGACTATACCAAACTGTCTCACTCCTCCCTCCACCAGCCAACCTGTAACTCACCCCTCACACAGGTGCTGTTTTCTTTCTCAGCAAAGCCAAGGGCCAAACCCTCTCTTCAGGTCAAAGATCCAAACTGGTTTTGACTCAACAGCAGCAGCAGTGATTTTCAGGTTTGTATTGTCTTTAACACAAAGTTGTATCTTGGTGTTACAGTAACTTCCATAAATATTTGGTAGATTATACTACAGGAGGATGACCTTTCCCACCACTAACCTCCCCACTGTAATAAAACTTCTAATTTGAATTGGCAGTAAATTTGCATTTATAGTTGAAAAATACCCCCTTCATCTTGGTGTAGAATTTCTTTCTTAGATAAAATATCCTACCAATATGCATTATTGAAAAGATTGCTATTTGCAAATTTCAGAAGACGGAGCACACATTACAGTAACTTGAATAGTTTTTGTAATGACTTAGCATCTTCTTAAACATAGAACTTAAGCTCCAAATGAGCAGAGGTATAATCTCCAAGGGAAAAACATCATTATAATTTACAGAAAGAACTAAAAAAAATTTTTAAATCCCATACATACTAAGCATGTAATTCTGAATCTGCTAAGTACTTCAAACACTTTTTCTACTACTAGGGCTTTCACGGTACATTTTCATAATTCTACATTTTAAAGAAATAATGAAATATTTGTTTTAGAAAGTGCAGTGCAGCAGAATTTATTTCCAACTCCCTAATTTTGCCAGTGTCCCCTCAGTAAGGCCAAGGCTGCCACTATGCTTGGCTCCCAGCTCCCTTTCCTATGGGGAGCTGCTGCTGGACAAAGTCCTTGCAAGCAGGGAGCAAACTCCTCTTCCCCTGGAGAATCAGCCTGGATAGAAGCTCACACCAAAGCAAAGCTACAACTTCCAAAAACCCCTGGCTCTGGAAGCCAGGTCAGCTCCTCTGAGGCTTTAGAGGCTCTGACATCAGTGGAGTCAAAGCCCACGTTGCTAAAACAGATTATGTGTTTAAATGGTGCATACACAACATGACAAGGCTGAACCAGGAGGGGATTGTAACTTATTTTGCATCAGCTCAAGAAAGCATTTAATTTCTGAATCCCAGAAATTTCTTTTTTGCATTAAAAAAAGAATCAGAGTAAACCAGAACGTATTACAAATACATCAAGGTTATATGAATATAAATTTCCTCCCCATCATCTTGGATTTGGAGGTCAGCCTTTGGTATCCACCCATTCCTGACTGATTTCAAAGAGACCTTAGGAAGCTGTAATTTATTCCCACACCTCACAAAGTGAAGGAGGAACTGGCTGACCTTAGATGGCCACAATGTGATTAGGCATATTTGCTCTTCCCTTTGCACAGCCTAATTGCCTGAAGGAGAAGACAAGGAACAGAGGAGAGGAATAATATCTTTAATGCAGAGTCCTCTCTATGGAGAGACACTTTGAGATGTCAAAAGAAAATGACAAGCAAGCCAAGGACAGTCTCAAGACATGTTAATGAGGGAGAATGAACGGAACATTAATACACTGCAAAACAATTTTTAAGTATCTGCAGGAATCTGGAGCCTATTATTTTGTCTGCTAATAGTATTAGTTCCTGATCTGGACCATCACTGCAGCAGAAATTATTGTTACAACCAGTAAATAATTAGATATATAAGGATCTTGGCTCAAGAATATCAAGGCACTTGAAAAAAGGGGCTAATATGAAACCAGGGGATGGGGGAAACCGAAACAAAGTCAATAGGAAAACCAAGCTAACTTTGATGTCCATACTTTTAATTCTAAGATAAACCAGTGCATCTTGACCAACCACCACTCATCTAACAATAGTCAAAACACATAGCTATTACTACCTAACTACATATTTTTAGTGAATCCTAAAGAAAATATTTCACTAACTGTGTCTTTTTGGTTTTGTTTCTCAGTGTTTTTCTGCAAGACAATCTTTAGGTACGTTTGCACAAACTCCAAGTGTAACACTGATTTTTGGGTTAGAATACTCACAGATAGTACCTTAAAAAAAAAAAAAAAAAAAAAGACTCCCAGTGCACAGTAAAGCCAAAAGAATGACAAAACTGGGATACATTTTGCCTCTACAGTGTCAAGAAAGGTTACTTTTAGAAGGCATTCCAGTTAAACAGGATAAATGTTTTAAAATCCAGTTTGATCCCAGTAATTATATGGGAGGTATATTTTGCATTTGAGAATTAGTTTGTAACTGCAATGATAATTAGACCCTTCATTATCCTTGTACAGATAATTTTAAGAGGTGCTTTAAACACATTCTGACCAAGACTGTGCTCTCTAATAAGTTGCTGAAGATGAAAACTGTAACACAGGGAGAACTACCAAATAAATTTTCCTCCAAATGTCCAATTAAGAAAGAAATGTAAATATGAGTAATGTGGTCATTAAAAGCACAAAATGAAAGCCCAGTGCAGCTATCCCTGCCATGTGCAAAAGGAACACAGGGATCTGTCAGCTGCGAGCTCAAACGGGACAGGAAACATCATCATTTACTGACCTCTGCAGCCTCAACAGAAGACTTGTGGCCCCTTCAGTAAATGAAAGCATCTCATTCTCATTCCTCTTTTTCCAAATTATCCGTCACCTCACAACAAACTTGTGTATTTTCCAAAGCAGCTGACAGATACACTGAGACTTCAACCAGAGAATGTTGCAGGTATGCAAATGCCAAGGGCATTATTTTCTGCTCTGAGAAATGAACACCCATTTTTCAATTCTTCTTGGAGGTGTGGAAAACAAACAGTTCTACAAATGACAGCAATAAGCCTGCAGTCTCTTGAATCAATACCAAGGTTCTTTTTTTAGTTATTAAATTTTGATTTGTGTGTGGGAAGAAAAAGATATTCTTAATTTACATGTCTGGATGTGTCTGGGCAGCTGTTCCTGCACATGAATGCTGCTGCCTTACAGAGGGAACACCAATCTTGTTTTCACATTCACATGAAATTTGTTACAAATACTGCACTTCTGTAAACAGTGCCTTCAAAATAGTTTTGATTAAATTTCTCCAGAGACAAGAACAGGATTACAGACTACTTCACAACTCATTTATCTGTCATTTAAACAGATCTACACTGAAATAGGTTCTGGCACAATACAAACAGACAAAAAACATGTAATTTGAACAGTATTTCTGGCAAAACATTTATTTAGTGTTTGCCCTGTTCCTTCAGGTGCTTTTTATTGATTTGAAGAACTATTTTAACTGCTATGGATGAAGGGTGAAGATATGAAATATGGTACATGAATAAAGTTCTGGGTTAGACATGCACCACACCAGTTTCAACACCAGCTGAGAAAATAAAGATGCTCAACATCACTGCCATGAAACTATGAAATGATACGACATATAACCCAGAGACATGGGAGGAGAAGTAGAAGATCAGTGATACTACAAAACCTTTTCATCTTACAATACAACTAGGAAATCAATTCAAATCTAGTTTTGTGGGGTTTTTTTAAAATATGCTGTTTAATGCTTCTCTTTGAAAATATGTTTATATACAGTGCAGAAAATAATTCTGAGTAGCTTCCTGCCTTTGAGCACACCTGCCATACTTTCAAGCACAAGGATCCTTCTGTGGCAACGGGAATGCAATGGCAAAAAGTAAAACAAGAAAAAGCAGACAGGCACGTGTGCCCTTGCCTGGTGGAGGCAGCAGCAGATTGCTCACCACAACAGAAAGCCTGAGTTTCAAAGCAGAAGGTGACTTTTTGGCAATTATTCAAAAGAATTACATCCTATCGAGGGATCTAATCATTTCTCTAAATATTACTGGAACCTCCTTCACCTCACACATTAGTCATAAGTGCAGAAATTCATTTGATGTCTTGACAGAGAAAAGGGCTTGAAGAGCAGGCAGCTGAGGCAGACAGGCTGAGAGTCAGCCTTGAAAAAGTTCCAAGTGTGTGCAGACATTACAGAAGAACAGGGAGCAATTAGGCTGAACTCCCCACTCCAAGGGTGTTAATAACATCGGCTAAGTAGGCTGAACACAAAGGTGACAAAACCTACATCTCCTTTATGCGTGTGAGGCCACACACAGCTTCTCCAAGAGCGAGCAGAGGAGCTGCTGCCAGCTGAGAGCAGCGCTGGGCTCACTCCTCCAAGCGCTGCCCGGGCTGCCAGCCCTGCCTGACTCTGCTCCGCAGCACCAACGGCCCAGCCTGGCTGCCAGCCCGCCCTCTCACACCTGGAGAGAAATGGGTGGGAAAACATCGCGGGACAGTTTCCTACGGAAAGGTCCTAATGAACAGGTCCTTATTGCCGCTTTAGCAAACAAACCAAAACTCTGCACAAAAGCATAACTCCAAAACATGCTTTAGCTGCTTGCAATTTGTTCCCATAGCTGCTCACCTTGCTAAACTGTCACTGGGGATTCTGACGTGCCAGAGCTGCCAAAGGGGGAAATACCCATCAAAAGAGGGAGCTGGAATTTTACAGAAAAAGTGCTAAGTAGGATTGGACTTGGCTGTTGACTGCAAAAACGTGTCCCCAGCAGAATCGTTCACCAAGCCTTCAAAGCAGGGTGTTTTATCAAAATAGTGTAACACATGCTTAGGCACTTTGATAGGGCAGGATGGGGGTAACTGTAGCAGGCAAAGAAAAGTGAGAGATCAAATCTCATCAGATTTCAATTGACTTAGAATGGCACAAAGCTTTATCTTAGTCACAGTTCTTAACAGGCCCCCAGTTACTAAAAATGGCTAGAAACCAAGGCATTGGAAATCTTATGAGATCTTCTAAATTCTGGGATTCTAGTCAAGGCAAGCAATGAAAAATCAGGCAAACTTCAAAAAAAGAACACCCAAAACCCCTAAGAACTGAAATCTGTTCCTTCCCATATCCTCCTGTTCTCTCTGCTGGGAGATTGCTGCCGAGCTGCCTGTCCCACTTGTCTCCAGAAGCTACTGCAGAACTCCACATTTCTCCTGGCACACACCAAGGGAAGCTTTTCAGATGCTCACCACGTACTGCCAGGGACCACCTAGATACACCCAATACTCATATTTATCAGCTCATATTCTTTAGCAAAATCTAATTTACTTGAGAATTAGCTAATCTCAGTTAAATGAGCTGTTGATGGTTAGTCAAATCCAACAATAATTTTAAAAGCTATAAGAGAAGAAAAACCAGAAGTCTGATAATGAAACCCATTTATAGGCAGTTTGATGTAGCATTTTGTTCCTTTTACAAAGAGAGACTGCAGGTAATAAAACCAAGCAGATGCTTTCATTAGTGGACATTCTACTTCTCCTGGAAATATATACATATATATATATATAATTCTTGTTAAATATGTCAAGCATTTAAGCTATTTTTCTATGACCTGTTCGCTGCTACATTTGGCACAACTGCTGTGGTGTGTCTGTTGTACAGCAGAGATGAAAACAGCATTTGAGAGCTGTCCCAGGGAGCTCTCTGAGCAGGAAGGAGGCAGTGGAAGGGCTCAGGATTGAGCACCTCATGGGCTTCTGTGAGCTAACAGGACCAATGGCTCAGGCAGTGTTTGAAGGGTGACACCTTTGAAATTCACAGTTTATCCTCAGGAGGAAAGGGAGAGGAGGAGCTCTTCAGCAAACTCCTCCACAGTGTTTGAGCCAGAGAACAGCACAATTAGCAACACATCTTCCAATTTCCTTCCATAGATTATGGATCAAATCTTCCCTGTAACTTCTCACAAGACTGACTGACGTTATTTGAAGGATTAAGTGAACCCTGAATTATTTCAGTTTACTAACAGCTTCACAAATACAGACAAGCAATCCTATTCCGTAGGACTAAAGCTGGCAAATGAGCATTTGCAAAAAGGTGCTCCAAAAAAGTCTGAATAGCAGGTTTATTTTACCAGCTGTATTTTACAGATCCCTCAGAAGTAATACTGCAGAGCACCAGCATCATCATAGATGAGTAGAATGTGAGCTGAAAGCCACAGCACTGGTTGCTTTTGAGTGAAAAGAGCTGAATAGTGTTAGCAATAATATAATATTTATTACTCCTAATTTAGATTTCAACTATTTATTTACATCACAATATTCCACTGGTACCTGAACATTCCCTTCATTCATAGCAATGCACCTTTATTAGTAATTTTCACCACATGAAGAAAAAAAAAAAAAAGTGTGTTTTTCTGATGCCAGTGGAACAGAAGTGATGTTTCCTTTGCATTACAGGACAGGAAATGTCCTTTCCACAGGACACATGCTCCAATTATCCCAGGACTTCAATCACAGCAGGGGCAAAGCCTCGAGTGCTCCTCAGCTCTTCTGTTCTCCCTGTTCCATCTATCAAAACACAGCCAGGAAGGCTTGTTAGAAAACAAAGGGTGAGAGGGCTGTCCAGGATTAGCTCTCTTGTACTTGCTACAGACAAGAGAAACAACCAGCAAAATAAGGATTCATGTAGCTATTTTGGTTTTGAGGCAGTCTTGCAGGTAGGCTTTGCTTGTTCCTAACCAAAAAGAGGATTTTGAGGGCGAAAATGGATAGAGCCGAATATGTATCAACAGACAAATTTAACTCAATTTGATAAATGCACTCTGAAGGAGAAATACTTCAGATTTCTTACGGCATAGGATTTAAGTGTTATTTGTAACATGAAATGCATGAAGAACTTGAAAAAAGGCTGCTGTTATATCCTTGAAAAGATAGAAGTTATTACAAATCAGAAGGGACTGAATGCATAAGAAAACTCTTTTTAAATGTATTTTAGTGATGAAAAAGAAGATGACGGTTTCTTCTATTGGGGAAAAACAAAAGTGGCAAGGCAGAGAAAGAGGTCTATGAAAATGACAGCAACCAATCTATAAAAACAAGATGGTACATAGGGAAAAAAGCCCTGGACACAGTATTTTAGGCCCAACAGCCTGCAGAAGGTTTCATTGACTAAGCACACATTCATTGATGATACACACGGCTGAGGGGACAGCAGATTAACTTTACATTGCAGCAGAGATTGAAGATAGCCAAGGAAGACATAACATGTAACGTGTTCCAGAGGCTGACCAAGCAGCAAGGAAACTGCAGATGAGAGGGTTTTCCTTAAAAGGAGATGGCAGGACAGACATATGTAGGGAAGTAGCACAAGGAAGTACTGGAGGCTCTTTCCTGAGCAAGGGGACAAGAAGATTTTACTTCTGGATGGTCTGGCATGAAAAGCAGATCTGTTCATGATTGCCCTTCCATGCAACCTTTGCAAAGATGAGGAATTGAAAGTCTAAGTTACGATCACCTGAAAGGACATCAGGTCATCCCCACCTTCTCACACATTGCTAGGACTTTTCTTTTGGATTTTCAGATGAGAGTTCTTCCTCCTTTCTCAGCTGATTCCATTGAGGATATTAAATGATATTTGCACCAATTTTGAGAAGAAGGAAAAGGAGTTAACTCTTGATTAGGTGTTTATTTACCTTAAAATCCCATAGCCAGGTATTGCTTCTTCAAACAGTTTAATTATCAGCAACTAATTTCTTCAGACAACTCCAAAAATTGAATTAGCTCATTATATTTTCTAACATTTTTAACAACCACCAGTGATAATGCCAGGGATATTGTTCTACACCAGACTGTTTTTAACTTCCCTTTCCCAGATTATCCCAAGACAAAATCAGAATGTCCCTTTAAGATAATTTCAGACACCTTCTTAGCTCTACAGAGGAAACAGTTGAAAACAGTCTGTTCTACAGGGCAACTTGGCCTGGATATGTCAGAGGTATGAAATAAGAGGATGAAATACTTCATCAGCTTTACCTAGCACAGGCTCAACAGCAAGACTGGCAGCTGTGGGGACTGAACCAGGGAACCATTCAGACAAAAGAACAAACTGGCATCAGCTAGACCCATTGTGAGAGGGTACAGACAAGACTAAAACCAGGGAGCTAAGTAGTCTGGCATTTCCTGGGGGAATAATCCATGTAAAAGACCGAAAAATTACCTTGGAAGACGCTGGGAAAACAGAAAATATAACTTGCAATCAAGAGCAAAAAACCAGAAGATCTAGGTCTGTGTGTCTTGAAGCACATCTCAAATTGTTTAAGATGTGTCTTAGATAAATATAAACTATGCAAGAAAGAGACAGACAAGGACCTTCACTGTGGTTACAGCTTTCAAATGTTTAGTTTTGTACAAATCCAAGTTACCCTTGGAAAGGTGTTCTGATCATGTTTTCCACTCATACAAAGTTCCAGCACCCATCAGTGTAACCAAGAGGTCCAGAGCTCCCATGGAACAATTGGAAAGCTCTGCTTTCCTCTGTAGCTAAACTGTGCCACAAGCCACAGGGAGTTTTTTGACCTTTGGTGATATTTCAGTGAGAGGATTTATGTTTAGATGGAACAGAGTTCACTGACAAGAAAAATAACTACAGTTGAGGCAGGCCAGACACCACAATCAAGTTTTCCCCTGCCTCCAAGACAGTCTGGTGCCAGTGATGCCCATGTGAAATACACTGATCCCCCACAGCAATACCAACATGTGCCTCTAAGCATTAATTATCATAAGCAAGACAAGGTAACTACAAAACAAAAGATAAACATTCTACATTTCTGATTTCCAAATGTGCCACTGTGGGTCAAGCTGGACAAACACATTTCTCAAAAGCAGTGAATTCACTGAAAAAAATACTAGATCTTTCAAGAACTTGGAGCTACTTAGATGTTGCAAAATGAATTTTCTAGTAGCTGGACAATAGGTGGGATAGCAGCTTATCAAAAGAGTCAAAATACAATGTTCTGATCTTTCCTAAAATATACAGAAGGAACCCACAATAAAGTAAAGTGACAAACTACTAAATTTACAGAACTAGAAGTCCATTTCACTCCACCTGCATATAGGACAGTCAAGATGTAAGACACACTCAGCTTTCCCTCACAAGTTCCAGATCTCCTCTAAAAACTTCAATCTCCACGTTGTATGCAGTACCACAACCACTGTGCAGTAAAGGGCCCTGGGACATCCTGTTCTCCTTCCTTCCACAGCATCTGGGCACATTTGTAGCAGTCCTTAAATGCTCAGTGGGACGTAAGAAATGTCAGTAAGAAATATTTAAGTGCTGTAAAAACTTACATGACACTACTACAGTTTGCACTGAACTGAGTTTAAAATAAATGGAACCCTCTAGAAGTCACTGAGTGTTTAAATACTTTCCCCCTTCCCTTTTAACACCACAGAAAGAAATATCCACGTCTTAAGAGGTCTCTAAATGAACCTTCATATAAATCACACCACCTGAGATGCTGAATAATGACAGACCACAAAAAAATTATAAAGCGACTTTGGAAATCCGGATTTCAAGGCTAAGCACAGTATTAAAAACACTGATAATTTTTTCACAACTTGGAACATTCAAACCTAGAAGCATAGCTTGAAATTGTTCTTTTAACGTGTTTTAGAAATGTATGAGCTGAGAACAGCTGTTGGACTAAGAATCATCCTGCACTGCTGCTAGAGCAGTCTTACATCACACTCCCAACATTTCCCATAATAAGCACTTCCCAGGGCAGCCTCGTCACAGGTTAGCCAGACAAATTCCAGCTGTGAACGCAGCTGAACGAAGGTGCATGAGATTATCAGAAAGAATAATAGGTTTTATGCAGAACGAGCACAGGCTGTGTCCCTGGAGCTCTGTAATCCCAGTCCTGGACAAGCCCTAGGGTGTAGTTAACAATTCCAGCAGTGCTGCCTGCTCTGACAGGGTCATGGTCCAGGAATGCTCCTGAGCATGGTGTATAATTAGCACCACGAGCCGAACTGTATTTGTCTAAATCTCTGTGGCTCACCACAGGGTGCTTATGTTAAGAGAAGCCTTGCTTGTTCCTACATGGAAAAATAATTTATCAGTGTAACCTCTGAAGAGAGTCCTGTATCAGCACACACCTACATACCATAAACAGCTTTATTCTCACTGCTGTGATTGCAAAGCATTGCTTTCTGTTAATACACAACAGTATTTTAAACTGATTCTTAAAGGCTCATTTATTTAAATACACTCATGCTACTATGTAAATACTCATGGTTCATGAGTCCCAGGATTTTGTTCTTAGACTTTTTTTTTTTTTTAAGATTAATCATGATAGCTTTGCTGCCCCTCCCAGCCCTGGAAAATACACTGGAGAAATTAGAAGTGTGCCCTCCATTTATGTCACAGAAATCTGGTGTGCAGTTACTGCGAGCTCACAGGACCCTCTGGAAGTGTTGCACAAACAGCTGTCCCTCAGATTTGCAGAACAAACAGACTTCAGCAAATACAAGCTGTACAAACCTCCACACACCTCCTGTCTTGCCTGAAGTTATCACTTCTATTCCCTGATGTCTGGGATCCAGGGATTGTGTGTGACAAAGCCATCTTTTCATCACGTTCTTCAGAACAAACACAGGCTTAAGTTATTATTTCTATCTTTGTCTGATCTGACAAACCCTAAGCCATGGTTTGTATGCCTACAAAGTTACAGGAGTCCTCAAAGACCACCGTGCATCAATTTATGCAGCTCCATTGCTGAACTTAAGCCTTCCACCTTATTCCTAGCAATGCATTTCAGACTTTCAAAACTCACTTCATCGTTTTTGTGTAGCTTCTTGTAGTATTGATAATCATTACTGTTAATTCTTCACAACAGCTTGGCTCCCTACTGCCTGTCACAGCTCTCAGAGGCCATTCCATGCCCTGAATATTTGAGTTACACACTGGCACCACAGCCCTGTGTCTGCACGCTGGGTAATATGGAATGGAGGTCTTGCTCTGCAGCTACATAAATCAGTGAAGCATTTCAAAAAGGTAACATGAAAGATTTATTATCCCATTTTCAGGGTTCACATATATTGCTTCCTAACAATAGTTTAATAGTGGTATATAAAATTCAGGTTTCGGAAATAATTCATCATATTCTGAAAGGACTTTGGTTTGCATTCCAGACTAACTAAAATCTCAGCCTCCGCTTCGTACTGAAGTCTGAACATGCCTGTCTGCTCTAAAAACTGGGGTTTCCCATTTTGAGACCTTTCCTTGCACACCAGCTCCCGTTAGCTCCATGAGTGCTTTCAGCTTTCAGCTCACAGCAAAGTGTCACCCATGGTGTGGCTGACAAACCACAGGGACCAGCAGCATCCACACCCAGCTGACAGCCAGGATCCTGCTTGTGCTAATAGCTCGTGATGTCTCTCCACAAGGGTTTCTTACAGCCAATATGATTTCCTTCTGTTGAGACAGGCTCTCCATCCAAATCAGCAGCTCCTTGTGATCTTTTGCATCAGAAGGGCAGCAGCTATTATTTTCCCATGACTGCCTGAATTGAAAGCAACACAACATGGGAGCACAGGATTGGTAGCAATCATCCCATACACAACTGCACAGCACTCTAATGATCTATCCATCATTCCAAAATCAATTCCAGAGATGTGCTGGCTTTAAAATGAGGTGCAAAAGCCACACATATGAAAGTTTTAAGTAAACAGCTAAAAGCCTTGGGTTCTATAAAACACATCCTTTTTTTAAATCTCCACACTTCCTTTCTCCTTTTTTTTTTAATCACAGATTAACTAAACCCATTACAAACATATCACCTTAAATAATCACAAACCTGTTGGGCAAACTTTAGTTTAAAACTGAAGCACAAAAAACTGTCTCCTCATAGCCTTGAAGATTTCCTGAACTTCTCACCTACTGTGCTGGCCACAATAGGCATTGTTCCCTTTCTATGGCAAGAGAAACAGGATTGAGACAGTAACAATCTGAGCAAGCCGAAGGACCAGAGTACAATAAAATAAAGAAATTCACAGATCTATACCCTCAAGAAGTATTTGGGGATAGTGAACATACAGAGAAGAAAATAAAGTCTGAATCACTGTAAAAGCCAGGTGCTTTCTCCTTTTAAGAGACCTTAAGGGACTGCAGCCTAAACAGCAAGGAACCAAAGTTAACACTGGAAACCAGACTTCAAATATATGTCTACGCTTACAAAATATATTGCCATTTAATGTTTCTGATAATGCTATATTGCTATTACTGTTATAAAGAGGTGCTGCAGTTAAGATCAGTTTACCCCACTATTTTTCAGACACACAAAACTCAATGCATTGGGCAACACATAAATGGTCTAAAAATGTATTATCATGCTTTTCTGTAGGCTTTTACTCTTCTAGCAGCAACATATAATTTCTGTCTGTAAAAATGTTCCTTGAAGTGTGTTCAGCACAACAATACTCTTCCCTGCAAATCTGTGCTCCAGTACATGACTAGTGGAAGCATTTCATTGCAATACTTCACCCAGCCAATATTTTATGGCAATATAGTCTCCTGTCAAAAACAGGGAAGATGTGCAACTTGAGCTCATCAAATGCAGCACCTAGGTTAGAAATCTAATTTATTTTCTACATCTACTGAACAGAGATGGAAAAGGGTTCAGCTGGGTGAATAAGCCATTTATTTTGTTGTCCATAAGAAAACAGAGCAACACTTCAGGATAATAAAAAATTACATATTCAGTTGCTTTGACACCGAATAAACTTTTTGTCTACTGATAGGAGCTGAAGATTCTCACTTGTTCTGCATCCTCAGTGAGTCTATGAACATACTGCAATCAGAACTGAGCTACAAGATGCTCAGAATGATAAAATATGTTCCCCATTTTCATGAGCAGTGCTAGATTAACAGTTGGACTTGATGGTCTTAAAGGTCTTTTCCAACCTAAGCAGTTCTCTGATGCATAGATCTGAATTCTACTGAGAATCACTATTTTCAGGGAAATAGTGCAGAGCAATGTTGTACATTATGAAAACAGGCTCCTGTAACTCAGAGCACACCCGAATTTCTATCACAAGTTGAGGTTGCTGCTAACTGGAAGTGCTGGGACAAATCCCCAAATGCCCAGACAATATGGTCCTGAGCCATAGCAGGCAGAGACTGCAAAACAACAATAAAGCCATCTGCTACTCCTGGGGAAGCCTATGATGAAGCAAGCAATATTCCAAGGAATATCCCAGCGGGGAAATAGCAGAGCCCTCGCTCATCTGAGACAGTCTCTCTACTTAAGCAAACACAGTTGAGTGTTAATCAGGCTCTCCTCAGCCTGGGATTTTGGCAGCCAGAAAAATGCTCTTGTATTTCTACTTTATCTTGTTAAGTGGCACCTTAAAACAGAGAGAGCCATAGGATTAATGGTTATTTTGCTTATCTACCCAAGGGCAATATGCACAATGGAAATGTTCTCAATAACAGGAGGAAGCTCAGCAGCATATTTCAAGGTGGCCTGGCTTTGAGGCAGGGTGGCTGAGATGATCAGGAGATTTACATCTCAACTAAGATGTAAATAAATGCTGATGATTTAATCCCCAGTGGTTGTTTTGAATAAATCAGCTCCACGCAGCAGATATTATTTCATTATACCAAAAAGCCCCCATAATTTATAGTAACCCCCTAAATGAACTTTGGCACAAAGGATTCTCCTTATATGTCAACTTCACACCTTTTCAGAAATATTTTTATACAAATTAAAAATTCAGACTTCAGATCACAGACTCAGGAATATAAAGCTTTCTAAGCTTTTTTCTTTGCACCACACATTAGATGTGTGTCATCTTGTCCCTGCAATCCTACACTTGCTTTGAACCCAGGTCATAGAGGAAATTACTGTAACCTGTCTTCCTTTGCAACTGGACAATCACTGGATGAGCCAATTTTATAGTTTTAATCATCTTTAGGGGCTGATTTACCATAGCTTTATACTGCAGTCACCTTTAAAGATACCTCTCAAGCAAGACTACAGCTGCTGGAACAAATTTCCCAAGAGCTCAAATGCAATCTTTTGGGAGTACCAAAAGCAAACAAAATGTTGCAACTGGCAAAAGGAAAACTTATGGGAATGTTAAGGAAGCCACTGAGGCAAGATCCACTCACTGAAGTAATTCAGAAATGCACCATGTATGGGAGAGGATAAACAGTTATATCGTTTGCTGCCTAAAATTCCAAGGATTTCCTCCCATCATTTAAGCATTCCTTCCTTTCAGCAGCTAACAAGCAGCTAATTCTCATGAGACCTAACATGAGACCTAAAATGATAGGATTTTCTTTATTCCTCAGCAAGAGCCCCGAAACGTGCAGGATTTATCTTGCTGGCTCAGTAAAACAAGGGCAGTTAACATTCTGTGCTCTCCAATCTTTCACCTTCCCCAGACTGACGTCTTCCCCCAAAAACCCAACCTGTTGCTGATGTAGTTAATGAAACTTCATCCCTGAACAAACCATGCACAGTCTCCCTGGCAGCTACAACCTTCATTACAAATAAACTAATTCCACATGTTGATTCTTACAGTATTTTAAGTAAATTAGCATAAAATTGATCCTTTATTAGCAACATGATAAATAATCCCCCAGAATTTTGCAAGAGGTAGCAGTAACAAAGCTATACACCAGCGAATGTACATCAACACATCCTTTCTGCAGTGATATAAACCACATTTCTTTGCTTTAAATACATTCCTTGTCCTGATGATCTCAAAAAAAAGCCTTTCTACTCAGCTACAGCGGAAGATTTTCTCCAGTTCTTATTTTTCCTGCAGCAGACCCACTGAGATGAAAAGATCCCTCCTCCTAAACATAATCAAAGGAATGAAACTTGCATAGAAGAAATTGGGATTCTCCCCTGTCCTTGCCTTCAGCCAGGCACTGGCAATGTAACACCAGCCTGGTTCAATGCTTCAGGAGCACTGAGAGCAGGGACATCAACAGGTATTTGTAATTTCACCAAGGCTACTGCACCTGCACACTGAGCAGTGACTTTGTTCATGATTCCTTCTGAGTCCACACGCCATGAAATTTAGAAAAAAAATGTTTCTAAGTGCTTTTTAGTAGACAAATAATGTTTCCAAACTTTAATCCATTCCACTTTAAACTACTTTTTTTTTTTTTAAATATTAAACTTCAACTCCTCAATCTTCTTTGAATCCCACTTTTCTAAATTTATAGGACTCACCAGTGGGCTGGAAATCAGTAACAGACAAAAATTTCCTTTGCCTTCCTCTGAAATTTACTGCTCTGTCCCCAGGAAATCCTCAAATGCTTCATGACAAATGGGGCATGACTTAGTGGCATTTTCACATACCTCAAGGGCTGAAGCTGAAGGCTTTAAGCACTGCTGAGTCAGCCATAGGTCCATTAAAGATTTAGCAATCCAGAGCTGTAAACCACAGTTTATTCATTTCCGAGTCATAAGTTAAGTACCAATGCCTCAGCTCTGGATTAAAACACTAGCATTAATAATTTTCATTTTATTGTCTGAGTTGTTTATCTGTTGCTTACATGTAAAATTGCCATCAAATCCATTGCTGAAAGGTCAAAGAAATGGAATAGGGTAGGGCTGAGCATTCTGTATTTTGAGTTTGAAAAATCAGCGTATTTTCCAGCGAAGCTGAAATAATTTCAGCCTCTGAAAAGGAGCACATTTTGCTTTCCTTCAAGACCAATCATTCATCTCCCATTTGAGCAAACCTCAAAATACAGAGAGATTTAGCTGGAATGAGCATTCATGGCACTGTGATCCTGCTAGCTGGCTACAAATGACTTTGTGGGAACAGAACTGGTTTGGGGGCTGCACACATTTTGCTATTTCCTTATTGCAAGTGATTAAAAAATCTAACATTGCAGAGCCACCTCCTGCCCACTTGGCTGGCTTTTAAAAGCATCAACACAGGCACTGTTCCTGAATTTGGGATAAGAAATAGCTGCAAATGCTGCATGGGTAGCACAGAAGACACTGGTAAATGCTTCCCACTTGTGCTCAACAACAGCAATGCTGTGCACAGGTCAGACAGAAGCTGCAAGATAATCAAGCAAAGGAAGGATGGAGCACAATTACAGCACAAGAAAGGAATAATTCACTTGGCTTTTCTGTCAGAGGTGTGCAGAGAACTCATTTACTGTCTTGGTGTTTCTGAGCCCTCATGTCTCACAGTCCACTGTGTACCAGGTACCTGCTGTGAGGACTCATCACCAGCACTAGAGAAGCCAACACTCTCAGAAATTACTTTATAGGTGCACTACAGAGCTAATAAATGGATATTTACCACTGTTAACACACTCAGATTCTGGAAAGAAATTATACACATACAGCAATGTCCCTTCTTCCAGTGTTCTCTGAATAAAAGCTGACAGATGTTACAGAGAAACAAAGGTTGATGCATTACTGATGCATTATTTTGCTTTATATGTATCTTGCAATATTCTATGATTTACAAGGCTGAGGAGAGCCAGTAGGTTTTCCAGTAGGATGTGAAACAAGTAGGAAGTAAATTAGTGCAAATCCTTTGCAAATACAAAAAGATGATGAATTTCAGCCACCAACATGCTATCAGACCAACTGAAACATGCACACCTACTGAAGAGAGAAAACCAGAATCTGCCTACAGCAATGACATGAATTCCATTACAATCATGCTACTAAAGCAAACAAGCAAAGTTTTCTCTAAATCCATAACTATTACCACAAAACACACAACACGAACACTCTGTGTTTATTTATGCCACATATGTGCTCACACTGGGACACAGCACACTCAGGTTCATCAAGAGCCTTCCACCAATTCCAAACACCAAAGGATGGTGCATGAAATAGGAGCACATGACAATTCAGAAAAGCTGGGCAAGTCATCATCAAATATTGGCGCATATCACAGAAGATTAAGTGTCTTTTGGATGTGCAATAAACACTCCAAATTTAATTACTGATAGTCAGCTGTGACATGATTTTGTCCTATCAGAATTATTAAAAGATGAAAATAGAGCAGAAAACAAATCTGCTTCAAATTAAAAAAGATCTGTCTTGGAAACTAAAGTGAAATCAACAAGTGGGGGAAAGAAACCTGTACATCTGAACCACCAGCTCACTTTCTTATACACAGGAATATAAAATTACACTAAACCATTACGCCTAGACACATAAAAAAAGTCTAGTTTTGTGCATTTGCATGGTAAGCAGTTGTAGGAATAAAACCTGAAATAGTTATTTCAAATATTTCAGAGCTCTAACTTCTCATGTATCAGGTCAGCAGTAAGCCATAAAATGGGCAGCATGGTAATATTACTGCACGTCCAGGGAAAGGACACAGAGGCAAAGCAGTGATGTAAATCTCCAAGAGAATAATTTGCTCATGTTGGTCACTGCAAAGTAAGAATGGCTGAGGCACGAGGCTGCTGAGGCTTCACATCCCTGGGGAGCAGCAGGGAGCTGTGGGGCACAAACTGACATTGTAATGCTGAGAGAATGCTGTGGGGAAGGAATCAGTCTGGGATCAGAGGGTAAAAAGGCAGCTATAAATTTAGTTCTGCCTGAAAACAAGAAATATAGGAGAGATGCAAGAGAGAAAAACAGGACTGAATACTAATGAAACTGTGGTAATGGAATAAGACCAGACAGGAAGGTTACTAAAAATAGCTCTCAGTGTTATCTTCCGAAGATAGTTTCAGATTAAATCATGAAAATCATTGAATAAAAATTCAAATGCTTACCTGACTGGAAAACAAAGGAGACAACATAACAACAACACTGATGAACAGAAACAATACTATTAACTCAGGAATGAACAATCACCTATCTGAGGATCATCACACACCTTTGCAAAATTTCTGCTGCCAATGGTCTCTAATTTGTTCACTTAAGGCAGCTGCTAGAAAAAGAAGGAAATATAATAAAAGCATTATAAAATTCTAGGAACTCTTAGCAGCAGTTCACTTTGCATTATCTGGATCATAACATGCTGGGAAAGCAGACCATTAATACTCTGCAAATAGGACTGGGTGCTGTTTTATTGCAGGCTGGTGTTCTAATTGTCCTTGCTGCTGGAGCAATCATTCATACTGGAAAGCACTTAGCCCAAGACTAAACAAGAGACAGTTGCTCTACTAAAAGCTGTGAAAGGTTTCTTTAATACATTTCTTTTAAACAAAATACTTGGAGGAGCTAATGTGAAGCAGATGTTTTTGAATTACCCCAGAGAATAGAAAAAGACCTATTTCATCATTATATGAAATAAGATATTACCCAAGGCAAATGCTGCTAGTAAAATTGTCCCACAGGATTCTTGTTGATATTAGGGATATTATCTTACCCTAAATGTAACAAGAACTTCATTTTCATAAATGAAGCAAGTACACAAATTTGCTGGAAGGCAACAGCAAGACATTAAAGCACCTTTGAAAAACTAACAGGTTTCCTAGATAGTTTGCAAGTCGCAACGGTTTCCATAACTTCTTTGAAGAGCTTCCACAACTCAAACAATTCCAAAACTCAAAAGTTATTTTTTAATATTGCCTAAGAAATGAGGACTGATGTGATCTTATTCACTCCAAAGAAAGTCCAAGAAGTGTCACATCCTATCCCAGACCTTCCTCAAGTCTCCTGACTTTGCTGTGCCAGTATTAGATACCATCAGGTAGTTAGCTAAAAAAGCTAAAGCTAATTTTAAGTCTGGATATTGTGGGAAATCTAATAACAAAGCATGGCCTGGAAAAGCTGATGTGAAAGGAGTAAGCAGCAAGGGTTTGAGGCAATTCTACACAAGCACCTCTAATAAAAGCTACTTTTCTGTTGAAACTTGGTAGTTTGCAGTAAGGGAACAGCCAAGCCAGGCAGTTTCTCCCTAAGATCTCCAAGAAACTTGGAAATTCTGTGGAAGAAGCAGATCCTCCCTTGCAGCCTGGGTACCCAAGCAAGCCAGGCACAGAGCTGTGCCAAGGAAGGAAGTCACGAGCAGCACCAGGGACACAATTACCTCACCCTCCTCTCTGCTCATGCTGAGCACATCTGAGGCAGCAGACAACCAAACCAAGGAATTATACTTTAAAAAGAGACAGGGCATAACAATGACTGACTACATCATCTGTATAAATTAGCTGGAACAGGTTTTATTTGATACTCTGTGAACAACTGGCAGTAACTCTTTGCTCTGAAGGAGGGCACTGCTGCTCATAGAGCTGGGATTCTGCAATTGTCTAGTAGGCCCAACATCAGGAAGGAGACTTGGACCAGAGAGCTCACTTTAACTTGAATTTTGGTTTAGAACAAACAGAGAGCAAGGGATTTCTAAGTCTAGCACTGAAGCACAGAGCATTACACCCATATCACACATCATTTGTACAGGAAACACACATACAGTGCCAATTGCTCCCAGGCATCAGCCCCTGACCTGCTTTCACACCTCACTCATTACTTCCCTTCTCCACTTATTTGCAAATGGAACTTTATGGTATAAACTGTTGGTTTTGATCCTTAAAATCCACTGACATCAGTGGAAGCCTTTTGAGTCCACAAAACATTTCATGAGATCTTTGAAACACATGAAACCTCCACAGAAGCACTAGAAAAGCAAACTCTTTCCCTCCATTTCCAACAAGCAGAGAAACAGCTATTGTTAAAATGGCTTAAACACTTAAATGTTCTGTGTCTGTAAGAACTGAAAGGCATCAGCTGGGACATGGTAATACAAGCATGGAAGAGAAATATAAAATTGCCAGGTAATTATTTATGATGCAATGTTTTATTCTGCAATTTGAGGGGTGTTAGTGCAACTCAGAAGAGTGATTGCTGCTATATTGCTGCAGGAAAGTTCATGTGACAATCACAGCTTTGTTTTTATTGTTCTCTGCTTATTAGGAAAAAAAAAATCCCCTCTTTTCTTTTCAACATGTTTTTCAGCTGAAAATATGAAAACCAAAATGACACTTCCATTCTGAGATTAATGGCTGGGTATTTTTGAACAAACAATTCTGAATTTTAATCTGAATATCTCAATGCATTATTTATATTTATGCAATCACTTGAAAAATACTCCCTCACTCCTAACCTAAGATTTTCCTAAAGCCAAGAAAAGCAATATTTCAGAAAATTACTTTGTACTTCTAATAAAGAGATATTTCCATATTAAAAACCTAGGGAATGGCTACAGTCACAACAGAACATTTTAAGGAACTATTTGCTATATTACAAGAAAAAAAAAAGAAAAAGTTTGCCTTAGAGTTAAATAAGTGAAAAGTTTTCTTTTAAGAATGACAGTGCAGTTTATTATGAAACAGTCTACAGCCATTTCTCTTGCATACAGAGATGTTGTTGATGATCCAACAGTGAGAGGCACTGATCATCACCTTGGGCAAAAGTTTATTTACATTCTTAAACACCATCTACCTATTACACCGTTTATAAAATACCTGAGTTTTTACTTCCCTCAGATCTATTCCTTTGAAATACTATGATCCTTTGAGTCATTATTTCCATCATACATGAAGGCCTTAAAAGTAAGAGGAGGCAGACTCCAACACAGTTTTTGTCCTTTTGAGCTCTAAGCAAAAACCATCATCTCCATGGAATGGAGAATTCCTGGTTACATCAAGTCAGTCACAGGATGAGCTTAGTAGGGATCACTAGGAGATATAAATAGAAGCATTTACATCTTTATTTCCCCTGACTAAAAATGAACATGTAACTTCCACGGTCTGGTGGAAAGGTAGAGAAATTCACAGATATAGTCAAACAGAACTTTGATTTTAGAACTTAATTCTTAAAAAAAGAATTTTCAATACTCCAAAAAAGCATATGCATTGTGATTACCTTGGGACCTGCTGTGCTACCTCCAAAACAGATGCCAAATTGAGAGCACTAATTACAGAGTAAGTGCCCACTAAATCAGATCTGATGCTCCAGCACAGTTGCTAGTGACGTTCCTGTTAGTTTAAAAGAGAAAAGTACATTCCTAGCAGGCAAATCATATTTTGTGCAGTGCTTTCTGCCTCTGCATGGTTGAACTTAACACCTTAGCACCATTCACTAGTAAAAAAATCCAGCAGTGCCACTGCCCTTCCTCCTTGGCTGGTTTCAGTCAGGTAACAGGGATGATTGTGCACCTTGCAGAGTGCACTTGGGAAAGGCTACTCTCAAATCATGGATAATTGAATAACAGCTCTCTGGCAGGTGCTGACATCCCTCTCAAGTCTCACTTGAAAAGCCAGGAAAACATTGACTCAAGTGTCAGTGAGAAAGAGGAAACAACAATAAAGAAAGCCAATGAATTGAAACTGTTTCTAAGGAAAAAAGCCAAGATAGTCAACAACAGAGATTCTTAGAATTTAGTGTTAGAAAACCTTTTCCTGTTGTTCACATATATTCACATTGTTTTTTCCAATTTTCAGCTCTAAACAATGATGCCATTGTCAGAACCACTAATCCCACAGACACTACAGCACAGTTTCTTCCTTTATAAATTGAGCCTAAGGATTTCCCACAACCACAGGTCAGACAGTAGCTGACAACATTTAATTAGGCAATATGTACTGCAAATGGAAAACAAAGATTTAGAGGGAAAAAAAAGCAGCTGCTAAGCATTAGATGAGAAGTCATACTCATTTCAGCAGCAGCCAAAATCCTATTTCTGTCTTCCCACTAAGCTGTTTTCTGGAAAGCAACATCTTTAACGTAAAGTTACACTGCAAAAATCCAACACACACAGGAAAAACAATGATTAAGACAGATCACACCTTTCCATCCCACAGATTCCCAAGCTGCTTTATAGAAACCAGTCCTACCACTGGAATGAAATGCATTTTCCTATCTAGAAAGTGCACAGTGCAGAACAACAAAGGAGCCAAAGGAAGTTCTGGCAGAGGACATATGGACTCTCTGTTTACACACAGCAGGACTGATGGGACTGAGAGGCTTGTAGCAAAAAATATCAAATAAAGCCCATTCTCCCTTAATTTCTCCACACAACCTTTCTTTATCACTGATAAATTACTTTTTCTTGTGCAAACTTACCACTAAAGAAGGACTTGCAATACTTTTTTTGAAACAGCTATTTTGCCAGGCCACCTTTATCTGATGTCCTTGGCTAGAGCTGATCTGTGCCCATTTTCCTGCCAGGATCCAGATGGCCAGAGGGAGCATTTGGGAGGGTTCAGTGACATTCTCAGTAGGCACAGCCCCCTGCAACCAGTCTCTGTGCTTCTCACAGCAACCCTCTCCTCCGGCTGAAGCTGCCAGTGCTGACACCGGGGGTCTTACCAGACATCTGTTTAAATTAAGAGACCCGAATTCCTGCTGATTAATTACCTTTTTCTGTGAATAAACACAGAGTATCATGAGTTAATTAAGGCACATGTTCAATTAATCTGACTGCTGTCAGGTGCACTACTCCACATCAGATGCAAGGAAAGAGAAACCCTTTGGCACCTCAGGACAGAGCACACACATCCAAACAGACCGGCCTTTATCTGGGCAGACACTGAGGTCAGCTTGGGCAGCACTCTGCACACACCCCTGCAAACCACAAAATCAAACACTGCACACACTACATTTACCCTAGCACACATTCAAAAACTTCTCTTCAAATGAGCACAGCTCAGCCTTAAAGCTTTGTGACTTCACTGTGTTAGCTTTGAAGAATTAATGCACTAGTGACCAAAAAAAATAAAAAAGCAGTTTACGTCTCTGAATATTCATGATCTGAACCATTAAGGAAAGTTACTTTCAGTCTATTCTAGGTCTTCAGCCTACCCCGAGGAGCTCCTGGCAGCATGTGAGCAGTGCAGCTGACTGGGGGAGGAACCCCAGGCAAGCACATCCTCTGCTGGCACACAAGGCTCGCTGAGTCACACAGGAGACAGCCCGGAGCTCTCCTGCAGCTCCTCTGCTGCTCAGCCCTTCCTTCCACTGCATCTTCAGTGCCATCACCAAATAGCGGCACAAATTCCACCCCAAACATCATTCTGGGCTATACTCATTCTATCCTCTTCTGTACTGAAGAGCATCATAAAGTGTTTGGTCAAGGACATCCACTCTGAGAAATAAAATTAGACTCTCTATTAATGGCATTAAATGTACAATGTCCCTCCAGGAAGACAATAATTTGAAAATCTTGTATAGACTGTCATGAGACATATAAGAAAATACTAGAAGTACATGGACTGAATGTCCAGTGCCCCATGCCACTCACATGTAAGTAAAATAATATCAGTTTTTAAAACTGGTCTACTTCTTTTGTACAAGCCTTAACTCAGGGCTGGAAGCTGTTTACAGCTAGAATGTCAGAGCCAAGAAGTCCATTTGCCAAATAAAAACTGAATTTTAAATGCTAGAATGAGCAGGAGAGCTTATAAAGTTTATAAACAAGTTTCGGAGGAGCACATTGTCCACTGCCTGCGGATCACTGGGTTAGATTACAGCAGTGCAGGTCATTATTTCTACAAGGCTGATGCTGTAAAACAAAAGATATCACTGCCATGATTAGTGTCAAAAAGACCAACAGAAATGATTACTCAATATTAATAGACAGGAAATGTGATAAATCAAGAACAGGAACAAAGCAGAACCTTCAGTCAGGAATGCCCTGAATTTCACACCCCTATGGTCACAAAGGCTCTTGGAGTGCAACACAGCAGGGGTTTACTACAGTCTGGAGAGCTCTTTAATCCAGAGGTTCTTACTGCAGTGCTTTGCATGGTGTTCTTGGCTACTGCTGTCTCATCCTTCAGATCAATCACTAACGGCTTCAAGAAGCCATGTTTGGAGGAGGTTCACATGGATTTCTCTCAAGTTTTGCACAATCATTACAAGTCACAGCAGCTTATGACAAAATTAACTCACAATGTAATTTTCAGTCTACTAAATAGAAAACTAAAGCATTTTACAGCATTGTTGGCTATTCCACTGCTCATAGCAGGTTTTGAACCATCCTTCTGGAAATGAAACAGTATCAATATAAAGATGCTTAAAAGCATTAATATAATTGTGTTTCTCTAGTTAATCAGCAGCAGCAGAAAAAAATTGTTCTCATAATTAGGCACAGCCTGCTTTCAATGCCAATACTAGATCCAAAATCTTGAAAAAGAGCAGCTGGAATTACAGCCAGTTCAAATCAGTCTGTTGCTCCTATCAATCTTGGCATCTTCCAAATATACCTGAAAGAGTCCAAGGACATTTAATGCCTCCTCGAATTGTGTCCTTCACTCTTTAGTCCTCCCACTTTGTAAGGCAGACATCCATCTCTTCTGCTAATAGTTTTTCTTTCCACATTTCGACAGCTACAAAGAGCCCTTCTGCCTCCCTCCTGTTGGCTTCCCATTGCTGCCTCACCTCCAGTCCTTCCAATTACACATCCATCAGCCTCCTCTCTCCCAGAAACACAGGAGCTTTCCTCCTGACTTATCCTGAATGTCTCCTTATTCCCAATCACACTAAATCCTCCTCCTTAAGAGAAGCTGGTATCCTTGAACGAGGTCCTGCCCTTATCTTCTATAGATATTGGTGCTTGATTTCAGCAAACTGAAGGACCTGGCAGTCAGTTGAGCAAGAAATGACAGAAATATGAGAGTACCTGCTTCAAGGTCCTTTTCTATCAGCTCTGCTATCCCCTTATCTTTTACAGTCTGTGAGTGGAGCAGTCACAGCACAGTTTCAAAGGGTAACCCACAGAAAGGTCGAAGATGCATTAATGATCTGTGTCCATGCTCAGTGTGCCCACACAGCAGAAGGGCAAACCACAGCACTGCCTCCAAAGGGGACGAACAAAGGACTGCAGGAATCACAGGGTGACACACAAAGTTTCAGTTCCAACAAGGAAATGAGAAGAGTATGAAACAAAGGCACAGGTTACATTTCCAGTTGGAAGGAGAAAAGCCCTTCCCCACCTATTGTACCCCAGGGAGCTGACAGTTTTCCTCATACAACCATATTATACACCTTGCTCCCATCCTTATCTTCCCTCTTTGGACCAAATCACAGACCTCACACCCAACTACCCCAAACTGCTTCTGAGCTCCTAGAAAACCAACCAAGTGGTGTGTCTGACAATTCACACTGTACTGGATGCATACAGAAAAGGGTTCACTCCAGTACACTTCTGTGCCACTTACCACAGCAAAAGAACATTCACTAAGTTCTGTTCATATTCACCAGATAAACATCGTTTCATGAACTGAAACTCAAATGAACCAAACTCTGGGAACAACTATTTCTATAAACAGGAAATTGTCATATCTACACTTACAAAATCAGGATTATCCTCAATTAATTCATATTTTATGCTGAGCACACAATGCTTTTACACATCAAATGCCTTTTCAACAGTATTGAGAATGAGATCCCTGATTGGCTGAAGGCTGAATCATAAAGAAAAAAAGCCCAAACCCTAATCTTTAAAGAGCATTACTGCTTTCTAAATCCTAGTCTGGGCTAATAAATCCTTTTATCATTTCAAATATAATTTCTGTAAATACCTTATGAAAAGATATTTGAAAGTATAAGAATATGCTTTTAATAGTTGTGCAAAACAATTCAACGCATTTGCTTATTCACTTAATCTTGTTAACTTCTAGCAAAAGAGAAGGAAAATTTCTCCATCTGTAAAGAAAATAGTTCATGAAAGGCCTTTTGATATTTTTTTTATCCCCAAACTACCAAAGTGCTTGAAAGAACTGCACCTACTTATTTATAATAAGGAGGAACCCATACAAAAACAGTCAATTCAGACAAAGTCATCTTGAGAAAAATTCACAGAACCCAGGAGCTATCAGCCATGGTGTACTAATTCCTTATCCAGCAATGCTGGAAAGATAGCTACAGTCTCAGAAATTACTTAACAGCACATCATGTTATCCAAGGGAATCCTTCACATCTTTCTCCTTTCAGAGATGAAACAGTTTACTTGTATTTTTTTAGATCCTCTTGATCAAGAATCAATTTAATTTGAGGGGAAAAAAATTAGGTTTTGCTCTGCCCCAGGTACCATCATAATACACATTAATCATGTTCCTATTGCACAAGTAAATTAAATTTTTGTTTACTCTGTTGGATTTTCACAAATTCAATTAAAGGTGGGATATTTGAGCACAAAAAGTTCCAATGGATTTCATAATGCATCTTAAGGAAAAATACATATTTAGGCCTTTTTATTTCTACCTGAAGAAACTTTATTTTGGAATCCATGCAAGCTCAAGAAATGAATTTTAAAATGGGTCTCCAAAGAGGCACCATTGCTTAGCCCTCAGTGGTTTTATATTAATGGTGGTGTCTGCAAGCATTCTGTCCCTGCATTGAGAGAGAATTCCAAAGAGAGATAGAGCTGCCAATAGATATGTCAGTGAAGAGCAGGGAGAGTAAAGATTGTTGTGAATTGTGAAACACTGCAGGAGAAAAGATCACGGAGAGGTTAACAGAGTGCAGGAGTCGCTGGATTGCCCCAGGAACACTGAGCTCCCCCAGGAGTGAGCTGGAGGCCATGGTGGCCCCAGGAGAAATGTCACCAATCCTGCTCTGCACAAGCCCTGGCTCTTCCCCGGGGCCAAGCTGGGAAGCTTCTCCTCCCAGTTCTTGAGGAAATGCACAATTCTTGACAATCCACATGAAACACATTTCTCCTGACTACAGATCTTTCAAGTTCCACTCCCTGTCCCCCCTCTGAGATGGGAAGAGGGAGAGACAAGTTTTTGTAATGAAGGAACAGAAAGATTCCCTCTGTAACTGAGGAGATATGACATGTTTTCCCCATCCAGCTAGGATATATCGCCCAATATCCTTGAGTAAAGAAAAAAAAGAGACATTTTGGAGTATATCTCTTAGATATTGCGGGGCAGCTGAGAATTAAAACTGACTTTGAGGACAGAGGAATTTATGCTGCATCTTCATTAACATGGTGAAGCTCCTTTAACTGCCTGGACAAGTTTAATCCTGAGTGGGAGACTGCAAAATCCAACACTTCTCACAACAACTGTCCCTCATGGAATTTAGATCCTTTTGGCAGATTCTAAGTTCAGAGAAACTCAACTCATCTCCTTCAAGTGTGCAGGAAAGCAATCAAACACTTGAAGAGCCAATTATATCCTTTCTTTCTCCAAAATTATTGTGAAAAATGGATATCTGCTCCAAGCCTCATAGTACAACAACGGGATGGAGCTGGAAAAGAGGAAAGAGCAGGCACAGAAGAAAACCAAAGAACAGAAAAGTGCAAATCAGTGCTCAACTTTTTATCTTAAATATGCAGGTAGGACTCAAGCAGCTAAAACAAAAGCAAGATATAAGTTCTACAGCCCATGGCACAGGGAAATGGGAATGGAGATAAAATGTGAGAAAGCCCCTAAGAACTTCATACAGAACCATCAGACGGTTAAATAAAAATGGAAATATAAAAATGTAAGTGTCAAGTGCAGCAGATGAAACAACAGAAATCTTAAAATAATTTAAGAAAGATTGAAGTTGCCTGGAGAGCCCAGTAATCCCAGTCTAGTTGACAAAAAGTTAATAGATTAATTAGCCTTTAACAGGTCTGTGCTGAAGGTTTCTATCACTGTTTAAGGACACCCAGGATGGTTGGGAGCAGACCAGGTCAGGGGGTATTTAGGATAAGTTAACTGATAACAGGGAGGCTGACTTGGAAGTCCCTACTCTATTTTTTTCTTTTTAAATCTGTTCTTTTAAAGATGAATAATAATTGAAGGCAAGTCTTGAAATTCAGTACCACACCAGAAAGTCAGAAGGTCACAGGGGCAAACATTAATACAAACAACTAATTATGTAATAGAAGAAACACTGATTTATGTTCAGAACTATCACTGAGAATAAAAACAGGTCCTTAGTTCCACATAGGAAATGTTCCTCACACAATAACAGCTACAGAGCCCTTGGTTAATAAAATTTTAGATAAAATAGAAGGATAATATACAGACCAAAGAAGATAATGCATTTACAGTCATGTGATAAATGTGTAAATACAAGGCTCCAAATGCAATTAGGAACATTCTGCTATTCTTTGCAAAAAGCATTACTTTATGTGGGTTAAGGCTTATTTCTAGCATTCCTTTTTTCTTCAAATACGAAAAAAAAATCCATATTGGATACTTGCCCCTCCTCCATCCACTCCACAAAAAACTTCCAATTGAAAGAGGAACTTCGTTTCACGATGAAAACACAGTAAGAAAAATGCTTCTTGCAGATGCTCATAACCAAATAAGATGAAGTTATTTAAAAGCCTATTCTAGATCAGAGAAATGAGCAAGAACTCTAATTTGGAGTGAAAGCCTCTCAGATTTGACTGAAATACTGCTCAGGACATGAGGCATGCAGAGATTTAGTTGACAGCCCCACCCAAGGGACTCTGATCTACACTCATCCTCTGAGCTGTGCACACAGAGCCACTGTAAGAATGACCTGATTGCCACACTCACTCTGCTCTCACTTGGGCTACCAAAACATCTCCATTGACAGACCATTCCTTCTTGAAAGCGTATTTTGGAATTCCTACAACAACACTTCTGGGTTTAAAAAAAAGAAGCCCCAAACCCTAGGATAAGAACTTTAACTACTTTCAGTTTAATAAAGCTAACATTAAAAATTAAGGGCTCTGTTTACACACAGATGGCAAGAGAGATCATACAACCAGCAGAATTTTATGATTTAAAAAGAAAAGGCAACAGAGAAAAAAATTAGAAGAATCTATCTTGAGAAGACAATGTATGGGCAAGCCAGCTAAAGAAAGTCACCCCAAGGAAAAGCTTGTATAATTTAAACAGAAGACAGAAGTTAAAATCTTATCATTTTGCATCTGGAACACTTAAAATACCTAAAGCACAAACACCATGAGGAAGGACAAATGGGAAAAATGTAAACTAGTATTTCCTGGGAGATGAAATCATGCTCCAGAACAAAGAATTATCATAAAGCTCTCACACAGCCAAGGAAACAAGAACTGCCCAGCCCTCAAACTCCTATGATTCCTTCCCACTCAGCATCCCAAGCATTTCCAAGGAGCACAGGACCCTTTCAGTACAGCCAAACTTTACTTTAACCTGATTTCCACTGGAGTTAACAACCACTGATCTGAGAGTAGGCCAGCCATGGCCAAATTCTGAAAATCCTACACCTGGCTGGGGAGAAAGCACAGGGACACAATCTTCACCAATGTTCTTATTGAATCCTCTCCACTCTTTAAAAGCCACCCAGCTCCATCCATGCCCTGCAGGAGCTGCAACTATTTACACATCAGAAAGGGATGTGGAATCCCTACAGCAGAGGGACAGCTCACAGCCTTGTCCTGGCTGTAGGTCTTCAAAAAAAAAAAAAACAAAAACATTTCAACCACAGACCCACTGAGGTCTTTTTGAAGCTTTATTCACGTGAATTTGAAATCCAGTTGAGACATGGCTGCTCCTCCATTCAAATCATTATCCTTATCAAACCACAGTGAAAAAAGACTGGCAAATGTTCAGTCAATAATCAAGAGAACAATTGACATTTCAACTGGAATAACTGATACAGAAAATGATGTTGGTTTACTTTCTGAAGGAAAAAGAGCACAAAACAGAAAAAGAATGCTAAGGAATAATCCATCAGGCTTAAAGGAAAGCTTAGGCATATTGTTAGCAATAGATATATCGAAAAAGTTTCATAGAGTAAAAGAGAACATTTGTACGAAACAAATAATGGTGACCTGGACATAGGCATCTCAAATGGATAAAATCCCTTCCACATAAGGACAAAATGCACTCCTTTTTTAGGGGGAGAAGGGTGCACATCCAGCTTGTGTACTGCTTTGGGCTGGAAAGATTCTGCTGCAGTTACATAGCTAAAAATGATGTTTCCTCTGAACAGCCACAAGACAACTACAAGCTCTGGTGTTTGGGTGGTTAAGATCTCATTCAGCCTCTGTAGTTTGCATGAACAAATAAATAATTCACTCATTTTGGGGTGAAGACAGGAAGTGTTTAATCCAGCTAGGACTGAGACAGCAGGTACAATTCTTAGGAGTTGTAAAAAATAAGAAGTATACATTGAATTACACTTCCCTATAGCTAAAAGTTTTCACAGAGGCATATACAGTTACACACATCTATGTGTGAGATTTCATTGCAGAAACAAGTTTAAAACAACACATTATTTCAGAACAAAATACAGCAACCTGAATGAGCATTCCAGTTAACTGAAATCTGGCATGCCCAGGAAAGCAGTTACTTGCCAAAAAGTCTAAAATTTTAGTCTACATTTCTACCAGTACTTTATTAAGCTTTTTTGTAATACTTGGCATGTCAATTTCATATGCTATTCATTGCAAATTATAGAAAAACAAATGGGTAAAAGGAAATAAAGAATGCCTTTTAGATGAGTAGATATGAAAAGTTTATCAGATGCCCACTATAAGCCAGGAAAAGAGCAGATACCAGAAATATCTGACATTACCTTGAAGAGCTGCCTGTGAGAGAATGTAACAAATTTGTAAAAAAAAGTATAATAATAAAATATAATAGTAAAATAAAGAGGGGCTGGGATTAGCGAGAAGAAATTCAAATAACTGAGCACCACAACTACCCATTTATATCTTCCCCATGAGCTGTAGGAAAAAAAACCCAGAAGATTTCTCTACTCATGCTTTACTGTCAGCTCAGGTGCCTCAGGTCAACAGCAAAGCCACAGTTGTTCAGAGAGACACAAGGAACAGGAGAAATGACAGCAGAGTGGGAAATGCAGCAGTGACCTCCCAAGGGAATCACCATTTCCTTTGGTGCTTGAGAAGACAACAAGGGCCAGACAATTGTTTAGGTTGGCAAAGAACTCTAAGATCATCAAGTCCAACTGCTGCCCCAGCAGTGCCAACACACTGACCCTTGTCCCCAAGTGCCACATCCACATGGCTTTAAATCCCTCCAGGGATGGGGACTCCAGCACTGCCCTGAGCACTTCCAATGCTTGACAACCATTCCAGTGAGGAAATTGTTCCTAACAGCCAATCTAAAGCTCTCCAGGCTCAACCTGAAGCCATTTCCTCTTGTCCTAATGTGACAGACAATTTGTGCAAAACAAAAGCCATTCGATTTTCAATTCAGAAAGAGGGCTTTCAGTGACCTTGCTTTTCATATCCAGCATTTTTTTTGGTCCAAGCTGCATCAAAGATGTGCAACCCTCTCTTTCTTCATCCAGGGAATAAAATAAATTTTAGTTGAGAACTGTAAACAAAATATTAATCTTCAAAAATATTTATGAAGTACTGAACAGCTGTATGTCCTTTATAAACCATCTCCATAATATTTTTCATCACTTTTTATTTTTCTGTTTACAAAAGAGATGAAAAAAAATTTAAAAAGCTACTATATAGTAGCTTGGAAGGTATTCTGCAATATAAATCTCCCATATGCTGAGTATTAGTTATCCAGACCTTACAGAAATGTGGTATGCAAACATGGCCTCAGATAGCAGATGAATAATAACTAAAATTAGTGTGCAAGCACCACAGCCAGGGGTGATCCCAGTGTATGTCTGCAGCTGCTGTCGCTGCAGTGATTCCTGCTCAAGTGGAAATTCCCAGCCTCACTTCAGAACAGTCACCTGCAGCTTGATAGAACAGCTTCTCAGCAGGTCCCTGAGCTGCCCTGCAGCATCCCAAGGCTCCTCACCGAGCTGCAAACAGGGCAACAGATCCAAGGGATAACTGCAGCAGCACAGGAGAGATTCAAACACATCAGGGACAAAGTGCTGTCCCTAAAGACACCCAAAGCTTTGAGATTCCAACCACAGTTCAAGCACTGAGATGTCATCCCCGCTGCAAAGATGGATTTGAGGGTTCAGCTCCTTGTTAGGGCAGCTATCCCTGCTGAGTTTGGAGCTGTCCCAGAGCTGCCAGACCTGCAGCAACAGGAGCACAGCTCCCCGGGCAGCCCAGCTCAGGGCACCAAAGCCAGGTGCTGCTGCAGCAAACAGCATCTTCCCAACCCTCAGCAAGGAAGCTGACCTATCCAGCTGGTGGTCTGCTCAGAAGAAATGTCAAGGAGACAAAAGAAAAACAAGGGAAATCTACTTGAAGTCATTTTTCCCTGTCATCTGTTCGTTTCTGTTTCTCAGCTGGTTTACAACTTGGATAACTTGTTTCCTTAAGCATTGCTAAGACTGAGATAAATACAGGATTTCAGGTCCCTTGCTTTGCGTTGACAGAACATAATAATGTACGTTTTCTCTGCATCCCCAGACAAGTATTAAAGTTAAGATCCTCTGAATTAAGGGAACACCAGCTTGTAGTCTTTAATATTAATAAAGTTAATTAGGCAGAAAAAAGACTAACTTAGAGCACATTAAGGGGGAAAAAAAAGGCTTTGCTGGCATATTTTCCCTGAAAATCCAAGCTAACATTTCTCATTCTGTGTGAAAAGCTTCTTTTCATCTGTATATTCAGGGACTTTAGTAGGGGAATATTGCAAATGTGGTAAAGACAGTGATAAATTTGCAAGGACAAGCCAAGAGCAATCTAATTGTGTTGTTTCAACCAAAGCCAGCTCAATGACTAAGCTCTCTAAGGACATGGGATATAAAGCCTTTTTTATTTAATGACTGCAATTCAATTTCTGCCACTGTTGGTCACCTGAGGAAATCCCCAACAACGCAAGATTTCCCATTCTGGAGACAATAAAAAACGGGATATGAGTCTTACCTCTCTTAGACAAAAACTACAACAGTACTGAATGAAGATTTTTCAAAATTTGGCTAAGGAAATAGAAGGGTTTGTTATTTCTATCTGTGTGAGTTCAGATTTCTGTGGTTCATTTGCAGTCAATGCCCTGTATTCAAACATTACAGGTGAAAAGGCACTAAATCAGATCAGCACCTACTGCTCAAGAGATGTTCTCTTCCCAGCTTCCACAGCAATCACCTTGGCTTACAGATGTGTTTATGGTCTATAGAGGACTAAAAGTCTCTACTGCATATAATCTTTATTATTTGCTGTATTTCAACAGTAAGGTTGCTTCATGATGGGATGACTTCATCTCAGCTGTTACCTGACCACTCATTAGAATCACTATGCAATCCAATAATGCTTTACGCAGGGTTGGGGTTTTTCAAACCTATTCATGTTCACAGTTCAAAATGCCATTAATTAGTAAGTACATCATTTAAATAGGGTTAGGGAATGTGCAAAGTAATTTTTCCTAATACATTCTACTGGCTTTTTTGCTTCCAGAAATCTATCAAGTATTAATTGCTGAATTTTGTGTATCCAAGGCAGCTCACTGAATATGCTCTCAATAATTTCATCAGTCTGTGCAACCCTCTTTAGGTCTTTTACAAGTTTGCAAACGTATTTTATAACTTTTCCAAAGTATCTTTTTCTTATGAATTCTACAGTGCAATGAAATATGATATTACAGGTAAGACATACATTATTGCTCTCTTATACAATTCATTTACAAAACTGCACCTTTATTTTTCTGCCCTCATAAATGAGACTTCTTCACTTTTTGTGTCTCCTGTCCACACCATTCATGTTTTATCCTTGCTCTAAAAATGATTTCTTCATCAAAGGACCTGTTTGCAACTTCAGTGACATTCAAGAAAAAAAGTACCAAGTACAAAATTTTTTTGGTATAGAGGATCTCATATCTACTAGTAAAATTATGTCCCATCTCAAATTTCATTACAAAATATCTTCTTTAACAGGAGAACAAAAAGCTTTTCAGAACCACTTATGGACTAAGCCAGAAAGGGTATTTCCCAAAACAGAAGGAATTCAACAACCTGACCTGAATTTATACATGACAAGTTTGCAGCTGTGAAAATGGACTACAGGTCTCATAATTATCCTGATTTGTCAAAACTCTAGTTTCAGGTTTCATCTAAAACATTTTCCAGTATTGGATACACACAGAGAGTGCACATAATTAATTCTTATTATTGTTCCTGCATCTCATGCTTCAGTCCTCCATCCAACACCTGGCAGCCAGATACTATTTGTTTTTCATGCCTAGTCCACAGTAATATTGATTCTGAAATAATGCACTTCATTTATGTTTACTCTTAATTCTACAACAGAGCAAACAAAGAGGAGTAAAGCCCCCATCTAACAAAGCTTTGTTCACCACTGGTTATTGATATTTGAAAACAATTATGATGATGTCTTGTGCTAGTATTAACTAAACAGTCCTAAATGCTTTTATTTGAAGGTAAACAGCCTCCAGGAAAAAAACTGCTCCTGATTTTCTGTGACAACCTAGCAAGGCTCATAATACTCCTGCTACCTGACAGTGGTGGGTGGCAAAAGAGTTCAGCAGCATGTGGTGATGCATTTACTGTCCCATCAGTTCACTGGTGCTGTGCCACAGGAATCCCGTCTGGCCTTTGCACATGTGCAGATCACACATGGGCAGAGCACACACGGCCCCTGCACAGCTCAGGGAAGGAGTCACAGTCTTGCTCTCCAATACCATTTCTCTAAGATTTTATTTTCTTTCTTTGCATACAACGCACAGACATTTCTGGGCTGGAGGTCCCAACTGATCATGGCTTTATTTCTGTACCTGGCCCTTCCTGCATGGAGGCAGTTTGATTGCACACACCTTCCCGTGCCTCAGCAGCACATCTGTGTGGACAGCACAGCCCCATCCCAAACCCTGCCGCCAACAGCAGTGCCCACCAGAACAGCAAAGTTGGTCATAGCAACAAAACTGGTTTTCTGAAGAGCACTTCAGGGCAGGAGTCCATTAACTAAACCATTTGGACAAGTTTTCACATGCAAAAAAGCCCAAACTCTAAAACTCTATTAACTAACACTTCAAGCACATGAACAACAGCCACAGTTTCCCCAGGTTTGAGGTAAGTACAAATCAGTTGGTGGTGCTGGCTTGGACTCCTTTCCCTGACAGCCTTTCACGTTCCTGGGAACTACTCTGTCTTTCATAATTTATACATCAATAGGTAAGCTCCCCTGCTCTACTTGGAAAATAGGGTCAACAGTTGTGCTTTTAGTTTGTTCTTTGATAGAACACAAAGCCAGGCTGCTCTTAAAAAACCTACCACACAATATCAGTCCCTCCTTGTGCTGGAATGAAAAATTAGCCCAAATAATTTTACTAAGAAAGCCTTAATAGTTACCATCTTCTAGCATGAAAAAATTATTTTATTAACAAAATTGGTACCACCATGTTTGTGATATGCTAAACCCAAGGATTTGAGGGAGAGGCATGAGACAACAACATGAAAAATTCAGGTATGCAGAGAGTCAACATAAAATTCTAACTATTTTTAAGCCACCTAGGAATTTCTACATGGCAGATGCTTGGAATTTGATTCTGTGTTTAAAGCAGAGGAACCCAGATTATATCAAAAAAATCTATTTTTCTTTTTCCTAATTTCTCCCTTTTAATTTTTTTATTTCAACCCTGACTCTATTAGCACTCCCTCGTGCTAGTGCTTCAGAATAAGTGTGCCCTTCCTTTATGGCATGGCTTGATAAAAACAAAGAGACAAATCCAGTACAAAACCCCCAGTTAGCTGAGATGGGATAAGCTGTCTGGCCTTTGACGTGGTACCAAGAGCCAGGGGATCCTTACTGAACTGAGCAGCTCAATTCCTCTGCACAGAGCTGGACTTGAGATGTTTGTCAACAAAAAATTATTCTCCTCAGCAACCTCACATAAGCATAAAGCAGAGTGCTAGGGCAGGAAATGGGATCTGATACCCATCAGTCACTGCTCCTCTGCATGCAACCAGGACTCTGCAAAATACAGAGAAATAACCATTTCCTAGCCTGACTTGAACCAGCTCCTTCCCTCCCCCTCATAAGGGGCTAAGTGGTCCTCAAATGCATGATGATATCACAGCTTATCCCCCAAAAGCATTATTAGTTTCTTTAGCAACGTAACAGAACACTAACATTGAAGGTGCAGCAGCAGCAAGGAATTTAATTCTCTAATGCAGTTCAATACCAAAATTATAGACAATTACAAATGCACTTAATGAAGCTACACCATTAAAATGACACAAACACCCAGCCAAATACTGCAGCATCCATTAGGAGCTAAAGACATAAATCTTGCAAACTTTTTTACCCTTCATGCAGTGTCATCACTCAGCTGAAACCCCTTTCACCTGTGTTACCTGCACTTGATTCCTTTACTGATTCCCTTGCTGCTGTTGCAGGTTAGAGATTGTACCTGAAAATTAGTGGCAAACACAGCAGATGACTTTGTGTATTGGCAACAGAGTTATAGAACCTATTTTGTTATTCACCAGATCTTCATTTGATTCTCAGATTAGTGGAATATCTTCTCATCCATCACAGTTTCAGGTTGTTGCTAGTTCAATCACAGTGCAACTAAATTAATAGGAAAAAGGATGCAGGAACTGACAGCCACTACCTAAAACTCCCAGATTTGGTTCTGAGAGATTCTAGATGACATTCTCAGCAAGAGATTGCAGAAATCACAGCTGGAACAGAGCAACTGCATCATTGCATTGTGAGCACAAGTAAAACAAAGAATACCAAAAGCAAACACTTCTTAAATCATATAATTGCAATATGAATTAACTAATCAAAAATTACGTGAAAAACAGCACTTAGGGCAGATGCTTCACTTCTTTCTCAGACATTTTCCAATCTGCCAGAAGGCATGAGCAATGAAATCTATTTTCAGAGACCCTTTACAATACCAAATATAACCCCTCATTCCATTTCAGATAGGGAAACTCTCAATACATTGCATTTCTGAACCACCCTATCTGATAACATAAATCCCTTATTACAGTCCCCAGACAGGCTGAAGTACCTCCCTTCTCCCTGAAATATGAAAACAGGCACAGTACAGGGAGCTAACTGGACCCAAACCAGATACAAAGTGCACATTACACTGTTTTTTGAGCAAGACTGCAGTCACATAAGGGTGGGGATTTTTCTACAGAAAATTGAATGACCAGCTTGGCATTCAATTCTCAGTTCATTAAGTTTTATCAAAAGACAATAATCTCTCAGATATAGAAAGGGAAATTAAAGAAAAAAAAAATCAATTTGCTAAACATCCCAAACCATGAGACACCTCAGAAAGTTATAGAAGTGACTGGTTATAATGATGAGGATCTCCAAGTTGACTGATGTCAATTCCATCTCTTGAAAACCTGAATTTGAGGAATTTTTTAGAAGACAAGTTATGACATAAAAATGGGAAATACACAGCGTTTTTTTTTTTAAACTGAAAGAATGGATATTTCATGTTTCACATCAACATTCAGAAATGAATAATCACAAAAGTCAAACTATTATGGACACCTGTAATCATTCCTGCAGCAAGCTATTACATTTCAAATGCACACAGTCACTGAAAAAGGAGAAAATGTGGAGGAAAAAATAATTGTGTAACTGTATAAAAGAGTAGAAAAAGAAAAATTGGCAAGCTATCAAACAGCATCATTACAGTAATCTTCCCCATGAAGAGCAACTCACACTTCTGGTATTGGTATTTCATCACCAATCAAAAAACAAGAATTCTGGGAAAGGGGGGGGGAAAAAGAAAAAAAAAAAAAAGGTGAAGTTTGTATCTGTATCCTTGGTATCTATTCCAAAAGGTGCTTTAGGAGAATATTTCTCTGCAGCTGCATTGGGAGCTCCACTGAGCACAGAGCTCACCCTGAGGACTGCTGAAAGGAACCTGTCCTGGGTTCCCTTCTGCAGCAACCCAGTGAATGAGGTGCTTCCTTTGCATCTGTGCAAAGGAAGAATGTTGGGAGAAATCATGAGTCTGATTGCTGCAGCATAATTGGATTGCAGCAGTTGGCACAGTAATAAAAACCTACTAATTACATGATCAAACTATATCACAGGCAGAGAAATGCCTGTCCGTTAAAGCCTTGCCAGCTTCCTCTCTTAGTCATTTCATGTGTCCCACTCAGATTCCTTTTTCATTCTGTTGCTGTTTAAACAAATGCTCATTTTGGTTACAAATCTTTCCATCAGCTTCAGTTATCTGAGGGCATTCTACTTGATTACAGATATTAAAAAATATCTATGTTATACAAGGCAGCACCAGAAAAAACTTCTTTATCAGTTCACCTAATCTTGAGGGATGTTCTTGGAGAAAGTATAACTTGACTGAGCAGCACCGAAATAAAACCCAGCCAAACTCAATCTCCAATTGCTCTTAAAAAGACTCAAAGCTACACTTCAGAAAAAGCAGATATCCTTATGAATGTAATTTAAATTGATCTGGCAAATGTAAGAACACCATTTGAAAGTGTGAACTAACTGTGTTCCTTTTATTAGTCTCTCTAACCTTACAAACCACTTAGGTCTCTTCCATACCTAAATTGGAATTCAAGTGCAAGACATTCACTTTTCATTAATGTCTTGTGTTCCCTGAGCAGCAAAAGAAATCTAAAGTAATAGAATGTTAAGACTGTACTGTTCTAGAATAGAAAAGGTAGCTATTAATGCAAACCTTAGCAGACAGTTCAAAATATGGTAAGTATATGACTGATAACAAGTTGTACCAATTACTGAATTCACTTTACTCAAAGATTTCGTTTCACAACATTCTCCTCAACTGTTTTTTTGTTCTGCTGGTACAGAGTCTTCACAGTCATTGCCATTTTGGAAGAAAAAGCAGCTTTGAGGACTCCAGCTTCATAAAGTCAGGTGCTGGCATCAGCCCACATGCTATGACAATAAAAACAAATTCTATAATTCCACTATTTGTTTCCAGGAAACATCCAAACCCAACCCAGCAATTCAAACATGATGCCCCTGCACTGGGACTGATTAAAGTACCTGATTAAAACAAAACTGATTAAAACTTTGAAAACTAGGAAAAAAAGTGAGAACTGTTTCTTTCAAAGCAGATTTGGGGACACACTCTCACATTGTACTCATGTCTTACACTCTGTTATTGTACCTACAAGTTATATCTGGATGCAATTTTGCTTTGAGGTAACTCTCACTAAACTCAGATTTTTCACTGAGCAGCGTAAGTTCCTAAAAATACTGATTCTGACATTCCCAGGACTGTAAGGCCAGGGCAGAGCTCTGTGTGACAGCAAGACTCCTGTATTTTTATTTTTATACAGTGCATTTTCCCCCAACTTATCAATTATTTTCCCAAAGACAGGGAAACACCGCAGGTATTAAACAAATAATGAAAGTCTGAAATTTACACCAGCAAAATGACCTTTAACAAAGAATTCAGGGAGCCATTTGTGAACAGGGGTTTCAATGTCTAGGAACTAACACATATATAATGGTGAATTATAATAAATCCTTTATACTTTTCACAGCACTCTGGCAGGAATAGCAAATAAGCATCAGTTAATATGCAGTTTTATGATACATTTCAAAAGAATTCTTAATGAGCCTACACTCAACATTAACTAAACTCCTTAGGCAGGGATAACCTTACGAAAATAATTTTTTTTTTGCCATCATATAATAAATAATAAAGCTTGTAGTGTAGTGAGCATTTATCTTTCACCTCTGTTAAATCTTTCATTACAAAAAAGGCATTAACACCTAGAAGTTAAGATCTTGTACTGAAGCAAAACAAAACACAAAGAAAAAACCTTTCAGAAAGACAGTTTAGACTGCTTTGTTTCAAAATCCATCAAATCAGAAACAAATATTAATTAGAAATTTAGAAAACTTTTCATTTTGGGGGTAAATGAAGGTCTTGAACTGACCACTGGTGGAATATTTTAAATAAAGCATTTTTCCTCACAGAAATGCAGGTCTTGCCCTCAGAATTAATAAACATATATGCCACGTGTTTTCTGAGCAAAAAGGGAGAAAGGATTTGTCACAGTTTCACTGACTGGATGCTCCCAGTGTATTCAATGTAAGCTTTGTATACACAAGATTTATTCCCAACCTTCTTTGCCCTCTTCTCCCCATCAATCCATGCCACTGTAGGATGTGTCACCACCTCTTTGTGAAACACAACTGCTTCAGCTATCTGAGCAGAGAGGAGAGCTCATTTCTGTTTAGGAAGTGAAACAGGAGGTTCAGAATCGTTCCAAGACCATATGTACAGGGGGAACACAATCTAATTCAGTTTAATTTCATCAGTGTTGACCTCATCTCCCAGCTCAAGCCTGCCTTAACTTCACCAAATTGAAACAGAGCTGTGAACCTCTCTAGACTGGTAAAATAAATCAGGGCAGGGTTAACCCAGCATTCTGTTCCTCATCTAGGCAAGTTGTCCTTCTAGTCCAGTGTCTATCACAACAGACCTGGCTCTCCGCAGTTCCACAATTCCACAATTATTCCACAGTTGCAATCACATTTTCAGCTGGCCCTTGGCTGTTCTAGATTTAAAAAGCATCACTGTTATCCCATGGTGCCCAGAACTTAGGACAGACTAATGAAATAAGCCTCTCCAACACTCACTCCAGTCTTTGAATAGGCTCTCTGGCCTTTCTTCACAGGGAATGCTTCAGTCTCGCATAGATGAAATTATTTATTCAGCTCAGCTATCAAAGCTGAAGTCACAAATTTCTTCATGAGACTCCAAAGGTCAAAACCATGTCTCTTCAGCTCAGGTCACTCTTGCTGCTCTTATATTGCAAATCAAGATCAAAAAACAGTTTCCTCTCATGGAAGAATGAGAAACAGTTAATTTCACCACTGACAGCAATACCAGATGTAGGAAAATAGTAAACAGTGGCACTTGACAAAATGTGACATTTGCTTCTCTTCCCAAAGATCATTTCTGGTGGTAAAGAAATATTCTGTATCAAGTTACAACCTTCTTATGCCACATAACCAAAGTTGAAATAAACTGAACTTTTTCTTGTTTAAAGAAAACATTTATCAACATTATACAAAAATATTTCCCCATTCTAATTCTTGTGTTTTCTCACGCAATCTTTTACCTAGAGCACTTCAATTTGTTTGCCCTTGAATATAAATTATAAACAAGCAGTGCATGTGAACAAAGTTCTCCTTCCCTCTCTGAGAAAATCAATCTGAATAATTAATTACCAAAAACCTACACCATTGTTTCTGCAGCAGTAACATTCTGGGCAAGTTCAAAATTTCTCAAACTCACTATTTCATAATCCAGACTTAAGCCAGGATCCAACTCCACTTACTTTAGCTGTCAAAAAGAATAATTTGTTCCATCTTCTCTAGATGAGCCTTCCTCTCTTTATAAATATTGATTAGAGAAATAGCTTAGAGACAATTTCTAGACAGCTCAAGTTCATAAAATGGGTTCCTGCTGCACAGTGTGCTGCCTAGGACTGACTGCACGCCATATGCAGTTTTGGCTGAAAAAAGCTCAGTAATTCCAGGATCTGCAGAAAAAATGGAATTCAAATAATCATTGACCTCTTTCCCAGGCACTGTTTTGCCATGGAGAAAGTTAACTGCTGAGAAAAGCACCCATTTGATCCTGTAGCATTACAGACAGAGGAACACGCTACATTTAGCATTGGAAAGGAACAGATTTTACATACAAATTGGGAGCTGAGGGTTGCAGTTACACTTTTCTTTTGTTATAACCCATTTTCACTGCAAGAGCTTCTTTCTACTTCATATAAAATTAGTTCCTTCCACTGAAGAACTTGTTTAAAACCTTTCTACGCTATTTAAGCTCATTTCCTCATGATACACTAGAGCAATAAAGGATAATCCTTCAGCAAGGAAAACATTCATTCTCCATGAATATCTCTGCCACACTTTTCACACACACAGCTGTGTATGAAAGCATATATCATGTGTACACGCAAGATACAGGAGGGAGCATTAAAGAGCTGTGCTCAAAGCAGGAGATGCATGTCCCCAGCTCAGGCCACTGTGCTGCACAGAGCAGGCAGCAAGCAAGCCATGCTGGTTTGTGACACAAGGTGCACCAGCGTGTCCATTTCAATGACTAACTCTCACACAGTGCATCACAACTAACAGACCTGCACTGCAGTTTGCATATTGATGGTTTTCAAACACCACCATTTTAGTAGATTTGCCATCAGTTTTCTTAGCTGTGAACCAGAAAGACAAAGCCTAAATATCTTAAGGCCTTCTCCTCGTGAAAGCCAACAAGATTTATCCTGAGCCTATGGATATCAATCACCAGACATAGCACGGGACTGCATAGAACACCTCTTCACTTTTCCAGCATTCCAGTTTCTGGATTGGATATGCAGCTGCAAGAGCACAACACATGATGGAAGGTCCACAAACAAGGTGTGAGCCACGCCAGATGGCTGCAACAGCATCTGCATTGACTCATTTCAAAAGAGAAGGGCTGATGGTGTGCACACATGGACATAAATACATTGTAAAATTAGACTGCTGTGAGATTTCATCTGAAAGAGGACAGAGGAATGTATGTAATAGAACTGCTAAACTATTGCCATTCCCCTTCCACTCCAAGAGGATGCTATAAAATTAACCTCTTGGGCAAAAAACTTCCAAAACCTTAGATGGACCTGAAAAGACAAGAGAACCACTCCTCATTGGAATAAAGCCCAACCTTGACATTTTCAGACAAAAAGTTTTGCTCTGTTCACATTACAATAACTTCGTAGAGCTTTTGTTAACTTCAGTTCTTATGTTCTTCTATTCCTTTTGATCACATCATGGCAAAGTCATTTCAGATCAATACATTGCCCAAGAGGTCAAAAGAACTCCAGTCAATGGGTTATTTGGACCTACCATGTACTATTATTAATTAATCCTCAGAAAGAAGTACTCTTCTACTCACAAAGCAGAGATAAAGCAGAAATAGCTGGATCAAAATTCAAAGAAATCATTTAGTCCTTAAAGTTAATTAATTGCTTCTCAGTACTTTCTGGGGGCTTTTCCTACTACAGCTGACCACAGATGACCTCCATTATTTCACATGATTAGAAACAGTCTTTAATTTCATGAACATTTTATTTGGCAATGATTAAATTTTAAGTCTTTTGTGGTTACCCTTCTACTCTGTTTCAGGAAGGTTTTAAGAATAATGTTCACCCTTTCCAACAACTTTCTGACCAGGCAAGGGAAATAGAAGCTCATGCCAGTTCACCAATGAGAAAAGGAAAACCATGAGGCAGAAGGAGATACCCTAAAATGACCAAATTAGAGTTGAAGCCTTTATAAACTTCTTTATGTCTCCAAAGAATGTCACATACAGTTGTAGCTGTTACCCAAGCTTCTGTAAAGCCCAATAACACTAAATAAAGTTTGGCGTTATGAAAAACTGCAAGTCTGCAAAGCACCTCAATGTCCTTAGTATTTCTGTAGAGATCTATTTATGTTATGATTTACAAGCTGAAGTGTATGTACAGCTTTTCAGAAGCAAACTGGAAATCTGCAGACCTTGTTTCTGTACCAGAATTAAACTTTGATTCCTCAATTCCTCCTGAAAAAGGCTGAAATTACTTTTTCCAATAAAGAGAAATGAATTATTTGGTGTAAAAAAAATAGCTAGTTTGGATTAGTAAACCAGGACTAACAAAAATCTCAGGTAGCAACAGTTTTACTGAGTTTTCCAGATGTTCAAGGGATAGACTAATATTTTCCTTTGGCTGTGTATCCATGAACAACAACAGCATCCATGTTCCTGCTTTCAGAATCCACAACAAAATCTTAAAGCTGTAATTACTCATATCCACCTAGCAGAAATTTTTAATTCCTTGGAAAACTTCCTTACTGATTTAGTCCCTGATTGTTACACAGTTATCAAGGTTTTTACTATCTTCCAGTAAATATTCTGATTCCACAGAGGAGCTGTGTCTGATTGCACAGAATATTCTGAGTTGGAAGGGAATCACAAGGATCACAGAGTCCAACTCTTAGGTGAATGACCCACAGAGGGATTGCACCCACACTGTTATTAGCTCCAACTGAGCCCATCTTATCCTCATTGTTCATTTCATGCACTTGGACTCCTTAACTCTGCTTTTGTACACATCAGCATCAAGAGCACAACTACAGCAACACTGTTTGGCAATCCTGGTTCACAGCTGCAGAGCACAAGTGGTAGGAATAATTGTTTGTTTAATGCCACTGCCAGGAAAATGTATTTGGGAAGAGTGAAGACCCAGCTGTGTCGGGTGCTGCACAAGGACCAGCCAACAGCATAAATAACCCCATGAAAAACAATGAGGCAATTTACAGTTTCTTGACCTAAGATCAGCATATCCAGAAGGTGAGCCCCAAGAGACACGAAAACATAGAAACCACAACCATGCAAGAGGCCTCTGCTCAGACACCATCTATTCTACTTAAACCATTTAAATACAAGTGCAAGTTACCTGGGCTAACTACGGAGTGGAAATACACACAGTGGAGAGAGCAAATTCTTCTTTTCCTTCCTATTATGGAACCAGACTCCCACAAATTTCATTTCTCTTTTCTACTATCTTTAGTATCTTTGCACCCCTGAATACTTTGCATTTACACCTTAGCTCATCTCCACACAGAGGACAATGATATTCTGTTGCTGTTTTACAGCAGTGCTTGAACTACTGGCATGAAATTGAGGAGCATTTCTGACACAAAACTTTCTGGTTTGATTCATGACAAACATCCTTCCTGAAATTAAACTCTCCCTTCAGAAACTGCAAGTTTTGCTTGAATGAAGACTACAAGTAATCCTCTGCCATATCAAATTATATAATATAGGGCACACAGTACCTCTAGATAATTGTAGGGCAGGATACAAATGGAGATTAATCTTTTTCACTTTGACATGAGGCAAACAACAGCTGCAGGTTTAAATTATACCATCAAATTCCACAAGACGGTGAAAGCTTCACAGTATCAACACCAATTTTCAATCTGAGTGAAATAGTATGTATTCACTAAGGCACCAAGAGATTTTCACTATTTAGGGGGAGATGCACCTGATGTCTTGTGCTTTGCTCTTACTACTAAAGCTTCTATTCGTCAAACTCAATTGCAATTGCCTCTGCTCCCACCCCTCCTCAAAATCCTCCTATACTGCAAGAAACGGTTCACTGACTGCAGCTTGTTAAGCAAAAGAGCACCTAAAGTACATAGATTCATATTGGGAAAGCAGCTAAACAATTACACGGGGATATTGATTACCAAAGACATTTACTTTTATTAAAAACATTATTCAGATCTGAACACTGACTGAACATTTCCCACTGCGTTCAGTCAACAGCAATGTTTCACCTCCCGGTGGGCTACAAGCTAAGCTGCAGCTCCATGGCACAGTGTGTGGCAGAAGAATCCAACCATGGAATTATCCCATTTATCATCCTAATTATGCCTCGGAAGCTGCTGCATTAACATCAATATCTGCATCAAACTCCAGGTGTCACTACAAATTCTCAGGCAATGACCAATGTCAGCATGTGAAAGATGGAGCTGCCCAGGCAGAAATCAATGACATTATTTCCATCCTCTCCTGCCTTCAGGGTCCTGGCCAGATGAAGAAATATCTGTGCTGGATCCTAACACTTAAAGAGGGCCCCAGCTGACACAATGTGCAACTCCACAGAGCTGCTTGGAGAGCCCTGACAACAGCCCAGATCAACAACTCACACTCTCTCATCAAGTGCCAAAAGAGCTTCCTGCAATACTTTTACCAGACGTGTAAGGAGGAAAGGAAGATCCCTTGCATAGTAAGTACATTTAGACTGCTAAAAGACTAAACAGAAAAGCTATCCTGTAAAATGTGTGATGAGAACACACAGGTGCTGCTGGATCACTAAGGTATGGCCAGCTCTGACCAAAGGCAGCTCTCGTGACAAGGTCACAGCACTCACAGGCTGCCCCCACAGCAGTGAAACAATACATGTCATGGTAAAAAAGGTCAGTGGTAAGAGAAGATTGCCAGGAGAGCCATCCCACAAACCTGAGCTGAAAGCAACCTCAAATGCAGTGCGAGTGTATGGCTTTGTGTTCACTGTGTTGGAATGTGGACACCAGCAGAGCCAAACAGTTACCTGAAATAAACCTGTGCAGAATCTTTTCAAGCAATAGCCACAGTGACTGCCAAGAGAACTAATACTGACCCATATTCCTCTCCAACACACAAACTGCTTTTGCATCCAGCATGGACATTATCAGTGTGAAACCCCCCAGCTTCTTGTTCCACAGCTACAAACATGCAAAGCAGCAAAACCAGGGAATTAGAACTCTCACAAAGTAATCTTTTTACTGAGGAAAAAGTGTCTTTCCCACAGATTAAATGCAGTCTTTGATTCAGATCTTTACATTTAAGAGCAACAGACTTCTCACCACATTTATATTAATGCTCAGACGGGAAGCTTTGTTGATTAAACATTCAATTGCTGTTGAGTATCACCACAGCCTTATTATCTCGTGGTGGTGTCTAAGAGTGAATCTAATTCTAGCTCAGCACTAACGCTTGTAAATTTTTTCTTGACTGAATTTGCTTTTTCATACTTGTGCAAATGACTAATTCACACAGCAGTAAAACTTCTTTGCTGACTATGATTAAAAAAAAAACCACCAAACCACACTACAGCCAGTTTAATCAAAACTAGCACATCTCACAGGCCCTAAAATGAAGGGCAAACGACTGGTAAGAGGAACAGCAGCTTTCACTTTTTATTTAAATACGACATTCAAGTTGTCTGACTTTGGTTTTGTGTTACAATTTAGGTCTTTCTTGAGTAGTTATTTGAACTGTGATGGTATTTACTTGATCAAAAACTGTCTGAAATACAGGAAGCTCCTACCAGAATCCATCAAACCCTTTTAAAAGTCATCTAAAAGAAGGCTCATGTAAACATGATACTCATTGGTTCAACCACTGCCAGTCTTGACTGTATTTATAGTATCAGAAGGTCCTTCAGAATTACTGTGGGTTTTTGTTTAGTACTATCTATTCCTAGCTAATGGAAGTTAAATTTAACAGTAGCATTCTGACTGCAGAACAGTTGTCTAAATGGAACAAAGAAATACTATTCTGCTGATATTGAAGTATGTAGGGTCGAAGAGATCCCCTATATGAGTGTGGAAAAGAACCACAGCCTTCTGCACTGTGTCCTCTAACTGAAACCCTGCACATTAATGGCACAGAAAAACCTGCAAAGAGAGCAGTCAGTGATATGAGCTGGAATTTAAGGTAAAAATGCTCTGTTCTCAGACAGACCAAAAGACAAAAGAACGGGCTGCAGAGAGATGCCTTCTCCTGTGAGGGAAAGCAGCATCACATTAAAAGATTTATTTTCATTTGAATGAAGTTTATGATACATTTTGACAACAATAAACAGCCAGAATGGGGAACAAAGTCTAAACTATTAAAAATAGGAATTGACTTAATTTTATTCTTATGAAGACTAAAATGAAGCTTTGTCTTAATTTTGTTCTGAGCTCTCTTCCCAAACAAGCAGCAGTCCCTGCTGTTACACCCATGGCTTCATTATTCCCCTTTGAATTTTATGAAGTAAAAAAAATGAATATAAGAAATTATTTGTTAAATGGCTCACACTTCATCTTAGGTCCCCTTTTTCACCTTATGAAATGCTTCCCACCAATCTTGATTTCACAGAAGGACAAAAGGAGGTAAAAAACAATGGAGACATTATTCTGATTCCCCCTTTTTTTTTTTTTTGTACATGAATGCAAACAATTTAGATTATAGTTAATGTTTTATCTGTCATCCACTCCTAATATAACAACATGGCATTTCCACCTGAGCAATAGTTTCTGTCACTATTACTTTTTCTATATTAATATTTCATGATATTTAAAAAAAAACCCACAAAACCCACAAGAACAAAGGCAGCAGTAAAATAAAATACAAGAGAGACCAAAGAGTCACTTCAGACCTCATTTTCTATTCATGGTGTATAGTTTAACAAATAATGTGTCTGTGTTTGATTTTATTGTGTTACTGTGTGACCTACAGAATCTCAGGAGACCAGCTAAGAAGAGAGATGACCATTATTCCATTAGTGAGAAAAATCAATAAGAGTAGTTACACACTTTATGCAGTATTTTGCAAAACTTCTGTTTTTGTAAAAACCTAATTCATATTGAATTTTTAAGGAGAAGAATAAATAAAAAACACCCCAAACAAACAATAAAGTTTCTCTAGCCAAGAAAGTAAAAGAAAACTGTGTTTCATTCAGAATCAAGGCCAAGAGTCTGGCTGTTCTGCCTAAATACACCAAATGAAAATAAATAGTATCTATATTACAAAATAAGGTTGCTGTTAGAGTTTGGTGGGTGGGTTTTTTTTCCCCTTTCAATCCATTCTTATCTATAATTTCACACCTATAAAAAATAACATCCCTATTTTACAGTAGCTAGAAATGCTAAACTAAAAACCTACACAAATGGAAAGTAGAGATAAGAGCCAAGTGTTCTGCCCAGGAAAGAAAAAAAAGTAAAAAAAATTAGCCTGCAAGTTTTTTCTCCCATATCTGTTTTCTGAGGCTCCTTCAGTGCTTTAGCCAGAGGAGAAAGAAACATAAATTGGGGTGATAGAAAAATAGCAGCACCCTAGGAAAAAAATAATATTTTTAAAGCCCTGACCAGCCATTTCCAGTCACGGGATAACCACTGCATGGTAACCTGCATATTCCTGCCTTGGGAATGACAAGACACCCCTGTCACCAGATGGGACCCTGCAGTGCCACAGAGGCTCACATGCCTTAATGACATTGTAAGGGGATAAGAGGCAAACACCAAGGAATGGCAGCTTGATGCACACTGCAACAGCAACTCACAAATCAATAATTACCAGCAGGATTCACCATGCTTTGCAATTCTCCTTGAAACACTGTCATATGGTAATTTAGTTGAAGGAACAAAGTGCAACTATTGGTATCAGAGCCTAACCAACAAAAACCACATTTCTCGGATGGTGTGGGGATGCTTGCAATAATGAATACCCTTTAAAAAACCCTGCCAAGCAGAAGGATGTGTAAGCCTGGAGAAACACCACAGTGCTGAACGCACCAGGGTCAGGGGCCAGGAAAGCACTCACACCCAGGAGTGCCCTGCTGATTGCCCTGATTCTCAGCTCCCTCTGGGTTCTGCTCACAGACAGAGTGCACACACCTTGCTGCACTGCCCAGTGGTTCTGTGGCACTCTGAGGCAGCTGGCAGAGCCCTTTGCTTTGCTGAATGAACCCAGCAGCATGCTGAGCTCCGCAACACAGGAGCTGCACTAACAGCTCCAGGAGGAGCTGCATCCTCTGCACCTTGTGGAGAGCAACAAGGCAGGGTGCTGCTCAAACCCTGCAACAGGCAGCAAACACACCTTTCAGCACCAGCTCTGTCCGAGGCTGCAAAGAGGCACAGGAGCTGGAGACCACTGCAGGAAGGATGTAATTGGTGTCATTAACCCCCAGGGGCTGGGGGACAGAGCCAGCCAGCTCTGGCCCAGGGCAGCATTCAAGCTAGGCACACTCTCTTTTTGAGGAGATCAAATAAATAAATAAACAAACTCCACCATAGCTAACCATTTCAATAAAACATAATGCAGGGGGGGAGAATTCTTTAAAAGCTACCAGAGTCAGCAAAGGGAAAAATAAAATTTACAAACAAACAAAAACCCCACAAGCTAAACAACCAAAATATTGGGAAAAAAAAATAAAATCACAAACTGTTTCTCAGGAATAGTACAAAACCCTGAGGGAGAGGATGGGAAGAACTGTAACCTGGGACTTAAAAACCCATGGTGCCAGTGTTGCTGCTACAGTCTCTAGATCCTGGGTGAAAATGCATTTGAGTTAATGCACTTCCAGGGAGTCAAGTGTGTGCCAATAAGGACAGCTATAGACTGTAAGGCAACAAGAGGAAAGAAAATAGAAATCAAGAAAAGAACCAGCTTGTTTGAGTACCTCCCAGCTAACTAAACCTGTTGGGATAGGGCATTTGGGCTGTGGAAGCAGTTTTCTTGTAAGTTTTAGTGGGAAACACATTTGCAGCACACTACTTAAAAACCAAGGTACTCATTTCACATCTGCTTTAACAGCAGAGCTGAGCACAAATGCCAATGTATTTGTTCTACCACCACCCCCCAGCTGGTTTATGACAATTCAGAGATCATTTTGCCCATTCATAAGAAGAAAAGGAGCCAGATAAAACCATGTTTTGGCTCCATACTAAAAGCATGCACTGCTTGCTTTCCTTGCACTCCACCTTGTTCCTCACTCAGCTACCCAAAGTGGAAGGATATGGCTTAGGAGCACAGAACAGGTGACAGGTGACTGACAGAATATGGCTCATCTCTTAACAAAGAGCAGCATTTAAAATAGAAAATGCATCACAAAGAATAAGCAACAAAGAATAAGCAACTTCAAGCCAAATCCTGCCCATGGAATCCCTCAGAACCAAGAAGGAAGAAGGAAGAGCAAATCCATGGTTTCTCATGAGTGATGTCAGTCCTGAGCCCAGAGCTTTCTTTCCAGTGCCACACTTTGAGACAAATCCTAATACAAAGTCATCTTATTGTGAAATATGGGTTCATAAGCTCCTTAGAAAGCCAGAGCATATAGTTTTGTACTGCCTTGGACACTAATCTTGATCTGCAGAATATGCAACTATAATTTCACAACTGAAAGCCCAGTTTTTATCTCTTTACTTTCAACTTCATTCACAAGCCACCCTGCTGACTTCAATGATCAGAAAAAATACTAGGAAAAGGCACTAGGCATCATAATTAAAGGGATTGGAATCTGATGCGTATCATTCCCAAAGCCATCTGATTACAGAACAAACCTCAAGTATTGTATAGTAAAAACACAGACATTATTCAAGTTCAAAAGCTTGTGTTTTCACCAAGTTATTAAGAAATGCATAAGACATATTTGGATTTTCTGCACTTCAACTGTTTACAGGTCTTGCCTGCAAGAACAACAAATTATATTTAAGAAGTTAACAAATGCACCATTCTCCTTCACAGAAACAGTGGCCTAAAGCTAATCAATCTATTGCTCTATAAATCCATAAAATCTACTCCTAAAATGGAAATGGAACAGTTGAGCTCCACATACAATCATTTATTCAGAATATGCAGGCTGTGTACATAAAAAAAATAAAGGGTATGTAGCAAGGATATACAATATTTTTAAAGAACTTTATACAGTTTGCTCAAGTGCTCATGTCATATTACTGTTCTCTTCAAGAAGTCAACTTAAAATGGCAAACATTTTTGTGAGTCACTCTTCCAAATACATCCAATTTAAAAAGAGCTAACAGCATGAAAACTCCTTCTCTAGGGTACAGCTTTTACAAATCACTTAATAAATACATTTAAACTCTAATGAGCAATAAGTACACCTAAACTAAGCCTAACCTTGGCTTATGTAATTTCCCTCAGTTGCTGGTGCAACGTTTTGTATGAGAAGTTTGAGTTCAACACAAACAACTACAGAAAACACGTGCAATGAACTTTATCCTGTTATCAGCTGCATTCAGATGGGTTGGTGATGAGATTTTTTCAAATCCATCTTCTCTTCAGAAGTACCATGCTGAGAAACAACCCTGTCCATCAAACAGCATGGATCCTATGCTCGGAGTGTTGAGCAAATCAGCTGCCTTCTTAGTCTTTTAATAACTTTCTTTCTATCTGCAAGAGCTATTTTAATAAATTCCACTTAGTTTTAATATCCTTACCCCTTGCTTCACAATATTAAATATTTCTCTTAGGATGCAATCAAAAATTTGCTCGTATGAGTTAGGAATGACAATAATGGTGTCCTGTGCAAAATTCTTTGCTGAGTTTCTCCAAACTCCAGATGCAAGAATTATCTCAACTGATTGAAAGGACTTGCAATTAAATAGATAACCTGCCCAGGCTTGAGAACAGGAGAAAGTCAAAAGGTCTGGGTGGACTAAACTGCCTTTTCCAGAAACACAGGGAAAATCTGAGCCCCAAGCAAACTCTTTCTAGTGCACTCTCCAACCTCACACAGTATTCATCTCAAAGACTTCAGAAACAGGGACAATATCATCATTGTTGTCATCTCCTCCTGCACATTACATAATTTTTGTTCAACTAAACAGTGGCTAAAACTAATGCATTAAAGACACTTGTCAACACATCAATAGCAACCACATCACTTGGTCAGGTAGCAATTTTCTCAAGGCAAGATTTTTAGAGATTTACAATCCTGGCACATGCAGGGATAATCTCTTTTAATAAATCAACATTTTTATTCTTTTCTAGTTCTGTAAAATTGTTAAACTAAAATTTTACTCTAATCTTAAGAGGCCATGAAATATGCACTCTCTAAACATACCCCAGTTACAAAGAGGGTATCAAGAAGCCCCAGGAGACTTCAGCTCACTTACTCATACTTTTCATCTGGACAATTCAAAAGAGGCTGCAAAGTCCTCTAGACTGAGCTGAAGACAGGTTATTTTTAAAAACTGAAGACAGAAACCAGCTTTACAATTTGACAGGAAAGGGAAACATTAGCAGGAGAAAGAGGAATAAAGTCAATTATAATTTTTAATTAGCTTTCCAAACTATTCAGTGAATGTTGGTGCTTGTGAATAGCAATCAATACTGCATTCTAGTAATTTGTTATGCAAATGAAGCACTTCAGCAGTATTATCCCATCCAAAAGTTAATACTCTTAACAAAAACTCAAAAAGAAATTAAAATCTATTTGCCCTTATTATAAAGGCAAAGGAAAGAAAGAACAGAGTGAACTTTCCTGGAATTTGAACTAGTTTTACAAAGGTACCTGTTTACATTCTGGAACAATTCCCACAGTTTCAAGAAGATGTTGATACACGGATGCTTTTGAAATACCAAACCCAAATTCACAAAATAAAGTTTGTTCAAGAATTAGAGCAGAATAAGTGAATCATTAGCATGTGTAAAAGGAGTCTATAGCCTTTGGAAGAACAAAGTCAATATCTCCACTGTGAATGAAAAAAAGAAAATCCAAACCACTGGTACTGGTCACATTGAAGCCTGGTCTGAATACAGAGGAAGAATGGCCAAACCTTGTGAAATTCCTGCTATAAGAGCTAGGAAGACAAGATGCAAATTTCACCCTGGAATGTTATTTTCATTGATATTTGAAAATGACATATCTGCACCTGCATGGCAAACACAGCATACACAGCAATTCTTAAGTAACATCAAGTTAACCCTAAGATACTGCAGCCAGCAGCTGGTGAAAACTTATTTTAACATCAAATGCACTCTTGATTTTTCTCCTGCACAGACAAAGTCTGTGGTGTTAAAGGAACATATTAATCTCAGCAGCAGTCATGTGTTTTACTGCTCACACAGAAGACTCACTTTATCACACACATACCTAGACAAAGTATTGCAAATCACTGGAAAATCCTCTCCATAATTTCTGCCAACACAAAGGAGCATGATCCCACATGGTTTGTTGGGTTTTCAAGGATACTATCTACTGGGTTTCTATTTCTAAACATCACTTCCGAAATGGGCTATGAAACATGGTGAACACAGTTTCTACCAGACATTCTGAACTCCTGTGTGCAAATTTGCAGATTACCAAGGGTCTGCACACATGGACTGACTCACCTTTCCCATAGTTAGGCTCCATTGATTTCATGTGAGCTGATGTGAGCCAAAATACAAGAAATTCAGAATAATACTTCAGTAAAATGAGCACACACTTTTTCTCCAACTTCTGTAAAATAAATACTGCATGGAACTTGCCCTGTAGCAAAAGTGTCTCCAGTTAAATCCCTGCAGTGAACAGCACAGCAACTTTGCAGGGTCACACTCTTACAGAAACCATTTGGATACGTAAGCTGCCAATGACATCTCCATCCCCTTTCTGCAGTGATCATGTTCACTCTCAATCAAACACATCTTTGAGAAAAATACCACTGTGAGTACATGATGCAGCAGCTGTTGTGCACTTTGACCAGCCACAGGGGAACTCCTTATCCTCCCAAGGTAGGTGTGATTGCTGTTCTGAGCCAGGTTATCTTGAAAAGTCTATGAAGAACCTTCCCTTTGAAGGACAGAAGTCACTCTCAAAGTTTTCCTACACGCACAGCAAAGTTTAGCCAAAGCAAGTTACCCACCTGATGGGTCATACAAAGCTGGTGGCAATTAGTTCCACTTAATTATGGGAACACCAAATGTCAAAGGATTTATTACTAAAGAAATTAAAGCTGTATCAATTCTTCCACATTTCAGATCAATTTCCTCCAACAACAAGCACTAAGTTAGGAGCAAAGCCCTACCTTCTAAGACATTAATTTCAACATGGCTGAGAATGTGAAAGTATACAGGTTCTATTTCATTTTCTTTCTGCTATCCAGATCTCACAGAGTGCTGACTTTTGACATGCTCACTATAAATCCCAATAAGCATAATGAAAATATTGCCTAGTTTACAAAGTTCTTACTAAATTTTACATTTAGATCTGACACTTGAAATTCAACTTGTAATAACAAACATGAAACCAGCTACAGTATTACAAGCCAACCAGGAAAACACTGTTTTTCTGTAACCACAGAATCCTTCAGTCCAGTTACCCAGCCTTTGCAGCCTTAGAAGGCACTGCATTTCTTATGAGGCAGAGAAAAACCAAGAGCAGCATCTGATGTCCCTCATGCTCCTATCCCTTTCCTCCCTGCGTGAGGAGGGACTAACACAGCTATTAGTGCTACCCAGGAACAGCACAAAATAATTCATAAGTAGCATCCCACTGGTGCTGTTTTTCTAAGAGTTACCACTGTGCATTTCCTTGCTTGCCTTGCCTCTCCATCATCAAATTTCTCCTACTGTGCATGCAACAATAGCTGAGAAAGAGATCTGCACATTATACACAGGCAAAGGCTGCAATCAGCTCCCTTTCCACAGATTACACCAGACTTCTCCAGCTCCTGGGTGATTCAACTCCCTTGTGTATTTGGCCTTCAATCTCCTCCTTTGTTCCACACAGTCATTATAATCAGTGTAGCAGAAAAGTGAAAAGGTCAGGAGGTCATAAATTATATCAGAGTAATTGCTTGTGTGGACTATAAGTTAATTCTCTAACATGCAGTCAGCCTAAAAGAACTGGGTTAGACAAGATTGCAAAAAGATACCCAGGAAACATTTTGCAAAGATAAACTCAAAAAATCTCAGAAATCCTTCACAATTATGCTACAGTCAGCACTTCGTAGAAGGTATTTTAGTATAGAAAGTGGTGAACTTAAATACAGACTAAAATTAATTTTCCTTCTGTGTCCCAGTTTACCCTTCAGCTATTCTCAAGGTTTCACTAAATCCACTAATCTGCCAATATTGGCAAGTCTTGCAAAAATACATTGGGTTTTATTAGCTTCCAAAGAAACAGAAGCTGGTCTAGAATTAAATTTCTATAACATACCTTATTCCCTTGCCCTAATTTACTTTTAGAATTTGTGGCCTCATTGGGAACTGTTTCCTGAAATACAGTCAAGGCCACACACCCAAAAGTTTACAGAATTTCAAAGTTATCCCATCAATCTGAAATCTTTGGAGAAGACTCATGCCCCAGAGCTTCTCTCCTTCTATTAGGGTTTGCAGCGCTGAAAGTGCTGAAGCCTTAGAAACCTCAGAACTTGATTTGCCAACCATCTTGCTTATCAAAATACCAAACTATTTTTCCTCCTCTGTTGATCTTGCTGTAACTAAATCCTCTCCATTGTATAAAATAAGATGTATTAAAGACTCTCATACACAGCCTCATTCTGTACAAAAAGCATTTACATTGTTCAGCTTCAAGTATTTCCAAGGCAAGTGAAGCTAAACCATGCATGGATTTAGCTCTTCATGTGAAAATAGAGAGTTTAAGAAATCATTCTTTAAAACACAGAATGTGGAGAGGCCTTTGTGTAGCACAGAAAGGGGCAACAGAAGGTTTTGTGCCAGCTGGGTCCTCATTTACCTCAAATATTGCTTCCTGCCAGATGTAACCACAGAGTTACACCAAGTTCAGGGCAGACCTGCAGCTCACAAAGCCCAACAGCAGCAGGTGCCAGCAGAGATTTAAGAAGCTTTTAAGTATTCAAATTTTAGAAGTATTTATAAACATGCAGAGAACAATTAAAGTTTGCAACTTACAAATTAGTTTGAAGTGATTAGAGTCTTGGTAAATACTTAGTGAGTATTTAGCAAGACTGACATTTTGAAACCTGCAAGAATTATATTCACATTCCCACAGATATAAGTAATTTAAAAAGAAGAAACATATTGGACAAAATAACATCTTTTATTATTAGAAACAGTCATATATGTAACAAACAGACTGACTTTTCTGAGGTCATGTTGTTTCCACCAAAAATAATCTCTCTCAGATATTTTTGCTGATGTTCACAAGTAGCTCCAGTTCTTTTTGATTTGTGAATCCCAACAAATTTAGATGGACAGCTGAATGGTAATACGAGCCTACTGAAAATAGATGTGTTTTTCCTGATTATTTTTTGCAGCTATTGGAATAGGCCCACAGATCCCACAACACCAAAGACCACCATTAAAGGAGGAGTGCAAGAGAAACTAAAAAGGAAATCAGTTTCCCAAAATAAGCCTCAAAATATGTCTCTTCAAATTATTTCATTACAAGAACTCTGCCTCATCTTGTGCCTTTTGCTTCAGCAAAACATTGAAATAACTGCACTTTGATCTTTTAATTTTATATAGTCTTTATGCTTTTTTGAAGAAGAAAAAAATAGAAATCAACGACAATTGGCTTCAGTAGCCAATGCTTTTCCCTTTCTGACACCAAATCAAGAGTTTGAGTCTACCTTTTCCATGTTTAAAGACCACTGTCATAATGCTGACTTTTTAAGGCAGTTTCGCATAAATCAGACATTTAAAACCTTTCTAGCTTTCATTTTTCAACACAAATTTAAAATTCTGTTAACTAAGGAAGAAAAAAATGAACTTTTAAGAACTAAGCCTGACAATAATGGCAAATACCATCTGTTCAGCTGTAGCTCAGAAATTTTTAAAGTAGCTCTCATAAGGAAAAGGGAAAATCATCCTTCAAACACAACTGCTGTACAATTTCTTCAGAAATACCTCAAATATTATGGCCAATGCGTTCTGTCACATATTGACCTGTGCCAGTAGCCCTTCTGAAACCTAACTCCAAACCAAATTTCAGAAACCAGCATCATCTACTGCACAGAAAGCCCTGAGAGAGAGCTCAGAGATTATTTTAACTTTGTTCCACCAACCCATATTTTACAAGCTCCTCTTACAACCAAGAAATTCAACCCAGTTACTGCAAATTTGCAATCCAGTATAGGCAAGGAGTGTAATACTTCCAGCTACAGTCAGATTTTGGTTGCATTTCCAAGAGCCAAGTGTAAGAAAAAACAACCCACCAAGTTATGAGGGAAATATTCATGACTTCCTCTGTGTTTATGAGTTTTTGTGATTTACCTGCATGACCTTTGCATTTCTCCCTCACATTCAAGGTAGGGTTTATTATTTCTTTAGGGGATAAAGACCACATCTTCTTAGTTGCTTGATTTCAGAAGCTTGGAGTTTAAGGAGAAAAAAAAACCCAAGTATCTTAAAAGTCTTTAAGTCCCTGTAAGCTGAAAATGGTCAGAAACACATGCAGTACATATATAAACACACACACAGAGTATTAATAACCATGTGCATATTTCAGTGAGAGGAGAATGTACACAAGTCAGAAAGAATGAGGAAATCAGTCCCAAAATAAGTAGAGTCTATTTTTTCTCACCTACTTTACTTACTCTAATCTGCTAGCAAATGAGTGACAAATCAATGTTGATCAAAAAGCAGAATCTTAATATTTACATTTGATTGCAATTTTCATCAAATGAAATAAAAGGTGTCCCACTTCATTTTAATCATGCTAAGATATGCACAGTAAGGTAGTAGCAAGGTAAATTAAATGCCATTCTTAATAACTGTTATTAGAAAAACAGACAAGTACTCTCTATATTTGGGATATGCAACTTCAAGTGATTGGTCTGATTTAAAACAGCAACAAAAAACAGCTCCACAAAATGATCACAGGTGAAACCTTGGGAAAGTGCAGCCTTGCTTGACTTTACCACACTCACAGTATTCAACCAGGAACAGACAGGAATCATGGGGATGGAATACAGGCAATGAGCAAAACAGACAATGAGCTTCAATACAGGTATTCTGTGAGCCAACACAGTGAAGAATGCCCACACTGAAACCTGCAGGACACCCACCCTGGCCAGCACTTCACTTGAGAGTTTTAAGTTGAATGAAAAGCACTTTAGAAAAAAAACAAACAAACAAACAAAAAAACCCCAAAACACCCCCAAAAACAACCCAACAAACAAAAGTCACTGAGAATTGTTCCATTGATTCAATGAAAGCAGTTATACCACAAAAAGCCATAAGGTGAAAGGGATTAAATCAAGATTCCTCCTGTTTGGATAAAGGAAACTATTAGCAGAATAACATTAAAAGCCTTGAAATATCTGTTTACATTTATAGGAAAATACACAAAGGATGAAACTCTGGTTCCACCAAAATACACTGCGAACCTCACATTGATTTAACGAGGGTCAAGATTCCACATACAAAGACCAAATATCTAAATAACAGCATTAACTGCTGGGAAACTGCAAATCCATGCAGAGCCATCTTTAAGATCAATACCGAGAGAAGTCACATTAAAATAAATTGTAATTCAGCACATACACTTCTATTCTAGTCCAGAAAATACTTTTAGATAATAGGCAAAGGTACCCTTTCAAGCCCAACAACCTTAAACAATCAATTGGCCAACTCACACTCCATCTGCATCTTGAGGACACTCAGGCCCATAAGGGCCCAAAAAAACCTGAACCACTTTTACAATCCTTTTAATTTCTGCCAAGCTTGAGCATCTTGTACAGACCCCAGCTACACCCAAAAGCCAACAGCATGAGCCATATTTTACCACCAAGCACCATAAAAGACTTACATGAACCCCAGCAATTTTTTAAAAGATGGATCCACCTTCCACATAAAGCAGGATTTCGGGGCAGGGAGGGTAAAACCCACTAAGATTCAATGTGTCTTAAAGACAGATTTCTTCTTTTTTTTTTAATATCAGTTATTGAGAACAACAAGTACCAAATTAACTGATGCAGTTAGAGACACATCCAGAGCCTTTAGGCTAATTTTCTCAAGAAGTCACTTGAATTTTGAGGCCATATTATAACGCATAATGTTTTAACAACTTGCTCTTGATAACTCACTCCCTTACTCTACATCTATAAGCAGTCATCATAGTCATTTTTCTTGGAATACACACAGCAAAGAATTGGAAGGCATTTAGAGTAAACTGTCCTCAAGTGCACTTTAGAAACAGACACTCACACATTTGAAATTGTTACATTTCACTCATTAACCTACTTGATACAGTAAATTTGCAGCTCACAAAAGGAAAGAAAACACCAAATCATTACAGGCATCCTGTAGATTGTGCTGAAACCCCCTCCAATGAGAGTACACAGCTCTCACCAACTGGGTAGAGCTGCTGGGTGTTTAAAAAACATCTAAAGAAAACTGGGGTCCCTTTTAAGTGTCCAACTTGGCCAGGAGAAGGTGTACCCAGATACAGATGCACCCTGGGAGTTCAAAAATAGTCACTGCAAAGAGGAAATTTTAGCCAATTAATATAAAACTAAAACCAGGAGTCTTCAGGCATTTGAAAGAAGTCAAATCACATGAAGAGAGTTCACAGAGATGTAAACAACGTGGAAATGAAGAGTAAGCTATGTCTTTCTGTTGAAAACCCTATTGTTGGCAGGTTTTACTCTGAAAATCCCATCAGAGCACACTCAGCAAGCCCACACTTCCCTGCCCACTCCAGCCTTGCACCACTGCCTCTGAGAGGTGGACTGCACAAGGAATGGTGAGGTTTCCTTTCAGGTTTGTGTCGCTCCTCCCACCCCCCAGCCAAGCATGCAGGCACATTTGTATGGACAGAGAACTAACTGTGTTCAAAGTAAACACAGAGCACACACATCCACATGCGTCTCTCTCCACATTTTCTGCACACTCCATAAATCACGCACCAGCCGTCCTGCTACGCTTTCCTGCAAGCGCTGACTGGGAGCACAGGGAAGTGTATGATGCTGCAGAAAGCACTAGATGTATTACAACACAAAGTGACAGACAAGTAATGCTGCCTCTCCGTACAGTGACAGATTTAATAGCTCCTCAAATCCCGCCACAAGTGGCTCTTGCAAAATTCCTTCTAACTTATTTTTACAAAAACTCTTTCCCAATCATGGCAACTTCTCTGTTTTGAAATAATCACAACATACTAAATTCATAGATGAAAGACTAAAGGCATCAAACCACAATTTTTAAATTTAGTCAGAAAATATTTTCTTTCTGATCTAAAAAACGCATCTCAAGTTTGACATTAGGCTTCTTTTTCCCACTTCTTCAAACTGTTTTCTCATTTTACACTTATTTTAGGCTCATGCTTTTCAAACTAGGTTCGCCTGTTCTCCAGTTCTCAGCTTTAACAGGCTCAGATTCCAGACTCATCACCTTCCTCTCTACCTCAACTGCAATTACCAAAAGTACAAATACAGAATTTATTATGGGCTTGCCAGTCTACTACTTAAAACCTGGATTTGTGGAAATGAAAAGAAGCGTGACAAGTCTCAAATAAACCAGAATGGTCATTCAAATCCAGCATAAAACCTGTAACAAAACCCTAGAATTTGTGTTCAGTACTTACTCCCAATTTTGTCAGTCTCACCCATTCACGTTCACTGGGTTGCTGGGTGAATACCCCAGGAAAAGTCAAACTGTAGAAGAACAAGGGACAGATGAAGCCAATATCCCTGCCTTGGCTATCTGGAAGTGCCCAGAAAAAAGAAAAACCACACTGGGTAGTTTGAAACTGAGGTTTTGGGATGATTTTAGGAGGTCACTGCATCCCTTCTCCTCCCTACCAAAATGTCTGGTCCACTCTACGTGCTAATATTCCAAGTTCCAACTTGTTCTCACAGCTCTGCAGTTAAATGGACTAAAAGATCATGGCAACAGCTTTTCCTGAAGCCTACCCTGAATGTTTCCTGTTGCTGTTCACTTTCTGTCCTGCCCACAAGAGTATGGAGAACATGATTTCATCCTCTGCTCTGAAGGAACCTCCTATGTACCTGAAAACCATTTGCATGTTCCTCGATTCCTTCTCATTCAGTCAACATCTCCTTCAGCATTGCCAAGTCAGATTTTCTAAACTTATCAATCTCCCTGTTCTCTCTTGGAATCAACTCCAGCTGGTCCAGGTTTTGCTTGAAGCGCAACCTCCAAACCCAAAGATTTTTCTCCAGCTGAATCTCAAAGAACGACTGTATCTTCTAACTCAGCTGTGTTGTGATTATCCTGTTAAAATTATTGCAACTGGTTTGAAGATTATTTGTTCCTGTTAATTTCTGATTAATAGATTAAAAGGAATAAGATATTTGAGAGACTGAGGAATCACCACTTGAGCACAATCACTGGGAAAGCCAGAGGTAAGTCAAAGATCTCATTACATATGTGCTTTCTACCTGTTATTTTCAAACTGCTCTTTTTTCAGGATACCAAAGACAGAGGGAAAAGGTCTCATAGAAGAGCTACACTTAGTTTTAAAGTATCTGTAACAGATACATTTAAAAGTTTTAAATGTATCTGTTAAAATCACACTTACACAACGTTAAGTGACATTCAACACATTTTGAATGTCAGGACTTGAATATTTGCCATATTTGCGAAAACAAGCTAGAGACAACAGGGAACTACACTTGACATCAGCAATTATCTTGCTATAGAAACAATGCATTTTCTCTTTCATTTTGCCATTACTCATTTCACTGCAGGGGAGCTCTCCACACTAAATGACGTGTTAGCTACACCACTCGCACACTCAAAGGGAGCTGGGCAAGCCCTCTGCTGCCTTCTGGAAGCAGAACCTTCCTGGAAACAAATGAAACAAACACTTGGACACAACTCAGTCAAAATGAGGACCAAGAGGAGACCAGGGATAAAAGCATAAAGGAAAGGAATTGCATTTGAAGGTAGAGTTAGCCCTCTGAAATTACTTTCCCGAAACATCCTGTCAATCGGACAGAGAAAATCTATGTATGAGAAAATCCACCCTCTAACATTTTTATGGGATATTGAATAACAGTGCTATGAAACTGTAATTTCAGGAATCCTAGGAGTAACGTCTTTTTCATAACACAAAGCTATAACCATATACAACTGGTAATTTGCACTCTGCTTTTTAAATGCTTAATGGCTGCACAGGAGTATCGGATCATCAATATGTTTTTTCCAGTTAAACAGTAAATAACCAAAACAAAGGGACAGCTCCTCTGAGAGCTTCTAATCATCTTTCACACACTCCTCCAAACCATTAAAAGCTGGAAAAAGAAAACGTATATCCCTTTTAAGTGTGCAGTTTGGCCATGAGAAGGTGCATCCAGATACAGATCCAACCCTCAGAGTTCCAAAGCAGTCACTTCCAAGGGGAAAGAAAAGTGATGAAACTCTGACTGCTCACAAGCCACTTAATGGCTTTTGTGGTGACAAAAGACCACTTGGAGGGTGTTCTTTAATGGCACACTCTGCTTACAATTAAAATATGCTTTGGAAGCTTGGAAGCTCTTAAGTTCCCTGTTTTGGTAGCCTTCCAAGTAATGCAATTAAAATTGGGAACAATATGATTCTGACTGGCAAACATTCTCTAACTTCATAATGACAATTTAAATATAGTTGTCAGTCTTCTGTGCTGAAATACCTGAATACTAAAGCTGTTATCAAATACTCTGACTTCTGTCTTTTGAGACCTCTGAATCATTTCATTATCTTGACACCCAGACTTCATAATCAGATGAATCTTTTATCCTGTGAGACATAAATCAGTTTTCATGAACTTCTTTTCAATCAAAACACTCTGGGAAAAAAAAAAGTATCCCTTAACTCTATATATTGATAAAAAGAAACAGAAATAATTTACACATCTTTATTGGGATTTATTGGTGATCTACTGGAAGCACCAGCAAGAGAAAGCACAGTTGTTTCATCTCCCATCTTCTGACCTAAGCACTTGCCAAACATTACTTCTCATGTATTTCAGCTGAGGTTGAAAACAAGGCTTTTTTTTTTTTTTAATGTCTCCTATGAACTGATAATGAGAAGCATTTCATGATTACTTACTATAAAAAGAAATACAAGAAAACACAGCGTGATGCAGAAAATTTCAGACACCGGGATCTGTCTGGTGTGTTCTCAAAGATTTTCCTTCACTTTCTTCCCCGCAGGCTCTAAGGTTTCTCGTACAGAGAAGATGCTGGCTCTGTCTCCCTGGGTTAGTTGTTTCTCTACTGCTGATAGTCATATCTGATGTATTCACATAATAGACTTGCCAAGTGGGACTGAATGTTCCATTGATTTGGAAACGTCTGCAATGACTAAGACTTCAAGTTTTGCCCATGTAATTAATTTAATTGGAATCAAATATTCTTAGTTATTTAGATCACTGAGAGGCTTTCAGCTATACTTAAAAATTAAGACTAAAATGTTGTTTATGGTAATGATGAAGTTCAAATACAGTGAAACTTAATAGGTTGATTAATTGGGTCTTACAAGAAATCTGGGTATGACTAAAAGCGTTTTTTTAGGGCTTCACTGAGTAGTTTAGTAGTACATACTAGAATAAGACAAATTATTTAAGAGATCAGCCTTATGCAGAGATTTATGCAGTGGAGACGGGAAAAAAAAGTGCTGTAGGTTGTATTGCTCCCTGCCTGTGACCACAAGGACCTATGAATTCTGAATATAATGGGAAAAGAAACAAACACTTATCCTTCAGCATATTCTATTTTCCTATTTTCCTATTCCTATTTTCCTTTAACTGAAGACCACAATAGACAGTTCAGACAATCTCCGGATTTCATTAATGCGATTCCAATAATCCAGAAATTGTGCCTCTCTGTCTTCTTGAACAACGCTAGCTGAAAATACTTAAAACATTTTTCTGTCCAAAACAGTGATTTTTATTGGACATTATGATAGAAATCTCAGTGTCAACAACCTGGTAGAAAGCTAACAAATTGCATGTACATATTTAATACACACTAAGTTCTGTAACTAACCACTTAACCAAACATTCTGACGTTGCCTTATATTTCTTTTTTCTTTGAAAACTTTAGAGAGTCTTGTGGGGTGGGGGAGGTCCCCTCTTTCTATTGAGAGTAAACAATTTTTGCAGCCTGGAGATATTTTGTGAAAGAAATTGTTATTTCCTACTGTGTGAAAAGTGACAACCAGAACTGTTCCCATAATCCTTCTCCCCATCCTCAAAATCCTGTGGGGAAAAAGGAGTGGGGGTGGAGGGGGGTTGGTTTTGTTTTTGGAAATGAGAAGCAGCAGAGCACAGCAAAGCAGATGAGATAGGCTGAGAACTGAAATCATCATCTTTACTTGCCTTTGATCCTCTGTACACAAGGATGCTCGAGGCACCAGAGGAACTCTGTACACAGCACATCCTACCTCCAGCTCCAACTAGAATGCACCTTCAAGCCACAAATCCAAATTATGGTTACAGTACCAAGCTTTGCGATTGTGAGCACGAGATACCCACAAAATGCCTTGAGATTCAAAACTTGCTTACTATTGAAAAACAGAGAGCAAGGAGAAAGTAGCACGAGGTTCTTGCTGAAATAAATCCTTTTTTCTTTCCTCCTCCGATCAGGTCGGGGAAAAAAAAAAAGTAATTCAGGTATTAACTGCATACAGTGCCAAGATATCTTACTTCATTTATTAATACCACATCATAGCCTTTGACACTATCCAATTTAAAAAACAAGGTATGTAAATTAATAAGCAAAAACTTAAAGCCCCTAAATATCAATATAAATAACCTTAAAATGCCTGGTTTTGAGCACTAAACACCGGCAGATTGTGGCTACTGTTATCCAAAAATGTTCTCTGCAGCCCTCCAGTGGTCAAAGGCACAGCAGAACCCAACAAGACAACGACCCCGTTTTGTCTGATGAACTCCCGGCAGCGTTCAGAAGACATTTCCCACGAAATAAGAGCTCCCATGCTTGTCTAAAGAAAATACCCTTGTAAAGCAGATAATTACCTTAAATCACATCAGAAAGTAAGAAGGGGGAGAATACTTTCCCCGCATCAAAATGTTGCGTGTTGTATGTTAATCTGCCCAGAAAACGCTATATTCCCACCAGGACACCAAGGTACGTTGGGTTAGTAACAAAAGGAGCAATTTGTTTTCCAGTCACTTTCTGCTATTCGTACAGGCAAATACAAACAAAGTTAAGTAACATTTGCTGGAAAGAATCAATTTCCTCACAAAAGTTAGGGCTCAAGCAGTTGTTTCGGGTTTTTTTAAGAAAACGAACACCAAACAAACAGTGAAGTTTTCTCCCACACACACACGTTCGCAAGTAAAATAAACGGCAAATCCCTATATAAAAATAAGAACAACCGAAACGTTTTAAAATCATATTAAATAAACTGAAACAGAGTTCTCAAAACTAAGTTTCTAAAACTTGGGGCTTGAAAGCCAGTCCAAAACTGCATGGGAACAATGCCAAGAGAAAAGAAAACAAGCAGAGGCAAGGAATGCCCGCCACCTGTGAGCCCAGAGCCTTTGGAAGGGGCAGGGCTGGTGGGAGGTGGGAGCGGCGGCCGGAGCGCTGCGGAACGGAGAGAGCCTCGCTCCACCTGCGGCACCGGCGGGCGGGGGTCAGCCCGTGCCACGGCCTCCGGAGACCTCCAGCGCCTTCCCTCTCCTCCCGCTCCCTGCTGCCGGCGCTCCGACGCGGAGGCGCAGCCCCGAGCCCGAGCCGCGGCTCCCGACGCGCCGGGCTCAGCAGTCCTCAGCAGCAGCGGCACTCCCGCCCGGCCGCTCCCGCATCGCCCCGGGAAAGTAGCGGCCGGCGAGCTGCGGACACCCGCTGCCGACCCACGGAGCCCCCGCCCTCCCAAACTTTGCGCTCCTCTCCGCCCGGCAGCCCCGGCGGCTCCGCTCAGCCCCGCGCGGGGCGAGGAGCAACCCGGCTCCGCTCCGCTCCGCTCCCCCAGCCCCGGCGCTCGGCCACCGTCCGCGGGCAGCCGCGCCCCGGTACGTACCTTTGGCGGCGAGCAGGCTGCCCAGCCCCAGCGGCAGCAGCAGCAGCGCCGCCGGGCCCCAGCAGCAGCAGCGGCGCCTCCGCATCCCCGGCCCTGCGCGACTGCTGCCGGCCGCGGCTGTGTGCGGGGCGAGGCGGCGGGCGGAGGCTGCTGCCGCCGCGCCGTCATTCGCCCTCGCTGCCGGCACCGGGGCGGCTCCGGCCCCCGCCCCGGGACCGCGGCGACGTCACGGCGAGGGGAGGCCCGAATATTCATGAGGCGAGGCGCCGAGGGGCAGCGGGCGGGGGGAGAGAGGCCCCGCGCACCTGGCCGCGCAGGTGTCACCTCCGCTCCGCGGGGCAGGGCGCGGCCGGCCGGCCGCCAGCAACGACAGGGGACAACGGTGGGCACTGCGGGGCACGGCACGGAGAGAACGAGGCTGTGGTCAAGGATGCAAAAGGGCACCGAGAAAGGAAGGCACAGAGGTGGTGGTTGGAAGACAGGAAGGGAGAAGAAAAGATAAAGTAACAGTTCAGTAAAGTTGGAGGGAAATGGGAGACCTTGGAAACGCAAGGTGGGAAGAGAACATAAAATGCTTTTGCTGGAGGAAAAGGACAAATTGTACAGGTTTTGTTAAAGGGGAGAAATGAGCGAGGAAGGGGCAGGTTTTCATACCTCAGGGATGCAGTCCGCACGGCCGAGGCTGGAGCGCTGCACACAGGCTGGGGGCTCCGGCTGGGAGGGCACGGAATGCCGGGCCGGGGGCTCAGAAATCAGGCCCAGGTGCAACTTGTTACCGGGAGTCACTGCTGCTTACCAGTTGCACCTGGGCCTCATTTCTGACAGCTGAGATCTTCTGGAGGGAGAGCACAGCACAGGTGAGGACACTCACATTGACATTACACATTATACCAACTGCAAGTTATTAGCTACGAACAAGCTGTGAGAGATACAAGGAATTCTTGCAGGGTAGCTTGTCCATCCTACAGAAACGCCATGTAACTTTTGCACCACACACATCACAGTCATTGAATACAACTGTTGGGGTTCGGGTATCTATCACTATTCCTTTCCATTATCTTGCTCTATATGTAGCGCTAGAAGGATGATTCATTGAGCAAATTGCTTTGAGTGGATGGAAGGCAGGATTCCCTCCTCCTTCTGTCCACACACACAGAAATAATGGGATGGGATACAGAGATGAGAACCCAAGCCCTTTTCCAAACCAAAGACATAAATACTTTATCTGATAAGTAAGAGGGATGGAAATACACATTTACTGTTCTATTTCATTCAGACAAAAAAAAAAATCTAAATTATAACTGTTGGGACAAACTTCTGAAGCTCTTTTTGGTTACTCAACTAATTAGTTAAGGAATCAGCTTTCCTGTAATCTCTGTCGTGAGCTTGAACAGAACAGTGTATAGAAAAAACAGGGAAAATCAGCAGTAAAGTAACTTAAGTTACTTTAACTTAAAGTAAAATAAACAGTGGCAACCATATATGAAGTTGGAAACACAACATCCCACTTTATGAAAGGTGAGAAATATGACCTGCGGACTAACAGGTCATATACCCACAGACTAACACTCTGAAATTGTGGGTATATGTAAACACAGCATCGTTGTTCAGAGGAGGGTATTTTCCTACAGGCAGACAGCAAGTATTTGAGGGAGCTAAAATTGGAAAATATTGGGGTTTTAGTAAAAGCCTATTGTTAACAATCCAAAATACAGCTGTTTTGGTGGTGGGATGTAGAAAGCAGCTTTGCAAGGCAGATGTTGTACAGGAGGAAGTATCTCCTCAGCCAACTCACAGTCTAAACTAATAAGCCAGATACCAGAAGTTAAAAGGGACAAACGCTACCCCACTCCATGGGCAGAGAGCCAAAGTACAAAGGATGAAGAGGCTTCACCAACAGATAACATTACATTGGTGTCAGAATCAAAAAGGAATTTCAGCTCTGGTACCTTAATCAAAAACTCCTAATTTCCTGATTGTGTTTGTTTATTGATATGACAACCTGTGTGTTCTACAGTCTTCTGCTGGTGTCTTACCCAGGTGATGGATGTAGATGGATAAAAAGGTTTACAAACAATAATGATGATAAATCTAAACACTGAGAAATTTATAATAGATAATTGCCATTACGTCTTCTATTTTATGCTGCTTTGCAAGCCAGTCCATTTACTCCTACAGCCTTCCCTGGAGCTTAAGAAAGCAAGTGGAAAATACCAATTTTATTCTTTCTTTCTAATCATTGCTTAACTGAAAGAGTGTATCCTTCAATTTTTCCTTGCATACATTTTTGACAGAGCCATTACAGCAGGGAGATGTATTCTTTAGCCCCAAACAGGAACGTGCTGAAGGATTACCTCTGACCTGAGTTCCATCCATTCACATGTCTAGAACTGCCACTTTCTCCTGACATGGTTTATTGGTCTTGTAAAATAGAAATTCTAAAACAAGGGGGAAAAGGTCACAGCCATGCATTCACTGCAAATTATTGACACGGACCTGGCACCAGAGGCAGTCAATCAGAAAGATCCATTTGAGTCTGGAGATATAAAGATTATTTTTATCATAATTTCCCTAGTGTGGATTCAAGATACTGCTGGAGGCCAGGATTTAACCCTGACAGGCTGAGTTTGCTGAAGAAATCTGGGTTGCTCCAAGGTCATTGTTGATCCTACCCCATGATATGTCAGGACATTTAGCTGGGAGTTTTAACTATTGGGATGTTCAAATTTTCTGAACAAAAGTTCATAATATCAAGGTGAATATTAGATTTTCTAAGTAAAGAAAAAGACAGAATTTAGCAGTAATATTCAAGTATAAAGTGGAGTTACTTTATTGTTGAGTGCATTAGACTCCATTAGTTAAAAAACTGAAGCAACAAAAATAAAGGAAATCATGAAAGAAGAATCTATTTTAACATTATAAAAGTCCCTTTGTCATCCGTGAAATAGAATTCAGTATGTAAATACACATAATTCAGATCCTAGAGAAAACCCCATTGTAGCATTTGTTATAGCATCAGGGTCTAAGGTTCACCATTCTTTATAATTTTATTTTAGGACATGTTTATATAACAGCCAAAATGGGAAGCACATAATCTGATTGGATGCCTGTAGCCATGATTCAAACAAGGTTGAACTTACTGTATAGTTTAAAATAACCAACTAAGTCACAGGAATTTAGGTTTGATTTAGAAGACATTTATGTATTACCAAAGAAAATGGCAGTATATTTTCACGTTAGAGAAACAAAAGGAAAAGTAGAATACATGTCATTTTAAAGAAGAAAATGGATTTAAAACACAGCATTGTAGAGCATGCATTTTCATATGATACACAGAAGCTTGCTATTGCAATCACAGGGTAGAAAAATAAGTATCCACTTTCCCAATAGAATGGAAGTAAATTTTGGTGTTGCTGGTGAAGATAAAGTAAGGTATTCCTGTGTGCCAAATGCAGCAGCAATAACACTGATGTAATTTATGTTCCTCCCAACAAGCATGAAGTAGGCCTAGGGCCATCCTGAATATTTGTTTTTGCTCCATGGGTTTAAACTTGCCCTGGACATCAGAGGACATGAAGAGAATGATGCAGCATTTTGCTACTGCTACCACAGGTGCCATTGCCTCTCTAGAAGTTTGCAAGCATTTCTGCAGACTTAGGCAGGTCAGGAACTTTTAATAAATAAGTATGGTGGCCATCAAGTAGAACAAAACCAACAGCCTGAGAAATTAGTATAAATATAAACATTACTTTCCCTATATGCTGCAACTGCTAATGTGTTAATTAAACAGAGGAAAATGTACTTAAATTATTTATTCTTAATAAATGAACCATCTGAATAATAAATACGTGTGTTCTATAACTGTCAGGAAGGTTTTTAAACAGAAGGGCCTTTTGCAGGAGGAAAAATCACATGAAAGGTGGGGGAGAGAACTGTATTTGTTTAAATACCATTAAGAACCCAACCAAAGCCAAATAGCTGTAATGGTGGAAATTAATACTGCTGACAGGCTATTGCATTGTCTCATACAATTTGTGTACAATGCTGTAATTCCTGTTTAAGAATACAGATTGGAGCTCTGAAAGTGTATTTAACCCTACTCTGGCTAATCAGTATAATGGAAAACGTGTGCTCAGTTCCTCAGCTCTGATATTAGAATCCTTAACAGTGAACCCTGCTGCCTTCAAACTCTGCTTCTGTCACACTCCTCAATTTCAAAGATATCAGTCCTATTTTAGGCTCCATAAGAGGCACATGATTTTAATTGTTGTTTCACAAGTAGTTTTTTGTTTAAATATATTATGAACATTCCTGGGTTTTTATAGTGAGAGATCACTAAATAAAATCATGTTACATGTTAAAAGTTAATCTTGCTCAATCACATGCAAAGAGGCCTTTGATGGACAATGTCTGGGAAACAATGAAGCTGGGAATTGTGTAGGAGACACGGCTCAGATCTGAGCCAACATCACCACCCTGCTCCTGGATGTGCTCTGGAATGGCTTGGGTAACAAGCCTTGACTGCACCTTCTCTTTAGCAATCCGTCCTTTGGGTGGAAGATCCTGGTTATCTTTCACCCAAATTCCCTCCTGGCTGACTCTATCCCATCTACCTTACTCCCCATGAAGTTTGAGTTCCCATACAAAATGACTATATGCACAACAGGGTGACAAATCTCCAAAAAGACAAAGAAAGCAACACTATTGAGGTAACCAACTCATGGAATCCCCAGTGAAGTCCCTAACTCTATATTAGTCATCTGATTGTTTTCCTTTTAACAAAAACAAGATTCTTACTCTCTTTTAACATTAATCAATGAGATAACACCCACTAGATGTTTGCCTTTTCAGGATAAGGTGAACTACTGAATACTATTACCCTTCTTCTGTGTCAACTAGCTTGGATCTTTCATTTAAGACATGTACATTTAAGACATTTTACATTTTATGTAAACCAACTAGAATTTGGAAGTAGAGATAACATAGTTTTTATAGTATTACTGTGATTATCAGCAGAGAACAAGAAAATTAGCAAATCTTTGGCAATTTTTTTATGATGGTAACACAAGGTTTCAACCTTAACATTAGATCTAAATTGGGAAAGATACAGTTAAAGTTAAAAATTGGAAGTGAATAAGTGTTTTGCCTATAGCCAAGATGTAATTTCAAGAAAATCAAATCAAGAAAACACTGAATAAATTTTTTTTTTTAATTTTGTGACATCTGACTTGGAATTAGTTTTTGATGCCTCTGTCCAAAGGTATCCAAACTACTGGGTGTAAGTCACAGCTAGGGCACTGTCGCAGATTCTGACTAGATAGATAGAGATTTATGCCTCCAGCAGAACTGCAACTGGAGCTTCCCACATCCTCACTGTAAATTACTTCCCCTTCTAAAAGTGTGGGCAATTTAATCTTATATTTACGTTTAAACTGGTGGCTGTTGTTTTCAATTAAGTTGCTATGTTTTACCTCTGGGTTTTCTCCCCCCTCATTTATACTTTTTTTACTTTTGAGAAAGATTTCAATGGGAAAGTAATGAATCATAACAACATAATTTCAAAACACCTGAAATTCTTCCCTATTTCTTTTATGAGGGTGTTCTCAGTGTCATTCCTGCTGTAAAAATAACAACCTTTCTCAACTCTCCAGTTTTGCATTAGCAGTTGAGGCCCAGAAGCAAGAAATGAGTTTTTATTTGGTTACTGGTTAGACATTGGATGATCAGAGCTGTCCCAGCAGGACACAGGACCTAAATCAGAGCATGAGAAAGGTGACGGATCAACATCTGCACTGTGGCTTACACCAAACAAAATGAAAAGCAAAGGGAGGGTGCCTGGCACAAGTGTATAATGCTGTTTTCAGGTTATTAGATCATGAAATTGGTGCTGCTGTACAAAGTGCTGAACTAGGGCCTTTCTTTGGGACTGTTTTCTCTGCACTCAGAGAGCCAAAACCGTGGCCTTGTGGAACACCAAGTCAGCTCTTCATGGCATGGACTTCATGCTTGCTGAACTGGGATGGCAGCACTTTGAGTAACTTAAAATATCCCCAGGAAATGAGAACATCAACATAAGCACAGAACTCCTAGTCCTTGGGAGCAAACACTGTCACCTGAAGGAACAGCAAGCAAATTCTTTAACTCTTCAAAGCACTTACTTCTCCTTCCTCATATTACCTGCCTTCAAACCAGCTCAGAACAGTCTGTAAATAGCACAGTGAAGCTGGAGATGTAAATTGGAACCCCATTGCAAGGTTTATAGCCCATAAGAAGGAGAATGCATTCTATTCTCCTTCCTGCTTCGTATAGACTTTAAGGAAGATGGGAATCCATGTAGGGACATGAATATGGCTAGTTGAATGTGTGGAGGGGGAATAACAATAAATATCCAAGGTGACCTTTGAAGCCCAACTAAAAATGTGATTTGACAAAATTTTAATGGTACTGAAGAGAAAAATTACAGCACTTCTACCCACCCTGAGTGCCCTTTATGGCTCCCATCTGACAGCACAACAAAATTTCTATAGGATGTTTTTCATGCACCATGCCTTCTTCAGTTCTCATACCTTTTCCTGTGTTCTAGAACTTCTAAATGAACATTTAGTTTACTTCACACCCTCAATATTTTACCTATTAACTTTTCAGTTAATCAATACTTGCTTTGCCTACTTTCTTCTAGTTTCTGTATGTTTTCTCAACATTTCCTGAAGCTCTCAAACAAAGTGTCAGATTATAAATTAATACAGAAGAGCCTAAAATCTATGAGGTTTTCACATTATATTTGTAAAATACGAGTCATTCTAAATTAACACTTAGAGAGCTTCTATTTATTTAGCAAGGCACAGCTTCCCTTTACCAACTCATAGATTTTAAAATGAAAAAGCACACCTTTGCAGGAAAAGAAAATTCTAATACAAAAATGCAGTTAGAGCTTGGAATCTCTACATGGCTATTAACATTGCTGTAGCTGCTACCTTTCCTGTAGTTTAATTACCATTATTACATCAGGCTGAATGTCAAAAAATGTTGATGCAGATAAAGATTTTCCTCTCACTGTAAAATTTCCTCCTCAAGCTAAATTTGAACCAGTTACTTTCAATTGCTGCTCTTCGTTTTTTTGATTGATGATAATTCCTTATAATTTCCTACCTTTCTCCCCATGTCTGATTTCTCTTGATTATTATAATAACATAATCTCATAGCATATCTATTTTGCTTTCTTGTAAGGCGTATTTCCCGATAGTAACCATTTTAGGTGTAATGCTGTTTGATTTGAGCTGCCAAGAGCTGCTGTGTTTTGGCTGATTGCATAGCCAGACCTGATATTTCCAGGAGCTCATCATTTCAGTGGGAACACAGGTAAAGAGTGCCATCCAGAGACACACAGAGCTTCAGGCATTTGGGAAACGGGGAAGAACCTGCGTGCTGGGAGTCACAGCACTGGGGGATTTCTGCCCCACTCTGGGAAATACAGTGCAGTGTGGATTATTTTGTTGTTCAAGACCAACATAGATTGTATCTGCATCCCGGGAAATCAGAGCTCCTGGGTCCTCAGCAGTACCTGACATTGTGCAGTGGTGTAGCACACAACTTCTACTGTTCTAATTGTGCCTGTTTCCTTTGCAAGAGCTGAGCTCTTTGTAGAAGAGAAATTATTGTGATTTTTGTGGGTGACTGTATCACATGCAGATGAATGAAAACACTGTTTGGAAACCAGTCAGAAAAGCTGTTACTGAAAGACAGTGTTTCCAAGAATGATAAATAACGGAAAAATTACATCAGAGAGATTCAGTGCTGAAATGCATCCACATAGCTATCCATGAATCTCTGAATTTCAGCAAAATTCAGCTGAAACCAAACAAAGGAATTGCAGTCAAGCCCTTCTAAAAAATGAGTTTGAGAAGCCCAGAGCGACTTCAGAGAGGAATTACATACACAGGGCAGAGATAGCAGATTCATCATTCCAGGAGCAGAGATGAATTCTTAAAAATATAACCTTATTTGTTGGGTTTCTGAACCACAGGAAATAAAATCACTAGAGTTCATATCCTAGAACCATTCCAAATGCTATGCTATCTCTGCAGCATAGATTTCGACAAAACAGCAATTTTCTTACAGGAAACTCTAATACATCCAAGGACAAATAAGCTCCTGATTTAGTCATAGAAGAGATCTCCAAATCCAGTGTCCACACTGCTGCTTGCTAACTGATACAGCAGCTATTGCAATATCCCACTTACTTATGCCTTGGCTCACTGCAAAGGCTTAGAGTTCCCAGAATCACTAATCCTTTAACTGTGAAGGTGATAAATGTTGCAATTATTCTCAATTTCCCCAAAAGATAAGTTTTAGTATATAAATAAAATGTGAGCAAGGAACCTTTTCTCACACATGAAGTGGTTCAGAGCAAAACATCACAAAGGAGGCAAAAAGGATTCTCCTAAATGTGTTCTGTGAGTGAAATTTATATTATTCCTCCAAACTATCCTGCCTTGTTGACCAATACCAGGGGACACATTAAGTGGCCATTACCAACAGTAACTTGCAGAAATAGTTCATTGGATCCCAAGGCATCCTATCCCATTCTCTAAAAATCAAAAAAGGTTTTGGCTTGCTGCCTGAATGAAGTTACATGACTCTCCATGCCCTTTTCATCCACTCAACTTCTGGCAATGCAACACAGGACTCCAGATAAAGTATATTCATTTTTATTGTATAAAATATCATTAGTGAAACTGCTCTGGTTTGGAAAATTGCATTTTGCTACAGTCCCATGGACAGTACTGGTCTTCCAAGTAATTGAGAATTGACTATTTCGAGGATTGTAAACTTCAGCAAAGCTTGTGGTAGGCAACGAATTTAAAATGATCTTTTTAGTCCACTAAGTGACTCAAATTCTAGTCTAAATGGACTTTCAAAATAAAAAGGAAAAAAGCAGAGCTTTTTCGCAGAGAGCTGCATTTTCTTACTGTATCAACAGCCTTACTACAGAGACTGCAAAATTCAAAAAATGAAAATTTTCATCAACAATACTCAGTAGGCAAGGATTGTTTAGCAGTTGCCCAACAAATGTTTGGCATTTACATTTCATCTGTCACTGGCAACAACAAAGTGACTTCTATGTTTTCATAACTTAAACTTGAAAAGGCTGCAATTTAGATATGATAATATGAAAAGCCATTATTGGAGTACAAAAAAATTATTAACCTCTAAAATCTCCTCGAATTTGATAGGTACAAATTAACAGATACAGCAAAAATATTGTTAAAATACAAAACCAATTAAGCGGTATGATATTGTTTCAGCTGCCCATGGATCAATAAGCAATGGCCTGTACCCTGAGCAGGTTACAGCTGTCCACGAACCAAGAGGAATGTTTACTTTCCCTAAAATGTTTTTTAGTAGGCACATCCTCATGTTGCCCCTTTGATTGGAGGTTTGCAATGTCGATAAAGTTCCTGGTAAGCTTGCTCTGAATGCAAGGTGAATGAAACTTCACAGTAAAACAAACTCCCCAGTCCCTGATCCAAGAGGACCTCCAGCTCCTTCCTAGCCACATGGCTCTTCCCCCAGGAGCCTCCAAAGCAGCACCAGGACAGTCTCAGCCAGCAGCTCTGGGGCTCAGCAGAACCATCCCCTGCACAGAGCCCATGGAAGGCTGAGTGGGAAAGGAAATCGCTGCAGCTGAGCCACCGCAGCAGCCCCATTACCAAAGCTGTGTCACAACAGCATGAGCTGGGCCTGAGGGAGCAGGAGGCTCTGCCTTGCTCCCAGGAACAGAGAGAGTGCTCCAGGGTACTCTGTGCTGGGGATGGAGTCCTGGAGTCCCTGGGACACAGCGGCTCAGACAAAACACCCCCCACAGCTCGTCATTCTGCTCAAGTGACATCACATTGCACCGTGCCAAGCAAATTGATTGACAGATTGTTCAGAACATTCAAAACAAGCTTTCCTTTTCTCAGCTGTTCCCACCTTACTAAATCAATCAAAAGAAGTGTGATTATATTGTATATTAAGCACATCAAAAGTCTGCTGTAAGATTTCCTTTTTTTTTATTTTTATTATAAGTGCAGGATCAGCAGCAAACTAGGTAATAAACCCATTAAAACAAAACATAAGATTTTGAGAAAAGGTAGCTAGGAATGAGCAGGTTGCCACTTTAATTTGACTCACTTTGCAAACAAAACAAAACAAGCTGTCCCAGCCCACCATGCCCTGTTTACACTGTGGAGCAAATGCAGAACACATGAACTGGATTCCTGTCAAGTGACATCAAAGCAGGCCACAAAGTATTGACCACACTTAGTGTCCTGCAGCTCTTTATTGTTGCTCAGCCCACAGGACCAGCCTAGGGTAAAACTGAAGATTGGAGTTAAACGCTGAAATGTGATAGTGTGAGCAAAGGGCTCTAATCATAGCTCCAGTCATTCCCTTTCCTCCTATTGCACAGCACACATCAGCAGAGCACACAGAGCTTCAGTGGGATTTAGGGGCATGTAGCTAATTTCAAATATTTCGCTCCAAAACCAAAGGGCAATTTGACAAAGATTTTTTGATTTTTTGCAATCAAACATTTCAAAAAACTGGAAATGGGCAAATAAGATACCTAGGTATTTCTACTATTATATAACCATTCATGTTACAGCCTGTAGTCCCTTCTTCCCCATTTTCCTTTTCTGATAAATCATTTCTGGGGGTATCATACAGAAGGATCTCCTTTGTGATTGCAGAGTTTGCACTGATATTTCTCTCCTTTACGTTCACATTAAGCAACACTTGCGGATGTTCATCAAATCCCAGAATGGCCTGGGTTGGAAGAGACCTTAAAGATCACCTCATTCTACCCCCTGCCATGGGCAAGGACAACCTCTGCTGTCCCAGGTTGCTCCAGCCTGGCCTTGGACACTTCAGGGATCCAGGGGCAGCCACAGCTCCTCTGGGCAGCCTGTGCCAGGGCCTCACCTCCCTCTCAGGGAAGGATTCCTTCCTCGTATCTCATCTAAACTCAGCCCCTTTCAGCTTGCAGTCATTACCCTTTGTCCTGTCACCACTCAAGATGTACAAGGTGCTGTCAGGTATTGATCTGATCCATTTAATTGGTTTTGTATCTTTGCTCTGGCACAGCAATTTAGTAATCCCATGCTGACAAGTATTTCTGCATTCTATATAACTTGAATATCGTCCAAGCACCCGGACGTTTTAAATGTGAATATTTGAAGTTCAGATTCCACAAACCTTAAAGCGATTTAAATGGAATTTCCAAATGTTTGTAAGAGTTAAACAAAGCCAACTTGAACTATATTTTCCATCCAAAAGAATAATGGTAGAAGTATTTTTACAGTGGTAATCCAGCTTTGCCCATTTTGCCTTAGTGAACATCAACAATGCACCATGTAGGCAACAAGTCTGCTACCAATTTATTGTATATATTTTCATGTTTTAAATAAATGTAAAAGGATTTTGCATGGTTTTCAGTGCATTTTCAGAAAAATTAATCTCTTGAGAAAAAAGAAAACAAAACAAACAAATAAAAAGCCTCAAACTGAATTAATTATGAACAAAAGACACCGATGGTAAATGCAGCAGAGGCTGCATTAAGCAGAGGAGTACCATGGCCTTTGTTTAAGAAATTGTATTCAAGTCACTGTCTTGTTTCTATCTATATCTTGTCATACAAATGACTCTTTGACAGAGAGCTGATATCTCATCAAAAACTATTATAAAACCATAATTACTACTTCTGGATCATTAATCTGAAATAGCAATATGTTTCTGCATAAATGGAAGTGAGTTAGGAAATTTTGCCAGTCTGTGGTCCCTCAGATGTGCTATAAAACTGTTAATTAACAGAACAGAGACCTATCTAGAGTCTACATAGTTCTGTTATCTCCATGAAAAAAAGCAGGACTTGGGGCCAGATTGTAATTCTGGCCATGGTACCACTTCCCTGGGAATTTCAGACATCCATTCCCTGCTCAGCTGTCCTTTCCTTTGTTACTCAGCCTACTGTGAGATGAGAACCTGGGCATGACCTTCCCTCCTCACTGCAGTCTTGTTCTCACTTGGATGTTCAATTTCCCAGTAATGTTTAGTTTGTGCCTAAATGCTTTCCAAGGAAGATAGAACACAACCTTCCCCCCCACACTTCAATATTATTTTTATTTTAATCTTTCTTTTATTTCATATTGCTATCCTCCAGTATCTCCATACTATGCCATGAAAAGAAAGTTCCATACAAAACCTGGCTGTGATTAGTTTTGAACATGAGGCAATTACTGGATGGTGAAAGCACCACCCTGCTATAATATTTTATAGTTGTGCTTTTGTAGATTAGCATACATAAAAAGGCATCTGATGGAGTAGCACATTATGAGACAACTCTTGGGAATGACAAAGTAGAAAGGACTGAGAGAAAAAATTAGGAAAACTGGAGCCAAGGGGATCAGAGGTGAAGATATATTGCAACTGTTATTCATCTTTCCAGATCAGGGACAGCTTTACATGTGGAAGAGCTACAAAATCTGACCCTGAAGAGAATAACAATACATTAAGTTTAGAAAATAAATGCGATTATTTAATGGTGAATGCTACTAGAGTTGTCAAATACAGGTTGTTTTTTTCACTCTGTTCTGCTATTGCTACTGAATTGTCTACAAACACCTCCACTGTAAATCTCCTGGAGGGATATATAAAGAAAAGTAGCAGAAGATACTCAGATAGTCCATCAGTATGAGAGCTCTAAAACTATGAAAATAAGGGAATATCTGCAGGAGCTACCCAAACTAATCTCAGAATTATCAGGAGATCCTGTTTAGAAGGGATGCTGATTTCACTGAGTCCAGGTTCCAACGGCTGCAGAATAGAGAATATTTCAACTCACATGTTGAAATATCTGATTAACTTCTAGGGCTATCAAGACTACACGAGAATCAAGACTGGTTAGATTACACAAATAGTTACAGCTTTCAAATTATATATCATATTTCATATAATCAACTATTGATTACTCAGGGCTTCTGAGAAAAAACCTGTTAAATTGTTTCTCATATGAGAAAATACAACTATGTTTTAGACTTTAATTCCCATAGTACTCTATAATAACAGGAACAGCAGGACAGAAAAATGAATGGTGTAATCCTACTCTCCCACCAGTTAAAATCCTGATTTTGCTCTCCAATTGCTAGCATAAAACCTATAATATTTCATTCTATATTGTTCCTTACTGTTCTGAAAAAAAAAATAAGAGCTCTTGTAACACAAATATTGAAACTGTAGAAGTCATTTATTACAGCACTATCTGTAGTTATAAAAAAGCTGGGGATGAGGGTTCGTTTCAGAGCCTTAGTCTCCATGGGATCAACCACCACTGATTTCACCGAGTTTTGCCTTAAAACTTAATATCCAAAGGCTCCAAGCAAAACTTGCAGTGACTTCAGTGAGGCCAGGAAATCACATCTCTGATGCAGTCTGAATTAAATCATATGTGTGAAATATGGAAGAGTAAAGTCCAGAACTTGTTTTTCAACACCACTTTCTGTGGTTTTGTTTCGCTTTGGTTGGAGGTTTTTTGTTTGTCTTTAACTCACTATGAAAGTTAGGAGAAGACTCAGAGTGTTCAGTGGACCAAAGCAGTGAGCTGGGGCTTTGTCCTCAGTGCTGGAATAGTTCCTTTGGGATGCAAAGGCTCAGGCTGAGCTCTGGATAGCAGTGTTCCCATCTCTGCTCTGATCCAATGGGTTCAGCAAAGGAGCTCAGGCCCTGGCCAGCTGCTCACACATTGCCCAGGGTTTGCCTGCTGCCCAGCCCCTCCTGCCTGGGCCAAGGCACAGTTTCCCAAACTGAGGGCACAATTGGAGGAACAGCCATGCCAGGATTGTTCCCAGCAGCCACAGGGACACCAGAGGAGATGCAGAGCCAACAGCTCTGGGCAAGCCACGTATTTATTTCAGAAATAACCATGCCCTAGCTCATCCTAGACATAGCTTATCTGCTTGCTTTCCTCTAACCAAAGATTGTATAAAAACTGCTCTTTTCTGGTATATTCCATCTTAAAAGGTTTTGGAGTTATTTTTCTGTATTACACCTGAGTTCCTAGTTTCTCTGAGTTCAAAAAAAGCTTTACCAGTTTGCTAAGTGTTTAATACTCTTACTGCAGCTATCAAATATCTTTCTTCTGTTTTCCTTTTGTCTGCTGCCTGTGATTTGTTCCTCTTACAACTGCTTGCATTGTAAACAGCATATTGCCTTAAAACTTCTGCAGTTCAATGAATATAGATATCTTACACAGCTAATTACTGTATGTGTAACAAGTTAATTATTTAAAGGTGAAAAAAATTGATAATTAACAGAAGATTAAGAATTAGAAAATTAATATATTAAAAATATATGTAAATATTATCCCATTATGAGAAGCAAAAATATGGATATGTATGTCAGCACACAGACTGCCAAAAAGAGATTATGACATGGAAATGCATTTTAAAAAGTCAATTATTTCTTCTCATCTGACCAATTTTTACATCAAAAACATTACCTACATTCTGAGTCATGTTTGCCAAGAAAAAAAAAGTGTAAGAAAGCAAGATCAAAACAAGAACACAAATGAGTTTGAAGAAGGAAAAAACCTAAATTGTCTTTACAGAAATCCAACAAAGAATCAGCAAACAGTCTGAAAAATCAGTGATCACACTGCAGCCAAGGCACAAGGCAGACAGACTGGAGAGACAGTCTGTGTCAGCAGGGCCTACTCATACACTTTTAATGAGCAGCTTGGTGCAGTTAATTGTCTAAAATAAGAGATGAATTCAAAGATGGAGAAATTTTACAAGGAAATCCTCATCCATTTCTTGCCCCTTCTTACCTGTTTCCACAGAATCTCTAAAGATGCAGGAGATTAGGAATCATACTGTTTATTAATTATACAAAGGCAGCTTCTTCTGAAGTATTTCAAAGCATCTTGTCAAACATCTAATTACATCTCACAGTTAGCCTCACTTCAAAAAGGTGTTAGTGCCTTTTTACACAAGGTTTGTTGGGAAGAAGAGGTTTCAGTGCCCTGGGAAGATTGCACTGCAGAATCATGATGGAGCTGAATGGATGTTCTCCAAAAGGAGAGGAGCAGGAGGACAGGCAGCAGCCATCCCCAAACTCCTCTGTGCACTGCGAGGGAACAGTGACCCCGATGGATCCCTCCTGGAAATCATCCCAGCTGCTATCAGAGACCAGCTCTGGGATCTGACAGAAATGCTCTGCCTTTGGGCTCCATAAGTAGCAGTTCCCTCTCTGGCTCTCTGGCTGGCACTGCTCACAAGATCGCTGAGGGACAAAGAAGTGCAAGTGGGGCAGAGGGAGCTAAGGACGAGCTGCCACCCCTGTGCAATGCTCCAGTCATGCTGCCCTTGCACACTGATGTTTCAGTACCATGCCAGGAAAAACTGGGGAAAACCTCCAGAGGGATTGTCAAAAAGCTACAAAGATGTCCAGAGACCTGAAAAATATGCTTTGCACGCATCAAAGAGGAAATTCAACCTGTGTATTTGGTTAAAACACGTTGAGTCAGGAACCAGTTAATGTAGAATACAGACACATAAATTATGTGGCCATTTAATTCAGGTGACAACATGAGAAAAAATAAAAACCACCAAAAGCTGACACAACAAATGCGATATTTTTTCTTAAATAATTAATTACTTATTGGAATAGATTGCCAACAAAGCTGATGAATTTGCCAACAGCCAACACCTTTAATGTGAGGCCAGCTGCATTTCAGAAGAAGAGACAGCTGACTGGAAGCTGAGAGTAGCAGTTTAGGTCAGCTTAATGACTACAAATGATTTGGTGTGACCTTAAAGCTAACAAATCACTATGAAGCTCATGATTTCTGTGCAGATGCTTCCCAATCATGAAAATGTTAAGGTGATTTAGTCATTTGGTCAAGCTTTCCTGCCTTTTCAAAAGTTGCATACCTCAAAAACCCCCCACCATTTCAGAAAAGGCATCAGGAGAAAGTTTGCATTAGTGAAGAGGTAAAAATTTCTCATCTCTATGATTTTTGCATTTCTTTTCACAATAATTTCTTTTTCTTTAATAAAATAAATCATTAAATATAAATACTCCATTGCTCATTTGTTAGTCACAGTTCTTAGCTTTCAGTCTTATCAAGAAAATAATTAACTTTTAGTCCCTATTTCAAGTCATTATCTGCATAACCTTGGAAAGCTTAGTAAGTAAAAACTGAGGGAGCAGAGTTTTCAGTCAAATCCATAGGGTTTGGAGAGGTTCCACTGATGAAAATCATGGTCTCAACCTGCCACTGTCTAACAGCCCAGGTACTGGGAGATGGGTGGACAAGACAGGCTATGAGCAATCCTTTTTCTCTCTTTTCTTTGGCTGGTGTTTCAGTTTTGACTCTTAAGAGACAAGTTCTGCCAGATTTTCTACCAGCAGTTTCAGGCTTGCCACCAGTGGAAGGCAGAACCCTTTGAGCACAGTGGTAGCAAAGCTGACACCAGGGAGGGGAGGACACTGCTGCCACCACGAGCAGTGCCACTGTCACACTCTGCTGCCCTGGAGGGAGCAGGAATTCCTGCTGGGGCAGCAATGGGGCCCAGTTTTGTGCTTTGCTCCCAGGGCAGGAGAAGGGCTGTGCTCTGCTGTGCCCCAGCTGGGCTCTGTCCCCTCAGCAGCTGCCACGTCTGCTTCCCTCCCCAGGACTTGGCTGCCCACTGACCCCAGCTGAGCCCACTCCCTGCCATCCCACTGACCCCAGCTGAGCCCACTCCCTGCCATCCCACTGACCCCAGCTGAGCCCACTCCCTGCCATCCCACTGACCCCAGCTGAGCCCACTCCCTGCCATCCCACTGACCCCAGCTGAGCCCACTCCCTGCCATCCCACTGACCCCAGCTGAGCCCACTCCCTGCCATCCCACTGACCCCAGCTGAGCCCACTCCCTGCCATCCCACTGACCCCAGCTGAGCCCACTCCCTGCCATCCCACTGACCCCAGCTGAGCCCACTCCCTGCCATCCCACTGACCCCAGCTGAGCCCACTCCCTGCCATCCCACTGAGCCACTTCCAACACAATCCCTGGAGCTGCTATTCATATCAGCTCGAGATGGATCATGCTGTTAGACAATGTGATGTGGGTGAAGGGAAAGAGCTGCTATTTTTGCCATTTTCAGCGAGTGTTTTGAAGGTACAGATTTGCATTTGGTGATCTCCACAGGTGATCTCACGGAAAGTGAGAGCTACAGTGCTTGTCACATGGAGAACTCTCCTGGGCACCCAGGGAGGCAGGGAATTGGCTCACAGGTGCAATTACCAGAAAATTAAAGGAACGGTGTAAAGAAGAAAGACTGAAATGAGTTTAAAAATATAGGTAAGCACAGAACACACATTTTGTTATGCCACAGTTTCTCTGCATAACAATGTAAAAATACTGTAAGGATTACCTAACAAAAACTAGTTGAATGTTTGTGCTGGTTTGGGCTCTCCAAATCTGCCATTCTATAAGAGTTGAACTGCTGGTAATTAATGAGTGACTTTATTCAGGGCTTTGACAAAAGATTTCAATTTCACATTAAAATTGTCCATGTGGCAACATTAGACTTTTATGCTGCAGGGATGTTACAAGCATATTTTTATTCCCTCTGCTTTAATTTTGGTTAATATGATAATCCAGGGTCAACTTTCTTTGAAATAAAATACAGGTATTACAAATCTAAAATGATTGCAAGAGAATATCCTAAACCAAGCTATGTGAAATAATTTAAATGCTTTCTTTCAATATTCCATTTCTGAATTAATCTATTTAGAAATTACCTTGAGAAGAAGGAATAATTGTAGTTCTTCCAATTTATTAGTATTCCTGTCAAATACACAGCATACAGGTGATACTGCCCAGGAACTTCAGTGTGGAAGAGCAAAGAGTAGAAGAGTTTGCATAACAAAGGAGCTCATTCTACTCAGAAGGATAAATGACAATTAAATAAATGCAGTAAGGACTAAGTCTAGACTTGAATTCCTTGCATTCACAGATCTTATTTTTGACATAAAAGAACATTAGTTTTCAATAAATAAAGAGGGAAAATATTTTAAAAACATTTCTGTAAAATACACCAAGAGTTCTGCAGCAGGAACAATGATCACATCAGTCTTGAAACAGTGCTGGGACTTTCCACTCTGCTCTTTATATTACAACCTCAGGCAGTGTTTTCTGCAATTGTCACTGGAAGACCTGAATATTTTTTTTTTTTTTGTGAGAAATACAAGGAATTTTGTTTCTTAGCCTTTTCCTCAACCTTTCCAAACAACAAAATAACACTTTCGTTTCTATGGTCAGTTCAGGAACATCTTGGAGCTTCCATTAGATTTGGAGATTGCAAAAGAACAGAATCTGCCTCCCCCATCTGTGGGCACTGAGGATGTGCTGAGGACCATGGAATGATAACTCTCCAGCAGCAACATTTTATGGCTCTTCTTTTCCATCAGGACAGGGTAGCACTACCCACTTTTAGGCACAGCCAAACCTAATATCTACCTTGAGAAATTATGAGCAAGTTCACAAAGCCAGGCATAAATGAATTTCATAGATAGGAGAAATAAGGTTACTAAACACTGGAAGAGAAAAATATCCTTCTCATTTTCCCAGTGGAAATCCACTCAACCCCACGACTACACTGATCCAGAGATGCACTTTGATTATGTGGCCAAAACACTCTGAAATCAACGGGAAGGGATTTTTACAAAAAGAAGAATGGACCACATCTTGAGACTTGAGCAGATGTGATCCTCCCTTTTCTCCGTGTTGGGTGGTGACTGTCAATGCAGGATTCCTCATCTTCCCTAACAATGTCCTACAGGGTGAAAGAGTAAATTTCCTGAATTTCCCTTCTGAATTTGTATTCCCCAGTTTAACCTCATTGATCTCCATTAAAACTCCAATAAAGACAGGCTGATAGTCATTATTAGAAATCATTATTTACATTCAAGCCTCTTAAGGATCTCCAGATTTTGCTTTGTGCTAAGAGACCACTACTGGAGAGAGGAGTCGGACATACTGAGAAATAAAAATAATCAGTAGGATTTTTCCCTTTTCACAGTAACTAATGCTAACCTGCCTCAAAAGATATGAGAAAGGAAACCTGCTTTCTAAACACAGGAAAAATATTTGAAAGAGATTAAAATATTTTTGATTTCAGAGACAAAAATGACTAATATGCATTTTGCTTTCCAGCTGAGATTTAAAATTGATGCACAGTTCCTTATGAACCCAGGTATTCACACTAATTTAAAATTCATCACTCCATGAGCACCAGAATCCATTGCCCTGAGTGAGCAGAGTAGAGGAAGCAGGAGTATAACCAATTTGTCAAAATAATCTTCAAGTGTAATTTTTTATGGTTTATTATAATCATAGCCATTTCAAGCAGTGTGATAAATCTGCAGATGTGGAAACCTCTGATTCCAAAGAGTAAAACCCAACAGGTTGCAAATACTAAGCTTCAGAAAAAGCATTTGCATAGAAATACAAATCTTTCTTTCTAAATAAAAGTAGGGATTCCTATAATTAAGAATATTATAAAATATGTTCTCATAGCTCTGTTTTTAGAAGCCTTAATTACCTATCTTTTTTGGCGTACCTGGAAAGGGTCTGGAGATGAATTTCCGTGTATTTTGAGAAAGTTTTATCACAGCATTTCAAAGATTTTGGTTACTTTTACCAGATACTGCCAGGGTCAGTACATGGAACATGAGAGCAAGGATCCATTCTGTGTTCCCCAATCTGCCACCTCCACTCCCAGGAAGAAAAAGGAGGAGAATCCTGAGCTGGCTGGGAGCAGAGGCTGAGGCAGTTGTGATGCAGAAGAGATCTCAGTGCCTGCTAATGGCATGTTAGCTAAGCTGTACTACACAACGAAACTAAATTAAGTACAGGCAAACTTAATTCCAGTATGTATGAGCATATTAATATTTGACTTGGAAACTGCAGGAGCATGATGGGTACATGTGGGAGCAAAAGGAACAGAAAGAGAACAGAATAGAAAGGAATGATATAATTATTATTTAGCAATCCTTAGATCAGGTTGAAAGTTGCTAAGCACTGTAAAAACTCAGTGTAAGTGACAATTCCTGCATAAGCATTTAGAAATCTCAAAACATATCACAAGGAAAGCTGTAAGAGGCAAAGCACTTAGTTCAAAGCCCTCCTGTCTATGTCAGTGGCAAAGGAGTACTTTGATTTGCTTTATGGGCAATAAATAACACAAAAGCCTAGAAGATGCAGCAGGACTGACAAGACTGTGCAATCCTCACAGGACAGCACACACAGCTAATCAAACACATTCCTTATTGCCTCCAGAGCTCCTCTGCCTTGCAGTGCTCTCCTACACCTGAGTATTCTGGGTTGAAAAAGAAAAGGATGAAATTATAAATCATAGCTAGAAATACAATGGGTTTGGCACATTCCACACATTAATTCATGCAAAGCTTTCACAGAGCTACTTGAGTACCTAAAGAAATGAGCAAGCAGCATCTGCAAATTAATATTTCTTTGGCTGCAGAACATTAAGGGCTGCCTTGCAGAGGCAATGAGTCCTGAAGGATCACGATGCATGAAGAACATCAGGTCTCCTACTGCCTCAAGTGAAACAGCCTCTCTGACTGCAGGTCACCATTCCTCACACTAGCAACTAGCTAGCAAAACCAGAGGTAACATTGCATGATCCTGATCCTATCTCCACAGAAAAGGGCATTTTTGCTCCCAGGTCCAAAGGGCTCTGAACTGCACCTCCCTCTCCTGCTCTTCAGTCTCATTGCATTACTTTGGGTGTTCTTGCCACAGCATCAAAGGTGAGTCTGCTATGGTCTTGCAAGGTAAATATACTTCCCTGTGCACCACAGCAGATTAGGTACCATCACATTTTATTAGTTAAAACTGCAGCTCTGCATACCTAGCTGAGAATGTGTTTTACACTGCAATGTAATATTCCGTGATGTTATGTTACCAAACACCGAGCAAGCTGACAGATACATCTGTTAGAAGTATAATTACACAGGATAACTTGTATTGGTGTCCCTCTCTGTTAAAGAAAACAATGGATTTTCATTCAGAGGGGCACCTTGGAAGATTAATGGTAGTAATGAAGCATGAAATATTTCCTTCCTAGTGTGGTTAATCTGAAATAGAGGAAACAATCATTTCACCCTGGAGGGATAATCCTTTGAGGAAAATTTTCAGTGAAATAATGTATTGTCATATCTCATCCCACATATGTCAACAAAGAAACTATCAGTATTGTGCTTATTGCAATAAAAGCCAAAAGAACAAAAAAAAAAAAAAAAGGAAATGCAATCAGCACAGTAAAAAAACAGATACACAGTGGGATCAGCAGGAGGTAGAGAGGAAGGCAGGAAAACAGTGACAAGAAATAACAGTATAAGGAGCAAAGGAGGACAGAGACCAGAAATTCAACCATAGGGAGAGAAGATGGAAGGAACTGCTTGAGGAAAAAAGAACGAGGGAAAAAATATTTGGGGGCAATTTTGAAGTTAGCCACGTGAAATGTTTGTCAGAAGGAAGTGGCCATGAGGCAGGTGCTGCAGGTGGGCAGCAGCAAACAGCACCAGCAGCAGCACCAGGGCAGGCACTGAGCCCAGAGCTGCCTCCTGTCAGCCCTTTGGCCAGACTCTGGCAATGCTGCTGCAGCAGTGCTGCCCTGGAGTCCTGCCCAGCTCGGGGGCAGCTCCCTGGGACACAGCACTGTACCAGGGGTTGCCTCCAAGACACCTTTAAAGTCAGAGCTGGGTGGCCACAAGCATTTCTTAGACAATCTATACCTTGAATGGGCTCGTCCAACAAACACACAGTACATACACATGTATGTGTACACAAGTAAAACATTTTAAAAAATATATACTCGTATTTTTTTTCTTTTTTTAAGGAAAGCCTTTTCAAGTAAACACTGGTCTCCATAAAAAAAAAAAAAAAAAAATCCCTTGATAACAACTTATTAGAATCATCCCCTCAGATCCTTACCAATGCTCTATCTTCAAAGAACACTCACAAGCCTTTCATTTTTGGTAGATAAGCCATTTGATCAATATTTTCAACACTAATCAAGGCCAAGAGCAATTTCATTTCTACCCTCTGCCTAAATTGAGTTGGAATCTAAGCAAGTGCACCACTCAGTTACTTTGCTTATGGTAAGCAGATTCAGCTGAAGGAGATAGAAGCTTTCAGTGGCAACTAATGCTGTTCAACTGATAATACTTTATATTTATCTCACATAAACATCAGTACAGCAGGAAATGCTAAACTTTCTCTAGGAAAAAAAGCCCCATTAAATAACTATTTCTAGATTCTTTTTTTAATACCTAAGTGCCTTTTTATTACTTGAACTGATGACTGGTGTTGTCCTGATAATTTTTTATTCTGCAAGATGTTTTATGCTCCCAATATTCTCAGTGTGAAGCACTAATTAGAATCAGGAACTGGCCTATTCTCATCATCTTTTTCCTGTCCATATTTATTACAGGAAATGTCTTTCTTGTAAAAAGCATACCTTCTCCCTTGTTGTCTGGGAAGCTGGGTGAGCATGGGGACTGTCACATCAAACTGCTCAGTGCTACCAACAGTGAGCTATTTCCACAGCCCAGACAGCAGAGGCTGTACCTCCTGAGGCACAAATGAAACATTCCCTAGAGCTTTGCCTCCAGCCCATCCTTGTGTGATCCTTTGTTTGTTCAAGTCATACAATACTCATGGTGCCTCCCGTGCAGCTTGAAGGGCCAGCAGAGCCCAAGATTTGAGGAAGCAGCTCAGCTGCAGGCACCACTTTTCCTTGGCAGGAGGTTTCCAGTCTCTCTAATTGGACACCTTCTGGAGCAAGAATAACTCAGTTTACCCACACTAGGCTGGTCTTTGCTGTCACTGATAACCTTGTCTCGATGTGGCTGCAGCCACAGAAACAGCTCCAGTAGGATGCTCTCACTACACACTTCAGATTTTTGTGTCATGTCATGCAGCAGTCAGTACTTTGTTGCTGCCAGGAAAAGAATAAGGAATGAAGTGTAGAGAATATCAGTGTGACTATAAAAATGCACTGCCATACTTCACGTCACTGGAAGAAAATGAAGCTCAGCTATTGCGAGCTCTGTAGCAATCGCACAGACTTGCCTTTGGCTTTGAGAAGGCCATTTTGACTTTATCCCTCTGCACTAGACACTTTTAAAACATGTCATACAATCTGGGGGTTTTTTTACCTTTTGTTGCTTTCCCTGATATTACAACATAAAACACACAAAAGAAAAAGTTCCCTTTCCCAAACATCTCCAGAGCTAACAGGACCTTACTGAATGCTGTCTGCTGTACAAACACAAATTTAGGACAATTTTATAGGGCCTATTATTTACCCAGCTATAACAGCATCTTTGTTAGAGGATGGCACTGTAATTATCTGCTTTCATCATTAATAGCTTGAGTCAGTGGTTAATGCAGAGGTGACAAATCACTGAAATGCCTGACAGTTTATGGCTTTTACCACTAAGGAATGTTTTTTTATTTCCTATCCCTTGTGTATATAGTATTTCCTTTAGGTGTCTTCTGTTCTCTTACAAACACATCTCCATTCATAATTAAACATACCTGATCATAATTTATTCACATGCAACCAATTACAAATCTCTGTTGTTTACTGATAGTGCTTATTTGGAAAGTGGTAGAACAAGAGGAATGTTTCTACTTGAGGAGTACCAGAGTAAGGTCTCCGGCCTCTTAGATCCATCCTGAACCATCAGCAGCAAATAGAGAGAAAGCACACATCTGCTTGACTTTGCCAGCCATTGGAAGGGTGGGGGAACTGCCAGCACCCTCAGCTACACTCCAAAACAATGGAATCAAATGTTCCAGGCCAAAAGCAGGAAAATTCTCTGCTTTCCCTACAAACTCAAGCAGCCATGTTCCACTTGCCTCATGTTACAGACATACAGGCACACAGACCTGTCTCCAAAACTCGTGCTGCCTGTGCACAGCAGAGTGCTGCAGAGCTCAGGCCTGTCCTGCACATCAGGATGAGAATACAGCACATACTGCCAGCTTTAGACTGCCCTTCCCCATCAGGAAGTACAGCAGCTTGTGACATCATTATTTATACACAGACCACGTCACTACCCCATAGAAGATTCACCCTATGCATAAGTATAATTTGCCCCATACAATGATGTCTAGTTCCTCACTCTCCTGCCCCCATGCTCACAAAAGCACACACCCTGTTCAAAATGAAATTTAGCCCCTAGTGCTGTAAGAAGTCAGTCACTTTTGGAAGCAATGAGTAGCAACTGTTAAAACAAACCAAACTCCATTTCAAATCCACCGTGAAGCAAAGGAGCAAAAAAAAGAATGAAGCAGAAATGACCTTATCCATAACTACAGCCATAAGGGTAGTTAGGATTCCTTCTGAGTAAAAAATAGAGAAGAACAACTGGCAAATGTCAGCCTCATTATCATGAACTCTTTTTAGTAGTGAAACAAAAATTACCCTTAGATCTTTTTTCAACAGCCTAGACCATCTCTGTGTTAGAGGCCTTTCTATTTCTTTTGAACTATCAAATTATGGCAACATCTTTTCTCTTTAGTACTAAAAGCACATGCATCAGCCTTAATGACTATATGCACACTATATTTGTCTTTCCACAAACACTTGATGTTAAACTAGTTGGGGCATAATGTTGTGAAATGTAGTGAGATGAAAAAAAGGGGATGAAGATGAGCAAAAAGAACATTGAGGTCAAAGGTAATTGCTTCTCTGTGATATCTGCAGGTTTTTATATTTTCCTTTAAAAATACTAAAATATGGAGCATTCCAGCTCCTTAAAAGAAATTCTGAAACAATTTAATGTAATACTCATGTCACTGTTTAAAGATTATATTCTTCAATCTGAAATGTCTATAGATAGAGAATACAGTTGTCCTTAACCTGACAGATGTCAATGGGAGTTTTCCAGAGTAATAACTTGGTAAGAAGTCAAATCCTAACCTGTTCCAAATTTCTGAAGCTCCAGTAAAGTTAACAGAATTGTGCCATTTCATGTGAGCCAGGGCTCTGGCACAATGCAATTTCATCCAGACACTTTAATCTTTCTAGCCAGCAGCTCAACTAATGCACATTTTTACAAGTCACTTGACTGAAACAAGGGCAGTTTCTTATCTTGGCTTTTTTGTCTCTTGTATAGTTTTGGCAATTTATTCTTTGACATTCTGGCATCCCTCAAGTGCACCCCACCTCTTCTTGAAGACCTGGGTTGGAAAGCTGCAGTCATTATCCCTCCCAGATACAACTCAGCACTTACTGGTTTCTGGGACAATGAAGGAGAACAGTTAATTTTCCCTATTCAAGACATCATAATTTATCCTTCATGGGAAAATATACTGTTCATGTATCCATATCATCTATAGGTAAGGCTCTGAAAAAAGGACCAGCTGTAGGTTTTTGTAGTGGGTTGTTGTGGGTTTTTTCCCCCTCTTATGTCCTTGTCCTGTAAGGAAATCTTTGATTGTGAGCTCAGGTCAGGATTAGTTGTCTGAATCCTTCCCCAGCTCCATTTGTCCAGCTTCCTGAACTGACACAAAACTGTGTGGTTTCATCACATTCTTCTACATGGCATTACTGAACCAGGAGTACAAAGACATTTGTCCCTTATAGCTCCTGTTTCTCATTTCCCCAGTAGCTGCAGATATGAATGTGAAGCTGAGTGTTCCAGGTTTCTGTGCCCTCCAAACCTCACATTTAGCATTGTTCCCTGGAAGCCCAGAGAGCTGTACCAGCTTTGTGTGTCTCGTGAGCCTTGGTACAAATACACTGAGGCTTATCCAGCCACAAAGGCCCTGCTGCTGCTGCTTCCCAACCTCCACTGGGCACTCTGGGCTGCAGAGCTCAACTCCACACGGATGGGGACAGTGCTACTGGAAATAAACAGAGATTTCGGATAGCTGATCAGGGAGCAGCAGGGAAGAGAAGGCATTCTGCCTCGAGCCTCATGCACAAAAGACCCCTCAGAGTCAATTCCAGGCAGCCAAGGCCATCTCACATTACCCATGATTCCCCGGGGAGCAGTGTGAACAATAATCACCACCTGAGTGTTTTAGCACATGAAGCACACGAGGATTCCACTCAGCCACAAGTTTAAGATCAGAATATGAAGGCTAAACAGAACATCCCATAAGATACAGTAGAAGGTCAAATTTCATACTTGAAAAAAATGGGAGTGATGATGCTTCCTTGCTCCAGAGGGATGTTATGAAGCTCAGTGAAGTTCTGTGTGATTCTCTGACATGCCCTATCAATGCCAAGTGTTATTACCTCTAAAGAAAGCAACTCTCCAATGTCTCCTGCCAGAGTATGATTTATGGAACACAGCACAGAGCAAACCACAGAGACAACTCTGATAGATGCAGAAACAATAGCCTGTAACACAAAGGGTGCTGCTGGCAGGGAGCTAACAGCCTGTAGAAATGGCTTCCTGCAGAAAGCAGGAGTGGATCTCGGAACAGCTGTCCTGACTTTATGAGGATGGTAATAAATCTTCCAACACTTTCCCTACTAAGTTCAATGAGCATCTATCCTACACCTTGAATGCTTCCTGCAAATGGCTGCTTTACACAAGATACTTTTCACCTGGACTTGCAGATAACATAATCAATGTATCTCCTCTCTCACAACAGCATCCAAAAAAGTCACAGCTGAAATCCCAGGGAGCTTCTTGAAGTTCCTCCTCTTGCTGCTTTAGCTCAAGGCAGCAATAGATCACTCAGGCTATATTCCTGAAGCTTCTTTTAAAACCTTTTTACAAACATAGAGGAAAACATTTCCCATTTTCTCCTGTGAATCCAGGAAATTCAAACACAGAGTCAGCTGAAGAATATAGCTATAATCCTAAACACTCCATTCCTTAAATATGATGCTCATTGCTATTTCAAGTTACTTATGCCTGATACTCCATCAGAAAGCAGACATATTCAGGATACATCAAATAAACTTTGTAAGATCAGAGAAAGATTCACAATGATGATACAGCATTTATAACAACAACTGCTAGAAATGAAAAAATCCATAGTGGCCTAAGTCATGATGAGAGTCAGTAATAACTCAAATTCAGTGCCAGGCAGAGATGCTATTAACTTGTGACCCAGTAAGCTAGCAGCTGTGAAATAATGTGTTCACCTAAAAAATAAAAAAGCCAAAAAACCCAAACCCCAACAAATCTCACCACAAAAAAAATGAGACTGAACATGTTGCTTATAAAATGTTTACACCCAGTTTACCAATTTGTGTAGTAATGATACTTAGTTTGTTTCTCCAAAATGGCTTTGAGATGCTAAATGCAAAACAAGAATTAGAAGACTTGAAAACAGAGCATATAATTGCTACCAAAAAAGAGATGGCATCAGCATATTGCACACAGCCAATGAAATCCATATGGCCATGGCTATTTTCAGCTGTCTCCCTAAATTCTGTTTTGTCCTTTATTCAGAGTTGATGTGTTCATGTTCTCAATTACATTTCCTGTAACTGTGTTTCATGGCACAAAACTGGGCCACACTGAGCTCAGGAGTGAAGTAAATCTGCAGTTTGGCAGCCCAGAGCCTCATCTGGAAGAGTTAAAGCCCAGAAATACCAGGGAAGGTTGGGAAGCAGCGAGGGCACAGTGATGGCTGGGGTTAGAAGGTGTGAGAGGGACATTATGGCACTGCTTTGTGGTAGGATGAACAATACAGAAAAGTATCCTCCAAAGCTTCCTTATTGAAAGATTTCTAGATTCCAAAAGGAACAAAGAAAAGGCCTGGATGCAGTGGAGTTACCCGAGTACATGTGTGATTTAATGGGCTTTTCAGTATATTCCAAGAGTCATTGCATGTTACAACCCTTTTGACATTTATTTTTACGATCCTGTCAGATTCCTGTTCTGGAAACCTTATTTCCCCCAAACTTGACATTAAAACTCAAAAAAACACCTGGTTTGCTCATTTATATCAGTTTTGTCAAAGACTGGGAATGGAGGAACTTGGTTTCTTTATTAAAAAAAAAAGCAAATATTTGTTTTTCTTCTAATTTTGTTAGTGTTTCTAATGGAAAAAGTTAATCAGATAGTATGTTCAAATATTTTAAAACGCAGAAAACCCATACAAAAAGCCTTGTGAACATCATATGATTGCAGTGTTGGAGTTTCCACAGTGTCTAAACACAAAAATGGGATATTGCCCTTTTTTCACCCATGAAATCTGACTTTCACTGTAGGACCAACTATGACAAACTCTGTAAAGAAAATGGATTGAGATTAGACCTTCCCAGGGTGTCTGTTCTGATGGAGTTGAATGGAAACTGCTGATGTCTGATGAGGAGGGGAAACTGGAAATGTGTGTCCCCATGTACACAATGCAAAATGGAAGAGATGCTGCCACGGAAGAAGATGCATTACTCTGAAGCCCAATAATAATATTAAATATAAGAACAAGTTGTCCCACGAACAAGAATAATTAACCAAACTGAAAATTGACAGCTAGATCTGAACTTTCTCAGATGAAAGCTGGTGTTTGTTTTACTCATTAGCTTTTTCTAATCACAGCTAATGAGAGGATCAGTCTGAAATTTCCAACGTGGCAACTTTTTGAAGTCAAAAGCACAAACAGGTTACAGACAAGGAGACTTGTACAGCTAAAGAGGATGTGAAATTTCAAGTTTGAAATATTAACCAAAGAGTTATGCTCAGTGTGAAAATGCCTTTGATGTGACATCTGATGGGCATTGCTGGTAGAGCAGAAATCTGAGGACAGGAGAAACTCATCTCTCTCCCTCTTTTTGTCTTTCCTGAAGAAGCCTCTAGCCCCACATAGCTGCCTGGCTTTTCTGTGGCTGCAAGGAAAGCTGAAAACTTGACATTTTGTCACTAGAACCCAGTTTCACCTTGTTTGGCCACGCAGAGCTGATTTTATATACACGGATATGTCTCTCAAAGCATTGCCAGCTAGATCATCACCCACTGCCCACAGAAGGAATTCTATCAGGCCACCAAAGTGCAGGAAGTTTAACATACTAAATAGCTCAGTGCTCCAAGAAGATGTAAAGCTTTGGAGGGCAATTTGTAGCAAATGGCCACATGCCAAGCAAACTGCTGTGCAACAAGTGATTGATGTCCTTGCTGATATTCCCTATTTCTCTGCCAGGTTCCTGCAACAAATCCTGCAGTAAACTGGCAGCTCCACTCAAGTGAACAAGGCTGAGGTAATTGATATGTACTGGGAATCTGCCTCTTCTCAGCTATGGATTTCTTTGGGCAGCCACTCACCACTAAAATCTACTCTTGGAGAACTGAGGCAACTCTGTTTCACACATAAATAGAGCCACTTAAATTTGTCTTCCTGTCCCTCAAATTATAGCAGTACTTAAAACCAGAATTCTGCTGAGCTTTTTTCAAGCCAAGGAGATAACACTTAGAGCAGTTGGGCACCTAGACCTCCCATAAAAATTACAGAACTCCTAGGCTGAGCACCAACAGCCTGTAGGATGACATGGGGGAAAAAAGAAATTTAAAAGAAAAAAAAAAATCCAACTGCATTCCTCACTATTGGGACTGAAGGACTTTCGCTTCTTGGAGTAACTCCTTAAGGTGCCAGTTTGAAGGTCTTGTTTGAAGGCCTGGGCAGGGGACATCAGTGTGACAGTTTGTCACATTCACCCAGCAAAGCTGAGCAGAAGGCACAGGTGGTGTGATGGGAAGTGCAGGAGACACTGCTGGAACCAGAATGTCCTCCACTCAAACCCTGGGGCAGCCAGTACCAAACCCAAGTGCCCACCCAGCAATACACTCACGTCATGGGGTTCACTTGCTGGCTTAAATGGATAAGTTTCAATCCTTTGGCCACTGAACACGGGCTATTAGAAAAACACATTAACCATAATGCTAAAATGCTAATGCAGATAGAAATGTTTCAGAGTGAATGACAATAAATAGAAAATAGTGATTAAGATAAAAGTTTCCTTTCCACTTCATCAACCACAAGTACCATATTCCCCAAACTGCCTTTTAAGGGAGCTAACTTCTAAAGAGAAATCATTAATGCTATTACTTCTACAGCATGTACTTCTATGTAGCAAGTACATGATCTGTGAAACACTTGGAAAGAGAGCTCAGGAGTCTGAACCACAAAATATGGTAGAAGTATGGCACATAAATAGATGTAAAAATATTTGCTGTAGTTTCCAGTTGTAAAACATTCCATAGATGGGATTCAGAAAGGTCACTCCTCACTTACAGAAGCTTAGTTTTAAAACAGTTCATTAAAAAAAAAATTAGAAATAGCAGGAAGTTATATTAGAGATATTGCATTACTTACAAATACATTTCTCAGTAGAACTGGAGAGCCCAAACCATCTGCTCAAAGTGCCAAGGACAGCCACTTTACTTCAGTAAATGTAAATAAAGCTTGTGCAGAAAGACAGACCCACTGCAGTTTAGTAGATTTGCTGTTAAAAAGTGAAACCTGCTTGGTTTCCAAGCACCTGGCTGCTGCAGCTTTATGAATGAAATGAGTGAGATAACAGCATTTACTAACGAGTCCTCACCACTAATTTGATTGTTTGTTCTTGGTATTTATTAACATGATTACCCCTTAAGGGAGAGAAGAGAAATACTTGTTTTTTATCTAAACATTTCACATGGGTTGTGCCAAGTCTGAGTTGCCTGTTGAAAACCAGCAGAGTATTTCGAGCAGCTTCTAACAGCAGCCACAGCTGATGGAGGCTGCCCTGACAAGCTGCTGAAGTTTCTCCTTCAATGGGTCTTAGCTAAATTGTAATGCATAAAACATACGTTCAGCACACAGCAATTTGGGCTTGGGTTTTTCCTCCTGTATATTAGATTTTGTTGCATTTAAATACAGCATTTCAAGTCCCTCTACTGAATTTTTACAAAGATCTAAGAGAAACAAAACATCAATCTGAAAGATAAAGACAATACTCTGTGTCTGTTTCTATGGTTATTTTAAATCAGTTTTATGCTGGCTTTGACAGGGGCCTATTAAATCACAAGCCAAAGATTGAAGTGGCAGTTGCAGTAGAATTGAATGAAAGCTAAAATAACTTCAGTCAAAGAAAGGGTCAAAGCCTATGTACTGCTTCAAGAGCAACTTTCTTTTATCGGTACCAATGATTTTTAAGGTGCTAAACATCCTGAGCATAGAAAGATGCCACTGAAAGGTGCTGGACTGAGGCCAAATCCAACAGGAGCTCTTCCTGACCTCAGTGCCTCTGGATGCAAAATTCCAGCCATTAAACTTGTCCACAGTTTTCTCTAAAAGCCCTGTGCCCTAAGTGCCACTACGAGTGACTTTGGAGGGAGGGACATTCACCTCTGAGGAGGCTTCATCCCCCCCTAATTTCAGATTCCACCTCGGGTACATGAAGAGAGCACAGGAGTGAAAACACAAGAATGGCCTCAGCTTGTCAGACATGGTCCACTTAGCCAAGGAACTGATTTGCGTTAAGAGATGATTCAGGAAAGAATATAAATCCAAGAAAATGTACTCTTCTTGGGTTCCAGCCTTAAACAATAGCAGCTTTTTTGAGATACAATTCAGATGGACACAATGGTGTTTAAAAAATCCCTATTGATTCACCGTAACTTTTTGAAAGGTACTTTTTTTTTATAAGACTGTGTTCTGATAACTCGATGGAAAATCCTCAAGGCTTTTCTTGAGAAACACTGATATTTTTTCTGTAAATATATTTCTATTTATTTTTTCTTTTTCTTCACGCCATTATTGATCTCAAAGACCTCATATCCTCTCACACGTGAGAATTTAAACAAGCACGTGCAAGACAGTGATATTCTGAGCTGTGAACGTGTCTCCCTTTCATGGGAGTCCTATTTCACACTCATTTAATGACAGCTAAAACTGTATTAAGAAATGCTACAATAGAGCAAAGACCTCAGCATTTCAAGAGAACAGGTTGTCCGATGGGAGAAAAGGTCAAAATCAATCAAATAGATTCCACTGCTTGCAAAGAAGCAACTCTGTCAGAGTGCTGTTAGAACTGATGAGTTTACAATAGTTACTGTCATCATTTACAAGAACCTGATGATCTCCTGGTGAAAATGATCTCACAGGAAACCTTGGTCAGGATTAGAGAGGAAAGAGAACCAAGAGTAGAGCATCTTCCACATTTACAAAACCAGTGCTGGGCTTGTTTATAGCATCTGGCTTATTTTTCCAATTCCATAAAATATATGGTAAGAAATAAAATTAATTTCATGTGGTTCCTGTCACTATGAATTAAAGACATTCTTCAGCATAAATGTTTCCCAGCTTCACACCACTCACCTGGTCAAATGTGACTGTTGACCACTTTGCCTTTCCTTCCAAACCTCAACCATTTTCCTCTCATCCAGAGACCAAGTGACCTGGTTTTGTGATCAAGAACTTCAATTCCTGATTTAGATCCGAAATGTAACAGTTGTGCAGTTACCTGGTTTGTGCTGATAAATCACATCAAACTAATTCAAAATACTCAAGAGAAAAAGAGTCCAGACCAGAGTTATTACTGTACATTTTATACATGACAGTTTTCTTTCTTTTTTTTAACCCTAAAATCTGAGGAGGACCTCTAGTTATCATCCATTTTATCACATTGGAATGAGGGAAAGGAGGGTTAAAAGGAGGGAGTTTTAGCACCCTGTCCATCAGGCCAGAACAGTAAAGATGTTTTCAAAGCATCCTTCTTAGAGACAGCTTATCTCTTTCATGATCCAAAGAACAAAGAAAGTGCATAAACCAAAATAACTAGAAAAATATAAAAGAGAGAAAGGAAAAATACATCTGAAGCCAAAAGGTGTTATCCAGAGATTACACTGGAGCAGAGGTAGTAAAGAAGAGTAAATGTGCAACAAAACAAGGATATAGCTGAGTAATTTCTTCAGAGTTTTTAAATGGTCAGCAAAATGGAGGAGTTACATAACACAAATGAGTTACAGTCAGTGACGGAGATAAGAGCATTGCAGCTCGGGATTAGGGGAACTTTTTCTGGGACAAGAAAAGATTTTTCTATTTTCTTACACAGAACATTTGTTTCTTAATTTTCCAGGCATTCGAGCCAAGCACTGAGCTGCTTAATCCAGCCATAGTGTGTTTGTAATATCTCACCCTCAGTACTTACACTGTTATGAAATGTCTTCCCCTTTCTTAAAAAAAAAAAAAAAAAGAAAAAAAAAAAGAAAAAAAGGCAAGACAGGAAGACTCTGGGGTGTATAAGAAAATCCCTCTTGAATTTTTCTACTTAAAATTTTTCTATTTAAAAGAGCAACTAAATGATAATAGCAGCTGTACATGGGTATCACCATGCTCACCAGCTCCCCTCATTCCCTCTAGGGTGACCCAGGGAAGGTCAGCAGCAGCCAGAGAAAGGTTTTCAGACAGAAGGGTCTGCAAAACCACAAATGGATTATACTTCAGAACTTCCTGGACCTCTCCAGTTTTTCCAGTACAAATCTATGCAAAAATATGGTAATTTTCCCTTTCAAGAGTTGGCTGGGAATGCACATAAGCACAAGCTGCTGGGGTTTTGGGTCAGGATGCAACCAGAGCTGTGCAGCAATCAGTGATAGTGCAAGCCATCCCTGCATGGAGGCAGCACAAGCAGGGCACTGCATGCTGGACAAAGGAGTTTCCCAGCTCTCCTTTCCCCAGGATGGAAGAGAGAAGTATGGACCTCTCTCCTGGGCTTGAGGCTTTCAACAGCCTTTCAGACCTTTAAGTCTGACTGTGCTGCTGTATCTAAGTGGTCAAATGGGAGATTAGAGACTGGGGGAAGGGAACAGAAAGGCCAGCCTAGAAGACAGAAGTAAAATTGATGTTGCAACATCTCCAAAATCTCCTTCTGCCTCAAAAAGGTAAATATTTTAATCAGAATCTCTAAGGGAGTATCTCAAAGTCACAAGTTAGTGTTCTGTTATTGTTCCAAATGTCCACAAACAAACTGTACCCAGTTCCAGAGAACATCACTGTCTCAGAAATTTACTTGGACAAGCAAAGAGCACAAGATACTTTCAAGATTTGATGGTTATGAGGTGAGAAGATGCCTTTCTGGAAATATTCTGCAGTGAGCATCCCATCACTTACACGAAGTTTGTAGAAAGCAAACAAAGACAGGCAAGTGACAGAAGGAAAGTGAATTCATCCAGAGATGGAGCTGCAAATTCAGAGTATGTTCAATGCGCTCTGGCAAAAGCACTGGAGCCAGCAGGAGCTCCTGCTATACTCCTCTAACATTTTATCTTGTGCACAGAAGGCGCTGTTGTAGAGCACCCATTTTGCTTGTGCTAATTCTGCTCCACTTGACCAGCCCCCCTTACAAAGGAAACAGTGCAAAAGAGAGCAAAAAAAGAATAAATGTTTAGTATAGAGACATGAGACATTTGATAAAACGCTTTTTGTATGTTCATCAAGTGTACCAATTACTTAAGCTATGCATTAGCGAACTTTAAGCATGTTTAAACAAAATATTTGAAGGGATCTAAGTAATTTTATCATATTCACAGTACCGACAGCATAAGAAATCCCACACCAGCTTAACAGCAAGTGATCAGGGAACAAAACAGCAGGTAAGACTTAGATTAAAACATACACAGGGCCATACACACAGCAAATAATTTCTCAGCTCACTCATATACCCTGGCTGTAAAAGGAAGAGCTGGGTGGGAAAGCTGCTGTGTGATCCTGGCCCTCAGGGCACTGCAGCACAGCCGTGCAGTGCCTCCCTCATGGACACAAATATCGGGCTGTTTCAGCAGCAGCCCAGCAAGGAATATGGAATAGGAAATACAGAATGCATGTAGGCTACTGCAGGGCCTGGAGGCTTCTCTCTACCCTCATCAGTAAGTTCTGGTCTCCACTACACAAAAAAAAGATTGAAAAAGTGAAGGGTTTCAAGCACAGATAAAAGCAATGCCAGTCAAAGGAGAGAGGAGGAAAGGAGTGAAGATGAAGGGAGTGCCCTGCAAACAGGAGCAGAAGGGAGGAAGAGTCCTCTGGTCATCTTTTCTCATTAAGATAAACAATCCCACCAAAAGGAATGCTGGGGAGCACAAAGCTGGCACAACCTCAGTGCTGAAGGGTGGCAATTGGATCACAAAGCAAATCATGAAAAGCTTTCCTTTAATCTTGGGTAAAGGTGAAGTGATATTATTCCAAAACATTAATTCTCTGCTGTGAATCAGGATACACATGGCCATAATTATTCTCAACACTGTGAATTTCTGAGAGTTTCCAGAAGAATTACTTGCGGCTGGAGACCAACAGTGTGGGCCTGTTCACCTGATCACCCTGATGACAGTGCCTGTGTACTTACACAGGAAATCAAGAAAGAAACAAAAAAGGAAAAACTAACACTTCCTCAAAATTTCATCTTAAAATAGTGCTTCTGTGTCATTCAAAATGATACAGATCAAGCCCCAACTTTTTGAAAATGACCTCTCAGAGAGCTTGCTGCCTTTCACACAAACCTAGAAAAGTTTTTGATACAGCAGCCCTAGAAATAGACATTAATATCCAAAACCTATGTTTCAAGACAGACAAAATGGAAAAGGCTTTTGCCTTCCACCAATAATTTTCTGACTGAATTTCAATTAGTTTTCAATCAAAAACTTGATCATTTTCATTCTTAAATAGTGCACGTGTTGAAAATGTCTGCCATTTCCTTTCAATTGTACCACAGCAGCTTTTCAATTCCCCTGGGTTTAACAATGATCTGTGTCCTCCCTCTGCCTCACACCACCACTCCTGATGGAAAGAGAGGAGGATTGGTGCAGGTTGTGTTCTCGTTTCTCCAATTCCATGTTAGATCTGACAGGAGGAAAAACTATACACTTGTCATCCTATTTCACACACTTTCTCCTCTTATCCCTAGGCCCAGATGCTTTTCATTAGATTACACTTCTCCTACAGCTTTGATCTCCCTTTACAAAAGGCAGAATGCTCCACTGTACAAGAATGTAAAAAAAAAAGTCCTGAAAAACAGCCTCTAAAATATTGTATCTTCTCTCCCTACTTTTATTTTTGTATCTCCTATTCTTTCTGTACTTTGCCATAGGGTTCCTCATAAAATATCTGGACAAAAATTAAACATTTTCAAATTAATTTCTCACACTGAAAAGTCCTTTTTCCTCAGACAACCCTAGGGCACTAATAGGATCTTTTTATGTATTCCTGCTTGTCTTCCCTTCCATCCATTAAATGTCTAGATCAAGGGTTCTTGGACTCAGCTTGCACAATCTTATCATGCTGTTTTCTTAATTTAAATGCTTGCCTTCACTCCACAGAGTCTAATACTTCATCTGTTCATTGCAAGTCTCCTTAATTCACCAAGTTGATTAAACATTTAAAAAATATATCGATTAATTATTCATGAGAGTCAGTTGTGTGTGTCCCCTGCCCCGATTCCAGCCCTGGAGAAATACAAACAGTCTGTATGGTTGATTAGTGCAATCATAAAGGCATATTCCTCTCTTTTTTCCTCTGCATCAGAATAATTGTTTAACTTTTCACTGGGTCATACCAAAGCATTTGTTCACTTCTGCACTGGTCTCACCTGTGGCCATTGTCCCTTCAACACTGCCCAGAAGCTGAGTCACTGTTGTCACCCCAGCCAGGCTTGCTGCTGAGCACCTGAACACTGCCCACGGTAACACACCTTGATCTGCCTCCTGAAAAACTGGGGAGGGTGTGGTTACATCAAGGCAGCTGGGGGAATGGCAGGGAATGGCAGAATTTCTCTGGCTGATTGGCCTCCTTGCCGAACACCAGCAAGCAGGAGTTACTCAGAATGGATGGAGGTTCACAGAGAAAACCACAAATATTGCCCAAGGCTGAGAAACACCTTGGCACACAGCACAGACAGGAAGGGATGTGTGAAGTCCCAGGATGGAACTGGGATGGCTCTGTGGATTCCAGGTTCTCCCACAGCCAGGTGTGGCAGGAGCAGTGGCCTCCAAGAGCATAGGAGTCATTCCTGAGCTGCCTCAGAGATACAGTACTGCCAAGAACTGCTAATTGCCATCCCCTAAAATCTGCTGTCCTACGGGGCACCCTGTCACCCAAACACGGTGTGCACATCTGGCTTTGGCTTCAGGGAGACTTTCAGTTGATTAAAAACCACTGCCTTATTCCCAGAGTATGATGAGGAGCTGGGAGAGCTGAGGAAAGACAGACATCACCAACGATTATTCAGACCCAGCAACCCCCACAGTTTATCCTCCAATTCCAGCACAGTTATATTCAAGGAAATTTCAGCAAAATTGGTGAAGCTAAATTTAACCCAGTCACGTTGCTGAAAGGTGCGATGGGAGGAATGTTTCTGAAAATGGGTCTGGATGGGCTGACCTGTTTTCTGACATAACTGAGTGCACCAGCAGATCGTAAGCCTGAAATACAGCTCCAGCAGAAATCAAAGGGAGTTTTGTCTTCAATGAAAAAATACTTCCCCCTCAAGCCTTCAGCAGTGCTTTGTAAACTATGAGGCATCTGACCAGCTGTTCAGCTGCTCCAGCTCTGGTCATCAAATGCAGAATGAAAGAGGGGGCAGCTTTATGCTCTTATGCTTTTTATTTCCGAGGGCCGCAGTTCTGGGGTTTGCTTTGGAGCAAAACACAAACTAAGTTACAAGCCATACAACCTCCCTCTTGGGAAGTGGCCTCATTTCCTAAGCAGAGGGAAAAGCAGGTAGCAGAGAAGGGCAGAATTCCTGGAGGTTTCCAAGGCCCTGCAGGAGACACCATTCATGCCTTCAAAATTCCTCTTATCCCAGGACTGACTCCTGCAGTCTGGTCAGGGAACTTTGAATTCAACTTTAGCAATTGAAAATATGGTTCTATCTTCCTCCCACATAAGAAACTGTAAAAAACTTTACCTTAAGATAGAAAATTTTAAATCATTATATACCAGAGTTTTCATCTCAGTGGTTTTTTCTTAATGAAAAGATTTTTTTCCAGCAGAAACAGTTTAAAAATATATTCTTGCACTTCTAAAATATTTCTTCCATTTTTTTTTCTTTTTTCAATGAAAGATAATGACGTCAGTTTAGGAAGCTGGATAGAAAAGAATTTCCTTTGTACTGACTTTTCTTTTATTGTTGCTTTGAATCCCAGGGTCAAGATGTCCAGCTGCCCTCCAGAGCCAGTGAGGGTCTCAAAGAGCCCCTTTGCAGGATCTGCAGCAACGTGTTCCCTCACCCTGCTGCCACAGGTTATCCAGGATGGACACTGGACGCTACGGAACTTTCCATTCATGGTAAAATTCAGTGCCTCCAGTGAGGTTCCAGGCACTATTGCTGAATACTGATGTCATGTTTAAATAAGTCCTGTACTAAAGCAGCGAGGGGCTTTTGACTATTTCTAGACTTTGAGGTATTTTCATACTGCAACTGTAGCTGCACTGTGAACACCTAATTAATATTTCTCTTCTGCTGCCACCTTCTCTCCTTTCTCCTCACCCCTTCCTGCTGCTGTAATTCCTTCCCAGCTGCTATCCCACCCAGCTCCCTCTGATTTGGAGGCACCACCTGACAGAGGCGAGCTTTAAAAGCAGAGGTTGTCTTTATTTTCATCAAGAGAAATCACAGCTGCAAGTTTCAGTACCCACAGAGGCTTTTAACTGTGACTTTTTATTAGAAGTGCTAAATTGGGAGTAATAAAAACCCCCAATTTAATAGTTTAATAAAAAGAGGAAGCTAAAAGCCAGCATGGATGTGGAGGAGCAGCAGTGAGACTGGAGGTGCCAAATATTTGGGTTTTAAATGGCTCGGCTTTGCCTGTGTTTTATGATTCTAAAGAAAGGCTCTCTAGTGAGCTGCTCTGGGCACAGACAGATTCCTGCTTACGAGCTGGAGAATGTCACTGTGTACTCTGCACTCACACAACACAGGGGTTACTCCTAGGATGCACTGGGACTACACTGGGGTGCCTTCAGCACAGCCACTGCGAGGAACAAGTCCTGCCTGGCATTTTCTGATGCTTTCTGCAGCCAGACCTGGGGCTAGGCTCTTTGAAACAGCAAAGGATTTATCTGCAAATAAGGTTTCCTGAGCTTTGGAAACTGGCTATCCCTATGACAAATATTTAAAATCTGAGCCTTATTTCTTGTAAGAAAGTTGGGGTGTTTTTCAGAAAAAAGGCAGGCTTCCAAAGTTGGTTTGGATCAGCAAGAGGTAACTACAGAAATTCAGTGGAAGTGCAACTGGAAGTTTCTACCCAAGTAGCCAAAAGTAATCCTTATGCCACCTTATGTCACATAAAAGGCCACACTACCAGCTATGACTATTGCCAGATCTCCCCAAACTGCTGCCTGGTAGTGATTTGTGTTTTCACTATTCTGCAACACCACAAATATAACATGAGTTTAGTTTTATTTTCTGATGTCAGAATTCAAGCTGGACTAAAACCAGTAATGCCAGCATAAAAAAAATCACAAACAAACAAACAAAAAAACCCACCAAAACCCAAACCAAAAATTCCCAAACAAACAAAAAAAAAGCCCAACAACAAAAAAACCCCACAACCCCCTCCAAGAAAAACCAACAAAACCAACCAACCAAAAAACAGCTGAAAAAACACCCTTCCATCCCCCCTTTTTTTTAAAAAAATAAAATTCAGGAGTCAGCATTGTGGTCCATATAAGCCCTAATACTGCAAGCATAAAACCACAATGCAAAAGTTATTTTTGAGAAGATCTGGTTTGGTCAGGAGTCATGCACATGCATAGCTACACATGCTAACTTCAGAAAAATTAGCAAAGGCCCAAGGAAAACATGATCTAAATGACAAAATAAGTTTTTATATAGAATGAAGAGACAACCCTGCAACATTTATCTAAATAAGGACAATTCATTTCTTATTCTTGGGAATAAAGGAAGGATAGGCTTTAGCTAGATTGTGCCAGCTGTCCTTGTCAGTATTAGGAAGTGCTCTCAGTACACAATCTCTGCTTTAAAAAAGATGCTTTAAATGTTACTTTAAATTATTTCCATATGCCAAAGCCAGGCTTTCTAGATTTCAGACAGTTGCTTTTGCCTGTACTGTAAATGAGAGTTTTTAACCTTTGGAAGGTCCAGATGAAGCAGTCCTAAAATGTTATACAAGGAATTGTACAGGTTTATTAGCTGACTCCATTAAAGAGTGCTTACTACTGTGGGAGTACACAAAAGTTAACAGGCAGAAATTATTCCAAGCTCTCTCACAGGCAGCATGAAGCACTATCAGCACATCAAAACAACAATCGCTGCTGGATGCCACCAGAAACTTAGAGGAAACTGTCAGGGGAGAAGGAAATTTGGAGGAAGACTAAACCAAGTGCACATGCCTTGCATCAGTCCCCAGGGTCAGGGAGATGTGAGAGGCAGAGGAATGAAAGGATGCAAAGCCTCTGCTCAGGCAGCTCTGCTGCTGCCAGAGTTAGCAAATTCCCCTTCAGGGAATGAGCAGCTCGGATGTGGTTACTTCTCCCAGGCACACTTTCTGCTTTAATTGTCAAAATCCTGCAAGGATCTGTTCCCAGCACTATCTCCAAAGCTCTGTGTGTGTGTGTGTATATATATATATGTATGTACATATGTATATTTCTGTCACTTGATTCTTCCCCACAAGAACATTCCCATCCAGCCCTACTCTGAAAGCATTTGTTTCACCCATTTTAGTATTGTCACTTGAGAAGTTTCTGTTCCCTCCTCTTCTAGCAACTGCTTGTCAGGAACCTATGTTAGTCCCTAACCTTTGTAATTCCCTCTTCAATGGCATCTCCTTGGGCAAGGAAGGCAGGCTGGATTTCAAAACATGCCATCTACATTAGCAATTCCTGTGCAAACAGAACAGGATCAACTGCTGCAGTGAAGGAGGGAGCCTGCAGAGTGCCTCATCAGAAATTTGGGGATTACAGTTATTGAAAGAAGAAAATAGAATCAGTAATACTTCTTGCATTTGTTCCACTGAGTTCCTTTCAAATCCACATAAAAGGACATTACCCTGTTGCTTCTGAATTTTACAAAGCCTAATTTCCAACAAGACTACAGTTGTTAAAATTATTTTACACAAATTCCCTAGCCACAGATATTTGATGAGTTTCAAGAAATTCTGGCATCTCTCTTTTGATGAGTTTTGGTGTTCTTTGCTTGCTTCTGGGAAATCTTTGCATAAATGCTTTGGATTAGAGGATGAAGTTTTTTCATAGCACAACGGATTAAAGTTCTGTTTCAGTAGGAGATGAGTAAAAATGGTTAGGGATTGTACAAAGAAATATTACTTTGTTGAAACAAATACTTCCTTACTAAATTTCCATAAAAATTTTATCAGAAAAGGCTTCTGAGGTTCATGATTAAATTCAAACTTTCAGAATAAGAAGCTGTGTTGTGATCCCTGAATGACAAATTCAGACTTAGATTTATACAGAATGAAAGAGCTCCCAAGGAAAAGGAAACCCATCGTTTCTGAGTGAAGACACTCCCTGTAGCCTCAGACTCTGAGGTTTTGGCCTTAGCTTTCCCTCAGACAGACAATGGGAGCCTTCCCCATTGCTGGTGCTCTCTGCTTAAAGCAAGAAAGGCAACGTCATCTGCAGTGTTTTGGGGCTTTTCCCCTGCACCAGACAATGCAAAATCTTTTCAAGTTTCAAAAAAATTCCAAACAGAATTGAAGAATTTTTAAAAATCTAAAATACTTTCTGAAGCCCTTTTTTTGTGATTTCTCAAGCTCATTGAAATTCTCCCACCACTCTTGTCCATAGACATACACACTACACACCCAGGTTCCTTTCCTCAATTATCTTCATTCTCAGGGATGATTTTCCAGCTCTCAGTTTCTCAGGCAGGCTGGCCTGACTCCCAAAAGGGTGTTGTTTCCTACTGTATCACATTTTACAAAGCTTTCTCCACAGCCTGCAGTAAATGACAACTGCTGGATTTCAACCTGTAAAATTTTTGCAAGCCTGGCAAGACCATTTAATTGATTTGTGGTCATGGATGAGATTCCAGGTGGATCTGTCTGGAGGAGGAAAAATTTCCTGGTGCTGCAAAAATGTAAAAGATGGAAACACAAGGGACTGGTAATTCCACATCAATAAATTTCAAGGTCATCTAGAAGCAACAGTAGATAATTAAAGAGCATAACTGTACCACTGGCAACCTGATCTCAATTAGAATTCCATCTTAAAATTGTTTAAATTAAAAGGAGAATGAAAAAAACCTGCTTTTTAAAATCATACTTTCCAGGAATTTCTGAGGTCTAGTCACAAGCTCACCAAAAGGCCTGATTTTCCACCTCCGATCTCCTCTGTTATTTACAGCTTGGCCATTTTATTTATACACAAATTCAGCTCTCCCTATTCCTTCCCCCAGAGGAGTGCCTAGTATTTAAAACATGCATTAAAGGGCTGCTGATACGGTGCTAAATCTATTTCAGTCCTTGTAAATACTGCTTTGCTCAGGGGAGTTGAAGCATTTTGGAATCCAACTTTATTTGGCATTCCTATTTTGGAACAGGAATAGTCAAATGCCAAGCATGACATGTGAGCAGAGCAGGAGTTCCCTCCCAGTGCACAGCACCAGGATCACACTGAGGAGGATTCTCTCTGTGAGTTGTCCTTCAGAAACAATCACTGCTGGCACCCTTGCCTCAAAATATGAACAATTTACAGAATGAAAGGCAGCACAATGTGCTTCTGGAGAGAGACACCCCTCACTCCTCTCAGAATGGCTTACACAGCAAGAAAGTTTCAGAGCAATAACTCTGTAATAGAGGGGGATATAGTTTATGGAAATGTTGTATCATTCCATTGTGCCAAGAGCAAGTAAACTGCTGTTTCCTATCATTCTTTTCCTTTTGTGCCTTTTGGCACCTGCCAAAGAGCAGGTGAGCTCTGAGTGAGCTCCCCAAACTTCTTGGCTTTTGCATTTACCTCAACATTTCCTCCAGGCTGCTCCCTATGGGAGATTATCAGACTCAAAGCCTCTACTGGCTCACTCTTCCCCTCAGAGTTTTCCAAACTGGTTTTCCATCTGCTCCTACATATTTTTCTGAACATTCCCATTCGTACTAAATATTGCCAGACACAAGGCAGTATTTTAAATGAAACAGCATGTGCAAATGCATGCACATATATTTTTAGCAGACTGCTTCTGTTTTTCCATGTAAATAACCAAGCAAAACAAAATTTAGGAAGAAAATTCAAATGCTGTTAATTAATTAAATAGAAACACAGAATGTGATGACAGGAAAAGCTATTAGTGCTCTGGGAATGATCCTGAGAATTTGAAGAAAAGGTCTGAAATACACAAGTGCAACTCAGTAAGGATAAATGCAAAGCACCGCAGTGAGGACTAATCCACTCCAAAACCAACAGAAAAACCCAACAACAACAAAGACACAACAAAAAAACCCTTCAAAACAAGATGGAGGAACAATTCAAGAAGCACAGTTTTCCAGATAAGGGTATCAGTTCGGTAGATCACCAATTGAAATCAGCATTATCATATCACTGCTCAAAACCAAACTACCATAAAGTTCCATGGGTAAGATACAGATGGGCTTCCTCTGTCCAGCACGGCAATGTCTCAGCTGGAATGGATCATCTGAGCACTGAAGGTTCACATCAACCACAGAGTGTCTGTGAGAGAACAATAACAACAACCAAGGACCCACTGATGATGAAACACTATTGACGTCATAGAGTCATAAGTCTACTGAAATGCCTAAGAAAAGGACTGAAACAGGACTATGTGTTCTTTGAAAACCCACATTTCTGTGGTTCTGGGTCTAAATCTGTATGTACATGATACAAACAGGAAGAGAAGGAGTTAATAAATTGTTTATCCTCTGTGGGCAAAAGAAGAAATAATGGGTTCAGCATTCAGCAGGAGAGATTTGGGCAAGGCACTGAGAAAACTTGTGTGGTGAGGGCAGTGGAGAGCTGTGATACATTGCCTTAGCACTGAAGGCTTTTGGAGAACATATTACAGGAACATTTATCAGGAAAAGCTTGGTAGAAGTTATCTTGCCTTGTGAAAAAGTATAAACTAGATGGTGTCCTGAGGTTTTTTCCCAAGACAAACCTTCCCCATAATTTAGTATGATGCTTTCCAAAGCTGTCTATTTGTCTGCAAATTTCAACTTTTATTCCCATCAGCGTTAGTCAGATTCATTTGTATTTTCTTCTTCACTTAAATCTTCTCTCAAAGCCCTGTGCCATGGTCACCCATCTTTATGGCTGACTAGAAAGCTGTCTGGACACTGTAAATATTTGCCCTTCTCCAAGACTGAGCCCAGCACCCTCCCAGGAATCCCAGCCCTGGTAGCACAAGGAGGAAGGAGTTGTGACTGGAAAACCAATCAGATGGAAACCTTCCACTGAGACTGGATGCTGCACTTATTTCCTTGGAGTGTTAGCACAGTCATAACTCACAGCTATGTTCACTGGAGCTGTGTAAAGCTTCTTGACTGCTTGCAGGGTTTCATTACAGAACTGCAACCACACAAAATTAATCAAATGTTTCAGCAGACCAGAATGTTTTAGTATTAAGATTCTCTAATTAAATCTGGAGGGGGGAGAAATGGATAAAGGAAAATATTATTTTAGGTAGGAATTAACCAAAATGTGACCTGATGCAAAACCACTTCAACCACTAGAACCTCTGTGTTTTATCAGCAAAATGTATTAGAAATAGGCTTGAACTAGAAACTGGAACACAAATATCCAATTTGAGAGGAGCTGGCATATAAAACTGAACTTGGATTTTCATTTTACAATTGCAGCCTCTCTCTAGTATATCAAGCTATGGGTAAAACTTACAAACTTTGCTAATTTCCCTACTTAGAGCCCAAATAAAGGAATAAATAAATATTTTAAATCACAATTTTCAAGTTCTCTCTTTTCCATGTGATTGGTTTTCCTCCAAAGTTCCTGGATAACTTCCTCTGGGACAGTTGTCAGGTCTTCCATTTTCATTTCTATTTCCCCCAGCCAACACAGACCCTCTCTAACAAGCCCTGCACCAAAATGCCAACCTGGCCATTCATTTCTTGAGAGAACTGGAGGAAATCAAGCTCTCTGTTCACCTTCCTAAAGTACCCAGTGACAGAGCTGCCTTGGAATACAGAATCTCCTGAGGTTTTCAGGTTTCACAGCAATACAAATAACTCATGACAGTCCAAATCCACCAATCATGCCCTCCTGCAGGAGGAAGTTTAAGTCATAAATCCTCTCCACTTTTGCTCAGAAAATTTGTTTGATTTTGCTCTGTCTCATACATCAGATGCTGTCTGCTGAAGTCAAGGGCATTTTCCAAGTGGACATTTTTAAGTAGGCCAAGGAATTCTTAGACAACATGATAAAGCTAAATTAGTCAACTGCACAGCAACTTTCAGATAGAAGGTAAGAAGAGAATGAGGTTTTGGGGTGTTCTAAAAATTAATGTAAGGAAGTATATTTAGAACAAACAAAGGTATAAATGATATCCCAACTTCCAAGCCTGGGTTTTGTTCTAAACCTGAGAAGTAGAATGATAAGATTACATGAATTTTGAAATTAATAGGCAGAGGGAAAATGATTAATCACCTGATATGAAGTGCATTTGAGCCACATGTATAACAGGAATCAAACCCAAAACCTACTCATTTTTCACTTGAGCTATTTTATGGTCTTTTAAAACAAATTTCAGTATAATTTATTTCAGTTGAATTTCATGATTTGCATTAAAAAAGTCCAAAGCTGTACTAGTTCCCAGCACCATAACAGTATTTCATAATTGTCATAACTGTGTATTTCCCAGCAATTGATTGTGTTTGGCTATTTTTGGCTTTTTTCTAGAAAAATAAATCAGTTAATTTAAAAAAACCCCAAACAATGTTTACATTATTCTCAGATTCTAGAAGGAAAAAGCATTCAGAGTGATCAGAGGGAAACTCAAATCATGAAAAGGTTCCACAGCCAACACAACTAACACAAGTTCTAGGAAATTAGATTAACTGATTCTCTCTTAAATGAAGATATCAAATCTACCTCTTGGCATTTCTGCTGCAATTATCTCATTTCACTCTCACATAAAATAACTAATCAGATTTAAAAGGGTTAGACACAAGTTCTAATGATACCATGCAAATCAAGTACTTTATTTATTTTATATATTCATAATAAATTCAAACAGTTTAAATAACAGCTTTACCCTAGACCCCAACTCTACATTAGTCATCATTAAAAATCAGAATAGCACACATTAACTATTCCCTTAGAGAAAAAGAAACCAATCAGGAATTGAGACAACACAGATCTTGATAATAAATGATGCATATTCCTCATTCTGTCATCATTATAGTTCTCATCCTGTTGTCATTTTGCATTGAAATTGAGTGATGAAAATACACTGAAATTATAGTTAGATGTAATTTATGCAATTGAAGTGGATCAGAATTCTAACTCTGAACTACTTTTAGGAATAACCCTTTGGTGATCAGAAAAAAAAAAAATAGAACCCCAAGCATGGCTTCTTTCCCATTCTCTGACCAAAGCCCCATTTGTCTTTCCACTCACAGGTGCAAAAGCTTGACTTGCTCTATGGTAAAGATGCCCAGAGTATTCCTTAGCAATCAAGGAAGGGAAAGGCTCAGAAGATGCCTTAAAAGTGTGTGACACTCATTATTTCTCTGCTCTCCAGGTCACATTTTTAAGCCCCCACTTAATGAAAACCACCTCCCCTTATTCCTCTCACACTAAAAAGGAGAACTGCTACATGACTGACCAGTCACACCCCAAACACCTGAATTAAATACTAATTATCAGCCCTCTCCAGTACAAACAAGTCCTAATAGCAGCAAAAAATCAGTTAGGTAGCTATAAATAATGAGGCATCGTAACTTTTTTATCCCCTAAGATTTTGTGAGTAGAGAAAGAAGCCAAACTCACAGTCAGTGCCGAAGAAAAGCAAAGAGACAGCAAATTTTACTGTCTATCAGCTTTTCTTAATGCATTCCCTCCACTTTAATGATGACACAGATAAATCTCAAGTGCTCCTCTTTGCAGGCAGTGTGCTCGTGCAAGGTGTAGGAACTGACTCAATTAAACCTTTTACCTCAAAGCACACCCAGAGCTCAGTTTGATGCTTTAGCCTCAAACAGCAAACCCAAGAGCAGGAAGAAGCACCACAGCTGGTTTACTAGGGCACCAGAAAGGCATTTTTAGTTCCCCAAAAAGGGAAGAAAAACCAGTCACTGCATCTATATTTGAAGAGCCTGCTATATAATCTGCACCAAAAACCTCTGTAAAAGCTCAGCTGGTCAAACATGCTTCTGTTCATTGTACTTTTTGTCAAAACAATAAGTCTTTGAAGAAAAGGCTTTGATGCACTGAGTTCAAGTGTCCCATATACAACAGTTCAGTCAACTGGAAATTATTCATGAAAAAGTATTAACTTTTCCCTACCTGGAGTTAGAAAAAAGTGAAGTTAATATTAAAATAATCTATTTTATTTTTGGTTTGTATAAAATTAGAAACAATTTAAGAGCTCATTCCAATCAAGCACAGATGAATTTTCTTAATTGTCAATTTTCTTTCTTGAAACCCCATCCTATCCAACTCCAAATTAAGTTCCTCCTGCAGCTTCCCATGACATAATTGCTGAGTTGCTGGGGCTGATTTACCTATTCTCAGAATATTAATAGAGAATAAGGAAGTGCTGTAATGTTCATACTGTGATTAATCACTGCAGGTGGGTTTCAGTGGCCTTACTTTCACATTGCAAAGGTCATTAACAGCCACTAATTGCTCTAAGCAGCCTCAGCCAGGACCTTCTGCCATGTGCCCTCCATCTCTGGGCCCAGGAGCTGCACCTAAGCTCCAGCCTGGGCCTTCGGTCTCAGCTTAAAGCCCTTTGTAGATTCCTCCTGTTTCTTCTCTGCTCTTTTGGTGCCTGAATGCAATATCCACTTGTAGCTCTGCTTTATTTGATGCCCCAGATGGGAAAAGCTGCTGGTGCCACCCCTGTGCTGTCCTTGTGTGGCTCCAGCCCCGTGGGAATGTGTCCTGCAGGGAGCTCTGGCTATCCTTGGCCCCCTGCTTGACTTCCCTTTGGGAATAACTGTGTCCTTACTGTCCTCCTGCACTGCTGGCTGGCTCCACACAGACACCTGAGGTACTCCTGCATACCTGAATCCTATCTTCCAACCTTCTGTGTCCTTTCTTGCTCCCTGACTGACTCCAGTGTCATTACAGAAGCGCCTCAGCCTTCAAACAGGCTCAGAAGTCAGAGCTGAGTTCCTAAATAACTACCTCTAATGGCACTGCCTCTGGTGTGTCCTGGCTGTATTCCCACTCCACAGCATTTTGGGCATCCAGCTCTGCAGGGAGTGCAGCAGAGCCTGTGTGCGCTCACCTCAGGGCTGTGGGGAGTGGTGTACTGCAAATCCTAACTGCTTCTGCAGTCCCTAAATTACCATTCATCCATGGCTACACTGCCAGTGACAGAGGAGAAGAATTAAGTCCTCTCCCTTGAGTGACAGGTTGTACTGCTCACTGAGCTGTGCTTCTGCTTAACTTCCTTGGCAGAGAGTAAGTTTTGCCTTTCATTTCACCACTCAGTCTGAAAAAATGGGCTAAAATCAGGATAAGGAAATCATAATTCTGCTTTAGCAGATCAGAGGATTTTTTGCATGGAAACTCTAGTGGCTGATTTTTCTGTGACTGCAGAAGAGCAGGAGGCTCTGGGGACTGGTAATGGGGTCTTTCAGCACTGGGTCACTGCTGTGAATCCAGCTCAGGTCAATGATAATGGCAGCTTAGTTGCCTGTGTTAATTTTGCTGGTTGCCTCAGTCGAGGTCTGAAGAGGATCAATAGCTACAAATAGCCCATCACCACCACTGCCATCATTCAAATAAGTTCAGCAACAAATTAAATACCAAACAAAAGGTGCAACAAACCTTATTTTCACTAACAGGTCGCTTCTAAGACAAGATCTAAGCCTATGAGTGGAGTTCTTGTAGTCAGAAAAAATAGATATTTACCCTTTTCCCAGTGTATCTACAGCACATAAGCAGCCATGATTCCATCACTTCAGCATATATATGTCTCTGATTAAATCAAAGTTTCATCTTATATAAACAAATAGGAATTTTTTTGAATAGGGAAGGATTTTTCTGTTAGCTTTGAGTTTATTAAAGGCTGTACAGTTAAATACATGATCTCTCAAGATTTCTTTGGTCTCAGTGAAACTGTAGAGAAAGAAGCACACAGGCAGAGAATATAAACTGTACTATTTAAGGACAACATAACAGGATAAATGAATAGATGAACATCACCTCTTACATACTCAAAAGCCAGTTTCAGACCATCTAGCACCACAAATATTTAATTCCTTCATCATAATCACAGTTCTTCCACAATGTCATGACAGCACGAACAAAATTACATGAGTGCTTTCGTTACATTTTTTTCTGAATTGTTTGGCTGCCTTTTGAATATAGCCTGAGCTCTTCATGTGTAATACTTGTTTGGGATATATAGAAAAACCTTTGCTGTGCCCAGTCTTCATGACATGTTCAAGTCCAACAGGAGCTCCCTTTGCCTCGGCAAACAGCCTGAGCTGTAGAGCACAGCTGAGCACCAGCAGAGCCCTGGATCCATGCACAAACATGGAAAGCACCGAGGCACTGAGGGCAGGCAGTTAAGGCTGAATGTTTCAGGCCTATAAGGAAAAGCCAAGGTGCAGGTGCCAGAGTGAGAAGGATGCATTATCTCTTAACTCCAATTCCCCAAGCACCACGACTGAACACTGGGAAGGCAGCATTAGCTGTTCCAAGGGGATGGAGAGCTTTGCACTTCTGCTAGAGTGATCCCATCTGGCCTAATTAAATGATCTGCATTGACAGACTTCTGGGGAAAGTCTCATTGTGTTCTCCCAGCTGGAGGAGGAAAAGGCAATTGAGGCCTGCTTGAGGGAAGTAATATGGAAGAGTCTCCCAGGGAGCAGAGATGTGTCTGATGGTTTTAAAAATGCAGGAGCAGCAGGTGAAGAGAAAAATCTAAGGAAGCATCATCCCTAGTTTTATGAAAAGCAGTGACCCACTTTCTGCTTCAGATAAAGGTATCACCTGCGGGTCTAGGGTCTCCTCAGGGCACAAGGCCAATGAAGAACCAGAAAGGAAGGTTTCCTGCAGGATAAATGGTACTGAAACAGAATAGGAAGCACTGAATGCAAATTAAGCTATGGCCAGTAAGATAATGAGTAGCTGAGAAGAGCAGCAAAATGAGCAAATGATAGACTAATTATGACTGAATATGAAGAACTGCCAGCATCAAGCACTCAGACACTGTAAGTCAGTCCACTAAATGTGGAGCCTTTTTGTCTGCTGTCTCCTTTTGCTGAGCTCTTGGAATAATTTTGTACTTTTGCTCTAACTCATAGCAAAACCTGCTTTTCCCTCCTGAGGCTTGACTGCCATTTTAAAATCCTGTCCCATGGTCCCCAAAGGGGCTGTTCAGTGGGGATGCTTAGCCTGGCACAGGGGTGTACAGCATTTCTCTTCCCTGCTTCCCCCAAAGGTGTTGAGTGCTACGAAGTCCACAGATTTGGCTTTACACAGACAGGGAGGCTTTTGTGTTTGATTTTTGATATGACCCAATATAGTTAGAGGATTGATATATTTAGATCATGTAGCTTTTCAAGTGACATTCCCACCTGTTCAGTGGTAACAGCATTCAAGTAAGTCTGTCAGTGAATTCAGGCAAGAAAAAAAAAATGTTCCTTTTCTTTTGTATTAATTAATGTCTTGTTCTCATCATTTAACTCTGAGGAGTTAACTCATCAGTTGGATTTTTTTAGAAAATGTTTTGCAAAATACCAAGAATAGCACAATTCCTTTAGACTGAAATGCACTACATCTGCTGTAAATTGTTATAGAAGTAGGACCCTTTCTTGCTGTGCATGCACACAATAGATAAGGTTAAAATGTTCTAATTGAGACACTTCAACTGGAAGAATGATAATTTGTTAGGCACTGCAACACAGAGTAAAAGTTATTAAACTAATTCTGATGAATCACATTCAGCTTACAGATACTGACTTTAAAATTGGAAGCACAGAGCTCTAATAAATTAATTAATCCACCAGTGTCATAGCACATTATATGAGTAATGCAAAATCACACAGCACACTGACCAAGACCTTTGCATCTTTCAGGATTTGTATTACTTTGCATTCTTTTACCCATTGTGATGTAACTCTGAGAAACAGATTTCTGTTAAAATACATGATCATAGACCTGGCTCAATCTGCAATTTACGTGCAAACTGTGGTTTTCTGTGAATTTAAAATTAACAACATAATGTTACACTTGGTAGCATTTTCCCTTATGCTAATATCAGCCTGAAACACAAGCTTCTCCAAGAGGTCACCGAGTTTCATCAACTGTCAAAAATGTGAAGGTAAACCCCTCAGTACATCTGCAGATCGGACATGTTTAATGACATTTCTTTTAAACTGTATTCTCAAGTAAAGCTCTAAATCTGATTACATACCTAAATCTGCTGTGTAATCTGGATGACAGGCACATTCAACCCTAGGCATCAGATTATACCTTCACTAACAAGAGATCTGCTTGTAGGAACCTCAAGTGATGAATACATACTATTGTTCTTCAAAGATAACCCTCAGGATAAGAAATTTGCATATGTATATGATGTTTTACCTTGTGACTGTGTGCTGTATGCACACAGAGCTGCAGGAGGCACATCTGTACTATTTTTAAGGTCTTTGCCTGTGTATTTGGCTGTCCAGTTTATCACAGTTCTAATTTAACCTTTCTATCTGTTTTAATAAGAAAGTCATTTTATAATTCCCCACACACACACACTTTTTTCCCCTCAGTAAAGATGCAAGTTCTCAAAGCTGTAAGGAATATGCCATCAGTGGAAGAGACATGGATCTGATTGAGATGACTTGGTCCAAACTACCAGATCTCTGTATTGCTGCACAACCTATGACAAGTCAGGTCATTTCTCTGCATCTCTTCCTTACTAGTATTTCTCTTCTCTTTGCACACACATTTGCAAGGCTTCTACCATGAAGAGATCTGGGAACTGCAGCACCCACAGCGTCTTAAAAAATTACTCAGACACAAAACACAAAGCAATTGTATCCCACGGTTGTTTTCAATTTTTTTGGCAGTATCATCCACCAAGTCACAAGAAGCAAACTGAAAAACTCCCTCTAGTGCACCAGTTTTTGGTTCAAGTGAAATTCAGAACTGAAATTTCACTACACATTTTTATTGTTCTACACCACAGCAGTGATCAGAGCCAAGAGCTTTCTTTCAATTCTTTCTAGAGTTAAAACTCTCAATATTTTATAGTAAATCTCCACTTGATGACACCAGTTCCAGGCTTTTTTAATGGCTTTAATTTTTTTTTCCCAGGTGCCTCAGTGATGCAGAACTCACATTTGCCCTGCTCACATCCTCTTGCTGTAGAGATTCCTCCCCTGGAATTACGAGAACTCTGTGTGAGCATCACTGGTGCCACAGCCAAGTTTCCCTCAGCAGTTCTGGTTGGTTAGTGCTGAAAGGAGGGAACTACACAAAACAAATGTGCCTGAACTGGGAAACGTGAGACCAAGGTCAGCAGCAAGTAACTGAGTAGGGAGTGCAGTCTTATGGAGCTGCTCTTCTATTTACTGCTGTTATACCTGGGGCTACAAAATCTATACCTACATAGAATTATTTAAAAGACTCCAGAAAAGGCCATCTGGCTTCTTGTGGCATTTCTGCTCTTTAATTACTAGCACAAAACCCCCAAAACTATATGCAGACATTCACACCCATGGTGATCTAATATTCCATTCTTATTTTTCTTTATAGTGGCAATAACTACTTCCAGATCAGACAATCCCTGTCATTTAATGACCTCAGGCAATGCCAAGAGCATTGACTCCCCCAGCCAGTCACCAATTGCCAGGAAATACCTGTTCCTGAATGTCATTGTCCTGAAATATGAAGCATTAGACACAGCTGTAGAAAGAGGAGAGGATGTTGCTGTATTTGCTTTCAGAACTCCTGCTTTGAGACTTACTTGTTTCTGTAATTAGAATATGTAACACTATATGGGCAGAGAAATCATAAAAACACTCCTTAGAGTTAGCATTTACATTTTTTTTCCTAGGGCATTTCTCCTCGGGTGTGACTTACAATCCAGGCAAGACTGCAGTCCCTGTGTTAAACTGGGACTGCTATCAAAAGTATGTTTCATCAGTGGTTTGAATCACTTGTCAGATTTTGTGGGCACACAGGATACAGTGCTGGGTTTAAGCTAAGAAAAAGCCCTTTTCTTTCAAATACTGTAGTTCTGATCCATAAGAGAATTTGATCTGGGTGCTCTTTTCATTGTATGAACAAGACGTAATAATAACGTTCTCCTGAAATATTTTTGACACACACTTGTTCCATCCTTGCTGATGAGTTGCATGAAACCACCTAATTATATTAATGCTCAGAATGTACTGTAATGTCCACAAGCTTCTTCCTCTCTGCCCTGTTGAGGAAGATGGAATTTGAAGTGATAATTGGTGGGAGAATCCCATCTGAGCCTCTGCTGTGTGTAAGCAGTGCAGCTACAGATGTTAATTTTTATAATACATTACTGGATTTAAAGATCTCCAAGTATCGAACACTTACAGTAATTGCACCAAGTCCAAAAAAACTATTTAACCTAAACTACAATGTTGCATTAGGAGAATACATTTGTACATAATTAATGAAATACAGGAGTTTGCTTCCAGTTTAAGAACATGAAACCTTTCTATTTTAGCTTTTTTTCTACAAACACTACTTATGCAAAGAATGAAAATACTTAATTGAGATATTAACAATAACTTCCCCTGAAGCACAGCTGCCAGGTAGCATCTGATTACCTTCACTCACAGCTAGAAAGCAGATCCAGCACTCTATGGGGTACTATTATTATATGAACATGAAAATGACAACAGCTAATTCAGTGGCTCAAAACAGGATGCAGCGCCAGCTATTACAAAAGGGTCCTGAATGGATCCTTGTTGGCTCTGCAGCATTCCAAAGAGGTGGCCTAATCTGCAGGCACCCCAAAGCACAGCTGAATTTGCAGTCCAGGACTCTGCACTGCCATCTGTTCAGCATTCTGAACTGCCAGCCTCATCTTCTTCCAGCCCAAAAATACATTTTTTATGGCAGAAACGTATTTTTCTATGAGCAATTAAGGCAGCTCTAGGAGATGGATTATTACAAGATGCACTTAAGTCACTGAAATGTTAATTGGATATTCTGGACCTGCCAAAAGAAAACAAGTCTATTTTCCAAAGTTTAACTGATTTAGAAGGCCTGGTAAAAACAGCCCAACCTACTGTCCTCAATAAAACAAATCAAATCCTGCTCTCCTGGTTCCACAAGTGTGCACTTTATCTCAGCTATATAGCAATATGCATGCAGATTACAAAATTACTGGTGTGTAGTAGTACCAGAAGCAGAAACTCATTTGGCATGTCTCATGGAGAGTTTTCCACAGACACTGCCTGCTCCGTCATGGAATGCTTTGGGCTGGAAGAGACCTCCAAGATCATCTCATTCCACTCCCCCTGCCATGGCCAGGGACACCTTCCACTAGACCAGGCTGCTCTGAGCCCTATCCAGCCTGGCCCTGAACTCTGCCAGGGATGGAAGTATTTTGGGAACAAAGAGGAAAGCAGGGAAAGAAGTGGATTAGCATGAATTGTGATGAGCACCATATCAACAAAAGAACTTCTTTTACAGTGTAACTGGAAAGGGGAATTTCTCAGAGGCACAAGCACTAAGTGCACCAATAGAAAAAAGAAGTATCTTTTGTGAAGCCTGATTTCACATGGCACACGTCTGCTGTAATGAAGCAGGTATAAATACATATATATTGATATACATGGTAAAAATATAGCAAGTTTCTCAGTATTTCTGAGAACTTTTGGACCAGCAGCACCTCTGCCAGCTGCCCAAAAGTGAGGAGTGAAAACCTCTGGAATGGTTTACAAGGCAAGACATAACTACAGCAGCAGCTCATAGAAGCTCTGACTCCTGAGCAAACTCTCAGACAATGTGGTAGAAAATCAACCAAGCTTCCAGTGGAAATTGTTCAACAACTAGAAAACAATTTATCAAAAGTATTTCTCAGTTAGATCATACCTCTCAGGAAGATCACCAGGTGTGGCTTTTCATTCCCCCGTCTTTCTTTCCCTCCAGAGCCCTACTGGATGTGTCATTTCCCTTTGGTACCATAAAGAAAATTCCAAATTTTTTTGTACCTGACATGCAGCTAACTCAGCACCTTTTATAAGCCATGACATTAAATGCAGTTCACAATTTTGGTTTGGGAGTTGAGTCTCTGTTTCCCCATATCTTTGACTGTACTAAGTGCATAAATCCTCTCCTCCCTCTTCTTTCCTAGTGGATGTTGGATTTGGGATCCAGCCAGGCAGAACTTGCAGGCAATTGCAGAAGTGATCTTTGATAAGTGCTGTTTTTCTAAGAGCATAATGTTGTATAATTGCCATTTTTGTACATCTTCTTGGAAATCCAGCCTGGAGCAACAGGGTAATAATTGGCTCACAAGTTTTTTCTTTTAATCTGGAAATCAGAATTAATACATCAGCCCCCCCATACATTCCTCCCAAGTAATATCCATTTCACCTCTTTGAATATATTATGGCTTCATTTTCATTTTTAAATCACTCTTTGTCAGCTCTTGGCTATCAGTCCTCACTTCAAATATTCAGAGATATTAATCAATTTCTTTCATCACCTACCAAGTGTTTGTTCTAGAAACCACTACTGTTATAGTTTAGAAACCTACTTCAAAAGGGGCTTTTCTTTTTTCTTTACTTTTAGCAAAAGATAGCTTCTATCAAGTTGAAGATCACTACAGCAGAGAGAGTGAATAAAGCAGTATAAAGAAGAAGATTGCACAGCAACAAATTCCCAGCAAATCTAAGGGGGTTATTATAGGAGGCCATTAAGTGGAACATGCATTTCCTCACAGTGCTGCGTTTACAGAAAGATCCCATTCTGTAAGAAATCCATTTCTGAAACCAAGGTATCACCTACCTGAAATGCTTGTCCATCAAGGAGTTAACATGAAGCCTGAACAGTTAGGAGAGAGAAAGCCAAATCAATGGGCTTTGTATCTACAGCTGCCTTTCATTTTTCCAGGCTACTGTCTTCACCATTGACAGCAGTTTTACTGGCTGAAAGAAACTGTCACACACTAATACTACCTATCATTAAAAAACCAAAACCAACCAAACAAAAAAAACCCAACCCACTAAAAACTCAAAAAAAAAAAAAACAAAAAAACCCCAACTAACCCAAGAAGAATTAAATTCTGTCACAGTGTCCAGTAAACCAACTCATCACCTGATAAAGCTGGGTAAATTTGCTGGGATTCAAGGTTTGGTAATTTCACTTGGACAGCTCTCAGACGGCTATAGATTTCTCCAAATGCAGATCAGTCTGCCCACTACTAATTTATGAGACTGTGGTGGTTTTGATTGGCTCAAAACATCAGTATTTTTAACATCTAGGAGAAATTTGGACCCCTCAGAAGCTGTTGTAGTATGCCTGGTGATGTGTCTGAGGGGTGGGGTGTGGCGCAAAGATGGCTCCTGTGTGTCCTGAGTGCAAGTTCTGGAAGTTTTTACATCAAGTCCAGCAGAGCCAATCTCTGATGGCTCTGAAGGTGATGGACATGCTGCCGGCCGAGTTTGGGCCAATTGGAGGTGCTGGTTACGCCTCTGTGAAAATATAGTTAAGAAGAAATCAAAACAAAGCAGGCACGCACTACTTTCACTTCTTTGTAGTTGGAGCAGGAGGAGGTGGAGGTGAAAATATGTGAGAGAGAACAGCATGGAGACGCCAAGGTCAGTGAAGAAGGTGGGGGAGGAGGGCACCCAGTGCTGGAGCTGAAAACCCTCTGCTAGCCACAGTGAAGGCCATGGGGGGGCAGGAGGTCCCCCTGCAGCCCATGGAGTCCACAGGAGTGCAGAAAATCACCCACAGCCCACGCCAGAAGAGCAGGTGGATGCCTGGAAAAGACTGTGAACCAGTGGGAGTCTCATCTACGAGTTAAAACTGCAAAGGCCTTGCAAAGGAGAGAAAGGCCTTTTCCTTGCTCCTGGGATGGAAGCAGTCTCGACTCGGGAATCTGCACCCTATGGACAAAAACTTCATATTGCAGCAGAATTTGGGCGGGATGTTGCTCGTCAGATTGGACCCACGCCAAAGAAGTTCCCAGAGGACTGTCTCTCGTGGGAAAAGACCCCTGGCTAAGTGGAGACCCCTTCTCCTTGACTGGACTGACCAGAAAACCCCTCTCAACCTGCCCCCTGTCTGTGTTGCTGGTTTGGAAAGAGGGAAGGGGGGAGGGTGAGTGCAGAGACTGCTTCTTAAGAGGGTGGGGGTGAGAGCAGAGAAACTGTCTGGAGAGAGAGAGAAATAAGTAGAGATAAAAGAGTATTTGTAGTAGAAGAATTGTGGTGATGAAGAAATTTGAGAATCTGCTCTGGGGACTGAAGAGAGACCCCACACCCTGCCCCCCCCCCCCCCCCGGCTTGTTGACTGTAAAGGAGGAAAGGGGGTGAATACTGTAGGTTCGTAAGAGGGAGGGGGGAGTGAAAAAAAACTGTATGAAAAGTTTATTTTTTGCCTTGCCTTTATCCTCCAACTCTGTTAGGTAATTAAAACACCTTTTTGCAACTTTAAGCTTGAAGCCTGCTTGCCCTTTTTCTTTTTCATGCGTCCTCCTGGCAATGTCCTATCTAAAACCCATGACAAAGACTTAATTTTTAATTTTTTAACAAGCTCACTCCTTTCCACAAATACCTTTATGTTTGTTTCTAGGCTTTTCAATTGCTGTATCTAAGACAACCTGAAGAGCTGCTCCACTGAGTTAAGGCTGATTCTGGATGAGAGGTGTTTCTGGCACAGCAGATATTTGGTTTGACTTCTGCATTTTAACTTGACAATCTGCACAGGTGGTGTTGCAGTGTGAATGTGAGATAGTAGGGATAAAAAATTGAGGGAATCCAATGATATGCAAAGCTAAGGTTTGGCATTTCCACAGAGTTGTCAGATTCTTGATGCCTGTAAAAGGAATTCTACATATCTCCTGAGGAAAATGGTAACACTGCACATTATCTAGGGGAATAAAAACTTTCTAAATTGCAAAACAGAGCAAAGATCAAAGAAGTGACAGAGGAAAGGGAAAGCCAAAAAGATTCACATGTAGAATAGCAGATTGAGAGCTGTCTAAGAGAGACTGTGAGAGAAAAATAGAAGCACTGATCTCTACATAGCAAATTAGTAACAAAAATTGTAGAGAATTTACAGATAGTGTAAGACCGACATTAATTAACATTAATAAAGAGAAAATTCCATTTGAAATGCCTACTGAAATTGTTATTAATTAGCACTACTGATCCCATCTTGCCCACAAATGCCCCAGGTATCTCACAAGGCATGTGAGACTTGTGAGCTCTGTACTCCAGGACTCAAGGCTGAGATGACAAATTTGAAACACAGATGTATTTTAGTGACAAGGCTTTCCTGCCTCCCTGAAATCAGAGGCTGTTTGGCAAGCAAAATTACTTCACTGTAACATTTTAATTAGTTTACTTCTTCTAAAGCTTTCTGACAGATGTAGATTTTAAGGAGGGATTTGAATGAGAATATATATGGCAATAGATACTGCACCTAATGAGTCTGGAATCTAATATGTGTTGGTTTGCCACAGGACATAAGCTCCTGAATCCCACTTCAAAATTCAGAAGCAGTGAAAAGAAACCTCATGTTGTTTTTCAACATGCCCTCACTTTTCAGAACATTACAATTTCTCAAGATCATCAAGTGTTTATGCACAATGTAAATATCACGCTTCTAAAATTACAGTGATTATGTGGCCCTAACACGCCTGCAGGGAGTTTTTTCCTTATGTCTACTTCCTATAAAATACCTCACCGCAGCTCCTGGTCAGCCCAAACTTCTCCAGCCATCTAGACAGTGAATCCAACAGGATGCCTCTTGGATTAATTTAAACCAGAGAACCAAAAGAGGTTTCAGTCCACAGGTAAAGCAAACATATACCTGGAATCCAGTTTTGCAGAAATAGGAGCTACAAACATAGGTAAATTCTGCTGATTCATTTCCCAAACACTTGAAAGGGTTGCCAGCATTTATTTCCTTTTAATTAAATTTTGAGCTGGATGCTGTGACAGATTCCCCTTGCTATGTCTTGTGTACACACCTTCTATATTTTTTAAACCTCTTCTCCTCCTTCTCCCACTCCCTACAGACTCACCAAGACATAAAAGGAATCCAGAAAAAAACCCCGGCATTAAGTTCTTGTCTTTGAAACCTCAAGGGTGAGTGGATTTGAAATCTACAGTTAGTCTTACAAAAGCTGAACATATGGTGATACAAAGTTTTAAGAATGTGTGTGAAGACCAGTTCTGCTCTCTCCACCAGGAAATGTGAGGAGTATTAAAATACCCATTTTTTTCTTAACATTCACCTTCTATGTTGTCTCAGGAGCAGGCACGTTATACTTTTTTGTCTAAAAAACAGTTTTAAATCACTTCCCATTTCTCACATCCATAAACCTAGGTGCTTTTATTTCTTTTTGCTCTTAGCAAAATGAGCTTTTTCAGCTGTCACTTAGTAGCTGGATGTGAACCTGACAACCAAAATGCTCTGTACCTGCTGCTATCGCCACAGGAACACTTGTCAGACTACGAAAATGAAGAGATTTAAAACAATAACTGTTTCCAAACTCTCATTTGCTCCATTTTCAGCAGACTGACATCTATTGCCATGGAAACAGTCAGGGAGCAGAGTAGCAGGGATACAATCTGACCCAGAGGTTCTAGGATTCTTCTGGCTCCCATCACAATAACAATTTTCAAGAAGTGACCTCTCTACTGCACCTTTAATAAGAATCAGGAACACATGACTTACGCAGTAAAATTCAGCTAAACTAACTGATTCTAATTTTTAAGATGGACTTCCCAGTCCCTAATTGCATTAATAAATTTCCAGGTAGATGATAACATAATCTAGCATCTTCAATAGAGCCACCATCTCCTTGCAGGGTTGGAAGAGCACCTCCCTCAGGTGGGGATTTCCCCCTGCACTGTTCACTCAACCTGCACTCAGCTGCTTCCTTTCATTATGCCCATTTTGCATCGTTAAGATCTGAACAAGACAGAAATAGAGCTGAGCAAACAGAACCAGGTACTTTTCAGGTCAGCAAAAGATGAGAGCTGTCATGCTCACCAGGAAAGGAAACAGATGCAGTTAGCCAGAGTGCAAATGAGTAGTCTGGAGTCAGACCCGAAATTCAGATACCAGCCCTGGAACTGTTTTTGCTAAGCACCACTGTTTTGCCATCAAAAGTTTTCATGTATTTAAATATTCATTAAGTAAATCTTAAACATTTTAAATTCTATACCAATGCAATTATTCTGGTATTTTGATCACAACTTTTTACTTTTGTCCCTATATTTCCATAAAGCCTCAAGAGATTTGTACCTACACCTTCAGTGCTCAGCTACCACAGTGTTGATTTAGACCAGCAATTCCAGAGGCAAAATCCACAAGGTTCAGTGATGATGGTTATTTTCCTTAATGGCTGTTATTTGGAGAACCAATATCATGACAACTGGATTGCAAAGATGCTGCATGCAATAGAAAATACAACATAATGTTCCATAGATTTAAAATTGTACTTAGGGCACCAGCTGCAACTTGAACAGCAGATTGCCCATACAACATCAACATCATACTTCCATTCTGCACTGCACTGGTAAAATCTTTGGAGAAGACACCAAGAAACTTCTAACTTGGGGAGAGACTTTTGGTACTCAGGCTATTTCCATTCTGATTTTCATCAAAGAGAGCTACCCTAAGTCTACACTTAGGACCCAGGGAAAGCTCGTCCTGAGTTTCTTTTGGGGATGCTCAGAAGAGAAGTAGCATTTTTTTTTTTCAGGTATTTTTTTTTCCTCTCAATATTCAAGTTTTCAAAAAGCAGCTATAAAACCTCCCTGCATTTTCAACATGGATTACATTGTGCACTTCAGAGGCTTTTGCTGTGACACTTTCATGCAGCTTGCCAAATGCTTTGAAAGGTCTCAGAGTTTGTGAACTCAGGTTCAACTAATTAGAACGAATGGAGACTTCTGGATTCATGAAAACCATAGGACATTAATAAAACATAAAGCCTAGTACATCAGTCCAGAAGTCAGCAAGTCCATTTGGCAGTCACTGAATAATGAGAAGGAGGATGAGGAATGCCAAACAGCAATGGGAGCTTGTGGCAAGAACAGTCCACTCAGCCACATATTCATTGTGGCACAGAGAGATACCCAGATTGTCCTTTGTCACCGAATCACTACAGACTGAGACTGTCTCTTGAATGGGCACTTCTGAGGTGTCATCTTATTTTCTGTGCCATTCTGCACCCACCAACCACAACTCCGGCTCAGTAAATAGAGCACTGGGATGGTATGAAGAAGAATGGAGTTCTATTTTTTCCTAAAGTCCTTTAGCCCAGTGACTGGAAAAGGAAACCTTTCCCCATGACCCTGCAAAATCATATTTATCTCTGCAGAGTGAGATTACCTGATGGAAACAAAAAACCCAGGAGTTATTTTCTTAGCAGGCAACTAAATAAATTAATCATCTCAACTGCAGGGAAAAATATTGTGTCACATATTGTTGTGGTATCCAACTGTCCCCATATCAAAACCATTTTAATTGGAAATTTTGAAGGGCAGGAACTTTCCTGCAGCTCACAATCTGAAGAAAATAAATAACAACTGTAAAGCAAGTAAGCTCTATTAGCCCCTAGCTCTTCAGCTCAGCTACTGACCAGAAAGAGGAAGGCAGCTATTCTTTTTTCGGTGTGTAATAAGAGCTCTCCAGCAGTGTCTGGACCAGCACCCGGCCCGTGGGTGGGTGAGTACGGCTGTCTGGCGTGCGGAGGCGCTGTGCTCTTACATAATCCTGCTGGGAACGCTCCTAGTGGGGGCTGCTGCCATGGACAACTGCCCGGCTTCCTTTTCCATTCCAGACTGGCTGCACAATTTGCTCACCTTCTCCTGCTTATCTGTCTCTGAAACAGTTTGTAGGGTTATTTATAGCCTTGTAATTTCGACAGGTTCTAGAAGAGGATGGGACTTGTACTAGATACTGCACAGACATAAGCGAAGGAACTCTCCAGCATTTAGGAGCTCCTGATCAAAACAGACAGCACATAAATGGGAAGGAAAAGTCTTCTTATTTAGAGTTGCTACTTAAATTTTCTATCGCTGTATTCCCCAAATGCCTTGTTCACTGAGGTATGTACACTGCATGACCTCGGGCAGGATTTTGTCAAACAAATCCACCGTGCAAATGGTGTGACAACAGGGCAATGCTCTTGGCTTCTCACACAGTCACGTTTAGCAGCAGCTCAGAGCTCTCTGCCTTGTGCAATTCACTCACTCAACACCAGTATCTGAGCTGAACAGTTACCAAAACAACTCCAAGTCAAACTTCAGGTACTGGAAAGAACTAGGAAATAATTGCCTACAGTTAATCTAAGAAAAGAAAAGGTGATTAAGAGAAAGAGATACAAGAATGCAAAAAAAGTGTTAATTTCTTAAAGCTAGCTGGATGAGATTTTGACAAAAATCACAATGTAATTGGCTATTACCAGATTCAAAAGCAGCCTTATTTGTTGAGAAAATACTGTGTTGATAATTTATACATTTGGCTATATTGAGCAGCCTGTGAGGCTGTTATTTGTTCTTTGTTTCTGCTAGATTATGAGGGTAGAGATAATCAGGGGTAATTACTACCTGCTAGGAAATATTGTAGATTATCGAAAGTGAGAAATGAATGGCAATCTACACACAGAGCACATTTCTCAAGAATATATCTTCTCAGGGCCAAGACCACATCGGTGCACTTCAGCTACCATCCCTAATGACAGGCACGAACCTTTTACACACTGCCACGACATCTCACATTTATTGATGCTAACAAACTCAGTAGAAATGGATCATTAAAAGAACACATGCAAGGCAGTCCATAGACATCAAAGTCTGCATGGAGAGCTGACAGAAAACAACACGAAGAAAATTGATGTGAGGAGGCAGCAAACGAGCAAGAGCTCCGATGGAACAGAGGGAGGCTGCTCTGTTCAGCTGCACTTCTGTGCTTTGCATTGACTTTTCACCAAGGTGAAAAATGGCTTTAATCAGGTCCTTGGGGGTCTGCGCTTGGCTCTATCAGCCTTTCTATTGACAGGTTCACTTTGCTGGGAAATCAAAGTGTGGGGTGGAAACGGCAAGATGTGTACCTTGAAACCAGAATTATGGGGACTCTTGGCCAGTGTTGTCAACAAAGTCTGTCTCAGTTCCATCGCTATAAAATGATGAGCCTCTTTGCCTGCTTGGCTGAAGGAACGTTTCTCCAGAACACTCTTGTTCTCACTGAACTGGGGATTTTTCCCACATCATCAGTTGCTAAAAATGTAATTCTGTTTTGTTGCTTTGCAATGAAAACAAAGCAGCACAATGCCAGCTACAGAGAGGAAGATGACACAGAAGAATGATAGCCTCCAACCGTGGCATCCAGCCAGGCTGCTTGAAGCACTCACAGCCAATCTGGCAACTTGAAGCATCCATCCTGGATCAGGCCATTATTCTGGCAAGTCTAAATGTCTGCCCCTAGCAGCCAGAAGCACCAAATATTTCAGAAGGAGATAAATCCTTCCTCCTTGAAACAGATAGTGAGTTGCCCTCTTTTAGGTTAAAAATTCCACTCCTAACTTCAGCCCGAGATCACTGGAGCTTAATGTGTATATTTAATCTTGAATAATTATATATCAAAGTACTCTAAAATCCTTTCAAAATCTTACAACATTTGTTTGAAAGTGAGAAGTTCCCCACTGAACACCCACCGCAGTTATTCCAGCAACCAAAAAAATTGCCCATAGCTTGGTACACAGAAGAGAAAGTATTTCCAGTTATTCCTTTGTTATTGACCATCTTTGCTTTAACACTTTAATCTCTCAGATTTCAGGGTCTTAGTGACCATATCTACGTTTGTGAACCTATACATATATAGGTTTATAAATATCTGTAGGTTTGCAGTAGTTTTACATGGCAGACACAGATCAAGCACAGTCATCTCCCCCATAATTCAGTGTTTTTAGGGTGTCCTTGGAGAGGGATGGGACAGACACTGTTTTTTTCCTTACAGTTTTCCAGAACTTCCTCATATCCAGGGAGCTCTGTGGAGTGCAGGGCAGTGCAAAACTTGTGCTTAGAGTTGGACTTAGAAAAGACATAGATTAGATCCTTCTGAAGACTGAACTTAAATCTTGTTGGCAGGAAGACCAACAGAATATTGATCGAGCTGAATTTTCCAACAGCCAAGATTTAGGTCTACTTTAAAAGAGAGGCAATTACTAAAAAAGAATGAGATCAGAGTTCATGAAGAGCAGCAAATTAGCCAGCAGTGGGAACTCCCCAGTATTTAGATTTATCCCCAAGTTATATACTATGAATCTGTACAGACAGTAGTGTCTATAAAGCAAATTTTTTGAAAATTGGAAATACCATGCCCAACTTGGAAAAAAAAAATCCACCATATATGACTTTTAGAACAGATACTTAGATGTAAGAAAAAAAAAAGAAAAAAATTGACCTTTCTGTTAAGGAAGCAGATAAGATAAGCTCGAGGACCCAGTTTGCAAACCGATGAAACTACCATTCACCTAGCACAATATATTAGCTATAATAGCATGAAAGTGCTAAAAAAAGTTGAAGGTTGGCTTATTATTACTTGAGAGGTGATGAAGAATAATATTCCACTGATGTCTGGCCGTCTAACTACACTTTTTTATCCAATATATTTTTTCCAATCTCCAAATAAGTACAACTTAGGGAATGCTTTACAGAACTCAGATATGACTTTGAGTTAAAGCAAGAATTTTCTTCTTCTAGAGACTGTCACTGTAACCAGCTGGAATCAAAAATGTTCACATTTTTGGAATCATTTCAGTTTCAGGAAGATTCATCACTGAGACAGCTGACAAATTCCTAAGGCCATGAGAAATGGGCTTTTTTTAATGATTTTGCCTTGTTCTTTTTAAGTTATAGACAAGTGGAAACCGAAATTTCTCCATATGGCTTGTTTTGTTTTCTTGGTGAAAGAAAATCTGGAGCTGTGAGGTGCTTGGGGTTTGGCTTTTGTTGTTTTTAAACAGGTACACAAGCTTCAAATCCCTCAAGGCTGAAGAATTTCTTTGCCAAATTTCAGCAAGGACAAACTATTTCCTGTCCAAAGTATAAACCTCAAAAATTCAAACTTGTAGTGACAGCAGATGTTATAATAATGAAAATGCAAAATGTTGACACTGCAATAAAATAACAGGAGCTATCTTTTCACCTCCTCACTGGGGATCAAATGTAGAAAAATATAAAAGCTTCAAATATAACCTCTGAGTGGATTTATCAAGACATGAGAAAGACATGAATTCTCAGTTTACACACTATACTGTTACAAAGAGGCTGCAGCTCTTTACCAAACTAAAACGAACTAACAGAATGAGAAATTCATGTGTTTACTATACAAAACCACTCAATATCCAAATGCACAGCTGCTCTGTTCTCTGGCACAGGGTAAGACGGTGCAACATATTTACTGCCTTAGCCAGCCTTTTCTTACAAACATTTGGTTCCTCCTGCTGGTCAACTTGCCCATTTAGTTTCACTGTCTGCCGTAATAAAGGCTTTTCCTAATAGTTGCTCCTGTTTTTCAAATCATAACAAGTATGAGAGAGTAGGAACTGGCTTTTCCATTAATTTCATTTTGGAGAGCTGACTCAGAGGAAACCCAGATAATCCTTCCCTCCTTCACTCTTAAAACTTTGAGGCTTGAATTTCCTATAGACAAGACAGAACCAGACAGTGGGAACAGCCATTCATAGGGACTTAGCTGGAATTTGTGCTGAGAGGAAACACGTATGTGTTCCCTATTTCCACCAAAAAACAAAAAGCAGGCTCTCTCAGTAAAGCAGACTTCAGCTCTGAAGGCCATGAGGGGGACATTAACTAATTTTCCCCATTTATCAAGTGACTGGTGGAAAATTTTTCCAGGCAGGTATCTACAGACACTAGAGAAGGACTGATATATAATCAATGTCACCAAATGCACAGGGCATACTTTAGCAGCAGGAACACCCCATTTCCATCACAGCAACTCAGATATGGTTTTTAAAAGACCAATAAAGCTTCACACTAACTGTTAAACAAGGCAAGAAGAGAAGAAATCACCTCTGAGTATAAACTGGGAGATTTAATGTTGCAGGCAACAGCACTTTGGTAGTTGCTTAATCATTTTAAATGGAGTAGTTTTGGAAGTGAAGTAGGTCATCTCAGTATATTTTTTGAATTCTCCATCATAGGTTCACCTCACCTGGAATATAATAGTCAATGAAATTCAATCTGTCAGGAAAAAAATACTTCAAGTTCACTGAATTTTTTCTCATCTTCAATTTTCTTTCAGCCAGTTTAGCTACACTTTTGAAATGGAGGTGAAATATTGTTGGAAAAACTACACTAGAACCACCTTTCAAACTGACTGCAATGTGTATAGCATACCTATGGCTGCAGCGTTGTAAAATTATGATAAATGACAGAAAACACAGGTAAATGCCTGTAACAATATCCCAAAGATCATTTTAAGTAAGAAAATATACTTGTGACTGTATTTAAAAGAAAAAGACTAACAGCAAACAGGGAGAAACAGAGACTAGTGCTGCCCCATCTCTAACAGCACTCAGCCTTACGTTTCATTTAAAAGGCATATTCTTGCCTGTTTAGGGATTATTCTTTTTCTACCTAATCCCCTTCTGACTACCACAAATCCAGCATTTGAATGTGAAGCCAGCAGTATCCCCTGCAGAGGCTGCAGCTGCCACTTCTGCAATAGCATTTCTTTGGAAATCAGTAAACAGCCTCACCTTTAACAATCTGTTCGAGATGGTATTCCCGGGCTGCAATCTATCCTGGTTTATGTGTGATCATTGCCCAATTTGTTCCTATTATGTTATTAGTGCTGAAAGATGTTTTCCATTAGAGGGTGCAAGCTTTCAAGTTCTTGCTGGCTAAAAGATGAAGTTAAAGGCTTTCAGCTCTTAAGGGAGAGACATATTTGCAAACATTCAGTTTTTACGGAGCAGATCTCTTTTGCACAATAGCGTTACTGTTTGGATTTTCAGGCGTCATACATGAAATGAAGCTCCCAGTCTACCCAGGATCTTCCTGCAACAGCCTTAATAGCACTGTAATACTTCACAAGAAAAAGAAGTCTGAGCAATGTATTTGAAATAATAGTTAAATACCATACTCAGTAACACCAGCATCAGCTATAGAAAAAGCTGATTCACAGGAGTAGAGGCTGGTGCTGTTTATTTCAATAAAACATTGGTTTCCAACCCAAAGGAGGTCTGGTTGCAGAGTGGCCAACAGCTGCTTGTGGCTAGCACAGGTCTTTCTCGTGAGAACATTTTGCTACATTTCATAAACAAAGATAAAGTTTGGATGTTTTGCAAACAACTTCTCCGGATTGGGTCAGTTTGGGCTTGGCCAATTGGGCCTAGGGGGAGGTCTCGGGCTGACCAATCTGGTTGACCTCTGAAAACTCTATGTATATGGAAATCAAAATAATAAAGACACCTTCTCTCTTTCCTTGTCTGAGAACCTGGGTCTTCTCTCAGCTAGCGGCTCAACAGCAACAGCTGCTCATTCCTTTTGGTTGCTATTCAATGCCAGTGTGAGCAGAGCTTGGGCAAACCACAGTTCAAAGCAGACTCCCAAATGTACTTGTCACAGTGAACACCTGGGTTGCCAGGCACATTCACAAAGTCATGGAAACAATGCCTGTCGTATTCACTGCAGCTCTTCTGTGCTGAGATTAAACAAACTGGGTGCTGCCTGTGCTACTCCTCACAGAACTGCCAGAGCCATGAGCCCACAGGCTTAATCTGGCATTTACTGTCGGGTACAAATCAATAATACAAGAATTAAAATGTATCTTCTTAACTTGCTGAGGAATTCCTTGTTCATACATTGAGCTGTCATTTTATTTCACTCACTAGGGAAACAAAACCTACATCACTATGCCAATGCCCTTTAATTTGCCTGTAAAGAAACCTGCACTGTTAAAGCACATACTGCTCCAAGTCCTTCACAAACATGTTCAGTGTCTCATTTTACAATGACAGTCAAAGTGAGGTGACTGCCCAGTATCACACCGAATCTATAAAAAACACAGAACTAGTAACCAGAACTCTCAAATTCCTGGTTTTCATGTTACATTCAGGATGGAAAAACAATTTGGTAGCAATTTTGTAGGAAGACCTCTCCCACCAATTGTTAGCATAAGCAATTGTAAAGAGAAATTGTCACAGGCCAAATATTCATGCAATTCTGTGCCTATATTGAGCTAGACTTAGGAGATCAAACTCAAAGGTTTTCCATTTCTAGTGACAAGAATTATTTTTTTCTAACATTAGGACCTTTACTCAGAAAACTGAGACAAATATTACTGAACTTGAGCAAAACACAGTGTGCAGATGTGGAAACTTGACTCCACATGCTCTGCCCTTTGTAGGAGGGATGTAGTTTCTGCCACCCCAATCAAAACCTGACAACTGTGTCAGCTTCCAAGTGACAAACACAAATGTCCTCAAATTTCAGGTTACACCAAGGCAATTCCAAGTGTGAAACCATCCAATTGTGAACTGCTATTTCCAAAGTACAAACCTGCTCCTTGTATCCATTAGAGCCCCACAGAGCTTCCTCATTCCCTCCTGGAAAATGTGCTCAATTGAAAGGAGCTATGACAGCAGCAACAGGAACAACCTGGTTCTCACAAACATATACTCCTATAGTTCTATACAGAGAAATTAGATTTTTAATTTTTTTAAAATTTATATTATTAATCAAGAGAAACATCTTTTTTCTTTGTTAGTTGATACAGCACATTTTCCCAAAGCTTTAATTTTGGCTTAATACCTAAGGGGTAAAATGTAACTTTATACTAACTTTGAAAGTTACCAATCATTTGTATGATTTTGAGACTTCACAGGTAATGAGCATTATCTTAAATACAAGTTTCAGAGGATTTACTACAAGCTTTACTATGTGTGAGATACATATAAGATAAAGTAACTTGAGAACATAAATACACCTCTTTCCCCCTAACTTTACTGATTTTTTTCTTGTTAGGTTTACCAGGCTTCATGAAGCAAACTATTTCTTTATTCTCACAGAATTTTTGGAATTACCTATAGTAATAACAAAATATTCTATCAGAGTTCATGATTAAACAGGACACCTCTATCACAGCTTCAAAGCAGAAATACGGAAGAATATAATTTTAAAGTCCTCTTTCAAATCTATACAATACGAAGTGAATGTGCAAGCCTACGCTGTCTCCAGTAAATATTTCAAACTACTTGAGCCACAAGTACCTCATCATTAGTAACAGAAGAGAAGGACTTGAAAAGGTACATATTGTTTGCAAGACAAAGACTTAAATAGACTCCAAAATGGACCATTTAAAATAAATAGCTCAACTGGCTTAAAACAATCACATATAATCATGCAAAATTGTATTTTTTACTTTAAAAGCTTAAACAAGTCACAGTCAAACAATGCTATTCCTGTCTTAAACAACAGCTGCTGCCAAAACCCAGGGCATTGAGTGCCCCTTCCCACTGCACCATCTCTTGGCTCTGGTAATTTCACTGGATAGTTCTCTCTCCTTCAACACACCCACTCGATCAACCTGTTATAAACTCTAATTAATCTTAGGCAGCTCACAAGTCTGGGGCCAAACCTCTCAAACTTGTTCCTGTTGTTGGACACTTTGCTACAAACACGAGCCAAATGCAGAGTCTCATGCTGCCTGAGCTGTGCTCAGCCAAGGTGAGGCTCCTCTGTGCCAGCTGCACCAGGCACAAGTGTTGTGGGAGCTGTTGAGGTGGCTGCTCTCATCTCTTGGCAGCTCAGTGTGCAGTCATACACTGAGCCCTGCTCGGGAAGCACTGTTTCCTCATTCCTTGGCTACCTAGAATGGCCCAGAGAGGAGTTCCATTGACAGCATGACATTTATCAGATCAAATCTAGTCTTCTTCCATGAAATACACTAATATATAAGCAAGGAGATCCACACATTGATCTATGCCGAAAGGAATTGCTAACCAACAGCCATTTTTGAACCATTTTTCCTTGGCTGTATCTACTTTCCTAAAAAGGGAAAGGTGTATGAATATTCAAAGAGGAGTTATATTTAAGTGTCCTGAAACTTAGGGGACATTTAAACAGTGCCCAGTAGTGTATGATCCACCTGAAATAAATTTGAAAAACCATTTAAGTCACTGTCCTGTAGGACAGCAGAACCTAATCCTAATTGCAATTAAAGGCACTTATATTTTTAAGTCTGAAGTCACTAGATTGGTCCTGTGGGTAGAGAGATGGGAACTGCGAAAATCAAAATTAATCACTGCAGTGATTCTAAGCAGACACCCCTTGTAAATCAAGGAGTTACTGATCCCCTTAACAGCTCAGCCCAAGAAGGCACAGGCTGGGCCAGGCTGCAGGTACAGCTTAACCTTCAGGTTTGTGTTGTGCTGCACAGGAACCTCGGCAGAAGGATGACGGAGGAGGGTCTGGGCAGCTCCCCCTGCCTGGGGTCCTTGCCTTTGACTGCAGGGCCACAAGAAGTCCTTGTGTGAACATTAGATTCTTTTGAAAATGGAAGTATTTAATAGAATACCTTGCTTTTAACAAAGTCCTGAAAGATCTCAAAAACCCCAAAATCAATGGGCAAGTTTTCCACAGATGGGATCAGCCTGGCTGGAAGTGCACCTGATCTCAGACAATTTGAGACTCCCAGTGTCTGAAGGAATGTAAGGTTTTTTAAAAACCTCTTCACAGAGTCCAAGTGCTCTTTTTACTGGGATCATAATGAACCATAACTTCCTCGTGCAAAACAATGACATGGGAAAAAAGAAACCCCTCAAAGGTTTTCTTCCAGAATTCCCAATATCCAAGACTTCCCTTTGGCTCTAAGCTTAGCTACATAAACTGTACTGACTCCTGACTGCTTAAGTCATCATCCTTACACAAAGCCATGTTTAAATGCTTTGCATTTTTCACATAAAACAATAGTTACCTATTTCAATGCTGATATTAGATCTGAAATATTCAGTCATGAGTCTGAATTTAATTATGCCAAAGGAAGTATTCTATTTTCATATTCAGAACTGGAACAAAAATATGTCTCCAACTGTTGTTACTGCTTATTCTAATGTGCTCCAGCTTTAGCAATACTTAAATACGTGAAATCCCTGGTACTGTAGGCACTCCAAACTCAGGCTGGTTTCAAAACTCTTGAACTGGAGACGAAGCAGAGAGCCTCCAATGAAGGCTGAATGGTGAATCAACTCACACTGCAGGAAATGAGCACCAAGAAGAGCCTGAGTTTTACATAAAAATCACCCTGATATGGTCACTGGCTGTAAGTACAAAGCAGGAGGCATTTACTGGAGGAAAAAATTTAGTAGTACCAATGCCAAGATTTTAATTTGGTATGATCTGTGATTGTCTCAAAAAGCAAAGAGCTAACCCAGTAGGTCATGCACCTACCTTCACATTCTAAATGCAGAGCCTCATTCCCATGGAATGGATTTTTCACCTTAGTAGTATATCAGACTGTATTAACCACACTCAGAAGTGAAGTAGGTTGAATCTATTTTAGCTCCAAACTCTGATTATCTCTGTATTGTTATTATTTATTATTTAATTCCTCCTGGACCATAAGAGTCAAAGAAAATAAATTATTATATATTTCTAAGTGTTCCCCTATTTTGATATACTATTTCAATAACACAGTAATTTTATCTTATCTCCTAGAGAGATATAGAACTGAGTGTAGAAGTAGAATATAAAAACAAAGAAATGAAGGAACACAGAGTCATAAGTTAAAAAATAAAAATATAGTTTCAGCTTCTCAAAGCCTCGGAAATTCTGGGGCTGTTTTCTAACACAAGTGTTCAGAGACACCATTATTTCCTAATAATTTCTAGAAGGCATCAACACAAACTCCTACTTTCTCTGTTCTTCTGAAGGAAAAAAAAATCCAAAACCTACCTTATTTCTGAATCCTTCCAGTTATACTCACTATTAAAATTTGCATTTCCCATTTTAATTAACTACCCCAGCAATACCAAAACCCTTGTAATTTATGACCTATATTGTGATCCCGTTATTAACCCCAATGAGTAGCTTCTCATTGAAATAGTTCTGTTCAGGTCAGTGGAATCACTTGTGTGAATGCTTTACCAGACCATAATCTGACTATGTCAAAAAGCTCTGAGAAACGTTACATGTGTTAATACTGAGCATGAAGATGTGATGGATAAAAATTTATGATGTAGAAATGCAATATACCCTATTGAATACCTACTTCTTAATATATACATTCAGATAATAATCTCATTTAGAGCCTTATAAAAACCTTTATGGAACCAGTTAGCATTTAGAGCAGAGCCCAGTGCAATGCTCCCAGCAGTGCTAATGGCCTGTATTGATCATTATAGATGTTTGAGGTAACTCTGTCAGACATTCCTAAGCCATTTCCACTCGGATATTCTGATTTCCAGTGTGTTCTGAAAGGTTAAGTTCTCCGTATCTGAAATTTTCTTTGGGTTTTGGGAGGTTTTCCTTTAAAGGTCAAATAAAACATGGCCTTGTCATTTCTGTGACCGTGTTCTGGGAAATTTACAGGGTTGGGGGTTTTTTCTGCTTGTAAGAATTCTTTTGGAGGATCTTGAGCAGTTCTATTATTTGGAACACAGAATAAAAGCAAGACAGGACTTCTGGTATCAAGTCTGCACCTGTCCACATGAAAAACTGTGTATTTGATCACATTTTTACCTTCAGAAACACCTCATTTTATATACATATATATATAAACAATATATAACTATAAAGTATAGCTATAAATATATATATAATTGTATATATTTATATTTCACTTAGGTAAGGCATTATCTAATTCCTAGTGTTCAACTTTCTGGCTTTATCAGGGCTCTCTGCCATGAACTTTCAATGTCTGGCAGGCAACTTAGAATTCTGTGAGAATTTTGTGAGAATTATATTGATACTAGTTCCTTTTTATTTATTGTGTAATGTCAAAATAATTCAATAGTATGTGCTGGTGTTTGTTAGGGTCACCATTTACTGACAAACTTCATTGCAATTTGCCTTTCTCCAAGCTCAACCCTTTACAGAACTGCTGTTGGTCGATGCCTGTGCTTTACTGTAACTTCATAATACAGAAAAATAAACATCAGCACAGAATTTTAATAAGATAGAAATAATTGGCTTTTAGATATCTATGAAAATACAGCAGACAGACAAAAGAATCATCACATCAATAGCAGTTTTTAAACTATTCTAAGCAGTATTATGGATGCTATGACCTGAGAAACAAGAAATTACTGACTGATTCACCATGTGCTTCATCTTAAAAGTCACTTCACATCACTTCAAGTACTCCCAAATTACCTTACACCCTCAATAAACTATCGGAATTAGATTAAACACAAGAATCATTGATGTTGGAAAAGACCTCCAGGATCATCAAGTCCATCAAGAATATCTCCACATCTTTTAAATCCCTCCGGGGATGGTGACTTCACTTCCCTGGGCAACCTCTTCCAGTGCCTGCTCACCCTTTCTGTGAAGAAGATTTTCCTAATATTCAGCCTAAACAAAGGCCATTTCCTCTGGCCCTATTATTTGATATCTGGGAGAAGAGCCTGACCCTCACCTGTCTCCACCCTCCTCTCAGGGAGCTGTAGACAGCCAGGAGGTCCCAGCAAGCCTCCTTTTCTCCAGGCTGACATCCCAAAAGGTCCTCCTGAACCTCCTGTTCTCCAGGCTGAGCCCCCTCAGCTGCTCCTCATGGGATTTGTGCTCCAACCCCTTCACCAACTTTGTTGCCCTTCGCTGGATTCACTTCAATGTCTTTCAAAGACCTCAATGTCTTTCTTGGAGTGAAGGGCCCAAAATGGATATGTAGATTATAAAAGACCCCAAGAACATCAGCTGTTGAAAGGAAAGCTGAAGTAATTTATGGTTTTACAGTTATTGTGAATCTGAGTTACAACATTATTGAGTTGCAAGTTATTTGTGCTTCGTAATGACAATACTCAGAATGAGGTACTCTTTGAATGAACCACCTCCAGTTACAGCCCAGCTAAAGAAGAGCAGCTATTGTCCATCACAGAACCAACTTCATAGTAATTTTTTGACTGACAGTCCCTCACCTATGTGGGTGTGAAGGATTAGATGAATACCCACTTCATCCACTCTAGACCCCCAGCACAGCACATATAACCAGTCCTATAGTCTCATCATCCCTCTCCAGCACATAACAAACTAGGAAATAGCCAACTCCAAATGATGAGGATTCATCTTGTAGCAAAAGTTATTGTAATTAGTCTCTATGTGTTTGACTTTGTGCAATTAAACTTCATTCCATTTCCATTAGTCAAGTCTACAAGGCCATATAAAATTTGTGGCTGACAAAATGAGAAAGTATTGCCAGTCCTAGAGGAACACTGGATCATAATTCAGAAATAATTATTCCCTTAAGTCTATCTAATCCTTCCTAAATTATGACCCAGTCCTCTTCCAAAACTGGTAACACTTTCTGACTTTGTGTCAGCCACAAATTTTATAATTGCACCCACTTTGTTCTTGTAACAAGGTGACTAATTGAAATATTAGACAGGATTGTTCTCCAGATCAAACCCTGAGAAGCAGCACTGGTAACCTCTCTTCATTCTGGGAACTTTCCCTTCCATATAAATTCACCAAAGCTTCTACTTTAGCAAGCTCTTTATCCACCTCATAGTTTTTTAATTAACCCCCATTTTCTCATTCCTTAATAATAATTTCCCCAGAGGAACAATGTCAAGTACTTTGCTTAAATTTAGACAGATTAGGTTCATCGTATTCCCCTTGTTTAAGAAGTCAGCTATCTTATCAAGATATTGTCTGATAAAACCTGCAGTCAATGAAACTGTATCTCATGTTATTCCATTTACCTCTGAAGCCTTGATTGTTCTTTCTTTCAAAACCTGGAGATTTTGCATATCATTGGGGTCAAACTCATGAGTTCATGCATTGCTTATAACTTTCACTTTTGTGAACACATCTCTTTTGTAATTCTCCAAGTTATGATATCAGCGTCTGAAGTGGGGCACAGCAGCAGACACAGTAACAAGAGACAGAGACTGCAGGCAGGATCAAGGCAAAGATTTAACCACAGCCCTTGGCCTCCCAGACCTGGACATTAGCATGAGTGACTGCTATATAACCCCAGCACATCCTGTGACATAAGTGTGTGCTGCCTTTATCATCCCTGAGCCCCGGTTGTAAGGACTTGTTTCTATGGAGATGTGTAAGAGCATGATGCTCTCACTGCACCTTGCTGTACTAGGAAGTGCAGTATTGTAGAGGTAAAAGATGGTCAGCTTCATGCAGTGGGAAGAATTGCCTAAAGGTGTGAAGAACAGCGAGGCTGGTGAACCTCACCACAGGCAGGATCTGTGCAGCATGTCACAATCAGCATGGAGGGTCTCACACAATGCTGCACACACCAAGATTTCCAGTGTCAGAATTGCATATAAATGCAATCTGTACTGCAAAAACAAACCTTTCCTACTATTTACACAGTGATTCATCAAAGCATCCATGATTGACCACACTTTTCTTATCCAGATGTGAAAGGAACTGGTACTACCCCAGTACAAAACAGTAGCACACATCTGGAGTAACTTCCACAAAAATCATCCTCCAGTTTCTATTCACCCTCACAACCATTTGCCTGCAGACTTTCTGAAGCTAGAGAAACACCATGGAAATATAATGGAAGATCACTCAAACATTGTTATGTTATTGCATTGTTATGACTTATTTTGATGCAATCATATATATTGCAGTTAAATTTTATTATCTAAATTATATTTTTAATGAACAGGGCCCCACTTACATTGAGTTTTTGAATTCCATTAATTTTTTTCTGTAGTAATTTTCTCCTTCCAGCATATTCAGCTGACACTACACACAACCAGACATAATAGTTTCATCTACAGTGGACCCATGACTCTGCTGTAGGATGTGCTCTGTGATAAAGTGACTTGAAAGGAACAACCACAGCTAAACTTAAAATGCAATCACTTTCTGTAGATACTTTAATATCCAGAGCTAGACAGAAGCATCTAACCACTCTACAGCACATAATGAGTAGTTTCTACCTGTGGAAAATTCTGTGTGCTCAGGACAGAGATTCTTTATGAACTATGGATTGTTAAGAACAAGTCACCCAGAATAAAACAGATTTTGTCATAGCCTGCATGAGCTCAGGAGCTCTACAGGTTATTGGTATTGATTTGACATTCAAAAGAACACTACCCTAATTCTTTCAAGAGAGCCTAACTCAGCAAGAAACACAGTAAAACCATTTAAGTCAGGCTTGGAACAGCACAATAATAGCAAGGTTCGAGTTATTTCAATTCCTGTCATTGTCAGTTAGAAGCACTAAGCACAGAGAGGCAAGTGAGGAAGGAGAGAGATTTTTGAAAGATAGGAAGACTTGAGATACTTCTTGACTTCAGCCTACTCATTGTTAATTGGTCTTTGATACACTTAAGTAAAATTCAACCAATGACCAATTCAAAGCTGATGTGTGTTGATATCCTGACTGAGAATCATTTGAGAAAAGATTAGAAGACACAAAGTGAACCCAAGAGGATGAAGTAATCCCACTGATGACATGCTTAATTCATCTGAATTCCCATATGTAGAAAGGGTAATCAGAGATATGATATCCATCAGAGATACCTTATTAAGGCCAGGCTCCCTTTCCATCTATATTTTCTTTTAGTTTTTCATCACTAATATTTTTTTTAAGCAGGGATCGTTGCTTCTCTGAAAGTTTACTTGCAATTTGAGAATGTATATTATGAGCATAATACCTTTCATGCTGATGTTTCACATAAAACCCCCAACTTCTACTAATTAAGTAAGTAGAAATATTATAAAGCTTTTAGAAGTTTTCCCAGTGTACCTGTCATTTTCTGTATTGGTTCAGATAAGTTGTTTTATACTGACTTGGAAAATAAACACAGCCAAATTTGAAAGCTTAGAGCACTTCCAAATTAAAAGTTAATTGATTGCACTTCAGACTGGGGAGGGAAAGAACATGGTATTCCTACCTAGAAGCATCCTTATAGCCATTAGCTGCACAAAGGACTGCTCCAGAGGCACCTGAAACAAGCAAACCTTTCCAGTAAAATAATGAGGAGTTTTGAACAGTTATCTGCTCCCTAATGAGAACATTTCAACCTTTATGAACACAGCAGCCACAGATCCTTTAGTCTTGCCTGACATATTGCCAGGTAGAAAATCACACCATATGTGCTCTCTGGAAGGGGAGACTTGATCAAAACAATGAAAGACAACTGTGCCAGGGGAAGCCTGGGGCAAACCCACAGAGAGAGAACCCTGCTCTTGTAAGGCCAAAAAAACCACTGTCTCAGACCTCCGGGGGAAGCAGCATCTAAACCCTTTCTGATGAGTTCACTAACAAACTCATAGAAAATATTTTAAAAAAACCCAAACCATTTTTCTCCCAGTTTCATGCCATAAATGTACCAAACCCCACAGAATACAGAATTTAGAGCAGCGCTAGATGATGAGAGCCAGGTTCACTCCTGCTCTCTTGCTCGGCTCCCTCTCCTGGTGCACACTGGGTAGTTCAGCCCTTCAGCAACACCGAGGGGTTTGCATGGCCTGAACTTCAAGCTTTATTCCTGATATTCTTTCATTCACTCCCTCCCATGAAATACCATCTCCCTCATTCTGAAACTCTCTTCTCTAAAAAAAATAGATAAATTTTGGCAATAATTCAGAATAAAACACAAAAGGTAGTGTGTGCAGAAGACATTCTTCTAGAAATTATTATCATGGATGAATAAATCCATCCTCAGCACAGGAGCCACATGGACCTCCTGGAGCAGGCCACAAAAATACTAGAAAGAAATTATAAGAAACTTTTTAGGAGGGCGTGCTACAATAGGACAAAGGATCGTTTGTAACTTAAGAGAGGTTAAATTTTGACTAGATGCAAGGAAGACATTATGTACAATAAGGCTGGTGAAACAGGGGAACAAGTTGCCCAGAAAAGTGATGGATGTCCCATCCCTGAAAAAATTCAAGGCCAGGGCTCTAAACAGCCTGGGCTAGCTGCAGATGTCCCAGTTCATTGTATGGGGGGTGAACTGGATACCTTTAAACCCAAACTATTCTATGATTTTATGTCCAGCTGCCCTTTATTTGTGCTTTTTTTTCAGATTTCTCCAAACATGAAAGAAGTGGGGATTTTTGGGAGGTGAGGGGAAATGATGGTGTGGTGAAAAGATTAAATCCTGCATATTTTGGGGAGAATTCTAATCCAGACTATCATGAGAAGTTGAAAGATACAGTTGTCCAGTAGAGAGTAAGAAGAGGATCCCCAGAGGATCCTTAGAGCCACGAGATTTGGGGATGGACTGATCCTGCTGCATCCCACACTCAGGGAACAGAGAAGTCAATGGTAATCAGAACAAGGATTCAAAGTCTCTCTTACTCACAATTATTAAGGGCAGCTATAGGAAATCTTGTCATCTGTCCTGTCAGCCTTTCATATGACTGTCCTCCACTTTCAGATTTTAAAAATGTCCAGAGTGCAAACATTATTCTCAGTGTTATCCAGCAAAGATAGATATGACAAAATTATTGTTTTCCATTTGACACAAACCATCTATTTATGGATTATCAATATTTAGCTCCAATTGCTGAATTATACTGTGTGATTTAGAGGATGGCTTTCATCAGTCCCATCTGATCTTCAACTTTTTTCTGTCAGAGGAATCAGGAGTTACAGAAATCCTCAACAATTATCAAAAGGAACATGAGGCATGAGTTACTTAGTGATGTAAAAATAAAGGCATCTATTTCTGGGTTTGTGATAGCTCCAGAGACTATTTCCCATGGCTAAGGATCTTCATTTCCATTTCTAACTCGAGTGTGTTTTCTGTGTCAAACTTCACTTACATCACCTCAGAGTATCAGAATTTTTCTGTCCCAGTTCTCAAAGAAAGGAAATTTCCATTTTGTTCTGTAGGCGTTTGGGCTCTGGTAGGACCAGCAATGGGGCTCCATTTTCCTGCCTTAAGGAATGAGAACTTCACAGTCAATCCCACTACAGTCCCACAGATCTGGTGAGGACTCAGACCCTTGCAGATGACTTCAGCCTCCTGAGGCTGTGCAATCTGAGCTCTCTACTCCACCCTCCCACCCAGCCCTAGGTTTGCTCCATGAGTAGCTGCTAGAGCTCAGCATTCCCATCTCCCTGGCATTCAAAGCATTTTGACACAACATAGTGAAAAGCAGCAAACAAATGCCTGATGTTGCATTAAGTGGAACTCTGTTCTCTACCACCAGCTGTTCAGAGGGAAAAGCTCTTCCTGGCACAGCACAGAGTGCAAATTAAAGCCAGAGCTTCTCTCCAGAAGGCACAGAAGTCCCAGCAGCACTGGCCTAGTGACCTGTGCCCCTGACCTGAGCACAGGAATGAGAGAAGAGATGGGATGGAAGGACAGGAACAGGGCACAGAGCAGGGATGAGCAGCCAGGTGTGCTGAAGTGGCTCTGGAGCACCCAGGCCCTAACCTGCAGGCAAGTTTCACTTCTGAGCACAGAACCTGCCTGCCTGAAATTTATTTAACCTTTTAAAATCTAAGGGCTGTAGTTTTTGATTTAGCAGTATTTTAGAATCTGTAAGAGATGTGATATGTACATTAAACTAAACAGCTTCCTATTAATATTTATTGTTCCCCTAAAGCAGCACAAGCTGCACAGAGAGCTCTGTGCACTCAATACCAATGAAAACCAATCAATATGCAAGCAAGAAACAACTTTTAATTTCAGCTGTAGCAGGACAGCCTCACATAAGTGAGATTATGCCAGATGCATTCTGACATCAGAGATATGAAAGATGAGATTTGCTGACACACTCCATTGGCCTGAGCCACTGTGGCAATGCAAATCACCTTCAAATCCGGAGAGCCCAGGGAACAGCAAGGACCTGATCCTCTGAATCAAAGAGGAGCGAAGCATCAGCAGTTTACTGGTGCCACTGAGATAACACGAACTTCCTCAGCTCTATCAACAAACTGAAAACAACACACACTGAATGCAGTATTCACCACAGGTTTTGTGGGGGTATTTTTGGTTGTTTGGTTTTTTTGGTGTAAAGCTGGAACATTTCTTGTGTTTTTCAATGTGGGCTGCTCCCTCCAGTCACCACCTCATCATGTATTTATGAGACTGACTTGTTTGCTTCTTCATCTCTTCTGTATCACAAGGGACTTAGTCTCAACATGGCTCTAAGGGAGAGAGGAATAGGCATACTGATGCATAAAGGAAGTCAAGAACAATATGTATTTTCAAAAAAAGACAATGGAAAATATCTTATCAAAGGTCCTAAAAGGCAAGCTGAAACAAGCTCTTATTTGCAGAAGGCAAAATACTTTACAGATGTGAAGTCTTTCCTCCTTTTATGCAATGATCAATAATATTAGTTCCCATGGATCAGACCAGGATTTCTTCTTTAGAGAAAAAAGCCTGGTTCAAAGAATATCTCCAACATTTAGAATGGACAAATATAACTAAACACAGGAATTTCCTTAGAATTACAATAGATAATTTTGCCTCCATTTTTGTAGAAATCTAATATATTTAAATAGTCCTAATATTTTAATTTCACATACGTTAATCAAAAGTACCATTCAGCATATGACACCCTTCCTTATATTTTTGAGTCATTTCCCAGGATATTCTGAGTGCTTTCAGCAAGAAGTAACTTGAACAACACATTATGTTGCAAAGAAATTCTGCAATAGGCTTTAAGCTCAATCAGACTTTGCCTCTTCATCTCTCCCAGTGGTTCTACAAAGGTCCTTCCCTGCATTTATCACAGCTGCTCCAGCAAATTGCTGAGGGATGCCCTTTGAATACCTTGCAAATGCCCCAGGACTAAAGCACAAGATCTGCAGTTGAATCTAAGATCAGACAGAGGCCAGTGCAGCGCTGGGAACTCAGCTCTGTGCCTCTCCCCTAATACAGCCACTGATCCTGGCTTGCTGAACTGAGCTGTTTTCATACCTGTGTGGAACAGCCCAACATTCAGGGAGCTGCAGCAGGAAAACATACACAGCAGAAGGGGGATATCTCCAACCAGAAACAGCTGGATGCACATCAACAATTTTCCCAAGTGATGCAGCTGGTTAGGCCAGTTTGCACACCTGTATTTGTAAATGTCAGTGAAAATCTGGATGGATAAAGCAGGAAAACTAGCATATTCAGAGAGGAAAATTATATTAAATAGCTCAAAAAGGAAGAGGCAAATATATTTACATCTCTTATGGCAGGACTGTGCTGCTTATGCCAACTCTTTTGGTATGGGAACAGGGACTTTTCAGTGTCAACTGAATTTGGAGTTGTTAACAGCATGGTCACACATTTATTAGGAGTACAACATATTATTTGTATCTGTTATGATACAGGGAGAAGTACATTTGTGACTCTTGTGCAAGAAACCAGCTGGTGACATCGGATCTGGAGAGAAACAGTGAAAGACCACACACTGAGCACAAAACAAAATATAAGTTTGCTGGTATTGTAGGAGCTTTCTCTATTTTCAGGGCAAATTAACTTTGTCCTCTCACTTTACCATCCTTCTCACACATTACCACTGCAAATCAACAAGGCCAGCTCTGGCGCTCACACTGAGCTGCACAAGGGTCTTCGTGAAATGCAAATCTGTAACAAAAAAAAGCGATCATTATTTCTTGTCCCGCTCACTTGGGCAACAGCAGTTTTAGCTCACTTTTAGGATCACATACTTCCAATGCAGACACTAGAACTGGATTAGGCAACAGCACATAAGTGGCCCACAGGGGACTTCATTTTGGAGCACCAAAGCTCAGCCATAAGGGGCCAAGCCCCACAAACACTGACACAGGAACCCACAGCAGGAATGACAGCTGTGCCTTTTCTACTTGGTGTTGAACTGCAGCCTAAACATCACAGTCACCTCCTTACAAAGTAAATGTATTTTTGCAAACCTATATTTCTCATTTATTCAGTCTTCTCTCAGAAACAGCTTATTAATGCTCTGTTCTCCAGTGCGTGAAATCTGGCTTTTCCCCGCTTCATATTTTCTTTAGTTACGGGCTTTCTGGAACAATTGTATGGATTTCTTATTAGCAGTGCCAATGTTTCATTTAAAATAGCACTAAAGACAATTCTACTCTAAATGTGTCAAAAATCAAGCTGTACTTTCCCTGCTAATCCAGTAAGTGTATCTGAGCAGCAAATGATCACTCACTGGACTTCATGTATAGGGTTCACTTCTGGCACCACTGCAGTGCTAACAAGGATTTTACTGATTTATACTGACATTTATTCCATCACAGACTCTACAGAGGCATTCATAATATTTGAGGTTTTTTGGTGGGGTTTTTTTTCATTCTTACTTACATGGAAAGAAATTATATTTTTTAGACAGTTCAGTTTGGTAGGCAGTAGATAAAGCTGCAGAATAATACATGTGTAGAAAGCACCTACCAATAAGTTTCTTCCTAAAAACATCTGGTACAATTTCCTACTAATTTTTATATCAGTTGCTTTAACTTTTCATAGTTTCTCTCCTTTTTCAGTATTGATTTTAAGTATGGTGCACTGCACAGCTAAGGAAGAGTATTGAATTACACAGATCAAGAATTCTTTAACTTATTACTGCTAAAAGCAATGACATGACTTGGTTATTCTTTATTGTGTTATGTGCTTCTGTATCTGCTGGTCAAACCTATTTTAACCCTTTCTTTGACAAGGCAGGGTCAGCCACATTTTACAATAGCTGCATTACATTTTCTGAGATTCCTTCCTGCTTCTAAGCCCATCCTGACACAGCTTCTTTTAGAGAAGGACTTTTAAAAATCCTTTTTCAGAATTAGGGTAAGAAATTCTAGTTATGCTGCTCAAAAATATTTCTATAGTTTATTAAAGAAATGCTTCAGAGGAAAATGAGAAAAAAAGCATTTTTTACTGATACTGATGGCATCAGAATGTCACCTTCCTACAGAGATACCAGACATCTATAGAACTTCTGCAGGGCACAGAGAGTCCTAGAGAGTTGGCCTGAGACACAAACTTGGGGTTCTATTCTTTCAAAAATTTTCTATTTTACCTTGGCCAAATCGCACAAACCCAGGCATTCTAAAGTTATCTGGATGCTACAAACTAACCTACCTCAATAGAATCTGTATCCTTTTTCTCCTCCTTTACTTCTTTTTAAGAAGCAAAGCCTTATCCCATATGAATGAAAAGCTAATATGCATTTTAAAGACCACCAGTTTCTCCGTAACAAGTGCCAGTGATTGATAGCAGGAAAAGTTACCCAGGTGTTTTGAAGGATCTCTTTTGAAGAATTCTTATTCTAACTTAAGGGCAAATTCATTTCTTGAATAAAGCAGTGCCAATGTCATTAACCTCACTGAATAGCAAGTCTTGGCAAAAAAGAAAACCACCTTTCCTACTACTTCTTAGAATGTAATTATTCATGATTAAAGAAAGCCAAATTAGTAGGGAATGTGAATTCAGTCCTATAAAGCAATTTCAGAGATATGAGCACCTGCACCCTCACTGCAGACAACTGTAAAAGAGAACCCTTTACTGCCTGTTCACAATTCAGAGTTACTGTGCATGGGCTCAGGAAGAATAAATGAAATGTTAATTATGTTTCTTTTAACCCAGCCCTCCTTTAATATACCTGTTTCTAGGAATAACATATCCACAGATGGTTGAACTGTTCTTGGGTTAAGAAGCTTTACATTTCCTAGCTATTAAGTCTTTCTTTTTTTATTTTGTTTCTGGGTATTTTTTTGAATTTAAGACTTCTCTTAAGGAAAGTACATTATCTATGTAAGAGCATCAGGCATACTTTTCCTTCTTCAATCCTGTTCACCTCATTGTGCCATTTCCCGCAAATTGCAAAGAAATCGAGTTATTCTAAAAATGGATCTACCAAACTCACTCCCTGCATTTCAATGTCAACATACATTAAAGTTATCAGGGTTATTTTTCCTCCTCTTTTCTCCTGGTTTACTGTCTGATTTCCCTTCCTTTCTGAAAGTGGCCAGGCCATTCTATAGCTGTTTAGTTGTCTATCTTGTACACATAAACAACAATTAGAGGTTAAAAACACAAATGTTTTAACCTTTCTGCATATGCAAGTAATCCTTCCTCCATAGAGACCCTGATATTCTCATACCTTTTTAACTAGTTCTTTATTCACTGCCATGCTTTACCTTGAAGGTTCATAACTTTTATCTTGCAAAGAAGTCTGTCATTGTTTCCACTGGGGTTTACCATATTAAATTCAAAAAAACTATTAGTCCTGCAGCTGGCATTGAAGTTGGTCACTTATGCAATTCCAAGTGCTCAGTGCTGAGGTCACACTCTGCTACCAACAAACACTACTACTGGGAGGAAAGCAGAGAAACTGAAAACAGGAAGGAATGAAATACCAGCTTCCAGCAGTACTGAGAGGGTGTGGACTTCCTGGAGCTTAAAAAAAACCAAAAAAACCCAAACTATTTGTGATGAGTCTCAACATACCTCCAGAAAAGTCTGGGTAGGACAGAAGGATGAAGAGCAGGTTTCATACATTCTGTACTTCACTTTTTCTATCAAATTAGCAGCACAAAGAAATGACACCACAGAAAAGTTACAACACCCTATGTAATGCAATTCCTGACTCTGCAGGCACCAGGATCCACAGAGTCAGACATGGCCCACTTGTGCAAGGGTTAGTCACGGACAACCAATAACAGGATTGAAGCTCTGCTGAGGTATAGATACTGAAGCCTGGAAAAGCTCAGGGGATGATGGGACAAATGGGATCACTTGTTTGGATTTTTGTTTATTTGAATTACAGATGCCTAAGGGGGAGAAAGAAGCAAGCCAACAAGTCTGCTCTGCACTTGATGAAAGTTTTCAGTAGAATTACTGGGGTTTTTTCCCTTCTATCCTTTTCTAATCCAAGAGGTATTTAGGAAAAATCTTTTTAAATGGGCTGAATTTCCTTCTCCTGCTGCTGAAACAGCTACTAGCTAACACAAGCCTTAGCTTTTAATTCTGACAAACAAGGTATGCAAATCATGATGTTCCTGTCTGTCTTGCTGCATTACAAACCTCACATATTATTACGATTGCACAGTTAGAGAAGTTTTCTTATTATAAACATCTCCTAGATTAGCATAAGCAGTCATTAGAGGAAACAGTGAAAGTGCTCAGTAGAGCAGGAGGAAAGTGAACCTGAAAAGAACAACAGAGGTAATGCAGATAAGCAAAACCATAAAGCTCAGCAAAAAGACTGGGGCAAACTGCAAGCACAATGAGAGCTGAGCTAAAGAGGGGTACTGAGATATCTTCTGAGACTCTCTTGGGTCCCCTGCAGACAAAGTTTTATTCAGGGGCAGAACTCAACCACTTTGCCCAAGAACCAAACCAGCAGTAGAAAAGGACACAGGTTTCACATTAAGGTGGAGAGAAGTAACTAGTCACACCTTTCCCTCCCCTCTCACCTGAGATACTGAACCCAATATGAGGACACACTGTCCCCAAACATCTGAACTACCTCAGCACTTCCCCCAGGACTCAGTGAACTTGTGAGTGGAATTCTGTCTTTTCTTTCAGAGAACATGAGAAAGCTTTAGGAGCAATATCTCCCTCCTGAATGGCTTTTGATGTAAGAGACAACCATAGCCTGAAGTACAACTAGACAGATGTGGCTTATTCTGAGGTTTATACCTGCAGCTACAAAAATATGAGCTAAAAAAATCTCAGGGACTGAGCCCCTCCTTTGCATCCAGATCATTTCATATTCCAGCCAGTTCCCCCATCCTCTGATCACATCATTAATCACAAGGGCCCCATAGCCAACAAAATATCCTCTTCTTCCAGAGGAACAAAACAATCCTGAAAGGTCAATAGAAGTACCAGCATGAATCATAATAGCAGGCAATTACACCTGCTGCAGTATCAACAAGGTACTCGGCAAACGGCATCAGAAGTTGCTTGATCAATGAGTGAAGCAGAAGGACAAAGGGGCTCATCAGTGACAGCCGAGGTGACTGACAGCTCCAGCAAATGCCTTGGCTGCAGGTGCTGGAAGTTCATCACCATTAATGGCAAGTTCCCAGCCGCAGGCCTCACTTACAGAATCCCAGTGGAGCCAATGGGGAGCAACAAAGATTCCCGCTCAGAGCTCTGCAGGAACACTGATGCTTGGGGGTTCGGATTCAATGGTGCTTTACATTGTTGAGGATTTGGACTGGTAATTCTAACTGCACTCATTTGCTCAGTTTTTGTTAAAATCTTACCTTAAAGTCTATTCTCTTTGAGTTAACATCAAGAAGTTATCACAAGGTATCAAACTAGTGCAGGAAACCATTTTAAATGGGTGAGTGTGACTGGAGCCATCGAGAGAAATGTGATATATCAGCTTTTACACACTCACAGCCTCTTCTCCCTGTGTTTTACCGCAGTAAAAACTCCCACCTGCTTTAGCCACTTACACACACATTTAAATGCCTCATACAGAAATGGAGAAATGTTATCCCACCTCTTTTGCAAACTTTTCTTCTGTATCAAGTAACTCAGCTAAAAATTTTTTTTGCATATAAAAAATAAATCACTCTGCTCTTAAGCATCGCTCACAAAAGAACAATCCTGCAGGAAGGGTCAACATGTTGACAAGAATTCCCTAAAGAATTATGGATTGCAGAATCAAGCACTAACTTTCGCAATCCAATTACAGCAGAAATTCCAATTGCTATATGAAAAGTTATGTCTGAAAGCAACACAGAGACAGTTTTCACTTCTGAATTTCTGCCTCTCCATTCCTCTCTTTTCATGCAGATAAATTAACTTGTCCTTGTCATCTTATTAGCCAAGAAATTCGTGCAATATCTTACATATACATAATTTCTGCTTTTTCCTTTATGTTGGATATATCAATTTAGACATATAGTCTCCATCACTCATATTTCCTGTTCAATATACACAAAGTAAAAGTAATAACTGGGTATCATCTCACATACTGTCTGGGTCTTTTCTGAAAATAAATTATTGGCAAACTGTTGAATCTCACTAAGAGGTTTTGCAATTTCTATTAGAGCATGCAAATAACTGTTCTTACTTATGTCACAAAAATATTAGTAAAAAGTATTTTTGGAAGTCACAGAGCAGAAAATACCTGTTTTTTTATAAACCATGAAAACATATACAAGAATATAGTAATTAACTATATGCATAATTACATTTAATACAACTGAGAATGAAGTTCTTCTAAAACCCACTTGACGCCAGCGTGACACAACTCTCTGTTGATTTAAATGGTGCCTTGAACACACTGCAATAAATCTGCAGCTTGCCTAATATTCATCAAAAATAGGCAATAGATGAATGCTCCACTGCAGCAATCATGGTACATAATTGCAGTAAAATAATAAACAGCCACTGCTTGAATAATTTTTATAATTTGATGACAACGTCAACTGTCAAAAATCAAACAGCCAAATACTTTTTCTCCTGAATAAAATTTAGGGAAATGAATAATATTTAAAACCTCATGCAAGTGACGTTCACAAAATATTTTTCCCATTGTTGAGCAATAACTTTTTTATTTTATTCAACGAAGTCGCAGTGTTGCTAGGACATTTATGTGGCAACATTTACCTTCGTGTACTCTTGTTAAAAACATTATTTCTCCAAAAAATAGAACACTGTAAATTGGATAGATTATTTCTTGAGGGCAAGGAAAATAATGTTGTTTACTGCTATTTTTCTAGGTTTGTACACATAATATGACTCTGAAATTAGCTCCTTGGGATGGTTAATCAAGTCAAGTAAGCCCATTCATTGTACAGCAGAAGCAATAACTTGTGTTAATTCCATGTTAATATCATTTTGCCTGGATTTTTTCAAAATAGACGAATTCCACTCTATTCTGGGGCATATGATGTACTCTGTGCACATACTGAGCATGCCTTGATAACCAGAGATTCCATTACATGTTTAGTAATTGACTATTCAATAGAGCATTGATGCATTTTTGTCTGGAACTAATTCACCTTTGTCTGTGGATCAAGAAGTACAGTGAATTACAGATACAGTCTTGAAATGTGTAAAGGCCACATGCTTTATTCATCTCATGTTTTTTAAACTACATATTCATGACAGGCCCTGCTTGGAAATTAATATCCTAACTTGGATATGCTAGTATATATACAATATGATTTATTAGGACAATGATTCATTGAAAAGCACCTTGAACCTATCAGGGAAACAGCACCTTCTGTAACAGGCTTGACCTCAAAAATAAATCACTCACTGCTGTATTTGCAGAGATGTGTGTGATGTGTCACACCAACAAATAAAACCTGTGTTTACAGTATTTAAGATATCAAGTGTAAAAAATCCACAGAAACTGTTGTTGTTACTCAGACACACAAATATCTCTGTGGTACAACAGTAAGCACAAGAAGAAGAACTCTGCACTGTTCATGCAGAGCTGTCACCCCATCACTGCCAATTTAAGAAGAAAAGAGCTGAACAGAAGGCTTATTCTCAAATGTAGGATGTTCCATCTCACCAAAAAATAAGCATCTCCATCACCTTTGTTCTCACCAAACAATTCTTACCATGGTCAATCAGCCTGGGTGGTTTCAAGCACAAACTCTCTGATCTAAGTCTCACAACCCCATTGAATTCAGCCAAGAATGAAAAATAAGACTGAAGAAAACAAGCTCTAAAATTTTCTATAAATGACATTTAATCTCAAGGACAAAAAGCTGTCATTTTTCTCCATTGGGAAAAGTTCTCTTTTAGCTGCAAAGTAACCAAACTACTTTTCCATGTTTGGCAGCTGTATGTCTAAAGGTGAAGTTGCTGTATATTATGTCATTCAAGCCAGCACATTCTAGGGCAATAAATTCACATACAAATTCTTTCTGTCACTTTGCCCATCTGCACTATTGGCCCAATAGTGCCTTTGAATTTCCTCCAACTATAAGCATTGCCTAATCCCTCACAAGTAAAGCAGCAATGCCCTGAAGTAAAGCATATGTTACTTCTATAGTGATTTGCAAAAACACAAATGTAGATTTGTCACCAATGAAATCAAGTGAAGGATTGCTTCTAGCTAATAATCTTACCTGTTACACTACCTTGTAACATAAACAGGCTGACATAAATCTTGTCTTGGAAAATAACTGATAATGTTGAATTTAACATTTTAAGAAATTTCAGATTCAGACTGTGGTGTTACTTCCCCCGTATTATTATTAGCGACTGTTTATCTTCATAAAATTACAGAGGATATAACGAAACATCTCTTTGCAATCTTACCTTAATCTTGCCGTCTTCCCAGCCGTTCTTCCAAGCATTCAGTTTTCATCACTGAAGGTGTTCACTTCAAACCACAATAGACTTTCCCTCTCACTTTGAAGTTCTTTGTTTTCCCTCAGAGGGTTTAAGAAATCCTTTAGAATACAAAGTATCCCCGAACTCACACAAACTCAGGTAGCCCCAACCTGATGCATTTGTTAAATTCTACCTGAGGAGTAACTACAGACATCCCCTGTGTTGGATAATTGGCCCTTCATTGCTGCAATCAAACCCAAAAAAGAGAGGTGCTCTGCTCTGCTCTGCTAAATAAGTGCTTTTTTTCACTCACCTGTGGCTGCTGATGAGCCACATAATTTCTTCACATCTAGGTAAGTAATGTCAGCTGCAAGCCGTTGGCTCAGCTTAAGAGGTGGGGCTACTACAGGTACCCATCATCCTTTAGGTCTGGAGAAAAAACAAAGTAAAACAAAACACTGAAAAGACCTGAACTAGGATTTTTAGGAACCTATATTCATTGTTTTCTAACACATTTGAGATGTCTAAATTTTATTTCCCTGTGGACTGTGGGTTTGACTACACAGCTATCGAAGTGTTAAACAGCTTCATTTGTGATTGGATGCTTGTCTGTGATTTTATTTCATCTTTTACTGCTGGGGCCCTCAACAGGCAAAGTCAATTTAGCAATTTTCTGAAGCAAACAATAACTTACAAGATGTGAACTCAATTCACAGTCCAGTTGAAGTGTTGGGAATCTCCCCAGTGTTCTCTCCACATGTTTAATGTGGTTCTGCTGTACTGAGGAATATTTCCACTCTTTCACACCCTTCTTTGTTCAGCATACCTTTGCTAAGTACTATTGATCAACAGTGATTTATTTTACTTCATGTTTATTTAACAAGATATGCTCTTTACCTACTTGTGTGGTGTTACAGCCCTGATATGCTGCACACTCACACCTCCACTTCTGTTTTTGTTGGGATTGTGGTTACAGATACACGAGCAACAGACAGTGGACACTGAAGATCTTAATTACACAGCTTGTTTCTCCTTGGCTTTTTTTTTCTTCAGGACAACTAATAATCATTTATAACACAGACAGCTGGGGTTTTTTCTGTTTCCACATAACTGTTATGTTGTCACTGCATTTAGTAAAACACATCCAGTGAAAATGCTTTCAATTGATGAGTTCAGGAGATAATGCTGGTTCTGCATTAGCTGGAAAATTACTGACTTTTCCCTGCATGAGGGATGCTGCTACCTAAGTGGATACTTCACCTTTTAAAGGGCTTATTACAAGGTTGGCTATATGCTGTACCATTATGCAGGAATTTTGTCTTTCATCAACAACAATGGCAAGCAGCAACACCACTCTACAGCTCTAGAGACTCTTGAGCTGCTGATGGCCTCTAAGTAGTGAAAATAACCAGCAGTTTCTCATTCCTGACTTATTTTGTGATTTTCATAGCTGGCTCTTCTGGTTCTCTGTATGCTGTCTAAATAAGTCAAACGCCCCATCCAGGATTAAAATGAAATTGCACTCAGAAATATGTGGGAAATGAAGATTTTTATGAAAACATTCATATCTTTAATAAAAATAGACCAAGCTCAACTCATCATTTCTGCCTCTGTTTTGAATATGCATTTATTGTCAACTGTTAGCACATCACAGTCAGCTACACTATTTTGCAGTAATAACTAACAATGACAGTTACACAAGGCTCTCCTGAAGGAAAAAAATCCTGACACAGCAGTAATGAGAAGTTAAAAAAAACCCCAAAAAAATCCTAAAGAAACCACCAAACGCTTAGGTCTGTTTTCCACAGAGCTTCATATAAAATATTTTTCTCTGCAAGGCTTTATTTCACCAGTGATCTCTGCAGGAAGAACAGAGCTCCAGATAAAGTCAGGCAGTGCTGTTGGATTCTGAATTGCCTGTATATGGACAAACCAATTAGTGACTAGCAATAAGTCATCAGGTGCAATTGAAAGGAATATGCAATCTGGCTTTCCCTTTCTCAAGAGGCACTTATCTTCTCATCTATTGCTGCTATAACTTGAAACTCCTCTGCAGTTGCCATCTGGCAGGCAAGTGTGGATCTGTGCCTAAATGAGGCACAATAAAGATGGATGAAAGCCTTGATGCTTTGCTCTGCACAATACTGCTTTGTAAAAGATCCTTTATATTAAATGATACTGAAATCAAGATTTTAAGCATTAAATTTCTGCCTCATTGTATCATTTCAAAGTTTATATAAAACAGGTTAAATAATCTTCTAGCCAAGTAATTAAAAACTAAACTGGGGAGGGATGAGAGAAAGAAATCCTCTAGCTGACACAGGTAACAGGAAACATCATTTAAAATGGGTAAAATGTGACATTTACAGCACATTTAATTTTTATTCTCTAAAGTACAATATTGAGTGTCCTAAAAAAGTGTACAAATATGAACTTTTTTTTAAATTAAAACTATATTGTGCCTCAGCATTCCTTGAGGAGGCGGTCAGTATCAGGTAGCCAGGGAAGGCAGGCACTGACTGGCACTGAGGGACTGCAGCTGACCTCCTTCCATGCCTGCTGAAATTGTACAGCTTGCTGAGAGCCTGAGCACTGTGTGGGCACAGAGAGAATTCTCTGGTGGGAAGAGTGACACTGCAGTGCCTCCCCAAAACACAAACCCCACCCTCGACTGACCACTTTGTTGGGCCACAAAAAACCCAGTGTACTAACTGTAAGATCAGTTATCAAAGGGAAAAACCACCTCAATTTCCTCCTGACAACTCGAGGAGAGAAGAAAAGGAGGTTAAATGGGGAAACTATTATCTATGAGTATGGTTTGCTCTCAGAAAACAGCAACAAACTTGAGTATTTCAGCAAACCTGTGTGGCTGTGGCAGCAGAATCAAAGGCTGGAGTACCTCCATTTCTTAGAGTGGGGAAATTATGTGCCTTTTCAGCAATTCCTCTCAGAAAAGCAATAATGAAATCCACATATTATACCCACCTTTTCTATGTCACACAATACAGTATTATGGAGAAGCTATTCTAAAAATTACAGAGCTCCCAAAAAATGACAGCTCTGTTTCACAACAAACCTTCAAGGTTTGAAATTAGTCTTTGCTCTGCATTGAAAGAACACAAAATCCTCTCCATATCTTTTCAGAAGGGAAATGTGTCAGATATCCAATTTTATGAAAACCCATATGCTTTCCAATGCTAAACTCATCTTCCTTTCTCTCAGCCCTATCTGTGCAAGAGATCAGCGAGCACTATGCAGTCAGAATGTTATCAGAACAAATATGCCACCATGGTAGATTTCAGTATTGACTCATGCAACATCCAAACTAAAAACAATTTGATGAAAATCATCAGCACAGGACACATGAAGATCCAGCAAGTGCCAGGGTTGGACAACATCACAGAGAGAAGTTTTAACTCTGCTGGGTTACCCATGTTCTACAGTGGGGATGTTACAGCACCTTTGCTGTACAGAAATATATTAAAGTAGCAGTAATTTTTTGGTTTGGTCCTTTCTGAATTAGAATAGAGCCACACCAGGAAAACAAGAATGGTTTCCTTTTGATAATGGTATTATTCCCACTTTCAGCTCAGCATAATTATTAAAACTCAAACTTCCAATGATATAGAGGCTTTAGGTAAAGTAAAGCTGCTATTTAACAGAAATGGTGCTGTGGTTTCCAGTACAATTATTAAAAATACCTGCAGGGAAAATTCTGTAGGTTACAGAAGAACACAGCACCATGCTAACATGCACCAACAGAGATCCCACAGAATGTCCGATTGAAAAGCAAGGTGTCAAATGCATTCATAAAATCCACTTGAACAAAGCACTGTCAAATTCCTTACATTAAAAAATTGATTTGTAAATGACCTCACAAAATCTCTCTTGAGCTGGTTACATGTTGTTATTCTTGCCTCCAGATACAACCCTGCAAATTATTTTTAATTGTTATTAAAATACCAAACAACTGTAACATCAAGATTTTATCAATCACTAATACCACATACTGTGCTGGAAAGATAATATGGAATGTCATCTGAAACATTATGCAAACAAAACAAGCCATTTTAGCTTCACCAAAATTCAAAATACAAGCAAGTAAAGGCAGTGACAAAAACAATTTATATGTATTGACATAACTTTACAAACAGTAGAGGATTATGGAGAGGGAGAAAAAAAGAACCCAAAGCAATTTACAATGCATGTCTGAGAGACTCTCTAAGAACAGAAAGAAATGAACCAAACATTTCATCCTGTTCACCTGTGACATAAAAAAAAAAAAGAATGTTTTGATTGTCATGGAACCTAAAATAAGAGAAAAATTTTGTTTATCTCCCTTTCTCTGTTTGTATTTTATCTTCTAGATAAGTCTTCCTTGCAGCCAAGTTAAAAAGTTTTATGATTGGTTTTGAGCCTTTTTAAGTTGGTTCAGGCTTTTTTCTCAGCTTTCAGACAAAGCTTTGTATTCTGCCTTGTCTCTACCTCAGCTCATTTATCTTCTGCAGCTTCAGAGGAATCAGCACACTGGAGCCTGCTTTGCTTTGGTTCTGTACTGCAGTTTAGCCTTTTGATTCCTACTGCTTGCCTCAGTAATAATAGATTTGCTAATGTTTGTCTTTAATTCTAATACCAATCAACCAGTGGAATGATTTTCATTTGCAGGAAGTTAACATTTTCTTGCCCACCCATATTTGTGATGTTTGATGTCATGTTCAAACTAACTGTAACTGCAGCACTTAAGTAATTTAAAGATAAAAGCTTGTGCATTTACTTCCCAGATGAAGCCAAGTGAATGATCACCAATACTTCACACCAATGCTCTACAATTCTGTTATGGAGGGGAAAGGTTAATGAACACTTCTTTCATGTTGCTCTTCTCTCTCTTGTCCCAACAGAATTTTCTTCAGATCTGAACTACACATCAGTACAGAGCTGATGCCAAGAACTAAAAGATTATGCTGACATGCCATGCTGCTGTTTTGGCGGATTTGACAATTACAAGGCCTAATTCTACAGCCTCAGTGTGCATAACTTATGTAAGACCCTGGGAGTTTTGCATCTCAAGAACTGCATCGAATGCCAAATTTTCTTACAACAACCAATTCACAGCATCTGGAACAGCTTTGGCTTGGAATTCCATACTCACAGTTTCACACCTAGACATGGGTATTCTGATTCTGATTTATAACTCTTACATTTACAAATGTAAGAGTTATGTTTTACTTAATACTAATGTAAGAATAACAGAATAATATGTTGCTCCAAATTCCCACTGAAACTAGGCCAGAAACACATGAAAATAATTGTGATAGACTAGAAGCTAGTCCAGCAATTACCATTATCTTTAGAAATTGTCAGAACATTACATGATTCTGTTGTGAAAACTTTGTCTTCACTTAGTTGCTGGAAGACAAGTTTTAATTAGATCATCTTTCATAATCATTGTGGGACTTCCTGTGGTCATTTGTTCTTCCCTTGCAGAGGGGCATCTCAGTCTGATACTCATTCCCACATCATCCTTTTTACACTTCACTTCAGGCATGTTTGCAACTTCACCCATTTCAAGAGGAGAATACAGTTTAGGATCACACCCAGTGCTCTGTTTGTTACCATCAGCAAATTATTCTCAGTTTTAAAAGCATTTTATTTATTAAACAGTTTTTTAAAAACTAATGTGAAGTGGAAACCTTATGTTTAAAGGCAGCAGGCAAGAAATGCTTATTACTACAACTGTGATTCAGTTTACAACAAAATTGGTGAAGTACAGGGTAGTTCCCACTGAGATCAGTGGAGCCACAATAATTTGTGTCAACTCAGCACTTCATCCTTAGTTTTCAAACTTTATGCACAAGATTTAACTTTTGGACTGGTTGTCTTTTCTGTAAATGAAGGACAGTATTTCCTTTTCTAGGGAATCTTATATGTACACAAAACACATAATGTAATTCAAGCTCTAGAAAGAGGAGGTTTTAATCCTAGCTACTACTTTTCAGAAAAAAACTTTATATCTTTAGTAAGCCTGGTCAGCCAAAATAAATGGTCCATTATTCACGGGATGTAAGCATCATAAAGTTTTTTTAAGTGGACTTCTGTCTCTCTAAGGGAATTGGAGAATCATTCTTTTCTATAAAGTTCTAGTTCCCTTTGTAAGAAAGATTATTTATACGGACACATTAGTTCATTTCAGAACTGCCAATCTGGCTTTTCATCATTGTATAATCCCATAGCTCCTAAAAGTTGAGCACTGCTTATAGGTAAGAAATTGCTTATGTAGTCTTCATCCAACATTTTCCCTGTTTTAAGCAATCACTTCACCACTAACAATAGTACTTCCCCAATATCTCAAGTTGCAAGTTGTAGTCTACGAAAAATGAAACTTCATGTAAACAGAGCAGGTAAGACAAGCAAAGACAAGCACAGAAATGTCATGGAGAAATACACAGCCACACACAGGCAAACAATTTCAGCACTGCCCACACTGCCGCTTTATCCCCCTGATGTTAAACCCCAAAAGGACATATTCTGCTCCCAGTCTGAAGCTAAAGCCCCACTGCCAAAAGTGATTCTTGGCCAGCCTCCAGAAAGGGCAGTGAAAGGTCTGAAGTACATCCCATGGCCTCTGTGCAGGACTGAAGCTTCATTGGTTGCATGTGCCTTTCACACAATAAAGGTTAAAAATGCATTCCACAATCCTACTGATTTTTTACCACGATATCAGACAAGAGGAACAGTTATGTTTCACTTCAACATTATGAAAAACAGGATGTTTGTGGTAGATTTTGAACCTAACTGGTGACATTCTGACGTCTCAAGAAACTGGATTTTATGTGCCCAAGAATTAAAGAAGCAAATTATGTAAAACTCTCTGGACTTCACTTTTTGCAAAATCTATTTAAAACACATTTCATTACATTTGTGTATTTCACAAAATATTCCATAGCTGATGGAGAAGAAGGTGACTTTGTGAGGCCATTCAATACAGAGAAAGCTGAGCTTCAGGAAAGGAGTAAGGTTAATGTGTCTTTACAAACAGACCGTTAGAATCTTCTTGTAGATAGGGCAAGGGACTTACAGATAGGGAAGTAACAGAACAAACTATCAGTTCTAGCAAATGTTACTAATTGGCACGGACTCTTGCTCAGCCAAGGCTGTGTTAAATTCCTGAACTTAGAGAAAAAGAACAAAGATTTAAGAGAACTATGAACAGTGTTTTGTTACCTTAAAAAAAAAGGGGGGCGGGGGGCAGGTACATAGTCGAGGGAGACATAGAATAGGCAATTCAGGACGTCTGTACCTGCCGAGTACCTCAGCCAATGGGGAAAGGAAGAGGGCGATGTGGATGGGAAATTAGGCTAAAGAGATTGTCTCTCAACAATTTGAGAGACCCCAAGGGAAATGCCCCACGGCCTCTCCCTTTATCATTTCAACGAAGGTACAGGACTCCTCTGTCTCCTTTTCGGCCATAAACCTCTGGCGCCCTGAATTTTGCCACACATTCATTACTCCAAGCCTCGCAAGTCAACCTTCACGGCGCTGTTAGCTCAGCCCAGGAGCCGCAGGGCCCGTCCTTAATTCCAGCAGGACGCCCAACAGTCGGGACGTCACCTTCAGGTGAGTGAAGGAGGGACTGTGGCGCTGTTGGGCAGGCGCGCCGTGCGGGTTGGGAGCGCAGCCAGCCCGAGCCAGCCCGAGCCAGCCCGAGCCGCTGCCGCCGGCAGGGTGAGCCGAGGGCAGCGGCACCCAACCGCCGGCTGCCCCGCTGGTCTGCGGTGAGCACGGGAGGCAGGAAGGGAGGAAGGAGGAAGGGAGGAGCTGCTGGGGCTTCGTGGGGAGCCGGGAAGCGGGGAGCGGCTGCGGGGTGCGCGGGCTGGGGCGGAGCTGCGCACGGCGCGGAGCGGAGCGGAGCGGGCACTGCGGGCAGCGGGTAGGCCTCGACAGCCACCGCCATATAGACATGTACGTTTGCATATATATGTACATACCTGTACAGATATTCGTGTCTTTAGATATATATTTGTATCTTTAAAACAGAAGCCTACAGCTTTTTATCCCCTTCTCCCCCTCCTTTCCCGAACACTTCCCCAAGTGCCAGTGACAGTTACAAGACAACAGTCTGTGTGGTTTTGGGGTTTTTTTCAATCCGTCTGGCTTTCACTGCTTTTACTCATCTTTCTCCACGACGTTAAGAAGGTGTTTTCCCCTTGTGCTAGAGCTGCTGTTTGGTTTGATAAACACTCGGTGATGTTTGTTTTCTTTAAGCTTTGCAGCAATACAAGCCACGTGAGCAGTTCATGTTTCAGGCACCATTGGCTACTGAAGTCTAGTTCCACTGTGGAGTTCTACCAGTAAACTGCCTTCGTGCCTTTAGCTTCAGAAATGCAAATTTTAGAATTTAGCCTGTCTGTGATAACCTAATTAGCATTCAGATGATCTAAAAGACCTTTGAGAAGTCCAGAGATGTCTCGGGGGCACTGAGGATACAATAGGTGACAGTCCTGTCAAAGGGGAATTTGAACTTGTGCATTTTAAAATAATTTAATGAGACAAATTGAATTCCATAGCAATGGTGATTTCTAAAGACTTAATTCATGCAATGTTTCAGTTACTGCTGCTGCACCTGATGAAACTGGCAGATGAAATTGGCCAGGTGAAGCTGTCAAACCCCTGCCTGCTGCCCTGGCCACGGCAAGTGCCATAAAGAACTGCCTCAATCTCATCAGCCAACTTCACATCTGTGTCTTTTCCCACCGCATTGTTGATTTAGCACAATTACCACTCAAATTACTGTGTGGATGTCCCTTTGTTCACCAAGCACTGTGCATTTTTCTGAACAATAACCAGCAAGAAAAAAGAAATTACCCGTAGAGGTTCCCAAAGTATAATGGAGAATTTCAAAAACATAAGAAATGCGATCTGGCCCCATGATCTGTCACAGGCAATGGAGAGAGGAGATGTGATGTAGGGAAGCTAACTTACCCCTTAGCTTCCACTGGTGTTCCTGCCACCAGCAAGTGCCTCCTTAGGAACACCATATGTGTTTGAATCCCCTCCTGTGCACTTTTACCTGTTCTACAATTTCTTGTTGCTTTCACTGGCTGCCCTCTAGCTCTAATATCGCAGGGAGAAGTTTTGCACTCAATTTAACCACTGCCTTCATCATTCTGTAAAACTCAGCTGTAGCCTCCCCCAGGCTCCTCCTCTCCAAACCAAACAGTCCCAGACATTCTTTCTGCCTCTCCTGGTCAGTGGTAGCTCCATTCACTTGGCCTTTTGAGCTGCCCTGGCGGTCAATAGCTGCTCCCATCCAGCATTTCTGTAGTGCTAAAGCAGTACCCTGTGTGATGGGCTCACTTCTTTTCATCACGAGGCCCAGCATTTTGTTGGCTTTTTTGTCTGACACCAAAAACAAGGGGAGGTGCAAAGTTTTGTAGCTGGTAAGACTATATGGTTATTAATGTATATTTTAATTGTCATAACAATTTATGAACATGTAGATAATAGTTGCAATGTGACTACACTTGTATTTTCATTGTAGTTGTTTCAGAATCTCACTTCTTTTTCTTTGGATAGATAGAAAACCCTGCATAGGTGAGATGCTCTTAAACAGAAAGAAAAACATTTTAGACAACAGGCAGGGCACATAAATAGTTGTATAAATTCTGAATTCTTTGATTATACAAGATGAATCAAGGAGAGTTCTAAAGTAATCATTCAATTAAAAAAATACAAAGATAAGCAATGGAACTCTTGAGCCTGGGAGCCATTTACTTAAACTTCTTCACTGCTATGCAAAATCGTCAGTCTTATTAGGAAAACTGACATATTAGTGCAAGAAATGCACGTAATGCTTTGCATTTTGATGGCTTAAAAATGTACCTGTGAATAGGCTTTTGACTACGGAGTATGCTGCACTTTGGGTGACCTGGATGTTACTGAATGGGTGCAGGAGGGAATGCGGTTTTGAAGGGCTTTATATAGTCATTAGTGACCTCAGCTGTTGAGTTGGGATTGTTGCCTCTGGCAGTAACTTACAGATGAAGTTTCAGAGGAATATGAGACCTATATTGCACTTAACAAATGCAGCAGTTCCATATATTGTATAATTCCTTCTTGCTTCCCTGGAGGTGGTCAGGTACACCTCAACACTTAGAAATACAGCCTTCTTAGTCATGATTTTAGGAGGTTTGTTTTTAGTGCTTTACTTTGCTAGAAGACATGTTCGCTGTAACTGTAGAGCCATGAGGTGTTCATGATGGCAAGTAGTTATCCCTTTTCTGAAACCCAAAAGTAAGCTGTGGGATATGGGATGTATATTTTAACTTTGGTCTTGCTGTATGTTCTAGATATCCTGCCTTTTGCCCTCGTTGCTATATATGATTATTTTGCATCTGAGTGTTCTGCTGTAGTACTTCTAGGGGTTTCATTAGCTTGCTGCCTTTTAAAACCAGCTTTATAAGAGCAGCTTTTGGTGATTGAAGCTTTTGGTGATTTTCTTTACCACTTAAATTTATCTTCCGTTTGTATGCGAGGTCTGTTTCTGAGATTTGCCTTAGGATATGCTAAGTGTGTTTTGCTAGTTGTAAGAAGATTACAAAGATGTTGATAGATAAAAAATCACTCTGAATAGCTTCTCAACAGGAACTCTTGAAGTTTTAGCAAGAGTTTGTTTTGACAGACAAGTTGGTGCTTTCACTAATTCGGCAGTTTGTTTGCTTAAAAATAGGCACTGGGAGTTGCAGTTCTGCATGAATCCTCTTTTCGTGTAAATCAATATATTGTTCATTGTGGATGACTGACTCATACATGCTAACAGAAGGGGACTACTGGTTTTACTTAGAATACTTACGACAACTGCAGAAGAAAAAAAAGCTTATTTATTAGTGTGGTATGGGCACAAAGAAAGGAGGGGAGTTGAGGGTCAGATGGTGAGTGATCACTAGGGATTATTGGAGAAGTACTTAGAATGATCATACTGCAGTAACTGCAAGATACCAGGACATGATTGAGTTCTCCTGGTTTGTGGAAATGCTGTAAAACTGTGCAAACCAGTTCTCTCTGGTTTGTGGAAATGCTGCAAAACTGTGCAAGGAGTGCTGCTGTGTAAGGCCACTGAGATCCTGCATTGCCCAGCAAACACTGCATGTGAGGTGTTGGCCAATCTGGTCTTTTTTTTATTTATTTTCTGCATGGGTCTGGGTTAGTGGAGTATCACTGGCCTTGTAACCAGATGAAAGTGCTACAGAGCTCAATGTCTCAGTATTGCCAAGTGTTTTATGGGCAGTTGGAATGTAATTAATGCCTTTTTTACAAAATGGGGATTATTTCATTATTTTCCCAAAGAATACAGGAAAAGAACATTAAGGATGCTATGCTGTGGCTTGGCTTTGCATGTTTACTGTTTAAGGACAGCAGAAAATCTGAAACAGTCTTGGAAAATTTAGCAAATGCACAAATAGGGATGTTAAAATTATGGGAGTTTACTGTTGATGTGCAGGAATGGTGGTTTCTGAATTCCATGCTGCTGAGTTGTTGTATTCCTCATTGCTGTTCTGGCAAAAGGCAGCCTGTAAGCATGATTATTTTGCAGGATGATTAACAATATTAATAAAATATTCCTAAGATTAGTAATGCTAAGAAAAATATATAGGATATTATCATGGGAGTCTCTCTGTGGATAATTTATTGGCTGGACTCTGGGATCAGACACTCTCGTGCCCTACTGTGTAATTCTAGTTATAAACTTGCAGCAGCCCACGGGCTTAAAAAAATGTGTTGCTGACTTGAATTCACAGACACTCTTTTGTGTGTGTTGAAAATACAATCTTTTTAAGCTTGTGCTAAGCAATAATTCTGCTCAAATTTTTCACAGTTCAAAATCGTTGAAGGCAATGTCATGTTCATTATTAACTGGAGATTCAATATTTGCATGTATTTCAGACTGCATGAGTCCTGTGCTCAATTTATTATTTACATTTTTTGGTGCTTTGTCCATGTGTACTTTTTGTGGTGATTTTTCTTCTTCAGTGCCTTTCAACTGCAGATTCTCTGTATAGTGGAGCAGAAAGAGTTGGGATTGGAAGCTGAAAACAAAGGACTAGTTTTTATTCCAAAGGAAAAACTCATTACAAGTAAAGGCAACTTTAAGTCATGTTTAGGTTGATTTTAGAGCTGTAACTGATGAAGAAGGTTTTGTTGGTTCTTCTGTGGAAGGGAATTTCCCCATTGAAGCAGCCTGAAATAATGGAATGGCAAAAGTGAAGTATTGTGTGTGTGATTTGAAGGATTATAATCTCAGGAGAGGAACAGACACTTCTGCTGAGGCTGCTTTCTCTGCTAGCCACCAGGGCATTGGAATTTGGGCCACAGACATACTGCAGTTTTCTGTGAGGTAGCTTGTTCATGGATAACTTTTTGTTTTGCTGGGAAATTTGCTGCCTGGACAGAGAAGAAGAAATAGTGAACCCCCAAAATGAGCAGATCTGTCTTAAAGAATCGTGTGCATTGTTTAAAGGCAATATTTATTGTGCCTTGAGGCATCTTTAAAGTTACATGTGAAAAAGCCCAGATGATTTTTAATGGGTTATATAAGTTGCTGCTCTAGCAAATACTTCGAGGTGATCGGATCTTGGGGTTTCTTTGAAGCTGCAATGGGACTTGCATGCTGTGACTAAAAGTCTGGTGTGGGGTTTGGAAGGAGAAACTTCATAGTTCTGACATGCTGAATCTGAAAGGAAATCGTGTCCTGTCATGTGCTTTGTTAATGGCTTTCAATGAAAGTCAAAGAAATGGGGTGCACCTGAATCAATAGAATTTAATACTAATATGACTCCCCATGTGGCCCTGAAAAAGCTGTTTTAGAGGGTTAGAGCATTGTATTGAGCTATGTGTAATATATATGTGCTCCTTGCAAAATTGTTCTTGGCTGGAGTGACTAACTTTTTGATGAGTAAATAAAATGCTGCCCTAGATTATACGTTTTTCATTTTTCCTCATGCAGATACATATGTTCATTATTACAGTGAAGGTGGGGATATACAGGTAAATATTTATCACTGTTCTGGAGTATTGGGTTTTGTGACAGCACATGCTGGGAACATACTGACTGGAGTGACTTGTGTTATGGCAGGAGCTCTTATTATTAACAGCGTGAGAAAATCTGATACCCAGTCATATTTTTAAGGGATATTTGTGTGCCATGGTTTGCTATGATTTGGATCAGCTATTAAATGTACTTCTTATTTTCTGACTTTGAAAGTATGTCTCACAGCTGTAATATTCTTAGTGTCGCTTGGTGTAACTCAGCTGGCCTCAGTGCATCTACATTAATTTATATGAGGTACTGATGTGGACCAGTAAAAGAATGGAAATGGGCAGCTTTGAACTTGTTTAAATCTATATTTCATCTAAATTAATCTAGACTCACCCTCACAGGAGGAGATAACACTTTTAATCCTGTGCCTGGATTTGGTTTATTTCTGCTTTTTGCAGAAATTTTCCCTCAAGGGTGAATGCCTCATAGCGTGCACGTATCAGTGTCTTGTTCTCCAGTTTACTAATTTAACAGCTCATGAATCAGACTGTGCTGCTCAGCACCCCATCCTGCTGCTGATAATTAATCAAATATGGCTCTAATTACAGACTTTTAGCAGAACTTAACTGTGGTCATCTGTAATGTCATCTGCTATTGACATATTGTAGGAATATAGGCAACAGGAAAAGAACTTGCCAGAATTTTCTAATGAAAATTATAACTATTTGTCCATCATTAAACCATTTTTATATAGCTTAAGTTTGGCCTCCTCATCTGAAGGTTACTTCCCTTTTCTGCATTGCCACAGGATGTCCCTTGTTGCTGGAAGCTTCCCAAACTGCAGCCTCTTAGGAGTGAGGGCACTGGCATTTCTAGGAATACACTGCTTGGTCAGGGCTGTGTCTGAAATGTTCTCCAGTGTTTGATTTCTCAAAAGAGCTTAGCTGAGAAAGCAGTTAACTCTTCCTTTTTCTCTTATTTTGAGTGGTGTTCTAATGATTTAAAACCCTTTAGGTAGTTAATACCAGCTGAGCTAGCAGCTGAATCATAAAGTTTGATTTGAAATATTAAAAGTTGTCCTAGACCTGTTGAATAGGTTTAGGGTGCACTATATTGGGGAAAGTAAAAATAAAAACACTGATTTTTTAAAATTTTTTTCTATATAGGTATTTCATATATATATATATGGGGTGTGTGAGAGTTTATTTATGTATAGTATCTTCTGAAACCCTTTTCCATTTCATGTTTATTTACTATTAGTACACTATTGGGTTGTTATTGTGGCTCTTTTTTTTTCTTTTTCTTTTTTTTTTTCTTTTTTGTTGTTGATTTAATTTTTGAGTTTCCATTTTCAGTAATGTCTGGTTGTCATTAAAAATTGCATGTCGAAGTCTTTCCCTGGAGTTTCCAGGGTATAAATGAGTAAGACCTGCAATCAAAGCATCCAACACCCTTGTTTCAGGTGAGGAATAGTCTATAGAATTAAAAGCAAATCAAAATACATCATTCAGTTGAGATGTCAGATAAAAGAACAACTATGGAAATACCACACTGCACTTCATCAGAACAGAAGAGAGCACAGGAGAGCTGTGAAGCAGCCGATGAAAGAACTCCCATTCAGATGTTAATGTTTTGCTCAGGTTCAAGGCAGAAAGACCTGTCCCTATACAATGAAGATGTATTTGCAGAATTGCTGATGCCAAACAAAGGAACATTTTGGGTTTGGTTTTCCTAAATAAAGAACCTGTAGATTTTGCTTCTGGTTTTCATATGTGAGTTTGCAGGTGTCTACAAAGGGACAGTAAATGAGAGAGAGCAGAGTGCTGTGAAAGGAGCTTCCTACAGCTGCTCCAATCACAGACCATACAACTGTTGCTAACTTTCAATGGCTCTACAGCCAACAGTCTTTTCTGCCCAGTATATCTCCCCTAGCATGATGAAAGATAGGAGAAATGAGGAAAGTAAAATAAAAACATTATAAAACAATTGTTATATTCAGTACTAGATGCTGAAGGTACAGATAACATTCAGTGCTTCAAGTATTTTTCTCTGTAAAAGTTTGCAAACTGCTAACAAGTTAAAAATGACATTATTAACGCTTGTTGCATGGTGCACTCATTGCTGCTCCATGGTACAGTCCCAGTCTTCAGAGCTGTAAATCCTCCATAAATGAGCTGATAAAGTTGGCAGCTATTAAACATCAACTTGACATTGATTTAACCATTATTGAATTTTTATAAGTCAGAGAAAGTGGAGGGGGAGGGACTGTAAGAACTGGGAAGAGTAAGAGGTAGGCTCTGAGCTACAGGGCTTTGGTGCAGTGCAGATGGAGAATTAGATTTGGCTAATCACAGCACACAGTCTCTGCTGGGTTTGTCTGTTATCCCAAGACTGGCTTCTGAATTCTGGGATGCAAGTGTCTTCTGCTGGAAGACTTCCACTTGATGGAGAGGGCTGTAGGCCAGGGAAAGGGAGGAGAGTAGTGTACGTGTGATACATAGATGTGAGCATTGCAGAGATTTCAGGTCCTAGGGAAAGACACTGGATTTGCAGACAGGTGTGTGGGACACAATTGTTTTTATCATGCTAGTTACATTCTGGATTAGTTGTAAAAAGAGTTATGCAAATAAGCAGCTCCAAGCACAGTGGATTTAAACTGATTTCTGCCACATTTTCAGTAGATGACTGACAGCTTAACTAAATTATATAAGGGTTGTTTGTAAACACCCAGCCAAGGCTTCTAACGGCACTGCTCCGCACCCATTCACCCCGTTCAGAGCTTTTTAATGGCCCTGGGGTTTTCCTGAAACAGCTGTACTTCCTTCTCCCTGCTGTTCCCTGTTGTTTATCCACTATCCATTGCTCTGCAGTCCAACAAAGGAACTACACAGGCAAGTGCTGATAATCTGGCTGGACGTGTTTGCCAGCTGGCTGACCCCCAGCTGCTGCTGCCTGTCCAGCTCTGAGGGAGTCAGACCTCTAGGACTAGGTGTTGCATGTGAGGTTTTGTCACGTGTTCAAAAAAAAAAAAATCTGCTTTTGTAGCAGGCCTGTGGGTTCCAAAGTTATCAATGGACAGAAAGAACAAAACCTTGTTCTCCAATAAAAGCAGGTTAAGAATAAAAAACATGTAAAAATCTGTCAAGTTTTTAATGCTCTTGAGAATATGAAGTATGTTCTAGCCATGTCTGTGTGTAGGGAAACAAGGTGTTGGTGTTCTCCAAACTAATACCCAAGAGCAGCTGTGTTTCTGAGCAGGCAGTTGCTGAATGCTGTGACAGGACTGATCTCTGGATACTCCACTGGTGCTCCAGAAATACCCAGTTCTGAAAGCAGTGCTCCTTTTACTTCAGGAACAATGGGCAGACTGCTCTTTTTCAAGTTTGTCTTTTATTTTAATTTTTTTTGTTCTTCAGGGAGGATTTGTAATGTTTTGCTGTCAGAATGAAGAGCAAGATCCCTGTCATCCTTCTGGCCTGTGGCTCCTTTAACCCCACCACCAACATGCACATGCGTTTATTTGAGCTGGCCAGAGACCACCTGCACCAAACAGGTCAGTGAGGGTTGGGAGCATCACACACAGGGGTTCCTGGGAAAAGCAAGGAAGAGTTTTGATACTCACTTAGATAAGCATTTACTTTACTGCTGGCTTAATTTCAGTATTCTTTACTGATACTAATACAATTTTCATGGTATATTCAATACCATGAAAATTTTCATGGTATATTCAATATAGAAAATCTGGTATTACCTCTTCATTTGGCTCAGTGTACAGAAAGATATAATGAGTGTTCATGCAAATAGAGTAAAAGTTTTACCAGCAGTTTTAGGATCCTATTTGTGGAACTGACTGAGCCTTATGAAAGAGTAAGGTTAATAATTTTGAAATTTAGGAAAATAATTTATGTTCCAATTTCATGCTTTTGTGATACAACGTGTTTTAATATGAAGAAGGTTTCCAGGTAGCAGTTTTGACAGCCAGAGGAAACTGGAGAAAAGATGAAACTTTAATTATTCATTATCTGTCTTCACTAAGAGGCACTTTATCTATCTTAGAAAAAGATCAGAAAAGCGAGATGTCATCAAGCTAGAATGTTTTGGCAACAAAGGAACAAAGGTGGGTAACATCAGGAATTTAAGCAAGAATCAGAAATGCTACTGGAAAGCCTTGAACTCTAAGTTTGATCAGCTCCTTAGTTGCTCAGTGGTTTATCTTTCTTTTTTTCTTTCTTTTTTTTTTTTTTTTAAATCATTATTGGAATCTGACAGAGAAGTTCCTAGGGATGTGGTTCAGTAGGACACCTGAATGGCAAATAATAGTGGAAGGAATTTGGCTGTCAAATTGAGAGGGGGGAGATAACCTGGTAACTCATTCATAAAATTGTGCAGTAAAAGCAGCTGCTACATACTCAGAATATACTGTGAGAATACTTCAACTGTCATGAGGAGGAATTACAGAGATGGCTCTGAGGGCAGCCTCTACAAGTCTCTATTGTCCTATAACTAAAATTATTTTCATGCTTCTACAAGACTGGAAATAAATGGTTAAAAACAGATTTTAATTGACTTTTCTCACTGTAGTTTTATAACTGATTCTGCTGCCCAGGTATACAAGGAGTAGAAAGGTAATATGAGACCACCTGGTAATTCTGTTTTAGGTCATAAATTATAGTCCAGTAACATTTCTTTACTTTGAAAGAAGGACTGAACTGGGAAATGAACTATTGTTCTGTCTGAATCAATTTGATGTCTCATCTGCTCCAGGGTCAGTGTAACAAAACTCCACCCCTTACTCAGAGCAATTTGCTTGAAGTCTAGTAAAAATCATATTAAAAACAAAGTTTTGAAAAGTTGAAATGGAAATTGTGCATTACATTACACCTAATGTCATTGCTTCGTTCTGGATGGGATATGACTTGCCTTTTGGCTTCTTATTTTAATTTGTGAATACTTACAAGTAACAAGGGCTTTATGCATTAAAGAATCCTTCTTTGGTGTCTGGTTTGCCTACAGTGTTGTCTTTGCACTTTCTGAATGCTTTACCCAGATGTCTGCAGAACAAGAATCCTCAGTTTGCTTGCAGAAGCTTTACCCAGATGTCTGCAGAACAAGAATCCTCAGTTTGCTTGCAGAAGCTTTACCCATCCCAAGCAGAGGTGGCTTTATCTGAAGTAACTCCAAGGGCAGATATATCTGTTTGTATGGATGGATACACAAATCTCATATATGGCCCTTCCTGCAAGTGAAGATAGTTTCTCAAGCAGAGGGGTTGGTAACATGCTATAAAAATGACTGACTCTGGATGCCTGTTTTATAGCAGAACCATTCCTAGCCAGGAAATTAATTGGTCATTCTCTCATGATTTCAGCCCTGTTTCCACTTCTGAGGTTACACAGGGGAGGAGAAATTAGAGATTACTTGCTGAGAGGAAGCAGTAGCTTCAGACTGGGAGCTGATGGTGGGCCTGGAGAACAATGGTTATATCAGACTAAAGCTAGACTGACTTGAGGTAGGAGTCAGTGATTGCCTTCTCAGAGAGAACAGTGCACTTTGGAGCTGAGATCCACCCTGGATGCCTGAAATGAGTGAGGAATTAATTAGTGTGAGGGGCATGTTTCCTAGGCTGTGGGAATGGCTTCACTCTGCTGCTACTTCAGGAGTTCTGCTCCATCACAAATCAAGCCAGAATGATGGGTTGTGCAATAGCTTGGCTGGAGTTCACTCCAGTCACCAACCCTGGAAGTGTTCAGAAGATGTGTGGATGTGGCACTTGGGGACACGTTTCAGTGCTGAGTTCATGGTTGGACTCAAGAGGGCTTTTCCAACCTTAACAATTCTAGGATTCTGTGACTTCAGAGTCAGCTTCACTGTTTTAATGACATGACTACTCTTGATGTGCATCCTGACTGACATCTCCAGTAATTCTGACTGCCAGCTTTTTGTACATCACTTCAGTTTCAAATGCTGCCTAATCTTATTTTTCATACATCCCATCCCTATTTTAAGTAAGACATTTTAATGGGTTTCTGATGCTTTAAGTGCAGTCTCATTGCCACACGTCAAGTAATTCATCCTTTTTCTGTTAATATCATCCAATAAATCTTGTCATGCTACCTTTTAAATAGAACACACATAGCTGTGTGTGCCTGAATGACTCAAATGATTCTCTTTATCTGGATTTTCTATCTACTCATGTGAATTTGGCACTTTGCACATCCTCACACATAGCTAACATTTTCTGAGATTCAACCCCTTGTTATAAAATTGTGTTTTGAAACTTGCATTGACTGTGACAGTCACTTTACAGTGTGTTAATACCTAATGTCAGGTGCTTTTATTTCTCTCTGAATGTATTTTCACTTGACCATAGAGACCAAAGAAATAGCACTAAGACATTTTTAATCTTGTCTCCCAGGTGTTGCCAGGGGAGGATACTTACACCACCAAGTTTCCAAGTAAGGCCAAAAGGGATAGAGGGTACAGGAGGAGGGTGTGAAAGACAAGATGTTTCTATCTGTGACAAGACAAATGCAAGGGAGAGGTGAAGGATAATGAGTTACTGTCTTATGAAATCTGGGGAAAAATGTGACACCATTAATGGGTTGTGTCAAATGCAGTTCTGGACAGCAGAGCTGAGAAGGAATAATTATCCACAATACTTAGCAGCATGTTGGGAAAGGAATGAAGTGAGACAACACTCAGGCACCAAGTCCTGTTGCTGCTGCTCTGGACATTGTGGAAGGAAGAGCAGTGGGGTCATTCCTGGTCACTGGGCAGGATGACACCAGAAAGCTGCAGAGTTTCCCAGTCTGTTGTGAATTTTCCTGTGACACTGAGAGCAAAATGAGTAGTGGGTGAGAGTTAAATGGGTGGAACCGTTTAATTTGTTTGGTTTTCTATAGTATATAATTTCTCACAGTTAATTTCAGACTTATTACCTGAAGAAATTAATCTTCAGAAGTCCCACCAAAATACACAAACAATTTTACATGAAACTGATAAATTTGATAAATTTGCTTTAGTATTAATAAGCTAATTAAGCATTACAATTTGTTAGTGTTTATGACAATTATCAGTGACACCTTTGTAACAGAAAACTAAATACCTATTTTCCTTAATTTTTAAGGAATTAATCCTTATTTTTAGGGAATATTTTAACATGTTTGAGGGACAGTTTTTGTTTCATTACTTTCGTTATATTTAGTTTTCTAAGCACTAACCAGTTCTCCTAAACAGAATATAAGTTTGTAGCAAGAGGAATTTTTTCCTGCTTTTAGTAGGTATATTTTGAAAAACAAAGCCATTTAAGGGCCTGGAGGGTTTTTGCACATATTTAGGACAAGCAATAATAACATACTTAATGATGAAAACAGATAGAATTCCAGAGAAATAGAATTTGAAGGTAATTCTGGACCAAGAAAGGTTTGAAGCTACCTGGAATAATTTGTGTGAGAGAGAATTGCAGTGGACATTAAGAAAAGCCCTAAGTTGACAGAATTTAATGGTTTTGTGTTTGCATGTCTGCCAAAATTGAGGGGCATATTCAAATAGGTGAACTTTTAAATTACTGAATAGGAAACAAGTTATTTAGAGCCAGTAATAAAATTGTTTCCTGTATTTTGACAGGTAAAGCTTGTGTTTTTATGTGGAATGCTCTCATGTGCATCCTGTTTGCATAGTGCTGGGTTACTCAGTTGTGAATATTCTCAAACCAGTCCTGTGTCTGACTCTCTGAAGTGTTACCAACCTCAATTTTTCCCTTCCAGTTGGTTTCATTTTTGCTTTGGAACAAGCTGATATGGCGTCAGAAGCTCTTACCCCATTTATGCAACTTCAGGCCACACTACAGACTGAAATAATTTAATCTCACAGGGCTATGGCAGATCCATATAATTTTTGATTAGCATGATCTCACAGAAATTTAATTTTTTCATTTAATACATTCAGTTAAGATATAAGGGGACAACTTATATCTGTAGAAACTTAAACTGAAATGTGGAAAATCATTGTATAGGAAAAAGCTTTTAATAAGGTTAACACAGTTGTGAATTCAAACTGTAGTTTCTTTCCTTTTAAAAGAGAAATGGATTCAAACTGTCATTTCTTTCCCTTTAAATGATAATTTTTATAGCACTGTATAATATCAGAGTACAAGAGAATAAATGTGGTCCATAAATCAAGTGAAATTATTTCCAATTTCAGATCAAGAGATGGACTTAATTATATACACATCTTTGCATGTTTCTGCAAAATTTTATCTTGCTCATTTTGCCTGTAATGAGAATATTTTAAAACAGAGGATGGTTTGAGCTGACATCTTAAAAGGATGTAAATCTCATTGAATCTTACTGCTGGTTTTTAAGTCCAGTTTGATGAAGTTCTTTTGAAAATTTTATTATATCAAAATAAATGTCTCATTACTAGACTGTCGGAATATTAAACTGGCATGTGCCAGTATCAGAAATACCAGGGGTATTGTTTTCCTTACAAAGCAATAAAGGTCGCATGCTGCATTGAAGTTTCTTTGTTAAAACAATTGAATTAGAAAAAAGGAAGAGGATTTTTTCCTTCTTCAGTATCATATTTATCATAGTTATTTTAAATGCGTGTGTTGCATTAGAAACAATTTTGCTTCATTTCTGATCCGTTGAAACACTTTCTCTCCTCTCAATTTCTTGAGGGTTGCAGCTTATAGCAGTGCTTTATTTTTGTTTCCTGATTTGAGGCCAGAACTGCAAAATCTAACAAGAGTCTGTTGTGTTAATGATTTCATTATGTTACAGGGGTAGAAAAACAGGGGCATATTTTCAAATATATTTAACATGATCAGCCAGATAGAAAGGCATTTAGTGGCTGCTAAGCTGATGTGTGGAGCACAGTGCTCTAAGTCTCAGTTTAGACTCCATTAGCCCCATCTTTGTGTTTGAATCTTCTGATTTGTCTGGAGCGCATGAATCACAGCTGCAGCAATATGGTGGAATTCTTGCTTTAACACAAAGAAAAGGCACAACGATTCTGATAAATAACAAGCACCAGATCTTTGAGAAAAAAGTAGTGCTCAGTTGTCATCCACTGGTCTGGCTGTGTTAAAGCTGTACTAACTGGACCATGAAAATTAATTATATCTAGCAATTTTGATAGTTTGTGACATCAGTTATGATTATCTCTACTTGTTTAAAATTGTCTATTCACCCAGCTTTCCTTTTTGGATCATGTAAAAGGATAAACATTGATAATAATAGTGAGCAGGGGAACAAAATGTTTGCATTTTAATTTTATAATTGCTGTTGATATGTTAAAAACAATACCCAAATCGAGTCATTCATAGCATCTTAATACTTGGAAGTTAACTATGGAAATTATCCTTTGAAAAGGTTGGACTAGGTGATCTCCCAAGGTCCTGCCCCCTAAATTTTCAAGATTCTGTGAAGAGGAAATAATTTTCTTTTCTTCTTTTCTTTTTTCCCAAAGGAAGATATCAGGTGATTGAAGGCATAATGTCTCCTGTCAGTGATAACTATGGGAAGAAAGGCTTGGTTTCAGCAAGGCACCGAATAGCGATGGCTAAACTGGCCCTGGAGACATCTGATTGGATCCGGGTGGATCCCTGGGAGAGCGAGCAGGAGACATGGACAGAGACAGTGAAAGTACTGAGGTAATTACATTCTCTTTTACCTGTCTTTATGAAATTACTGACTGCCAGCAATCTGCCAGGCTGCCACATTAACGCACAGAACTTGCTCCTCTAAAACACCAGGAATCTCTCATTTGCTAGTGCAGAGCAGACAAGCTTTCCCTAGACTTGTGCAATAATCACAATGCTGCCCTAGTGTCCTTTAAGTAGTTGGATGCATGCAAAAAGCCTCTGCAAAATTATGGCCACTGCAAGGGTTTTGCAGGAAAAGTTCTTGGCTCTCATGTTACCCTTCTTGGGTTTAGTCTCTAAGCAGGTAATGGAGAGATTGTAATCAGAAAGTAAGAGTTTACAAATGATTCTGTTCTACAGGAGCATCTCTGTTCCAGATTAGCTGTGTTAGCAGTATTATGCCTCCGGGTTTATCTATTCTCACATCTTTGTAAAGTTTTCTTATTAACTCTAATGGTGAGTTAAACCCAAGCCGTAACTGCTGATGTTTTCTTCAAAATCTCAGTTTGCTGTGGTTTTGTGTTGGGAGGAAAAGTTAAACAGTTTGACCAAAACTTGATGCAAGGACCTTGAAACATATCTTTTCCCATATGGTAATAAATTTGTTACGGGGCAGGGTATGAAAACACAAACTTCTTGTGCTAACTGCTCTTTGGAGAAGGTGCTACAGAAGGTAACATACAGCATATTTGCTGTAGACTTCCATGAAGCCTTTCAGTTAAATGGTAGGAACTATCACTGATTCTTCATTTTTATCCCCATTTTCTAGCTTACTTTCTCAGTGGAAAGAGGTGTTCAAGGCTCTAAATAGTGCCTTCCAACAGCTGCCCCAAAAGCTCTTGTGTCTCTGTGTGAAAGCAGTTAAAAGCCAGGCCTGTTACTTTACAAAAGCATCCGTAAGAATTCAGTATAAACCTTCTAAACAGCTAATGGAGCCTTTTAGATCTGCTTTTATTTGCTTCACTGAGGGAGCACAGACATCCAGTTGCTCCTTTTGCCCCTTCCCTCCAGGCAGCAGAACAGGATCAGGGTGGGAGGTTTTCTGTCTTTGAAGAAAACTCTCTTCTTTCTCTAATCATAACTGTATATCCCAGGGTGAGAAATCAACAAAAGGTCTGTCCTACAATATTGGCTGGGTAGGGGGGTTTTGTCTTAAACTTCAGTTCAGTCAAACTGTTTCCCTCGAGAGAAGCAGTTCCAGATCTTACAGATCAGGTGATCCTGTTTTGATCTTGCACAGCTCCAACTGAAGTGAGTACTGCTTGCAAGATTGGGTTTGTAAATTATAAATCCACTTCAGAATTCTTTAGGATAAGAGTTGCAGTAAATAAAAATGGATCATTTTCTGCTCAGGCAAAGTAGTATCAATGTGGTATGAACAGCCAAGCTTCCCATCTGCCTAGAAACTCAACCTCTAGTTTGATTAATAAATTCACAAAATGTTAAGATGGCTGCTTGTTAAGGACAGAAATTAGCTTAAATCTTTTTTTTTTCCACAAGTGTTCTCCTGTATTAATGTGCTGAACCAGTGCCATAATGTAATACTGAACCCTGTCCTTTGAATGGGGAAGCAGCATTCTGATGAAATGTATGTGTTTGTGCTTTACATTGTATTTTAAGTGTCACAGGTGAAGAAAAAAAGATGAAATAACAGCTGGCTTTAGGGCTAGATCCTTACTAAGTATAAACAGGCAGTGGTTTATTGTTGAGCTGTTCTTTTTCTCGTGTTTTCAAAGTTAATCTATAGGTTCTTCCCTCCTCAAAGAAACAAGGACTAACTGCTGCCTTCACTATAAGCTCCCTCAGGTAGGAAACTTCAGTACCAATACAAAGAGATTTTCCTATTGCAAGGCAGAGGTAAAAATCATTATTGTACCTAAATGTCTCTTCTTATCAGTATTTTGAGTTGTACACTTAACTGCAGTAGAACATTTTGTCCTGAAACACACGAATGCCCTTTTCCTACAGCACTTGTTTTAACTGAGTGCGATAAAAATGTCACATTTCATCAAAATCTGTAGATCTTGTAGAGGATCCCAAGTAGTTGTGACATAAAAAAATTTTAAGCAGCAAAGCTCATATCCCACTTATGGCAGTGCTATTAAATGAGTATGGAAATTTTGGAGACTATCCCAAGGCTTTTTTTAGAGAGGAAGAGGGAACATAATAGAGCTGTTTTCCCCTTACCTGCTGTTTGTATTCTTCGTAGACAAGGAAACAGTATTGTCAGTAAGCAAAGAACTACATCCATTCCTCTTGTGGATTTGATTGGCATGCAGCTATACTACAGAGTAATTAAAAATTGGCAAAGGTCTGCATTTCCCAACTTCTGTTGAGTCGTGCTTGTGATTTAGTTCTAGAGTTATTCAAAGCTTCATACACAGTTGAGAAAACACTTAAGAAACTGGCAGATGGGTTTGTCCTTTTTGCTGTATCTAAAATAATGTAGCCCTCCCTGCTCCAGCCCTTGGGCTGCTGAGCAGACCTGGAGCAGCTCAGATTTTGCAGTGTTTGTAACGTTAGTCCTGCAATGAGCTCTTTGCCAAGCACTCTTATTTTTGAATCATGGCCCAAGAATGTCAGAGCATGACACAGCCAGTGTGCTTGACTATACATAGCACCAGCCTGTTTACAGCAAGACAGGATTAAAATTAGAAATGTGGGAAGGCACAGACCAAGCTACTGGTACCTACTCTCTACTGCCATATGTCCCTCACCTCTTGGCTGTGCAGTTTCTTTCGCCAAGGGCTGAGCAGCAGAAATCACTGGAGGTTGCTTTGCAGCCTGTCTGGCTGTAGGTTCTTGACACATGTGCAACTTATCCCTGTGGTTGAAGTATTTGCATGATTTGAAGAGTGTACTGTTAAATCACTAAACTGTCAATTCCTTCCTTACACCAGACATTCAAAGGGTCAGCTGGGGCTTTGTACATGCACTGAATCCAGACTGTTGTTCTTGTAACTTAGAATCTTTGCTTTGCTGCAGTTATCTAAGAGCTGATGGTCACTGTATATGTGCTACAGAGAGATTAGACACAGATTTGATTCTGTGTCTGCTTGTCCTGTCTAACTAGGAGCTTGTGTCCTGAAACAGTTTTGGCTCATGCAAATAAGAGCAATGCCTAAGCCTGGCTCAGCATGGTGCAAGGCAGGGACTATTCTAAACAAGCAAGGCTGTGCTGGTTTGAAAGGAAAAGGCCACTGCCATGAGGTAGCAATACCAGTATTGCAGGGGGGCACCAGGGATCAGGAGTGGGGAAAGAGTGAAATGACAAACCTGAAAAAACTGACAAAGGGATCCTTGCCTCCTTTGTGGATCTGAACTCAGTAAAATTAGAAGCACAGCAGATGTCAAAATCTTATGAGAATTTTTAGTCTCGGAATTTTCATTCTTTTAGTTAAAATCAAAGGGAAAACAGGAAGGTAAAAATTCAGGGAACATGTTTTTATGGAGAAGAGGAGGAGAGAGAATGAGAATTTCTCCTCCTCAAAACTGAGCACCCGATATAAAAACACTATCATGAAGACTTGTATTTAGTCAAGAAATTACAGCTACTGATTGAAGTGAGATTGTCCTGTTTCAGGCAAAAAAACTCCACTATGTTTTAAATGTTGTAGCTACCAAAATTGCCATAATGGTAGAAATTCAAAAAGGATTTACAAACCAGGATGCCATTAAGGAGATTGCTTGTGAATTCCACGAAGTGTAACTACATTGATACTAATCTCACGGCAGAACAAATGTGCCAAATTCTTAACAAATGGTATTTAAATCCAAAGTGCATAAAAGTAGACCCTGTTCTTGAATGGGAAAGTGCCAGGTAATCGCTTTGTTGCATCTCTGAGAGGATTACCTCACACAGAAGCCTTTATTTTGAATGCAGGCACCATTATAATGAATCACTCAGAGTGCTCCAGTCCAAGAAGGAGTCCATGAGAAACAAACATCCCACAGAAAGGTCTGCGAGGGATTCCCTCTCTTGCCAGCAACCAGGTTAGTTTATAACTGTAAACATGATGCTGTGTTTAGCAGTAAAAACTGTACAGCTTTACCAGATTAGCAGTGAAAAAAGTTGAACAGAGTAGCTGGTGAGTTCTGAGGGTTGGAGCTGCCTGCCAAAACCAAGCCATGCCAAATGCCAACATAACTGCCAGGGCACTTGTTTTGTAACAACACCTTGGAGTTGTGAGTAGGAGACTTGGAGTTGTATTAATTCTTGGGTTTTATAAGCATCTTTTAGCTATGCCAGAGATGTATGTTATGGCCCTGCTTATTTTGCAAAGCACAGAATATATGAATAAAAAGTATCAAAAATACAGGAATTACTGAGAGTTCTAATATTAGACAATGGACAAAGTATATGGATACCACAGCAGCGATGCTGATATGTTGATGTTTGCTGCCTTGCTGGCCAGAACAGCTCCTGTTGGCAGTAGAAGCATGGCAGGCTCTGGAAACAATGTCAGTTTTCAATTTTCTATCTAATCATATTCCTCAGCCCTATGACTGGCTAGGATGCTCTGGGATATTTGATACATTGCCTTTTTCCTCTGGTATTGTAGCATCTCTTGGACATGAATAATACATTTCAGTTGTTCCTGGTTGTTGATGAGTTGTATCTTTACAGTTGGTAGGGGAAAGAAGTTACACTTTTCATGCATCATCACTGGAACGTTTCTTACTTTCTGAATCTCTCATTAAGGTGTTTGTAGAAGACTTCCAGATGTGCTAACCATCAAATAAGTGTAAAGTGAAGGCAATACCTCCATCCTTCCCCTTCATTTCACATGAATACAAGGCTGTGAAAATACCTGGTCAATGTTTATATACTCAGATGGAATAATGATGAGTGTTACAGAAAAAGTTTGAGGAAAGAGAGAATTCTGTGCTGGGGCTTAGGACAGCAAATAAGAAATTGAGAAAATAAAGAAAAGGGGGGCAGGATGGGATGGAGTAGCCAGGTTCAACCAAGTTCAACCAAGTCTAATCTTTGTGCTAAAATAATTCTCTTGATTTGCTTCTTCCCACTTTTGGCTTGCTTGAGGGGAGGAAGAATTCTCCTTTGGCAATCACTGTGTACAGATAATATTCAATATGCTTTGGGTCATGATGAAGTAGGTAATAAAGTAATCATGACCAGACACATAAAAATCTAAACTGAATTTTTCTTGCCACCTTCTGAAAAAAGCCTGGAATAAAGGTAAATTATATGTAAAATAAATTTTAAAATATCAAAAATGATGAGTTAAAACGAATTTTAAGTATAAACTTCCTAGAAGACTGAGAAAGGATAAGACATCTCTTCTTTCTTTTTGTTTTTCCAGTTCTACCAGAATTAAAGCTGCTCTGTGGGGCTGATTTTCTACAGACATTTAAGACACCCAATCTCTGGAAGGAAGAGGACATCAAAGAAATAGTGGAAAAGTTTGGTTTGGTCTGTATTAGCCGGGCTGGCTCTGATCCATCTCAGTATATCAAGGAATCAGACCTTTTAACTAAATTTCAGCACAATATTTTTCTAGTAAAAGAGTGGATTCAGAATGAAATCAGTGCAACCCAGATACGCTCGGCCTTGTGCAGAGGATTGAGTGTGAAGTATCTCATCCCAGACTCTGTTATTGCTTACATTGCACACCACAATATCTACACAGAAGAGAGCGAGCGCAAGAATGAGGGGAACTTGCTTCAGCCACTCAAGCTGCATAACACAACAATAAACCCTCTGAATGACTGATTTCTGCAGTGTGTGATGTGTCAGACAAGGAGTTTTTTCATGTAAATTTCTTGGGGAGGTTGTTTCTTATTAATGAAGGGAAAGTACATCAGCCCCAAATTTGTTGAAATCATGTGGTGTTTTAAATCCATGAATCTGTGTGTGGTACTGCTCAAGCAAATTGGGATGCTCAGCTGCATAGCTTAAAATATATAAAGAACACCTTCCTTGTGAAAATAAAAGAATGGAGATCTTCACAATAAATGTTCTTCTTCAGTAATACTTAAAGGGTCACACATAGTACTTTCCTAACTTGTAATTCTGTAATCCCTACTGTTCTGAAACAGCAAAATATAATGAACCATAACTTTAGAGAGATAAAAGGAGAGAGTGATTTTTTGAATATATATTACGACTAAACTTTGACTTTATAAGACCCTGAATAACTTCTTTTATTTTTGGCAGTTTGGCCAAGAGGTGGGTATTAATCTTCCTTTCATGCAAGCACTTGAAAATGCACGTGCCACTTATGCCACTTCTAAGCCTGCAAGTTCTCAAATGACAGACAGTCCTCATTCCCCCATTTAAAGTGGATTCCTTTGCTCCTCTGATCCAGTCTAATATGAGAGCAAGTTATTGCCAAGGCCCCACAGCAAATATATCCAATAGGGACTTCCGTTTTACCATATATCATATTTACCATATGAAAATATCTAAGAGGCTCAGTATTTGGGCTCTAATGTTAGTAAGAAAAATCTGCTCTCTTCTATGTTGATTGCCCATTATGCTGACTCAGTGTATCTCATTTCTGACAGAAGACACTTTCAAAGAATATAGAACTCTATAATGTGCTACTTCTGTGTTTCCAAGTTTCTTAAATTAACTGCAAGCATTCATTCAGTAGTGATGCAGCATTTGTCAATACACAGAGCTAACTGCTGCTTCTTAATTCAAGTTTCCACCCAAGTGGGCCTTTCTGAGCCCTCAGTTGGCCAAACAGCTTCCACTGGTGGTTCTCTAGAGTTAAGGAGCTTGTGGAACAAGTTAAAGGAATACCAGACACTTTCACTGAAAGAGTCTGTGTGATTATTTGCTTGAAAGAAGGCATAAAGTAGCCGAAACATAGTCAAGAAAGAGGAATTTCCCTCAAAAAACACACAAGATAAGGACTTGTGTAGCTTTGGCTAATATCCTAAACTAAAGCTATTTAAAAGGGATTTTTTTTTTCTGAGTGGCATGAAAAATGAAGAGTAAAGTGGTTAAAATGGATCTCCCGTGCAGAAGTTATATGAAAGGTGAATATTTCATTCATTTTAAATCAAGTCATCCTGCTGTCATTAGAAATCTCAGCAGTTCAGCCTTGTGGAAGGATTTGAAGGCAGCACTTCAACAATAATCGGATTAGAAGGACTTGCATAGCTACATGGTCTAAAAAAGAGATAAAAGAAACCAGAGTTCAAACTTGCCACAAAGAAAGGCAGCGAGTTGTGTGGTGCAGAATCAACCCACAGCTCTGAGCCTTTGATTTTGACAATCACCTGAAGCAGGGATGCCTGCAGACTTCAATGGGTACTGGAAAATGGTCAGCAATGACAATTTTGAGGAGTATCTGAAAGCATTGGGTAAGGTTCCCTTCGTACTTGTTGAATAAATAATCAATAAATGCCACCTGTCTTATTTGTGACACAAATCTATTTTTTCTTGTACAGTCGTAAGTCATTTTTGTGAGAAATACTTTTTTTCAGAAATGCAGTTTAAGAGTTGCCTTAAGCAAAATTGTTTTGCCTTAAGTAGCCTCTACTTTTTACCACCTCAAAGCTTACATTAACAGAGATTAAACTACATAGCTTGAAGAGGTAAGGAGCAGATTTTAAATGTAAAAAAGAAAACTCTGTAATTTGAAAAGCAGTAAATTTTTTATATGTAATAAAGATTCAATACAGTATTTAATGCAGTTTTCTGCATTAAATACTGTATTTCTGCATTTCTGTGTTTCTATTTGATATTATCTTAGTATTTCTATAGAAATACTGAAGGCCTTATTAACTTTCAAATACAAATGGTATTTTTTAAAGATTCCTCATAGTCAGAAAATTGAAACATTAAGTTATTGAAGTTATAAGAATTAGGTTACAGACTTTTTCCAGATGAGAAGGCTGGTTTGAAAAATTTGGACATTTATTTATCTTTGTTCAGTTTAGTTCTCCCTAAAAGCTACAAACTTATTTTTGTGGAAGACTTTTTTGGATAAAAATAACTCATTTTCTTTTTCAGATGTAAATGTTGCTGTAAGAAAAATAGCAAACTTGCTAAAGCCTGACAAAGAAATCCTTCAGAACGGGGATCATATGATCATTAAAACGCTAAGCACTTTTAGAAACTACATCATGGAATTTGATGTGGGAAAGGAGTTTGAGGAGGACTTATCTGGGGTGGATGATCGCAAGTGCATGGTAAGAAGTAGAACTGTAACAATGGACAGAAAGGAATATTGATCACTGAGGCCTTTCATAGAACATAGCTTATAACCATCCTGTGTGGCTATTCCTAAAATTATTTCTGTTCTTCTCAGTTTGCCAAGATGTACATTGAACATGCCTTTCTATTAAAGGAATGCTAATTTTAATCAGGAGCACAAAGCAATTTAATCAATCAGTGAATAATAACGTCAGTGAAGCTGTGCTCATTTATACTGGGATATTTGTTAGTCAAAAACACATCTAGGGTCACTTCCAGAGCCTCTTTAATGAGTAAGGTGTTACAGCAGAGGAAATCCACTGATTGCAGGGTCAGGCACAATTCCCTGTGTAAGAATGGCCAAGTGCTTAAGAATTGCCTGGGTGTATTTATTAGAGCACACACTTAATTAGCCCACTGGAACAAATCTTACTGAGATGAATAAGCAAACACTGAGGACTTTGTTTTATGACAGCTCTGTCTTATGAGCTCTTTTTGTTTATTAACTTAGGACTGATGAATATCAATTTACAGGGGAAAAACTTGAGAACAGCAAGTTCTCACCTATTTGACAGCATGGCACTGGCAATACTCTACAGTGAGGAAGCTGACAAATAAAAGAAAATTATCTCAGGAAGGACTCTACAGGAGAAACCTCATAAAAGAGAGCTGTTAAATTTTCCTTCTTAAAAAGCTAATCCTATTTAAAACCAATACTTTTCTCTAACCTTAAAATATGCGTATTTGCTTCTGCTCTGGTCATGGTAGAAAAGGGAAAGACTGTGAAGACCAGAGAAAAAGACTGGTTGGCTGCTGAGTGCCTCAACTGATCCCTCTGTAGTTCTTGTTACAGAGGGTACAAGTTTGATGAGAGTGAAGAATACAAAGTTCACAGAAGGGAGGAGCAGGTGCGTTTGTGTATAGAAAAGTGCCCCAGTGGCATCATGTGGTTCTGATTCCTGGAATGTTCTTAATCAGTGTGTTGAGGTCCAGATCCACTGAACAGTTATGAACCAAGAAAAGATTTAAGACTGAGGTGATTAAACTACCATTAAAGATAGCAATGTTCAAAACATCTGCCAAAAAGGTTTGTGTGTGCACAAGAACTGTCCCTGTCTAAGCATTATCTGTACTTAAATACCATTAAACTCCCATCTAAAGGAAACCTAAACCATCCTCTATATCATGGAAAGATTTCATATTTCGTTATTTTTAACAAGTCAAAATTCTCTATCTTATTTTGCTAAATTGAGTGATAGGGAAGGATTCAAACTGTTAAACCAGAAAGAAGAAACCAGCGAGAGAGAATTTTAGTCACTACAACAACTGTTTGATTTGCAGTAGAACCTAGTTCAGCCTACTTTCAAAGGTTATTCAAACATTTATCTATTTACTGTTTAGTAGAAAATGCTTATTCAGCCTTAGAAGCAGAAGGTATCAGCACCTTCTTGCCTGTTACAAACAAACAGACAAACAAAAAACACAAAACAACCAGGGGTAATCACTAACCCTGACTGCTTTTTTCTTATGATTTAGGGATGTAATTCCACAAAATCCTGAGATCTCCATGTCTCTTTGTGGTTTCCAGCTGTAGCTGGACAATTCAGGCCAGTGACCACTGGTTCTGTATTTGCCTTGTAGCAACATATCACACTTGATAGTTCAATTTTCTTATTAAAGCTTTCTACATGAGACTTCTGTTTTGTCAAAGGCAAAACAGTACAAGAAGCCATCTTTCTGAAGTCACTTCAGTCCAAATCTGATAACCATGTCAGGCAAAATTTGAAGTTAAGCAGCAAAATAACTCCCAACAGGGCAGAAGGAGTCTTGTGAGAAGAGTCATGGAGGTTATAAGAGACACTGGACCACTCCCTGAGTGGTGTTACGAAGAAAACCACCATAAAAGCAAAGGTTGAACATCATTCTTGGTGTTCTATTTGTGTGTGTAGAGCTCGTGGAACTGCATGCCATAAATGGCTTAATCATTACTAGTCAGCCTGTGTAATGGGAGGGATTGTGAATCAATTATTGTTATTTATATTGTGGACTGAGCAGACCACTGGGCAAGTTTTATCCAAGTAGCTCAATGTATGAGCAGTACAAAGTAACATGGATAAGACAAATTACACATTAAACATTAATCTATATAGCAGAGCAATCATCATGAGACTAGAAAAAATAACATTAGAAGTAATTCATCCTAGAAGTATAGATTGTTTTTTCTTTTAATGAAGAATATATCATCTAGCTAGAGTTAACATATCTGTTATAATAATACTAGCACAGTGAAAAGGTTAGCTCTTGTGTGTAATTCACTGAAATTGTGTTCACCTTTCAGTTGTAAAACATATCCTTGAGTACGTTAGGGTGGAGTGTAGCTACAGTAATTCCAAATCAGTACTGTCTGTGAGGAATAAAGGCTAAAAAGTTTTGCTGATACTTACTTTAGAAGTAAGTTGAAGTTTAGACATTAGGAACTTGATAGTCCTGTGATGGTATAAACCCTCTCCTCCTTTTCAGTTAGGGGTTTTTCACTTTTATCGTTGGTCACTCCTGGAAACCTGTCTGGACTTTCTGGATCAGTGAGTTAATTGAGTAGTATAAACCTTAGCAGTTTCAGTTTGTCCTTCTTCTGCCCCTCAGCTGTGGCTTTCTTGCATGAACTTGTTTATGGGTGACTGTTTTCTGAAGGGATAGAGTGAATGGCAGTTGGTGACATCAGGTCCTTTAAGGTGTTGTTTCTATTGGGAAGTGAAAATTTGCTACTTTGGAAACTCTAAAGCCCTGCTAGTTAAAGATGCAGTTTCTGTGTTCTGCAAAATCAAAGATGGGGATAGTTGACCACAAAGGAGAGATCACAAATAGCAGTTGGTATCAATGCTCCTCCAGCTTTCCACCCCAGATCTGATCTCCTACATAAAAGTTAAATTACAGTTTCTCTGTTCACTTGGCAATTTTTCTGAAAGATGTCTTTCTGCAAGATCAATCATACTTAACTACGCAGGTTGCTAAAAGCTTGGCAGTTTCAAGTACAAAGGCAAAATGAAAGTTTACATCTTCAGGACCATGTTTCATTCTTTACAGATGTTCAAAGGTGTGCATTAGGTGGTGTAGAAAGAAGTTTAGAACATTATTTTGAGTTACATTTTTTTCTCACGTGGTGTGAATCAGATGGTGGTGTTAAGTTTCTACTACTTTGAAGAGCTTGTTTGCGGTTTTAATTGGCAACATATTATCTGATGGAGAATGTACCGAGACAGAAATTTAAAGTTAAATGGGTAGCTCTGGCTTTGGTATTTCTCAAAATGAGTCTTTGATCCTGCTCTCTTAATTCTCAGTGAAGCTCCAGTCTCATCATGAAATCTCCTCAATTTTAAAGATAATTTGTACAGTCTCAAGTTGTGAATAATTTAGCATCTCAGGTATTGCTCTGAGTATGAAACTTTGTTTCATGTATATAAACACTACTGTGGAAAAAATTTCCTGTGCATGCAAGAGGAAGACCTTATTGAAATAAAAATTATTAGAAAACCATCTCTGAAAGTATCTCGTTCATCAGCAGATAGGTGTGCTTCCCTTTTTCACTGTCAGTAATAACCAGTGAAGCTGTTGAAACACCTACAATGCAAAATATGTACCAGCATATAAGAACAAGGCACATAAGCCTTCTGTACCTTCACAGTGTTTTTTACTTAGTATTTACTAAAGAAATTATGAAAAACTTAACTGAAAAACCTTAAAATGCTGAAACAAAGGCTGAAGTTTCACATTGCAAGTCTTTGCATCTAGTGAATCAAAGAAGATTGAGAATTGAATAGCTTAGATGGAAAAATTACTTTCTTAAAATTTTTGTTTTTCTAATCATTTTTCTGCTAAAGTCATAGAAAACTTTTACATTATAATTATTCTCTTCTGTTCAGGCATTTGATAGACTGAATTGCTTTATCTTACACTATGCAGAATTAATCTCTTTTTACAGAGACTATGGGCAAGTGATGTGTTAAAAAATCAGGTAAGAGTTTTTGTTCTAAATACAGACCAGCAGAATTTCTTGGATAACTGAAAACAGTGTTAGTTGAGTTATAACTGAGTGTTTGTTCAAGCATATGAGAGGTGCTCTGGTAACTCAGAACCTTGTGCTCTCTGGTATAGTAATTTCCTTCTTCCATTGAAGCAGGAAATGAAATGACAATGGCAGGGAACTGGGAAACAGAGCAAACTGCAAGAATTTTAAACTGAATGTGGGAAATAATACATCTTAACCATTTAGTTATCAAAAACTGAATACAAGTGGAATATAACCGTGAATAAGTTATCAAGTGGGTATTTAGAGTTCCTTTATTGGAACAAATATAACTTCAAGTCATAGGTAAGTGTCGCTGTTGAGCGGCTAGCTGAGGACTGACCCAAGTTCTCAGACAAGCGAAGAGAGGAGAAAAAGGGCTTTATTGTTTTGAATTCCATATATATAGAGTCTACAGAAGTGCCCCAGATTGGTCAGCCCGAGACCTCCCCCTAGGCACAATTGGCCAAGCCCGAACTCACTCAATCCGGAGAAACTGTTTGCAAAACATCCAAACTTTATCTTGTTTATGAAATATAGCAAAATGTTCCCACGGGAAGAGCCTGTGCTAGCCACAGGTAAGACTTGCTGGGGTGGGTTAGGGTAGGGTGAGGAGGATTTGGGAGTTGTAGAATTCACTCATCAGATCTACCATACATTTTACTCTATTTTCAGGAAGTATATTCCTGAAAATAGAGTCAATTAATGTTTGAAACAGCCGCATAAGGACTATTCACAGACAGCTGATTGGCCCTTCTGCTACGTGTGCCATATCCTACTGAAGAGAAAGAAGTTGTTCAAAACTGATCATGGCTCTGTTTTAATTAACAAACTTGCCTAATGTGACACTGATTCCTCTCAAGTTTGTATTCAGGAAAAATGCAATGGAGTTAGTTGTTCTGGACATAATTTGATTTATACCACTGCAAGGTCAGAATAAAGCCGTGTTACAAAATCACATGGCTCGTGAAGCTTATTTAACTATTTAGGCAAGTTGCTCTGTTACACAAATGGAATTCACAGCTGTTAATCTAGTGCAGAGCAGGTTTTGGGATTAAGACCTTGCTGCCAGAAAAACAACAACCAACAAACAGCATTCCAGTACATGGAATTGCAGGAGATATCTCCCACAGGGTGAGAAGATTCAAAATAAATTGTGCCTGTCTAGTAAGATGCAAGGTCAGCAATATATCTTTACTCAGTCCCTCTGATTTAGCCCTTTTAATTCTTTACTCTTCCAATGCTGTCCCTTTTGGCTTCTAAGTATTTTTTCATATGCTTTGGTGGAACAGGCATTGTTCTAGAATCACTGTTGCTGGGGCTGCTCTTCTCTCAGATTTAGTGTCTGCTGTTTCTCTGCAGCACTGTAATTTCCCATGGTCCTCATTGGCATAACCACTGATTTTTTTTATTTTGGGGGAGGGAGATGTAATTTAAAAGAGGTAGACTTTATGATAGCTTTCTGTTGGTATTTCTGATCTTTTACAAACTCTGCTCAACAAGTGAGGAAGAAAAGTCCTCCGGTCAGCCCCTTCGAGGCTCCAGAGAGCAGAAGTCCATCCTGGGTCTGTCTCAGGCTCTCTCAGAATGGACTCTGGCCTGTTCTGTCTCTGTGCCTCAGTGAGGAGGAGCAGTTTCCTTTTTCCTGCCTTGTTTCACCCTGCTTGCTCCTTTGGCATTACTGTTATTACCTGTAAGTGATGTGCTCAGCACATTTGCACAGTGATAGCAAATGAGATTATTTTAATCTTTTGCTGTATAATTTAAGATGTCGTAAACTTCACATTTTGCGGTGCTGGATTCTGTCTAAACCACAAGACTGATTAGAAGCTTTTGAGCTAGTTATTCACAAAACTGCTAGCATACTGAAGCTCTGTAGGGAAAGTGGCTTTTAGTAGGTTTAGCATTTCATCTTTTTGTGAACTCTAAAAAGCTCTGAGAGTTAAAAATGCAGAAAGTGCAATCAGAAAGAATCAGCTGAAAAGCTGAGAACCAGACTTAACAAATCGAATTTTGAATGACAAACCATTAGTGTTATGTGCAATTGCATCTTGCTAAAATTACACAAGGGATAAATCAGTTATACCCATTAATTTAAACAGTAAGTGTCTTAGAATCGATTCTGATCTTTGTACAGAGTGAATTGGATGTGATGGGTTTTACTTTTTTTTTCTGGCATGGGATATATACAAGCTTTCCTATTTTTGTATTATTTGTATACAATTTTATTTCAGTGAGAAAAAAAAATGCACCATTCCTAAGAAATAAAACAATATGCATTGTCTAAAATATTGATTCTCCTCCTCTTCCCACATATTGCCAGCTGCATAGCCTGGAGCTTTTGCACATTTTCTTTCATACTCCCTGAACATATCTCTGGTCTTTGCTTTCTTCTTTTGCTCTTAGAAGCGAGGACTCAAAATAAGGAAATTGAACATTTAAGATCCTATCTGACAACAGCTTATTTTTCATCTAAAATTTTTCACTCCAATCCTAAGCCCCTTTTCTAGCAATGCTACCACTGGAGATGCTGACAATGATAGAAGCAAAGAAGACTTTGCCATGACCGAGCTACAGCGTGGCTAAATAGGTTCAGCCTTTGTCCAGCAGCAGGATCTGGAGATAAAGCCCAGGAATCCTGCCAGCAATTGCTCTGTTGGGTTTGTTGTTGTTTCTCAGGAGTTTCTCTCTGTCACTGAACTTTCAGATGCAGATGTGATGAGATAAAAGGTGTTGCAGGGTGGAGAGGTGACAAAGCTGCCGTGGCTGTACCCCCCTGGGAGCACAGAGGCCATAGGGAGTGACCACCTTACAGAACTCCCCTTCAACTGGTCGTTATCTGTGAATCAACGTTAATTTATTCTATCAGCACTTCATTTTTTTCCCCAAAAAACTCCTTGCAAGAGGGTTTTATATCACTGTGATACTCAGTACAGATGAAATAGTTTCTCTTGAGAAGCTGTTAATACCTTGTTGGATATATTGCTGCGTTTGACCAAAAGTTCTAGGATATTTTCTTTGGTATTATTTACCAGACACAGCTCAAATTGGATTTTTCTGTTTCATCTGACCTAAAAAAATGACTTTCTATTTTTTAATCCTTCTTAGATCATAATTATAGTTGTAAAATGGCGTGTCATTCTCCCAAGCAGGGAATGACTGGATTGAGATGGAACAGGGAGTGTGTTGTGCACTCATAGCTTTGCAGTCATTTGGTGCTCCATATATAGAGACAACACTCTGAGGGAAGCAGGAGAAAAATAGAACTGGTACTGCTGTGTTTCTCCTACAGATAGGAAATCAATAACGTATTTCTGATGAAAGGTGGTAGCTGCAATTCATACTTGTAAAGGCAATGTGTCAAAAATCTATGTGGCATTTATAAAAAATGTTCATGAACTACTTTGACAAAAGTTATTTTCTTTCATTCATTTGTAAAATAAATTCTGTACCTCCAACTGCTGAGCACCTGACCCAAGTAGGCACACAGGAACAGCCAATACAGTAATGAGAAACATTATGCAGAGCCAGCACCAAATGTCTTTGCACTTAGACCTTACTGGGAAATGCAAAGTACTCTGATAAAATGCTAGATGACTATTTCAGTAAATTACAAAAGTCACTATCTCTGGCTGGTCAGTAGGATTTGCCACTGGAAGCTGAAATTGTGCAAGATTTCATCACAGTTACTGCTACTGAAGTAAAAGCAAATATGTAGTCAATAATTTGTTTGGTGTTTACTAAATATTTCATTTATTACATCTACCTTGTCTCATAACTGGAAACAGTAATGAGAATACTTTAATTATAATTTCTTCCAGCTTTAATGTTCAGGAAAATTCAGATGGTACTATGCATATGAATTTAAATTTTCATAACACAAAGATTAAATTACTAAAAAAAGTACGTGGATGCCCAAGTAATAAAAGGATAATATCAAAGTATGCAAAAAGTGAAAGACTTCAGAACCCATACCACAAAACTAAAGAAAATTTGAACATTTTTTGTGTTGCCCCATTCTCTAATTTTACACCTCAAGAATGAAGTGTATACAATCTGAAAAATGTGCAATATTGGTGGTTGGACTTTTTGAGAAGAGTTAAATTGAGGCAATACTCCCTGGGTTTTACCTCATCCCATTACCTTTTCTCATGTTCCTTAAGCATTATTAAATAGCACTGTTGACTACTTGCACTCATCACTGTTCTCTGTTGAAGTTTCCTGCAGAATTACCTGCACTTGACCTAGGAAGTGTTCATCTTAGGTTTAAGTATGATCAGGTAGTAAGAAAGCAAGATTTCAGCTTGCTTATGATGAACTAGATTAGGTACTATGTAGTTGAAAGGAATAAACCGTGTCTTCCATTTATTATGCAAGTAGTAGAGGATGCTCAAAAAGGCAGGAGTCTTCACTTTTAGAGAAATACTCCATTTTCAGGTAGTTAGTTCTGTTACTGGCAACTGCAACTTTCCAGTGTCCTCTGAGTTTGCCTACCTCTCCTCCTCTTGTGGAAGAGGATAAAGAATAGGAGCTGTCTGCCTGGGCCTGCAGTGTCCACCAAACCCTGGCAAAGATTTTCAGTCATTCTGGGAGGTGACAGTAGCTTGGCCTCCGTGGTCAGGCAAACCTTAGGTAATGCTATTATCAAAATGGGGGCAAACAAGGTTAATTGCAAAGGCATACTTTTCTAAGAAAAGTAGCTTTATGTAAAAGGTGAAGTGTTTCTTTATCTTGGTAGTGTATGCAGGGAGGAAAGCAGCAGGAACCAAAGGGTCTTACAGAGCTGCCTTAGCAGTCTAATCAAGTGCTTGGCTCCTGATTATACCATGGCAATATCCTGATCCAGTCTTTAAAAATAAATCCTTGCTCTTAGATACAGCAAGAGAGATTATATATGCAATGTTTGCCCTACAGTATTTTTTCAGTATTATTTTTATGTTCTAATTCAAATCTTTTTGGGAATGTTGTAAAGCAAGCATTGCTCTGGTTTAGGTGTGGTAGAGGGTGAACTGTTAGCAGCAGCCAGTGCACATTAACAGCCATAGCAACACCAGCCTCAACTAACACTAACCGTGTGTCTCAGTAGAGATATTTGGCCTGGAAGAACGTGTTTCAGTCTGAGTTAAAAGATAATTTTGTATATTGTGTATTAGTTTAATAAATGAGACATTGAGACATTACAGTTTGACCTAAAGAAACAAAAGACACAGATGCCAGTGATTAATCTTACTGTCATAAAGTGATTGCTCCTGCTAACAAAGAAAATGACATTATGTTCTCTTGCAATATATTCTGCCCTTTATAACCTTCAGAGCAAAATAGCTACCCAAAGAAATCAGAAATTGTATGGTTTACTCATATCCCCTCACTATTAGTATTTCTCAAAGGGAAGGCAGAGGATATCTGAGAACATTGCCTGATAAAAGCTTGGTTAATGGTCTGTGGGTTTAGACTCTTCGTGGTTATCACCAAATTGCAAAAAGCAATATCTAATCTTGACTGGAAAAACAACAAATCCTGAGAAGAAAGTGAGTTGCTTTCTGAGATGAAACAATTTCAATCACCCTTGGAGGCTAAAAAGTTAACATTTCCTTGTGCTGCTACAAATATTTCTCTATTTCTCCCAAGTGTGTTCAGTCAGTGAATATTATCAAGTGTAATAACATTCACAACTGACTTTGAACATTAATAGGACTAATAAAGTTGGATCTTACATTATCATGTTGTACTGCCTCTGAATTCACATATAAACCCACAAAATTTAACTGTTAAGCTAGAGTAATGATTAAACTATGCTGAGCTAGTACTCAATGGATACAAACAATTGCAGTTACTAAGCAAAGTTGCACATACAAATGCTTCATTCTACAGTATCTACAAGTCATCATTCATTTTCTGTTACATTATTTTTTTAGAATCAGAAATTCATAGATATGCTAACTTATAAATTAAACATTTTTCACTTTGATTCCTGTTATTTGTTATCTTCCGTCTCTTAAGTGAATCTCTGCAGATTCAGATATGGGAGAGGATTTAGTTATGGTGACCATATTAACTATAGTTTTGCCCAAATATGTTGTCCTTCCTGCACTGGTTTTTTTGGGGGGTTTTTTGCATTAAAAGGATAGGGTTTCATAAAATGTTATCTACTACTTGGTTTAAATATATCACTTTACAAAAGATAACTGAAGAATTTGTGAATGCATTTTCTAAATTGGAGAGATTTTTAGCAAGGACATGTGAGTTTGTCTTTCAGAGACCCCATGTGGTGCAAACAGACTGTATGGGATCAATACCATTGCCTTGCCTGTGATTATCTATCCTGGCACTCTTTGTAGTCATTCATTTTCCATGCTTGTTTCGTCTAAAGCTTCCCATGGGAGGAGGCTGCTGGCTGCACTCATTCAAAGATAGTGGCTATCATGGTTGTTATTTAAGAATTAATTGTTTGTGACTTACACAGATTAAATAAATTGGAGTGCATAGTTCTTGTGTGTTGAACTGGTTTTAATTCCTGGAAGGAAAAATGTAAGCTGACTTCTTCTCTTAGAAACTACACAGGATGGATGCAGTAAATGTCCTTTAATGACAGATCAGAATTCATCATCTCTCTATATCTGACTACTCATGCAAGCAGTGGCTGAAGACTTTTACAAGGTAGACAGTAATTCCATATTTAGTCCTCAGAGTCCCTTCAAACAAGCTGATTTAAAAGCCATGTGCTAATATTAACGTTAAACTATCTTCATGGAGTACAACTTGTCACTGCTCTTCCCTCTAAATATTTTACAGGGCGTTCCTTCTCTTTAACTTAGGGAGATGTGAAAGGCAAATTTGTCAATAAATGCTAACCAGAGTAACAAGCTGTAGGATGCGCTGTCAGACATTTAAGGAGTTTAATGTATCAGTTTTTACTGAACTACTCAGGACAGCACCAATATTCACAAAAGTGCTGTGTTGAATGCTGTAGCACCTGACTCTTGCACTTAGTGTGCCAGTGCTGTCTCAAGGAGTTGCCCAGCCTTCGTTGAAAAAAGCAGGATGCTGGCAAAGTCATCAGTTTGCTGATACTTTCAAACCACTCTGCTCAATGAAGGAAGGCAGATTAAGACATGAGGAAAAACTAGCTCAGTGTTTTAAAGCTTTGTTCATCCCCAGTGCCAGTAAGTGGGAATGTTTTTCAGGTAGAGCAGCTGGGCATTCTTAGGGTAGAAAAAGCCAAACTGGATCTTAAGTTTTCAGCTCCTTTTGCAAATACAGTGTTAGGCTGCAGAGCCCTTCTGCTGCTGTATTTTTCAGCAGGGAGAGTGGAGTGTGTTCTTATAGAATGATTTTGATTATAGTTTTTCTTGCTTTATCTCATCCTTCCAGTTTTTGGCAGGCAGTTGGGCAGCAACTTTCTGTTCGAGCTCATTTCTTTTGTAATTATTCTAAGTGTTACAACACTCTACAGTCATTCTTTTTATGAGATACACTAATCATTAGAGATAAGTTTTGCTTCACGGGAACTAATCATAGTATCAGAGAATACTGCACTAATACCAAACATGTGTGTTTTGTTAGACCACCGTGTCTTGGGATGGAGATAAGCTGCTCTGTGTACAGAATGGAGAGAAAGAAGGCCGTGGTTGGACCCAGTGGATTGAAGGAGATGAAATGCACCTGGTAAGATGGTGTAAGAGGTTTTGAATGCCACCCTATTAAAATAGTTAGATATAACACGGCGGGGTATGTGCTATGTTATTTTGGCTTCCTTTGACATAATTATGTATTGGTGCAGCATTTGACTTGTTTCTAAAGCAACAATTTCATTTGGAGCCATTATGCTTCTATGTCCCTTTCAAAGACTGACAATTTCAAAGCAGTGCTCTTTCTGTGTTCACTGTCCAGACACACCAGGCTGAAATGTTCACATGAGGAAGACATTTAACAGAATGTCCCTCACACAGTCAGTAAAATACTCAGTATGGGATCTGTGGAACTGAGCACCTAACAACAAGGGGAAAATGCACCATTGTTCTTTTAAAATAATTACAGGCCACACTACATTATAGCCTAGAGAACTAAAACAGCAATTAAATTTTTGAAATGGATGTTTTTTCAGATCATCATTTTTATCTTTCTAAATTAACAGGACCTGAAAGAAGACGCCTTTTCTTTTGTCCTATAGCTCTTTATAGCATTCTCACTCTCTCATCAGTGTCGGTAAAAGGCAGTCTTCCTGCTGAGATAATAAACTCCAACCTCCATTTCTGTTCACTGTGCAGTGCTATTAGCATTCAGCACTCTAAATGGATATCCTCTAAATGTTGAAATCAGAAGCAGAGTTACAAAATCTTTGCAGAAGTACCCCAAACCCCTTACTACTAAACATAATTTTCAGTAAGTCCCAGAATCCAGTTTAGGAAGGGAATGTGACAGATCTCACCATCTGGACTTGATATAGCAGAGGTAGGGAGAAAATTCCTCTGTAAGTGACGACTTTATAGCTGAGGCCATGGGCTCACCTGAAGTAGGGGAGAAAGCAATAAAAAGGAGATGCTAGAATTTCCTGTGCATACACACTCCCTCCGTGAAGCACATTTCAGTATTTCCACTCTGTCTCCCAGCTGCATAACAGGCAGTGTTATGACACCAAGCATCTGCCCTTCCAGATTCTCTGCTGGCAAACAGATCTCAATTACCCATTACAATGCCTGACCTAGAAGTTCAGCTTACACCTTGCTGCCCTCAGTCATACACGTCTGTGCATTCATCTGCACATACAAACAATAGCCCCAGTTGCTCTTGGATTTCTCTGGATCAGCACCCTAGTTTCTGTCCTGGCCAGCTCTCAGGCATTATCTCTTCCCATCTTCTGTCCCCAACACCAGTTCATTTAGCCCCAGTTTCTGCTATCCTTACTCTGATTCCTGCTATAGCCACACAACCTGGCCATGGACCTCCTGCCCAGACCACTGTCTATACTTGTCCCTGTGAGGAGATTGATTTTATAAGTCAGAAATTCAGATTCAGTTGCTCAAATGCACATGTCTAGTACCAGTTTAGGTACTGGGGTAATCTGACTGCTCTGATGCTACTTTTCAGAATGCTAGGAAGAATTCTGGATCATACCTTCCAGCTCATGCATTCATTCATTGGCACTTGGACAATTTATCACAGTCTGTCTCCCATGTACACAGAAGTCAGTACAAAATTAACTCATGCAAAGGAAGTAACCAAGTATTTTAGAGTCCACTCCTCAATATTTCAATTTTCTCATTTCTTGTATTTGATGAACTGCAAAAGATGTTCTCTTTATTTCTCTAATCCTTCTTAATGCAACTCTCTCCATTAAAAGTACAGTAAAGAGTCCCATTTAATATCTTATTTTTGATCAGCTAAGATTACCAAGTCCTGTACTTTTGAGAGTGCTTTGATACAATGAGCAGTTACCTCTAAAAATCAGATACTTCAAGAGCTTTATGATCCCATTGAACTTTACACAATGAGCCAAATGTTAATTTATTCTTTTCACAGTTCTGCAGAGAGTAGGACTACATCCTTTAGTAGTTTATCGCTTCCTATTTTCTTCACTTCATTCTATGTTCTGTACTTTGTAGTTCTTTTTAGATTTTATTTTATGTGAGTGACTTATCTGACCATTCCCTATTTCCTTCTGAGTTTTATTGCCCTTTTCTATTGTATTGATTGCTTCTGCTCCATAGTTTTTGTCACTGTCAGCAGATCTCTCAGCCCTTACTGCACACTCCTTCTTCTTGGTTACCTCTGCAGCACTGAACAAAACAGGTCCTACCTAAAGTCACTGGATCAGTCTACTTGTTCCACCAATTCAGCATGAAGCACTTTCTCATACTGGGTTCTAGCAACATATGTCAATAATGTTCTTGACCTAGTGTAAGGTTTTTTAAGGTCATTTTGTCAGTCCCCCATAACAAATGTGCATAACTTCCTGAAAATATTCTGGCAGTTTTAATAAAGTCTCATCTTGAACTGGAAAGGGCATCCCTTCTGCTAGGTCATACACAACCTTTGTCTTTATGTCCCTTAAGAGCTTCCACACTATTTTTTCTTGCACCTAACCCAGTTGCCACATGCACACATCTGTGTGCACTTCTTAAGTCAAAATGAAGGAGTTTCAGTAAAGGCGATGGATAAACAGACTGTCATGGTTTTTCGACAGGACATTGCCAGGAGGACGCACGAAAAGAGGGCAACCAGGCTCCAAGCTTAGAGTTGCAAAAAGTGTTTAATTACTTAACAGAGTTGGAGGATAAATGCAGGCAAAAATAAACTTTTCATACAGTTTTGGTTCACTCCCCCCTCCCTCTTACGAACCTCTAGTATTCACCCCCTTTCCTCCTTTACAGTCAACAAGCCGGGTGGTGGGGGGGGCAGGGTGTGGGGTCTCTTTTCAGTCCACAGAGCAGATTCTCAAATTTACTCATCACCACAATTCTTCTACTACAAATACTCTTTATCTCTACTTATTTCTCTCTCTCTCCAGACAGTTTCCTTTCTGCTCTCACCCCCACCCTCTTAAGAAGCAGTCTCTGCACTCACCCTCCCCCCTTCCCTCTTTCCAAACCAGCAACACAGACAGGGGGCAGGTTGGGGGGTTCTCTGGTCAGTCCAATCAGGAAAAGAGGTTCTCTACTTAGCCAGGGGATCCTTCCCACGAGAGACAGTCCTTTGAGAACTTCTTTGGTGTGGGTCCAATCTCACGAGCAACATCCCGCCCGAAATTCTGCTGCAACATGAGTTTCTTTGTCCATAGGGTGCTGTGCAGATTCTCCCGAGCCGAGGCCAGGCTGCTTCCATGCCAGGAGCAAGGCCTTTCTCTCCTTTGGAAGGCCTTTGTAGTTTTAACTCTTAGATGAGACTCCCACTGGTTCACAGTCTTTTCCAGGCATCCACCTGCTCTTCTGGCGTGGGCTGTGGGTGATTTTCTGCACTCCTGTGGACTCCATGGGCTGCAGGGGGACCTCCTGCTCCCCCCATGGCCTTCACTGTGGCTAGCAGAGGGTTTTCAGCTCCAGCACTGGGAGCCCCTCCTCCCCCACCTTCTTCACTGACCTTGGCGTCTCTATGCTGTTCTCTCTCACATGTTTTCACCTCCACCTCCTCCTGCTCCAACTACAAAGAAGTGAAAGAAGTGCGTGCCTGCTTTGTTTTGAATTTTTCTTAAATATGTTTTCACAGAGGCGTAACCAGCACCTCCAATTGGCCCAAACTCGGCCGGCAGCATGTCCATCACCTTCAGAGCCATCAGAGATTGGCTCTGCTGGACTTGATGTAAAAACTTCCAGAACTTGCACTCAGGACACACAGGAGCCATCTTTGCGCCACACCCCACCCCTCAGACACATCACCAGGCATACTACAACAGCTTCTGAGGGGTCCAAATTTCTTCTAGATGTTAAAAACACTTCACTGATGTTTTGAGCCAATCAAAACCACCACACAGACAAACAGCAGCAGCCTTGGAAATCCAAGCCCAAGATGTAATCATTGCCCCTGCTTATGCCCAGCTCCCAGTGATCCAGTGATTAGCAAGGGGGAGTTTGTAAAGCTCTTAAGGAACACAAGGAACAGCATCAGGCATCCAGTATGGATGGTCAGGCTCAGTCAAAACTCACTGCTGTGCTCTTTGATAGCCCTGGATCAAATCTTCTGTCACACTAACCTGTCCTTTTGTAGCCATGATCTCCATGTTGATAAAGTGGATCCTGATTTCTGCTTTTGTAGTCTTGAGCTACCAGTCATCAACACACAGGTTCAGAACCGGTGAGGCAAATCCATCCCCACATCTTTATGTGTCCAAAATAGAGAATGCCCATTTCAAAGACTTAAGCAGCTGCATACACTGCAAATACAGAATAATGCACCAGGAATATATTTGAGCCTTCAAGAGCTGAGATCCCAAAATAACTTCCCTTACTCCACCTTTTAGCAGAAAACAAGCCCAAACCAGATGGTTTCTTTTAGGATGAAAAATAAGCTAAAATATATACAAGCCTCCCAATCTAATTTAATAGAAAATTGTGGATTCAAATTCAACTGGACATATACATGAATCTATAATGTTTGTGTCCTAAGTAAAAGTTGTATTTTTTAATTATTTTTTCTTCCTAGGAAATAAGAGTGTGTGGAGTCACGTGTAAGCAGGTCTTTAAGAAGGTACAGTGAGCCTACTGCTGACACAGGAGTGAAGAACAGTAGAATTTACAGACTTGCCACCAAATCTCCAAATGCTAGTACTGAACATCATTAGTGACAAGAGCAAACAAAGAAATGAAGATCACATTAGAACAGCATCATTAGAATAAAATATTTTTAGGAAATAACTTGGGAAAAAATGACTGCAAATAAAACTGTTTTTAGAAATGCCAATTAAAGATCCTAAACACTATAAATGTGTGCATACCATAATTCTTGACTATGACAAAAGGACTGTTAGGTGTAAAACAAGATGCTGGAGTTTAAGACCTTGTAAGCTATTATTTTGCTCTCAACAGACATCACCCTTTCAGAGCCTTAGCAAGGGACCTCTAGGTCATCTTGTTTTCAAATGCTGAACTGCAATTTAGGGAAGAAAATGAAAACTGTAGGATGCAGCTTGCACTTAAATCCTGTATTCACTGAAGCTAGTGAGAATGTTACCATTAGCTCCAGTGGAGTTGCACTACACTGGAAGTGTTCCATCAAAAATTGATTTTTCAAAAAAAAAAAAATTGATTTCTCAAAATGAGTAAAGTTATGGATAAATACTCTGGAAAAACAGAACTTGCTGAAGCACGGCTAAGGGGCAATTGTTTTCTAAAGACTTTAGCTAATATCTGCCCATGCTTTTTTTTTTTTTCTCCCCTTGTTCTGGAGAAACTAAGATAATTGCTAGAAATTGTCTATAATTGTATACACACCACACAGAAGATAAGAGCAGCATTTCTTCGTACAGTGTCATTTGCAGGAGTTTTTAAGCCCCATAATAGCCCTCATGTTCTCATGCAGACTGAGCGGAGCAAAGCCGTGGCCTGGTAGTTTAAATAAGAACACTGATTTAAACCATAGTGAGAATAATAATTTGCAAACCATACTGTCAGATTTTCAGTCCATCAACACATTGGATATACAATGAGCACCACCACTTCACATCAAATTCAGAAAGAATACAGGGTGCCTGGTTGGATCAGAGCTTTAGCATGTAACACAGAATTCCAGGTGTCTCCTGTACCAGCTGTTATCAGCCACTTTCAGGGACTCAGTCAGTGGGGAAATCGCTATAGCAGAGTCTGCTCTGAAGTAGGAACATCCCTTTCCTTTCTCTGCTGCAACTTCTGTGCTTAGCCCTGCTTTTGCCATCCTTGGGGACTCAATGCTGACTGAGATATTTTAAACATGCAATTGGAAACAAATGCTGCCATTCTCTACTAACCAGAGACTGGTTTCAAATATGCAGTTATTAATTCTTTTTAAAAAGCCTGATCTTTTTAAAAAACCTGTGGATCTTGGGCTAAAATGCTTCTCTGCTTAAGTAAAATTGCAAATAGTTTTCTATTTAAAATGCTATTTATCGTCTTGCACGAGGTTGAGGATATCCCAATTGCCAAATTTCAGTGCATCAGTAATTTTTTTTTCTTGAAAGATTATTGGACACAGAAACTTTTTTCCTTCAAGTTTTTAATTATTGATTTCATAATCATGGACACTGTCCAGGTATCTCTCCACTCTTCAGCCCCAAGGAGAGCAAGAGAACAAACAAGTAACTGTAATAAAGTGATGGTTCATACCACTATCCCCAGTTAAACTTGGCATGATTTTTTTTAATGTTCAGCACTGACTGAGACCTTTTTTGAAACGTAGTTTTCCTTCAATAGAACTTGGCAGTTCATAACCCTTAATTCACCAGCTGTCTTCTAATTTTTGCCTGCAGCTCTCTCCAGTCTTGTGTAACATTCACAAACTTTTTGCAGAAGGTTGTAAGTGGATCAATTAACATCTGGCTAAGTAAATCCAATTGTTAAAAGCTATTATTATTGTAATCAAACAGACAGCTTTTCCCTTTTGAGTCATTTGGTACAAGGGCAAATTTAGCACCATACTAATAACTAATGGCTTATCAAGCAGAAGCAGTGTAACCTGCTGCTAATTATGGAGAAAAGGCAAGCTCACAAAGTACTTCCACAGCTCATGGATGTAAAATACAGAAACTTCAGAAATATTTAACTTTGAATATATTCGCGTCAAATCATCTCAATTGCTTGTCATTATAATTGTAACCTCTTATCTCTACTGCAGCAACCCTTTTCCTTGGAAAAGGAAATTATGTTCGTTCATTTCTTCCACGACGATGCTTTCCAATTAATGTGTGTAAAATTAACCATGCTGTTTCCATGAGCCTTTAACAACCTGTTATCATAAAATGTAATTTAAAACTTTCTCCATAAAATAGATGCTTACTGAATGTATAACATTCAACAATAACTTGACAAACATCTGCCTCCCTGACTACTTTCATAACTACTTAGTAACCAAGACCTTCACAGTGAATTCATACCCAAATTTGCTTGCTACTCAGGAATCAAACTTTATATTGATTTTCTTGATCTTCCACAGAATTTCAATTATGGTTGGGCAATACCAACTCTGTATCTCTGCAGAACTGCATTATCTTCAGATAACGGACATTTTCTATTTTGTAAGGAAAGACCAGTGCCTACAGAAGCAGTGTGAATGGAAAGGCAAAAAGGGGCATTTCACCATTTCTAAAAGATCCAGTCTTGCTATTATGCTAAATACAGAAAGTCTAGGTGAAAAAAGCTGAAGAGTACAGGCCAATGTGTTCCACAAGCCTGATTATTTTACCTTAGTTCCCACCATTTGGGCTTTTTGAGGTGGGTATGATCTTGGGGGAGCTCACTGCCACATTTTACACTTCTGTGGCCTTTCAAGTGAGGGGCACACAGAAAAGGAATACAAATCTGCTGGTTTTACAACACATGAAGGCATGTTGTGCATATGAAATTGCAGGTTTAGAGAAGAAGTAGAGAGAGATGACCGGGGTTTTAGCAAACACGATGCAACAGAGAAAAATTCGGAGCCTGAAAGTTCAGGATGGCCAAGCTTACTGTGAAAGAAGCAGCAGTGTGTAATACAGCTGTGAGCAGCCTGCTTATTATGCTGAAGGTGCAGAGAATTAAACAAACAAAGGGTTAATTCAGATTGTGTGCTTAGAACACACAGTGACTAAGAAATAAGGCTTTCACTGAGCACAACATGAAAGAGGTTTCAGTAGGATTCAAAAATCATCACATCTCTGCAAATGCAAAGGATCAGGGACAGAATTATCAGAGTCATAGAATGGTTTGGATTGGAAGGGACTTTAAAGTCCATCTCATTCCAACCTCCCTGCCATGGACAAGGACACATTTCACTAGACTAGGTTGCTCAGAGCCCCAGCCAATTAAAGCTCCTTTCTTTACCCTTTCTAGTGTATAAACTTGACTGTTTTCCTTCCTAGAGGCTTTTAAAAACATCAGATTATCACAGTGTTCTCATTTCAGTCCACACCATGAAATACTCCATGGAGATACATGAGCAAAGAGCAACTCTTACATTCTAAGCTGTAGAAACCAGAATTGAAATAAGAGTTAGGGTTACAGTTGATGTTTATGCAACAGTCCAAAAGATGGGAAAGAGTTGCTTTCAGTAACAGTTTTATTGTAAAATAAGCATGGACTGAATGGCAAATCCCTCATAACAAGAAGGTGCATCAGATTCCCAGTGAGTCTCCCATGGAACTGAGCAGTGGAGCATAGCAGTATCCTGGCATGGCATGACTGATGTGCCCCACTGGATCCATCCACTTCCATCAATGTCTATCATTTGGTTGACTCTACTGTGTGAAGCTTGACTGTAAAAAGCAAGAGTTCACCATTACGACATTCATAAAACTTCCTAGTATGTATCACATTGAGTTACATTCTTTTTTGGACAGCCTCATCTGTAATCACATAACAGATTCACAGCTATTAGTCCTTTCGTCCTCTATCAGTAGCACATTTGTCTTGGATTATTACCTGTGTGGTACAGCAATTTCTATTTTAAGGAGGTTTTTTTAGCCTCAAAGCCAATGTTTATTTAAATAATTTAGTCCTGTCTCGCAAAACTGCTCACAAAAGTAGAGTCCCTTCAGAACCATGTATTTTATTACCAGGGCAAGCACTTTCTCTATATTAATAGCAAATAATAAGTATCCACACTGAACACTTCAGTGAAATGGCATTTCAGTTTTTCACCAAACCCTTCAATAAGACTGCCTGATAATTAAGTTTCTGCACTATGGAGGCAAAATAAAATTCTCTTTTTTAATGGCAACATTCTTATTAAAGAAAGGGAGGAAAGAAGGATAGGAAGCAATCTGTGGTTATTGACTCTACACTTATTTACATAACAAGAGACCATTTGTCTTGTGGTACACCACTGTTCTAATGCTGAGCAAATTAAAAGGTCAATATTGTCACAAGAGCATTCCAAATTTAAAATATTTTATTTAAATGTTCAGCTGTTTGTCAGTTCAAGATTGGAGCAGAAGCATGAGCAGTTATTTATGGGTCCATAAGCATTATAGAGTAGCTAACATTTAAAACTTGTTTGTGCATGTGCAGAAAAACACAACATGATTATCAGCAGTATACTGCAAAGATAGGCAGTCCTTAAAAATGCATTTAGCCTCACTTTCAGAGCTTTCCTGAAACTGTTTGACTGGCCTTTCTTTCACCACCCCTTCCAGCTACACAAAGCAACACTACAGAAGTGCAGAGCTGAAACACAAGAAGTGGTGACGATCTAATGCAAAATTGTACACTGAAATTTGAAGGTACACTTAAACTGAAAAGTTCCTCTCCATCCTGATGTTCCCACCAAGTTCTTCTCTAGTGCAAGTCAGTGGATTTACTACAAAAAGGAAATGTTTATATTGCAATGCAGTCACCATTATAATTTGGTGGGGCTTAGAACCACAGCATATAGGGAGAGCTCACTGAAATTTAACATTCAATCAAGTGCAACAAGACTCACAGTAGTTCCTTGCTCCCCTTCTCTAATTTGAAATCAGCACGATTCAAGTTATATTTTCTTACCAAGATACTGATGCTTATCATCCATAACCATTGCAATTTCCAACACTTCTCTCCAGCTGGGCATGCTAAGGGCATGCAGAGGAAGTTAACACAATTCAATAGTACTTCTGTGAAATTACTGTGTGATCTTTCACTCATCCTGTCAAGAAACATGTTGCCATTCTTGATGCTGACATTTCCAAGGTTATTTTTGTAGAGAAAAATGAGAGAAAAGTGCCATTTTATATATGTTACAGCAACACAGAAAGAACTTACTCAAACACAGTACCAAGCAGCTCCTCCAAACACTCAGCTTTGGGTACAACAATGTAGTTCATTGTAATGAAGTCTCTCCATTCTAACACTGATGCCAATGTTCCTCAGAGACAATTAATTGCTCAAGACAATCCTTAAGGGCAACATGTGGTCTAAAGTAGCACTAGCTGGAAAGCACCAGTCATCACTACACCTTTATTCCAACACATGTTCCATTATTTTAGCTGTAAACACAGATATTCTCTCAGTTCTCAGTTCTTAGGAATAAATTCTAACTGAAAGAATTACTTGAGAGTTTTAGACCTATTATACCTAAAAAACAAGCCAAAAGCACAGAACAGACTTTCACAACACTTTGCAGCACTAACACATCATCCCAACTTTGCCTGAGATTGGTTTCAACCAGTCTGAGACACAGGGGCTGACTCAGGAGCCAGACAAACAAGAACTGCACACGAGATTTCACAGTCTCCTAAATGATGCAGAAACAGATGATTCACTCCCTATCCAGCCAAACAGAAAAGAAGTAGAACATCAGAGTTCCCTAGCAAAATAACCTGTGAACAGTCTGGTTCCACCTCCTTAAGGACTAAAAAGGCCCAAATTTCCATTAGAAACTTTCCTTGTCATCTTTTGTGCAATTGAACACAAGAAAAATTACTCCCAAACACAGATGCAGAATGATTTCAGATAATATTTTTTTCAACATATGTACAACCCTTTAAAATGTATTTTTCTCACACAGCAAGTCTACCTTGTAGACATTTGAATTATCACATTACACAAAATTCCATTTCTGGTTCCACCTCTCAGCATGGTGCCATCTATTTTTGACTGTCTTTCCAAATGTATTTTGGGAACCAAAGAAAAAAGTAGGTACTTAAACTGCTGAAGGCCACTCAAAAACCTTACCAGGTCCTTAACTTTTGGTTAAAATTAGCAGTTAACAAGTACCTAATTTGCTTGAACATCACATGGATTTTTTTAGGGGAGCCTTTTTCCCTCTTCAGCCACAAAATTTCTTTGAAAAGCTAGCTCAGTGTCACACAGTACTTCCCACTGCAGCTTGTATAACTTCAGGGACATCTAGTTGCCTTTTCAGTCACATATTTCCCTGAAGTGATTCGTTTTCAGTACCCATTAGACAGGGAAAATTTGAAAAGGGAATGTCCAAATCTTAGTGACGTGAAGGTAAATGTAGAGCATATCCCCAGATAAATAATACTGCTCTTCTTTAAGTTCCCCCCTGCACAATGAAAAGGAAAAAAAGCCCCACAACAGCAAAATCGTCAATAGCAAAATAAGTACAGCTTTCAATTACAGAGCTGACCAAATGTTCATTACAGTTCATCTCTGAAGCATAAAACCTCAAGACTCTGGATCGGTTGCCTAAGTACAGGATGGCACAGGATGGCACACACACCTGGTAAATCTTCCTCCAAAAAATGTTTGTATGAGTCAAGAGAAACAAATAAATGTAATAGGTATGCACAGAAAAGGGCACTTTTCATAAGAGATATTTCTTTGTGAAGTAAAGCTCATCCTGGACCCACTACACTTTTTTTGGAGTGCATTCTGTTTTGTTGTGCAACATGTGCATTCTACCAGACAAAAACACTGCTGATGAAACAGCTTGGGCCGGGCAAGAAGATTTTCCTTTTTATACTTTTTTTCTTTATAGTGCAAGTGCTCCTTATTTTTAGAAAATTCAGTTTTGTAAAGCTGCACCACAGGTAATTTTGGTATTTATTTGCTAATAATTTGATCTTTGCACAATGAAAGTACTTGCTGAAATAACACTTTTTAAATTCTCTTTTTTTTTATCTTTTGAAAAGACAGCAAAACTACCTGCAGTTTTGCCAAGGATTTCAAAAGTAGGTATTTCCACGTTTAAGATTAATTAATTAATTCCATTTTAAGATTAATGCAAGCATGTTTTCTTGTTGTATTTGAATATCTAAATTCAATCTAGTGTCTGCATTGCAAATGCCCTTGAATGGGATTCTGCAGGGTACTGAGATCTCTACCTTGATATGGGAGCTATTAAAACCCAATGCTATCACTGACAGAAAGTAAAAAGTTATGTCAATGTGCTGAGTAGATAAAAGGCAGATTAGTCAGCAGCTGCTGGGTCAGACACTAATGAAAATGTATTAATGGGGGGAAGAGGAACAGTTTTGGGCTGCTTTTGATAAATCTAAACTTTCAAAGCATCCAATTAGAGCCTCAGTCTAATGAGTGTGTGTGTAATAGCTACTATGGAAAAGGTTATAATAATGATATGATGTCTTCTTTGAAACTTCAGGTCCATCTGATTGCCACGCAGTAATAGAACCTTTAGCTGCAAGGAGATGTTGTTGAACAGAGATAGCAAATCAGCCTTGGAAGGCCATGAGCATATTCCAAGCAATGGCAGGCGCAAGGCAATTTCACAACTGCCTGTTGAGAGGGCTCCCTGCCCTTCCAACCACGTTGTACTTTGTCACTGTCACTGTTACAGCATGGTGCTATCTGAATCCCTAGGACTGCTGGCTGAAGATGGAGCTGTAATAGTCACAAGGAGGGAAAGAAATAATTTTTCCCGCTCATGCTGAATATTGCTCAAACAGACACTTTTTTGACCTTAAAATGCCCACTGTTTTCAATCTCTTGATAGCAGAGCTAATTCATGCAGCAGTGTTCTCCCCAAAATGTTCATCTTCCAGCTGGCAAGCAATGGAGCACAATACTCTGATAACCAAGACACTTTTCCCCTGACAGGGTTGTCTTTTACTGGCAACAAAGGCAATGATAAACATCATTCTAACAGATATATAGCTTACTGCAACGACTTTGGTTTATGTTTGGCAAGTTAGAAAAAACTGCCCAGTTATCTATGTTTTTACAAGTAACACATTTCATTTCAGCACAGGGCTTTGTTTTCCCACTGTCATGAAGAGAGACTCCTCATAAGGAGTCTAATGGTGCTGAAGAAATATTTCCCAGCTCAAACTCTTTTTCGTGGTTGTTATCGCAGAAGTCAAAACTGACACTTCAACTTCACTTGTGCTTTCACACACCTAGTAGCCTATGTCCATGTTCATAAAAAGGAGACACTTGTATCCATATTGCGTTTTGCTCTCATCAAACCTCAGATCATCTGGAAATTTCCCCAAAATCATGATAGAGCCAAAAAACTACAGTAACTATAACATCAAATGCAGTCTAAAGGAGGTAAGTGGGAAAAAGCTCTTAGATACCAGAGTGGATACTTTCATTTCGTACTAAGTTGCCAATAGTTTAAGCAAGACAGAGGTAAACATGGCTGTTCTGGCTTATCCATTCAGCTTCCTTAAGCTCCTTGTGGAAATATTCTAGGCAAGCTCTTTTCCTTCCTTCCTTGTATAGTTCCCCAGTTTTTAGGACGTCTCTTAATGTAAATTTGGAAAAGTAACTTTCAAATGCTCTGTTGAAAGTAACTCTCACTATCAATTGATTAATTTTATTTTCATTTGAAAACTAAAGAAACATCAAATTCTGGGGAATCCTTTCCTAATCTGAGATTATATTTAGGCCTCAGGTTTTCAATTTTCAATTATTTCTCTCTTTTTTTTTACTCTTCTAGTGAAACACAGCCTGCCATTCTGCTACATTATGTATGTAGATATACGTATAGGTATATCTCCATCTAAATCTATAAATTTTCATCTAAAATACACAATTTAAGAAACTTCATTTTCTCTTTTATCTTCTATATTAAATGTACTTGGTACTTTTTACTGAAAGTGAAATTACCATATTTATCAATCCCTTATTTCAAATCAGTCTTCCAGTGGCAATGTCAATAAATCAAATATAAATGCTCCTTCCCCCTGCTTTGCATGCATGTACATCCAGGAACTGAAACCACATGGCATCACAGCTATTAAGAACCTATCCTGTCATACGTCTGGGAGAAACCTTGACTTCAGCAATGTGTCCTGAATTATATTGCTTGGCCCATCCCCAATGATTCTTAAATTGATTGATTATACATTCGCCTTAAGAGCCAGCTTGCAGTGTCAAGTGTGTTGCATTTTAATAACACTGAGTATACCAAGTCATTTAACTACAGTGGACAATATTTGGATTTTTCAACTCAGATTTTTTTTTTAAATTACTATAAATTTCCATCCTAAGTCCTATTTCTATTAAATAATTGTCCGCTTAGAGCCAGAAATTCACCATAAGGACAGACAGATATCTAAATGCCACTCTTACTATAACAAATTACTCTCTAGTAAGTTCCAGGCTGCCTTGGAGAGTTAAACATTGGTTCATTCCTCAAACAGGATGTGATGAAACAACGCCAGAGCCTTTCCCACAGAAGGGATTCCTTGTGGAGCTGAAGATGCAGACAGAAAAGAATTAACCATACAGTGCTGTGAGAGATGTGAATTTATGCGATTTACTACACAGAGCATCCCTTAATCAACAGGAAATAACGACTTGTGCCTACGTTCTGAGAGAGCTGCAACAGCACAGGATGATCATATTCAGTTACCCTGAAGACCTCGCTGCTGGGTTTCTGAGCTGATATTTTTTTCATCTGAAGCAGTAGAAGTGTTTTATGGCAAAACAAAGGCATTCAGGAAATAGATACACTCGCCTGTCTAGGAATTTTCCTAGGAGTAGGGTAACAGTTGTGGAACTGCTCTGCACTGATAGTAGCACAGTGAAAGAAAACAGGCTGAATATTATTGTGCACTTTCATCAATAGATCTGTATGTGCAATGTACATACACTGTACAGTCCTTCTGGGACACTGGCTCCAAGTCCTTAAGGTTATCACAAGAATGGTTCTAACATTTTTCTAAATGGCTACAGTGAATCCAAAACTGTGCACTAATTGCAAAGCTGACACAACTTTTTCTGTTCATGTGAATTTTGGAACTTGAAGCAAAATCTTTCTATCATTGAATTCTATCACTACTGAGTTATGTGAAGACTTGAGGTCTAAGATATTTGAAAGTATCTCTATAAAGTGTTCTTCAGGTGAGGTAGAAAGGACTATTTCTGTTTGACAAAATTGATTCTTTAAAATATTCTTCTAATGGATGAGACCCTGCATTAAAATGGCATTTCAGCTTTTATGGTCAGGCATGAATAAGCCAAAGAAGATACATATGTTCTTAGCTAAATTGTGCTTGTCATGGAAGTATCAAAGAAAAAACCTCAGACTTCTTTCTATAGATTCTTTTAACTCAAAACCCATCCATCAGTATTCCAGTTCAATGTCTAAGTAATGCAACCTTTATCTGATGAAGATAAGATGTGGCAGTTCCAATTACAAAACTTTGCCACAGAATAAATACAATTAAATTAGAGATTACAGTTACAGATATTAATGTATAGCTCATGCAGGGAATTCAGGTCCTGAAAAAATCTTCTAAGGGAAAATTTAAGCAGCCATAATGGCAATGACAAAGCACTTAAACTGGATAACGTAAATGGTTATGCTCATTGACTTGCTCTGCAGAGTGGCTTCTTTCACGACCTTGGCCAAACCATGATGCTCCCAAAGTTTTTCTGATTTCACAAAGGCTGATGATTTTTATCTGCTTCTTCAAAGCCTGGCTAAAGAGCTTTGAATAAGTGCTCAGAAGAATTCATGAACAAATAAATTCAGCATTCCCCATTTATTTTGAAAATCAAGGTCAGCTTTATCCATTGGCTAATATTTCTCTACAGTGTAATTTTTCATAATGAAAACCACTTTAATAAAACTGAGTTCCCAAGACAATAGGATTCACCGGATTCTATTTTTAATGTTATCAAACTTAGTAATGTGACCACTAGTCACCTTATGAAGTCTCTAAGAGCTAAGCTAAAGTCCTTAGTTGAGAGAGGAAGGAGGCTTTTGATTATTAATGTGTGTAACATCTGCATCCAACTCCGTTAGCAAAATCAGATGGAGTAAGAGAGATGGAAATGACTGAAGACAGTCATTGATTTAAAAAAAAAACCTACAAAAACTCAATGGCTGAAAGCCAATTATTTTATTTTTTTAAGAGTGATTAAAAACATATTTTTGTGCATATTTGCCTAAGTTAAATGCAAACACAAAATGTGCTGAACTGGCATAACTGTGAGCTCTGTGTGCCCTGTGTACTCCCTCACCCTCCCACAGTGTCTGCACCCCATCCCTACTGTTTTGTCAACAAGATGTCAGACAAGTTCCTCTTCTGAGATGTGAATGAAGGAATTCCCCCTTCTCTTAGGTGTCAACAAAAAGTTTGCTCCTGCAGATTTCTGTTCTGGCATGATCAGCTAAGAACTGACATCAAATAATAAGTGTACTCTATGTACAACTGGTCAGAATTCCTTCCGTTCCTTCTCTGGAGGGCCCAGGCCTGAACAAACCAATAAACCTATAAGCCTGAGAGTCAGAAGCCAAACCTCCAATTCCAAGGCTCTGAGGTGAGTTTTCTTACACTGACTTGTACCTGACCTAGCAAGAAAGTTTGGGATGAGTGAGGGATATCCAGGGTAGGGTAATGCCAGTTGATATTACAGGAGGGCAACCCCCAAGCAGGCCATCAAATGCTATTTGCTGAGTCCATTTTGCAAATAGCACCTTTTGATTCTGTCCTCTCCTGCTGTACACACCTCTCCTACAGCTCCTGCCATGTCTTGGTGAAGTCTCTGGGCAGCAGCTGAACTCCCAAAAGCCTGCAAGCCATCACACACCAACAAGGAGCTAACTGTCTCCTTCCAGAGTACTTTTAGTTTTCAGAATGTGACTCCTGGTGTTTGTGCAGAACAGAGCCCCCAGCCTGCTGAGATAGCACCTCTGACAGCTTTTGGAGTAGCAGCCATCACTGAATACATTTCAAGTGATTAATTTTCTAAAAAATAAAAATAAACCTAGTGAGTGCACATGTGCTAACAAGTTAAAAATAATAATAGGTGTCTGTGACCATGCTGCTTCTGTCTGAATCCTTCAGGGGAATTCAGTTGCTAAGAACAACTTACGTAGTTTGCCATATTTCTATGTGTTAAACAACAACCAAATAACTATAGGCAAAAGTCCCAGCTGTCAAGCATGAGGAGTGTAGGGGCTGCTCGGGGGAGTACAAGGCATTTTTCTCCTGTGTTATATATGCATATTGGATAATTTAAAAGGAAAATTAAATGAGGCAAGGACAGAGTGGGAAGCATGTTACCATCTCTTCAAAATACCATACCCAAAGGTTTACAGGAAAAATTCCATTTGACTGGTCCTTCTGTGCTTTATATAGAGCTCTAATAGTGCTTTACAGAGCCTTTCCAAGGGGAATGCACTTCCAGCCCTTTCAGATAGCAATAAAGGCTGAACTTTGTTCACCCACCCAGATAGAATTTCTCTTCTTGGCACGTCTCAGACACAATGAGAGGTTCTGGAGGCAAGTGCTGGAAGTGGCATCCATGACTGCTGACTCATACCACACAAAACAGCATTTGGGCCTCACTTTTCAATCTTGTCAGTCGAGGTGTTTTCCATGAGATCTTTTCAAACTGTCACTAATCAATACTGAGTCACAAGAAACAGACAAGCAATGCCATCTTTGTTTCTTCACACACAAATAAAGACTGAAAAAGTTGCTTAGGCTTTTAGAAGAAATAAGTTGATTTTTCCTGACTCTGTTCAATTTCCAAGGTCTCAATATTCAGCCATAAATCTTAGCCCTGTGTTGAAACCTGACACAAAAGATATGAGCTCAGAGTTTGATTTTTAGCATGTGTATTGGAAAAAGTGGAGAAGACACCATCCTCCCCCCATTCCTGGGGTTCAATACATGACTCACATGGCATCCCTGGAAGTCTTGCAAGAAAAGGATGCTGAGAACAAAACAGTCCTGACAATTTGGAAAGAGCATCCTATCTTCAGTTCTCCAAATGCAGACTTTTCCCATGGGAAGAAAATACTGGTTTGCCATTTTGAAAGTTTGTCTCTGTGTATGCAGTATATAAACAACAAATACATAGCACAAAGCATGATTTCTAAGACTTCAAGTGGATAATAAGTCAAAATTTTAAAATTTTGATGAGCAGCAGGTCAGTATAACCAGCAAGGCACAGACCCAAGACTTAGAATTCTCCACCCAGGGCTTTTAAACAATAGTGTGAGCAGTACCTGTACTGTATCCCGGCACCCCATGATTTAGGCAGGCATTTGACTGTGGTAGAGTTTTATCGTCTCTCAAGATATTGATTTGTAAACTGAATATTCTCTTTGTGGACCTTAACACAAAACTCTTTAAAAGCTTGTGAAGCATCACAGAACCCTGTCAAGTGAATATTTCATGTTTTATTAATTCCCACTTAGCCGGCTCTCTGATTGGTTAAATTTAGTGTCTGTAAACCTCCTAGTTTTATGTTTTCCTGAAAAGGCTCTAAATGCTAATTTAGCCTGATGGATAAACACATGCTTAGAAAATACATATATTGGAGGAAAATGTAAAAAAGTAATAAGAGATGAGCATAATTAAAACATTGTGGGGGAAAGCTGTACAATTATATGTATATGCTGTTAATTAATGATGATGTTTTATGCAAAGGATGTATTCATGTCGTAATTAATTCCCTGAATGTGCCTAGCTCTGCATATCTACAGCAAGAGAACCGTCTGTTACTTTATTAGTTGTTAATGGACATTAATTGTTGATGGTCACACAATACAGCTTCAGTCTCTTCCCCATCTTATGTTACATAGGAAGCAAACTACATCAGAACTGAAATCAATGAGCATATGAAATACCTCACCTTGAGCTTCCAGCATATGCTCTGATTCTAGGAGGTGATTGTAGACATTCAGTCTGATGTATTCTTATTTTTATAGAGCCTTTTAGTAAATACATAAAATGTATAAATAGAACTCATCTACTATTAATGTTGATCTAACATTGAGGCTAAGAAAGTATACAAACATATGCAAAAGCAAACCTAATGTGTAAGTGTTACATAGTATCACTACAGAACAAAAGATTTTTAATTTTCGCTTTCAATGTGACATCATTCATGTTTCATCTGGAATTTCTTAGAGTGGAAACAAATACATAAGCAGATGTGTTCAGCCCAATAAATTGTGCTTGAAATGAGACATATGTTTTAGAAGGCAACTCTCTTCCTATGTAAAGATGTCAGTGCTAACCAACTTCCCTGGGTAAAGTGGTCTGTATACAAACTGCACTCTGCAGCCAAGAGTGCAGGTAATTTCCTGCAGGCATTCACACAGCAATTCACCTAACTGCAACTTTCAGGCACTGCAGTTCCTTGAGCCTTTGCCTGATGCCTCATTGAAAACCCTCTCCATTTCTCCTACAAGCAGAGATCAAGATCCTTCTTTTCCCTATCTTAAATTAGCTCCTTCAGTTGAGATGTTTTAAGAACTCAGCTCCCAGAAACTCTCAACTTTCTTTAGCTTTGTTTTGTTTTGTTTTTTTAATCCCTGTATAAGTTTTTGGCATTTGTGGAATTTAACATTAAATTTTAGCAAAGTAAAGGCATAGCAGAGAAATCATAAGATCAGTAACTCTTCCATTTACTTATTTCTGAGTTGGAGTTCTAGACCTTAATACTTTTTCCAATATTTTTTTTCCTAATATTCCTAGGTAAAAAAAAAAAAAAAAAAAAAAAAAAGGAGAGAAAGACAAGGAGTTCAAGAAGTTTTTACATTTGGTCATTTCAATTAGTGTCTCTATAGAGCTATCTGTAAGTTATCTTGACTGATTAAAGCCACATGATGTCAAACCTTAAATTAATTTGATTTTAGTACTTACTTTAAAGTCCAATAAAATTTGACTGCACATTCAAATTCTCCATTCAGACATATTCTGAATGTGCTTATTTGCACAACTGAAATCTGTGTTTTTCTCCACAACGTGTAAAATAGCTTTCCAATGCAAACTGCCTTGTTTCAGAGTAGTTAAAAAATAATTTAAAGGCAAGATTGATACTAATTATGATTGATTTTGTTTTACTTTATGCTTGCTAAACTTGCTGTTAAACTAAAAAACATGGAAGAGTAGTTGGTATAAGTACAGCTATTGGTATATAGCAGATATTTTGAAGATCAAAGGAAAACAAAAATCTTATTAACAGGAATATTTCCTTTTCTGTCCTGTCTTACTCATATTTGTTTCACATTCAAGCCTTCCATAAGCTGTAAATGAGAGTTCTGTGTGTGTCAGCTCTGTGAGACTGCCACTTCATAAGGAACAGTGACACGTAGAAAGGAGCTAAAAGGGGAATTCACCTTGGAAAGTTTAACTGGCTTGTACAATTTGCCACTGTGTTCAATATATTTCAAAGGTATCCCATAATAGCCAGCAGTTCTTTACAAAGGTCACTGTAAAATCATATCCTGTATTACTACATATTTCTGAAAATGTTCCTTGTCTGCCAGCTGCTCAACTGAACTTTGTCAACGAAAGCAAAGTTTCTCAGGTTATCACTCTGCCCCTTAAACTGTATTATCTAGAAAATCATAAACCTTATGGGAAAAAAAGATATGAAAAGGTTTATAAAACATTCTTTCAGTGGATCCTGTTTCCAGTCTCACCTCTTGAGCTGAAGTTGGTTTTAAGCTGTCGCCACCATGCCTGCTGATTTCAATGGGACGTGGGAAATGGAAAGCAATGAAAACTTTGAAGGCTACATGGTTGCTTTAGGTAAATGAAAAAATATTAACTACATAAAGAGAAAATGCTTCAATTACATCCTTGTAAAAATTTTAATCCTTCTGAAAATTAATGAGATTTTTTCTGTAATGTATGTTGTGGCATAAGAATTTCTGCCAATCACATTAAAAATCAGGTAATTGTAATGTACTTAAAATTGCAATGATATAAATATATAAGCAAATGAAGACTTGTTAAGATATTATTCTTTATTTAGATAAATGAAAAAACAGATGGAGGGGGGGAAACCCCAAAACAACAGGCTTTCAGATGCAGAAGCTATGTTTTACTCCTGGTATATACTTACTGTAACACTGAAGCCACAATCTGGTTAAAGAGGAATAATATATTCTATATCACTAATGTAACAATAATGCCAGTATTTAATTAATGCTTTGAACAAATTAAGTTACACAGATAAAAATCTGATGCTTTAACTGATGAAAAAAACTCAATAACTTTAGGGACATCTGTAAATAATATGCATATACACCTGTGAGGGATAAAAAGGATTTTAAAACCGAGAATGATTAGGACAATATCTTGAATATCAAGAGAAAGATACGCATTAATTGAAGTGATTTTTGTGCATACATGCATATATAAACTATAAACTTATAAATATTATAACTATATATATATAAACTTATAGTTATATATACACCATCAGTTATAGTAATTCAAAACTGCCAATGAAGAAACAAAAAACCCCAAGACCAAAAACAATGCAAAGATGCATATGCAATAGGTGGTTCTCAGAAGGAAAAGAAATTGCAGGGAAAGGGTGAAAATATATTCTTCTGCTGTTTCTCACAATTTTACATTTTGTTGATATTTTAAGTATTAATGTGCTAAGATTCAAAGCACACTGAGGTTTTGAGGGCTTTTTTTAAATTCATCTGTCCTTTTAATTAATGCATACACATTTCTATACTTTAATTAAAGAGTAGTTTTGCCCTTTAAGTCAGAGACTTTGATTTTATCATAAACATGTTACAAAGTATTTAAATCTACCATAACAGAACTACATATCATTTTTATTGCTTATATTGTTCAAAATGCAGTTATGAAAACCATGCTTTAATAAAACCTCCCTGATTTTTCTCCAGGAGCTACAAGACTAATATATTAGTCAGAAATAGCATTTCCTTAGAGGTCTAGACATTCTTTCCCTCAGAGAGAACTAAATTTTATGTTGTCTGGCTATAAATCAGACCCAGAGATACCTTTAATCCACCACAGCAGATAAAATATACCCAAGAAGTCTTGAATATAAATACTGAACAAGACCATTATTCCCCATGTTAAAAAGTCACATTTTTTTCAAGCCTATCCTCTTACTCAATTCGATTACTACTTCACAAGTAGGATAATGAATCTACCAAAAGAAAAAGGGCTCCATTAGCAAGTGGCATTGCTGAGGTGACAATGATTAACACACACATGAAACCACTAAAGGATGGCCAGCAAACCAAACCCATTTTTCAATCCCTTGCAGAAGCATGGGAGATTATTTCATTTGCATACAGAAGCATAATAAGATTCCCTGCCAGCTGGTCAGAAATATTTATTGCAGATGGTAATGCTGCTGGCATTAGGGGGTTGGCTGGGGCAAACTGTGATCCTGGTAATATATATTCTCCCTTTGGTAACTTGGAATGCATTCAGTCCCAAGCAGTTGTTTACACCATAATGTTAGTCCTCATCACAAACAAATAAGGATGTTAAGGAGATCAGTACTGCAGAAAATGTTGACAGAATATGAAACAGGAACTGTCAAATGCTCTACATGGATACTTTTTTGACTTTTGGCTTTGAGTTTGTCTCCTTTTAAACTACAATTTATTTGCGTATCTGCTATCTAACAGTAACGGGTTTCAGGCTTTTGATTGTTTCTTTTTCATTAATATAATTTTCATTCTTTTAAGTTAATTAATTATCCTCTTGTATACTCTCACAGACTATATGTTCATCATAAAAGTAATACGCCCAAATTCCCTTGATTACATTCTCATTCTCCCTTGATTACCTACCCATTCAAACATGCTAAAATTCTGATCAGGAATATTATTCTGAGATCCACCTTTAAGGATTTTTTTTTAATGTGTAAATATAAATGCTGTGGGGTTTTATTTTTGTCAGCAAGTACTGGAATTTTCACTCTCTTTTCTGGTTTTTGACAGGTATTGATTTTGCAACTCGTAAGATTGCAAAACACTTGAAACAAACAAAGGAGATTGTTCAAAATGGAGATAATTTTAAAACAAAAACACTCAGTACTTTCAGAAACTATGATCTGGATTACACTGTGGGAGTGGAGTTTGAAGAACACACCAAAGGACTGGATAACCGAGTGGTAAAGGTAAAAATCTGATACCTGATAGCTGTTTATACTACAGTTAGCACCAGAAGCCAGCAGTTCCAAAAATCAGCTGAATGCTTAAAGTAAAACCCCAATGTTTTAGAGAAATCAGAGGATTTTTACAAAGCAGAAATAATTTGCATCCTGAGACTGTCTTCTTTCCTTCTAAAAGCATTTATTAGAAATGCAAATCAGGATGGCTAGTGAGATACGTGAGGACAATCATTAATTATGTTTTTCTAGTAGGGGATTTTTCCACCTTTTCCATGATACATCTTTAGGTGTCTAGACAGTAGCAAAACAGTATTTTTACCTATGTGTCCTCCTTAATGAAACTGTAAATTCACCCCTGTGAATTTAGGACAGATTTTCTTTTCAGGATGGTTGGGTTTACGCTGATAAGCCTCAGTTGGGCAGTTTAACAGTTGGACATTGTTAAAAATAAACCCACATTTGGCTTTTAATGTAAAAGCAGCTTTGGAAGGGGCAAGAAAGAAATGTGAGCCAAAGTTAGCAGTGGTTTGGGTGAGAGGGCTACTGGCAAAGAGGCAAGGAGGCCCAGCAGTGGATGCTTTACTACCTTTGGGATTACCGAGCAACCTGAGCTCAGAATTCCCCCAGGATTCTGAGGCCATTTGTTCACACACCTTCCAGGAATATATGTGGACAAGTAACATTTGGATCAAGGGTCATGGCATTCAAACAAGACTCTCTCAGAGAAGTCAGGGGGGGAAAGAATACTCATGAGCATTAATTCACTTACTGAATTCAGCTTCATGCTTCCGTATCAATACTGCTTCTGTTTTACTTTCTTCTCACCCCTGAAATGCTTAAGCAACACTTCAGATGTAGAAAGGCCAGTAGATCTTAAATTTCCACTGACTGTCCCCTTCAGAGTCCTGCATCACTTCTGTCCTTTTGTCATCATTCACTGAATCTACCTGTTCTCAGCTCCGCCAATTACCATAGGTGTATTCTGCCAATCAGCTCTCAGTTGCCAAACTCTGAAAAGCTGAGATCAAAACTCACTGTCAACAAGACCTGTTTTGTTTTGCCAATTGCCACAGGAAATTGGCAGTGTAAAGGACATGTTTACATTTGAGCTCACATCATGCTTCACTGAAGTGGCACAAATTTAACAGAAGACATTGTTTGTTCACCATGGATCGCTTTTAATTCTCAAACTAATTTTGTGCAGTGTAGTGCCTATGATTTCTTCCAAATTATTTCTCATGCACAGCACTGCAAGCCATCACATATTAAGATGCTTTTTTTTTCACTATCCTGAATACCCAGCTCTAAATTTTCTTTCTGTCTCCTTCTCCAGTGAGCACTGGGTGGAACAAATTCATGTGACAAAGTATATGCTTTAAAACACTTCTCCCACATCTCTTCAGGTCAGTTGAAGACATTACTAGTGATCTAAGGACTCATTAGTTTCATCACTCCTTAAGTCCATCAATTAGTGCTCCTCTAGTGCTCATCACCACTGCCAAAGCCATTGCCTTTCTCTGCAAAATCTTTTCACTTGCAGACTTTTATTTTCACTATCAATACGAAGGAAGGAAGGAAGGAAGGAAGGAAGGAAGGAAGGAAGGAAGGAAGGAAGGAAGGAAGGAAGGAAGGAAGGATGGATTGATTTTGTGCATTTATAATCCTACCTTGTTTAACTACTTTTGCCCAATATTCATTTCTAAACAAATCATATTATTTGTTGCTAGTGAGGGGAGAAGGAAAAAGGAAGCATGTCATGCCATTATTCTCTGAATTGCTCTAAAAGTATTTTCTGGTCATTTTATTAGCAAAACAATGCCTCAAACACATTAAACTTAGATGAAGGTAATAAAATTGGTAGGCAACATTTAAATGGAAAGAGGGCATGGATAATTTAAAGAGCATGTAGCTTGAAAATTCCGTAAATAAGAAAGAAATTAACTGAAATGGAATGAGTTTTGTCTCATTATTAATGGAAAGCTCCCTCATAAGAGAAAGAAATCATCCAGGGCTGAACTAGAAAATGAATTAAGCTCCCAATATGCTTGGAGCTTTGTAATAACTGAGCTTTCATGGACTGTAACTGGTCTCTAATAAGGATTTGTCTGATACATGGTTAAATGCATCCCTAAAGGACAATGGTTCAAATGCAGAACAATTCAAACAAAGTTGTTTTGAATGTACCCTGGCACATCTGTAGATTGATCATTTAGCCTGTAAAGAGAACTTTTCCCTACTGATAGGCTTATCCTGCTCCTGGACAAGAATCAGCATACCCAGTACCTTATCTGGTGCTGATAGACTGTGAATCACACCAGATCGGGGAATGGTTGAGGACAGAAGGGATCTCCTGAGAACACCTAGTCCAACCCCTCTGCTCAAGCAGGGTCAGCTACAGCATATTGTCCAGCTTATGAGCACATCTCTTAACACTTCTTTGTGAAAGTACATGAAAATATACAAATAAATTTAGTGTAGAAGATGAAATTAACACACAGGTTCTCTTGTTACTTTATGCAGAGCTAGAAAAAGTGTTAGGACTGCTCTTTTTGGTATAAGCCCTCAAGTCTTCATGCATTAAACCTTATAATTTTTCCATTAATGGCTTTAAACAGCAAAAAAAAAAAAACCAACTTTCATACATTGCATAAGTTGCTGCAAACCCAACAATCTCCTAGTTAGTATGAACACTTGACACCCATGTATGTGAAGAAACACACAGAAATGACAACAAAGCAGTGCAAAAGCTTCTCATCAACATGCTGTTGTCATCTTCAATGTGTCTGGGTTTTGGTTAAATGCATTTGAGGGGGTTTTTAGGAGGAAGATGGAGAATGAGAGAAAGCAACTGTAATTGGGTGCAACTGTAATAGAGGGATTTGTTTTTGTTGGGGGATTTTTTTTATTAAATTAAAAAAAAAAAAAATATGTTTGTTTTAAAACAACTTCTCCTGATTATGGGGGTTGGGGGGGGGGGGGATGGGGGGGAGGGGGGGGGGGGGGGGGACCCAATGGGGGACCTCTTTAAAATCTATATATATGGAAAAAAAAAAAAAAAAGTTCCTTTTTTCCCTCCTTTTCTTTTTTGGAAAATTGGGGCAAGCCCCCAGCTAGCCGCCCAACAGCGACACTGTAATTGTGTATTCACATTGTTTGATTTGACTTATTATTATATGTTCATAAACTTCTCATTAATGTAACTGAGTTAATTATCTGATTCATGCAGACCCTGGTGACCTGGGATGGTGACAAACTGGTCTGTGTCCAGAAAGGTGAGAAGAAGAACAGGGGCTGGAAGCACTGGATTGAAGGAGACATCCTGCATCTGGTAAGGGCTGCTCTACAGATACAGTGCACATCACTGAGGCTGCAGCATAGGCTCAGGTTTTCCATTTCAAAGGATCCATTATTTTTTTCTAGTTAGAAAGGTTTTTATTTAGACAGTTCTGATCTCTGAACTCTAAGGAAATTCCCCCTCTGCTTCAATTCAGGAATGCTCAATTTCTTTCCACCTGCTCCCAATTAAGTCATAACCCTGCAGTGCTTTCTTTGCTCCAGTCCACTGCCCTCCAGCTCTTAACCCTTCCCATTACATTGCACCTCTAACATAATCTCACTCTTATATAATCACGGGTAGAAAAAAAAGACCAAAAAAATGACCAAAAAAAATCAGAGAGATTGCAAGAAAAATGTTATTCTTTGTTCTGAAAGAAGCAATGTGAAATTTCAGCACACTGTGCTGTAATACAGATCAGAAACCCCTGGACACTCAGGGGAGGATCCTACAAACAACCTATACTGCAATTATTTTTTCCTAGTTCAATAATAAATTCAAACATCTAAAGTAGTAAGCTATAGCCCAAAGATAGATGTAGTAAATCCAAGAGAGGCCAGAAGAGCTTGTACAGGAAATAAGCAATCAGCGGTGTCCAGAAAGATTTCAAAACAACAGTATCGTAGAATCATAGAATCAGTGAGGTTGGAAAAGACCTCCAAGACCATCAAGCCCCAGCATTGACTGAACACCACCATGTCCATTAAACCATATCACAAAGTGCCACATCTACTCATATTTTGAATATTTCACATAATGATAATGATTCCAGAGTTTCCTGGGAGAGCAATCAAGAAATGGCCATGATAATGTTGGATAGTACAATAGGTAGACGGAGACAAGCTTAAGAAGAGCCCATTGTTCTATCCCATGCTTTGCACCTAGACACCTTCTCCTTCACAAGTTTACATACACTTGCTGTGGGCAATCACACTGGCTCACATCTATGTGCTTGAAAGGTCAAAGCCAGGAATTAGAAACCATGATCTGCCACCAACTAAAAGTCGCCTGTCCAGTGCACTTCTCCAGCTCTATTTGAACACATATTCAAAAGCTGACCTAAGGCTCTTCATGCTGGCACCAGGATTCATGCTGAGACTGGTGGAAACAGAGAAGCCAAGTAGACCCTTACAACAGTGTTCAGGTTTGGCCCATTGCTGGCCACAAAGGCAGCTTCAGCTCCCTGAAAGTCCTGTTTGGCCCAGGATTGCTGGCTAATGACACCAGCCAAACTGACTGCAATGCAATGTGCAGCTGTGCAGCCTTTAAGAGGTCAGCTGCAGCACTGGGCAGCAATGGTGCATTGTTCTGGCTCCTGAGAAATGGCTGAACACACCTCTGAAACAAATAATCTTTTTAAAATATTCCTTTTTTAAAATTTTATTTCCTTGTTTCAGTGCTTCTCATGAATTTTGAGGTAACATGAATTATAAACTATTACATTATATTGTTTTAATAACAGAGCATGAAAAAGCCTTGAACTAAAGCACAATTTTTACGCATTTTTCATGTTTATTCTCCTTAGAGCTCAATTCAAGTGTCAAAACTAATTACTCCAACATGAGGTGCATACCTGCTGCTTGGTTACATATAACACGCTATTCTTTTGGCTCTTTTTTTTTGTTCATCAACACAAGTTTTTAATGTAGTGGCTCAGTTGTAGCAATTTCTGGTGGGATCTGATGTATATGCAAAATAGAACCTCTACCACTATATACTTACTAATTGTTTTAATACCCCAGGAACTGACATGTGAAGACCAGGTGTGCCATCAGACATTTAAGAGGAAGAACTAGAACTGAGCAGAAAGTCTCCCAGATCTTCATCACAATGTTATGCTGTTATGTTTTGTCTAAAAAGAAGAATGAAGCCAGATTTTCATTCCTTTGACACTGCAATGTGAATACATTATGTGACTGTTTATGGAAACAAACACATTTTATAGATACAACATCAAACAGTTACAAACCTCATAAATTCCTTTGTCTTTCAGTCTGGAGTTAAATAAAAGTAATTGTCTTTCAAGTAATGTTTTCCTGCATCTGTATAATCACTTCCAGAGGAATGTCTGTTAGCAACAAGGCTGAAAATTAACAGTCACAATTATTTCAACCACAGCATCTCTCTCCATACTGCTGTATTATCATAATGTATCTGGATGACTGAGTAACACTGGACATTCATTGGACTGTTTCTATTTAATTCAGTCCTGGATCACTAAGTCCACAGTTTCAGGCAACAGAATGCCTCACTGAGCACAGTACATGGCCTTTCACATCTGGATTGTTCCCTTGAATTTGGCCCAGGTCTAAAGCTGCTACTGGGTATCACCTGATAAATATCTCATGGCCTTTGTGAAATGCTGCAGCTCCTCAAATGGGTCCTAACATGGATCAATGACAATGCTATAACTTCCAGTCAGAACTGGCACCCGAATAATCCTCCCAGTGGAGAAATCTGCTGTTTGAAGCAAACTCTACATTGAAGAGTTGCTCCATGGTGTGAAAACTAAGGCACACTTACGACTGTAAGAGGGAAGCTGCAGAGAACACACAGTCTGCATGTACCCTGTGCAGAAAGAGTACCCAGCATGCTGCAATCTTCACCTTGTACCACCTTTCAGAGACTGTAAAAAGAAAAGTCTTTTTCATACAATCCTTCTCAGTTTTATTCAGGGTTTTTCAAAAGAATTCATGATCATTGCTAAAGGCAAGTTTAAGTTAACCATGGATGATGAACACTCCTTCAGTAGATAGAACCTTATATTATTCAACAAAATATGTGCACACCTTCCCCAGAAGAGCTTGTATGCCCAAAAGCTCTTCTGCTTTTTCCCAACTACATGAATTATTCTAATAAAATACTCTGTCTTTCCTACAACCTTGCCTTTCAGATATAAAAACTTTCACATCAACTTTATCACTGTTAAGTCCCCCTTGTCCATAGGCCCCCATCCTCTTGTTTGGTATGGGAGGAGTGAAAATTTGCTGTACAGATCAGTGGTACGGAAGTACAGAAAATATGTTAAAAAACTTCTGCAGAAATGGAGGAACATATGCTTTCTCCTCATCCCCACCTGCTCCTTAGCCCACTCGCTGTCAATAGCTCAGGATAGGAAGGGAGTGAGACAGTCTCCCAACTGAAAACTAGGTTACATCTGCAAAAATCTGATTAATATGTCACCAATACCTATATGGCCATGGACATTATCCTGGTTCCAGCTGGGATTGAGTTAATTTTCATTTTCCTAGCCAGTACAGTGCTGTGTTTTGGATTTAGTATCAGAATAATATTGATAACACAGTGAGTAGTTGTTGCTCAGTGCTGCTTCCTCTAAGCCAAGGACTCCAGGTTCCCATGGCTCTGCCCATGAGGAGGTGCACAAGAAGCTGGGAGGGAGCAGAGCCAGGATGGACCCAAACTGGCCAAAGGGATATTCCATACCATAGAACACCATGCTCAGCACATAAAGCTGCAAGAAGGAAAAAAGGTTGTGTTTGGGATGGCATTCCCCTGTAATTACTGAGGTCTTCCCAAGTAACTGTTACACATGATGGAGCCCTGCTGTCCTGGACATGGCTGAGCACCTGCCCATGGGAAGTGGTGAATGAATTCCTTGCTCTGCTTTGCTTTTCTTTACCTATTCAACTGTCTTAAGTTCAGCCCAGGACTTTTCTCAGGGAATGGCTGTGTGGTGTTTAGCTGCCAACTGGAGTTAAATCACGACAGGCACAGAAGTGCATATGTAAGGATATTTTTATTAATTGGACTTTGCTTTTCCTGATAAAAGTCGTTTTGATATCAAACTTCCTGTGTACTTTGCCTGAGCAATGCTTTCATGTTAGTTTGCACAGAAGAAACTGCACTTGGAGTTAGTAAACTCCTTATTTTGTCTTGTTCAGCCCTGACCTGGACTTTTCAGTAAAAATGTGTTTAATTTGTGTTTCTAAGTGATTTCTAGTTACAAGGATAGGAAGTACCACAGTTCATTAAGCTTTCAAAATATTATCAGAAGAACATAATCACTAGGAAACAAAATGTGCATGTTTTAATCAGTGGCATTTCTCCTAGCTGGTTCTTGCCAGGAGTAAGCCTGCAGAATGCAGCTGTTTGGAAATTCACACTAAATCATGAATCCAAAGAAAACCTTTCATATATCACAAGGAACCATCAATTCACAAATGATGAGTTTGAAGAGGGAAAATAAACATTCTTCAATTGGTTTCTTATTATGCTCACTAGTTCTATCTAATGGTTATGTCTCAGAAGGAAATGAAGTAGGCAATTGAGCATGAGTAGACTTTGATTGGGAGAAAACTGAATTTCACCCTATTTTTTGCCTATCTTGGAAATGAAAAATTCCCTTTTTAACAGGAAGTGAGAAAATATGCAAGGTTTTTTTTATGCTCCAAAACAACATTTTGTTTCTGCACATACCAATATGCAAGAATTTGCAGCATCCTTTACAACTGTACACACAGTGCTGGGGACAGAGGAGATATTAATTATGTTGCATTATAATTACTTCCAAAGGTATCCTTGTTTGTATCATATTTTTGATGTTAGGTTGGTCTCTAAGCTGTTCAAAGTCCCTTATCTCCTTGTCAGCAGATTAAATACTTGCTCTGGAGGAACGGACCTTGCTGGTAAATCAGAGAATATTCATTCACATTTTTTCAGCCCTCTGGCATGCGGTGCTGTCTCAGCTGTTTTGAAGGATTACCATTTGCATGAATTCTTATCCTCACAGAGAATATTGATCAAATACAGCTCCAGGAAGGGAATTTACCAGCAACCTCCTGATCCAGTGTAGTGGGTTGAGGCTGCCTGGATGCCAAGCACCTAAGCCTTTCTCTCACTCCCCTCTGCAGCTGGACAGGGGAGAGAAAATATGACGAAGGCTTCATGGGTTGAGATAAGGGCTGGGAAAGAGATCAGTCACCAGATACTATCATGGGCAAAGCAGACTCAACTTAGACATATTAACTGAATTTGTTACTAACAAAGCAGAGCAGGATGACGAGAAATAAAATAAAACCTTAAAAACTCTTTCCTCCTACTCCTCACTGTCCTTGGTATCTGCAGAGCTGTTCCTCTCACATGTTCTCACTCTACTCCTCTCTGGCCTCCACTACAACTGTGCAATAACATTTTTCTCTCTTAGATCTGTTATCACAGGGGTGTTACCACCATTTCTAACTGGCCCAGCCTTGATCAGTGACCCATCTGTCTTTGGAAACACAAGGAACTGGCTCTGCCAAACCCAGAGGAAACTCCCAGCATCTTCTCACAGAAGTCACCCCTGTTAGCCCCTCACTGCCAAAACTTGGCCATGCAAATACAATACATGCAGAAAACAGAAAAGCCAGAATGGAACAAAAGCACTTCCTAGTGAGCACAGTACTGGGAAAGGATCAGTACCATTACCTGTCATGGACTTTTCAAATGACAATGACAAAGCTGTGTGTAACAAATGTTTATGGTGGAATTTCTAAAAGTTCTCTGCATTGAGCCAATTTTTCTCCCAAAAAGTTAACTAGCATTTTCTTGCCAACTGCTAAAAGAAGAGAGCAACACTGTAGGCAAAGGCTGTAGAATAATGTTGTCATTGCTCCTACCAATTGTGTTCTGTGGCAAGGTTCTACAGTGCTGTCTTTCTATGGAGCTCTGGAGGGTCACCCATATATGCACAGAGTGCCTTTCAAATTTGCCATGAATATCCTGGATGCTTTGCTGCTCTGCTGCTTGTGAAAGATACTCCACTGCCATCTGGCAAGAAGTCTGAGGTTTTCAAATCAGCATTTACTTCAAGATCTGATGAAGACATAATTCAAAAATAAGAGTTTTTGAAAAACAATTCCAAAACAAGAGTTGCTTAATAGGATTTATTTGTATTCTTTTAAGCAAGGGTATATATTTTGCTTTAGTGGGGAGAGATTTATAGAAAGGATGTCTTTAAAAAGTTTTTTCCCACTAGAAGACATTATTTTCTTTAATTTGTGACTGATTCAAAGGGCAGAGGTTGCAGATGCTTTAATTTCAGCTAGCTGATTACACTTGTTATGCAGCTTCTGAGGATTAGAAGAAATCATTTTGTGAAAATGAGATTTAAAATAATATTAATGAGACAAGTTTTTCAATAGCTGCAAAAATTTTCTCCATTATTCTCTATCACATTTGCTTTAATTATATTTCACATTGCAGTGCTTTAGTCACTGTTAAATAAAAATGGGAATGCAACAGATGACAGTAAATATCCCAGAATTCTTCGAATTGGAGGAATCCATGGAAAGATTAGGACATTTGTCTTATGTGAGAGCAAACAGAGACTTCCCTTGGAAAACGAATATAAACATGAAAGGTTGCTGCTGACGGAGTATGGGCACACTCTCATCCAGGCTCAAAGACAGGAAAAAGTAGACAGGACAAGAAGCAACAGCCTGAAACTGCAGAATGGAAACTGCAGGTGGACATCAGGCAATGCCTCTGCTCCCCAAAGATGGGGCAGGACTGGAAGAGACCAGCAGATGAGCTTGTGGAACCTCTGTGGTCCAACCACAGTATCCACTTTCTTCCATCAGCAAACCTATCATTGTACCTGCAGTAATACCTGGCAAAAAGGCTGGCAAGAAGATCCCAAAGATATTATAATTCTTACTGGTTTTATGGGAAAAAGGGTCTAATAGAGTCCCTGTAATAAGAGAAAAGCTACTAATGTTTACCAAGACCCACAAACAAGCCTTGAGAACCATTGGAAGTTCTCTTTACCTGTTTTCATGCTACTGTACTCAGGATTTCTGCTGGGTTTGGTTTAGGTAACAGTCTTCCAAAGGAGGGCTTTCTGAAAATCTGATGAACGCTACACAAAGGGTTTTGCTGTAGACTTAGGTATGAGTTCAGAATTGAATGGCATGAAAGTTAAATGGGATGTCTCTCTGGGAAAACTGCAAAGGGCATTTCTTATAAGTGCTTTTAAATTTGTAGTTACCTTTGCTGCCTTTGTCACTGCACCCAATGTGAATTCTTTTCCTGTAGTTTCTTAATTGTCTTCCTTCTCTCACCTCTATTTCATTCACTTTTGGATATACACATGTACCATATACATGGATATATATATATATATATTTATGCATCTTTACACACACATGTATTTACATTCAGGGGTTAGAGGGGTTTATAAGTGCTCACAATATTTGTTTATCCACACTCCCACAGCTTTTGAACCAGTTGCCTAGTGTAGATTGGCCAACCAAACCTGCCTGTGAAAGATAAAGTCTCTAAGATATACTATTTCTACACTATTATGTGAAAATTAATGGCCTGATAGAATGCCTCCAGTAAAAGAAAGGCTACAGGTGAATTCATGGTTATCAAGTCCCAGAAAAATCATTTAGGATAAATGCCTGTAACCATGGAAAACCTTCAGTTGGATGTCAATGAATTCAACCATGAGATAAAATTCACTAGAAATCAAGCTTTGGTGGTTCTGCTGCTCACAGCAGTACTTCTTTCATTGCCTACTTTAAAATATTTAATATTTTTTCTACTTACTAAATTAACTGATTTGTCTTTTTCTGGCTGCCTCTCTAGTAACTGTTTTTTTTTTTTTTTTTTTAATTTGCTCATCTTTTCCTACACATGTATAGGGAAAAAGAACTTTAATAGCTGAAGTCTATATTTTTTCCTGGAGGTGCCCTAAAGCCAAAGATTGCTTAAATTTTCTGATGATCAGACTAAAGCAATGCTTTTCCAACAGGCCAGCAGTCCTAAAAGCCAACTGAAGTGTGTAGTGTGCCTTTCCAACACATTGAGTCACTGAGTGAAAAATACCGCACTCCATGGTCATGCCTTCTAGCCTGACCAGAGAAAGGTTATTGGGCTTTGGTACAAAAGTGAGCAAAGTTGTAATAAAAGTCAGTTGGTGTAACAAGTGAGAAAACAGTATATTCTCAAATTATGTAATTTTATCTCTTCTTTATATGGCTTCAATTAATTTTTCAGTTTTTAAAATAATTGTAAGGGGGTCAAACTATATGTTGGAGCTTGTTTTGCAAGTAGTTCTACTTAAGTCAGAGCACTTCCAGGGAGTCATTTATTCAATTCAGCCAGATCAGATCCTGATCAGGCCATGCATCTCTACTGGTAACACAGACTGCAGACTCTGAAGCTGCAGAATTCAATGCATTCAAAGTATCAGCGTCAGAAAAATGTGTATTGCTATTCACTGATTGATACAATAAATGAAAGCAATAAAAGTCCTGAATGTTTAGAAACAGAGTTTTAAGTTAAACATTTTTCTTTTTGCTTAGATGTTGAAAACAAGCATGTAAAAAAAAAAAGCATGTGACATAAGGTATTTTTTCTGTCATTTAAAAAAAATGAGCATTTGCATTTACTAATATAGATATATATCACATTGTATTTTTTTAATAAATCACCAACAATTTAAATTAGACTTTCATTTTCTAAACATTTTTGAGAAGCCTAAAGCAGTAAAATAGTCAGGAATAACACCTGGAAGATGGGCTTTACTGGTTAGAGGATTAAGGCAGAGTTGAATTGCTCCCTTTGTGAAATAACAGCCTTGGTTCTCTAAAAACACAGATTGCTGTTTGCTACTAATGGGTGCCTTGTGTAGCATTACAGCAAATTGCTTTCCTTGATGGCATAAACTGAATACACAGAAAACACGAGCACTTAGTTAAAATGTTAGCACATCCAGAGTCACTAAAGGAAAATAACTGTTTTCCAGAGAAAGGCTTTGTATGATCATAATGGAACGATTTCTGTTTTAGGGAACTTGTGTCATTTAAAACAAGAAGCAGCACCAGGTTTTCTATGGCCATGCTGATTGCACAGTCATTCTGCAGCAGAGCAGAATGGTCAAGAGACTGTGACTAAATGACAGTGGCAGGAGTAAATTAACTCTTGGCCAGTAGGCTGCAGGATCCATGATCCCCAATGGACGTCTAGAGAGCTCCAGCCTTTGCCTGAGCTTGGACTTCCAGCTCCAACATCTGCTCACAGCCATAGGGCTGTCAGCCTGTGTTGTTGCATCTCTTCCTGCCTGACTCACCTGGCTCAGTCAGTATTGTACCTGCACCAGATGATCTCATACCAACTAGCTGAACTTCCCCAGAGCAAGACAGCAAAATGGAATTGCCAAACACATTTTAGTATAGCAGTTTAAATTTCTGTAATGTTCATGAACACAGCATGAATGCAAGGCATTGAAGATGCTGGCTCTTGAGCTCAGACTTGGGTTTCCAGGTTTCCATAACTTGCTTTTTTACAAGGATAAATCTCTAGATGCTGTTGATGCAGTCTGTGTTTGTCATTTGTTTCAAATAAGAAAGTCAATCCTTCATGAAGTCACAAGAAAAAAGATCTGTTTTGCTTACTGTATGTTTCAATATAAACAAATGTAAGCAAGGCTGTGCATGAAAACACCATAATAACTTCTCAGATCTCCAGTTTTATTTATAAAGTATGTGACAGAACTCTGTAGCTGTCCTACTGCAAGAAATTTAAATAAAATGAGACTCAGAACATTTTAGGAATTTTTCAGTGAAAAACAGAACGTACTTCAGCACCTTGGAATAGGTTAAAAAAGACCCCAAAAATTCACCTTGAACTGCAAATTTGTTTCTGAATGGAATTAGACACAGATTAAAATTCTTCGATAGAATAAATCATTATCACTCTGGTAGATATAACAAGAGTGCAAAAATTTATCTAATACTATGTGCCTGCAATATGTTCCCCATATAAGCAGTCCTTTTCCTTGATGACCAACAGTAACAACCAAGACTTGTCAGTACATCCACTCTGGATGGAATTCTGCAGTCAAGTATGTTCACAGCCTCACACCCAGCAGTCAGTTTCCCCTTACATAGTTTACAGGCAGAAAGTTTTCTCAAATATTAGATTGATGCTAGAGCATTTGGGGGACCTGTTTTGGTTGTTTTCTGGATTCCATGTGTGCTTAAGGACCAAAATATGGAATTATTTCAATCAATTGATCTCAGTTTGTTAAAAGGTTATAACTTATCCTTCTTTCCTAACCACTCCATTAGGTTTTGGTAATGAAACCATTACTACTCCTATCCTTCCCTGCCAGCTGCCTCAGCGGTAATTAATCTCCACTGACTGAGGAGCATAAAGCTGCTTTTATCACCATTTTCCCCCTGCATTATAATGATTATATAGCAATAATAAAAAAAAGACATCAGAGGTTTCTGCATCTACGTTTAGGCAGGAGAAGATTTAATCTGAGAAATTCTGTATCCAGTTCAATGTCAGGTCTTCTTATTTGGTAGTATTTAGGGAGCAAAAAAATAAATCTTGGTTTATGTAGTTTTTTAAAATGTGTACGATTGTAACCATGTCACTGCATGGTGAAATGAGCTTTAAAGTACAGCATGGCTGTCCCATCTACTTCAGGGTATGAGAGCCTTTCTGCAATACCTGATACTAACACACTCCATGGTCCTTTCCGAAGTTACTTGAAGAATTTGCAGCATCATGTCTGAAGGTAAATGCTTTAATTTAGTGATTTTTTTTCTTTTTGAAGAGAACTTATATAAGAGTAGTACAACAAGCATTTTTTCTATACTATCGTCTTCAGCACAGAAAAATATCCTCAAAATCTGGTCTACGCTGCAAAGGCTTATTGCCAGAAACCTCCTTTTGTCACACAAACTATAAACACAAACCTGATGTCAGCCAGTAAAGCCCAGTTTTCATCTTGTCCAAATCAAATCTACTTTCCCAAACACCAGAATTCTCTCAGCCAACATACAACCACCAAAGATACTGCTGACAGAATGGCATTGTCTCCAGTGTTAGTTTTATAAACACTTCCAGCTTCTATTTGCAGCCAGAGCCAGTCTTCTGAATCCCATCTCGGAGAAGCCCCTCAAACAACTCCATCATTAATTTCTAATACAGGGAATATAACAATATTCATCAGTTGTCATGAAACAGTTCATATAAAAAATCAAAAAGCATTTTTATTTAAGTAATTTTGTAACTAATTTTAAAAAGTCTCAGTGGATGACATCTCTTCCAGTTACAAACCCATCTAATGAGCCAGGATTTTGTCAGCAAAACAGACAAGTATGCACAGAACATAGCAATGTCCTAAAATACCAGATCTGTTCTATTAGCATTTCTTATAATGGAGGTACTGTGGCCCTTTGACACACAAAAAAAATATCACAAAGCCAATAGGTCTTGTTGGTCAATCTGATGCCAGGAACTGTTCCCATGCCACTGTCCATGCACAAATATTTACACTGAAGAACTGCTTCACCAAAATTGAGGGAATTCATCATTTTTCATTAAAGGCGGGAGTTCAAAGGCATCAATGAAAATTGAAATAATTTTCAGCAGAAGACACTAAAAACTATCGTTTAAAAATATGTGATAAGCATTCTTCCCCAGATGGATTTACTACAAAACCAGTTTTGGGATTCTGTGTCCAGACATCAATCAGAGATGAAAAAAATAGATATTAACAGAATCAAGGCGCCATCGAGTGGCGAATCTTGTAATCACATTGCCGTCTTCCCTCAAACCAAAGATACTGTTATTATTGTCATTTTATATCTCTGTGGTAAATTGAAAAATAGTCTTGTCATCTTTTTAAGAACAGAACTGTTAAGATAATGTGTATACTCATAACCACACAATTTTCCAAGTACTTTTACTTTGGGGGGATGAAATTCCAATGAGATATTGTCTACATATTATTAAAATTCAACAGTTTTAATTTTGAAAACCATATAAAAATAATCCATATCCATTTTTATGGAAGAATTCATAAATGATATAAAACTATGTGTGGGTGATAGTTATTATCACTACTTGGAGGGAGGGGGAAGCTGACTTTATTAGAGAATGGTAGCATTTGCAAGAATAGCAGCATGAGAGTTAAACCAGAAACCTTTAGGATTAAAAGCTTAAACTTTTTTAGTCAAAACTGAGACTCTATACTGATCCTCATTCTTTAATAGACTGTGAACTTCATCTTTGAGAATGGATTTGTCCAGAAGATCTGAATACTGCAAATCCTCTGTCAGGTTCTATTTATGCAATATATTGACCAAGGATTGAAAAAGAGATATTTAAAGCTAAAACATTAAAGCTCATTAATGGCTACAGCCTGAGTTTAAAAATTCAAACAATGGACAGAGATAGTTGGGATAACTTGCAGTCTTCAGACTACCTGAAGAGGGTATATAGCACACACTAATATTATTGAATTTTATATATATGACTGTATCTCTGAAAAAATTAATGATTCGGGTTCTACTAGAAAGGGGAAAACAAGTAACAGTGCTTGTATAGGACTTGTATACACAAATATATTGTTACATTTGCCTCTGGCTTTATGTGTGATTATTATAAAGGAACAAGGATAAAATTTAATATAGCTTTCATCACTGCCTGCTCTCCTACATAAACAACTTGGTACTGTGTTATTGTGAAGAAAAAGCTTTTGATACAAAGACACACATTCAGTGCTACAGGAATGCCACAGAATTCTGGGTGTTGCTGATTTTCTGAGCACAATGCAAACTCATAAACTATGTAAATATGCAGCTCCAATCATAAATATAGAGCGGTTTTGACCCTCCAAGAAAAACAACTATATATATTTAAAAAAAAAAAAAAAAAAAAAAAAGCTCCAAACCTGTTTACAAAGCTACCATTTATTTGACAGGCATCTCTTGAGAGAATAGTGTTTGATTATGGTCATATTTTGGGTTTCCAAAATGTTCTTCTGACACCCTGTGTAAATTAGCCTGCCCTGAAACCAAAACATAGTAGCAGGGGTTTAGTTTTCTGTGCCTAGCACACCACATGCCTGACCTGCATTTGAGCCCGTGGTGAAACGGGCTATCAAATTCTAAAAACAAAAGATTGCCCATAGCAGAGCAGTGGGCTGTGTGGGGTGAGTGCTGAAGCAGCAGGATCTTAGTGACAACAATGACATCTGTGCTTTAATCTCAATCTCCTTCCCTTTGTTCATTGAGAATGCACAAGTGAAAGACAATTGTCTGATATCACTGCACGGCCATAAAAGAGTTTTAACATCCTTATTTTTCCTTGGAAACAGACACTAGTGTAGGATATTTAGATATTTGGATTCTGGATTGTTCTGCACATCGTAAAGATGTTGCAGTGGGAGCTGAAGCCTCACCGCTGCATCTGGAAAACACAAAACTGCCAGATCAAGAGAAAACAACCAACTTCCTTCCTTTACAAGCTACAGTCAATTGCCAAAGTCTGACCTCTAACCTTTCATGGTGACTAAGTGTCCATAGTGCTGCTCCTAAATTTCCTTTTTTTTCTTTTATTTCTGGATAAAAAAATAACTCTCTGTCAATTTTGCCTAACTTCAATAGAAAACAAACACTGTAGTTTTAGTTTTTAAGAGGCCTGGCAACCAATACCATTCATTAAAGATTTTTTGCAAGCTTATGGAAAACCTAATGCTGAATCATTTCCCAAGAATGCTCCAACTCCGTAGTCAGCAGCGATAAAGTAATAATATATAGTAGCAAATAAAAATGAAAATCACAGAATCTTCTTGCCCAGAAATCAATATCATTACAGAAATTTTTAAGTAGCTACTGGACTGATATTCATCAGACAAGAAGAAACCATTTTATAGGTTTTCTAGTTCATGTTATCTCAACACTATATTCAGGGCAAACTAAACTGCTCACTGAATCAGATCTTAGGAACAGTTTGGCAGGTTTGAAGATGAGCAGAGAAAATGGAATAAGTTTATCTGAACCTCGAAACTCAATAAAAGAACATTAGCACCAACATTCAACTACAGTGAAAGGCATTGTAAATCTGATAAAGAAAGAAATTATGAGCTCCAAACTTGGAATACCTGGGAGGATATAAACTGCTGCCTTCTGAACCACTTCTGTGGTTTCAAGACCTGCCCTTTTGCCACCAAGCTTAATGGAAATGGAATCATGCCAAAACTGGGACTGTGGCCTCCAGGAAATAAAACAAGAAGCAAGTCATAATAAATCAGAAGCACTAACAGGTCAATCAAGATGGTTCTTGCTAAGTGATTACATGAATGACACAGAGATAGCACTTATCTAATGAATCAAATATGCCCAAAGAAGCTGTAGCACAAGAGGTCAAGAAACTGGAGTCTTTATATTATGTACAACACTTTGTTCTCTCTCACTGACAACCTTTTTTTTTATAAGAGTTGTGTGTTTAAAGACATCTCTCTCCTTGTTATTAGCATGCGGGTATCACATACTAGTGTGCCACCACAATTAATAATTTATATTTCTTTTTAAATTAAGTCCATATCAGATGATGCTGTAAGTATTGCTGATTATCCTGTTCCTGATTTTAAAGATGGTGGTATTTGTGCTCACTTAAAACCCTCCAATAAATAGTAAACCTTTCTACAGAAATTTGAAAATACAGTCTGAAATACGTCATCTTGTTGAGATTAAGATATCCACTACAAAAAAATCCAAACCCATGTGGCTGAAGTTTGGCAGAATTGTAAGTTGAAAAGGCAGGTCGGCAATAAAAGTGTCAGGCAATATTATTTTAGATGCTATCAAATATAAAATTTCCAATCCCTTCTTTACTTACTGCAGTATCTAGTTTCTCTTATGCACCACATATATGATTGCATTTGAAGGAACAGCCATTTTTTGAAACTATCAGTTTATGCACCATCAGACTGTTACTGACAGGTTTCAGGGTTTGGAGAGGATGGGATTATATTTTTTCTAATATGAACTCCAGACTTTTGACAGTTCTCATTTCTTTACTGGCATTTTAATTCCTCATTATTCCAGTCAGTTTAATGCTTGGTACATGAGGCAGGATTGTATCCAAGGCTAGGATGTTTCCAAGAGAATAAGAGACAGGCTGGGCATCTCAGACTAAAAGAGACAAACTGCATTCCACAACACTGCTGTGTCCCTGAGCCACCACAAAGTGAAACACTACTGTAACAAGGGAGACTTTAATTCAGATTTACAGTGGGGTTTGTCTCAAAGCTCTGCCACCTACATGTTAATAACACCTTTCCTTTAAACCCACCATGTTCCATCAATCTTTACTATCTTCCAAGTTAAGACTGCAATGAGTTTTGCTTCAGTTCGCTGCACTGCAAGTATTAACTCCTGGCAATCAAGAGCACAGCACATTAATTTCACATATGAAATAAACACTTTACAATACCGTAGAGCTGACCTAAAGATGTAAGTGCCTGTGTTTCTTCTAAAAGCAAGGGTCTTATGAGAATAATACAGTAATTCAGGTTACAAGGTAACTGACAAAACACTTAGGGAATTAGTAAGCCATCAACACCACCTCAGTTAGTCAAGCTCCAAGGCACTGGTGAGCTGAGCCCCAAAGTGAAATGCAGCTATCCTAGGAGGTGCCACATAGCCCCAGAAGGAAAAGCAACAATGGCTGATATCTGGAGAGAGAATTTGCATCCTGGGTAGATCAATCAAGGCAAAGAAACGTTGGACCTCAGGACTGCACTGTCTGCTGCAGCAAGCAGCAGCACACATGATATTTATTACACCAGGTATGAGTCTACCTGACAGCATTCAATAGCTGAAAATTAATTTTCTCACATATAGGATGAGCCACACAGATATGGCTCTTATTTCCAGACCTCTAGTCTTTACTTGAGAGAAAAAGAAAGTGGACTGCTATTTTATTGTTAAAACACCTGTTAAAATTAATTTAGTACACTAAGGATAAACTATAGGTGCTTGTGATTGGTATCTCAAACTGCTTTGATATCTTCCTTTGAAATAATGATATTGTACTTCTTATTTTAATCTTGAAATGCTATATCCTCCTTTCAAAAAGACTTTTTATTGCCATACAAATTCAAAACCTGCCAATAATTTCACAGCCAAAAGGATCTAACCTGAAATCTAAGAAAAGTAAGATTGAGTGGATCAACTCTTCTGAGAGCCAATTATTTGGGTAATAAAAAAGGTCCTTTTTGATGCTTTCCATTGAGAACTTTCAAGAGCTTTAAAAGCAGCTTTGCACCTGCAGGAAATGTGTCCTGCAACACCTTATTACCAGTTCCTTTATTATACACTTATATACACACATACAGCCACAGTTTCCAGAAATGCTGCTTGTGTTTCTAACAAGAAGGCAGTTGTGGAGTGACTCTACACCCTTCATTGTAAACATTCTGTACAGCCTTATTCTGGTTTTTGAAGGAAGCCAGGCCTGTGGTTGCACTCTACTTACCTGTTGCCATCTCATCATTTCCCTACATCATTCTCTCCTCTCCCCTTTCCCTGTCTGTGGTCTTAAAGATAGCAGTTACCTACAGGAGACAGACCAACTCAGGTTTGTGCCCTTCCTCCAAAGTAAAGAAAATGCTAGATTCCTCTCAGGCCTGGGAGGAAAAAGCCAAATGCCCTGCACAGGTGTGTTGCTCCAGGGATGCTGCAGCAAGTGCTACTGCCTAGCCAAGCAGGCAGAGACAAGGCAGAGGCACTGAGGAGCTTCAGGACAATGCCCACTAGAAGCAAAGTTACCTCTGTTTCACTGTTCTGGAACAAAACTTTGTGTTGGGGGACAGGTTTCACCTGAAAAATACCTTTCAGTAAATAAGCATTAGAATAGCTGTTGAGTCACACAGAAGAACCTGAAGTAGAGATTGTGTTCTCCTGTAATCCCTGCACTGAAAGACTTCTTAGAGGCACCCTATGGTTCCAGCTGTTTTGTATACAAACCTCAGTGAAACAGTGACCAGTACAGGCGATGCAGGAAAGAATGTGAAAGGCAAACAAACACATAATATATTTCCTCTGTACACCCATTTAATTTCCACAGTGGATCATGGTTTTAACTCAGAACTGGTACCCAACTGGTAAACTTGCCTCTAACAGCTGTGTGGGATATTTCTCATTTCGAATTTAATTGCTTTTTTCATTTCTTCTTTCCTACTGCAAGGTCAGTCTTGGCTTATACCCTGTGCTTTTTCTCTCCCCCTTAGCTTTTCTATTATTACAACTTCACAGGAGAAGTTAACACCAAAATAATTTCTTCCTTTCTCTGCAGTTATTTTCTTGACTAACAAGCTCTATACCTTCATCTTTCCTTTGCCTTGCTTCATCTTTAATTGCCCTGTAATAGTCTTATCTCTCTCTGGACAGGACTTCATTGAGTTTTTCAAGGAAAAACATACAATGTGTGCTCTATATCCCCCACTACCTACATTTCCTACTATGGTATCTTTCCTCTACATCTCTTCTTTCCATGTTCCACCTCAGATGTCTAAAAATCACAAACTACACTCAAAAGTCATAAATTTTACCCAGATCATTCCTTTTAGGCAAGTTTATCCAGATTCTGCGTCCTCAAATTCTGTACTCAAACATTTTCAGTGTTATTCATTGTACTGTAGAATCATTACTGTAATGAATTCAAAGTGGAAAGCAAGCCTTAAAGAAAGCTGAAAGTCTAAACTCACCCATAGCAGTTGACAATACTGTGCCCCTTTTCTTGCTTCAGGCATTTCTCTTCTCACTTTTCATCAGACTTGTGGGTTTTTAAAAAGTTTTAATTATCTGTCTTTTCTCCCTTGGAGTGAAAATGACAAGAATTGGAAAACCCATTCTGTCTCGCTCCCTTTTGTTTGTTTATGTCCTTCAGACTGTAAACACTCCAGGCCAGTGTAATCCTTCTTGCAGTGCTGTGGGATAGAACACGCAGAGCTCCTAATCCCCAGATGAACACTTGAATCGAAAGGAGAATTTTCTTTAACTGAATCCCAATGAATATAAATATCCTCCGTGTTATTCCTCTCCTTTATACAACGAAATGTGGGGGATGCGATTTTTAGAGATGGAACTTCAGTCTGGCAGCAGGGGTAGGAGAAATTCTCTCAGCAGTGATTCCTTGTGCTCTGGTGTTTCCCAAACCCTCCCATTCCCCACGTTTCTATGAGATGCTGTTTGGAGTTTCAGCAATTTTAGCTGACAAAATGATTAAGAAGTGTGTCACTTCGCCTGTCACAAGGTCTGCAGGAGTGACCAGGCTCAAGTCTTTGAGAGAGATGAGCATGCTGGGCTCAGGTCACCTCACAGTGCTGTCACCAAGGAGCTGTCCCCTCAGGCAGTGTCACCGCCGTGCACCGAGGCTGCAGAGGGGGACAGGAGCAGGGGCACTCGCACCGGGGCACTGCCCGGGAGCTCTTCAGCACCGTCCTCCAACTGAGAGGTACAAGGTCACACAGGGGACACTGAGGGGACACGGTTTTGGGCACCGCAATAGAAAATAGCTATTAAGCTACTCAAGAGTGTCCCAAGGAGGGCCCCGAGGATGGTGAAGGAGGGGAAGCTGTATGGGGAGTGGCTTAGGACACTTGGTTTGCTCAGCCCCGAGGAGACCGAGGGGAGACCTCATTGTGGTGTTCAACATCCTCACAAGAAACGGGAGCAGCTTCTGAGCTCTTCACGTTTGTGACTGGAGACAAGACTTGAGGAAATGGAATGAACTTGACTCGGGGGGATTAGGTTGGATATATCAGGAAAACATCTTTCACCAGAGGGTGGTTGGGCACTGAACAGGCTCCCCAGGGCAGTCGTCACAACACCAACCCTGACAGAGTTCAAGTGTTTGGAAAACACTCTCAGACGTGTTGCGACTCTCGGGATGTCGTGTGCAGCCCAGGAGTTGCGTTCGATGATCCCTATGGCTCCCTCGCGGCTCTCAGTCTGCGATTCCACAGCTCCGACCGCCCCCTGCCGTTCGTGAGGGAGCGCGCGCCGACTACAACTCCCAGCCTGCCCCGCGCGGCACCGCCGACTACACATCCCGGCATCCCACAGCGGTGCCTCGTTCTCGCGAGACTCCGGGACGCTCCGGCGGCACTCTCGCGAGAGCGGCGGCCCCGGAAGCTCCACGTCGGAGGTCGGATCCTGCCCGGCGGCAGCGGAGCAGCACCGGAGCGGCAGCGGAGCGGCAGCTCGGCACTGCGGGGCCATGGTGAGCGCGGCAGGGACAGTGTCCCGGGGTGCGCGCGGTGCGACCCCGCTGCGGGGGGCTGACCAGCCCTCCCGGCCCAGCGCGGCACGCAGCCCCGCGATGGCGGAGGCGGGGGGCAGGAGGGGCCGGGCTGGAGCGGCAGCGCAGTGCTGCCCTGGGTGCTCCTGGAGCCCACCGAGCGGCTGTGCCGGTGCTCACAGTGCCTGTGCACTTCGGATCGGCCTTGCCCTGCCCGGGAGCTGCAGATCCCAGCAGTTCCGAGGATAAGCACAGACCCGAGTGCCATTGTTACTGCCTTCCTGGTGTTCCTGGCAGGAGCAATGAACCCCAAATTCAGCTTTGCCACTCGATGTCATGTCTGCAATACAGGCACTACGGGATAACTAGGTGGTGTTTTCTCCTTGCAGTGTCTAACAAATGTAACAGCAGGTGTTATGAATACGTGCAGTGTTCTTTGATCAGCTATTATCCACGGAGTTCTCTGAGATAAAAGCAGCGTTAAGTGATCTCAACTCAGTATCTAAATGGCTCTGTAATGCCTCGAATATTTTAGAAAATCGCATTGCTAGACTTCATGCCTTTTAAATACTCCGGCTTTACGTTGGCAGTGATGTAAGTGGAAGGTTACAGCCTTCTTTGTAAGGGAAAGACTTTAACCTTTCCCTCTCTGTTTCTGCAATGTAGTGTTCCATTCTGAAATGTAATTTTGGAATTGTGAATGGAAGTAATCTAATGGGTAAATGTTGCTGTGCTCTATTGTGATAACTGACTTTTCTTCCTGGTTTATCAGGTGAAGTAGCAGGAAGATTAATTTTGTAACCTTTGTGTTAGGAGCAAGTAAGTTCTCTTTGTTTTGCTTTTGTAGTTCAGGGACAGCAGGAAGATGTGCAGTGCATTTTTTGGGGTTTTTTGACCATACTGGAGATACTCTTTACAATATGAAGAAATTCTGAATTTCAGTAATTAAATTAAATGGATCCATTGCCATTTTGGGGATGTGATGCTTCCTACAAAAACAAATACAGAGATGGGTAGCAAAGAGTAGTAACCTTCTGCCTGCCTGAACAGCAGGATTGAATCCTTTTATTTTAAGAGCTTCAGCTTTCCTTCTTGCTTTCCTGTGCCAGTTTCCTGTTCAATAACCTGCTATTCCCAATTCCCTTCCCCCAGCCTCTCCGCCTGGACATCAAGCGGAAGCTGACAGCGCGGTCAGACCGGGTGAAGAGTGTGGATCTGCACCCCACCGAGCCATGGATGCTGGCCAGCCTGTACAACGGCAGTGTCTGTGTTTGGAACCACGAAACACAGGTGATGGCTGCAGTTTTCCCTTAGGATGGAATAGTCATAAGTGACAGATGTGTAGCTAGTGTTGAAAAATTGAATTTATACAAGAATCTTAAATCAATGCCATTAAGTGACTGTGCTCTTCTCTCTGTATAAAAGTCACAGTATTAGTAGACAAGGAAGTGACATACTGGACACCGTTAAGAAAATATAAAGAGCTGATTTCAAAATTGTTTTTTTGGTCCAGCGCTATAAACGTAACTATTTTTATTTGTAGACTCTGGTGAAGAATTTTGAAGTGTGTGACCTGCCCGTGAGAGCTGCCAAATTTGTGGCGAGGAAGAACTGGGTTGTTACTGGAGCTGTAAGCTGTTCTCCTCTTGTGATTTCTTATGCACCTGCACTTTCTCTAATTTATTTTCATTTCATTACTTTGTGCATCACATAATAATCTGATCTGATACGAATTTGTAGAAGAGAAGGAAATACTTCACTACGGTTTCCCAGAAACTTTCTCTTTTAAGGAAGCATAGAAGCTGAAACTTTTCATTTCAAAAGAGAGCAACCTGCTAAGGTGATTAACACTGCAAGTACTGCCAGGTAGACGTAGTTCAACTGTTACTGTCGCCTTATTGGCGCTACTTTAACTAAGATAAAACTAATGACAATCCTAGGTAAGGTGAATTAGAAATTGCTTTCTGCTTTTGTTCTTGGTTATATTAAAAATAAATGTTTTTGTTTTGATCACCGTTACAAAAAAAATCTGTGCTTTTATTCAGTGAATCTACCTTGAGAGGAGATTAGTTGTAGTCTAATCTTGCTAGCACATTTTTCTGCATGGAATGAATATTTTTTGGCTAAATTAAGGTAATGCCTAAATATTTTTGTCTCAACTTTCTTTTCCTAGTCTTCTGCCCTGCACACAGAGTAAACATTTCTTTTCATTTCATTATCCTGTGCTGCTATGACCTAGTTACTATTAAAAATGAAAATTTGGTTGAAGTTTTTTCTGTTTCAAAAATTACTTGAAACAGCAATGTGTAATTTATACTCTTCTGAATCTAAGTATAATTTGTATCATTAGCAAACAAAATTCTTTAAACATTTTGTTGTCTTCAGTGGTGGAATATTTTTTTCTACCTCCCCTTCATTGCACAGAAGGTGCACTATACAAGAGCCTTATTTTCATGGTGGCTTTTCTTCCCTTTCCTAGGATGACATGCAAATCCGAGTTTTTAATTACAACACCCTGGAAAGAGTTCACATGTTTGAAGCCCATTCAGACTACATCCGCTGCATTGCTGTGCATCCCACGCAGCCCTTCATCCTCACAAGCAGTGGTGAGACCCCTTGGGGATATTTTCATATTCAATAACTAGCTATTTTCAGGCTTCTGTTCTCTGTGTAGTGAGGGATTGCAAGTAGCCAGCATGAGAGTTGTCACTTTGTTGGTTTTTTGCTAGATGCATTCCTGTTTCTTTAATAGAATATCAACTGCACTTACAGTTTAAAATATAATAGCAGAATAGGTATTGCAGAACAAAGAACAGGGCCAATTGCTTCCTGTCTGCCCACTATTTTAAGATTAAGAATTCAACACCTTAATTCCTAACCTGCTTTTCAAAGACAGATATATTTCTTTTTAGTTTTATCACCATTTTACTGGACAACTTTTGAGAAACTTTTACTCCTGTGGTCCTTCTGCAAGGACCGGTAATCCTACAGATGAAAATAGATTAATAGCAGTGCCTCCTTTCCAGCCTTTCAAATGAAGTTATGGAGGATTATGTAGTGTAAGAATGTGGTTATCACTCACTGAAGCTTTGTTGTTTGTGCTTTTTTTTTCAGATGACATGCTGATTAAACTCTGGGACTGGGATAAAAAATGGTCTTGTTCTCAGGTCTTTGAAGGACACACCCATTACGTCATGCAGATCGTCATAAACCCAAAAGACAATAATCAGTTTGCCAGTGCCTCTTTGGATAGGACAATTAAGGTAGAGAAACTGTATTTGGGTTTTTTAGTCCTTAAGTGATGACCAGCATAAATGGATGATGGGTCAGTATTATTAAAAGCATGTGCAATAATGGAATTTTGATTAAACAAAGACCTGGACCAGGTATCTGCTAAGTAATTCAGTAAATTTACCAGATTACCTGTTGCCTTTAATCATTGAAAAGTAGTTTTTAAATTCTTTTAAGTGCTACATTTCCATTTGGACTACACGGAGGTACTGGAGAGGAGTAATGGTTATACTGTCAGTGAGTGGTTTGGGAGTACTGAAACTATGTAGAGGAGAAAGGCTTTAACTGTGCATTTACAAGAAAAAGCTAAACCCTGGTAAAGGTGTCTCTCCCATTACTTTCATGTCCTTGGCTGTCCATGGTATTGTTTCCAAAGATGACTTCAGCCTTTGCTGTGAAGCTGTTACTAAGTATCTGTGGCTACAGATTTGCAGCCTCTGAGCAGTGACACTGCCTCACATTTTCTGTACATTATCAGTATATTGGCTGTGAAAAGCTAGGTTTGATTTCATATGTCCACACATGTTGAGATCAGGTGCATGTAAATGTTGACTTGATGTGATATACATAAGAAAATAGTAGTATATCTATACTTGACTTGCTTCATTTTGCATCCCCATTTAACATGAAATTTGATACCCATTTAATGTAACTGTAAAAAACAAAATTCAGGATGCAGTTGGAGGAAGCTCATGTACGATAATAATTAGTTATTAGTTACTTTTTATAAACACATACTGTTTCTTAAAGGCAGTACCTTATACAGTTTCATGTCCTTAAAAAAGTTTAAAGAAACCCATTGTTTAGAGGTATGAGCAGAGCATGGGCAACTCAGCATGTTATTTATGTTTGCTGGGGGGAAGGACTGGTAGTTCACTGAGCAGTTGTTGAAGTTCTTCACTAAGAAGACAACTGTGGCTTTGGAATTCTGTATTATTTCTCTTTGGACTTGTAAAGTACATCTGGATACCTGCTGTGTTTGGCAAGGGTGACCTGGGCACAAAAGATTGCTAAGTACACATGGCTGATGTTTTTTTGGGTCTTTTGTGGCCAAGGTGTGGCAGCTTGGATCATCATCTCCCAACTTCACCCTGGAAGGCCACGAGAAAGGAGTGAACTGCATTGACTATTACAGTGGTGGGGACAAGCCATACCTCATTTCTGGGGCAGATGACCGACTGGTGAAGATCTGGGACTACCAGGTGTGTGCTCAGCTCTTCAGGAGCCTTTGTGCAGCTTGAAACATTGGCCATAAAGTTTCTATTGGTTGCATTAGGGTTTTTTCTTTTAACCTGTTGATCCCTGCCTTTTAGGCTTCATGTTTGTGGATTAAGGTGTTCCCCTTTTATGTTCGAGTGTAAATACTGCTTGTGTATCAACTCTTTCAATCCCTTCACTTCTCACTATTTTTTCCCTTTGTTCTTCATTGCTTTCCCCGCCTCCTGTTCCATGCTGTGCACATTTGCCCAGGCTCAGGTGTTGCATGCACACATATGCATTTACTTCTACTTGACAGGAGCCCTGTTTGAATGCTCTACAAGAAAGAGACATGAAATCCAGGATTTCAATTCTGTTGCTGGACCCTAGAATTCATAAGTTCTTCCTGTGTACAAATATCTGAATGGCCAGAAGGGCGAGACCAAAGGTGTTAGGTGCTGCTTCCTGGTTGTCAAAGCTTATTGCTGTAGAGTAATCCAAGCCCAAAAGTTGAAGATGGCACTCTTAATTTAAGCATTCACTGAAGTAATGAGTATGACACAACAGTGCTTGAAATTTTGCCACCACATACAGCTGGAGACACCAGATTCATACTCCAGTCTTAATTATCTCAAGCAGAGTAGCCTTTCTTTCACAAATGTGTGAATGAACATTCTTACCAAAGACCCACAATATATGAGATTATAGTAATACAGCTACACGTGACTATGTGCAGCTACAGCTTCATTTTGTATCCCTTTAACATGAGACTCGATATTCCTTTAATATAACTGGAAAAACAAAATTCACGGCGCAATGTTCTTTTTAATCTGTTTTTTTTTTAAGTGAACTCAGCTTCCTATCTTGCTTTAATCTGTTGTGCTATGCCACCCTGAGAAAGCCTATTTTCTAGGCATAAACACATCTGAAGATAGAGGCAAACACCTCTGTCAAGGGGAATATTTTCTTCAGGGCAGGAGGTACAACTCAATACAATCACAATTTTTAATAGCTTAGTGCTGTTCTTTAAGCACCTTGGAAATGTAAGAAATCTGTAGAAATATGTTTTCAGATATATTTTGGTTTGGGGGAGATTTTTTTTTTAAGAAATAAAGGTTAAAATGTAGCACCATGTTCTCTTTTTTTTTTTTCTTTTCTTTTTTTTTGTCAGAATAAAACCTGTGTCCAAACCCTGGAAGGACATGCTCAGAACGTGTCGTGTGTCAGCTTCCATCCGGAGCTGCCCATCATCATCACCGGCTCTGAAGACGGTAATTTTGTGTTTTCTGCTGTGTAAAGGACAGGGAGTGAACTCAGGGGAGAACTCTCCTTGTGGTGTGGCTGCACACCTGCTGTCCCTCCCCCTGAGGAGAGCTGAAAGGCATCCATGCCTTTCCTTTCCCTAGGAACTGTGCGCATTTGGCACTCCAGCACCTACCGCCTGGAGAGCACCCTGAACTACGGCATGGAGAGGGTGTGGTGTGTGGCCAGCTTGAGAGGCTCCAACAACGTGGCTCTGGGATATGATGAAGGCAGCATTATTGTTAAGGTACAGTTGATGGCTGGGAATGAGAAATTGTGACTCATCACGGTCCTGTGGTGAGAGGAACTGATTTCTGATTCTGGGATAATACGGAAAATACTGAAATTTTGGCAGTTGAATTGGCATTTTAGATGGAGATGGACTATTTCACTTGATATTTTCAACTGAAAGGAAAATCAACAATGTATTTTTTCCATAACCTAACTTCTTACTTTCTAGCTTGGTCGTGAAGAACCTGCCATGTCCATGGATGCAAATGGAAAAATTATTTGGGCTAAACATTCTGAAGTCCAACAGGCTAACTTGAAGGCTATGGGAGATGCCGAAATCAAAGACGGAGAGAGGTTGCCACTGGCTGTGAAGGATATGGGCAGCTGTGAAATCTATCCTCAGACAATTCAGCACAACCCTAATGGACGGTAACACATTCTTTCATCACTTGGATATTTGGGGGTTTTATAACAGGCTAAAATAAAAGAAGGGGTACAAGGTATAAGAGCTGCTCAGTGGAGACCAAAGGAAGAGGGAATACCGAATAGCTAGAAACACAATGCAGAAAAAAAAATCCAATTTCACGACATTTTAGGAGTATCTAAAGCTTGTGCACTGTCTGTATTTGCAGTGATTACATTGGGCATGGGAGCCTTTACCTTTAGAGATAATCTGCCTTCTTGCTGCTGCCTGTCGAACTGAACACAGGTATCTGACAAATGCCTCTTTCTCCTGCCCCAGGTTCGTGGTGGTGTGTGGTGATGGTGAATACATCATCTACACAGCCATGGCTCTGAGGAACAAGAGCTTTGGTTCTGCACAGGAGTTTGTGTGGGCACATGACTCTTCAGAGTAAGTCTGGCACATTTTTGCCTTTGCATTACATTTGCTGCTGCTACTTTAGTTTTCAGGCCATGAAAACCAAAACCTGCATGGATAATGAACTTTCAATAATTGGCCTGCTTTAAAAGTTTGTGTTTTTAGTACTCTGCTAGTTATAGAAGATAACTCAAATGCAGTTGTTTTGTAGCAGCTTATGATTTAATAATTTGCTACTTTGGAAACTGAATAATTGTTTTTGTTTGTTTACAATTTTATCTCTATTTAGGTATGCAATCAGGGAGAGCAACAGTGTTGTAAAGATATTTAAAAATTTCAAAGAGAAGAAGTCATTCAAACCTGATTTTGGGGCAGAAGGTAAGTACTTTTAAAATAGATATGTTGGTGTGGTTTTTGCACCATGTGGATTTCTCCTAGCTTTATTTTCTTGCAGGCATCTACGGTGGTTTTCTGCTGGGAGTCAGATCTGTTAATGGCTTGGCATTCTATGACTGGGAAAACACAGAACTGATTCGCAGAATTGAAATCCAGCCCAAACACGTGAGTTTCTGCATGGGACTGGAGATACTTACCTCTATGTGTTTACTAATTTATATTTTTAGTAAAAAAAAAAAATTTAGTAAAAAATTTATTTTCTTGAATGAAGTCAAGCTGTAAATATTAAAGTAATAACCAAAGTTTATCTCAGTCATGTAGCAGAAAAGGAAAAAAATTCCTGTATCTGGTGGCTTTTCAGGTCCTAAAGCTTCTAGAGTTAGTGTGTTTTAACCTCAATTTCCACATTATCCTTTCCTAGCCTGGGGTTTCTAACACTGTGCCATTGTTGATTCTGATGATGCAGATTTTCTGGTCTGACTCGGGTGAGCTTGTGTGCATTGCTACAGAAGAGTCATTCTTCATTCTGAAATACCTGTCAGAAAAAGTTGCAGCAGCCCAAGAAACACATGAAGGTGTCACTGAAGATGGAATTGAAGATGCCTTTGAGGTACCTTCTATTTAAAGTGTGGAATAAGATAGATGGTAGAAGCAGGTCTTCCCAGAGTGCAGCAAACTTAGTCCTTAATATAATCCTATTTAAATTTTATTTCCCACACTATTTAGTATCACACACTATACACCTGCCTGAGGAACACTGTTAATCACTTTTTGGGGATTCCTGAGGAGCGTATCCCTGTTTGAATCCCAGCACAATAGTTCCCTATTCTCAAGAGAGTTACAGAGATTATTTTTAAAATACACTTTTTGGGTCATAGCTTAATTTCTTTTCTGAAATGTTCAAGTTTTGAAATGTTACTCAAGTTTGAGAAATAATGAAAATATCTCATGCTAGGAAGTGTCAGAAAGCAAAATTTCAGAAGAAAAGTTATCTTTAATTGTCTTGACTTTGTGTTTATTTTGGTGCTTGTTTCCTAGATTTATAATTGGCTTAGATAAGAATTAAGGTAGCATTTATGTAAAACTAAATTATCATTTATGTACTTCTAATCTATATATAAACTTATTTTTGCAACTTGCCCAACTATTTACCTAAGTACAGAATATAGAATTATATTTTAAATTGTAGTAGTCTTTCTGCTACCTCAAAGTACCTTGTTAGGTATCTAATTAAACCAAACTTACTTTGCAGGTTCTTGGTGAGATTCAGGAGATTGTGAAAACAGGCTTGTGGGTCGGTGACTGCTTTATTTACACCAGTTCTGTGAACAGACTCAACTACTATGTTGGAGGAGAGATTGTCACCATTGCCCACTTGGACAGGTAAGTTGCTGCTTCCAGGTAGGAGTGTTAAAGGTTCTCTCCGTGAAGTGAGTTCAAGATGAACTGTGTCACCTGCTTGCTGTCCCTTGCTTTAGAGTGATGGGTAACAACAAGCTGGATGTTCTGAGGCAGCAGTGTAGTTGTGGAGGGATGAACAGTGCTGTGTGAAAGTGTACAAACAGTAAAAGTGGAATATTCTATGGGAGTATTCTGGCTACTGTAAGAACAACTGGAGTCTGTTTTTATAGACTGTTTTGTAGTGGATCTATGGAAGCTGAGTGTTCTTTGTTTTGTTTCAGAACCATGTATCTTCTGGGCTATATCCCCAAGGACAACAGACTGTATTTGGGTGATAAAGAGCTAAACATTGTCAGTTACTCTTTGCTGGTCTCAGTGCTTGAATATCAAACTGCTGTGATGAGAAGAGATTTTGGCATGGCTGACAAAGTTCTTCCCACAATTCCAAAGGAACAGAGAACCAGAGTTGCACATTTTCTTGAAAAACAGGCAAGAAAACTACTTCATAGTTATCAAACTAAATAAATCAGTTTATTCATATTCTTAATTGAGTTTGCTAAGCAAAACCCAGTCATATTATCTGTGAGCATTAATTCTTGTTAATGATGCATTTGTTTGAGAACACTGTAACCTTCTGTTCAGAGTGGTTTTGTTAAAGCATTTAAGATTATGTTTGACCTGACAGGGCCCAGCTTCACTTTCAGATTTTTATTTTAGGGCTTCAAACAACAAGCTCTTGCAGTATCTACAGATCCAGAGCATCGTTTTGAACTTGCTCTTCAACTTGGAGAATTAAAAATAGCCTATCAGCTTGCAGTGGAAGCAGAGGTAATTATATAAATTTGGGTGATTCATCCTGATTCCAAGTATTAGCGTGAATCTGAGAGTCCCTGTAAGAAATGGCAGTGGTATGTAGAGATGCAATACAACTCCCTAAACACAACTGAAGCCTCCAACTCCTTTGATGAATTTCTTCTGCCTGTAACTCAAAGGAATCTAAGCTGTGGGCTGAGGACAAAGAATGTTGTCTGCTCAGAAAGCTACAGCAACTCCTGGAGAATACAGGACTGGAGCCAAGAACCAAGCCTTAATCTCCAGTACTTAACAGTGAGAGGGGGAAAGACAGGGCTGAAACCTTCAGACCTTTGTCCCAGCCTTGGCAATTAAATTGTTGCACAAAAAAACCTGACAGGCAGTGATTTGTCCCATCATTATTATGCAGAGTATTTATCTCACTGCTCCTGCTGTAAAATAAGGAAGTTATTTATGAGGAATGTTAACTTAGTTACAGGCACAAATGCCTGCCTGCGTTCTGAAGTTAACTTGGGAGCTTTAAGAGATTGTTACAGTTAAATTTCCAAAGTTATGCCTACGTCCCCCCTCCACGTTTACTGAGAAGCTGTTTATTTTATGTAATGTTGTAGCTGTGTAGGGATCTGCTTTAAACATTCACTGTGTCGTGCTGGGAAGCTACAATAATCACAGTACCTCAAAGGGAAGACAAGTATAGTCATGGAATACAGCACCTTCACAAGTAAACTTGTATTTTCATACTGAGTGCTCTGAAAATGTTTAAATGCTGCTCAAAAATATGAATGGTTGTTTTTTGTATTTCCCTCCCTTTCCCCTTTTTGTATAATCAGTCAGAACAGAAGTGGAAGCAACTTGCAGAGCTTGCCATTAGTAAATGCCAGTTTGGCTTAGCCCAGGAGTGTCTCCACCATGCACAAGACTATGGAGGACTGCTGCTCCTGGCCACAGCTTCAGGAAATGCCAACATGGTGAACAAGTTAGCTGAAGGTGCAGAAAAAGATGGCAAGAATAATGTGGCATTTATGAGCTACTTCCTGCAGGGAAAGTAAGTAGCAAATGAGATTCTGATTGTTCTATTCTGCTTTCTGAAGTGCCAAGACCCCCAGGTTCTTCTGTTGGTTAACAACAGCTAACTTAAAACTGTAGGGAGAAAGATGGTCATAGATCCTTCTCAGAAAAGCTCACGATGGCTGCTAGATTTAAAACCTGAAATGAAAGCACTTCAGTGTAATAGAACAAATAGCTATTCTAATGCAAGAATATGTCTTTATTAGATTTACTGGTTAAAATTACATTTTTCAAATCTTTTAGGCTTGATTCATGTTTGGAACTCCTGATTAAAACTGGGCGTCTCCCTGAAGCTGCTTTTCTTGCACGGACGTATTTGCCCAGCCAAGTTTCAAGGTAATTCCTAAGCATATGCAGAGCATGAATTGCATTGTCAAAATGACCTGTCTGTAACAAACCTGGTTTGCATCTCCAGGGTTGTTAAACTCTGGCGGGAGAACCTCTCTAAAGTCAATCAAAAAGCCGCTGAGTCCCTTGCTGATCCTACAGAATATGAAAATCTTTTCCCTGGACTAAAGGAAGCTTTTGTTGCTGAAGAGTACGTTAAGCAAAGTCTTGCTGACTTGAGGCCAGCCAGGGAATACCCCCTTGTCACTGTAAGTAGAAGGTTTTGCTGTGTCTAGAAGAAAAACGTGTTGCTTTAGTAAAATCAGCTCTAAGCAACTCAGTGCAACATTTAAATGTGTTTTGGGTTTTTTTACTTTTAGCCAAATGAAGAAAGAAACTTACTTGAAGAAGCAAAAGGATTTGAGCCTTCTGGAATAATGACATCTCAGGTCAGTGTTACCACTGAGTGATGAATTCTAAGGGAGAACTGTGCTATCTTACACTAACATCTACCCTGGAGAATATTTCACCAATAATGGACAAATTGTTCCTTTTATTACCTTGACTGTAAGCACTGCAGCTGGCTCCGTGTTCTTTTGCCTCAGATCCTTCTTAATCTACATCTGTAACTACTAACAACTTTGTGACTGCGAAACTGTTTTTGTGCTTCCTTACCTTGGCTGTAGTGTGAGTAATCATAGAGTCTTAGTATTGAATTCATCCTACAAAAAAATAACTTCAATTGCATTTACAAACACTGCCTTGACTGCAGCTGGTTTCCTAAAAGCTCAGTAGCTGCAACTGGAAACTCTTGCATGTTACAGCAATGAAAAATACTCCGTGTTCTTTGCTAGTGTGCTGCATGGTTATGGAGTAACACTATCCCATAACTAACTGACCAGGAATCCTGCTCAGGTATTTGAACATGTGTTCTAATCAATCTAAACAAACTCATTTTTTTACCACCTCAGTTGTCCAATTATGATGCAGAAAACACAAGTATAAGGTATAAGCATACAGACTGAAATGAATACTTAAAGCTTTTCAGAGCTTTAACAGAACTCCTAATTTTGCTGATGTCAAATACACTTTACATTTCTACATAAAAGTCAGAATGTGAGACTTTCTTAGAAAGTGATGTTGGCATAGCTCTTTGAGGCTATAAACGTGGAAAATTAAAACTGCAGTGGAAACGGAAGTAGAAACAGAAAAGCTACAATTCTCTATTGTCTTTATTTTCTCCTTATAGGAGATACACTACAAAACATAGTTTTGAATATTCCTGACAGACCAGAGAAGTTAGGTTACTTTCAAGCCTAAAGTGAATCTTTAGTGAATCTTTGCCTCTTGTGTATCAAAGGAATTATCATTAAAACAAAATCAAACTTGTTAGCACATTTGTTTAAGATGATAAACATTGTTAGGGCTACCTAAAACAAATGAGAACTAGCTTGCATTAGAAGCTGAAAACAAGACCCAAGAGAATCTTTGCATTCAGCTCATGATTGCGCAGAAGCCCTAAACCACATTTGTCTTTTACTGCTGAGGCTGAATATAGGAAGTTTTGTAGGATATAATTAATTCTATAATAGTTAATTGAATAGTACCGTTGCTTCAATGATAATACTAACTGATGAATTATCTTAATATAAAACTTGAGCAGCAGTCAAGAGAGAAGAGGAAGTGTTAAACCGTTGTAGGATATGGAATACAAAGCCCAGCAACTATGAAAATTTGCGGTCTCAGTCTCAACTAACTTAATCTCTCTTGCTGAAGTCCTTAAAAATCACTTTCTAACAGTACTTCAGTATTTTAAATGAACTGACACCTTCTGAAGGTTGTTTTCATTTTATTAGGTCCATCATCAACTGCTTCAAATAAACTGGGGAGGGAGGTAGTCTCCAGTGGACTGAGGATTAGAATCCTTTCTGACTGTGAAGATGTGGCTCAAGAGTAACTGAGGGAAACAAAGAGAACCACTGGGAAAGGGGGTTATAGGTCTGCTGTTGTTTACCTGCTTGTGTTGAAAGAATTTAAATTGAAAAAAACTAAAGGAATTTCTTTGCCTTTAGAAGAAGGCTGAAGAACCAGTTCCCTCTCCTAAACAAGAAGTGATGAAACCAGTTGTGCAGAATTCTGATACCCTTCCAGCAAAAGATCAAAAGGTACCAAAACAGTTTTTTGAGGGGAAATATAAGCACTAGATTCATTTTACAGCAAAGACTTTAATTAGTGTGATTTAACAAAGCTACCAAACACTATCACTTTAATAGTCCCAGACCAGTGTTCAGAATGCTGCCCAGTGTATGCACCCTGTGCTCAGTAACAGAGCCCAGCTCAGCAGGCTGGGGGGGTTACAAGGGTGCACTTCAAACACAGCTGCTCAGAACATGGGAAAAAGCTGGGATTAGTGGAAGATACTTCCTTACCAAGCAAGCAGCTGCTCTCTACAGCTTCTTTTAGCACTTGTGTTTCAAATATATCCTACAGATCCCATAAGCTGCCTGCCATGTAACCATAGCAGTATCCCTTCATCCAGTCTTTTCTTTCCCCAGACACTGCTGGACTTGGAAGATGACTTAGATAACTTGGATCTGGAGGATATTGACACCACAGATATCAATCTGGATGAAGAGATCTTAGATGAGTGAACATCCTTTTTCAGATGACTAAATCATTTCCTGATTTGGTCAAAACCCAAAGGAATGAAATTCTGTGGACTATGTGCTCCAAGTTATTTTGATTTTTGTATCACAAGTGGACCATGTACATGTAGAAGGAAGTATAGACCCAGCAACTGTACAAAGAGAATCAGCTTCCAGTGTGTTGAAATTCAAGATGTAGGCTGACTCCAGAACATACTAAAAAATGTTTTCATTTATTAAACAATTCAATAAATCCTTTTGAACATTCTACTCCTCAGTTCTCCATTTAATAATAATTTTTACTAAGAACGGTAGAATTCTTAAGAATAACGCAGCTTCAATAATGAATACTAAAAATACTTGAAACAAGTACAGTAGCTGACAGTATTTTAATCTGAGTTTTCTCAGCACATACACTCAGGTACATGGTTATGTTTTCACTGTGCTACTTAGCTTGTATCTAGTAACCATCAATATCAATTCAGTAACCATGTCAGCCACCACCTCTCACTGAAAGCTCTAACAGAGCAGTGATACAGGTTAAGGGTTAGAAGTGGTGTTACACCCTTTCCTAAACAAAGCTGTCCAGACCCTGCATTTTCCTCAGTAAATAAAATGAATTGTGAGCCATTCCTTAGATTCAAGATGTAATAGTAAAAAAATTAAACTCAGCATACCATGTCAGCAAAAACAAAAGTCATGATGGCTGCTCAAAGTTCACTTACAGAACTTTTCAAAATAAACTGCTGTAGTTAGTCACATGAATTTTAGTAAAGAAAAATACATTCTGTAGCAGTTTCAAGTATTTATTGTGGAATCCTACACACAAAATGTTTATAAACAGACTTATAACATACGATGAGCTGAGATTTGTTTCATGAGGCTGAAGAAGTAGCCATTGCTTCTTCATAAGCCTGCAGGGCCAGCTGGATATAACCTTCCTTCTGCGATTCAGTTTTCACAAATACCTGCAACCATGGCAGGAGAGAGGTTGATGTACAGTTAACAGCACAGCTGCATAATGAAATTTCATCATGCCAATGGCAGATCAGCCACCTACAACTGAAATCCTGATGCAGCTATACATAGATAAGAGTTTAGCAAAAAAACCCAACATGGCATATACATACAACAGTTCTGGTAAAATACCTGCTTCTTAAGATAAGGAGTAATTTAGACTACTAAATGGGGTTCTGCTGGTTAAAAGGTGTCTCCTGTAGTTAAGTAGCTCAAAGCAGAAAAGCTTACCTTGATCAGATCAATTCCTTGAAGTTTCCCTTCTTTAGCTTCTTTTGCCGACTGACATTCAGGATGAAGCATGTGATACAGTGTAATTAAACTTGTAGCATCCTCCAGCCTAAACAAATAAAGGCTCATTTTAGCAATTCTTTTCAGAGTATTTAGAGTGTATTTTGTAATGTCCTTTGCACAGCACAGGCTGTTGAACTGCTGCTTCCACTGAGTACCCAGTCACTGGTGTACACAGGTGAACAGGCATCTATTGCAATGGCCAGAAGCCCCTGAACACCAAGGTGCACCAGGCAAGTACCTCAATCTATCCCTCCTACAGCTGAAGCCAGCTGGCCTCTTCAGCAGTAAAACAGCTGACATCTCTGCAAAATACAATTAATTACCCAATAATGAGTGTTTAGTGGAACAACTGTTCCACCAGAGGGGAACATTCTAACACAGACTGCAATGACCAGTATGTTTTACAGAAGTAGCCTGTGACACAGAGCTCTCAGCTGAATTTAAAACTATTGAAGTGTGTGGCAGGGAAAGACATTCTGAACTCTGGTCATTTCCCTTTACCAGCTTGATTCTAAAACAGGAACCTGCCTGATTTGTCCATATCCTCAGGTTTAAAAGCAAGATCTGACCACCAGTTCCAAGTTTCTGACTGGAACAGCAGGAAATACCACCACCACTGCAATTTGGAGTTCTGATTTCAAATTTCTCCCAACTCTAGTGACATTTTGAACAATTCAATATTGTTTGCTTCTGAGAGCTTTGAATAAGTTAAACAGCATGTTTTATAGAAATCTACCCATTTAAAATGAAAGCTTATCTATGTGTTGTTAAGCTACTTAGGAATTGCTCTGTATAAATACCAGAGTTTATCAACCTTATAAGCCAAATTGAGCTCAGTACAGAAGTGTTAGGCTTTGAGATCAGCAGTGCTCAGAGCTGGAAGTATGACAATTACACAGGAAATAAAACCCCAACAATTACAAAAGGCTAATTTCTGCAGAAACCTAGTTCGATACCCTACAACTTCATGGACTGTAGATAACACTTAGAATTAGCCTAAAATGTCATGCAAATAAAAACTTTTCTAGATCTTACAGAAATACTATTTTTATTTCCAAACGCTGGCACACGTTTTCTGTTTATTAGGATAAGCAGGGTTAACAAGTGACAAACTACTTACAAGTCTCTGTTGATCATATCTATGAGTAATCCATCTGTCTTCTTTCTGTTGACCAGATACCACACCATGCCCCCAAAGTGCCTCGTTGAGCGGAGCAGGTCATACTTGGCGTGTTTCTCAATGTCCTCGTAAGCGCGGTGATGAACCTGCAAACACAAGGTCCTGTTTCATTTGCAGAACTGCAGCTGGATGACTGCTTTTCCCCTCTTACCTCTCAACTGAGAGTTTTTAATCCATTTTCATTTCCCTAAAGTGCAGGAGTAAGCCACATGCTGAACCATGCTAAAGATTTATGCATGTTATAATTCAGGGTAACACTGGGCTAGCCCAATCCTTAGTACTTAGGCAGACATCCTTATGATAAAGGAAGCTAAATCCCATCTCTGTCCTGAACATCTGGGAGGGAGGGACATAACCTCTGAACCTTCACTGCACTGCTGCATTTACTCTTTCAGCAGAAAAATGCTAGAGCAAAGAGGTGAAACTTCATTTTAAAAAAAAGTTACAATTTCTCAACTCACTGAGAATATTACAGTTTAAAGAGAAGTATATATTTTAAAGGCAAGTGTAGACTAACATTTACTAGCAGCTATAGCTACTAGTTCTGAATAGTTCAGCTAGAACTACGTTTTTCTAGCTGGTCTTTGTCAAAATAATACTTTCTGTGCGGTGCTCTCAAAGTGCATTTCATCAGTTCCCTACCTGGTCCTCCCAACTCCTAAGCCAGCAGTTAGTGTGACTTCAGCAGCACAACTCTGCTCATAGCCCCTGACAGATGTTATCATCAATCCTGGTTTGATAACCAAAATGCTTATGTTAAGACTGTATTTTGCATGTGCAGTACCTTTCTAGGCTGGTGAAAATTATTTATGCAAAATCCTGTTTTACTTCTCTGCATAAAAATAAACCCCAAAACTCATCACAAGGATAATCTATATAGGGAAATAAGAGCACACATGACCAACAACATTGACCCCCAGCAAAACACTTATATTTATAAAATAAACCCTACAATTCTTCGCTAATTTTGTGGGGTTTTGGGGGGTTTTCTTTACAAGAAAAATTAAAAGTGAACTCACTCTGATATAATCAGGTGAATCTGGTTCAAACTGAGCAATGCACATGTTAAGGAGATCTTCATGACGGTCTTGCTGAAATACAGTCTGAAACAGAAATTCAAATTCAAGAGCAGATTATGTAATCACATCATCCCAACTCTCCAAAATCAAAACAGCAACCACAACATTCTGTTCTGGGCAACACTTACAGTGAGTAACCCCTTCATCAAAAGACAAAATGGATAGAAGTACAGGAACTGCCTTGATGACACTAATATAATGTTTCTTGATTTTTGATTCTGAAACACCAGTTCACATTTTCAGATTAAATGTACAGTTGGTTCTAGTATGACACAGTATTTACACCTACCCAGGATTTACCTGGCCCTTACCTGGAGCTTTGTTTCAAGTGTTTTAACCAAGTTACAATGAGGAGCAATTGTTCAAAACAGAATTCAAGCAACTAAACACACACATGCAGAATGGCTTATTCAGAGCTACTCTGCCCAAAGAACACAGTTTCCCTATCACTGCAATGAAGTAAAAGTGATCAGTTTCAAAGCCAGGAAGAGCTCACCCCAAGGTTTTCATCCTTGAATAACGTGGGGGGAATCACTTTGCGCCCTTCCTTTGGGAAGAATATCTGTATCATTCTGTCTCGTTCCTCCCAGGTCGCTTTGCGTAACACCCCGTTTGGTTCTCTAACCACAATGAAACGTTCCTGCAAATGAGGAAAGACATTATCTTCCAAAGCCTTCCCTTCATAGCCAGAACCATTCTAAAAAAAAATTTGTCAAAGTCCTTCTATTTCTAAATTCACTCTAATAACACCAGTTTCTAAGAGGTTGTTACCATGTGCTAGACTCATCATTTCTGCCTTGCTACCTGCTAATTAAGTGCTGCATTTGCACCTCAGTTCACTGTATGACAACTGTGCATGTGCCAACACTAAAAGCTACATCTCTGTGAAGTTTAGAGAGAACATAACTCATACCCAGACAGGGAGTTAGCCTGATTTTATCATTTGATAATCCATACAAAATTAAGAATGCAAGTGTCATGTACCTTTTTTCCAGAGGTAGGTGCTAGAATCAAGTAAGGGCAAGTACAAGGCAAAAAATACAACATATAGAATAATATAGTCAGATCTGTTCACAACCATAATTGATTTAGAGCGACAAATGGGAAAATTTGTTTGACAGGGCAGTTTTCAATATGGTGCAGCACGAGAATAAATAGCAGGTTCCTGGAGAAAGCTCTCAGATGGAGTAACAGAAAGACTGGTCAATTCATTTCACAGGATCATCACCATATGCACGTTTGAACTACAAAGACTTCTTAGAATCGTAACTTTGTTAAGAATTTTTCCAGCCTCTTATTACTGGTACTTAAAGACAATTGAGATGTTTCATTACACGAAGGAAATTTTATCCCTATACTCCACAATTCCATTAGACAATTATTCCTTTTACAGCTTTCCTGTGAATTCGTTCATCATTTCCACAGCTTTCCACCAGATCTTTGCAACTATGAAGTAGCTCTATCTTACAAAGTAATCCAATTCTACTGAAAGCTTCTAGAAAGCATGGAAAAACTTGGCACTCCTAGGATAGCACAAGCATCTGCTTATAAAATAATTAGCTAACTACCACACAGCTTTCCCCCCTGCCTGCTTTTGAATAGTAGAATATAATTTACGATTATCAGTTAGAAACAAGCACTTAGAAATACATTTTTCTCTACTGCCCTGTAGTAGACTAAATGTTCAACTCCTCGGCCTTTTTGCACACTGATATAACTACATTTTCATTAAAGCTTATTTTGAGAACAAATTAATACTGTCAATCACACTACTTACACGATGTGGAAGAGAATAACTTAAATCTGTAAACACATATTTGGCAGTTTCAGTTCCTTCAAGGACTTTGTCGTCTGCTAAGACATCATCAATTGGCTCTCGTTCATTCAAAACAGGGGGCATGATTAGTTTTGATTTAGCTTCCTTAATGGCTTTTCTTGTGGCCTTGTAGGGAAAAAAAAGTAGTTTAATTTCACAATTAAAAATATTATTCTACTGGAAAGATAATATTCAATTTGGGGACAGATATTTTCATTTAGAAAAGGGGTCTTTTTCCTTCTGCAGTTGAGAAAAAATGAGACACTAATTCAACCTCTAAGTAGGTGAATTTCACGTAAACAATTTACTACTACTGAAACCTCGACAAAATACTGGGGGAAGTTCCAAGACTACAGTGGACAAACTATTGCGAACAGCAAGTTTATTTCAGTCTTTTTTCTGCGGTAAATTTCCCCCAAAGCATAAACCGCAATCAACAGTTTGTATATAGCTTTAATTGTGGCTACAGAAAAACTGGCTTAAGGTAGGTTCCTCTGTCATCCTGAACCAAGTCAGCCCACAGGGGGGAAAAAAAAGAGCAGTCAGAGGATTCCCAGGGCTATAATTTAACACAGTTTGGAGGCATAACAGGATAATAAAGAGACACTCATGAAAGGGATCTGATTTCCTTCCATATTCCATTAAAATCATACAAAATCGGACAAACCACGCTATTTCAAGTGAAGAAACATTGATTTACACGACTTCAGGGAATGACCTCAAACAAAGTAAAGAAACCAGAATGTTTTCAAACGCAGCAGGAAAGGAGGCAGAAACATGGGCTACGACAGGCATTTTGCTAAAACCAACACTTACTTCCGAAGGGAGCAGTGCAGCCTACCTCTTCCAGCTGAGCTTCGGTCATCAGCTTGTACTGCGGCGGCTTGAGGCCCTTCTTCACGGGCCGGAACACCTTGTGCAGGTCGAGCCCCGTCATTTTGTAAAGCAGCGACTGCACCGCTTCGTCCGTGAAAGCTGGCTTGGGCTGGGCGCCCTTCCCCTCTGCGGGAGAAGGCACAGCGGGGCTGTTAGCTGGGGCTGAGGGGCTACCCGCGGGTACTGTCACCCCTGCCCTCACGGCTCCTCCCGACCCGACCCGACCCGACCCGACCCGACCCGCATCCCTGCCCACGGCGACCGCAGCCACCCACCACCAGCAGCACCACGCGGAGCGCGGGCGGCTGAAGCCCCGGCCCGGGGCAGCCGGGAGCGCTCTGGCGGTGTCCCCGGGTCCCCTCACGTACCGCCCGTGCCCGCCGCCAGCCCCCGCCGCGCGGGAAAGCCCCACAGCGCCCGCAGCCGCGCGGGCAGCGCCGCCGAGCCCCGCGCCCCCAGCGCCGCCATCTTGGCTCCCGCCCCTTCCCGCCCCGCGGCGCGCCGGGAAATGGAGTCACGGCGTGAGGGAATGTCCCAGGCGGGAAGCGACCCGCCGGGATCACCGAGTGCAGCTGCTGGCCCAGCGCAGCACTCACACCGTGCGCCTCAGGGCGCGGACCAAATGAGCTCAGACAGGCTTGGTGCTGTGACCGCTGCCCTGGGGAGCCTGTTCTAGTGCCCAACCACTGTGGGGAAGCACCTTTTCCTGATACCCAACCTAAACCTCCCCTGACTCAGCTTCATGCAGTCCTCTCGGGTCCTGTGGCTGGTCACCAGAGAACAGTGCCTGCCCCTCCGCTTCCCCTCATGAGGGGGCTTTAGAGTACTATAAGGTCTCCCTTGAGTCTCCTCCTGCCGTGAGGGAGACACACGGTCCCGGGGCACGTTCCCCGAGGCAAGAAAGGGCAAGAACGATGTGGTTCCAAGTTTGTGTCATTCCAAGTTTGACATCCCAGCGCGTTTGTGCCGTTAAAGCGCTGCTGAGGCGCAGGTGAGGGCCTGGTGAGAGAGAGAACCCATTCGGCTGTGGTGGGACAGCTCCGGCGGGAGCAGGGGGCAACCGGCTCCCTCAGCCACCAGGGCATGGAGCTGAGCTGTGCCTGGCGGGATCCCTTCCTTAGCAGGGAGACTCAGTAGTAGGAAAAAAGGCGGAACTGAGGCCACCGTGCGCGATTAAATGGCTGTTGAGGTGCGGGCAGCAGCAGGTGCGCTGCATCGGCAGGTGCCCTGCTGGTGTGAGGGGCGGGCGGGCAGCTCCCGGCCCCGCGGCCTGGGCAGGCTGCCCGAGAGCCAGCAACACGCTGGGAATTCACATTTTGGAGTGCCCCACCTGGCTCTCTGCTGTTTCAGTGCCTGTGCTGTGCCTGGAAGCACCTATGCTGTGCACTGGCCTCCTCAGCCCGGCCGCAGCTTCACCGCCGCTGCTGCTGAGTTGCTCTCCTCACGTTCAGGGAGCTTCAACGCTTTTGTAAAGCAAGGAAAAACTGTAACTATATTTAAGCATAAAGCCAAAGTTAACTTTATACTCAATAATTATGACACATCGGATTTAATGGCTGTGAAGAGGGGGTATTGACTTCTTTATAACTGGGTCAGTTTCAGGGGGTTGAAAGTTTATAGCAACTTGAAGTTTATTTATTCTAGCTGCTCTGTATCTTCTCTTGTGAATTTGAGTCTTACAGACTGTGCTTAGGGGGTGTGAAAAAGAAAGAATTTGATCTTAAAGGTCTCTTCCAAGCTTGATTATTTTATGATTTTCTTATCAGCAGGCAAGTCTCTGTCCAAGAGCCCAGAATGCTTCAAGTTCCAGAATGTTCAAAGCCACCCATCAATGCAAGCCTGGTGATGAGTTCCCTTTGGAAGAGGAAAGATTTCATCTTCAAGAGGGGCGATATGGAAACACAGGTAATGTGCTTATATTGCGTAGATTCCCATTTGTTTTAAGCTTTAGTACGTTGTTCATTGCTTTGCCAAATCAAAGTTTAAATTTGAAAATTTCTGAAAACAGTGATTGAAGTCAGGGAGAAAATGAAGACTTGATAGCAACCAGTTTAAATTAGGATAAAGCCAAACATCAGCTGAAAAAATATATTTGTTTCTTATAATTGGCCTTTTTTGTACTGGGGAGTATTCCTGTTTTTCTCAGCCTTATATCCAAACACATGGATATAATTCTGGACTGAATTTAATATTCAGGTTTTTCAATATCCTGGCCTTGTCAGGAAGGTTGCAGGAGGATATGTTCCTCTCCTATTTGCATTGCTACAACTAAGTTGAAATTACTGGGTATTGCAGAGGGCAAATGAACCCTTAATATTATTTTAATGTAATTTTGTGCTGAATTTATTTAAATAATGCTAAGAAAATGAAAAATAATTTTGATGAAATGGAGAAGGTGTTGTTTTTCAATTCTTGCATGGAAGATCTCTGGAGTGAGAGCTATACCCTATAAGGGAATTGGGAAGTTATTTGGCAACGTGCCTAAAAGCCACTTCAGACCTGTTCATGAGCTTGGATGGCAAGCCAACGTCCATTTTAATTCACAGAAGTGCTTAGAAAAACAACAGAATTTATTGGGCTATATCCAGGAGAGGTTAAATTCACATTCAGTCTGTACTGGAGTAGTAACAGCTGCTGTGAGGATTAACCTTTTTGGCTGGTGGGATGAAAGGAAATACTAACTAACTATACTGTAGATGGAAGTATAGCAGGTTAACGTAATTTATAAAGTAGGATCATTTATGTTGGGTAGGTTGGTTATATTTCATTTGTGGTTTATACTTGTACTGAAGTAACAGCTTTAAGTAGGATGTTTCATATTGGTGTAGTTAAAAATACAACACCAGCTTGAAGAATCAGTGGTGTAAAAATTGATAATGAAATAAAGACTCTTTCTTGGCTTTTGTTATTATTTCGAATGTATCCCGGGACAGTTGCTGTTGGAAAATTACAGCCATCTCATGATGGATGGTTGTCCCCAGTGGAACATATTGCTGGTCTAAGTCTGGATTCTATTGGAAAAGTGTCAATACAAAATCACCTGCACAGTTGGCATTAATTTCCTTTTTGTTGATAGTTTCAGGAGAGCTAAAAGATCAGATGGCTGCTGGGAGTGTTGCAGTTGGTTGACATCTCAGGGAAAGAGGAGGAAAGTGAGGAGTGTAGGAGCATATGCAGTTGCTTTGCCTATTTAATTAATAAAATAAGGCGCTGTAGTTTACTAGTCTTTCTGAATCATAAATAAGTCAAATTAGTAGGGAGAAGTTGTTTGAAAGGAAGAATTCTTTCTCTGAAAAAATACAGAGAAAAATACAAAATGTCAGGTTTGGTAACTATGCATCCAGTTGTTATGTGAAGAAAACAGGGTGAACCCAGTCAGGCTGTGTACATGTTCACATTTGATGATGTGACCTTTTTAAAATTAATGGTTGGTTCTCTTGTTCCTGATAAGAAACAACCTGGAATCTTGTGGAACATTTTTCTGAAGTACACAATGGACCATGTTGGAAGCTCTTTTCACTAAACCTGCGTGAATTAGAAAGAAGACAAATTATTTTTCCCAGAGAGGGCATAGAGTGCTGACATAAGAGAAATGACACAAACCTTGTTATAGCATCACATCAGTTTTTAGAAGAATAATATATTAGACATGGCTGGTTTTGTTTCACCATATACATTGAGGGAATGGGTATTTTTTTGCTAAAATTATGGGGGTGGTCTGAAAATATATTTTCAGATATATTTGTTGCAAGCAGCCTATTTGCCAGTTTCTTTTAATTAGGAGAGAAAGTATTCTTTTATCCAGAAGTGTCTTTTAAGCTCTTTGGCCTTGGATTTGCATTGCTACCCCAAGCTCTGGGTGGCTATTTTGGTGATGATGATGATGCTGCATGAGCCTTTGCTAAAACATCCTAGCGGCTATTTTCTGTCTTAAAGTCCATATAGATATCTGAAGATGTTTTCTTTTCAAATTTCATTTTGGTCCTTGACAGCAGGGGCAGATCAGGTTGGCTGTAGGATTCTGTCCCAACGTGCTGGGCCAAACCTTCCTCCAAGGGCAGAACTGTGGGCAGTTCTACCAGACAAAGCCCATTTTTACAAAACTTCTCTGAGGTGCCCACTGAAACTCAAGTAATGGAGTTGAGCTGCAGCATTACCATCCTGTGTGAGCAGCTGCCTTCTGCTGCTGCTGCTGATCCTTCATGAGAGGGAATGAGGAAACTTTATTCAAAAGATTTCCAAAGTTGTTTCTTGGGTGCTGTCACCTTTAGCAAGTGCTAATAGGCAGCATAGGTTAAAGACCAAATGCCCCTCAAGGTTTTATTTGTACCTTGGCCATTTGACATTTGTACTTCCTATTCGAAGGGGAAATGACAAAACCACAAGGATTATACTTGCCCTTTATTTTCAGTTTTCAGTCTTGTTTCAGCCACGCTTACCCTGAGCACGTGTGCTGTATTCCTGTGGGCCACAGCGGGGCAGGAGTGAGGGCTTAAACGTGAGGAGTGAAAGTGCATGAGGAGTTACAGAGGATAATGTAAATAAACTGTTTTCATTAATGGCCCAGATTTGCCTCTGTCTCACATAAAGCTGCCATAATCTCACTTTAATAATGATAAATTAGATATATACAAAGATTGTCTCTAGTAGTTGAGATTACATACATTATTTATAGTAGGGATATAAATCCCACTTCGGTTTATATTGTTTTCTTTGCTGCACTATAAGGGCTTGAGCCAAAGCCCATTAAAGTCCTTTCCTAACTTCAGCAGGCTCTGAATTAAGAGTCCCTAATTTTCAAATAAATTTTATTATTCCTTTCTGCTCTTGTAATACTTATCTGTTAAAAACAGTTATCAAGGGAAAAAAATAATAGTACATATTCAGTTTTATTCAAAGTAAGGTATGGCTTGAGTAACTTGTTTTCTCCATTCCTATTAGTTTTTTAACCTCCCTCTACATTCCAGCAGTATTTCAAGTCCTGTCTTTCTGAATCCAAGCACTTGCTGGGGCATTGTGAACTAAATCTGGTGTCCAGAACAGTTACATGTGGGCAGGTGGGATGTGTCTGATTCCTTTGTTTGCACAGTAGAAGGACAGAGCAATGATGCTGGCAGATTTGGTGATTTGTTTTGTTCTTTGGGGATAGGAAAAATAGGAGAAGGTGTCACCCTCCAATTTAAGGGTTAATTACAGTATTTTCTTTCTCTCCTAGCTAGCACAAGTACTCATTCCCTTGTTCTCATAATTGTGCTTTTATCTGTTTCTCACTGAAACCTGACACCCGAGAGAATCTCCTGAAACCAAAACTGTCCAGATTAAACCTAGATGTCTGTTGTGTGTATTGCCTGGCCTGTTGTCAAAGGTTTCATAAAAATCTAAATCACATATGTCTACACTTTGTCATGTTTTGTCACTATCCTAAAAAAGCCTGGAGGTCTGGTTTTCCTGCTTTTTTTAATCCAAGTTTCATCAGGGATGTTGAATCATTTTATATGTTTTAATTTAATTATTTTATTTACTTGAAAAAGAAGTACATCCTCCTAGTTATAAACTGTTCTAATACCACTCAGTGGTAACTGCCAGTTTTTGTTTCTTCCAACCTTTTCTCCTAAGAGTTGATTTTATTATCAGGCAACCACTTCACTCTTCAATTGCCTCAGAAACAGGTGAATATATTTGTCTTCTCATGATTTTTTAAAGTTAAATACGTGAATTTTTTTCCCAAAACTGGTTCAGTTTGTGTTATTTTGTTTGTTTATTTTTTCCAGTTTAAAGAGCAGTTACTTCACACCATCCATCTTGTTGCTTAATGATGCCAAGAAATCATTCTTATCTACATGCCATTCCCTTCTCAAGTTCTTTTTGCCTCTGAGACTCATCTGTCTGGGATTCTTTTACTATTTCACTTTTCCAGGTTTATGCAATTATTTTTCTTTAAGTCTTCTAATTGTTCTTCATACTACCCCTAAGCCTTCCTGTTTTCATATTACTTTGAATTCATCAGGATTTACTAGGATTTGTTTTGTCACCTTTTTTCTTCTTTTGTCTTTCCCCAAATTAATTTTTTGTAGAAATAGGCTCCTGTAATTCGCTATTTCACAGTTTGCATTTCTTAAGTTACTTTGTTGTTGTTGATAAGGGCAATGTGTACCTTTGGCTTACTATCAGATATATAAATTACCTGCATGATAGGGCCAACTTTTTTAACCTATTTCATACCAATATGACACTATTTAAAACAGAATCCCCTCTCTTTTAAAGGTGGCACTGGAGATGTGTGTTTGTGTGTTTGTTTTTTTCCTTCTGTCTTTTTCTTATTCTTTCCTTTGGATCCAGAGTGTAATACAAATTTAATTTGCTTAGGCAAACCAACTGTGCATTAAAAAAAATAATTTTAAAGACAGGATCCTGGGGGTCTGACAGAAAAGCTAAACCAGCTGTGCTCTCCAGTACAAACAACACATAAATCTACAGTATCTTCAGGATCAAATAAGTGAAATAAAAGGCTCAGAAAGTAAAAGATATTTTTATCTCACAGAAGTAGAGCTAAAAGAATTCAGTGTCAGTTAAAACCTTAGCCATTCCTGTTAGACTTGTAAAATCTAACATTTTTTCATTTGTTTTAAGCAGAAGCATTTTCATTTGCTAACCAAACAAGTCTGTTTATCTGTTTGGTATGAAAGTTGTCTTTAGGTCCAGGATTATTCAGCTGTTTAGTGAAGAGCCTCTCTCACAAGAACAGTTTCCAGTTGTGTTTGTTCTTTTTACTTTCTTTTTACTTAAGCAAATCAAGAAAATCCTGTAAAAAACAGAAATAGAATTAACTTGGGCAAATAGTTACCAGATTATTTCCCCCATTCATTTCCAAATAAACCTCTTGGCATTTATTAGGTTGCCCACTAGAGCTAATAGGAAGGCTCCCATCAGTTTTTGGACAAACTGATTGGAGAATGAGATATCATGAGATGATTTCCAGAAGAGCCAGGATAAAAAAAGATTCAGCTATACCTGCTTAATCTGGGACTAAATATATATGTATGTTCTTACTGAATTGTTTTAAACCTGTGCACTGTGCAAGCAATTGCATTTATGTTTCTATTGGTTTTCAGAGAGTGTTTCTGGGTAGAAATCTGTACACTGCATTTCCACTGCATTTCCACTGCTTTCTCTTGCATGCCCTGCATGCTTCCCTATGGCATCCTGCAGTACCTGCTGTGGGCACTGACACATGTCAGCATTTGTACATTGGGGCAGAACAACTGCTTGGATTTTGATTATTTATTTTCTGAATAAATAATGTAGCTGGGCAGCTGAAGGGATCTAATAGCAGTTTTATTAAATGTTTTAAGGGAGAAAAGCCAGCAGACAGCTCAGCATGGCAGGGAAATATTAGTGACAGAAACACATAAAAAACAGGCTTGACTCTGCCCTGTGCATGGTGCAGTGTGTGTCCAGTTGTCAGAGGGATGAGTGTGTGACACACAGAGTGTGGAATTCTTTCACTGTTGGGGACAAGGATGATAAACAACCCCTTAACCAAGCAAGGAGACTGAAAATTAAAAAGTGAAAAGTGCTAGAAGTCCAAGTGTTTGTATCTGGATAGGTTTTGGTGGGGTTTTTTGTGTTTTTTTGGTTTTTGGTTTGTTTTTTTGTTGTTGTTTTTGTTTTGTTTGTTAGTTTGGCTTTGGCTTTTTAAAGGTTTTTTAGTGTTTGTTTTTGGGGTTTTTTTGTTTTGATTTGGTTTAGGGTTTTTGGCTTTTGTTTTTTTGGGGGGTTGTTTTCTTTGGGGGGGTTTATGTTGTTTTTGTTGGTTTTCAGGTTTTGGTTTTATTTTTTTGGGTGTTTCTTGGGGGTGGGTTTTGTGGGTTTTTTTGGGGTTTTGTTTTGGTTTTTTTTTTCCCAACTGCACGGGAATAGGGGAATGTCTTCATCTTCCCTTTTATTTACACTTTTCTGGTCAGGCTGTCTCTAATTCCTCCCCTTATACCCACTCAATATACATGCATTCTATCTTTCCATAAACAATCTCAGTGTATTATCTAAGTGGAAACAATGAATCAATTTTCTTTTTGGTTATTGAGCTGAATCAAGTCGCAGATCCAGTAAGTTCTAGAGCCTCTGAAGGAAAAACTGGAGCAGAATCTTTCCACTTTGTTAACAGCAACTTGCAGATTGTGTCCCAGTGTTTCAGGTAACTGCAGCCTCAAGATGCAGTTTTAAATCTCGCCAAAATTGATCTAAGACTTTCCTGTTCCCTCTGTTCAAGCTCTCCCTTGGGTGGTTTCACTTGCTGAAAACATTTTGGTCTTCATAATGGTCACTAAACAGAGTCAATAATTTTCTTCTGAGTTTTGATTAAAAGCACATTAGTTTGTGACACAGAAATTCAGGATCTGACTCTGAAAGGGAGCTTAATACTGCATGGAAAAGCAAATGGTGTTCTGTCCCTTTTGAGCCTCTGGAACAGCACCAAGCTCTCTCAAACCTTACAAGGTTTTAGTGAGATGCAGCCAATGCACACAGTATTTTACAGGGGAGTTTGGCAGCACTGAGATCACTTTTTCTGCGTGCTCCACTGCAGCAGAATTGCATACAACCCAAGCACCATTTACTTTGTAAGGAGGCAGTGGAGTTTTTGATTGATACTTAAAAATTAATCAGGCTATTGCTTGGAGGGTTTGTGTAACAGAGTTCAAAATGAACTGTGTAATTTTTGTGCACATTTCTGCCTGAAGGACTGAATTAATATTTGCCCTTATAGCAGAGCATCATTTGAATTAGTTGTTCACAGTTTTCCTTGCTCCTTCCCTCTCTCTGTTCTTTTTTATTGTACACCAAATAAAACTTCTTCTAAATTCTGGTATAATATGTGCAGTTTAATATATTCTCTAGATATGATATTTCCTACTAATGATAATTCAATATTGCTTGCTTTATAGTCAGACATTCTTTTGCTTTCTCCTAATAATTTCCTCAGTCCGACTAGGAAAAAAAAAACCAACAAAAAAAATCTTCTTTGTCATCTTTTAGATGTGATTGTTTTATCATGCAGTACTGTACTTGTGAAAAACAAAACTGATCCGTGTTTGTTATTGTGAACTAATTTGGAATATCCTTTCCAAGTTCTCGGCGTCATTGCGGGTGTGGCCTCGGCCGCTAGATGGCAATGTGTGGCTGTGTGACATCCACGGGAAAGGCGGTAGCAAAAGTCTCTCAACACATGAGAGAATCCTCATGTTTCAAAAATATTTGTAATATTGCCTTTTTATTATGAAAACAATTATAACGAGTAAATGCTCCATTTTTGCAGTCTAGAAACTTTACAAACTTTCTTTTTCCTACATTATGACTACATGGGAAACATTTCTTAATGAGTTAGACTGGTGAGTACAACATTTACCCATTTTTTGGTCTACTGTAAAGCTCTCCAATCGATTAATCTGTCAAAAGGGAGAATTTTCAGTTCCTGGCATCGTCAGCACCATGAAAGAGGAAAGAGGAATGACAGGAATGACCCTTCTTCTTTCTCCTCAAGTAACCTTTTTCTTGGTATCATGACAATGGTGAGAATGGACATTTTAAAACTCAGGTAAAGCAAAAGGAGTTGGGTAGCAAGGCAACCTCATTTTGAGCTAAAGAGTCATTCTGAAGACAACCAGTGCAACAGTTGTTACTTTGGCACTGTTTGAATGCTTTAGGATTACTTCAAAATAAGTGGCTTCAAAACCACTGATCTTACACAGCTGCCATATTACTGAAAAGGGCCCAAGCCTGCACAAACTCTTTCGAAAAGATTGTGTGTGTTTTGATAATGAAGCTAAACCACGTATAGTGTGTTGTTACTTTTCCATGTCATATCCTACCTCTGTCTCACTGCTTTTGGTCTCTCTCCTAACCAGTCTGTGTGGATCCCTTTTTATGAAGATAAACTGGTGCCCTGTTTGTCAGATTTAATGATCTCTCTTTGCAGAAAGGCAGGCAGAAATAATTTTTAGAGCAATTTTCCATGTAGTGCATGATTGCTGTTGAGACAGGAGGGAGATTTGGAATGGTGAGGGCCCACCAAGGCTGCTAGAGGTGGGCATTGTGCCTAAGACACTGCAGAATGTTGTTCTACTCCTGCCCACTGCTCTCCGGAGGGCAGGGAGGCTGTGTCTGCCTCTGGGGACAGGAGGGTTCAAAGGCTGTTTCACGCTGTGCTCTGATGACATTGAAGGACTATCCATGGCTTGTGGTTCCTGTTGGATCATAGGATGAAAGGAGCACAGTCTCATTCTTTCCCCTATCAGAGGCAATGCTGGTTTCTATGCCAAAAAGGACAGGCAGAGCCCAGAGCAGACATTTTATTTCCAGCTTCTCCCTGTTGTCGTCTCCATCCTGGTGCAGCATCCAGTGCTGTCTCGTGATAAACACCAGCAGTCTTTCCACTGGGAAAAGGAAGCTTGTATGGGAAAACTAAGATATTTAGGGCATTTATTAATGACCCTTCTCTGCCCCCAGTTTCTTTTTGCTGTTGGACTCTCTGCTCCATGTTCCCTATTGGTGCTTTATTTTGACATTTCTGACCCCTCATGCACTTCCTTTTTTTCCACCCATTGTCTCTTTCTGTCCTCTTCTTCTTTTCCCGGTAATGGGGCATATCCCTGTGGCATTTAGTTTTGTTTGGTGGGGTCTGATACCAGTCCCCGATGAAAACATTTTGGTTTGGGTGCTCATAACTACTGTGTGTAAGTGTAAACCTCTCATGGCTACAATTCTTTATTTCTCAATGAGGAACACAAACAAGGAAAGCCCTTGTTTAGTGGAAATGAGATTTGGGACTTCCTGCCGACTGATCAACTGTAAAATTAAAGCTGAACATTTTGGAGAGCAGTGCTAAAGAAAAACAAACATACCCAATGAATCATGAAAGAATTTTCCTGAGGTTTGAACTTTTGGGGTTTTCTTTCAATAATTCAAAATAAAATCAGAATCTAACTAGCCACAGAGCTGCCTCCATCCTCTTGCATAGCACTCAGTCTCTTAAAACAAGCAGATACATACTTTGAGCACATACTAACCCCAAATGATGTCCCCAGTACTTTAAAAGCCGAGGCTCTCTGTTCCTTCCCTCTGCCAGAGAGGCCACCTGTGCTGAGGGGCCAGGGGCATCTAGAAGCCAGGCAGGGCAGAGGAGGAACTCCAGTCCACCCCACTGCCAGGAGCCCACAAAGCCTGCCTGGCCCTGCTGTGGTTTGCCTTGAAAGACAACCAGGGCACAGATACTGCCTGGGAACAGCAGCTGTATTTTGAGATTATCTCAATGACCAGATTACATCCCCTCCTTACAGAAGGAATTTTTCCTCCCATCCATCCCACTGATGACACCATTCCAGAGGACACAAAATTAAGTGTGCTGTGTCTGAGGAGGTGTCCGTGCCTCAGGGTTCCCAGCTGGTGGGGGAAAACTCTTCAAAACACCCTTTCCGAATCAGTTTGTTTTAATAGTAGATTAAATGCTCTCAAGTCTCCTACTTATGTTTTCAATGAGAAAATGGCCAAGCAATAGCTAAAGGCCCTCACAGAAACAGGACATCCTGAGCTGTGGCAGATGGACTTCCTTTACAAAGTTTTAATGAAAATTTTCAACAATAGCTCTGTGTATGTTCTTAGGGGGGTTAGCAAGTGTACATGTTTATGTACACACACACACTGTGCAATGCTACACAAGCTTTTTAAAATAACTTCCAAAATACTGGTATATTTTGCTGGAAGAAATTTATTTTGTAAATATATATATATTTACTGTCTTATGACATTAGTCAGGATTAGGTAGAATGAAAATTTGAGGATGTGGGTGGCCACAGTTGAAGGTCTTAGAGGGAGTGTTCAGTAAAATATCCTTGAAACATAAAGTTAAAATAAATTAAGAATAAACTTAACCAAAGTATCAGTGAACATAAACAAATCTTCATGCTAAACAAATATTCTAAGGAAGCCAAAGTGCAATAATTAGAATGGGATAATTATGCTTCCTCTCTTCCCTGGAAGAGATATATAAGATTCTTGGTAATTTCCTAAATGCATAGCAAAAATAGGTAGTGTAAGATGCTGGTGAAAAATTACAAACCCCTGGTAAAGTTTGATATACAAGAATCTACTCTAGCTGAGGGCCTATTTCATGGCAATAAAGACATAGTGAATGAAAAAGAATTTAAAGGTTCTGTCTGCTATAACAAAAATACCTGGAAATGTAACATAAAAGATACAAAACAGTTACAATACTGTAATTTAGACAGGACTGGTGATAAAGCATATTATCCAATTATTGACTGTGTTGTCTTTAGCTCAACATTTTCCTCTTTGGAGGAGAATTTTATTTTTAATGTTTGTGATTGTTAATTTTAGTTCATTTCTGAGGTACCAGTTTTCTAGGAAGAGCAGCTGATGGACACTGTTCTGATGTCAATTATTTAGTACAGTTCTGTTGAATTCAGAGTTTAGATTTTGAAGGAATGCTCTGAGGTAATAAACTATTCTTATGATATTTTAACAAAATTATATTGTTGTCAAAATGCAGTAACAGCATGAAGAAATATTTATTAAAAACTCTCTGCATTTTTCTCTTATATGGTAAACAATCTGGCCTGCTAATCCCTTCTGGATGAATTGAACTTCATACCCATGCTTAGAATGACCCAGTCAGAATTGCAGCATCACCTTCAGCCTCTCTTTTGTGTTTTTGTTGTCCTGTATTCTTAGAAATGTGTCAGAATTAGAGGTCCATTGTGCTGGATGTTACACAAACACAGTAAAAAAAGACATGCCCCAAATTTGATACAATCAGAACTGGGAGGCTTTTCTTTGTTCCTATTAGCACAGTGTAAAGAAGCCTTCCCAAGATGCTTTAGACAGACCAAGGCTATCAAAGAACAGCACCGAATGTTTGGTTTCAAATTTTTGAGTCATTATTGGAACTACAGTAAGGTCAAGACTTTTTGTTTTTCTCATCTCAAATAAAGATGCAAAAAGTCTCTCTCATTTTGTATTTCCAAATTGGAACCTGGTTTTGCTGTTCCTGGGAAACAATCGAATGTGGGCAGGAAGTGTTTGCCCTGAAGGAGAAGTGCTGTGGTTTCCCACATGAGCTGGAATAGCTGAGCCCTGAAGGTGTGTGACTGTGTGAGCTCCACTTGTTGGAGGCACTAAGACCAGCCCCAGGTAGGTTACAGTTGCATTCAACACACCCTGAAGAATAGGGAGAAGTAGCAAAGCTTGTGCTTGAAAATGTGGATATAGGTGGGCAAGGTTTGTGTAAAGCTAGATGGATGTGAATTCTTTAAAAGAGAAAAAAAAAACTTACACAAAATGCATCTCATACAGAAGAAATATTTCATAATCTTTTACTTACTACTTAATTTTCTACAGACTTGACTGTCTTGCATCCTAAACTACACCATAGAAGACATTTGTACCATAAACTTAGATTTGCAGAGTCACAGAACTTAAACCGGTAGACTTTAGGAAGATGTTGGTTTTATACCTTGTGTCAGAAATCTTTTCACTGTCAACCTCTTTAGAGTTGGATTTAAACAGAAAAATTACCTACAGAATATTTTTGTTCTAGTGTCCTTAGAGCCCTCAGCAAGGGAAAAGCCCATTGTCAATGATTTTGGTGTGGTCTAATGCTGTACCTCTTCAGGATCTGTGGACTGCTTAATAGATAATCTTCTGATGGGAAATTAGACCTGTCTGTGACTAGGAATATTCCTATAGGTCTATATAGGAGCTAGTTAAGAAGAAGAGGGCTAATAACTGGCCCTAAATCAGGAGAAGGTTCATTTGTTTGGCACGATATTGGAATCTGCTCAGTGACTCTGCTTCCTGCAAGCTGGTTGGAAGGTGAAGTTGCACATGGGGCTAAGGATGAGTGTGAGCAGACAGGTACAAACATTTCAATGCAGTGAAAGAATGTGTGAGGATGTGATTTGCTTCTGTATCAGGAGAAGACTTACATAGGACAAAAGCAACCTGTGGCCCTGTATCCTGAACTTTTTGTTTTGTTATAAAGCTTTGATTTTAAGGTTTGCATTTACATCTCTAATCAAATCTGATTTCAAAGCTGAGCCTGAAGCTGAGGACACAAGGTGTTATCTTGCTTGCTTTTTTTTTTTTTTTTTTTCCCCTAGAGTTGTGCTGCTTATGGGACTGAATAGGATCACCTCACTTGTTTCCAGTCAGGACTTTCAGTGAAGTGATTGCCCAGCAGATCCAGTTGAGAGCAATGCTGGATATCACTGAGAACCCAGCTGCCTTGTTTTCAGTGTTTAAATGTGGTTTCAGGTCTCCTAGAAATTTAATCACATAACTGTCTATAAAGACAGCTTGTTTTAACAACAGTTGTGATTTAGGGTTATGTGGATGCAGCTCTGTGTTACCACATCTTTCATTTTTGAGGATGATTTAAGAGATTAGAATGCAGTATTATTTTATGACCCAAGTGTCCAATTCCAGTCTTATCTTTCTCTGAAAATGAAAGTTCAAACAAGTCATTCTTCAGTTTAAGATTTGATGCATATACTAAAATAAATCACTTCAGAAGTTTGAATTTGATCTGTGTGATGAATTTATCAAGGTAAGGCTTTTCTAGACAGCATTTTCCATAAATAACCAAAAGTTACAAATGCACTATAAGCTCTGTTAGCATCCAAGCATCTAGTAGCATCATGAAACAAGTAGAAACACCTGCTGTGATTTAATAACCCTATTGGCTGGAGGGCAGGAAATTCAAATGGGTGACGCCTTGTTTCACATTCTTGTTAACTGAACTTGAGAGCAGCACTGAGCCGTCTTCTAGAGGTTTTATTTCCCTTGCAGGTAACAACACTGAGCAGAAACAAAATAGCTCAGAACATGGGGGATAAAAATGGATCACCATTGAGGCAAGTGACCTAAAGCACAAGATGGTTTATTGTTGTGGATTAGTTATCTTAATTTTGGGGTAGTCCTCAGAGAATGAGTGGAGCCATCCCTCCAGCCAGAAGAACCCAAGAGGACATGAGCTCCCAACAGGAACAGGTGGGATTTATTCTGTTTTGCTCAAATCTGAGACATAGAGCCACCCAGACCTGAGAAATAAAACTCACCTGTTAAAATTGTCGTACTACTTTCTGCAACTGAAAACTCTGGGCTAACTTAGTTGAGTATGTGAAGGTGTCTTTTGGAGGAATGAGTGTGTTGTTTTCCCACCACTGGAAGCTGGACTTCATGAGGACAATGTACTGTTGTGAAAATTGAAAAGGAGGTGTAATTCAAGAAATTACAAGCCCTGTATGTTCCCCTTTAGTTTTTATGCTTGGAAGAAGGTAGGGAAATTAAGTCTTGGCTTCCAGTGGAAATAAATTTCTGTTTCCTTATTCCACCGGTGTAGTAGCTGCGCTACTCAATGGTTGGAGTGCATGTCCTTTCTACTCCCTCCCTGCCAGCTCCTGGGAAGGGGGATGTTGCCTGCCTTAGTGTTTGGAATTTTATTGCCCAGGCTGCTTTTGATCATACTGTTTCATCTGCATTAGATCTGACTCTGCTGTTGCTTATGTACAAAAGTTGCACCAGTACCATCCTCCCTTTGTTAGTTAACTCCTAAGTTAGCTCACACTGTACAGGAGGGTTGAGATATGGCTACAAGCTGCTCTCAGAGGAACGAAAGCCCCATGGCTGAAGTTAACCCCACAGGACTTTCTCAAAGCCTTGCAGGAAATCTGTGACAGATCCCAGAATAAATCCCAGATTTCCTGTCTCTTCCACTTTTGCTGTAACTACAAGGCCCATAATTTCTTAGCTGAGGAAAGTGTTGTCCAATATTATCTTTCTTTTTCTGGTTTACTGTTGCTTCAGTTCACTGCATGAGTTGCTGCCACATGTTAGGATATGACTGGTCAGCCCTGTGACTGTTGTATTTCATGGAACATGCATGAGTGTTGCACAGCGGGCAGTGTTAATGCTGAGTACCAGTACTGTCCAGCATTTAAGAAGCAAAACTCAATAAAAGTGAGTTAAACATGGAGTATTTGCAGGTCAAGATAATTTATTGTCTGAGTCCCTCTTCAAAATAAAGTGGTCATATTTCTAATCTAAATAGCATTCACATAAGCAGCTTTGGTATGTGTCAAGTAACAACTGCCTGTGCTAAAATAGTCCATTTTGATAAAGTATTTGAATAAGAAATTTTCCTTTTTGCATATGCCATTTTGTACTTTGGAAAACAGACACATTCCATTGTTCTTAAGCATCAGTCCTCTTTAATGAATTATAAATTAATAGATGCAACGTTATCAAGGGAAAGTAACTCATTGTGGATCTATAACCGAATGAGATGCTCTAAAGATATTATGACTTTTACTAGGGCTTGGTAAAGAGAAGTTGAAGGAATTTGGTTTGCTCATTGGGTATCTTAGATGCTCATGTATTGACATTGATTGCTGAATGTCTCATCTTTTTTTTTTTAGATACTTTGCCACTAGGTTAAACTTTAATAGTTTTCATTCTGTGCTTCTCAATTTGCCCTCATATGGTTCCTCTTTAGATAACATTACTTGTACAAATTCCAACTGAAGCAGAATCAGTAATCTTCAGCCAGTCTTGACAGCATTTCTAATGTGGTGCAGCTATGGAATTTCATTCTATCTTCTTGTTGCCAAACTGTAGCTAAATAACCAAACAGAAACATGGGAACAAAGGAGCTTTGCTAAACACACTCTTCTTAATATATAGGATGATATTTAGATCACTTATTAAAGGTGTAATTGTTCTGAATGCAAAACTTTTTAGACTTACTCATAATCAGAAAATCACTACTCTTCCTCACACTACACTGTTGCATTGCTTCACATATTAGGGCCAGCTTCTGATTAAACCCTGTGAGGTACTCAGGAAGAACAGGGGATAACAGATTGGTCACCAGACACCTTAAAGAGATAAATAAGTCTCAGAGACACAGAGGACTTTCACTGACAGCACGGAGCTGAACTGCTCATCTTCATTTGATAGCTGTCTTTAGCCTCCTTTTTATCTTTGTAGTTTAAAAATACTTACATGTTTGTGGCTGCAGAGTTATTCTTAATGTCTGTGATGCTTCATAAATCCAAAGTGCTGTGATTAGCAATTTATGTCATTATTTTGACTGCAATTAAGACAAGTTAAAGAGAATATAAGCCAGGTTCAGTTAGAATATTATACCTTTCATATAAAGTACTCTTTATTTAATCTAGTTGTTTACAATGGTGCTGCCTGGTTAATGAGACTACATGCAATAGTGGTGTTACCATAAACCACCAGGTCTCTTTATGCTGTTGTTTTTAGCAAGTCTGATTTCTTTGTGAAAAACAGCTGTTATGTTCTTGGACTATCTGAGTTCAAAGACATAATCAACAAACCTCATAGTTCTGCAGTCAGAAATCTGTTTAGTTCTATGAGACTAAGGATTGATTGCAGGATTAGAAATATCCCTAATAAACAGCTGGGTGCATCTGGAGAGTTCTGCAGCCACAGTTTCTTTCTTCATCTCATTACAGTCATTGGTTTCTATTGTTTTTTCTACAGATCAGTGTAGATCTTTTTTTTCTCCTAATTCCTGTTTGTCCTTTGTGTGCAGTCAGTGCCTGGTTCAGAGATAAAGACAGACCCTTATTTTAATACCTTCCTGATTTACAAAGCAAATTGGGCCAGGCAAGATGGAGCTGGATTCATAACAGGTTTCCACAGTAAACATGAACCCATTTATAAACTGAATGAAGTGCTCAGCCCAGGAGCTGTGTAACCAAATTCACACATGCATTACAAATAAAGCAGTGGCTGCAGAGCCACCTCCAGTATTCCATTCCATTTTGTCAGAGCATTTTCCCCTATATGCAGAACTCTAGGGAAGAGCACCAGTTCCCGAGGTGAGGCTCCTGCTGTCTGCAGGTGGATGCAATCTCTGAGCTGATGGATAAGGTGTTGTGGTGGCAGCAAGGGAGGCCAGAGCTGAGGCAGTGCAGCTGCAGTGCTTTATCGGAAAGCCTGATAGTCCACCTCTTCCTTGAGCTTCCTAATTTGTGAAGTTGCTCATATGTCAGCACTTGCAGTTTAAGATTCCTCATGTTCTTAATGGCATGAGCTGTATGGAATTGCAGTGATATTTTACCCCCAAATAATCCATGGTGCTCTGCAACCTCTGCAAAGCAATCATCCAAAGCTGTTGAGCAGGATTGATTTTCCTCAAATGAGTATGATTTACTCAACTCAGTGCTAACATTTACTAAAGTCTCTTAGTTGCTGATAATTTTTTTTTAATTTTGCCTAATGATTATTTTTAGAGTGGAATTTTTAACCATAGCACTCAAATGATTTTGTAAGCATGTAGTCAGTGCTTTAATGGAGGCTGATAATCAAATATGTAGTATTCTCTGGCAAGAAAAAGAAATCACTCTCCGTCTAGAATAATCTGTTATTGTGCCACTTTGTAAATATAGTCTAATTAAATTACTTTCTCAGAAAGCGAGCAAAGATAAATGTAGAAATTGACACTAAATAATCCAGTAGAACTGCTTAGATAACCAGCTGTATCCCAAAATACTTTAGACAGGCAACAGAAGATGAATTTTCTTGCAGAACTTTTTAGCCTAAGTTCTTTCTAATCTTCGCAGACTTGGAAGCAGCAGCCCTTACACATATTTGAAATAGGTAAGAAAAAAATTTGGGGCTTTTTTTTTGTTTCTAATTTGTGGCTTTAAAAGAAATGCTGCAGTGCTTGACTTGATGCTCTGGAATCACAAAAAGCATTTTTAGTTTCATTCCTGTGGATGTTTTCTCTTGGCAAGGTTTGTTGTTTCTGGCAGACTGACACTATCTTAAAAGCCTTCCTGAAACTTTCTTGGTCTAGAACTGAGTTCAGAATTTGTATAGACTTAAAATAATTATTCACAAGGAATATCCATGGGAATGGTAGCTGTGGGTAACAGAAGGGGTCACCCCTTAATCCTCCTCCTGCTCTTCTGTGCTGTCATTACTTTCTCGTCAGTGTGAAGGAGGAACTAGATCAGGAGCAATGCAACTCAAAGCTACTAAAAAGTAATTTTTTGAGACATCCTTCCCCCTGAAACCATCACTCTACTGAAAAAGCTGCTTTATACAGCATCCCTGTTCTCTGAGCGTCAAAATGATAATGAAAAGAGCAGGACATATCTGCTGAGTCAGCTGCTGCTTTATTAGAAAACCAACTGGGGGGGCTGGAGAGAGGGAAGTAAAAATACCCTGGTGTAGAGAGTTCACTGCAGAGTCAGTTCAATAAAACTTGTGCTTCCCAGTTCTGGCAATGCATTTGGACATTTCAAAGGGCTTGATAAACAGCAATAGCCTTGTCTCCCACACATTAAAGCTTCATCAACGACATTATATGAAAAGAAGAAAAACCTGGCAGAACAGTAAAGCAAAAGGGTAAGGTGTTCCTTGGATGGGTCAAGGTGCTCTGAGCTTCTCTTGCTTCACTGAAATAACAGCATTTCTTTTCTGGCAGCAGAACATCTGTAACCTCTGTCTGTCTCAAAGCAGCACATCTGTTCACAGTTATGGGTCAGTACCCATACAGGAAGCTCAGCTGTACTGCACTCAGTGATGCTGGATCAGAGCTCCCAAAAAGCATTCCTAAAACTTTAATTAGTGAAAGAACAGAGGATAAAATGAATGCAAATCAAATCCATGAGAGTTAAAACCCCAACCAAATGCTTTTAACCTGATGAACATCTAGACACAGCTATAGGCAACAATCATAGTGTCTTATTTAATGCTGTATTTTTTAATTCATTTTAGTTAAAATTCCTGATTCTAAAAAATACCAAGGAATAAAATTTATATCAGTAGTGCAGCAAAGCACATAAAGAGCCTGGTGGACTGTCTGATCATAATAAGCTCACAGCACAGCAAGTTTTCTGCAGTCATTCCTGTCCTGTCAGCTCAGAGCTGTTGCAGTGTTTCGATCTATTAGGTAGCTCCTTGGAAATACTTCTAGCTTTAGAGGGAATATTGAAACACAGCACACACAGTTGCAGTAACATTAAAATCAGTTTACTCTTGCTGCAGTTGCTCTGTAAAGAGCACATTTATTTCTTTTGGGTCTCTTACCTCTAAAAATATATTTTGTGCAGATTGAGATGTATCGTTTCAGTCCTAAAATATGTAGGCCTATGCACATGCAGCTTTCTAATTATAATATTTGCCTTGAATCCAGTTATTCCAAGTCTGCTTTAACGGGAATACAGAAATATTTCTGACAATAGTAGCATCAAAACCTTTTGCCCTATGGCAGGAATCACAGATTAGAAGGCAATTTAGAAAACTAAAACTTAAAATACCTTTCTCTTTAACAACAGGGCCCAATTAATTTGTTCAAAAGAATTAATGGACTTGTTTTAAATGTACAAATATTAGTACAAAATAGACTGAGCTGATGTTTTCCCTTGGAATGGCTCTGCTTCTTGATAATCTTAACTATGAGGCTGACCTTGTTCTCCACCTTAAACCCATTTCATGTAGTCCAGTTTTATTGCTGTGTCTTGGAATGAGCTGATAACACTGAAATTTGCCTATAGGATGCCTTGCTACTCAGCTGCTGGAAATATGGTGTTAATTTTACAGTAAAAAAAAGGAAATTATACTTCATTTTCCTGTTTCCTCGAAGCACAAGCACTTCAGCATTTCAGTGCTCTCTTTTGTGAACTCTAAACTCCACCATTAAGCCCTTGAAGGAGGTCACTGCTGTAGACAATGACTTCTAACACACTCAAAGTTGTAATTGCTAAAAAAAATTTATCTGATGCCTGATCTTTCATTCTTAATTGACAGTCATGACTTGTAACAAGCATATTCACCATGACATTGTATGCATTCATTTGGGTGGCAGGAAGTGCTTTATTATTTCAAGAAATAATGTGTAAAATATGACTGAGATATAAAAATGTCTACGTTATTTACATAAAGACACTTGGGAGGTTTATAATGTGTTCATCTCTGGCTTCACTCTGTTCTAATTGCAGTTAATAAAATCCCTGTCCTCCCTAAAGTTTGAAAGGCAATAATGCTCCTGCTGAGTAAATTGTGGCTGAACCTGTAGCTCCTGAGAATTAGGGGATATATAGGGAAAATTCTCTGTATTGCAGGAATTTCATTTGTCCATTTGCAAGCCACATACTAGACACCAGAACGTCACTACATCACATTGGACAAACTCCTGCTCTGATGCAAAAGCTTGAACTCATGCCTAGTATTTATGCAGTTAGACATGGAGAAATTACTGACATGTTACGGAATGGTACAATTCAGTCCTTATAAGATGCTTGAATAGCAGCATTTTATCCAGGACTTTGTGCAAAGTCCTGCATACCTTCAAAGCGCATAAAAACATCAGTAATCACACTGAGTCATCATATTAAACTAGACAAAAACATTTGCAAATATCTAAGTATTTGCTCTTTTGCTAATAAATCTAGCAGTTTAATAATTAATAGGTATGTGAATAATACCAGTTTAAGGTTTAAATTGATAAAGCTTTAAATATGAGACTGTGGGATGTGATGTGAGGGAAGAGCTTTTTGCATGGGTTCTACTGTGTTGCAAGTGTTCTATGAGGTTTGTGAGCTTGATAAACAAAGTTTCTGTAAACTGGCTTCAGACATCGCTTTCCAAAGATCTTTGTGCACAGGTCAGCTGATTCTCTATATGCAGGTTCCACAGAAACAGCCTGTGAAAACATTACTTGCTGGGCACAGTCTAGAGAACAGCAGCCATTGCAAGCCTGGCTTTTATAGAATGAGCAGAAACACAAGCATAACAAATGTTATTGCAATTGCTCTTATGGTACCAAGGTCAGCAAGTTACATGAGAGGCAATGAGTGCCTAGTTTTCTGTAGAAAAGACTTTTACTCATTTTCATTGTGCACAAGTTGAGGGGGAAGAAGAGCCTGTCAGTGATCATAACTAAGCATCAACAAGCCTAGTTCAGCATTAGCAAATATAAACTAGGCAAAATTGATGAACATATATTTGAAGGCTGTGAGTTGGACTGAAGGAGTAACCATAGCCTATGTAGTTAGATTCAAGGTTTCTTATAGCAGCAAACGGCTTGAGTTTCCTCTTAAAAAATAACTTTGGCCTCAATGACTACATGTGCTGTCTAGCAGGAGATACCAAAATCTCAAAGTACATTATGGGCTGCAATGGCTAAAACGATTAGTGTAGTAAGTTGTTTCATGTAACTTTTTCTTCCAAAATATTCAGAGCAGGTAATTTTTTATGCTTGCTTTCTTAGGAATCTGAACTTTATAAGTAACTGTAAGACATGTTGCAAGGTCCTTGTTAAGTCCAGGTTTGCCTAATTACCAAATAGAACAACAGCAGAGATAGAGTTGTATTGAGCAGGTCACTCAGAAAATGGAATCAGAAAGTTTCATGAGCTCCTGTATGCCTTGCATGTGATTGATGCTGCCTGTTAAAATACATTAGAGAAACCTGCAAAGATTTCTTCTGTAAACACAGTAGCACACAGAAAATCAAGCTGGCAAAAGTGTTGAGAACAGTTCAAGTGCAGAAGGCAATGATTTATATTGATGTTTTAGGCTGGAGGGAAGAATATGATTGTTTTATCAAACATTAGGAGTTTTCCCAGAGAAACTTTGCTGTTTTTGTTGATAAGTGCACAGCTGACTAGTTGCTTTTCATTCTAGCGAATTATTCTGTTGATTGATAGCTCAGTTAATTTCAGAAGGAACCTTCTTGCTGCAGATGCAGCTGTGAATTCTAATCAAGTGAAGCAATTAACTGCTATCTCTGTAGCTGCAGAGGAGCCAACTGGGGAACCAAATGTACTGAGAACTGTCCTTTACAGATAACTGAGAAGAGTGAAATCAGGCCTAAGATTTACTCTCTACAACATTCCCTTAAGTTCCAGTATTTAGTAACTGGATTTGTCAGTACTGCTTGATCAGGATTTCTGTTTTCACTATATTTAATTTTACCAGTTTGGCAATTGGTAAGAGGGATTAAACATGGAAGACTTATACTGTGATTAAGTTAAATAACTGACTTCCACATTTTTAGTCTGGGTACAATAGAAGTATCCTGTGTCCCAGGTGGACTTTTAAAGATTTTCCACCACAGATTTCAGTGAGCAAGCTTGATGCCAGGTCATATAAAACCCAATATCAGCATATCAAATACTAGAGTAAAAACGTTTCAGGATTATGTCTTTATGGTGTTCAGATACAGGAGTTTTAGAAGTTTACCTGTGGTAACTGCTAATATTGATAGTCACATGAGAAAGAAGAAGAAAAAAGCAGGTGTAATTTTTCAGACATGATTAACTACAATATAAAAATATTATCACTGTGTGGAGTCACTAGCCTGGTCTATAATATTCTTTCACACACGATTTTTCACTTTAATGTCAGTTGAATTCTATTCTCCCTTAGTGGAAAAAAGTAGCAGTTAAATGAAAGAAGTTATATTATTCAAGCAAATGAAGATATAAAAAGTTTATCTTATATAAGGCTAATACAATAATATCCCTTCTTTTTATATTCTATGTAAAAAAAAAAAAAGTATTTTCTATAAAAATGATATATAAAAACTCAGGTTTCATCAACAGGTATTGACCATACGTCTTACAACTGCCACCCTTCAGTAAAGGAAAGACCCAAAATAACCTTCACATCGCTAGCTGTTACTCATCCTATATTTTGATTTTCATTATCTCATTTGCATGATGCATTTACAGGCTGATAAGAAAAAGGAATTGTGCCTGTTTTGAGAACTGGGGCCTGCCTGGCCTCCAGCTGTTGCTGATCTTGAAAATTGCAAGGCTACAAGCTAGCAAATTAAGATTTACCAGAACAGCAGAATAGTAATAGCTTAGAATTGAACTAAAAGGAGTTAAGGCATGCTGAGTGTTTTAATCTGGCAGCAGAAGGAAGTGGTTATTGATTCTTCTGGTTTTAGGCATGAGATAAAAATTTAGGAAGTGTTCAGGTATGGTTTGGGCAATTTAAGAATGTATACGAATATACTCATTGACATTCCTGTGGGTAGTGCTGCTAGGTGATTTGCTAAAATTGCTTGTCATATACTTTAAAAATAATTTTTCCCTTTTCGCAGAACAGAGTAAAGGTAAGGTTAATAGGGACATTTCTACATTCTAAAAGAAAATACCATGATATGTGAGGCTAATCTTGCTTTTGGAACAGAGGTAAGGGAAATTACTGTGATTTAATCCTTACTTTCTTTTGTACAAAATTAAGCCTATGCTTAGGCAACTAGAATATACTTTCCAGTTAAAATCTAGTTTAGAACTTCTTTAAAGCCCATATTTAGCTTCAACAATTCAACTAAGTATTATTCTGGATCACAAATATCTCAATCCCAGCTTCCCTCAATGGTGTGCCCTTGATCCTGCCAAGGCCCTGAGGGCACTGAGCAGCCTGGCTGGCACTCCTGCCCCAGCACCCAACTCCCCCATGAGCCCAGGGCACACATTCCAGCTCAGCCCCGGGCCTTTCCTGCGTGCCCTGTGCTGCAGGACTGCCTGTGCATCCCTGCCTTGCCCGTGTGTGTGTCCAGCCATGGATCCCACTGATCCAACCTCTGCTCCATGGGCTGATTTCCTGGCCTGCCTTGGCCCTGCCTTGTGGCTTTGGGCTGCCTGGCAATCCGGGGGCTGTGGTTCACCCTGGGTACGAGAGCTGGGCCTGATTCTCATGGCTGACTTGTGTTCCTGCCTAAACCTCAGCCCTGCCCTATCCCCAGGATCTTTCTTGGAGATCTGGAGATGTTGTTGAGGCTGCCAATGCCAGGTTTGCTGTGCTCAGTACTGTGGGGCTGGGGAGCTTCATTATTGCTCTCAGCTCCCCACAGCAGTTCCCTTTAGCAAGGCAGCTCCTTCTTTTGCATGTAGAACTCATACCTGAGTCACCTGGTAATTTCAAAGGAACTTTCTGATGACTTTGGAAGGAAGTTTGGGGTTTAAAAATCCATTCATCATGGGCAAGAAGTTTGAGCACTAAAATAAGCTAGGGACTTCTTGAGTCACTGAATTCAGAATCCAACAGCTGAAAACAGCCATATGTCATTCAGAGGAGGCCAAAGAAGATCCACTCTCTTTTCTCTCATAGATAGAAAACTGTAAAACTTCCACTAATGTGCAATAATATCCATCCAGGCTTTCATGTGAGACAAATAGTGTGGTGTCAGTTACATAGAGGAAAGCAGGCAGGATGAGAAAAGGCAAGCTTTTAAAGTCTGGCAAATTTAGTCCTCATTCATCCAAAGTTAAAATTAATTGCCTTTGGATCAGTACTACATTAATTGTAAAGGCTGTTTCTCTGGTTTCAGCTTTTAATAATCAAGACAGCTTTCCAAAGAGTTCATTATGCATCCAGCTCTTTCATTTAGTTCTGTTTGGAAAACTGATTCTGGAAAAACTCAGAATTCTAAAGCCAAATTTGTATTGGGGCAAACTCCATTGCTGGGAAGAAATTTCCACTGGTGCAAATTTGACCTAACTTTTGAAGTATGCCTTTATAAATAGCTTTGTGTACGCCAGCCCACTAGTAGATGGGTCAGAAATTGTCTATTCATATGGTTACTTCTATTTTAGACACATGGACACTGGTGATATTTATGATAAATTTTGTTTCCTACCAGCTGTGACTAATGTTTACCTCATTGCTTTTTCAAAAAAAAAAAAAGTAAAATATATCTCCCCTTCTATGCCCTAAATCCATTGTGTTTTGTTTACTATCCTGGCATAGAAGAACTTTCAAGAGCGTAGAAATGACTTCAGGATAGCAAAATGCCACAGTGGGGTTTTTTATTCCATCCAACAGAGAGAAATATTTTAACTGCAAAATACTTGGTCAAGATGTACTGCTGTACCCAAATAAATTCCCTGTGTTTGCCAAGAAAAAAAACAACCCTGTAGAACAAAAGAAAGTTTGGAATGAATAAAAAGTTCAATAGGAGTAGATGCTATCAGAGCTGCTCTTTTACTTGAAAGGAACATGAAAAACCTTTGTAGTGTTCCTATTAAACTCTTAGAGGACACTAACTTCTCAGAAAAGTCCTCCTGTTTGTAATATGGTACGTATGGTCATTGACTCCCAAGCTGAAAGAGACTTAGCATCTCACTTTTAATCTAACATCTCTTCAGTTTTCAGTGCAATCAGGGATTTAAAAGTCTATAGCAGTGGTCCAGTCAAGCACAATATTGTCAGTGACAGTGGTGAAAAGTACTCCTACTCTTTTAGCTCCAGCAGTTTGCTCCATGACACAATCACTGGTCCCTCAGTTGTTACAAAGGGCACAGCCAGGCCTTGAGTGGTGCCAAAGAACTGTGTTTAGGAGTTATTCAGATAACATTATTCAGATTTTTTAAATTACTGTTGCATCCACAGCTGACTTCAACCTCTTCCTTCTAGCCAGCTGCATCTGGAGCACTATCTTTGCTTCTTGCAATTGACAAACTGACAGATGAGATATGTAAAAACTGTAACTTCTGATGTTCTCAGTTGTTCCCTTTTAATAATGAAAAGCTCCACCATATTTTGAATGGAATATTGACATCTGTTTTGACAGTGTTGGTTAAGTGTTTTCATAGTAATTATTCTTGAAAAAGGAAAAACAGTTTGAAATGCAGCTCTAGGCCGAGTTCCAGCTGGGACAATTACATGCTACCTCCCTTTAAGCCCTCTCCAGCATTGTTTCCTCTGATGTTCCTTAGCTGCTGGCTTTAAACTATTGTTCACTGCTGCTCAGGAGCCCCTCTTCCTTTCAGAGATGGATACACAGTCTTTGCATATCATTATGTTAATCAAGGAGTCCTGGAGTTTCACAATTGCTCAGTTTTAGTCCCCACACCTTCAGGCAAAACATGGCTGATCCTGAGCAAATCCTACTCCAGTTCTTCACATGTCAAATCTCAGCATACCTCAGGTTGGAAGGCACCCATAAAGGTCAGGACATAGTTGGTGCACTTCCACAAGCAAATTTTCTCTTTTTTTTGAGGTGAGAGGAAACTGAAATAAACTCTTCAACATTTATTGAAGCAATCCAAATATTTGATTCATTAGCTCTGGTGACTTTGAGTCTGCTTTTGGCCTGAATGTGCTATCTAAGAAGCAAGACAAACTGCTGATAGCTCACAGTGTCACTGGTCCAGGACAGTAGTACAGGGCAATCAGAGAACTCTTTTGTTTTGCATTCTCAAGAATATCAGTATCTCTCTCATCCTTGCTTAGTCTGTCCAACACATGAATGAAAATTACTTTGAATATTTTATCCACAAGGAGTGCTTGAAAAATGAAGCATCTTTCTGTCACTGTGATTTAGCCTATCAGTAAATGCTCCTTCAGAAACTACAACATCCTTGGATCTGTGGCACCTCCCCTCTTTTTCACTGTTGAGATGAGAGTCTTGTAGCTATCTGGGAGTGGGAAAGGCTGTTTTGTTGCCTTCAGCCAAATCAGTAGCCTTGTTTTCAGAACAAAAAGACACTGATGGGAATAACAGTTCTTTTTGGTGAGAACTGAACTGGTTTGCAGTGTAACGGTTGTGATAAACATTGCCTCCATGGTTTGACTGAACCAAAACAACTTGGCATTGCCAAGCAATTAAAATGCAAACAATGAAGATTAGACTGTATTGGGGGGAAAAAAAGGCAAAAAGAAAAAATTGAAGAGAGATAACTAAATTGAAGTTGGTGCAGGACAGATTCACAGCATAAAACCTGGGCCAAAGTCCTATGTGAATCTAAAAGGGATGAGATAGCAACTGATAATGTAGGAAAAAGGGACACAGCTTTCCTCTTGGGAATTTTGATCCCACTGATGTGGTATGGATTCACCTCCTTGTCTCTTCCAGAAAGCTTAACTGCTTTGCTATCTTTTTTCCTTTTCTATTTATTGGAGGCAAGGAAGAACAAGACAGACTTCAGAATTGTATTGCAAATGCTGTGGCAGAATGTGGAGGATGAGCTGTTTGAGTTAGTAGTGTGTGCAGTATTTACTTCTTTTGGAAATAAGCAGGGGGTTCAAAAGCTAAAAACAGCTTCCTCAATATTGGACCTTTTTACTGTCTTTTAAACCCTCCACTGAACCTGCTGATATTTTGCAAGTTTGTGAAATTGTTTCACAAGCTGTGGCAGATTACTGATTATTGTGGCTGTGTCACAGTCATCAATATTATAAAGTTCTGCTTCATCTCTCTCTCTCTCTCTCTTTCTCTCTCTCTCTCTCTCTCTCTTCACTGCAGTTTTGCTGGGATAAAGTGCCACATACATTGAACTGTAAATCTGGGGACAAGGGTAAAATCACTCCAGTGACTTCCATGGAGCTACCCTGGTTTATAGGTGGTTGATAGCCTGGTCTGCTAAGGTCATAGACACTGAAGGATTGCAGGAGAATAATCCAACATTCACAGGGACTAAGGAAAGAGTAAAATGGGAAGGAACGTGGAAGATATGGTGTACTGTGTTTCAAGAGTAGTTGAGTGAAGAATCACATCTGGTCCCATTGAGAAGGGAATTTAATATGCATAAAAATTGTTGCTGGAAGACCAGTGAAAAAGTTAAGCACATTAGTGGTCAGATTGGCAGGCTGTGTAAGAAAACGGGAATTTGCCAGAGAATGTGTTGTCAAAAGAGAGGTGAAAGTTGCAGGGGTTAGAAGACAAATCCAGTTTCTGATATAAATACCAAAATAGAAAAACATGCTGGAGAAAAGGCAAAATTATAGTGTATGTGCCATAGAAAATCCTCCAAATGATAATGATTTCAATCAAATTAATGTGTGATGGCTGATTTGGTAGCTGTGACGTTACTGACATAATACAGGAGTGATAAAGCCTTTTGCAGTTATTGGTGAATTTAAGTTTTCTGCATTTTAATAAGTTAGTTAAATGTGTAATTTACTTGGACTTTATTTCTACTTAATTTGTTAATAGAAGGTGTCTGGAGGATGAAAAATGAATTTTTAAGTGTCACTACATGGAGTTCAAAGTACACCTTTCAGAAATGTACCTCAAAACAAAATTAAGATACCAGAAATAAGGTTTATTGGTTGCTCCTTTACATTAGCTACTTCAGAGGCCACTTTACCTACAGCCAATGTATTTTTTTTCTTGTGCATAGAGAAATGCAAAGCAAATTTCAGACTAGGGGAGCCATCAGAATCCAGCAAACACACTGTGATGGGTGATTAATTGGGGAAGGAAATAGATGAACTGATTGCATCTTTTGCTCCCACAACTTGACTATGTGAGAATCATTAATTTTTATATCATGGATCCTGATGTTTGACCCTTCTTGTTATGTATAGCAAGTGAGGAAATAGGTTTTTAGTTTCTTTAGCATGATTTCAGGGCACACAGTCTGTTTATTACAAGCTTTATAAAATATTGAGCTTTGGTAGTATTCAGGGCTACAAATTCCTGCAAGTACTGCTGTGATCCTGTAAATATAGATATGAAACTGAGTTCCTGGTCTTTCAAAACAATTTTTTGCAAAGTCACTGTGAAAGCTGGACATGTCTGGAATGCAGTAGCTGGCCAGTTTATTTCCATAGTTCTGTCCTCATTTTTCAAGCACAAATAGGCCTTTTGGTTTCTCAGTGTGATATGCTAAGCCCAGTTCTTAGCAAATGCCCAGAAGCAGCATTGTGCAAAAGGTACATCAACAGAAATTGTATTAACCCTGAGACCCCTTGGGTGGAGCCATCATATCTGAAAGGTGTGCAGCTCCCCAGACAGTCTGAGCCACTGTCTCAAGAACTGAAAATGTGACTGTAATGCCCAGAAAAAGGGTTCTAACATTACAGTGGGAGTTTGGGAAGGTGAAGTTGTTGGGGTTTTCTGAACATTGGTTTTTAATCTTATGGTGTGTTAATGGAGTATGAAATATGGACACAAACTCAAGTCTTGAGTGAGTTTTTGAGACCTCTGGGGGTAGTTTATTTCTGATCAGATGAAACCTCCTAAGAAGATGGGTATACACAAACTCCAGTATTTTTCTGGCAGTGTTGCCTTTTTTATTACCTAGGGTTTTTATAGATTCTATAGCTACCAAAGAGTTGGAGGAGCACTGGCATTAGCCTTTTTAGGGACTGGGATATCTCAGGTTTACCACTCCAGGTAACTGTTATTGTTTCTGAAAGCAAGTACCAGGAGAACTTGATATCCAGTTTGCCAACTCATTCTGAAAATGTGGAAGTAGCAATTTTCTGCTGAAATACTGATGGTGGTGGATAGACATTGAGTACCAGAGACAGATGGATAAGTAGAATGTGTAAAAGCTGCAAGAGCAACTATTTAGAAAAGTTGACAGTTATAACACATTGAAAATTAATTTACAGTGTTCAGCCTGTCTGTCCCACTTTTCTGTCTGGGACCTATGTTAACATTATACACTTAAGACATTATATCATTATTCTTATTTTAATGCATTTCATGCCGATAGATTTAATATAAACAGAGGTGCTGACAGGAGCTTCAGTTTAAACAGGTTTAAATGTGAATTTGACTTTATGATTCTCATCAGGGAAAAAGACTAAACAGTTTAAGTTGATTAAATTTTCTTAAAGCTGCAGCTAAATATAATGAAAGCCATTTGTGCATTTTTTTGCAGGAAAATTGAGTGTCTCAATGTTAGTGACTGACAGCTTCATGCAATGAATTCTTTTCTTGTGAAACAGAGTCAAAACAGTTTCTATTTTTCATAAACTTCTGCAAGGTAGTTTCAATTTTCTGATTTTTAGAGGAAGCATAGCTTTCGTGGTCTTATTAGACCAAACTATATATGTCAAATTACTAAAAATACAGATCATACCAGATATTCCTTAAATATTATGTTTTCTTGTACTATGGACATCACAGTGATCAATTTTTTCTTCCTTTCTTTTTAATTAAATTTCTCCTTTTTAAATTTTATTTATGAAGTGTTCTGATTAGGTAAAGCCTAGAGCTCTGATTCAATCTGAATACCTATTTAAGCATGGACCAGATTCCAAGCATGGCCTATCACATGGAAAAAGATGGTGGTGTGAACTTGGAAATAAATACATGAGTCAGGCTCTGGCAAAAGCTGTTATATGTTTACTAGAGGTTACTTCTGCATGGGAGAAATGTCATGTCCCTGCTCTGAATCAAAGCCATTTAAACTATATTTAAGGGGAATACTCTTTCCATGTGCAGGCTTTTTTGTAATCTTTTCCCTGGAATAGGATCTGAGTTGCACTGTGTGTGTGGTAGATATATTTTGAATGTCACTGTCTTCAGTCACTGGATGGAAATAATACCTTCACTATTAACAGGTGTACAATGTTTTCTCCTTGTTAAGGATTGCCCATCACAGTGTGAGGACACAATCCTTGTGTGGTAACTCTGGGGCAAAAACCCAGAGGTATTGGCCAGTGAACACCTGGCAAGGAGAAGTGTCACTTGACCAGCCCAAGGCATCCTAGACTGCACCAACACACAAGTCAGTTTTCTTACAAGGCGAAATCTAGGAGAGCTTCAGCTTTATTTCTGGTCAGAAAGTGATTCATCCTCTTCCTGTTCTTGCAAATTACAGAAATACGCCTTCACAAAAACTCAATACTTTTTGACATGTTCTTAGGAATTATTTAATATTCTTGGCTCCAGTATGGTATTTCATAGGACAGGAACTTAGAGACAAATGCTCTGTGTGTTTGTAAGGGGTTTTTTTTTGAAGTTGCCTGAAAAATCAGATTAGACATCACAGCCTGTGTCACTTTTCAGTGTACTTTATTAAACTTGCAACATCATGCAGCAAGTTTGTTTGACATTTTTTGCCCTGTTGGTGTTAAAAGTCATGCAAGTCCACTGATGTTAACTTTGGAAAATAACTTTCCATAATAAATCAGTTTAAATTATGTTCCTGGTTAAGTGATAACATGGATAACTGGTCAGTTCAAATACTTGGCCACTGGTTCCCTCTGACATCATGAGAAATCACATCCCTGCTCTATGCCTCAGTTTCCCTTCACCTCTCCATCTACTGATTCACCAAATCTTGTGCTTAAAGGAACTTTAGAAAATTAGAGAAAGAAGAGCAAAACTGCTTTGTATTGAGCATATACTTGTCAGTTTAAATTATTTTTTCTGAAGTTAGACTTATGTAGAAAATAAGAGAGATTTTCACGTCTGCTGTGTCAAACTTAGTTCTGTTGGTGAGCAAGAGTCTGCATTTAGGTGGGCATTGAAAAATCTTTCAGGTGTGTTTTCAAATTTTCTCGTGATTCAGCAACCTGCATTCCAAATATCCCACTGAGCAACAGAATCTCAGCTGTTTTTTCACCAGCTCAAAAACTTATTATTAGCTCTGTCATCCTCTAATTTTTAAGGCATATTTTTGGCACCAGTTCCTTCACTTCTTAGCCATTTTTTGAGCATAAAATAAGACCACAGCAGCTTCCACACTTGCCAGGCCTGCAATAGGAAATATCCTTAGGGATAACTGTCTCAATATTTGGAAACATATCCCTCTGGTGTCACTAGATTGCAAGTTTCCAAGGATATCTTTGGATAGTCCCACTGTTAGATTTATTCAGAAAGTCAGAGAGGTCAGTGAGTGCATGGGAAAGAGGATCAGTAGAAGCATTAAAGGCAACCATATGTAACAATTCATTGCAGGGAGAGGTTTCATCCTAATGAAAATGACCCTGGAACCAGTGCTTGGACTGCTGCCCTATAACTTTTTCAGGTATTACAAATTCAAAATCTTTTTGATCCCACTATGTACCTAATTCAAAGTCCACCATGTTTTACTGGATTTGGTGCCTCTGATAGAGTGGCTTGAAGGAATGATCCTGCTGGAAGCAGCAACTCCAGTGCTGTTCTGCACACTTGGCTGGGCAGCATCCAGGCACGTGTGGGAATGAGCAGCACTGCCCTCCTGCTGCTCTGTCTGGCAGGGCACCTGGGGGAGACATTGGCTCAGATGCTCCAGGAAAGGACAATAATGATGTGTTTTCCATTGGAGAATGAAGCCCCTGAATACATGGATTTAATCAGGGCTTATTATTTAATAATGGTGTTCATTTATACGTTTGGTTATTACCGGAGACAATGTGAAAAATCTGGCAAGGGAACTTCAGTGGTAAATGGATTTTGTCTTGCATAAAATGACCATCTCTCTGTCAGCTATCAAAGCTGTGAAAGCATGCTTGGAGCTACCCCAAATATAACATTGCTATTAACTTCCTCTTCACTTAGCCATAATTGCCTCATGATCTGGAATGTACAACTCCAACTGGCTTTGGAGGACAGAAATCTCCTGTTCTTGCCATGCAGAATAAAATCACAAGTAGTAAATAAAAGAAAACTTCTTAATTATTAGGAAGTTCCTCTTTCTGTGAAGACTTTCTAGTGGAAAGTAATGGATGCAGGTTTAAAAAAGAGAGAGCAAAAATGGCCTGTGAAAAGATATTAAAATACTTGCTTGAATCCAATCCACCCACTCATTTGTGAAACATGCAGTTAACTAGATCTGAAACAAAAGGCAATAAAGATAAACAGCTGGACACTAAACAATTAGCAATAAAATTTGTCATGCATACTTTTTTCCCCTTGCTTGCAAAATTATTGTGAAAGAGAAAAAGGATCATTCTGAGTGGCTTTGTTAAGGTATATTTTTAAAATGCATTCACAGGAACATGCAATTCAGAAATGCTTTGGGCTGCATGTTTGTGTCTTCAGTACCTTCCGTGACAGCAAAGGCCATACAGACTGCTTCGGGATGTGGAGCCATTCTCTCCAGACTTTTTTTTTTCAATTTTCTTCTCTTGAATTATTTCTAGGTTTTAATTCAAAATCTGTGTTATGCCCAGTGTAAAGAAGTACGTGACTGGAAGGACTGCCGAGGGCACGGATTTTTAAATCATTTAACGCTCTTTCAGATTGGATTTTTTATTTGTACATGTTAGTACATAAAAAGTACCAAAGCAAGGTCTTCGATGATTTTGCTAGTGCCCCTCCATACAATCCTATTGTAATTAATGCAAAGACTCCAAAAAAGTTTCAGCAGGACTGAATCTGATCTTAAATCCTTCAGGTACGGGGACCACTTGCATATACCTGTAGCACTTTAAAAAATATTAATATTATAATCTCAGACTTCTCATCAATGGAGGAGATGTCCCCAGTCTCTGCCTAAGCCAGCCCAGGTGTTCCATAGAGTAAGAATCTGGGACTCTCAAAGGTGTGGTTTGCAATAATGTGTAAATGCACAGTGCAGATTGCTCCCCCCTCAGTCTTTCTGTGTTGTGAGCACTTGCTGAGCTCCACACCCATCTCACTGCAGAGTTCTCCACCTCAAGGAAAGGTGGGATTCATCAGTGTTTGGGTGTAGGAAGGGGTGATGTGGATGTCTGATCCATTTGGCTGTGCTTCCTTTTTATGTCTATGTTTTTCCTACAATCAGTGCAGAGAAGCCAGAGAAGTTCATCCATTCCATGTATCTACCTTAGTGTGAGAGGAATTGGAGACATAAATGTCTGATTATGATTTCTTCATTTCCAGACCTCTTCTAAGAAGTAAACATGGGATATTTGTGGAGGAAGAATATTTTTCTACATTCTAAAAATCTATAAAACCCCCACATTTCTGATAAAGAAACTTGTCTCAGTATGTGGATACAGAGAACTCCCTAACCCAGCAGTAAATGCTGCACAGGTATGCAGCTACAATAATTAAATTATATTGACAGCAAAAGTGTTAAAAACAATGTAACAGAACTTTAAGACCTTTCATTACTACAGCCATGAGTCCATAAAAGTATTCCAACAGATGTGGGGAGAAGCAATGAAAGCAATTTAATACAAATATTTGTATTTATGCCTCAAGTGGCATCAGAGTTTGTCACAAACTTCAGGCAAGAAACCTTAGGAAAACGACAAGCTCACATACAGCCATGTGCTGGTAGAAACTACAGGGGTTTATTTTATAAGCATCCACTTAAGCATTGCACAACAAAAATGTAACACTTCACTGTTGCTATTCTCACATTTCATAACAGTGCACAGAGAATTCCAGTTTGATGTTCTCAGAATTTATGTGATGTCTGCATTGAAGAGAGTCTATAATGCACTGTTCTGCTGGCGTGAAGGAAATCATCCCTTTCACGTTTGTTGGACTCAAACAACCTTTTTGAACAGGATCCCATGCTGATGCTTGTGCTGTTTAGGGGCTGTACCAGGAAATGTGCTGTTACTTCTTGGCTTGAGAAAATTGGGAAAGCATGTGCACTTCTGCATCTATTTTTTTCCACCAGCTGCCTTTGGTGTGAGGTTTTCTTATATCCTTTTAAAGTGAAAAAACAATTATTTTGTAATCCTTTCATACTGACTTAATGAAGCCCATGTATACCTTAACTTCTCCATCTTCATGGGGTGTGGTGAAGATTAGAGGTCTTTCCTCATCCCACAGGTCTGACATTAATGGAGGATTTCCAGAGAGGGGTTTAGACCTTTTTTCTTTGTAGGCCTCCCATGCCTTCTTATATAGCAAACTGTCAAAAGTTTTATTTCAGATTGTGGCTATCTCTGATCAGATAGACTGAACAGTGCTGTCTACCAAGCCCTCCTAAAAGTTTACCCTTTTCTAAAGATCATTTTCCAAACAAACTGCTTTGATTTCAATCATAATCTTAGATTCAGCCAAACACAACTAGCTGCTCTGTGGCAGTCAGATCTTACTGAACTGCATCTCAGCACTGGTGGGAGTAAGGAATTAAAGTTACTTTCCATCCACAAGTGGCCTGAAGACTTGAAGTGTCCTCATAAATGGGACTTATGTTCATTTGTTTAATAATCTGTTTTCCTGCTCCACCTCTCATGGATAAGGTGACTATTGAAATGATAGCCATGTATTTTCACTCAAATTCAATACTCACTGAGGTTGCTTTCAATCATAATATAAATCTTTTCATGGCAGAATTTATTGTAATAATTATTAAAAAGTTAAGCATGTCTGTCATTGGCTACATTTGATACAACCAAATTCTTGTTTACTAATTTAGCTGAGCAAATGGAGGACATAAGCAGCCTTCTCATCCTTTGCTTCTCTGTCTTCTGAACTGTGCAGTCTAGAATTCCATCCCAAAATAAACACATATCAGCAATTAAAATAAAAATCTCCTAGATTGAATAGGGATGTGCATTTTCATTGGTTTGCTAGTTTCTGTTAGGACATTTTATGATTATACACAAAGCTTACCTGAAAATAGTATGGAAGGGGATTATCAGAGACTCTGGATATTGTCAACCACAGTGAGTGAAAAACTTCCCAAGCTGAAAGTGTAAGTGCAATTCAGCCTGTTTGAATTCACCTGCTTGTTCCTGAGAGATCCTCTTGAATACAACAGGCTTCTTTGTGGGTAAGTCCTTTCTCAGGATCAAAGATTTAGGAACTGGAAATGTTTCTATCTGTTCTACTAAAGAATATATTCAAATGCTTTCTTCCCAGTGTGGAATGCAGCCTAGCTCAGCCTTTGATGAACAGCAGACACTTGTTCAACACTACCATTAAAGAGCTTCTAGGATAACATCTTATGCCTATATAAGCAAACAATTTGTCAAGCAGGAAAGAATAATTTTGGTTCTCTGCCATCTGCCCGTTTGAAAGCTTGTCCCACTTGCAGCACAAAGTGCTTAATTCTGCACTTAACAGGGCAGGAGAGATTGTTGCCAGAATTGCTATCTCAATTGCCACTTTATTTGTTTTTATTACAATAGTTCTGCAATGAGGTTTTGCAGCTTTACACTCCCCAGAAAAAAGTATAAATACAGGCTGCCACAAAAAAAAGGAGGCCCGAGAAATCTGAGAAGACTGAGGCAAAGCTGTTCTCATTAGCATATTCTTAGTTTGAAAATCTGTTTTTCTTTCTTCTATTATGAAATACCAATGGGGAGAGATGTGTGAAGCATCAATCAGGGGTTCAGACAGAAGTGAAGAGTGAGACTGAAGAGAGGCAGAGACAGGCTTTGCTGAAATTGATAGAAGATTTCTCATTTGTTAGGAGAATTACTAATTATTTTTATGAGCAGAGCATTCATGATTCATTGCTCAGGACCACTATGAGTAAAGTATTCCACAAAGAGAGCTGAAGATGGTCATGGTCCCAGAAGTCTTACAGCTAAAGCATAAAATAAACATCAACAGAGTCGTTAGAGACGTGAAAGAACATGAGTGAGACATTGTGGGCCAATGTGGTGTGCAATTTAGTTATAAAATGTATTTCAACATCTAATGAGCAGATGAGGCAGCCTTGGGAGCTCAGCAGATCCAGTGCTGGCACTTCACAGAAGTGTTCCTATTAAGGAATTAACCAGGAACATATCTCAAGTTACAAGAATTTCTCTTGGTGTCAGAATGGGATGAGCCCTTTAGTAACCTGGTGCTTTTACAGGGCTTGACCTAAGGTGTTAATGACCAGATAAAAGTTCTTCAAGATGGTGTTATTTGAGCTAATTCAGTTGATCAAATAGTGTTGCATGGTCCTATTAGTTATCCATTTTGGACTTTTCTACTGAATTATGAATCTTTGGCTCTCTAATAGACAATTGGTTTTAAATACCCACGATATTTCTTAACGGGTTATGGAGAGGCATGTATATCTATGTCTTTCTTCCATGCTTCCTTTTTTTCAGACTTTTTCTGACCTCTGAATATGTTAAACTGTATGTTTTTAGGCATAAACGTACAATTAAGTTCATTATTAATTAGTAATAAGCGTTTCTGCTTTTTGATAGCATATGCAAATATTCTTATTTTAAAAAGAAAAATGTACTGTTAGTTGCCATAAAACAAAACCAAAACCTTAAATTTAAAAAAAAATCAATACATAAAATTTAGTACAGGCACATGGAAAATATTTGCAATGTTTCTTTGTGGCTATACCTAATAATAAATAGATTTTCATATTTGTTAAAAAGATATTGTTGTAATGTGTATTAGAACTGACACCATCCATTACCAAGATTGGGCAGGATAATTTACCTGTCAGAAGTGCTGCTCTCTGTACTTACTACTTTTATGTTGTACATCAGACTTGATTTTCAGAGCAGACTTGGAAAAGGCTCCAACCTCTCACAAGGCAGAATGATCAAGTTGTCCTAATTAGGACTTTCACATCAAAGTGCTCCAGAGGTTTGGCCCCACATCCATCCACTGGAAAAGGTTTGCAGCCTCTGCACTGTGAATTCAGTGTGTCTATTAGCAGACAGCTTTTTGTCATCTCCTTTTCTCTCCTTGACAATAAATGCTGTTTAAAAAAACCACTCATATGACTTATTTCAGAGAGTAATACACATCAGGTGTTCCCTCTCCTGAAATACTTACCTGCTCAATGATTGTTCTCCTGTTCTTCTCTGCTTCCTTTTCCAATGCGTTCTTATTCCACTGCCCTTCTTTCTCCTAATTCCTTTTTGGAAAGCAAAAAGCAGGGAGTGATGATGAATCAAACATTTTAGCAAATGACTGACCCCTTCCTTGGCACTCTGCTCATGGAAGAGATTGAAAGGACCTCCCTGACTGTGAAATGAGAGACAGAAGAGAGACCCCTGGACTTCATTGTGTAAGAGCTTGTCTAGAGTCAGAATTAAAGGAAACACAGTAATGATTCCTGGAGGCTGTGCTGTGTGGATCAAGTGTGGCTTTTCTTAGCTTGTAGTTACTGCACTGCACAGGCAGCAGTGTGCTCTCTTTGGAATGCTTTGTAGCTGGGCTCCTGCTAAGCAGCCACTGCAAAAATAAAAATATAAATCCCCATCTCTTAGGGTAGGTGCACCTTAGGTAGGTGCACTTCAAATAAAAGTGTGCGGCATCCCTCCTTGCACATTTCACCAACCCTTGTGAGGTGGACATGTCTCTATATCACACTTTCAGTGCAACAGGGAAGTTACAATGCTGAAATTAAAAGCTCATTTCAGCACTGGCATGGAGGTAATCATTACCAAAAAACGTTACTGTGTGTTTGCAATATCCAGTGTGTGTGGGTGTGTGACATGTATTGTGACAGTATTACTGCTTGTTGTACATTCACTTTCTGGAGCAAACAGCTAAATTTCAACTGTCTGTCTGCCAGAACTCAGTGAATTTGGGTTGGAAGTGAAGCTGCAGCACATACATTAATAATTTTCTCCAGTAACTTGTTTATTCATTTTCATTCTGTCACTGCTGGGTCAGAGCTTTTGGCAGGAAGGTACTATATTCGGCAAAACTCCTGCATTCTGTGTGCAATGTATTCATGTTGCATATAACATACATGCAGCAGTCTGCATAAATGCTTGAAATTGGATCAGTCAGAAGTGATTTTGTACTTTTGGTAACAGAAGTCTATACAGTGAGTCACATTTTCAAGAGAGCTCTGTATCCAGCAGTTCCCAGTGAAAGAATTGGTCATTTCACTGTCTACCTGCGAGACTTAGCCCTTCAAAGAACTTCAGCTATCCTGAGCTGCAATTCCAGGCAATGACCTTCAGCAAGTTTAGGTTTCAGAGGCAGATTTTCAGAGGCAGTTATTTAATTGTCTCCTTCTGTCTTTCTCCAAGAGATGATTCCTGCCAATCATTGGAAAACGGTGTTAAGTTTCCAAAGTGCTGCTTGCTTCTTGCTTCATGGCAAATTTTCCAGTGGAAACTCCTCTTTTTGCATTATGCTGATACCGTGGTGGAGGCGTTTTATAAAGGGAACATGCAATTTCTCATTAGCCATGGTGCCCAGCTTCAGGGGGAAGGGTGCTGATATTGCTCATGCTTTGAGGTGACTTCATCATTTACAACGAAACAGAATTTCTCTGCTCTGGCCTGCAGTCTTTGCAAGGAGGAAGGGGAAGCAGGCCAGGTGAGCTGCCTAAGGCTGTGCCTTTTATCAGGAGCAGAGCTGGGATCAGAGCTCACGAGCAGCTCTCCAGATGCATCTGCTGCACTGTCTGTGCCTAAGTGTGGCACTGACAAGAAAGTCTCTGTGAAGCCAATGCTATTTAAACATTTTATCAGAAATACACATTCTATCATCCAGCTCTAAAATGCTTTTGTAACATTTTAATGTCAGTGTTGCCTTTCTGATAATTATATTTTTGGATCAGAGTTTTCAGTTTCATATGAATGCTCATATGCTGCAGGACTGCAACAAAGGCTGAAATTTGCAGATTTTACTTCAGTGAAAGTCCCATTGAGAAGAAACATGAATATTATTCTTTTTCCAGAGTAGTATTTTTCAGTATTTCTACTATTTTTTCTTTTTAACACAGAGCCCACTAGAAGTGCCCTGTAGCCGTATTTGTGACATGAGGCAGCACAAGTAGATTTGGTTGTGTATTTTGTAACTGAAGCTAGACTGCTTTCTACCTTGTTGCTTATGGAGTAACATAAGGTCTAATTTGACTAATTTAATTTCAGCCATTAAAAAAGCAAATGTGGGGAAAATGCAGTAATTGACAAAACATAAATTATTATTTCCCTGAAGCCAAAGTGTCACTATGCAAAAAAAAAGTTATTCTTTGATTAGAGATTCCAGGATTAGATTTTTCTTTTTTTTTTCTTCTGTATTTGTTTTTGTAATTTTTGTTTGTTATGAATTTTGAGGAAAATGTCTAGGCAAATATATTCAAATTCTTACTCCACAAACACCAGCAAAAACTGTCTGTTTCCATAGACACAAAATAGGAGGAGGCTTCTTAAAGTTGGGGTTTTTTAAAATTTTATACAAAATTTATTATCCAGGCAGCTATTTCTGATCAAGATAAAGGCAAACAAGAAAAGAAAAATCTGTTATAAATTCTCTCATTTGCAGTGGATGAAACAAGTAGAAAATAAAGAAAAGCTTGTTTAGAGAAGAAAATTTTCTTTGTTTTTATTCTCTACTGACTCTACAGTATATCTGTTTTTAAACAATTAACAGAGAGTACCAAAACCTCCCTCTTCACAATCAAAATATTCCTGAGACTTCTGGTACGTGAGACTTCTGGTATGAAGCCTTCAGTTCTTAAAACATAATCAACAAACAAGAAATATTTACCTTTTGGCCTGGAATAGGAGATACAGAGCTGTGCCACAGAATTCTTCACAGCTTTCCCAAGAAATCTTACCGTTTTGTCTTTTACTCTTTCCCATTTGTATTTTAAGTATATTTTTTAGCGTGATGTGTGTATGAGTAAGGCTAGATTGAAACATATGTACTCTAAATATTTGCTGGGAGACATGTCATTGCATGTCAGTGTCACAGTAAGTATTAGGATCAAGGCATGTTTATGGGAATGGAGAGACCTTGGCCTGTTCCCATTGCTGTCACTGACTGCCGGCTGACCTTGGGCACGTCACAGCTCTGCGCTTCCGCTTGACTTCTCTGGGCACTGCTGATCCCGAGTACCTTTCCTTTCTGGAGACTTGCACAAGGTCGTGTTATTCTTTGGGGCTGTGCTGGAAGTTACTTTTCCAGCCCCCATCACCCTGCCATTGATGCACTCCCCCTTTCGATTCTACACCCCTGTGAAAGGGCTAACTTGCAGTGTCTCTGACACCTACAGAGCACAATTGTGCAACAGACAACCAGAATTTAAATAATTACAGGCAGAAATTTATTGGAAAAGCAGTGTGTATGTTAGATGTGCATGACAAGAGAGCAGGGAATTTGGAAAGATGCAAGTGCTTGTTAAGTGCCACCTTTTTTTCCCAGTCACCATTCTCTTTCAAAGAGAAATGTGTTTCAGAGAGAAATGGCACACAAGGCCATGGTCTGACCTTCCTGCTCTTTCTGTCCTCTGTCCTCTGCCAGGAGGTGGTTCTTCTGATGTAGGTGTGCATGTCTGGATATGGAAAGCTCCAATACTGAACAGAAATACACAGCAGCACTACAAGAAAAGTCAAAGGCTGCAACTTTTACTTTAGGCTGCAGTAAAAAATTCAGAATTAAATTTTTAGGCAGACTTGATAGTTGGGCTGAGTTTCATTTAACCAGATGGCCCTTCTGTATAAATGCTTGTTTCTCTGCCTGTAAGGATGAGTTGCAGGTACATTGAATACTTGTGAGATTTTATATTTTTTAAAAGACCAAGGTGGGCAGAGGAGGAAAAGCTTAGAGAATAGTCTGTCTGTCTTTGTAATCTTTTTGTGCTGTGATTTGTGGTGATGAATGTCCCTCCTGCCTGGAGCAGTGCCTGGGGAGCAGTGCACACCTTCCCAGGGTTAGCACACTGCTGAGGGGGAATGGGGGCTCAGTGTAACCCACCTGGGGAGAAAATGGAGTTTTCTACATTTAATAGAGAGGTAAACAACAGTAGAACAGTGTGGTCTGTCTGTCACATGAAGACTTTCAAGTTGGAAAGGGTGAGCTTTGGCTTTTGCCTTTCAGCTTCTGTCACTAACAACTTCCTGTCAAACTTCAGCAAGGATTTTAATGTGTGTAATGCAGTAGCACAGCCCCAACGTGAGGCTGATAACAGAAGCTTTGAGGATTAATCTGTTCATGCAGAAGTGATGATTATAGCAAAACTGATAGAGAAATACCAAGAAAAGTAGCTCTAATGGGAAAAATGGTTGTGATGTTTAGACAGACATGTGAACCTTGCCTTCTCTCCCACTGATGATATCAACGTAGTGGGGCATAACCAGACAGTGAGCGTTGCTGAAGATCATTGAAATTATATGTTTTATATAATTATATATTGCACTAATATGTCTTTCTTATTGTAAAATAATTTAAAAGGCTGCATGTATAAACTAAAATTCATTATTCTCATATGAAACTCATCTATGTAAACATCCAACATTTCTAATACTAATTTGATACTCTCTGTGTGTGTATCAGTTACATTCCAGCCATATTTCTGGTCCTCAGTTCAGTCACTGCAGTACTGTAGTCATATATAACATGTCACATAAACCATATACCCTAGTGACAGAGTTTGTTCTGCATCTTTTGGGTCTGTTCTCTAGCTGAGTTATAACTGAGTTCTTGCTAATGTTCATCATTTTGGCTGATTTTTATAGTCTCTTGTGTTGGCAACTGATTAAATACTGTGGAGCTTCATTGGACCAATGGTGCCTTCTACTGCAGAATCTTATTCCAAAACTTGCACTAAGTCTGAGGACTTACCTTTTTGGTATTTTACAACAGTTTATGACAAAGAACTCCCAAAACAGTTACATTTTGTTCTGTCAAATGTAGCAAAGGTCTGTGATGTTTTCCTCTGATGTATTTTCATTCAGTTATAGACACACTTGGTGATATTTAGTGTTTACCTGTGATCCCTCTCCATCCCTGTGTAGAAACTTGAATCATTTCAGCAATCCTAACACAGCTCATATTAAAGCACTGCTCCTTCTGTGAGCTCTCAAAGTATCTGTCACTTGGGGAAAATCTACTTGTATAGCTCATGCTGCCCTAAAATCAGAAAATGTTTTGTGTTGGTAAAAATTAGGAAAGCAATTCTTTAGAGTAATGTATTAAATTGAGCTATAGCTTTAAAATGAAACAACCAAAAAAGGAACTTTAAAACGTTTCCCATTGCAATGAAATGTAATGAACTCTTAGATTGTGCAGTAAACTGATATTATTGTAACTTTTTTTAATCTGACACACTTTCACAAGAACCTATTCTCTCAGCACAGCCCTCTGACATAGAGCTAATTTAGAGAAGATTTGGGAGTATGATGCAATATCAGCTGCGTTTGCATAACTCATCACTGTTTTCATTTGAAATCTCTTGTTAAGACTCATGTTACTATTTGGAAAGTTACTCAGTTCTTTCCTTTTTAATGACTGGGCTGATTTGGTAAACTTTGAAGTATATTAAATATGCTGGGAATAAAAAAGAAGCTTAAGATCATAGTAGATATTAAATTAGAGTGTTATTCATATCAAATGGAAGATTTCAGGTTAGGATACTAATTGAAAATTCCAAGTTTGCAAGTGAAGAAATTATTTTTGTACACATAGAAATAAGGACTTACAGTGTCCATGTTATTTTCTTGCTATTTATTTTATTCTAATAAATCAGTTTTTATTTATCTTTTTTAAAGTTTTTGGAACTAAAATCTTAGCAGTTCATTTAAACATCTTCAAACACCACCTAGAAAATTATTATAATTTCAGTGTTTAAACACATGCATGTTCTGCAATATTGGAGAAAGAACCTGAAAAAAATTGATTTGAAAAAAGAAAATTAATTTTTAGCATAATGAGTGTTTTATTTTCAAAAGCATTAGTTTTGTTGTTGAATTTGTTCTCATACACTATTATATTAAATTTTGTTCCAGTTAAAGTATAAACCATCCACTTGTTTTCCATTAGAGATATTGTACAGAAAAATATGAAGTAAATTAAATCACCCCTTTATGTTCTTTCTCCTTAACTCTATTCAGTAAATCATTTTAAAATCAATAAAATCCTGAAACTCAACAGACATTTTCCAAAATGGTACTAATATGTTTAAAATACATTTTCTTACCATATACAGTAGTTGAAATTATTCAGTTACACTTAAAATATTTCTAAAGGGTCCCACAGAATTCCATATGAAGTATTATTCAGATCTGTCAACATTTTATATAGACTTCATAAAATACCACTAACCAAAACTGAAAGCACCAGGATTACATTGCACTTGTTCTCTTTACATATGAAAAATTTGTTAAATGACCATGTGTCAGAGAAAAAAAATTAACTCCCCCATGTGCAATTAACAATTTCATTTCGATACCAACAGTGGTGACTGCAAAAGCTGGGGCAGTGGAGTTGATCTTCATGGAAATTCGGCAATGTCTAGGGCAAATGTTAAGTTGAAATGGACAGCATTTTAAATCTGTTTTGCCACTCAGATGTATGTAATCCACAGAGTTCTGACAAAGCCGGGCCTTGCAGACCTTACAGATTCAGCCCAGGGTTCGACCAGTCAGGTTAAATTTCCTGACCCACTTCTGCTGCTCAGATTGTGACCATTGCTCAGACCAAAAAAAAAACAAAAAGGAGAGAGAAAGGAAAAAAATACACCCACACACAAGCTTCCAAAAGGATCATCATGGAAGTTATATTTCTTCAGTGCAAATTCTTAGTCAACCTGTTAAAAAAGAATTAACAAGAGGAAAAATCTTGAACCAAGTCTTCAAGGTTCGATTTTATTATTGAAAATAAAACAGGTGGTCTTGAGAATGAAAACCACCTTCAATAACAGGACTGAATCTTGTTTTCAGTGAAATTGATTTGAGAGTTTTCTTCTTTTGTTTTAGGTTGGGATTTTTCTCATATGAAAGAAAAGCAGTGCTAAAACATCTAGTGAGTGTTCAGAGCAGAAAGTTGTAGAAATCCATGTAGGAAAAGGAAACAAGTGTGAGGGTGAGCACGGGTGTTGTGACCGAGCATTGGAACAGATCCGCGTTGCCTCCGCAGCTTTCCCAAATAATCCTTTCAGCAGCAAAATCATACTGTGTAACCTTATTTCATGAGGTTCTACAGGACTTATCCAGCCCAAACAGAAATAAAAACCTACTTGCTATTTTTCTAGCAAACCCCAAGCTAATCTTATATGAAACTTCCTTATTTCTTCACCTGATGGTTTTTAAATACGTGTAACACACGTATGCAATACCTTTGTTTTGAACATCTGTTGTGAGATTAAAATAAGATTTTAATTTCTGGTATGCTCTTGATGTTCAAAAACTGTAGTATAGAAAGCGTTATTAGCTATCTGCTGGTTGACAAGGGGGCAGGATTAGGTTTCTTTAAGGGAATTACACTTTTGATGACCCCGCTACATATAAAACATGTTAGCTAATGGGGGTGCAGAGGGGGCAGATTTAAGTGTTTGATCAGGAAATCCTGCATGAGCATATTGGATGGAAATTTGATTAGTAACCTTAGTGACAAGGGGATCAGATCCACTCTCTACATACAATCAGATCTGGCAGTACATGCTTTTTTGTCTCTTTGAAGGAAGGGAACATTTGTACAGAATCAAGGCAGTGTATTGGATAATTTAAAAAGCTGTTACATATTGAAACCTGGAAAATCACCTTTTTTGTTTTACTTTGGAAATATGCTTGCAGTTATCCTGGTGTGGTTTTTTTTACACCCCCCCCCCCCCCCCCCCACAAAAAAAGCCCCACCAAAACCAAAAGAAGGAAAGAATAAGGCTTTTAAGATTTACAAGAAATATTTTATAGAAAATAGGGGTTTTTAAAAGTGCTTATATTTTACATCAGTGTTGTAAAAGAAAAGAATATAAAAAACATTATATTTGCCTAATATTTGTGTAACAGTATCATTATGGTCTTTCACTGGTTGTAAGCATTATATCTGCTGAGAAAGCTGATTTAGTTTTGAAAGCCAGTTTATTTTTTTAGATGACTAAAGCATGCTATCAAGTTTTTAACTAACGTGTTAAAAATAAATATTTCTGCGTTTTGATAGCAAAGCCCCTTTCTTTGTGTTTGACTTTTGAAAGGAGCTCAGAATGACTGTAGGAATCAGGCAGCCTCCCTTTTCCTTGGTGAGAAGTGTAAATTGAGGATGATAATGTGCTGACGCTGAGTCGCACTAGCCAAGCATCTGCACACAGCGTTTGTTTTCGAAAGGACGAAGGCAAACCCGGGAGCTGCTGCCCTGCGGCACCTTGTGTGTGAAAGGGACACTCCTGCCTGGTGCTGCACGGTGACTTCAGGCGAGGAGGGTCCTGAGTTTGCTGCCATTGCTGCCTGTGCAGCTCAGGGAATGCCTGCAGCATCATCGCTGTGCCTGTGACAAGCTGAGTGTCCCCTGCTCCATGTGAACAGGCAGCGAGCTCTGGTACAGCACTGCCACATATGAGGCAGGAAATTTTCCTGATAATGCACCACTACAAAGAGGAGAAACCGGGGTTCAAATGCTGGCTCTGCTACTGACCTTAAACAAGTAATTTCCTATCTCTTTGCTCCCTCTTCCGCTGCCCGACTCTGTTTTGAGTTCCAGTTACGGTGGGTGGGATGAGGGCTTGGAGCATCATCCACATGTCAGTGCAGCCTTTAGCATCAGTGGCTGTCAGACTGTGCTGCAGTGTCAGGATGCTACTGCATTATAAATAAGATATCACAGGAAATCCTGGCACCTGGCAAGGCAGCCTGTTCCTGTGCTTTAAACTGGGTGTAGACTTTAGCTCTCACTTACTTGGGATTTTCATATTTTTAAGGACAATAATATGGAAATTCAGGACATGAAATCAGCTTTTGTGTTTGAAAAGGAAAAACACGTCAAATTTTCCAGTGCATTGTGGAAAAAAATACTCAGAGTATCCTTTTTATATAAAGTCCACTGCTAGAAGTAATTAAGTAATAACATCTGATGGCACAAGGACTGTCATCTGTTTAAACTCAAAAAACTGGAAAGCTCAAGGAGCCTGGATATCAGATAACAGGAATGCTGCGTTGTGGAGCTCCACAGCAACTCTATTCTTGAGGTGGATGTGAATTAACGATGGAAAATACTAATTGTTAAAAATCTGTGCCTTCAGGAAAAAACACACAGCTGGCATGGGAATGGTTCTCAGCAGCCACAGGCCTCAAACTGGCATTGCTGCTCTGATAGAGGTGGGACATCTTTGCCTTTCCATGCACAGAAACTACAGGAGAGCCAGGCACTGTGTGCATTATCTGAGCCCAGACATATACACAGACTTGGGACACACTGAAGAATTTGCAATTTATTTTCTAAAAGTGCTTAAATGGGTATTAGCCTTTCCAGTGAGCTTGATGACATTATTTATTTTATGCAAGTCTCATGAGAACAGCCAATACTCTCATTGTAATTAATTCATTTAATAGTTTGAAAATAATACACCCAGCAGTTTCAGGCTCCTGCCTTTAAGATACAGTAAATGTTTGAGCTTGGCTTTTTTCATTTTACTACTTGATGTCAAAATACTTAAAATTGTTTTCTCCTAATAGCTAATATTAATTTTTCTTTTCTTTTTAATACTATGGTCCTAATTGCAGAGAGTTATAAAGGAATGACAAAATATAGTGGAAAAAAGGGTTCTGATCGGATTATAAAGGCTAACAACTAACCAGCAAAGTGGAACTTTTTTTTAACACCATCCAGTGATGTCACCAGTTTGAGGTTTCTCTGGGACTTTATTAAAATGTTTGTGACAGAGCCAATGTAAACCATCCTAAATCTAACACAGAGCTGAAAGGACTGATTTTAGGGAATGCAAAGATATGGATCATTGGGTCTGTCGAAGCGGCATCTTGAGCCAATTATTGGTGTCATCTTGAGCCAATTTAATCAATCCAAGGGGGACTGAAAGGGGGTGGAGGTGCAGGGTTGCAAGTGTTGGTCAAACATTCTGGCAAAAAGGGATTTGTAACAGCAACCAATCTCTGGTGTGTTGACTTACTTCCTATAGCTCTGGGTTTGTGCATGCTGTAAATAACTGATCAATCAGCTGAACTGCTTGCAGGGCTTTAATTGCTGGCTAAATCTGTAGAAGATGTGGTTGTATGTACAAATATGTGAGCTTGAATTTCTTTAAGACACTTCTAAAGTGGAAGTAATTTAGCGTAAAAGAACCTGAAATCTCATACAGTGTTACTTTCAAAATAGTAAAATTGTACAAATATATTTTGAATGAGTAACATCTACTGACATTATCTGAGCCTGATCATGTAAACGAGTAAGCTTGAGAGTTGTAATTCCTATAATATAAACTACTCACGCAGTGTAAAGACTACTCGGTGGAGTAAAGCTAGCTTACAACTGTTAACAACAGAGAATTGAAGTGAGAACTGTAGCTCTTAAAGCTTAATAATGTGAATTTGTTTTATCCTGTCAGACCCATAGCAACAGTTTTGAGTCAGAAAACCTATGTGAAAAAACATTTAATTTAAATTCTACTCAAAGTCTCTTTTAAAGATTTTTTTGTTTGCTTTTTTTTTTGCTTTAATATGATGGTATAATTAAGAGTGTTTTTATGCATTAAAATCCCACAAACTCTCTCTCATTCAGTAACTTCTCTAAAAACAAAATGGAATCCTCCTCATCACTGGGATTTTTCACCACAATGTGCATTTGCAAGTCAGGGTACCACACATGTTCTCTTGTAACTACAGTTTTATATGCAGTTGTAGTTCATAATGCATCTGTACTTGAATATAATTGAAATCTTAGGTCATAAATGCTTCCTAGTAGTTCTGCAATTTGCACCTCTCATTTTTTTAAAGGTACAGAGATGGTTAATCTCTATACAATAGGAACTGAGAGAATGAAATATAAATAGATATAGGTGACAGTAAGGACAAACAGTAGAAACAGCAGACAAATCCTTGCATACTGGGATAAAAATACATTTCTTACATGTGATAAAAGCAGTATGTGTATTTTAAGTATGTCTCATAAAGATTATCTATCTATCAAACTAAATTAGTGAGAAGGGGATATTTGTTTTGAACAAGATGTCTTGGAAAAGCAATTTACGTGTTTTGGAACTGTTAACACTGCAGCAAGTTGTGTCACACTGCAGCACAGAAACGACTGAATGCAAGGAGATGGAATGTGAGATGAGCTGATAAAATAAAAGCTAACATTTAAAGAAGTACACACTCAACTTTACTGTGGCATCTGTGCTGTTGAAACAAATGGCCATTTGCTTTAACATATCCCAGCAAATTGAGAAAAGAACACTTCGGTAAGTTCCAAACCCAACCTCTCCTGCCTTCCTGCAGTCACCCAGTTGGCCTGTTCTTCCCCTTCCAGACCTTTCTTTCTTGCTGCTAAATGCACCCATGAAAACAGCAATGAACACACTGAAGGATGTTTGTAGTGTGTTCACTTAGCTCTACACCTCTGCTGCTGTGGTCAGTGCGTATTGCTCTCCAGAATAAAGAGCAGAAATATTCAGATGGGCAGCAGGCAAAAGTACTGCACTGTACTTCAGAACAGCACATCCCTGCAGCAGGATCTGCCTCTGACAGCAGTGTAAGGAAAAGGTGTGACAGCAGAGCAGTAATGTTAGGAAAAAGTAAGGGGAATCATAAGTTAAATACTTCAATCATTTGAGACTGAGGCTTTCAAACATCTTGGTTTGTTTGACAGTGAATTAGTTCTGTATTTCACCAGCAGAAAAATGTTGATTTTAAATTTAAGATGCAAGGTATGTCAGCTTAGAAGAATCACATATAAATTCCTACTCTTCAATGCATTCGCAGCTCAAAAATAATATTAGTGTTTAATTTGTCAGTAAAAGAACATTTTTCTTATATTTCTAAATAGTGTTATACTTTTTATCACTCCTGTCCAATACACCTTTTCATCTTAGACAGAGCAACATATTTGTGGTGGTTCAACTTCAGCTATAATCTGCAGGCTCTAGGTCTGTAATTTATTATTTGCTCTAAAAGATCAGGTCCAGAGTTTAAACGTCCCTAGCTGAAAGTTTATACCAGTTAGGACAGAAAATTATTCTCTGTGCCTAGGTTGAAGTACATTACTTCTTTATTGAATTAATTATGATAAGGATCATAACTTTAAACTAGGGGTGAGGTGCTGGCTTTCTACTAGGATTGCTTGAAGCAATTTTCATCTGAACATTTTTGTAGAGTTATTGAGTCTGGCAGGTCTGAACTTTATGAGAGAGTAACTTTCTCCCCAACTTAAAAGAGGTTGGACATTGATCCAGGCAAAGGTTTACCATATCCCATGTCTGTAGCCAGAAAAATTTGCACTGCATACTGAACAAATAACTACAGAACCAAATTAAACACATCTTATGAGCTTTTATAATAAAAGCAATGCTGGCCCTTTCCCTGAGGGATCGATCAGGGTACTGAATTAATATGACAGATTTACTTCTTTTCTGTTTGTTTGAAGTAGAAGTCTAAAATGATTTTTGGTCAAGGAGGAATTAGTCTACTAAATATGTATACATGAGTCTACTGAACCATGCATATTCAGTGACAAATTTTATATCTCTATCAGATTGGAAAAAGTTGGGCTTGAAAAGCAGGTAAGGATGTTAATCCTACTATGATTGTTCCCCTCTGATTGGATTAAAAGGCCTAGGAACAACGGAAGGAAATTACAGATCTTTGAAAAGTTAAAAAGCAGCCAAGAAAGAAGAAGAACTTTCAGTTTGAGAAAAGCAGGTTCCAATAACTGTTCTGTTGTCTTGTGTCAAACACACAGAGTTTGTGCATGACTATAAACAAGAGATCCTCTGGGAAATCTATGGTTTAAGTGACTTACCCAGAATTACTTAAGAATTCTATGGCTGAGATCAGATTAGGAATAATTTATTTGGATGAGAGGTGGTTATTTTTTCATGCATTTTGTGTTTTATTACCTGTGTTGCATCTAATTTTTCAGAGTAAGAGGGGCAAGAGCCTTTCATCTAACACTGTCTGTCATATAACTGCTTTAAACCTGATTCATGTCTCCTCAAGGGAGCTAAACTGAGTAGGATTCTCTCTTGAAAGAGATAATTGGTGGACAGACATTAAATATGACAGAAGTCCATTAAAAATTGTAATAATATCAAGTAAATACTATGAATGAGGAGAGTTAGAAATGTCTATTCATTGTTTCTCACAAAATCAGACCTCTATGCTGCCAAGTGAATTTGACAATACATTTAAGACCAAAAAAAACCCCACGACTTTTTACATTAAGTTAATAATTGTAAAATAAAATCTGTAACCCTCAGATGTTTGGGAGTAAAACAGGGTCTCAAAATGAAACTATAAAGGTTTGAGGAGGGTAGCCATGAGCAGAGTCTAATCAGAGTGCCGAATTAATTTCTGGAAGTTCTTTATCCATTGATTTCTAGATGATGGGAGGTTACACTTGCTAGCACTGGGTAACACTCTCAACTTCTGTCTTTCCTCAAGACCTTGCTATTGGCACCTCTGCAAGACTGTATTTAGGCTTTCAATAGATGTCCATCCCTACTACCACTCTTGGAGTGGCCATTGCTGTTATACTTCCTCTTATCCTAACTACAATTTGTGACTTCCGTTGTGTTTGCTCTTGAACGTATTTTTAAGAGATCTAATTTATCCTGCACCTTGTTCCTTTTGGCTGTGCACCCTGCCTACCTAAGTAGCACACCCTCTCCTGCTGCTGAGAAGCCTTTCTGAAATGATGTAAACTGCTGGATTTCTTCAATCTCTGTTTCCTACGGCCAGTCATTGCCTTTGAGACGGTTGCTGCAATGTTGTTGACATGTTTGGGTTAGCTTTTGTGAGTTCCCTCTGTATTCTGTCTGTTTTCTTACAAGATTTTGAATTTTGTTTGGGAGATACTGTATCAGAGCTGGCTGCTTCCATAAACTCCATTCTTGAACAGCGTGAATTTCATTATTTGGCAAATGTTCATCTCTGGATTTTCTTATATCTCTTTCCAAAGGTTTTGCCCTGAATTTCAATAATTATCAGATCTTTTGTCAAGGACTCATTCCTTCCCTATAATTGGCTTCTTAATTTACGATTAGCAAAGTCTTTTATCCCCATCTTTTTCTGTTTCCCTTTATATCCTTCAGCTCAAGTCCCCTCATGCTTCTTTAATGCAATTAACTAATAGCCAGCTTGCTCCTCTTGATTAGCACGAGCGCCGTGAAGTGCCTGCTATCAGGAGCACAGATCAGTTCTGCCTGTTCTCCCTCAGGCTGCCAGATTCAGAGCCCATCTGTGGGAACATTGGCAGGCTGAGGGCTCTGCTGTCCCCACTGCTCCAGAGCTGTGTTCCTGTGGCCGTGGGAAGCTGAAGGAGCAATTCCTGCTGAAACTGAACCACATTTTTAGTCCCTGCTCCTCAGCCTTCCAGAACCTGTCTTTTGTTTAATGAGAGTGATTTTAAAAACAGTTGTGCCCTTTGATCATTTGTCAAGATTTTGTTTCCTGTAAACTATTTTGATATGTAAGAGGATTTTTCTGAGAGTCTGAGGAAGCAACTCAGTTGATTAAAACATTGTATTGAGTAGTAACAATGATAACGACAGGTGCTGTGAGATGTAGTTGGGGTAGCAAATATTCCCTGTAAAAGAGGAGTCCAGATCTCTTCCAAGCTCCAGTGGTGCATCTGACCAGATTGACAAAGCTCAGTGCTTCACTTGCTGCTGAGCATTCCTGAACATCTGGTTTCTGTGGACATCTTGTTCAACACTTGGTCACATGGTGTGAAGTAGAGGGAGATGGTTTCTGGGTGGGTTTTTCCCTCTCTATAATAATGAATTGATTCACTGTAAAGGAGAATTTTAAATTCTATTTTTTTAGCAAAAATTCTTTCTGTTGCACCAAAACGTTATTTTTTTTCTAAGGCAGCTGCAATGCTTTCCTGACAGACAGTTCAGTCCTGATGTGCAAGACCCTTTGAACCCCCTGAATTTTGCAAATATTGGCACTTCATTATCTTTTCTCAAAAAATAGACAAAAGGCTGTTTGAAAAGTTTTTTAGCGTTTCACATGAAGAATTTTGGCAAAAGTGCTACATATTTATTTGCCTCTGATAATCATTCTGGTTATTTGCAGGCATATAGCCTTTGTCTTTCAATTTTGGAGTACTTTATTTTTTAGTTCTGATGCTCCACAGTTAACTTTGCCAATAGCCCAGTGCTCCTAACACCAGTATATATTTTGTATAGAGTGCAGAAAGCCAAGTTCTTCTCTTAATACATTTGTTTGGCTTTATAGTATACTAATGTTGCATTATTGATGTTTGTAAGTCTGGTTTTCATGTTTGGAAGCTATCAGTGCATTTGATTTTAATTTTGCTTTGCTTTTTGCACTCTACTAGAGATTAATGCAGTGTTTAGAAGTGACAGAAACCTAATTTAATGACATTCTTAAGTCTCAGGCAAGATTAATTACAGCATAGTGATATTTTCGCCTTAGTAACAGCTGAAATGAGTTTTGACAACAAGATGGAATTTGACTCACTTGGGCTGTAGCTCCCCTTTTTAGGACTGCATGTAAATGATTAGGGTTACAGAGAACATGTGGACAGTGAGTGGGTATTCCTGGGAGCTTGGTGGTGGATGAAAAACATCTGCCTTTTAAGCATCCTTCCAGAGACACCCATCCAAGAAAAGCCTTTTGAAAGCAACATTCTTGGCTTGTTTTGTGGCAGCCAAGGTAAGCCTAACTTGAACCTTCCCAGTAAACCATCCCTAGGTGTGTTGCTGACAGGGATTTTGATCCTTAAAGGCTGCATTTTACATTATCTGTTTATAGCACGTGCATCCAGTCAGCAATCCAACTTCATCATGTGCCATGAAAACATCAGAGTGCTCTGCACAGCCTGCATTGTACTGAACTGCTGGCAGTGTGTGGTTTGGGACTCAGCAGACCTGGAGAGGCACTCAGACTGTGTGTGATGGGTGCACTGGGCATGCCATGAGTGATATGTAGAATTTGCCCTCCTACATTTTTTATTTAGAAAAATCACCAGTGAGTAATCTTTATTTGGAAGTTAATGGGAAAAACCATTAAGACTTTTAAAAATTTCTTTGGGTGTATGCCTGTACCAAGAAACTTGAAACTTAAAAGGATCTTCAAGCATTAAAGCCCTTGTACTTGTTAACTTCATTGACTTTCTAAAACACTGAACTAAAAGACAGTCTTTCTTTAGTGTTTCTTTGCACCAGTTTTGGTATTAATAGCTCTAAACTTAAAACCCTCTGTTCAGTCCAAATGTCAATAGATCGCAGCCTTTGAATACTTTTTTTTTAGGTATTTTGTTATGGGTAAAAATAAGATTAAATATCAGTGACACTAAAGTACAAATTAAATCAACTTTCATAATCTATTGTACGTTTCCCTGAAAATGGCAAGGCCTGGTGGGAAAGCACTTGTGATTTCCCAGCAATGTGAATCCCAGGCACACTATCACTGTTAACAGAAGATCCTGTTCGAGGACATTGCAATGCAATGCTGCTTGTTTACATTTCTTATTAAAAACAACCAATAGAACAAATTTGAAATTTATCTTGTATGTTAAGGACAAGCCTCAACAATGTCAGCCTGTTCTCACATTGTGAAAAAATAGAGAGAAAAACAGTATGAACTTTTAATACAGAAGGTATTTGAGCTTGCATATTCACATCAAATTCTCCTTGATACCAAATGCGTGACTTGGTGGCAGTTATTCATGCACAATTTACTTGGTGCCAGCAAGATTTGGGCAGATGTAAAAAGGCACTAGTCCTTCAAATATGCTCTTAAGAGCAGGTTTATTTTAGCACTGAACTGACTGTTCCATCCTAAATGCATGCTTAGATGATCTGCTGCAGCCAAGTATTGAGCAGAAGCCTGTGCTGCTGTAGCAATCAGTGAATGCTGAGCTCTGGTGCCACATTTACACACAGACTTTTCACTAAGTCAAAGTCTATCCAGAGCCAGCCCAACTTTCACCCTTAGCTTTGCAGATAAGTCCTGTTACAGTGACATGTCTGATGGCAAAGCAAAACGTTGCTGGGAATGCTCCAATGTCTTTAGCTTCTTTGGAGCAGAGATTTGTAATATTTTAATGGTAGATATCACCAAGAAACAGAAGCTGGAAGGTCCAGGCTGAAGCTGGACAAGAACAGCTGATCTTATGAAATATTTTTACTAACACGGCTCTGAGTCTCATGAGAATTGCACATAGTTAAGTTTTACACTAAGAAGGAAGTGATTATTCTTAAGATACAAGTAAAATCTATTCAGGGTTAGATATTTCTAGAGGCCTGAGGAGAAGCCAAGGTTGTTGTTTGTGGTGCCAATGCCAGGGAGTATATCTGAACCTGCTCTCTTTAAGTCCAGGGTTTCAGTGGAAGTTAACAGTGAACCAAGGTGTTGAAGAGATCCTGTGCCCCACACTGAAGGCAAAACACACTGCTGGTACAAACTGACAAAGCTGTGCTCATGTCTCTCTAACCCTAATTTAAAATTTGCTCCAGAAGTGTATTAGAACTATCTTTTTTTCATGAAACCTAAGCTCAAGGAGAGAGCTCATGCATCAGAGAAAAATAACATTTCTGTTTCATTTAAATAGAAAAAGCCCTTTGGGGAGATACAGAAATAAAGACAGGATAAAAGACCCTCAGGTTCAAAATCCCAAATCCTGCTCTCAGCCACAGAGAAGGAAAGCTGTCCCCGTGTTTGTATTTTGTGTGTCAGTGTGTGAAATGTTTCAGTGGCTATTTCAGGACAGCCAGTATTAACTTCCCTGGATACCTGAGAATGAAATGGGCCTGGGTTTGCTGCAGAAGTGCTACAAGTGAGTGACAGGAACACGTGGCTGTAACCCTAAACAGGATTGTGAAGGCCTTTATCCAGAAGCCAAGTTTACAGGTTTTGCAAAGATGTTAAACAAACATTGTAACTTTTAACATAAACACAATTAACTAACATAAATATTTATGCAATTTTCTTTTCATGTCACTCAATGCATATACCACACATGAATCAGAGTTTACCTTAAACAATTGGCTTTAGGATACCATTATCATTCTTATCAATAATTAAACTTTTCTGGAGCAAATAACTTCCTGGCTTAGCACAAATACATCCCCTGAACTTAGTACCTGCTCTAAAAGGTTTCAGGATCTGTTCAACTTCTTAGGCTGAAGAGCTGAACCCTTCAAGGTTCAGACAGACAGGAGTGATTTTTTTCCTCACCAAGCTCAATCTCCACTTGTTCCAGTAGGACAACAGAAATCTGTCCAAGAGAAAGAAAGTAAGGACTGAGTAATGGATACAGAAATTTCTCCCTTAAACCAGCACACAGCATTACTATAATCCCTACTGGATTAGTAAGAGGGCAGGCTGTGAGGAGCAGTGGAGCTGTGCAGTCAGGAGGCCCTGAGCAGATGCAGAGCCTTGGACAGGGTGCATCAGGCACAGTCACTGACCTGCTGAGTCCTGTGGTGACCACAACAGGATCTCCTACCATCCCAACAATCTGGGTCATTGTCAGCCCTGCTGAATTCAATGAGGATTTTCAGGTTGCATTTCACTCCTACGTGTGATTTACCCAGGCTGCAGAGCTGGAGCTGAACCTTGTAAACGGTGAAGTTTTATCTGGGGAAGATGGGCATCTCTTCCAGAAGATACTCTTTACTTGATAAACCTTTTTTAATTTAGTCCAAAAAATAAGTAAAAATTTTATGACATAGAAGGAAAGGCACAGACTTTATACAAGCCAATCAATCCCACAAACAAATCGCCATTTAATAACCACAGTGGTTTGTTTAAATACAAGCAAGATGAAATCTATAATTCAAGTATATCACAAATTCCCCTCTTTATCCTATAGCTGAAATGTCATTTCTTTCCTTTTCCTATTTTTCTTACCCTGCCAGTCAAAGTGGATATTTCATTTAATTCTGTTATTAAAATATTTCTCTTTTTCTTCTTACATACTGCATGGTTATTGAGTGTCTCTGGACACTCTAGTGTTTTGCCTTCTGCTGTTTTGCCTCACTGCTGAGAAATGACACAAAAAGAATGGAAGTCACTGGCAAAGCATAAAAAGGCAAACAGCCTACCCAGTGTGCCCTTACATGGATCCAATAGCCAATTGTCCTTAAATAGCACTATACACGATACCACTATACATGGAGAGTTTCAGAAGTTTTCCAGTCAATAGCTAACCAGCCCTGAAACTCATTCCAGAGAGTCTCTCCACAGCAGGTACTGCAATGATTGTCATTTCATAGGAGAGGTAAAACAGAAAACTTCACGCTGGAAGACATGTAGTGAATGATGCAGAGATAAAAGGAATCAGAGGATAGGAAAATGGAGAAGTGTTACTATATTTCATCATATTAACATCCAAATGGGTCATCAGCAGACTATAAATAAATACAATAGAGAGAAAAAATGCCTTTAATGGTGATCAATATTTAAAGATAAAGTTTATCCCAGCTCTTCTTGTGCTTGCATAAACAACAGTAAAGCAGTTTACAAACCAAGGAAAACTAAAAACTGTTCCAAGCCCTGGAAACTTAAAACTGCTTGTGTGACTCAACCTTATTCACACATGCACACAAAAAGAATCTTTTTGGCCCCAAATGAAGCATATGTCTTTTCAGGCTTATCCTGGATTCTCAAACAGGCTAATCTATTAGTGGATTTGGGGATGTTTCTTGGGCGATTGTGTGCTGGATATTAATAGGCTCTGGCTAAGGAACTCTCCTCTTAGTCCTCATAAGTCTATGGGTGACACTGCAGAGATAGCTGAGGCTTTGTTGTACACATCCCTGCAATCCCAAAAGAATGAACATGATGCCTGTTTACCAAAAGCATCAAGAGTCTACATGACTCTTCCAAGCTCACCCTGCAAGTCAATGTGGGACCAGGACAGGGAACCCAAGTTTTCCCATTCATTGGCTGATACCCCAGACATGAATGTACTCACCTGCTTTAGCTACCAACAAAATTCCTAAGATGCACTGTGGTCTCCTTGCACAGGTTGTATTCTAAATGATTAAGTAGTACCTAGTCTCCTATATCAATTAATGAAGAATTATTAGAGTACTCAATAAAGGTGGCAGATCGGTAAACTGTACTGCCATTATAACATTCCTACTCACATAAGGGAGGTGACAACATTCAGACAACTTGACACATCAGGCTGCTGGACCTGCAGGTCCTTTTCCAGAGTGTCAGTAGGAGTAGTTTTCTAAAGGGAAAAGACTTCTGTAGGTGCTGCTGTAGAGAATATGGAGAAATAGAGTTTTGCTGTTGTCTCAGAGCTCAGGCAAAAGCTGGAAATGAGAAACTCTTGAGCAGCTCCACTGACTCTGTAATAACAGGGTGATGCTTTGTTCAAACTATGTTTTCTGAGCTGTAGTTTCTCCCCTACTCTGAGGTAGGTGACTTCCTTATTAGCATAGTACAGCAAGTGGTCACTTTGTGCTGCAGAGAGGAGGGAGAACCCTCATGGGCTGTTTGCTCAGAGCATCAGGGGAACGAAAGTTCACAGTTTTCTGTATTCATTCATGTCTAAACTTTTGGAGGTGTTGGTTAAGTCCAAGAAGCAGGAAGGTGGCAATGCCACAGGACCCATTTTTACCAGGACTCATTATAGAAAACCTGTGAAAAGTGTCCCCCCTTTTTAACTTGTGCTGACTGCATGTACCACCTCCCATGGGAAAGAGAATATCAGCCTAATTTCTGCTTTTAATACTACAGGAATCCCAGGGAAAAGGATGAGAACACAGCAAGTTCGTATTTATCTTTTGTATCTTTGTTTATCTTTTGTATCTTCTGCAATTTACCTCTTGAGCCAAAGGCATAGGATATCAATGGGACTGCAGCTGATTCAGCCTCTTCTCCGTGATCAGAGCAGACTTTGATTAAGTTGGCATATGCATCCCTGATTCACTGATGGAATTAATCACTTTTGCATAAGATAGCAACAGTCTATATAAATAATAACAAAGTTCAGTCTCGCCCCTCAACTTCATTCCATTGGCAGTTGTACAGCATTTAAAATTTGTGTACATTACTTACAGTGATAATCTCCAGGAGTCACATTATAAATTCATGAATCTACTTATGTGGTATCTTGTGTTTTGTCAAAATTATCACAATAAATTAAATACAGGAGCCTTATGATACACTCAAATGAAGTCAAGAGTCTTATCTAGTCCCAGAATTCTTAATACAGATGCAAGGACTGAGTAGGAAAACAGCTATCAATGTGGAAGCTGTTTTGGAAAGAAAGGAGAAAAGAAATGGAAGCAACTTTTGTGGTTGTACTGATTCTCTTGTTTCTTGCAACACTGCCAAATCACATTTGAAGATATTCAGAGCTTAAAAACAGTCTGTGTGAGCTTGTTGAAATCTACCATTTCTTTAGGTGACTAAGTATGGACATGTGCTTTTAAACAGAGGGTAAACATTCTCTTTTAGGATGTGTATCTACATTTTCCTTCCAGTGAAGTGTTTGAGGAAAGTAATGAAGGAAATGTGTACTTCTGTGTTAGTAATATCAATCAGTGACCTAGAAAAAATCAGTGCACAAAGCCCATCTCATAGTGGAAGCTTTTCTGTTCATTTCAAATAATACTAGCTTGGCTTATATTGAAGCAATAAGGAACTATAATAGAAATAGAAATAAAACAGAATATGTGTATTCTACAAGACCTTGTTTACCCTCCATCAGAGTATTTGAAAGAGTTCTAACAGACACAATTAAATTAACTTTATCTTTGAATTTATTACATTTAAACAGGTTTGTTTTGTTGCAGAAGAATAGTAGAGTCCTTTGTGCAGGGTGAATGGAAAAATTACTTGATAAATGTATTTGAAATGCTGAAAATGTGCAAAATCCCTTAGCTGGGGTTGGTTTCAAGTCTCTTGCTAGAACTTCCAAGATAGCCTCTGACTGGGTGCAAATTAGGAAATAAAACTTCGTGGCATCACTTTATGTTTGTGAGGCAAAACAGACATGAATTTGATTTACCAAAGTGACTGTAGACTGCTGTCTTCACACATCCTACAGTTTATTAATCCATGGATAATACTTAGCTGGGCTACACACCTGCTCCAAGAGCTGTATCTACTGTAATAATCATTTGAAGCTGCCTTCAACTCCCTGAGTAAATGCTACCAAGCAATTTCAGGTTATTAAACTGATGTACCCAGTTTATATAGATATAAAAACCATCTAGATTTCCTTTCTAAACATCTGCAGATGTTTTGAAATACATCTGTTTTAATTTACTTCTGTTCTCATGTCCTTCCCATATAGGCCAGATTCAGCATATCCTATCTCTGATGGCTCAATTTCTTATTACTACAGAAATATCCAGACAAGAGCACAAGGTCTTACGGCCACCAGGCAGCATGTTTAGAATCAGAGAAATAACTGGGAAACAATATAAAGAACAATGAGGAATATGAGGAACATCTATTTTTAGAAGCTAAAATATATTTGTATTTAATTACACTGTTTCTGTCTTGTGCAATGCATATTCCCTCCAAACATGAAAAGAAACAAGCTGGAGTGGATTTAAATGTGGTCATCTGGTGTGAATCTTTTAGGCAACTAACTTCTGCCATTATGATTACTTTCCACTCTCACATGCCATTTAATATTGGAGGAAGCAAAATAGTTCTATGTGGTTGTAGTCTATCCAATATCAGTGTGTCACTGGGAAGTTAAAATCTCATTTAAGCCAGAAATATAAATCTGCCAGACCTCCCAAGAGGTCTGAAAGCTTCTTTTCTCCCTCTGTGCTTTAAAGTGTGGAAGAGATAATATCACATCTTTTGTATCTGAGAAATCATTCTCTGTGCTCATTCCTAAAAACTTGTCCTTCTTTCAGCTTCTACTTCAAAGGAGGATTCCTTTTCTGAACCCTCTTGGTTCCTTCTGAGCTTTCCTTTCATAGCTAAATAAAAATTAAGGTGTGTAGATACAGAAATTATGTAGGATCCTGTCATTTTACATGATGAGGTCCTGCAATTTTATCTTTTTTTTTTTTTTTTTTTTTTACTGTTTTCAGCTAGTGACCTTTTAAATTCCATTTATTAGTCAGGAAATGAAAATGTCTGCAGGTTTGGGGCTTTACTTTTTTTTAGTAAATATTGTGTGCATCTCACTTTACTTAGGTGATGTTATCCTGGTCAGCTTTATAGCGTTACATTAGGAAAGGCTGGGAAGGAGAAAACCAAACATGGCAATGAATTGAGCACATCATAAATTATGCTTAGGTACCTGGGGAACTTGGTCTAACCAAGCTAGCAGGGGCTTCTTATGCTTACACTGTAGTCTATGAGCAGAGAAAAGGCAAAATCATTAAAGAGCCTGGCCTAGGAAAGAAGAGAAATGAAGAATATCTGAAAAGAATACCAGGAGCATGTTACAGTTAAATAGTTTGGATCTTCACAAAAACTTTAGCATAGGCACTGCAGATTTGCAAAGAAAGCAAAGAAAGATTTAGCATAGCCTGCATGCAAAGCTGTATTTTTTAGGTCTGTTGCTGTGTATCTTTGGTTGAATAAACAAAGTGAATAAATAGGGGAAAAGTTACTTCCCTGTCATTTTTCCAATCACAGTGCTCCTGCACAGCTTAACATCTCTGTGTGTACATGGAGCTCTGCTACAGAATAAATGAACTGTGTGGCAAAAGCCACAGAAGCTTCCTCTGAGGATGCCCTGGCCAGTGACTGGAGGAGATCAGAGTCTGACATAGTGGCTGTGCTAATCTTTTCATTCTAAGGTCAAGAAAGGAGGTTTTTGTCTAAGACAAAATTATAAAACTTGCCAGTAATATCTATTATTTCTTTTTAATTATTTAGAGAAAATCTAAACTTGAATAAGGACAGTCGCAGCATTCTGTGTGAATGAGAGAGAATTCTGTGGGGAGTCTTTAGGATATTAGGAATAAAAAGGCCAACTTGCTCCCAAGAATCTGTGGCTGATTTTCTCAAGTCCATGAGGCATAAACTGGCTCTGAGCATGCACAGAATTATCATTGCTGCCATTTGGAAGAGCAGATCACACAAGCTGGGGGCTTGCCAGTGTAATTGCTGTGTTTAATGCTGTGAGGCAGTGAGGCAAATTAATGTCTTCTGTGATAATTCCATTAAAGGCTTATTATTTTGATAAATCACAGGAGGCAAAGGTCACGATCTCCTGGGAACTTTGATTTCAAGCTATTTTGCTTAGTGTTTCTATATTTAACTTTACTGCTGCATTACTACAGAAATTTGCTTGGTCTCTTTCAATCTTGGTTCTTCTCTTACCGATGATCCTTGAAAACATTTTGGTTACTTATTTTAAAATATTTAATCCAGAGAATTATCTTCGTTAATATGCTTTCACCTGGTGGGTATATACCAGGGATAAAATATGAACTCGAGTAAAAATTCTTTGAGCTCTTTGGGTATGTTTTACATACTGGGAATATTTAACACAAAGATACTACTGAGGACTGAAAGGTTACATTAGTAACTGCCATTGGTGGAAATTTGGGCAACATACCTGGTTAAATAATCTGAGAAATCTGTGTTGGAGGAATATAATCTAAAATTTGTCATTTTAGTAACTTATTCATTATGCAAAGAATAGAAGCAGCTAAGTTTCGATCACAATGGTGGTTATTGATCTTCAGAATACAAGTACCAGCTACTTGCTGAGGTTCGGGTAATCCAGAGGTACTTCTTGGGAGTTACCTCTAGTTCATGAAGCTGATATCTCCCTCCATTGCTTAACAAAGCATTGCTGACAAAAAGACTAAAAGCAATTTGTTGGTATAGGTTATCTAATTCACAGCATTGGAATAGTTGCATCAGGAAAGGGGTTTTATAATGGTGAGAGTTGCATCTTCCTTAAGGGTGCAAATGTACTTTGGGTTTGAGCTCCAGCTGTTCTGTGTGGCCTAACATCGCAGAAGGCAAGGAAAGGAGCTGGCTGGATGCTCTTATTTTTCCTCTGACCTTGAGGGCAAGGACTCAGGAGTCTAAATCAGAGGAGGATGAGCATGACCTCCTCTCAGGCAGCACAGCTCTTGTCATGAGGAGATGGAAGCACAGCAGGAACACATTTGGCAATCTGGGATCCGCTTGTAGGAACAAAATGCCATTTTAACCATTTACAATACATGAGACTGCATCCAGCATAGATAGCCCTGACCCTGGGGACTGACCAGGACAGTTTTAGCCCTTTTAAGAACAAAGAGGAGACCTTGCTGCAAGAGCTCAGTGCCCTTTCACAGGGATGCTAGCAAAGGAATGACTTCTTATTTATTTATTTTATGTCTTCAGCTAAGCTTTGATGAGAGGTTCCTTAACTTTTCTGTAGAGGCTACGTTTCCTGTCTGAGACAATATTTAAGACGAAGACTGACTCCTTCTCCTGTTTCCTTCCTACAGACCAAAAGGAGACCCTTTCAAAGTGCAGCCTTTAATCTGGAGGCAAAACAGACCCCATTTGTAGCCCTCATCTCTTCTACAATGATAAGAGTTGCTGCTTGCAGGTAACAGTGTTTTAATCTCATTTAATGCTTTATACCTCCTTACTTCACTTCTATTATGCCACAGAGGAATTAGACCCCTTTGATGCTGTGCTTCTGCTTGTGTATCATCATGGCACTGGGGAGAAGTAAACACACACGTAAGCCAATAAATCAGCGTTACTTCAGTAACGTCTTGTTTCATTCATTGTGGCAATCTTACAGCATATTCAATTTTAAATGATAGGGTGTTTCATTACCAGTTTTTAGATATACATGATCAAATTTTGCACAAATATGTATTTATTTATTTATTACTTTAGTATTATATTCTTCCTAATACTACTGGTATTGATAATAATAGTAATGGTATTATTCATTCGATGTGAATCTCAAACTGTAAGTCACTAGTAAATTTTTCCACTTAGAAAATGTGATGGTTATTGCAAATAGTGGGAAAAAATTCTTCCAAGATGCTGGAATAAGTCTTTTTGGCTCATATTTTTGTACTGACAAGCTGGGAAATAAGACACTTTCTCTAACAGCATGAAATCCACATGAGAGGCCTTATAGTCTTATGAATAATCATTATCATCATGTCTATTGGCCAAATATTAAGTTGATAGCCTCTAATTAAATAAGGACAAAGAAAAAGCCCCACTAATTTAATGGAGGTGGATATCCCTTGCCCTCCTGCATGCTGACCAACAGGGTGTTCACTGGGCCATCAGTTTGAAGACACTTTTCTCCTTCCCATGAGGCTTGTAATGTTTCTTTTCTGGTGATTTCTTTCTTTGTCAAAGTTGTGAAAGCTGAAAAAAATTTTATATCATTTAGTAACAATGTGAATTATACATGGTAAGTTATAACTTTGAAGTTACTTGGTATATTATTTATGCTTTTAAAAATTTGTGCTCCATCACCTATGATCTTAGCAAAATTCACAGATGTTTTGGAAAAGTGTATTTTACTGTCTCTTCTGCCCTCTTATGGAACTGCTTACACACATTGAAGACTTACTCCAACTCCATGCAGTGGGGCATTTGCCAGTGATTCAGCAGCAGTCAGATCAGGCTCTTCATTTGGAGGTAAAGGTTGATAAATGCCTTATAAAGAGATGCTTTGAACAGGTGAATTGCATAGAAAAGATGAGTGGAAGATGAGGAGTGGCCAGTTTTTAACACCTCAATGAGAAAAAACAAGTACAATTTACATGTGCATCATGACAGGTATATGCATTAGAGAGCTCCAGGGCTGGGATTATTTCTGCATATTCCTAAATACGGTTTTTTTGAAAAGTCACTGTAGGTTACTCTGTCTTCATTTATGGAAACAGATATTTCTTTGTGTGCCTGTTTATGAGAGTTTGATCATGGAGTTCAGGCCCTTACAGCTGCCACTTTCATAAGAGCTAAAAGAAACAATATTGTTTCTCTTTGCTTGTTGCTCTATGGAATTGTCATCCCTTCCTCATCAGTCACAGTTTACAGGGGAAACTGAGTAAATGTGGTGTTGTTTGAGCAGCAGCTTCTGTTCAGATTCACCTGCTCATTAGAAGATAAAATTCCAAAGGTTCTATTGCTTTCTGAAAATCCATAGCTCGTGCTTTCTTATACATGTTACAGTTACCTTCTTCCCATCTATTTTCTTCTACCTTCTAGAATTTACCTGTGGCAAATCTGGGGCATGAAAGGCTTTAATCAGGCAGGGCAAAATTACCTGAAAAACTCTAGTGGAAAAATAATGCAGTATAGCTATGAAGTAACTTCTGTCTCTAATTCCTCATATTCATGGTAACAGCATCATGAGGCTTCTGGTACTGGCTATCCATGCAGACCTGGGGGACACTGGTGGAAACTGGAGCACAAAAAGTGAATTGTTTCTCTACTGCAATATACTGTTGATCCTTCCTTTCTATGTTTTCAGTTGTTTTCTCTGTGCATGTGATATTGAAAATGGAAGCATGAAATGAAAATACTGTGTTTGGAAAATCTGAAGATTCTATTTGATAAACAGGACAAAAGTATGCTTAAGACTTGAACATTCCCTTTTTGGGTCAATGCCTTGTCATTTTCTTCCCTTGGGCTAAAATCTCAGCATGTTTTCAGGCATCCAAGTGATGGCCTGAGCTCACAGATGAAGAATGAGAAGATGAATCTGATAGTTAGGCATTCTGTCTATTCTGTCTACCTGTCTTGTCACACACAGGTGTCCACTGCTTTTGTGTGCTGGTTCTCCCTGCAAAAGACCAATGCGTGTTAGGTATTTTATTCCGTTCCAGTCTTCTACAGAAGACTGAGATTAGTCCCTCAAAAACTGTTGAGGTTCAGATGCCAACCCCAATTCCCATATTTGATAATGTCGTAGTAGCAAAAACAGTCAAACGTGCTTTGCCATTGTCCCTCCTTCCATCTGTTCAAAACTTCTAGCCACGGTCCTCTCCAGATTTGGACATCCAGTGGAGAGAGATGCAAAACTATGTCATTTACTAAGGGTATTTTAGCCCCTGTGGGTCTTTGGCTGCAGAATTGTGAAAAGGAACCAGGGGTTCAAATCAAAGGGCAGGTCAGAGCAAGGCAGTGTTGTGTCTCCTGTTCACTACAGTGGCACAGTACTGTGGGCTCCTGCTCCCTTCTGTGATAAGGTTGATCCCTTGACTCCTATGGGAGCAGGAATTGAAAAAGGCCCATACCTGTAGAATCTTATTTCAGAACAGGATTTAATGTAGCAGCTGACACTCATTCCTATTATTTTATTCTTCTCATGGGATCCTAATTGACAGTGATGTTTCATAGAGCCCACTGCTTGAAGGACACTTTGATGTAAACGTCATTGTCACCAGGCTGGGGCCTACCAAAGTCAGTGGGAATAATACTTAGGAACTCTTACTTTGGTTTCTGCCACTTCCACCTGCACCAGTTACACTTCTGGTCTTACGCTGAGAGTGGTCCTATTGTCTTCTGGGGGCAGTTAGTAAAATAGCATCTTGTTCAGCATGACTGGAAGAGAGCCTCAATATTGACCTTTAGATAATGGGAAGGAAGTGGGGTGGAGAGAGATAGAGGACAGAATAACTACAAAGGACATTCAAACTAAAGATCTCCTTCTCTGAAGTCATTCTGTAGCCTAAAATTAGCAGTGAGAGCCTAAACTGGTGAGCATCGGGAATGGGTCTTTAGAAGCAATGGAAGCTGGGCACAGCTGGGCTGAGTCCCATGAGCTGAGTGTGGAGCTGTGGTGTGACTCCAAGCTTTGCAGAGAGCAGACTGCACTGGGATGGCCTTATTATGAACATTTTCTCTAGATAAAATGAAATTGATATTTACTGAATGTAAACAGGTGCATAATATGAAGAGCACACAATTTATATAATTAAAGATTGGTACAGAACACTACTTAGAAACTTAGATTTATTTTCAATGATGCTCTCAGTGAAACTGAATTGATCAGTTTCCCAAAATTTACAGACAGACAGACAGACACATGGACAGACACACACACACACACCACACCATTTTTTGTCATTTATATATAATAAATTATGAATATTATATTATAAACAAATTATCTTACTCCTATGTGCTTTATTTTCTTAGCTTCCCTTAGTCAGAAAGCCGTTTCCAGCCCTGCTCTGGAGCAGATGAAGCATTCATCCTCACTGTGTGCTGTGGAAGCAGTCTGTCACTTGTGATCAGACATGCTGCTTGCTACACAGCACAAAACTCGACCTGATGCCTCCTAACCGGGAGAGCAGTGAGCAGGAAGTTCCAGCTGAGGTTCACAGTTCCAAAGTCCGCAACCTTCTAATATTTTCAAGGTTTCGTGTGTTTTACACAGGTCAACACATGGTCTGCTTCTCCTAAAAGTTCACCAACAGTTTAGTAACATCGTGAGCTCCAGGGTTAGGAGAGAGAGAAAAGTACATTCATGTAAAATAACTATAGTTTTTGTAATTTTTATGGCTTAAACATTTTAGTAAAATCTCCCCAGGAATCAGACTCTCAGCTGAGAGAAATACACAGGGTTCCCTTTGAGTCACTGAAACAGTTAATTTACATCAGGTGAGGATCTGACCTAAATTTGTTTCAACTCTGGTGTACCAGTTCATAAGCTGCATTACTCTCACATATGGAATCCTATCACTTTTCAAAGATGTAATTAAAAACCTGCCATAACAAATGTGCACTATGCCCTACCAAGCTCTTGTGCTGACAGACTGCCAGAGGGGAAGAGTTTGATCTTTCCCTCAATGTGGCTTGCCTCTGGTCCTAAAGGTTTTATCAAAGAACTTGAGAGAAGCAAGCCATGATGGAGCAGTAGGAGAGGCAGCTTCAAGTCATCGGTTGCCAGACAATCCAGCCTTCCCCAGGACAATTTGCACACTGCTGTAGCACCAAGGAAAAGATAGGCAGAGCAAAACACTGAGCACAGTTTGTTTTATGGTGATAGCAGCTCCTTTGTGCTAAGAATGTGAGCTGCAGAGTTCTGCACCAGCTGGTACTTCTGGGTGGTCCTCAAGGCTAACTTCAAATACTGGCCAGTGCAGTAAAACAGCATGGAAGTGTCAAAGACATAAGTAACTCTGGTAAGGTCCTTATCAGCAGACAGGCCTCCATTTTGTGACCAGCTACACATTGAGAAGGAGCATAGCAATCCACCATTCCTGCCTAAAAATCCTAAGGCAAGGATGCATACAAAGAAAAAGAGTATGTAGGGCATTTTTTTGCATAAATGAATTTTCAAACTAAATGCCAGTAATAATGATGATCAAATGCTATTAAATATCTTCATCTACTTCCCAAATTCATTAATCTCCCATGAAAACATAGCTGATAAAAGCATGCTGGACTTGAGTGGTGGCAGGCCAGAGGATGATCATAGGAATTGTTTATATATATGAAACATCCAATTGATTTATTCAGTTCTTTTTTGTTTGTACTCCTATAAAAGTTTTCTATATATCTCTTAATTTCACCACTCAAAATAAATTCCTATATGACCATTATTCATATTATTTAATAAACAAAGCTGAAACCAACCGAATCAGGATACATATAAAAGAACCCTTGATGTTAACACGCAGAACATCATGATTCCCAAATGGCTACTTTAACAAAACTGTAAGAAATTATTTTGCCTAAGGACTATACCCAGAGTCCCCAGAAATCAATGGGAATATTTTTATGATTCACTAGGATTTACATCAGCAAATGAGTAGTACATAAATGAGCAACATATTTTATAAGACATATCAGTTATTTACAGCAGGCAGAAACCCTGCTTTTGTTGTGTGGAACGAATGTATTGTTTCAAAAGCACATGGAAGAAGATGGCTGCTGCTCTTTGTTTCGAAAATTTGCAAAGCTTTAAAGCAGTGGTGAAGTTTGCTACTCATTTTACTTGTGAGGAACAGGGCATATATGAGTAAAATCATTCAAAAATTTCAACACTGCTTTAAATGGTCACAAGACCAAATACTGTATTGGGAATAGATATTTGAAGAGACACTAAAGACAAAATGCTTTCATTCAAAAACATTAAATAAAATCTGAATTTTTTAGCATTTCTTTTGCTGACATTACTTCATAATAATTCAATTTGAAAATAGATGCTATTTCAAATCATACTGCATTAATTTTAATAGCAATATTTTTTTCACAATGGGACAACTTAAAATGTATCCAGAGTTCTTTCTTCACTAAAGGCTAAGACGGAAAAAAAAAAATCACCTGGGAATGTTAAAATTCAAAGACCTGAATGTATCTATGACATATTCCAGCTGCATACAAAATGCACTTAATCCTGTAGAGAGAACTTGGCATTCAAACCAACAGCGCTAATAAACAGAGCTACATGTTTTCATTTGCTATTAGTGCCCTTCACTTTTGTCTGCTGAGGGAAAGGTTCGTTGCAAGACAAAGCTTTTGTTGGGTAGAATAGCACAGCACACTCTGTCAGTGTTATCAGTGTCTTTCAATGTGGAACATATTTAACTTGACACAGCACTAAAAAGAAAAGTAGAAATAGGACTTGTGAACTGAAGTAAAAATGTATTGAGCTCTATGATATCTCTCAGGAACAGAGAAGCAGTGGCAGAGGAGGACCAGAGGAGAGGCAGTGGCACTTTCAGTATCCCAGATCATGGAGGAAAAAAATACTTTTGCCAAAATACGCCGAGGCAAAGCCTGGATTTTCAGAGGAACCAGAGTTCACATGCAGGTTCTGCACACAGCAGACCCTAATAAATAGAATTCACCAGAATGCTTGGCTGGCAGGAGAGAGCAAGTCTCTTACTCGACAACTAAAATCCTGTTTTCTCCTGACACCTCTAGTGGCACCCTAAGAGTCTCCCAAATTTCAGCCTGAGTTTCCAGCAGTTTCTGCAGGAGCGGGAGGGGTGTGAGATGAGGAGGGTGAGGGCAATTAAGGCCAATTAATGTAATCACAGCCCTGACCAAGGCTAATGTATGTGTGCCTTGCCTGAGGAATGTTTTCGTTCCTAGTCTGGCTGGCTGGGAGCTCAGAGTATCTTAGTTAGTTGTTATTGTTTAGCTTACAATGAGTGAACTAAACGTCTAGGGGGAAATTTTGATTTCTGCAGTTAGTCCTGTTTATGTATGAGAATATCCATTGTCAAACTGAAAAAATTCTAAAATACAAAAATAGCTGGGGGGGTTCCCACCTTATAATATGGAAACAACATTAATAAGCATTCAAGATACTTTTCCAGGTATGTAGAGTTATTTTATTATTGTATTTTTACCTTTAGTACACTAGCAAAATTCTATGTGGTCGTTAACAGTTGTTTTTCAGGTAAGAGGGGAGATTTGTTTCTTTCACTATAATGTAAGTTGAAGTCCTAGATTTTGGAGCAATTGAAACACAAGAGGCTATCACGTCATTGTATCTATCTAGAGCCGGCAATTGATACTTATGATTACCTCAAAAAACCCAAATTTCAGATAGGCTGAATGCTAAAGAAATGTGGAAATTGTAACAATTTAAAATGATCATCATGTGATTTCTAGTGAAAAAGTCTATGCTTCAGTTTTATACTAATGCTTCTGCTACTACACAAAGTTAAAATGAAAGTTTAATGCAACTTTTCAAACCAGTGATGAGGGTGAAATAGATTTAAATTCTAGCAGTGCAGTGTGAAATATCTGCTCTTCCTTCCGGCTCTTTCTCTGTTATGCCATAGGAGCAGGAAGGCAACATTAGATCATAGCCACAGTCAAGGGAGGAAAGGCAACAAGAACCTAAGAACTGGGTTTGATTGTTGCAGTGAATTACTTCTAATCTAGGATTAGTAAGAGAATCTTAGGACTAATAACTTCATAGCTTTCATGATGAAAAACAAAATATTCAAGCAGTGGGAAACTGCATTATCAGAAATAAGAAAAGCCAGTCCCACACAGAATTGTTTGGGGGATTTTTTTAGGTATCATGACATTTTTGAGAGTGAACGTTACCAAGGCCAGATTGGTGTCTTCAGTGCTGGGGATTAACAGTGAATGAGTACTTTTCGAAAGCTTGTCTTTCTGAAACCACATGATCCACTTTTATGTCTTTATGTGTGGTGTGGTCTGGCCTTATGAAATTCCTGTTGAAACCACATGAATAATATCTAGATTGGTCCATTGTTATTGAGAAATATTTTTGGGGTCTGAAATTATGTGCAGTATAAAGATTAGATGTCTGACTAGTGGCCATCAATGCTTTTTAAGAAGGCATTCTAGTTTTGTTTTGATTTATAAAGCACAACTGTTATAACAATTTATTAGAACAATTAATGTATTATACATTCTGCAAATATTTATTTGTAAGATTCATATGGTTGCTGTTTCATACTTGCTCCTATAGTAATATTTGAGGGAAAAAGTTAAACAGTTACACATTAGGTTAATTTTAAGTGCAAAATATTCTTCCTGAGGCCAGGCTTTTTTTGATTAAAAAAAAAATTAGGGACAGGAATGTGTTCTGGCTTGGAACCTGAATTTCCTGGGCCTGATTAAAATAAAGTATCTCCCACTGATATTTGAAATCTTTTGAAGTAAAGAAGAGCATTTCATATTTCTGTGGAATAAGGCCATCCCTCTCACAGATGATGGAACCTGCAAATCTGTTACATTTGTGTGGGTTTGTTGTATTTAATGAATGAGCACTAATATGAAGGGCTTTCCCTGCACTTCTGTCCTTGCTGCCATCTCCTGCCATCCTACTCCTGGGTCCCCTGTGAGGCACTGAAGTAATGTTCCTTTTAGGGGCTTTGAAAATTGATTTGCAAGTCCCCTTGCGAAGTATTTGTTAACATGTTGTGTTTGCAAGCAGCATTTAAAAGTTTTTATCATATAATCAAAAAGCTGTAAGTAGCATTTGGTAAAAAGGAAATCTTTGTGACTTGAGAGATTGGTAAATGAAAAGTGACAAAATTCAATGGAAATATTTTAGTGTTCCTGAATCTGTTTCCTGTCAGAGTTAGCAACTGGCATGGTTGAGATGTAAGAACAAACAGAAAAGCTCCCAAACTTTGTTCTTACTTGATCATATAAATAAATGCAGTTTTCATTTGAATGTTTTCAGGCATGCTTGTGAGCAGCATGTTTTGTGCACTGCTAAAATGCTGAGGGAGCAAACTGTGTTTGACTTCAGGTGCTGGTTTGCTGCATGAAGGTGAAGTAATTTACTGGCTGTGTTTTCTGTGGTGATGTCTGTAAGTGACATAAATATAGAGTAACAATTAGCAGTGCTCAGGGAAGCGTTGACACTGATTCCTAGAGGAGATGATTTACTCTCAGTGCTGACCTGTCAATAAACAATGCCAAACTTCACCAAGAAACAACAAGGTTTTAGTGTCTAAGTGCTTTTGTTTGCAAATGTTGCTGAACATTTCTTTCCATCTGGCCCGGGTCCTGGGGGCTTCATGGTTATGCCTATTGATAAAGGCCAGGTGGTCAAGTTTTGGGAGCTGTCTGTCACTCCTTCAGAAATGGGACGTGGTTGTAGTTGAGAGAAAAATAGAGAAACAAAAGGGGTGGGCAGGGGAGCAGAATTCCTCTCATTCCCAGCCCCTTCTCCTGTTCAAGCTCAGCAACACCTGGATGTTCCCTCAGTAATGGCTGCTCTGGGGATTCCCTGGAAGCTGCTGTGAGAAGCAGTAGCCTCTTTCATCAGGCAATATCTCGAGAGTGCTTGGTGAATGCACTGCAGCCTTTCCACTGCTCTGGGAGATGCTTGTGGTAATTGAGCCGTGGTGCCCAGAAAGGGCTGTTTGCTGGGCTTTATCTGAGAGCCTTCCTCTAAAATGACACATTCTCCTTTTCAGGAAAGATGTTCATATAATGTGTGCAGTTACTGGCTGTATGGTGGTGTTAGTCTGGTGTTTGTTCTCACAGCTTGCTAAATACATTAGCTCATTTTTGTATCATGTGAGTCCCTGTCTTGTCTTGGTGTTTCTATTTAATTGAGATGAATTGTGTAGGACAGAAGGCACCTTGTGCACTTTGTCATAAAACGTGCATCTGAAATTTAAACCTGGAATGTTTCCTTACAGAGCACAGACCTCCAGACTTGTAGTAACTTTCAGATGCTCTTCTTAGAGGGATTTACATTAGTGACATCTCTGTCCTCTTGGACAAAAACACCCAAAAACCAAAAGACAGACATTCTTAAATAGAGGAGTAAGGTGTAGAAAGACATTTAACAAAATGCAACTTCAGCGGTGATTAAGATGTGAATTTTATTTAGGTCTAGCACTTAGTGAATCGATGTTTAGCAGTGGAAGCTGTGCCAGAGCAGATTGGGTGAAACCTATTTTCCTGGTTTGAAGATGGTGTAAACTCCACTGGAGGAGGTTAGCTGGTACTTGGCTTTTTTCAGTGTCAGTGAGGTGAACAGGTGGCTGTTTACTAAAGAGGTACTTAGGATAATATTTACTAAGAGAGCAGTGGAGAGAGAAAGCAAACAAATGTTTTGGTTACTCTGGAATTCGTCCCTTGTCAGCATGGGAGGGCAGTGGTCTCAGAGAGAGCAGTGAGGCTGCAGCTTGTTTTCTTTGCCTTACCCACTTTCCTTCCTCAGCTCCTCCCAGAGAACAAGTGATATCTTTTACTCTGATTGTGATGAGTAGATCCTTTGCTAATCAGCTGTAGTGGAAAGCAGATGGTCATGTCTACTCAATAAATTCTCACTAAGACTTCACTGAGGGCTGAATTGACCTTCTTTACATACTGTTTATATATTACAGTGATTCCTTGAAAGTTTATTGCTAGGAGTTGTCCTTTTCATGTTGACTTTTATAAAAGTTTCCAGGTGTTTCAAAAGTATTGAAAGTAAAATGTGTGTACTTAGCAATATTCTATGGAAGTAACTGTAAGGATCTGAGTTTTCCTAAGCTTTCGGTATTCCTCTATGATTTGTTAAAGCTTATTAAGTGATTCAGCTGAATTTGTATCTCTCTCTGCTTGTGAAAATAGTTTTGAAAGAATGGCTTACTTCTGTTCAGGCAATTCATGTATTGCCAGTTCTGCATAGTATCTGATACTGCTTGTTGTCCTTAACTGTCTAGTTTTGAAAACATATTTAAGTGTTTCTGTAGTTTCAGGTTTCCATAATTTTTCTTCCTAAATAAATACAAATAATATATTGCAGACATATTTATTAATTTCAATTTTGAATGTTCTAAAAAATTATTTTAGTGTTTTGTTAACTCTTGATTATTTCACCCATTTCTAGAGATTTAAATGTTTCTGTACAGTGCTTGACAAAAGTTCAGGAGCTTATTAGGCACTGTTATGTTCAGGAGAGCCTTTCCATCACTTTCTTTAGGAACTGAATCAAGCCCATAGCCTGTGTTTTCACTTCCTCTGAAAATAAAGGACTTTCAAATCTTGATAGTGTATGGGACTAAACAGAGAAAATCCCAACTGGCTGTCTCATCAAAATCACAGACTAGAAATGCTTCATTCTTGTCAAGGTAGAAAGGCTGTGAATTTGCATTAGATGGAAATAGTGAATCTGTAAACAAGCTTTGCTTTGCAGTCACTGTGAAAATAAAGTATGAAATCTTGGAAGTAGTAACCAAATAGTGGGATTTTTGAGCAATATATTGAGCAAGAGGGGGAGCACATCAGTAACTGTTTTCACTGCTGCTTTTTCAAAACAGGATGAGTAATTAAAAATTAAAAGCACTGCCTACCATTATTTTCCGCCTTCTTTTCCAGAAAAAACCTCTTCTAGCTATGATACCCTATACATTGGATGAAGAGTACTTAGACCAGAAGTGTCACAGTTATTGCATTATTTGAAAGTTTACAGCTTATTTTAGGTTGTTGTATTGCTTACAAGTAACTTTATTGCCTTGATAAGACAGGTGAAAAATTTAATAAATATATGCTGAACATACAAGTTAAAATTTTACTTACAATTAGGTGCTCAACATGTAACTGTATCCAATTAAGAGGAAGATAATTGGCTAAAAGCCGTGGGCTTAGGGTAGCACACAGACATGTATTCAGAATAGACCTCTGGAAAGTATTGAAGTGTTGGCTAACCCAAGAGAAGTGGAGGAATGTTTTGCTCTCAATTAGTCCATGTAATTGGCTGGTGTCAGAGCAATACTGTAAAACAGACCTGCAATGTGACACCCATGAATGAGGAGACCTACCTTCAATCTTAGACACTAATTGAGGTCAAATCATGTAACTGGAAAGCTTCTGAGCTAACAGCAGTGTCAATTAGATTTCCTAATGCAGATCCTACAGCATTTTATTGTCAAAATTATATAAACTTACCTGTTACTGGCTAGAGCTCGGTTTCCCTGAAAAAAAAAAAAAGAGGTCTAGTAGCCTCTTTTTTAAAGAAAACTATTTGGTGAATATAAAACCAAAAAAGTCTGGTTTACAAAACCCATGTGCAAGCTGCTGGTTACCCAGTTATTCTCGGCATGAGCTAGAGAAATGCATCTATAGGAAACAAAGATACAAAAAGCACAGTGTGGTATGAAGATGTGCAGTTTGTGTGACTGTGTGTTGTTCAATATACTTAGGGAGCATTGTGATTGTGTTTTTAAGATAATGCCCATGTAATCAAGCATAGCACATAATACTGTGATCAGCATTCTGCAGCTAATTCAACCCTTTGCAGTCCTCAGTAGAAAATGAGCAGGTTTATGCCTGGAGGTAGCTATAAAATAAATACTGGAAATGACCAGTGTACATAACTTCAATTTGAATAGAAACAAAGTAAAATCAACTGTAAAGTGAGAGAGTTTATTGTCTTACATAGTTGCCATGGCTTTAATTATGTATTTGTACTGTACTGGTGATGTCTGCAGTGCTTCTTGTAGGAACAGGATCCTTCCAAAGGTTTTAAGATCAGGATTTCATTCTGTGAAAGTCTGTATTAACACACCATTGACATTAGAAAGGCAAAAGTGTTTTGGAAGAAGATTCTTTATAAGACCAGCATAAAAATGACACTACTAGCAAATGTGAAACATGCTGTTAGATTTTGGACTTTTCAAAGACATGGATTTTGAGATAAATGTGCAATAAAGCCTGTGTTTAATCTAGAAAGAGGAGCAGTATTCTACTGGTAAAAACCAGAAGGAAAATAAATTGCATCATCTATAACCTTTGCAGTCATAGGCTCAGTGAACAGAACATCAAAACCAAATGTAAGGAAAACAAGCCTCTGTGTTCAATTTACCTAGTGATATCCGGCCTTACAAGAAGCTTTAAGTATATTCATTCTTTAGCTCCAGTGTGAAAAAGTTAGTACTGAGCTCAGTCTTCAATGGATGAATATATTTAGGGGAAAAAATTGCTTAAAGCCAGATCCACAGTCTGTCAAAGTGACTGGAAATAGTCCCAGAGACTCCAGGGACTGTAGATCAGGCTCTCTTAAACATGTAAATGAAAGTTTGATTGCATTGGGTGAGCAATATTTCTGTTAATCATCCAGCAAAATAGATCTGGTTATTTGGAACAGCAAATAGTCATTTGGTTCCTGACAGAATACAATACATGTTTAAGCATATCAAATGTGTTTGGAGTTAGGGAAGGAAGAACCTCAAGATGTTTGGGTTTGGTTTGGATACACATCCAGAGCCTGCATGCTTTGCTAAAGCTCCTCAGTCTGCACCAATGACTTGCTGAGAAATGAGCAGCCTTGCCAGGCTCGTCCAGTGCCGGGGAGCCAAAAGTGCCAGAGCAGCCAGGATGTTGGTTAAAGGAATGAGGAACTGCGGGGCAGTGACAGAGGCTTCTTGGAACAAGTGTCTTTTAGAAAGGGCTCAGCTTCCCAAAACACCTGTGTAAAGAGAAAGGTTTGGCACAAACTCTGCTTGCATGCAGGAGGCTCTCTGAGGCCATTGTCCCTCTGAGATGTCCTCCTCTCCTGCTGCAGGTGTGGCTCTCCGGTGCCCTGGGGCTCCTGTGGGACTCTGAGCTTTGGTGGCAACATGGAAATTTCCATTTTGGAGTAGCGTGAAAATTTTTCAGGTGTCTTTCTTCAGTTTCCTTTTAGATGTGTGGATGTGCATGGGGGCATGAAAGAGGGATGGTGGAGAATGAAATCTAGAGTTTTCTTTGTTTTCCAATCCTGCCCAGTTTAGGGTCTTCCCCAGTCTGGTTTGATGGCTTCATTTTCTCTCCTTGCTGGGTGCTTGAGAATGTGAGAAGTGCTGATGTCCTTTCCCTTGCTAAAATTAGGAAACTGCAGTTTTGTGTCTGAGAGAGTCTGACTATGGTTGGGCATGATGAAAACTAGGAGGTATGAAAAACTGATATGGAGACAAAACTCCCCATGTTATGCTTGCTTGCTTTCTGCTGGAAAAAATCCTTACTGCAGGAGGAATATGAAATAAGGAGATTGAATCCTCCAACGTATTGCGCTTGCATAGTTCAAATGATGCTTTATTCTGCTGCCAGTGCAAAATACCAGTGATTTTCTGCTCGTGAGAGAGCATGGCTCATAGGAAATGGTACCTCATGGAGCTTATGTTGACAAAATAAATGAATTCCTATTTTCCATTGAGGGGAAACTGGCCCAATGGAACAACTGACATACCTTAACTCAGAGATTGTGGCTGGAGTTATGTTTGAGTGTGTGCACTCATACTAAATTTGTCACTTAGAGCTGGGATGATAAGTCTGACAACTCATGGAGTTTTGTCAAAGCCATGACAGAATCTGCACCTGATTTAGAGAAGTTTTGCTCTACTGGGAATTCCTTTTCTCAAACAGAAACCACCCAAATAAATTTTATTTGATAGCTAATTAGAGTATAAGTAGATAAATATGTATCTAAGGACAGTGGATTAACCTGAGGATATAAAATGAAAAATTGGTTCCTTGATTCCTTTTGAAAAGGACTGTAAAAATCATCATTCTGAAGACCGCTGTCATCTTTTAAAGGCCTGGGTGCATGTGTGGGTTTTTTTGTTTGTTTTTAAGGGGAGGAGTAGAAGTCTTCTTTGGCAAGGTTTCTTTGTCTAAGAATCTCTGATTCGGAATGTTGTGCTTTAGCTATCCTGGTGCCTGGTTCTGTGCCAGGATTTATCAGGATGGAGGATGTTCTCAGTGGTGGTGTGCTTTTTGCCATTAGCAATGGTTTTTCCTAATAGGGCAAGTTTATAAAGCTCATTACCATGAAGGGAATAATGGGAAAGGAAGTTTCAGTGCGCTTTTTTTGTTTGCCTTTTTAAAAAGGGAGACGGAGACAAAGGATGGAGTTAATATAAAATCCTGCTCTCCAGTTAGCCTAAAAGATGACCTGCAGTTTTTGGAATTACGGTATGTTCAAAGATATGTCACTGAAATAATGTAATGCCACAGACATTAGGCCATAATGACCTAAAAAAGTATGTGTTTAGTAGTTTGCAGCTGGAGTCAAGGAAGGAGCAAAACCGCTTGAAGTGAGCCAGACCCGCACATTCTGAAATCCATTATTACATTTAGAGCACTGGCTAGAGAAAATATCCCTAGCTAACAGTTTGCCTTTGGTTTAGATTAAATGTCACGTGATTCACGGCCTGCGAGGGTGCAAGAAGAGCTTTGACAAAGGATTTCTGATTTTTTTATGTAGCTATCAACTGTGATCTGAAAGATCACAACTGTGGTCCCCATCAATGGTGGTCTGGAATTTTAGGGGATGGGGGTTTTGTTTTGGGGATTTTTTAGCAAAGAGAAAGAACCTGAGAGAAAAAGGAATTGATATGGACTACCCAGAATAGGTAAAAGTCTTCTGAATGTCTTCAAATACTTCCTGATGATCAGAAGGTCTAAATAAGCATAGCTATGTGCTCAGTAGTTTACTGAATTAGGGATTAATTCATGAATACCTTAAATGTCAAGAGTCTGATAAGGCCTTATTTATTGTTAATCTTTCCTGTGCACCTATGCAATCCTCCTGGTGAAAACAGCAGCATAAAGAGCCAAAGTCTCTCTGGTGGCCACATAGTTTCCCTGGTGCCTGCATTAGCAGTGGGAAAAGCCAGGATTTGAGATCTATTAATTGCCAGTCCTGTGCTCTAACAGCCAGATTATTTTCCTGACAGGGCATGTACCTGTTTTAGTGTCTGCTTTACCAGTGCTTAGCATGATACATCCAGGATTTAACAGCAAAACTTTCTTCTAGAGTTATTTTTTTGTCTATGTTATTTTATTCTTCCTCACAACAGTTTTAGGTGTGTGTACCTAACAGCTGCATATTGGTGTCTTTCTGCACTTGCTTATAAGAGAAACCAATAAGCTAACACTCTTGCCTGCCTTGGTGTGAGGTAGTAACCACTTAATGACAAATTTGAGGTGTTTCAAAGCACCTACGATTGCCCTGCTCCACAAGAGAGTACAAATTTTAGTTTGAAGCTTTTGCTGGAGAGAGATCTGCATTTTAAAGAATCCCACAGTTTGTTCCAGAGACATTGGCTGAGCTAAGGGACCATCTATTCCTACAAATCTGGCCTGTTTTCCTGTATCAAGTCAGACTTACTAGCAGTTATCCCAAAAGTGAAGGTGGTATGGAGAATTAAGTCAAAAAGTGGTTCTGATGTGGCTAAAAAATATCCACTTTGACTTTTTTTTTCCCTTTGGAATGTTGATGCTGTGGTGTTTGGGTGTTTTGAACACAAAATGTTTTGTTTCCTCCACAGTAGTCTGGTCTCCGTATGTTAAGCAATCCCATGGATAGTCTGTTCCAGAACATCTTTGGCTAATAAGAAGCTGAAAGATAAGCCTTGTGATAATTGATAAGTCATTAGCTGGACTCTAGTTCATCAGATAAGGCAATTAATGGTTTCACATTTCCTTAAAAGTGGCAGTGTTGGGCTTAGTCACTCCAAGATGTAGGATGAGGAATTGTTTTGCAATGCAGTTTGAATGCAGTACAGATTTACATCCAAGTGTGTTTGTTTCTGCAATACATACTTTGGCTTTTCAATCATTTTTATTGACTTTGAATATTCAATTGAATGCTTGTGTTATGAAGAATTAGTATTTCCTTCACTCAGGTTTTGTATAGCAGGAGCTGTTGTTGTTTGTTCTCATTTCTCTTCCATGCGAAATGTAATCAGTGGGCTTTCCCATTGAAGAGGTATTTCACTTTTTTTCACTATTTAGGTGTTAGAAATATTATGATTTTAATGTCATGGAATCAAGCTATTCCATAACTAAATTACAAATGAAGAAAAAAAATTTTTCAGAATTCATTCCAAATTTCTTAGGAATTTATTTATAAATTTGAAATTGACATTTTTTCAGCTGGTTGGAATCAAAATTGTCATTTACCTTGTATGGTATAAAAGTTCAAAACACAGTGAAGACAGTAACATAGCATGACTGGTACATTCAGAGTTCTTAATATCGGTACTGAGAATTTTACTGAGAATTGTGCTTCAAACACAGATTGAAGTGCTGAATCTTTGAGGCAGTGTTTATTAGAACTGGGTCTTTATTTCAAAACATTAATTGAACTGAACAGCTATGAAATGACAGTTTTAGTGAAAACCTTGAGTCTTGCAATAGTATTTATGGAAAAAGTAACTTTTAATGAAGGAATGAACTAAGTTCTAACACGACTTGCGTCAGGAGATTTGTGAGATTGACTGTGTGTAGCTAAGGTGCCATCACAGCCACTTCGAGTTTGCAGTGGAACTGCAGCCTTCGTCCTCCCCTTCTGAAGTGAGTGATTAGGAGCAAAGACAATAAGTTGTTTTGAGTGTCTGTTTTGTTCTTTTTGTGTTGCTCCAATCTCTGGGATTTTAAAACACAATTGATGTGTGGAATTGAAGCTCAGTCTCCCAAAGGACCAGTCAGAAGCTGTGATCTGTAGCAGGTCCCTGGCACAGAAGATGAGTGCTCCATCCAGTCCTTCCATCTTATCCTAAGGAACGTCCCTTAGTGTTTCATACTGGGTTTGATGAATGAGTGTTTTGCATTGAATAAAAATTCCTGCTGATTCTTAGTCTAACTGGTTTTGGAAAAGACTGCACAAATGGTACACAAATTCCTTGCTTACAGTGAAGCGAAGATAAGAGAGGAGATAACATCCCAGCTGAATTGAAGGATGAAGTCTGGTGGCATTGCTGTTGAAAAGCAGACCTATTTTTAACCTGTTTCTCCCCATCCATAAGGGTGAGAGCTTGCTTGAACCAGCAGGCAGGTCAACAGCATTGTGACATGAGTCACTGAAGGCTCAATCTATACCTCAGTTTGAAACACTCCTTTGGGAATCCTACAAACATTTTGTTCAAATATTGAGTAATTTTTGTATAAAATATATTATGGTCACCAACTATCCTATGAGGTGATTTTCTGGGAAGATAATAATATACCATGCTTAATTACTGTAGCTGCTTTAAACCTGTGTCTTTGAGAGTAAAAAATTCCATCTGGTATTCTGTGTATGAATCTTAAAGGCTAAGCACATAAAGATTGTCATTTGTAGTGGGGAAAGTGGATACCAAGTGCACAAGCTGCTTCTCTGCCAGTGTAAAGTGTAGCCTATGTCCAGAGGGCAGATAAGGATCATGCTTTATTAGCATACAACTTAAGGAGTTAATTGCAGCGCTTAAGAGAGCTGATAGCATCTCAAACTACAGTCTTGAAAGTGTCAGAGGAAGAATAACAGTAATATGACTGTTTGATTTAAAGAGATGGGAACACATCCCCTACTGATAAAAGCCAACATTGCTGGTGTTGCCAGAGTTCAACTTGCCGTGCAAGGCAATGTCAGAAGCTACTTAGAAGAGTTTGAAGCCTATCATAGCAGGAGCCTACTAATGTATGTCTAGACATGTGTTAAAGCTCCCGTGTGATTCAGCATTGAAGGTACAGCTGTTACATGAATAATAACTTCTTTTTATAAATACTGTACTCCTGAGGTAATTCCTTTTGAAAGAGTTGGAACATCCTAGAGAAATTGACAACTGAAAGGTGGCAGAATCTGACCTATACTTCCTAATTTTGAAAGGCAGTTCCAAAGGTAATGTTCCATTTTGCTCTCACTCTATCTGAAAAGCACATTGTTCGGAATGTAATATAATACAGCTCCATTCTTAAATGATGCCTATGAAGTCATTTGCACTATGCTGAGGGCACTGAGCTTCCTAGGGCAGCGAGTGAAAGAGAAGACAGAAAGGAGAACAGGGTGGATGGAGATATTGTTGATGTTACTAAAAATGTCTCAAGGTCTGTCAGGTGCACACCTGCCATTGGGAAGTCTGGAGACAATGCCTTATAGCTGGTGATGAGGGCTAGATCAGCTGAGGGACAGAAGTGTAAACACTGGCTTTTAACTCTTCAAACTGTACTCACTGACAATTTTATTGCAGAGAAAACAGGAAGAAAAAATAGCAATATACTCTTCTATTTAAATTAGTAATTTGTAGCAGCAGCTCTTGGGCAATCCCAGTTTAAAATCCTTGTGCCAAAGCTTGGTCTCACCATGGCCCTGTTACATCAGTACATAGTGACTTGTAGTAAAGAGTGGCTTCATCTTGCTCTTCTTGGAAATAAGGAAGACATTAGCAGAATCACAGCCCTTTTCCAAGGCTTCTTGTGGGCCAGAGCACCTGTGTATCACCCTTCACACAAGGCTGAGCAAAAATGTTCAGTGTCAGCCTACAGCAGAAGAGCTTTGAACCTTTTATAATCTTCAGTAAGGTAACACCTCTTGTTCTAATCAAGTGCCTTAAAAAAATTTTGTTCAGTCTAGGATGACATAAAAATTTAAAGAGCTCTCTGAAATGCACACATTTCTAATTAACAAGGGAATAATCTCCTTCATTGCTTTTTCCCTTCAAAACCAGACAATTCCTAAATTTCATTTTTATTACCAAGTGCTTCGGGCAGTGATTATTCACAGTGACTTCTGCTGTTCTCTTTGCGTCTCCCAGATCAATTCATACCGAGAATTCACTGGAGCACTGTTGTCACTATTTAATCCTCAGCATAAACTTGCAGGAAGGTAGCAGGAAAGTGCCCAAGCCAACTTCAAAAGGCTGTCACTTGAAGAAGAAATCCACCGTCTTTGCAGCAATTAATGACAATAGAGGCACGCACCTGTGGTGGGGAGCTTTGGCTCAAAGAAGCTGGTCTAAAAAACCTTTAAGCACTGAGGATTTCTAGTCTTAGATTTGAAGAACTGACAGAAATGACCTGTTCACCTCTGAACTGGTGACCTACAGGTGGGAAGAAGTATTGTTAGAGGCGTGTAAGCAGAATGTAAGGCTGTGTTGTTTTGATGTTTAAGCTATCCATTTCATCTTGGTGCAAAGAATAACAAAGAGGCGCTCTGGCTTATGAAAGGCAGAGCTGCACTTGAGTTAGCTCAGCTACGAAGCTAATTTTTGCAAATATTTTTACAATCTGCATGGTGGAGATGTGTTAATTTGTTTCCCAATTCAAAACCCAAGTCAAGGATTTTAAGACTCCTACTGTCTTTATATGTGTTCTGTAGTCTCTAAGTCTTTTTAAACTTAAGTAACGCAATTCTGTTTTAAAAATTAATGACGCAGAACTCTGTTATTGACTTCAATGGCAGGAGTTTCAAGACCTATTATTGTTCAAGAACCTCGATTCTTGTGGATTGTGTTACTAGAGCACAGCAAGGTGGTGCCAGGGAAACCACGTGGCAGTGAAGCTCACTGCAGAACAGTTCTTTTAGGAGCTGTTGCTCATTAAGGAACTATTGACAACCAAAAGCCAGGGAAGGCATAAGCCACCTTCCCATGGGAGCTGGTAGCAGTCAGCTGCTTCAATATGGTATGTTCATGCTGGATGCAGCTATTATTAATATTCCAGGAGGCATTAGAGGAGAATTGCAGCAGTAGTGTGTTGCCAAACATGAAGGTAAGAATCATCACTGTTTTCTTCAAGTGCTTGAGATTGGCAGAAATCTCCTAAATGGCCCCACTGAAAGATTTTAAATTGGGTAGGAGGAATGGGGAGAAGGAGATGTATGACCATGGGGAATTTGGCTAGTGGACTGTTTTAGGATGGCATAAAAATTATGAAACACACAGGTAAAAAACATGAAGAGTCATTCTGTATATGCTATCTAACATGCAGTGTTTGCTATTAAAATGTTTGTTTGTTTCCATAAATGGGAATGCAAAATTCTCCATAACCTTCTATGCCTGGGGAGGCAGACATGCTGAGCATGGTGAGCCATGCCATGCACATTGCTTGGGGCAGAGCCAGTAGATGCCAACACGAGGCTGATTAGTGCCTAAGAACTGCATGAAATCCAGCAGTTGTGTGAAGTAGATTTTAAATGTTTTACAGGGTGACTGATCATTGCTTCATGTATACTCTTACTTATACAGTGCTCCTCAGGATCAGCAAGTAAAATGTTCCAGGTGTGACAGAATATTTATCCGATAATAAAGAAAAGAAATTGTTTCTAAAGTATACTTCAGTGTTCAGGATCTCTTAGATCCTGAACCCATAGCCTCTTGTGCAAAATATTTGGTATTTTTCACCAAAGAAGCCTATATTTTTTTTATGTGACAATTCACCGGAAGGGATAAAAGGCTCACAAATAGATATCTGCATTAGTAAGTAAAATTCAATTTTATTTAAGCATTAGCTACCAGTTGCTGCTTAGAAGTCATGTTCCAAACTGAATTAAAATGGCAAAAGTGTATAACACCTGTGTTCCCAAAGAGTTACCAAGTTTTATAGGATACACAAAAAAGTCACATGAAACTGGAGTAGCTAATTTCAAAATCATTTTAATAATGACTGATCCATTTGAATTTAAGCAGATGAAGGATAAGCTGGAGCAGAGATAAACTGAAAGGCCATGTGCCGAATCCCTTCATTATCTACGTTACTAGAAACTACTCTGCTTTAGCATCTGCTGTCTCTTTTTTGCTATCTCCCTCTTTAATTTTCCTAAATGGCTGGTGCACTGCTGCTGAGATAAGGTATTTAATATGGGAAAGGATTTAGATGTTCCTACAAGACCAGTCTAGGCTCCTTTTTTTTTTAAATGTCATCTTGATTTGTGCTTTTTTCTTCTCTCTAAGTAATAGGCATAGGGATTATGAAATGGATCTGGAAGCTAAACTCCACTAACAAAATCCTTGTATCCATTGGTAACATAAATAACAATTGGTTCATAGTACAATAATTCCAGATAGCAACCACTATGACAAGATGCATAAACTAAACCTCGTATTAGGTACATTACTTCTAAAATAGACATTTCAGAAGCTGTAGGGCTACATATACTTCATGTGAAATCAAGTTATCTAATTTAACTTATTTATGACGTTCTTTATATAAAAAATCACCCCATAATAGATACATACCTGCTCCTTCCGTGTCTTAAAACTCATCCTGTAGCAATCCCATGGACTGACTCAAGTACTGACGTTCAGTTTCTGCCCCAGGAGTGTACATTTAAGGGAGCAATCCTAATAGGAAGCCACATTCTGGCATCTTTACAAATGTTGAGTAGCATCTCCCTCCAGACATCCTTTGCACGTGGCTGGGGGACACCCTTGCACAGAGCTGGTCTGCAGGGCACAAAAGGAGGTGTCCACACATCTTTTAGTGTGATCAGAAATGCATTTCTGAAGTTGGTCTCTCATCATCCCTGCTCACTCTGCATTGATTCAATTCACAGGCCAGTCTTGGAACAGCTCACAAACAAACATAGAAAAATGTGTTTCAGAAATGCAATTAAAATGCTCCAGCCATAATTGGGTGTTCAGCTGTGGGGAACAGATTAGAGCCAGTCTGAAGTAACACCTTCAGATTGAGTTTAATGTTGACAGAGCATCAGCTTCTTCACCCTGCAGACCTTTTCCTATTGTTCAGCTAAACTTGCAAAGGCAGATAGAGCTCAGGGGTAACAGGAAATGCAAAGGCATTACAGCAAAGTGTTCACATTCCAAATAGCTCATGTAACTTGAATTCTAGTCCTTATGTTTGCATATCATGGAAGTCTTCAATGTCACAATCACCCATTGAGTTGGTCTGCAAAATTTCTTGCTACAGTCAGTGCATTCCATTGACTTTTCCTGGGGAAGGAGACAAGCAATTCAATATTTCATTGTCAGCTTCAGGACATTTTTAAAATTCACATATGTTTGTTGCTGTAGAATATGTTTTTCTCTAACTTTTTGCTTCACTAATGGGGAGGAGCATTCTGGTGTTAGCAGCATAAATCAGTGACAAAGTGCCCAGTACCTTGGATCCAGAGGAGAATGAGGTAGGCAGTTTCTATGAGGATTCTCACATCTGCACTGAGCAGTGCTCAGGCTGTGGATCGGAGAGCTCAGAGCACACTGCTCTGAACTTCCAGCGTTGGGAAGGACAGGCATGAGAGGCTGCAGGAGTAGTCTTTGCTGCATTTGGAGGGTGCTAAGACCCCCAAAAGAAAAGCATGGAATTTACAATTCCCACCTGAGCTAAGATCTCTGTGTGGTGCTGTGTTTCATCTAACAACTCACCTTTTGGTGTAACCCACTAGGTACTTATAACCCTACAACTGAAAAACAGCATTGAAGACTTGTTCAGATGGGCAGAAGGACTGAATGATCACCTGTGCACAGGTCTGAGGGTGTTTAACCAGTCAGGTACACTTGAAACTCCACAGCTTGAGTCTTGTAATAGATATTTTAAACCTTTTGGTTTAAAGTGTAAGCTAGTAGGGCAGATGGGGAAGGAAGGACAGGGAAAGATCTGATTCCTGAATAAAGTCTGGAAAGCTGAGAGAAATGATGTTGGTAAGTAGAGAATGCCAGAGCACCGGAATGAAGTCGGGTCACATAACACAACAGCACTACAGCAGTTACTTGATTTTCCTGAATAGTGAGCCACAGGGTGGAGAGTTTACCCCACAAAAGTGTGGGGTTTTTATACCTAGCATCTTTATCAACAGCTTGCTCAGAAATTAAAATGAAGAGTTTAATCTCCTGGTTTGCTATAGAAGCAGCTCTTCCAGTGCGTGAAAGAAGCATAAGCTTGCAGTAGCCTGTTCTGGAAATTCTCTGGTACCTTTCTGTAGCTAGAGGGAGGAAATTAATGGCTGCAGCTGCTAATTCTATAGCATTCTAATGAAAACTTTATTTTTATTTAAACTTAGCTTTTATGGGCTTCCTGCTTGTGAATAACACTTGGTAGGAAAATTATCCTAGTTGTTAAAGTAGTGTGGACAGGCAGATAATTTCAGAGACTTGATCTCAGTTTCTCCCTGGAGGGAGAAAATTAGGGATAAAACATCCAGAATTGGAAACTTTAAGGTTGACTGCTACAACCAGTGCTGCTTATAGGCACCTTCAGAGTTGTGTTGCAAAGCAAAATATTTTCCTCACTGCAGCATATGAAGGACTTCTGTTGTAATGTCCTGACCCAAGATTTTTTGTGTCATGTGTGATCAATCCCTAACCCAGACATGCAGAGTACAACCTCTGCTCCAGAGTGAGCACAGTTTCTGCCCTTCATTTGAAATGAGCGTTATTCCCTTTTCTATGAAATTACACTGGCTAAGTCTTAATAATTTGTGGATAATCATTGTCAAGGTGCTTTTTACATTTAGTATGTGGAGACTTGAATTTATGTCCACTGCAGAAGCTGATACACAATGCAGTCCATTACTGGGAACTGTATGTGCCCCTCCATACACCTGAGGAACATCTCCTTTATGCTGGAGTTCAGGCTATGAACCTGTGCACCTGAAGAATATTGGGTTTAAAGTATAGTTCAGGCTATGTTGATGAAAATAATTAAAGAGCACTTGAATCTTACAGAGTGAAGGCCTCTAGCAAATGTTGATTGTGATGATAACATAAAATGCTGGGAAGCAAATTTTTTAGAAAAGTTTTTAATAATCAGAACTCAAGGTTTTGAATATTAGATATTTATACGCAGCTCGAGTAACTGTTGTTTTTTACAAGAAGAGCAGATGTAAATAAAGGGGTTTTTCAAAGGTGTAGTCTGCTATTGACAAAAGAGTTCTATGGCAAGATATGCGGGAGAGGTGGATCCAGTTGTGGACTGGAATTGCTGTTTAGTGTTTTCATTTGTGAGAAGTTATCCCAGGCAATCAGCCATCTCCTTAGCTTTCAGATGAGGGTGTTTTGAGGCGAGTATCAAAAGATAACTGCAGAGACAAGCACTGACACAGATCTCATTTACACTTGCCTTGGAGCTGAGAGATGAGTGTTCTCTAAGGAAACTGAGCAAACGAAAGCAGAAGAAAAGACTGGAAAGTAAAACATGAGGTTATGAGGGAAAATTAAAGAGATACGAAAGATCATTTAGTCAAATCTTGTGGGTTTAGTATAATACCACAAATACAATGCTCTGAGCATTCTGAGGCCTCCTTCTTTATAATTCTACACCGTAACATGCTGAATTTTCACTTGTGTGGTTGAGATACCTTGGAGTCACCTTGATCTATTTTACAGCTTTACTTTCACTATTTTATGTAGGTTGTTTGGGTCTTTTTGGCTTTTATCCTCCTGTGATGGTAGAGTTGTCAGAATACAGAAAAGTTAAAACAAGATGCACTCTCAATCTTCATGGAAATTCCAGCTGTTTTCTGCTTTTGTTCCAAACTAGTGGTGAAATTGTTCAAAAACCAACACACAGGGCTGAATGTCTTTAAAACAGCTTTGTCTTCTGTTGAATTAATTAACAAAGTAAGTATGCTTTCAGTATTTCTCATTACTGCTAATTCTAGGACTGTGTTGCATATTAATAAGTAGAAGAAAATTTCAGTGAAAAGGTAGGAAAGTGTCTTAACATTAGAAGACTATAGGTCTTGAATTTGCTTTGAAAGTTTGTATCTTTGCCTAGGAGAGAAAATAGTATTGCATCAGGATTCTGGTAAGGGATTTGTGCTAGGCTGTCTGAGGATACAGTCAGTCTTCATGTTATTAAAATTATTGAAGCTTGAACAATTTATCCTAGCAGTGCCCAGCTTTTCTCTTGAAGTTTTGAATACTTCCCTGTAATTGCCCAGAAGAGTAAATCTTTGGAATGCTGTGGGGTTATGTTCTTGCATGAGGTGCACTTGAGGAAAGTGCACCTCAAAAGAGAAGCCAATATTTGTAATGGGATAGCGTCAGAGCTTTCAGAATGAGCACTGTACTTTGCTTGAGTTCGTGAACTTAAATGCACAAGAGTTCTAGCTACAGGAATTAGTATAAAGACTGAGGAGGAAATAAAAACTGGACATGAGCAGTCTTGTTTATGCAGTTAACCACAAGTCAGAGATCACACAAAAAGGGGTAGTTAATACCACTGTGATTCTAATTGGTGGCGAGGCCTGGCCTGTGGTTGTTTAGATCTTCTGTTACGATGAGTCTTCTGGTAAAACCACATGAAGTCCTAAAACCTGGTAACTTAGCCTAAAAGTCCAGAAAACCAGTTCATTTCTGCTGTCCAGTAATTCACTGCACTAAGAGAGCAGAGAGGGGATTAAAGTGAGTTTTGTCATAGAGATCTGTATATGCTAGATGTGTGTGTTCACTTTTGTTTCATTGACCAAGTTACAGACTCTATCATATCCTGCCCTTTTAGCTATCTGGTGATTATTCTTGAAAAACATGTTATTAATCTTTGTCTAAACTACTTACCTGTAAATTCAGAATAATTTTATCTAAGGGGCTTTTGAACACAAATTAGTGTTTAAAAACCACTAGTTCCCAATAATATTCATGTTTTCAGAAAGCTGTTCCCATAAACATTTATCTGCAAAATGCTGCTTGTTCCAAGAGTTTTATTTGGTTGTGCATTTTTGCTTAGCATTTGTTAGCATATGAGTTTTCAGAGTCCAGCACTAAGGCAGCCAAGGGTAATTGCTCTTCAACTGTTGCTATTATTTTACTTGAGATTTCTCATTATGAAATGCTCTTAAATCAGTGTCTGTCAAAGAATCGGATTAGTGTCTGATTAGATCTGTCAAGTTTCATCTTCCAATATGTTCTGTGCCAGATTTGGATTTGAGAATGAATACTTGGAGTATTAGAAGTTAATATATGATACAATTGAAAGCTCTGTTGGGTAATTACATTTTTCATTTTTAATTTGTTACCCTAACAAGTACAGTAGGGCACAAATGAAAGGTTCTAATAGAAAATTTACTACATGATGTCATGTGCTGCATCCCTCCCAGAAGAATTCATGTTAATTGTCACACAGTCTTGCCAAAATCATGAGCAGTGTGCAATAATGAAGTCCTAATAGCAGACAGCTGGGTTTAAAGGCACATACCCAATGGCTTTAGTATTTTTCAAGGAAGTTCCTCCTGCAAGGGCTCTGAGCTCCTGCCTGACCCACTGAGGGAAGGGATGCTCCAGCAGCTCTGCAGAGCTCTGCAGTCTCTGCACGTTCGGTGTGTGGCAGGAAAGGGGCAGTGCATCCTTCTCTCTCCCAGTTTCCCTCGACTGCCTGGCTGAGCCCAAGCCAAACGTCTGCCTCTGTGTTAAGTTGAACTGCATCACAAATTTCTAATTATCCCTTACCTTCTATTTTCCCAGGCTATGGCCCTGGGAAGACCATTCTCTGATGCATATTTGTTTATAAATGGGTCATTTCCATGTGCCTTTGACCAGTTGGTTTCAAAACCAGTTCAGTTGGTTTCAAAACCTAAGCTGCGTGTGGAGGAGTCAGTTTTCTACCACACTGCAGACCTATTCACTCCCTTTCTCTCTTAGGGTGAGGAACCTACCTCAGTAAGTATCTCCTTTTCCTGAGACTACTGACTTGTGGATCATAGTGAAATTTGTGAGGTCAGCTTCCTACTAGTCAGTTTGTTCAGCTTCACAGCTCATAGTCCGGGACAGAGAGAAGGGAAGCTGTGACCATTCTTTTGGGATCCTAAAGAAAACCCATTTCGAATATACCAGGTCACCTGCTGGTGCATTCATGCTGTGGAGAAGTAAACTCTGCAGGTAGATGTATTCAGCGGTATGAGCATCAGTTCATAGATCAATTCCTTCCCTATATGTGGCATTTGATTTCTCACTGCCTGCTTACCTATCACCTGAGAGGGTGACAATTTTTATTAGTATCTACATGCAACAGCCCTGAATGGATTTATTTGGAAGCTCCATGTCAGTTTTCTGTTGCCAATCCTTACCTGTTGCTGTGTTGATTACACTTTGGAGGAAACTAAAACCTTGTACTCCAAAACCTTTATGGGAGCTGTCCACCCTAGAAGAGTGACAGCTGTCCCTGCAGGGTGAAGCTGAGTGGAAAGTGATGTCAGGGCATATTGTCATTTGCAGAGAGAAGTCCATATGTCCCCTGAGTCTGCTGTGGCAATACCTTCTGTGCTGCAGTGACAAGTGAGTAAGTATGCAGAGGGAAGCAATGCCCTGAGGAACAGTGTGTGCATCCTGGGTGGAATTTTGCACTGGGTGTTGTAAAAGGATATACAGGTGCAGATTCAGTGGACTGCTTGGGGAGGTGGTGGCAATCCAACACAGACGTTGCTCCTGAGCGGGGAAAAGCCCAGCTATTTCGTGCTCCAGAAACAGAACTGACAGCCCCTGGAGAAGAAAACCTCTTTTGGCATGGCAGCCAAAATAAGACTTCTGTTTAAACACTAATAAATACAGGGCATAAAGGGAACTTGTCAGTAGGATGGTGAAGGTCCAGGTGGCAGGTGCAGATTGCATGCTTTGCCATGGGGAGAATTATGCTGCTGAAATCAGTGGTAATGTTAAATAGAAAATGCTCCCTGGGCATTAGTAGATTTCTCTAGGTCAACTGAAATATTTGAGAGATAGACATAGATGGGAATATCTGATAACCTTTTTTAAAATTTCTAAGTAGCAAGTGAGCATAGTGTACTCTCTACTTTGGGCAAATCAATCCCTTCCTGCACCACCTACATTAGGAGATGGCTTTCAGCCCATGGTATCTCCAGGCTCTTATGCTCTTTGACAAGGACAGCTATCACAGTTTTATACATTGTGTTTGTCAAGGCAGTGAACATGCAAGGTAGAACAATGTTAAATCAGCTCAGGCAGAATATTTTGCTACTTCTTCTTTCCCTCTATAAAGAATTCTAGCGTAAACCTGCCATGTTGCACACATTGTCTTAGCTATGCACACTGTCCTACTTCATAGTTTTCTTTTAGTGTATTGGTAAATGCTCAAGCAAAACAATATTATAGCAGGGAATGCAACAATTGGTTTCTAAGAGATATCCCAAAATGAAAATGATAAAGCAGCAACTCCACTGTCAGAGGCTTAGTTGTATAAACAAAAGTTAATATTAGATATCTTTAAATTCTGAAGGGGGAGAGTGAAGAGATCACTTTGATTATTTTTTCTTTTACGCAGCACCAATGTAATGATTAAGAGCAATATCCAGACACAATCAACACATGCACGTGAATAAAGGGAATGATTTTCCAGGAAGTGAGTGATAAAAGGCAGAATAGAAATGAAAAATCAAGTCTATTCAGCAGTGGAGGATGGCTACCAGCAACTGGATAGGGGGAATAGGAAGGTGGCTGCCAAATAGAACTGAACTCTTCTTTACATTGTTTTTGTGTAAATATACATACGTATATGGGAGCAGATGTGGAAAGTTATGGCACTTATGTTTCCTGTGACAATTCCAAACAAATATGGACATTGGACATGGGGCAGGATCAACTCCTTGTGCTCCTGTAGACCTTCCATTGGGTACTGCCAATGCTCCCCTGCTGTTGTCCTTCAGCGTGTGCATGGCCACTGCCTGGCCATGGGGCTCTGTCCAGTTGAACCTTTTGCACTGAAATAGTCAGAATAGGGTTTGAGTCAAAGGGCTGTGTCTCCTTGCTGAGGCATGGGGTGCCTCAGCTGTCAGGCAGTAATACAGCTTGGTTTTTAATTGATTTTTTCTTGACTGCAGGGAAGAAAAACCACTGCATTCGGTTCATAATACTTACCAAAAGAGGAGATTGCTTAAATTTCCCAAATTCTTTTTTGTAATGAGTTTAGCAGTACTTTTGCTTCTATTTAATTTGAAGGATATCTTTTGCTTCCATAGATGCCTTTTGGTATCTTTGTATCAGAATAATTAGTGGTATTTTGGTAAATGGGAGGTGGGGTCTATAGACTTCCCAAATGTACTGTGATTGTCCTTATCTGATTTCTGTGGGTTTCCTTACAAACCAGAGCAAGGTCTGGGAAAATAAAAGAGAATTGCTAGGAGATGAGAACAGTAGTGCAAAGTCTTAGCTTTTCAGCAGACCTTCCATTGGCACACCCAGCTGGGTCTGTGCACCCTGAGTGTCAGATGATGGCAGGAGCCCAGTAGTGTGGTGGTGTTCCAGCAGTGCTCTGTCTGTGCTATTAATGACATTGAAAGTCAATGTCATTGTCAAGGCCTTCAAAATACATTGATGTGGGCAAGCTTAAAGCCTCTGGGGTTTATGTTCTTGCCACATAGGTGCCATGTTTTCTGTCATAGCCTGTATTTTTGCAGAATTGTTCCCTGACTATGCTGTGATCCTGTGGAGATGCCGCTCTCCCTGAAACATCCCATGTTACAGATCAGCCTTGCCACAGGAGTTCAGGCATTAGCCCCAATCTCCCCTTCAGTGTGGGCTGTGGTACATTGGTTTTTCTTAATAAGCCAGATATTGCCATCTAGAATTGACGGAGATTTTCTCATCCATTCACTGTTAAGAGCTCCTGTAATGAGAAGGAGCAGAAATGACCTCTGGAGTTTGTGCAACCTGATGAGCTTTCACAAGGCTTTCGAATGCCGTGAGTTCCACACAAATGACTACAAATAATTGCCTAGGTTGGCCTGACCTCGGGCTGTCTGAGAAGATGATCTGATAATGGCACGAGTGGCTCTGGTTCTGTTCTGAAGTTGAGATCCCGTTTAGGATTATACTTATTTGAACTCTCTGTAATTTAAGAAGAAAGCTTTCTGCATGTGCCAGTACTGAAAACACATTCTGAACACAGAGGTCACTGATGTGGCAGTTGAAATCATCATGAAATAACTCACTTGGGACATGAGTTTAAGCAGAACTGAAAAGTTACCTCCTGTTTGACAGTGCAGTTTTCTTTCCCTGGTCTCTCAGCCCTGGTCAGTGCTGCCAAGTTTTGTATTAACTCCTCAGTTGTGCCGAGCTTGAATCAGGCAGATAGGGCTTTGCAGGACCTCAACAGGGAGTTCTGCACACTTTGGATCTCATCAACCTGAGAGCAGCCTGCAGAAGGGCAAGCTGGGTACCACCTCTTTCCCTGGGGGTATCCTTACTTACTTTCCTTTTCAGTGGCAAATGGTGTATGTGAGTTTCCAAGAATTACTAAACCATTTCATGAAATGTGGTTCAAGAAAGAAGGAATTATTAACAAAACCAGCCTTTATTACAACCTTGCTTAGCCATGCCTTTGTTTTTTTCCTGACAAATTCTGAAGAACAAAACTGACTCCATGATCTTTAAGGTTTTTTCCAGCCTAAATGATTCTATAATTTTTTTCCCCTTTAATTTCTGTTTTGCAGAATGCATGGTGTGAGGAGTAGTTCCATTACTTGCTGTCAGTCCACCCCAAAGTGCTCAGAACTCACAACATTTCATCAGACATGATCTTGATATGTAATAAAGAATTCTTTTGGTTTTGACCTGTTGTGATACCCCTGGTCCCAAAAAGAAAGGTGAGAAACTTGGGTTTTTTGACAAAGTTGTCAAAATTTCCAGGTCAATGTATCCTAAAAACTCCTCTCAAAGGAGATGGAAAATAGTGTTAAAACACTGGATTTGGTAGCAGTTTCTCAAATCAGCCATGTCTGTGACTTGGTGTGGCATTGCTGCAAATTTTTGGGTCTTCAAGCAAATAATGATTTGTAGCTATCACTGTAGAAGGCAACAGCTTAGGCAATGTGATGAATGTACTGCTGGGAGGGGCATAAACCACTTCAAAATGGCACAGAGCCCAGCAAACAAACAGGACTGATGCTGCCAGTGAAGGTATTTGCAGTTACTGATGGTTGTACATGCAGCAGAATAAAGTTTGGGAACTCCCTGGCTTGGAATAAAGAATTCCCTGAAGGTAGATGGTCTGTACCGATTAACTGTGACCTTAGTCAGCCAGGCTGTTACTAAACCGTTTTGTTACTGGTGCCATCTGAAAGTCTTTAAATCTCATACACTCCAGGGAGATCTATATATTATTTTTGTATTTCATTTTTTTCCCAAATGATTGTAAAAATAATTTAGTATTACTGTTTCAAGTAATCTCCTAAGAAGCCCATGAAAACTTTAATTCTTCAACTTTGCTGCCTTTTCTGAAAGACAGAGCTCTGCTTATCAGTTCTTTGCTCGGCCAAGAGTAATCTGTTGAGGGACATAGCTGTATTTGGGAAGCCTTGGGGCTCATTTCCTTGTAGCTGTAGTAATAATATAGATCATAAATAGTGCAAGCTGATTTATCATAAGCAGAGCCACCTGGGGGGGACAGATTTAATTAGGAAGACTATGGGGGGACTGCAAAGGTTTTATAGGTGTGAGAAGAGTGACAGATGAGGGCATTCCAGAGTCCAGATTTCAGCTCTTCGTAAACTCTTTGCAACGTATTAGCTGAGATTTTCAAAATAGCTGTAGGATTTAGTCACGTCTTCCATTGAGGTGTAATGGGCAATAAGTTTAAATACTGTGTATTTAGAAAAAGGGAAAAAAGACTGAAAACATTTTCAGTCATTACTGAAGCGTACTACAGTACATTTGTGAGAGGATAAAGAAAAGACAGGTGAGATCTACTGTATGGCTAGGCAAGTTTCCAAGAGCATTAACATTTTATTTTAAGAGATGAATAAACCCCTCAAAATTGCCGTAGACTTGGCAGGTAAGGGTTGTTATGCTTCATCTTGCCTCTTGGCCAGAGAGCTCAGTGAGTGGGAGCTTGCCAGATACGGCAGTCTTCCCCACTACCTGAATTTAATTTAAACCATTCTGTGCAGCCCTGATTTTAATCCTTTCATTTTGGTTTTGAGTTACCGCATATATGGCACAATGGAAATATTTTTTCAGACTTAAATTAGAAACATATTTTAGGAGACAAAAAAAAGTGCCTGTCTTTTATGCAGAATGAAACATCTTTAACTGTTAGATGAAGTCTAACCATTGGACCATTTTACTTGAAATGGTTGACTATCAATAGAAAAATGTGGGGTTTTCTTTTTGTTTCACTCTCCTCCTTCCAGTTGTACACATTGCATAAAGTGTTTCTTCAGGGTGGCCAACAAATATGTTTTTAAAATAGAGACAGAAGTGAGATGTATCAAAATTTTTTAAAAAAACCTAAAAAATCAGTGTGTTCATCTTTATTTTTACACTCTGCATGTAAAAATAATGGCAGGGTTTTTAAAATTCGACTGAGATCTTTTTATTTGCCATAAATGATGACAATGTTTTCATCACATCCAAGAGTACGTGCTTCCAGGAAAAACCATCAAGTTTTGCTCTAAATGCAGTGCAAAATGGGAAGTATAAATGCTGAATCCAAGTAAAAGTGGTGTAAAGAGTATGAGCTGCAATTAGATCTTAAATTTTGCTGCCCAGGTTTGCCTTGTTTCTTCCACAGTAAGAGGCCAACAGAGAAAAAAGAGTAATTTTTAAAATTTTTTTTAAATGTACTCAGGCCGTTTTTCTAAGCTAGAAAATCTAGAAAATTCAGATCTCTATGGAGCTGCCAAAGCACATGTGTGAGAAGCACAGTGGAAACCTGTGTTCAAGCAGTTATCAGCAATTCCCCTTCAAATGGATGGATGGATGGATATATAGGGTGGGATTTCAGATATTCTGGGTGTGGCTCGTCCATCAGAAACACAGTTGGCAGATGAAAGAATGTGGTTTAAATCTGCAGATGACAGGATTCTGGCCAAGAGGGATGAGTGTGAGGTAGCACCCCTGACCTGTTGTATAAACAAGCAGTGGTCAGTGACTAACTGAGAATCAGGAACCACAGCTCCTGCGTCTCAGTGAGCATGCCCTGACTCGATGCTGCTGCTGGGAACAAAGGCCTGGGCTCTGCTGGAATATCGGGGGGGTTTTGGTGAGCCCTGGGAAACAGCCACCTTACCCCAGCAGTGTTGGAAAGCATCAGTCGTGTCCTGTCCTGGACTGATGCAGTGTTCAGCACTGAGGTTGTTTGGAGGTCTGGAAATGTCACTCAAGGCCTAAGTCACTAATGATGCTCATTGATTTGTTGCAAGTAATCCCTACAATTTCATAAAAGTGAGATTTTTTTTTTGTGTGTTTCATTTAGCATTTTAAACATGCAGATTTATTAGTAAATCAGATGTCTGTTAATATAATTTATGCGCTTTTTTATGCTTGCATGTTGGCAGCAGGACTTAAAAAGGAATATTTGCTGTGCAATTGTGGTTAAAGGACTATCCTTAATTCTTTGAAGGATCATTTAGGGCCAGCTTTAGAAAAAATGTGTCTAAGCATCAAGGCTGTATGGACATACCCTGACTGGCACCTAATGTGCGGCACAGCTTGTCCTTGGTCTAGATGCCAAACTGTTGGTCTGTGAGATTTTCTTCCCAAACTACTGATGGTACTTGTTCCAGAACAAATGCATAAACACTTGACATAGTTTTAGAAAGATAATTTTGGGAAGTGTGTCTTTTGAGAAAGCCACATTAGGTGATCATACTCATGCTGGTCTGGTTTTTTTAATTATGTGAATAAGGCCACTGGAAAAATGGCTTCTTTCTACTGTGCATGAGAAATGGTGGAGTGAGCAGATGGAAATGTGGCTTCCCTGAGTGCTGGTATGCGGAGAAGGTCATGAAGTCACCCATGGGTGTTGGCCAGGATCTCATCTGACATGGTCATGTTTAAAGGCAAAGCAAAATGAAAGAGAGGCAGGCATTGATGGGGTATGACTGGTGAAGAAAGCTTATCTACAACGTGCTGTCCACCCTGGCAAAGTGTAAAAAGGCCAATTAGCTCTGCTTATCCTTCCCTTCCTGTTGTTCCCAGTCTGGGTGTGAGCCACTCACAACTTCTTAAGGTTTTGAGCAATGAGTTGCTTTTTCTAAGGACTGACAGGAAATCATTTAATAAGCTGGGGGGAGGGAGAAGTTTCCTGTTCTAGTTAGTTCCTATATAATTCCTAAGCTAAAAAGAGAAAACAGTTCAGTGGGCCAGACCACCAGCCCCAGTGTCTGTACATGTGTTCCTCTGATGGTGGAGGTCTAACCAAAGTGATCACATCCCCATGGATTTCACCTTCATCTCAGCTGAACCCCTAAAAGCTATAAATTCTTTTAAAGGATGAATAAGTTGAGTGTTTTCTTGCAGTTGCATGTTAATATAATGGAAGTGCTTTCAAGGCCATGACTGTAGGATTAGCTCTTTGCAGAGGGGCTGGATCAGAACTTTGGGACCCTTTGGAACCTCACAGACACTTACTGACAAACTGAGCTCAAGTGAAACCTATGTTGCAAGACATACAAAAGATGTAATGGGGACTGATATATCTCTGTCTTGTCTCACACCATTTAGTATCAATACTTAACTTTATTACTTTGGCCTTTATTCCTTTTAATCCTCAAGACACCAAGATGAATGCCAAGAAATTCACTCGGTGTGTGAGTGCCAGGGAGCGAGCAGTGCATGCCCGAGTTCAGTTTCAGGCAGTGAAAATCTGCATAACTTCCTTGTGCTCACTGCCAGCAGCTGGGCAGCCCCTCCACCTCCCAGCTCTGTGCTTCACTCTGACACTGACTGGAGCAAAGTGTCTGCATCCACACACCTTGGATATGAGGGGCAGGCAGACAGTCCAGATTCTGCTCTGGACATAGCTAAAATGCCTAAGGCAGTTACAGATATCTTACCTATGCTTTTGGTGTGTTTGTCTTCAGAGTTGTTTTTCAGGTCTTATTCTCAATACTAGTGAGTTCGAAATACACTTATGAATTCACTAAAGAATGTGTGTACTTGTTTAAAGTTGTGTAAAAATATAATTTTAATGATTTGAGTGTGTGAATGTGAAACATAAATTTTGTCACAAGCCCATGGTAAATTTAAAGCTTTAATACTTTAATAATGCTACAGAAGAGTTGCGCAGGAAGTGTAGCATGTTTAAAAAAATGTTTGCTAGATAGGATTTCACATTAAAAGTGGTAGTGACTAAATCTGCACTGTTAATGGAAAAAAATATAAACTCTGTTGGGCTTCCAAGTGCATAAATAGTAATATTCAATAACTGAAGGCAAAATCATTTGCTAAAGACCTAGCATTTGTTTTCTGAAAGAAGTGTGTATTTGTTTCTTGAGCAGACATCCTCGGCACTGCTGAGAAACCTCTCAGAAAGCACAACATTTCAGAAGGGTCTGAGGAAGGATATGACAAAGTTCTGCAAGATGTGACATCTGGTAGATGGCCTGATTCCAGTGACCCAGGGCCCCTGTCAGGTACAGTGATGAGTTTGGTTTTATTGAGGTCTTTAACAAATTTCAGATGACTTGATTAAAATCATGAGTGTGCAACTTTGTCTCTACTGGGAGTTAACTTCTTTGTGCTGCAGTGGGCAGCACAGAACATTCAAGTTCTATTTTAATTTTGCTGTCACTTGACAGCATTAAGAATTACAAATTTGTTTTCTTTAAAATCTGAAAGAGAAGTTTGGTAGGCTGGCGGTGTAACATGTATTGTTACATTATGCTCTCTTTCTGCTTTCCAGGATAGACATTTATTGTTGTTGTCTTTCTGCATTTCTATTCTGTAATTACCTACCTGCCTTTTTTAAAAGACCCCAAAATCATGAGATTCACCTAAAATGAATCTCAGTGACATATGTTTTACTATATTTTTTTTTCATTTTCTACTCCTGACAAGAGCCAAGAACCTCACCTTTAAGTGAAATAATTGATTGTTTGCAACATAGCTGTTGCAGTCTCCTGTGGCTCCAAGAGCTGAGACTTTCTTGAAAGCACCAGAAATTGCAAAAACAAAGAAAAAATTAGTTTTTAGTCGAGTTCAGACTGGTGTTCTTTAGTCAGACTGGAACTATGAGGCAATTCTTGCAGTGGTAGCTGCAGTAAGCTGGCAGTAGGAGTGTTGTGTTGGAAAAGAGGGCATAGGGTGCAGATGGGTGCTGCAGGAACCCTGCTTGCTCATCAGTGCTGTACCAACCAATTCCTGCTCTCTGCTCCAATTGCCCCTTGGAGAGCTGCAGAGGAGACAAGTGAGAGAATATCTAACACCTTTGCACAATTAAATATCTGCAACCTGCCATTGGGAATGTAGCTGGTTACAAATATTGGGCAGTTTGGTTTGTTATTATGTTTTCCTTATAGTGTTTTGAAAGTGAGTTAAAGGACAGCATTATTATTTTGTTGTTTCTGGTGTTGTTATCAGTGATCATAAATACTGCTCAGTTTCAGCTGTTCCTCCCAGTAGCCCCTATAGGCAGGCCCATGATCACCTCTCATCTCAATGTAAGAGGCCGAAAAATATTTGAAATTAAAATCTGAAAGTTGAGAGAAAAAGCAGCTGAAAAATTAATGTTTTTCAATTAAAATTAGATCTCACCAAGCCTGTTTCTGTTATTTTGGTTTTATATGCTTCAATGTATGTTCTGTTCAGACGTTACAGATTTTGCATCCTTTCTGATTTTTCCCCAGTCATGCCAGTAGATTTTCTCCCCTGTTATTTGTTATGGCTGAGCTACTCGAGCAGGGGAAGACTTGTTTGTTTGTTTTCATTTTGTTTTCTTCCTGAGATACTCTGTCTGGAATTTCAAAGCAAAGGAAAATTTTTGTATATATGTAAAGAGGTGAAACTTCTGCTGGAAGGGGTTGGAGTAGTTATTTCAAATAGCTGTGGAAACTCCATCAGAGACATAATTATTAATACTGATGAAGATGTATCAATCTGCTAATAGTTTGCCTGGAACACAAATATACACATGTGGCCATTGATTGAAATGTCTGACCTGAGCTTTTGTATCCAGGAATAAGTTGTTGATTTTATCCCATGACTGTCAAAATACCTCCACCATGAATTTGTACAACCTGTGTTTTTTCACCACACTTTCCTTATTTTTTCCTGAACTAAATTCTTGCAAGATATTCTCTTCTCAGTATAAACCCATTGGTCTGCCTTCCCCCATAGCCTCCAAGGATTTAGTTTGTGAGGGGGAAGTGTTTAAAAATAATTCCAGATATGGCAGAACAGCCTGTATCCTTTCTATAGAGTAACTGACATCAGAATTCTGAGTTCACAAAATGGTCAACAAAAGATCAGTAAAAATATCTAAGGATTGTGAAGGGCAAACATTTCTTTCCTCTTTCCTTTAAAGGGAAAATGTGACATTTTAAGCAGGAGTAGATTTGCAGACTGTGGAAGCCTGAGTGACACACACCTTTTACTAAAACTAGTGTGATTTTATATCCTAAAGAGCTACCCAACCTCTTAAAAGCTTTGCCTCTGTGTATACACATGGCTCTGCTGTAACATCAAGTTAATAAACAGATTGAGGGCCTTGTGCATGAGTTGGGCTAAAGAGGAAAAGGGGAATCTCTCCTGTCTTCTTAGTGTCTTAGAGACACCCACAGGTACTCTTGGGTTGGGGTGATGGTTTTATTTTGCTCATGTTAAAGCTGGGGGGATGTGAGGAGATGCAACCTGAGGCTGCAGGTGGAAAATTTTTTAGACCAGAGAGTATGTGCCTGTAGGGCAGACCCAGTGACTGATGTGGCTCTCATATGGCTTTTCAATGGGGGAGAGCATAAAGGAGGAGCCAAATTAGGGCATACAAGACAAAAGTTGAGGAGGAGATGGGGATTTAAGCAGGAATTGATTTAACAGAGAGGCAGCTCTGTGGTTTGCTCATATTCCAGTACCAGCAGCCTGCTGAGGTGCCATTGCCACTCAGCCAGGAGCAGCAGGAGCCTGGGTGTCATTTGGTGCTGTCCTGCTCAGAGTTACCTTCACAGTTTTCTCATTGAAGCTGAAGGGATTTTCAATGAAGCACCTGAAGTGCTTGAGGAGAGGGCAAGTGGCAGAGGAGAGTTATTTCCTTCTGTCCAGATCTGATGTACTCTGAAATTTCAAAACAGACACTGAGCAAGGAACTTTAAAGAACAAGAACAAGGAGTACATGGTCAGCATTTCCTGGCCAGCTCATGGTACCCAGCAGTACCCGAGACAAGGAGAGCAACAAATGTTTGCTAACACCCATCTTTGAAAACATTTCCTTGCTACAGTGCTCCACACCAACAGCTGGAAATGTAACAGTATTGCCGATTTTCCTTGACTTAATGTTTTCCCCGCTATGTTTAAGAAATGCTGAGAGTGGCTTTGGAGACTTTGAAGTAACTCATTTGAAAGCACCACTGGATTGTTTGTAATGATGTTGGTTTTAATCTGTGCACATGCAAGTGGAAACCCATCAGTTGTGTTTTCTCATTCTCTCCTATCTAACAAAACCAGAACTTCTTGTGAATTGATTTTTTGCTAGGATCAATATGTTATACTTGCCAAATTTCTTGGCTTACCTTTGAAAGACTAAATCTTGAAATAATAATTACTTTTTAAAGTAGAAATTTAAATTGCTTTTTTTCCTGGCATATAAGATTACATAGGGAAAGTAACACACACTTTTCCCCAAGTCGCTGGCTACATTCATATATGCATACATACAGCCATGCCAAATCTTTCTGAACATTACAAACGTATTATTTCCTTCTGTTGCATGCTAATAGATTTTTCCAGATCCTTGTCCTGTTCAGGAGAGAAACTGTTATACCTCGGTTTAGCATTTTCTTGGCTCTTTCACTGTTTTTTATGGGCTGTAAATTCGTTGGGAAGCCCCGGGAATGCTGAGGCTCCTGCAGAACCGCCTCACACCTTGCCCCGCTGCTCGGCTCGGCGGTCCCTTCTCTCCACGCTGTCTGCCATCGCTCGCCGTTTCACTGATGCCCCCTTCTGCCCTCCTCGCCTCATATCACGGGAAAATCTTCCTTCGGCACAGGACAATGAGTGGGGTTTGAGTACTGCCGGGTGTGCTTGGGGGAATGTGCTCAGTTGCTGTTGTGTTGGCTGGTCCATCATTAGCTATTTGCCTTTTCTGCAAGAAGGAATCCTGTCAGTCCATGAGGAATACACTGAAGGAAGGAGGTGGGAATGATTTCATCCATTAGAAATCTTTGTGTGTGTGTGTGTGTGTATACTTCTGTGTGACCAAAAAGCTCTAAAAAGCACATTTGGCTTTCAGTTTTCAGTTGTGTGGTCACCTGTGCATGTTTAGCCAAAGTATCGCATCAGAAATTAGCTCCTCCTTACAAAAAAAAAAATTAACAGAATATCTTGGAAAAATTGGGACTGGTCTTTGTGGCTGCTCCTGCTCACTTTCCTCTCCAGCAAACCCTTTAATGAGATACAGGAGTGCATATCCCCTTTTCATGGTGGCAGCTTCTGCTGGCTGAGCAGTCTGTGTGCCACACTTCTCCTGTGGTAGACAGAGAAGGAAGTGTCCCAGCTCTGGGATGCACTTGTCTGTTCTTGCCAGGGAGATCCAGTTACAGAGCTGAGAAAATGACCCGGATCCTTGCTCTTTGCTGGTGCTGCCCCTGGGGGCTCAGTTCCACTTGGTTGCATTTCTGCAGCCCGCACTTTGCTAGCAGAGGGAAACCAGCAGTTGTCACAAGTTTAATTGGTTTGGGGATGTGACCTTGGCACTGAACAACTTCACATCTGAAGGTCTGCCTGCCCCTACAAACCTGTGCAGGAATGGCTCTTCTGCTGGAAGCCCTTGTTGGGTGCTCATTGCAGGTAGCATGCCAGGGATTCTTCTGGAACAGCCATTCTGGGAAATATCTGCACACAGCCTGGTCCTTATCCTGTGAGGCCTCTCCTCCCCATGGTACTCCAGAGTGCTCCTTCTACACAGAAAACAGAGTGCCCAAAAAGGTGAGTACTTCTGCAACACAGACCTGAAGTCCAAAGAGTACAGGTGCTTGAGGAGTTTAAAAAAAAAAATACAAACCCAGAAACTCTGTGGAAGACCCTGTCAATTCAAATATGGATGAGAGGATATAGGCTTCTTTAATTTCGCATGGAAAGGGAAGGGAAGAAATAATGACATAGAGACAGGACACAAAACATTCCTCAATTTTAGGAAATTTTTAGGAAAAAAAGATGTCTGTAGAAATGTGTCTGGATTTTTTCAAATGCAATGCAGATTGTATCACTGTTTCCCGACATCAGTTGCAGTGATAGAGAACCACTGTGGAAGAAGGTTTCAGTCACTGCACTATCTTTGTTTTTACAATATTAAGTGCAGTTACCACTTAGCGTGGAATGATCTCTCTTCTAGGTCAAACTCTTCTGTTCGTGTTGCAATGACAGCTTGACATAAAATGATTTAATGACTGAAATGAAAAATGGTACAATATTTCAATCCTCATATCATGAACAGTTTAGGAATTAAAAAGAACAATGTAGAATTAATGGATTTTTATAAAATTCATTGAGATAACCCCGGGTCCAGATAACACTGACATTTCAAGTTGACCTTAGGTTTTAACAAAACACCTGTGTTTTTGACGGAAAAAAAGAACCAACCTAATTTAAGAAAAGTCTTCGTATCTTAAGTGTTCCTCTGTATCCTGATATTAGCTGTCCCTGAGATAGAAACTCCTGCTTCTCCCTGTAAACAGCAGTGTGAACTGGCAGAGGCAGCACCTTCCCACCACCTTGGGCTCACGAGATGTTGACACATAGGAGTGGCAGAGAGGAAGGTGCAAACAGATGAAAATCCCAGCTGAATGAGTGGGTTTTTAATCTTCTTGCACCTGTTTCCAGGAGGGAGTGTGACACTGATAGGGTGCAGAAAGGAATGTTACAACCTGGGCAGCAGGATGTGGGTGGAGGCTTGAGTCCCAAGGGGGGAGTGAGATGGGGGAGGAAGAAGCAGCAGCTTGGATCATATTTCAGACCTTGAATTTGGAAGAATTTGGTACATTGGAGACAAACAATTTAGAAGCAGTTTTTAGGTACGGTGTTTACTGGGTAAGAGAGGTATTGACCAGCACAATGTGACTGCAGCAACGTTTGAAATAGTTTAATTTCCAAAAGCATTGCTCTGAGACCATAGTACTGACTCTGCTGCAAGAATTTCATGCACAGCAGAATGTGATCTTATCTCCCAAGCTAATTGCCTGAGCACAAAGTGGGGATCTGAATGGTTAGAAGTGGGATATTGAAAGTAAAAACTGTCCCAAGTAGGTTTTACTGGCAGATTGGAGAACAGTGCAGCCTCTGCAGAAGGGTCTGCCCTGGAGGTGCTGATACCTCCTTGGGGAGAGGGCACAGTGCATGGAAGGTGTTGCTGGAAGTTTTTCAGCACCACTTTATACGTCTCCAGTAACAGGTCCCTGATGTCCCCATGGTTATAGGGCCTGAGCCCAGGCCTGTTTGGAAGCCAAAAAGGCACCCTCGTTTTCAAACGCTTTATTCCACTATGGCCTTTTTCCTTACAGCGATGTAATTGTGACAAATGGCTAAAATATTCTGCTTTGCAATGTTTCTGGAAACTGGTGAGCCTGCTCCTGTGCAGCACATCACTGCATCCGGCCCTGGCTATTCCATTGCCAGTGATGGCAGCTCCAGCTGCTGGGTTATAATCCAGTTGTACTCTCAGTCCTTTGAAATGATGCAGAACTGAGATGAATTTCAAATGGTGTTTAAAATCCTGTTATTGCTATAAATCCTTGGGTTTTTTCCCTTTTGCTCTTTTTTGGGTGGACTCCTAGCAAGTTTGACAGGAGCACAGGATATTTTTGATATATGGCATCAGGTCTGTTAGTTCAGAAACCCCACACAGAAGCTTGTTTTTAGAAAGAGAGAAAATAAGATTAAACAGGACAGGGAATGCTGTTATGAAGGAATGAAAATATTTTCATTACCAGAGTATTTGTATGTCAACAGCTGATAGGGAATGATGTGAGACATTCCCAGAAGGACTCCCAGAGATTTTTTCCTTGTGTAATAGACCAATTAGCAGAGCCCAGATTAAATGAGCAATGTCACATTGCTTCTTGAATTAAAAAAGTGTGACATTCAGTCTCTTTATCTAGTAAATATTTTCATTTTTTTGTCCTTGGGACTTTAGTTATACTGCTTTCAACAGCTCTATGTTCCCAAGTAATCCAGGGGAAATGTTAACTTGTCCAGCATAACTTTCAGATATATAGATATATTTCTCTTATGTAGTATAAATTTCTAAATATTTATTAATGAAAAATAAATGTATGCTCTTGGAACACATACACATGTGAAAAGGAGGGGATATTAAACACTATAACACAGAACTTGTAATATTTTCAAGCTGACTTCATGAGTTAATAAAGGAGGAAATGAGCAAATTCAGTTTCAGACTCTGCTGCCCAGCTCTCCTGGAGCAGCCCTTGAACTGACCCAAAAGAAATTAATTGATTTACAATTGTTTTCCAATATTAAAATGGTTTGGTTTGGATAAATTTTAATCTTTTCCTAGAGAAAGCAACTGAATAATTAGATAAAAAAATAGCACTATTAAAAAAAAAAATTCATACGCGATGTTGCTTTTCATCCTTAGCAGCTTTTAGATTCCACAGCAGAGGAGGCTGAGTTTTGGTGACAAGGCTCTTTTCATGAATTCATGTTGGTTTGGAAGAAATACTGTGATAGATTTAAATAGCTTTAACACTTAATTGAATTTAGTTTCCAGGTGTCTTTTTTATTTTCACATGCCTGAAAATTTGCGTAAGTTAATTATCAGTTAATGACTCTTGAATTAGTGACTAATTGAAGAAGGTTATAATTCAGAATCGTATGGCTCCTTTGGAAGTGATGTGACCTGCATGTCATGTCAGTTGTGTGTGTTCACTGAAAAAAAGGCAGAAACAAGGGAATATTATTCCATTTTATAGCAGCATTCAAGTGACTTATATAATATAAATATAAAATATAAGTTGTCCTTCTAATGGTTTTTCAGGTTTTCTTCTCAGATTCATTGGTGGCTTCTCTTCTGCTAGTCCTGAATTAAAGGATTCTAGCTGACACCATTTCTGGAAGCTGAATTCTGGGTTCTTATATCAGCAGCTCCAAAAATAGGGAGATGATGGGAACCTGCCTTCTATGTCAAAAAGTCGTAAACTGTGTATGCCAAGAGAGAAGGTTGAATTGTGTCAGAAAACACCAGTTTTCTCTGTTTTCATCTCATCCCTAGCTACCTTAGGGTTTTACAGCATTTGTTGCATCTTTGCACCTATTTGGAAGTGCAAATTCCAGTGCATCTGTCTGTTTCTTGGGCAGTTATTCTCTTTTTGTTGTGAGTGTCTGCACATAAATGTGTGCAGGAGAGACCATTTCTCTTCTACTATTCTGAAAATATTTTAATTTGCTATTTATGGAGAGCACCTCTCTCGAGCAAAGCTGAAATAATACAAATACAAGTTTTATTCCTCCCCTCCCTCTCCCACTCAAAGAATCCCAGGACATCAGGGTCCTTCCCTGGAAATGAGTCCAGCCCCATGGATATCTCTTCCTTCAGGAGAAAAGGAGCAAGCCCCTCGCAGGTGCCAAGTTAAATAGGCTGCTGATTTCCATCCAGAGGGATGAGTGTGGATATAAAGAAGTTAAAACAGTGCCTAATGTTGATTAGCTAATAGTCAAGCTTGAAATAGGCTCTTCCCAGCCCTAAGTATTGCTGGGGTCACTTGGAAGAGAAGCCACTGCAGGGATTACACTCAGGGTGGGGATCCACAGGCAAGAATGCAATGAATAACTTGACAAAACCGTGCAGCTCTCTACCCGCTGCAAAGAAGCCTTCACCTCTTGCTGGAGTTTTTTGGCATCTAGAAGAGCTTATCTTCGAGTAACATGTAGAGTGTAAGGTGAACTGCAAAAGAGGAATGCAGACAGCTTCTCCTATCAGCACATTGTTTTGGTTAAGACTCCACTGGAGTTTTGTAAAAATGCGCTTGGGGGAAGGGAAACGAGACCAAGTCAGCATATCCTCTGGGTTTGCTTAGTTAATCAAACAAGCTTATTGGGAAATTAACACTTCTAGGCTTAGAAAAGAATTGCTATTTTATTTTTCAAATGCTTTCAAACACTGTATCCAGCTGTCTGAAAAACAACCAAGCACAAAAATAAGCTCTTGCACCTCTGGCTGTAAATGCAAAGGTGGGGGCAAGGAGCCTGCATTGTCAGCAGTGGTATGACAGGTTTACTTTGAGAAAGGAATAGTTTTAGGCCTGACTTTTTGGGAGTGACTGTGGATCTTGCAGCACTCTGCATGTTGGCAAGAGCAAACTTCTCAGCAAATCACCTTTTCTATGAAATTTTCTGTTTCGTTTTAAAGTTATCTGATAACTTCCACCAGTATTAACTGTTGGTTTGTGACTTCTGTAAGATCTTCCTTTGTGAGAACTGCCTGCTTGCAGGGCTGGGTGTCCTGCACTTCCCTCTCCTGAGTAGAGCAGTGTGAATCTTACAGGATCCTTGATGCAAAGAGCCTTCTGGAAATTTCAGATGTATCTTTCAGTAGTTGATTAAAATGAGCTCTTGCATTTTCTAGCTCATTTTTGCAGAGAATTAAGCCCCAGTAAAAGGATGAATCTGATCAATGTGTTGGCTTTACATTGACTGTTTTACTGAGAATCACTTTTGATTTTGTGGACATGATCCCTGGCTCTGGAGACACTGTACCTCTCTGCCCACAACAGCTCTTGTGTAGACACCTTAATCTCTCTTTCACCAGCCTTGCCACCATACTATCTAATTCCCTTTTCTTCCTTGCTCTTGGAATTCCCTCTTCTGTGATATTTCTTAACTGGCTTTAGGAGCAGAGGAGTTTCAGTGTTTGCCAGCTGTTTCCTCAACTGTTTTTACACCTTTAAGTGGCCTTTATATTCTGAGTTTTGCATTTTATCCTCTGAGAAGTGGGACCATAGTGCACTTCTCAGGTAACTGAAGCATGGGAAATAAAGCCTCTAATTTCCAAATAATTTAAAGCTGTGTCAAAACCTAGGTTATCATTTTGATGATAAATCTCATCCATGCTTTGTGGGTTTCAGAGTCCCACACAGTCAGCTGGGGAGCTCAAGTGTTCTCTTCACTCACCTGTGTTCTCAAAGAGAGTGAGCTGGGGGAGGAATGTGAAGTTTTGGGGTTTTTTTAAGAATTTTAATGTTAAATAAGCAAAATAGCAAATGTCAGCTATTCTGGGGAGCACAGGCTGTAGATCTTTGCTCTGGTTCTGTGCTGCAGAAATTAATGAACACTTGTGAATGCCTGGATAAATGGTGCTGCAATGAAACCTCCTTCTTCCCAGAAGTCTCCCTGCTGGGCTGTGTCCTTCACCCACAGAGGTCCCCTGTCCCTGTCTGTGTGAGCATCCTAGAGGAGAGAACTCCAGCACAGGCTCACAGTGAAATGGGAGATTATCTGTCGTGGTCCAGTGCCTTTAATGAAAGTATTCGAATGAGTAAGGGATAGTGTGTGGGTATGAGTCACCCTGGAACTTCATGTTCTCTCTGGGACAACCTTCGGGAGGAGGGGGCGGCAACATCTGCAAGGATTCTGGGGAGAAGGTCACTGCAGGCAAACTGTGATATTTGATCGCTGCTGAAAAGACGAGAGGGGAACTCTCAGCTCCACGGCCTGGCAGTTGCTAAGCTGTATTTGGACAGGTACACAGATGATTATATCTGAGTAATACCAAGGAGCATTACAGTCCTTAACAAGACAAGATTTGCAAATTCCTTGTCAGCAAATGCCTTTAGGAAGTGTACAGCAGGAAATAAAGAAAGGAATCCCTGTCTCCAAATCTGCAGCCATTTCTCAGTTGCCTGAAGACCTTTCTTTTACCCTGTGTAGTTGAGAGACATTTCCTGAGTGCGAAGGCTGCTTAGGGACTAATGCACTTGTATCAGGCTGAAAACAGCAGGGAAATAGAGCTCACTATGGCATGGTTTAGGAGCATATTTAACGTGCAGGTTATGTTCCTCCTCTAGATACTCTCCAGTATCTAGACCTGGGAAATCTGGGGAGTTGAGGAGGCTAAAGATGCACGTAAATATAAAGAAAACTTATAAATGCTGTACACTTCATAAATATATTTTTCTGGTATTAAATCTGGTTTAGACAAAAGTGGAATGATCAGCAATGAAGAAGCTATTTCCTAGTAGCTGATTTTAATGTCGTTTCAGACATGTAAATACATAGCTCTCTCCTATCCCATCATGTATTTTTCCTGAAAATATATTGTGTGCCAGATGAATATTGTTTCATTTATTTATGTTTATTGTAAGCAAAGTAAATATATGCAGCTTACTAAAGCACTTTAAAAAAGAAAATGTTGAACAGAGGGAACTTTTCAGTGAAGCAAGGTTTGATTAGTCATTTGCACTCTGGTTATTCAGAGTTTCAGAGTTTGGTACTGCATTTATTAGAATAATTCCCAGGAAAATCTCTTTGGTCAAATGTATCCCTGTGGAAATCAATCATGCTGGATTTAGTTCCTTCGGGTTTTTTTTTTCTTTCTTTTGTATTTTTTTAGGACCTTAAGTGGATTTTTCTTTTAAGTATGAAAATTAAGAGAAGTTTCACCATATGCCTTTAAGTTCAGAGGGAATCAATAATATTTCACTTTCCTTTTGTTAGCCAAAAAGGAAGACACCTCTAGTGTTTCACTCTAAGAAAAAAAAATACAGTGTGTGTTCAGCCCTGGTTTAAGCTATCTGAAAGGGAACTGGAATTTATCATTTAAAAAGTCTTGCAGTTGAACTTCAGCTCTTCACAACAGAGTAATCTTGGAGTGTCTCTATCCAGGGCTAGATCAGCTTCCTTCATGCCAGTAATCAACAGCAAATAATTTGGGGGAGTTAACAGGCAAAAGCAAAACTCTGAGATGATCAATCACTTTGTTCAAACTCTCTCTGGTTTCCCTTCTTTTATGTCCCTGGTTTTGCCCTTTCTTTCACATTAAAGAGTCTAATTAAGTGAAACCTGTTCATTCCCTGGACAGTTTTCATTATTTTTTTGTTCTGTGTATACAAAGCTTCTCTCTTTTTAAGAGGTAAATGGGTTCCGTGCAGGCAAGAGGAAGAGTGTATTGTCCCACTTTGCTTCCTGGTCATAAACTCTCACAATGCCCTGGCTGGTGGCTGTTCTGCTCCAGAAAGCCACCCTCTTTCCAGGAACATGGAAGTCCTGAGGTGGCCTGGAAAGACAATGAACACAGAGACTCTATCAGTGAAAAGTCATAATTCATGTAAAATGCAGTAAGTCTGAAAAAGATAAATTGCACAATAGCAGCAAATCCTTCTAATTTAACTACTTTGACAAGGGGAAACTTTCTAAAATACTAAAATAAAGGACTTAGCTGTGCTATTCATATCAAATAAATCCAGCATCCCTCCAGCAAATCTCCTTGCTTCATCATCCTGAGAATAACCTGAGTTACAACAGCTGGATAAGGAACAACTCTGTCTTGCAGATGCTGCAATTCAGATTATATTTTATTAAGCTGAAATGAGAGACATAGCAAACTCTCCCAGGGAGTTCAGAAGTTTCCACCCTGTTAGTAATTGCATACTGTACAGGAAATGGAGGTTAAAAAAAAAATTACAAAAGTCATTCAGGGTATCTCTAATAGACTCAATGCCTTGAAATAAGTTCTCATCTCAGAAATCCTCTGAAAGAAAAGGAGAGCCTTTTGGTAGTTCTTGGTATGTGTCAGTAAAAAAGCATGGAGAAAGGTCCTGAGCTGTGGTGCAGCTTCCCAGCCCTGTGCAGACACTGTACTGACATCTGTATTTCAAACTGAGCTCTCCAGGCCTCTGCCTGCTCAAATAACTGCACAGAAGTGTTGCTTTCTTCTCTTACCACAGCTGCTCTCCCCTATAGGCACCATCTCCTAGAAAGTGTGATATTTGCTGCTCCTGCAAAGTGGAACTGAAACTATTTCACTTTGTTAATCCTACGTGCAAGCAGACAAGAGTACTATTAGAGTGCAGCTTTCATCTCACCAGAGTGATGCAAGATAAAAATTCAGCACTGGCCTGAAACTGGAGCTCCAGGTTGCTCTTGCACACAGCACATCCCTCTCTCTCTGGGAGTACAGCTGTGCTCCACACTTCAGTCCAACCACCTGGGCTCAAACTGCATCTTAAAGGGAAAGCAATGTTTTTCCTCCTCCTTCCTCTCCTTTCCTAATGAATACTATTAAAAAAAATAGTTAGTCTATGCTGTTGGCTCTTGAGAATAACGTTGTTTTGGCAGTTGCAAGTCATGACAGTCACTATAAAAGGGAAGCTTTATACTCAGATTATGCTTTGTGAGGTAATTCGCTAAAAAACTTAGAGTACTGGGAGTGTTTCATCCATACCAGTGCCAGAATGATCGGTTTCCTCTCTTGAGTGGAGAGAGAGAGAGAGAGAGGATTATCTGGGAAGCAGAACACTTAATTTTTTGTTTTCTTCAGTGTCTGAGTCATTAACAGGTGTATGGTTGAGAACCAGAAGGTTCTGTACCATGTTCTCATTTCTTCTGCCTGTAATCTACTTCAAATTGACCATTAGCTTCATGTACCTTAAAAGAGGCATTGTGCACCCCTCAAAAGGAAGGAACTCTTTGCTTGCAATTTACAGGCAAGAAGCTTCAAATACAGATTTCACTTAGCCTGTCCAAATAGAGCTAGGGCTCTGTGAGGTCTGATATTTGGGTTTTGCCTGCTGGATTATACTGGAATTGCTTCATGCTTCTGTAGGAAGTGGAACTCTTCATTCAGCAGAGTTACCTGTATTTCTTTACATGTGTCAGGGACTCTGCAATCTGTCAGTGAAAAAAGGGGTGGTGGATGTTTGTGTATTTTATTTGGTCTATTTTCCAGAATAAAGACAAGATTGAATGTGTTCCATGAAAATGGCCCTATTTGAGTTTAAACCATTACAAGTGCAAAAATCTTGGCGGGGGAAGCTGTAAATTGTGACATGACCCTCATTACATATCCTTCAAGGCTGCATCAGAATAGAAAATTAGTTACACTGAAATCACCATTCTATGCAAAATATTTTTTTTAATTCTGTTTTTGTAACATGCCAGCCCACAGTGGTCCATGACAGTGGCTCTTAGGAAAACTGAACAATGCATAATACGTACATTAGGCAACTTAGAGTACTGGGATTATATTATTATTAAAAGTACAGCTATATTAGCTCTTGCAAGGTTGGAGACAAGGATGTTTAGTAAAACTTAATTTATACAAGATTTATGTAGATTTCAGATTAACATCCTGGAATGTCCTTAAATTGATGGGAATCTCTGACTTAGCACTCTGTCAGTAATATTCAGTAATATTAATATGTATCAATAATTATGAGAATAATTATCAACGCTTATTTTACTCCTTTCTTCCTGAAAATGTCTGTGCAATTAACAGCAGTGTTATTTACTTAATCTAGAAGAAAATTTGATTCTATATATGTGGTAACACAAGTAGTCAGCAAATTTGTATTCTTTTCAATTAAATTTTAATAAAAGATCACATTTGGGGTTTGGCTGTATGACAGAACATGTCAAATCCAGAAATACAACTTCTAATACACATAGCTACCTAAGCTAGATAAATGGACAACACAGAAATAGAGAGGCTCCATGCTAAAGAATGTAAGTCTATGCAGACTGAAAGTGAGACAGAAGGTGTTTAAAAGGCACCAGATTCCCTTGGTTTACATCACTAAATCTCAAGAGATCATGAAAGTGAAAAATCAAGTTGTGCAAAGGTGATATAACAAATGCTCAGATTTGTAATTTTATGCTTCAAGAAAATAACTTAAGCACTTCTGTTGTCACATTTCAAGCAGGATGCATAAGAAATAAAAATCCTGCAGTGTGCTCTGTATTTCTATCTTTACTTTTGAAAGACTTAGTTTTAAACTATAGGTAGTTATTAGACAAAAAAATGTAGCCTATGATTTTACATAGTTTCTCATAATTTACTCTTTGCTTGCTGCTATTTCAGGTGTAACTATTCGACAAGCAATAAAGAGGTATTAAATTTATATTACTGTTTCAGTGAAGGCTTTCTGTCAGTATCAACTGGCTTATTTAAGTACTTGGAGTTTTCATGCTTCTTTGACATGCAGCCAAGAACCAAATTCCCTGGCTCTTGTGTCCTCTTGGAGTGCTAGAAAAGGCTAAGAGCGTATTAAATTGAAATGAACTCAGAGAATGCTACAAGGACAGGCCACTGTCGCATATCTGACTAATCCTGCCTCTATATAATGAATCATATCTGATGGAGAGAAATGAGATGAATGCATTAAAATCATTTTTTGCACTGATATATTTAATGTATTTAAAAGCATGTAACAACAGCAAAAACACAAAACTGTGGGCTGGAACCTGCTGATTCTCGTGTCAGCCAGATGTTTTCTGGCCCTGTCTGTCTGGATGTATCAGTTTGGCATGTGTGGAGGAGAGGAAGTGGTTGACATCAGTGAAAACGTTGCCTACAGTGGGCTGCTCACTATCTTTCCCATCTGAGGCTGCTCATCCTTTCAGAAAAGCTAATGGGAGCTTATGGTTTGTTCTGAGAGCTGCATCTGGAAAAGGCCCAAGCTGTGTGAGGAGTAGTTGTGCTTTTCTTCCTCCTGAGCCAGCGGAAGCTTACAGCCTGTGTAGACCATGACCCTTAGACCATGGCCCTTGGATATTGCCTTGTCTCTCATGTCCATACAGGATGCTCTTGTGACAGATGATTTACAAGACAGAGGGTGGAGCGGGCAGGGGAAGAGCAGTGATGGAGCTCCCTGCCAGGCAGGAAGAGCACAGCACTGCACAAAAGGGACAGCAGGAATGTCTTCTCCTCTGGCCAAGGCATGCAGAGCTCTCACTGCAGTTGGCTGTGATGGTGTCTGCCAGGCATAAGTGGATGTCACCAGATTCCAGAGTGTCCTCACCTCTCAGAGTTTCTGTGGATTCCTGAGCTGGTTACACTGCACAGACTGACTGGAGATGTGGGTGCAGTGTTGTATGCAAACCTTCAGGCCTCTTTCACCCTTGGAGACATCCATCGCATTGTGAGGGCTTTAGGAGCAGAGAAGGGACTTCTCTGACACTCAGGCAGCACACAGAAGTTAACTAGTGTTAAGTTCAGAAAGGTTGGGAGCTGTGCTTGAAAACAAGGTAGAGATCTGTGCACAAATTCTAAGGGCAAATGTTTGGATGGACAAGGAGATCAGAAATAATTATGAGGTGACATCTTAGGCTGGCTGTGCAAGTCAAGGTAAGCTGCAATAAGTAATATGTGCAGATATGTTAAGATCAAAGGGAATAAGGAAGGGAAAAACTTAATTTAGAACTCTTAGCCGTCCTAATTTAAAACCAGGAGTAGCTGGACAAATAGATTGACGAGGGCTTGAGGAAGACACACTTTGGTACAAGGATCTTGGTTCACCTGTTCATCATCTCTGTGCTGCTCAGGTTTATTCCCTCTATGTCATATGCTGCTCAGAGAAGTCTTTTTTTTTGCCTACAAGTCTTGGTCTATTTTATGATTTTGTTTGTGAAAGATGCTCCATGCCCTGGATTGTTCTTTCTGCCCTTGACTGTGCCTGCTCTGGGCTGTCCTGTCTGAGATGGGCCCAAGCAGCACATTCTGTTCAGTATGTAAACCAACCATGGGTGTGTATAGGGACATAGGAAGGTTTTCTACTAAGGTCTTTACTCCTCATAAAGTTCTATCTGTTATTTTGTCTATTGCTGATCCCTGAGCTGGCATTTTTTATAGAAACCATTATTTCAAAATACCTCTATTGTTTAGTGATAGCCAGAGTCCCTCACTGTGTGTATAAAATCAGGACTTGTTTTTACTTTGTGTATCACTTCACACTTTTAAAAACATGAGTTTCATGTGCCATTTTATGACAGATTATAATATTGTCATGTAATTCTCCGTGGCTGACTTTAGTTTATACTTCACTGAAAACCACATCTCATCAGGAAACCTCATCTCCCTCTCCACTTTCCCAAGACATTCATAAATACATTAGACACTACAAGCTCTAATGTAGATTCTTGTGGAACTCCACAGTTTCCTGTGGAAAAGGATCCCTACTCTATTTTTAAAGAAGTTATTTATGGATGTGAACATCTACCATGTTTTTTACCCCATTTGAATGTAAAGCTCAGAGAGAGAAAATTCTATCATAAGCTCTTTGGGAAGGCAAGTTAGGTGTATGAGTAAGAAGCTTGTATCTGTGTTTGTTTATCTTTTCAGAGAAAGTCTGTATTTCTAACATTCTGGAAGTCCATTCCAATCTGTTTGGTCTTTTTCACTTTTTTTTTAATAAATGTGCATTTTTCTGTCCCCCTGACATGATGTATTTAGATATTCCTGTAGTCTTCATGTACAAGAATTTCTGGTTTGCCTTTTGATTTTAATTTTCTTTTAACAAGAATTACCTGTGTAGTTAAAGCACTGCTGTGATGGATGTTCTGCTCCTACATGCAGCAACATGGTATGGATGTTGCTGTTCTTGTTAGGAACATTTTGAACCAGGTGTGCAAGAACAAGTAAAGAGTTGTTTCTGCTCTTTTGTATTTTCTGACCAACTGCTCCATGATTTTTCTTTATTTTTGGAGGAATGTTTGGGGTTTTTCTAAAGTAATACTATTTAAAGGCAAACTTGGGAATGTAACTAGACTTTTAAGATGATGTTCAAACATGGGTCCTGAAAAACTGGGTGAGAAAATCATCTTGGTTAGACCTTGATTTTTCAAAATTTGATTTTTATATAGAAAAGTCTTGAAATAGATTTCTCAAAAGCCCAGCAAAATGATCTTATGTGGAAAAAAAATTGTTAGCCTTCATGTCAAGCAGTTGCTTCTCGAAGATAAAATTGAAGGTGATTTAGATATGAAAAGACAATTGAGTGAATTGGTGCTCTGCTGGTTTGAAGCTGGGAGGTGGCTCCTCTCCTTTTGATGGTGTTTGAGGAGAAAGGTTGATTAGTTCTTCTCTCACCTACAACCTTTTGAATGTAGCCTGAGGGAACTGTGGTTGAATCAGTGTAATATCCTCTCTGCAAAGTGCCTCAGGTTGTGTGGAAGAGGACAAGTTCCTCAGGAATGGCAGAACACTGTGACAGACCTGAGCATGACACAGAGTCTGTTGTGATGCAAGTGCTGCTTGGGCCTGCCTGGTGAATCAACCAAGGCATGGAAGTGATCGAAAGATTTTAAATGTATCAGTCTAGAAATCACAGTCCTGACAAAAGCAGCATTGAAGCATCCTCTGAAAGAGAAGAACTTCCTCCTTCTCCCAGATAGTTCCACTTTATATAACCCTAAAAAACATCCAAAAAACCTTACAGTAAGGCCACTCTAGAAATAAGGGATTCCTTTACCAAAATTATTTCCAGAATTATTTTTAATCCCGGGAGAATGGGAGAATTTCAGCCCATAAATGGAACTAGGATCAGCAGCAGTGCCTGTCCTGGGCACTGCACATGTTGAATGGATGCTCAGTTGAGTCTCTCCTCGCAAACTAATCCAAAATAACAGTGTTTCAAAGGATTTTGGGGAAGAATCCCTTTTCAGATGATTAATACAAAGTAGTTAAAAAAAGAAAATCCCTTTTCTTCACAAGTGCCATCCCATCCCCCTCCAGAAAGCAATAGTCTGACATCTGCTACTGCTGCTGCTCTGCCTGTTATTATTTGTCTTAGAGCCTCTGCCCATTCTTTTGCTTCTACAGCTGCTGCTGGTGTTTCCTCTTGGTGCTTCCTGCCTGCCTGGCCTAAATTCCATCTGACACCCTCTTGCCCCTCTGGCTTTCTGCCCAGCTGGTTAAGAGCTGGCATTCAGTGGACTGCAGCACTTATTTCTGCAGTAGGAACATGAAATAATATTTGGGTTTCATTTTCTTTGGAGAAGCTCTTCAAGATCCTTTCATGAAGGTAATCTATTATTTGTTCATGCTGACCCTTTGATCTGTGGAGGATCTTGTACCCGTGTGAGAATTGTCAGTGCCTGTGAGGTCTGCAGAGAAACTTGGGGCCAATTTCCTGCTGCAAAAACCACGAGGAGTTGGTTTGGTTGGGGAAGGGGTGGAATTGGCACTTTTGTCTTTCTGTTCAGCAGTTTACCAGTCAAGATGATCTACAGTCTTGCCCTGGCAGCATTCCTGATATCTCTGCTTTCTGTAGACACATTTCAGTAGAGGGGAGAAAAATGCAAGGAGGAATCCAGGCTGTGCCTTCTCCCTTGTTCTTTCACCTCAATATCTCTGAAACCCCAGAGAAGGAGTGGTTCATGTTGAGTCCTCCTTCCCAGCACTCTGGGAGACACTTACTTCAGCATTTGGGAAAAGAAGGAGTGGCTGTCTGGGCCCTTTCATCAACAAAGATAATTTTTAAGAACTGGAGAACAGACAAGTTACAGAAAGTGCAGAATCTTCTCCTTTGTCACCTTAAATTTCTCACATTTAAGGAACTTCACAATATAATACTGAGTTTAACCATATTAAGGATGACATGCCCAAGATATTTTGGCTTTTGAGAACTGACAGATGAGAACTTGGCCTCTGGAAGATGAGACATTTGAAAAGGTTTGCAGCTTATGGCAACAGCTTATCAGCAATATCCCCATATGGCTTATTGATATGAGGTTTTTCTGGTTTTATTAGATCACCTAGGAAATATTCCTGTCTTCTGTACTAGCACTGGTCCCTGCCAACATGCCGAAGGGTGGGGAACCTGCTGACCTGATTATTTGGAAAAGACAACTTTTTTCCTGTCCTGAAGCTACCAGCTGTATTCTATTAATGGCCAAAATAGACTTCTGATGTAATATTATCTTTTCAGCTGTGAAATAACACCTATCCCGTGTAGATTTTTTAAATTTGAAACCAAAATAAATCTTGGTGGAGAAACTCACTTAGCTACACTGTGAATAACCTGAGGTTGGCTTGTGCACAGAGTGGCTAAAGTGAAGCATTACATCTGCAATTTGATGTTCCCACTTGTCTGTCACCTAGTTGTGGTGCATTTTTTTGCACTGGATAAGTGTAAGATGTTATCCTCAGAGATAATGCTATGCAGGCTAGTAATCACTTTTTTGCAGATGAAAGGATTTCCAGAACAACATGTACAGTACAGAGAATACCAGGGAAAGGTTCATCTGAAATGAGCACAAGGAGTGATAGTCGAATGGATGCATGGAGCTGTGCTCCACAGAATAATGGCCAAGGACATGTCTTCTAACCTAGAAACTGCAGAGTCAGACATTATATGGAAATACCAGTAAAATAAAAGGAAAAAAAGCTGTTTTCACCTCCCTTTCTCCTGAAGTTAGTTAGTTAGCTCTGTTGGAGGAGCTGAATGCAAGAAGAGACACATCTGAAATCCCAGATTTTGTAAAGAAACAGTTACCAGGTGGAGGGATCAGTCTGTTCAGAGGCACAAGGTTTGTTTCTTGCACCAGTCCTTGAATGATTATTTCTCAGTGCTTGCTGTTATGCTGCCCCCAATACAGTTAAGCAGCACTTAAAACATTCTCAGGACAAGGAAACTAATGAACATGGAAAAATAAGTTTGAACTTACAGGACAAAAGTTTGTAGCCTGCAAAGCATTTTCTCTTCATGTAATTTTGTGTCAGTACAATGTATTGGGAAAGAGCAAGAATAATCTTTTGCCAAAAAAGCTAAATGTTAGGAGAATCAAGCTGCTGAGCACTGTCAGGTCTCATGTCCCTTAAATCTGTATCTGCCATAGTCAGATTTCTATCAAAATATAAGAAAAATACTACAAAGAAAACCTCTAACTTTTAAGAATGTTGAGTAAAAGCCTGAAAACATAGTATGTGGGTAGTAGTGCACTGCAGTACTGCAGAGAGACTTGTGATGAACTTCCACCAAAGCATTTCTTGTTGACTCCTGTTCCTCTATTTAGTGTCTTCTGGGGCACTGCCATGGGCTTCAGAGGTAGGTGCTAGCAGGAAATTAGATTGCCTCTCCAAAAAAGTAAGAACAAGTACAGGAGGGGTTAATTTTGACTTCTTTGTTCATTCTTAGATGGTATCTTGGGGGTGTGCTTGACAATCTTAACTTGACACCTGTATATATATATTTATTTTTATTGGAACATAGAATTACATTGGATTTTAAGTGATTCCGTTTGGTTTGTAAAATGATATTTTGTTTACATTGGTTCTTCTGGTTTGTTTTCAAAATGTTGTTACAGTGAGCTCTTAAATATTTTAATTAGCAGCACATTAAAAAATACTGTTTTCAGGGAATTAAGTCATTTAGAACTAGTTAAGGCCCTCCTGTATCACTTTAACCTGAATCTAGACTGCTAATCCTATTGAATAACAAAAACACTGAATTTCCCTCCCTGGTTGTACACTCAGGCAGATGCTTGTAGGTAAAGTGCACCTTGAATGTCACTCAAGGGAAGAAAATTAGAAAATTGATTTTTTTTAATATGTCTCTAAAACAAATTAATTCTACTAGAGTGTCAGTTATGTAGTCTAGTGGAATGTCTGAAATTCCTGGGGTATCTGCTTCTGTTTCATATGATATTTCTGGTGATGTCCAATAAAACACTCTCACAATGTTCCTTCAAACTGAAAAATGCTTTTGGTTTTCCCATACTTGTAAACATTTGAGTTCCTTGATATTATTTCATTACTTTTAATGTCATGTATTAAAAAAAAAAAATCCCTAAGCCATTAGGTCTCTTCTCATTGCTTTTATTTAATGTAAGTCAGATCTTTGGAGACCACAGCAGTACCTCAACATATAAAATGCATCATTTACAGCAATGTCTGTAAGTGTGACCATTCAGAGACCTAAGCATATAGAACCTAAATATGTACATTGTCCATACAGCTGGGCTTTGCTCTGGCCATGTCAGTGCTGCCTTCTCTTGGATAGGTGTCCTTCTTCCATTTTCCATTCTCATGGTTTCCCCTCATTGTTGTTCTCCTTGATGTCAGTGCAGGTTTTGATCCTCCATCCAAATCTGTGCTGAGTTTTTCTTTGGGTTTTGGGTCTTTTTTTTTTTTTTTTTTGCTGTCTGCACTGAGAACCAAAGCAATTGGCATTGAGCATCAGTGGCTGGTCCCTCACACAGCCCAGATGTGCACTTTCCTTGTGGCTGTCACACCTTTCAGTTCTGTGCTGCTGCTGCTGCTTCCTCTGCAGTCCCTGTGCAAGTGCGATTTTCCCTCCTAGATAAAGAAGCACAGCATTAAAACCCCCAGCTTCAAATAGCTCCATTATTCCCTGATGCAATTCAAAACTGCCCTTCTTGTTTTCAGGCCTCTCCCCAGGATTTCGTGGGATAATTCCAGCCTTGCTAAATAACCTCCCCTCTCTGCTCTCCTCTCTTCAGCTGCAAGTGGCCTTCTCTCTGACCCTGTTGCTTCTGCCACCTGGAGCAGCCTTCCTGTGTCTTGCTGCCTTTCTGACTCACCACCTGCTTTTCAAATGCCATGTGAAAGCCTATCGTTTCAACCTTGCCTTGTAACAATCTGGAGCAGCTTAAGGAAAACAACCTCTGGCTGTTACCCAAAGAGGGTTCAATAATTATTTCTCTAACCCTCCTAAAGTAAAAAGGTTGGCCATCAAAAACAAATAGGAGGAAGACCCCACACACATTATCCATATTGGCTGGCTTTTTATCCAAGAGGTAACAGGAATAAAATAAAACCTTAACAGTTACCTCTGCTGCCTGGGAAATACAAAAAGTACAGAGAGTATCCATGCAAATCAAACAGATTGGTACACGGATTTTTTTTGTGTGTGTTTTTCTCTAATATTCCCATCAACTCCTGGTTCTTAAGAATAATTTCAGAATAGGTGTATGTTAAGTAGTTGTAAGGGCAGAGAGAACTATTCAAGTAGAAATAAGGTTAAATACTCATCAATAAAAGGGTGATTGGAGGAACTGACTTAATGCAAGTTCACAGTTCTGTACTGCTGAGATGAACTATCCCTGCTTTAAAGCCCCCGTCCCGTGGTGGTGAAACTCTCTCCAGTGCATCCCCACAGGTCACGGATCCACTTTGCTGTTTAGTCCATACATTAAGTATTTTCTATCCAGTGCTCTCTGGCAGCATCTGTAGCAGGGCCAGGTGACAAGGTAGCACAAGACAGACTTCCAGGCTTCAGCAGAGTAAAAGGAAATTTGACTAAAATGAATGTGGCAGGCAAAAAGCATTTGGGAACCAGTTTCTACCAAAGTCCTTGCTAATGCTCTGGGGAGCAGAGCAGGGAGGGAGATCACAAAGTCACCTTCAGTGTTTGCATCCAGCTTTATTTTTACTGATTGCTCACCATTTTGCTTTCTTTTTAAAATTCTTGGGGGCCCATTTGCCCTGTAACTTCATCTATTTTTCCTACTGCTGCTTGTGGCTTTGCTTGTGAATGCTCATCCTAGCCAGCCTCAAGCACCTTCTTTCTTGTGCTTGGGGAAGGCAACACGCTGCTTCCAATTAGCTAGGCAAGGAAGTTGGCTTCAGAAGCCTCTTTCTAACAAGAAACACCTCTGATGCTCAGTTATTTGTATTTGGTGCCTACTGTCTCTAGCCAAGCTCAAGAGATTGCTGTGCTTGGAACCAGATACACAGATCTTGTCTTCATTAGGAAAAAGGTGGTTTAGATGCCTCGCTAAAGGGATTCAAAAGACTTGAGCTTAATACAAATCAGTTGCTGTTTTTAAAAGGGGGTTGTTAACTTTGAATAGCTAAAAGAGATTAAAACAGCTGCTGTCTTTAGTAGGACTGCAGCAATGGCTAAAATCAGGAAATACCCATGATGTGGCTCAGCCAGAAACAGCCACAGGGACTCTCTAGGCAAGCCATGTAAGCTCTTGTTGCTGCTGCTGGGGCCAGTTAGGATTTCCTTTCCATGCATGCTCAGCTGCTTTGTGTGAGCACCCAGAGGGGTCTGCCTCACCTGGCAGTGTGCCTTGTGTAAGACACAACAAATTGGTGAAATAGGACTGGTACCTCTGAGCAAGTTCCGTATTTCTTTCCATCTAACTCTCTGTTGCTCTTCACCCTGGAGGAGTGCACAATGGATAGGAAATTCCTTGACATAGGCACAGCTTTCCCCTTCGGCCACCAGGCAGAGCTGATGGGGACACACAGCCCTGCAAGCTGGGCATCTCTTGCTGCCATTGTTCCCCCAGGCACTTCTTCCCAGGAAAGGGCTCCTGTACCAAGCCGGGGTGTGGTCCTTCACAAATGTACCCCATCATCAGGGGGGAGACCTGAAATATGGCATTGGACTACATGACCTTTGAAAGGTCCCTTCCAACCCAAACCTTTCTATGATTCTGTGCCTTGAAGCGTCAAGACTCAGGTCTACTTTGCAATATTGGTTTCATTGCTAATGTTTGTTGTTTGATAGCACATATTATTTTGTTACAAAAGTTCTCATATAAGCAGGAATGGCATTTAATTTTTTAAATGGAAACTGTGTTGTACTGAAGTTTTACAAGTGGAGGGAAAAGTGTGCAACTGCAAGGGGAGAGAAGAAAGGTACTGTCAATCTGAGTGATAAAATGATTTTTGCCCGTAGTAATCAAGTTGGGCAAACTGGCCAACTTTGTCCAGGTAGTTGATTATATTTCAGTAAATGTCATTCAAAGTCAGGTTCTCTTCCCGTTCTCTCTCAATACTAGGAGCACTGCAACTGCTGATGTGAACAGTTGTTCCTACACCATTATACTGTTTATGTCGTTAACCCTAATATATGCCAATCTAACCTTCTGACTAACCTTAACAGGGATAAAAGTCTTTAACATCCTTTAATGTTTTCTTCAGCTACTTCAGTTACTTCTTCTCTGAATTAGAATTACTTACATACTGCTATTATATTTAAATACAGCATTTGCGTCTCTGTGGCTGAATGCTAGTTTGGTTCTAATTATTGCATTGGAAGCCTGAGGCTAGAGTGAGGTTATTGCTTAAATAATATATTAAAGGAAGGAGGCCATTTGGCTTGTGTTGCTAAAAATCCTGGGGCAATCATTTGTGTAAAACCACTGAAGGCTCATACTAATGACACCTGTATAAGCTCCAGGGACAATGTTCATCTCAGTTCATGCTAGAAAAACCCCAGCTTGAGAGTCATTAATGAAGCAGGAGAAGTGCAGAAAAATTCCCTCCTGCATCTTTAGCAAGAGGTTCAGGAATAGCTGAAGCAGCTAAGAAGTATCACTCATCACTGCTCCAAAATCTAAGGAGAGTGGGGTGGGGGGGCAGCTAAGAGGCTCTTGGAAACTTTTGAAATCATTGTTTTCATGCTTTAAGGGTTATATTTAACCTTCATTAAATGTTCTAGTAAGTGAATATTTTGGTTTATTTAGTGGGGTTCAGGTTGCAGTACAGACCACCACTCATTTCTGCTTTAATCTTTGCACTTGTGGGTAGTATTTGCCAAATTTAGGCACTCTGTCTTTTGAGTCTCGTGAATTAAAACTGGCAGCAAAACAAACTTTAAAAAAAGCGCCCTACTTACATCTGAGATAAACCAAATCTGCATTAATATTAGCTTTTCAGAATCTGTAGGAACTCATCACTCTCTATTTTGTTAGCTTGGATATGATATCTGTGAGCTGGGAATATTCCCATTGTGTTCCTGGATTCCAGTCATGGCTGGCACATGCAGCAGCTACCTGCAGAACCATCCAGTGCTATGTAACACACAGTTCATGGCATTTCTTTGGAGGGGGAACCTGAAGTGCAGTTGTTCACAGTGACTCCCTTCCGGGCCTTGTCCTGGGATAAAGGCTCTGACCAGCATGTCCCAGCCAGGATTTCTGACAGCTACATATCGATGTTTGATTCCTGGACATCCCCAGCATTTCATTTTTCAGATCAACTTTACCTGCTGGAGTAAGATTTGATGGTGTGAACTTGCAAAGTCAGACACATGAGAGTACTGAAATCCTTTTAAATTGGCTAGACCCACTTCCAAATAACTGGCCTGGTGTTTTCATCCTGCCAGAGACAGAGCTGTGGGGCTGTATATCTCACAAGCAAATGACAAAGCCGTGACTCTTGCCCTGAAGCAGCTGCGATCCAAGACTCCAGTCCTGTGATCAGGCTGTTGGAAACCGCCACGAGCCCTCCAAGGGCTCTGTGCTAGAACTGCACTCAGAGCACTCTCATTTCTGAGACTGGGACTGCAGGATGTCGCTGCCAGATTTCTTAAGGGAGCGGGTGCTGACCTGCCATGGGCTGGGGACACTCGATGGCTCTAGACCCTTAGCTGTCAGTTTCTGAAAATAACCCCCAAAGTCTTAACTCCAGAGTAACATGACACTGTGCAAAGTTTCCTTTCAGGCAGCAAGCGCTGGGATCTGCCCTGTGCATGCATGAGGGCTGGATTGGCTTCAGCAGGAGCCAGCACGCTCTGGCAAAGGCCCCGTGCTGGAAACAGCATTCTGCTCATTCTTCTGCGTGTTCACATTCGTGATATTTTCCAAGGTGAAGACAGTTTGTCCTAATGGAGAGGGAAAATAGCGGGTGAGGTTATTTTGGCCCGTGTTATTTAGGAAGTCAGCCTGCATGTTACATGATCACCTTACAACCTATAAAAAATCAAGTACTGGGGCTAGCAGTACTTGTCACACATCTGTGGGAGCTCTGAAAGTGCATATAGCCCTTGTAGAGAGCTGTCACCCTCGCTGGTACTTGAGTGTCCCCTTTTGCTGTGCCTCTGCCAGGCTCAGATCTCTCCAATACTCCTGCACTCCCCATTAATTGTGTGTGGTGTCTGGGGCGCTGCCCTGGAGCTGCCTGCAAGTGTCAAGTTCAGATTTTGTGTAAGCACTGGCTGTGCTGGATGTGGGACACAGGGCAGGGAGGGGACACGGGGACAGCCTGGGGACAACCTCCAGAAGGGAGCCGGGGCTGGAGGAGCCGAGCTGACCGCAGCCAGGGACAGGAACACTTTGCTTTCATTTCCAAACCTTTGCTTTCTGAGCTGTCCCTGCAGCTGGCTAATTTTTCATTCAGAACAGAAGCCTAAAAGAACTAAATTAAAATAGCAACGGGGAAAAAAAAAAAAAACTCAGCCTTCTAACATACCAAATTATCCCCCATACAAACTCAATATTCTGCCTCACTTTATCTTCAGTGCTTTTTGTGCATTTCTAGAGATGTCTGTGATTTCTTCCCTCTTTATGGGCAGCATTGTAGAGTTGGGTGATGCTTTGCAGCTTGCTCTTGTTATTCCCCTAAAGTGCAAGTTCTAAAATCCTTTACTAAATTCAAAGCTTCTAAGGAATAAGTGAATAGATTTAAAAAAAACCAAAACCACAAAAACGAAAAAGAAAAAAACAACAAAAAAACTATTGCAGTATTTAAAGAAAGTTTACATTTCTTATTTCAAATGACCTTTTTAATTAGAAATCAAAAATATTACTTTAGATAATGCTATAGACTGGGAAAACCAATAAAATTTAATCATAATTTCATTTTGGATCAGTCAAAAGGATTTATCTAAGTCAGGAAAAAAAATTAGAGAAAAAAAGCCCTTAAAAATAGAAATTAATTTTCAGAGCTGAAAAAAAAAGGTAAAAAATCCATTCTTAAACTTCTGGTTTAGTCAGTGAACAAAACTTCTTTTGTTCTAGACATTTATCTCTAGAGCTAGTGAGGTGATAAGTCTTTGTCCAGTTTCTGTACAAATAATTAAGACATATTTTCTGTATATTACATTTCCTGGTAATATGATAGCTCCACTTTTACATAATGCTATTTCAGGATTTTATAAGACTAGAGGCAATTAATTCTAATATAATTATTTGTTACCAACTGGAGATCGTGAACAATAGCACAAACCAAAGGTAGAGTTCCTCAGAAAGCAAGGATAGAAGGAGTATACAAAGTAGTTTCTTTTTCAAGTGCTTTCATTAATAAATGTTAATAAAATAGGGATTGAGACAGAAACTGCAAGATAAGCTCTGTCTTGGCAGGACTGGGCACTGGCTGCTTCCAGGCTCCAGTGCCTCACACCATCTGATGAGCTGGGCAGATTTTGGGACAATTCTGGTGCAGCAACAGGGACATGAGCTGCTGTCTGGTATAAATTTCAAGCACAGAAATTCTGTGCATGAATAAATCATAGCAGCACCAGTGTCATGTAGAGCCCTCAGCTCTCCCCACAGCCTTGCTAAGGTCTGTACAATCACTGAGCTGCTCATTACCTAATAACTACTCTGTCTGTCCTCACAGAATGCCTATTTTTTGCATGAATTGCTAAGTTCACAAAAGCCTCAAAAATATCTCCAGTGATCAAGTCCTGATTATACAGTTCACATGAATTGAAAGGTCCTGTTCCATAACCTCTGTTTGACTTTGAAATGTGCATACCATTTCAGGCGGCTTTGGAGTCTAATGCAATCTGTTTCCACTGAAGGCAAGCAATACTGGAAATATGATTACAATAATTGTATTATGAACATGGCATTGTCATGATCAAGTGAAGGGCTCCAAAATGTAACTGATAAAATTGTAACTTTGACCTCCATCTTTAGCTTCAAAACTTGATCCAGTTCAAATATCCCTGTGTATTAGCCTCGTTAGCACAAAGGCAGGCCTAATAGTTCAATCCCTGCTCCCAGGAGTCACTTCACAGACAATATTCGGGTAAACAAGAGCTTGTGGGAGGGGAGAAACAGGATCCATCTTTTGATGTTGGTTTAGAGCATAAAAGACTAAATCGTGTGCTGTAACAGTTCCATCAATTCCCCAGAGCTGGAGCAACAGAGAATTCAATTTGAAATTCCTGTGTAAACATGCTGGGGCAAATTCATGGTTGATATAAATTGTTGTAACTTCCTTGACTGTATTGGAATGGCTGAAACCAATGAATTTGGGGCTGTTTACACCCTGTGAGGATTCATCCCCTTCATAAATATTTATGAAAAAAAAGGAGAAAATTATAGTAACTTAAAAATATTTTAATACGGTGTTCCAAATCATACAGAACATAGTAGACCCATTCTGCTTTGTTTTCCTATCCTCTGGCTTCATTCAGGTCGTAGTTTGAACTTCTCAGCTAAATAAGGAAAGAAATGTGTAAATCGTACCAGTCCTGCCATTAGTTTCAGTTTGCAGAAGTGCCATTGATACAGACTTCTGCATTTATTTGGGGTGGAAAGTGTCTATTTAAATTGTGAGATCAATCGTCAAATTAGATGTGTGACTGCACACATCGTTCCAGTGTTTATTTTCTTTTCTGGCACACTTGTGGCTCTTTGGGTTTGAAGAATGTAACTCAATTGGAATGAGCCTCAGTGATAAAATGGTCATCACATAAGATGTCTTTGTGTTGTTTTGAAATGTACCATTACAAGGCATTTTAATAAACTTTGTTTTTATTTTCCTTGATTAATAACACATTTGCTTGTGAATTTTCTGGGATGTTTGATTCATGGTCTTTCCTTTCTTTTCCTTAGAACTCCTTGGTGGCAGCAGCCTACAGGAGGCCTTATGGGACTATCCCATGGCGATCTGACCTGGTTCTGGCTTTGTCCAAGTAATTTTAGTCGCACTAACACTTTTGACCCCTGGTGTCATTGATAAGCTCCAGAGCACCGAGTGCTGGGTCAAAAAAGTTTTGAAATATCTACAGAAAGCTAAATGCTTAAAGCCATGTGATTAATATTTATTTGTTTTAATTATTAATATAGAAAGTAATACTCCATCACTTTCTCTGTCTATTCACGCTGACAGAGAAGCTGGTTTATGGATAGTAGATTCATTATATGTATTAAAAACTGTCAGTGATGCAAAGGAGAGTATTCTGTTTCCATCTTCTCTGCTCGATAGCTGATATGATTTTTACCCCTTCCTCAGCTGCATGGTTTAGTAGGAAAGACACTGAGCATTGTGCAAGGCATTAAGCAACAGCAATTTATCACTTCTACTAATATGGTTTCACTATAGGATCCTGTCCTCTTCTTTTGATTGGCATTGGCCTCTCAGAGAGTTGTTTGGCTAATGCACTGCTTAATACTTTCATTTTCTCTTTTTCTTTTTTTTTTTTTTTTTGTTGAAACTGGCTTTTATCTTTAAACTGTTTTTATAAAGCAGAAAACTGTGTCCCTTTGAACTCATCCTCTGATGTCATAAGTGCTGGGAGCTGACATGAATTACGCTGTGAAAATACTGACATTTAGAGCTAGGTACCAGCATGTACTAAAATCCAGTAACACATGATGCGCTCCAGAATATTTTTTTAACATAGTGTTATTAGTGGCAGGCTCTTTGCTCTGAACGCCTTTGATAAGCAAAATTAGCACGCTGTTTTTCCAGACTAAGTATGGTAAATTCTTTCCCCTTTTGGGGTCAGAAAATATAAATATTAAAGAAAACTCCAAGTGTCACTATTTGCAAGGTTACAATGTTTGTTATTAGAACTGTGGAATATGTTCAGTCTTTTAGGGAAGACAGTGTGAGGGACCCCTGAAAGGACAGGAAACATCTATATTTGCTGGCAGCATGCCTGGATTAAACATATTGCTCCCAGTGCCATCCTGATGGCACTGTGGGGAAGGACAGCTCAGCTATGCAGTATGAAAACATGCCAGCATATCGATATTTCATAACACAGCACGTGTCTGTCACTCAGGAGGGGAAGTTAATTAGATGAGGTTCTTTGCAGGAAGCCAGTTCTGTGGACAGCTAAAAAAACGGAGGATGTTCAGTGGAATTAGGTCCCTAATCTTAATCCCCTCCCAGGAGAAACAGCCAAATGCAGGAAGCACTTTGCACAGGGCTTCCTCTGGGTCCCCCAGAGATGTCCCACAGAGAAGCCTGGTTTTAATGCTGCATTCCTTACCTCAAATAAAGCACAGCTTTACATCCTTACTTGTGCAAGACTTGAAAAGAGGCTCTTATTGTACCCTCCAGCATAGGTATAGTGAGGCAATAGGGAAAAGTACTATTTCCCTTACAATTTTTTTTAATAAACAGGATTATGCCTTACATCAAGACAAAGTGGACTTTGGATCTTAAGTAACATAAGAAAATTATATAGTGCTGTGCATACTATAAAGAAGGCTGAATTTAGCACCATTTATTTCCACCTATATCTGTCCTCTAACTGTGCCTTGTATAAACAGTTTTGATTCCATCAGGCAATTTTCCTGATTGTGTTAACGGATATTACCCTTCCCATGAGTATATAGAAAGCTTGGAGATTCTTTTAATCTCCCTGTTTGTCTTACCCAAAGCAAAAAGATCCAACCAATCAGAAAGCCCCCAGCCTTTTATTTTTTTGAATCTAGTCCATAGCTCCTGGAACTAACTAAAACAAGAGAAGAAGAAATCCAATGCATTTGTAAATAATTCCTATTAAGAATAGCAGCTTTGGCCGGCCGGGGATGCCTGGGCTGCGTATGGAAGCAATTGGCGTGGCTGCGTCCACTCCTGTGTGACCCAGCCCAGCTCGGGCTGCTCCCCGCGGTCCCCGCAGGGCAGAGAGCAGACAGGAGAGCCGAGTCTCCCCGAAGAGGCTCCTGGTGAAAAGCATGGATAACCTGCTTGCCTTGTCCATGGTGAAAAGCATGGATAACCTGCTGCACTGCAGCCCCATCAGAGCGCAGGACACTGGGGCTGTGCGCAGGCAAGTGCAGCCCCGCTTGCTTTGTGACAATGGGGACAGCCTCGTGGCTGCGGCAGAGGTCCCATGTGCTCATCACCCAAGGTGGTCCCAAGCCCCTGAGCTTCACCTGAGAGCTGTGGAGGAATGCAGATGTGGGAAGGAAAGAGCAGGAGGCAGCAGCTGGAGGCGGCTGGTGGGGATGAGCCGAGCAGCACAGCAGTGCCCTTGCACCAAGCCCCTTAGGCTTTGCCTCCTCTGTGGTGCAGCCACGGGAGAGCTGCACCCCCTGTGCATCCCCACAGCAGCACTAGGAAGTGCAATGCCTAGAAACAGGGCAAATACGCGGGTAAGGAGTGATACAGATTGTGTTTGGGTGTGTGTTGTGTAGAAATAATCATTTGAACAGTGATTGCGCAGTCATTATCAGTCATCTTCACCAATTGCTTCTAGCCAAAAGGAGTTGTCTCCGATAAAGATTTCTGCCATTTGGCGGCAGGCGTGGATTTATAACCACAAGATAAAGTGATTATATTCAAAAGAAATCGTTGCTACTGAAGCAGCCCTCAGGAGAAGGATTGATGTAGCATTCTGCTCTGGTTTCATGCCCTGTTTGCTGCTTTGCTCATCCCTTGAGCTGCACTCAGCGGGAGGACACAGAGGTGCAGGTTTGCTCACAAGGGTGTCCCCCACCTCCATCCCCATCGCCCTTCCCACACCACCTCATCAGACTCTTGGCCTCTCTTTTCTCCCCTAGCAGATGAACTCAGGCCAATTGAAAGAAAATGCCAATAAAGGTTTGTTCAGGTCAAAGAATGATATTCTGTTAGCATACTTTATTTTTTTTAGAGTCTTTAACTTTTGCCTTTTTTTGGGGGGGTTTTCTTTTTGCCAAAATATTGTGAAAGACATGAGAATTTTTAAACTTTTTTATTCTCAAAAGAGCAAATTAGGGAACTGAAACACCCTAAGAAATAACCAAATCCAGGCAGACATACTTTAGCTTTGAACAAGGAAAAGCAGTTTGTGATATGTTTTTCCAGAAAGGGACTAGTTAAAGAGAGGATAGTTGCTTGGTTAGAAAAAAAAAGGATGGGAATTATTAGGAGAAAAGAAACAGTGAGAGAATAAATCAGGAAAAGGGAGTTTGGAAGAGTATGAGAGACACAGCAAGGGGGGCGACAGAGGCACACTGGGAGACCCAAGGATACTTCATGTGGATCATGAATTGAGAGTCTGTCCTTTTCTACTGCTCCAAGTTCCCTAACAAAGTTATTCCAATGGGAGGGATAATTTTCATCTTCTCCAAACCACTCATAAAATTTTGAAAAAGAGTGATGCAAAAAGAAGAGTGAATAAAAGGGTACAGGTCAGGAGAACTTGCAAAGGGGCCAAGAACAGGTGGAACATCAAGCCTCAGTATACTGGTGATAAAAGACTTGTCAGGAGACACTCATGAGAGAGATATCAAAATTAGGAAAATGGGAAGGCTATTAAGAGCTTTGAAAGTTAGAATATCAAGAAAAGTGGAGATGTTTTGCAGGAGAAGCCTGTGTATCTGCTACCCTTTCTTTTTTGCTCCTTTTCTCCAGAGAATTAGGAAAAAACATGGAACTTTGTATGCAAGCTGGATTTGTGTTTAGGTGGACTTTCTGGTACTTTAGGGAGTTCATAACATAACGAGAAGGATTCTTGGACGACCCCTCCAAAAACCTAAAATGGCCAGTGACAGCAGGGGTGCCACAGGCTTTGTGGTTGTTGGGCTTGGGCGTCTCCTGAGCCTTCCCAGCTCCCACGCTGGCAAGATCAAACCTTAATTGATAACTCATCAGGTATTAATCACTACCAGTAGAGCCCAATGGTCCCTGTGAAAGCATCCCACCCTGCTTCAGCCCTGCCATTCACCCAGAGGTGCTCAGCAGAGGGTTTTTACACAGTAGGAGACAAAGCTGTGAGTTGAAGTGCAGCCTCCTGAGAGGAGCAAGCAAAAAACTGCTGTCAGAATCCTGCCCTCTCTTGCAGGGGGTAGATGAGTTTCAGTAACACATCACTTGTGTGGGGGGAAGACATTTGTGGGGAAGAAAAATCAGCCAAGAACATTGTTCTGAAGGGGCTGATCCCAGCAGGGAAAGCTGGCTTCAGCCTTGGCTCCTGAAGTGGTGCCTCTGGGGACTGGAAGCTTTTTCTTTACGGTTTGGAAACCCTTATTGTGTAAAATTGTTTAATACTTACTACTCAATTGATTTTAAAGTGGATAATCATCACTGAGCTTTAAATACACAGAGCTTGTTGTTGGAGCTACAGCTTTTCTTTGTTAATACTAACATTAAATATTTATTCTGGATAAGGATAATCTAGTAATATGGGGAAACACCTGTGATTGAACTGCTGTGATAAGGATCTCTACTATACACTTCTACTGCCAGTATTTTCACAAACCTCACTATATTCAGTGGTAAATAAATTTAATTCATTTTCCACTCCTGTTGTCTCACAAATTTGAATGTATTTGATGCATGAATCTTTGCAATAGGTTGTAAAGCCCAATTCAAAACCTGTACTAATTTGTTTAAGGAGTTCTGTTTGACTGAAGCCCCTTTTTCTCCAGCACTAATTGGGTGATGATGATTGGGTCGTTTTGGGAAACACCAGAGCAGGAGAAGGCAGCTGGAGACAGTGTGTGAGGAAACCCAAAACCATGCACAGATCTGAGATTTTACGAAGCTCCAGCAGTACTCTGTCTCACTTCAATGAAACTGTATTACCCACAGGCAGTTCCTCTCTGTGTGCTCAGACAGCCCCTTCTGTGTGGCTTTCTAAAACCTGTAAGAGGGTAAAATTTTCACTTGAAAAGTGAAGAATTGTCTCTCCCTCTGACAATTGATCCTGAATACCTTTGTTATATGGATGTGAATGTCAGATGCTTCTTCTTTTAGTGCTATATATTTTTCAATAAGAAATATCTGATAATTTTGGCTTTTAAATGTCTTACTGCTGTACTATGCATAAATTTAATTGCTCCAAATAGTATTTTGCTCCAAGTTTAATTAGGTTTGGTTTTTTTTAAATACCATCTTCAGAAGGAAACAGTTTTGTGGCATTGATATTTATTAAAACAAAACAAAAACTAAAAATCCAGCCTTTTCACAGCAGTTATCATACATCCTTTTAACTATCTAATTGGGGTCTTGCATGCATGAAACGACTGCATTTCAGGACATTATTCTGAGTTTGATTTTTGTAGTTAGAGTAATACCTTTTAATATTAGTTGCTGCTAAGACATGTGTAAAGCCAGACCTTCTAAAACCAACAGCAAATTTCTACTTGCTTTTGTGAAGCTGAGGTTTCTCTTTCTTGGTGGAAAGAGAAACTTTTTCAGCCTCGGAAAAAGCCAGAGGTAGTAAAGTGATCTGTCAAGGTTTAAAGCAAGTGCAAGTGAGCTTGTGGGCCCAGCTTGATTCTCGTGTGTGTGATGAAAAGAAGCTCATTCTTTAACTCCTGTCCTTATCTGAAAATCCCTGTCGTCAGGAACTACCCACGTCGGGAGTTTTTCCAATCCTTAGAAAAGCAATTGCTGTTCCCACAATGAGTGACATTTCAGAGTGCTCAGTGCTGCCTGGTTCTGGTCTCTGCATGCCTAGGCAAGAGCTGGGTGCTTTCACTGAGCTCCAAATCCACTTCACAGAGTGCAGCAGCTCAACTGCATGGAGCTCACACTGCTGTAGGGCTTTGCAGTCACAGAGGGTCTCCAGCCTTTTCCCCTCTCGTGCTTTTCTGTGCCAAACAAATAGGGGTATTTGCTTGCTTCCATTCACACAGTTTAACGCCCACTGAACACAGCTTTGTAATGAATCCCTGATTTGAGTAGGAGTACAGCTGACAGCAAAGAAATTCAGTGCTTCTGTTTTCCATATTCCTGATCCCAGGTTGTATACATAGTGCTGGAAGGCAGCAAATACTATTTTTGTTATAACATATGCAACAAATAATATTTCCATAATAATTCCCATTGCATTTTAAAGAGCTTTTTGACTAGGTTAAATTTATTTGGGATAAAAGAAATGTTGTATTGATGCTTAACCCACAGATACTCTTGTTTTCTTTTTGTTTGCCCTAATACTGCTTTAAAGGCTCCAGTGAAATCTTTTCTATAGACTATTGGATATCCAGGATATGTGGTACACCTTTTTTCTAGCTTCTAGTTCTGCTTATGCTCCTTTTAAAAAAGTTTATCCAGCTGGAAAACACAGCTAGTGAAAGATGCCTTTCTGTGTGTCAAGCTCCTCCTTCACATAGTAAACTTTGTAGTAACAATTATTCTTATAACTGATAAGTGCAGGCTCTGGGACAAATATTTTCTATTGTCATTATTTATTCCAGGGCTGGGGTGTCTGTATGTAGCCCTGTTCTCAAATGAGGAATAGGCAGAGGAAACCTAATATGCAGATGAAATCTAATAATAGCATGAAGGCTGTTCTTTTTCAGCTCCCTGAATTGTGCTGTCAATAGGCTGCGAGCAGGGAAATGCCATGGCAGCAGGGTGTCAGTAATGGGCTGGCTGCCTTTTTCTGGGACTATTCCCAGAGAATGTAAATCTGGATTATCTCTTCTTTTAGCCATTGAAAATTAATAAACAACAAGGTTAGAAACTCACAGAAAAAAATGTGCATCTTTTTTAGGACATTTTAGTAGAGGGCTAATCATATTTTTGGTCAAGTTATGGCCAGGTGTGCCAGAGAAAGGAGTCCCACAGCACCCAGGACAGCAGTGACAGCAAATGAAGGGCACTGCAGCTTCATTCTGTAAGCATGAAGTGGGAAATAAGCTTGGTTAGGGAGCAACACGTACAATGCAGTTTTCTGTAGGTGGCAGGCAGCTCCACAGGATAACAGCTCCACAGAAAAAAGTAGAAAGTTAAAATCACATGCTGAGGGTGGTCCTGTTAAGGTGAGGTATTATAAACCACCTAAACCTGAAGTCAGCTGACAAGTAGTGGACCTTAATCAACACAAATCATTTCTTTTTAAGCAACTAAGACAAGAGAAGCCACAAGAGGTGTATTTTTCTAGAAAACCAAAATTTCAACCACAGAAAGAAAAACTGGTAACAGTGAGTTTAGTACACTTCAGTAACTGTTGAAGGATCTATACCAACAGAGCAGTTTTCCTGCAAAAGTGCTTCCAGACAGTCAGGAGGAAAATGTCCACATCATGGTCCCCGTGGAGAGAGCGCCAGGGCTGAGCTGCCCTGCTCCCCTCGCTCCCCAGCCACTGCTGCGAGGGCTGGGGACTCCCTTCAGCTCACCTCCTGCTCTTCTGTGCTCCCTGGGAAGGGCTCAGGTTACTTTATCCTCATTATTTTTAGCTGATTCTTTGGGTGACATCATTCAGTTTCACTTAAACTACTGAGAAGCCTGGAATACCTGCAAACAGTTTCAGGTGCTTGTATGTGTTAAACTGGGGGCCAAATAACTGCAGAGAACACTGATTTGAGAAGTTTGTTGCTGTTGTACTGACATTTGCTTCAAAACCTGCACATTCTCAGAGATTGCGCGTAGAACCCTCATGAAACGATCCTGGTACATTTGCTGAGATTAAACATTTTCTTTGTTTACTTTAAAAACGCCAAATTTACTTATCCAAACTCCTTTTTTCTGTGTTGCCTTAGCACCTATTTACGTAGGAAGGCTTAAAAAAAACCCCAACAAATTAAGTGAAGATGTGAATTTAAAACAAAATACTTTAGCAGGACTAAAATCCTGTGTAGAAATTCCTTTTAGAATTTGGACACTCTAAACAGCTTTTAACTTAGTTAACCCAAAAGCTCTTGGTTGTGAATAAGCTGGGGGCTGAGGCCAATTAATTAATCCACTTTAAACGTTAATTCAGTATAATTTCCTGAGTGTGTGTCTGTGGGCAGTTCTGAGGAGTACATGCTGCAGACCTGGAAACCAGTGAGATTTTACTCTCTTTCAGAGGACTTCAGTTCCTATCTAGGTCTGGTAACTTTTCTTCAAAATCTAATTCCAAGCATTTAAAGTTTTTGCAGTGACTGTTGGAGTTAAGTGTTGTTGGAGACCTGGGCTTGTTACCAACCTCTTACACAGTCTCAGGATTCTCTTCATCAAATTTTCATTAAGCATTTCACTAAGAAAATGAAAGTTCCTTAGAGACGTTGTTCATATCAGGCTCCTCAGCTATTTCAGAGACTTTTTTTAATCTAAAGCAGTGGAATTTAGAAAAATACTGTGAGCTTTGTAGTAAATCTTCAAGAGAAAATTTGTTGGCAGAATGTAAGGCATTAGATGCTGGTTCAGTATAATCTATGCTGACCTTACTAACATGTAGAATATATCCTAGCATTACTTGGGATTGTAAATGGTCTAAATTGTGCATTGTGGTGCAGCAGTGTTGTGTGCACAGTTCCTTCTCCAGCGACCGCTTACAGCCTTTGAAATTCTAATTTATCTTTTTCCAGTATAGAATGTAATAGCATCACTGTTTAAAAAAAAAAACTCTTGAATTTATACCAAGTATTTAATGGCAAAATCACAATTTTTTTCTATTCCACTTAGCCATTTGGCAGTGGAAAGACCCTACTGTGTTCTTTCTTTGAAGTCTGAAAAAAATCTGGCCTAGGTTCTTTATTTGGGGAAAAGAGATTTGCCTTGTGTAACAATTATTCTCCTAATGCCATGAGACACTCCGGGTGCGTTGTGTTTTCCTGACATAAACATTTAGCTCATCTTTTGTTTTTATACCAATGGCTACTCAGATGAGCCTTGTAGAATTTGGAAAGAAAAGAAAAGTGCCTTCTAATAAGGGACTGTCTTCTCATTAGCCCTGCTGATTTTCCAAAATATTTTGCTTTGTGTAATGCATTATAATTATATGACAGGAGAACAGTGGAGAATATGGCATAGCATTTCCCATAGGTTTCCTTTCTGAGATAAGAAAGGTAAACATTGTGCTTTACTTCTCCCAGCAGAACAACAAAAGCCCTCAGCGGTTTCCTGCGAGGCAGTTGGATGTGAGCAGCCTGCTGGAGCCGAGGCTCTCCACGGCCGGACAATGCTCCGTGTCCTGCAGGGAAGCTGGCTGTACAAAGTGAGGAAGCCCCCTGCACGGAGGTGTGTGTCCTGGCCTTCCTGCCCGTGTGGCTTATCGCCCAAGGGTCCCTCCACACTCCTGCAGCTTGAGCTGCGCCACCGCCGGGCCAGGGGAGCAGCTGTTTATTTTTCCAGGGCGCTCTCTGTTCTGGGGGAAACAAGGGAGGCCTTTAATTGGATCTCTCTTTTGTTCCTGGATTGCTGCGACTTCAACGAAATTGGGAGGAGCAGGAGCAGGACCGAGGTCTGGTTTAGGGTATGCGTGGCTTGACTCCCAATGACCCACCTCTGTTTCAGTCGTGACACCCGGGCCAGGGAAATATTTTGCTTAGGGATGGCTTTCCTAAAGCAGGGAGAGAATCTCTGGTTACAGGAGGAGCGAGCAGCAGAGATGCTTTCAGTTTGCTCCACTTCTACGGGCTGAATTGTGCAAAAGGGGAAAATATACCTAGGCAATACTTTCCCAAGCCAGCTGAGAAGCTTGTGCTGCTGTTCCCAGAAAAGCTGGGTGGGAGAGAGATTTAAGAGCTTTAGAAAGGTTCAACAGGAGAAGCTGGAAAATTGCAGTAATGCTCCCAGCGTTAGTGGTTAACGAGATGTGTCAAACACTGAGGAGTGAGCTCCTCCATGCCTTCAGAGCTTTGCAGTTCCCTGCTTTTTTGCTTTCCCACTTAACTTTCTCATTTGGAACTTGGTTTTTTTATTCTCAAACCAAGTTTTGTAACGCACTGACATCTGCTGTGTGTTTGACTAATGCAGCCACTAAAGAACTGAAATAAGCCTTGCAGTCCAGGCAGAATGGGGCTTGAGAAATCAAATTTAAGAGAAAGGGGAAGTAGAGTGGGAGAACCTGGTGGCTCATTGTTGATTCAAGGAGATAAGAGTAAGCAAGCCACCCTACCCTTAAGAGTCTTATATTATAATTGTTTTATGGACAAAATGCACAAAGTGAGCTAATTTCAGTCATACAAACAGCAGTTCTACCAATTGACTGTAGTTATCAAAATTTAGAGAAAACTACATTAGCTCAGTTTTTCCTTTGTTTTTTGTCTAATCAGGGTTGTGGTGAAGTGGTGGCCATGATGTGGTGGGCATATGATCCTGAAAAATGGCTTTTCTGCCAGTATTCAAAAACACTGAGATTGAAAGGAAGCAGTGTAGCTGAATAACCCTGCTACCTGCACCATGAGCACTGGATCACTTACAACATTCCCAATTTCACCAGCCAATGATTGTAGGTACCACAGCAGGAGCTGGTGCACAATAGATCACTTTTAAAATACTAAACCAACCTCTGCAAAAAACTCTTTCTGTTAGAAAGCAGCAAAAGTTAATGCTGTTTGAAAGCTTCCCTGAAGCATTTTCAGTGGTGGTTGATTTCTGACAGGGATGTGAAGCAGTGGAGATGCTCCCTGGCAGTGTGGGACAACCAAAGCACCTCTGTCTCCTTCAAACCCAGCTCCCAGCCCAAGCTCCTGCCCCAGCTACATTTCAGCTGGACATTTCAGAGACCCAGTGCAGTACTAATCAGAAATCTTTTATCAAAACAGTTTTGAAAAAGAAACTGCCATTTGCCCAAAGGAAAATTTAGGTTGTTTTACTTTTTGTTGAAAATTGACAGTATTTCTAATGAAAAACTGAAGCCAGGCTGGGATTTTTTGATACATTGTTCAGCTGAAAATAATTGTTAATAAAAAAGCACTTTTTTATCTTCAAAAATGAAGGTTTTTGCTGGTTTCAGGAAAATCTAACAGTCTCTCTGAAAAGGAGGGAGCCTGCAAACTAATTGTTTTTCAAAATATATATTTACTCCAGCTTCATGAATCAATGCATTATGAGGTTATCCCCCACATTAGTCCTTCCATATAGGTATAGTATTTTTAAGGTAATAAGTCTCTGAGGTAGGCAAGACTTCATGCATAGACACTTGAGCAAGAAAGAATAGACAGCCTTTTTCTTTTCTTTTTTTTATCCCAAAGCTGGCTGTAAAATCTTGTTTTGTAAATGTATGTTTTACTGGAAAAACTAGGCTTTAAATAGGTCATAAACTGTGGTTTCTCCTTTTCTTCATTCCCAGCAAATGTGCAAAATAGCTGCAAGGCCATGACAGTGCTGGATTAACACCTCACCGACAGCAAGAACTGAAACAGAAAAGTACCTTTTCATTATGAGGAGTTTTAAACAGTAGGGGAAATCCTGCTCCCCTCGAGATCAAGAGGGAAATTCCTTTTCAGCTTCAAAAGAACCAAAATGTAGCTTTGCATTATTCTGAAAGCCTGCTTAAAAGGCCTAGCATTTCTATCCCTTTGCAGTCATCCCACAAGCAGGGAAAGGGGATATAGCTCTTCCCAGCCTTGTATCGGGTTTACAGGTCAGTGTAGGGCTTGCTCCTGGGGCGGTGCTCAGGAACATTTCTTCAGGGCTTGTAGCATTAAGTGACTGCTCCCTCTCTCTTTCTTTTTGGGCTTTTTGGGCTTTTTTGTTTATTTCAAGGGGACAATGTCTTCTCTGAAAATCTGTGCTGAAGTGCCCTTCGTTCATTGTTTTTAATGCTTCTTATTTTTAAGCTCTGTCACATTTTCAAAGTGAAGTGTCTGACATCAGCAATCTCAGTCAGTATTTAGACACAGGAGTTCCCAGATGCATTTAAAGATACTGTGTATTATCTAATTCTGAGAAACCACATGTACAAAAATGTGACATGAAATGACTAATGGAGGATCCAATAGCAAGTAAAACTTTGCTTTATGCCTTCCAGCAATGGTGCTATTTGCAAAATACTTGAATTGCCCAAAATATGACATGCTGCTTAAATGGTGTATAATATTCCAGTCATAACATCAACTATAAAAAGAGTTGTAACTGTTGATTAATTAACTTATCAGGTGAAACTGAGCCTATTTCTCCTCACTGGAGTGTAAGCCATGCATTTGACCCTTGATACACTCTGCACATCCTCAGAGCTCCCTCTGGAAGGGTGCAGGGATTCACAGAGCACTAAAAGCTGACACTTTTCACTCAAAAACCTTCTGCAAAGGAAACAGCCAAACCCTTTCATTTCCTCTGCTATTCATTCAAGTTAGATAAAATCAAAGTTCAAAAAAATCCAACTGTTGTGCCCTGCCCATTAAAAATGAACCACAGGAGAATAATAAATTGTCATTTTTGAGCTGTTATTCCAAATGTCTGGTAGAGACTTTAACATCCTATCAGTGCAACACATACTTCCATATTCCGTGGGCATTGTAAGAGTTAAGCCATAGATGAAGCCATTGAACAGAATTGGTTCAATACAATATTCAGTCATGTAGCACATACCTTTCTATACAAATAATGTTATTTTGTGCTTAGTATGAGACACCTATGGCACCATGCAGATGAAGACTGATAATTCCAAGTGAGCTAGGCACCTGACAGAACAAGGAAGGAGTGGAATTGTTTTGCAATTTCATTTTGTTGTTAAATAACACAAGTAATGCTTATACTCTGAACCCTGCTAAGAGTGGCATGGCAACTCTTATAAGCCCTGAGGGCATTTATCCCATATCCCACCCTTGCCTTTGGCCAGAGCTGTGCAGGAGCTGCTCTGACAAAGGGCTCTGGGACTTGGACTGAATCTTTGCATCTTAGGGTGTTCTTCCCCTTTGCCCTCTGCAGGCAGTGCTGGCTGCCCTGCCCACCCCAGGGGAAGGAGTTGGTGTGACCAGGCAGAGCTGCTCTGTCTGACCAGGCTGTGCTGCCTGACCCTGGCACAACTTCTGCCCTGAGCCCTTGGGTCACAGGATGGAGTACCTTGTGCCTAGCCCAGGCTGGGCTCACCCGTGGGGCTTAATTTCTCCTGACAGTTATTCATGTAATGGGTGTCTCTTATTTGTTGTGAGGGATAGCTACAAACTGGATGAAAAAAGGAAAACAAATTGAAATTAAATTATATGTGAGTAAACAAGCTGTAATAAAATGAGCAAGCTGAACTTTCATCTACATTTCAACTGGATTTGAACCAAGCCCCTTCAGAGAATCTAAGAAAGTTTGGTTAATTAATTTTTTGTTTGGTCTGCTCTGCATTTCCTTGCTCGCATTGTAACCAAGAGGAGAAATGCTGCAAAACTGTGAGCAACTCTGATATGCTGTTTCTGGTCAGGTCAAAAGTAGAACGAGCTAGAAATGTCATGCTAATTCCCATGTTTGGTAGATTTCCAGTTCAGGTTCACATACTCAGAAGGCTGGAACAAGACTGAGATAAACTAAAAGACCTCAGGGTGATTGTACAGACAAAAAGCAACTAGAATTTAGGTGGCCAAGCTTATACTGAAATACTCAGCTCCTTCAAAGTTTCTGTTCTTTCCATGAAGGGAAATTTGGTCTTTTGGGTTTGCATTGTGCTTCCAAGCCCAGTGGTTGGCTGGGACAATGCAGGTACCTAACAGGTTTCTGAGGGTCAGATCCACCTTCCACTGGCACCACAACCTCTGTCTCCAGCATGTGTGCTTTCAAGTCATGCATTCAAGTTTTGGGGGGAGCCTGTATGGAATCAGAAGGTGATTTTGGCTAAATCTTAGCTCTTTTCCTCCAGAAGGAAGAAAATTACTTCCATCACATCACTTTTAACCTGATTCTGGAGTGATAGCATGTGGTTTGATCCAACAAAAGAGATTTGTCCTCGGATCAGACCTAGTTATTTAACTTGCAATCTTATAATGTTTGTAGAAGCACAATAGTTACATTTAAAAGGAAACAAACTAGTGCTGCTAATTGCTTTAAAGTGCAGCAAGTACTTGGTAGAGGCACAGCTCAAGCTGTGAGGGAATAGCTTGTCAAGTGCACCAGCTCTGACTGGGGAGCTTGGGAAACAGGAATGGCTTTACAGGTGCAGTTCATGCAGGCTGCATGTACATCGGTGTGGGGATGCCACACAGTCCTCCTGAACACCTGAGGTTTTTAAGAGGAGGAAGGTGCTCTTTATAGAGCATGGTAGCCTTCCTCACCATAACTCTGCCCTCTGCATCTGACCAGGTGCTCTCTGGGTGTTTCAGCCAGGGCTTCTGTTCAACAAGCAGATGGAGAGAAAGCCTGTGTGTATAGAGAGTTATTCACAAATTGTTTAGGTAGGTAATGTATACATAAATTCCAGATGTGGACAGGCTATTTAAAACAAAAGCACCCTGTTTCTGGCTGATGTAGCCCCTTTTGCAAGTTCTGGAAGACCTTAGGACATGACTGCTTAGATTTAACCAAGTTCAACTGCTTCTGTGTTGCTCAGAAATGGAAGAGGAGCACAACTTATGTGGTGGTAATGTAGATGACAAAGTCTGAATATACATGTGGCTTTTACAGCGTGTGGCTGTGTCTGTATGGCCTTGCTCCCAGGGCAGCACCTCCTCTGCAGGATCCTACAGAGAGCAGACAGAGAGCACTGCCCATGCCTCGAACAAATTCTCAAGGAGCTGCTAAAGACAAAACTTGAATTCACAGTACACAGATGTGCTGCCCAAGTTCAGTGGTGTGAGTGAGTCAGCTCGAGCTGCTCACTCCAACTAAAATCAGCAGAGCTGCAAGCATGTGCAAGCATGTCCCCAGCCTCCGACACCAGACTGAGCAGGAGTATCCCCGAAAACTCCCGCAGCAAAGTGCTTCCAGTATGGACACAGCTAAGTATCAGGCAAATGCCAGAGCTTACTTCAGCCTGTTGTACAGGCTCTCCACACGGAAACAGCTTTGCCAGGAGGACTCTCTGGAAAAGGGCCTTTGTCAACAACGTTGTATCAGGTGGGGAATTGCTCTTCTCCCCATCACTAACAATCCAGTTACATTGTTACTGTGTTGGTGGATCTCTGTCTCCTAAGTTTAGGCATTTCAACTTCTAAGCTGAATAACATTTTCAAATATTATTTCTTCAATGCAGTAACAGACCTTTTATGAAAACAGACTTGGGTAGATTCTATGAGCTCAGAGAGGGTCATGGCTATAGTTTGGGACCCATGTTCTCAGAGAATAATAGAAAAGGAATTTTCGTTGATGTCTGTAAGTTGGTTAGAAGAGTTTTTTTCTTGAAGTCTCTTTTTTTTTTTTAATCTGAGATTTGTATAATTTTCCTTGCTTGAATCTTTAACTGTACAATATGTCAAATAGTCTGAACAAGCATGCAGAATTTTTTTATTACCTAAAAATTATCTGTTAAGCAGTGCATCTCTACAGCAACAATGGGAGATGCCTGCTTTGGCTCTAATCTTGTTGTACAGTGCTATTAATTTGGAACTTCAGGGTGATCCGGACATGAGTGGACTTGCAGGGTTTGGGGTTTTTATTCCTCCTTCTTTCCCCCCTCCCCATGCTTTGTAGAAAAATAAGCATCAATTCTGAAGTGCTAGAAAGAGCAGCTTGCTTTTGAGGTTGTCAGAGTGATACAAACGATCTTTGCTTCCAGCTTCCTAAAAAGACATAATTTCTACTCGGTCTAAAAAGCAGAGGCAGCCTTGTTTGTTTTTATTTGCAGCATTCGGCAGCATTGCTGTAGGCCACTAACTGCAGGATGGCAGTAACACAGGATTATCCTGCAGAGCCGTAACTAGTGAATCCATAACAGCCAACCTGAACTCTGCTGCGGGCTGCCATTTAATACCACAAGAAACTGTTTGCATTTCATCATGTAACCGGTTGTGTGAATTCAAGAACCTTCCCTGGATCAGGCTATGTTTTCAGATGAAAGAAAGGAACTACCAAATGGTGGAGCGAAACACAGAGTTTGTTTTCCTGTAGGCCTGTTCTCTAAGCATAAACAAATATACTGTAGTGAAGACTCGGGCTCAGGCTACAGAAGAGAAGCTGAGAAGGAGAGGGATGGGAAGCCGGAATAGAAGAGGGAAAAGGTCTGGGGCTGTTTTTGTCTTGTGAGATAGATATCTTAAATATCAAGGCAACAAGAACAGGCTCCAAATTAAATGGGATCATGAAAACATCTTCATAATATCAGCTGAAGGGGGAAATCTACTCTCCTGATCCCCAAACCTTTCCCTCTGAAACTCCCATTGGATTTGGTAGAGAATTGAGCCCGTTTGTGACTCTTTCCCTCAGGCTCTGTTAGATGGGCTTTTATTCAATGTGATTTCAGTCCAGATCATAATAAAGTTGCTCTGTTCCTCATGAAGCTCACATTATGGATGTACAGCCATCATGGTCTATGGATTGCTTAGTTTTTCCTGTAAAAACAGAAATCCTTGTACAGCTGGGAGCTTGTAAAAACAAGCCTGAAGCTACCAAAATTTTTCTCTGTACAGTATAAACGAGAAACTAAATTCTCCACTGCAAAACATATATGCACCTATATATGCTCAAGATTTTGACAATGAGACTCATTCATGCAGAAGAAGACACTTTCCAGGTGAATGTTTCCTTGTTCTGGCGTCACACGCTGAGCAATGTAATTAAAGAGCGTTTATTAAGTGTTCGGGACTGTGCTGCTGGGAATCCTAAACAGAGGGGAAAGTGGAATTGTGTGTGTTTGTGGTGTCCCTAGATGAGCGATGTGATTTGCAAGCCAAGTGAGAGGTTCTGAAAATGCAAGTTTTTCCAAGCTAGAGTTTGGGGTCTAAACGCAGTGACACGAACGCAGTTTCGTCTCACATAATGGTTGCGTTGAGGTTGCAAAAGTTTTGTTCTTGGTAGTTGGTGCTGTGCCGATACAAGCACCTCCAGCATCGAGCCCTGCCTCCAGTTGTCGTTTAGAAAGGGAGCGAAACGGGCTCTGGAAAGGAAGCGGGACGGCTGCCGACACGGCACGGCCCGCTCCGAGCTGCCTGCGGGGACTCGAGCAGCCGCGTCCCGGTGCACCTCCGCTCCCTCCCCCGAGGCGCCACGGAGCTCCTCCGCGTCGGTAATGCAGGAAAATGCAGGAAAACGCAGGAAAACGCCTCTGTCTCAGCCTTTTAAAAGATTAAATCTGATGAATTTTCATTGAGGCCAGAATATTTTATTTCCCGCAGTACATTTCGTTAACTCTCATGAGCGCCGTGATGCGGGGCAGACCCGCGCACGCCGCGTTTATGTGTGCCTTATTTCTCCTGTGTTTGTTATGAGGAGAAATACTCCACGATCTTAAAGACCAGTAGTACTTGGGAGAATAAGATTTAGGAAAATAAAATAAAAGGGGAGAAACTAGGAGTACTCGAAACTGTAGCATGGTGACTACCCTGTCCCGGCTGCTTTGCGGGCTGTGCCGAGGGAAGGAGAGCTGCTGCGGGGACGGAGCGGGGACCGAGAGCGCCTTGCCCGCCCCGGCTCCCGGAGCCCCGCGCCGCCGCGGATCCCTTTCCTCAGGGAAACGGGACTCAGAACAAGGCGCGCCCGGGGCCGCTTTTACATCCGTGTCCGTGTCGTTCCTACGTGAGCCGAATGAGCGCGGGTAATGTCGGTACGGCCCCAGCGTGCTGCGGGCTCGAGCGGTTCCGAAAGGGGCTCCAGCCGTGTGTCCGTCCCCGGGAGCCGAGGCGCGGCGGGGCAGCACAACGGAGTAGAACCCGCCAGATTGACTGTGGGGCTGTGTCGCCTGTCTCCGTCTGGGTCTCGGTGCGGGCGGCGAGAGCCCTGCCCCGGTGCCTGCAGGCGGCGGCTGTGCTGGCCGAGCGGGAGCGGGGCTCTCCGAGCCAGGGGCGGACCGGCACTCCCCGCCGGAGACACGATTTCTCGCCAAGAGAAAAAGGAAAAAAAACAACCTTTGGGAGAGGAAGGCTGCAGCATTTTCAAGCAAACTGACCCCAAACCTTCCAGGTTCTGCTGCCTGAAGAGGGTGAGTAGAAAAAAAAAACAAAACCGCTCGGGCTACTCGAGTCTTATCAGCGGTTCAGCTGAAGGCACGGCTTTTGTGGGAATCCTCGTCCGGGCTGCCGGGGCCAGACGTGGGGGCGGCGCCGTGCCCCGTGTCCCCGCGGCAGAGACCCCCGCCGCTCGCCGTGCCCGCTCCGCTCGGCGCTTCTACCCGCGCCTACGGGCTCAGGCCGCTGCGCAGCCGGAGTAGCGCACCCGGGGCCGCAGCGAGGGCTCTCGTGCTCTGTTTGGGAGGGGGGACCCAGTTCGGCTTGGTAGCTGCGAAGCCCCGATTTCAGCGCCTCTCGAATCGCCTCTTAGCAGGGTTGCGCGGCCGGGATTGAGTCCCGCTCTGCCCGCCTCCCGTCCGGCTTCCCTGCACCGGGGCCGGGCTGGGGCTGGGGCTGGGGCTGTTCTGCCCTCGTGTGAGGAAAGCGAGAGCCCTTTCCCCGCCGCCCGTTAGCGTCCTGCCACAGCCGGCTGGGACACGGGCATCGGCGCCGTGAGCCCCCCTCCATTGCTACCTCCCCTCCTGCTTCCCCTACCCCCGACAGCGGCTGCAGGACCGGGCCGGGAGCGGCTCCGCTGGCTCCTTCTGCTCTCTCCTTGTCCGGGTTTGTCCGACTGCTGCCCGGACCCGGGAGCTGCGGCGGGCGGGGCGCGGGCTCAGCCGGGCGCACTGGCGGGTCGGGCCGCTCCCCGGGGCCGTGCCGGGATCCCCTCTCCATCTCCCGGAAAGAGCTGTCCTCGCTCCTCTGCTCCCCGCCCGTCCCCGCTACTTGCATTCACCTCGCTGTGACATTTCTGTGGGTACCGAAAAGCCCTCAGCTCTCCGCTTAAGCGCAGCTACTGTGTACAGCTGCCAGGGGTGTGCTCCTGCGTTTCCAGGTAATTCTTTCATGTCCCAAAAAGGGCTTAATTAGGAGAGGGGAGAGGGGAGAGCCCGGCAGCCCCTGCCTGCCCTTGTGCCCTTGTCAAATGTTCAAGTAGCCGCACACGGGGCTGCGCGCTCACCTTTGCCGCTGCTCGGCCCGGTCGCCGCTTCCAGCGCTGGGCTGAGCTTCTGCCCTGGTGTTCATCCGAAATCCCCCTTGGAGGGGCTGTCAAAAAAACCCAAACAAGACCCTCGGATGTCAAATGTCCTTTGCGAGCGAGCGAGCCCTGCCAAGGAGCTACGCGCCCGGCTTAGGAGTGAGAGGGGAGGAATGTGCCATTTGGCGGAGGTGATGACACACGCAGCAGTGCTGTTACACCTGCAGCGGCTCTCGCCGCGGAAATGCCTGCGAGGGGGAGCGCCGGGAGCAGCATGGGTGGCCGGCAGAAAGAAGTTCGCCCCGGCCCTGGGGAGCCCGGCAGCCCGGGCCCCGACGGCGGGGCACAGCTGGCTCCGGCTGCTGCGGCGCCCTGAGCCGAGCGAGCCGCCGGGGAGCCGCCGGGGGCTGCCCGGGGAGGGGAACCCTGCAGAGGGTCTGTCCTGTGGGCCTCATCCCTGCGCCGTTTCGTTTGTGCGCGTTAGGGGGTGCCTGGGGGCGGCGTGCGCTGCTCCGCGGCTGGGTGCGGAAACAGACGGGCCTCCTTTCTGTGACCGAAATCAAGCAGCCCGGGTTTTGGGGCATACGTTCCTTCGCCGACGGGAGATAAGGGATTCGTTATATGGCTCTAGGCGAAGATGCAGAAAAGTGTTTTAACTGAGAAACACAATAATATATACCTATATATATATATATAAATCTAATAGTTCCCCGAAGAGCTAATTTATTTCTCGGTTAAAATATGGTTCTATATCTTCGACTGCCTTTACCCGCAATTAGTCTGTCCCAGGTGGGGGAGCAGGGACCCGTGGCCGGGCAGAGGAACTAGCAATACAGTCATGGGCCACCGAAACCCCGGGGCGCCCCGACGGGAGAGGCCGAGTGCTCCGGGCATGCACGTTCCGAAGCTGCCAGCCCCCCGGGCTCGCGCGTGGTTACTAAAATTGATGTCGTATTTAAAATTATCGGAACAGGGAGAATCGTGCGAGGCGGTTCACGTGCAAGAAAGGCAGGAGCGAGTCTGAGGGCCATGAGCTGCCGGCCAGCAGCTGCTCCCAGGGCCGCTTCTGGGCAGCCAGGGTTGTGCTTGAGTAGAGGCGGGGAGGTCAGGTCCTGCGGAGCCTTACCGGCAGCAGCGGACTCACTGCAGCGCCGCACCCCGGGGGCCGAGCGAGGCCGCGGCCGAGGAGCGCAGGTGGTCCCGGCCCTGCGGAGCTCGGCCCGGCTCTTGCGGCTGCCGGCGGCCGCGTTGTCTGGTGGAAAGGCTCGGGGGTCAAATCGGGCCGGTCTGCCCCGCTCCCGGTATAGGGCTGAAGAGTCCGTTAGAAATCAGAGCAAAGCGTCGCCTGCCCGCCGCTGTACCCGTGTCTGAGCAGTCCCGAGGCACTGATTTGTTATAACACATCTCTTGTGCTCGGGCCAGCTGAGACTACCTGGCTGCTGCTCGGGGAGGCTCTACCTGAAGGCAGGAAAGGGGCAGGAGCGGGAATGTCGGTGCCGCATACGCTACTCCAGGAACTGTGTGAAATAAGCCCAAGCCCTCCAGGGGAAGGAGCAGGAAAGCTGCCCAGTGTGTCATCCCCCGTCTCGCCACCCTGCCCCGGCCCTCGAGGTGCCTGTCAGCCCCGCAGCAGCGCTAGGGGCCTACGTGTACTTTGCAGAGAGGGAAAAGGGGCGACCTGACACCTTTTGCTCTCTGTCTCCTGCAAATAAGAGCTGCAAGAATCGACTTGCAGGGAGCGGCAACAGCCTCCTGGTGCTCCCCGGGAGCGATCGGTTGGCGGGGCCCGCGGCCAAGACATATAAACGCGACCGCGTGTGCGGCTGGACGTGTGACAAGCCGCCGTGGCAGGGCGAGCGCCGCGGGCACACCCCTTCGCACCCACCGCCTTCAGCGCGACCCCGCGCCGGGCAGGAGGGGAGCGCAGCGCCGCGGGTCCCGGCGGGCTCCGGGGTGGGCGGCGGAGGCTCGCCCAGCGCCCCCCGGACACCGCCCCCCGCCTACCCCCGCCCCCGGCGGCGCGGCTGAGCCGGGGCGGTTCCGCGCCGCTCCGCGGGGCCACGTCGGGCCGCGTGTGCGCGGGGCTGAGCGCGGCGCCGTGACTGCAGGGTGAACTCGGCCGTGCCCAGCGGCTCGGCGGCGATAGGGGAGCGGGCTCCTGACGAAAGCGGAACTCGGCCGGGCCCATACAAATCAGAAAAGAGCCCGGCCGCCGCGGCAGAGGGGAGCGGAGCCCGCGGGGGCAGGGACGCCGGCGCCGCCGCGCTGCACGGACCAGCGGCGCCGCGAGAGGCGCTTCCCGATCTCCGTCCGGGTCCCGGCTTCGACTCCGGCTTCGGCCCCGTCTCGGCGAGCGCGGAGCCGGACGGCCGCCGGCAGCGGGCTCCGTGCAGCGGGCAGCGCTCCGCACCGCGCGGCGCTGCGCTGGGCGCCCCGGGCGGCGGACGCGGGGCACCATGATGAGCAACTACCCGGACGGCGAGGAGGACACGGTGGCGCTGCTGGCTCATGACACCGGCGGCAGCAAGGAGCCGGATCGGGTCAAGGAGGAGCTGAACGCGGACAAGGGCCCCGAGAAGCCGGACCCCTCGCAGAAGCCCCCCTACTCCTACGTGGCCCTGATCGCCATGGCCATTCGCGAGAGTGCGGAGAAGAGGCTCACGCTGTCCGGGATCTACCAGTACATCATCAGCAAGTTCCCTTTCTACGAGAAGAACAAGAAAGGCTGGCAGAACAGCATCCGCCACAACCTCAGCCTCAACGAGTGTTTCATCAAGGTGCCCCGGGAGGGCGGCGGCGAGCGCAAGGGTAACTACTGGACCCTGGACCCCGCCTGCGAGGACATGTTCGAGAAGGGCAACTACCGCAGGAGACGAAGGATGAAACGGCCTTTCCGGCCTCCTCCGACCCACTTTCAGCCTGGCAAGACCCTCTTCAGCCCCGACAGCTACGGCTACCTGTCCCCGCCCAAGTACTTGCAGTCCACCTTCATGAACAACTCGTGGCCGCTGGCGCAGCCCCCCGCGCCCATGCCCTACACGTCCTGCCAGATGTCTGGTGGGAACGTCAGCCCCGTCAATGTGAAAGGACTCTCGGGCCCGGCATCCTACAGCCCCTACTCGCGGGTGCAGAGCATGGCGCTGCCCAGCATGGTGAACTCCTACAACGGCATGGGCCACCACCACCACCACCCTCACGCCCACCACCCCCAGCAGCTCAGCCCGGCCAGCCCCGCGCCGCCCGCGGCCCCGGCGGCAAACGGAGCCGGTCTCCAGTTTGCCTGCGCCCGTCAGCCCGCCGAGCTGTCCATGATGCACTGTTCTTACTGGGAGCACGACAGCAAACACAGCGCCCTGCACTCCCGCATAGACATCTAGGGAGTCTCCGGCCGTCACAGAAATGCACCGGCCCCGCTGCCCCTCTCCTGCCCCGCCGCGTTCCCCTGCGCTCCGTGTCTCTCCTCCTCGTCTCTAGCCACGGACTTCCCTCTCTCTGTGCCCAAACTCTTGCGGTGGGGAAATAGCAGCCTTGCCCCGCGTGTAGTGTCAGTGTAGGAGCCGTCCCTCCATGAGAAGAAGGCAGTGTAAGTGTGGGGGCTTCCCCGCGGGGCTGTGCCGGGCAGCGGCGACCGGCCGCCTTGTCTCCGGGCGAGCGGGGATTCACCGGGAGTTTCTCTGCTCGTGTGTGTGTTTGTGAGTTGTTGGGTTTGGTGGTTTTTTTGTTTTGGGTTTGTTTGGTTTTTATTTCTTGAGGGGGGGGGGGGGGGAACATCTAATTAAAAATTGGCCGTTCAGCCCTCAAAATTATGCTCCTCTGTAATTCGGCCGTAATCTTTTCGGGCTCAGCCGTGGGGAGAGTAAAGCGGAGTTTGTAAATAGCGGAGGCATTTTCACGCGTGTGGTGCGGGGCCGGCGGGGCCTAGACACTAGCGGGTGCCCACGGTGCTCGTCCTCCTCCTTCTCTTCATCCCCTCTGTCTTCTTTCTCGCTCTGCAAAGCACTGCGCTTCTTCCGAGCTGTGGCTTTTCGTTAAAATAGTACTTAACGTGGGGACTGCTGTAACAGCAGATATGCGATATTGCTGGTTAATAGAAACCAACAACCAAAACCCGCCAGAGTGACTCGTGAAACGTTTCGGCAGCGGTAAATATATTTTTTTAAAGGAGACAATTTGTGTCCTTTGAGGTCTTAAAAATAATTTTATACAGGTCAAAAAAAAAATTTTTGATGTTATAAAAAAAAAAAAAAGACGCTTTCCTGTAAATTGGAATATTTTTCCGTGTGCATATTATTATTAATAATGAAAGTTAAAACTGTCTTCAGATTTTTGCCCCTAAAGCTGGCCCGAAATGGTTTATCCGGTAGGTTCTGCTTTTGAATGCTTACCCTCTTTCTTTAAAAGTTTTGATCCTTCAATTTTACATACATTAATGTGAAAAAAAAATAGCGATTTTAAAACAGGGGCCAGTTCATAGCGATTTTGTAAATGTTTGTGTAAACTGATAGATGCTGTGGCATAGTACCATTTTGGGACCAACTTTTCTAGAATGAACTAGCACTTTCATTGTACTTTCTAGCATTGTAAAGTCTCCAATAAAATGTCTTTCCTTCTTTCCATATCGTTTTATTTCACTCGGCTCCTCCGCGCTCGGGCACGGGAAGCGGCAGCGGAGAACGGGGCGGGCGCTGTGTGCCAGGGCCGCTCCGGGCGGCGGGCACGGCTCCCGGCCGGCTGCTGCAGCGCTCCCCGGTGCGGCGCACGGCCGCTCGGCTGCAGGAGCACGCGGGCCGTGCTGGGCGCTCCATCGGCTCCGTAAGGCACCGGCGGAGAGCTCCGGCCGCCCGGGGCTGTCTCGGCGGCGGCCAAGAAGGTGCGGGGACGGTTGCGTTGGTTCTGCGGGCGTGCGGGGCGTGCGGGCCCGGGAGCGCCTCCGCTCTGGGACGCGGGCAGCGGCCGGCACCTCGTCCCGGAGCCCGGCCCGCGGGGCGCAGGCGGCAGAGCCCTTCGGGCAGTGCCTGGGGCTTGTGCCGGACCCTGGCTCCGCTTTCGTTTCTTCCCCGCATGCTCGGAGCCGTGGCCCTGGGAGGCACGGAGCGGCCCCGTGTCGCCCCGAGCCCTGCGCTGCGACGGGGCCTGAGCCCCATCCGGGCCCGGGCCGGTGGCGGAGCCGGGAGCCGCTGACGGGTCTCTCTTTCCTCGCCGCGCCGATGGCTGCGGCAGCGGCCTGGGCCTCGGTTCTAAAGCTGCCCGTCCTCGTAGGCAGTGGCCCTTGCGCGGGCTCCCGGGGATTAGGAGAGGATGGGTCAGGCGAGGCGGCCCCCGCCCGGTGCCGGCCCGGGACACAGTGGGTTCTGCTTAGACTCCGGCCTGGGTCAGGCCTGCAGCTTTGCGGCAGAAGCGAGGATGCGCGTGATCGCTTCCCGGGCCGAGCGGGCAGCTCGCTGCCGCGGACAGGGGCTGCCCGGAGCGAAATCCGGTAACGGGGCTGAGCACTCCGCGCCCGCTTGCAGGGGCCTGGCAATTGGCCTTGCCCGGCTCCCTGACGCTCTCCCTTTCTGCCAGGGCCTGCTGCAGCTTCCCTGCACGGGAGGAAGCGGCAGCCTCCAGCCCAGTCGCAGAAAGCGGTGGAAGACGTGGGGTCTGGTCGCCTCTCTGCCGCTCGGCGGGCACAGCCAGGGCAAAAGGGCTCCGGGGGGAACCCGCCGGGCCATCCCGGAGGCCCTGCTGTGCCCCCTGGCCCCGTTCCCAGGCCCGGTCCCCAAACGGGAGGGCGCTGCTAAAGTTGTTGAGGCCGAGGGGCCCCGCGCCCGGGCGGACAGAGAGAAGGGGTGCAGCAAGCGGGGTCACTGCGGGCTGGCGGGGCCGTCACCGCTCCGCGCTGTGCACCGGAGCTGCGGGCCTAGTGGCTGTCCCGGGCACCGGGAGGGACGGAGCGAGCCTGGCCTCTGCACGAGCACCGATGTAACGGGAGGCCAAAGGCCGAAGCGGGGTTGCCAGCGCACACGGGACGCGGCCGCGACTCCCCCCTTTGCCAGCTGTGGCTCTATGGGAGCGGCGTGCTGCTCTGTGCCTCTGACCTGCCCGGGGCCCTCGGGTGGGAGCGGGCGGTGGAGGGGAGAGGTAGCACCGCTCACACGCACTGAGCTTCGCAGCTTTACACCGGAGGGCTCAGGGCCTTGGCTGCTTGTTCTGTACTAGATAGATACTGCCAATCCCGCTACTTTCCTCCGGGGTACGTTGAGGCTACAAGGGAAACCACCGCCACCGGAGGTGGGCACGGGGCGAAGGGAGGGCGGGAGCACCTCCGCGGACCCTGCACAGGCCCACCGATGCCTCCTCGGGCTCCTTCCTGGGCTGTGCTGTCCCTCGGCTTGACGTAAGGGCCGAAGCACCCCTTGGCACACGCCCGGGAAAGGCTGGGGCTATCCAGTTTTGAGTGAAGCGATACCTGACCGTGTCAGGTGCAGGGAGAGGAGGCGGCAGGCCGGGACGGGGCAGGGACGTGCGGCCCCCGGGGCTATTCCCATTCCCGAGTGGTGTCCAGCCAGGTCCCGCTGTGCGTGATCAGTGGCAGATTGAGCCCATAGAGAGAGGCAGGGAGCCACGCGTTTGGGGGAGAACGGGGCTGACAGGGCCGTGAGGCCGCTCTCCCTGCCAGGCCGGGGGCCAGTCCGTCTGCCGGGCTCCCTGTGCAGGGCCGGGGCTCTGCCCTCCTTCGCTCCGGGCCCCCCGCGCCGCTCCCGGGCGGCTGCGGCCGTCACGCCCGTAGGATGTTTTCACGATCGTTTTCTGTCTTTTATAAACAGAGACAGCACTGAATGTAAACTCCCAGGGAAATCACGGCGAGAGCCCTGCCGCCGTCCCGGGCTGGCCGGGCCGCGCTCGCCGGGCGCTGTCGGGCGGCGGCTCGAGGCAGGGCTGGTCCTGCCGGCAGCAGCTCGGCCTCTGCGGCTGCCGGGAGTGGCCGGGCCTCCCGTTCAGTCCCGCCGGCCTGGGGAGGGGGGCGGCCATCATCTGCCTGCATGCTGGTGCTTGCCTGGGCAGCGGACACCGGCGCACATGGGCCGCGGCCGCGAACCGCGCTGTGCGCCACCGAGCACCCAGGCGCCGTCAGGCATCTACGGAGTATCTCGTAGGAGCTCTGCCTCCCCGCGGATCCGCGCCCAGCCCGCTGGGCAGCCCGGGTCATGTGCGCCGCGTTTCGGGACAGCGGCATTTGGGACGGATGGGGCTTGGGACGGATGGGGCTGGGAGCTCTGCAGTCAATTCCGTGGGCACGAACGGCGCCAGAGCACCAAGGGTGCTCACGGTGGCTCAGCATTCCCTCATCCCGGCCCGTCGCGTCACCTCCTCCCGCGGCTCCCACCTGTCCCCGGCCGCGCCGCCGCCCAGCCCCGTCGGCCCCTTACAAAATCAAGCGGCCGAGCGCCGCACTCTTGGCAAGAGCTGGGTTTGCGCGTTGTGTAAGGTCTTTCCCCGTTATGTAAATGACGGCAGGAGGAATGCACCACGGAGAGGGACACGGTCCCCGGGACAGCACCTTGGCGCGGAGCCTCCTCCGGTCCCGGGGCCGCCGCTTGCAGCGGGGCTGCCCCGGGCGCCACAGCCAGGGAAGGGGGGCTCAGGGCCGCTGAGCCGCCGCCTCTGCCCTTTCCGAGCGGCCCCGGGTTTATGCAACGCTGGCGAGAGATGAAAGCAGAAGAGCGAGGGGTGTTTTCTCCCTGCCCAGAGCGGGCGTGGAAGCACCCTGCCTCTGTCGGGGAAGGACAGAGTTTGATTCTCGAGGCTGAGCGGACTCCCATCACCCCTTTGCTGCTCCAGCCCTCGGGGCAGTGCCAGCTCCGGGGGACTTTTTGCGACCGCAGCTTTTTCTTCGTCTCCGGTCCTTTGCGCAGGCCGCAAAGGTCCTTTGAAGCCCTGGCCGGGCTCGGAGGGTGACGGAGCCCTGGGCGCGGGGAGCGCTCCCCGGCGGCACGGCACGGCACGGCACGGCACGGCTGCCCTCTGCCTGCGGGCGGGCGGGAGCGCGGGGACAGCCGCCTGGTAGCGGGGTGCTGAGAGACCCCGTGGGCTCTGTCCCGGCTCCTCTCGTCGTGCCGGGACCGGGTAGGCGCCGGTGGCGGTGGCTGCGGGCAGGGCAGAGTCGAGCTCCGTGAGGAGACACACACAGAGCTCTTACCTTGCGCCCTCCCTCTCGCCCCGGCCGGAGCGGCTGTTTAATACCGCCTGATTCCTGGTATTCTTGTCCGTGTTTTAAGTGGTGAAAAAGTCATTTCCAGTCCCATGGTCCGCGTTTCGCCCTGAACTCATTGAAAAGAGAGTGCGGGGTCAGGACTGTTTATTATACAACCAATTAAAACAGGAAAATATGCAAAGGCTTCATTCAGCGAGATCCGGCTATTGTTAAGCCGAAAATGATATTTTTGTTTCAAAAATAAAAAAGTACATTTGTTACTTAAAAAATCTCCGTTCTGCGTGTGTGACGGACGCGGCTCCTGGCGGTCGGGAGCGCGGCGAGCTCCGGCGGCCCCGGCTCGGGCCCATCCCGGCCTGCGCGGCCGGAGGGCGGCTCGATGGGGCGAGCGGCGGGAAGGCACCGGGGACCTCCGTTCCCCCCGCTCTGGGGCTCGGTCCGCCCTGCGGGGTCCGCTCCTGCCCGCTCGCAGGGGAGGCCGGCCAGCCTCAAACGCGGGGGGCTATCTCCGTGCAGGCGGGCACGGGCAGCCGGCGTAGTGCTTTGGACAATACAAGAGGGTGGAACCAATATTGCGAGGGCTAAAAAGCTCGAGACTCTAGCGGGCTCGGACGGGGCCTGGATAACCAGGCTGGAGAACCCTGAGAAACGCTGCAGAGCCCTGAGCGCAGCGTTGAGTCCCGGCCGCGGCGCCGGCAGCCCTGGGCACACCTCGGCGGCCGGGAGCTGGGCAAGGAGAGGGGCTTCAGGCTGCTCTCCCGGGTCTGCGCTTCCACTGCGACTTCTCCATCCACCTATGCGAGATGCGCGAGAAGCCCACCCCTGGGTCTGCGGGGCATCACCGTCCTGGCAGGGCTCTGCTCTGCGGCAGTGTAACATCTGCCCCGCAGCAGGGATGCGCCCCCGCACAGGGCAGGCGGGAGGGCAGGGGGGCTCCTCCCGGTGGGGCTCGGCGCCCGTCCGCCCGCCCGCTCTGCCGCCCGGGGCCGCCGCAGCACCGCCGCCCGCCCCAGGTAGCCCTTGGAGATGTGCTCAGCAGCGGGCCTGGGAAGCGTTCACCAAAACAATCGCTCGAGCTGGCCTAATCCAATGAGTTTATTTTAGTCCTCGAGCTGTATTGAAAACATTAGCTCTGCTTCTTGTGGTTGTTTACAGTATGTTGGTCTCAACATCACAGCCGCCCTTCTGGAAAAGTCTTACAGGATTCAGGCGGAGGGAAACCAACACAGAAGTGACTCGGAAAGCATGATGGCAAATGATTAATCAAATCAGAGACAGGAAGGCGGAGGTAATCAATGAGTTTTCACTTATAGTTTACTTGGATAGATATCTTTTTCCTTTTTCTTTCCGTAAGTTTAGAAACCACATGGGGTTTTATTGGCCAAACAAGCAGCTGCAGGATTTGGTGGGCTGGTGGGAATTCGTTCAAAATCAGCTGCATGTTTCCTGAAGCAGAATTCGGCTTTCGACAAAACTTCGTGCTTGTTCCTGCCCCAAGCACGCGGCGCCGGGCGGCGGGCACAGGGCAGGACTGTGCCCCGCGGGACCCCTCTCGTCCCCGCTGCGGGGACCTGCCTGGTGTCCCGGAGAGAGGGAGTCGAGGACCACAGATCAGGAACACGTTGAGCAGGGAAGAAGAGCCTTGCTCTCCCTCAAGTGAACAAATACCCCGAGAAATCTCATCAGGTGTGATTTTAAAGTGAAACATCCGCTCTCCCTTGTCTGCCTTTGCGAGACGGTTAACAAGCTGTGTAAGACATTTCCCCGTTACAAAATGACGGCAGGAGGAATGCCACTCTCCCCTGATGTGCCGGGGGTCCCAAACGCGGTTTTCCCTGAGGACACATGCGGGCACGGGCACACAGGTGACTCCTGACCCCGCCGGAAGCTCCTGGCTTCCCAGCTGGGCCCTGTAAACCCTACGGTTCTGCTGGCAGGTAATTTGTTCGCCTACCTTCGTTTAACTTGTTTCTCTCTCCAAAAGGACTTTTTCCCCCGCCCCACGTGAATAACTAATTCAGAGCGATCACGAAATAACGGGACAGAATTTCACCTTTCTCGTTCACAGTGACTGTTTTCGATGACATGAGGCAGCATGGGGTGAATGCGGGCACAGAGTGGCCCCGATCCGCGGGCTGGCCCTCGAGGGACATGTCACTGACAACTGATGGGCATCTGGCGCTTAGCTGGGGCAGGGGCGTCTGAGGAAAAACCGCGGGGCTTCATAAATGGGCTCTGGGCGAGGAGAAGGTTCGTGATTTTTGGGCTGTCGGGGCAGCTTCCACTTCTTCGGACAAGCAGTGCTTGCAAAAGTGTGGATTTGGAGGCACGCTGCCGGCCCCGCCGCAGAGTTACTGACCTGTTGTTTAAGGCATGTCGCCTATTTCCCCGTTTTTTCCCAGCGATAACTGTGATTCTTTTCGTTACTATCGTTTTGTTCCTTGAAAACCCAAACAATCAATAAAGTACAGGGCGAAGCCGAGGACAACACAAGGCGGAATGTCCTAAGTTATCAAAAGAGGGAAGAAACAAGAGTCACTCACTACTGATCTCTTTTTTTTTCAGGTGTTGCTTTTAACAAGAGGTTCGGGGGAAAAAAAATCAGGCACATGTTGACCTGCGCTTCCTCTGCTCCTTGCTTTGGCGGTGATATCGCTTGGTGCTTATCAGCGACGACGTCTGCGGCATCGGGTACGTGGCTCCTGGCTGCTCCCCACGCTCGGGTACAAGTGATTCTTGCGGCACGAAGGCTGCCCCGCATCCAGCCCCGCAGCTATCCCCGCAGCTATCCCCGCATCCAGCCCCGCATCCAGCCCCGCATCCAGCCCCGCCGAGAAGCTGCTGGCAGCCCAGCAGAGAATCAGAAGCGGCGCCGGTAACGGCTCGCACAGCCCAGACAACGAAATCCCGGGAAATATTCCCCGCCGCTGGCTGTCTGGCTACCAGAACATCCCCCGGGCACGGGGTGAGGCCGGGAGGGGTTTCCAGGGAAGCAGGTTGCAGGAGCCTAAGGTTTGGGCAGCCGGAGTTCTGCCTTGATTCGTTTTCATCAAGGTTTTGGGACCGTACCTGCCGGGCGGTGCGCAGAGCTGCTGCCAGCCCCTTCTGCCTTCAAAGCAGCCCCAGGCGGGGCAGGAGGGATGCTCACCCTGCGTCCAGGAGAGGCCCCTGGTTCCCCGCTAGTGCCACTGGGACAGTGGTTCCCGAGGCACTTTAATCCATGTCCTCATTAGTTCCTGCCATGGATCTGATGTTCCCAGGGAGCGGCGGGAGAGCGCGGGGCAGCGGCTGCCCTGCCGGGTAGGCAGGGACAGGGACAGAGACAGGGACAGGGACGGGGACGGGGACGGGACTGCCTCTCAGTCCCCGGCCTTACAAGTTGTCTTTCTGATTCCTGCGAAGCCTCCAAGATACAGGGACATTTTCAAAAAAAGAAACAGAAGATTTTAAAAGTTAGCAGTAACTCTTTTTAAAATGCACATCACTGATAATATCTCCTGTAGAGCAGCCTCCTGCCCGGCTTGTAGTTACAGTCCCAGGGAACACTCCTCTTAACCTACTCTTTCCCCAAAATCAACGAGTTTGCTTTGGTTCGCCTTTTCGGACAAACCAGCATTCAGTTCAGCCCAGAGCAGCCAGTGTTGTCTGGGACAGTCACCAGTTGCCTTGGAACAGAAATAAGAACCACTTGTTTAAACATTTTAAGGTTCCAAAATCTCTAAGAGCCATCACAGAAGGGTTTGGGGTTTTTTTTTCCCTTCCCGAAGCGAGAAGGGAGCGAGGGGATTACAGGGAGGAATGTCTGCTCCGGCTGCTGCAAGCACCAGAAGATTTTGGTTTGCCTTTTTTTTTTTTTTCCCATCAGTTTTTCCATTCCTTGAGGAAAATTTTTTAGTATCTGAATCAAAGTGCATGATTCCAACTATTTTTCCCCCTGTTGTTTTGTTTTATCTCAGCCCTTTTTCATGTTTTCATTTAAAAAGTGACAGATTTGGTAGAACTCTCAAGTGTTTCCCATTAGAGGCAGAGAGTTCACCAGTGCGCCTTTCTGATGTTGCACATGACACGTTGGGGAGTTTGAAGCAGGAGCACACACACCCTAAGTAGTTGCAGTTGGGCCGGTGCGGGGCACTGCCTGAGCCTCGGGCCGGCCCGGCGCTGCCCTCTGCCGGCTCCGCACCGCCCGCACCGCCCGCCGCAGAGGCTGCCGTGCCCCCCGGCCGCGGGGGCTCCGTGCTTCCCACCGCAGCATCGTCCGAGTGCCAGAAAACTCCCAGAAAAGCCACGGGGGCGGGAGGTGTTTCCCAGCCTGAGGGACGTTCTTCGTGCGGTCTTGCAATGTGGGGAATTCCTGCTCCAGAAATAGGCAGTTGCACATTTCTCTTTTTGCCGGCTCCATTCCCCTCGCAGATTCCTCTTTTCCCTGTGCTGCTGCTCTCACTCTCCCGCTGTTACCACAGGGGCTACAGCCCTCACTTCTCATGGCAGGCTTTTACCGTTGCTCTGGTGTTCCAGATTTTTTACTACTGATCTCTCCTTTAAGGAAAATATCCTTCATGTAACAAATCATTCTGAGTTCTTGTGTTTTGGAGTGTGGCCCTGTACAAATTTTAATAAAGTCTTGTGGAAAGCAGCACTTGCTTAGGAGAACTAGAAGGTGTCAAGTAATTTTCATAGCCAAATTTTCCGTAAATACATGCAGGATACAATCCTTCTTTGGCAACTGAGACCTTATAACTACAGGAAATGTGTGTGTACACACTTACTGACACTTCAGGTGGTAAACTTTTATTTGCTTTTGCTCAGACCCAAAAAATCCCTCTGTGGTCCATTGATCTTGAGCAAATGAGGACATGTGTAATTGCAAAATGTGAAATTAAAAACAAAGAAAAGGGTATGGGCTAAGGAAATATCCCTTTATATACAAAGCTTACATTTGTCAATACATGAACATAGGATTGCTGCTAGCTTATAGAAGCAATTTGCAATTTATGCAACAAAATCACCAAGTTTTGTAGTTCCCAATGTCACAGAGTTTAAGGTGCTCACAACTTATTTATCCTACATGAATTCTAATATTCTTTATAAGATCAGCTATTGCCTTTTATTTGAAAAAGAACTGAATATTTATAAAGTATTAGAGAAACAGGGTTTGCTAAAGAAAATCAAGTGCAGTAGGTCCTAGAGAAACATAAGGAGTGGTGAAATGATGCTGAAGTCAGAAGGAAGTCCAGGATTCTCTGTGCAGCCGTGAGCTCTCTCGCTGTGACCTGGCCGTGGCCCTTCCCTGTTTCGGTTCTGCCCTGGGGCTGGGCAAGGGGATTTGCGTGGGGCAGCGTGGCTGCAAGGGACTCCCCACAGCCCCTGGTCTGAACTGGCTGAGGAAAATCACAAAGATGACTCCAATCCTCGCGTCTCAGCAGCCAGCCCAGCTGAGGAGGAGCTGGGATGTCCATTGCCAACAAAGAAATAGACTGCAAATTAATCCCCCCGTTTGGCTGCCCAGCCTGGCCGTGGTGAAGCCACCATCCTGTTCAGTGTTGCAATGTCAAAGTGCCAGCTCTGATGGCAGGGTGAGAGTTTGAGTGGGATGGACTGAGCTAGGAGAGCTCTCCTCAGTGAACAAACTTATCTGCCTTGATTTCTAGGGGTGTTTTTCTCCAGATCTTTCAACTTCTGAGTTGACAAAGACTAGAGCAGAGTCAAATTTTAGACTCACTGAGCACCCACAGCTTGAGCCAGTGCAGTGGGAAGAGGACGTGCTGGCTATTTCTTGGAGGAAGGTGCTCACCTTGCATTGGGAATTCCAGGAGTGGGAAATTTTTTTTTGTGGTTTATCTTTGCAGCTAATGCTTTTATTTGTTTACTGTTCAAGCAAGATTGAGGCATTTCTGCAATACCACAGCACACAAAGCAGCCCCAGCTCCTGAGAGCCCCCAGTCAAAATACTTCTGTGATGTTTCCAGACTGTTGGCTATCACAGACAGAAGGATGCCCTGCTCCCAGAGAACTTGCCAGGGCTGATGCTTCTCTGGTGCAAATAAGCACAGGAGTCATGAAGTCAGGGCACCCTCATGGCGTTAGTGTGGATTTCTATTGATATAATCAGTTAATAGTACTTTTTTCTTTGTCCTGTGCCTCACCTGTCATGATTTAACTTTTGTGCTTTTTCCCGGAGAACTGAGTGAGATGGATGGTTTTCTGGTGGTCACTCAGTGTTTTCTGGCTGACAGTCAGACAGAAAACTCATCCACTTAAAAAACCCAGGTGTGGCAGGAGTAGGGTAGAAAAGGTGAACCTCTGTGCATGGCTGTATTCTCAGACCCCTTGAAGGAGAGTGCCTGTGGATTCAGCACCAGTGGATCTGACACAATGTGAGAACTGTTTTTCTGTATCACTTACATTATAGTTGAAATGTGAAATGAGCTCCATGTGGCAGCAGCCAAGGAAAGAAAAAGAAAAAGAAAAAAAAAAGGAAGCACTCTCCAAAAGTTTCAGTTATCCCTTGAAGCTATATTACAACATCTACTGCTCTAATTGAATCAGTGTGAGAACTTTTCTCCTCCATTTAGATCATTCCTAGTCTCTGTCCACTTTTCCCAGGAGATGCACACATTTGATACAAAGATGTGCCAGGGACACCCACACCTAGGGTAGGATTTAACATTCAGTTTAATGAGTTAGCTACTGAAAAGGAAATGTCAATTTTTTTATGCCTTTGCCAGAATCTATTATGATGTTCTCCCTGTTCTCTCCCCTTCTTTATAGACTTAGCACCAGGGTATGACACAGGAGTTTTGTCTGAGTAAAGGCTAGATCTGCTCTGAGGATGCAATAGATTGATAGATCATTTCTAGGGAGTTTGTTGGGATAAATCAGAAAACCTTAAAAGCACTGGTAGCATCTGTGACAGGTCATTAGCAAGGCTGATGCTGATGAGGAAGCAATGTGGTCTCAATACTGCTCAAACCCTACCACCCTGTTAGCTCTGAGCAGGAGCTGCGTGTGAGGGCTCCTTTTTCGCGGTGAAAGGGTGCCAAGCACAGCCCAGTCAGCATTGTGAGCCCTCATTTGTTACATTAAAAGAGGATTTTCAGAAGTGTGGAGAAAATCTCTGCGCATTTCTAACTATCGATGCTATTACATAGCCCAAAATTACTTGACAGCTCAGAAAGCAAAAGCAATTGATACCCAAATCCAGGTCTGCTCCATAAGTATTCACATGTGCGAAACAATACGTGATCCACAAAAACATATGGCTCTGGTATCAAATACATGGAATCAAGTTGAATTATGAAGACTCTGAAAAGGTCCTCAGTTTAAATGTACACGGCTCTCTGAAATGTCCAGCTAAGTTTAATGCAACAATTAAAACCAGATAGATTGTCAGGATTCATAGACCAGGGGTAGAGTTAATTCAGTATGAAAGAAATGAATGACTGGGAATAAGACAGAAGAGCAGAAGGAGCAGGAAAAGAGCAAGAATGAGTGGAGGGATGAAATGCTAATATGGGGGGGTAGGGAGAGCAAGGAATAGAAGAGGGGAAGAAAGAAGTGAAATCAAAGAGAAGGAAAAAAATTAAGGAAGAATATGAGATAGGAAAGAGAAGGAGAGAGCAGGAAAAATAATGACACTTTTTTGTGTAATCTCTCAGCTTTTACTTTAGGAACAAAGCCTGGAGCATAAAGGCTACCTACTCATGTATTGAAAGTATGTGGGAGGGGGTTTTCTTCATGGTTACATAGATAGATAGATAGATAGGTAGATAGATAGCTAGATAGATAGATATAGATATATAGATACGTGTGTGTCCATGTAATTGTATACTTTAAACGACACAGAAATTTCAGTCTTCCTAGGGATCTCCCACTGTTCCCATACTCTCAGCTTTCCCCATACTCTCAGTTTCCCCCCTCCACCACATGTCCAGCAGCAGTAATGCCCTTCTCCCTGCAGTGCTGTGAGCCGGGGCTCTCTGTTTCAGTTTGCTGATTGTTTCTGTCCTGCCTTCAAAGAGCTGGAAACGGAGGTTCTGGCTCCCCTGTCCTGCAGCCCCCAACCTCAGGGCTGTCCACTGAGATATCACAGTTGTTTGCAATTGGTGTTTCCTCCTGTTGATATTCATGGTAACATTTTAGTTTTGCACTGACTAATCCAAAATATATCAAATGTTTTATTGTTGAATTAGTTATTAGTTGATTTTGTATCATTGTTTTTGCCTTGTCTGTCCCTGTACATGCAAGCTGCTAGTAAAATAGAATAACTTTTCATGCTTTTTAGGGCTAAAAGAGTCATTGAGTGATATTGAAATTATCTATTTGATGATTTGACAGTGCTAAACATTGATCAAAATCTCTCTGCCTTCTTTAAGATAGCTCTTTTCTTACTGTATCATCATCTTTTACCTTTGGCTTGGGCACTAGTGGGACCATCAGTGGCATACCTTTGACTAGAGTGTTTATGCTCACGGCCAGTAAATTGTGCTCTGTTATTGTGTGAGGAATAACACACTCAGCAAGCCAAACTGGACTGACCGTCTATGTGGCTTCAGGAAGGCTGTCTTGGGGAGACAGAGGCAATAGATCAGGTTTCTGCCTTAGACAGATGGGTGTGACATGCATTTCTCTAGACAGCTGGGGATCCCAAGGAATTTCTGATGGATGCAAGGCATTTCTGATGCCTGCTGGAGTGGATGTGCTCCTAAACCTCCTCCCATCTACCTGTCCATGCTCTGGGCTGACTCTTCTCATTAAACCAAATACATGTTTTCTGGATCTTCTTTACTTAACACGAGATTCATTTCAAAGCTGCCCAGAGTCCCTAACTGTGCCCTTCTCTTGCTCGAGGTCAAACTGTGGCACCCAGCACACTTAGGATGTTGAGGATAGTGCAAAGTTTCCTTTCTGGCACAGTGATAGATCTGTTGCTGTATGTGTGCATGGTGAGTGTCTGTACTCTTCCAGCCTGGGCTTGCACCAATCCCTAGTTTTGGGTGTGCCATTCCAGCTCCAGTTTGTCTTGCCTTAGACATTCTCCCCAAGATGTGAGGAAGGTCAGACTCCTTTAGTTTTGTCCCACACACTGTGGAGAGTTTGCTCCTCTCCATAGGTGCCCTCAGGTCTTCCCATGATTGTGTTTATCCCTGGTTCCTCCAGGGAGGGCCCTTTTTTGTGGAGTTCAAGGATTTTGTAGTTCAGCGATGGATATTTTCCTTCCTGGTGCTGCTGGAAGTGGCATCTCTGCTTTTTGTTAGTGACCTCTATGCTTCATTCCTATGCCCTGTCACAGTTGACTTTGCTCACTGTTACCAGGGTACAAAGTGTTCTAGCTTAAACATGGATCCCATCTTCATTAACATTATGTGGTTAATCTGTGATTTTTCTAAAACTAAAATGGCCTCTGGCCGCTGGACCATTTCTGAATGTCTTTTCTGCTTTTTTGGATAAAAATCTGAGCTAAATTTTGCCATTCTCCCTTATCATTTCCCTGTTTCACTTCTCATCATTCTAATAATCCTGTTATGAAGACAAGAAACAGAAACATGGATGTTTAACACTTAACAATGTCTTATTGTCTTACTGCTTTTGGAAAAGGGAATGGAAGAGGAAAAACCTCACATAGGGCTATAAACAAAACAGAAGGAAGTGAGTTCACTGTCCATGGGAAAGCACAGCTCTCCTGTGAAGGAGATTTTTATTTCAGTCAAGGGGAAATGCACCACTGGTCTGGTACTGAGAAGTTCTTTTCAGCAGGCTGCAATGCTGAAAAGAACTTGTCAGGAGACCCCAGATATGCTCTGTACACCTTGGGAGTGTTTCTGGTGAACATGAGGCCTCTAGAGTCTGCAACAGACTCAGAGCTGCATTGCAGAATTGGGGATGAAATAGTTAAAAGCTCCATGAAAATTCTACAAACATAGTGATCTTTGTAAGAATAGCAAAAACCCAGATTACTTAATGTCTCAAGTTTGATAAAGCACAAATATAACTGAGCACCCTCATTTTATTCCCTTCCTCCAGAAGATGGCAAAAGTTAGCTGGACTTAACAGAGGCAGAGGGAGGCAAATGATGCAGGGCTGTTCCTGCTATACTCCAATTTCAGGTCACCACTGGTTTATATCTGCAGTGGGAAGGATTGATCCTGAACCAACTGAGATGTGGTATTTTTGGAGCAGTCAGGCACTGCTGAGATGCAGCTCCAGGCAGCAGCAGAGGCTGTTGTTCTCCAGGAGCCATGCAAGTCACAGCTATGGCTGTACATTTCCCTTTCTCGGGGAGTGGGAGTTGTCAGCCACATCTCCATGGAGATCACAGCCAGAAATGCAGCTGTGAGAAGTTTAAATTTTGTACAAAAAGTATGGGAGACACGAATTGCAGTATTTGTTAATGCTCATGATATGACAGAGCTTCTGCTGCAGAAAAATCTCCCGAGACTCACTCCTTGAATACCAAAGAGATTAGTTCCCACTAATACAGCATATATTTTGGTTAGGACAGTGTGGAGAACTTGAATTTACATAGGAGCTTTAACTAAAAAAAGGAAATAATATATAACAAGTATATAGAAAGAAACATCAGATTAAATATGGATTTGGCAACTAGGATTTTTTTCTTTCTGTCTCAGCAAGGTACTCTAGAAAAGAAAAAGAAATATTACTAACAAAATCAAAAGAGACACAAAATAAGCTTTTATTTCTCCTGTAGTTAGTTTATTTTGTTCCTATATTTAGCTGCTCTGGCAGTTTCTAATTTCAATATTAGGAAAATGTGAGCGTATTTGAGTAAAGTGATACACTGAAGTCAAGAGGCTTCCTGCCAGCAGAAAAGGAGAACTGAGGACTGCTTGTTTAAAGGATGCTCCTGAGGTGATTCAGCTTAACCTGGTGCTTATCCCATGGTGAAGTTCTAATTTGATTCCAAACAAATTTGTCCTCACAATTTTTTCAGCCTAAGGGTTTTGACAGCTGCTGTAGTTGCCTGATTGATGCTCAGAGCTGATTTGTGCCCATGCCCTTGGAAGGGAAGGGAGAAATGGGCCAGTTTGGAGGTTGTTTGACAAAGGCCAACACATCAGCCAGCTGTGCTAACAATACAAGAGCCCATGACTGCTATTCCTTTCTTCAGTCTTCTCTGAGAGAAGGCAGGCTGTGTCCCTATTTCACAGAAAGCTCCAACTCTCTTCTTGGAAGGGCAGGGCAGGACCAGAGTTTGGGTAAGGATGTGTGAGCTCCCACCTGTGCTACCTTTGCATGGAGTTTTGGGTTTGGACAAGATGCTCCCATTTGAGCACACATTTTCTCCTTTGGACAGTGTTCAACATACCAGCCACATTGCTTGATCCACAGTAAAGCAGTGGTTGTGTCTTCTGTTATGAGAAAATATTTGTGTCACAGTTGACTTTCACAAGGTCATATCCTTATTCTTCAAGCTGACTGGGAAATTTTAACAAAGTGATTCCCTGGCCCTCTGCTGCCTGAGAAAATGCAAATTTATCAGAACAAAACCTTAATTTTTTTTTCATTTTGAAGTCTCTTAATATGTCAAAATATTCTGTTTCCCATCCAGAAGCAGGAAAAAATCTTGTTATCTCAACATTTTTGGCTGAGTTGAGTTTTCTGGGTAATTCAAATGTGCAGAAGGAATACTGCCAACTGGCTGTTTTTAGCAGCATGAGAAACAATACCAACCCTGGGGAACGACCCTGTATCCCTTGCACTGGAATGACTCAGCAATACTCCTTGTCAAGAACCGATTCTGATCAGGTTGGAGAGCCCTGCAGCGCTGCTGTGTGAGCTCCGTCCCAGTGACTGCGTCACCCATGGTTTCCCTGCCTGTGCGGCAGAGGAAACAGGGACACAATAGCTCCAACGGTAGGAAGCTTTCTAGCCTCACCCCTGCTTCCTCCCCACAGCAGGGGTATTACCTGCCTGCCCACTCCTCTCTGCTGGGTTCACCTTCCTACAATCCCTCTGCTCCTGCAGCTCTCCTTTGGATAGAGTGAGTCATGATCAAAACCCTGCAGAAACCAGACTGTTCTCAAGGTATGTGCAGTGCACTGCTGCAAGCTCTGAAGAAGCTGCTGCAGTGTTAATGGCTCTGCTGCTGCCAGATGAAAGGAGGAGAGTATTCAGATCTAATAAATCAACAGATGTTAAAGCAATTTCTGCCTTCTCTGTTATATTGCACATCAACAGGAATGTGCTAAAGTGCTTTTTTGTACCGTTTAGCATCTGACATTTCAGCACATCTTGTAAGTGTGCATTAGGAGAATGGAATGTTATTATATTTGTACTTGCAGATTTGGAATGAGAATAAAATCTGGAGAGATGCAATGAGCACATGGAATATTTTCCAGAGGGTTGAGGCTGAGGAAACACAGCACAGTGAAGCTTGAGCTGTCTTGAGACTTCAGGCTGCAAATGCATGGAGACGGAGTTTTGAAATGTAACTAAAAACTTTAGAAACTTGTAGCTGCTTCTCCAAACCCTGCTTAATTGTAGAATCACAGATGCCATTGTAAAATACTGAAATAGTGTGTTTGATTTTTGCAGTTACTCGGAAAATATGTTGTTCCTTTATTGTTTCCTCAGCTATGGGTGATGGCCCTCTGGCTGGTGGCTTCAGAAGGGCTGTTTTTGGGGAAACCAGGCTTTTACTGCTGAGACCTGGCAGGGCCCTGGTACAGCCCTGTCTCACTGCAGCTGTGGTACTCCATATCAGCACAATCTCTCTCCATGCTTTGCTCAGCAGTTTTCTGTTAGATCCCTCCTTCCCACATAGTGAGGTCTCTGGAGTCACCACAAGCCTTCAGTCAGTACAGGTGTGTGTCTCCTGTGTGTCAGAGCCCTGAGAGGCCAATAGGCCCCAATCAGCCTAAATAACCTCCCTGGACCCTCCACCCACACCGCTGCCCATGGCCCTGCAGCCCCTTTCAACACATTCTGGAGCCTTCAGTCTTGACCTAAGCTATGAGACAACAGTGCTGGTGTCCATCTTGGTCACACCTGTGTCAGGCCTGGACCTCAACCCACAGGCTGATGTTGTGGCCTAGTCCCAGAGCTGCCCTGTGGCTATGGTCCTGCCTTGCACACCTGGAGGGGACAGGCATGTTGCTAGAGCAGTGAGGAACCAGCAGCCTCAGCTGCACCTTGATGTGGAAGATGGGCCTTGGGAGATGGGCCTACTGCTTAACTTGCCCATATTTGTGAAGAGAAATTGATCTCGGTCCAGAGGTGATGAAACCCTTCTGCAAAATGTGCAGAAGCTCCTTCCTGGTAGATTTATGTATGAAGAATAGCCATGTCCTAAAAAACAGAGATGAATTGCAGAGGCAAAAATGGTAAAATCTCTCTTCCCGTGTTCTCTAGTACTCCTAATTAGCTTGTTTGGGTATTACCTTTCCTTTCTAGGCTCACTTCAGACTCTGATTTGACTCTTTTAAGAATAACATCAGCGTCCAGGTCTCCTTTGCCTGCTCAGCCCCTGTGCTGTGCTGGCAGTGGTCTGTTTCCAGCACAGGCTGCTGTAGCTGCCTTTGCAGCTAGCAGAGTTCCAAGGCTGAACTGCTTTTCTCCTTCCACAAGACCCTTAGACTTTTTAACAGGTGAAGCCAAACCAAGCATCTTAAACAAGCCCACAGCTTCCAGTGGTTTTCCATTGCAATTCAGCCACTTCTCAGGCTGCTTTTCTGCATGGCCAAGCTACAGAAGTTCCTTCCCTTGTGAGGTCCAGTCCCATCCCAATGCCCCTGTTCCTGAGATACAGAGGCAAACTGGGACAGTGCAGCAGAGGGACTGTAGCCAGTGTGGCTTCCCGAGCTGGAGTGTTAGCTTTAAGGCAGCTGGAAGAACGGAACGTCCCCGTCACGGTGTGACCGGACTGTCCCCGGCACGGTGTGACCCATCTGTCCCGGCGCGGTGTGACCGGACTGTTCCCGGCGCGGTGTGGTCGGCCGAGCCGCCAGTGCCGCCCGCCGCCGCTAGGTGTCGCCCTCGGGCGGGCGGGATCCCCTGAGGGCGGTGCCGGCGCCCACAGCTGGCGCTGGGCCGGGGAAGCGGCGGGAGGAGCCGGCGGAGCTCGGCGGAGCCTGAGAAACCGGAGGAACCCGGAGGAACATGGAGAAGCCCCGAAGAGCCCGGTCCAGGCTCACAGACTGCACCCTCTGCCGGCCCAATGCCCCCCGCGGAGCCCTGCCGCGTCCCGCGCCCGTCCCTCCCCGCAGAGCCGGGTGAAGCGGTGCCTTTGCCGCCACGGGAAAAACAAACGCAGGGTCAGGATTTCGGTCTCAGCAGAATCTGTGTTTGTAAAGTGTCGGCTGTGCAGGGGCCCTGACTCTGCTGGAGCTGCTGAACGATAAAAACACTGCGAATCTGAACGCTCGGTGAGCTCGGCAGGCATGAGGAAGCCTCAGCAATAGGCAGGTGTGCGGTCACTGCAGGTGTGCGGTCACTGCATTACCTGCACAACCCACTGCAGGTGTGCGGTCACTGCAGGTGTGCGGTCACTGCATTACCCGCACAACCCACTGCAGGTGTGCGGTCACTGCAGGTGTGCGGTCACTGCATTACCCGCACAACCCACTGCAGGTGTGCGGTCACTGCAGGTGTGCGGTCACTACATTACCTGCACACACCCACTGCAGGTGTGCGGTCACTGCATTACCTGCACACACCCACTGCAGGTGTGCGGTCACTGCAGGTTTGCGGTCACTACATTACCTGCACACACCCACTGCAGGTGTGCGGTCGCTGCATTACCTGCACACACCCACTGCAGGTGTGCTGTCACTGTGTGTTACCTGTGCACACCCACTGTTACCTGTGCACCCCCTGCCAGGGCTGCGGGTCAGGTCCCGAGGGCACTGTTGCCAACTGCAATGGAGCTGAACTTTCAGCTCCGTCTTTTGTTGAGGAGAATTCAAGTGTTAAAGTGCAGCCCTGGAGAATTCCTGCTCCCTGAGTGTGCATTCCCATTGCTGAGGTCCTTAGAGCTGCTGGCATGTTCTCCACGGGGATTTAGGAAGGATCGTTTACAAATACGCACTTGAATGTTTACTACCCTTGCCCCAAGTGGAATCGGGCCAGCTAATAAATACATGTACAATCCTTTTTGAGGAGTCTCAGCTCAAATGAAATCTTGTGGGAATGAGTTCCATAGATTAATTATGTGCTGTATGGTAAAGGATTTTATAATTTTAATTGTTGCCTGCCTTTCAAATCACATTGAAGTCATCTTGTTCTTGTATTTTTAAAAGAGGGTAACCAGTCAGCCCAGAGCTGACAACAGGACTTAAACGATATGTATTAGTGTCAAAACATGTGAAGCATAAACAGGACTTGGGTTACTGTCTATTCTTGTTGATGTCCAGACTTTCTCTAGGCTCACTTTAAATTTCACTGTGAAAAGGTATTTCCTTTCTTCAGATTTGAATTTTCTACCCCTTCCATTTCCTTTCATATCCCTATGTTCAAACATCAGGGCAGGAAAAAGCGAAGCTCCTATCTCCTGTATTGAATGCATCTGTCAAGTCTTCTCTTACTCACTTTTTCTCTGTCCTGAGAACTCCTGGTCTTGCAACCATCATTTGAAATTTCCCAGGCCCTGTGTCATCAGCATATTGTGAAGATGAAGAAGCCGACAGCTTCAGGGCTGGTGTTTCACCCTGAAGCAGGCAGGGCTGTAATGTCTCTTGCTTCCACTTAACACTGCTCATGATTTTTTTCCACAAGCTAAAGAGTAGTTGTTATAATAACAACATAATTACAGCTGTACAGTGCTCCTATATCTCAGGTTCCTACAAAGATTTTTTTTTTTGTTTCACTGTCCTGTACCTCAAGCATCCAGGCACCCTGTTGCCTTCATTGACCATACTCATTCACATGAAGGCTCTCCAAAGCTGTTTGCAGTAAAACTCAGGTAGATTTTGTACCAGCACCATTAACTGTGAGCAGCAATGCCTGAAAACAACTGTGCTTAGTGCAGTACAATTATCTCTTAAAATGCCTAGACTGGGCTGGCCTTTATTTTATCCTTGTAATTGAAATTTGGCTTGAAGTGTTTCTAACTACAGCCAGTAAATAGAGGCAAAACCCAATCCCTCAGCAGTAATTCGTTCAACCCATTGTCCAACAATGTCTCCAATGATTTATTTGATGACTGCTGCTTGGCCACGTAGGAGATGGGGTGAGCAGTGGGGTGACAGGAGCACTGATGAAAGAGTAGGTTCAACTAAGAAGCCGCTGAATAGTTTGGAGTACATGGGAGATGAGTGTGTGCTGGAGATTGGAACATACATTTCTCAAAGGACTAGGAGGGGACAGCAAAACGTGTGTTTTTAAGTAAGCTAGCATCCAGCTTTTGTTACCTTTATTTAGGGTTATCCCAACAGGCCAACTCTCAGACTTTATTGAAGTTTGCCCTTGTAATAACTACATTTTCTTCCTCTCTGGATTTTGTCCAGGGAAAGAAGGGAGCAGCTATCAGTGAGTTTCCAGTAGTGCTCTGAGTACAGGGTATGGCCAGGACATATGAAAATAAGACACCATTACTCATTTTAAGTATAAGTAGTGGCAAAATCTGGCCTGTAGATATCACCACTATTTTCCCACTTATCCAGAGTATTGGTCATATGCCAATAGAAAAAGCTGCCAACTAAAACGTTTTAAGAAAGGAAACACTGTTTGAAGCCTGGCAGTAAATGTTTTCCTTCCCCTGAAATATGTGCTGAACATACATAAAGAAGGAAGACTCAGGAGTGTCTAGAGAAGTTTAACATTTTGTAATCATACAGATGAATTTGTTAACATTTTCACACTTTGTTCTTTAATAGATGAACATTGTAACTAATGCTATTTAGTCAGAAACAGTACTTACACACTGAAAACAAGAGACAGTGTAATGCAGTTGGATAAATCCATTTAAAAGGCAGTAGTATAGCATTAAAATGCCAACATCATGAGTTCTTTGTCAGTTTAAAATTCCTTTGCTGTTCTGCCACTTTCTTTGTTTCTTTATGCTCCTGTTTTTCCTTGTAACTGAAAACATCAGATGACCACGAGGGATGAATATGCAGCGGTGCTGCCTCGCAGGATGTGTAGCTGCAGCCTCTAAGCCCAGTGTTACGCAGCAGTCAGGATCCACGTGGCTGATTGTTTTGCAGACATAGTGGTGGCGTATTTATGTATTTCTGAACTTGTTTTTCAGGCTCTGTGGCCGCCTGCGTATGGTGAAGCTCGCTGCTTAACAACAGAAATAAAGCACTTGTCAGGCAGAAGCAATGCGTCAGTGTAAAATGGAATTCGCAAGACTAAAGTTTACACGAGGCAACAACAAAATCTACTGTGCCATTCTGTTAGGCAACAAAGGTAATTTGTTATGCAACATAATGAGGACTTGTGTGTGATAGGCAGCGGTGGCTCTTGGTTGCAGGGTATTGACATCAACAAGCACATGCAGAGCTCACATATAAGAGAGTTGCTATACATAGCACAGAATTCAAAAGCTTGGTTGTTATTACAGGGGTTTTTTCCATCCTAAAAATTGCAGAATAAACAAACACACTGAGACTGGTCCTTCAGTCCTCTATGGTCTGGGTAGGACCTTCCTCATTTCCTTTTGGGTTGGTCTGTGTCTCAGACTTGACTGTCAGCCTAGGGGCCACAAGGGCAGGGTCACAAGTGTCATGCATTTCATGTGGCTCTGACACATTTGGCAAGTCTGCCAGCCCACACAATGACAAGGGAAGAGCGAATGCAGGGGGAGAAGTTAGACACAGTCACAATGCTGTTTATTGCTGCCCAGCAGTCTGTGGTGTCTAATTCCACGTGCTTCACTGCTACTGTTAGCACATCCACTCCTACAAGCCAGTTACCCTTCCTGTTGGAAGGCAGTGGTCATTCACCTGTTTTGCACATAAACTGCAGTGTGTGGGCTGTGTACAGAGCTGGGAATGGAGCCCTGGCTTATGAAGCAGCAAGGTTCATCTGCTTTGCCACATCACCTTTCAAAGTAAATCAACCTGCTGGAGTGATGGGGCCTCTTGTTTATGATGACTTAGGCTGCTCTCAGCCTCCAGATCTGGAGCTAGACCGAAAGATCCTGTTTGCTGACATTCCAGCACTGTCTCACAACTGCTTGTGTAACTCACTGTTGGGTATGTGTTCTCCTGGCCCACACTGAATGTTTCCCTTGTCATCCAGCTGAAAGAGAGAGTCTGGAAGCAATCTCTGCCTGAGAGCTGCAAGGGAGAGAGTGGGCTCAAGCTTTCCTGATGAATTAATGCAGAAGAAATAAGGAATCAAGGCTGTGCCACATGGCCTGGAGAGGACTAAGCTGAAGTTGTTTTGGTAACCTTTGTCCTGGCAATCTGTGGGGTTGTTTCTGTTTCTGCACTGTACGTGTAACATTGTACCTTGTGCATGGTATCCTGGAATAGTCATAGCCAAGCAAACAGTGTAATTCCACTAGACTTAATGCTTGCTTTTGCCTGAAAAGCCTGGTTGGCCAGACCACATCGGGGAATACGCTCCTGCAGAAAAGTCAAAGACCCCCATTGCCTGGTGTGCTCTGCCCTAAGCATCATTGCCAGTGGCAGGATGTTGGAGTTCTTCTGACTGCACCAGTGACTCAACAAGGGCCTGATCTGGTTACTCCTACTCAAACAGGAGCCCAAATTCTTAACACAGTTACAGCAGCAGTACAAATAAGGATAAGCCATTGATTTAACCACTACCTTGGTCAAGTTACTTCACCTCTCACTGACTTGGGGTACATAGGATGATCATCACTATGAACTTATTCTCTGGTGCTTGAGGGTTTGACCAAACACACTGAATGCCTATAGAAAAGTGGTGAAACAACCACTGCTTTAGTGGTTTATGGTGTAATGTTGGACGTGACACTCAGGTCAAGGTGTTCAAACTTGGATGAGTTTGAGAAAAATGTTGCTTTTGGTGCCAGACAGGTGCCTGTACTGTGCCAAGTGCCTGCCATTCAGCAGCAGCTTCCTCACATTAAGAGGCAGATGGGTTTGTCTGGCCCCATTTTCTTATGCATTTTTTTTCACAGCCTCTTGAACAACAGGGATCTAGTCTTGACTGAAATATTTTAGGAGCCACTGTGACAGAAATACTTCATGATGATACTGGTTATTTTAATTTAAGATATGTTAATTTAATTACCAACCAAAGTAATTAAATTAAGTCTAACCAAATTAATATTGCATCATAAGAAGCACTAAGATTCCATACTGTGAGGATAAGAAGCAAACAGACCAACTCTTTCATGCAGAAGATGCTATCTGGGATTTGCATAGATATTGTGTATGTAATTAAAGCCATCCTTAATGTGTAATGCTGTTATTGCAGCCCTTGCTCTTTTGTAGCAGTTGGTAGATCTTATAATGAAAAAGTATAAAAATATCCCAGGGACGCTAGAAAGCATTGCTGTGACTTTGCAGACAATGATCCTCTTAAAGTAAACTCTACAAGCATCCTTGCTTTCTTCCAGGGAAACATCTTGTTAGCATCCATCAGGATGAATGCCATTTTTCCTCAAGAAAACGCTGCTCTCAGCAGAGTGTGGGCACTGTGCACAGAAGGCTCCCAGGTGAGTGGCCGGCTGGCGCTGTGTGCAGTGTGTTCAGTGTGTTCTCAGCACAGTCGGTGCTGCCTGGCTGAGCCCCGGGTCGTGGGGAGGTGAGCGGCCACGCCAGACAGCCCCGGTGAGCGGCTCCCGGAGGGGCTGCGCTTGGCTGCGCAGCGGAATTGTGCAGCGGCAGCGATCCCGTGGCAGACATGCCGCGGGCTTGTCTTTCCGCCTGAGTGAAGCTACTTGCAAATGTCCTGCTGCTTCTTCCTCGGCAGCCCTGCTTTCAGGACCATTTCAAGGTCAAGGCTGTTAGCAGGGCTGGGAGTGCAGTGCTTCCTCTCAGACGGTGAGGCCTGTGGTACAGGGGTGATTATTTCCGATACACTTGTGCAGTACCTGGTGCACTGAAATGTTATTTTCCCCAAAACTTGCTCCTCCTGCCTAGCAGCCGCACAGTTTGAGTGACTTTGGTGCATCTGTCAGCCCTGCTGCCTGTCCCCCAGCATCAGGCACAGCAAGATGAAGGAACAGCTCAGTAATGCTTAGCTGAACAAAGTATCACACATAGAACTTGCATCGTTGCCATCAGCAGATTACAAAATGAGAATGAGTACAACTGTTCTAAAACTGAGTTAAGAGGGATTTTTGTATGTAAGCGTTTGGACTGAGATCTAGTGTGGCAGCAAATGGATGTGTTTTAGGCCTCTACTTGTGTCTTCAAGGTGCTGTGCTAGTGTCAAGTTCAGCTGGGTCAGGATGGTAGATTCTGCTCCTTGGAAGGAAGCCTGTTGTCTGATTGCTCCCTGTGTGGATGGATTTTTTTTTTTTTTTGCAAATGGTGTATCTGTATCATTTTAAAGTCAGGGTTGTGCCCCAACTGCACCTACAGAAAAGCCTTTACAAAAGTCAGGAATTATAACCATAGCAGTATTTGATTATAACCATTAGAAAAACCAAAAATTAAGTGATATCCTTTATTCTGCTTGCAGCAGATGCTGCAACAGGTGAGTGTCAGAGATAGGATGGGTGCAGCTGGCAAGGACTGACAGGTGACCAACCAACTTTAGTTGACCAAATGGGTAGTTTTTATACTGTAATCTAAAGCAAGGTTCAAAGCAGGTGTGTTTGAGGTATTTGCCAAGTGTGAGGGCTCGATAAGTGCTGTGAATAAGATGAAACTTTGAATTAAGCACTTTGAAAGTCATAACAGGTCAAGTATCTAATGAAAAATTAAAGAACGAAATTAGTGGGAACAGGAGAGTTCCCACCAGGGCAATGAGGCAGTCCCTGACAGCAGCCGACAGCCCCTGCAGGGGCAGCTTGTGTGCTCTCTTCTCACAGCTGCTTGCGTCTTCTCCTCTTCTCCCGAGACTGTGGCTTGGCTTAGCTTTCATTTTGTTTGTTGTCAGTACAGGCTGATTTGAATATGGTCTGAGTGAAAACAGTTACAATCTCAGGATCTGCCCCCAGGAGAGTTTCAGCTGTGTTTTCAGAAGTGGTCATGCACGTTGTTGACAGCAAACTCTTTTCTCCTGGTAGTCAGTCACCTCATAGCCTTTCTTATTTCTCAGCTACAGAGCAAGAAATACTCTGAAATGTGCTGCGTTCATAACATGCAAAGATCACTTACTGAAAGGGAAATGTTTCAGAGTGAAGTACTAGTTTTCCCCTGCAGTTCCTTACGCAGGACTTGTGATTACAAACCGAGCAGCCCTGGGGAGCAGTGGCAGCTCTGCCTCTCAGCCTGACACCTCTATCCCTTTGCTCAGCCTCGGTCAGCTCATGGGTTACTCTGCATTTCCTGCAGGGCTGCCCACTACCTGAGGGTTGCTGCTCTGCTCTCAAAATGGGCTGCTTCTCCTTTTCCCACAGTGAAAGCAAAATGCTGAGTATCCCCATTCCCACAGTTACTCTGTGGCAGGGCAGTGAGAGCTCTTGGTGGTACTGCCAGGCATCGGTCTGAGCACCTGGTCTGTGTATGTGAGTGGGGCCTTGGCTGGTCTGGGGTTTCCTTGTAAGGCTCCAGGTCTTTCAAGTTATGTCAAGAATATGAAATGTCAGCTGTAGAACACCCAGTAACCACCCCTGCAAAATTTAAAAAATTTAAATTAATAATATAAAATAACGTATAAATTTTGCCCTAATGGTTGCATGAAAAAAATTAGAAATGAGATGCCGCTGTAACCTAATACTGTGGGCAGAAATTAGCTGATAATTAATAACCAAGAAATCATACTTTTAAAGTTATTTTCATGATTTTAAATGCTAAGTGTTCCCAATATCATCTCTTTAATGACTAAATTCAAGACTGTGATACTGTTTTCTCCTCCAAATAATGTTGTAGCAATATGTAAAATATATTTAATACTGTTAGTTCATTAGAACTGGGCAAGCATAGACAAGCAGAAAATGCAGAACAGCACAAAGCCAATTCCTTGTGGACTTCACAGGACCATCAGGACATTCTCACTGCTTATCAGAAAATATGTAAATAGCTCCTGGCTCCCTCGCTTGCTCAGATAGGGAGGCAAGATCTTTTCCATAAGCCTTTTTCCAGGAAACTCACCCTTCTCAAGGTGTGTGGTGAGAAATGATAGTAAAAAGAAAGAGCGAGAAGGATAAAAGGCAACACTAGATAATGGCAAGAATACAAAGGGATCCTGGGAAGCAGTGAGGGAGGGGCATGGGCTGTCAGGATCTGAAGAATGCTGAATATGCTGATAAGGTGAGATGAAACCATGGCCAGGAGTGAGTAAGTTAGGCCAGGCAGACAAGCTGTCTGCAGGCTGAAAAATCCAATTGTGGTGGTGGACAAACAAAACAAGATTTCTTCATGGCAAGGGCAAGAAACTGAGCAAGTTGGAATTGTCTCTGCAGTACGTTGATACTTATTTTTACCCTTTCAGGTGATGCTTAGATGCCACAACTGTATTCAGTGCATGGTGAACAGCCTGACTTGAACAGCATCATCTGTGCAGGGATACCTGGTGGAGGGTGGAAAAAGTGAAATATTAGCCATGTTCTGTGGAAGGAAATTGGAAATTTGGATTAAGGAACTGTCTCAGGGACACTCAATGAAGAATTAGAGCCAGCAGTGCCTTGCTGCTCATTGTTCTCTGAGATTTGACACATTAGCTCCCTTGACACGGATGGTCATACCAGAGTGTCCAAAGGAAGGAGAGTACTTTCAGAGCAGGGTTTAACCTACAGATGGTATAAAAGCTGCTGGTGAATTGCTGGCGGAAGTCAGTCATGGAGAGCTATGCCTCCAAATCTGTCAATTCTGATGCAGATATAAACTCAAAAGCACCAACAGTCACTGAGAGTTACTGGTGGAAAACATAAGGTCCTGACTGTTTTTTCTACTTGTTCCTTCTCAGCTACTTAGAAAGTTTTCATCACATGTGCCATTGATTCATATAGGTGTTAGGATGGGTGCCTGGATAGATGCCTCAATTTGGATTATTAAATGACTGCTTCTAGATACAGAAGCAGTTATTGTCCCTTCTGTGCTGAAAAAAAGTGGATATCTCCTTTTCCCTTAAGAAGGGTGGTTGTTAAGAAGTCACAAGTACATTGGGTAAAGAAGCCAACCACTGTGTTTTAGCCTGGATAAGTTCACTCATCCCATATGTCCAGTGGGAAAGCATCTTGCAGTGGTGGGAAGGGAGGGGCGATGCAGAGAGCACCACGAGTGGGCAAGGGAAGTGGGTGTCTTCCTGTGGTGTGGGTTTCTGTCAGATAAAATTGTGACTGAACTCTGACTTTACAGTTTCAGTGACTCCAGGTGGAAGGTGCGTGTACAGAGTGCCCCGAAGCACCTCTCCCTATGTGAGGGTGATTTTGCAATATGCTGATGTAACTGGTAGGCACTGATGCTTGTCCAAGGGGAGGGGAACCAGCATCTTGTAACAAATGGCAAGAAACTGCTACCTGGATTTTGTTCTGTGTTGGTGGGGATGGACAGCTATCCTGATTCCAGAGGACAGGGGCAGGGAAGAGCTCTGGCAGTGAGGATCCCCAAAGCAAACCCATGAGCACAGAGAGGAGCCTGGAAAAGGAAACTCCAGGCAGGGGCTGCTTCAGGTTTCTTTGTTCTATCACATTGGTTTTCCTGTCCTGCTCAGATCCTTATTTGTGTCCAGCACAGCTGTAGGAGAGGGTGTGCAGTTGTTATTGTTTATTGCAATCTACTGAATGTCAGGCTTCAAAAATATAATGTTGCTATGCTTTTAGCATATGTTCCAACTTTGTAGGTTTGAAAATTCTCATTAAACCTTTATGCAAGTACTAAAATTTGCAAGAGATCATTAAAGCAAGTTCCTCTGCTGCTGGACACCATTCTTGCTGCTTATGGCAGACAGTAAAACAGGAATATGAGGTTCAGCTTGCCCTGTGGTATGTTCCAGGCCTCCTGCTAGGGCATTTCTTGGATTCAGGCTCTTCTTAGAGACCACATTTGCCTTTGGTTCAGCAATTGAGACCACCCCTTCTGTGGGGTCTCCTTACTGTTCTAAACATCTTTTAGCTCTAGCAGTTGCCTCATGTCTGCTGGCAGATGTCCTGGCCTTCCCACCAAATCCAAGCTGCAGCTGGCTGGAGCAGAGCTTTGTGCTTTACCACCTGACACATTGCCAGATGTGATGACTGGATTTGCATGTCTGTCACCACTACACCTGAAGTTACAGGCTTTGATTTATTAGAACACCATCTCCCAAGCAGTGGCCCGAACCCTAGGGAAGGTTTGCACATGGTGCTGCTGAAGTGCGGAGGGGAGTGAAGGCCTTCTGGTGGTTGGAGGTCAGCCAGATGTCTGTGTGGGCTGTGGGCAGCTGGTTTCTGCTGTGGATTAATGCTGGGCTGGCTCAGGCAGGGCAGAGTATGCCCTGGTCTTGCAGGGTGTGCCTGTGGGATGCCGTGTGTCAGCCTGAGGGGCTGGCAGGGGTTTCCACAGGAGTTTCTGTGGTAGGTGGAGGCCTGTGGCATGTGTGACGTTCGTGAAGAAGGCAGGCCCCGTGGGTGGCTGGCTGGCTAGAGGCCATCCTGGGAGCTGGTTGGCAGGAGGTGAGAGATGGCAAGGAAGCAGCACCCTTGGTTGGCCATGGCAGACCAGGGCCCTGCATCCCCCCACGTTACCTGGTACTTTCAGGTGGTTCCTCTGAGGGAATTGGAGGCTGGCATGAAACAAAACAGCAGATTTTATTGCAGTAATCACCTTTCCCGAGAGAAGGAGATAAACGAACAGCTGGGTAACATTTGGCATGACTCAGTATTTCACTACCAAATGCAAAGTCACGGCTGAAAAGATTATGCTTGTAAACTAAAGGGGCTGGCTGCTCTTCTCTCCGGGGTAAAGGTACAGTGTGGCTCTGGGGCACTGCCGGGCTGTGCATGGCAATGGCAGGCTGTGCGTGGCAGTGGTGGTGGCAGGCTGTGTGTGGCAGTGGCAGGCTGGCAGGTTGCGCGTGGCAGCGGTGGTGGACAGCAGTGCCTTGGGAAGTGCCAATTCCCGGGGAAAAGGGAACTGTCCCTCCGCCCGTGGGTGGGGAGCGGGGCGTGGGAGCCTCACTGCAGCCCGGGACAGCCAGCGCAGACACCCTGCCGGTGTCACTGTGCCTTTGCTCGGGGCCGGGCCGAGGCAGAGGAGGAGGAAGAGGCGGTGGCCGGCCCGGGGCGGGGCGGGCTGGGGCAGCCGGTGCCGGGGACGCCCTGTCGGTGCGAGGCTGCGGGAGGCACAGCCGGGTAGGACCGCGGCTCGCGTTTTTGCTTCTCTTCCTTTCTGACCTCCCCTGACCGCTTCCCAGGAGTGGGAGCCCCGGCGGGGCGGGCGGCTGTGCCCCACGGGCGGAGAGGGCTGGGATTCCTCGGCCGAGCGCTCCCCGGCACTGCCCCGGGCGCGGCCGAGGGACCGGCACCGCCTGGAGCTCTGCCAGGCACCGGCTGCTGCGGGGCGAGGGCGAATCCCTCCCTATCCTGCTCACTGACCGCTCCTCGCCGGCTCCCGGCTGCGGGGACTCGAGCGCTGTCCCCTCCCTCTCGCGGCTGGGGTTTTTCATGTTGTGAAAAACTCCCCAGCCTCACTGCAGTGGAGGCTGGTTGAGCAGCTTCCCAGTCCTAGGTGAAACCCCACTCCCTGGGGTACTTTTGGAGTCTCTTTCCCTTTTCGGGGGGAGGAAATGAGGGGATGGGTTAGGATTGAATAAGATCAGATGCTACTGCATGAAAAGGAAACCAGGAAAAAAAGAAGCAGAAGAAAGAAAACAAAATCAAACCCACCAAGGAGATGTGACTACAGTGGCTAATCTACCAGAAGGCAAAGGGAACAGGGCCTCCAGTTGGGAAACTTTCAAACCTCAGCAAGGGCTGGCAGCTGCTGGGAGTGGGGAAGCGTGGCTGGCAGCATGTCTGAGGCTGACACCTCTTGCCCGCCAGCATGTGTCAGACCGTTTAGGGTGTTAATGGCAAGAATTCACCAATTAAACAACATTTCATCTTTTTTTTTCCTGAAATGTTTTCCACGTGTGCTGTCCTAAAAAGTAACCTCAATTTTTTTTAATGATGTAAAGCATTGATGTTGTCTGTCTTCCTTAGCAAGGTGCTTTCCTTAGCTGTGAATCATCACCCTGTTTTTCTATTCCAATTAAGCTGCTCACTTAGAGCACCGAGACAATCAGTGTCTCATCCTATGAGCTGGTCTCAGCATTATCAGGGAGTTTGTCCTTCAGAGTGGGTCCTTGGTAGACCGGAGGTGTTTTTAGTTTCAGGCTATTGTATTTTACTGGCAGTTGTAACACGAGGGAGGTCAGTGATCTGTTAAAGCAGGAGCAGACTGGGAGGGGTCTGATAAGAGCAGAACCTTGATTGCAAATGCATATGTGCTCATGGGTTTGCTTCTTGGGGACTTCACATCCTGTCAGAGAGCTCAACAGCTACTGTGCCACTAGGTTGTCCTATTAGGGCTGCCCATTGCCCCCAGATCAGAGTCTATATTAAAGGCTTAAATGCAGTGTTCCAGTAAGAGTTTTTGTACATTAAACATGAGGGTCGGTGAGTTAATCTTTGACGTTGTCAGAGCAATGCACAGCATTCCATGAGAACTCAGTCCTTTTTGGCAATAAGTGGACAGATACTGGAGCTGAGATGCTTGAGGAGGGGAAGAAATAGAGCAGGAACAGCAAACTACTTGCAATTCCCAAGCATGGAAAGAGTCTGGCAGTGGTGGGCTATGGCTGCTATTGGTGGATCCTCCAGTGTCCTGCTGTAATTGACTCCACTTTTACGAGCAGCAGTTTCAGGGGTATCCAGAAATGGTAAGGAACAGACCTGATTGCCAAATACATTATTTTGCAGAAAAATTTAAAGCAAAGCACATTACTTTTGTCAACACTTGCAGTACACCTTTTAAAACTGTGAATACTGTAGACTGGCAGCTTTGACTCAACTGCAGCCTGGCTTCCCTGGCCAGGCTGCATCTCCTTAGTTGTGTCATCACCTCCCCTCTGAGTGATCTCACACCTCGTGGGAGGTGTGCTCTGGCAACTGAAGCACAGCTCCAGTGAGGCACCACTTCAAAACCAAGTTTTTGTTGAAAACAAAAAGATAGTAGGTGTTGGTGTTTTTAAAAATTAAATACTAGACAGAGTGAGGACCTTTAATGGAAAGCTTTTTTTTTTGTTTTTTCCCCTGGAGAAAGTCACAATTTTCAGTAGAAAAACATCATGGAGTTTTTTGACTAGTCTTGGGCAGCAGTTCCTAAGATCTAGTATTAATGGAGGGATGAGGAATGAATGCAGTCAGTCTTGTCCGTTTCTTACCTTGACAGTATCCAGGAGTTAAGCACTGACTGCCACATCATCGTGGTGAAGTACTTTCTTCCCTAAGTGTAGGTGACCGATAAAAATCTTCATGCTTTGCCCCAAAAGTCTGCATGGTGTAAGTGGATACAGCAGTCCTTTTCACACCTGGGGATTTTGTGCTGTTTGTAAACTAGTTGCCTAGCTCCTAGGCTAACAAAGCAGTGACTAGCCAGGTTTATTTCTCACACTTTTGAGTCATATATGAAACCTTTTTGGAATTGGGAGCTCTGCTGGGATGCTCTGTGCTGCACCAAGTGCTGTTTCCAAGGAAAAATGCCATGAGCAGGTTCTAAACTTGATAACCATGGATGCCCTGTTCTGAATAGTGGAATTTTTCTCTGCCTTGTGTAGTGTTTCTCTAACTCGGCAATGAATTTTAGCCAAATATTTCTGGCTTCTCCTTCAGGAATCACATTAAAGTCTGTCAGACACTGTGGCTGGGAACCTTCCTCTGCAACATCTGGGTATGAGCAGAGCTGGAAACAGGATCTGGGCAGAAATAAACCTTGTCTCTAAACCATTGTGGTTTTTCTAATGAGATCAGCTTGCCACCTGCATCTCTCTGGTGTGTGACTTTATTTTAGAGATATTGTAAGCGTATAAACAACCTTCTGACCTTCCTCCTTTCCATCTTTTGCTTTATTCTCTATTTCCTTCTCTTCCTCTCCATCCTCTCTCACAGTCCTGCATCCTTGCAGATATTCCTTGTTGCTGGTTTGAGGCATGTTACTAGGTGAACATTGTTTCACAGCTACTTCAGAGAAGAGGAGGAAAGAGCTTGCACGTGAGACAAAGAGCCCTCAGGATTTAACAGCACCCGCTGAACAATACAATCAGCTAAATTTTGGTGGTGCCCTGGTTCTCTCCCACTGACTCCTGAGTGTTTGTGGTGGCTCAGCAGAGCTCAGCAGTGAAAGCCCTGGGTGCACACACTGAATCAGTTTCTCCATTTCATTTGCAGAGTGGACTTTAATAAGAAGTGGTGAACAGTGAGACCAAAATTCCCCAGTGAGTCTGTGATCCAGGAGCTCAGTCGCCCTTGATAGGGTAATGCTGTGGCTGATAGATTTATTATTACTTTTCATGTAAGTTTCGTAGCTATAAGTAGTCTGTGTTGAAGGCCTGGATATTTGGGATTATACTTTGTATTTATTGTCATCAGTCAAAACAACTTGTGCACTGAAGCTTCTGTGGGAAGGTTGTGAACTATTAATTATTTTCAGTTTCCCTGGCATAACATGAAGGATTATTAACATAACCAGTCTTACAGGTGATGATAAATTCAACCAGCATTACTTCTTTTTTAAGAGGTTGGTTTTTATTATTATTAATCTTTCACATAGATGCCTTATTCCAGCTGACACAAATTCCTTTTAGAGCTGACCTAAACCTTGTAATTTGCCAGGAAATTAAAATATTTATTTAAAATTATTTCCTCTCTTAATATAGCAACGACAGGTTTACTTCTATCTTGTAGAAAGCAAAACATCATGACATTATCTCAGTTTTGCAGTTACCTTACATTCAATTCTGTGTTTTACCAATCCATCTTAAGAGGAAGAACATGTCTGTTAAATCACAGGATAATATTTGTCTTCTCCTTCAATTAAACACTTCCCTTCATCAAGAGGCTGGAAGGAAAATAGTTTTCAGTGGTTCCTATGTCTTTACCTTCAATATTGAGTGTAGCACCCTGAATCACAGAGGTCAGACTGAGAATGGATGTAAGGCTAGTGAAATCATATGTACATTTTGGGCCAGCTTGCACTTCTGATCTACTTGCAGCCACCTGTGCCAGTTTACTCACAGCTACTCAACAGCTCTGATATGGTATTGTCAACATACATGTAAGCATTGAATTGGTTCTGTGGCTTTGATTGACATCTGTTCTAGAGAATATATATCAGTGCCCAGGCTGAAATGAAAGACCAGCTGAGTAATCTAGCTCATTTTACTGCCTCCATTGCATGTGTTCAGGTAATTTCCAAGCGTGCCTTTGCTGTGCAGCACTGTATTACATTGACTACAACAGTGTCCTGTGGGATCAATGGCTGTTGGAAATGGAGCAACAGAACATAAATTCATGAGAAAGCAACATAACAATGCAAATACCTCTCTATTATATTGACTGAAATGTATGTGTGAGAAAAGTTAGCCTTCTAATAGCCTAAATAGAGAGCTATTTTTTTCTTTCCTACCTACACACACTGTTGTGCGGGTAGGAAAGAAAAAATTATTTTTATTAATAGTAGATATATTTATCTTTCCCCCCCCGTGAGCAAGTGTGTTGAGGGTATATTTGTAGTTAAAGGAAATTAATCTGGTTCTGGTTGTTACCCACTTGGTCTGGGGCATCAGACGAGTGAGAGCCACTTCCTATGGTTAGAAGTACTCAGGCTGTTCTATAATGAGAGCACTGCTCTTCTGGTGAAAACATACCTTCCAGTATCTCAGCCTTACAGCTCTTTTATCACTGGCTTGCTGACTTAGATTTCCCCCTGTCTAAACAAAGCTTTGGTGCTGCTATTTGTGTTACTTGTTTTCATTTGAGACATAATTTTTTTTAGTTCAATGAAATCTGCCCTGTGTCTTTCTTTTGATACAGAAGGCTTTGTGGTACTTGATGTCATACAATCATAGCATCCCAGAATGGTCTGGGATGGAAGGGACCTTATGAAATGTTTGGGATCATCTAGTTCCAACCCCCTGCTATGGGAAGGGGCAGCTTCCACTAGACCAGGTCGTTCAAATAATAAAATGAAATAAGCTGTCATGAAAAATACTGTTTATCCTAAGCTGAACTTAAGCAAGGCCCTAGTGCTCAGAGCAGAGTGCAGGGCATACCCTATAAGCAGTGATGACCTGTGTCATCTCCACCTGTCCCTAAGTCTTTTGTCTTCAATTAGACAGCCAGAAATGTGTAGCAATATAAATAATTGCTTATATCCCTCTTTTCTGCATGCCTCCACAATTATAATGCCAAGACAAGTAAACATCAAAAAGAAATGTCTATTTCTTGTCTTGACTTTTAACTCAAGTAACATTTCAATGGCAAAGAAATTTCTATCCTGACATTCATCTTCTGTGATGTGGTCCAGTGATTAACAGTGTAAACTCTATTTAAACATAGCAATTACAGAGACCAAAGGGATGGCTGAGAGAAGCTGGGCTTGTCCGTGCACATTACAGGGCTCTTTCAGGAGTGCAGGTGATGTCAGAAGGCAGCAAAGTGTCCTCTCAACTTTGTTTCCTAAAATACAGGTTCAGATGAGCTTCTTTTGCCCTAAAATTCGGCTCTTAGTGGTGACAGCTTCCTCAGAAGGGCTCAAACCACCCTTGTTACTGTAGGGATTTTGTTAGGAATGATGTTGTGACTTCTTTAATTCCCCTTTCAGTTTTTTTTTACTTGCATTCTTCTTTTCAGATTTTTCAGCTGCATGTTTTACTTACTCTGTTTTTGGTGGGTGAGACAAGAACACGGAAATCCCATTTTTCATGTTCCCCAGCTGCATGCCAGTGTGTTACAGTTCCACCTGTGCTGGCTGGGATTTCCTGTTTTAGAAGATTAATTAGAGTTGAGCAATTCTGAATTCCTCTAAAAGGAACAATTTTCCTTTCCTGTGTGGAAAGGAGATTGCAGTCTTCTGAAGCTGTAAAGTTGTTTAGACCTACCAATGTAGCAATTTGTACCTGTTAGAGATACTGTCTGGTTTCAATTCTGTTCTGTTACATCAGTGTAAATCTGAGTAGCTGCTGTTGCTCTCTTTACCTCTTTTAGAGGTGGTTGTTCTAATACGAAGACTTTTTTGTCCAACCAGAAGTTTGTCTCTTGCTCTTATTATCTCTTCTTTATGAGTCAAAAGGCACTATCTGTATTTTACTATATCTCCAAAAATGACTGTCCTGTTTGACTTCAGAACCATAATCCAGCACGCAGAAGTGGTTCCTAACATACCTTCCCAGTTTGGATGGCCCTAAGGATTCATGTGGAAACAGTTTGCACTTATTTTCTTTTTTCTCTTTTTTTCTCTTTTTCTTTCCCCCTGTTCAGCTGGTCAAAAGGCCAGCACTTCTGCCTCATCCACTTAGCTTAACCTGGTCTAGTTCCAACAGCCAGAGGGTGAGGAAATGGCCTTTTTCCTAGGGAATTCTGCTTTGACAGAAGTTTTTCTCATGAGTGTCCACCCCATTGAATTGCTTGTTTCTTATCTTGTTGTGAAGTATGTTTGAACATCACTTGTTAAGGAAGGCTGGAGTCTGGCTTTGTACTCACTTTGCTCCTTTGGGGCAGGCAAAATGGGAAGTTCACGGCTGGGAATTCCCATATTTCCACAGTGACAGAATTTGGGGCATTGCATCTCAGAATCCAATGTATGGTTACAAGTGAACACAAAGTCAGGAAGTAGGGTGTGCAAAGTGGGGTGACAAGGGACAAGAAGGGATAAGAGGAGGAGGAAGAAGAATAAAGGGGACAGTGTATCATCCAAAATGAATAGGAGAACATGGTGAAACAGGAAGGAGTTCATGAGGGACATTGAGATTTCTGATCTTGTTTCTAATTTAGGCACAAGCTATAAAAACGTATGTATTCATATATTTCTCATATGACTTGCTTTGAAGGCTAGTAAGATTCTCCATGAATAAAACTCTTTGTTCCTCTCTCTGACCTGTCATACTCAATCTTTCCAAATAGTTACAATTTAGCAGCAACTGTAAGAAGATATTTGAACTGATCTCCTGATTCCACCCTGGCATCCGGAACTAACACAGCAGGCAGAGGTTAATGAGAGCTGTGAGAAATAAACAATTTGATCTGCGTGTGCCACGGATACATAGCCTACTGGAGATGGCAGGGCAGCAGAATGAGATTTGTCCCTACAGATTTTCAATGGATCTCATCAAGCCCAGATGTGGTGTTGTTAACTTGAGACTACTGTGGATTTGAGACTAAGAAAGAAATTCTCAATAAACTATTCAGGGAAATACTATTCAAGAGATTTAATTTTTCTCCCCCTTCTGTTTTATGTCAAGGTGGAATTTTGGCCACAAACCAGACTTTCGTGGGTTTTTTCCACTGTGTACTTCATCTCATGCAGTTTTGAGGAATTAGACTAAAATATGTCAGCTTAGGTAGAGAACATTTTTTTTTAAAAAATCTGATGTAATAAAAGTTATTTGATAATGATTTTAAAATTCATGCTGACAAAAACTGGGAAAATAATTTGACAAATGACAGGCCTCTTCCAAATACCTTTGCAAAAGTCACAAGCAGCCAGTTTGGAGAAAAAATGTGGAAAGAAATTGAGTTAAGCTGGTTCTTTAATAAATTTCTCTTTAATATAATTAACTGGACATCAGATTGGAAAAAAAACAAAGGAAAAAGATGAATTTGAACTCTTGGAAAATCATAGTCAACTAGATGGAAAGACCATAAACAGATGGGATGAAGTGGAGAAGGGCAAAATGTACAGAAGCTGACATATGCTGGGGGCAGACTGGCCTGGAAAGAGTGTTGGACTCAGCAGGATTTCTTGTGTGTGTAATGTACACGTGTGGGTATGTGGGATCAGCCACTACAGACTCAGTGTACAAAATACAGTGTGATTTTCTGTGCATTTAAAAGGCAATATTGCTAATTAAGATACTCATGTCTATCAGAGAACCTGAATGAAGCATGCACAGTAACTAGGAACTGGTAATGAACTTGCCATGCAATCACTCCTTTGTAGCCTGGTGCCTTCAGCAGCCTCGAGTCTAACCCCGGTGTGTTTTAGTGCCAGCATTTGGTAAAGGCAAAGCCCATCCCTAATGGACAGAGCAGGTGTTTGCCTATGGAGTGACTCTGTTGTGTGTCACCTGGAACTGCACATTCCCATCGGTCTGAAATGCAGGGAGAAGAGAGAGCCCATTTTCAGTGTAAAGACCGGGAGGAGCAATGTTCAGACAGCTGAGCTTTCTGCAGGCAGTGCCACAGGTGCACTGAATAGGTGTGTTTGAATGGTAAGAGTTATCTTACCGGGGGTGATTTAGTCAGACTTTGCCCAGAAGGATTTATTTAAAAATTCTTTGTTCCAGACAAGATGTGTAGCATGAGACATGGGTTTGCTCTTTTAAACTGCACTATAGAAGCATCTGTCAGGTATATCTGAGCAGGGTGTGGAAAACCAGTATTCCACTACTGCAGAATTCCACATGCTGGAAGTGGCAGTGCTGGAAGGGGCAGCCCCTGCAGGAGCTGTTACTTGGCTGCAAGGAGAAACACAAAGCTGCTTTTGTTGAGTCTCCCTGCATTATTATTCTAATTCAGGGTTTACACACTGCAACAGCCCCACTTCTATCAGATACTAATTAGGGTCTGTTTGTATTTTTTCATCTTTTGAGGGAGGTTATCAACTGATCTTTAACAACTTGAAATAATCAACTTTTTAATAGAGTTCATATGGCCAAGCCACTATGGAACTGCACGACTGCTCTCCCAGCTGTTGTCATGGGGAAGGAGAGAAAACAGCAAAACAAAATCATACTCAGTTTTTCAAGGTATGTTTTATGGATAGTTCTGCTGAGCATCATCAATTCTTAGGTTTGAAATGATTAAGCCACAAAGTGTAATGGCATGTTCTTTGATAGAAAACCTGACATGCTGTAACAGGACCTTGTTTTTCATATGTCTGTATTTCTTTTTAACCTATATCTGCAATAATGGTAGTTTAAGATGTGACTAAGATTAAAAGAGGCAAAGTATGCATCTGTAATACTTTATTCAGGTTTTTTCTCAGAGGAATATTTAGCATAAAAGTAAAGATTTAAAGGTTAAATATACATCTATAAGTTAAATTATCAAAGGAAAACACTAATGTTAAATGATAGTGTTTTAAGAGGTTGTTTTGGATCTGTTATATGAAGGAACTAGCATAGGATGGTTTTTAAGTTTACTGGTGCTATTTCACAAATTGAGACATTTTCACTGCAATGTACAGAAGATTTCTTTTTCAGTATTGTGGCTGCTCCAGGTATTTGCTCTGTTGTTAATGGTGCTTGAGAACAAAGGTGCTTGAGAGCTGATACTTGATACTTTTTTTGCTGTTTTGAATCACCTGTCTAGTCCTCACTGTAATCGAGTCACCGTAAATGAAAGTTGTACTTGACAAAAGGAATTCCAAATATAGTTAATGACACAGTAAGGATGTACTTGAAGTTTCAGTTTCAATGATTCAGTGTTGGTGTCCATTGTATGGGGGCACTAGAAATGTTGTTGGATTTGTGTGGGATGGTTAAAGGCAGCGTGCTCTCCTTTAATGGCATTACATCATAGCTGTGCTTTAGCAGCTCACTGGGGTGTAAGGTCTGCATGGATCACTGCAGCTGAAGTAGGTTTGCCAAAGTCCTCTGCTCCAAGCTCTGAGTTAGCACACAGTAATAAGGATACAGATCTCTGTATAGTCAGGTATGCAAACATTTCCATATGCCAAATGTGTACAGGCTGTCATTACCATCCAGTCTTGGCCTTCCTGCTGGATGTGTTCCCAGCTCCCTGGTGGGATGTGGGGATAAGGACTCTGCAGAGAGGGCTGGGAGACTGCTGCTGCCAGACACTGCTTTATAACCACAAGCTTATGGTGGATGACAGGCTGAGGTCTCCCATTTCTTGCATGTATTAAGAGCTAGAAAGCCAAATTGCTGTGAAGTTGCAGGAGCTGTGGATTATATACATCTGTACATGTGTGCAATGTGCACACCAGCAAGCCCCCTCAGGAAAGCCCCTCCTCTCTCTGTGGTGCTGTGTCCTGCTTTATCCCATGTGCTGCTGGTGTGGAGGCTGTGGCATGTGCCTGCCTGTTCCCCTGCCCCTGCGGAGATGGATGCAGGCAAGAGCTGGGGAGCACAGTTCTGTTTTGCAGGTGGTGGTGGGTGGGTGGAGGGAAAAAAGGACAGTGCAAATGCATTTCCTTTGCCGTCATCACATTCTTCTCTGAATAGGGAAGTTATACCTGAGCTTTAGTACCCTCAGTACCCTGATGGAAACATAAACAGCTTTTCAGGTGAGCAGAATGTCTTAAAAAGTCTAGAAACCACTGGCCTTTCTGAGAGTCTACTTAGTCCTAACATTTTTAGAAGTCTGGCAATCAGTAGTTTTATTAGTCTTTCACCAAAAAATGTTCTTTCTCAGTATAAAGAAGAATTAAGATTGCAGTGAGTTACCCTTTCTTAGTAAAGAAGCAGTGGCTGGCCAAAGTTTTCTTCAAAGGTGTTTGTGAATGGTTTGGTCTTTCCAATAGTTCTTCGGTGGGGGAGCTAAAGGCAGCAGGGTGTAGCATTGAGAAACCCTTCTTCAAAACACTCCTTACCAAGCACTGGCATTCCTGTGATTGCTGTAATGCAGTCATTAACTTAGCAATCTTTGAACAGTCTTCTGAGCAGGACAGGCTTCCTCTGGCATGGGTTTGCTTTGTGCCTGTCCTGATCAGCCCAGACCAAAAAAATAAGCGCATATCAGTTACTGAGATGTGTACAACTGTTGTCATGTAATTGTGATTTGATTTTGCCATGGTGGGTGTCATTTCAGTTCCCCTGTGCTTTATTTCTTTGAACAGTCACTGGTACTGGTGTTGCAGTTGTCGCACAGAGGTGGGAGGCCTCGCTGTTGGGAGCTGTGATGTTCAGTAGCACTAAGCCATTACTTCTCTTCCAGATATGGAAGAACAGGCACAAAAGGCTGCTGCTGTAAGCAGGGGGCAGACAAGGCTTGGAGGAGGATATTCACTGGTATTTCTGCTTTCCATTTATTGCCCAAACAGGTGCACATTTCTTACCAGTTGCAGTGACTTAGACTCCTGGACATAAGTAGTGTTTAGCACTGCTGGTGTCACATCCTCAGCTGGGCTGCCAGCTCAATTGCCAGGAAAACAAACTTATGGAAAGGAAACAATCCAGCTTAATCTACAACTATCAGCCCTGTGCAGTTAACAGTCATGAAATGAAATCATTTATACTTGGAAAAAGTTACAGGAAATGCATGACTTTACCTTCTTACTTAAGAGCTCTGCTCAACTTATTGCCCAAGCATTTTTCACAGTGGAATTTGGTGTTGTTTCCTGGGAGTTCCTAGGGTACTTGACCCTAGGTCAGTCTCTCCTACAGAAAACCCTCCATGAAAGTACAAATGCCAGTGGAAAATCCCAGAAATTTCCTTGGGCAGTTCTCCCTTGGGACTAATGATTCACAGTCTCATGGAGGTGATTCAAGAGCCCATCTTCATCCCAGTGATGGGATTAACCATGTCCCCTTTTGGTTAATTGGCTCAGAATTGCATTTGCCCCTGTTGTGGAGTGTCCCAGGCAGTAAAGCAGAAGGAATTACTGGTATATGCTGTGCAAGCAGTGGGCAGGCCTTAAGTGATCCTAAATTCCAAGGAGATTTCCTCTACCAGATTGAAAAGAACTGTGGCGCCCCTTGGAAAAAAAGTGAAAACACATATTCTCAAAATTGTGTTGGGGAGCACTGTTGGGCAATGCATGGTGGGAAGAAAAGGGCTCGTATAAAACATCCTTGGTGGTAGGAGAAAACCCCCAACTTGTTTCCACTGGAATTTGCCATCTGTTATTAAGAGTATTACCAGAACTGCAATACTTCTGAGACATCAGGCTTCCCCACTGCATGGACTGTAAGGCCAATCAGAGGCTTTCAGAGAAGGCCATCTCTGAGTGAGGCTTCATTAGGCAAGTTTTCAAGGGGTTTAAAATCTACCTTGGAGATAGGGCAAGAGGAAGATTCAATGTTTGGTGGGAAGTGCTTCATTAATATTAAGCTTTAGGTGCAGAAGAACTGAGGAAGATGTTTTTGCTTTATCACAGGGGGGGAAGCAATAACAGTTAAGGCAAGGTTTGCAGCAGAAACATTTACTGGAAGTGTTTACATGTTACTTAATACCTTGACATGCATTATTCAACTTGTGTAATATCAGCTGGGGTGGAGCAGGGAGGAATGGCTTTGGCAGAAGAATTTGTTTGCTCCCCATGGAATATTTTCCTAGCTACCTTCTTTGGCAATGAGATACATTCCAGGAATAGAAAAAGTGTTCTTGAGCCACATTTTTATGAGCTGCTGGAATGTGCTCTCTAGTGAAGGTGACCTAACCTTGTCCACATGGCTACTCCTTCACTGAGCACTAGCACCCTGTCAGTCTTTCTCCAGTGTAGAGCAGAATTGCAACAAAAGCCCCCTGTGAGCCTCTCCAAGCAGGGAGCTACTCACTGAATGATGGAGCCATTTAAAGGGATGCACTTCTCATTCTGGAAATGAAACCCCACTTTGCCTCTCAGAGGGAGGCAGCAAGTGCTCTCTCCTGAGCAAACCACTTAAGCTTCAGTTTTCCTGATGTGCCTAAAGGACTTTCTGAACTGCAGCCAAATGGGCTGTGTGTTGAGGAAAAGGCAAGGAGAGTTCTGCTCAAATGAGCAGTGCTGCAGTGATACAGAGAAGGAGATGAGAAGGAGAAATAGACTGGGAAGCATGTAGTTAAGCTGGCATCTCTGCTTCCCTCATCCACACAGACAGTAATTTCATGATTCACCTGCTGAATGATTTTGTTTTGCTGACAAAGCTGTGATAAACAAAGACTTGGCATCATTTGCATAGTTGTTTAATCTAAAGGCATATGAGTCATATAAATGTAACTTTCGACTTGTGATAGATTGCCTGGCAGAGTGGGTGAAACACACAGTTTTTGTTTTGGTTAATCAATATCTGGAAATTTTGTAAAAACTGATTTAGCAAAAAGCCTGGAGTTTCCAAAATAGTAAGGCAGGCTTAATTTCTAATTTTAGAAGGAATAATAATATACTTATATATATAATGTACATGTATAATTGTTACTGCAACAATTTGTAATGGTTTTTGTGTTCGCATCTAGCCAGACTTGGTAATGTTAGGTATTGTGGACTAAAAATTAAGATGATGCATATGTAGCTCGAAGAAACTGTCTGAAATATAATTCCTAGAAATAACATGAGTCTTCCTGATTCAGGGTGACTGGATTGTCTAGCAACAAAAGGCTGTAAGAGTAATGCATCAAAAAATATACTGGCATTTTAGGAGTATTCCAGGAATCTCTCCTGCACTGGTTGTGCAGTGCCTGTTAATAACTCTTGGTGGGTGCTGCTCTGAAATGTATCAGAGTGCTGCTTTTTTCTGAGGACGGGACTCATGGTTCTGGATTATTGGAAGTCTAGAAGAACTGTGACATGAAAGTGTTTCTGTTTGCTGCAGCAGAGCACTGAACACTCTTTCTTCTCACCAGTTTCAGTGTGTGCTCATGGCTGTTTGCAGTGATTTACTGTAGGGCAGTCATATAGAAAAATAAACATTGAAATTAGTTGTACATGAATTAGTATTAGATTTGAAACATCCTTAATAAGACATCTGTAAATGCTTTTTGAATGCCTATCTGCTAGATATATGTGGTTTTGGTAGTCCTTTTAAAAATAGAAATCCATCAGTAGTATTAAAATTACAACACAGTCACCAGAGGGAAGAAGTTATAATCTGAGATTTTAAATAGAGATTCAAAATATTAGTCCATTTGTAGTTAAAACTGATATTTTTTAAGGAATGATGATGTATGTAGTATTTGTCATTTTTCTTGTGCTTACTGATGTTTAAAATTTCACAACAGCTCTTTTAGTTTGCCCTGCTATGTAGGTATAATAGTGTGTGATAAGCAATGAAGTTATTGTGATTATTTGTGTTTTCTATGGGCTAGTGAAATGTTACTGCAGTACCTGTGTCTTATGGTAGCAGCAATATATCACATTTGCTTTTATCTCTTTCTTTGGTTTGCACATCATGTATAGCTCATGTGAGATAAAGATTTGGGTTTAAGAAAGTCTTTCATGGTTTGCAAATGTCACATGGGCAAATTCTGAGGTGATGCCCATTGTGCACTGCAGGTCAGTAAGTGTATTTGAGCCAAAGGATAACTACATCCGTGTACTTTGAGGGATAAAGACTATGTTTTTTCTCTTGTGGCAGTGCTGACAGAACAAAGTCTCACTAACCATGACTTACACCATTGTGGCTGGACAATGAGCTTCTCTAAGCAGACTTGACAAAACATCCGTTGAAAGTCTCCTCAAGGTGAAATTCTGAAATAATACAGCGTATTTCATATCCACAGTCATTAAAAAGTTTGACAGACTCAATAGTATCCCTGACCATTATTCGTTTTCACAGTTGTCACATCTGCTCTGTTATCAGAGTTGCCTTAACAAAAAGGCCAGCTAGAAAATAAATATGCAAAGAAGCTGAGAGAGAGAGAGATGGATTTCCTGTAATGAATCTCTTTCTAGTCTTTGCCTCTGGCTGAGAATAGTAATATGCCATTAACCCAAGAGATGTAAAACATGCTGTGCTGTGCTTGGAAGGGTGTCAGAAACTCCTCCTGTAAGGATGAGAAGGTATTTTATTGCTTTTCCAGTTGTTGTATAGCCTAATCATAGTAAGCATTTTAGCAAAAGGGAGCTACTAAAGTCATTGTGAAGCCTGATGTTTGATTTCAATAATTAGCAGATTGCAAAGAGGGGCTGATAACACAGATGTATCGAGGCAGGTAGAGCAGCTGTTACACTTGAAATGCTGTCTCACACATTACAACCTGCTGGACACTGAAGCCTATTTTTAGTAAAAGAATAAATAAGCCGGCTGTGCCCTACTTTTTGTCAAAATGTGTCATGGGATCTTTGTATTTGATTAGAAAAGTCAGTAGAAAGAACACAAGGGAACTCAGTGCCTCGTCTAAAAACTGACAATTCTAACAACGCAGTTATGTTAATAAAATGTTAATATTGGTTATGAGTTCAGACCCATAAAGTAGGCAGAGGAAATGATAGCTGGTAGGAGACTTTTCTGCATGGGGTGTGAGGTTCCGTGTGCACAGAAGTCCTGTTCTATTAGGCATTGGCTTTCTGGATGAATGAACTTGGTTTGTATTGATGGAACTATTTTTACAAAGCCTGTGTTAGGAAAAATTAAAGACTGTGTAGATTTACTTGTATGTAAAGAGAGAATGTAGCAGGAAAGTCAGTTGGCCACTTCAGGATACTGTTGATTGCTGTAAAGGCCTCACACTTCCTAATTCTGAGTAGTTTTTTTTTAATCTTCACTTGCTGATACAGGTGGAGGTCCACATTTCTCATGAAAAAGCTTCTTGCAATGTGTGACCATACCCAGAAACAAGAACAGGCACAGAAAAATATACATTGGCTATAGTATGGAATTAGTGACAATAAATATTTTCAGTCAGTTTCTCTACAGATTAGCGCTATTAAAAATTTGCTGCTTTATTGCAATAGAATTTGCATACATTTGTCAAAATGCCACCATTGAAAAGTGCCTGGCTAAGAGCTCCTGCCCATGGAGTTTCTGTGCTAAGGAAGTAATATGACAATGTGCCTTCTGGCTGTGGATTTACTTGGTAGGGAACTTCAGCTTCCAACTCTTCCCAGCACAGCTGCAGCCTCAGTGCAGATGGACTCTCCTTTCCAGTTCCCCAGCCCCAGGTTTAGAGAGCCCAAGGGAAGTAGCTCTATGGGATCACCAGCACAGCCAGTGCTCCAGAAGGAGGGCTTTGGTGGGGTAAGGCCTCCCTTCAGCTTGGACCTGCTGTTGCACACCAGCTCACCCAGCTTCTCTGAGCAGGGAAAAGGGGAAAGTTGAGCCCATCAGCTCACAGCAGGGCTGTGTGTCCCTTATGGGTGCATCAGCTGATATGCTGGTGATTCTGGTGTGGTACAGCAGCCAGGGAGGTCAGGGAGGTTGAGGAAGAGGCCCTCTATTCCAAGTGGCTTTGTGTCATTTAAGTTAGGCTTAAAATTTTAAAATGAGAGGCCTCAGACATGGAATTCAGTAGGGGGAACAGAACAGTGAAGTGCCAGGATGGTGCTTATTTGGGTATCAGTGCTGCTGGCTATTTGAGGGGCTGCTGCAGCTGTCAGAGGGGTTTTCCTCTCTGCTCCTGTATGTACTCTCCAAGCTCTCAGAGACCCTTTCTACTGAATATTACTCATGTTAAATAACTTGGTTTAGCAAAGCATTGTTAAAAGCTGCTTGTTGTTGCTGCAGGCTGTTGCTTCATTAGCCAAACTCAGCATCCGTTTTGTGTGACATCTGCATTTGCAGTCTGGTACTGAACGTCACTCAGTCCATTATCTGCTGCTGCCTCCCCCTGCACCAGAGTCAGTGTGAGACACAAAGAGAAGCTGATAGACCCCCATGCTGGGGCAAGCACAGGCACAGAGACCAAAGTACTGTCCAGAGCATCTCTGGGGGAATGTTCTGCTCACAGCATTGAGGTGGCATGTCACACCAAGTCCTTTTCCATGCCATTAGCACTTCTTGATGCACCCTGAAAAGCCCTGGTGGCAATGGCCAGCTTGGATGTCACAGACTGGGCTGTCTAACAACTGCAGAGATGGGGGAGGTCCAGGCCAGCAGGCCAACTTTTATTTATCAGCTGAGGCTGTTACAGGACCACACTACCCACATACCTCATCTTCTCTGTCATATCATTTATATGTGCTGCAGTACTTTAACCTAGGGCATGAAATCATGTATTGGGAATCTGTTAGAATTTCCCCTACAGTAGATTAAATATAGACTTGGATAGTTAAACCTGATTCTTGTGATTTATTTTACCAAACACATGGTCTGAAATAGTCACAACCAAAATTATTCACTTGTTTATTAACACTTCTTAAATTTCAATGACTAATGGTTCTGTCTTCCAAATGGTAACAGCCTGCTACTTTAGGCAACAGGGGACATATTTTTTCTAGTATAGATGGAGGGACTTTAAAGGTGAGATGAAAGATTTGTTAACAGATAAGCTATTTTTGAATGTTATAAAGCAAACTAGCTTTCCTCCCGTGACTACTGAGGAGAGTGACATGTTATTTATCATACGCAAGATGCTCTAAAGCCTTTTATTTGGATAGCAGTAGGCAGCAAGCTGACAATGGGATGACCATGCAGTGTAAAGTGACCATTATTCTCTCTACTATTGCTCACACAGTTTTGAATATAACTTCCTTTTTTTTTTAAAGAAAAGAATTACTGATGAGAGATTCTCATGTCATTCTGTATTCACCACAAAACATTCCTGTGCATTAACTACCCAAAGCTCATTTGGTTTGTAGATGTTGCCATTGTATCACAGTATCAGACAGTAGCAAGTTGCTATAAGTGTTTAAATTTTCTAATTAATTCTTTCTAAGCATCTCCTGCCCAGTATTTTGCTGTGCTCTGGATCATTGTCCTTCAGATTTAATAACTTCAGTTTTTTCCGGAACACGTTTTTCTGCTTCAGGCCAAACATCCTTAACATGGCATTTCCACTTGCCTTTTTTAAATCTGTCTGGGTCTGCTGCCACGGTTCTGTGATGTTTGCAGATACAGAGGCAACTTAATTCCTTTCTTCTGATCACTGCAGTGACACAGGATTCAAATAGTGTAAACCCAAAATACTGAAAATGACACATTTTCAAGCAACCAAGAATGTGCCCTAGGTGTACAGCTGTTTCACATGCAAAGACATGACTCAGATACAGCCTTTTTAGACAAAACCCTTTTGTTATACTGAGAACACATGTAACAATAGCCTGGGGGGCAGAATAATAGAACATTTGTTGTTTTGTGAAGGGGGGTGGGAAGGGTATCTAAAGATAAGGAAATTGAAAATTAAAATTAAATTTAAAGTCTGGTGGTCTTTTCTTTCCCCATGCCACATAGGATATAAAAATGTTTCTTTAAGATGTTTCAAGGCAAGTTCCTTATCCATATCACACACACTGTAACAACTGCATGTGTGACAAGAACATGAATATCATGCAAGTTGATAAAATACAATCTGAAATATGTTAATAACTACTGATTGAGATCTCTTTATTCCCTCTGCTAAATACTGATATTGTATTTGGAGGAGTAAAAAAAAAATGGAGAGGAAATTTGAAATCAGGGATTACAACCCTACAGAAAGACTCGGTGTGGTCAGATTTCATTGAAGTCTATTCACAGACATAGAAGTTGTTTATACAAGACAGTTTTAAAGTGCTTGGGGCTTAATGCATGATAGACTCTTCAAGGCATCATTATTCAATTGAAAACATGGCAGTACAGTAAACAGATTTTAAAGGCTCTAGATTGTAGCCCTCTGCTCAGTCTAGGAAGTCTCTCACATCATATTTGGCTTACTCTTTGCAGAGACTGCACTGGATCCTGTAAAACAACCACCTAATGTCACAAGATCCAGAGTAAATAGCTCTTTTTTCAAAACATTATCAAGCCTTTCCAGTCACAAACACATTTGTCATCAGTAAGGCCAACTACTGAGCCAAGGTTTCAGTATCTAAGCCAAGACTATCTGGAATTTTTAATGTCAAAACCACAAGTATCAGAATTATTTGAAAAACTGCATATCTGGAACTTTTTGCACTACTGGATTTCATTAAAATCTTATTTCTTCAGAAATATATTTCAATAGCAATGTAAACTTTAAACAGAAGAAACAAATGGCTCAACATGCTGAACTAAACTTCATTATGTAGAACATGATCCATTTGTATGAGCTGTACATTTGCCTGATAAACCAGTTTCATTTGAAATCTACTGGCTGGTTTTTGGTTTTTTTTTCCAGGAAGAAGGGAAGTTAAGGGAAGTTACTATATTCTGTGGCGTGAAGAAGTAGCATGAAGTTCAGGAGCAATGCCTGTGGTACTGAGCAGACTTAAGGAACTGGTTAAGAGCAGGAAGGGGAGCTGTTAATTGATACACACAACAGACAGGCTGTGAAGGCAACTGACACACGGTAGGCAAGATTTCTCATTAACTTCTGCCCTTCCACTGAGATTTGCCTAGAGGTAGCATTGCGTGATCACCATTCATGCAAAAATCCCATTTGCTGAGATAACAGGGGAGATTATAGTCCTTCCCTTAGATTTCCAGTTAATTCATGTTGTGGTTGGTTGGTTTGTTTGGAAAAAACAACAAAGCATCTCCTAGATATTTTCTAATCCATATTGAATGGATTTTTAGTGTCTTGAGAATCGGTACATGAAGTTGAGGAAGTAAATCCATCCATCTTTCTACTTTCAAAACTGGAATAACTGGAAAAATGAACAGACTAAAATAGACAAGCCTAATGATACAGCATGGTTATTAGCATAGGGATGTTAAAATATGCATAATATGATCATACTCTTTGTGGACAAGGATGTGCTACGCCTCGCCCTATGTTCATTAAAGGCGGCAGGAATGTTGCTGCTGATTTCAGTGGGTGGGGACGGGCCCGCTGCATGCAAAAGTTGTTTCATTGCCGGTTACATTCTACCTTGCCTTTCTTTGCTTGCTTCTTTTAAGGCGTAGAAAACCCCCTCTTTTTATAGGTACTAGTTTCCATGCAATTATTCCTAACAGCTCAGCACCAAGACTCCTGAAATGAGGATGTATACGGAAATCATTGGCAAGGCAATAAGCTGCTGTAATGAGGTCTTCCCTGCTGATTTTCACAAGGCGCTTCGGGAAAGCTGCTCTAGGATGAGCCTTTCCAACGTGCGTATGGGCGGCTGCCGCTGCCCGCAGTCCGAGCCCGGCTGCGGGAAGGGCTGGCCGGGGGTGCGGTAGCGGCTTTCCGGGGCGTACAAGTGCGAGACGCGCCCGGGGAGCGCCAGACAAGGGGGAAAGTGGAACTGCGCGTCTGTCCGCGGGGCCGAGCGGTGCCCCCGAGCGCCGCTGTAGTGCCAAGAGGGGTCTGACCAGGGCTCCCCGGCCCGACCCGCGACGGGGCGGGGGAAAAGGCGTCGGCGACCGCGACCCCCACCCTCCTCGCCGCCCGCTCCGCAGCGCCGGCCGGAGGCGCGGCCAACTCCGTCCCTCTCGGGGAAGGGGAGCGCCGGAGGGGCGGGACGCGCCACGCCATTGGCCGCCACCCGCGGTCTGATAGCGAAAGCCTTGCCCGGGTTGGCGGTGCCGGCCCGAGGGCGAAGCCATCGCCTTGGTAACCCCGGCGGAGCGCAGCGGCCGGTGCCGGTGGCGGCCGAGGGAGCGCTCCCCGCTGGCGCCAGCGCCGCCGCGCTGGCTGGGGCGGCGCAGGACACGGCGGCGGCCGCTGCCCGGCCAGGTGGGTGTGCGGGGCTAGCCGTGCCCGGGCTGGCTGTGCCGGGGCTGCCCTCCGCGCGGGACGGGACGGGATGGGACGGACCGGCGGGCACCCGCTTCGAGTCAGTGCGGGCTACGGCGGGGCTTCCTCTCGGCCGCCACCTCGCTGCTGGCGGTGCCTCCCGGCCCCGCGGCGCCGGGCCGCGCAGGAAGAGGGCACCGCTCCGGTTGCGACACGGCAGTTGCTCAACCGCGCGGGCGGCTCTGCCCCCTTCCCGCGCGGGGGAAGGTTTCGGCGGGACGCGGCCGTTTGGCAGCGGAAAGGGGCCCGGGGCGGGCGGCGGCCGGCAGGGCTGGGCTGGACTGGGCTCGGTGGGGCGGGCGGGCGCCTTTGTGCGCGACCGCGGCGGGAACGGCCCCGCAACAAGTGCCCGGCGCGCCCCGCTCCCTCCCGGTTGGGGGCCCGCGGCGCCGCCGGCCGCCCGGCGCCCCCTATCCAGCCCTGACGAGCCTTCCCGCCGCTGGGAGAGCGGCATAGCCCCTGCCGCTGCCCGGGGGCTCGGCAGCTCGGGAGTCGCTGGGTGCGCGGCGCCTGCTCCTCCCGGAGCGTTCGCCGGACGAGCTTTGCGCTGTGCCCGGGGATTTTGTTTATTTATTTATTTTTTACCAGCCGAGAACTCTCGGCGATTGTTCTGTGACTTTCAAGTGGCAGTGAATTTCAAGTGGCCTTTCTATTACTCGATACTCCTGCTTGTTTTCAGTTAGGTTTCTGAGAGTTGTTTTCCTTCCGAACCGCAGGAATTTGTATGGCAAAGCAGTATTTCGGAAAAGTGTTTCCAGTCATCTGCTCACGCGCTGTGCAGCCCGGCGCACAGAACGATGGCTTTGGCACTGCTGTCATCGTGTGCCCTCTTAACAGACAACTAAACTTCCACAGACCAGGAGCTGCTTCTGTGTTAGGGGGAAATAAATCTTCATTAGTCCCAAAGAGTTCCTGAAAGAGGAACGGAAACCTTTCATGCCAAATTCGCTGGTTTGTCTAGCTCCAACACATGTGTGCTTAGACTCGTGCTGGACACTTTCCAAACTCTGGAAACCTTAGTTTTTATTAGGGTGTGGGGTTTTTTTCTTTTGTTTTGGTTTTTGGGTTTTTTTCCCCACAGAAGTTTATGCACTTACAGTCTTTTCTTGTCACTATACACACTGACAAGTTTTGTTCATTTGGAATTGACAACTGTAGCCATACCTGTAAATGTTATGTACTAGTTAAGTCCATGCTGCCATTATTCTGTTGATATTGAACTTCATTCAGGCTTAGGAAGTTCCTGAAGCTGGGCATTACTAGAAACCCCAGCAACATACTATTTATGTTTTCAGGACGATAGTTCAGGGTTTGAAGTGAGATGAAGGTATGAAGGATGTTAGAGAAATTCAATTGGCATGTGTTTTGCAGTATTAGCTAGAGACTCCCACAGCTGTATGCCTTCAAAGATTAATTAAAAGGTGGAATAAAACTTTATTACATGCTTGCTTTTAGGAAAATTACATATAAAGGAATATTGAACATCCATATGCTTGGCAAAGGATTGTGAAGTCTAGCGGAATGCATTAAGGTGGCTGGGGAATCAATCACCAGGTCACTTGGAAACTTTGATCTAGAAGCTTCAGTTCAGACTGATGGTGGTTTTCCAGGCTTTGGGAGTTTCATGCCAGCATGCAGTGCTTTCCAGGAGAGGGGATTCAGGAGAGGGTTACAGAATAAAAATTCTTTGGTAATTGGTTTTCTGGCCTTTTTAAAAAGAATATCAAGGATATTGGTAACATTAAGAATGTGTTAATGTAGACTGCCTTGGAAACGTGCTTGAGTGGGGTTTCTAACGTTGATTAAATGGTTTTGGTTTTTTGGTTGGTTTTTATTTTTTTTTTCATAAAAGAGACCTCCTCCAAACATGGTCTTAAAATATTTTTGTTGTTTGTCTCTTTAAGTATCTATTTTTCTTGAGTAAAAATCACTTCCGTTAAGCCAGGTTTCGCTTCCTTGGAATACGTGATGTCATGAATTCACTGGTTCTCCAATTGTCTATGGACTTTTGGCAGAACTCCAAATTCTAGTGTAGGAAAGCCTTCTTAAAAAAAAATCTTTCGTTTTTGTGATGCAGTGAAGAGAGCATATGTCCTGTTCCACTACTCCTTTCCCTTTAAAGTTTGCATATGTCTGTTATATGCTCTATTTTGCAAAAAATTTAAAACCAAAATCCAGTAAAAAATCAAGCTGTTAGAATGCTATATATACGAGGAGGGAGCAGGGGAAAGAATGTTGTTATTTAGAAGCTGGGTGGAGGTGCAGGCTGGTGTTTTGGTTGTTTAGCTAAAAGCTGCTCTTGTGTTTCAGTAACTGTTCAAGTAGTTTTTTCACAGATCTAAAGATACACATGCAAGTTTCGCCCATCAACTTTCTTTAAAAGTTGCCATCAGTTAACTTACCTGAAAATAAAGGTTGTTGGGCTGTTGAATGTAGTGTTTGATTTATTTGAAGGCCTTTGGTTTGAGGTAGACTGACTTCACACTCTTGGAGAACCAGCAGACCATTAAGGTACAAAGTTTACCCCTTTTCACAGCTGTCAGTTTCTGAGTTTCTGTGGAAGCAATCCAGGAAAGAAAAATCTGAAATAAGCATCATTTACACAGTTGCATAGAAAAGCTTGCTTGTTTTTTTTCAGTGGGGTTTTGTTTTGTTGGGTTTAAAAAAAAAAAAAAAGTAAGTGAATGTGTGTTTTCCTCAAACCAATACCCTTAAGCAGGACACAGGTGGTGTTACACACTACATCTCAAATTGTTTGCCTCAAAGTATCAGGACTTTGAGTCACAGAGGCCAGAAATTCAGCCTGAGTGCATTTGTTTTTTGGCTGTTCTGTTAGTCCTTACAGTCACTCACCTGTGGAAGTTTCAGTGTGTTTTGTTTTGATAGCTAAATCAGATCTGGGGGTAAAGATCACCTTGTGTTAGAAATTTAACCTTTTTTTTTTTTTTTTCAATTAACTTCAGTAGTAACTTGTAAGCAAGCAGTTTTGTTTTGGGTTGATAAGGTGTATCTTTACAGTCCAGACTTAACAGCAGGTAACCTTTGAAATAATTACAATTCAGAGAACCTTCAAGGTGAAGGTTACATGTATCTGGATAATGCCTGAAGTATCAGGTACTTTGCAAGCAACATTGACCAATGTGTGTTAGTCCATCAAATTTACATGAGTAAATCTTTTTATCTCAGCCTTTGGTGGAAATAAATTCAGGAATGTGGTTTCATTTACATGCATTAGGAGTTGCAGAGGAGGCCCTCATGTGCAAATGCTTGTGGATATGTAGCTACCAAAATAATTTAATTTACATAGTGGCTTCAGAAGATTAAAGAAACAAAGAGTAACACTGAGGTGTCAAAACCAGCTTCCTTTGAGAAGTGGGACTGGGGCAGTTCTACTTCCCCACTGATAATTTGTGTGTGTGTGCATTTTTACTTAGTTTGATTTTGGCTTTTTTAGGTAGCCAAAGTTTAATTGCTATCCTGCTACAGGGTACAGCCTTTCAGAAAACTGGTTGTGCTCAGATAGAGGATCTGGGCTGTCCTTGGCTACCTTTGCTGCTTTACATCTTTGGCTGTTGGCCAAACTTTTTTCACTTCATTAAATAGGGAGGAGAGCAGCTGTATCTATTTCTTACCTTAGGTGCTCTTGACTTAAAATTGTGAATTAGTTCAACTTGGGGGTAATTTTGTGTCTTTGGAGCTACATCTATGTATATAGAAATATTTTTAGTATTTACTTTTAAAAGAGCATAAGAATCAGGAGTACTATAACTTCCTCCTGATGCAAAATATACCTAATGTAAATTTGCTACTCACAGCTTACTTTTGCTTCTTTCAAGATTGTTAAACTTGTGTATTTTTCATGAGTAGTGTTGCATTTAATTTTTGCAATGAAATTGAATTGAAAAGGGTGCTTTTCTATTTCTAGAATATCTTTCTTTTATTTGCAGTAGTTACTCTGATTTTTTAGAATGGCTTTGTGAATTCATCAAAATAGCAGCATCAAAATATTTTAAAGGAATTCCATCAGAGGTATTGATGTCTATTTTTATGCTTGTGTAGCTCAGCTTTATGTGTTGCTGTAATGCTGAACAGTTTTACTTCCCATATCAGGTTGATAAATGATCTTTTACTACTTCACTTCTGGCTGTATAAATACAGTTTTTATTCCTGTTTTCCAGAAACAATGATGATTGGAAAAGATATGTCCTCTATTGGAATAAAGTCTGTGTTGAGGGTTTAATTTTTGTGCTGTTATGTTATGTTTCCTCTTTGGATGAGTTTACTTGTAAGAGGGGAAGCAGTGACGGCACTGATTTCTAATTTCTTTTTAAGAGACAAAAGTAATCGGTGTGTTCTCATTGCTCTCCTTTTGGGTTGATTTTGGGGGCTACTGAAGGTTTAGCAAAAGTCTAAACTCCTTTTCACAGTGCTCTTCTGAGGCTTTTTTCCCCCGTATTTCTTGAATGCAGAGCAGAAAGCAGAGGCATTAATTTGGATCTAATGGACATTTTTAAGCGATATGTAGTCCATTAGGAACTTGCACTGTTTGCTCTCCTGTTGGATCATTCCTGTCCTCTCCTTGCCCCCAGGCACCATATATCCACTGGATTTAAAAACAATCTGTGAGAGAATTCAAAGATGAATTAGAGGATTTAAGGTTTGAGTTGGCATCAGCTGGCAGCATGTGGGCAAGAGCTCGCGTGGCTGGCGAGGTAGATAAACAGTTTTGTAGAAGTCATGTGAGGGTTTGCGGTTAATGTTGTCTGTTAATAAGAATTCGTAAGAATACTGCTGTGCCTTTAGTGTTATGGTAATTCTTAGTGGTTTTTACAGTCCTTTGTGTGTACAGAAGGTATCTTGACAGGGCAATGAAATAATTTAAAAGTAAGCGTAAGAATTGCCAGTTGTTTATGAAAGCTGGTAGGTGGACTGTGCAATAGCTGGTGTTCTGTATCATTAACCTGACATTGTAAGAGGCTGAGTCTTGCTGTCAGGTGGTCTTGTGACAGATTTAATGTGGAAGACCTGTGCTTGTATGCAGCTACAGAGTACTAGAAGCAGTTTAAAAGTCAGAGTAGGTGAATGGTTTGGAGAACATTGTACAAAATCTCTAGAAAACAGAATAAATAGTAACATTTTTGGTGCTTGAGATTCTTATGGGAGCTAACTCTTGGGCAATACCTTTTTTATCTTTTGTGAATAAGGTGGTTGAGAGATGTATTTTGGTGTTGTTGCATTGTTTTCTTTTCTAACAAGCAAAGCTAACATTTTGAAATGTGTTGCGGTATTTTTAGCTAACAATTTGATGTTTATGAGTATAGAGTGTTAATAACAGAAGAATATGAAGCATACATGATTTTAAAAACTGATTACATTTGTGTTGCTACAAATAACAGCCAAAACCCCTGTTTTAGAGTCCTGCAGATGGATGATTTTCAGTCAGTGGTGTGAGCATTGCTATTTAGCATTGTTTCCTCCAGAAGGCTGCAAGTTAGCCTATAGTTTGTGTACACAAACCATTGGTACAGACACAGCTACAGGGGAGAACCATGTAAACAAAGGTAAATGTTGCCTGTAAAAACTCAAAAGGCTAAGTACAAAGTTGACGTGGTAGAAAGAAGTGTATAAAATGTTATTTAAAAATTGCATTGGGCACTGTATTCCCTTCCTGATTGGCTTCTGATTTTGAAGAGTACTTAGGTCCTTTTGCCTGTGCTTTTTTCCACTTCGTCTACTTTTCAGTAGTCCTGTTTTTTTTACTTTGTTTTTTTTTTTCTTCACACAGTGTGTCACTAAGTTTACTACCATTGGGTTATTCCTTTTCCCCAGATCCTCCATTATTTCCCTCCCAGCCCCCAAAGAATTTAAGGACCTATGTGTTAACCATATGTGAGTCGTACCTCTGTTTAGTGTTGTGTCTTTTTACATTGGTGGCTTTTGGAGGCATAAGCCACTGTTTCTTACAGTGCCTGTGAGATCCTGTCCTGAGGCTGTGTGCTAGAAATAACTTATGCATTACTAAGTGTAATATGGTGTGGGACAGAATCTTCAGAGGAAAGGACACTCTGGTGACAGCTTTGGAGGGAAGGAAAGCATTAGTCACAGATGAGGTGCAGACCAGTAAAGGAGGGGACTGCTGCACCAAGGGATGGGCAGTGGGGGACTGGAGGCACACAGGGAGATATGGGGTCTGGCCTCGTAGAAATCATGGGACTGGAGGCTTCTTTGGCTCCTCTACGTTTTGGTGCTTGTAGCTGGCTGGCAATATTATTTACTCTCTGCTGGTGCTGGGATGGTTTTAGAGTTATGGTTTATTTTTTCCTTTTTTTCTTTTTCAGTTCCCTTTCTGACTTAAATAGGTGCTGCTAAGGAAGGCAAGGCCTTTGGGATTTCCACACCACCACACATTGTGTATGGTGGTATGAAAATCATGTGGGCTTGGAGTATTTGTATTTCTGACCTTTAGTGCTGGACATCTTACTTTACTGATTTATTACTTTATTTTTACTGATACAGAGGAGGAATTTCTGAATTTACTATTTGGTTATCTGTATGCCCTGCTAAGGATGCAGCTCAAGACGTAAGGTATTTAAGGAGGATTGTCCAAGTCATAACCAGGAATCCTCTAAACAAAGAAGAGTTTGTGCTTGGTGTATAGACAGCAGTAAAACAGAGACTGCATGTATGAGTGAGTCCATAGGGGCACATGCAATGGCAGCATCAGAATGTGAGCAGACACAGCAGAGTGTAACTCCTGTTACTGATTAATGGACAGGGACAAGACTAAATCCCCAACAATGAGTCTAAACCTAGTAGGAAATAAAATTTGAAGTGTAGATTCATAGAATGGTTTGCATTTGAAGGGACTTTAAAGAGCACCCAGTTCCACTCCCCTGCCATGGGCAGGGACACCTTCCACTAGACCAGGTTGCTCCATGCCCCATCCAACCTGGCCTTGGATACTTCTAGGGATGGGGCAGCCACAGCCAGCTTTAAAATTTTACAATAATGTAGCTTTACAACAACCTGAAAGGAGGTTATAGCCAGGTGAAGGTCAGCCTTTTCCCAAGTGCCCAGTAATGGGATGAGAGGATGCCTCAACTGCAGCAGGGGAGGTTTAGATTGGATATTAGGAAAAAATTCATGACAAAAAGAGTTACCTAGGATTGAAACAGCCTGCCCAGGGAAGTGGTGCACTCACCATCCCTGGATGTATTTATGTGCAGATGTGGCAGTCAGGGACATGGTTTAGTGTTGGGCTCGGCATTGCTGGGTTAAAGATTGGACTCACTATTAAGGGTCTTTTCGAACCTAAATGATTCTATGATTTTATTCTTTCTTATGTCAGGTTTAGGTGAAAGTATCAGGGACACCATGATGTTAGGATTGAGCCACAATAGCAGGAGGTGAAGAACACTTGTCTACCTCTGCTGAAATGTTCTAAATTATTTGCTTGTGGCAATGACTTAAGTGTGAAGAGGTGTGTGCATCTGTAGAAGAGCTGTCTTGTTCTTCTCTTCATGGGAGGACTCTGTTTGGGAATATATGATGAAAGCTGACTGGAAAGTGAGTAGTAGTTTCTGAACCCTCTTGAGTGAAGAAAAACCTCATTAGTCTGGCAGATTGTCAGCAGCAAATGGTTCATTAATTTTTGGCACAAAACTTGCTAGTAAAAAAAGAGACTTTCCTTTCTGTTGCTAATAATAAAAATTAGGGACTGATTATTTGTGCTTGGTAGCTGATATTGTTCAGCTTCTTTTTAATATCCATGTAAGGCAGATACAATGCTTTTTACAAAGGTCCTTACTAAAAATAAAAAAAACCATTTTACAATATACTGATTATCTGCATCCAATGACATACCTATCTTCAAATAATTTTATTACATTTATATGCTTTTACAAGCTTTGTGCAAACAAATTACAAAATTCCCCATGTGTTTAAATATAGAGATTTCACTTTTCAGATGTGTAGAATACTGAGATTCTTCATGCTAGGCCAATTTTACTTCCCTAATTTGGAGGTACTTTTACCTCCAAAGTGGTAGTAATGTAGGAATTTTTTTTTTAATTAAAAATGTTTATTTACACTACAATTAGGTGATCACTAGCTATGTTGAAAATTTCAGTAAGCTCAGAATAATGATCTAACTTTATTTTTATCTCAGTAATAATAACAACAGCAACATTTTGTTTACTGAATTGTTAGGATACCACTTTTTATGTCATTCTGCACAAGTTCTTGGAGTCCAGCTAATGCAAATACATAACAATTGTTTATTTGCATTCTGCAGTCTGTTTTGATAACTGGTAGCTTCTATTTCCTCTGGGTGTTGTAAATAAATCTGGTGTGTGAAGTGTTGCAGTGATAAGGAAGAGCAGAAAAGTCCTGCATAAAAAGGAAAGGCTATTTAATAGAGTTCTCAATAAAAGCAAGTTTGGCAAGAATTTGAGGATGTAACTTAAAAAGTTAGAAGTAATGTTAAGACCACAATCAAGTCTTTTCCTCATCATCTCTTGTAGTGAGTAGTCAATGAAGATCTGCAGCAGCTCTGTATTTTTGAAGCTGAATGCATATATTGGGTGCTGTCCTTATTCCTGTCACTGCAAATATGCTGTATTACAACTCACATTTTATTAAATTGCTATTCACCACAAAATGACAAAAGTCCTTGTCTATTTCTACATTTTAAATAAAGAACTTCTTCTGCGTATTTTTTTCTGTACTTCATTTGGTTTAACTTAAAAGCTCCAGCATTCATTTACTTGGGTGAGAAATACTGTGAGTAAAGCACTGGCTGGGGATTTGCAATAATTAGATTCTATTTCCAAGTGTGTCACAGGCTGCTGTGTGAGTTCAGAGACGTTTGGTTATCCTGGTGTGTTTTTATCTGTGCATCAAGGATGAGGCAGTTTTTCTTTCTTTGGTGTCTTTGCGTGGTAAACTTTTGTTTATGTCCTTGAACAAATATACTGGATGTGGTGCTTAGGGACAGGGCTTAGTGATGGGCTGGGCAGTGCTGGCGGAACAGTTGGACTTGTTTATCTCAGAGGCCTTTTCCAACCTTAATGATTCTAAGTATATCTGCTACTTCAGGATAAATGCAAGCACTTAATTGAAAAGTACTTTATAGCAGCTCTGGTAGTTGAAATCAATAGCAAATAAGCTTTATGTGCTTTATATGAGGATGGAAAAAAGGTAAATGTATTTTTAAGAGACCCCATTAAAAAAGATCCATTTAAGTGACCACATATAATTGTTCCAGCTGATGCTGGAACATTATATTAACATTACAACAGACTCGATTTGCCTACTGTCAGTGAAAATGTTTTTGTTGAAAGAAAATCTTCTTTATTGCATTTTAAAAAATAAAGGAGAAATTATTCTTAAAAAGTAGGTAGAGGCAGATTGTAGTACAACAGCTAAAGTATTTTTAAGGCAGCGTATTAGAAGATTAAAATGTTACAGTCTTTAGTGTATTTGTGTCATGGGAATAAAAATTTGAATGATTAACCCCTTTCTATTTATAGCTGTTTTCTCTAAGTTACAATTCCTGTTCCAGTTAACTTCTCGGTAAACTTTATGAGAAGGCAGAGCAATTCTTGCCTTAGTCTATCTCTTCACCTCATCATTTTAGTGTCCTCAAGTTACTTCCTTTTTAACATGAATTTCAGAAACCACGGCTGAATTTTCAGATTTATTTGTAGTTTGATAACGTGTCAACTTTCATTGCATGCAACTACAGGATTTATAGAGGCCTTCAGCATTTGGGGGCTCCTTTTTTTTTTCACATCACTATTTGCTAGTTTTTAAAATACCGGTATCTCACTGCTTAAGGGTGAACTCCTGGGGTTACTGCCTCATGAAAATGAGAGATACAGGCTGTGTGTGCTGTACTGATAAAACTTGAAAGAATCAGGCAGTAGAAACCAATTACTGTGAAAGTTTCCCACCTTCTTGATGCCCCAAGTTGCTTCTTCATTGTTGCTTTAATTGGGGTTTGTTGGCCAGCAAAGTAATGTGCTTCCCTTTGGGTGGTTTTTAGCTCTATTTGTGGAGTCATAAAGGGTTTCTACCTATGTAATGACAATTTTCTTGAAAAAGAGGCACTGTGGTTAAACTTCTTATACATGAAGGATTCTTCAGAAACAGCAGCATTCCTGAAACCTTTGGCTCAAGCATCTACATTTTGGTGATTAATAGAGCCAGGTAACCTGAAGAAAGATTTATTGGGGTGTAGTGGTAAATGAAATGGTTTGTTGGTAAATTTTCTGTTGGTCTGTGATGTACTTTTGTTCTTGCAATGTATTGGTGAGAAGTAAAACAGGATTTTAGAGGGGCTATGTTTTCTTTCTCACTTATCCTGGAAGAGAATTTGAGAGGAGCTAAGGAAAATAATTTTTTTAATCTTTCCTTGGTAAATTACTCTTCTGCTGTCAAGCGTGGTGTTGAGAAATTTCTATCTTGGTCAAGCTAACACTGTGTGAAAACTAAAAAGCCTTTGCTTTCAGTTGCAGGAGTCACTTTTTTGGTTTCTGATTTTGTCATATTTTAATAATTGCTTTCTTAAATACAGCTGCTGCTCTGGCAGTTCTTCTGCATGCCCAGGTTTACATCCCTTGTATGCTACTCCTGTAGTCTGGAGGTGAAGCAACAGGCTGGGGTGCAGAATGAAGTCATTGGCAGAAAGTGTCTCCAGTGGTTAGCTCTGGGAAAAGGAAGAGCTCATGTTCACTTATCAGGGAGAGGGTGGGTTTTAGATGTCTACAGCCAGAAAGTGGTGTCATAATTAAGTGGTAGCAGGAGGATGAATACATTGTCTAGAATGCATCTGCTGCCTCTCCTCCGTCCTTCCACACCTTGCATCTGAAAATGTCAGAGAACGTGTCATTTTCAGTCCAGCCTTTGTCAGGTTCTTCATTAGTCTGGTGGTTTTGAGATGTTACACAGAACTAAGAGGATTGTATTTTATTCTTTTCATCTTGATCTTCATGGTTCCTCTAAGGTCAGAAATTGCATTGCAATTTGACCCTATTGAGTGTAGAATTATCCTTTATCTGGTTAGAGCAGTGCTCTTCACTGCAGCACCTACGGTGCTAAAGGTAGGAAGCCACTTCCCTGTGTCCAGGAGCTGCTGAGCAGGCTGCCCTCTTTCTAAGGAACTTTATTCCCCAAGCAGTTCTGTGCTCTGCCAGTGCTGCTGTCACAGGGTCACAGCATCGCAGCTCTCTGTGTGAAACCCTCTGAGGCGAATGCACAGGGTGATGCTCTGGAAGGTTCTTGGGGCAAGTCACAGCTCCAGCACTGCTCACACTCTGTTCCTTCTCAGAATGTGGAGGGGCATTTCTCACTGAAGTACTCCTGACACCACAGAAAGCTTTTACTTCTCTCAGAAATGAGCCTGTAGAACAGGTAGCTGGTTAATGTACTGAAACCTTTTCATTAATGAAGGAAGCCAGAAAATGCCATGTAGTCTGCATTACTGTGCTGAGCGTTGCAGCTGATGAAAATAGAAGTTTTTGGGTTGGTTACTTTGCTTTTACGTCAAGTATTCCAAAATTTTAGGTGCTATGTTGAAAGGCAGTGTAAAGTATGTGAATACTATTAAAATCTGACTTTTGGGTCCAAATGCAGATTTGAACTGTTGATTTGATGAGAGGAGGATTGTCTTTTGGTTTTGATGGGCTTGGGTTTGGGTTTTTTTGTTGTTGTTGTTGTTTTTGCTTGTTTGTTTGTGTTTTGGTTTTTGTTTTTGAAACCAAGCACTCCCTTGCTTCTGGCCTGGGATTAGTGTAAATTTAGGGTTCTTTAATTATGTAGTATTATGAGTTGTCATGCTGAAACTATGCTTCTTATTTTAAATATTTTTTCTATGAAGCCTCACTACCTGAAAGAGGAGGGAGTGGGGAGCAAGAGGAGATTAAAATGCACACTTTTGCTATCCAAAAGAGCTTAATAGATTTGCTTTTGAGTGTTGGATGTAACTGGAGGTAAACTGCATTTATCAGATGCTTGATTTTTTCCTTCCTCAGCACAAGAACTATTCTTAGCGATTACTTCTAGTTTCAGATAGTATTTACTGTATACATGTTAGTGATGGAATGCTGTTCTTATTTATTTTGTGGTAATACTTGGAATCAAACAGCAAGTTGGACTGCAGCACAATGTCTTTAAAATACACTTAGGTGGACACTGCTGTGTTGGTTCATAGTCTTATACAATCCACACTTGGGAGTTTCTTTTAATTGTAAGGAATGAGGCCTTTCAAGTGATACCTGGAGCAGGGTGGGCAGTAGCTTCACAAAATGGCTCATAATAATTAACTACTGAAGAATTGTTCAATCTTGCTTTTTAGCTCTGTGTTCCATTTATATGAATTCAAATATGAACACAACAAAAAGTAGAATTTGGGAACTAAACAGAAGTACATTTGCATAGTTGGACCATATTAGGCATTTCACAGAATGTAATTGGGAAATGAAACATAGGACACGAAAGTAGTGAAGCAAATAGACTACACAGATCACAAGAAACAGAAATCACAAGCAGTCCTATTAATACATTTTGAGTAACTGAGTAATTGTGATGGGATCTTCGCAGAACCAGGATGAAGACTCACTACTTTATTCCTCTGTTCAAAGTGCAGGTAAATATGTATTCATTTAGTAACTTTTGGGTGGAACCAGTAGGGGTTTTTCAGTGTTTTTATATCTGTGACACACTAGTGACTAGAAAATGCATCAACAATAAGGGCCATGTTCAGGTGTTCCTGAATTCAGACGAAATGCTTAGTCAGTGCTACTGCCCCTTGAGCCTTTCAGAGTTTAAGGCATTCAGAGAGAAATCGTGGGAAAGGACTTAATAAACTTTAGAATGCCTGAAAATGGCTCATTGAATGAATGTAAGATTGCTTTATTAGAAGTGATAGTGTGGGGTTTTATTTTGTTCTAGAGCAAGTCCTTGTGTTCTGCCCATTAATTAACTCTATATTCAGTAATAGGTTACAAAACAAAAGTATGGGACATAACTGTGTTGTGATAGAAGACCAAAGAAACAGGTAGTGGAATTGCTGGCAATTAATGGGGCAATTAATGTCCCTGCCCTTGCCCCTGAGACTTCTGTTCTCAAATACTGCTTTAGATGTAATGAAAATCCATGCAGAATCAAAGATTTTGTAATTCTTTCAACCTGTTTCGGGATTTGGAAAGCTGAGTTTGGGTGTCAGGACTGCTGAGGGTGTGCAGGGATTGCAGGCAGGCTGGTTGGGGGTTCATTGACTCTTGCAAACATCTCTGTAGGTGTCACAGAGGGCTTGTGCAGGGTGGTGGTTTTGTTTGCACCTGCCTAAACTGCTGCTCAGTGGTTATGTTAACTCAATCCTTTGGGCCTCACACTCTGTGTGTGCACATGCATATGTAGGTGAGACTTTCTTGGAAGGGGAGAACTACTCTATGACCACAGCTTCCAGCTCTTCAGTCCTGTAAGCCACATGTAGGGAGCCAGATTTAGAAAAGCTGCAACTCTGGCCTGGAGGTGAAAGTGATCTGTGGGCCCTGGGAGGAGTTACATCCTCACATGGATGAGTCTGTTCAGTCTAAACTATTCAATTCTTTGTCACCAGCTTTGGAGCTGCTGAACCAGCCGGGTAATCACTTGTGCCCTGTGGTGGATCGGAACTGGAAATGAGCTGGAAAGTGTTGCTCACTTGACTCCGTGTTTGTGAATCAATATAAAGCAAACCTAAGCACTTGTTTGTGAGTCATCTGAAATCATAAAAAAACTACTGCTTTTATAAAATGGTCACACGCAGCCTTGAACTTTGTGCTTTTTTGAACTGTAGAATGTCAGACACAGTACATCCTGCAGCCCAGAATCTCTCCTAGGATGATTTCTTATTCTGCACTGTCGTTAGAAATGATCAGCACTGGCAGCCAGCTCTCGAATGCTGAGGGCATTTGCAGGGTCTCCCACAGCAGAGACTTTGCCAGTCTTGATCTCAGCACACTGCCCTCAGATCAGAGAATGGCTGGCTGCCTGACAGAGTGTGAGGGGAAAATTTGCTGTCTACGAGCCTTTTTTTGTCAAGCTTCCTTAACAGTGATGTGTCCCCCTTCTGCTTTGCCCAGAGACATTTCCTTTGAAGGTGACAGAGCAGGAAAAAAACCAGTTGAATCGTTCTGGGAAAATAAATTATTTTTGTTTAGGTTTCTGTTTATTGATCCTAAACAGTTCAGGTGATTCCTTGCCATCTGGAACTATGCTCATTTAGTTGAAGGTCCTTCATTTTCCAGTGCCAATAAGAGCCCACAGTCTTGCTCTTAAGTTTAGCTTTGTTGAAAGGACAAAATATTGTCACTTGTCTCACAATTTCAATCATTTTGAGTTGTAAGATACAACTAGTAGGAGAGTTACTGGGTTACTTAACCTTGAGCACCATCAGGCAGGACACACCACAGCGAATGAGGGATGCACCCTACCCCCCCCCAGATAAATTCAAATGTCAATAACTCATACCCTGTTTAAAAAATCAGTATGTTCAAAATAAGGGGGTGGTGAAAATTTGGAAGATCTTTTTGGTATTGTCTTGCAACTCCTCAAAGAAACTCAGCAGCATGTTGTAACCAAGTAAAAAAAAAATAAAATTCATTGTAAAGCATATTAGTCTGTGCTTGTGTGAGTATAAATTTGTTTTAACCAAGCCTGTTGGGCACTGAAGGGGATTTCACAGAGGTGAGCCAGGGCTTAGTGAGGCAGCTTTGGGAAGAGTGAAAAATATTCCTTACAGAGTGGTTCATTGTAGTGGGATACAGAGCTCCTGACCTCAGTCACCCACTGGATAAATGTAATTATGGTATCAAGTTCTTCTTGATAAAGATACATCTGAATTTAGCTTCAAATCATGTTTTTAACAGTTATCTGTTTAACTTACAGAATAATATTGACATATATTTTTAGTTACTCAAGAAAATGCTAAGTAGTCTCTGTTTTGCCCATCTTCGGGAATAAGGAAGGCTGTAAACAGACCTATAGTTCTGACATAGATGTCTTTTTTGAACTTATTTGGTGTTCTGTCTCTGCCTTTTTTTTTTTCCTTTTCTGTGGCTGTTCTTGTGCAATGAGAACTTGTAGCTCTATGCCTGTTTAAGTTTTGGTTAAAAGATTTTGTACAAGATAGGTGGGTTTCTCATTTCAGAGAAGTCTGAGGCTTTTAAAAGGATATTATTGGGTTTTGACCAAGCACCAACACCTGGGAAAGTAGAACACATGGAAGAATGCTGTGCAGTGTGTAACAGTGTGCTGTACATTGTCAGTAGGGTGTTTTGTCTCTTGATATTACTGCAGAAATAAGTGCCACCTTTAAAAGGTCAAAACTGCTCTGTGCTGCTGAAGGAACTCTAAGCAGTGCATTGTTAGGATGGTGCTTATGTAGACCTCTGCTCTCTGGATCAGTTTGTACACAACACTAGGTAATATATAACAAGTAGTTTTTTCTGATCTAGGCTTTAACCTGCATTTTCAACCTGTGCACTCAGGTATGCAGCATGGGGAAGCTGGAAGTTGCTGTCATCTAGGCAGACATGCACTGCTGCAAGTTTCTCTTTTTCCTCACTGTTTTAATTCCTGGACTTGAATTGTAATGGCTTAATTACTGACAGTGAATGTTCTTGAAGAATTTTATGTCAGTTATTGTTGGAACATAAGACTGAGGAAGATTGAGTTGCTTTGTATTTTTCAGTATTTTTTGAAGTTGAAGATATTTAGTGTATTTACTGATGGTTTGTCTTTTTTTGTCTCAGACGTGCTGAGATGGTGACTTCATTGCTGCAGCAACTAATTTAGTGTGACATCCACCTGTCCAGTATTCAGCACTATTAAGAGCATGAAATGCCAAGACAGCTTTGAGGTGGCCAAAGCTGTGAACCAAAAGCTCTAAAATGCCCCAGCTGTGTGTTTCTCTGTGTATTGCTATCCTAAATATCTGCTACTGCTCTCCTGATGTCTTCCTCAGTGCTTCCTTCCAGAGTAAGAGGTTTAATTACAGAGAGGAAAATATACAGTTTCTTGGGTATCATGTAATTCAACCCACACAGAGTTCCTTATCCTGAAGTAAACCTGGAGCATCCCCACTAACAAATGGATTTTCCGTGTACTCTGGAAGAATTCACAGAGCAGCCTGTCTGATGGGCCTAGAAATTATTACTGAGCAGAAGACAAAAGGGCCACAATTAGCCCAGTAATTCCCATGTGGCATCTTACATTGCTTATGAATAATTGGGTTTTTAGTTCTATTTTTTCTTTTCTTTGTCTTTGTGAGCGACCTGTTTCCTTGGCTTGTAATTGTTTCTCTTTAGCATTAGATGCCACACAGGAGTTTTGGGCAAAAGTTTCTTGTAGAACTTCCCCCTTTCTTTCCTTGTGGTACATTTTTTTTTTTCGCTCATGCGTTCATAAGTGTTTCTGTGGACATAGGGAGGTATAGAGGGTAGGTGGAGAACTGTAAAAAGTTTTACTGTATTGTCACAGGCATTTTGATTGCCACCACACAATTTTATGAGTGTTGAATTGCTTCATAAGATTGTTAATGTTTTAGAGAAAACAAGTTACAATTTACATAAAATAAGTATCTATATAATGAGGGTGTAATTAAAGCATTCATGAAAATAATAATTTTGTCAAATGCAATTTCTCATGCAGAAGTTGCGAGCTGGAGTGGAGAAGGATTTCTGTTAGGTCCCTGGTGGGTCCTGTCAGAAGTCATATGGGTGTGGGCCCAAGGTGGTTTGGTGGTGTGGTTCTGGCTGAGCTCACACCCAGCAGACCCATGAAGGGGCCCTGCTGGTAACGTCCAGCTGCCACTTCTATTTTTCTCACATGCCCCAGAGAGGTGCGGTGGGGAAAGGAGATGTCTCATTAGAGAGTCCAGTTTGTGAGGCAGTTGCTTCAAGTCTTTCTGCTGTTCCCAAAAGTGATGCTGGCATATTCCTTGCATAGTTGGAGTCCTCACTGGCTGGTCATGGCAGGTAAAGGCCAGCAGAGTTTGTACCCTGTCTGTTAGGGGGTACAGTCACCAGCCTTTGGAAAATTCTGCACTCCTGCTGTGAAGGTGGAGGTGTCCTGGCTGCCCATGGCGTGATCTGCAGTACTTTTGACATCACCTCTCTGAACCCCTGCTCTGCTGGTCTGAAAAACAGGAAGGGCTGGCTGGTGAGAAACATAAGGCTGTGCACTCTCAGACTCTAACAAAGGGTGTAGTTTCTCATGCTTGGATATAGTAGTGGGTGGTTTGTCTGTGTTCTTTAGAAATGGTTTAAGGTCTCAAGGGCTGGCTGATCCCCCAGCTGGTTGTAGAGGAGCAGCAGGAGGCCTGCTGTCAATGTGGCGTCTGAGCTGCAGTGGAGACACAAAGTGCTGTGAAAAAAGAGGGGAAACAGGACAGGGAGCTGTAGGGAAGTGAGAGCCTGGGGTGGGCACAGGAGCTGTGACAGGAGCTGTTCACAATGTACTGGTTTGGTAAAGCTGTACCATTTACAGACCCTAGATAATTTCTGGGCTCCCACCATCTGATTTGTCATCATGTATCTATCTAGTTAGGCATTGAACTCCAGCAGGTTGGGATATCCAACTTTTAGTCAAATAGTATCCTACTGCTGCCACGGGGAATGGTACTTGAGTCACACACTGTGTCCCTGTTTGAGGGGCCAGAGGTCATTCAAGATTCCTTCCTTGGGTGGAAGTTCTTCAAGTCATGCCTGTTAGCTGCAGTAGGATGCATTTCACACCCCCTCCTAAGCTCTTGCCTGCTGGCCAGTAGCTTTTGATTCAGATTTTTCTGATTTCACAAGCACAAATATTGACATGGCTGTAAAACATGAGTTCCAGGCTGGTAGTTCAGTCTTGGTTCTGTGAGATTCACACTGTTGCTTTGACCTTGCCATTTCTAAATCATATAATACTGTCTTCATTTTTCTCTAGTCTTTCTTTTTGCATGTTGCGGGCTTTTGGCTCTTAATTGTTAGAATTTTCTGGACTAGTTAATGCATCTGTCAATAAATACCTCAATTCTGTGTGTGGATTGGCTTCTTGCATTCCAGGTGAAAACCCATTTTGGGACAACACCTCTATGCACCATAAGGTTCTTTTCAAAAGGTTGTGTATGGAGCAGTAACTTAACTTTTTTTCAGACTTAAGTGGGTGGGGCAGCAAATATTCATCCCTCAAAGCCACTGAAGAATCGAAATTGCTTCAGAGGGCTCTACATGCCAATTCCCAGAGGAATTCTGCTCTGTGTGGGACATGGGCAGTGACAGCCCTCCCTCTCCCCCGGTCCCTGTACAGTGTTCAGCTCTTACAAGCACAGTGGGACCTACCTGGTGTGGCTTAGAAAAATAATTGTTTATGGGAAGTGCAGTGTAGTTACTTGTCTTGTGTTTTGTGGCTTGGCCTACAAACCTGGAGATAATATCACTGCACACCAATAGCACTGCTTTGTGCTCAAGGTGGTTTTAAACAGTTTTTGTTTACTGCTCTTTATTGAGAGCTTGACTTGCAAGGTAGAGCTGAGGGTGATGGCTCTGTGGAGGTTTTGCTCTATACATCTGCAGAGAGACCTACTGAACCTTTCACAAGTTGAGCTATGAATAGGAGGATGGGATCACTTGTGTCATCAACTCATATTCTTCTTAGTAGAACCACAGATAATATTACACTCTTAAATCCAGAAACCTCTCAGACAAAAAAACCCACCAAAATCAGCTTACAGCCCAGAAGAAAAAGAGAAAATGTAGTGAAGATAATGAAGGCAACTCTGTCTTCCTTTTTTTTTTGTCTTTAACTGCAATGGACATCTGCTGGTCTGATTCAAATTGAGTATACAAAAATTTGAAAATATTTGTAGCAGCTAAAAATGTTTTCAACTAATTCATGAGTATAGTACTTATTAGAATAAATGGCATATTCTAATTATTACTTCATTTTTTTGCCTTTCTGGTAGCAGAGCATTTGCTGATTTGACATTCATTTAATTGTCCAATTGTGTAATGTGAATGTGGCCCTGTAATATTTCAAGACAATAAAAAGTAGTGTGATTGATTAGGTATTTCTGCACAGAAAGTTGGTGAAGCTTTTGAACCAAAGACAAATTGCTGATTTTCTCATTTGGTCAATTGCATTATGTTGTGTTTTGCTTTTTTTAGGTCACATTGGGGTCATCTTGTGGAATCTTCTGAAAAAACAAGAGTAATAGGAAGAAAATGTTTGGTAAAAGTATCTTTGCTACACAGTCAGCCTGAGACAGGAAAGGTTCATTGGAGTAAGTACTACACGGTTGGGGTTTTTTGGGTTGTTTTTTATTACCTTTTGCTTGTAAAGTCATCATGGTTATTAGGCTATTATTGTATTTAATTTTGTTACAGTTATATTAAAAAGATTAATTGGTGACTACAAATTCATTTCAGTCGATCAGCTGGTAATGGACTCATGGATTCTCACTGAACCATCTTCCATTGTAGAAGTAGTTATATCTTGTGAAATTTAGGTGGATTTTGGATTTTTCTCTTGGCTGCTGTGTATTCTGGCTATGGTTTTGAGCAGGGAGTGGTCTGGTATAGATATGATTACATCCAAGCCCCTATTTGCTGGCAAAAGTTAAAGCACTGCTTGTATTTTCCAGGGAATTTGAAAATACAGTTATTATTTATTTTTCTTTTTTTCTTTTTTTTTTTTTTTTTTTTTTTTTTTTGTCTGTAACTCTCCAGTCCTGGCCCTTCCTGAGCGACTTTGATATTTTTGTTGTCACTCTTGCAATATTTGTCCTGTGTTGTAGTTCCATCATTCATCAAACTTGCTTAAGGTTTCAATTTATGGATCCCAAATACATCTTTTCTTTACTGTTTGTAGTTCACTTCTAGCTTTTGTGAATTGTGGCCTGACATGTGTGTGTCTCATTTATGATAAAAGAAGCCTCCCTACCCAATGCAGGGACTGTGGATTGCACCTTTTGCTACCAGATAAATAAATATTTATATACTGATATAGTGTGATTCTTAATTTCTGTCTACTTCACGTGCTTGAGATGAGAAATGTAATCATATTTCTGCCACTTTGCATCAGATTGTCAGATGTTTAAACATATTCTCATTAGAAACTGAGAAAAAACTGCCAATGCAGATTTTACTCATGCTGTGTGATTATGTGACTATAATTCTGCAGGAGTCACTGGAAATACTCTTGAATGCCTAGCTGGGAATGAAAAATATCTGGCCATTGGAACTGAAAGGGGTGAGCAGTGGTTTTAGTTTACAAGAAGTATATTTTGGCATATTGCTTTATTACTAAGAGGAAATGACTCCTCTTAGCTTCTTCTTTAAACACGGATGTGTATGGGGTGTCAGTTTGGATAGAAAAATGTCTGTGAAACCAAGTCAGACAATATAAACTTTTCATACTTGGTGTTTTTAACATAGTGTTTTTAACTGCCAGACTAACATGTTTGGATTGATTTCCTACCTTGAAAAAATACTGTAAAATTTTCAATTAAATGTGAATTTAAAGCAGTTGATTGTGTTAGTTCCCTTTCTCTAAGTACTTGAAAGAAATGCTGCACTTTTTAGTCAGCACATTTAAATTTGCATCAGTTCCTGATCTAGGCCATATGTCAAGTGGCTGGTAAATACTCATGTGAACCATTCTTGTAGCACCTGATTCTGGATTCTGACCCCTGAAGTTTTCAGGAACTGTGTTGTATGGAGTTATGTCTTTTACTGCCTTATTAGACTACACAGCAGAAATACAGGCACTTGTTCACAATGTCCCAAAACAAACAAAAAACCCTCTTTGCTGCCTACACACTTATTTTGACAAGTTAAGTCTTGACTCTGGTAATCAAGTTAGCAAAACAGATAGACAGTAGAGACTGAGCTCCCCAAACAAATAAAATCAAGACTGTCCACTGGAGACAGCTTTAGTCATGTTAAATCACTGTATTCAGGCTTATGCCCAGATGCAAAACTTGCTTAGGTATTCATTAGTCAGTACACTTGTGTTTCTTTCCCCCCTCCTCACCCCCCCTTTTTTTTTTTTTAAGAGACTGTTGTTACAACTTAAAACTGATTCTTATTTTTTTGGTTCTGGGGAAATGTTTTGGAACCTTTCTTTTTGTTTTAGGAGAATATTTGTGTGTACTTGCGTGCATTTCAATCATCACAAGCTATTTTGCATTTGGATTTTTCTAATTAAAGTACTAAAAGCATTAAAATAAAGTCTGAGTGGTATCTCTATTCACAGCTAAAAAGCCAGGTGCAGTTCTCATGAAGTCATAGTAGGGGATTTCTGGGATACTGTGGAGATGTGCAAAATTACGTGTGCACCCTCCTTTAACTTCAGTGTTGGAGCTAACCTTGGGACCAGCTGACTCCCAGAAGTCCCTTTCAGGGTAAATGGTCTATAATTCCTGATAATCTTAAATATTTTTCTTTCTTAGGATGAACGGCCAGGGCTACTTTTTGCTTTATTACCATTAACTTCATGGCAAAAGTGTTGATTGTGTGGGATTTTTAGGAATATGTTTTTCTACATGGCATTGTATTTCAACTTGTCTTATAAATAAGTTTCATGAAAAAGGTGTATAAAGTACATCTAAATATTTGAATTGTAGGATTTCCTTCAATGCTTGGTCAGCATTGAAAAGCTCTGTCCATATAACAAGTGGCTGTGAACAGCCACCTCTGAGTCTGTGTAATGGGGGACATTGAAGCTGGTGTTGGAAGAAAAATAACTGCAAAAATCCAGGCCAGATCATATAAGAAACAGACCCTTTCAGGAAGAATGTCTGGCCTGATGAAGCATGTAAAATTCATATATTCTTCCATTAAAGGGCATCTCTCCATCTTGTAGGATCCTTGGCATCTCTGTATGAGACTTAAGCACATCTGCTCATGTGATAGCTCTGTGTTGTGGTCTGTGTGCCCTCCTTGAAGGTGAAAATTTCCCTCCTCATTCATTTTCCACTGGTTGTAATTATTTTACTATTTCACGTCTCTCTGCAGATGCATACAACCTGTCTGCTGGAGAATAATCTTCTGTTCTAGAGGTTTTGATCAAAATACCAGAAATAATTGGAAAGTGAATCTTTTAGTCCCTGTGTGAAGAGGTATCTATGTATAAAAAAATCTCAATTTCTATTTTTAACTTTTTTTATAGTAGAATGTTATCTAGATGTAACATCTTAATAGCTGAAGGACACAGTTGGCTGCTGGTGAGATTTGATGGTCTAGGTCCATTTGTACAATTCCAAAAGAGAGGAAATATTAATCATTTATATATTTAAATGTCTTGTCAGTGGAATGTTTTGTTTGTGTTTATAGTGGCACAAAAAATTATTTGGAGTGGTAGAACAGACAAGGAAATACCAGAGAGCAGAACTAATGCTGGTTTATTATTTCTTAGTTTTGTTGTCAGACTATTTAGAAGTCTGGTACTACACTTGTTTAGCAATGGGAGGACAAGGGCCCCTACAGTTTACTTAGTACATTAAATCAATAAAATCACAACTCCAGATGATTAATGCATCTTTTCAGACTCATGACAGAGTCATTGCATAGTAGTTCTAATAATAGCTTGGGCTGTTAGAAAGCCAGGCCTTTAGGCTGTAGTTTTGCCTACATTTTTTGAAATGTTCTTAAGAGCTGTCAAGTGGCCAGCCAGCCCTGAGGCTGGGAGAAACTGCCATTCTTCCACTCCTCTGGCTTCTCTCTGCAGCCTCACTGTGCTGGCACAAGCAGTGCTGCGGCTTTATGGGAACAGCCTGACTCACCTGTGCTAAAATGACATCTTTGTTCTGGGTTATGGTTCAGCTCTTTCCCCTTTCCCATTCAGTCTGGCTGTCCAGTCCTCCTCCTTCCCTCGTGCTCCCTCCATTCACCGTTTTTGTTAGTTTGGTTTTGTTCGTTTGTTTAAAATGTCCATGTGAGCATGCCATCATTTAAATGTTTGTTCTATTCTCACCTCTAGTACGTTAAGTGTCTGCAGTGCTCTGCAGTGTCAAGAGGGAGTTATGTGGGTTGTGAACTCACCAGCTCTAATCTTTTTCCAAAGCTTTAGTCTCACCGCACTATCCTGAATGTCCTGCTATGCAGAATGCATTGCTCCTCATATCAGGGCCCACTCTGCCTGCTGCCATTGAAAACTTCCCAAAATATCTAAGGGAGCTCTTTTGAAAGGTGAATCTACCAGATGTCTTCTCACAGCCCAGTTGATGTAGAATGCTAAATAACTGGTCTGGGCTTCTTTACCTTTGAGCTTTTCAATCCTTCTTGTCTCCCTGACTCTGTTGGTCAAGGTGTCGAATGAACTCTTACTCATATGACAGTGCTTCTCTAATCTGCTGTTTTCTTCCATTCCTTTATATTCCCTCCCTTCTCAACCACGCAGAACTGCATTCCAGTGAGCTGAAAGAGAATGTTTTCTTGCAGTGTCCCCAGCTTCAGTGTGATCCAGTGATTAGGTGCTTCTGAAGACAATTTCACACAGTAATATTGAAATGTGGGTTTTTCTTCTCCCTGCAACTCACTTTAATTGCACAATACAGAAGGATGGCCTGAAACTCTTTACTTATATTTGAATGTATCTATGCAGGGATTTCAAGGTAGAACAGAGGATGGTTGTGAATTAGCTGTGAGAAGCTGCTATGTTACTGTTGAGTTTTGTGTTGATTATGAATTACGTGCTGCCTGTGAATTGTCGGAAGTCTGTCAGAAGCCTGGGACTTTATTCACTTGTTCAGTTCATCAGGAATATTCTTCAGAGGGAGCAGAAAATGGGTGTATTTGCCTGAGTATAAAGTAACAGAAAGTAAGATTTTCCTTTAATCCTAATTGTTCAAGTCAAGTCTGTAAGTCTTCTGAGTCAGGAATACCATTTTAGTAGAGTTGTTCTGAAGACAATAATCTCATTTGCAGCTAGTTCTGGAACTACACTTTCATTGAATTGTAGAATAATTTTCATAAGAAGGGATGAGGTAGAGGTATTCCAGAGGTAATCTAACCTAACCATCTGTTCAAATGAATTTACTTAAAATTAAATTAAATTTTAATTTGAAACCAGTTAGCATGTCTGCATTTTTTTTTCATACGTCAAAGTCCTGTGTCAGTCAATTGCAAATTCAGGTGCTCAGCATTTCTTGAAAACTGGGCCACTTTTATTTACCGGCATTAATATCTGAGTAGAAACTGCATTCATTGTGGGTTCAAATCCTGACTTCGGTTTTTAAAACTTATTGCATAATACTATGGATACACCAGAGGAATAAAGCTACAGGAGGTGAACAGGCAAAATAATCAGTGACCTGGGATAATAAACCCTAAAGAAATTCTCTTTGTTTGTGGAAAATTAGCTGTATTGCATGAGGATAATGAGAGAATCTTGACTTGATGGCTGAGAGACCACTCGTGGTACCAGTGTGAGAACTGTGAGGGAATGAGGCCCTTGAAAAAGGCCTTTCATGTTTTCTATACAGAGATATTTTTAGAAAACTAAATGGTGATATTTTTATTCTGATTTCTGGAGGAACCCTGACTAAACGGACACTTAATTTTCCATTCCATAGGGCCAACTCATGTGGCAGTTGAACTAAGATGCTGGGAAATATTTATAATACCACATGATCTTTAAAAATAACTTTCCAGTCTACTTTGTAGATGTCTTGAATTCTTAAAGTCTTTGCTATTGTAGACAGATAACCATGACGTTTGTGGAGTGGAAAGATCTCAGGCTTGCTGATGTAGGCATTCGTATTTATCATCAAGTTGATTGTATTTTATTTTTAGATTTGGAAGCAGTTTGGATGGAAATTCACCTATGCAGCTTTAGAAGGCCAAAACGTTAAGTAGGTTCACTCTTTAGGGCTACGTAAGAATTCCATGGTGTGCAGTGGTTCCCATGGTGTGCAGTGGCACACAGACTACATTTGGGTTCTCAGTGCATTGGGTGCTGGGCATGGGAGATGCTTGCTCTCGTCACATTAAGCCTTGAAACAAAACCTTGGTTGCAATTCCTCCTTAATCCCAATGCCATCCCTGTCCTGCTGCTGGAGGGTGAGGGCTGTGTTCCCACCCCACCCTCCTCCAGATGGGTGCCTGCTGCTGACAGGGTGAGGCTCCCTGGGCCCGTGGAAAACTGGTGATGTTTGTTCCTGGTGTTTTCCCATTGTGTGGCGGTGGCGGGGATGGGAGGGGAGGGGACAGCCAGGAAGGGGAAAAGCTGAGCAGCACTGCTCTGGCTGTGGGCTGCTCTCAGGGCTGTGGGTGGGGCCGAACTGGAGTGGTGAGGGGATGGAACTGCACTGATGAGGGGAGAGGGTGAGGCTGGTGCCCAAAGCGGCCCTGTCACAGCCTGTGGGAGTTGCGGGAAAGCTCTCAGGAATTTCATACAGACTGAGGAACAGAAGAGGATGTAGTTTTACAGAGCCATGAACTGACACTGATCTAATGCATATATTTGACTTTAATGTCTTCAGAAGAAATCTGGCCGTTTCAATGTTTTTAAACTTTTTTCTAAAGGCTTCCTAAGTTGCATAGGACATAAATCTTCCTGCATATTCAGACTCCTTTTCCATCTTTCTACTAGGTTCTTTTCCCTTGTTTGTTCTCAAATATTTCATTTACAGCTTGCTCATATTTTTATAGTACCAGATGTTTACGTAGTTAGAAAAACGATTACAATGATTGCTTTGTGTAAGTGCTTAGTGTTTCTCCTACTTAGACTATGTGATATGCTGCTGCTGTTTCCTAGAAAATTACTGTGGTCAGATTGTCATCTCGTCTGTTCTGGACAGTAAGATACTGTTCTTATGTGTCTGGATGGGGTGGGCCTTTTCACTACTGTAAGACGACTTTTTTTTTTTTTTTTAGCCCCTTGACTGCCGCATGACAGAGCAAGCAGTAGATAAAGAACTGTATTGATCACAGTGATGGTCGTCTTGGATGTGTTGCTCAACAGTTGTAAAAACTTATTTACATAAAGCAAAAATCTGGATAAGCAGAGGGCCCTTAATTTTTGCATATCCAAAACAAGTTCGCTTCTGATATTTGCCCTTATGTAAATATTCATAGTTTTAGTGAAAAGTAAATTCAGTTTTACATTTAACTTGAAGAACTGTTGATATTTATGTTCCTGTAAAATGCACCTGTGTTTAGATGATGTGGTATAAAATTTCTTAAGGAAAGTTACTTTTAAATATATAGGTGATCCTCCCCTCCAACTTTTTGCCATCTGTTTGGGATGATAGCATAATGATTTCATCCTGAGAGAACTCTGACCACATTTCAGGGGTGGGTGACATCATTTCAGATGTAAGATAGCTCTTCTAAAGACTTTTCCAAAGATGAGATTTTCTTGGTGCTCAGGAGAATAAATACTATGAGGGATAACAGGGCATCAAAATTTTCCTCTAACACTGCATTAGATATATGTTTATAAATACCGCCTTCTTTACAGCCACTTTTGCTTGTGTTTCATTAGTGTTCTTCTGGATTATACTTCAAGATAAAACAGAATGTTGCGTTGGATTTTATGTTGATGTTCTTTTGACAACAGAGAAACAGACCTCAAAGGATGAGTGATAGGGGATTTGTGGTGAGTTCACAAGTAAAGGATTTAATCACACAGTGTGAGTTTTCATAATTGCTGCATTCTTCAAAAAGTTGGTCTTAGAACTTACCTGACGCAGATAAATGTCGAGTCTTGATGACGATCCAAGTGGATTTGATGCTTCTTAATGTCTAAGTCTTTTGCTGTTATGATAAATTATTTTCAAAGGAGAGTTCATTGCTTTGTTACTCCATGTCTCATTTTTTGCCGTGCTCCAGACAGGCTCTTTGTCTGTGAGCATGTTCTTGGGCAGCTCTTAATTTCAGGATAATCTTAAAACTCTTTCCTGTGCTTCTTTGTCCTTTGTATCTCCTTGGTTGGTGCTGATTTATGTCAGATATTTGCACCTCCTGGATCTAAATCCTGTACATGTGCAAGTGAATGACTCAACACAGGTAAAACTAATTTCACCAGCTCTTGCAACAGTGCTGTAAAGCCTTTGCAGCTGGGTGGTCCTGGGCTCTCAGGGATGTCCTGAAGTAGTCAGGATGGATTTGAGCTTGGCACAAGATAGTCTTGCCTGACTTCTCAGGAAAATGGGTGGGTGGTTTAGTGAGAGAGCACAGCCCCAGCTTGTAACCACATCTTCTGAAGTCATAGTGATTCTTTAGTCTAAAGAATAAGTCTGTAACTCTTGGGGATGTTCTAAATGCCTGCATTTTGTTAACTGGTGCTGTGCAGTGTTCCAGTGGTTCTGCTGGTGGCTGACACTTGCTGTAAGTGTTGCCTACATTTTTTTTCCAGAATAGTTGAGTACCTTCTCTGTATAGCCCTGGACACATGACTCTAGTTCTATGTTTTGGTTAGGGGGAGGAAAATTAGTGGGCTGCAATTCACATGAAAATATCTGTAGCTTACTTTTGACTGTCATCTGTCCTTAAACTATTTTAGAAATCAATGAAGAAACAGCCTGCTTCTGGTAGCCTTTTCTTTTTTTCCTTTGTTTGTTTTTTCCTTTCTTCTTTCCCCAGCGATCTCATTAGTTAAATGATGAGAGATACTTTTGTTAGGAGGTGGGAGGAAAGCTAGGAGGTCTCTTGGCTTCTGGAATAAGGCTGTTAGCACCAGAGCAAATTCTTCTGTCTGCCTAGAGATTGTAAGTCCTTTAAAAACCAAAACAGCAACACCCAATTGAGAAATCCTGTTGTAGGGCTTCTTCCTTGTGTACATTATATCTGTAAATACTAAGATGAGTGTTAAATTATCTTGTTCTGCAGATGTTCTTTCCATTATTATAAGCAGCTCTGTCAGAACTGCTGGTTTATTAAAATACTAATTGAGCAGTTTTAAGAATAAGATAGTGAATAATGTGCACACATATATGAAATTTGCAGATTAAATGCAATGTTTAAATTTGAGAAAATTTACACTTTACGTGGGAAAGTTTGAGTGCTGTCTGTCAGTATAACCTGTGACTTAGGCATTTTGTATTGGGGTTTGCTCTGTGAAATTCAAAGTAATTGATTAGATAGTTGAGTAGCCAAGGTTAAGTACTGGTTTAATTACTTCCTTCTTTTGTATATGAAGTTGTTGTTACTGTGATGGTGGGCAGGAATAGCTATGAGGTGAACAGCCTGAAATAGCTTTTTATTATTATTATTTTAATTGTTGTTTTCTTTCCTGTAGCTGGAAGTTGTTTAAAATGTCTCTGGTGTTGTTGCTCCCAATCAAGATGGCTTTTTGCCTTTGTTTCAGTTCCTAGATGTGATACTGTTAGTTAGTCACTAGTGCCACCACACATGTCACAGTTGGGGCTGTGACTCATCCTCAGAGCCGCTGTGGGTTGGCAATCTTGTGTTTCTCAGGATAAAAACTGGTTCTTTCTTGGCCCCTGTGATGTCAGCTCTTGGGGCAGAAACAGGGTGCTGGCTGCAAAACACACTGACCTGCTTCCTTGAGGAAGGAAATGTTAAGTAAGTGCCTGAAAGCAAGAATAGCTCCCCAGCATGCTCAGATTGGCGAGATGGCTGCACTTCCCTTTTTAATTGAAAATGCAAATGGAATTTTAAAAGATTCTGGTGTCTGTGTTGAAAATCTGTAATTATAAACAAGTGTCTTACAAAAACTTTGTAAGTCTCTGTGTTGTGGTGTCTGGGCTCCAGGATGTGGGAGCAGCAATTTTAAGTCTTGCTCCTTTGAACATTTTAAACTCTTGTTGGTGCACTAAAGTGGTTTCAACAATTGCAGCTGTGAAAAACAGCTGAAAGAGAATGAAAATAGAAAACATCGTATGCTGAATTAAAACAGGAAAATTATAAACAAAATAACTACATAGAACAGATTCCCTTGCTGCTGTACCTGTCCAAGGAATGCTTTGTAATGGAAATACCTCTTTATTTTCCCATGATGACCACAGAAAATAACTGAATATATACTGTCTGTACATCCAAATACAAACTTTTCACTAGCTCCTATTTTCAGTTACAACAGAATTGCAGCCAGGATTTTATGGGTACAAGTAACTGGATGGAGGAAAAGGAACAGAATCCAATTAAAATAGTAGCTTGTTGAAAATATACTGGTTGGTAATGAAAAATTACACCTTTTCTCTAGATTTAATTTTTTTTGTAGCTGCTGTTATTCCAATAATGTAGTCTGTGTTGCATGATGGATTTGCGTTAATTTCTTTCCTTTAGATAGTTTAGAGCTCACACACCATGCTAAACTTTGCACATCCAATGATGAATGGATGAATTGTAAAAAGTGGTAATTCAGATAAAACACCTGATTTCTTATTTTACCACACCCCCACCTCCAATTCTTTTTGTTTTAATTCAATCTGGTCAGTGTAGTGGACTTTTTTGGAGGAAAATGTGGACATAATGGTGGTAAAACTATCATTTGACAGTGATGATGGTAGGAGCTCCATAATTGTTGCTTCTATTGAGGAAAAAAATGTTTTTCCTTATGTATTTTTGCTTTCTGAAAATTTAGAGGTGTTTTATTTGACTGTAGTGAAATTTCTGCAGTATTTTTATCTAGTACAAACAAAATATGAAGTGATCCATGCATTAGTGTGGTTACAAGGTGTGTTGGCAGCTTGTACTGGTCCTCACAGCTTTGCTAAGGCCAAATGGAAAGGTGTTGGAATGATTTGGGTCTTGTTATTCAATGTATTTACATGGCATTCAGAGGTGGCACTGGAGCATGTTGTCTCTTACCAGCTTTGAACTGTGATGTTGATTTTTGTGCTGCTGGCATCACCCATTATCCTTTGGTGGGAGGACTAATAAAAGTATTGGCAAGCTGGAAGTAGAGTTGCACATTCTGACATATTCCGTTACAAATGGTAACACATTTTGTGTTATCCACATAGGTTTCCCACATCTTGTGCTATCCAACAAGAAACATGAAGGGGTAACTTGTCTTTATTGAAGTGCTTTACAAGAGTGTTTACAATGCTTCTCATCCTTGTCAGCTGAAGAGCATGATCTGGATGAGGAGGAAGGTAAAGACTTCAGTGAGTCATGGTTGAAGGGAAAACTCAGCTTTAAACAGTGGTAATCAGAAAAAAGATGACTTGGAAGGTTAAAAAACTGGTGGTAGCATTAGGAATAAATAAAAATGTCCTGAGATACAACAGACAAACAGTCAAGAAGCCATATAGTGAGCTGAAGGAGGTCACAGACAGGGTTTGTGGCTGTAGTTCACACACTGGGTGGAGTTCATAGAGGGTGATCATTCTCTGAGGGTGAAAACAAATTGAAAAGTGTCTTTAGAGGAAAATGTCACTTTCTAGTAGAGTTGAAGGTATTTTTCCTGCTATTCATACAGACTTTCAGGTTGAATATGTCCCTGGCCACATTTTTGAACAACTAACAGGAAATTTGCAAAAAATAAAATAATGAAACTGATCCTGAGTTTTCATATGAAATATTGCTATGCTTCATCCAAGAAGTTTACTTTGGTTGTGTTTTACACAGGTAAAGTTTTAGAGACAACCTGAAATGAATTCCTAACTTTGTTTCAGCTAACCTCTGATTAATTAGTTTTTTCTCTTATTACTTAGTTTTAATGATCTAAACATCTCAACAATAGTGCTTTGCCAGGCAAATACTTTCATTATATTAAATAACATTAATGAGTAAAACTATGCTTATGTGTTTGCAATCCTGGCATTTGAGACCCCAGACTTGTAAGCTGAGCTGTACAAAGCAGGCTTATGTAAACCTTCCAAAGACTTTAAAATGTGTGTCTAATTATAGAAGGTTAAGTATACTGAATTTTAGGATCTTTCTTTCCCCCCTAAGGCCATGTGGTTATGATATTATTGAGATTCCATAATGCCTCCTGCCGTGACAGACAGCCTTGACATCTGGGCAGTGGATTCACAGATTGGTGCTGATGGCTCAATATCTGTGGACTTCCTGTTGCCCACTGGAATCTACATCAACCTGGATGTCCCTCGAGATGCCACCATATCTCAGATTAAACAGGTAATACCAAATGGGCAGTTAACTTATGTTTGGAATGAGTGCTGTTTCTGATTTTCGCCTGCCCTCTGGCAAATCAAGTAATGAATTCTAGCAGGCATAAAAATCAGGTACTGAAGGCACGTGCGCAGCAGATTGACCGATAAAGAAGTGTGAGTATGTGGGGGTTAGCACTGGGGTTGGGCACATGGCAACGTTTGGAGGAAGGGCTTCTTGCTGCTAGTTACAGCTCAGCAGAGATTGTTCTAATAGTTCTATATTAATACTGTGTTGCTACTCTAAACCTTTTTTTAACTCATTGGTAATCCCTTGTTTGGTGATCTAACGTTTCTCTGATTAGTGTGTCTGATTAGATTTTAATTATAGGAGTCACAGATCATGCTCCTGCATCTGTTGACTGACACCAAAGATAATTCCTTTAAAAACCGTGTCTGACACTTCTTAAAGGTTGTGTACAAATTGGAGCATCACTTAAATAGGGAGGGAATATCCAAATCCAAGGGAGGGGAGAACGTAAGGAAGTGACCACAGATACTAAAAAACAATCTACTGGCCTTTGATCAGATAATGGCCACGTGAGGACATTTAGAAAAACTAGTGAGGAATTAGGTAGTTGAGTGAATTACAACACAGAGCAACCTACCCCGAATATAATAAGTGATTTCAACTGATAAAGAATTTTAAAAACAAATGTGTAAGTGACAGCAATAAGGGACTTGAACTAAGCTGTCTGGTTTTCTTGATTTTTGTGACACATGGAAACTTAAAAACTTAAAATCAAACAGGTACTGTTGATATTGAGCTGTTTGAAAAGCTGAAAAGGAATGCTGATCCTAACTACAGAGGTCTGTCCTGGAAATCACTCAAGACAGAGACTGAAAATGAGACAAAGTAAACATATAGTGATAAAAATTAACCAAGTTAGAAAATACGTTTATTTTATGTTTTTATGGGGGCATAAATGGAAATGAATGTTACCTTCAGTGCCCTATGACAGGTTGCTGTTTTCTGTTTTGTTTTATTTACTTCTTTGTTTTCCTTGCAGCTGTTATGGAAGCAGGCACATTCCTATCCACTCTTTCATCTCCTCATGGAGATTGATTCTTACATGTTCTCATGTGTGAATCAGACTGCTGTACATGAAGAATTAGAGGATGAAACACGGAGACTTTGTGATGTTAGGCCCTTTCTTCCTGTCCTTAAACTAGTGACAAGGAATTGTGATCCAGGAGAAAAGTTGGATTCCAAAATAGGTGTCCTTATAGGCAAAGGTAACTCCAACTATTTTTTTTTTTTAAGTGAGGGTATACTTTATTGTGTATGAGGGTCTTAATTGGGCAGGTAGGAATGGGATTTTTTTTTTTTTTTACTATATTAAGGAAACACTGTTTCCCTTTGTCAAACAAATACTGATGTAGTTGCAAAGAATTTAAATACTCAAGATGAAACGTGAAAATTGTTTAAAGCTCCTGTCTATATTGCATTTCAGCATTGTGTTGTATCAGTACATCAATCAAGAGCAAATTTTATTTTGTAGATGAGGAGAAAATACGTATTATTATTATTGTTATTATTACTAACTGAAGAAAAGCATAAATTTGAGCAGTATTATCATAAACAGCCTACCAGAAAACTGGATACTCAGAAGGAACTAGAAGTTATTATGATTTTATTATAGATGGTGTCTGAGCTGGTTAAAAATTATTCTTGTTTTTGCTCTCAATTGTGACACTGATTGTCATCAAACAATGAAAAGCTATTTTTAATGGTTTCACAGTAACTTATTCTTGATGTTATTTCAGAATTTTCAGCTTTTAAATCTAGTCTGCTTGGTTATACAATCAAGATTGACAGGGTCATATGAGGTCATACCTCTTGTTTTAAAACAATGAACCATTGTTAGCTCTCTTATAAAGACTGCAGGTTTTGTTTAGATTTCAGCAGTACACTGTCTGCCTATTTGTTAGAGCTGACAATGGGAACTGTTGGTCAGTTTAACCATTCAGACAGATTCTGACAGATTCAGAGAGATTCACATTCTGTGATTGAATATTTGGCTTATTAGAGCTGTGTGAGACCCTGCCTTATGCAGCCCCTATTCTGTACCTTAGCAGTGAAAAAAAAAGTGTTCCTGTCTGAGCTTCTAAACTTAGTGCTTTATTCTCAAAAGGTGCTGGGTGCTTTGTGTGATTTGCACAATGTTCTTCAAAGTTCAGGAGAACAGATAAAGACACTTGCAGGCCCTACATGTCCTGAAGTACCAAAAAGTCACAGCTTTCCATTGTAACATAGAAAGATGGGATGGTTTGGATTGAAAGGGATTTTTTAAAGGTCACCTCGTTCCACCCCCCTGCTGTGGGCAGGGACATGTCCAACTAGACCAGGTTGCTCAGAGCCCTGGCCAATCTGACCTTGAACATGTCCAGGATGTGGCATCCACCACCTCTCTGAGCAACTGGTGGCAGTGCCTCACCACCCTCCTTGTAAAAATTTATTTGTTACATCTAATCTAAATCTACCCTCTTTTAATTTAAAAACTCCCCAGAGCTTTCTTTTCTCCAGGCTGAACAACCCCAGCTCTCAGCCTTTCTCCATAGCAGAGGTGCTCCAGCCCTCTGAGCCTCTCTGTGGCCTGCTCTGGACTCTCCCCAGCAGGTCCCTGTCCTCCCTATGTTGGGGGCTCCAAGCTGGATGCAGCACTGCAGGCAGGGTCTCACCAGAGCAGAATAGAGGGGCAGAATCCCTTCCCCTGCCCGCCTGCCCTCACTGTGATGCAGCCCAGGACATGTTTGGCTCTCTGGGCTCTGAGTGCACATGGCCAGGGCATGTCCAGCTCATCCACCTGCACCCCTGAGTCCTTCTGGGCAGGGCTGCTCTCCATCTGCTCATCCCCTGCCTGTGTTCATACTGGGGGTTGCCCTGACCCAGGTGCAGGACCTTGCCTTTGCTCTTGCTGAACCTCAGTGGGATTCCCATGTGCCCACTTCCTGAGCTTGTCCAGGTCCCTCTGGATGGCATCCCATCCCTCAGGTGTGGCACTACAGCACTCAGCTTGGTGTCATCTGCAAATCTGCTGAGGGTGCTCTCAATTCCTTTGTCTATGTCATTCATGAAGCTGTTAAATAACACAGATCCTTGAATTGTTTCAGGTCTCCATGAGTTTGATGCCTTACAAGATCCTGAAGTGAATGACTTCCGAGCTAAAATGAGGAAAATCAGTGAGGAGAAGATTCAGTCACTTGTGGGTCTCTCCTGGATGGACTGGTTGAAGCACACTTACCCACCAGAACAGGAGCCTGTTATCCCAGAGAGCTTCCAAGATAAGCTCTACAGTGGAAACCTTGTAGTGGCTGTTCATTTTGATAACTGCCAGGTAGGAATGGTTGTTCAACAGGTTTCATGAACTGTTCTTGATCCAGATCTGAATTAGCGTAGGATTGCTCAAGGATGTAAATGAAATAAAACACTTACATTATGGTGTTTGCTTTAAAATGCAAAGTCTTTCACCAGGATCCTTGACTCTTGAAAGAAAGTGAGGATGTGAGCCCATGGTTGAGAATTGAACTTCTAAAGTTAAATTACAGTTCTACTTCTAAAGGCTAAATATACAGCTTGTATATTCTATATTATTTCGTATATGTTTAAATGTCAAACATGATTCAAAGTTGTCAGGACTTCTTTTGGCCAGCTGTTCCTGTGTTGCTGCACTTACATTCAGTTTTAAGCTCAGTTAATCAGGGATTGCTGGTAAGTGGGAGGCACCATATTCAACACACTTGTCTCTGTGTGTGACTCACTGAACATCTTTTGGGTTGATCTGCTAAGATTTATTTCTAGATTAAAAAATAAATTTTAAAAAAATATAGTATTTCCTTTACTAGAAATACACATATAAAATTGAAACATTGAGACTTAAAGTTACCTTTTGTTTAGGCTAGCAAAACCATAGTTTATTTTTAAAATAAAGACTCCTTTAGTGTCTACCAGGAAAACCTGAAATATTTTAGCATGAATTTTTATGATGTTGAAGCTGCTATGATTCTGCTTGAGTCCAGTACTCCCATTACCCTTTTTTACAATCTCTTCTTTTGGATAACCATGACTGATCAGCGTTGGAAACCTTAAAAATCTTAGAACTGTGTAAATACATCAGGCCAGATTTGGTGTCCATCTTGACCCAGGTGCAAGATGGTGATTTTCTAATGATTCAGGTGCTTCTGGTTACAAAGCTGTATTATTTCTAGTACTATCCTTTTAAACTTTAAAGGTTTAAAATGGCACACACATCTGCCTCTGGAAACACTAAATGTAGAGATCAAAGCTTAATCTGGTCACCAGTAACACCAGCTGATGTTGAATTTCTAGGTGTTTTATAACAAAGCCTTTTCCAGTCCTCTTCAGCTTAATAAGGAACTTGTAGTTGTCCAGGAGTGAGAATATCTGTGTGTTTGTCAGCTCTTGATTAAATACTGCATCTATATGCATATGCTGACAGTACAAAAGCAGTGCAAAAGTTCATGCTGGTGCAGAATGTATTTGCTTGCCACTATAATAGCTTAGGCTGCTGACATTTCAAATGTTTCAAATGCTTCTGCTGCCAGCTCTGACCTTCAGAGCTATTAACACTTCAAATCTGAGCTGCTTTTTAGAGCAGTAAACTCTGTTCCAGGCTTGACTACTTGCACTGAGTACTGGGGTCATCCCAGGAGAATTAAATAGGAAGGTGCGGGGACTGTTGTGTTCTTTCAATTAGTTCAGCTGCAAGATTGAGAGAAAGAAATATTAAAATACTTTTTGTCTGGGAGGTGTGGGTGAGCTGTAAGGGCTACTTGATTGTCTCTGGAGCAGGAGAGGCTGATCCCCATCTGTGTGACATATCTGTTAAGAACTACATCTGGGAAGCAAGGCAGCTGTCAGAGAGCACCAGCTTCCTGGGAAGAAAAGGTGTTATTGCCTGTCTACCCACTACCAGTTATGAGAGGAGAAGAAAGCCTTCACAGTATGGCAGCTTTTTCAAAGGGGGAAGCTGTCGTGAACCAGGCAGAAACTGAGAAAATACAGAATTAATTTAGTGTGACTTTACAGAATTTGCTTGTTCCATTAGGGCAGCTTGGCTCCTTACCAGTCTATTTAAAAAAAGCACAAGTCAGAAGAATGTAAGCCAGTCAACACTTCACATTTGTTGATAACTGAGTGTAGGATGCTCACATCTTCAGAATTGTGTGTGTAAATAAAAAATAATAAAATTTTTTTTAAAATAAAATGGGAAAACCCTAGGACCCCCTGAATCAACTTGCAAATAAACCTGTGGAAAGTGTAATGTGGTAAATGAAGGGAGATGAAAGTTTTCACAAAAGATCTTTTACTTTAGGAACCTGAAATTGATTTTAACCTTCTTTTTAATTTATAAAAGAAAGTAGCTTCTTACCGTTATCTTTTTAGAACACATTAAAATTAGAGATGCTTTGGAAATAGGTTGATTAACCTCCAAGGGTTTTGATTAAAAAATTTCTTAGAAAATGCAGTCTTTCAGTTTTGTATTCAGAATACTACAGGTGTTGGCTGCTACTCCTCTTTTGTGCTCTCCTCCCAGTGGTGGTGGTTTTCAACGTAAATCACATTCAGTTTCTTCTGCTTTATTACTTGAAGCTTTCTTTTTTTCTGGGTATAGTGATACCTAGAGGATAACTTTCTAGTGGCCAGAAAGAAGAAAGATTAACACATCTAGTACTGCTAAATACCTCGAGATGTGTGCATGATTTATTGTCTCACTCATGCACATTCCAAAATACAACCTTCTAAGTCAGTATGTTGCTCTAGAAGTCTTTAAATCACTGCTGAATCAAATAAGGTCTATGTTCTTCAGAGTATTTCTGATAATATAAAAGTTTGGATATTGACAGCTTTTAGGTTTTGTGATTGCCCTAAAGATACAGACTTTAACAGTTAAAATAGTCTGAATTTACCAGCTGTTGTTTCTACCTGTCTTATTGCATGTACTACAATTTAAGCCTTGTATGTCTTGCCTATGACAAATCTGACCTTCAGTATTCCTGTCTGTGTTTTGTTAGGATGTATTTAGTTTTCAGGTGTCTCCTAACATGAATCCCATCAAGCTGAATGAGCTGGCAATCCGAAAACGTTTGACTATCCATGGGAAAGAAGATGAGGAAGTTGATCCTGCTGACTATGTGCTGCAAGTTAGTGGAAGGCTAGAATATGTTTTTGGTGATCACCCATTAATTCAGTTCCAGGTACATAAAGCTTTTTGCAAGTTGGTGTAACAATTCTCTGCTGCCTTGGCCAAAGGTGCTTCCTCCCATCCCATTACTGAACAGTAACACCCGCTTCCTTGTGTCTGCAGCCCTTTGCAGTTGTAAAACTCATGTGCCCTGCTCCCTTTGTATCTCATAATGAATTCTTTGTTTCTTTGGTTTGAAAGTTGCTGTAGAAATAGTCTGCTGGCTGGTAATGACTGTTTTCCATGGGCTTGTAGTATATCCGCAACTGTGTGATGAACAGGACCCTTCCCCAGCTGACCCTGGTGGAGTGCTGCACCATAAAGAAGATGTGTGAGCAGGAGATGATTGCCGTAGAAGCTGCCATAAACCGAAAATCCTCCAACCTTCCTCTTCCTCTGCCCCCAAAAAAAACAAGAGCAACAACTGTAAGTTCATGAGGACAATGTCTGGTACCCAAAGGGAACAGTGGCGTGTGGAATATAAATGCCTGGAATTTGTGCAATGACTGCTGTATTCCAGTGCAGGTCACCTGGGTCAACTCTGAGCCTCCTGTGCCTTGGGAGATTTACCTCAGAAATAGCAGACCTTGAGGCTTTTTGGAAACTTCTTACCTTCCCTCACCTCATCCGTTCTTCTTCTCTCCTTCCTGTCTCTGCTTCCATTGCTATAGATTCTGCTATAGATTCTGCTATAGATTCTACAACCCAGAGGAGCAGGGATAATCTGTCAGCAGCAGCTGGAGGAGATGCTGCAGAGAACTGGATTCTCCAGCTCCACTGCCATGCATTGGCTCAACTACCTTGAGGAGCAGTGGTCTGGATCTCTTGTCTTAGCCCAGAGATCCTGCATGGCATTGCCACTGCACTGGTGGCAACTTTTGCCATAGTATACATCTGACTATTTTATAACCTGGTGCTTCCTTTATTGCCAAACTTATGGCCTTACAGCACAGTTACAGCTTAGGTACTGTCACTCCAAGAAATGTGGACAGGTCTTTGCTCTGTTACACTCTCTGTGGTTATTCAGAATGAGCAATAAATTTGAAGGATAATTCTGAATTGTCATCATGTAGTACTGATGTATGTTCTCACCTCCAGCTCTCTTTCAGCTGAGTTTTCACTTTGTCTGCTCTAATATGATAACCAATTTACCTTTTAAGATTTGAAATTTGTATTTTTAAAAATGGGATTTTTTGCTTGTATTTGTGACTTTTGCTTGAAATGCTTGGCTTATAAAATAGATTACATTGGTGAAGAATGAACTCATACCTTTGTTTCTCTTCTCAGAGTGTGTGGGATATATCCAACCCTTTCAAGATTACTCTGTTAAAGGGTAATAAACTAAATACAGAAGAAAATGCCAAAGTAAGTAACTATGTCTAGTATCAAAAGACATTTTGTTCATAATTTTAACGATTTTTTCAATGTTAAGTGAACTCAAAATCATACAGGTTTCAGTTCAGCAAAAGTGTAATAAGCATTTTAATTTATTCCCAATTACATTGGTTAAAATCTGGCTTTATTGCTGAAGTATTCCTTTATTGCAAGAAGTTGGATTATTGTATTAGAGCATTGCAATAATTGTGGCAGTAAGACATAAGTGTTCATTGGTACTTGATTTTTTAAAACATGATATCTGTAAAGTGCTGATATTGGTGTGAAATGAATTTCTTTAAAATAGACTGTCATAAACACCTGACACAGAAGCAGATTAAATATTAAATGCTTTTCAATGCAATGTGAGTGGTTTTTTTGCCCTGAATATATTCTGCATGTCTAAACTTGGACTGTGTGCTTCTATACAATCTGTCTTTTATTTTCTACACATGAGGAACACAAAGAAAGAAAGCTGTAGTATCATTTCCTGTAAAAATATACATGACTGGGCTACTGACTGCTGTACAGACCACAAGTTGTTAACACATGGAAATTTATTACGCAGCTACTTTAAGGCATTACAAGACATTTGCCTGTGCAGTAGAGCAATGTTAAATTGCTTTATTTTCTTTAGCAATCAGTAAACTGTGTAGCCAGTCATGTAGATAAGGAAGATATCCAGCTAACATTGATACCTGCTGTTCTCATGCTTTTTTTGAGATACTTGGTGAATTTCTTTCATTCAAAACTATTGTTACAACCTCCATGTAAATTAGCAATCCTACATTTTACTGCACAGATAAATGAGCCATAGTTACATTTTACTACCTGAGACACTGTGGTTGTGGAAACGGATGGCTCCAAAACCAGATGTTTCCTTCTTTTTTAAACCATTATTTAGCTAGTTCCAATATCTTCTTAACTCTGTGTTCTGTAGACTCTTAAGTTTTTAAAAGAAAAGAAAGTAAAAAGAGAAAGTGGATTCTAGAGTCAACATAGCTATCAGGGTTTTTAAAGGTATTTTTTAAATGCTTAAAAGGGTGATTTTTTTGTTAATTCCAGTATGCTTTTAGAGGGAAAACAATCAAAATATTTTCTAAGCTTGAGAAGAAACAAGAAAAATTGGCAGTTCTTTTGTATTGGCACCGGTGGGCACCATCTAAATTTTATTTAGTATTGTGAATGCTTTTTAATCTTGAAAAATTAAAAGTCCCGTGGTTAACCTAGAACAAGAATGAGTGTAGTGACCCTGCAAACCTGTGCATGTTTCCCTGCATTGCCTGTCTGCACAGTGTTACAGAATTGTCACTGTTGAGAACATATTTGTTTTCCAGTCCTGATACTAAGGCTGTTTAATTCACTGCCATTGTTCCTTTAGTCCCATTGTGCTTTGGATCAAGTCAATATTCATCCATTTTTGCTGAAACCACCACCAAGGTTCACAAATGCAGTGTTTGTAGTGGGAAACAAAACATTCGTCAGCTGGGTAGCACTGCCCCAATGTGAGCTGCGTTGGGGACATTCACCTAGGGCACAAGTGACCTCGTCCAGCTGTCTAACACCCAATTTTCCAAATGCATGACATTGGAAAGTGCTTTTCTTTTGTCCTGCTCTTTGGCCACCCCATCAGTACACACCATGTCATTAGGAAAAGGGATGTGTCAGAATGAAAAGAAAAAAATTGGGATTCAATCCCTTACATTAACAGGATGAGAAATCATAGAATTAGAAAGGTGATTTTTTTTTTTTTTTTTTTTTTTTTTTTTTAATCCAAAACCTGTATCAAATTTCTCTCTTTCCCTTGCAGCACTCAGAAATAATATGATAGCTTAAAGGGAATGTTGGGGAGATTGATTAGGGAGCATAGGGGAACCTAAAACATCAGATCACTTTTACACATTTAACTGTAACATTGGGAACCTTTTGGTGTTGACCAAAGGATTACATTTGTAGCTTTCTCTCTCTCTCTGTCTCTCTCACACTGGTATTTTGGAAGGCCACCTGAAAGAAGTTGGCATATTTCACTCTTCAGCTTTCTGTGTATATATGTTATTAAACAGAAATGAGCCAGATCTTAGCATTGACCTGTAAAGAGTTTAATTTCAGTGCTAGTAACTCCAGCTTCTTTGTCTCGTTGTCCTTCTCCTTTCCTGGTCCTTATTTGCATTGTTCAAGCTACCTGGTTTTATTGGTTTCTCAGTACTAAACAAATGCTGGAAATCATGTACATTGTCATTATTATTACAGGTGACTTCTGATGTTGGGGTCAGCAGTGTTCCCTTTATACATTTTTAGAAATAGTTTAAATTTAAAATGAGCTTTTTCTTAAACTGAGAAAAACCCCAAGCATTTCTCATTTAGAAGCACAAATTGGTTCTCCCTGGAGATTTTAATTTGTATTCAGAAAATTAGTCTTAACTTTTTCATTCTGCTTAGTTGTTTGTTTGATGAAATTTATATATATATATATGCTCTGTATATTATTCTATGCAGAATTCTGTAGGTTCTGTGACAAGCTTAAAATGTCTCATTTCTTCTTGGCAGGTTCATGTTAGGGCTGGTCTTTTCCATGGTACAGAGCTCCTTTGTAAAACAATTGTAAGCACAGAAATATCTGGGAGAAGTGACCACGTTTGGAATGAAGTGCTGGAGTTTGAAATCAATGTCTGTGATCTGCCAAGGATGGCCAGGCTCTGCTTTGCTGTTTATGCTGTGATGGATAAGATGAAAACTAAAAAGTCCACCAAGGCAATGAATCCTTCCAAATACCAAACCATTAGGAAAGCAGGAAAAGTGGTAATTATTTCATTTGTTTTTCTTGCATGACCTCCAAATTGTATTGAAATGAGCATCCAGAAATCTTTCCTTGTCCTCACTTTACTGCTCAAGAATGCAAAATGAAAAAAATATTAGAAAGAGCATATGTATTAAAAATTGCACATCTTGGGATGAAAACTTTTGAGACTTCTCAGTGATTAACTGCTTTTCCAAATGGTATCACCATTTGGGAAAAAAACCAAGCCATCCTCTGAATTTCATTATATTGTAATGTCTTCTGTGCAATAATATTCTCTGGCTTCTTAGTTTCCATGTAAAAATTCTTTCCTTTGACAGCATTATCCTGTAGCCTGGGTAAATACCATGGTGTTCGATTATAAAGGACACTTGAAGAACGGAGAACTGGTACTGCACAGCTGGTCATCATTTCCTGGTAAACCTTGACTTTCTCCAGTACTTAAAATCCAAGTCGGAGTGTGGGATCCAATAGCAGAACATTTACTGTATGCATGTTCAAATCTTGTGTAATAATCTCTTTATTACTTGTACTTTTATGTGGATAAATATATAACATTTTAATCTCTTTCCTGAAAGTATTGTTTATCAGGAAAGAGGAAGAGCAAGAGTCTGCTTTGAAGTAGTGTTCCTAAAGTTTCATCTGTTATGGAAGGAAAGCCACATAAAATAGATACATGTTTATATCTTGTGTCACTTGCTTTTAAGAAGCAGTTTAGGTTTCATTTGGTCCCTGTGCTATGCATCCCAAATTAAATAGATCAGTTAGGGTGTAAGTGATAATATTTGCATCAGCAAAAAATGGGAATTAGAATTTTGTCTTCTTCCCTGATATTCAGATCACTTAGTGAGAGTGTGTGGAACCCCCATGTCACTTCATCCCACCCTGAGGAGCCCTGCAGCACCTTGGCTGCAGTGCTGAGAGCAGGCTGGCTTCAAGCTCTGCTTTCTGTGTGATCCAGGGGCAGAGTGTGGGTCCTGCTTGCAGGAGCTGCACATCTTACTGGCATTTGTTTCAGTGTGGGGATAGCTCAGCTTCCCTTGACTGTTATGTGTACTGTGGAAAGAGAAAACCACTTTCTCATTGGGTGATTAGCCAACATTTGGGAATGTAAGAGGCAATTTATGCTGGTATTGTACTAAAAGTGCAGTGTAGCAAAACGTGCTCTTTCCATTTTATGAATAAGTGATTTCTCACTGTGTTTTTGCCTTTCAGATTTCTAAAATTTTAATGCATGCCTGGCCTGTAATATTAATTGTTCTGTCTGTATTTCAGATGAACTTGAAGAAATGTTGAATCCCATGGGAACCGTCCAGACTAACCCATACACTGAAAATGCAACAGCTTTGCACATTAGATTTCAGGAATATTCAAAACAGCCTATTAATTACCCTCCCTTTGATAAGGTAAGAGATGACCTAAAGAGCAGTCATGAATGCTATGTGGAAATAGCTGTTTCTTCTCTCCTTTCAACACTGCCTTTTCCAGTGAATTCCCCTTTTCCTGCCTTTTAGTCACTATACTGTAGTTTGTTAAACTTGCACTGTGTGAGTGAGGGGCAGTGCTTGACTTCAGGGTCTGTTTAGAAGATGTACACTTTTAAAAGTGGTCTGTACATGGTCTTTTGAAGGTCAAAAGCAAATCAGTTTCCCACATGAATGATGTTACAAAAAGCTAAATTTATCTGCTATTCTCGAAACCTTCAAACTGTGCTTGCCTGTGATCTATAAAGATCTGTTCTTTCTTGGTACAAATGTGTGTTACCCACTTTTTGGGACACTGCCCTGTGAGCTCAAGTCCTTTAAAGAATAAATGGACTCTTAGTGCTGTGTGCAAAGGGCTTTCTGAAGGTCTGCTCTTGAACGAAATCCACTGAAGTTGCCCTGCAGTTTTCTACAGATGAAGATAAGAGTCTGTCTAGAAAGAGAGTGTATATTTGGAATACATGTGGTAGTCTGAAGGATAGATAGAAAGTTGTTCATGAACTAGCAAAAAAAGCTAAGACCAGGAAACAAGTCACAAAATAAGTCTTAAAACAGACAGCTAATGATGTGTTGTAAAAGTAAGGTTTAACTCATACACACATCAGTATGAATTTTGGTTTGGGGAAAGTCAGTAACAACTTAGAGAAATTGCTTTTTTGTGGGGGGAGGGGGTGGGAGGTTTGCACCTTTGGGGAGCATGAACAAAAAGACAAACTAAAATGTTTTATCAACTTGATCAAAGGCAGATTTGGGATTTAAGGTTCATAAAAATGAAATCAAGTAACAAGATAGGGTTTTTTTAGAGTTCGGGTTGATAGTGTTTCCCCCACCTTGTCAGCACAGTACTTTTTCTTTTATTAAAACAGCATTGGAAATGCAGTAAGAGCTAAACCAGTACTGACCATTTCTGCCTTATTTATGACTGACCAGTTGACTCTTCATAGTGGACATATTTTAGTCAGTTTTGGTATTGGTTTATTTGCAGTGCTCTAAGTTTTTTGCTCATTACACTTATGTGTATTTAATTTCTAAAGAAAAAAGCCTGTCTTGATGTGTGTATTACAGACAGGCTAAGTAAAACTGTGTTTCTTTAGTAATCACATATGTTTTCTAGCTCTGTTGTTTTGTTTATTTGTCTCTGCAATACCAAGTTCTCAGTAAGTTAAGATGCTAGGTTGAATGCAGAGAATAAATTTTACTGAGTGAGACACCTGGTAGTGACATTCAGGTAGTGTCTAATGGTCTTCATCCCTTACAACTTTCAACTTCATTCAACTCAATCTCCTAAAGACTCTCCTGCTGAAGTTTCTGTTGAATGAGGAGGGACATTCTAAGGGCTCGAATTACATCAGCTGAGGATCTGTCTCTCGCACTGGTCCAGCTGAGACTTGCTTGCTCTATGGCTGCTTCTCATTTTCCCAGTGTTGTTGCTTGTTTCTGCCAAGAAAACGGAGAATGAGATGCCAGATTTTTGTTTTAAGTAACATAATGTGCAAAAATGGATTAATCTTTCTGATCATATCATCTACCTGCTTGCACAGCAAGGAGCTATTTGGGGCTGAGGGAGCAAAAGTGCCTGGACCATGGATAAGAAACTTGTGTGAGACAGGAGCCATGTGTTGGGCTGGTCCATGGCCAGTGCTGCAGGCACATTGTGGGGCTCGGGGTTCACTTGAACGAAGCTGGACTTGCAAAGACTTTGAAAGTTTATTTGCAAACAGAGTAACTCTGAAAAGCATGGGGAGGCAAGAATCAAACGTAGAATTAGGACACTGAGGTTTTGTTTATGCATGTTTTCACACACAGTATGTAAATAAGCTTTGTAGCCAAGTAGCAGATGTAATGCGTGATATTAATGAGAGTTTCATACAGAGAAAAGAAATAAAACAAGTTAGGATACCTTTCTAAGGATTTTAGCTGCTGGGTATGTATGCTCTGATTACTGCAGTCTTTTGTTGTTTCTCGTATTGTGTGAGTACAGACAGCACAAGTCTTGCTGGACCTGTGCCTGGGGGTGCTGTGGTATTCCTGGGTGATGGCAGAGGCAGAGCTCTCAGGAAAAGGAGATGGTATAGTTCCTCAGACTTTTTTTCTGTATTGAGATTTCATTTTATGATTTGTTCCTCAAAGCAGCAGCATCTGACAGCTGTAGATAGATACACCTGAGCAGTGCAGCTGGGTCAGTTGGCCCAGGCAGTCACCATTCTAACACCTGGCCTGGTTGCAGTGGGGTGGAGAATGCACTTTGAAGAGCTGCATTTGCTTCCAGACTTAATTCTCCATCACGGGTTACTGCATGAACTTCAAAAACCAAGCAGAATGTTCAAAAGGCCAAAAAAAAAAAAAAAAAAAGAGGGAAGATCCAAGATCTAGAGAAATACCTGGAAACACTGACTGAGATCATGTGGGCAATCGGAGAGCATGGTGAAAGGACTGGGCTTGGGGATTCATACTGGAATAGAGAGCTAGAAATATGGATCTGTGGGCATGGAAATAGTGCCCTATGCCTAAAGGTGAGAAAGCAAAGGGTAACTTGGAGTTAAGGAATTGGTTTGCTGTGGTGAAAAGCAAAGAGGAAACACAGAAGCAGGAAGCAAGGTGCCATCAGAAAGACTGTTTAATTTAGACCAGGAGGGATGAAGAAGGAAATAATTGAGGTCACCATGAGCACTGCTATTCTGGATCTCTTCAGATCTGCAGATGAGAAAAGGGACACTGCACAGAAGTCCATGTCACACGACTGTATATAAAATAGAATAGTGTTGGAACGGTTTAAAAGATAGTGAAATCTCCTTATCTGCTTCATTTCTGTAATGCTTATTCTTTCAATGTAGTCAGATTTGGATTTAAATCTAATGTATTTAAAACCAACTTTTTACAGATACTTGAAAAGGCAGCTGAGATTGCAAGAAACAGTGACAATGCTGCAATGGCGGTGAGCATCATCTAAAAACTATTCTAAAATGAATTTTCTGGGGTTTTTTGTTTCTTATCTTCTGTATCTATCTAGAGATAAATACGTCAACTGCTCCAATTAAAATTCTATTGACTGTGTTTTCTTATATGATTCACTTGGAAATGCCTTAAAATCCATATATATATATATATGCATTTTCCACTATATTTTGGACTTGTCTATATTTTGTCAAAAAGCTTTATGTACTCTATGGATTTGAAACACAGCTAAGATTTACATTAGATCTGGAAAACAATTTAGGATTGGAAGACAAAAATAAGTGTCTGTCTACTTGGCAAATGTGTTTTCTTTTGACTGTTGCAGAAGTATTTTTTTGTTTCTACTTAAAAGGAATAATTATACATATATCTATTAAATGTGCTCACTTGAAAAACAAAGTATATACATCCTAAATGAAAGTGCTCCATGTTGGAGCTGGAAAACAGAAATATTGCCATCTAGTGTCCTTAACTCTAAAGTTTAGTTGCTTTTTCAGAAACTTCTGCACATTGAATTTGGAATCTGTTTTTTGCAGTGCTTATAGCAAGAAATCTGAAAGAAAGGCACAGTTGTCATTCTCGTGTTTTTCAGGAGTTTTATTTGAAGTTTCTCCTGCTCTAGGACTGCTAATATTTGAGCTACCATACAAGAATCTTACTGACTTCATCACACCATTATGCCTTTCCCATTTTCCAGGGTCGAGGTGGTAAGAAGTTTTATGTTGTGCTAAAAGATATAATGGAAAGAGATCCTTTATCTCAGCTTTGTGAAAATGAAATGGATCTCATTTGGACTTTGCGATATGACTGTCGTGAAAATTTCCCACAATCATTGCCAAAACTGCTGCTCTCTTTAAAGTGGAACAAACTTGAAGATGTTGCTCAGGTAAGGGAAAAGACCATGATGGTGGGGGAAAATGCTGGAGTAATCATCAGTAAATAGGATTTCTTTCCCAAGTGTAGCCACTTTGTAATGGTGCTGTTGTATAAACTGGAATTTAGTGTTTGACTTCTGCAGCCTGGACACGTAAAGAACTTACTCTCTCAGAAAAAAACCCCTAAAAACCAAAACCAACATGCATTTCAGATGTCGTCTGAATGATGAGAAAGGCACAGTGGATATTTATACAGACAAATTTTAAAATCTTATGCTCAAATATGCTCTTAAAAGCAAGAATTTCATAGCCTCACAGACTGATCCAGTGTACCCCCATGCTCCAGCACGGTCAGCCTGAGCAGGGCTGTGTCCAGCTGGGTTGAAGATGGCAAGAATTTTTTTATAAGGCTATTCTAAAAAAAAAGTTTGTAAATCAAGATCTGAAATTAAAACTTCTTGTGAAAATTGTTCAATTCCTCAAATACCATAGAACCCCACATCTCAGACTGGGTAATTAATCCTCATTGAGGCAGACAGATGGTTTTTCAAAGAGATGTGATATCCACTAGTGGTACAACACAGATAATTCTCATCATGTGGCTGACCAAACAGTCTCTTTAAAGTACCTTTTAAGGACATGAGGCTGGTGCTGTGATACAAGATACATTTTCAGTAAAATTGTTTTATTTGTTTGCTGTACATATGTGCATGGTTATTTCACTACAATGTAAAGAAGTTGGTGTAGCTGCCTTTTGCTGCTGTATTTACCCAAATAGAATCCAACTCATGGGACACTTTTTGGGAATAGGTTGAACTTTAAGATCGGATATGGCTTATAGTAAGACCATCCCTGTTTGATAGACTGATTTGAAAAGTAATCAAATAACAGGTTTGTGGATTGGTACTGAAACCTTTTAGTCAGATTGTGTACAGAGCAGTTTGGGCCAAACACAGGGTCTGGCCTGAGTTAACATGTACAGCACTTGCTCCATGAGGTGAACCCAGGAGTTGTTTTGGTCTTCCTGACAGAATTCAGTTTTGAATGATGCTCAACTTCTTGCAGATTACTCCACTGAAATACTATTTATGTCTTTCCTTGAATCTCATTTTTAAAATTTTGAATTAACTTTCTATATTTTTGCTGGTTCTGCACCTGATATAAGTAGGTTGTGTAGAAATTGTGATAGTTTTGTTTTGGAGTCTGTGACTGTGTGTGACAAGCAGAGCTGCTGTTTGCATTTTCAATGTTTGTCTTGTGTAATAAGAATGTGATCAGGCTTAGTATTGCTTGCAGTTTCTGTGTCAGTGTTCCTGCTATGAAAATGTTGGTGGCTGCAGTCCTCAACATCGGCACTGGCATCATTGGCCCTTGCTGGTCAATAGATTTTTGAGTGTATATTTTTTGTGGGAATCTGACATCTATGTTTGCAAACACCTTTACTTTTACTTTATATCGTTATGAACTGTGCATATGTTCATACCAATATTTGTCCATGAAAACAGTTAATTGCTCCTTTCCTCCACTTCTGGAGTTGCAGCACAGCTACTGGCTTTGTACTGTGATTTACAGCTTCTTGCCTTCTGAATTTCAGAAAATGGATGAATTAATGCAGAATCTGACCCCAAGGTGTATAAATAGTGTTATGAATGTGCCTGTTCAGTGTGGCTGAGAATGTGAACCTATGTGTCTGTCATACTTGGACTGGAAACATGAGTTGACATGTGACATAGAGTAGAAATAAGTTTTTCACTCTTGTAAAACCATTACAAAATCAGGAGAAAAACAAGATCTTCCCAATCATTCGGATTTTATAAGTTGCTACTTAAACATGAGATACCCTTTCCTACAAATTAGATACTACAGGTTATTTTTGTCATGAGTTATGGCTTATTCCTACGGAAAGAAAAATCTTGTGCTGTTGATTCACTGCATTGATACATTCAGATGTGTTTATTTGGAGGAACGCTGTATATAATAATCTGTATATTAAAAACACTGTCAGCAGGTAGCTGAGACCTTCATTCATTGCAATAAAACCAGTTTATTTTGTGAGACCTCTAAATGTTTTTCTATTTTGTAGTCCAAAATGATGCATTAGTGTATTCTGTAATGTTTTCCCAGCACATTATTGTTATCATTATAGAGATTTTTTATTTGTTTTAATAGCTAACCTGAACAATTTTTTTTTTTTGTTTTGCAATTTAAGCTCATCACTCTTCACAGTGAATGTGAAAAAAGGTTCCATCAGTTGAGGTGGACAAATATTTTTGGTAAAAAAAGACCTCTCAACAAAAACCTTTCTTTTTAAATTCTTAGTAGAAAACTTTCACTGTTACCAACATGGTTATATATTTAAGTGGACTTACAAAACAATTTTATTGAATGCCTGTTTTTAAAAACATATCTGGGGTTACCTAATTTTTGTTTATTGTGCGTTGTGTCTGTGTGAAGAAAGATGTTTTTAAGACTGAAAATTACCTGCATCATTTTAAAGAGTGAGAAACTTAATCAGAAGTGGGTCCAGTCACCCCAAATTATTTCCTCCTTTCTACCCATGCCCTCATGGTATTTGGTCAGCATCGTCTGCTCATTTGAGTGCCTTTCTGGGCAGTGAGACCCACATGTGTCCTTACCTGTCACCTTTTTGTCACAGCTTCAGGCTCTCCTGCAGATCTGGCCCAAGCTGCTGCCCAGAGAGGCCTTGGAGCTGCTGGATTTCAATTACCCCGACCAGTATGTCAGAGAATACGCAGTGGGTTGTTTGAGGCAGATGAGGTATGTAGGGGTTTCTGGGGTGCCAAACTGCATTCTGTTTGCTCACAGGAAAAAACAAGCCTAAGAGGAAAGAGTGAAACATATTGCCTGCCATGAGTAGGTGGCCAGATAAAGCAGTCTGATTTCTAGACTGGCTCATTGGCAGCTGCATAAAACCACCTTATTCTGACACCTTGTAGTCAATGGTGATTATTTTCCATGTTGCAAGAAGAACCAGTGCACCTTTGTCCCAGAGAGGGTTGGGTGTTCATTCCTATCTTGGGCAAAGGGACAGCGAGAAACTGAGAGAAACTTTTTAATAACAAAGGGAGAAATATTCCTGTAGTCAAATACTGTAAAGCCTGACATCCAGCCACCTCCACTCTGTCTCAAGGATTGGCTGTATCATTTAATAGGAATGTAAGCTGTAGCATGTAACAAATACTGAGACAATTCCTGATTTGTTTTTGATTCACAGGAGCCTTCACTCTCTGCAGTTCTTCCCTTATTGCATTTCATTTGCTCTTCACTGTAACCTAGGGCAAGACTTGTGTAACATTATCATTACTATGTATTTCCTGTCCTTGAATTCTGAATTCTCTTTGGTGAATAGTTTAGTGATTAATTTTTTTTTAATGGTCAAGGGTAGACTTTTGGGAGAAAAAAATAAATTATTTTGACTTCTTTCAAATCCAAACAAGCAATTTAGCTGCTGCGCTATCTTAAGAATACATCTGGAGTTATTTCCATCTGGCAATTGCACTGAGTTGTGTATTGTCCTTCTCTGTGTGACGGAAAAATTGGGATATACTCTAGCTATTGAAACAAATCTGTCATTGTTAGGTTTGTCATGTGCACCTGAATTTCTGGAGAATCACTAATCTAGCTAGTCTGTTACTAACTGCTTTTATGTACCTCACTCTAGTGATGAAGAGCTCTCCCAGTATCTTCTCCAGCTTGTGCAAGTCCTGAAGTATGAGCCTTTTCTGGATTGTGCACTCTCCAGATTTCTCCTGGAAAGAGCCCTCGGCAACAGGAGGATAGGACAGATGTTGTTCTGGCATCTGAGGTAGGAGTTTTTTTCCTTTTGTCTTTCTAAAACTCTTGAGCCTAATTGGACTTTTAAATATGATTTCTTGAGGACTTTTCCAAATGAGCCATTATCATAGTGCCCCACAAGTCCTCTTTGTTTCTTTATCTTTGCCATCTGTAAATTAGACCTCTCATTAAAAATAAAGTGGTCTGTAATCTACCCTTCTATGAAAATATTCCAAACTGCATTCGGCTCTGACTACCTGATGAGTTCAGTTTGTAAATACCCTTAGTGTTTGTTTTGGCTGTGGGTGCAGTAAAAGCACAATATTTATACCTCACAGTTGGGAAAAAAATATTATTGTTGCAAGTCTAACAGAAAATAAAAGCTGCTCTATGTGTTCTTGCTACTTTTGATGAGCAGTTTCATGAATGGCAGAAGCCTTGTAGAGTGGACTGGAATAGGTTGATTCTGTCTTTAGAACACAATTAATTTCAATATTTCTAGCTAAAAAGAGCAAGTGTTACATGAAAATGCATTGGAGGATAATTTGCTCTGATATAAAGTTCAGTGGTTTGTTTCAAAGGGTTCTCCTTCAGGCAAATTGAGCTTTTCCCTTACAAAGATTAGAGAACAAGTGGTTTAATGTCAGCCCTGCAGTGACTTCTCAGTGCTGCTCTGAACAAAAGAGGGTCCTGAAACAAGTGTTCAGTCACTACCTCTTGGCATGAGCATTGCTGCCTCCAGAGCAGTCCTGGGCCCTGGAACAAGGCTCATGCATCCAAACTGCCCTGTCCTCATAGTCTTCAGCACAGAAGGGTTCTGGCATTTTTTAGGAAATCTGGTTTTGTGTTTCAACTACATGACTGTGGGGTGTTTTAATATTTGTTTGGGTGGGGGGTGTGTGTGTTTTGTTTTTTTAATGACAGGAACAACAAAGGTCTGTAAATGCTGTGGTCTGATGAGAAGCTTTTCTCCTTGCAGGTCAGAGGTTCACATCCCTGCCGTGTCGGTGCAGTTTGGTTTGATACTGGAAGCTTATTGCAGGGGGAGTGTGGCTCATATGAAGGTGCTGGCTAAACAGGTAAGGACTTCCTATCATCCTGACCCATGCAAGCCTGTAACTCCCACCCTTATTCCATTGCTCCTGTGAGTGTGTTGGCTACCTTGACCGAGTTGGGCAGTGTGGAGAAGAAGGAGGCATGAGTGACACAGGGAATTACAAGGGCTGAGTGGGTGATGGAGCAGCCTCCATGGCACCAATGGCAGCCAGTGCTGTGGGGCCTCAGGGAGCTGGTTGTACAGTGTTCTGACATGTGTGACACACCTTCAGCAGTGTGTGTGTATTCTGGATACAGCAGAGACTCTCTGGATTAACTGAAGAAGTGCTTCTGTTCATCTGACCTTTTTCCCCAGTAGGATTATAGCTTGTTCTAAATTTTACCTGGATTACTCCAGGACAACTTCCTGCAGCTTTGGCTTTTGTTAAAAGGTGATGCAAATCACCCAAATACTCACTTTAGTGTTAATATAGATCTGTCATTTACATACACATGCAAAACAAAGAGAGAACAAAGGAGAGATCTGTTTGCTTTTAAATACCCTAATTAGCATGAGAAGTTTGTTTCTAAAAACACTGATAAGTGTATCAGCAGATCATTAAGAGGCACTCACAAATCATGTTTGAAGCCTCTAATGCAGTTTTAGTGAGTTAATTTAGATTGTGATCATAAAAATATTTGAAAATTATCTCACTCTGGAGTTATTTACTGTATCAGGCCACAGAGATTCACTCAGTGGGTAACTAACTGGTAAGTGAAACTGTGCTTTGGGAGCATGTGGAGCCGGGATGTTCTGTTGTTCTCTGTATTGCTGCAGTGCACAGGATGTGGAAAAGACCATCTCTTCCATGTGTGCTTGTTAACATTGTCAAAATCATGAAAAGAGTAGGTGGTGAAATGCTTTAAGCAATAGACGTAAGGTCAGTAAAGTTTTTGTGCACTTTACAGGAAGCAAATGTCAGTACAATCAAAGAAGGGGCAAAAAAATTCCCAACTGTGCAAACACGGAAGAAATTCAAAGTAGAAATACTTCAAAAAGTTCCTGTTTGTACAACACAGGTTCCATTTTGTTCCCTTGTCACTGATGTTTGTACAGCTCCTAGAATAGTGGAAAAGCAGAGCACTTTTGGTTTTGACAGATGGCTGACCTGGCAGGTCTCCACTGCCCAGTTTTATAATCAAACTCCATACAATTTCCACAGCATCCTGCCTGACAGGGTTCAGTCTGTGGGAGGGGTGAGTTTTGACTCAGCACCTTGTAAGTTAGACTGCAGCTTCCTTGTATAGAAAACAGCTTTCATAATTATTACACTGCTGCTGTTTGCTCTAGAATCTATGTATTGCTCAGCACGTGAACTGTGGCTGGTGCAAACACAGCTGATTAAGAACTATTCGGTCAAAAAGTTGCTTAAATGTAGAAACTGTATTTGTTGTATGTGCTATCTGGGTTTGTTAGCACAGGGCTTTGCTCTGTCAGTGTTACACATTTACATCATCAGTTTCCTTAGAGATTATGTACCAGGAGGAACTTTGCAAAACAGAAGGGGGAAAAGGGGTTAAACCCACCTGTAGTATTGCAAATCATTGCCTTGACTTTTTACACGTTTCTAAGGTAAAACTTCACTTAGCTGAGATGCTATGATTTGGAGCAACTTAGTCAGTTAAAGCTTTTGTCTTATGCCTGACTTCAGCGGGATTTTAGTGACAAACATTTAAGACTGTGCTCTGTGGAAATTGTCTGCAAGTGGTCACACGGCTGTGTCTTGTTGGATGCAATTTAATATGAGCAGTGAAACATCTGCACCCACAGATCATTTCAAGTATTGTCTCAGTTTGTCAGAGTGCGAAATAAGCAGTATTTCTGTTGACTTCAATATGCATAGAGACACCTGTGTTATGTGCTTTGTTGAACAGGCAACTAAAAACTGAACTTTGAGGAAAGAATTTGTGTTAATGTATCATACATTAAATGCCTCATTCATTATTTTGGAAATGTTAAGTAATGTTTTTAAAAGTGAATCAAAGCTTAGGAGTTTTCATCTCATCAGTGTCTCTGTTAATTATGAAAATGGTATTTCTGAAACATGAGTGACTTAATTTCTGTCCGCTATGTCCATTTTTGAAAAGTTGTAGAATTACTAAATACTTGGTTTCATTTTGAAATGGGATTTTGCATTATATTATGTCTCAAATCAGAGCAATAACTTAATGATAAAATATCTTTCAGGTGGAAGCCCTCAATAAAATGAAGACTTTAAATAGTCTAATTAAGCTGAATGCCATGAAGCAAAGCAAAGCAAAAGGAAAAGATGCAATGCATACGTGTTTGAAACAAAATGCTTACAGAGAAGCACTTTCTGACCTCCAGTCTCCTCTAAATCCTTCTGTTATACTTTCAGAACTGCAGTAAGTAAAGAATGAGCACAATTTCACTGTAGCTTTGCATGGAAACAGTAGAGCAGAAACACATCCGTGTCTGAGCTTCTTCTGGCTGCATTGTTCAGCACATGTGCTGCCACAGGGAACTTTTCCTATAGTGACAAAAGGTCTGCTGGGAATCTTGCTGAGGTTAAGGTATCAGTTAAATTAGGAGATTTTTGTGATCCACCATGAAACTTGATGCTCTCTTAGTCAATGCATTACCATGGCTAAATATATTTAAATATAAGCCTAAAAAGTGAATTAGATTGCATTCCTGCTTCTGTTTATAACAGTGAGCACAAAGGCCACGAAAACTTTTCACAACACTTAAAAATAAAGTCTAGAAATTGATGGGGAGGGATATAAAGAAACCAATGTTCTGAAATGAACATGAGTGTGCCTGATTTAAGGAGTAGAGATACATTCACCAGTCACAGTGTCAAATACATTGCACATATAACAAATGTGTGCATAGCTTGGTAAGTGCTCATGGCCATAGCAGCAGAATGAAAGCAGAGAGAGCGTTTAAGTACTTCCAGACTGGAAGTCTTCAAGTTCTCACATGTTCTGAACCATGTTTAGATGTTTTCAGTTGAATTATTCCTATTTGACTAAAACTTCTGTTGTATTTTCTTCTAGTGTTGAGAAGTGTAGATATATGGATTCTAAAATGAAGCCTCTCTGGATAGTATATAACAACAAAATGTTTGGAGGAGATCTTGTAGGGATCATCTTTAAAAATGGTGATGGTAAGCAATGCTAGAAACTTCAAATTTTTCTTTTTCCTTCATCATTGCCATGTTTGCACTTAAACTGTTACTCTGTTTTGCCATAATGTAAACATGGAGTACTCTGATATCAGTAAACAAATTAAGCATCTTCTGACTGAGTTTCAAAGCACAGACATTGCCAGTCAGGATGATATAATTGTGATTAATACCAATTTAACCCTTAGGCTGGGTGAGTATTTTTAGATCCCTTTCTCTGAAGGCCTTGGAAACCTGAGGAAGTTGGTGAGAAACTGAAGCAGCAGTTTCATCTCTCGTTGCAGATCTCCGACAGGACATGTTGACACTCCAGATTCTGCGCTTGATGGACATTCTTTGGAAAGAGGCTGGCCTGGATCTCCGGTAAGGATCTCCTGAGGGCTGCTTTGTTTGGATGGAGGGCCTACTTTCAGAAGTAAAGCTTTCCTGGTTTTAGGAATCTTCTCTATTGTCCCCTTACCACACATCTGCCTGGGTGCCCTGAGGTTTCAGCTGTCACAGCCAAGGTGAACAGGCTGTGGGAAGTGTTACCTTCTCTGCTTCCTGCTGTGAGCAGAGCTCTCATTGCTCTTCACACCAGTGCTTACAGCCACTGTGAACTTCTGCAACTCTGAAGTCACTTTCTCTTGTTGGTAAAACACTGTTTGGATGCCAGAATACATTTTTCCAACCAGAAATGTGTTTGCATCTTCCAAAGTCTCTTGCAAAGCAGCTTCGTTACCTTCATATGCTTGGTAAGGTACACATGACTTCTTTGTAGTAGGAGAGTATTCCAAAAAGCAACAGTTATCAGTCATTGCTCAGTGCTATCACACAACTCTTTAGTACATGGGAAACTTTTCCACCCAAATTTATGGACCAGTTTTAGGTAGTATGATTCTCAAATTCCGATTGCACTTTAGAAAGTAGTCCTAAAGAAGGTACTGGGTGTCACATTATTATAGACCATTTTTAGCCATAAATTAAATTTTGTATGCCTGTGCAAGACCTGTGATCCTGTATTTAATTTTCAAGTGTTGTTTACATGTCTAGAAGTACTTATATCTAAAATTACCTGAATTACTTTATTTAAGTAATTCAGAATTATTTTATTCTCTGAGCTCTTTTCAAATTTTCAGGCATAATCATGGGAACTATATCAGGCATGTAACGTCAGCACAGATAAGTGAATTTAAAAATCTGTTACTTATACTGCTTAAGGAAAAGTGGGAATGTGAATTACAAATTGCTTCAGGAAATGTACATTTGCGATGAGGTGGTTAAGTGTGTGTGAAGTTGAACACTGACTTGAGGAAACCTTTGATAATTTATATCATTACAAATTGACTATGAGGAGACTGATCCAGCATTTGGGGGCAAGGACAGCTTCTGGCAGCTGTGGAATCCCAGATGAGGCATTCTTCAGTAGCTGCCTTCCCAGAAGCTGAGTTTGTGGTTCCAGCCTGGGCCACACACCATGCCTAGCAAACAGGAACAGTGATTAGAGTCATCAAATATGCTTTTCCTGACTAAGGCATTTTTTTTAAACTCAATAAAGGAAAACTAAAAAGTAGCTCTGATGTCCAAGATTTTTCTTAAAACTCTGAGAAGAAAAAAAAAGGAGAAAGGGGAAGTTCCTAGTGAGAATTGAAGTTCTATATTTGGCCTCTTCCATTTATTTGCTTAACTGGGAGCATCTTCCTTCCATTCATCCTCTCATAGTTACCATTATAAAATAAAATCGTGGGACTGAGGCAGGGTTACAATTCAGTGTCTGTTAAAGAGATTAATCAGGCACTTGCCAAGAGGAGGCTCTGAAGTGACCTTCCTTGGAAACAGAATTGGACAAAACAGCACTCTGAGCACCCAGAACATGAGCACACAGCTGTGAGGCTTTGTCATCTCCATGTTATAACCTGCATGTCTCTCAAGAAGAGAACTACAGAATCCATGAAGGACCAGGGGTGGTGATGAGTTCTTTGCCATGTTCCTCAGTCAGGACATGTTGGCTACTTTTTGTTTGGGTGAGAGGCATGGTCTCAGAAAAGTAGTGTCAAAGAGTGGCTGTTGTGAAAAATTCAGTGTCATATGCCCATACGAAAGAGTGCAGTCTTTGCTTCTTGCCCTGTATCATCCTTAGTTTCCCTGAATTATTTCCATTTGTGGATGCACGATGGATTTTGCACTTTTCAGCTTTTTCCACTACAGAGAGTCTGGTAACTCCAGCCAAGTAAAAGCAGGACTTCTCCCTTGTGCCAGCAGTGTCAGAGCAGAAGTTCTTGCTGTTGCCTCTCTCTTTCCATCAGTCATGTTTTGCCCCAGGCAGACTGTACAGCTTCCATGAGGCATGGATCAAATGGCAGCCAATGCATTGCTGTCAGAGCTGGGGACAGGATCAATTCCCTTCTAATTGCACTGTGATCCACACTCAGTTATTTAGCAGTGATTTAAAATGAAATCTTAGCTCAGTCTGTGTCTAAAGCAAGCATGATATTCCCAGTGAGATTTCTCAGCTCTAGACAGGAATGCCAAATATATATTGATTTCGAGAGCTGGAAGAGGAGAAATGTTTGTTTGTTTGTTTAACTGTCAGCTAATTTGTCTGGTGGGTGACAAACAGGGCAGGGGGTGTGTCAAAGGGTGTGTGTGCAGGAGGATGGAACCATGTACTCCTGTAGGTCCTTCATCCTGGGCTCTCACTGTGTGCCCAGCTGAGGAAAACCTGGGGTGCAGGTTGGGTCTGCATCCCAGAACAGAGGCAGCCGTGAGTGCCAAGGGGCAGCACCCCGACAGACACTGACATGTACAGCAGTCTGTCTTGGGTCAGTTCACCTCAAACATCAGTCAAGTAGCAGAGAGAAATGAACAAAGCAAAAAGCATATTTTTCAGTTAATCCCCACCCCTTAATTTCTAAGATAAACTTTTACCTGAGTGTTGAGCAGGAAATAGTTGGCCTATTACAAATACATGTTACAATAGAGAAGCATAACATCTGTCTCCCCAAAGATGCTGTGGGGTCTGTGGTGCTGCACCTCTCAGGAAAATCCTTGCATCAAAAAGTGTTTTGGCTGCTTTACCTGTCTTACAGTGTCAAAGTTGTGTTAATGGACAAACTAGTAAAGTAACAGAAACAGAAAATCATGAAATGGAGGAGTTTGATCGATATCAGGTCATTTTTGCTGTGGTAAATTGTCATAAAGTATTTAAAACTTGGTTATTTTTTGGACAGATATGGGACATTTTTTGTTTCAGTGTCAGTCTATAGTAGATTTTCATTTTCATCTCCATCTCCCTTACACGTGTGAGATCTGAGGTTACACCGCTGTGTATGCATGAAATCAGAGTTCACACACACTGAAAAATGCATTTGTTACAACTCTAAAGAATGTCATCACTTTTAAACTATTGGACCTGAAGTTACACAGAATGTGTTGATAAATCCACCAGTATTTTGTGTGTGTTCGTAAGGACACTGCTTTGGAGAATTAAGCACTTGAAATAAAGAACAGTTTTAAATGAGTGAAGAGAATTTTCTGTCCTGCCCAGGATTGCAATATTGATCTGTCCATGGCTTTTGCTGGCTTTAAAAAGCAGGGAGCATATCCTGCTGACAGATGTTGAAGTCAGAAAGACCAGGATGAGATGGAAAGGGCCCAGAGGATTTGTCCCTAACTTGACTCCTGTCAAACTGCCTCTCTGACAAGGATGTTTTTTCCTCCAGTTGTAAGCGCACAGCCCTCAAGGGGCTGAAGGCTTTCATCATTGCTTGCTTTTGAAGGGGAAGTTGTTGGCCACGTGCCCAGTTCAGCTGTGAGTAGGGTGGGTTGAAATGCCGTGGAAGAAGGCCAGCGTGCACTTTAACCTGGCGAGATTTGGCTCCCACTTGTGGTGTCGTGATAAGGATGGGCAGAGCTTCCTCGTGTGGTGAGCGCCAGTGTGCGGCAATTCCAGAGCCTCCTGCTCCTTGGGAGAGCCACTGCTGTGGGGAGCTGGGCTGGGCTGGGACAGGGATCACAATGGAAATGGGAAGAACATTCCAAATCTGCACTTCTTTTTTGTTGTTTTGAAGTTGAGTGCTCTTGAAATACCCTGTTGGATCTGGTTTTCAGTTCACTTTGTTGCCAGTGGAGAAGAATCTTAGACTATATAGTTACTGCTACTTGTACCACTTCAGTTGTGTTATCCCTGAGGTGGAGAAACTGCTCAGTTCCCTGACAGCAATAAGGCAAAAAAGTTGTGTTTAATTTTGTATGGAATTTTATTTATTTTTCTTCTATGGCTTGGGGTAATAGGCTGTGTCAGTTAAAAGATGTAGTTATGCTTCATGGCAATCAAATTTAATATTTGTTTTATATATAAATACTAATGACAGCTTCACCAGCAGTACTTTATGTATATATATATGTATGTCTGTATGCACAGACATCAGTTTAACACGTCCTACAGTTTTTTTATACAGCTCTGTAAGTCAGTGAGTGCTGGTCTATAGCTTGTGTACTGCAGTGCAGATTTTTGTGGGCATCCCTTCTCTTATACATGGATCATGACCACAATTGAGATAATATTCTTGGCCTGAACTGCGTGGCACAAGAATAGACACCTCGATTTGTGATGCAATGCCTCTGAAAAGTTTGCTGTAAGTTTCCATTGCATACACTGAGCTCTCATCTCATGGGATGTTGCCATTCCATTTAGCTTTTTAAGGACCTGGAGTAAGGATATGTATTGAAAAAAAAAATACATTTATCTATTTAGACACATCTCTCCTCGATTTACATCTTTAGCTGTGTCATACTGTAATGCAGTGATGTTGTTGGAGGTATTTTCACTTGTCACAGTATGTGAATGCACAGATGTGTTCTGAGATACCAGGAGAGTTCCAAGATGTATTCCCATTTTCCATTGGGTTTCTGTGCTTCAATTTAGTAAGAGCTGGAAAACATTCTTCATGTTAATATTTAGAAGAATTTCTAGCATTTTCATTTGAAGTAGGAAGAAGATGGAAAAGGATAAGATCCTCTTTTCCAGTTTCAGCAATAATTTATCGGGAATGAACTGGAGTGAGTCAGTGTCTCTCCAGGCAAGAATTCACAAATGCAGGCATGGCGCTCCCTCTGTGGGTCGTCCTGGGAAATTACAAGTAACGGGATTCCCGAGTATAAGAGGAAAATCGGGCTTTTTAAAATTTCTCTCTTTTTTTTGCATATATGTACATAATAGGAAAAATGAATGTTTTAAATGTATTGCTGTTCTTTTACCTTAACAAGCAATTCCTGTATATTAATGTTAGAGTGTTCAAGTGAGTATTTAGCTGCCTCAAAAAATTGATGCACTAAAAATACACTTTGCTGTTTTAGATTCTAACATGATTCTGTGTTTCATTTCAGGATATTGCCATATGGCTGTTTAGCAACTGGAGATCACTCTGGCCTTATTGAGGCTGTTTCTAGTTCAGAAACCATTGCTGACATTCAGTTAAACAGCAGCAATGTTGCTGCAGCTGCTGCCTTCAACAAGGATGCCCTCTTGAACTGGCTAAAGGAATACAATTTAGGGTAATTTCTACAGTTATTCTCTCTCAGCTGTAGGATAAGCTACAAAATTCCTCTTAAGTTTCTCCTTCAATGTTTAGGAAGGTGTGGGTTTTGCTAATTGTTGTTCTAGTATGTCAAATTCTGACTGAGATTCATGGTCCCCTTGGGCCTGGCATTTGCAGCATTTTGACTGTGTGTTGTTGAGTAAGTTACATTACATTTGGCAACATAAACCCAAGAAAACTACAGTGGTCTTGAGCCTTGATGTTGCCTTTCACATTGCTTATTCTCCATAGCTACTTCTACAGTATTTTTTCTCAAGTACTTCTGGTTTTACAGCATCCTGATGGACTTCTGGTTCAATCAAGTAAAAATCCTTTTTGAGGTCAAGGCATGACCTGAATTTCAGTAGTGTGCACTAACAAAATTTTCTTTGTGGTTACAGAGAGGACTTGGATCGAGCCATTGAAGAATTTACTCTGTCTTGTGCTGGCTACTGTGTAGCTACATATGTACTGGGAATTGGTGACAGACACAGTGACAACATCATGGTCAGGAAAAACGGGCAGGTAAAAATCCCTTCTGTAGACAGAATGACTTTGGTGTCTCTGGTGTGCAAGAGTTATCTTGAGAACTTGTAATTTCTTTAGTGCCTTGGTGAAATGAAAGCCACACATGGTTAGAACTGATGTCTGTGGTTCACTGAGACCTGGGGAGAGCTTCAAGGAAAGGAAATGTAATGCTGGTGGAAGGACAGAGTGCTGGTGCCTGTTCTGTCAGCAATTCTGTATGGAGAGAGGCTGTTCTGTAGAGCTGCTTCAGAACATCCAAGAGGTCTTTTAATGGTTCAGATTTATTGAATAAAAGTCTTAGAGTATCTTGCAAAATACCACCCTTATAAATCCATTAATTGCATTTTGGAGCAGTGTAGTGTCCCTCAAATGAGTCTCTACAGCTCAGCCCTGCAGAAATGCTCAGTGTGGAACTCAGTACCAGCACAATGCTGTGCACTCAGAACCTGGCTCAGTTCTTTGATATGTACTTTCTTCATTGTTACTCTGTACTGTAACTTGCCTGATTTAATTGAAATTATTCCACCTATAAAACTAGCAAGGGTTGTAATTTTTTTGAGAGTTTTACAGACATTTGGAGAATTCTTTTAAGTTTGTACCTCCTGGAAGAAGCTGAAATGCCCTTATCTTTGATTCTAATGGGGGAACTGTCTCAGGTTCCTTGAGATTAAATTAGTTCTGCCATCTTTGCCTCTGTGTAGGCAGGCCTTGGGTATGATGTTGAGCCTCATGGGCTCATCCTTGGGCTCATTTTTCTGTCTGATTCTGCCACCAAGATGTGTAGTGGCAGCAGCAGCAGCTTAAACCTGAAAGAATCTTTTGCACACTGATTTGCTGCAGTGGTCACTCATAAGAGCATGAGTGTTATAACTGACTTTAAATCTTGAAATGTTTTAGAACTAAATACTCCCAAAGGATTGAAACCATGGACTGTTGAGAATCACATTAGGAGTTAACTGTTTCTCATACCAGCATTCCGTAGAGATATCAGAAAAGCGACATATTTCACTGGAGAAGTTAATTTTCACTTGGTTTTTTTGTTTTTGTTTAGCTCTTTCACATAGATTTTGGGCATATTCTTGGAAACTTCAAGTCCAAGTTTGGCATTAAAAGGGAACGGGTACCATTCATACTCACCTATGATTTCATTCATGTTATTCAACAAGGAAAAACAGGGAACACAGAAAAATTTGGTCGGTGAGTGTTATTTTGATCTATTTGTAATTGAGATGATAATTTCCAGCATACCAGAACCTATCTGGGTTTGGTTTGCTCATTTGCACTTGTGTGGAAGTGTGCCAACACACATTTACAGGACTGTCTGTTGTTCTCCCTGAGCTGGAATGTCCACAGATCGCAACAGAACCAGAAGCTGCAGCTCTGTATTGCTTTAGATCTCCAAGAGCAGGAGGTGCAGGTTCTGCTGGGCTCAGCTCTTTGCCTTCAGCAGCTCTGGGCTCTCGGCAGGGCTGCCAAGCTGTTGTTGAAGCAAGGTGCAGCATTGCCCTTAGGAACAGGCTCCCTTCTGCCCTTCCCATCCATCAGGGCCTGTTCACTGTGCTATCCCATCCTGGCCTTGCTGGGATGTTTGGCATAAAGAGCCACGTGCTCATATCCATCAGCCCTGGCAGTCGGTTTCAGTTTTTTAAAGCCAGTTTTAAAATCTAAACCATGGAAGGAATTAGAGACAACAGAGTTTAGAGACAGGCTGGATTGGTACAGAGGGATTGCTGTCGCGCTTTGGCTTTTCCACTGCACCCACCCGTGAAGGATCATCAGGGCATGTCACCTAACAAATTCTCAGGGAGGTGGGACACTGCCATGACCTCTGGCACTTCTGTTCTTTCTGGAGAACAGCTGCTGGTGGTGTTTTGCACCAAGGGCTTGGTGGAGAGACATGGGATATGTTTGTGAGAATGCACTGGGGGTTCTGCAGACACCTCTGTCCTTTCTGTTGCTGCACTCCCACAGTCTGTATTTCTTAGAGAAGATAACAAATTGTGGCAGTGGTTGCATACATTTCCATCTGTGTAAGCTCTGCCATGTTGTGCTTCTGGTTGGATACAGGTTCCGGCAGTACTGTGAGGAAGCCTACCTGATCCTGCGCAAGCATGGGAACCTATTTATTACCCTCTTTGCACTGATGTTGACTGCAGGGCTGCCAGAGCTGACCTCTGTCAAGGACATCCAGTATCTCAAGGTAAAGTAAGATCTACAGCTCAGCACGATTGGCATTTTTCCAGGATGTCAATTTTTGATTCCAAGATTAATACATTTTAATTGTTTTCCATTTGTGTCAAGATTCCACTCTGTCCTCAAAGCTTTCTTTTTCAGCTCTGTAGAACAAGGTCTGTAGTCAGTCCTAGTGCTCAAATGATGAGTTCAGGATCCCTGTGTCTTAAATGGAATCATCTCAGGGATGTTTTACATCTTGGCTCATGCACAAGCATAGACCTGTAAAGGTGAAAATTATTTACTTCATTCTTTTTCAGTTTTATCTTTAAACCCAGAAAGATGTATTATTTAAACCAACTGATGTATTGCTCAATGAATAGTAAGTGAAAAAGTCTCAAACCAGAATAAAACAGACTTGAGGCTTGTGTTAAAAGGTGAAGGAGGCTTTAATTGTGTTTTTTACAATTCCTAACAGTACTTGTTTTCCTGTTGTCTTAGGACTCCCTTGCCTTAGGGAAGAGTGAGGAAGAAGCACTAAAACAGTTTAAGCAAAAGTTTGATGAAGCTCTGCGGGAAAGTTGGACTACTAAAGTGAACTGGATGGCTCACACTGTTAGAAAAGACTACAGGTCCTAGAAGATTCTGGCATTTGCACTAAGCTGAAGGTTACCTTGATAAGTGTTTGTAAAGGGTTTCTGTCATATGGACCAACAAACTTCAGGAAGCATTGGGACAATGCTCTTGGGCACATGGTGGTTCTTGGGGAGTCCCACGGAGGGCCAGGAGTTGGACTCTGATCCTCATGGGTCCCTTCCAGCTCAGCACATGCTATGATCCCATGAACTGATTCAAAACAAGAAAGGAAACAACGACAAAACAAATGGACTGAAATAATCCCTGAGTCTTTTGCACTCTGCTTCTGAATGCTTGATTCCAAGATTGTCTACAATTAGTGAACATCCTGGATAATCAGTTCCTGCTGACTTTGCACGCTGAGAGCTACTAGGCATTTTAAAAAATTCTTTGGTACTTTATGGAGGTGTAAATATTTGTTTTTTACGTTAGGGTAATGTGCTCTAACATATCCTCAGGAGGTTTGAAGACCTCTGACAGAACTGTTCTTTGTTTAAAGTTAGGACTTGAAGAGTACATTTTTTTTTATATCCTAATCTGGCTAAAAATGAGTGTATTGTGTATATTTTTCATATGACCTCTGCCCTACTGGCACAGATGCATTAATTCTACTGTAAATAGCAACCATGGTATCACTGTACTGCAGGGAGCTGCTCCATGACTCGTGCTGCTGCCCAAGGAAGGGTGGGTGTTTGGAGGGTGAGGGGAGACCTCTGAGAATGAGGCAGCATCCAGATGTTCAGGGTTGCACAACTTTGTTCCTCTGACTTAACACACAAAAGAAGCCTTTCAGAATGAGGAAGGTTAGGCCAATTCCAAACGTGCCTGAGAATCCCTCGATGGTTCCAGCCTCCCACTCAGCCACTGGGGCTTTGCCTTCAGCTCCCAGAGGGGCACAGTTTGGTTTGGTTTTAGCAAGAACCTCCTTCCAGCCTTACACGGAAATTCAGATCTCAGATCAGTCGTTCCCTGCAAAATGTACTGACTTATGTAAGGGATGTCTTCATTAAATATATTACACAAAGTGATTTTTAGAGCATACATACCAAAAACCCGAAATGTTTGGAAAAGCAAGTGTTTATGGGAAAAGATCATTCCACAGAACACCAATGCAAAGTCATTGATCTTTTCTCTCTGTATTTATTAAAAGCTTGCAGTAATGTTGCTTTACCAAGATATATATGTTGAAGATGGTTGCTGAAGAAACTGGATTTGTTTTAATTTATTTAGTGAGGTACCAGGCTTTTAGGTGCTTAAATGGAGAGCAAATTTGTTATGTGCAATAGGGAACTGCTGGTTAAAAGATGTAACAAACTGTTCCTGAACATCAGCAAGAGAGGTTTTAACTACTGCTTGTTCTCCAACGAACACTGGTAGCTCTTGATTCTTGTGGACATTTGAAAGAGAATTAAACATATATATTTACTTTTTGACTAAACAGTTGTTCTGCATAGAAAAGTTGGATTATGTAGGAATTTAATTAAAGTTGGTTTTACTTTGTTGAGAGTGTTTTATTTTGGTTGTCTTGGGGTTTTCTTGTTTCTTTTAGAGGTTAAGAGCCTGTGTGGAGTTAGGGTGGCATTCTGTGTGGGCATTGATTCTCTTGTCCTCACCCTTTGGGCTTATCTGTCTGAAAAGACTTCTGCTTCTAGAATATTCTGAAAGTGACAAGTGGTATATTGGTTGATTTTGTTTGGTTTAGTTGTTTGGGGTTTTTTTCTATATGATATAGTAGCATTTAAAGTGTGCTATGTCCTTTTTTTTAAAATTCTTTCTATAGCAGATGGCAGGAAAGTTAAAAAGAAACTATGTTGCAGGTGAGAGCTCTGAAAACTGTAATTTCATCCTCAGATAATTCCCAGCATATGAATTTGCATAAGGAGTTGTTCCTGGACACATTGTGTTTTTCTGTGAGACAGAGTACTTGGACACCTCTGGTCTTGCTGAGGGAGACATCACCTTTCCCAGAACTTTGAGATGAAGTTGGCAAGTGCACCTTGGCTGCCTGGGGTTGTTGTGCATGGAATCTGAGAGGAGGGAGCACAATGGCATCTTTATTTCCTTTATTTCTGCAGCTAAAAAGGCAACTCAGCTCCATGTTCCACCCCAGACTTTCTGTAAGGCTTGGAGCAGGTGGTTCAAGTCTTTGCCTGCAGCTCCCCTCTGCAAACCTGCAGGTGAGAGCATTGACCTCTGGATGCAGGAACACTTTCCCTCCCTCCTGTACCACTGGGATTTCTGCACAGTGAAGACATTTTGTCTTCATCTTTTGAGAGATGATTAGGAAATGCTACTTCTGTTCAGGATTTGTGTTGATTAATAGCCCTTGAATGGCTGTGTTGTGTTTGGTGGTCTTCACCTTCTCTATGTTTACTCTTGGCAATTAATTAACAAGAATGGGGAAAGAAAGAGCTGTTAAATGGTCTAGTTTTGTGTTTGGCAGCAAAGACAAGGATGCATTTTCCTTGTGTGCATCGATCTTGATCTTCAAATAGCTGAGAAGAGATCCCATCTCACGGGAATGCTTTCCGAGCTGACCTTGCAGGGCTGAACCTGACAGGAAGCAGCATTTACCAGGTCACCACAATTAATTTTGTGATACCTTCATGTTAAGTCTTGAGCAGAGTCCTGCTTTGCTGAATTGTATTAGTAAAGAGATCACCACTTTCCCTGGTTTTCATCACACTTGCTACAGCCTGTGGCATACAGACTTCCATTAAGAAAACAAATAAATAAATTAACTGCATTGTGAAAAGTCAAAGGAGAGAGAGAGTTTGTCATCCAAGAGAAGACTGGAATTTTGGTACATCAGTCCATTGATTATTTCTGTACTTACCTTCCAGTACCCAGCTCTAGTACTAAAATGGTAGGTAAATTAGGGCTGATTCAGATCATACTGTTTTAGACCATTTTCAGAATTCAGAAGTCATTAAATGGTAAGGTTATAGTAAGAGAATTTAAACATTTTTGTGTTGAACTTTCAGTTCACATGGTCTCATGTTATGTTAATTACCTTTCTTTCTACATGTCCACTGGAAAAATGAGTTTTCTTTCTCAGGGCCTTCATTGTATCTGGCAGAAGGAAAAGCTGCCCAGGTTGCTTTAAAAACCACAGCTGAAATTGGGTGTATGCATTTTGTAAATTATGCTTATTTGTTCTGGTTTATTATTGATTGCATGATTACCTAATGGGTTTGCTTTCTTTACCTTTAGTCACTTGATTTGTGACAAATGGTGACAACTGCTGCTTTTACACTCCTGCTTGTCTTGTGTTGGACTTCTAGGGAAAGAGCTCCCATGGATTTGCCCCTCAGCTGTGGAGTTGCTTCCTTTCCCTTTCATGCTTGTATTGGTTGTTTTGGCAATGGTGAGTTGATTGTCAAGTCACTCACATTCCAGCAAATGCCTTGGATGGAGCCCATTCCTGTATTTAATATAATAGAGTCCAATATTCCTCTTTAATCTTCTAGAGCTATTGAAATCAGATAATTAAATAGTAGAGGCTCTTAATAATAGATATGTCAGGCTACATCATAGCTTTATTCTGTAGGATTTCAAGCCCAAATCTTTTAAATGTGTAATCAGTGTTTCTATTATTATTCTCTCACAATATAGTGTAATAATGTAATTATGTATCTGAGCTAGCTTTAAAATCTAAACCTGAAATCCTCTGCTAACATATAATAATTTTAAAAATTATTGTCTGGCATGACACTGCCAAGAGCTGAGGGAGTGGAGCTGTTCTGGTGGTTGGGTGTCAGTAGGTGCTGCCAGAGGAGGGGACAATGCCCTATTGCTCTTTGGCCTCACTGTTTGCATGGGGCTGTGGAGTTTTATAGACAAAAGGGCCTCATTGTGGAGTGGCTGATGAGATAAAAGCCAGGCTAAGCTCAAGGTAGAGGTTCTATTGCCTGACCTCGATGCCACACACGTTAGCCCACGTGTGGGAGGAACAAACACAGTTGCAAGCAGATCTCCACAGCAAATTTTGGTACCAATCCAGGACAGGTGCAGTGATTTAACAGCTGCTGAGAAAACAAGTATGATACTGTCTGTGCTGCTTTAGTGCATAATGAAAATGTTGTGGTTATTCTCCCCAAACATGACTTCATGACTGACAGAGGAGAGGGGAGGTGCTCCTGCCAGTGCTGAGCAGGAAATTGATTCACCCTGCCTGTGTTACCAGCTGCCCTTCAAACAGCACAGCACAACAGCATTAATCGAGACAAGAGAAAGCTGCTCTCTAATGAGCTGGGTTTGCACACTGCTGCTACTTGGATGCCTTTCCAGCATAATAGCCCACATGATGAGCCTTTAGCAAGCCACAACAGAAATCCTACCAGGCAGATGCTGATAGAACTTTATTTGTTCTGTCCCCTCTGGAACACTTGGCTAAAGGCTCAATCATGGGACCTTTTTGAGCTGATTTCACTGTATGGGACTGTAGGATTTAAAATAATGCTGTTTTGATGAGCTTGTCCTTCATCTTTTCAGTCTCTCACTGCTCTTCCTCAGGTGATTGTCTGGTGAAGTCTCCTCTGGATTGCCTGATGAAGAGCAATAGGGATGAATATACATTTCTTAAGTAATGGCATAAGTAAGTAATTTCTTTCCTTACGCTTAGGAAAGCTGTGAAAGATCCCAGTTTAAGAAAAGCAGTCCCAGAGAAATGGAAAAGGTTAATTCTGGTTTGCCAGGCACCATTCAGCTTTTATGAAGCAGAAGAACAGAAGTGACCATCAAACACCATGGAAATGGGGTTTTGGAGGAATTAAGGCCCTTGTAGAACAAGGATGTTCATGAGATCTAATTTTTGGCTTTAGAGGTCTGCATTTGGGCAGGAAGTCTGGGCACTTGCTCGAAGTGTGCAGAACCAGTGAAGTCTGGGCAGAAGGGAGGAGTCTGGTAGTGGTTCATTCCAGTTTGTGAACCTGCCTAAGGCTTTCTCCTACATAAGGTACCTAATGGGCTTTGTCCTGGGAGCTTTCAGCAGCTCAGTCTAGTTTCTGAAATGGTCTCTGTACCACTTGCATAAGGAGCATTGAGTATTTGACATTCCACAAAGGGAGCTGAGCAGTATTGTTCAAGGCTCTCTGGAGCACAGGAATGTTGTATATGTGGCTCTGAATTCCTCGTCTTGAAACTGTTTTCTGGGTGTTGGAAACAAAACATGAGAATAGATGGCATAGCTCAGTCAAAGTATTCCCTGGGGATAGAAAAAAAAACCCACCTGAATTCCAGTCACCTTACCTAACATTCATTCGAACAAAAATGGAACAGCTCCAAAAGAGGAGTGGGAAGGACAGAGAAAGTCCTTTTACCCATGGACTTGTGATTTTTGAATTTAGGAAAAGGAGAGATGAAACAAAGGCCCAAACTTCCTAGACTGTGTTCTGCTTGGCTAAATAGAAGAGCCCTTAGTATTAATGGGAGTGGGAGACTAAGTCTGTTTAGCCTGATCCCTACCAAAATGCAAGGAATTAATCCTGCAAATAGCTTTGTGCCCGTTGGCATGGGAGGAAAAGTTGCATGCTGCTACACTTGGGATAATCTGTTCCAGAGGCTACTTCCAGCCTTCACCTGTATTTAGGAATTCCAGAGTAGTAAATAGGCTTGTGTATGCCAGGACCTTAATGCCTCCCACCCCTACCAGAGAGCCTTGGCCTGTTATCTGGAGCTACACTACACTGTTTTAAGAACTGCTTAAAAATACAGGTTTGGGTTTAAGAACCCAAAGAAGGCTTAAATACTTTGTGAGTTGTGATTATTGTTGCTCTTTTTAAGGTAAGGTTCTGGATCACAAATGAGATGCTGAAAGCCTGTGAAAGTTTGGAAATTCTAGAAGGGAATTTGTATGTGACCTGCAATCCTTGTGGCCAGGACAGCTTTTAGAAGCCCCTTTCCCCCATAAAGTTGTATATCTTAGCTAGTTAATTTAAAAATAAAGCATTTAATATTCCAGACCACAAACAACACTGAAGCAAACAAAGGTATTGCAAGTGTAATGCACCTAGTGGTTCTGCATGTCATAGTCACGCTTGCTTTTGCAGCTCAGTGGGATAATCTTGTTTCCTTGAGAGGAAAAGGAAAGCTCTAGAGAGTATTTCTGAAACAATTCCCTGTCCTTAACAGCTGAGACATTTTTAGGTTACAGATCTTTCTTTGCAGGGTTTTTGCAGGTTAAATGAGTGCATGTGCTACATACAGACTGAACTATGGAGCGGCTGCGGTTGCTGAGGCTGCACAGAGCTTGCACAGGCCCAGGATCCCGTCATCCTGCTGGATCCCAGCTTTAGCCTTTGGGATGGGGTCAGGTACTGGCAGGGCCCCCACACCAAAGCTTCCATCACCTGCCCACAGTCACCAGAGCAGGGCTGTGACCCCTCCCGTGTCATAGTGGTCGAGCAGGCTGTGGGCGATGAAGCCGCGCTCTGAGTGCAGGGTGCCGCATTTCCGGCACAGCAGGATTTCGCATTTCGGGCACATCTTCCCGGAGTGCGGCTGCCTCAGAGAACACACTTCCTCCCGCGCCGGCTTCAGCCTCTTGGAACCTTTCCTGTGTAAACATCTCCGCTTGTCTTCTGAAAGCTGGCTTCTTCCCTGAGGGCTGGAACAGTCACAAAGAGAGGTGACAAGTTCAGCCCGTGCGCTTCCCAGATGGATGAGGGCAGCAGAAGCAATTAGTGTGTGATTTATGAACCCTTCCAGAGGCTGTACCTGTGACACACTAGGAGTGGGTGCAGTGTGTGGTCACCTGAAAAAAACAGGGATGGACAGAGAAAAGGAGAGTCTGGCTCTGGTACAGTAGGGCAGTGACAAACCATTAGTTTTAGAACACAGAATTATTAAAGAATTTTAATCATTGAAACAAAACCATAGAAGAGTGGTGTCAGCTAATGGGGCAGGAGCTTTAATATGCAACCCTTCTCTGGATGATTGTGGCACAAGCAGTGTGGCTAGCACAGGTCCTTCCCGTGGGAACATTTTGCTATATTTCATAAACAAGATAAAGTTTGGATGTTTTGCAAACAACGTCTCCGGATTAGGTCAGTTCGGGCTTGGCCAATTGGGCCTAGGGGGAGGTCTCGGGCTGACCAATCTGGGGCACCTCTGTAAACTCTATATATATGGAATTCAAAACAATAAAGCTCTCTTCTCTCTTTCCTTGTCTGAGACCTTGGGTCATTCCTCAGCTAGCGCTCAACAGCGACAAAGCGGCGTTTGCATGAAGACAAATTCCATACAGCTCTGTGTATCTGACCATCATAAAGGTTCTTTTTCCACTAGAGTACACGAGCAATGCACACTAATGCTGGCCAGTAGATAAGCCCTGTATTGCACTGGCCTTGAACAGAGATGGAAGAGCTGAAAGGAAAGCTCTCCTTACCAAATGATACACCCTTCTACTCTACATAATTCCTTACAAGAGCTCACAAATCAGTGCTAAACTGTAGAGATGATCTGATCTGGCTACACCACTGTGAAAGTTCTGTAAGTCCTGATGGCTTGAATGCATTTCAAAACTGTTGCCATGCAATGTGTCTGTAGAAATATATCCAGTAAAGTCTGAAGGCTGACTCTGTCTCCATTAATGTGGGAGCACCATGCAAGGTTACTAGATTACTGTTCAATTTTTAAAGTTTTTTTTCTTTTAGCTCAAACTGGGGAAAATTCATATTTATCACTTACAAATAAGGATCAATATTCAGAAACCATGGTTTTACTGCTTCAGTTGTATTTGTCTGCCTCTTGAATGCATTCTTCAGTTAAATTATGAACAACAGAGAACATTCACAGCAGTAATTCACTTCTTAAATGCTCAACTATGTTTCTAGTCCAGCTCCTCAGCAGTGCTGCAAGAAAAATCCCAAACCCAAGCCCTTGGTATTAGTTGTGCTGCAATTAGATCAGTCTGAGGCAAGTCTGTCTCTGAGGTTCATTTCTTGTTAGTGTGTTTGAATCTTCTGTGGAGCCTGTAACCAGCTGCTGTGGCCATCAAGGCTAATGCAGTTAGCTGAGTAATTGTGGAGACTTGCGTGCACTTCCTGCTAAGACGGTAATTTCATGATAATTATCAAAGACAGACCCCTTTTAGGAGATCTGTAGGGAAAACAGCTCTTGGATGAGAAAAGACACTTTTTGAAACCCCCCCAATCTTAGCATGATGCATACTCTCAGTTTACTTCATGTTAAGGAAGAATAGTACCAAGGAGAAAGACCCAAGAAGAGAATTTCAAATCACAGAAGAATGATTAAAATAACTGAAAACTAATACATGTACAAAGCAGTAAGCTCAAAATCACTTTTGCCTCTGCTTATTTTGATTTAAAATATGAATAGTTATTATTTGTCTTTTTCGGTTTTTTCCCTTTTTCTCCTTATAACTGAAAAGAGTAAATATACAGGTGTTATTGTAGGAGCACAAGCAATCATTATGCTCTGGTTCAAGAAATTTAGTACCACTAACTGTTAAAAAGTGATTTTGGCTGCTGCCCATACACTGATACTTTCTATTGCACCTTAGAGTCACATCTTTGGTGCAACAAAAACTGCAGCAAAGTTACAGCTGGAAAGAGTGTCCTGGGTTGTCCCAGTGGCAGTGCTGGTGTGTACCTGAAGAAACAGAGAAGCTGCCCCTCCAAATCTCTTGCTAGAAGCACAGGGAAATGGATATAAGAGAATCACACAGACACACAAGGCTTGGAGAAGTTAATTTCATCTCTACTGCTGCCAATGTCTTACTAGCTTTTAGCTCGAGTACCAGTAACTGTTTCCTTGTGTGTGAAACAGTTAATACAGCAGAGGTAACAAAGGCGTCTATGGCTCTTCCAAAGCTGCTCTGAAAATACTTAGAACATCTCTTGTTTGAAAATGTATGCAAAATATCATCTTGGATGTACTTACAATTTATTCTTAGGAGACCCAGAGAAAAGGCTCAATCCAGAAAATCTCTTCTTAAACAGCCGCTCTCGCTTTTTTTCGGCTGTGCTTCCCATCTCCAGTGCTTCCTTCTGTGAGTTCCTTCTTTCCTTTGTGCCAGCTCATTTTATCTGTCATAACAACAGCACCTGCTTAGCTGAAAAGAGAAGTCTGAGTAGCTGTTTGGAAGCCTCTCCTTTGCTGTGTTGTACCTGGTGAAGTCTGGATCTGTTACTCTACAAACCTGGGAAGGTCCTGGTAGCACAGGAGTTCAGTCGAGATCAGTGGGCAGCCGCTTTCCATCAGATGAAGCAAATACCTGCTCTGAAAAATCCTGCAGGCACAAAGTGAATACCTGCTCTGAAAAATCCTGCAGGCACAAAGTGACTCTGGATAGTCTTGCTTTATTCCACATAATTATGGAAAGCAGGCTTGGACATTAAATATAATGAATATTTCCCTCTGGATGCTCTCTCTCGTGATTAAGGAGTTCCTTAAACCAAAAGTAGAGGCGGCTTGTTTGATACAAGCAAAGAGCCAGGAGCCAGGGAAACAGCTTCGTGCAGAGAACAGGAGCAGTGAAATAAATGTGAGATGGAACAAACACGGCTAGGCAAAAACCAGAGCCCTGAAAAGATGAAGAACCAACTGGAGATTTTAGTTAAGGCTTGGCAATTGTTTCCTTTTTCTTTTGATAAAGCAGTTGATTAGCCTGCATTTCCGCGTTGCAATGCTGTGTCTCCAAGAGTTACCCCTTTGGCCTCTCTGATCGAATTAGTCCTTCTGCTCTACATTTGATATTTGCTAATTGCATTAACTTTTGGTTGCTTGACTTGAAGGGTCATGTTCACCCCCTCCTCTGTCTGTTTTCTTGTTCCTGCCTGCTACTAACATTTTCCACAAATCTTCTGAAACAAATCACACAAAGGCTGTAGGCTTAAAAACAAAATTGGCAACCATGTTTAACTTTTCAGCTTTTGCTCTTCATCTCTTCCCCCCCGCCCCCAAGTTCCTCCTTCCCCCTCAGCCCCTCCCAGCCTTTGAAGTAAACTTCCCCATGCTCAGTTCTTACCATAGGACTACACACAGCCAGGAGGGACTGGGCCTCAGAGTGCAAATGCTTTGCAGGATCACACCTGTGAACAGTTTTTCGTCGTGTTACAATAGTTTACCAAAATTATATAGTGATACACATTAGCAAGGAACTGTAAATGCCTTGAAGGGATGTACAGTGTCACATCTGGCTACTCAGGCTGGATAATGAGACACACAGTGTGTCAACAGAACACAGGTAAGCTGGACCTGTATATCCCACAGAAATGGCCAAAAATACAATTTATGAAAGGAATTACAAACAGTTCACTGGCCTGTAAAGGGAAAGTAAACACTAAAACAGTAATATGCGATGAAGGAATGAATAGAAGTTCTAAGTGAAAGAAAATTACACACCCCACAATTACAGACTTGAGGTTTTAATTTGTGACAAAATAATCTGCAATTTCAAGACCCATCTCAGCACATAGTGGTGCTGAGATGAAGCTCTGCAGAACAGGACAACCTGTGGCTAATAAAATCAGCAACTGGGCAGGCAGGCATCAGCCTTCCTTCTGAGAAGGGAGCGGCAAAGGCAGGGTCTTTCAGTACCAATTCTGCTTGTCTAAAAAGTCAGCAGAAGAAAATGAGCCATTGAAAATAAAGATGTAAAACTTGGTGACAAAAGATTGAAGATACTCAGAACAGATTTTTTCTTAATCCTTTTAGACAATAGTTTTTGAAAATTTGTACTTTGGACATGTATAGCATTTCATTTCTCTTTTAAAGATTAATTTGTCTTGCTATGTTTAGTTTCCAGTGTAATAAATTTATATGGTTTAGAGGGAATTCCTCCTATACTTTGTTTAAATGCATTGCCAGATCAGAAGATTTGAAAACACAGCATTTGAATAATTGACTTATTTGCCTTGCTTTTCTTTTCTGCTTAAATCTTGTGGAACTTAATTACCATTGCTTTCTATATACCAATTAACTGCTCTCACCTTTCTTATTTAGAACTAATAGTGTTGTTTTGTTTTGTGAGCCAAAGTAATCAATACGTGTTCCTGTGGCTAGCCCTGAGATTTATACTCTATTATATGGGCAGTCCATAAACCTGTAGATTACATAATGACTCTTCTAAATGGGGATCCTAGTTGCAGATGTGTGAGAAAGTACATTTTTTCAGATGAAGATAATTTAACAGTAGTAGACAATGTTTTCAGAAACCTCAGTGCTGTATCTACACAATATCCCTAGTTAATTATAAGTAAGGTCTAGTTACCTGCAAGACTCCAGATACCAAAATTGATTTCCACTGATGATGGTTGTTGATGGCTTTCATTCCTGAACATCCTGAGCAGTGTATTGGTGGCTCAGAAACTGCCTTCATATATAAAATTTTACTTCAGGACAAAATACCAATTATGGATGGGGTAAAACCCCAACACCAACAATTTAAAAAGCAGGATTTCCATACCCAGGATGGGCAGGCTAAAGATGCAGGAAGTTGTTTTCCAACAGTGGAGCATTTCCACAGCCATCCCTCCAATTGTACCAGCCCCAATCCAGCTGTCATTATTATACCAAATAGAATGAGAGGCAAAATCTTTGTGGCAGTGCAAACACACAGAGCAAAAGATGCCAGACAGGAAAGATGGTCTGGAGAGGGGAAAGTACCTGAAGAGCAACTGGGGTACAATTCCTCTGTGTCCCCAGGATGCAGATTTTCTGATGAGATTTAAGCTGTTTGAGTAAACTCTGGTCATATTCTTTTTGCCACCACAGGGTGTCTCTGCATCTCTTCTAACACCAAGGACTGGTAGCCTTTAATGGCAGTCTGCAAGCTCCAGGGAATGTAGGGTTAAAGGAAAATGTCCCCCAGTGTAGCTGTGAATTGTCTTTAAGATCACGAGTGTTCTTGGATTGGAATGGTGATGCTTTCATTACCTGGTAGGAAATTCTTCTTTAGCAGCTATAGAGCAATGATGTTTAATTTAGTTTTGAGAACTCTCTGGTACCACCCTGATGGAAGCCATGGCCATATGATGTGGGGCACAGCTGTATCTTCAACTCATTCAGCACTATGCTCACAAGGTCTGAAATATTTTCTCTGTAGTGGAACACTTCCACTAGATTTCTAATTTTTAAAAATTAGATTTCTAATTTTTCTGACTGCCATTTCACCTTCATGCTTGTGTGGGTATTTTCTGTTCCCCTTCAATCAGGATAAAGCTGGCATGGGGTCAGCATAAACACTGTATCATTTGCTCTTGATAGTTTGTATAATAAAACATTTTAATAAGTTGGGTTTGGAGTCTTACAGGAGTTTTTCTGAGTCTTGTGAGCTTTAGTCTAGCATCAGTACTTGTTCTACCCTCCACGTAGTTGTAGTAATGACTTGAAGTGAGACCACAGAAAGGTCTAGAAGAAGGTCTCTCTGTCCCAGAAGCTCCTGGCCTCACAAGCTGGGTGCAGCTCCTCACTTTCTCAATATTCAGATGTGGCTCAGGTTTGAAGAATAAAGTGATAAAGTATCTGATAGTAGGCAGTACCTGTGTTTGGTGCAAGTCTCTGTGTGGGTGCTGGTGTGGCTGTGTGCTGTAGGGGTATCATATAAATGTATCTTGTCTAGGACAGCTGAAAAGTAAACTCTCCTCAGGAGGAAAGTTAGAGAGGAATTCCAGATGAGAAGTGCTGAGCTAAGTAATCTGTGGATGGATAAAGCTTAAAGCTAATTGGGAATCTCCTGATTGTCATCAGGGTGTACCAATTGGTTGAATCTCCATTTTTTCATAGAGAAGATACACTTTGAAGTGTTTTCTACTTCCATTAGGAAGAGTTTCTCAGGGCCAGGCTCTTATGAGTGTGATATGTGAGCAAAAAACTAAGGCTCAAAGTGCTGCCTGAAGTGACATTTATTCATTCATGCAGATAATTAGCTTCAGCAGAAGAGACAGAATCACCCTCCAGTGGCAGGAGGTAGAGGAGTCTTTAATGCAATGAGCAAGCTCTCAGGCAGGCTCTCAGCAGGAGAAGGGAGAAAGGTTCCTGTGGCTAAGTCCCTCTGAGAGAGTTCCATAGCTCCCCTAGGAGCTGGATCCCCTTCAGAGCTCACAGCCCATGGCTTGCATCTGAGTCAGGCTGTGATAACATCTGAGCCTGGATCTGGGCAATAACTGAGTGTCCCAATGTCTAGGCTGTGGGTGTTGTCACATTCCCTGACTACATCCTCATTGCAAATACCCAACTGGTTGGTAACAAGCTGATAAACTGGGATTGATGTGTTGCTCACCCCCAGTAACTGCAGTAACTGTGTTGCCTTTGCCTGTTACTTTGAGGAACAATTCACCTTTTCTTAGATTTCTACATCAGAAAGCACAGATTTGATCTGATGACACTGTTGCACTTTATTCCTAACAAGCGCCCCAATATACTTAGAAAAGCTACTTGCCTTACCCAAGAGCCAGGTTTCAATGGCTAGTGCTAGCTGTCACTGACATGCATGGAAAATTAGTGAAGGCAGTGACAGGTGAAGTATCCTCATGCAAGTGAAGAAGGTATCACTGGGGACAGTAATGTTAAATGTCACTTCTTGAAACGCTATGCAGACTTTCTTACTCCTTCACCTCTCTTTGGAGTATGTGATGGCCTTGGTTTGAATGCAAAGGAGTATGTGCTGCTTCAGAAGAAGTTTTGTTATGTACAGGGGGATGGGGCGTGCAACGGAAGTGCTAATGCTCATGAAGGGTGAGGCTGGATGCCTGGATTTAGATTGAGTGTGAGGTGAAGCCTAAGCCAGAAGCAAGGGCTGTACTTCACCCGAGAGACACAACCTTTGCAGAATCGGTGGTTGATCCAGTAGTTTAGCTGTCTCTGGATTCACTGTGTTAGGTGTTTTCATTCACAAGTACTCACCCATGACAGCAGGGATTCAATAGCAGAACCTTTGGTTATTCTCTTCCTTTTAAAAATTTTTTCTTTCCAGAGAGGAGAGGGAGAACGAATGTGGTTACAGAAACACACGACGGGTGGGAAACACCCAAATCCCCCCCAAAGGCTGCTGGCTGGAATGAGCCCACTCCGGTGACCACACCCAGCGCCACTTTCCCTGCTCGGTGCGGGAGGAGGCGGGATGCGGGCAGGAGCCGGAGGCTGCCTTCGCCTTCGTCACTCCAGGACTTGCTCCCGCCCGGCATGAGGGTGTGGAGGGGGTACCTCCGTGCCTCGCCTCTCCTTCCTACTCTGTGATGTGAGGCGCAGGCATGCTCAGTAGCCGGTGCCTACCCCTCCTCTCCCAACAACAGTGCCTACAACAGTAGGAGACTGCTGGCAGCAGGCGCGGAGCCGAAAGCCATCTTTGCTGGAGAGGCAGGCAGCGCACCCCGCCCGGCCCCTCGCCATGTGAGTAGCGCCCGGAGCCGCCGCGGGCACCCTGTTGCTCCCGCAGCCCGGGGGTCTCCCTGGTGCCACCCGGGTGGGTGCGGGGTGCGCAGGGGCGGAGGATGGCCGCGGGCTGAGCGTGCGGAGCGGCCGCGCTGCCCGGGGCTCCGAGGGGAGGCTGGCAGGGCGTGGGGCTCGGCAGGTGCCGCGCTCCGAGCCTGCGGCAGCACCGCCCGGCTCTGCCCTGCTCTGCTCTGCGCTGCCTGCTGCTGCCGGGCACCTCAGCGCCCAGATGGGCTCTCTCTGCTGTTTATCCAGCTGCCAGGCAGCAGCCCGGGGGGTTATTGACACGTTTCTAGTCGGATTAATACTGAAAAGGGAAGGCTGGGCCAAGATCCTCAACAGGTTATAGTCAGGATTGTTCAATAGCATGAGTCACTCAGCGCTGCTGCTCCACAGCAAATGGGTCCTGTTTGTTTTCCCTGTTTAATGAAATGTTCTCTCTCAGATGATTGCTGTCTGATCAGTCCAGCCTCACCTTCTCCAGTACCAATGGCTTCCTGTCAGCAGGGTTTGATAGTAATCTGTTCCTTCTTGTTCCCATCTCTCCAAATACCTCTTCCGAGTTTTTACATGTAGAATTAATGGAAGCATTACCGTTCTGTGCTAGGCAGTGATGAAACCCCCAAAGTGCATTCTGAAACCAGAAGTGTGCTGAGGTAAATAGGAATTGATCAGACCCCTCTTCATTCACAAAAGGATTCAGGCTTCTAAATGCATCATTTTACTATTGCCTCAATTCATTGCTCATTCCCAGTGACCCTTAAGGGAGAGCCTAAGAAGATGTCTCAAACAAACAGGCATTTGTACTGGTACTGGGTGATCTTGTAAGAACTGGAGCTTGGTTGATTCAGAGCACATGAGGAATGCAAACTGTCCTGATAATCTGTGACTAAATTACTTGTAAGATATTTCCAATAACCAACTGTCCTTCCGGAGGCATTTTCAAAATAGAGTCTACAATCACATATTCTGAAATGTTACCTTTTTTCTTTAATGCTATTTCCTATATAATATTTCAGACAAGAAGCTTTTGTTCATGTTGTCCAAAATATTTCCAAAGCAAGGAACTTTCTGGAGGTAAAAAAAAAATCACTTTCTAACAGAAGATTCCTTATGCAAATACTGAAGTCTACCAGTTAAAGCCAGTTCATTGTAAGCTCCTGTTGCCTAGCTATGTTTATACTGAGCTAGATGATGACATTAAATACTTTTATTTGTGAGCTGTTCTTAAATGATTAATATATGAGTTTACTGCTGCAGTTTTATACAATCTGAGCTGTTCTAACGCTAAGCAATAATTCAGATGTTTAACATTACCTGGGTGTGTTTCAGTCTTGCTGTATATATGTTTTCATGACAGCATTTGTAAATGAAGTAGAAAGGGTGATGCTAATATAACTTGCTCATACTTCTTCTGTAGGAGATTTACAACAGACTTCTGACAAAAATTAGAGGAAAAAGGGAAAACAGTTTTTATCTAATTTGGCCATATAGACTTTCAGTTTGATAATTGACAGAAAGCCGAGACAAATAAGCAGCTTGTCATTGGCAGTGTCAATTGGCTTCTGTTTCACTGCCAGATATTGTAATGAAACCTTTTCTTTGAACATCTCCATGAATGTCATGTCCCAGTAACTTGTAAGTTACTGATGAACAACAGAGGTAAGTGTGTATTAGCTAGACTTGCAGGAGCAGTTGCAGTTCACTGGCTATCAGAGCCAATTGCTAGTGAGCACCAAATACTCTCTGCAGGTCACTTCTCCTGCTGTTACGCCTGTAGGATAACCGGGCTCCTCCTGTGCCTGTACAGACCCTCACTGAGACAGGAGCTGTGCCTTCACTGGTGTGAACTGCTGTGATAAAGATCTCCGGCTCTGGGCCAGATGTCAGCTCCACCTAAGCCAGTGTGCTGTGCCCTACAGCAGCTTGCAGGGTTTGCCCAGGGAAGAGTACAGTGGGTATGCAAATGTGTTCCCAGAATTCTTTCCCAGTTTCCAATTTAGGAAAGGGAAGACACTTGGGGAGTGTCTGAACCTGAGGAGAGTTCTTTGTATTTCATGACTCCCAGTGGGTTTTGTTCTTTCAGTAAGGTGTCCAGTTGCTCGATTTGTAGTGTTCTGGGGTGAGGAGCTCCCCAGCTGGACCGTAGAGGGTGTGGAAGCTGCTCCCTGTTGGTTTTGAGCTGACAGGTAGCAGGTTCTGATTGATATTACTCTTGTACTAGAAAGCAGAGAACAGTGTTCCTTATTCATCATGTTTTCTGTGGTCCACAATTGTGTATCACCCCAGCAGACCTGCATGATTCATATCAGGTGGAGATCTGTCCCTGTGGCCTCTATCACAGTTAGTACAATTTGGGGCAGGTGAGGTACATTCAGGTAACAGACAACTTTCACCTTTACACAGGCAGAGGAGAGGAAGCTGTAACATCAAAAGGTTGAATGAAAGGAGAAGGATATAAAAGGGATTTAAAGCAAGGACAGAGAATGGATAGACCTTGCCAGTGCAAAATTGTTCCAGGTGTAAGGAAGAGCACACAAACTCTTTTGGAGGAGATGTGAGAAGCAGTGAAGGACAAAATGGCACTCAAAGTTCAGGTGCTTACTCGCTTTGTTCCTCGCTGGAAAACAGGCCAACAGCAGCAGGTGAAGTTATGGTTTTGTTTCATTTACAATGGTCACAATTCAATAGGTAATTATATACAATAGCAGCTCAAGGCATCATGTCATCTGTTGTTTACAGACAGGTCAGTGACCAGACAGCAGGGTGCCTTTGATTACATTAATCCAATACAAATGTGTTCTATTGCAGGGGACAACTTTTGTGAGACAAGCAGCAAAGCACAGCACCTGGCTCTCCCTGGGGCAAAATTGTATCTCATTCCTTGGGTAGCAGTTAGAGCTTCCTAAAAAAAATATCCTTCTCCCTGTTTTAGAGCAGCAAGGAGTCCATCCTGGAGGGGATGGGTGGGATTAAAATGTTTCCAGCAGTAGTAATGAGTCTGTTCTGGTTGAATGTCTCTTCAGTTTCTCTGAGAAGGATGTTGTGGCTATTGTCTTCTGCTGTTTGTAGACTAGTACTTAGCCCTGCTTTTGTGGGTAGAATTTTATAAAACCTGTCAAAATCTCCCTGCCCTTCTCTTGTACTGATCAGCAGAGACAAACCATTCAGTACAGTACTCTACACAGTCCTGATCGTCTACTTTGAGGGAGTTTAGTGGCTTACAAAAGTGCATACAGCTAGTCCATGTCCTAGGAAAGTATGACATGCATGAAATGGAGGGATACACTTTCTAAGTGGTGCAGCTGTTCCATGCTATGTCTGTGTTCCCTTAGAAATGCATTCCACAAGAGCTCCATAAATCCATGGTGGCAGGAAGATGTGAGTCCACTGGAGCTCTCAGGGATTTATACCTGGCAGGGAGCTGCCTCACAGCCAGACAAGCCAAGGTCAGGATTGACATTTGCCGACATTCTGCCTTCTCCCTGCAGTCAGCCAGAGGGACTGGTGGTTTGAGACTTTTGTAGTACTGGTTCACACAATCATGGCTGTGGAGGAGTGGGTTGCTCTTCTCATTTAAGGGATGTAATGGAGCTTGTAGTGAAACTAACCAGGTTGTTCTCAGAGGAGCAGGGCTGTGTACATGAGAAGAGGCTGTTGAGAAGTGGAAAGCACCCCATTTTCAGCATGGTTCTATCCTTCCTTTTTTGTTGGTTCTAAGTCTCACAGCTCTTAGTGAGAGCCTTGAAGTAAGGGCACTAGGAATAGGAGCTGCTGTTTAACCTGCTACTTGGAGACATCACCAGAGATATATATGTGTTTTATTTATTGTTTGCTTCCCTCGACTTGCTCTCTTGTGGCATCATGTAGACACAGATCAACTTCATGTATTGCAATAGAAATAAATGCTTCCAGCTCACGTGAAGTGTAATTCCTGATACATTCAACTCGCCATTTGAAGTAAGGATGGCCCAAGTAGGACATGAGTCTTTTGGGTATTTGGGTGATAAGTATTTGAAAGTGTAGAGATCAAACTGCATGGTGTCCTGAGGACCTCAGCACAGCAAGTAATCCCAGAATGGGACCAACTGGGAACTATATATGAAAAGTGCAGGCAAATATTATGTGCCCTAATAAACATTCTTCAAAACAGGCTAATATGAAGTAGATGAACCCCAAATCTATTTAGTTTGGTGGTCCCTATCCTTGTGACTTAGCTCTCATTTGTTCTGCTGTGTATGAGCCATAACTTGTTCCTGCTGACTTCCAGGCATTTTGTGCAGTAATTCCAGCTGTGGAGTGACTCACAGGACACTGAAAGTGGCTGCAGTAGAAGATGAATTGGTGTGGCAAAGGAACATTTCTCCTTTTCTAGATGCTATTTACATAATTGATGTCTTCCTGAGGAATCAGTGATTAGGCTGTAGAGCACCAGGCAAAGGCATGCTTGTGTGCACGTGTGTACGGAATGTTCCTGGGTGGGGGGATGAACAGGCAGGGCTGAGGAGAGCAATGTATTCAGCCTGTTCTCCCTCTTCTTGCACGGCTCCTCTGCCACCATTTGTAGGGTGCAGAACACATGGAAGCTCCTCCCTGTTTACAGTTCTGGAAGGAGCAGCACAGACTGTCACGAATAAGTTCAGATTGCCCAAACTGTTTGTTTTAAGCAATTACAACTCAGAGGCAGAATATTCTCTCTCCTACGTCATTCAGTACTCTCTGCTGTCATTATTCATAGCCATTACCTGCAATTAACTGGGCTGGGTTTCTTTAATGATGCAATTCCTTTTATTCCTGGTGTCTGTGGTTGAGCACTCAAAAAACCTTTTCCATTATTCACTGAAGAACCATCAAATGATTGCAGGGTGAGTTTTTTTTTAACTGCTCAATTATGACAACGTCATGTTTTTTCAGTGTAAATTAGTAAGTATCTCATTGAAACAGAACTGTCTGTACTTTTGCAAGTAAGCGTTTTGTTGGTTGCAATAATATTGTAGTTTCTGTACTGGGTGATATAATTAGAATGGAAGTTCCTGACCAAATGATCTGAATTACATGATCCAGTTCCTTGACCTTTTCAGATGAAAACTTTAATGAGAAAAATAAAAGTATTTATATTTCAGAATAAATAAGAGAAAAAGTTAATTTATCAGATGTTTTAACTTACTCCCGGGCTCAGTATTGCAGCGCCAAAAGAAAACTCTTCTGGAAAACAGAGATTCTCCTATGATCACCTTTTAGAAGATAAACCCCATGTTGTTTCAGGAGTTGTGTTTTGTTTAGTTGTTTGGGTTTTTTTGAGTACATGCTCATCTATTGCAGTGCACTCTCAATGTAAAGCAGTAAATGTATTGGAATGGTTTCTAATATGTGGTCACTAAATATTTGGAAGCACCAGGCAGCTGACAGCTTGTGAGGAGTCTGTGCTGTGAACTTCACTGGAGGTTTCATTATTACGAAGCCTGTTGCTACCACACAGAATTGCCACAGCCTTTGCAAGTAGCTGGAGACAGAACCAGAGCTGCTGGGCGGTAGGAACACCCCACAGGCTGTGATGGGTCCTGTCTCATCAAATGATCTCCATGTGCTGGAGTCTGAGTAGGCAAGCAAGTGTCCATAAAGTTTCCAAAACTCCTCAAGTTATCTGGAAAAGAGCTGAAGGGAAAAAATACATACAGATAAGTGTTGTATTGAACTGTTCTTAGTGCCTGATACTGGATAGGTGCTGATTTTCTTTTAAGATGCTGACACAAGATCCAGATGGGAATTTATATATCAAACTTTTAAATTTTTAATTGGTAATTGAAATTTGAAAAGGGAACAGTATTAAAAATGCAGTCATTGTCGCAAAAAGGTTTTTCTTATTTCCTATTCCAGAAAATGTGCTATGTTACAAAATTATCAAAAGATTTCTTTGTATTCTAGGAAATGAAGTAGCAAAATTGGGTTCGAAATAACTTCTTGAAGCACTGCAGTACATATGTTCAGGAGAGCTGTTCTGCAAACTGTTTTGGGGGATAATAAAAGATCTGACTGGATGGTGTTCTGAGCAAGTCCATCTAATGGGCTCTGCCTTGAACAGATGGTTGCACTAGATGATCTCCAGAGGTTCCTTCCAACTTCAGTGCTTCTCTGATTCTGTTTGAAAAGGTCAATCAAAATTGAGTATGTTCAAGTTAATTAAACTAACATTTGGCTGTTTCCCAAACATTCAAGATCTTGATGTTTCATCCGTGATATCTTGGTAGCACTTTGATTTTTAACCCATTGGCAGTGGATGCCACAGAAATACCTCCAATAGAATGAGAAAACATATGGTATTCAGGAAGGGAGTGAGTGTAGGAGCTTAGAAAAATGCATATCACTGGAATGCATTATTAAATTTGGCTTGAATGCAAAAGTTTGTGTTCTTCCCACAGAGAACAAAACCCAGGTGCTCTGCAAGTGAGCTTTCTCATCTTTCATCTTCAATGCAATCTTCTCTAGCTTGGTGTCAGCTCCCAGCTCTCTACACCATGTCTCACGAGGCCTTGGTAGTTTGGAGAAAGCCATTGTTCTGTTCCCCTGTAAATGCTGCCTCAGTAGTGCAGAGTGATCATTTTAATAAAACCATACATGCTTATATCAAGTTAGAGTGTTCAGATCCAGAACAGAGGAGAAGGAAATCTCTCTGCCATGTGCAGCATGCAGTAGAAATTGCTCATAGCAGGCAAGGAGTGGTGTGCTGGCCAAGGCAGGAGTTGAGACCCACTGCTACAGAGCCGTGGCTTTTGCAGCTGGGTTTGTAACTTCTGGAGATGGTGAGTTTGATCCCTGGCTTATCTACCAGCTGGTGGCTGTTGGAGCATCATGAAGGACTGTGCTGTTTCAGGGCATGCCTGAGGAGGTGGATCCCTGTCTGTGGAGCTGTGCAGGAGCTCTGCAGAGCAGGCTGCTTAGTCCTGTGCTGGGACCAGGCAGCTCTTATTTCTGGGTGTCAGAAGCAGGATGGATCCCTAACGCAGCATCTTCCCTGCCCCTCCAGACCTGTTTCCTCATACTAGATTTCGTGTACCTCTGGAGGAGAGGTGAGGAGTGAGTTTTCCCAGAGAGCCATGCAAACTGCATTTCTTGCTGGAATTAATCTCTGAACCTTCATAGTGAGTGATCCACCCAAAGTACTCAGCTCTACCAAAGTCTGTTTTCCTATGTAAGAGCAAGTGTGCATCTGGGAAGGAAAGATCTTGGGAATTGGCTCCCTAGGCTTCTCAGCATCTTCCCTGCACACACAAAAAGGCAGGGGTGCTGGCTCTGGGAGGTGGGAGTCGTTGCCTTTTTAGACACTGAGATCCTGGGTCATGCAATGTGTCAGCATTTTAGAAATATAAGGATCCCGATAAAGCTTTCCCAGAAACTATGAAAATCATTAATTATCCCTAAACCCCCTTGTTATCTACTTCAGGAGGTTAATGATTAGAAATTGCATTTGTTCATTTGAATTCACATACAGAAATAGCTCTTCTTTATCATGCTAGTGACTCTGGCCCTATGGAGGGCCTTAATTACAATGTGCTGCAGTAAGGCAAAGGGCACTGCTGCTTCAAAGCATAAACCTGGTCTGCTGTCACCCAACAGCTGCTGGCACAGACTAATGCATGAGTTAGTGTTTTGTACATTATTTTGGAGTTTAGAGGGATATTCTAAGCCTGTACATTCCTTATTGCTGTCAATGATCCTGAACAACATTAAAAAGAAGAGACAAAACTCTCTCATTCCTTCTCTCCCTCACTCTTTCAGGCTGAACTATGGGAAAGCTTTCTGAGCTCCAGCTGGGTTTGCTCATAGCTCTGATAGAGAATGGTTCCCCCTTCTCTTTCCTTCACTGATCTCCACTAGTATCCACCTCCAGTGTGTGCACAGAGAGAATACCTGCACCCAGCACCTGTCACCCATAGTGACAATACAGATGGGGAAAGGAGAAGGGAAGCAAAGGAACAAAGAGCTGCAGTCAATAGCAGCAAAAACATCACAAGTGCACTGAGTGATAAAACAGTCTTTCCAGAAGGCTTTGGGTGTTGGGTGGTTTCATGCACTTCAAAAGGTGACTGGGATTTGATGATGACTTCTAGCCCATCCTTACCCAAGGATTTGAAGGCAGAATTCTCTGAGCTGGTGTCAGCGCTGCACTTGAGAGCCTTTCTGCTGATTGGGATCTGGGGAGAGCTCAGCTGGAGAGTGGGTACTGCCAGGATGAATCAGCAGATATCTTCCTGGAAGCAGTTGACAGTCTGGATATCCCAAGTGTTTAGCAGAGATCCCACCAGGCTATAAAAGTCTGCCTGTGAAATGTTTGACTTCTTCTTTCCAGCAGGGAGCTGTACAGTCATTCCCTGACAGCTGAGATACTGTCTCCCACACATACATGAAGATCACACAGTGACATTTTTCAGCAACTTTGTTTACTAGATGATATAAATACAAAAATACTTCAAGTCACTTAACACCTTGATGCTTTTTTCTTTGCATTGAACATTTTAGGAGGACTGAGGGAAGGGAAGGGAAGGGAAGGGAAGGGAAGGGAAGGGAAGGGAAGGGAAGGGAAGGGAAGGGAAGGGAAGGGAAGGGAAGGGAAGGGAAGGGAAGGGAAGGGAAGGGAAGGGAAGGGAAGGGAAGGGGGAAGGGAAGGGAAGGGAAGGGAAGGGAAGGGAAGGGAAGGGAAGGGAAGGGAAGGGAAGGGAAGGGAAGGGAAGGGAAGGGAAGGGAAGGGAAGGGAAGGGAAGGGAAGGGAAGGGAAGGATATGCCCACGTCTTGGCATGTTGACAGCAATCACATTTTTCATGTCAGTCTCCATTGCTTCATATACATGAAGCAACATCATCTCTTGTATTTCATCTTTGTAACTGATACATGGCTTCAGCAGCAGCAATGTTAAAACAAAGACCTTTCCATCAGCATGTTCAATGCCCTTGTAGTGACAATCAGTTTTATGCACTTGACTCTAGGGGAGAATGAGCAGATTTGATTAACTTCTGTGCAGACTGAGATGTCTTAGCAGTAGAATGATCTCCTAACAGAAATCACAGCTGACAGGTGCTTTTCTTGTTTAACCCCCACCTGGAAAAGGCAGTTATGAACTATGCAAGTTGGTATTTTTCTTGCTGACTCCCAGACAGCTGTTTGCTCAAGAGCTCCTTCACCAGCCTGGCTTTAGAAATAAAGCCTGTTCAGTCCTGAACTGCGTCTCCCAGCTTCAGGAGCAGCCTGGATGGTGAAACTTGTCATACAGAAAGAAGGCACTTAGAGTAAATCTTAACAATTATAGAATCAAACACTCTACAGAAAGAAAGAACAGCTCAGAGTGTTTGTGTGTGTGTAAGAATCAAGAGAGGGCCTGCACCTTGGGGAATGAAACTGAACTCGTAGAGCAGAGTTCCTCTCAAGAATACCCTTGTTCCTGTGTGCTGTCAGTGAACAAGGGCTACCAGGATTTCTGAGTAACTCGCTGTAGTCTTGGAGGAATCTGTAGTTCTTGTATCAAGTGGGAGAACTGCAGAAGCCATAAATTTAATTGCACTGAATGGTTGCTAGCACTGAAGTCCCTTAGAATAATAAGTGATATGTAGCAAAGGGAAAAGGGGTCCAGAAAGTCACATCTGTGTAGGAAGTTAAATCCAAAATCCTCAGAGGCAACATGGCTACTGACTCTGGATCAGGCCCAGCTCAGAGCTAAATCATTCTGTACAAGGTACTTGCACTCTGAGATGCTGCAGTAGCATTGCATAACTTGAATGGAAACATTAAAAGAAGTAGCAAAGAGTAGTTAGAATGAATGAATGAAGCATTACTTAGTTTGCTGAGTGAACCTGAAAAATCCCCAAATATTGTAAAATATGAAACATTTAACAAAACCTAACTAGTGACTAGCCAAATATTCATTTAATTCAAAATTGCACTTTTTTTGTAGTTTGGTGATGGTGCTTATTTTTTTGCTTTGAAACTGAATGTGCAGGTTGCTGATGGGATTTTGCATGTAAATTACAAAGGAAGTTACTTCATAAAGTTTGCATCCTCTCTTTAAAAAAATTATCATCTAGGACTTAGGCTACAAAATGAGAAACTCTTCATATTTGAAGGTGGTGGGAAAGTATTGTGAGTAACAGAGAGGAGGTAGCAGCTTGGTGAGTGTATGGAGGAGACAAATCTAGGTGTTTACTCTGGCAGGCTGCTGCTCCAAGGCAGCTTTCAGCCTCTTGACAGCACAGGCACAGAACAGTCCCCGGCCAGGTGTCTCAGGCAGTGACTCACATGCTCAACACCGTTCTGTGTTATGTCACTGGTCCCTGGTTAACCTGCAGATGGGCTGCATCAAAACCTGCCTTCTCCTGCCACTTCCCTGATTAATGGCACTTGGCTGGCTGTATTTGAGACTTTTCCTTTCCTGAGGGGTCTTGATCAAGGTTGATTGTAGATTCATCAACCAGCAAGCATCAGTGACAGCTCCCAGCCTTATTCTCTGTGGAAATGGCCTTCCTTCAAATCTCTGCTGGGATGGTAGTATGCATTTTGGGAGTAGCAACAGAAACATATCCAACAGCCTGTCAGTGGTGACAGGAGACAGGATTGCAGTAATTCTTTTGTGTTGACAGATAAACAAAGGGAATCCCTTTGCTCTGAGCTACAATTTCCTTTAATTAGGTGGAAGTAGGATAATCTCCATTTATTCTTCTTGGCTGTCTCTTTAAGAGAATAAACTAGGCAAACTCAGCTCATTCTTTCATAGTGTAACAGACTGGATGTAAGCTGAGGTCAGAAGAAAATTAATTTAGAATATGTGAGGAATTGAGGTGAGGGCCTTGACTTTCTTATGGAACTTTTGAATTTCTGAAAAGCCTTTGCATTTTCTGTTCTGCCAAGCTCCAACATGGTAAATCCTTTGTTTGGGAGCAGCACAGAAAACTGAGAATTGTCACAATGGAGAAGGCTTCTTTTACTTTAACCTCACATCTGAAATGAGAGCATCATAGGTGCCACAGCATTTATATGAGGCATGTGGGAGATGGTGTGACCTCTCAACAGGCCTAACAGCACAACACTCTCACAATGGAGACTTGAAATTTTAAGCAAAGCTTTATCTCTCTCCAAATTTCTTTAATTAGCATCTATAGCTCTAGATATTCTTGTTATGTACATGTAGAGGAAGAGGGGTGGTTACGTGGACCCATCCTATCCAGTCAGACAGCTTTTCAACAGAGGCTGTGTCAACATGAACAGTGAGGGGAAGCAGGATTTGTGCCTAGCTGAAGATGAAGCAAACAAGATAAATCTCCATATGCAGGAACTTTACCTGGGCAATACTGTTGCTTCTGCTGCTAACCCATGTTTGTCCTTAAGCCCTGCAGCAGGGCTGAATCAGGGAGCACATACTTTGGGGATGGAAGAGATTGCTTCTGTTTCTTTTTTACTACAGCAACAGAGAGACTGAATGAAGAGGACACAGGGAGAGAGCCACTGTTACAGTAGACATCACACTGCCTCTCTGTTGTACAGAGAATGAAATTTCTGCTATCTCTGGCCTTCTGTCTGCAAAGTGGAACAAAGGGAGGAAGGAAAAATAAAAAGAAGAGGACTCAAGGACTTTGTTTAGTTATCTTCAATTATTAGACCAATACCCAAGTAACAGGGGCTTGTTTGGAACTGGGAGTTCCTTATAGTTACTGCCATAACCAAGGCAGGGTTACTCTTAAGAAGCCTTTACTTTTCCGGAATTTGGTGTATTTTGTATTTCCAAGTGCAACAGATTTTACATAGAACTTGCCCTTGGGCATATCCAGATAAATGTTCAGGATGCTTAACTCAGAGATCAAAAAGACAAGTAAATTGACCTTATAAGGATTAGGAGAGAAGATGTTAATAGTGTGAGATTACAAAAAATAGTGTGAGATTACACAAAAAGTGTGAGACTTTTAGGTGAGAAGATATTCAGCACAGGAAAAAACACCTCTGCCCAAGAGCATGCAGATTTTTTTTCAAATTGCTGATGTTTATAATGACAGTTGCTTTGTGCAAATGTGTGTAAAGAAAGCTCAGTTTAGAAGTTTCCATTATGCTGTGCAAGAGTTGTTTTACATATAAGCATCATGATTTCAAGCATGTTCCATTTGACAATTCAGTGTTTTGCTCTGTCTTTAGAAATAAAACCCTGAGAGGCTGGTATTTTTATTATGTGTGTGCTTTAGATGGGTTGTTTTGGGACAGGCAGTTTGTTTTGTTTATTGATCAGAATCTCTAAAATTGAGAAGTTACTTGACAAATTTAAATGTTGGAATTAAGCATCTTGGTTTTGGGGCCTCATCTCCACTTCACTGGGGTGGATCTTGTCCCAGTTTGGATATCTGGCTTTGAAGAGTGTTTCTTGTCAGGAGTACTTTGCTTTACACAGGATAAGCTGCTGGTGCTCATCCTCTCTGTGTGGAGGTATAATTTGTAGCAAGTTTAATGGCAACAAACCAGAAACAACTATTTTAAGTCATGTGTCTATAGCATCAGAGGAATTGAGAATACATTTTGTAGAATGACAGTTGGAGCTACAGACTGCACAGGAACTGGGCCTGTTCACAAAAGAAGATCATGGGCTGTGTAACACCATACTAGGTAGAAGAGGATGCATCCAGTATCTTTCTCTTTCCTTCTTGTTCCCAGTCTATAATATACGTGTAAGTAGAGCAAACTGATTCTTGGAATACTGGCAACCTCAGCATTGCACAGATTTACACCATGTGAACATTGACAAATGAACTGAAGAATTAAAATCTTCTTGGAAAATTAAGGCAAATAGAGCTGTATAGAATATATTTTATGGATTATTCTCCTTCAGAATTAACAACTGCTAAGGGCAATTAAGAGAGAAGATAGAGCATCCTGGTTTATACTGAGTAGTGTAAATGAGTAAAAATTATTTATGTAGTTCTCTTGTATGCTAATGGTTGTCTCAGGGCTTTAATGAATGTCTTCCCACTGCTGATGTCCTTCAAAATTATCTCACAAAACTGAGTTAGTGTGGGGCTGTGTCTCCATCACAATGCTCCAGAAACTGAAGACTCCAGTCCTCTTCCTGAATGCTTGTTCTTGCAAAGTACTGGGATAAAACCCAGCCTGCAGGACTCCTTACCCGCTCTTTGGCTAGGAATGTGGCTTTGGGTGGTGGCTTCTGCAATTCATTTTCAGTCCTGAAAGTTGCTGATGTTTGGTGATACACATGATATTAAGTACCAGAGAAGTGGTGAGCAAAACTGGAGAGTAACATGTTTCAATAACATGACACTGAAATTAGGAAAGATGTTGTGGTCCAGTGAGACACATGTAAAGGGGGTTACTGTGATAAATCATAACCATCTCTGCCTTGCTCCTTTTTTTTTGCCTTTCCTCACCTTTGATCTATGACTGCCCTTTGAATATCTTTGCTCTCCTGTAACTATTTTGCCTCGCCAAACCTTCTGTGGTGTGAACTTGTTCCAGCAGTCTGTGCACAACGTGTGTCTTTTAGATTTTTCATCAGAGGCCACATCTTGTGTCATCAGGAATAAACTTGTCTGGCTTGGTTCTAATTTAAAATTTGATTTCTTAAATGTTAATAATTTTTTTAAAAAAGAAAAATAAAAAAGGAAGAAAAAGAATCAGTAATGCTGTGACATGTGAATGGAATAGAACCTGTGGACTGGGGAAAATATCTTCTGACTAGAAAATATCTTTGAAGAGAGAAAATAGATTCCCTATGGAAAGTTCAAAGCATATGAAGTTAATGGATTATGACAAGGTAAAAAAACACCTGGAGAAAATAGTAAGTTCAAACATAAAAGAGGGAGGTAGGAAGGAGTGGGTTTTTCTGTTGGAGATAAAGGATAGTTAGACGGCTGGCTAAGTACTTGAGATTATATGTTGTAGCTAAAGGGCTATTAGTGAGAATAGGGACTTTTTTCCTGTCTGGTGCAGCCTCCACTTACGTGGTGTCAAGGTAGCCTTGGAGTTGCAGTCCTGACTTCCTGCTCTATTGCAGTGCTCTGTGCTGGTGACTAGAGCTTAATGCAACCTGTGCTGCAAACAGATCCTCTCAGACTGACACAAGACTGATGTAATTATGATAACTCCTAAAGTCCCTTTCATAGTCTGAGTTGGGCCTCCTAGGGTCAAAAATATATAGAGTTTATCACAGAAAAAAAGGCAGAGACCCATCTGGTGAGCTAAGAAATGTTCACAAGTGAAGATCTCTTGTTATTGTTAGCAAAGGTAATCTCACTGCTGTAGGTATCCATGGGTCTTCACTCCTGCAGTGTTCGACGTGTCACATACAGAAACAGGAGCTAAAGCTGAGGTGCAAAGACACATCCTCAAAGGTCTCCCTCTCAGTGGCACGTCAGTGGGAATCAGACCTTTGAAATGCCTCAAGAAGGTGAATCAAGTGACTTTGTCCAAGGCTATGTTGGGCTTCTGTAGCAGAGCAGAAGCCACACCTCACTTGTCCCATTTCAACTCCCACCCTTCCCATAGTCTCACCACAAAGCACAAGTCCCAGGGGATTGTGCCAGTGCTGTACATGAATGAGGGGGTTCACCTGCACTAACTACAAAGTAAGTATTGGATCTACTGAGAGATACTCAACCACGCAGAACCATCTATATGTGTTGCTGCTTGCCCTTCTGGTTTATTGCTCCAAATGTTTGAGCAGTTTCATCTCCACAAATCTGCTGGTTGTTTCCTGGATTAACAGTGATGTCTAAACAACATTTATTGCTTCTTAGCAACACCTGCTTGTCTTCTGTGTTGGGTCAGTTTCTCATTTGCCTTTTCAGTTTTTAAGAAGCAATGTGCCTCTCTTGTCTGTCTGTCTACAGAAGTTTATTTTGATAAAGGCAGTAGATTTGCATGGTGACCAGAAGGATGGAAAGTTTATATATGTGGGTCACTTCTGTATTGATGATGTGATAGAGAGCTGAACAATACTGGGGTGCATTTCATCAGCACATTCATTCATTTTGTTCAGTACATCCCATTTAGTGCTTTGCCTGTGACCATATGCTATGGGAGTGGTGTTATTACCAGATGGGGTGAGAGAGAGATTAAAGCCCTGGTAAATCCTAGTCTCCGAGCACTCTCTCCTCGTTAATAGTGCCCATGCTTTGTGTGTGCTCCTCTGCTCTTCTAAGAAGTGGCTAAACTGATGTAGGATCTGTGTTGCTTCCAGCTCACAGGCAACTTCAAATTAAATAAATGTAACAACTTAATCAAAAGTAAAATTTTAAGCCCTTCTTTTGGTTAGACAGTTTTACTTTAAACTGGAATTTTTTTCCCTTATTTTAAAGCAAGAGCAACTACAAGAGCAGTAGTCTCTCATCTGTCCTTATGATGAGAAGGAATTACATAAAGGAATTCCACTTCTCAGTGGGTGCAGAGTCCAGAAGGAATGGAGCAACATGAGTGCAAAATTCAGTTATTAATAGCAAAGCACTGCTATCTTCTGTTCTCTCAAGATTTGTTTGGTTTGGTGTAGTATAGACAAAACCCAAAAAGTTATGGGAAGTAGAGGCAGCAAGGCTGGGTTGGATAAAACAAATGGTTTTGATCAGAAATGTTATTACTCTAGAAATGAGAAGATAAGAGACCTTGAGCTAAATATTTGATATTCAGAATTCTTGATAGTAGAGTGCCAACAGAATTTCAAATCGGTAATTGGACAGGAGTAATTGGACAGATGCCATTGAGTGACTGAGGCAGTATGTCAAGAACTGTTATAGTATTGAGGCCTTTGCCAGCTCTCAGTATGAGGCCATGCTGTTCCCACCTTTTCTAGGATGTTCTGTTACAGTCCTTTCTGCGTCATGAGAAAATTGTGCACTTTGTTATGTCTGGCACCACTTTGGGGTGTTTTGGTTGTAACTTTTTTTGGGTCTTTTGTTTTTTTCATAACCGTGCCATCTTAGTGCAACAGTTGAGTTTAGATAATGGTCCTAAAATTTCAGTTTTCAACCTTTATTTTGCCATGGTGCACTTGTACAAAGCAGCAATCACGGTGCCATCCTTCTGGCACATTCTGTTCCTGACAGACCCAGAGCAACTGGGCTGCCCTGTGTGGTAAAAGGAAGTGCTACTCCCAAAGGCTACAACAATGCAGTGACTCCTTCTCTGCCATCTCTTCCTGTTTCACACAGCTCTGTAGGGCTTTTCTTTCATATATTGTCAGTTTTACCATTAATTATTTGCATTGAAGTGTGGAGGGGCGGAAGATGACAGCATACGCAACACTGCTATGGGAGGGCTCCACTGTGGCATGGTGCTGGCAGCACATGCAATTGGCCACACTTTTCATAGTTGGGAAGAAAACATATGGGATTAGTAAGCAACAGAACCTCAGTTTTCATTTGAGAAAGGAAATAGAGAGTGATTCATTCTGAAACCATACGCTCCAAAGGAGGAAGATTTGAATTATTAACAGCATATCTAAACATGACGGGTGCTGACACCTTCATCTCTTATTTTTACTGCCATGGATTTTCTTCACATGCAGTGAGAGAATTTACACTACAGGAACTGTTAATGGTTTCATGCTTCCTACCCATTTTTAGCTGCCTAATTTATGGAAAGCCATTACTAGGTGAGTCACTGCTTTCACAGGATTAGTGTGGCTGAGATAGAGCTTTGGGTGTTCCTTTAATTTCCATATTTGCTTGAAAGGAACATCAGACCCACATTAAAACTGTTAGTGTTTAGTATAACAGTAGAGTTCAGAGTCTCTGCTCTATTTGATCATGTACAAATATTGCAGGAGATGCTCCCTGTCTCTACAAGCTAACAAGTTAAACAAACAAGAGATACTTATCTGCATTCTAGATACTGTGAGTCAGGGTGTCTCATTGTTCAGAACCTGTGCCTAATTGGATGGGAGTTAAGTAATTCCAAAGATTACAAAGAGAAGCAATACTGAGAATCTCACTGTGAATCTCACTGTGAAGAATTTATGGCAGAAGCACATTTACTCTCTGGTTGGTCCTGTTGAGGGGTAGACATTCACAAGTTAAAAAATGTAACATCCAAGCCTGAGAGTGAGGGTTTTCCCCTAATAATAAATAATACAGTTGAGCTGCCTCTATCATGAATATAACAGAAGAAAATGCAGTGTGTAAAATACTCCAGCACTGAATAAGGGACAGATTTCAGTATTCTTTGTAATAAATAACTCAGAAATATTTTTTCAATTTAGACAACAAACTCAAGCAGGCAGTAACAGGTAAAATTTAAAGGAAATCCTGAATTGATTTTTTAGCTAATTTACTCTTCTGTAAACCTCTAAACTTGTCACAAAAGGCATGTGTTACTTAACTTTCACCCAGTTACAATCTCTTAAACATCTGTGTAGCTTTTTTCTGCTTTTCAGGTTTTCTGTCCAGCTCTGCCTTCAGAGCCTGTTTGTATCAGTTGTGTAGGTTTCTTAGTCAAGGAGCCCACATCTCACTGCACAGCCCATGATAGGTGGTACAGCTATCCACCTTCAGCTTCCACATTTCCCTGGCTGGGAAATCTGTTGTGACACTGAGTCAGTGTGGACCTGCAGCTGAGTTAACTTTGAACTGGTGTCCTAAAGAAATTTTCTTTGGGTGGATCTGCAGGTAAGAATGAAGTGAACCATCACTAGTTCTCACTCTTTGTTTTCTACTGGAGAGTTTGTGGGGGATGAAACTGGAGAAATGATGTCACAAGTAAGTAATTTATTGCTCAGGATCCTTTTTCTCTCTGCAATTTCTTTATGTTCTGTCAGCTTCTTTTTTCTCACGCCAATTACTCTGACTTAAGAAATTACAAAGCTCTTCATAATAGTGCTTGAAGATTGGGATGTTTGCTGTATAAATTCTGAGGCAGATCTTCAGCTGCTACAAAGAGAAGTGACTCTGAAGCCCCAAACCTTTTTTTTTTCCTAGTTCAAGATCTCTTGTGTATGAGCTAGCCACTTATGTTTTCCCTAGGGATTTTAAAATGCTTTAAAAGTTTTAAAAACCAAAGGAAACAAGTACCATAGTGACTGATATTCATAAGGTTGGGAGACAATAGGTTATTGGTGGCTCATTAGATGCTAAGTTACAGAAACTAAGCATCAGTCATGTTAATCAATTGGTGTCTGTACATGTTTGCATGTCTACCCCAAGTGTATGACTTTTAAAGAGGTGTTAGAAAGTCAATTCAGAATTAAATCCTTAAAACCTATCATCAAACTGATCACAAGAGCATGTATTTTTCTACTTATTAACCAGTAAATTTTTTTTGACTACTGTTTTACAATGTGAGTGTGTGGTGGAAATGGAAGCCCATTGGCATTGACTTTTATAAGATTCAAGGTACTTGGAGTATTTAGAATTGAACTGTTCCAGTATGCTCTTCCAGTAGGATTTTTCTTAGTGGGAATGTGTTTGGACTACATATTCACTGGCCATACTTCTGGATTTTCAGGCAAGTATTTTTAATTTTCTGCTGAACTGAAATAAATATGAACATTTGTGGTGGGTTTTTTTATTTGTGCTTTCAAAACACCCCACATGTTTCACATTGTTATTTCATTCAGGGCAGGTGAGTGACAGAAAGCAGAAGAAAAGCCACTGGAGAACCACTGACCTGACTAAGGCACAAAAGAGTAGCAAAAGCAGAGGCTAAAAAGAAATATCTACGTGCAAGATTTTTAATGGTGCTGGCTTAGCCAGCCTTTCCAAGGAAATACAGTTTGTATGATTGCCTCTTTACCATTCTTCTAAACTTGATGGAGTGGTACAGACCTCACAGACGCAAATTCCTAAAAGCTGTGGGAAATCAGTAGCCAGGTAGAGTTGAGGACCTGCTTACTGGGGCCAGCTGAGGAAAAGTGAGCAGGAGTAGCTCAGGAGCCTTTTGTTGCTGTGGTTGGCTGTGTGCAGGGATGATGGGGACCTCACCACACCAGCTGATGCTCACTGGAAGGGGAAAGGCTGGAGAAGAGCTGGTGGATGTGGCAGGAACTGAAAGTACTGCAAGTTAGCAAGACTTGCAAGATGGTAACAGAGGTAAGTTGGAGGTATTTTGGTGACTGGGGAGTGATGTAGCAATTTTGGATATGAAGCCAGGCCTATTGGTTTAGTTCCTCATGGAACAGTTCATAATGTAGCCTGCAAAGGTTGCTCTTTGCTGACAATTATAACATCATAAAGTAGGGAATAAAAGGAGTTTTTCTGAATATTGCTGCTGTTTTAGACCAGTAGAAGGGATAAGGCTCAGTATCAGTAACGACTCCTAGGGGACCCTAACCACAAAAAAAGGCAGGAATTGTATACAAAGTGAAGAAATATGATGATATACCATGAGAGTTTGTTCTATAAATAAATAAGCCAGTGGATTGAGTATTTGTCCTGCTTTGATGCATTTCATTTCTAAGCAAACTAACGTACAAATGATAATCAAGTGAAAATATTCTTTCCTTTTGGACACTGACTGTTGTCTGCAGTTGCACCAGAGGACATTTGAAGTGGTAAAAGAGAGCTATACCCCCCCTATTAAAAGCCCCTTGGACATTGCCTGATACATTGTGGAGTTGTGACAGTAATATTTTACTATAATTGCTTCCTTAAGGTGATGACAGGGCGCTGAAGTTGCTGTCACTTTTTCTGTACGAGTTAAACCAAAGATGTGTGATTCAGACCTACCCACTGACAGAATGCTCTGAATTTACATGATTAGAAAGCTCTTCAGATTAAATGTAATTCATCAAGACATTTCTCACCACTAAAATACCTGTGTCAGATTAGCCCCTTTTCCTTCACAGTGGTAGGACAATAATCTTACTGAATTCAAGCAAAATCTCTGAACTACCTCCACAAACCATCAGGTGGGGAGGTACATAATGCCTGTGATCAGTCTCAGATGGAAAACTCTGCATGTTCAAGACTGAAGGCCAAGTTGAAGTTCTTTTAAAACAAAACAAACCACCAAACCAACCAACCAACCAAAAAAAAGCCCCAAAAAACAAACCAAAACCCCCAAAACAGCAACACACCCCCCCAGCACAAAGTGGTACTGCAAACTTTTGAAAAAGAGGCTTTGTCAGAAATTAGGCCCTTCAAATCTCTTGAATCCTATGAAATGTTAGTCAAAATCTTATTAAGGAAAACTGTATAGCAAAAAGTGTTTGAATGTTCTTTATCATTCTGGTACTGTTTAGGAAGGATGTAAACAGAGGTGAGCTGCAGGTTCTCTGGAAAGTTGCCATAAAATGTGGTTATGCGGTGTCAAGATCTCAATAAGCACTTACAAACTGTTCTCTTGTGCTAGTTTGAAGCTCCTGGAAGTATTGCTGTTAATCCACATATGCACAGGGGTGCATTACATCTAGTGGCTGCCGGAATGCATGTGAACGCAACAAAATTGTTGCAGCTGTTGTAATGTTTGTGAGGTCCTGATTCCGCAGAAAACTGACTGGAGGGAAACTATGAATTTGGTACAACTTTATCCAGTGAAGATTATAGCAGAATGCAAGAGTGGAGTAAGAAACTGGACAGGTACTCCATTGATAAAAGAAGTTGGATCAACATTTTTCATCGTGTTTGCTCCCCTATGTGAGCACAAAGTACAAAATAACTTGCTTTAATCATGCTTGGTTGGATGAGTGTTGGTGACACTGTGGTAATTATTGGTTCATTACTGGAAACTGAATGCTGTTCTTTTACCTCCTGAAGGATTTGAGAATCTGCTAGTGTTAAGTGACTAACAGTGTATGAGCAAAATAAAACCTTTAAAATTAGCAATAGTCCAGAAGGTGAGATTGTTGACACAATTAGGTTTTTCTGCAAGTTACAGATTAGATTTCATTTACTTACATAACCTGGATGTAACAGTGTGGAGAGATTAGCATAATCACAAAATATATACTTCATCTGAATTTAATTTAGCAGCTATTGATAAAAATCAAATTAATTCAGGTAGAAATCGATTTCTTTTCAAATGAACTGCAGCTTGGAAAACAGACTAAGGCCAAAATGCTATTAAATCCTGATTTATTGTGTTGTGTAGATCTATTATTTCACAGTTCAGTTTTTTAAGCCATTACAAGTTTTTCGAATTACAGCAAGGACTAGTGTGTTGATGTTCAAGTTTTTTAAATTGAAATTTAGCCTTCATTTAAACATTTCAATTGATAACCTACTAATCCTAGATCATTATGGTTTTGTTTGCTAGACTGAAGAATAATCTAATGCCTAACAGCTCCCTGAGCTCTGATGGTTACTGGTTTTGAGATAAACATGAACATGTATTCATGCATACATATTTGTGGAATTACTTCAGGTTCTTAAATAGCATAAAAAAGTATTCTGATAGTAAGCTTTATGATTTTGAAGTGAATCAATGCTTCACTGCTTATTATTTCTTTAATTCTTCAATTCAGAATTGCCTATGAGAAGTCTGAGCATCTAATAATTTATTTTTTTTTAAATCATTTGAAAGTAATCTCTGAGAACTCCTATTCGGTGGATTACTCATAAGCTGTTAGCTGTTTTTGATTTGAAATCTCATGGAAAAAATGGAAATGTGGTATGTTCATTTAGGCTGGACTCATTCTGTAATTTTCTCCTCCATCTGAATGCTGGAATCTGACTTCAAAATCTATTTTCCCAATAGCACTGTAGTTGCTCTTTCTGGTAATACTTGTCTCAGTTAAATTATTTAAATAATCCCGGACAGCACATCACAGATGACAAATTTCAAGATTTCTATGAGTAAATTATTAAATTATTTTTAACAAGTTTGTTCTAATTAAGACTAGGAAATTGAATCAACCCAGTTATAAAGAGAATAGGCATAGAGCAGGTTAAAAGGTACTTTGCCAATGATTTCATAGACACTTCTCCAGAGTAGGTGTGGTTTCTACCAAACTCTAGCAAGGAAAATTACTTCTATTCATTTCTGTCCTGAATTTCTCTATGGATATTCAGCCACTCTAGGACTCCATGGATAAAATAAAGAGCTTGATTTTAGGGTTTTCATGCAGGCACCAAGTTTTTTCATATTCACAAGTCACAATTCTTTCTTTGCTAGATGCTATGGTCTCCCAGCTGATTCATGATTGAAGGGCCTGTGCTGCAGATACACCTTAGGCACCCTCAGTAGGGGCCCTAGCTCTAAGTACTGCAAAGCATACTTGCAAGGATTAATGTCTCTGTCTGGTGCCTTAGGAGCTTTGATGAGTTAAAGTGCTAAATGAACCTCAAAATGTCTCATACAAATACTGCTGGGGAAAGAAATAGGCAAGGCTGAGGCAGACAAACCTGTATTAGATCTGAAGTACCAGTCAGTCATCCTTGGAGATAAGGGAGTGGTCAAGATGACCTCTTGAGTCCTTTTTCAGATAAATTTTCTCTTTTCCATTATTCTGTTGGGGGAAAAAAAAAGGAGAGAGAAAGTAAAACATCATTAGGAAGGAAGTTTTCTGCCAGAAACACTCCCACTTATATCAAAATCAGTTGCTTACATTGGGAACTGACTGACCTTGTGAGGTTAGTTCCCAAAATTTTTACTATCAGTACAGAGCCTAATGATTTCCTATTAACATCTAAATAAAATCTAATTTAACTATTTAATTAACTTGAAGGGAATACTTATTGGTATGGAATGCTTACTGCCATGTGTCAACAGTGCATCTAACATAGAGGAGTTTCCTTCCATGGCCAGCACCATCTGTCTGTGAGAGTTATAAGGCCTGGCTTACAATTGTGTCCTTCTAAAGCACTTCTCATTTATTAAGTTTTGCTGCATTCAGTGACCATGCTCTTTCTGGAAGCACAGTGACACTGGGCTGTGCATTGACAGGTCACCAATCTCCATCCTGCACTCAGCCTATCAGCCACAGGAGAGTGACTCATTCTCTGCAAGCCTCCTGTTGCTTAGGAGCTGTTTGTAATGTGAAAGGGAGTTGGGAAAGTCATGGTGAGGTAAGAGGAAAAGGGCTGGGAGGCAGAGTGCTCCTGGCTGCCTGAAAGGAACTTGTGAATGAGGATATCTCACTGGGGACAAATTTGCCTGTCTCCTCTCAGATACAAGACCCATGAATTTCCATGTTCTGCCCCTCTCTATTGTCCGTGGTATCTAGGAAAGTTAGTCATGTGTGTGGGCCTTTATTGTGTGCATTTATTTACTTATCACCGTGGTACCACTTTCTCTTTTAAAACATTGCTTGGTTACCTAGGGAACTGACTCCAGCCCTGCACATTCCTTCCTCTGTTTGCTGTGTCATCAGGTGTGCCATACGCAGGGCTCCCAGTGGTACCACAGCACTGCCCCAGAGTGATGACTCCACTGCACAAGGATACAGAGGCCAAAAAGCAATAGTAATAAAAAAGTAGTAACTCTATCAGTGCATTGAATCTTGCTGTAGGTAGCCTGAATTTATTGTGGACAGATGGATGTCATTCCCAATATTTAGTTATAGCGGTTAAAAGTTACTTAGATTTTTAATGGAAATAAAATGCATGAATAACATTTACTTCTAAACTAAAGCATCTATCTGTATCTGAACTGCAGAAGCAGGAGGTAATACTTTGCCCTTCAAGGGATGTAACACAGATAGAATGACCGAGAGCTTGAAGGGCAGGGAATGTTAGCTATGGGAATGCTTCATTGAGCTGACTTCTTCTTTATTTATATAAACAGGAGTTTATGGTTGATTGTAAATGGGTTGTTTTGTCCCAAGTATGATTCTCACCAGTTCTTGTCACTTGAATAACATATGGACAATTCAAATTTTGATTAAGTCTTTGACTTTCAAAGTATTGGTTTAAATCCCAAACATTCCTTCTCAATCCCAGTGAGTTTATTTCCAAAAAAGGAGGCGAGAAACAAGTGGTTACTTCTGAAGTATTGTAAAAATAATTAACTTCCAAGTTTCAGATGACTGGAAAGCAAAATAGCAATACTCATTCAGCAGACGTGGAGGAGACTGTTTCCATTTATCCAAGAGAACCCCAAGGGCTGCTTATAATGATGCAACTCACAGTAGGTCTTCAGGCATAAAAATGTTTAGGCATTTTCACAAATACCAAAAGGCAGTCTCTTGAATGTAACAAAACTGAAAGATATTACCAGGGTAAACTGGTCTTTATCAAATTTGTAAATGTTTATGGATTTATTGGGAGGGGAAAAAGCAAAATTGAAGTTTGATTTCTGGACTGTTGCATTTTGAAAATGTACAGGTGTTCTCAGCATTGATCCACAGAGTATGCCTGTGAGCTTCAGAAATCACACTAGGGGCTCTGGAAATGTGATTTAAACATAGGTTTCTGTGTAAAGCAAAGATGGTCATTAAAAAATACCAGAGTTCTGAGAGAAAGACAGATGGTAAAATAAAGGTGGGAGCTTAGCCTAAGGAGAATCTGCAAGGCTCTCAGTGATCCCATGAGGGTGGGGAACTTAGGTGAGGTAGCTGTAATGATCTAGACTAATCTTATTTCACGCATTTTGAATTTCAGTATGGCTCCTAATTTTCTGTGAGGATGTATTTAATGAGTTTACGTTAGTTTACCAAGTGAATTATTTGGCAAAATAGTCTCAAAGATCTTTGAAAGGTCTTTAAAGCTCTAGTTTTGTATTATGCAAAATGTTCTGGGTTTCTGTTTTTTTTCATTCAATGAGAACTTGAAATTAGAAGTTTCCCTTTATTGCTTTAATGTGTTTGGTTAAATGGAATCTAGTTTCAGTAATTGATGGATGTTGAAACTGGGAAGAAGATACATTGTGTGGGAATCATAACACTGTCAGAAGATAGAGCACCTGTCATAGGGACACTGTCACTTGCAAATGGTAGCTGTGTTTCATGGAAGCTCTTCAGGAACTGAACATGACATTTTTGGGAGAAATAAGGATGAAAGTTTGGCTTTCTGTACAGGTACCTTTGCCGTTCTCTAACACGTGCACATATTGCTATTTAAGTAATGAATAGGTTGGATATAATACTCACTGTAGTTTTCTTCACCAAGTAGTTAGACAAGATTTAAACTTAACAGCTCTCTTGATAATTAAGCTTTAATATAAGTAGGGATGGTAATTACCCTATAAAGTTTAGCTGGGATGAAACTGCCACTGAGTAGCAGTGGCATATATATAGTCGGGTGACAAAAACACTTCACTGCTTATGGAAATGTGACTTTCTTACAGTTGTTTTGTTGTTTCTGGGACTTTAAAAAAAGTAAAAGCATGTAAAGAGTTTATTTACTTCTAAAATGCAACAATAATGCTGGGAAGTAATTTACAAGCAAATGGGAAGCCCCAAAGCCTCTGGGGTTTCAATCTGAGTTTCTTAACTCAGAGAGGCGCAAAAAACCTCCTTGACTCAAAAAATATTACTTATTAGCAATTAAAGGTTATAAATCTTACCACTCCTTTGAGAGTGTTCCTTGTATCAGAGTTAACTTTTAACTGGCTACAATCAGCAACAAATGACAGCAGTCTCTTTTGCACCAGCACATGAGTCAGTGAGTAGGGGATGGCTGAGTCAAACTCTACCCTGATTCTTCCCTCCCACTCCCTGCCCAGCTGCTGCCTGTTTACTCCTTAGGGTATATCCCACGAAACTGGAAGCCTACACAGAAAGTTAGAAATACTGGATGCTGTTACTCCTCTGCATGAGAAACAGAGGCAAGGTCTAACCATGATGTAACACATCAGCACCTGTTCAGCAATAGAGACTTTGCTTAGAACTGGCCATTTGGACTGAACTGTGTCCTTAGGGCTTGCTCTGGGGCTCCAAAGGACAGGTTTGTGAATCTGGAATGTCTGGCAGAGCAGGGTGTTTAACATCACCAGGCTTCGTCAGATGTACTCTGGCTTTAGAGTCCTGAATTTTTGAAACATTTCTCTAGCAACATGTTTGCTATTTTCTCTTTGCCCTATAGTTTGTGCTCAAGGCAGATTGCATTTATCTTCCAATAAGAAATGGCAGCAATGATACTGACTCATTTTTCAATCTGTTTATTGTTTTATTCTTGCATTGTTTCAGACGTATCTCACAAAGGCACTGAGTAAAACTTTGTTCTGTTAGGCTTCCTGTCTCTCACAGCCTGGGATACTTTGGTGATTTATGCTTTAATCCAGTGTTGTGTGTTTGCAATCACTTTTTTCTTTCCCTAATTTTACATCAGTAACTTAGTGCAAGAAAAATAAAGGCTTTGTGTTATCCAGGATCTGATTTCTCTGCTGAATCTCTTCCTTGTTTTGATTTGCTGGGGTTTTGTCACTGTAGTTGGGGTGTGTTTGTGTCTTCTTATGCCCAGTAAAATTTATAAACTAAAATTCCTTTAATGAAGCTTTGTAGGGAGAAAAATGCAACTCTTCCTGTGCTGGTGAGTCTGTGTTATTTTTCCAGGTGTGTACCCTCAGTGTGCAGGACAGAGCTGTAGTAACTGGTCAAAGGCTGCAGCCAATGCTCCTTGCAAAGTCAAGAGCTCTAAGGGATGTGTTTAAAAAACACTTCAGCTCAAATGGACTACATTAACATAAGAACATATGGGGCTAATGGAGCATAAGGAACTTCTGTAAAAGAAAATTCTGGTATTTTTTTGGTATCAGTGTGTTCATTTACATACACTGTATTTAATCTATATTGAAGTGACTTGAAATGGTAACCATTTTGAGACAAGATTAGATCACAGACCTCATCTTTGTGCCAGTTTTATTGTCTTTAGCCCACATCATAACCCAGATACTCAAGGTTAACAGATTGAAAAGCATCCAAAAATTAAAAAAAAAAAAAAAAGCAGCTTGTATTCATTCAGCTAGTGAAATTACTGTAAGAGCCTGAAACCTGCCAATTACAAAATCTTGTAAGAATTAATAGAAAGTACAATCAATACTATCTAGGAACTAGAGATAACACTTCCTTCTAAAAATTGACTTTAGTGCAACAGTGTATTAGTATTTTTCTGTGTAGACTTTGCACTGAAAATATATTTTAGTTATCAACTATTATGAATATATCACATAAAGGATTTTCCACATGTTTTACTAAACTAATTTCTATAGCAGTCTGTGCAAATTATGCAAATTAGGAATTTAAGCAAGCAAAATGTAGCAAACAATAAATTACATTTGTCTCTTCTTACAATTTAGCATTAATGTCAGTATAAATACCAATTGAAAGGTTTTTATTGTTGCTTACACCTGTATTTGCTTTCATTCTCTAATTAAAATAAATCTCATTTAGTATAAAGATTACAGTTAGTTTCAAATCAGCAAATAACGAGAGTTAACCTTTTTCTAAGAAAAAACACACAATATGGGACTAAAATTGGCAGAAGTCACAGGCCAGTCTAAGGAAATTACCTCAAAAGGAGACTTACTTTAGAGCTGGTTTTGGTTTCTTTCAGTTCCCTGTATGTAAGTATACAAATTTGCAGGCCTTGTAGCCGTGAAAAAATATCTGTAATTTGATCCAAGATTAGCTACAGATCTGGGCAATCTCATGCAGAGGTTTGTCAGGGCAAAGTCCCCGCTGCTCCTGTGCCAGTGCTGTGCTGGCAGCAGGGGAGCAGAGATGCCCTGGGCTGCCCCATGAGCCAGCCAGCTCAGAGTGAGGGACCTCTGCCTTCCCTCTGGCAGTTTTCCCCAGAGAGACCTGATTTGAACTCTTCACTGCCCCTGTTTTGGAGAGGCAAGTGCTATGGTGTAAAAGTGAAACCCCATATCACGGTGTGTTAGAGCTGAGATTTGGGTAGTCTTGTCGGGGTCAGCACAATTCCTAATTGCAGTTTAAGGAGCAGACTGACCTCTTCAGTGGGTCAGATGGGTTCCAGGTTATAATGGTGACTTTCTAATTGGTTGTCTGCATCATTAATTCCCTACAGTTTTGTTAAGCCTTACTTTTGCCTAGTTAAATGTGAAGATGGCACTGGTCAAGTGGGATCTAAAGGCATGGCAGAACTGGTTGGGATGTGCAGGTGCTTTGTTAGATTAAGACTAGGGCATGTTAGATGGTTGGCTTCTATACTGTATTTCTGAATTTTTCATTTGTGAATATAAAATGTGAACACTGACACCCTGAGTCATCTAACCCTTAATCATCCTTCAAGCAAATCCATGACAACTCTGCAAAGCTTGAGTAGTGTTTAATATATGAAGCATTGCGATACCTCTTAAGCCACTGACTTTGTAAAAGATGACAGCAAGGGGAAAGAGGGATCTCAAAAAATTCCATGGTGTTGATCGTTTGGAAAAGGAATCCTGCCTTGTGTTACTTTTCTGACTAACAGAAACCCCACCTGAGTCACCACTTCTGGGTGTTGTGAAGGCTACAATTTAGAGGAAATTATGGAAATAATGTAACTCTTTCTGGAAAATTCTTATGCTTGTCACAAAAATCATTTGGCTGGACTAAGTGGTGTGATTTTGAATCCAGGTGTTTGTGGTTTTGTAAGCAACATTCATTTGGCTTGAATAGAAGATATTGGAGAAGAAAAATCAGTTGGCCATTACTAACTTAACAAATGTTGATCAAATTAAGGATGATGTCTTAGGGTTCCTCTCCTTTTCCTCTGTCTGCATATTTAGCACACCAGATGGTTAATGCAGTCATAATAAACTAGTGGGAATATTTAATTAAATGTGTTCCTGGGACATTAAATGCAGTCTATTATCCTTTGGCTGGTGATCAGAGTAAATATTTGGTAATAAGGGAGAGTCCTTGTAGAATATTGTTGGTAATACATGAAAATCACGTTTGAGAACAGAACTGTGTTCAAAGCAGAACTTTCTTCACAAAATTAAGACATCTCAAATGTTAATTTCTTTTATATGTGGGGTTTTATTCTACCACCTATTCACTGTTACTCATTGCTATGCAGTTATTACAAATAGCATGAAAAATCATTTGAAATTAGATAGTCATAGAATGGAATGAGTCTCAGTCTGTAGCCATTTACTTGTCAATAGTCACATTTTTACTGTATACTGAAGGGCTCAGATAGAAAAAAAGCACAGTTAAGAACAAAATCTCGGTTCAAGCAGTGATGCTTCCCTGTTTGCTCTTGTTGGGAGCTAATTCTGCTCCCTCTGTGAGATCTCAGAGGGCTGAAAACATCTTCCTGCAGTCTGAAAATCCCTCCAGCCACAGTATGCAAATGTTCACTGGCCCAGCAGTGATACTTCTCTGTCAATGAGCTAATTATCTCCTCAGCATAACCAGTTTCATGATATCATGGCTTTCTTTACTCCCATTGAGCAGCTTTTTTTTGTTCCCCTGCGAAAGTGAGATTAGTGGAATGAAAACAAGGATAAACTTAGTCTATTAAAATAGGCTAATTAATAACAAGATGGGGGAAGATGAGCTAGAAATCTGAAATACATACAATTAGTGGGCAACTGAACTGAAAAGCAAATTACCCTACTGAGAGCATCTATCTCAGAAGTGGCAAGTCACAGTCTCTAGCCAGGGTTGTCTTTTGGACAGTCCCCTCACCTTGCAGGCAGAGAACATCATTATCTGTTTGTAAGAAGAATGAGAACCTAGTTCTGAAGAACATTTAATTTTATGGGGGTGTTAGAAGTTTCTGTACACCTCTCCTGACATAATTAGTGTGTGGTTTTCAAAGAGAAACAGGACCTGCCATTTGACACTATCCCATTTCACTATGGGAAAACCAAAAATTCGGTAGGAAGTGCTGGGATGGATAACTAATGTCTCTTTATTCTTGGGCAAAGAGAAACATGACTGTCCCCATACAACTGTGGTAGGCTTATGCCATTGTAGAGTTTGTGCAGTTAAGGACTTGAGTCTGGAAGGCTCAGAATCTTAAAGAGTTTAAATATCAATTTCTTTGGTAGATAATACGTGAATAGATGAGCACAAAATTTTAGTCTGCTCTATTTGTTAGAGACTGGATTTTGTTAGGACTGTGTCAAACCTCATATAGCCACAGTGACTGTTAAGAAAGCTTTTTTTGCTAGTGTTGGCTGAACTGACCTCCTGCAGAAATAAAATCCCATGTGGTAGAATCTGATTAACAGAAAGCTGGAAACCTGCAAATTCCTCCAGAACACAAAAGACTCAAAGTATTGTCAGTAAAATCCCTCTCTGCAAACTATCAATGGAAAAATTGGTTTAGCTGTTACTGCATAGGAATAAACAAAGCAAGTTCAAAACTAACAGCAAACCCCCAGGGCTGCAGAGCTTCTTTATTTCCTTAGAGATCCTCCATGCCTCAAAGCTTTCCAATGCATCTAAATTCACAGATGAACATTCTCTGCACCAGGGACAATGTGAGACAGGTTTGTTTCTGCAGCTACTTTTAGGGCCAGAATCTTCACTGACATGCATAGCCACTAAATTAGTATATAAATTTGCATTTGTAGCTAATTTTAATAATTGGTTTAGAGTTAAATCTCAAGAGAACAGAGCTATAGAAGTGTTCTGGTTTATTTTATGCTTAAGCAAAGGGGCGGGGGGGGGTGGGGCATTGGTGTATTTTTCAAATGCCTTTGAAACCACAGACTGTCAGACTCTGCTTACATAGGGAAGCCCAAAGTGGGTGGGTGGATGCCTTTTGAAGGAGTCCACATGGAAAAACAGTGTCTTAAATAACCATAAGTTACAACAGTAAATATGTACTACATAAGTATGATACCTGGAAAGTTTAAAAAAAAAAAAAAAAGGAAGAGAGGCAGTGCAATTTTGTTTTGTTTGAACAACAGGGAAAGGGTTTGAGGAAAGAGGGCTCAAACTGGCGTTCTTAGAAAATTGCCGACTTAATTTCATTTCTTGTAGGGATCATTAGTCAAATCTGCTGCATTGATGCACATTCACTGCCCCTCCCTTGAGCTTTGCCAGCTGACACCTCCTAAAGCTGTCTGATGTGATTCTCACTTTTCTTGTGCTATAAGCTTTAGCTGTGTTTCTCACTATTTAAGTCTGAGGGGCAGAAAATAACTCCTGCTATTAGAAATAGGCTGTGAGCTTTGACTTGAGTCAGTAGTTGAAGAGGAGCAAAAGGATGGCAATGAAGAGGGCTGGGCACCTTTGCCACAGGCTTGCTGTGCCATGGAACAAGTCACTTAATCCCCCTGTACCTGTTTCCCAGCCATATGTGGGGATAATAGCTTTTCCTTAGCTTATGGCAGTGTTGTTAGGATAAAGACTTTGAAGGGATTAGGTCCTGTAGTTGGAGGCTTTAAAAGGCACTTTGGATGGATAAAAGGAGATGCTGAAAGCAGCCCTGGAGGTCCTAATGTAAAGTGTACCAAGTCACAGTGGTGACCTGGCATCCTCCTGGTATTTGCATTGTGCCTCTCCCTTCTCTAGCCTGACTAAGTGAAAAAATTCTGCTATGTAGCTCACACATATGAACAAAAATGAGTGTGTGTGTCAGATGGCTTCCCAACATATTATATACACGATCATCCTTAACGTTCTTTCAGACAGTGTTGAAATGTGAAATAGTAATACTGGATATCTCCAATTCTCTTTTAATTAGAGTTGCAGCTCCCTTTAACTGTCAGATCTAAATAGCAAGGTGCATCCAAAACATCTAAATGAGATGACAAATCTCTTAGTCATGAATTTGACCTACCAGTTTCAGACCCAACTAGAAGAACTGAGGATGTCTGCATCAGCTGAGACCATTTTGCTGAATCACCCAGATAGTCCCTGAATGTTTCTTCCAAGGTGGCTGCATACACAGACCCTTCACTCTTTTCAGTCAGTCAGGTTGCTCATGTGCTAACTGGACCAAATCTGGCTTGTGGGGAGTGGGGGTGGAACTAATGTTATGTAAAGGCTAACCTGGCTGCTGAGGCTCTAAGCAAGTGGTGCAATTCTCCTGAAGTAAGCATACTCATCACTCTCCCAGAGTGTATTCCAGTGCTCTGATGTCACAGAGTGGCTGCCATTTAAAAGTATTTTCTAGGGATTCATGCACTTTTTCACCAACAATAATAGAATTTTTTCACCCTTTCGAAATTTATTTTACATTTTCTTGGGAATGAAGGTTCTCAGCATCAACAGTAATTTTTTCCTTTTCTTAAAAAAGATACACAAGTCTGATGGCTAGGGACCCAGTGGTGGAGCTTTTATATGGATTTTGCATCCTTTTGTAGCTCCCCACAATCGTTCCAGACCATGAGAATTTATACTTTAAAATTGTGATGCTTCATGTATTTCAAAAGGAAGCTTCTCCAACATAGTGCTAATGGTTTTGCATAATTTTTTTTTAATAATGCTTCTGAGAAATTATAAGTTGATATGACATGGTACAGAGGCAATAATAGAAGAATTATGTAAATGCAGGAAGAATGATGTAAATGTAGGCTGGACTTTAATTCTAGAATTTTACACTAAGATATCACAGAGAATGTCTGTGCTTTCAAGTGATGTAGGCCTGCAGTTCCCTTCTTTACCTGAAAACTTAGGTTCAAAGACAAACTCTTAATGGCTGCTGTGTGGGACTGGAGCCACATTAGCACAGTGAGGTGCTGCCTTCTTCCCAGCCAGGATGCTTTCTGCAGAGCTCACACACTAGTAGGGCTGAACCAGAAGCACGGAGACCCCTCTGTCCTGTTCTGAAGTGCTTTGGGAGACTGGGTGGGGCTGCAGGTATCTTTTGTGTTTGTTTTGGATATTGCACGTTGCCTCAGGACAGGAAAGGGCTCATGCCTTGGTAACCTGCAAGAGCTGTGGGTGGCATTAAAGCCGTGTGCTTAGGGCTGACTTTGTTGAGCCTGTGTGGGAACTTGTGCTGTCCCTCTCTCTTTGGGTGAGTGCTCTCCTGCTTGGGGCAGCTCAGTGCTCTGGACCCTTGAGGCCGTGAACGAGACTGCTGCTCTTACTGTGTGAGGAGAGCACAGGTCCAGAGATAAAAGGTTTGGAAAGAGTAGCTCTGCACTGCAGGCAGCACCCAGCTCTGGTTGCTCTGGAATTAGATTTTCGGTAATTAATTAAGATGGGTATGTTAATTACAAACTTGCTATGCCTTAGCATAAAGATTGTCATCTCTCTTTGGTGGTTTCAGTAACTCCTGCTTGATGGTCAGGGCAGCTGTATAAAACCACCCATTCTTCCCATCCTTTCCTCCCTTATGCAGGGAGCAGAGAAGCCCCAGAAAATGCAGCTGAAACCAAATTAGATGACAGCAAGAATGCTGGAAGAGAACAACCTTGAAAGTGTCTACTGTATGTCAAGTCATTTTGAGGACAGTTTGGGAGGTGCAAAAAAAAAGATGAGAGTTACTAGGCAGAAAAGGTACATGGCAGAGCTCCAAACTTTGGAGTTATCACGTAGCTCTGACCAAGAGCATCACTGCATTTATAAGCTATGCTTACAGCAAAACATGTGGCAGGGAAAAACTCTTCTCATACACTCCCCTGCTGTAGTCTCAGGGTTTCTAACAGAGCATAACTCAAGAGAGGAGTTCTCTTAATGTTTGTAGTAGTGACACAGTGTTTCCATAGAAAAGATTCTGCTTGCGTTGATTGGGGAAAATGCCTATTTAGTTCCTTAACTGCAAAGAAGTTTTACAATTTCAATTTTAGCTCTGTTGTTGTACCAGGATCTCCCTTTGAAGTTGTTGATGCTCCAGGGAGATCCTGTTTTGTGTTGTGTGAGTGTGATGTACATTATAGTCAGATTTTGATCCTTTGTGACAACTCAGAATAAATCCTGTTGGGATGTTGGCCCATGGCCATCAATGGAGTGATTCCATTGCAGGTGGCAGCAGCATCTGGCTTTTATGTTTTTAGTAGTGGCTGTGAGGTCCTCAAAGGATAAACAAGTAGTGCATGGCTCAATTTCTTTTCCTTCAGCTAAAGCTTGCTAATGACATTCTCACCCACAGTTGAAAAGTGAAGTGTAAGCTACAGCAGCGCTGCAGGTCTGCAAACAGCTGCTCCATCTCTTGGAGCTTCTCAGGGTCAGTGGTATCCACAGGGATCTCAGCCCTCAAGCAATACTGTCAAACTGAATTTTGCAGCTTAAGGTACCTTTGGGGAACTAACTTTAGTGCCCCCAGGCACTTTGACAATGTATTAATGAGGCCATAATTCCAGCAGCATTAATCAGACCCCAGGATGTAGAAGAGAATGATTCACAGAGACACACTGTGTTCTCTCTGTCTGTCACTGTGGGAAGGCATTGGTAATGCATGAGTGGGATTTGTGATATTTTTCAGTTCACATGCTTAGGGATTTCCTCTGCAGCTTCAGGAAGGGCTTTATTTCGCTGCGGGAAGAAGTGAGAGGGGTCCCTTGAAAGAAGAGGTGAGGTTTCACAGGTTAAAGTGTGAGTGTGAAGGATGACTGGCTAAAGCCGAGGGACCCTGTTCAGGCTGGTAGGGTGATTTGTCTGCACAGACTCGTACTCTGAGACAGACCAGATCTGTTCTTTGTTTTGTCCTTTGTTTTAGAGCAAGCTGGAGAAAGCCAGTGTTGAAGCTTTAGTAGAGAGCTGCTGTGCAGAAGATCAGGGCTCTGTTCACAGCATTGCTGTAAATATTCATCCAGGGTCTGTGGCAGGTGCTTAAGCTCCTCTAGTTGGGCATTTGGTGACCACCAGTGGGGTAGTTAAGCATTGCTGAATGCCAGAGATTACTAATCCCATGCTGTGTGCAATTCTCACCCCCACTTCCTCTTCCATTTCTTTCTCCTCTCCTTTTGTTTATCTTTACTTGGTTAAGTCCAAACACCTAGGAGCAGGGGAGTGCTTTACTCAGCACACTGAGGAGGAAGACAGGGTCGCGGTCCTGGCTCTTACTGCCTTAACAGAGAGTGCCCAGAGCAGAATGTGTTTCCTTAGTGGGATGTAAGCTCTGCCCTTCTAGTCAGGCCTGTTACCAGTTTGGCCATTGGCCTAATTTAGGCTAGATAATCTGAACTGTTTGCTGTTTAAAAAGTAGCAAGGGAGGCAGAAGAGTTTGATAAAGTCCTATCAGGAAATAGTGAGAAAACTGATAGTGGTATGAGAAGGAATGGAACAGTAGGGCTGTGATCCAGGAATGGAAAACATAGGTTGAAATTGTGCAAAAGTACTTTGAAGAGATGGGTACTTTTCACTAGTTCCATAAAAGGGGTAGTGAACAAGTAAAGATGGTTTCAGTCACTTATGTTCTATGGTTTTTACCTAGGTCTGTTCCAGCTTCTACCCAGGGTCCCACCGGTGCTGCAGGGGCTGCAGGGCCTCCTCCTGCTACCAATGTGTCCAGCAACAAGCGGCTGCAGCAGACACAAGCCCAGGTGGACGAGGTAAGTGGCTCCAAGGGGTTTGTTGCTCACCACAAGGGTGCTGCTGTGGTTGGTTTCCTCCCTTGTGCAACTCCCGCTCGTCTGAAGGCAGTGGATCTAGGAAATGAGGTTTGTCAAAGGATTGCAATTATGAGGAGGCAGACAGTACAAGAGAGATTCTGAATATAAACATCCCTGTACCAGTAACAGTTCTGCAGAATAAATGTGGGCATTGGTGCCAATTCCAGAATTCTTCCCAGTCAGTCTGCTTTGGAGGAAATATCATTGTGGAAGCAGATCTTTTAGTGTGTTCCTGCACTTCTAAAGGTTAGATGCTAATTTCACAGGCTGTTTCACAGAGACAGACAATCAAATTCTCATAGATAGATTAAAACCATGAGAACTGAGCAGCTGAGAGCTGTGTTCATTAGCCAGAACTCTATTGATTAATCATCACAATTTATTCCGAAAGAAAGTCACCCACACATCACATCATAACAGCATCTTTAACAAATCTCCACTCCTTTTGTTGATCTTGGAGGACCATGTGCCTGTTCCAGCCTAGATCCCTAAATTCTTGTTGCACCTCAGTTGTAATGCCATCTAAGTGCTCTGGGAAGGGGAATAGTGAGCACACCACTGCTCATGGGTACAGTCCTTGAGTATACCAGCAGAACAGTAGCAGCTCTAACATCCTTGCACACCTGCTGAGTGGATTTGTGTGCTGGGTATTAAGGAAAGACTATTATTAAACCCCTCCAAAGACTTAAGTAACTAATTGCTTACTGTCCATGGTGAAATGTGTTGGGCTTCTGTGATTCTTAAATGCCAGTTTGATAAAATAGACATTAGGAAATATGTACTTACATGCATAAAGGGCTCTATTTTCAAAAGCTTCAGGTATGTTTTAAAGATAGTAGAGAAGACCTCAGCATATCCAACTCAAATGCATTTCTGAAGATGAGTTAAATACACCTGTCAAAATGGGCTATGTCTTTTTGGTAGCCTTTTCGTTGCTGAAAATCTGAAACACCGACTTTCTGATCTCGCCATTGTTGATACTCAGATGTGTTCACAATATCCTAAGGCTACAGAAATGTCTAGACTAGATTCTCTCTTTATCTCTGATTTTCACATCCCACTGACTTCACTGATGTTAGTGCAGTGTCTCTTCTAGTGGGGAAAGGAATATTATATTTTAGCTTTTGTCTTGGGTCAGAATAAGGAAATAAGCTTCTCGTCCTGAGCATGTTACATCATGGCGGGTCCTGTAATTGTTTATGTGAGTGACAGCAGAAGTAACTGTCTCTAAAAGATGAAAAATAAGTGCTATTTGTTGTCTAAAAATGAGTGATGCCTGTCAGATACTTGGGGCTCTTCAAGTAGGTCAATGGAGATGGCATCAGTGAGGATAGGGAACCACTACTTTGTGTTTAACATACCCTGTATTCTGACACTTTTCACTCAGACCGATGAAAATGTGTCTTTTTGTGAAGATGATGACAATTTTGGCAGGAACTCTTGCCCAATATGAGGGGACAATGAGTAGCTCTTGGATTTGAGGATTATGTGGGTGAAATTCAGGATTTATGGGGGTTTTGCCTCCCATTTGAGAGGCTGCAGTTGATATGGGTTTTTTGATAGCACATGGTCAGCAGATCCTTGTTTAAGCGGGAAATCACAGTATAATAGCCAAGGGAAGCAAAGCGGCACTTCCAGCACTGTGAGGTCACTGGGGTGACGCTGGTTTGTAATCCCGAAGGATCCGGGGTGTGAGCATGGCTTTAACCTTTCTCCCAGCTCTTTCCCGGCTGTTTTTCCGCCATGTCGTGTTGGAATGTCACCCTTAGGTGGCAGCAGAACCACGGGCAGCGCCGCTCCCCAGCCCGGCTTCGGAGCAAACTTTGGGTCCGCATGAAATCACTGATATTTTTAATGCTGTACCAATGCTGATATAGTATTTCAGCTATACCCCTATTGGGTTTTCTCATCTGATTCCTCTAGAGTATTTCATTTCAGCATTTTCAAATAGTTTAAAATTTTACTACAAGTCATTGTCCCGACATAAAATTCAGCTAAATACTAGCTGAGAAATTAATACTTTTATTATTATTATTAATTTATATGAAGTTAAATTCTTGGAAGGTTTTGGTTTGAAAAAGCAAGTAATAAAATTTGGATAGACCAAAACATTTCATTTTGGCTTAGGTTTGGTAGACAAGTGAAACAAATCTTTTGAGACCTTCTCTGAGTCCTTTTAAAGATTCTTTCACTACCAATTTCATCTCACTGTATTTGAATAATGCATCTTTTAAATAATTCTGGATTTTTTCAGGTAATATTTAAATTATATTAAATATATATAACATGAAATTCCTTATTCCAGAGTATGAGAATTGACAGACCATCAGCCTCATTCACGGCTAGAATAATTGAACATAACTTTATTGAGATTGTTACACTGTCTGACATTTGCATTAGTGGTGATTCTCTACAGGGTTTTCATTTAGTTATTGTCTTGCTAGAAGAGGATTTTCATCTTACCCAATGTATAAAATATATGCATGAACAGCCCTTACCTATGGTGTACTGGCTGTGCAATAAGGTGGTGTGAGCTCCCTGCTACTCTTCAGACTGAGTTCTCTCAGGTAAAATGTTCTCCTCCTTCAGTTTCAAGCAGAACTTCAAATTCTGACTGAGAAGTCATTTTTGCACAAAAGGTCTGCAGAATCAGAAAATTCCTTGGTGAGGAAATGCATACAGTTCGCTTTAAAGTGGCCTTATCTAGCTAATGTCTCTAGTTCAGGTAAGGAAGATATTAAATGTATAAGGAAAATAATGGCTTTTTCTTAGTGATGTCAACCAAATTGTGGCATAGAGATCTTCAGGTTTTTGTATCTATAGTGTTGACTAAAAGAACTATAAAATGAAATTAAACTAACTTATATATTTTTAATGAAACTAACTATGGTATTTCATGATGTCTCTTTATTTTCTACCTTCAAGGGCATCTGAGCACAGTGTAGCTGTGCTCATCTTGTTCTCACTGGGTGTGTTTCCATAGGCTGGGGTTCTGGGGCACTGTCCAGGCAATGCCATCACACATCATAATGGCAAATGGCTGGGTTTAGGATGATGTGTGACATTTCAGGGTGTGAACAGACGGGCACCCTTCAGCTTCCTGAGTAAGGAGTCTCATGTGCATCTGTGCCTTTGCAGGTGGTCGACATCATGAGAATGAACGTGGACAAGGTGCTGGAAAGAGACCAGAAGCTGTCGGAGCTTGACAACCGGGCAGATGCGTTGCAAGCAGGTGCCTCACAGTTTGAGACCAGTGCAGCCAAACTGAAGAGGAAATACTGGTGGAAAAATTGCAAGGTGAGGGATATAAATTCTTGTTGAGAATCACTTCCTGGCAGGAATTATTTTCAGTTGCATTTAGTGGGACTTTGCCTGCAGGATGGCACCTCTGAGTCATCAGTTTTTGCCATGTAGAGAAAGAGATGCCATGACCTCTAGGCTCCATAAGTCAATCAACTTTGATCTTTACCAGAACACATAATTTCTGCAGTACATAAAATGTCAATGCAGTTTTTGATGTTTCATCAGTGTCTTCAAATAGGGATGGGAAAGCACTCCATGTCAATTCATGTCAGTTCTCTGTGTGAACCACAAAACCTGATCAGGTACAGTGAATTCTAGTAGTGGGATAAAAGAAGCTTTTTCCTTGTGGGGATCATCAGCCTTTTGATTTTCCTTCAGGATGGTAAACTGTAAAAAATTGACTCCACAAACTGCTGTGAGAAGGGAGGAAATTACAGTCTCTTATAAAGAGAGGCTGGTTAGGATAGAGCAGGACTTTCATCAACCAGCTGCCTTCTCTGCTGTTTTCAAAGTCTAATCCTTTACCAAGAGCAGAGGGGATCTCACGCTCCTTTGCTTTTTCAGACCTCCAGTATTTGTAAATTTTGGACCCAGAAACTTCATCTCCTCTTACTCATCTAAGACCCATGTGTTTGATTTTTTTCTATTTATGCAAACAGTATGAGCACTATGCTAAAAGTTCAGCTTCATTTTCCTTTCTCAATACCACCTTTCTGCTGACTACTGATGTCCACCCAAATAAAACCACCCAAGGGAGAATCCCACACATATCCCTCGCTAGGCTGTTGTCTGCTTTGTTTCTTCAATCCATGGTAATATGAAATGTAAAGCAAGGCAAAATATTCTGGGTAAACTACAGGTACAAACATTCCAGAAATAAGAGGATCTAGGTTAGAAATTCAACTGAGCAGGTCCTCTGTGCCTCTTTTAGCTGTTGCCCAGCTGATGTGCCTAGAAGTGCAGGAAGCAGGGCTTTTGGGAGCTACAGACACAGATTTTGAATTAGGTTTACCCATGTGACTGCAGTCACTGCAATGACCTACACTACACTAGACCTTCAAAACTACCCTCGTTCTCCTTTCCTCATTGCCCCTTCCTGTTTTACCCTGACAAAGAGAATCCTCCCTGTCCTTTCTCTGGCTCCAAAACTCTGGAAAGAGAGGGAAGAACTTAAAAAAAAAAAATCTCCTGCAAGCCAGTGGCTGCAAACATATGTTAGGAGGAATGAAGACCTTGCTTTGACATGCTCATGTTGTTTTACAGCCTTTCTATTCATTGGGGTAATAATGGCAACTGGACTGCAGCATCCCTGGAGGGCTCGTTAGCTTTCACCTAGTCTCAAGTGGGGTTTCTGAGCCACACAGCTGGTGTGGTCTGTGCACAGCTGCCTCTGCTGTACCTGTTCCTGGGGGAACAGACTCCTGCTTTGCTGTGAGCTAGTTCCAGGAGAATGTGCTGGAAACCATGATGGAAACGGTTCTGGCTAGCATGGGCTCCCTCTCTCAACAGCACAAGCACACAAAGAAGCACAAATAGCTGCTGGGCTTTAGACATCTCCAGCTGCCTCTTCACTGACTTCAGGAACATGGGGAAAAGTGATCAAGTGACTCTGGTGTAAAGTGGTACACAGCCATGTGTGAACCCAGCCACTGGAGTTGTTTTACTTTGGAAATTGACTTTGTCTTTACTTCTGGAAATGGTTGAGTTTGGTCACTGCATCTTTAGCTGATGGGCAAGAACTGGCTATCTTTGTCAAGAGGGAGTGTCCATTGCTGGTGGTCAGCTGGTTTTAAAATTGACACTAAATCTGGGGCCTTAACGAGTCTTTACAAGAGTTAAAAGTATGAGGAATGAGTCACTAAGTAAAAGCAAAAAAATTGAGGGGTTAATGTCTTTCATGTGAAAACCTGACTTTTTCTTTCTTGTAACTTTCTTTTTATAGATGATGATCATCCTTGGTGTAGTATGCGCAGTCATTCTCATTATAATTATAAGTGAGTAATTCATTTTCTCTTTTGCTTATGATCTCAATAGCTTGTGACTTAAGAATGGCTGATATATTAAAAATCAAAACAAAAAAAAGGATATAAAATATTTAAACTGATTAATTTGTGAAATTTCCCTTCTAGTGTTATGCTTTTATAGTGAGAATTACTGCAAACTCCCTGGACACATATTGGCAGAATTTGTTGACATTTAATGTTTTTTACATTAGCATGTTATGTAACTTTCCCTAGGATTAAGAGTTCTCCATTTTTATGTTTTAGATAAATTTTTATGCAGTCAAAGAGATCTTCCTTTCATTATTATGAGTGCCACAGTCCTGGTGTTTTCTACTAAGAACAGTAATTCTTGAAATACTTCATGCCTATAAAAGGAGGGTGAAGGCACACAAGCAAACAGGCATCTGATTAATTTTTTGAAAGCATGTAGGTGCCTAGTTTCCACCATATCAGCTAGAATTTGTGATGTCTGTGCTCCTGAAGGTCCTTTTGCATCTTGAATGCCCAAATGTTGTTAAAAGGTGGCCCAAAGTCTCACTGATTTATTTTCTCAAAAGATCATTTCATTCCATGCATTTGTTGTAGGAAAGTTAGCTATGAATGAATAATAGCAGTCTTGCTGGTTGGGTCTCAGGGATCTTGTAATGACAGGAATTGAACATTTCATTTATGTAACCCTGTGTTAGCAACAGCTGTTACGTGACATAACTGTAATATGGCATTAACTCCTGAAAGGGAGATTTCTTCAGATAGGCAATCCAGGTAGTAACCCAGAAGAGATTCACCAGAAGGCTAGACTCTGGATGTGAGTTAATTCCCAGCTCTCAAATTACATGCCTCGTATTCAGCATGTTTCCATTTTCCTCTGTTGCTCTTGTAAAGAAGGCTTACAGGACCACCTGTAAACATGACTAAATGGAATGAGATACATGTGACAGTTTATTAGCCTTATGAATGTTGGCACCAGAGTGACCCAGAATAATTCCAGGGTTTCGTAACACTGATACAGCAAGAATGGGAAATGGTTAGATATTAATTAACTATATTAACTGGGTACTCAATGCAACTGACTTCAAGAGAAAGACCGGTCCTTGTTCTGCAGTCTGCTGCAGCAATCAGACAAAGGAAGATGTGCAGCCACTGAACTAATTGCTGTGTATATATTCCTCATTGAGCATTATCTGAATCTTAATAAGAAAGTAAAAAGTGGTCAAGATAGCTCAGAACTCCTCCACAGAAGCTAAGGCTGAAATATATATAAGTAAAAACATTTTGTCACTTCTGGTTTAAAATGTTGAATGCATGTCCTGGTAAGTTTTAAAAAAAAAAAAAAAAAAAAGGAGCAGGTTTGACATGGGTTATATTGAGTTTAGGGTATTTAATCACAAACTTGAGTATCACATTGTTCAACCCAGGTTGTGGCTCACCATAGTGAGATCTAGCACCAGGTCAGTGAGATTTAAGTGTGCCTGTGGTTCAGATTATTTTTTCAGTCTATTTGATTCTTCTGTAATAAGTGCCTAAAGGTTGCAGCTTCAGGAAGAACCCTGTGTATTTAACTTAATGCTGTATTTATTTACAGTAGCTCTCAAGTATATGTTTGAATCCTGTAGACATCAAGCATCCAAGTGCTGTTAATACAGGGTCTACATGACTTTTTCCAGTCCATCATTTGAATGGGAACAAGAGCATACCCTCCATGAGGGCTGGCTATAGATGCAGATAAATTGAGTCATTTCTCACAGCAACAAGCTACCATGGATGGTGAAATGGCCCAAGCCAGGCTTCCTACCATCCTGGTAGTGGGGCCCTGGGAAAGCAGCCTGGCTGCCTGCTGGAGGAAGCAATACAACTCGTGGCTTTACAGGTGTTGCTGGAGCTGGGGACAGCAGCTAACATCACTGTCAGTCCCTGGCCTTTCTGTCTTTTGAGCCACAGTCTCCTCTGCTTTCTATTCCATTTTCCCCTCCAAATTCCTTTTGACACAGGAGGAGCATCCCCATGTGTGCTAGAAAGGAATATTGCGTGCAAGACATGTCATATTCTTTCAGCTAAGATGTGCCAAAGATGTTTGCAATTCTCTGACATCACATGCTTCTGATAAAGCACAATGGTAACTCTGTAATAACTGTTGGGTTTTGTCTTTTTTTTCTTTCTTTCCTTCTGCTTCATTTCCCAGTTTATTTCTCCACTTGAAAAAGCAAAGAAGGAAGACTTGGCACAACTTTGTTCATATCTACCGACGATATCAGTGTTCCTTTGTTGAACTCCGCTTTTTAATTCCCAGTGTCTTGGGATTTTTGCTTGTAATAACCCATAAGCATTCAGTGTGGTGTATTTTGGAATTCTGTTGTTTCCACAAGAAACTGTACCAGCTAAATACTGCCAAGTAGTTCCATACACTGTCTAATCACTGTGTCTTAAAATGTGTACACACTGACCTTCAGAAACTGTAGTATATGAAAAGCATCCTAAAACATCTCAGAATCAAAGAATGCAGCTATGGGGAAGCTCCTGTTCAAAGGGACACTGTCAGGTGGATTAGACCCAAACCTAAGGTTGCAGCAAACATTAGGGCCAAAATTCTCAATCTGAGCTCCTAAAGTTGGATGGCAAAATCCATTGTCAGAGGTAATTTTTTGAGGTAGTATCTGCTACTCCCCTTGAAGAGAGTGATACCTACAAGTATTCATGTAAGATATCGTATTTCAATGTAGCCAACCAAACACAGATTTTTTTGTAGATTAGATGTAGAATCCAAGTCTAAAAACATTTTCTGCAGAAAATAAATAAGACTAGTTTATCATCTTTTACAGATTTAATTTTTTCCTTATGGAAAACACCTCATGGTGTTCTGAACAAGTAAGATGGCCTCAATTTTAAAGCCAGAAAGAAAATTGTATGACAACAAAAAAGCATTAGCTAGCACAGTCTTGAAAAAGCCAAGTGAAATGCAAAAGTAGTAATGCAAGCATCACAAATGACTCTGATCCAGTCTCTTGCTAAAAACTCAAGGCACTGTTTGTCAGGTTTCATGGGACATGTTTTGGATGCTAATCCCTAGTAGTTAGGCCCTAACTTAAAGCACATGAGCACCTTTGGTGATGTCTGTGGCTTCCCAGCTCTGTTCTAGGAAGCTGCCTCTGCACTTCCTGCCAGTTTGCAGAAATGGTCCCCACTGGGAGGATCATTCAAAAATCAGGAAGAAAGTAGGGCGGAACAGTGGAGAAAGGATGAGAAAGGGGAGGGTGCCTAGCAAAGCTTTCCTGGAGAAGAGGAAGGAAAAGAAGCACTGTTCGAAGTAGTGATGTTAATAGGCTATAAAAATATATTTTAATTTGTGCATGTGGATAGTTCATAAACTATAGTCTCATCTTTGTAAAGTGCTCAGCTGAGATGCCTATTATACTCAATTAATTTAAACTAACATTTGATGTAATTAACAGAAATGATATATTGTGGCTTGAGAGAAAGTTCTTGTATGCTCTTGTGAATTTCTTGTTTCTTTCTTTTTAAAAGAGTGAATAGTTTAATCATTGTTAACCAAACTAAAAATGAATTAATCAAATTTTGAGCCAGGAAATTGAGAAAAGGGGGTCTTTTTTGGATAACTCCTTCAGAATTTCTAAAAAGAGTTCATAGAATTAAAAAAATAATAATTTTGTGGGTTGAGGTTTTTTGTCTGTAATTTAATTAGGGAATAGAAACAGTGATAATAGTAGTCTAGATATTCCCACTGTGGAGTATCTCTCTTGACATGGTTTTAGATTTAAAAAAATGGAGACCCAGACTAGTTTGTTGCTGTGAATCTATATACAAATTGTGCTGAAATAGAATTTTGCAGAGAGAATAAGTAATGATCAATTGAAAGGTTCCAGTTGTGTTTTTCCCTAAATACTTATTACTTCATAGTAATAATTCATAATTCATATCATTAAGTCGTAAGGGGCCCCAGTCTTAATGAAGCTGTATATTCAAAGTTCCTAATGAGATACTGGACTCCCTGGTATGCCCTGTTCACTTCAGTCCTCCAGGAGGGTGAGAACACAAACAATTCTGAAATCCTCATGGGCCAGACAAAAAATCTGAGCAAAGGGCCTGATTCCACAAGGTGACACAACTGAGTGTTATGTATAATTGAGCTTTCACTGGTAGAGAAATAAGCCATCCAACTTCAGGACCATTTTTAAAGTGCTAAGATAATTGGATAGCTGCTATGAAAGAATTATCTCGTGAGAGTGAGACCCAACTCCCACACCCATGTTGAGCATGGCTTAACCCTCACAGGGCTTCTCTACTGCAAAGACTCCTGAGATGAAGATAGCTTTCACTGGAGGTGGTGCAATCAGTAAGGTGATATGCTGATACTGAGCCTTAATGTGGATATTCCTTCTCCTATGAGAGGCTGAACTGACTACTCAGCAAATACACATTAAAGAGTTTGAATTCTCTAGCTACAAACATGCAAAGCTCCCAAGTAAAGCTGTAGTGAAAGTGCTACAAGGATGCAAAGCTTACATCTGCCCAGCTAATGTAGTCCGACTTAATACTCAAAAGGGGACCTTTAGCTGAGAGTGGAGAATAGAAACTGCTGTTTGTGGAATGTTGGCCCATTCTCTCTCAAAACTGTAACTAATGGGGATGACTGCTAAATGTTAGTGAGAATTCACAACGGAGAGTTAAGAAATCTACCTTTTAGTGGGTTGTAGAATGTTTGTGAAGAGACTATTTCCTCCTCTATGGTAATGAAACGTGCTAAATTATTATGTTTAATTCTTCAAAACTCTTCATAGTATGCTCATGAATGCTCAATGTTTGCTACTACTTGTGGTGTGTTGGTTGGTTGTAATAGTTAAGATAAGCCATGTAACCTTTCTAATTCAGCCCAGGATCATGAACAAGTGTGTCTTTCCCTGATGCAGAGCCTCAGAGCTCAACTGCTCTTGCAGAGGGTTAAATCTTCAGCATGGAGAATATGGTAATATAGGACTGTTCAGGGTCATAGAACAACAGTATCACATATGTGTAGACTAGTGCAGAGGACAATCTATATAAACACAGTTGGAGATCTTATTTGTGTTGAATCCAGGATTGATTGCTTTCCACTCACTGCTTCTACGTTTTAAATGTCTGTGCAGTTACAACTGCCTGCCTGTAAATTTTCCTCAAAAAGTTTAAGTAATTCTTGTTCAGTCAGCACTGATTATAATTTCAACTACTCAGTAGAATTTCAACTCCTGCTCTTCATCACTAACTACTGCCTAGGCTCTTGCCTTGGGCTGATAAAATGTCACAAAAGGGCTTCCTTTAAGTGACTCCCCAGCAAACCCTCAGGGGACTCCAAGGCCATTGCTTTCTGACTGCCACCTTGGGGACCAAACTGAACTCTGGCTGGAAGCAATGCTTTTGATAGCTAAATCCAGAATTGGACATCATTTGAGACCTTCATATTCCATCTTTATAAGAAGTGCTTCCTCTGCTTTCTGGGCCCCAGAATCTCAGAGGCTGTAGAGCAGGAGATGCCCTTCACACACAGCATAGCTGAAAGGAGTTGGTTAAGAGCTGGTCAGTGCTTGTACCACAGCTGCTGCTTGGCTTGCCAGTGATTGTACAGCAGCTTCTGAGCTGAACAAGTGTTATTTGCATCCACTGTCAACAGGCTAGTGAGGTCCTGCTTGGGCGTTACACTTTCTCTCAGATTTAGCTCACCTCGCAGTAACACGGATGTGGCTTTAAACCTGAAAACATTGTTGCACAGAACTTGGCAGGAGAACTTCGTGTGGAAGCCCTAACAGGGTACTTGACCTGATTGTCGTTTAACAACATGATGTAACACCACAGTCAATCCAACAGAGTCAAACTTAATCAATACCATTAGAAGGAGGATGGGAGAATGTGATAAAGATTCTGAACATAACCTAGGGTCTGTAAGACAAGGAGTGATTTGGAAATGTAATCAGTTGGATTTTTAAAGCTGGCACTTTAATTCCGTTGGAACCTGCATAATGTTAGCCCCGGAAACAGTTCAGGCAAGTAAAATATTTGGCTTTTTTCATTTTATATAGTGATCTGCAATAAGTGACTTAAACACTTACAGTGAGGGGAGAACAGTACAGTATTGACTGTGCAAGGAATGAATTAGAACAGCCACTGTCTGCTAGGCTTTTGTCTGAGTAACAAGACCTTTGAAAATTCTACCGTTTCTCTGCCACTGCTCCTCTGACAGGCTTCACCTAACTTTAATTTTATGAGCAGCTGGACTACTTCTTGTCTGAATACAATGGATTTTAGCACTTAAGAGCAAGTTCCTGACTTGACATTTGTATTAGAGCATACCTGCAAAATGGTGATGTCTGCTTCTCAGAAGTACATCTACCATGGGAGACTCAAATTTCAGGAACTTTTAGAAGCTCAATGTTACTCAGCTCTTTCATGCTTTTATAGAGTGGATTTTCTCTGTTCCTTGAGTGGTTATCCACACAGTGAGAATATGTATAATCTTTTTTTTTTTTTTTTTTTTTTTTAAATGAGAGTACCTTGATTGCACGTTGGTGGTAGACCTTCACAAATAACCTAGAGCACTTGGGTATGATCCAGGATTTAGATCTCAACCCTTCCTCTGCCCTTTAAACAGGGAAGAGGGCTGAACCAGCAGCCATATAAGGCACTGGGCTCCCTCCCAATGTACACAGTGAGTATCAGAGAAAGGCCTCAAAGTGTCTCTGATCTGGATTTTCATCCTGACCTGAACTTTAGACCTGTAACAGATCATAACCTTTGTGCCCTCCATGTAGTCAAAAGACTGAGATTCTCTTCCAGACAGTTCTTCCTCGCCTTATTTAGGTCCCTGTTGCTAGGCAAGATACATTTGAGCAAGAGAAAAGCACATGCACCCTCAAATTAGCTTCTTTAAAAGCAGAATTAAGAAGACTGAAGAAAGTAGTTTGAAAAAAATAAATTGTAGCCAGAGAAATTATTGGATTAATGTTTCTCAAATGGTAACATTATTTTCTGGAGGGATACTAGATTGATGAAACAACCAAACCAGAGCCTCACATCACCTGTTCTTTCTCCATGTGGTCTACTTCAGAAATACTTCTCTGTTCCATTCCAAGAAAGGATTTTGTTTTCCTCTTCAGTTAATTTCCCTTCCTTAGTTCATTAATGTATGTCTCAATTGATGTGCTCAGTAGTTTTTCTTCTCCATTGAGAACCGTAAGACTCTCTGCCTTTAAACACATGCATAAAAAGAGATCTGAGCCACCCAAGGAGTTTACCTTCCTTCCTGGTGCACTGACATTTAAAAGCTACATCTTAGAATAAAGCAGAAAAACTGTGGCAGTCTGGTTACATGCAGTTTTGGTGGAGTAAACACTTGATTATTCAACAGTGAGTCATTCCTGCAGTAACCTCATTCTGTCATGACTGTATCACATCTGCTAACTCTCCAAAGCAAAAACCATAACCTGCACTGGTTTAAAACATGAATACAGCCTCGTGGTTTGCACGTAACACTCTATTCAACCAAAGAAACCATGTGCTATAAGTTTTAAAGGGCAAAGTACTTGTTCTCAAAAGAGAAAATATCATCGAGAACAACAAAGACAATTATGGAAAAAACCATCTCCATTCTTTAGGTCTTCTCACAGTGTCTGGCTTATCCATTATTCTTCAAGTCTCTTTCTGTTCTCTTCGAAAACCTTTGTGGTTTTGGAGTGTAGTGTATTTGGAACACAGTATATTGAGGCTAGGGTTTTTCTGCTCTCTGAGTTGACTCCCTGCCTTCTGCCATACTGTTATTGTTGCCCTCAGCCAGAACTCAGGTAGGCCTTGAGTGAAGCAGAACCTCCTCCCCATAATGCCCAGCTCAAACTAGCCTATACTCTCTGGTCAAGAACACTGAAGGCACAGTATGGCTCCTGGGTCTTAATTTGGTTTGAAATTATGTGATACAAAACAAGGCTAAACAACAGCATTTTTGCTACACTACTTTAAATTGTAACACTGGAATTTTAATTAAATTTATTTAACAGTGCTTGTAACAGTGATTTCATTGATTTTGTCAGAAAAAGAAGAAACAGAAAATAAGGATATTGTGCTAATCACAATAGAGTAAACTGGGAAGTGGTCTAAGTGAAATATCTCCAACATTCAGTAAACTCCTTTTTATAAGTGGCTCTACCTAAGACCACCTTTTTTATATTAAAATTAAGTAGTGCTTCTCTATTAAACTAAATTAAATACTTAAAATTAACTATGACAGATGGTAGGGGGGTGTTTTTCTGGACAATGCAGGAGATATATTCAGGAAGGATGGCTCTTTTTTGCAGAGAGCACCATTTGGGATATTCTATCCCAAGTCATGCAGCTGGAGAAGTGGTCAAGGACGTCAATCAAATCAGGACTTCAGAGTGCTTGGTGCATAAAGATACAGCCTGAATGTCCACTTTGTTCTAGAGCACTCTGGTCTCTGTAATGGAGTCTTTTTGACGTGGCATAATTATTTTGGTTACTCCTATTCCACTCCAGTACCTGTTCTTGTCCACCTATAAACTGCCTAAGGGGAGGACAGAAAATCACTTTGTTGAGTCCATTACATTCATGTCATATATATGTGAACACATGGTAGTGGTCTGAGCTTTTTGTAATGAAATGTTTAAAAGAATTAAATCAGTTTCTCTCCCTGATCCATTGCAGGTTTGTTTAAAGCAAAAGTAAATAATGGCAGCTGCAATTATTTTCTTTGTAAGATCAAGGATTGAAATAATGCATATGATAGACCTACAAATTAATAGATGCACAATGCATAATTTTTTTTCAGAAGTTTAGCTATTACTATTTGTAGTATTGAAATAGAAAGTTTGCTACAATTTCTTTATTAATGAAAACAGTCTTGGCTGTAACTGAAAATTCAGTGATCAGTGAGACTACCCTGCCACTAGCAAGCTACTAAATAATGCAAGTTCAGCCTTTCATGAAACCTAAAGGGAAAAATATTCTGAATAAAAGTAGAAATGTATGGTAAAGACTGTGGATATATAGTTTACCATTAATTATTTAAGTATTATTTAAGCAATTAGCAGCTATAAAAATTCAAATAACTAGCTTCCAAAGCCTAGCTATAGATTAAAGAATATTGTTTTTCTCATTAGAAAAGCCAAATTCAATCTATGTTCCATTTGCTTTTTCCCCAAACAATAAAATGCTGATGTTGCTATGACACACTCACAGGTCTGCACAATAAAATGTTAGATAGCCCACTACTTGTCATGAAAGACATCATTGTTTTGTCTTGTAAATGAAACATCCTCCCTCCCCCAACCACAAACATGGTAAAATATTACTCACATTAGGTTTATCAGCATCACTGAAAGATTATAAATTAGTACCTCCGACTCAAGAGCGGGACTTAAAAACATGCTTTGTCTGTTGCAAAAATGCATTCTGAGGGGGAAGCACCAACTGTTGTAGAGGTTAAATTTTTATTTGAAAACTCCTATTATTTTTTCCTTCCCCTTTCTGAAAAAAGCTTATGTATGTAGACAGGCATTTGCCATTTGGGTGTGATAGTCTCTTTCCAAATATGAAAGAGATGAAACATAGCCAGTATCTACTGCAAGCCACCTTTAGTTTGTTTTGCAGTGTAAGTTGTTCTCTAAGTGGCAATATATGAATGCTTATTATAAACTTGTTATGCTCATTGCAGGAAATGAGTTCACAGCCAGCTAATTAGTATTTTCCTTAATGACTTACGCTTGAGTCCTAACACAGAAGAGCAGCCTCTGGAGGTGTTTATGTTATCTATTCAGCGCTGTAGTATTTCACACTCACCAGCCTAGGAGAGTGCTCCTAGGAGGAGCAAGGCATGCCCTACTCTGGAAGTGACTTCAACATGTGCCTAAGCATATAGTGAATTCCTATTTTCTGTGTAACACAACAAAAAAACCCTCATTTGTCCTTGCTAAATCCAGGCATGATATGGAATCTATGCCCTGTTCTAATTCAGAAGAGGAAAAACCTTTCATATGAATGATAAAAAATTAGGTAGAAAGGGACTCCTGGGGTTGCCTGTTCCAATGTCCTGCTCAAAGCAGGGCTGCCTTTGGGGTTGGATCACATTGCACAGGTTTTGTCTAGATGAGTTCTGCAAATCTCCAAGGCCCATGATTCCACAACAAATTCTGTCATTGGATATGTTCTCTGCCCTACCAAGGCTGATAAAAGTGCAGGAAACACCTTTGTAAGTGCATGTGGTTTATGGTTTTGCCTTTTTTTTGGTTGCGCACTGATCTGATTAGAATAAAATTCAGATCTAGTGGAAGTAAGTGCACAACCCTTTTTCAAAGAACTTCCATTGACATAAAGAAATTTTCTTTCTTTCTTGTTGCCATTGGGCTGAGCCAGATCTGATCATGCTGAGGATATCAGTGCAGTCTCTCCCCTCTGTGTGTGTGAAGCCTGCTTCTCTGACACTGAAACTGGGCATGGCATACAATCAGATTCAGGACATCTGGTGAGGTCTTGTTCTGTATTGTCTGAGGTCAGTGACAAAATCTTGAGTGGCTATTAAATTAGTAGACTGGCACCAAAGAAAGAAGAGGATTTACTGAGATCACTCTTTCTCCTCACAAGTCACCTTGGCAATGCCACACCTGTTTCAAATGCTGATGGAATGGCGGTGCAAAACAAAAACCTTTCTTCTACCTCTTTTCTTGTAATAATTTAAGCTTTACTTCCTGTAATAGGAATAATCAGAAATAAGTTTTCAGTTGCCCTTTTAAAAGCCCAGACTCCAGACCAAATCTCTATTGGATTCTTTTAAAGGCCACACAGTGGTGTTAAGCTATGTAGTAACACACTCAGAAAGGACCTGAAAGTCTGTGCTGAGAACAGCATCTCTCACCTCATAGACTCAGCTGTACTGAGCAAGGAGTTGTGATTTGTGCCTCTACAGAAAACAATCTATTTGCACCTTATTGGAACTATCTGGAGAGGAAAAAATAACATTGTGGAGACCAGGAAATTTGTTAAAGTGCTTTACCTGGAGGTCAGTGGAATTTCATTTATAAATTATAAAATGCATGCATTTTGATGCTGAAATTGTGATGATTTACAAAGTTTGATATTACTGTACTTTTCTGTGAACAGTGATTTTTTTGAAGTGGTGAACATATTTTCCAAAAATATCGTAGACATTTGTAACATGTATGTTTGTGCCAATAAATCTTGTTTTAAGAAGTTTGGGTTTGTATCATTCTGTTCCCAATATGCATAGTTTAAAGACAGTTAAGCAGCTCCAGCTTTCAATCCCTCAAGTACTAAAAGGCTTCTGGAAATGAAGATTTTCTAATTCACACTGAGTTTTTAGTCTAATAGAAAAGAAAAAAAGCACTTCTGTTATAGAAACAATAACCCTGTACAAAAATATGCAACTCTTAACAAATTGTGAATAAGAGCAGATGAGAAAATGTATTTAGTGCATTTGACGACATTCTTAATTTTCATAATGGTAATATGGGTTTTCCTTTTAATAGGGCACAGTTAACTCAGGGAACTCAATGCCATGAAATACAATTTGGTGTACATTAGTACATTAGACAGTTTTTAGATTAAGAAAGAAGGATTTTCTGTGAGAGGAATACAGACTCTCATGTAGGGTCCTCTTCTGCCTTAACTTGAAGCAGCTGGTGCTGGCCACTTGTGTGGTGGATTAATGGGGCATGGTAACTGTTGCCATGGTTATTCCTAATGAGTAATTAAGCCCTTTGAAGAGACAAGACTTGGAAGCTGCTTTTCTCCCCTTACTAGTGCCTACACCTGAATTTTAAATTGCATAAGCATCATAATAACTCCCAGGTAGCTCCACACCTTAAATGCATATGGGGCATTATTCAACAACTCTCTAATTTTGTTGCAAATGATCTCAGAACACATAAAAGCCACATTGTTGTCTCTCCCCACCCAAAACCTAGGTAAGGTCAAGATGCCTTTTTGTACAAAGGTGCTTAATTAGCAAAACTATCAATTTTTCCTTGGTAACTCAGTGAACCTGGCAATCAACTGGGGACACTTTTGAGTCTAAAAGGAGGAGCTGGGACAAAGCAATCACTGATTGAACAGAGTGCACATTCTGGTCTATATGAAACAGCAAATAAGGTGAGAAAGTGAATTATGTTGACTGGTGCATTTGAACATGATATTAAAGAACACAGGAAACTCATCAAAGCCAAAGTGAGGCTTATTAAGAGAGCACAATGGGCTGCTGCTCCACTAGTACTCTTACCACAAGGTTGCGTAATTAGCTCAGTTTTATTGAAAAAACCCCCAATTTCTGACTTTTGAGCTTACATAAAATTCTAGCAAATTATAAAACCAAGTGAAAATGAAGTTATGTTTAAAATAATAGAGATATTTAGATGGGTATGGAAGAATCAGTAAGATTATATGAAAAGTCTAATCTATCATTCCAGTCAGATAGACTTGCATGATTCATGGCAGTTCAGGGAGCAGAAAGAACGGCTTCCTAGGGGTTGTTAAGTTATGTGGGATGAAGAGCACCTGGGACTTGCACACACTTTGGAAAGTCAATACAAGATAGTTCAAAGACGAAACAATCCCTGAAGTGACTGCCTATGCACTTTGTTTTGTAAGCTGAAGTACCTGAAGGTAAGTGAATGAGTAAGACACTTGTAAGTGCTCCTGACAATTTTAAAATGTAAAAATTGTCTCACATGACTAAAGATGGTCAAAACTGCAATCTGAGAAGAAAAGTTGGTAAACTGCTAGAGCTCCATATGAAAGAGAGCAAGGCAGTGGTAACTACTGCAGAGCCAAGCCAGCTTTTTTTGCTTTCCCAGGAGTTTCTAATCTAGGGGAACATAACCTTGTAACACCGCCTGTGGTTGGGCAGCTATCAACAAAAGCACTTACCATGACGTGGTAACCATAAAGAGTACATTTTAGTACGGGAATTTCCTGGCACTGAGTTATTACACTTTCAAGGGAGTTTTTAGATTCTGCAGTAGTACCACCCCTGTCTTCTCCCTTATCATTTGAACAGTGTAATCATAATTTAACAGCTGTTGGCTGCTTTACAAAGGCAAGTAAAGCCTGGTGTTTCTGCATTCTGTTGGCCATAATGCAGATTTACTCTGTAGAATGTAGTCACTAGGTTTGATAATTTGACTTCTAGAACTTATCTAATGACTGGCCAGTTGTTCTTTTTACTAGATGTAAAATACAACATCAAGCTATTTACATCTTCCCTGGCTTAGCCTAGAAAACACCTGTTCCAGTTTCACCAGGAGCTGGAAAGACCATACAGTGCATGCTTCTGTGATATAATCCCTAGTAATCCATACTGACAGTGCACTGAAAGAGCTGGCTAGAGCAGGGGTGTTGCCAGCACCATACAGTCCTGCACCAACCCAGGTTTTATTAAACTTCCTTCCTAATGATCCAAGAAAGGTACAGAAGAGCGAATACCAAAAATTCTTACTAGTTTGAGTCAAAAGACCAGGGAGACAGGGAGGAATTCCTTGTTTTAGCTAAGACTATCCAGTGAGTCAGTTCAACTGTGAATAGGATGCAGAAAGCAAGCATCTGAAACTGCAATGCCCCAAGGAACACCGGGGTTAATAGTGACTGAGGGTCTGGGAATGTAAACCAGTAATTACAATGCTCACACTGCACCGGCAAAGAAAATTTAATCTCTCTCCTTTTAATGCCTCACTCTGAAGACAGCTACAAGTTCCAGTGACAAAGTTCAATCATTTTATCACCAAGAACTGTCTGGATTGGTTTTGCCATCCTTTTACCTGCTTATCAGCCCTCATTTCATAGCCATATATGTTCTTGGCCTGCTTCAGTCCTCTAGAAAGCTCGATCTGAGTTTCGTTTCTGAGCTGGTTCAAAAACTCTTTTTATTTTTCTGCTTACTATCTGGGCACAATGTGTAGTTCTTACTCTTTTGTTTGTTGAAAATACTATTATTTCAGGATGCCTTGATTTGGCAGAAGAGGCATCTTTGGACAGTTGTAAGCACAAGTATCCTCAAGGCCTGTTTTTAACATAGAAAAAGAGCCAGCCCACATATTCTTCTGCAGCTGAGCAGAAGAATTTGAAAACTATTAGAATTTGAAACTATGCAGTGAGAAAACCAAGCCTGGCTGTAAAAGACATAGTGCTGTGGCCATTATGGGCTTCCCTTGCCTACGTGTAGATTTATCAGCTCTCATGTAGGATATTGGTGTCTTCTGATGCCATTAAGACAAGGTATCCCTGTGTCAGGACTTTGTTAAAAATGGTCTTTGGGTAGATCATTAATACATGATTAACTGCAGTCTGAACACTTTTTCAGCCTCTTAAAACACATCATGATGTAAGCCTGAAAAAGGAAGCAAAAGGCATGTAATCATTCAATGGGAACCCTTCAGCATATAACCTGTCTGCTCCTATTTGACCCAGACATGAGGGAGGGAGGGAGGAGTCAAAATTCAATCCACTCAAACTAGCAGCTTCTGTTCCTGATTGTTCTCTCTTTGCAGACCATAGCAGATTCTCAGGGAGCTTTCTGTTGAGATTTGCAGATCCATCACTGCCGCTTAAAATGAGCTGACAAGGGTGGGCACATCACTATATATCTGCAATGCCAGAAAGCAGGTTGTCTTTTCAACTTTAGTTTCCCATAGATAAATAAGTAAATATTAAAAAATAAATACTGTCTTCCTTTTAAAACTATCTTAATAGAGGAAAAGCCCCCAAATAACAAAAAGCCACGTTTTCTGGTTTCAGCTGTCCAGCAGTGCAGCTGCAGCCTCCTGCCTGCTGCAGCTGCCTGAAGTGATCCTGTGCCGGGCTCAGGAGGCATGCAGTGAGCAGAGCCATGACCACCCCATGGTGCCCAGCCTGGGAATGTCAAACAGTGACAGTCGATGCACTGTGAAAGCAGGGGCACTGTCAGTCACTGCCTATCACTGTAATGAATTTATTTCACAAATGATGCCAACAAAGGCTAACAGGGTCAGACTCAATCTCAAATGCAAAATAAATTTGGTCACAGTTGGTCTGTATGGGATTAAACTGCATTGTCCATCCCTTGGGTTAGCCATTCTGCTGTACCCGGCATTCATTTTAATAGTTTTTCAGAACTCTTTTTCATCTCTTTTTCAACAGTTACTTCAGCCAAGACTTCGAATTTCTCAAGTGTTTTCAAACCTAACGACATGTTTCTTTGTGGGTTTGCAATTGTCTCATTCTTCCTCTCTGTTCTCTCTTTCATGGTGCTGAATGAAATATTGTTCTCCCTCTTGACAATATCTATTACTTCTCAAGTAAGTTCATTTAACTCTTAAATTCTGCATTTTCTCTATGGAAAAAAGTAATCAGAAGATTTGTGTCTAGCCACAAAAGCTGCACACTTTGACTATACCATCAAGGTCTTTGCATTATCCTGATGCTTCCAGGGCTGCTTCCTACACATTGACATTCTCTGTTTTGGTGTTGCTCAGCTTGACTGATTATGTTGTCTTTTTTGTCATTAATAAAATCTTCCAACGCCATTTTAAAAACAAATATAAAATCTAAGTGCACCTTGGTCTTCAAATGAAAGGCTGTAAGTTTCTTAGTGTTTTAGGCCTGTGCTGTGAAAGCATCAGGAAATACTGCATCAACATGGAGAAGTACCTGTTGATCCCTTCATGGAACATTTCCAAAGTCAGGAGCCAATATGAAGCATGTTGCCTGCAGCGGTACAAAGGCTCCCTGTGTCATGTGCTGCATGGGAATGACCTCACCAGTTGAATGGAGCTACTGAACCAGTGATGGATGCAGTCTGACAGTCACAGAACAAACATGACTCATTTAAGAACATTCCCTACCTTCCTTTTTAATAACTGGTTTTTCCAAAGTTGGTAAACTGGAACTGAAGGGAGAACAAAGAGTTCTTCAGGGAGCTCTGCACGGTGTTCTCACACACCCCTTGCTGCGCCCCAGGAGCACATTTGAAACAACAGCCCAAAACACTTCCATCTTCTCTGAGGGTGTCCAAGCTCTCACACTGTAATCACCCCTAGCAGCAGATATGGACATGCCAGTACTAACAATAGTAATTCCAATACTAAGGAATGAACAGTTCTGTGTCCTGGATTTAAAAGCAAAAAGCTTTAAAAATACCAGATGTTGGTGTGTTGCAGAGACCATCATCCATTATTATGATAATGATTGTGTTGAGATGAGAACAGGATTCTGAAAATAAGGAGATTTGTGTCTAGTTTGAACATCAGAGCTTTGTTGTGTAACTTCACACACGAGTGCTCAACTTTTCACATTCAGTTTTCTTAACAATGGGCTAAGAAATTAATTCCTACTATGCTTTTGCTTCTCAACTTTGCAATATATCAATCATCACTTTGATAAAACTTTTTCACAAAGTAGACAATAGAATTATAATATATCAGGGTAAACTTTGAAAATTGGAGCTTTATTTATAAAATGTTTTTGGTATTATAAAATCTTAACACCACCAATGCCATTGAAAACAAAGAAAAATTCTGCATTATATAAGGGGAACTGAGGCTTCATTTCAGAAGAAGCTATTAAAGTATGCAAATAGTAATGTAATTTCTTGAATGTGCAATATACAAGTCTTCATACTAGGTCTTCTCTTATTGTTTCACTTTGATTGTAGTGGATTGATCCTACAGAATTAACTTGCTTTGGCATCCCATGTTGGAAATAATGGAATGCATTCACTTCAGTAGCAGTGGCAATGTCTGGATGGGCTCAGTGCAATTTTCAGGTGTATTTTGTTAGTGATCTCCCTATACAATTCATCATACTGTAATCCAACATGTGGCTGGGGAAAACTTCGTTTAAATACATTTGGCTTCTGTAACTGACATTCGCACTAACTCAGTGTGGATTGCAAGATTCTCCATCTCAAGATTTGAGCTGTGGTCTAAGCCTTATGATGTGGGAAGTGCCACATCTGTGGTCTTGGGCACTGATTTGTATTTCTGAGGGACCTGAATCCAAGTTCTAATGATCAAGTCTGCAGTGAGGTAATAGCTTATGGATAGGGACACAATGTGTTTTAATTGCGTTTTAGAACTTGAGATGTTTTCTCAGCATTACAAGAAAAGTTGATTCATTAGTTATTAGGTTCGAGTGAAGTCTAAAATCTGTCATTTTAAAAACATTCCCTTTTCTGAAGTGTCTTGAAGAGTAGCACAGCATCCTCTCTGGCTAGGCCAAAACACAGCTGAAGTACATTAGCCCAGTCTTCAAATACGAGCCATTAAGTTTAGTCAAAATACCTGTTGCTTTTATCCCTCTTAATGTGAGTTAGGTAACTGGATAGGGGATCCCAGATAGAATCATACAGAAACCAACATAGTAAAGGTGTAAAGCTTTTCTGCAAAGGGAAGTTCACCTCTTTCTAGTCCCATGGGAGGCAGAATGCATAGGGAAACAATTCAGCAAACTTGAAGACACCATGAGTTGGGAGGGTGCAAGGACTGCAGTGGAGCCCAGCCTGCCCAAACGGCTGTGTGCTCCCCAGCTGGAGCAAGGCTCTAGCAGAGTGGGGGAAAGCATTCAGCACTACTGCCTTGGCTCCTTGGGAGGGCTTTCCATTCACTGAGCTCTGTGCCTGTCCAGGGAGTGCCACTACTTTAAAGCTGGCTTGAATATGCCTTCACAGGCTGTCCCTACAATGAAGATGTACACTAAGGCTGCCCCAAGTCACTGTCTTCCCTGCAATGTATTCATTTAAAAAAGAACAGGACTGCTATTACTGCATGAGAGAAAGCAGCCTCCTAACTAAGCACTGCTTTCTTCAGCGTTAAATGAAGCCAGCAAAAGGTACCAGCATTGTTACCAACCATAACTGGTTGGTAAAGCAGTGAGAGAGCAGGGCTGGGGAAACAAAACAAAATGATAATTGTAAATTACCCATATCAATAAAAGGGCTGAAAGGCAGCTGGATATGTTTTTTAGACCCACCAGAAAGAAAGATACCCTGATGCTCACTTAGTTCTCTATCCAGACCCAAAGAAACCATGAGCCCCACAGCATTTTTATAAATGTCTACAGGAGGCATATGTCACAGCTCTGCTTTTTTTGGCAAGGTAAGATTTCTTTCATCTTTCTGTTTTGTTCTAGCTACCTCGTTTTTCTCAAATATAGTTCCTTTGTTTTCATCTAGCACAGCCTTTCCTCTAATGAATAAGAATTAGTTAACATTACTCAGGATTACTAATTCCTGCTTTCTTTTTATGTCCTTTAACCATTCTCCTTTAAGAAATGTGTGGGTTTCTTTTGTTTTGTTTTTTTATTCACTGGCTTAAACTACTTGTTTAATTTTTTTTTTATTGTGTAGTTACACAACAGAAGCATTGAATTCCAGAGTTGTTCTACTGCTAATGAAGTATGACATGTTACAAGTGGATAGAATATGTCTCATTATGGTAATGAGTACTATGTTTTAGTGGGTTTCTGTGTAAAAAAGGCTCACGTGATTAGTTTGATTTTCTCCGCTTGTTTGCCTCTCCCCATTCACATGGTAATTTTAAATTTACTGGCTAGTGACAGATAGGAAGAAGTCCCAAGGATATTCCAGCCACATAATTGTCAAGAAATTTTGTACCTAGGAAACGAGGTAGATGAGGATTGTCTCCCTAGAGCTGCACTTAGGAAAGGGCTATAGTGAAACTTGTACCAATTAAACACCAGATAATCCCCAAAGATGGGAAAGATTTCTGCCCTCCTTTGTTTAGTTACTCTCTTCTTTTGAACAAATTGCCAAACCTGTATATATACAAGGGATTTATCCATACAGACTTTGTACCAATCCTTCACTCCTTGGTTCTGTGTTTCAATGACATTGTGTTAAGTGGGCTGTCCTTTCTCTTCTCCTTTTAATTTATTAGAATTAAACCAAAAGAATTTCTGTTTGCTTATCAGAAACTTCTATTTATTGACACAATCTGTAAAACTTTGTTTACTGAAGTCTCTTGAGTTGACTTAGTACAAAGGACTTCTGCAGTGCCTGAAAGGTTTATTAAAATCCCTACTTTGTTTTCAGCAGTGAGGCAAGGTATGTCAGGCTTCTCTTCCTTGAAGCATACCCAGCCAGTCACTGAACACCCTCTCCTGAAAACAAACCCAAGCTTCCGCTGACTTCAGTAGCAGCAATGATCAGTTCAAAACAGCTCAAGTGTGAACCAACGCCGGAAAATTAATTGACACAGAGGAGTAATGGGAAACTCAGTCTGAAAATGAAGTGTTTTTAATTAAGAGACACTCTCCAGAATAATACAGAAAGACACTCTTTTCCATTTAAAATTTGGCTCTTCCTTCCTCAACAACTACAAATCACTGGTCTGTAATTAGTACTCTTAGTGGACGGAATGGCTGAGTGTCTGGCTGAAGTTAGGCCTGTGACTGTGATGGGGAGGGCAGTAGGTGTGGTGGAACAGATTCTAGCTAGTTTGCCACTTAGCATCTAATTTCGTACAAATGTTTCTGTTATAATCTGTTCATGCTACCATATTTCTTAAAAATGAAAACAAAGTAAGGAAGAAGGGTTCCTCTAGACTCCTAGCAGCTCAGAGCAGCAACCATGACTCCCTTGCACAGTGATTGTCAGTCTACCTGTGAATGAGTCCAGCTCCAATCCCATGCCAAGACCTAATCCAACATTTTATGTAATGATTATTTAATAAAAATTGCATAAATGCTCATTGGTGGGCAAGTCACTAGCCAGATGTTCTCTCTCTATCCTTATGCTGTTTTTAAAGGAAGGTATGTCTCTCACTCTGTTTTTGTAAGAGATTGGTAACTCGTCACTCTACAAGAGTGAGTCCAAAAGCAGATCATAAATGTGATGGAGCTCAGTAAACTGACTGGTCAGCAAATGCAGAGTTTAAACCAAAACAAAGAGTGTGCATTAGGAACCAGTGGGGAAGCAAGGGCTGGAATATTCTGTTACAAACCCAGCACCATATCATAGTCCTGGATGCTCAGGTGTCTGTTGAGAAATTTGGATGTTTCAAGAACACCTGCTAAATGTGGCCACTTTTAATACAGAAAGTGCACCTCAGGTACCAAAAGCTGTGGAAATGTTTCTCTGCTGCCTTTAAAAGAGTTTCCCCATGTGCTGTCCATGCCATACCTGCACTTGGGAATGTACTTGGTCATTGAGGAATCAGATTGAGAAGCTTTCAGGCAGGAAACTAACTCAGGGAGCTTTCTGAGAAATTAACAAATTGAACTGATTTGCTGAGGGGCCAAGCAAGCAGCAGAGTAGGAAAGTAGCAGACCACATAGCCATGAGTACTTGGTGACAGTGGTGCCAAGTCCTTAATGAAACTGAAATGTTAGATCAACTCAGAAACCCTGTGAAAGCTATCTCTGGTATAAATATCTGGATGATTTTGAATGGTGAACCCCAACCTGATGTAATTGCTTTCTTTCAGGGCAGAAGAGGATGTGTAAATCCAACAGAGCAGGCACGAATGAGAATGCACTTTTCTGCTTGGCATCTCTTATTAGCTCTCTTATACTAATTTAATGACATGCAAATTTCATTTTAAGTGCCTAACTCTGTAATTTGGTGTTCCTCTTGGTCTTGGATCCTCTCTCCAACTCAAAATACGTTCTTTGATCCTGTTTAGGTTTGGCTTTTGTGCTCCCCACAGCTGTGATGTAATCCAACCAAAACTTCTTTCATGGGATATTTTCAGTCAAGTCGGTTTCCTAACCTGACTAACAGTATAGTTACATAATCTCTGATTTTTAACTCAGTGGAGGTGGTAGGAATGTTCCTTTTGGTGGATGTGTAGGGATTTTCATGACCTTAGGTAGACTATGAAATCACAAACTATCACTCTCCGAGTTATGCAGGAAGCTTTAAAACCCTTTTCAGCACTGTGAACTCAATTTCAAGCTCTCTTCATTCAGCTTTATCCGAGTCTGACTGCAGAATATGAGTTGCTAATACACACTAAACAGCAGGACCTCAGACCTGGAATGCTCTGAGCTGTTTGCTTCTAAAATTACGCTAATGGGCTTGGGGACAAGCACATGTAGGTACAGTGGTCAGATACACCCCTTCCATTTGTGTCCTTCTAAAAGAAAAATTCGGGGCTCCTTCGTGTGTCACTTTTCAAGATATTTGGAACATAAAAGTACACTGTATTGGCCAACAGAAACTAAATTTGATAGTTAGAAAACAATAAGAATAGGGACAGAATGAAAAACTACATTCCCCAGAAGTTGTTAGCAAAGATTTTCTGTCTGGGGACAAGCAGACACTTCTGCAAAGGACTTTTGAACTGCAGCACATTTCAGGAATTTGCTCCTTGAGTTGAAGTTCTTTATCATTGCTTGCATTCCTTTACATTTTAATAGAAGCATTTTCAAAACTGTATTATATTTCTGTTTGTTATAGTTTGTTCCTACACTCTATCATGCTTTTAGAAAAACTTGTCCATATATTTACTGGTAATGAGGAAAGTGGGTTTTTTCCTTCCCTCATTCTTTGTCTGTACAGAGAGTACAGTGACGCCATTTGCTCATTAGCAAAAAAAGCCTTTCCGGATCTTTGCAAGAATCAATGACTGTCAGCGTCACTGTAAATGGTGAGTAATTAGACATAGGAAATGAAGAATTAGATGTGGGCTCCAGCTGTAAAGTACTGATTTTTTTTTTTTTTTTAATAATATACAGTTCCGTCAGTGCTGTGGTATAACTTGGAACAGGTAACTTCTACAAGTGGATGGGGAAGCACAGTTATTCAAAAAGAGGAGCCTTATTTCTCTAGCAAATCCAAGCAGGCAGTCCTCAGGTAGTTTTTCAGATGGTCTCAAATTACTGTTTTTTCCGTACTGAAAAAGTTGGGCTTTTCCCCCCTCAAAAATGTAGATACTGTCAGTATGTTGCTGCTTATCAGAACTGACTGAAATGCTTTGGTGAAGCAGAAATTCTGCTTTTTAAAATTTGCTGGGAAAAGGTTCAGCATTTTTATGTGTGGGTAAAGATCTCCTAAAATAAGCCTGAGAAGCAGCCGGATTCCATAAAAAAAATCCACAAAGAGCAGCATTTTCCTGGCGAGACCGCACGAGGGAGCCGGGCAGCGCTTAAAGCTGTGCCCCACCTCGCTAGGGCAGAGCCGCCTTGGAGGAGTGCCCGTGTGGGACCTGGTGTGTCTCACGTTGAGGCACACACAGAAAGGGCTTGACTCGTATATGAATGATGTGTTCTCGCCGTGCTCCGAGAATTACACGCACACATGCACACAAAATAAACAAAGCTGGGGACAAACCCACAACCATTTTAATGCTTTTCTTACAATCTTTGTGTTCTTTAGAACCATTTGCATGTGCATACACCTGCTGCTGTAAAAACCCTTATGTTATAGTTACTTACCAGACAGTGACCTTCAAAACGAACCTGTAGAACAGGCAAAATTTTGCAACCATTTTATTTTGCTTTGTTTCTTAGTAGATGAGCCATTCAGTCAATAGCAATATTCACTCCTTTAGAAGCCATGTGCCTGTGTTCTTGTTATTTTAGATTGGTGATGTCTGGAATAACTTGTACCTACACACATGATGTCTCTTGTGCCAATTTTCTGGAAGTCGCAGAATTTAGACTGAATTTGTTCATGATGCATAATCACATTTTGGGTAAAACTGCTTACCCTGGGTTTTGGTACATTAAATATAAAGCTGTAACTACTAAAAGGTGGTATGAATAGAACTTAAAAATTATTCCCATAAGCTTGAGGGAAATAACTGATTAGTATCCCTTTAAAATAAGCAGAACTCAAGTAATGCCTCTGGTACTTACTAGGGCAGAAAAGGGTACTGGCTATTTCTGGTGTTGGTTACTGCTCTCCTGCCAGGACTGGCATGCTCTGCTGCAGCGGGGTATGAGTGTCCTGGAAACTCACTTATCTCTAACACAGTGCCATAGTTTGCCATCCTCCTAATGTTTGCACTTTGATGGGGTGGAGGGGGAATGGGGACCTCAAAGTTTTGATTTGGCTGAAGTACCTTCATTTGAGTCTGTGGTAAGAGACCACAGCCCTTAGCACACAGTCAGGCAGGGATATTTTTGACACATAACACGAAAAAAGACATCCCATGGAAATCAAGATTATTCTGCATCCCTCCAACCCTAAAGCAGAGAACTTACAAAAAGATGATGACATTTTGGATGTGAAGGCTTAACAACAAGTTGACCAAACTACACAGAGACTACCTAATTAGGATTAGTCTTAAAATTAGACTCCTCAGAGGAACGCAAACTAAGAATGGTATCCTGGTAAGCTGACTTGTACATTGCAACAAATCCAGTTGCAGAATCTGGTCCTAATGCTTCCGCTGCCCACCCCCTCTCTCTCCAGCAGTTAAATACTCCACAGTCCTTTACTCACAGGCTGTTTCTGTAACAGTAACAGCTTAAATATCTGTGTACCTAATGGACTTATCCTTAACACCACAGTCAGGGAGGGAAGCGGCATTAACCTCATTTTGCAGATAAACAGTGGAAGCCCTGATGGCTCTGTCGTGTGTTACATCCTATGGAGCAACTGCATGTATGCAGTGAGTGTAAAATGTTGTTAGGCCAGACTGTGGTATTGGCACCAGAGTGCTTTGGCACGTCCTCCGTTCCTTCCTTGCAAAGACACGTACCACAATGATGATAGAGGAAGCTCAGAATATGGACAAATTAACATTAATTTCTCAGCTACTGATTGCTCTGCTCAGCCTTGGAGGATGTGGAGCCTGGACCAGAGCTGAAGTGTTTAGCAGTGGGTTATCTCACAGGCTCTTTCACCAGGGTGGGATGGATGGTGCAAGGGCCTGAGTGAAAACCTAGGCGACCGATCTACAAGGATTTATTTAATTCTTTGTTACTGTAAAATGGGAAACGTCAATCATCTCTAAATGTTTTGCTTGTACAGAAGGGGGAATTTTTTTTTAATAAATACGAAAAGCTTTTTTAAACAGTTGGAATGGAAAGCAATCATATATTAACGTGTTACTGTACGGGCAACTACTGTTCTACAAGAGAACAGTACATACCTTTAACAGCTCGGAAACTCTTTAGTTTAATCATTGTTGTAGTTATTCAGGCTGATGCTGGCCGGCCGGTACCGGAGAAAGCTGCAGCCCTACGTTCTCCTGCGCTGCCCTTTGCTTTGTGACCCGGCGCCTGCTGAACAATACGCGGGGTCAGTTTCGAAACTTCAGGGCGTGCACCCAGCGCGGGCGGCAGCACCAGGAAACGGGATACGGGCGCTACTGCCTTATGTAAGCGAACCGAGCGCCGGCAGGGTGACCCCCGCGGTGCCGCCTCGGCGGGCCCGGCGCTGTCCGTGAGCGCAGAGCAGTCCCGCAGCCCGCCCGTCCTCCCGCCGCCCCACGGGCCGCGCTGAGGGCAGCGGGTGAGGCCCGGCGCGCGCCCAGGCCGCCAACGATCCCTCTCCGCGCGCGCGCGCGCGCGACACGTCACGCGCGGCTCCGAGCGGGCGGGGGCGGAGCCGCTCTTCCCGAGGGCATCACGTGACGCGCCCCCCCCCCCCCAATCCATCCTCCTCGGCCCTCCGGTCCCGTAGCCGTGGTGGCGGCGGGCGGGGAACGCGGGCGGAGGAGAACGGAGCGGCCGTGGTTTCGGCGAGAGGCAGCGCGGCGGCCGGCGGTGAGCGCGCCCCGGTGGCGGCGGCGCGGGGGAGGGGAGGGGCGGGGCGGGCCGGCGGCGGGGCAGGCTCGGGAGGCGGCCGCGGCGGTCGGTGGAAACATGGTGCCACACGTGAGGCTTATGTAAAGTGAGCGGCGGCCCGGGCGGCCAATGGGAGCGGCGCGCGCCCCGCCCCCGCCCGCGCGCCCCGCTGGCGTCACGCGGGCGCGGCCAATGGGGGCGCGGGCGGGGCGGGCGCGCGGCGGCCGGTCACGTTTCTGCCCGTATGAAGCCCGAGCCGGGACGCGCCGGGCTGGCGGGACGCGTTGTGCGCGGTGAGTCGGGGCCCGCCGGGCTCGCTTCCCGCGGCGAGAAGGGGCTGGGGGGCCTGTGGGGAGCGGCGGCAGGGGGCGGCGAGCGGCGGCCGCGGGGGGCACAGGGGCTCTCTCGCCTCCCCCGCCCGCCGGGCCGAGGTTACATAACCTCCGCGCCGGGGCTCTCCGGTTGCCGGGACGATGGGCGCGCGGGTCGCTCCTGTGCCGCGGGGTTCGTCCCGTTGCCGCGCCCGGCCCGCCGGGGAGGGGGCGCGTGGGGCTCCATCTGAACCGGGGAAGGGGCGGCTGTGACGCGCCCCCCCCCCCCCCCCGCTCCCCGTGAAACCGCAGCGAGGGAAGCGGCCGCCGGCTGCGAGTCGCTCCCCGGGGCGGGGTGCGGGGCTGAGTGTGGCACGGCCCCCGCCCGCCTCGGACCGGGAGGGCGTCCGGGAGCGGGGGGCACAGGCACACCCACACCCCGCGGGGGCTGGGACGGGAGCTGGGCTCTCCGAGGGGCGGCCGTGCGGGACCGGGCTGGGGCGCAAAGGGGGCGGTGCTGTCCCCGGCCCGGGGCGGAGGAGGAGGCGGCGGGCGGCTGACACCGGCGGCGGCGGGGCCGGACCCGCTCCCCCGGCGGGGCTCCGCTCTGGCGTCCCTGCTGGCCGCGGGCTGCGGCCGTGCGAGTGGGCAGCGCCGGGGTGCGGAGCGGGCGGACAGGGAGCCGGGGGCGCCGGCGGGAAGCGCGCGTGTCCCGGGGCGGTGAGCGGCACTGCGGGCCCCGCTCCGCGCCCGCCGCGCCAGGGGACAGCGCCGGATCCCACCCCCGGCGGGATGCTTCGCGTGAGGATTTGTGTGGCAGCGAGTAACAGAATCTCGGCGCTTCTGAGATGCGTGAGCTACAGGTAGAGCAGGCAACAGGTGCTGTCCGTTTGTTTTTTGTGTTGCCTGTAGTTGTAAGGACACTCTGTGCCTTGAGACGGTGTGGTTGTGCTGGTGTTCACATTAGGTGCATACTATTACATGCGTGATTACAAAACACTTTATGTAAGTACAATTTCATGCAAATAGATGAGCAGCATGGTAACAGTCGTGCTGACGCTTTACATTTGACTTTTCATAATAGGGTAGGATAAGGTACAGCATTTCTTTGTGTACCACAGGAGCTTAAAAAGCTCCCTCAAGAGGTCCGTATGAGGTCTCATGTACTTGGAAACTACAATGCTTTGCAGGTGTATTCCAGTGCAAGCATAACCTGGCTGACATAGTGCATTGAAGGATTTTGAAGAAATAGAATCATTAAGTATGGAAAAGACCTCTAAGATCATTAAGTCCAACTATTTGATCCCTATGTCCAATCTAAATCTACCCTCTTGCAGTTTCAAACCATTGCCTCTCATCCTGTCACTACAGGCCCTAATAAGTCCTCCATCTTTCTTGTAAACTCACATCCTTCTTTTCCAAATGTAAGACTCCGAGATTTACTGTCTTGGACATCTGAGATTGAATAGTTATCACAAGTAAAGGGCAAAAAGCGGAAATTCTGTAATGATTCTAGTGGTAGGAGTATCTGTCAAGTCAAAAGTAGAGTGATAACCTGATTAGTATAGTGAGAAACCCTTTCAAGTTGCCAGTATTGTTTCAGCCACAGTTGGATTGGTGTTAGGGAGAGTGCCCACGTTGTTGCACTGTACCATCAAGTTCCTTCTTACTTATGCTTGCACATGTTTGAGTGCTTTTGTGATCTTTCTGTTTTGCTTTTGTCTCCGAAACTTGCATTATTTCTGCAAAGCGAGGAATTTTCATTGGAGAGCTGGACTATGTCCTCACTCCATGCAAAGCTAGGTATTAGTCTCGTGATGAGGACACTGTCCTGAGGTGTGGAGTCCTGGTTCTGGAGGTTGCTTACCTCACTAGTAACACATAGAAGAAAAGAGATGATAGTCATTGGCCTAGAGTAGAAGAAGAAAAGTAATATCCTTCAGATTTTGTTGAGTTTTTGGCCACTTCAAATGTACATTTCAAGGTAGAAGGAAATTTAGTTGGGTGTCATGAATGTCAAACACTGCAATGAAAGAGCATGGCCTGTCCTGTGAAGAAGTGGTTATGCTAGATGTAGTTCAGAAGGCAAAGGCATGGAAAGCAGGGGTTTGGCTTTTGTGCACTTCTTCAGATGTTGCAAGTTTTTGGTTTCGTTTATACTTAAAAGACAGCATCGTTTTGCTGGAATTTTTGTTTATTTGTCCATTGGTGGGACTTGTTATAGGCTTCCTATATTTGTTTTAGCAAAGTAATTCTGTCTGTGAAAATCCAGATAATCTTAATTTTTACAGTTACTCTTATTCCTTTTGGATTCCCACAGAGAGGCCTTAAAGAGACATCATATTCTTGGCATAATACCTTCTCCGCTTTTTCTTCCTCCAGTAATGACATTAAAGTATGTAACAACACAGTTTGCTTGATAAACTTACTTGGGCCTCTCCCTGAACAATACATTCTTGCAGTAATAATCTTTTTTAGTAAACTGAGATGTTTGAAGGAGTTTAGTCTCAAAGTATGAGAATGGAGTGAAGTGGGGAAAGTTGATTGGCAGTAGAGTTCTGGATGTTTCTTCTACCTCAGACTTTTATTGTGACCAGGAAGTGTTTGGCTTAGATACAGACTGATAAACAGTTTTCTTTTTCCTGGGTTCTTGCCACACCCTTACTTCTCTATCATCTTTATGGTATTAGAATATGCTTTACTGCAGAAAATCTTTTTTTAACCCCTCAAAGTATAAGCAAATGTGTAAATTACCACAGGATATACCACAGGTATATTTGTTGAGGTTTAAAAGCAAGAAGATTACTAGCAGCCAGCAGAAGAAGTAAATTATCACTAGTCTAGATCAACGGTAGTGTTTTCTATAGGGTTGCTATGGTTGGCCTGTGTTGAAAGGAACGTCATGTTCTTAGCAAGGCCTTGTGTAATACTTGGCATGAATGTCCTGTAGACAATGTATTATACTCATCACATTACCACATCATAATTGCTAGATACTCAGGTGTTTCCAAAAAGGAATTTTTGTCTCCAGTTTTGTTTGCATGGCCTAGAATTCCTCCATGAGGATGGTGGATTATAGAGATTTTTACCTGGATTGTTTTACTGTCTCATACTTTCCACATTCAATTGTATCTCTGTAGTGCAAGTTTTAAACTGCTTAAATATTCATTATGTTAACTTCTCTTGTCATGCATGGAACAGCAAAGGAGTCACTTAATACCTGTATTATTCTTTGTGATATTGTTGTATTACTCAACAGGGCTTTGACTTGTTCTTTTGGTTATGGATGAGGTTGGATACAGAAAATATTGGTCTTGAAAGTAGTGTTGCTGCTGTTTTGTGTCCTGTGTAAAAAATGTTTGTCTGCTGCTGATGTTTTGTGTCCTGTGTAAAAAGTGGCTGTCCCCTTTCCTGCTTTAACTGCTGCCTTAAATTTTACCACTGCTGTAGTGGGGGTCAGGCTATTAACATTGGTGGTTGTAAGGCAAGCACTTTGCTCACTAATTGTTGGTTAGTAAAGAACAGCTCTGCCTTCTGACACTTGAGGCTTTATTTGTGAGGGTATGAGGGTGTTTCTTTTTAGCTATAGGCAACATTCTTCTTTCTGTGAAATATGTTTAAAGGACATGAGAAAAGAGAAGGTGGCAGTCAAAACCACACTTCAGAGGGTGATGGTTTTGCTATCTGTTGCTGGGATTTCTTGTGGCCCCGGGCTGCTTTTGTGAAATACAGCGTGGCAGAGGAGACCAGAATGAAGAAGGGTCAGATGATTTGAGTATGTGTGCAAAGCCTATGGAGAGCTTTGCAGTGGCTCCTGGAGCACGTTCAGTTCATGCTGCCAGGGAGCCAGCAGCCATATGTAGTAGACAGGCACCTGAACACATGGGACTCCACATGCCTGGGCGTTCATGCCGTGATCTGATGCGCTGCTAAGTGGCTTAGTACATCACCAGGCACGCTTGTGCAGCCTGCTTGTACTCTGCCTGCCAGCGGTGCTGGGACGTGGGCACACCAGGCTTCTTTGTGCCTCTGGTTTGTATTTCTAGGGCTGTCCTTTAAGTGTAGATAGGGTCTTTGTCTGAATGCATGCACTGGATTGAAGAGTTGCTAAGGAACTCCAGCAGCAATATACGGAGTTTCATGCAAGTTGCACAGGTAGTGGTTCTGAAGTACATGTTTTCACCACATATTTAGGAGAGCTTATGAGAATTTGTCTGTGTGAAAGCTATTGTAAGGTCAAGAAGATTTTGTGCAGATGTTTTCAGCTACTGGTGAACTGCTGCTGAAGTAGTGTGTGGTAGTCCTAGAGGAGCCTTCTGATTTCACTGATGTTTTTTGGTAGTCTGATTTAGACAACTTTGCTTGTACAACACAAACAGAAGTGAGGTTAAATTTACCTTCCTCAACATATATAACCATGGAATATGGTTTTCCTTTTTCTTTCATTTTCTCCCTGAAGGAAGGAAAATTTTATTGAGGATGCTGAAGGGGTAGTGACTCAACATGCTGTTTACATGATGAAATACATAGTTTCTTGGGGCAAGAGGATGAGGAGATTCTGCAGATGGTTGTGAGCAGGCTGCAGAAGTTCAGTACAAGCAGTACCAGTGTTGATCCTGACAGGATGTGATGCTGGGAAAGAAACCTCATCTGTATGCCAAAATGTCTGGGAAAGACTTTAGTTTTGCTTCCACTTGTTTTTGAGCAATTCTTAATGCTTGATTTTTCTTATAGATAGAATAGTTAGGGATGGGTAGAGATTTCCTTGTTTAGATGGCTTTTTTATGTAGAACTGCCTTTTTAAAAGTAGAAGCAAAGCTACATTGCCTTTCTGTCATCCTGTCCTGAAACAGAGGCATTTCACTGTTAAATAACACCTGTAATTTATTGTAATTGAAGCTTAGGGAGACAAGATGAAGTGGTGAGGATGTCCAGTACTTTTCTTTTTTCGTGGTTTCGCTTCCATCCTCCTTATTCCTTGCAGCTTTTGTATCTTAGTACAGTTTTTGTGCTTGACCTTGTTACATGTACTTTCATGTTTCTGCTTAGTTTCTTTGAGTGTACAAAGACCTTCAGTATATAAAGCACTTCCTTGATTTCAATTAGATCTCTGCTACGGGTTCTTCTGTGACTTGAGCTCTTACTTCAGTACTAATAAATCCATCTCCTAGGATAAGTACATCATGTTTGTTAGGTTGCTGCGCTTTTTGGAGTGTATTATTGATGTGATGGGGACAAGAATTTATTTGGCACGGTGTCTTCCAGAAGGAGACTTTCATTCTGACTGAAATTTTCAACAGGGTGTGAACTACAGCAATGTCTAAAGAGCCGCATTAGCCTGGAACTAGTGTAAATGTAATACCCCATGGTGAAATTCTGTCATTTTTCTTAAGGGAGAGGAGCAGTAGATATGCAAATATACTATTTAATGGGAATGTCAACAAGTACTAAAGTTGATATATGGTATTGAGATACTTTTAGATCTTGTTTCATCTATAAGAAAGGTGAAATATATGTCTGCATGGTGGGAGGTGATAATTTTTCCCTCCTTTCTGTGACACACTTGACAACCTCAAATGTATAATTTTGTCAGTTTTTTCAAAAAGGGCGAGAGTTGACATGCAAATATAAGAGTTCTGACTATTGATGTTGTGCTTAACTCTCTCCAGTTCCACTCAAAAGAGAATAGCATTTTCTAGTTGCAAAGAAAATACTGTTTTTTTGAATTCACACTGCATACTAGTAATTTTACTTACCTTTTAGAAGGCACTTTTTGTACAACTGGAAGGAATGATGTCTAGAAATTAGCATGGGGCATGTGAAGGAGATGATGTTTAGTGTCTTTACAAGATGTCTCAGCACAGGCTACTTTTTTTTTTTAATGGCAAATACCCAACCTGTTGGCAATTAAACTTGGCTCTGGGCCAAGTCTCCTATTCAAGGTGAAGTAATAAATTTGAGAGACAGTTTCTGTAGCTCTGGAGGATGATCAGTTCAGATCCACCATGGAGTCTTAAGCACAGGTGGTGGGTTTAACAGCACAAGGAATAAATACCTGAAAGGGTAAAAAAAGCTTTATTTCTGGTCTGGAAGAAATGAGAATTTAGGGGTGTTTGTTATGTTCACAATAGGAACAGAATTCAGTCGATAGTTATTCTGGAGTGCATTGCTCAAGGAACCAATTCAGAAGTTAGGTTACAATAATAAATATCTTGTATTTGTAGTCTTTATAATGGTTCTTCATCTGTGGAGGACGTATTTTGCATGGTTGGACTTGTATTGCATTGTTAAATGGACTTGATTTAGCTTTTATAATAATTTTTTATCTTGCTTATAAAACTTGATTTTTTTTTTTTTAATAGGAGTAAATTGATGACACTTTCTGATTTGGGACGATCATGATTAGTACAGTCATTAAGGTGAGTGTTTTATGCTGTACCCAAGAAAGTGTTTTGTAGTATCAGTTCTTTCTTAATGAGTCTGAACTTGGGAGGGTGGGAGGTGTTTCTGTGCTTTTGTTGTTCTTTTGTGTACTTCCTTTGAGATGTAATGTCAGAATGCCCAAAAATAAAGATCTTCAGGGTATTACATTTTTAAAGACCTGTTGCACAAATCATGAAGTACATGTAAATGCTGTGGTTTCTCTAAATCTTTATGAAACTGGACTTTAGTGTAGTGTCAGTATCAAGTGCTGCATCTGCACTGTTTGCTCTGCAGATGTTTATTAATAGTTTTCATTTTTTTGATTGCTCTTGCAGGTGTTTAAGAACTTTCAATTGTGAGGAAACTTTTTGGGTCCAGAAAACCAAGTACCTTCTGTTACTTAGATAATCAGGTTGATAGCTCAGGAAGAAAAGGAAAATATTATGCTCCTAAACTTGAATTTTAAAAAGCAGGTCATAGCTTCCAACAGTGTTTTATGGTCAGCTGTGCTCTGCTTTGAAAATGAAGAAAAGTTGATTGGAGCAAAAAATGGAAACATAATTAAAGGAGAATGGTGGGGGAATGTAATTTGTGATGCAAAGAAAATTCATCATGTGCTTTCATTAAATGTGATCTGATGATGGGACAGTATTGGCCCAAGGCAGGAAAGCTAGCTGATAGTACTCTAATATTGCAATAGAGATGGAATTGTAACTGAGATTTTGAGGATTAACACTACAATGTCTGAATGATTGAGAAAAAACCCAAACAAACCTGTCTTTCTATGGCTGGAAAATGTGATCTGAATAGGTTCTAAAAGCTGACATTCTCTTTTCAATGCTGCAGGTGTGACTTCAGTTCTCTACAGAAAGTGAACTTGGTTCAACTTGGTTTGCATCCTGTATCACAGGTGTGTTCCCTACAGCAGGTTGTTCACTCCTTTATAATATCTGATGTTTTCTGTGCTTAGAATAGATATTTATCAGTATGGAAGGATATGTCACAAGTTCTGTTTTCTTTGTAAAATGAACAAATTAGACTTCCTTCTGTGGAAAAGACCTTATTGGAGATGCCATCCGTAGATTAACTCCTTTAGTTTTTTTGGAACTTGGGCATACTCAATCACCTGTACATTTCCTTTGGCAAATAATAGAAAACAAATAGAATTTGCTGCCTCTAATTCTGTTCAGGCTGTTTAAATACAAGTCATTCAAACCAGGCATTTTGTTTCAGATAAAAATGCTTTTGGTGTAGATTTGTCTCACTTTCTCTTAAATTGTAGAAAGGCTTATCATGAGAATTTTTAGCAGTTTACAAGGACTATTCTTTCTTAATGTTTTAATGTCTTCCTAAATGTGTTAAGTACATGAAACCAATATGATACACAATTAAAATGGTACATGCTGCTACTGTGAGTATCTCTTCAAACCGAGACTTTTTAAAACCTTTTTTATCTTTTTTAATTGAAAATTTTGAAGGGAGTTGAGTTAGTGTAAAGGAATTGCAAGAGCTGTCTATAAACAGGGATTTAGCTGGTGCTGAAAGACATTCACATTTTCAATGTCCAAGCTAAAAACTGTGAAATCTGCAAGTAGTTCTGGATTCAGCAATTTCTAACGCTTCTTGTGGTCAGAGATAAAAAACTATAATTTAAATCCTGTATTATCAATTTATGATAAAAACAGAAGCAAAACACTTAAAGAACCAATGCATACAGATTTGTATCATAACATGAGTATTTTAGAACTTGTATTGGCTTCATGATGTTATGCAGGATGGAATGTTGTGAATAAATTCTTCCTTTAGTCTGGCCAACACAAATGTACTTTTAACAGTTGGTAGACGTGCAGCATGTTAAATTAAGGCATGTTAGCATGGGCTGTCTTCCAGAGTGGTTAGCTTGGGATTTGAACACTGTTCCAAACATTTCTTCTGCATATTCAGATGAAGCGCTTAAAATGATGTAATTGTCTGCCACACAAATGTTGGTCTTCTGCACTTCTGATTTTTATTCTACCATTTCATTGTGCTACATGGCAGTGGCACACTAGTTTCCTAGACTTGGTAGAAGAGCTTTCAATTTTTTGGTTTTTTCACCAAAATTCCCAGTGTCTCTCTTGAGAAACTGTTTTTCTTAGGAAGTATAATAGTGTTAATGGACTTTGTTAGTACAGACTTCTGACCATAAAGAAACAGTTTTTTATTGTGAGAGTGAGTGAGGACTGGAACAGATTGCTCAGAGAGACTATGAAATAGCCATTTTTGGAGATACCCAAAAGTCATCTGTTGATGGTCCTGAGCAGCCTGCTCTAGGTGACTCTGCCTGAACAGGGAGTTGGACAGGTACCTCCAGAAGTCTCTTTTGATCTCAGTTGTTATGTGAATTGAAATTTGCATCTGCCTGGTAAAGTCTTTAATGCTCTTACCAATCCTACAGCGTTGTAGAGTTATAAGATGATATTGTAACCAAACTTGATAAGCACTTGGATCTCCTGTTGACCACATCAGGCATTTGGCTCTGTGCCCTACTGGAGAGGCCCTTTCTTCTCAGTGGCTGTGTCAGCCCATGCAGACTGGGCATAGTATGATACCACTCTGATTGTGAATCCTAAGGGTTGTTTTACCTAATGTAGAAGATACTTTAAAACTCTTTAAGACCTTATTTTAGAGCATTATTTTAGAGCAAAAGTGTTTAAAATGCAAATTTGTGTCTTATTCCTCTGTATGACAGTTTCATGTTTAACCAACATTTATCTGCATAGGCATGACATAGCTGTGAGCATCTCTCTGGTATCTGTTTGAAGAGGACACTGTTGGGGGGCCCAGGTATTTCTTTTATATTTTATAGTTATAGAGGTGTCCGGACTCTGTAATGGTCAAAGATTTCCAGTAGAAGAGGATGAGACAAGAATTAAATGCATGTGGGAGACTCTGGACCTAGGCACCTCATGCTTTTGATGCTAGCTGGGAGGGAGCTTGATAAACACTTTTACCACCTTTTCGTAGAAAAAACAGGTAAGAAACACACATAATTATTATGATTCATGCTAGTAGAAAGATGCTTCCCCTCCTGCCTCTCTAGAGCTTATACAGAAAATACTTTGTTCTGTGTTTGTGCTGTTTTTAACCTGGGGTTTCAGTCATACATATACTCATTCAGAGCAACATTTTGGGTGTAAACTGGGAGTTACCTTATTTGAAGCTAAAATGTTTTTAGCCTAAAACCATACTTGCTCTTAAATTCAGGTTTGAATTTCTTCAGTGAGGAAACAATCTGCTTGCAAACATCCTTACTGTGGATGCCAGGGCCCTGACCTGATGCTGATTTCTTCCTGTATAGGTGCTGCTATAAATTCAGGGTGGCACTTGGATGGCTCTGAGCAGAGCTATATCTTGATCAGTTCCTCTCTTTGTAAAGTGGCAGCTGTAAGCAGTGGTGGATGAGGATGACCCTTATAAAGATATCACTGACTTTTATTTAAATAAGAGTCTTGTGTTCAGGGTTTTCTTGAACTGAAGGGCAAATCCTTATCGGAAAGTTGGGAAATGAATACTGTGAAGTTCAGACTTTATGGGAGCATTTGTGGTATATTAGATATTATTGATAATTTTATTGACATAAGTAGAAAATTGAATTGCACCTCATTGCTTGTGTAGGAAAAGAGCAAAACTTTTTTGTGCTTACTTGAAGTGAGATAAGTAATCTAGTAAAAAAGTTTTTCCTTTTTCAATAAAAAGATCTTGCAAGAAATTATTGAGCATCTTTGTTATTGTTTCCTATACTCTGAGAATATTGCCATCTTTTTCTTTCCCCCCACTTCCTAGAAAATGTCCTAGTGAAGGTATTCTATTAATTGTGCTTGCCAGAAAAACATGAAGTTCTCAATGTTGGCGAAGTTGCAGAGTTGAACAAGTCACTGCTTGGTTTTTTGTTTGTTTTCCAACATTTTCCCCTAATGTTTTTTAACTACCAAGCATTTAATTATTGTCTAATTGCACAGGGAGCATGCATTCATTTTAGGTGTTAATTTTCAGTTATCTCTAAAATGGCATGATACTACTAAACCCTTGCTAGTTATTTGTCATCTAAATAAGAAAACTTTTATAATTTTACAAATTATAAATGTAGAATGTGGAAGCCCTTCTTGTTGACAAGATCTCCAGTAAAATTTAATCCTGACCATTAAGTATGTCTCCCATAGGTGCTAGTACAGTTAAGAGTACCTGAATATTCATTTCTGTAGTCATAAACTGTGGTGTGCCTCTTGCTTCTTTGGGAATATTGGTAAATTCACAGTAGTTGCAAATTTAGACTCAAATCTTCAGATGTTTGCCTCTTACTCAGTCCTCGAATTGGATAATTTTGACTCTGGATTGTTAGTTTCTAGTCCCTTATTTGCCAGTATTAAACATGATAGTTTTTGTGTGACAAGAAATCTGGAAAAGTCTTCTGTGAATATAACCATATCTCTGCTGAAAGAAGATTTTTACGTTTAAAGTTATGGTTTCAAAAGAAATGTGCCTCCTTGCTGTTCTATAACCTTTCTTAAGGGTTTTTTCAAAAACAGAAGCTCAGTTACTTCTTTAATACATATTTTGGTGTGGGTTTTTTTGGGGATGTTAAAGGTCAGGCTGTTTCCTTTGTCTTACTGCAGGATAAAGGAGCAACTGTAGGTAATGAATAACCAGAAGACATTTGCTGCATATCTAACCTGGCATATCAATGCCTACGTTTGTCCTTAGTGCTCAGTGGAATTACTGTGTCTTTCAACAAACTGCATCAGGATCTTAGAGAGCTCAAGTCCTTGCCAGAGTGAATAGAATGGTTTTTTTGAGCCAGTTGCCTTAAAATCTAGCTTAACTGGTGCCAATTTAATATTTAAAAAGTTCTTATGTATGGAGTCAAAATAGACAACGTCCCTTAAAAGTTTAGAAAGATGGAGCAGAAAATAAAGAAAAACCTGGCTTCTTTCAAGGTCAAACCTAAAAGAGCTCTTTGTGTTTCCATGTTCAGATGCTTACTGAACTTAATATGGGATGTAATTACCTTCCTCAAACTGGTAACAGGAGAGAACCTCAGACTGGGAAAACATGCAAGCTTTTGCCTTCCAGTGTTGTTTGGTTAGTGATTGGGAATTTATTCAAGCATATGAGTGGGATGAATATGTGCAATTTATTATGTCATTTTCCCTGAGATTAGTTTCAAAGATAATTAATCTCTTTGTGATGTCTGACCGTCTGTGCTCCTGAAGTGTTTGCACAGTGCTGCTGTCTGCATGCAGATGTTCCACTTAAGGTCTTTCTCTGTGGAGAGTGAAGTCTAGCCAGCTGCATCACTTCTTATCTAAATTGCAGAGCATGATGGAGGGTTATTGCCAGGCTGAGCTTTTTTCAGTTACTCCAATCTCTTCTAAAAAAATATCTCCAAAGTTAGGGTATATATTAACATTGCATAATAAGTTTTAAAAGTGCCAAGATTCCCCCAAAGTAGCAAGGTCTTGGTTTAGAAATGCTCCTCTTCCTTTTTTCTTCCCTTGTAAGAAGCTCTTGCAGGTTTATAATAATATTTTTCTTGTTCCTTGCTCTGGTATGTGCCTCTGGCACTGAGGCTTTTGAGATTTTGAAACAGAAGAAATTTTGTGCAAGACTGACTTTCAGTGACGTTAATCTTCCAGTCTTGCCTAAGAAAACCATTCTAGCTCAAGCTGAGCCAGTTCTTTTTGAAACATACTGTTAAAGATGTCAAACTTGTGTTTTCTCCATTACTCAGATACTTTTTTGTGTGTGTGTTTGTCCTTGGGATCCAAATTGTAGTCACTATAATGTAGTTATTAGGTGTGGGCAAAGCTGCAGAAGCTCTGGCATGTTGTTAGTTAGAATCAGAAGTAACATGACTGAAACGTTTCCAGATACAAGTTTCCCCCAGAGGGAGGAAATTCACTTAGTATCTCCTAAGGGTCAGTATCTATTTCTTTTCTGTTGTTATGCCCTTAATTTGTACTCATTGCTTAAAATAAAAAAGTCTTTAAAAACACCGAAAGCTTGAGTGTCGTTGAATCAATCAACTCTTGTCCAAGGAGACACAAGAAATTCCTCAAAAGCTATTGGATAGCATTTATTTATTTATTTATCTATCTATTTTGGGAACAAATCTCTCCCACCTAAGGAAACGCTGCTGATATTTCCTACAAATACCTGGCAGAAGCTAGCTTGGGTGTCAGGGAAAGGAGGAGACAAGACAATAGAGGGTATTTGGAGGTGGAAAAAATGACTCATCAGTGGTTTATCAACTCAGAATTTCAGACTGTAACACTCTACACACTAGCTATGGCACATTTTCATTGCCTCTTAAACTTCCAAAGATAGCAGAAAAGACTTTGGGAAAATAATTTTCCAAGGAAAGGTTGTGTCAAAAAAATACTTACAAACAACTCTCGTGGCTGGAAATACTACAGCATATGTAATCCTCTCTGGCTTCAGAATCCAGGAGAAGATATTTCTTGTGCTTGGAGACTAAAACACAAAATGTTTACATCAGAGTAGGAAAGCTGTGGCGCAATCATTGCTCTTCCTATAAATAGCACAATTTTACTATTACTGCATTACTGTGATATTGGGCTGATTGTCTTTAGAGAATTTAGGGCTGTGCTGAGCATCTGTCTTCTGGTAGTTCATGCTTGTAAACCTAGCAATAGTGATTTACATAGTTTTCTTTATAGGATTAAATATAGCAGCCCAGAGTTGTGGGGGTTTTTTGTTTTTATTTATTTTGTGAGAGCTCTTTTCCCCTGTCTCTAAAGAAAACATATAATTTACTAGCAGATAGTGGTGTTTTGATTATGGCAGTATTTTTTTCTCTTGTATCTATGTAAGTAGCATTTTGTCAGGAAAACAGGAAGAAACTCCAACCTTGGGCACAGAATATAGTATGAGAAATACTAGATCTTGCCTTATATTTCTACACCTCAGACCTCCTTTAAGGTGATGTTATGAGTGCCTTTTTTCCAAAAGCTTCATTTTAATTGTGATGGGGTTAATTACCTTTACTCACTGAATTGTCCATAGGGCTTTAAAACCTCAGTGTCCTCTGAGAAATAGTAGAACAAATGACACATGGGAAATGGCTTTTTAGAGTGGCTTCAGTTATTTAACCAGACATGCTCTGATTTGCACAGTGGTAAGAGCATCTCCAGGGTGTGAATGGATTTCCACATTTAGAGAACGCTCCTTGCCTTGGCAGTAACAGGGCTTATATGCTGTCTGTGCAGGTATTCCCTGTGCCACATTGCATCCCACCTTGGCTCTCCTGAGCCCTTGGATGGTTTTGGTCCCTCTCCCACCCAGCCTGGTGTGGCTGAGCATGGGCTGTGCTCCTGCAGCCGCTGCCATGGGCAGCCCTGGGCACTGAGGCTCGTGGGCAGTGCGTGGCTGGAGCCAACAGAACTTCACCCAAAGGTGGCCTGAGCAAGGCAAAGGAAAGTGTGAGCTCACTCTTATCACAGAGATTAAATTCGAGATGAACTAGCTGACCTAGTTAATCATTGGCCACCAGAGAAGGTGCCATTGTGACATAATCCTACAGTTTCATCTCAGAGTAAATACTCTTTTATCGCGTGGTCCTGTTATGTAATTTTTAAGACAGAAGTGGTTAACCTTAGTCCAGAAAAAACTGTCAGAGCTACTGAAGGGTAATTCAGTGTAGTATAGTAGTGTTCAATACAGCAGCATAACAGGATGTTTTATCTGGATAGGAGTACCTGAAGTGAATACACGCAGAAGAGAAATGTCAGTGTATTTTACTCTACCAAAAGGTGGTTTGTTTGTTTTTACTGTCACCTGTAATAAAGTACTAGTGAATAAACTTGTAAGGAAAAAAGTTACTTCTGTTTTTATATCATTACTGATAGCTTAAGTGAATGTTCTTAAACTATAATTTCAAATGAAAGCAAATATCTTGCATATTATTTTGACCAGATGAGGAGACAAGTAGTGTTTTCTGGAAAACTCAGAATAAATATAAAATGTCTGGAAAAACATCAATTAGGATGGTAAGAAAATAGCTTCCATGTGGTGTTGCTTTGGGGGGAGTTGAATCATAGTGTTTTAAATTACTATTGTGAATGTTTTCCATTACAGTCTTTCTTAAAAATATAAATATTTGTTTATTTGCATTTAAAACAAAACTGCTGTAGGTAATATTAACAAAACTTGGTTATGAATTCCTTCATTGACTTATTCCAGTCAGGTTTATTAGTTAATAATTGTAATCTTGAATATTTTAAAAGGAACAAAGAGGAAGGAATACACATTGTTGTGTTGCCCTGAAAACAACAGAGATTTTCAACAAAGTATCTTAGTTCATAGTTTTGCACAATTGTTCTCTCTGAGTTGCTGAAATGGGTGAGGATGTGAGTCAGATTAAATATGATTTTTTTTATTAATAAAGCTGAGCTGCTCTCCAGTACTTCTCTTTTGATGGTACCTCCGTATTGGTCTGTTCTTGATTCACCTCTGTATAATCTGTTTTTTGAGAATTTGGTTTAAAAGCAGGGATGTGGGGTTTTCTTGTTTTAACCTTACTTTTCCAAGCAATTTTTATCATACCCCCCAAATTAGTGATGATCAGTAGATAAAATTATTCTCAGGATTATTTATGCCTTAGAATTTTTGGTGGTGGTAGATCGGTGTGTTTGTGTGCTTAGTTTCCCTGTTCCTATTGTGTATTCTGTCTACCTACCTACATGGCTTTTGTACAGAGAAAGAAATAAAGAGTTGGTCAAAATGACAGAACTGATCTTAAAAGAAAAAACAAAAAACCAAGACCATGTATTTAAAAAAATCCCAATATAAAACAGAAAACCAACCCAAATTACTTCTCAATAAGTAATAGCACCCAATAAGCAGTGCTCTGATGTCTGAATGGTTTTTTTTTCACTATCAAGGGAAACTGAAAGCCAGTGGAATGGTTTCACTGAAAAACATAATAGGTATTATCCAAATCTAGGCAGTAATATTGTCAAGTATTAAGCAGGAAAATGGAAAACAAGGGAATATGTGAACTTTTAAGGAGTTTTGCCATGTTTATTCAACTTCCTTTTTGTGTGGGTTTTTGCTAAAAAATAAACACCTTTTTCATGATAAAATATTGTGAGATTTTAAATTTACCTGAAACATTTCGCCATTCAAATGTCGACTGTATCAACCATGAATGTCACTTTTACTTTCTTCAGTCAGTGCAAATTCCAGTTTGTCACCAGGGCAAACAAGAATATAATTTTTTTTTTTCTTCCTTCCCTTCTTCCTCAGATTTGTGCATCTGTACTTCCAAACAGAGTTTGTACAGAGGGAAAATTCTGAATATGGCTTGATTTGCTCTTGGTCTTGGCAGTGTTTCTAATGAGTGTCCCACGGACTCTATCAAGTTCTGGGGGTTCTTCTCTAGCACTGAGGAGCAGAACCCTGAGCAGCAGCCTGGTATCAGTGGAAGCATTTCTCTGTCATTCTCTTTAAAAGAGCTGCAGAAAATGAGTGATTATTCTGGACTTCCAAATGATCATAGCCAGATGATTGCTGAAGATTCAGAAATTCAAGCGAAGCCTGAACACTCTCATGAAGTTCTTCAGGAAGATATTGAAATGAGCAGTGGGTCCAGTGGGAATGATTCCAGTGGAAATGACTCCAGTGGGAATGACACAAATGAAAACTATTCAAGTGGGCATGATTCTCATGGCCATGAGTCTGATGAAAATGGGAAAGATTCAGCAATGCTCATGGAATCTTCAGATTGTCATAAAAGGTAGTAGCTGTTATTAAGTATGTTTCACTTTTGGTTTTGCCCCTAAAGACTTTCTCCATTTAAATCTGATTTCTGAATAATAACTAAGATATAAAGTCTATCTTCAGCGTGGAGCTGAGTATTCTTCTTAAGTTGTACTCTCATGTGATGTAAGTTTTGTAATATAATTCATAAAGAAAAGACCTCTGGTGTTTGTATGGTCAGCATCATTTGCATCTTTCTTCTCATTATGTGTTTATTTTCCCTTATTTATTTTCCAGTAAACCAACTTCTGTCATTGTATATCAAAACCTGACAGTTTGTGTGAGGATGCAACCATGCTATTTTAATCCCTTAAATAATAGTTTACAGAGCAAAACTATAGTAAGAACCACCTCCCTAGCAGCCCTGTGAAGACCAGGGAGTTGGGACTCAGTGATTCTTATGGCTCCTTTCCAACTCAAGCTATTCTATACTTCTTGGACAAATGTTTCCAGCTTTAGTGCCCATTGGTTGTACCATGCAGAAGTTTTTAAAGTTTGGGGCTGGGGTTTTGCTGTGGGGTTTTTCTTAATTTATTTTCTTAAGGTAGCCACTCATTAATAGGAAAATAAAAAGCTACAATGAACTAAAAGTTGTGTGTTATGTGTCCAAATATTAATCTTTTTCTCTTTCCTTATTCTAGTTCAAGCTCAAATGCATTTAGTCTGATGATTGCAAACTCTGAACACAATCAGTCCAGCAGTGGATGCAGGTAAATTAATGGGCATATATTTTTCAGTAATTTGCATATATGCTAAATGCTGAAAATTAAATAATGTTGTATTTTGGTTTTTTGTTTTGTTTTGCCTAAATCTGTATGATTACACAGGAAATCCTGCCTTTGATTCTCTTCCTGTCATAATCAATAGCATGTATTAACCACTTGATTGAATTAGAGCTTTTTGTTGCTGTTCCATGTGAGTTGTGTGGCAACCTTTAAGTCATGTTACTTGGTTTTGATTTGGTAGCTTAACTCTGGAATTTTTTTTTTTTGTGGAGTCCTTTGAATATTGCTTCAGTTATGGTGGGGTTTTGTAGCTTTTAAATTTTTTGCTCTTTGGTATTTAGTCTGAACTTTGTGGTGTGTTAACATCAGAATTCACCATTGAGTTGGATTATGTCCTGGTGTCCATCAGCTGTATCATCTGCCTCTCCTATCTTCCATTTGCTGGGATTCAAGCCTCCAGGGTATAAGGATAATCAAATACCAGCTGCAGGAATCCCTCTGTATGAACTCTGCTTCTGTCCCTGATAGCCTTGAGGACCCTGGTAGCTTGAAGGCTCATACTTAGACACTCCAGAGTGCCCTGCTGTACTTGTTTTTTTAAGTCAGCTGATCAGCAGATCAAAACTTGTTGCTGAGCAGATCAAAGATATCTTGCTATAGCATGCTGATGTTAAGACCTATACCTACATCTACCTACCTAAAAGTGTTTCTACCTGATGCAGTTCTTAGAAAAGTGGTAAATTAAAATTACTCCTGTGCACCATTTGGTACTTGCTGAACTTGTTTTCTGTGTCTACCTTGCAGGCACCTGGAGATCTTGTTTCATACTGCATTTTCCACTGGAAATTGTGATCTAGAGTTTATGTTGCTTAGTATGAAAGAGTGAACCAAAGGCATTTCTTAATCTTTGTTCCCTATTGATTCCATTTTCTTTATGGCAAGATTTTGGAGGGAATTACTACAGTTTTTTTTGATGTTTCAATTTTAAATTTCATTAATAGCTCCCTGCTATTAGGAATCCAGATGGTACAGTGTTCTCCCCAACCACCAGGCATAGTGCTAGAAGGTTACAGAGCAGAATCTGATCATCTTTTGGGAGTGGGAGACTGAAGATATCTAGAGAATGATCTTTAAAGAGAACATTAAAGTAGCCTGATAAACTACAGGCTTTATCTTTGATTCAGACTACTGGGGTTTGCATTCAGTATCAGTGCCAACCAACAACTGTAGTTTAGTATCTGTAAGTACATTTCCAGTTTGCTGTCCACAAAAAGCAAGATGTGGGCATTTTGCTCCTAAAAATATGCTCATTAAAAAAAAGATCATGTCTTTATAGAACTTGCTTATTCTGTCCTCTGCAAGTCACACCTTCCCTGTGGCTGCCTACTGTGCCTGATGCTACTGCTCTCTGGAAAAAACATTTCTGAGTTGTGTAACTTATTTTCCAAGAATGTCCATCTTCTGTATTTACTGCTGCCGTGGGCTAATTTGGAAAGGGTATTTTTTTTTTCCAGAAGGGTCTGACCACTCTCATGATGCAGTCTGTACTCTGAGAGTACAAACCAGCACTGTGCTCAGTTATTTCATAATCTTTCCTCTCTCTCTTTTTCCCTACTGCCAGCATGGAGGATTCTTCTATGAACCTCTGTTAACAAAGCCCTGTTTGATTGCATCAGTCCAAACTGTCAAGCCACGCTGTACACATGATTTAATATACAGCACGAACATAATGTTTCCCAAGGGAGTACTATACTCTTTTGTTTGATCCCTTGCCATTATTTCTTGGTACAAAATGACCACTGAGTCAATGAATACTGCATTTTTCATAGTACATTGTGATGTAAGCAAGAACAATGTGTATTCTCTAGCACAAGTCAGCTTTGTCACTCTGCGAGCATTTTTGGTAAAATACACCCAGCACCTGTCAGATGATTTATCTGCCTTTTCAAGCTGTTAAAACTGCCCAGAAAAATGTTGAGAAATCCTCTTGAAAATTACTTGGAAGCTGGAGCCATTTTTCTGACCGCTACTGTCAGGCAGTGCAGTTGCCAAGACTATTGTTTCTACAGCTAGGGTAACTTCTTACAGATTACCAGCCATGACAATCAGGTGGTAAAGGAAGACCTTCCTTTGGACGGGAAAAAATTTCCAGGAAGGTTTAAGAGCAGCTCTATAATCATCTTGATCATTGTGAATGATTAGCTTTTAAAATCTTCAATGTGAAAACCAAGATGATTTATCATTTTAACTCCTTCCTATCCATCTGCCACCCATCTTTGCTATCCGCTCCCTCACTTTCCTCACCTCCTTTTCTCATCCTTTTTGATTGTGTCAGCACCTCTCAATAATGGGGAGAGATACCAGGAACTGTAAAGGAAAATTATAACTTTCTGACATTGGTGCTGATAATCTCTGTAGTTTGACCTTCTACACTGAGACAGCTCTTCTGAACATGTACCTGAGAAATGTGAATGCAATTTCTGCCTCCAGCCTCCTCTGATTTTTTTCCTTACAAATTCAGTGAACATTTCCTTATTTAATGTATTGCCATGCTTAACTGGGATACATTATTCAAAGAATTTCTCCATTTATTTTGTTAACTTGATGCTCTCCCACTGCCATTCCCTTTTCAGGGACCTTTCTTAAGAGAACCTGCTTGAACAGGAGGTGAAGACTTGAATGGACCTCCTGCTTCTCTCCATGAACATTTCTGAGTTTGAGTTTGAAAGGAACTAAGGAAAATACCACTAAAAAGGGAGGAGGGAGACTGTGGCAGAGAAAAAAAGAAACTCTGTGGTGCTCAGGCAGATGTGCTGTTGCACATACAGAGTACATTTTACAATCACACTCCAGGTGGTGGTAAATCGTTCATTTTATATGGTAACGTAAGAATTTCCGTAAGTTCTGAAAGTTGAACAGAGTACTGGAAAAGTTAATGAGGCTAGTGGTACAAATTGATGGGTATGACAAGTGTCAGAGTACATTTAGGCTTCTCTGAGGATAATGTGTCACTTCAAGCATTCAAGTGATGTTCTGTTTTTTGTTTTTCATCTTACAGTAGTGAGCAGTCCACTAAAGCCAAAACACAAAAGGAATTGCTGAAAACATTACAGGAGCTGAAAGCTCATCTTCCTTCTGAGAAGAGAGTCAAAGGCAAATCTAGTGTCCTAACGACATTGAAATATGCCCTTAAAAGCATTAAACAAGTAAAAGGTAATCAAGTATGATAGTGCCTAGGTAATGCCAACCTGCCTAAGGTGAAACTTTTAAGATAGGAATTTAAATAAACTTAGCTCTACACAGAGAACGGCGTTATGTCTGAAAACCTCTCTAACCAGATATTTTCACAGTGTTCCTATTTGTTAGCTCTGTTAACTTTTTTTCCTTTGGGAGTTAAAGCAGCTCTCTAGGGGCTTGATAGTTTACTGCTGTTTTGTTGAGTTAGAAAATCAATTTGAAAACAATTTATAATTTCATACTGTTTGAACTGTCAAACAGACTAAAATATGTGACCATTCATGTGTGGGTGGGTATATTAGGATGTGTAAATTTGTTTGCGTTACTGATGAGGAAGCTCTACCAAGGAAAAAGATGGATTTGGAATAGTGCCTAGATTTCCCAACTGCCAACTTCCCAACTTCTGCATTTATGCCAAAAAATATTTTGGCCGTTTACTGCTTCTAGGCTTGGTGTTTATTGATACTCCTGATTGTAAGTTGTTTGTTGTTCTCATGTAGCCAATGAGGAATATTACCAGTTGTTGATGATTAATGAATCCCAACCTGCTGGTCTCAATGTATCATCTTACACAGTGGAAGAAGTTGAGACAATAACCTCAGAATACATCATGAAAAATGCGGTGAGTACGGGGACCTGAGTCTGCAGTGTGTATTGAAAATGTTTCCTAGAACTGGAATTCTCAGGCATGCCTTCTTTTTACAAGATGAGAGTTGGTAGCTAAGCCACAAAAGAAGAAACTTCCAGAGGATGTTGAGGAGAAACTCTGAGCCTTTTCAGATTTTGCAAATTACAAAGAACTTGTTTCTGTCAGGTGGGAAATAAATAGTCTTGAACTCCCTGATCCTCTGAATTGTACCTTGTGCCTGGAGATGGTAGTGTGACACATCTCAACATCCATGGGAAATAATGCACTATGAGACATCATTTTATTTTAGTGCATCTGCTAAAGTTGGAGAGTTAACTTTTCCAAATTTTAGTCAAGGCACATGGTGAATCACTTCGGCTTATTCTTGTAACTGGGGATTATTTGATGTTTCACGAGTTCTTTGTGTTAGTGTGGCTGAAAAGTGACAAAAGTATTGGAATCACTGTGTCCTTTTCTGTGAGATTTGTCTGGTACAGGCAAACAGGTACAGGCTTGCTGTGGGATCCAGTGATACTGCATTCTGTAGAGATAACAGCTGGGACCATCAATGTCATTTTAGCAGTAAAATTATAATCTGAATGATTTTTAAAATTGTTATTTATTTCCATATTACTAGTATTTTGGGTATAAGTGATGGAGTCTTCAAAAATTAATGGCATCTAAACTTATTAGACTACCTTCTACTGGTTTTTTTTTTAAATTCAAGCCTCTGTTTAAATGTGTGATGTTCTGAATTCTATAAAACAAGAGCACAGTGGGGGATGTTCCATAGCCTGAAGTAGGTGGGTTTTGTTGAATCTATGAATAATAAAGGCTGCCCACAAGGTGAAATAAATAGGAAGTGTAGAGTACAACTGAGAAATTCAGCCAAATGTCATAAACATTCTTCAAGTACTCTGAATATCCATTTGTGAAAGCAGTGTTCTGCTGACAGCTCTTAAGCTTGTGTGCAGTGTTTGTGAATGGAGCAGTAAAGGTTGTGACGCAGGAAGCTCTTCTGTGTCAGGAAGAGGAACAATATGAAGCAATACAAGTGGAGTGTGTGGGACTTCTTCCCACCTCTATACTCATCATTTTTTACCAAGTGTTTTAGAACACTTTTTTCACATTGCAGTGGATAGACCAGCTAACATAAACAGCCTTTCAAAAGCAGTTGAATTTCATTCATGTAAATCATGCCTGTAACAAGCCCAGGGAAATTGGGAAGTTATATAGCTGGAAGGTCACTAATTCTTAATTTGTAAATGCATTCTGCATCATAGAATTTTAGACAATGATCTATAGGGCTTGTAACCCAGTAAATAGTGGTGTATTATTCTTATTGTATAATTGAAAAGTGTTCTGTTTGTGTCTACCTGATAAGCAGGTTAATTTTATTACAGATGTGGTTCAACACCATTTCCTTCATTGTTATTTTGAACTTAATGTTTTTATATCTTAAATGTTTTTCTAAGAAATATATATTGACCTGGAGAACATTTCAAACTGTCCAATTTGGAATTTTTGTTTTCAGGATATGTTTGCTGTTGCTGTTTCTTTGATAACTGGGAAAATTTTGTACATCTCTGATCAAGCTACTTCTATTCTCCGCTGCAAGAGGGGTTATTTTAAAAATGCCAAATTTGTGGAGTTTTTGGCACCTCAGGATGTCAGTGTGTTCTATACTTCTACCACCCCATACAGATTACCATCATGGAATATTTGCAATAGAGCTGGTGAGTGGTCTCAACAGCAGATATTTCTCTGACCGTCTTTCAGTCATGCAAATACAAATACTTGCATTGATTTTTAAAGTCCTTCCATCCTTCCCCATGACTTTTTGAGGGTATAGCACAGGTGTGTTATTAGAACACCTGTGAACAATACTAGGTGTACAAATATATTCTGTAAATCAGCAAGACTTGTCTGTTGGTTAGAAGTGTTCTGATTGTCATTGTTTATCAGTTCTTATGCCCCTTCCAGCTAGATGATGAATGAAAACAATGTAGGAATTCATGCTGAATGGTGGATTTACTTTCCACTTTTACTGGCTATCAAATTACCACAATTTTTCTTCACATTTTCTCTTCTTCAAGTATAAAGGGGACAGTACTTTGTCTCCTTCCTTTTAAAATGGTTATCATCTGAATACTGGACACCTTGATTACAGTGTAGAAAAAGGTGTTTCAGCTGCCATCACTGTGCACTCACCAGTTGTAATCATAGCTCTCTTCTTCTATCCTTAGAAAAATTATATTAGGCATAATTAATGGTGAGAGACCAGATGTCTCAGGGCACTTGATACTTGTTTGTGGTAGGATTGTTTTACTCATGTACCTACAGCTGTTAGTAATCGGGAAGTATCTGCCAACTATTTTAACCAAACACTTGAAGTTCAAGGTCTGCTCTGAGTGTTTGAAATTCCAATCCATTGCATACTAAATCTGTGAAGTTAAGCCAGGGTATGAACCACATTTAATCTGAAAAAACAACCAGCAATAAATGTATACTAAGCAATACATACATAAAACAGGTCAAAGGGACCTTGTGAGGTCTCTAGTACAACCTCTGGCTCAAAACAGGGTCAGTGGTAAATGCTGACAATGTAATCCTGATTACTCAGTTATGCAGGTTTTCTTTCTTTTTGTTTTCTTGAAACATTTTCTGTAGTTTTATTATGTTTGTGTATAGCTTCAAGTTAAAAAATGCAGTAAGTAGAACTGTGCACACACCCTCATGTATCAGATGCCCTACAACATAATACCCAAAAGTATTGTGCACTGGAGGGCTTTGAAATGCCAGAGCTTCCCTTGAAAATCAGTGTGTGGCTACTTTGGAAAAGGAGGGAAATAGGCTTAAAACATGAGAAGAAGCCTTCAGGAAAAAGAGAGGAGGGGGGTGGTAGGAAGTGTGTTTGGTGAGTGAGCTATCCTAGTGCCTTTCTAGGAAAAAGGCCAAATTTTGGGGTCTTAGGTAATTAAACATTTTTGGTCGTGTGTATAAAGTCCTGTGAAAGATTTGGTAAGAGTAAGAAGCTCAAACTGGAGAGCTGTTTAGATTTGTTTACGGAAAAGGCTTGATAAACAAGCAGCTGTGATTCACACACCAGCCTCAGAATCTGACTGATGCTCAGATTTAGTTGCTTATGACGTACATTGTTTAACAAATACATGGGAGACTTCAGGGAACATAACCTTTTTTAAAAAAAATTCAGCCGTTATCTAAGGAAAAATTCTTGTAGTAGATATCATAATCTTACAGTAATTTGTAACTTGTTATGAAATGTGTTTAATATTTGTAGAGTCTTCCACCCAGGACTGCATGGAAGAGAAGTCTTTTTTCTGTCGCATCAGGTAAGACAGCTATTATTGTAAAGCTTAGGGTTGCATTATGAAACCAAGCATTACATAAGTATTTGACTTTTATAAGAACCATATGGTATGTACTTTTCATGCTTTTTCATAATGTGATTGTAAAGCAAAACATATGCACTCCCTTGAGTTGATTAGCTGTAGCAGCTACAGAGAAAACGGAACTGATTTCGGGAAGTTGCATCTTGGAGGTTAATCCCTGTGAATATTGACCTTTGTGCCATGTAGGAAGGTGGTGCAGCATCTCCTCCTGCTCTGGAAAGCCTTTGGTTCATGTAAACAAAACTGTTCTGTCCAGCACCTGCTTCAGAGTCTCCTTTGTTCTAGAAAACTGTCTCATCATAAATTTATCCCAAGTGTCCCCTAGGAAGATACTCTGTGGTAACCTGATTTGTCTCTTCTGCAGTTATTTGATGATGCAGTTCTTTGGTTTTGCTTTTCTTCCTGCTTTTCCTGCCCCCAGTCACTCCTCTTTAGTTTTTTTTTTATTAGGAAAAGCTGGCAACAGGTTTCATGATCTTTCTTGTGCAATTTGATTTCTTGATGCTTATTGCCTCTCTGGCAGCATTTCTGAAACAAAAATAGTGAATCCTATTATTTAATTATTTCTGGAGTAAATAAATACTTCTGAGTAAACTTTAAATGAATTCAAGGTAGTACACTGCTCCAGAGTGTTTTACTGAAGAAGTACTTCTGATGTTACTGGTGATTTTTTTGTCCAACTAACATTGGTTTCAAAAGCTTTACTTTTAAAAAGCTCTGCTGTTATAAACTTATTACAACTGATTTTTCTTTGGTCACTGTGTAAATGGTTGTTGTTTTCATTACTGTGTTTGCATTCTGGTTAAGTAAACACCTGTTATTAAATATTGAGTCTTCACTCCTTTTAAACTGGAATAAATATTGATTAAAATATTGTTAACTGAGCGGATACAGCAGTCTTCATTAAAAATACCCTGTAAATTCATCCCTCTGAAGGGCAACAAAATAACTAAATCTATCGAATGAGATGAGTTTTTCTGTCAAATTTTCATGTAATGCTGTTGTGGATATTAGTTTCAGGCAGCGGAGAGAGCAGCACAATCTTTATAGAAGTTGGTATGCAAAGGATACCATCAGAATTAGATTCTCTTCCAACCAAAAAAAAAAAAAATTAAGCTAAGATCTTGGATGCTATCTAAGTAGCTAACATGCAGTTCTTGTGTCGTGAGGGAGATAAAATGAAAAATTAAAATTTTATTTAGCATAAGATGGATCTGTTGAAATAATTAACTCTCTTTAATTATTAGTGCAGGAAAGGAGCGTGAAAATGAGATTTGCTATCACCCGTTCCGGATGACTCCTTACCTTATCAAAGTGCAAGATCCAGAAATAGCAGAAGACCAGCTTTGCTGTGTGTTGCTTGCAGAAAAAGTACATTCTGGTTATGAAGGTAATCCTTGAGTGCACAAAGACTAGTTTGGTTTCCTAAAACTAAGAGCTGTTCAAGCTTTATTGATGTGAAAGATAATTGTTCCTGTTCTCTGTCCTTGCTGAGATGCTGTGAGCTAACAAGCTGCTTTCCTATATGCTTTTGGACAGAACTCTGGACTGGCAGCTTGGAGAATTATATATGCCAAAACCCACTTGTTAATATGCTTTTCTTTTTCTCTCAGCACCCAGAATTCCTCCTGACAAAAGAATTTTTACAACTACGCACACACCCACCTGTTTGTTCCAGGATGTAGATGAAAGGTAACTTACAAAAATTATTTTTCAATTTACTGATAAGGAAGCTAGCCAATATCTTTGCAGGATTTAAGGTGTCTATATGCAGCTACTTAAGAGTGTTTAACCTAAGAAAAGTACCTCCTTCCCATTTATTTAAGTGTATTCAAGTGCCTGCTATCAACTTCTTCTTACATTTTCCTTCCCTCTGGGGCAATTCTGGACATAAATTTAATCAATGAATCCATAGTCAAAAGAATTCCTGTGCTGCCAGTTATTACTTGTATGAGACACTTAGGTGGGGGATTTTGGTTTTTTAAGTTTGATTCAATAAATGTGCTGCTGTCACTCTGTGCTGGCCCGGGTACAACTAGAGGCACATCTTTTAAACGCAGCATTAGATATTTTTAAAAAGAAAGTATATCAAAACTGTTCGAATTATACTGGCTGAGGACTTCACATTGCTTTGACAGTCATGAAAGCTGATTAGAGTATTTACATTCCATCTATGCCATCTATGATCTTAATACATATGCAAAGACTTACTAGCTGAGGTCTAAACCAAGCTTTCATAGAATCATTTAGGTTGCAGAAGACCTCTAAGGTCATCAAGTCCACCATTAAACCCTGTCCCTAAATGCCTCATCTGCACATTTTTAAAATACCTCCAGGGATGATGGCTGCACCACTTCCTTGGGCAGCCTGTTCCTTGACAACCCTTTCCATGAAGAAATGTTTCCTAATACCCAGTCTCAGCCTGCCCTGGTGTAACTTGAGGCCATTTCCTCTTGTCCTGTCATCACTTATTACCTGGGAGGATTAACACTCCCACCCAACTTGCTGTTGTCTGCAACCTGACTGAGGGTTCTGTCAGTATTACTGCAGCACGTATGGTTTTTCTTAAACAAGAATTGCAAAAGGTAGCTATTGGAGATAACTACTATAGAAGAAGATAATGGCTACTCAATGAGGATAAATTTGGACATTCAGCTACAGCTGGTTTTGGCTAACTTGTGCCGATGTTATGGATAAGTAGAGTTTCTGTAGGATAGAGGACAGTGTAATGCTGATAAACTTTTTCCATGGTGTGATTTATACAGTCCTTCTAAACAGCTGAAGCTATTGATAAAAGAACTACTTAATCAACTGTATTTCTGTCTTCTTCATGGATTTTTCTCTCTCTTTCATTTCCACACATGCTCCAAGCCAACTGCAACTTTGCTGAGTGGGTTTATCTTTTCAAAGAGGCTGAGGGCACAGTGCAAAGCTTCTGCTCCTCTGTGCTTCCCCAGCTTAGTGATCTCCAGCAGTCACTTCACAGAAATGGCAAGATTACTGAGTGGAGAGCCTTGCCTTTATTCTTGGGCTTGAATGGAGCAAGTCCAGTAAATATCTTCCCTTTGGATACGGTGGAAGCTTCTTTCCTGTTAGTCTGGTGTTACCACTTGTTCTCAAATACCATTTTATGACACCTCAGTGATTGTTGACTACATCTTGGTCTGAAATTAGGACTTTACGTCATTTATTTTGGTTATTGTGATCATGTAGTTGATTTTGCTTTTAATTACTTAGCTCCTGAGAGCATTGGCAGCCAGATAAATGTTTACCAAGACACGCACATGCAATTTATTAGTCTTAAACTCTCCAGAGTTTGGTGGAATACACAAAGCAATAGATTCTTAGAGAAAGCAGATCTTAATATTTAAAAATGTGCAACTGAGCACCTGCTGTTGACTAAGCATTGTTCATAATATAATCCTGAAACTGTTGCTTGACTTGCATAAATAAAGTTAATTTCTGTAATCAGTACGTGTTCATGGCTTGAAAAAATATATATTTGTCTGAACTCTGCAGGTGGATCTCTGCACAGAATATGTTAAGCAAAAATAAATATTTTCTTGAAATTAAATGGATCATTCTTATATGTACTTGTATTTGAAATATATTTAATACTTTATGTATATAATGGGTGTAAGGAGTTCTGTGTAGGTCATAGTGGGATGATCTTTGAAAATTAATATAAAGCGGATTTGTATGTAACTTATAATATAAAGGCTTCTTATTCATGTTTTTTGACACTTTAATGTCATTCTACAAAAGACAAACTAAACTTGCTGCATCCCCTCATTAGCCATTCTTATGCCACATGTGCATTTGCATTCATAAAATTAATTTATTAACTTAACCTGTGAATTATTATGAGTTACTGATTGTGAGGAAGCATAATGATGCCAAGGCATCATTCTCAAATATAGCAGTATACGAGCACAGAAAGGCTGGGTGGAAGGGACTGCTGGAGGTTTTGGTTCCATCCTTTTGCTTGAAATGAAACTGTTGCCCTGTTCTACCTTTGGTCAGCTGTGACCTTGTGTCAATAATGCCTGAAAACCTTCAGAGATTACACAATCTGTATGAGAAACTTCTTGTGTTGCACTGCTCAGTTAAAAACCTTTTCCTGACATCCAGCATAAGCTTTCCAGACTCCAGTCTGGGACCATTGCCCATAGTTTTATCATCTGGCACCATCAAGAAAATTAAACTCCATTTTTGTGACTCCTCTTTCCAGCTGTATGGGAAGCTCCTGGATCATATTTTAGTTTTCCTTTTCATCACAATAGGCAATGGCAGCTCAGTCTCATGTTCTAGATCCCTGACTTTTCATAAAGCAGGTGGCAAAGAACAGGAAGAGTGCTGAACAAAACCTTCTTATGGTGTCATCTGATGAAGCCCTAACTGAAGTCATTCAGAGTTAATTGGGATTTTAAAGTCCTCTAGCTGCACAACTTTTCTCATGTGCTTTGAACTTGGCAGCACTTTGAAATGTCAATGTGTCAAAATGGTATTACTTGGTATGAGTTTCATGCCAGTTTCTGCTTTGTTGCTTTAGTTCATCCACAAGCTTTTAAGACTCATTATTAAACTAATTGCTTTGATAATAAGGCATTAGTTGCTGTCTTCTTTCCCCTCTCAGCCTTTGCTGGAAGGGTATGTTTGATGTTTTGGGGAACTGATGTAATTCCAGTGGGTTGTTGGCAGTGCAGTGTTGAAGGCATTTGTTGCATAATGCTTTTGTGTTCCTGTGAGACACAGATCCCTTGTGTGTGGTGCACTGGGGCTAAGTTCTTCATTAAGGCTATCCAGACACCTGAGTATCTCCCTACCCATGGGCCTTTGTCAGTGAATGGGGCTGGGGGGAAGGTGTACAGCATGTTGAGCTTACAAAATGATTTGTTGGCATCTGGCAACTTAGACATTATTGAGTAGCGTTGACTTTCCAAATCACATTTTCAGTGGTTAACCTTTCAGGGTAAGGTGCAAAGTGACTTTGGTGAACTTTCACTCTTTATCCTTAATACAAATGTTTGAAGTGGTCAATAAAAATTACTTTGTCACAATATACAATTATTTTTGTATAAATGAGTTGTTCACATCGCTAGAAGTGGTCATTGATAATGTGCAGAAATTCAGTACCATTGCTTTTAATTCTCTAGGTAATAAGCTTGCTTCCATGCAGCTCCTCGAAGTTGAACTCTTAACCTGCCTGTGAGAAAGTTGTCTTGAGTCCTGGTCAGCTCCCCTGGTGCTAGTTCAGCTGTAGTAATCCTGTGATCCTTAGCGATGGCTCGCAGCCAAGGGATTGGGGTACTATTTACCTTCATGAGAGTTTTACAAGATTAAACTTTATTAATGCTCTTTTAAAATTAGGGTAAGTATTTATCCTCTAAAGTTAGGCAGCAGAGAAAAGATAACTGCTGTAGCAGACTCCTTGATTTGGTCTAACCACCACCCCACAAATAACAAAAACCCCCCTTGTCTAAGCATACCAGTGTTAAGTTGGCACTGCTTTTTCACCCAATGTAAACTTTCTCATTCTCTTTATAGGAAAAACAGCAAAGAAAACTTTAAAACATTTTGAAGATGAAATATACAGTTATTCTCTTTGATTTTTATTTTTTTTTCTTTGTCTTTCTTTCTCCAGAGCAGTACCTCTGTTGGGATACCTACCTCAGGATTTAATAGGAACACCAGTCTTGGTGCATCTTCACCCAAATGACAGACCCTTAATGCTAGCAATTCACAAAAAAAGTATGTAATCTCTTACTGTGGCAGAAATACAATTTTTTTCTAGAAGTTAATGACTGCAAAGATCTCAACAAGTTGGAGGAGAAAATTAATTGTGACTGATATTTTTCTGCAAGTAAATACTGAATCTTTTACTGCATAACTTGATTCTTAATGCAAATTCATGAAAAAGAGAAATCACTCAATTTTTTACTTTCTGTGTACCTACTGTAAACAAATTGACTGTAAATGAATATTTCATACATTAAGAAAAGTTTCTTGAGAATGGTGTGTTAGAAGTTGTCATATCTTAAGTGATAGTCTTTCTAATTTTATAGAGAAGAAAATAAGAGCCATTCTGGCAATGTTTGTAAAGCTGTTTCTTCAGCCTTCTGTAGCTTGTTGTATTCTAAAGGTGATTTTCATGACCGTAGTCCAGTAAATTATGAAGATCTGCTTATTCTGATAGCCCAGTATTTCTAAATGTATCGATGTATCCACTATTTGTTCCCTCAAGTGGCATCTTCCTCCTGTGCAGTTCATTGTAAAATCCTCACGTAATTTAGTAGAATTGTGCAAACATTAATCTGGAATTTCTGTTTGAATCCTTCCTTGCAGTTCTTCAGTACGGAGGGCAGCCTTTTGACTATTCACCAATCAGGTTTTGCACTAGGAATGGAGATTATATCACCATGGACACCAGTTGGTCCAGTTTCATCAACCCTTGGAGTCGAAAAGTTTCGTTTATTATTGGAAGACACAAAGTTAGGACGTAAGTCAATAGATTTTTGTTTTCCCTTCCCTCAGGTTTATGTAGTGATCCTTAAGAAGGACATGAGGGACCAGAATAAGTGTTAGATTCTGTGTAGTGTATATAGCTGGTAAATTGAAGCTGTGGTTTCTCTGTGATTGAAACACTTGCCTTTGCAGTGAGCTGGTGTGTGTTTGGTTTGTGCAGGGGTCCCTTAAATGAAGATGTCTTTGCTGCTCCCAACTACACAGAGGATAGAATCCTTCATCCCAGTGTTCAGGAGATCACTGAGCAAATTTATCGGCTCTTACTGCAGGTACAGCAAGTGCTTTACTGTTGTCCTTTTCATTTCCTGCTGAGGAAAAAGGGTATTTATCTTTGTGTGACATTTTGTTTAGCTTCTTCTACTGTACTGGAATTTCTGGCTACAATCCTGGGAATTATTTGCACTCATGATTACCAGACAAGACTTACTGAAGTATGTTAAAGCTCCAGTTGATATCTTAAAAATTTCGTGTAGCTATGGAGTCCTCACAGAAGACAAACAAACAAAAAACAACCCCAAAAAAACCAAGCAACAAAAAGCCCAGTGTAAAATAAAATCTTTTTTCCTGACATGGAATTACTGGTGTCCTGAGGGGTGTGTGTGTGTGTATACATTTTTTTTTTTCTTGTTTTTGTTGTTTTAACAGCCTGTACACAACAGTGGATCCAGTGGCTATGGAAGTCTAGGTAGCAATGGTTCACATGAGCACTTGATGAGTGTGGCATCCTCCAGTGACAGCACAGGAAATAATAATGAAGACACTCATAAGGATAAACCGGTAGGTTTGAGTCTTTCTCATTCAAGTGTGTGGCACAAAACAAACTAATTAAAGTAGGGATTTTTAATTTTCAGAATAATGTTTTCAAATTCAAAATGGAAGAAAATGTCACCTTTTTTCCTTTGTTTAACATAGAAAAACCCTTCTGTCTAAGGGAGTAAACATTTCTGGTGCAGATGAAGACTCAGGGTACTGAAGCATTGAGTTCTAGACATGAAAGCCAGTGTTACAAAGAATTAAAACTATACAGTGTCTCTACATAATCCAATGTCTGTTACATGTTGTATGCTTTGTTTCTGGGAAAACCAGCTGGATATGTGAAAGCAGTTTCTTTTGGGAGGGGAAAGTCTGTGATTACTGTTTTCTCAAATGAAACTAAGAAGATCAAATGCAGTAATACCTGCATAACCAAGGGATAGCTTGACCCTGATCTTTTTTAATGTTGCAAAAATACACTGTGTATAAAGAAGGAAATAAATTGAATGAAATAAAACAATTTTTTAGTTTGTGCTTAAAACTTAGCTTTGTGTTTAATTCTGAAAGCCAGAATTTTTATTTGATAAGTTGTATTGCTTATTCTCCCAAATCTGATTTGTGCTTCTGTGGTCAGACTTTGCAGACTCCTGCTCTTGCCAAGGTGGTCACTTTCCTGGCTTTCAGTTCTTAAACACTGGTGGAGTAAGCAGATGAAGTCTCAAGATTTCTTATTTAATGGGGAAATAGATGCCTGGCTTTCCTTCACTATTTCCACAGACAGTGAAGGCTGTTACAGTCTAGTTCTGTAACATACTGTCAGTGCTTGGTTAGACTTCTAGTACAAAAATCACCATTCTTAGCAGCAGTACTTTTTTACCAGGTGGTAGGGGTTTTTTTTTTTCTGAAGTCATCTTTGTAATGAATATTTTATATTTTCCTATCCAAGACAGTCAAACAGATTAAACAAAATACAGATTAATTGTTTACAAGAAACATACTTTAAATTTCATCTCTTTCCCATGCCAAATTTTTGCAGCTGCACAATAAAATTGCATGCGTACATATTTCTCCTGTGATCAAAAAGATGGTAGGATAGAGATTAACTGAGGTTAGATTTAGTCCACTGAGGAATCACTATGCATAATGTTATATGTCAAAATTTTGTAATAGATGGTTAATGTCAAGATTTTGAAATAACTGTTCTTACCAAACTGCTTTCAGGAGGTTTGTCAATATGCCCGTAAGGTCAAAAATAAAGGACAGCATATTTTCACCGACAGTAAAGCAAAACTGGACTACAAGAAAGAGTCTTTTGCAGGTAAGACATTAGTAGTCATTAGTCTCTTGTGCAGTCACAAATTATAGTGGTTAATTTGTGACCTGCTAAATATGTAGGAATGAAAAACCTTTACTGTTGCTTTTAGGGGAGTTTGCAAGGATTTAATGTCTTAATTGCATTATAGCAATATCTCTTTTCACAGAAAAACAAAATACTCCTGGTAGTCAGGTGAAGGATGTAGGGGGAAAGGACACTGCAGGAACAGCTGCTCCAAAAAATGTGACTACTGAAGAGTTGGCTTGGAAAGAACAACCTGTGTATTCCTATCAACAGATCAGCTGTTTGGACAGTGTCATCAGGTTAGCAACCAGTGGGTAAATTACTCTTGACCTCTGGACACAAGACTTGTATGTCTAATACTGTTAAATCTTTGTGGTTTAGATACTTGGAGAGTTGTAATGTGCCTGGCACAGCAAAAAGAAAATGTGAACCTTCAACAAGTGTTGCATCGCTGAGTTCTGGAGTTCATGAACAAAAAGCAGCTGATAATGCTATCCAGCCATTGGGAGGTAACTACATCACAGCTTCTTCATGACTGAGTTTTGCTGGCAGGGGCACTTCTTTGCAGAATAATGACAAGTGTATCTTCAGCGTGACCTCACAGCTGTTTTCTCAGTGTTTGATGTTGGTGATTTAACTTTTATAATTAGTATCTTCCTTACAGTCAAAATACTCAGTAGTTTATTGAATATCTGGATTGTAGATGCAATAAACTAATTTGCACTGTACAAAATACAGTAGGATTTTGAATTTCAGTACTTAAATCATTATCAAATGTAAAAAGTTTATCTCACAGTTAGGACTTGTAAGAACAATCATCTAAAGAACCTAGCAGCTAATTAATTGCAAGAAAAATATGCATGTTACATTTCTGCTTGGAAAAAAAAGGACCAAGACAGTGTAAAATGCAGCATTGGACTGCTCTGTGTTGTGTGAGATGTAAGAACCCAGTGTCCATCCATGAAAACAAAAAGCTGGGGATTACTGAGCAAGCTGTCTAAAAATTTTGCTGCAGAAAGAAACCTTAAGTTAAATTTGTTAGGCCTTAGTTATAACATTTGACATAGTCCCTTGTCTGGATGGGGAGCTAAAGTGAAGACTGTAACTGGTTAGTACAAGGACTGGGAGATTGGTAAAGAGCTGTTTGTAAATGAGACATTTGCTCATTCTACCTTGTCATTATATGATGTTGAAAGGAAAGTGTCCAGTGGAGTGTCTCAAAAACTGGTCTTGGGAAAGATCTTGGCTATCTGATGAGCTTCAAAAAGAAGTTTTAATGCAGCTTTTAGAATTAAATTAGAAGGTATCAATATGCCAGGAACAAAGAGTCCTACAGAAGCAATCAAAATGCTGTAATTTGGTGTCTCTGTGGTTCTGGTTGGCAGGAGATGATGTGAGCCACTAGTTTCTTGATGTCTGAGCAGGATGAAGCCACCAGCATAATCTAGCCAGGAAAAAGGCAAACTTTAGCTCTTAAATATGTATCATGGAAGTATTCCTATGAGAGGAGGAATGTTTTAATGCTGTTCTGTGAGGCATTGGTATGACCTCTGCTGGATTAGTGTGTGTAGCTTTCAGGCAGAGAATTTTAAATCGGTGGCTGTTGAAACCAAAGCTGTTACGGTAAGCAGCTAATGAAAGAAATCAGTGTACAACACTGTGGGAGCTGGGTACAACTTATTCTTGGGCTGGAAGAGGCTAGAAAATTTCTTCCAAAATTGTGCCATGAAAGAAGAGTAAAGACCAGGAAAAGAGCAAAGTACCCTTCATTGAAAAGGTTTGGTTTGGCTGTATATGGGCTTAGAGGATTGCATTTGGTTGCTCCATACTCATTCTATTCTTGGAATATATAAAGTAAAAAGTTCACTTTTTTGTCTTGTGAAGCACAGCTTGGCCTTTGCTAATTTGTAGCCCTAGCAGCATGTAACTTGAATTTTGCTCTTGTTTACGTTTGGTAAGCTGCAACTTTATTTCTTTTACTAGATCCGGCTGTGTTGAAGGCATCTGGGAAATCAAGTGGTCCCCCGGTGGTTGGTGCTCACTTAACATCTTTGGCTTTACCTGGCAAGCCTGAAAGTGTTGTGTCTCTCACCAGTCAGTGCAGCTACAGCAGTACCATTGTTCATGTTGGAGACAAGAAAACACAACCTGAATTAGGTATGACTTTTGCTCATACGCTTTCTTCAAAATGGAGATTGCTAGCAAGTTTAAACCTCAGACACGTGAACAGCTGATGTCTGCTCATGACTTTACATTTTCTTACAGCTGTTTTTAGAAAAATGGAATAAATAAGGGTGTAATTTGTATCTTAAGCTTGCAGCAAAATAACAGAATTGTAATAGCTGAGAAATGCATGTACAGGGCTGTGTTTGCTTCATCTTGATGTATTTTGCCTTCTCTTCCTGTAGAAATGATAGAAGACGGTCCAAGTGGAGCAGAAATCATAGATGGCCAACTTCTTGCCCCTCCATCCAGCTCTGCACACATAAATCAAGAGAAGGAGCCATTTAAAAAACTGGGCCTTACAAAGGAGGTCCTTGCAGTGCATACACAAAAAGAGGAGCAGAGCTTCTTGAATAAGTTTAAAGAAATCAAGAGATTTAATATTTTTCAATCACACTGCAATTACTACTTACCAGATAAACCAAAAGGACGGCCTGCAGAACGTGGTATGGCAATAGTTTTCACAATAAAGCTAGTATTTATAGAGAAAGTCAATCCTGTTGGGAGGGCATTTCCATTTTTAGTTGTATTGTGGATCCAGTGTGAACAGTAACAGTTGCTTACTATTTTCAAAACCTACAGAAAAATTCTCTGACAAATCTTGCTAGGAGATTTGAAGTGGAATATAGCTGTTAGTGTAGTAATGGAGATTTTAGTAACTAATATTTTGATTTTTTATCTGTTCTCTATGCTATTACCGTCATGCATCTGCTTCCAAAAGACAAAAACACCTGCTTTAGTATGTTTGCTTTACTGTACCTGTGCTTGTATTCCCTTGCTTTTCTTTCCCTTCTGTCTTTCCATCTTCTGTTCAGGTTTGTGGGTTTGTTTTGTTTTGAGCTCCTTTGTTTTTCAGTTTTCCCCATTCCACTATTGTGTAATTGGTGAGACAATCTGATAATTGTCTGGTTGCCTTTAAGTTAATAATGTGATCAGCAAGATGAAAATGGCAGAGACTAGCAGTAATAGTGAGATTGTTTTGTTTTATTAGGCCTAGGAGCTCTGGATGACATTTTCAGAAGTGTTTGATATGATCTGACTTTGTTCTCATTGCAGTCTTGACTTGGAACAGAAGTCAGACACTGCTAAGCATTTTTTTCATATTTTTATCTTTAATTTTTTTATTTAACTAGTTATACAGGTCCTGTATAGCTATAGTTTTATAACATTTCTTGTAACTTTTCCTTTTGCAGGTGGCCGTGGACAAAGAAATGCCACTTCTGGAATGGATCAGCCTTGGAAGAAAAGTGGAAAGAACAGGAAATCAAAGCGCATTAAACCCCAGGAATCTTCAGACAGTACAACTTCTGGAGCTAAATTCCCCCATCGGTTTCCCCTTCAGGGTTTAAATGCTACAGCTTGGTCACCATCAGAGACTTCCCAAGCGAGCTACTCAGCAGTGTCTTTCCCCACTGTCATGCCTGCATATTCCCTTCCTGTTTTTCCTGCAGCAGGGACGGTGCCACCAGCTCCTGAAACTTCACTCTCTGGTTTTAATCACTTGCCAGACTCTGGAAATACTTGCCCTGCGCAGCCATCCCAGTTCTCTGCGCCCTTCATGACCCCTGTTGTGGCTCTTGTGCTCCCCAACTATGTGTACCCAGAGATGAACAATAACTTACCTCAAACGCTTTACCCCAATCAGCCCAACTTCCCTGCCCATTCTGCTTTCTCCTCACAGACAGTGTTTCCCACGCAGCCCCCCTTTGCCACCCCCAGCCCTTTCCCACAGCAGGCGTTTTTCCCAACACAGCCATTCCATTACAACCCACCAGCAGAGACTGAAAAGGCTCCTGTCGCAGAGCCACGCAATGACCCCTCCCGTTCCTGCACTCCACAGTCAGTGGGTCCTCAGGACCAGGCTTCACCACCTCTGTTCCAGTCGAGGTGCAGCTCTCCTCTGAATCTTCTACAGCTGGAAGAAACCACAAAAACTGCAGAGAGTGGAGCTCCTGCAGCTTTACATGGAGCTCTGAGCGAGGAAGGAGCCATCGGCAAGATCATGACAACAGATAATGGCAGCGGGAAGGAATCCTTACCAGTAAGTCTGGATCTCACCCCATTCTCCTGTCTCTGCTGCATCATTTTCAATCCTTTCACTTCCAGGACCTACTTGTTAATGATAGACAGAAGTTGTATAATGCTTGGAGCTGGGCTCACAATTGTAGTTAGTAAATTCAAACTTTGGCAAACTGAATAAAGTATGAAGTCCAAACATTAGAATAGTCCTAACCTTTAAAAAGTAAATCTGCCTTTTCATTCTAAAGTTACTCTAGGAAGCTTGGAAATATATCCTGAAAGAGTTTTGTTCCACTTTATTAAAAAAAACAGGAATATGGATAAGCCCATTGAAAACCCCTGAAATAAATTGTAAAATAATCTGGGCACTTTATTTTTAGCAAAAGCTTTTGTGCTAGTGAGTTTTGTGTGCATGGGAAAAACAATCTGTCAATGGTCTGAAAGAAGCTGTTTTAAATTAAAATCAAATCTGTGTTTACAAACAAGCAACCAAAGTAAATGAAGAATTCATAATTTCTTGCAGACCATAAATTTATTTTTGTCTTGTTTGTTGCATAAAAACTATGCTGAACTATTTAGTAATTTCAGGGTTTTTTTATTTCCTGGCTCATTTTATAATAATAATATAATAATTGATAATAATATAAATTATTAGTATTATTCCTTGGCATATGTTATTGGTGACTGTCTGTCTTTGAAAAATTATGTAAACCTTAGAATATAAAGTAAAATGGATTTATTACTAATAATTTACATTTAATAATAAATAGCTTTGATTTTTGGTGTTTGGGTTTTTAGAAATTTTTTTTATTTTTCTCCTTATTATTAGGCTGAATCTCCAATGGATGCTCAAAACAGTGATGAGCTCTCCATGTCCAGTGTCCTGCTTGACATTTTACTCCAAGAAGATGCATGTTCAGGCACTGGCTCAGCTTCTTCAGGGAGTGGTGTGTCTGCAGCTGCTGAGTCCCTGGGCTCTGGGTCCAATGGCTGTGGCATGTCAGGGAGCAGAACAGGTAACACTGGCAGCCAGAACCTTTGATTTACAGGATAGAGCCTTTTCTAAGTGGTGTAAAATAGCCATTAAAATATTATGCAGCAATGAAGGAGTAATGAAAATACCATACTCCTTTGTGTTTCATTGGAATTTTTAAATTAAAATGAGCTAATTATTCTTTTGAAAATTAGTAGAGACTTAACTTGAGAATTTGAGTTATAAAAAGATTCATCCACTCAGGGGTGGAAGTTCCCTCTGTTTAAAAAAAGAAATAGAATAGTGGTTGTATTTATACCTTCAGTTCTCTTTAATCTTCTCTATATTCAAAAGCATTTGGATAATTTATGACAGTTTATAATGAAATGTTAAATCTCTGTTTACAGGTAGCAGTGAAACTAGTCACACCAGCAAATACTTTGGGAGCATTGATTCTTCAGAGAATCACCATAAAACCAAAATGAAGACAGAAATGGAAGAAAGTGAGCACTTCATCAAATACGTGCTTCAGGATCCTATCTGGCTGTTGATGGCAAACACAGATGACACAGTTATGATGACTTACCAGATCCCTTCACGGTAATTCCAGTGACATGGTCCTTTACACATTCTGTATGCTTTGGGGGAAGCAGGGTATACAGTAGGAAAGATGTACATGAATCTCTGTCTCAATAGAAGTAAACTGGTTTTAATGTTTAGCTCAGTGTCAAGAAAAATTCTTCCTTCCTTTGTGTTTTGTATACTACACAAGAACTTCTCAAGAAGTAAAAATTGTTTCATTGGGCTTACCTGTATTTTTAGGTAAATTTCCTGAGTTGAAGTGAACTGTGTATATTTTTTTGAAGCTGTTTCATAGCTAGTGATTTGTAACTACTTGCCTAGAAATCCCTGGTGTCAGATGAATAGATCCTGGTGAATATGCTTAGATCTAGGCATGGTCTGGTATTGAAGATCTCTAGTTCCTTGGCTGTTGTCCTTGAGATGCCACATTCAGTGGCATGCTGCTCTAACACTTGAGGATTTTTTTCTGGGTTCTTAACTTTTAAATGTTCATTCTTCATAAATTACGACATGGAAGTAGAAGGCAAAAATCATAAGGCTTCTAATAAAAAAACACCTTTAAAATATAAAAAAATCACTGTTTCAATAGCAAAGAACAGATATAGGGGAAGAAGGGGTGACAAGTCTGCAGATTTTTTTTTCAACCTACTTGTTTGTATTTCTTGGGAGCAGTGAATGGTATTTTGAGAGGAATAGGAGGTTTCAGTAAAGACAAGCCTTTGAAAAGGAAAGTAAACAAGCTTTCAAAATACAGAAGCACAGGCATGATGGGGAAAGAAGTAGAGAATACATTGTAAGAACTTCAATGCTTTTTTTCTAGTTTTAGAAATACTGTGACATTTCTCAGTTTTTGTAGCCTGAAGTGTTGACAGCCATAGGTGGGAATTCCAGTAGCCTGTAAAAGCAGCAAAGCCTGCCAAAGAACAGGATATTTTAGTAAGAAGAGTCAAGCTTATTGTCAGAGTGTGATGCCCAAGAATGAAGTGTAAATCCAACCTGTTCTTAGGTATTCTGTAAGGAACAGAAATTGTTTTGGGTTTCTGGGAACTTCCTTCCTATTGTTGTCTTTTATAGAGGAATACAGCTCTTAAGTGTTGCTGTGGGGTGAATTTCTCTAAGTTCCTGAATGGAGGTAGAGCTTTTGGAGGGAGAGAGAATTTTGACTGCTGAAATAGAGCAGTGTTTTCTAAAGTTTAGTTAGTTCTCGGTGTCCTTAAACACATCTTAGTACTTCTGCTTTAGTATCTCCTGTGCATCTAGTGTTTGTCTTGGGTTGTCCTCCCACTGAAGGGGAACTTGGAACTTCCTGCAGCAGCAGCAGAGGGAAGCTGGAGTTCATGCTGGTTTCACTGGTGGTGCTGCCTGAGTGGCTCTAAGAAAACTGTTCTCACTGATGGGATTTGGAAAGACAGTGAGCCAGCAGAGATGTCTGCAAATGCAGAGAGCAGCTGGAATAACCACACTTAATTTTCTTCCAATATAGGATTTCTAAGCATAACGTTCTAGAACAAAAATAGTCTTTAAAAATGTTAGTATTTGACTGTGTAACCTCATATAGGCATGAAGCCCAGAAACTGCTGAAGCTCAATTTCTAAATACATTTTATTTTAGGGATTTGGAAACAGTTTTAAAAGAAGATAAGCAGAAATTAAAGCAAATGCAGAAACTACAGCCAAAATTTACAGAAGAACAAAAAAGAGAGCTTATTGAAGTTCATCCATGGATCCAGCAAGGTGGACTGCCAAAAACCGTTGCTAATTCTGTAAGTTTAATGAGTTAATTACTTTTGCATGTATAGTAGTGCTTAAATTATTAGCTGCCTATGTTAGACTCTTCCTTTCCTGTTGCTATGAAAACTTATGCAGAGAAAGAAAAAAAGAAATTCAAACTTCCATGCAGTGGCTTATAGCTTGATTCAATTTTGCATAAATCTTCTTTCCAATGGGGGAAATTAAAATACTTGTGAATATAGTATAAGATATTTCCTTCTTCTTTTTTGTATTTCTGTGTATCTGTTTGAAATGCTTTAGCAACACAGCCAGAAACCTCACTACATAAAAATTTCCAAAATATATCTGGTAGCTGCAGCACAGGTGGAAAGGTTCTCTTGGAATCAAGGATTGCATGCAGGTGGACTTTTGTTTGGAAAAGCTTTTTTTTTTTTTTTAATTAGACTTATGAGTGCTTCTATTTTTTTTCTTTTTAGGAATGTATTTTTTGTGAGGACAATATACAGAGCAATTTTTATACGTCATATGATGAAGAAATCCATGAAATGGACCTTAATGAAATGATTGAAGATAGTGGAGAAAACAACTTGGCTTCCCTGAATCAAGTCAGTGAAGAACAAACATAGCCTTTGAGCCTGTTGTTTTGAAAACTGCTTCAAAACGACAGTGAAGGATCCATAAAGGTTTTAATCTTCTATCCAGCAAGATGAATCCAGTTCATAAAAGAAAATGTGTTTTTCTTGCTCTAGAAGAGTCATTTGTGAATGAATCTCTTTTTAAATGGTGGCAATCTCTTCCCAGTAAGGACATTGTTGAAGATGGTATAGCTTTTCTTTAAAAGACTCATATTTTGCACTTATTTGCCTCAAGTATTTCTTTATAAACTATAGAAACTTTCATTGATGCCTACTGTTTTTTGTAGAGTGGGTTAATAAGTGCTAAAAATCTCCTTACGTACATACGGTTCTTCAAATCTCCTTTTGGTAATGATTCAGCATTTTAAATTGTTGGAGCAATTTTGCTTAGTGGCTCTTTAGCATTGTTCTTAATATTTGAAGTGGTCCAGCATAGTAGAAGAAACAACCTTCAAGGAAATCAATTCACACTTGCCCTTCTCATACCAGTTGATCCCATCCTCTTTGTTTGTCTCCTCTAGTTTTGAATGTAAGAACTTTTTTTGTCTAAGAGAAATGTTGGGCTAATTTTGTAAGATGGTCTTGGGTTAAAGTACATGTTGATGTGTAAGTATTGAGGAGTGCTGACAATCTTGTAGCCTTTTATTTAAATGGACACTGCAAAACTATGAACTGTTTATTACCTTGAAGCATAATTTCTGAGAATTTATACTCGAGAAATCCTTATGCTTAAAGATTTTAAAAACTAAGACCACAGAGGATGACTGCAATTTCTCCAGTGGCTGTTAGACAGAGCTTGGGGTAACTTTATCCTATATTTCTAACCTGTTCTGTCAGGCAGTTGGCCATCAGTTTTTCCAGTGTGGCTAAACAAACATCAAATTTGTATGTGGCAAGGGAGGAATAGATGTGTCTTGTCATTTGAAGATAGTTCTTAGAAAAAAGAAGTGATTTTGAGAATGGTGTTGACTCCCTCTATTTGAATTACATAATCTCAAACTTAGCGTGGCTGGAATCCTTTGCTGTCAAAGATTTAATTTTAATGCCTCTGAGATTGTATTGACTTGAATATGTGTACTTTATGTTCTTGTGCTGTTTATGTCTGTTGGATGTGGGAAGAGAACATGAAAGAACACCTTTAATATGTCAGTTAGTTAAAGGACATTTAGTTGCAGTATTGCTAAATGTCAGCTGTAGGTCTTGGGGTGAAAAATGACGAAAGTTAATTGAATTAACTTTGATATGTTTGTCTTAAAATATTTTTCATGGGAAGCATTTCCTTTTTTGTTAGGATAACATTTCTATTCACTGAAATTTAAGATTATTTTCATTCTGTAAAAATATTTCTCTTTGTATACAAAGAGGATGTGAAGTTAGATCTGACACCAAAAACACACAAAAGTGACTGGTATTCGCTTAGCAGAAGAAACAATTTGTGTCAAGTAATTAGTTATTAATTGGACAGTCGTGAGGAAATTTGCACTGGAGACAGGTTCTGCAGATAGCAAAATGTGTCAACTTGTGAAACAAATGGAATCACAATTTAAGACAATAAATACGTATCTTAACTGTAGTGTGAAGTACTACCCAGCAAGATCTGATGCCTGTCTTTACCAGTTTAACAAGGTCAAACGTAAATATTTGTAAATATAAAGTGAATGAGAAATTTTCAAGTGTTGGTGTTCACGTCCTATGTATTAAATGTTTTAATCATAAATGGAACAGTGCAGCTATACCAACATATGAAATATATTTCATTTTTACATGGAAACACAAACATGGACCAGGGTTTGGGAAAAATAAGAGCTTTATATAAAAGGAGTGCATCATAATTATACAAATAATTTTCAAAGACTTCTCAACCACTTTGAACTTCTTTGCTTTAGCATGCTTTTTTTCCTCCATGTCTTTTTTTAATTTGTCCTAATTTCTTTTATTTTTTTTTCAATGACCATCTTGTAACCATAACTTAGTGAAAGGAAGAGAAAAGTATATTTAGAGCATTTTGTGGATGTGCTTACTTATGGACTTAATCTTGCATCCTTAAAGTGTTTGCATTTACAGGGTGGTATTAAAATATTTTCCTGTAACTTTAAATCTACATGCCTCCATTTATAGATAAGATTCTGAAGCTGTAATTTTTCCAAACTGTTGTAAGATGATTTATTTGTGATGACACTTTGTCAACATGTCAACGATGTTTTCTGTACACTGTGCAATATATTTTGGTTTTGCCACTTGTGACTAATTTTTATGACTTTGCTTTTTAGAAAACTGGTAAATAAAACAGATATATTTTTAGTTGCCTTTTTGTTCTTTGAGGCTTCTACTCCAAGTAAGAAGTCAGAATATGTGCTTTGCTCGTGGTATGTGAACTGGTATTTCAAACTCCAGAGCTTGCAAGCTATGCTGTTAGCTCTGGCTTACTGTCCTGCAGTAAAATTGCTGCCAGCATGTCTGACCTGTAAACTGAGTGGTCACATGGAAGATTGAATCTTTATATTGACAAGTCATTCTGAAATCATGTGCGAATTTCCTGGAATAGTGTGTGCAGCCGGGCTCTGTGTTGTTCAGATCTGCCAGAAGACACCTTTGTTGTCCTTTTTGCATTGTTGAGTGTCAGGTGCAGCCCCTGTGCTTTCACGGGGTAGTTTAGGGACAGAGAATTCCAGTTATGCCCCTTGGATTTGCTGTGTACAGTGATTATCAGTCTTCTGTCGAGCTGTGAAGTGTTGTCCTTGAAGATTGCTGAAACTTTTCAAGCTGTCGTGCTTCCCTGCTCATGTTTAATTCTCTGGTGGATGGAGCAGTGCAGTAGCTCAGGGCTTGGACTACTCCTGTTTAGAATGTACTCAGGTTATGAGACCTTCATTAACTCTTTGACACCAAGGGTAGAATGGTGGCATTGTGCACTTAGTTGCCAAGATACGCATTTTAAAACATGCTTGTTCAACACATCATCCAAGTCCCTTTGGCGACCTCTGAATTAACCCTAAATATGTATGTGGGCAGTTCTGTGTGTGTCTGAAAACACTTTTGTCCTAACAGCACCTTGGTTCCTTCTTGCTCAGCTAAGGATGCAGAGGAGAGATGTGTTGATGAAGCTCTTGACAGAACTACAAACCTGAGTGTCCCCCGCGTGAACGGGGTACCTGTGCCACTTGGGAGGTGCTGGCATTTGGATGCAGATTCTGATAACTGATACAGAACCCTGGGAGGACTGAGGTACTGCTGCAGTGATAAGCTACCAGGTAATGGGTCACACTTATTTCTGCTTTTGGTAATTTTTCTTTTTCAATTATAAGTGTAAGAAGAGTATGAGTTAAATGTGGCGTCAGGCATTCATGTACTCCTGCTTGGTGATGTGCCTTCTGTCAGCACCCAGAGAGCACGCAGAGACAAAGGCTTGCTCTGCAGAGCTGTTGGGAGGAGCCTTTGTCCGAGTTTCTCCCACCTCAGTAGCCCCTAGGTGTCACTGGTGTCCTGGGATTATCTTTGGCAGCGTTGCCACCCTTGTTTGTCTTTATTCAGCTTCTTGTACACTGGGGCTGTTGAGTTTGCTATGACATTATTTGATGTGAAGTGAAAGCTCTGTGGCTTGACTTTCAAATAGGATGATGAGAAAATTCATAATGAAATTTCAAAATTCATAATGAAAATTCATAATGAAGAGAATTATGAATTCATAATGAATTCATAATTCACAATTCATAATGTTGGCCCAATGGCAGTGAATGTAAGCATAAGCTCTGCTTGGAAAAGGGAAACAGACTGCTGAAAGCATCAGATTTTAGTCCACTTAATAGCTGTCATGAATTTGGAGGTGAAAAAGATGCTGTCCTTAGTGGCAGTTAAGATCCATGATTGTTCTTTTGTCTGTAGCAAGGGTGGAAAGAACCCAGTGCATTGATAAGCCTCTGACCGAAAGAACATGCTGAGGTGAGTTGCTTGTTTCTGGCAAAATAACAATGATGATTTGAAGGAAAATGATGATTTGAAGGAAAATAACGTTTGTGGGTGTGACTTCCAGAAATTCCACTGTTTAATTGATCACAAGTGCTTAGGAGCTTAAGAAATATATTGTTCAGCTATGTTGAACAAGGTAATGAACAGCTCAGAAACTACTTTTTCTCAGGGGCTGTAAAGAGGAGCTTATTTTTAGGGGTGGTATACAAGGTGTCTAACAGCTTTGTCTCTGCTTCGTTGGAACAACTTAAAAAAACAAACAAAAACTCAAAACCAAACAACTTCTCCAGGCTTTTAAGTGGAAAAGTAACAAAAGACTGGGTAGAAACTGAGACAACTGAATGTTAGATCATGGGTATTTCTCTTGCTATCTGCTGATAAAACATGAGCTCCACCAGGCTGCTCTGTGCAATAGCAGTGTGTGTGATGGGGTTTCATTCTCCAGTATTTCTGGCTCTGTAGCTGCAGAAGGGGAAGTTGCTGTGGCAGCACATGAATAGTGTTTAACCTTAGTGGATAATACAAAGTATGAAAACACTTGGCCACTCACTTAGAGAGAAAATGCTTTTTAGCTGAAGGACACATTGTGAAAGAGGCCCAGTGTCCTGAGGCAGGTGCTGTGGCGTGGCTGATGGATGTCCAGGGGTGGCTACAATGCTGTCTGTGTAGTGCAGAAAGGGGAAATGAGCAGTGAGCCAGAGCTCAAGCACCTGCTGCAGCCAGGGTAAAAGGTTTGGTGGGGCAGCCACTACATCCTCAGCCTCAGAGGGATGTACTGCTTTGTACTTTGTTTTGGAGACAAATGCAAGGGTGGATTAAAATTTCCTGGTATTCCAGGATTTTTCAAGGTGTACTTTTTGCTCTATAGTCTGTAGTAAGACAGGATATAGTGAATTTATTACTCTTTTTAAATTGTTACAGCGGTCTAAAAGTAAACTGCTTGTGTTGCTGTTGCACTGCCCACTTCAAAAATTCTATTTCTGTCCAAGAATTCATTGGCTGTGCTCTTCCTTTTTAAAACATGTGTTTGACTATTGCTTGTCTAAGGTGAGGTCTACTGCTTTCCCTTCTGCTGCCACCAGCTGACTCCCTTAGAAATCTGTGGCCTTTTTGCATAGGGTGCTGGATAAATTTAGCAAATGTACTTCTCTAGTTGGCTGTAATCTTTAATTTGCTTAGCTGCAGGAAGCAGAAGGGTTGGGTGGGTTGCCTGTGCCCACCGCTGCTCTGGTTTAGAGGAGCACTGGGACTGGAGCAGCTCAGTTGTGTGGACTCAGTTCTTTCAGCTCCCAGGTAAGTGCTGTGGGCAGTACACAGGCTTTTACACTAATTATTTCATCTGAGCCATCTGTCCATTCTGTTTGCTGTGACTTGTGTTCCTCCTGACTGCATCTCTCCAGCTTTTAAGTGTTTGCAGTTTTGTTGGGGGCATATAAAGACTGAGGCTGACACGTAAATTAGGCTCAGGACTTTCTTTGTGCTTGTTGTAATAAACTTCTCTCACCTCCTATAACCTTCAGTTTCAATTTTAAATACTGGCAGATCTGTCCTAGCATAATTTCGAAAACTGTTTTTTAATGGTTCAGTTGCATTTCTAAATTTGGTTAAAACCAGAGGCTTCTGATGAAAATGGTTAATTAGACTGGAGAGTCACAACTTCGTGCTGAGCAGGTAGGAGTGGCAGTACCTGCAATGCAGAGGTACTGGTGCTTCTAGAGTCCTAAAATATGTAGTTTGTTTCTGCAGCAATACAGGATTCTAAGAAATAAAATCATGCTATTTTTCTCTTGTGGTGAGAGAACACATGTCATTTACTATACCAACCAGTATATTTTCACATCAAATGGTATGTAAGTGAACTGTGTTGTGTTTTTCATTGTGTAATGTAATAGCTATCTGCTAGAGTAGTTTCTCTTCCTGTTTAGGCTAAATGAGGTTTCAATTTACCTCCAAAAAAAAAAAAAATCTCTTCAGGAAATAATGGAGCTGAAGAAAAATACATATCTGCCTCAGGGCATGGAAAACCTAAGAATGACCTGCAATGGCTCTGGCTGCAGGAAGATCTTCAGAGGGGCGAGGAGGGCTCAGTAACACCCCCAGCTCTGGGGCTGCTCTGCCTGTGCCTCCAAGCCCTCATCCAGAGACTCAGTTCCCAGCCTGGGGCCAAACCCAGCATCTTCTGTATTGCAATTTGTGCATTTAAAAAGCATATGGCGTGACACAGTGCGGGCAGCAGTGACAATGGGAGGAATGTGGCCATCGGGAGTTATTTCCAGTGTCTATATGCAGTTGTCTTTACAAGCCTCCTCCTTTTTTGTGTTCTGAAGAGCTGCTGCCTGCCTGTGAATAGGGAAGACTTTGTCCCAGCTGCTCCGAGCAGGGCCGGGAGGGGAGGGGAGGGTGGGCAGGAGAGCCTTCTGTTCAGATCTGATTTCTAGGGAGATGCATTCGTCTTCTCAACTCCACATCCCTGCGGGCGGCTGAAGGCTGCGAAACTTCTGTTCGCTCTTGGCTGCCTTGACGTTCTTGTGCCTCCCTTCCTTTTACAGACAAATGCAAATATAAATATATTTATTTTAGAATTGTGCTGACCTTTTTTTAACTGCCAAAGCCACATGGCAATACTGGAGGATTCCTACCTCATGTAAAGAACTAGGAAATTCCTGCATTGCCTTTAGCTTCCATTGTCTTTTAGTATACCAAAAGATGGTTACCAAACTCCTTTCAATAAAGGCTTCTAAAGCTGGATGTAGTCAGGCAGTGGATTTCATATTTTTTTAGTAATAATTACCTTGCATTGCATGCACTGTGAATTTAAATGAGTTCAGCTATAAAGACCTGATTAGAAACACATATATGTACAACGTTGTTTTATTGGTCCTACCAGTCCCCCTAAAATACCTGCCTTATATGTGCTCTGCTATAATGAGGTGATGCTTAAGTCTTAAATTTAAATAAGAGAAATTTCAGGGATTTCTGGCTTGGATTTTTGAGGAAAACCTGTTTAGCCTTTTTTTTTTTTTTTTTTTTTTTGGTCCGATATTTTTTTAGCTAACAGATTAGCAAAATAAAGGTGTCTCTATCTCAATCTGAGAAAACCACTTATAGTCTCGAATTGATTTCATGGCAGAATATAAATTGAAGCAGACTGTATACTGTAAATGGTTTTACAGGTTTCACTTACTGACAGAATTAGTTTGATGAAGTGACAGATGACTGCCTTTGCCACCTAATTTAGCATTCATAGGCCTGTGAAGTTTATGGTGTTACCTTTCACTCATTACCCTGACAAGGGTGGCTTTGCAGGTAGAGTTGATTTGGGAGGATTTGACAGGATCAAAGGGCCCAAAGGCTCAGGAAGCTGTCGAACGGGGATGCTGCCCACAGTGCCTTCTGAGGGGACAAACTGCAGCCATGCAGAGGGAGGTTGGGGTATCTTGGGCACCCTCATGTAAATCCTCCATGGCTGAATGAGCTGGCAGTAAATCAGGGGCAGGGAGTGCAGCACTGAGTTCTGATCTGGTTTGAGAAGGGCCTCTAAACAGAGGTGGCATTTGTCACCTTGTTGATTTATACAGTTCAACTTGCTTATTCAAGCATTTCCAAAGAAAACTTGTAAAACTTCCAGATAAAAAATTTGTCTTTCAGTTGAGAGGAGAGTGTGAGGGAGAGAAATCTGTACTATTTGTTCTGCAGGATACTCCCAGGAGTTTGGATGCAACAGCCTTCCCCAAATTTTGCAGACTTTATCGACACACATAGTGGTGACTTCAAGCTAGCTGCCAAAACTTACTGTGAGTAAATTGCTGTAATGAAATGTATCCCCAGCCTTCCAAGCATTGTGTGTTTCTGTACTGCTAAGGCTGTTAGATAAGGCTGGGGTTGAACTGTGACACCTGGGCTATATATAGAAGGTGACAGTTTGCTGCTCTTGGAAACATTTGGGTTGTTGCACTCTGGTTTGTGACTTTCATGAAAGAATTGGAGGAAGAGGATAATAACAGCTCCAAAGGGCACTGCCTCTTTGAAACTGCTTAACACTACCTTTTTAAAAATAGTTTTATCAACAGCAAAATACAATTTTTCTTTCTTTGGGTGAGATATAGGGGCTCCTTGTCAGGAAGAATTTGAGAAGGAGACAAAGATGAATGGCTTCTGAGTCTTGTGGATGTTTGGACCTTTAGGAACAGTTTAATTGAATGGAAGTGAGGCATTGTTAAAATACAGGCAGAAAAGAAAACCACAGGGTTAAATCTGTGTGCTTCTATAATCTGTGACCATAACAATGAGAAAGTTGTCAACACAGGGAAAGTTGGAATTGCCCTGTGTCTAGACAAAAACGAAGAAAAAAAAATTGAGGAGGAAAGAGAAAAGTGATGTATAGAGCTTTTGGTAAAAGAAGCTGCAGCTGCAGAACCCAACCCCACGAAGGACTGTGTTCATCTGGGCTGTGTGCTAAGATGCATTGTCAGATCAATGCAGATCTGGACTCCAAGGTAGCATGAGTCAAATCAAAATTGTGTGTCCAGGTATTTGAGATTTTGGGTTCTTTGAAAACCAAATCCTAAATAAGTAATTGGGCTGCTTGAATCTGTTTGCAGCTTTATTCAGAACAATGTCTGAAATAACATTATCCAAACAGTTCCTCAATATCAAATGTTCTCTAGAAACAAAACCAGTAAGCACAAAACATGTATCAAGTGATACTCTTTTGTTCCAGGGGAAGGACAGGGGAAGTGAAGCCCTTCCGCTTTTGAAGGTGTGTGTGTGTTTGATTTTGTGCTGCTCAGAAGCCATGGTTACCAGCACTGCAGAAAACAAACCCCGAGCACCAGGTAGGCTCTCACCCTGTTGCCCAGCAGTGCCCATTTCCCTGCCCATGACTGAGATCCTAACAGGAAATGGAGCAATGTTGAAGGCTCATGTATTTCAGCAACAAAAAAGATCAGAGGTCAAAATCTTCTGATTTAGGCCAGAAAGCCAAGTCCCCCCATTACACTGTAGAATTCTGCTTCGTTTCTAGGAGTAATGTATTGTGAGCAACAGTTTTGTTTTGGTTTCTCACCAACAAGAAAGGAAGGAAAGGTGAAGACAACACACTTAGTAGAGACTTTCTCACAAACTGTTAAGATTCCCCAGAAGTGGTGGAACAAACTGCAATGCACAGGTAAACCCCTCCTTGCTTGGTCAGCCGTGGCTGTGTCCTTGTGGCAGTGACCTGTGTGTCACAGGTGACTCCCTGTTCTCAGTGACCATGTGCAGATGCTGCACTGGAAAAGCAACAGAAGGACTGCCAGACCAAAGAGCCCACCTGTTTGTGTACACAAGATCTGAAAGTACGTGGCATGGTGTCTAATGGATTCAAGGATGGAGGTAATACCTGAGAATTCCCGGGGTATTGCCAGCACTGCAGGGATCCATTTTCCCAGAGCAGGCAGTAGGTATGCAAGCATTCTGTTCGGGAGGAAAAGGGGAGCAACAAAAAACCCACAACCAAACCAAACAATGCTGGAATGCATGTAACTTTTTTCCTTTCCTGATCTATTTATTTTGCATGACATTATTATCTTGCATGGATTATGTTTGTTTGCATATTTCATTTCCCATCTGGCCTATGTCATTTACATCTGCTAATTTTAAATGCATGTGTGTGGCTGAGTCAGAGTGGTCATTGCTAGGCTGACCAAGGAGAACCCTTCTCTGAAGCGTTCAGTGTTGGGTGGGATCTAACCAATCTGTTTGGGTGACCAAGGAGAATGAGTGTATGCATAGAGTATATCCCCATCAACACTTGCTCTTCATGTCAGACCTTAGTGATTCATCCAGTACCTGAGTCCCATAATATTTTAGTCATAGGAGACTTGAGAATGTAAAATTTGAGGAGGTTTTTTGGCTGAACTGACCAGTTAGGCAGTAAAACTCCTACCTTGAGAGACCCGTGACCAGTTCTCCATTAATGTAATTCTGGAGTTAAATACAAAGTGCCTGGATGGAGAATGGAGGGAGGAGTGTCTGGCAACAGACTCGAGCCTAGGAAACTGAGCAGCTTTTGCTTGCTTTGTGCTTGCTTTGTACTTACTTGAATTGAATGTATGATACAAATTAAAGTGCAAAATACTTCGGCTTGATTCAACAGCAGTCATTCCTGTGGCTGGCAGTAAGAGCCTTCATTTTAGGAAAGATTTGACAATTCTGACAGGTCAGCAAATGCTCTGGCCTTACAGATGCATTCTCCCTTGTAGTCTAAATAAGAGTTCTTTAGTCTCCTTCTCTTTTTCCTCTGGCAAATTAGAAAGGTTTTTCATCAGCTCCTTCACAGTATTTATCCCCTTGCCTCTCTGTGCTATGAAATGATTGATTATAACAGCTGTAAATTAGTGTGTGATGTATAAACCCACAAAAGACACATGGAATTTGTGGGCAAATTCTATTTTTATCACCTTTCCCCTCAAGAAACCCTGAGATAATACTTCCTCCTCCTTTGTGAAGTCCAAATAGAACTATTCAAGAACACACTGTTATTGGCTGTCATTATAACAACTTGCACATCAGCATAATATTTTTGTTGCATCTTTTAACAAACATAAATAAATCCCAAGGTGTTAAAGCAAGCAGATTTTTTCTGGAAATGCAGCCAATAGACCTTCTAGCAAAAAGCTGACAGGTAAGAACTTGGTTGGTGTTTTTTGTTCTCTTTTCTTTAAAGGGGTTGAGGGAGTAGATAGTAACTTCAGCAATAGGAGTGGTGTTCTGGGAAGGGGCTGGGAACAGAGTCCTGAGTAAGCACAGAGCAGCATTAGGGACTTGGGGGTTTGCACTGTGTTTTCCCTTTGCTGCTGGAGTTCTGTAGCCTTGGAGCGACACTCCGGCTCAGCACTGGCTGAAAGGATGTGAATCATTTTTCCTGCTTCCTGCAGCAATTGGAAGTGCAGTGTGCCCCACTGCTCCTGAGTCTCCATGGCTGGCTGTGCTTGGTGACAGCCACCATGGCCACCGTGTGACAGCTGTGCAGCCCTGCTGGGGGTGCCAGGCCCACCAGGAGCACTGGTGTGACAGTGCTTGTGCCCTTTGGGTCTTAAAACCCTCTCTGTGAGACCAAGTGCATTCAGGAGCTTTCTAAATACTGTGTCACTTTATATAAGCTTTCTGGGAACTAAAGGACATCCTGGGCACTCTGTCGAGATATCCTAAAGCTCCTGAGGAGTCATGGACTTCACTGAGGACCTGTGTTGGCTCAGTAAGAAATGCTAGCTCACTTGAGGGATTAATGAGTGGCAGGCTTACAGCTCTTGGGGAGTAGCAGCTACTCAGTAGAGATTTGCTCCAGAATCCTAGATTTTGGTAAGAAGCTGTGTGCTCCCTCTGCCTGGATGAGGTGAGTCACTGATGCTCATTTTCTGACCAGTCAATCTGCACCTGTGAAAGACAGAACCTGGAGCAGGCTCATGTATCTAATGTAGTCTCAGGCTCCTGATACTCTGCAGGCATCTGCTGAGGATCTGTTGAGCAGGAAAGGAATCTGAGTATGTTGTTTTGGAAAGTGGCAGTGTGTAGGTAGGTATTACCCATGTTGGGGTCAGCTGTGAGTAACGAGGCCACCAAGGGTGACTGTAACAAATAAGTAACATTTGCAGGCCCAAAGGAGGCAACTTTGCTCAACTTGTGTGATTCAGTCCTTGATGAGACATGGATGCTGTGAACATTGTTGGGAAAGTTTGATGAGGCTGATGACAGAGTTGATGTGTCTTTCCTGGGCTTCATCCCCTTCCCAATCGGTGGAACATTGATTCCAAACCTGTTGCACGGTGACAATGCAGGTGGGTTTTACAGTGACTTTGCTCAGCACAGGATGGTTCTGGTGAACTTAGTTTAGGCTAGGAAGAACAGAACGCTGAAGTTTTATTTGTGTGTGCCTCAGTCATGGATGGTCCAAAGCCCAAAACACAGCCAGGCTTCCACAAGGGCCACGAGAAGCTGGAACCCATTTAGAAACTCAGTTTCTAAACTCATGAGGGCACACAGGCTCAGGGTGATGCTCAGTAATTTCCCTTTTCTCCCAGAGGACACAGGCACATCATTTTAAGGATGCTTTAACCTGTGCCTCTTTGGTGTTGATTTTTAATTAGGCTGCTTTGCTTTGTACTTAAATGGTGCAGGAACTTTGCAGGGTTCAGCTGAGGGTGAGTGCATCAGTGCAATTCCTGAAGTGGTCTGTGAATGCATGTTTGAAGATGCCTGAGGTCTGAGCTTTCTCAAATACAAAGAAAACTACTCTCCTTGCTCTCTACTTATATTTCAGCCAGAGACCAATGCAAAAACTATAAAACCACAAATTGAGTTAATTTTACACTTAAGAAATCTAAGGCCAGAAGGGATCAGTTAATACAATTACTTGTATGTTGTTGTTTTACTAAGTAGTTTTTGTTTGTAACTAAAGCAGCTTGTATTTGCTTCTGGAAATACATTCTGTCTCACCTGACATTAAAAGATAATAAATTCATTACTTCTTCCAGTGTCTAATTTCAATCCTTCTCATTTCAGACAGTCTGGACCTACTATCTAGGTCTTGGCATTTAAGGCTCTACTTTATTGGATTAAAAGACTTTTTGAAGCCATTACTTCCTCAGCTGGTAAGTGAGCTATAGAACATATGTGTAACACAACCTAGGCAATGTAACAAATCAAATCACCCTCAGTCATCATCTTGTTTAACTAAATTAACTTAAAGCCTCATGCTGTAAGGTGTATTTTCATGTTTGAATGTTTTCTGAACCAGCTTGGCTTCTTTTTTATCCTCCTCAAAATGCAGCGCAATGATTTCACTTGCTGAAAACTCTAATGAAATGCTAATGTTGTATAGGGAGCTAAAATCTCATGGAAGGAGAGAGACTGTTTTTCCCCTTTGCTTTGTTCTTTAGCCTAGCTCATGCAGAAGCCTGAGAGGCTTAAAGTAGACAACTTAGTGACACTGTCCATTTAGGTAACTGTGGATTTGGCGATTCACTAGAAGATGCAACTTGGAACCAGGCAGCTCATGGAAAAAAAAAAAAAGAAAAAAGAGAGAATATCTCTTAGGAAGCAGAGGAAGGGTAGACTTCTGGTTAAGACAGCTGGATTACTGCTTGAATCCCTGATTTTTCTATATGCTTCCTACATTACCTTGTTGAAACCACTGTGCACTTCCATGGAGCAAGATGTGCCCTCCCAGATCCCACCCATACTGGCTTGTGAGTATGTGGTTCAAGGCCATGGCTGTGGGGCAAACCTGACAGGAGATGTGCTGCTTGGCCCAGTTGTTTTCATCTGCAGAGAAAAGAGCAAGTGGCTTGGGCAAAAGTCTCAGTGTGCTCCAGCTCCAGCAGCTGAACACAGGCTTGGTAAAACCTGTGTGTCTGCAGGGTGGAGAAGCAGGTAGGACTGGGGAGCTGCTTCTGTGTGAGTGTGTGCTGAGCTGTGCTTGGACAGAGGCCCAAAACTGGGAAAGCCTGAAACTGGGCTCCAACAGCTGGAGCTGGCAAGAGGGGATGGCTCCTTGCAGATGTGGGGATGTTATCTGTGCAGAGTTCACCGTAACATGGTAAGGCTCTGGGTGCCAGGATTAACCAACACTCACTCCAGCACTTCTCATAGGAATAAATCCTCATTTTTTGGGATGTTTCAATACTATTCTGCTAATGGCAGCATCTTGGATGGTAAGAAATGTTAGCTGTGTTACAGACAGGAGCCAACTGCCTGCCTAGCAGAGATTTCCTGCATGATGTCTGTGCATCCCCTAGACGTGCTGCTGAGACCTGGGCTGGTTTTATTCTTCTATCCTTTTAATCGGAATAGAGACTGAAACATTTATTTGGAGAGGGAGGCTCTGCAGAGAGCTGCAGGATACTTGCTAGTGGGAGATGAAAGAAGATGTAAGTTGATTTGGATGATTTAAAAGCTTGATCTTGCCTCCTGGCCAGAGGCTCTGATAAAAGACCTGGTGCATGTTGCCAAGAGGCTGGGAGGAGGTTTGAACTCTAAGTCCTCCCAGCTGACCCAGTCTAACAAGTAGCATTTTCCCCCTGCAACAGGTGTGAGTGACTGACATGCAAAGAGAGGGGAAAATGAGCTCTTCTTTCTATTATTCTTCACCTGCATATCAAACGAGAGGAGTCCTGTTAGTGTGCTGCCTCTCTCTCCTTTTACAAGGCAGTGTGCTGTGAGATCAGATAGTCTGTTTGTATTACTTTGGAATGGAAAAGAATAAAGGCAGTTTCTATAAAGAAGGACTTGAAAAGGCTTCGCTGGTTTTTCATCAGAGCCTTCCCTCCCCACACTGCCCCTTCCCCAGTCCCACCCCCAAAATGCTCACCTCTTCCTGCCTTTGTCAGGGAAGTGTCAGATTTGACACCTTTGCAGTAAGGTACAGAAATGTAAATGGATGAATCTAGCAACACCTAATCAGAGGATGTAAACTTTCTGTGAACCTAATTTGTGTATTTAAAAAGAAAAAAAGCCATATTGCTAACACATTTCTAAAAGGCTTTTGACACAATTGAAAACTCCTAATAGTACTGCTCTGCCCTGGCTTTTTCTTTTCAGCCAATACAGGACTGGTAAGTGCTTAGGGGAAAGGCCTGCAGTCCCTCTGCTCTTCCCACCCACCGTGGCTTGGGGAGAGCAGCTGTCCAGGTGAGCTCACAGCCCTACTGCCTGTGTCTTCCTGCAGCAGCAGCAATGGGATGTGCCCAGGTGTCCAGCCTGTGTGGCCCATGTGCAGGGAGCCAGCCTGGGAAGGGTACCCTGGCTGTGGGAAGGGCAGCAGCACAAGCAGGGTGAGCAGGAATACGAAAGGCAGCAGGTACATGGGCAGACCAGCTTTGGCTGCTGTTCTCCAAGGCCTGTACAGGGAAAGTTAAGCACCACATCTGCAGTGCTGCTAAGCAGAGAGGACTTTGTTTTGGGCTGCCCCTGCCCCATCCATGCTGAACCAAAGCTGGCACTTTTATGTGGACTCTGGGCTGTGCTTCTGTCACCAAAGTGTCAAGATTTGCACTTGCTTTCACAGGAGCATTACAGAGAGCCCTAACATGAGGGTCTTCCATCTCATGGAAACCAAGCCAAGCTGCCTCCAGTGTTCCTGCTGCAGCAGTGGGGTGGAGTGGCTGCCCTGGCCCAGGATTGACCCTGGATGTCACTGCCACAGCCACTGAGCTCAGGTCAGTGTCTGAGTGCTGTTGGGAGCCACAGGCTGGGCTGCTGCACTCGTGTTACAGAACTGGGCTGTGGCTTCACCTCTCTCGAGTCCCTCATGGAAAGGGCCTTTTCCAGCCATTACAAGTGAGGGGTTCTGGCTGAGCAGGGTAACAATGCACAGTGATGCTGTGTGTGACCTGCCCTTGGAGTTACAGGGGGGTCTGAGCTAACAGGGGAGGGTGAAGTATCAAACAAATGTGATACCTGAGGGAAATAGCTTTATACAAATAAACCTGGACTTGTGCTGGGGCTAGAGAGGTCAGCTGGTGTGTGGGGTGCTAGTTTTAGTGCAAGTGTCCCAGGCTTCTCCTTCATTTACACTTCAAAACCCTAACTTCCCTGCCTAAAGCTGAAAGGTCATGACACAAGTGCTCACCTTCCCTCGCTCAGCTGGTTTTTGCCCCGCTTATCCTAGTTCAAAGGGAATTTAGCACAACGGGATGAGAAGGACCCAACAAATCTGATGGCCATCTTTGAACAAGGACACCCACCTCAGGTAAGGAAAATTACAAAGGAGAGGTCTTGCCAGTATTTCAGTTTCTATTTTTATTATTCACAAAGGTACATGTCTAGTCCCTTGATAGTTAGGTTGCTTCCTTTCTTGCTTGTTCTATGTTTGGGAACTTCCATGCATTAAAATACTTCACAATCCTTTTTTCCCTCTTTACAATGACAGCTTTCCGAAAGGTATTATATCCCAACATAAATAACCTGGCATCTCCCCAGAGTAGGAATGAGGAGGGGTCAAACCTCATAGATAAGAATGCTGAGGGTCCCCCTCCAAGCCCCCTAGAAACATTAAAGATCACTTTCCAAATCCATTGCACATTCTATTCAACTTGGGAATCTTGTTTTGCTCTCAACTGCAATCAGCCAGCAAAAAAATAAAACAAAAACCAAACCACCCCCCTGTGAAGTTATGCCCCAGGACAGGATTTGCCTAGCACTTCTGAAATTAGGGCTGTACATGTATGAGCAACACCTTCAGACAGCAGATCAAGTAGAGTAGGTTTGAGACTGGCATCCAAACCACCCAGCCCTGAAATCTGTGGCCTAAGACCAACCTTAGCCAGTATGACCTTGCTCATGCAATAAACTTAAGTGTCTACTAGTATCAAACAAAAGAAATATTTGAATTCCAATACTTAAGTTAACAATGCTTAGTACAAGAATTAAGTGCTTAATTACCAGCATTGTTTCCATGATATACACAGTGTTGTTAATAGCCAACAAGAGGGAGCTGTGATTTTAATGTTTTTAAACGGGTTAGAAGTGCATCACATTCCACAATACATGCCATGTTGTGAATTCAGTATTTTTTTATTAAAGATTAAAAATAAAAAACATTTGACACCCTAATATACACAAAGTCACAATAAACTCAAATGTGCTAAAAGCAAAATGTGCATAAAGACACTCATTCCTAAAAGGCACCCTGCCACCAACATCTTTTAAAACGGTTCTAATTCCATCAGGTTTCTAGTTTTCTCTCCCTTCCCTAAAGGTGAGACTTTAGACTGCTACCAGGTACAGATGCTACCCCCACTGACACCTTTCAGGGGTCTGTGCTATCCCTAGAACACTTAAAACTGTGCATGCAAACTCAGCTCGAGCTCCTCCTGGAATTAACCATCATCATTTAAAATGAACAAAGGCTTTTTCTTAAAAGGTAGTGGTATTCGGGCCACTTCTAAGGGCCGAGAAGAGCCAGGGTTATAAAATAACTGCTGTCTCTCCACCAGAGAGCTTCCCTACTACAACCCAACTCCCTCCTCCCCCCATCCTCTCATAAAAACAACCCCTAAAGTTACAAAATGCCCACACGCACACACACAGGGATGAAATGTTAACGCGTTCGCTATTAGGCTGTCGGGGTGTGACAGCGTCAGAGTGGCTGTGCTGCAGTCCCCAGGCAGAGCTGCCAGCCGCGCACTCACTCACTCACACTCACTCACACTCACTGCACACTCACAAACACTGGCGAGTGCGGGCGGAGCGGGAGCACCCTGCTCTCCCCGACAGGGAGCTCTGCCGTGACTCCTCTCCTGTTACCAGGGTCTCCACATGGATTTGGGCAGGCCGGGCGAGGGCAGGCCCTGCGTCTGGGACGCGTCCAGTCCGTCCGTGGAGGTCTGGCCCGGCTCGGCCTCCGCCTCGTCCGAGTCGGAGCAGGTCTCTTCGCTGGGGGAGGGCGAGAGCGCCGGGGCGGGCAGAGCCAGAGGCAGGCCCGGCTGGGCTTCGGCCGGCAGGGCCAGCAGCTCGCCGGCGGGCCAGGGGCCGAGGGCGGGCTCCCCCAAAACGTCCGTGAGCGAGTCCGGGCAGCCGCCCTCGTTGAGGGGCATGGACTCCAGCAGGTGGTTGAGCAGCTCGGCGGCCGTGGTGGCGTCGATGCCGGGGCAGCTGGAGACGAAGGTGTGCACCTCGTGCATGCACTGGATGTATCCGGCGGCGAAGCGCTCGCTGGCCTCGAGGAGCCGCCGCCCGCCCCCTGCGCCGCGGGGGACAGAGAGGGGCGCGGGTGAGGCGCGGGCCGAGCCGGGAGCCCCCCGCCGCCCCCCGGGCAGGCACTCACCGCGGGCGCGGCGCTCCAGCACGGCCCGCACCCGCCGCACCGTCCGCTCCAGCACCTCCGCGTTCTCCAGCTTCGCCTGAAACTGACCCGGGGCGCCGCGGCCGTCAGCGCGGCCCCGGGGCCCGCCGGCCCCCGCCCCGCCGCGCCGCCGCCTCACCTCGCTGTCGGCCAGCAGCAGCCGCAGCTCCCGCAGGCTCTCGTTGATGCGCGCCCGGCGCTTCTTCTCCACCAGCGGCTTCCTCGTCTGCGGGGACAACAGCGCCGTCAGCCCGCCCGCCCCTCCCGGCCCGGCCCCCTCGCCGCGGCCCCCACCGCTCACCCTCCGGTCGGCGCGGGGCTCCGCGCAGCCCTCGCCCCGCGGCGGGCGGTCCTTGCCCGGCGCCATGGCCGCACCGCTACCCCTGTCGCTCCGCTCCGCGCTGGCGGCTCCGCACCACTCCCGCCCCGCGCCGCCCCTTTTATACCCCGCGATTTGCATGTCAATGAGCCCATTGGCCGCGCCGCGCGGGCAGCGCCGAGCGTTGGCCGAACGAGCCAATGGCGACCGCGCGCTTTGTCTGCGGCGGGGCGGGGCCGGCAGCGCTGGCGGGCGGAGCGGAGCGGAGCGGCCCTGGTCTCGGCACCGCCCGGCGGCAGCGCGGGGACTCCCGGCCGGGCACTGCGAACGGGACGCGTCTCTGTCGGCAGCGTGCGGCCCCCCGAGGCGGCGGGGCATGTCAGTCACCCCAGTGGACCCCAAACCCCAACGCCCGTTACGGGTTCAGAGGCTTGGAATAGCCGTGTGTGCGGCTGGGGGGCTCTCGGAGCGGAGGGCACAGTGGGGACAGCCGGGCGTCAGCACCGACCTGGGCGTGAAAGGATCAGTCTGAGCCCTGACCGGGAGGCCGTGGGGCTGAGCAGGCACAGCTGGCCGTGGTCCCCGTCTTGTCCTGCCGCCGTCCCTGTGGATGGGGCGGCTCTCGGGGTGGGTGCCACTCCGGGAGGACGCGCTCGTTCGGGCCGGGTAGCAGGGCTGTGCGGGGCACCGTGGCTGCTCCCCCGTGCAGCCCATCCCCAGCCCGGGGGCTGCTCGCCTGCCCTGTGGCCACGGGCAGCTGGGCCCAGAGCGCTCGGTGCCGGCCCTGGCACGGCGCAGCCCTCCGCCTCCTTGGCTGAAAGAGCCGGGCAGGCCAGCTTTGTGCGGGTAACTTGATGCTGATGACAGTTGGCAGCTGCAGTTCCCCCAGCAGACTGAGGCAAATAAAAGCATTAGGGCTCGTCCCCGAGGAGAGCGACAGGTGTTCGCTCCCGCTCCTTTGTTTCCCTCCTTTTATTCTCCTCGCTAATGCATGTCATATTTTTACCGCCCGACGAAACGGGAGACGCGTCCCCCGCTTGAATCGGCGCTGCCGGCGCGGAGCCGCACGCTCGCCTCGCTGTACGTGTCCGGCATAGCTCCCCTCCCGCTCCAGCTTCCTCCCGCTTTGTCTCGCCATGGAAAGCCCTCTGGTTTTGGTGGCGCTGAGGTTTTCCTTGCGGAGAGGTCTGGCGTGAGCTGGAGCGCCCACAGGTGCTGCGAGCCCCGCGCCGCCCGGCTCCATCAGTTTTCATGGATCCGCACCCGGATCGGTGCCTGGCGAGTCCCGCGTGGCACGGCGGGTACCGGCACGTGCTCCGGGAAGGGCCGGGGTAGCTCTTACTTTGGCGGTCCCACTGGTGCTTAACACTGCTTTTCATCCTCAAAGGGCCGTATAAGCACCCGTGCCTGCACTGTGCTAATCCACGTGTGATAAAATACCGAACTGGGATAGAGAAGTTCAGCATCACGGAGTGCATAAGGGATGGAGCCCGTATGTGGGATATCCGGGATGGAGCCCGTATGTGGGATATCCTGGCTGGAGATCTATGCTCAGGCCACTCTTCCTTCCGTGTCGCAACGGATAGGAGATATTATTTTCAGAAACGTGTTTCTGGTCTGTTTCTTCATTTTACGTTAAAGCATCAATGCTCGGATTTTGTCAAAGACTCTCTTCCGTTGGGGTTAAGTTTGCCTGCACCAGGCAGGAGCAGAGTGGGATGTATTAGGGGCTGGATGTTTAAATCTGTCCTTCTGCTTTTGATGCACCTGATTCTCTGTGTAACACAACGTGGAAACTGGCTCATTCTTCTCAATGATATAATTAATGCTGGCTAAGCAGAAATGCTGTTTGGACCAGGCCAGGTACAGAACATTTTGTATTTAAGCAAGTAGAGTCACCTGTGAACATTCTGTGTCTGGTTTATTCATACTTAGCCTACCTAACTGGCTGGGGAAAACCACGACTGTATGTGTGCAAACTGCAGTAAAAAGCAGCAAACTGCAAAGTAACGGGTGTCACACTTTTGAAGGAACCATCTTTGTTCTGAACCAATGCTAGGCACAGAATGTCATCAGAGGTGTATAAAAACACACAAATGCACACACACATTTGTGAAATGTGCAGTAACACACAACGTATGTAATTGTGTGGTAAAAGATGAACTCCAAACGTTTGTAAGCCTGTGTTCCCTTCAGAGAAGGCTCAGCTTTTCCTAGAATGGGGAGGGGGGAAGTGAGTGAGCAGCTGCCTGGTTGCTGGCGGGGGTAAAACCACAACACACACATATTCAGGTGCTCAAACAGTGGGGTTAACACTGGTGTAAATGCTGCTGATTTACACAAGAGGCATTGCACCACCATTGGCTGCAGGTGCAGTCCCCAAACCTGTCCGGCCTCTTTAGTGCAGGTGTTTGTATCAGCTGTGTTTCACAGCTAACTTGGGTTAGAGGCGCTGCATTGTTAATGTAGGAAAATGAGAAGTGAAGGAGCTCCTGAATTCACCCCAGTCGAGGTTCAGATGTGTCAGGACTTGGGTGAAACTGTGGTGGCTGCTGAGCAGCAATAACTTCTCACAAGCCTTGGATCTGAGTTTCTGAGCAGCAAGGAGCTGCAGGCACAAGGTGAGGGCTTTTGGATGCACGAGGAGACTCCAGCAGAGGCTGGCAACTTTGGGCTAAGAATGGCCAGAGAGAGCTGGCCATGCCTATGACATCCTATTTCTGTTCTGACTGGGCCGGTGCTGATGGCAAGGCATTGTACACGTTGCTAGCTCTTGTTCTGCAGCATGTCTTTTTGTATTTTCTTTGAAAAGCTGCAGGTCAAATGAGTTGACAAATGCTGGAGCTGTTTGTGCTGGGCATTAAAAATGTATGTGCCATAAATATCAGGGCATCACTAGAGCTGCCATTCTGGAGGTGGAAGTCACTGCAGGCTATCTCCTCTAGCCCACAGGGACAATGTGACATTTTTGTGCTACTTGAAACAAGTTCCATCACATCAGGTGAAGCGAATCATGGTAACCTCATGCATTTTAATGGAAATGTCAACTGCAATCTAGTAAAAGAAAACATTCCTTAGATACTTAGATACGAGGTCCAATACCTCGGTGCTTGTCCATGCATGGTGGTTCCTGAAGGAGATTTCACTAAACCCACTGACTTATCTCTATCTTATCCAGGTTAAGCCCATCCTGCTCCTTGCTGATGGGAAGGTGTATAGATGCTGCTTCCTCCTCCATGAAGGGTGGGCGTTTCACATTTCCTAGAGCAGGGAGCTCTGTCCTGCCAGAGACAAGCTCTATACAAGCTATAAATCACACTTTAGCCAAGGAACAGCACAGTTTTAGCAGAGATAAGGGCATCTGGGCCTTGCTGCACATGTTCTCCTGCAAGCCTGTGTGTAGAGCAGGATTTAATTCTTTCTAGATGATGCATGGTCACTAATGCAGCTGTGGTGACAGTGGCAAAGGCAACTGTGGGAGGCAATCCTGCAGCCTCAGCTATGTGCCATATGTTTTGGAGCCCAGGTGAGTGGCAAATACTCATTTCTCACACATAATGGCCTCAACACACTTTCGTTTGTGTTGTCAGGTGCATTTGGAAGGTCTCTGGCTCCCAGAAGAGCATTCACAGAGACATAATGAAACTCTGAACATTTCTGAGTACTCTACAGGCAAGTGTGCTGCCATCCCTTGTGCTTGGACTGGAGTCAGGAGGTGACCCAGGCTCTGCATGGATAATATAATCAGGGCACGGGATAAAGACATGATGAGCATGCACAAGGTCCATTGGAAATGCTTGAGTAGTTTCTTTCATAAATGGTATAACATCTGTTGTCGCTGGAGGCACAAGTTCCTGTCAAAAAGACACGTCATCCTTATAAATATTAATGGTGCATATAAATGGTGGTGGGTGTGAACTGTGGAGGATGTGAGGTTAATGGGTGAGTGGCTCCTTAGGCATCAGTTCGCTGTCATCAGACTTATTTCTACACTAACAAATACAAACTGTTTAGCTGGCAGAGCAAGCAAAAAGCTTTCTTCCCCCTCATCCTCTCCCTGGGGTCCCTTCACAAATGAAATGTGTACTGTAATTAGTCTCCTGCCTTGTCACTGATGAAAATTAGTCCTGCTTGTGGAGCCGAGGAAGAGAGGAGCAAGCCTGGAGCTGGAAGAGCTGAGGCTGTAGGTGATGAATGAAGCGAATGAGGAAGGGTGTTGGGAGAAGTCTGCAGCATTCCCCATCAGCTTGATCCTAGCTGCCTTTAGTGCCATCGATTTTTCTGCTGTTAAGAGCTGATGTTTAAGAGGAAAATAGGGTTGAATATCACCACTGAGCTGCTCTTGGACTCCAGTCTGTTTGTTACAGCAAATTGTGTTTGCTGCCTAGAGCACTGAGTTCCTGCTGCCCTTTTCAAAAACCATAAGGCTTTCCCTATCCTTATTTATTTATCAGCAGACTTGGCAGCAGTGCTAGTCTTCATCAGCTGGAGCACAGAAGAACAGTTCATGGCAGCCAAAACACTAATGAGTAGCATTCAAAAGGGTCTTATGTCCATTCACAGAAAAGCCCCAAGACTGTGTTTGCTGCCTGTGGAAGCTTGGGGTCCCCTTTGCCTGAGAAGACAGGCCCAGCCTTCTGTCAAAGGTACTTTGACTTTCTGCCATTTCAAAGGTGATATTCAAATGCAACAAATGGTGAGAGGCTGTGCTGAGCAAGCAGAGAGGACAGCAGAGCCCCTCCCCAACAGTGAGAGATGGGTGGGTGTTGTGCATGGGGGGATTCCCCCAGCAAAACCCTCAGTGCCACTTTTATTACCTTGCCAACCTGTTGGGTTCCTAGAGATGCCTAAACTCCTCAAGCACTGCAAACTGCTTCAGCTCCTGCCAGTTAGCCTGTGGTCTGTCGTCAGTGACTGTGGCAGGATCCTGTGCCTTTGAGGTTAGAGAAGCCATCACTTGGGCCCATTATGTTTGTGGAAATTATTTCAGGGAGGTGAGAATAACTGTCTGAAGCAAATACAGAGGTTTTCTTCAGCTGGATTAAAAAAACAGTGGTCTGCCTGTGGTGCTTCAGGGAGCAGTTTCATCGTGTTTCCAGAGAAGCCTCTTGTATTTGATTTCTCGAATATTTTTGGTAATTGGAAGTTATCTTTATCGTGGGGCTGTCATCATAGGCTTTATGCTATATTTGTAACAGGGATGCATGTATTACTAGTCCTCCTCCGCAAGATATTTATACTATTTCCTAAATGCCTTATGGGCATCCTCATTAAAGTACATTTGCTTCAGAGAAGGTGCTGAATCCCTTAAACACAATCCTGAGTAGGCCTGAAAGCTTTTAAAGTGTGTGCCCTTGAGAGAGTATTTCTTCTGCCATGCAGTGCGTGCCCAGGGTAACTCCCAGTCTGTACCTCTGGCAATGACACTCCAAGTTTGTTGACAGGACACAGGTTTTATTTTTATCAGATTAACATGTACATAGTCAGGGTCTGAACTTTGCTCCTGTGTGTTTTGTGAAATGCTCCGGAAAATGCCCCCTTTCACTGTCTCTCCCAGGTTTGCATTCCCATTACAAATTGCATATCTGTAGGTGGGGAAAAACCCTGTGCTCTGGGGATGTTTGTGAGATTGCTTTTAGCAATGACAGAATATATTTTATCGTCAATTTTGACAAACACTGGTCTTTTCTAAGTCAAAATGAGAAATATTTTAGAAACAGAGAACAATTGAAAGTCTTAGCACCCCATTTTGTGTTTTGCATAAATACTGGGTTTGATCCAGCTGCAAGAGATACATCAGATTGGACAGATGTGTTCTCTGGAGGTATCCATGGACATGCTGTCCCATTCCCAAAGCCTTGGTGGGTTCCCAAGTCTCATGAACATGATGCAGGATTACAACTTGCAGAGGAGAACATCATTCCTCTGCTTGGATCATCATTTTTCTTCATGTCTTTTTTCAGTGGGACTCAGGTGTTTGCAGAAAAATGCAAAATGTCTTCCTGCTGTTTTCCATGTGCTGACTTTTGGTCGTGTGGGGCTGCTCAGTGCTTCCACTCACCTCTCAGCTGTCATGGGGAGGCAATGGAAAGGACCTTCTGAGGGCTGGCGTGAAGGTGCTGTGCCTCCAAAATCTGTAAGAAATGACAGCTGCTCCCATGATTGTGCCTGTGTCAGTAGGCACAGGGCATTGCAGCCAGCTTACCTGGCTAGTAACTACCTGACTAGTCACAAATAAGTGACTAGTAACTTACCTGACTAGTCACAAATCACAGAAGAAAAAAGCTAAGGAAAGAACTGTGGAGTCAGAGGAAGTCAGGAACACCATGTAGGCTCCTGTTTATGCTGTGCAGGGAGACCTAAAAGACAAAAAATTCTAGCTCATATTAAACCATATCATTTTTTATACAGAATTTAAAATGGTTTGGGGGTTGGTTTGGTTTTTTTAAGGTCTGGAAAAAGGACAGCACTATGCCTGGTTTAATGGAGCATGTTGGGAAGTGGTTCATTTACTCAATGAATTCAGGATCCACTTTAACTGGACTCTGAAATGGCTAGTTTTGGGGGGTGAAGCCATTTTATTGGCTTCTGGGGATTGCTCGATGTTCTCTGAACTCCAGTAAAAATTTCTTAGCACAGCCATAGCTTCTGTGTCCTTGCAATAAATAGACAAAGCAAACACCAGGTTTGCTCACATGCACAAGCAGGGGGTTCTGAGCAGAGTGGTAGGACTGGATCCACTGGAGCCTAATGCACACTGCTGGGTGAAATAAAAATCCCAGTGATACATGGCCTAAAACTGTAATTAGAGGGCAGGTCTGAAAAACAACATCCAAACTGAAAATATGGGCAACTCTGCCTGGGCTATTCTTTGTTTCCTTCCCTCCAACCCTTTCAGAGGAGTGCTGTGTGGTCTGCCAGGGCTGCATGAGAGCTGAGGTGGCTTGTCCCCAGAGCTGCTGAGCTCCCTGGATCCCCCAGCAAGCTCATTTGACAGCTGTGCCCTCAGCTGGATGTTGGGGAGCAAGAGCTCTGGGGTTGTGCCCAGTGGCTTTCTGAGTGCATTTGTGTCGCAAGAGGCACACGCTGGAGAAGGTGCAGAAGGTGGCCCTTGCTCCAGGGGTCTGTAGGATGCCCCTGGCTTACAGGGGTACATAGTACAAACTTTGTGAGGAATATTGTTTCAGGCCATAAAGGGAAATCACCGGAGCTTAGAGACACCTCCAGCTCCTGCCCTGCTTGCCATCTGCTCTGACACTTCCCTGAGCTTTGCTCATTAAGGCTTTCTGGACAGACTTCAGGAGCAGGGAAGAAATCAACTTGTTAATGCCATCCCTCTGTGCTGAGTGCCTGGGATCAAACCATCCCCCTACAAGATGCAGGCTCAAGTAGTTGGACACCACCAAACCCACAGCTGCCTGGTGTTGAGCAGAGCTCACTTCCTGTCTCTAGCATCTGTAATTAGAGACAAGCCCAGGAGAAGCAGCACTGATTCCTTGAAGAGCTCATATGGAGGATCAGGAAGGACAGAGCAGGTGGTTTCAAGTACCAGCTCGGAGGTAGGCTTAAGCTGGGTGGAGTCAGCCCTCAGGCTTGACCCTAGATGTCAGTGTAAACAGAGCCTCTGGGCACTCTCATTTGGAAAGCAAGGGCAACACTGCAAGTCTCTACCTGCCAGTGCTTGAAATTCAGCCAGCCCAGGCTGGGCAGGTAGGGCTGAGCTGCCTCCTGCAGCGGCCTGGGAACGGCCTGGGTCTGGCCTCGCCAAGAGTGGAGGACTGGCTGTCCTTGGGCATGGCAGGGACCTGGGGCAGGGGGGCTGCAGAGCCAGGGCCCAGCCCCTGTGGGCAGCAGAACAGCATGGGCTGGAGCAGTGCAGGGCCCCCTGTGCTTCTGCTGGGAGAGATCAGCAGGTCACAGCATCCTCTGGGAGAGAGTCCTTGCAGACACTGATGCTATTCCTTATGGAGCAAGGAGACAATGGAGCAGATGAGAGCAGATGAGAGCCCTCCTGTTTGAGTGGGATGTATGGCTGCCCCACTGCCTGCCCTCTTGTCCTTCTGGTGAGGAGCCAGGAGGGCAGGGGATGACACTTGGGAGTGGTAGATGACTTCTGAATGTGTTTCTCCCTGGTAGCATCCTGAATTTCTCTGGGTTCTTGCCTTTCTTCCTCCCATCTCTCTGGAGCTGAGTCAGACAGATGCATAGAGGTTCTCATCATGCTCTTTTGCTGCTTTTCCTCAGTGATCTGATACTCACATATACCTTAGTATTCCCCATACTGCATGTGGTGCTTTTTGGGGAAGCTCTCTCAGTGATAAATGTAGTCCAAATTGCAGGCAGAAGAAGCTGCCATGAGTTTCTCTTGGCTCTCATGTGGGTTGTGTTTAGCAGGTCCTGCAAGTGCTAGAGTGTGTGGTTTTCTTCAGCATCTCCCCACAGCTATGCTGACATAGTCATCTCTCCTAGAATCCTTCCTGTTTTCTAAGATTTTTGTCTTCTAGGTAAAGTTAAAATATTATGATGACTCTTTTGGTTTTATGTATCTATTTATTTCCTATGGGATTTTATAGAAGAGTTTTAAGCAGAAGAGTTGAGCTCCAAGAAGGAACCTAAACATCTAAACATGGTGTCTGAGAGTTAAGTATCTTGAAAGGGAGATCTAGGAAATCCATATGCTTAGCAAGAAGCTATCTGGAAATTGTCAGGAGACATTGTGTGGTACATCTGAAACCCTCCTAACCCCTGGAGCTGATTTAAGGCTTCAGACAGGTGCTCTTCCACCCTGGCTCTAGACCCATCTTGTGAGGGTAGGCATGCACAGGGGCTGCCCTTGCTGGCCTCTCTTGGTAAGCCTGGCCCAGCATCGAGTGGGAGACTCACTTTCAATTTTTCCTTTTAGGCCAGGCGAACCCACCTCTTGGAATTGTGAAAGTAAGGAGGGCAGGGGAGTGTGGACTGTGGGTTAGGGGTTAAGAGAGGGGAACTGTGGTTTTGTGTCCTGGCTACAAGGCTGCTTTTATTCTGTTTGTGTTGGGTCCCAGGAAAAGGCTTTACGATGTTTGTGTTCAGACCTGTGTGGGGAGGGCAACTGAATGATTTACTCAAGTGCGATCTGCCTCTTTGTTGTGTCAATAATGGTATTTGCACAGAATTCAGCTGAAGGAGGAAGTGATCTTGAAAGCTTCTAAATCAGTTTCCTGCTCCTTCTCCAGACAGAGGTACTACCTGAGGCCCGCAAGGCAGGAGGGGCCCGTGGTGGTGTGTGGTAAATCCCTGGGGAGGGCAGAAGACATTTCAGTCAGTACTTGTACACTGTTATAAATTATTGAAAGTTCTCTTTTCACCCTGAACTGCTCAGTAGTTCACTGCAACTTCTTCCACGGTCCTCCTGGATAGAATTTATCCATGTGAGACTGCCCAGCATCAGGCTGCCTCACAGCTCCAGAAATGCTGAGCATCGGACTATGGACAGGGCTCTGGATATGCGGAATGCCAACTGCAGTAACATCCAACTCTGGAGCCCCACGGTGTGAAGGGCTGTGAGGGGAGGAAGTAGGGGTCCAGCAGGGAACTACCAACATGGTGAGGACCTGGGGAAAGGGGCTTGTTTAGTCTGGTCAGGAGGAGGCTGAGGGGAATCCAGCAACATCCCACAGCTACTGGGAGTGCCGGTACAGGGTTGGTGGAGTCAGGCTCTTCCTTCCCGTCAGTGACAGCTCACAAACCTGGGGGTCACACAGTGCATATTGCAAGGTTCAGATCAGATATTGGGAAACCCTCTCTCTACGGGGTTGGTGCAGCACTGGGACAGGTTGCCCAGAGAGGTCAGGGAATCTTCCTCCTGTGTGGATTTTGAGGCTCAGTTAGATAGAGCTGCAGACACCCCGATCTGCTGTTGGCAATGACTGTGTTTCAAGGAGGTTTGGACTGGAGACCTCCATAAGTACCTTCCAAAATGCTTTTCAGTCACTCTGTTCATCCTGGTAAGACTGCCAGCATGCTGTCAGAGTTTTCAAGAATTTCTGGAACAAAATACCTGGTGATTCTTGTTTGACACAGTAACCCAGATCTAGATGGAAGCTGTCTGCTTCAGTTCACTAGGGCAGTATGATTTCAATATGAAGATTATTGGGCCAGGAAGGGGAATAGATGTGGAAAGCAGTCACTTTTGCCCCCTAACCAGGAGGTGGGTGTGAGAGGAGGGAGTTATTTTAGCAGGCCAAGTAGGCTGGAATTTTGTTTGAACCCACTCAGGATTTTTGAACAGAAGCAAGATGAGGCTTTCTGGGCAGCAGAAGGCCTTGTGTGTGTGCAGTGCTGTGTGCAGGAGACCTTGGAGCATAACAACATGTGTCCTTAGCACTTTTGCAATACAAGTAGCCAGTGAAAGAGAGGAGGGGTGACACAAAACAATCTTTAATGTATTTTATATATATTTGGTACTAAGAGCCTCCAGGAGAAAGGCTCCTTCTGCACATGCCACCTAGCAAGCTTTTCTGGGAGTGATGAAGCTCAGTTCCCTGTGGCTTTGTGTTGTCTGGTTGGATCCTCCCTCCTTTGTGCCCATACTTTGTGGCTCTGCATTGCAGCAAAAGGAAAACCCCCCCCTTGCAGGACCTCTCACTTTGGCCGAGATGCCCATGTTGACGGAATTCACATGAACTTCATTTCCTCATAGTTTTTTTCTTCCTTGTTCCTTTTTAAAATTTCTCTGAAGAAGCTGAACATTACTGGGAGAGGATTGACTGAGGCTTGTGGCAGGATTTTTGCTTTGGGGAGAGGAGGGAGAGTCCAAGGAACCCAGCAGTTTATCCATGTCCTGTTATCTGCAGATCTTGAACTTAATCATCACAAATATGTCATCATTGCTGAAGTCATAATTAAGTTCAGCATTTTACTGTCAGCATAATTGCATGAACCATCTTCCTCTCTTGCTATGTCTTGAAATACAGTCTCTTTTATAGGCTCTCTGCCAAGGTATTTAATTTTAATGCAGTTGGAATCAGGTTTTTAAAATGCACCTTAAACACAGTAAATACACTGCGTTCCCAGGGCCTGCCTTGTTTCTGTACATGAATGAGATCAGCTGAACAAGCCAAGCATGAAGATGTTGTGCAGCTGAGCCCTTCTGCAGGGCTGCACTCAGTGGCACTGAGCCACCTCGGTGTCCCCTGGCTCTGCTGCAAACAGCTCATGACACTCCAACTTTTCCAGGAAGACCCATAAAATTTCCACATTTCTTTCTTAAAATCCAGGTTGCCACGAGAGGTTTGTCCTCCAATGAACTGCGTTTCTCCAGCCTAAGTGTTTTCACAGCATAGCCTTGTCTTAGGGGAGTGCAGAAGAAGTGGCACCTGGCCCTGCAGGGTGCTGTGGAGAGTTTCCTGGGGGGCAGCGAGAGGGGCACCCCCAGGACAGCCCTCTTGGCCCTGTGCTGCTCGGGAGCTGTTGAGGGATGTGATTTGTCTGGACAGGCTGACGGCTCCCTTTGCCAGGAGAAGCTGTAGCTCAGCAGGGGGCTCTTCTGGCAAATGCTGTACAGTGCTAATTAGCCCTTGGTTGGCCTCCAGCACTTGTTTGTTTGTTTGCTTGTTTGTTTTTCTTGCACTGACTCATCTTACTCCTAAGATACAGCAAACGTCCTGAGCTGCCTGTTACAGGCATTGCCCGTGTTGTTGCTGATACAACCATCCCATAAAGAAAAGAGATATAATTCTCACCTTCCCCAGTAATGCCTGCTCTCTTTCAAATTCCTTCAGGAACTGGGTTTGTAATACAGCACCTTCTCTTTCCCCCTTTACCTCAGACAACCACACCAGTGTGTGAGGCATGCAGAGGAGCTGAGGTGCAAAGAGAGAATATCCCCTGGTCTGTCTTCCTTCCCTGTGTGCTGGGACTGTGGAGAGTAGGGATGTACTGCTCTGCTGGAGCTCAGACACCTGAGGAATGGTGTCTGGGCAGCAGTCACACCCACTGCCAAGTCCTTGGGGTGAGGACAAGGCCTCTTCCATGTTCCATTCTCAGGGCTGCATGGGTGCTGCATCCCAAGGGAGTGGTAGTCCAGACCTGTGCTGGCAGCAGCGTGCAGGGAGGTGAAGCTCACAGAAGCAGGCAGCTCCAGCCCACTGCTGGCTGGTCCTGCATGCTCTGTTGCTGTGGCACTGCAGCACAATGGCCTCTTTTGTGTGACAGGCCCAGGAGAAGCTGCACTGTCTGTCCACAAGCTCTCAGAAATGGCATCTGTTGTTGCAGGAGATGACAAGAGGAAAAGAAAAGCAGAGGTAACCTGCCCCTTCCACGGATATGCGGCTGATGGTGAGATTGGACAACAGCAGCAACTGGATCATGAGCTACTCATGAGCCATGTGGTTGTACTGACCATGTCTTTCATCTTGTGGGAACTCTGGACATCACACCAAGTAGGTGAACTTTTAGAAATGTGGTGTGAATTCATTGCTACCCTTATGATCTGACTGAGTGGCCTTCTGCTTGCAAGTGTACCAATGATCCTTGTGAAACCATATCCTCTGCCAGGGCTTCCATACTGCTGGATTGCTTTGTTAAAGCACTGAAATGGGATGGCTCCCCTTCTGTCTCACAGAACCCATCTCTTTTGTTGGGTGATTTGTCAGCTGCTATCTGATGTCCATCCTGTCATTCCTTCCCCTCTGGAGAGCCACTGCATTATTGTGGTAGCCACACCTCTGCATATACGATGCCACTGATAAATTCCAGTCTGGCTCAAGCAGGAGGCATGGTCCTTAGACAGCCCTTTTGAAGGTCTTCCATGACCTCTTCCTGCCAGCTGGCTCAGGGATATGTTCTGTATTAACACTCCTTGATCTGTCTGCCGGTTCTGACACCATCGACCGGGATGTCCTTGTGGACTGCTCTGAGCAGATGGTGCATCTGGCTGGGGCTGCTTCAGGTTGATTTGGATCATGTCTTGGGGAAAGCTGCTCACTTGCACATTCCATTCCTTTCAGCAGGTCTCTGTCTACTGTGGCTCCCCATGGGGACCCTCCCATTTTAGTACCTATTGATCTGTTTTGGCTGAGCTGCTTTGGCACACACTCCCTCCTGGCTCCCTTCGGGCACCTCTGCACTCCCTGCTCCTTTACCCAGCCTTCACTCCAGCAAAGCAGGGGAATATTTGCAGCTCTTTTGAGGGTGTGTCAGTGCAGGTAATGTTGGTCTTGGTGGATCAGTGCCCTAAGAGATCCAAGCCTGTTGTAGGAAGGGAAGGGTCTGAGTGTCTTCCCTCTGTTCCTTGCTCTAGATCTGTACACCTGCCCAGCAGTAGCTCGGCTGCTATCTCCACCACAGTGCCAAATCTGAGCTGGTGACTGATTTGTTATGCCAGGGCCTGCCTCTGCTCTTGAAAATCCTCAAGGGATGTCTGCCCCTGAGATCACTGTCTGATGGAGACATACCAGCAGACCCAAATCGTACTGCCAGGCTGCATGATTGCTCACTGATCACCTGCTTGTTGGTGTCATGTGGGGGAGATTTTGGCTCTCCATCCTATTTGAATGCTGTTCTCTGCTTCACTGTACACTTCAGTGGTGTAGCATTACAAGGATTGACAGACCAACGTACACCTTTGGACTTCACATGTGTGTAAGAGCTGCAGCCAAAGAACAGTGTATTTTCTGAATACAGCACACACAGCTTACTTGGGCTTGAGTAGGTCTGTTATGTATAGGACTTTTGTTCTTTAGTTTGCAAATACTGTCATCTAAATACTTGCACAGACTGGAAGAGTGAGGTGGAGAAATGACATGACTTCTCCTAAAGTGACACGGCAGACAGCTGGCAGATGGAGTAATGACCCAGCCCTTCTGGTGCCCTACCCACCAGAGTACACTGCTCCTGTACTTTTCCTTCCATGATATTCCTTTGTGTACCTCCTCTTCCCTTGTTCCTTCTTCCTTCCAGCCTCTGGGGTGAGGTGGGGAGGGGATGGGTATGGAAAGTCTGGATTGCTGAGCTCCATCTGGAAGACAAAGCTGCACAACTCACCCTACTTGCAACCAATACCCCACTCAGGGATTTCAACAGTTGAACCAGCTTTTAACAAGAATAAACTTGGTTGGTGTATTCTTACCATCTCCAGATCTGGGCTAAAAATCCACCTTCTCCCCAAAGGTGACAAATGCTGCCAGTGGTCCCACCTTGTGTCCACACCAAACAAACCGTTGTGGCTCAGCAGTGAACCCAGGATGGAACTCCACAGGCTTCTTCTTTATGGGCTACACATTGCACCTGAATCTTATCACGAGCAAGGCAATCCTGGCCTATCTGCTGTTTCATTCCCCACCTGGAATTCACCACACAAATGATAGTGGCACACTAAAAGCCAACAGATGAGCTGGTTTCTTAGCTTGGCTTTGAAGTGGGAGCATTTGGTGCTTGGCAGGGCTCAGGTCAGGGCTCTGCTACCAACACTGGGGTTCCAACAGCAGGGAACCCCACAGCATCATGGTGCAGGTCATGGATGTCTGATGGTTTCATCCTTCATGGAACCCCTTTGTTGAGTTTTTTCTTTCAGTTCACTGCAGCTTTTCTTGGTGAAATGTGTGTCCCGAAACTGCACTGAAGGTACACACTGAAATCAGCATGTCTTCTTGGTGTCTTTGTGGATGAGTTCTGGCTGTAAATTAGCTGTTGTCCCATGGAAATCTGGGTAGTGTCTGTTGTGCCTCCCAGGGGATGTATTTTGGCAGTTTTACCTGCCTTTTCCCTGAGTCTAGTTCACTAAATTTAGCAGGACTTTGTGTGGATTAAGTGCTGTCTGCTGTAACTTGGCAGAATCCATCTGCTCAGAGCAAACCTGGGCCATTTCTCTCTATTGCTCTTCATTTTCCTTTGATATAACTGCTGCTAGTCCCTTGATCATCTGAAACCAGGCAAGAGTCTGGTGCACTCACACCTGATGCAGGGTGCAGAGGAGGATAGGGGAGAAACTGATCATCAAAACAGCAATTAAAAACACTCAGGTGAAAGCTTGTGAGCTTTTGTTTGGGGTTGTGTGACATAACCTCTCACACTTTTGAGGAGAGCAAGGTCCTCTCTGCCTCACACACCGTGTCACAGGAGCAGGGGTGAGGGACGAGGGGCAGTGCTGGGGAGGTGGGGAGGGGGCTGTGGGTGCAGGAGCTGAGCAAAGGGAGCCAGGACTGCTGAGAAAGCCAGCACAGAGCTGAGGGCAAAGGCCAGCTTACCCGCACAGCACTGTGGGACAGTGTGCTCTCTTAGGGCACCAAAGGATTGCTCTGTTCTTGAATTCCTCTGCATCTCTTTTCTCCAGATCATACACTGCAATAATATCAGCATGCAACCCCTCCACCACCCACAGCAGCTCCTGCTCTGTACAGGTACCAGCCGGGGCTGTGTGTGCCCACACTGCCCCAGAGCAGCTCAGCTGGGCTGGAATTTGGCTTTGCTTAGCTTGTAGAGGCCCTGGCTGCTGTTGCAATTAGTGTTAGTTTGTAAGTTGTGGCTTTGTTTCCTAGAGTTCATTCAAGTGTGATTTCAGAGTTTCACCAGGCTTTTGCATTGACACAATCACTTGAAGGAAAGAAGGAGGAGATGCAGCTTTCAGAGAAGAAAATACCTGTGGGCATCAGTGTTTTGGTAGCTCTATCCCAGGGAACCTGTTTCAAATCCCTGCCTCTGAGCCTGCCATTTTCAGAGCCCAGCACACTAAGTGCATGCCCTAGCTGCTGAGAATTTTGGGTTATCCTATACTCAGTATATTTACCTTCCAGGAGGTCTGGGGAGCGGGGGGCACACAGCAGCTGCTGTATTGTGGTGTTGTACAAACACAGGGCAGGTGTTGGCTGGCATCCTCTCTCTCCTATGTCGAGTGTAATTGCAGGAGCTGCCCTGTTTCCGCCAGCTGGGAGAGTCCCCAGTGTGCTCCTGTGGGTATTGTATTCCCATAAATATAGATTGTCCCAGAGCACTGGAATGCTCTCCCCACCAGATTGTTCCCCAGCAGTGAGGGCTGTGGGTTTCAGATACCAGCAGGGAGGTGTTGCACACCCTGCCCACACCGAGCCTTCCGAGCAGGCCATCCATGCAGGCAGGGGAGCTGGACTGGAGGGCTCTGCAGACTGGTTTACCTCTCCAATCCCAGTTTGGAAAGGGCTGCCTGTGCTCAGAACCTCAGCAGGTTCTAGCTGCACCTGGAATTCCTGATTTCTGAGGTTGGAGTGTGCAGTCACTCAGATCAGGTTGTTCCCGTGTGGAGCACAATCTGTACAGGGAAGTCTTCGTTGGTGCCTGTTTTTCTTACAGGTGTGATGTACATGTATTATTTTTGGCCTCTCAAAGCAGGTTTGGTGGTCAGCCATGCCAAAATTACATGTGAAATGAGGTATTTCAAAGGGACCAATGTGGAGTTTCTCCTCCCCTGGCCTGCTTGTGCTGTGTCTCCTCCAGAGACACTTGACCTCCTTCTTTGCAAGTCTGTTCCTCTAACACAGATTTGATACCACCCAGAAAGGTGTGTTTCACCCACAGGCTGTGTTGTAGGCAGCTGGGCAATCATGGCTCTGGTAAAGGGGTTGGTTGTGCAGACTTTGGATCCAGATCAGAATCCTAAATTCCCCTTGACTGGAGGAAGGGTGGTATGCCAAAACTCAACTCTGAAAACATTTTTTTTCTCCCTATGAATAGGCGCTGCTACTCATTGCAGGGTGAGCTGAGAAAAGCTGGCAATCCCTGGGCAGATGAGGTGAGATGTGCTCATGTCTGGGGTCGGGTTTGCAGTGGAGGGAGCACAAGGTGTGGCGAAATTCCTGGAGAAAATGGTCCCCAGTAATCCAAATAGGAGTTCCCGCGTGCTGCAGGAATCAAAGCAACCCCAAGTGCAGGTGGGAGCCTGGGCTGGCCTCTGTGCCATGGCCAGACTCCACATGCCTCTGCTTTTGTTACTCATGCCTTAATCTTTTTATTCCCTTGGGGGAACTCATAAAAGTAATTGTAAATCTTTGGCGAGGTGTTGGGAGGAGAGGGGAAGCATGGGGGAGATCTCTGCCCTGGCTGCTCTGTCGATGCTGCAGCTGCCCCAGGCTGAGCTCGCCCCTTCCCAGGGGCACCCTTGCAGGAACTCACCCTTCTCCTTCCTCTTTGCTGTGTCAAAACCTCCCCTGGAGAGAGTGGGATCGTGGAAACACAATCCAGTCCCTCACCACTTGCGGTGTCCTCACCCCTGAGCTGCCCAGGTGGAGGGGCACCTCTGAAGAGATGCTGCTGCAGAGACCAGCAAGGGACCCAGGGACAGGACCTTCTGGAGAGCATCTCCCGCACTGTGAGGCTGCACCATCCCTTGGAAAATGAGATTAGGGCAAATATTTTTTTCTATCCCCCAGACAAGAGCACTGAGCTGCCGGGTATTTGATATGTCGGCGTGATTGGTCTCTGCCTGCCGCAGCAATGGGCAGCTAAGCCAGGGCGCTTAGCATCAGGAAATCCCTCACAGCACAGCAGCCTTTGAAGGCAAATGTGACCCTTTGATTGGCACCCCTACATCTGACTGGACTTAAAATAGGAACCTCAGCATCAGCTTTCTGAAATTCAGCTCTCCTCAAGCTTCACTTTTTTGGCCCTGCTTAATTCTGATTTCAACACACAGGCATTGTAATTAGCCAATTTGCAAATGGAAACCATTTATGAAAAAGCAAAATAAGGCTGTGCTACGGAGTGACAGCTCTGTGCTCACTCTGTTAAATCTTTCCCTGGGCTATCCAAGATGGGTTGCTGTGTTAGGCGGGCTCTTACTCTCATCTAATGTGACTCTTATGGTCTGATATTGTAACAGGCATTTCAAGCAGTGGTGCAAATGGGAAATTCCTGTTTCTATCCTGGCTGTTAGACACCAAACGCTCCTGCCCAGGTGTATCCCACAGCTCAGACAGTCTCATACATCAGTCTCAGAGTAACAGTGGGTGAAACCTCATGCTAAGAACTCTCCTCTGCCATCATTTTCAGCTGCCTACAGTATTTTTGGTTGCTTACCCCAGCCAAAGCACAGTGAAATCCACATATAGTTTATCCCAGAGATGGGAGTTTTTCACCAGTCATTAAACAGAACTTTTTTCTTGCTTTGCACAGGACCTCAAATCAAACACCTCACACTGTCCTCACAGCTGCTCAGTGCAGGACATTGATGGAAAAGATTTGTTTCTTTGTTTGATTTAAATTATGCTGCTTCACTGCAAAATCCCTTCCAGTTATACCAGTATAAAAGCACTGGGTAAACAAAGCTGATTTTGCTTGTCTGATGTGTTGATTCCACCAGTGGATTTTGCTGTGGTGGGGAGTTTTGCCAGTATAGCTGCACCAGCAGGACTGGCTAAGGGCAGGTGACAGGAACTGGATGTGTATCAATTGATTGGCAGCCAATGCACTGCATCTCCTGTTCAGTCACTGCTGCCTCAGGAATATGCTGGGTGAGGGTGTTTGCTCCCTAATTTGGTGTGCTATGAGCAAGGCGTGGCTGATCCCTGCTCATATCCAGAAGCAGGGATGTGTGGTGTGTTTCCCATCACAGGGAGCAGAGCATGTCAGGGTAGTGTCTGCATGTGTGTTTGGGTCTGTTCTCACCCCACTCTGAGGTTGGGGGTTTTCCTCCAGAGCACCCCACAGTCAGATATTGCAGCACTCAAAGCCTGAGCTGTCTGTAAAACTCAGGTCCCCAGGCAGGCAGGGAGCCCTCAGCCAGAGCTGTGCCCTGGACTCTCGCTGTGCCCTGGAGGTCTGAATGGGCTGGCTTCAGGAAAACCTTCTGCCTGAGCACTTCTGCCACCTTGACTTGCATTCAAACACTTTGGAGTCATCTGCTGGGGAGCTGCCAGTTGCAGGCTGCTGCTCTTTGGGTCTGGGTCATGCACAGACATGCAGGGGAAAGAATTCCTCCCCTCACCTCCTTATCTCCCCAGGAAGAATGCAGCGTCTCCCTCATCCAGTGTACACACACTGTGCTGTCTCTAGGAATAACCTTTTGAAATTACTTTTTTGGAGCTGGGGAAAGGGGGATGCTAGAGAGGAGCTGATGGTTTTGAGGGTGCTGGAGGAAGAGGGGAGCATGGAAATAATTAGCATTTTTATCCTTCTTTTTTCCTGAAAATTGGGGTTTTCTTGCTCTCACACCTCTGAAATGTTCCTTCAGAAAAAAGAGGCCCCTTCTCCACAGCAAACAGGTTGTATGATCTCAGAAGCCATTTTGCCCTGCTTGTGAGTGCAGTAACTCTGTGGAAGCCCAAGATGAAGTTGTCTCCACCTTGTGCCAGGCTACCTGTTCCAGCACTGTGTCCAAGGGGCACACCAAGAGCTGAGCTGAGCTCTGATCCTTCCCAAGACCTGGCAATCAGAATTCACCAAAACATGGCACAGTAGGACTCCAATGATGGTGTGTACAAGGCAGTTTGCTGCTCACCTTATGCACTTGACTTCCCTGTCTGTGGTTGTTTGTCTCTGCTCTACAGCTGTGGGTTTCACTGCTGCTTTGGGCTGGTTCTGCCCTCAGTGGTGTTGACTTTATTGTGGAAAAATGCAGGGAGGCTCTTGGAGAAGCAATTATTTTGTGTACTGGCTTTAGGCTCCTCGTGTTTTGCTGCCTCTTTATCTTTCTGTTTCCCAAGAAGTCTTACAGATATTTCTTTATGTGTATGTTTGTATGCATGCACACCCATGTGTAGATATATACATATATACACATGCACATAAACGGAAACATATATGGTGGACTGAAGAAACTGTTGTTGAATTACTGCAGCGTCCCTTAAAATGAGTATGTATTGCCTTCATGTATTTATTGAGAGGGGGTTTCACGTATCTTTGAAGGAATTTTAACAGATGGCAGCAGTGTAGCAGTGGTGAGCACAGAGTCACCAGGTCAGCCTGGCACCACACACCACTGCAGGCGCCTGGGACTCAGTTCAGTCACGGGTATTTCATGGCTCTGAGGCAGCCAGACTCTCCTCAGTCTTTTACCTCCCTGTGAAGAGGTGACAAGGTTGAAAATAGTATTGTTGAAGCTATGAAAGACACCTGGGACAAGGACATCTTGCCTTTCAGGAGGTGGATATTGTCCACCCAGCTGTGGAAGGACCTTTGGGTGGGAATGGCAGAGACACAGTGGTGCTGGAGTGAACCTGCTCTTGTTCTAAAACACCCAGCTTGTGTACCTGCTGTCCTGGTTATTCATTTTACTTTCAGTATTTCCTCTTTGACTGATGAAAGCCACTAAAACCAGCATTTCCCATGGAAACGGAGAATTCTGTCCCCTCAAGCTGGCACAGTTGGTCCATCTGAGGGTAGCCTGCTGGCCCATGTTGGCTCATGGGTGTTTCCCTGATGCCTCCCTTAATCTGCCCCTCCTGTCTCAGGATCCCCCCTGAGCGTCCAGAGGTGTGCAGTGTGGAGCACAAGCCCCGATGGCAATGGGACCTGGCCAGCTGATGACAGCTGGGCACTGCCCAAAAGCATCTTAGGACTGTTTGCCCAGTGGCCCTTCATGTGGAGGGAGGGGTGTGCCCCGGGCAGGCGGATCCCTTCCCGCTCAGACTTGCTTCCCCATCCCCAGGAATACCGCGGGCTGGCTCCCCACACACAGCTGGAGCAGTGCCCGCCCCGGGTTCAGGGCAGGAGAGCTGTCTGCATGCTGGGCGAGGCCCCTCTGATGTGCATGCCAGGAGCTGGATACAGACACAGACAGCTGGATGAAAGGTGAAAGGTGTGTAAAATCCCCCCGAGGGGCTAGGATTGAAGCTGTGAAACCAAAAGCTTATGGAAACACTTAAGGCTCCATCTGGGGTAGCCATATTTCCCTCCAAAACCAGTGGGAGTCGAAAGATCATAGGCTCTAACTCTACTGGTGTTTCATTTTGGAGCAGTCGTGTGGTTTTGAAGCAAATTTCCTAATTGTCCTCACTCTCTGCGCACTCTCTGGGTTGGCGGTGCATTTTTTTGCATATAAACTGGGTTTATTTTGGTGGAAACTAGAGCAGAAGTTCTGCCTGAACTTGCACCAGATGTTCTGCAGCTGTGGAGGAGGATGTGGTGGATGAAAGAAGCAGCTGGTTCTCTGGGCAGCTGTGAATGACATGCACGTCCAGGGGTTTGGTCCAGGAGATGAAGCCTAGCTGGCAGTAACATCCTCGAGCAGCATACATGGTAGGTGTAGGAGCCTCAAAACCAACTGCTTCAGCCAAGTGATCTCCTCTATCACACACAATCATTTCCTGATGTAGGCACTGCCCTTGAGCTCATGTGACCTTGAGCCCTTGGTGAGTAGAGGCCTCAAGTGGGTGTTGAAGCTTAGCTCTCCAGGCACCACAGGTCGCCTCGCTTGTGTCCCACACCTACAGCCGCAGCATGACCTGTGCTGAAGTGTCTGCAGGCTTTGCTCTGCTGGGGAAAGGGTTGAGGTTCCCCTCTTTGTGGTAGGGTCAGCATGGGCCATCAGGAGAACACTGGCTGCTGTTTTACCCAGTAGGTGTTTGAGAGAATGGCCAGAATGGTTTTCTTCCCCCACTTCTTCTGGCTGAAACCTCCATCAGGACAGATGCTGGGTATTCCCTGAGGTTCCTGCGATCTGGAAGGTAATTGCAACCATCCTGGAACACCTTGGGAAGGCCCCTGCTGCCTTCTGCAGCTGAAAAAGCACCTCTGATGGAGAAGATCAGGGTGTGGGAGGCCATGGGCTGGCAGTTGGAAGTGTTTTGCTGGGAGGTGCAGAGTGGCAGTCGCCTCACTGCCGGCAGTACTGCTGGCTGCTGTGCCCTGGCTGTGCTGCAGCTGGGCTCAGCACCCTGAGCAGGAGATGCACTGGGGCAGGGAATACCCCCAGCAGCACCTCCAAGTTCACCACCTTCAGGCTCTGTCCTTCAGCTACCACTGACCTGGGTACAGCAGCAGAACTCAGAGCAGTGCTTAGAGCAGGGCCAGCTGTTCCAGCTGTTCCAGCTGTTCCCTGCAGCTGTCGGAGGAACAGCTGGAACAGAAAACAGCTCTTTTCAGGCTCAATGCCAAAGTTTCCCGCTCCTTCTTGTCACACTGGGGTATCACTTCAACCCACACGCTTCCTGAATGAATCACTGGTGCCTGGAGTGGCCAGGCACCACCCCTAGCAGAAAGGGACAGAGCCTGCTACTCTGATAGGGACATCACCTCCCAGCCATTGATAAGGGGCTAGGATGGGAAAAAACTTCTCATGAAGGCAACAGAGGGTCACTCCTCAATACAAAGGCATTTCCCAGCCACAAACTAACCTTCCCAAGCACAGCTTCGTGCTTTCATGTTACATTTGTGTTCACTGTTGGAGATTAACCAATGCCTGATCTGGGGGGCACATGCCCCTCCTTGGTGGGGTGAGTTCAGGCAGGGCTGGTGCTGTGCCAGCCAGGCAGCTTGGGTCAGGCAGGAAGACCTGGGTTGACAGTAGCATTGCCAACACAAGGGCAGAATGGTAGGAGAGTGGTTGGATGTCCCATGCCTGGACCTGGAGAAGGCTGAGAGCAGTGGAGAGGCTGGGCCAGGCACTGCCTGCCCAGGGGGGAAAGACTCCAGTGGTAGCAAAGGATTGTTTGCACAGAGGGACATGGAAGAGGCAAGTGCTGGAGCTGGGCAGGCAGTGGAGAAGTGATTCATGTGATGGTTGGAGAGGTGCTTTTCAAGTACTGCCTCATCTCTTTAATCTGTGTAATCCCTGGCATCTTGCTGGTGCTTTTCACCTAGAGATCTCCAAGATACGTACAATCGTCACCCCCAAGCAGGAGACAGGAAAAATTCAGGTGCAGAGCAGGTGGAGGGGAGAGATAGGATTAAAACAAGCCCAGGTGTCCTGTGGGGCCATGCTTAGCAGCTGCCCCACTCTGTGCTGCTGTAACTGCAGCTGCTCTGAGGAACCACAGGGCTACTGACACCGAGTCCAAGGCTGTGGCTGAGGTAAACTGCAGGCGAACTCAGGGCTTTCCTCTGGTGTCTTGGCTCTGTGTTGGAAAGTGCTCTCTGCTCGTGGATTCTTATGGTCGAGGCAGGACAAAGCTCTGGACTTCTGCAGAGGTTTTCTAATAGGTGTGTTCTTGAGGGCAGTGCCAAACCATGGGAAACACCAGGAGCCATTGGTCTCCTTTTGCCCAGAGGATTTTGACAGCAACGTGTATGGTTTGGAGAACCTGTCTGTCCAGGTATTGCTTTCATTGTGTTCAATGACTGGACTGCTCTTCTATCACACCAATCAAAATGATATCTCAGCAGTTTTAGGAGTACAGGAGGTGATGTGATCGCTATCCCATGTGGATTGCTTGTTCTCACAGCCTCTCCACTGGGAAGGGTACATATTTTAAAGTGCTTTGCTTTGTACTTTAATACCCACATAGGCTAATGAGGGAAAGCTAATGAGGATAGAGCAGGGGAAGGGCAGGGGACAGAGAGGTTTGAGGTTATGTGGTTGCTCCTGAGTGGTTTCTTTGCACAGTCCCAGAGAGACCCAGGAAAGTCCCAGCTCCTACACGGGAATGCTCTGCCCTTGTTTTTGGAGCTGCTGTGTCCCAAGGAGCTCAGCCATTGCTCCCCTGCCTCACTTCACCATCCTGCCTAACATTTGCTCTTCTCAGCTGTGTCAAAAAGGAACAGCTTGAGCAGTGGGAGATGGTGCAAACATGGGAAGGTGTTTCTGGGGCTGCCAGTTAGGCACTTTCAGGTTAAGGCAATCTGAATGAGAAGTTGTCCTGCAGCAGACTCCTGCTGCTGTCAAGGAGGGGGAGGCCAGGCAAGGAGAGAGGCAGAGGAGGGGGTTTGGGGGAGCTCCCAGTGAAAGGAAGGGCCAGCTTGGCAGTGGTTTCTCCATCCTTCCTCTTACCCCAGTAAGTCATTCTCTGCCGAGCAGGTTTCCAATAGCCACTAAGCTTCTGCACTGCCATTTCCCTTGGCCTCCTTGGGAAAGGACCCTGGAGAGGAGGCATCATTCCTGTTTCTCCTCAATGGCATTTGCTGTTTTGCAGAGCAGAATGGACAGTCCTCCAGCCCTGAAGAAGAGCCCTTTGAGCTGTTTCTAGAGGACCCAATCTTTTTGTGGCAGATGTGGCGTTGATTGAAGAAGTCCATTTGCTCGGTGGTGTTAACCATGGGAAAACTTGATGGAAATGTTCTAGCATGCTTTTTAATTCCAAATATATAGTAGGATTTATGCAATTTATGCTACCTAATGCAGGAACCATAGGAAAGTCTCAGAGCAAAGCATTCCCAGGCTCTGGTAGGTCTGTGGTGATGCCTCAAGCTGTGTTCTCACCAGGACTTTGACTTATACATGAAATATCTCAGCAGTGCAGGACAGATCCAGGGCTGGCTTCAGCTTCTGCTGTGTTATTCATGAGTATGTGAAAGCTCTGAAAAATGTGACAGACTTAGGGTTAGGTACTCAACACAAGATTACTTCATGTGAGATGAAATGTGAGCATGTCCCTCTTACGACAGGAATGCATACACGGGAATCTGTGGGATAATGGCAAATATAACAGGAAAGTGAAGCCTTTGGTGTTCTGCCGGTGGTGGGTTTGTTTTCACTTTCCTCCCTAGAGGAACACTTCTGCCAGTGATCGGCAAGCACTCACAGCCATGGCAGTGTGGTTCAAATCAGTTTGAAAACATTTTGCCCCAGAACTGCTTTTCCATGGGGTTTTGCAAGGCTGCTTGCTTGGGAGTGCAGGGGATCAGGAGCCCCTCCATGCCCTCTGGAGAGGTCACACTGGAAGCACAGAGTCTCCTTTTTGCCACTCAACAAAGAGGTCAACTGAAAATTTGGGTCATGTTGCTTTTTAATGTGCTGTGCTCAGCCCTCTCAGGCTGTGCAGAGACTCAGCCCCACTGCTAAATCATTACAGCATTTTGGCCTTGTTACTGAGGGTGGCTGTGGGACCCTCAGGGTGGGAGAAGGAGTAAGGAAAAAGGCAGGGATGCTCAGAGGCCCCAAGGGTTGTGTGTGTCTGGGAGAAGCCAGCATGGCAGGGCCCTAGTTTCTCTTACATACTGATGAAGCTCTGTATGTTCCTAGGGAGAAAGGATTTGGTCCTGTTTTCTGAGAAATAAGAGAGGGTTTTCTTCTTGGTTTCCATGAGAGCAGGTCTGGGGGTGAAGTTTGTATAAAGGGAACTGCTATGCATGTGGGTATTTTGTATACGTAGGCTTATGTTGCTGTGAAAACCAGTAATTGCTTTGTTTTGAAGGCATGTGAGGGTCCTGAGCCTCGAGTCCAGCCTTCCCCACATCCCTGTGCCCACAGCAACTGACCTCTGCTCTGTAATGCTCCATTCACAAATACCCATCTGGAACAGCACTTTGGCACGGGACAAACAGAGCCCAGACCTGGTGCTGTCCCAGCCCTGCATGTGCTGGGGAGATGTGATGCACCTTGTGACTGCTTCCAGCAAACAGGTCTGTCTGGCCATGCCTGAGCCCAGGAATCTGGTCTGGGTGCTTGTGCTGGCTGTTTTCAGGCTGCATGTGAGGTGCAGCCTCCCCTCTGTCTGTGCCTCCAAACCCTGTCTGTGCCTCGGGAATGCAGTCCCAGCTGGGAGCAGAGGTGCAGCCTGGAAGGTGCTCACCTGGGTGCTGGGGGATCGATCCTGGGGCTCTGCTGGGGCACCTCTGGCAGTCCAGAGCCACAGGCACTGGTGCCTGCTGCAGATGTGAGAGCAACATCTGTCTGCGCTCTGCTGCTGTGGGCAGAGCCTGTGTGAAGGGCAGCTTCAATCACCAGCTTACAGGGACTGTGCTCTCTGCTCTGCACTGGCCAGCTAGCTGGGGAAGCTGCTCTGTTTCTTTTCCTGGGGAGAAGATGGTAGCAGCTGGCAATGCATTTTTGGGTTGTCAGTGGAGAGGTGCTTATATTGAAGAGTGAAGTATTACTGCTTTTGTACAGTCCCTGGCTTTGGTAAAACCAGATAGGATTGAAGTAAATATGAAGTTCCTTTGTCAAACATAATTAGAAGCTGAAATTCATGTATTTGAAGTGCTATGAGTAATCCTCTGCCTTTCTGAAGAAACATTTTTTATTTAACTGAAAACTAGTGACTTGAAATGGATTCCTGCAGTGCTGGTTGGATATGTGACAAGGAGATCATATAAAAAGTCACCCTTGGTTTGAGACGAAGGCAATGAAAAATGAGGGTCTTGTACTAAAACTGTTAGTGGAGACTGTTGGCCAAGTATTGCAGTCTCACTTTTCTATTTTTAAAACTCTCTCAAGAGCTGTGATGTGACCCTTCCCTCCACACCCACAACAGAAAAAAAAGCCCTTACTGATTAGAAACAGGAAATAATAAAACTCACTAACCACAAAGTATTCTCAAAGGCACAAAATAAACAAGCAGAGATAGTGGGAAATAGATATTTCCCACTGATCTCTTTTCAGCACAGTAACCATAGCTAATAATTATAGTCACTGGGGATTTACAGCTTTTAGGGGGAATGTATGTTTTTAAGTTGATGTTGTCAAACTGTAGTAAAATATTTTCATCACGGTCTCTCCCAGCATAACAATAAGATGGCTATGAGTGTCATGAGATGTATTACTGACACCATCTAGAAGTAACACTTCAGGCCTGATCTGGAGTAGGGAGCTGCTCTCCTTGCTGGTCCCACTGGTGTGCAATGGAGATTCCTCTGGTGGGTGCAGCTGTGGGAGCTTGTATGGCATGGGGTTTTTATCTAAACTCAGCAGTATGTGTGACAGTAAACTGGGATGGTCTTTAATGTCTTTTCCCTCCCAGGATTTTGCAGTTTTCTTTGCCTGGTTGTTTTCTCTACCCCTGAGTATTCCGTGTGCTTCGCTGCCGTGGTTTGCTTGGGGTGGCCCCAGCTCCCTCTCCTCTGGATCTCTGCAGTGGCATGATGATGATGTGTATTTTCCACACTGGTGGTCACGCCAAAGGCTCCCGCCACTAAAGGGGGAAGTCTTAATTTTCAGGCAGAGGGTGGAAACTGATGTTGAGGTAAGATGGGTACGATTCTGTGTCTTTACCTGACACCTGACCCCACGGCTGAAGAAACCTGCCTTGCCTCCCCGCAGCTCTGTGTGGGCCAGTTGTTCCTCCTACCACCCTTATACCCCGGCTCTTCGAGAGGGCTGGATGAAAGGGAAAGCCTCACAGAAAAGGATGCTAAACCCGGAGGTGCTGCTTTTCACTCCTTCGGCACCTCATCAAATGGATCTCGCTGCATAATGACCCCTCTGAACTGCGGGGCCATTCATTAGTATGCGCGGTGTTTGTTTAAGAGCTCCCTGCTCTTTTATTTCTGCTGTGAGGAACTTTTAACTGCCTTTGAGATGGAAAACGGCGACCAAATGTTGCCAGCAAGCGAACAGATTTGTCCCGATCTCCTTGGTCCAATTTGCAGCAATTTTACCTTCTGCCCTTTAGATGATCTTTGTGATTCACCTATAAGTAACAGCTAAAGCATCGGTCCAGGCTGATAAACCCAACTCCCTATTTCTTTCCTAACTTTTTAAGTGTTCCTGTGGTCCAGGCGATGCTGTGTGTGTGGTGCACACTGCTTTCCTGCAAAGTAACTGCGCCAAACCCAAAAACCAGCTCTTTCAGCTGCACTGAGGAAAAACTGTTTGTGAAAGCAGAAAACAAAAGCAGATGCTCAAACACTGTTTATTCAGAGCACATGGGACAAGGCTGGGAGAAATGTCAGTCATTATCTTCAGAAGGTTTATTTAGAACTTTCAGTTATGGAAACAAACAAAAAAATCCCTAAATATAACTACATGTAACAGATATTTATTTATTTATTTATATATACACACACATGGACTCAGAAGTTTAAGAGCAACGTCAGGATGTCTGGGTGGCTGGGAACAGCACAGCCAGAGTGAGCAACCCAGAGGGCATTTCTAAACAGCCTAAAAAGTCCAAACCAAGTCTCTGCTTTTCTCTTTCTCTCTCTCTTTTTTTTTTTTTTCCCTAATCAGTGCAGCATTTTGACACGACTCAAGACTGGAATATCCTACCCTGCACAGGGATAATAATAAAAATAAAAAGCGGATGAGATAGTTGCTTACTCTTTTATCCAACAGAGGGATCTCAATGGCTTATGAGAGATCTGAGAGGTAAATCTGGTGCCAGAGAGGGTCATTGCTTGTTGTCTTGTATTTTTATTAATAGAAAGTTAATTATTTTAGAGTGTAAGACAAGAAAACTATATAATTAATATACACTAAAGAGCATGAGAGGATTCTATACAATAACTTAGATGTATTAAATAAATAAAAAATAATAGCAGCCTTCTACAATGCAGGCTACACATAGGTTTACTTCGGCTTGAAGTACCCTGGTCTTTAGTACACCTACAGGAACAGACTTGTTCCACAAGTGTTTTAAAGAAACATATCTATAAGATACATACGTAAGAGTGTCTAAGGTTAGGACAAAAATTGAAAACACACTTTACCACGGTCTCCACATATCTAATGACCCCATTCTAGGGTTGTTATGGGAAAAATTTGGCTGCAGAACCTGTCTGGGAGGTGCAGCATCAACCTGGTTGAAAACCGACAGCGAGGGCAGCTGGAAGGAGTTTTTGGCAGCTTGCTTGTTCTCCGCAGGGTAGAGGCGCTCCTGTGCCGGGTTTGTACCTCGAGTGCTCCCCTTAGGGCTCAGGGGACTTTTTTGTGTCACGAGAGGCTGCTGAGATGGGCTCAAAGACCTCAGTGCTGCTTTGCAGGTGTCTTCACCAGACCTGGGCAAGGATTTCAGCAGGTGGTTCAAGAGGCGTGCCCCGAGGGTCTTGTCCATCCACTCGCAGGTGAGCAGGAGGTTGTGCACCTCGTGCATGCACTGGATGTACCCCGTGCTGTACCTCTGCTGGGCTTCCAGACCCACTTTGGAGTCAGCTGCGTTGGGGAGGAGACAAAGGGCAGTCGGTGAGAGCTGACCAGGGTGTTCCTGCTGGGGGCTTCCCGAGGGGTCACTGCTGGAGCCACTAGGTTTTACGAGAGGATGCTTCATTTGCGAGGAAAAGGTGAGCAGGGTGGGAGACCCCCTGCCCTGCTGCCTGCCACCAGGGCAAAACTACGCCAAAGAGCAGAAATCTGCTCTGGAAGGAGAGAACACCTTCCGTGGATTAACCAGTGCCCAGCTCCATCTCCCCATCTAGTGGAGAAAGCCAAACCCCAGCAGCAGCCTGGCCCTGCTTTGAAAGATGCTTGTGCCAGGCTGCCAGTGGGTCAAACCTGCTGGCACAGGGTAAGGGACTGGGCACAGGATAGGGCACAGCATAAGGGAGCGAGCACTCACCCATCATCTTGCTGCTCTGGATGTTCTGGAGGTGCTTCACTGTCATTTCCAGGATGTCTGCTTTTTCCAGTTTAGACTGCTGATAAGGAAAGAGCACAGCAGTTACAGGCGAAGAAGGGTTTGCACCATGCTCGGTTTCTCTAAAGATGAGGCATTTCCCCTGCCCCCCACCAAATCCAATTTGCCACCAGCAAAAGGACAGAAAGCAGCATAAAATGAGCACTTACATCCAGGTGAAATGCACCCACAACAGTCTCCTTCAGCTGGTCTAAGCAGTTATTGATCCTTTCCCTTCGCTTGCGCTCAATGAGGGGTTTCCTTAGCTGGCAAAGAAAAGGAGCAGGAAAAATTGCAGTTGATGTTTTTATTTCCTCTCCCCTCTGTAGTTCAGCAAGGCCAGAGACCCCCCCCTCCCCTGTGTGAAGCCAGCACGGGGTGACACAGTGCTCAGCAGGGACAAGGTGTGCATGCAGTGTGTGCCAGCTCCAGCCACGGCCTGTCCCTGAGAGAGCATCACCTCTCCATCCTCTCCCTTCCACTCCTTTTAAACACAGTTCACCCCATCAAATCAAAGGGAAGGCATAGAAAGGAAGCAGAAGAACACCAGCATGAGTTAAATTCAGAGGAAACATCTTTCTAAATGAGGAAAAGCGCTGTCCCCTTTCAGTGTCCTGGAAGCACCCCTCATTCTCGTGCCTGGTGCAGCAGTGCAGGGGACACCTACCTTCCTCTCCTCCTTGGTGCTGGCGACCTTGTGCGTGCCGGCGGTGGCCGCGGCCGTCATCCTCACGCAGGCAGCCGGCCCGGCTCCGGCAGGACGCGATGGCAAGGAGGCAGCGGCTCGCTCCCTCTGCAGATGGGCTCTTTGCTGCTCCGCTGCTCCTCGGCTCTATTTATAACCCCGAATTAGCATGTGAAAGGCAACTTTCCTTGGCGGGACTTCTTTTCCCACACGAGGGGTCGAGCCCGGAGGTTTGTGGCCATCAATCAAAGCTGACAGGTCACTGCTTCTTTTCAATGACCACGCCAGCCCCCCCAAACGGCGACAGATGTCCAGCCTCCGACGCTGGGCTTTGGAGGGATCTTTTGTTAGGGAAGAAGGGAAGGAAAACGGCGCGCTCTGAGCAGCTTGCACGGCTCCTCGTTCAATTTGCACAGATTCCCAGGGGGGAAACAATAGCCGGGAAGCGGTTGAGTTACACCTGGGAAAATGCCTTCAACTCATCTTTTTCTTCTCTATCTCCTTGAAGCGATGTCTATTTTTACCTGCTAACCTGACCCCAGCCATTTCACATCTTTGAAACAGCTTCTTAATTTAATAATAGAGTACTTCAGCTAGGAGTTCCTGCTCCCAGGGATTATTATTACAAGGAAATGATGATCGATTAAAAACTGTTGACAGCAGATACCCGTAGGAAGGTTGTTTCCATCACAGAAATCCTCTAGGGAAAACACGGGAACTTTATTTACCTCCTGGGAACCTGAATTATCTGTTGCACCTGGGTGGATGTAGGAAATATGTAACTCTTCTAGTTTTTGGCTGCTCTGTAGAATTTAATATTACATTTACAGGGTATTGAAGATGCAAACGAGCCTAGAGATGAGTTAGTCCTGTGAGAGCTTTACCTCTTTGATTTTTTCCCCCCATGCTGTGAGGCTTGGGTGGCTTTGTGAAGAAGGGGGTTTGTTTGCTCCTCTGGAATGCTGGTGCAGAAGAGGGGCTTTTGAGGAGGCTTGGTATGGGGTGAGAACACACTTTTATACTTTCTCACTTCTGTTTGGTTTGGGGGGAGAGTATGAAGGCGTTTTTCATGACCTTGCATTTGCTTTCTGACGGTTGCTTTGCTAATGAGCAGGATTTGGCAGCGTCCTGTTGAGCCCACAGGTGAAGCCCTTTGGATTGGTGTTGAATGTGTCACCTTATTGAAGTGGAGAGGAAGCAGCTGCAGTGGTTCAGAAGCACTGCAAGCCCTCCCGACCTGCCGGTGGGATTTCCCAGCTCCTGGGGTAGTGCTGTGGCTGCACAGCCCTTTGTCCCTGCAGGCCTGGGTGGGGATGTACCCCAGTGATAACAGCGAGGACATCACGTTGTCCCTTGCTCAAGCGCCGTGTGGGTGGGTGTGTGTTTGCTTGTGTGTCAATGCAAACATACCTGCAGCACGTCTGCACGCCCTGCTGCCTGGGCTCATCACCAAAACATGTCCCCAGACATGGAATCTGGCAGGCAGAGTCTGTTTGTCAGTCACATGCAGAGCTGGGGTGCAGTTTCTTGGTTTTATAAGTGCCCTACTTGGCAAGGGCCTGGGACGAGTTGGTGTGGCTGTTGTGCTGGGAGAGCACGGTTGGGAGGGGAAGGCTTATGACTTGTCCTTTGTGGCAGGTAAAGGGAGCAGGGATGGGATTCCTATCTCAGGTGTGTTGTCTTCAGAGACAGCAAAAGGAGATCTCACCACCCCATGCAGGAGCCCCTCACATCAGCCAGCCCCAGCTGCTCACCAGTGAACACTCGTTTGGTTTTCCAAGCTATTTCCAGTCCACCCAGGAAGTTCCTGGTATTAATACAAGGTGTAGCTGAAGTATCCATATTGCCACATGACTGCAGCAGCCTGGCGTGGAGGAGGCAGTGGGTGGGCTGGGGCAGGGGGCACAGAGCACACCTCTGGCTCTGGGCAGTTTTCTGGACATGCCTGCCCATCTCCCTCCACCAGCACCTTGTGCAGAAGGCAGCACCTTCCCGAGGTGCTCAGGGCAGCAGGGGGAAGCCTGAGATCACCTTAGCTCCTGGCCCAACTGAGCACGGCAGAGGTGTCAGCAAATTCAGAATTACCTACAAGCTCTGAAAAGCGTGTCCTGTGCCTGGTGGCACTGCTGCAGGGTGTGCTGTGTGCCCCCACGTTAGTGGCCCCGGCCAGCCCCCAGCAGCACCAGGAAAGATCTCTCAGGTGTCTGTAGTGGCAGCACCTCCTTCTTCACCCTCTCTCCCTTCCTTAGCCTTCACTCGGTGCTTCTGCCTGACCCTCCCTCCTGCCTCCTTTGTCCGGCGAGCTGCCACCGCGCTCTGGGGTGACAGGGCTGTTCCACGGGACCATGACGCGAGGTGGTGGCAAAGCGGTGGGTGCCGGGGGACAGCCGGGTGCGAGGGCAGGCCAAGAGCAGCGTGGTGACCCCGGGTGCCCTGCCACAGCCTGTGCCCAGCCCACGCAGGGCATCTGAGCCCCGGCCCGGCAGGGTGAGCCCCTCGGCCTGCCCACGGGCATCTGCTCCGGGTGAGCTCATTTCAAGGTTCATTTGTAAGACAGCACCGCCGTGAAAAAGAAGAGCAGCTTTTGCTGTAAACAGTTATTTTACACCTCTCAGTCACGGCAAAAGCCTTTATTTGGGAGGCGGGGGTGCGGGCGGGAGAGCTGCCCTGGCTGTGGGGAAGGCTGACATCTGTGCCGGGGATTGTAGGGACGCAACAGCCCAATGCAAATGAGCATTACGGGAGCTTTCTGCAAATTCCCGCTTTCCTTTTGCCTTGCCACTGCCAGGTTTCACTGAAAAGGGGATTCTCCTTTGTAAACAAAGCCTCTCTTTTTTCCTGGGCTTTCCAGAAAAGAAAAAAAAAAAAAAGGAAAAAAAAAAGGGAAGAGAAAGGGGTGAGCGCTGCTTAGAGTTTTCTTTTTTTGCTATTTGTCTACATTTCACACCCCGGAGAAAGAAAACAACTTTTAACATCTGTTCCTGCACTTTTTAAGAGGGAAAGAAAGGCTCTTGAAAAGGGGGAAAGTGTGGCAGATGTTGGCAGGTTCCCTCCGACGCAGATGTCTTGCTCCGAAGAAAACTTTCTTTGGGGACTGGCGGCCAGGGCTCCTCTTTGACTCGGGACACGCGACTGCCGGGAGAACGGAGGGACGTGGGAAAGCGCCGCCGAACAAAGGGGCTTATTCAAACAAACCTGAGAGCCGTGAACAATCTAATAACCAGCAGAGAAATGGTCAGCAGCCCCCGGCCCCGCCAGGGAGGGCTCCGGGGCAGCCGGTGGCCACGGGACGAGGGAATTTGACCGCGTCCCCAGGGCTGCGAGCGGAGTGTCCCTTCCTTGCCCCCTGCCTGCTCCCTCCGGGGCATCCAACACGCTGCTTTGGCCAGGGACCATCCTTCTTGAGGTGCTGAATGGTCTCGGCTGGTCTGCAGCCCTGGCTGCTCCACAGCAGCAGCAGAGGAGGTGGAGGGGAGGTACCTGCTGGGCAGCTGGGCTGTCCCACACACTGGCCAAGGCAACACCAGAGGAGGGACTGTGTGACAGCAAGGGTTATCTTTGATTAAGCTTTTGATTAGGATCAATTGAAATAGCCTTGTGAAAATGACTTTAGTAGGAGAAAGGATTTATTTTAATGGAAAGCAAAAATTTTGGAAGAACCTTTCATTCTCCTTCTTTCTGGCTGATCAAATAATTTAAAATAAGGTTTTGCCATGAAAGCTGGTAATATTTCAGCTTAGGCACTTCATAGGAAATGGGTGAGAAGCCCAGAGAGAAGGAAGCAGAGCCAAGAGAATTCACACAAGAAAGTAATTAATTCCAGTTTGATGTTAAAGCTGAGGGGGTCTGTGATTTTTCCTCTGATTCCTGCAATTTTTGTCCTGCTTCATCTCTGTCCCAGTCCATTTTCTCTGGGCTGGGCAGAGCAGAGCTGCTCCTGCCAGTGAAGCTGCCATGTGCCAGCACTGCTCTTCCTCTTCTCTGCTCAGGGCTGGAGGGGAAAGCCAGGTGAGCTGAGCAGTGTTGCCTTTTGGAGGCCAAGCACTGGGGCTAGGAGCCCAAAACCCTGCTGTGGCTGTCCCCTGTGTTTCTCCTGACACAGAGCCCTTCCTGCATGGCAGTCAGGAAGCTGAAGGCATCTTAGCTGGATGGAGGAGCTTCACAGTGCAGGAAGGATGCTGCATGTTACCAGAGACCCCTGCACCCGCCCAGGCTGGTCCCTCCTGCAGCTTGGTGATACTGTGGACACCAACTCAGAACCTGACAGGGCTATTAAGGCGGCCTGTGTAGCACAGTGGCAGCCCCAAGTCCAACCTAGGCCCTGGCTGGTTAATGAATGGCCTCGTTAACACAGCTCAGCCTTTTGCAGGGATGGATTTGCTGTGGGAAAGTGGGCGGAGAGCTGAGCAGGTGCGCCTGAGCACTGCTCAATCTGCAGTGTGGGTCACAGGAGGACTACTTGATCCCCCCTCCTTCCCAGACTGGGGATCATCCCGGCTGGATTTGCCCCCAGTTAAGAGACTGCTAGCGCCTGGTCTGAGGTGTCTCTGCAGGCTGGGGCTGGGACTGTGGGTGCCTGGCCCCAGGAGTGCTGGTGAGCCGTGTCAGAGGGAGGGAGAGGTGTCCTGCTCCAGGGGTCCTGCCCCATCCAGCAGCCCCAGCTGTCTGTGCGTTTGCTGGGGCAGCAGCGTTTATGTTTTTGTCAGCAGCTCTGCTTTTGGCACGGGCAGCGATGTGGGTTTTGGGAAGTGAGGAGCAAAGCGTGGGCCTGGCAGCGGGCACGGTAAGGCAGGGCAGTGGCTGCCACCAGCACGGGGAGTGGGCTGGCTCTGATGTACAACCACGGGGCATCCTCCCCTGTGCTCCCTCCCTCGGGTCGGGCTCCAGGCCCGCCTTGCCGTGAGCAAACACTCGCCAAGGAGAGGCTGTTTTACAGGCGCTTTACTCACTCTGGATAAAAGAGGGTTTTGTACGGCTTTTTCAGAAGGTCACTTCTGGCTCAAGGTTGAGGTTTTAGAATGAGGAGTAAAGCTCTCCTTCAAAACGTTTAAATCTGGATGTTTCTCAATAGCTGTAAACCCCAAGCAGTCCGTCCTGAAGCCCTGCTTCACCAGGGCTGTTTTGCTGCTGAAATGTTCCAGAGGGGAGGAACGTGAGGAGCAGCAGGATGTGCCAGAGCAGTGACTGGACGCGCCGGGTCCGGGAGGGTGCAGGCGGTGCCTGGGCGGGCAGGCTGGCTCCCGGCACACAGGCACCTCAACCGCAGTCTCCTGGGGATTACTCACTGCTGGATGGCCCGGGGGGACCAGGGCTACGTCTCCAGACTGGCCTCCGTTCAGGACGTTGTTCCTGCCGTGTCCCATCTCAGCCCGGTGCAGCAGGGTTTGCAGGAGAACCACGTGTCCTGCAGTCTGTCCAGGACAGGATCGTGTTGAAAATAAGTTGGTCAGAAAAGCTAAGGATGATTTCTTGGGGGTGTGGAGAAGAACATTTGCAAGCATCTGCTGTGTTGAGGAGAATGGGCTGAGGGCACAGCCCCGATGAGCAGACACCACCCACGATGGCATGTGGGTCCAAGAGCACCATCCCAGCTTGCAGAGAGGGAAGCTGTGGCTGTGCTGGGGAAGGCTGCCCCAGACACCCTTTGTGCTGGAATCCTTGGGGATGGAGTGACGCTCTCTGCACCAGGTCACTGGTTTTGGCAGAGGGCTGGGAGGCGATGGGTTTGTGGCTGGGTGAGCGCTGAGTGGTGAGCGGGGCAGAGACCCAGGGCATCTGGCAGATGAGTTTGATGTCTGTGGTGAGGGGTGGCCTGTCAAAGCCTGTGCAATTCACCCTGGTGTGGGCAGGGTAGGAGTGCAGCTGGAAGTTCACCTGCTTCTCCTGCTGCAGGTGGAGAGGGAGAGGTCATATGTGGCATGGGGCAGTCCTATATGAAGTATTTTCATCATAGAGAAAGTCCAGGTCCAAAAGTAGCACTGGACATTTGGAAATTCAGTTGACATCTCTAGATCCATCACCTTTACCGAGTGCACCAAACCTCTCTGGCCCCAGCTCAGCTTCCTGGGTACCAGCTGGCTCTACCATCTTTGGGAGTGAACTCCTGGGATAGGAAATAATTACAAGGCTGGTACCAGCTGAGTAATTCTCAGCTTTTCTTTTCACACACCCCCATCCAGCCTTCGTGTTAAGGATCAGCTGATGCTCTTGCCATTGCTCAAGCTGTCTCCTGCCTGGCAGGTTATCAGTGCTCTGGTCTCCACAGGAAATCTTATCTGCAGCTTCTCAGCCAGAATGCTTGAAACACAGCTCGTGGGCCAAAAGCACCTCATAGGAAGAAGAAAATCTGATAAGCTGTGTGGGTGGTGAGAGGCTGCAAGGGTTAGCCCCTTGCCTGTGCTGAATGGTGGTATGAGGGAGAAGATTCATGAAGAGAGTATAGGGGATTTCAAGGGACCATTCAAGGAGGATACTTGAACTTTCTTTATGCTGCATGCCTCGAGTTATTTCTTTCAGGAGGGCAGCCCTGGGTGTTCTCACACTGTGTGTGTGTGAGATGTTACCAGATGTCCCCTGATAACAAGCCTGAACTATGACGTAGCAAGTGCTTGGTTTATTCAGTAAGCTTCACTTTCACAGCAACATGGGTCCCTGACATCCCACACCTTGGAACCATGGGCTCAGCACCCTGTACCCCAGCCTTGCACACCCCATATTGCAGCCCCTGCACTTCCCCCACTGCCTGTTTCTTCTTAGCTTCTCTCTTCTTGAGGCTGCAGAGTGATCTGGGTTAAGTTTCATCTTTGTGAGAAAAATACCTCTTGTGTGAAGAAATGTGGCTTTTGTCCCAGCTTGGCCACAGCCAACACTTTCTTTTTATAGTACACATGTATACGTGCACTGTCACCACATCCTGACCCCCTGACACTGAACACCTTGTCAGCATGAATGAGGCAACCAGGCCAGCCATGGGCTGTGCTCTGCAGGAGGAGGGACCCATGGGTTGTCCTGGGCCCTGGATGGTTGGGCTGCTGCTGCAGGGGCAGCCGGACAGCCCATGGGGACACTGGGCTTCCCAGCACCATTCCCAACCTGCTGCTGCCCATTTCTGTTGCTGCAGGGCTGGGATTGCAGCACCTGAGGAAGTGGGGAAACACTCACTTGGGTGTTCTGCACTTTGTGGTTCTGTCTTGGCACAGCCTGTGCTGTGACAGTGGAAAACAGGAGGGTTTAGGAGGGAAAGGCATGACCTGTAGGGTCTCTGCTCTGTGTGAGCCAAGTCCATCCTGGATTGTATGAAAATCTCATTATGTTCTCAAAGCTTTTTTTTTCTTCCCATCTGTATTTTTGTAACTAATTTTTTTACCAATTAAAGCAAAAAGTTTTATATGGTTTTGGGTTTTTTTATGAATACTGTCTGGTTTAAACCACCTCTCCTCTTTAATTTACTTTTTTTCCTTCTTCAGATGTATTTAGGAGGCTCTCCTTCATTACAGGGATGAATATTTCTTATTCCTGTGGAGGAACCAAAAGGTGTAGGAAGTCCTGCTAGCTGTTGGGGCACAATCACTTGGGGGTAGGAAAACCATGGCCCTGACAGGATGAAGAGCAACCAAGAGCTGTAAGAAGGTGCGTGATGCTCCATGGGGTGGTCTGGGAAGAAGAAAAGCAGAATTTGCACTCATTTTGGCTTCTCCGTAATGAGGCCATGTAAAAAGAATAACAAAACCCCCACTGTCACAACCCTTTTCTTCTTTCTTGTTTATTTTTAACATTAGGAGCTGTGCCCTGGGTTTGCTCTGTCAAAAGGCAAAAGAGGCCATGAGACACAGTTCCCTGAGTTTTCCAGAAGAATACGTGACATCAGCTGGATGTCTTGTGTTTCAAAGGTGATGTTTCCTCCCCTCTCCCCGTTCCAGGTGCTTCTGAACACATATGTGCAGACAGCAATGCACTTTCACACCTGCACATGGACAATTTTCAGATCCAATTTTGTAGTCCTTTGCCAAAGCAGTGCCTGACTTTGAAGGTCAGGATGGCAGAGCTCTGGAGTCCTCTCCTCATTGGGAGCCAGGGGTCCCATCAGGAGAAGGAGGAGAGGCCCAGAAAAGCTTTGGAGAGTCTCAGGACAGGTCCTGTATGTATTTGCTGCTGGTGTCAAGTGATGTGACAAGGGCTCCTGTGCTACCTCAGCAGCTGAGCCCAAATCCAGCTGAAGAGCAGCACTAAGCCCATGCCTGTCACAGGTTTCTGCTGTAAGAGCTAATTAATGAGTTTCTGCAAAGCCCTTTGAAGGGGTAGAGGGGTAAGCAAGTGCATAGCAGCATTACCTAGAGACTGTGAGCTTCAGAGTTCAACAGGCGCTACTTAAATAAGAATTGAGTTAGTAACCCTGTAATTTCTTCAAAATGTAAAAGAAAAGGTAAAGCATGTAAAAAAAAAAAAATAACCCACCAGTCATTTTCAGCAGTCATGTTCACAGCCTTGTGTCTTTCTGCATGATCTGTGATTCATAGTGTACTTGTTTCCAGTTCTATTGAAAATTTTTAGCTCAGGAAATACATTCTATGACATTGCTGTTTTTCAGGGTGACTTCTGTTACTTCCTTTCATGTTTACCATGCTGATGGAAACGTAGTTTTGGCTTTAATGGTAGATCCTCCCTTGAATGGATGCTGTGCTTTATAGATAACTTTCAATTGTTCCACAGTAATAAAAAGTATATTAAAACAACTTGCTCTCCAGGAAAGGAACTTGCAACAGATTTTTTCCTATGATTCTTCTGGCAATTATTTTTCTTTTCTGACAATATTTACATGCAAACATTTAGTTTTTGTGGTTTGCTATAATGTTTTTAAAATGTGTTATAATTCTGAAATGGAACCTTGAATTGAGGATAAATCATAGAATCCCTGTGAAGAAAGAAACCCAAACTGATACTGAAGACGATGATATTTATTTGTGTGTTCTACTGTAAATAGGATTTTGGGGGTGTGAGTCTGCTCATTATGTATTAATCGAATGAACTGAAAGGTAAAAAAAAATACTCACCCACAGATATTTCTTTGAGTAACGTTTCAAAAGTCTGCAGGGAATGTCTCCAGGCAGTAACAGTTGAAACACAGTTTCAGGAAATGTCACAGGCACTTGTGAAACCTGGTGATTAAATTCAGCCACTGCAGCTTGGTTCAAAGTCCATGGAAAGACTCAGGATGCTTGCTCTGCCAAACTTTAAACAGAAGCCATTCTGCATAACTGCAGTTGTCCCTACTTCTAGTATTTCCTCCCCAAAGTCTTTTCCCTGAAACACCTTGTCAGGAACCAGGAACACAGGCTGTGGTCTGTGAATCACACCGGTCCATGCCCAGTTAAAACACTAACTGGGTGTTGGTTCTGTTCTTCCCTCCTTGTGTGTTTGTCCAGACAGCTGGCAAGATGATTCAGATAATTTTTTGAGATGATCTGTGTTGTACCTTTTCAGATGGCCATGTAGGTGGCAGAGCCCCTCCATCCCATGGTGTGGCAAGGGGTGACACGTCCACAGCACAGGGAGTTATTTCTAGGCTCCCTGCCCTCTCCTGCCACAGCTTTAACTCTGTACAAATGGGGTTCCTGCTGGGGAGGTCTCACATGTCACACTGCCAGTAAAACTCTGGGCTGTGGGCATTGACATCCAAAAGTGTGTGGCTGGCTGCAAGAGCTGGGGGGACGCTGTGTGGGACACAATGAGAGGCACTTGGGCACTGCTGCCACAGCAGGAGAGTGAGGGACAGGAGGAAGTGCCCTATGAAGGGAAAGGGCACGTGTGTCCCATGGAAATGAGAAGATAAAGCAGGCAATGGGTTATAGGGCCCTGGAGAGCTGCCATGGCATTCCAGGTGGGAACGGGCGTTCTGCTCAAGGTAAGGCCTGAAGGAAGAAAAGAGGGGAGCAAAACGGAGCTGCTTGAAGGAGGATTCATTTCACAGGCTGACATATTGTTTTTCCCCAGTTTTGCCATTCTTTGATGTGGGATGGTGATGAGAGGAGCTAGAGCTGAGCTGCAGGGCTCCCTGGGCCTCCCACCAGCAGCACAAAGCCCCAGGATCCCGTTCAGATCTGTCCCTCCTCAGCAAAGCACCTGCATGCTTGCCTTTCTAAATACCATTTTTTTTCCCAGTGAAGTAACTTGGATTTTTTTAATGTTCACTCAGTTCCCAATTTGCAAGGATTAATTAATTCACAATGGATCTCTCAGTCGTGGCTGTGAATTAGCAAATCGTTAGTGTGCTAAGAGCTCTCTCACATGCTGTATTTAATTCCTGCTTCTAAGAGCTTAGAAAAATCATGCTCTCTCTGCTCAGGGATTTCTCTGCAGTGTGCAGGCATGGTATTTGCACTGAACTCATTTCTTGCATGATCTTTTTTCCAATGGGTCATTTATAAAGCAGTAGTGTCTATTTTCCAGGAAATGGTGTTGAATCTCTGCACCAGCACTTGCCTTTAACTCTTTCTTCTCTCTGTTCAGTACCCTGAATCTTATATGTTTAAACTTAAATGGCTTTAGCCTAAGTATGGGTAAACAGTTTGAACTCAGACTTACAAACCCTTTCCGTGTGGGCTTTGAAATCAACTATTCCCAGCTCACAAGTGGGATATATGAGCTGCCAACGTTTTGCTGACTGCATGCTGTGGGTCCAGGTGACCATCGAGATCCTGTCACCTCACATGACCCACACCTGCTTCAGGTCCAGTGCTGCTGCATCTCTTACATCTTTACATAACAGCAAGTATATATTTGAGGGATAGTAGCAAGTATTTATTAATATATAATATACACAGACATATATATATAATATAATATATAATATACACAGACACTTGTTTACACCCCCATGTCCTGTCCTGTGAGGTGCTGAGCCTGGCAGGGTTGGCTGGGGCAGCAACCCCCATGGCACCAGCATGCTGCCAGGCTGGACCTGGAGCCTGTGGTGCCTGTCCAGGGACTTATCCCTGTGCAGCCAGTGCTGCTGCAGCCGCCCAGTTCCACTGCCCAGTGCCTGCCCCTCTGTGCTCCCATGCTGTGAATGCAGGGATAGCTGCAAGGGTGGTCAGACACATTTTTCCATGTCCCAGCTGCAGCACACAGCTGATGAAGCAGGTGGGTTCAAGAAGCCCCCCAAGAGGTCAAGAGGCAGCTCTGCCCACCAACATGTGGAGTTCACCAACAAGGGAGCTGTGACATGTGGGGTTGACAGCAGCAGCACACTGCTGCAGGGAAACATTACAGCATCGAAAAGCCCAACCCAAACCCTCCCCAGTAACGTGACAAGGAAGTGCAGCAAAGGGATGTGGAGACATGTAATCAAAAAGAAGCTGAAGACAGAAGCTGTTGGCTCATGAGAAGCTCACGTACCTTTTAGGAAAGCAGGTCCCCTGCTTCCATGCATTGCTGCATGTCAGTATTGCATCAGACCTGCTGGGGCAAGGCTTCATCAAGGCTTGTGAGAAATTCATGATTTGTTCCATTAGAAATGTACTTTCTGCTTTAAAGGTTGTATTATACCACACTAATGGACAGTATCAACTTGATCTGTGCTGGGAGAGTTGTGGGCTTTTCTCCATCCAGGCTAATTTGCATTTGTCACAGTGACAATAATAGATGACTATTATGTACAGGCACACAAAACCAGTCTGGAGTCCTTCCATGCCATGATGGGGACTGCAGAAAACCTCCAGACAACCTCCAGACTGTAATTCACCAGCACCTGATGCATCAAGACAATCAGCCCATGTCCAAGGCACGATGCCAAGTTCCAACTCCACACTGAAGCCCTGAGGGTCACGGCAGGGCAAAGAAGTTTTGTGACATAACAGATAGTGTCAAGGGTCTGCAGGAGCACAGGGCAGATAAAAATGATAAAAAGAATAATAAATACAAGCAACAAATGAATAAATACCAACTAATAAAATTTAAATCATGATTTAAAAGACTGTTAACTACTAATAAAGAATAAAGGAATACGTTACACCTCGAGTTCTGTGTGTGGGTTTGGGCCCCTCACTTTAAAAAGGACATTCAGGTGCTGGAATGTGTCCAGCAAACGACAACAAGACTTGTGAGAGGTTTAGGAAACTTGTGTTATGAGGCGTGGCTGAGGGAGCTGGGGTTGTTTGGTCTTGGGGAGACTCAAGAGGGACCTCATTGCTCTGTACAGCTCCCTGGCAGGAGGTTGTAGTGAGATGGGGCTGGGCTCTCCTGCCATGTCTGCAGTGAGAGAGAGGACCAGAGGAAATGGCTTTAAGCTGAGAAAGGAGATTCAGATTAAGTATTAGAAACAAATTTTTTGCTGTTCAGGAGGTCAGGCACTGGAACAGGTTGCCCAGGGAGCTGGTGGAGTCACCACCCCTGGAGGTGCTCAAGAGGTGTCTAGACCTGGTGCTAGGTGATGCGGTTTAGTGGCTTAGGGGTACAGTGGCAGTGCTGGGGCGGTGGTTGGACTGGATGATCTTAAAGTTCTCTTCCAACCCTGGTGACTGTGTGACTCTAATATGATAAACAGCACCAGTGATGAGCAATAAAGTGAGGAAATAACGAACACGCGGGGAGGGCTCCAGGCCGCTCGGCGTGGGCGGCGCCCTCGGTCCTCCGCGCCGGCAGGGGGCGCTGTCGGGCGGGCGCGGGCGGAAGCGTGGTCGGGGAGGGACGGGCCGGTGCGACGCCGCGGAGCGCGGGGCGGGGGGGACGGGCCGGGCAGCCGGGGCCGTGCCGCCTCTGCCGCAGCCGCAGCGCCGGAGCCGAGAGCCGCCGCGGGCGGGCGGAGCCCGCCGGACGCACAGGTACCGAGGAAACCGGGGGTGCGAGGGGCGAGGGCTGCGGGCATTGTCCGGCGCGGGGCCGGGCCGTGCCCTGCGGGCAGCGCGGCCCGGCCGGTGCCCGCCGCGTTCCGGGCCCGTTTCTCCGCTCGGCGTCGGGAGGCACCGGCCGAGTCCCGCCGGCCCGGGCAGAGGGCAGGTCCGGGATCGCTGCCGCCGCTCCGGGGGTGCCGTGCGGCACGGCCGGGCAGCCCGAGTGGAAGGGCACGGCCGGGGCTGCGCTTCCCGTGCGGCAGCGCCCCGCTCCCCGAGCTCCTCGAACGCCGAGCCCGGGCAACGATCAACGTAGAGCCGCGCACGGCTCGCCCCGCAGCGAACCGCAGCGCCCGAGCCGCTCCCGAGGAGGCAGCGCTGTCCCGGCGAGCGGGCCGGGGCCGCTCCCGGCGCCCAGCGCTCTTTGTTCGGGCCTTGCTGCGGAGCGGCCGGAGGTGCGGAGCCGGCACTGCCCTACGCGGCCTCTCGGGGTCCGGGCTGAGGCCTCTTCCTACAATTGTTCTTCCTGTTGCAGCCCCGATAGGCCTCCGCAGCGGTGGCTGTGCGTGAGCGCTGCCGAGAGCCTGCTTCCTTCGCGGGCTGCCCCGCAGATAGCTAACACAGCATGAGCTCTCTGTTCTGGAGAAAAAGTTTTGTCATTGGTTTTTTTCGTGCAAATCCGTGGAATGCTACTGGTTCTGAAGCTAGGGTGTATCCGGTTTTGGTGTTTTAAAAATTTTTAAAATTTTTATTTTTGGTGAGGGATGATGTAGGTGCCCAGGATTTATTTAAAACCTATATGCTGTCTTGTGGGAATGGTGTGATTTCATTTGCATGATGAGTCAAAGATTAAATTACATGACCTAGGCTCTTCAGTTTCAGTGAGGCAAATAACAATGCGTGGAAGAACAGTTTCAGTGTAGATCAGAAATGAAATTTGATTAACATCGAAATGTTGTAAAGTTTTGCCAGCATGTGGGATATTTTAAACTTACCTGTCAGAAACTCTTAATTCAAGACCCTTAGCAGTGTGGTTCATCAGGAAGTGTGTCTTCCTTTTTAACACCGAAAGCTCATGTAGTCAGAGGAAATATAACATCCTGAGTTTGCACCTTGGTATCAAAGCTTTTAAATAATAGATTTTTGCTATTTAAAACACTGTGTACCTTTAATTAATAGCTATTACCTAATACCAGTTGATGTGGCATGTGCCTTAACTGCAGAGGGAAAAAATGGCCAAGAAATATTTTGGGAAGTAGAATAAGTGTAGTACCTCTTCTGAGCTCAGAAATAACTTGATTTTTTTGTTTGTTTGTTTTCAGTTGTCCTGTAAAAATTGGCAGCTTATCTGATCTGTAAGTGGCTTAATGGTGTCTTGGTAGGTTTCTGTCTGCCATGGACTCACTGTTGTAAGAATATTGTATTTCACAGTAGGTTCATGGTTTTCCTGTGGTGTGAGAAGCTACTGGGTCAGCCAGCTAGGATATACTTGGCTTAAATTTGTTTGTATTGAATGTGGATCTCAGTTGTAGTGTGATATACCTGTCGTTGGGGCTTTTCTTGGTGAGAAGGAAGTACCTTGGGGTAGGAGGAAGTCATGTCTGGTGGTGTTGGGACCAAACAGCATAAAGTCTTAGAATGTGAGTTTGTACATATGGACTAGCATGCTGCTGAATGTTTCTGAATGCTGATAGCATTGATTTTTTTTCTCTTAAGTTTGCTCTCTATTGACACAGAGTTCTGAAATTTTGATGTGTTCTGTGTGTGTTTAATGCCCGGTTGTAGGTGGGGGGATTATAAAACAAGATTAATATTTTTAAAAATACATGCATTTACAAATAAAGGAGACTAAATATAAGCAGCAGTTGAGTAATACTTTGTGACAGTATGTCTTTGAGAGATAATTATGCTCTTTGGGTATTATCAAGCCCAGACAAATGTATATTCCCAGTGGGGTGTGATAATATTAAAACTACACCTCTTGGAATTCCTTGATTGGTTTATTCAGGAGGGAATGGTATCTATTTTGCATTCTATCGTGGAAGCTAATCTAGCTCTCATTAATTAATGGCTGGTATTTGAATGAGACTTGACTGTTGCCCTGTATGTACTGCACTTCCTAGGGTCTTTTATGGCGCTTGGTGAATATGAGAATTACTGGCCTGTGTCTTCTCTTCTGAATAATTCCTTTGTTGAGTTTTTGCAGATTTTTTACATGACTTGTTTGCAGCCCAATTTTTGTGTAAAATACTTCTGAGAGCTGATAATCTCTGTATGCACTTTAGAAGCTTTAGACACTTGCTAAAATAATGATTTTTTGGGTAGAGTTTCAGAAAAGTGCTCTAATAGCTGGTGCTGTTTTGAAGCAGGGGGCAGGAAGAATTCCCTTCTGGCCTTTTGAATTCCCTTCTGGCCCTGCTTTTCTGTACTTGTGACACTTTGTAATATGGTTTAATTACAAGAGCAACTATTAAAGTATGATTATCTTTGTCTAATTGGAGGCATCTTGCAGTTACCTATCAAAAATAAGATTTGACTCATCTGCTCCTTCAAAATTAATAGTTCCACAACAGCCTGCAGCTATTTATGTAAATAGTGTGCAAAGGAAAAATATGAGTTGAATATTTTTCAGATATTGTAATTTCTCCATTGTAGAGTTGAAATGTTGTATATTTAATTCTCTCTTTGCCCATGTTTTCTCTCAATACCATGCTTCTGGCACCACAAAGTGCAGAGGTGTGAGCCAGAAGGAAGCTGAATGTCTGCAATGAGAAGGTGAAACTTTATGCTGAGATCTCTCCCTACCCCTGAAGTGCAAACACAAAGGTTAAATTAGAAGATGAGGCTGTCTTGAATTATTTTAAAGGACTTGAGCTGGGCTGTTAAATGCACTATCAGGAGTACCTAAGGCTTAAACTGGTGTCATGTGAGTTTGGTCTTTCTTTAGCCTGAGCAGATTTATGTGCTTTCCTTATTGCACCTTGTGATAAAATAACACATTCATTTGCCCCTGTTTAAATGCTCCTTATAAAGGCTTGTATTCAGGACTGATCCAAACTGGAAGCAGCCAAAATTCTGTGTGTTTACAGGAATAACTGTGGTCATTCCTCAACAGCCTTCATGGCCTCTTTTTTTCAGACAGTGTTAATTTAGGAAGTCAATTGCTTAGGTTTAAATAAACAACTGCAATTTGCTTTCTAACTCCCTTGGTCTGAGTATTCTAGCTATGCTTGATATAATCAAAAGACACTGCAAAAAGTTCCTGACTGTTGATTTCAAATTCACTAAAAGGAAGCAAATATTAAGCCTGTCCACAAAGGCATGAAATTCTGGGGGATATTGCTGAATGTTCTAGCTAATCTTTCTGTTTATTGAAAATTCCAAGTTCCTTTCTAAGATCTGTCTGCTCTGTAATCCTTCCCTCCCCTTAAAACACTCAGAGAATTCATCACCAAAAAGTTAAATATAGCAAGACAGTTCAAAAATTGGCAAGTTATAATTAGTCAAGAATTGTAGTATTAGTGTAAGATGTTTTTCTAAGTTCACAAACATCTTTGGATGACGATATTTATGAGTTACTACTTAGATGTTAAAAACGTTGGATGTTTTAAAACATTCAGGTATACTGCCAAGTGTGGGAAATGGCTGCATCAGTGAGAAGTGACTCTGTGCTGCTTTTGATCCTTGCCCTGTTGCATATTTTTTAAGTCAGTCTTTATTGAAAACAAATTGTTTTTTCCTACTAAGAGAATGTAACTATAAGTTTAACTGCAAACCCTGCAAGATTTGAAACATGAGACTTAAAAATAGCTAAGATAGAACTTGGCTATAAATTAAATTAGAATTAATTTGTCAGCTTTTCAGGGAGTTGAATGTATGCAACTGTGAGAACAGTGCTTGTGTTCAGTCACTCGTGTGAAATGCCATATCTCCTTTGAAGTTTATCTGTGCTAGAACACAGAATGAAAAAAATTGAGAAGTGTTTCCAGAAAAGTGGAATGTGTAATCTTTTTCTAGCTGCCCAGACAGATAGCTTGACATCTAACCCTTTCTGAGAAGTTTTCATTGTTTTATTTATTGGCATTTGAGTAAAGCATGGCAGGGCATAGAAATAGGAGGAAAGAAAGCACAGAGTGTTGCAGAAGGTCCCTCTGATGCCCCAGCCAGCTCTTGCATCCAGACTGTGCAACTTTCTCTGTCATTTTCTCTTTACTTTCCTGGCCAAGAGTACACCTGGGAAAACTCCCATGAATGGATATGTTTTTCCAAATATTCATTCAGTGGCACACCAGCTTCTCAGCTCATCTGTTGAGAAGCTCGCTTTGAAAAAAAAGTCCGCAGACACTGAGTTATCAGTGACACCTTGTATGGAGTGGTAGATGTGTGTGCTGATCACACACATTCAGAGCATCCTGCTGCAGTGGAGGCTCTGAGCTCTTCTCTGGGTAAGCAGTTTCAGGAGATTTTGCTACAGTTGTAGAAATGAGGCAAAAGTTATTTGTGTTGCAGTATTTTACTTTTGACTGTTACATGTGAAGTTACTGCTCTGGTAGATGATACTCCTTTTACTAGATGTCAGAACATTTTTTTTGTTTGTTGGATGTGTTGTAATGGTTTATAAAATTAACCACCACGTAACATGATGACTTGATTGAATATCATGTATAGAGAAAGAATAAGTAAAAGCATAGTCTGTTCAGAGAGATGTAAAATTTTAGCAAAGAAAATGTGGAGGGTTTTATTCTAAAAGAGACCTTAGTGATGCAGACATGCGCTGCGTGTAACACAGGGATGCCTGAGAAGTCTCTCCCACACAGCTCATGAATGCATGGTTCTTCTAACCTGTCACACCTGCTATTCAAGTCCTAAGTTTCTTCTGACTGGAGTTTGGTAGTGATGGAGAAACTTCTCAGGAGACTTTTTTTAAAGAGATACCTTGGAGGAGGTCACTTAAGGCACAGTTCTTGGTAAAGACTTTGTGCATACTTGGTACTATATTAGACAAATGTTGAGAAAGCAAAGTGAACCTCTCAAAAATTAGCAAATACCCAGAACCTGAGTTTGCTTTTACTGATTTGGTACAGAAAGTTTATGTGATTGTTTCCATTTTTTTTCAGCTCAGTGCACATGCATCCTTTGCACGCACTTGTTTAGTTGCTGTGTCTCTTGCTTTACTGCATAAAACTCAGTTATCAGAAGACAGGAGGATCCAGGTCCTTGGGGGTTTTTCTTTGATTCACAGATACTAATGACAGTGTGTTTTAGTGTTCTTCAGCAGTATGATGCTTATTCCCCTTTTTTCAGGGAATGATGCTTAAGCACAGAGAATTTCCTCTTCTCTTTAAGTGTGTGATGTTGTGTGTGTTGTCTGGTGGAGCACCTGATAAACACACACTTCCCAGACTTTTTCCAGTGACACCCATTTGTGATGTGAAATTCAGTTTCCTAAACACAGATACCTAGTTTTACTTTAGATACTGCAAGGCACCTGCCCTGGACAGCTAGGAGATTTGTAATTTTCTGAAAGGGCTGTTGGAGATCAGCTGTGCTGTTCCAGTGCATTCGCAGTGACATTTGTCATCCAGGCACCTGAACTGATGCTGTGATCTTGGTTGTTAGCCTTGGAATCTCATTCTGGGCTTCCAGAAGAGGATGAGCACTCAAGCACTCACCACGTTAGGCACCTGGGTTATATGTTGCCTAATGAGAAAGGAAGATTTGGGATAGAATTCTTCTGCCTGAGGCAGTACTTGGGAGTCTTGTCTGAGGGACCTGGTTTTGCTGTTACCTGCCTTGTTGCCTGCTTTCCATCTTTAAAAAAGTTCCTATGGAAATTCTGCCTTTTTTGTAGTCTGGTATAGTTTGTCAGTGGAATGAATGAAAACTTCTCTTAAAAAGAGTACAGCTGAGGAAAACTAAAAAAATCAAGATAATTGGAAAACCTTAAATCTTGGAAGTGTTGGGTGTTGGACTTGAGGGTTCAGATGTGAACCTGAGAAGTTCAGGTTGTCTTAAAATGTGATTGAAAGCAAAGACAAGCTCCAGTCAGGGCAAATAGTCTTTTTTCCATGAATTACAGGAGTAACGATTGAGAGCAAAGGCAGCTTCTTGAAAATAGTCTATGTTGGCTAAACAAGTGCTGTTCTGGAGGTGATTATTTAGCTTTGTAATCTCTAAGAAAAGCAGTAGATTGACTCATCAGAATTGACTAACATAGTTCCGTTTTATGTCTGTAATTGACATTGAGCAATATCCAAACTCTACTAACTCTGTAATAGGGTGGAGCTGGAGTAAACAGTTTTTCTCTCAGGAGCTGCATCCATTCACAGAACATTTTGGACAGAGTCCTGGCATAGCTGTGCTGTCTGACTGGTGTTACCCTTAACTCATGTTATGGTGACAAATTTAATATCATTAGATCCAGAAGAGCTCTTCATTACAAGGTTATGGAATATTTTCCGCAAAAGTCACAAAAACTTCAGGGTATTTGTGTGTGATGACAAACTTATGAATGTATTTAAGTTTTAAATTCTGTGAGAGAATTACATATCAATTTTCTTCATTTTTTTTTAACCTAGAAAAACCAAAGACCCTTCAACTCCCCAGCTTCTTAATTTGTGTTTGTAGTTTCTTAATTTGTGTTTGTAGTTATTCCTTCCTACCTGTATATACATTCTTTTTTCTCTCTGAAAGAGAAATAAACTGTTTAGTGAGCTTTAATTCTTGTCTGGGAACTTATATACGTATATGTCTGTGTTGATATGTAAAAAATAAAAAATGTTAACGGCCATGTAGGCCTGGATTTATAGTTTACATCCAACAGAGATGGATTAGTTTCTTGCTTTAAGGCTGACCATGCAGGGCTCTTTGCTTCCCTTAGGAATCGCACTGGATAAGGTCTCCGAGTTGGAGTGGAGTCTGAAGAGTAGTTCTGCTCTCCCTTTAGCACTGACAGTGTTTATGCAGGTTGAGGACTTAACAGTATCAAATCTAGGAAGAAATGTCAAATCTGTGTTTCAGAAGTAGCTGTTCTTGAGCTCTTTAGCAAACAAGGAGAACCAACGATTGTTGGCCAGAAATGCAGAAGCTTTTCTCTCTAAATAGGCTATTTTTAATGTTCAGAATTACTAACAGGCCTTGAGAAATGCTAGTAAGTACAACAGAAGGTTCTGCACCTTGTCACTTGTATTCATTATGGTACTCTGACTTTCAGTGTTGTTTCAGGTATTGATGCTTCTGCGATTTATACTAAAACTCAGAAAATCCAGACTTGGAGCAAGTCCCTAAATTAGATAACCAAGCTAAATTAATTTTAAAAGGACTGTGAAGGGAAAATAAAAATCTGTATTTTAGGAGCTAAAAGGGATAGTTTAAAAATCCATAAAGTCTTTCACACTTTATTTTGTTGGACTTAGTAGAGAAGAATTATTTTAATAGATTTTAATACATCCAAATTCTGTGAAATCCCATTATTTACTTCTGTTTCTAATGGATGGTTAGTCAGATTCCAAAATTGTCACTGTATGCCTTATATTTTTGTAATTTTCAGAGAATGTAAAGGTTCCATTACAGTTTATGGGCTGCATCACAACCAGGGCAGCAGGGCGAGGGAGGGAATTCTCTGCCTCTGCTCTGCACTCGTGAGACCCCAGCTGCAGTGCTGCATCCAGCTCTGGGCCCCCCAACATGAGAAGGATGTGGACACCTGCTGGGGAGAATTCAGAGGAGGACACAAGATGGTCAGAGGGTGGTGTACATCTCCTGTGAGGACAGGCAGAGAGCTGGGGATGTTTATTTGGGGGCACCTCATGTCTGGGTGTGTCTAGTGCTCAAAGCCAGGTTGGATGGGGCTCAGTGCAACCTGGGCTAGTCCCTTCCAACCCAAACAATTTTGTGATTCTGTTGTTGTAGAATTCATAACCAGTGGAACATTTTGACTGCAGTCAGAGCTTTAGCTTACAGTATTAAACCAGACTGATGAAAGCATAACCTTACTTTCTTCTTAAATTTAGCATTTTCCCAATGTGTTGATTAGTTTTAGTGTTAAAAATGGAACTGCAGTATAGATTTTTTTGAGACTTATGGGTTCTTTTGGCTCACTGTTGCAATTAAAAGAAATATTTTAGCGTAGAAAAGAGGTTTTCTAAAAAAAAAAGTTTAATAACTTTGGAGTTTACTGAGGATGTGAATTTTGATTTCTGGACTGTTTGATCGTTTGATTTAAGAGCTCTTGTTTGATTGAAGCCTCTTAGTGATATAGAAAGTGATGACATTGTACTGCTGTAAACTCCTATTTAAATAATTTTTATAATCCCTAATTAAATAAAATTACGTTAAGCTGATGCACCAATTAATAATTTTAAGTCTTGTGGGGCTTTGTTTAGTTTTTCTGCATAGCCCTAAGGATACTGACCTAACTGAAGTAAGTAAAAATGCACAGTGTTAGGAGTATAGGCATCAGCTAGGGTGCACGTATTTCCACCTGAGCTTGGTGTCAGCCCTTTAGAAGACCTACTGTTCTTCAGAATGTTTTTTCATGCATTTCAGATATGATATGTGATCATTCCTTAGGTAAACTTGTAGAGATGGAATCTTCTATTGTAGTGTTCAAGTTTCTCTTAGTAGCATTGCACAGTAATTGCATTAGAGGAAAACTGGGAGCTCCTGTTTTAGTATTGTGAAACATTTCAGTAGTTCCCTTTTCGAGTCCAGCTCTTCTTATCAGACTAGATGAGGGAACTGTCCCTCTGAGGTGCTTCCCACCATGTTAGTTGACCTAATATTAGTCACATCTTGGTGCAGACCTTGTTTCTCACTTGCTCTCTGTGGGCAGGTAGCTCTCAGCCAGCTCTTCATTTGTGGGCCTGTCCGTGTGTTTCAGGAGAGTTGCTGACTCCTCTACAGGATATCAACAGTGCTGGTTTTGGTTGCATTTCGTGAACCCTCAGGGCTCTTCTGCCTTGGAGAGTCATAGCTTCAACAGCTATTGCAAGTTGCCTTGAAGCCAAATCAGTTGGGAAGTCTCTGTTTTGGAAAGATATCTTTCTGCTGTGGTGCTCCCCCCAGCTTCCTTTTTCTTTAAATGCAAAAATGCTTTTTTAAAGTTCTGGTCAACTTGTCTTAGACTAGCAAGCAGGAACTATAGGGTATTATCTTCTGAGTTTTGGCTGGAATAAATTTAAATGTTAAACTTTCTATGAAGATTTTCAACCTGCCTGTCCCAAGGTTGTTATTTTCTTATATTTGTTACTCTGATGGAAGCAGAGAAATTTGCTTAGTGTGATGGGGGTCTACCTGGAAACAGAACTCAAGTGTCCCCAAAAAGAGAAAAGGCAGATGAAAGGTAGCACGTATCAGCATACCTGATAGATCATCACAGACATCTGACACATTGTCTATATTGTTTTCATTTAATATACAGTAACTTTAAGTGACTGAAACTCTCAGGTGACGTCAGGAGGGGAAAGGATTTTGACTCGGGTTTCTCAGGAATATCTGGCTTTTCAGAGTGTGTATGCTGAAGTGTCCTGCTGTAACATAGAGCTTTGGGCTGGTGTCTTGTGAGTCATCAGAAGAACTCTTCCTTAAGTTGCCATGGCAAGAGCTTGAGCACATTTTGGGAGCAATCTAGATCATTCACCCTTTTTAATTCCTGTGCTGCAGAGCATTTCTTAACATGGGGTTCACGGTTAAGCTCAAACTTTTCTGCCTCTGCCTCAAAATATACAAAAGGGAGACACAAAGGCATGGTGTTAAATGTTATGACTCTCACCTCATCTCTCCTGAAGGTTTGTGACTTGGATAGTTCTCCTAACCCTGGAATATATCATCTCTGCCCTTAAATATATCTTTCTATGCTCTGTGATCTGCCTTGCCCCAAAGGAACACACCTATCTTGGCAGTTGAGATGTGGTGTGATTTATGTATTAGGAATTTAATCCGTTAGTGACTTTGGAGATTTAGACCAAACATTTGAACTGGCAGAATAAAGAGAGGTGATTTAGGGGAACTTTGTAAAGGACACTTTTTTACAGCCATTTTAGGTATATTGTGATGTTGTAATTATTTATATGAAATTTCTGTATTGCCTGGGCTGATTCTTTTCTTGGGAGAACAGAGTGACTTATTCTTTAAGGTCTGGGGGTTTTTGCTTGCTTGTTTATTATCTTGGCACAAAATTTGATCATCAGTTCAGTAACGGTCTGTCATTTACTTTAAAAGGGAGATAATTTTGTCACAGAATCATTGAATGATTTAAGTTGGGAAGGACCTTAAAGACTATCCAGCTCCAGCCCCCTGCCATGGACAGGGACACCTTTCACTAGACCAGGTTGCTCAAAGCCCCATCCAGCCTGGCCTTGGGCACCTCCAGGGGTGGGGCAGCCACAGCTTCTCTGGGCAGCATGTGCCAGGGCCTCACCACCCTCACAGGGAAGAACTAATTCCAAATATCTAATCTAACCCTGACTGCTTTCAATTTAAAGCCATTCCCCTTTATCAAAAGCCTCTCTCCAGCTCTCTTGTTGCCCCTTTGGGGACTGGAAGGGGCTTTAAGGTCTCCCCAGAGCCTTCTCTTCTCCATGCTGAGCAACCCCAGCTCTCTCAGCTTGTCTCTGTTGCAGAGGTGCTCCAGCCATGTGATCACCTTTATGGCCTCCTCAGAACTTGCTTCAGCAGGTCCATGTTCTTCATATGCTGGGGGCTCCAGAGCTGGGTGCAGCACTGCAGGTGGGGTCTCACCAGGGTGGAGTAGAGGGGCAGAATCCCCTCCCTCACCCTGCTGGTCACGCTGCTTGTGATGCAGCCCAGGACATGGCTGGCTGGGCCACGGTGGCTTTCTGGGCAACAGTGCACATTGTCATGTCATGTTGAGCTCATCATCAATCATCACCCCGAGTCCTTCTGGGCAAGGATGCTCTCAATCCATTCTCTACCCAGACTGTATTTGTGCTCAGGATTGCCCTGTCCCACATGCAGGACCTTGCAGTTGGCCTTATTGAGCTTCACAAGGTTCGCATGGGCTCACCTCTCAAGCTTGTCCAGACTGCTTGTCCAGATGCTGGAGGGCATCCCTCCCCTCCAGTGTGTTGGCTGCACCACACAGCCTGATGTGCTCAGCAGCCCTTGCTGAGAGTGTGCTCAATCCCACTGTCTGTGTTGCTGACAAACAGCTGAACAGTGCCCAGTCCAGTTGTGACCCCTGAGGAACACCACTCGTAGTGGGGGATAATACAGTATCAAAGTGTTGTCTCTTTCCTGAGCCCCTGACGGTTTTGTTCAGGCTGGACATCAGCCAGCTGCTTCTCATAACTTTGTTTCTTGCAAACATTCTGGTGTCTTAGTAGCAATGACATGTGTATCGGAGTATGGCAGATGTGTTGTGGCCTGTAGTGCATTGATTTTTTTTTTTCTTTAGTCTTTCAAATGATGCCCATGAAATTAATTCTTGATCTTGAGTAGTTAAGGGAAAAATTTCTCCTGGCTAGCCTCTGACTTTGCTGTTCTTTGTGATGTTTTCCCATTTGCCACATTGTCCTTGGTACAGCATACTCGAGAGGAAGCAAGGAGTTTTGTCTGAGAATGAGCTGTGTGAAAGTTCTGTGCTAAAAGGCACCTCCACACAGCTAACGTGGGAAAATTGATTGATGGTGTACTGATGCTGGCTGGCAGTGTGAAGGAAAGAGCACTCTTTATAAAGATACTTAACCAGTAAAGCCCTAGCACAGTTGCAGTTCTCATGGTCAGAGATTGTGTTTTTTACTAATCTAAGCTGTATCTGCACTGGTAGGATTTGCCAGCAGAGCTGTGTCAGTAAACCCTTTGTATTGTCATCAAAACTGTGTTTTAAGTGCCAGGGACCATGGCAAAAAAACCCCACAGTGTGACAGAAAGCAAACTCGTCAGATGGATAATGACCTATGGATCAGCTCAGACATTGCCTGTAGTTCAGCTCCTAGTACTAGGTAAGAGATAATTTAAGGGGAAAAGCCCTGAACAACTCTTTTCCTTTATTGAATGAGAATGTAAATGAACTAGGGGGAAAAGATAACCAGTAATGGTGTCATGATTCTCAGTCATTTATTGATTGCCCTCTCCTACTTTCTCTGTGACTCAGTATGTAACTTCTGTAGGTTATTTATCAGGAACTGTTTTTTGTAGAGGAAGTCTGTGTTTATTGGATCATGCACCAAACTGACTTGGTTTCATGTAGTGAGGGTCAGTTTGGATTCATGAAAATTGATCTCCCAATAATTTACGTTTTAATCTTTGTGCCGCACTACTGAGATCTCGCAGTAGAGGTAACAATGGCAGAACTGAGGGCTCAGCTGTGGTCTCAGTCACCTGTGAGGAGTGTGACCAGCTCTTTGCAGTGCAGCTTGCTGTGCCTGTTGGGTTTGACTTTCAGCCCTAGTTCTGCCAAGCTGATGCACAAAAGTGAACCCAGAGTCGTTAAGCTATGACATGCTTGACTGCATGTCATCCCAGCTGGTTTGTAAAGCTTGTGGAACTGAGGTGACCTGGACAGCAGTCTAACATAAGGAGTCTTTAATTGTGAGCTCCCAAATGGATTATTTTGGAAAGGAAGTCTTCGCACATAGTGTGTCAAAGCAGAGATGGATGGAGTTCACTCCATGCTGCTTATGGCAGCAGCCAGTAGTAATCACTGTGGGAAGAGGGATACTTTTTGATATGTCTTCCCAGTTCCTAAGTCAATGTTTTTAGGATGTCCTTGAGCTATGTCAAGGTTACTGTTTTACAGCTCATAATCTTAATGCTTTAATGTTGCCATTCTTTAAGTGATTTTATTCTTTTGTAGGTTATGTTTATTAAAGATCTGTTAATCTTCAAGTAAATTAGATGAAGAGCTATGTTGTGTTGGGCTTTGATAAACTTAGACTGAGCATTAAAAGTTTCTAGCAGGCCACAGAATATGACCCCCAAAGAAAGTAAAGAAACCAAGGGAAAAATATTGTTGAATTTCTTCAAAGTTAGTTTTAGAAGTAATACTATGATACAGTTCTTACTGAAATTGTATTTAGGTAAATACTTTATAAATTTTGATTTTTTTTTTCCCTAGCTTTGTTGTTTGTGCTACTAGAGAATGGCTTTACTGAGTGTAGTTTTTGTTTGAGAGAATATTCTCTAAAGAAAATTGTGCCTCAGAGGATTGTGGCTGGAGCAATCCCAGCCCCATTCTTGCAGTTTAATTGTTCGCAACTTCTGTTTGAAACAAAACACCCCAAAAGTGTGCACGTGCTTCCCTTGTGGTACTGGTACTTGGGATTCTCATTCTCTTTCCTTATGTAACCAACTTGTGTTTGAAGTGATCTGTTTTTCCCCTGCCCATTGCACCAGCTTTCTGGTTCAGGCTAAATGCTGGTGGTGTGGTGCTGCTGGGGTTTCCTGTCCTTCACCTGGGTGGTTTCTCACACCCAGACAGCAAACTTGAGTTATTGGAATGTGTGAACTCTAGACCATATTGCACAATGTGAAATAAATCAGAAATTAAACTACAATGTCCTTCTGCCTTCAATTTTGCCACTACATCACTCTCAGAATTGACCCATGGATGTATATCAGAAATCTGGTGTAAAGAGAACCTCTGGGAAGGAATGGGAATAATATATACCAAGGAATATAAATAGTTACAAAGGAGATTCTTGCTTTGCATTTTTGCTTCCAAGGGTGGGTAGAATGGCATGTACAAAATGGCAGCATTTTTTGTCATGTAACAAATATTCTGGGGTTTGTGATGGTGCAGTATGGGTAACTGAGCCAGCAGGGGATTGACTGTAGTACCAGGTTATGAGAAAATTATTTCAGCTTCTACCTGGGCAGAAGTGGGCATATTGACTGACAGCTTTTCTTGAAGCTTCAGGTAAGTTCTCTCGGTTTTGTGCACAGTGTACTAGAGGTAGCAGTTGCTTTTTGTGGCGAAGTGTAGGATTATTATTATATTTTAAATATACTTACCAAGGAATGGGTGAGGCATTTGTATGCCTGTGTGTATACCATATTGCAATATAGCAGTAAGGTTTGTGGGGAAATGGATGGGTGGGGTAACTCTAAACAGTACACCAGGGAAAGAAGCTGAGTCATAAGATTTCCTTGAACATGGAGACAGGGCTGGGATCTCAGATTCTAAGCATTAGTATTAACAAGCTTTTCTGCTTATGCTGGATCTCTGAAGCCCCTTAAAAGCAGCAGTACTATTTAAAATCAGTTTCTACTTATGTTTCTGTAGCTGTGTGTCAAACTGCAATTAATATCATAATGCACAAGTCACAAAGTATAATGTAGTTTTTAGGAGGCTGCAGTGAGCTAGTGGAGCCTAATGGCAGTAGCTGCCCTTCTCTTTGTCCAGCATGGTGCAGGTGTCTGCTGGAGAAGTAGGCTCTTGAAGAGGCAGAAGGATCAGTAAATTAATCGAATGGCAAGAGAGAAGCCAGCTTACTGAAAGGAATCAGCAGGCATTTGGTGCTAAAGAAATGAGCAGGGCTGTGAACTGCCAGGGATTTAATTGCTTTGAACTTTTCAGAAAGTAATAAGCTATCTCACATAACTAATTTCATTTTTATGTAGAAATTTATTTTCTAATTTTACCTTTTTTTCTGAATCCATTGAATTAAGGGTTTTTTTGGTCACTGTTCTTCTGTGTTACAGGAGGGAATATTCTTCCTGATTTTTTTCATTTTTCCCTGAATTAAGTTGCCATTTTTAAAGAGGGGATTTTTTTACCCATTTTAATCTCTAAGTGGGTCACACCACAAATAATTCCATGATACAGAGTTGTGAAACTGCTTTTGAATCACATTAAAGCTTTTGTGTGCTGCAGACTTCATAGAACAAGTTAATAGTGAATTTTAAGAAAGATGCTAGTGTTCAGTGGTGGGTGGGACATGCCAAGAATGAGATGAACATGCCTGTCTTTCAAGAAAACGTGTGTGTGAATTATGTGCTTTTCAAAATTCTCACAACAGATCCAAACAGATCATTGATTGCTTTAGCTATTTATTATGTCAGTAGTTTTACTTTGTACCTGAGAGATGCTTGGTGTAGTTCTTTTATCCATGTTTTAAAGGTATATTGAGAGAAATACTAAGAGGTGTGTGGAAGTATTTACGGGATAGTAAAAATGCCTTAGACCTGCACTATACTCTTAAATTTTGCCACCTGGTGGTGCCTGTAATTACCATTTACAACCACAGCCATTCTGATAATGGCATGCTTTGCCATGGAAAAGCCATGGTTGTACTGAGTAGTTCATGCTGGAGCTCTGAAATACATTGATGTGTGCCTTCTGCTCTTTATCAGTCTCATTTCTGTTGTAATAGGAAAGTTTTGCAGGTGAGCTTGTATTAACAAACTATGCTAGTTAGACACATATTTTGGATGAGAGACTGTCATGTTTCAATTTGTTTAACGTATCAAAAAGAAAAGAATTGTTTTGGTACAGTACTGAAGCTCTGAAAAATTTTTTGATCTAGTGTGAAACCATATATCCAGAATGAGACCACTGAAAGATGTAGTAGAACACAGCACATGAAAAATATGGAAGAATGTTTAACGAGGAGTGTGAGTACTCAATTTAAATGGTACACTGAAGGAAATGATGGATGCTGCCCTTGGTCAGCTACATTTGTGCAATTAGAAGTGGTAAGGCCTTCCAGGAAGACCTGCTGTAGCCAGGAATTTGCGGTGATGAGCAGGTAGCAATATTCCAGATGCTTCCCAGTGGCACCTGGCTGCTGTCCTGCCGTGCTGCTGCTGCTGCACGTGTCTGCAGCAGGGCAGGGCTGCTCTGCTCACAAACTGCACTCACAGAAAGTGCAGGCAGGAACTTACATCTGCCTAAATACTCTGATAACTGGTAACGTTTCATAAGCTTGTACAGGAGGCTTGAATAGCTAATAGGGTGTCTGCTTCTGGCTTTGAAGTACTCAAATATTTTTTTTCCCAAAGAGCATGGTAGCTTGCATAAAAAATGGTTCTTGGATCAAAGGCATGGCTGTCAGTCTTCCTTTGGGATGCTGGGCATGTCTGAGAGTGAGACAGTGCCTTTAAAAATGCATAATTTCTTGATCTGTTTCAGTTTTATCATTCCAACCAGACTTCACAGTGGTGAATTCTAGCTGAGCTAACAGCCGCTTGTAGCAATTACACCTGAAGAAAACTGATGTTATTATTTTCAATACTGGCTTAATGATCCCTGTTAATCCAAGAGGCATAGGGCAAAAGAGCGGGTTCTGAGAGAAATCAATTCTATCAAGAGAGGCACGAGCTCGCTGCATTAGATTTTTTTAATAACATTGTGCCGCTTTTTAGCAAGATGCAGCATGTTGTGTCAGCAATAGACTGATAAATTGTCAATTAAAAATCCACATACAGTGTAGCCCCAACTGTTTATTGTGAAACTAGGTATTTTGCCTTTGTAGACTCATTAGTTTATTTAAGTGTATTTGCTTAAGCCCTTCTCCTGTGTGTTATTAGCACTGTGGAAGGTAATCCACATATGATTTGATTTCAGGATAGAGGTTGGTAACTTCCCTCTACCTGGAGGAGAAGGTGGTGCACCCTTCCCTCCTGAATGCCTCAGCCCTCTGCCTCCTCCCTTCCTTGGGCTGGGTCTGGCTCAGAGCTCAGAGTGCCTTGTACTGGTTTGTCTTAAGAACCTTTCAAGATTTTTATTTTTATTTATTTTCTCTCATTTTTGTTGGCTTTGTCTTCTGCCATTTTGGTCGGTTCAGTCAGTGCACTGGGCACTCAGACAAATATCAGCCTTCTCAAAATAACTGATGGAAAGTGACCTTCCCCCTCCAGTCCTGCTGTTGATTCAGCTCCAGCCTTACCCTGAAGTGCTCTTATGGTGAGACTGGGAGATGGGGGAGCTGATTGACAACTACTTGCTGCTCAAAGGGATGTTTTTTCTACATTCCCTATAGTACTTGTTGTTTATTTTCCTTTTCTGTGTCAGTTTTCTGGTAGCTTAGTGAGTGGTTCTAGCTTGTGGATAGGTCAGCTGGCCCTGGCATGAAAGTGGGGGGAAGGAGTGTGGTGCTGGGAGCAGAGGGGGAATGGGACTTCCCTATCAGCAGTGGCCAGCTCTGGGTTTGGCTCATCTGCTGCGGGGAACTAGAGGTAATTATTTGGCCTTACTAAAATTATGTTGATTTTGTTTGATCTTCTGCGGTTTTCTTCTTACATGCACATTAAATAGATGTTACATGGGCTTTCTCACTAGGCTTGGGTTTTTTTAACATGTGCTGTTATAGCCAGGAAATAGCGGAAGGGTTTTTTCCTCCTCTTTTCCTCATGAGGAGCTTGCAAAAGCAGTCACCTTAAACTCCTGGTGTGTAAACAAGGCAGCAAGATGCAGCTGAGAACTTACTATAGTGCAATTAAACTGTGAGGCCATAATAAAATAAGGAATTGAGTTCATTGCACCTGTTTGTTTCACAAAAATGGCAATGTAGGGGTTTTGTGCATTAGTTAAGTAGCATTTTGCATGGTGGTAGTTTGCTCTCCGGAGCTGGAATATGTGTGAATTCTTAAATGGTGCTTTATTTGTGGATTATACTTCGATGCAGAGAAAAGAAAGTTTAAAATTTATGTTGTGGTAAATTCATGGTATGTCTAAAGTAGAAAGGCTTGAGTTTGCCTTTGTGTCTTTGCTTATGCTGCTAGTATGCCTTTCCATTGAATTTAGTTCCTTTCCCTTCTTCCCTTTAAAAGTCTCTGCTGGTGAGACTTTGGTGCCAGTAATTCATTTGTCTGTGGAGTAACTCTACACATGTCAATGCAGTCAGGAGTGTAATTGTATATTTCTTGTACAAATATTGTTCTGAAAATAGTAATGCAGGCATCTTACAGTAATAAAAACACACTACCTACAACAGAAAAAAACCCCTTCTACTAGTAAATAATCAAGTTTTAAACTGTAGCACACACTTCTGTTATAGAGGTAGTGTATTTTCTGACCCTTCAAATAAAAAAGCTCAGCTACATGAGAGACCATGCTCCAGACTAGTGTATCTATTCTTTAGAGAATTAAAATTAATTAAAGGAAAGGAATTTGTTTATCATGCTTCTCTATTTGTTCCTGTGACTTTTTTTTTTATTCTGCAGGAGGGTTGTCCTCACAGAGAAATGCTGGGTTTTTTAACTAAGCGGACACTTAAAAATCTTATATATGAAATGCATTAGATTTAAATTGGACATTAATTGATTGCGTGGTCAGTGCAGCAAATACAAAAATACAAAGCCGTATAGATAAAGCAAACTGCAGGGATACATGGTGCATTGACAGAGCTGGAAGTTATCTACTATCTGAAACAGTGGGGCTACTATCTCTGGTTATCACAAAAGCCCAAATGTCCCAGTGTGCCTGAGTGTGTCAGTGGAACTTGAATCTCTGGGTGTTTGGCCACGTGCCATACTGTTGTTTGACGGTCCATTGGGATTGATAACATCACTTCAGATTTCTAATTGTGGCTGTGACCCCAATGCATTGAGGGCCTTACATTTTTTTACCTTTGGCATGCTTGGATATTGGTGAAATAAAATGCATGCCTGAGAAGGCCTGAGGTTTGTATAATATTGTCCATGGTCTCCTTTAATAAATGGATGAAAGTGAGGTTCCTGGGAAGGGAAGATAAAGCAAAGCTGCTCAGCAGAGCACAGAGCTGTCCATGTACTTGTTGTAGTTTAACTCTTCAGGAATCCTGTGATCCTTTGTTTAGCCACAATCAACGTTTTATCCTGAATTTGCAAGGCAACCAGGTGCTAGTATTGTGAATCAGTTATCATTTGACATGATGTAAGGCCTATTCTTATTTACAGAAAATGTCATTTGATGTTGTTCCCTTTTTTTCTTGTGTTGCAGATGTGGGTGGTGGCAGCTCTTTCCGATCCCACACAGATGTTGTCATTGTCTATTGTGCGCAGAGTGCTGCTGGGGGTAGTTTTGCTGGGCTGAAAAAGGAACAGCCTGTCTATGTTCTCCTGCATGAAGTACAGCTTTCAGAGACAAAGGACTGCTCCTGCTTCTTTTTTTTTTTTTTTTTAGCAGGATGTGGCACAGGTTTTTCAGTAACAGAATTTTCCTTCAGGGTTTGTGGGATCTTTGGTCTTGAGGCCCTAGATGATGTTCCCAGCAGTGCCAGTGCATTCCTTCCAGTAATAAAATTGAAATGGCATAAACAGTGTATTTATTCCATTTTATATAATAAAAGAAATACCTTGCAGCAAAATGTCACCTTCAGTAATCAAGGATGCAGATTTCCTTCTTAGTGGTGCAGACAGTCGTTCCTGATTTTTATAAATTGCTTATGAGAGATTCATACAAGAACTTACCTGAACTGGGAGAAAATGTTCAGTATAAATATATTCTAGTGAGCTCTTACTTATTATTTTCTAGATATGCTGGTACATGCAGTGAAGCTTGGGTATGACTTGTGTATGCATGTATGTGTATCTGATTTACGCAGAACTTGGAAGATTTAATGAATAAATGAAAACTATAGACTGTTTTTAATTTAAAGCAGAAAATGAGCACTGTCTAGAGGCAAATCAAGTTTTGCAGACCTAGACATTGGGCACACGTGAGGATGGTTGTTATTATTCTGTATTTCCATGGGTTATATATGTTGTCCATGTAGTCTTTAAGTTTAGAAGTAGCTTAGTTCTGATCCAGAAAATGAATGTGCAGAGCTATTTTCTTCGTATATTGCTGTCACACACAAAGATTTTATGATTCTGTGTTTTTGTTCTCTCAGCTGCTTTGATTCCTACTGGATTTGCTTCTGTTTTAATGCATAATCTAAAGAATTAAGACTGGCAACTTTTTCAGCAAGTCCTTTTCTGTTACCTGGGTATAGCCATCTTCCAGAATGAATATGCAGAGTAGTTGCTAAATAGTAGTATTACCAGTGATGATAGGCAAGCATGAAGGAATGACCTGTGGGGTCTTTTTAATCTCTTTTTAGCTCCTGCATTTGTAATTTAAGTGTTAAAGCCCCTTCTTTGTGCAATTGTGAGTGAGAGATTACTATAAGGACACACATTATACTACAAAATAAATGCAACAGAAAGTCCTTGTGATCTGTTAAAGAATGGAAATGGCTGGTGGAAGGTCTTGTTTCAGCCTTCCTGCCGATACTTTTATCTGAAAGCAATCTAATTAAAAACTACCTACCTTATGCTTTTTATCAGCTGGGTTAAGTCACTTGCAGTCATGGAACAGTGAAGGTATGATCTCTGTAACTGGTTACCTGAAGTCCCTATTTATGGAAATTTACTTGGCTAAAGATCTGAGTTCTTCTGTTCTTACCCTTTAAGTTGCTGCCCTCGGGCCAGCCAAATTTATTTGGTTTTAAAATAAAAATAACTCAAAAATAGCATTACACTGGTATTTTTAATCCCTGATCAAAACTCGATTGAGTAAGATCAGGAGTAATGTTTTGGAGTTCATGGTGGATGAGCTGGTATTTTAAATCAAGGAGCAAAGTGCATCGTATCAGATAAGAAACTTTAACGTGTACTGGTTATAGTTGACTTGTTACTAACTACACAGACATTGAAGGGAGATAGAAATTCAACTTTCAGGGTAATACCCCTTTTTTGGAATGACAGTGCAGGCTCTGCCAGCTTCAGCTGTCTTTTGTGTCTAGCAGAAGTAGCAATGTCAGCATTTTTAATGGAGGATTTCCTGTTCTGTTCTGTCTAGATTAGAGCTGTAGAAGTATGCTTTATGGAATTCACTTGTAAGAAGGTTTTATTATTGTTTACATGTGGGTGTATGTGTTTAGTAACAAAAGCTTCAGTACACTCATTTATTCCAGTAGTACTTTTCTATTTTGTACACATAAGAGAGTGTGTATATATATGTGTGTGTGTGTGTGTGTGTGTGTGTAAAAGTAAATACATGTAAATATACAGATGAATAAATGTATTTGGATTCATGAGCCAAATATTTTTAGGGAAGGCAAGTTTCTCCGTAAGACATGTTTTATCCTTTTGAGAAGGATACTCATCAGGTGTTGGTTTTAATGTTTTGAAGTGCTGTATATATCCCTGTTAGGTGACAAATTTTATTTCCCATAAGATGTGTGAGGGTGGGAGACTGTATTTCAGTATCACTACTGATATGAAAATGCCAGGACATGCCAGGTGTTTTGACAGGAATAGGCTGCTGTCTGTAGCCTCACCTGCATCATGTTTGTAAGTCCTGCAGTAAGGTGCAGACTTTGGGGTCTGCTTTGCATTTGTTATGGAATGAATCTGGGTAAAAAGATGTACCTGGACAGTCATTGCACAGCCCCTGAGACACGATGACCTGTGTGTCAAACACCTCATGTAAAAAGGCACTTTGCTTGATAGCATTAATTGGAATAATTTCTCCTTGTTAGTCTTGCCCATATGTGGCATATGTGCAGTATGTGGCTTTGGATATAATTAATGTACTCTTTAATTTGCTCCTGAAGCATAAGATGATGATCGTAATGTGAGTTCTTAGATTCTGTATCTTGTGTTTTAAAGGAATTAGAAATACAAGAATTTATGTTGGCCATGGCAAGCTCTAGTTCACCTGTCAAGGATTATTATTCCATGTATGAATACCTTTGCTCCTCTCTCTCTTGATCTTTGGGTGTATTTTTATACAGACCTCAAGTTTCTATTTTTGATGTGCTTTTTCTCCTCCTTTTCCAGGTGAAGCAGGAGCTGTAGAAGGAAGACCTTGTGGTTTGCAATCATGCCATTCCCCTTTGGCAAGTCCCACAAGTCTCCTGCAGACATAGTGAAAAACCTGAAGGAGAGCATGGCAGTACTAGAAAAACAAGACATCTCTGACAAAAAGGCAGAAAAGGTACAGTTCTGACTTTCCAGTTGCTAAACTGTATTTGAAAATGGGGGCAAAAGGGGGAATTTACAGCTGATGAAACGGAATCAATTAGTAATTATTTTGGGGGTTTATACTCTGATAAAGGGTGAGTTATGTACCTTTGAACAGGTGCGTGTCCTCTTGGTTGGTTGGCTTATGCCACTGGCAGCTGATAATGATACTTAAAATAATTTAATTTGCAACTGTAGAACATTACATTCTTTTAATAAGCAGCTCAGAGCTGTACAGTGTTCTGGTGCTTGTGACCACCACAGTGCCTTTACTACTGCACAAGTAGTTCTGTCTCTGCTTGTCCATGCCAATCTTCACAGAGCAGAGTGTCTGTTACTGAAGCTGAAGAGCTTTGTGTCTCCATGGATGTCAGTAGAGAATATATATTAGCTTTTCTGCCTCTTCTTCAGCCCACAGTAAGTGTGGAATGTTCCTGTGCCTTGTGAAGTTTCCTTTACGTGGATGTCTTGCTACTTCAGGATTTGTACTTGTCCATAGTCATTGACTTCTCAACTGGCACTCTTGATTTTATAGCTTTACAGGAACTGACCTCAGAGTTCAGCCTGTGTGCAGCTGCATCCCACCTAGTGAGCTGTGTGGCAGAGGTATTTGCTGTTTAGATGAACAACCTCCTTGGAGCCTCTCCCAGCATTATTTAACTATTCTATCCCATTCTTAGCATCCTCAGAATCTCATATAGGAGTTAGTCACAATCTTTTCATGTTTATCTGTATTTTTAAGCAGAGTGTGGCCCACTCCTCTACAGTCAGTTTCACCTAGATTTGGCACTACTAATTCTAAGTGCAGAAGAATCTGGGCCTTAATTAAATTGCCGTCTTAGTCTTGATACTCTTTAATAATTAGCATCTTCTACCCCATTGCCAGTATGTGGTATGTTCTAGGTGTCTTGCAGTGTACCACAGTATTTCCCTCTGATGCTTTTCCTCTTCTGCTGGAGAGGAAAATGTTAGTCTGTTATGCAGGCTTGTGTGAAGGCTGGAAGGATTTTCATTTGCTGCTGCTTTTCTTCTTTCTGCAAAAGAGACTTCTGTCAGGAGAGGAGGGATAGGTGCATTCTGAAGAGTCTCTGATGAGACTTGGCACTGCCTCCTTTATCTCAGCCTCATTGTTAGTTCCTGGAGATGTGGCTTGATCTTAAAATCCATTCTCTTTTGTGTCATCTCCTTTTGCTTAGACCCCTAATGTGGAACAGACCAGTTCATCCCATTGTGTGTAGCTGGGTACTGTAGCACATGCCTGTGTTCTTAGTGCTGCAGCTGAAGGTTGTTACGTACCATTCCTTCCTGCTGGCCTTTAGTCCCACACCCCCATCTTTTTGAAAGACCTCATTTATGTGAGGCTGCTGCTCTGACAAGAAATAATATGTTAAGCCTGTGGAGTGGTTTTTTCGGTCATACAGAAAGTAACACATTGTGCTTGCAGGAGAACAAAGGCAGCCCACATTCACTAGGTTAAGTGTGAGGAGGGCTAAATCCTGACATTCAGGAGAATGAGCCTGGGTATGGTATTGCTGTTCCCTGTCATCCTTGCTATTCACAAAGGAGACCAGCTAATGAATCCGAACATTCAGAGCACCAGTGTCCACAGCTCCATACAGAGATTCATCAGGAAGTTTTTGTTGCCTTGGCAAGCCAAGACTTCAGGAAGGTGACTCTGGTTGTGACTTCTTTGCACAGATGGTTTGCTGGTTTCATAGAGAATTATGGACCAGTCATCAGCTCTTTGAGGGCACAGATATAAGCAGACACCCTGAATTCGTGCCCTCTTCCTGTCCAGTCAGTAAAAATGACTGGAGTGAATTTGGAGTTAAAAGACAGCAGGGGTCTGAGCAGTAGTCATTAGAAAAGAACAAGGATTTCTTCATGCCCGTATCTCAGTATTTAGGCATCTTTTTTTCTTTCATTATCCCTTTTATTATGATGATCCTTTCCACAATGTAATTTTTCAGCCTCCTTTGGAGAAGAATTCTGTGCTGATGGCAGGGTGAGTTCTGTGGCTAGTAGTGGAACAGAAATAGAAAAACTGACTGTACATAAAGCACAAAAATTGCTGCCTAGTAAAGGTACCCATTTGGGTTAAGGGGATGCCTACTTTTCTTACACTATTTTGTATCTTAAAATACTGAGTTTGCTACTACATGGAAAAATGCTCTTTAACAATTCTGTAGCACATTTGGAAATACAGATTTATAAGAAAATTAGACAAATAATTTTCCCTAGAAGTTGTAAGTGTAATTAATTATGTTTGAACAGAATGCCTCATTTTTTCAGTGCTCAGGTTGAAATTTAAAACCTTCAATGCTTTTATGAGAGGAAAAAAAATCAAAGGAGGTTTTAAAGCTTGGTCGGTGTGTGTTCCTGTCTGTTCTTTCTAATCAAAATTGAAGATATTCTTCCACCAAAAGATGTAAAACAACAGTAGTGGTCATGATGTCTCTTGTTTAATTATGAAGGATTCTACACTGTAATCCTGGAAAATCTGTTTTGTAACCAAAAATCTGAAATTCAAGTGTATCCTAGTTACATGTTAATCTACCTTTTTTTTGAGCTCTGTGAAAAGTGGAGAAAAATTAACCAGGTAGTCGTGCAGGTCATTTGAAATGTCCTTTAAGTGTTTAGGAGCTGTGAGCTGGAGCAGCTGTGGGAGCTGGGCTGTGGCTCAGTCTGCCTCATGTGCCACAGCTCCGGTGCTTGCTGGCTGCAGTGCTGTGCTTAGCACAGAGGTCATAGCTTGCTGTATCAGTATTTTGGAAGGGAAATGAGATGTCAAGTGCTTTATAACTGAAAATGTGTTCATCATATATGCTGTTAGTTCTCCATTAGTTGCGTTCTCTCAGAATGGAGGGCTAAAGGGAAGGGGAAGGAAAACTCCTTTCCTATAAGCAGGACCTACCATTGATCTAGTCAATTAGTTAGTCTTTATTCACATCTCTTCCCCCTCTTTGTCACATACCTGCATTTTTTTCATACCACCAGTTCACTTAGTTTGTGGCACACATTTACTGTTGTGCAGGTAAATATTTACTCATGTCATAAAGTTGTTCTTCCCTACCCTCTGACCTTGGGTTAACTTGGTCACAGCAGCTCCCTTTGTGCTGTTGGGTGATTGTTGGAGCTGTGTTATCCCAGGCAGGCTGGCCCTCGCAGGCGTGGCTGGCCTCTCTCCTGTACGTCACAGCGATGGCAGCACGCTGAGTAATGGGGCTGCACCAGGAGCTGCTTGGGCTCAGCTGTCCCAGCGTGGTGTTGGGCCATGTTGCCATAGGTCAGGTTTCATTCACTGAGTTAATGCTGTCATTTACAAAGCAGTAAAATCTTTCGTTTGTTACGCATGTGTGTACAATTAATCTGTGGCTGAAAGAAGGCTAAAGGTTAGGTAATCTGCCTGGCCTGCAGTGTGGGGCTGTTACTCAAGGGGTAAAGATGAGGCTTCTCCAGGGAGTAGCAGGTGAGAGGACATGCTTCTCTGCTAATTGAACTTAGCTCTTCTGTGCTGTCTCCATGCTAAATGTCTACTGAAAAATCATACAATCATTTTTGGCCTTTAAATGTACTACTGCACTGATGTAGATACTAATACATTTATGGAATTGCATGTTTTTGTAAGTATTTTGAAATCTGGCCAATTTAAATAGAGTTACTGAAATGATGTTTTTTACTTGTGATAGGTACTGCTTTAGACTGGTAAAATTATTCACCCAGTACAGGCTCAAAGCTATATCTGATTTATCTTTTTGATGGCTGTTTTCATTAACAGTGCAGTTTCTGTAACTACCTTATCCATATGTAGAGAACCCCCGGCCATTGGGGTTCCATAGGCCTGGAGACTACCAAGCTCACTGGAAATATTGCAGGACTGGCCATGTGTTCTTTATCTTTTTCTACTGTTCATAAACCCCACATAATCCAGCTGTACAGCTCTAGATAGAGTATTTGGGGGTTGCACTACTTGCCATTTAAAAATATAGTAAATTTTAGGGTATTTCACTGGTATTTCCAGAGACTGCAATAAACCATAGATATAAAGACATGCAGCTATTCTGATGCAACAGTCATATATGTGACTTCATGCTGTCTGCTTATATTTTTAAATAGCATCTTCCTGTCTTTCATAAACATAGAGAAGCAAGTATTTTCTTTATTTTCCTTGCTTTACATTTAACTTTTATGGTGTGGCTTGTCCTCAGATGAATTTCAAATAGATACCACAGAATTTTTCTCAAAAATGCAGGTTGCTCCTTCTCAGTGTTGAGAGCATATAAATACAAATGTTAATACTTACAAAATATAAATTTTAACACATAAAATATATACTTAGAGACTGTAAAATATAGAGTATAGATATTCTGTATATATAAAATACACCCTGGGTCATATATTGTGCTGGGATATATTTTACGTATTTATACATATGGCATCTGATTGTTAGTTTCACTTTTGATCATGGGTTTTTGGATTAACTTAATTGTGTATTTTGATCTTTCTCTAGAATTTTTTTCCCCTCTTAAAAGAAAGCAGTGCATTAGGCAATTTAGATCTCAGTCTCTCAGAAAATCTTGCAAGTAATGCTAGCCAGCCTTATCTTTCTTGATTTTATTTTTTTAGTAGTTTTTTACTTGACTCTTAACACTGATATTTAAAGTAGCATTACATTTTTCAGTGTAGCTATCTAAATTCCATTCTGCATCAGAAATGGCAGAAGTAGGTCTGCATATCTTGTTTTGGAATATGTTTGAGAGTTCATGGAATATACAAGAGTTAGAAAAAAAGAAAATAAAAGACGTGTTTCTAGAGGTTTGTAAGAGTTTATTTCTAGTCCTTTTGATGTTGAATTTCAGAATAGAAGAGAAGAAGTACAAAGATGTTATATTTTATGAAAGTGTAGTGCATTGAGAGACCTTGGTTACTAATACAATACTTCCAGAAAACCTTATACTTCTCTTTACAGAATGTATCCAGAAAGGATAGCTGGAGTGGTGCAAGCCAGACTCTTTGCTGGTGCAGGTGGTCAGACACTGGTACAGGTTGCCTGGAGAGGTGCTGTAGTGTCCATCCATGGAGCTGTTCAGAGCATGGCTGGCCATCAGCCTGAGCAGCTTGGCAGGACTGAGGCTGGCCATGCCCCGAGCAGGCAGGTGGATCCTGATGGTCTCCTGAGGTACCTTCCAGCCTAAGCTGTTCTGCTTCTTAGGGACATGCTTTAGTGGTGGACTTGAGCTTAAGGGTCTTTTCCAACCTCAGTGATTCAGTGATTCTGTGTCTCTAACCACTACTTCCCACTGAAAGCCTCATGCCATGCCAAGTTCCAGTGAAGCACATTCACGTGGTTTTGACAGAAGTGAAGAGCAGTGAAATCCTCCTGTCTGTTCTTGAGCTTCCCAAGTTGTATGTTCATGTTGGGCTAGAAGGCTTTTTGGTTTTTTAAAGCCCTTGGTGTTTGGATACACTGCATTATTTTCTGCCTGGTTTGCAAGCATTTCCATTACTGGTGTCTGTCTTGGGCTGGTGGTGAGGGAGAGCCCTCAAGTGTGGCTATTAAAGTTTTGGGTTTGGGAGGCTTCTTCTGTTTTCTTGGGTTTTGGTATGACAAATTCTCCACTCACTTTCTTCATTGCAGGCATGCCCTTGATATTGCCATCATTTTAGTTAAGACAGACAGTTACTTGAACTTCTGCCTTTCTTCCTCTTTCATCTTGCTTTCTACATTAGTGTGCTGGGACAGACTCTACTTCCTCTTTCCTTGGTAGCCAGGCATCAGAGATATCTCTTCATATCTCCACATTTGACAGATGTTCCTGTTCTTCTCCTAGTGAAGAGGTCTTTCTTCTGAATTTCAGAGAAGTAGAACAATTGTGTGGTGTAAAACTGCTCCAGTATGGTGAGCTGGTGTTCCCATGTCTTGTCTTCAGGAGCTGGCATGAATCTAGCAGTCTTACTGAGCACCTGCTTCTTGCTGTCTTCCTAACAGTGCACAGAAAATCCTTTGGAATTTCGATTGAGGAGGAGACAACTGGGACTAGGAACTGCACTTAGCAGGAAGAGGGAGGCAGCAGGGAGTGGAAAGTTGTGGAGGAGCTAAAAATGATATGGAGCCTCCTTAAAGGTCATGGAATCCTTACTTGCATACCTAGCAAAGCTGGAATGGCTTTAGCTTGAGTAGTGCACGGGTCATGCTGATCTTAAGCCTCTCTAGATAAAAAGCACAAATGAGAAATCTTTATACATACCCTTTATAAGACTGGCAATATCCAGAAAGTGATCATTTTTTCACTTGATTAATTTTCTGTAAGCTATCAATCATAAATACTTTACACTAAAGTGTATGCATACTTTGTTGGCAGGTTCATCTAATTACTAAAAATCAGTGCACTGGCAAACCACTCAGGCTTTTTAGGCATGTGAAGAACCATTATAATTAAACCAGTTATTTATGATTATAATTTTCAGCATTTTGCCCCCAAGCTCAGTAAGCATATATATTAAAAGGATAGTTCTTTTTTTGGTCCAAGACAACTATGTTTTAAGATTCAGTAGTGGGTGTTCAAAAGTGTTCTTGTTGATTTATATTTTTTTTCATTTTACTCGTGAAATAACTGTGTTTTCACTGCTAAACACTGCTCCAGCTCATCATGGCAACTTAGGAATTCTTCACAAGTGACAAGTCAGACACGTCTGTCTTCTGTAAGATGGACTTCAAACAGGGAAGGATTTTAGACCTTTAATTGTCTCCTGTGTCCTTTTGAGTGTACCTCTTTCTAGGTCTGTTTGCCAAGTTGTTCTTGTATGCTGAGATAACTTGAAAATTAAACTAGGCTCTCCTTGAGGTTTTGTTTGTTGGAAAGGAAAAGTTTCACCCACAGTACCTGCAATGGGAGCCTAGCATTTGGCAAAACGTGATGCATGCAAAATCTACAGGAGGGGATGCATTTGGTCTCTCTGAGCAGTTCACTAGGGACAGGCATGAAGTCTCCATGTCATGTTTTCCAGTCTGATCCTGCCTACTCTTGTTTTACAGAATGGAAATTTTGTTGGGTTCTTTTCATCCTATTGCTATTCTTTAGGGGATTTTTGAATGGGAAGTTGAAAGGCAGTAAAAATGAAGAGATTTTTACCTTTGGTAACAAAATTCTATATGTCTTGCCTCTGCTTTTTGTTGTTTGGTGGTTTTTTTTTTTTTTTTTTTTGTTTAATACCAGTCTCATAACAGTCTTATTTGCAGAAAGAATATCTATTGTTTTTTGACATTGTCATTTCCTGATTATTCCTCCCCCCCCATGGAGGTTTGCAGATGTTAAGAATAAAGGAGTGTGCAGTTAGAAAGACAAATGGCATTGTGCTCTAACTGTATTATTTTCCCATTTTCTTTAGGCGACAGAGGAGGTCTCAAAAAACCTTGTTGCCATGAAAGAAATCTTGTATGGCACAAATGAAAAAGAACCCCAAACAGAAGCTGTGGCACAGCTTGCTCAGGAGCTGTACAACAGTGGTCTTCTTAGTACCCTAGTAGCTGACTTGCAGCTAATTGATTTCGAGGTAAGAAAAGAGCTTTGACATTTCTTATATTCTGTATGTTAAAACAAACACATCTGTATTCCTCCCACTTTAATTGATTAAGATGTTTCAGTCTTCAGGTTTTATTTTTTGGTAATGACAAATCCATCAGAAAGAGAACTCATTGTTCCAAATTGTGTAGAAATTTGAGCAACTATAGAATACGAAATCTGAATTTAGGCATGCAAAAATATAAAAATTTGTTTTAAAACACAAATTTGAAGTAGGTAAACCTTGAATCTGATAGTTCAGTTCTGTTAAAATTATGGAATAATTCTTAATTGTTGTGTACACAGAAGGGTTAATCTCTTAATAGTAATACCACAGTGAACACAAACCTTGATACTCCAAGATGTATTCACATGTTCATCTTGTTACATCAAATTACTTGAAAAGTAATAGAATTATTGTAACATTTATGAAGAAATTTAAATATATAATTTAAAGCTGTTAGTTTTATTAATAGTCCAGTATTTCTCTCTCTTTTTAGAAACAAGTGATGCAACCTTTTTGCTTTTCCTCATCTTTTTTCTATTCATTAAAAAAACAAACCCAGGTTTTCATTGATCAATTCAAAATAGCAGTACTTATTTATATTTAAAGGTTATACAAGCCTCTGTGGCATTTGTCACCACATCACATGGAATAATTTACCTTCCCAGCACCATAGTGAAAAATCCTCCTATTTAGTTACAAGATATTGCAGAACAATTGGATTTTTGTCTTTTCCCTGAGGTCTCACAAGAAGTGTGTGGTTGTCTAGGAAAGGAGCCAAACCCCATGTATTTCACTCCACAGCCTCGACCATAAAGACCGTCCCACTTAAGATTGCTTAAAAATTGTTCATAAACAAGTTGCTCACAATACAAACACAATGGTTTAAAGTCCTATTGTAATTTGACATTCCAAAAACAATGGCTTTCTTCCCTGTTCTTTTTCTCTCCCTTCCACCCCACCCATAACTCCCTCTGATTTGTGTTTAATTGTAATACAGCGATATTTTTTCCCTACCCACACAACTGTTTATATCATACATAAAACATTCAGGTTGTTAAATAAGCAAGGAGACCGCTGAGAGGGAATGCTGCAGTGTGATGGCCTTTAATTGCTGAAGAAAGGAAATCATGAAACGTCATCTGGATTTTGCTGACCTCTAGATTGATATCAGCCTGGTGTTTACTCAGCCCAGTTATTAGCAAAGGAAACCTTCATTATCTCCTGGTAATGAAGAATGATAACGATTTGCACAGACTTGCTCTCATTAAGGAGAACTATCCTTTTTATTCTAAGGGGACTTCAAAAGATTGTGAGTTGTTTCCTGCCTGTGGCTCTTCTGCTTCTTTGTTTCATGAGGATGTGATGGTTCCCCTTGGAGAGAGAACAAGTCATTCACTGCTTTCGAGGCTGGACCACGTCTGCTTTTTATGGATGGGATCTGGCAGACTGTCCAGCTATTGTTGTTACCTACAACTAATGTCAGCACACCTGTGCTCCAGATGTGCTGCAGTTTCCCAGCTGTTACAACGCCAATCAAATGTTGGCTTTGGTATCCCAAATGTCTGTGTGGGTTTACTGCATATGAAACAAGTTTTCCATTACTGATGGAAATACGTACTTTGTTTTCTGTTGGTTTTTAAACATGAAGAGTGGGTCTAGAATTTTTTCTTCTGGTGTCCGACCACAGCTGGAGGTTATTCAGTGACAAATGGAACTTTTTTGCTTTCAGTCTCAATTCTGAAGAAGGTTTCTTAGTGGAACAGGAACAGACAGCTTATTAATACACAGGGATTATTCATTGTGCTCTTTAACTGTCTCAAATGTACTTGAATCTGAACTGCTACGGTAAAAACAACCCAAAGAAAAGTCAGAAGTAGAAACTAGAAAAATAACAAATCTGATGTTTTAATGAAAAAGACTGTAATTGTCCAGCCCTTGCTGTATGTACAGGTGTGTTTAAAGTGTTGCCCTTCTCTGGAAGCTTGCTTTCCAGGTAAAGCAGTCAACACAACCATCTCCTTACCAGCCTTAACACTTACCACTTATCTCCTTGCTGATTTGCACTGAGAGAAATAATATCCCTGGTGAAACTGGGGATTTTGTTCTGTTGTTTTGGGGGCTTTAAAATGAAGAATTAAAAAAAAAACAAAAACCAAACAAAACTGCCTTTTGCCCAGGGGAGCTGACTCCTTCTGCTGAGAAGACAATACAAGCACAGTGTCCCTTCTTACCTCTGGCCGTCGTGACTGTTGGCACAAGGTCTGGGGCCTGTTTGCTGTTGTTAGGCCATGAGGTCACTTGGCAAGACACCCCTGTGACAAAACCTCACTGTGGGATTGCTGTGTGCCACTGGCAGCTCAGTGATGGGCACAAGAAGGAAATGCTGTTCTTGCTGGAGAATCCAAGGCAAACACTGCGATCCAGCACAGAACTGGCAGCGTTGGAGAATGAGAGTTGATGACTATATTATGTGGAGTTTGAGTAAAGCAATTTCTGCAAACACTGCTCTACTCATGTCACAACAAAGGGTTCTGGTGTTGCTTTGGGCTGGCTTTCAATGGAATTGTAATTGAGAAAACAAACGTTTACAAACAATCTCTTATATCCTGAAAACAACACTCTAACAAAACTGTCCGTGGTAATTCACAAACATGCCATTTGTAAAACTACAGTCCTCCTACGTTTCCATAAACATTTCATTTTTTTCTCATGCGGTCTTTTTTACACTGATTAGAAAACAGAACGAATTTTAAATAATTGATGTTGTTTTTAAAATTCTTGCTAGTTAAATATGCCCTGCATTTTGCTCAAAAGCTTCCTGGTGTTACTCAGGAGATTTACAGTACAGCTAGAGCTTGTCAAGAAACATTATATACATACAAGTTTGGTGTATAACATTCAGGTAACCTTTAGGTGGAGTTGCTTAACAGGCCTTTATTTGCATGTCCAAGCTTAGTACAAGTTTGGCTGGTCTTTTTCTGGATTAGATCTGATAGCACATAATCCTGAGGGTGTCTTTGTGCAGTCCAGAATGGACAGTTAATTGCAGAAATCTGGCTTTTAAATGGTGCATGTGAACGACAGTGAAAAGTGCTTATGTTTATAATCAGCTTTTTGTTAGATGTCTTTACCAGTTTGTCATCTTCAGCTATGGTCTGACAGAAAAAATAAACAGGAGATGTGTTTATATTCAACAAAGAACATTTCCAGTTCCTTTTACACTGCCTGGTGCTATCCTTGTGCATTTTTTTTTTGTGTATAATTTGTGCTGAATTTCAGCGTCCTGTCTTATTTGTACGTCTTCTGTGCATTGAAAAATCTATGACTTGCATTTTAGGTCAGTGGATGATTTCTGTGTGTATTATTTATTTAATTATTTATTTAACTTTCATGAGTTCCAGTTCTAAGTTGCATGTTAACACTGCAGTGGGAAATGCTCTGCACACTGTTAATGGTGGCATTGTGTGTTCCTAGACAAGGGGAGAGGATAATGGAATGTTGAAGAACACTTCCAGGCAAGAGCCCAGTTAAAAACTGTTATGCTATTAGCAAAAACAGATACAAAATAAGCCCAGGGGATTGATGCTACATAGAAATATCTGATGAAACATCAACTGGCTTTACTTCTGAATGTAAATTACCCATGATCTTGCTGCAACGTGATGCAATGTTTTGAGTGCTTTGGCATATTTGAAATGGGCATAAAGAAAGAATGTTGAATCTGTTCAAGATCAGAGTATGGAGGCTGAGTGAACTGCAGAACTCGCCCAGTACGACTGCACGAGGTGATGATAATGTTTAATTGTTAACTTGCTTGTGGACTTCAATATTATGTGTTTAACTGCGGATGTTTTTGACAGGGCAAGAAAGATGTTGCGCAAATTTTCAACAACATTCTCAGAAGACAAATTGGTACAAGAACTCCCACAGTTGAATACATCTGTACTCAACAGAATATCTTATTCATGCTATTAAAAGGGTATGTGCACTGTGAAGCATAAATACGCTTTTACATGAAGTAAGGAATTTTTAAATGCGTGGAGAAGCAGTGAGTTCTGACATGTTTGTTCTTCCTTTGCAATATGCTTGATTTTATTTTATTTTTCCTTGGTCTTGGGGTCTGTGATTCCATTAAGTAAAGGAAAATTTAAGTAATAAACCACCAACAATCTACTTTTGCATGAAATATAACTGAAAATTGAGAACTGTTACTGGGGTAGTGGGATGTTTTCCTTCCAGTATTCTTACTATTTGAGCCTATTTAAACTATGTTCTTGTGAACTTATTAATTCATCAAGAGTTGAAGGCTGTTATTTTTCCTTTTAACAGCAGTAATTTCCAGTTTGCTGGCCTATCTTATTATGGTCTTAGACTTCTTATTCATAGTGATTTATATTCCCATATTGACACAAACGTGCCAACACAAACCTGACCAAAAAAAAAGAATGAATTGTGGCATATCGTGCATGCCAGGCAACTGTGTCTTCCTCTCTTCTTGTAATATCTGATGTGCTGGATTTTGGAGAGTCATGCCACACTGAATACATGGTTGGGTATGTAGAGCTGCAGCTCTCAGACAGGAAAACAGAAAATAATTGCTTGCATTTCTAATAACCTTAATTAAGAAAGTTCTGAAAAATGAAATTCCAGTGTGTTATTTTGGGACAGAAAAGCTCATCAAATATTAATAAACAATTTTTAAAAATACAGCTATTTATAATTCTGGCTACAGCTGCTGGGTAAGCTTGCTGAAGTTAAGTACTTATTCCACCTACTGGGATAACTAAAGAGTGCATGAAAGGGCCACTCATCTCAGTGGGATGCTTGCCTGTTGGTAGCATTGACATGGGGAGGATAATCAGGTGTATTTTTAGCGTAGAAACAGGAAGCTTAATTGTGTTTTTCCTCCTCCCTAGTTCACAGTAGTCATCAGAGGTGCTGACTGACCTGCCAGTGCATGGCACATTGGGCTATTTTATTGTCACATCTCCATGTTTGCCTAATCCTGGCCATTTGTGTAAACCACTGGAAAATGTATCATACAAGAAACTTTCTCTGGGGAGAAAGCAGGGGTCTCACATCTCTTAGTTTCATGCTGAAAGGTTTAGCATGAGAAGCAGTGTGGAATACTTACCACATCATATGCGTTTAAGATCTGCACTTGCCTGCCAGAGCAGCTGCTTTTTTTTTGCCCTGCATTACAGTCCTGAGTGAGATTTAAGTGTTAGAGGGACAAAAAAAAAAAAGGTGGCATAATGCGAAAGAAGTTGATTCAGTGCTTCTTCAAAATAATTTACAAAAGAAAGCAAAGATATTTGAGGTGCAGAGAGATAAAAGTGCTTTCTTAGCATGTTCTCATTGATAAGTGGTTGAATGAAGGCTGCAACACATTGGTGCTCACTTTCAGTCTGTATTGTCACTCCTCAGAGAGCTTTATTCTCACAGGGGTTATTGAAACTCATATTTATAAGTCAGGATGTTTGAAATGGGCATTTAGCAACATGCATGGTTACATCTGGTATCGAGCTGAGAGAAATCTGTATAAATTTAAACTGTGGCAAGAAGTTCAGTAGATTTCCAATCTCCATGACAGCTTGAATGGGGAAGTACTGCAAGATTTAATGAAAATTATTTCATAAGGAAATGTTTTTGTAGGGTAATGGGGAATTTCAATTAGCTTCTAGTGGTTTAGGATGGAGGATTCTCTAGGTGTGAGGCAGGAAGGCATGGGAGATGCTGTGACTGTTCCAGAAGCTGGAGCCCCATGATGTGCAGAGCAGCCTGTGCTGCTGAAAAATGGTTTAATGAAACAGGAGATCTGAATTCCTGTCCAGTATTATTAACCCCCCATGCTCATATGGAAAGTTTTATGTAAATTGCTGTCATGTTTAAGCAAGCAGCTTTCAAGACAAATCATTTACTGCTTTTCCAGATGTCTGCAATCCCACGAATATGGAACAAGAAAACTGATTTTGAGAACAAAGAAAATGTTTTTATTTAGTCTTGTTTCTCAGTTTGTGAAAATCATTTGAATTGGCTGTAATTGTAACTGGCAGCTATTTCAGGAATATTTTGTAGAAATATTTTAAAATGGAGTTTAGTGCAGGAATAAATACCTCTAATTTTTAAGGGTTTGTTTACTTGATAGTACTAAACACTGTAATTAGCAATGAGTTGCTGCAGTGTTAACTTGTGAAAGCCTATAAAGAATCTTTGTTGGTTTTTTAATAGGTACGAATCTCCAGAAATTGCTCTAAATTGTGGCATAATGCTTAGAGAATGCATCCGGCATGAACCACTTGCTAAAATCATCTTGTGGTCAGAACAATTCTACGATTTCTTCAGATACGTGGAAATGTCAACGTTTGACATCGCTTCTGATGCGTTTGCCACATTCAAGGTAATTTCCTTACAACTTTTGGGATTGTTACTTCTGTAGTTCTCTGCTTTGGGAACCCGGTGCTGTGTGTGACACTCTTGGCAAAACAAGCCTTGGGAGAGGGAAGAAAATTGGTGTGATGCAAATGGGTAAGCTGGACACTGCTCTTTCTTATTCCTCAGAATGCAAGACACAGCTGTAAACACATATACTATATTTATTCCCCAGAATTTTGTTCTAGAGAGTAAGTAATGTGTCATGCATTACTTGAATGCATGTGTACTTCCATGCCAGGGGCTTTAAATCTGTGTCTGCAACTCCTCTGCTTCTCCTGAGGATATTTGATGCTGTTGCATTGTCTGGGAAAATTTTTTGTGGCCTTAAACCAATCAGTTATGGGGCAAGAAGCATAATATTAATCAATATTAAATGGTGGGTTTTAACCTTGGTTGTGTGTAGTTGTGTGCAGAGCAGAGTGCCATAAATAGCACTCTTCAGTGATAATTTCACAGGCTATTTATCTGTGAATTAAAGTAACACATCACAGATCTTTCCTAAGTGATGCCAAGATCCTTAGCAGTGTCCAGGTAATTGCATTCATGTCCTAAATTAGGTTTTCTAATAAAATAGCAGAATTTTGGATTGAATGTCTTATGTGTACTCACTGTTTAATGACACTGTCTATGTACTGTTTGAATCTTCTAGTGAAAATACTGGATTTGTGCTTTTTTACAGGATTTGCTTACAAGACACAAGTTGTTAAGTGCAGAATTTTTGGAACAACATTACGATAGGGTGAGCAGACACATTTTAATATTTAGAGCTTTCTAGTGCCGTGTATCTTACTTGAAGAAATTGGTGGTTTTATTCCTTGTTGAGCTCTGGTTGTGGAAATTTCCTCACGATGTTAAACCAGTTGAAGATGAAAGGAAGCAAAGTTGGCAGGGATGTGGTGCTGTGGAAGCCAGGCCTGGCTTGTCCGCCAGAGGGAGCCCGTGCCCTGCTTTCCTGGGTATCCCTGGGACTCGGGAACTGGGAGCAGTGCCCCGTGCAGCAGCTGTCCCAGAACGGCCTGCCAGGGAGCCACCTGAAACATCACCTCCTTCCAGCCCCCTGCCATGGGCATGCACACCAGCCTGCTCAGAGCTCCATCCAGCCTGCCCTTGAGCACCCCCAGGGATGGGGCATCCACAGCTTCTCTGAGCAACCTATTTCTCTCACAGTTTAAGAAAGAATGGAGTAACTCCTTCCACTGCACTGCAATCTAAACATTGAAGGCTCCAAAAGGAGAGTAAATACATATTTTTTAGAAGTGTATACAATGTTTCACGGTAGTGATTTACAAGAACCTACTGAGATTGCAGGTTTTGTTTATGTTTTTGTTAGGGATTTGCATCTCCTCCACTTTGTTGCAGTAATTTGGAAGAAGATGCCTATGACACTTGGAAAATCCCTAATCCTTCTCTTTATTCTGTGTTTAGTTCTTCAGTGAATATGAGAAGTTACTTCATTCAGAAAATTACGTGACAAAGAGACAGTCACTTAAGGTAAGGCAATTTTATTTTCTTCTTAAATGCAAAGTTAGAGATTCCCTTTAATTTCAAGGTGAGTTAACTTAATTTGAAATGGCTTCTGTAACTGCCTTGAATAGCATTTATTTTAATTGTCTGTATGTTTTAATTCTTGGGATCAGCTCCTTTTTTTTAGTCCAGATCTTACATTATTTAGTGTCCAGCAGAGATCCAAGTAATTTCTCTCCCTATGGAGAAATGGATCCTCACGTTTCTTTGTTTTTGTTGGTTTTTTTTTTCCTTCAACAAGTCTGGTTACATTTAAATAATTTAACAAAGACTCACATGATGTGCCTAGAGCAATACTAATTTTACATTCAAGTAGGTAAGCAATAGTGAACATAAATATAATACAGAGCTTGCAACAAAGGTGAGCCTTATGGGGAAAATCTTTTTAAACCCTTTACAATAAAGAAGGTAGCAAAAAAAGTGTCAGTATTTCTCATTTGACGTACTAACCAGTTTTGTTGGGTTTTCATTTTTTTTAAAAACAGCATTATTTTTGGTGTTAAATGGCTTCTGTGTAAATGAAAAAAAAATAATGAAGTCATGGGAAAAAAAAAGAATCGCTTACCTTTCATTTCCAATTCATAAGCAGGGGGAACAAATGTGACTTTTTGCTTTCTGAGGAAAAGGAGAAATTGCATCATTGAAATAAGAGAAAAATGCACTGTGCACTTTGAAATTTGGGGCATTTAGTTCTGTTGTTATGGTATTTACCAACCACTGTTACTGAATTGATAGACCACCACACCATTTCAGGGTGTTTGGAAGCATTTTTTAATAAGTTGATTCTTATGTTCAGTGTTGGTAATTTTTCCATTTGGGTGTATTTTCTGCCTTCAGCTTCTCGGTGAATTGTTACTGGACAGACACAACTTCACAATTATGACGAAGTACATCAGTAAACCTGAAAATCTCAAACTAATGATGAACCTTCTACGAGACAAGAGTCGTAACATTCAGTTTGAGGCCTTCCATGTGTTCAAGGTATGCTTAAAAATGCCACCATGAAGCAGAAAACAAAAGAATCTGACCAGAAGTTGTTTAGTTGAGTCAACTACTTAGCTGAGCCTAAATGGAGCTTATCTTAATGCCTGCTAAGTGATTAAATAAAGGGAGCACTAGTGTTTGCTTTATTATGATCCATCTTTACAAATAGATATCTTGGTTATCTTTTGAAAACTGTTTAGAAACCACTTATGTGGTTCATTTCTATGTGATTGTCAGTGCAATCTGTCTTAGAAAATTTTGGAATTAAGTGCAGTAAGATAAGAGGAATGCATGATTCCATATAAAATCATGGAGTACCTGCGAGTTCAAAAGTGTTTTTGTCATACTGCATGATCTCTGAAGGAAAACAGTATTTTAGTCAGGTCACCTAAATTGTAATTTGCATGTTATAACAGATGCCTTCTGATTTTCAGACAGGCAGCTGAGAGTTATAACTTGAGGTTTAAAACTTTGAAGTGAGCTGTAAGATACCCATCAGATGTTGTTCATGATACGAAAATGCATTTGCTATAGAGTGTAACTATGAGGTGTCTTCAGTGGTTTCTGCAGAGGCTGTTGTGGCTGGTCACCTCCCACAGACTAAATTTACTTTGGTACTGGTGTTCAGCTTACGTACTGATTTTAAAAAAAAAGTAATTTAATTTAAAAACTTATATTTACTCCATTATGTTTTTCTGTAGGACACTGGAAACATAGTTTTAATTTATCATCATCAGTATTTTGTTAGATTTTTTTTTTTTAACTTCTGTTTGTCACTGTTTTGCTCAATGCTTTTTATTTTCTTGCAGGTGTTTGTAGCCAATCCTAACAAGACACAGCCTATATTAGACATCCTTCTAAAGAACCAGACCAAACTTATTGAGTTCCTCAGCAAGTTTCAGAATGACAGGACCGAGGACGAACAATTTAATGATGAGAAGACCTATTTAGTTAAACAGATCAGGGATTTGAAGAGACCAGCACAGCAAGAAGCTTAAACTCCAATAAACCTTTAAAATATTAAACCCAAATTCAGCATTTGCTGTTAGATATTCAGCATCAGGCACTCTTATCGATTCATGAGGAACATTACTGCTAATCTGCTGTTCAGTGAACGGTTTTTGTTTTTCTCTTTTCATTTTTAGTCCAAGTTGAGAAACATAGCTGCTGCTTTCTTGCACAATGTGGACTTTCTTGATATTTGTGTCATTTCAGAATTCAAAGACACTGCTTGTTTTAGGAGTCCTGAAAAGAAAGATTCTAGGTTCGTGAAAGCAAACATATAGATACTAGTTTGGTTTAGGAGAGAAGGTATTAATGTAGTTAAGTAACAGGTTGCATGCTTGCAAATCTGAATAAATCTGTATGTTTGCACTTACCTTGTTTGAGATAATGAGCACAATGTGACCTGTGCATACCTGGCACCATAGTATAAGATTATATGCCTTGATTAAAAAAAAAATGTGCAGTGCTTTATTTGTAATCAAAGGGGAGATGTATCTAAGATGTGAGCTTATTGGGATAAACAGTTGTCTTGCAAATAAACAGATACTGAAACTTAGCAACTTCTAAAAGAGTGAAATCTCAAGGTTCATAAGGAAAATGTATATATGCCTTTCACTGCTTTATAGAATTTTTTTTTGACATGATTTGATTTTTCTGAGACTTGACTTGTAAACTTGGAAATATGTTCTAAGGGGTTTTGTTAATTTTACTTTAAAGGTATTTCAGACAGTAGACCTAGCAGTGACATTTTGCATTTCATTTCAAGAATGCTTGCTGGTTTCTTTTGTATATAACTCCTAGGCTGCTCATTTCTTTAAAATATGATTTAATTTGTACAGCAGAGGAATGTTATTGTATTAGTCTGTAACTATTACCTAATATTGAGTTTTGCAAAATGAATGCTCATATGTAATTGAATACTTCAGATCACATGGAAATGCTGATTTAACAATCTCAAGTACTGCAGCATTTAAAAGGAAACAAAAACCCAAACCCAAACAAATCCTTTGTATTCACTTATCTAATGGGGTGCCATCAATTAGGGTAGGCTGAAACAGAGAACTGGAACCCTTTCTACTATGTTCTTACCAGATAATATTGGCCTTATTTAATTAAACTAGCATTGTGCTCACCAGCTCTGCAAATGGCAAGGATTATGCTAAATTAATATCGATTCTTCTGACTTCTGGGGAGCCTGCAGTGCGTCATTTCTTACAGTAAATAACTCATACAATAGTTGTGTAAGTGAATGATTTAATTCCCTCCGACCTCAAGAAACAATTTCAGAGGTGTCCTAGGATAAGAAAATGATACAATTTTTGTTGATTTTGTTTTTTAATGCTGCAAACTATCAGTATTTATAAAAACAGAAAACCCAACTGATTTTGCACCATGTTTTTGTTACTGTGACCGTACAAAAGGAATCTACTAAATATAGCTAAATGATGTTATTAAAATTGTATCTATCCATCATATAGCAACGCTAAGATCACAACCAAGCAAAAACTTACGGATTGGGGTCTGAAAGTTCCAATTCTGCATGACTGAATGATTGCAAATGCTACAGAAATTGTTTGTTGCTTCCTGTCCTCTTCCCATTTGAAATACTTCACAATCAGTGATGTTTAAGCTGATTTGAAAGCCTTCACAAGGGAAGTCTGAGAGCTCCTGAAAATTGAGTGTTCTCACTCGGTTGTTTAAAACTGCTCTTAACATTAGAATTGGCCTTTTAAAGGTTCTTAACATGTCCTTTGCAAACAGAATCATTTTGCTTACAGGAAAGAGAATAGCTTATACTTCCTGGAGATCCCAGGCAGAACTGGCACTGAGGTGGTGGTGTAGTTCGGTACTAACAGTCTGTTATATTTTGGTTTATCATAGCTGAGTGGAGGAAAACATTATTTGCCAAGTTACTCACCATAACATGTAAGGCTTCCTCTTTAGAAAGATGTAGATGTGCTAAAGATTTCTATGTGTAAAGAAGTGAAAACATTTGGACTGGGATAGAGTTTACTCTATATTAGGCCTTGGAATCAATGGCTATGGTGACTTTTTTAATATGTGGAAACATTTGAATGTTGGCTTTCGAAAAGAAGTTGTATTTAAATTAAAGCTCCTTTGATGTGCTGTTCATATTAAAAAACTTGTTCTGGAAGTGGTTTCTTATCTGCTTGAAGGCTTAAGGGTATTACTAAAACATATTTAAATGCAAGTGGTTTTTTGTTTGGCGCTTTTTTTTTCTTTTTTCTTTCTTTTTTTTTTTTTTTAAATAAGAGATGTATACAATTGTAATTCTGTTTCCGTGGTAGCATTTCATTTCTCCTGAGGAAAATGCGTTTCGTATCAAAAAAATCTGGCTGGCCCCATAATTTAAATTAAAATAAAATTTTGAAGAAAAATGTGTGTTCTTTACTGTGTTACTGAAGAGGATCAGTTTCTTGTGGATGTGTATCAGGTCTCCTTTATTGCCTTAAAGTGGCTCAGCTTTCTTCTTTTTAAATGTGAGATCATTTTAAATAATGCAGAACACTGGCCTGCACAAACATTTTTAAACAATTAGGACGATGTGCTGTATTAGAGATGCAATCAATTTTAATTAATTGTTGGTAGCCTCCCTTGCCTCTTTGTATTATCGTTCCTGATTCTGTTTCTTTTTGGCATGAGCAGGAGCAAAGAGAGGAGATGCTATTTCCTGCATCATGGCTGGAGACAGGACCTGGTAGGGTTAGTTGATAAATTTTTGGCCTTCACTTCTTTATAATTTTCAGGAGCTGAGAGTGTCTGTAATTGGTCACCCTTTCCTTAGGCCATGCTGGCGTCTCTTCACTGCCTCTGGAGCTGCTGTCACAGTTAACACCCCAGGTAAGGCAGTGTGGCAAACATCAGGAGAGTGTTATGTTTTAAACAACATTCAGGAGCATTTGATGCAGATTCTGCAGATGGTTTTGTTCAGCCAGAAGTGGACTTCTTGTACTGAATGAGAAGTTTTCCCTCAGGAAAATAATTACTTTACAGACAGAAATATTTGGTCTGTGATAGCCCCCAATAGAGACTACACCTGTTCAAGCCTCTATAGAAAATGCTGGCATTTCTCTTCCTCACTGACAGGAAGATCACAGATTACAGGGAGAAGGAGTAATTTATACTTGTAGTCAGACAAATTGCACGTTTTAATTAATTGGACAAGCTGGGAACTTGACAGGGTGTTAGAAATAGCCTTGGTGGGAGGAGGCATGGAAAATGCAAGATGATGCCCTGACTTCTTAAAATTTGTTTTCCCCACAGAGTTGATGAGCAGGACCTGCCTTCTGAGCTGCCATCTCTAGGAACCGCAGGAGGAGTTGTCCTTGGAGCTGTGGGATCAGGTCATGGACAAAGCTCCTTGCAGTAAGTCTCCCTCTGTTTGTGGCCTGCCCAGTCATTCATAGCAGGAGACTTGATGGGTTTTCCTTTTGCTTCTGCCTCTTTTTCCCCTCTTTTCTGATGATTGTTGGCTGCTGTGTTGAATTATTTCCCCGTCTGTGTTGCTTTTCCTCCCATGGCTGCTCGCTCGAGCTGGTGCCATCTCATTGGGTACAGTGCCTTCATTTTCTGTCACCTTTGTGGTTATTACTCATGATACATCTGTACTCCTTTCTCCAAAGGTTTTGGCCTTTTTAGGGCTGTTTTAAGTGCTGATTCTTTTAGCTTTCCAGCATACTGCAATTCAAATTGATGGTTAGTATCATAATGAGGAAAATGTTACTCTGTTCTTTTACACGTTACCTCTTTAAATCAGTGTTCAGCTTAATCTGAGCTTACTGAACTTGTGAAGAGTTGTTTCTGGCATGTGTCCTCTATATTTATAAGAGTATCAGGACAGATCTGCTTTAAATCCCTTGTGACTGCAGGCAGGTCAAAACATCAAAAAAATCGCAACACGGAAAGAAGTTAAAAGGAGAGAGCAGAGGGTTGTATCAATATATTGCATTCTTTGAAGGAAATTGGCTATTTCATGAGAGAAGAATGATGGGCAGAGACTAAGTGCAAGAACATGGAGTGACAGGACAGAGGAGGAATGGCTTTAAACTGAAAGAGGGCAGATTTGGATTAGATTGCAAGAAGAAATTTTTTACTGTAAGGGTGCTGAGGCACTGGAACAGGTTGCCTAGAGAAGCTGTGGCTGCCCCACCCCTGGGTGGAGCTTTGCACAACCTGGGACAGTGGAAGGTGTCCATGCCCATGGCAGACGGGCTAGAACGAGATGGTCTTCAAAGTCCCTTCCAACCCAAACCATTCTATGATCCTGTGTTCAGCTTCATATTTTAAAATATCTGTTGATGCACCTCTGTTTAAAAAAATGCCACCACAAAACCCCAAGTTATACAGCAAACATATATTTAGATCTTTGGTGAATGTATTGTATTCCCAACAAAAAATAAAGGCAAGCTCTTTTTTAGAGGGCTCTTTCTGATTTGCACGAGTAAGGTTATTTTGTTTTCCTTTCTCAGAAATGCCCTGGCCAGAACTGACTCTCTATCACTTTCCACACAGGGACTGTTCAGGCTAAAGGTTTCCTCGCAGGAGAATTTTCCAGCTGTGTTGTGGTGGGGCTCTGTAATTCCAGTGTGTAGGATTGTGTCCACCAAGGAAAAGTGTCACATGGCTGGAGGTGACACCACCTAGGTGACACTGACCTTATGTGTTCCTAATGTTGGCAACATTAGAATTTTTGAAGAGGGCATGTTTGGAATGAAGGGAGATAAACAGCGTGCTGTAATATGAAGATACAATTTAGATATGTTTTAGTGGGAGTGCATCTATTTGGAAAAACAAGATATATTACTATGACTGCAGTTGTCTGTTCTCCTTGCCTAAAATTAAATCATCAGTAGGTGTTTTTCCATTTCTTCCCTAGCAAATTCCTTGTACTGAGCTGTCATGGAAGATCCCATTAAGAGTTCTTTCTTCCCCTTGTGGCAGCCTTTGGGAATGTGCCTCACATCCCACCAGGGACAAACGCAGGGTAATAAAAATGTGAGTGTTGCTTAACAAGGTTCTATTCAAACATGTTGAACTGAATTTAATATTGCTTAGTGTTTTGAGACTTGAAGGAAGGATTAGGTTTGCATTTATTTGAGCATAAAACAAGAATAAAAGCAGTAGAGGTTTCTTAGGTGTGTTTGAGTTTCAGAATGTTGTATATTCTAACGTTATTAAATAAGCCCTTGTAACTATAATTCAGGGCATCTAAATAAGGCATGCAGTGTGTGTTGTACAGTGTTTAAACAGCTGAGGTGTGAGCCAGCCAAGCTTCTGGCCTCAGGTCTTTAACAGCATCTCCAGATTGTGTGGAATTAAAAGAAAAAGCGTCAGTTTGAGAAATCAGATTGTGATTCAGGTTTCTGGGCATCTAGACAGGTTGAGAAACACAGTCTGGAGAGACTAAAAGGTGCAGAGGTTCACTTGGCTATGAAGCATCAAGGTTGGAGCAGCTGAATTTCCTCACCTTCCATCTCTAGAATTACAGAGTGCCTGGGTCATGCAAGCTAATACCCAAATTACATGAAAACAGCATTTAAGGATTTACAATATTACTAGGTTTTTAAAACATATTTTCCCATAGAAATTGTGTCTTAAAACAGTAGCAGAACAATGACAAACCCAGTATATGGGCAGAGCAGGGTTTTTATTTTTCTTGAGGCTGTTAGAGCAGGAAATCCTTTAGGCTGAAGTTGGTGATGCTGCATGTGCTGCATGTTTGAGGAGCCCTTACAACACACAGACCTGCAGGTTAGGGCTGAATCCTGATTGTGAGTCATATCAGAGTGCTGTTCTAGAAAGAAAAAAACACACAGATAAAGCAAGCAGAGCAGGAATAGTTACAGAGCTACAGAGAAGTGTAAGATGAGCTTCCTGGAGCTTGTGAATAGCTTGAAAATTATGCAATTAAAAAGGGGATACTTTATTTTGTCATACTAGGTTGTAGGCCATCAGAATGTAATATATGGAATATGGTACACACTATACAGACAGGCTTGGAATTTTGGCTTCAGTTTATCTAATTAAAAAACCAGGTGCTTTACAAGGAACAAAGTGTGCAAAAGCTATGATGGGCAGATGGTCACAGTGTTCTTGGTTCTTGGTGTTACTTGAGAAGCAGGAACTCAGCTCTCCCATTTCTAATGCCAGTCTTTCTCTTGTGTGTTCACCAAGTTTGGGTGAAACCTGCAGGTGGAAGGGGAACAACGTGGTGACAAAAATAAAAATATTAAAATACTATACAAGTCATTCCTTACTGCTACTTTGCAATTTTAAAAGGTTTCCCCTTTATGTTTTTGATATAAGAATAACCTGAAAACTAGCATTGGGATAATTTAAATTTTTGTGCCAAAACTTTTAAGAGAGCATTAATTTATGAGTATTTTCTTTCAGCTGAATGTTTCTTCTGAGCTGTGCTTTTTCTTTCAGCCTTGACTGCTGTAAATTAAATTTCCCTTGACTGCACATGGCAGGTTGGTAATTAGTAACACATGACTGCAGTGCACAGTTGGTGTCACGTTTGTGGGGTGCTCTGGTGTAAGGTTCATGTGGGAGAATATTTGTAGGCTAAATTCATGCCTGCACTGAGTTATTGTCAGTTTTAGACATCCCAGTTTCAAAAAGAAAGTATTTTGTTATTTTACTAATAAAGGTTTGCAAAACCTAGGAATTGCTAATGATTGCATTGCTACATTGCCTAATGGCTCTTCACAATAAGCAGTAAACTGTAGTCTAGTTTTGAAAAATACCTGTCAGGCAGGTAACAGCCAAGGTGACACATTATTGTGTGGCCTGTGGTTTTGGCTCATTGCCACCAGCTTTGGAGGCTCTTTGCCAGCTCCTGGGAGGAGAATGTTGGCACTGCTGCCAGTCCAGCTGCCCCTTGCTGGGGAGGCAGCTTTCTGCAGCCTCCTGATGATCAGGCTGACCTGACGGCTCTTGCCTCATGCCACAGATTAGTTTACAAGCAGTGCTTACAAGCAGTGCAGTGAACAGGAGCTTTGTGTTTGTTACCCTACTCAAGTAGCCATGTGTAGTCAGCCTCATGAGCTGTTTCTGCTCTGCGCATGTAAGATGGTTTAAATCTTTATTTCCTCTGGTGTTCCCACTCCTTGCTTCTGAATTTCCAAGTCCATAAAGGATATTTTCTGCATCTCTGTTTTCTGCTAGTTAATCTCTCGTACTGAGTCTGATTCTACACTTACAAAATCCCAATCCTCTTGGCAAATCACTTCTTTCTACTCTTGCCTTCCCTTCTGATTCCTGCCAGTTGCCTTTTCAGCTCATTTTCCAAGGGGCTCTTTGTATTTTTTGGGAAATATTCTGTAATTGCATGTAAGAAGTTCAGTTATTTGATTATTTTTTCTCCAGGTGTAGAGTTTATCATTCAGTGTCATTGCTGCAGGTAATGTGATTTCCTATAGGAAATACTATTTGTATATCATTAGAAAATAGAGAACAGGCAGAGAGTGGATCACAGGTACTGCACATATGGGGCTCAGCAGTGTGTCTGGCACATGATGATGTTGCTGGGGATGTGGAGAGGGATGGGAGCAGCAGTAGCACAGTTTGACCAGAGTGACCCTTGCTTTGAGAGGCCGCAGGTTTGGTGTGTGGGTTGGTGGCCAGACTGTTGGGAAGCCAGGTGCTCTCAACACCCACACACAGCTGTGTGGGCACTCAGTACCTGGAGCTGATAGTGGATTTATAAAGCAGCCAGTGCTCTACCTGTGCTTTCAAAATGCTGCCCTGTTTGTATGAATTCTTTGCTTTGGGTTTCTGGTGTCAGGGATGGGCTCTGTCAGTGAGATTTGCAATCATTCCTGTACCTTCTGGGCTGTTGATGGGGGAGTGAGACAGTCTCCCTCTGATTTCAGGCTAGCTGGCAGGGTCAGACACTGCCAGTGTCATCCTGTGACTGCACTGAATCATCTGCATGCACCAGGGGAGATCAGATCTTTGATGTCCTTTTCTCTCAGTCCATTAGTTCTAAACAGACTTTCTGCTGCAGCTGTTTGATGCACTGTGGTGCCACCAGGAGTGACAGGTGTAAGAGTGACCTCTGCCCCTCGTGCCCCTGTGCAGACTGACCCTTGCAATTTCCATGCTGCACCAGTACATCACCCACACCCTGCTTCCTTCCAGTGCTGTCTGCCTGATTGATTAGCACTCTCAGGGAGAGAAAAAGGCAATTGCAAATCCAACAGCATTTGAGTTGGTACAGCAGAGGGACAAATAAGCTCCAAAGGTTGGTCAAACAGCAACTTCATGGGTTGACACAAAAGCTGTTCCCAGGACTGGCCTGCAGCCTCTCTTGGAGAGCACTGGGGGATGATCCCTGTGTCACTGTTATCTGCTGCTTGACTGAAACTGCTTTTTGTGTCAGCATCTCCATACCTCTCCAGCCTTACCCTTTGGCACAGTTTCAGCTGTTAGAAGGCTGCTGGAAGTAAGTGCTGCCCAGAACAATCTGCTTCCTTCAGGTCCTTCCTGCAGCTGCTGAACTTCTGGACATGTGTGGTCTGCTTCTGAGGTCTGCAGTGTCTATAGGGTTACCTTCATGGTACAGGGAGGTTTTGCTTTATTTGGAGGGGAATGAACAAAAAAAAGTTTGTAGATCAAAGGTCAAAAGTCCTGGACAGCCAGGAAATGGTTTTCACTTGAATGTCCTTACCTTACTTTGTGGCCTTTAACTTCTGGAGGTGGAAGGTAAGTGAGAAGGTCTCTACGTAGACAGAGTACTGGTAGCTCTGATCTGAGGTTCTCCACACCTCAGAGAAAGCTCCAAAGTGGGCAGATTTCCATTCCTTTTTGCCTCTACAGCAGCAAAGGTCACAGAGCCAGATCCTGGCCCAATACTGGTTGTTCATGGTGACATCAGTTTCAGGTTTGGGCTCTGGTTTCCTTGGTGTTTATCTGCATATTGTGGCCTGATGCAGAGCCCATTGAAACAAACAAAAAAAATTACTGGTGGCTTGATAGTCCAGACAGTCCAGAACTTGGGGCATTCCTAATCAGTACAGCATGGAGGTGGCCACTGGAGGTCTACATGTGTGATTGCCCAGCTTACTGGTGCCAGGCAGAATTTGTGCCTCTGTGTGGGGTGAAGGCAGCCAGCCAAGGAAGTGGGAGGGGGAGGAGGAGATTCACACTGGGAATCACAGCTCCAGTGATTCCCAGTGTGAGTACGGAGCTGCTGAGGGGCAGCAGCCAGCAGGTGTCTTAGCCTGGAGTGGGAGTCAGGACATGAGGGCTGAGGGAGCAAGAATGGGAGCTGAGAGGGAATGGGGAAGGGAGAGATAAGCATACTCTCCTGTCCAGTGGAGGAGGTGGTTCCAGCAGAGAGGAATGGGTATGGAGATGGAAATGCTAGCTGACAAAGCATCTGGGGAATACTGGGATGTGCAACCTCCCTCACTGGAGAACCTGTGTCTTGGTCTGTGTCCTGCTGCTGGTGATCCCTGCCTGGGGCTGCTGTAAGCCTGTGCTGTACCTGGGGGGATTACTGACCCCAGCCCTGCCCTGCCCTGCCCAGCAGGCACCTGTGACACTTGTGGCTGTCAGAAATGAGCAGTCACACTGGGTCATCTGAAAATTGTAGTCACAGCCCTCACTTTGTCTGAGATTGGGCTCTGGCTGGACTGCCTCCATCAGAAAGTATCCAAAATTCATGTGGATCATCTGGGGCATTGCGCAGTTTGGTTAGTCCAAGTCAATTCAAAATGAAATACTATCTTTTGATCCTCTTTACAAACAAACCTTTTCAAATTTTTTTGGCAGAAACAACCTTTTTTTTCCCTCATGGAAAATTCCTGTTTTTCTCAGAAACAGAAACTCTCCCCTATGGAAAATTTCCAATGAGCTCCAATTCTAAACCTTGATGCCAGAAAACATCTAGCAGGCATTAGCAAAGGGTGACTCAGGGTGTAATGTATCATTTAATTCTGACTCGGGCAACACAGCCACAGGAATTTGAGAACACGAGCAGGCTCTCAGCATCCCTAACTCAATATTCAGTAGGCAATCCACCAAAACCACATATGCAGAACAGGGGAAAAGTGTTGCAGTAACACTTCAGTTTTGAAAGCTCACATCTACCCTGAGAAAGAAACTGGGCAAATGTCATCAGATGCACCATCTCTGCTTCCTCTTGCTGACTTCCAAATCCAATGTGTTCACGTTACAAGATGCTTTTATTTTGTATTTTTATGTTTTCAGCAGATAGTTTCACCACCAACCAGTCTGAGAGTAGAAGGCTTCCTGCTCCTAGAAGCAGTGGAGAAAATTATCCGGCATTTTGCAGGTACAACAGACTTGAAGTTTGTTCTGTTGTTGCACAGGAAATAGTCCCCAGTTCTTCTCCAACAGCTCTGCTGCTGCTTTCCCACTCAGAAAAGAGACAAACTGACTGCGAAAGTACCTTTCCCTTCAGCAGAAAAAGGATTTGGGATACAAGTCTGTCTCAAAAGATAACTTAAAGCCTATTTATGGAAGCACTGCCCAATTTAGCACAAGCCCTGGAGAAAAAAGGAGGCTTCTGGACAGGAAGTGTGGCTTGCAGTACAAGATGGTATCACCTCAGCAAGGAAAAAAGATTGAGAAAGGCAGGTGAAATGCTTCAAGATGTGCCAATGTTCAAGTGTCCTCCCACAGGGTATTGGTGGGTCTCTTCTTGTTTTCATGTGGACCACACAAGCTTACCTTTTAGGGCTAAGGTCACAGGCTGTGATCAAGTATCTCAAACTTATGTCCTAAACATTCCCTTCAGCGTATGTTAAACCTTTCCTGACACGGGGTACTTTTCCTTCTCTATCTTCAGTGTGACCCTCTGGCTGCCTGCCTGCCTTGTAAGGCACTTCTGGAGCCTGAGAACAGACTGAGCCAGGACACAGTCACTGTCCCACTGCTGCTGACTGGGAGTTCAGCAGCACCAGGGATGTCACAGGATTAACAAATGGATTACTGCTTTTCCTTAAGAGGGACTTCTTTTAGACACACTAGAGAGACTGACTGCAGACCAAACTGCAATAAATAATCAGCCACAGACCCATCAACATAAACTGTTGTCAAAAGCAATGAAAAGGCATTTTCTTTATCATTAATTTCACTTCAAGTATGAAGGACAGGTTTCTTCTGCCCAAACACAGCTCTGAATTTTTGGGGGCACATATTTTCTTTTTAAAGTTAAATCAATAGTAATTTAAATATGTTAAATTTTTTACAATTCTAAAAATATTTGTTGCAGCTGAACTAAATTTGGGTTGGTTTTTGAATCTTCAAATTTATTGACTTTTATCTGCAACCTAAAGAATCCAATGCACGATGGGCACTAACCAAGTGTCCTTTCCAATGTACTTGATCCTGACTTGTGCATGTCTTTGATGCTGTTTGCCTCAGAGCCTTCTATTCAAGGCAAGACTTGAATTTTTAATGTAAAAGAGAAGCAGGAACAAAAAAAAATCCTTTTAGAATAAGAAAGAACTACTGAAAAACCTCTTTCATGTCCTCTATGCATTATAAAAAGGGAAGGAAAAAAGCAATCCAAAGATTCTTTGCCCCCTGCCTTTGAAGGTCTCCTTTCATGATCTGTTCAAGCAGTTCTCTCCTGGTTTTTTGGGTTTTCTCTAGTGTGAGCCTTCCCCACAAAGAAACAGATGAATAACATCTCTCTTATTTGTCATTATGTAAAATATGAAGCTTTACATTACTGCCTTTCAGGTGCCATCTTTAGCTGCTCTTTGCACTTTGCAACAACAGACAAAATCCTACTGCCCTTTCCTGTTGCAGTCTTGTTTTTGAGAGTGATAAAAATGAAAGTCAAAGTGGGATGACAGCATTTAGGAGTCATTTAATTTCTGAGAGTTATGGAGTTAGAAACACTCGGCATTTCATTGCTCCTGCAGGAAAGAGCATTGAGATGTTTTGTGAAGGAAGTTTTGTTTCTGCACAGTTGAGCAGGGTTGCAACCTCCTAATGGCAAAATTTCCACCTGAGCAGCTGTTGGCAGTTCTGCAATGTTCACTCAGCCTGTTATCTTTTCTAAATATATAAATATAAATAGGAATTTAGAAGAAAAAAGGTATAAAGTAATAGGAAGTTAAGTCATGCAGGGTGATACGCAGGCTCTGAGTGTTCCTTGTTTATCTTATATCTCTACACTGAGTGCACTATTGCATAATGTCACAAGGGCTGGATATTTTCTCCAGTGTAGTGATGCATTTTAATTAAATTCACTGCTTAAAGTGCAGTTATTCATTAAAGGTACCCAGTTGTCCTGAAAGGCATGCCGACCTTGTATATACAATCCTTTGAAGAGGACTGTTAGGGGTATGAACTAGAAAAACATTATTTCACAAACATGGAGAGTTTCTTGAGCAGTTGGCTACATCCATGTGTACTGTTCTCCTTGCTAATCCCTCTGAAAGTTTCAAGTCACACTGTCCCAGTCTGACATCAGCAAATCAAGGCAGGTGTATCCTTCTGTCACAGAATCTGGGCTTTGGCTCTTGCACCAGGGCTGAGCCTCAGCCCCCAGGCAGCTCCAGCCTCTCCTGGGATGGGGTGGGATGGGAGCCCTTGGGCACTCCTGGGTAGTGGATCACCTCTGAAGGGCGTTTTTGTGAGGAAAGCAAGCAGATACAAAAGCTCTGCAAAACTGAAGCTGCATTTGTCAACAACAAAGGATATACAGTTCTCAGCTAACAATAAAACATTTATTCATTTCCACGTTCCTATTTTTTGTTTTCCGCTGCTCAAGTGTTCTCTGTGTTGAGGTTGAATCTTTCAGGCCCCAGTAGCCCTCTGCCAGTAGATGTCTTCCCTGGAATAGAGAAGCCCTGTTTTCTCCTAGAATCTTCTGCCCTTGTCTAGCCTCAGTGTTAAAATACCCTTTGCTGTAACAATGTGTTTCTTATTTCTCTCATTTGCCCAAGGGTCATTTCTCTCTAAAATTGTTTTTTTCTTTTATCTTCTCAGATCCAGCACTATGACTTTGATCTTGTTTTCTTTTGCTGGTGTTATCCCATCATCTGCCAGTGAGACACAGACAAGAAAATTGGCTTTATCGGGAAGACAGTTATTCTTTTGTTCTCCAGGATTACAAAGGCCTTGGCTTCTAATGGTCTTTACTCAACCTGTGCGTGGATAAGCAGGTAAAAGACACCACTGTCTTTGCTGAGCACAAGGAACATGAGGCAATAGGCAGTGAAAGATGGGCAAAAGATAAGGAACAAACAATTAGATTTCAAACAAATAAATTTGGTTGAAGAAGTTTCCCCAGCGCCTGAAGTGTCAATGAAGCTGTAACAGCTCACTCTACTCTGAAAATTTAAACTTCAGCCTCAAATCTGAATGTGCTTCAATGAGGGTAAAGGCTTGAAAAGGTATGACGTTTTTTGGTTCTGCCAAGATAATGTAATCTCCTGCTATCTAGGAAGTGGTGATCAAAGAAAGGCTGTCTTTGGGGGTTGCAGGTATCTGCTGGGTAAGTAAAGTAAGTGATGTTTAAAGGTCAGAGCGCTCTGTTGATAAGGGATGCATTGAAAGGGCAGAAGAACCACAGAGGACTTCCTGTGTCATTACAGCAGGTGCTGTATGAAGTTGAGAGAATAGCTGAACAAAGGAAACCACAAGGATGACAGGATATTTAAAGCAAAATGGGGAAATAATGAGTCATCCCTATTTATCAAAGTGGAAGAAAAGAGATTTCTGTCTCAGTTAATTTCTCCATAGGATATAAAGGCAGACTTTAACAAAAGAGAAAAAATAAATCCAAATTCCATTTAATTTCCTTTAGCCCAAGCAACCCAGATCCCCTTAGATCATGGAAGTTACCAGTTATATAACATTGTTACAAAAAAATCAGTATTTTCCGGGAGTCTGGAATTGAATCTGTCCTTGTAATCAGAGTGATGTGTTGCTTGGTTGTAAACAAACACATTTGTACTCAGGGGTGTTCCTCAGCTAGCCAGAGCTAAACAGCACCAGTGAAACATTAGAGGGCACATCCTCAGCCTGTGCAGAGCTGAGTGAGGGCACCTGGGCCCTGCAGTGCCATCACAGCACAATGGCCTCATGCTGCTCTCCTGGTCTGCAGGGCTCATGCCTCAGGGCAGGCTCTGGCACTGCTGCTGTGCCCTGCCATCAACACCTGCCTGCAAGGCCATATTGGGAACAGATCATCCCCATGGAAAAGGTAATAAATTGATTTGGGCATTTTCTGGGTTTGGTGTTCCTTACTGAAAGTTTGGCTTCCCAAAAGGAATGGTCCCTTGGGGGAAGACCTTGTCAATGCCTCAAGATAGTCCCGCTATTTTGTGTGGATTTATGCTTCAGACCCTCTGGTATGTAAAGCTTTTCCAAGGAGCTTTTAGGCAAGTTGCTACTTATTATTCTGTTAGTAAATCAAGTTGCACATGTTGGTTGCCTCAAGTGCCCAGCACTTCCACAGGTGGTGCTGTCGGAAATAATCCTCCTTAGCAAGGCAGGCTGCTGCTGTGAGGAAAGCTTGCTCCTCGTGGAGCCTGTCCATATGCTCTGTTACTGTCCATCTGTTGGTATGAAGACAAACTTCCAAGAAATGGAAGTCGGATAATGTGCGCAGTGTGAGGTTGTGTGCAGGGATAGGTTAATGTTGATATCATTAGTGCTTGGTCACCTAGGTGATGGATCTTGCTGCTATAGTAACCTGCAGGCTGCATTGCTCATCACATATGAATTTTGACAAACAGGGTTGGTTTAAGGTGGTGTTGCCCTCTCTCCTGCCCTTTTAAAATTTTTACACAAGTTGTAAGATGAGACCTTGGAGTACAGGTTTTATTCTCTGTATTTTCCTTGAAATAGTGTCCTGGAAAAGACATGATGTTCATGCTCAAACATTTAACATAGGATAGAGATGTTTAAAAAAAAAAAAAGCTATTGCTTTTCACCTTCTGAAGTCTTGCCTCTTAGGCCCATCCTTCACTATGGAAGATGGTATTTTAGAGGAGCTGGAGCCATGTATCTATCAATGTATCTATCTTAGGCATCCACATGGACTTCTCACATACTTGTGCCATGGTGCAATCCTGCAGCCATGTGCTGTGCCAGGGTCATGTCTGGAACATGGATATTCTGTGTATGGCTTGTGGTACATTGTAACGCCTCTTTCTTGACCCAGAAAAGAAGGAATTTTGATACACACAGTGCTTTCAGCTCATGACTAGTGTAGTATGTTCACCCAGGGATCTACCTGATATGCTGCTGGGTAGAAGATTCATGGATTCATACAGCAGCGCATTATGGGGTGTCTCACTAAGATCTGTGAAAGATGGTGGAGAAGTCACGAGGGCACAGAGTGGGAGAGCAGCTCATCAGAGATGGATTTTTGGTTTTGATCACTATATAAGAGTTGGCCGGGTGTTTTCAGGAGTCCCACAGTGTGTTATCTTTTCCACTTGGACAATATAGGTAGTAGGAGATTTTTTAATTCCTACATGGTGTTATTTAAATCAAGAGATTTTTAAGGTCCTCTTGGCAGAGCAGGATGGGACAAGAGGGAGTATGCTATGATGACTTATGGGGAGACAAACTGGTATATCCTTCACAATGTGACCTGACTGAACAGATTTTCTGCTTTCTGGAAAATTTTACAAGGCATAAATAAAAATCTGGAAAAACTAATGAAATCAAACCCACAAGTGATTAAAAATGAGACTGCCAACTTTCTGTCTCACGCAGAGCACTCCAAGTTTACTATGAAGGCAGAGCAGGGCCAACATGTGCACCCCAGAACCACACCAAGACAAATCTCAATATAAATGGGGAACCATAACCTACAGCAGCCCATTTCTTAGAAGCAAATCTGTGGCAATACCCCAAAGAGTAACCCCAGTCATGCTTGAAACATCCAGGAGAGTGTTCTGGTGTCTCACACCACAGTACTGAAACTGCTTGCCTGCCCTTGGCACAACCAACTGTGCAGCTGTTGATGCAGCTGTGTTGGGTGTTTTGAAAAAGCCTGAGAAGAATATATGTTCATGGCACTCCAGCTGTAATATAACCTGAAAATACTGCCTCTGGGCATTGACAAGACTTTAAATGCTCTACAGACCAGCATCTTTGCTGGCGGAACAGGGAATAGCTGCGTGCATGTGATCTGCCAGCTGATGGTTTCTCATGTGTGGGATTAAAGTGGAATACACATTCCTAGGAACAGGGGTGGTTGGTGGGCAGGGATACAGTTTGGTAGGCCTTGAAGATAAAAACACAGGGGAATGGAAGGTGCAATTAAAGGATGCTCTGTGCATAAAGTCATCTGGCTTTGCTATATCTGCACTTCAAAGAGAGGGCAGCTACAGAAAGACTGTGGTGTAGTTTGGGCATTTTTTGGTAAACTGGGGCATCTACTTCTGATTTGGGTTGCCCTCGTTCCTGGGCAGAAAGGTGTCAGGCATTGCAGGGGACAAGAGGAGAGTGTAGGGAGTTTGTTTCAGTTGTGTGAATATTGGTCTCATGTAATTAGCTGCATTAGAGCTAATCCAAGTGTATTTTTCATCATTTGTCCATTGGCACTATTGATTTTCGAATGTGCTGGAGTCCAGTTGACCCCATGAGCTTCTCCTAATAAATGAGCAGTTGTCCTCCATGTTGTATGAGGTTAGGCCAGTTTTCAAAGAAACAACATCACTCAAGATCATCATAGATGTCATCTTCATTCCCTTGTCCCTAGGACCTTCTGAACAGGAGCATGGCAATTACTGGATGTAGTTTAATTTGCTGCCTTTGCTTTTATTTCATTTGGGCTGCAAAGCAGAGGATACTTACATAGCAAAGCTAGATCAGTTCTGTCAGTTGCTGACTCTGAGTAGTTTGAATTTGTAAAATATGTGCTGATGCTGTAAATAAGAGTGGTTCTGTCTGTTGCTGAAAACTCTTTGTCAGCTGTGCAGTATTGAGATTTTGTTAGGTGTTAATTGAGTTATGGGTATGATAGGATGTCACTTGTTACTAGGGGGATGGCAGATTCCTTCCATGTGACCTGATTTGCAGCAGTTTTGGGCATGACAAACCAGGTGTCTGAACAGAAGGATTGTTCATTGAGCCTCCCTCCCAAAGAAGAAGTCAAAACTGAGGGTGTCCAAGCAGGTGTTTGCCTTGGGTCCTCAGTGGCACACTTCAGTCTGCATTTGTCTCCCATGCTGGATGTGGGTCTGTTGTTTTTTCTCCTCTTCTTGGTGTGTATTTTCAGGAGTCCATTCAGGCAAGGCACTGAAAGGAAGGAGCAAATCTACAGAACCAGGGTAAGCAGGAGGATACCTGCTGTGCAAATATTTTGGGCAATGACTGGGCATCACACAGAAATTTCAATACAGACAGAAGGAGTGAAAGAAGGGAGAGGAGATTCAGGCTCTTCCTTTCTCACTCCTGCAGCTGGTAAACATGGAAGTCTCCATCTCCCAAGGATTATTAGTATTGTTACAGAGTCCTGTGATACTTCATCCCTCTTGGGTTCAAGGTAACGATAGTTCATAAGCACATAACATAAAATCCTCAGATGTTCATGGAGATGTGCTTAATTAAAAGAGACAGCAGACTCATTTAGAGGATGTGGCTGTCATGGAACACCACAGTTATTATATCTGAGCTTTCAAAGCAGTTCTTCAGCAGTCAAACTACTGGCAAGAGATGACATTTTCTTTCCTCCTTCCCAGCCTAAAATCTGCAGGAGAACTGGTGGTGGTTTTCAATGTCATGTTCCTTTCTCTGCAGTGTGTTCTGCTCTTGACAGAAAGCATTTTATTCAGGCTGTGTGGTCACTCACTCTTAACAAATCCTGAATCATAGGATGGTGTGGGTTGGAAGGGATCTTAGAGATCATCTTTTTCTTACCCCCTGCCATAGCAGTGACACCTTCCACTGAACCAGAGCTTCCTCTAACATGGCCTTAAACATTTCCAGCGATGGGTCATCTTGAGTTTCTCTGAACAAACTGTTCCAATGAAGATGCCTTACCATCCTCACAATGAAGAATTTCTTCCTAATACCTAGTCTGAACCTGCCCTCCATCAGTTTGAAGCCATTCCCTCTTGTCCTGTCACTCCCTTCAATAGTCCCTATTGAAGAAGAATGCTGAGAAATAAGAAAAAGTTGGGGCCTTTGTTCACAGTAGGTTACTTGCATGATGGATGGGCATGAGCTGGTGAAAATTGGAAGCTGCTGGTGTAAGCTAATACTCACCTCTTCAAACACCCTGGCTTTTCTGCAGCTGACTAAAATATGCATTGGGCTCAGAACTGTAATTGCAGGCACGCTTTCTTGGGGCCAGGCAGAAACAGGAGTCGGTGGTGCTTCACTCCCCACAGCTGAGGCTGGCACTGTGCTGCATCTGCACTAAGCAGCACTGCAGCCTCCCACCATGAGCCTGTTGGTTCACACACGATGAGGAAACACTTGCCTGCACCTGCCAGAAGATGGTTTTTGCCAGGCCTAATGACTTTGAGATAATAGTCCTTCTGGTGAGGGGGGATACAAGCCAGCCTCCCCAAATCCCCTCCCACTCTTCTGGTTTGCAGGCCCGTGGCAGAAGGAGGCAGGCTTTGGTCCAGTTTGTAGCTTTTCCACATCCATTGGCCTCTTTCAATGTCAGACAAGCAGAATATTTAATGTTGGTGCAGGTACAGCAAAAAGCCCAGTTCTGGAATACCGAACTAGAAATGAGGTGACAGAAGGGAAAGGGACAGGGAGAGCTCAGGTTACATCTTGTCTTGCACCTGGGACTCTGTCCCTTGTTGGGGCTCTTGGGGAATGGGGCTAGAATGGAGCAGAACTCCTCAGGGCTGAGACCTCACACCCACTTTCTCCAGCAACTACTTAAATCTAGCCCCAGCCTTTTATCTTAAACCAGTATCTCCCCATACATTCCCTTTTTCCCCTTGTGCCTAATCTTTATTTTAACACTTGCATTCATATGTAAAGGTAAGAAGCAGGGTCCTTCCCACTTCCTGGGCTTTTTTGGCTTTCAGGCTTGTATGCTGTTCTTTTCACTTGTGCTTCCCCACCAACTTCAATGCCCTCCCTGCTGGTTCCAGCCTTTCCAGAAATTATATAAAATCAAAGTATTTTGATTTGTGGAACCCTTTACATATTTCCAGGTAAACTGTGGATATGTCTATAGGAAATCTCCCTCTAATTCATAAAAAGCGTAAACTGTACAACAGTTCTGGTAATTTTGTTGTCTTGGGTATGCTCCCTGCTTATCCCATGGCATAAAAATACAGCTTGGTTATTTATGGTGCTGTCTCAAAGCCACATTTTACCTTCCCTTTCTCACTATCCCTCCCCACTTTTTGGCACATTCTGTGAAGGGGTCTTGGGGCCACAACAGGCAACTAAATGGTAACAAGCCTCCTGGCTCTGGCTTTCAGCAGTCCTGCCACCAGTGCTTAACTGAGTGTTGTTCAGGTCAAATCCATTGTGCATCTGGTCTGTGCATACCTTTTGAAATGTGAACACCTTTTCTTAACTCCTGACTGGAGGATGCTAAGCATTGGCCTTTTATACACCAGAGTTTATAAAAGAGAGATAACCAAGATACCTGCAGCTTGCTAGTTTCCAGGAGGGAGACTAATCCAGGATAATTTCTACTATTAGGAGAAAATTACTCTCGTTATTTTTGAAGTACATAATGGTAATAGTTTTCTACCTACCCTCCTAGGTAGCCCAAGGCTTCCTGCTGCTGCTGAACCATGAGGGTTTTTCTTCAAAGAAAAGAAAAGAAGGAGCAAAGGATGTGATCCCTGATAGCTGTATCAGAGATCATCAACATGTTGCCCTGGCTGGTGTGGCAGGTACCCAGGAGTGACAAGAAATTCAGCTCAGTTCAGCTGCAGATGAAAGCTGTAACTTTCCATGGAAACCACTGGATTGATTCTCTACCTTTGGCTACAGGTAATTGCTTTACCTCATGCAATTATGTGTGGTAATTAGAAGTAGATTGTATAAGGAATAGCAAAAACCATGAGTACATCCTCTGCATTTGTGGTCTGTTCCTTTAAGAGTGATTATAATTTTTTAAACAGTTTCTTTTTTTAAGGCCAACCTCTCTCCTGCTTTCTAATGCCTGTTTAGTTGATTAGGCATAAGAACGGAAAATAAAAGTATATTTTCAGCACATTACAGGGTTCTGTTCATTTTTTCAGCATGCATTCTAGTACAAGCCCTTATTTGAACTGCAGTGGAAAAGGAGAATGATTTAAGGACTCTAAAATTCTCATTTCCTTCCAGTCTGATACACTGAGGACAAGTAAGACACCAGGCAGGCCTTAGAAATAGATGGAGCTCAATAAATGACAAACACATTTTGGTTGGCTCAGAATATATTAAGGCAGTTATCTTGTGCTCTCTCTTTAATATTGGTTTGGGTTTTTTTACATTAGTGCTCTTTTGAAAAGTGAGAAGTGGCAAGGTAGAGGACAGTTTAATAAAGGTTTATAAAGGTCCCACTTCTTCATTACTTGAGAAGTGCTATCATGCTGCTATTCTTAATGAAAGGTCAGTCAACTAAATTGTCCCTGGGATTCTCCACTTAATTACATTCAAGAGATAGAGACTTTGTTGTCACACACTAATAAACAAGCAGATGGCTTTAAGGAAGTCAGTAAGGTGGCAGTTTTAAATAGAAACCTGCTTTGCTTAAAAATAGAAAAGACAGTAGATTTGAGCGAGATGTTCTGTAAGCAGCATGTCACTTCTCCACTGCAGGGCAAGAGACACAGTTCTAAGCTGTGTTAGAAACGAGGAGTTCATTGTCAGTGTTTATCCTCTAAGCCTCTGATTGAAGGGCCTGTAGCTGGAGGAGATTTCTTATTGAGAAATCTTTTAGTCTGAAACTCGGCCTACGATGACTGGGGTGATTTTTCTTAATGCTTGCAAAGCCATTTATCCAGGGATGTAATTGAAATCCAGGGATGCCACGGAACAATGTGGCTGTGACTGATAGCCAGTCTTGAAATGTTAAATGAGTAAGGATGCTTAATGGTTTCGACCCTTAATGCTTACCCATTTTATAATTATTTTGATGTTTTCCTTTACTTGTTTTGGGTTCATTGTTGTGCTGAGAATAATTTGCCTTGTCAGTCCTGAATTTTTTTATGGAACAGTAGAAGTAATATTCCAGTATTCCAGCTATGTTCACAAATACTGTAATCTTATAGATTGTTTGAGACACTTGTGCATATTACTGTTTAAAAAAAGAAAAAACAGGGAATTAGTTGTGCACTGGAGAAGACCCAGGTTGATTCAGCAGTTGACAGGCCAGCACCTGATGCCAGAAAGGGCAGGGCCACTGTCACTGCTGCCTGCTGCTGGCTTGGCATGGTGTGATGCTGCCTTTCTATTTGTTTGCCTCTGAGAAAATCAATAGACTAGTTCTGTCAGGAGCCCTGGTGAACATCAGGAGCCTTGTGCTTATTTCTCTCAGCATCTGTCACAAATGACCTAAATATTGGGATCCTTTAGTCTCCTGACTGCAGACTTGTCCCACCAGTCCCACAGGCTGACTGACTGACTGGAGTGCAGGGTAGAGTCACATTAGACATAAATGAAAAGAAAAAAAACCCAACTTACTTTCACCTTTAAAATGAAGATTTTAATGTCAGGCTTTCTCTGGTTTTATCAGATGTAAGTATTCATATCACTTTTCCTCAACTGCATCCTGGCTCTAGGTTTCTTCTCTGTGACAAGTGCTGCCCAGTGGACCACTGGTCTGGAGGCAGAGGAGGTAACAGAGTTTGTCATACAGAAGGCTGTCCCTGAGGAAGCGTGTAGCTAAACAACCTAAAAAGAAGGCAGGGCCCAGTCTGTGCCCCGAGAGTGCTGGAGGGGTAGAAAGCAGGATGAGCTGGTGGATTGAGAGGGCTGGGACACACGGATTTTTGCCCTGTTCTGGACACTTCCTTACTCTAAGGCTCCATGTCATTTATGATGTTTTTAGAGGAGTTAGCATTTGCCTTATAGCTTTAGTCAGGGAAGACCCTGGTGGGCTGTCTCCCAGTTTGTACAGTGAGTGTGAGATGTTTGGATCTGGCTGTAAGCATTCCCATTTCCATAAACTCAGGACCATCTTGTCTCAGTTTGAGCTCCTGAAATTAGAGACAGTTGTGGAAATGCTGCCCCTTATCTCTGCATGAGATAAAACCTGCAATTCCCATGTAACTTTTACCTACAGGGTGGGATGCTGGGAGTACCAAACAGCTCCAAATACTGAACAATGGTAAGTCAGCACTATGAGCAATTGTTGTGAGTCAATGTTGAATCCCTGCCAAAGATGCCCTTTACAAATAAAATTTAGCACTAATTTATCAATGGGGTAGTTCAAAACATGATGTAAAGCACTCAGTACATAATGAACCCTTCTGGATCGAAAGAAAATGCACATAACAACTTTATTATAAATAAATACTATGCTGAAGTGGACCAAATCAATGTACGGGTATTGCTGTGTTTATCTACTGAGGGTTCTCTGCTTTCCTTATTACCTGTAGCTGGCAGAGAGGGTTTTGTTAATGGGTTTTTTTTCCATTTTGTTAACAAAACTGTCAACATGTGTTCTTTACTCCTTGCTGTGCTCCCTGCTGCTCCCCAGCCATCGTCCTGTGGCACAAAAGCAACCTCCCCCCCAAATTCTCTTCTGCATGCCACACTCTGCTTCTGGCAGGAAGGGCATTTTCTGGATCGCTGTCCCCATGATGGAGGTAATCCATCTGTTCTGCTCCCCACAGCTGATCCTGGGGAAAGGCCACCTGAGTGCTGTCTGTTCCTGCTCGGATTCTGTTCTGTGGCCTTGAAGTGAACAGCAGCTGGGTTTTCCCAGCTTTCCCCAGAGTAAACCCTGCTCTCTGTGTACACTCGCTGCACGCTGATATATCTTCAGGCTTGGGAGCTGATCAGTTTTGGTTTATTTTGTTTTTTCCCCTTCGCTGACCCGATGTCAGCAGTGGCACTGGCAGCACTGACCATGAACCCCAGCGGGGTTCCCGCCACGCCCGCCCCGTGTCCCGCACCCGGTCAGGGTGAGCACCAAGGTGGCTGCCGGGGGTGCTGCGGGCAGCCAGGTAGCTCCTGGGCAGCTCTAGCGGCCCCACGCCCGCCCGGTGCCCCCGGGGCCGCCGCCGGGCTCGGTGCGGCGGGGCAGCGCGGCTGCCGGGGGCGGGCGCGGCGCGGCTCCTCCCCGGGGCGGTGTCGGGCCGGCGGCGCGGCGGCGGCGGCGGCGGAGCGGGGCCATGGTGAAGATCGGCGTCCAGCAGCCGCCCGCGGCGCTCAAGCCGGACAAGGAGAAGGAGAAGGCGGCGGGGGGCGATGGGGCGACGGGCGCGGTGCTGCTGCCCCCGGGCGCCGTGAGTGGGGCGGGGGCGAGGGGCGGCGGGAGCCCAGGGCTGCGTGCGGTGCGCGGCTGCTTCGGACGGGCACCGGCACCAGTGTCCGGCTCTACCGACGGCTTCGCGGGCACCCGAAGTTTGGAGAAGTGGGGAAGGGGTGGGGCAGGGTAGCGGCGCTGTGGCGAGGAGCAGCTGTCCCTGGGCGCTGGAGTGACTGTCCGGCGCGGACGGTGGCAGCAGAACTCACCCCTTCGGGTGGCTTAGCCTGCGGGAATGTAATTTGGGATTGCTCATACATGCGTGGATTTCAAATCCTAACATCTCTGGAGGCTTAGGGTTGGCATGGGGAAGAGGCAAGAGGAGCGAAGCAGATGGTGCTGGAGCAAGATGAAAAGCAGGGGGCTACGAGCACACAGCTCTGTAGATGCTTTGCAGATGGGAGTTAACACGGTGATGCTGAGTTGTTCTGCTGGCTTCAGGTGCTGGGTAGCAGAGGGGAACAAGTGCTCTCGCCTGCAGAGGTTGGGATCCGTTCAGGCACAAGGGGAATGAAGGCACTGGGACATCCATAGCAGATGCAGAGCGTGGCTGGGGCTGGGATAGAGCTGTGTGAGTCCCTCCCCGGACTGTGTGAGCCATGGCCAGGCGCTGTCGGGCCGTGCTGGGCACATGCCGGGAGTGGTACGGCCAGTGCCCCTCCCGAGGGTGGAAACTGTACCAGGCACGTTATGTTTGGCTGGAGTTAGGTGTTTCTTCGCGGCTGGAGAACCCCCACTTGCCAGCCCTGCCGTGAGGGTGGACCTGCTGGGCAAATCCCACAGTGTAGTGTCAGGGTGTTGTCCTGAGCTGGGCCTGACCCACAGCATTGAGTCTGCCTTGTTACAGTGCTTCCATTTCAGAGGAGGAGTCCTAAATGGCATTTCTGTATTCCTCTTAAATCCCTAGGCTGTGCATGTGGTCTGATCATTTACTGAACCCTAATATTTCTCTGCCTCAAAAAATGATGGGGGAGCTGTGGTTTTGCTCAGTTCCTGCAGCAGTGCAGAGTGTTCCTGCTCATGCAAGAAGGAATTACCTGCCCTGGAGAACTGCTCTGCAGCAGGGGCTTCAGGAGACTGCTCTGTTCTGGCAGAGTTCAAGGAGTCACACCATGATGATCTCTCCCATCACACAAGATGTGCTCTCAGTTCTCAGCTGTGCTGCCAGGGTCTGATTGTGCTCAGTCTGTCGTGATTGCAGCTATTAATCTAACACCAAGGAGCTCTACAGAGACCTGGGGGAATGTGGCCAACTGTGACCTCTCGGTGATTTCCTGACTCTGTATTTCCTAATTACAAAGTAAGGTGCTAGTCTTCTTTCTGCCTCTGATGTCCAACCCTGGAAGCTGACTATCACACTAGACTTCCAGCTCATCCTGCCATTAAACCAGCTTTCCACAGCCAGGAACTCAGTTCTTCTGTTGATCCTGCATGAATTCAGGCAGGATCTGTCTCCTTCTGATGAGCACTGTGAGAAAAAGAGTTTAAGAAGTAATAAAATAACAGAAGCTTGTTTTTATCATTAGTGCTGCTAGATCCCAGCAATCAAAATTACTCTGATTCAGGTCCTGCCAGATGAATGAAATTGGCTTAGGTAGCAAATAATAAATTTTGGGGTTTTTATGTTGCCCTGGGCCTTTCTCTGACTCCTGGGAGGCATGGTGGTGTTCTTTGAAGCCCACCTTTTTGAGCTACAAAGGAATTTAAAAATGTGAATTTAAAACAAAGACTCAAACAGTCTCTTGATTCCGGCAGAGTGACATGTAAGAACATCAACATAAGACCCATGAAATGAGGGCAGGAATGGGTTACAGTGAGTCTGTGCTGCATGAGGATGTCCAGGGAGCACATCCACTGTCATCAGGTGGCCTTTCCTGATGATGTTTTTTGGACTGTCTGTGACAGTGCATTCTTCAGTTGCTTGGCTCAGCTGGACCAAGGGGATGTGTTGCTTTACAAAACATGCAACTTATGGGGTTGGTCTTTCTATAGCCAGGCTTTCTTGCCATGCTGCCAATAATTTCTGTCTGTGTGTGTCTTTCTCTAGCTGCCTTGCAGCAAAATGGCATTGGTGACATGCAAACAAGATGCTCTGCATTCCTTTCCTCTTTGATCTCATAACTTCAATCCCAGTGATAGGAGCCAGAGCTGGGAAATGATTCAGCGGCAGCTTCCGCAGCCTGTGAATTTTGGCAGGTGCTCGGTGAATGCAAAGATGCGGCAGGCAGGAAGATGTCTGTGATGCTAATGTGTCCTGAAAAGTAGTAGGTGAGGAGTCGTGACAGCAAGCTTGCATGTGTTGAACCTTGTTTCTCTTCTGCACAGCTCAGCTTGAATCGGAAAGAATGTGCAATTTAAACTTCTGTCAGAAAAATTCATATAATTTTGAGACTGTTGCAACATTTTAAGAGCTTATAGAAGAAACAATCTTGTCATTAGTAGGAGCTGTGGGGATGTAGCAGCCTTGAGCATAAGGCAGTTTAAGGTTATGCAGCCAGTAAGATAATCTGTTGTGTTCATTGGAAAATGTTTTTTCAGATACAAAATAGTATTCAGTGAGTTTTAATTGAACTCCATATTGCAGTCTGAAATGGAAATACATATGCCGTGTCTTTAACTGTGCTGGGAAATACGCTCCTCGTGATTGTGATGGATGTTGAAATCCACAGGAACCAAGTAAAACTGATGGCTGGAGCTCTCCAGTCAGAATGTGGTTTTGGGTTTCTTGGGGGTTTTCTTGATGCCATGTGCACCCATCTATTACTAGCTCATTATTCAGCAGAGACAGCGCAAGAGCCAGAGGAGAAGGGGTTTCATTAAAATCTTCTGCTTCTCCAGGTACAAATAAGTACTGTAGGGCAGAAGCACCTCTCAGCCCCTCTCTCTGTCCATGCTGGACTTTGGCTGTGCCCAACACTCTGTGCTGCTGGCTCAGGGGATCGTGCCTTACAGCCAGCGCTGTGGTGCAGGCTGGTGTCTGGGGGGCCAGGGTGCTTTGCAAGGCACTGGGAACACATCTGTGTGATCCAGGGGCTGCTTTCACAGCAACGTGTTGTCCTGCCTCTGGGAAAGGCTGGACAGTGTCTGCTCAGGTCTGGCTGGTGGGAGAGAAGGGCTTTACGGGCCAAGCAGGAGGACTGGGAGAGCTCTCTCCGTATCCACAGGCCTGGAGAGCTTGCTGGAAGCACCTTGGCAGTGGCTCGCAGGCCCGGGGTATGTGAGGGGCTTTCCAGGGTGCACACAATGGTGTCTGCGGGGGTGTGACTGATGTTTTGCTCTTGGTTGCAGTAATACTAGGCTTTGATTTTGTGCCTTTCCTCACATCTGCATTCCTGAAGTCTTGACAAGACTCGGTGGTCTTTGGATCGCACCCTTCCTGGTTGTGTGAAGTTCCCCACAAGGAGCTGCTTGCTGCCTGGCACTGGATCCATCCAATCCCTCTGTATCTGGGTGGCCTCTTTGTAGGTGCACCTCTGCACCACAGTCTGGTGGGTGTCTCAGCTCCTGGCAGGCGGCTGAGCTGCCCCAGCCTCCTCCTTGCTGCCAGGCCAGGGCTGCAGCAGCAGCTCCCACACCCAGCGTGGTTGCCCTGTTTGGCAGAAATAGCAGGGCAAAGCCTGGAAACCCATGGGGAGTGTGTTCCCAGAGGGGCATCTGCCTCCCTGGTGCCCACGAAGGTCTGTTCCCTGTGACTTCCACTGCACAGTTCTCCAGTGAGGGGCAGGTGTGCTGTGATGTGGAGTTCTCAGCAGGCAGATAGTGCCTCACTGCTGGGGCTGCTGCTTTGTCCCTGCTCAGCTGCTTTTACCTGATGCTCAGGCAGGCACAGTGAGCTGGGAGTGCTCTGCATCTTCCCAAGAGGACAAATGCTTCATGGTGGCAACAGGACAAGCAACAGTGCCACTTCTGGCCTTCCCAGGGGTTCAGTGCACCTTGAGCAGTGATGCTCCAGAGCTGGCTTCCAGCTCACGGGGCAGGTGGAGGAGCAGTGGCTCTTTTGGGCACATAAAGCAGAGTCACACCAGCCTGTGAAAGCTGCTGGGCCAATGCAGTGCTGGGTTTTGTGAGTGACTTCAAAGCGGAACGTTGTGAGGTGGGAGACAGATGGCAAGGGAAGGGGATATGAGGAAAAGTCTTTTAAAGAGGCTTTTTCACAAAGCAAGCTGTAAATTCAGAGAGAGGGGGAAAAGCTCGCTGGCAGCACTGTGGATTGATTATGCTCATTGACATGTTTGCAGGCTCGAGTCCAGGCTCTCGAGCTGCAGGGCTTCTCACCATGTTCAGGCTTAGGGATCTCAATATGGTGGATCCTGATTTTAAGAAGCAGCCTCCTATAACAGGTTATTCCTGGTCTTTGCCCAACCCTTCTATATCCATGTGAGCTGAAGTGCTGACTTTTTTGGGGGGCCTGTATGGAGTTATCAGCTTAGAAAGAGGCATTGTCATTTGGTTTTGGTTCTCTGTGGTTTGGGGATGCCTTGGAAGCGGAGGAAAAGGTCTGAATTGGGGAAAAAAAAGTCTCTGGACCCTTGCGGGATGTGCTCTAGTGAAATACTAGACTTCAGTATCTTACTGGACTCTGGGCATGAATATTTTATATTCCAGCTGAGCATGACAAAGGATCTGGCTAAAACTGGCAGAGGGATTAGGACAGAGAATGTCTATTCCAAGCAGGAATATTATAAATGAATTTTGAAACATATAGCTGTCTTTGACCAAAGAGATGTAGACTGAAGAGCTGGAGACAGAGGAACTGGAAATATGTGTCTAGAGGTGTGTGTTCTCCCAAAGCTGGGGGAGAGCCGAAGCCAGCACAGCTTTGCATGTTGGAGCTCTTCATGTGGGAAGAACTTGTTGCATTTACCCACTTTGAGCACAGCAGTTTTGGTGGGGTTTCTTTGGCAAAACACAGAAAACCAAGAAATACCTCTAAAAAGAAGAGTTTCAAAGGGTACAGATGAACCAAAAGTAAGTATGGGACATATGCTCTCCTGCACACCCTGCTTGTGTGAGTGCTGCAGTTCTGCAGGTCCCATCTGCAGGTCCCATCACAGGACAGGAGCGTCCTGTGTGCTGCTGGAGGAGCCCTGGGCTCTGCAGGGATGAGCAGAATGCTGTCTCACCCAGCTGTTGCTCCCTGCTGCTTGCTGGCTGTTGGGGAGGGTGGCCTGGCAGGTGTGTATGGCTGCCCAGAGGAGGGGAGCTGCATCCAGGTCTGGAGAGATGGAGGATGGAAGTGTCCTTGTGCACCGCTCTGCAATTCCTGATTTTGTGCTACCGAGTGTTTGCTCATTACCAGGTTTACAGGAGATGGCAAAGGCATTTTCACTTGTAGATGGATATTTTCTTCCCAAGTGATGTGTGGGAACCTAGGAATGTTTTGGGTTTTCATTTCAGTGGCAGTGTTACCATTTGAGGGAGGACAGTGTGAGGGTGTTGGGTTTTTTAACTCATCTCTCTGCACTTGCTTTTCACAGTTGTCTTCCTTACTGCCATGCCCTACCTTTGAAGTCAGTTTGAACAACAAAGAGAAGGGTAAATTTGCCTCCTCTCTCTTGCTGTTGTTAAACTAGACACCAATTTTTTGTGGTGAAATTTCAAGTGTAGGATTGACTGTCAGAGTTTTCCTATGCTGTTGCTGGGAGAAGAGAGAATTGCTGCCAGTGTTCCAGAAGGGAGCAGTGACTTCCTTTTATGGTGTGACACTCTGTAAGTCCTGATTTTCAGGGAAGAAACAAATGCTATAATCTGAAGTCTGGTTCCTTGAAGTTGATTAAACTTGACCTCTAGGAGACGCTGGACTGTGCTGGGAGTGAGTGGTGCAGGTTTCTGGCTGTGATAACCAGCAGAAGGAAGGACCTTAGCTGTTCTTGGGCATCTTGGGCATGGCTGTGTCCTTTCTTCCAGCCTTTGGAATCAGTCACATCTAGAGGAAGAGTGAGGAGGGACAGTGCTGGCTTCATTGGCCACAGCCAGATCAGCAGTGCTTGGCTTGCTCTTGGTGAGATCCAGAATGGCTAATTTGACCATCTCTGCCTGCCTTGACTGTGGAAGCTCAGAGGTGGGTGCTCTAATTTTAAACTGTACACACACAAAAGCTCTCCAGACACAGAGCTCTCTGGGTGAAGCAGTGTTTAGAGCCCAGTGGCAGTGTCCAGGTGAGTCCTGTGCCCAGCTGTTCCTCTGCTCTCTGCTCCATTAGCATCCAAAGGCATCACTAGCAGTGAAAAACTGAAGGTGAAATCATGTGAAACTTTCTGATGTGTCTTTTCCTTGTCACATTTTCTGCTTTTAAAGATGTTGACACAGCACCCAATCCTTCACACCTCTTGCAAAATCAGCCTCTGTCTCTCCTGGCTTGTGTCCAGGGCTCCCTGGGCTGCTTGCCTGGGTTGGTAGGTGGGGTTTGTTTTACGTGGGAGCAATTGTACAGTTGTAGACTGGGAAAAGGACCATGTGTCCTGCTGTCATGCCAAGGGACAGCTCAGCACTTTGGTGGGGACTCAAGGCTCGTGGCTTCCTTCATCAAGCCGTGCATGATGGTAGAAGCGAACAGACTGGTTTTGGTAGCAGCTTCCCTTCACCTGAGAGAAGGAAAACTCAGCTACAGCAAGAGCAAGTGGAAAGCTGTTGGCATTTTCTTACCTCAGTTTCTCAGTGTTCTTGAATATTTTTGGCATTTCTGTGAGGTCTTCTAAGGAGTCAGGTGTCTGCCCACCTGCATATGTCTTCACCTTTGAGTCAAGTATCTCTTTAAATTTGCCAACCTCTCAGTTTAAGAGCTTCCCCTATGCCCAGAGAAGCTGCTCTGCTTCACTCTTGCTTGAGCTGCCTTTTGCTTTTCATCACTCTAGAGAGGTTTTGAGACCCAATGCCAAAGCTTAACCTCCATTCTTCTCCTGGGGAAAATTCCCATTCTTTTAATTCCACCTCCCACTTCAGGGAGTTTTTTGTGAAAAAGCCCTAAACAACCCATGGCCTTCACATGGCTGTGCTGGCTCCTTCCCTCTCCCAGGTGAGGTCTGCCCAGGTGCTCCAGAGCCTTTTAGCTGTGGTGTTGGATCTGCACCTTGGCAGGGACTGATTTTCCCCATCGTTGCATTGAGTGGCCTGGAAATCAGGCTGTGTTTATCAGAATCAGTATTTTGGCAGTCAGGCTGTTAAATGCCCAGGTTGGGACATTTTTTTGCCACTTTATCACAGCTGTTTATTTTCTCTCTGCCTGCCTCTCTGTTCAACATGATGCTCAGGGCTTCAGCTGAGAGCCTGGTAAGAATAGTCTTGTTTTTACAAGGGGCTTTGTTGGCTCTGCTAATGCTCTGAATGGTTGTACTCCTGGGAAAAGGAGAGGGAGGCTGGAATTATTCCAGCTGGAAGTTGTTGTGCCTCTGCCAAGCAAACAAAATTAAAAAAAATATGGAAATTAATTCCTCACCCCTGTGCAAAGAGGGAGGAGAAACAGCCCCTTAGTTCCAGAAAAGGATGAAAAAAGGAGAAAAGAGGGGGATTTATATCTCTGTTGCTGATGAGGGAGAAGGAAAATATGATCACTGAGTGCTTAGGAGCTCCCACATGCTAGGCTGCATTTTTAACATCCTGCTGTCTTTGTCGTATAGCAACAAAGCTGGGGGTTTTAATTAGCCAGTGGTTGTTTTTGATATTCTAATTTTCAGCGCTGTGAAGTGACTCCTGAGGCAGGTGGCTTTGTTGCTAGTCACGTGCTGTGGTGTCACTCAAAGGTGTGATTAGATTCATTTATTGCAACTTTTTTGCCTTCAGCTGTGATAGTCTCTTAATTACAGGCTTGGTTTGGTTTTTTTTTCTTTTTTTTTTTGCTTCTAGGCATCTTTGAGTCCAAAAGTCATCAGCTGTGTTCTCGGTGGAAATGCTGTTGGGTGGTCAGTGCAAGCAGTGCTCAAGGACTGTGTGCAGGGACTTTGGTTGCCTTGGAAACTGTGTGCCATAAATATATATATGTGTGTGTGTGTGTGTGTGTGTGTGTTCTCTCTGTCTGTGCATGCACGTTTGCTTTTCTAACCTCGAGCATCAGAAATGCTCTTCTGCCTGGAAGGACTGTCCTGCCATGTGTGGGTTTCTTGAGAGGCTTCTCACTGCTAGTGCAGAGCACTGACCCCTCTCAGCCAGGGTGGCTGCTCAGGCAGTCTTCCCTCATGGGCTCACCTGGCATCCTCCTCATTTTGCTTCCTCTCCTCCCTCCAAGCATAACTGCTCTTGAGGACAGAACTCATTTTTTGTTCATCTGGCACAGGAGCCTTCTTTGGAGTGTCGGGGGTGCTTTGATGGATGCCAGGATGCCTTTGCTGTGATATTTTATCACTCTCTGTTCCTCTCCATCTTCTTGTCTTCCTTCATCTGCCTTATCCCTGTGTGTAGTCTGTCACCTCCCTTCTCCAGAGCTTGGCAACTGCTCCAGTCTGGAGCCCTGCCTGGCCACCCCAGCTCACTCTGGCCGTCCCTGGGGGCTCTCCACCTTATGGTGGGGCTTCTCCCTTATGTCAGAATTCCTGAGTATGGACATGGTTGTCTTTGGGAGGCTGCTCTGGATTTCTTCACCTTACAGTTAATCCCAAAAACTCTCCAGTGCTTTTCCTGGAGCAGGGCACTGGCAGTAAGTGCCAGCAGTGCCCAGCACCTGCAGGCAGTAGGGATGCTGGCAGTGGGGTGGGTGGATGAGAGGACTTTGCTTCATGTGCAGGAAGAGCAGGCTCTTGGTACAGGCCTGAGGTTACTTTCCCAAGAGGTGACACTCAAAGCCAAGCCATCACATCAGAGGAGAGGTCAGTGCATTCCAGGTTACACCTCCTGTGGCAGCACTGCAGTTTTCCAGCAATCAGCTGTGGGGTTTTTCCATTTGAAATCAGTGGAGGTGCCACTACTGCAAGTCCTTAACGTTTTGTAAAGCAGTAACTGATTTTGCTGTGAATATGGGACTTGATATGCTGGAGGTAGAGACCTTGAACTGATTTTTTTTCCTTTCCTATGGTCCATATTGGCCTTTGGTTACCAGAAATGAGTAAACAGCAAGGTGAGTTAGATTGTTCTGATGAGGGTTTCTTAATTTTGGAGCCTGCTTCATTTGAGGAAGCCATGGCAGTGTCTGCAGTTGTGTCAGTGCATCAAATGTTGAGAGCTCAGGCTGCTGCTCCCTTGAACAATGTCCCAGAGAGTGGTGACATATTTTAGATGGCACTGCTCTCCAAACTGCATCCCTTTGCATTGCATTTCTCTCCTCACTTGTCAGTCATCGAAATCACATCTACTATTTTTAGTCACCCCACGCTTCTTTTCCTGTTGGGGGTGTATATTTAGACACTTGCCAATCTGTGTCCCCTGTTTGTCAGGCCCTGCTACACCTAAAGCGAAAGATTTCAAACCTGTGTGTTTCAGAAATGCAGGAAAAATGATTTGTGGAGGACTCAGCTGTTTCCAAAGCTGAAAAAGCAGAAAAGGACCATGAGCTGTGCCTGTCTCTGCCAAGGCAGTGTGCGACTCAGGAAGGGATCAAGGCATGACAGGACACCATTAATTTTCTCACTTCTCTCGTCTTCAGCAAGACATGGGTGATGAAAGAGCAATAATGTTTCACATTTCTATTTTTATAACCTTCTACTGTATTAATGAGAAGTTCCAAAGGCAACACCTCACTGGTATGGCTCTTGTGAGCAGCTCCTCCAGTGCTGTGTGTCCAAAGGCTCGGTGCTGTGAAGCTGGAGGGGTTTGTTTAGCTGTAGGTGCCTGGGTGGTTTCCCTCCTCTGACTCACTGTGGCCTTTGAACTTGATTTCCAAACCTTGGATCAGACATTGTGCCCAGCCAGGCTTCTGTCCCCCACCCCCTTGTGGACGTGTTCCTTAACCATTCAGTACCAAGCAGGGATAACAGGACACCAGCCATTTTCGTCATGTCCTCAGCAAGACCTGAAATTCCAAAGGAAACCCACAAAGACTGAATTAGGACTTTTCTTTACCCCTCAGGCTACTTTCAAGCCTCCTCTACCCCATGGTCTATATCATCCCTCCATCCTTTCCTATCTGGCTATTTGCTGCCATGCTGTGGTCCTGTACCTGCCCCATGAGCCAGCAGGGCACTGAGTCATAGTGAAAAGCCTGTTTTATCCAGGGGAAGGAATTCCTTTTTGTATTCCAATATCCTGTCTGCTGCTGGGCGCTGTGTTGAGTGTCTGAAAGCAGTCGTGCCTGCAAAGTGGAGCAGAGTCAGCATGTCTGGTAGCTCAGGCTCGTGTGTGGAGCTGCCTCGGACTCTTCCCAGAGGAATGAAGGATTAGCAGAGCAATGCCAGGCAAAAAAGCAAGACGTGCAGGTGCTCTTCTTGACCACTGGCTGCTTTTTCCCCCATTGCCCATGCAGGGGAAGAGCAAGCTGTCTCTTCCCCTTGGGTTGCACAACATAAGGAGCTCTACCCACTGTCTCTTCTGAAACTGTTCACTGGAAAGGGAATTGGCCCATTTCTGTATGGTCAGCAAAATTTACAGTGCCAAGAAGAATGGAGCAAAGAAAGGATCACTGTGTGGAGTGGCAGAGTTTCCCTGCCCTGCAATGGCAGTGGGATCCCTTGCAGAGCTGTGGATCTGTCTGTGCATCTTCCCCACATGCACATCTGTAGTGCCTGGGCCATGGACATGGTGTTCTTCTGCCACTGCTGCTGCTTTTCCATCTGTTCATCCGTGGAGAGGCAACTAGATGTTTGTCCTCTGCACTGCCCAGGGAAGGGAGGAAGGGCCTTTTGTTCATTTTTGTAAAAAATATGTCCAGCTCTTGGAATATTGTATTTAAAACAACGAAAAGGGGAAAGCCCATTTACTCAGCTGAAATAGTTGTCCCTCCGTCTGCCCAGGAATAGTTTTAACCCCAACCTTTCCCATTCCTCTTGGCCAAAAAAACCCCCAGGCTTGATCAAGGCAGAAAATTAGTAGGATGGCTTGTTGCAAGCAGTGTGTCTGGTTAATGAATTCTTCTAGAATAGTGTTAAATATCTGGTGAGTGTTCAGCATTTCTGTGTGTTAATATTTTGATTTTGTCGTTTGGAAATGCATGTCTTGAAGGCATGATCTGCTCTTCAGGAAAACCCCTTGCTGGGGAGCCAGGCGTTCCTATGGCCAGAACAGATGGAAATCAGCTGCAATGGATTTCCTGGCTTTTAAAGTACCCTGTTTTTTAAATAATTCTACTGCAGTGAATGGGGGTCCTGTGGGAAAGGAGGTGCATAGCAGCTTGAGCAGGGCAGCATCCTGTGAAACAAGCTTCTTGGATTTTTCCAAGCTGGTGAAGGTTGGTTATCCTGGGTGAGGTGCTGTTAGGGTGGGTTGTGCACTTGAGACACCTCCAGCCCAAAGCCAAGATGCAGACTGACATAGCTGTTTTTAAATTGTCATTTATTTGTAGTGACAAAGGCTGGTGGCCTTTTCATCTGCTGCTCATTTTTAATGAGGTTTTTCCAGGTGATTTTTATGCACTGTTTTACAGGACTGTGCTAACTGTTCCCCTTACCATAGCTGGCTGCATTTTTAACCTCATTGCCTTAATTTCTGCTCCATCAGAATGGTTGCTGTTGATTTTTTCTTTCCTCCCTTAGAATCTGAGGGTTTGTTTGGGTTTTTTCCCCGAGTGTTTAATAACTTCTCCCAGAGCAAAGCACTGCTTGGCTTCTCCCACCAGAAATGTTTTGTAGGGAGTAGAACTCATCTCCTTTGGCAATGAGAGGTGGGATGTCTCACTGTATCTTTGCTTGTGCAAAGAAGACAGAGCTGCCCTAGCAAGCAACAAACCACTGAGGGGTTATTTTCCCCTCCCTACTATTCTTCAAACACAGCTTTTGTTTCAGTGGGAGTATTTTTTTTGCCCTTTGAGCTGCTGTGTCCTGATGAACCCTCTCTCCAAGCCCTCCCTGGAGTTAGCACTCGCAGCTCACCGCGGAAGTGAGGAGTGCATTAACCATCACGGCAACCTGGCACCTCTTGGATATGGTTCACTTGCAGAGCATTAAACATTTTCTCAGCCTTGCTTCAGTGTCAGGAGATCTTTTCCTTCCTCTTCACCCCACTGTCTGCACTCTCTCTCTGATGACAAGTATCTGGGGAAAGCTGTTCTTGTGAAACACTTGACATCCAGCATGACTTTCCTGTCCTAGTGGTTCATGTCAGAGAGCCTTTAAACTTCCTTTAGTAATGTGATTTTTTTTGTTTGTTTCTTTTTTTCTGCTCTTTGTGGCTTGTCAGAGTTGCTGTCCATTGTCTGCAGAAGGAGAGGAAAAATGTAATATTTTTCAGCTTGCTCATCCCTTTATTTGCTGGAGGAGCAGCAGCAAACTGATTACAGTGATCCTTCAGTGTAGGGAGCTGGCAGTGAATAGAGGTGCTGTGGGTCTTTCAGCAGCTGGGATGAAGGAGAAATAAATGTAGATTAATTTCTTCTGGAGATGTGCTGGAATTGTAGCTCCCCCAAAGCAATTTGGTCTTGGCAGTTATCAGGCTGAATGTGGCTAGGAATAAAAAAGTCAGTATCTGGAGGAGTCCCCGTTGGCTGGGAGTGGAGCAGGTAGGAGAGGGGCTGCAGGCTCCTGGCTCTGCCCCTGCTCTGTGTCTCAGTGGAGCTCAGGTGCAGGGCAGGGGCAGGAAATCCCTAACTGGCAAGGGTCTCCACCAGTGCCTCAAGGATGCTGGGGACTAGTTTGGGACAGGAATGATGGCACTGAACTGCTGCTCTCGCAAGGGCTGCTCCAAGGGAGGGAAAGAGGAAAGAGGCGTTTGCTGGTGCTTACCACCAGAGGGTGGCATAGGCCCCGGGGCATCCCTACTGGGGCTTCAGCACCTGCACCACCCTGTAGGTTTTGGCCACATTACCCTGGAGAAACATCTCTTTAAGAAGTGATGAACCTTAGAAATGAGAGGCTGTTATTTGCTTTTCAGTCTGTTCCTCCTGTTCATAGCAGTCTGCAAGTGGCTGTGGAGAAAGTGTCTGTTTAATCAAACCCATCAGATCACAAACCGTACAGAGGGAGTTAATCTGCAAGAGCCCTCCCTGGTGCCTCTCTCCCCTGCCTGCCTGCTCAGCTGAGGGCAGCTTTCAGCTCTTCTGTGTGGAAACTGGGGCATCTCCGAACCAGCTTCTTTCATCTGCATCTGAAAGGCCTTACATCCTCCTGCTTAACATTTTGAAGGGTTATTTTGGTAGTAAAAGCAAGAGCATCATAGGTTGGGATGAGCTGTCTTCAGGAGGTAACCCTGCCTTTGCACTGCCCTCTGTTTTCAGGGCTGTGACAAGGGTAGCTGGCTGCTGTCTGTATAGATTGGGCAGCACTGGGAAAAGGACAGGTGTGTTTTCTTTTGATGCTCTGTCCATATTCCTGGGAGATGTGCTTGAAAATGAAGTTAAGACCAGTGCATCTGTTGGTGTCAGCTCACCCCAGCAGGGCCAGGAGGTACCTCTCTGGGACAAGTCATTCCCACCACAAAAATGTCCAATCAGAAATTCTGCCAAGAGTGGCAGCATTTCAACAAAAATTTTTGACTATAAATACCTAAATGCTGTTACCTTCAGTAGCCAGGAACGCCTAGTTCCTGATCTTTTTTTTGTCAGTCTTTATTGCCCACTGAAACAAAGCTTGTCTTTGTTCTGAGCAATTGGTGTGAAGCTGAGTATACAGGTGTCTCTGTGTGTTCACACACATGCATGCATTGTTTTCAATACATATAAATATATGCGTGTATATAATGAATATATTTTATATATATATGCATCCGGGGTAAGGGTTGCAAAATGCACAGTAAGCGTTTTACTGTTGCCAGGTGTGCAGTAGCTTTGCAGGGCAGTGCCTGCCCTCTTCACTGCACAACATGAAGCCTTTGCATGAGGCAGCAGATCTCCAGGTCCCCTGGAGCAGCAGCTGACGGGTGCTGTCCTTGCTGTCCCGCAGGAGGAGCCGGTGCCCACGGCGCAGGGCCGGAGGTCATCGCTCAGCGGGGTCTGCTACCTGACCATGGGCCTGCTCGTGCTGCTGCTGGGCCTGGTCTTTGCCTCCATGTATGTCTACAGATACTTCTTCATCACCCAGGTAGGAGGGCCTTGGGGAGCACTTCTGGCTCATCAGCCTGAGCAGCCTGGCCACCTTGGAAAGAGGTGGTGCTGGTTTTTGTTGCCCTGCACTCTGGTAACTCAGGAGCCAGGTCAGTGGGCACTGCAGACGAGACATTTCTTAAGTGTTAGGCTCAGGCTGACCTCCATCCCCAGTGCCCAGAAGCTCTCTTCTTCCCTTCCCTTATGGCTTTGTTTTGCTTTCTTTTAAACTCCATAAAAATATCCTGCCAGTTCTACCTTTTAAACCCCACATCACTGCTGTGCAGGGTAGGGCAGTCAGAAAACATGGCTTGTGAGGGGAGAACAAGCCTGGAGAGAGCGGGGTACAGGCAAGGGAACAGCTTTTTGCAGTAGGTTTTGTAGGCTCTAGCACAGAAAAAGTCTGTAGGTGTGACAAAAATAGGTGCTGCTATTAATAAAGCAAGCAGAGAAGTCAAAAAGTAAGTGGGAGATGATATAGAAAGTGAGCCCTGAACCTCCATTAAATTCAGCACCTTTTCTTCTGTGTAGCCTTTGCAAAGCCTAGCCTGGCCTGGCCAAGGCACTGGCCTGGCAGCACTGTGGAGGTTCAGAGCACAGGGAATAAGACAGGGCAGAGCTGCTTTTTGAGGAGGAAACTGCTGAGCTCTGGCTTGCTGAGTGTTTAGCCAAGAAACCCTAGAGCACTGATTTGCACCAGAGCCCTTGTGCTGTGGAGTGGCTATTAGTGAATGAGTTCTCCCACGACTGCTGTTGCCTTCATCTCTGCAGCCAGCGCTTATCCACTCAGCAGCAGTCTTTTTATATACTCCTTTTCTCCATAAATTTCCTTGCTGTCAAATTAATTTGCAGTCTTTGTTTCAAGAATCATCAGTGCTTTATTACCCACTCTCATTTACACCTGATCTGGAACTGCTGGGACAGCCATGGGGCTGCTCCCCCCACACACCACTGTCCCAGTATGATGGCACCTGTCACAGGGTTCTGGTGGAGGCACTTCCATAGGAGAAGCAGCCCTGGCACTGAGGGAAGGTTGTCGACCCAGTTATGGACAGTGTTCAGTCCATCACCCAGTCAATAACCTGCCCTTGGCAATGCTGAATGGCTCTGAGAAATGCCCTCTGGTCCATTTGGTGCTACCTGGTGTCACCCCAGCTGCTGCCTGTGATACCAAGTGGCAGCTTCTATCCAGTCACATGGCAAAGCCCATCCAACACGGTCAGAGATGCTTTGCAGACTATGGCAATGGGGCCTTCAGTCTTCCATGGCTGCAGTTTGTCTCTGTGATCCTCATGCTTGAACTTGGTTGCTCACCCTGCATTAGCCTTATTGCCCATACCTTGTGCTTCTGGAGAGTCATAGAATGGCTTGGGTTGGAAGCAGCCTCAAAGGTCATTTTGTTCCAGCTGCCCTGCCATGGGCAGGTACACCTTCCAGGTTGCTCAGAGAGCAGCAGCTCCTATTTTGCTGTGAGGCGAACCCACTTCGTTTTGCTGCATTTGCCACATCCAAACTACAAGTGCCTCTAGAAATTATGTTCTGCTCAGCCCAAGCTTCTATGCCTCCTGTGGAAAAATGCAGTTACTGGAAGCCATGGCTGTGGAGGGATGTGAACAGCCTGGTTAGGAAATCTAAGAGCTTGCAGGCAGTCAGTTTGCCTTTCTGAATTACTCCTTTTGAAATCCCGCAGGGAATTCTTCATTCCCTTTGGACCTGGCTAGCATGAAGTGAGATGTGGTCATTTCACAAAGGTATTTTGCACTAGATTCATCAAGAATGTTTTCTGTTTAAAAGACTGATCTTGAAGTATCTCCAAGAGTCTGTTTGATGAATGTTTTACCCAGTAGGGGTACATTCCTTGCCGTGTTTGCTGTAGCTGTTAGCAGGGTGTGTGTGTGTTGTACTTCTGCCTGGCTGTGTCCCCACAGCTGCCCCGTGAGAGTGTGTTCCACTGCGGTGTCCTGTACGAAGACTCGCTGTACTCGCCCTTCAAAGGGCAGCTGGAGCTGCACGAAGATGTCAAGATTTACATCGAAGAGAACTACGAGCAGATCAATGTCCCGGTGCCCCAGTTTGGAGGGAGCGACCCTGCGGACATCATCCACGATTTCCAGCGAGTAAGGAGCTCCTGGGGCCTTTGGGGACATAGCATGGGGCTGAGCTGGGTGCACCAGCTCCATGCTCATGGCCTAGCACTGTCACTGTTGTCACATACGTCCACAATGCTCTTATTACTAAGCTGTCCTCCTGCCCAAGGCCCTCTCTGTGTTATTCCAACCCATTCTACCTCCCTGGTAGGGAGGTTTCTTTAAAGCAGTTTCCTCTCTTCCCTGAATTCCCTCTTTTTACCCATTTTCACAGTCCCATTTCACTGCAGAGGGTTCAGTTGTGTAATTTCTGTGCTTGGAACACAGGGTCTGACAGCATATCATGACATCACGCTGGATAAGTGCTATGTCATCGAGCTGAACACCACCATCGTGATGCCTCCTCGCAACCTGTGGGAGCTGCTGGTTAACGTGAAGGTACAGCTGCAGTCCTGCTTGTTGTGCATGCTTTCCTTGAGTTGGCTCCTGGGTGCCAGCTGGCAGCTCCTGGGAAATCAAAACTGCTGTGTCTGGAGAAGTAAGCCTTGGCCCTGAGTCTTCATGTAGAGTGAAGGCTTCAGCAGGTTTAGCTGAAATACTGATTTTGCAGACAGCACAGTAATGCTGGCATGATGATCAGCCTGACCAGGGAGACACAGAGAAGCAGCAGATTCTTTCCCTCTGGTGTTTACTGATGTACAAATCAAGGGAGAAAGGAGAGTTCCCTCCTTTCCCTCTTGCTGTGGTTACCACCGTGGTTTGCCAATTGCAGAGCTCTCAGTGTCCCCTGGGGAGGAACAGGCCTTCAGCATTCAGCCTTTTGGGGGGGAATCTGTGTTTCCCTCCCTGCTGTGCTGCAGCACCAGGCTTGGGCTCATGCAATTGTGCTCACAGCCAGCATTAATTGGGTTTAGTACCAGAGATTTTGTTCAGTTCAGAAGCCTGTGCTGCTGAAAGCAGCCATCTTAAAATAGAATACTATTTAATCTTCACAGCAGGGAAAAAAGCACAGAATTTTTCAGACTGCAGAAGGTACATATCTATCTCAGTCTTCTGCAGGTAAATTAAGGCACTGAGCCTGGCTCTTTTATCACTCCTGTGAGGGTCTGTTTAAAAGAAAGGAGGAAAAAACTCAGTCTAACTCTTACTCTTTCTGAAATTCCTCTTGCTCACTTGCTGCTATATGCTGTGTGTTGAACTTCGCAGGGGTTAAGCTCAGAGGCAAACAGTCCTGCCTGGAGAGATGCCTGATCTCCAGTCCCTGTCAAACTCCCAGTTTGTTTCCTAGCAGTCCTCACAATTTCATGCACTGTGACTGTCTGGCAAATGTGCTGGGAACCCCGCTGGGGTACAACACACTTCTACTTAAAACTCTCTCCAGACTTGTCACAGCTTCTGACCATGGCAGGTGACCAGTCCCTGGGGCAGAGGGAAATGGAAAAGGCAGAATTGCACAAGCTGAGAGTAAACAGAAAGACTGGGAATGCTGGTCACATCCTAAAATAACAGATGTAAACTCACAGTCATCTGAGTGAAAATGATGCATTGCCATTGAATTTAAAAAAGGGATAACAATACAATTAAAGTGGTCTTATGTGCTCGAAGAGCCCAAAGCAGGTGTGGGTTTCAATAACCTCCCGATCACTGAGATGGCCAAGTGTCCAGTCTGTCTGTGGACGTTATAACATGTACCTTAGAGACATCGTTTTAAAATGGTTGGCTTGGTTTTGAGCTCAGAAAAAGTTTTTCACCACAAGGGCAGTGAAGCAGTGGAACAAGGTGCCCAGGGAGGTTGTGCTGCCTCCTTGAAATCCTTGAAGGTTTTCCAGACCAAGTGTGACAAAGCTCTGAGGTCCTTCCCCAGCTGAATTATCCTGTGAGCCTGTAATCTTCATGGCCACATGTGGGGCCTTGCTGGTCAGGCAGAAAGCTCAAGTATTTTCCTGCTGCAGGGAAGATCTTTATGACTTATGACTTGCCCTGCTGCTCCAAAGTGTTCATGTTTGGATGGTAGGTGAACTTTGTTGGTCCTTGGACTTGGAGACTTTTGCAATCTGTGAGTGCAGTCAAGTCCCTAATGAAGGAGTCTTAATTTCCAGAGGAAGGCTTAGTTTTGGAGCTGTTCAGTGACTGCAGTCCTGTTTCTAGAATCAAATTGCAGCAAATATCACCAGTGGTTTGCTCCAGCAGACTGGGGCAGCATAGGCAGCTGGTGAACCTCCTTTGCTCTTTCTTCCTGGCCAGCCAGGTGCCTGGGTGTCCCTTTGCAGAGTGGCTGCCATATGCCCTGCATCCATTTCTTTTAGGCTTTGTTCTGTACAGGTATGACAGTTCAGTGAACAGGCCTGCATCAGTGTCTCACATAAAAGGATGGAGGCATGCTCCCCCTGTGCAGCAGCAGGAAATTGGAGGTGACCCAGTTAAATGATGGACGATCCACATCTCTTACAAGATGCTCAGAGCTTTAGCTTTCTGAAACTTCTTTGTTGCTCAGTCCTGCAATGGAGGAGTAGTGATTCCCCCTTCACCTGCCACAGCTATTTAAATCTGAGACAGTGAAGAAACTGAATTGTGTGCTCACTTCTGTCTCTCTAAGCTCTCTTGCCAGGCCAAGGGTTTGGCAACTCCTGAGCCCCAGGCTGTTACTGTGATAGCCCCTGCCAGTACCTGCACGTATCTCATGGCCTCCCCTGCATTCCCTCCAAGAATCAATAATGGAATTTCTTGCAGAACTGTTGTGTTAGTGCAGTACAAACTGGCACTAATAGTCTAATCCTGCAGCGTTAAAGGACAGCCTTATTGATCTGCCTGGCTGTGCCCGCCCAGCAGCATGGCCCTGAGTTAAGGTAGTGTGTTTCCAGGTATGTCTCTGTGGATGTAACCACACGTGGGAAACCTAAGAGGTAATATTTGAAATGATGCTGCTATTGCTTGCTTTTCACCTTGATTATACTTACCTTGGCTCCAGGGTCTGACAGTTCTTTTAATTCTTTGACTCTTCCTAAGGAAAAGGGACCAGAGGTGATTCTTTGCTTTATGACCTAGTTAACATCTACTCACAAGTGCCCCCCAGCCCAAGCTGCACTTGTAACACAGCTGTTTGTTGCCTCAGCGATGCCCAGACATGCCAGATGCCCTGAGCACTTGGGAATGAGCTTGCAGAGAGTCTCAAGTGCTGAGCTGATCTTCTTCCTGCAGGGAAGACCTCCATCCCTGGAGTGCCCCTAGAAAACCCATTTTCTTCCATCCCCTAGTGGCTTTCTGCCATGACATCCCACTCATCACCCTGGTTTTCATGGTGGCCTCTTCCCCAACAGCAGGGATGTCACTGCCCCTGACATCTGGGGCAAATGAAGGGGTGCAGAAACCTCACTTCTCTAAACGTGGTGCCCATGGCCCATTTCTAGTCCTCATTCCTGTGGGCAGTAAGGGCAGGACATCATTGTGGCTGTGCTGAATAGACTAGAGAGGAAAGGGAAATGTTGGAATCTCAGCAGGGCTGGTGGTTTTGGGTTTTGCCTTTTGAAGTAAATGTAAAATGCACATTTCAGTGGAGTTCCCAGAATTTTGGTTAAGCTTTTATTCCTCTCCAGATGGGTTTGTTGTACTCTCAGAGTTACAGTTTTGGGCATCCAGCTCTAAAATTTGGGTCAGTTTATAACAGGGTTGTTCCTACACTGACTTCATCCCGTACGTGAACATTCCATTTTTGGATCTAATCTGTTCTGTGTGCCCTGTGCTAGTAGCATGGGACAGTTTTCTGCAAGGACAGGGAAGTATGATAATTGGCCTCAGTAAGTGGAGCTTGAGCCTTCCAACAGTGAATGAATTTCCTGCAGTTTGGTTGTCCCTGGTGCTCTGCGTGAAACAGTTGCATTCAGGGAGGAGATCACGGCAGCGTTTGTGCCTTATTTTGGTGGAAACTGTGTCGTTTCAGAAAGGGACATACCTGCCCCAGACATACATCATCCAGGAGGAGATGATCGCCACGGAGCACGTCAGTGACATGGAGCAGCTGGGCTCCTTCATCTACCGCCTGTGCAGCGGCAAGGAGACATACCGGCTGCGGCGGCGCGGCACCCGCAGACGTGAGAGCCCTGCTGAGCCCCACAGCACAGCCCCGTTGGGCTGCTTCAGCCATGCTGGCCTCTTCATGGCCACACAGGGCTTTCCCTGGGAGGGGCTTTCCCTTGAGGTGTTTCCCATCCAATTAATCTAAACCCAACTTCAGGATGATGCTGCTGCAAATGGATGCTGACTGCTGTGTTTCTGTCATCCGTCAGCCTGATAGAAATTTTGCAAAAATGGTTGCAGGAGCCAGCAATTCATTTACACATGGGCTCCTGGGGCTGAACTAATAGCAGTGCTGTTGGGAACTATTTGGAAAATTTCCCTAATGAAGGCACCTGATTCAGTGGCAGCTATTCAGAGCAGATTAGATCTGCAAATTGCCTTTTATTAATTAAGTTTCTAATAGTTTGGAAAACGTTTTGAAGAGGGGACATTGGACTGTGTAAAAAATGGAAATCAGCAATATGTATCTTATATACAAATGGTAACATTGCTGCAAAAAACTCTTTAATATGAGTATTTGTATTAATCTTCTTTTAAGGTGTTCTTAAAGACTCACCTGAAACATGGACCTATAGTGGGTTGGGTTTGGATCTCTGGGGAAGCTGCAGGGTGCACAGGTCACCATGGCTGTAGCTGATGGTGCTTTCCCAAGGGGAGCTGCAGTGACATGGAGGAACTGCTGGCACACTCTGGTGGTTGCTCCCGTGGAGCCCTGGCACAGTCCTGCCTGTCATCGGGGCACCACGGGTTTGCTGTGAGGGGGGAGGAGCTGCCTGGCAGAGCTGCCCAGAGCTGAGATCCTGCAGTGTAAGGGCATAGGGAAGCATTGCCTAAGGCTGGGGCCATAGCAGGATCAGGCATGCAGGGCTACAAACAACCTGAGAGGAAGTGGCTATTTTAAGCACTTCTTTGCTGCATCCAGGGCTGTGCTCTGTACCAGTCTGTGACTTCTGCTGGTTTCTTGAGGCTTTCTGGTCTCTGAGATAACGCTGAGATGCTGTCAGCTGAAACCAGCTGTTTCCAGGTGACTCCTTCAGCCCATGGCAGCTCTTACTGCAGGACTATATTCTAGAGAAGATAGTTATTCTTCCAAAGACCAGATAGTGCTGCTTTCCATATGGGCTGTGTTGTTCCTGCATTTCAGTGTCCAGAAGTTGCATCTCATCTGCTTTCCTTCCCCTTTCTTACTTCTGTTGTTACAGATTATCATTTGTTGATTCACCTCTCTCCTCTCTTTAAATCACTTCTAGGTATCAGTCGACGTGAGGCTGGAAACTGTCATCGTATTCGTCACTTTGAAAACACTTTTGTGGTTGAAACTGTTATCTGCCAAAAGTCATGAAGCCACTTCTCCAGATGTAACCTTCCTTGGCTTTGCTTGCACACACATGCACACACATGCTCTCAGCCCTCTCTTTAGACATGGTAATCTGGCTACTTTTTATACTTCCCCTGGCTTGTGCAGCTCTAACCTCTTGGGTCCTTTGTGGCCTCTTCTTCCCTGCTACCTACCCAAGACATCTGCTGGGCTTAAATTTACACAGTGGTCAAAGATAACCTGGGGGTAGGTGCAGCTTCTTCCACACCACAAAATGGAAAACTCTTTTTGGAAGCAGGTTTGGGTAGAAGGCATGGCTGAGAAATAGGAATGCTGGTACTAGGTGCTCCTTTCCTGGCTGAGCAATTTCAGGCTGGGATATTGCTCTGAGGCTGCCTTGGCACTGGGACAGAGGGTGTATGCACAAGAGGAGGATTTCCATTTTGGTCCTGATGTAATGACCTAAACCAGGCGCACTTAGGAAAGGAAGAGTTGTGAGGCTACAGACAGGGTGATTTGGAAAGCTCAGCAGAGGGAAAGTTTCTGCCCAAACCACACTGTGGCGGTCCTGTTTTGCTGTGTGTTGTCTCTTTGAAGACCAGATTTGCAAACACTGAAAGCAACCACTATATGCTGGTTTTGTGACCTGCTCCTCCTGAATGTGTCATGGCTCGGCTGAGAGTGCAGGGGTCCTGGGGGTGTCCAGGGCAGGCAGGAGAACAGGGCAGGGGGCATTGAGATGGACAGGGGATGACATGAATGACACAGCATGTCCCTGCTCTCCAGGCACCAAGCAGAGAGTGAAGTGCACCACTCTGTAGCCCGTTCTCTAATGCTCAGTTGCAGCTGCTGTGGATCCTGGGCAGATCTGCTGTCACCCTGGCTGAGTAAATAGAGATGTGTCATTGGTACAAGACTCCAGAGCCCCACTGATGTACCATCTGTAGGCTGTGGCTGCAGGTGGAGCCCCGTGTCTGTCATGGCCAGCTCTGCTTGCTTGGGAGGATGAGTTGTGTTCACATGGATCCATCTTTCTGAGTTGTGTTCACATGGATCCATCTTTCTGAGTTGTGTGTGGATGGGGTGCCTGCATGCCAGGTGGTGTCAGCAGCAGAACTGATAGTTACTGGCAAGTGAAGAAGCAGATTTTTCAAATCTTTTAAGAGTGTGTATTCTTGTTTAACTCCTCCAGTGAAAGCTGTTCTGATAGTAATCACTGTAGTCCAGCTGTTTATCTCATTGTCTGCAGGCACCATTGTGGTACAGATATTGATACAAGGCAAGATTCTGCTGATCAATATACTGCAGAGAAATTGTGTGAACAGAACTGCATTTCTATTGATCATCAGACAGAAGAATTGCAGAGTAATTAAATATTCTTCCCTCTGTTCCATAAATAGAGTTAAAACTAATTAGGTTCTTGAAATACAGGCAGTTTTTTGGCTTGAAAGAATGGGGTGAGTTTCAACTTGGCACATTCTTGTTAATTGGTTTCCAGCAAATCTGGACTTGTTCACCATCTGTTGAAATGAGCTTGTTGTTTTGGAAGAGGAAGGATAAAGTAAATGCAAGTACAATCATTAACTCAGCAAAACCAAAACCCAAAAAGAATGTATTTTAAACTTTTGAGTGTCAATACTGTGAGTTAATTATGTGAAAACAAAACAGGATCTCAGAGTGGTCATGTAATGCAGTAGGAATTAGGATGTCCGTAGAGGCTGAGTATTTATTTTTTTATATAGTCAGCTATAAACATTAAGTTCTGTCAAGTAGAGGAGGACACTTCAGTTTCATTCTGCTTTAAGCTTGATGTAAAATGAAGAATTATGTGCACTTCATGCAGGTTGGTATGGAAGTTTCCCACTGCCAGATGGCTGTTTACTTCTCTAGCGTTGTGTTTTCCCAGCAATAACTTGCTGCTAGCCCCAGTCTTTAATTGTCAAGAGGATGACAAGAAGTGAGTCAGAAAATTGGTTCACTTAATGGAAGTAACTGGTAAATTTAAGCCCTGCGTTTCTCTTCATTTCTAGAAGCCCAAGCCTGCATTCAGGTGAGCATACAGGCCTCTTCCCCTCCCCTCTGGTTCTGCATGATTTAACTGGTCATTGGATATGCTAACTCTGTGCAATCCCGCAGCTGTAAGGACAAACCTTGGTTCTTTAAGGTGAACTAATGTGGTCACTGTTTCATAGGATGAGAATGCAGTTGTCTAGAAAGAAAATATAAGATGCTTTGTATATTTTGTCTGGTAGGAATCTTACTTCTTAGGAAAAACCCATGGGATAATAAAATCTTTTACCTCTGATATGTAAAGTATCTGTTTGTTTGGAATGAGAAGCACATGGCCTCCACAAAGCTGTCGTTCATGGGAGGCAGCAGCTGGAGGGTCCATCCCAGTGGGATTGTGGAGCTGGGCAGGGGGAGGATGCTGCAGAGGGGAGGCCCTTCCCCACAGAGATGGGAGAGCTGCGTGGGAACGTGGCTGACCTGCCGGGGAGCTGCCCCTTCCTGCAGGCTCTGCAGGGCTCATCCCCTCTCCTTGCACATCCCTGGGAGACCCAAGGGCAGCCTGTGTGGGGAAGTTGCCCAGCTGAGGTCTGTGAAGCAGCAAGATACCTCTGCTGCTTGGGTGGCTAGTGGGCATTGGATCTTTGTGCTCAGCCTTGCTTCTCCAGCTGTTGGATTTTTACATCGAAATGTGTCCAGTGGGACCTAAGGCTTCAGTTGCCTTCTGGCTGGCTCTGCAGGGCTGACCTTTGAGGGGCTTTCTTCCTCTCTCAATGGGTGTCCCTCCTGGTCTTCCTCTCCCTATTTCTGGTAGGAAGGTGTCAGAATATTTTTCCTGAACTTGATTGTTCCTCTTTCCACAATTAGTCTCTGGTCAATCAGGAAGGAAGTTCGTGTTTCACTTGTTACAGTCATTTTTACTGCATTTTCCATTTAACTCTTCAGTATATGGATGCTCTTTCTGTCATTGGGGTTCTGAAGGGAACTGCATCTTGTAACTGTGTTTGCCAAAGCCTCTTCTCCTGGGCTGGCCCAGCCAGCTCTGCCTGACAGCCCTCTTCTTCCATCAGCTCTGGGCTGAGAAAGCAACTCTGCACCACCCTGCGGGAAACTTCAACCTTTCAGACACGCATTTTGAAGGCTGAAATGATGATATTAAGAATGTGGCTGATGCATTCCAGTAAATCTAGTTATCAGTGAGTCAGCCACCTGAGACTTCTCCACTACAAAGAAAACCAGCTTGCGTTGTGAAACTGCGTTTTCAAAATTTCCCTCTTGGTTCAGTTTTTCATTTCCTGAGGCTGTATTTGTTGCCCCTTACTCTTAGAAGAACTTAAAATAAGTCAGTCCTACTTCCTAATCTTGCTCACACTGTGGCAGAAGGCTGCATTATTTGATTGAACAGTGGCACGTGTAAAAGCTTGGCAATAAAACCTGATTTAGGAAGACTGGCAGAGATGCAGTTGAAACCCTAAAATATGGGTCACTGTGATAATGGCTGGAATCTAATATAATTTACTTTCTAATACTTGCATATTTCAACCTGGCTTAGGCAGTTGTTTAGCTCTGCCAGGCAGTGCACAGTAAGTCAAAGTTGGTCTAACTCTAGGAGCATCCACTTCCAAGCTCTGGTTTTTTTTTTTTTTTTTTTAAAGGAAAAGTGCTGGAAACCTATTAACTTAGTAGTTGAGGGGAGGTACCTCAGTGTCTCCTCTAAAACATAAATGAATTCTCAATTTGTTACAAGTTTTCTGCAGCTACATTGACAATCCAATCCCATCTCATGATGTGCAGCCTGTTGGGATCTCTGCAGCCTTGGGACAAGGAGTGTTCAGGCTGTGATGGACCACGTAGGTGCACCATAAAGGAGAATGAAGGACCTGGTTTTCCACCAGCATGATGGGGAGCCCATTTTTGGAGAGGGAATGGCTGCATCCTGTTCATGTGTCGCACATGCATTGGGGCAGGCAGCAACTTCTATTTGTCCTTGCTGGGAATTGACTCCAGCCCAATGTGAACAGCTCTCTGATACATTATGTTGATGCCAGGCTAATGAGAGCCTGTTCTCTCTCCTGTACAAACTTACCTATGTGCCTTAGGATGTACAAGTTGTTCCCAAAGCATTTTGCTCCTGTCATTCTGAATTCCACCTGAAATGTCATAAGAGCTAACATTGTGCATGCTGTCACAGCTTCCCAGAGAAAGAAAAGCATGTTTGGACAGCTATGTGATCAACAAAAATACCTTCCCAGGTCTCAGGTAAATGCCTGTTTCTTGCTCTTTTGGCAAGTACAATTTCCCAGTGAAATCATTGAGGTGCTGCAGCAGAGGCAATGTTTCTGGATTAAATGATCAAAAAGCAGAGTGTGAGTGGACAGAGTCTCTAACGCATATGGATTGAGCTTTAGTGAATATTTTCAGCTAAAAAAATAAATCATAGCATAAAAAGGGGTGGAAGCACCTAAAATTCCTGATGTTAAGATGAAGCATTTGTTTCAGTATTTTAGTAATTTAATTATTATTTTTTGTTTTGAAACACCTTTTATCTAAAAGTGCTGAACTAAAATGGTAAAGTAGCATGAGAATAAATGAAACACTGTTCATTTTGTATTAAAAGAATCATTTATGTTGACCAGAATGTCTACAAATCAGTGTCCAGTCCTACTTGCCAGAAGGGCCCAATGAGACTGAAAAGGGAACTGGAGCTTGAAGCAATGTTTGGACCATCCAACTTGTCATACTTAATTTAGGAGTCTTTGTTCCTGGAGAGTATGGACATCTCTAGAGGATGCCTTTCACTCCTCAGTTTAGTAGTTCCTGCATACCTGAGTCTCTTAAGTTAGACAATGTGAACACCCTTGTGTGTTAGATATTTTTAATGACTGGCATTTTTTAACACAAGACTGACTTAGGACAGGGTGACACTGGCTGTTGCTTCTCCTGGCTGCTGAGTACATGACCCCTTGATGTGCTTCTCTGCTTGAGGACAAGAGCTGCTGCCTCTGGAGCACAGCTGGCTCTGCGTTGCTGCGTCTGCAGGTAAGGAGGTGAGTGCTGAGCAGAAAGGGGTGTCCCTGTGTGGCTGTTGCTTTTGGGCTCTATTGTATGAAAGGAAATCTCTTGATTTAGGTTGGAGTCACCTCCACAGCATTTTCAGCTGATCACTGTGACTCTCCCTATCCCTATTGTCTCCTTTTGTATATTTTTCCCTTTTTCATAGAGTCCTCACAGCTCACAGGTGGATCTTACAGGGCAGAGCTTTCCCAGCCAGGTGCCACAGGCCTCAGTTCAGGGAAGATCCAGAGCAGACCCAAGTGGTGCAGCACATCCCAGAGCCTCAGCCCCTGCCCTGAGCCCTTCTGTCACTGGCTGTCACTAATGTCCTGCTGGAAGCAGCAGGAAGATGCTGCAGAGGTGATACAACAAGCAAGGCAGCCTTAGCTCTGGGACTGATTGAACAGGCTTGGGCACCTCTTGTGTTGGCAGCTCACGTCAGAAGATGGGCTGGAGCTGCTGTGTCGGGCAGGAAGAGCACAGGGGCTGCTCAGCAATTACCAGCACTTTAACTCCTTCTCTCTTACTAAATTCTTAGAAGAAATGGGTAGGCTAAAGAATCAAGAATGAGCTATTTCCTTAAGTTTGCAGAGAAAATTTGTTCTGGGAATATTATTATTCATGCTGAATATGGAAGGTGTTTGTGCCAGCTCTAATTAACTGTTCTCGCTAGCACAAAGATGTTCTCCAGTGAAAGCCAGTATGTTACTCTATTCATTTAGATTAATTAATGTGAAAAGGCCAAGTATGTAATTTCATACTTGAACTTTTAGATCTGTATTTGAATTGAAATCACGTTATGCAATGATAGAATATTCTCCTGGTCTGACTGGGGAAAGACGTTTCCAAAAAGAAGACAACTTCATGTTGAAGAAAACCTCTAAAATTAAAATTAGTCTTCTATTCAAGAGATTCCTCTAGAATATCACTCTGTTCCCCCAGTTGTTATTCACAGAGTAACTTGTTCTCAGTGACGTAACAGGAAAGGATTTGGATCAGGCCCCATCTCATTTCTCCCCTTTTCAGATGGTGATTATGTGGTTGCCACTGCTAGAACGACAGTCAATCTCCTTAAGTCATTCTCCCTTTTCCAAAAATTGTTGCAAGTAAAACTCAAAGAAGCACTTCCCCAGTGCGACTGAAGGCTCCCTGCATTATAAGGAGATTTTTGTACATATCCCAGATGGCCCTTTGGCTGTGGCATGGTCTGCACACACTTGTCATGGGGCACATAGCCCAAAGGGTTGCAGCAGATGCCTCCAAGGCTGCCTGCTGGCATGTGAGGGGCTAAACAACCTCCTCCTTAAAAACTAACAGCACACCCAGTTATTGAGCAATGCTGGAAAAATCCCACGGCACCACACGCAGCAACTGTGGTGTGAATGTGGCAGACAATGAATGGCAGACAGTGAATATGTCTGGGAACAGCGAACAGGTGATTCCCCCCCCCACCACTGGCAGGAACTCTTTAAAGGTGCTGTGTTTCCCTTTGTGGGCAGGGTGGTTGTGAAACTGTCCCCTAGGTCAGGGTCTGAGTCAGGGTAAATGGGGTCAGACCCAGGCAGGGAGCTGCTCGGATGGCCAGGAGAATGGCAGCAATTTTGGGCAGACTGCCGCATTTGCTGCTGTCTTGCTGGATGCCCATTGTTGGGAATGAGCACTCAGCCCCATCCCAAGCCCCTGGGCCTTGGCTGTCTCTGTGCTCTCCTTGTGTGCCAGCTGCAGAGACTGCCCTTAAGTAGGTCCTTATCAAGAGCTTACTTGTATTTTGGGGACAGCTGCCTGTTTGAAGGGTCACAGCTGTCAGTCTTGCCTCGGCTTAAGCCCAGGACTTGGGAAGGAAATGAGGGCCAATTAAGCATATTCTGTCTCCTGCCCTAATTTGGTCCCAGTTCTCCATTCAGTTGAAGATATCCAGGTCCCCGGCACTGCAAGGAGGGGCTCCTCTCTTGGCAGCAGCAGGCTGGGGAAAAAAAATTGCCTGATCAAAGTGCTTTGAGAAGCATTTTGCTGTATTTGGCAAGGAGGTGCTTAGAACTGACACTCATCCTCTCTCCAAGAAAAATGAATGCTGTAGAAGTACAGACAGTTGCAACACAGCTTGAGCCCCTCTGAAGCATGAAGCAGGTTTGCAATGAGCCTTTTGGACCATTTCTTTTTGCATTTTATAAAAGCTTTAGAGAAAAAGTTTCAATTAAGATGTCATGGATAGAAATGCTCACTCTTTCTCCCTGACCCAGTATTTTAGTGTTAGCCCATGAAATGTGGGAGACAACAATGAGCAAATTCAAATCATGTTGCCTTTATAACAGCAGCTACCAAATATCAAATGGCTGGTTGAAATGTTAAGTGGGGAGAGGGAAGGCATGACTATTGTCTAATAAGGTTTGCAAAGGAAGTGCACTTTGCTTTCATTCAGTGCTTTCGATGAAGTTGCTTAATTGCACTTAAAGGTAAATATTTGGTATTAATCTCCTTGACAATATGAGTTCATCTGGCATAGCTGTTCCTGAAGCGCTGCCTCTGCCAGAGCAGCACATTGTGCTCATCCCTGGGACCTGGTGGGGCTTCACATCTTCAGTTTGCCTCTTTCCCCAGATTTTTCATTAACAGCCACTGTTTTTACTCTCTGACTGCTGGAAGGGCAGCACCATGCAGAGCTGTTTGCAGGAGCTGTACAACTGATTAATCCCTTCTACAGTTTGCACCACTCAGTGCATTCAGTTCATGTGCTGTGGCACCTGTGGGCAGGGTAATCTCCCCCCTTGCAGCTGTAGTGAGCTAGCCTTGCCATCAAACGGGTGGTTTTCCAGGCGAGGAGAAGGTTCTGTGGCTGCTGCCTGCCCCTGAGGCCTTGGTGCCACCATCATGGCTGCAGGCCCAGGCAACCAGTGGGGCCAAGGGTTGCCCAGCACCTGTGCCCCACCTGTGTGGGGTTCCTGCTGGAATTACCCCATTGTTATCTCATCCACTGACCCCCTCACCTCGCAGGTTTCCTGGCCACGCTGCTGCCCCTCAGCCAGATGGGCAATGGAGGGGCTGGGTGATGGCTGGGGGTGCAGCGCTGAGGGGAGGCCGGAGCAGCGGTGGGACCTGCACACCCTCCAACCCCTCACACAGGGATTTGCTCTCGCTTGTGGCTGTCCTGGCACTCACCCAAACACACAGTAAGTGGCAAAAGCTTAAACTAATATTTTCATGTCCAAAGCCATATTTTCCCCTCACAGAGATGAGGCCCCGGGGGCAGCACTTTGTCTCTGAAGCTCTGAGTGTGTCTGTGCAAAATCCCACCTGGGCACAGGGAGTGTTTAAAAGTAACACTGCTTTTCTGACTGAAACTGTTTTTGAATTTGGAAAACAGGTTTGAGGAGAAAGAAGCGAACTCTTTTGCTGTCCATGTTTAAAATAAACGGTGTGCTGCTGCATTGAGGCCCAGCCTGCCAGCAGCTGGCAGTGCCCTCACGCTCCCCTGGGCTCCTGCCAAGGGTCACTGCAAAAACAGGACCCCAGGACACCTTGTGGAGGCAGAATCCTGAATGTGATGGTGTATTTAGGAAAGTATTTGAGGGTTATTTTTCTGTCTGTTTTCTTTTGTTTTGTTTTTCAAACCAAACCAACCAGCCATGTGTGATGACCCACCCTTGAGGGGAAGGATGTGCCTTCAGGGTGGGTTGTCACACCATGGTGTCAGGAGGGTGAGGAGAGAGGGCTGAGGCTGCAGCCTTCGCTCAGGGATGTGCAGCACCACGAGGGATGGCATTATCATTGTCATTGCTTTGTCATATCAAAAAATGTGGTAAAAGTGGCTGGCAAGGTTGCACTCAAACACTGGGCAGCAGCAAGCCCTTCCCGATGGTGCTGTTGGATGTGATGTGCTCTTGCTGTTCTCTGGTGTCAGCGGAGCAAGAAAACAGCAACAAACCAAACCAACAAACAAACAACAAAAAAAGGTGTCTTATGTCACCAGGGCTTAGCATGGAAAAATTTGCAAAGCAATACATGATTTATCATGATTTATTCAAAGAGCTATCACGGTGTATACACTGTGTGTATATGTTTTCCTGGCAGTTTCCCTCTGTGGCAGTGGAAGGCTGGAGTTTTCCCCAGGGATGTAGCAGTGCAGCAGGTGTCACTCCTTGCTGTCCCACTGCTTGTCAGCTCTCTGTGCCTGTGCCGAGGGGCTCCCTCAGCCCTCCCTTGTCTCCCACCGCCCCCTTCCCTGGCACTCACTCACCTTGGGCCCAGGGTGCTGCTGCCAAGATCTTCCAAAGGAGCCCTTTCACAGCCAGCACCTGCTGGAGAGGAGAGCTGCTGGCATTGCCACCATTCTGCTTTTTTATGGCATTTTTCTTTCCTCCTTTTTTTTTTTCTTTCTTTCTCCTTCAGAAGTTTGGTAACAGATGTTGAAACTTGTTCCTGTGTGAATAGGACCTAGGTGACAAAAACAAAGTTAAAGCAAATTGGACGCTTGCTTTTGGTTGCATCTATCAACTCCCACCAAGGGATGCAAAAACAAATCTAAAAAAGCTCTGAAATATTGTTCACAGTTTAAGGAGCAGCTGATATCACCTAAAAACCTTCACACCATAGAGATTCTGTTGCTTTGTTTGACTTTACTTCTCCTTCATTGTTCTTCCTAGTGAATGCTATTTGCATTAAAATGGGACCTTTTGTTTCTGAAGAGCTGATCCATCCCTGTTACTTATTCCTCATTTGGACACTGACCATTGGAGTCTGAGTCTGTCCAGAGAGTGCAATTAAGTCAGATCCTCCATACTCTAATCCTCTGGGATACTGGGCTCATTTCCACGGCATCCGACTGTGAAATACAAAATTGTTTCTAACTTCAGTTGGATTAAGCATGCAGTGGAGGTTGAGCGAACGTGGTTGTAATGGAGAGTGGGGAGCAGTAACACCACAAATGTAAGTTATATCAGTGGAAGTTATACCCTTCTGACAGGAATTTCCCTAGAGTCCTCCAAGGTACAAATGTAGCTGTAGAAGAATGAAATTTTCATGTGTTGTTTCCAGCTGTGTTTGAAACCTCACATCTTCCCTGGGGGCTGAGAATCCTGGAGCTGCAGGTGCCTGATCTGCTGCCCCTTTGTTCCAGTGGGCCACCTGCAATGCGGCTCCATGGCTGGTTTGTCACTTGTAATTGGCTTGGGGTTCTGCTGCTTCATCTCATTTGATTTGAGAAACTTGCCTGAATATTCTTTGTGCTGTCTTCATTAACACTCCAAACATCACAAGACTTTTCTAGGTGTCCTTGAGCTGATCAGCAAAGTCCTTCCTTCCTCGTGGCTCCCTGACAGAATGACATTCAAGCTTTGCCGTTTTGACATTTTCTATATAACCAAGAAAATAATAATTTGTATCCTGAACAGTTTTGCCAAAACTTTGATAAGAGAGATTGTGACCTACATGGTTCTCTTTTTGCATCCATGTTTAAAGGACATGTAAACCTGAAATGGGAGCTGGATTTTAAACCTGTAACGTACTAGGGAGAATGTTAGGAATAAAATTCTTGGACATATGTGGTGGAGTTCTAGAAAAACAAATGCTTCATGTAATGCAAACAAAATAGTTTTCAGTATGGAAGTCTGGCTGCTGTGTTATTCAAGTTAAACAATCTGATAGCCTGAAAGTTAGAATGGGTATATTTATGCACAGGATTGGATTTTTGATTGGCAAAAAGTGGGAGAGAGATATGGGACATCTTCTAAAGATGTTTTGTGACAGGTGTATGTGGGCATCCCAAAGCAGGGCTAATTTGAGAGAGCAATAACCCATAACAGCATAGAGCATAAAAATTATTTGGATGGTGTGATTATGTCCAGAAATGAAATCTGGGATAAGACTCAGTGATACTGCTTGGTTTCTGCCCTGTTGTTCCAAACCAAGGTAATATATCATTCTAGGCTCTGTATGTTGTGTTGCAAAGGAGAGGTACATTACAGGTCTCACTGTTGCTACTGAGTACAGTGTTGAGTGTTTTCTTACCGTTATAGCATGGAGTGGGTTACAAATGCAAATGTGTCCAGCCCATTGCTTTACTTCCTCCCACTCCCGATAGCCTACATGTGTTTTTTCTGAGGAATCATAAGGCAATGTGTGTCGGGCTGTGGGTTTGAATTAGGTGTAATCTAATCTGGCTCTGTTTGTAAGACATTTGCCATGAGAGATGGGTAGAACTGAGACTGGACAGAAATAGCCCATCCCTGCTTGATTCCACATTGGAGGCTGGGTGGGATACCCCAGGGCATCTCAAAAGGAACAAACACCTCTCATCACACAGTGGGATCCGGCCCCAAGGTCTTGGTGCAGTTGCAGGCAGGAGCAGCAGCAAAAGCTGAGCTCAGAGTGAAACAGAGCGTTTTACACCTCAGGCTTCCTTTGGCCTTCTCACTGCTCAAACAAGATGGTCTACATAGCATGTTTATTATTAATTCCAGCTTATTTTGCTCTGCATGAGGGAAACAAACCTACATGCAGGGTTTTTGCTGCCATGCTGACCTGGGTCTGGCAAAAGTCACAGTCCTTTATTTCCGCCCCCTTCCAGCTGCAACTTTTCCAAGCCACAGCATTTCCTATCAGTATGAATGAAGTCAGCTGGGTCTTTGCTGTCTGCAACTTCTTGTGTTTTCTTTCCTAAGCTCCTCGTTAAACTGATAAAGCTGTGTCAGACCACAGTCTCCTTCACTGTCTCACTAATGAGGCAGGCTGAGCAGGCCCAGGTTAGATGCTGGGCTCTGGGAGGTGGCTTTACTTGCAGTCACAAAGTTAATACTTGCCCAGGAATGGTCAGGATTATGGTGGTGTACGCCGAAGTGTAATCTAAACTGGATTTCCTGGGTTTGTACTGCTTAGTTTTGGATTAACAATTCCCTGCCAGTGTTTATAGCTCTAAACTGCTGATGCTTGCTCTCAAACACAGTCCCAGTTTAATGCCCTTTTTGTCTTGGAATAGAGGAAGGATTAACAGGAATCTGTAGCATACAACAGATGTGAGGTTTTACATCATTTGATGTCTGCAAATGGCACTGATTCAGCTTTTCTTCCTGGGAAACATTTCTGATTCCTCATAGATTTTTCATTGTAACAGTGTCCCACAGCAACTTTTTAATCACATTTTAGAAAATGTGGTAAAAATGCCATTCTTATAAAGTGACAGTGTATAAAATCAGAATAATAAGAATAAACAAAATGAAGGAGGCTGTAGGCGTCCCTTGAATTTCCCAGTAGCTAAAGGCACTGATTCATTAGTTTGTTGCTATGGTAGACCTTTCTCAGTAGCAAGAAATCCAATGGAGAGAGAAGTCTCAGCTTTCCTAAAGGATTCAGTGCCTCCAAAAAGCTGAAGGCAGAGGATGTGAAAGGGAGGGAAGAATGAGGATGGGGATGAGTAAAGCAGGTTGGAGCACTTGATTGAATTGCAGCTTTCCACTGGCCAGCTGCAAATCTCAGAGCAAACTGCACAGGTTGGGTGTGAGATCAGTGTCCTCCTTCCAAAACCAGGCACAAGCAGGGCTCTGCGTGTCCCTGTCATATCAAGGTCAGCCATGGGAATTCTCCACCACTTTGTGGTCCCACTTAGGACATTTTTGTTTCTTTGTGAGATTTCCACCAGTAACTGCAGCAGATGGAAAGAACATACAAACAGCTTTGCTCTGTGGGGAAATGGCTGTGAAGGGAGCTGGGGTGTGATTTTTGCCTCTGCCTATCTGTAGTACTTCACTTTCACAGCAAAATTAACTATTTCACTTCTCAGAGGGCTTCTCCGCAGCATCTACAGTGCTACAAGCTTGTCTTTAGCTCATGTTGCTGTCCTTCTGCAGAGAGAACAAAGGGCAGTTTTAGCAGGTTTTAGCAGCAGTAAAAATGCTAAGACATTTTGAGAGAAGTGAAGCATAAGAAAATCTCTATAAAACCCATTTTATTTCTGTTGAGATTTACTTTTCTGAGGTTTTTCTCATTACCACTGACCACAGATGTGATATTTCTCATGGTAAATATTTTGTTCCCCTGTATGTCAACATCTTTCATAAAATATATAAAGGGAAATTTTTTTTACTTTTTGGTTTTTATTTCAAAAATAGTGAAAACTCTGTAGAATTTTCTGCATGCCTGGTACCTGTGTTGATTCTTTCTGTTTACGAGATGAAAGCTTTGGTTGAGATTTCCATGGTTATTTGTAAATATCATCTTTGATGTTTTCTTTAAAACATTTTTTTTCTCTCCCAAACCAAACAGATACTTCCTGAGCCTGACTCGTAAGATAATAATTGTACTGGAAGACACGAAATTTGGAAAGCAAAGGACAGATGTGTGCAGAGTTAATCTAAGTCTGAGCTTCACTGCTTTCCCAGCAGAGTGATGCTGCAAGGAATGGAGGATTTGCTGCTGAAGCACATGCCCAGTCTCTCAGTGAAACCTGCAAATAAGTGAGTAGAAAATTGCTTATGTGAACAGGATACAGGCTTGAATGTCTGCAACACAAGCCACTTGGCAAGAACTCTGGCAGCCTCAGGGTGCATTTTTGAAAGGCTTCTCAGATGAAATGCCTTGGTTGGCCCAAAGGGTGAAGTTCCCCTGCAAAGCAGCTTCATCAACTCCCATGACCCGCTGTGCTTTCAGTGCTGGTTCAAACCTTTTGCCTTTCCCTATCCAAATGCAAAACCAAATGTAAGTAGAAAAAGTGCTCCACAACAGCTCTCTAGCCCCTGCTGCATTTTTAAAGAATAAAGTAATGATTTTAAGCTAAGAAGTGTATGTGTTAGGAATGAGTCCCCAGTTCTTGGGGATGAATTGTTTCCAAACAAATCCTTGCATTTGCTTTCTTTCTTCACATGAATTTCATGTATTCAGACATTTTTCTCCTTTTGTTTCTAAGCACTCTATGTCTTTAGTATTCTCTTGGTGATACCCCACATCACGATTTGGACAGAAATCGCTGCCAATGAAAAAGCTATTGCAGTTACCCACCTGAGCAAAGAAGGGATCAGACCACGCCAAATTTGACTCAGACAGTGAATGTTCAGAGGCCCAGAAGCCATAAGATCCAGCAGGAAATGTTTGACTAGAAAGCGTTGCCCTTACAAAATTCTAATTTCTCCCAGGAATTTAGAATGAAAGTCATTAATGTGCCCTGATCATTGGCGCTCTCTTGCAGCTGGCAGAGGCACTGCGGTCCATGTGAACAGGCAGGGAGCTCAGACAGTGCTTGGCTGTACCCAGTCCACGGGGACCTAGTAGCTTTTCTACCTAGCTTTTCAAACCTCAGCCTGTTTGTTTCAAGAAAAATCAATGGCCAGAATCACTGGAGAAACACAGAGGAGATGCTTGGGAGAAGAACAAATGCCTCAAGCATTTTTAACTTGTCCTTGGTAGAGTGTTAACAATGCTTAATCTGGTCAACATCTCTGTCCCTTTTAAGCAATGTGTTATTGCTAAGGAAGGTAGCCTAGAAGCCAAAAATTCCTAAATTTAATGTTCATTTCCCTGCTCTCTACCAGCACTCTAAATTAAATTACAGTGCAGTTACTTTATGATCTGTGGGACCAAGGCCAGCAGGGTAACAAAACAAAGAACAGGCATACTTAGAAAAAAGCTGAGCAACAGAGGAAGCATAAAACTACAGGTGAGCTTCTAGTCTCAGTTATTGCAGTGTAAGCCCAAAGTCATGTCAGTAAAACTAATGGAGCTGCCTCAGACTACAGAACAGCAACTGAGATCAGTTTTCTTATACACTTTGGCATTTTCTGCCTCCCGAGGTATTGACGCAATCCCTGTTCCCTCTGTTCAGGTATTATCAGTTAAAGTGGAAGCCCTCTTAGCATGGCCCACTGCTTTGAGATGTAAAATAACTCTTTTGCCTCAGCATTATTTTCTTCTATTATTTGTTAATTCTGTTTCCAAAAGGAGCCTGAAGTTGCAATGGTAAAATCTTTGTGTCTGCTGAAGTGTAGTTAGTCAAGAGGTAAGTTATGAGCAAAAGAACTGATGAGGATTCACTGTGCTGGCAGGGAAGCTAGTCAGATATTCTGAAGTTACTGAATCAATGGAAATATGGAAATGGCCACTGATAATGAGAGGGACTTTTTTCTGGAATATCCTGGTGAATTGTATTTTCATGCACTTTTTCATAACCAGGACATCATTAGTGTAAATGCACAGTCCATTTCTTCTCGGAAGTACAATTCATCACCTGAACACCAAAAGGACTCTGTAAACAGCAGCACACACTTAGGTCTGTGTTGGGTCAGTGTTCCTAACTGGAACTAGATTTCTTTGGTACAATCTTATACAGAGATGCAGCAACTACAAAAACATTCGCTTTGACAGACTGGAGCATTGACATGTAAATCGCCAGCTTGGGGGAGAAATCAATACACAGTTTGTGCATTATCCTTGTCAAAAATGTGTGGAAAAGAGACAGTTCAAAGTAGGGATTAGTATCCCTGCCTAGAAGAGGGACTGCGAGGATCCAGCTCAGCATGAATATGAAAACTCTTTGGCTTTGATTGCTAAATCAGCCTCATCCCTCAGGAAAGTGGCAGCTGATTGCTGGGCCAGTGTTGCAGGCAGCAATGGGGGTCGCCCTGAGCGGTGGGCTGCCTCTCCGCAGGCTGGATGAACGTTGTCTTTGGGTTTATCTGTGCCTGTGAGCACTGATAAGAAGTAACTGACTGGCATGCTAAGCTCCTGCTGCTTGATTATTTTTTATTGCTTTGTTTGGGGAATGGTAGTGCTCAGCTTGCTCTGAGGTCCAAAAGGTTGCTTTCCCCCTGGGGTTCTGTGTTTCTGGCTGCTGCTTTAGGACTGCTAAAGATCAGGACTGCTCTTATCTTATCCCCCCATAAGGTGGGGGTTGTTCCTTCAGGTTCATGTGTTTGCCACTACATTGGACTAGGAGTTTTTATTTCATGCTCTTGTTTGGTTTGGCTCTACTCATGAAACTAGGTTTGTAACCAAGCAGGAAGGAGCAGATGTGAAAAGCCTGCAAGTAGGAGAGGAGCTGGTGAGGAAGCCTGGAACTGGGGGAGTTAATTAATGTGTTCTGTGTGGGGATTTGAGCCAGTGGCAGCATTAATTAGATGTGTGATGAGGTGGGCACAGCAGCTGTCACTAAAACAAGTTCTGCACCTTTGCAGGGCAAGCCAACCAGTGGAGGAATGACACAGAGATCTTGCTATACCCACATGAACCTAAGGCTGCCTTTGCATTTAGAGTTACGATCAATATTTTCTTTTTACATAGCATATGCAAGTCTAAACCTGACAGGTGCATGTATATGAGTATGACTAGGATAGGGGAGGCAACAGAATTTAGTCTGAAACTTTTTACCGTGGATTTCAAGTCTTTGTTTGTTAACAGACCAACTCTGCAGTAACTGAAGTTTTGAGGGAGATTTGCAGGTACGGTGTGGATAGGGAAGCTGAAATATGCTACCACATATAAGTGAACATCTTTTCTTTTCAAAGTAAAGAGGAATCACTTCCAAAGAAATATGCATCACCATTCATATGAATATTTAAATTTCTTTTTACCCATAAATAATAACAGAAAATATTATGGAAGGAAATAAAAAATGTTAGGAACAGTCTCCTGGAAATGGACTCAGTTCTGGTTTTTAGGAAATATTTTCAGACATGAATATTTAAAGCCAACTGCTCAGGTAAGAAGTTCAGAACCCTGTACTTTCCCAAAAAGTCTCTCCACACATCATCCCAAGTAATGACCAAGCAGTACATAAGTCAAGGCTTTTGCGTGGCTCTTTTTCCACTGTTTTGCAATGGGTCTTCCAAGGACTCCTTTAAAACAAAGTAATAACACACTGCATCAAGACAGCAGTTCAGGTTTGCCCAGCAAAGGGTGACCTGGACAGTGTCTCGTAGCACTTGTTGAAAGCTGATGTGGATGATATTGTTCTTCACCAAAAAGTACATGAAGTATGCCACGTGGTAAGGTGTGAAACACACCAAAAAGGCCACCAGGTTTGTCACCACTATCCTCTCTGCTCTAGTGCAGTGTGTTTGGGGGTTGTCTGGGTTTCTGTGCTTTCTCAGGCACCTGACAGTTTGGGCAGTGCAGAAAGTCATGGCTGCCATGCTGCCAAAGAAGATGATCTCCAAGGTGCTGAACAGGCCTGCGTTTTCCCATGTGCTCTTGGAGAAGTTATGGAAGCAGGACAAGATCTTGTGGCCCTTTCCATGCAGTTGGAAAGTAGAGACTGTCCCCGTGGAGGTGCCCAGGCAGATGACAGCACAGACCATGGCAGCTTTCTTGATGGATCTGAGGGTGAGGGCCGTGAAGGGGTGACAGATAGCGATGTAGCGGTCCACGCAGATGCACAGTGAGATGAGGATGCTGCCATACATGTTTACAAAGTAAAGACTCTCCAAGGTGGAGCAAAACACAGACCCCAAGGTCCAGTTGTCCTGACTGTGGTAGGAAATCATTTTAAAAGGAAGAGTAAACAACAGCAAAGTATCCAGGAATATAAGGGCTATCATGTAGACTGTAGATTCTGCCAGCTTTTTAACCTTAAAAAACAGGAACCACAGAGCCATTATGTTGAACAGCAATCCCAGGATAAAAGTGGGGGTGTACATGATGAACTGGAACAGTTCCACACTAGCACTGATATTGCCCTTGCTCTGGGTGTCGTTCATATCTTCAGGTGTGCTGGAAGAGAAGAAAATCACCACAAGGAAGGATGAAGATCACATAGAAGACACAGTACACAGGCCAGTGAGGTCTCTATGTGTCCACAGTCTTGGAGATGCATTTTTTCCCCTCTTAGACTGCTGTGTGCTGAGTTGCATCTCCCAGTAACATGGACCTGCTCAGTGCCAAGGGATCTCTCAAGGGAGACAGGGCTTTCTGGTGTGCAAGCCTCACTCGCACTGTTACCAGTTACCCCAGACTGTGCTGTCCTGTAATTTAGGCTGGGCAGGGTGTGTGACTGCACCATCCCCTTGGAGAGATATGATCTCTGTGCAGAACCAAGCAGACCCTGATTTTAGGGTTTCTTGGAGTGTAAGGGTGGAAACAATTATTTGGATCTGGTTTCCTGCATCAAGCTATCATAAGAGACCTTGGGGAGCCAAGAACATAAGGGTTCCCCACATTTATTAATGTGAAGATCCCATACAGTTGCTACCATCCTGTACCCTCTCCTACCACCCCTGGGCAAAGAGGGACTGTGAGTACCTCTGGCCCTTCTACAAGCTGTCTAAAAGCAGCAGGGAGGAAGCTTCCAACAGGCTATTTCTAGCAGAGTTTAAGTCTTTAGTAGAAGGATGAGGTTTTGTTTAAATCAGATAGACTTACCACAGCAGAGACAGGGGTTGAAGGAAATGTGCAGCTGGATTCTCCCCTGCAAAGAGGGGCCTAAAAGTGTTGAGGCAGGCACTTTCTGAGCTGGGGTCATGAAGTAATTATCTTGTTTAGAGGAAGGGTTTTGGCTTGATCCTGCCCTCAGACTCTCCTGATAAGGACCAGGAAGGTGCTCATTGGTTTTTGCAATGCTGTAGTCACTTAAAAATGCAAACGCCCAGGAATTCCTGATCCTTTCCTCCAGCCAGTTCCGTGACAGCAAACGTAACCTGCAAATAAAGTCTGTCAGAGATCTTTCTGTCAGCACCCAGAGATTGCTTTCTCCTGTTCTTCTCTAGTTTTTACTTTGAGTCAATGTCTTTCCTACACGAGTTGCGGATTTTGATGCTGTTCCATTTCAGATTTGTCAATGGTGTCAACTGAGCAGTCGAAGTTTCTGTTCTGCGGATCAAGTGAGCCCCTGAATATTTCAGAGGCAAACTCTCTCTTGCTGTGGTTTGAGAGATTAAGATCTCTTTGAGTGAGATTAAGATCACCAAATAGGAAATTTAGTTCTTTGCTCCTTAAAGGACATTTAATGGCCGGTAAATGATTCTGTCAGTTACTAGCTTAGACAGAAGTAAGAAAAGCAGTATGAACAGCCTCCTGGCAGAGCAGCACTGCCCAAGAGGCATGGTGGAACAGGGCTCAGCAGGGCACAGCCCTGCCAGGAGCGCTGGCAGGGGGGAATAGGGATATTTTCTCACCCAAATGACAAAGAACAGCACAGCCTGAGCTTGTGAAGCATTTGGGGCTCGGAGAGGCAGGGAGCAGAAGCACTCCTTGCTATGCTGCAGGTTGTTCACTGTCTGGGAATTAAACCCACTCGCTGCACAGGGCTGTAGGGTTTGGTGGGAGCTGGGCTGGGTCCCTGAAGCTCCGAATTCAGGTGGCCCATGACTGGCAAGGGGTTTTCACTGATGACATGGGGTGACCTAGGCGTGGACACCCAACATGCTGCTCTCCTGCTGAGTCACCTTCGTTGAGAGATGCACTGTGAGTCTAATGCTGGGAGGGAGCCCATTACTGAGAGCCAAAGGGAGGAAAAGTTAAGAATTTCTGAAAAGTAATAAATACTGACAAAGTTCTTTACTTCAATACCTCTGTAGGAGATTTCATTACTACTTTCCTTTTTCTTCAGTCTTGTTTTTAATGTGTTTGATAGTGTGTCTAGGAAATTCTGGGCCTAGAGAAATAGGATTTCAGCTTCTCACCAAGGTGTTAACTAAGAAAATTCTAGTTCAGGCTAGGGTCTGTTGTGCAGATTTATTAAAAAATAAACAGAAAAAAATTATTTAAATATATTTTAAATAATAAAGGGGAGCTTTGTTAAGTCATTTAAAAGTTAGCTATGCTGTAAGCAAAGCAAATTATGTAAAATATATTTAGCTTTTGAATCTTGTGGCAAGAGGAAAGCTTTTAAGGCAAGGTTTTGCTATAGTGAAATATTGTCTCTTGTCATCTTACCTTTGGGCTGTCTCTTGCTCTGGTTGTTGACTTTTTCTGCTCAGCTTGTAGAATTCTGGAGCCTCGTGTTTTCTTTCAAGGCAGCAGAATGAGCTGCATGCAAAGCAGCTGCTGGTCAGGATGTCTGAGAGCTCAAGTGCTGCTGCTTTTTGTTGCATCACAAATTTCCATTACAGCATTGGCCTCTCCACACCGTGTCTGCGTGCAGGCACTATGTACATAGGATGTCACACAGCTCATTTAAGGGTATGAATACCATTTAAGGGTATAAACACATGGCTTTGTGGGACTAACATCTCTGTGAGTCACCCATTAAAATGAGGTTCTGTTAACACAGAAAAAAATCTGACTCCACAGACCTTTCTCTGGCTTTTTTTGGTTTTTTTTTTTTCCCTACAAGACAGGATTTTATTGATTGTATGTAACATCCATGGGTAGAGTGTTAGTTGTCAAAATGTGTTTTGAGCTAAATCTTGAGCTGTTGCTGTCATTGTTTCCCTCACTTTTTGTGATACCAGAAAGGAAATAGAGATTGCTGATTTTCAGTTGTGACCTGGTATGTTCTTTTCAACTTGATATTTTAGAGGAGTCAAGGGTTACTCTTAATCTGTTTATGTTCCTGGGGAGCAGGGAATATACCCATGGAGAGTGTCAGGTGATGATTTTGTTCAGGTAAGAAGGGGAAGAAAGGTGGATTTTTCTGGCCATTGTATGTGTGTTTGCAATGTTTTTGCCAAAAGGGGAAAGAAAGGCCACAAATGTAGTTTTTCTTGGTCCTCTGCATACTCCTTAAATTTCAAAACTGAGGATTATATTGGCTAAATTAAAGTTGTGCATGTGTGAAAGAGATGGGGGACAGGAGATGAGAGAAGAAGTAGTACCTGGGATTTTCCCATGGTATTTCAGTTGAAATGACTCTATTTGAGGAAAAATAAGAAACAACACCAAAGGGAAAAAACAAGACAGGTTTGAGTGAATAATACCATATCTCATTCCTCAGCTAGGTTTCACTTCTGTGTATCCCGTGGTGGTCTTGTGACCATGGCTGCATTTTGGATATGAATAAAAACCCACATACAGCACAGGCAGGCATCACTAACATGAAGAGGCATTTTGGGCTGGGCCAGCCTGGGTGGAGGGAAGCAGGGCTGCCATCAGCACAGACGTCAGCCCCACTGCCAGAGCACCCTCTGTGCCCCTGCCCCGCTCTGGGCTTTGTAGATGCCACTTCTGAAACTGGCACCAACGCTCAGAGCGGGTGCTCTCTTCCCACTCAAGGTTTTCCCCTCACACACTCGGTGCTTTTCCTTCTGTCTCATTTTGTCTTTGACCCTCATGTTCTGAAGCCCTCTGAAGACTGCCCACCTTCCCAGAGACTGACCAGAAGCAGGAGTTCCTGGGCAAGGTGTCCCCTTGATGCAGAGTCCCATGAGGCTATACATCTGGAGAAAGATGCTTTGGAAAAGATGCTAACGAAGCAGTAGTGTCAGGGTTAGTCTAGCCACCACCAGTGATTGATTGACCTGCTTTTTTTTCCCCAGCAGTATCCTTGTGAGTTTTTCAGGGAAGAGTACAAGGAGAAATGGCCAGTAAGGCATGCAGGACAAGGTGTGAAGGCTCCTCTCCCTTCAAAATGGAATGGATGAAAAAGTGTGATGCTGAGGGCTGATGGAGAGAGTGAAATGAATCTGAGCGAGCAGCACAATGGCAAGGCTGAGATAGCCCGTGGAGAACTTTACAGTGCTCATTAATAGCTTACTTGGGGTGCAGGGGGAGAAAGCAGTAAGTAGCTAAGGTACTTTCCCTTCTCAACACAGGCTCTACTCTGTGCTAATAGAATGTGACCCTTCACAAAGTCCCCAAGACCAAGTGTGGGTCCCTTTTCTTGGAGACCTGGGAGAAGAGGACCACCTCTGCATTGTCCTTGACACTTCTGTGTGTGTCACCAATTCCACTAGTGTGTGAACCACCTCCTGTTTCTTGTGATTTCAGATGCTGAATGCATCATCTTGTGCCTTTTTCCTGATAAAGGAGCTGCTTCACAGGTGTTTTTTTGTTAGAATTGAGGACTTTGCTATATCACTGCTGCCACTCAGATCTCTCCTTCAGACCACATACATCCTTCGGTGGCAACTAGTGAAGCTCTGCTGATTCCCTGTGCTTGGCCTCAAGGCCAACCTTCTCCTTGCAGTGCTGGCCTGTGCCAACCATCCCCATGGTCCTGGTTATCCTGCTGTCAGTCCTGGTTCTTGGGAAGAGTGTCAGCGTGGAGCTGCTGCTGCTGTCAGCCTCCCAATTATTGCACCACACCAGGCTGTGCAGTGAACACATGGTGAGTTTTTCCTGATTTAAATCAGAGCCTGACCAGTGAGGAAAAAAATGTGTCCTGTTTGAGGTGAGAAAATATCCACTGCTGTGATCCAGGACTGCTTGCAGCCTCTGGGTGAGCAAGAACTGGGATGAAATGTCTCATCACCTTCATCTGGTGGCTCTGCAGAGCTGTTTGTAACTGCATTGCTCCATCTCGTGGCTACAGGAGAAATGAGACACCCAGCTTCAGCCCTGCAGTGTGCCTGTCTGTGGTTGGTCATCGGGAGGAACAACCTGTTGTGTAGCTCAGATAGTTTATCCCAACCTGCTCCCACCAACTCAGAACTGAGCTCCTTGTTCTCACTTGCCCCGTTTGCCCCACCATCCTCACCCTGGTGTGATGAGCAAGGGAGAGCCAAAATCTCTGACGGTTATGGGCAGAGAGGACCAAAGCACAGGACAGCTGAAATGAAGGTTTTCTGTGGAGGAAGTGGCCACAAGGACTGACTGTGTGTGGCTGGAGGGGCCGGAGACAGGAAGCTACTGTGCCATTACAGTGGTCTGACCACAGGCAACAGCCTTGTCACTGATGTTTAATGTCCTCTGGAAAGATTGAGGGAGGCACCAGCCAACATTGGCTGTGCAAGAGTGCCCAGGGAACAAGGGTCCTTTCAGTGCTGGAGGAGCTAAATCTGCCGCTTGGGAGAGCAGGTGAGCTGGTGTGGCTCTTTGAGCCCTGATGCGTTTAGTGCTGAACTGATCTAGTATTTTTTTGAGAGACATGTCTCAGTTTCCACAGAGAAACCAGCTGGCAATGCTCCCGTGGCACCTCTGAGTCCAGATCAGCAGGGTAGATATTTTCCATCTCAGTGCCCTGAGGCTGGTGAAATTTAAAACTGGTGGAGATCTGTCTCTTGTGTTGCAGGTTTTGCACTTTCAGTTGTTCTCTGGCTCCTCAGGGCAGGCATCCAAGCAAGGTTTGTGCACCCCCAGCCGAGGGCTCTGCAGTACACATCACAGACTATATGTCTCTTCTGTCTAATGACTGAGTCATTTTGAGACTTTTAAGGTTTGATTTTTTTTTTTCCCTACTTAAACCATTAGCTACACTGGTCTTCAAATTATTATGTTTGAAAGACTTGAGGCGGCATTTTCGCAAATCAACTATTTCCTGAGAGATCACACAAACTTCCAAACCTGGCAAGATCAGACAGGCCCCTCGGATGGAATTTTGCAAGGTGGGAAAAAGAAATCAGTTGCTGAAGATGATCAAGATCTCATTTTATTTTTCACAGTTGTGAGTTGTACATACAGCTCTAGGAAGATAACTGTGTAACTGGGTCTGTTTTCCAAAAGGCATTTGTAACTCATTTTGAACCAACTGGGCTGCTTATATGGCTGAGGAACTGCGTCCTCCTGAGCTGCACCCTGTGGTGACCACAAGAGTCACGATCAGACCCCACATCTCATGGTTCCATTTCTTCTTAATGGGAAAAAAGATTTTTCCTTGCCTTGTTTCTGGGGCCTGTGTAATGGTACAGTGTGTCTGTGAGAAACTGCCAGACACATTTACAGCAGCCCTCGTGGTAGGGAGGGAAGGTTGTTTAATGTAATTTCATTATGAGAAAAAATTGAACGGAAGAAGAACCTAAGAGTCATTTTAGGCAAGAGAAAAAGTGTGTGTAATGTGATGTCCTGTCTTTGACTGAAGCCAGCAGTGGATGTTTAGGGGAAGAGTGTAAGAAACCATGTTAAGAGAAAAACTCAGGTTGGCAGATGAATTGTGGTTCCCAGTGTTCCTATGGTAGTAAAAATTGAAAGACAGCAAACCTCCAAGTTTAGATTATTAGCATTGAGAGATTAATTAGAAATGCAGTGACAGCAGTGAGAATTTGGCAAATCTACTTTTTCCTGGATTTATATAGGTAAGATATTCCTCAAATGAAATATTCTTAAAAAAAATTACGTTCTCAAAAGACTTGCTTGGGGGGGAAAAAGGGAAACTTAAAAAAATTTTTTACTAGAATTCATTTTGCTTTCTCTGTGTTCTGCTCTACTACTTCATTATGTAAACTGTGTGTACAGTTGTGCCAAACATCAGCTCATGGTCTATTTTAACATTAACAGGCCAGCAACAATGCATATGTTTATGATATCATGACACACTGGTATGAATTAATGTTTTTATCACCAGAGATAGAGCACTCAGAGGACTTGGCTGCTAATGAAAATCCCTCTCCAGTTGTATGCATAGCTGGGCACATCAGTTTGGTGCTTTGCTAATGTTACCACCTGTTTATCAAATATTATCCCTGCTGGGCACTGTGCTATGAGGTGTGATGTTTGTTGTGCCTGGACACAGCACTTCTAGGGTGATTTGGGACATCTCAATGCACCACGACAGGCTTTGCCTGCTGGACACTGCCGAGTTTGGGGTTTTCTGTCCTCCTCTAAATGGACCTGTTCTGTACACGTAGGGTCTTATTTTTTTTCCATTTTACATGTGGGGAATCAAAGCAGAGATAATCAGAAGAATTTTCCAAAGGTTATACAAGACACCTGCAGTGGAGTGCAGCTTCCTAGATCCAGATATCCAAGGCCAATATACTATTTTTAGCCTGTTCATTCCTGGGACTCAGCTCTGTCTGCAGCCCAAGAGAGACAACATTGCATTTATCATGTCTGGATGTTCAAACCCTTCCAGAAGTCCTACATTCTTCTAAAAAAACTTGTCTGTCTGCCCTTTCCTATTCAGAATTAACCATTCTTGGGTAGTGAGTGTTGAAACTGTATTGATAGTATGTAGTAATAAACAAAATTAGTAATGAAGAATTTGACAATGGGTATTTCCTGCCATTTTCCATATGTATGTGATCACCTAATGAATTTGAACCTTTCAGTCTTTCTGTTTAATTTCAACAACTTTTCAGTTAGGGTGAGGCTGTGTGAAATAGGGCAGGGAGAGGTTTGTGCCAACCTCTGTATCTACAGGATGCTGTCTGTGTGGGCATAGTTAGAGGTATTGTCCCCAGAGAAAGGGGCCCCGTGGCTCCACACCCTGGGTTTCAACACAAAGAAGGGAGAGCTGCTGCTCCTGCCCTCTCCCTCATGCCGTTTCCCCCCTCCTCTTTCCTCTGCCTTGCTTCCCTTACAGGGCTCATGTCAGGGGCTGAGCCTGCACTGTTCTGTGCCTTTTTAAAATGCCCCTTTGGGGAAAGGTTTAAAGGGCTTTTTGTGGACAACATTCACTGTGAGTTAAGAAATATCTGTCTTCCTTCCTGAATATGGAAACAATATATTATTGTTTGCTGCTCATTTGGTACCATGACACGCCAAGAGACTTCTCACACTTATTAATTTTCAGTGAAATCAAATTCATATGAATAAATACATGACACTGATGAAGATGTTACAAGCATTTATCAGGCCACATCCTTTTCCTGTTGTTTTCCTGGTAAGCGGTTCTAAAGTCAAATATTTAAATATTTTACTATAAAATTTCTCTGGTCTTGAGCATTTTTTTGTAAATAACCACAACCACTGAAGCAATACTAAATAGGGCTATAGCATTGATGCTGATTTAGCAGTCTGGCTTGTGATCTGAAATAAGTGGGGAGAGGGAGAAAGTATATCTTTAACTACAGGATGTATTTTTTTAAATATTCTTACCATAATCTGGTTTTTGCAGAGATGATCCTTGGTTCATGTTTTTTAGTGTTGATATCTGCTTCATGGAGTAAATTGTTCCAGCCTGCAGAATACTGTTTCATCTGATTTTTTATATCTTTCTGATTTCTGATTCTTTCTCATATCATAAACTTGTGAAAAGTCAGATCAAGTTTGAGATGAAGATGAGTCCAAGCTTCTAGAACTGCAGTTTAATCCCCTGCCACATTTCAGCCTGGTGATGCTGGTGGTGATGCTCAGAGATGGATGATCTCTTCAGAAATCTCTCTGTCTGTGGTGAAGGGCTGTGTTTTAAGGTGTTGTCAGTATTTAAAGGTGTTTGCTTTCATACAGGTCTATCTTCTCTAAGGTTCAGGAGACAGGCTACCTTGTGCTGCTGAAGGCAAGCTTGGGCAGGTGATTGAGAAGGGTCTGGCTGCTGTGCAGTGAACCTCTCAGCCAGAAGGAAATCCAGGCAGGGCTTTCATATTCGTGTTCTTTTCATGTTGCACATCAGTCATTTCGTTACCCCCAGGTCTTTACCTTTAACTTAGCACCACGTGCTCTGCCTCCAGACATACACAAGATCTGCAGGTCTGTCAGCTCTCTGACATGAGAAGAAAGGTGACTCAATGCCACAGCTTTCAATGCACAGGAAAAAGCAGCCTTTTCTCACTGCTGAGGGAAATCTGGGGCAGATTCTCATAAGAGTCCCAGCTGTGGCTTGCTAGCAAGCATCAAACCTGGGAAAGGAGCCTCATGCACAGGTGACTGCCAGGGAAGGCAATAACATGCAGGGGAAGAAGGCAGATGATGCTGCAGGGCAGGAGAGGGGGATGGCTGCTCGGGGTGACCACTGTGGGTGCTACAGGGATGGCTTTCCTTTCCCTGCCTGGGGGATAACTTCCTACTTTAGGCAGAGGTAAGATGACAAGCAAAGTGGAAACATTTTGTAAGGAAACTTTTTCAGTTTAAGCAAGTGAGCCACAAATGAGTTTTGGGAACTGAAAGGTAATGTTAATGAGCCAAAATTTAGGTGCAAAGTTCAGGAGCAGCAGAAGGTTTGAATTACAGCTGAGGCCATTTCAGTATGTTGCACAGAAGACAAAAACATGTAGCCCAGAATGTTAAAATTCACAGTAATTGCTATTATTTTAGGACCTGGAGAAGGATTGTGATGTATTTGGTACTTTAGATGGTACAACCACTTGGAAAATTAAAGATTTTGTTGAAGAGCAGAACTAGCCCAAAATTTAGACTTGCTGAGAGACTGAAAGTGCTCTGGATCACTACCAGTGTGTATTGGTAGCTCAGCTGCCTTTGGTGATGGGGAACAGAGAGTGTTTTTTTTAATATTGCTTTCCAATGTATGTATTTGTCTGCCTTTCTGACCTTTGCAAAGAGATTAGTTTGAAGCTGTGTGCCAGGTCTTGTCACTGCAGTGTGTGTGTGGTGCATACTCCCTCCTTTAGGGACCAGCTTTCAACATGCTCCAGCTTCAGTGCTGTGCTTGTGACAGAGAAATGTACAACCACATGAAAGAGTAGAGTTAAAGTCTTTAAAAATTTGAAAAAATATCAGCACCTGATGATTCATAACAGCCTGCTGTTCAGGTTAAACTAGCAGGCATATTTGAAAGGACCACAGCTCAGCTGTGAGTGAGACTGTCATGGCCCAAGGGGCTCTGCAACATCTTCCTCATCAACAAAGCTCTTCCTCAAGTGTCACTTGGCAGTAGGTGCCTGAGACAAGCTGCAACCCAAACTCAGGCTGCTGTGGAGGAGCAACAGGAGGCAGAGCTGGGGGACACCCAGGCTCCTACTTTGCTGGTGCTTCCCTTGGTGCTGGGCACAGCCCTGGCCTGGCTGCATCCCAGCTCCCCATGCTGCTCCCGAACTCAGGCTCAGCAGGATGCACCCTCTGGGAAGGGTATGGCCACTGAAGCTCCCAGGTGCAGCCCCACAGCTGCTGTCAGCCTGCCCAAAAGGACCTGTCCATTTAATGACAATGCCTAAAATTTGGCTGAGATTTCATGTCCAGATGGTTAAAAGAGCTGAATATCACTTCTGATCTTGGTAGATGGTGTTTGTAGATCTTTGAGCTAGACTTTTCATTCCTGAATTCTAGTTACAGTAAGAAAAAGCAAAAAGCCCAACCCTGGAGACACCCACTCTTAAAAAAAAAAAATCAACTATTTTAGAATTACTTTGCAAATTACAGTAGTCTGAAATAATTTTAAAACTGGGGTGCCTCTTGATAATATATCTCTGACCTCTAGGCATTTATAGATCTTACTGAAGCTCATGGGTGTCCTCTTCTCCTTCCAGTCAGAGGAATTGAGAAAACAGCTGACTAGTACTTTTATAATGACAACTGAAAAAGCAAGGACCCATAGACCAGACTAATGATGGTGAGTCCCTGGTGTGGATGTAACTGACACTGGCAGAATTTGGTGATGGAATCAGCCTCATTGAGCTCTAATTAATTTTTAAAGACATTTGCTGTTGGCATTGAGAAAGGTTTCCACCAGTGGGGGGACTGGCACAAAAAGGATGAAAGATTCATCCGGTGATACCTCTTGATTTTTACAAGGGTCAAACTGTAGGAGGAATGCAGCAGAAAGCAAGAGACAGCACTTAAAAGTGGGTGAGACAAAAACCAAACCATGGCTTGTGTGGCCAAGGGTGTTTCAGGGGCAGAAGGCTGGAGACAAGCTGGGTGATGTATGTCCTTTGTTAAAAAGTTCTATGTTAAATCTTGTCAGCTTTCCATAGGGGAGAACTCTCACTGGCTAGTTTGCTGGAATTAGGCTGAAAGTGGTGCTAGCGAATTCTGTCCTAAAAATCACCCTGAACAGTGCTGAACAATACAAGTAGCTTTATAGAGTCAAACAGTTGAGGTTAAGGAGATAACAGTTAAGGTTAATAGACCTGGTACTTGGTGCAATTAGGAGATACCAGAATATATTTGTTTGAAGGTAGAACATTTTGGCTTCTCTTCTTCTCCTGTCTGCAGTACTGAGCCAACACAGAGGCAATTCCTGCTGAGTTGGACTGAAATCTGCGAGTGATGACACTTGAAGCATTAGGCTGAGCTCTAAATGAATAATGGTGTAAGAGAGAGAGAGAGATTTGCATTCCAACATGAGCATGGAAAGGGAGCATGTGCTTGTTCTCACGCTGTCAGCATCCTTGCTGGGGAGGCTCTGGCTGCAGCATCGGCTTTGGTCCCTTCTTCTGCCTGTGTGTTGCCAGAAAACACCAGTGAAATGGTGACTTTAGCTGGCACAGAATTTGTTTGACAGAGATACATAAAAAAGAGATGATCCAGCTGAATTCCCCAAGCTGAATCTCTAGCACTCGAAGTCAAAATAGAAGAAAGAACAGAAGGTTTTGCAGTGTAAATTCAGCAAATGTGGTTTAGAGTAATTTAGAGAAGTTTGTGACTCAAAACAAATCATGCTGTCTACTTTCAAGAGAAAGATTTAATTCTCAGGATATCTTTGTGTTTTTACTACTAAAGCCTGAAAATAATCACACTTTAAAGGTGATACTTTTCCTAACTATTTTACTGTCTTTATTATGCTGAGGGCTTGTTGTTACACTGAAAAAGAAACAACAAAAATACCCTAAAAAATCAGACCACAGTTCAGATTTCAGAATTTTATGCTCCCATGTGATCTATGGTTTCAAGGCAATTATGTCACAGGGCCCAGATTTGCAGAAGGATCTCAGTACGTTAGAAGGAGAGAGTTGGGAATATGCAGAGATCTCTCATTTTACTGGAACTGTTACATGCCAGGGACACCTAATACAATAGATATAGTGCAGTGGAAGAAGAAGGATAAATACTTGCAAGAATTCAGTGCAGTTGTTTTGATGACTTTGCAGTGTTTCAGTAACTTTTTCAACTGTTGTAGGAGCTGAGAGCAAGTCTTTCTCTCATTGGGCTGGAATTGCTTACCTTTGGATAAGACTTGGTGTAACAGCAGAGAAAAGGCACTGTCTGTAAAAGGATCTTTTAAAAGAAATGGCATGTTCCATTTTTTTATATAATTCTATGAAATACTGAGAAAAATTACCCAGCCAGTGTCAACTTCAGTGAAGGGGAAACGAACCATAGTAACTTAGCAAATAAACAGATCAAAGGTACCAGAAAAAACCACCACAATCCTAATTTTTTCCAGTAATACCAGGCAATTGGTGGATTTAGTAGAGATACTAATGTTGTTTTGAACTCTTATTAACCTACCAGGGCAATCATATGTGGTCTCCCTTCCAGAGCTCAGATAGCATCTGGCATAATTATTGGCTGCATCTTTTTCAGTAATGAGTTGATTGGGGTGGCAGAGATGCTTAATAAGCATCTGTATGGTTTCATCTGCAGGATACAGATATCCAAACACACAGAGAGCTGATCTGAGAGCCCAGATGTCTGAACACCCTGCTGTCCTCAGGGAGGGCAGACTGGTTCTTGTCGAGGTCAAGCAAGAAGTTAAAATATTGGGATGCCAGAAGCTCTTCAGGGACTGCTGAGGGACCCTCACTCATTTCTGTACTTGACAGGGCAGGGTGGGGCTTTGCTTGAGGTGGGAGGAGTTGCTTCACTCAGACACTGCAACCTTTATAAAGTGTGGCAAAATGCAGGTCTGAAATAGAGCTGCTGAGAGCACCTCTGGGAAACTGGAAAGGGACACTGAGTGCTGGCACTGCTGTGCCAAAATGAAACTTTCGTTTCGTTTCAGTATATTGCACCTAAGATAAAATATATATATTTTTACTATATAGCTCATAGAACTAGACAACCTGCAGCCTTTCTCTATTCTTTCTGTTTTCTTTAACAGGAACGTCTCATGGGTTTACTTGAATTCACATTTTTAAAAAGGAAAAACAGTGGGTTTGGATTGTGGTCTTGATGTGGTGATCGTGGGCGTCCATGGTGTTTACAGTTTCCAGAACTACAACTGGACTTCACCTGCACTGAACTGGGTGAATTCCACCTTGGTTGGAATGAAGATTAACTGTGGAACAACATCTCTCACTCACAAGTGTGATTTTACAGGTCTCAGAAATATGGAAATGGGATGAGTAGACCACAGCCTTAAAGTGAACAAAAGAAAGAAGTTTTCCCCTAATTTTTTAAACATAGAAATCCAACTGTCCTTGAAGCTGTTGTGTTTCAGTAAGTGGGGGAAAACCAACTGATTTTTCAAACCTCCCTCAAAGGTAATGGCTCATCAGCAGCTGCCTGCCCTGGGCAGCACTTCTGGGCACAAGCTGGGTGCCATGGAGCAGGCTGTGAGGGGGCTGTGTGGTGGAAGCATCCATCAGCTGAGACAGGATGTCCCATGCCTTTGGAACATTCCTTACCCCACAGGGAGTTGGCCACTGTGTGTAAGTCCAGAACTGGGGCCTGAAAACCTGCCTAATGGAAGACTTGCAGAAGGGCCAAGCTGGGGTGAGGAAAAGATAAATAGCAGGATGTGTTTGCTTCAAAACACCTGCATTGTGGGCAAGACTTGCCATGAGGTCTGCAAGTGTGCCCTGCCTCCCCACAGCCTGTCATGCCTGAAAGCAGTGAGCACTGTGACCTTCAGTACAGGCAGCATGTACAAAGAACACTGGGCATGGTGTGGAAGAGCTGCCAGATGCTGGGTGAGGGGTTTATTGCAGTGAATGTATCAGATGGTATAAATGAGACAATGAGGATATCATCCTGGTGACATGCCCTCTGCAGATGTACTGCAGGTCTTTCTCCAGTAGTGAGTTCATTCCTGGGAGGATGAGTCCTCACCTTGGAGCAATGGGTGCTGGAGAAAGAATAGCCATCCCTAAGACCTATTGGTGAGACAGAAATGACAGTGATTTAAAAAAGTGTAAATTAGAAATCCACAGGTCCAGCATGAATTTGGCTCTGGTGAGCCCTCTGTCATGCTGTATGCTGCAGCGAGTACTGCCAGCATTTCTCTTCTTTTATAGATATTTTAAAACGAGATAAATGGAAGCAAAACTTTTGACAAGGACAAAGGCAAAGAATTGTGTCACTCTAGGAACACAGAATCACCTTGCAGGGCCTAAAATACACCAGCTGCTTGGCTGCTGCCCATCTGGTTCACCTTTTCACTTCCCATGTTTCTGGCAGTAGCTGGAGAGCAGTCTGTGCCACTGGGATCATATCTCTTGCTTTCAGTCATTCTGACTTCCTCAGATGAAAGGCACTATATGACTATTCTTAGGCTTTTCAGGTGTGCTTCAGTGCTAACTCTTGCTTTAGTCTTTGTGTTGACCTGATGTTAAAAGATAGAAGATTGCTTGCGTGAACCTGACGTTCACTCAAGGGCAGAAGGGGTGAGTTTTCTCTCTCTGGAGTTTTCTAGATATCACTGAGGTTACAGAACTGTGAAAGCCCATCACATAGTGCTACTTCGTGGCAATCAGTTCCTAGGAGTGATTTTCCAATGCAAAATGTTGGCTTTCTTGCCAACAGAAAATCATTTAGTTGTGTGCTCAGAAGCAGCACAGGAGCCTTCACCTAATGTTCCCCATAGACAAATGTTATATAACTTTAAAAAAATAGGTGTGATGTTACTCCCTGCAGGGGGACGGCAGGAGCCAGCAGCCCCCCAAAACGAGGTCCCTGGGGCACGCATCTCCACCAAGTCCGGGCCGGGTGGCCCCTGGGGTGTGCTCAGCGTGGCGTGGGTCTCCGGCCACAGAAATTCTAACAGGAAACGCGGTAAGATGAAAGAACGAACTGGACTCCATCTCCAGGTCTGCCAGGGGGGTTTATTAGGGTCATTAGGTGGGGTGCAGGGACGGGAAAGGGGGAGGAAAGCGGGGGATGGGAGTAAAGAGCTGGCAGGCTTGAAGGTGGAGACCCTGAAGTCCTGCTGGCATCAGTTTATAAGGGAAAGGAAGGGGGGAGGGGCTGGCTCTCCTGGAGCCAGTCCCGGGAGGTCTGAAGGGAAGACAGGCAAGGGGAACACACCAATAGATTTCAGGTACAGCAGGATGCATATTTCAAAAACAGCCAATAGCATACAGAGCAGGGGAACAAAGAAAAGCCACATGGAGATCTGAAAATCACATTGCTACATGGTGGGTTTTGATTTGGTTTTCTCTTGTTTCCCACACACCTTTACAGGAGAAATAGTTTCAGCTGTTTAGAAAAGGAGCTGAAAGAAGCCACAATGTGAGATGCAGTGGCAAAAGGCACAGCTTCTAAGAGTGCTGGGCAGGCACACACACAGCAGCTTGGGGGCACCTCTGGGGAGATATCCAAAATCTTGCCTTGGGCAAGAAGAGGGCTCAAAGGGGTTTTCTGTGCCTCATGTGATTTTTATTCTGGGAGCAGGTTTGTATCTTTGGACTGCAGCCACCTTAGAGTGCCCAGGCAGATCCTTCCCCTGACAGCAGGCTCACTCACTCTGTGTGTAACCACTCTGCTGCAGCATCCTCTGTTCATCTTCCTCTGGGCTTCCTTCCCCTGCACACACAGCTGCAGAGCTAGAGAAGCTGCTACCCCTTTTGGTAACTAAGCCTTTGCTTGTTCTCCTCATGCTCTATACTTTGGCAGAGCCAGGAGAGCAGCCAGAACAGTGGGTGTGGAGTTTGTGTTTCTCTACATGTTTAGCAAGCACACTAATTTGAAACCTAGCCATGCCAGCTTTCCCATTTGTACTGTTGTGTAAATAACAGACAGGCAGGTTTCTTTTCAGTTTGCTCAGGGCAAGCACATTTCTGCCCCTCTTTGTGAAGACAGCTCCTTGGGAAGTCCTTGTGAAGCCTTTTGGTATGTGGCAGCCAAGGTCTCACTGTCTCCCTGGCTCCATAAAGGGGTTGTTCAAGCGCCTGTGGTGCTGAGCAGGTCCCTGCAGGCTCCCAGGGCAGGTGACAGTCACCTCAGGAGGTCTGTATGCTCTGTTTTCTCCTGCTGGCCTTGCCAGTTCCTCAGAGGACACTGCCTCTGCATGGCTCCTCTCCTCGTGTTTGGGGGGAAGGATGGAGAGAGCACCCAAGACTCAGAGGAAGGAATTAGTCTAAAGTGGAAAATGTTCTGAATGTGAGGGGGAAAACCTCAGCAAAACCATTTTGATGAGACAGAAGTCTCTATCTCTGAGTAGCCTTGGTGTAGCTCTTGTTTGCATGTGTTTTAGGCAGGTTAAATTGTGGTGTTAGAGAATAACCCTTGAGTGAAATACCACTGAGAGGTTTGGGTTGACGTCTCTCTGAAGGTAAGTTTCAGTCTCCCAGCCACTTTCAGCTTCTTTTCGTGATCTGGAGGCTGCCGAAGGCGGTGAGATGGCTGCTCTTCTCACTTTGCAGTTTTCTCAACACTTGAAATTACTTGATATGACAAACTACTAGAGTGACATTTATTAGGCTTTCTTTGTGGTTGTTCATTCTCGCATGGAAAGCTGTTCGTTTTATATTTTTAACTAATGTATTTTATCATAATGAAATGATGTTGGCGACTCTACGGGGCCCGTGCCTCTCTGTGCTCACTGTGGCTGCTTGTGAGAAGGCAGTGCTTGGATCTAGGCTTGGACCCTCCCTCAGATGCCTTCCACCTCACAAATCACACATCATAAAAGCAATATTATGAAGGCTATAAAAAGTTCTATATTAGATCCTCTACCTGATACTAAACCAGTTGAATTTACTTTTTTTGATGTTATTGTTGTTGAAAATCTTTTAGAAGGGACTTCTGGGGCAATATAACTTTTCAAAAGTCCAGAATTATTTCAATTGTACTTTTACAGCATTAGAAATTGGGGGAGTGTCACTGAGTTCTGTGCTGAAGCAGGTCTGGGAAATGAAGATGATACAACCATCCAGGCAAAGGGACAGGAAAAGAATTTGAGGAACAAATCCTGTGTGGTTTTGTCTGCTGGGAGTTTTTGTTTGTTTGCTTTAATTGTGGTTTGGGCTTTTTTCCCTTTTGTCCAAACTACTTTTATGCTCTTCTGTCTTTCAACTGCTGTGTGAATCTATAAAATACAGCTGGGGGAATCACACTGACTGTTCAACAAATGCTAATTGTAGGATGTTTGTTGAGTAATCTGCCATTGATAAAAATGTCCTCAAGAAAAATCAGCCCTCTTCTATGTTGTGAAGGTCTGTAGCATTTGGCTCAGTTGGAGAAGCTTAATTGCATAAAACCAAAATTTTGTTTTGTAAGTATTCTCACCTATGTGTCCTGAAACAGCCATGTCTAGAAAAATTAATGTTAAATACAGCTCCTCTGTAAGATCCGTGATTATTGTGCAATTGTGGTTTTGTTCAATTCACAGAAGAGAGCAGAAATGAAAACGTTTTTTTTAAAGGCATCATTTTTGGTGTTTCTGGTTAGTGAGAGGAGACCTGAGTACATGAGGGGTTCACATTCAGGTCCCCATCATTTTTCTGAGTATTAAGAATAACATCAAGAGAGAAGAAACCGCTTGTGTTGCACTGAACCTGTGTATTGACGCAGGGAGATTTTCGGGTTTTTGAATGTCAAATGCTTTTCAGTTTTATTCATCATCAAAATTGCTGTGGATCTTTTCAAGCTGCATAAGGATTTTCATTGCTTTGTCCAACTGGAGATGCTCCAGAGTTAACAGTGAATTTCACACAGGAGCCTGTGTGTAAAATCCTGATTTAGAAAGAACTGCATTCTTAGCTGCAGGTTGAAGACAGGACTTAAGTGGATTATTTGAATGTAAGTTCATCTTGAAAAGCAATGAATTGAAAGTAACACATTCTTGCTCAAAAGACCTGCGATTTTTTGTTCTAAACAATTGGACTACTGTAACAGCCTGTAAAATCAACACAGCTGGGCTCCCTGCCTTCTTTCTCTAAATTTCATTTTCATTTCATTTCTCAAATTTTGAACATGCTTAGAGAGACTGCTTTCATTTACATACATAACAGGCAAAATTTAGACAAATGTAGTTATATATAAAAACACTTTGGGCCAACAAAGACGTGGCACTGGTGGCAACAAAGGGGAAGAAAATAGTCCCATTAAACTTCCAGGTTTTGTAGTCTGGGTTTGCAGCCATGTATGACAGGAACAGACTGAGCCTGCAAACCAGTGGTTCACAGTTGGTGCCACCTCTGCCCATTATTGTGGCTGATTTTTACAAACTGACCTCTGTTTCCTTCATTCTGACAATTACATTAATTTCTTTCTGTAAGTGAAGTCTCTTTCTGCTTGAGTGTGCTGGGACTCTACCCCTGACTGAGCACTGATATGAGGGAATTTGGTCTCCCTGATCCTGGCAAATCAAACTTTTCCCCAACCCACACTCTTTTCCATCTCTGCCTCCTGTGTATGTGCTCTTATTGCCTTGAATATTAGAATATGACCTTTTCCAAGTGATAAATGAGTTGAAAGTCAAAGGTACTGCTTCATTAGCACTGACTTTAATTATCCTAGCCTTGTATGATGGGTCACAGTTGCTGCTGCCGAGTAATTTTTAGGCAGCTAGTGTAGGTAGAGGACAATTATATACTGCTGTCAAATTGGGAAATGAAAAGGCAGTTTTAAATCATACACTTCACATGTACAATTTATTTAGTAAAACGTGTTCTTTCTCTCACACATATTTCATATTCAAAGTAATGTGAAAGGTGCAAAGAAGAAACATTAACCCAAATGGAAAAACTGTACATTTCTGTGTGATCAAGGCAGTAACAAGGTTTAGAAAATCTGCTGTTTTGGAAAGCTCTTCCTCTTGCTCCTTCACAGAAAGCAGTGAAGATGATGATAAAAATCTTTCTTCATCTCAGCTGTGGCCATAGTTTTAGTACTAACAAGTTTTAAAATGTTCATGTATTAGGCCCACTATAAGATATGTCCAGCTGCCTACTTGCACAGTCAATAATTTCTATGGAAATCAATGGACAGCAAATTGTATTTTCAAAACTGGACCCCTTTCTTTTTAATTTGCTACAGAGAGAAGGTAATTTCTTTTCACACTTTGAATAAAGGAAATATCTACCCCAGAAACATGACTACTAGCAGTCTTAGACTATTTTCAGAGCTGTTTTAGAAAGCCAAAGAAAATTATTTCTTTTTGTGAAAGTGTTTCTGGCTAAGAGCACCAACCATGCCCAGATAAGGGTACAAGAAATGGTTGGCTTAAACCGCAACAAAGAAACCTTTTGATTAGATTCAGAGCCAAACTTGCAAATGGCATTAGGGTGGTGACAATTCAGAAACACTGACCTGAAGGGTTCAGGCTGGCCCAGAGATGTTTTGTGAAGTGTACAGTACAGGCTAGAAGGACTTCTCTAAGGATGAGATGGATAGAGCTGGATACTCTTCTGGCTGGGGGAGAGAAGAATATTAGTCACTCCCTAATTTTCTGTGATGTAGGGCTTGCTTTCTTAATTCCCCTGCTCCAAGAAAGAATGAGAAGACAGACAGAAAAGTTTCATCCACGTGTTGTCTTATGTTATATCTTTGATAGAAATGCACTGATGTAGAAACACAGTTCAACATTCAGTCTTTCTCTAAATGTCCTTTTTGAAGGGGTTCTTTTGGTTTTCTTGGGCAAAATCTGTTTTAAAATCGCAGGAGAAAACCATGATGATTCCTCAGCAATGGTAATCAGGAACATTTGTTGCTCAGGAATTGCTGGTACCTGAGGTACTCCATGGGATTTCTATTCTGGGCAGCATGTCCTCCATGAAAGAGCAAAACTGCTGCCCCTCATAGCAGCCCTGAGCAGTGTATAATGCTTACAGCAGGGAGGATTCACTGCTGTCCCAGGCTGGCCAAGCTGCCCAAAGCAGAGGAGCTCCAACAGTGACCTTCTGCAGAGTCAGACTTTTGGCTGGATACTGCCTTTTAACTGCCAAAATACCTTCTAAGTTAGAGAGAAGATTTTGAATTGTTATTTCTGTATTTGCTCTTAGCAACACCTTTCTGATCACATATGTAAAAGGAAAACTGGTGCAGCTATGAGAAAAGCTGATGTTAAATGGCATTCCCATGATCTGGTTATTTTCCCCTGGCAAGCCATTCACATTTAATAGATACTGTCAAAGCTAATGCTACTTTTGGTGTCAGTCTGTCACTTTGCTAATGCTGGCTCCTTAATCCAACTTTTTTCTCCTTCATCTTTAAAGGACAGAAAAGTATGGAACAGGTTTGCATTCACTGGAAAATCATTGTCCTTGTCCCTCTGGCACCATCCCCGCCATGTCAAGGAATAACACTCTCGGTGTCCCGGCAAGGGGCATCCTCTCACTGCTGGCAGTCCCGTTGCAGGCCACAAGGCTTAAAGACAGGACACTGTTTAATAACCTTTTTCAGGTGTGTTTTCTTGCCGAATTCCTTTGCAGCAAAATAGTAGAAGATGGCATCGAGGCAGCAGTTCAGGTTGGCAAATGTCATCGACACCTGGAGGAAGAGGCTGATGTTCTGTTTCAGACCACAGTCCACAATCACATGCTGCTTCACCAGGCACTGGAGGCAGATCCCGAGGTGGACGGGTGTGAAGCACACCAAAAACACCACGAGGTTCATGACAATTACTCGTAAGGAGCCACTGTCTCCTACCTTCTCTTTGGCTTGACTTCTGTGATTCAGAAGAATCCAGATGGTTTGAGCAGAGCAGAAAACCATCACTGTAAGGGGGATCAGAAATCCAAATATTTCCAGAGAAACAATGATGGGAACACTCCACGTTGTCTCTGTCATGTTGTGAAAGCATGCAAAACCATCATTCTTGTGAAACAAGAACATTGGGCTGCTGCAGATCCAAGCTACTGCCCAGATGAAGCAGCAAATCAAGACTGCCCACCTGGGGGATTGGTTAGCTCGACCTTCAAACGGGTGCCTTATGCAGATGTACCTGTCGACAGTGATGCAGACAATGATGAAGATGCTGATGTAGGTGTTGACGAAATAAAGAGCCTCTGTGAAGGAACACAGCAGCCAGGGTGCCTGGTTGGCAGAGTAGTGCAGCTTCAGCGGCAGCGACAGCAGCAGCAGCATGTCTGCAAGCGCCAGGTTGATCATGTACACAGAGGTTCTGGTCTGCTTTCTCCAAAAGTGGCAGAACATATAGAGGGCCAGGCTGTTGAGAACCAGCCCGAGGATGAACGTGGGGAGGAAGATGCCCAGCTGCAATTTCCTTGCCAAGTCATCGATGAGTGTAAAATTGCATTCTGTGCTGTTGTTGGTCATTTCTCCCCTGAAATAACAAAGAGCAGGTCGGAAATGTGTAAGACTCGGAGTTAATGCTGTGATAAGCCAAACCAAGATACTTTCAGACCCAGTTCTAGACTGTTTTGGTTTTGAGCTGGACCCTTGGTCAGCCTTTGTCTAATATGGACAGTGAAACCTTTCAAGCACAGAGCTTTCTATTTCCAATTTGAGTGGCTTAATATGTTACAAGGAAGTCTGATTCTCAGGGGCAAGTAGTCAGCATCCACTGATTACCACCCCCTATAAGATAATCCCATTCAGATATTGAAGAGACTGACTCCTGCAAACACATATTTTCAAAAGCTCTAAAGACTACTGGCTGTCTCTAATAATTTGTACACCTGTTGAAATTTCCCTTACAATTATGCTTGATTCTGTTGCTACACAGAAATTAATGAAATTATTATTCCATATTAAGGCATGTTGATCTGATAGCTGGGACTTTACTCTTACATCTGAATCCACGTGGATCAGTAGCTTTCGCTGATGTGCTTTTACTGCACCCGCATTTATAAGATATTTTCGTTTCATACAGTGCTTATATCCGATGCAGTATTTTAAAAGGTCAACTTAAGAAGACTGATCTTTTATCTAGGTTCAAAATGAGTAAGTGGCTTTTCTCACTTGTGTTTAACTTTCAGCATTTTAAATTTGGGGGTTGCACTTTAAATTTTCACTGATTATCTTAGATAATCCAGCAAAAATTAGCAAATGGAAGGCATGACATCTTCATAATGCAATTAAAAAAAAAATTAAAGTTGTCTTAAATAAATGTTATCACTGTTCTTAAAAATTTGCTTTTACAAACAATGCCTTAAAAGTGCTTTTTAATAACCTCTTTAAATCAAAATCACAAAGAGTCCTAATAAATCAGAAGAAATTGGTAGTTAAAGTTCCCAGTCCAGTTCAGCCAACTAAGCAGCTCAAAAGAAATTTTAGAAGTAAGTGAAGATATTTTAAGAAAAGTTCAATCAAGAGGAGAAATTTTAGGAGTAAGTGAAGATGTTTTAAGAAGAGTTTGATTAAGAGGAGAATCTTTGCTTTGGAGGATGAAAAGTGACAGCTCTTAAGCACTACCAAATGGAGCTGAACTTTGCTAAAGAAATTAAAAACCAATTAGTGAAAGGTTTTTTTTGTGTGTGTGTGTGGCTAAAATAAAATATTTTTAAAAAATAGAGAAACCAAGGACCAGCAGTTCTGCTAAAAATTAACTAAGGAGATAGCCTTGCATTTTGCTGATTCTTATACCACTACTTTTCATGGGAATGCTGACATTGTGGTGGAGGTCAGAGATGGGATTACTTGTGGGAATTAGTGAGTGATAATGGAAATAACAGTATCTGAACACAGAATGCACTAAGAGCTTAACATGCTCATTTCAGTGAAATAGTTTTTTTCCAGCTCAGACTACAGAAAGGACAGGCACATTAAGCTGAAGGTCCAACCCTGTAGTTGTGATGAAGTATGGATGTTATTAGTGTGGCCAGAAAAGATTCAATCTAGCCTATCTGTTAAAAGAGAGAGTATTAAATGTGATTAAAGCAATTCTATAACTGTTGAGTCTAAGCTTCACACAGATTTTTAAAGAAAATTGCTAAATAAGTCTTTGATAGCTCTTACCAGACCCTTATCTTTGATGAAGTATCTGCTTTTTCACATAAGGGAAAGGCTGAGGATTTTAGGCACTTGCATTTCCTCAAAGTGTACTAGAAACAACAGAATAGCACTGGAAAAAACCAAGAGTTTAGAACAAGGGCTGTTCAGTCAGTGGGGAAATGGTTGCCTGAAAGCTGATGACTACAAACACACTGGATGGGGTTTACTAAGGGGATGCACAAATTCACCAAGACCGTCCTTGGCTGTGTTTCTCCCAGTGAACCCACAGCAGGAGTGAGGGTGACCTGTGGGGGAGGTGCTGTGGGTCAGGGGCTGGGCACCACTGCCACCTGCAGAGAGCTGGACAGAGCCACATGAGCTGTGCTGTCACAGCTTCGTGAACTTAGGAAATAGCAAAAGGAAAGCTGGATGTTATCAGTGGATTTATCTGCCAGAAATGAGAACAGAGAGAAAACCTTGGTTTGGTCATCAAGATGAGGTTAAATCAATCCCTTTGAGCCTGCAATGTGTGGCAGCTAGTTAGAAAATCACGTTTGTAGTACGTGAGAGGTGAGAAAATTACATAAAACACTGAGTTGGTGCCATGTGTACAAGGGATCAGTGCAGGCAGAGGCTGCTGTCACCAGAGGACAGGGAAGGGGACATGGGAACATGAGCTTTAGCGTGAGCATGGGTGTCCTGTGACCAAGGGCACCCAACTACCTGGGGAAAAAATCAGGCAACACGAAACATTTAGGGGTAGTGACAACGCCTGTAAATCCAGCACTTTGTCTACTTTGTAAATTTATCAGAAAATTGTGCATGATGACTCTTAAAAGTTAAAACTCTTAAAAGGTTTGGTGCTACTTTTATCATATATGTAGCTCACTGATATCATATATCATATATCTAGCTCACTGAATTTTCTTTAGAATTCATTAGCACCAAATTACATATATCATTACTCCAGAAAATTATTAATTTCAAGAAAAGACAGCCTTTAAATTGATAATTGTCTGATTGTCAAAAACAAGATAATTTTTATCATTTTAGTCTCTCAAATTTAAACTTCACATCTTGAGTAATCCACAGAAATTGTTTGCAACTGTTCCAGACTAAGAAATGTTTGCTCAGAGTTACCTGAAGATTAATTTTCATTGACAAATAACCTTGTAGTCATTTAATAAGCATCATCTTTACTGCACTGCCCAAATTATTAGTAAAAATACTGATAATACTCATCCTGAAAGATACTGAACTGTAGCGGAGACATCTTTCCTATATAGTAGACACTGATTGGTATCTCAGTGGGTACTCACTAATCAAACAGAGCTTTCATACAGATCATATTTCCTTCATTTGCTTATGAGAATTTCTTTAGTGTGTGAAGCCTGTTTACCCCTCCTACACGCCATCTCCCATTATCGTGAGTTGTCACAGAGGAAGTCAAATTACTTCTGTTTCAGTCATTCTCAGATTAATCTGTGCAGATTTTTACTTACCACTGAGTTCACTTCTGCATGCGTGCAAACAGATTTTTTGGTGGGTGATTCTAATATTTTTTTCAAATACTAAAGCCAGGATTAGTGATCTACTTTTCCCAAATCCTTCCTTTCCACCTTCTTATGAGAAGTACCACATTTGCTCTTTTCCAGTCTTCTGAGGAAAATTTCTCTGTCCTCAACAAGTTTTTGGAAGGAATCTCCTGTGGCTTTAGGATTGTTTCAGACAACTCCTAGAAACCAAAAGATAATACAAGAATGTATTGAATGTAATTAATGGTACTCAAGAGAGTGTGTCTTAGCTGGTCCAGCCTCTGTGTCACTGCTGTTCCATTTATCCTCAGTTTCTCCTGCTGATGATTCTGCACTTCCTATGAACTTGTTAAATATTAATTGGGTTTACCCATAGCAGAGCTTGTGGTTTAGTGAGCAGCAAAGGTGTTCTGCCCTAGGAAATTAAAAGCAAGGTTTTACAGTAATAGCTGCACTAGGTTTTTTGCAGTACAGTGGAATTCATGAATGATTTCCTCTTTGCAACTTGGATCCACGTGCATCTGGCTCTAGTTGGGATTCATACAAATCTGCATGGGAGCACAGATTACAGATGTCATATTAAGGGTATTCTTATCCATGAAAGCTTCATTAGCAAAAATATCCTTTGTTCATATCTATTTCCCAGAACATTATGCACGTTAGATATAAATTATTCTCTCGTGGATGTACTGGAGAAGAGTAAGACGGCTTAGTGCAATGATGAGCAGCAGGTCCCATATCTGCCATTTCATCTGCAGCTGGATCATTTCTTGCCATTTTTTTTCTAAGTATTTGATTACAACAGAATAGATTTATATTTATCACTAAAGCAGAAATCTTTCTTTCTTAAGTTAAGCTTAAGTTAATCTTAAGTTAAGCAACACTATATGCTTGATCTTATTGTTTGAACTTTATAAGCAATAATCATCTAACCAGCGTAACAATAGTGTCTACAATCAATTCTGCTATTGAATTGTTGGAAAAATAGAAGTCAATAACTAAAATAGGAATTACTTTACCTGAACTCCAGCAAGCAGATCAGCAGCATTGCTTCAGTCCAGGTTGTTCTGCAGAGCATGAGACCGTGCCTTACAAGTATTCTAAATGGCATAACCAACCACATCCTTCTTTTCTTCTCTTTTTTTTTTTTTTTTTTTTTTCATGTTTCAAAATACACTCTGTGCTTACTTATATAGACAAGTGAAGGTGGGAAAAGTGTAAGATTTGAATCCTCAGCTGTTTTCAGTCAGTAGTCAAAATAGGGTAGGGAGCAATTTGTCTCTGAAGTCAGGGGGTTCGCCTGGCCATTACCTGGTGTGATGCAGATGAGAGCTTTTGTGAGCTTGTGGTGCCTACCTCCAAATTTCCAATTATTCCTTGAGCTGGGGAGGAACTGGAAAGTGGAAAGTTGTAGGAGAGGTTGAAATAAAAATAGGGTTTCTTCCCCTAGCTTCTGCTCCATTTGAATACTGGAGAGCAGTAGTTAAGCACTCAGAGGCTTCTGAAAGGTACAGCTACTGACACACACGCAGCTGTTAAACTATTTAAAGATTTTTTTTCAGTTTTAGCCAGTTCAGGTGTATGATTCATAACTGCAAGCTGGCAAATGTTTATCTGTGACAGCACTGAGGTGTATGAAGCAGTAAACTAGTGCCTTACATGTGAGTCACATAGTAGCCAAAACACACTTCTTGAAATGAACTTCCAAGGCTTTCTGGAGCCTCTCTGGCTGAAGTGTGAATCTCACTTGCTAGTGCTGACAGCCCCTCTCCTGGCTTGTGGACACACTGCAACCCTTTGCAGAAAAATATAGGAAAAAACCCAGCTCTAAGTGGCAGTTTTCAAATTGCAACCTGGCTCTGAAGGTAATTTCATCTTTCTGTAGAAAAAGTAGCATCAACGTTCGTACCACAGGACTTAGAGAAAAAAAAACCCTGCAATTTTCTTCCTGTCTCATCTGAAAATGAGATTTGAAAAAAAAAGCAGAACCCCAAACAAAGTTCAGGTAAACCTCCTTAGAAAATTGTGTGGCAGAGGAAATGAAAATATGATTCATAGCATTTGGGAAACACATTCTGGAATCGGGAGGTTTCAAGGGCTTTTCAACTTCAGTCTTCTCAGAACTGTGGTCTGGCTCCAACTCAGCAACCGACTGAAATGAATCTGGAGTCACACAAAAGAAACCTAAGAGTGCAGCTAAATACTAGCAGGAAACAAATACCCTACAATTCTGAGTGACTTTTGAACAAGTTATTCTGTGTCATGTTGCAGCTGAAGTCAGTTGCTTCTTTATTCTTCTCACCACAGGCATACTCCAGATTTAGCAAAAAAAAAAAGAATTTTAATATTTCGTGCTGCACTCACTCCCAGGACTAGGTTCATTCCTTATGGCTCTATGAACTTCCTAATTAGTATCACTTGATGCATCAGAGTGACACAAAAAATCAGCATCTCTGCACACATCACCTGCATGTTTGCTGAGCTGGCAATGTTTTTGTGATACATGTGAGTTCACTACTCGTAGGTGAGCACATAATTTGCTGATGTGCACGTAAATCACCCTTTTGCAGGTTGGCCTTTTTGGCTTAAATGAGGACAACTTCCATCTAGAGCATATTTAATGAGGGCAAGTTATGAATTACTCAGTCCCAGGCTGGCAAGATACATTATTGGCTGAGAAATTAGGGCTTGTTTCCCCCAGTCTTTCATGATTGCTTTTGTAGTTTCTCAGGTGCTATACATGAATATGCTCAGCAGGAATTATTTCAGTGAGTCCTTTGTGCTCCAGTGCCTTTATAACCCAGCATTGCTGCTTGATAAATGGTGTATTTTGGGGATCCAGGTGGCTGCACGGCTCTGAGGTTTTCAATGGGAAGGAGGAGGCCTTCACCTTTTTTTAATTAACCACTAAAATGTGCTGGGTGTATATTTTTTGTGTTGCCTAGTGACAGCAATCTCAACAGTTTTATCTATTTCCAATATTGTGTTCCAGTTAGCAGATGAATAGTGGCTGGAAGAAACAAAATCCAAACTGAAAGGAAGTGTGTGACCAAAAAATTCATCATGTTTATGGCAAAGATGAGTAGGGTTTTTGGCTGGTTTGTTGGTTTTTAAAAGTTTGCTGAACTTTCTCTACCTTCTATCCTCTTCGTGCCATAAGTGCTGCTCTTGCTAAATCAGGCACCAGCATTGGCTGTTTTCAAGGAATCAAAATCTCTTTCAGAGGAAACATGTTCATACCGTGCAAAACCACATTCATTTGCATTACACCAGCATGAATTCTTCTGTTCTTTTTAAGTGGAAAATATATCGTAGCAGCTTTGAGGTCCAGCTTTCACAAATGGCTAAATCATGTGTTTGCTTGCACTTAATGGCCAGGATGGAATAAGTTGGACCTCAGATCTAAACTTAGGATGCTCAAATACAAATTAATTGAAATTCAAAGGAAGGATCCAATATGCTTCTGGGCCATTCTGAATGAATGTGTGATTTGTTCTCCCAGATAGCCATAAAATATCATCTCAGATAATAAGACTTAATCATCCAGAGTAAGAGTCAGGAAAAGATATTGCTCAGTAGAGAAGTAGGAGGTGAGCAAAAAAAGTCTTGTCCTCATGAAGCGCGCTGGATGCAGTGGGGAATTACAAAGCTGATGAACTTAAATACCTGAGTTGAAGGTGTCTTTTATGCTGTGCTGTGAATAGTTTCTGATATTTTAGTGTATTTTTAAAGGTTTCAAAGACTGTATGGCCATAGTGAGTTAAGCTAACAAGTCTTGTTCTGAGAAGGCCACCACAGCTTGCTACCCTGAAAGGAATTTGCTGCCTTCTTTTAAGAGGGGAGGTCCTGGGTATTTCATCTAACTCCAGCTGAGCAGCAGAAAAACCCTGGAAAGGAAAACTGTGCCAAGAGTTCATGATGCTCTCACCTACCTGAAGATGTGCTGTGATGCTCTTTCTGTCTAAAGAACCAATAAATGAAGAACAAACTGAATTTTCATTAATGGCTTAAAAGTTGTTGTTTGCACTTGGGTTGGAATACAGTGTTTTGTTTATCTGTAAACCTTCCACTTCCCACTAGTGCTCTTTGGGTTGCTCAGTACCCTCTTCCTCATCTTCATAAGCAGTCGAAGCCTGGCAGTGAGCTATCTTAATTGTACAACTGGAAGCTTTAAATGGCTAAGGGGTTGTGTTTTTTCTCATGGAGCCAGTTTTTTTGAGTTCAGGAGACTGCAAAACGTGAAGCCAGAAAACCTGGGAACTGCTGTATTTTATAGGGAACAGCCACACCCAGCCTCTTCAAGATGAGGCAAAGATTTTTAAAGGCAGCCGAGATGGAGCAAAAAGTATAGGTTTTTTTGGAGCTGGCAGGCTATGAGGGCAAATTTATTTCTACATTTGAGAAACCTTAGAAAGGTTTGTCAGGGTTGTGTGATAAGAGGAAAGGAACTGGGCAGTCTGGTGAGCAGCCAGTCTCACACTAATATGGTTGAGTGAGCAAAATCAGGGGAGTAATACTTTAAAGTACAGAATATCTTCAGCTGAGTGTGACTCAGAAGTTCACCATCAGAAAACCGAGCTTGCAGGATGCCATCTCCTCAGTAACTTCAGATACCCACAGTCTGCAGCTGATGATCTAATCTTCCACAGTTCAGTTTGGTCTTCCAGGGCCAAAAAGGCCAGTTAGACATGGCCAGTGCCAGCCATGTGCCAGTGAAGACATGTGCTTCATGGCCAGTCCATTCCTTCTCTGGGCAGGCACAGAATAGTTGTGTGTGGCCAGAAGCAATTCTGGCTGTGGGCTTAGCAATAGGTTATAAATTTTTCTTGAGTATTTGTAGGAAGGAGCAGCCAGTCAAACTGCAAGTTCAGCTTCAGTGAAACTATGCAAGAATAGACACAGAGCTTCCTGCACCCATGAGCTTTGCAGTTTGCCCTCCAAAGTTCACCAGCACACCCTCCTGTGCTGGCTGGCAGGTCAGGGGTCTCTGTGGTTGCTCAGCAGAGCTGGGCTGGTTCTGGTGAAGATGCCATGCTTGCTGAGCTGTGGCACTGCCAGGGGAAATGGTAGGTGTGCACAAACCCACGGCTTCAAATGAAACTGCCAGCTAATTTCACAATCAACCAGTAGAAGGAACTAATGGTTAGGAGCGGTGTGGATACAAACCCAGCACCTGTGTAGAAGACCACATGGCTCCTAGCAGGCCTCCTGAGCACTCAGGCTTCTATGGGAGCAGTTAAATAGGACATTTATCTGCTCTGCCTTACCACTCCAGTGCCAGCGTGTGGTTATTGCACACTATTCTTTTTCCTGCCACAGGCAGAGATCAGATCAGTCATGTAATGCTTGCCCATCTTCACCATATAAACTCTGATAAATGGTTTCTAGTGTTATCTAGATTTTTTTTCACATAGAAAACATTTTTGTTCTCAGCCTTTTCAGTGCACTAGGTAACAAAACACAAAATGAAAATTATTTCCTTTGCTTTTTCATTCCACCACATATTACCTGAGCACTGTTGACTGCACCATCAGTCCAAGTCTGCCACCAGACTTGGCAGTCCAGACTGCCACCACTGCAGGGTGACACAGAGGGATGCCAGTGCAGGACAGGAGCAGCAGCTGCAGTGCACTCCTGTGCCTTGCACAGTCATTCCTGGACTTCCCGCAGACAGCCTGGCGCCAGGGGTAGGAGCTGCCTTGTCTGCAGGGTTTATGCACTCTTGATGCTATGACTTTCTGAAAGACTCATTTCTGTTGACTGACTTGGTCTGAAAAGGAGCTGACTTGTTTGGAAACTACATTTTTTCCATTTCCTTTACCTTTTCCTCATCCACCCCTCCCCAGTGCAGGGACTGGCTTTTCTGGAAAGCAAGCCCTACATACTCAAGCCTATAACTGCAATGGGTAGGTGTCAAATGAAAATCATGGATTGGCTTAAAAGGAACATTTTCCAGACCTGAGATGTGCCCTGTTTCATCAATGCATGTCATTTTTGCACTTGGGGTCTTCCCCATTTTAGCTCATGTGCTGCCAAGCACATTTAGTCATTTTAAGAGCAGTGCACCAATAAGGCACCTCTCAAAGCATGTCCCAAAGGATTGCGGAGAAGTGGGCCCAGTTCTGGCCCCTCGCAGCACGGCCAAAACGAAAGTTTGTGTCCCAGGGATGAGGCTATTTGAACTGCCTGCTGAGGATTGTTTCTCATACTGATGTTGCCTCCCCTGGGAGTGATGACAGTTACCACAGCCATGGCTCTTCTCTTTGCCTGGCTTGGTTTTCCTTGGGATTTTTGCAGACTATGCCATCCCTCCACCACAGCCCAAGTGTATTGCCAGGTGTGCTTGTCCACATCTCCAGCCTGTGTCTCCTACCCCGGCACTGAGATCCGAAGGTTTGAGAACCACTGTGAACATCGCTGCTGTCCCAAGTGTCCAGACAGGTCCCACCAAAGTCCCAGTCTGAACCATTGAGTGACTTATGGACATGCAGCTGAGGGCACATGAGAAATAGGAAGTGCCAAGGAAGAGATGGTCCGACAGAAGAAAAAAATTAAAAGTTTAAGAAAATGCTGGGAGGGATCCCCACAGCTACTTCAGCATCAGTTTTGAGTGGTGCCGGTGCTTGCGGAGGAACTGCTGCTCGACGGTGCCATCTTTGGGTAGTTCGTGGCTGTGAGTTGGACAAGAGGCAGCAGGGGTAATTTGACTTTTTTGTGTGTGTGTCTCTCTCTCCCCATGCGTATATATGAAAAAACGTGTGTGTATGTATTTGTGTAAGTATCAATATTATAAGGAATTATTAACAGTTGTTATACAGCACATGTGGGCTGTGCCCACACTTCTTTATGAGCTTCATTTTGTTCTCATCTCTCCTAATCTGTCCTGGCTGCCCAGTGTTTATTCCAGTAAGATAGCCAGCCTTTGAGAGAGCACATTCTGTTTTATGCTGCTGAAACAAATGTCACCTTGTGAAGACAGGGATTTGTCTGTTCTCCTCTGGAAAGGGCAACTGAGCAAATTTCTTTATTTATTCCAGTGCAGAAGTGGTCTTTTCCTTGAAGGGATTTGGCCATCCTTGACTCTGGCATCTGAAGAGAACAATAAAGGGGTAAATTCAATTAGTTGTGGCTTGTTCCTTCTATGCTTGTAGGTTATTTGCCCTTGCTATCAGCATATGATTAATATTTAAAGTATAACCAATTTATCTTGCTCTCTGGGTCTTGGATGCTTCAGAAGGGGGAAAAAGATGGGGATGCTGCAATGTGCTGCCAGCCCAGCTGGCTGCCAAGGGAGAAAAGCTCTCTGGATTGTTTCTCTGAGAGTGGAATTCATCCTCCTTTTGTGCAGAGACGTTGTGCTGTTTGAGCCTAATGATGGTGAGAATACTTAATTCCTTCTGATGTGTAGTGTTAGTCTGGCTGAGTCGATAAGGTTGACTTTGTTCTGGCTGCTGCCTGGCATAGCCCAGTGTCTTCTTCACACAACACTTAGAGTGGCTGAGTGGCTTTGGAAATAAAAACTGCACTTCATTTGCATATAATCATACCACTTACATTGATAACCTTCTAGTTTGCACTTCAAATTGAGTGCTAGACATTTATTTGAAATGCTGGAAAGTTTTATTCCCTTTAGCACAGGTGTATTCCTATAAATAGCCTGTAGAGAAAAGCCACATAACATAAAAGGGCTCAAGAAAGCAATTTGCAGGAAAGTGAAAAACTTCAACCAGATGAAAACCTCTCAAACAAACTACAGCTAGAGTGGCAGAAACTATCAAATAATCAGGTGGAAACTTTTTTTTTTTAACAAAGACAAAAGCTAAGATTAAAAAAAAATCTTAAGGGACGGAAATTTTGCTTACTGAAGTATCAGCCTGAGACAACAGCTTTTGAATTTCAGTGGACACTGACTCTGAAAGACCCAGCAATTATCTGAAGGCCAGAGTGATCCAGCCTGCCTGCAGAGGTAGGGCATGTGTGTGTGTGTCTGTCTGTGGCAGCCAGGATGCTCTGCACTTTAAAAATGAAATGTTACCACTTTGCATCCAGCTGGGGGTGTGTTGTTCCGTGCCAGGTGGGGAAGCTGGACACCAGCACGGCTGCCCTCCAGGGAGACTGACATATGTCATGTAGGGTTTGTTGTGCTGCAGGGTCCTGGGCATGGGGCCTTGGAAGAGTTGGATAAAGGCCCTGAATGTGTGCTGGCTCGGTAGCTCTCTCCAGGAAGGATTGCATTCGTTTCTTGTGCCACAAATCAGGATTGTCCTAAGGGGCTGAATGCCACACCTTTGGAGTAGGATGAAGGGTGTGCGAGCAGAGCACAAGTGCCAGCCTCTGCTAAAAAACCCCTTTGTGATTTTATAATAAAATATAATTTTGCTCTGAATAAATTCCATTTCTCCCTGTGTTGGGTAGGAAGGGTAATTGCTGAGACCAGGGTGGTTGTACAGGGATTGTATCGAGGTGCCCAAGAAATTTGTGGAGATAGGTTATTGTGTAGGAATTTAATGGTATTCTTGCCTTGAAGTCTTTTGCTTTTGGATTCCTCCCTGACCCTAGAAATCACCTTACATGCATGCAACAAGCATGACATGTTTTGTTTCTTGCAAAGAGGGGCTTTGGCTGTGATGCTGGGATTAAATTTGCTGGGCCAGAGGAAAATAATTTCACTGAGCCTAAACCTCCAATCAGGATTAACCTGGAGCACCCAAGTAAACAACGGCAACTAGTCAGATGTGTGGATATTTCTCCAATTCCAACCTAAATCTGCAGTATTCCTCAATCATTGGGCCTTCATCACCCCAGATCACAGAGGGAGGGTCATCTCCCAGCCTGAAACAGCAAACGTTCCCTGCAGGTGTGTACTGGGTTGAGGCTGGCTGGATGCGATGCCAAGCACCCACCAAAGCCTCTCTCTCACTCCCCCCTGCAGCTGGACAGGGGAGAGAAAATACAACAAAGTGTTCATGGGTTGAGATAAGGGCTGGGAGAGATCATTCACCTAATACCATCATGGGCAAAACAGGCTCTAATTAGAGATATTAATTGAATATATTACTAAGAAAACAGAGCAGGATAATGAAAAGTAAAATAAAAGCTTAAAAACACCTTCCCCCCCACTCCTCCCTCCTTCCCAGCTCTACCTCCTTCCCCAGGGGTACAGGGAGATGGGGAATGGGGGTTATGGGCAGTTCGTCACATGTAGCTTCTCCCACTGCTCAAGGACAGGAGTTGTCCCCTGCTGCACCGTGGGGTCTCTCCCACAGGAGACAGCTCTCCATGAACTCCTCCAACGTGAGTCCACTCATGGGCAACAGTTCGCTACAAACTACTGCAATGTGAGTCTATCCCATGGGCAACAGTCCTGCCCAAACTGCTGCAGTGTGGGTCACTGTCCCACGAGGACAGTCCTTCAGGGACAGGCTCCTCTAGGGTGGGAACCTCTCTCCACAGGCCTCCCACAGGGTCACAGCCTCCTCTCAGGCATCCACCTGCTCCACCATGGGCTCCTCCATGGGCTGTGGGTGGATCTCTGCATCCCTGTGGATCTCCATGGGCTGCAGGGGCACAGCTTCTTCACCATGGGCTGCACCTCAGGCTGCAGAGGAATCTCAGCTCCAGTGCATGGAGCACTTTCTTCCCCTACTTCTGCCCTGCCCTGGGTGTCTGCAGAGTTGCTCCTCTCACATGTTCTCACCCCACTACTTCTGGCCTCAATTACAACCTTGCAACAACTCTTTTCTTTCTTCTTAGATCTGTTATCACAGGGTTGTTAACCGCCATTTCTAACTGGCCTAGCCTTGATCAGTGACCCATCTGTCTTTGGAAACACCAGGGACTGGCTCTGCCAGACCTGGAGGAAACTCCCAGCAGTTTCTCACAGAAGCCACCCCTGTAGTCCCTCACTGCCAAAGCCTGGCCATGCAAACACAACACTTCAATTGGTGAGAGACTCAGAGCCTGCCAGAGTCCAGTCGCAGCTCAGGCCTTTGCCCCTCGGCCAGAATGGGTGTGGGAGTGTTCCCAGGGCAGTCCCACTGCTCCCACGGGATGAAGCTCAGCCTGCAGAGTGATGGGATGGAACCCCAGAGCCCTGCTCAGGGTATGCTGGAGAGAGTTCAGGGCCTCCTCTGGTGCTAAACAGCAGAGGGCAGCTGTGGCCTGGGGAATGTGTTCATCAGTCCCTTGAGAAACACAAAGGCACTACGTGGTCACTTCAGCCCTGGCAGAGCCATTGTGTCCTGCATGAGATGTTGTGTTCCTCTCATCTCGTGCAAGGGTGGGTGAAAGCAGCAGCTTTCGCAGCCAGTGGGAGTGGGCTTTGCCTTCAAGTTGCCTCTTGTAGATCTCTGACAACTCAAGAAATTGGTGGGGAAAAAAAGAGTTTTTTGCATAGAAAGCAGTACTATTTCCAGGTATTCGTGTAGGTTGTCTACTAACAGGGACTAGAGTAATTCATAATGGTATAAAGAAAATGGCTGTAGTTTATGACTATGTGAACAGACTCTTTTAAAATGGTATTTCCTTACATTATTAAAAGTCTTGTGAAAAGTGTTTCTCTGTTTGTGGTAACCTAACCTAAGACTTTATTCTATATAGGGTGTGATTAGTTATTTCAGGAATGACAGAGCCTACAAGATACTGGAAGCAAAATTAGTATTTCAAACGGTGTTGACAAGTTGGGTAAATGGTTTGGAAAAAAGGGAATTCAATAAGGCATAAAGACATAGGCAAAGTTTTGCACAAATATGGGAATACCTGTGAGCACAAATGTGAGATATGGGTGAGCTTGATACGCTGCAGATCTGAAAAAGGAGATCTACAGCTTAGAACAGATAACAAACGCAGCATGACTGGAAATGAAATGGAGGATTGTGCTGGTGTAGGAAAAATGTCAGCATGATTATGGGATATCAATTGTTTGAGGTTGTAGAAGAACTATATTCAGTCTTGGGTGAAGGAAAGGAAAGGAAAGGAAAGGAAAGGAAAGGAAAGGAAAGGAAAGGAAAGGAAAGGAAAGGAAAGGAAAGGAAAGGAAAGGAAAGGAAAGGAAAGGAAAGGAAAGGAAAGGAAAGGAAAGGAAAGGAAAGGAAAGGAAAGGAAAGGAAAGGAAAGGAAAGGAAAGGAAAGGAAAGGAAAGGAAAGGAAAGGAAAGGAAAGGAAAGGAAAGGAAAGGAAAGGAAAGGAAAGGGAAAGAAGGATACATCTGAAGCAGGGAAGTAGCTGAGGGTATTTAGAGCACGGATGTTAGTGTGGGAAGGGCACAAATAAGTCTTCAAATACATAAATGGTAGCTATTAAGGGAACAAATAGTTTGCCATATCCATGGCAGATGAGAAAGAAAGAATGGATTTACACTGCAGTTGGAAATACTCTGCCTGGAAATTGAAATAAACCCGTCTATTTCTGAAGACAGATGAAATTAGAAATACCTCTTCCTGTGAGGTTCTATACAAGGTTAGACAAAATTCTGCCAACTGTAACATGGGAATGTTGAGCTGGCCTTTAGTTCGATGGCCTCTTCCAGCCCTTTCTACAAGTGTGTGCTCTCAAGTGCAGAAGATTGAGGCAAATTATAAACAATCTTGGCTAATGAGACAGCTACGTGTGCGTTACTGCTGAGGGGGGCAGAGAAGAGCCTGACTGCTTGCACACTTAGAGCACAAATCAATGTAATCCCAGAGTGACACAATTTTGTACCTTGGTGTGGATCCTCCTTATTTTCTGCAAGTGCACAGTAGCCCTTTGCCAGCTGGTAGAATCACTGGATTGCTTTACTCTATGCCCACTTTAGCACGGGTTTGTTCTCTGACCTCACCAGTGGCTGTGGCTGACTGAAGTCAGGAGTTCTCCCATACATCATGCATTCTGTGAAAAGAAACCCAGAAACACAGAGCAACAAAAAATGGGGAAAAGAAAAGAGGGATGTGAAAGAATTAATGTCGTTTCTTTGCCAAGTGTCACCTAGAGGCCAGAGTAAGTTGTACTGAAGCAGTCCTTTCTGAGTTATTGGCTTCTCAGCAGTGGTGGAAAAAATGGCTGTGAGAATTGTTGTTTTTTTTAGATTAGCCCTCTGAAGCAGAATGGGAATTCGACATTTCTTGGTTAAGGTTAGACCCTTCTTGCCATGTCCCATGGAAATAAGCAGAGTGAGAGCATGAGCACAAAGGCATTTCAAAGGAGCTAAATACATTTCAAATGCATCAAAACTGACACAAAGGCATAGTTTGCTTTACACATGTTTCCTTTCCCCCTCCCTTTCATTTAATCACAACTTTGGTTTCCTTCTCTCCCCAAATCCCTTTTGCTTAGCTTTGAGGTGAGCTGAGGTCTCCCAGGCTACTTGCAGAAACAACTGTGGAAGGAAAGAAACTGACTAAAGGAAGATGAGGAAAAGCATTTAGGAAATACATTTGCAAGTTATTTTTCTCTCCGGATGTGATAGTCATACTACTGAATGAGTAATTTTAAATGTCTTTGTAGACATCCAAGCAAGGGCGAGATGCTGATTTCTGTGCAAGGCTCTTCCTTATCAAAGGCAGTGATTTCATGCTCTTGCACTTTTTCTCTGGCTGCTTACAAACAGGAGATCTATGCTAGGAGGGGAGCCCAGGGACTCACAGAAGTTGCTAATACGGTGTGGCAGAGTAAAGTCTGAGCCAAAGGAAGAAGCTGTGGCTACCAGTGAGTGAAGATGGTTGTTTTCACAAGACCCACAGTGAAGTGGGGGAGCACAATTTCTTCAGACACTTGAAAAGGCATCTTACCACAGAGATTAATGGCTATATTTTAAAAAAAAAGGAAAAGTCTACTTTTGGTCTGGAAGTTCCATCTAGAGAATATTACTAAACCTTCTAGTTCACACAAAACATCTTAGAATTTGGAGTTCAAGAAAAAGCAGTTTATACCAAAAAAGTATATACTAAACAACCAATGCTCTCTGCTCAGAAATATTAGTCATGGGGAATTCCTCATTTCTCTGGTTTTACAAGCTTAATGCATCAGGAAATAATTGCATTTTGTTTTCCCTGTCTGCATGCTGCAGCCCTTGCTATTTCTCCATTGCTGTGTCTCTCCTAGATGTGTACACGCTTTCTGTTCCTCTTATGTCACTCCACTACTTTTCATCACCAGCATAGGGGAAAAGGCAGAAAAATGAGTTATTTTTTCTTTATTCTGACTGATGCATTATTTACTTTTCCACTGGAGACTGAGGTTTATATTCACACTATTTCTTCTCAAATCAGGATTTTAGAAATTGTAGAGGATCGCTCATGGAGACTTGTTCTTTAGCTGTTGTCTTAAAATGAAACCTCAAATATTTTTGTCTCCATTTTTTTGCAATAACTTTCTGGTTGACTGAACTTCCCCAAGTTACTGACTCTAGGGTTTTTTGCTCTTACACAGGTCATGTATTGAGCCAGATGTGCTAGAAATAAACAATTTGGTGGCTTAGGCTTTGTTGGTTAGAAGCAGGCTGCTCTGGCACAAGGTGGAGAAGCAAAAGGTCTGATAAAGGAGGTTGAAAAGTGGTTCCTCCTGCATTTTGCACGTTGGTGGTTGGTAATTTGTCTGGAGGTTGGTAATAAAATAGGTTAGTGAGGGATGCTGGTGCAGGGAGGGGGACTTTGCCCTTTTGGGCGTTTCACTCCCACACGGACAGGTTGAAGGGACAGATCTTGAATAATCAGTGCTCCATGTGGGGAAGAGGATCGCTGGTTGGTGATTATTAGCCACCCACCTTCCTCTCTTGGCTGCTTTTCCTCTCTTCAGCTGAGGGATGTTTTGTCAAGCTGTGACAGTGAAGGGACTTCACCGAGCACCAAGACACTCTGAATTCCCAGTGCCCACCTGAGCAGAGGGTGACTAATGGTCCTGTGAAACCACACCAGCCCCACACTGGGAGGGGTTAGACTGGCCTTTGCTGTCACTGGGAAGGTGGGTGAGCTTACACCAGAATTAGCTGGAAATACTTTAGAGAAAATCAGTGGATTCTCATGAAACCAAGGCTCCCAACCACCCATATCAGCATGGCTTAGAAACATCTTTAATGACAAGAGGGTGAACACAGGCTTGAGGAAGAGCTCTGGCACCTCCTGCTCTTATCTGTGAATTCGAAGAGAAGAGAAGAGAAGAGAAGAGAAGAGAAGAGAAGAGAAGAGAAGAGAAGAGAAGAGAAGAGAAGAAGTGAAAAGAGAGGAGAAGAGCATGTTTTTACCCTGCATGCCAAAATGCTGCTGTTTGCCAGACATGCTGCTTATCCTTCATTACATCCCTGCCTCGCAGCAGTGCCACAATCCGCAGCATCAGGGGAGCACGTGGTGCATGGGCAGCAAAACCTCCTGCAGGAAGAAAGGGCTTTGCACAACCCAACACTTGGCAAGGTCACAGGTGAAAAGAATTGTCCTCCTGTTATGGTTTCAACTTCTGCCCTAGCCCAAATTCATTGTGATGATACAGGCTGTCAGCATGCTCACACCTCCGATGTGACAGCTGGGGCCAGAAGTACACAGAGCACCCTGGAAAGATGCCTGATTTTGGTGGTCCTGTTTGTAATAAATATATTCTGACCATTTCATCTTGGCCTTAGGTTAGGAATGGTTATTCTTAAAAAAGGAAAGGGAAAGGAGTGTGAGACAATGTCAAAGAGACAGGCTTTGCTTGCTTGCTTGTTTTTAGGGTCTTTTTTCTATCAGATAAATTTTGCTGTAGTTGATAACACACCAAAAATGCCCTGGGCAAGGATGACTGATCCACGCTGAGGCAGGATGCTCAGTACTGGTCAGGATAACTCAGTAGCAGCAACCAGTTCTGACCACCAAATTCTGCCTCTGACTGCTGCAATGGCTGAGCTGCTTCTGGGGTCATTTAAGGAGGATGATAATAATGATGATAATAAAAGGGAAAAAAAAAATGTCCCCCATACCTGGAAACAGTGAGTCCAAATGGCTGCTGGAAATAGTAGTGGTTTTCGAAGGAAATTCTTTCTTCCTTTTTTAGTGGCCACACCTCTGCACATCGAAGCATTTGTCTTGAGTCACCTTTTCTCTGGCCAGTAGATAGATCAGTTTGCTTGTTAGGTTTTTCGTTTGTTTGTTTTTCTTGTTGAGATTGTTTTGTTTTGTGTGCTGTTTTGGGTTTTGTTTGTTAGGTGAGCTTTTTCAGGGGTTTTTTTTGTCTTTTTCTTTCCCTTTCATTTATGGAAATTCCTGTGGGGCATGTGCTTCCTCGCTGGGAACTTCATTGTATGCGTGCTGCACCAGGGAGCTGCGTGTCCCCTGCGTCCCTCCTCTGACACCAGTTGAAACCTTTGCACTGTCAGGGCCTTTGCCAGCACTGGGGGGGGAAGTTTGAACTGCACAAAAATCAGCTTTTGTGATTTCTCTCTTCTGTCTGTGCCACCTGACGTGCTGTGCCTTTGTGCAGCTGGAAACTGAAGAATTTTGGCCAAGTCCAGAAGTGACTCACAATCTTTAACATCTGGCTAACAGCCCCATGTGAAAGCAGAAGGTCAAGACCTCCTTGCATCACTTTTACCAGGAAAATAAAAATATTGAAATGTTAAATAAGGAAATACTTTGAGGAAGGTAAAGTGAGAAGTGAGGATGTGTGTTTATGAGGGAGTGTTGAAACACACCAGTGAAAATATGGTGTTTACTGGCAAACAAAAAGCTTAGTTGTCAGTGGGGAAGTAGAAAGGTGCTGGAGTATCAGCTGCATTCTTCCATTCAGCAGAATAATTAGCAAAGAAAGGAAATGAGCAGCAGTAAAAGATGTTACTGTTAAATTATAGCTTAAACAAGGATCTCTTCCTTCCTGCCCCAAGATCACTCCTGGCCGCCTGCCCATGCTGGCTGGTGAGCAAATGCCCACTGCTGCCTTTCTGCCATGGAACCAGATCAGATGAGGTGATGGGAGATGAGATGATCCCTTCCTTCTGCCACCAAGCGCTCTTCTCAGGAAAAATTGTTAATAACCTTTGTGACAGGCAGAGGTGTAAATGTATGCAAATCCTGAAATAGGTGCAGCAAGGCAGAGGAGCTGTGGGACCTGTGTGGGATGTGCATGATGGTGTGGTGGAGTCACGGTGCAGAGTCCGTGCCGTGGCACTGAGAAAAGCTGTCCTTTGGTCCCCAGTCAGTGCAATGTGACTTTTGGTGGAAATGTGGTGCTTCTGGAGTGTATTTCTATACAGCAGCATAGAGCAAGTGTTTAGCAAGGGACTGTGGGCTGTGGTACACATCAAGGGCAAGAGACTTACAGACTTGCTCTTGCAGTTTTGAGGCTGATAGAAGTCAGGCTTGAAATATCTGTGCCAAATTTTTACTGAACCAAAGCAGAGAGCCTGGCTTGAGAGCCAAGGCCCAGAAAAGTAGAATTAGAGAGTGTTTACCTTGATAGAAAAATGTTAGCAGGCAGAAATGGAATTTTGCAGTTAGTAAGGCTGCTGTCAGACTGCTGCCAGAGTTTCTGATGGACAGGGTTGCAGATACTGCAGCCTTTTAGCACGTTGAGGAAGGAGGAGTGCATGGTGTCAGACACTGTTCCTGGCTGGTGCATGCACTGCCCACACAGGACAACTCATCCCCTTAGAGCAACCTGGTGATGACTCTGAGCCTTCATTCAGAAACTGAGAGACTTCTACTTCAAGCTAACGATAACGAGCCACCCCAATTTTCACTTCCCCAGAAGTGTCCTCTTTTTCTATCTGCAATAAAAATGTTTTTGAAGTATGTCACGGGTTTTTGGTAGCAGTTTTCACACTTTCCCCCCATATCTGACATTAAGCTGAACTCTCATTTTTCAGTCAGCCACCCTGGTTGGCAGCAGGGTTCGTTTAAAATGTGACAACAAAAGCAAATGGAAAGCCCCAAGCAAGAAATCTGGTGTGAGATGTTACCAGACCTCTGTGAACAGCAACATGAAAGTCAGAGAGAGGTTTGATGTACCTGCACTCTATGTGTGTCCTGCCTGTGCAGCCACCTCTGGTGCTGCAGCTGCTCTACTTGTGCTTCCATCTGGGTTTGTAACATGTCCAGTCAGTGTTTTCGATGGCTGTGACACTGGCTGCATCCAGCTTTGCCATCAATTCATACGACCATAGAATTAATAGAATGTAGATGCCAGTGCAAGATGTTTGTGCTGGTGTGTCCTGCAGCTGCTAGGAGGACAGCACGGCCTGAGGAGGGCAGGATGAAGTCATGCAGGCTGGGAGTCACTTGCTTGGCCAGTCTGAAAGGTAGAGAGTCCAGCCCTTTTCACACCTGTGTCCTCATCACCTGGCAAGCACAATGTTGGTGTTGTCTGGACTTGGCTCCAGAGAAATCTGGGAAATCTGAAAGACAGAGTGCATCCTATGCTATGAAGGTTAATTTGTATGTACTCAAAAGCTGGAGGATGTGGTGAGATAGGTTATTGCAACAAGATATAAGCAAGCCAGGCCTGCACCGCCTGGATAGTTATGGTCTGTCTGTCTATGGGGTGAGGGCTGTCTGCCTTCCAGGCACTGGCAGAAGAATCAGCACCTTTTTGGCAAGTGCTTGGATCCGCCTTGTCTAATGGGGGTTGCTGAGCCCACCAGAAATGCTGCCTCCTCACTGCTTAATTTATCCCTTACCTCTTCTCTGTATGGGTGGGAGAGCTTGGCCAGGTGGGACATGAATTTAGAGGACACTGTTTCTACTAAATCAGCCCTAAAGATCCAGATGGGAAAAGCAAAAGGCAGTGTGAAAACAGAGCAGTATAAACCAGTTTTCTAGCTGGAGAGCCTGAGGGGGTTTCTTGGTCTTTGTGCTGCATATTTCAGCCCCAGCACATTTGAATCCCTGACTGCCCTGCCTGAATGGTGAAAACCAGAAGTTTCAGTCCTATGTCAAAGGGATAGTTTATCACACTTCTCTTCTAAGAGTGAAACATGCTGTGCTGCCTCTTTGCCCTCAGTCACCAGCTGCTCCCAGGCAGCCTCCAGCCACAGGTGGTGTTGGTCCTGAGGATGCTGCAGAGGTTGGGTGTGGCACTCAGCACCATCCCTGCACTCCCTGCCCAGCACCATCTTGCACTGGCAAGATGTCTGTGTCTCTCTGTCTCCTGCTGTCTCCTGCACTGCTCCTCCAAGGCTTCCCCCACTCTAAACCTTGGTAAGCAGCTGAGGACTCACAGATGTACAGAGGCTCTGCTGTGAGGTTTCTGTGGCGGAGAACGCTTGGCTGCCTCAGGCCAGGCATTCATGGGGTGTATCTCTGGGCAAATGCCTGCCAGAGGAAGAGGTGTTACTAGAAGTTCGGTGGGTTAGCAGAGCATGCTCGGAAATGCTTTGTTTGTGGGCTGCTTTGTATCACCCCCACCCTTTTTATTAGCAGTTACTGGAGTAGAAGTAGTTTTTTCTTGCCCATGTAAAAGAGCAGTTTGTGCAGAGCTTTCACCTCTGAAGAGCTCACATCCATGCTGGTGAGACTGAAGTTATCAAAAAAAAACACACTGGCAGTCAGATAATCTCTAAAATCACTGCTCTCACCACACAAATCCTATACTGGAGAGGGAATCTTAAAGATCTGTTGAGCTTTACTGGGGAACAATCTATCAAATCACAAAGGTGCATATATTACGCAGTGATGCAGCAGAACCATCAACACACAGGGCTGGGGAAGGCAGGGTGTGAGCCAGGGCCCTGCCACCCCTTGGGCTGAGCTAGAAGCAGATAATCCATCTCTGTGTGCACTTCGTTGCTGCTTTGATCTTTTCAAAATAAAGGCAAGTGTAGAACAGCAGAGAGAAACCAACCTCCTTAAAAGGTCTTTGCCGCTACAGCCTCTCCCCCTTTCCCTCCCCATTGTGTAGTAAGAAAAGGAGACATTCTGCTTTCAGATTTTGGTGATTACAGAGCAGATATCCCCATTTCTACCTGAATCTCTGGCGAGCATGCTGAGAAGCCTGCATCCCCTCGGGAAGCTGTCAGGGGTTTGCTGCTGTCCTGTGCAGCAGAACAGCCGCTGCCCAGGTGGACGGAGGGCTCCACTCAACCATTGTCTGCAGCAGGAGCTCTCCTTGAGGGAATTCCCTCTTTTGGCATGTGCCTTGAATGGGAGGAGGCACAAAGGCAGGGCTGGGTGTGGGGACTGTAAGGATGTTTTTGTGGCAGCAGGGTTGGGCCCCGCATGTACAGGTGGATGGAAGCCCAGCCTGTGGTTAGGGGGTGTGAGTAGAGGTGTGAGTGGAGGTGTGTGCATGATACATCCCAGCCCAGGGCGTGTGGTCTGAGGCTGCTAAGTGGTTTTACCTACTTAGCTGTTTGTGGTAAGTGCATCACAGGGTGGGACACAGCGCTTTGCCTTAGCAAATCCCAGTCTCAGTTGGAGCTCATACCTGCTGTCCCTTGCCTGGACAACAGGGAGCTGTCCCTCCTGGGGACAGACAGCAGAGCAGGTCCTGTACCACCCCATTTCCTACCTTTTCCATTTAACTCATTAAGAAAGTGAATTCCATGCTAATGACACTACTTTATTTAGGTTGATTTCTTTGGAACAACTTTGGTGCCACATTCTTTACACAGTCCTTTACATTTTAAGGTTGAATAGAGTCCTAATACAGAATCTTTATTCCCACTGCCCTACGCCAATTCTTCTATTTAATTTTAATGCCATTTGACTCAAACATATTTGATGGAAAATTTTTCCCCAGTCCAAGAAATTGCAATTTCCTCTGACCTTGTATTGTAATGATGTCCATTTTGTAGCTGTTGTATTTCCGCAAAGTTCTCTAAAGCAAATATAATATGCCTCTATTACGGGATTGTGCATTATTAGCCACTAAACCCCAGTATGTTTGTGACTGATAGAAACATGATCCTTTCTTTTTCTGCAGTGTTTTCACTCTGATTTTTTAAAATTTTTTGATATTTGGAATAGCCTCTATTTCTTTGTCACAGCTGCACAAACAGTGTGTTTTGATGTGTCACTCATCCCCATCCAAGGTGGGGATGAGTGACAAAACCCAATCTTTTACCACTGCCTGCACTTCTTTTGGGTTTGCTGGGAAAATGAAAGACAGGGGATTTTTGGCAGGGGAAATTTATCATTTTACGCAAATTTGCATGAGGCAGAGAATTGTCAGCGGTAATCTAACTCATTATATCAGGATCTGGACTGCTGTGGTTGTCTGAATCAGAGCTGAATCATGTATCTGAATGTTTCTTATTAGTAGAATGTCCCTCCATCCCACTCTAATAAAAAGCAAGTGTGAAACTCTGCTAGTGAGTCCCAGTATAAAATGCCAGTATAAAATGTGTGCTGTATATGTTTTGCATTAATGTGTTACATGTGGGAGCTGAACTTCAGCTTCTTCAATGTCTTCAGATTTGGTCTTTGTTAGCTTGGAAGACACTTCCTTAAATTCCTTGTTGACAAAGTAGTAACAAATGGCATCCAGGCAGCAGTTTGTGTTTGCGAGGATGGAAGCAAAGTGAACAAAGTTGTTAATGCTCTGTATGGCAGAGCAGTCAGAGCTGACAGAGTCCATTATGAAGCGGAGGAGGTGCCCGAGATAAAGAGGCAAAAAGCATATGATGAACACTGCCATGTTTGCAGACATAATGTACACAGCCTTCCTGGTTAACTTTTCGTTGTGACAGTTTTCATTCTTCTTTCTCACGAGTTCTGCAATGGTTCGTATGGAGCAGTAGCTCAAGATGACCAATGGAATGAAAAACCCTGGAATGATGGCACCCAGTGTGATCACCGAGGGTGTCACAGAAGATTTTTCAAAGCAAAGGTCATCTTGTCTTCGGTCCTCTAAGCTTTTAATGATGGAAACTTCACAGATGATGACTATCCAAAGAAATCCAGAGGCAAGAGCTGCCTTCAGTGGTGACCTCAGTGCCTTGGCTCTCAAAGGGTACTTGATTGCGAGGTACCTATCAGCAGCTATGATGGTGATGATACCAATGCTCATCAAGCGGTTTATGAAATAGCCACCTTCCAGAACCAGGCACCATCCATCTGCCTTCAGCTGCTGGAACTGGGACAGAGTTTTAAATGGCAAGGTGAAGAGCAGCAAGCAGTCAGCAGCTGCCAAGTTGACCATGTATACTCTGGTTTCTGTCCATTTGCCGAGTTTCCAACAGAACACCCACAGCGCCAGCACATTCAGCACAATGCCCAAAACCAAAACCGGGATGTAAACACACAGCTGGACAAGTGAAAACCTTTCATAGGCTGTGATATTGCAGCTGCTGTGGTTCATTTTGGGGGTATCAAAAGGTACAATTCCTGCAAAAGCAAATTAAGCCTTTTATAAGTGAGGTTCTGGACTGCATCAGTGATTAATTCTAATTGAGAGAGTTCAGGGCTTTACCAGCCATGAAAACCTGACAAGCTGTGCATGGCTGGGTGTAGGATACCTAGTGGGAAGGAGAGGGACAGAGACACAAGCTGGATCAGTTGTGAAGGAGAGAAAAACTTAGATTCTTCCTGGGTCCTGTGAGGGGAAGACTGCTTGTGGAGGGTGGCAGGGAAAAGGGCTTGGGCCCCTATTTTGGCTCAGACTTGGATCAGGCAGCAGCAGATATCCAGCAGCATGGAGTTCTGTGAGCCATTGCAAACACTTGATAGTGGAAAGGGAATGCCTAAATCCAACTCTTATCCCTTCCCTTATAGCAGGGCTCAGTGGAAGCCAGCCAGCACCCTCACAGCTCAAAATGTTCCAGGACATGCGCAGCAAAAGGACAGCTGTCCTCTCCGCCAGTCCTGAGATTCTCCGCATCACTTCTCATTAGTAATACAAGCAATTATTAGTACATCTCTCATTAGTTTTGAGCAGCCATGAGCCATGAAAGACATGAGCTGTGTTTGATCTAGTGGGTGGATTTATCACCTCGGATTAGGGGCAATATTGCTGTTTGCTCTCCTGCTTTGGAGGAGTTAATGTAGAAGCACATTCCAGGTACAACTGTTCATGGACAGAAAAGACCCAGGATATCTGACATGTCTTTGGGTTTTCCCTGAAAGTGGAACATGACTCCATGTGTGCAGGTTCACGGGTCTCAAAAGTTTCCCCAGCGGGTAAGCCATCAGGCAATGCTGCAGCATTTATGTGCATTTACAGCTCTTGTTTAGCTTTGAAAATCACGCAGCAGAGGAATCATGCCAGGAAACCTCTGAAGAGGTGAGGGAATGGGGTACAGAAGCTACCTGCAGCATCTCTGTCCTCTGGACATGAGAAATGTGTTACAAGCCCATAAGATATAAAGGAAGATCACAACAGGGGACCTAGCAAAGAGCTAGCAAAGGCTGAGACATCCCTTAAGCATCCAAAACATGTCAAATGTGGCCAGTATCAAAATGAACCTTCGAAAATACACCAGCTCTAGTCCTCTCTTTCTCCATCACTATTTTGGTGTCCCATCATGGCTGGGGAAAGGCAATGCCATGCAGAATTCAAATAACTGTGTCAGTAAATAGCCAGGAGAAATTACCTGTTTGCTTGCTGTCCTTGGAGAGAGTGAGTTCCTCCAGCCCGGCCGTGGAGCGCTGTGCAGGCACAACGAGCAGTGCTCCTTGCACATGACCAGCAAGGTGTCCTGTGATAACCAATTTCTAGTGGCTGTGAGAGCAGCAACGCTGGCCAAGGAAGCACCCGCACCCCTCCTGAGCACATTTCCCCAGGGCAGAGCTTCCTCCGTCACCATTGGTGTGGCTTGTACCACCTCCTGTTGGCTGAGGAGCCTGCTGAAATGCTGTCTCCCGTGCATCCCTGCAGCAATTCCTCCAGTGGTGGAATGGCTTTGGGTCTTTCCTTTTCTCCTTTGCTTTACTTTCCACTGTCTGATGTCTCACTGGGCAATGCCTGTTGACCTTCCTTGCTCAACAGACTGCTTGGAGGGGACCCATTGCCCTGGAAGGTCCTGAGGTCTTCTCTTTGCCTTCCAGACTGCCACCCCTTCTGGGACTGGAGCAGGAGTGGCTTCTGATGTCACCCTGCCTGAGCCATGGGGCACAACAGCCCTAACAGGCCCCCAGTCCCACAGCTGTTGGAGAGGTGAGGGCTGTGGTTTTGCAGGCAGTTTTGTGATTATTATAGTGTCTCACTCTGAATCATTCTAAATCTCTTTTCTTCCATAGTTCTCAGCCAGCAATTCTGAGAAAACGTGGCACCGTGACCCTGTGACCTGCTGACTTGGTGACTGCTCTGTGTCTGCAGGCACCTGCTGCCCAGGGGCTGCTCTCTGGCTACCCATGGCAGCCTATTTACCAGGAAAGCTCAGACAAGTTGATCAATAAGCCTAAAGATCCTGATATTAGTACCTGAAATTGCTATCTTTCTACTTTCCAGGTAATCTTAGAGCAGCTTCTGGAGTATTTCTGCATTTTGTGTCTGCACATCACAAGCCAGCCCTTGAGACTAATTCCTTGCTGGTGTACAGTCAGCATGTATTACATATTTCTGACTTTCCAGGGATTGATTTTGCCTTTCTTGGGGCTGTTTCTTGGTGGATCCTTATAAGTAGTTACTGACATACTAGTACTTCCAGCTCATTGATCCCCAACCAACAACCTTTCGTGTCATGGTCCTTGTTGGTACTTTAGTTTTCAAAGTCATCCAGCTTCCAGGCTGTGATAGTTTCACCACTGTACAGAAAACTCTGCATCATTCTCAGGTGTTGTTCACACACTCCTATTGTCTATGTCCAGTGGTATAAACCATGAGCAGTCAAAATTAAGCCTGGAGGGGTTCAGCTCATAGCACCTCTCCAGTGTGATGCTTCCCATGCTTCCCATATTTCCCATCCACAGCTTGGTTCTGTAGTCACCAAATGAAGATCTTATCAGTCCAGTGAGATCTCAAGAGAGGGACAACCCATGTCACCAGGCACAAAGCAGCTGGATGTGAGCAGCAGGTTCACCAGGATATGTCACAGCAAACTCAACACCAGCTACCAGTAGGCAAAGCTAGGATAAAGTGCTGTCTGTGGAGAACTTACATGTCTCCTGCTGAGGCTCTTGGCTCTTTGCCTTGATTCCTGGCCACTGCTGCATCAAGATCCCCATCCTGCTCTTCTCTCCACCTCGTCTCCCCATCAGCCACCCTCGGCTGCAGCTGCTCTCGGTGCCCTCCTCCCAGCAGTCACAGGTTTTATGAGCCCTGCCATGGCCCAATGACACTCACTGGGTATTTCCCCTGTCTCTGCAGTTCTCAGCCTGTCTCAGTGCCGCGAATGCTGTCACCGTGTGGTGCAGTGGAGGTGACACTTGTGCTGTGCTTTCACTTCCCTACTGGCAGTTCTTGGGCAGGGCCCAACAGTCCTGCCAAGCTCTGGTGCCTGTACAGGCTGCAGTGCTGCTTGCAGCGAGCTCCAAAGGACCTTCCACTGGCACCAGCATCCACCCCATTGTGCCTGGAAAAGTGATTGTCTTAATGAAAGTAGCCATTGAGACAAAATATTCCTGTAAGGTAAAGAACCACTGTACAGATTGCTGACAGACAGTTTGATTGGCTCCTGCCTCCTTTCCCTGCCAGGGAAAATCTCCATCTCCCCTGCATCCCAGAGACTGTGCCCTGCTGGCTGCAGCTGCTGGCATATCACAGTGGGACAGAGCCTCTGGCAAGATGGGAGAGGTACTGATACCACCTCTACACATGGGAGAAGGACATGGGACACTGGGCTACCCGGAGCACGGGGGCTTTGCAGTGCCTCTGCCCCGTGTGGTTCATGTCCTGGCTTTCTCACGGCAAGATGGGATGGTGCAACAGCAGATCTTGACCAAAAGAGAACTGTAGGGTTGAGAGCAGAACATGTCAGTATTATTTTTAGCACAGACAGCCTGTGAAATGGCAATGTGGGGCTAAGTGCAGCAATCCCACACAGTGACCAGCCCTGGCTGTTGGAGCTGTTTCCCCTTTCCGCTTCCTCAGCACTGCTGGAGCTGTCCATGGCAGAAAATGCACTATCAGGGCTCTGTGTTCTACAGCCTGCCCCACAGCCCTGCAGCACCAGGGACCAGCTGTGGATCTGTGCACTCACACTGGCCAGGGCATGGAAAAGCCTGTGCTTCCCAGCTCCTTGATGCTGCTTCAGTGCTTGTGGAGTTCCCTGCAGGCTGCCAGGCAGTGCTTCCCACTTGAACAGCTGTGCTGCGCCAAGGAAAACAAATCAGAGATTTTTCCAACACATGAAAGCAGCACCCAGCTCACAGCTCCCCAGTATGTGTCCTTCAGCTCCCTGGAGCTCAAACCTCTGGTAAGAACTCAGGTTCATTTGGTGCCCAAATGCCACAAAACAGCAAAACAGTCTTATGCCAGCCCCTGCCTCCCATGCATAAGAGGGCCAAAAATGCTATATCTGATGGCTACTTACTTGCATAAAAGCAAGATTCTGAATTACTTTGTAGGCTTTTCCTTGTCATTTTTTTTTCTCTCAAGCCTGAAGTGGAAGCCATTACTAGCATTATTTTCTTTTACAGGACAGGAAAGTTATATCTTTCAGAAATACTTGTAAAAAGCAGTGGTTTAGCCTTGCTGTTTGAGGCAGCTGATGGACTTGGCAGCTGTGGCTGGTCCCCACTATCATTTCCCGTACTGTTTTTGTAGGAAATGGAAAAGATTTGGGGATAAGTAGGTCGCCATCCTGGTGGATTGCTATTGCAGTACTGGATGGTGGCCCAGGGTCTGGTAACTCATCTGTTCCATTTACTGGGAGCACTCAGGGAGATGACGCTTTGTTCAGACTGAAGTAGGATATCAGAAACCCATCCTAAACTTGACATATAAGGCAGATAATAATTTTTGTCCAGATTAGAACATATGTCTTCAGATAATCAGGAAGCTCCTTGCTCATCTTTGGGTTGCACTGTTAAATACCCTTTTGTAAGGCAGATCTTATACCTTGGTAGCAAAGCCTTTTGCCCCAATCTCCAGTATAGGTTTAGCATTAATAATAGAGGACTCTGATGTATAATGGTAATAAATGAATATTTATTTATAGATGTATTACTATGACATACCTTTATTATCACTTGCAAAAGTATGTTTTGGTTTTTGTTTTCATAGCATTCAATGCAAACAGCAAAAAAATATTACTTAATGATGACAGGGATTGTGAAGTCAACTAATTTCCCCCTTACAATAAGGAACACACATACTATACAATGAGACCTATACGTGAGGCCACATTATAAAAGCATTGCAGTTCTGTATTTCAGAGTGGATGACCTATTTGGAGCCCCCTGGAAATTGAACAAGTTCTTCATGTTTACTCAGAGAAAACATGAGCAAGTTGTTTGCTCTCTAGATTAACAGTAGGTCAACAGTTTGATATGATTCTTCATCTCTTCTTTTTTTCCAAAATAATAAAAAACCTCATAATAATCATTTTGGAACAGGCATTCATTATGAGCAATGAGATGCAAAGTCCCAGAAGGAAATCCTAGAGCCAAAAATGTTTTTGAAGGCCCTCTGTACTGTTTCTGAAGTAGAAGTCTTGCTGAACACCGCTTGCTTGGATTGTGAGTGATGTCTGTCAAAAAGCCTCTTGCTCTCTGAGGGTAGTTAATTGCAGCATATTTGTTGATGGCTACAAGGGTGACAACCCTGAGACATCTCCATAAGCAATAGATGGTTTTTAAGATCAGGCACTATTTGTCTCCTGTATGTTTTCCTGTTTTCATAAAGAGAATTTAGAAGGCAGAACCAGCTGTACAGTGTGCAATGTTTAAATTGGTCACATACACACACAGGCCTCTTGCTGTGCTTGCAGTGAAATACCACTAATGTCAGAGCATTCAAAAATCACCAGTGAAGAAAACTGGGACATAAATCATCAGCTGAATGGCCTGAGAAATTTCACCCATTTTTATGGCACAGTTGCTCACTGCAGCTTCCACTGTGCTGTCTGCAAAGAATTGACACAAAGCAGGTGAATCTGATGTTTGGATGTGGGATACTTTCCGTGCTGTCAATAGTCCTTGCGTGTTTAATTGACCAAGGTCTAGTTGGTGGTTTCAAGCTGTGGTCGGAACGAGTGTCACTGCACGGTGACAGACTTGTAGGGGAACAATATGTCAGCTGTTGTGGAGGAAGTTAATTGCCTCTAAGTTTAAATGAGCAGAATATGAGCTTGCAGTCCCAGGAGGAAATTTTTTAGAAGTTTACAAGTCAGAAGACACTGAAAGTGAAGGACCATGAAGACAACCAAGACATAGCTGTCACCAGGAGGCGCCTGGAGCTGCGATGAAGCGATACAAGACAGTAGTCAGAGCTGGAGTCAAGTCACTGAGGATAGCAGGACAAAATCAAGTTCCATCAGACCCTTTGGAGGGGTTGCCCCTTTTAGCACATATGCCTATACCTACAATGATTGCAAACACAGTAGGTGGTTCCATTCCCTGTGCCTGAAAACTTCAGCAGCATCGAGGCACTTAACACCTGCCGTGCACTGCACATTGTTTATGCCATCACTTGATCCGTGGGTGGCTGAGACTCTTCGCTTTGGTTCATCTTGGTCCTCCTAAACAGACACTTGGGGAACATAGAAGAAAACTCTGGAAATTCCTTGGCTGCAAAATAATAGCAAAATGCATCCAAACAGCAGTTACAATTGGCTAAGCATGCAAAGATCTTAATACAGGTTCTAACTTCTGAGAGCAGAGAAGAAGCTCCAGCAAGTTCCACTGCAGCCCGCACAAGCAGCGTGATGTAGAGAGGTGAGAAACAGAGAGTGAACACACACAAATTCACAGAAACAATGTGCACAGCCTTCTGGAATAATTTTTTCTCATGAGGGCTTGTGGCCATCTTCTTTTTTAGACATCTAATGACTTGTACTGAGCAAAAAATCACAATCGCTAAGGGAATAAAATATGCACAGATACTGGAGAAGAATGAGAAATATGTAGGTTGAATAGATTGACTCCGAAAACAGCAACCTTCCCAGTTACTGTGAAGTTTTGGAAAAAAGTTAGAACAAATGATCAATGTTATCCAAAGAACACCACAGATAGAAGCTGATTTCAGTGGGGATCGAAGAATCTTTGCTTTTAGAGGGAACTTGATTGCAACATATCGATCAATTGCAATCAGGGTGATGATAAAGATGCTCATAGGCATGTTTGTGAAATAGATGTTTTGTACAGCAAAACACAGCCGGTCTACGGGATGTTCGTACTTGGTAAAGTACAGCAGGAAAGGCAGGGTAAAGAGCAGGAAACTGTCTGCAACAATGAGGTTGATCATGTACACCTTGGTCTCAGTCCATCTCTTGATTTTGCAGCAGAAGACCCAGAAGGCAATTGTGTTCAGTGGGATCCCCAAAGTGAGCACAGGGATGTAGACAACAAGCTGAAGCAGCACAATGCTGTGCTGCACATTACTGTCAGTGCAGTTGCTCATGTTGAGCTGTCTCTGCAAGGAAAAGAGTACAGCCTTGAGACTGAGTTGGTGACAGGGCTGGGTCCTGTGGCTGTGCCCCCCTCTCACCGCCCTGCAGCTCCTCATGGCCCTGCACTGCTTGTGTCAGCAGCCCCTGGAGAGGTTCAGTGGCTCATCAGCACCAGCAGTCCCTCAGCCATCTAAGTTACACTGTCACTCACTGCTAGCAAAGACAAAAACACAGAGACAGCCCTCCCTTGCTGCTGTTTTAGGGTTAAGGCTGCCTCACCCTCCCTCCAGCCCTGGTAGGAACAGCTTGGGTCATAGCAAAGCAGAACAATAATTTTTGTCATCCCTTGCCTTTGCTGGTGCTGTGGTTGTCAGAGCCATTTGCGTTAGGGCAGCCTACAGCAGAACTGGGCAGCTTTCCCCATTTGCCCTCCACAGCCCTTGCTTGGCTGCTGAAGCCACCCCATGGGTTTGCTCTGGGTCTTGCCAGGCCTGAGAACATTCTCAGGGCTTCAGCCCTTCCAGCTATGGGGCAGCTCAGGTGGCTTTGCTCCCAGGGGCAGTGGGAATGGTGGGTGGGTGCCTGCTGTGAGCAGGCTGCCCCAAGCATGAATCCACTCCTCTGCTGGGGAGGAACAGCTCAGCAGGGATTCCACCAGCCTTAGCAGGTAACAGGTCTCCAGAGAAAGAAGGGAAAGTGAGCACATGTGTCTGAGGCCAGCCTTCAAAGGTAGGAAGGCAAAATTTTGCTAGAGCAGAAACCACAAATCCGAGAACTTAGACTATCTCCTGCTCTTCCTTTAAATATTTCAGGGCATCTGCTGCCAGCATGGAGGATGAATCAGACTTTGTCTGCAGCTCATGAAGGAAATGTTTACAATGAGGCAGGCATGGAAAATGCCCAGATTCCTACAATCTCTTACAAATACATTGCCTTATAAGTCAGCCACTTTTAAACATCAACATGTAAATTGTAGTGAAAATATATGGTTGCATGCAGTACATGGACTGTTTTTAGTGTCCAGGACTGGGAGACAGCTATGGCAACCCCAGAGGGTTGCCTAGCACCAGAACTGGTATGGTAATACTGAACCACAGGTCATTTTTAGGGTGGAATTTATGGAGGAACTAGCACACAGCAGGTGTCCTAGTGCTCTCGGGTTTTCAGCCTCATAGGTTTTGGCTACTCTGTGGTTTCAGCCTACCCTGCAGCTGCTCCCTGGCCGCGTGTTGTGGTCACCTTGCAGTGAAAAAGCCATTCTCTGCCTGCATACCACTGGCCTGAGGAAGAGCTGAGCCTGCTGGGCTGGACATCCCAGCCCCACCGAATCCCCCAAGGAAGCACAAAGCTGGTGGCAGCTCCCAAGGCTGTGTGCCTGGGGCCAGGTGTCCCCACACTTGAGGAAGAGGCATGGTAAGAAGCACTAATGGGAAACTGCAGCAAGGGACAAAGACCCCTCTGAATGGAATGGAGCTGCAGAACAGTGAGGCAGAATAGCTGTAAGAGCAGGAGGAAACCAGGGCACCTGGTGCTGACTGATCCGAATGTTGGCAGGAGGTGAGAAAGCACACCCTGAAGGGCTTAGCAGAGCCCATTGCCACACACGGTTGTGGGAGAGTTAAAAGCCATTACCTGCTCCATGTGAGGCCGGCAGGTGCGCTGAGTCCTTGGAAGCGCTGCAGGGAACCCGCGGTATCTGGGCAGGGAGGGAGATCCGTGGTAGCCACAGGTGTCAGTGCAGGACACAGCTGTGTCCGAGCCGACTGTCACCGCCCGGCAGTGCAGAAACCCAGCAGTGAACTCGTGTGCTCCGCAAGTGCTTCGTTTATCCCCTACTTTTAGGCTGATGGAGTCTCTGGTGCCCTCTGTTGTCCCACTCCAGCAGCTCAATGCTTCACCGTCAGTTTTTCCACCCACAGTGCTCTCCCCCTCCTCGCCTCACACAAACCGGCAATTAAAATTTAATATTTTCAGTTAGAGAAAACAATTTCTGAAATTAAACCCATAATGGTTTGTAATTGCCATTCTGGCAGCAGAAGGCTCCCCAGAGAGCCCGGCAGACTGTGCAGCTTCTGGTGTGGTTGCCGAGGGTGCCCCAGGTGGGGACAGTGACCTTTCTGAGGGGGCAATTGGTGCTTGTGTCCCCCGTGCCAGTGAGCCCAGAGACCCAGCGTGCTGCTACTCGGTGTCTTTACAAGCAAGGTGACAGATGTGATGGGCTGGCTCACGCTCTGCACAGCAGCAGAAGTGTAACACTGCTCCTCAGCATCAGTGGGAAGCCAGGGATGGGAATGGCAGCCACTGCCCACCAGACATGGGCAAGAGCACCAGTGTGGCAGTGAGGTGTTGGGACCTGTAGGAACATGGTTAGGAGTGTGCTCCAGTGGTGTTTCACAGACGTTGGAATGGCTTTTGCTGTCCTCTGGCTACAGCAGTTCTAATCCCATCTCTGTGAGCCAGCTGACAGGAGCCAGACTGACTCCCTCAGGATTTGTCCCATTAATTCTTGTGTTTGGAGCTCACGGTCTCAGAGGTGACAACAGCAGATTGAGCATCAGCCATGGGTTCACGGAGGGCAGATGTAAGTCACAGGAGAAGATGGTTTTTTGGGCAGGAAATACTCCCCCACAGTGTCTGGCGGAATACTCTGAGCATTGCTAGGGTAGAGCTCAGTGCCATTTTGGAGGTTTTTCAGTATTCAGAAAGAAAATAGCCCAGTTCTAGGGAGCATGTATCCACTTCTTCTCTCCCCCGACTTTTCTAGGCTGCTGACTCATGGAAAAATACACTTCCCTGATGGAAATGTTTGGAGTGTCAATGTGGGCAGCCCCAGCTGGGTTCAACTGGGGGAAGATACTCTGAGCCTGAGCTGCAGTGAACCTGAGGGCCAGCTTGGTGCCACAATACAAAACTAGGCAAGAGTAATGCAAGGGTGGCAAATGTCCAGGCAGCAGTAAAAGGGTTTCCCCATGGGTGGGAGGAACAGCCCCTCAGGAATGGCTGCTCTGAGGAGGTGTCTCTGTGCCAGGGCTCAGCAGTAGAGCCAGAGGGGAGCTGGCAGGAATATTGAGCTCTGAAATCTAGACTTTGTTCCTTTATGGTACTGGATAAGTGTTGCTTTCACACTAAAAGTGTTCCTTCACACCTGTCTGGCCTGTTGAGTTGAAGGGGAAGGAGGTCATAAGAGTCTAGGCTGTTTTGTAGGGTCATGTATTTAGTAATACATCAGAACCACCTGAACACCCACCCCATCCCACCCAGCCTATCAAAGGAATACGATAAATATAAATTATTTATAAATTATTTTAATAATGCAAACAACCTGGAACACGCAATGAGGTAAAATATGTGCATTTGTACATGCTGGCAGTAAGGACCAGCTGACTTTAGTTGCAAAATGAACTCAAACAAGAGGTGCATGGCTCAACTGTCTTCCTGAAAGAGTAACAAGGGAGGGTGGAGGGTGGAGTGGAGGCATGTTAACAACTAGGGATTACATACACAGTTTTACACATCTCTGTGACCTATTTGTTTAACAGACAAATACAGTATAAATTGTAATTGACTAAGTAACAGTAGACCTAACGAAGTGCTCACTAGAGAAAAAGAGCGATAGTTATCCAAATAGCACCGAAGCTGTATTTCCTCTCTATGTTGCAGATGTTGGGGGTGGGTTGGGTTTGGTGGGTTTTGTTCCCCTTTTTCTTTTGGCAAGTCTATATCTGCAAGGGCTGGGTTGCATCTGTTTTTTGAGTGCTGGGTTTGGGCAGTAGAAAGGCTTCATGGAACTCCTTGGTGACGAAGTAGTAGCAGACACTATCGAGGCAGCAGTTGGATGTGGCAATGCATCTCGTCACAGAGGACAAGTTCTTAATGACACAGAGCAGGAAACAGGGTGCTCCAACATTCTCCATTATTAACCTGGCAAGTAGCACAAGGTGGGCTGGCAGAAAACATATGAGAAATACAATCAGATTTGCATAAATAATGTGTACGGCTTTCTGGATTGATTTCTCCTCCGGTGAATTCGTGTTCAGATGTTTCTTGAGGTTCCTGATGACTTCTGTGGAGCAAAAGATCAAGATTGCTAACGGGAGAGTGAAAATGAAGAAAATGGCCAGCAGGCTGAGAGCAGTAGGCATGGGGCCATAGGTCTGGAAGCAGAGAGTTTCATGTTTATGCCAGAGCTGCACAGTGGCACTGCTTATCACCAAGACCCACAGAAGCCCACAGAGGAGGGCAGCCTTTGCTGGGGACCTGAAGGTCCTGGCTTTCAAGGGGTGCTTTATGGCAATGTATCGATCAATGGAGATGAATGAAATTATGTAGATACTCACTAACATGTTGATAAAATACATCGCTTCTATAAACTGGCAGAGTTCCCCTCGGCCTGACTTGTTCCAGTGCAAATAAACCATGCAAGGCAAGGTGCAGATGACAGAGAAATCTGCAAAGACTAAATTCATTACATACACCCTGGTTTCTGTCCACTTCTTCATCTTGCAGAAGAACACCCAGAAGGCAAGGATATTAAATAGTGCTCCAAAAAAGAAAATGAGGCTATACAAAACAAATTTAGTGAGGAGAACATGGTGATGCAGTTCTAGATTTGTGGTGCTGCAGTTGTTGGACACATTCATTGTCCTGAGTTACAGATGTTGTATGATGTTCTGAGACCTGAAATGGGAAAATACATGGTAAGACCTCCTAGCAACTGTAAAAAAAGCACATATAAGTACATATGTCCTTTGTTAAAAATGTGAATTTGAGCTTTACAGAGCTGTCTTTCTCAGTCAGCTTGGATCCTTTGGCATCCTTTGTCAAGCTTTATGTTCACTTAGTTTATGAGTATCTCAAGGTACACTTCCAACAGGAAATGGCTGACAGCCTTTATTAAATGGGGAGATCTTGAAGTGTGTGAGGGCAGGAGGCTAAATGGCACTCAGAAGAGCCCCCATAGGTAGTGGGCACATCCTGTGACAATGTGAACACGAACTCCTTAAGCCAGGCTGTGCAGATGAAATAAAATTATGAGTCTGCAGATGTAAAGCAGAAAGGCACATCTGAAAGAGGAAACACCACTGCAGAACAAGGAACTGGCCTTTAAGAGCTGTATTAGATGGGTCCTGCTCCAGGCAGGCATCCAGCCACCCTCAGAAATCCACATTATAAGTAGTAGCTATTGAGCCTCTGTCACACAGGCTGCAAGCTGTTTTGCAAGAGCATTGATTGTGTGAAGAGTGTGAGTTCATGGGCTGATAAAAATCATTTTTCATCAGACCCCATCCTGTGCAAAGTGGCTTAATGAGACATACAATTCTCCAAAACTGGTGATTCTGAGAATGCCACTAGATTTCTGCTTGCATCTAAATGCACTTTGGGAAAAAAAAAAAACCCTTTCAAAGTAAAGTAGGTTTTTTACCACTCTAACAGGAGAGTGAAGTGGGGAGGGATCTGGTGAAATCCCGTAGCTTTCAGACATGTGGGAAGGGACACCATGTCTGCCTGGTTCAACAGCTATTTGCCTCTGCAAGCAATGCAGACCTTGTGGCCAGTTAGTGAGGGCATTGCCTGCAAATCAGAATTCACTTCTGAAGTAGCTGAAAAATACAAAGATAACGTAGCTGCTGGGGGAATGCATTAAGTCTCTTGGGCAATAGCAGACATTAATGTGACTGCTGCACAGATCTCTCTCCCAGTTCTTGTGTTTTTAGGTCTGGGTGTCCCAACAGAGACTTTCTGCTCACTGCCTGTCCCCTGGGAGGAAGGGGACAGCTGTCTGAAAAACCTCTCTGAACCATGGTAAATAGCAGCAGGGAACTGTCACTGGTTACATCAGTTAGGTCACTAACTACACAAGGCAGAAGCCTGAGATCCCAACTTGTTGTGGTTAGAAGGATGTTTTAGCAGACCTTACCCTAGAGCATCTCTACCCAGCCCGGTTCAGCGCCTCAGTGCAGCAAACCCTCTGTCCCAGGGCTGGACACTGCGCTCTCACCAGCCGGGGAGCCATGAGGCTAGCTCTGGTTCGTCTGCTTCCACAACCGGCGGTGATAAAGGAGGTGAGGAGGGTCTGCGCGTTGTGTCCATGGAAGATGTTTATTCGCATGGTGCACCAGAGGCCAATGACCTCCCAGAGATGCCTCATGGGCGCAGGCCTCACACGCACAGACACATGTGCTGCATAGACCTGTGAGCATAGACTACATCTGCATAGACCTGTGCATACACACACATGAAGCACACATAGCACGTGCGCATAGACTACAAGATAGAAGAGAGTGAGGGGTTTTATAGGGAAACAGAGAGGGGCAGGGACAGCACACAGGCCCAGTGACCTCTGGGTACAGGCGAGGTACATGGGCGGAGTTAGGGTACAGGAACCAATAGGGGAAACCCGAGGGAGTGGCCAGGGCCACGTGGGGTGGGGAAGGCAGGACAATAGGTGACAAGTACACTCATTAAGAAAGGGGTGTGGGGGACCTGCAGCTATTATCACAACACCAACTGGTGTCCAGATTTCTTTCCATTGCCCTGGTCTGCAGTGGCAGCAGCCATGCTGGTCTGCAATGGCAGCAGCAGCCTCTGCAGAGGTACAACCGAGGTGAATCACACTGCTGGGCTCTGCAGTGAAAGGGCTCTGGCCAACGCTGCCTTTGGGGCTGGAGACCTGGCCCAAATGCAGTTAGCAGCAGGGCTCACAAGTGCTCCAGGCCACGAGGCAATCCAGAGGCTGGGAGGATGGAAAAAATGAGCAGAGGGTTTAAAGGAGGTCAGAAAGCATGACTGAGTGAAAAAATATCTTTAAAGAGATGCAGCTTGACAAGCTAGCATATCCTGTGGCTGCTGGAAATGCTTAGTAGATGAAATGCCTGCAGCATCAGAGGGGCTAGGCAGCAACCTACAGGTGTGACAAAAGGATGGAGACAGCTGTTAAACTGCATCTTGCTGCTGGAAGATCAGGAATAGGCTGGGGCTCAACAGACAAGGTCACCAGTGCTGTGCAGGGTGTCCTGCTGTCCTCACCATAGGCTGGGGAGAGCAAGTCAGCAGCTGTCCCCCAGCACAGAAGCTGGTGACCATCAGTGAAGGAAGGCCAGGGCTGGGCTTGTTTCCTCCAGCAGCTCAAGAAGCAGGTGGCTTCTGCCAGACCCTGAACACAGAGGCTGGAGGAAGAGACACAAGGCAGAGGCTGGAGACACAGTGGATGTTGCAGCAGCACTGGGGTGGCTAGCATCCAGTGTTTGTCCAGTGGGAAAGCAGCTGCGCTGAAGAGCAAGTCTTGCATGGAAAATCCTCCTTCCTTCTGGGGGGAGCTCAGAAGTGAGCCGGCACCAGGTGCTGAAGGGTGGATGTGATGGGTGAAATAAAGGGTGAATATGGTGGGTGAAATGACTGAGGACAGCACAGGAGCCATGGTGAGCGAGGGAAGGGACCTGGAACTGAGCAGAGGGAGAGGAAGAAGGAAAAGGGGGGTGAAGCATGGGACACAGCACAGCATCTTCTGCATCAACTGCCCTCAGACCTGCCACCTCCATGGCAACAGCCCTGATTGTCACCAACATTCCTATACACAGAATGGGTGGCTCTCATTAAATAAATACTTAATGAAGATGCAGCCCAGGTATGAGAATAGACCTGGACAGGACAGCACGTCCCAGGGTGTTAATGTACCCACACCACTGCTGGAAGGCTCTGGGCAGGTGCTGGGCTGGGGAGAAGCATAGCCAGAAAGAGTGAGCAGGCAAACTGCCCCCATGGCAGAGGAGAGCCAGGTGAGGGCCCTGCCATTGCAGTGAGCTGAGGGGCTTTTCCTCTCTGTTTCCAAATAGCATAAAGAAATCTGCAAACTGCCTGCTCCAACCATGCTGCTGTTCACAGCTCTCTCAAATGCAGGGATCTAAGGCACAGCACTTTTTTCTCTTCTTTTTCGAAACTTGCGTTCTTTCTGTCTCATCTATCACCGTATCCCTTGAAAACTGTAATGTGGTCACCCTAATCATGATCTGCTTTGACAGACCCTGGAATGGGTCTCTTAGACAAAAAAACCCCAATAACCTCTTAGAATCACTCATTTCCCATGTCGGGATAAATTAACTTTCAGTTCTCAGCTGCTGTGATATTCCAGGTAAAGTATCTATAGAGTACCTTGGAGTAAGAACAGAAACTGAAAGGCTCAGAGATCACAACCAATCCCTGCATCACAGGCATATCACTATCCTGCAGAAATTACCCTCTAAGCCTCCTCTGCCTCCCCCCAGGCACAGCAGAACCCTGAGCAGCAGCCCACAGAGAGCAAGAGAGGAGGAAACAATGTGATATTACCTGTAGATTTAATGTGACAAAGTCAGCAGCAGGTGCCACCTGAGGCAGGGTCTGTGCAGCCACACAGCCCAGGCAGACGAGCAGGGCTGGCTGGTGGGGCTGGAGGACAGGAACGGGCTGCCTGTGCAGGGCAGGTGCCTGGCACCAACAGCTCCCTGGTACTTAAGGGACCACGGCACCTCCTCCTCCTGCGTAAGAGCAGATTTCACATCAGTTAGGTTTTGAATGGCCAGATCAATGGTGGCAATGCTTTACAGTGAACTCTGGTGCCTCACCACTCTGTAGTGTCTAAAAGGGTGTGTTCTGTGGCTAACAGTGAGGTTCAGCAGCCAGGGATTGGAAATGCTGTGCTGAAATCTAGGCCAAGTAAAGCCAGGAAGATGCAATATCTGGTATGGATCACCCCATGCAGCTAGAGGTACACCTGAGTGTCAAGCTGAGTTGTGTTTGCACAGCTCTGGGCATGGAGGTGGGCACATGGAGCAGCTTGGCACATAGTGTAGACTTTCTGTAGGCTGCAGAAAGCCTCCCCAGCCCTCCTCAAATGCTGCACTCAGATGGTTCCCTGGGTTGGGTTTGATGCCTGGGGCATGGATGGAGCAGGAGAGGGTCACAATGGGGGCAGTGTTAGGGCTCTGGCCTGCACTCCTGTTTGAGCACAGCTCCAGCCAAAACATTGAGAGCCTCAGCATGGCAGCTAAACCAAGGCCTTGGCATCTCATGTGGGTGGCAAAGAGCTTCACTTGTCCAACTCTGCATTGACAGAAGTGGAGGGGGCAGACAGAGCTGGGGCTCAGTAATGGGCTGTTTAATTGGTGCCAGTAATCAATGCGCTCTGTAGCCAGTGGGGATTGCCTCACTGCACACTCACCCTCAGTACCTGGCCAGCTGCTGCACTGCTTTGCTGCAGTGGTGCTTGGCTGCTTGGCTGCTCCTCAACTGGCACGATGGGTGCTCTCCTGGCTGTGGGAGCTCTGGCTCTGAGATAAGAGAAGAAGCTGGCTCGAGCTTGGGCTCTCAGGCACTGCTGTGGGAAGTGAAGGATAGCAGGATGCCAGCATGGCACGCAAGTCCCTGGCTTAGGAGGCACCAGGTGGCACCAAGGAAAGGAAGTGCTGCAGCACAGCTGTCAAATGAAGCTGTGCAGGGGAGAGGACCAGGAACAGCATCCTGAAGATAAGACCCACTCTCTCTGCTCCACCACAAGGCTCATGAAGCCTGCAGTCATCCTATAACCACAGAGATGTGCGTGCTGATCGCAGCCCTCAGGAGGCAAACAGGCGTCCAAAGTCCTGGGTGTGCCTGTCACAGGAGGAACAATCAGGAGCCACGTCAAGTATTTCTGAACCACATGCTGATAAGACCCTCAGATAGCATCTGACATATGTAAAGTGCTGTGGAGGAAGAGGGCAGGGAAGCACGGTGACATGAAATGCTGCAGTGGCTCTTTAGGTCACAGCAGGAAAGAAGGACAGGAGGGTCACTGCAGGTGTTTGAGGACAGGAATGACCTGTGTGAAGAGAGCCGCAAAGCAAAGGTGGTCAGAGCTATTTGTCTGTGATAGCTGCAGCTGCATTCGCCAGAGGGGCTGATGCTGGGAGGTATTTTTGAATTAGAGCCCATGGTGATGGCCTTGCTCACAGGCATTGAGGCTGGAAGGAAGCTCTTGAGGTTTCCACCAACCCTTTGCTCAGAGGCATTGTCTGAGGCCATGTCCAGTTTGGTTTTGAATAGCTTGAAGGATATCTCCACACATTCTCTGGGCAACCTGTCTAGTGCTTGATCATTCTGAGACTATATTTCAGTTTGTACCTTTTGCCTCTTGCCTTCTCAGCAGTGTCAGGGGGAGGGCAGGAGGCAAAAGGCACAAACTGAAATATAGGAAAGTCTGTTTAAACATGAAAAAAGTTTTCTCCCTGCCATTGGGTGCTTATACACATGGATCAGATCCTTGAGATACTTTGAATAGTCCCAGCTCTTTCAGCCTCTCCTCATACGAGAGATATTCCAGTCCCGTAATCATCTTTGTGGCTCTTCCCTGGATCTGCTCCAGTAAGTCCACATCTGTCTTGAGCAGGGGAGCCCAGCACTGGGCCCAGCACTGAGATGGTCTCACCAGTGCTAGGCAGAGAGTCAGGATACCCCTCCCTTGAGGTGCTGGCAGTGCTCATTCTCAAGCAGCCCCAGTTGCCTGCTTCTGCTGCCATGACACTCTGCTGGTTTACAATTATCTTAATTCCCTCCTGGATCCCAGGTTCTCCTCTGCCAAGCTGCTTTCCAGCTGGTCAGCCCCAGCCTGTAGCAATGTATGGACTCATTCCTGCTCAGCTGCAGGAATCATCCAGACTGACTGTCCTGCAGTTCTCTGGATGTTCCTTCCTGCCTTTCCTGAAGAAAGGTGACATTAGAGGAAGACAGCAGTGTTGAAGGGCAGAGCACACCATGAGTGCCAGCTCACATGCAGTCCTGGCTGTAAAAGGAGAGGAGGTGAGCAGTAGTGGAAAATTACTTTGTGCCACCATGACCTGCCTGGGCTGCCCTTGATGGTGGGGACTAAAAAGTGCCATTTCCAGAAGGAGATGGAACTCAGCCTGTGGAGCAGAGAGGAGGGAAGGAGCAGTGTTCCATGGCAGAGAAGGGGAGGGACAGGCAAGAACAGTTGATTTGGAGGTGGTGATCCAGGAAAGAGCCCCAAAGAGGGATGTGAGCCAGCAGGGGGAGGTGGCTGGGGGAGAAGACCATGGATGTGGGACAGGGATGGATACAGAGTGGCCATACTGTCAGGATTGATGAGCTCCACCACTGGAAGGGGCCAGGGGACACAAAGACATGGCAATAGAGGACCTCAGGGGTGGTGGCACCCAAGCAGCACTGGGGGAAGGTCAGTCTGTACCAGTGGCACCTGCCTGTAGCAGTGTCTAGCTTGGACTGAAGGATTTGTTCCCCCATGGAAGACAGGAGAAGGCTGCTCATGCTGGGTCTTCCTGAGCACCCGGCATTTTTCACCTGTCTCCTACTGAATTTCAGTGCTGGGAGTTGCTAAAGTGATACTGATTATATCTGTTTGTGTTTTGCTAAAATATAGTACACTAAGTAGTACTAAACAAAGTGGTTTTGGTTGTGGTGTGAAACAGGAGCAACACCTACATGGGATGCTGCAAACTCTCACATGCCAGCCTGGGCAACCTTTCAAAGTATCATCTTTTCCATGACAGCAAGGCAAAAACACTCTTACACTTGGTTTGGTTGGTTTTTTCCCCTTACCCCCCTTCAACCATCTCTTTCCTACATAACCAATTTCAAAGGTCACTTTGTTATACAACCATTTGGGTGTAGAAGCTCTTCACCTTCATTAATATTCTAAATTCAAAGCTTAATTTATTTGCAGTTTATGTTTGCGTGTCCAAGAAGGAGGAGAACAAAGATGAGATAAGAATGGCAGCGTTTGCACAGCCAGCCATGCTTTATCCAGGGTGGGCTGCAGCAACATCCCACTCGTACAATGCTGTACAAATGCATCCCACAGGTGCCTCTGTTTTGAATGAATTTCACGTATGATCTGCACATACTGGACCAAATCCTTAGTGCTCTGCAGGCTGTACTCCAGCCTATCCAGCCTCATTATGCTGATGTTATAGACTCACGTCATTGTTTTCCTGAGATGAAAAAACCCCTTTTGCTCTCTCCCTCTCCATCTCTAAGAATCATTTTGTTTCTGAGTGCCCTGTGCTTGAGTGGAGACATCTAATGTTTCACGAGCTCCACCAGATTTTTCATCACTTTCCCTCAACCGCAAGACACTCAAAAAAAAAAAAAAAAATTTAAAAAAAATTTTTTAAAATGGAGTTTGCTAATGGGAAGCAACAGAGGAGAGTGGAGGTAGGTCTGGTAATTTTAAAATGTGCTCTGACCTTGCCTGGTCCCAGAAGAGCAAATCAATTTATCCTTGGCTTTCACCAGCAGTCTGTAATTTGCCTGTAGTTATCCTCCCCAGTTCTGCATTTGGACAGAGGCACTTTTCCCCTGGGAGACACATCACTTCTGCAATATGTGTGGAGAAGCAACATCCACACATATGAGTGTTAGAGGCTTTTGCTCATATTTTTGGACTTTGCCTATATGACTGCTTTGTTCTTAGTCTTCTAAGCATTACTAGCATAGACTAGGCTGAAGTGGGTATATACTGGTTTCCTGAAATAAAAGTGTTCCTAAAACTCACTGGATCCATCCCTCTTCATCCTTTCTGCTTATTTTTCCACTTGTCTTCTAAACCCCATAACATTTTGTTTTTCATAAATGTGGATGAGAACGAGCAGTTTAGCTTGGAGGCTTTTGCCCTTCAGAAATATCTCCATTGCCCCTTGTGGGGGGCATTTTCTACAGGACACACACCCAGCCCTTGGCACTGCACCCAGCCCTGCACACAGGGGCCTGGAACCACCTAGAGCTGATGATGCAGGGCCATTTTCTCGTCTTCAGTCACCCCTCAGGGTCCCAAGGCCTCAAATTCCTGCCTTTATGTGCATAACCTGCCACCCAGACCCAATTATTAAACTGGGAAACTGTTGCTGCAGGAGGCAGGAAAACCATCAGAGGGTCCACAGAGGTACAGGGAGGAAGAGTGCTCCATAAAGATCCTCTATTCAGAAAGAAAATTATCCCATCATTTATGAACTAGAAATAACCTGGCAAAGGAGAGGTGACAAATTAGCTTTGAGTCCATCTCACCTCATTTGGAAAGGTGATGATGAGTCTGTACCAAAAATATTCTGTTACATCAGATCTGTTTCTGTTTCCTGAAACTGAAAACAAATTTAGAAATACAGTTTAATAATAACATTAATAAGTTGAAATTTAGTAATAGCTCGTTCACCCTTTGATTCAGTGTTTCCAGAAGGCAAATAAACTAACTGGCTAGAAAGGCAAGTTTGGTAGAGAATAATCATGCCAAGGAGTTACATTTTGATTTCTTCATCATTACTGCATACCAGAAACCCACCCCTGTTTTTGCTGGAGAGATGAGCCACGCACAGAAAGGCAGCAGAACAGCATGAAAAAGCAAAATTTAGTGTGGCAGCCTCATTAGTGATACAGAGATGATGGCTGATAAAACATCTGGGTCACAGCACAGCACAGAGCACTGCCAGCACAAAGGGCCTGCTGCCTGGCAGGGCTTGGGCTGGGCTCCTCAGCACCTGTGGGGAGGTAGAAACCTGGAACAGAGTGTTTGCTGGAGAGTTCCTGAAAGACTTGGGTACAGGGTTTATCTCTCCTGTATGAAGGTTACACCACACGAGCACTGCAAGCATCTGTCTCAGTTCCAGTGAAGATCAATGTCTCATCAAGAATTAAGTGGCTAAATACTTGTTCCCTGCCAGAGATACACAAGATCTGTCAATAGATCCAAAGCACTGGGGACAGAGGGCAATCAGCTGATGATGACAAATGGATTTTGCCTTCCTGTGCATGCTACTGAGCATCGACATAATTATACTGTGCCACTGGAATAACAGGTCTTAAAGCAAGTGACACCACCCTGATCCTGCTGGGTGGTGTGAGCGGGAGATCTGTCTGTGCAGTTTTAGAAAATTTAATATGTCAGTGATGGGATGGATTGGTAACGTTTGTAGGGCTGCCTTGTAGAGTAAAACAGTAAGTTGGTAATGTTTGCTTTGCTTTTCAGGCCAGGGAAGCATATAAGCCTATCTATAAATATTAACTTTCCCCTTTTTAGGGCTGTACTGACACACTATGCTCAGAGAATAAAACACAAAAGCAAATAACATGAACTTGGCTGAAAAACACATTTGTGAGATGTGCATATTTCTCACTTGCATGGACACAAAGCAGGGAAAGTATGGTTTGGTAAGATCAGCTCCAGCCTCTGACACTGGAATTTAATTTTGAGCTTGGACATTTTGGATTTCAGCGTCACACAGTTCAAACACATGTAGAGCAATGCAGCATATCAAGCCACTGATTTGTACCAAGATGTTGTCACTCTTACTTAACCACTCTGTTATCCAACCGCTCATCAATGGTAAGAGTTCGACATAGCACGACACTAACAACCCCCTGGCCTCGTGCCACAGCCAGCCTTTTGCCCAGAACCCTGCCAACATTGACAGCTCTGCCAGCATACACAGAGCTTCCCACTTCAAGACATCCATCTTGTCTAGGGAAAAGAGAAACAAAACTTGGGTGGGGAAATTGGCCAAAAAAGACCCCATCCAGTGGTGGTGGCTGCTCCCTTTCCCAGCACTGAGCGAGCAGGGGCTGTGCAGAGCAGTGAGCTCAGGGCATCAGGGTGCACATGAGGAGGGAAAAATGAGAACTCCATAAAGTTGTGCTGGATCCCTGGATTTAACTGCTAAGGGCATTTGGTGGCTGAGTCTATGCCTGCTTTGCTCCATTACTTTCTCCTGTGTCATAGCCTTGGGTGATGCTGAGCAGAACCTCTGGGGACACATGTGCTGCTCTAAGTTGCAACTTCTAGCTATTGTTTCTTCCCAACAGCCCCTAAAATATGCCTTATTTCTTTCACTGCATCAGTATCTTTTTGGCATTTTGACTGAGATGTCAGTCACTCTACTCTCCATGGCCTTGAGCACAGTATGGTGTGTCCCACACACAGATGACACCTCTCATCTGGTAGTTCTCCTTTCCTCCCTGAAGTAAAAGGTCAAGGAAATTCAGCCTCTTCTCTTGGTATTACCAGAAGGCATACGACACAAATGAGATGTGATGTTTATTATGTGATGTTATGATGTTTATTTTTTGCCTGCTAGACCCTTAGGTTTAAAAACTTGCAGGCACAGGAGGCAACCCTCCGTGACTTACTTCCATCAATTTTTAAAGCAATTTCCCAGTTTGCTAAAAGGTGACAGAGTTATTTATTAGTTTATTGAAGTTCTGGGGTGCCTAAACACAGTTCCTATTAATGTGCCCATAACCCTTCACCACCACAGGAAGGAGGACATTGATGCTGCCTGGCTGTGAGCACTCACTGCCCACCTCAGCCCTGTGAACCTGTGTGTATTCAGTGGGACCATCCTCCACAATCACCCTACAGTGGGGTCTCTGCAGGGCAGGAGGAATTTCCTTCCCATCCCCTGTGCTGAGGGGCTGGAGCAGTGAATAAACCAGGGTGAGGAAAGAGGGGGCTCTGGGCACAGCAGGATGGGGAGCTGGGCCAGGCACCTCCAGCACCCACCCTGCCCCAAGCCCTCCTGCCCTCACACCCACACCTCGGTGACCTGCTGTCCCACAGCTGTATTTTGGCCCCTCTCACACTAACATAAATCCAGAGTGACAATTTATCAGCCAGACAAACCTAGATCATCACACAGAAATATCCAGGACCAGTAAATCCAAGCAAAACCATGTGCTCTCTCAGAAAGAAACACGGAACAAGGAAGAAATTATTTGCTCAACTTGCTTATGGTTTTAATGAAACCAGTCATGGTTCCTCCTTTCTCTTCCATCCAGTTACATTAATTTAATTGAAAACCTTTTGTCACAGAAAATCTCTGCTTGATTTGCTTTCCTGATTGCAGATCCCTGTGTTGCTTTTCTTCTAAACAGTGATCAATCTCCATTTTGCTTGCAGCCAATTTGCAGTAGCTCTGCTCTGCCAGGACTTAACACTATTTTTCTAAACACCTTACTGGATACTATAATACCCGAGGTGACTGGAAGGTTATAATCGGGGAAAATGGTGTCTGAACAAGGTGTCTAAAGGTCATTCTTTAACTTCGCATCATCATTTCCAGATAAGACAGTTTTTATGTGCAAGAGTTTGCACCCTCTCCAAAATTCAGATTAGCCCCACATTGTGTGGGCAGATCCTTGTGGCAGTGGTATTTCCTTTTGACATTTGAGCACTTTCATCTCTCAAGGCCTCAAACCCCTGTCTAGGGAAAGAGACTGCTGGGAGGTAGGGAGGGAGGCCTCTCTTCCAGTGCAGGAGCTCCTGAAGTCCTAAATCTGCTCCAGGCTGCTTTTAGGTGCTACACCTACCCAGTAAGTATTCCAGCCTGAAACAACTTGGGGTTTAAAACTCGCAGTTCTGAAGAAGGCATCACCATGGTAAGTCAAAACAGCACAAGCAGCCCTCCCTGTGAGCAGTGCTGCTGTGTCTGCTGGGCTGTGTCCCTGCTGAACCTCAGCTTTGGTACCTTGAGTTAAAGTAGCTTTAACACCTTGCTGACACTGGTGTTTAGTTTGGCTGGGGAAACTTATGCTCAAATTATTTCTAATGCAGCCAAAGAGAGGAAATGGGCTCATTTGTGGTATTAAGGTCCATCTGGCAAATGTCCCCTCAATACCACAAGAATCAGGTATGAATAACACCAAGCTATAGGGTAATTCAGGCTTCATTTTGACCATTTGAATTGGTTATTGATGAGAGCAGTGAATGTGACATCTCACACTCTCTCAGGGCTGCTCTGGTGACACCAGGGACCTGGGACTGGGGTGTCATTTACACAGACCTGCTGCTGGACATTTTAAATACTTGTAGATGGACAGAACAAAGTTAAACAGCAGGTCCAGAATTATTCTAGTGTCTGGCTGTGGGTTGCTGAGTGCCCCAGGACACCCTGGGTTGTTCATCACCTATCCCTAAACCTTTGCTGTGGCACTTTGTGTGCCCTTCAAAGGAGACAGGGGCAGCTGGCACCAGGCTTAGCTTGCTCACCTGGGTTTTGCAGACAGGAGTGCAAAGAGGTGAGTGGGTGGTCTGGCAGCCTAGTAAATAGCCTTGTGTAAATGGCAGCTGGGAGTTTTTTTGGGAGTCATTCCATGGGCAGTGCCCCCCGAGCTCCAAGCACTGTCCTGCCAGGAGCCAGCGCTGTGCTGCTCTCAGGGCACCAGGACACCCATGGATGGGGCAGCAGGGCAGCTCCATGTGCACCAGCAGCGCCTGATGGCTGAGAGACTCCCCCTGCCTTTGCCCTTGCTCAGTTCGGGGAAAAAAATAAATTTCTGGAAACGTCTGCAATGTGAAGAGCACAGGGACCACTCTGGCTTTTAGCACATCCCAGGAGCCTTAATAAGCCACCAAAAAAGGGATCGAGAAAAAGTCATTAAGCTTTTTCTTTGTTTCCACAGCTTATTATCTACCTTCTTGACAGCCACTTTTGTGACTCAGCATAGGGCAGACAGTGCAACAAACTGCTGAAAATGCCAGAACCTCCCTGCACTGCTGCTGCTGGGTTTGCCTCAAATGCAGCCTTGCTGCACTCACCAGGGCTCCCAGTGCCTCAGAGGGGAGCAGTGACACTTCCCGCACCCCAAAACACATCTTGCCACTGCCAAGAGGCTAAACAGAAAGGTCTTTTTTCCAGTTTGATATTAATCACATTTAATTTCCAGGCTCCCTGAGACACACATTCCTCTCCAGACCCCTTCCCTGGCATGGAGGAGGATGCCTCCTCTCAGTTCTCCTGGCTCAGGAACAGAACGGTGCTGTGTTCACCTGTTCCACTGCACCCCATTTTTGGGGAAGCCAAAAGGCTGGAGAGGAGCACAGACTATAGGTCAGCACAAATAATCACCACAAGAGCAACATTTTGCAAAGAGGTCTGAAAACCTGGGAATGACAGCAGAGAGATCCAGGCTGGGAGAGCCAAGCCTGCATCTTGGGGCCAGCACACTTTGGAGCTCACAGCCCTACAAGAACATGATGATTTATAAAGGATTTTTTAAAAAAGAATATTTAAGAAGCAAAAACCACTAAGTTTTAATTCTAAAACTTAAAACAAGAAAAGGAAGGACTAAATAGTAAAGCCTGCTCTAAGCCTGCACATTTATAGCAAAGAGTAGCAATTGTTCCCATGGGATTTAATCACACAATCATTAGGAAACTCATTAGCTGATAGATTTTATTTTGGCAACTGAAGATAAGGTATCATCAGGAATTGCAACAGCATAAAAAAATTAGATAATATCAAACACCCTTTACACATATCAAATGTTCAAATACAAGCAGTTAAGAGAGTGGCTTTTGGAGGAATTTAGGCTGATCTGCCAGTAAAAACATATTTCAGAGTCTTGCTTCTCCAGAATTTTCCAGTCCTTGTCCTGTAACATTTAATCCTCTGTGGTTAATTACACCCTGATTTACTGAGATCAGAATAGATGGGACAAGAGAGAGACATGTACAAAATTATAATAATTATTCACATGAGCCTCTTTTTTAATGTAAATTGTAACTTTTTGAATGCTGGCAATAAGAGTTCTTTTCATTACCACAATTTCACTGGCTGTAATTAGTCCTGTAGGAGGATTATTACCTCTCTTATCATTAGTAAGAGAGAAAAGATAATTTGCCACAATGCTGTTGACTTCAGTGCCATTGATGGCTGTGACTGCTGGGGTCTTACTCACCCCAAGCCAAACACCACAAGCCACGAGGTCCTCCCTGCAGGACTTGCTGTGTGATGTGTTAAACAGCTAAACCTGCAGCGCCAGAGGTTACTCTGGGTTTGCTCCAGCCAGCCCCTGTCCACAGTCTATTAAATGACCCACAAATGCCAGCCAGGGTCCCACACAGCAGAGGGTGGATTTCCACACCAGGACAAGGGATTTACAGGACTGCACAACCCATAGAGTGGTGCAAGCCAGAGGGAGTTGTCTCTTTCCTGCCCCTTTCTAGCCATTATCAAAATACTTGTGTAGGGAACGTGTGTGGACCCTGGCTGGACACTGGTGCTCCACAACCAGCAGAGAGGCACAGCAGCAAGGCTGCGGGCACCGCGTCCAGCTGCGGATGCTGCATCTAGCGCTGCAGTGCCGCCACTCGTGTGGCCACCGCCGGAAACGCCACCTCCTTGGGTGGCCGGCATGCTGCCCTGGGACCCGCCACAAAGCCCTGGGATTGCCTGTCCTGCTGCCACCAAGCCCTGCCCTTGGCTCCCGCGTGTCCTGCGCTTCCTGCCCTGTGACCACCCGCCAGGACAGCTGGTGCAGGGCAGCCGCACGGCCCCGGCCCATGTGCTGCCCACTGCACAGCGAGCACAGGCAGCTCCCGGCCTGGCAAGGGATTTGCCATCTCTTTGGGTGAGCTGCGATACCAAAACAGAGCCCTTGAACAAGACCTTTGTGTGAAGATCACCTTGCCCCAGCAGCCGCTGGCATTGCCGGAGCCCCGGCACAGGGCTGCTCTGGGAATGCCAAGGCGAGAGGGGTGCAGGTCACCCCCTGCCCGGATGGTCCCGGACACGCCTTGAGGCCACGTCTCACCAGCATCGTGTGCCCGGGGCTCATTTTCAAGCACTCAGCCAACCCTTTGCTCCAGGCGTCATGAAAACCGCTTTTCTCCAGTGATCCAAGACGCATCTTACTCAGAGGGGCCCTGTGCCATCTTGTGGCTGTTGCTAAAATTGAGGGAAGCTAACTAAACCTCTTCGTATTTCACATTTGGTTTTAGGTAATTCCTAATTTTTTCTTTTTTTCTTTTTTTTTTTTTTTTTCAGAGAAGGAACCAGCTTCACCAGCAGCTGTGGTGCAAGTTCAGCCAAGTTCCCAGATGATCAAGTAGACAGGCGGTGCTGCAGCGTTGCGCCTTTCCCCCGAACAAGGTACCAAGTCCCATGGCCACAAGAAGTAGTAAGTGATGTGATTTTCCAGGTGAAATGAAACAGTCAGATCAAAGCAATTTTACACTATCAAAATGACTATTTGATATATTTCTAGTAAATGGTCTGAAACATCCCATAGCATTCTCCTGGAAGAGCTGGCAGGCCACAGCTTGGACAGGCACACTCTTGGCTGCAGTAAAAACTGTCTGGATGGACAAACCTCAAATCCTGTGTCCAGTTCTGGGCTCCTCACTCCACAGAAGACATTGAGGTGCATGTCCAGAGGAGGACAACAACGCTGGTGAAGGGTCTGCTTTCCATCCTTGTTTTTTTCTAAATGCCCTCTCTCAGGTAACTGACCTCTTGTGCTACCTGCCCAGTTACATTCTTGGTCTTCAGAAATGCTGATAAATAATAGCATCGTGCTGGACCCTGTCCATCCCTAACCCACCATATTCTTAGCAGCCCAGAGGGAAGGCAAGAAGCACCCAGCTTTCTCAAAGTACAGGGGTTTGGTTTAAAAAAATAACTTGAAGGTCATTACAGGCAGAGATATTCTGAACTGCCTCCTCCCCATAATATCCAACTGGAAAAAAGAGGGGAAAAAAAAGGGAGGGGATATCAAGCTTCATGCCTTCCTTTTCAGTACTAATTGCTCATAGCAACCAAGTTGCAAGAAATTAGAAAAATTCAATTTTTATTTGCAAACATAGAGAAAAATTCCCTTGTGAGTAGAACAGTGTGAGGGGGTCTTTTCCCCCCTAGGACAGCACATAAAACATTAAAATGCCTGACAATGCTTTCCTCACTGAGGGGTGGGATATGACTTTTACTTGGCTGGGTTGTAGAAGTGCCATAGAGATTTTAAGGAACTTTGATAAATAAACGCTGTCGGCAGCTCAAGCTTCACTTTCACTACAGGAACGTCTGGGTCAGCCCTTGCTCTGCAAGCTCTACGGCCAAGCTCATGCACACGCATCACTCAGAGCTTTAGTTCTGTGCTCAGGCGGTGGGGCACACAGCTGGCGCTGCGGTTCTGACCTGGATTTGCCGATACCCTCAGCTTTGCAGCTGTGCCCCTTGCCCCCAGCGAGCTCCCGCAGCCCGAGCCCGAGGGGTGTCCAGGGGAGCCGCAGGTCGCTGTGCCCGCACGGCTGGCGCGGGGTGCGGGCTGGGCGCTGCCCTCAGCTGGGCCGGGGTCAGCAGTGCCAGCCCGGGCGGGGGCAGCGCAGCGGGGCGGCGGTGGCGGGCGCGGGGCGGAGCGCGGCAGGCGCGGACCCCGCGCGGCTTCCCCGCGGTGTGGGAGCGCCGGCGGCGAGGGGATGCCGGCGGCCGGCGCCGCTGCCGCCTGCGGGGATGCTCGGGACGAGGCGGGCCGGTGCCTGAGCCCCGCGGGGCGGCTGGCGGCCGCCGTGTGCCTGGGCGCCGTGGGCAGCCTGGGCTTCTGCAGCAACCTGCTGGTGCTGCTGCTCTTCTGGCGCTTCCCGGCGCTGCGCTCCCCCATCAACCTCCTGCTGCTCAACATCGCGCTCAGCGACCTGCTGGGCTGTGCCCTGGGCACCCCGCTCGGGCTGGCCGCTGGGACCTCCGCCGCTCCGGGGGCTGCCTGCGCCTGGCACGGCTTCGCCACCGCCCTCTGCGGTGAGTGGGACCCGACCGGGCCGGGGGCGGCCGGGAACCGGGGGGTGCGGGGGCTGCACCCGCGGAGCGGAGAGCACGGCTGTGCCGGCCGAGAGGGGACGGGATGGGGACAGCTCCGGAGAAGGGATGGAACAGTCCCTGCAGCTCCGGGGAGGGAGGGGAGGGGAGGGGAGGGGACGGGACGGGACGGGACGGGACGGGACGGGACGGGACGGGACGGGACGGGGAGGGGAGGGACAGGACAGCTCCTGCAGCTCCGGGGAGGGCAGGGGAGGGGACGGGCTAGCCCCTGCCGAGGCTGGGGAGCCCCACACGGACAGGTGCGGTGGGAGCGTGTCCGGGTGCTTGCAGGCGGAGAGCGGCGGGTGCGATGGGGCTCGGGCTGTGCGTGGGGAGCGGGACACCGGGCACGCCAAGAACACGGGGCTGGGCTGAAACTTTGTCAGCTTCAGTGGTTGTTTTTCTAAAAAGCCCCAAAGTCCCCAAGCAGCGTGAAGTGTGAGTCCTCATTCAGGCTCCAAAGCGTTTTTCCAGCAGCTACGGAAGAGCTCCACAAACTTTAAAGGATGAAAAGGGAGCATAGATTCTTAGCATCTCTTATGTTAGAGAAGACCGTCAAGACCATCGAGTTCAGTTATTGACCCAGCACTGCCAGGCCTGCCACTAAACCCTCTCCCTGAGTGCCACATCTCAGCACGGGCAGCTCTGAGCCTCCACAGCCGCGATTTCTTGGAAATCTGGTGGCTTCCAGCCTTGACGCCAGATCCCGCTGCAGGAGTGGGCAGCACTGGGCAGGACAGGCCAGCAGAAAAGAGCAGCCCTGTGTACCTCTGCCTTCACCTGCCAGCCAGGCACACAGAGGGAGAGCCCCGGTGCAGTGGAGGCGGCAGGGGCTGTGGGGACAGCAGGTACAATATATACCATGTTATACAAAACAGAGTCTCATGTTTTCAAGCTTTCCAGTGCTGATAATCTCTCCCAGCCTGCTGTACCACTGCAGACACTGGCACACATCGGTGGGGCTCTCCCCCACATAGTACTCTGATGGACCAGAGGATTTACCAGCAGAGCATCACTCTGCCCATCAATCCAGACCTAAACAATCGAGGAACACAGCTTAGCCTGGCATCCAGGCTTCACACAGCTGCTTTATGAGACACATTGCTTATGCACACTCTAAAGATATATTTGCAGCAGCTGCAGTTTGGATGTTTGCTGCCATTTCTCTCCCTCATAAAGTTATACAGGGCAACAAGCCAGCTTTGTGCATGTAAAACCTTTACTTGTCATGGGAAATTTAACAGGAGTATGTCAGCATCCAGCAATATTCCCTTGTACCTGCCAGCATCGCTTCCAGAATGCAGCCTGGGAGGTGTGTGTGAAGGGAAATTGCAAACTCCTATATCAGCATTAGAAATTACCTCCCTTCCAGCATTTCTGCATGCAAAAGAAGTCTTTGATTTGTTGCTGGTGATTTTATTACTCCATTTGTGTCCATTGACAGTACCCCAATTGCAGGAGACCCATAACTGTCTCTGCAAGGGCTCATGAACTTGTTGCCCCCCTGAGGTGGCATGCTGGGGCATTTGCTGGCACAGGGGGCTTCAGGACATGGGTTTAATCTACAGCTCTGCATTCTGCACAGCATTAAATCCTTATGAAAACTCTGTGGGGCTGAACTTCCCCAGGAACGGTTCACAAGGCTGCACTTTGGAGCTGACAGAGGAACACCAGATAAGCTCCACACTTTGGGCAAATCTAGGTATTAAATCTCTAATTTTACATGTGCAGCAAGAACCAAATCTGATGGAGCAGCCATGATTTTGCTGCAGGTCACAGAAAGACATGTATCCATTCAGATAGATGTGCTTAATCATTGATCAGCATTTGTAACAGGCTGGCTTTGGCTGGACACACGTTTAAACACCCCCAGATTTTGGTGAGAGGGATCAGGCTCTCAGCACCTCTTGCTCTTAGGGGGATACCTCCAACCCCAGTCTTTGCCCACTGAGTTTCCAAAGCCATTCCATTGCCATCAGTCTCATCCAGAGCTTGAAATATTGCTCTGGGAGGTAGAGCAAAGCCTTCATTGATTCCTTTTTGCTGACACAAAGGTCTGGTGTGATACAGGCATCATCTCGCTCATCTCCCTGGCTGTGCTTTCATATGAGCGTTACTGCACCATGACAAGAACAACAGAGGCTGACACCACAAACTACAGGAAAACATGGACAGGCATCATCCTGTCCTGGACATACTCCTTGCTCTGGACTGTTCCCCCACTCTTGGGCTGGAGCAGCTATGGGCCAGAAGGACCAGGGATAACCTGCTCTGTGAACTGGCATTCCAAGGATGCCAACAACGCGTCCTACATCGTCTGTCTTTTCATCTTTTGCCTCGTAATCCCCTTTGCCATCATTGTTTATTCCTATGGGAAGCTGCTCTGTGCTGTAAGGCAGGTAAGTCGATTCCTCAGCTGCCTTTTGACTGTGACTCCAAACCAAGCAGAAGCCAATGATCCTCATTTCCCACCTTTATAACTCCGTTGCTGTCAGATATGCTGCCACCCCTGAACCTTCCTGTCCTGTGACTCTCCTGGTGATAGGCTCCAGTCTGCCGGGGCTTTAAAAGTCACAATCAAGTGTGTGCAGTTTGCCAGATACTTCAAAATACCCCTAATTAAAACTAGGAAAGATTTACCTACCTTGATGAGACTGGTCCTAGGATTTAAATCTGCAGGAACACTATGAGCATTATCAGCAGGTCCAGCAGCTGCATGGTCAGTGGAGGGTGTGGGAGTTGTGATTTCTGAAATCAGTGCTTCTCCTCTGAAAGCATAAAAGTGAACCCTGCAAAAAAAGGCTGCTAAGAAAATAGTCATATATGACCCAGCTGCTGGCAGGATCAGGCAAAGCAGGAAGAAATAACTTTGCAAATACAAACTGTAAGACAGTGCCATGACATGAAGAGCTAACCCTGGACACAAAGCAAAGCCAGTCCATAAATGACCATGAGCTTTTTTCCCAAGATGAGGAATATTAGCTTTTAATATTGGTACACCAGTGAATATTTGCTACTGAACAGCATCAGGGCAGCACTGTCAGGCAGCTGGAAATTACTCCGCAGAGGTTTTTCCTTTCTTGTGAATAAGATCTGGCTTTAGCCATGAGTCCTGGGGAATGATGGAGCAGCACTGCCTGCTCATGGCCCAGTGATGCTGGGAGAGACCCAGGAGTGTGGCAGCCCCTCTCTGGGGACCAGTTTGTGGACAGGCAAGGACTCTCCCAGCACAAAGGGATCATTCACCCCTTAAGGAGCTCCACGCTGGGCCCCTGCACCCTGGGGACCCTCCCCAGGCTGGGCTCCAGCAATCTCAGTGCTACCAGACCTGTCCTGGGCTCACCTCATGCAGCAGCTGCCTAAAAGATAAGAGGGAATTAGATAAAGAGCACTCTATGAGCCCCATTTGCAGACGTAAACATTTAATTTAAGCTTATTACTGCTCAGGGACTTTGGGCAGAAGTAAATCAAATCAGTGGAGATGTTTAAATGAATACTCATACTCCCCCAGCCCATTGTCTTGTTACAAACACCTTTTGTTCCCCGTGAAAGCCAGCTCAGTCCTCTTTGGTCGCCCTTTGCTGGGAGCAGCTGCTGCTCCTGCATCAGCATGGACCAGTCTCCTGAGTGCAGGCAGGGGCTGGCTTTCATAGGGCTTCAGCGGTTTTCCATCTTCTGAAGCTAAAAATACTGTTTTAGAGGTGCTGCTTGTTGCAAGGTGTTCACAGCAGCTGGGGCTGGAGCAGGTCCTGCCTGCAGGAGAGGCTCTTCCTGTCCAAAAATCAAGAAATTCTGCTTCCCTGTCAAAGGTTGTGCTGTCCAGAGTCAGTGATGCTCACAGCTTGGACAAGCTCTCCTGGCTCTGCCCTCTGCAGTGCCAACAGAACCTTTATTTCCGCTGGAGTTGCACTGGGAGGGAACACTGAAGGGTGTAAGTTTTTATATTAAATGCTCTTCCCACTGAGGCAGGATCACATAAAAAGCTACTTTGGGGTTTAGGAGAGCTGTCTATCTTCAGGACAGCTGTGGACAGGGTGAGTTGCACCAGCAGTTCAGGCAGCAGCAGAGCTCAGCAGCTTTAGCAAAACCCTCTGTAAACGCAGAGAGCAATGGGATGCCTTCAGTGATGTGAACTGCTCCTCCAGGGACCACAGTGGCATGGGAAGGGGACAGGGTGGTGACAGGGCTGTTGCCTTTCCTGTCAGATGGCAGAATATTCTGAAGGTCAGGAGCTGCCTTTCCTGGGCTCTCTGGTCCTGCAAGAACCCCATAACAGGGGAAAATAATATGAAAATTATTCTCTGTCTGCATCTGGATTATCTTTCCACAAAGGGGGATTTTCCATGAAGAGGGAAAGTCAAACCTGGATGGTCCTGTGGATGCATCTGGACTCATTTGGGAAGCCAGGAGGGAGGGGAGGTGCAGGGGCAGGAGGCCTGTCGCTGTTGAGCGGCTAGCTGAGGAATGACCCAAGTTCTCAGACAAGGAAAGAGAGGAGAAGAGAACTTTATTGTTTTGAATTCCATATATATAGAGTTTACAGAGGTGCCCCAGATTGGTCAGCCCGAGACCTCCCCCCTAGGCTCAATTGGCCAAGCCCGAACTGACCCAATCCGGAGAAATTGTTTGCAAAACATCCAAACTTCATCTTGTTTATGAAATATAGCAAAATGTTCCCACGGGAAGGACCTGTGCTAGCCACAGAGGCCCAGAGCCTTTCTCCTGCCTTGTGCCCTGGCTGCTCCCCATTCCCAGCCCCAGTGCCCTTTCCCGACCCAGGCTGCTCCTGGCTGGTTTTGCTGCTGCCCAGGATCCCCCATGGCAGCAAGGTGCAGAAGCAGCAAAATCCCTGCTGTGTGTAAGAGAGAAAAAAAATGAACAAAATAAGCTTCACATGCCAGCTTAATATTTAAGGAATCAAACAGACATTTGTGCTTTTAGTGGATCCCAAATTATAGACAACACTCTGTAAGCCTTTAATCATGCTTTCAGCTCCTGCCATGAATAGTTCCCCATAACTGAGATTATCTGCACCACTTACAGGAGTAAACTGTACTGGGAGATCAGGGTGTTTGCTTTCAGCCAGGCATGAAAAATTGTATCCTTTCGCTTGACATTTGTATTTTCATGCTCTGATTTCTGACCTGATTGTCATCACAGGAGATATGCAGGGATGCTTAAACTCATGGAAATCGGTCCAGGCTCCCATTCCCATTGTATTGCTTCAAGGTCACCGTTTCCTTAAACTTTAAGAAAATTGTCACCACTAAGAGAGGATTTATTCTCCCTCCCATGTCTTGTTTCAGGCTGGCAGGGAATGGCCAGAAGGAAGGTTTGCTCTGAGCCATTTAAAATGAATACCACAGGAGCTGGGATGTATTACAGTACATTGTTGACAATAAATCTGAATTCTGAAAACAACTGTTAGAACATGAGAGCTATCTAGGTTTCCAAACACACTGAGCTTTAGTCTTAATTATCTCATTTCTGAGAAGTCTTGTCCTGTGTTTCAGCAGCGTGCACAGACCAAGGTGTGAGTTGTAGACATGCCCAGTACAGACCTGCCTGGGTAAACCGCCTGCTCAAACGTGATCTGCACCCCAAATTCTGCCTGGAAATAGCCAGGTCACTGAAAGCAGCACACAGGCAATGATTGCCCATTGCATCCATGAATCCTGCAGGAGACAACCATGCTGCTACCAGGTTTTGGAACAGCTGTAGTCAGCACATGCAACCTTAAAAATGCTCACTGGAAACAGATAAATCATTCTGTGAGCACAGGGGTTAGAAAGTCATTAGTTAGAGTCATTGACAAGCTTGGCTGGGTCCTCTCACATGACTTGTCAGAATGCAAATATAATCAATTCCAGCTATTGTGTCACTATATTACAGTGTGGTCGGGGATTTTTTTCCTTAATTCACAGACAAGCTACTCTCCTATTATCTCCTTGACAAATGGATCTGAGGGCCTGCCTTCAAATTATTGACCTAGTAGATTAGTGCGAGGCTCAATATTCTGCTTTTCTGCACATCCTCCTGCCCTGGGTTGAGTCATATCAGTGTAAATCTACCTTAAGCAGTAATCACAGGCAAGCCAGGAAAAGCCAACACCTTGGCATGGTTTCCACCAGCCCTCTGCCCCTTGGCCCCTTCAGTATTATGGAAAGGGGGAAAAAAGTGCAGCAAGGAGGCATTTGATGTGTTACGTGGTAATTTCATTATTTTAAGTCCAACAGTTCCTAATGCTGGGGCAATAGCTTCATATAGCTTAGGCAGAGGAAACAGGGGGAAAACAGCACTGTTTTCCAGCAATTCCCTTCCACTGGCAGGAAGGGGAAAGGGTGATTCCTCTGGTCCTTCAGCATTAATCTGGACAGTATAAATGCTGCTGCAGTGCTTAGCCACAATAGCCTGAGACTGAACTGGGCTTGTGAGACAAACACATTCCCAAAGGCAGGAATCATGACAGCTTAAGCACTGGAACACTTCAGACACCGGGGAAGAGAAAATCAGTCCTTGAGAAAGCTGAGGCTAGGAGAGCTGCAGGAACCGTGCAGGTCAGTGATGGAAGAGGGCAATCACCCTCAGAAAAGGGATCGATCCACCCACGCACAGGAGAACCGAAGAATTGGCTTTCTTCACTTCAACTGACTCCAGTCCCGGCGCGAATGCAGCTGTGGGATGTTCCTGTATTTCCCCACTCGGACGGCAGCAGGAGCTGTGTCCATTCGAGATGCTCGGCTCGTTCATCCCTCGAGCTCTCGCGTTCAGCTGGTCTCTGCTGCAGGTTCTCCTTCCCGCAGCTGCAGCAAGGGCTCTGTGCTCCCTCAGCGCCGGCAGCCGTGGGCAGTGGAAGGTCTGACACCTGTGTGAGTACAGAGAAGCTGTGCAAGGAGGGTCACAGCCCAGCTGCTGGCTCTGGAGCAACGGGAAACACTTCTCCCTCTCTGGGATACTGTGATTCCCTGGATTTGCTCAAAGAGCAGAACAAGGACTGTCCTCATCTCCTCCAAAGAGTTGGGGGGAATACCTCGTGCTGCCTGTGCCATGGGGATTTGTCCAACAGCAGTCACCGACCTGATGAACACATTAAGGAGTTTTCTCGTTGAAAAAAGCAGCCGTGAAAAAAAAGTGACTTTTTTTTTTTTCCTCCTGAAGCACAAATATTTTTCCACAGGTGCTTCTAAATCTCCGAAGTGCCCAAGCAGGTGCAGTGAGGGAAGCAGAGCCTTGCAGAGCATCTCCCTCAGGACAGCAGGGAGCAGCCGTGTCCCGCGGGCTGAGCTCTGCTGCCCTCGTGCCCAGGGAACACATTCCCTCCTCCACGGCTCCTCCTGCTGCTCTGCTGGGCATCACAGACAACATCTGAGAAGAACTCCACTCTCATCACCGTCGTTACTGATTAAAGAATCTATGCAAGGTGCAGAAGGAAGGGAGCCAAACCAGAGTGAAGATCACTGATGCTGAGATGTTTAAATAACCATTCTCACTGACAGATGGGCTGGGCATGTTCATAACTCCAAAGGACATCCCTGCACAGTAAGCCCCCAAGCCTGAAAGCACCCTGGCTGTGGAACAGAGAACTCAGAACTCACATTTAGAACCCAGGAACCTCCCAGCAGCACTGTATTGTGCCCCCACTTGGTACTCCAGCCTTTGCAAACAACAACCAGGATGAATTATTTTAATATTCTGGTATTTGAAATTAAAAATTAACCCCCTTTAGTGATTACAAGGCCTCTTCTTACAACCCTCTATAGGGGTGTAACAGCAAGTGAGGAACTGAATTTAGATTTAAATTTGTTCTTAAATCATGTGGTCCACACCTGTGAGGGCAGAGGTGGGTGTGAGAGGATGCTGTGAGCACTTCAGAGGATGTCTGAGCTTAGAGCTCCTCCCTTGCACAGCAAAAGGCCCTAACTATAACTCCTCTAGCACCTTCCAAGCCCTCTCAGAAAGGAGAAGAATCACTACAGCAGAGGTGAAAGACATCAGCACAGCAAAAGGAAATGGATTTCTTCTCTCTCTCCTCTCACCTCCCTATGAGCTTTGGCAGAGGTCTGTGTTAATATTGGAAACAGCAGCTTCCAGAGAGCCATCAATAATGGATGGTCCCTGCCTGGGCTGTGTGATCCCCTGCCAGCAGGACACAGCCTGAGACCACCTTCCTTTGCTTATAGACAGCGTTAAGTGCTTTTAGCCAAATTTCCACAGTGTCATTCTTGTTAATACACTTACCACAGGAGATTTTCCAGAGCCTTCATTCACAGGAAAAGATGATTTGCAGAGGCAAATCTTCACCCATGTCACAGTGCTGGGCAGCACCAGGAGCACAGCCTGAGGGTCAGGAGTTTTGTTTGGACCCACCAAACTAGTGGGTGTCCCCTCTGTATGAACAGGCAAACTTGGGATATTTTGTGGAGACCCAACTCATCAAGGTCCATAAACATACACTGTCTGTAGGGTTGGAGCTGATGCATAAGCATTAGTGGGATTGGGAGCACAAGGCATTTTGTATATCATGAATTGTCACATCTGTCACCTGGTTCCCCTCCCCATAGCACAGCCAGGGGAGGTGGAAGTCTCCACAGCACTCCAAAAGCAAGGAGATGCTCAAGGCAACCCAAACTGTGTGTCAATAACTGAGGGAAAAAAGGGTAAAATAACACAGGAAAAAGGCAGAGAAAGAGGAAATGCTTGACTGAAAAAATCGATAATTTATGTGGACTGTTATCAAGCTTCAGTGATAGAAATGTGTTCATCTGTCTCAGGATTTCTTTGCCTTTTCACATGTCCTCAGAAGAGAGGGAGCCACCTCTCAGCTGTGCAGGTCACAGAAATCTGCTCCTGAGTCCCTGCTTGGGGAAGAAGTGGGCACAGGGCCGTGCAGGGGAGCCCAGAAACCCTGAGCAGGGAAAGCAGAGCACCTCTTAAATGAAACCAAACTCCAGGCTCAGCTCCCTCAGGCTACACCTCTTCTGCAAAAGAAGGATGGAATTCTGGTTGAAATAATTTAGCAGTTGGAGGCAAAAGCAATTTATTACAGATGTTTTATTCCTTCCTGTGCATGAGGTGTTCCATTATCCATAAAAATACATTTAGTCCCAGGCAAGAAACCAAGAATCAGGAATGCTGTGGTTATGGAAGAAAGGTGCAACTGCTACTGCAAGGCTCTCCACAGCCTGCAGACACGCTCGTTTCTGCCCTGGAAATCCTGAGGAAGGATTCCCAGCCTTGAGAATAATTGTGGGCTTTTGCCTTTGGAACTAATACCCACTATTTTAAATCAGTTTCCATCTCCACTCTCCAGCACCAGCTCAGCTTTTCTGTGTGTGCAGCTGGAGCTGGCAGAGCCCCCCAGTTCCAGCCAAGGCAGAGCAGGAAGTTCTGCTGCCCTTGCAGAGAAAGGTGCTGCATTTTCTGTGACTTTCAGAGGACTGATAAACCTTTTCATTTCATATCTTTACAAAAAATCACTCCCACCTCACACTCCCCCTTCTCCCCCTTCCCCCCAAACATGCAGAAATACACATATTTATAAAAATCAGAGGGGCTTCTAATTGTCCTCTTTCATATGGGAGGGACCTGGGCCCCAAGCAGTCACAATGAGGCTTATTTGGTGTTGCACAAAGCGCACCACAAAAGGGCTGTCTATCACTCAGACAAAGGAATATATAGGTTTTGGCATCAATGATAAAGCTAAGCCTCACGATATGCCAATTTCCCAGATGTAGTGCAGGTAATCAGCATGCTGGCAATCTGGGAGGCAGAAGTTTCCAAGTGACCGACCAGCAGTGAATCTGCTTTTTGCCTTGTGTCATTTTGAGTCCTGTCTCCAACTCTGCTCATCCCCATCTCCCCCTGTGCTGCCCTGCAGACAGACCTGCTGGGCTGGAGGCTGTTTCATCAGTGTAAAATCTGTTTTGTTGGGTAAAAGTCCCAGGTCTGTCAGGAGCAGAGCTCTCCTCTCACGGACAAGCATTAAAACAGACATGTAACAGAGTTGGCAACTTGCTTTCCCCATTTTCATTTTCATGGCAAGGCACTGAATGGATGGGATTTTTGGGAAAGGCAATGCTTCACTGTGAATGCAGGTAACAGGTTTCTAGCTTGTATGATTCTACTGACAGGCTTTTAAGCATAATTCAAAGGCTTGGGAGGGATAGAACAAACCTCCTTAAAAGTAAAACCTAACTTGTTCTTGCAGCACTTCTGTATAGGAGCATCAGCCATTTATTTCCTTTCTACGCAAAACTTTTAAAAATTATTATTAAGACAGATCATGAAATACTGTTAAACCAGCACTGAATGACTGTCCACTGTTTCAGAACCTCAAGGAAATTTTCAATAATCATAGAATAATTGTTGGATCTGTAAGGACCTTAAAGATCATCTAATCCCAACCCCCAAGGGTCGAGGGTTTCCCCTGAAGGGTCCAACTTAGCTACCTACATTTATTAATTCTTAGAAGCAGGGCATGTGCTGATGTGCAGGGACCACCAGGAATTCCCACGTCCTTTTCAGAAGAAATTGGATTGACCTTCAATGCACAGGCTATGCAATTTAATTGCAACTCCACTAGGTTAGGGTCTGGTTCTCCTGTACATATTCACACAACCACAGCCATGAATTCTCCAGGGCAGAGCATAACTGAGTAGATCTGATTTCCCAGCTCTTGGGCTCTTTCTGATGAATGGACAGTGATGCCTGAAGGTGTTCAGCTGCTGCCACAGCCCAGGAGTGCCTGTGCTGCCCCATTTGTCTCTGCTTTGCTCACATAAGCCAGGGGCTCAGCTGGTGTGCTCAGACCAGCATATACAGTTTGGTTGAGTTTTTTTCCCCTAAATCTCCCCTTTTTCCAACGTTTCTCAAGGATCATCCATCTAGTCTCATGACTGTTGTTGTCAGTTCTCCAAGCTCTAAATAGTATGGTGGTTTCACAAAAAGACATGAGAAAACATAGTCAGTCACTTAGCTGAGATTCTCAGATAAACCTGAAGAGCTAGGAATTCTTCACAGTGGGATCTTCATGGCTGAACCTCCCAGGTGGCCATGGGTAGACTCAGCTGTGCCCTCCAGGCCTGGATGTCACCGAGCAATTTCCATATCCAGTGCTGAAAACACGTATTTTACTTTCCTAGGAAAGTGATGACTCTCTTATTTCTGCACAATGTCAGCAATATCAACCAGGAATCTGCTGTGTCTGCAGTGACCTCTGTTTAAACCTGTCCTTATTGTTTGTTGCATTAGTCACTCATACACGTGCTTCTGACATCCAATGCCACACCACACAAACACTATTTGTGACCATGTCTGCACCTAAACTGGGAGGATGGTTGTGTAAGTTCCCAGTTATGGTCAGTGAATTTAAAAAAAAAGGTGAATTAAGCACTTGTGCAGGCTGAATCACCACCGTGAGGTGCTTCTCAGCACAGTGACTGTCCTTCTCCTGTGTTCATGGTCACCTCCACCATGGCACCTGTCTAACAGCAGAGGATAACATATAGCACAGGCACATCAAGGGTTTAGCCTGTCCCTGGCAGAGGCAAACAGGCAGCACAACAAACTCCTGCTGCATCCAGCAAGCCCTGGAAGTCATGGCTTGCACCGAGAGTGCATATTCCACAGAAATGCCTCAATAATGGGGGGGATTAAATGCTGCCCTGGTCACAGTGTTTGGAATCTTTGTGACTGAGCTGCAGTGCAGTTTTACTGGAAAGGGCACAGCAGAGTGCTCCGGTGAGCTCAGGGATGAAAAGGACAGCTTACGTGCAGAGTGAGTGCACAGAACATTTCCAGTGCATTAAGCTTGCTCCTGCTCGCCTCAGTGGCCATGGAATGTGGCTCCAGCCCACGGGGAACCATCTCTTCAGCCCCCACAGCAGTTCCCAACATCACTGCACACCTATGGCAGGGCCTGGGTGCTGAGCAGAGCCCAGGAAAAATGGGGTCAGAGCTGTGACTGGGTGTGGTGGGTGAGGGTAGATGTGCCCAGCTGTTCCTGATGCTTTCCTTAAGCTTCCCATGGGAAAAGCAACATCCATGGGAAGCACAAAAAATCCTTGTGACAGCAAGATGGGACGAGGGCTTCCAGCTCTCATCCTGCTAAGTCAGTACACTGGGCCACACATGCAACATATGGAAGGCGTGATACAGAGGCAAAAGAACTTTTAGGAAACTGAGAAGATCATTTTAGAAGAAACAGAGACTAGATTTCCATCAAAGAAAATATAAAGCTATAAAAGCACATTTTTCAAGGCTGTTTTCTCTACCAAACCTCCAGAAATAGTGAGATTTTTAAAACTAATTTTTTGCACAGCAGATTGAAGTTTAGATTTTTGACCAAAGTAGAAGCAATGGACACTGTGCAGCAGCTCAGTGCACTGCCAGGGTACCCCTGTGCCAAACTACTGCAGTGGCATTTCTGCTGTTAACCCTAAGCCAGGAACAGCCTGGGCTGGCTTTCCAACCTCCATGGGCCAGACTTGTGCTCTTACCTTTCCTGGAAGTAATCAAGACAAAATTAAACTAAAAGCCCACAGCACCACTCATCAGCATCATTTTTACCCAGCTCTTTGCCTTGCCCACCTCCAGAAGGTGATCTGATGCCAAGTCTGGGTACAGCCCACAGTTAGATGCTATAGCCAAGTCACCATCTGCTGATTATGTGCAGCAATATTTCAAGGTTGCTGAGTTTGTTTAGCTTTGCAAAAGTTTTCTGAATGTGCATCAAATATGAATATCTCAGGTTCCCTTGACTGACCAGGGAAGCCTTGTAATTGAAAGCAAAAATGCTTCAGAAGTGGGAGGATATTCAAACTTTCTGGCCTCATAGGATGAAAATAATACTTTCCTGCTGCTGGTAAGGAAATTGAAATCTTTCCTTGCTTACCCGTGAAGCCATTCCCTGGCATCAGCAGTCTGAAAACTGCAAGCTTTTTTTTTTTTTTTTTTTTGAGGAACAGATAAAATACTTCAAAAGTCAAAAGGGCAGTACCAGGTAGGGTTTGCCTGAGCAGGGAGCACTGCACAGGTAGAACAGACAGCAGCAGAAGCCCCCACTGCCTTTATGCTCAAGCCAGTGGCCAAAAGCAGCTGCAACCCTGCATCAGGACATGCAGAAAGATGTGGAGAGCAAGCATTCCACAGCTCCCTGGGACCCCAGCCCTGCTCAAGGTTATTACATGGGAAATCCCTCCAGAGTTCTCCTTCCATGCCCAGCCCCAGACCAGCCTGATTTGGATCTAGAAAACATCCGGAGACCATTTGTCCTCTCTGACCTTAGCTGAAGGAAGAGGTTGTTTGGTTTCCTTTTCTAAAGTTGATAGAAATCAACAGAAGTAAAAAGAGCTTTTGGTTTTCCTCAAGGTGCTCCACATGCAAGCCATCACCCACCCCAGGTGTCTCCTGGCATTGGGGGGTGGACAGAAGGATCTCAGGAAGTCACAAAGAAATTGGGATTTGTGTGGGGATACAGAACCCTGGCAGCTGGTGCTGATGCCTTTTGGTGCCTCTTGTCAGGAGCCTTAAAAACCAAGCACACACAATGCAAAATGCAACCCCTCTTTCGTCTCCATCCCTGTTTGCACCCCAGTCCAGCTGTTTTGACTTCATCACACGGCTTGAGCATCTGGTGAAGTTTTATACCAAGGTGTGGCAGACTCAAAAAATCCACATATGGGGAAAGTGCCATACAAAATTCATACCAACTTTGTGAAATATAATATAAGAAGATAAATGTGTCTGTCTGTGAATAAATCTGAGCTACTGATGCCTGTGGGTGGCTCTGAGTGAAATATTCACTGCTCACTAATGGAAATATTTTGATTAACAACTTTTTTTGCCTAGTAGCAAATGCCATTTTTTTCCCCATTTTTAAATCACAGACAAGTGTCATAAAAGATTTCATTTGCACATTAACAAGATATTTATAAAGTACTTTGTATTTGAGTTCCCTCAGCAGGCAATTACAGATATACTCTGTTTTTTGAACAGTTTTGGTTAGGCTTTTTAATTAGCCTCAAGGTGACTTCCAGCACTCAAACACATCCCGATGGATTCCCCATAAAACTGCTAGCAATAATTAGTTCCTCGTGCTTACTGCAGCACTTCTCAGTGCAGGCATTACACAGCAGTCACTGAAAGGTCTGCACTTCAAAACACACTGAAAACCAGGAAACAAGGGTGAGGCACAGGCTAGCAGTGTTTACATACAGTGTGATTTACTTACAAGTGCATGTGAGCCCCAAGTCCAGAGAAGCAGCCTGCTGTAAATCACTTGAATTCAAGTGCTGACTTTTCCCATGGATTCAGGGAAGGAAGTTCTCTCTGCCCCCTGTTCTTCCTATTCTCGCCTGCCCCTGTGCCTGTGGCTACAGGGATTCCATCCTTGGCCGGGGGATCACTCCTGGCAGGACTCTGGGAGCACTGGGACCAGCTGTCCTCTGGTCAGAGCAGGGCACATTCCTTCTCCTTGCCTCCTGCCCACGATACTCCTGCTAAAAGCTGGGATTTGGAGTCAGATGGAGATGAGGAACACTTTCGTTGGTGCTATTCCAGCAGTTAGGGACACACTTGGAGTGCACAACACACCCTCCTCTGCAGCCAGAACAGCTCAGGTGACACTGCCAGCCCTGCCCTTAGTGCAGCCACCCCAGCAGCTCCCAGGCACCTGTCCCCTCAGTGCAAGCAGTGCTAATGCCTTCCTTGTGCCTCTGTCCCACGCAGGTGAGCAGCATCCACAAGGGGCCAGGCCGGGCCCGGGAGCAGCGCATCCTGGTCATGGTGGTGGTGATGGTGGCTTGCTTCCTCCTCTGCTGGCTGCCCTATGCGGCTGTGGCACTCCTGGCTACCTTTGGGAGGCCTGGCCTCATCAGCCCTGCAGCCAGCATCATCCCAGCCATCCTGGCCAAGAGCAGCACAGTCTACAACCCCATCATCTATGTATTTCTGAACAAACAGGTATGTGAAATGCTCTCCTTTGATCATTTAGATTCAGTGTGCGCAAGGAGTAAAGAAACAGCGAGGGGAGGTAATGAGATCACTCAAATCCATGAGAGGGTGGTGCTGAAAAAGGGCTCCAAGGACCAAATTTATTGGACAAATCTGCACTTTTGGAAGCTGGATGACCAACTCCCCACTTGTGCATGTAGCAAATGATAGGTCCTTCCTTTCCATTGCACAGTTTGACAAACAGCAAGTTAAATGCGAAAGAGGAGAAATCTGTTCTGGCAAGAGTGAAAGCACCAGAAACTGTCTGAGGTGACTCAGATTTGTGAAGTCTTGTAAGGATGTGAGCCCTGGCTGCCCTACGCTGAGCCCCAGCACAGCACATTGCCCACACTAACTCCTCTTCTTCACAACACCAACTCTCATCTCCCCATTTTACACTTTTAACCCCTGAAATCCTTCAGTCACTCTTCGGTCCTGCTCTCCCCTCCTAAGAGCTGGTGGGAGCCATGACCAGTGAGGATCTGTCTGAAAGCACTGCCAGAGGAGCTGGCCCTGGAGCAGGGGACAACAAAGAGACAGGAGCTGGGGAGCCCCTTGTACAGGGATGGAGAATAAAGTGAAGAGATCTAGAGAGAAAAACAGAGAACATCAGAGCTCTTCCAGTTCCTCAGCCAGGTCCAGCTCCATCAGCCCACTCAGGCACATTTCACTGATCTTTGCATTGCTGGGATTATAGCAGAGGGATCCTTTGTTTCTCCCAGTCCAGCAAATTCTCCACTTGAAATGATTTTTGGAAGCTGTTAGGAACCACAGAGAGTAAACTGCTCACTCTCTCTTGAAAACAAATGATTATGGTAAAAGATTGATTTGAGTCTGGCTGTAGCTGTGGGTGTTTTTAATGGGTCATGAGAAATTCCCAGGGAGTGGAAGTTTCCATGACACCATCCATCATCTCCACACCATCCATCAGCTCCACTCACTGTCACAAACAGCTCAGGGGGGAGCAGTGCCTTCTCTGCTCATGCTCAGCCACCTGCAGAATTCCCTGACATCTTTTCTGTGGTAGAAGCACTTCTTTCCCTTTTCCTTTATTATTTAGCTTTTAATTAAATTCTCTCATTAAACTGCCTGGAACATTGGAGAGTTGTTGCCATCCCTTACCAGGGGAAAAGCCCCAAGCACACCAACACCTGAAAGGTAACTCTGACTCACTTCAAACACGTGCAGCCCTGGTTAAATCCAGAGAGGCAGTTCAAAAATCACAGGCTAGTCTTAACATCTGCATGGGATAAAAAGAGAATCTTGAAACAACAGAGATGGTGCAGAGGACTTTTCTACAGACAATTCTTAATTATTCTTTTTACTAAATAACCTGCTGAGAGGCAGCAGCTAGATACAAATTAAACTGGGTTTATCCATATCAAACTCCTTAAGCTCACTATAAATGTTGACTATTAGTGCTCCATACACACTTCATTTTGTTTGTGGAGAGTTTTTTTGGTGCCTTTGGTTTCGGATTTTTTAAAAATTCCACTTGGTTTCCATTGCTCAGTTAGTATTTTAGCAGCAATCAGTGCTCAGGGTTCTGCACTCAGTACAGAGCAACAAGTCAATACTCTGGGTTTCTCTACACTCAGGAGAGAAGGCAGCAGAAACACCTCAGAGCAGAAGACGCTGCACCCATGGCTGCTGCCACCCAGAAGTGCCAGGCAGGTGAAAGCAGGAGGTGCTGGTCATCCAAAAAAACCACATTTGACACAGACAGATTTCTTGAGGCTATGGAAATCTATAGGAGATGCCTTGACAACTCACACAGATGAAACTTACCTCTAATTCTGGTCTATTTCTGAAACAATTCTATGTCCAGGCTCCCCCGCTACTTTGGTAAATGCTCAGAAATCTCTAATCAGGCCAGATAAAATCCGAGAACAGGCCAGATAAAATAACATTACCGTGGAGGAAATGCATCCAGGCAAGGACTAGGTGAAGGTTAAACAGATTGAAGAGACTCTCAAGCTGTAACAGAAATTTACTGGGGATTAAGTGACTACAGAAAGATGCCTGGGAAGAGCCATGTGAGCTTGACCATGAGGGGAGGGGGCAAAGCAAAAGCTAGAAAATGGACAGTACGCCCCAAAAGTTTTGAAGCTGCTTAATATTTCAATGCTCAATGGTGAGAGGCTGATGAAAAGATTATGATTGTTTTTATTATAAAGTAAGTTTTTGATCCTGAGAAAATTCAGTTTCTCATTAAGAAAAAGGAACTTCAGCTGATGCAAAAATTGTGTAAAACTTTAAAGAAGCCATTTTCCCCAGCTGATAAAAAAAGGGCAAGATTTTTCACTCAGCTGTTGATAACAAGAGTTGTCAGTTTGTTGCTAGCAGCTGTGTTTTACAAAGAATTACCAGTAATGTTGTTTTGGACTCTTTAGAGATCAGTTCTCAGTGTTTGACCCTGCAGCTGTAGGGAGGCCACACAGACAATCCATACCACCTCAAATACCTATTTCTTCTCCTACAGGCACTTTTCTTACCTTCATCCTTAGCATATTCCCTCTGCTCTCAGATACATGGAATATTTTGCCCTGCAGCTGAAAAAATCCCTCAAGTTATGGCTATTGAACCAACCCCTTCTGAGAGCTTAAAGCAAGTTTTTATCTTTCCCCTGGTCAAACACAAATCAAACCAGCCAGCATCACTTTCCTTGGTAATTCAATTAGCTCAATCCATACCACACATTTAGCAATGGGATGTATCCATAACCTGACTGCAGGCCAGCCCCAGAGACTGTCAGCTCCCCAAAATCTCCGTGCCACAGCAGGGTTGGCATCAGCTCCGTCAGGTGACAGGATCCTGCAAATCTGAAAGCAGCCTGGAGAGCATTTAGTTCCTTCTGTTCTCTGCATTGCTACACAGTCAGTAATACTTGTAATCAATAAAAACACAGGACAACTGTTACAAGCCTGTAACCAGTCCAATAATTTTGTTTCTGGCTCTCTCCCCTCTGTACTCCTTGTGCTGAGGTCAAGGTCTCTTGGCACAATGACATTTTTTCCCAACAAAACATTTCAACCTCTAATACAAAATATTATTACATCCACATTGTTTCAGCACCTTCCCAGGAACTTAAAAAAATAGAAAGACCATAAGATGAAGCCTGCCTTATAAAACCTGAGATGCATTAAACTCCTGCTAACTCTCTGCTCTCTCCATGTTACAGTTTTACAGGTGCTTTGTGGCGCTGCTGAGATGCAACAAATCCACTGCCAGTTCTGCCAAGGCCTTGCCCAGGTCCTGCCGTGCCCTGCAGCAGGCACAGGCTGATGGTGGCCCTGCAGTGACCACTTTGGCTGGGCAAGCCTTGGCTGAGAGCCATTGCCCAGCCCCGGGGGACACCGCAGCAGCCACAGGAGCTGAGCCCGAGGCTCCCTGCAGCAGCTGAGCTGCACAGCAGCACTGCCTGCCCCTGCCTTTGGGGGCTGCCCATCCAGAGAAAGAGTTCTGCCAGGTAACTTCAGTTTGCTGAGGGAGAATTGTCTGTCTGCTCCCTCGGAGGCTGGTTTCACCAGTAAGCCATTGCTCTGCTAGCAAACACTCTTCCTGAATCAAATAGCAGGAGTTTTTGGAAAAAAAACAAATAAAAACGCCACAGATGCTTCTGGGAAAAGGTTAAAAAAGCAAGAACAAAACCCAGGTTCTGAAGACTTTCTGCCAAAGCCCAGCTGAACTCAGTCACCACAGAGATCCAGAGCACGGTGCTGTAGGACAGCTCCAAGAAACAACTGCTTGTGAAGAGAGGAGGCAGACAGGCTCTCCAGGAGGGAACAATCACCTTGCAGATGGTCTCTCTCTCTCTCCCTGGTTTGGATTATGCTCCTCCTTAGAGTCTCACTTTGCTTCAGTACAAACCTCAATAGATTATGAAGAACTGTGATGTTACAAAGTAAAGCTCTACTAAAATTTAAAATGCATATATTGGATATGTTTCAAACTTTTAAAAATTGCAGCTGAAGCTTAAGAAAACAAGCATTTTAGGGTCTTTTATTTTTAATTATTAGCTTACAAAGTTACTGCACCAAAAAATAACTTCCTCCAACACTCAGTGAAGAAGCAGCTCTGAATGCACAACACTCAGCTAGGTAAAGCCCTTGTCTCAGGAACTCTGCCATCAGCAAAAAGCAAGAGTGATTGCAGCCCTTTCTGGAAGTGTGGGTATGTGGGCATCTGTGGAGCCCAGAGGGCAAGGCCAGTGAGCGAAGGCTGTGGGCAGTGAATGCATCAGTGAAAGGCTGCAGCTCTGGGCAGGAGTGGGAACAGTGGGGTTCCACCCAGAACACTGCCAGGGACCCCATCAGGAAAGCCGCCTGGGGACCTTCCACAGGATCACCATCTTTGGGAGGGAAGGTGACAGATGGGGGCTCCTACAGACAGAAAAGCATCGGAAAGGCTCAGAAGTGCAGCTGGAGGAAGAATTATAAGCAAACAAACACGGAACAACCTTCTCCTTCATTAATTCTGAACACAATTCCAATATTTTGACAATATTTTCATCCCAAATTGGAAGGAAAACATGAAACAGCACCATTCTGTGGAGAATTATTTTTCAAATCCCAAACTACATGAAAATGCCTTGTTTCAGAGGAGTTTCACACTGAAGCAAATCCACAGCCCTGCCAACACAGCTTTCAAAAACTGGTACCATAGTGCTTTAATTACTATATATTAGCCAACACAGGGCTCTGGGTAAGTGAACACTCTTTGCATATCACTACCAAAGTCCCTATTCCAAAGGAATATTTTTGATTTTTCAGATAATGAAAGCTGTCTTTTTCTTCCAGGGACGTGGGTTTATTTTTCCTTTGCAACGTTAACAAAAGCTTCCTCATAGTCACGACATTTCTTTTTTTATCTCTAAACCCCTGTTGTACTAATAACCTAAATAACAGCAAATGTTTTAAAATACAGAAGCAGAACCCATGAATTGAGGCTTTTACTGAGATTATATTAGTGGATGAAATCAAAGCAATGGATGCACTTACTGCTGAGCAATACTAATCAATTATTTATTCCCAAGCACATATTTTTAAAGAGTAGCTTGTTATTTTCAGATTACAAAGCACGCCAGGAATTTCTAACATCATCTTTTCCCTTGATATTGTCTCCAGGTGGATTGTTAAATTCCAATATGAATTTCTACAATAATAATAATATTGCAGCTCTGTGACTAGTGGTTTTTGTATATGCAAGGATGTGTTCTGTCTTTGAGGTGTTAAGTAGTTCATGGTTTGTGACACAAATGTGTGTTTTCAACACAAATTGTTGGTTTCTGTTCCATTAACCCTGTGTGCTGCTGCAAACCAGCTGCACCTCAGCTCCAGAGAGCAGCTCAGAACTGCTCTGCTTGGGAACATGCAGGATGTTGTAGCTGTAAATAAAAATATTCTCCTGTGGTACCTCACCAGCCTTATCTCCTGAACAACTCACTGCCACGGCCCTCACACAGTTCTCAAAACAAGGCACCGGAGAGACAGCGACTGCACTTGACTTGGGCTGCCCAATAGTTAGTTTGGGATACTCTGGCCAATTGGCTGGATAATATGATCTAGGCGATGCCAGTTTTACAAAAAACATACAGAAAGAGCCCCAAACAACCTCACCCTCCCACCCACATAAGCAAAACAACACAAAGCCAAACACAAAAATCCCCAGATTCCAGTTTACACCTCTGAAGTGAGGGGTAAAATTCTTCTCCTTGAAAAGAAGGTACAGATCCCCTTTTTTCCAATGAGTTTACAGCCCTGTGCTTCATGAGATTTATGAGCAGCTCATCATTTCATTTCAGCAGGTAGATTTGCTGTCTGTAGTGGCTGTCATTAAAAGAGATGATAATTTCATAACCATTTACCTGGATTTTGTTTTTCTAAACAAAGCACTGTAGCAGTGTAACCAGCAGTATCATGGGGTGTTCAGCAAGCAGTCAAGCCTTCCCTTAACTGTTTTTCAGCACATTCAAAATATGAAAAGATTAGCAAAATGACCAAGAATTCACTACTTTGCATCCTTTTTTTTGTGAAAAGGAAAAGCTGTCTAGGTTTGAACATAGGCATTTCACTGCATGCAGACCCAATCCCTAGTAAACCCCTAGGGTATCTCAAACTTTGCAGAGTTTTCAGATGCAAATCCAAGAACTGGGTTTGGAGTCAAGCAAAACTGATACCAGAAAGGAAATTAATATTAAACAATTCCAAGTAGCCCCATTTCCTTTGGAGTTCTCCCTTCCTAGAATCAGGCAGGAGTAACAAAGGATGATTGCAGCCCAACCACCATGCTCACAGCCCATGAGGGAGCCCAGAAGTGTCCCTTGGGACACAGCAGATGTCACCTCCCAGAGGCACAGAGCACCTTGTACTGATTAGAGAAAAAGCTTTCAAGTGCTCTTTCCTTTTATATCTGGATTGTGTTGGCTCTGTTTCAGGAAGAAAAGCTGTGCCTGAGGAAAAGTCTCTTCAGGCAATGGGAATTTTCTCACCACTCTAAGAGAGCTTCAGGCCCACAGTCTGAAACTTAATTTTAAGCAAATCAGTTCTCAGTCGCCCTCTGCCTCACCTTGAATTGAACATAAATACCAGCTTAGATTTAAAAGACCTGCTTCTAATCTGGGACCTGGAACAAGCACAAGTCCTACAGGACAAGGAGGAAGACCTGCAGGAGCTGCAGGGAAGAAACTCCCCAGGAAATTTGGGGTTACTGGCCACATGCAAGAGGGGACAGCCAGCACTCATTCTGGAGTTACCCTGCAGAGTTTCTGGCAATAAGCAAGCCAGGTTTGGGGCCAGGACAGCACCCAGAAAGGTAGGAAGTTGACATACATGTTATTTTCACATAGCACAGTGCCTGGGGAGAACTAAACTTAGTGTGAAGAACATTCACTGAAGTTGCTATAGTGACTGATTTTGACTGATTTTGTCTTCTACATGGGCTAGATGGCTTTTTTTCTCCCCCAGGCCTTGGAGAATATTGCCAAAAAAAGGGGTGCTCTTGGGTCACACAGCTGACAACTGAAATAACTCCAAGCCCCCAGAAAATGTTTCTAAGTTTATTGGGTTCTCCTATCAATCTATAAACAAGTTCAATAACAGATGAACAAATTACAGCAGAATGACACCAGTGCTTTAAGCAGCCCATAAAGAACTCTGCAACAGTTTCATGCTGTTTTGACAACCCAAGTATAGAGAATATACCAGGCAGCCCCTTCTTTTTCCTGATTCCTTGATTTTCTTGTTTCCACTGAACTCCAGCAAATCCTGCTGGTAGGATCAGTTGAACTTGCAGTCCATGACCAACTTTTGCAGAACACCTTTTTTCCCCCATAGGTTCTCTTGCAGCAGACCTTCTCTCAGCAGGAGACAGGAGGCAGCATCAAATTGTCTAGCTCTAGATCATCCTACGTGTGCTTGCATGGAATTTTACTTTAGAATATGTTACTAGTTTTACTTTGCCAGAAGGCTGGAAGGCAACACTCAGACAAGTGTGAACCCAGTCTCTTGCATGAAGTGTAAGTTATCAGTCGTGACTGAAACATAAAAGGACTATTTTAGCAGCAGTGTTGGGACTGCCAGTGAAATTTGTCACTGAGATGATAGAGACTGAGAGCTCTCCCAGGTCCTTCCACGGGATTTTCAAATTAGAAGTGGAGCAGAGAGTGTCTTGCAGGCAGTTTTTAATTACAATGGTGGCATTAATTGTAACATTACAATGTTTGCCCCTCAGCAAAGAGGCTGTTTCCAACAAGGGCAAAAGTAATGATGAGGCAGTTTTAGCCATCAAATTCCATTACTTAAATGCTGCTTCTGCTTGGGAGAGAAGAACCATGCTGGAGGACACTGGGGCCCTGGACCTGCTTGCACAGGGACACAGAGTTAGCTCAGGGATGTGGATTTAAAGTGGATTGGTTGATCTGCATTAAGTTGCTTTGATTCTGAGTTTGTGGTCCTCACTCTGCTTTCAGATAAATTAATCTGAAGTACATGATAGTAAAGCAAGACTATTTGAAATCCAAGTCCACAAGAGGGTTTAACCAATATAAGCAATCTGCTTTTTTAAAAGTTAATTCAGATCAGCTTTCCATATCCTCACACAGCCAAAATTCCTCCAAAGGGCAAACACTGGGTTGTCACCTGCCAGAGCTCAGTCCCTGCCCTGCTAATCCCAGGATGTGTCTCTGAGCATCCACTTGTTCATCTGCAAGGTGCACCACAGCTCTGGACATGTCAAGGGCTATCAAAAGGCACGTATCCATCATGGAGCTCTGCTCCTGCCAGCCCTTTCCCATGCTTCCCATGTGGTGAACCACCACCACTGTGGTGACTTGGTTTAGTTACTGAGCAGAGGCAGGGCTGCACCAGCAGGGTCTGCAAGCAGGATTGCTCTGAGCAGAGAGGGCCTGGCCTGGGCACAGTACATCCCACCCCATTCCACCCCAACACCATCGTGGTGTGGGAAGTAACCTCCTGCCACAGGGCTGGCCTGCCCCAGTCACTGGAGATACCCCAGACCACAAGAGTTTTTATGAGGCAGCACCACTAATGTGCTGATGGCCAGCAGACAGCATAATCCAGCTGCACACCTACAGCACTCTGAGCCACAGCTGTATTCAAAGATGAAAATGAAGCCAAAGATCTTAACAAGCTCACAGAAGGCCTATTGCTAGGTCCCACTGGCAGCACTTTTGCTATGCCACACTTAATGTTGCTACCAGACCACATTTCTCATTGCTTGCAGTCCCACAGCAGCCAGCATCTCACGTGACAGACTTGTTTTCATCAAATAAATCAAAGCCTGCTGCTCACACCTAATGAACCCTTGCAAAGTACCTCCCACAGATGAGAGTTAAAAGCCTGGAGTGCTTTTGAAGGCAAAGATGCTGAAAAAAGCTCCACTGATGAGGGCTCATGCAAGTGTCACCCTTATGATCTAAATGTAGTAAAAATGCACTAGAGTGCCAGCAACAAATACTTCCAGCAGAAGTTGCTGTGATCCAAGAAGAAAAACATCCTTTCAAAGGAGACATGGGAGGAATGAATACAGAGGATCCTATTCCACTTGCTCTAAATTATCAACTGACACAGCTATACAGCCCAAACTGATGAACAATGGAGAAGGAATTTCAGCATCTATTTAAAGAAAGATGGAAAATAAAAGAAGATTATTAAAGTCAAAGTGCACATAGCCCTATTTCACCACAAGAACTGGAAACAGATTTATACAAGCATTATATGACCAATTTCCTGCCATGGCTTTAGTGACCTGCCTGGGTTTGACAATTCATTCACATCAAACTGGCATTTGAGGAAACACAGGGAAAAGATCCTATCTTGTCCATCTACATAACTCAAATACAGTCAGTAATTTGAGGTATTCCTGCACAACGCCTTCTGTAACAACCTTAGAGAGGACTGTTTGTTTCTTTGTCTTTATTTCTGCCCATTGATGCTTCATCCTCACTACAGAGGGGTTTGCTCTCAGAATGAAACCTCTGCATGTGCACTACTAAGCAGAAGAGGGATTTAACTCTCCCCTTAAGCTCCAAAACAAGAATCCACTCAGGCTGCAAGTTTTTCAGCACAGCAGAATCCACAGAGGAAAAAACTGCGTACTGAGTCAGTCAGGTGTGAAAACTGACTTCTCCAAAGTAAGTTGTTCATGGTGAGGATGTATGTGGTTTTCTCCTAACTTTTCAGGAGCATGGCAGCTGGAAAAGATCTTCACTCAGCAGCCTAGTTTTCAACAGGGACAGATTTTGGGCTACTGGAGTCTCTCAGTATCTTTGACTCCAGCCCCACACACATGCATACACATACAAGCCTTTATCTGAAGGCTTTTGAGCAGTTCCCTCAGCATTAATGTGGTCAGCCCGAGTTGAGAAGCTGCATTAAGTCTGCAGGATTTACCCTGTTTAGTGAGCTGTACATGTGAGTCTAAAAAATGAAAGACTTGGGTTCCTGGCGAGTCTTCCTGAGCGCAGTTCTCAGGCTTGCTCTACAGGAAAAGTCCCTCTGGGCCTTTGAAGAGCTAACCAGGCTATAAACAGTCCATGAGAAACATCTTACAAGTTTAAAATTAGTACCAACAACATTGAGATCACAAGAATCTCAGCGGAAATAAAGCTCTTTCCGCAGAAGCCCAGCAGTGACCTCTCCAAGCGCGCTCCACGGAGAGCCCTTCAGTCCCATCAGGGTTTTCCACTGCTAAACCCCAACATCAATTATGGTTTTCACCTTGAAAGGCCTATCTAACAACTGAGATACAAATTAGGGGGAGGAAAACAAAAGGAATAACCAAGATACCTGGCTTATAAATATGGTAAATAACAAAAATGTTCCCTTCAATCCAAAATGACAATGATAGAATAAAAACATGTTTATGGAATAAAGGAAGATTGATTAGCTACAGAAAGAGCTTCATTCAATCTTAATTCTACATGTTGGGTTTTTTGATATAATTTGTCTAAAAGCCCCAACCACTTTGCATGAATTACCAGACAATGACACACTGGTAAATCAATGAGAATAAGATTAATCAGAAAGGCTTTCCAGTGCTAAAGTATCTTCAACTGAGTCTGTAACTGCTAATGGAAGCAGGAGCTCTGGCTCCTGATTTGGTGTCAGGAACCAGCTCAGTGTCATCAACAATTCCCTGCTCCTGCAAAGGGACCCTTGCTGCACACAGCTCCCCCATGCAGGCAGCACTGGACACATTTTCAAGGCCCACTCAGCAGGAAATGCCTCCATCTCCTGAATTTTCCATCTGACACCAAAGTAGAGCAGAGGTTTACCCCCACGCTGCATTGGAAAGTTGCTCAATTAACCTGGGAGGTCACAGGCATGTCTAACAAACAGGGATCTGCATTGCCAAGAAAAGAGAGGGGATGTTTATTTTAGCTGTACTTCTCTGAATTTGCCTTCAGATAAGAATAAAGTAATGAAGACAAGGGGGAGAGAGCAAATCCATCTAAACCTGCTGGAACTAACCAGGCAAGTGAGGGGGTTACAGAAATGAGTGTGCTTGGCCAGGCTATGCTTCTCTCGAGTGGGTGCAACATAAGGCAGGGACCCAAACCCCCCAGTTTGGAATTCAAACCTGACCCATCTGTCAAGGTAAACGTTTATTTACAGAATAACTGTCAGATCCAGGCAAGTGACACTACAGCTTCCCAAATAGCTGGCTTTTAAGGAGCAGCTCCCAGGTCAGGTGTCAGTTCTGCCTTTGGGTGATGTGCACGTGCAGTGTGAGTTCCCTCGACGTAGTTCAGGTGATTCCACAGGGATTTGAGCTTATGCCTTTTCTCTCATGACCCAAATGCCCAGCAGGTTCACATGCTGATGCCCTCCAGATATCAACTTATTGACTCATAAGAGCTCTATCTTGGCAGACAATCCCAAAGCAAATGTCATTTCCCACGTTTCAGGCATATGATTTCCGTGCAGGCTTCCTCAGGACGACTGGCTCTGTTACTCTGACAGGGATTCACACCAGTCAGTCCAAGGTTTGGGCACAGACACTGCAGATTTCATTGTGGTGGAAACAGCTAAAAGCTTTTTAGCTGTTTCCCACCACCTATATCTTTCAAGAATGCTTTTCCTATTTTAAATAACAGCCAAGTGTCTGCTGTTTTTCCAAAAGCAGGGAAGAGTGATCTCAAGCTACGCAAATAAACAAATACTTCTTTTGCAAGTTGCTGTTGGTCTGCAAATTGGAACACTGAGATGTCTTCGGCAATCCTCATCCTCTCCTGAACAGGTAAGCAGGGAGAAAGCCAAGGCAAATTTAAAGGCTGGTGCCCCAAGAGTCTGGGAGGGAGGTGAGGGGGAGAAGCCCTGGGGAGCTCCTCTGCTCTGGGGGTTTGTCCCACTTGCACACTGTAAAACTCCTTGGAGTAAATCAGTCCTCACACTTCCCCTATTGCCTTGCCAAACATTCAATTTCAATACACCTCTCACGAAGCTGAGCTCCAGAGATACACCACAGACATGTAACTTCTTCCCTTCAGCAAATTTCAGTCTGTGACTGGTGCTCATCGCAGCAAAGAGCAATACTGGATAAATTAATTTGTAATTGGAAGAGTGACTCAGAGCTGAACGGAGGCTTTCAGTCCTGGGAGGATAAATGTTAATAACTTTGGCTTCCAGGAAGTATGTCACAAAATTATAATTAGAAAAAAACGTGCAAGAGGGGAAAAGCCATAGGCACATATTTAAATGGTTGAGATAGAATGGTATAAATTCTTTCCCAATTTATTAAAAATAGACAGGGACGTGAGTCTCCTGACCCTGTACAACAGACTGTCTCCCACAGAAGAGGGAACTCTCTTGCTCTAAGAGCCCGCTGGCATCTGGAACCACTGCCCCTGCTACCCTAGAGCTGCCCTGTCTCCCTGGCCAGAGGCAGCAGAGAAGGGGCTGGCAGGGCTGGGAGGCAGCACATCCCCAGCTGCACTCCCTTCTCCTGTGGAAGTCTCAAAGAGAACATGGAAGAATCCACCATGTGCTCTTTTTCCCCACCATCCATGGTCCAGCTCACCCACCAGTGCAACCCCAGCCCTTGGCTGACTCCACACACATCAAGGTATTCAGGGACAGAAGCACTTCAGAATCTGAACAGAAACTAATGAACTGGGGATAGGAAACTCCCCAAACATGGACAGCTGCTGTTCTGAGGTGATGCTAAATTGCTTCACGTGAGAAAACCATCAGGCTCCAGGTATTTTCCTCAAACAATGCAAGGGACTCTTCATTTTAAGTACTCAATTCCTTAGCTTTGCAATGAGAAAGTCTCAATTGTGCAAGTTTTTATAACATAGACCAAAGGCTGTTTTAATTTAAATGTGCTCTTTAGTGTGGAAAGTACCTGCTGCAGTTGGAGGGAGAAGGCTGTGATTTTATCCCATTTGATACATTCAAGGATTTTGGGGTTTGGGGTTTTTTCCCCAGACAGACATCTAAAAGAATGAGATTACCAATCTTGAGAGAGAAAGTGAGGAACAGCTGCGGCAGCAGGCGTTAGGAAGCTGGTTTTAGACTACACTAGTGGCTTTAATTACCTCAAATACTACAAAACTAAACAGCCAAACAGTGGCAATAAAGGCACAGACCAACCTCGGACAACCTGAAGGGATTGGAAGCACTGACCTTAAGAACTCAATTAAGGCAGGCATGTAAAATTCATTAAACAGCAGCTGAATGAAAGAAACTCATTTTCGTTTACACATGGCCTTTAGCTGAAGTGTGAAGATCCCCACTGGTAACACCTGCTCACATTTTGAAGCATGTGCAAATGTTTCCACTACCCAAATTCCAACCTGTGTCCCACCCTCACAAGGGATATGCTGTACTGTTAGGAATATTGAATACTGAATACAGAAAAGCCAGGGATGTCCCTCACTGTCATTCTTGCTTTAAACACCACTGCTTCACTCTGCAATTTTCTTGCTTCTCCCCCTTATGCCTGTACCTACTCACACATCTCATGTGGCAATAAGAGCCAGCAGTCCCAGGAGTACACAAACAACTTCTTCAATCACACTGAACAGCACAAATCTGGCAAAGTGAGAAGGAAGCCAGCACACCAGCACACAAGCCCTTCCTGCAGTCTCCTTACAGAGTACTGGCTCTTCACATCAATCACCCAAAGGGAGATGCTCCAGTTTCTGCATCAGGCAAGGACTTGTTCAGGTTTGCAAATGGAAAATTGCTGTAACACTCCAGCATTTCCTATGGTGCCCATGAATTTGCTTCAGTAAAGGAGCTTAAAATATTAATACTGCAGCAAAATCACATTGACTTGGGACACTCCTGACTGCCAAGTGTGAAGGTGTGTGTCAAGTACTTTGCCCATTGGATATGTGGCTGATAATACCAGTTTGGGGCTTTTGGTTTGTGTGTTTTCCAGAATTTCCTGAAACTGATTGCACAGCAGCTCTTCCCATTCTCACCCAACATTCAACTTCCTGGTCAGTTTTCCTGATGATCACTAAGCTTTTGTTATTGCTGCACCATGAACAAGTGCCAAGTGCTGCTCACTTGTGCTGCTCTTGGTGGAGTAATCACCTTCTGACTTCAAAGGAAGAGCTGTTTTTAAGAGCTGTGTTCTTGGAAATACTGTACTCAGTTCTGCCAGATCACTATCTTTATGAATCCAAGCAAAAGGTACATTAGCAAATAAACAGAGAGCAAAATTTTAACTTGACCAGGTCAGAGAGATGTCACCAACTCTATGTTTTCATAAGCACTGCAATTCTGGAGCTTGTACTGAGCAGTCACTGCAAGAACAGCCCAGCTTGAAAAAAAAATATAGAGTGTTTCTGGCATTTGCTGAACCATAGAAGAGCTTTGAAGTGCAACTTCAACACAGCTGAAAACCTCAAGCAAGATACTCAGGTGCTCCCAAGGGCTTTGGGGAGCTTGGAGGGATTAAGCTAAGCTTTGCAGTACAGGGATTTTGTAACAAAACACTTGGCACAAACAGCTGTATCCACTTCCATATGGTTTGTACCAGAGATGCAAAAACTCTGCCCTTCCAGTGTCCTTATGCTGAAAGCAGAGCTGTGTACAGCTCTCACATACACCTGCTGTACAATACTGGTACCTCAGGACTGTAAAATTCCTTTAGAGTTGCATCCCTCTCCTCCCCTTTAATGAGCTCCTTGTCACATTACAACCTCAGCTTCATCTGCTTCAGCAAATCACAAGGCTGAATTTTCTGTGTTTATTTACTATTTTTTCTCTAAGCAACTCCCCCACGACAAGAAGAGGTGTGCGCTGACAAAATGCACTTTGCAAAAAACAAAGCATGACTTCAGGTGATGGGATAGCTGAGCTGCTATTAATCTGTGTACCAGCTTTTCCAAAGATGCTTTATTGCTTACACTGGGAGATTAGCGAATAAAAGCATCCATGTAATACTGAGGTGATAGAAATATCAAGCACAGCTCTACAGAAGCCATCTGCTCCCAAGAATGGATGGATAGAGAATGGTGACAGGATCAGACCACACCACCTTCATGAAGGAGAAACCCACAACCATCCCACAACCATCACTGTCCCTTTCCAATCCCTTGGGGACTTTCTGGGGCAGGGGAAGGTGCAGTGGGGTAACACAGCTCCCCCATGGAGCAGGAATCCCTGGATGCCAGTGTGGCCATTTACACGCTCGGGGTGACAGGGTCAGACAGAAAGGCAGGGAGCAGGGGGCAACACAAGCTTTGTTTTAATTTTAATAGTTATTTAGGAGAACTGAAAATTAATTGAGCTTAAAACTATTTCCTGTACTGTTCATTTTATGGCAAACAGTGATAAAAATAGCTGATTTCTTGACACACCACTTCCTTGTTCACACATACCACCAGGGCTACTCATTTGCTGTTTTTTCCATTCTCTGCCACACATGACAATGCTGCATTATAGCACCATCATTATATTTCAATATTAACTAAAAGTGTAAAGTTAAACCAGAGTAAATCAGAATTCCTTTAGGGCACAGGTTTGGAGGCCTACAGGCAGGAAGGCATCAGGAGGCCAGAAATAGGCATGCAGAGCTGGATGAAACTTTCACCTGGAGCAGCACAGCCTCACCAAAGCCCAGCTTCTAGCCCCAGGTGTCCCTACATGCCCCAGACCCACTCACACCTATTCTGCCCTTGTTTGCTTCACACATATCAAGAACTGAGATCTGGAGAGACCTCCTTCCTTCCTTGTCAGACACAGCCAGGGAGCAGATCGTTTTATTGCCCTGTTGCTCTGTTTTTGAGTTCCACATTTGTGAGAAGAGAAACCCAGAGGTTGGCATTGCTGCAATACAGGTTGGCCCAGAGCTCCCCACCAGCCACCTCCACCCCAGCAGGGACTGGGTAGGGCCAGGGAAAAGTCAATCCAGCAATGATTCTGTGGGCTAGTTTATGAAAACAGACTGGTTTTATGGCTCGCTCTTGGCATCCCTCACCAGCACTGGCAGGCAGAAGGTGGCACACAAAGCAGCCACTCCCAGCTGTGTCACCTCCAGCTGATGGCAGGACCAGAATGAGCCAGAGAAGGAGGCACAGTACCTACCCTGAGGCACAGGGACACCTCAGACCTCCATGAGCTCCACAGGGAAGCTCAGAGGCAGCAGCTCAGCTGTGAGATGAGCTCCAAGACAGCTCAAGCTCTCCAAGATCTCAGCCTTCAAAGCTTATTGAGCAAGACTACAATAGTCTTGAAATGGTGGGGCAGAAAGAGCACTCCACACACCTGGCACAATCTGAGAGTTGCTAGACACAGATAGCTCAGACTGCTGCCAAGATACACAACTTACCCACACAATTACCTCATGCCATTCAAAGCCAAATCTCTGTCTCATTGTCCCAGTCACTCACCCATCTCCCTACACAAACAAGGTCTGGAACTGGAAGCAGGAAAGAAAAACAAATATGATACTGCATATCTTATTTATGCAAATTAGAACTCTTACTTATTAAAAATAAGAAAATAGTTTATCTAACCTATGGGTCACAATTAGCCTGGTCAGGCTCCAATTATCTGCCATGCCAGTCCTACAGCAACAAGATTAAGCTGCTTCTTTTTAAAACCGCTTTGAGCATCTCATTCCTAAAAAAACCCAATTTTTCTTTGTTGTTTCCCTTAAACTCTTCAGATTCAATCCTGGTTCATACATTCCACACAAACAGCTTTGAAGTGGCACCTAGGACAAGACAGCACCATCTAAATTCCCTACAGAACTCTGTTCCCCTAGCAAGAACCTGCTCTGCAGTTTGTCCCAGGCACTGGAGGTCCAGCCTTAACTGTCTGCTCAGCCTTCTTCTTAAATTCCAGTGCAAATGCCCCCTCACACATATTTACTTAAGAAATATGTTCCTTTGATGTATCTCTGGTAAACCAAGAGAGAATCAACTAGGATGTCTGTGAAGATACCAGAGGAAAAAACAGGCAACTGAGAGGGGAAACAGATTCTCAGTTCATAAAAATTATTTATAGCTTCCTTGAAGGTAGGATACTTCAGTGACTTATCCTAGATAAAGATCAGCTTCCATTTTTGGAAGTGTTTTAAGTGGTAATGCAGCTTTCAGCATTTCTCAATCAGTGTGGAACATTCAGCTGAGCAGGAGAAAACTAAGGAAGCTCCCCCTCGACATACTTGGTAAAATTAGTGTTTATGTAACACTTCAGACACCATAAATAACAGTAATTTTGTAATATATAAACCACACACTGAGCATACAATTCAGTTTTCCTATTTTTATGCTGTTGGATGTACCGAAAACTAGCTTTTAATGAAATACAGCCTACTTTCACACATATTAGTGATTTTTATTTTCTTTTGGGAAAGGAAATGAGTGCTACAAATGTTGGTATCACTCTCACCATCCAAGGCCCTGCATTTCATTTCTTTAACTATCAGCGATGGACTCAGATATTCCCCATTTTGACAAGGCAGGTTTATAGACCTGAAATAACGCACAACATCACCTGAGTGGTACAAGCTGTGGAGGGCTCTGTGTGAATTTCTAGGGGTTAGAACAGGTGATAACACACCAGAGCTGTCCTGGAGCAGGATTATCAAAGGTTTGTCTGATTTAATGCCCTTGTTACAAGGACTCTCCTTTTCTTTGTCACAGGTTAGAGCTGGTGTTGGCCCATGGAAGAATCTCACTGTTGTTTTTGTAAAAGACGCCAGGGACAGGCAGGAAAAACACTGCAAGGTATTTGCAGGAATGGAAATAAAGACATTCCAAGTTGATTTTGTTCCCATGAGCACAGCTTTCCATACACACTGGCATCCAAAACCAGCAGCACACTCAGACCTGAATGGAAACAGCAAGCCAAGATCACTGTGGTTTGGCAAATGTCTTTCTGCTCCAAGTGATCCAACTTCTGCCAGAAGTCACTCGCTACAAACCAAGCCACTTTCAGTGCACTCCCTCTGCTCCTGCCCTTTTCTGGTTTTCAGAGACTTATTCAGAACAAATTGCACTAAACTAACACTTTTGCAAACTATCTCTCACACCTGATTTTCCCTGTTCATCTTCCACTCTGTCTTTGCAAACATACATATATCTTCGTAAAACATACCTTGAACCGAGGATTTTTTTTCCCCCAAATGCTCATTGCTTAGATTTTCTCCCCGAATTAGTTTTCTCGGTTGAGCACTGAACACAAGTTAACGGTAGAGTGCTAAGTTTCAAGTCTACCTGGCTGTCAAAAGATACAATTAAAATTAAACTCTCCCTTTATTATACATGAAGTTGAAAGCTAAGTGTAAGCAAATGAACACACAGACACACTCTTGCAAAACTTGGAGACACAAACATCCTCATGTGTCACCTCTGCAGAGGTGACATCCTGGAGGACGAGGAGCGGCCAGAGCGTCTTATCTAGAGAAGGAAGTATTTCATAGGACTTGGAAAGATGAGAGGTGCTAAACCTGGTCCCTACAAGAGCTCCTTCTTCTCTCAGTGGTGATGGTATGAGAGTGCTCACAACCCTCTACAACAATCCCCTGAAAGGAGCATGGCACACCAACCTCCAAATAAGCAGGTAAGTTGTGCATGACATGATCTGAGCAGTACCAATTCCAAGAGACACCAGATGTCCCTCCAGTGTGTTACCTGGATGACCAGCCAGAGTCCTGTGCATTGAAGCCATTTTCCATGTCTGTCACAAGACAAGGCTGTTAAGCAGCTCACTGAGAGTAGGGCAAAAAGAGAAGCAGCTGTTTGCTTAGAGCTGAGAGACACAGTTTTACCTTCATCTGCCCTTCTAAAACCAAGCTACAAATAAGCAAATCCTCTTCCTTGCAAGTTCTGTCTTCAAAAAGGAGTCCTGGTCTGTAGCTCCTTCTGGAGCAAGGCACAAAGCCAGCTAGGTCCCAGCTTCTCTCAGCATTTCCCAGGGAGCTCATGATGTGCAGGTGATGCCTTGCTGAACACAGTGACTGCAGACAGCTCCCTGCTCAGGACACCAGGGAACACATCCACAGCCCCACAAACTCTGACTTTCACCTCTCCTATAAATGCACAGGGATAGGAACTAAGGTATGTATAGCCATGCACACGAATTATCTGCTTAAAATGAAGCCTGATGCTCCCATACCGTGCCTTGTGTCATCACCTGACGCAAGTGCTGAAGTTTCCGTGCCAGGCTGATCCAATTCACAAGTGAAATCAAGCACCTACAGCTCTGGGCAAGAGCGTCAGACTTCCCACAGCAGAGGAGGATGAGCCATCCTGCCTGCACCCACACCTTCAGCTGGCTGTGTGCACAGAAAACAAAGGCTGGGGCAGCTTGTGTTTCCCTTCAGGGAGTGCCAGCATGTATCTCTTTAACCATCGCTGTTGATACTCTGGCGTGCCGTCAGATGTAGTTCCCACTCACCCATTCCATTCTTCTCAGAGCAGCTAGCATGGCTGTGTTGACTCAGGTGCATACAGTTTGAATTTCTGGGACTTCTCCCACTTTGCTTTCACTAAAGAAAATCATAAAAACTCACAGGCAGCTTTGTCAGCCTAGACAATGAAAAATCTTTAAAGAAAATTAAGTCCAGAGTTGCTCTGCCAGTAACATACTATCATTGCTTTTACATCACATAAATATGTCCTTGTTCAACCATTAATTCCTGACAGTGGCACTTACCTCCTCTGGGCTCTGGTCTGACCAGATAACCTCTTCCCACCCATGTCCATGGCTCTCTAAAAATGCAAAGGCAAAGAGGGGAAAAAAGAGGTTCCCGGAGGAAGTATTTTCCAGCCTTTCCATATAATTACATAGCATCCTTCCCAGTGCTTACTCCTTCGGTGGCTACTTGGAAAGGGCAGTGTTGCCCCTTTCCCACTTTCTTCTTCACGGACAGAAAGCTCTGGAAAGGGTAGTGACTGCAGGAGGGATGAGGCCTTTGTTACAGTCTAGCTATTACTGCCCACTATCTTACACCCGGCTCTTCTAAATACCAGATTTGTTGTCACTTGCAATTTCTATTAGATTTGGATCTAGCCAAAGAAAAAAAAAAAAAATGGTTAACATTGGCCTAGTTTAAGCTCTGTCATAATTCCTGTAAAACTCTGTTTAGACTGTAAATGAATCACATATTGGATGTAGCTAAAACAGAGTAACATTTGAAATTCCATACCCAGTGCGAGACTAATGCCCCTAAGTAACCAGAGAGATCTGGGGAATCTGTTTGACATTTTGTCTTCTTGCAGGAGCCTGCAGGAGAGCAGGTTTGGGACTCCAGGTGAGCATCAGGCAGACTGTGCTTGCTTCCCCTAGCCATGTACCATCCATCCATTGCACAGCTCCAACCAAGGAGGGTGGCTGGGCTGGTGTCCACAGTGGGGGAGTTAGTGGATAATAATGTTGTGAGAAGTAACAGATGAAACAGCCTAGGAAAAAGGCCAGAAGCTTTTCACATCTCAACTAAACACATAGAAGGTGGCAAATTGTTGTGGCAGATACCTCCTTGATCCAAAGAACATAGGTAGGACTGTCAAAACCCAAGAGTGGAGATGGAGAGAGGATTACTGTGCTCTCCCAAGCAACTCTGATGGCTTTTCCTCTGTAAGCTGTCTCCTCCCCTGGCAGTGAAAAGGAATGCTTTCCAACACACAGCTGCCTTCACTGCATTCCTGTCCTAGTGGAGTGTGGTACTCTGAGTAGTAGTGCAAGGACCTAGACCTTTTTACCTGTATGTAATTTATAAAGACTGAACAGATCCAATCCATCCCAAGAGATGAGTGTGCAGACAGGCAGGCCCCAAGCTGGAGGTGCAAGGAACAGCTGTGCCTGCAGTGGTGCAAGGCTGGTCCTAATCCCCAGGGCCATGGAGACAAGACATTTGGCATTCATCAAGGCAAAAACAGGCCAATGACTTCACAGGATTTATTCAAAACAGGAGAAGAAAAAGCTCTCTTTAAAGACTTGATGAAACACACCAGTACGGAAGACAGGGAAGGTGTTCTCACCAACACACAGAGATTGCAGAGCTACCACTTCCACCATGCTGCCACAGGAGCCCCTGGAGCAGGAAGAAGCTGCCCTTCTCAATTCTGCCTGTGTTTCAGCATCAGAAGCAGAGCACACTCTCCCTTCCCACCACTTATCAAGCATGGAAGTGGCAAATCTGCTCTCCACCTATTCAGAAAAACACACAGCAGTCGAGAGATCCCCTCTCTGTAAGCTTGCAGAGAGCTGGAACTCATCTAGCAGGAATTCTGTGGTGTTTGTGTTACAGGGCACAGCAAGTAATTTACTAACAATTGCGAAGGTAGAGCAGCAGAGAGCTGGAAAAAGGCACCAACTTCCAGTGAGTTCTCCCATTTGTGCCTTGGAGCATCTTCCCAAAACATTTCTGATGTAAGGGTTCTTCTGTACCAAGCCCAGCACTGTACTGGAGAAGTAAATGATCACTAAAATTTATTTTAAATTATTAAAGAAAAAAGTAAAGAGATTATAAAGTCTTGCAAGATTCACTGCATTGTGAATTGCCTCCCTCTTCCTTTGCCAAAAGTATCACCTGAGTGGTTTCAGAAGTCTTACAATTTGGAAGGAAGTTCACAGACTGTTTATAAAATCAGATTTTTGGACTAGAAGTTTAGCTTATCAGTACACAGCTTGACAGCACTTCCGTAAATCAGCCCTACTCTGAAGAGCTCCTGACTATGGGAACAACTTTTAAATTACTTTTCATGTTTCCCAAAGGACTAGGTTTATGGCTGTCACAACCCCTTTGAAGCAAACCAAACCACGTTCATTGTATGACCCTGACTTGTGCAATCTCTGCTCAGAAAGCCTCTCCTGTGCCTCCCCTACACAGTCATCAGCTGAGATGAAGATAGAGGTATCCACGTGCTGCATGAGCCTGGCTCCACTGGAGTCCATTTATTGCAGTGACTCATGCAGGTATGGTGTGGCTGTACCACAGTGAGCCTTACAGCTCAGAGAGTTGGTCAACAAAGTCCTAAGAGCAAGCCTTGCTACATGGAAGAGCTGTCAAAACACACCAGTGCTTAGACCTAACAAATCTGACAACCCCGATTAAAAAAGTGCTTTGAAAGTCAAGGAAAACTAAACACAGTAAAACCAATCCATTAGCAATGCACTTTTTGGAAGCCAGGCAGGGTGACTTTCCCATGGGTGTAGATGTCCTCATCTGTGCCCTGGTTCAAGTGCTTCACCAAGTTCTTCTCAAACAGCAGTGGGTGGTAAGCTCCCATGGTGCAGGCATGGTCATGAAACTTCTGGTAATAGTGGCAAATGTCCGTCTGCCGCTTGGAAGGGAGAAATTCGTACACATCCACTTGGTCACAGAGCGTCATCATGAGCACGATGCCTGGAGAGGGACAGAGAGCAGACACGCCCACGTCACACCAGAGACAGGATTAAACGTTCCACAGGGACAGGCAGTCTGCAAGGAGCAGGCAGCTCCAAGGGGAAGGGTTTCCTTTACAAATGTTCAGAGCCCAGGGGGAGAAAACAAGGCTGGCCAGACAGGGTTCTTTTCTGAAACCCTCCCTTGCAAAGTGTATGATCGACGTGATTTCAGCAGATCATTTACAGTGACAGCCATGCCAAAAGGAGAATTTTTAAGAGTGCTACCATTATCTGTGACGTTCATAGAAACCTGGGTGTCTGCCAAGCATGCACTGCAACTAGCTGATCTGAACAGCCCATCTCAAACCTGCGTGGATAAGCAGAGATGAGACCTTTGCGTTTGTCCCACTCACTCCTCTTGTGAGTGCAGAGAATGTGAAAGGGACTGTGCTGGGAGATGCTCAGGGAGACCAAGCAGCCTCTGCTCTTCAGGCTCCCCGGAGCAGAGCAGTGCTGCCCTCCTGTGTCTTCTGACAGGCACTCGAGGACATCACACCGGCGGTGGGCACAGCCTGCCAGCTTTCTGGCCAGATCAGGTGGAAGCCATAGTTACTGGCTACTTTTCTTCTAAGTGCAAGAAATAGCAAGAATATACCAGAGAAACTGAAACAATGTGTAACATCACAGAAAATTCATCGGAGACCATGCACAATCTGAAGAACTGCAAGATGTTAGAAGAACCTAAAGTGTATTTTAAACATGTTCCATCCATCTTTTCAAAAGAAAATTTTCAACCCCAACTCAGGCCTTCCAGGGAACACAAGAATTGGAAACTGGAACTCATCTATGCCCTTGAATTTGGCAAGGTGACTTGTTTTACAAAGCAAAAAGCAAGGTAAATTGGCCCAAAGTTAAGCCCCAGAGGAACTGCTGTCTCACGTGTCTGTCTTCCAGCCAGTAACTCCAGTTAACAATTCTGCTGCTGAAGTCATTGATTATGCTGTTGCACAGCTGCTCTACACATATCCAAGCAATGATTTAATAGGTGCTGGGCCTGGCAAAACCACGAAGTGACTCTGTTTACACAGAGACAGAAAGTGCCTCTGGCCCAGCAGTGATGGAACGGAGATGGGAGCAGACAAAGGGCGGAAGCACAGCAGTTGGACATTCCATGGCAAACAAGACTATACATCCATGCTGTGATTTCAAATACATGGCAGCTTCCCCAGAGGTTCACTCCTTTTTATTCAGCTGGTCATGAGATCTGCTCTGCACTAAGTAAGAAAACTTTCGCAACAGCAGAATGTAAAATGAGTTCCTTTGCTGAGAGGCTGAATTTAGCCTGCTGACAACCAAGATGTTGGCATGCTGAGTAAGGGGGCACATCACTGACCTTTTCAGGGCAACTGTTCAGTCTGACCCTCCACAGACCCCCCGTAAATCATAGATATACACACACATATATTTATATATAAATAATATATGGAAAAGATAAACAGGCAAGCCCTTAGAATTCATCTGCAGCAATCAGATTTATTTGCCTGACCAGATCTGAGCCCGCAGGAGACACATCCTTCCTCTTGCACCCTGTGGGAACTCCTCTGGCACTAGCAGCTACAAATCCTAGAGACCATCCCAGTGTTGCAGTCTGTTCTCTTGTTTCCACCTGGAACTGTGCCATGTTTGTTACTGCTGTTTCAGAGGGGTGCTGCAAACCACTTACTTTAATACAACTGAGCTGCTACTCTGAAGACAGGAAGCCTTAATTTTGGCATGAGACAAACACTGTAAAAACAACTCTTATAAGCACCATAAATTTGTAGCTGTCTTTGAAAAAAGGCATCCTGGAGAGTTCCTGCCGGCAAACTGAACCAGAAGTTTAGAGGGCAATTTTCTTACCAAGCATTCCTGATGATGGTGGATTAGGCTGAATGTGCTCCAGGGAATTCTCCTGCAGAATATCCCAGAGCTGCCACTGCATTTTGGGATTCAGGATATAGAAGGGCTGCTCTGGATGTGTTCTACGATACGCCTTATAGCTTCCAAAAAAGTTGTAATCTGGTTTTTTGTACCACTGCAAAACAGAAACAAGAGGTCAGATTCTTTATTTCTGGCCCACTTTACTGTGGGCAACAGGAAACAAGGATGAGTGAACCTGCTGCTGCTGGGAAAAAGATCCTGCTACACATCCTCACTCACTGTGACACTCATCTACACACCCTCACTGTTCCCTTGGGTCACTGCAGTGAGCTGACTCAGTAAACAGAGCAGGGAAATCCCAAATCTCAGTGAAGGACCATTGAAAGAGATCAGCATCTTTTGTAATTTCATTCTGCACTCCCCAACAGCAGACGATGTTGAGAACTGTGCCTTCAATGTGACAGACCTGATCCTTCTCCACATTGCAATACAAAGCATCCTATTCTGCAGGCAAGTGTTCCTAGCTCAGCCTCCTAAATCAAGCTGAGCTGATTTGCATCCCAAATTTTTCTCTTTCAGTAAAAACAATTAGAAATAAAACACTTAGGAATGGTTTATGTTTTCTGAAAGTCATTTTGAGATTTTTTTTTCCTATGCTATAAATATTCCATCCTGGTTTTACTGACTCTTAAACATGCTGTACATAGCCCCTTATGCCTACTGGAGTCATGGGACCAGGCACAGAAACAAACATCAGTGAGAAAATAGGAAATGCAGGCCAGAGAAAGGAAAGCAAAGACATCTCAGTTACAGCCAGAGCTTAAAATAAAAGCAAAGAATGGACTATTCACTCCTACCTGCTTTCACCATGAGCCTCCAAAGCTCATCACATATCAAACAACGTTCTTTTGTACTCAAAATCAAAAGTGAATGCTAGAGGGATTGCACACCCACACGTGAAAGCTGACACAGATCTTCAGAGGGTTTCCCAACCCATTCATAATGCATCAAGTATATCCCATGGCTGACTGCTGCTTGAAATATCCAAGCATCAGCTGTCAGCAAATCTTGGATTAACTGTCAGACAGAGGAAATCATCCTCTAATGAGACAACTGCTGCAGCCAGCAGTGACCTCCTCCCTGGGGCATCAGCCCATGGGAAAGTAAAGGCGGTGAGCCATTATACTTGGCCTGAGGCCCTTCACAGCGATCAGGAACAGGCAAGTGTTTTCTTAGGAGCACTCATGCATGGGATACTCCTAGAAGTACACACAGATGTCCCCAGTAACAAAAAGGTAAACAAGAATGGCCTTAAAAATGAGTGATTTCCCACATTAGGAGGAAGTGGTTTAACAGAAGCAGTTCAAAGCATGTGAATCTGATTTTATTTTAAAAAACTCAGCCTTACCTCATGAATTTCTGCATGATATGGTGCTGGATCCCAGACAATTAAGATTCCAGTGTTATATAGTGGTTCCCTCAGGAACTGCTGCTCTTCAACAGTGACAAGCTTGAATAACAACAACAAATACAATGATATGCAGTATGCTGTCAGAATGAGAGGGCAGCCAAGCAATAAAACACACCTGAAAGCAGCCAGAGCCACCCCACTGCTGGTTCCTGAGCGTGGCCCTCTGTGTGCAGCGAGGGCACAGCCCCAGCAATGCCCTTAAAACACCCACACCAGTCCTGTCCAGCAGCAAAGGACTTGGAGAACAGTCAAAAGAAAAACTGCCATTATGCTTTACAAGGTTTTCTACCCATCTGCAATAACACACTAAGGACAGGACCCCCAGAGTGACCCAGCCTGTGTGAGGGACCCCATTGCTACAGCTACCAGAGGTAGGAGGGAACACCAGTTGCTGTCACTGGTCACCAGGACAGTCCAGGAAGAGCCTAATGCAAACACACCACCGGCTTTATTAAGAACCTTCATTTAACCCAAGAAAAAGGCCTGCAGGTGAGTGGCTTCTCCTGAGCAACAGGAACTCTGGCAGCCAGTGCTCAGCCTGCTGTGAGACCATCAGTGCAAGAGGTGAGAGACTACAGCACTCCCAGCCAATGCTGCCTCATGCCAAACGCCCCATCGCCTCTATAGAGCAGGGAGGGGGCAACTCAGGCAAGGGAGGTTTAATCTCCTGAAAGCAGCAATGAGAAGGAAAGCTCCAGAGTTGTTCTCTCTATACTCTGGACACAACCACCACTGCCTGGGACACCCTAGGGTAACTCAGGTCTGCAGCAGAAAGAAAACAATCAGAATCAAACAATTAATCTCCTGTCCTCCCCACCCAATGCCATAACCTGTAGAGGCACAGCTTGTAAACATTGTAATCATAAATCATAATCATAAAAACCAGCTTCCATTTGTCCTGATTTTCTCCACAAATCTAATTATGAGCTAGCCAATTAGTCTTTGAGCATCCTGGCTGCCTCAGCAGCCAGCTGCCTGCATGGCTGTCCCCATAACCAGAGCACAAGGACGCTGCGACCACCACAGATGGGAATTATTCCAAAAGCAAAAAGAGTTTCCTCACATCTGTTCTTAACTCTATGAGATTAGGCCTTGGCCTTGATCATGTGTGCTGCCTGGTTTCATTTCCTTACAGCAGCTAAAATATCTAGGCCACTTGTTAGCCAGAGTGTGCAACACTGCAGGTGTGAACATCTGCTGCAGCCTGCGGACACCAGAGGCAAAGAGGGGCACAGCAGCTGGCACCAGCCACCCCCTCAGCTGGGTACACGTGGGATGGAGCACAGCAAAGGGACAGAGATATGGCAAGGAACATGGGCACTTCATTTTCATTTCTTTGTTTCTAAAGCCATGTGAGTTGGCAGAAGCACACAAACCCCAAGAGAGCTGTGACAGGCACAGAAGCAAAGGGATAAGAAACCAGGTGGGGAGCACCTCCACAGCCACAAGTTGTTTGCTGTGTCCTCCCACACACCAGGGCTGGCTCTTGGTACTACTTGCTAGCTATCATTTAACCTGTTTGCTGGAGGAATCCAGCTCCCCATTTACCTTTAGTGTCCAGTTGTTGTTTATAGCGACTGATTCTTTCTAAGTAGAAAAATACATTTAAATTGCTACATGACTTACTGGTCTTGGCCAGATTTTTGATCCTAATTAGTTAACTGATCTATTGGTTTCCTGATTTCTTCTTTAACCAGTTCACCATGTAACAAGCATCTTGTTAATACAGCCCCTACCCTCTAAGTACATTTATTGGCCATATCACAATGATTTCCTTCTTTCTAGCTACCAACAGTCAATGTCCTGTAATCTAAACATGTTCTCCTTTCCCATCACAGTCTTCCCCCATTCCACTGGTGTGCTATCTCCTTTCTCTTCCTTCCTGCAGATTGTTAGTGCCAATAACAGCAAAGGCAGCCAAAGCAGAGAGTGCTCTCCATGACAGCAAGAAGCCAGCCCATAAGAACTGAAAAGGGCTGGGAGGAACAAGGTCCTCTGGTCATTGGTCAGCTCTGCAAAAAGGAGCTGTGTCCTCCAGAATGACATTGGCACTCCCCTTGCACATACTTCAGCTCTTATTTTTGCAAGATGTGACTGCTTTCCGAGGGCCAATCAATGCTTCATGTAAGACTGCAGGAAAACATGTCATTAAAGGCAGCATTACTGATAAACTAGTGAAGGCCTGAGAAAATAAGTGAGGCAACATTAAATAAATCTTTATTCAGAATAACTTCCAAGCTTGTGGACCTGAAAGCATATCCTCAGATCTGGAGATCCCAAATTTCTTGCCTTTCTGTCAGTACCACTCCATTAATCTTTCTCTATGCACACAGATGTGCAAGATACCCCACTCTACTTTTAAAACCATCCATCCCCATACATGTCCTAGAAACTGGCCAGAAAAATTAGAGAAAAGTATCTCAAAATAATTATTAATAAACTTAGGGCCACTGGCCACATGTGCCAAAGGGATATTACTCAATACAGACTAGCTTTGACAGATCAGATTCAGGAGATCCCTCTTCCTTCCCTTTGGCAATGGACTGAGGATTGATAAGCAGTGAGAGCCAAAATAAGAGCAGCCAAGCCCCAGTCCCATTCCTTTTCTCAGGTATAACGTATGAGAAGCCAGCTCCAGAACAAGAACAGATTACAGCTTATTCAGCCAGTACTTGATGCCTGTAAGAGCTCTGGGCAAAGCAAGGCACAGCTCCTGCAGTGTGCTGAAAACAGAATGTGATCAGGCGACCCCACTAACAAGAAGATTTAAATGATGTCACCAAGGCTAGAACAGCACTGAACCACTCAAAGTGAAAATAAAAACATTTAAGAAACCCAGGCTTCCAATCCAATGGTCTCTGAAGATAACAGGGACTGCAGTCAGTGCTGCTCAGTTCAGAAACCCTAGACAAGAGACTCCTGCACTACTCACATGGAAAGCATCTTTTGCCCTGGTCAGCAGCCAGATCAATGCTGCCTTTTGAGTAAACTTTAGCCTCTACAAACTGCAGCAATATTGTTCTCCCTGTAATTGAATTTTTCTAAGCTGGAGTCTCCATTCAGAGGGAATACCACCTATGACTGCAGGCTCATCTGCATGGAGAACAGAAGCACTATAATGACATGGCTGTAACTACACTTGGTCGCAAGTAAGAGAATCCATGTGGAAAGTCATATTACAGCTGTACAACCACATATTAGAGCTGTACCCTTGTCCCTGTGCAGATAACACTGATAGCATATAGGTCATGTACGTATTTTCTCTTTTTATCACTGTATGCTCGGCAATGACCACATCCTCCAGAGAAAGTTTGCTTAAGTGATAACACCTATCTGACATCATAAAAATACACAGAGACAGGAAAGATAAAAAAGAAAGATGTCAGCAGCCAGATCTGTCTGCTCAAACCAGACTGGTTCAGAAAGGACAAACTACCCTCCATTTGACTGGGGGTTTAATGCAGGGGAGTTGAGATGCAGCAAGCAACAGAGCACGGCAGCAAGTGGAGAAGAGAGACCCAAGAGCAGGAGGAGGTAGCAAGAGCATTCACACAAGAAGAATATCCTTCAAAAGACACACACAAAATGAACTAGGCATACTGGTTACACGTTAGCTCCATGTCTCCTTGCCTTTGAAGATGATGGTCAAGTTCCTGTTGCTATTTTGAGAAACTTCAAACCTCATTACACAGCAGCATCTATGGGCTCCTCACACGGGGGCAGAACAGAAAACTTCAGGCTTACAAATCTTAGCTTTGGGGTAAGGAAAAGAAACTGCCTTTTTGGTTTGGGACTGCAAAAGCTACACTTCAGCCACTGATCTCTCCCTCACCCAGTTCCTCAGCGTTCATGTGCCTACAACCTCCTTCTCCTGCCCTTGTGGGGTGAGGAGGTGCTTGTACTCAGTGCTGCAATGCTGCACCAGGTCTTTACCCCAGTGACTCCTGGTCTGTTCAATATTTTACTGTCCTCCTCCATTCTCTCACCTTCACATGCAGAGAAAAGAGGAAATCACAGTAGCATGTCTACATTTAAAAATTTCTCCCCCCAGAACAGGCAAATATGAAGGGTAATAGCTCTATAAAAGAAGGGTGCAAACACTCTGAGAAGTACCTACAACAGCAAGGGTCTCACTCTGCTGCTGAACTGGTGGCAGACTAACTCTCCTAATCTTAGATGTGCTCCTAACCCTGGGGAGTCTGCTTCGCAGCCTCCTGATGGCCAAAGGGAATCAGCAGAGGGACACCTTCACACCTACAAAGAGCTCTCAGAGGCAGGGAAGATTTAACTCTGTAAGCAAGGCCTTGCATTAAAGGCACTTCCTGCCATGCTCTGCATGAGGTCCTGGACTCAGCAGAGCCCATTCCTCTCCTGCTGTGTACAGAGCACAGCTTTAAAGGTGGGTCCTTTGCCAAGTGTCTTCAGCCATTCAGCAGCCCTGGTTAATGCGTTACCTACATAGTCTGCAGCACTACTGGGCAGTAAAGAAACACTGCTCTTTTATTAAAAGCCAAATAAACTTCCTTCATTCTTCATACCTATCTCTGGGGCAGGCACAACTCATCTCTTGGCACATCCCTCCTTGTTGACCTGCATTAGCTGAGCTGTGATGTTGTTCCTGCCTCTCACTCCAAAGGCGCAGCAGCAGCAGGCAGCTGGCCTTCCTGTGCCTACACAGAGTGTTTGATCAAAGACAAAACACAAATTACCTTGTGCCTGCCATAAATTGCAAGCAGGCCACTGCAAGTTTTCTAGCACATGCCAGTGTCACCCCAGTCACCCCAGATTTACCAACTGTCCCCCGTTCCAAGGAGAGACAACCCCATCCTACAGCTACCTGCTAGGGACAGGAGATATCAGAGGGACAGCCCTGTTCTCCCCAGCTTCATTTGAAAGACCTGCAGGCAGCAAATGAGCCCAGGAGCCCCATGGGTACTGTTATTTCAACCTGTTGCCCAGCTCCCAGACAGTGCAGCTACACAGCTCTGCCATGCTTGGCCTATTTGGCACACACTCCTCATACCTACCTGGGAATTCACAAGACGAATTGTTGTCTTTTGCCCCACATCATCTTGAAAGCCCCTGACAGGAGCCCCATTGAACCGCAAGACGGCATCATGGCTGTCTGAAAGCCAAACAGAGGAAAACCTGTGAGTCAACAACTGGGTTTGAGTGGTACAGGAGACAAGTAAAATTATTCACCTGCACTTCTAATACAGTCTAGCTAATCCCTGGCTTTCAACCTAACAACTAGAAGTAGCAAGTCAGGTTCTTTGGAGGAAGCTGGGGCTCAAACTTCATGATAAACACTTTTTAAAATCTACTCTTCAAAACTACAACCCGCTGTCAGGTTGAGAGCACAACCCTAGCATTTGCTCTCCCTCTTGCTCCTTCCAAACACTTTACCAGGAGATAGACCAATACCCAATTAATTTACCACATGACTGGCTGCAAACTAAGAAACTAGGAAGTAATAGCAAGCCAGCGTCCTCTCTTGCAGGCTGGAGGCTGAGCAGCCTGAGAAACATGTACACACACCACAGTGCAGAGCCAAGCTGACCTCAGCCTGCCAGCACGCCTCCCACATTACAGAAATAAAACCTTTGCTCTGCCTTCAACAGACACAGCTTCTTACATGCCTTGGGATTCACTGCATTTTCCTCCGCTGGCATCATCTCTGTAGATAGCACAGCATGCCTCCAGCACCCTCCTCTACCTTGGCACAGCCAGCCAAGCCACCAGAATGTCCTGGAGCCAGGCTGCTGCTGTGACACACAGGGCATTTGTGCTTGTCATCCTGGCTTCTCCCTTTCTCATGGCTGGATTTGGATAAGAAACCTTCCATGTCTCAGAGGGGCTGAGTTAGAGAAGCAGGACCATCTTTCCTGCATTCATACTGAGGCCACACAACTGCAACTCACAACACCTGCAGTCAGGGTCTGTGGGAATTGCCAAATTCCAGGGCAGACCGACCCGCCTGATCCAGAACTGGGTCTTTTTCAGATAATTTTCTTGAAAATAGGGGTGTTCCCGCAAGCAATGCTGGAGGATCAGTAATCACTGGCAGCAAAGACTGATTTCTCAGCTATTTTATTCTCCTAGACAAGTGGGTCTTCTTAAAACCCCTCCCAAAGCAACATGCATAACCAAGAAAGGTGATGTGTCTGGAAAAAAGTGTCTCCATGCTGAAAAGTGGCTCTGCAGCTACCACTACTGACCCTTAGCTCCACATCCTACCTTGCACTAATGCAATACAGGGTTATAATTTCCCCATATATAACTTCAGCCAGACACCAAGCATTAATATGCCCTAAGTCTGCACTTTAAAAGGGTGTTAAGTGACTGCTCAAACAGCGTAGCTCACTCTGTCTCCAAGTGGTTGTGCTGCACTCAGTATCTTTCACATCAGATTTTTCAGTGGCAATTTAAAACCTTCAGTTATACCAAGAGCCCAGTAAAAGGTGGTTGTTTACAACCTTGTTCTGCTCTGCCAACCTTCCTTACTTTGACTAATTGGTCATTTGATATCTTAACATGATTACACAGAACAAATATTTCCTGAAATACTAACTCAGCAATCCACTGTGCTCATCTATGCAAATGCTTCATTTTAAGCCTGTAAGATTTAGTAGTTTTTTGACAACTTCCTCCAACAAAACCACAGCATTTCCTACATGGAAATATATCAGGCCAAAAGTGGGAAAAACCACACAGAATACACTGAATGTTCCTTAAATCCGTATTATTCACCCAGTGCCCAAACTGCAGAAGCACCATTAGAGTTAATTGCTTGAGCAGAAAGGTCAAAGTCTGTGACCCAGGCAGGAGAAACACAAGGCAGCGACATCAGCAGGGGTTAATGGCATTTGCCTCGGGAACATTACACAGTTACCTCCCCAGCATCCATCCCTTGTGATCTGGAACAAACCAGTACTTCAGTGTGGGGACAGGCTCAGAGAACACTGTAGGAACAATGAAAGGGCTTTGCCTGTCTGACATCTGTTCAGCTGTGCTGGAGCCAAAGCACAGCCCATTGCACTTGGCTGCTCCCATACCCAATCCAACGCTGCAGGGACTGCATTCCAACACTCCAGAACATCACCTCCCACTCCTGTGAGTGTCTCCTTCCACAGGAACAAGCACTGCTATCACTGGTGCTGGAGCCTAACACAGACACCCCTGGGCACAAGCCAGCTGTGCTGGGGAGGCTGTTCAACAGAAGGTCACTTCTGTACAAACCTTTAGCTGTGAACTCCAAGAGGCACCCACACAATCTGAGACGGGTACTTGAAGGGAAAGTGAGAACTGGCTTCCCAAGTCTTGAGCCATCTCACTTCAAACATCCCTAAGAGGCAGAAACAATTAAACCAACCAACTCCCACCTGCAATTTGTACCAGGAGGCAATGCTGTTCTTCATTGCACCTTTCACAGCATTTTAACACACTTACAACTGCTCAACCTCACTCTAGCTCCTGCTTGCCTGCCATGTGGCCACAGAGGAGGTTGGAGGGGAACTTCTGATCAAGTACCAGAACGCTGTCTCCCACGAGGGACTATGATTCTGAAGGTTTTGCCAAAGTTGTCCATCAATGATGCAGTAAAATCTATCCGTCTACATGCTTCAGAAGATGAAGGCTACATGCAGCTTAGGGCAGGCCAAAGGCACCAGATCCAATAGATAACTTATGAAACACTGAAGCCTGCAAACAATTTCCACTTGAGAGAAAACTCCCAGACTTTAAAACTTCTCCTTCAGTGAAGCTACAGTTCAGCAAAGTGTGAATCTTAACTGAGCTCCAAACAGCAAATAATGAAGCAAGCTGAGGGAACTGCAGGCTCTGCAGAATTTTCTGCCTGGTACAAAATCCTGAGTTCAAGACTGGAGAGCTGGTTTCCCCTGCAAGCTGCTTTTGTAAAGACACAACATGTGTCTTTATAATCCACAGTATAAGACCAAAGCTTCAGCATTTATTAATTAATGCATTAACCTTGGATAAATATGATCTGATGAGACTGCAAAACATTACCAAACTTTGTCCAAAGAGATAAATCCCTGTAAAGTTTTTCACGGTCTTCTGGGCCACTCAGATTCAGCCACTGCCTTATGGCTCAGGATGAAGCAGTGACACTTTTCGAAAGCCTTGAGCAAGAATTACAGAATCACTGGGGCTGGAAGGGACCTCTGAAGACTGTGCCCAGCCCTCTGCTCAACAGACTGCTCAGGGCTGTGTCCAGAAGGATTTTCTCCCCTTTAGCCTTTTATTTCTTCTCTGAAAAAGTCTTTCTGTATGGAAGTTTTTCTGACAGTGCAATGAGCATTACACAACCCATGCCAAGCCCTCTCAAGAAAAATACACTCGAGGAACCAAGACTGCTCTCTAGTATCCAGCATTAGTGTGACCCTCTAGTGATGCCAATGGGATCATGACAATTGGAAGGACTAGCTGGAATAGAATTACCTATTACTTCCATCTCCAGCTAGGCTGAAATATTTACTGACTTTAGAAGTTTAAGGATAATATTTCAAATTATTTTATAAACCTTTTGACCACAAGAGATTTATCAGTAAGAGCACGATAGCAAGCTACTTCTATTCAACCTAAGTTATAAAACAATACTTGACTTCATGCTAACAGAAAGATACCAACCTATCTCTTGTCCTAAGCGAGATGATTTCAGAGACCCTGCTGAGGACACGACAGCACAGCGACCCAGGTGTCCCACTGTTTCACTGAGGCTTTTCCCTGGCAGGTATTGCTGCCATTCAGAGGTACCAAAAGGCCCATCCGACCTCTGTATCATGGTCACATTGACCCTGTCCCGCAACTGGCACAGCAACTTGTCTGGGCTGAGCTTAGCATTCCTCTTCCCGGTGTAAGTCACATTGTACTTGTTCATGGCCAGGTAGTTTTTCCTGACCTTCTGCAGCCTGGGTATGAGATTTCTGGATGAGCTGTCCTTATCCCATACCCTCACAACAGCTGCTGTTTTCTTGGACTTTTCAGCTGTCTCAGAGGTGATGCCTTTTACTTTGTTGTGGGTACTAAGCCACATTTTGGATATCTGCCCCAGTTCACTGGCTGCTTCATGGAGAAGGCCTTGTGATTTGACCATGTTCCATTTCTCTGAAGTCCTGTGCCCCTGTGAATCATCCTTCCTGGTCTTCAAAGGATCATAGTAGCTTCTTCTTGTTTCTCTCCACAGGCAAACTGTCAGTGCTACCAATATCACCACAAGAACACACAAGAACTTTTTCAACACATTGATGTGAACCATAGTGTACGGTGCATCCAGATGGGGCACTGGAAGGTGGCCCTGGGAAAAGGAAACAGCTCAGTTAGGGCTGCAGGCAGAGGTAAAAGCAAAGTCATGAAGATCAGTGTGTGGGCAGCGGGAGGGGAGAGAGACAACACCGGGGTAATTCTAAAATTTCAGCCTGTTTAAAGATCTCATTTCAAAGTCCACCACTTCAAACACCAAACACAAAGACCTGAGCTGGCTATCAGCCATCACATGCTATGTAATGGTGACCTGAGGCCACTGCCACTCAAACCTTTTTTCTGTTCCCTTCCACAAGTGACAGCCAAACTTAACATAGCCAGTATTATACCAGCAAGCATGGTAAGTCTCCACTTTACTTTCCTTCATCTCCCATCCCTGAAAGTAAATATCAAAATCCCAACAAATGCATTTCCAGAAGTGAATTTTTACTTGGCCACACTAATGAAGCACATAGTGAAGCATGGAACTGGAAACAAAAAAAAGCTCTGGCTTCATGAGCACCAGGAGCTTCACCAGCCTGGTACTTTGGTGACTTTTCAGGGAACTGCTGCAAGTCTGCAGTGGTCTGAGTGCATTCTCAACATGAAACCTCACTGAAGAGCTGCTGGAAGCCAATTAAGCCCCAGTAAGGTTTGAGGCATGTTTGGGCTCCTAAGTGCACTTGGATGAACATTATTCCAGATAAGTTACCTCTGGAGGAAGCAAAGCCAGACCCTGTCGTACAGCACTGCCTTTCTTGGTTGTGCTACTCACACCAGCAGATACCCCCAGCTCCCATCATGTCATAAAAGAGGGAATCCAATAGGAGAACTGCCCAAAAGGCAGTTCAAACTAGGCTGATTTAGGGGGAGCTGGTGTACAAAACATACACTAGTGCATACACACCTCCCAGGCAGCACACAGGGCCGCAGAAGACAGGACAGCAGCTGCTCATTTCCCTACATGGCTGCTCTGGGATACGTCCAAAAGCATGGGAACAGTGTGGAGACTCCAGGTGTCCTCAGGAGAGAAACACATGCAGATCACTGCCATTCCCAGAGAGGCACAAGTAGCAACTTCCTCACTGAGCAACCTGCTGTATGCAAACAGTGCTAGGCTGGGCTGCTGAGAAGTTACTGAGCTACCAACACACTACCTGGGGATGAAGCAGCAGCTCTCCAGCTCAAGTCATTTTTGGCTGTAGGCAGATTTTCTTCTCAGTGCTTAAGCAGGATATCTTGAAACACAACAGTCGTGTGATGTGCTGAAGAATTCTAGAAACACCTGAAGAAAAAAAAAAAAAAGAAAGAGGATAAAAGAAAACTCTTTAAGGAAAAAACTTAAAGTTCTAGGGATGAGCAAGTATTTCCTCAGATAAGCCCTGTGGTTCCAAAAAAGCTGCTACCAAGGCCTGGAAGGACAGCACATTAACACCACATAAGCCTTTTAAATGCTTAAAAGCCCACTGGAAATGGGCATCTTCCTTTCTTGTCTGAAATCTGCTCTCAGAGCAGGAACCAGCTCACAAGCTGCCTCCAGAGCAACCAGATTCACCCTGAGCAGTGGACACACCCAGTGAAGGAAATAACCTGATGCTGATGCTTAACACAAAGAACAGGGGAAAAGAAAGAAAAAGCTAACTTTTCCTAGAGAAATCTCTTACTGCCTAGTCTTGAGTAATTCATGCACTTTTGCAGACAAGACTCCCTGCTATTTGGGAACAAGAAATATAGGAAGTTGCTTTATAAAACATATCTTAATCTGTAAGTATTCACAAAATAGCTAAATGTGTTTTAGACTTTACAGTTTCGCTCCACCAAGGAAATTTAGCAAGAGAAAGGGAGATTTGACAGTATTATCTGAGAAATCAAGAAAGTAGCTGGCTTTTACAGGAAGCCTGAGTCAGTACAATGCCACATGAGCTAAATTACAAATGCTACCCTTTACAGGACTAAATGCAAATTATCAAAGCACCCTAATGCTGACAACTTATATTTTAAGTTTACTGAGGTACAAAACTGTTTTTTTTAAAGAGCATTCCACAATGAAAAAGCAAACATTGCTCCACCTCCAGTTCCTAAACAACAATAAGAAAAAGATCCAAGAAACACAAGTAATTCCAGCTTTAATTGAAGTTATTTCCTCTGCCGTGACAGACTATCACTTTTCATTTCCTTTAGTACAAATCTGCAAGAAGGGCACACTGAAGTCCTTCTGGCCAGTAGAGGTACAGCAGTCTGGAGAGGGGGGCACCAGGAGGGGATGCAGGACACCCCTGTGCTCTGTTCTATGAGGAGTAAGCCCAGGTTCTCCACACTGTTCATGGTTCCTCTCCTGCTGTGGTCTCTGCCAGACTCTCACTGCTGCCTCCTTCCATCCCCTCTGCAGCTGAGGATCCCACAGGTATTACGAATATTTTCATCAAATAATCAATTAAATCATGTAAAAGGGTTAGCTATGATTATAAGCAAAAAATTGTGAAGTATAAGGTAGAGAAATATCAGGAGTTCTGTGTTTGGAATGTGTAACCTCAGAAACCTCACCAAGAAGTTACTGGACCCTTCTGTTTCAGATAAAAAGCTATGGAGACCGTTGTGTTTACCAGTTATGCTGCTTGGAAAGCCACTATGCTTCCCCTCCTCATCTTAATGTTAAGGATTCCAATCAGTAGACCTCAGTAGAAATAGCCAGTGATTGGTTCTAATAGTTGATAACTTCATCAATATTCTTATCCTAAAACAATCAATGTAAAGGTTAAATTTAAAAGTGGGCATACTATGCATGGCATGTAAAAGAACTTACGTAACAACAATTTAGCAGGAAAAGTGTATAAAAGGGGTGAGTTTAGTTTGTTAAGTGGAACACGTTTTCGAAGGAGCTATCCACCGTGTTCCCAGCATCTGAATAAAGAAGTGTCTGCTTATTCACATCCAGTTGGTGTTAGGTAAGTTTGTTTTGTCCCATTTGGTGACACAGGGACAGCTCACTTGGGGCCTGCCTGGTGCCATGGAGAACAGAAAATACCACATGAAGGCAGCTGACTGCAAAAGCCACGTGCTGATGGGGAAAGCACCGCTGACTCAGGCTCCATGCTGTCAGAGCCTCTGCTGGTAAACCACACAGAGAGAGCAACACTTTCCAAATAGACAGGAACACCAAAATAGAGCTGTCCAGTGTCAGCTTAGTACAGAACTCTGAGACACCTCCCTCTGACCACACTGTATCTCTTTACAACAGACAAGGATCTGGCTTCCAGGAAAAACTAAGACCTTCAGTGCAGGCAGGACAGAGCCTCAAAGCTGCAGGAGGTGTCCAACTGTTCACCATCCTGCAGAGCAGAGCTCTTTGCTCCAGGCCCTGCACAGCTCTGCCCTGCTTTTGACTTCACCAACATCTCCCGCGGGGTTTCCAGCTGAAGGTGATAGCAGTCACATCTCAGTAACTATCAGCTTTTGCTCCTCACACTTGAATCACCCAGAAAGGTGGCAGGTTCATTACAGCGAAACAACTTTACAGCTCTCTGCAAGCTGCTGCTGGGACATTCCTCCCGATGCTGCACAGTACAGGATGCCCTGCAAGTCACAACACCTCCTCTCCTTTCCAAGCCACTCAAAGGCACCTGGAAAACTCACCTTCTGCACAAATTACCCCTGTCTTTGACTGTACATGCTGCTGCAATGCGAACAGTTATTTTCCTTTGATTTTGCTGGCAAAGTAGGCTCTGCAAGCACGTTCTAGCAGAGCCACAACATTTCAAGATAGCGTCTGTTCCCCATGGATTCTTTGCAATTCTTCCTAATTATTACTACTACTTCACATAATAGGATTTGATTTTATTTGCACAAGCAGTGCCCTAACATAGGGTCCCTCTCAAGCATTGTGCCATCAAACCTCTTTTGTGGAGAATGAAAGCATCTGCTCTTCCTGGCAAAGTAGGATAGCCCACAAGTGGCCACTTGTGTGCATTTCTGTCTGGCAGCAGTCAGTACAAAGGTACTTTTCCAGAGGTGATGGAAATTTGGAAGGTGGAAGCTAGCCACCTACACAGCACAGAAGGTGTCAGGTATGAGTACAAGGAAAGAAAGACAAAAAGAAAAAAAAAAAATCCCCCAAACCTAGAAAAACACCTAAACAAACAGCTGCCTTATCAAAACCCAGAGCCTGACACAGCTGTAGAGAACAGCACTTGCTGACAGGCTAAGCCCACACAGCAAGTCCTCTGAGGATAAATTAATCCTGTGCAGAGAACAAGGGAGGGATGTGGTATCTTCAAGGCAGTCAGGGAATTACATCCTGTCCTCACATTCTTATACTTAACATTTATTGTCCTTTTATCTCACTGATCTCAGGTCTTAACCAGCAAACTACACAAGAGTGTGAAAGTCCTGCTGCCTCTGGTGTCCCAAAGGCTGCTGTCTGTCCGGGGAGCTGCAGCCAACAATGCCACGGCAGAGAACACCCAGCAATCCCGACTGCCACATCCCACAGCAGATTTCCCCGAAAAAAGCTAGCAAGTGTCCTCATCTCAAACAGCCCTTACCTGTCTCCTATAGCATCCAACAGCTGATGCACAGACAAACCACACGAGTATGGACAAAGGCATAAATACATTTCTTCCAGGAAATCCACGCAGCTTCCCAAAAGTTGTGTCATCAGTTGTACCAATGCCCATCCTCTGCACATTTGTTTAACTGGTTCTTGAAACCACTCACATTTCCCAAACAGCCCGAGGCAATGAACTCTGCAATCACACAGTGCACAGACAACCCCTCCTCTCCGCTTTTTCAGGCTTTGTCCCACTTGTTCCAACTCCTCCTCGCACAGCAGCTTTTCCACACTTGGGATGTTCTTGGTCAACTTCCCCAGCACGGTCAGCAGGGTGTGACCATCCCTCGAGACAGGCACACCGGCCACCCCTGCTGAACACGCTCACGCCACATGGTCCAGCAGCAGCACAACAATGGGGCTGATTTGTTCTCCTTGTGAAACTTCCTCCCTTTCTATTTCCCTTCCTGACCACTTCTGAGCCCTGATCACTACACAGTCGGCAATGATTTCAGGTTATTTTGCAAGCAGCACTGACTCATCGAGAGCTGTCCCTGGTGCAGGGCAGGAATAAACACATCCGAAAGAGCATTTTCTTACTCCTGCTAGCAGAGGATTCCTTTGCCCCTGTGCTGCTCAGCCACCCAGGATCAGCAGACCCCTCTGCAGCTGTTTGATGTCTCCCCTAGTCCCAGCAGCCCCTCTGGAGACAAAGCCAGCCAAGCTCAGAACTCAGCCCTTCCTCTTCTCCTCTGCAGATCTGTTATCATTTTTCAAGAGTGGGGATCTCAGAAAATCCCTGAGGGCCTTCTGTGATGTTGTGAAACCTGACCACTTGCCTTCCTACATGCTAGACAGCCACTAATCCACAACAGGAACGGTCTTATCCCACGACAGCTTATGGTGGCTTTTTCTGAGGCTCCTGGTGAGCAATCTCATCAAAACCTTGAAAATTCAAGGGTTCCCTCTCTCCCCATTCACCAACTTCTGAAAATGAGCAAAGAGGAAATACACAGATTTGAAATGTGACCCTTCTGCAAACACATGATGAGACTTCTTCATTACTTCTTACATATTCTACAAGCGTTAGTTATTTTTATTATGTTTACTGGTCTGAAGCAATGGATCCTACCAGAGTCCCTCTGAAATACAGCCATGTCAAATAACATCTTTAATTTAATTTAAATCATGATTTGAGTCATGTAACTCCTGGGGAGAGACACACACAGGAATCCCATTCACCTGATCTACCATGCCTCTCCTTGGTCCTGCCATTCACACATCAGCATCATTCAGCTACACTTTTCTTGTCTCTGATGTATGCACAAAAGCTTTTTACTTTAGCAAGTTTTTCCTCAATTTTTTTTTTAGATAACGTGATAACTATTTCATATTTAAACTCAAAGCATTTATGCTTCTTTCCAGATTCCCTTCATTTATGCATTTCCATCTGCACCTACAATTACGCCATGCCTGCCCACAAAGCAGGAAAGCTTTGTTCTCATCTTTTTGCCGGTGTATTTTTGAATGTTTTTATGCTGCCCTATATGGAAGTTTTATACTTAACTACACTTTTCTATTCTTTTTTGTATATTTTCAATGCTAATCCTTTCCCCCACCCAACACCCTCTGTAAAACAACTCTAAAAAGAGCAGTGGCTGATACCAGAGGCTGAATGAGTTCCTATGTAAGTGTGTGGAAAAGAGGAAAGACATGGAGGCATAGGGCAGAAATTCTTCTGTTCAAAATAAGATACTCAAGGAAACCTATGAAGAGAAAAAAAGTGGATTCAGAGAGTAACCTCAAAACCATATCTGCTCTTAAAATTCCATATTCCTGTCCTAGAGAAAAAATATTTATCAAGACTCTTTATAGTATTAAACAAGCTACACTCATGCCATTTTGCAAATGAAGAAGCTACACTTTCCACATGCTTGATACATTAGATGGTAATACATTTTTCCAAGCTAAAGGTGTGTCACTCTGGAGCCAAGTTTCAGATCTCTCTGATACCTTATTTAGCCCAGCCTCTTAATTCAACTGTGTGTATCATGATTTTGTAAATCTATAATCAGGGAAGGCTTGCTTCTAGCAATTCTTGGTTTCTTTCCAAAATATCACTGTGCTGTGAAAATAAAACATCTGTTGCGCCATACATCTAGGCATTTTCAATGCCACCAAACAGAACAAAACAGAAAGTGGAGAATGAGAAAACTTTACATAGGTATTTGAGGGGAAAAAAGCATTTTACATGAGAAAAATGGTTAATTTCAGGTGACACACTGAGGAGGTAGACAGGTCACTTTTAAGAAAATAAATAATTCAATTAGTCCTGCCTTCATTAAAATACTCTGCATATGCCAGTGAAAATATGCTGCTGTCACAGCTGAAAAAAAAAATATTCCCAAGAGAACAGGAAAGGCAGATTCATGGGGGAGGCACAGGGGAAAGTTTAAGCATGTGTTTCATTTTGGTTTTACGTGTCAACAAACACCAGGATTTAATTTAAGCGAGAAGCCTTCATTTCTGGCTGTGTTAGCCCTTTACTCCTGCTCCTGTCTAGGTGCCATGTTGGTTTTGGAGGGTGGCTGTGCCCAGCAGCACACTGCCTCCCCCTCTGCCCTAATGAAAAGGCAGCAGCTTTGCTTTCACTCCCTGCAGAGACTTTGCCAGACACCTGCAGAACCACAGCCACTGCTGGCCACCGAGAACCAAGGCGAGAGGTGACCCTCGCTGCTGCGGCTGCCCACCTCTAGCTCCCGCCATGCCAGCGGGATGCCACCACAGCTCTCCACAGACCAACCCACACCAGGCACAGTCTTAAATGAAGTGCATGGTTGGAGCTGCTGGAGCTCAGCTCTAATAAAGCACCTGACATTACTAAGTGTGACATACAGGATGACAAACCCACTCCACTTGTGCTATGATCAGATGACTGTACTCTGGATGTTTATGGGGGAATCCACTGAAACCATTCTTAATACATATTGCTGCGCTCTAAATGAGTATTTAAACCTTTATTTTAGTAATTTCTAATGGGTATTTTATATGGATCTAGTACCTTAAACATGGTATACATGTAGTCAAGTTTTACCATGAAAGTATTTTTAATAATGATAACAATAACAACAACAACAACAATATTATTCAGATAAAACTGCTTTCTGAGTCACAGGATATCACATAAGTCCATGATATCAAATTTATCACCCCTTTATCTAATTAAAGGTTTCCATTTTAGTCTTGCTGTAGAGCATGGTTTTAGTCCCTCATATCATTCCAGTTATGAAATATATTGAGCTAATTAATGACTGAATGTAGAGGACCATGCTTAGCATCCTGTTTGGTGGGTTACTTGCCCAGAGGGCAATGTTTATGAACTCCATAACAGGACCAAGCCCTCAGCTGGTGGGACCAGCACTTCACCCTTACAAAACCCCCCTTCCTACCCCACAGACAGACACTTGCTGAATATTCCTTGTTAACAACAATGGACAGGAAAGAGACCCCATCTGCATGGGGTGTCTGCATGCCCCAGGGCAACCCTGGGCTCTTGCAGCATGCTCCAACTTGGATGCAGTCAGCCAGATGGCCACCATGGCAGCCCTCAGAGCACAGCTCAACACAGCAGCCATTTCCTGAGGGGCCCATGCCCATGGAAGCCTCGCTCAGCCAGATACTTGGAGACCCGCAAAGCTTTTCCATTTCTAAAACTGCCAGTTTCACGTTCAGTTGGGGAAAGAAGCACCTGCATGAACAGTACCAATTCCCAAAAAGGCTGCTTCTCCTGCCATACCCAGAGCCCCAGCGTCAGAGCTTTACAAGTGAGGCTTTCATCATCCATCAGCTTTACCACAACCATAACCACACAGAAGCCAACAGGAAAAATACCTCTACCCTGCCCAATTTTAAAGACCATGATGCAATTGCTCATTTGTGACTATTTACTTTACATGAAATATTACACCTTCAAATCATTCCCCACCAAGCATGTGTTTCTCTATGATGTTTATCCTTCAAAATGAAAGGGGACTGCTTCTTTATTTTAAATTAACAGTGTGTGGCAAGTCAACACTTTAACGCCTCTGCAAATACTGCTGAGCACCAAGACATGTAATTACTATTCCATAGCCCCAGGACAATAAGTTCCCCATGTGCCAGCTGCAGAGACACTACCCTTCAGGATAATATGTCTGACACCAGCCCTTTGCAGGTGGCAGCGATGTCTTTCTGTCTCAAGGACAATGCAGTAACTCTTTACAACTTGCTCAAAGAAGAATCTATTTCAATTTAACCTAGTCTTTCACTAAGTGAAATAAACTTGCAGAAGTGTGGATCTACCATTGTCGGGTTTCAGTCCAATGGCACTACCAAGACTTATTTTTGCCTGCATATCCAGAGTACATCCCTGTTGGGAATGGCAGAGCTGGTACTGAACAGCAGTACTCCACCACAACAACTTCACTGGAAGAAAGAAGAAAAGTGTGAATTCTTGCCATTGACTTCAGACAGCCCTACTAAAACTACTCTGTGTAAAGCAAAACACTTCCCACATTACATTTAAAATAAATTGGTTTTCATGAAGAAATCAATTTTTTTTTTGTAATGCAAAGACGCATAGAGCTGTCAAGACCGTTCATCAAAAGGTATCAGGTACTGAAAAAAAAGGGCACGTCCTGATGGCAAGAAAGAATAGTAAAAACGACACCCACTAGAGCCCATCAAAGCAAATAACTGCCACAGAAACTTCAAGAACAATCATGTAACAAGCACTTCAATTACTTATCCAGCAAAAATCAAAATAGCTCCTTTCTATGCAAGGAACTTGAGGTATGGAGGACAAATGGAATCTTCAAAATTAGAGTTAACTATTTTGTCTCTGACAGAAAAGGAGGCAGAAAAAAAAGGGTTACAATAATCAGATGTTTTTCTACAAATCAAAGCCACTTGGCTTTGGGCTCCATAGCACAGTAATAAGAAAGCCAAATTGATACCAGTTCTACCACACATCACCACTTCCACTGGTTAAACCGAGTGTGAAACAACCAGAGGAAAGCCAGGTATAACCCAACACAAGTTGTTGAGAAAGCCCAGGTCCAAGCTCAGTGTCAGGCTGCAGCAGAGCAGCCAAGGTGGCAGATATGCAGGAATCAATACACCCCAAGAACCTGGATATCATTAGTTGTTGAAGCAGCAGCCAGGTTCTCAAAAATCAGTATCTGCAGCAGCAGATGTCAAATACGTGTTTTGCCAAGGTACACCAGCAAGTCACATCCCCTCACAGGGAGCTCTTGGCGTGGCTGAACTTCAGTAATAACAGCAAGTGCCGCTCTGTTTTTCAAACACATTCCTCTGGGAACACTATCCCCTTATATTAGCATTTCAAATTTATCTACTGTCAATAAGCCCACAAAAATATTGCTAGGGAAGTGACCTTGCCTAAATACAATTCAATTTTATAAATCATAGGCAATATAAATGTATAGCACAAATCTGGGCACCTAGACATATTCAAAGATATCTAAAGCGCTTAAGACACTCCGCCCTCAAAGTTTTGTGTATGTATTTAGAAAAACAGAAAACACTAATGCAACTTTCCTGACAAAGCTTGCATTTCAAACCTCCTTGCTATTTTCCCCCTTCAGCATCCCTCCAGATGCTTAGGAAAGGAAAGCTGGCTCCGCAGTACCTCCTGCCCAAACCCAAGATTATGCCCTCTGCTTAAGGATGCAGCATAGAGAACACTTTGCAGGAACAAACAGGTGCCTCTCTGACATGCAATGCCCACTCTTTGGTGGGATGGAGGACTGGCAAAGCCTAGCACCACCTCCAGCTGTAAGCTCCCAAACAGAGCACACCACGCATCTGGCAGCTCCACGGTGCCATGTGCAACATAGCCAAAGAACTTCCCTTTTCTTCCCCACTTCCACATCCTGACAGCATCCCAGTGATGGATCAGTGTTGCTATGGGCATGGCACGAATTAACCTTAAATGTAACTGATCTACACAGTTGCTGGAGGGAGGAAAACACCATGCTTGAAACACATGTAAAGCTTACTGAGGTTCTGAGAGACCAAGAAGGCAATAAAGGCCACTTAATGTCTTTTGTTGCCTCCTCCCACTATCTTTAGCCTGCTTTCTTCCCCAGCAGAAAACCAGGCAGAAAACATGGAATGCACTACCCAGCTCCTGCTCCCAAACACATCACTCACTTCCTACAGTTGGCACTTCAGAACCAAGTCTGGCAGCAGAGCCTGCCGATGACAAGTGGATGGATCCATCATGGATCTGAACCACACCTCCACTCCTTGAAGCAGGCAGCTTTCTGCCCTCTGGTTTTTAAGACCACAGAAATTTCACACACATGGGACTTTGTGCCTCCCCTACAAAAGATGCCGACCCATTGTGCCATCCCTGTGGATGAGCAGACAGGAGTAACTTGGTCACTACCCACGGCAGCAACCGTTCCTGAAATCTGCAGGATTATTGCTTTTCCAGGGTGTCCCAAATGGTGGCCATTCTTCCCCAGGTTTGCACAGAACCAGGGGAGAAGCACAGCCACAGCCAGTCCCCTGCTGCTCTCCTGGGCCCCACACACCTGCAAGAGGCTCCAAAGCAAGAGTGCAGTCCCACGGGCTGAGCCTGAGCCTGGCACCAGCACCATGGGTGGGCAGCTGAGTGTGCAGGGGGTATGGAACACAGGGCAGGGGGTCTGAAAAAGCAGGGGAAAAGGGAAAAAAGGGAGACTGACAATGAGCCTCAGCACAAATGTGTTTTTCATCAAAGCCAGGTAACTTGCAGCATGGAGGGAGAGATCTAGACAGATAGTTCCAAAAAAAACCATAAGTTACTCCCTAAAGCAGTAAAGGAGGCCCCAGACATTTTTCTATCTCCTCCGTTCAATATTGGCTCTCATACTGCCTCTAGTACAACATATTTCTGCACCCTTAGAAAGTAGCTGTATCACCTAAAAAAGCTCTCTGAGCCTCCCAGAGCAAGGAAAAGCCCCCCTCTTCCCCCACAACCAGCCAGCCATTTGCTGGAAGGATGGATGAGATATGAGAGGAAGGATGATACATGGAGGAATGGGAGGAGGATGTTATTGCCAACTGCTTGTGAGCAGGCTGGATTCCTGCTCACAAGCACACATAGCTCTTTCTGGCCACTCAGTGACACCAGACTTCCTCCTTCACAAAGGGAACTCTCCCCAGACACAGAAGTCAGGCATCTGTCATGCCTAGAATGGATGCCCTCCTGTTTAAACAAGGAGCCTGCAGAAACCCAGTTGAGATGTTCCACATGCTGGTGGTGGCTGCCAGCTGCTGGGGGTGACTCACAGGACACCCTGGGAGGACAGCATGCCTCACTGCTTTAGAGCAAGAGCTGGGTGTTTCCAACAGCAGTGATCTCACTCAGTGCCACAACATCCTGCAGCATTTGAGACTGAGAGGGATCTCACACCACCTCTAGCACAAGGCCATTTCTGCTTGCAGCTCAACATCCAATCCAAGCTCAAAGTGGAATAGCACTGGGCTTAAAGTTCACTGAACATTAAACAAGGCTGATTTTCAATCTGGCTCAGACCACGTTTCAACAGGTTCAAAGTTACTCATTAATTTTATTTAAACAAATCTGCCCACCTTTACTCCAGTATATTTCTAGGGGACAAGTTTGTAAGTATTTCAGATGGGAATGCCACCACAGTCTCACAGGAGCTGATCTTAGATGAAACTTCATCTTCCCTTTCCTTCCTTTTACTGCCAAAGGGATTGTTAACAGCAAGGTACCCCACTCTCCTCTCCACAAACTCCCCTCCAGGTTAACAGGATGGGAGCTTGGCTGCTACCATACTGTGTTTTAAGTTCACACAGGCATCTGAGGGTACAAAGTCCTGGATATCTCCTGAAAAGAGGCACACAAATTTTTTCCCCTCCTCATGCTGTCATACCATTATCCCCTGAGGCCAAACTGGAAGAGAATCCTCAAGCCCTGGGTGTGCTGATTAGAAGATCTCATGTAGGAAAAACCACAGCACTTCAATATTAAAGCAAAGGAAAACAGCAAAGAAGCCTAGCAAAGTTGTCTCAAACTATTTTAGTATTTTTAATTTGCATTTCACTGGTATTTTTGTTTGTGGTATTTTTTTGTTTGGGGGGGGTTTCTATTATTTTTTAAGAATCATGCCAATTCCGCTAAGGTTGTTCCGTTTAACTGAAACATATACTGCTCTCTTTCTCAGATTATAACAAATACATTTATTTGCATATTTATATACATATCCTCACCTATTTTTGAGTTAAGAAATAATGCACTCATAATACAGTGATATTTCAGAAATAAAAGCTTTTTCATAAGCTGTCCAACATGCATATAGGCCAGAGTTGTATGTTGTCAAGGGAAATTATTTTTACAGGGCATTAGCTCTGAATTTTTCTTCCTCACTCTAACAAATATAGAAAATACTAGTTAAAATGCATCAGTGTGATGAATATTTTCTGAAGTCTGCTCGAACAGCAATTTAATGTGGGGGGTTTTTTTCCCCCTGAAGTACAAGAAGCCTGCCCCAGTTCCTATGTTCTTTATCTTGTCTGGATCTCTGTATGGCATTACCCATAGGTATCCCCAACAGGGGAAGCACCAGAAACTTGCAGCAAACCTCCCATGACATTTTTGGGAGCTGGAAATATCAGAGCTCTTTCAGAGAACCTGGCAGATTACGGCCCAAAGAGGTGAAAAATCATTTGTGTGAGAGGAGGGGAGCAGAGCAGAAATTCCCCACACACTCGTTGGGAGGTGCCGGCTCCCCCAAAGCCTCTGACGTGGCCAAGGCACTGCTGCTGCTGCTGCCAGGGCAGGTGAAAGCCCCGTGCTCTGCTCTGCCTGATCCCACAGAGCAGCAGCGCTGGTGCTGAGCACTCTTCATCAACTGTGGCTGCTCATGCAAGAGCTCTGTTAAGAGAGTAAGGATGCACAGCACTGAGGGAAGCAGGGGAGGGAGGCTGGAGGTGGTACATGTGCTCCCCACAAGGAACTGGGTGCTTTCCTACTGTGTATGCATCACCGGGACTCTCCTGTTCCTCTGGGGAAATCTCCCCTGAAGTCCCTCACATCCCTTCTGGCATCCACACTGCGTGAGGGGATGCCCTAATTTCTGTGGTCTTTCCCCACAGTGTAGCAGCAGGAGGCTGCCTTTCTGCCTTGATGAGATCCCACTGCCAGCCCTCCTCCCACCCTCTGCTAACCTCCCTTCTTGGAAGTTCTTTCCTTATCTTCAGTTTTGGTCAGCTCTCCCAGATCCACTGCATGCAGTGCCTGTCCTGGGTTCATGTCCTCTACTCACCCAGGTATTTCAGAGCTAATGCATGAGTCCCACAAAATTTGCTTCAAGTGCAAAGCGGTGTGTGAGATGAATGTCTCCTGCCACAGCACAGACCTCAGAGAGAGGAAAAGCCACAAGTATACAGAAGCAGGCTGCAGCCAGCACAGTGGCCACAGAGCCACACAGCAACACCCACATTCTGACAGAGCTACCCCAAACTGATAACACTGCTGGGACTGTCTCTAAAGCACACACATAACTGCAGCCAACACAAGCAGATGGGTTCATACTGCACTTCAATACAAGCAGAATTAATTTGCTCTGTTAATCTTACACAATACCATTACATGTGCATCATCCCAATATCCTGAAAGGAAACTATTTCAGTACATGGTCAAAGTCTTTATTTCTGGTGTCTACTTGTCTGGACACCCACCATGGAAAAACACTCCTAAACCTGGACACAACACACTGAATTCCATTCCTATCCTCTCCTCTGCCTCTGACCATCTATGCCCAACTCACAACAAACCCTCTTCTCCAACAGGTAGACTCTGTCCCTTTCTGAAGTAGGAGGGGGGTCAGAGGCTCCCACACAGCCACAGGCAGCACTGGGGCATGAAGGGGGGGGGGTGTGCCTATTTTTGGTTTTACTTCCCCATTTCAGATGTGCCCAAAGGAAGAAAGAGGAAAGTCCCTTTTTCCCTTCAGATATTAACATATAAAATAGTATAACTGCAGACAAGAGGGTGGACAGAGATACAGGTATTACAGACCAAATATACCCCTTTGCTAGTTTTCAAACATCCATCTCCTCCAGCAGCTTTGCTGTCTTGCAAGCCAGACTTAACAAGGCTGCCTAGTCTGAAACCAGATTTAGTAACAGAGGGCTGGGTTTGACTGCTCAACAGGAAGACTTCTGAGTGTTTCAAAGGGGGCTCAAGATTTTGCTCTGGCACAAACAGAAGGTGACTCTTCAGTGCTCATTAAGAGGAGTATCTCCTCACAAAAAGTGTATCTGAGCTTAAAAGGTAAGCCTGGCCTTGGGTTTCAGCCACCCCAAAGGCAGGCAGCCTAAGAAGGCCAATAGTCCCAGTCCCTGCTGCCTATCTGCGCCTTGCACATGTGCATGGATTTGCCCTGTGCTGCCACAACCTCAGAGATGGCTCCCATGTCCACATGAGATATAGCTACCGCACCAGCTCACCTGGCGTCACACCCCAAGTCACATCTTTGTCCAGGGAGCAGAGGATTTCCACAGAGGAAAAACGAAGAAAAAGAGAACTGAAAAACCCCTTGTTTCTGTACAACAACCAAAACTAAGAAGTTTTGCAGCAGGGGAGCTCCATGGCTGCCCGCTTCTTTAATCCTTTACTCTCCACCCAAATCCCACCTAACCAGGAATCAAGCTGTCTCCAGCTCAGTTTTCTTCTTTCCCCATGAAAAGAGTAGCTGCTAAAGATGCCCAAGGCAATGGGCCATGCTTTTACTTTTCCACTCACCTACCTGCAGCAGAGCATTCCCACTCCTGCCAGTGCTCCCCAGGCTCCATACTGCTCTGTCTTGACCTCTGTGCAGATTTTGGCTGCTATTCTGCCTTCTTTGGTGATGGAAATCCAGCAGCCCCCAGACAGGCAGGCTGCTGGAATTCCACCACCCTTGCCCAACTGTTACAGTTTGTAATGCTAAAGGTAACACAACTCTGGGAGAGAGAAGCGTTGCTCAGCCAGAAAATAGGAAGGGGTGATGCATTTTCCATATTAAAGATCAGGTTTTAAGTGGAGGAGAGGACATTTGCATGTTTCCAGCAGAAGAGGAAGTAAGGAGCAACAGCTGACACCCTTCAGGCCAGCAAGTTAAACACTTAGAGAAGCAGCTATACAATGAGGTCCTCCCAAACCTTCTTCACACATTAAAAGAGGCATAGAGGCAATACTTACACTTGCAGTTGATTATAAAAAGGCTTCCTACCATGTTAGCTTTCTCATGCACGAGAGAAAAAGGGAGGTCCCAGTATCAGCAATAGCCACTGCAGTGGCTCACGTGATGCTCATCATCCTTGAGGGCAACAGCCAAAGGACTGCAGTGCTATGATAAAGGGCAGGATGCCAGCGGGGAAGAGTGATAGGAAAAGTAGTGGCAACACCAATAAAAGCACTTCAGGCATGATCAGCAGAGGTCAGCTGTGTAAGCAGGCAGCTAATTACTCTAACCTAGAGCCAAAGCCAATGTCCCCGAAGGGTTTCTGTGGAAAGCCATTGCCAAACTGAGACCCAGTACACATCTTATATTCATTTTATGCAAGTCAGAATAAATCCTGTATCTTAGATTCTTATCTCTGGCACACAACCAATATGTGTCAGCTTCTACAAGGGCTCCCACAAGAAGCAGAATAAATGTTTTATTTTGCTTTAAGAGAGAAATATAGGATAGCTGCAAAGGGAATATCAGGCAACCCTTCCCATTTTCTTTACTAGCCTCCCAACTCTGCATGCAACAAGAGACAGCCCCAGTGCAAGCAGCAGTGCCTCAATGCACGTGGCCTTGTCATGCTGACAACAGCCCTGCTCTTGCTGCACACATGTGGAAGTGAAAAAAGGGGCAGAAAAAAGAAGAGGAAGAGCCACAGTCCTCACCTTCATCTCCAGGTTCCTTTGCTGTCCACAGCAGTTCCTGTCAATCCCTTCCAGGCAGCAGCAGATTGCTAGGCAAGATCTGTCGGAGGTGCCACCATGGGCAGCACATGTGTGCGCTCCGTGCAATTCTTCATGCTCCCATGTTCCTTTGATTCGAGTTCTCCTAGGAAACAAATTAGCCTAGGAAAGAAATCAAGGTGAAGATGTTAGACAGCCATATCAGACTGACCAGAAGTCACTGGACAGGGGATTACAACCACCAGCCAGGACCACACAGCAAATCAGCAGTGGCACAGAAACACCCAGCGCGTGCAGATAGCGATGTGTCCACACTGTGTGTCCTGGTTAAGGCCAACAAATTGAGCTGCTGACACCCTGAAAGATAACTTGGCCTTGAATAAAACACCACACAGAGCCCTGTTTTGAGGGAAAAATCTGGTGAACACTTGCTGGCTGCAGAACTCGCCAGAGACCAGAGTCTAATGCCAGGAGCCATTGTCGGGAAGAGCTGGTAATGCTGACCTCAGGGCAGAAGCACTCACCCTTAGTGAGCTGCTGGAGGGATGGAGCTGGAGCTATGGGTCCTTAATGAGATCTTAAGAATGCAGCCTGTATAAGAACATGTGCAAAGCCCTTCAAGGATCCTTCTCCAACTGAACCATTCATAGAAAAACCTCCTGCCTACTCTGACACAACACAGCAGTGATGCACTGCAATTACCTGATGACCCTCACTGGAAACACAAAAGAGCCTTTACAGAGTTTATATTTCTAACCTCTCCCCTACTTCTAAAAGAAACTCAGTGTAACTGCAGCACATGTCCTAAAATCCTCTTAAATAAGATATTAATCACAAGACTATTTAGCAAGCAAGAGCACACGGTCCGCTTGAGAAACACTGCCTCCCATAATTATCCTGCCCTGGGCAAGTTTCCAGTGTATGTGCATGGCCTGGCATATGTTTCACCTCGAGTCCAGCAGCTCAGTTTTCTGCTCTCAGTAGGGAGCCCAAGCACTCACAGCTTAGGCTGTGAGGTCCCAATATGTTCATACCCCAATTACTGCCAGCTTGAATCATCCAAGGACCCTAACCCCCAGCAGCACACCACAGCAGGGGAAGGAAAGCAGTCGGGAAAACGCAAGCTTAGGCTTCATATGTTTTATGTGATGAAAAGGAGGAAGACAGGGGAAAAAAGAGGTAAAAAGCAAGAAAGGAGAAAGATATTGAAAAGAGGGGTGCTGCTCTTTGAAGGTGAAATTTCCTGCCTGGTGAGGAACAGTGAAACTAGAACAATACTTGAGGGTTAGGTCAAAAGGGAAAAACCAGAAGCAGCTACCCGCTAGACTGAAAAATAACATTCTTCGCGTCTGCCAGCCTGCAGCAGTACCTTGGCATAGCTGCATCTTTGAGAAGCTCCTCACCCAGCAAGGGGTCAGCCATCACAGCAATTACTGCAAGCCACCCCTGATGAGGAAATTTGGACAGACAGACCCCAGGACAGCTGTAAAGCAGTACAGGAAGGCTGAATGAGTAATGGTGAGGCAGAGCCCCAGCACATTTACACGCCGGGCTAGGAAGCCTCCAGCGTGCAAGCTCAGCAGGATCCCCTCGCTGCAGGCTGTGCTCACACCAGGCTTTGTGGCGTGCAGAAAGGGCGCATTTAAGTGAGAAAAATGATGTCAACAGGAGATAAAAGGGACGCAGAAAAGCGCAGACAATTGAACAAGCCTGGCACACTAGCTGTCCAGCCAGGCAGCACCTCTTCGGGGACATCAGTTTTAAAAACATACAACAATCCACCTCTGGCTACCTGCTCCCTGCTGAAGTCTGCCTTTAGACATGACTGGAAAGTGAACCCAGAAATGCCACCAGAGGCGACGGAACTTCTGCTGTGGCAGAGCCTGGGCAGCCACAGAGCTGTAAGAGGAAGCACAGCAGCCAGGATGGGACCAAGGGAGCTTCCCAGCTATCCACCCACTCCTTCCTGCTAACAGGGCAAAACACTCAGAAATAGTCACCAGCATCTCTGGGAGATCAAGGGGACATGTTCCCCTCACCACCCCTTGGGAGCACCTCTGATAAACCAACATCTTCCAGATGTGCACAGGGTCTATGCTGGGTGCTGAGAGCCACCAACTGCAGGGTGGACAGTGTCCCTTGGCAGAACTTGAATTCTCAGCACTTGTTCTGAAAGCTATGAGCATGAGAATGATCAGGCCTCCTTGCCTTCTGGTCAAACCAGAGTTTGGGGAATTCATCAACACAACATTTATACATGGCAAGTTTCCACATCAGGAATACAAGCAGATAATTACTAAAAGAGATAATAGCTTGAAAGATGACAAGGTTAAGTAGGCACCCAAAATTACCCCCTAATTCAGAACAATGTAAAAGTTTTCATTAATTTATCATTATTTTTTTTCCCTCCTAAGACAGAGAATCTATATGAAAAGATCCTGAAGGATGCTGTAAATTAAGTACGAGCCCAAGTGAATTTGTCTGCCTGAAGGGATTTAATATACTCCAGTAGCATCCAGACTCCAGTGTGACAGGTCTCTGCACTAACAGTCAGTAATCACCAGACTGTGGGACCAGGAGGAGGAGGAGGCAACAGCCGCCTCTGTCATTCAGCATCTCTCCCACTCGCAGCTGATGGAAGCCCTGACTTTTCTTTCTACGAGTGAAGAATTGTTTCTCCTTCCCACCTTACCAGCTACAGCACAGCCAATAGCCTGATGGATGCTTTGGCAGAGGAAAACATCCTGCTGTCTGTCGTCTTGTAAAAGAAAGGGTATTTGTTTATTGTTTAATTGTTACTGCTGATTCATCCCAAAGTTAGAAATCTTTCCACCACAACTCTTCCAGAATGCAATAATCAAAGCCCTGCCTGTCACGTTAATCACAGTTAAATGGAAAATCATTAAAGCCTCTGCAGAGCAGAGCACTAGCCAGGAATGTCCCCAGGCCCTACAACCCAGAAACTCAGATGGAGGCCAGCATGGCTGGGAGGGCAGAGACACCGGCTGGGGAGCAGGGAGATGAACACATGCCATGGCAGGGACAGCTGCACCCTCTGGTCACATCAGTCAGATGAGAAGATGTGAGGAATAAAGGAGCCAGGATGGGGCAGGTCTACCAGGTGCAGGGGAGTGGGACATGAAACCCAGTCAACATCTCAGACACGAACTGGAATGAGACGCTGAAGAGCTTCAGACTAGGACTGGTCCATGAAGACAACCAAGGCAAAGACAGGGATGTGGGCTGGGAACAAGCCTGAGGAGAAGCAATGACTGGAGCAAATACCTGCCTCTTGGGCCACTGACAGAGCCCATGGTTCCCCTGGTCACTGGCGTCAACCAGCCAACAAATCCTGCCTGCGCAGTCTACCTACCGAGGCTCCATAGGGAGGACAGTGTTTCATTACCACTGCCTGTTGATCATTCAAGCAGGATGAGTCTGTGTGGTGGACTTAGGAGCCCAGCCCTCTCTTCTATCCATAAAACACAAAAAAAAAAAAGACTTTATAATCCTGCCCCTCATTTTGTCATAGCATACTTCTTTACACAGCAGAAGCACTCACTGAATGACAGAACTGAAATAACATTCTACCTGGGTGGGTTTTTGTCCATCAGATTTTTTTTTTTTTTAAAGGTGTGGTAAATAAGGTAGAAAAGCCAGATGAAGTCTCAGGAGAGGCAAAGCAAAGTTGACAAAGATGATTCCTGCCTTGCTTCTTTTAGAGTTCCTATGAAATCAAACAAACCTTAAAATAAACTTCTCACATCCCTTGGTGCCAGACCCTTGCACAAGGACAGAACCATGATGAAGTCTGCACATGGGTTGAGCTCTCAACCACAGAACTCCATTTCATGGACATCAGAAATTAAGAGGAAAGAACTCCTGGCAGCTTGCCAGAACAGCACCCAGAATTGGCTGAGTACTCTGTGTGTGCCTCGGCTCCCCATTTACAGAGCTGCTTTCCCACAAACACACCATGAACTGCAGCTGCTCAGATATTTATGAGCAGCACCACAGAGAGGCATATTGGAGAACTTGTTTTTCTGTCCTTGGGGCAAGGCTTAAATACACAAGTAAAGCACAGCCTCAGAGCTGCAAAAAGGGAAATAAAAACCCCACCAAACAACCACAAATACAGATCCAATTATGCTCAATGAGCAAGGCAGCATCAAGCCAAGCAGCAGCTGTGGAACCATACAATCAGAACCTGCAGTGCACACAGAAGTCAAATTTGGGCTTTACAACTCAAAGCCTGCCTTCTAAGAGCCTGGCTTTGCAAGCCTTTCTGTATTTCAGAGTAAATACAGAAGTCCTTCCACTTTCATTAAAGATCCGTTCCCTTTTATTAAAGTAAATTCTAGGACAAGTCAAGGGCTACTGCAGACTACCGGCAATTAATTCTGTAAGTTGGCAGCTTGTGCTTAAGCAGAATGATCATCATCACAAAGGAATTGGCTTTGTGCAAACACCAGACCTTCAGCACCACCACAGAAGACCCAGAAACCCAAAGACATCCTTTTGCAGAAGAGAGGCTCAGGGGCCAAGAACACAGAGAGCAGCAAAGGCACTCGTGCAGTGCATTAGTCAGGGATCTGAGAATGATGTGATCACTGCTGCCAGACCTCAACCCCTGCTACCCAGAAGAGGGTACAGCCCCAAGGGCAGGAATTGAAAATCCAGTTACTGATTGCTAGGTTGGCCACAGGGCTGGGGAAAGACACACTCAGTTATCAGGACATTATCAGGATACCCTAGCAAGGAAATCCACTGCTATCAAACTGTCTTCCTATGAACAGAGAAACTCACCTGCTGCAAGGCAAGTTGAAGCAGGACTTTGTTTCCAACACTTCACCAGGATACAATGGAGCAACAGGGACACACTGACCCACCCAGCCACAGCTTCATCAGGAGCTACACCAAGGCCATGGAGAAAAATGAGCTGTGCAAGTTATGGCTGGTCCAGTCCCTCACCCAGCCACAGTCACATCCCAGCAATGTCCCAGCTGGATCCTTTTTCCACACCTATCAACTGAGAAGTTTCTCACTGCCTTCCTCAGACAAGGTACTGCAAAGATCAACATTTCCATTTCAAATCCATCTTGCTCAAGGGAACTGAACTTCCTTGATCCTCCTCCCCACGCCAGAGCTTGAAGAATCTCTTTCTCCAGTGAGAAACACCAAATTAGCTTCTCCACAGGCCTTTTTAAGGGGGCAGTTTTTGCAGCTCATCTGCTCTGAACCATTACACCTACTTTTTGACACAAACACACTGCTAATAGTCTCCTGGTAACTGGCTATAAAAAAATTCATTAGAACTACTGATAACACCAACAGCTAAATTCAGTTTTGTGAAAAATAATAAGTGCAACTACAGAGAAAAGACCAAGAATGTATTTGGACATTTGGAGAGTGGGTAGGGATTTTCGCAGTGGTATTTTTGGTTTTGCATTTTTTTCCCCCAAGAGTTTGTTTTCATGAAACCTAAGAGAAAGAAAGCCAAGGATGTGGGAGGGCTAAAAGATGCTCAAGGACCAGAGGGACCCTAAGCTGTCTAAGAGATGGCTGCTTAGGAATCCAGCAGGAGGTGGGAGGGGCTAGAAGGAGCAATACTGGAAGAATGAGAAGGTTTCTTGCAGCATATGGCTAGCCAGGAATTTGGTCAAAGGACATGCTCTAAAACAACTTCAAGATTTTAAGACACAGCATTAAAACATGCCTGTGGGGCAATCTTGGATGAGGAGAAGCAGGATATGATCACCTTCTCACCCAGCCTGAGTTTTTCACTTCAGAAAAACAGCCAGTGATGGAAAAAGCAAGCCACAGCCCATGGTTACTGAAACCCTGGCATGTGGGTTTAGGGTGGCCACAGTGGCCCACGCTCTTCAAAGGTCATCACCACCATCCTGCAGTCCCCAGCAGCAGCTGGCCAAGAACACCACAAGCTGGGGCTGCACACTCAGGGGAACGCGAGGGGCTGGCAACACGCTCACAGCTGCTTCCTCCACTTACTGGGAGCCCTGCGCAGTGTTTAACTACATCCCACGCCTGTTTTCTTCCAGATTCGGGAGTAACAGCAACCAGGGGAAATCCATATGGGTAGAAACTGAGAAGAAAGACCAGAAACCTTTTGACATCAGCAACTGGTTGTATCAGCTCAACCCCCGATGAGCTCCCAGCCGAGGTGCTGAGCGCTGCTGAGAAGGGCTCTGACCCACGGGCAGTCTGCGGCTGAGCTGTGCAGAGCTGAGCCAGGAGAAGCGGCTGTGACAGAGCCACCCCTTTCCTGCCCTGCAGCCTCGCACGCAGCCACCCCACTGAGGGGCTGCGGTGGGCGTGTGGTGGGACATGACCTTCACGCCTGAGAACACATCACAGATGTGAAGCGCTGGCAGCAGCACGACAACGTTTAGGTGCACAATTAAGCATTTGAAACATCACTTGCAGGGTTTGACTCGCCGTCCTCACCCAGAGTAAAATCTCAGTTCAGAGGTCACTAAGGAATAGTGGGGAGAAAAAAAGGTATTTCTACAATACTGTAAAGAAATGAGGCTTCCAGAATGCTGTCTACATGAAGACAGATGGGAAAACTCAAGCCAAATTAATGCCAGGAATGAATTTTAAAAGTAGGAGTTAATATGCATTAATGACCTTGGTACACCCCCACATCTGTAGCTATGGTAAGCTTAAATTTCCTTCATTTCCATTCACTAACAGGATGAACTAAATGAATTTTAATTAAGAGTGTCCACGCTGAAACATAACACCATTTCTGACATCAAATTTTATAACTATTCCTTAATTAACCTTTCTGAATTTCTCTCCTTAGATTGCAAGCATATGATCATCTATCTAATTAAACAATCCATCCATGAATATCTAATAAAAGAGTTACCCAACTGCACTCCCCTAATAACTAGGCAAGCTTCTTAACCTTAGAACATGCAGTTCATCTGAAAGAGATGGGTGTTTTGCAAAGTGGTTTACAAAGTGGTAAGAAGTTTCCAAAATTGAGAGTGAAAAGGCAAAGGGGAGATCTATCACACTTGAAAATTAACTTGACTGTTAGCCCAGGTGCAGACTTTGAAGAGATCACCTCAATTTTTAAAAAATGCACTTCTAACCACATTTGAAATTGCTGAGCTGCATCCCCAGAACCCAAAATAATTGCCAGTCCACACCCACGCTATGTTATAAAAGAATAAAATAGAAGACACAAGTAACGACTGCTCTGAAAATCAGCAGATAAATCTACAGAAAATTACATCCTGTCCATACAGTTCTCCCACACCTCTGCACTGTTCAGAGCCCTCTGTTAAAGCAGAAAGCCTGGCAATAATCCATGCACACAACACATGGAACCACTGCCCAACACCAAGGCTCCATCACCTTTTCAGACTCCTCAATACTTAGGTGAGTTGCTCAGTCTGCAGCATTCAATACAGCTGTTCTGTAAATAAATGTTAAATTAAATTTGAAGATCCTAAAAATACTAGTGATCCCTCACTTTGTCCCATTAGCAGAAAGTCTGATTAACCCATCACACACAGCATTCCAGCCATTGCTCTTCCCCTCCAACTGGGGGACTCCCACATCTCCAGAAATGCCCTTTCATGTCACAGGCACAAGCAACACTTCTACCAATTTCATTTTTGTCTTTGGGAATCCCCCTGCCTCCAATACTAAAATACATCTTTGGGATGATTTCATCTCTGTTCCCAATTTCTTTAGCCTGAATGCCATCTCTGTTCCACTGAAACCTGCCCCTGCAGCATTTGTTGGAGGCAAGTCATAACACATCACTTACTGGGGAGGAGGCTCCCCTCCACAATGGGTTCTGTTCAGAAGGGTGCAAGGCAGATCCCTAGGCAGCTACAGACTTCACAAAATATATGTTATCAAGCTCTGGAAGAAATTTGTTATGACACAGGCAGTCACTCTTTTATGATCTTCCCAAGAAAGCAACACTCTCACGGATCTAAGCATTTGTGAAAAGTGATTTTCAAGACTGCAAGAACAGCTGTTAATAGGAAACAACCTTCACAGTCACAGACACCATCATGTGGATGACAGAAAAATCCATGCCACACCTTCCAGACTCTCATAAAACATAAAGTATTCCAGTCCAGAAATACCAGCCCAGAGGGCCCAGAACACAACTTTTCCATCTTTGCTACATTTCTGCTAATGGACCTGACTTACAAAGTGCCCAACTCCCTGACAATTACTTATACTGAATCTCTGCTGGAGAAGTATAAATATAAATTTATACCAAAATGTAAGCAACCCAAAAAATATAGACTATCATAGAATCATCATACAAGGTTTTGGGTTGGAATAGACCTTAAAGATCATCTCATTCCAACCCAATTTATTTATTCATTTAAAATACAAATTAATTGCTTTGGGGATGCCCTGTGCTTTCTGAAGAGAGCAGCTCAGGCACAGTGCTTTGCTTGCAGTCTTTCCTAAGAATTCTGTCTTACCAACAAATTTAGAACAAAAAAGTCATTACTCTGGTGTTGTGCATTAAATGTTATTTCAAGGTAAAAAGCAGGTCCTTGAGATTAGCAGGGGGAAACCAGGACCACAGATGTCTTTTAGTCCCCAGGAGATCCATTTTAGAAAGCTGTCATTGCTGCACAACTGCTGTGGCATTTTCTATTGTCATTCCATCCCAGTGAGGGTCATCATCCTCTCTCCACACACTTGGGACTCTGCTAGCACACACAGGGTATTTGGAGAAAATCCACTCAACACAGTCAGGGTGATTGGAACCCCTTTGATTTCCTAATCAGCAAACGCTGTGCCACAAAGACATGAAGGGCAAGCTGCAATGCATATTAAAAAATTAATCACCACTGTCAACAACTTTTATTTTTCTGGAAAATTTTACAGCTGAAAATCCAAACTGCTGCAGCCATGCTAAGCAGAATGGTGCAATATTTATGAAGGGAGCATTAGCTTGTTTCCAGGCTCCATCAGCACCGGGAGCCCCAGGCACAAGATGGGCTCTGTGACAAACAGGCCTGCCAATGACCAGGGATCAGAGCGGGATGTACAGCCAGACAGACTGGCATCCTGTGCTGGGTGCATTTAGGTTCTCCACTTCCTCAGCAGCACCAAGGTACCAGGAGCAGCTTTGCTCAGCTCATTTTCAGTAGCTGCCAGTTCCCAGAGCTAACACACATCAGGAGCACAGGGAAATGTTAGCGCAGTCTGGCACAGAGCTCTCTCCTGCCTGTACAGACACAGCATTCCCAGGCAAAGGAGTCTGGGGCACAGGAGAGAAGGTACAAAAGCAGAGGCCTCCCTGCACTTCAGCATCCTGTTGTTAGAAGGGGGATACTACGTGCGATGTTTCCATTTTAAATAAAGATCTCACAAACAGACCTTTTATTTTAGCAATTTATAGAAAAAGAAACAGCATGATGCTGCGTTGCAGCTTTCTACACCAACCTCTGTTTGAGAATGGAGGTTGTGGGAACTTGTGAGCAACAGACCACAAACAAGCATTTAAGACTATCTGATGACTTGGTGGCAGAGTTCTTAATTTCAGAGACATCCCAAGTCAAGCACCCCAGGCAGCTTCCAAATGCTGCAGAGGGACTAGCAAACCCAAGCTAGGCAAAGGCACCACTTGGAACCTGCTGGGACAAAAAAACTACAGGACAGACCTCCTCTGTTCTGGTTTCACAGAAGAGCTCCTGGATGCTCATAGTATCAAATCATGTTCCATACCCAAGATCTGCCAGTGAAGATGCTGCTGTACTCACTCCACCTGGAAGGACCTTTACCCTAGCCCATGCTACTGGTACATGCTGGGAAGCATACGCACACACACCAATACATGCATTTCTCATTGCTTCCCAGCATCCTTCAAACCAAGGAATCTATCCTGCAGAGCTGAAATCACAATGACAGGTAGAAATGGGCATAAGTACTGCCTTAATCAGCCAAATCTGCTTTGCAGACCTGGCTATGGACTCTCCTTTTTATCATCATTCACCTCGTCACTCTGGGAATCAGCAGGAAAACTCATCTGCAAGTGGAGCAAGCAGATATGCATTCACATTCACTGCCATCAGTGATCCACAGGGAGGGATTTTAGAGAAGTTTTGGGTTCACATTTCACTAAAGGCTGAGCTGCAGCACACATTTCAGAAAGGCAAAAAACCTTCATTTTTACCTAAAAGCAAGTGGCTCAAACATATACGTTTTTCCAAGGTTTTTAATCACACAAGTGATTAGAGGATCTGATAACAATGATCCCTGCTGGCTCGACATCTAAGAGCACTTCATACAGAAAGCATCTCATCTCATCTTCTAGTATTTTCATCAGTACAATTATAATGGAAAGAACATTCAAAGGGACCACTTATATTTCACACTTCATTGACAAGTTACCCAGTCAAGCAGCACAGACTTCAAGCACATCTGAAGCCACCAGGAATGTTCTTCAAACACAAACATGTCCAGCAGCTGGGCCACCTTATACTCTGAAGCAAAGGCCGTCCTTGGTGAAGCAGTTATAGTGAAAGCTCTAACATGTAGGTCAGAGTTCTAAGAAGGGCTATGGTTAAGACAAAGTATCAGATTGATTCATAATGCTCTCTGATTACTAATCCTATGCAGAATTGTGATTTACATCACCCTACCAAAATCTGAGGGCTATGAAAAAGGTCTGGATACTTGGTAAAAGATCATCTGTCAGACCTTTTAGAGTGATCTTTATGAATGTTGATTAGAGAACAGGAAAACTACATTTTCACCAGCGGCTGTACATGCCACTGAGCCTCTCCTGTAGAAAGGGAAGAAGACCTTGACTCTGCAGCATCATTTCTGCCCTTCCAAAAACTGTCAATGCAACAGATCAAGGGCGTGAAGAGAAGCACTGGTGGTCAAAGAACTTGACCACATCAAACTTCTCCCTATCAGTCAGCCAGAGAGCAAAGGGCATCACAACCTGATCCATTACCATCTCCTGATTCCTCCAGCCTGGAGCAGGACAGGAGCTGGGTGGGACTGTGCTGCCCAAGAGCTGTGGTTAAGGTGCCTGTGTGGGCGATTGCAGGGACACACCCCCACGGTGCAGGGCTGCCCTTCAGCACCCGCCTGTCCTCCGACAGAGGCCACAGGGACATAAGCCTCTGAATAGACAGTAATCTGCTCCTGCAGCAGTTTCTCTTGCACCACTGTCTCAAGGACGGAGTAAAGATACAGAACATTACTGGCTGCAGCTACTTTGCCCTTCATTAGACCACCCCTGCCCACCTCATACTGTCACCTCTAATTCCTTCCATGTATTCCAGCTCCTGCAGGAGATGACTCTGCCAGCAATCACTGCATACCAAGGTTTAAGTATTCACCTATTTTGTCTCTAGAAAACTAGGTCTCCGTGAACAATGATACACCTACGTCTCCACTCCTTGGTTCTAACCAAGTTACAGAGCACACAAACAGCAGCCACCAGAGCAAGCAGGCTGCTCAAAGCCACATCAACAAATACTTTTGCGTCCAGGAATTAAGTAGAGATGATCACATATTCCTCTTTCCCAAAACCTAACCTCATATTTGCTGTCAGCAGGAGACACATACACGCCCAGCTGAGCACTGCAACTCCAGCGATAATGTGGCAGTTCACTAGTATGTCCACCTCCATTTTCAGGCCATGCACCATTTTTGCCAGAGGCACACATTTTGGTAGAGGACCCCATAATGTTCCCACTAAGCTCACAAAATAGAGCTCTTTCCACTGTATTTTGCTCAGCTAAGAGAAGCAACCATTAAATGAGGAAAGAAAACCAGTGAATAGATTTATCTGGAGCCAAGCTGCAGCCTCACACGGCTGTCCTGTCCCCAAACTGACAGAGCACACATCTTGGCACTACAGAGCTCCTCATCCCTGCAGCACCATCACCAAACCAACTTATTTGCTAAACCAGAAGAAAACAGATTATTTGTCTCAACTCAGAAGCTGCATCACCTCCAAAGCTTATGCCCAGGCAAGGCAATCAGCTGCCCGGAGCAGAGAAGACCTGGAGATGGGCTGCCTGCCCTCCGAGATCCCCACATCGGCTGACTCCAAGCCCTCACCCTCCCACATCAAGTACTGCAGCTAACAGGAAAAGTCTGCCTCATTAGACACTCTTGGCCTCTGTCCCAGGGGCCTTCTGGGGAAGAATTTTTCCTGGTAATATTCTTCCCCCTGGGGAAGATTTAGCATCACTCCTATCTATATGAGCTCCTCAGTTATTTAAAGCTCCACCTAAACCTTCCCTGACACAGTGACCCAGGGCACTGTGATGAAACACAAGGGATGCATGTTTGTTACCTTATTTTGTCCTGGATGCCAGCAGATGAGGACAGCTTTCCAAGATGCATAACCAAGGTCAGTACAACATTCCGTTTTTGCAGGAAAAGCTGAGGACAGAAAGCAGTCCCTTTCCCCTTGGTAACACATCTTATTTATACCTGCCCCATTCTGCTGGGGTCTCCTTCCACTGACTGCCCTCTGAGAGAAGGGGGATAATGCTGCCTTGCATCATAGGCTCCCATCTATTTAAAGTTATCCGTACTCAGAAAAATTATTCCAGGTTAGCTACCAGTGTTTAGGGAAGCGCAGTCCTGTGAGTATGCCACTAAAGGAGGAGTCACACAGAGAGAGTTAGAGTCATTCCTCACACATTAATAGGCAGCTCTGGTTTCTCGCTCCCTCACAGCCAAGAAAATCTCCTGCTACATCCAGCTGCTCTACCATGGCACCTTTTCCCTCTCAGATATTTGTTTCGACACTGTCAGTGATTAGATCCAGTTGCAGCATGCAGATACGGAAACACCACAGAGCAGGAGCAGTTACCCCTCCTTCACCCCCTGGTCCCCGTGCACTGCCCTGATTTACTGGGGGCTCATAAATGCAGGAGCAGAGATTTGCCCTGAAAGACGAGTGCACGGCAGCACAGAAACCGCGCTACACATTATTTATTCTCTCTGCAGCCTGACCTGCTGTGCGCTATTAGAGGCGAATGTAGCTACTTCTAAAATTGCTCACAGAGTAAACCCCTTGCTACGACTCTCGAGTCCCTGCGAGCTGACCCCGGCCAGCAGGGATCTGTCAGTTTCAGGAGACGGTGAGCACAAAGCGGAGGGGAGGCATGGGCAGGGGTCTGCCTCATCCCCCGCCCGCCCTCTGTCCCTCCCGGAGCCGGCACCGGGTGAGCTCCGCAGCCACAATCCACTTCGGAGCTGCCAAAGCCGCGCCGAGCGGGGACAGGAGCAGGGGGAACAGGCAGCCCGGGCAGCCGCGGCCATACACATCTGCCGCTCTTAGAAGTTTGTATTGATGGGTTTATAAACATAAATAATAACAATTAACAAAAGTTACGCCGCAGTGGAGCTGGCGCCCGCCCGCTGCCACCCGCAGCCGGGGCCGCCTCACGCCGCAGCCGGGACCCCCGAGGGCTGCGGGGCCGGGCCGGGCGGGGCGCGGCCCTTCCCGCCCTCCCGCGGCACCTGCGACCCCGCCGGCCTCGCTCCCCACCGACCCTCGGGCTCGTTCACCGCCAGCCCAGCCCCGCTGCCCCTCAGTCCCTCACTCACCACCGACCCGCAGTCGCTCGCCGCCGGCCCCGCCTCGCCTCCTCCGACCCTCAGTCGGCCCCTCACTCACAGCCGCCGCCCGCCTTTGTTGCCGCCGCGGCCGAGGCATTTAAGGCGCTGAGGCGGGGGGGAGGCGGGGGCCGCCGCGCGGGGGAGGTGCCGCCGCCAGCCCGGCTGCCTCGGCGGGCACGGGGCATCCTCCTCACCCTCTTCATCCTCCCGCCCCTCGCGGCACGGCTGCGGGGAGGAGGAGCGGCTGCCCGGCAGCGGCAGTCCCCGAGCCGCCCCTCAGCACGGCGCGGGCAGCGGCGGGTGGCGGCGGGTGACAGCGGGTGTGCAGCGCAGCCCCGGCTGAGGGGGCTCGCTCGGCGCCCCGCACGGCCGGGACAAAGAGCCCCGCGCCCTGCAGCACCCTAGGGGGAGCCCCGGTGCCGGCCCTGCCCGCCTGCCCCGGGCAGCTCTGGGTGGAAGGGCACAAAAGGCGATCGTACCCCGTTACAGACACGGGCAGAGCCCGGCGCTGGCACAGCTGCCATCTAACGCCATCCCTTAAGGGCTCATCTTGAATATACACTGCAGATGCATCAATACTTCATTAGCTAGCCGCAGGCAGCTTCCCCCAGCACCTATTTCAGTGCTGCCCAGGGACAGCCCTCGGCCCGCGGCTCCCTCAGGGCCCACGCTGTACCCGCAGCGATGCCCACGGCGAGGAAAATGGGGCACATGGCCACTGTCTGCCTGAAACCGGCTCCAACCTATCACTACTTGTGGCCTCTTTGCCAAACGTAAAAGCACAAGCAGGGATCTGTGCGTGCAATACATTTTACCAAGCTATGTACTACTCAGGGTCCAGGCAAGCTAACCTGATTATTGTGATCATGAAAGCTCGAACTCCGAGCCCTAGCCAAGCAAACCAAAACAAAGGTCCTGCTTAAATCAGCGCTGGTCCCCATTGGGGCTGCAGGACACAGTACACTGTACCTATCTGGCTGCTGTGCTTCCAGTGCTTAACTCAAAAGAGCAAGCAAACTGTTTCTGGGGTTCATCCGTGGTTTTCCAACTTGAAAGGAGCCAACATCTTGTCTGGGGTTATCCTACAAATTTGTGTCCAAAATCAGCATCTCTCTGTGCATAACTCCCACCTTGGCTGCAGATGATGTTCCCTCATACAATGTACCTCTCTGATCCCACTGGACAAAGCAAGTTGTTCACAAGGGCTTTCCAACATCAGAGAACATGAAACATCTGCAAGGATACATAAAGTATTACAGAATAAACCCTCAGAAAATAAACAGCCCACAGTGCTGTTGCAGCATTCAGGTTCACACTGCAACTCTGTGCTTTCCCCAGGTACTCCCCTTACGGCTGGTACCAGTCTGAGCCAGGCACTGGGGGAAGAGCTGACACGGGGGAGAATTGTGGATTTCCTGTGTGATACAGCCTTCTCCTGGTGCCTCTCCCTGGCTGCAGAGGGGAGCTCCCCTCTGAATAGGATGCTCCCCACAAGTAGTTTGATGCACTGCCCAGGAGAATCAGGGAGACAGAGCCTGGTTGTCTGGACAGAGCGCCGGGTTTGGATCTGGGGTGGGTTTACACACCCTGTGCTCTTCAGGACCATTGGCCGAGAGTGCTGCTCCTGGAGCATGAGCACCGGAGCGGAGGTTCACAGCAGGCAGACACTTTCCTGGACAGGCAAAGTGGTTTAGGGCACTTCCTGGCCTTCTAAAGCTGGTTAAACCTTACATATATGCTGAACCCGAAGGCAGATGAGTTCCTGTGGCTCTTTTGAGCCAGGACATAAGTGAGATGGGCAGCTGGCCAGCCCACATTTACCACTAATTGAGGTATGTTTATGTGAATGTTTGCTCAGAAAGGTCTTAGCCTGGGCCGAGATCCTTCACTGAGCATCTTCCCAGTTCTTTTGCATTTAGACCGTGTGGAGGCAGGTACCTGCTGTCACTGCAAGGAGCTGCACAAAAGCCTCCTGTGCTCCCCTTCAGAGCTCCAGTTTGGGAACACACAGGCTTTCTTTCTGCCTCTTCCCTCTACCCACTCCCCTCTTGCAGAAGTCCCCTTCTCACTGGACCTGGGCTCCATTTCAGATTCCCAGTGTGCTGCATTGCTTGCAGAAAGGAGCATAATTTAACAATTTCACCTGCCTGGATGGTACAGAAATCCCCAAACCACTGCAACACTCCCTCAACACACACACACATACACGCTGTTCATCCCTCCCTTCTTGCTGTAATGAGGTTTCAGACCATGACAGTACCTGAACAGGGACCACCCATGGTGGAGAAAACCCTTCCCCTACCTTTGGAAACTCTTGCAAAATCTGCAGATAACCAAAAGCAGTGTGTTGAAGCCCAGGAGCCTCTGGGGGTGAACCTCACCCACTCACCTTGCCATGCCCTCGGGCAAGCAGCACAGGAGACCACAGGGGGAGTGAGGGAGAGCATCCAAATTCCAGAGGGCTGTGCTGAGCTGTGCTGGCTTTTTCAGGCTCATGACTCCTACCTTCCAGCAGAGCTTCTTTCTGGAGAACAAAGCTGGCATCAGCATCTTCATCCAAGTCATTTTTTCCTATGCTGCAGAACAAGCAGTTCAGGGAAAAGTGCTGGGAGTCATAGTCACCCCTCTCGATTTGTCATTCTAAAGAGATGGGCAGAGTTAGAAGAACAGCATATAAAGGTGGCTGTTGTGCAGGCATGCTCTTGTCCTGTCCCAGCCACATCCCAGGCCAGTTCAGGGATTCCTGGACCACCCCCAGCATCAGCAGCTGCTGCTGCATGTCCCAGCACTAATGATTTTCTGAGCTGTATGTGTGTGACTTCTAGTCATGACTGAATTGGTGGGGAAGGGGCACACTTACCTGTGCAGTGCTAGAAACATCACAGACCAGCAGTCAGCTGCTCAATGAAGTGATTAATATTTATGCTCTCTGCCTGCTAATATTAGAAGTTCGGGAACAATAGATAATGCTTTTATGGGGCTTTTAAAAGGAATCTTCTTCAAAGACTCCTTCCTTTACCAAGAGGCCTATAAAGGTACATTTGAGTGGCTTTTACATGAAAAAATACTTTGTCACATCTTTAATTCCTTAGCTCTTTGCTTAAAGCTCTAATGGCTTTATGAGAAAAAGTTGCTACCTCCTCGATTGCCTGACCTGACTGTCCTTGAACTGCTAGGAAACCACACATGCTGGGCAGAGCAGTTGTAGGGAAGTCCCACCATGCTTGGGATGAGCATGAATACCCTGTGCAGTGGCAGAAATTTTCTCCAGAAGCTTCTGGCTTCTGCACAGTGAAACCAGCTAACAAAAAATACTGGTATTAATCTCAACACCCCACATTGTCCTTCCTTGCTTCCAAAAGCTGCATTCTTGAAAGAGGTTTGTCTAACCTGGTCTTAAAAACATCTATTGGTGGAGATACGCCGACCTGTGTCTTTTCCAGTCCTTATTTATCCTGCAGTTGGAAAGTTTCTCTCAATGTCTTTTCAAAAATATTATTGTAATTTTCTCCTATCGCCAGTGGGAGACCAATTTACTGCCTTACTCTGTGGTAGTCTTTTATACACGTAAAGGCTTAACTTGTCTCCCTAGTCCTCCTTCCTCTGTGTTCACTGTGCCTGCCCTCACAGGTCATGTTTTCAAGTCCTCCAGTCTTCCTTGTTGTCCATCCCTGGTACCTCCCCAGTCAGGCTTTATGTTCTGACAGCTCTCCTGAACCCTGCCCTGCCCTGAGCAGAGGGAAAGAGTTGCATGGTGTGTACAAGTACATTTCTGTCTGTATTCTCCATTTCATTTATTCTTCTCATAGTGGTAGTGTTGTTAGAGGCTTGTGTTCAGCCTGCCATGCTCTGCACTTACCATGGACTTCTTGGTTAGACCAGCACCCATCCAGCCGCTGGCCAGGCTCTGCAGGCAGCAGCAGCAGCCAGATCCCTCATCAGAGAGGGACATTGAGCAGAGAGGAGCATGATGCCACTTAGCCCTCTTGCTCCCTGCACACGCTTTTCCTCCTAGCCCATTTAGGATCCTTGGATTCTTGCAGAGGCAGGATGGGTATTGTTTTCTGAATTCCCATGGGTGCACTTTCCAGGCAAAAGTGAAGAAAAACAAGAGTTAGACCATGGTGTTTCATCCCTTGGCCTGCTCCAGTCTCCTGGGTCTGAGCAAGTCTACCAGAGCCTGTGATTCATTATGCCTGTGTTGTATTTATCTCTTTGGTTGGGACGTTGCTATTCAATAAAACTATGACACATTTAACTGTGGCAGAAACAGCAGACCCCAGGCAGCAGGAGCAAGGAGAAGGGAGGGTGTATAATCCATGCTGGCACACATGCAGCATATACACACAGCAACAATTAGGCAGGTTCAATTGTCTCAGATCGCAGTTGCAGACGTTACAAATGCAAGTCTACACACAGCCCAGACTAAAACAGGCAGATCTCATCTTTTGGACTGGAAAATTCTGTGTCACTGAGTTGCCTCCCATGGAAGAAAGCAAAATCTCACTCTGAGCTAGGATCCTGCCTGTGAATGAATGGGTCAGCACAAATCCCAGCCACCTGTGGGCCATGGTTTCTTCTCCAGTTCTACCTGCATGAGCACAGAATTTAGGATGGCACAGCAGCTCATCCTCCCTTCATAGGTCAGAGGATGGAGAGGGGGCCAGACCCTGAGTGAGCAGGGACGCCCCTGTGCTCAGCTCCCTGTCAGAGCAGCCCAGGTTTGCTTCTGTGCACAGCAGTGGGGTCACAGCATGGGGGAAAGGTGTCAGGTTGAGTACACAGCATATATTAACCACAGCAGTCACTCTTTGCTCTGCCCAGGCCCTGCATTTACCAGGCCCTGGCAGGAGGTTGGATTCTTTGCACAGTCCTGGCCCTGGCAGGGGGTTGGATTCTGTGCACAGTCCGGCCCCCACCCAGCAGTATGAGTGAAACCCATTGTGGCAGGTCATGGCAGCTGGGGCTCTCTCAGATGTGGTTTTTGGTCATGGAGACTGACCACATTGCTACTCTGCCTCCGGGGCCTCACGCTGTGCCCTGGGTGCAGCACAACCCCATGTACACTGTTTTATAACCTCCCTGGGCTGGCATTATTATTTTACAGCAGTGGGGCAGAGCAGCATACACACAGACACAGGTAACCCAGCCCTACTCACCTCCCACCTCCTCCCAGGCTGGCACTGCAGGAAGTTGCTCAGAAGCCAGATCATGATGCACAGCAACATGCCAATGAGAAAAAGCACACCACTCCCTTTGCTGTTATGTTCCAGCCAAGCTAAAAATAAACTGCAGGTAGAAGTTTCTTTGTTTTCTTCACATGGTAGAGAAATTTGAGTCCGAACAATGAAGACCTAGAATGATTCCTGCAACCCACATCCATGATTAGGTACCTTGCTGATGTCTTCAGCTCTTTGAATATAAGAGTATAAAGTGAGGAAGAAACTGGCGAAGAAAATGGCATTGAGAGTTATTTATTTAGGTGAGAGAAGAACTCAAATACTTTTAAGCTTAGCAAAATCAGATTACAAGCGACATGTTTCCTCTCACCCATGCACATTATCTTGATCCTGGTTAGGCAAAAAAAAAAAAAAAAAGAGGTGTAAGTTAGCCTTTTTACAAAGAAAATAAGGAAATCCTTTTCTGCAGATCAAGAAGGTTGCACAACCTCAGCGGGGGGAAGCTTGAGGCCCTTGCTGTTGTCATAGAACCTGCTGTCATTCCAAAGACCAATTTGTAGACTGGTTAAATTCAAAATGCAACTGAAACATCTTTAAATTACTGCTTGAACATCTAAGGCAATGTCCTAATTCTGGAAGAAAGTCCAGAGTCACCTACCTTGCGAGCCATAACCTACTAAGGCAGCAGCAGGAGGCCTTTGGGATTTCCTGGGCAAAGCTGTTACGAGCAGAAAGGGATGGGGGGAGTACTGATAATTTTTCACAAACTCATTTCCTGGAGGTAAGGCTGCTGCAGCCCTACCAGTGCTCTGGAGGAGGAGGAGGACGTCTTTCTTGGAGCACAGCCAACAGTCTGGGAGGTCAAGAGATGAGCAAGAGAAATTTCCTAGGACAAGAGTAGAGTTCCCCAGCCCAGGCTCTTGGGCAAGAGGAGCCCTCACGCAGAATCTTGTTTCTTTCTCCTGGCTGCTTGTTTTTCCAGGCTGGCAGGAAGAGTGCAGTTGCCTGCAGCCACTTCATGGTCAGTGTTCATTCCTGGGGGTCAGCAGAGGCCAGTGCCCATCCTTGAAAGATTTCCTGCCGGCAGAAGAGCTGCCCTTCCCTCTGCAGATGCAGAGTATAGCTGTCACAGCCAAGACCACAACCATCAGCAGCCCCCAGTCAGACTTTGGTTGAAGACAGTCCCAAAACTTTGCTCTCTTTGTGGCAATCCAGACTTCAAATAGCTTTGGATTATCCCCCTGGCCCACCTCTGAGAGCTGCAGTTTGCTTCTCTGCAAAATCAGCCCAAATCTTCCTGACTTTGCATTTAAGTAAAGAGCTTTCACAGGCTTTGGTCTATCACTGTGTGGGGTATTTGAAGTGTTTGGGTTTGTGTTTTGGCACTTTTATTTTAATTTTTTTTGGGGGGGAAGGGTTGGGGGCAGGAAGGAGGGTGACTGGGGAGGCAACAGCCTTCCCATGAAAGTGAATTGCACAGCCCTGAAATAGTAACACACCAAACCCCTCTCCTCTCTCTACTGTAAACCATCACAGGTCAAAGATAAAAGCACATCTGACACGGTCACAGTGCCCTGGAGTTGTGCAGGGTCTTTCTTTTGTTGTACAGAGGAATATTCTGAGCCAGAAGCTCCTTTTATAGGAGTATTATAATTTTGTCCCCTGTGAAATGCAAACAATCCACATGGCTCAAAAATCAAATAGCTTGGTCTGGGGCTGGCTGAGTCATCCTGTTTCACTGCCAGTCTATAGTAATTAGACTGTGCACAATGAACCATTTCATTACAAGGCAGTCTAGAGTCAGACCCCAAAAAAACACTTCAGCCACTCTGGTCAGCACCTGCCATTAGTGCTAACAGAGTATTTTAATGAAAACCAAAAACTCCAACATGAAAACCACTCAATTCAAAGTGCTTTTATTGATGGAATTTAATAAAAATATTTTTCTTACATTTGTTAGGGAAAAAACCCCACCCAAACACCAGCAAAAGGTTAGTTAATTGGAAACATAAATTCAAGAAAACATTTTTAAGTAGTTCTCATTAGGACATCTAACTCCTCAGAGTCCTGGACTTAAGCAACATCTCCTACAGAGAGGTTCTGGCCCAGCCCAGAATTAAGAAACAGCATGTCCAGACTCCCAGCTTCATATCCTATCTGGTGTATGTTTGTGTGGAGTTGAAGAATTAGGAACTTAGCTGAGCTGAACTCAACCCAGTAAGTCTAAGAAACATTTAAAAGTGCCTCAAAACTCAGCACACACTGAACCGACAAAGGTGGTCTTGGCAGAAATCACCATTTTCAGTGTCATCTGGACCATGGAGTGGTTTTGTACCCACAATATGATCCCAGTGTATGCAGGGAGTGCTTTGGGTTGGGCCAGAGGGTTTGGGCTGTGCTCACCAGAGGGTGTCACCTGTGCCAGTTCCTCCTTGTCCATGGCAAAGAGAGACAGCAATGAGGGGCCTTGCACAGGCTCCATCCACACTTCTGATTGCATTTTCTGACTCACTACAGCAGAGCTGAAATTAAAGGATGTATTAGACAGAATTTAAGAAATTATTGCTTACCTTCCTTTTTAGTGAACTCAGGATAAGCCAACTGTTGTCCAAATATACTCAGTTCCTGCCTGCTTCTACAAACTCTATGTTACCTTATGACCCCTTCTTTCCTTTAAATCCAGAACTGGGCTTTGAATTGATCAAAGTATAACATTTCTTCCTGAAGTAATCAGCGACCTGATGCTGAGCAATGCTATGCTGGAAAGGGTACGGCTTTGCACCATCCTTAGCAGGGAGGCAGCAGCATATTTTTGCCACGTGTCACTCACATTAAAAGTGTGCGATTTCTTCTTGGTTCTTCTCGGTACAGTTTCATTATCATACGTGTACCTGCATCCTTAACACACTTCACACCTTCAGATCCTGAATGCATCTGCAAACTAAATAACTGCATTTTCAAGTCACAAATGTAGAAGTCCAGGGATAGATTTTAAAGCTCTTACACTGTTGATCCACACTCCTGTGGGTGAGAAGCTCCACCACAGTCCCAGCAAGATATTGCTCAATACAACAATGTGCAGATTCTGCATTCTTAAGATTTCCAGAGAACTGTTTGGGGTAGTGAGAGGTATTTGGTTTCTCATTTTGTGACAGTTCATTGGAAATTAAAGTGTACTTCCTTCTGATTCTGGAGCCTGATATTCAGGGGACTTTAGGATGGACAAATAAAATTATTTCATGTTCAGTCTTGATGTTGGTTTCCTGAGAACTGCAAGAGGAGGTAATTATAAGGGGGTTATTGTAATAAATGCTGATTACAGCATGTCTTGTGCCCATGCTTTGAATCCTTGTTTGAGAAAAGACAATAGGGAAGGCAAGGTATCCAACAGGATGCAGCTATCTGGTGTGCTGACTTTTTAATCTATGTCCAAAACAGGACTAAAAAGAGCTCACACAGCACCTACTTCAGCAGTGCCTGAAAAGGCACTTTCCAGGAATGACAATGCTTGTGATACTTGGTTGCATTTGTACCATCACAGCAGAATTCACTCCAAATGAGCCCTGATGTGACAAACTGGGGACTGGGACCATGCTCACCCCGAGCACCAGAGCTTCATGATTTAATAAAATATGTAGACTTTCTTCTACTAGAAGCATAGGATGGAGGTTGTCAGGAAAGCTTGTCAGTCCATGACTGTAATTTAAAATCAAGATGCACTTTTTTGATTTCCAAAATAGTCTCAGGGGAAAAGTCCGTCATTGCTCCTGTGACTGGCCACCACATGACTCCTGTGTGTCTGACCACTCCATGTGGCCACAGTCCTGCTTGCTTCCTGTCACAGGAGTGAGACCTGCACCCACCAACACCCACCTCCCCAGCAGCTTCACTGCCTGCATGGTGCTGATTAGGAATGAAAGAGAAACGGCAGTGGATTTCCACAAGGCAGCAGCATCCCCCGAGCCAGTGGCTGCTCCTTTCCAGCCTCTCCCCAGAAGCAGATGGAATATAATGTTTGCCTCAATACCATTTGGATGCTGTACCATCACCAGCTAGTTTGGGGATTGCACGGCCGCAGGAGCAGCCTGGCCCTGCTGTTCTCCTGCACCAGCCAGAACAGGCTCCTCTCTGCTGCCCCTCCTGCCCACTGCTCCCTGAAAACTACCCTGCACTGCCACTCAGATGACAAGGGTAATTTAAGTTTTCTCTGTTTAAAATTTACAGCATGCATGCTTTTTTGGAGAAATTGCTATCCTTCACCATGCTTCTGGTGGACTCACCCAGCAGCACTGGTTACTAGGTGACTTCTGGTTTCTCATAAAAAGTTGGGAAAGAGAAGGTGCAAAAACAAAATAAAAAAGCAGCACACCCAGATAGGTTTTTAACTCCCTGTCAGAAGTGTGGCTCCACTAATGCCATGCATTTGGTGCAGGACAGACCCAGCATTTCCTTTTGAAACATCAGGAGCTTAACTTGTCAAAGTAACCAAATTAAAATATTTGAACTCTAGGTTGTACTGGTTACACCTGTGGGCCAGGATCCAAAAGTCCCCCTTCTTTCTTCTCACTGTCCTGCAAAGTGCAGGCTCTGCAAAGTGCAGGCTACCTGTGCCTTGGTCCTCCCTCCCACATTCTTTGCGCTTCTTGGCACCACGAGGGACCACTCCCCATGCTTGCTACAGGGCACAAGGGTCAGAGGAGACTCTGGCACTGGCTGCAGGGGAGTGCTGTGGAATGCTGCTGATGGCAAACCCTGCTCTGCAGGATGCCCACTAGCACCAGAGCCCTTGTGGTAAAGCACAGTATCCTTAAAAGTCCAGTATCCCTACAAGCCCAGTATCCCTAAAAGCACCCTTCACCTTTGCCCTTCAGAATTGCCCTGAGGACCCACAGCCCGCTGAAAAGCATGCAGCCGAGGCAAGAGAGAAGTGATGTTTATACTGCTGAAGGAAAACACATACAGGATTCTTCTCTAACCTTGAGATTCCAGATAAATAAGGAGTCAGGGCAAATAAAGATGTCACCAGTTGATAACATATGTACAGGAATTTCAGACAGTGATTTATACTGACTCTGGTACATTTAACTGCAAAAATACAGTCACAAGCAAAGCATTTGTGAGGCAGCCCTCGTTCCTCCTAAAGGCGCCCTGCCCATGACATTTCTTCGGGTTTGCTTTAGAAGTGTTTAAGTGAGGGTGTGGAGGTGCCTCCCAAGCATCCACACAGAACACCTTAGCTGGTGGCCCTTAACACCTCACTGCTTTTGTGCAGAATACCCAAGGTGCTCTAGTACAACTTTCCTGCCTTATTCATGGCGGGTGGGGGTACCTGTTCAAAGTGCCTGATACAAAAAGGTCTCCAGTCACAGCCTTGACTGGCCCTTGGAATAGAGGGTTGTGTTCAAAGCACAGCGTGGGTGCCAACCAGCTGCCCTGCTGCACAGCACAGCTACCTGTCTGCAGCTGGCCATGCCTGCAAAGCCGCAGTACTCCTGGCTTTCAAGCACCAACCCCTTGCTCTTCGTCCCCTCACTTGCAGCTGCCAGCTCAGCTCTGCCAGACCCGTGGCAGGGCGAGGATGTGCTCTGTGCCCCCTTGGCAGCTTTGACACAGAGTGGATGCACCTCCTCAGTCAGAGAAGGGACCACCTGATATCAGAAGGTTTAAATGCAATGTGGAAAATCAAACAAAAACAATCTCACTGACTTACAACTTGCCTCCTTCCCAACTTGATGAGGAATACAGAAGCCTCCCACCCTGCACATCTGGGTGATTGCTGCTTTCACTGTAATTTCTCTGCTTTCCCTCCTTGCAAAACTAAGAGGAATCTTTCTAAAGTAGAGGAAAATGGCAAACATTCTCCATTCCCTGCTCATTTCCTACCCTGCTTCCCTTTCCAGTCACTGAAATAAAAAAGGTGTACCAGAGTGCTGCTTTGATCTTATAAATTCAAAGCTAATTCACTGCAGCACCAGAGGAACTTCAGCCTGTCTTAAAACAGTGTCCACCTCACCCACTGCTTTCTGCAAGACTGACCCCAGTTACTGTCACCTTGATTTTTTATAGCGCTAACAATAACCCTACTCCTCTACCATCATTTGGATGTGTAGGATCATATTTCTTCATTGTTGCTGTACGTTTTTTCTTCCAGAAGTTTTTAGTGCTGCCTGCTTGGCCCATGCTTTCTTGATATATTTTATTTTTAATGCCATAACGATTTTGTCTTACAGGCATTTAACATTTTGTCCCTATAGGTACTACAGCAGCCTTCTCCTCTTTCTTTTCCCATATTTCCCACTTTTTCTAACAAGGAACACTTCAGCCCCCATGCCCACACTGTCTTGCAAGGTGCCTTTCTCATATCTCCAACACTTGGGCGCTTCCTTTACTTACTCACCATTAGATTCTGAACTGCCTGTGATTAGATTCTTTCTCCATGCCACACAAGATTTCCACATGTTATTTTTGTACCTGCCTGGCTGTGATCATGGCTTTCTGGAGCATTTCTGGAGCTGCAGGCTCCTCAGCAGTGCCTCCCCTGGCCCATGCAGCCTCTTGGCCACGCTCTTCCTGCTAGACTGACTTTACTGCATTCTCTGGGCCCATCTCAACCTCAGCAAGTCCCATTTCCACCTAGGCAAGAGCAGAATCACTGACACAATTTGTCAATGACAGAGGCCAAACCCCTCTCTGTTGGGAAGCAGTGACTCTCCAGGCTCAGGCACAGATGTAAGCACTGTCATGGCCAGCTCAGAAGCCATCCCCCCATTGCTGTGGTGCCTTTAAGACCTGCTCAGCAGCTCACCCAGATTTGGGGGCTGCCATTTCAAGGATGATTTATCTCCTGCCAGGGAGGTGGCTTGTGAGTCCAAAAGGTGGAGGGAGGAGAGCAGTGATGTGGATCCATGTGCTGCAGGAAATGTCAAAATATGCAATGCTTAGCAAACAGAGGCTCCCCACCAATACTCCCAGGATGTCTGCATGAGTGCAGGGACCCCAGGGACAAAGCTTTCCCTCCAAAGGTAGTTAATCACTTTTTAATTAAAGGAGAGGGGCAGCAGATCTGCCCTTGCAGCCTGCCCAGCTCAGAACACAGGGAGCACAGCCCTGCCCTGCCCTGCCCTGCATCCTTCATCACATTTTCTAAGAATTCTAAGTGTCAAATCTATATGCTTAGAATTTCCCCATGCCAGAGAAGATGATCAAATACAAACTGCTTAGCACTTAATGAGATAAAAGCTCAGACCAAGCCTGCTTACTGCAGTCTCTAAGCATATCCTTCAGGGTGTCCTTCCACCTGCAAAGGCAACAGAGCCACTGCAGGAGTGGTCTGTCCTTCTGGGTGCACCACAGCCACTCCCTGGGTGCCAACACCCTGATGAGTGCTGGCCCCAGTCCAGGCTCTACCCTTCCACACATTCATCAATGCACACGAGGCTGTTCACAGAACTGTCCTCTCTGCCTGTTCTGGAGCTTTATCCTTCCATCTGTTTGTGCACAGACAAGACACCAACTGCAAATCCCCAAACCCCACAGCTCTATACAGGGGTTATCCCAGGCCCCCCTCAGCCCACATCTCTGGCATCTCTTCTTTTCCAAGACACAACTTCAGAATCGGATGTGGCCAGAGAAGCTTTTACATAACAATGTGTGAAAGGGAAGCTGTGAACTGAGAAAAGAGGTTCACAAAGAGGTTCACAAATTTCATTGCCGAAATGAGGTTCACAAAGGAAGATGACTCCTGCATTACGTACAATAACACAGGAAGCAAGGACTCACTGTTAGATAAGAACAACTAGTTCTTCACTTTCTCAACAGCCAACAGAGCTCTAAAAAAAATTGAGCCTCTTAACCTTTCCTGTTTCCACGGTGGCAGGGTTCATCCCCTGCTGACCTCTGGCAGCGGATTTGGCCCTGGTTTACTGCTGGGCTGGTGAAGCCAAACATCCCCAAGGAGGAGATACATGGTCACCAGCCTTTGCCGTGCAGCAGAGGGTGAGCACTAGGGCCCCCTACATGTGTCTGGCTGGAAAGAGGGTGCTGGCCTGGACAGCACCTTCCTTGAAGAAATCAAGCATTTCCCAAGGCTGCTTTGAATGTGCTGGTAGAGGGTTGGCCCCATTCCCTCACTCACAAGTATTCACTCCCAGGAGCCCAGGGCAGGACCAGGCTCAGCACAGATGCTTATGAATGGAGCTGGAGCAGGAGGCTGTGGTTAGCAGCGCCATCTGCAAGGGGCTGTGGTTGCAAATGCCAGAAGGCTCCAGCTGAAAGGTGGTTTGGGTTTAGAGCAGCTGTTGTTACTTCAGCAGCTGCAACCTGAGAGAAACATGCAAATCTTTCCATACGTTATATCAGCAACTTGTCCAAATCACATTGCAAAGTCCTTCCTGGAGATCACAATGCTGCAGGGGACAAAAGGTGAGGGTCTAAACACAGAACATAGCAACAGGTGGGAAAAGCAGGTATGGAATGTGGAAGAGAGTAGTTATAAAATCTAATCTACCTCAGCCTCCCCAAAATACTTGTGACAGTTGAAAAAGATTCAAGTGAGAACTTCAGCTTTTCAAGGAGGAAAAAGGGAGCCTGAAAATGGAGATGAATAAAAGCCACATTTTTTATTTATAGGTCTAAATCAGAGGCAGGAGGTCTGCTCAAAAGTTAAGGGGAGAAGAGTAAGCAGATTATTGTAGTGTGCCACACAGATTTTAAAGATACTGCATTCATAGATCAAATTTTGAAAAATGTTGGATTTAAGAGAAACAGAAGGAGCAGGAAATTTATGCAGAAACTTATATATAAAACACAGAGACACCGAAATTATATGTTCTGTTCTAGAGGACAGGGGAATTCTTCACTCAGGGTGTAATGGGATCAGAAATTTAAAAGAAGAGAACGCCAGAATAGTCCTTCTCAAATAAAGACACCCACTGCTGGAACAGGGCAGCATCCACAGCACATGAAGGAGCAGGGCTGCAAGGCTGGGTGGGAAAGCAGAGTGATATCACAGCAGACCAGCATGGAAACCACAGGAACATGCCAAAGGAGGCAGAAATAGCAGCTCTGGGGAAATGCTTCCTGTAAAATCCACACCAAGCAAAAAGGCAGGAGACAGTCAGAAGGAGCATGGTGGGAATAAAGAGAGGCCGGAGCAGCACCAACCTGTGGGCAGAGCTGCCATGTGTGTGAGGTGCCCAGACACAACCTGAGGGAATAGCTAAAGTAATCATCACAAAGAAAAGTGAGAGAGACGACAGAGTTGGCTCCTTCTCTATGAAAAATCAAAGGATGACAACACTCGCCTGTGTTCAGAGCTAAACAAATATGCAGAACAGACATTTCCCTAAGCTTGGTGGAAGTGGTTACATTTGGTGGTGAGGCAGGCAGCAGATGCTTTTCCACACTGGAGGCTTCAGCTGATTTCCTCCTAGGGGTAAGACCAACCAACCTCACCCCACCAGATCTCTCTGCTCTTAGGGAGGCACTGCTCTAGGAAGCAGCCATTTGGATTGCACCCTGTGCCTCAGCCCTTCCACAGGTGGGAGTGACACTGTAAGCCTTAAGGTAATACAAGCAATATACGGGAGTGCTGATGAGAAATAGAAAAACACAACCAAAACTTCATAAGGCTTCTGAAAGACTGTTTCTGGTGAAAAATCCAACAGCAGCATCTTAACAACCTTCTCAGAGAACAGATAACTGAGTGATGACTGTGGGTGAAGCCCCATCCATTGCAAGGAATCAGCCACAGGCCTCCACCTTCAAAATCACACTCGCTGGGGACAAAAAGTTTTGCCATGAAATGCAACATGCCTTGTGTCTGTGCTGCAACTGCTTGCTCTCTGCTTCCCTGCATAAAGCAGCGGTTACAGGGGATGCTCTGGGGAAAGCACACTCCTAATTCAGGAACAAGAGAGGCTGCAGAGGAACTGACAGCCCAAACAGAGAGGATGGAGCTGAGCAATAGTGAGAACAAACCACAGCAAAGGTTTCCACTCTGCAGCTACTCACCGGGGCTGTGACAGATGCTGAACCGCTGGGTTTCACTGCCTGTCTCAAGAAGGGAACAGCAGGAGGGTTTCTGTACCTGAGCATGTGCCATCATGGAGCAGCCTCAGGATATGCTGGTGGAGAGGAGCTGCAGCTGAGCTTCTCACCCACCTCCTTTCCCACCTCTTTGTCATCAGTGCTTCCTTATCCACCTCTGGTAAATCTCATCGTGAGTAAGGTCTCAACCATAGCCCTGTCACTGAGGGCACTACCAGTAGAAAATATGGTTCCAGTGCTGCCAGGTTAGTGTCGTGCTCAGGACTGGCTGCAAAAAAAAACCTGAACGTGCAGAAGGTGAGGCAAAAGCAAGCACTGGCTAAACAGTGTCAGAAACAAGAGTACCAAACTGATGGAGAGAAGCTGGGTAAAGTTATCAGGACAGGGACAGAAGAATATTTCCTTTGGGTAATGCAACATGGCCAGTGCTCCTTTTTGATTATCATGTATGAAAGCTGCTCTGGGAAGCAGGAGAGCCAAGGCTATGGCCAAGGAGAACCCTGTGTCCCAGGTGAGGCAGCAGAAGTCTGTTGGGAGAAGAGAACCTCCATGGTTAATTTAATTGTATTTATTCCACTTCAAAGATCAGGTAACTTCAGTCTTGGAGACACGTTTCAGCAGCATCCTTGGGGCTACATTTTATCTCCATTTCAGAGCACCAGAAACATTCTCCATTTTGGAGTCATTGCAGTGCAGCCAGAGCATGCTGTCCCAGAGGGAAGGGCTGGTGTACTACCTTGTACTCACAAACTGGAAAATGCTATCAAGGTAGCAAATGCTTCATCAGGATGGTGGCAGGGTCTGCTGGGGAAATGTCATAACATTTTTAATTGAACCATAAAGACACACGCTGTGTGAGCAGCACTCACCAGGGGACACATGCAGAGATGCTGTCTTCCTACCTTCCAGAAACAAATACATAAGAATGACCAAGATGTGAAGTCAGTTATTTTCAGAGGTGTCAGAAAAGGTACCATGCACTGAGGGGAGAGTGGGAGGCAAATAGAGCCCAGAAACAAAAGCAATACAGTGAGAGATGACAGAGCCACTGAGCACAAAAGCACCCGGATTATCTCTCCGGCACACACACATTGGCACTCGCAGGCTCATCACAAACCCCCATGGCAGAGCTGTGAGCAATTATTTCTGGTTCAGCTGGATACAAATATTTGCAGAGAGCAAGCCAATAGACAACAAACAAACAAGCCATGGGGTTCAGGGGCTGGAGTTTGCTCCGTGCTGCTGCACAGGCCCCCAGAAACCCAGTGGGGACAGCGATGGCACCGGTGCAGTCTGCCTGTGCTGGTGCCCACTGGGGCAAGTGACACCTTTATTTCTGGAAGGCAGCTCAGTGCTGCACAGACACGTGGGGCAGGTGAGGTCTCAGTGCCCACATGCTACCAGCAGTCCCCTCCAAAGACACTGAAGGGAAGTTTGCTCAAGGGTTTCCCTGCAGAGAGAGCTGGTGGGATGAAAAGGGCCTGGGGTCAGACCGGTGCTCTGCCCTGCTGTGGGAAAATGAGGCAATGCCACAGGTACTCATCCCTGCCTTCAGTCCACTGCCTTGATCAAGCACAGGAATGGCTTGTGCCATGACAGGAATTAAATGACACTTTCTAGCTGAAGCACTTGCCCACTGCAGTCCCAGACTGCTGGCCCAGGGGTGTTTCTCATGAAGAATACCTATATCATACTGCATTTGGATTCTCTGAATTTCCTTAATCTTTCCATTTTGGCTATGGGGAGAAAAGCCCCTTTCTCGTTCCTCTCCTCCTGTCAAAGAGACTCTCTCTGATGTCCCCATCTCCATCTATGAGCCAGCAGTGTGCTTCAGAGGCAGAGCCTTGTGGATGCAGGCATATGAAAAGAAAAAATCTAAAGTACTGGGGGGAATTTTCCATGAGGTGGATATGTGTATCATGAGGCGGATATGTGTAGCTGCCTGGAAAAAGAAAGGATCTAAGCTGTTTCTTTTTGTTTTCTCTCTGCTATTCAGAGAACCTCTGTGTCATCTGAGCAGAGACACAGCAGGGAGCTGCTGCTTGCTTTGCCAAAGCAATGAGAAGGAATAGTCTTTGTTAAAGACACCACCCTCATAGGAATTATAAATACAAAAGGAGATGAAATTATCCAGTTGAACCCAATCCACCGAAAACACTGCAGTGAAGAGCAGCAGGAAGGGGAGTGCCTGGCTGTGGGCGATGGGCCAGGCAGGGCCATACGAATCACATTAAAAACCTATAAAGGAGCACCAGAAAATGTGTTTTATATAGAAGTACTTTCACTCCCACCTGCCTGTCTAGCTCTACAGCTTTTGCAGGAGGAGCCTCCAATGATGTCAAGGAGGAAGGATCTGAGCCTGGCACACCAGGGCCCCCTGAGGCTCACGATCGCAGTATCCATCCTGCCAGGGGAGACAGGCAGGGCACGGCAGGAGCAGGAGGCTGTGTGCCATGGCAGGAGTGTTCAGGACATCTGGTTGGCCTGTGGGTTTGGTGTCCAGGGGCCCAGTCCCACAGGATTGCCAGGGGAGCATGGAAGCAGTCTCAAGCGCAGATGAGCAGCACTAAGGGTCCCACGGCTGCTGTATGCCCAGGAGCAAAGGGTCCCTGGCATCCAGCCATGACTGAGCTCCAACTCAGGGGCACTGGCACAAAGCAGCACAAGTTTTGTGTGTGCATTTGTAAAGGTTTTTTAAAAATCAGCTCACAGCAGAAGGGGATGTTTCCTCTGCCCAGGCCAAGCTGTAAGCATGGAGAAACAAGCGCTCACTGGGCTGCTGACCACAGCCTAGCACAGCGAGCACAACACTGAATACATCCTATCAGTCCTGAGTTCCTCCAGTTCCTCACATCTGGGTGTTGAGGCCCCCCATCTGCTCCCAGTTGCCAGATCTGCTTGTTCAGCTCACAAGTACACTCCTGGCAGCCACAAGGGCTGCTGGGTCAGCCAGCTGCTGCCCGAGCTGCCAGACTGCCTTTCCGAAGAAAAGTACTTTCCAAAGCCAGAAACATGTAAAATGTTGTGGTGGCTGCGTGAACCACCATTGTTTTGCATATGGAAGAGAGGCAAAGTGGAGGCAAAGTCATTTGATTGCAGAAATAACCCCCACAATTAACTGCTAAAACCAGTGACAGTGATTTTGACTGTTCAAGTCAGGAGAACAAGTGCCTACAAAAATGAATAACTGAAGATACTATAAGCCTTTATTAGCCCTACAGCAAACATAAACGCCTTCTGTAAAGCACAAAGAAATGCCCTATCAAAAGTGTCACAGATGTGTCATTCTGTGACTTTCCAAAGAGCACTTTGGGATGACTTACACCCAAAGTAAACACAGAGGGTAATAATTTTTTAACAGCTATACAGTTTCTTGGTGAAATATGCATCACTCAAATAGAGCAATGGTATTTCACATTATACACAATGTAAGATTCCTCCTAATGCCTTTAATTAATCACATCCTCATTTCTAAGTGAATAGAGTTTGTAGACAAGAGAAACAAGCAAACTGTTATTCCTCAGCACCTCACTGGTGTTTTCAAACCAAGATGGTTGCGTTTGGGCACAGACCCTCTGGAAGGCAGGCAGGGACTGGTGGCCTGATTGGAGAACACAGTGACTCAGTCTCATTGGCAGCTGGATGAAAGTCCAGGAGAGTCCTGCACTGGGAAAAGGGCTGCAGACTGCAGCAGGCCAGTGCCAAACCCACCCCATGCCCTAACGCCACATCCATCATCTGCAAAAGGCAGGGAGTCAGCTAATGCACGGCAGAGGTTACCGGGGCTGGTGGCTCTGGGTCGATATCTCAGCGAATGGAAAAACCCTTATGGCCAAAAATTGTTCTGCTGAATTTGCATAATGCACAGCAAAGTGTGACGGGAAGGTGTCATCTCCTCTGCAGGCTCCGGACTTTCACCCCAGAGCTGGGGTGAGCACGGACATGGATGGCACAGAGCTGTCACCAGGCAGTGCTTTCAAACACAGCAGACAAGAGCTGTGGTTTATGGAGCCATGAGGAGCCGTGAGGAGCCATGAGGAGCCCTGTCTGTGCCCTGCCTGTGCCCTGTCTGTACCCTGCCTGCCTGGGCTGCATTCAGGGGGGCACCAGCACCCACACACCTGCCTGCAGCGAGAGCAACTGTTCTGTTTGAAATGGGGGTTAACAGGGGAAAGGGACAGAGAGAGGGAAAGAAAATCCCATTGCGAGGAATCCTAAATCCCAACTGGCTGCTGGGTGGAGGGCTGGGGGTACCCTGAAACCCCAGTAACAGGAGCTCCAGTATCCCATGGCTCCTTGCTGCCTGCCCTGGGCCCCAGCATGGAGCCACCAATCCCCGGCGAGGTAATGCCAAACCACTTGGGGGTTTGGGGATCCACATGGTCCCTCCTCTTTGCCATCGACCCAGAGCAAATATACTCTTCTGGTTTGCACCATTCCCCCAGACTCCCCAGCAACGCTGTTACCCCAAAATGAGAGCAGCAGGTATGGAGTGTGAAAGAAGAAACATGTCCAGTGATGGGATGTGGTGACAGGGGGAGATGATGCCATTTCTGTCCCTCAGCAACCAAAAGCAAAGAAAAATAAGGGACTGAGTGGTAGACACCTCCTTAAGAAGGCCAGAAGAGTGATGTAGACTGGGAAGACCGCGGTAGTTGTGCTGGGGTTATGTCCCCCACATTGCACAAATGTAGCAAAGCTCCATACAAAGCCCCAGTTTGCCTCCCCTATTTTGTTTCCAGCTGGCTGGGGTCACGGCTCCCTCCTCCCCTGCTGCCCACCCACAGGCAGGGAAAAGGGCCTGGCTGTCCCCGGCAGGTCCCAGTGCTGTCCCCGAGCTCGGGGGCTCTTCAGGGGCATCCCCGGTCCGGCAGCCTCGGCCAGGCGTGCGGAGCCAGGGCGGTGAGCTCCATCTATTGTCCAAGCGGCGGAGGGGCTGGCTGGGATAACTCCTCTGTGTGAAGGAAACGAGCTTTTCCTCGCCTGGATGACTCAGAAACGCAATCCTAATAAAGAATTCCTGCAGTCTGTGAAAAGGCGTTCCCGCTGAACGCAAGCAGGCTGCGGGGAGCTGCGTGGTGAGCAGCTGCCAGCTCTCCTTCCTTGCCTGCGCCGAGCTGCTCATTTTAACGGACAAGTGGAAATCTCATTAAATACTTCATTAGCAGCTCAGCCCGCGGAGCCGAGCTGAAGAGGGCAGCCCGGCAGAGGTGCACTCTCAGGTGCCTCCTCGGAAAGCTGCTATCCCTGCTGGGAGTGAAAGCTGGGGGGCCGTTTTGGCAGGGGATGTCACAGGGGAGCAACGCAGATACCAGATCACTGAGGTTGTTCTATTCCCTGCCCAGTTTCTTCCCAGCCTGGAGTGAGCCCCAGAACAAGAACAGATTGAGCTGAAAGCAGCCAGTACCTGACTCAGCTGGGGGCTGGCATGGGAGCAGAGGGGAGCTGGAGGCAGTGGTGCAGAATCCCCTGCCCGGGCCCTTGGCCGCCTTCCCCTGGCCAGCCCGGGTCGGCCAGAGCAGCACCCTGAACTTGCAGTACAGAAACGAGTGCCCTGGGAACAGCCATGACATTAATAAAAGGAGCTTTGAACAGTATTTACAGGGCTCTGTTTCCTGGACAAACACGTCTCAATGTCCCTTTCGGCATGAGAAATCCTGCTGTGCCAAGATCCCTTGCCGGGAGCCAAGCAGGGCTCCCCTGAGGCCAGTGAAGTTTATTTGCAATCTCCAAGAAGAGAAACACGCTGTTGCTCAAGCCTGGCAAGGAGCTGTTCTGACCAAGCTGCCCATCAGAGAGAAGAAAAGAGCCTGTTTGTCCATGTGAAATGGGCCGAGAAATCAGTAACTGCAGTGCTGAGCAGGAGGCTGGACTTGAGCGAAGGCAGAGCATGGCAGTGGCTCACAGCCCACCAAGAGGGGTGTGTCCCCTTCTCCCTGGACCCAAAATACTGGCTCAGCATCCCCACTGTGGCATGTACCAGAGGCCTCCTGTCCCCCTCTGCCCCTCATCCACACTACCATGGCCTGGGGTGAGCAGCCACCCTGCACAGCCACAGAAGGCCACTGTCCCCTGCTGCGGGCTGGCCTGACCTATACTGCACCCACACAGTGGCCTTGGGCATCACTGCCAGGTCTGCCTGTCCCTGGATCTGTGCCAGCACCCCACGCTCATGTAGGAAAATGCAGGGGGAATATTGGAGCCATGAATTTGTAACAGGAAAGGCTGCAGCACAGGTCTTGCTGATGGCCCTTGTGCCTCCCTGCTGGCACCGTTGGGGACACGAATGGTACAAGGGTGCACCCACCGGCATGGCGGATCCCACAGGAGCCAGCTTCACGGGGAAGGGGCTGAGCAGGCCCCAAAGGGCACACAGGACCAGGCTGACACCCTCCTTCCCGGCACAGGGAGAGCTCCCATTAATAATTAGCCACTAGAGGGAAGTACAAGGCTGCACAGGGAAGAGTATGGGCACACAAGGATGCGTGGGATCACTGGGAATTGCAGTTTGTGGGGATGGCAGCACTGGCACTGAAGGGCATTTTACTGCTTTTTTTTTGGAGCTGGCTCCTCAGCATTCTGCTGCCTTGCACTCAATGCAGGTGCCCACGGGGCAATGGCAGGAACAAGCACGGGGTCTGGCTGGCCACAGGAGTGGACTTGGCCGGAGCTGACTTGGTCTGCAGAGCTGCCTGCGGTGCCCTGGGACAGAGCCAGCAGCGCCCTTGCCATGGAGACTGTGGAGCCTGGCATAGAGGCCATGGTCCCTCCAGGCCTCAGACTGCACCAAAATAGCAGGGAGCAGCCTGCCAGGCCGCCTGCCAGACAGCATCAACAGTTTTGGCCATTTTTAGCAAAGTGGAGAATGTGTGTTGTTTTGGGGACATGCGGTATCCAGGGCCAGAGGGAAGGCAAGGGAATGACCTGGCATCCCGGGGGGACAGCGAGTCAGAGCACAGTGCTTGGGACACATCCCAGTGGAGGAGCCCCAGCTCTGGATGGGAAGAGCAGTCTCAGGAAGGGACAACCAGGGGGACAAGGGCTCCCATGGAACTGGGCTCCACGGTGGTGCTGGCTTGATCCCAGTGGGGGAGGACAATGGTGGGCAGCCGAGGGCTCCTGCCCCAGCCCCACAGCACATGGCCTGGACAGTCACCAACCTCCTGCTGAGGCAGCCGTCCCGACCTCCCTGCAGCCAAAGCAGCTTTCTACCCCTCAAATAACACCAGCAGGGATCTGATGGAGCACAGCTGATAATGAGCCTCTGCTCTATTTTATTCCTGTTTATAGATGGCTAAATATAACCTTGTGCTTATTTTTAATTCTTACTGAAAGCTGTGAGCCACAATCCATCAAGTCAGTTTTGTGTTTTTCATATTGGCTGGCTTGCATCAGCTCCAAGAGAGAAAACATCCAGGCTCAGCACAAGGCCTGTAGCCAAGTTAGGTACTGGCAGCGTGTGGCACACAGGAGAGCTGGTGACCAGAGCAAAGCAGAGAAGGCATTGCAGGACTTGTGAGCAGCAGCTTTCTCTGTGCCAAACCATCCCCAGTCCATCCAGAGCTGCTCTCCCTGGGCACAGCAGCTGTGAGCACTGCCAGGACAGCCCACATTTGGCGGCAGGTTTTGCTTGTCACCAGGCAGAGCCAAAGGCATTTTAAGTGTTTTCCTATCACAAAGGCAGAAGCATCTCCCTGGATTGTACAATATCTCCCTCTGCAGCAGGAACAGGAGGCAGCACGAATCTGCAAACCAAGTGTGCAACACAACATAACCACAAGCAAGTGTGGCAGGGGTTGTTATCAGCTGGTTGTACCCTCAGAGATAAACTTCCACCTCTTCTGGGGGACAGGGATAATGTTTGGGAAGATGTTTGATGGACCACTGAAAAATGTATCACTGTTGTATTTCCCTGACAACTGAATTGAAAGGCCATGAGGTGATTGCAGCCCTGCCTGTTAAACACCTCAGGCCCAATCCTCAACTCCTGGCAGCCTAACAAATACCCCAATCATACATTTCGGGGTTCAAGCCAAAAGCTGGCAGGGAAACCAGCCTTGTCTTGCTCACAGCTGGGGCAGGGGCAGCTGAATACCTCTCACTCCACAGCAAAAGCAGGTCCAATTTCAGTTCCAAGGTCCTGCTCCTCCATTCAGGAGACTTTGACAGAAACATTGGCACCACACACATGCAAATGCACGTGGCTCTAGAAAATCACATTTATAACAAAACAGATCCAATTAGATCACTGTCATATTTTACTGGGGTTGCATGAGAGATTGTTTAAAGTCTCAACGTTGCATGGAAAACCCATAATCTGACAAAAACTGAAAATATTCTTCAAATGCTGGACTAAGGGCCTGACCAAAACAAGGCAGGCAGTATGCAGTTTTCCTGTGGCTCCTCCCTTCTGCACCTTCTCCTCAGGCTTAAAAATTAATTCTTGCTGACTCCCAGCTCTACATATAAAAAGTTATTTATGTGCTCATTTATACATCTTTTTAGTCCCTCCAGATAGACAGTTCTTGAAAACAACTCAGCAATTCAGAATACTGCCATGCTGGCATTCACTTGGATGAGTTTCCCCTCTCACAAGCCCACCAGCTCCCCATGCCCAGTTGCAATACCACACATGACACTATTTTTTCCTGGTGCAATTTTGGGAGGCCAGGTTTGCCAAAGTTCCACCTAGTTAACTCTGAACTGCCCCAGAGCAGCTGCAGAGGAAAGTCTCCACTAGCTGAGGTTCAGCCTCTGTTTTAGAATGAGAGAGACACAGGGAGAAAGAGACTACGTTTTGACTTAAAGCCAAAAAGCTCGATAGGTGGAAAGCAATCCTAGGTCTGAAATTATTCCAGTCATTTACAATAGTGCTTGCACATGCTTGGGTGCCTTAAAAAGGAACTCTCCCCCAGTTCTGCCCTCCCCCTTGGTCAGCTTTGCCCTTCTTTGGTGTGGCAGCAGCCTCCAGGCAGTAATGGTTCTTGCAGTTAAAAGGAGAAGCCCAAAGTTATCCCACAATAATTCATTTACTAGCACATGAAAGCCCCATGTGTGTGCATTACAGCAAGGCTGGAGACACTTTCTCCACCAGCCACTAACAACATTTCCCAATTTGCAGAGAGCAGCAGCCTGTGCTGGACAAGCACAGCCCTGGTTGAACAGGCTCTCACATGAGCTCTCCAGCAAACCACTGCTCTCCCAGTTCCTGTCCAATTCCCAAACCCATCTTTTCCCTGTAAGGCCATCTTCACAAGCTATCCCAGTGGACTTATATATATGTTCCAAAACTTAAGTGATGTCCAGGAAAAATTGATGGGAAAACCCAACTTTTCGGTCAGCATGCGCAATAGCAAATGGAAAATGCAGTGTCTGAGCTGACAGCTCCCTGTGCCCTTAGGGATAGCAATGCGATAGCCAGACTTCATTCTTTAAACAGACTGCAGCAAGCCAACCAGGACTCAAAGCAGCTGGTAAGCATGATTTTTTTTCCCCCTCCTTACTAAGTTCAGGACTTTCTCTTCTTTTGGGCTGAATTGGACAGACATTTCTGTTTGCAAGAAGTTTCCTTTCTCATAGTTGTTCTCATAATAACCAGAGAGTATTTTAAACCAAGAATAGCTGATCTCCATTAGATTCATGCTCCCCTTTTTGGAAACACTATTTAGGGAACAGAACTCTTAAATCAAAAAGTAGTCAGGAGCAACGATGAAAAACTGCATGGCTGTAACCGTAAGTACTGCACCAGCACCTTTCAATTCACCTCTTTCCTCAAAGTCTCCAGGGAAGACTGGGTTTGCCCCAAATCTCCCTGAGTTGCATCAGTTCTTCACCAGAAACTTGCACTACTCATATTTAAGGTGTGAGCCCACTGGAGAAAGTCACTGCTGGAACATCAGCAAAAACTATGCTATGAGAATTACAAAAAGAAAAAAGTTTGGCATATGCTAAAGCCCTGGTTAATACCCTTTGCGGAAAATTTTCTAGTGGGAAAACAGATGGATTTTTCAGTCTGTTTTGCGCAGAAAGGTGGCAGGTTTGAGTATATAATATTTATATAGTGCTATCTGAAATTTAAATTCTGAATCATTATGTAACCCTTAGGAAGGCATTGTTCTCACAGAGGATACACTGGTTTCTGCTGATAAATGAATAAGCTTCATATAATGCATATGCACTTTTAATACAGCAGCAGCCAAGGCAATAACTGATAGCCACCAGCAGTATTCATCTGTTCATGTTCATCTATTTCTTGTCCAAAAGGTATAACTGACATTCAAATATAACAGATTATTTAATATTAAACTGATGCTAAGCATCAGATGGAAAAACAAAAGGAAATGGGAAAGACTGAGTAAAGGGATGTCACTCCCAAACCAGAATTAAAACTCAGATCTAGCAGACACAGTTTAAAACTTCCCCTTTGTAAGACATACTTATGCCAGAGAATTCCTTGGCTTCTCAAGCACAGAAACCACCTGTGCTTGAATTAAACTGTAGGGATAAAGTAGTTCTCTCACACCTGCACTGCTTGGGACCTTAGAGCAGGGGCTTATTTTGCACCAGTAGAAGACCTGGCTGTGGGGCACACCACTAAAACTGAAATGATATTTGAGTTCTAGGCAGCATTCGAGAAAGCAGAACTAACCCCAACAAAATCACCAACACAGGGCTCAAGAAACACAATTTTGAGACAGCTTTTTATGGATCACTGCCATGTTTTAACACATTTAGGTGTTCCCACACAGCCTGTGCTGATTTTGGAGGGGTACCTGCATGTGCCTGAGCTGGAGGGGACCCAGGCAGGGGGGACAGAGGTCCCTTTGCTTAGTGCCATGGGGCATGGCAAGGGGGCCATGATGCAGTGTGACCACTATGCACACCCTTGCTTAGCAAACCAAGCCACTTCCAGGATTTATAGACATCAGTTTCACTGGTCCACACTGGTTCATGGACAATCACTACATCCCTTGCTGCAAAGGGGCGTTTCGCTTCCCAAAGTGCAGGGACACAGGAACACTGCCTAGGGCTCAGGCTGTGCCCACTGGACCCCACAGCCCCCTCAGCCCCAAAACTGCCCCCAGGCCAGGGTGCTGGCCCCATATCAGAGTGTTGTGTGGCTGCTGGATTGCTGGAGCCTGGCTGGGCGGGCATGGATTTGGAAGTTTCCTGGGTTTATGCGTTAGGCACTGCCCACCAAAGACCTTAATCAGATATTTCAAGTTTTTTTCAATGCCCCCTCAATATCCTGCAAAAACTGAAATAATGGCAACCTCTTTGTTACTGTTGTGGTTTAACCCCAGCTTGCAACTGAGCCCTACTCACTCATCCTGCTACAGCAGGATAGGGAGAGAGAATTGCACTGGTAAAACTGAGAATACTCATGGGTAGAGATAAGAACAATGTAATAAATGAAATAAAATAGTAATAATAGTAAAATAGTAATAATAACAGTGAGAAATTGTAATGGAAAGGAAAATAACACAAAAGAGAAATAAACCCGAGAAAGACAAGTGATGCAAATGAAAACAGTTGCTCACCTGAGCAGCAGCCTGGGGCCAGCCTTACCCCTGGTTTATAGCTGAGCAGGATATCATGGTGTGGAATATTCCTCAGATCCGTTGGGGTCAGCTGTCCTGGCTGTGTCCCCTCCCCAGCTCCTTGTGCACCCCCAGCCTCCTCACTGGTGGGGTGAGGAGCAGAAAAAGCCTTGACATTGTGCAAGCACTGCTCAGCAACAACAAAAACATCCCTGTGTTATCAACCCTGTGTTCAGCACAAATCCAAAACACAATCCATGCTACTCACTACGAAGAAAATTAACCCTGCCCCAACTAAAACTAGCACATTTCTTTAGCTTCCTTTGAAGCAATTACACAAGAGCTAATAAGACATTATTTAAAATACGACATTTAAATAGCTTGCCTAAGAAAATCAACGCTGCAAAGAAATGGCTCCAAAATATTATTTTTCTTGGAAATTACAGAGCTAAGGGACTCTAACTGCCATGATGTTGCTCACTTTTTATTGCCTATTATACCACTTAAAATGCTCCTAACAGGGTACCTGTACTGTTCCTGAGTATAAACTCTGCCCAGGGAGCAGTATCACACAATAATGGTCATTTAAAAATATCTGTGCCCTAAAAGCCTTACCCAAAGCCCACCAAGGGCTGGGAGCACCAGGACAAAGCCAGGCTGGCTGCAGGGTGTCACCACCAACTTGGTTTTGGGCAGCTGCACTAATTGCTCTGACCAGCAAAGCAGCCAGATTAAAGAGAAATACAATCCTACAGTGCCTAAACACGACACAATTTGTATTCCCATAATCAAAAAACAATTTGGATGGAAAAGACCCCAAAACCCCCATACTTTCATATGGTGCCTCAGAGAAGCTGGGAAGCCTGGCTGTGGTTTCTATTCCCATTAGGTAGACCCAGGTGAGCAGGCTGTACATGCAGTGATAAACCACCCCTGCCTGACTTCAAGGCTGTAGAGGGTTTGAGACAGACTGGTTCCTTCCATTAGCTGCTCACTCACCCAGGAAGGAGTCAGGGCTTATTGTGGCTAATTGAGCAGAGCTTTGCACAGAGATCAGCCACAGACACCCTGGCATCTGCTGTGCTCTCTCCTGAAGCATCTGTGCCTGTGCCCAGAGCCTGGGCATGCTGGAGGAGTCGCTGGTGTTTGCTCCTCTCCACACTGGATGTGCTCCCAGGGGCCCAGCTTGGCTCATGGAGCTCACAGCAGCAGCACACTGGATCCAGAGGGGCCCTTGGGGCCAGCAGAACTGCTTTCCTTCAGATATACTGACTCAAATTTTAGCCTATTGTGCCTCTCTGTTATTTGCGGGGGAGTGTTCACTTTTTTTCCTATTAATCTTTAAAGTTAACAAAGCGATTTTCCACGTCAGGAACCAATGATGACGGGCCTGGCAGGCTTCCTGCTGTGCTCCTTGCTGCTGATGGCCCCCCACTCCACAGAGGTGGCTGCCCAGGACACCCAGCCTGACCCCAAAATGCCATGTGCCAACTGGATGGGAGGAGCACCCGGCTACCCTGGCCACAATGGGGTCCCTGGCCGGGATGGGAAAGATGGAAGAGATGGACTAAAGGGAGATAAAGGAGATGAAGGTTGGTGAGGAACAGGGGGTATGTCGGTGCTGGAGGCCACAGGCAGCCCCAGCTCCAGTCCCAACATTTTCATGTTTGGTAGGTCCATGCCTGATCTTTATCCAGATGGCTTTTGATTATCTCCTGGGGTGGTTATTCCATAACCCAAGTCTAAGAGTTAAGTGTGGTGGTTGTTTCCCCAGGTAATGATGTTTCTTCTGCCATGCTGCTTTCAGCAGCTCTGCACACAGCTGGGGTGGGGGTGAGCAGGGTGTCCACTCGTTGCCTCAGCTCCTGGGGGCTCTTGAGGTCCCTGAGCCTTTCCTGGGTTCCCTGCTGCTGCACAGATCTCACACCACAGCCCCCTCTGCATTTTGACAGCAGCTGCCAACACAGTGCAAACACAGCTCCCAGTCCCCACTCTGTCCTGCAGGTCCAGCAGGTCCCAAAGGTGAACCAGGCCCAGTAGGAAGCCGAGGGTTTCCTGGACCTCCCGGATCTCCTGGAACTCCTGGAACCCCAGGGAAGGACGGCAAAGATGCTTTTGTCCACCGCTCTGCCTTCAGCGTAGGGCTGACGGAGCGCAGCCCTGCCCCCAACGTCCCCATCCGCTTCAGCAAGATCTTCTACAACGAGCAGAACCACTACGACCCCAGCACAGGCAAGTTCATCTGCAACATCCCTGGCACCTACTACTTCGCCTACCACCTCACGGTCTACCTGTCAGATGTCAAGGTCAGCCTCTACAGGAAGGACAAGGCTGTGATCTTCACCTACGACCAGTTCCAGAACAACAACGTTGACCAGGCGAGCGGCTCTGTCCTGCTGCACCTCAGCTCTGGGGACGAGGTCTGGCTTCAGGTGTATGGGGAGGGGGACAAAAATGGTGTCTATGCTGACAACCTCAATGATTCCACTTTCATGGGCTTCCTCCTGTACCCTGATCCAGATAAGTACTAAAGTTGGGGGTGCTGCATGGAAAAGGATGAGTTGGCTTAACCCCAGACGTGTCCTGGGGCACTGGCGCGATAGCTATAATGTATTTACCAGAAAATTGCCTTTTGCAAGGGCAATGATTGCCAAGGGGGTCCCTTTCTCCTGTGAAATCAGTGAGATCCTACCAGTACTTCCATGGAACCAAGAGTTCACTCCTACCTCTACTCTTGCTTTCCTGTGGAAACCTCAGCCAAAAGTCAAATACCACTCCTGCCATATCATGAGAAAATAACTCCCAATATGGCTTAACCTTCTTTTAAATTTAAAAGTGAGAAGAGAAAAATTGGTTGCATTTAAATATGACATTCTAAATTTCCCTTTTTTAGCCACCTAAATCAATTCAAACCAATTGCAGTCAGCCTTTTAAAGTTTGATAGAAGAGGGAAAAGACTGTTCACAGAAGCAGAGTGCTCTTGTTTTCAGCTAGAACAGATGGCTCAACTTTTTCACTGTAACTCCGTCTTATGTGGGCCTTTGACTTCCACTCCTGGTTTGTTGTCTCCCTTCTTTAGCCCAGATATTTGAATATATTCAGGTTATTAACTTCCACTGATTGTAATCCATTGATTTACCTTTTATGTTTATCCCCTAGTGTTATCTCTAATGCAGACAGCAGGCTGGTTTAGAGCAGGGATTTTCTCTTGTGATTTATCTGAGGAGCCTTAAGAGCACTGGTAAGGCCATACAGCAAGAGTGGCCTATTGTCCACGTGGTTTTGGGGGTCCTGAGGTGACCACAGACATCCTGTCCCATTTCCTCTCTGAATAGCTCCCAAGTGCACCCAGAAGTTGAGATCAGCTGTGTTTCTACTTTTCCAGGCCCCAAGGGTGCCATAAGGCATGGTTTGCCCACCAGCTGGGCAGAGCTTCAGCTGGTGATGAAGCCTCCCCTGCAGAGTGGGCTCCTGGGATGAACATCCCCAGGCCCTACCCCAGCTCTGGGCAAGGTTACCTGAACAGCAGAAGGGTTAAGGCTGGAATTAGTGTCAATCCAATCAAAATGCTCTCCAAGGAGCTTGCTTGACTTTTAGCTAAAATAGGATTTGATGGTTTCTCAGATACATTCAGAGAGGACTCCTGCTACTAAGCTTCAGACCAAGCTAACACAGATCAGAGCTAATGCAGTATTACAAGCACAAAGCAGCACAAAGAGCTTCAACTGAAATTACTTGCAACATCATTTTCCACACTCCAGTGAATTACCACACTGCAAATAAAAAACAATAAAAAACTCTCTCAATGAGAACGTTTCCACAATTTTTGTGTGTGTTGTTGGGAGGGACTTGAAGAAAGGGATATACTCCTAGACTCACCAGGCAGCCAAGGAAAATTTTTTTTTTCCAGCAAGGTGGGGACACCATAGGCTAGCAAACAAAGGGATACCCCCTTTTGCTTCCCCAAGAAACACTCCACACTTTAACTTTCATCAAGGCCTCAGAATCTCACTACCTCACTGTACTGCCTCCTTTTTAGATAAGACGAGCTCTGGTTTCCAGAGTATTTCCCCAACCAAATATCCTGAATCTAGCCTGAGTGGCCATCAAAGCGAGGGCCTCTGCTGGCCCTGGAGGCTTCAAGCACAACAGATTTAGCAAGGGTGAAACTGATGCTCAATCTGGTCATGCTAAATTCAGAGAGCTGGGAAAAACCCTGCTCTTATTGTGGGAATTAATGCCAAGGGAACAGGGCAAAGGTAAAAAAAAAAAAAAATCCATAAACAAAAGGAGATTTAAAAATGCAGCATTTGCTGGATCAAATGGCATAAGAGGCTTAAATTGAAAGGAACAAGACACTATTTTTTTCAAATGTTTTCAGATGGATCTTCAGAAGGCAGGGAAAATTGAAACAGCCAGAGTACTAAGAGGCATTTGGGATAAACATTAGGAGGCTATACAAGTTTAAAGACTAGTTCCCAAGAGGGAGCCAAAACAAATTATTGCTTTCTTTGCTGCCATGCAGTGGGAACAAACATGCTTACAGCTTTATCCAATACACCAGCACTCAGAGGCTTAGACCTTGGGAAAAATTTTAAAGAAAGCCATTGAGGCACTGCTGTTCCATGGACTGATTCTTCCCCCTTCTCACAGACACAAATATTGAATTGCAGCTTCACCATGATACTCCAGGAGAGTACCTGTATTGCTCATGCATGCCCCAGCCAGGCACCTCAAAACCCAGCAAACACAGCAGCCCAGGCAGCAGGCTGTGAACAAGGCAAACCCCCCTTTGCATGGAAACAGGGTCAAAGCCATTCCTTTGGGGATCAGGACTGTTTTAAGAAGTCTTTCACCTCAAATATCTGTACAATCCCTGCTCAGCTGAGACATACACTTTCCCAGCAGGCACCAAATTCCAGTTTAAGCCACCTCCCATCTCTCCCATAAGCCATGCTCCCAACAGAAACTCACTCCCTCAGAAAGCAAGCACAGACACATGGCAGGGGAGGCAGAGAAGCACCCCCATCTCTGCCCCACTGCAGCCCCACAGCTGCCCTTGCACCTCTATTCCTGCCTCCTGAGGCTGCCCAGCCCCTGCAGGCATCTGCATGGGGAACTTAACCAGCCAGAACACGCTGACAGCTCTAGGAGCAGCAGCTGAGCGTGGCCAGCAATCACCCTGGGGAGTCCATATAGCCCAGCACCTCCAAATTCCTGTATGTGGGATATCAGACCTCCATCTCAGCAGCTCTGCCACATCAGGGGCACGTGGCCAGGCTGACCATGGTAGCCCATGGGCAAGGAGCTGAATGGCACCACCCGGGCCTTGGGCTGCTTTTAAGGGAGAGCTGCAAATAGTGTTTGGGGGGGATAATGAAGTCCTGGGGGATGAGCTTAGGGGAATTCCTAAGGAATCCGACCTTTTTCCATTATGGAGTTGCTGTGATTTTACCATCCCTCCATGCTTCATAAACCTGTGGAAGAGGGAAACCTGGTGAACACAGGCACATCTCCAAGGCCTGGCCTGGCTCCTGAGAATCACACAATGCTTTGAACACGCAATTATCTTGTAACAAAAGAGCCAAGAATGACACTGACATGCTGAGAGGGCACAGAATCACCTGCTCTCCAACAAATTTAAGTGTTTTAGTTTGCCGTTTTTAATCAGTCCTGACAGTAGATGCCTAGTACAAAGTTATGTCTCATTATTTACTGCCTCTCTGGCTGTGGCAGGTTGAAATGGATGCTTTTCCCTTTAGAAGCTAATGTACTCTTAGAGGCAGAAAGCACGAACACTCCCCAGTGAAAGATTGAAGTCACTGCACTAACAATTAGGGAGAAATAACATGGAAAGCTGGAGACAGCTGGAGAGACTGGCCAGGCTCATCCAGCAGGGAAACCATCTGTAAAAGCATCCATAGCCCGTTCAAACACAGTTATAGGCTGGTCCTAATTATACTTCAACCCCATGTAATCACTTGTGCCAGTAATTAATTGGAATACAAATAGCAGCTGCACTAAACCATGAAGAGCTACAAGAAAAAGATAAATTGCTTGTAAGACTTGCATTTCTGAAGTATAAACTCATTAGAGGGTTTTTATCGTGGAAGCAGGCAGACAGATTAGGATCAAGTCTGACATTTGGCTACTCACTCATCTTCCATACAAGAAATACCATCAGGTTTAAAGTCTTTGAAATACTGTGGAGGAAACCAGAGCGTGCCCAGGCTGCCCCATGTTTCTATGGCATTTGTGCTGGCTGTAGGTATCTGATGAAAAGACTCAGTCTGGCATGGCACTGTAAGTCAGCAAACCCACCCTCAGCTCATTTTTGGATTCACCCCAGGAGATCAGCCCAGCCCAGTGCTCTTTGAGAACACAGTGTGACTTCTTACTCCAGCCAGTCCAAGGGGAAGGAAATGTTTATTCCCAATGAAATGGAAGCATTAAATGTCAATATCTATTTCTTCCTCCAGGGATTCCCAACCTCAAGGGAATCTGTGGGATCCCTGCCATAAAGCAAGACAGGTTTATGGAGAGACATAAGGGAGGCAAGCAAAGAGATGACACTTGAAGCCAATCTCTAATTCCCTTCTGGAGTCAGGCAGGGAAGGACAGGGGGTGTGAACCAACACACCCAGCTGCCCCTGATCCCAGGGGCATCTGTGAAAGTGGCACTCTGTCCAGAAGAGTTGGGACAGCACAGCTTCTCTGCTCCTTGACAGGGATTTCCAGAGAAGCCATTCTAATTCTGTGCCATGTTTTGGCAAGTGTAAGGCCGAGGTGGATCTGTCATCCCAGAGGAGGTAAACCCAGAGAATGTGGTTCCCACACCACAGCACCTGTACCCCAGCCATGCAGAGGCAGCTTCAAAGCAGTAGGAGACAAAAGGCCACAGCAGGATGACTGCTCAGCAAGCTGCACTGGGAGCTGGCAGTGGGGGCAAGCTCTGACTAGGAAGCCCTCTGACAGGACAGAGCTGCTGTCCTGTGACAGGAGTCCCCTCTGAAGTGTCCTCGCCAAAGCATCCCCAGTTGGGCCAGCATTCACAAAAAAAGTCTAATTTGTGAATTTTAAAAGCTTTAAAAGACACTGCTCCTGTCTCCCTCTGCTCTGAACTCCTTACAGCAGCTTGACTAAAAGGTTTGTAATTTGGGTCAGGATTCTAACCCTGCTGCTTGGCAAAGGCCAACTGAAGCAAATACAAAAGGCAAACTAAAAAAAAAAATAAACCTGAAAGTAAAAACATGGAATCAAATCTTCATGCTCAAAGCCACCCCTGCTGCAAAGGACTGACTTGCATTGTGCTTTTCCAAAATACCCCTGATGTGACACTGGCATTCCAGCCCCATCACCAGCAGGGACTTGCAGAGAACAGGGCTGCAGTCATCTGCCCAGCAGGTTCTCATGTGCTGAACAACTGCACATTGAGAGCAGGAAGATGCCTGCCAGCTTCTCAACACCCCAGGGAAGCAGGAAGAAGTCCATTTATTCATCTAAATGAATTCCTTCTTTATCAAGAAAGATACCTTCCACTCCAATTATTTAATAAAATATTAAAAGGAAAACTTTTAATTCCTGGACGTAAACTGAGCAAAAAGCCAGCAAGGAAAAGCCACAATTGCCACACTGGGTCTGAGCTTGCCTGTTCCTGCTCACATGAAGAGCAGTGAAACACTGGATACTGGATAACCTGGAGACCAGCTCAGAAGCAGCACTGCAAAAGTATTATACACAGATGACAGCCAGCTTCCTGTAGCATGGCAACTTTCTGTCCCACACAATGACTGGATTCTTTTCAGCTCTAGACAGATTGCACATTCTTATTTCCAAAGAATGTACTGGGACAGTCTGCAGTTCCCTGCAAACAGAGCCTTGGCCTGTTGAGAGTATCAAAGGGAACAGGCTGACATTTAAGTGTTTCGAAGTAATTCCTTTCCCTCTGTGCTGCACCACTGGCTACACCCTTCCGAGGCATTTCAGCATTTGGGACTTCATCCTGCCAAGTCTCAGGCAGGTCAGCTTTATAGATTGCCAATTGCCAGTTGTCCCACTGCAGGCACTGGGACAATTCACAAATCTATTCAGACTAAAGCCTTTATTTGGACATTGAAATACTAAGCAGTACCCTGCAGCTTATAAAGTAATACACATCAGTCTAAATGTGTGCAGACTGCCCTTAGAACAGGCTTGTTCCCTGAGAAATACTTATTATGAAAGGTGTCAATCTCCACAAAATGGACACAAATCAAAGCTCAATAAATGAATTGGCCAAGGCAGTCAAATGCCCTTTACATCAATTTTTATTAGACTTTGACATCTTGTGATTTCTTGAGAACAGGCTGATTGCCCACAGACTAATTACACCGAAAGTCTTGACAAATAGTAACACAGAAACAATGTGAAGCTGAAGGACATTTTGTTCTTCATCTAACACTATTCTAGAAGGGACTCAAACTACAGCTCCTAATGGAAGTTCTAACACCTTGACAGCCCTCTGCAGGGAGATGATGTGATACACACCCTCCGTCTCACTGTGCAGGAGGGATCTCCATATTCCAGTCAGCTACAACATGCACATGTTTGGTAACATCCCATCCCAACTCTCAATGTTCCTTTCCTTTCATTCCATCCCAGGAGACCCACACAGGTGTCAGACTGAAGTGCAAGCTCAGTTAGCAGGATAGCAGCAGGGAATACCCAGAAAGCTCCAGTACTCACAGTAACTGCAGCCCACAGCAGCATTAGCTGCACACCCAGGCAGTTCATGAGATTCCACAGCTTTCTCCATGAGGACTTTGACTAATTCAAATACTTTTAAACACTGCACATATTAAGTTCCCTCCCCACAGACACACATACCGTACTCCCCAGATGCAAGCAGTACTATTTATGCTGCTTTTCTACATGAAAGTTTCTGGAAATCTTCACAAAAAGGTGTGTTAGCTATACCTACCTTGAATGGATAGTTATATCCTACCAGGATGAAAACTCCTCCTGGACCCAGAAGCATTATTTGCCCTCTGTCCAGTTCCATGAAGAGACTTCCATGTTTTGATCAAGTGAGATGTTACAAAACTAGAACCACGCACCATTACCACCTTCACAGAGGTTCACAGAGGTTTTAGACATCTTTAAAGGAGAGAAAATCATCCATACTGAAGAGCATCTGTTCAAGATGGGTATCACAGAATATACTCCTGCTGCTGTGATCAAACTTACAGCTCGAGTTTCTTACAACTTAAGGAAGCAAATGAAAAACAAAGTATGCACAAAACACCAACAAGCATGTATTCCTAAACCAAGATGACTACATTGAGGCATCAGCAAAAGTAGATAAAAGAGCAGAGGAGAGTTGCTTCTTGAGTATTATTTCATCTTTTGCACCTGCCCAAAATGCAGCCTCCATTTCCTGGCAGCAACTCATTTCTCAAAACCTAGTTTGGAGAAGGCACAGCACCAAAGCCAGAGACAGTCCAAGCACACTTGCCACCACTCGAATTGTTTTACCTCAATCTCCCTGAGGAAAGCTGGGAACCCCAGAGGCAAAGCAAGCACTAAAACAGAAAGGAGACTGCCTGAACAAGGCTGCTCCTTCAGGGACACAGCACAATGTCAGGCACCAGAGTAAATGTCAGAATGCTGATGTAGTGTACACTGCATGATGAAACACAGGCTGTTCAGAAAGCCACAGGAACACAATCAAAACCACCTAAAACCTACTGGGTTTATTTTGCTTACATTTTTAAGCTCACTGGTCAGAACAGTTACTGTTAGATTTAAGATTTCCTTTTTTAAGGCAAACGGAAGAAATAAAAATGTGACAGAAATATGAGAGGAATGGGTTTCACTGAAATTCAAGTAGTGTGAAGCGTTTAAAGAAAGATCAGTCACAGTATTAAGTCAGTGATCAATTTATGGAATACAGATTGCATTTGAGATTAGACAGGATTACACTCTTGACTCTAAAAAACTACACTAAAAATTCACATGCTCCTTTCATTGTGATTCAGTTTGGTCACTGAAGGGTAAAAATGAAACATTTCTATGTTCTGAAAAACTTGTGTCAAAATCTGAACTAGTATTTGAACAGCCTGATTCATATACACTATACCTCTAAGCACAATTAACTTCATTAGCTCCTGCAGGAGAAGAAAATAATTTTAGGTTTCTTTTTCTATAAACAAGAATTTCAAGAATGCAATTATATTTTTAAATCCAAGCATTCCCATAATCTAGGGTCAGAACATTTCTCTTAATGCATCAAGATGGAATTACTTTTTATTTCTGTGTTCCCTAAATTAAAAGTCAAGCACTGATTGTAGCTCTCTGCCTTGAAACAAAAGACAACCCACACTCTTCTCAGTGTGACCAACAAATGAGTTGGACTATTCAGAACAAGCAACCATCTTATCCCGAGACAATTCTTTATTGTGGGATAAACAAAACTGTCCTAGGCAGCAATGTGCCCTACTGTGTATCTTTTATGTAATATCCAAAAGCAACAGTGAATTATTTAACACCAAAACAATCACTCTAAGAGTACACAACACAGCAATATCTACTTTCAAAGTACAAACCACAGAGAGGGGGTTTTCTTTAGTATTTTATTCAATAAGAACATCAGCAAATCACATTTCCAGGAAAATCTACACACAGCTTCCTAGAAATAACAGTGCACAGTTCCCTCCTTAGTTATCTTTAACCATCTGGTTTTCATATTACCCAAGCAGCTTATACAGGCTTTTTTCCCCCCTCTAGGATTTTCCCATTTTGAGTACTTTAATAAATAATGGACTGCACAGGTGATCCTAGAGAAAAATCCACATCTCAGCACTGCACAGCTGGACAACTAAGTTCACTGGATGTCATCATCATCAAAGAGATCTTCAAAATCTAGTCAGAAAAATAAGACAAAAAATAACCTTAGAAGTTTCAATTGTTACAAATGCACACATGCAAGTGCTTCATTACTTGGATTAAGGACAGAAATAAAGGCAAATTAAGTGAATGAGAATTACTGCACTATCAGTTATTAGAAATGCAGCATCAGGGTGGGAAGAGACAGCAAAGGCAGACAGACTCACACATGTTCTCTGTCATGGACAAATTAAATGCTTCACCTGCACAATACAAGCTTTGCAGGTAAGTGCACAAAAGCAAAGCTTCAAAGGAAAGGCTTTCATAAAGGTACTAAGCAGACATCAGAGAGAGGTTCAAGCATGAATCCCAGAGTCCAGACCCAAGCAAGTACTAGCTTTATGCATGCGCCAAGTCTCAGATGTAGACATTCCTGCAGCATTCTGGCTTTTGGTCACAGCATCCAGGCACACACCCCTAAATTTGGCAGATTAACAAATTGTGATCTGTGTTAAAAGCCCCTTCCCTAAAATCATTTAATTGCTTTAAAGATGCCAATAACATTTCTCTCTCAGAATATATCTCCCACTAGTGAGATGTGCTTTGCTACTCACAGCTGTTCTTCTAGTCACCTTTGGAAGTACTCTTAACTACTCAGCTTTTGCATCTTCTTTGTACACTGAACATAAAACTAATAATGTAACTGATATAAGTCTGTATTCTTACAGAAGGTAATTTACAAGTTCCATATAATAAACTGCAAATGAATCCTCACTTAAAAGAGTCCTAAACTACCAATGAAATATAATATCACAGTGTGATGGCAGAAATGTATGGAAATAGCTACTCCTAAATATGCTGGCTCCAACAGATAGCTGGGTGTCCCCCACAACTGCTTAGAGTAGGACTGCCTTCTACTCTTATATTCTAAGCCTTGAGCAACATGAGAAACCTACTTTATTTTGGAATTAATACCAGTTTGTGATATTAACAGTACCACAGATTTGACAGCATCTGAAACTCACTGTTGAAATGTCTAAATTTATTTCTTCAGAAGCACAAAAACCCCTTTAGCAACCAGGTGCTAAGTATTGTATATTCTACCCCTAAGTGGCCTGATACATAGCTCTTCTCTCTCAAAGCAGCTGTAAACACTTAAATATAGGCTGAGAGAATTAGGATTGTTCAGCCTGGAAAAGAGAAGCTTCAGGGTGATCTAACTGTAGTCTTTCAATACCTGAGAGAGCCTACAAGAAAGACTGAGAGAGACTTTGGACAAGGGTCTGTAGTGAGAAAACAAAGGGGAATGACTGCAAACTGACAGAATGTAGGCTTAGGCATTTGAAAAAAGTCCTTCCCTGTGAGGGCGGTGAGGCCCTGGGACAGGGTGCCCAGAGGAGCTGTGGCTGCCCCACCCCTGGAGGTGCCCAAGGCCAGGCTGGACAGGTTGGAGCAGCCTGGGACAGAGGAAGGTGTCCCTGCCCATGGCAGGGGGTGGAACGAGATGATCTTTAAGGTCTCTTCCATCCCCGGCCATTCTGTAAGTCCGTGAATCTATATGTATACAGCTGACTTTCAAATGCAGAAAGCATATTAAAAACAATGCTGTATTTTTGTTTCGATACATATCCACGAATACTTTGAAAGATTAATGAACTACCTGTAAACTACTAACACCTAGAGACACATTTTTAAAGTCCTGCCCACGTTTTCACATGTATTTGTACTATTTAACATAAGCTATTTATTATGTGAACAGACCGAGGTATTTTCCCCTGTAGCGATTAACACCGTAAAACTTCCAGGAGAGGAGAAGCCCCGAATTCCCGCTCCCACCTGCATTCCTTAGCACTGAAGCGCTCTCACACCGCTCCCAGAGATGGCATTAGCGGGAAGTTTAGCGAGCAGCAGGCACCAAAGCCGCGAGAGAGAAGCCAGGCGAGGTTTGCTGCGATAAGCTCCCGAGCACGGCGCTCCTTACCGTTGAAGAAGTCGGCGTGCACCGCTTTCTCGTTGGCGGCCAGATCCATCAGCAGCCCCGTGCTTCCCCCTGCCTGCGAAAGCAGCCTCTGAGCGCCCGAGCGCACCACAGCCCCGCCGCGGCCCCCAGCGCCCCCGCCTCACCTCATCCAGGTCCACGTAGGGCCCGGCGCCCTCCGGGAACATCTCGTCCACCGCCGGCTTCATGGCGCCGCTGCGCGCCGCGCTTCCGGCGCGGGGCGGAAGCGCCGCCGACGGGCGCTCCGGGCGGGGCCGCGCTGTTGCCACGGCGACCGGGCCTGGCGGCCGCCATCTTAACTCGCCCCGCCCGTGTCGCCCCTCAGGCCTGAGGGAGGCATCGCCCAGCCAGCGGCTGGAGCTGGCAGCCCTTCCAGCCCCAAAACTGGGCACACTGGTTGAATAACTCCTGTACACGCAGAGCGCTAAATAACTCCTCTGCATAGCGAGCAGTCTCCCGAGAAAAAACCGTATCACCTGTAAGAAAAGAGTTCCCAAACCATGCAGCAGAATGGAGGAGTTTATTGTTACACACAAAAGCATAAATTATAAGGGACTAATTTAAAGCATTAAATGCTGCATGTGGCTGCAGCGTCGCTGAGGCACAGTCCAGGTGCATTGCTGGCAGTCAGGTGTTCTCTCCAATACATCTACAAGAAACAGTAAAAAAGAGACATGGAAAGCATGAAACACTGCACATGACCATGGTGTCACACAGGGGCTGAAGGCAGCCCACAGGGATTCATTTGCAGGCAGGTGCTCACCCACTGGGCCCAGCTGTGGTGAAGCTGAGGGAGGCACTCAGTGCTCACGGTCAGGCACGTGGTAGCCAAGGTGGCTCCCAAAAGGGAACTGGGCAAAGAAGGCTCTGGCCATGTCATTGATCCTGCTGTAGGCTCCCAGGGTCCGGAAATATTCCACGTAGGACCAGAAATCATTGGATGAGAAGGGCCAGTACGGCAAGGCTACAGCTTCCCGATAGAGATCTGAAAAAACCCAACAAAAAAAAAAAAATTTGCAGATTACTACAATATGAAGCACTTTTGTTGAAAGCTTGGACCTGGAACCAATATGTTTTGGGGTTGTGGGTTCCCTTTGAGGGCTGGTAAGCTCCTCTGGCAGGAGAGAGGCAGGGAGAGCCATTGACTCCTCTCTGTGACACACTCTGCAGAAAATGGAGCCAGCATTCCCTGCTCCAGATGCACCAGAGTGACAGTGGGACAGGATGGGGAACAGCAATGAAGGGGTACATCAACATTTACGCCAGTTCAAGAAGTCATTGGGCTGGTTTGATTTCTAGAGGCACCACCCTCTGTGCTGTGCCCCTGCAGGTGCCCACACTGCCCACAGAACTCCCAGGGACCGGAACCATTCTTCCCTGACATTGCCTGGAACTGCAGAGTTGTGCCTCTTCTCAGGGGAATGTAGGAAACCAGCTAAGGGGAGAGAGAGGAAAGGCTTTGCTGCTTGGGAGACAGCGGCTGCATTTGTGCCTCCTCTAGCAATATCAGAAAATGTGATATAGTCATTGAAACAAGATTCCAAATTCAGCAGGAAAACAAAATCGGTTCTGAACATGCAGGATCTGATCACCCTTGGGCCCAAATGTGGGCAAACACAGAAGCATACAGAAAATGTAAACAGCGCTGAGACCACAGTCTCAAATATCTTTCTGTGCAGCGAAGCTAAACCCAGCATTTTGTTTTGATTTAAAGCCCATTTAGATAAATGGGAGCCACTCCCCCTCAGCTTGGGACCAGGGTCTTTAGTAGGATTTAAGAGCCTTCAACAATCCTGTTGTCAGACTTCAGTTTTACAGAGTAAAGTTTGCAGCGGGCAGGCACAGATGGCACATAACAAACCAAATGAACCAGCTAAATGCTGTGTGCAGAAGAGGACTCACTGTTTACACCAGCTGACCTCAGATTCACTTTGCAGGCTGCTGCTTGGCCCAGTGTGAAAGAAAACAATAATTGCTGGTAACGAGAGCAGCAGGACACTGCCTGAACAGGGTTCTGTTTCTAGATTGGTGCAAGTTCTCCTGACTGTCTCAAAATATTTGTTGCGCATGAACACAGGTTATACATTAAAAAGCTTTTAGAGGCATAAAGAAATAGGATGGGGCATAGGGAAAAAAGGGGTTTGAATTATAGGTAATCATATTTGTCCTGTTCATATCTAATATTCTCTACATATTTGCACACTGGAGACACTGCTGGCTGTGGTTCTGGTTAACTGAGATGTACACCAGCAAGAGCAGAACTTGGTTATTGCAGATACTTCTCTGCAACTTTGCTTTCAGACAGAATTCTGTCTGAAAAGCCAAAGAGAGGTTGAATGATAGAATCATCAGTAAGCCAGTGTAAACATCATTAGGGTGTTGAGGGTTTTTTTAATCAAAGGCAAACACTAATCCAATGGACTAATCACACAAAGTGACATGAACCACAGGGTATCTGTGCTGAGGGATTTATTCCAACATTTCTTTAATTGGATTTGTGGCAATTTGTAAATTTTAAGCTTTTTGTCAGGAAAGTCAGTATCTCTTGCCAATAACCAGACACACATACAGCATTATTGTTCAGGACAGACAAAATTCTCAGATACCCTATGCATTTATAAGTGTGGTGCTTTCCAGTTATGATTTTGTACAACAGAATTAGTGACTTGACCATAATCCCTTTTCATTTTAAGACTGACTATATATTAGCTCTATGATGCATTAATAAGCCATCAGCTTTTAATAAATTTTAAAGGAATTTTTAAAATTTCACTATTCTTTCTCCACCAGAACTAATTGAAAGCAGTTCCACAGTCCACTGAGGTTAGTAAGTACTCCTGCCAAAGTCACTGCTGGGCATCAAGTCTGGGAGTTACAAATGACTCTCCTAATTATTAGTGATACAAAGGAAATAAAAACATATTAGAAATTACCATTTCCATCCTGGATGGATCGGGCATCTGTAAATAAAGAGAAAATGTATCAGTAACAGCTCCTGCACAAAAAGACTTTCTGTTAATGAAACATTTTCTGTGTAAAACTGGAAGCAGACAAATTCTTTAATGCCCACATAGGACCCTCTGTGTAGCCAAAGGATTTTTGTTTCTTGAACAGCAGAGCAAGGAATTCACCATTTGCAATCAGTCAGTGCTACAAACTAACTTAACTTGGATGTTAATCATAACTCACAGCCAGAACAGTTAGGATTAATACGTGAGTGATACTAAACAGAACATACTGTATTTGTAACAGAATATTTCTCGCAGCTTGAAAAAATAAACAAGCATAAATTTAGCAGTAATCTTACCTGTTAGCATGTTCATCATCATACAGAAGAAAAATAAGCCAGTAAATGTCATCTTGTCTGCAAGATAGTAGTTGTGATTCTAAAAAGTAATCTGTACAATTGAGGATTATTAAAAGAGATTAATAATTGTGTAAACTCCATTATTTCTTGTTTTAATAGAAGAATGCATTCCAAAACATATTCTGATTCCTAATTTAGGCATAACAAGATCCAATTACGTTTCTTACATCTTCTGAAGTGCAACAGAGTATTAAAAGACCATCAGTCCTGAAATGGGTATTGATATTTTAGTTTCAGATGGCATAAATCCAAAAGGTGCCTCTGAATTGACGTGAAATTGTCTTTGGAAATCTTTGATTTTGTGGTTAATTTAATTTCACTTTAGAAATTACCTCTCTCTTCTTTTCTTCTTCTTGCAGGTCTGAGTCAGCTACAAAACTCCAAAGGGATTTCTATTGCTGCAAAATAGAAGTGCTCTGTTTTGAAGAAGGGTGAGGGGGAAACGTCACTGAGTTACTACACCAATCTGATTTTGTCTCCTTCAGGTATTTTAACTGCTCACATTTGCATTATACTTCAGCACTGCCCATGGAAGAGACAGTGGACAGTTTCTGAGAGGAAATCAGAGTCAGCTGTTGCCAGAGGGGAAAAAATCCAGAAGCAAATTCAGTGATTACAGATGCTGCCCTCCTGATTTGCTTTCTGCCCCTTTAGAAAAACAGATTTTCAAAAACGTTAGTTGAGCAAATTGCTAAAAGGATATGGATTTCCCTATCCAGTTGAGTCACAAAACCCAGAAATACTTGACACTGCTTTATGTTCTTACTTGGGATCCTTAAAATCTAGACCTTAAAGTATACACAGGCACCAAGTGCCCACTAAAATCAATGGGGTTACAGTAAGTAAAGAAGGAGGTCCCCAAGGACCTCAGCCATGCTGATGGTACAGATGCCTTCAGAGGGTCAATAAAGTGCACTGAAATGCATTTCCAAATTACACTGTTTTCCTGGAAAGATTCCTCTCCCACACCAAGCAGGTGCTTTGGGCTCCAGCCTGTGCAGGTTGCTGAATGGATCCAGCACTTTGAGAAGCCTGTTGGGGTGAGACACAGTTTGGAGAACATTCAATTGTCATGTACATCTTGACTGATTTCCCTTTAGCGCACAACCCCTGCTGGCAGCAGGTGTGGTCAGGGAATAAGGTGTAGCAGAAAGTGTTCTGTGACCCATGGGGAGATGTGGGGAGTTCCATGCTCCTTGAAGACGTGGTAGTTCAGGCCATCTTGCTAAACCTGGCAGCTATTTCCAGGTGGTTCCTCTCTTGAGAGGAGCTACTGAGATGCCAGTGCAGAGCTCACTGTGCATGTTCGTGCTGTGAGATCTGATCATACAGATGCAGTTCTGAGCTGCGCTCTCTTGCTGGGCATATTCAGTTGCCTTTATGATCTACAAAATAATTTCTCTGTGTCAATTCTACACACCTGATTTTCCCAGCTGCATGTGTGGGTCCTAACATTGGTGCCTTTGCTGTACCACATCCATCCATCTGCTACAGGAGTACAGGGAAAATCTGTGTACTCACAGAGTCCTGGAGCAGAGAGCCCTGGGTGAGTGGCCTTGCAGGAGGACCCAGCTTGGCTGGAGTTTGTTCCTATCTACACACAGAGTTAGATAGTTTTGCCAAGAATTAATTCAGGATGTTCTGAGCAAGGGAAAAAGGGTGCTTTGTAGCACACTAGGCTGTGCCAACTCTTGTGGAGGCTGAAAAGAAAAATACTATGAAATCAGAATCTATTCCATCTTTGAAAGGCTTTAATCCTCCTGCTTAAAATATATTTCCCAGGTCTATACAAGGGGTCCCTACATGAGCCACATTCTTCCAGCACCTCAGCCCACTCACCTGGGTTGCAGCAGCTGTGGGTGGGAAAAGGCACTTCCTTGCTTGGAGTCCTGTGGTGCACATGTACCTGGACCCACCCACCAGCACTGCCTGCAGAGCCAACCTTTCCCTCTCACTGCCTAGTCTGTGTATCCTGCTCAGATAAACAATCAGAAGCACTGAGGTGTGCTAATATACACACGAAACAGTCATCAGCTGTAATTGAATAATTGTCACAAGCTACTTCTGTGCATATCTGTCAGTAGCTTTTTGTTTTGGCAGTTGATAAGGCAGGTGTAGCTCCAAGTGGGAGGTGAGACAACATGTTTTGGATGACAACAAATGAGAATAATGATGCTCCTGATGCAGCCACATCCTGCAGCTTTCCCCTTGCGATATTAACAGTACTGTAGGAGACAAAGTCCCAGAGGTTATCAGATTCAGGGTCAATCTGGTCACAACATGGTCTGCTACCACACTGGACGATCTTGGGAGGATTCACATAGCTATTGGGCTGACATACACCTTCAGACCTTTTTACTCTGTCTTGTAAAGCTTGGAGTTACCCTCTTGCACAGCTAGGAAGATCACTGATCTGACATTGTGTGACAGTCTTTTAACAATTACACGCTTGCAACTTAATTCAAATCAATTTTTTCCACTTGGTAGTGCATATGTTGGAGAGGTGAATAAATTCTCAGGGTTTCCATGCTAAAGCAGGTCTAGGAAATTATAGAAAGAGAGTGAGAATTAGCATGGAAAACACTTGCATCACAGGATACAACCTCTTTTACCAACACTTCTCTTGCTGTACCTGACTACTTGTCCCAGTTGGGTCTGTTTTAAACACAAAATTGGACTAGAGGAAAACAGATGAGTTCTCATCAGCTGCTTGAAGGACTGTGCCTGGTGGGTTCACTGTGTCAAATAGAACACCATGTCTTCTGGGACCAGCCAGAGAGCACACTGTGCACAGACTTGCAGCATTTGTAACACTCTGCAAGCACATTCATTCCATCCCTCCTCTTTTTTTTTTTTTTTTTTCCTTTTCTTTCTCTAGGAAAACTTTCCTTTTTCAAACTCAACACAGAGGGCAATTAAAATAACAGCACTGGATGTCCAGGACAAGTGCTGGCATGGATCAGTTAGCAGAGCCCACTGCTAATAGTTGCTGCCCTGCAGGCTTCTTCACTGCTGAGCAGTAATTGGAGATGTCATGGTGGCCACAAATGCAAATCTTGCTCAGCAGCAGCCACATTTCAGTAGATACTACAACACTTAACAGGGCAGCTGCTTAATGAGTTCAGTGTGTTAATTTCTACTTATTTTGGAAAGAAATTTACTGTTCTACTGTTTTTCAGAAGAGCCTATTAGCTCAAAATGCTGCTGTTCCTGCTGCCAAGAAGTTCTTCAGGTTCCGTACTCTAAAGTTTGCATAAAGTTTTTTAGCTAAGGCCATTCACTCATGAAAACTTTGCCACGCAACAGAAAGGGCTGTTGTTTTTTCCTACCCACCCATCCCAGGAGGATCCAATCAATATGTACTTTTTGTAGATAGCTCTCAAAGCCAGAAAATCCCACACAGAGCTGTGTCAGAGACTGAAATCAATCAGAGCACAGAGGACATTCTCCTGGGAACAGGGGAATGCAATTTGGTCAGCACAGTTGTTTGTGTGACTCGATGGGGAGCAGTCCTGGAGCTGCCAGCCCTGCCAGCCTGCCTTCAGGTGGGCCTGTTACTAACTGGCTGCTTTACCCAGAGGCAACTCTGTGAAGCAATTCAGCTCTCCTTGCCGATTAACTTAAAACAAAGATGAAGGAATACCTAAAAGCAAGTGTATGGATGCCTTTGTTTTCTCAATAGCTGTATTATACTGGTATCACACACAAAAATCTATAATCCTCCAGGCACTGAAAAAAAGCTCTGTACATCATTTAAAAAAGGCATAATCTTTCCTATTTAATCAATAGGCAAAAGCAAATGCATGTAGAGCTCCATAAAAACTTACTTAAAAACTAAGTAGGAATTACAATTGCATCTGAAGTGCTTTGCCCTTGGGTTGAGCAGACAAAATGTTCTCCACAGGGCTACAACACTTTCATAGATCAGAACAACCAATGACAGTGATATATTGACCATCCCCAAAAAACAACAAACAACAAATGTTTGATTATTTCTTCCAGCAATTTGCCCAAATAATACAGGTCAAAAGGAGATTCCTGTGACTAGAATATGCTTTGCTCAGATAGATGTAAGTACCAACAAGCCAAGTAGCAAAGTGGCCAGTAAAAATAAATGGAAGATTAGGTACCTGTGTAAATTTCTCCCATTTTCAAGGCATGTGGCTTCTGACCATTCATCAGAAACTAGATTTGGCTAAAAAAGATAGTTGTGGATGTTCTTTAATGCTCAGTCACAGACAACAAGACAAATCAAATAAGAAGAGATGAAGTAAAGCCCATAAGGCATCACTTTGCCACTGTGCCACTTGGTCCCATTTTGAATATTGTCTGCATTGTTGGTCTCGCCATAACAGAAGGTCATGTCAAAAAAGACAAGATACAAAGAAGGGTGTGAGGGGAGTTAGCAGACAAGGACCAGCTAAAGCAGACTGGGACTCCTCAGGATAGGATATCCTAAGGAGCAAAAGGATAAGACCTTGGTTTATACCAAGAAATACCAAATTAGTCTGGCAACAGCTTATTCAAAACAAAAGGTAGTGAGGTTTGATACAGTTAAGCTGTGGAATGTCTTGTCATGACATACTGTCAACTACACACTCCTTTCTACAGTGTCTGAGCCTGGATTGGGAGCAGAACATGACCACTGCACTGCACTTCTGCTCTGTATCTCCCTCTCCTCTGACATCCTCTGCTGCTGGGCCAGGTGAGCTCCCAGGCTGACTCTGTGGTTGATCTTACAGTCAGTTTTACTGAAATACTACATATTTCCAGTTCTCATGAACAGACAACTTCCTGCCAGGAACTGGCTCAATCATCCTTATAATAGTAGCCCCTGGAAGCAACTGAAGGGAGACAAAGCAGATGGATTTGGATAGTTACAAAACCATTAACAGAATAACTGCAGTGCGATTAGAGATAGCCCAGTGAAAATGAACCACTTTCAGATGTACTAGAGCTAATTGGGAAGGTCAGCGTTACAAACCATAGAGTTAAGGAGTAGCACTGCACTTAAATCAATCACACTTAAGAGCTAACAAGTGCATCTGTTCACATTTATTTCAACTTATCACTTAACCTCTATCTGAAGAAAGGTTATATTTGTAGATGCAAATGACTTTCCAGAGGTTCACAGGTAGCAGGCAGTGCTCAGCCTGCAGCAGCAGATAGTGAAAGCAAAGGAGGGGAGCAGTTCCACTGGCATCAGGACTAGAGCAGCTTTGCCTCCCAAGGAGATGTTCCTGCCAGGTATCCCAGTGCCACTCTCCAGGAACATCCTAGTATCCTCAGCTCTCCCCCACTGTCCCTTTCCCTCCCAGGGCAGCACTGCCAGCTCCAAGCATAGGTTTGGCTTTCTCCAGGGTCCATGAAAGGCTTCTGGCACAATACACAAGGCCAGTGGCCCTGATTACCAGTCAAGCATATGCTCCTGAGCCAGCAAAGAACAGCTGCAGGCTGACTTCTCCCCCTCCTGTCACCACTGAGGCAGTTTTTTTTTCCTACCATCCATCTTCAAATTTTCACATCAATGACGGGAACCTCACACCTGGCCTGACACCAAAGTGGGTTAGTATTTGGTAACATTTCAAACTATTTTTGCTATAGGTAAAATGGAGTATTAGAGCAAACAAGTCCACTTGGTTTCTTGCACCTTGTTTCCTTAGGAGACACAGCTGGCAATGCCTGTTAGCACAACAGAAGGTACATGGCAGTGAGGAACGCTTGCTTCCAAGCAATTGTGCTGCAGGCAGCAGCAACTGTATCCTAGTAGCAGGGCATGCAGGACCTGTACCCTCCTGCACCCATATTAGGCCTAAGCTTGTCCAAGGCATCTTTTTGGATAAATTGATCAGTTCTTTGCTTTAGCCTTACTCAGGTATTCAACACAGCCACAGATGGCTGAACTCAGCAGGGAATCTAATAAACTGGTCACTGAGTGACAGGGTTTCTCCAGAACTCTCAAGAGAGGATATATTTTTCCCATTGCCATTAAGGTTAGATGTATCATAGCAATAACCTCCACCATTTTGAAATATGCTCACAATAAATTGCTTTTCCAATTGATTGAATGCTCCAGCTACACTTAAGCTATTAAGCCATCAGCAGCTGTTTATTGTTTTCATTTCACAGAGATGTTTCTTTAAATAAAAGTGCATTAAATATTTCATTACCAAAGTTAAGATTTTAGTAGGATGAATAGAAGCTTCTTTACACCCCAGGTCTCTTCTTCCCTTTGATTTATATGCCAAGGCTACTTCAATATCACCAGTTACACCTGTCCACAAGCAGCTCTGCCCTAGGGACAATAAAATTGATTCACCAGATTGATGAAGAAATGAGCTTGATTACAAAAAATCCATCACAGAAATGTGAGCAAGTTGCTAGTATATTTGATATCAGCAATCAATGAGGCCTGTTAGGGGCTCTATCATAACAGCAGCTGCCAGACCAAAAGCCACATGGGCAGGGAGGAAGTGCTGCACAGTGCCTTGCCATGCTGGCAGTGACCTGGCTAGCCAGAAGCAGGGCATTAGCACAGGGAGACCATCGAGCTGTCAAAAGATTATTTCAGCTGCAGGTGGGGATGTCTACATTTGAAAGAGAATTCTACCAAGGAGGCAGGTTCAATATATTGATCTGGGTGGTGTGACTGAAGAGTGCAGTCACCCTGCCTGCTCACTGCTGGAGATGCTGCTCAGCACAGCAAGCAGCACCTACGTCCTACCTCTCCTCAGCCTTCCAGCATTTGGTGAAACAAGCTCAACTTTGTAAAGTTTAACAAGTGCATTGATGCACTGGGAGAACAGCTGAGAAGCAGGGAGGATTTAGGAACACACTCCTCCTGTGTCCTGTTTCCTCAAGGTTAGCAAAGTAGGTTAGCAAACCCAAGGAACATCACATGTAGGTCAGAAAAGAATTGTTCTGTTTGTCCACCTTACAAAGTTTTGCTGTTTTAAAGACTGACAGGGTGAGGACTGTCAGTCAGCACCCCAAAATGAAACAGCAGTTACCTTCTGTCCCACTTTTTCTGAGTAACAGTGATTAGTGCTAATCCTTCATTTATGAGGGACCACACAACTCGCCTGAAGCAGGGAGAGCTGCAGTTGCTAGCGATGTGGGATGTGCCCAGGACGTGGCGGTCCCACGGGAGGCTTCGCGGTGGCACCGAGCCCGGCCGGGGCTGCTGCACGGGGTTGCGGCTCCCTCTGCTGTCCTGGGCCCGGGATCCCCGCCCTGCAGCACGGCCCGCTCACATACCGAGGCTGCTCACACAGCCCTGCTCAGATTCAGCATTTTTGGTTACACTTGCTCTTTGAAGTCAAGGTAAAACTTCAGCTGCATCAGGAGATGGACAAAAAGCAGGACCAAAGTCACGAAAGTGAAAACCCCATTTCAGCAGACTATTTTTGTGACTGAAGGATATATCACAGTTTCTTCCTATACAAAAAAGAACTAGGAGTACCTTGCATCTTCTATGCAGACACCATTCACCTTTATTGCAACAAGGGAAGGAAAACAACCACTGCCACATTCCCAAATCCCCTGCTCCCCTCAGTTAGGCTCCATTAGCCAGTACAGGAAAGCAGTACTCACTCCAGCCTGCTGTAGAGTAGGGTCTCAATTATACAAGCAGAAGCTCTAGAACAGAAACAGTCACAACTCTGGCAGAACTAAAGACCAGTACTCCCACAAGAGAGAGAGAGAGAGCAGGCCTGACGGCTGAGCTTAAATACCTCCTGGGTCCATGGGCAGGGGCGTGGGAGGAGGCTCCAGGTGAAGCTGCTTGAGGCCTTTAGGGTATATTAGTGCCCTAAGGCCCCAGCAACATGTTTGTAAAAGGGGAAACAGCTGAAATCTTTCTAAGAAGATAATGGATGAGTTAGGAGAGGAATGGTAAGGGCAGTCTTGCTGAGAAAGCTCTAAAGCATTCTTTGGTAAACAGATTCAGCTCCTGGTATTGTTCATGTCTTGTCATGTGACCCTAGAAAATGACAAGGGTACTTACATGTTTATCAATACATGTAATCTAAAATCATGATGATATCTATTTTTAAACCCTTTAAACTCACCTTCACTTGTGGCTTATAGTGTTAGTGGGAACTTAAGGCAGGAATAATAACTAAACATGCTGGCTAGGGACTGAATCAGAGTGGTTTCTCTTTGTTGCCCAAATGTCTATGCCTGTGATGCCGCCTGTGACTTTTGAAAGGCAAATGTCTACAAAATGGTGCAGCTGCCAGGCATGTGGTAGCTTGTCTCACCCAGCACTAGAGCTGGGCAGGACTTGGAACAGTTGACAGACACTAGGCAGGCACTGTCAGGTGTTCTTGGGAGAGAAGGACAGGAGTTTTTCTTTTAATGCTTGATTCTTTTCAATGCTTTGATTTTCTTGGTCTGGGCAACATGTGCGTGGTGGTGCATCCCAAACCTCCCTTCCCATGAGCACTGTCTTTTTGTGCAAGGCAGCTGGTGCCAGAGTACTCTGCTCTCCTTTTCCTATAGTAAAGGTGTGACTCCTGAACAAGCACATGCAAAATGCAGCTGTCATGAAAGAATGTTTTAGGTTGCTCAAAGAATCACTGACAAAGGCATCAGCAAAATCTGGTTTAATGCTAAAATGAAAACATGACAAAGTTTATTGATAAGGTTCTCTCTACTGCTTATTGGATGGTGAAAGCACACTGAGAAAAATTGGACTGAAACCTAAAATCAATCAATCTGAAATTAAAATCAATCAAAAATTATCTACCTGGAGCATGGGGAATGGGAAAAAAGGGTAAAGATAAAAAGGAATGAGGGAGACCCTCCTGTTGAGTCACAACATTCAGAACGAACCCCCTTGCCAAACTTAGCCCTGGACTTCACCAACAACTCAGGACTAAAGGTTTTAATAGCACTTAGACCCAACAGCACTTAACTGAGAGCTTAATTTAAACAATTTAACAAAAATTCTTATAGGATTTGCAATAGAACAACAGTAACTCACTTATAGGCCTAACTTACTTACGACACTATAGTACTTAAGAATCTAGCAGAGCGACATCCATTGTACACTGGTCATAGCATATTCACCCTCACACAGACCTCAAGGAGAATGTACAAGGTAAATGCCTGTCAAAATTCCCCTCCAGCTGGATGTCTTTGCATCTTCTCAGTGGGCAAATGGTTGAACCTGGAGAAGTGGTCATATGTGGCTTATGGCTCTTTTACAATAGGCCATTATCCCTTTCTATGATTCCATTTGACTGGGGTAAATACAGGGTGTGGAATACCCATTGAATTCCTTCCTGTTTGGCCCATTCTTGTACTTCCTTACATGAGAAATGTGAGTCACTACCATTTGGGATGGTATTGGGAGTAGGTAGGCTTGATAACCAAGATGATAGTCCCCATAGTGTGTTTGAACATTGGCCTTTTGGCATTTAATTGCCATGAGTAGGCCAGAGATTCCTTCTATACCTCTAAGGATGTATCAGTGGTCCTCAGAGGATCTCAGTGGCCCAATATAATCAAGTTGCTCTGTGGACCAAGAAGTTTTTCCTTTACTGATGTGTAGGGGTGGTGCTTTAGCATGGTAATCTAACTGTAATTTTAATCTACACTGAGGATATTCTGTAAGAATAATTTCACAAATTTTCCTGTTTAGGGGCCACCCTTTGCTCTGTGCAACAAAATGAAAAGCTTCCTTACCAATGTGATCTGATTTCTGATGTAACCATTCTCCCAATCAATACCACTCCTGATTTAAGGAATCCTCTGGCTTTATATCCCTAATTTTAGTTAAGTTGTTGCCTAAAGTCAGAAGAAAAACTTTCCAAACAGTACTAAAATTGGTAACATAAAGAGCAGTCTTTTAGTGAAAGCTTTCAGGTGCACACATTATATCTATGTGCACCAGCAGCATCAAATTTTCACAATTTTTGTAAGTTTAACTACTTAGCATATCTAGGAAGTAAATCCAATAGGAGAGTGGTTACCCTGGTAGCCCACTCTTGGTTTTGCCTGACTGGAGCCCCTCAAGGGGCTATTTCTTCTTGTGTCTATGAATTATCTTATTATTTTGGCCTGGATGCTGGTGCAAAACAGGATGTTCTTGTTAGAAATTCTTTTCCTTGAAAATAAGACCAAACAGAATTTCAAGAATGTGGCATAATATGTGAGAAAGGGTAACTACTGTTCTAAAGTGGGAGAAAGTCCTGGAAACTATACAGCTATGTGTTAAAAATCTACAAAGCTACAAATATTTAAAAAGCTAAAAATCTTTAGGCATCATTTCCCCCCTTTAGAGACTTGACAAAAAAATTCTATCTTATCTAGTCTCTACCCCTTACATTTAACAGTAAGGCATAAAGATGACCAGAAACGACTTCATCGAATCATACACCAAGTTATTGTGCAGACACCAACTACAAATATAACTAGTATGAACAGTACTTTCATCCAAGTCCAGTTTGGTGACTGTAAAGTAGGTGCATGGAAGTTATTTTCAAAGTCCAATGAGTCATCTTTGAGAGCTATCTGATCTAAAATTTGAGTTTGTTTCCGAATTCCAGCCAACTCCATTTTAATTCTTCCACTCTGATCTATATAAGAACAACAAGTACCGTTAATGATTCTACACATGCCCCCGTGTGAGACTAGTAGAAAATTGAGAATCATTTTGTCTTCCTGAATCACACGAGCCAAACCCTGAATTTTTTCTTGTAAGGCCATGATTGCATCTGAAATTTGATTCTGAACATATTCAATAATGGCCGAAATGTTAACAATTGCTTTCTCCAATTCAGTTATTTCGAAAGAAGGAATAGGAGCCATAATTGCACTATGGAAAATCATGGGACGTCCAACAGGACGATTAGTGGATGTTTTCATCCTGCTTACATAAGTCGTCCTCCACCCACTTTGTTCTTCAGTTTGATCAAATACTGTTATGTTTGGGATTACAGCCCCAAGGGCACAGGCCCGGTCTGTATCAAGGGGCAAAACTTTCCATGCTTCATTTTTGCATATCCAATACCATCCTGAACCCTGCGGGGGAACCATTCTCCAGGGTGTCTGTGCCAGTCCTACTATGGCTTTTGGTGCTAGCCTGATTTTAGATTCAGTTTTGTGACAATATGGAGGCAGAACGACCTTTCCTGTGACATTAACCACCATGCAGGGAACCTTGTAATTTTCTTTATCAGGAATTAAGCTGCTTAGGGTTACAGGTAGGTAGGTCTTAGTAACCTGTTCCCAACTGTTGTTAAAGTTTGTCTCATTCATTAAAACACCAATTAATGGCCAGTTGTAATCCTTATTAATTGTTGGCATTTGAGTACAAATCCAACAGCTGTTTTTATGAAGAGCATTGGATACATTTTGGACTAGAGCTGCATGCAAATTTTGGTTCCAAAACGTGGTTACTGACTGTGCAGATAGTAAACACAGAAAAAACAATTTAAACCACATCATCTTCATTTGTATCAGTCTGTTTTTCCAGTTGTTTCAGGAGCAGAGGCCCTCTTAACTCTGGAGTAGTGAATCCAGGGTCCTTTGCCAGTGACTTTGGCTGTGGTGAGGGCAGTCAGCAGAACTTGGAAAGGCCCTCTCCACGTAGCTTGCAGGGCGTCACTGTCCCACCATTTAACACAGATCCGGTCTCCAGGCTGGAACAGATGAGCAGGGGTGTCCAGTCCTATGGGTGTGGATAACACAACACATCTCTGGAGCTTCTGCAAAGTGGAACTTAGAGCCATTAAATACTTTTGTAAGTCAATTTTCCCCCTCATAGGAATTTCTCCCAGAATATGTGGAACTTGATATGGCCTGCTGTACAACATCTCATAGGGACTTATGTTGTCCGTCTGCCTTGGTTGCATGCAGATTCTCAGTAAGGCTATAGGCAAGGCCTGAACCCATGTCATAAATGTCTTTTGACAAATTTTGCTAACTTGTGTTTTGAGGATACCATTCATATGTTCAACTTTGCCACTCACCTGGGGTCTGCAAGAAGTATACATATCCCAAACAATTCCCAGAATTTGACTAACCTCCCCCAATACTGTTGAAACAAAGTGTGGCCCTCTGTCTGAGTACAACCCCAAAGGAACACCAACTCTTGGAATTATATGATTGAGCAAAACTTTTACCATTTCTTTTGCTGTATTAGTATGACAGGGGTAAGCTTCAGGCCATCCACTGAAGGTGTCAACCAACATTAGTGTGTACCTATATCCTTTGCATGGTAACTCAGCAAAATCGATTTGCCAACAGTCTCCAGGAAGGTCTCCAGCCTTTGTCACCCCTAGAACTATTCTTTTATTCATATCAGGATTGTTTTGTCGGCTTTGCTTACAACAGATTGCACAATTTCAATCATTCCCCTTCCTATTACTGGCTTCTCCAGATGTGTTGAAAGATTTTCTGTTCCCCAGTGGCTACCTTTATGTTCCCCCAGAGCAATTTCCTGAAGGAGTAGGGGTAGGAATGCAGCCTGTCCTTTTGGTGCAGTGCAACAGCCCACCCACTTTCATTGATTTTAGCCTTAAGGGACTCAATTACCTGGTGGTCTCTCTGATCATACTTTTGGCTAAACCCTGACAGATCAATTTCTGTGGTATTACTGCTAAGATACCTTGTTCTGCAGCTGCTTTTGCCATTTCATCGGCAAAGCAATTCCCTACTTTGGGAGTCATTTTCCCCTTTTGATGAGCTTTGCACTACATAATAGCCACCTCTGCAGGCTTCCAAATACTCTGCAGGAGTGCATGGATCTGCTTGGCATGCTTGATTCCACTACCCTGAGCAGTTAGCAGCCCTCTTCCCTTCCAGATGGCTCCATGGGCATGCACAACACTAAATGTATATTAAGAATCAGTCCATGTATTTACCTTCCTTCCTTCACTCAGTTCTAGAGCTCTCTCAGTGCAGTCAGTTCAGCTCTCTGTGGTACAGTTGGTGGCAAAGCCTTTGCCTTGATTATGTTGTCTGTGGTTGTCACTGTCATTCGTTTACCATCCCACACAAAGAAGCACATATATTCTTCCGTCCATATACAGTTCTCAGTCTGGATTTTCTAGAGGCACATCCTTCAGGTCTGGTCTGGTGGAATAGGCCTCTTCTATAGTCTGCAAACAGTCATGCTCGGGCACACTGTCAGTCAGTGTTGGGGACAGAAACATAGCAGGATTGATGACAGATGTTGTTTTCAGAGTAACATCATCCTGTTCCAACAACACAGCCTGGTACTTAAGCATTCCACCAGGGGACAACCAGAGACTCCCCTTCTGTTCAAGTACAGTTATGTACTTGCATGGGGTACATACACTACAATGTGCTGTCCAAGGGTGTTTCTAGGCTTCCTGGACCTGTATAACAGTAGCTGCCACAGCTTTCAAACACCCAGGCCACCCTTGGCTAACGTTGTCTAGCTGTTTTGAAAAGTAGGCCACAGCCCTCTGCTGGTTTTCAAGGAACTGTGACAGTACCCCATGTCTCCCATAATTTCCTTAGAGGAAAGTGAAAAGAAAAAAAACCTGTTCATTTAACAAAACAAAACAAAATACACACAAGGCATGGGAAAAGGAAAATGGACTTATTAAAACCTGAGTAAATTGATGGATTTTTAGTGCCTGCATAAGCATCAGCTCAACTTTTTCCTTCAGCTTTTGTTTTCCTTTCTTTTCTTCTTCTAACTGTCTCTGCAGCTGTTCTATTTTCAAGGACAGTAATAGTTCACTTCTTTTCCTGCCTTCTATCTGAGTTTTCAGCTCTTGTTTCTCTTTAATTTGATCTTTCCTATACTGGCAGGCAGCTTCTAGGCAGGTGCCTAACATTTTACAAATAATTCCTTTGTTTTACAAATAATTTCCTTTGTTTAGCCTTTATACGGCCCCTAGCTGCTTCAAGATGTTCCTCCACAGCTTCCCAATCATGCAAGTTATCCCGAGCCCATTCATATGAGAACTTAGGACTTGGACTTATTCCATGCCTTTGCAAGTAGTCAGTGATTTCATTTCCTATTCTGCTGACTACAACAATTTGTCACGAATTAGTGTTTTAGGTTGCTCAAAGAATTGCTGGCAAAGGCATCAGCAAAATCTGATTTAATATTAAAGTGAAAATGTGACAAACTTTGTCGGCAAGGTTCACTCTACTGCTTACTAGATGTTTAAAGCACACAGAGAAAAACTGGACTAAAACCTAAAATCAATCAATCTGAAATTAAAGTAAATCAAAATTATCTACCTGGAAGATGTGGAATGGGAAAAGGGTAAGGACGGGAAAGGGTAAAGATAATAAGGAATAAGGGGGACCCTCCTGTTAAGTCACAACATTCAGAATGAACCCCCTTGCCAAACTTAGCCCTGGACTTCACCAGCAACTCAGGACTAAAGGTTTTAATAGCACTTAGACTTAACAGTACTTAATTGAGAACTTAATTTAAACAATTTAACAAAAGATTCTTATAGGATTTACAATAGTAAAACAGTAACTCACTTATAGGCCTAACTTACTTACGATTCCAAAGCACTTAAGAATCTAGCAGAGCAACATCCATTGTACACTGGCCATAGCATATTCACCCTCACCCAGACCTAAAGGAGAATGTACAAGGTAAATACCTGTCAAAATTCCCTGCAGATCAGTGAACGACTCACATTGGACATCTTTGCATCTCCTCAGGGCTGAGCTCCAGGAGTGAGAGTATTGGCCCAGGCTCCATTGCTGTGGGTCAGTGATGCTCCTCCAGGAACAGTAAAGTTGAGAATTCTTTGTTTCTGAGAGGCCCCACTCAGAGGGAGCTGCTGCTCTCAGCCCACTGCAGTCCAGGAGAGCTCAAAGGGTCTCACTTTGCACCTCTGTCTATATGGCCACATGAGAATGGGATTTAGTCACAGTAATTTTCCATCCTGGCTGCAATTTAGGTCAGCAAGTTTCTTTGAAAGTTTGATAACAAAAATATTATTCCACTTGGGTTGTTATTCAGGCAAGAAAACCAAGTTTCCAAGGCTGTTAGATAAAACCAGGAGCTCATTAGACAACACAAGTCCTGGGAGTAGACAGTGTTTCTGATAAGCTCGAGAGGAGTTGAGCCCAAGTGCTGTTTGTCAAGGCCAAGGCCTAACAAGCATTTCTGAGATTGTGGTGCAGCCCGAGGAGAGAGTAGGATGCAGCACCACTACAGCACTTTGAGCACTGAGACATTTCAGAGCTTCAGACAGGAGTGTGTAAAGGCAGGGACTCGCAGGGGCCCAGGGCTGTACCTGCACTGTGGTGTCACCTGCCTCACCATGTCCCTGTGCCCTCCCAGCAGCTCCTCAGGGGCATGGCCTGTGCTGTGCTCCCCGTCCACAGCCCACCAGCACCCAGCCTTGGCCTCACACAGGGGAGCAGGCATGCACTGACACTCCTGTGCTCCCCTCAGCACCACCCCAAAAAGGTGACTGCTAACAAGTGGTGATTACTGGTTCTGTAGCCTGTCCATGCTCAAGATCCAGGAGAAAGAAGGTCTTTAGGAAAACAAAAAGGGAGATTTCCAACCATACTTAATAAATGGGCACATCTGTCACATATGTGTTGGTTAGGCTTGTTTCCTGATCACTAGCCCAGGGCCTGGGCTCCTCTGTAAAATGTGTCCTTCCCAGTGTTTGTGCATCCCTGCTGGTGTCTCTGCTCCTTTCACTGCTTCCATCCTGTCCATTAGCAGGTGTCAAAAACATTACCCTAGACCACAAGTTTTACGTATCTCTTTTTTAGCGTAAAACTTCTCTTTTTTAACCAACCTGCTACATTAGTTTCTGACTCCTGCTGAACAAGGTGCCAGAATACTCCTCACCCTCTGTACAGAATGTCCCTGCTCATCATGCAGATTTCCTTTTGCTTAGCCTAAGGGCAGAGACTTTTGGTTTTCCTCCCCAGTCCCCAGGGTCCTTCCTCCCCTCATTATTGAAAATTCACGTATGGGAGATAACAGTCTCATCACCTTCTCACTGCCTGAGCCAGCACAATTCCTAATCCCTTTAAACTGCCAGGGAAGCCAGAGCCTGACACACATAATCCACTTCTGACCTCGCCAAAACACTGCAGACATGATTAACTATCCCCACCATGCACACCTCCCTCCCCCAGCCCTCCACTCGGTCAGAGCAGCCAAAACTGCTCCACAAACTGCTCCCACTCCTGTCCCTTTGCCAGCAGCTCGTAAATGGGAGCCCACCCTCACATCAGGGCCTTTTGCCTTTGCTTTGAGTCAGGCCCACCTTTCTTCCTCTTTCTTGTTCTCACATGCTTTTGAATGCTTTTATCATCATGCTGATGATAAGATGCCCATTTTCATCTGCGTGACACAGGAGGACCCAGCAATACAGACTATAAATCCTTCAACATTAAGTATTTTTCACTCTGTGTGTATGAGCTTGTTTGCATGGCTTTTTTTTCTTCCCATCTGGAAGAGGCACAGCTGTTATTTTTGTATCAACTCTGAGGCAGCTAATACGTTAAATATTGCTTATTAAAAAGAAAAAAAGCAAGTGCAGGTACATCAAACTTCTGGAGGCTCACAGGGTTACATTTTAAAGTTTACAGATATCTCCATACATCAACTTTGGTCTCATTGATACAGCATTGCCTTTCTTCTGAGGCCCTCAAGATGCTGTAGAGATAGAAAGGGTTGAGCCTCCACGGGGCTGCCTCTGACCTTGCTGGAGCACAGTCCTTCTGCACGTGCTGAACTCTGGAGATAGGCAGAGGGACTTGCTGGACGCAGCAGGCGGCTCATGCTGGGCGAGGACCACAGGCTCTAAGTGCTCTGCTGGACTGGGGCCAGAGCCCAGAGCCTGTGAGCATGGAGCCAAAATTAACTCAGTGAGAACTGCCTGAAACAGGGAAATACCCTTCTGGGTGAGATTCTGTAATTTGAATTTTTTTTTTTGCTACGGGCAATGTGAATGCGTGAGTGCAGGTTTTAAATAAAATAAAATAAAATAAAATAAAAGCCTTGTTTAAAGCTTTAAAATAGAAATTATTTAAATGTGCTCCCTCTCCTTTCCATTACCTTCAGCCTTCTCTTCATCCTTAACAAAAGATTAAAAAGAAATAACAGGAGTTGTTATAGTGGAAATGAAACAGGTTTAATGTAAAACCCTTGACCTTCCTTATCTGTTCAGAAGCTATAAAAGCAAGCTAAGATTTTTTCAAGATACCATCTCTTTCAGGCCCTGTGTTTTCATCACAAGGAACTTAGAAGATGATTTCTGGAAAATAAAGATGACTAAAAGACAGTCTAGCTAAGAGCAGGTGAGACCTTTCTGAGGGTACACGAGTGTGTAAGGCAGGTGGCAGCAAGGTGGCCCAGCTGCCAGAACTGGGAGAGAATGCAGCCAGCACAGCAGGGACCCAAGAGTCTTCCCATTGCAGTGTGGCCATAAATCCTCATTAATTCTGGAACCAGCTCCCCAGTGGTCCAAAGGCAGGCAGAAAGGTGTGGAGTACTTAGCTCTGGGTAACTAGGCAGGCAACAGCTATTCTGGACAGCCCCTGCAAAACAAGTGAGTTAAACACACATTCACATGCCTGACTGCCCAGGGTGGGATAGTTGGAGGTTTTAATTGAGTACATGCTTTAATGTCTACTGAATCATGGCTTCTGCCAGGATTTAAGCCAGAACTTTAGATCTCCACTGTCTTCACCATGTGTGACATCAGGTAACTTATCCAGAGGATTGGTTTTAAGCCTTCCAACAAGTCCATTCATTTCAATTGGATTGCTCCTGCCTGCCACCCCCTTGCAGTCAGCTGTGCCAAGCTCTGGCTAGGGAGGCTGGTGAAGATGGCACTAAGAAGGAAGAAAGCAAAATTCAAATGAGACCCAAGAGAGCCAGGCTCTATTTTGAGTTCTATCACAGCTTTCCCGGGTAACCACAGGCAGTTCATGCTATTGCTCCTGGCATTCAATTTGCACCAGTGTATGTGCTGCAAGATGATGAACATGGCAGAAGAGTCAGGAATTGTTATTAATAATGCAAGGCAAGGGCAGAGCCAGCAGGAACCCAGAAAGGATGGGATTACTCTAGTCCTCATTCTGATGTGGAGCTCTGTGCTAGCCTGCAGCAACCACACAATATTTTTTTTGTGTTGCTTTGGGTCAAGGGTTGATGGTGTACTGAGAGGAGTTTCTCTCAAGTTCTGCAAGGGCAAGGGAAAGCAACCATGAATGTGATAAAAGGCCAGACAAGGACTAAGCCCTTTGCTGGCTTCAAACATAAACGCATCCTTATAAAAATAAGGCCATTTCCTTGTAACTGGAGCATGCAGGAAGTTTGTTTTTATAAGTAGAAAACAGAACCTGTTCTTAATGAGGAACACTTGTTCATGGCCAAACATCTTGTCAACAATGGTAATTCTTTCAAGTTCCTCTGTGCTTGTGACATCCCAAAAGAATTATCTTCTGAGAAACATGATCAAAAAGTTCATAAAACCCAAACAAGGAATTTACTGGACAAGATTCTAAGAGCAGGAAATAAGAAAAAAATGAAGGCATAGTAAAAAAAGAAACCTACCATAAATGCTACTGAGCCATAGCAGCAAAAAGTGCTGTATTGATGCTGACATCAATTACTTAGGGAAGGCTGGGAAACCCTTCCCAACAGGAATACATATGTCTTTCATTATCTGGTTCAGCCATTGGAGAAGATTGAACACCCCAGTGACTGCTTGTGTCCTCCTGATGATGATGTGACCAAATTTGGGAAATGTGCAAAACCAGTCTGAATGTGTGTCTAGTGCCAAAGGCAGAGAGGACCAGTCAAAGATTCTAGGCAGGTTTGGGAACTGTAGCTTTTCATCCTAAAAAGTTGCACAGTGAAAGTTCAAAGTACAAACAGGAACTTAAGTCAGAGAAGGGGTGCAGGACAGAGCCCCCGTCTGTGTTGCCATCCCTTCACTCTTCATCCCCTTGAGGAATTATGCAGCTGTTTTGCTGTGCTGCCCAGGTAACCCACATCTGTGGGGCACAGAACATTCATAGCTCACTGTCTGTGTTAGTGAGGTGAATCACAGGGCCTTTTCTCAAGTCTGTGACTTATGGGGGCAGGCTGTAGACCGAAAAGAAGAATGTTGTCATCACATGTGTGGGTGAAATTAGTCATGGGCACAATACTTTCAGCAGTAATTTCTATGATTGATTGTCAAGATTCAACATATTGCTCTGCTCTTCTCTTAGAAACTCCTTTTCAAACCTTAACTCTGCTTAAGACCTGCAGAAAAAGTGTAATCTTTGATGCCAAGCAAGTGGCTGTGTAGAGGTCTCAAGTTTGCTGCCACTGTGTAATCAGTTAAATTTGGGAACTGTGCTCTCAGGACTTATCACCTTCTTATTTTTGTTACTCCCTCCGGTCTCATTCCCTGGAAGGACAGACAAAGCCTGATTATACTGAAGCCAAAACATTTCCTATTAACTTTGCCCAGGCCAGGATTTTGCCTACTGTATGTGTCCAGTGCTTAATTCTGTGTGTGTGCATGACCTGGCCAGCGCTCCACGGTACACTTTTCTCAACAGAAGCGCCACCAGGGCCGTGGTTGCTTGCTAAAGTAATTTAAATTAACTCCATAAGGCAATTCAGGGAGGGAAAGGTAATACAGGTTGAAGGTTGCAGCAACTTGATTCAGGTCAGCTACAAAAATGACAGATGGCCCTATCTGACTTGGAACTCTATGAAAAGTGCAGTTCCTGTGTATTACACTGAAACAGGCTCATTATTATTTCATGAGCTAGCTGGCCACAGTGTCACCATGGATAAACAAACATGGGAAAATGACACTGAATACTTCTCAGAATCTTACGCTGCAAACCATTTGTGAATATAAATATTAAGGGTGGGAAAACTTCAAAGTCTCTGACCCTTATTTCCAAGATCAGGCATCTTGTGAGAATTGGTTACACAGTGAGGAGTTTTAAACCTTGACAACTTGGCTTCAAAAGCATTTTTTAATATACATAATTTTTCTGTCACTGAGTAGGAGAGAGACAAGCCTCTTCTCTGGAGCACAGTTCCGGATAAAAAAGAACCTCTGTAACCTTGGGAAATTGTGGACCAAGATGCTGCTTTGATTTAAATGATAGTAACTGTAGTATAAAAATATAGAGTGGGCATTTCTATATTTAGTCATCTCTCTGGATCTAGGATGGGGCTTATTGCTGTCAATGTATTTATGCAGAAATTAGACTAATTTCCTTGGTTTCACCTAAATTGCTGTGTTCTGCCTCTCTTTCTTTAAAACTTAATGCTTCATGTACTTACTCAACTGCTTTGGGGTGTAAAAAGTATATATACCTGAGTATAAATGAAATCTCTTGCAGCTTTGGTTCTGCTTTAAAACACTGAGAGCAACAGAAAGTTACACATTTCATCAGCAACTGGCAATTTTCTCCAGACCTCACTCAGTTTGGAGCACGTGTCTGTGGTAAAACCCTCCTGGAAAGGACACTTGACTGGGCTGGAGCAGTGACATGCTCTGTGTGTCTCCCTTCTTTGGAAATGCACTTTTTTTAGCCTGGTCTGTCATCATACCAAGTCACATGTGCCACAGCCACAGATCCAATCTTGAAACACATTTTGAAAGTTGCCAAACTGTGCTGCATTTCCTTGCTTTCCACTGACAGTCCTAGTTGTGCCCTGTCTATGTGGGACACTTGAAGGTCTTATCTGTAGGAAAGAATCTCCTGTCATCAGTTATGATCCCATCTTGAGAAAGAAGGAAGGGAAGGAAAGAGAGAGAGGTAAAGAAAGAGAGAAAGAAAGAGAGAGAATGAGAGAGAGAAAGAAAGAGAGAAAGAGAAAGAGAGAGAGAGAAAGAAAGAGAAAAAGAAAGAGAAAGAAAGAAAAAGAATTTTACACATTTCAAAAACTAATGCATAGAAATATTCACGATTAATAATTCACAATAACTGCAGAATTGAGACCACCTGGGGAGATGCACTGCTGGGCATTTCTTCTGATCTGCTGAGGATTTTGGTGTGATAGGGAGAAGCAATTTAGAGACTCTTCCAGATGGCTGAAGGCTGTTCATTGAAGGAGTCAGCTAGCATGTAAATATATAGCTATAGTTCTCTCTAGCTTCCAGATCTACTGCACTCATATGGGGTGAGCTGGGGAGAAAAGTAGCTGCTCTGCAGCAGCATAATGCTGAACAGCTGGATCCAGAGCCATGTTGAGAAAATGGTCAGGTATTGCCTATCACCTAAGCTGTTCCCCTGCTCAGGAATATTTTGTAGATGACAATATTCAGGAGTAAATTGAGCCCATGCAGAAGCATAGTTGTGCACATGCTTTTCTTTTTCAGTTTGTCTGTGCTTTGGGTACAAATGAGTGTCCAATAGCACAGGAAAGGGCAGGTAGGGCAAATACTGTTTCATCTGGCTCCAGCACTACACAATGTGTTATCTTAATTATGTCATACACAGCGATCTACATAGGCAGCCTGGTTTAAATACAAGCTGGAGGCATGAAGCTTGAGTTTCCTCTCACACACATTGGCTCCATGCTGACATTGCTTTATCATTTTCAGTGCAAATTCACACTGCTTTAGATCAGCAGCAATGAGATCAGAGAACAATTATCTTCACCAGATGCATACACTCCCCTTTCTCCTGGGTGTATGTCAGGCAGCCTGCATTTGCCCTGAGCCTCTGAAAATGCCTGTTTCCCAAAGTGGAATATGGTGGCCAAGGCAGGTGGAGAGCAGAGGGCCAAAGCAGACACTTGGAGGGGTCCATTTCCCTTCAGGGAGGCAGACATGGGGACAGATGGCATTAAACTTGCTGTTCCATGATGGCAAAGGAGTCTTGCACAACAAAGCCCCTTTTGAGCTGCTGACAGTGACCATCAACCCCAGGGAGGAGCTGCATTTTTACCTTCTGCAAGATTTCAGCTTGTGTTGCTGCAGGTACCTGTGGCTGCCAGGTACCCTGTGCTCTGAGGACACTTTTAAAGGGTCACAGCCTGGCCTTTCTTTTCACCTGCCTTTCCAGAATGTGGTGGGTGTCCAGAACATCCTTACTGTGTTCACCCCACATTTGCTCCCACTGAACTCAAGCTGGTGGTGAAATATTTTCCCCCTCCATTTTCAGGCAAAAGACTGGCTGTGACCCAGTTCCCTATCTGGGAAATGGGGATAGCAAGCACTCTGTTTGCTGGTATGGAGAGAAAATAGCCTTTGAAGCAGGAGTTGTGTTTTAAGGTCTTTCTGGCTGTAATTGACACAATAGGGCCCAGGTCTTGGTGGCAATAATTGTCCCCAGTCAAATTCAGAGGCTGGATAAATGTGATTAAATAATTAAGCTATGATTTTGGCTCCACTGACACAGCAAGAAAATTGTGATGCCCAACAGATTGTTTGAAACCTGTTAATTTTGCATAATCTCAAAGTGACACATTTTGCTGTACAGGTATCTCAGGAATACATGTTTCTGCAAGAACATGGCTCAGCATTTCTGTCCCCTGCTATGTTAATCACAACCAACTGGTATCTGAATAGTAAAGCAAATCCCCCACAGAATAAAGCTGATGTATGAGAATTTGAATTTGGCTGACCTGGAAATATCTCAGTCATGGATTTCACAAGCTGCATTGTAAGAATAGGACAGAGATAATTGTGGCTCTGACTAAAGGGGAAGGAGGACAAGCAACCATGAGATGGTGAGCATGGAAATAAATAGCCCTGTGCCTCAAGAACAGCCCCACTGAGGGATGCTGATTTTGAGCAGGAGAAAGAAATCAGTCTGGGAAGACCCTGGTTATGGACCAGTTCTCCTCTTCTCATGACCCCCAGAGCTGCCCTCTGGAAAGCCTCCAGCCCCCCAGCTGGGGCTGGAGAAGTCCTGAGGGCAGCCCTTTGGTGCCCTGAGCAGAACAAACCCCCTGGCACATCCCTGCAGGTCTGCCTGTGGCACTGCCATGAGTCTTGGAGCACACATGGCTGGGCACCCCCGGAGTGAGTCGGAATCCCAGAGCTGTGTGAGCTGCAGGGTCTGTCCAGCTCCACTGCAGCGGGGTGCCACAACACTGACACCCCCTGCTCCTCCACAGCACTGTACAGTTGACAGTGCTTAGCTTATTGTGGTGCTCCTACCTTGCCTGCTTCCCCCAGAGCAGGCTGTGAGTACTGAGGCTGTCAGGCTATGCATTATGCTGAGCCATGGGTCTGCTCAAAACTGTAGCCCCCTGTCCCTGGTCCTTGCTTTGGGACTGTTAATATCTATGTTTTTCATTTATTAAGTTCTCATGAAGACACTAAGGGGCAGGTGTTGCTCCAGGTGCAGCTGCCTCAGGTGTCTCCAATCACCACTCATTAACACTGATGGCCTCCCCGGGGCTGCTGGGAACACAAGCCCTTAAAAGCAAGGGCAGGAGAAAGGCCTTGTCTGTGCTCCTGGTCACTGCTCTTGGGGCTTCTCTGTGCTGGGTGAGGACTTTCTCTTCTGGAAGAGGAAAGCAGTTGATCCCTGAAGGGCCGGAAGTTTAGACTCTTCTTGTCTTATGGCTTTGATCCCTGGCTATCTGGGATACAGACAGGTATCTTCCACATGTTGATTTTAGTGGAATGAGCAGAAGGAAAGGAGGAATCTATTTGTTAAGTGGGAGTGCTTTAAGGAAGGAATGTTTCTGGGTGTTTCAGAGTTTTCTGTTGGATTCTTTTTTTAACCAACCAAACAAAAAAGAAGATAAATGAGTATTTCTGCTGTTTGTGGTAACTCCTGCCTCCACTTTGCAGTAGGGATATACTGAGAAACTAGTGAGTCTATTCATTAATCACTGTATGATTAACCTCAAGAGGGGTTCCCTTCAATAGTTCTAGGGCAGCTGGCTCCAGTTCCTGCCAGAGAAAGCTGCCTGAGAGGAGCAGGAGGGTAAAAGGAGAGGCTGAAATGGGTAATTAGCATGGGTGTATGTGTAAGCCTGCAGTCCTGGGGACGCATGGGATTTTAGCCCAGTGGTTACAGCAGACTGTTCCCCAGAGTTAACTCACTGACATTTTCAATTTAAAATGCTGGGGTTAAATTAATTAAGTTAGGCTTTTGATTGTGGAAATTTATTTCCGCTAAGAGGTTGATAAAGTAGTCATTTTGAAGTAATTTGCCTTCAATGAAAGGGAAAATAGAAGTATAATGGAAAATTTGTGGATGGAGAAGGGAAGATGAGAATGCAGAAACTTTAACTAGGCACTAGACCTTTTGGGAGGAAAACACTTTTGTGGAGAAGTTATGTTCATTGTGAACTGTGTCCTAAAATGCTTTCAGTGTATTTTGTAGGTCTAAGGGTGGGAAGTTCATGCATGTTCACTGTTCTTGCAGAACTGTGTCCTGTTGGTCCAATGGACACTTGACTGTAAAGGCAGACATGTGTGGGCAGCACCATGTGAGCACTCAGGGCTGCTGTTGGGGAGGGTCAGCAACTCTGGGTCCTTTATAAAGGACTCCATCTGGGTCTGGGCAAGTGCACTATTGATTTAAGCATCTCTAATGAAAGACAAGGGGTGTGTTTGCAATTAAATGGTAAGAATTTTTGAAGTTGATGACTTTCAATGCTTGACACCTTTTTGTTTAGACATATGAGAGTTAATATAAACCTCATGTACCACCTACTTGCATTCCAGCCTGGCTTGATTTCCAGGGTGTGAAAGGGCTCCCTTAGAAGTCGTTAAGCTGAGGGACCTAAGTATGGAGACAAACATTTTTTTGGTGGGGACTAATGGAGCTACTCTTATTGCAGAAGTCTGCAATAAAAATATGGGAGGTCTGGCATTTGGTGTTCCTAGAATTTGGCAGGAGCTCTCATTCCAATATTTTAACCCTTCATCGAGGTGCAGCCCCTGCAGCTTTCCCATGTTTAATGGATATTCTCAAATAAGTGTGTCTGGCTGCGCTCATCAAGGCGGGTGGTCCTGAAGCACACAGTGAGGGCTGGTGCCTGACAAGGAGCAAACCTCCTCTGCTGGGGTCTCTGAGATGGCACCCCCTGCCTGGGGAAGGCCACAGCCCTGCTGCTGGGGGCAGCTGATGGCAGCTGGCACTGCCCACCTCTCAGCAAAGGTGCTCCGTTTGCCCTTTCATCACAAGGTGGGGCTTTCCTATTTTTATTTTTCCCTTGATTTTTCTTGGAGAGTAGTTTGGTGTGCTGAGGGGAGGTAGGGCCAGACTAAAGGCCAGCTGACTTCAGCTGGATGTTACTTGAAGATGGTTCAAATGTTTAAGTTTTCTCAAGTTCTGGCTTGTAAGAGGAATTGCTCCTTGAGGAGCATCTGACTGCTGGTAGGAGCCTGGGGCTGCCCTGTTCCCCTTGGTCCCTTGAGCCTTCTCAGGCTTTGGGCTTGGAGAGAGCTTCCCAGGCTGAACTCTGTTTTGGAATGCACTGAGGCTTTATTAATTTCTTGCTGTTATTACCTGTATTCTGACCTAGAGGGATGAGCTTTAGAAGATGCTCTCTGTGTTTCAGATCTGCTCTCCCACACCCTAGGGTAGCTCAGCTGTGCAAAATGAGGAGCCTAGCCATGCTGCTGCTTTATAGCCCACTGTATCCCCAAACTGGCATTTCTCAGGGAAACTGGGATATGAGGAAAGGACTGTTCTGGCCTAAGGGAAGGTGCAGGAGTGATGAGTGTGACTGGGGGAGCAAGGGCTGGGACTGGCTGTCTCTGCCCCTGTTCCATTCCAGCCTGTTCAGCTGCAGAGCTGATGAAGCACATTGGTCTCAGGAAGGAAAAAAAGGACCTGGTAAGGGACTAGTTAGTGCAGACAGCACCAAGGACTGAGCCTGAAGCATAATCCAGAGTTGGAAAGGGAAAACTCCCCAAAAATCTTGTCCTGTGTGCAGTTCCCCCTTGCATCTTTCCTTCTCTCATCTCTGGCACAGATTCCTTGGGAGCAGGGCTGTTTTCCCTGGAGCACACTGGCAGGGCAAGGTAGTCTTGGGGGCCAAAGTTGTCTGACTAGGTTTGAGAATAAGGTGGGTTTAGAAAGGGAAATGCTGCTAAAGCAATTGAGTGAGTTCATGATGAGGAGGCTGTAATGTTTTGACCTCCTGTGTTCACTGTCTACCATCCTCTGCTTGCTCAGTCCTTGCCCCTAAGAGGTGGTGGGGGTGCCTGGAATCCCAGTCCAGCATGGGGAAATGTGAGCAGCAGCTTGGGGCATGGATGATCCAGGCCTGTGTACTCACACAGAGCTTTGGAGGAGGAGGTACAGATAAACACTGGGCATAAACATACCTTGGAGTATTTTCCTCTGAGTTTGAGTGGAAGCTGGTTAAGTTATGGAACAAAAACTTCTCTTTCAAAATTTGCTTTGCAGCTTCCAAATAGCTCTGTGTAACCTGGGGCTGGAGTGGCATTACATGACTATTATTATTACATTATTATCACGTTATTGTCAGCACCTCAACTCAGAGCAGCTTTTGATTGTGACAGCATGCTCAGTTAATTAATTGTGGGCTCCATGCTAACTTTGAATTCTGTAGATCTCCTCATGACTTTCTATACATGAGCACATTTGAAGAAAATTTTGTGCTAGTGATCTGAAAAAAGTCCTTTTTTCAACAACTGCATGAGAACTCAAAGTTCTGACTTGAAGTTTTGCTTATGATTGTTTGTGTTAGTTGTGGACATAAGATAGAAAATATGCAGTTTGGGGAGCTAACATGTAATTAATGTTCATATAATTAATACTGAAGGGACTAGTAAGTAGGCCAGTTCTAAAATTCTGCTGGTTTAAAAGTAAAGATTTGGAGATACATGTTGGTGTGTTAAATTGACTTCTGTTTATAGACAGGAGGCAATGCACTTTGGTGTAAATACTCATGTTATGTCTCTGAGCTGCTCCTGTATTGTCTTGACCAGTATTTTGCAGGATAATGATCCTGCACAAATATACAGTGAAACTGCACAGATCTATACAATTTCTGTACAGCCTTTCAACCAAAGAATGGTTCTGTCTGGGGTAATGTACATAATCTATGTTTTTAAATCTATCCTTTGCATATCCTATCCATATCCTAATAATAGTTAGCTGGTTCAGGGGTTTAACTCCTAATTCTGGAATAAATTATCCAGCTCTTTAAGATAAATTCAGAGAAATTTCTGGATTTTGTGGACTTTATTTGCCTTATTTGTTGGTTGAGGAGAAGTTCTAAAGTAGTTGAAAGGCTTTTTTCTAATCGGAAGTGTTTCACAAAAGTATTTTAGTTTCCTTTTTATGAGACTAGGAAGTTTGTAACCAAAATTAAGCTGGGAAGCAGAAAGCTTGTTTCCCCAAAAAAAGTTAATTTAAGGAAATTTATACCGAGAAAAAAAAGTTATTCTGTCAGTGCCTTGTGCTCATCTGCTACAAAATTATATTTTCAGGTGTACCATTTAACTGGTTTCTAGATAGCCCTGAAAATACATTCTGAACTATATTAACTATTACGGTCTAGCCAGGATTTACCAGCTCGTGTGGCTGTTGGTGCCAGGAGAGGGCACCAGACATCAGTGACAGCGCCTGTGTCCTGCTCTGTCACTGCAGAGGCAGCCATCCCCCTGGGCACCTCTGCAGGGAAGGAAAAACCTTCCCCAAAAAGCAGCTTTTTCTGCGGAGTGGCCCCACCTGTGGCCAGTATTTGTGCTTATGCATTATGTTAAAGCTGCAATACCTGGGTTTCGGGAATGGGTTATCTGTGTGGGTTTTGGGAATGAGTATTTTTATCTGAAGGAATGATCCAAGTCTGAGGCTTTCAAAGGAATGTAAAGAAATGAGGAGCTGAACTCTGCCTGCTGAGGGGAGCTGTGTCCTGTAAAGCCCCTGGGGATGCCAGGCTGGGACAGAGCTGTGCACAAGTGTGGGAATGTGCTCGTGGATCCTCCTCCTCCATGGCCAGAGCCAGCAGCTGGCAGGAAGGGCAGCAATCCCCGAGGGCAGGGAAAGGTGACCCAGGATGTATCCCCAGAGTCTGGCCTGGGGAGATATCCCTGTGAGGAGCAGGGTGTCCCCTGCCAGTGCCTTCCCACCTTCCTCTCCTCCTCTTTCCTGAGGCTGCCCTTTGTCTTTTGCTTTGCCTTTTTAAAGTGGATGGGAGCTTGGTGGACTTTCCTGTAATCTAGTCAATGGCTTTTTGAGTAAAATAGAGTATCTCTTTAGAACCCTATGAATAATTAAACTGTAATTCTGATCCTCTATTAATGGAAAATAAATGCCTGCAGAGACATGTCACAGTGGAGCCTTAATTATTCTACCTAGAGAATAGTTACAGCTGACTTCTTCTCCCACATATATAGAAACACATTAACAATATTTAGGCTGAAATACAGAATTTGACTGCCCTTAGTTTCCTCTAATTCTTTGGAATGAACTATTAGCTCCTATTACTGGCTACACTTCCACTCTTCAGAAGCATTAACTAGCTGAATGTGTATCAGGATTTCATAACATGGTAATCATCCATTTTCTAATTTACTCTGATCCTGTGCCTTTATGGATTCTTTGACTCTCTTGACTTCACTGGGAATTGAGGATAGCCAGCTCTTCAAAGACTTGGCCTCACGGTTAATTTGCATGCTGAAATTGGCATTTATATTAAATTACAAAAAAGACTGTCTTAGTGAGACCTGTAAAAGTTTCTGCACCATGAGCAGAGCTCTGAATCAGTTGCAGGACTGAGATCTGACTTTAGGAGCTGATGTAAAACCCTGTAAAAATAGATTTATGTAGACATTCTTATTCAGAGCTTTCAAATTCTAAAACTGATTGCCAACTGCCAAAATTTCCTTTAGGACCTGTTTTTCTAAATATTTAGTTTGCAATTCTGTTTTAACCAATGTATTGCCCTCTTCATAACTTTGGGTGCAACCTGTGTCTTAGCTGCTTGTTTTGCTTCCTGGATAGCACCTTTCAGCCAGGTGTCAGAGAGGGGTCTGAGTATTCCAGAAACTTCCAGGAACTGGTTAGTCATTCCCTTGGGGATGGACAAGGTCACTGACTCCCTGAATAAAACTTCCACAGTATTAAACCAAGTCTAAGGAGCAGCCCAGCAGAGGCTGATGAAGGATGGCTTGTAATCATATTTTTGCTGTCTGTTCTTGAGCAGGTGTGTAAATGTGAGTACAGGTGCTGGGAAAAACCCCTTAGAGCACCTGAAGCTGGGCTGAGACCAGCCCCATGCCAGTCTCAGAAACTGTGCCTGCAGTTTCCCCTCTCCTGTCCTCAGAATAACACTGTCTTTTGTTGTATTTTTGACTGCATTTCTGTAAAGGTTTTTGTACCAGCAGGATTAATCTGATAGTCTTTGCTTTTGTCCAAATTAGGTGAAGGTGTTTCAAGCTGTTGGATAATTATTCCCAAAATCAGGAGTATGTATCAGGCTTAGTTCTTATTCTTGAAAGCACTGAGGCAACTGAAAGGAAAATTCCACCCCACAGACTCTACTTTTCCAAGCTTGGGAGCCAAAGGCAATGGTACCATTGCCCCAACCCTTGCTGTGAGCATTCTTTTCAGTCTAAAATAGAGGACTGTGCTCTTGCCCTTCCATCCTGATATATTAAAACTGTCTCTGTTTTCTGTTCTTAAACTAACAGATACTCCCTACCAGCTTCCCTGTCTTGTCCCCTCTCCAGCCTCCTCTGTGATCTGGAATTTGGGCAGCAGCTTCAGCTAGCAAAGGCTGAGCAACAGCACTTGCCATGAGTCTTCTTGGATGGAACTAATAAAATATTCCTGGCCACAAGTTGTATGAAATACTGCAGAGCACCTGCAGAAGGGAATTAAGTTACCCCTCCTGAATTGTGGTTCTTCAATTAATCTTTACACTGGGCACATACATCAATAGCACATAGTTCATAAAGGGTGACAACAATGCTAAGAAATGATAAGAAAATTAGGACTGAAGCTGGACTGAATTTTTATAAAGAGGCATTAAGCCAGGCATGAATATTTACTTGTTTTCTTTTGTATTGTGCCTGACCTTGGCCCAAGTTTTTAAAGTCTCCATGAGACCAGAGCTCATCTTGTCAAACTCAAACCTCAGCTTTTGCTGATGAGTTTGAGAAGGATTTTTTTTTCCCTGCCACTCATGTCTCATTTTTCTGCGGCAGCTCTTGATTTCTTTCATAACATTTTCCTGGCCTTTTTAAGCCACAAGATCCTGAAGGCATCAAATGCAAATCCTGACTCTGGCCCCAGTCTTCCTCTTCAGTGATGGCAGGGCTAAACCACTGCAGGAGGTGCAAATGTGTGGTACTGCAGGCTCTGGGAGTGTGGACTGAGTGTAAAACTAGTCCACAAACTAGTGTAAGCCAGGGAAGAGCTGTGGCATTTACTGGACAATAACGTTGATGGATAGAAGACTGAAAAGGATGTCTGTGTTCAGCAAAGGCTTTGTGCTCCCTGCTCAGAGTGCCAAATTAAGAATCATTCATTCACCTGGTTGTTTCCCTTACTGCAGATGTTAGACAAGAGCCCTGTCTGTCCACTAAGGGTGAGGATGACAACTGGCCATGCTACTGCAAAGGGGACAGTCACCCCTGAGGCTGATGTCCTGAAAGCAGCAGCCTCACTCCTATGTGTATGGATTCTCCTCGGTTTTGCTGCCCAGCCCATGAGCTAATGGAAGGACTGGTGCACAGCTTTAGCTGGGTCTGCTGTGCTGAGTAAGCTTGTCTTGACTTTTGTGCAGGCTTTAACCTGAAATACTCCAAGTGATTGCCTTATGCAAAGTGTCACTTCAGGGTGCTAGGGGGACTGTGCTGAGTAGTTGGGAGGAAGGTAATCAGCAGGAGTTCCCTCCCTGTTTGTGTTTCCAGATGATCTAGGATCACCTCGCCTGCTCAGCTCTATTACTGTTTTAGAGGGCACATGTTAGGGAGGAGTTCATTACCCACTCCTTAACCTTCTTCCAAAGCAAATCCTGGTGGTGTGAGTAGAGAGCACAGCAGTTTCTTTTAAGTGAACAGCCAGGCATGTGGGGCAAGGGCAGTGCTTGTGCTCATGGGCACCAAATCAAAACAGATGCGGCCTGAGCTGCAAGGGCTGATGCTCCACTCCCTGTGCAGCTGACTGCAGCCTTAGCATGAAGTCATGTTGTGCCTTCTGCATGTTAGTTCTTGAAGAATCTGTATAACTTATTGGAGTTTGTCTATCCTTTTAAACGAACTTTGTCTTTCAGGCTTTGTGGCAGAATTCATTCCTCATTGACTTCATGAAAGCCTCATTGTTAAAATGGCCATATGTTGTCTGATTATCCAGACTACCTATGTAAGTCCCACATGCTTTCTCCCAGCCTGGTTGCTTATTACTGTTGCCTCTGCAGGGGTGATAATGCCACCTTAATGCCCATATTAATCTTTTTTTCCTCTGCAAGTGTCACTGTTCCTATTCTCACTTTTTTTTTTTATGTGAAATGCTCCATTAAGTCCTCCCTTTCACCATCACAATCCTTTCTCAAACACTTGGGTTTTTTGCCAGTAATGCTGAATCCATGTTTCCCATTTCTGCCCACGTGCAGGTGGGATGGTGTGTATCAAACCATGTGAGTGTGTCACTGAGAAGCACGAGAAGTGCCTCTCCTGCTCTTTCTGTTCCTAGGGCTGCATTCTCACTAGAGGCTTCCTCTCGATGTGCCTGTTTCATGTACAGCAAAAGCTGTATTACCTTGGGTGATGTGCTGTGGCACTGCTGCTGTGCTCCCCAGAACAGCAACAGCCCTGCCAGGAAATAGGGGCACTGATTTCAGGGCATTGTGTCACTGGGGTGCAGGTGGCCTAAAGGAGCTGCAGAGCAAGAGCACTTCTGCTGCATGCTTTGGTGTCAAAGTCTCTTGTTTTCACACCAGGAGATTGAAACTGGAGGTTTTGACAGAGTGAGGAAAAGGTGGGGAATGGCTGGTGAAAAGAGAAACTTGCAAAGCTGGTGGTTCATAAATCTCATGATGCTTCATGGGCACTTGAGAATGTTATTTTTATTGCAAGCTCCCCAGGGGAAGCTGTGACTGAGTTCAATCAGCATCCCTGAGCCCTGTCCTGATTAACCAGTGCCCAGGTTTGCCTTGTCTGCATGTGATTGCCACTGACCCAGGGCTGCTGTGTGCCAGGAGGGCTCTTCCCCCTCTCTTAGTGCAGGGTGAGTTACTGGGGAGCCGCAACCCAGGAATAGCTGCCTGAAGACAGGGTCATGCTAAGGGGCAACTGAGGCTATTTTCAGATAAATATTGTCTGCACTGTCACTTTTGTCCTTGAGAGCCTGACTGAGAAGCCAATTTTTCTGCAGTTGGTTGAAAATCACATTGCATCAAACAAATAAATGTTCTAGCTGTGCTTATTGCTATCCTGGGGGGAGGAAAGTCAATTAGGCAGCACTAAAATAAATGTGGAATACTTTGACCAATCTGGCATGAAACAAGAGCTACCCAAGGTATGTCTGAGTGTGTCTCATGAGCAATGTTACACCACGTAGCACTGGAGGCATCGGCATTCGAGGTGGGGATGAAGAAGCTAATGCTGAAGTCTGTGCTCATCCAAAGGCAGATTCCAGGTCCAGCCCAGGGCAGGCTACTTTGCCAGGCCAGTTTAGAAGGCAGGCCTGCAGTGTGCATGCAGGCTGTCTGCATGCTTGCTGTAAGAGTATTTTAAGTATGTTGCCCTTGGTTTTAGTTTCATGGATAATTTTAGAAAGCATATCCCTGGGTCTCTAATTTCCAAATTACTGCTGCTGTTTTATGTGTCAGATGGTATCTGTTCTTTTGTGACAAAATTTTCTCATCATCACCAGTGACACTCAATACTTTTGCTCCAATGTTGCTACTTTTAGTTCCTGGGAAAGCTGCAGAGCTTGCTATGCTGCCTGATGTGCCCATGGGGAGGGAGAAGGTAGTGGGAGCAGAGACACTTTTGGGTCACTTCTTTGTTTGTCACTTTTTTGCCTCTTTTGTTATGGAATGGCAATATCCATACTTCAGCACTTCAGGATACTAAAAGAGGGTTGGAAACATTAAAAGTGTTGAGTTCAAACTCTAAAAAGTTTACAAGTGTGTTTTTAGCTGTGTGGTGGACAAATGCAACCTGACATATTGGTGTCCTTTAGTTGCTCACAATCTGTGTGCAGATGTTAATTTGAGTTCATCTGTCCTCCCTTTCAGCCCCACTTGCATCTTAGTGCTGATGCCACCTCTGTTCCCATAGTGACTGGAACACTGTGTGTGTACAGCCCAGCTCCACCCGGGTGACACTTTGGGCCCCTGGGATGCCCTGCCAGGCAGCCTGGGCAGCACTGCTTCCACTTGTTCATACTGCAGGGGTTTAAAGAAGATTATCTGTGCAGTCAGAGATGTAGCTGCACTTTCAGGTAAAGTGGTCTGTTGCCCCTTCTAAACCTCATCAGAATGTAAGTACTGTGGGCTAAAACTTTCCAGTTTGCATATCTGTGTCAAGACAGTTGTTTTTGGGAAGCTTCAGCAACAATGGCACCTGTATTTATATATTGTTTATTTTTTTAAACTTTTCTTTATAAAGGTTTAATACTACCTGGGCTGCAGACTAAGCTTTGCAGTACAGAATGTTTTGATTTAGTGGGATGGCCTCTGCTTCTGTGGGCAAGAGCCATCCAAACCTGACCAAGTGAGAGGTCTTACCATGCTTTCCAGTCTTGCAGACTGAAATTACTCGGTTTGGTAGCTGCCTTCCAGTTCATCATGACAATGCCTGAGCTTAGCTCCCAGGTACATAGCCATTTCCCCAGAAATGTGCTTTTCCACATGCTTTTCTGAGGCCATGTAAGACCTAGGAACTAGAGGATGACTGGCTGGCTTGCAGAAAGGATAAAGGTAAATGGAGAGATGGGAAAACTGAATGAAGAGTCTCAAGAGTTGGATAGGGAAGAGTCATTAACTTTAAAACAGGCAGGCCTGTGAAACCACACAAAACCAGGAGAAATGGTGGGATGTCACAGGAGAAGGCAGTGTGTGGTGTGGTGTGATAAAGGTTGCCTCATGAGCCTTTGCCCCTCGAGTGCAGGATTAGGGGATGCCATTTCCAGCTGAGTGCTCACCCCTTCCCTGCACTAGCTGTACTGAGGGAGTGACTGCTCCTTCTGCTCCATGAATCACTTCACCCCTGAGCCTCTGAGGCACAAGGGTAGGGAAGTGCAGGAGGAGCTGAGAGCTGCTGGGACAAGAGGGAAGATAGATGGAAGGGGATTTGAGCCTTGCCTTTCAAATGTGTTTATCTGTGCCCACTGTGGGTTGCTGTGGAAGTCAGGCAGCTCCATCTGCTATTTTAACGTCCATTATTTTTCAGTAAGTTTGCTCAGTGCCCAGAGTCCTAGACTTCACCTTAAGCCAGTTTTGACTATGTATTATTCTGTGTCAAGAACCAAATATCATGTCAAGAATTCTGCAGTTAGCTGGCTGAGAGGAAGGTCTGGAGTACATTATCTTAGGTGTAGAATCTGGTTTTTTATACACAGTAAAAGCACCTCATCTCCCTGTTTTATTGTGAAAATAATTTGTTTGAAGTGCTTTGATGCAAGAGCTGAGTACTGGAAGAGGCCATGAAGAAATATTTTTTCTTTAGTGCATGCTTTCAGCAGTGTGCAATAAAGAGGAGCATAAGGGTAAGTACCGGTCACAGGAGATGAAATGTAATATTGTAATTTTTTCTGCATCTTGAATAAGATGAGGAACTTCTGGAGAAAAATAAAATGTGATCACCTGATTAGATGTATCATCATACAGGCTTTTCAGGAAGCAACACAAAAGCTCAGCAGATCTCTGAACTATTGAACACCTGGCTTTGCAAACTTGCTAAAGTGTTTTTAATATAGATAGGTATGGTATAATACCTCAGACTGAAATAGCTCTAGTTGCTAGGACTGACCTTTTCATTACTTGGTCAGCGTCCCTGCACCAGTTAAATGTGTTAATTCTATAAAAAGTTTAAAATAGTGAAGATGCAATTCTGGAAAGATTTTCATTACTCTCTGATGAGAATTTCAGTGCATCTGAAAAATACTTTTCTCCTTTTTGCAAATGCCGTGATGTGGTGTTTTGGCATTATGGAATGATTAGGGCAGTTAATTGCAGTAACCTGCCCTGCACTCATTTGAGAACCTGAAGTAAGCCCACACTCATACAAAGGTTTCCAGCAAACTTTTTTCATTTACTGTCTTGTGGTCAGATACGAGAAAAAAAGCTGTGGAATATGGGTGTCCCAGCATGGGCTGTGCTGTTTAGAAGAAGGCTTGTGGATGTTTTGTTGCTGAGCACTCTGCCTGTCTACCAGTTCTGGATGCTGTAGGAATTTTCTGAGATGGAGTAGAAGGAAGGTGTGGATGGAGTTGAGAAAACAGGGTCACAGGAATGTCTGTTGTACAATAAATAGCAATGGGTCCGTTCTTGGGGAAGAAAAGACTGTCGGTTGAGGACTGCATCTCTAGCAACAGTCATAAGCAAAGGAAATGTTGGATTCATTGTGTCCTTCCTTGAATAGTCACAATGGTTTGGAGTTGTGAAAACCCTAAAGCTTGAAAGAAGATAGTTGTGAGATGAAGTTTCCACCTTTTTTTTTTTTTTAAGTGTATTGAGAGTAGGCTTTAAAAATGTCTGGTGCCTACATAGGTGTAGTATGACCTTCCTGATCATTACAGGGAAAAGCTCATAATTTTTCAAAGAAATAACATGACCTGACAATGTTTTCATTGCAAGAAGCTCATTATTTTAATTGTTTTCACTTGTTCCCTTTGGAATTCTCTGTTGCAGTCTAATGTGGGTCTCATTCTCATAATATGCCCACCATTTTCAGAGACCCCACCCTTCCCATACCTTTATATCTCATTGCTGTTCTTGAGCCATAATTAGCATCCTGTAATACTCAGGAATACCTACTCTTTAGTACTCAATGACACCATCCCTCAGGTTTGTTTCCAGCTTGCTGTGTTCTTCAACTTCTCAGCTGCTGTGTTACCTTGAAATAACTGTCTGATTGTAAATGAGGTTACAGTGGTGGAGGTCAGGGTTAATTTTGTGAAAGGCTGGAGTGCAGAATTGTAACAAGCAGATGGGCCTGGTGGAGTTTGTATAGTCTTACAGTGCTTTACACCTGCAAGAGCTGTACTGGGCAGAGGGGCAGGTGTGCTGCCAGCCCAGCTCTTCTACCTCCTCCTGCCCTGTGGAGCCTCTTACAGGCTGCCCAGGGCAGTGGTGGAGTCACCGTGCCTGGGAGTACTTAAAACTGTTTTAAAAACCGTGGATATGATGCTTAGGGACAAGGTTTAATCCATGGCTTGCTTAGGCTTGGCAGTGCTTGCTTAACAGTCGGACTTGATGACCTTAAAGGTCTTTCTCAACTTAAATAATTCTCTGGTTCTGCCTGAGTGAGGACAACAGGACTCAGCTGATGAACCTCTCTGTTGTGCAGGCTAGCAGTTCTCCTAGATTTGTGAGAACAGATTTACTATACAAAGAAGTTGATCTGTTTGCAATTCCTTCTTAATTTGGGTTTGCTAAAACGTTCTTGTATAAGCTCATTCTGGCTTTATGTGGCTATAAATAATGCTTGGCATTGTAGCTGGCATAGGAAGGACATTGCAGCAGAAAAGATGTAACATTGGGTTTTCTGCCAAGATGTGATTTTTAGGAAAAACAGCAGGAAGAGAACATTCAGCGGCGCTTAATTGTGACTTTAAAAAGTGCAGATGTTGGGAAGAGCTTTTGGAGGAGTGTTTTTGTAATAGTTCTGCACAGTATGAGCTGCATCTGAACTACTGAAAATGTTGTGAGTGAGTTTTGTAATCTAGACTCAGTTCTTCATCTTTTACTGGCACCAATTAGATTTTTTATGTCTGTTTGGCTCATTTGAAAGTATTTCAGACCTCCATTGGGTCTGACCTCCAAACCTGAGTGTTACATGCACAAACAAGCCCCAAACATCTCACAAAGCTGCATTGTTCTCTTCTATCAACCAACTGTGAAACTTGGGAATGGGAGAAGAACTGGGGAGCCCTGATGCCACTGGTTTTTTTCCTGGGGGAAAAGGCTAAAAAGGCTTCCTGGAGCCTTGGAGTTGGTTCAAAGGCTTCTCCCAGCTGAGGCTCTGCACAAGCACCATAACCTGAGATTCCTCTTGGGATTGTGGATTTACAGTGGAAGAAGGGGTGTTGTCAGAGCAGAAATCACATCCTTCCTCGTGAAATGCACAAGTGAGACTGCTGTAGCCAGCAGGGCCACCTTGGCCACATGTGGAGTTTGTGGCAGTCAGGGGCTGGAAGGGTGCACAGGTGACAAACCAGCATGAACCCCCAAGAGCCCAGTGTCCCCTCTAAGGTCCCACTGCAGGATCTCCCCAGCAAGACTGCCACGGAACAGGGAGAGGCTTATTTTTTAAAAAAACCTAGCAGGAATGTGTGATATAACAGACTAGAGCTGGGGCTTACAGGCTTTAGCATATATTGGCTGTGAATGCTGGCTATTTGAGGGAAGTTACACAGGTCACTCAAAACACCATTTTTTGTGCTCATTTGCTTTGCTGCTACTAATATCTGAAGGTCTGGAATTGAAAACTAAATTTTTCCTAGGTTTGAAATTGTCTGTATGGTGTGAAGCTGACCACCTGGAGAGCAGAAATTCAGTCCATCAACAGAAAGAGGGGTGTCTTTTCTCAATGTAACAAATATTTACCAGTCAGCACAACTGACAGGCTTTTAGTAGTAAATATCAGTTGAAACCAACTGCTGGAATCCCTGGCTGTAATAACAGAAGGGAATGAATGGAAAAGGGAATTCACATTCCAAATCCTTCCTGAGTAAGTTATTAAAAATAACAAATTTGGAGTAGGACTAGGAACAGGCTTATCAGCACCTGGAGAATGATGAATTTCGTGATTGCTGAAAGCTGTTTGTGCTCTTGTAAGTAATGTTAATGTCTGGCACATGCTGACCTTGGAAGTGGTCAGTGGTCCCAGTAAATATTGGGAGGAAGCTGACTCAGTTCCTTGGGTGTAAAAACCTGGGAATCTCAGTCCTGAACATTTTTGACAGCTATCATATGCTACCTTCTCTGATTTTACTCCCCACTGTCTTATTTTTCTTCCTTCTGTCAACCTCATGTGGAAATTTATGTGCAGAAATGGTAACAGATAATTTCTGTGGTTTTTCAATGGAATAAGTACAGATCCTATTGGAGAGAAGAAAAGCCTGTCTGAAGGATTGGCTGGGAGACAGTTCTTGAGTTCAGCCCTGGGCTCAGCTCAGGACTTTTTGAGTAATCTAGAGGCAAACTGTTTAATCTGTCTATTCCCCACCTATAAGCTCAGGCTAATAATGCTTCCTGTAGACACACAGCATGAGGGATCTGGAGGCCTTGACTTTAGCTTGGAAAGCCACTGTACTTCTGCAGGAAAACCAGCAAGACAGGATTGACAGATGGACTACATTGTTTTTCAAACAGACTTTGAGAAGGTAAAGCTTTAGCCCATTTTGGGGGACAGGAGGAATGAAGGCAAGAGCAAATGCACTCCCATAATCTCCTTTTTAGTCCTACTCGATTGTGACATCAACTGTATCTGTTTAACCTTTGCAGCTGAGGGGTTCCTGCTTGAGCTAAGCCAAGTCCCTCTGGTTTATCACGGAAGAGTTCTTTGAAGCTGCTTTTGTCTGTGTGTCCAGGTGATTCCACTGCAGTGCATCCAGCTGAGACAGACTTCAGGGACCTAAAAAGTGTGGGGATAACCACTTTAATGCCTGCATCTGGTCTTGACCAGTATGTGTTCCAGTTACTGTTCAGAGTCCTGCAGCTACAGCATTTCAGTGAGTTAGAGCCAACCTGGCCCATGCCTCAGAATGTCAGATGTACACTTTCAGGGTGGGGAATTATGTACCTAAAAAGCTTAATTTTAGGCTGTGACGTACTGCACTACCTGGAAGTGCAGCAGAATGGAAGTTGTGCCCCAGGACTCTTGCATGCTATACCAGCTCTGCTTCCTGTAGGACAGAGATGCAGTGTATGATTATGCATTTATATTTTGATAGTGATAAAGACCCAAATACTTAGTGTTCATTTGTACTTGGTGCTGTATAAATGTATTGAAAGCAGTGATCTCTGCATAGGGAGCTCTTGAGCTCAAGACAAGTCAAAATGAGTAACAAAACAGGCAACAAAACAGAAATGAAGTGACAGGGAATAAAGTTAAGGAAACTTTCTTACTTGGATGAGATCAGTAACTGCAATATACTTGGAGATGGCATGGGTTTCCAGTCTTCTATCCTCAAAACCAGCTTGCTTCCCATAGCAAAACAATAACAAGTATTTGATCTGTAATCTCATGGTGTTGTGGATTAGCCATGTTTGCACTGCAAGAGACTAAACAACTAATACTTAGCCAAGCAAGCTTTAAATGAGCTCCTTTGGAGGCCATTTACAAGCAGGTGAGGACATGCAGATGGCTCCCAGCTTCTGGGGAGATGTGTGGGGTTTCTGGGCTGAGCCTTGTGCTGCTCTGAGCTGCAGCACAGACAAAGCAAGCTCTGCTCTCTCCTCTGAGCCTGGTCCAAAGGGGTGAGAAAGCATCTGGCTCATTCCAGATGGGCTATGGCTGCAGCAGCTTTGGGCTCGAGGGGCTAAAGAGCTGCTTCTGAGATAGCCAAGAAGGCAAAGACAATTGGAGAGAAAACTTGGGCCATGCAAAAATTGAGGGGGACCTTGAAAAGCACTGAGATGAATTTGGAATGGAGGCTGGTGACCTGGAAAGCTGACTTGAGCTTTCCTTGATGCTGTATGTGGGGGGTCACTGTCAACGTTTGAAAAGGGACACAACAGCCCTGTGGCTTTCCTAAGCAGAACCAGACCCTCTGAACACTTCCTTGCACTGGAAAATGTGGGAGATCAGGCACTAGGACCAACTGACTTTTTCTGAGTTGTGCTTGCTTGTTAAATTTAATAGCAAGACTACTCCTAGTTAAGATAAAAGTGTGTGTCTGTGAGAATCACTTTAATCCTTATATCCCTTAGTTCTCAGATTGTCTGTGCTTCCTTTGTAGCCATTGACACTCATTATGTCACAAGTGCAAATTGCCACAGCATGTTTTCTGAAGCTTGATGTAATGGGGAAAGAATTCAGATTGCATTGATACCTCATCATTTTGCACTGATTGTTAGTGGGAACCAACAAAATCTGATACAGCTTTTCTGTATTAAATGTACAATCCATCCATGGGATCAAAACCACTGACTTCAGTCGTGTCAGATTTCATGATTAAGTCCATGTTTCTAGGACAAAAAGTGAACACAGTTGGGAATTTTGGAGAGCCCTCTGTTCTAAAGGGGCATTGCCATAGTGGGAGATGTCTGACTGGCCCTGAAGTGGTTTGGGAAGCGCTGTCTGTGGTGGGCACTGCCTTGGTGAGCCTCTTCTATTAAATCACTGTTTCCCCACCCTGTTTTGTAGGGAGTTGTGTCCTGGGAACTCTGTGAGCCGTGATCTTGTCTGCAGGGAGTTGGTGCTTTCCCTAGGAGATACTTCCCCGCAGTGACTGGGGGAGCACATTCTCCAAACGGATAGGGAAAGGCATGTGGAGGGCAGCTCTGGCTGTGATCACCAGCCCTGAGCTCTGCTGGAACTGAGATTTGTGTGGGACTCACTCCTGCGGTGTTCTCCTGCTCGCAGCTCTCCTGCTTGATGTGCCACCTGTGAGTGCAAAACGTTCTGGAAAGGGAAACCTCTCCCAGTACAAAACACTGCTTAGCTGAAGGAGCTAACGTAGAAACAAAGCTTTTATTTCGGTAGTAGTGCTGTGTAATACTAGCAGGAGTCACGAGATGGGGCTGTTTTAGCTGAATCGCCCCAATTCCGTGTCCCTGGCTGTGGGGCAGCTGATGGGACAGCCCCGTGCCCGGGAGGATGCACTGGGCTGGAAGGTGGATGTGTGTGCTCAGTGTCCCAGCAATCAGCACTCCTTTGTGCAGACACAGCTCTGACAGAGCCTTTGCCCCTGCCCAACCCCAGAACTGCGTGTGTAAGCTCGACACAGGGAGTTTCCTTGTCTCTCCCTGCCCCTTTGCACAGCATGCTTCAGAGCACAGATTTCATCCTCAGCACTGTGTGCAGGGCAGGTGCCTTCCCAGGGGAACTCTTCTGGTTCATTTGGTAGAGATTTCTGTCCACACAGGCAGGAAAAGGTTAAAAGCACATTCAGTTTGGTGTTCAACATCTTTAAACAGTCATGTCTTCTCTTTGAAATGTATAAAATGTAGCTTTAAATAAATCGTCATTCTTCTCCACTGTGTGTTCTTACATGCAAACAAGCTGAACTTTCTCCCCAGGTATTGTGTGCCTCTAAAAAAAGGCTGAATAAGAGATTTCTGTGACCTGAAACACCTAATTTAGGCTCTGTGGGACTCTGCCATCCAATAAGCTCATTGCTCCAGAGCTCAGAAAAAAATTTTTAAATTGCATTAAAATAGCAGATGTTAAAAATATGCAGTTTGTGAGAGGGAAAGCTCCCCTCCCCCTTCCCAAAGGCACAGAATAATAGATAACATTAATACGACATCTGAGTCTGTGCTTTTGTGCAGTTGAACATCTCATGGTATCTGGACTAAGTGATGATAAGGAAACCAAACTGAATGTGGCTTGGAAGATTTTGTCTGCATCTGTAATTCATCTCCTGGTTTCTTTTTCTCTATGAGGGGTGATGCACAGTGAGTGCTGTAACAAGCACCAGGCACTGCAGGTTGGGTTTAGCACGAATGTAAGTTAGCATGGATCCTCTGTGGCCAGAGGAGTTGCATGTTGAGAATGTCCCTGTTTTATGTAGATTAACAGCTATTTATGCTAATTGCATTCCCAGTTAAAGTTCAGAATTAGCCAGTGCTGTTTGTTACTAAATATCAGCTCATTGAAACAAAAAAGTGTGGTATCTGTGAGGCAAGTGCAGGGATTTTGAGAGGACACTCTTAGATTGCTAACACTTGATGGATCATGTTCTTTGCCTTGCACAATTCCTTGCACGAGGAATGAGCTAACACAGAGCTTACTGCAGGCTTGATGGCCAGGAATTAGATGTCCAGATATCAGCAGAGCTGCTGTGGGGTTTAAATGTGTGTAAAAAACGTCCTCCAAACTGTAGTGCTTCCAAAATAAGTTGGTGTGGCCTTGTAGCTCTGGGTTATTTTGAAGTGTGGTCATTAATCCATATGAGTTGGGCAGCCACAACTTGTCCTCTGGGTATAAAAAACAGAAGAGGAGGACAAGGCTGTCTCTAAAACTCTTGAAATGTAAAATACTAAATAGAAGGGAGGTTTGGGTGAGAGGAAATGCTAGATTGAAAACAGGAGGAGACTGTGGAAACTGGATAACTTGCTGTCTTGGCTTATAGCTTGGGACATGGGAATTCCAGGCTTCTGCCATGGGCATGAGTCATGCTTAAGTATGTGTGGTTCCAGCAGAAAAAAGATGCAGATGGCTGCAGAAAATATTGTTTATACAATGCTCACTTAACAACATGCTCTTTGCAGCTGTTACATTGCTTGAAGCATTAGGGCTGAGAAACCTGACTATTCTTCAGGGTTTCTTCACAAATGTGTATTGATGGCTTCAGAGAAACCCATGGTCTGTGGGGTTTTTGCAGTTGGCTCCTCTCAAAGAAGCTTGATTGCTGCACTTCTGAGGGAGAGACCACAGGGAAGAGCAGATTCCTCCTGTTGTGCCAGTACAGTCATGCCAATGTAAATGAAGGAAGAATTCAACCGTTGTTTCTTTATGGTGCATCTTGGGACATGGCATGTGGCAAAATATGGATGTTTTATAGATGCGAGACAGTTGTATGCCAGGATCCAGAGCACTTCTGTGCTGTAGTAACCAGGAGCTTCTTGAAACCTGGTCCTTAGCATGTTTGGAATAGTGGTTAGGGTTACCCCAATAACTCAGAAGTACAGCATTTTCATTGCATTAATCTATTTTTCCTCTTCAAATCTTAATAAATGAAATACTGTGTTTGTATAACTTGAAGCACTGGATGTTTCCTGAAGTTTTCCTCTGACTTAATTGCACTGTCAGGGGTAAAATTTCTCTCTCTTATAGAAATCTTCCTAAGAAGCCTATTTTAATCATTCTTTGCCAAGTACAAGCACATTTATCCACAGCTGCTATGATAACTCCTAAATGAAAGTAAAACTGACACATTTGTGCTGGAAATCTGGGCTGCTCTTGTTGGATGCATGCTAAGGATCAGATGTGTAACAGCTGTTTGTTTTATGGGCTTTTCTGAAGGTGGCTTTTCAGTGAAGTAATGCATAGCTCATCTTTTAGTGTAACTCTGTCATTACAAAGCTGAATGCTCCACTGCAGGAAGAGATTTCATCTCTGAGCTGAGGGAAGGGTAAGGTAGGAACAAAGGCATGGGCACTGGTAAATTCACAGCACAGCTAATCTGAGTTTAACCAAACCTGTCCTCTAGTATGCCATGAAGAGTGGTAGTGACCTCCAAATTCACTTGAGGGGTACTGATGTAGATCTAATCTGATCTTTGAATCATGTAAACCTGAGAAAGTTAAATATTGTGTTGCATTACCCTTTAAAATGAGGGTGAAGACAATTCCTGTTCGTGTGCTCAAAGAATGGTTGTCAAACTATGCTCACTAAATGAACTACCTTACTAGTTGCTGCTTTTTAATATAGTAACCATTGGAATTATTCATGGGTACCTAACTCAACCTGGCACAAAATACTGCATCTTATCACAGAGAAAAATTCTCCTACCTGTTCCTGTACAGTGTAAAAGATTTACAATCATATTTCCATATAGTGTTATATGTAGACTGTAGGCTGAGAAGCTATTTCAGTCCTTTAGGATTCTGGTTGTACAGAAAGCTATAGTTATGAAGTGAATTACATGCAAAAAAGATCTTGTGAATGTGACAGTAAAATGACAGTTCTTGAGTACTTGGGTCAAGAAATGAAAATATTCTGGTTTTCATAGTGGCAGTTCTCTGCATGGTAGTTTATATATCAAGGCTGCCCCTGAGATGGGTCTGCTGTGCTGTAATTAGGACTGTAACAGAAGGGCTGCTCAATAAAGAAGGTAATTTAGGTAGCTCATACAAAAGGTGGGAGGAAGGAAGCAAAATAACCTTGTTTTGCATATAAGGTCTCTAAAATTGAGCAAGGACATCCCAGCATAACAAAAAGGATCAGAGCCATATTCTTCCCCTACTGATGTAGCAATGCTGCAGCCACATTTCAAGTGCTCATCTCTTACGGATGTTTTCAGATGAACCCCTTGAGTGAAGTTCTCTCTGTGATTTTAGCCAGAAATAAGAATAAATTTAGTGAATGATATGGAGCTGACTTTTTTTTGACCTGCAATTAGCAACTTGGTTTTTGCTCCTGCAAGCTCTTCACTGTTAGACTGTAGGGAATTAAGAAACTGGACCACCACTTCTGTAGCAATTGCAATAAATCTCATCTGTATCTTCCAAAATATACCTTCAAGGGCAATAAACCAACCCTGATGCTAGAGAAAATCACCCTGGTGTAACCAAGATGGGTTACAGGCCAGGAATTAATTGTTTGAAATCACTGACAATTTGTCCAGGCTAAAGTCCTGTTACGAAGCTTCCTGCCATGTGGGAATGTAGCACACATTCCTCTAGCTTTTTAGGGGCTGCAAATCAGCAGAGGGGTTTGAACATACATCAGGCTTGATATCTATGAGACTTAGTGTGTCTGAGCATTTAATTTTTTTTCCCCCCTAATCCCAAAGTGTGTCTTCATGATGGCCAGTGAGGCTGAAGTGTCTCAATCTGTACACCTTTGGCTTAAGCTTGATGTGTGTAATATGAAATAGAGCACAAGATGAGCGCTGAGGATGCTCCAACTGCTATCTGTAATGCCTCATGGAAAGAATTAGCAACGAGAGTTAAAATGAAAAATAATCTAAACAAACAAGGACGTTTCAGTCTTGTATCTGTTACCTGTAAGTGTTTCATTCTTCTGTTTTATTGTATCTTCGCTATCAGGCAATGCAAGGAGAAAGGGAAGATGTCAGACACTGGCTATGTGAGATTTCCAGAAATAATACAGTGACTAAAGTAAACATTTTTGCACTCAAGTCTTATCAAAATATCTTCTAACTAGTACTGTGTGCAGGCTAAATTTTCTGAAGGTTTTATTGCCAATTATTTATGCAGCAAGTAGGACAAAATGTTCTTAGGAGCTACAATCTTTAGCCTCTCTGTAGGCTTGCATTCTTGCCTCTTTGCATTTTTTTCTTCTTGCTCCTAGAAACTGGAGGCATTTTCTGAGGCATTCAGCGTAAGTTCTAAAAACTGAAGCCAGACTCCCCTAAGGAAAATTCCCATCCATAGTTGGTCCAGCTGCACTGGCTTTAGAAACCTGTCAGGACACTGTTTTTCTTAGGAAGGCAGGACAACATTGCCAAGGATATTTTCAATCCTTAAAAAAAGATTTACTGTGGCTCCAGTAAGCAAACACATGGTTACAGCATGATTACATTTGTCTTAAGGCAAACTGAAGTAAAGGGGACTCTGCAAGCATAAAACCAAGAGACAGAAAACCTGTGTCTGAAAATGAGTGGTAAAGTGAGAGGGAGTAATTTATAAATTATGAGAAAAAGAATATCCTACAAATTCTAGAGAATCTGGAATGAAGTGAAAGCTAAATGAATATAAATGCAGAGGCTATTGTGTTTTACACCAGGTGAGGAACTTGTCTTTATACCAAATTATTGTGTACTTCATATGAAAGGAACCAAATTGCATTAACCTTTAGGATGTAAATAATTTCCTTTGACCTCTGGTAGCTTTAGACTATCATGAGTATGTTCCCTAAGAGAAATATTACCTTTTTTTAGGTAGATCGGCATCCCCAGAGGATTAACAAAATATAATTTTTGAAACACTTCTGTTTCTGTTGTGTTATCAGTGTTGACAGAGCACCAAAAGAGCTTGCAGCACAACCAGTCTTCAAATTACCATTAATGTTCCAGCTGGGAGAACTGCTTCCAGCTCCCTGCCTGCATGCAGGTATTGTTCAGCTCCAGCACCTGAGAACTGCTGCTGCCTTGTGCTGAACAAATGCACCTCAGCCTGGAGCCTGAAAGGAAGATTGTGCTGTGACTCCTGGAACCCCTTTGGCTCTAAATCCTCAAAAGCCAGGGGAGTTCTCTGCAGAGACATCTATAACCATGCACTAGGGCACAAATACGCTGAAGGCAGTGGGTTTAGAGCTAGTGAATAGACTTGTACTTTGTGTGATTTGATGAATTCCACATCATGTTCTGCATGACACTGGAGTCTTTAACAAACAGGAGCAATCTGGAATAGTTATGAAGCTTTTTATGAGACGATGCTCCTAAGTTGTTAGCACAGCAGGCAAACCCCAAACTGCTCTGCAAGCTGAGAGTTTTATAGATAACAGGTTTATCAAGGAAGGCTGAAGGCACTGCAACTGTCTCCACTTTTGACTCTCAGCTCTTCACTATTGTTTTTGTCTTTATCCTGATGCTTTTCTCCTTACACACCTCCTGACAGTAATCCCACCCTTACGTTGCCATCTATTCCCCTGCCACTGAGGATGATGTTGGTACTCATGTTAGGGCCCTGATGTGCTCCCAGGAGAATCCAAGGGTTTTGATATGCCAGAGAAAAATATTTTGTATCCTGAAATGATAAATAGGTGTGTTGTAGTTCCTTGGCTTAAAGATCTGACTCCCAGACTTGGCTCTCTCCCAGGATTAGAGCATCCTAAATCAGGATCCCACTGAGTCAGGTGATCTCTGTAAGCCAGATCTGTTTCAGCTCTTCTGATTCCTTTAATGCAGCAACAAGCTCTCAATATTTGAGAGAAGCTTTCAAAATGTGGCTCAAACGTGCTCTTTTGAGCTCTTTAGTAGTGTGGCTTTTACTGGCCTGACTCCTAAGAAGAAAATACTGAAGGGGTTTCCTTTTGGTTCTGTGGAAGAAAAAGTATGTGTGCAAAAGTTGGTGAACAATTTGCTCCTGTTACACCTTTAAAAATGATGCTCTCTATCAGTAATAGTGTTAAGCATTTATCTGATAATTACAGTATCTAGTTGAATGTATGGAAAGTGTCTTAGACCTGTTACAAGACCAGGCTTTGGCATTCATTTTTAGGTAAATTATTACCATTAAAATACTTGAAAGGGTAGGAGGATGTGAGGTAGAACCCTGTTCTTCATAAACTTTAAGTTCAATTATGCTTCAGAATGAATTGAAAATTACTGTGAGGTGTTTCTTGTGGGAAGCATAAAGGATTTTGAGGGTCCCACAAAGAATATAATTTGCTTCCAGTAGGATATATTTGATTTAAACCCACCTAGACGATACCAGGAAATGTAATCTGTAGGTATGTACACTTTAACAACTGGGTGTGAGCCTTTCTTGAAGTGGGGGGAGAAATGAGATGGTTTGTGCATGTGCTGAGAAGTGAGACCATAACAAAACCAGACCCTTGGAGGCCTCTCAGCTCTAGCAGTGGGATTTTGGAGCTCCCAAGCTCTGATCTCAGCAGTTGTGTTATTTTGTGCTGTGTTCAGTGCCCTCCTGCCAAGTCTCTCCTTTTTGCCATGGTGACCTGAGGTTCATGGCTCTGGCCATGCCCCTTGGAACAAGCCCTGGTGTTCCTCTAGGCTTTCACTGGGCAATGCCAGTGCTGATCTGCCACGATTAGGAAAATGCATTCCCACAAGTTGCTCCAGTGAAATTTGAAAGGAGAGTTGTGACTTAAAAAAGGCTTTGTTTTTTAAAGACATGAGGACTTCATAATTTAGTTGTATGGTTCCTAGTCTTTAAGAACTAGGTATAGACCTAAATGACTCTGGGTTTTTCTTCAGAATTGGTTTTTAAGTGTTTGGAGCAAGCTGCCTAATGTACATAACAATCTCTCATTGCAATTTCTGTGGAGTGAATAAATTGTATGAGAGAGAATTTGAGACAACATTCTGCTGCAAGCTGACCTGCTGCTTAATGCATCTGTTCTGGTTTTGGGGTTATTCCTAGCCTTTATCTGTGTGCTGCAGAAAGCAACAAATTCTGCTGACAAAGCACTGTTGTTCTGTGTACAACTTCACAGGAGAAACTGGCAAATAAACCTTGTGCCAGCCTATTTGATGGAGCCAGTTGGGGAGTTATATTTACTGAGCAGAAATTACAAGCAAAATTGGGTTCTCCATAATTTTTTCCTTCTATTTAATTTCCAAGTTTAGCAGATGTATTTCCTTTAAACATAAAAGTTACCAGATGACAAAATCCTAGTTAAACTCTGAGGAGGTTTTTTATTTTTAGAGTTAGCTTCTTCTAGATCACTGGAAACAGCATAAATGAGAATGGATGAATGAATAAAATCTTCTAACATGTTCACCATCCTTACTCTCCCTCAATGGGAGTTGCTTCCTGTCCCTTTATATAACAGCTCCCTGCACTATTCCTTTTAATAATGAATAGCCAAGTTGTTACAGGCAGTAGGCATGTTGCTGTTTCCCTCACTGTGAATATTCCCCACCATCCCTTTTTGATCTTTCATATTTTATCATTAATCAGCTAAATCAAAATATCATTGGCTGTTCAGATGTGTTTGCTTATATGTTAGGTCAAACTGTAGAACTTGCTCTGTAAAATCCCTGTAGCACAGCTCCTGCACTGCTCTTTGTTGGGCTTTACCTCGTCCTGGGCTGGCCCAGGCTCCATGGCCATGTTGTGAAAAGCATTCCCAGTTACCTGTGTTGCATCTGATCTCCAACATTATTGCTGGTCCATCTTGTTAGATAGGTACTAAAGGTTGATTTAAGTATCATTTTTGCAGTAACTTTTTGGCTAATTTGCATCCAATCATACTAACATGAATGTGCTGCTGTGATAGCTCCACAAGGTCAGAGCTGGAGGGTTAGCTCTGGGGTCAGTTCCTGACCTGGTTATTGAGGCTGCAAACAAAAATGCCTGCAAGCATCAGCGTGAAGGTGCTGGTGGCAGACACCTCCTCATTAAGAGCTGGACTGGCATCCCTGCCTTATTTCCCAGAGGTGGCCAAAGAGCTCTTTAGATTTAAGCAAGACAACTTCAGATTTAATTTAGAAAGAGAATTGGAGCCTTAGTGGGTGTTCTGTGAACTTCCCAGTGCATCCCAGTTAGTGACTGTTGTTACACTGAGGCCCAAATCAGGGGAAACAACTGTCAGTGTCCCCCTTGCCAGCTGGTAGTAACTAAATATTTTTCTTTCAGTTTGTTGTTGGCAGTGGACAGAGAGGTTTCAGTAAAGATCCAGGGAGTTGAGTGCCTGATTGCCCACCTATGCTCATATGTTTTGGTTCTTAACTGTTGACATGCCTATAATGAGCACAGAGCTGGGCTCTTGTTAGTGTATTGCAGTGATTTTTTGTATGGCTTATAACTGTTGCTTCATCTGCAAATGGCATTATTTGGGGTTTTCCCTTTTTTGAGGTCTCCTTTTTTAGTAATTAAACATATGCAAAGTAAAGAAGCCAAAAGAATACAACGCAAATGCTCAGAAGCCGTAAGCATGATTTAGTTTTCTAGTTACCTCTAACCTATCCTTGACAGTCTTATGCCTTATTTAGGCAGCAAAACTCAGATCTGAAAATTCAATTTTTAAGGTAGTATCGGGTTCTGATTTCTTACCTGCTTGCCTTAGGATGAATCTGGATTCCTAACAGAGAAGCTGAGTGTCTGAAGATTATGATCCCACATGAGATCAGTCAAGGCTGTCATTGCAAATACCTCAGCCTGAAAACTGAGTGGATGATAAAAGCTTGAAGCTGTTTTTTAGAGCAGATGAGCAGCACAGAAGCATGAGTCAGCTCTGCCATGTCATGATTTTATAGGGAAATCTCATTAAAACAGGCTTGGGGGGAAAGGGTCATTGTAGAATATGGCGGGGGAAGTGATGAGTTTATAATCAGTGTTAAGAGGATTGAGCAGGCAGAGTGTGTGTGTAGTACTTTATCATTCGTGGTATGAATGAGTGAAAAGGCCATGTGACACAAAGTTAGCTTTGCCAATTTTATATCTTGCATTTTTCTGTGATAAAATGGTTACCTGCTCCTCTGTCCTTGTGCTGAGGATGTTTCTAACCATTTGTTCATTATGTGCTTATTCAGTCTGCACTAATGGTTTGGGTTTTCTTCAAATAATCTCTCTCTTTATCCATTAGCAAGTTGTTCTCCCTATTTATATTTTGAGTGGTGTTTTACTCAGATTTGTCCCATTAGTTAGCTGATGGCTTTGAGCCAACACCTGTAATGGGGAAAGATAAGGAAACAGATTCATAAAGTCATTGGAGCAGCTAAATGTGGGTAAATTCCTGCCAGGGATTTGCACAGTTTAACAAAGGAGGCTGTTTTTCAGTGAGGAAAATATTAGCACATTCAGGTAGCTGCTTTTGTAAAATCCTTTCAGCATTTACCTGTATATTTAAGTCCTTTAAATACCCTTGCAAATCTTGGCTTGATCCCTCTAGTTCCTAGAGGTATCTTTTGCTTCCAGGTCAGGAGGCAGTCTGTCCAAGTTTGTGTATAACCTATATGTATATATATATATACACACACATATATGTATATATGTTGAGTCCAGACCTTAGTCATTACTACCCATGCACAGAGTTCATGGCTGTAAGCTATTTATCCTTCTTGTGTACATACATGCAGATTGCACATCTCAGTTTTTGTACATAAAAACCTCTGTGTATAAACCCACACATGCGGAAAGCCTTACCTTTGGATTACATCTGTGACAAGCTAAGTTTGACCATGACCTGGGGCAAGAAAGAGATTCTGGAAGTTTTATTGATAGCACATAAACATCACTGTTTCCTTGATCTATGTGAAATAGAGGTGTTGACAAATACATGTTAAATTGTGGCATTTGCTCTGGGTTATGTTTTTGTTCTTTGTCAAATGTGTAGTTTCATTTTTGACTTGTGAGAAACAGGCAGTTTTTCCTCTCTGTAGCCCATGTAACCTTATTCTCCTCTGAAATAAAAGAAATTGCCATTTTTCCCACATTGTGGCTCATTGATTGTACTGGAATTGCACCCAAGATTAATGTGTAAAGTTTTGGCATAGTTGTTTTCTTAAATTGGAATGGTGAACGTGTGGGAAATGTAAACCACTTTCAGCATGAGAGGCAGCAAAACAATTAACCCATGTGGTAACATTCACATTGAGCTCACACACATGACCTCATCCTGCATGTAACTTTGGATGCTTGGAAGTCAGCAAGAAGGCTGAAGAAAAGAATAGATTCAGCATCAGAAAGGAATGAATCTTCCTCTTCCTGAAGGTTTTGCAGTGTGAGGAACCCTTCAGCTCCTTCCTTTCCCAGTACAAGTCATGTGTCACAAAAGCCAGATGTGAATAACACCAAGCCATCAGCTCATCCTGATATCAGCTGGCATAGTTTGTGCCTGATAATCTGCCTGACTCATCAGCTGTGCCATCTTGCTCCAGCAATGCTTGTTCTGTCTGATTTGTCACATGAAAGGGAATTTGTGAGGACAGGAGTGTATAGGAGTACATTGTTCTTCTGTTTGTTCTCAGTTTTACAGGTCTGATCATGGCTACTTTTAAAAGACTTTCTTGAGGCCTCAGCTCGGTGGTGTGCTGAGCATCCAGAGATGAGCTAATTTTTTTTGGAAGTCATAAATCAGCCAGGATGGGCAGACAAGCAGGCCAATTCTTGCCAATTTTACTGCTTCCCACATCTACCTTCCCCAGTCTCAGACCTTTATTAATGGTTCTTAGCCTCTTCTCTCATTCTTCGGCCACTTTTCTCAGCTGTTCTTGTGGTCATGGTAGTCCCAAGTGGTTTTTCCTGTTAGGTATTTCATGGATTTATGACATCATTCCTGTGTGCCCAAAGCATATGTAGGTACCTTAGTGTCTGTTCGCTGCTGCAGTTGCCATCTGAGCAGTCGTCTCTGCTGCTTGTTTGTTTTTAATTCTAGTTTTTCTTTTGTGAACTTCAGAAATGTAAGGATGAGATGGTATTTGTATCTGCCTCTCCAGGCCGACTTGTTAGAGAGAGGCACAGGATGCTTTCCTTGTCAGGAAGAGGAAGCCAGGCTTGAGGTTGTGCATGTGTGAGAACCCTGTGCTATCCCAGGGTTAAGGGCTGTTTAATGTCTTTAAGGCACTCTGTCTTCTCATTTCTCCTGGGTGTGTGGGATCCATCACTGGTGGAAGACATGGAATGACAGGCCCTTTCCTCACATGTGATCCTGCCAGAGCTGCACTGGTGCTGCTGGGTCATGTCCATGCTGTGTGCTTGGAGATCTTCACCTGGCACTCGGTACTGCTCCACTGTGCTTGGGCTGAGCACCTAACCCTTGCTTTTATCATCTGCCAAACTGCTAGAGCATAGCTGGTAGCTGTTACAGATTAATTGCTCTCACTTTTTTCTTTGCTTGTTAAATTTTATTTACGTTAGTCCTGCAGGAACAGAGATGAGACCAAGGTCATGGCACACCAACATCTGTTACCTTTCTGTCTTGTCCCCTGAAGATCAGATTCATTTGTTGTCTCCCCCACCCTCCTCCAGTTGTACAGTTTAAAGCTGGTTTGTGCTGTCAGCAGCTAATTAATAGTATATTTCACTGAGACTAGCAGCAACCCATCTGGGTTGCAGATCCTGTAACCCCGTAGCTGAAGTATTGGAAAATTTTACAGACAGAAAGCAGCTTTCTAAAGCTATCTATTTGGTAAAGAAATGGATAGTGTTAGGGCTGCCAGGGAGAGGGTCCATTGCAAAGCATTTAAGCTTCAGCAGGTAGCAAAATCAGTGTGTTGAGCAATCAGTAACAGTCCTTGTCTGTCCATATGGCTGCAGAGTTTGTGAGCAGCTCTGGAAGTTCAAGCTCTTCCCACTGCGCTCAAGGTCAGCACTGAGTGCTCTGAATCCCTGTTTCATTCACCCTGGCATGCTGGCATAAACCAGGACTCTGAAACTCTTGGATAGTGATCCATATCCCTGCTGGTTTTTGAGATGGGAAGTCATCAGTTTCATTGAGTACAGCCCTCCTGCTGTTGTGGCCACATCACAAGAATGTGCTCCCAGCCTAGCTCTCAAACCAGGCTTTCACCATGGGCTGGGAGGAGCTGCCCTGGAGTGCTTAGGCCAAAGGCTTCTGCTGTATTTCTACTGCCAGCCTCACCAGCCAGCCAAGCTACAGAAACCTGTCTTTGCAGTTGGGTTAGTTCTTACTCTGCAGCAGGCATGAGGGATGTGGTCAGACCCCACAGCCCAAAGGCATGCCATTTCCCTGTGTTCAGTGGGGTGCTATAACCAAGGGAGCACTTAGACCTGCATTAGACATCATGGGTTTTAGAGGTTCTCAGAATGAGTGTGGCAAGGTATCAGAATGTGATTTAAAACAAAAGATGAACTTTAAGCAATCTTTGCTTCATTTGAAAAATTTTTTAAAATCTTGTATCTACTTACTTTGCACTGTTTTTACCTGCAAGCAGCCTGTGCAAGGTATGATGTGGAACTGCTCTTTAAAGTGAAATTAGGACCTATGGAAAGTCCACTCTGTTGATCAAGGGGGCAAGAAATAAGTGTTGCATTATATGGAGAAGCAATTCAAGTTTGTGTCAGTCCTTTTGACAACCTCATACAAATTCAATGTCTCCTTGCTAGAAGAATTGACCCACTTCTTCACTTTCATCTGTTTTGATGCATTCTAATATAAAGCATTAATTTGAAAAGACATTGAATGCACCTGGATGTGTTCCTGCGTCACCTGCTCTAGGTGACCCTGTCTTCGCAAGGGAGTTGGACTGGATAATCTCCAGAGGTCCCTTCCAACCCTAATGAATATGTAACTCTGAAATGGCTCAATATTTCTGGAAACTCTTTTTGGACAACCTTTGAAAGGGACTGGATGTCTCAAAAAGAATGTTACTTCACCCTTCCATTTGCAGGGCTGAGCATCTTTCTCACAATGGACAGTAACACAGTAACTCAGGCCTGTAACAGAGGTTTTATGGCCTAAAAGTAGGTGGATGGAGGCATTTTATTCCTATTTTTAAATGACTTCAGAGGCCCAGAGAGATCTTCAGTGGGATGGTGTGCAGCAGAACTAAAAAGCAAGATGAACTTCAATTTTTCTGTGCTCGTAAAGGTTTCAAGTACTTTGCACTTAATATTAGATATCCAGAGGAGGCGTTTAGCTATGAGTGAGTGTCCTTGCAGGTGCTGTCTCTGTGAAACATCCTGTGAGCTCTGCCTTTCTCCAAGTGCTGGGCAATCCAGGTAAGGTGGAAGCAGATCAGCCCTAGAGGAAAGCGTGCAGTCAGGCTGCTGATGCAACGTCTTTTCCTGACACCAGTAGTCACATTAGTGTCTAAGCAGTTCTCTGTATTTTGGCAGAAGGGGGGTTGTGTTTAGGGTTTCTTGTACAGCTACAGACTTGCTAGAAGCTGCTTTTGTGAGTATCTTACTGCTGCTTATCTTGTGGATGTTACTGATGATCTGAGCTGAGTTCAGAGCTCCTCTGTCTTAGGCATTGCACTCTGAGGGCCAAGAACAGAGCTTGTGCTCCATGTTTGGTGATGAAGGAGCAGGGTGAACTGTTATCTGTCAATCTCAGTTCACAAAGAGGCAAAAAATCCCACAAGACTGAAAGTAGTGATGCTTTGTGATGACACCTGGCTTTCTATAACTACTAAAATTCCCATTAATGTTTGTGTAGATTTGATTTAAAAGATTTAAACTAAAAATCAAGTTTTAATTTATGTCATAGCTGAAAATACTCTTCTGCCCTCATCTGCTCTCTGTGAAATGGGCCTTCAAGTCTGTTGCTATGCCACAAACTGAACACAAATCTCATCTATTGCAGGCTTGGATGTTAGTTTTGGTACTTCAGTTTCATATTTTGGCAGATGAGACTTATATTCTACAGCTGAAATAGTTGGCAGTGACTGCTAATGGTGATTAATTTCTATGGATGAATTAGAGAATGTCCTATCAAATAACAAAAGGGATTTTTTTCTTTCAGATTATTCTAAGGCTCTTGTTTAGGCCTACAATGTTGTGGAAGTTCTGTTCATTTAGGATCTTTCTAGGAGAAATTTCTGGATCAGTCTTCTCTCTTCTGAGCCACAGTTGGGCTATGTTGACGCTGCCTCTCCAGAGACTCCTCACTTACACAAATGTATTTCTTTACTTTGGTCTTAAGCTACTGATTCATTGCTGCTGAAATGAATTGCAGCTGCTTTGTCTCCTTTCTGAAACTGTTATGTGCCATCCCTGGTGCCATCATTTTAGTGGAGGAAATATTTAAACCAATCACACTTGTTATGTATCTATGGCATATAGATACTAACCACCTCTTACTATGGCACAACAGGGGAGAAGCTTGGACTCCTCAATTCTTTCTTGGGACAAGCTGTGTTCTTTCCTTTTGCCTTCAGGCCCTTTTCCTGCACTGGGGTTTTGGAACACATCAACTAAGCAACCATTTTAAGTATCTTCCAGCTACCACAGATTTAAGCCATTTCTCTTTGCTAGCCCTACTGCCGCTTCTTATACTTTCACCTACATTCATCCCAGTTTTTCTGGTGGAAGGCAGAAAGTAAAACAAGTTTGCTGAAAGCTATACATACCTTTCTGACAACTCTCCTTTGCTCTGCCTGCTCTTATGTCTTTTGACAAAACAAGTGCTTCAAAGATCAGTCTCCAATAGTAACTGAAGACCAGGGTATCTTGCTAATTCTTCACTCTCTGTATGAATTGAGATGGTGGGGGGAGATTTTTCCAAGGGTTTTCCACTTTGCTTCTTATTTGATTTTTTTTTTTTTTTTCCCCCCCATGGTGAGTCTTAGATCAGCTGATCATGGGTGACTTTCAGCCCACAAAAACACAGCATGGTGAGCACAATGTACCCTGCTTGACTTTCAGCTCATATTTTTGCCCTCCCCACTGTGACACACACATCTTATTCTTTGCCAAACAAAGAACATTTTGCACTTAAGATGAAAATAAGTGAAATGGCAATGGCAGAATGCCCAAGCTTGCTGTTTCTGCTTTTTGTGCAATAACAGTGCACAGTGGCGTTTTGGAGTCTGATGGGAGCAATAGCAAAGCTCTGTGCAGGAGAAATGCATGTGGCTAAGTGATCAAAGAGGGAAGAAACTGATTATGCAAACCTGGAACAAATATAAAGGGGATGCTTTTTATTACAAGGTCAAAGTAATTAAATGCTCAGTTAGAATAGCCTTTGTCATTCACTTAAGTAATAGCTACTCACTCAGATTCATCTTCAGTGTCCTCTCTGCCTGCTGCTTTAAGGTGACTTATGAGCAATGAGCCATCTCTTTATTTAAAGCATTTCTGGAAAAGTGGTTGCTGCCAAGTCTTTTGCCCATGGGTTCTTCCAGCTGTCCTCAGAACACCTTGGTGTGAAGAACACTCCTGGAGCACAGAGAGCTCTGGGTTAGAAGCCCTGATGTGGACCCCATTCACAAATGGTGACGTGCAGGAGTCCCCTTCATTCATGTTGGGAGTCTTGCCTTGGGAAAATGGGAAAGCAACATCTAAATGACAAAATGTTGTCAGTGACCTCTGAGTGCTGTGCAGAGCTGTTCTAGGGGTGTGGTAACTGAATTCAGGTGAGGGGAATATGACTAAAAATGGGTGCTGCACTTGCATTTCAGTCCCCCAGCATGTGTGTGTGTATAGATAGGCAGGCAGCTTTCATCTGCTCCTGCAGTGTGGAACTGAACGTCTCAGGGGACACTGTACAGACATCCATCCTTCCCACCAAAAGTCTTTTCAATTATTATTTCTGTCTTGTTCAGGAACAGATTGTTTCCTTCTTGTTTCTGGAGGACTGGCACGAGCCTGTGAAGAAATTGAATAAAAGGATTTTGAGTTTATCGGGGACTGGCCTTTACCAACAAGCTTAGAGACTGAACTGCACAGAGATGCACATCATCCTCAAAGCTCCCTGAATAACTGAGAACTGGCTTCACAAAATTGGTTATATGGAGGAACTTGAGGAGATAGATTTGTCCAAAGTCAGGTGTACAAGCCATTCCTAACATGTTAACTCAGGTTATTCAAGGGCACCCATGCAGTCTTACTGGGGTGTAGGATGAACACATCTATGGTTCAGTTTATTCCCACCAATATTTCTGGTGACTCAAAAATTAAGTACAATGAACTTCAATTACAGTCTCATTTTCAAAGTTGGAAATTAACAAAAAAGTGCCAACAACTTGAAAATAATCTGTTACATATTTTTATCTTCAAATGGAAGTTTAGGAAATAATACAGAAAATAAGTGGGTTTTAACTGAAGAAACTTCAGGTTTTGGTTTCTTCTGCAAGCAAAGTAATTTGCTAAGATTAGCAACAGGCTTTCACCAAACTACCACAGCATTTTTAGGAAAAGTTTAATCAGTCAAAAGTAAAAACCCTCTTACCCCACGGTAATCCTCTTCAGTGTTTATATTGAATTTCATGAGAGTCTAGCTACATGAAGTTGCAGTAAATCTGAGTTGCTTTTATCTTACATGACAAAACTAAACCACTATCTTAAAACTCTAATGCAATGATCTTCTACCAGTCTACCTTTCAACAGCTTTCTGTTTAAAAGGATGTGCTCAGGAAAATTCTTCTTTGGGGCCTTTAGCAATTCCATGTGTTGATTTACTTGAGTTTTACTTCTAGCCTATTTTTCTTTTGAAGTTATAACTTTGATTTTTTTTTTTTATTTTTCTTTTTTTTTTACTCTGTGTGATCACATTGCTGTCACTTAGAACTTCAGACACTTTCATGATATTTCTACTCTTGATGACAAAGAGGAAGCTGTCAAAACTCCAGAAATATGACTCTGGGAAATTTGGGTTTAATGGAGTTCTTTAGTTTGTCTGATATCCTACTGCTTTTTGACAGGATACCTCTGGCTTTGTACATTAAGAAGCTTTGGTGGTAATAGCGATAAAGAACGGTTTTATCCCTTTTGTAGAGATGAACGGGGCTGAGTTTTCCTGGCATGCTCTAATTCTCCCAAGGGCAAGAACAGTAATCCTCACATTTGTCACTTGTCTGTACTATAGTGGCCTCCTTGGGGGGATCCTGGCTGCATTGTGCAGAGTGGGTTTCATGCAGAGGTGATGAATACACAGCTATTCAGCTGGCGAGCAGCATGAGCAGGAGACAGAACAGGTGGCCCAGAGTTTGAGATGAGTATGATGCTGATGGGGCAGAGCAGCATTTCCAGCCCACCTTCAGAGCAGCTGGTAGAAACCGCCTTGATACCATGCAAAAAACATTGGTGATAATTTTTTCTGACTTAAGTCTTGCTCAGGGAAGAATTGTTTCTGATTATGTTGTGTTGCAGGTGTGTTTAGTCTATAAAAGCAGGGATAAGGACTATGTTCAGTGCTGCTCTCCTTTGGTTAGATTAGAACCGGGAGTGTAGCAGGTATTAGTTACCTGTACTTTCCTGCTTGTTGGTAATCCTGTGGTCTCTGCCCCTGCTTGAACACCTGCTGCCCCTCTGCTGCACAGAGCCCTCTGGTTAGCCAGCCCTGGAGTAGTGTGGGGTCCCAAGTTGGTGAGCTGAGCTGGCAGGGTGGGAGATGCTTTGAGAGCTTCCATCCTTATTCCTTTACCATGGAGCTGTCGCAGGCAGCAGCACCATGACAAGGGGGTCTTCCTACTGAGAGATCTCTGAGGGCTGTGAGGGTTTCACAAAAAAAAAAAAAAAAGTATAAAAAAGCACGTGGGTGAGTGCAGTTCACTTCATGAACTGCAATGAACTCCACCAGTGAGCCTTGCTCAGGTCACAGGTGGATTCAGGAAAGTGGCTGCCTTGTGCCTGGTGGCCTCACTGGTGGCTCCCCAAAGAACTGCAGGTTCTTGGAAAGGCTTTGCCCAGGGCAGGAGTCCCTGTCCTTCCATCCACTGACCTCTGGGCTGGATCCTCTTTGAGGCCAAGGCAGTTTTGCTCACAGGAAGGCTGCCCAGCCCCTGGCAGGAGAGGCTCCCATGGAAGAGGTGCCCAGTGATGAGATGGATGAAGGCCAGGTTGAGCAGAGACATGGGGTATTTCCACAACCCCTGCACCCACTTCTCTCTGTAGTGCTGTGTCAGGAGGTATCCCAGCATATCCCAGCTCTGTGCAGGTTTATAACGATTCCAGTGTTAAAAATAAGTTCCTGGAGCACACATGCCAAATTTTACCCTGAAGCTCATTTTTACAGCCAAGTTATAAATCTTGAAAGTAAGGATTTGTAATAAAAACACTGGTACAATCTTGAAGCCCAACAGTGCTAGTGGCAGTTGCTGCTGTGGTGTAGTTTGAAAAAATAATAGTGTGTGGAATAGCTTGTGTTAATTACTCTTAAACCTGTTAGTGTGTTATGCCTGGCAAACCCTGAGAAGCTCAGCTCTCTGTGACAGGAATGGTGTTTAGTTTGGGGTTTACTTTTTATAAAATGCAAACAAAGAAAAGATTAGACACTTTAATGATTTCATGGTTTAAAATCTCTGTGCTAGAAACAACCTAATTAAATTCCTGACATCATCAGTTTTGTTAGTAAATAGTAACCATGGATGTGGAGGAGTCTTGCATCTCATTACATTCGGCATAGGGTTTCAATACAAGAGCCATTAGATGTGGTGTGGAAATGGAAAAACAAAGGGAAAGTATGGGACACATTCTTTTTTTCCTCTCATTGATCCAGAACACAGTCCTGGAAGAATATCTGTAATTAATTAGCAGGGTTTTAATGTAGGGCAGTAGGCCATAGGTTTTCTCTAGTGAATTTAGTAAATGGCAGCACATTGTACAAGATAGAGGAGATAGAATATGTAAAAACTACTCAAACGGCAGGAAATCAGTAATTGAACAGTGCAGTTAAAGCAAGTGCATATTTTACACTGACTTATGATGGTGTTTGTGGATGTCTCTATCTTGGGAACAATACAATCCAGATGAATAAATCATTTACTGCACCTGTCTTAATGTGGTTTACTAAAAAAAAAAAATATAGGTTTACTTGTATATGTGGTGACAACACTGCATGTTTAAGCAAGGGTGAATTAGCATGCAGACAGCAAACATGGGCAGAAGGGAAACAGACTTTCTCATAAAGGAACTGATTAGAATTACTCAATGCCACTCTTTCTTTAACAGGAGATGTACTAGTTAGCACTTCATTTCAATACAAACAACAAACAAATGATGTTCAGTTACCAAGGTTTGGCATAAGACTTGTGTCTTCAAAGGAAGTGAGGCTGATTCAATGCAATTAGAACAGATTTTGGTTTGGGTTGGTGAATAAATTTGTCCCGTGTGTCTGAAAGCTGCTGTGCAGTGTATTTGTCCCCTCTGCAGGCCTGGGATATAATGCTCAGCCTTGTGAGTAGTCATAATGGTTTCAAAACCAGTAGCAATGAGCCTATATGCAGGTGTCTGACAGATTTTAGTTTTTTTGTAAGTAAATGAGCAATCGATTTGACAATCACATGTAAAAATAATACAAACCCCACAGCACAACCCTGTTCAGTTATCAGTGACTTATTTTTCATCAGTTTCAAAAGGGAGGGTTTCTTTAAAAACAGTGGCTGATCATCTTTTTTTCCTAAAGGATATGTCAGGTAAGCTTCAGCCACAGTTGCAGAGGGATGTTTTCTTCTTCCTTAGGACAAGATGAACACTGTGCAGCTTTCTGTTAAATGGCAGTGCTTCTTTTCTTGTAAGGAAAATGGGATGATGTGTAGTAGATTGTGACTTGGTGATGAAATTCCCATGACTTTTAATGGGAAGGGTCAGAGGCTGCTCTGGGATTCCTTGCACACAACCCACTTTTCAAAAGACTGTTTAGGTCTTTGCCATCATGTGGGATTCCTTTGCTGGTGGATGAAGTCAAAGTACACTTCAGAGCAAGGATGTTTTAGAAATCCAGCAGAGTATAACCTTCTTAATATGGGAAAGGGTTTGCAGGAACTTTGTCATTGTTTAGGAGTGTTTTAACTGTCAGTGAATGGAAGAAAAAGACAAACAGGGAAACAAATAGTTTGTAGCTCTGACAGGGAGATATGTTAGGGGATAAAGGGGCCTGCATTGGAAGCTGCTATCAATCAGAGTGTACCTAGCACATAATTCTGCTCAGGAGACCTCTTAAATGTGGAACTTTGTGCAATAAATCCATTCCTGCAGCATGTTTATTCCTTTATTACATTTGCAGGAAGAGATTTCACTGCATATTCTGTATAGTGATGCATAAAATCCATATTTATAATCTTGCTGTATATATTCCACATGTTTCATCAACAGTATATTAATTTGTTATATGGATTTGTTCTTTGCAGCCAGACCCTCTTTTAATGAGATGTTTCAGTGTCCTTGGAGAAATTATGGAAGTAAATATTCAGTAATTCTTTTTTTTTTTTATTTGTATATCATGTGGTTTATGTCATCATGGTGCCCACAAAAAGACTTAGTAAATCTAATGGGGAAATTACATAGCTATATTGCTATCTGAAAACATTAAGATGATTTCATTTGAAATTAATGGTTAATACTTGAGAACTGTCCTTTTATAAGCAGAAATTCTGTTCTTTTTCTAACACAGCTTTACTATATCAGAATGCCTTCCAGCAACCAATTGGAATAACTCTTCTGAATGAAGGTTTCTTTTTTTATATGCCATTTTCAGTTCATTAGCTACAGTGTTTTGTCATCTGGAGAGAGGGTTTGGCTTTAGAAATGAAAAAAAATTGTTTTAACTACAAAAAAGGCAAAAAGAAACAAATAGAAAGTGGTGTCATTTTCTAAGTGGGAGATGGTCAAGAATTCATGCACAGCATCCAGCCAGGCAGCAATAGTGATACTTTTGTTTTTGTTTTTTAAACTGGGGAAAAATCTGCTTTCTTGCTAAAGTACGAAATAGCAGTAAAATACTAAGTTTAAAATGTGAAGTTTGTAGTAGTAAGAGCTTTGGCTCTAGTCCAGCTGTGCTTTGGTTAGTATAGCCCCTGTTATTCAGCTGGCAGTGCAGTGGGTTGCTGGCTGAGGCCAGATCTGTTACTGCACAGAGAAATTACTCTCCCAAAATGATCTGATCCAAATGATTCCTTAGGAAATGTTGAGGGGTAAATACATCCTCCAGGTGCTGCCAGAACTGAAAGAGGACTGTGGTCATCAGACGCGACAAGGTTTTACAACTTGATTTTTTTTTTCTTTTTTTATTCTTTTTTTTTTCCCCTCTGTGTGAAATACTTTGAGCTGGCTTTGCCTTTAATACTAAGTTTTATGTTTCTATTTGAAGTTTTACCTCCTCTGGAGATTTGCCCCAACTTGCTGAAATCTTACATTTTATGTGAAATTTCTACCCTTTTTTGGGTGGAATTCTAAATTAGTGGCAGTGCCTTTTTCTGCAGGGTGCTTCCTGATAGAGAGGGCAACTCCCTGAAAACCAGCAGCAGCCCTTGTGTGCCCACTTCTGTCAGCTAATTGCAATTCCACAGATGCCTGGCCATTGCAGAGACCTCCAAGCCCCCTGTGCTCTACCAAAGCAGCTTTTTTTTTTTTCCCTTGCAGTCACACAGTAAGGATGAGAGCTTGTTCTGTTGGCTCTGGCAGCTTTTGTGAACTCCACTGTTCTTGCACCAGGGGAAATGGGAATGCAGATTTATCCTGGTGTAACAAGGGACACAGGAGGGAATCACTTGTATGATCTCCCTGTTACAGTGAACAGCTGTGGAAGTCTTGATTGCAAATTTCTGTATATGTTCATCTTTCCTTTGTTATGAAACAAGGACTGGGGAAAGGTATCTTTTCAGAAAGGAAATAAAATGAGGAAAAATTATTCAGTGCAGGCAGCTTGACATAAAGAATACTTTTGTTCCAGAAAAAGGGCTACATTCCTACCTATTTTCTCATGGGTGAACTGAGGTATCAATAGAGTTGAATTTTCCTATTAAAATAAATTCTTCAGTCAGAAGAATTTGGAGTGGGTATGATTGTAGCTCACTGGATTTTTGGCCTGAGGATTAAAAAATACATTTAGATTTTTCAAGAGTTTCTAGGAAGGGCTGGAGAGCTTGAACTGATTAGATATCAGAGGGTCTTTAAATGCCTAGAAAGAGCATGTCTGCCATGAACATGAGTTAGCAGGGTGGATTATCCCCATTCCTGTTTCCAGCAAGATGTTTCCCTAGAGAACATTTTCAGCATATTTTTTGGCTGTTCTCCTTTCTTCAAAACCACTGGTGCTAAGGAGAAAAAAAGGGAAAAAAGCAAGTGCCACACTGATGAGGTACAGAAAGGCGGATCTCTTCTGGCCACAAGCTTGACATGGTATTGAAAGCAGTGGGAAAAATAGAAAGAAAAGGAATTTGTCAAGTTCTTGTTGCCAGCTGTGGGAAGGGTTTTCTGTTGCATTAGGAAAAGAGTCGCTTTAAGTCAAATAGCAACCTCTGATGTTATTGCTACCAGATGCTCCTAGATGCTGCCAAGTTGGGCAGGTTTCCCTCTTCTATCACCTCTATGTAAGCATCTGCTCTCAGCTCCTTTCTTCATTCAGTAAATTCATTGAAAAAAAGTCCATAGGAAAATTCCTGGTGGTGCAGTGTGGTGTAACTTGAAATAACACTGACCCTGGTAACTATAGGTCAACAGAAATATGAAAAACCCCTTGGGTTCCTGTCTCCTGTAGTTCAGAGCTCATTCCTGTAAGGCAGATTGGATATCTTGGAGGTAGGGCTGTCTCAACTCCTCACATAGCTCCTGTGCTGAGCTATGACAGATCATAACAAGCTTGCCAAAAAGATGTTTTGTTGTCACAGCTCACCTGTGGATCCCTGTGTGCACAGTGGGAGTGATTCAGATCAGCTAATTAGATAATTAATTACTGCCTTGCTAAGGCAGCCCAAACCCATTGCACAGCCACCTCACTCTTTTGAGGAGTTGTATCAGCTTTTTGCATTTGTGTTCTGTTTGGAAGAGGGATTGGGAATTGGTCCAGAGAGAAATCCCAACTGGCTTAGGGCTGTGTCAAAGGTAGATTACCCAAAATGTTGGCCCTAAGACAAAGACAAGAGCAGTTGCCTTTCCTCAGGAGGAAATGAAATGTAACAGCCTGCATGAGTCATGCATTTTTAGCACATCAGCTTTCTCTCAATTGCCAGAAAATGTACTAAATACATAAGATTGTGTCTGTCTTAAGACATATTTGAAAGCTCTGGCAGTAGAAGTGCTAACACACTGGACTGTTGATGCTATTGCTCCCCAAGCACCTCACAATTCCTACTTGGCTCTTCCTTGTGCTTATCTCCTGCATTTTTCTCTTTTAGACATTAGTAAGAAACATCCTTGGAACATCAGAAAAGAGAGGCTCAGTGCTATCTTGAATAGGGTTAAAAAGAGCCAGGTATCCATTTAAAACAGCTTGGATTTGTTGTCCCCAGGTCACCACCTTTAAAAAGGTTTCCCTTTTGCGCCTGTCCCAGTCTGATTGCTGCTGGGGATGAGGTTTTTGGATACTTGCAACTCACTGAGGCATTTTCCCCTCCTTTGGTGACAAACCATTTTCTGTGTGATTTCTGTATCACAAGTTCATGAGTCCTGTCCAGACTCACAGAGATCCAATGCCTCACTCTGTGATCACCACTTCCAGGTACAATTTTGCAAGTACTGATGTGGGTTGGTGATGTGGCACCGATAATGAAGGACAGAACTGGTTTTATCAAACACTTTGTAAAATTCACCTGGCTGAATAAAACCAAAAGGAAAGACTCATCTTGGTAGCAAAACATTCCTAGTTAAAAACTTGGATCCAGGTTTTGCTTTCAACTAGCATCTTTGTTGAAGTCATTAACTTGGTGTCTTTTCAATCCAAGCTGCCCTCCCACTTAGCTGATACAGAGGAAATTACAAAAGGTCAATTTCACACTGTAAGCTTGACCTTTTGTAAACACAAACCATGCAGACTCATAGCTGGATGGTGATATTGTTTCAAAGAATATGGCAAAAACAAATGATCTTGCTGAATCATGGTAAATAATTCTAATATTAAAGGTTCTGCATGCAGAAAATAGCTGCATTAAAAAGCCTAGATACCAGAAGGAATATTAAGGAAGATTGTCAAATGTCTATTAGCCAACTAAGGCAACTCCCCTTTTTATTCCACTTTGTGCCCTTGGAAAATATCCCCATAGTGTGAGATGTATTGTTAATTATTGCCTTGCAAGAGGCAGGTTCAGGTGGACAACGAGCTGCTTGTGAACTCTTCAACCTGATGTACCTTGGCCAGAAAAGTTCTCCATGCATCCCACATTTATCTAAAAATACATGAGGTATAGGTTTAAGCTTGGAATATTCTTTGTCTTTGCTGGCACAAACAGTGTATGAAGGCTGATTAATAGTGGCTCTACAGTGCCTTATGCCTCTTGCCTCGAGTGCAGATATCAGTGTGTAAAATCTGGCAGAGAGGGCCATCGAATGGATTTGTAATGGTCTCGGAAGGGTCTTCAGCTCCATAAGCCACTTAATGGATTGCACACAGCCATATGCAGCACTTCCACTCCTTATGGCTATAATGGAATAATAGTTTTCATTTAATAACCAACCCAAGTATAATTCAATACAAAGATGTATTATATTCCATTTGAGCAAATGAAGCATGCCACAGCTTAAGTGGTATATCGGAGCTAAAAAAAACCCCCTGCTCATACTTTGTTTTCCTTCACAAAGAAGCTTGCCACATATCAACGTTTCAAAGTGCAAATTCTAGTTGTGAGTATATACTAAGTCCTAGTATCTCATTTATTAACGACTTCTAAAGCTTTATTTTAGATAGATCTATGCCTGTAAGTCATAATTTAAAGGGCTAAATTCTTGCATGCTGACTTCTATCATTGGTAAGAGCTATCATTGGTAAGAGCTGTGGCTAATACATGGTTTGATGGAAGGTATATAAACCCTATTAGGAAAACACTGACACTCTCAGCTTCAGGCTGAGGTCCTCTCAATGAGCTGGAACTGCTGCCTTGGAGAGCAAAGATTCTGTAGATCTTTCCCAAGGGGCCAGTCTGAAAACAGCAGAAAGTGGGCATCATCCTTAGGAGTTACAGCATGGCACCGGGCCTTGTCTCTGAATGCTCAGAGATAAACATGTGCAGGAGCACCAGGCCACAGCAGATCTGTCCCCAGAGCTCACTGGGGTCACAGGAGCTTTGCCCTGCTTTTGAGGAGTCTTGGGCCACATGCACACAGCTGCCACTAGGTAGAAAATCCTGATTCATTCAACTCTCCAACTCTGTGAAGAACCTGGGGAATAACACGTGTCATGCCTTGGGGCCCACATTTGTCCCAGATTTACTGTGCAGGGCAGAAACCCACTTATAACCAGCCCTGGACTTAGTTTTGAAGAAAGAACATGAGCTGTGTGTAATAGGTATTGCTATCACCACTGAGTAATCTGTACTTCAAAGTCAAACAAAGCATGCCTGTTACTTTGTGAAATACGGGTGGGATTTATCCTCAGTTCTGTCACTAAAAATTGCCTGTAAGAAATTTCAGCAGTCAGTGAGAATAGATGGCTCAGAACCCAGCTATGGCTCTAGGGAACATCACAAATCTCAGGATGTCTCCCAAGTGCTTGATTTGTGCAGATGATGCTCTGATTTAGCAGAAAGTTGCATATAAACTCGTGTCGCCAGCAGCCTCTATTGGCGTCATAGATGCAGAGGCTCAAGAGAGTACATTATTCCAGCAAATGTCAGCATTAATTTATACTTGCTCAGGGCTCATCTGCTTTTTCCCGCAGTCTCTTGGAGAAGAGAGATTACAGCCATGTGCATGAAAAATTCGGTGTCCAGCAGACAAGGCAGGGGCCTGCTCAGCATCTTGGTGTGTGCTGAGGGAGGGGTGGCAGCAGCCTGACCCCAAACAGAGGTGTTGTCAGTGCTTTTTACACACTCTGTTAGGGAAAGCACCATGAAACTCATGGCAGTAAGAGGCTGCAGCGATGCGTCCCCAGGTGAATTGCAACAGAAATTTCTGATCAGCTGGCAACAACCATGAATACAGGGAAAAGAACTTTAACTGAAATTGGTGGAATTTAAGGGTTGCTCCCACAGCAGGACTGGAGCTAAAGGGGTTGAACAACCCTGTTTTACTTATGTGAAGGATTGCACTGATTGCTGTGCTACTCATGACCAAAACTAACTAGGAAAAATTTGCACTCCCATACAAGGTTTAACTGAGCTGTTGCATTCAGGTTCTTCACTTTGAAAAGCACTTTTCAGCTCCAGGATTACCTGTTGCACTAGATCTACAAGTCACTTTATGATGTGATGTGAAAATGGCAAAAGATGACCTTCAGTATTTAAACAAAACAAACCAGTTGTTAAATATAGTCCTTAAAAAATGCAGTGGTACATGTACCATACATCGTACATTAAAATGTAACCCAGCGTGCTTACTCTCTTCATTTTTCTCATTCTGTATCACACTCTACTCAGTTTGAAAAAGTGTTGAGCATTTGCACTAACAGTGATCCTACAGAAGGAGTTATGCCAGAGACTTGTGCAGTTCCCCCATTTCCAGCTCCTGCTCTGAGGGACACCTCCACAAGTCCATTTGTAGTGGGTAGTTGCTGAAACAGAGAGAAACTGTGTGACTTTCTTCCAGCATTGTGGAACCAGGAAGCTTTTCACAGTTTTCTTGAAGTGTGGATTTCCACTCCAGAATTCTCCTATTGGAAATGTTTATCACAAAGTCTTCTGCAGTGAGATCTTTAGCGAAAGTGTTTGTCTAAATCTGACAACAGTGAATGCCAATTAGGAAAAGCTCTTCCCAGTTTGTATTTCTTATGAATAGCATATTTTAACCAAATGTGCTTCAGACAGCACAGGCAAAATTCCCAGACATATTTCAGCAGTGACTTGTGCCTGTTGTGCTATTGCTGATCCAGTCTCTGGGCTATCAAGCTGCTGTTGCTCTTCATAATGAAGTGGACTAGGAATATGGTATGTATCTAACATCTGGAAATTGGACTTGGTGAAATGTGGTGCTCTTTCCATGTCTATCACTTTGTACATCTCTCTACAGCAGATTTTACTGGTAAATGATGGTCTGTCTCCATGCCAGCAGTTTTTAACAGTCCTGCCCTACAGCCCATCATACACCCAGAGGGTTCCTCTATGTGGATCGTGGATGGCTTGTGCTGAGTGGCTTTGCAGAAGCTCTTGATCAAGAGTGCAAGGCAAGCTGAAGGCTGTCTGTAGAGCTAACTGTCTGTTTCATTTGACCACCAGCTGACCTCTGGAGCTGGGCTTGAACAGGAATCTTGGCACTTGGGACGGGTTTGGGCAGGATTTGACTGCAGGGAATGAGGTGAGTTTGTGGTTGTTAAATTTAATTTTGAAGGCATGTTCTGAGGCTGGAAAATATAATTATACAGCATCTGGTCCTCCGTAATACATTTTCTATAGCAACAAAAGTTATCTTCAGGACTTACTCCAGCTCCCTACTAGTTGTTGGTGCTTATGATGCTGGTTTGCATTCTTCACAGCCTCCCCAGGAAGGAGGAGTGAATGGCATTACCATTTTGTGTGATGCAGCACACGGAGATTTTCACTCTGGACACACAAAGTTAAACAGGTCTGTGTGCATGCCAGTGGCAGCAAGGCTTTCTGGGTGCACGTGTTCTCATTATAGGGATTTACTTGACACCCATGTGATAAAGATAACGAGTGCTGCTGTACCAGTACAGCAGTTCTGAGCTATAAGGCTTTGTTACAAAGCTGAGCACACAAACAAATATTCTGAAGACAGAAAGTGGTGGCAGTGGGAACAGTAATGTGAGATGTCAGAGGAGTTCATTTATTTTGATAAACTAGTTGATATTCTAAGATTCTTTTTCTCATGTTGATGAAGTGTCAATCTTAGCAATGAACTTTGCTATTGATGACCTTTCATGTAAAGTTGCAAGGCAGAAAGGAAAGATAAACAACTTGAACAATGCAATTAAGACAAACCCAGAATTCAGTCAATGAGAGACATCAGTTTTAAGTAAATCATCCCATGGAAACAGAGCTATTTGAAAATGCAGTGGCATCGCTTACAGTACAGTGGGCAATTAGTTTTAATTAACTTCAAATTCTGACACACAGTTAAGAATCAGCTCTTCTGAGTGCCCAGCTAGACAAGTGGAAGTTGGGACATTTTGTTCTGCTAGAAAAACCTATTACAAATATTATAATGATGGTGTTCACACTTCTATTATAAGTTTTATGTGATCTCTTAAATTTTTTATGAAATAGTACTCTTGGAAGATGATCTCGTTCCATATCATAAGCTTTTGAATAAGGGCACTATTTTCTAAGAAGAATAAATTGAATTTTCAGAAGCTGTTTTGAATTCAATAACTATGTCTGTTAACAAAGTCCAACGTCCTGTCATCTTTACCTGTCAGGGAGGAAAGAGCCAGGAGTTCTTGTAAGGTTATCAGAAATTATAGGCAGCTTTTGATGCATATTTTAAAGTTAAATTCAGCACTTTAAATGTGACATTGTGTGTCTGTCACTATGGAACCCCAAGTACAAATTTTGTGGGAGGTGAGGGGGTGGCTGATCTGCATTACAACTGCTCAGAGAAGCGTGAATGCCCTGTCACAGCTTGAGTCCACACATCCCTCTTCCCTGTGCATCCAGTCTGTTGGACTATTCTGGAGAGGAAAAAATTACTTTCTATAAATGTTCTCTTAACAGATTTTTTTTTTGAAGTTCAATGTTTTAAGAGAATGTGGTGCTTGGAAGGGCTGTACCTGGAACTGAATGGCAGTGCTGGGTGCCTGCAAAGGGTCATCTTATGGGGTTCCTGCTTATGGGGTGCCTGTCTAGGTCCCCTCTGGGCCTCCCTGTGCTCCGGGAGAAAGGCAAGGCAGAGGAGCTGGGGCTGCAGCTGAATCAGGCTCAGATACCCACACACCCTCGGGGGCACTCACTGGGGGTTTGTTGTTCTGTGCTAAGCCATGTTCAGACCTGAACTGCACCCTGACAGGTGGATGGGATGTCCCTCTATTACCATCCTTAGCACTGGGGGGTTGATGCTGGTGTTTGTGGAACCAGCTGGGAGTTCTTGGTGTTTGCTGTGATATTGCTCTCTTCTTGTCATGAGGAGAAATGTCTGAAATGTGCACAATAAGCTACTGACTTTTTTCAATACAAAACTTATTTCCATTATTAGTCTTTTGAGTATGTGAAACTAGAGCTAGATACTTCTGCTTATGTTATGCAGCCTTTACTCCTTGAGTAATCTGCTTGATTTCCCTTGGGCTGCAAGGCAGCTTCTCACATGAGAAAGTTCAGAACCGTTTTTGCTTGCCCCAGTTAAATTAATTTGTATGCTGAGCCATGCAGGTGAGGGCAAAGAGCACAGCTGTTCAGTGACCAGGATGCTTGAGGAAGAATTCAGACAGAAAGAGCTGGTATTCTGAGATGAGAAGATTATACCATGCAGTCACCTTCCCATCCTGTTCCTGTTGGATTGTATCACTTATCAGCCCTGGGAGGTGCTGTTTTTCTGAGTCGTTAAAATCTGTGCTTTTTCCTCCCTTGCATTTTCAGTGAGACTTTGAGATAACTATTTCTCAAGGCGTTTTTTCATGACCAAAAAAAAAGCTGCTGTTCTGGGAGTTGGGGCTGATGTTCTCAGCTGGTGTCAGAGAACAGATACAGCAGTCTCTGGGGGCCAGCATGGGACTTGGAACAGATCCAGAGAGGGAGAACTCTGATATGCTGTGCGTGGTGTCATCTCTAAATAAGCGTGGGAGGTTTGATCTCTGCCACAGGAGATAAGTCAAGGGGCTAAAGGATTTTTGGTCTGATACAAAATAATTGTTCTCATATTGTTGAAACACTGGAAAAAGATGAAAAAGTGGAAGAATCTTCAGCATTTTCTATAGGATGTTTCCTCTTAACTAGTGGCCGTCCTGACTTGTTTGGTTGTCACATCAGTTGTATTTCTTTCATATTTCTTTTGGTTGGTTGGTGGTCTAATTTTTTTTTTTTAATTAGTGTTATGGTACAGTTAATGGCTGTGCTTTTCAGGTATGATGGGTTTTTTCAGGGGGGGAAAAAAAAAGCATGACAGGCAGTTCTAAAGTGTGCATTTGAATAGGTCTGGTAAAGTGAAAAATATCCACGAAATAATGAGGTAGCACAGGAATACTATGTTCTGACCATCAAAAAGGTCTGCACACATTTTTTCCATGTGGAATACATGCAGCACGAGAAACAATTCATGGTATGGCAGCTTGATCATTCTCTTTGTGCTCAGTATTGGAGGGAGTGAGAAGGAAATGGGATCTCTAAACAGAAAAGAGAATGGTAGGCATATACTGGTAATTTTGCTTAGTTTCATAGTGTTCATCATTTAACAGGATGAAAAAAATTTTAGTAAAATTACCAGAAATAATTTTCTAGCAGTGCTTTTTAGTCTTGGCATATTCATGAATATTTCATGCATGACTTTTTTACTATTAAGACCTATATTTAAAATTTCATACTCAGCTTTAAAGTTTGCTCTGACTTGAAATAGACTTCAGAAAATAAATTTAACTTTCTTAAAGGAAGAAACACCAGAAAATTGTAAAAATCTGAAAAAGGAAACTAGTCTTAATTACAGATGGAGGATTTTGCATTTCTTTTGAGGCTGATTAAGTTGTTTTGAAAATGAAAATCAGCATGCCATTTGGGCTCATTCCAGTGACTTAAACAGGTTCCTTAATTTTACTTCTGTCCAGTGGGTTCCTCAGGTGCTTCAGTGAAACATGTACCTTGAAAATTTGGACCTCTAAAGATAAAATAAGGCTGTAAAGACTGGATTGCTGGCTTTTCTGGAATGGCTGAGACACACAGTCAGGCTTTTCTCTGGCAGCCGAACTGGCAAGAGCAGACCTCGTGCCCATTAGTCCCATTGGTGGAAAGTCCAGTTGGAGATGAGCTTATCTTAAACATAAAGGAATTAGTCCAGCTTCCATTTAAATCACTGGCAAAGCTCCAGCTATATTCAACAAGAGCAGGGCTGAGGCAGCAGGCACACAAAACCCTGTTTCTAGGCCTGATCCCAGCTTTTCTTACACATCCAAAGCTCATGCTGAGTATTGTGGTCACTTTAGCAGGATTAGGCTGAGCGGATTGTTTGGGCAGATTTATATGGCCATTCGTTGTAAGAAGTACCGATACAGTTCTCAGTGATGTACAGTTAATAAATATTCATTTGTTAAAATACAAGACACCTGTTGACAAGGTAAACTGTGATTGTTCCAAACAAATTGCTCAAGTGTGGTAGAATGTCATGTACAAGAATTGGCTAAATAGTTCTGGTGTTATCTGTAGCCCTGTTCCAGCAAAGCACTCGGGCGTGTGTTTGCCATTAAGCACCTGCATACCTCCCCTAGTCAGTATAGCTGCCCTGCTGTATATGGAGTGTGTGTTTTGGAGAAATTAGGCCTAAATTACTTGGAGTCCACTGTATTATGGCTGTGGTGTGTGTTCTCTTGGAAGTCAGTGGCACCCAAACATGACACTGGGTTTGATCGCTTTGTAGGGAGAGACACCTGAAGTGCCTGTCACTTTACACTTGATGGGTTTAAGTGGCAGTCTTGGATATGCTCGTTGGTGCCAGAAGGTTCTCATTTGTCACCTCAGTAGTGTCAGGAGGTGTGACACTTAAGTGTCAGTTGGGGGATGCAGGGGCCAGCAGTTACCTGTGGACTGTATGTGCATGTGTAGCACCTGGGGCTGCTCAGGTGGTGAGGATTATGTCCTTGTTCCAGCTCATTGTTATGGCTATAACCAGTGACAAATACATACACCTGAGCAGTGTGTGGAGGACCTACTTTTTTTTTTTTGAAGGGGGGAATCAAACTCCAGCCTGAAAAATGAAACTCTGCCCTCTTTATTTAATGTTCCTCAATATAGAGATCACAAAACCACAAGAAACACAAATGTTTCCCTATGTAATGAAGTAAGCAGTATTACATGTATGGACATTACAGTTCACTGAGTTTTCTGCTGGGCACAGGAATAATTCGTGTTCCTTAGCAGGGTTTTGAGGCAAGGGGGGAACTGGAGATGATGTCATGGATTGTTCTCTGCTAACAATATGAAGACCAATTAAAAAGTACAAATAAGTGACATAACTTAAAAAGACAGGTGATGAAAAGAACACCCATCATATAAAGATGAGGCACTAAAATAAATCATGTTAGAAAAGAACTATGGGTTTGAATTTGCCACACACTGAAAACAATAGCAAAAACCCCACTGAATTAAATGCCTCAAGCCCTTGCATAGGACTGATTCAATGCTATTCATAGAATAATGTATATGCCAAATAATGCTGTTATTTGTCAAGTAAGTTATTTGTCAGATCCATCATCCTGCCATTTCTTTTCTGGCAGAACTCCCACTGAAGTCAATGGGGGTATTGTCTGAATAAAGTCTTTTAAGATTGAGCCCGAGGTTCAAGAAAATGCAACTGGGGGCAACTTGTTCATCTTCCTTGGGTTCATAAACCCACATGCTGGACAACAGTTTGGCAGCTGGGGTACTGTGCTGTATGATGCTAATTTGTTCTGTTACTGATACTGATTATTCCCTTATTTCTCTTTAGTCTACCTGTTGCCACCTTGATTTGGGGTGTGATGCTGTTAATGTGTGCATATGTAACTTAAGCCTTGCTGGCTGTATAATCTGTCTCGGTGTCCCTGGGCTCTGGATTTCCTGGGGGTCAGCCCTTCTGCTGTGCTGCCGTGCTCCACCGTGTCCTGGGTGTCTGGAAAACTGCAGGACGAGCCAGGGACTGCAGCTCTGAACTGGCTGAGCAGAGGGCTTTCAAGGTGACTTGTTCTCTACTTCTAAATTAAGAAACCTGATTATATGGTTGGTCTGTTCCTCCAGTTTGTTTTTTCTTTTAGTTTACAAGTTAAATGGTCGACATTAAATTGATTTTTTTTTTTTAAAGTGTGAATTAATCTCTTGTTGTCTTGATAGGCACAAAGTTAATACAAGTAAATTGCTGAAAGGATTTGCACTTCTAGCTATTAAAATACAATTCAGACAACTTCAGCATTTGAGCTCAGCCTCTCATTACTACCTATGGGAATGTATAATGGTTAAATTAGCTGCAGGTGGGCTCCCCTGCTGCTCCAGAAGCACATTAGAAGCATCTTGAGAGTTGCAAGTAACCTTAAAGAAATCAGACATAATGGCCTCAAACAATAGTCATTCTTGTAGCTGGTAACGTGCTCCATATGCCTGAGAGGTGCTGTGCAAATGGGACTCTTGGTGGGAGACCGCTTGGGTTTGGCTTCTCTGGAAATTGAATGGTTTTGTGAAATGGAAAATATTCATAGGTGTTGAGCGTAGTTGAGTGCTCAAACGTGTGGTAAATCAGTTGACACCGAAGTTTGTGAGGGCATTGAAAAGATCGCAGACCACCTCTCTGATGGTGGTGTTATCCCCAGAAGGGGCTATGTCCCCCAAAACTGTATGGGATGGAACTGCCCTTGGCTTTGGTACAAATGAACAATTTATATCTGCAGTTGGTGTATAAAGATATGTTTCCCGGGGTAAAGTTTCTAGTCTCTGCAGGGACTGTTAGCTGGAGTTGTCTCACGAAGACCCTTCCATGTCATCTGCTAGGAATTTCAGGACCGAAGCGAACCGTGCATGAGTACGCAACCTGCAGTGCTTCGGGGCTCGACAGCCACTGCTCTGCTTGCCCTCCGTACCGCGTTCTGACAAACCCAGCCGAGAGCGCGCATCCCGCTCGGTGCCGATCTGCCTTCTCTCGGCACTCTGGGCCGCCCTGCCCTGCCCTGCCCCGGCAGCGCTGCCGCTCCGCACGGCCGCAGGGACTCACCGCCGCGATGCTCAGCGCAAAGTTCAGCGCGAGCGTCCCGCGGGGCCGGGCGGCAGCGGCGCGAGCCTCCCGCCGCCCCCGAGCGCTCCCGCGCGCCCCGCCCGGCCCCGCGCGCCCCCCGCGCGGCCGGGGCTCCCTCACGGCTGCCGGCCCTGCCCCCGCCGCGCTCGGGGGGCGGTGGAGCCCCTCCGGCCCCGCGCTGAGGGGCGGGGTGAGGCGGCGGCGGCCGCTCCCGCCGAGGAGAAGCGCGGGCGGCGGGCGGGGGCAGCGCTGCCGCCGCCGGGACCGGCTGAGGGACCGGCCGAGGGCCCGCGCCCCTCAGCGCTCGGGCCGGCCGTGGCCGGGGTGCGAGATGGCCGGCGGCGGGAGCCGCGCCGTCCTGGGGCTGTGGCTGCTGGCGGCGGGGCTGTGCGGCTGTGTGGCGGCGGCCAGGTCCCCCAGCTGCCACGAAGTGCGGACGGCGTTCCAGCTGCGGCAGATCGGGCCCCTCAAGCTGGTCCCCGACGTGCCCACGGCCGGTCAGTACCGAGCCACCCGCGGGTGGCCGCTCCGCGACGGGAGGGGACCGTGAGGGCTCGGGGCTGCGGGGCCGGGCTCGCCTCAGCCGGGCTCCCGGGGTGTCCCCGCTCCGCTGCCGCTGCCGAGAGCAGCCGGTGCGCCCCGGCTCCCTGCGAGCAGCGCCGCTTCCCTGAGGGCACGGAGCGCGGGGTGAAGCGCACCGGGCATTTCGCTGGCTGAAATAACTCAGCATTTCCCAGGAAAGGAGAGCGGCGTGACTCTTCGCTTTTACACTGTGCAGGTGTTGCTCATCGGTCTCCACCGCTAGCACCGGGGTTTTCATCCCCGCGTTTCAGAGCTGAGCGATGCCTTGGCAGAGTCCCCGAGCAGGGCATTCCTCACGGGAAGGGTACCTTTCGCAGAAGGTGGATCACTACCGGATAGTTTGGCAGGCTTGTTTTGCTGACCGGATGTGGGGTCCGCAGGCGGGTGGTGAATTCACTGTAAGTTCTGACTCGTGAAGAGTCATCTTGCAGATGAATTCCGGAGCGCTGTCATAGGGAAAGGCAGAGGTGACACCTTGGAGGGATACAGCCAACAGAACTTGGCTTTTGCTTAGTTAAGCAGTAAGTCTGCAGCACTTGTGAAAGTTGATGAGCAGAGTGTTGGTCCATTTTGCCTTTTCACAGTTCGGGAACAATGCCTGACAGCACTGAAAGGGGAAAATAACATATAGATAATAAGAATAGACTTTTTTTTATTGCATGTTCTACAACCCCCCAGGTAAGGGGGTGAAGTACTTAATAATGGAACTCTTATGAATGTATCACGTATCTAGATAATGAAGTCACATTCCTCACTTTTTTATGTTTTCTGATCTAAACTGTTCAGTGAATCTATTTTAAGAAAATGTTTATAAGCATTGGAATAAAAGGGAGACTGTCAATCTCCTGACACAATTTCTAGCTACCTTCATGCCGCTGCAATTGCCTGTAGGTGTGTGGTGGTGGTACAAGTTTCAATTTGGGTTGTTTTTCTTCTTTTCTTTTTTTTTTTTTTTTTAATTTCTGAGAGCAATTCAATTCAAAGCCCGCTGAGTTTGATGGAAAGACTTCTTTTCTTAGATGGGTTTTGGATATGTTTTCTGGCACAGGTTTCTGTCTTGGGGATTAAATTTGATAGGCCATTGGGCTGATCTCTTACGGCTGTAATCGATTGCAGAGTGCTGGTGATCTTCACTTTGCATGAGGTAGTTGAGATGACACAGGGGTGTAGAATTATCTGTGGAGAAGGAATAATTTGTCATTTTTTGGCAAGAAGAGATTTGCAGGAATGGCATTTTGAAGCTTGGTATTACTGTTCTGTTCTGATAGAGGTATCAGATGGTGGTTTTGGAGAGCTGAAAGAGAGGCAAAACAAGGCTTTTCATCCATTTTGATGAATGCTTAACCCTCTCTCCTGAGCTCTTCCTGGAAGAAGTTCCTCAAACTTTAAATTGACTGTTTTACATTTTCTATAAAACTCTAGTGCTGTAGAGGAAACTTTGAGAAAACTGTCTGCTTCCAGAAGGAAGGTGTAGGTGCTGTGGTGTTGCAGAGAATCATAGAATTGTGGAATGGTTTGGGTTGGGAGAGACCTTAAAGCTCGTTTAGTTCCAACACCCCTGCTGTGGACAGGTTTCCTTGTCTTGTGTCCTATCGAACTTCCCTGTTGAATAACAAGCTCTCAGAAAAGACACGGCAAGAGAGTAGGTGAGGGAGGGGAATATGCTTTTAAATTTTAGCTCATAAAGGTTTCTTTTGAAGAGGGCTGGAGCAGAGCTGAGGAAAAGTGGTGCATATTGATCTTGCCTGTTTGTTGAGTATTACTCTGCTCCACCAAAGCTTGTGTGCATTAGTGATCTCTTGCAGGGCAGTAATGCCTCTTGTCTTGTGCCCTCTTTTAATTAAATACTTAAGTGTTTTGCAGTGTTTTCATGGGCAGCTATTATCAGTGAGTATATCTTAATATACGCACATTTCTCTCTGACATTGAGGCTTGTTTTAATGTGCATTTTAATGCCACAGAAATGTTGAAGCATGTCTCTTGAAGATGTCAGATGTCAGCTAAAGTGGAAGAGGAAGGGTGGTGGGCAGTTGGGGGTGACACCGGGGAGCAGCATGCTCAGGTGAATTGAGCCCTGAGTGAAGTGCCAGGAGCTTCCTACTCTCTTCTGCCCTGCCCTAGCATGCTCCTCAGTCACCTTCATGTTGGTTTTGGCTTATTTTCGCTAAAAAATGAAAATGCCGTCCTGTTGTCTGTTTACTAGGTATTTTCAATCGCCAAAATGTTGAAAGCCCTTGGCTGATCTTAAGCCAGTATTTATAGGCTAATTCAACAAATCTGGCAGAGGTTAAAGTCTTAGTGATTATTAAGTTCTTACAACCCTCAGGAAAACCAGCAGCTCAGTCAAGGAGAGAGACCCAATCCAGTGCCCAGAAGGAGACCAGCAGACAGACAGTCAGATGTCTATTTTCTGTCTCCTCTTAGGGGTGGTGCCCATTTCACCTGTACTAAAATGAAATATTTGGGAGAGTTTGCAGCCTACACCCTCCTGTGCAGTTAGCTGTGGTTGCAGTGCTGAAGCTTTCAGCTGGTGGATCTGGGATACAACAGAGGATCCTGGATACAAGTTTCATGGGGACTGGTGGACTGGGAGCTGCTTCTCTGTGTTCCCCTGGTCTGCAGACAGGTTGCTGGGATTGCTGAGTGGGTGGGAGAGGGCTGTCAGCATGGCCTAGGTCAAGAGTGGCTTTGGGCAGGATCTGCCAGTGGCTAGGGAAAGAAAAAGACTCCTGAGGAAAGGAAAAGGCTTTTGTTTTTAAGATGTGATGTGAACTTGGCAGCAACTTGCGTGAAAATAGTTCCCTCCTGAATGAGCTCTTAGGGATGACCAGGAGATTTCCTTTAAATTTCTACAGCTTCCCCAAAAAGACACGAGATATTTTTCTGCTCTGAAGTCTAATCCTTTAATGAGGGTAGGGCTAAGGCACGTTTGGACCTGGTATGGATAAGATATACAAACAGCAGATACTTTTGACCAGCAGATCTCCTTGGTCTGTCTGTGTTCCACCTCTCCTCTGGTGGAATCTGTGCTCCTATCTGCTACCCTACTTCTTTTGAACAAATGGAATGTTCCAAGGGTAATTTGCTGCAAATATCAGAGATTGGTCAGGTAAAGGTATTGCTGCCTTGGCTGTGATCCACAGGAAGGGTTTTTTTGTGTCTTCCCCAGACTGAGAAATGAGGTAATATGTTCCCAAACTTGTCCTTTGATTATCACAGACTGAGCTGGGAGGTTTTTGTAGGAGCTCCTTGGTTAACATTTTGATGAGACAGAATTCAGTGCTGTCTCCAAGGGTGCAGGGCTGTGTTAATCCTGCCAAGGGACTAAGCCTTTGGTTCCAGGGAGTCTAGATAGCTCCAACCTGACGCGTGCTGCCCCGTCTGGAATGGCTCCCAGCCAGGGGCTGCCTTGGCGATACCCTGCGAGCCCTGGGTTGGGTTACAGTGTCCACTGCTCCCTGGCACAGGCTCTGGGAGGAGTTCCGGATACTCACGGGTTTTTCTGGGGTGTGGAGCATGGTGGTGCCTGCCTGTCACTGCTTTCCAAGTTCTCAGTAGGAAAACTGAATGAACCCAACTGGAGTCTGTGACTTGACCACATTCAGGCAGTGAATTGTAGCAGAACCAGACTAAAAGTCCTCTTATGATTCCTTCGGTAATCGTGTAACCACAAGAACATCCTACTCATTTACATATGCTCAGTTCTTCCTCTGCCTTATTGACTAGTGTCTGAGCATGCAAAAAACCCTAGTCTGTAAGCATATGGTAAGTAGAGAGAGAAGAAATGGGCAGGTTTCTGGGAAGCATGGCAAATATGTCATTCGTGAAAGAATTTTAGGAGCTCTCTACCTTCTAAATAATCATCTTGTAGAAAACTACCAAAGGGATGATTAGCTTTAAGTTGCTGCACTACTGCTTTACAAAGAGCACAGAAGATAACCAGACTGTGTTCAGGAACTTGCTTCTGAAGGGCAGGTTTTGTTCTATTAAAAGCTGCTTTATTCTTCTATGTCATCCTGCACCTTAAATCATCAGGTCTGTTCATTACTGTGTTTGTACTGAATATCCCATAGTAGAGCTGGACATGCATTAGTAATTCATACATTAAAGGTGTTTTACTTTCTGAATAATGGCAGGCAAGTCCTAGATTGCCACCAGAGCCCCCTTGCTGCATGTGGTGCATGCATTAGCCTAGATCTCATCCTGTCTCAGCCTGTGGCAAAGCTCCCATCCGTGTTGAGAAAGGTGCATGAGCTAGATCCCTATTTTGTATATGTCCAAGAATATCTGTTAAATTGTCCATTTTATTATGAAGTGGGTCACACTTTACTTTCCTGGGTTTTTTTATTACTGCTCAGCTTTTTATTTCTGCCTTCCTAATGAGAACACTGTGGTTCCCCTGATAAAGGTGTAGTGCAGAAACACATTTGCTCACAGCAGCATTCTGTCAGTGTCTGGTGTGTGCCAGATGAGACATGGACTTGCTGTATTGGCTCTGGGAAGTTTTTACCCCCTCAGAATGAGAGACTAAAATCCTCTAATGTGTACTGCAGTTTCTACTTGGGTATTAGTGAATAGTCCACCTGCATATGTAGTTGCGTGGGACTGCCTTCAGTAGGGTGTATGGAGGGTACGTCTGGGGAGGAAGGATTGCTGGATGAGCACAGTTCTGTTAAGGCTTAGAAACTGTATAGGGTGGTTAAGATTTACTTAAAAGGCACAAAAAATAGTCCTGTTTCCATGGGGTTCTTGTTTCTTTTTGCCAAACTGATTATTACACAAGTTTGAAATGTCCTGGGCATTGCCTTGCAGCTTGTTAAGAGTGGAAGGTGTTCTTCCTGTTAAACTTAATATTTGCTTATTTATGAACACGCAGGCTTCTCAGTGATTTATACCATGGACTACCTGTTGGAGAGGGTGGCTGGTCCAACGTGAGATGCATTCTGTTCCTGTCTTTGTCCCTCTCTGAGTAGCATAGAGCAGTTGTGCCTCAGTTTCTCTGTCTACAGGCTATATCATGGGATGTTATTGTGAGTGACTTTGTCATTGAAAAGCTACCATGAAAAGGTGGTAGATCGCAGCCAGAAATATATCAGTGAGCTATACCTTCGTTTCTTCAGGCTGACTTTCACTTAATTCCTTCTTTAGGTGAGGAAAAAGGCTAGAAGTTACGTTTGTTTCTGAACTGGAAGCTGAACCTGAAGGCTGTCCTTTATTCACTTTGCTTATCCAGCCTCTGAGCAGTCAGGGGCTGTGATCTGTGTCTGCTGCAATAGCTGTTCTGAGTAGAAGGAAAGCTATGCTTTTGCAGCCTACAGCTCCTCTGGAGAAGGATCCTTCCTTCATTAATCTTTCCAGGATTTTACAGCACTCTTCAGGCTCAGACTGTCACCAGAAGTGTTAAGCTGAAGCTGGTGATGACTGTGGATACCGGCAATACTCTTGCCAGCAGTAACATCTTTTTTTCCTTCTTTTCCCATGTCTTAAATTTCTGTTTGACGCAGGACCAGCTGCCCACTCTGTAATGCCCCCTTGGGAGTAATCTATAGGCAAAAAAAATGTGTTTAAACTTACTTAATGCCTCATAAAGATGGAATTGCTGTTTCACTGCCAGATGGAAACCTATAGTTTTCATATCCGTGAGCCCCAAAAACCATTGTCCTTGGTGACTTGCTTGAGCATTTGGTCCAGGTGAGAGGAAGAATGACTTAGTTACTCAGATCAACCTTTCCTGTAAATGTCTTGGGAAGGTATCCAAGAGTCAGCAGAGAACCTACTCTTCCCCAGCACACAATCTTCTTGTCAAACTGAGTCAAGTATTGCTACAATTCACATGGTCTATTCATTCTCTGAATAATTGCTGCTGAAAAGAGAATGTAATGATTTTTTTTTTCTTAGTGGTCAGCTCAAAATGTGGTGCTGAACTCGATCTTGGGATGGAAAACAAGCTTAAGTAAGAAATGACCCATCCTTAAAATACTGATGGCTCACAAGAGCTGCCTATCTAACACCTTACGTGCCACTGAAGTTTTGCTACCAGATTGTTACCAGAAAATAATAGAAAAATAATGTTCCCACGCCAATGAGGCAGGTCTGAGCAGACAGTTCTTAACCAAAGGGCAGTGCTAATGAAAAGGCACTAATGTGACAAGTGGAAACAAAGTTGGCATGATAAACGCTGTATAAATCAATGAAATAAGTATATCAAAATAAGTAAGAGCTTTTATAAGGATTAATAATGAAAAATGGCATAGCCTGAGGATCTGTAAAAAGCAAGGATATATGTAAAATGCACCCTGGGTGGTGAAATGCTTTTGCTTTTAAATGGCATAAAACTAGAGCTAGAATTCCAAGTATTGTAAAGTCCTGTAATTGAATCTTTGTCCCATGAAAGCATGAAATGACATGATAAAGAGGCATATGTTTAATAATACTTCAAATACATACTCATCACATACCAGTGTAAAGCACAGCTTCTGCTTCTAGGGGAAAATAAAAATTTTGATGGATCAGAGTCAATTCCCAGACAGCAGCCAGGCCTGTGACAAAATTTATACTGAGTGTATCAATCTGTTGATTTGATTAGGCATCAGTATTTAACGTGATAGACTCATCCTCATATCCATGAAGATATATTTCAGGGCATTTGCTTTGTTCACGTACAAGTAACTTCTGAGCAGCACCAATGGATGAAATGAGGCATCTAGCTAATATTTAATGATTTATCCTAAGGATAGAATAAGATAGGGAAGCAAGCCTGTCTAAATCTTCTTCCAAGCAGTTAAGATTTAGTGTTTTAAGGCAGTATATTATTTGATGGAAAAATACAAAATATTTCTGCACAGTATCTTCTGTTTGGATCCACAAAAATAACCAGAGCCTCAAGCTAAGAGCTGGGTGCACAAGATTACACAGCACAGACTTAGGAGGGCAAGGTTTTTCTCCTGTTTTGTGTCCTTCCTGATCCAGAGTGGTCTGTAAATCCAGATGTGCTGGGGGCCGAGCATGGTCTGGACAGGGAAATGCCTGTGTTGTGTGTGGAATAGCCATAGCAGGACTGTGCCGACCTGCTCTGTCCATTACACAGGTAACAGTTGTTCAGAGCACTTTTTTATGGCTGCATTTTGTCTCTTAAAACAGCTAAATATTTTTTATAGCAGTGCTGATACTTGCAATGAGCCCTTTGTGTCTGAACTGCTGTAGCAACACTGCTCTGTCAGACCACCCTGTAAAAGAACCTAAGGGGCATGTTTGTCTCCGTGTTTTAGGGTGTGAAATGAAGTTCAGGTGCCTTTGCTGATTGCATACTGAGTGCAGTGGTCTCATGGTGGCTGATGGCAGGTGAAGCTGCACAGCTTGATGGGGTGGTACCCAGAGGAACCCTCTGGGTCAGCAGTGGTATTTTCTGTACAAGGCTCTGCCCAGGCAAGCCAAGGCTTACCCTGGCAGTCTGACAGATAGATCTTACGGAGTGCTTGCCTGTCCTGGACCCTGCTGGGGCTCTGTGCCATTGCACAGCACCAAGGAGCTCAGCAGTGTTACACAAATGATTTATGATGAAACAACCACAACCTTGCCTTTTCTTATAGCTACACACTATGCATATGCTTCCAGGGGAATATATCAATCTATTTCAGTCTTTTCAGTACATCAGTTTTAAAGGAGGGTTATTAATTACCTTCTTAGTGTATTCATTCATGTATGATTAATGTGTAAAGTTTTAACTTGTGAAATTTCATGGCACTAGCTGGAAGAATACAGAAAGAAACTAAGACAATGGAGGAGTTTTGAATATCACAGATGATACCATTATGCTTATTTTGTGGACTCAAAAGTCTCAGGGAAGTATCAGTGATACATATTCTCAGGTTCTGTGTTGCATTTTGATAGTTAAGATATAGAAATAAAGGACAAGTGTAGCCAGGAAATTGCATAGGAGCTTCAGACCTGTAGAGGACAAATTATTCCCCCAGAAGTTGTCTTTCCACTCTTTTCTTTTGAAATGTAGCTCTCAGCCTACTTTATATGATTCTGTGCTGTATTCTGCCTTTCTCTGCTCTTACTGAGTTTCTATTAATACTGGTGGCCAGCATATATATGCACTTAAATTATATATATAGATTTTCTTGATCTTCTGATGACTCCGCTTGCTTTCTGGGGTCATGGTCTTTCCCTCTCCAGAGTTCTTCCTTCACATGGTGGATGTGACAGCCATTCTGGAGTGCCATCCTTCTGCAAGGAGCTCCTTCTGACAAAGAGTCCCCATGCAGACCACTGTCACCTCCTTTAAAAACAAATGAGAGACAAATTTCAGAGAGCTGCAGTTGCAAACCTGACAATATCAGATAGGTCATGGTAGCTTTGTTTGGCAGCTAGTTAAATTGGATAGTTGGGCACATCCCTAGATGTTAATGGTTAAATGTATTCATTGTTCCAACAAGGCCTCTATTCATAAGGGGACTATTCTGTGCTCGTTATGCATGCATAATTCCCATTAATGCTCCTGGGGGTTAAGGGTGTATAGTGAGGGGGGAAAACGAAGCTGATATTTACGTATCCATGTTTGCACTCAGAGGAGACGTTTTGTAACACAGGAGAAATTGATTGTGTTTCCACAGATCCCTTAACTTTAAGGGAAACTTTAAATTTTTGCTTTAAAGAGGGAATGAGAATGAGGAAAAAAGTGCCACTTGCATAAGCACCTACTTCCTTGCACACCATACTTCATCAATGATTAGAAATACTACACCAGTGCTATAACTAAGTGCTTGGAAATTCAGAGTTCTTATTTAGTTATCAAAATAATGACTCTGGATTTTTAACTTCTGGCAAAAACTTTTGCCAACTTTTGACTCACATTAATCAGGGTGATGAGATTTTGTGATTTATTATACAGTAAGGGTGTTTCCATAGAAAACCTTCAGATTAAGCTTCCTCACTCTTAGGTGCACATCAAAGTCGTGTAAAAGCCATAAAGAAGCTAAGCACCGCCTAAGAAAGCCTTTCAAGTTCCAGAAAGTGCTTGAACTACTGAGGGTTTTGAAGTGCTCTAATCTCTGACATGGGTGACGTGCTAGGCTAGCACTTTTTTGTTTTGTCACAAATCATCCATGCACATAGTGCAAAAGGACCCTGACAAAGTCATTTTACTTTTGAAAAGGGCTGCTTTTTTTCCTACCATTATGTCTCCCATTCACATCTACATGTTTGCTTCCACTTTGTTCAGGTCTAAGTAGCAGGGCATTTGCATAGTCTTCCCTTTGTTCTCGGTAAATATGGAGTAAAATGAGCAAGATCCGTGCTGTGAAATTAAAGCTCTACTCTTGAGAGATCTTAAGGGCCAAATCCTCACAAAAGGTGGAGCGACGTAGTGCCAAAGGAGCTGGTGTCCAGGAACAGCTTGCTCTGGGTGTTTGTGCTAGGAAATGTGAATAAAGGGAGACTAATCTGTTGAAAACTGGATGTAATTAGAAAAATACACTGCTGAGAGCTGCTGAAAGATTAGAATAATAGAAAATAGTACTGGAATAGACCTGAAGTGATCATCTAGTCCATTCCCTCTACTTGTGGCAAGAATCAGCTGTTTAAATCAGTGAGAGAAGATCACAGCCTTTTTAGTCTGTGTTTTCTAGTGCTTAATTACATTTCTGCATTGGTCTTTTCCTAGTGCAAAACCCAATTCTTCCTTGCTAAAATATTGGCCTTTGCGTCTTAGCCTGTTTGGAGGACCTTCCTCTTTGCAGTAACACTCATGTGACAACTGCTCTGGTTTGTTCTGCTCTGAAGCAGTGCTCTGTGCTTTTGCCCTAGTCACAGAGCAATGAGCTTGTTGGTGTAAATGAATCCAGACTAAATGTGGGTTGCATGCCCCTGGAATGAATGAAGAGAATTCCACATGTGGTGACTCATTAAGCATCATAACTTCCTGTTTGAGCCCTAAGGATGTTTCTTCCTTCTTTTATAAGTTTGAGTATTGTGAAGAAGGAGCAAAGGTAGAGTGTGGGGATATCAAATTCCAGGATCAGGAAGGCAAAATAACTAATTCCCAGATTTGCCCTGTAATGGTAGATGGCAGCATGCAGAAAAAGCAGTTTTCAAGTGATAAAACTTTGAACAGCAGTCGAGTTGAAAGGCTGTTAGCGGGAAACTGCACTGTTGTAGCAAGGCAGCATGGAGATGCATGGGGAGCATTTGCTTCTAACTTAAAATATTCACCCTAGATTTTGCTGGTGGTAGGTAGTTCACTATATTGCAGGTGTGTAGGCAAGGTGGCAATTAGGCTGTTGAAAACAGAAGACAGTGACCAAAATTGTAAGTCTTGCAAATAGAAGTGGGATTTCCAGAGCAAGTCGGAGTACCTTCAGTTTTCCAGGTTACAGGTAGCTCTGGTCCTTAATCCTCTGTTTTTGTGCTTCACTGGTTTGGGTGTTAATTCTTGAGCAATGTTTTATTGTTACTGATGTAGGGAAGTTATTCTTCATGGCTGTAAAAAATTTCTTCCTAATACCTAATCTAAGCCTACTCTGAGTTTGAATCTACTCTCCCTGGTCCTATCACTCCATGCTCTTGGAAATAGTTCTTCTCCATCTTTCTTGTAGATTCCTCTCAGGTACTGGAAGGCTGTAATTAGATCACTCTGAACCCTTCCCTTCTCCAGGCTGAACAATTCCAATTCTCTTGGGCTTTCATTGCAGGAGAGGTCGCCGTCCCTCTAATCAAATCTCAAACCATTATGTCTTGTGTTCCTGCTCCATTGTTCTTCCATAAGGAAACACAAAAATGTGGGAACTGGAAGGCCAAAGTGGTATTTTTAGAAGGAACAGAGGCTTGCTAAGTAATATTTGAGGAACAGCACCCAGGGTCTTACATGGGTGCCTTGTGATGGTGGTGAAAATATTCCCTTCCTGCAACTCGCAACAAGATCAGCTTTCAGAAGTGCACTGTTTCTTCTCTTTTTACATGGGTGGTTAAAAGGAGTGGTGTAATGAGTGTGAAGGCAAGAGAACAAAGCATATGTAGAAAAACCACTGGCTTCCCAAAACAGAGTAGGGCTGTTAAAGAAAGAAATTGGAAGCACAGCTCTCAGAGAAAGGCTCTCAAACTTCTGCTGAGAGAAGACTTAGCTTTAGTCTCCTAATCTTAGTTTTGTAGTTTGGGAAAAATATATGTTACCATTCGGAGCAGCCCAAAGTTGTGTTTGGCTAAAGCATTGCATTTTCAGTTCAAACTATAATAATCAAATTTACTCTTTCTAATCTGATTTGCCTTAGATATGTCAGGAAATACAAACATTTGCATTCCCCAAAAAGCAGCTGTGGTTCGGCTGTACCTGGTTGGTATCTGAAGCTTGCTGGGAGCTTCCCCCTTGCTGGTCACAGACCTGCTGTGCTCTGTGGCCTCCTCTGATAGAAATAAACCCCAACTGGGATGAAAAGTGTTAGTGTCATTTGTTGGCAGGGCTGTTGGCTTAGATTTAGAAAGTTTGTTCTAAGTCACTATCACAGGTGCCAAAACATGAGCTCAGTAGCAAGGGCGGGCTGGGGCCAGCTTGGCTGCTGCATCTCTCATGGCTGCTATCCCCAGCCTGGCTGCCTTGCGAGCTGCCTGCTTCTGGCTTTTCCAAAGGTGCATTGAGGGGAGCCAGCACTGCCTGCTCATGTGTCCAGCTGGCTCCAGGCAGCTCTGTGACACGGGGGCTGTGCTGGGCACCCCCAGTGGGCAGCTCTGAAGCTCCAGGAATGCTGGTGGTTCTGAATGGAATAGCACAAGTGAGAAGGGAAGGATAATCAGTTCAATGTGCTGTGAAGGTGCCTTGATGGAGTGATGTCAGGGAAGAAACATGATTTCTTAATTTATATAACAGGTGCATAGGGTCCAAATCAAAAGCAGGCTCTGGGAAAGCACTGAACGTGCACAGAGCAGAGGGCACTCTCCACTAGGAATTGCTTACAATGTGAGCAAACTAATGAAAAGTATCTTCCTCTTTTCTATGTCTGAAACAAAGTGTGGAGCCTAAGGGATTGGCCTGAGGTCAAACATACATTTTAGTATTGCCAGGTGTAGGAGCCCATCAGAGGTTTCCACACTGGATTTCAGAAGCTGTGTGTCTGCAGTCCCAGCTTAAAGGCTTTTAGGACATTTCCCTGCCTCCCCTCAGCCTTTGGGGAGCAGCAGCTGTTTCAGAATCCATTATCCTGGCTCAAGAAGTCCCTGAAGGACACAGGTTTTCCTGCTGAGCACACTGCTGGAGTCCTGGAGAGGGTGGTGGAACCTGTCCTGTGCAGTGAGCTAGGCTGCTTTCCAGCTTAGGGGTATGGCTGGTACCCAGAAATAGGGCAATGGCCCCTACAGGTGAGATTTCATTGAGGACTGGCTGCAGTACTCCAACTCTTCATTCCTCATCTGCTCTTGGTACAGTCAGAACATGCTCCATGGTCTAGGCAGACAGAACAAAGCAAGGGCAAAATAAATGAGGAGGGGCAGAAGGCCAGTCCAATCCTAACTTCAGAACCACCATGTTGTGGCTCTTAAGTTCATTGGCCTTTGCTAGTGGCCTTTGCTGCTCTTTAGAGCACAGAATACTGTCACCAACTCCATCATGTGTTTGGGGTCTTAACTGCTTGACTTTCCATTGGTTTTCATTGAATGCATGCAGCTAAAAATCATGAGCACTTGTCTGAAATCAGATGCAAGCTACTCTAATGTAATTAGTGTTTCTAAATTTTAATTCTTTGTAGGTTTGTTTTTCTGTTAATTTTGATTTTTCTTAAGGGCAAGTTTTCTGGGGTTTCTTGGCTGTGATCCCTGTTCCAAGATTCACTTAAGAGTTTGACCCAAACTGGGTTCACAGCTGTATTAATCTCAAACTGCTAAATTCCCACAGAAGCATGAAGCCCAGCACAGTGCTGTGTCTTTAATTGTATTTAGTTGTGTTTTGCATTACTTGATGCCACTGGGCATTTCCATTGACATCAAGGAGTGCTGAACCAAGCTCTGACATTGCTTACCTTGCCTGTTTCCTGCACACGTGGTCTAGCTTGGGAGAAGTGGTCTGAGCGTAACTCTAGGTTCAGCCTAGACCATCAAAAACAGTCTACTGCTGTCTTGTGTGTGGCCTGTGGGGCTGCCAGATGGTTCCTCTGCATGGTTGTGCTCAGTGAGTATTCTTTCCCCATTACTGTCATGTGTGTTGGGCTCTTCCCTCTCTCTCCTGCTGTGGGTTGCCTCCCAATGCCTGTGGGTCCAACTTGTGGCATCAAATTTTACAATTTTACAGCAGTGGTGTTGTCTGCATAAAGAGCCAAAGAAAGGGAATGGGATGCAGAGACCTTGTGATGCTGTAGTCTTGCTGCAGCCTGCTTTAATTAATTACTGTGTCATGGGTGATGAAGTTGAAGAATTGGCCCTAGTCAGGGGTGTCTTGTCTAGTAATCAGTTGCTTAGTTTTGGTTCAGTTCTGTAAATTATTGCTTTTCCTTTTGTGTAAGAAGTATCAAGAGTGCACTGTGCTTTCCTAAAATTCATGGGTATTTCACCTAGGTTTTTGTAGTTTTCCTCTTTCTTCTCCCTAAAAATAAACAGTGAAAGAATGGGATCCTAAAGAAATCTGTTCAAATGCTGGTAAAAACAGATAGAAACCAGCCACTTCTCATTCTGAAGTCATGCTCAAAAGTGAAGTTGCACACAAGGCTTACAGGACAAACTCATTCACTGAGCATTTGGATTTGGGTTGTAAAATTGATACTTGAGCAAGACTAGCATATATTTTTAAGGAAGAGAAAACAGTTGTCTGAGCAGTTGGCTTCAAGGATGGCTTTCAAGTGAGATGGCAAAAATCTAAGTATTTCGATCTTGGGGGAAAAGGGAATATTGAGGAATTGCTCACTTCTCAAATAGTGTCCTTGCCATTTTGCTTTCTGAGGCTGTGGTCCAAATGTCTAATAGTCCCTTGGTTCCTTTAGATTTATCTTTGCTTTTGTTTCTTCCTCCAGTCCGACCTTTTTACAGATTTTTATGTTGGCAGATAAAATGAAGAATGTGAAATAAATTTTATTGTGAATTTATCAATGCCTTTGAAATTTTCTGTGCTTTGCCACCTTATATGGATCTTACCACAGCAGGTAAAGCATATTAGGAAGTAGCTCCTATTAAAAAGTTGATAAAGCAGTTAATGTCTGAATTATCAGTAGGGTTTGAAGTTGACATGAATGAGGTGATTCCCACCTTTCATAAAGCTATTTTATGTCTTCTCCCTGTAGGACTAGACAGAGGCAGCCTAGTATAGATTTGCCTTCAGAAGGTGTTTTTTGTCTAATTGTACAGGGCTAGAAACTGACTTCTTTCATTTAAACACAACTTCAGTTTTGTTGTAAACACTGAGTGCTACACATCTGTGCTCCAGTTTAGGCTTCCCACCTCTCGTGGTTTGTGTGGCTCATTCTGCAGGTAAGGCAGGGTTCTGTGGCAATGAAATGCTGTCTGCTCTGGAGAGCAGAAATGCAGCTGTTTATTGTTGTCCTTGGATGATACAGGGCAAGAGGATTTATGAGACTCCTCTAGAAAATATTTTGTATGTGTTTATGATTTTTTTTTTTTTGTGGTGGAGAAAATGTATGGGATTTACTGCTTGCAATGTGGTGAGACATAACGAAAGATGAGTCATAACAGATTCTAAATCAATGAGAGTTCTTGTAATTCTTCTCTCACCTCTGCATTCAGTTATCCATGTTGTCCCAGGAAAACGGAGGAAGGAGATGGCATTGCAGTAAATGTAGAAACCCCCTCGCTGAAGATCCACAGATCTCTGCCAGCCTAGGTTGTTTTATAATGTACTTTATGTGCATCAGTCTTCATGCTTTTGTATCAACCCTAGGAGAAAACAGGATGGATTCTTGAGAGTGTAAATCTCTCGAATTTGCATCAACTGTGTAGTTTGCAAGCTCTTTAGCAGTCAGTCTTGCTGCCTGTCAGATAGACCCACATTCAAAGAATATCTCACTTAGCACTGGGCTCATATGAAGTTATTACATCTAATCAGTATTAAAGAATTTATCACCATCTAACAAAGTGGAAGGCCTGAAGAAGTGGTCACTGTGCAATTCCTGGGCATGGCAGGCAGTGCTTGCCAGAGGTGCAGGAGGCAAGAAGGATGACTGCAGCTGCCTTCTTAGCTGTTTGCCTTCAGCCTCCTGGGTACAGCCAGAGTTTCTAAGGAACAACCTGGAAAACTGAGCATGAGTGACAAGAAGAGGTCCCTCCCTGCAGCAGCTGCTCCTCCTTGCAGGGAAGCTGTGGCCCATGGGCAGGAAATATGGCCAGCTGGTCTGTTGCTCCAGAACATCCCACAGGTCTGCAAACAGTTGGAGGAAACCAATCAGGATGGTAGCTGAGGGGCCAGGGGAAGAACAATAGAAGAGAATCTTGTCTGAGGACAGTGAGAAGTGAGGAGAGGGATTTAGAGGAGTAAAGGGAGTGCCTGGTTTATGTTCATGTATGTTCCAATGAGTTGGAAGGACATTCAGTTTGGGGGACTCAGATCCTTTTTCTGCTCGTTGGGTCCAGGCATGAGACAGGTTCTGTGGGGCACAAGCTGAGGTGAAAAACCTTCCAGGCAGTGGCCTGTGGGGTAGAGCAGAAGGTGCTTTGGAAACAACACCAAAAATGAAAACACAAGAGTAGTGAGAACCAGGCAAGCAGCAGAGGGAAATGGGGAAAAGTGAAACAAAATGCACTTAGCAACAGGCCTAACAACATTTCATTGTGCAGATGCTGCCCTTAAGAGCTGTATATTTGGAAGCATTCCTGCTCTGGAAGCTGATCAGGGCCAGTGCCTGATGGTTGCCAGCTGTCCTACAAGCTGTGGCACTTGCTGATGCTGCCAGCTCTGTGGAGTCATGACATCTAGTGCTTCTTGCTGTCCCCCTTCCTGTCCCACTCAAGGTCTTCACCATCCTTCGATTTGGAGGTGTAATTCCAGTGCAGTCACGTGGTCCTCCCACTTTGTGGGGTTTTATACCTTTTTTTTTTTCAGGTCTACCTAAGAATTCTTGAGGAAATGCAAACTATTTGACTTGACAGATTTGGAAGTAGCTACCCTTGCTGGTAGTTACATCAGTAGGTTATCTAAGCTGTCCTTGACAAAACTTGAGGTTTTTATCTTATAGCCTTGATTGTTTCAACTGGAATAGCACATCCGGTCATGGCCTTAGTGATGTTTCAGTGTATTTCAGAAGAACAGTGAGAATGTAGAGTCTACTGATCAAGTTAAACAATATGTCTGTTAATGTGCATTGTGAAACAAGGGATCAGGGGAAATGAAATTTTCATAGCTTGTGTTTTCCAAAATGCACTTGTAAGGTTTTGTGCTGGATATATGCATGTCGTCAAGTTGATGTAGACAGGTGGGACAAATTCAGGCTGTGCTTTATTTCATCAGGTTTTTGCTTTCAATGGACGTTTAATGTGCTGTTTGTCTGTGTGATACTTACATTAAAGCTGAAAGCAGAATTATTTTAACAAAACAGAGGAAAGAGTTAGAAACTGATTGGAAAGTTCTTTCTGATTAATAAGAAAATGCATGTGGGAGGGCCTGGCTACGGCGTACCTGAGGCAGGAAGAAAAGGCACGTCCATTTGACTTAGGAAGACTCTGCTTCCTGAAGCTTACCTGGATGTTACCCTTTGCTCAGAGGGCAGAAGATTTATTGGGTTAGCTGCTGTTTTATGTCCCAGAGCACTGTGCACTGGTGCACTGGCTTGTTGATTTTGGTGATAATTCCTGGCATGCACTACTTCAAGCATAGTAAGTGCCATATTTTAAACATTGACAAATTAAATAGTAGCTGTTTGACTATGCACATGTTGAATTGGTAAGTTGAAGACAGTTTGCTTGTCTTTCTAGTTGGAAACATGTTACTACTTGCAGTGGGACTGAGCTGAGGTATAAGGCTGAGCACAGGGAGCTGTGCTCCCTGCTAGGTGAGGATGGCCTGTGGATGAGTTTCTTGACAGCAGTCTTGCAGGTGAAGGTGGTGATGGTTTTATCACTGCTGGGGCACAAGAGCTCCATTAAAAAAGAGCCTCACAAACTTGTGACGTTTGTGGCAAACAAACGTGGCAGCCTACGGTGGCTGGATTCCCTTTCCCTGATGTGACTGTGCTGCTGTGGGCTCTGCCCCAAATACTTGCAGGGGGAGCCCTCATTGGAAATAGCTCCTTTCTCACTTGATTTGGCCTCTTCCCCTGAATTAGTTTGCGTTTAATTGCTGAGTTTTCCTCAAGCTGAGGCAGCAGCTACAGCAGACAGATGAGCCTCAAGAAGAAAGTGTTGGCTCCTGTTCAGCTGGGCCAGACACAATGCAAGGTACTTTTGGCACCTTTCTCTATGTTACTAAGGCATAATCAATCTTGGAGTCTTTGAAGACGTTTGTACAACATTAAAATCTTGGGCTTTGGACTAAAGCTTTGTTTGGAAGTACTGTTGAAATGTTTGTCAAAATAAAAAGACAAAAACTGTCAGAAGACAGATTGCACTGAGCTCACCCACTGATCATGCTTGCTCAGGACTCTTCTGTGCAGTGGAAATTAGAGGCTCAGCTTGTTTTTAAAAAAATAAATCAGCCTGTCTTTGAAAAAGTTGGTGCAGGTAGATCAGTTAGTGTGTTAAAAGTTTGACTTTCTGGTTTCAGAGTATGGGTTTTACAGTGTGTACAGCATTTTAAACTGTTCAACTACATGGTCAGCTAACAAAATGAATCTATATTCAGCTTTTGGAAGAAGTTAATTTTGTTTGCTAAACAGGCTTTTGGGAAATTATTCAGGTAGTTTTAAATGGGCAAAGTCTTAGATTTTATTTGTACCAAAGTTCAGAATGAAGTCCCAAACTTTTTGATTTAAAACAAAACTTTCTACAAACAGCACAAAACAAAATCTTGAACAGCTGATTATCAGTGGAGCTGGTCAGATTGGCATCAGGTAAGGATACACAGTTTTCTGTGCATTTGGCACCTCAGGTAATTTGTAATTGTGACAGGGAGGTGTCTGAAGGGGATGCCTTTGGCATGTGTTAAGTGCTTTGGGGTTACAGAGTAGTTTTCAACAGCGATCATTGATGCATTCCAAAGCACTCATGCTTTAGACTTGGGTACTTTTTTCCCTGCACTTCTGAATGTGACTTTGTTTTTCAAAGTGGAGCAAGATACTTTATCCTGCTTTTTATAATAACAGTAAGGATTTAAAGTCTGTAGTTTTTCTCACTTTAAAAAATAAGCTGAGCCACAGTTTTAACCAGTACTCAGGGGAAAAAGTTTTGAATGGAAGAATAATGTACATAATCAGCAGAGTAATCCTTACATCTGATCTGAAGCAGAAAATTAATTTGTTTTAGGAAAGCTATAAACCTTTCGGAATTGAAGCCCAGGCATGTAGAGTTGAAAGTGTTCTGCTCTGTGAGTAAGTTAATGCATAAGAAAATGAAATAGAAAGAGGTGCCTTGGGATGCATGTGCTTTGCATCTGTGGCATAGAGTCTAGCAGAGGGTTCCCATCAGGGTCAGGGGCTGGAACATATGGGAATAGAGAACTGGGTTGTTCAGTTGCAGGAAGAGAAGATAAAGGGAGGTCATGCTGCTGTCTTCAGCTACCTTTTGGGAGAAAATAAAGAAAGTGGAGTCAGATTCTTGTGGGTTCATGGTACTAAGCAGAGAAACAACAGATGTGAGTTGGAACATGCGAAATTATCTTTAGACAGAATTTTTAAATTTACTTTTTTTACCACAAGTGTAGTCAAATATCAAAATGGATCCTGAGAAGCTGTGGTATTGTTTATCTTTGGAGATGCTTGAAACTTGACTGGATGAAGCCCTTATGTAGTTAGACCTGCTTTAAGGGGAAGGTTGAGCTAGAGGTTCCTACTAAACTAAATTACTAGTTAGGAAATGAGAGGCAGCTTGGGGAAAGCAGGTAAGAAAGTTCTAGAGGGAAAATAGCAGGGTGAATTGCTGAAATGATGCTGTTGGTTACTTCTGTCTTTCAGGAATGGTGCTTTCTGTCTGGTGTATTGAATGGCTTTGTTCCTTAAACTTCAGGAGGAGTTTGCCCTTAAGGCTGTGTCCCTGTTGCTGGTGGGCAGTGCACTCTGAGCAGGGTTAATGGAATGCTCTGTCTCTGAGGTGCTCAGCCCCTCGGCCACCCCTCTGTCACTGCTCCTCCCCTCTTCCCATTGGAAGAGGTATTTTTCATTAAGATGAAAGAGATGAGATACACTAAAATTAGTATCAGAGTTATTAGAGACATTAAGATATTACTAATGAGTTCTAATTTAATCTCAGCACTCAGGCATGTATAGCACTGAAACCTTTTATTAGGTTTCTATAATTGTGTTAAAAGTGATACCCTAAGGCTAGTACTGGAGCGAGTGGAATTGCCAGGCTGTGTGCATGACAGGGCTGAGCTGACAGTGCTGTGAGGAGAGCGGGGCTGGCTCTTTGCTGGGCTCTCAGTGCTCTGTGGTTTACATCAGGCTCCTTAACTGTCAGGGGCTTAGTGCTGTTTCTATTTGAGTGCCTTCTGTGTCGTTTTGGCTCTGGACCAACAAATCCCAGTCTTCAGCTCCTGGAGTATTCATCGGGGGAGATAGCTGGGTGGGGAGTCCCAGGAGTGCAGTTCCAGCTGAGCTATCTGTATCCTTAAAGCTTTTTGGAAGAGAAGCAGGTTCCCGTGTGCCTCAGTTCGAAAGGGAATGCCAGGTGCAGCTCTGATAGCCACGGATTGCCTCCTTGCCAGGGCCAGCAGAGTCTGGAGCACCTGGGGTTTCAAACCCCTTTTTGATATAGGTCTGAGCTTTGCACAAACCCATCAAACAAAACTGCAGAGGGCTGCTGTAAGGAGAAATGCTCTGGGTATCAGCAGATGGTAGTACTGCAGATGCCAAGTAACATTTACAGCCCCTCTGCTCAGACACCTATTTGTGTATCATGGAGCTGCTCTGCAGTCAGTACTGCGATTTCACTCGTGCTTTGGTGGTGCCGGCTCAGAGCAGTGGTCCTTCCCTGACCTCCAGTTTCTAGTGACAGGAAAAACATGTTCAGGAGCTGAACTGGATCAGGGAACCCATCCAAGGTAAAATTAGCCTGGCCAAGAAGCTAATTTCAACCTGGGACAGCTTCTCTGGCAGCTGGGAGCAGACGAGCATGCCCAGCCAGTGATTCGTCCACAGCCCTCCTACTGCTGCTTCTGGCAGCCTGCTGGCTTCTGCCAGACCCTTCAGCAGAGTTTGGGGCTTCGCACTAGAGTGGGGAGACTTGTTGTTTCCTATTTTTGAGATCAGACTGAAGTGTGAAACAAATCACCTTCAAAATGGTATCCTGAGTCAGCTCAGTCTGCGACAACTTTATGCTTTTTGCAAATTTATATAAAAACATACTGAATTAAAATATTTTATTTTGGTTTTGACCTTTTTGACATAAATTAGCTGCACTTTCAAGTGAGAGTTGCTATAAACTGGAACCAACAATTTTCAAGTCAAATGAGATGTTTTAGCTAACTCAGTGATTTTATTGTTTTCCCTGGCAAGGTCTGTGGTGGTCTGGGTGAGAAATCCTTTGGAGGAATTATGGCTCTTTGGAGAATCAGGGCTGTTTTCATCCTTGTGTTCCTCCAGTCCTGTTGGTGCTCTGTGGGGAGGGATTGCCAGTGTGCCTCTGGTTTTGGATTTGCTTGCTTAACAGTCTCTTGCTTTTTTTCCCTCCCCTTCTAAAAACAGGTATTTATAAAGCATCAAAAAATACTCATCTGCAGTCTGTAGCAGATCCTTTCTGGCACCTGCAAATCCTGTGGTGTGGAGCAATTATAGACCCTGAATGTCCACTGTAACTATGTGTGATGTAGGTTTCCTTATCAAGGACACTACTAAAAAAGTAAAAACATTCCATAAGTATGAAATTTTTAATCAACTTTCAACTTTTTCTGTAGTTGCAAGGTGAGGGTGATTGCAGTGGCTTAGACTTCTTTTTTCTTTTTTTTTTGTGAGCTTCCTAGGAGCTCAGATTTTTAAAGAAGGTTCCCCTAGTGTCAGAGGCAAATAGGTGATTCCTTGATGCACAACGTGGGTACATATTGGATCCTAATTTGAGACATGGTTATCACTCACATGTTCAAGTTTTGATACCCTTAGCACAAGGTGTTTAGTGGAAATGTTGCCCCCTTGATGGTGCATCTTCATGATCACCATTCTGTTGTGCTCCTGACTGTGTTTTGGTAATTTTTGTGCCCAATGCTCTTAGCAGTGTAAAATAACTTATCAGCTGATAATGTAATGTTATTCACATATAGATGAAACAGTCATTAATTTGTGTCCTTCTGACAACAGCTGAGTTTCACATTGTCATTCCTTGTATTTTTTTTTTTTTTGTTTGTTTCAAAATTTAAAAAGTGGTTTTTCTGACATTAAGAAACATTATGGTGTAAGTTCAAAGGTTTTCTAATTATTGTGTTTTTCTTGTTTGCTTTAAGAGTCAGATTTACAGATCTGTCAACACAGGGCACCAACATGTTGCACCAAAAAAATGGAAGAAAGCTACCAGGCAGCTGTTCGAAGGGAGAGGACTCAGAGTATCCAGGCACTGAACTTTGAGCTGAAGTACATGATTGTTGGTCACATCACAGCTTTTCAAGGTATGAACTTTTCAGTAGTTTCTAACAGTATCCTCTGCAATTCAAAGGAAAGCTCTTATCTTTATTTTTCATTCTTCTTGCATTGTGTGTTGTCCCTGCCTTATGGTTTATTTCCCAGTTCTTTGATAATTGTGCTTTTGGATAAAGGTGATGGAACTTAATCTTGACTGGTATGTTAAGCATCTTCCTAAATCTAATTAGGAACAGATTTAAGCTGAGACCTTGTTCTGGGGTTGGCATGGATTTTTTTAAGGCATTTTCAAGTGTCTGATGGTCATGCTTTTTCATATTCTCTTGTGTTGCAAAACCATTTACAGGTGTAGAATGTTAAATGGAGATGCATTTGTTTGTTGATGCTGAAGAGTAAGCGCTTTAACTGATAAGTTAAATGACAACACAGCTTTTGCTTCCTGTCAAAATCCAAAAGTACCTTGCTCTAAGAGGCACATATAAGACTATTTTAGGTCCTTCAAACAGGTGGTTATTGCACTATTACAAGGAGGAACGTGCTTGGGTGGAACTGTGCACTGTAGTGTTGAGCACTGGAGACTTTTCTGTAAAAGGGCATTTAAACATAGGCTGTGAACTTTAAACATATGAGAGTTGAGTGATTCAATCAGTCAATGAGTGCTGAATCCAGCTTACTGACTTCTGTGGACCTAATTATGTGCTTAATTTTAACTTGCTGCTTTGCTGTGTTGAGTGCTGAGCACCCTCATGGAATGGTTCTGAAATTAAGTCAGTAGTTATTAAAATACCGAGTATTGAGGTCTGAATGATTAAGGCTATTGTTAGAAGGCAGGTTTTATCAAGTAGTAGCTTTTTTTGTCTAGTTTCTCCCATTTGACTGAAAATACTAAAAATAAAAGATGTGACTGACAGTTAATGAGAGACAGCATATTATCTTAAATTGACAATAAGTGATGGTGGAAGTCTGCAATTACATGAAGGGGCAAGATAAAAATTTCTTCTGCTTTTGGATTTTTATATCTCTTTTCTTTTTTTACCCATGAGTGAGAAATCACATTTTGGTTTATTTTACAGCTGATTTTTGAAAATGTTTGATATCCCCCCATCATTAAAAAATTGGCTTGGAGGGCACTTCAGAGGAGCACTATAGTGAAAGGGTGGCTGTTGGCATTGTTAAATGCTGGTTATTCATTCAAGCTATCTTTCAGTATTATGATGGAATAAAGGTAAGGTCAGAATAGATTAACCTACCAGCCCCTTTAGGTCAAGCCAGAGGCTTTATTGTCCATTGCTGATGAAGCCTTTTGATGGAATGAAAGCGGTAGTTAGACATTTCACACAGTTTAAATTTACAAGCATCTTCTGGAAGTCGGTAAATAGGTTGTTTGTTGTGACTTGCTGTGGCTGGCCTTCTGTCTGCATTAGGTGGGAACACTTGAAAAATGTAACTTTGCTCTCTTGCATTGGGAGCTGCTTCTGTTCTTTGGTTTTGTCCCAGGTGACAGTGAAAAGCCTCTTGCTTTATCTTGTGCTGGATAAACATTCTGTTGCTAAGAGTGGTACTGTGTGAGACATTTACTGAGAGAGAAGGTCTTTGCATTGAATTAACTCTGTCCTTTTGGTCTGTTTTCACTTGTTGCTGTTCTGAATGATAAAGTGAGTGTGTCAACAGAACATTTTACAGTCTGAGAAAAGGAAACCCTGATTTTAGAAGCTTTTCAGATGCCTTTTAGATTTCATGTTTCTTGCAGCAGTGAGAATTGACTCAGACTTACTGAAAAATAGCACTTTATACATTTGTATGGAGTAGTGTTTACTTGGACAATTTTCATGTGCAATTTACTTCTACAGATACACATTTTTAGTACTGTTAGTGTAGTCAAAGCAAAGCAGTAGTTAGCCTTGCTGCCTGCTGCTGAGGAAAAGAAGTCTTAACTGCTTTTTATGCACTTAAAGCAGACAATACTGTTAATATTATACTAATACTGATGAAATAATTCTCAAGATTACTGTGGTGTAAAAAATGGATTTTCAGTAGTTCATGTCTGAGAACATAGTGGTGGGAGTTAAATTACATTGAGAAAAAGAGATCAACTTTTTTGGAACGGGGGAGACCCAGAGAGAATGGGTGTTTTTAAGTTCTCCTTATATTCTTCCAAAGGAGTCAGAAGGCAGTTCTGAGGACAATTAAGTGCCACAAGTATTAATAAGAAGGAACATTCTTATGTGAGTAGAAGTTTTGATATGAGTTTGGTTAAATATTCCCTCAACACTGCCTTGGCACTGCAGTTGGCTGTGGACATTTTGGACTTGAAGAGATACTGTTTTGGGTTTTCTTCTTGAAATTAAAAATATTATTTAAGTAGCTTTGCCCACAGCTGAAATAAGACAATTTGCACAGGTGCTGGGTTTATTTGTGCAAAATAATTAGTCTGTAAGACCTGATTAAATATATCACAGCTGTGGGTAGACTTGTTATATTTGGGCTAGTGCCCAATCCATATACATGGACAGCTTTAGCACTAAGGTTCAGCCCCACTGTTTTTCTCCATTTAAAGTTTTCAATATTAGCAAGCCAGTCTTTGCTCAAACACTTACTAATTCAAGCTCCTGCATGGATGTGTTTTGTTTGAATGTCTGTCTCAAGTGCTGATAGCACTGATCTGAGTAGGAATAGGCCCACTGACATCAATTGGAGGCTGTAAAATGCCCTCACCATGAGTAATAGGACAGGAGGAAGGGAGAGAGAGACAGGAATGAAAGGGCCAGCTGGCTGCTTGGGAGGCACATCATCAGAATCAGCTCCTGCAAAATCATACAGTGACACAAAATCTTCTGGGTGTTTGACACATTGAGTGTAACCAGGCCCCTGTGGGAGGGTTTCATGGAAAGTGGATGAATTCACTTTCTCCTAATGTTCTGGTCCATGGTGTACCCTCAAAGTCATAACCATGGTTTCAGTCCCTCGACAGATGCGTGACTGCTTCAAATGGAGTCACAGGCAGGGAGGAGTAAGATGAGTAAGTGATGCAGGCTGTAATAGGAGCAGTGTAATGGAGGAGAATGTGCCTGTTGTAACGATCCTCCCCGTCAGCCTCTGGCTCCCCACAGCTGGCTTTGTTTTGGATGCATTTTGGAGCAGGTCACTTTGTCCCATCCAAAGATGTGCCTGTCTTTGTCATTGCTCCTGTGGCTGCAGGGTGAAATGCCCAACAGAACTATTTAAATGAGTGATGAAATACGACATCTTTCATTCTGTATCTTGCTTTCCCCTTTGATAACCCGAAGATTCTCCTTTGAACGTACTATTTTCTTTGTTCCTGTGGTTTTTTTAGGTTTGCATGTAAACAAATGTATTGTTTTAGGTGGATGTCTCTGTGGTGATGATGCATGTTACTTGGCAGAGTCATCCACCTCTGCCCCAATTTCCTCATGCAGTCCCTGCATTCCTTGGGGACACTTCCAAGTAAGGCAACTGCTTCATTGTTAGTGGATTAGGAGTGGTGTGGGTGTGCAGGCTGAAAGCTGCTGTCAGAAGAGGTATCAATAGTCTGACAGGAAAGCTTTTTTGTTGTCAGACAGCAGAGAGAACCTGGCCTCCCTTTTCTGTGTCTTTTATGGAGTGCTAACAGGTGCCACATAAGGACTCACAGACAGCTTGGCTCTGCTCCTGTCATCTTATGCTGAGGCTAATTTGAGGTAATGAGAATCCAAACACTGATAATTTATTTGTTCTGCCGATGGTGTCTGCAGAGAGACAGAACAAGATACTTTTAAACCTACATCAATTTTCAGTCACCAAATTAGCAGCTATCAGAGATATGGTGAAAAACTTCAAGCTCAGCAGTTTAAAAAAAATACTGTTCTCTGCACTTGTTTTTACAGCAGGCAATAGGAATTGTTCACTGGGCCTCTGAAGAGAAAGCTTCCGTGAATGAAAGCATGTTGGTCATAAAGCACTAATTTGTCTTGTTTTTCTGAAATAACATTTATTTGACCTTGAGGGTCAGATGCTGGGACCAGGTTCTCCCACCTATAGGAGGGAAGATGAGCTTTGTAGCACTGTTCCTCTCACCCCTAACCCAAGGGGTTTGGCGAAGCCGTGCTTCCCTTCTGCTTTATAAGGAATGGAAAGATGCAAGTTGGGAAAGCACCTTGCTGCAATTTCTAATAGCTGCAGTTGCCCTGCCGTTGCAGTGCATGCACACTGGTTTGCCCTGTTGCCATCTGATCCAAGCAGGCAGCTGGGATGGACATGAATCATATGAGAGAAAAAGGGGAAGGTTGTTGTAGCAGGCATGGAGGCCAGGATGTCTGGTTGTTCAGTAAAATGCCTGAAAGTTAATGGTTAGTTGATCCATAAAGTCCTTAAGCACAAAGGTTTTCCTCTGAAAGCCTCTGTGGGGAATGGGAATGACTGGATGATTTTAGGGGGTCTTGGGATGGATAACATTACTGGGCCCACTAATTAACTGACCTGAGCTTTCCCAGAAATGAATAATATACTATGCTGCACTCAGAGCTATATGGAGTCAAAATCATTTTCCATTTTCATTTGGCTCAGTTGCAGTGTTGCTGATACTCATTTTTACTGAATTTAGGAATATCAGCTTGAAAATAGGGGTGTCTGGTTAATGGTGTTGAAGTGCAATGACATTTACCAAACAAAGACTTGGCTGTAGAAGTGCACTTTGGTTTGAAGTAAATTACTACATGAAGTGTAGCCACAATGCTGGAGATGGATGCAGTCCAAAATCAATGAGCTATTTAAAAAAAAAGCCAACCATCACCAGCAGAAACCTGCCAAAGCTCACCACCAGTGCTTCTGGTTCCTGTTAATTACTGCTGGATTATAGAAATGGAGAAGTGTTGTTTTTTAAATATGTTTTTGTAGTCCTGTACTGCTTGGTCATTTACTCAGACAAATTGTTACCCACCCCTTTCCACTTGTATAACCCTGCTAAGCAGAGTTTTGTACTCTGCTGACCTTTGAGCTGAAAGTTGGCCAGGATGCAGAATTTGGTTTTGGCTCTAGACAAAAATTATTTCCTACAGAGAGAGAGGCTCTGCTACAGTATTTCTGTATATTGTTCCAGAGCGCCAATGGGTCTGTGTTCTCCAGCAGGAGTGAGAGCTGGGCTTATGGATGGAGTCCAAGGCTGGAATATCCCTTCTTAGCTGTGACCTGCCTGCTGGTGGAGCACTGCTGGCTGTGTTTGTGGCTGTAGGTGCAAGCAGCCTGTCTTCATCCCTGTGACAAAGCCAGCCTTACCTTGGCTGCTGGTCCTTGTTGAAATGGAAATGGAAACACAGCACTTTACAGGATACTCTATGGGCTTCAAGCACTTCTGCAAGGTACTTTGGTGTGGGTGCGTTGGTGCTGCAGATAGATAAAGTGAGGAACAGGGAAATGTTTCCTAAAGTGGCACATCATACCATAGGATCCCTCTAAAAACAGCATTTGTGATTTCTAGAGACCTTGAAGGGGAAGGAATTTTGTTTTATTGCAGTCTCCTGAGGTGTTTGATGCAGGAGTGAGAGATGCTCCTTTTGTCCTTCCTTGGTCCTGGCACAGTTGGGCTACTTTGCCCTAAGTGAGGACCAGGTCAGTGTTCCAGAGCAGGTGCAGTATGGGGAAGGGATGGTCTTCATCAGCTCTTCAGGGGTAAGATTCCTTTGCACTTAGTTGCTGCATGAAGTTGGTAAATTCAGTGAGCTTAGTGTGCCACCGCTTTGGAGGAAGCAGTTCCCCTCACTTGACATCCACTGTAAAACAGTTTATGTTGGATGGAGGCAATGGGAGATGAAAAACTGTAAGGTAGGAGAGGCAGAGTCCATTAGGAATAAATGTCCTGTATAACCAGGAAGCTTAGGTGCCATGGTGGGGAAGCATTACCCCTGTGGGAGAGATGGTCTTCTGGTTCTGCCATCCAGGTTTTATCCCCACTATTGCCATGTATTTCCATTGCTGCACACAGGACTGTCAGATCAGCTGATACTCCAGGGCCACTTCACACAGTCATGGGCAGTAAACGAACAGGGAAATTTATCAGAAATACCAACATGTTTCCCTCTTACCCTGGAGACTGATAATTCCAGAGCTTTCCAAGTCGCGGCCAAGATGCACCCATTATCCAATGGTGTAATTATCCATTGTTGGGCTCACTGTCTCTTAATTCCTCTTTCCCCAGGTTATCTTTTGGCTACCACAACAAAACTGGCAATGTTGACTATGTGCTGATGGCAGTTTAATTATTCTTTAGGTTTCCTGCTGTAAACGTGCTGCCTACTTGTTCCATTGTGTCAATCGATGCTGAAATTTTGCAATTACAAATATATTATTGCCTCTATACGTTTTTTGTCTTCTATTTGGCATGAATTATTTTAGAGGCCAGGGCTTTGCTAAGACTTCAGACTTTGTCTGCATGTGGGATGATCGAAAAGGGTGTTAAATTCTTTCCTCTAATTGTCCTTTTCTCAGGAAAATAAAAAGTTTGCAATGTGCTGTTCCCTAATGCTCTCACCTTTTGTCTTCTGAATGTGCAAAATTAAAAGAAAACCTTGGTGGTCGGCCAGGGACTGTGAGTAAATATTAACATTACCTTACGAATGGAGATTATTGAACTTACTGTGCAGCCTGTGTGTTCTGTCTCTAAACATTTTGAATGGAGTGAGGTGTTTTATTTTTTTGGCTGAAAGACTACCTGTGATGCTTTGGAATAATACCTTTTCTGAAGTTGTGTGTACACTTTTGTCAAGATTCTAGATTCAGATTGATGCTTTCTTGCTGTACATTAAAAAAGAATATGTTTCTTACTTCGTGTCTTGTGTTGTTCCATTGTTCATGGGAATTGGAATCAGTATGATCTGCTATCCACTAATAATTTAAGAAATTTGCTTTGTTTCTGTGAGCATACAAGTTGAAAATTAAATGTGGAAAAACCCCAAATAATCTCTCACCTTTAAAATTTTTCTGTAGTGTATATTAAATGTAAAATGAGCTTGTGCAGAAGTCCATTCCAGCCTCTCATGTCCTCTGAGACTGTGTGCCTCTAGATTTTTCCCACACTGTTTCATCTCCCCTAGGATACATTACAAAAAGCAAGTGTCTTTTTTTTTTTTTTTTAATGCTTTTCACTGTTTTTACAAAGTTATTTAAATCTTCCTGAAAAGATATTTTCCCTAATCAAACCACTGATCCTATTCTTTGTTTCCTTGATAGTGCTCCCCTCCTGCATCTCAAATATGCCTTTCATCCTGTATTTTCCAATGTATGCTGCTGGTCACCTGTGATGTGTGATCTAAATGTCAGGTACTGTCACAGGCCAGTAATTTCAGCCTTTTCTCTCACTATAAAAATTCAGATGGGTACAGTTTTGGCTTTTTCTATGCTCCCTTTCATGTTAGAGACATGTGAGCTGTAAAGATACTCTGTGCCTTCACTGTCTTCCTTTAAATGCCATTCTTAAAACTGTCCCTAAGGTCATGATAAACCAAATACTTGTGAAAGGCCAACCCAAAATATGATGAATCTGTTGCCTCTTGCATTGTCCAGGTTTCTCATGCTCTTGCCCCTTTCTGTCCTTCCTGCCCCTGTGTATCTGTTGTCTGCCTTGCCTTTTACTGGCAAGGATTTATCCTGGATCTGTATGTCACCTGTGATCCTGATGTTTTATTTATTAACTCCTGTAGTAATGTAAATAACTGTTGATCTTGGTAATTGCTGTGTGTTTCTGATTGCATTAATTTATCCCTTGAGTGCTTCTTGTCATTTGGGCAGCTTGTTAGGAAGAAGAAATTGCAAGTCTTTAAAAGAACGCAGGTAAAATCAGAGAAATAATGGAGGAAATAAGAAAATTCTGATGACTTTATGCTTTCAAAATAGCAAAATCAAGTGGAAAAATTAATGAAAATGTAGGAAGGACCCTTAATTCTAGCCATGGAATGGAAATCGCACTCCTGCAAACCATATCTACTAATGATCATGTGCACGTAAGTCTAATTTACAGGATAACTAAAGCTAGTGACTGTATTGTTAATAGTGGATTTCCCCTTAAACATAGGAAAACCTTACATTAAGTCTTACCTGTTGCACTGAAATGACCTTTTAGCCAGTGGCAATCAGCAGTCACACTTGGGAGCCACCAGCACTGTGAGTAGTTCACTGTTCCAAGAGTTTCCTGTGTGTTTTATGCAGGTTTGATTGGTGAAGTGGTGCAGTTCTTTCTGAGGAATGCATATGCAGAACTGTGCTTGTGGATAGCTGGATAATACTGCCAGAAGCTTATAATGGAAATCATTATATACTTATCAGTATTGAAGTTTTTGGCTGGTAATTGGAATTGCAATGCTTTCACTGCTAAGTAAAAGTGCTGTGTTGTTTAGATATCTTTGTAACATTCAATTTATTAAATACAGATTTTACAGAACTGTTTGGCCTGAGGCTTTGGAAGGACAGGATAATTCCATGTGAAGTGGTGAGAGAAATAAACATTAAATACTTTTAAAAGGAAACAGCAAATTATCTAGATAAGATATCATCCATTTAGCCTTGATAACCATCATGTAAACTTGCTTCCTGAGCTTGTCTGGCTGTGGCTGCTATTTGATGCCTAGAATGTCAGCAATTTGGGGCAGGGACAGTCTCTTCATCATCTATTTATAACTGTTCAGGCAATGTGGGTAGGGCATATTGGTGCTACAGCAAGAAAGCTAATGAACACACACACACATATATATCATGTGATGATGTTTGGTTATCTTCTATCCCTGTTCATATTTCACCTGTTGGTGTTTGTATTTATCTTTTTCTTCCTTTCATTCTTCCCAGTGCCTTGTCTGGCTGTTGACCATATTTCCAGAGTAGAAAAGTATGGTGGAACTGCAGCCCAATAAATTAACGATATGTTAGTTGAGATAGAAAACACAAAGATACCTGGAGAGAAAGTGTTCATTCATTTGAAAAAAAAAAAGACCAAAAAACCTGCAAAACCAAAGTTCTTTGAAACTAAGTTCATTGAGCAAATGAATCTGAGGGCTTGGCTATGTAATATCTCCTTTAATATCCCTTCTGCTGGAGCTACACTCTTAATTCACAACCATGTTGTGAAAGTTCTATCGTCCCCTTCCTGTGGACTAGAAGGTGGGTGGTTTTCTCCCTTTATTTCCCTTTTGTTCTCACATGGAGTTTCCATCAGGCATCATTACTGCTCAGTCTGATTTCATCAAGTCCCTCAACCCAGTGATTCTGCTGCTGGCTGTGGGAGTGCTTCAGGAAATCTTCTGAAACCAAACTGTTCTCCGTGCAATCGAGGCCAAGTTCTTGTTTGCCAAAGTCAGTCTGACATTCTGTGGAAATGGTGAAGACCTGAGAAACATGTTCTGAAAAATTTTTGAATAGGAGTGTAAGTGTATGAAGATCCTGCGCAAACCATTTTTGGAATAAAAAGACCACTGACTAGTGGTATTTTGGGGTCATTTCAATGATAATTCACCTTTTTATTACACATCCTTTTCTCCCAAAAATGATCAGTTGTTTAAAATTCCTTTCATTGTTTTATTAGTCCTTTTCTTGTGAATTTGAAAACAGGAGAGGTATTCTTTTAGGCCATTTCTGGGTCCAAAATTGTAGATGTTTTTAGAGGAAGAGTGTTGGTACTGCAATATTGAAAATGTTGGGCAGCTCAGTAAAAAGAGGAGAAAAATGTGTGTAGATAACTTAGTGCAAAAGGACTGATTTACAGGAAGTTCTTTATTTTCACCGTTGCATTATCAGACTTAAAAAGAAAATGACTGAGACTGCAAGGTTAAGAGAGCAGAATCTCAAAGCAAATATGTTCAGGGGGAAACAGAAAATAGAAATAGATTCCAGCCTCAGCTCTGTGCCCCAGCGATGGTGGCATTTCAGTTTTCAGTGTGCTGACTGTACACTCAGTGGATGAATATTGTACTCAGAAAATTAATTTTTTTTTTTAGATTTATAGATATACGCTGCCATTGGGATTTTTTTTGCCTTGTTTTAGAAGGCAAACGTAGAATGACTTAGGTTATTTTCATTTGTTTTAGCCAAATTAATGAATCTGTTGTGCAGATGTATTCTGTTTTTCCTTTTAGAGCAGTTTGAAGATATGCATTTTAGTAATGCTGTGTAATGTAATGCATTATTGATCTAAACTGTTGTGTGTTTAGTTGTAAAAGAAAAAAAAAGGATAAAGTTTTCTTTTCACCCAGTTATTAACAGGAAATGACTTGATGTTGTTGTGTGGTATTTCATTTATGGGCTGGGGCTGCATATAAATCCCTAAGTCATTGTGGCAGTCCCAAAAGATCTCAGTCTCTGTTAACACAAGATGCAGGACTGTAGACAGATGAAGGGTGGTGTGTAAAAGCAACAGCATCATGTTATTCAGTGTGAGAGAGAGCACTTGGAGTTATGTTGGGCTTTTTAGATTAGATTTCAGAATATGCGTTTGATCTTAGTTCATAATGATACTGTGGAGTGTCATGGCCTCCCTGGTCACCCATCAGCTGAGAGCACTGGGGTTGGCAGGCTTGGAGGATACTTTGGTTTAAAAAGAGGTGTACTTGCTTTTAAATGAGCTTATTCATGTGTTTACTTTCTTCCCTACATACTCCCAAAACTTTCCCTCAGTCTTAAAAGCCTGTTTACAACAACGAAAGGGTGTTTTTCGTCAGATGTGAGAGGATCCAACAGGTTCTCCTGCCGAAAAAATCTTCATCTGCTCCAAATCTTTTAGTCACCCATCAGCTGAGAGCACTGGGGTTGGCAGGCTTGGAGGATACTTTGGTTTAAAAAGAGGTGTACTTGCTTTTAAATGAGCTTATTCATGTGTTTACTTTCTTCTCTACATACTCCCAAAACTTTCCCTCAGTCTTAAAAGCCTGTTTACAACAACGAAAGGGTGTTTTTCGTCAGATGTGGGAGGATCCAACAGGTTCTCCTGCCGAAAAAATCTTCATCTGCTCCAAATCTTTTAGTCGGGAAGGAAAGGCTTGAGTTGGCTCTCTTCATTTTCCTGCATTAAGACTTTTGTCTTTGATGTACCATGCTAAAATTAGAATCTCTGCATATGTGTACATTTGGAATGTAAGTATTGATGCAAACCTTCATGGATTCTTAATTGAAAGAAGAGCTTTACCATTTGTTAGACTTTTTGCCATGACTATTTTGCAGTTGTGTAACTTTTTTTCTGATTTGTGCTATCAAATGCTTGTGAGAGCTTTCTTTAGCCTTTTTTAGATTGCTGTGGGAAACAGGTATGCCTGTAGGGCATATAATCGTTTCTTTACCCTTTCTATTACTGTTTTTGTTGGATTTCATGGCATTCATTGTAAACAGAAGGCTGTGGACAGGAATAGTGGCTTTTCATAACAGTAAATTGTATGTCTCTGCTACCAGGATTTTAGAGATGCATATGTAGAAACATGGAACTTTCATATCTCCTTTTCCCTCTTTTAGTTGTGTTCTGAGAAGGCTTCTTTGTAGTATCTGCATCTTCCATACATGACTGGGGATTTCTGGAATGCTTGAGAAGCCCTGTGCACCACTGGCACTTCGTGTAGAAGTCCCTGCTCTGAGAGCCACTTGTCATTCCTTCTCTCCATGAGCAGGCTTAGCTTGCCCTGGCCCAGCTGAGTCCTGTTTGACCCTGGATGCACAGACCAGATCTCATACAGCTTGGTATGCAATCATTTTGGGGTGGATAAAATAGCACACTGAAAAATACAGCTGACAAGCAGATAGAAACCAGTTATCTAAGCTAGCATTTCTTTTCTACATGCATTTAATCACTTCCTCATGTGTTACATCCTCCTTTTTTCCTCTTAGTAGTTTTGGGCCAGGTGGTTGTATGAAAGTCATAACAGAAAATGTGGTCTAGTATCTCTGGAAAACCTTCTTTCTGTTTCTACCCAAGCAGATTGCTCTAAGGAAGAGTTCTGGCATGTGGCAAAGAGCTGATTTCTTTTTTTTTTTTTCCCTGTGGACTAGAAGCCAAAAATCAGGGCTATTTCTGCATCTGACTCCGCTGGAAATGATCCAGATGCCAGTCATATAGGTGCAATTAACATTAAATGTGAGAAACTTTAATGTTTCAAAAGCACAGAAATGCTCTTACAAACTGGTAAATCTGAGGCACATCTTTTTGCATGGTGAATGGGGTGAAAAGAGGCTATTGGGGTTGGCAGGGCTCACCTCCTGTGGCACATTGCACCCTTCCTTCTTCACTAAACTCAGAAAAGGAGCACATGGCAGTTGTAAACATGAAGGATAAAATGTTGGAACGCTGCAGACAAAATAATGGCATACAGAATGGTGAGTAGGTCTAAATGTACGAATATAAGGAATAGCTTTCATTTTTTTAACCCTTTAAACTTTACACTCCAGAAATACTAACTTCTTCAAGTATAGGCAGCTGGAAACAAATGGTCAGAAAATGTGGAAGCCACCAAATTTATTGCCAAAAAATTTTAAGTTTTGGGGGCACTAGCAAATGAATGGGAAATTAAAGAAACAGCAGACCACCTGCAGGAAGGTGAATCCTTTTAACCCAGACTGCTTTTCTGTTGATTTCTTTGATTAGTTACGAATATGTCAATCTTCATGTATGTAACTAATTTCAGTATCGTTGGGAATAATGAAAGTGTGTATCTGTGCAATGGAAGTAAAGTGAATGTCAGTGATTCAGAAGTGTTTCCTTGAGAAGTTCTTAGTGAAACCACTGCTGTCCTGGAGTCACTGTAAGGATTTATGTACCACTAAGGTGAGAGTTTTCAGGCATGCAGGTTCTGTCCCTGAGTATGAAGCTACTGAACAGTGCTGGCAGATATTATTAGGTGGATATAGTGCCCAGTGAGTGATGAAGTAGCTCTTACCAAGATGAATATTGTTTTTTACTTGAAAACACAGGAATGAGGTCTTCTCTGATTTAAATTTATATAGTCTTTACAAAACAGAATAAAGCTTTCACCTTGGCTTTGGGCCAAAAGGAGTTAAAAACCCGGATAATCTTTGCACTGATTTAATTGAGCTTGGGCTCTGGCTCCAAGGATAGAATGAAACCAAAGCTTTTCAATTATGATGCCAAAGAAAGGGAAGGCTTCTGTTTCCCCAGTGAAGATTACTTTATTGGGATGTGCCATGGAATATATTGTTAAGTGGCAAATGAGTGAACCACAATGGGTACGAGCCAGCTTGAACTCATTACTGAAAAACCTCCTCCTGGCAACCTGCAAAAATGGATTCCTGAGAGAAGGATCATTCACTGAGTCCTGCTGGGGGACAGGAGAAAGTCAGGAAGTGCCAAAAAACCATATGAGAGATAAAAAATGTTTAGTACTGATATATACATATGCAAAGAGAGGCAGGCACATGCTCTTTTTTTTTTGGATTTAATAATACAATTTATGGAGATTTAGTCCAGCAGAGGAAGTAAATGCATAAAGAACCAAAACCCACTCTAGTTAATTTTTGTTGAAAACAAAATTATTCTTATGACCTCCTAATGTTTTAACTTAGATGCTAAATATAGCAGCAGAAATACTCTTTCACCACCACCCTCCAGATTCTAAGACTAGTTATCAGACATACCTACCTTACTCTTGCTGTTTCTGTATCTGGTGGCAAAATTTGGAAAAGATGGAGGAAGAGGACCAGTGCTTTGATGTTCAAATATGCAGAGTAACTTCTGCAAACGGTGTGAAAGAAGGTGAGATATTTTGCTTTGCTAGCTATGTTAATATAATGGGGAAGCAAATGGACTATTTTTTGGTCTGAGACCTTTAGAGTTCTGTGACTAAAGAATTTCTATGTCCAGAAATATCGATTTATCTAATAACAGATGCCATCCTTCCCTATTAACCGTTCATATTCCAATATCCTCAGTCTGCCTTCCTTACAGCAAAGCTATTCCTGTTCAATACCAAATCAACTTGGAGGCATTTGTGGCTGTTGTGCAGTAACTCACCTGACACCCAACTCACCCAGCCCAGGCAGACCCTTAGTTTGGTTCCTTCAGCAGATGAGTTTGGAGCTGTGGGCATTGCTTTAAAGGGGAAGCAAAGTCAGTTTATTTCATTCTGTCCTGCTGGTAGGGAGCTCTTGGGTGTGTGGGTGGTGAGGGTCAGTCATTCTCTTTCTTGCAGACCATAACCGTGTGCAAGTGAGATTTGATAGCATGAGCTGCCATTTCTTCTGAGTGTGCAATTAACCTCAGAGTGGAGGAAAGTTTTTTAATGAGTCAGGTACACTTCAGCTGGAGAACAGGAAGTGTAATTTCAGTAGTTTAAATCAGAATTTGTTGTAATTTTTTGCTTTGTAATCTAGTCATTTTCTAATGGGATAGGAGGTTTGTCGTCTCTTTTTTTTTTCTAAAGTATTCACCAAACTTCCTCCGTCCCTCTTTTTTTCCAAAGTATGTTCATGAGGTTTGAGCAGCTAGACTAGCTTCAGCAATGATTTTACTGTTGCAGAAAGGAGTAGCCAAGAATTCAAGGACAAATAAGACATGTAGAAAAAGCTATATAAAAAGAAATACATACCTGCATATCTACCCACTGTAGGGTTAGAAATAATGTGCTGATGAATAGCAAAGATAAAATAAGGCTGGGGATGGTACAGCTTCAAGGAAAATGCAAAGAACTAATGAAGGTTTCAGAGATTTTTAAGTTATCTGTCTGTATCTGAAAACTGATTCTCCTCATGGCTACTTGCAAGTGGAGTAACTTGAGCGAAGGCTTTTGAGTTACACCAGGTATAACTGGTGTAAATTACAGCAGCATGAGACCCATGGTGATTTATCTTGTGATGGCAGAGGCAAATCTTATCTGAAGATTCCTGGTTCTGTAGAGGATGAAACGTTCATTTTCCTGTCATCGCTCAAGGCAATAGATAGTTTTATCTAATTTTATAATCTGTCTGAACAGAGCAGTTTTGAGGCTATAAACATTATTTAAGAATGTGCTTTCTTGTATTTCTGAAACCACCATCAAGGTCTTTTCCTCAAGCAGACATCTCTTCTATAGGCCTGCTTTTGATCTTATTTTATGACTGATGGGCTTTATAGCAAGTTTTAGTGAGGTTTTTATTTCAAGATCAATAAAACAGAAATACTAAAAGCAAAATGCAGGCTTCCAGCCCACCCATTCTTCCCATCACACACTGTGACACACCTTTTGGGACTGCTGTCATATGAAGTGCCACCAGAACATGTGCTGGGTTTGGTGGTGCAGCACAAGGCCCTGTTTAAGCAGGGCTCAGAATGGAGCTGTTCTGGCCTTTGCAGGTTGCTTAAAAATCTCTCTAGTAAGGTTACAGGCCTGGCAGGATGGAGGCACAGTCAAATGAGAATACACCAATCTGCATTGATTAAAGTAACAAAACCAGGCATGTCATCCAATACCTCCAAGTTCTGAGGACTTAGGGTACACTTGAAGTGGATAAGGCTGCTCGATAAGAAGAGGATTAGGGCAGCAGTTCCCTCTGTTAGTGTGGTATCCAAGTGCTTTCCCTGTGTGAAGTGCTGGGGAACAGCCCCACACGGCTGCCCTCAGGCCTGAGCAGAGGCTGCTCACAGACAGCACTGTCTTTCGATGTCCATTTTTGAGAGAAGAGAATGGATGTGCTCTTGCTGCATTGCCATCACTGCCTGCTTGTCCAGACCAAAGATCATGATATAAACCCAAGAGGAGTTTCTGAAGACAATCCCTCTGTCCTGGCAGAGATGTCTGCACTGGCACAACCCCGGATGGTATCTCAGAAGACTTGAAGCTCTTCCAGAGTGTTAAAACAACATTGCTTCCTTGGAGGCAGCTGCATGATTGCAACTACTGCCTGTTGACTCCTGATTGTACAGGCTCCTTTTCTTTAGTGAATATCTGTGGTTTTATTTTATGTAGAAGAGCAGCCACTCTAAAGCCAGCTGTGCTCTAGCACAGTCAGTTGTCATGTTTTGTTTTCATGCTTCATGCAGTGCTGCCCAGGCACATGCCATGAGTGGGGAATGGGTTTGGTTGGCCACCCCCTCCCTGTGGTGTCTCTCCTCACAGCCACGTTCGGCTTTCAGTCTCCTGAGAGCATTTCCAGTAGGTGTCCAGCTTTCTGCGTGACCCTTTCAGGTGTCATCACAGCTGGAGTGATACTGGGCTGGGCTCAGCATCTGCAGGGGCACAATGTTCCACTCAGTGTCTGCAGCAGATCAGCTTAAGGTGCATGGGGACTTGCAGTTTAGGGAGGATGTGCTGCACAGTACAGCTTGTCTGAAAAATAATCTGAACACTCAATATTGTGTTGTCCTGTCAAATAAGTTTCTTGATGCCTCAGGACAACTCCTCATTCTCATCTCCCTTCCACAGCCATTCGTTGTGACTCACTGACTGCACAAGTCAGGGTCAGCCCTGGATTCATGTGCTTAAAGACAGACAGACACATGGTTAGGTTCTTTATTGGCTAGGGACCAAAGAACTCAGCATTCTGTAGATCAAGCATTTTGATTTTGTACAAGTTTTATTGGTCTGCCAGGATATGAGTTTCAACAGCCTGAAGGCTCTTGAGTGAAGTAACTCAAGTCTATTTGCACGCTAACCTTTGAATTTCTCAGATTCATATGCGTGATAATTTGTTTAAATAAAAAATTGGATATAAAAATGGAATTAAACCTTTATGATGACCTTTCAAGCAATTTGGACACATTCTCGTCTTGGCTTGCTATTTAAAACTGATGCAGTTGTTGATCCATGATGTGGGAAATGAAACTTTATCTGAAACCGCTTTAATATTTGTGTTGAGCTGTAACTGAGAAAAGGCTTTTTCTTGTTAGTATTTGGATGCTATTTCTGGTTTGCTGGTTTTGTTTCCAGTGTGGCTTATAAGCATAAAGAGCTGTGGATGTTTTTATTCATTTATTTTCCAATTTGGACTCCATTTAGATTCTATCTTTTGTTTTATCTCTGGTTATACTCTCCTTGCATGTGGAAGGAGGATCTTGACATTTTAGTTATTTAAAGAGTTTAACTCTTCAATTAAAAAAAAAAATTAATGTATTAAATATTTAAAACTTTGTTGCATATAACATACATATTTTTTATTCCATCTTGTTTTGAGAACCATTTGATGTTGTTGGGTTAAATTGTATTAATTAAAACATGGATCCATATGTGATGTTTAAGAAGTGGCAGTTATAGAGAAGTAGCATGAACATCCTTTGCAGTGGAAAACCGTGTGATAACTTCAGCTGTTTTTTTGGTTTGGTTTTGTATTTTAAGCCTTGTAACACAGAACAGCTCCCAGAATTTATTTCAAAAATGTTCTGAGTTAAGACAGCAGTCAGTCAACATAAAATTATAGAACAAATTGAAATGTATGGGAGGGTCACACCAAACCATTCCCAGAAGAATAAAAATAAAAAAGTGGGAGAATCAATTACATTCTGCTTAAAATCTCTTTTGAGATTTTAAGTAATAACTGACACCAGCAAATCTGAACCCATATAATCTGTTAACTGAAAGGAGTGTACCCTGTCATTTCATTTCAGTTACACAAGGAGATTTCCACATGCAACATCTTTACTCTTAAGGTCTGAGCAATGCCCTTGTGTGATCTGTTAAATAGCTGGAAAAACACACTGTGATATAAGGCACATTAACCTTGTGTAATGTGGACACTATTGCTTATAAATTGAGGAACAGAATTCATCAAAACTCTTTGTGTGTGTCTTTGGCTGGTGCCAGGGAGAATTTAAAAAAAGAAAAAGCCCTCCTATTTTTTTTTTTTATGGAAAATGAAATCTTTTTCAATCAGCATTCTTGAAGTGTAGCATTCCTCTCTAAAAGAACCCATTCAGCACATCGGAGGGGCTCTGGGAGTTCCCTGCTGTCCCTGTGTGGGATTAGAGTGTTTCTATTTACAATTCATCAACTTGATTCAAATCAGAGCCAGACTGAATCTTAACTCTATGAATGTTCTTCAACATCTCTGACTAAACAGATATCTTTTACCCTGGAACAGAACCTGTGTGCTTTGCTAGTACACCTCCAGTCAAAAGACTCTTATTGATAATGTTACAATTCTAGAATAACAGAGCTAAAAATCCCACCTAGATCAGCTTTAGCAGGACTTGCTGTTCATTGCATTTTCAAAGGAAAATGCTGCTGTTGGGGTATCAAAAGACATGTGCCTGATGCCTTGTTAGTAAGAAGACCCGGCTCAGAACAGCAACAAAAATCATATGTCAACATCTGAAACTAACCTTGGATAGCTTCTCATTGTAGGCAGCAGAATCTCCTGGTGAAAAATAATATTTACTAACTTCTTTCCCAATCATATTATTTATTAAATCCATATTGAACATGTTTGCCTGCAGAATAAAACTGTTTTGGCTATATGGCATAACAATGAGCTATTCCAAAAAATTTTTAAGAAAAAGATGAAAAACGAGCTACTTTTAATAAAAGAAGCCAGATGCTGACTTCATGTATTCTGGGTAGAGAAACCCCATGTAAATTCCATGCTTCTTGTTGATTCCCCTTAGTGAAATTATATCTAGTGTTTTGATCCAGTGCAATTTCTAATGCACTAACATCTCTTGGCTCGAGAGGCTCCTTATTCTTTCCCGACCAATAAATCTGTGACTGCTGCACTAGGTTGGTTTTAGTGTTTCTGGCAGTACAGTAACTCATGTTGCCTATTGATGATTTCTTTGGGCTTTTTAGTACCTTCTGACATATTCTCTTCATTCAGTACATCTCCTAATAAAAGAAAGTGATGTCTTTTTTTGGTTTTTATAAATTTTGAAGTGTATTTTTAAATAAAAGTACTTTAACAGTTTAGGTACCAGTGAAAAAGAGACCATAAGCAATAAGATAATTATTACAAAGCTATTAAGTTCCAGAGCTTTAAATACTGGTATTACTTATGTGTGATGTGGCCATGATTTAAATCTGGCAGCAGAGACCTTGTACTGTTCTTGTAGGCTCAGATTCTGCAAACACACAGTGCTCTTGAAGGCAAAATAAAAAGCACACAGGTAAGACCTCAGGAACAGGATTTAGTGACATGTCTGTTCTTATTGTCGTCTACTCCAGTCCCAATTTTCAGTTAAAATCTGTTATCCTCTAAACTGAATAAAGTTATTGGACGACAGTGGACAGAGTCGGGTTTCACATTTTTTTTCTATGGGATGTCTTGAAAAAAAAGGTGACAAGGTCATCTAAGGAATGCTCAGAAAGAAATCTGCTCAGAAATGCTCGGGGGAATGTTTTTAGAGCTTTACCTCTCCCAGGTTTTCTGTGTGCCATGTCAGTGATGTGCATCTTTAGTGTAGGTCTTCCAGGTCAAATTCCATGGTAGTGAAAAATTGAGCTTTCCAGCAGCAGAGGAGTTTTTGGCTGTGTGTTTTCAATTGTGTATGCAGAGGATAGAGTGTCAGGAGTGCAGTTAGAATCACATGGAGCACTCCAGATTTATTGCATTTGCAAGTGGCTGTTCACAGCAACATTATGGGATAGTGCCTTTTGGGACAGAGGAAGGATTGCATGACACTTTTGAGTCTGCAGGGAAAGAGGAGAACATCCCAAATCTCCCTAGTGAAGCTTTGGATAAAATAGATGAAATTATGTTTCTGGAGGCAAGCAGTCAGTGGTGGGTGAGATCTTTTAGAAGAGGAAAAAGTTGCTGAGCAAAGAGGGGCTTGGACTATGAGGGAATTGAGGGCATTGCAGTTTGTAGAAGACGAGAAGGATTTTTCTGCTGCACATATAGAGGATTGTGGAGGGGAAAAGAAAGACTAGAAGGATTCAGTGTGTTAATGATGTCCCTGAAGAGGAAATCAGCAGTAATCCCACTCTCCTCATTCAGGAACTTCTTACTCAAGAGTCAGAGCTTCCTGACAAGGAGATTTTGGAGGGAAGGTGCTGACTTCTGAATCTTGGGCTATTGATAGGAGTCTACATGATTTAGGCTTTTCTCTTTTAATAGGTGTAGCTTAAGTAGTAGCCCGGTGAATACTCCGCCTCGATTTCAAATGACATAATTTAATTTTATCCTTAAAAGATAATTCTGAGGAAGTGGAGGAGAGAATATTGTAAGGAGCTTGTTTGGGACCAGCAGTGCAGTGCAGCCTAGAGGTAACAGACAAGCTAATCCATCGAGGCCAAGATGCCCTGAGCGAAACCAGGGTTTTCTAATGAATCTTTGTCCTGAGAATATTTTTGCTTGACTTTGATTTTGCATACTGATAATATCATAAAGTTTGAATTGCAGTGTTGGTTTTCATGGATCTTGCTTTTTTGCCTTCCTTTTAAGATGGCTCAGCACTTTCTATACAGAAAAAGGAAATCAAGTGCTCTTATTGATGTGATCACATGTCTCTAAAAGGAGGGGCAATCCATATTGGAAAATGGGGATTTTCAAAATTCTTTTGTGTAGTAGAAGTTACATTGTGGCAGTAAATGCTGCAAGCTGTCAGTACGGCCAAATGCGTGTGATGATTCAAGGATTATGTGTATTCTGTGTATCTTGCAGAGCATGATTTATAACAGGCAATACTTTTTTAAAAAGAGAGTTCATTTTTCAATATAATTTTTCTTGTTTCTGTAAAACTCAGATGCGTGCAGTGGTTCTAAATGGACCAGCACTCCCCTGCAGCATGACCATTTTCCCTGCTCCCAACCTCCCATATTTCTATTTTAATAGCCTATAGAAATTGAACTGTTCTTCACTTTACACATCATTTACTTTATGCAGTGAATCAGTCAAAGCAGCAGAACTGAAAAGTAATGAGCCATTCCATGATTTTTACTGAAATTAAGACTTTTATACTGTGCTCTTAGTTTCTTGTGATAGCGAGTTGAATGCTTTTCTGATCAGACCAATAATATTAAGAATGGAGTGCCCAGAGAAAGGGAATGGAGCTGGGGAAGGGTCTGGAGCACCAGAAGCAGCTGAGGGAGCTGGGGGTGCTCACCCTGAAGAAGAAGAGGCTCAGGAAGGAACTTCTCACTCTCCACAACTCCGTGAGAGGAGGCTGTAGTGAGATGGGGATCAATCTCTTATCCCAAGTAACAAGGAGAAGAGGAAATGGCCTCAAGTTGTGCCAGAGGAGGTTTAGGTTGGATATTAGAAAATGTTCATTCATGGAAAGTGTTGTTAAGCATTGGAATAGGCTGCCTAGGGCAGTGGAGTTCCCATCCATGGAGGGATTTAGGAGACACAGATGTGGCACCTGGGGACATGGCTCAGTGGTGGAGTTGGCAGTGCTGCGTTAGTGGTTGAACTCGATGCTCTTAAAGGTCATTTACAACCTAAACAATTGTAGGATTGTCGGCTGTTAAAAGCTCCAGGTACACATGCAGGTGCTAAAGCAATGCATTGCCCTTCTTCACAGCAGGAAAGTGTGGCTGGCTTGCTGAAGGACAAGGAGAGAACTCCCTCAGCAGCCTTTTGTTGATAAACTTTGAATGTTTTGGAAGAGCAAGCTGGACTTTCGGCCTTACAAAATTATGTGCTAACAAATATACTTAAAGAAATTCATGAAGACTCTGATGAAAATAACTTCTGGTTCTTGCCTCTTCACATGGAAGCACGGTTCATATTCTGGGCAGGAGCATCTGACACTAGAGATTGGCTGTTGAATGGGTACATTTGGAAAGCTGTTGTTAAGAATCACAGTCTGTGACCAAGACCATAGAGTGCTGATTAAGTGCAGAGATTTTCCAAAGAAGATGTTTCTGTCTTGTAATTCTGGTAGTCCTTAAAGGATAAGTAGCTTTTTTATATAAATAACTATATATCTGAAGGAAAAGATGAAAATAGCTATAGGTGGGTACAGAAGCTGACCCCACCACTGATGGAGTTAATGTTGTATTTTCTGCCTAGTTCACTCATACAGAGCCTGCTCTTCCTGCTCTGGAAAGTGGGCTTTCATATTAAACAGAAATTTTCAACCCGAGGGATAAAGCTTAAGACGGGAGATTGGCTTAGTAATTATGCAGTTGGAACTCTTTATTGCTTCACAGAGCTGGAATCTGAGAGAGCATTCATGTTACACTGCAGGCGTCAGGGTTTGCAGCTACGCTGAAAAAAGGGATGGAAGTTCAGATCTTCTCTTGTCCAGAGGGTTGAGTTTCACGTCATTTGTCCCCCACAAGACATATCCTAGTCAAGAGAACTGACAGTGTTCTTCAGTTTCATACAAGGATGTATGTATTGGTATGAGAGTAGTTCTGAGTACATGGAGTGTCAGATACTGCTTTATTTTCAGAATATTTTAAGGTAGTTATAAGTTACATGAACGATAAGTGTTTTCTTTCAGCTTTTTGCAAAAGGTACATTGGATTTTTAAATGCATAGTGGTTTGGGTTCAGTTATTCCAACTTCATATTCCAGTGAGTAGTGAAAGTAAAACAATTTTCTTTTCTTTTATGGAACAGAGTATTTGACTGCTTTGGGTGCTAGAGATGTGTTTTACTGACCAGAAGTCTGTTCCTTTATGCATTCTGGCCTGTATAGCTGTAACTTGGAGTTTTTCCTGCAGAAGTTGTAATAACACTTTTGTAGTTGAATTAAAGGCAAACTTTCATAAAGTGGTTTGAATACTGGAACAAGAAGGGCTTTTTCCTGCAGCATTGTAGGTTTTATTGGTTATTTGCCTCCACTGGTAGGCTTTCTAAACCCCAATTTTGTATTTGTGGAATTGTGAAGAGAATATTTGTTCACAATTTAATTTTACTCTGATATCAACTGCAGCCTAGTCATAAGGAAGATATTTAACAGTGTTCCCTGAAATCCCAAAAAGTGTACAGTGGAAATAGTTAGTCTCTTTCATTGTGAAAATGAGACCCCTACACACAGAAACATGGGGAATGAGTATTTTTGTAGTCATTAAGAGGTAAGAGGGTGGGTAATTAAATTATTTTTAATAGTAACTCTGAAATAAGAGAAATGTGAACCATGCTCTAGTGTTCAAACAAATACAAACAAATTTAGCATCACTAATCTCAGTTAATTGAGTGACATGTACTTAAGTGTTTGCAGCATTTGGGCCTTTTGATGGCAACCAGAATCCTTAACATCACTAGGGAAGCAAACCTTGTTGTTTCTCTTCGAAAGGTTTAAATTGGAATATCTGATATAATATGTTCCCATACTTAACATTTACTATTAAAATGGTCGTTTACTGTTGTTGATTCTTGTGACCAAAAAGCAAGCTTTTGTGTTTGAATATATTTGGGAGAAAGGTAGCTTTTGTGTTACTAAGTTGGAGTCTGTTCCACAGGTGAGTGAGATATGACACATGCATGGATTTTGATAAATTTGTCAAAGCAAAATAGCTTCTTTTATCTCATATGTAAACAGAAACAAATGTGTAAAAGCCCAATCTTGAAATGTTTATTGTAATACCTTTCCAGTTTCGGTAAAGCAGCTTTAATTTAATGCATAGAGTGCAGGTCTCTGAGAATTTGTAGTGGAGTTCATATCTTGATAGAGTGTTGTAAGAGAGAGCAGGAGGTGGCATCCTGACATTGGCCTTTCAGGAAACACGAGCACCACCTGGAGTAGGAGGTAGTGGCATGGAGGAGGTACAGTAAATATCTTTGTGCTTTAAGGAAATAATCTGGAGGTGATTTTGTGCTTGCTGCATGTGTGTAATTAATGAAGAGTTCAAAGTTATTTTTCAGAGTGATTTTTCAATAGTGACAGGTATGAATTATGATTAATACTATTGAAATGAATTTCAACTTTTGTAATAGAGAGCTGGCTTCAGAGAAACATATGTGTAGAAAGCCTTGGATTTAATCTCCAGTAATTACTTGAAGACTTGTGATTTATGTAGCGTAATGCTCTCAGGGAAACTATCTAAACAATCCGGCGTGGCATAAGTTTTTATTTGTTTTGAATTTTGTGCAGAAATCTGGTATGAAAAAATGTATTCCCCAAATGTCTACAGTGTATGTAGAGATGGCATGGGTTAAAAGCAATGACAGAAGATTCCCAAGGTTCTGAATGACCATATTGTGCTTAATATAAAGAGTATTTCCATCAGTTCCCAAGAGATCATTTGCATTCTCAAAATTAAGTCAAAGCCTATAGAATTTGACACTAGCTAAAGCAAAAATTAAGAGAAATCAGTCTGTCGTGGTACAGTGAACTCTGTGCTCTTTTTTCTTTAAATGATGCACTGCAAGTTGTACATGTGGTTTATTTGAGGGAGACTTAAGTACTTACAGTAGCTCAATAGGAGATGGATGTATACATACGGATTTGATAAATGGGCATGAATTAACAAACATTCACTGCAGAGTATCTGTTCTTCATAATACTTATCCATGAGACTGAGACCATAATATGACTGAAGTTCAAACATTCAAAGGATTCACAGAAAAACAAACACTGCTCCCTCTTCCAAATATTCTCATCACAGTGTTGTTTTCCAACACTCCGTTGTGTTCCAACACAGCAGATGTTTGACTAAAGGACTGAAAGTTGTTTTTTTTTCACCAGTGATACTGTGCAAAACACGGTCCATTTGCAAGATCTTGTCCTAAACCATTTAATCAACCACAAATCAACAGGTGAATGTGTCTGATATCGAGGATTTTTGATTAAAATGCAGCGTTTCAGAAAGACTTCTGTAGCGGTATTACATCCTTTTAACAGTAAGTCAGAGAATTTCAGGTGCTCAGAGGCCTGAAAGCAGCGCCTGCTTGAGTCCAGGCTGTGGTTCCTTTTGGTTCTAAGCCCATGGTGCCCTCAGTGGGAGCAGTTCTGTTTCCTGTCTCTGGCGTGCTGGTTCTGGTCTCTGCATTGCCTCCTCCTCTGGGCTTGCACAGCTGTTTGTGCACGTGGAGTGTGAACCTCTTACTAAACTGGCAAAAGAGTTGCTTCTCTCTGCACCAGGAACATTGGAGGGGTTTGCTGTGGCTGGGACTCCTCACAGGCAAACAGAGCAGTATCCTGAAGCCCTGGTGTGGATGTGCAGTGTGCTGGGAGTCCCTTGCCAGAGCTTGCTCAGCTCCAAGCAGGTTAAGAATAATCAGTGTGATGAGTGTCCCCTCAGAGGGCAGAGATACCATGGCTGATGAATCTTGAATTCACACTACACCAGGCTGTGTGCTGACTTCTGTGTCCAAAGCCTTAATCTGATGAGGTAAAGCAGTTTAAACTAATTTTTCTAATTGTTTTTCTAGCATCTAGTTGAGTTTCAGATTTAACCTACATGAGTTTTTCTAGGAGTGTTTGGACACATAAAATCGTCTTGTCCCTAATAAAAGACAAGCCAGGAGCCTCATTAATATTATTGCCGTAGCCACAAGGCAGATTCTCAGGCAAAGCTCACATCCAGCAGCCCTTGCTTACTCTGGAGCCAGCATTCTTTCCTGAAATACTCAATATGATCACGAAAGGCAGAATGCAGGAGGCAGGCTGGTAGGATTTGCAGTCTGAGGTCTTGAGGAATTTCCTAAATCAATACAATTTGGTATGAAAATTTATTTTAGATGCCAAGACTTATCTTAAAAATTAATTTTCATTTCAATTGTGACAGTTTAATCTAAAAATGTGTTCAGTGACATCCTAGAAAACACAACTTTTTTTTTCTGGATAAGACTGAAGTTACAATTTTTAAAAGCACAAGATTTAATGCCACTTTAATGCCTGTAATTGTATCCCACTTACTGTGTATTCTTATGAAACACAGACACTTGTGTGTGAGGAGGCGAATTAAATACTTGCTTTTTAACACTCTTAGGATAAGGGCTTCAATTCTGAATATTGTCAGCTTTTGATTATTCCAGGTGGTAAAAAGTATAAGTTTATAACCCAGATAGGAGAGATTATTCAAAACACATGTAGCTGAGGTTGTGAGAACATCCACTGAGGATGTAATGGAGAGAAGAAAGGTCAGTGACACTTGCCCGTGGTTCAGAGATCTCTCAGCTTGTACTGACCTGAGCAAGTCAGTCTGGCAGCACGGCGACAAAATAAATGCAGCTGTATTGCTTCCAGACACAAACTGTCTCGTGCTGAGTGAACTTGGATGTCATTCTACTCCTGGCACGAGGAAGCTGCAACCTTGAGAAGCCACAAAAGGATGATTGAAGACCAGTTTTTTCCTCTGTAGAAGCTTAAAAGCTTTATGGTGACACCTCACCATCAGCTGCAGGATGAAACAGAAGTTAGTTTTTTGCAACAGTTGAACTTGCTTTGCCAGCCCATCAGTTTTCTAATTAGTTTTTTGCAAAACTTCAAAATAATTTAAAGCAATAATTTGAAGTTATGTAAGTATCAGTTGATTGAAATCAGCATTTTAAGTCATTTATGTTAAGTATCCTATTCAGACCAGGGCGTGCAGCCACTTGAACTGCAGCCTCTGGTTTGCAGAGTGCCCTGATTCCCAGGGTTAAATTCTCCTTTCCAGGCAGCCTGCAGAGCTGGGGTGCTGCACACAGGCAGGGTGGAATGGGAACCTGCATTCCCTTGGTGGAGGAAGTGTGGAGCTGTAGCTTCCAGCATGTTCTCTGAGCTGGAGTCAGCAGCACAGACTGCTGTGCTGGGCCAGCTTTGCTGCTTTCATCAGGAAGATTTTTTAAGTCATGACTTTTAAATACTGTTTTGGGAGAAATACCTGAACTCTTTCAACTTTATGACTTTGCTGACAAGAGTTTAGTTTGTTTTAAGCCTCTGCTTTTTGCAGTAGAAGTTTGCCAAGGTTATGTTCTGTGTGCATGGATTAAATTTAGTGCTGTCTTCCCTGTTTTACCCCCTCGTAAGACATGCTCTGGTTTGGCAGTTGTTACTGTCCTGTGTTTCTATCCTATTATCTCCCTTTTTGCTTCCATATCTCTGTGAATCTCCTTCACTGTTTTCCCTGTTATTTCTGTTGTGTGACAACTCCAGCTCAGCCTATCCGGAATCAGCCCACAGTCTGCGTTAAAGCCAGATGGTTCTGTTCATGGTGTTGGTACCCAGACACTGTCACAGGCTCCAGCAGCACAACTGCAGACCATGGAGAGGAGCAGAAACTCAATGTCTTCAAGCCTTTGTGGCAGGCTGTGTGTAGATGTGGTAATTGTGAGCTCTTCAGAGTGTCGGCAAGGTTTTTCTGTATTGCCACAGAGGCTGGGAATGTTGTAGAAATGGTTAGATATTGGAAAATTAGGATTATGGCACAAAACCCCTACTCACAGGAACCATATTCTTCTGAAACTTAGGGTTAATCAAACACAGATTTTGATGAATTGTCAAAATCTGCTGAAATAATTGTGGAATTAGTGTCTTTAATTGATGCATCTCCCATTATTGCTGTTTAAGATGTGTTTTGGTGCAGACTCTTTGCCTGCAACAGCCTCCTTTCAAACACTTATAAGCAGAGCTACATGTCCTGGTGATGTTCCTCCCCACAGAATGAACAGCATTTCATTATATTGGTTTTCAAATAAACACTGGATATCAGCAATGCCACTAAATGGTCCTGCAGGGTCATGTGCCTGGTGTCACGTTGGCCATGGGATAAGGTGACAGTGTTCAGTGAGGAGCCTGAGATGAGCAGGGTGACACAATGGGAGGAGATCACGTAGCTGTTGATGGCATGAGCTCACTGCGTGACTTGGGTTCATAGCCCACAAAGACATTCTTTCACACAGACCATCTGTTGTGTTTCCTAAATTGTGGATTCTGGCTGTGCCCTGCCAGCTGGGGGAAAAAACCAAACCAAAAACCCAACCTCAAAACCAAGTCACAGTGCCCAGTGAGGGAAACTCAGCAGCTGTGTGTTTCTGGATTCAGCACTGAGGTGTGCAGAGGTGCCCAGGTTTAAAGGAGGGGACTGGTGACCCGGGTGTCCCCAAAAAATACCTCGTTGTTTCACACCAGGCACTGGAATATGTGGCCAAAAGGCAGCTCCTCACCTGGTGCAGGTCAGCCTTGCACCCCAGAGATCAGTGCTACCACTGAGATCTGCACCCAGTTTCTGATGCTGCATTAAATTTTGTCTTGTAATTAGAGAGAAGAAATACCTTTCTATGAATCATAATCTCATCATCTTTGCCAAGGCTGCAGCTGAATTAATTGTGCATTATCGATGTAATTAGTGTAATTAGATGATTGGTTTTGTTTATGTTGTATTTCGGAAACAGTACAGATTAAAAATATTTTTAAACTTGGCATGCTTCCAATACATTTTATTTAACTTCTTCAGCTTTCAAAATCTCCCCTTTTTCCATCTCAGAACTAATATTTTTCTTGTCTTTAAACCTTTTATTTGCAACCTGTCTTAAGTGAGTGTTAAATTGGGATCTTTATTACTACTAATGTTGATCTTTCGTTGTAAACCCTTAGGAAATCCAAGTTGCATTTTTAACCCTTTTTCAAGCTACCGACATGCAACTCTCTAGACACTTGTGAATGAAACAGTTTTATTAAGTAATCTATAAGAGCTGTTGTAGAACCCTCTAGGTCATTTGTTAAAGATTTGCTGTGCTTTGTCGTTGGTGATGGGAAAGAGTGATATGATGCTGAGAAATGCTGGAGGAGGAAATTAAAAGTTTATTGTTATGTGGATCTCTTAGAAATGGGTCACGTGGAGGTCTAAGATCTGTTTGAAGTAAAGCACTCTGACCAAGGTGAATTTTTTTTTTTTAAATGTAATGAATGCTTTTCTCCCCATTAAGGAATATATTATCTATAGAAGAGACAGGCTGTATTTACACAATACTGAGATTACCCAGATAAAATCTGGTAAACATAAGAAATACAAATAGTAATGGGTTGCCAGAACATTAATTTGGCAGTATTTCACATCATCTGAACTGTGTTTTATCAGCTTTATGATGTGAGCAGGAATATATCGTGCTCCACTTCAGATCTTTAACATTCCTGTTGCTTACCTGGAGCTGGGTGGAGCTACATAGCCCTAATCTCAGTGCTATTTAAATATGCTTCTCTGGCATAATCAAACTGTTTAGGCACTTTTATTTTTTGTGCTGGCGTGGGGTCAGTCCTTCAGGACTTGATTTGTGAGATCTGCTGGGTGCACTGTCAGGAAACAGATTACTAATTTAAAAAAGGAGCAAGCAACAGTGAAGTCTCCTGTGTAGTAGGTGTAGTAGAGATTTTCTGAGAGCGTAAGTGCCTCATGGTGATCCCAGTGCTGGATGGAGTGTGTGTGCCACAGTCCAGCCCAGGAGCAGGGGGATCACTCCAGCTCCAGAAGATGGAAAGCTGTCACCCTGCAGTGGGATGGGTTTCTTGCTGTGGGCTGGCTCCGTGGCTGCCTCACCACAGCTCTGGCTCCAGTTGGATTCTGGATTACAGCTTTGGGAATTTAGGATAGTTGACCCTACTGTAATGATGCTACCAGACAGCTGAGCAGTTGTTGTAATTGAGTCTGGCTTCCATTAATTTACTGAGCTCAAGATTTTGTGACAAATAAAGTCTATATGGGATTAATTATTAAATGTGAAGTTTTTTTAAATGGGCCTAAGGGAATTAAGTGCCAGGTTTCATTAGTCAACTTTTAAATAATCCCAGCAGAAAAGCCTAAATGAGTTGCTTTTGTTGAATTCTCTCAAAGACTGTGAATTCAACTGCAGAATAGCATCTCTTCAAAGAGTTTTGCAGCTCCTTTTGCTTGACACTTGCTTTACACACAAGGTCTTTGAGTTTTTTCTAATCAAAACACCCAGTTTGATAGCAGGAAATAAAACACCTTTGCTATTGTATGCAGTTGTACAACTGAAAACAAGAGAAAAATGTGCCTGGGAATGAGTAAGCAGTGACAGGCCTCCTCCAGATGGGGAGAGTGGAATGATAAGGTCAGGATGAAATGGGCAAAGATGCTCATTCCCACACTGATAATGTAAGATAAATGAAGGAAAAATCTAATTCCTAGACTGAAATCATTGAACTTAAAGAGCTGGCCTTTCTATGCTTCATTAAGTGAGGGGAAGAAAGTAGGATGCAAGTGTAAGTCGTATAATTAAAATGAAAATTTATCAAATATATTCAGTTCCTGTATCTCTCATACAGTGTTGCCAGGTAACTTTTGTTTACAGTTTGCAGGAGCCATTTCAATTATTACATGATTTGTGTCAGAGCAGTGAATTTCAGTCCCTCATGCTCCCTGTGCTCCTGGGCCTGGCCATGGTACCACAGTGGACACTCAGGAGCTGATAGGCCAATGCTGGCAGCAGGGCATTCCCTTTTCCAGCTCAGTCAGCCTCACCAAGGGGAGCTATTGCCATTTACACCTGCAGCTTCATTTTCTGAGGAGATCAGTTCCATTTTCTTCTCACCAGATTGTCCCAGGTAACTTTTGTAAATCCAGCACTGTTATGAGAAAGAGACAATGCGGTGTGGAGCTGGTTGAGGCAATTCTCCGCATGAGTCATCTCCAGTGTGTGTGGATTGTTTTACTCCCAGTACTCATGAGCTGGTCAACTACAGATGGGAGGGAGGTCCTTTTCTTCATGGGTTTTTTGGGGTTAAAGAACTCCTGGACTTGGAGGAACCATCTGGTCTGAGGAGCTGTCCAACAAATACCAGTCGGTTATATGAGAATGGCCACTGTACAGTTTTAAAAATCGATAGCTGATTAAGTGTAGTTGACCCCTATTTCTCAGACCCATTTTGATGCAAAATTAAAGCCAGCAAACATTGCCAGGTCCCTTACACCAGAATTGTTTTCCTGAGTGATGTTTTACCACTTCTCCATGGAAGACCAAAGAGGGAATGAGTGTTCTGTGCCAAAGAATTATCTTTTGTGAAACAGTTAATTTACTCACTAGATTGCTTTTTTGGTTTCATAATAAAATTCCAAACTCTTGCAAAGCCTTAAAGTAATTTAATATAGATTGAAAAGGGGAAGAAAATGGGTGGAATACTTGAAATAAATATGGTGAACATTTTATACATCCAATTGGATTAGTTAAGCTAATCCAATAGTGATTAGAAAAGATTATATATTTGTTTGGACCCATTCATGGATTAATCTGGCCAGTTGAGGTTCATCAAATTAGACATTGTTCTTCTAACTGGTCCTTCCTACATAACAGATGGACAATATTCACTTTAATTAGAACATAGCCTTTTAGTTACCATTTTAAGGTATCAGCTAAGCTTCTTCTAACAGAAAACCATGAAAATTATAGAAGATGTGCGTTTGGAAAACATTTTATGCACTTCCATGAGAACTGAAGTTCTTTTGTGGGAGTTGCTTCTTTCTTTTTCTTTTGAGGGTTCTTAGAAGGTACCCTGGCTCCCTAATTTAGTCTAGGTCTGTAATGTAAAAAACATACAAGTTTATGAAATACTAGTATTTCAGTTGGGAGTACTTTAGAGCATTTTCTCTAGTCTTTTAGGTAATAAACCTGTGGATTTTTGACTGGTTAACCCCCTTTTCTCAGGGGCTGTGGTTGAGTCCCCTGTTCTTCTCTCCCTGGATCATGTGGTTTCTATGTAGGCTTCCTCTGCCAGATTCTTGGCTTGGTGTGGCCCCCAGTTTCCTTGACCTCTTTCTTGTCTTCCATGTGATGTTCAGGCCCTTGTATTTGTACCTGTTTTAACCATTGCTGCAGACTTTGGCCATGGCATCCTGGGTTGTGAACTCAGTGGACAAAATTCCTGGAACTGTCCATCGTGTTGTGTCAGGAGGTGGGGAAGGTAACTGACCCATGTTTTGAAATGTGCTTGTTTCTTTGCAAAGTTTTGTGACCCTAATTGTATAAACATCGGGTAGCTTGCTTTGAGTACTGTCCACTTGCAGTTTTGCAGAGGTAATTTATGTAATGAGATTTTCATCATAGCCTAAAAATAAGAAAAAAATTCAAACCAACCAAAACCCCCTTAATTTATGTGCCTATCCAGCAGCGATTAACTCATAGTAGTACCAATAAGCATTGTGTGCATACAGGGCACAGTTTGCATTTTCATGACAGTGAATTGACATCCTGGGACCAATTCTGTAAGTCATAACTCTGCTTTTACTCAATTCTCATTCACAGGAGCTTGACTAATTTCAGTTGGGAATGAATGACTGGCTGTGCATTAAGTAAAAACTGGCTGAGCACTGCTGGGATTAAACCACTGGGATTAGTAGAAGCTTGTAAATGGCAGTTGTGTCTCATTAACTTGGTAATTTTTAAGCTTTTCTCACTCCTGACAATTCTCTAGTGCAGGTGTAGGTTTTTGAACAGTGAACTTGAAGGCATCTGATAACAGACTGTTTCTTATTTAAACTTCTGGACTCCTGAAATGGGTTCATCAATTCTCCTCTCTTGCCCTCCTTCCCGTTTTCTGTGGATCTATAGAAAGTCTTCCTGTAGACAAATGTGTCTGGGAAATCTTTATTTGTGCTGTTCTAAGGAGCAGAAATCACATCACATTCTTGGAAAATGTTTTCTGTGTGGAAGAGAGCTTTACCTGCCTGCTATGTCAGATTTTCTACAGGAGAGCAGGGGACAGGATGGCATCAACAGTTTAATGCAGTGTTTGTTGCTGTCATAGTCTGACAGCTGCATCAGCAGGGCCATCCAAAGATCTTGTTCCATTTCTGGTCAGGATTTATTATTCTGGGGGTTGTGCTCTGTCTCCTTGGCCTCCTGTGTTGTGTGGAGTCTGTGTGTGCCTTACCCCTTCTCTGTGGATGTAGTCCCTGTGTCAGTGCCTGTTCTGGCTGAAATAAACTGATTGTGTTTAGGCTAAATAAGCCAGGCTGGTTTCACTCCAGCAGCTGTGTATTTCTTATATTCAGGAGAGAGAGACTAGAATTATAACTGCAGATTCCTTAATTTGTGATTTGAATGGTCAGTGGTTTAAAATTCTCAAGTGGCACGGAAGAAGCCAACTATTTTCACCAAGGAATTTCAACTTGCATATATAAATATGTATTTTTCTGGCATCTGTGAGATTGTCTTAGTGACTCTTAGCCCATCATCTAACTGTTTTAAGTGTTGGCTGGTTTGGTTTAATTTCTGTAGAAAGATGCAGCTTGAATGTCAGGCTCCTGTAGAAGAAAGTAATTTTCAGAAATAGGAAAGTGTAAGAGAAGTGATAAATTGCCTTAAGGTTTTTTGTCAAAATATTTTTCATTGAACATTTGAGTCAACATGTAAAAGTTTTATTTTCTGCTTAAGATGTTTATGAACATGTTTGCAAAGCCCAAATAACTTCTGTTGAATGTTTTGAGCTTTGTCATTGAGGAGACAGAAATGTTAGCGAGAAATTAAAATAACCAAACAAAAACCAACACCAACCACTCAGTTTCCTGAGGAGAAAAATAAGTAACTGGGATTTTAAAACTTGCTCAGTTTCACTTGGGAGTGGGGAGAAAGGAGCTGAACCTTTCGCCACTTCTGAGTCATCAGCTAAGGTGAAGTCCGAGATCTCTGTAGTGACTTTGATTTCAATTTTTCATTCTCTGCTTTCCTTCCTACTTGCATCTCAAGTGCCGAGGAGGAAATTAAATCCTGAGATTGAAGTAATAACTGAACAACAGTGGATTTGTACAGGAGAAACTATATGACCATAGGGAAAAGAACCTTAATTGAAGTGATGCTGTTTCTAGATTTCTCTGTGATACCTATGATGAATCTTTCATTTTTCACATTTTGTTTTACTCTGTTATTCTTTTGTGGCAGCAGGTTAATTGCTAGCCTGTCAGTAGAAAAATATCTCACCTGTCAGGAAGCTGGTGGCAGGGGAATAAGGTTGCAGAAAAAATAAAGGAAAGCTCAGAGTAGTTTCATATCTATAGAGTAGCTGATTCCAGTGAAATTACAGAATTTTTGGAAGTACTTGAGGAGAAATTGACCTCAGGTTTTCTATCTTAAGTGCATGCTATTCAGTCCAAATCATGGTAGTACAAACACATTCAGTTTTGTGCCTGTGGGTACTCTCCTTAGGCTCAGTAAGGCTAACTGCAAATAAATTACAATTGCTTCATTTCTTAAGCAATTCTTAATGGCTTGATTTCTTAATTGCTTGATTAAGATTGCTTTTTTATGTTACAGTTTGGGACTGTATGATACAGGTGTTTATATTAAGCAAACACTGTGAACTCAAAAGTTGTTCATTAACTTTGTGCCTAAGACAGCATTGAGTATAAGGGATTTTACTACATAGTAGAGGGAGGGCTGAGCTCAGAGATGAAAAAGATGTGTTTTAGCCTAATTTTAAAGAAATGCAAACCCTGTTGACCTCAAGGTATGACTTGTGTATCAAAGAAAGTACAGAAAGATAATGGAAATGTGTAGGTAAATCAGTCCTAGAACTGTGATGTGGGAACAGCTCTGCAGGCTCTGCCTTCTGCCAGCAGAGATAAGAAACACCTCATAAAATGCTCACTTGTATTCACTGTGGCCAGATCAGAATTTCACACTTGCCCTCAAAAGACATCTTTCCTTATGTGGTACTGGAGTCAGATTTCCAGTCAATCAAGTGCAGATGTGGCCATACTGCTGGGAATCTTTGGGAATGCTCTGCTAGCAGGGTCTGCTGCTTTTGGTATAGCTGTTTGGCTCTGGGTGACATGAAAAGATCTGGGACTTTGTTCCTGTGTAAGATTCCTCTGAAGAAACAAACAGTTCCAATCAGTTGATTTTAGAGGACAGCTTTTTCCTTGCTGATGTTTGGTCCTCTTTGAGTGTCTTCTATATAACAGTTCATATTTTGCTGCCGCTTCTGCTGTCTTGAGAAACCTTTTAATACCAGCAGGAAAAAATTATTGGTATAGCAGTTTATTTATCATCAGAAGATGAGTTTAGTTCTGTATTTTTTGAATGAAGATTTTAAGAAATGCCTCAAAAAAGAAACAATTTTTAAAAGCGTTACCGTTTTCTCCCCCAGAGCCAGTTTTGCTTTCTTATCAATTCCTGAGAATGATGATAATGTTTGAACTCTGTGGCTGAACTCCAAGTTAACACTGCTCTATACTTGTGTTTGGAAACAAATGTCCTGTTGCTGGAGTCCTGAATATTTTGGGAAATGTCATTTATTACAACTGTCTAGGCCAGCTGCACAGCAGTGACTTTAGAAATGTCTGATGCTTTTTGGTAGCTTTAGCCCTTGTGCTCAGCAGAGCAGCACTAAGTGCAGTTTTCCCTGGATTATTACACACAGCACAGGGATACAGCTTGAGGCACGTGTGTGGAGCTCTGAGCTGCAATACATCAGTGCTTCTCAGCAGCAGAAGGACAGCCTGCTAGATCTAAGGGATGTTCAGGAAAAAAAATGGACGAATCTGTAACTTAAATTGAGACTCGTAAGAGGAGAAGGAGATGTCTGTAGGAAGATGGAGGAATGGTACTCTAGCCTCTGATTTCAGTGATCTTTGAACTGGACACTTCAAAAAAGTTGAGCCTTGTTTCTTTTACTGGTGTGTGGGATGATGTGATGGGTTTTCTACTGGTGGTGGTTTGTGAGGTTTTTTTGGGTTTTTTTGTTTGTTTGTTTTTCTTTCTCTCTTTTCTTTTCTTTTTTTTTTTCTTTTTACTTTATTTTTAAATTTATAGATCTGTATTCAGCAGCTGGTCTATACCCAGTAAAAGGAGAGAATGTTACCAACTGACCTGCCAGGAAAGGTTTAGGCTGATACCCCAGGAATGCCTCTCTGCAAAGTGGCTCCTGACAGAAGGGTGACAATCTCATGGTGGAAAGCAGCTGGAAAGGCACACAGAAAGAAAGGCAGCTTTACCATGCTGTCTTGGACACCCTACTTCCCCCTGTCACTGGTACATTCACAGTTAAATGTCCTTGATTTTCCTCAACGCAGTTATAATTGGTCAGTAGTTACGACTGTGAAAGTACTGTGCAGTTCTGTGTGTAAAACGTGTAGGCTAATGGCTGAATAAAGCCAGAGTAGTGATTTGTATTAGACTTTCTGAATGTATAAATTCCATATAGTAATAATCTAATAATTCATGAAAAGCTGCAGAATTACCTGCAGTGGTTTTCTCTAAGCCATTCAAGTGAGTGCAGTTTTCAATTACTTTTGTTTACATGTCCCTTCCACAGTTTCTCACATATTCCTGAGAAGCTTCTCCTCGGTGTTTGAGGTGCATCTGACAGAAAATGCAGCTGTGAGACGCTCAGGAGCTGGGGCAGTGCAGGCTGCTGGTATTGCTCTGTGCTCACAGAAGTGTCCCTGACCAGCAGCAGTTTCAGCTGTTCTCTGGCAAACTCCGGCCTCCCCTTCTGGCCTACCAAGAGCTTGCCTGGCACTGTTCCATCTGAGCCAGGCTGTCCAGGACATTTTGTGTTTGTTGATAGGTGTGACAGTCTTTCAATAGAAGCTCCTTCCTCTCTCTGGTACAACGTGGGAAGTCTTTATTGCTCACTGTAGAGCTTTGGCATGCTGCTTGTGTTTAGCAGGCAGCTGTATTTGTTTTTTATGTGCAACACTAAGTTGTAGAATTTTTTTTTCCCCAGAGGTAGCTATAAAATGGACAGGATTTCATCATTTTATGTCTTCACTGTAACTGGGCTGCCCTTCCGTCCTACGTTTTCATACATATGTGGGACTGAAATAGGCAGTATGACTTTAAGATTTTTAGGAAGAACCAGTACTTTTGTCTTTGTTCAGTAGGATTGCAGAAGATCTATTAAGTACTGTTCATTGATGGTAAAAAAGATGTAATGCTGATATAAATGAAATTTTACTATTTGCTTGTGTCTTCAAGACCTTTATTTCTGTCTTTTTGCATGATAGTTATTTTATGTGGTGATCAGCGTATTCCAAAGTGCTTTCTACAGCAAATGTACATTTAAAAGATAATGTGCTAAATTACCTTTATATTTACAATTTTCATATAAAAGGTTTAATCCCCAATAAGGGCATTTTAGCCTATTTGCAGCTGTATAGCTCAGTTGGGTAAGCAGTATGAATTTAGCACTTACCTTCTTATTGTATTTATAACTTCTGTGTTGTTCAGTAGCTAAACACAAAGGAATGTGAAATGACAAAATTCTGGTAGGAAAATACTTGTGGAGTTTATCTGGCTGTAGGAAGAATCGTCTGGAGATAGCGATTAGCAGAGGTAAGAAAGCTGCTCCAAAATTTGACTGCAGCAGAGATGAAAGGCAATCTGTGTTTTAAGGAGATAGGGAATCAGAGTGGGAAAGAGCATGATGAATGGTCTGGAAAAGTGGAGGGGATTAATTCATAGAGGCTGAAGGAGCCAAATCCATGGAGGATACTGAAGGTGTGAGAGGGATGATATATTGCAATTTACTTTTGTCATTAATCTGTGGGTGAAGTGATTGATTGAGGGAGACTCCTGAAACCAAGCATGCAGTGGTGGGGGGACAAATTTCAATACTCTGGAGGACTTTCCGCTTAGAGCTGCCCTGCTGAAAGGAATGAGATGATTTTTGTAGCAAGGAGATCAGTCTGTAATTAATTTTTAACTTTGTGTTTTCAGGTTAGTTGAAATGGGAAGCAAGTCCCAGATGCTTGAGAACTCTGGGGTGAGATGTCTGCCAGCATCTGAGGAAATGGAAAGTTTTTTAAAGTTGTATTTGTTACTTACGTGCAAACTGCTGAGATTTGATGGCAAACCTTGCCCAGAAGTGTTAATAAACAGTATTTCCAGAGATCCTGTGGTTTTCAGGGCCTAGAGCTCTTTGAGACTTTTGCTATTTGAACTTTTGCACAAATACACGTAGCTGAAACAACCCACTGCTTATCCATGTGATATGGACAGACTTTATAAATGCCACTGCTATGTCTGATTGAGGTCCCAATATTACTTGCTACCTTTATTGCTTCAGTTAGCTGAAGACTAGGTCAGGTTTATGGAGACTTGAATTCAAATGTTCAGGTCATCTCATACACACAGTAGAGTTTTGCAGTTGAAGTTCACTATACAGAAACTGGAAAACATAATGACCAACATTCTTGGGATCCCCTTGTGATTACTAGAACAATGTGAACATTGTTTAAATATATGGCTGTGATTAAGTATAGAAATTAAAATCTTCATTTAGGCATAGTAGCTACTTAAGCGCCCCACAGCCTGTCACTGCAATAGGAATAGCACCCTTTGAGAAAAGGAGCAGAAAGGCAAATGAATCCATATGCTTAAACGCAAAGTTCAAGAGGTTATTTGAGCAAAAGAAATAGCTGTCAGAAACTGGAAATCCAACACTAGTGAATCCTAAAGACAGGGGCACAGACCAAAGTGGGCACTGTGAGAAGGAAACTGAAGAGCCTGAAATGGAATTTTAAGAGCAAAGAGTCAAAGACATAAAAACAAACAAGAAGAAATGCTTGTGGTGTATTAAAGACAGGAAAGACTGGGAGGGATTGGGCAGGTCCCCTGGGCACCTTGCCCTATATCCTGGAGCTGTCAACTGAGGGCTTCATCAGCTTTGTGTGAGGCAGCTGAGGTGAACTGTCAGACCTGGGACTACATCCATCTCTATTTCTTCCTGGATGGCAGTGCCTTCATGGCTACTGCTTTATGTCCCAAAAGTCCATCCCACCCCATCCCAGTTAACCACAAGATGCAGATATAATTTCTAAATATTCCATGGATATTTCTGTGATATTTGAAAACATCTGTCAGCAAAATCAAATACCGAATTTTGAGGAGCAATGGGTGTAAATTTTTCCATCCCTCACTGTGATACCCTGCATAGGAAGATGTGGATGGGTGTTTGTCTTGGCCAGTGGGACAGACTGCTTGTTTGTACTCTGTCTGCATGGTGTGATCAGGATTGAGAAACACTCAGATATTGTAGAGGAATTTATAACGCTCCTGATCCTGCTTCAAGAACCAGCATTGCCTAAAGTTTATTAAGCAACTTCACATTTCATAAGGCTTGCAAGTACTGATTTGTTCTGTCCTGTTCAGACTCAGGTTAAGGGCTCCTATGAAGTTATGCTTTGCTGAGTGCTCTGCTTCCTTCATTATGTTGAAATTCCCCAAGCAACAAATCTCCAACACCTTGTCTCCGAAGAAGAGATTGAAAACCAGTCCTCAAGGTCATATTCTGTAAATTTGGAAATGCCTTCACCTGATGCCACTTTTATTTTAATGGTTTGTGTCTCGTGCTCTGTGTGTGTTTGCTAAATTACTGTTTGGCATGTTGTCTCTAGCTGTGCCTCACTAAATTACAGTGTAGGATTTTCAGCATCAGTGAGTTTCCATTTCAGGGATGCTTTGACAGTCTCTTGAAATGGGAAAATCCTGGTTCTTACAGAGCTTCCCTCCATTAGGATGGGAGCGAAAAAAAAAGTGTTAGGGCATGGTATTTCAACAAGATGGGAGAAACTCTGGTCAAAAAATTGGTTCAAAGCTGTGCCAGGTGAGGTTTAGGCGAGAGCTAGGAAGCATTTCTTTACGAAAGAGGGTGGCCAGAGCCTGGAATGGGCTTGGTGCCCTAAGCCTGTCAGTGTTTAGGAGGCATTTGGACAATGCCCTTAGCAAGATGATTTGTCTGATCAGCCCTAAATTGGTCAGGCAGCTGGACTAGATGTGGTCAATGTAGGTCTATTCTAACTGAAATATTGTATTCACAGGGAGCTGGTTCATAGTATTTCCCAGAAGACATTAATCAAGTCACTGGTTTTTTTTTTCATAAACTTGTGAAGAGTATTGTACAAGATTGATCTGAAAGACAAGAGAAAACTCTTCCATGAATTGACCTTTGAGGAGCAAGAAGGCAGATTTGTCAGAAGAACAGAAATGGCCTTACAGAATTCAAATGATTTTGCATATTTTCAGGCCCCTTTTTTCAAATCCGCTTTCTTGGCCGAAAACTTAAATGAGCACTGAAGTTCTGTGGGGATTTTGTGGATCAAGAACAGTACTGCAGAACTAAGATAATTTTTTTTGTACATCAAAACACTTTTTTGAACTGCGTCTCAAATGCAGAAATGTGCTTTTCTTCAGGGCCCAGAAGTTTTTAGGCATTATCTGTTACCCTCTCAGTTTCAGCCTGCCAGTAATTTCCTTTTTGGTTGGGTGGTTGTTCCTCTCTTGGTTTCTTTCCATGCTTCTCAAAGGCTTGATCCCATTTACGGGGTTACACTGATGGAGTTTCATGCCAAAGGGTCTCTTTTAAAATAAGCAATCAGTTCTAGGGCTTCAGAGAGTAGAACTTAAACAGTGGGAGGTGTCTATTGAATTTAAAGAGGCAGAAAAAAAGTGGAAAATTTATTTCCTTATGAAAATAGCTAAATCTTTAAATTTCTCCTGAAACAAAACCAATAAAATTGCTGTCATAATATTTCACAGTTATTCTCCCCCTACCACCACCATTTTAAAACTTAATGTTTACTTTTTAAATTTGACCAGACCAGACTAGAAATGCAATACCTAAATGGTAAGGTACAAAAATTGATTTATTTTTATCGATTCCATGTGACCTTGAAACAAAGATATGCATTTTAAGAAAATAAATTCTTAAATTTTGCCTTCTAGTTAAGCACATTTGCTCTCTGTATTAAGTATTCTTAATATAGTATAAATTATGCAAATTTAGGATAGCACTCAGTGATTAAAATCAGCTGAGTTTATAGGATAGATGAGCAAGTGACCATACTGTGAAACTCTTAACTGAGAATTAACTTTTTTGTCTTAATGAGAGAATAAAAGAAACTGATTTGCTTTGGTGTGTTAAAAAATGTGCTGCTGAAAAGCCAGGACTGGAATGAGACTCTCTCTTGCTTAGGAGAGACTCCTGGCTTGGCAGGGGCTTGTCAAAGCTTATAGTAGCATTTATGTAAATCATAGTTTTGGTGCTTTAGTTACGAATATTTGTTTGCTGAACTTCCTCTAAAGCTCACTGGAAGGGGAAGTACTGAATTGGAATTCAAGAGAACATTACATTATATTGCTGCAGTCAATCTCAGTGTACTCATTTGTGTTGGAATTCTGCTGGAGTAGAATGGCTAATTTGCTTTCATTACCAGATTGATTTATGTGCAACTTTTATTTTTCATTAAGTTGTTGAGTCAAAGACTGCAAAACTTTAAATAGTACTATAAAAGCTGCAGGTATTTGAGAGGTTTTAACAATTGCATATTAAAACTTCAGTGTGACAGATGTGATGGATGCTTTGGCCCTCAATTCCAAGTATAATATTTCTGCAGTTGAGTTCCTATCACTAATGACCCATGTCTAACCAAAAATCCTCAGTAATTCACGAAATAACCCTAAGCACTAGAGGAAGCAATTCAATGATTACTTTGCTAATACAATGTCAGAAAGTAGGAGAAGGAAACGAATGCATTCCCACAAAAATCTTCTGTGATGCCAATCCAGAGGGACCTAGCACATGTAGTGGCCAAGACGCTATCCATTATTTCGGAGAAGTCTTGGTAGTCTGGTAAAGTTCCCACTGACTGGAAAAGGAGAAACCCATTCTTGAAAAGAAAAAAAAAAGGAAGACCCAGGGATCTACAGGTAAGTCATCTCAGAACTAGGGGTTGAATAAGCAAGCATGAGGTTGCAGTTGTGCAACTTCTTGAATGTAAGCAAATTCTGTGATCTTGTGAACCCTGCTCATCTCAAAAGGTATCTGGGTATGTTTGGTCATGTGGAAATACAGTATCACAGTGTTTTATTTTGATCAAGGACTGTGCAATTTTCTGCACATAAGTTTCATTGCTTTTCTCTTCATCGGTGTGCCAGGGACTTGCCCTGTAAAATGTCTGTAGTCAGTGTGATTAGAAAAAACTTACCTTTGTGTATTTTCCAAGGAAGGAATTTCAGGAGAAAAATAGGTGTTCTGATTTATTAGTGCTAACGGGTTTCGTGCGCCTTCCCTTAGGAATAGCTGGAGCCAATTCTCTACAAACATCTGGTCAGCTATCAAATCACCAACATGTGTACTTCTGCCAGCTCTGAACCATGTGTTGAACACATGCCAGTCACTTCACTTGAAGGAATTTGGAGGATAAATTGAGGGGAAACTATTCAGCATAAAGAAATATGTGTTCTGTTTCTATAGGATTATTTTAGCTATTGATCCACCTTTAATTTTTTCCATTGAGTGAGGTTTTGTAAGCATGTGAAATTTTAAAAGGCAACACCCTGAATATTTTCCGAAATTTACAGTGATTCAGATCCAGTCTCCATGGAAATCAGTTATGGAAGTCTTGTCCACTGTTTTTCTTCAGTAGTCTAGTGAAATTCTTTGTTCTGACTGGAACAAAAGTCCATGAACAAGGTCAAATTCTTCAAGCAGACATGTCCTTTCAATTACCTTACAGTGTTATGATATCAAATATGTCTTCAGAATAATCTACAAGAGGACACAGCCAAAAATAGATGCTGCAGGAAGGGTTTCTGTTTTTCAAGCGTTGCTTGCCTGTGTCTTTTCTCCAAGGGCAATACCTCTGCCTTTAATCTTAGATGAGTAAGTGCTTTTTGAGGCACTGCTGAGGAGCCCAGTGGCCCTGATGCTGCTTGCCCACACATGAGCCACACTGGCCTACAGCTGGTCTGTGCCACGATGCCAAAGGCTGTTTCCAGCTCACATTTGGGTGAGGATGCTTTGTGTTGCTCTGTCACTAGTTTTTGTGGATAGGAATTGTCCAAGAGCCTGAAAAACACAAAAGCCACTAAATTAGGCTGTTTGCAGAAGATGACTTGTGTGAAGACAGTCTCTGCACCAATCTTAGCTATGGTATTTTCATGTTTTCCTTAGTTTGTTTTGCCAAGGCTTCCCTGCACAGAGAAAGAAGGCTGGGTGAGATTAGTCCTGGGAAATGAAATCAGTGTTACTCAGTCCAGAGTCAGAAGAACAGTAGAAGGGTTCTGTGCTTTTGGGCAAAGGGGAAGTACACTGTGGTTGTGCAGGCTGGTGTCTGGGCGTCCTGGAGAGCCCTGCTGCTGTTCCCTGGGCAGCTGAAGGATGTGCCCACACACACTCAGAGTGGGCACAGGGGCACAGTGCTGGGGCCAGCTGGCACGGCTGGGCCGGAGAGGCTTCACTGCTGAACACACAGGGCTACATTATTGCTGCTCTCCACACGGAGAGTTCTAAAGTTGCTGATAAATACAGATTTCAACTAGATTTTAAAAACTTTTTTAGTCTTACCTGTGACCTTAAGCTCTGTAATGGAAGTTGGACGTAATTTTTTGTATTTCTATATTAGTACCTAAACAAAAAAGAAAAAAACCCCATGAAAAATAAGCCATCTCCCTCTATACTTCAACTTTGTTAAACTAATGCTGTCTCTTGTAGCTATTTTTTGCTTAGATTTTTTAGAAACTGATCTTAATGGACCACCTAACTAATTCAGCTGGAAATCATGAAATAGTTCATGACCTTGTGAAACAAACGTATTAGTTTTCCTACTGCCAGTTGAACTCCTTAATCAGAGGGTCGAGAAAATTCTCTGTAGAGACCCCTGTCTGGTTGCTTTTCTGTTAATGAAAAGATTCCCAGAAGAAGGAAAAGTGTTCTGCATCTTCCTGCTTTCTCCTGATTAACTCAGAAGATGAATTTTTAGTTCTTTCTTCTTAACTACTGCAAGTCTTATACTATTTTGTACTTACTTTGTTGATGGTATTTAACACATCAGATGCATACGAATAAATACCTCAATTTCTTCTGCATCTCAAAGTCACTGGCAACTCTGGAGAGTACTTCTGCAGGAAACATGAACATACAGTGCAGAAATGTTCCAGATAAAAGTTTTACAGTGTCCTGGGTAGGGTTTATGTTTTATACTTGTCCGTAGGTATACTGAGCTCGATGCTCAGGGATCATTGGTGTCCTGTGCAAGTCAAGCGACAGAGAGCAGTCTGTCTGCAGTGCTTTTGGCAGGGCTGGCTGGAGTGCTGGCCAAGCCCAATTGTGTCACTGCGCAGTGTCTGAGCTCCCAGAGACCACCAGCGTTAAATGCCCTCTCTTTCTCTAGCCATGGCATCTGCTCTCCCTGGTATTAGTACCTGGCACTGTGCACAATTGGCACAGCTTTTACTTTCTCTATGGTTTTCAATTGCAGGAAGGCTGCAGAAGTAATTTTTGGCCTTTTTTTGGCCATTATTTTTTTGAATAGTCCCTCTCCTCAGGCAATGTAAACCAGCAATATCACTACACAGCCACATTTGACTTGTACATTAGCTGTGACCACAGTTGCATTTTGGATTTTCTGGCCACAGTCTACTTGCTCGTGACTACTTGTGTGTGTATGTCTTACACATGTTGTCATTTAAGTGTTGTCCTCACCTTTACCTAGGCACAGGTTCCAGTTAAGAGGATTTTTTCTCCATGAAGGCCCAGAGCATTTGGAGTGCCACAATAAAGGATGTGCTGCCTCAGGCACTCCAGCCAGCACAGCAGTCTTGAGTGTGCAGAGATCTCCCACAAGTCTGGTTTAGTTCTGGAAACTATACTATTGACACTAAATAGTTCGTTCCAAAAGTCCTTGTGATAAGAGTAGTTTGTGAAGTCCAAGGAGAAGTGCTACCCTTTTGTTCTGTCCAGCAGTCTGTAAGAAGAGATCACCTGAAAATTGTAATCCTAGAGATTGCAATAAGGGCATTATCTTCACTTACCAACTAGGCCTGTGCTGGCATGTGTAGTGCAGTGATTCACAACTCTGAAAAACTGCTAAATGTGCAGGAAAAAAATTGCTATGCAACCCTAGGAAGAAGGAGGTAATGGTTTTGCACCATCTCCCAGGTATAGCAGCATTTTTGGGAGCCAGCGTGTGACACATGTTGTCCCCAGGAGCAGTGTCACCTCACAGTTCACCCTGGGAGCATGCATGCCCTGATGGTACCTGGAGCCCCATCTTTCACTGTGAAAAATGGGGCAACAGCCCCATGAGCTTTGGGAAATGCACAGTTACAGCTGAATAACCAAAGTGTTGTGCATTGAAAATTGGAACAAAACGTATGCAGACCTCTGGCACTGGAGGTTGTGCTCATTCAAAGGAACCGCAGCTATAGATACCAGGTATCTACTCCAGAGAGACCAAGCTGAGCACAGTCCATTTTTTGGAGCCAGTATTCATCTTGTCTAGGGCCATGCAAGTCTTGGATTCTTAGGGAAACGTACTTTTTAGGGCTATGTTTTTATAACAATGCTCAATGTAAAAAATACAAACCCACCGCACCCCACAGCAAGACCCTTACTTTAAAAGACACCAGGGATTTACCTCATCCCCTGAAGTGATAATCCAGGGTTCATTTTAAAGAAAATACTGTTCAAGCTTTTATTTTTACTAGAATACTTTATTTTATGAGGAAAAATGTCTTCTCAGTTCACTGTGCATCTTTGCAGCAGTACACAAGATTTTAGCTTGGAAAATTAAAACCGGATGCTTTTTTTATGTGACAAAGACTTTGTTCATTAGACTAATTAGATCAGACCTAATTTAAAATTTAAGTGATATAGACTGTTCCTGTGGGTCTGCCTTGAAAGAAACATTGATGGTTACAGAGTTGTCATTCAAAACTGTTTTGCAAGTGCTTTGTGCTGTAATCTATCCTGGGAATTGTGTGCTGTAATACTTGGTACTTGCTGTCCCTGTGGCTTCCAGTCATCATTGTCCGTGGTAGTGACTGATGAAATAAATTGGATAATTGTTTCTGCTCCTGGTGTAATGGCTCTGAAGAACTTCAGATGGTACAGTTATGTGATGAGCTAGCTACTTGCAGATACACGACTGCTTGTGGGTTTCCCCTCACAGGTTGTGAGAAGTGTTTTTTATAAATTACTTGTCCTTGGTAAGCAAATGAAGGGCACGGACAATGTTGTTGAAGCACAGCCGTAGTTCTTTCTTCAGTTATCTTGGTCCAACTCCTGTTAAAACTGTGAATTGATATTATTAAGTAACAGCTGACAGGTTTGAACTTGGCAGATAAGAATGATATGAATGATCCTTTGGAGTTCTGTTTTGACAGGAGGGGAATAAGAGCAATAGCCATGGCTTTATGCCACATCCAGCCATTCTCCTCAGGGCTTTTACTCCTCTTCTAGATCATCTTTCCACGGGGATGCTAGGTGTCCATCAGCCTGCTACTGCACAGATATTCCCAGAGAACTCCTTGCTTTATTTATCTGTCAGTGGAAGCCCAGTGGTGTCATAAAAGGTTAATTCCACATCTGGTCTCCAGCTTTCTGCCAGCCAACTGACTTGGTTTTACTTGAGACTGCTCACTTGAAAAAAGAGTAAGTAATTGTATCCTAGAATTACAGTGTATAGAATAACGTACAACTGTACTGAAATTGAGTATACAGAAATAATAAACAGCTAAATTTAATTACCAGCTCATTCATTGTGTTCACAAAATGTTTGAAGGTGAAATATGTAGTGAACAATTGAAGGCAAGCCAACAAACTGTAACTGATTCTCTGAAGCGTAACAACTTCATTATTTTCTATAAACTCTTCCATGTAGTGTTTTCTTTAAAAAGGGCAGTTTTGGTTTGGGGCGACAGAGTGCAGAGCTGTCTCTAGTCTGTTTTTTGGCTAATAATTTTGCAGTTAGTTGTAACTTGTTAGGCATTGCTGGTTTGTAAATCATGAAGCCAAGGCCATTAAGTCTGAAGAATATGTGCACTCTGGTTTCCACTTCCAGCAATTTGGATATATTCCCCAGCATAGTCTACAGAAATCCTTACTTGGGATTTCATGGCAAACTGACCAGAGGAGAACAAAAGATTGTATTTTTTGCTGGCCCATTCTGTTGTTATTAAGGCGTCTCTTGGGCCTGTGCATCTACTACTTGTTTTCTCTTTGCCTCACCAGCCTCTGAAGCTGTCAGCCTGTTTTAAACCTGCTGTTATTTCTATTATTGATAAAGTCAAATACCAAAATACCAAAAAGGTGATGTACATCAGTGCCACTAAAATGAGCTGCATATTCACCGCCCTTCTCCCTGTATAAGAGTGTGTATTAAGAAACTGCTTAAACTTACAAAAAAGTAGAAAAAGAAGCAGTAAAATAAGATAGTGTCCTGTAGGACTGTGTGATTGAGCAAAAGGTGTGGGTGTGCTGGCTGGGGCAGCAGTCTGAGGGGGGCTGGTTGTTTCCTGTATAATTGCAAAGCTGTGCTAAGGCTGCCAGAATAGGCCTGTGCATACAAAAAACAAGACTAATTTTCATGCCAAGAGAGAACTTTTCAGATGATACTTCAGTGGTGGTGTTTCCTGTTGCTGCTATTGGAAGTCAGTCTTCCAACAGTACATTTGGAAATGGGTTTTCCCAAGTGTCATGACTTTGCCTTCATTCCTAAATTCCAGTAGTGGGTCAGCTGCTCTGACACTCACATTGCATGAGGCTTTCCCATGTCCAGTGTTCCCTGTGGCAAACCACTGTTCCAGCTCCCAGCACTGGAGGAAAGGCCAGGAAAGAAAGTGTTCCTATGCTGAAGTCTCACTTCTAGAACTTTTTAAAGCCGTTACAACTTTTCATAAGTTTTTTTAAGTTAAAAACAGTCTTGATTTACACTTGGAATTGAGCAGAGGATTAAAGGATGGTAGCAGTAGCCTATAAATAATTCCACTTGTTGATTTCTGGTTAATATGGTCTATATTCTGAAGGACTGATGAACTCTAAAGACTGTCAAGGTGATCAAATTCAAACTTCCTTTTCCCCCTCTCTTTGCCAAAACTGACTTTGCTTTCTTCTGAAACTGTTTTTTGGCCTCCCTTGTTAAAAGCAGCTACAGGAGGTGAGTAGGAAGCAAGAGATGCTTCTGCTCTGCCCAGATTCCAGGCACCTTTAGGGTTTTCTCCGGCCTAAAATGCTTTTGGAGCAACTTTGCAATGTTTCCTGCAGGTGTTGGTGATGTGTCAACCAGGATGTGGTAATAAACATTAGACATGTTGATTAACTTGTTATTTCGCATCAGCTTCATCAAGAGTAACTGTGGTTATGTATAGGAAGACTGCCATTCTAAAACCAGTAAAACACATGGGAAAACAGGGTATTAATAAAGAGCTTTGGCTCTGTGTTCTGCAGAAGGAGAAATAAGGAGGATAAAAAGGAAATTTCCAATGCTTGGGCATTGTGCTTCTTGCAAAATGTCAGAATTGAAATTAAGCTGAAAGTTACATGAGGTTGTTTACAAAAGCAGTTGAATGAACGAATGGATTTTGGCTTCTGTCTTTGCAAACATGACATAATTTCCTTTGCACTTATATCCTTTTTTGAAGTAATCTTAGGGGAAAAAACCCCTCTTTTTTATTTTGTTTAATGATGCTTTTTAAGCACTCTTTGGCCATATTCTTTTAAACATTAGTTTAGAGATCACTGTCCACCCAGAAAGCAGAGCTCTGCATTTTACCAGTTGTGCGTCATGTAGGTATACGTCTGGGTGTGATTTTTCTGTTTTGTACATTGTTCTCCCTGTGTCACATTGCAAACAGTCTGTGCTTAAATTCTACTGCTGCGAAATATTAATATGTTGTCCTTTATTTTGGCAAGCCATAAAAATGCAGAAATCTGAATGGACATGAAAGCATGAAAAGGAAGCCATTGTTCAACAAAGTGTAGCTTTCATTTATTCTGTAACTCTGTAATAAATGCAAGATGTTGAGAGGAAAGGAGCCAAATATTAGTGTGGTCCTAAGAGACCAAACAAATAATGGAGCTACTTAAATTTGTCATACTTCTTTCATGTTCACAGTCAAAATCTAAAATGTACACAGATGTTATTTCTGTATAGATTCTGTATAGACATTTTTGGGGTTTGAGTATTGTTAAATCTTTTTGAAATCTTTATAATATAACGGTTTCCTTTTTCCCTTTTTTAAGGAGATTGTGGATTTTTAAAATTGAAGTCCAGCAGGCAGGCAGCTACTGCAGAGTGCAAGGAATCACTGATTAGTGGAGAGCTGCTGCATTAGCAGGGTGGTCTTACCTGGTCCGTTCTGGGGCAAGATGCCAGCTGGGAGATACACACACAAGTCTGGGGCAGTGGCAGTAACTTCCCTTTCACACAGGCATGTCATGGTTTGTCCTGAGTGTCAGGACTCTGGTTTTTGAGGACCTGGGGGTTCAGACATTAATATCTGAGCCTCATCTACTCTGAGGCAGAAACAGTGCTATGTGAGCAGAGGTATCTGGTGTTTAGGTTGACTTTGTTTTGATAAAATCACTTCCATGCTAATATTCCTGTGTTGGACCCGTGGAAAGAAAAGAACGTGGGTTTGGGCTGATTCATAATCCAGCAAGCTGGAAGTTGCTTAACCTTTCCTAATGCTCTCCATCTGAACCCCACAGCTGCTTACAGAATAAGGACCTCAATAGGTTGTGAAGGTCTTGTAGGAGTGAGGGAAGCAGATGAACTTACTCTAATCATGGCCATCATATGTCAGTCCAGATTTTCTTAGAAAACTCCTATCCATGTGTGTTCCCTGAGACCACATCTGCTGCCTTCCGTGCACTGTAAGAAGTCTAAGGTTTATGAGATGAAGGCAACCCTGAATGCAGGCTCTCCCGCCACCAAATCTGTGCACTTCACTGAATCCTCTGCTCAGGTCTTTCCTTGAGTTTATGTTGCTGCTGGTCTCAGAGGCTGACAAAATAAACACACCCAGGAAGATTTCTGTGGAAGAAAGAGTGGCAAATTGATGTGTGGTACTTCTGCATCTTTGGTTCTTGTGTGGAGGATGAGGCTGCAGGAGAAGAGACGGTGGCCTGGACACAAACTTGGAGAACTGTTACACTTGACTGGACTAAAATAGAGGTGACAGCAGTTTAAAAACTCAAGCAGCTATTCCTGCTCAAGGGAGGTTGTGCAAGTTCATGAATGCAGTATTTAAATTTGATATCTACCTGTTTTTCCCCAAATAGACCCCCAGGTGATGGAAAAATAGAGGAGATACTTGGAAAATGCTCGTACACCAGCATTGGGCAGATTGACACATTCCTTCTGTATCTGTTTCTTGCTGTAGCACTATTGTTTAGCAGAAACACTTCCATTCTTGCAGCATTTTATGACATGCAGTGGGCTTAAATTGGGATTAAATCCCACTGAAGATGTCAGTGGTGTTCCAGTGCAAAAGCTGGCATGAGGTAAGTCAGGAATCCTTTGTGATTCTAATTGCATGAGGCATAGGAGGTGTAGCTGCTGGCTGGAGAGAAGGAAAACATCCTCTGTGTCAGGGTGGATGTGTTTCTGTCAGAAGGCAGCTATTGCTCCAAACCAAGCTGTGCCATGCTCAGGATGAATGCTGTACATGCAAAGCAGTGTTTGTCCATCTGTGTGTGTCAGACTGAGCAGAATGCAAGTGGATTTTAGTGGCTATGAGGGCAGGGGAGCAGGCTGGAGGCCCAGCATGTGCATTGGTTCAGCTGCTTGGCCCTGCAGGCTCAGTGCTGCTGCTGGAGCAGCAAACCCAGTGTGGCATCTTGTCAGAACTGGGCTGGTCTCCAGGAGCTCATTCCCTAAGCCCAGCAGTTCAGATGGGAAGTTTCCAGAGGTGAGCTGTGTTTGATCAGCTGCGTTGGAGTGTCGAGTGTTTGGTGAGCACGTGATGAACGGTTTGAACAAAATTCTCCCTGTGGAAGGTGATGCTGCATGACTTTCATTAAGTACCCACCAGTGTGTACGTTCAAAACTGACTGTTGTTTCACATTTCCTGTAGACTTAAATCAAGAAGGGGCTTCTGAGGAACATGGGAACAAACCTTGTTCTCCACCTTCCTATTGGTTTAAATATGAGTGGAAGACAAAAAAACCTCCAAACTTGATGTCTTCATCAAATGTTGGATTATTTCGGTTAAGGGTTATTTGTGTTCAGAGCTGATATATTTGCAATATATTCTATGCTGCTGGTAGGGTTGTGTTGAAGCCAAAGGCATTGAAAGATGATCCAATAATTCTCCCAGTGTATCTTTAGGCTTAGAAATCAGATTTTTGTGAGTTCATAACTGTCTGAAGTTTGCTGTATTTGGCAGCATAGATGAGAAGCTGGTCTTGCAGATAGTGGTAAACCTTCCTTGGGGTTTAGAAACTTTGTACAAAGTACCACACAAAGTGCACTAAAAGCACATAATTAATCACTTCAGCAGCTCCTGCTCTGTAAAGCCACAATTCAAGCTGTCCATTGTTGCCACATCATTTGACTGCATGAAGCCCCGTTATTTCTAATTTAGAGGTCTGAGAACAGTAATTTGATTGTCTCAAACATCTCTTAATGCCTTAACAATGAAAAAAGACCTACATATTTCCTTCGGAAATGTGATTGCCTACAGGCATGAGTCACTTTTTGTGTCTGACTGGTGGTGATAAGGAAGCACATGATACCTTTCAGGGGTTTGCAGCACATCTAAAATCACCAGCAATATTTTTGAGCCACATTTTTGGTGTTAGGGCATTTTTGCAGGAGGAATGAAGCTCTGTGCCATCACCATTTTTCCCTTATGCAATTAAAAAAAGAAATGTCATTATTACATATCATGATTTCATACTTTTCTCAGAATAATGCAGAATTTGATTTAATTGAATGCAGAATTTTCACAGTTAAGAGGTTTGAAAATAAAATGCTATCTGGTTTCTAGCCTACAACCTAGCATCCCAGCAATCTGCAGAAATTGGTTTTTTGAGATGGATGTTGTCAATAGATGTTTTGCTCTTAATGTTTCACTGGAGCTTTTATTTCTCAGGAAGATAAGGACTCTTGCACATTCATAAATGAATTTCATTTAGTTTTCAGGTAAGGAGAATGATGCCTGCAGTTCTGCCTTTATGGATATGGAAGGTAAAGGAAGAATGTAAGATTGATGGCATTGTAGATGACAGTCCCTGCACCCATAATTTAATGATAAGCTGAATGTCTGTAAGGGAGCATGCATAGGGAGGAAGCTTAAACAACTAGTTTCATGTTTTGAATATTTCTATTGAGTTTCATATGATAAAAAAGATACTTTGTTTTCCTCTAGAACTAAAAATAAACACACAGGGGTGATGTGGCAAACAAAAAACCTGTTAATAGTATGCATTAGTGTGTGTAATAGTAGCATCCAGCAAACTGCACTACAGTTTAGGTTGTGTGAAGATTTCTATCCTGAATCCAATTTTCAGAATTGTCAGCTCTGAAAGTCTGCTTCAGTCGGAAATTCGTCAAGGTGTTTCTCTGCCAAGAGCGTACTCTCGTCTTTTTCAACTGAAGTGTATCTGGTTGCTTAATTTCTAGGATTATATAAGCCTTTCCAAAGTATTAGTTCCTGCAATACCAGTGGGAATGCTGAAGTGATATTTCTGGCAGAAGGATGCAGCGTGTGTGTGCAAAATACTGATGATTTAATGTACAATGAGATATGCCGTATTATCTGTTTAGTTAAAGCACACTTTGTGTAAAAGGGATTGTAATGCTTATCATAACAAGCAAGTCAGTTGCCCAGGGAGCTGTCACAGGGAAGGCACTGTGCAGGCTTTGCTGCAGGACTTTGCCAGTGTGTGCTAATCTTGAGTTTTGTATTGTATCTGCTCCTTTGTGGGGCTGATCTCTGAGCGACTTCGGGCTGTGCTGCAGAGCAGTGAATCGCATGGCGACGTTCCGATGAATGTAGAGGAGGATTAGACCAAAACCCCATTATCTGGCCAGTCCTCAGGAGGTATGGAGTGACAAGTCTGCTGCCTTCACTGGGACTACTTGCCACCCAGAGGAGTGCAAGAATGATTTATGTCAGAGGCTCTTTGTTGGAGAGCTTCCAAAGAAAGCAGTGGGAATGGTGTGGATTACTGTCTTCTATGTCATTAAAAATAATCAGGGAAACTGATCCCTTCCTTGCCCTGTCCATGAATTTTAGCACCCCAATCAGTGGTTTGGGTGTATAATATTTGCCATGTGCTATTTGAAATGTGTTAACTGTGGAACTCCTTAAATATTATTTTTTCTTAGGCCACTCAAAAATGGTGTAGTTAAGAGAGAGAATGTTTTTCTGATTTGTTTATTTCACTTTGGTTTTGGGTCATAGTGGATGTGATGTCAAGTCCTCTCCAACCACTGGCTGGTGTCCAGACCTGGCCAGTGTTAATGGGGAGAGAATTTATTCACACAGCATCTTTTCCTTCGTCCTGGAGTTGTGCTTTGCGAGAAGTGCCTCTCAGCCGCCTACTTAAGCAGTGTGAAACAAAAGCTGCAGCTTCTGTTTGTGTTTAGTTACCTCACAGTCGAGCTGAGGGATGCATTGGAAGTGTACCTGGCTGAACGGCCCAAATGCAGTGTGAGTTCCAAAAACCATCTTACACAGCCCTGGTGTCTCAGTGGAGTCTGTGCAAGTCCTTCATGAACTGTCAAGTGTGCATCAGGGGTCTGGCTAGGGAGAACAGTCACGTTTTTGAAGGAGAGTAGCTCTGTCTTACATGTTGCCTTTATTATGCATAGGCAATAATTGAGGGTCTCTTCAATCACATTACTGCTGAAAGCTGTATTAACTATTATTGCATTCATATTGCAGATTTCATGTAACTATTGATGTTCCTGTTCAGGACAATGTTAGTCCTGTGACTGAGATGTCAGATGCCTGCCATTAACCTCTAGTTCTTCCTTTTTCAGAGACCTTTGAGTCTTTGCTTCGCTTTGCTGAAAACCGCACAAGTTCCCTGTTTGAGACAGCTTACAGACCTATGGCAAAAGAAGCAGCAGAGCCCGTTAAGGAGCTTTTTACAGACATCTCTCTCTACATTCTGGGCGCAGAGACCACAGTGGAAAGCGCAGTACTGCGGTTCTTTGACAGTCTCTTTCCTCTGGTGTACAGCCGGCTAATAAACCCCGGAATTACTGATCTGTCAGAGGACTATACAGAGTGTCTGCGGCTTACAAGGCAAGACATAAATCCTTTTGGACACTATTCTAAAAACATGGTTACAGAGCTGTCAAAATCTCTTTGGGCCAGCCGGATGCTGAGCCAGGCCCTGAGCCTGGGCATTGAAGTGATAAATACTACTGAGCACGCTGCTCTGAGCAAGGAGTGCAGCAGGGCCCTGGTGAAGATGCAGTACTGCCCACACTGCCAGGGCCTGACGCTCATCAGGCCCTGTGTCGGCTATTGTCTCAACGTAATGAGGGGCTGCCTGGCCAGCGTGTCTGAGCTCGATGCACAATGGAGGGACTTTATCTCCACGCTGGAATATCTGACTAATGAAATGGCTGCCTCACACGAGCTGGAAATTGCACTGTCGGGGATCTGGAACTCCATCAACGAGGCCATCCTGCATGCACAGCTGAATGGACCACAGCTCTCTGCTACAGTAAGTGCTCTCTAATTATTTGCTACTCCCATTTATCAATGTCCTCATTTGGTGGACAAACATTTAAACAAGTTGGTGTTGTCTCTGCATCAGTTTTTAGTCTTCAGCTAGAGCTGTGTTTAAAAATCCATGCAAACGTTATAGATGTTTATGATGGGGTTCAAGAGAGTCTGCTTTGAAATGAGAGGGTTGGGGGGATTTATTTCTTTGCAACAGTGTAAAGCACAGAGCTCTGCCTTGTCTGCAGTTTTCTGAACAAAAATGTGGGGTCTATGATACTGGATATCAATCAGGTATGCCCTTTTTCTCTGGAATGTAATTGTAGCACGTGGGGACATTCCACAGGATTTTGTGTGTAAGGGGCTAGAAAAGTGAGTTTTTAAATAAAGGCAAAAAAATCGACTCACAATTTTACAGTCCTGTTACTTATGTGTTGACTGAGACATCAGGAAGGTGGTACAGGTCTATAGTAAGTACACCTATCATGCAGAAGTTGGGAAGAGAGCATGAAAAAATTCAAACTTACTTGGCAGCATTTACATAAGTAAAGGATAAAAATACAGTTGAAGTGGAAATGGCTTTGTGAGTGTTACAGATTAAGAAGGAAAGGACTAGGATGGTAGAACTGTTACATAAATAATGGCAGCATATGACTGGCAGGTGTTCTCTTGAGGTGTTGAAGACTAGACTAGAAATTAGTGAAATGACTAATGATGCAGCTGACTACATCTGTGTGAAGTTAACACAACTGTGGGTGGAAAAATGCAGCAGTGTGGCCTTAAGTAGGGTATAAAGACTAATCTAAAAAATGCAGGTTGATCTGCCTTTCTTGAAAGTAAAGGAATCCTTGGAGAGAACAAATGAGAAGGAAATGCACAATTTTAAATATGTAATTTCTGTGTAGAACTTTGGTCATCACATTGTGTAAGTGAAAAAGTAGTCTAGAGGGTCTACCAAAAGAAGCTGTAGCAGAGTCTATTCTAAACGAAGGAAGTTTTTTTATAGGAGAAAAACGCTTCTGTGTTTGCATCCTTCCAAAATCCCTAATATTGCAGCTCCCTTTACTGTAGAACACCTGACTGAGCCACAGAGTTGGTATAATGTGTAAATGATAAAAAAACCTCAATCACTTGTTGTAATCTGATAAAATTTCACTTGGTATTTTTAGTTACAACTCTGTTCATATGGCCTCAGTTTCCCTTTCCTTTTCATGAATGACAAACTTGCTAGTTTATCTGACATCCAAACATAAACATGAAAAATCCCTAAGAGATTTGTCCAGGTTCTTGAAGAGTAGCTAGTGGGCGCTGGAGCCTGCATGTGCTGCAGGTCTGCGTTGGGCTGAAGTCTAGTTGGTGTCACCACAGAGCAATAGTAAACCTAGAGCCATGTCATGAACAATATTCTTGCATCTGCCCCTATTTCACTCAGAAGTTGGTTTTATATGAGTCTAGAAGGGAACCAGAAATCAAAGTACGCCAACACTGTATATTGGTTTTACCTGACTATAGATGGATACCTCTTGCATCACTGTAGAGCTTCATTGCTGATTACACAGACCAAATGCTAAAACATAGCTCTGCATTGCATTGCATTTATCAGCCTCAGAATTAACATGCACTTGCTTAGCTTACTGAGGGGTAAAATTCATGATCCAGGTGAATATTGGATGATTATGGATGAACTCTGTGAGTGTATTGCTTTTAGGTTATTTGGAAGTAGAATTCTCTCCAAAGTGTCTTTCAGGCTCAGGATTCTCTTTAAAGATTATTTGAATAATTTTATTTGGGGCCTTTTTAGTTTTCTAGCAGTACCTTTAAGCATTTTCCTTCTTCCATTTGGAATAAATTCAGAAAGTTCTGTTGTGTTTGAAACTCCATTAATTCTTATTTTCCCTGAAGTTATCTTTTCTTTCTCTCACTGGCAAAATCTTCATGTGCATAAGAAGGTTGTGTGGTGTTCTAGGGCCTGCTGCTCAGTAGGATGGCAAAGGATATTTTCTGTTTGAAAATAAAAACTATGTCTCTGTGTGTTACCCTTGATCCTTGTTGTCTGCAGAGTAAGATTACATTTAGAAGACAGAGCATGGCTCACTATTTGAGCAACATTAATGTGATACTGATTTAAAATTTTCTTGATTAGTTACAGAGGATAACTCTTATTTAGAAAATTGAACCTAATTAAGCTGTATTTTCTTCTCTGAAGAAGCGGAAAGGAGTTCGGTGCTCAGGTTCAGGATTTCCGGCTGGAGATGGCTTCTGGGAATCCGGGCTCGGATTCTCAATTACACTGGGGCCATTTGTACTCAGTGTATTTACTGTTGGTTTTACTTACAGGATTCTTTTTTTTTCCCCAGAAAAGATATCTTCTCTTTTCCTTTCCTAAGTACTTGGAGACTTTTTCTTTGTTCATGAAATGTGCTCTCCAGCTTCTGCAAAAGTGGAAATGTTCAACTTAGGTATAGTTTCCATTACAAATGCAGTAATTGGTTTCATTCAATTATAATGGAAAACTCATGCAGGAAAGCAGAGCCCTCCTAGTAATCTTCATTTATCCCGAGGCAGCCTTAATTAATGTGCCTGCCCTTTTAGGAAACATTTTACATTTTTAATAGACAATATGGCTAAAAATTAGGGCTCTTTTTTCTCTTGCTGCCTGCTTGGATGATAATGAATAATGGAAAGTTAGATTATGTTTTCTTTAAAATGGGGAAGGGGTGAAATAAACCAGTAAAGCACTTAGGATACTTTGCTCAAATGAGGTGCAGTCAATTGATATTAAATCTAAAAATAAAAATCCTATTTGTATGAGGAGCATATAACTTCAGGAGAGTGGCCTCTGCTGATCTCGTGCATTACAGCCAAGAGAATTGCCTGATTTGCTGGGATAGCAAGTGTGAGAGGTCACCTTTAAGATATTGGTAATCTGTGCTCAGATTCCTGGGGAATGTGCCGTGCCATTTGTTCAATGATGCTGGCTTGCATCCAGCTTACTTAGGCTAATGCAGGCCAGCTCTGGTCTGCAGCACCAGCAATCATCATCATTGCTTTCATCTGCTCAATCTAATTGTCTTTCCTCCTCCTAGGAGCCCTGACTGCCTACTGGTGCCAGCTACCCACACCAACTTTGTTTACCCTTCCTTATCATTTTCCTCTTTGGTCATTTCTTTTTCTGTCTTTGTGTTTTACAGCTGCTCTCCTTTTTCATGTGTTCAGTCACAATATTGCTGTACAAACTCTTGTATTTATGCATCATTTCTGATTTTAATTTTCTTTTTATTTTTTTGTTCCAAGTGAAAGTAAAATACCCTCAAATAAAGTGCAAAGAGGAGCAGGAGAAGGGGCAGTTCAGAAATGCATGTGGCACTTGAGGCAGGTGTATCAGCATGTGGGATAACAAACACTGTGCCCACACTTCAGAGCCAAATCCCAGTGAGGTGTTCCCATTGCTTGTGTAGGTGTAGCAGGGACTTGCTGCTGATGTTATAATGGCTGAAAAAGCATTAGATGAGAAGTAAAAAGGCACAGACCTGATATTTTTACACAAGAGCAAAGTCCAACATGCTGTGTTTTGTGGTAATAGGAGTAATAAAAGCGAAAGCTAATAAAAGGCTTGATGGGGATTATAAAACCGAGATATGATCAGAGATTAGGTGTTAGGAGAAAGCAGAAATCTGCCTTGAGGCAGTTAATTTCTTGGAGACAAGCTCACCAATTAATGTGATAAAAGTTATATAAAAAGTAATAGAAGAGTAAACTTTGGGAGGAGGAGCAGATAGAGGCAGGAGAAATACAGGAAGGGCAGGAGAAATACAGTAAGGGAGGGATGTTTAGGATGCAAGATGCTCTGAATTGCAGGAGTGTCAGGAAGCCCAGAAATAGTGATTGTGATCAAAATCAGATGAAAATCAATGACAACCTTTCTACAAGTTGTGAAGACATCAAGGAGGAAGATGGAGAACATTGAGAAAAGATCCAATAAATACTGCTCATATTTTAAAGGGACTGGTTTCAGATTGTAGTGAAAGTGACTCTGATGCCTATTTTTGGCAGATCATTTGAGTGTTCTTAAAAGTTTGTGTAGTTCAGAAGAAATGCAAGAAAGGCATGAGAAGGTGAAAACTCATAGCAAGGACTGTTGTCCTTGCTGACAGAGGAAATACAGACAAAGGAGTTGGGCTTTCCATGCCTGTCCAGCCACTTCTGCTGTGGTCCTTTGCAATTAGAGATGTCATTGGGACTTGGGAGGCAAATTACATAGAATTAACAGCAAATTAGAACTTAGAGCAGTTTAAAAAAATGAACAGAAAATACATATAGATAGATGGTTGTCTTGGTAGGTGGTTGATCAATCTCCTCCCATCAATGGGTTTAAATGTTGCATTTAACCAAAACAGATGATCACTGCTGAGAAGCAACACCTTGGGACTGAACAAGCAAACTATACAGGTATTTGCTAGGTTCAGTTTAAGGATAGAACAGAACATCTGCCTGTGAAAGAACATACTTGGTGTATCCTGGAATTGCCTGTGCTGCTGCAGTGGGCTTGAGCCAGATCTTCTAGGGGAGGGGCCTTTGAGGAAAACAAATATAAAAATCTTACTATAAGTTTTCTGGTAAAAATCCATCAGTGTATGGAAAGCTCACAGAAAATAACTCAGGTATCTTAAATTATTAGGAATGCAGAAGAAAAAATCCTGAACAATAAAAGATCCAAGATGTGATAAACGGTCACCTTTAGGAAAAGAAAAGCGTAGAGGAAAGAGTGCCAAATTTGCAGCAGCAGGAGATTGATGCACAGTAACCTTACAAATTTGAAAAGGAAGTTGCTGTACTATGAACAAAATAACTTTGTGCTGAGTGAGTTCACAGCAACAAAGAGTTTCTGCCAGCCAGTAATGAACTACTTGATTAATGACATTGAATGGTATCATAAAACACTCCTGGAGACTTTGGAGAACACTCAGAGCTGAACTCAGGTGCTTCCTTCCTGCAAGTTTTCCAATTCAAATGATCAACACCAGCTGTCAATAAGTATAAAAACTGTACTTAGCAGAGGTTAAAGCAGTATATTCAATTCTTTGTGGTTAGATTGCAGAAAAGAACTGTAAAAATGGACAGGAAGAGTTATGATCGTGCAATATTTGCACTAGAAATGTTATTTTAAGTGACATTTTGCTTTTTCTAAGCACTTAGCAGGAAACCTCCTCTGAAAACAGAAATGGGAGGAACCCTCAGCTGTGATGAGGTTTCTGTTAAGGATCTCCAAGCGGACCTGTCTGATTTAGCAGCGCTTCTTGCAGTACTTGTATATTTGGTTCTCAAGAACCCAGGTTACCTGAATGTACATCAGGTTCAAATCCTTGGTGAATCCAGGAGCAGGTGGAGACCCTTTAGAAACCAGGGGAATTGCCCTGGTGGCACACCTTGTACTGACCCATGTCCGTGGGAAAGGCAAGAGAATGGCTTTCACAGTGGTGTAAAACATGCAAAAATATGTCTGCATTGAGATTTTGCTTTATTTCTCTTGAGCTTTATACTCATTAAGATGTTTCTCTCATCTTATGGTCAGTCATGGGTGAATTTTTAAAAAGCAGCAGTGGAGCTATATATCTGGAATCAACTGAAATTCATGGGGTGTAAGCATCTAATTCTCGTACTCAGCTTTGTAAGTCTTGCCACGTGCAATTTGCTTGATTTAAAAGCATTTTGACACTTGAGTACTGTAGAAGTATTTCTGGAAATAATCATCCAAATTGTTTAATGCATTTGCCTTATTTCCATCTGTTACAGAAGTCCTCTGGAGAATTAGAGCTCAGGTAGCCTTGAACTGCTCTCTAAGGGGATACAAGGGGCTTTCTAGCCCCTGTTAATGACAGTTCTCTTCCATGCAGGTGTTTGATACCACAGTGTAGCCTGATTTCCTGGTGATAAGGATTGTCTCATCTGTAGCGATGAAACTGCTTGAAATTGAGTATTTATGTCAAAATTAAGTAGGTTAAATTGAAATACATATTTCCAAAAATCTAAATTATTATCAATTGGTGCAGGAATAAAGAAGCACCACATAATTACAATTGAGTTAATTCTGAGAGATATTTACTGGGTGTTATCCAGCTGTCATGTTGTTTGACTAAACATGTAACTAAGAATTTGATTTGACATAAATTGTACTTTTGCAGAAGTGATGATTTATTTGCATGGATGTGTCTCTTCATCCCCAAAGGTATTCCTTCTCAAGGCCCATCTTGCCTCCCAACTGGCTGCTGACTTGCTGATAGTGCTTAACCACACTATTAATGAGTCATTAATCTGTAGTAAGATAAAAAGCTCTTTCTACCTGGTGAAGCAGTATTCACATTATGCTTTTCATTCTCTAAATCTTGCAGTTTGTGTAAACATGTAACCTGAAAGGCTTATGTTAAATGTTGGTATCAGTAGCTTTTACCTGCTTTTGGTCTGAGACCAGCTTTATCTGTGATTAACCATTTGTGGTTAATTACTGTGATTAAGATTTTGGGAATGATAGTGACTTGGGGACACTGCCTTTTGACAAAGGCTTCTGTCTTTGAGAGGGATCACAGCGCTGTTACTTTGTTTTCCTGTTTACAGCCAAGATATACTTATTTGGCCCAATCATACAGCCAAAATGTTTGTGGGAAATGTGTCAGGTATTTGTGTTTGTTTGTGTAGTCCCAGAAATGCTGTGAAGTGTTTTCTAGAGATGTGCATGCATGCTTTTTCAAAACAGATGGAATTGTGCATGATTTGAGTGTTTCTTCTGCATTGCCTAGGCATATGCTAATGTGTGCTGTATGGCCAGAGGTGGAGAGTAAGTAACCTTTACAGCAGGTTAAAGATAAGGCTGGGAAATAGTAGCCTGCTCTCATAGCAAGAGGCCCAAACAGTGTTGTAAAGAATGAATTAAAAAAATTAATTCACTTGGTGTTATGGATACTATCTGTATTTAGGGAGAATAATTCAGGGGTGGTAGATTCCTGAAAGGCACATTTTATTACTTCATTATTGTTTTCTTTAAGCTTAAAAACAATGATACCCCATTGATGTTAATTCTAAATCCATGCTTAAAAGTGCATGGTTGATGAAGCAAGTGTCCTTGGCCACTGCAGGGCTGTTCAGCCTGCCCCTCTGGGATGTTCAGTGCTGGCAAGACTAACACAAGCATCCACAAGCACATGTGCACACACTTACACACACCAGTGCTTTTCTTCACACTTTAAAATGAAGCTGTGTCTTTTCTGGGGTGTGAGTAGTCAACTCAGCTCTAAAAATGCAGCAGCTATTTTTATGTAGTAAGAATGAGCTCATGAGTTCTGCTACGGACTTGAGTTTAGTTTTTCTCAGGGCTGTGTATTGGCATGATACGGCCACTTTTTCTCAAAGCAGCTGCTTTACTTCATTTTGTTTAACAGACTGAGGCTCTGGAATTTTTCAGCACCATGTTATGGTTCCTAGAGAATTAGATCCTGGGAAATCTAGCACAAAGTATAATTAAAAGTAAACCCCAGAGTCATAAGCTGTGTTAAATATGGTGAGAATGATGCTCATTTTTCCCCCCAAAGTTGAAAATGCTAAAGGATACCTTCATGGCAATGTGTGTGTCCTGTTTGACTTTAGCTCCATGCTGTAGTAGAGGAGGAAGTGCCCAAGGCAGGAGATGAGCTACAGAATACAAGGCCTGTCAGAGCCATAATCATAAACCTGCCAAGAGAGCCCAGTTGTAATTTCACAGAGCCAGGGTTGTCACTGAGCACTCTCTATCTTCCCTGGAATATGATTCTGGTGTCAGCGCTTCACCATTATTAGAGTTGAAAGATGAAGGACGTAAATATGGTAAGAGTCCAGGATTTTGCTTGAAGCACAGCACTGAGCAAGGCAATCAATGGTTGGGATAATATTTATGGAAATGATGATACTCAAGATGACAGATGATGTGCTTAGTGTTTCAACGAGAGTTGTGTACACTTTATTCATTGTTTCTACTTCTTTCTTTTTTAACCTCTGTACTCACTGTAAGCCTCCCCAGATTGTGGAATCTGGCTGCTGAAATTGAGTCTTATTTTTTATTATGAAATCAATTTAAACTACAAAAGAGAAATTAGATGTGCAGGTTCTTTTTACGAACCTGACTTCATGTATTGTGGTTTGTTAAATATGATGGATTTTGTAGCTGCATTGCTTTAGAATTTTGGCACTTCTGTTTGTTGTGGTTAATTTTTGGTCTTATAAATTAACAAGGCATCAAACAATGAAGCTGGAGTGTTGCCGGGTTGGGGTGCAGTCCCTGCTAAAAAATGCAGCTCCAGCATATTGGCAGCGAGGCTGCTTGTTATTCATTGTAAGGCGTCTGGCTATGGGAGTGTTAGATGTTTGACAGCATTGAATAGATTCCAGTCAGCCATACAAACTACCTCCACTGAAGTGGAAAGGACCATAAAATTGTTTTAGCAACAGCTAATTCTCCTGAGTCTTTTAAGGCTTTTTTTCCCTTATTTTTTCTTTAACCATTTGGTTGCCAGTAGAGGATTTGCCAATTTAAGCAATAAATGTTCCCAGATTGATTTCATTTTTTAAGATAGTTAAGAAAGCTTTTCACTGATTTTTGCATTTAGTGTAATTTGGGGGGAAAATAATCAAAAACCCCAAACCAACACAAACCATCTAAAGTGTACATTGAACAATGGTCACCTTTCTTTTAATATAAAAACTGAACTATAACTTACAGCATTGTTTTTTCTATCAATAACCTCAGATCCTGTTTTTATCAACAAGGGGTTTTGGGGCTAATCTGGTAACTTGTAGGTATTTTGTTTCATGTCCCTGCTCACCTTTTAGTTGCTGCAGTGCCACAGAAGCCCAGTGCAGCACGTTCTTTTACAAGCAACTCGGGGCGTTGTCTTTTCAATCTCCAGCTAAAGATGTGTGTTAATTCTTTTATCTTGACTTTGAATTCCTTTGAATTTTTTTTTCCCCAAGTAGCTTAGTCTGTGGATTCAGTGTGTGAAAGAACATAAAAATGTGTTCTTGCCTGTCAAATATTTCATATTGTAAGTGCTGGCTGTCTCATAATGTGCCATAGTTCAGTTTGTGAACTGTAGTCATGTCTGGGAGACACAGTGACAGTAGCTTTGGATTAAACCAAGGGAAGATAGAGAGTGAGGAGGTCCTCAGCTGTTACAGCTTCATTGAAGGGACTTAGAGGAACCTGAGGATAATGTTCAGTTTTTCCATTTGTCTGAGCGCAAGGCTTCAACCTGCTGACAGTAGATGGGCAATGAGATCAGAGTGAAAAGCCAGTTAGCTCTCTTGTCACCGGCTGCCCCAAAAGAGGGCTGCCTCTTGTGAAGACATCTGCCTTATATACTGAGAAAAATGACATATTTCATCCAGCTGAGTACAAACTTGCTCTTTCCTCTCCTTTTCCCCAGTAATTATTCAGTCAGGGTAACATTAATTAGATAACTTTAAAAAAAAATTGTCATTACCGGCATTTGGTCTTGCAGTAAAAATGCTTCAATGCTTCCTAGCTGTGCTAGGAAGGCATTGGGAAGCAGCATCAGCACATGGTGCTGGACTGAATCAGGGCTGAAACGGTGAGTTTGTGTGAGGAAACCTGGGCACAGCTTGGAAGCAGGAGCCTGGTCAGTACCCTTCTTCTGTGGTAGATAAGGTGAAAGGCCCTGGTAATTTTATGGTGCTTCTTCATACTTTTACTATTTGTAATGAAACTTTACTTTTTTTTTTTTTTTTTTTTTCAATTTTTCTAGTCCATCTACACAAAACCTTCCCTGAGTTTTCCTCTAGTCCTTCTATCTCTAGATAAGCCAGAGAAGTCAGCACAGTTTATGTAAGGTAGTTATTGAACTCGTTGTACCTGCATTTAGAGTGGAAGGCCTTTTCTTTTAAATACTTGAAGCCTAGAGGTAGATGTGGCCTTTCTAAGGCTGCAGCCCTCCTGTGCAGCAGGGAAATACTTTTTGCAGCCATAGGACCAAGCAGAGCAAATGTCTGCCCTGACCAGCAGATCTCTTCCCTCTTAAGGGGACTCTGCTCAGAGCAAAAGTGGCATTTATACAGAAAGAAATATATACAAATTTTGTTGTGTGTGACCTCAAGCCAAATGTTGGCTTATATGTCACTAACTGGAGATACTATAAAATACCTGATTTTTCAAGTCAGGACAGGGTCTGAGCATTTTGACAGCTATGTTACATCTGAGTTACTGGCAGCCACTGGCACAACTTCCAAAGCTTATTTTTCACAATGGTAAGAGCCTCTGTTCCCCTTACCTGAAGTATATATTGGTGCCTCTAATCTCTGTTTCTTTGCAAACCTGCTCTGCTCTATGCAATCCCCTGTAGTCTTTTTCTGGGAGATCAAACAGTTTTAATCCTCTCTAATGAAATTGTGTTGCTTTTATTGCAGACCTATAGCTCATGAGCTTGTGAGCCATGGCAACGTGTGAATCCTCATTTTCCCAGAGGTGGGCCTCGTTGTTACAGAGTTCCCTAGAAGGCATTTACTACTGGAAATATTAATAAGGAGTGGAGGATAGGGGAAAGAGAAAAAATACAGTAATTGCTAAACTGTCTGTATCAAGCACTCTAGTCTGTGCTTTGTTCTGTGTGGTAGGGTAGGGATCAGGAGTGCAGTTTGACAGATAAGCACAGGGACCTGGTGTGTTGGACTGGCAGGAGGCAACAGGAAATTGGATGTACAGGAAGAAGATTGAGAGGCAGACTCTGGACAGTGAAGAGGAGATTAGGGCATTTCTGTCCATTGTTGTGCCTTTACAGAAAGACACTTGTTTTCTCACATGGTATCACAATGGAAATACTCAAAGATGTGCACATATTTGTTTGAAGCATCCATTTGGCTCTTTTTAGGGAGATGTCCATGCTTTGTCCCCTGGTTTCTTTCTTTGTCAATACTTTTTGTTAACAATGTCACTTAGTAAGAGAGATTTTGACTCATTGCTGTACTAGGTGTATGGAGTTTACCCTTGGTTCTCATTCCCAGTATTCTGTCTATATTTTAATTACTTGCTTTCCCTCTTTTTTTTTCTAGTAAGCAAGTGTGGCACTGCTGCCTTCCGTGGAGGCAAAAGGAAATAATCCTGTTGCACTCTGTACAAACCCAGCCTGTCACACCTGAATGAGCGCTAGAGCAGGGACATGCAGATCTTGGTGGATTTTTACCTTCTCATTTTTATGTTCCAAAAGTTGGAACTCATCTGCCAGCAGCAGAACAGACATCAGACATTTCCAAACAACCTACAGAGAGCAGACCTGGTTCTGGGGGCAGCTGGAATTGTCTGGAATTGACTGTGTCAGGCACAGGGCAGCCTCTTCCCCTCACAGAGAGCCCACCACCACCCCCTGCCAGTGCTGAGCACTGGCACCTGACACAGATGGGAATTTGGGGAGAAAGAGCTCAGACTTGAGGAACACATCTTTTAGGCAATGGAACATTGCAGGAAGAAGTTAAACAAGGCAAATTCCCTGGAGCTGTACATCGTGTCTGGGCAAAGCCCTGATTTGTGTCGGGAATTTGTCATTTCCATTTCCAAACTGGTGGACATTGGCAGAAGGAGAGAGAGACTTACGAAGAACTGAAGCAGTGATTTGAGGTAATGGAGAAAAATGGGACACTATTCATAGTTTGAATGAGATGAGCAGTGGTTTTGAGAAAATCTTATTTGCATGGAAAGAAAAAGAAATAGACAAAAAGAGCTAACCCAGGATAAAGAGATGTAGAAGAATATGGAGGCAAAGCAGTGGGAAAGACTTGTAAGAAATTGAGACAAAAGATATGGAAAATAGCTAGAAAAGCAATTATGGGAAAAAACCACTTTATTTGAAGATTCAAAGAACTGAATGTCGAAACTGGAATGTGTTTTAAGATTATATAAACGATAATTTTTGCTTACTCTGGGAAGGTATCAACAGATGGCCTGGTCTGGCTGGTCTTACAAGCCATGAAGCAACATAAGCTGGTTTCCCTTGGGTTATTCTGAGAAAACAGATTTAGTACAACAGGGGTGTCAGCAGACAGGTCCAGCAGCTGCATGACCACCTTTACAGGTCTCCTGAACCAGGTTTAATAGCTTGAGCAGGGTCATGCAGAGATCTGTGCACAATTCTGGGAGCAGAGCACTGCTGTGGTGTCCCCCTGCTGTGGTGGCACTCCAGGCAGGCTTGACTGCACTGTTGGGCTTTCCAGAAGCCAGTTCCACAGGATGGGTTTCCCGTGAAGCCCTGTGGGGAAGGCTGTCACAGCCAGCTCTCAGAGTGCATGGGCTCATGTGGAGAAGTCTTTTCAGTGGCTGTATTCCAGTTATTTGCCTCCTTTTTGATCAATTTGGAGTTCTGGTGGGGATTTCTCACCATCAGTATTGTCTCTCTTCCCCTTAGACTGTCCTGCTTGGTTAATCATACCATTTCAAGTTGGTTTTAGCTGTATTTTGCCTATGCTAGGCGAGGCTTGGCTGGACTAATCTGTGAGATTTCTCCAGAGCAGTCAGCCTGGCCTTCTCAGGTGTGCCCTTCCCTGCTGCTGCTATGTGGGGAGGGCCAGGAGTGTGTGAAGGACAGCACACACCCTTTCACACCCACACAGCAGCAGATCTTCAGTGCTTTTGTTCAGTTTCTCTTGCCCCTGTTGGCTCTGCCCTGCCTCCTCTCCCTTTAATTGGTTCTATGTGTTTTACAAAAAGGCACTTTGTGTTTTCTTGGGTTTTTTGTGAGCTATGTGATACGGTGCTCTGTAAGCTTTAATCATTTAGTATATATAATCTATACTTGTCCTTGTCTAAACTTGCCCAGGATATGCCCTCAGTTGTGATGCTTCAGCCTTGATGGAATTAAGAAGTCAGCTTCTTGCAGGATTTGAGCTGCTCCATTGATAGACTCTGAATTTTGATATGAGACTTAATTCTTCATGATGACTATTTGTACTGACATTTATTATCATCTGAAAGTAAAAAAGAATGGCTTGGTAAAAATAGTTAACTATGAAAATGTATAATCAGTGCATGGTTCTATTTTGAGAATACATTCCGTGACCCAGGATTTCCAATTCATAAGATGTGATACGCTTACAAAAGCTTTTTCATGTTTGTCCCCACAGCCTATGAACCCATGAAAAATTTTCATCACTTCTCTACAGTATTCTATAATATAAATAAACTTTTTGACATCAGACTCCAAAGAAGTTGTGTTTGTTCCATCATATTACTTTGTGCACTAATAGGTCAGTGAGATTTGAAATACTAGCTTGTCACTGCAAGGTCTGAGTGGTTCCAGTTTTCCTTGTGTACATTGTCTGTTTGTAACATGCTTTATGAAAGGTAAGGAACAGAACAAGAAATTCAGTGCCTCACTGGTTTGATGCCAAAGACCTCATGACCACTTTTGCTTTGTAGCATCTAAATTTTCCTGAGCCAAGCCATAAGACAGTAAATTCTTTTCCATTATTCTCCCCGCAGAGAAAATTTCTGAAGAAGATTTCTCCGAGGAAGTATACTTCCTCTAACAGTAGAAGGGAAACAAAGGTTTTAAAATTTGTTGGGGTTTCATAGTCTTCAAAGCTGGGAGGCCTTGCAAGGTGTGTGGGATAGAGCCCAGTCCCTCCTTTTTCCATGCCTGCCCGTGTGGGTTTCCTCCACATGGCCTCAGTAGCCACTGTGTCCCCTCTTCAGCCTTCTCCCACCCAGCCACAGCTACCAGCTGGGGAAGGTGTTGCAGAGATGGCTTTCCCACAAAGTCCCTGAAACCAGACTATCTCTTGCTTTGTCTTTTGAAGCTGATAGTCTCTGGGTATAAAAGTTTAGGGTTATTTTAGGGTCATTTCTCACCAACACATAGGTCATGATTTGAAAAATAATCTTTCTTTTTGAGTGATTTGCGTGATTTTGCTCAAGTGTTTGCTTCAGAAGTTTTTTTCCAAGTATTCCCTTGCTTCCCTTTTACTTTCATCTGAGAGTTTTAGATTTTTAAAATATACAGAGAAAAATTATATACTGAAAGCATAAACTATCCAGTGCTGTGTTACTTGTACTTGGCATTATTTCATTTACTTTTGCATCTACATACTGTCTGTTCTTTCACAGATCGAATGGGAGAGCCTTACTTTCACTTATCCCTGTGTGCTTTTCTTCTCCCTTGCAGAGTTAGGGACTAATAAAGAGAGCATACTTCACAGCTGCTTTTTCAGTATAAAGTGCCTTCAGCATATATGGCAATCAGGCCACTGTACTTGAGGTTAACTCCCAACCCTCACTGAGCTCAATCCTGAAAAATAAACAAAACTCTGGGAAAAGAGGTTTACTTGGCAGAAGGACTGAGCTAACATTATGGATATAAAAACATAGGGCTCAGTTCTGCAAGAAACTGAGCATTCTGGCCCCAGTCCCATAAAGCACTTAAGCACAGGCTTCTTTTTCAAGTGAGTAGCAGACTGAGTGACATCTCGAAAGGCTGAACTCCTAATCCCTGACCCTACATGTGCAGCAGGACTCGGGTTGCTCGTGCAGCTGTGCCCCAGCCAGGGCTGCTCCTCCAGGCCCAGGTGGGGTGGCAGCTCCCAGGTGACAGCGCTGGGCTTTCTGGGAATGGGAGACCCCTGTGAGCACCTGGGCAGGTGTCAGCTTGTGCTGCCAAAGCCTGGTGCAGACCTGCAGAGGTCTGATCTCCCTTGCCAGGAGAGGAAGGAAGATGTGTGGAAATGCTCCCTTGCACCAGGCAAGAAGTTCCCAGCACCCAGCAAATTCCCAGCTGTCCTGTGAGGGCTTTTGTGCTCAGCCTGCCCTCTTTTTCCTAAGCTAAGCTCCTGCTTGCAGCCACTGTGCACAAGTTGAGCTGTCCAGGAGGAACAGACACGTCGAATCAAAGGGGCTTCTCTGCGAGGGGAGAGGGAGCGAGGAGAGGGCTGATCTGTCAGTCAGCTGTCAGGCATCCTGGCATTTTCATGATGAATTAGGCTCTGTAGATGCTTTGTGGCTTGGCTAACAAAGAGATTTTCTTTTCTTTACCAGATTCCCCAGTGCTACCGCTACAGTACGTGATTTTACCAAGATGATTTTTTATTACTTTGAGAATATAAAACACAGCATCAAATGAGAAGAGAAACCATAAAGACTTACGATTTTATCGTGTGCTTTTTCTTTGGTTTAAGGTTGTGATAAAGCTGCATTCTTGATACATCACCAGTGTCTGCTTAATAAGGTTTTCTAATTTTATATGCTTACTGTTTTTGTGTGCTTTTCCTTCAGAGACTGTGGGTTGGTTTTTTGCAATGCAGGGTACTTGTGTGTGTGTGTTTTAGGGTTTTAAAAGCATTTACAATATTTAGTGAGCCAGCACTAACTTTGTGTGTGTGTCGTGTACATTACAGATTCTTAATATCCTTAATATTTCTTTTCTGTAAAGTGAAGTGAGTAGTGTAGTCATCAGTCTTTCTTTGAGCTCCTCAGTGTGTTTATATGTATCCCTAGTCCTGATTGTTATTTTGATCTCTCTTCTGTCTGAATCTGGCTATTCTGTTGGTATCGATAAGTAACGGAAATCAGTCTTCTGGTGTTTCACTTTTGGACCCTGGTATAAGTTAGTTACAGTATCTGAGATGACATTCCCTTTATTTTTGCATCGACTAACATTCACAAAGTGGAGGTGACAAAATCAAGGCCACACATTCCTGTGTTCTGCAAAAAGTCCTGACTGGCTTTCCATGAAACCATGAAACTTTCTTACTTTGAACCAGCTTGGAACTGAATTACCTAAAGGCACCAAGGGCTTCAAAAGTACATATATATATATATGTTTTTTTGAGGTGGCTACTGATGGCAGAAAGTTGCAGAGAAAATAAGTAGAACAAAAGGTTAGTTCTGATTCGATAGACATGGCTGGCATTGCAAGCAGACTAACCTCCCACACCGCATAGCAATGAGCAGGGAGCTTGGTGAGAAAGTTCAAACTGCAGAAGATTATCCTTTCACAAATAAATTCTTTTAACAGGCCCCTGTTGAAAAGGGTAAGATTATACCTCTGAGGAGAAGTACCTCTCTGAAGAGGTGCTTATGCCGCTTACAGGTTTTGGAAACTCTTAAATCTTTTTGAGTAAAAGTAACAAACTGTTCTTCCTTTCAAAACATACACATTTTCTGTCAAGAACAGGCCTATTAATTGTGAATTACTTAGGGACCTAATACTCTTTGGAGGAAAAAAAAAAGAACCCCAATATTTGCATAGCAAAATACTCCCTTTTTATTGCTGTGCTTTTTCAGTGCCTGAATGTTTCTTCAGCTTCTGAGCCATAGCATCTAGCACATTTTTATATTTCAGTTATTTGTTTATGACTGTGTACTTTGCATTCTTTTGACACAAAGCTTTTAGTTACAGTGCCATCCACATTCAGAATTATGGACTGGGAATATCCAAATACAAGTTGTCACAGTAACCTGTTCTCTACTCCAGTGTAAATACAGAAGCTCTCTAAATATATTGAATATAGGCAAGATCATTCCATTTACTACAAAGCTGAGATGTAAAAAAAATTGGTTAAATTAAATTATTTTTAATTCCATAGTTTTGATCCGTTTCAAACACTTCTTTTACAGAAAGCAGTAAGGTGAGGCAGTGAGGATGGTGAGGCCTGTGCACAGGGTGCCCAGGGAAGCTGTGGCTCCCCCATCCCTGAAGTGTCCAAGGCCAGGTTGGACAGGCTTGGAGCAGCCTGGGACAGAGGAATGTGTCCTTGCCCATGGCAAGGGGATGGAATGAGATGATCTTTAGGGTCTCTTCCAACCCAAACCATTCTGTGGTTCTGTGACACTGGCAGAGCTGCGCCTTGTGGCAGTCAGAGGCCACTGGGTCATTCAACAACTCAGGGTGTCTGGAGGGAAGATCGAGGAGTGAAATTAATGCTTAACAGGCTGGAGGAGAGTCAATCTGACATTGTGGAGTTGTATCAATCCCAGCTCCTGTGGGGAGGTAGGTGAAGACACTGGGATTTTGAGGAGACAAGGTGCTATTGGAGCTGGACTATTCACTCTTGAGTATTACGAGCAAATAAAGCTCCATTTCTTCTCTTGTCCTCTGTGTGCCATGGCTGTCATGGCCAGCTTTGTGCACAACTCGGTTACACGAAACCCTCGAGAATCATTCCTTGCAAAAAACAGTGAAAGATTATCTTTGTGCTGGGAGGCATTATCAGGAGTGTAGCACATGGACTGTGTTGGGCCTTGGTTTTGATATTTTTACCCCAGAATGCACGGAAATCTTTTTTCCGCTGTCTCCATTTGACTGCATTTCAGATTTATGGATAGATAGATTCTAAAAATTATCCTCTGGTGTTTAGGTATGGTTAATATTGCCTTATTTGGTCTTCAGATTTTAGGCTTAGAGAAAACTGTCTTTTCACTCTTAAGTGTTTTCTGTGATGTGCAGATGCTACAAGGAGATTAAAACAAAGTGAGAAAGGTTTTTATAGGAATGGCTTTTTTAGGACGTGGGTTATTTTTTAAGCTATCTGGGTTTTAAAGGTAAATGAATATGGGATAGACAACTGGTTTTTGACCCCTGTGAAATTAATTGCCTAAATTTTTGCTGTTATCTTACCAAGTACAAAGGAAACTATGCTTATACATGGTTTATAGTTTTATCAACAAAAATGTCAATGTGAAAGCTTATTCAGTTCACAGTGCTGCAGAACACACTGTGTTTTGTATCCCTCTTGAATTTCCATGGAATCTTGTAGATTTGGGAATAGGGGGTCAGATTTCCAAATAGATGGTATTTCAAAGTTTATTTGATTAGGGCATTTCCACTGTGACATGGATATCTTTTGTTTGGTAATTCAATCACAAGTGGAAGTGAATTCTATACATCTTGTTAATTTTGCCCTCTGGCTTGCTGTACTGGAATAAGTCTTTTTTGTATGTATTAGTAATAGAAGTAATTTCTTTTCCTGTGTTGCTTTCTCCTGTATTGTTCCCCTATCTCTCAAGCAGAAAAGGTATTTTTTCTTAATGGAACAAATCTTTTTCGTATAGGAAAATTCCACTTAGGAATCTGTCTTGTTTTGTTCTTCAGATAACTCTTAGGAAAATTAAATTAGCAGTCTGCCTTTTTTCCATATGATTATTTGGTTTTGAGGTTTGCCATCAGAGCAGTGGGATGAACTTCATGAACCTTAACGATGCTTCTATATTTCTTAGGCCCCATTGCACACAGAATTGCAGCTACCAGAGCGAATAAATTTATTTGGTGGTCTAATCCTTCACCAATGGAAATAGCAGTGGTTCTGAGTCGTTAGACAAACATCTATAAAATTACGTTGGCTTAACTGAATGCCAGGAGTAGCTACTGTGCTTCACACTGGAGTTGAATATACAGAATGCCAGTGAAGTTTTAAAATCTAAAAGAAAAAGAAAATAGCCAAAAGCAGCACATGTTCAGAAGAGGAATTTGGTCATGCATGTTTTCCAGCAGCTGTTTTTATTTTAGGTTTAATTTAAAATACATTCAGCTTAATTCCATGTTCAGAATCATCAAAGCCTACCAAAAATCCTCAGATTTTGTTTCACAGAGATCATTATCAAGTTCTGAGCAATTGTATGTTTATTACTTTCATATTTTGCATTTCTGGGGTTTCGTATACTACCCAAGGGCATGGTCTAACTCAAAGAATAACAGGAATCAGCATGCTTTTCATTTACCTTTTTTCATTATTACAGGCATTCTATATTAAGACCTGTTTTAGAAACAAGCCAGTTTTACTTTTTAACCTCCCATGTGTCTTATTAGGTTGCTGAGATTTTAATTTTTTTAATTTTTACTGGTTATGAAAAGAAAGGGGTTTTGGTCATGATTCCCATTCATGCTGTTGCCTATCTGAAAAATTTTGTCATACTGAAGTTGTCTATCTTTGTTCTGAAGATAACTGAAGTTGTGGATCTTTTCAGCAGCTGATGAAAGCAGCAGAAAGGCCACAGTAAAAATGAGAGGAGCCCTTTGTGGCAGTTTTTTCCTAGGAGATTGTTGTACCCTTTGGACCACTGTCCTCAGCACATGCTTCACCCACTGCAGCACTTGAAGATGAAGCATTTGAGCCCCACTGTGCTCCTCATCAAGTGTTCTGTGCTGCAGGGTAGTGCAGAGTAGCTGTGACCAGACAGACAACTTCACATAAAGGCAGCAAAAAATGTGTGCTACAGAACACTGTCCTCCCATCCCACATCATATTTCTTGTATGAAGTAATCTCATCCCAAGACATCTGAGGTTTAGGCTCCAGGAGACACTCAAACATCTAGAACTCAGGAGTTTTCTCTCCATCACTGTTCAGTCTTCTTTCTCCATCTCATTTTGGTGATGAGTTTTGTGATCTCCATTCTTACCAATCAGAAGAAAGTGGGACGAACAGTTTTTAACAGTTTTTGCTTAGGGAAACAAATAGCAGCCTGGTGTTTGCTGGTGTTTGATAAACTAACTGAAGGCTTTGAGTCAGCTGGTTGCTGTAGTGTAGCTGTTATTCCATTTATCCTGTATGCTTATTGAATAATCAAAGTGGTCGTGTTTACAGGACATTCAAGATGCTTCAGCATATTTTAATAACCAGTTCCAATTAGCACAAAACCAGGCCAAACTGGGCCCCAAGTGTACAAGATTTTACAAGTAAGTCGCTTGCCTATATCTAATGTTGGCTTGCAAGAGCCTAAAATTGAAGAGGAAATTGTAACTATGGTAGATTGTGTGGTAATTAATTGACCCCACGTAAATACATATTCTCCAGCTTTAATTTGTTTTCTGCAACCAGATGATGACTTTTATTCTCACTGGTCTACCATGCTCTGCCTTCAAGAATTTGCTCCTAAGCAAGATCTTCAATTCCATCTCAGTAGATGCTGAAAATTGAGCATTTGGCTGATTTATTTGCTACATTTGGGAGAGTGTACCCCAGAATCTGCAAGATTGTTTTAAGTAATTATTACAGTCATCCTACTTAAATAAGGAGGTCAAAGGACGGAAGCTGAGTGAGCTGTGGGCACCAGGCTGTGAGGATGGAACAACTGCTCTGCTGGTTTGCACTAAGCATCTGCAGATGGCCATTTAGTTGGATACACCACTGAGGATGCTGTAAAGAAGGCAAGGCTAAGGCTCTAAAAAATTGTTTGTAGGGAAGTTACTTAAGAAATTGCAGCTGTTGCTGGAGCTGTGTGAGCTGAGCAGGCACAGCAGTGGGAGCAGTGCTGGGTGTGTCTGAGATGTGGGCAGGGCAGCCCGGGCTGTGTGCTCTGCCACTCTGTGTCACAAATGGGACCTGATGCCACCGGCCCCACGTGCAGCTCACTGGCTGCCGAGACATAGCCTTCAGACTAAGCCACCTAAACACTAAATTACTGTTTCCTTTCCCTTTGTTTTACGTTGTTGTGGGCCAGCTTTTTCAGGGCAGTGTCTCTTGGCATATGTATTGAAAGGACCAGTGGCTTAATTTAGCTTCAGTTAGCACCAGTAGTGCTTTCTTCTGGCTGGAGAAAAAGGGAAATTAAACTCTTTTCTAGTGCACTGAAGGAAGTAAAGAAATAGATGTTATTAATGAAAAATCCGGTCCATGTTTTGAAAAGCAGATGAGCACTGACCATATTGCTGAAATCAACTGCTTCCAGTTCCTATTTTGGGCAAGTGAAACAGTTTAGTGAATGAAATAAGTTTGCATATTCAGGGCAGTTTAATTACAGCCTTGAACAACAAGTTGGGTTGCAGTGGTGACTGCCAGCTCCTGTTGCTATGCTGGGCTGCTGGGTGGTCTTGGACATGAACTGGATGCATCATGCCTGGATTGTCTGCCCATCGGGCTCTGCAGGGCAGCCTTGGACACAGGCGGATGTTTGTGAGACCAAGCTCTTGAGATCTGTAGCCCAAATCCACAAGTTAGAGACAGGCAAGTATCTAAACATGCAGGCAGCTTGCCAGAGCTTTGGAACTCAGCATGTGATTTAATTGTCAAAGAAGTAAATTGGTTGTCAGGAGTTGGTCAGTTCCAAGCCTGCCTACGTGTTTTTTCTCAGATCTGTTTGTCTCGCTGCCTTAGCCTCCTTGTCTGAGAAATGGGCGTAAAAATACAAAGTTACTGCCTGCCATGGGGTGAGGGCTGGACGATGGGAAAGTTACAGTGTTGATAAATGCTGCTTAAGACTGTAGCTGGAACTGAACAGAGTACCTCCCAGAAACACAGTGGTCTCATGGAGCATGTAATTGTCCTGGGAATGCTACGTTATGGTGTTTGCTAGGCAGGCAGGTTTTGGCAGGGAACTTTTACTATGCTACTGGATAGTGTTTTGTTAAATTTATTTTTTTTTTATTCTTGTTCGTGAGCTCTCTGAATTTAACTGAGGTATTTTCCTTTCTAAAGCTGTAAAAAAGTTTCAAAAAAAGTGCTTAAACATGGGAGAAAATGTAGAGATTTGTAGATGCTCAGGGACCTTTTGTTGTCTTCTGCTTGGGGTGCTTGCTTGGTTTGGGTCCCTCTCTGGGATTTCTTGTGCTGCAGTTAAGGATCCACGCGTCCAGCAGGAACATCCAGATTTTCAATTCCCTACTCTTAAATGTCTTTTGGAATGTTATCTAGTCCAACCCCCATGATCAAACGAGGTCATCTTTTCCATGCAAATTCAGGTTCTGTGCTGAGAATCCAGATTTTCTGTCAGCATTCCGCATCCATGCAGTGGGCTGGAAAGTTTCCCACGTGTTCACCGTGCTGCTTTTGATGTGATATGATGCCTAATGTGCTGCTTTAGTGCATGGCTGATAAAGCACGATTGATTCTTGACAACATTGCTGACATTAATTCTGCCTGTAGTCAGAGCTGGTAACTCTTTTTCAGTCAGTTACTGGCAAAAGGTTTTTATGAAATGAATGCAATTACAGTTATTGGAGTGGCTGTATAACTCACTATTGCCTACACTCCATGTCCCTTCTTGAATTTATCTCTCTTTAAATAAGACTTAACATTGTAAAAGGAGAATTATTTTGACTTATGATGTATTTTTAAAAGTCAACATGAGAAGTTTCCACTACCCTCCAGCTCAAAAGCATCCTGTGCAATTTCCTTCATTTGAGAAGGAAATTTTTTTGAGATTGTACAGAAAGTCTGCGGAATCTGAAATTGAAAGAAAGGCTGTTTTTTAATTGCTTATGTTGCAGAACTTCATCAGAAATGGTTCAGAAAGAGAAATGAACGCATCTCAGAAATTTCAGTGTGACGTCAGGGAGGAAATAATTCCTAGGCTTGTGAACAATGGCAAAACTCTTTGGCTGTAGATACAAATACATATAATGGTTTAAAGTAAATCCTTCTGTTGATTTTGTTTTAAGAAAGCATGGATCAGAAATAAAGTGTAGAGGAAAAAAGGGGATGAGCAAAACATCTCTCCTGCACTAGGTGTGATTTCCTTGGGAGACAGGAGAGAAGTCTGAGAATTCATTGATAAATGTAATATACTTGTCTCAATGTGAAAAATGTCTTCTAAAGATTTTTAAAATGGTGGCTACTTTAAAATAAAAAAAAAAAACCAATAATTGTGCTGCATACTATTGCTACAGGTCTTGCATAGTTACTCAAGTCTTCAGAGTCATCTAAAGTTACTTATTTGTGTTCAGAAAAAGAGGCACAAGAAAATGTGTTAATTTTGCCAACAAACCTTAATTGAAATGATATATCTCTGAAAAAAGAAGAATTGAATGTGTTTATCAGTATTTTCTAATTATGATATTTGTTAAATACAAAATGGAAGGTTATTCTGGCTTTCTCTGCAGGTCTTGACATCTTTATTGACTTGTTTATTTAATAATTGCCTAAACTTACAGCATTATTTCATCTAATAAGACAATGTGAAAGTATAATGACCTTCTGACTTCCTGCATATTTTAGTTAGGTAACTTTCATGATGTTATTTGGAGGAGAAAGCTCAGGCGTTTTGCCTGTCCAATGAAATACTTGCAGTAATGATGAACAGAAAGAAATAATCATAGAAGGATTTAAAATTTTTGCTGAAAATTGATGTTTTTCTGCTCTTGATTGCTATCTTTGGCAAATGTTTTCAGGGTTGAGTTTTAAGTGTTCTTATAAATATATATGATAGGCATGACTTCATGTGTCTTAAAATCTGGTTTACATTTGCACCATCAGCCATCCCTAAGAGGGATTGTCTCTTCCCTCTTTTATGTATATACGTAATTTTATATATATGTGTGTGTGTATATATACATACATATATATATATATACATATAATGTATGTTATTATTCCCTGAACAGAGGCAGATGTCAGTTAAAAGTAACAGAAGCAGTTTATCTCAAGAGATTTGGAGTAAACTTTTACTTAGGGAATGTTTCCCCCATTTATTTTCCTGAAACTTGGTTCTCAGGGTGTCTCTACCTGCAGAGAAAAGGGAGATTTTACCCAGGAGCTGTCAGAGCTGTGAGCCTGAGGACAATTCCCTTCTGTGTGGGCATTCTGCTTGTTTGTCCCTTCACCACCCTGGGGCTTGTCCCCAGCTCATGCAACTTCCAAGCACCCTGCAGAGGAAGAGGGACCCACACAGAAAGCACACTGGTTTTGAGAGGCATTTCAGACTGAGAGCCTCTAGAACAAAGTTTTGCAGTCTATTTGCATAATTAGATATCTAAGTAATGTAGAATTTTTCAGACACCAAATCACTGTAAGTCCAAGAGTGAGCAAAAATAGATCTTGCTGTATGTTGCTGTTTATTGCCTTTTGGATATCCTGTATAATGCCAGCCACATGAAAACTGCTAAGAAGCAGTTCTGCTGGAGACAAAACACGTGAGTTGGAAGCTGTGTTTAGAACAGTTGCACCAAAAGGCCTCTTAGGATGTTTGTTTTGTTTGTCTGGGCTTGTGCCCGAATACCTGAGTGGTGATGCCACCTACAAAAGAGTGTTCATCTGAAAATGAAGCTGAACTGCCTGTTCAGAGAACTGTGTGACTGAGTTATCCATGGATCAAATCTGGCCCAGGCTCCTGGTAATTCACTACAAATTATTATTTGTTCATGTATGAAATGAACAGCCCCGCCCTGCAGCTCTCTCTAACTGGGCCAGCTGAAAATGAGCCTGGCTAGCCCAGCTAGATCCTCATACTTGGTTATTGAGCCTTTGAAGAACAAACTGTGAAGGGGTTTTCTTCATTATGTTTTAAGCTTGCAGTGATAAAAGAAATTCCAGGAATATTTGGATAATTGCTCTCCCTTAAGAATGGGTATAAATAGTAAACACAATAACAGGCAATACCATTTTGATATACCGTAATTAATTTGAAAGGTGATTAAAGGGAAATTTGAATAAAATCTTTTAATTGATTTTGTTACACTAGCTTTAAAGTCACCTAATTTTTCTGAGAGCTCCTAAAGCAGCTCAGTTGGATTGATTCCCAATGGAATTTTCTTTTCATACTAGATTATTGTAATTAATTTTAAAATTGAGCTTAACCTTTGGAGTTTGTCAATATCTAAAGACAAATGTCACAAATAACAAAGGCCAGGGAAGATTAGTCCTGAATCTAGGGGGGATTGTGGAGGAGAAGAGGAGATATCATTTGACCTCTCAGGTGCTGCTGGTATTTTGTTTTGGCTTTAAAAATAATTACCACTTCTCTTTTCAGCTGGGTAAATATATATACAGTTAGAACAAAAATGTTTTGAAAAAATCCTAACAAAATAGACAAAGTTACTGACTTATGTGTGCTTAAAAGATTGTAGACGTGGAGATAAGCTGTGGGTAGTTTGATACACTGACTAGTGTATGCATTTTGAAAAGCCAGTGAGAGCAGAAAACAACATCCCTGTAATTTATGGTAAAAGTTTGTTAGATACAAACTGTGTAGCATTCTTGAAATGCCTGATGTCATGTAAGGTATTTCTTTATTTTACATTTTTCCAGAAATTCTTGACTGTTCTCCCTGTGAACAAAGCCTGTGTGTGTGCATTCAGATGCAGGTTTGTGGCATGTCCAGGACAGGTTATCTTACCACTCTTTCTTAATGGTGTTATAGAATAAGGCCCAAATTCTCACCATTTGTACTTTTAATCTGGGTGAAGACCTTGTAGAATTGGATTAATTTGAATAACTGCTGCAGGATTTGACCACTCCCTGTTCCCAGTGTTGGTGCCTGAAAGGACCTCCTCAGAGAGAAGACAAAAAGATCAAAAACAAGTGTGGATTCCCCCCCCACACAGAACCTCCTACCACAGCACTTACTTTCTCTTTCCAAGAACTAATTTCAGGGCTGGTTGCAGAATACTGCTACTGTTCCACTTTGCTAAAACCACTCATCCTCCCCAGTAATATCTAGTAGCCTGGAAACTTAAACTTAATTAGTGAAAAAGGAAGAAAGGTGAATCGTGGAACAGATGACCAAAACCTTTAGGTAACACTTTTCTTAAGGGCATCCAGGGGTACTTCTTGGTTTTGTAATCACTCAGCTTGGGGCCTTAGAAATATGTGAGAGAAAGTTGATTGCAGCCGTGTAAATTATTCTCCTGTGACTTCTGTATGCTGAAACCCTTTTTGACTGGAAACTTGTGTGAGCTGACATCCTCTGCAGTATTGCAAAACTCCCTGATCAGTTAATTCTGCTTTCCCCTACACACTGCTCTTTGTGTTTGTACCTGTAAAACAGCAGCGAGGTTGAGTTTGGGAAGAGGTGCTCAGGCTCCACCTCCCTAACTGCTTGAATCTACCTACTTTCCTATTGACTTTTTTTTTTGTTTGATAAAGATTGTGAGATATGCCCAAGAGCAACTGGAGCCCAGATGTTTCATAAAAATACCAGGATGGTCTGTAACTCAGTCTCTTTTTATGTGTCCATCATTTTCTAGCCTATGCTTCTAGTTTTTTGTTTCCTTGGAATGTGAGCTCTTGCTTTTGCAGGACTGTTTATTTCTGGCACATTTGTGTCTCGATTCCCAAAATGAACCTAAAAATACTACTGTAATTCAAGCCACTTGATTTACAGCCAGGGACTCCCAGAGAACACATAGAGCCTTATTTTTTATGGATTTAAATTCTATGGATGAATTGTTTGATGTCTAAGTGTGAAGTTTGACAGAAGGTTTTTCTGTCCCCGAGGAATTCATAACACCATTCTCCTTGGAGGAGTCTCTACTATCTAGCAAGGGTCAACTTCTCTTCTGAAATACCAGATTTCAGAAGATTTGTAGGAATTTAATTTAAATTGAACTATTCAGTAGATTCAAGATGAGAGAGAAGAGAATGCTCCCCTCCCAAGTGAAAGCAAACATATTCATGTAGGAAAATGAACTAATAATCCCTTAGTTTGTTTATGTATTGCTGAACTCTGCTACCAGCAAAATGCTCATAATAGGAAACATGTTCCATAAGGGAGAGAATATTTAAAAGAAGGCAAAATTAGAGGTTATTTGCTCTCTTGCCCAATTTTGTTCAATAAGCTAAAGGCAGTGGCAATGAGCCATGAGCCTTGACCTGCATTTTCTCATATGGGCTCCCACTCAGCCTTTGAGCACTGGAAATGAATGTTTTACAACAACACTCTAGTAGTAGGTGACAGCCACCCCAAGGATAGAATTCCCTGTTTCCATGATACACTCTGGTTGATGCTTGAACAGCATAAAATGATAAATGATAGCAGTTGGTTTCTTTTACCATTGTTAATAAAGTGACACAAGGATCTGTCTGACCCAAAGGAAGTGAGACCTCCTGGTGAACATGAAGTCAGAAAACCCAAACCTGATTTTTCCCCATAATTTTGTGCTTCCCATACCTCAAATCTGGCAGCTGGAAGCTGGAGCAAACTCCAGTTCTGATTTGAAGTGTGTTTGTGGCACTTGGGCACAGCAGTGCTGCAACTGGGGCTGAGGGGTGTCAGTTGTCAGAGGTGTTTGGCAGAGCTGGGATGGCTTGGGGACAGATTGGAGGACAGAAACCTGCAGGCAAATGTGTCAGCATTTTAATAATAACTCAAAGCCCAATCGCTGGAAGAATCTTGTGTTTTAAAACACTAATCTTCCCATTACAAAATCAAAGAAAATTACTGTTCTGAACTAGTGAAAAGGTCTCCTGCTTTAGAGAGATAAGACTGTCTTGGAATCCAGAAGGGCATGACATTTTTCCCATGTTTGATTATATCAAATATATTAAATATGACCTCAGTGTTTAAGGTTACTCGAGCCGTAAGAGTTTAGAAAGATTCTGGATGAGAATTTTTCGATATATTTTATTAAGCCTCTGTAATAATTGTAAATAGTCATTCTTTTAAATAACAAATAGTAAGAGGTCAAATAATGCGTATATATAGGATTCTGTATGTCATTACCAAGGAAAGTTCACAGCAGAAAAAATGTAGCTACAGTTAGAAAAACAGATCTTTAAGAGGAATCATTGGTGTATTAAAAAAAAGCTTTAATATGAATAAAAATGTTAGATTTGTGAAACATGATTGATAATTCCGAAGCTAACAAGGTGTGAGGAATACCAATTTTCAGCTGTAGGTGCTCACTGTTAGAAGACAGACTTGCTTAAATATCATGGTAGAGACAAACAGAATGACCCTAGGGTCTTACCTTTAATGAGGGATGATTTTCTGTCAGTTTGTAATTTAAGATTTGCAGACTTACTTTAGTTTAAAAATCAAAGAAATTGGCTCAGTCATTCTTTACATTGATTCCTGATTATTCCGAGTACTAGAACTTGAATTTAGGAAAAGAGCTTTAAAATTCCAGTCCTCATTTCCAGGTGCAGTTTTTCCTCTGGGTGGTGAGCCTTGGTTCATCAACTCTGAGTTCAACTAACAGTGCACTTGTCTGGTGCTCTTAGGATGGGAGGAAAAATCTGTGTCCTTTCCTGTTGTTAACATATAGGGAACTTGTAGATTCCAGATGTTGCAGTTCCAGAAAATACCTTTTTGGGTTTTTTATGGCACGCCTCATACTTTTCAATTTACACAACATTAACTTATTTTTCATAAATGTCCCATCTGGAAGTTTAGATGGTTTTCAGTACATGAGTGTTCTCATTCATGGGATTAAGTTTTCACACCACCTGCATATGCTGCAGTGATGGACTGATATCCTCCATCCTTGATGGCCCCAAAGAGGTTGGGAAATGAAGAGAAGCTGGTGATCCATGCTAACTTTGAGGAGATGTCCTGCAGGAAGGGGTGTGAAAAAAGAGGTGATGAGTGGTCAGTCTGGGGCTGCTTGGACTGCCCAGTCTGGAACCATCTGGGGGGAGCTGAAATGAGAAGAAAGGCACTGAAAGGCCATGTGACAAAAAGGTGTGATTTGCCCTTCTGTTTAACAAATTACTTTATGCTTAATGGAGTAGAAATGGTTAAATTTTTCCACTGAGAAATTTTTTTCCTTCAAATAATGTGGTTTTGTTTGATATGCAGGAAACTGTTATTACTGCTTAAAAAGAAAGCCCTAAAGCACAGGTTTGGCATAGAAAATACTGAAACCTGGGCAATCTAAAGACTAATTTCTATAGTATAAAAAAAAAAATCAAAACAAAGTTAGTATTTGCAGTTGGATGTTTAAACAGTTGATTCACAACACAAATGATGACCTAAATATCTTTGAATCTTCTTTCAGGAATAAAACATAAAACTTGGGAGTTCTTCATCACTTACATATATGAGAAACACATTGCTTTTGCAAACCACTGTGATGTTAGCTGGTAAAAACTGTCTCAAATCCTTAGTGACAAGACTTGAGCTGTGTGTAATTTGAAGACGTGAACTTTAGTGACATGTTGTAATCTAAGATGGATTTTGCAGAGACCTCTGCTGGGAATTTGGGTCTGTGTGCTGTAGGAGACCTGGGGAGCCTGAGGTGGAGGGGAGAAAGCATCCTGTGCAGGAATGTGGTCCAGCTGTGTTACACCCTCTGTCCAGCTCTAGAGGGTTGAAAAGGCTTTTTTGTTTTATATTTTCATTTGCATAGAGTGGGGTTTTTTTTCTTTTCAGAACTTTAGAAGGGACTGAAATACATTATTTTGTTTCACAAAGTTGTATTTTAAAACACTGCTGTACCAGTCCCTGGTGAGACCAGCACAGCACTCACAGTGCATGGCGTTGAGTGAGGCAGCTGCCTCGCCCTCTGGCTGCTGGAGATGTGTCAGGATTAATCCAGGATGTTCCATTCAATTGCTGCAGTTTTAGGTTCTTCACAGCCTATTATACTGGACTGGGCTGTAACTCATATAACCAAAGCTGACAGTAACTGTCATGCCTATAGAGCTTCCAGTTTCCCATGTTCATTTTGCTTGTTTTTTCAGAGGAGAATGTCTCAGCTTCAGACAGTAGTGGTTTTCCCAGAGGAAGTGGGCTAAGGCAGAGAAAATTGTCCTCTACTTGTGCTGACATCTGCATCATAGTGGTATAAAGGGACAGAGAAAGTTATCTGAAGTTATCTGTGGTCTGAAATATTCAGCAGACTTGTAAGGGTTCTAAAGACTCAGGAAAGTGCACAGACCAGTAGGAATCCATCTCTCCCTGGTTACAGTGGAAGATTGAAGAAGGGATACCAAATCCTGTCCTGTACAGGTTGGATTATGTGTGATTTTGGTCACTGGTGGGACCATACCCACAGTAGGATTTCCTTTGTGGTCTTTCTGTGTTTGCTCAGGGATTTAAGTGTAAGTAAAACATTGCAGATTACTCATTTGTGGATTAGAAAGGGAAGAGACTTGTCTTGGTATTGTCACTTAAAGCTGTTACAGCAAATAAATGTGTCAGGATGCAGGAGCAGTGTCAGATCCACAGTGCATAAAGGATAAACACAAGCTTGCTTTCTCCTGACTTTGTTAAATCCCTGATGAGAGGCTTCAGGAAGGGCAGTAAAGGCTGAGTGACATTACATGGCCCAGTTAAAGGCTGGAGTAATTGGCTGTTTTCTAATTACAAGCCCTTCAAACTTCAGATTGATTCTGCTCTGTACATGGGGCAGATGTTCCACCAAAATCCATGTACCTTTAAACTCCAGGTATGTTTCTAAATCAAAGCTTGGTTTGCCAACGCTTCCATCAGTCAGTATTCCAGCCTGTTTCCAAGTGTGCAATAGTCTATGTTGCCAGTGAAAAATCCATGACTGAAGACTTTCTGATGTTCTTTGCCCTGCCTTGTAATTGGGTCCTTCTTTGGCAAGGCATTTGTTTCCAGGTCTTCGAAAGAAGAATCCTTTCTATCCTTTCTTTCTCTCCCCCAGACAATTTCCATTCCCATCCTGTTTTCCTCTCCCTTTCTTTCACACAGGTTGATAAAGTGTGTGGACAGCCCAAACAGCAAGAAGGGAACCTGTCATCAGCCAATATTGTGCCGGTGAAGGAAGTGACTGAAACACAGACATTCGTGATGGCTCACACCAGCCTGAACCATAAAAGAAGGTAACCCTAAGCTACAGTTGCTTTGAAACAAACCCTCTGTCTCATAATTTGCGCTGTTGGTTCCTTGCACCGTAGTGTTTAAGCCAAAGCCACAGCTCTGTCACCTTGTCTGTGTGCTCTCCAGCCACTGGCAGCCGCACGGGTGACTTTGTGGCATCATGTTGTGGGTGTCTCCAGGAAAGGCCAGACTTGGTATCGTTGCTTTGCACCAAGGTGTTCATTATTTCCAGAATCTTTCAGTGAAAATGATGAAAGCTTTTCCTCAAGTCTGAGGAAACTGATTTCCACAGTTGAGTCTAAAGTACTTAAAATGTAAATTCCCAGGTCTGTAAGGAGGTGAGCTTATCCAGGAGCAGAAGTGGGAAGGAGGAAGTGGTGAAAAGGGAAGATTCATTGTCCTGACACCAAAACAGTCCCTGATTTCACTGGACTGGGGAGAAGTGATAAGATCCTTTGGAATCTCCTTGATTGAGTACCAGAGAAAGAGCTGAAGGAGTTTTTTTAGGCTGGTTGTGTCCATCTTGGCCCCTGTTCTTCAGCTGTGCCCCATGTGAGACCCCCTACAGCTGATTTACTGTCACTGGCCTAGACAGGAGTATCCCTGCTCCTGAATCTCCTGAGTTTTCCTTTCAACTTACCTTGTGTAGCTCCTGAGTTGGTTTTCTGTACATTCTAAGGCGGGGGGAAGAAAAGATGTCTTTGCAATCCCACTCATGATATGTGAGCATTAATCTGGAACAGGCCAAGTCATTGCAATCATGCTGGGCTTACACCTCTGTCCAAAACCAGCATCTAAACTGCCCAGGCAGTCCATGTGCATCTCTGTCTGTTGGATAAGTGGATGACAGACAGCAGTGTTAACATTTCATAGCCTGGATTCTGGAGTTCAAGTTGTGAAGATGAGATTTTGATCCATTTCTGTTCTAATTCTCAGCTTGCATGAATGGAGCAAACACTGCTTTGAAAGATAAAAGTCATAACAACAAGCGAAGTTTTTTGAGGGATGGTGATAATTTTATCCTTTTGTAATTTAAAATCAAAGCATAACAGTTTGTGCTAGTGCTTCGAGTTAATCAATTTTCACCATGCAAATCAGAAAAAAAAGAGCATTAAAGAAATTAAATTAATAAATTCAGCAGCAAAAATCCAAGGAACAGTTGTAGTATGATTATTGAAATAGGCTTTTAACAGCACAGAGCCCTGGGCCATCTTCTGTATAACTCATTGCCTTGGCTGGGGCTTAACACTGGCAGCCCAAAAGGCAGAGTTGCCAACCTATCAACAGGTGACCTCTTAAGTAGATGAAAATTTGTGTCTTTAATGGCTTGAGATCTGTTCTTTCTCACATGAGGATCTGCTTCCTCCCAGTCCCAACCATCTAGCATTATTGGGACCTTCTAAAATTTAAGGCTTGTAGATGGAAAAGAAAATAAACTAATGCACTGTAAATCAGACAGTTTGCCAAAATTGGTCTGCACTCTGAAAATTAATTTATCAAAAAAATCTAAATTAAATCCCTGCTTACATAATTAGCATGAAAAATTAGTGAATTACAGTGTTGACAGGTATTGTGGAGAGCCTGTGCACCAAAAATGAATGATGGAAATATGCCATAAATAGTCAGAAGTGGAAAATTTGAAGCTATTCTCCCCAATTTCCTATAAAACATATGGCCTGAAGCTTGTGCTTCTGCTTCTTCGAAGCAATTGTGAAACTATAGAGTGAAAGGCACAGTGATTGGCTGTATCTCTGTGTTGTTCATTCTCCATCATTTAATCACATATGATATCAGTAAAAAGCAATTAAGGTAATAAAATTCTGTAGTACATGGGTGAAATAATTTCTGCAGTGAGTTGTGTAAAATGCACTTAGAGTGGCAGGGGAACCAGATTATGAGAGTAATTACGTGAATGTTTTCTGATGCCCTTCTTTCTGGTGATTTTAAGAAATGAAGAGCAGTGATTTCAGCTGTCTGTCAGTTCAGGTACAAGGTCACACAGGGAACTGGCCCTACTGAGGCTGTCTTTGGGTAACAGACATCCTTCAATTCAAGGGGAGTATGGAGCATGATTTCAGCCTTTTGGAGTAAGGAAAGAGGAGAAGGAATGAGCCAACACTCTCCAAGTAAACAGAAAAGCTGTGGCTCATTCTCTTAACGTGTTGGAGCATTCCCAGGCTCAAAGAGAAGAACCTCTCTGGTTGGCACATCAGCAGGAGAAACCACAATCAAGTGGCCTCGCATCTCTTCCGTACAACCTGCTCAGAGTTGCCTTTAAAACCCCAGTGCCAGTTCACACCTGCAGATGGATGTTTGCTCCGGAGGCACTGAGTCTCTGTTTGGCCACTTAATAAAGTCAGGCTCCTTGTCTGAGGAGTTTGAGAAGCTCTGGTTTCAGCTGTCGAGCAGAGCCAGAGCTGCTGGTGCAGTTGAGAAGTGGGGCTGTTAAATGGTGTCCCTTGCCTGACATTGTTCTGCAGGGGGAGGTGTTTGGGGTCTGGCTGGAGCCAGCCCTCACCCTCTGCTCTTCTGCACAGCGAGCTCTGCAAGGTCCCCAAATTCACAGAGCAACTGGATCCTCTTTTGCAGTAGTTGAACCCTTTTCTTCTCCTCTTACTCTCATGGGTTCCTGGGAGATTTCCCGTCTTTCTTTATTTTACTCTGCATTCCATTCCTGCATATTTTTTGTTATGCATCACTTAAGTGTCAGGGACAATAATGAAAGAAGCTGAAACTTGAATAAATGTTGCATGATCTTGCAAGAAACCATTTCCTATGATTAAACTGGAAAGCAGAAAATTGATTATTAATTTTTTTCTTACCATTACACAATCGTAGTCAGGGATTAACTGAAACTGGCAGCATTGCTGCTGTAGTCATTTTTTAATGTGGAGGTTACTATAACATGTAATAGAGATGACAAGAAAATTGAAACCACATGATGGTGCAGGGAATGTAAATGGCATGTCCAGAATCTCAGTCAGTAAATTGGAATGTTATTGCTGAGTTCAGCACAAAGAACTGTTCTGGTCAGGGTCTGGTCTCCTAGCAAAGTTGAATATTTGCCTTTTAGCATCTCAGCTCCATGGAACATTTCAAACCACTAAACATAGACTGGTTAGAGAGCTGTATATAAAATATGTTTAACAAAGAACTAGAACTATTAGGTCCCTAATAGGAGGAAGCAGCCTTTGAAATTATATTTTGCTGGGATTTCTTTATTATGCTGTGAATTTACAGATCTTTTATACATCTTATATTAACAATTTAGGATTTCCTTTGGGAATGTTTGAAGTCAATGGTATCTATTTCATTTAAAATAAGCTATCTATTGGGTCAGACATCACATGATTTTATTAAAATTTGAGTGATAAAGTGCTAGTACAAAACAGATTGTTACTGTCAGATGCACGTTAACCACTGGCGAGAGCTGAAGTTTCAGCTGATCCAGATTTTCCCTGTTACAAATTTCCATTTGGATTTCTGTGTGGCTCTGTTGGAATCACTGTCTCGATGGTGGCAGGTGCCACTCACCTGATGGTCAGTGCAGGTCCTTCCTGCCCTGTGGCCACTCCTGCCATCAGCTGCCAGAACTTGTGATGGCAAAGCTGCATCACCTGTGTGTCCTCAGGCTGCTGAAGGTGCTGCTGGCTTTCTCCAGTGAGAGCACTAAATAATTACCAAATTAATTGCAAAGTTGGGTGTTTTTGCAGTGGTGCAATCCCAGAACAGCAAAAAATACCTGTAATTATATTATTTATTACCAGGCACTAAATTGCTCACTGTACCAGAACATGAATGCTGCCTGTTTGTATCCCCTTTCCCATGGTTCTCATTCTAAATTGTTTGCCATTGTTTCCTTGTACAGCATCATGTATTTACAGTCCTTCCATTTGGTATTAGTTACAGTTAGTTTAAGTACCACTGAATTTATTTTCACCTTTTTGCTGTGTGTGCTACATTTGTAATTCTGCTCTTATTTGAAAATGATTGGGACAAACAATCTCAGTTGTACTTTTTTCCAATATTGAACTGACATTTTTGATTGCATGTATGCTTCTCAAAAATCTCGTGATAATTTTCCTCCTGATTTATTTTCTTATATTGTCCTATGCATGTGCTTGATGACCTTTCTTTCAAATAATTTTTACTTTTCTCTTTTGTTTCTCATTTCTTTTCCTCATTTGCCTGAATTCCTGCTTCTCCCCTACTCCCCAACCTCTCCTGATTGATGCTTATTCTCCCCGGCCTATTCCAGTTCTCTGCCTCTGAAAGCTTCAAAGAATGACAAATCAAGAAGTTTGAAAAAAATCTCTCGGTAAGAATGCAAACAAGGTGACATACTTTGTTGTCTTTACACCTAGCTCAGCTCCAGCTGTAATCTAGGAGCTGGCATACTTTTGGTTGCTGCTTTTACACGGTGGGGCACTGGGAAACTCTGCATTTTCTACCCTAGTGTGTTTAGCTTTATACTGATGAAAAGCAAATATTTTCACATGGTAAGACTGAGAGTTGAATACAGAATTCTGCATTTGCTAAGATATTGCTTTGAAATGTCAGAGCCTCACTCTGCAGAGAATGCAAAGGAATTTAAACCTCTAGGGGTGAGCTGAGTAAGACAAGCTTTAGACTCTTAAAAGGATGCTGGTTTCCTCCTTCAAAGAACACTCTGGTTTAGAACCTGTAATGTCTTTGGAATCTGTGTTTCCTTTTGGAACTGACACTCCTAGGCTGTTCTGTCAGGCAACCTTCTGGCTGGGCCTGTCTTTGCTCTGTAAATACTCAGAGCCCATATTTGTAAGCTGGTACTCAAGAGCTAGAAATGCTGATGACTTCCTTGTTGTAAGCCCCCAGATTACTAATTTTTTCTTTGCCGTAAATAACAACTTTCCTGCTTTGTTAGGCTAAGTTAGTTTCTTAGGACCATGTGATGACTGATTTATCTAGAGCAGGATTTCATCACACAAGGTAAATAGGATGGTTTAACACTGTTAGGAAAGTATAAAGAAAATACAAAAATAGCTATGGGGAGAGATGACCATTGCCTAAACCTTGTAGGGATAGATATTTACCAGTGGACTTGGATGTTGTTTAAAGCACTCATTGCTCCTAAAGAGTGACGAATCGTGACTTGTTTTGTGCCAAGCTCCTTCCAGCTGTATCCCCTGAGGCACCTGAGACAAGCACAGAGCTCAGTGATAGCTCTAGCTCAGTTTGTGTCCTCAGTCTTGTTCTCCATATCTTTAACATACCAAACAGGAGCTTCTAAAGCAGTGCAATAGGGTAATTTCTCATTCTGAAATACTCTCAGTTTTGCGCTGAATTAACACTTGTTTTGTTGGTTTATCTCTATGGCTACCTCAGCCAGATACATATCACAGGTATAATCAGACTATAAAAGAGGCAGCAGTTTGCCCTCAAGAGATTTTTCCATACACACTGATCAGAAATATACTGTCTGTATTGGCCATGCCATTTATGATAATGTTTAATCAAAGTTTTTTTAATCTGTGTATAAAGATTAGGTGTAGCCTTTTTTCAAATTTTGTGAGAGATACATTAACACAATATGTTAAAGCCACCCTTTATGTGCGTAATTACGTATATTTACACTGGACTAAGTAAAATTGGATGATATATAAGGAGTAGAAATACACTAGAAATAGAAATTAATTCAGATTACTTATTTTCTAAATTCCTGACCTGGTGGAGGGTTAGGCTGACAGGGGGCTTAACTGCTGAGTTTACTGTTGTGTTGTTAAGTGTGTTCTTCCTACATTGCAGAGAGTTCATCAATTACATGAAGCGATCCCGAACCTTTTATGCCTCTATAGCAGAAAGGCTTTGTGATGGAGACCTGGTGATGAGAGACAGCTCAACCTGCTGGAATGGAGAGGATGTTGTAGAAAGGTAAGTTATAAGTAAAAGTTTACTTTAATGGTGGAAAAGGTGTCTTCACATCCTTCTGATGGTTCAGCAGCATTCTAAGACACTGTTGTCATTTTAAGTTTTTGTTCATAGTGAACTTTGTGAATTAAACTTCTTTAATTGAGAGAGGGTTTTGTAAAAATGAAAGCTTGAAATTGCTGAGTTTTAGGTATCTGTATTAAATATGGTGGATGGCTTTCTTGAAGGGCTGCTCTGTGGGTCCTGTCCTTTCCCAGCTGAGGCAGCTCTGTCTGTAGGATCCTTCCTTGTGTAGGGAGCAGCTTGTCCAGGACTGGCTGAGGCCCCTCACAGTGTCCTGTTGATGGGCTCAGTAGTGCAGAGCTGAGCATCATCTTGGGCCATGATTAGAAAACGGGAAATTCTTCTTGCAAAGATGTCAAAAAACCGCAGTGACTAGACCGATAAGTTTCTAAAGAATTTCCCTGCCATTTCTTTTTAGAATTTCTGCCATAGTACTGTGAATAATAACGGTTCTTAGAATTGCCCAGCATCCATACCAGAGCCAGTTCTGCAAGGATTCTTAGAAAGTAACAATGAATTCATTGTTCCAGGTTGGTAGAGCACCTAGAAGCTCTGAGGGTGAAAAGATCTTTCTAGTTTTTCAGCTATAAAGATCTCAGCTAGTTTTTTCCCCCCTCTGTATTTTATCAGTGTCTTTCCTGTCACCCTTTAGAGTCTAAACTGGAATATACACTTGAATTTCCATGACCTAAACTTGTTGCTATCATTTCTTTTACTCTGTATAGCATGAGGCAGCATTGCCCTGAGCAGAAAAAGAGATGTTTAGAACAAAGCTGTATCTTTACTATCACTGTCAAAGTACACATCAGTTTTTGCAGTGAGAGCTGGTTGGAAGTGTGCCAGCAAGTGTTTTCCAAAAGTTTCTTATTGTCAAAGCAAAAGATGTTCCATGGGATTGTGTTGGCTTTCATGATGTTTCTTTTTGAAGTGGATTTTGTGGTCTGTAGCAGTTCTAAAAGATAAAGTTCTAGCATTCTTTTTTCTTGCTTTAAAACAATTTTCAAGATTGCAGATTGTTTTGTAGGAATTCACTGAGTAATTCCAACATGGAGCAAAGATGTGACATTTCCTATCTGTCCCATTATTGGGGGTTCTGACTCCCACATAGCTCTGCTCAGTTTTCTCATGTGTAAATAACTTCAGCTAATTACGTCTGAGCTATTTGGAGATAAATGCATGTCCAACACACCCAGAGATAACTTTATTATTTCAATACATGTTGTCATTACTAATTAATTGTAGAGCACATGTTGGAAGATTTTGACAACAATGCAGTATTCTTAATATTGATGCATAGTGATTGCAATACTGGTTGAAGTTTTTACTGTAAAAGTAATGGAGAGGAAACAGGAAGAGTATCAGTATTTATAATCAATATTTCCATATCAGAATCTCTTTTGCTTGTGACATGTTGCTGGATACACAGCTTTTAGAATAAAGAGCTTTCTGGCCAAAAGAAAAACAAGAAAAGCCAAACAAACAAAACCAGACATTTTCTGTCTCAGTTTTAAGAGGGGGAGAATTTACATTTAATTTTTATCTTAATTTGTTTATTAAAAAAAACCCAGTCCACCTAAATTGCTGATATATATGTTTTAGAAAGCCGTGAAGGGGAAGGCTGTTGTTTTTTGCCTTTGTCAGCCTATATCGTTCCCAGACCTGGAGACAAACAAAAGTTTCAAGTTTGAAAGGGATAGGAAGCTGGGAAAGGTAGCAGGGAAAAGATTAACAGGATCTCTCGTATTTTGAATTACAAAGCAAAAATAAAGGAAAAAGGAAACCTAAACAACCTACCCCCAAAGATGAAAGCAGCAAAAAACTTAAGCCCACCACCTAACCTAGATATATATTTGTAGTTAACATATTAAATGGGCAAAAGGGAAAATAAAAAGGTTAAATTCATGTGCTTAATCAGACAGATATAGATAGATAATACAAAATATAATAATACATAAATATTATACATTTCTATATTCTCTCCCAGTATTGATTGCCTTAAGAGGAGAAGGCTTTGTGGGCAGCCTGCAGTGCCAGCAGTGCCAACGGCAGCACAAACAGGACTCCTGCTTGCTAGCACATCCTGCTCCTTTCATCACCTCTTCTATAGGCTGGGCTGGTCACAGTTCTCCCCACGTGGCACATAAACCTGTCCTGGTGGTGCCTGAAGATGCATTTCTCTTTGCTCTTTCCCCTTTCCCAGGACACCAGAGCATTAAATATCAGCAGGAGTAAGCAGCTCAGAACTCAAAATAGAGCCTTTTTATGAACTGTGGCTCAGCAAATAGATGACCCCAGTGAGTCTGGAGGGTCTGGTGAACCCGAGTTTAAGGTTACTGGGGCTGTGGAGCTGGCACAGCTATAGTTCCTGATTCCTCCACACTCCTTGCATTTCATAATGCTGCTGGAAAGCTGAGCATTATTTATGCTCTGTGCTAATTGGCACACAAGCTCTTCAGGAAAAACAGACTTGAGCTTTAAAAACAATCTGACACACAAATGCAGCCTGAAACAATATGAGATTATTACTTAGAAATGAGGATTGTGCGCTCAGTTGGTGGAGAGGGCACTTGAGGTCTGATAAACAGGATTAGCGTTGTACCTTTTTATTTTATTTTAGTTTTTTGGACTGGGTATTGACATGCTTAAATCATTGCATTTGCAGGAAAAAGAAGTTTGAGCTGCCAGTTAAATACACCATAAAAAGAGTCAGATTCCCACTGGTTTGGGACTATGGTTCTGGCCTGCTCTTCAGAGAACAGGAAGACAAGGCTTTGCTAGGAATCCTCCAGTGTCAGTTCAGGACAAAATTAGAAATACTTGCACCAGGAGTATTGTCTTTCTCTTAATTGCTCTTTTGAGCAGCCTGTTCCAGAAGCAAGATTTCATGTAAGAAATGGTCCCTGAGCTATTGAATGGTCTCAGCTTAAAGATTATTGAGCTAAGGCCATTTCTAACTTGGATCCTACACAGAATTGTTGGATCAGAAGATCAAACTTAGATTTATTTGGAGTGAAAAAAGTAAAACTATTCTGAAAATCACTCTAGGGATTTTTGCATTTTTTGCCTCTCCATTTCAAGAGGAAAATGTCGGAGTTTCCAAATGCAGTGGTCTTTTTGTTAATGCCAGTTAGCTTGATCTGAAATACTCTTAGAGATGGTAGAAGTAGAAAGATTCTGCTTGTCACACGGCATCATTCTCCTCTGCTGGTCATCCAGCTGTTTTTCTGCTTGGAGTCACTTTCTCAGGAAACTTCAGCTGTGACCTTATATGGTTAAAAACTTGGATATGGAAATGGTTTTTAAACCAGGGTGCTAGGAACAGAAAAGAAGGATGTTTTGGAACACCCAGCAGGGACCCACACTTCTTTCCCTTCCTTCTCTCCTTCATTCCTTAACTTGTTTTTCTTGGGATTTTGCATTGAGTGGAGGGATTAGGGGACACCTGTCCATGGTTTGAACAGCTCATGTCATGGGTTGTTAGGCTCTCAGGGCCTGTGTGAGCTGGCTGAGGAAGGAAGTGGCAAATCTCAGTGACTTTGTTTTCTCAAAAGTGTTCCTTTAGAGACTCTCAGTTTTTATGAGTTTAGCACTTTCATTGTCCCCTTTCTCATTTCCTTAGGCTCTAGCAAGCAGCCATCTGGATGTGGGAAACAGAGATAATCATTTAGCCTTAGCATACTTAAGCATGTTTAACTTCTGTTGTTCTCGTGCCATCAGTGTAAACAATTTCTAGAGATATACTTGTGACTGTAAATCACGAAATGCTGTCTCTCTTTTTGCAGTATTTTACATGTTTAGGATATTTTCCAGGACTTGTGATGTTTTTGTTGGTGTTTGTTCAGTTTAGGCTTTTTTATTTTTTGCAGGGGGAGGGTGAGTTCTTTGGTAAGTTTTTTAAAAAGTTTTAAATCCCATCAAATAAACCAAATACACACTGTCAGAAGTGACCATTTAAGACATAAATTTGCCTGAGCTTACCCTTCAGAATGATGCAGAGCTCTGACAGGCTTGGAATGGCAGATAGTGTGTCCTTCTGTCAGGATGCTTGAGGGGTGAGTGCTAAAGTTCTTTGCCATGCAAGCATGTAAATGTTAATAAGGCTGCTAATTACCTCCTGCATTGTGATGGCAAAGCTCTCAACAGCAGCAAAGGACAGCACTGGGTTCTCCTCTCCCAGTTCACTTTCCTCAAATGGGAAAATAAGTCCTGCGGTTTTGGTCACTGAGAACGACACATTGTGCAGAAATAAAGACAGAAGGGTTTCATAGGGGAACTGATTACCTTTGTTACAAACATACTTTATCTGTCCTACAAAATATATCCATGTGAGTGTGGTCAGATTTGGAAGGGACAGTGCCTGGCTACGGAATGAGAAGAAAATTGGAAGAGTTTGTAGGGAAATCCATCAGGTAGCATGGGTAGGGATTATGTGGAAGTCAGCTGAGTGTAAGAAGAGGGGAGGAAATAGGAGTGATGCTTAGTGCAGAGATGCTGGAAGGAAAACAGCTGAGGGTGCTGAGCTGCCTGGAGAAGGCTTTCCTGGCATCCCCTGTTTTTGCTCCCATCCTTGGGCAGCAAAGACTGATCTCTGTCACAGAGTTCAGCAGCACAGAGGCTTTATTCCCTTCAGTGGAATACTCTGGATTCATGCTTGATTGGCAAGAAAGAGGATTCTGGAATTAGAGCTTCAGGATTGGTCATAAAAAGGGTGGAAAAGTTGGTGTTTATTGCTGCAATTCTGTTCTCCCCTGCTTTGCTGGGGAACATTGAGCAAATGCCAGAGTAATACAGAAGTACCACACAGACTGCAGTGTGATACCTGCGACTCTTGAAGGCTCTGTTGACAGCAATCTAAGATAAATGCACCAGTGCTTAGCAGACTCTCGTAACAGCTGAGATGCAGAGACACACAGCAATCTGCAGTGTTTTCTGTGTTTACAAGGTGAGAGGCTTCACTGATGATGGAAAGAAGCAATTACATTTTAAACACAGAGCATTATGCACATAATTGGATTAGACCTGTTCTTTCAGCCACTAATCTGTAGTACTCAGATAAAAATATGTGCACTGTAGGTAGTACCACCACAGAGGACTGGAATAGGTTTTAAAAGATGCTCACAAAAGAAAATCTGTTTAACTAGGAAAACAGCAATATAAGGAAATAAATGCTTCAATAAGGATATAATATTTGGCCTTGTTTCTAACAGGAATAAATGCAATTTCAGTTCGGTGTAAGAGAGGATTCCTTAAAAGAAGTGTTAGGCAGCTTTCAGTTATGAACAGAAAACGTGGTCCAAATGAACTGGTAATACGTTGTGAAAGTGAAGCTGTTTGCATTTCACCAGTATCAGCAAACAGAATAAGAATTGATTGGCATTGGATGTTCTGTCTGTACATAACCCATATGAAGGGATTCCTTAAGAGAAGGAAGCACACAAATTCAACAAGCAAGCTGTGTCAAATCTGCTGGAGCTACTAAATGCCACATAGTAACACCTAGATGACTTTGCTTGTGCAGGATCGCAGAGGCCAGCGCAGTAAGGTGATACTAATTGAAGGAATAACTATGTAGTGCCAGAAAGGATGTCCCTAAAATATCTCCCGGGGTTTATGGGAATATACAGATGTAGAAAGGAGTGACTTCTGTGGTGGTTTCAGATCAGTGCCACGCAGGATCCTGTGCTAGGTAACTCTTCTGCCTCTGTGAAAACCATGAGCTGTTCCATCTTCAGTCACATAGGGACTCTAATAATGAACAGGCACATTACAGTGCCATTAAATAATTAGCAGAGAGCTATTTAACCCTATTTTTTTGATGACAGTCACACTCTAAATAAAACAGAGTGGGGGAAAATGGAGTTGGGAAATCTCCTTCCTTCTTGTGAAAATGTATGTAGTAAGGCTCAGTGCTGTAGAGGTTTTTGAACACATGGGCACAGGAAGGGGCACCCATCACAGAACTTCCCAGCTGTGAGAATATGTTAAAGTTGGCCTTTGATTACCATGGACTGATTTTTCTCCATAGACTGGGAAGATATATTCACTTTTTTGGTCGAGCCATTTCTAATACTGCAAAAAATTAAGCTGTGAGACACAAGCCTTCAGCCCCAGTTTTCTGTTCTGTCAGAAGGGTCCCTATTACACTTTTGGGACCATTTGCAATAAAGTGGTCATGAAATACCTTCTATGTGTCCCATAAGTACCTGTGAGTAAGGTGCCTCCTCTGCTGGGGGCAGCTGTCAAGTCCCACAGCTGCTGTGCTGTGTGCTGAGACCTGGCACCTTTGCAATTCCAGACAGAAGCTTCTCAAATGCAGATGGAAGGTTGTCCACAGAGAGCCCTTCAGAGCTCAGATGCTGCAGGCAGTTGGTGCAGTCTGAGTTGAGATTTGCTCTTTGTGACTGCTGTGGCTGTGAGCAGCAGCACCCTCCAGTGCAGGTTGGGTGAGAGCCATGTGCTTTGGGAGAGGTATTGTTTTACACACTACATATGTACACAAATTTTCTCCTTGTGCTATAACAGACACCTCTGAAAGTGCACATAATGAATTTTAATAGCAATCCCTCCCTCCTTTCCCCCTCCATTGTGCAAGGAATGGTTGCACACGTGCTTTTCTGCTGCATTGTATTGGAAGCTGTTTCTTTGTGGCACGTCAGTGCATTTATTTAAGGTATTTCTGTTAAGCAGTAGAATCACAGCTAAATAGAGAAGGAATGATTTGCTTCTGAATTTTGCATGACTTCTGAAAATTAATGTTTGGGTTTGAAAATCAAATTGAGTTTCCATTGTTCAGGAAGATTTATGAGTTTGGTCGTAAACCTAAGAAATTTTTTACAGTTTGGACCAGAGATCACGTTTTCTGGTGAGGCTTTCTGTTAGGAATAAGATTCTTTAAGTTCCTTCCCTCCTCACCACATATTTCAGAAAGGTCAAGGCATGTCTTCACTATGATCCATATTGGAAAAAGGGTGTGAAGAAAAGTGGCAGAAATGAGTGATGTTTGTTCATGGTATCTAACCCAGAGATACTCGTGTCAGACCATTTGGCTGGATTTCATCTGCACAGATCTTTGTAAGATAAAGTGCTAAGTCTGTAAGCTTAAGAGCTTTATTTTTGTTGGTGGTGATGTAGGGTTGGTTTGCTTGTTTGTTTTGTGGGGCAATTATTAAGGAAAGACAATTTAAAGAGTTTCAATCCTGGAAACTATTAACAGATTGATTTCAATGTGTACTTTCCTCCTTTGAGCAGAATTCATGGAAGAATAAATCTTGTCACCAGCGGGACAGTATTTTGCAGATGACTAATTTGATACTATCATTGTATCCCTTTTATTTTGGTAAGTTTGGGATATTCTTTATTGAAGAGTAATAAGGAGTGATAGGCAGGTATCTTCCTTTTGTATGCTATTTTTTTTTTTTTTTAGTTATTCAGAAGATGGAAAGAACAGCCCTTATTTAGTCAGAAAACTGAGACTTTCCAATTAAAATACTACAGTAATAACATGGTAGTGCTTCAATCATTGAAACTCTTCTAACATAAACTATTCAGACATGGTTAAAGTCTGTGGAAAATACTCAAGATAAAGTTTGTTTTCTTGTGCAGAGTCCAACACAGTGACTTTATACCTATTCCTCTTCGGAAAGATCACACTCAAAGTCCTATTGCAAAGATAGAAAGTAAGAGTTTTATCTGATCCTTCAGTCTGTCTTAGACAATGATTCTTGCAGGAGGGAAGGAAAATTAATTTTCTTTCATTTGCAATAGGTCTGCAATACAGCAATATAAACAAGAAAGAGAAATCCCGTCAAAGCCTGCAGATATTGGACTGAAAATTTGTTCTGCAGAATATCAGTTAAATGAGATATCAGGGAGAGTATTTTTAATACTGATACACCTAATCCTTTCTCCTAAAACTATAGGGTAGGGTTGTAAGTGTGGTGCCTTTATCTGTTGGATGGAAAGCAATACCCATATCATGTTTGGATTTTGGCATTTTTCAGAACGTTGAATTTTTGACATCATTTCAAGATGAAATTGAAGACTTAAAAGTAACAGTGTATTAAAAAATGTAGTTGGAAGCAAATTTTCTCATTTTCCTTCTTCTAGTCCTGTGTCCCAGCAGTATTTGTAGACTCTACAGAATGAGCAGGCCTGTGGAAAATCCCATGCATTAAATTCTCTGGACTTTGAAGCAGGAATCCCTCAGTGTTATAATATAGCTGATCAAATAATAAATTTTACATTTTTCAAACAGAAGGGAGTTATTTGAGGAAGGTGTTGCTGAGATAAAACTTGTAGTTGCTTAAATAAAAATATTTTAGTGGAAATGCAAAAAAAAAATCTCAGCATTGTTCTCCAGCCTTCCTCCCACCTCAGTGCCTTGTTGAGTGGAATCGCTCTCTGTATGAATTAATTTAGATAAATGTTGAACTATATATACTTGGCAGTTTGATCCAGGTTTTCCTGTGCTTGTAGAATGACCTTGCTGTAAATTGTCATGCAGGTAATTAAGGCCTTCAGGTTGGTTTTATTTGTATTGCAGGTACTTTGTATCTAAAGGGTGGAGGAGCAGCTTGTTTCTGCTGTTCTCCAAACCTGAGTGCCTAAAGACACAAAATAATCTCCCTTTTGCTGGTTTGTATCCCTTGTTTAGGGTTGGGGTAGATGCTGGCAAAATACCTTTCATCTGGTGTGATGTGTGTGATCTAACACATCCAGCTGCAGCCAACTTCTCAGAGAAAGTGCTGTGGCAAGGCAGGGTAGACTCCACAGGCAGAGCTGGAGTCAGGGAGAGGCGTTTTCTCGTTTGCACTGGAAAGACAGTGATTCATCAAAATGGGGGAAAAATAATCTGGATTCTGGTTTGGAAGGCTGAAGAGTCTCCCAGATTGCCAGGAAACCTATTGTGCTGTGGGGAGATTGTCAGTCTGTCATGCAGGACCTGCTCTGGGTGTAAGGGGTGAAACATTTCCCACAGCACTGAAGGATGCCCAGCGTGGAGCTCTGTATTTGGGGCATCAGCTGCAGCAGGCTTGGCTGGGCTTTAATAAGTGGGGATGTAGAGTGAACTGACATTAATCTCTTGTGTGAAAGGTTTTGTGCTTTCCCAACACAGAACAGGTAAACTTGTGAAATGCTGGTATTTTTGGCAGAATAAACCCCACACTGCTGCCTCTTTCCAGCCCCAAATTGACCTCCCAGTAACACAGGGTTATACCAGCGTGTTTGCTGACTCCAGTAGGATCCAGAGCCATGGCTTGTGGTTAGAGGCAGATTTGCCTAGATCAGATGAGAAGACACAAAGACAGCTCGACAAATGTGAAGTATCATTTTAAAGTAGTTTAATTTATACATTGTTTATCCCGCAGCCTCTCCATATTATTGATACAAACCCATCTCGCTGGCGCTGTCCCTGCCTGGTGTGTACTTTCACTGACCTCTCCAGTAATGCTTTTTAGAACAGATGAGCTCTTCTGTGCTGGGGATTGGTAGTTTATACACAGCCACAGAAAGAACCCAGTGGATTGATGGGAATAAAGAAAATACAAGCTTTGATGGAAGTTTTGCCTTTCTCAGCTGATGAGTTGAACCTGAGCTTCCTGTGTTCTGTCCAGGCAGCCTCTTGCCGGCTAAGCTGAGTGGTGAGGGTGAACTGTGGTTACATTCTCAAAGCATTTTCTCACCCACGGTGCTACCAGAAACCTTGACCAAGTGAGATCTATTAATAACCCAGTAACTTTTTACATTGATCAGTTAATAAACAGAAATGATACCCAACTTGTCAAAGTGATTGCAGCAAGTATTTCACAACTTAGTAACTCTCTGGCTCATCTCTTTGTTATTCAGAGTAAGAAAATACAAATATTTGAAATGATAGCCAGCATTCAAAAGTATTACCAACACCTTTTTCATGTACTAGATTTAAATTAATATCTTAGAATGCTAAAGTAGGGTATGCTACATCTTTTTCAGTTCTCTGCTGCACTTACTTTTTCTTGACCTGGATTTGTGTTTCTTTGTGTCTTCACTTTACTTAGCTTAGAAATAATTCTGTTTGTAGAGGTGTTCCTGGCAGCCATACTCACTTGGGCTTTGATTTGATTAGAGAGAGGGGAACATGGGGTCTGCAAACATCTCGGTGTCTTTATTGGCAGCACTTATTGTAGAAACATTTGAAATGCTCTTGAAAGCCGTGCTGGTGCTGGAAAAGCAAATTTGAGGAAGATGAAAACTTTTCAAAGCTGGCTTTGAAAACCAACAAAACCCCCAACTATCTTATTTTCCAGGCCAGAAGGCACTGCATGAGCTTTCCTGAATACGAAAGAATTCTCAAGACTGTTCGTAAATTTACTTCATTCTTTGAGTAGAATGTTGTCAAGTAATTATCTGTAGAAGAGTTTATTGCTTTGTAAACTCTTCTGACATGAATGTTATCCTTTAATTAAAACAAATTTAATTAAACATTGAAGTGCATATTAGATAAATGAAAAACCAGAACTCTTTTTTTAAATGAAATTTGGTCCAATAATGCAGATGGTTTAGGAGGCTCTGACGAATTTCATCTCTGACTCACCTCTGATTTCTTACTTATTGCAATAACGCAATTTCAAAGTATATTTTAAATTAAAAAATTAATAGTTGAGAGTGAATAATTAAAACTCATGATTGAACAAAACAGTTAACTTTGCCTTTCAGCTCCCAGACTCACCCTTGGATGAATTAGCTTTACAGTGAAGAATATTATGTGTCAGTGGTCTGGACTGTGACCTCATAATTTTCCCAGAGCCATTGCCCAGATAGTAATTAAGTTATTTATAAACACATTTATTTACAAATAATGTTTAACTATAAATATTCAGTTATTATTTCTGTTCATACCCAGGGCTTGGCAGTTTACTTCCTCTGAAGAATTTGGGGCATGATTTGAACAATATGTTTGTGGAAACTTAATGTAAAAAAGCCAAATAATCACTTATGTTTTTAATAAATATACTATTTCCACATACAGAAACTTAAAGCAAGCTATGTATTCCTTGCCCATCAGAGGGAGTCCTTTCAAGTTCCTTGTACTGAACTGCTTGGGACAAACATTGTGTTTGCAAGTTAACTCAAAAAATACAAGTCCATGTTCAGTGTTAACCTCTGACCTTTTTAGGCTCCTTGTCTCAAGTCAGAATTTCACCTGATTTCCTTCAGGAACATAGAAGTAGACTTGAGTTTTGAGACTCAGGATCAGCAGGCTTATTCTAAGGAAATGCATTTAAAATGTTATCCCTGAAGTGGTAAGGAAACTCAGTGTATGTATTGGTATTTTGAGTACACGTCAGGAGATTGAATTTCACTAAGGAAAACCAGCAGAGCTTGCAGTATCTGAAATGTCTGTGGTTGATTTGTGATAGTGGAGTCTTCGTTAGCTAACTGGAAAATGCTTTAGCTGAAGCAAGACAATAAGTGCTACACTGCTTGAAAAAGACCTGGGGCCAAACCAAAAAGACTGCAGTTCTATTCTCCATCTTTGCAGAGGCAGGACAGTCGAGCACAATTAGTGGGATGTAGTGCACTGCTGTGATTACTGCAGCATTTTTCATACCTCTTCAACCTCCTACCAAGGTGCAGGAGAAGGAATGCCACCAAAACCTCCAACTGACTCAAAAATGAAAAACAAAAAGGAGCAACTGGAATCTCCTGGTGCTTCAATCACACAGCTTCTCTTTGTCTGTATTTGCAGTACCTGGAATACAGAATTCTAAGGCATCCTATAACCTGTTTTAATTTTAATAGAACTGTGCCATTTTAAATCAGAAACAGATTTGATCCCTGATAATTCATTGCTTCTAGTAGCCATGTCCCTGGGGAAAGATTGCCCTGTGGGAAGGCTTGGGTGGCTGCACAAGCTGGGAATGTGCCAAAACCAGAAGAATGGACATTCCTGTGTAGTGTTACCATGGCACAGCAAGCTTTACGGCAGTTCAGTTACGTATAGCAGATATTCAAGCACATCTGTTTCCCTGGCATGGCTGTCTCCCCGTGGGTGTGCTCTGACACCTGGGCTGGTTTTATTGCAGGTAGAGGCTGGGTGAGTTTATTTGCAGCTGGACTGGAAGGAGAAAGGATTGAGCTCTTTGCTATGTGGTGTCAGCTCACCCAAGATGTCTGAGTAGGTGTTACACTTCTCCCTTGCTATTTAGGGAGAACTTAACTACAGGAAAAGACAATAAAAGGAAAGTTGCAATTCAGAGGTTCCTATGGCAAAGTAGGAGAGAGTGAAGATCATGGACAACAGCAAATCCTTTGCTGTGCTAAAGTGTGACTTTGCCTAGCAGCTATCAGAACATCTCCATGGTTTGGGTGTGAGGACTCAGCTCCCGAATTCCCTCCAAGAGTTTGTTAGGCCTCGTTGCACCTTTATAATGTTCTTGGGAGCATGGCTCAAATGTGCAAAAGAGAGCTGCAGCTGACCCCACATCTGCAGAAAGCACAGGGCACATGTTAGAGCCATCTGGCTCTGAAAGCCCTGAGTTCAGAACTGGCAGCCAGGAGTTAGGGAGCCTGAAGGCAGGTTTTGATAACCTGAGGTAATGTTGCTGTGAAATGGCAGTGATGTCCTGTCACTGATGTTTTTGGGGTTAAGAAGTTGAATTCTATTCTTACTGCAAAGTATATGAGATCTGCTGGGACTCTGCAAAGGTGTGAACAGTGTTACTGCTGTCTTTGGTGTCATACAGGCAGGGTTGGAGAGAACCAGACTTTTTTGAGGGACAGAATGCCCTTATGCTTAGGGATGTTTGCTTCCTAGCGTAGTAATTCCAAAAGCACAGCCCTCCTTAAACTTTGAGTTGCAACAGTCCATGCTACAGGAGCAGGAAAGTGCTGTCTTACCTGGAGAATGAATTCTTCTCTCGAGGAAAATCTTTGCAAAGACTGATCTTTCTAAGCCTGATAAGTAAGTTCTGTTTCAGTTTTGCAACTCCTGAATATCTCTGATTGCTTTGGGGAAGGAAACTGATTCCAATCCTGCCCTGCAGCATATGTCAGGAGCAAGCCAGGGTGCATTGCAAGTGAAAACTCTGCATTCCTGGGAGAAACCACTGTGTTTCTGTTGGTCCCAGCTCCTTCTGAAGGCTTTCCAGCTGTGCATTCAGCTATGAGCATTCCTGAGAGGAAGGGTTCATGGGACGAATGGTTATGCCTGGTGAGTTCAAAATGTGTCACCTGTGCTGGGCTGTCCCAGGTGTCCCTGCCTGGCACCCCCTGGCTGGTGCTGCCTCAACAGCACTAGCACTGGAGTTGGGAATATAGAGGTGCAGAGTTCTCTGATGGAAGTAAATGTTTAAAACTTCCTGCTCTACTAATTTCAACTATGTGGAACTAATGTAGCTTTTGCTGATCAAAACCACAGGAAGAATGCTTTCTGGCTGATTCTGTAGGGCTGGTCTGTCTCATATTTTTCTTCCTGAAGATAAAGAACTACTCAAGTGGGGTTTTTAAATTTTTTTTTTTAACATTCAGTAAGTAGGCTCTTGTAATTGAGAATTCAGGTTTAAATACAAACTGTATTGGGCTATTAGCTGTGTTTTAATCCCTTCCATTTAAATTCTTGGAAATCCATTTAATAATGTATTCTCTTGAGTTTCTTTGTTATTCTTTTATCAGCAATGAGTTCTGTCTAGAAAGCCTTTTCAATAGATTTCAAAATATAATAGTGTGCTCTGAAACTCCAGGTGAAGGGCTATGTACTAAATGTCTTGAACAAAACCCTTTGCTGATTCCTTGTCTGTTGTCTTGGCTTAGCTCTATGTAACTTGCTGGGTAGTGCAGCAAAAAGTCAAATATCATCTAAAATCCAGCACTTTTAATTTTAAAGCATATTTGGGTAACTGCCCATGAGAGTTTTTATCAGAACGAATGGTGAGATAGACTGGGCTGGAAACAGACCGTGTGGAGAACTACTGTGGGTTTTTTCCATGGCTCTGACCCAGAGTTTAGAGAAAATGATGCTAAGATTCTGTCAGCCGCAGTGCATCATGTTGCTTGCTGGGGAAGGATTCAGTAGCCACATGACAAGTGATGTCCATCAGCTCCCTGCACGTGGGCCCAAAATGTGCCTCCTGTCATGTGACAAGTTGCACAGGCCATGAAAAGGAATTTAAAGCAAAGACACAGAAACATGAAGGAATAATAGCATTATTGACAAAAGGCAGAAAAAGTGAGAATGGTTATGTTTGTACCTGAATTTTCTTGCTGGGGCAGAGGCGCTTCCTCTTTGTAAGTGCAGGGCTACTAAATCAGATCCTCTCTCACTGCCACCAGCGGGCTTGGGTTATGAAATTTTTATTCCTGGTTGGTTGCTGATATGCAGGACACTTGGATAACTTTCCCAGATTCTCCTTAAGTGGCCTTCCTTGCAGCATTCCCTTTTAGCATCCAGTTTGTTTCTTTCAGGAGGTTGTTCCACTTCCATGGATCAGCCCAGCCAGGACTGATGGGAAGGAAACTGCAGCTGCTCAAGTGCTGAAAACCAGTGGGAGCTGCTGTTGGAGCTGCTCATGGTGCAGCCTGGGACACTTGTCTTTCGCAAGCAATTGAGTGCATGGACAGGCAAGTGTGTCTGGAAACCTTTGGGTTTCTCCAGTACTGTCACACTCGATTCTTACAGGTTCTGGGCAGCACAGGCAGCAGCACCAGCTTAGGTGAGCAGCCTGAGCTGCAAATCCAGTGTAACAGCAGAGCTCAAATAACTTAGGAAATACCCAGAGCTGGGAAACTCATCCACAGAAATTGAGGTCGCTTAGAAAACCTGTGCAGAGTATTCTGCAATTGTAAGATAATGGTGTTAAATAATGGTAGGTGAGCACTTCAGACTCTCTGCACACCTTTGGGGTGCAGGTGTTCCTGGGTGTTACATCAGTTGAAGCGGTGAGTTAAATGTTTCACAGCCTTTCATTGCTTGTGCTGCACTGAGCACAGCTGATGCTGACATACCAAAAAGTTAAATGTGAACTGAATTAAGCTGAATAGATACAAAAACTAAGAAAAATAGAAACTGATGTAATGTGCATTTTTTTACATATATATTAAATACAACTGAATCAGGCAAGTTCTTTGGAAAATTAACTATCTCGAGAATTCCAAGTGCATTGATTTAGTCAAGTTTATGGAATGACCACACATTGAGATTTGGCAAAGGACCTAAACCATCTTATTGCCTACAAAGAACTGCTGATTGCAAGCAGACTTGGAACATAATGAAGTTCCTTTCTAATAGGAAGGGGGTTTTGAGTTGCATCTTCACAGGCTGATGAGAATTATTTTCAGAGTTAACAGAAGTTCTCTATATAAGGGTCTGTGTTAGGTAATAGGACTTGATCCAGCTTAAAAATAAAACTGTGTTCAGTTTGTATGACAACTTGTGTGTGTGGTTTCTAAATATTTTCAGAGAACTCTATGTGTAAATCAGTGCTTTTTAATTAATCAAGATACAAATGTACTAATAATACTCTTTTCAGCTTTTCTGTGTGGCAGAATTAATAACTATCAAGTCTAAGTTGTTCCTCCAGATAGCAATGTGTGTGTCATTAGTGCTGGATGATGTTAGCTGTGCATTCATACAGGGTAAGGCATCTCAAGGAGTTCAGGGAACTGATTGTAAGAGGAGTGACTTCCATCACCTTATTTACAATAAGATCTGTTAAGGAGCAGTGAGATTTCAGCCCAAGCTTGATCTGGTTTAAATCTCACAGATTTTGGGGAAGGCTGTCTATAGTTCTAATTTTCCTGAACTAGAGCTTTTTGGGAGCCAATGTCCATCAGAGTCTCTGTCCCTTAGCTGCTGCAGGATCTGCATCAGTGGAACTGCACCACCTCATCCCAGCAGAAAATGGAATAGTTTTTAGTATATGATTGCTGTTATGTAGTAGCTGTTTGTTTTGACAAAGGTTTTAGTTTCCTGTCTACCAAGTATTCAAAAATTTGTACTTCACTACAAACTAATACTATAGGCTGCTGCATTTTATTAACTAGACTTGAAGAGGTTCAGAAATTAAACTAAGACTCTAAATTTGTATTGCAGCTTATTTTCCTTTCTCTAATTGAAAAAAAAAATTGTATAATCAAAGATTTTTATTTGCAATTTATTCTGACCCTTTGAGTCAGAGTTCTAAATCTTTGCAGGATTCTGTTTTGAATTTGTCTAGTTCCATAATGGCAGTTTCTGAATTTCCTGCCTCTGTTCATAAACAGAGAAACTCAGAAAAAAAGCAGCATGAGTGCTTTTTAGATCAAATTATACCTCTGGAATGATAGCTGAAAAGAATAATAAGATGTGTCTTAGTTTTTTCAGGCCGCCTAACTGCACACAGGACAGAACAGAGTTGGTAGGAAAGTTTTGAGTTTGCTGTAATTAACTGAACAATTCACCAGTGTGCTTGTGAATGCCTGTTGTCTGACAGTTGTTGTCTGGAACTCTGCTTACTCCTGTTGTGAGCTTTGGGGAAGGTTAAATTTATTCTAAACAGCAGCAACTCTATTGTTTCCTGCAGTGTATGGAATTGGTGTTGAATTGCTCAGAACCTTTTCCAAATCTCGGGCCAGGATTGTGCAGGTTGGTAGTAGAGCTCCAGACAAAATTCTCTTCTGCAGCTGAAGAATTGAGTTTTAAACAACAGGTGAAGCCAGAGATTGTTCTCATTTGGGCCAGAATGATCATCTTTTGGGTCAAAGGACATGTCTGACAGTGCCAGTATTTACTGGGCTGATTTCTGAGGCTCTGATCTTAAAAGGCTGTATCCTCAACAGTTTTTACTGTTGTTTGTTGAACCAGCATTGAGTTTTACAGCCAACTCAGTCTGCTTTTTCTTGCTGATGTATTTGTTTTATGAAATTTGATGAAAATGCTGTGTGATCTCTCTCTAGAGATAACTTGGTGGGTAAAACCAAAAGAAAAGAAACCAAAACCCCTTAAGCTGTCTTGATAGATCAATAATGTGTCATTACTGATGGCTTTCTCTTTTTAAAAATCAGTCTGTTTTGTCTGATGGGACAAAGTGGAAATGTCAGGGCTGGCACATCAGGTGAAAGCTTGTCTTACTAATAGAATTCAAACACCATTCGTGATCATCAGGTAGTAAAAACATTGCCTGAGTCTAATTTATTAGCTGTTGTCAACACATACACACGTGTGAATACACAGACTGATCCTGAGGCTGCTGAGTGCAGTACAGAAATGCTGTAATTAATGTGGGGACACTGCTGAGCCCAGCTGGGGACATAGGTATGGTCAGTGGCAAGCAAATGAACTGTTTCCATGAAGTGGGAACAAAGCAGGGAGGGCTGTGAACCCCTGGTGTTCGATGGAGGGGGAGATAACAGAGCAGGAACATGGCAGAGCAGCAGGCACTGCCCAGGGAAGTGGGAATTGCAGAGCTGGGAGGAAGGCACTGTACATGAGAGCTCCAGGCATCTGTGATGCAGCTTGGGGATGTGTGGATAAGGTTGGTGAAGCTCCTCCGTGCAAGAGAAGATTGTAGAGAACGGCAGTAATGGACACAGGGGAAGCTCAGTGACTGAGCAAGTCTGGCTGAAGTCAGGCTGAGGACAGAGGGAGAGCATGGCCTGGGCAGCTGAGCACAGGGAGGGCACTGAGGGGCTGGGATTGCTCTCTCTAAATGCCTGGCTGTAGAGGGAGAAGAGTGACTTCAGTGGAAAAGATTGCTGGCAAAGGCACGTAAGTGGGTGTAAACTGCAGAGTGGTAAATTTAGTCTGGGAATTAGATGTCAGTCTGTTGGAGAACCAAACTGCTGGAACAGTTTGTCATGAGGAGTAGTGAGGGTCAACTAACCCATATTGTTTTAATATGAACCATTTTAAGCATGACTAAAGCCTAGACCTTGGGGCTCAGGAGTTCACTTTTGATCCTGTGTCCTAGAAGGAGTGCTGTCATCTGAAAAGCTTCTATTCTAAGGCTGGATATGGGAGAGCAGAGATTCTGAGTTACTCTGCTGGGACAGAAGTCATGATCCCATTGACTCTCCTGGTTTCATGTGCAGATCCTGGAAGGGAAGGGGGAATGTAAGGCAAAACCCACCAGGATGTCACAGACCATTGCTGTAGAGTCTTGTAGGAAATCTAATAACCAAGAAAGTTCCACAGGAAGACTTTTATCTCCAGCTCTACTGTGCTCAGGTTTATTTTCTGTTTGTTACTACTTCAGCAGCTCCATGAGGTTAATTGGCCCTCATGGTCTTTTATTTTTCCCTTGCTCAAAGGACAATAAAGCTTAACATTTCTGTAGGTTCTTGTGCTGCAAGACATCTACAGCTGATCCTATCTAGTATTTCCTGTCCCAGCAAAGGCTCCTAAATCTCACCCTTTGCTGCCCTGTACTGACAGAAGAGAAACCATTGAAAAAAATACTCTTCCTCTTCTTTCCCTTAGTACGGATTTACTTCCTATGGGAACTGCTGACTGTAGATCACAAATAGCATGTTAAAATCATCAATGGTTTCCCTTATTGAAATGAAAATTTGGTTATAGGATGAAGTGTGGGTTTGTCAGATTTACTATGGGGATAACCCACAGAAATGTTTAAGAGATGGTTGCACCAATTCATTTTCTTTTATAGCAACCTTGTGGAAGTTGACAGTTACCATGGTTTCACATTGCTCAACATTAGTTCCCCTGGAAAAAAAACAAAAACCAACTTGTCTTGTTTTTTCATAGTGAATGAGGTATTGTTGTGTAAATTGAAATCCAAACAGATAAAGAAATTTGAATTTAAAAGGCATTTCAACAAAAGTGTTGAATAAAGGGAAGGAAGAAACATGTTAGTTTGCAAAAACAAACTAACTTCGAAATGTGAACTTCAGTGAATTCCTTAGAGCAGCACGGGTGTGTTTGCAGTGACAGGGCTGTGCCACCTGCCAGCTCTCAGGTGACTCTAACTGCTTGGGGTGGCTCCTGCCAGGGCTATGCCAGACATCCTGGCAGTGCAGATCTCAGGGCTCAGCATCCAGGGGCCTTGAGCTCATCAACAGTGTTTGCAACCGGTTCCAATTGATGCCTTCTGGTTGATCTGCTGTTGTCAAAAGATGAATTGCACTTCTGAGTCAGGTCTGAAATAGTGATATAAATCTTTAGGCTGTTCTCAGGTAGATTAGATTTTGATAATCATTAGGGTGAAAGGTGTAATTTTAAAAAAGAAAAATATTTTTTAATATGGGCACTGTGTGATATATATTTTAGATATAACAGGGTCTGAAAATCAGTTGAATGTTTCAGTAACACCAGGTGGACCAATTATGAGAGGATACTTTAAATCCTTTTGAAAGTCAGCCTTCTAATCTATTTATAGATTTATCCTCCTGGGTTTTATGGTACATTATCTTAATGTACTAATTACTACTTCAAATTAAAGAGTTGCCTAAAGCACAATAGAAAATTGTAACATTCTGCTTGTGCTTTTTTTTGTTCTCTAGTCTTTATAAGAATATGAAGTACAGGGAGTTATGTCGGTAGATGTAACAAGTACATCCACAGCATCTGGATACAGATCTGTTAAATACTGGTTGATTCATGGTTATAGCTGTAGGTAGTTAAAATCAGCATTGTTATTAGCAGACACACACAAATGCTGTGTGTTTTAATGCCTGGCTGGGAGTGTAGAATATGTGTATTTGATAGCACTGCCCAGGAGAGGCTGGGGCTCTTGTGCCATTTGCAGTGACCCTGGTCTGGGGGATACAGCTATTGGGGTGTTCGACTAACAAGTGTACTAACCCTCCCTGTCCTGGGGCTCTGATATTAGCAAGAAGCATTTGAGCCTGCAGTCAGACTTCCAGTAGAAAAGTCGGAATACCATTGAAAAAGACAAGTTGTTGCTCTGTTGTAGCTGCTGGAATTGCTGTTGAAGGTTAAAAGTGCTGCAAAAAAGCCCCAATGCAGGCATGCATAAAACAGGCATAGCTGGCTTGTAAAATAACCCTGTCCACTGCCATTTGGAGAGAGTGGTGTCAACAGGAGGGGTAAAACGTGGTTCTGGGAGCAAGTTTCAGTGCTGTGGTTCAGAGGAGGCATCTTTTCCCCTTTGGTGGCTGCCAGAGCCTGCAGCTCTGTGAGACCTGACACTGTGAGCCTGAGCACGACTGGAGCACGAGCGGTGTCTGCTTCCTTGTGCTAACAGCGGTGTTTCTGGGGGAAACTGGATGGAGAGGATTGCTTCCACTGCAGCAGTCTTGGCTGAGATACTGAGTTAAACTTTGGGTTTTAACTCATAACAGCCTTCAGTATATTTGTGTGTTAGGAATTACTCACTCTTTTGGTCTCTGTATCATAGTAGGGGTGCCAATATATGTGATACAGCAAAGTGTATTCCTCTTCTAACCCTGCTATCTGATAGTTTAATTTAATGTCCTCTTCCTCCACAATCACCCTGAGACTGTGTAAAAACCAAATTTCCCCCTTTTACAGGCCATTCATGGATTTTATTGACTTTAATCATACCACTCACAGCTATCTAGTTCCCACATTAAAGAACCTTAATGTATTTAGCCTGTCCTAATATTCCAGCTAGCCCACATCTTTAAGGTATTTATTGCCATTTTTATGCCTCTCTGTACTCCAGCAGTATCCTCTTTGAGGTGGGATAACCAGAATTCCATGGAGTGTCCACGATACAGGCTTACTATGGCTTTTTAGTGGTAAAAAAAAAAAAAAATTATACAGGGGGAAAAAAAAAGGAAGAAATCTAAGAAGAAATCATGTTTGTCCTTTCTGACAGTGGCTGAACAGTGAGTTGATGTTCCCAAACTGACCATAACAGTTTTCTGCTCCGTGTCCTGAGTAGTGGTGGGCAGTTGTGTGCCCCACACTGTGTTGGTATTTAGGGCAGATTTTCTCTGGCTACATCTGGTGGTGTCGAGCTGAATCCATCAGTTCTATTGCTCAGTCACTCAATATCATGAAATCCTCCCCGTCATTCTTCTAGGACCGCTGTGAATTTCCCCACTCTGAATAATTTTGTATCATTAATAAATTCTGTTACTTCAGTGGAGCTTAAATCTAAGCATGTTCTTGAGCTGGCTCTGAAGGGGAAGTCAGAGTCTGTCTCAGTGTCATATTTCTCCCATGTTCTTTTGCAAGAATAATTAACTGTGAAATTGGTAAATTTAAAGATGGTGTCAGGGAAGTTTTGCTGTTTTCTCTGGTTACAAAATGGTGTCAGTGCCAGTGTCCCCAGCCTGAACTGATGACTCTGTTCAGTGGGGACAGATAACTCAAATTACTCCCTTACTCAGAAAAGCCTGCATGCATGTTTTTCACAACTGACTTAAAAAAAAGCCAGAAGAGCAGCAAACAAGTTGCTCCTAATGCTTTCAACTCTTTGAACAGTTCTGTTTCCTTCCATTCTGCAAGGAATTCTGTGTTGACAGCTAGGTTGTCTTCCTTTTTTTAGTTTACTTGCCTGTATATAGGTTCAGATTTCCTCTCTGGCTTTGTGGGCAGGCACATAAACCCATGGGCATGGGCATGCACATACACCTCCCACTGGGCAGCAGATCTCTTGTCTTTGGGAAAATCAAGCTCTCCCCTTAAAATGCTGGCTCTTACTACAGCTTGTAGAAGGCTCAAACGCGCTGCTTGTAGAACAAACTCAACCCATTAGTCCCCTGTGCAGTTCCAGCCATCCCAGGCTTGCTGGATTCCCACCTCTGGCAGAGCTTTTGGGATCTGTGGGGCAGAGCACCTTCAGTACAGAGTCTGCCTCTATCCTTTTGATCTGTTAGGTGGGGTTGTAATTTGGAAAATTTTCTCTCTTGGCCAGAAAAGGGAAAAGTATTTCCTTTCTACATCTCTTAAAGATGGACTTAATCTTTCTCGTAGTGCAGTAATTGTGAGAGTATCAAAACAGCAATGACCATTTGGAATGTATTACAGACCTCAGCACATTTACCCACAGGCATTTAAGCAGACATGAACAACTGACTTGAAAATCACTGAATTTAAAGTATTGCTTTGTTAACTGTACTTTGAAAATAGGCATACATCCTCCCACCTCACTTTTTTTCCCCTTAGAGAACTGTAAAATGCAGCATTCAATGTTTCCAAAGCTGAATTCTCTTAAAATTTAATTGAGGAAACTGTGATCCCATTAAAAAAAAAAAATTCCCGCCTTACTTGGTCATTAAAACCAAATTTTATACATCTGGAAAGCGCTGTTCATTTCTTGTGTTACACAAAACTAGCACGTCAGCTGAATGGAAAAGAAAACACGGGATGACACATTCTGCCAGTTATATTTATACTGTGCTGCTTGGATCAAATATAAAGAAAAATCCCAGCACAAAACTTGTAGGAACACGACAAACGCAGAAGTAATAAACCATTGAGTTTATCCAAGCTGCATTCATTACTGGAATCTGTTCTGGTAAAGATCAGATTTCCCAGCAAAGAGGGATAGTCTTTCTGCATCCCAATCCCTGGAAGTTATGGCTATTTGGACATAAATCTCTTGTCATGACCTGTTGAACAGGTGGATGATGAATTCAAGGCACTTACAATAAATACATTGTCAATAGGTGTGGACTGTTCGTTTATATTTTGTACCACCTTTTTTCTTGTAGGATTTGTTCATAATATTGCAAGCAATTCAGCTGAAGGGAGTGAGCATGTAGCAGTGTCTGCATGATGGTTACTTGGCATTGTTTCAAAGAGTGATGCTTGTTCTCTTTTGCTAACAGAGCTCCTAGTAAAAATAGCAGTAAGCTTTCTAAAAGAAAAGCCCCGTGTCACTGGGAGGATGAATCAAGAGAGGAAAAAGTAGAGAGGACTCTGTTTAGTGCCTTTGTGCTGGGGCTGGATGGATCACAATCCATAAGCTTTTGGCACCTTTCAAAGCGTAATAGCAGTGATGGATACTTCATGCAGAAGTTTAATGCCATTACAGATAAACTCCCAGGATTCATCAGCTCTCGGGGCACAGAGCATCCTGTGCTTGTACCAGGCACTGTCTCCTGACCCCAACCAGACACAGGCAAGCACCCCAGAGAACAGCCCTGAAGTATTAGCGTTGGAAGCAAGATGTAAAGCTGATGCGGTTTCTCCGCAGAAAAGAAGCAAACAGCAAAAGGAAGATGATGGGATGGCTGGTTCTGCTGTCTGTAGTTCCAAATTTCAGGAACTTGAAGCAATAGGGGAGTCAGATTCAATGAAATGCAGTGTGGTGTGATTCACAGTATGTTTTCCACTGAAAATGGTCTTTATGCTTCTGTCCTGTCAATGGTGGGCCATTTGGGAGTGTAAAGATTTCTTTTGTGTTCCTGATTTTGCCACTGACCTAACTACCCCCTTAGTCAGACAACTTAATTCTCATGTCTGTTTTTCATCTGCAAAGCTTGACCTGCAGGAAATTTTTTCCCCAGTACATACTGTGCTTCCAGTTTACTACATGGAAATATATTTATGTTTCCATGTTCTATTAAACTGTAATATATTACAGTTTATGTGTGTACTACATACATTCCCCAGTTTATACTGTGCTTTATCAGGTATTGCCGTGATCTCTTGATAGTATCTCCACATGGCAGAAGTGATGCATTGCTGCTATTAGAACTAGCTACAACACTTAAGGGGGAGCATTATCTAAAAATTCCTGCTTCCACTCTGGAACAGTCATTCAGCTGCTTAGAACACTGTTGTTTGCTCTGGATGCTATTTCTGGGCTCGAAGTTGATTCATGTGGCTTTAATAGAAATTTTTTGAGATGCCTTTGCCGTTCTATTTTGCATCCTTGTGACGTTCACAGATTTTATGTGTATAAAACCATTTAGCTTTCTGTCAAGGATATGGAATTTAAGTAAATGGAATAGTAGTTTTAGGAACTGGTGGCAGAACTTAGATTTGCTCACATGCCCTGTAGTGTCAGGGATTGTGTCTGAGCTTAAGTGATATTTAATAAAACATCCTTCCTATCAATGTTCCCTGGTCTAGGCTGTGATTGTTGTGAAGAAGTTGATGTCTCTTTGTAACACTTCACACTATGTCTGAAAATACCTTTTGTGTCAGCGCACGAGAAAATAGGTCACTATATTGGCAGAATTGCTGCACAGCAGAACAGGCTTAGCAAAAGATGGGGTGTTCAGGTTTCCAGCTGGGATTCAGTTGAGTGATTTTCAAAAGTCCTGCTGCTCCTTTGCTGCTCTCCAAACACTGGCTGAGGGGGGTGAGCCAGCATGGAGTAATTAGGAAAACTTCTGAGAGAGCTTTAGGAAAGGCTCCAGATGCTGGGCATGCTGGAAGAGCAGAACAGCACAGAGATGGGTGCTGCTGTCTTCTGCTTCAGTCGTGTCAGTCTGAGAACAGATTAACACAAAGAAAACTTCTATTACCTTTAATTTTCTATTAGTACCTCTGGGGTGCACTACACTTCTAAACATACAGATTAAAACTCAGTTATGAAATGTAAGAAATTTATGACAGGAAATATTTGAAGCAGTATGTTATTACATTTGGTAGGAGAAAAAGCTTCGTCAGAAGAAACAACAGTATTTAGAAGTGCACACATGCTTCTTTCATGATTTTCCTTGTTGTCTCTGTCGGTATAATGTTTTTTCCTTAGTGCAGCTGATAGAAAAGAAATTGAGGGGGTTTTGTCTTCCATTTCAGTATGATCCTGCAGTGTAAGTGAGGCAGAAAGTATTGCATCTGCAATTTTTTTGTAAGGTTGATTAAGTTGGGGTTGTGGCTACCAAGAAGGCCAGAGAGAAATGGAAGTGGGGTGTCTCACAGCAACCCCCTAGCATGAGTCTGTCCATTTGAGAATCTTACAGAAATGGAAAAGTACTTCCTTTTCTTTTTTGCTACAGTAGTTGGACACACATTTATGGGTAAGGCATGGTTTTAGTCTAAAAGAGTGGGCAAAGTGCTGCAAATGGCATCAAATATCCCAAAAGGTGTAATCTGACAGCATTGGCCAGGAGCTGGTGTGTGAGGTGAAATGGCATTCAACTGAAAGCAAATTTTTAAAAAAGTCTGCACACTTCTGTATCTGTGAAAAGTTATGGAAAATGAAATGGTTTTCTAAAACAATCTGAACTTTCCCTTCCAAAAAAATATTTTTCTAATATTACATGCTTCTGAATGCCAAAGCTCTGCTACACTGGCAGCACCCCTACCCACAAAGGCTGTGTTTTCTGTGCTCTCCACAGCTGGCATTGCAGAGAGAGAGCGCTGCCAACCCTGACAAGGCTTGCTCTGACTTAGCAACGTACAAATGTTATTTATAGACCACAGGAGTCCTTAGAGATAAGTAATTATATTTCATCCCTTTTTTATGAAGAATGAACCTCGAGCTTTCAAAGAAATACAATGCTAAGCATTTTCTCTGGCAGGAGGGGCTAATGCTAACCCTGGGTTTGGCAGTGAGGGGTTGTAGCCTTGGGCAAGTCCCTTCACTTTGGGAATATCAGTTTCTCAGGAAAATGGGAGGTTATTATGTTTACCTTAGAGATGCACTTTGAAGCATAACCAAATAGTCTTGATTCAATTCTGATTAAGTGCAATGTGTTACTCAGACCAGTGAAGTGGCTAGCCTGAAGTAGAATGTGTAGAAATTCCTGGTCCACCATATGCTTTTAATCCATACTGATACAATAGTTGGATTGAGACAGTACTGCACTGAAAGAAGGCTGCTGTCATTGAACAACCAACATTAGATTTTTAATAAGATCAAAAATCTGGTTTTGGGGGGAAGAAATCAAAAGGAATTGTAATTTCTGTGGGATAACAAAAATTCCTGATACGAATTGTCAAAATGAGCTACAGATCTTTTTGTGAGACTGTTTCCATTAGATTTGGGCTGATAGCATATACTGGACACGCTGTCTGGGAAGGGCTCAAATGAGCTCCAGCTCTCCCATCTTCCCAACAGACCAGAAGTCAAGATTTCCCAGAGCAGAGGTGTTTTAAGTGATCCTCAGAAAAAGCAGTATCTGGCATTTCTTTAACTTTTGAGTTGACAAATAGAAACTTTGTTCATTTTCCCAGTCAATGAGTTTAGTTCAGGCAAGATATATATATGTATATGCGCTAATGGAAAATATTAAGTGTCACTGTGAGAAGGCAGTGGTGGAAAGTATCTTGGTTTTGACCAACTTTATTTGTTTAGAAATAACCAACCCAACAAACACAATCCCCAACAAACAAAATCCCCAACAAATCGAACCAAACCAAAGAACAACAAAAGGGTGTCGGAGTTTTAAGGATATTGAAAAAACTTGAATATTTTGTTTTTAATTATAATCTGGTGTTTTATTAATGCTTGTGCATATAGTAGAGTTAAGCTTTTTAATAAAAATATGCTTCAGATCAAAGAATATTTTATCAAAAATCTTTTATGCATTATATTAGGCACTAATGATATGCCAGATCCAAAAGGGAAATAACTGTTCTTGTACTTCAGGAGGGAAGTGAGGTCTGATGGGAAAGGCTGACAGATTTCTTGGCTCCTAGTGAGAAATTTTGTGGGCTGTGCCAACCAAAAGGGAAACTGGAGGTTCAATGTGGTGCATGTAGGAGCTGCCACATAATACCCCTCTGGAGGGAGGCTGCAGAGGCTCTTTGGGGAGTCAGAGGAGCTGGGATTCCCAGGATTTGCAGCCTCCTCCAGCTCAACTCCTTGCTGTGGAGACGAGTAGCACCATGGCCCTGCTGCTCTGGCTTTGCTGGGATGCAGAGGGGCTGTCTCTGCACACAGCCTCTCCCAGCCATCCCAGCCTCACCCTGGGAAGAGCTGCAGTGCTTCTGGAGCAGCTCTGCCTCTGTAGCACCATCTTCTTCCTGTGTTGATCCTCACTGGAGCACTCCTTTTCATTTAGAAGGACTTGAGCTCCATGTCCCATTGCTCGTGCTCCAGGAAATAATCCCCTTGGCACGCAGCTCCTGCTGTGTGGGTGGGTGTTGGTGACGTTGCTGTTGCCTGTGCACAACCGTCTGTGCCCAATTCAGACCCTTGGAGGTACTAATGCTTGGTTTCTGTGACCGTCCCCTTCCTTCAATACAGGCTTTTTCCAGCAGCCACTGAGGGAATGGATGGAACCATCAAATGTGTTTGTCCAAGGAGTCCATGCTGTTCCCTTCTTGGGAAGAGCTTTAAGACTCCATTGGCATGGAATATTTCAGCAACCAGGAAGGCATGTATGTCTGCCATCCTTTTGTGCCATGCAAGGCCAGGTTTCCTGTCTGAGACTGTTCTGTCCTGGATGTAGCCTCAATTCCCCTTTCCTAATTTTAGCTGCTTATCTGAGGCAAGTGATTTAGGAGCCTGTTGGCCCTGGTCTCTGTTTGCTGTCAGCACAGAGCATCAGGCACTTCGAGGGGGTGATTCAGCTCTGCAGTTGGGCTGTGCTGGCTGCCAAAAATGCCTCCTCCCCTAAATGAGAGGCCAGCCTCAATTTTATCCCTGGCTCCATCCCACCCTCACTGCTCCTACAGGGGAAGAGGAGTCCTCTGTTCTGGCTGACAAGTAACTGAAGAACTGCCTGCCTTTTAGATGTTTGCCTTTACTTTTGCCTTTTTTAGCTGTGTGTGAAAGGGGATATGTAAATACAAGGTGGTATGAGGACTACAAGACATTAAGAAAAGAGGAAAACCCCTCCATTTCTTTTCTGCTTGTACCTGCTTTTGATTCTGTTAGAGACAAGAAATAGTTAAAAGTAAACCAAACAAGAAAACCTCCTCCCAAAAGACCAAACCAAAGCCCTAAATAATCACAAACCCCCCCCAATAAAACACAAAAAGTATTCCTCATTTTCCCACCTGTATTGGGTAGTTTCCTTAAAATGCTAGATTATTGTTTGCCTTCCATATATTGGCTCCCTGTCTTCCTGTTGAGCAAAGCACATTTTACGTTCTTACCTTTGTAAGCAAACACATAAATTGATAAGCCTCAGCAGTTCCAGCAGGCTTTTCAGAACATGGAACCTTCCTGAATGTGGCACTTTATCCTGACACTTTCACATCTTTGTCATGTGCCATACAGTCAAGACTATGCCTTAATATAACTTACAAATCTGTTGTGTATTTAAAAAAAAACCAACCCTTTTTTAAAAAGATTTCTTGTTTGATAAAACATTTACCCACACCACTTTTGTATATTGTTTCCTTTTTCTTTTTCCTCTTTTCCTAATTTCCCTTCTTTCATCAAGGTCCAATATGCTCGTTACTTCCAGTCTGTGTAAAAGTTGTGTCATCTGGTGGAGGACACATGCTTTCAACATGTATTGTCAATATTGGTTAATATTGTTGTCAGCAACATCTTAGGGCCACTTTCACCAGAATCAAGCACACTTTCAGTAAACTTTGGCATCAATTTACATTTTCCAGCTTGCTTATGCTACAAAATGCAAAATAAGGAGAGAGAAGTTAGAAAAATACTGCTAGAAATGTTTGGCCTCTGGAATTACTTCATGATTTTTCTTTTTATATTGTTTGCCTTTTTTCCCCCTAAAGTCTGGTGTGTTTATAAACCACAGTTTTAGAGTCTCTATTTCCATTCAGGGAAATTGCCTCACATTAGCAGGCCCACTCAAGAGTGAACTACAGGACCTGAAGAGAAAGACCTACTCAAAATTACCATTTATGTTTAATTACCAGAATATTTAATCTGTGATGTTTTGCAAATCTCATGGAATAGTTCTTCCAAAGAGTCAGCAGAATTAAGAGGATGGTGATATTTTCACAGATATTCCCTAACAACAGAACCAGTTGACTTAATTTATGAGCAATTACTTAGTTGATGGAGTTTAATGTGAACAGTTTTTCATTTCAGCCCGTTTTATCTGAAGTCTCACATGCACAGAATTCTGCAATCTTGGGTTGTAAACTGCATTCAAGTACTCAATTCCAACCCAAAAACTGTTTTCAGTCACTTTTTAATTAAAATTTTTGGCATTCTCTGTTGATAATGTTACAGGTTCCAAAGACAAACCAGAAAAAAATATTTTACACTTGAAGACTTTTGTAACAGATTGATAAAAGGGCAACTGAAAACTCCCAGTGAAGAGCAGGAAGCTGTGTTTGCTTCTCTTTACTTGCATGGAGTCTGCTCTGCTCCACAAAATGCCTGTAGGTCAATTCCCTAGGTATTTAAGTGTACAGTGTACTAAAAAAATCACCTTCCTGTGCTTCACACTAACCCCCTTTGTGCAGAACTTTAAAGTTTTGATGTTTTGTTTTCAGTGTTGAGTTTGACTGTTACGAGAGAGGAAAACAGAAATAGATGATACTTTACAGAATCAAACCACACTTTCAGGAAAAAATGTTCCAAAGAATGAGCTGTTCAGGCTTTATTGGATGTGTTTTAAGAAGTCACAAGTGTTATGACCTAAATAATTCCATTTTGCTGATTTTTACACTGGAAATGTGTTTCATTTGTGAATGTGAAGGAGAAAAGCAAAAACTTCAAGAAATACCAAAATGATTTCTGCTTTAGTTTTTTTAGCATTCACTGATTTTCTGAAAGATGTCAGAACATCACTTTGTCCATCCATCTGCTCATAGAATATTGCCACCTGGTTAAATATATTTCAACAGTGCTTGTAAAGATTGAATTATTTGTGAACTGGAAAGCAAAGCAGGAGTCTTACTCTGCAGCTGAAATGTTGGATAAATCTTTGTAACATACTGTTAAAGCTCCTTTCTAGATTTCACCAGTAAGAATTGCTTCGCCCTCACAGCCTAAAGTGTATTTTCCATGGCCCAAAATAAGAGCTGGTGTAAATCAATGTCACCCTGCTCACTTCAGAACAGTGGTGTTGATTTATTTGCTTGGGAAGGTGACCTCATTAGCCCAGCTGAGCAGAGGTCAGGTGCCACAAAGATTGAAATCAAGAGCAATATTTTTCAGTAGGAACTTTAAGTAGCTTTTCTTCAGGCACATCAGAACTTTAAAGCCTGATTCTGCAGACTTTTCTGGGGTAGGCAGGGTGTTCTGGGTCACATTTGGGAAGTCAGAAAAATCTCTCCAGTCATAGCAAGCTCATATTTTCATACCATTCATTTTAAGGTGAAAGATTGTAGAGTTTGGTTTTCATTTTTTCCCCCAGAAAATTTGTCAAGGAGACTGTACAAATGCTTGTCCACTTTTTGGCCATAGTCAAGGATGACCTAAAGCTTGCTGTTTATCTACTTTGCTCAAAAATTCAGCAGTAAAGGCTTGTAATGGCGGGGGGGGTTGGAGCTGGATGTTCTTCAAGGTTCCTTTCGACCCCATTCTGTGATTCTATGTTAGAATGAATTGTTGTGACATGAATTGGTCAGGACCTAGTGCTTTTCTAGTTTGTTCTGTTTATCATCATGCAATGCAGTTTCTATGCCTTCTTAGGTTTCAGCTGTGCCATGGGGGGAGAGGCCATGGGGCAGCATGAAGGCACCCATTGCCTCCTCCCTATCTCTGCACTGAGATCAGCACCACCTCTTCCACCCTTTCCTTACTGATTTCTTGGCAAATAGTCTCTGGTGCTGTGTTGCCTCAAATCAGATTATTTTTTTCTGCTGATCCTCCCTGGTGTATCAAAACTAATGTAAAAAGTGTGGATGTGGTGCTTTGGGACATGGTTCAGTGGAGGACTTTGCTTTAGATTAATGGTTCAACTTGATGATCTTCGGGGTCTTTTCCAACCTAAATATTTCTCTGATTCCGTGGGTTTGGTTTTTGGGTGGAATATCTGATGCACAGCTATGGATTATGAGTTCTGGTGGGACATCAGAGGAGCCAGAGCAGGCATCAGGCACAGTGCAGAGCAGACTGACCTCACCCTTTCCATTTCCTCGAGTTTCTCATGAGCTCAGGAAATGTGGTCACTGGGAATTTCAGTAAGGTAGCTGAGCAGTACAAAAGCAAACAAACTGCACCACCAATGCCTTTGCCCACCTGACCTTAAAGTCCACAAAGGACTTAAACCCTTCTCCGTCAGAGCTCCCAAAACACACACGAGCTGGGAGGGGAATGGTGTGAGTTGGAGACACTCTTTGTGCTCTTTACTTGCAGAGTCAGCTACCCTTGTGGAAGCCTTTTCACAGGCTCTGAGCATTGCTGTGAGCCTTCCACAAGGCTCTCTGGAGGAATCCTACCCTCCCTGTTACCTAACAGTTCACAAGTAATTGCTGGTTAACCAGGAATTTTACCCCACACTTCACATCCAGGAACGGATTGGAAACCGCTCTGTCCATAATAGGAGGGAGAGGCTCGGAGTTTTATGGAATGCATGGTAATAAAAAGCAAAGCAATTGTCACATGCGTTTTGGCTTGAATCATGACAAGAAGCAGATGTGTGGCATGCCTTTTCCTTTGCTTGTATGCATGCCAAATGGTGCAAAATTCCTAAATGTTTTCTGCTTTTTGTTGCAATTTAATCTTCTCCTAAATAAACTGAACATGACAGTGAGTCCATCCAGAGCACTTGCACAGTTTGACATTTCTGTGACTTTTCAGAAAGTGCTTGATTTACATTTATTTTGAAGGAAAGTGGGGGAAGGATTATATTCATCTTGTGTTGAAAAGATGTTTTCAGGTTAGAAACCATAAAAAGCATACTTGCTGTTTAAAAGTAATGACTCTGTATTTTAACACCTCAGAGACATTGAACTCTCTTGTACAACCCCTTTTTGGGTGTGTTTCAATGCACATAAGCCTGCCCAAAAATACAAGTTTTGTTAAAGCCAGTGAATCCAATAGGGAGATTGTGGCATGTGCACATAGACCTGTGGGTGGGGACAGGGCTGTCTGGAGGATGTGCTCCTCAGGAGTTCCTACCCCATTTCTGCTGGGTTTTCCAGATACATTACAGTAAGTGCACATTTCCATTGCTGTGTAAATGTGTTCTCCTGGTCTGAGCCTTCCCAAGCTCTTGTGCTCTGGGTTAGTGAGCTCTACAAGCTGTTTGTGTATGGTGAAGAAGCTCATTTCCAGTCTAATCCTGTGCTAAACAGAGTGTGGTGGTTATGCTCATTCCAAAACCTGCATGGCCCTTTTGCAGAGAGTCAAGTGATTGTGAGGCCAGCCCTCAGTTCTTAAAAAACTTAGTAGATAGTCCCCAGTTTAGCAATTGAGTCCATTAACTCAGAGAACTTCCTTTAACCATATAAAGCTGGGTAATAAACTTGGAATAATTTTTAAGATGCCTCTTTTGAGATAGTTGTATAAAAGATGCTCCATTTTAAATATACAAAACAGACTTGTAAAATGGCTGTAAAGCTGCAAAGTGTTTCTGAGCTTGAACCACATTTCAGAAGAGAGCAGCCTTTCTGCAAACACAGTATGTGCAATTGCCACTGCTTTCAGTGTGTCTCTTACTTTCCCAGGCAATGAAAGTAAACTGATTCTGTCTGTCCTCTGGCTTCAACAACTGCTTGAGATTTAAAAAGCAGTGCAGAGATTAGTTTAGCTTCTTGTATGCAGGGGTTTGAGCAAATGTAGTTAAAAAGGGATGATCTCAAAATCAGGAGGAAGAGAAATGTCATGAAATATTGTAATGCTGGACTGGGAGTGGTCCAGCTAAAACTTGCTGATAAACAAAGGTTACCAGAATTCTTCGTCCCTTTAACCTTTCTCTCTGTGACCTTTTATTGGTAAGAGCAATCATGTAACAAGATGGATTTCTGTCACCTGGGAAGGGCTCCTTATCACTGTGTAAAGCCACAGTAAGGGTTGGATTTCAGCACAAGCAGCAGAGAAAAATCAGCTATTTAAGAACTGTTCTAAATGCTGTTCATCCTAGCACATGTGGAACCATTAAATTTGTCTTTTGCTATTGGTGGTTGATGTCTCAACTGCTCACATAACTCTGAGAGGTGTTGAAGAATCCTTAATATATGATAAATGTTCTTAATGTTCATTTTTTAGTAAGATTAATGATTTGAAGCTTTTCTACTAAAAACATGAAATAGAATTTCAAGTAGAAGTGTTGCTTAAATCAAATTACCAAGCTAAACAGAAGTTTCAGAGACTCCAGTAGTGTTAAATTCTGTCTTACTGGGGGATGTAGATATTTTTTGACAATTCCATGTGGAAACTAGAGCTGGTTTTCTCTTTGAGTTCACTAATACCTGTTGTAACCGTAGTTCTTTTTCTGGTCTGAGTGACCTAATTCTTCAGAAAATTCAGGAGAAGAAATGGAAAAAAAACCCCAAAACTACACCACTGCTTTAAGGCATTTTATATTGTAAAGTGTTGTCTTCTTGCTGTTAAGATTTTTCTATTTTGATTGTGTTCATTAAAAAGTATCTTAGCCTCCACAAATAATTCCACGAAAATGAGGACCATGAGCAGAATTTAGTGCACACAGAATGATCAGTTATGCCATCAGTTATATACACTAGCATATTCTGTTACTGAGGAGAGCAAAGATGCAAATTTAAGATCAGCTGAATGGTTCCATGTGAGCAGTGTAAAGGTGATTGAGGAGACATTGTGTGCCTGTGGGGAAATGGCTGCAGCTTTTAATTGCTCATGGCCAGGCTTTTTTTTGTACAGTTTTTTCTAAGAGGTGAATTTTTGTAGGTATAACTGAATTCTTAATGTAGTGCACTCAAATATGATCTCCTGGTCAGGTGAGAAATCCTGTAGGAAAAACAAAACACGTTAAGCAGTGATTTAAAGTAAGCACAAGATTTGTTAATTGCATTCCCTACAGAAATGGTAATAAGGATTTCTTATTCCTTGTTCACAGAAATAGTGAAATTATAGCTTGTTTTGTGAAACCTGTAAAAATAATTGTCTGTAAAAAATCCCCCTGGAAAAGAAAAGATTACATATTAGTCCTGTACTTCTCAGCTCTACAGCAGCTCAGCAATCCCACCAGAGTCACCAGGGCTGAGAAAGATGTGGAGATTAGGCAGCCAGAAATATTTCACACTGATGAGAGATGTGTGTTTAGTGTTAAGTATTCAAACCTGAATTGTGTGAATGTGCTGCCCTAAAACAAGAAATCATTTGCTGGTGGAAGATGTTTGGGAGGGTAGTTGCAAAGTTTAGATTGCTTTTCCCCACTTTATTCCCACCACACATTGCAGTTTAATATTGTTTAGATGGGTTTGGCTTGTTGTTTTGTTTTATTTTGTTTTGTTTTTCTTCTGCAGGATATGCACAATATTGCAGTAGGTTGGGGGTTTTTTTCAGGGGACTAAAAATACCACTTCTGAAAAAAAAAAAAAAAAAGCCCTAAACCTAAAAGCAGCTTACTTGAATGAGAGGAATCTAAATTCCTGAGGTTTTTGCAGAGGGGTGAGTGCTGACCTGAACTTTTGTCTGTCCCCTGCCTTCCCCCTCTGCCTTGCACTGAGGATGGATGTGGCAGGTGAACTCCTGTGGCACCTGGGGAGGGTACTGAGTGGTACCAGTCACCCTCCAGGCTGTCTGAGGGCAGGGAGAAGTCAGTGCTGAGTACCTCTCACAAATCCTTCCGTTTTTATTCCAAGTACCTTTAATTCTTCACCTGGAAAGCTTCTTAAAAAAATCATCTACATATGGAAGAGCATTTCCCCCTTAACTAGAATGCTGTGTCATAGGAAAATAAAGGGCTGTTGTTGTACACTCCTTTTGGGCAAGCAGTCAGCTAGGTAAATATGCAGTATGGCATGAAAGCAACTAAATACATTTCTTGCAGAAGTTATTTCTGCAACAGGCATCTCATGATTATTTCTTAAGTTTGTTCTCAGTGTGATTTGTTACAGAATTTCCGTCTGAAGTTCCCAGCAGCTAAGAGTTTTGTCTGTTTAAAAATGATCACTAATTAAGCAAATACAAGTTGCCCATCTTCCATGTGGAAAAGTCATGTGCTGCATTTTTCCTGCTCCCATGGATTTATCAGTGCTCTGTGTTTTCCCACTTACACATAGAAGTGTTCTCCTCTCACCTCCCTGGTGCTCTGGTAAATCAGAGAGTGCAGCCAAAGATATTCCCTGGGCAGCACTTCCTGAGTCACATTTGTTAAATATTCTGAGAGAGCAGCTCACGTCAGATCGAGCCTGTGGGCTTTGAAGTTTGGTCACCCAGTTGGCTGGCTTCATGCTGAATCAGAAATTCCATATTGCTGTTGTGGTAGAAAATGCAGTGATCCCCTTAACACAGCTTCCATCTGACACGTTGGCAAGCAAGCTCTTACTTCTGCTTCTTGATGCACATTCCTCTTGTCTCTCAGAGGAATAGGAGACTAATATCTTGTCAGTGCTTTGATTTATGATTAATTGTTAAAGGACCACATTTTCTGCAGTAACATAAGATTTGGGAGTGGAAGTATAAATTACTGTATTGTTTCCTTTGACACAAATAGCTGCTTTGGCTTCAGGGAGTTTTATCTTGCCGTGTTTAAGTCTCTTAATGATACTAGCAGGTACTTTTTCCTGCAGAAGATTTATTACTTTCCAGTGAAGAAATGGATGACAAAAGTATTAAAAAAACCCCAAGACAAACACAAACCTCTCTCCTGTTTTTGCTCTGGGGCTTCCTACCTTTTTTTTTTTCCCCATAAGTCTGGAGGTCTCTGTGGAACTGTTGCTGAAGCAGCTGTGCTGTTGCAGTTTTGCACCTAAGTTACTTTAAAAATAATTTTAAAAGGGGTTTTTTTGTGTCTTTATTTGATGGTTTTACTTTTTTTTTTTAAGACAAGCATGCTTTTAATTGGCAGAGCTTTCCTTTTCCACTTCCTTTTTCCACTTTGGCAGTGAGACTGTGCGCTAGGAGGTGAAATGCCCTAAAACTTCTGGGCATAGATTTCCCATTCCTATTTCTTTCATGTCTGTTAGGTAACATTTTCCTCTGCCTTGACAGTGTGAGCTCTGTGTGTCAGAGATTCATGGCCGTAGAAGCTCTAGCAGGCAGCCACAGAGGCACAAACAGGTAGATAACTGGTGGTGACACAGGTAGAGGTGACAAATGAGCATCTGTGTCTCTCTGCCTATTGACATGGCACCAGCATAGGAGGAGTTGTGGCAATTAAGAATTAAGAACAACACTGAAGAATTAAAATTCACCATATAGGAAGGCTCTCTAAAGGTACATGTGTGCATTGCATAGCATGGCTGGAAAAAAAGTACTGAGGGACTTTTACCGAATGAGTAGATGAATCCAATTCATTCTCCCCAATGGAACAGCATCATTTTGATAAACTAATTAGCAGTGACAGACTCTGTCCTTGGGGAGACTCTTAACCAAGTCCTGGATCATTTCTTTGAGTCAGCCCCAGAAAATGTTTGGCTGTCAGCTCCATCCTGATTGCTGCCAATCAGCAAATTTCCTTCCAATAAATTAAATCCAGGCACACCCTGTTGGCTTGGCTGTTCTCTTTCAGGCTCAGTGCTAACATCAGACTTTGAATAAAAAACACCTACAGCTTCACAGGGACAAGTTTGCTGCTTCTCAAGCCCACTGCAGTGTTGTTTGGGATGGCATGCAGTGCAACCCTTACAAGACTTTTCCCATATACTTGCAAACTCGTTCCTGTTTTGGCATTCCTGCAGGGCTCTTAATTAACTGCTCTTTCATGAGGGAAGAAAATTTTACTTTAATGTATAATATTTTCTTGTTGTTTTGTTGGGTTTTTTTCTCAAGCTAAAAAGTCTTTTAAATGTTGACATGAGAGAAGTTACTTATCACTCGTGTTGACCATCTGTTTATTTCTCTCTGTAATTCTCAATTTTACAGGTGGCTTGAAATGTGAATTTATGCAGTTCCATACTTGGAAAGACTTAGGTTAGTTTTGCCTGCAGAAAGTGTTTGTTTGACTTTTTTTTTTTGCCTTTCCTCATAGGTCTGAAGGCAGAACATCAAATACCTCAGAGGTACAGAGTGCAAGGATGGGTATTCTTTGCATCAATGATACAGAAACACTCTGTTATTCCTCGTTGTACTTCAGCCTTCAGAGAACTCCTATGATCTTAAAAGCTGTTTGAAAAAGATAGTTGTGGGTTTTACACCCAGCTACAGTCCAGTTCTTCACCATCTAAGGCTGAATTGGCTGCAGGGGCACAGAATCAAGCTCTAAATCAGGAGTGACGTGCTGGTCAGAGTGCTCCAGCTGGCTAGCTGCCCTGCTCTGTCTTGGAGCAGGATGAGTGGCTCATTCCAGTGCCACAAACCAACTGCTCAGCACCTCTGCCTCCTCACAGAAGGTGTCATCACTGTGGGCAGGAGAAAGTGCCAGACAGAGGCTTTTTTGCTATTCTCACCCTCTGCCATGCTGTCCTTCCTCTGTCCCTGCCAGGTACCAATGATTTCCATGGTGACTTGGAGCAGCTCCTGGCTCCTTGCAAGCATTCCTGGCCACAGCCAGGCATGGGGGTGACAATGTTTCACTAATACCAGGGTAGAAATGACAGCAGGACTAAAAATCAGCAATAGAGATGTCTGTCTGTTTCCTCCCCTGAAAGTACTCCCAAGGTAAAGGAGAGGAAAGGCCAACACTTTGGGTTTCTTCCACAGAACTGCCTGTAATTGGGAGTCTTTCCCAGATGAGAGAGCATCTTTAACGCCCCACTCCCCCAAAAAAGAGCCAAAACCAACAAACAAAAATAGCCCCCAAGAATACTTTGTACCCCAAACATGAGATTTCTAAGGGGGAAATGGGAAGATAGCCACAGTTGTCACTACATCTGTGTCTCCTTGTGTGCAATCAAGGACTTCCATGGCTGGAGGCAGTGCTGTTGGAAGTGCTCTGACCTACTGGCACAGCTTGCTCTGGACTAACAGCCCACAGCAGGTGCTCTGTGTTTTTCAGGAAGACTACGTGTGTGGGTTTTCAGGGAGTTGATATAAAGAAGTAATGGAAAGATTGCTGTCCCTGAAGCCCTGCAAGGCCAGTAACACTCCTGTGCAGCCCACATGGGAATTTCACCTCCACACACAGAAAATGGTTTTCATAGGATGTGGAGAAAATGTGACAGCAATTCTGTGATGGTGCAGAGTCAATTAAGGTGCCCCAGTGATACTGTCCCATCCTCCCAGGCTGCTGGATGATTCCTTTTCATTATACAACAGCAGATAGTGCCCTTCAGTCAAATCTAGCAAGTGAGAGCAATAACACATTAGCAACTACCAATATCAGTAAAGTAAGGTTCCTCAGGCCAGTATATTTATATATAAAATATATATATATACACCCCCCCTTCCCTGAAACCCTTAGTTTGAAATAACTGCTTCCCTGACCCACCACGCAAAGCAAGCTCTCCACAGCCCCTTGAAAACGGATATGAGAACATTTCCCAAAGCGCCACTTAATGAGCTGTAAAAATGTCTTTTATTTACCAAATCCCAGCAACCCAACCACAGCCTGAACAATATAACCAGCTCCCTGCTCCCTAGAGCTTTCAAGTTTTTCCTGTACATAGAAAACAGGTTTTTGAGAGAGAATTCCTCACCCTCTGCTCTCTTGGGGCTGCATCTTCCCCCTTTTCCCCACGAGCCCTACAAGTAGCTGTGCTGTCACGTGTGGGGCCCTGCCACACTGGAGAGAAAAGGCTTTTCCTCCCTAACCAGTGGGTCTGCTGTGTGATTGTTGCCATGATCCTTGGTCTTCAGTAGCCCTTATTCCTGAGAGACATTAATGAGAATGATTCCTATTACATGCACACTTTGTCTGGGCCAGATACAACAATGGTGAGGGGGGAATGCCAGGCATTTTTGGATCAGCATGAGTTTTGGTTCTCAGAGAGCTGAGTTCTTGTCCCAGTTGCACCAGTTGTGGTTAACAATATCTGCACTGAAATTCACCAGACACTTTTGCAACTGCTGTAAATTAGTATCTCCACTGACAGGCACAGATTCCTGGTGTTTTATGCCTACTGGCATATGCTGGTAGAAAGACTAAATCTCTTGAGATGAAAACTGAGTCAGGTCCTGTAGTTTTAGAATGGATCATCCACGTGTGTAAGCTTTGAGTCAGCAGTGAGTCCACCAAAGGCTCTGCATTGTGATTCTGTGAAGCAATTGTTGGGAAAAAGCAGTGAGTGTGTCCCACATACTTCTCTCACCCAGAGTGGTGTTGCTGCCTGTAACCACGGGCAAAGTGAGAGCCTGAAAGTGAGTGAGGGTGATGTATAGTGAGGGTCACATATTTTGTGGTTTTAATTTAAGTTGGAAAAGAGGCTGATAATCCTTTCGAAAGTTGCTTACCATTGGTAGAATTGAGGAAAATAGGTTAGCAGAGGACCCAAAGAAATCAGATCACTTTTTCTAGACGTCCTTTAGGCTACTCAGTACAGTATTTTCAGTAAAATGAATGCATTTGGTGCTGTGAAGTGGTGCTGGGCTGTTCATCACTCTCAGTGTTGTCATCAGCTACAGTCACACCATTCAGTGATGGCAAAACACTGCAGAAGCCTTACTGATGACATTTTCTTCAGCTCTACTTCTTTCTCTTCCCTTGTATACATATTTATGCCTTAGTTGTTTTTAAACATAGTTTGGAATTCTGGTCCTATTGGATAAAAATACTCAAACTGACAGTCTGATTTTAGATCCTGTAAGGAGAATGGCAGCCAGGGCCTGATGCTGCCAGCCAGCAGGGTGTTCGAGCACTGAGCTGAGCAAGGCTGGGGGTGAAACCTTGAGGGTGTGTGGAGCTTGGCCTGTGTAGAGGAAAGGCAGAGGGGAGGGTGGGGAAGTGGTGGTGCACGGTGATAACTGCCCAGAGTCCAAGAGGCTCAGAAAAACCATCAAGGCTTGCGTTTCTTCCTTCTTATTGGGAACAAGAAGAAGGGTTTGGCAAGTCTGCTGTTCAACATACAGCGTGGATCTGAGGAGATATAGGAGTTAAGCTGCAATTCCTGCTCACAAACAGGACTTAGTCGTCCTTTGTCTCAATTTCTTATCAGTTGAACAAGGATAACAACCCTGCCTTTCTCTCACTTTTGATTTCTATTTCCATCTAAACCATTTCAGGCAAAATGAGGTTGAAAAAAATTTCAGTGGGAACCAGCTCAGGTGGTGGCACCCACAACCACTGCTTCTCCTGGTGAGTAACCACTTGTGGCAGGAGGAGTGAGTGGGCAGCCAGGAAGACACCACTGGAAGCAGCATTCTCTTGTCTGTACCCTTGCTGGTTTATTTTGTTCAGATGCATCCAGTTTCCTCAGAGTTAAACAACTTTACTGTTGCCAGGACTGGGTAATAGGGGATTGTCTTCTAACTCAGAGGTGTCTTTGAGGTGTGTTGTGTACTTCTCCATACCCAGAGCCAGCACACAGCCTATAAATTTGCTCCAGTAATTAATTCATGCTGCTTTTCAGGAATGTTAAATATAAGTTGTTACCCCTGTTCAGGGGACTTTTTTCAGGACAAAGAGATGGGCTTATCCTGAAAGCTGAATTAGCAGCTTTGTCCCAGTCTGGAGGTGCTCCTTTCCCCCCTTTCTCTCCCTGAGCCTTGCCATGTGTTAGTTTTCCTCCAGTGCATTTCCCTGGTTTGGAGTGCTTGTGCTTCTGGTTTGAGCTCTGCCCACACAGCCAGGGTGTGTTTTCAGACACTCACCCCAGCACCTTGGCCTTGGCTTTGGGAAGGGCTGCAGTGAATGCACTCAGGAGGATTGTGCTGAACCCACTCAGGACACACTGTGGTGTCTGGCATCTCCTGCCGAGCTCATCTTCTGCCCAGCCATTCATTTGTGCTGCAGCAAGAGCCTGTGAACCCTTTGGTTTTGCATCACTGCTGGTGCCCATCTCTGTGCTACAGGAGATTTTCGCAGCTCAGGGAGAAAAAGAATGTTAAAATTCTGACTTCTGCTCTGCTGCTAAAGTCTAACAATAACTTTCCATACTTCTTTCCATGCAACTTCAGTGCAGCTTTCAAGCAATACTGTTAATTCTTGAGGGAAAGGAAGGAAAAGGTCAGCTCTCAGTCACCTACACCAGCAGAAAATCTGCACAAGGTGCAACCACAGTTTTTTAATTATATATTTGCCTACTTTGGAGAAGCATAAATGATCACACATGGTACAAGGTGATGGAATGAGGCCTTTGATATATGCTGGAATAACTGAGATAGAACTCAGCTACATGACTTCATCTGTTATATAAAGCCTCCCAGAATTTATTGGTGCCACTTCAGAAGTTCCTAACTTGGGTGGCTGGGGAAGATGGGGTATTCAAACATAATGAGGGCACATTGAGTCTGCTTGGTCTGGGTCACTCTCAGAAAGCTGTGGCCCTTTCAAACAAGCCCACAAATAGTGCTGTTCCCCAGCTGGTGGAAAGTTGATAAACTCTTACAGTCAGTGGTCCTGTGACCATTTATTCCAGTTCAGCAGCTCAGCCACCATTTTCCCTTCCAAGCCCGTAAATACTTTCTGAGCATCATCCTGACTTTCAGCTTTTCTTTAATACATACTCTTCTCACCCAAGGCCAACCCTAGTTTTCCCATTCTTCAGTGGACAGGGAAAAACTTTGGCAGAACTTGCTGTCAGCTTTTTCCTGTGCCTGTTGCTTCCATCAAATATGTAGGATACACCCACAGCACAAACACAGAATGTGTGGGAGGAGGAACTGGCAGCCATCTATTTTCATAAAAGAAGTCATTTCATTGAGTGTGCACTGATGGAGGGCTTGGTGGTTCTGTCATTCGTATGTATGTGGCATGGTGCTTTGCTAAAAACAAAATAAATAAAGCAATGTCTTCATCCAAAATGTTCTTGGCATTAGCATAGCCCCCCCACCCCTTCATGCTGGTACTTCCATCTTCTTACTGATTTTCTTGTATCAAATCCCTGTCCATTGATAAGTACAACCAAATTCTCTCATTTAAAGTCATTTGTCAAGCCTGAGAAGTGCTAAAAATGTCCCTTTGCTGATGCAGCTTTGACCTCAAAGGTTAGCTTTCACCTACTATTCCTTGACCTGGCCTGAAGACACTAAAATCTTTAATCAAACATTTCAGAAGGAGAAATCCTAACACAGTCTCACAATTGTTAAATGTTTGGAACAAAAGTGTGCTTAAAGCATGAGCAGGACTAGCCAGGCATTTACAAGGATCCCAACTGACTTGGGATTTTTTTCGTGCAGTTAAGTATTATTATAAAAAAGCCTTTTTTTCTTCTTTTTATTGGCATACTTTCCTATAGAAACAAGGTGTCTGCAGTCACACAGTGTTCTCTTCTGCTCTTAACTTCTCAGTTCTTGGATACCTTCAGTGAAATTTGAACTAGTCTAAGCCCATTTGATGGAAAGGAAGAGCTCTCAACAATATTAGCTTTACAACTCCTGCAAGAATAGGAAGCACAGAGAAACCACATTAATATTTCCATTCATTGAAAAACTGTAAGGTGAGTGCAGCTTTATTAAACATGAAAAAATCTCCAAAGGAAAGGCTTCATTAGTTCTGTTGCTCACTGAACTACCTATGTATGTAGCAAGAACACCTTCTGAAATATTTAGTCACAATATTCATAACTGGAGTGTGAGGCAGCAAGTGGCAAGGCTGTGACAGTCAGCCTGCCTGGATTGCAACTTCTGGAGTCCAGAAGTTCCTGATGTGCCTTGAGATACAGATGTTGAAATACTGTCTTGCTATAGGGGCGAGCATTTAGTATTACTGATGGGTTTGGATATTCAACCCTAAATTGTTTGAAGACAGAAAACAGTACAAAAGTGATTCATAGGAAGAATTAATTTATAAGCTCATTTCCTTGATTTTTGATTAAATGGCCCAGACAAAATTTTGCCTAATGTGACCACCTGCTTGCCTGAGAGATCCCTTTCAGTTGACAGCCCTTTGCAATTCATTATCTAATAAATATATTTTTATAGGATATTTCTTTGGAATACATAAGATCCTATTAGTAAGGGACTCTCAATTTCTCTCCAGTCTGATAGAGTCCAGGGAAATCAACGTTTGCAGTGGATTTATTGCCTGACAGTTCCAAGTCCAGTCCAGAACATGTTACCAGTTTTTATTCTCTTTGAGGGACATAGGAAGTGTGGCATTTGGGCTCTGACTTCAGCCAGCAGCAAAGCTGTGAGATTTCTGATTCCTTTTTACAGTTTTCTGCTTTGAGTGTAACATCCTTTGTGGTGCAAAACAAAGGAGGTTAAATCTTCAACACCATAGAGCTGTGTTGATTTTGCTGGTGTAAGTCTAAAAGGCAGGGCAGTTCTTAGCGTTAGAAATTCTGTTTCTCAGATAAAAGGTCAACAGAAAGGTGGTATTTGCACACTCAAAAAAATAAATTACTACCTAGGGTTTCCTTGTGTTTAATATTTTTCTCTAAGGACTCCACTGGGTGACAGTGCTGGATAGAGCATGTCAGACTGTCTAAGCTGTTCTGCCTCCAATGTACAATTTGTACATTGTTTTGTCTTTTTGCTTTTCATTCCTAGAAATTGCAGGGGTTTTCCTTCATGCCTCAAGGGCCAAACTTCTACACCATGTCCAGCCAACCTTCTGGAGCCCTTACACGCTGTCCCTAAAGTACACCCATCACATAATTGTGCTGGGAGCCAAGACCCAGGGTGGCTGTTTCCTCTTCTCTGGAATGAGACTGCTTTTGATTCACAAGGGATCTCCCACGTAGCCTTCTATTTTTCAGCCTCATTCCTTCTGACTGGATTTTGACCAGAGCTGAGCTAACAGTTTTGAAGCACACAATTCTCTCAGTGTAATCAAGATCCATGTAATTCGTGGTTTGATTTTGCTGTGTATCATGCCCTAAGGAATTCTTTTCCCCCAGAAAAGATCTTTCCCTTTTAACAGCACTTGGGTTTTCTCAATTACTTTTCAAGCTGCACAGATCACACCAGAATGAAGGCAGCACTATTGTTCTGGTTCCTGGGGTGCCATTGTAAATTTTTTTTCCGTCATGGATATTAAAAGGTGCTTTCTGCCAAACTTTGTTTCTTAAAGATGTAGGGATAAAATTAAAATGCAAGAATCAGGGGTATTTTATTGACTGTAATTATGTGCAGCTCTGTGGTGGGACAGGTTTTCTACTTCTTTTACCAGTATGTATATACCATGGAGGTGTGTTAAAATGAGTGTCATTTAGGTCTTCAGGAAAGATCACCTTTGTGAAGAATATCTTAAATGTCTTTAGGTGTGTGTTTAGTTTGGTGGGTCAGACCTGGGCAGTGCCACTCAGCTTTTCTCAGATTCATGGTGAAGGAGCTTCCTTGCTCCCCACAAACCTACACAGGAATGAGGTTCTCAGTGGAGATACTTCCTGGGTCTCTGGAAAAACCCTCTAGGCTCTGTGCATGCTGTTCCCCACTCTCCAGGGGGAGGAGGCACACAGTGACTTGGGGCTGTGACCTCCTCTAGCCCTTGTGACAGAGCTGGGGCTGTCGTGGAAATCCATGGAGTGGAAGGAGCTTTCCATGGACAAGACTGGGAGGGGGCACAGCCACTGTCCTCATTTGTCTCCTTCATCCTGTTGGTCTCCATCAACAGCAGGAATTTCAGAGAATTTGGTGTAATAGTCCATGTTGAGAAGATGATTCACAGTAGTTCTGTGGTAATGTGAACTGGTACAGCTCTGTGGGTCCAGTTTGGCAGAACTGCTGGGATTTTTTCTTGTCAAGAAGACCATTTCTTTTCAAGAAGACCATTTTCCTGTGCCAACTGTCCTCAGCTCATCCTGAGAGCACCAAAGGGGACCTGCAGAGCTGCTCAGAAGGGATCTGCCAGCAGTGCCCTTTCTGCTTATGGTATCCTGCAAAAATACATTGGATTTAATTCATTTGGTTAGGACATCTGGTTTTTGTCTGCTATAACCAATTTCTCTGACTAACCACATCTGGTCTAAGCAAGATGCACTATATTTATGTGGCTACAGCAATTTCACCCTGGCTCTAAGATTGCAGAATTTTGTTCATTTATGAGCAAAACGAGTGCTCAAAATCCTTTTGCTAGCACTTCTGTGGAATGGCTTTTGTTCAGGTTACCTTGATAGACACTCAGACACTGTATGCCAAGAACTGGCTTTTACTGTGAGTCAGACTTGTTCTTTGGCAGCCTTATTTAATTAGAGATCCATCCTAAAACTTGCTTTGTCCTCACTGGAGAATTCATGTCTGAAGGTAGCAGAAAAAGCTCGGGAAGATTTAATGACTTTGTAAAGAGGTGTTCATTTCCACAGTAAGACTTGGCCTCAAGTGATCCTACAGAGACTCTGTTCTCAGGCTGGGAATATTTCACTCAGTTTCTTCTGCAGATTCCAGCAGTGATCATTGATGTCTGATACTGTGTCAGGCTACCCCAATGACAAGCAGGTATGAATACATTTTCTCCCTGGAACAAGCAGTCTGCAATGACAAGGCTCTGCAGTTTGTTTTCCGCTCCCTCTGATCCCCAGGTCTCCAGATCAAGGCCCTTGCAGAGCTTGGCCTGTAACTCTTGTGAATACAATAAATACAGCACTGGCAGGCAGCCAGCCTTCATAAACCAGGGAGTGTGCTTCCTCATAAATAATATTAATATTTTGAAATACTACCACCTTCTGGCAGCTAGAGGAGAGGATATTCAGAGCATTTCTTGGGGAAAAACATTTCAGTGTCTCATGCTGTGAGAAGATGTACATGCTGGTGTTAACTTTGAATTTTACATTCCGTTTTGAATCATAGAATATTTTGAGTTGGAAAGGACCCACGAGGATCACTGAGTCAACTTCTGGCCCTGCAGAGGACACCCCAAGTCACACCATATGTCTGAGAGCATTGTCCAAATGCTTCTAGAACTCAGACAGGTTTGAGGCTGTAACCACTGTCCTGGGGGGGCTGCTGCAGTGCCCAGCCACCCTCTGGGTAAAAACCTTTTCCTGGTATCCAACCTAAACCTCTCCTGAGGTCGTTTGCTGCAGGAGCTTTTCTTCCAAAGGCCTGCTGGTATAGATTTCCAGTGTGTTCTGTCAGGGAAAATGTCGTGTGCTTCTTTACCTTTATTTTCCAGCCTAGACATTTATTTCAGCAGGTGCCTTCAGTCTTCACTAGTGTCATTGGGAAGAGGTATTCCTTCCATGACCCTTTTTTCCAGGGTTTCCCCCCTTTTTCTTTGCCCTTTGCCCTCTCCGGTATTGGTATAGAATTTTTGTAAATAAAAGCTGAACCAGGCATTAGCAGGGTATCATCTTACTAATTTTATTGACCTTTGAGGCTAACAGTTTGGGCATGGATAGTTTAAATGCTGGTGTAACTTCCTTGAGTGGATCCTCAGTGTGTGTTTGACCTCAGAGACTCGGCCAAGGGGATTGCATTTGTTTGCAGTGCAGAAGGAAGTAGGTGATGTTCTCCTCATGCAAATCCATCCAGCAGATTCCCAAAAGGTGCTTCTCTTCCCTAGGCTCCTGCAGGGGCTTTGAGACAGATAAAGGCTCCCTTCCTCCATAAGGGCCTGGAGGGAGCAGCTGAATTGTCATGGCAGAGCTGCACCTCTCTGCTCTGGGAGACAGTGGAAGCAATTATTTCCCCTTGGTCATTTATTTCAATCTGAAATACAAAGGTATTAGTTCATCAACCCTCAGGAAAGGGGAGGATTTCTGTGTCTCAAATTTCTGATCTTGTGGCCAGAGAGAAGTCTACTGACTGGATTCACATAAAAGTTCACAGCTGGCAGTTCTTGTTTCATGGGGAGAAATTGATATGTGTTATGTATTTCTTTGGACTTGAGGATTTCTTTAGTGTGTGTTTTGGTTTTTTCTCAAAAAATGTTTCTTGTCTAACAGTACAACAAGTTGTATTTATATATTGTTGGGTTTTATGTTTTCTGCTCTGGACACCCTTATAGAAATATATGTTCATTTTTTGATCAGGCATCTCTGTAAATAACCAATTTCTAAGCAACTTTTAATTTTTTTTATGTTAAGCAGGAAAGCAGACAGTGCAGAACTCTGTACTTAATACATAGAAGTTGCAGGTTTCTGCTCAAAAGGTTGCAGCATTGGATAAGTGTCACCTGAATTTTTGAGAAGGTGCTTGAAATACAGAGGCAGCCATATAGAATGGCCACTATAAAACTGGAAGGAGAATCCAGGTGTCCTGACTGTGGTCTGCCTGCAGTGGCTCATTCTTACTGTAATACAATCAATAGCACAGTAATTTAAACATTGTGATAACTTGTGTACTTCATTGTGCTTTAATGGTGAATATAATCATGTCTTCATCTGATAAAAACTTAGATATTTCCATGCTGCTGAGGTATAAAGATGGTGAATATTTTCTCAGAAAGAGTTTGAGTAATGGCATTTCAATGTTGTGATTATGTTGACTCTATGAAAGGTGCAGGTCCCTGTGTAGGTAATTAACAACTAAAGAAAAAATGCACTCTAGGAAATTAATTATCTTTATTCCTATCTGGCAGTGATTAATTTATAGTTGCACAGATGCTACACAACGTTTAACTGCAGTAAATTCTGTCTTGAGCTGATAGGCCCAGTGAAGGAGACAAACAGAAGTTAAGTTTACCAAGAAACCAATTCAATCCCATTTGAAATCGAATGAGTGTGAATTTGAGAGTCCCATAGGAAGCAATCTGAGAGTCAGCATGAGAAGGCAGCGCAGAATTAGGGGTCCTTGAACAAAACTGGTTCAGTTTGAATGGAAAAAGGTCTGTTTGCCATCGTGGGCACTGAGGCTTTGTCAGCTCTCTGGGTTTTCTTTTGTGAGTTTTGAATGACACAGGGTGTGAGCGCTGCAGTCCTGTCAGCAGGGCCAAGAGAAGAATTACTCTTTTAAGCTCTCTATACCTTAGAACATTTCTCTCAACTTTCTAAGTCCAGAAGGAGTGGAATATACCATTTCCCCACTACAGAAGTCCTGCTTTCTTTCCCAGTGGAGGATACAATGGAGTTGAAAACCCATCACTACTTTAGAAACCCCTTGATTGGATTTGTATCCTCAACACTACCTTATACAGACCTAGGGCTCAAATTCGTAAGATTATTTAAATGTTAGCCTATGATTGCAAATGTCAGGAAGAAACATTATTGATGTCCCACCAAGTCTAACCATTTATAAGAGCATACCTGGAGAAGGAGCACCTGTGGCTCAGTTGTCCTCAGTGGTGATTTCATTAGAATTTCTGTGCGAAAGGTAGAAGTCAAAGCAATGTAAGCCCTTGGGCTGTGATCCATTGCAGTTCCCTGACTGTATCAGTCACCTGAGTTACTCAGCTGGTTTTTGTCCACATAGTGAGACTCTTTGTTGAGATGCCTGGTGGGACTGGGCCTATAGAAGAGTGGCTTATCATATAAATTAAAATAAGCACTCTGGACCTGCAATTAATGAGGTCCAACAATCCAAGGAAGTTCTCTTGAGCAGGAGCTGTTCTTTGCCAGTGTTTGCCGATGCAGGTGTGGAAAGGCAGGTGCTGCTTCTGTTTCTGATGCCAAACTGTCCTGCCCTGCCAGTCAGCAGCATGGGCAAGACAGGACAGGGAGAAATTGTTTTTCAGGCAAATAAGGTAGGATGAGAGAGGTCAACTAGCTCATTCCAGAGGGTAACCTTGAAAGTGGCAAAAGCTGCTCTGAGTCATGCAGAGCAGCTGCAAATTTCAAATGACCCCAAATGCTGCTTGACGAGTCCAGTAGGATGTGTCTCAAACTGAGCTCCCTTGTGGTCACTCTCACTTGCTGGGTTGCATCTGGCTTTGAGACATGGAGGAGACAAGGCTGTGTTTTATCTGCTGGGAGCCCAGAGCTCATTAGAAAAGGGCTGCACACGTGAGTGACTGGGAAAAAAGAAACAAAGGATGGCGGTGCGAGATGGCTCCGTTTGCTGTGCGGGATAAAGGCATTATTATATGGAGTAATTTGATGGGCAATGTCTGCCGCTCCTGGCTGAGTGCCTTAAACAGAGCAAAGGTCCACAATGTCAGATACAATCACTCTGTTATGTAAATCAGCTGAACTGCTGGGAGGAAGGTTGGAGCTCCAAGGTGGAGGAGGGGGTTGTTGTCCACAGGGAGTTCCAGAGGCAGAGGGAGAGAGAGAAAAGAGGAGGCAGGTCATTCACAATGTGCAGCTTGTGAAGATGGGGAAACAGAGCACGCCTTGGAACCACTGTGTATAAATCAAGTCTGATTTATTTATTGAGGTTTCTTAATGTCCAGCAGAGTTGTGAATTTTAGTTCCAAGGCTTGTGTTTTAGAACTGTTTTTGAAGATCCCTCATAAGGGGTGAGAGGTCAGAGATGCACTGCTTGTTTGTGAATTATGTTCCCCCATGGGTATCCGGTGTTTTGTGTGTTATTAAAAATCTGAGTGAGCTCATTTTGGTGAAGAGAGGTTGTTTAGTTGCTAAGAGAACATTTAGTGCACTGGATATAATATACTACATGCAGAATGTATGTCCAAGATCCAGAGAATTTAATGCTGTTACTGTGGGGCAGTTAGTGTGGTGGTTTCCTGCTAAACCTGATGAGTTCAGCAAGATTGGAGGATATGCTTGAGAGTTCATTGGAAATTTTTTCAGTGGAAAAGCTCCTTTTAGAATAGCTTGAAGTTGCATAATGATTGTTGCATAGGTTATAGCCTAAGGGTCATTCCTTATTTGACCTGCCTTTTATATTAAAACTGGCCCGTTTGCATTTTGCTGTTTTACACAGGCAAAACACCCAGGAGATGTGGGAGCACGTGGCAGTTCAGTGTTGAGAGGAAAACTGAAATATAATTGTAAAAATGCTCAACAAAGACATTCACCCAGAGCCCCCTCCTCCTTTTTTAATAAAACCTTGTCTCTGCCCCTGGGACAAAGGGGAGGCTTATTCTTCTTTTGATAGATTGCTTTTTAGGGTCCGTCCATACGTGAGATTGCATTATTGAGCCAGCAGACCAGTTGCTAGCAGTTCTCCACTTCATCACTGCCTGCAATTATCAGCAGATAGCACACAAAGTAACAGTCCAGAGGAGCTCATAAAAGGGCCAAGAACAATAGGAGAGAAGGCTGAAGAAAATCAGTAAGTGAAAGCAAAAAATTCCATTTGGTGTCAATTTCCGGTGGTCTTAGTCCTTTTTATCCAGTGTTTCTGTAACTCTTTTATCAGTTTGTGCTAAGTGTGGCTTTACCAGTGCCTAGTGTAGAGCAGCAGGACACAAAGTGCCACCACTGAGAAACCCCTCAGTGCCTGTTCATCAGCTTGGGCTTGGGAGCATCCCCTGCACACCTGCACCGTTTCACCCACACTGTTTGGAACACTATTTTGGGACAAGGAAACCACAGGTGCTGCTTAAAGTAGTTTTCTGAGACAGGAAGGTGGCATAGTCACTGTTGATGTATTCCACAGGCAGTGATTTGCTGTCGGGTTGGTGCCATTTTCCTTTTCAGACTTAAGGGACTACAGAACAGTGAGAGGCAGAAATGTGTAGATGCATTAAAAATGTCTAAAAGCACCTGCTCTGGAACTAAAAGTATCAAATAATGGCCAGTATGCAAATACGAAGGTAAGCTATTAGACTTGGTGTGGAAAGGTGCAGTGTCTGCCCAGTTTCCGGTTTAATGATAATTTTCATTACTTTTCTCAAATCCACCATGAAAGCCTTTTGCATTGTGCTGAGAATATATTTCTTACACAATACTTAGAGTAGTAATTCCTGCCAGCCAAGGATTTATAATCAGGCTTTGAAAAATATATTCTTTAAAGTAAGAATAATAATTTAAAAAAAAAAATTTCCATCTACTCAATTCCTAGTGCATAGCAGTGAAGCTGTGTAGTCCAATCCAATGAGCTGATGAAATAAAAGAGAGATAACAATAGATTAACTTTGATTTTTTCTAACGTATTCCATGTTTATCTCCCAGAAACACACACTCTGGAGCTGGAGTTTCACAAGTTTAATTTCAGTTTGTGTGACCATCTAATGGTCAGCCTTTTGCTGTGCTCTTCTTAAAAAGCAAGGGTACTTGATCCTGTTTTTTTTCTTTTTTAATCAAAAAACAAATGTTTGACAACTAGCACACATCTTCAGAAGAGATAAACATGCTTCCAAAATGGTATTTGTTTTTAATTCACAGATGTGCAGGTGCAATCAACAACAACAAAAAAAAAGTAAATCCATCCCAATTTTGGAGTTTTAGGAATTGGGGGTTGCCTGGTTCTGCTCCTTCCTGGAGGCAGCATGCGGGAAGAAGAAACATTCATATTTCAGCTATTTCCCCACTAAGGACCAGAGGCTCAGGTACACACATCCCTGGGAGTAGAGAAAAAAGGTAAAATCAATCAGGTTTAGCCGTGTGCCCTCCTGATATCAATGCAAGTCTGACTATTCAGGCTTTTACAGTAGCAGAATTAGGCTAAAATTAAATTATTTTGAAAAAACACAACAGATTTGTTTTACAAGACCAAGGCAAACAGCAGTTTCACGTGCAGTAGATATGGTTCTGACAGAGGGTGCTTGGATTTGCTGAGGGTGTGAAGGATGGATGAAGGGAACCTGATTCCTGCAAATACAGGGCAGCCTTTGGTTGCCAGGAGTCGTGGATGCTTTTACACTTTTTCTTTGGTCCTCTACGCAAAATTTCCCACCATATGCACAGCTCAGGCTTGAAGTACAAGCACAGCTGCACTTGTTGAAGGGTGGAGCAGGGTCTAACCCTGGTGGGTGTGCTGTCTCTCCAGGGACTGCTGGGGCAGCCCTTGTGCAGCCTGTGTGGACAAGTTCTGTCTGTAAGGTCACAGAAATGGTTTCACTGTTCAAACAGTGCCTGCAAAACAAGGGAGGAAAAGCTCCTGACATGTCACTGTCCCAGAATCAGTGAATGGCATGGCTCAAGCAATTGGTAATTGTGGTTAAGAAGGATCATATGGGACCTACAGGTGGTAACATAATTCCAGGGAATGCTGGTTTATAAACAGGATCTTATCACACAATCTTGGTGCTGGGTTTTTGCTGGCATCCACAAAAGTTTGATAAAGTTAACTCTGTTAATACACTTAGATTTCTGTAAGGCATTTGACATAGTGCCAGGCAACACTCTGAGTAAAACCATGTGTGATTATTAAATCTGCATTGCCCTTATCCACTGGATTGCCTGAAAGATCACCGAAAAACCCACAAATTGGAAATGAGGAATACTCATCTAAATGAAGTTGTTTGATTTGTGCTCATTCCGTGGGGATCTGCATTCAGCCCAGTGCAAATCTGTACCTGTGTCTGGGAAAAAATATAAAAGCATTGTCATAGAAAATGATGGGGAAATTAGGGAAATTATTAAACAAAACAAAAAACCCCACTTAAAACCTAGGAGGATATTTGAAGGCTACTCATGTCAACTCCTTGTCTTTATGCTGGGAGCCCCTGGTTCAGAGAGCAGGGCAGGAGAGTGGAATCAATTCCAAGAAAATTATCTTTACAGCAGCCCTGTGGAGAGCTGTGCATGAAGGCCCAGAAAAACATCAGACTTCTAATAAACACAGCTCTTTCATATTTCAATATAAATGCAATTGCTAAAGTCTAATTCCTTTGGTTGTAAGGTGAGCAGCATTTCATCTTGATATAATCTCTGGTGCAAGGAAAGTTCTTGATATTCATTTTTAAGGTGTATTTTATATGTGCATTAGTTTGGGTTTTGAGCAGTGTCGCCTTTAAGTGGTTTTTATTTGTCTGTAGTTCATAAGCCAAACGTAGTTACAGGCACAGATTTTCCTTATAAGAAAACCAGAAATATTTCAGGAAGGGAACTCTGCTTGAAGAAACACTTTCCTGTTAGTGAAATGGATGATTGTAATTCTTGGAGCGCTCAGGTGTCAGCATTAGTTACCCACAGTGTAGCAGAACTAATGTAGCCAACCTGTATTTTCCTTATCAATGTATAGATGAGCTATTACTTTAGAATAAAAGAATAAATCTGAAATGAGGGGTTAGAATGGCTGGCCTCAAAGACTGTCCTTGAAGCAGTCTAATTTGTTGCCTACTTGGTTATTGCCTGTGGTGTTCGCTGTCTTCAGAACATTAGACTGGCTCAGGCTGGAGGTGACACTTGGTTTCTCAGAGGCTATTTTTGTGTAGCACTACATGCCACAGATTATGTGGATTCAGGGAAAAAATATGCATTGAAAAACGTGTCACAAACAGTGTTTTGGTCAGGATGAAGGAATCCATGAAGACAGTGAATCTGGATCCTATATTTTGCCTGTAACGTGTATCCCATGCATTAAGCTGCAGCTGCATTTTGATGTGTCAGTAACATGATGAAATATTCATACTTTTGTGAGCTGAGCACAAGTACAAACCCCTTGTTCTTACCTACCCTTAGTCGTTTCTCTGAGTCAGGTGCCATGTGGGATATTAACCACTCATGTAGGGATGGGCTGGGCAGGGAATGCTCCAACATTCTTGGATCCACTCTCCCAAAATCCCCACTGCTCAAGGCAGGAAAGGAAACCCCAATTATTCTGTTCGTAATTTGGTTGCATGGCACAAGGGGGAGCTCAAGGTTCAAATTGCTGCTGAATATTCATAGATTGTACAGAATATCCCCAGCCAGGCTCTGTTTTAAATTGCTCAGTGTATTAGACTTAACTATAAAATTACTATTTCAAGAATGTAACAGTTGAATGGAACTGAACCTACTTGATTTTTTCAGCAGAATCCATACAAACTGGCTCTTTCCTCTCTGCTGAGTTAATACAGTAATTCACAAAGGGTTGCTTTTTTATAAACCTGCTCAGCTCTTACAATGATGTACAGAGTCCCTCTCCCCACTGAATGCAGTGTAAGAACTTTAGAGATTCTGTAGGAGTGATCACTCTACAAGCTTTAGTAGAGAGCTGAACTTCAGCAGTAATATTTTGCCACTTAGCCTGTGATGGAAGCGCTGGTGCTAATCACTCCTCAGCAATAATGTGCTGTTATTCGAAATTACATTAAAATGGAAGTGTGGTTCCTCACCTGTTGTGATTGGCATGTCAAATGAGCACAACAGGGAAGTGACAGAAAATTACTGCACTGGCTTTTAAATTAGAACTGAGAAGTCTTGAGCTTCTTTCCTATCCCAAATCAGTATTTAGTGCTATCTAATTATCCGTATGAGTCTGCCTCACTCATTTGCAGTTGGCTGCAGCAGCAGCAGCATGTTTGCAGTGCTGTCTGTGTGGTGACTGCAGGAATGTCACAGGCACCCAGGGGAACAGTCCAGCTCCCATCTCTCGCCCTCCTGAGGTGCCTTGGATTGGTGCTCTGTCACAAAAACTAGAAGTGGCTTTTATTTGAGTAATGCCAACCTTAAAGATTTTTTTTTTTTACATCAGAAATTGTGTCTTGTTTCCTTCATAAGGAAATGCGGTGATACAGTCCTTTTATGTAAAACCATGGGCAAGGCCAGGAGTTTGGTAAAGAATTACAGCCAGACGTGTAATTTCAGTTACCAGGTGCTCTGGGTCTCTCTTTGGTGGCTGTGTGTAACTCCTAGGAGATATCCCAGGCCTCTGAACCCTGAGATCTACCTCATGACATCTCTCTTGTTGGGGAAGAAATTCTTTCTGTGTCTTATTTTTGGGAAGGCCAGTGAAAAGTACACCAGCATAACTAGGGTGTAAAGGACAAGGTATCTTTGGGAGGAGAGGTGGGGGCAAGGTGTAAATTTAATGCTTGAGGCTACAAGTTGGCATCCTGGCTCAGAAAAATAACCTTTTGTTAGCTCTGCAGTGCAAGACAGAAGTCAGGCAGTTGCTAGAGGGAGGAATTCAGGGCTAAATGTGCTGGTGAACTGATCTTCTCTGGCAATTCCAATGTGCCTCCTGCAGTTGGGAGAAATTACAAATGAGACAGATTAGAGCTGCTGGAGACTAACCAAGTAAAGCAGCAGGAATAATTTAAGCAACAGCTCTCCCTTTCCCATCTCCCTGAAAAGCACAGGGTGGGTAAAGGTTTGTTTAATTCGATTTTGGATTTAACTATGGCACTGCATTTCCAATTTCCTTTATACTTGAGGGCTAACTGAAGAGATGCTAGGACATCTGTGGAAGGAGCAGTGAATTTACCTCCTCTTTGTAAAAATAAAATCTGGGGGCAGTTTATGGCACACTGGGCTCTAATTATCACTAAATAATGAGGATGCCAATAAAAGGCTTTTCATTTCCACTCCCACAGCATACAGCTGTGTGACTAATCACTCTCTTACTGGAGGTGTAGCATTTGTTCTCCTGAGACATTCCTTGTGAGCCCAGGTCTCTGTTGGGGTCCTTGAAGTGTTGTGAGGTGTCTGCACTGTTCCATGGAGCATGGGCTGGGCTCTGCGGTGATCCTAGCTGGGACCCTTAGCTTCCCTGCCCTGGGACAGCTTGGAGCTGCGTTTCCATGGCAGCCTCTGGTTGCTACTCTGGCTAGTTTGAAGGAAGCACAGAGCAGGTTTTTAGAGAGGCAAGTGGAAACAGGTTTTATGATTAAAATACTTCCTCTGCATTAAAAAAATAAAAAAAGAAGCTTGCATGGAGCAGGTACAGAAACAGAGATGGTGTGGTCTCCAGGAGCTCTCAGGCAGAGATCGTGCAAGAGATGTTCAGCCTTTTGTTGTGTCTTACAGCCACCAAACACTCTGAAAAACTGTCCCTGCTGTGCCATCCATGTGTGTGGCAGATGCTGCTCCTTTCCTGCAGGGACAACTACTGCTACTGCTACCGAGAGCTGCTTCTTGCATTTCCATCTCTTGCAAAGGTTCTTTTTTTTCAGTAGTGACAAGTTGCCCAACAGCCCCATAAACCTGGGGGCCCCTGTACCGCTCCGCTCTAAAAGAGGGAGTCGGGAAGGATTCTTTGTAATAGATTTCTCGGACAAAAAAATAAAGCGCCAATGTGGCAATGTTATATCTGAGAACTGTTTATTGATAAAGAAGCGTAAGTGTTCCTACCAAAAGAAGACAGAAAAAGGAACAAAGAGGGAAAAAGAGAGACACAGAGAGAGAAAGAACAGCGGCCAGATCGCTCCCGCTGTACCCCGGGCGCCCCGTCGGCGAGGGTTTGGCAGATGATGGAGCTGTGCGCTGCGAGCTGCCGGAGTCTGCGTGGCTCCGGGGCGGGCTGGGCGCGATTTCTGAACAGCAGCAGCTGCGTGTGCCTGCGCAGGGCGGAGAGCAGGAACAGGACTGGAGGAGCAGCTGCAGGAGGTCAGGGTCGGAGCACGGTGGCTGCAGGCGGCTCCGGGCAGGGTGCAGTCGGCGGCGGTGGCTCCGCCGGGGAAGCAGAGAGCACGAGGTTGTCGCGGCGACGGAGCTGCCCCGGGAGAGCAGCGAAGCAGAGCAGGACACGGGCAGACAGGACAGACAGCCAGGGCAGGAGCAGGATTGCAGGGAGAAGAATGCGAAGGGGGGAAGGCTCCAGGCGAGCCTCCGTTCCCTCCAAGAAACCCAAAGAAAATGGCCCCGATTGTGTCGCAGTTAACTGCTTTTATGCACTTGGCCCGCCTATAGCGTGCCTTCCCGCGCGCTTTTTCCTGGCCATCCGGGGATCTGAGCCACCCGTGAGGGGAGGTCATCGCAGAACAGCAGTGGGAGCTTCTTCTCTCCTGATCGCTGCCAGGCGAAGCCCCTCAGGGCACAGAGCTCCCAGCATGTATACAGACCCTACGGTAATTTTGTCACCTCTTGTATAACGTATGTTGAGGCATAAATAAAAATCAGCTTGGTCTCTCCCAGTCCCTGAAACACAGCAGTGCTGACACTGCCCTGGGCTGGAGGGATTCTGTGGCTGTGGCAGAACGGGCTGTGTCACTGCAGGCTTGTCACAGGCACAGGCCCCAGCCACCCTGCTGTGCCTTTGGACAATCAAATTGTGAAGGGGTAGGAGTTAAGCAGCTTTATGTGAGACAGGTAAGCGGGACTTACCTGTTGGCTTTCAGTTGTTTTCTTAAGCTATTTTCTTTCCAGTCTTTTTTTTCTCCTTTGATTGATTCATAGATTCTGGAAGTTTAAGAGGAGAATAAGATGTGGGATTCTCATTCCCTTCTAAGGCTTCAATGTGCCAAATAAAGTAATAAACCAGGATGGCAAACGTGCAGAAATTCACCCTGGCTCGTGAGCAAGGCAGTTCTGCCATTGCTCCTCCATGCTCCTCTTGTGCCTAGGCTGAAGTGGCTACTGAAGGGCTGGGTTGGGATACCTGCTGGGCTTTGGCTGGAGCTTTCAGCATTCAGCAGAGATCCTGGACTGCTCCTGAGGGCAGCCGGTGCTCCCAGGCTTTGGTGGGTTAAAGATGAGAATGACACCTCTCAGAAACACAGCACAGACCCCTCTGCATGGTTCCTTGTTAACCTGCACAATGAGCCATGAGCATCACAGCATCATCCTGCAGCTTCTGTGGAGTTCATCTCCACCAACAGCTTCTACTCGCTGATTGTGCTAGTGGACATTACATGTCTCTCTGAGTGCATGTTGCATGTGTCCAGCTTGCATCTATGAGTACTCCCTGTGGATTTGTGCACAGGCAAGACAAGGTTTCCAGCCTGCAGTCCAGTCCATGAGTGTGGAAACCCACCTGTACAAGGGCAGACAGGTTTGTGGAGGAGAAAGTTGGGAGACAAGTCCCTGGCACTAGGGTGGCTGAAGATGTGGTTGCACAAGGGCAAGGAAATGCAGTTCCTGGCTCTCCTCAGAGTTCCCAGTTCCTCTGGATGCATGCTGGGCAGGGAGGCTGCATTCTCATGGTGTGACCACCCTGTGGCCTCTCACAAGTGGCTCTTAGTTCTGCTTCTGTGAGTTCCAGGCTTGTCCCTTACAGAGCAGAGGCATTAAGCCACAGGCTGTGATTGCCTAACAAATTTGGCCTGTGCTGAGCTAATCATGCAGTAATTTGTATTAGTTTTATCTTACCTTTTCATGTGGATCATATATTGCTCTTTTCAAGATGAAAACCGGTAAAACACTGATGAAATGTTTTTCTCCCCAAGCAATTTGCTGTGTTTGCACCATTTGCCGGGGGAGAGCTGTCATTAGAGTTTCGGATGCTTTTTTAAAATAAATGAGCGACCATTATTGCTGAGCATTGCTGTCTACATGGAGGTGAGTCATTTTGGTAATAGTCTCATGCCAAGGCAAGATCCAAACAGAAACTTGTAAGTGAATGTAAAACTAGACAGATACATTGGAATATCCCATACACCTCAGGGTTTCATAGACTCTAAGTTTAGACACTAAGAGAGAAAATCAGGTGAAATAATTTACCTTTTGCCAAATTGATCTTTATTTTTCTGGTTGATTTTTGCCTTGGTAAAAACAGGTGATTCATCTCAAGGAATTTCAGCTCATAACCTCAGCAAGAACTGTTGCCCATCATCAGTGTCCTTATGCTGTGCTTGCCATCATATTCAGAAGGGGAATTAAGTACCCAACACTGTTAGCTGTGTAGACTTGCAAAGTTTTTTCCCATACTGAAAACCAGCTGTAATATTTGTGAGCTGTTCATAGTGAGTAATGCCCATTCCATTTGCCTTCAGTCACAGTAGTACCAGTCCAATCCACCCTCTAAAGTTCTTCAGGATACCTCAGACATGAATGGTGCTAGAGACAACTGAAGTCTGTTCAAATCCTATTGTAAATGTTGAAATGTCACATGCTTTTTTTTTTAACATCGTTACATCATTTATTCTTCTGTTATTTGTTTTTTCCTTGGTCCTTGCTGTTAATCATCACAGTATTTTTAGCACACAGATAACAAGTGGTGCTTTGTAGCTGATAGTTGGGCTACAACAAACTGCCTGCTATTCTCTCATTCCTTTTGTCTTGTGTACAAAATGACTTTGGTTCTCTGTGTTCTTTAATATTCTACACATCTTAAAAAAGAAAGAGAGAAAAAAAAGAGACTTCCTGTCTATTTTTTTCCTTCCCCCCCCCCCGATTTTCTGGCAGAAAAACAAAGCCAGTTGTCTTGGGTTTTGGGGTTTTTCCCCCTGGTTTCTGTAGTGCTTTCCTTGTGCCTGAGCACTGGCAGGTCTATGCTTCCCATGCTGAGGAGTGTCAGCTCCACCCTGTGTGGTGGGCGAAAACTCTCTGCATCTCAGGAAAGACTTGACAAAACCCACAGGTCAGGGCAGCTGTGGAGCTTGAGGAAAGAGCTCTCTGTCTGCTCAGCCCATGGCAACGACTTGAAACGATCAACTCCTTTTTTAACCAGGGGTGGTCACACTCCAGCTCTCAAGTGCTTTGTGTTGCACCTTATGTCTGTAGAAAAGATAAGGAGCTGCTGGATAGCTCCTGACCTCTGTGCCTTGCTCTGGGGAGTGCCTGGGCTGTGCAGTGAAGTGCCAGGAGTGTTCTCTGGGAGTTCTCAGGAAAAGGCAGCTCAGCTCGTTCATTTCTCCAGCAGGGAAATAAGGGTTGCTGTGCTTTGGCCATGGCAGCCCTGCTCACAGCTACAGGCTGTTCAGGTGTCTCCCTGGCCTTGTGCTGGAAGGGCAGGCATGGGCACTGCATCTTCATCTTGCCAGGGTGCCAGGAGGGCTGAGGAGAAACTCCAATTGCACCTCTGCACCTGGAGGTGACTATCCCAGCAATGTATTGGTGACAGCCTGCTTGGATTGGTGTGCCTTTGTCTGGGAGGGTGGGAGAGGCACCTATTTATTGCTGTTCTCTAAATCAGGGAGGATCAAGAAGGATGTAGTGAGTGGGTGATTGTGGGAGAGCATTTGGTTCCTCACCCACTGGTATCTTCCAAGTATGAATTTAAGCTTTTTAGGCCCAGATGATTAATGGGAACTGGATGGAACAGGGTCCTTTTAGCATCTCTACATAAGGCACCATAACTTCATCCCCTGAATATCAACTGAGAAGAATGTTATTGCTAAAGAGATTATTTGTGATTTGCTTACATGCAAAGAAAAAGTCAGGTCAGCTTGGGCTTTCTGTAGGGGAGGGCTGTGGGGCCATGACTGCAGCATCAGGCCCTCGTTGGAGTGTCTTTCTCTGTTGTGTTTAGCACAATGTCCTGTCTGGCTTGGGTTTTTCTATATTATGTTATTCTATTTATTGTTCTGTTTTCAGTTGTCTACACCTTTTATCTGAAAAGTAAAAAGTGCAAGTTTGTGAGTGTGCTACATTATATGTATGATGAGCATATCGTTTGAGTTTACCTGTCCTTAGTGAGTCTCGTGGTCTGCCTTGTGTTTGCTTACTTGGGGATTTTACAGTGAGGATTTTCATTTTTTTCTGTATCTAACACAGAGGTGTTGGAGCTCTTGCAGGGGTTGTAAGAAAGGGGAATCTCTGCAACAGAAATCAAAACTGGAAAGGAAACATGCCACTAACTTGTAACTACATCAGAAGTGGTTCTTCTTCCCATTTGCTATGGTCTAGCTTAAAAGTAACTATCAAAAATAAGACTGTGCGTCTCATGATTGAACTGGTACTTGGGTTTTCAACAAGAGGACATTTGTAGCATGGGAAAAGGGATTCCCTGCCCTTCTTTTTCTTCTTACATTTTCTTCTGCGTGATATTTTGTGGCGCATGCAATTGTGTGCATTAAATGTGTTTCCCCCCACAGTGTGGTTCTTAATGTCACTAATCCTGTGGTGAACTTGTGTGAATTTGTGTTGCTGTTTGTCTCTGTGGCAGCAAAGTATAAAATCATGAACTCAGGATTGTGACCTTTCTGCAAAATCAAGCAGGAGAGATGCTAAATTGCAGAAAGGAACAGTTTCAACCAGACATAAATCTCCAGCAGTATTAGCAGAAAAATTGAACAGTATAGGTCAAGCAAATTGATTTTTGTATAAATATTCCCTGTTCCAGATTTGTGACGACAGGAAAATCTTTCTACATTTGACCTCTCTTCTAATGCAGTTATTTTTGGGAGTTAATACCAAACACTCGAGCAAGGAAAACAATGCTTTATATTTAATGACAAAAACATGAATAGAGGCTGCTCAGTTTCCCACATTTCTCTCAAGTTCTTCAACCTTGACCTGGGTAAACATTTCTATTGGACATGTACAAAGGCATTCTGGTCTCCATAACTCGACCATACTTGCCCTTTACTACTACTAACATTTTCTGCAGTGTTTTCAGGATAGAACCAGTAATTTTTGCTATATACTGAAATAGTGCATCAAATATTTAATTAGGTAAATGCTGGAACAAATTACAAGTGCTGCTTTTAACAGTGCCTAAACTGCTCCCAAACCATAAAGCTGGCACTGAAAAGGTCTGTGTTGAGCATATCCCCCTGTGGTGCTGGTGTGGCAGAGGCTTTGCTGTGCCTGCAAGGAATTCCAGCAGTGAGGATGCCTGCAGGCTGAGCCCAGTCCAGTGCCTGTAGCCATCATCAGTGGCACAGGATTTGCTGAGTGCATTTGGGCTCGTGTTTTACTGTTAGGGGAGCAGTAAATGTTAATTGTCCTGATCTGTGTCAGGCAGTTGCAAAGAAAGGAGCTGGATGAAATGTGTAAGTCTGCTGGTGAGATGAACAGGTAGCTTCTGCAATAAAGTACAGAGTCCTCTACAAGGAATAAAACTTGGGTGCTTTGGAATGATGAATTCAGCTATCTTACTGGTGGAAAAGATTAAGCAAAAGGGAAGGAGTTTAACAACTCTTGAGTCAGGAGATTTGGAAGTCTTAGTGTCTGATCTCTTTCTATACAGCACTAAGATCTCCTATTTACTTTTTTCTTATATAAAATTTAACATCACCATCTTACTGATGAGGTTTTTAACCTGGAAATAGGAATAAATTTGAGCTATGTACCTTGCACTAGTGCAGCCCAGAAAGGTAAATAACTCTTCCATCCGTGACTCAAGAGCCTGCTTTAAGATGTTAAGACGTGGGCAGAAGTGGAGACACTAGGACAGATAAGAATTGCAGTGAAAATATTGCACAAATATATTGGGAAAACTGTATAAGGGAATGGAATCGAGTGTATGTACATTAGTGCATGTTTGGAATCCATAATGATCAGAGACATCCCTAAGGAGCCAGAGCAGCCCAGGGAACTGACAGTGCTTCAGAAAGTGCAGATCTCAGCTACCTTGTGCTTGAGCCTGGGAGAGAGAGTGGACGTGGACTATCCAAATACCTCCTTGGCACAGGAGAGGAGGGAATGGTGTATCTGGTGTGCTCCACCTGCCCAGTGCACACCCAGGGCTGCTGGGGCAGGAGCTGCAGGCAGAGCAGGATGGCGCGGGGCCCAAAGCAGGGGGATTAGCAGAGATGGTTTGGGGGCAGAGTTCAGTCCCTGAGCTGAGTTCATACAGAGCTGCAGTTCATGTACTCATTACTGACAGCTGTTCTTTAATCTCCCATGTGTATCTAAGTGCATTTGGAGAAACTGTCTTCTGAGGAAAGCTGGAATTGTGACCTCAGTATTAATCTATTTCTGATCTGTTTTGTTTTGCTTTTAATGAGCCACAGGCAAGGTCTTCTCCCTGTGACATATGTCCGATAGTGTGCAAATTAGGACATTTTTCATTTTGCTTTGTAAAAATTCCTATGCTGGGATCACGGAATATCCTTTTGTGTAACCATGGTCATCTGTCAAGACTAATTGTTAAGTATCTGCAACCAAGGTTTTCAGAAAGGCAATTGGGTTCTTGCTGCCCTGGCCTTTGAAAAGTCCTGTCAACCAAATACTGTGAGCCCTTGCTTGATTGTCATTCTCTCTCCACTGCTAAGTTTATTGCCAGTCTGCTTTTATTTTTTTCTTACAAGAGTTCAAGTCCTCTCCTCTCCTGAGATTGCATTTTCTGCTGAGTCAGTCCTGTTTTCCACCAGTGTCTTCCATCTGGCAGGTTAAATAGTTAGGCAGTCATCTGTTTCCATTTGCTTTCCCCAGCCCTCGGAACAGAGTGGAAGCTGCCAGTCTCCAAGAGAGGAGGCATCAGTTTGTCCATCAGGATTGAGCTTGGCTCCATTCTGTTTGTACTCAAAGGCTCACTCCTGGTCTGGGAGTTGCTGAGGAAAAGGTGTTTCAGATTAGCTTTACTTTTCCCTTAGGAATGGCCACAGATGTTGCTTTGATAAGGATATAGTTTTTGTTTACTGTTCTATTTTCTGTTCTGTTTCTCGAGTCATTATAATGGGGAATGGGCTTTATGCCTCCAGTTCCCAGTTAGGTTATCAGCTTTTGGGTTTGTATCATTTTCATTGCTCATTATATTCAGTGTGACAGGTATAGAGGTACCATTTGTGTGTTCTGAAGAGTTTATTTCATTTGAAACTAAAGAGCTTTCCTATCTGATGGTATTCCAGGCAAGTTCTTTCTTTCCCTTGACATAATAAAGATTGTCCAATTAACTTCTGCAAATTTCTTTGGTGCTTTCGGCATGCCTTGAGGTAGTATTGGCTTTTCATACACCTAGGAAAAGAATGGAGGCTGTTTCATCAACAATCTGTAATACCTTTTTTTGCAACGCTTTTCAAGCATTTTGCAATATTCTGTGAAGCTCAAGTCAGTACATTTTCAGCATGATTTTGGACAAACTGATGAACACATCTTTTTTGAGGCTGTGATCTCTTACATGTACACTCTCGTTGTTTTTCACTGGTTTTCAGGGTGTTCATAGGGTGGCATCATCTAGTCACTTGAAGCCATCTGCTAACTTGGTTTTCTAGCTGCAATCCTTAAACTGTCTTTATAATCTAGACTGCGGGAAGTCTTTTTTAGCCCTGTAGAAGTGGAGAAAGACCTTTATAAATGCTATTTGGATTTGTGATTTTCCTTTCTAATTATCCCATTAGCACACTGCATTTGTCTCATCGTTTTTCCATAATTGCTAATAAATAAGATTATTTGTGAAACTTCCACTGGAGCCCATTAGAATAGTTCTGGCAGAGATGGAATTTGCATCATGCCAGTTCTGCTTCACAAAATCTTCAGGGCAGCTAAACTCATTATGTGCCAGACTTGAGCTTTCTTGTAGTCTCTTGGCAGTTATTTAATCATTTCAGAATGAACTCTTTCCATAGGTATTTTTCAAAAGAGAAATCTTTCTCTGGGAGAATGTTGCAGCAGTTGTGCTCAGCTGATTGTGTAAAATACATGAAATGGTTTTTCCTCGGTGCCTCCAGATTTTACCCTGGTGACTCCACCTCTTCAGTGGAATTGAACACCATAAATCTGCAAACTGTGGCAGTTTTTTTCTGTCATGGCTGCTGATAATGTGACAGTCAATTTATCAAAAATGTTTGGGTTTTTTTTCAGAGGAAGTGTTTACTTTGGCAGCTTAGTTCCTAGAGACTGACTGGTCATGGGTTGATCATCCCTTTCTTGGAGACCTCTCAGCTATGTGATGCTCAGTGACTGTATCCAGATTTATTAAGCTGGTACAGAAATGACAGGATTTGTGACACAAGACATTTTTGTGGGAGTTGCTCAGAGATGAAGCACAAGGTGTCTGTTGGTCAGTTTTAATGCCAAGGCTCAGGAGGAGGTGAGGGAAGTCACCCATCTGCAGTTCATTGTGTGGACCAGCTCAGGGAGAGCTGAGTCCAAGGCCAGTCCTGCTCTGGCTGCCTCTTCCTTATGGAGAATCATGTTTAAACTCAGAAACACTTCAGGCAAAAGGGCATTTTCTTTCCTTCCTTGAAGCTCCTCACTGAGTGACAAGCAACTGTGACAACCAGGCAAAGGATATGCATTTCCCATGTGTTCTGCTTGTTCTTGCCACTTTGTGAAGAAGTGGGCAGAGGGGTTAATCAGATCAGAGCTGATAATCCTGATGAGCTGTGTCACATTCTGCAACTCTACAGTTTTTGTCACTGTTCTTACTACTTGGTGCACGTTTCTGTGTTTCCTTGAATTGGGAGAAAACCAAGCATTGCAGAGCCCTGTAGGTCATAGGGTCACATGCTCCAAGGGCTGCATCTGAAAACTACAAGGGAAATGTCCAAAAATTGTTAATTTGGAGACACCACAGGCTGCTGTAGATCAGCAGTGGATTCACATAATTGAATTTCAGGCAAGCCATTCCAGCCCAAGGGTCAAATTATGAATAAATATAAGACAAAACACACCATCTGGTGAACCATGCCTAATGTAACTGAATTAGTTTTTCAGTGGATCTCAAGGCCAGTTAAGTAGCTTATCCATATTTCTCATTGCTTCTTACTAAATGGCAGATTCAGAGCTCTTCCCTTCCTTCTCCCCCTTCACGATTTTGCTAGAAAATGAGTGGCTTACCCTGGAGCTCTCTGGCTTTAGCAGGCTGCTGGGCAACTACTGGGTTTTAGAAGGCAGAGAAAGCAGATATTTTCTTTTAGGTGATCCAGTCTGGAGTTTTCCAATGTGTTCTTCTGTTGGGGGAGGCAGGCTGTTTTTCTTACAGAATAGTTTGTACATTTGTGCAGACAATAGGACAGTCATGTTTTTATAATACCAATGAAATAAATGGTGAAATGTAACTTCTAGAGTCTCATTCAGGAAAAGTTTGTACTTTGCAGTGTGTCTCAGAAAGGCGTTGCTGTTTTAACCCTTGTTGATATAGTGGAATTATTCAGCCAGTACTAACAAAAATGGTGAAAAAATGCATGGCAGATGACAAAATATTTCTGTTTAGAAATTGCTGCCTTGATGATGTATAGTGTGTAATTAATTTTTTGAAAAATGTAATTAAAAAATTAGAAACATCTCAGCAAATATATGTCAAATTTGTAGACAGTGAATTTGATTCTTTTACATACATGGCAACTCTTAAGGTTGTATGACAAGTGATTTCATCAAATGTGGGTTTTGTCCCATGGAGATGTTTACTGCAGCTCTGGATTCCTATGAACTGAACATGAGGCTCAGATTTTCAGCTTTGCCTTGTGATGTTTGATGTGCTGTTTATTCCACAGTTAAATAAAAATTTTGATGCCTCTTGGACAGCTGTGTTGGGTTAAATATTCAAATGGAGAAAAGAAAACTAAAATAAAGAGAACTGCCTTGAGATGAAGTTCAGGTTCCAGGTATCCTGAATTTCCAGTGCAGATAATTCTGAACTGCTCAGTGCATGTTCCCAAGCGTGTGGAATGTGCTGGGGTCTTGCTCCATCATCCCTGGGGGGGTGTGGCTGTGGTGGAGCTGCCTTAATCCAGGAAAGGGAAAGGCCACGGGAGCACTGTGGCTGCTGATGGCCCAGCTCAGGGTGATCCCTGAGGAATGGGGAGCAATGGAAGAAGTCTCTGGGCTGGAGGCTGATCGATAGTACTTGGAAAAGCTGCCTGAAGCATCCTGACTGGTATGGTCTGCTGCAGAGAAGGGTGAAGGAAGTGGGGTGAAAACAGCACCCTAATTCTGGGGCTTTTGTGGCTAAATATCGCTGCTGCTTAGATCTGTCCCTAATGCAGCTCCTGCAGTCATTTGCCTGGAATTTGAAGTTATTTCTATTTTGTATGTTTTGTTTTCGTTTTTTCAACAAGGTTTATTTGTCTTTGAGAAGACCCTGTACTGTAGAGTTTTTCATTTTCATATTAGGAATTTAAAAAGACACATTTCAGAATAGCATCTGGCTTTATTTTAAGATAGGTGTTTTTACTCAAATATCTTAATTTATCTTCATTTATTTAGAAAATAAAAATACATGCCTTCAGTTGAAATGCAATCCCATATGTAAACAGCATTTCACTTTTTACCTTTTTTTAAACTTGTGATGAGCCTTACCTAAGATCTAAAATAATTGATACTGTTCTCCTGAAATACTGAAAAGTTAGGTTTGGGGGGCTGTTGTTTTTATTCTTTGCTTTTGTTTTTTTTAAGTATCATAGCTTAGCCCAATCAATCAGTGGAATAATACTGGCCTGAGGCTTGAGGTCTGGATAAAAATTCTGTCTGCACAAGCTGTTCACTGGGCTCCAGTGTTACAGTTACCTTCAGGATTGCTCTATTGACAATATTTTAATACAACTTTCCTGCCCATTCCTGCTGACATTTCTGGGTTTAGTTTGAATAAAGTACTAGAGCTGTAACCAGAGTTAACAATTCTGTACTACAATATTTCAGTTAAATTGCAGGTTATTAAATAAAGCAAGCCAATTTCTGATCTTACTTAATGTACATTTCCAGTAATTCAGGATCTGATGTCAACAAAAAAAATTGTTTAGATAGTGCAAAGAAGTAAAGTAATCAGATTATCTTTCAGGAAATGTATAGTGTTTATTTCAAAGTATTTTAACGTGGTACAGAGATAGCAGAAGGGTCTGCAGTTTGCAGGGTGGTGGTTTGGGTCAGATGGACATAATTGTGATCCTAGTGCAGGCTTTGGATCTTGGCTGGGATGGACTGGGGGAATTACTCCCTTCTTGCTACGTGTGCAATTCTCCTGCAGTTCTCTGCCTGTCTCTTTCCCCTCAAGAGCTGTAGCCCATCTTCCCTGAAATCACCATCTTTTAATTCCTGAGTCTCCCCAGGCTCGGGGTTGTTCTAGCAGAGATCTCCCAGTGACAATGCACAGGACTAGCAGAGCTTCTGAGGGTCATTATGGGAAAACCCAAGGGCTGGCTTTATGCTTTGCTCTTTTTGCCTCTCTCTACAGCAGCTTTTTACCCCATTCACAGGACAGATCACATCTGTTTCACCACCAGGTCTCCAGTTGGTTATCTGGGCATTTCCAGGTGGGCGGGTCACATTCCAGACCAGAGCTGGGCCAGTTCTGGTGTGCTGTCATTGTCAGCACGGAGATAAAGGAACTGAAGCAGGATTCACACAAGTCATGCATGCAGTTTCTGACTCATGGAATTATTTAATCTGTGTTATGAATCTAACTGTAAACAGTCTGGGCAACAGGAATATCTGTGCATTATGTATGTATATCCCTAGAGCTTTAAAGAGTGAGTTCTTACATGTGGGTGGACCTTTAGGGATTGGAGTATCCCCTTTGTCTCCATGGACTGTGAACTCATTTATTCCAAAGGTCCTGTTTTCCTGGTAATGGTGTATGTGGAAGAGAGGATGTATTTAGCCACAGCAATATGTCTGAGTTGGCTGAGACTGACTTTCCCCATTCTGGGTCCCTTTGAGGATTCTGCCATTAATGCTCTGCTGTCTCTGAACTGGCTGTGTTTATGCAAACTCCTTGCAGTGCTGTAGGTTTGTAACACCACTTAGGGGCAGTTAATGGAGGCTTGTGATTCATGGGGAAAAAAACCACTGTCATTTGCCAAAAAACACCCCAGCCAACGCAGAGGTTTCTTTATCCTGGATTACAGTGACATAAGCCTCTAGAGAAATTTCAATAGCTCTAGCCAGGGGTTGAATGGAGAGCAGTCAAGAGCAATGAGAAGGAAAACCCTTGCTTTTTACTGCTGTTGATGAGTTTCTGATCAGACAAAGCAGTGCACACAGGGAATCCCCAAACAGACTGGTAGAGGCCAGGAGCTGACCCATTAAATTAAATTTCTCCTCTATCAGAACTACATGATCTCAGGAAGCTGTGTCACGTGTCCCTGTGCTTCTGCAGTGGGTCACCATGTATTTGTTTTCACATAATGGACTCTGGTGAGCATTCAACAAATAACATGATTTGTGAATAAAGTTAAAGGTAGATAAGATGCAGCAGTGCTGTTATATTGTCTAAATGCATTGATGTGGATTGATACCATCCATACCAGCCTTGGCTTCAGGGTAATACTTTAGCTGGGTTCTTCCTGGGGGCATCAGTTCAGCTGGGTCTGCTGGTGACATCTGAGCCTGACCCTCCTTTTGGGTGTGCCGTTGCATTGTGAAAGTTTTTACTTCCAGATTAGTTTATACATGTATGAGTTACACATCAAGAAAAAATAAAATACTGCTTTTAAAAGGCTCAGTGAACAAAAAAATATCATCTCACTGAAAAGGTTTTCCTTAACGTTTGTCCTCTAAATACTATGAGGCTATTAGGGCAAAACATGATTTTTCTCAATTCTCTGTTGTAAACCATTTTTTTTTTCTTTTTTTTTTCCTGAGAAGTGACATTTATTGAGTTTACTGAAAAAACAGGCCATTCTCAGTTCTTTCTCCTTCTAAAGAGTACTACAGTGTGCTCTGCCAGCAGTTTGCATAAATTTCTTGTTCATCCTAAATGAAATTAAGACAGGATGAGTATATTTGGAGAGCTAGGTCTCCCCCCAGCTCCTTCTAGTGCCTTTCTACAACAGAATTTGGGCCTTTTTTTCTACTCAGAAGTGCTGTCCTCAGCTTCAGCACAGATTGGTTTACAGTGAAGTATTCACTTCTAGGAGAACATCTGAGATATCAAAGTGTTCAGGCACAATCAAAGTGAAAGATGTAGCAGGGTGTTTCTCTTGATGTTTCAGTCCAAAGGAGCAGAGCCAATAGCTCTCTCACTTAAAACAATGCCAATTTGGAATCTTTAAGGAGATCCTCCCTTTGTTTGTGTGAGTCTGGGAGAGTTTGGTTTATGAACAATCCCTTGTCCAGTTCATGCAAAACATCCCTGATCCACTTTGTGACCAATAACTGCTGAGCTCAGTGGTTCGTACAACTCTAAAAACCGTAACTCCCCACGAAGGGCTGTTCTGTAGCTCTCTGGGACTTGCAGTCTGGTGGATGGGCTGAACTTAAATCACACACAGATAGATGCTGGAGCAAATATGACGGAGTCTGGATACTTGCAGGAAGCACTGGGTTCAGCAGACGTGTGCAGACGAATTCACTCCTCAGCTGTGGTATGGACGTGGAGAGAGGTAGAGACCAAGTGTGCACAAGCCTGGAATTTTCTCCATGAGAGTACCTGGGTGGAGCACTAACTCAAGCAGGATTTGCAGAATATCTTGTGTGTTCCCTGAAACAACTGGCAGGAACTGCTCAGTCCACAGTCTGTGAGAGAAGTGGCTGAGAGAAATCTGTCTTAAATTCCCTGAGTTTCTGTAATAACGAAAGAGTGCATTTTTGGATGCTATGAGCTTTTAGTGCTGCATGGAAGAACTTGAGAATGTTGGTTACAAAAGTTCAAGTATTAAATTATGAATGAAACCTCTGTGTGTTTTATGAAATTGCTGTTGGTTCGTGACTTGAATAGTTTGAAGTGGTAAATGATACCGCAAGAAACTGTGACTTTTATTCTGGTTCATATATTTAAAATCATAAATATTTATTAAAAAATTATTCCCATTCACAAAAAAAAATATTTTTGTAAGTCCCTTGTAATATGATTTTTGATTCTGATGGATTTTGTTCCAGTCACTGATGTTATTTTTTCTGTTTTTCAGTTACACCAGCAGAGTTGTTTCTAATGGACTGAAGGCACAAATTAATAATCCAGAACTGAAAGTCAGAGGATTGGACCCACTCATCAACAACTTAATTGACAAACTTCAGCACTTTAATCAAGTAAGTAATTTTCCAGGATAAAAGCCTTTTACCATGCAGCTAAAGGTAAAATCTCTAGGTGCTCCCGACATCTTCCAAAGCTGAGTAAGTGACTCCCTGATCCTCCTGCCTCAGCACAGCTGAGAGCTCTAAAGCAGCGCCAGTCCAAACGAGCTGGAGTGAACAGCTTTAACAGAGATTGATTTCCATTTAGAGCAGGCATGTTTTCCTGTCAGCCTGGAAGAATGCTCACAGCAGAGGTGTGTTCACAGCAGAGGTGTTTGCACATCAGTCTGCTCATCGTCAAAGAGCGATGGAGTACAGGGATTAATAGTAGGAAACCCTGGTGGTGGGTGGGCTGTGCAGGAAGAACAATCTGCACAGGTAAAACGGGAGGAGGAATTGCTTAGTCAGGATGTGGGAGGTTGTTAAGGCTGTGGCTGAGACTGGGAGGCAGGGATTCATCCACTTGCTCCTGAAAAAGTACAATCCTCCATTACCTCTCATCAACCAATGGTGGTAAATCCGTAATCTAAGCAGTAATCAGCGTTTTTGTTAAATCTTGCTTGGCTCTAATGTTCTCCTTTCCTGGAGGCTGCAGTTTAGGGATTCTTTGTGTCACACTGTTTGATTTAAGTCACCATGGGGGATTACAACAAGCAGTCTGGTGCAGTACTTAATATTACATTGAAATAGGCATTATGTGGTCAGATTGATGAAAAGGATAATTCATTATTTATATGTCTTTGCATGTTAGAAAGTAGAGTGTTAATTTACTTCATAAATACTAGAGATACCCATCTGTGTAATAGTCCTCTATAAACACTGACAATAGGAAATAGAAATAGATTGAATTAAAAGTAGTTGTGTATTGGAAATTGTATTTCTTTGTCTGCTGTAGAAAAACAAAAATCTGCACAGACTGCGCTGCATACCAATTTTCTTAAGTTACATACATGTTAAAAACAGCTTCAAAAAGCACTTTTTATACAGAAGAATAAAATCCAGCTCTTGGCTCTTTATGTGAGTTGGAAGTGTTGCTCTCTGGTACTTCTGTTTTGGGAGAATATCATCATTAAGTAAATGTAACTCCCATCAGATTGAGGTGCTTAGCAATAATGGATTCCAAGGGTGAAAGATTAAACAGAATACTGATTATTGCCCTAAGATGGTTCGTTCTTAAGTACTTAAAATAATATAAAATCCTTTGATCATAATTTTAGTAAGATTTCTTTGGAGATCAAAGCATCAAAGAAGTTGCTAAATATCTAAGGCTTTCACATACAACATCAAACGTGTAGCTGTTTTCTACTTCTTGGATTTTCGTTTCGGTTGTGATACTATAATACAAATAAAAACTGACACTGAGAAGCCGATTAAATCAGGAGCTTAAAGTGTCATCAATAGTGTGTGTAGACTGTAGAGTTATGTGGAATTCTACTACTAATTTTATAGGCAGATCAATTTTTTTATCAAAATACTCTTTCTTTTTTTTCTATTTTTAGCAATGTGTAAGGTGAAATTTAAACACTGCTAAAATAAGGTGTTGCCTTTGTATCTTCTCAAATGCTTTACATTTCAACACTGTTTGGAGCAGTGCTTGCACAGTGTGCCATCCCAGAGGGGCAGGAAGCCTGGGGAGCAGAGCGCAAAGCAATGCCCAGAATGTGCATGGTGGTTGATTTGGTGTGTCTGGGCCTCAGCAAATCTTCTAATGCCTAAGTAATACTGCTAAACTACCCAAAGAAAGCGTATTGTTGGATGAGAGAAAGGTGTGATGAGATTTTTAAAGGAATAACATTTCTGTCTCAAGAAAATAAGCTCTGGCCGTGCTGCATCTATCCCTCTGGGAGCCTGGACCTGTTGGCTTTCACTCTCTCTGTCTTTTGCCAAGGTGTTTGAAATCAGAATAACCTGCTGCTGGGTCAGTTTGCTGAGGCTGGGGAGTGCTGTGTCCAAATCAACAGCATTCATTTTCATGAAAGATTTGCCTTAGCTCAGCAATTCTTAATGATTTCTGGAGCAAATCTAATTGCTGCTGTCTGTGATAGATTCTCTCCTACCTTCTTCTCCCACTGCTGGAGCTCAGCTCCTCCTCATCCCTGAGCAGCCTGTGCTGCAGCTGGGCCAGCAGGGCTGACCGCTGTGGGCAGGAGTGGAGTGGCACTGGCCAGACAGAAGTGGCAAACCATTCCCTCATCCAAATCCCCACCTGACAGGCTTTGGTGTACAGCAGCCCTTTCTTTGGGAGCTCCATATTCTGATTTGTCCACAGAGGTAAAAGACCAATAATTTAACTGATCCTAAATCCCATGGATGTGAACAAAACACTTGTCCTATTCCTGTTCTAGGTGGTGCATCCCAGCTCCAGTTACAAATAATCTGTATGCAAGGCATCTTCCATTTCTGCCTGTCATTTAGGCTGAAATGCCAGTTTGTTGGAGATTATAGCAGCTCCTCATTTTTCTTCATCTGGGACTTAAATCCTTGCCACATAGTTGTTGGGGTTTTTTTTTATAAAATGATTATGCAAATAGCAGGCTATTTTATATCCACTTGGCAAAGCTGAAAGTAAAGCGAAATTTAGAGAATATTATTCAACAATTACTGTTATTTGCTTCCGTGACAGATAAGGTGGTTGAAGGGTTTATTGTAGTGGCTGATTCCCATATCAATAGAATTACTGAGCTACAATTTGCCGTAACTTTCAGTAATGCAAAAACAGATCAAGTGAAGTCCCAAGTTGATTTGGAAAAAGTAGCAGAAACTACATCTTTTCCTCCCTCTTTTTTGTGAATAGAACAGATGTGAATCACAACTGATGGTAAGCACAGTAATCACCCATTGCACCTTTTTTGAGTACTACTTCTTGCCACAAAATCACACTTAAATGTTTTGATTTTTTTCTTCAGCCAAATACTTTCCATAGTTCAAACACAAATGGTTCTTAGGCCAAGGTTAAAAATCCTCAAGTATCAATTGCACTGAAAAATGAGAATACTGGGAAAAGTGAAAAAGCTGTGACTATGCTAGCAGGGAGGTATGAACATTTGTCGCTGTTGAGCGGCTAGCTGAGGACTGACCCAAGGTCTCAGACAAGGAAAGAGAGAAGAAGAGAACTTTATTGTTTTGATTTCCATATATATAGAGTTTACAGAGGTGCCCCAGATTGGTCAGCCCGAGACCTCCCCCTAGGCCCAATTGGCCAAGCCCGAACTGACCTAATCCGGAGACGTTGTTTGCAAAACATCCAAACTTTATCTTGTTTATGAAATATAGCAAAATGTTCCCACGGGAAGGACCTGTGCTAGCCACAAACATTCCCAAAGGATTATAATATAATAAGGATTATACAAGTTTGACTTACTTGGTTTTTGTCAGCCTAAATCTTCTCTTGACAGATTTTTTGAATCAGTGTGTTTTGCTTTTGTCAGAGATGAATGCTTAGGGCATGGCTGTAGTTCAAGACAGTGCAATAGCCTAGTGAAGAAAATTAGTAGTGTCAAAGCAAATCTTGCTGAATCTGGACTCACAGGTTTTTTTCTCTGTCAAACTCTCCTGGATCTGCCAGCTGAACTAAAAAATGCATGTAACTTAATTCCATTCAGATTCCTATACAGAGGATGCTGTTAGAGCAGAGTTCAAAGCAGCAGCACTGAGATGTTTCATACCAATAGTAAGAGCCAGCCATAATTTAATCTTGAAAGTGAATTAAATTGAGTTATACAATAGGGAATAATACAATAAATAATTTAAGTAGTACTTAATTTAAAAGTGTATTTTTTTGAGATATCTATAAAATTTATTACACCATAGAGCTTTTATGTGAGATATGAGTGGAGACAAGTTGGTTTGATTTTTGTCCAAAGTTGTAGCTGACTTGGACTAGGATTCAGAATTTTCTGCTTATCATTTCATCCAGTGAAAGCACGGAAGGAAAGGCAGTCACCTGGTAAAGAATGTTGCTTTAGTACTTCTATCCCCTGGTATTTAAAAGCCCCAATAGGCTTAGAGGTAACACTGCTTGTCCCCCATGTCCCTCCCCAAACAGGCCCTGTCACTCCCAGAAAAAGGCATTTTTGCCCTGCTCAGCCAGTGAAAGCTAGTCAGGACACAGCAGAGATGTCCAGGGCAGGTTTTCCATGCTCTGGGGCAGAGAAGCCTCAAAGATGAATTTGCCTCAGCTTGTCTGCAGCTCAGGTACAAGAGATTTTCATTGAAACAAACGTCTCTGTAGCTGTGGTGGTCCTTTTTGAATTCACATCACTGTGAAGGCATTAACAGCCCTCACCACCTTTATCCCCCAAAGCAAACAGCAGTGATAATTGAACTAATACCACAGTTATTGGCTGATTTGTGAATAGCACCAAGACGTGCATATACTTGAGAAAAAGAAAGATAGAATTAATGAAACCTGAAACAATTATGTTTAAGATCTTACAAAAACCAGGAAAGACCAAATGAACTGTTTGATTTGGGGTTTTTTTATTTCCTGGCCTGCTGTATAAAAATTGTTCACCCTTATAGTCAAATAAACTATCATCTCAGATTACTTCACCAGTTATACAAAGTTTGTTTCTAATCCTATTTTTTTTTTCAAAATGTTTGTCCTTATAAGATTCATGGGCAGTTTTTGTTCTTCCCTGCTAAGTCAGAAATGTCTTTGCTTCCAGATATAGATGCTGAATGCTCATCTCTGAGATAAGTTACAATCGTTTTCATAATCCATATGCAATGAAACAATTCATCCCAATGCTTGAAACAATCCAGCTTACTCAAAGACTGAGAATAATCTTTCTCTGCGTGGCCTCTTCTATGTGATTTTCTCTTTCTTAGGAAATATGAATATACACACATACATGTAATGTACATTGCACAGAAATTTTGGAGACATCAGATTTCCTCATATCCATGATGAAAGCAAGAAAAGATAAATAAATGCTGCCAGCCTGGGAAGAAGAACCAGAGATCTCATGGTGATGTAGCTCTCTTGTTGCTTTAAAGAATCTGGTAGGTTTATGTCATGCATAGTCCTTAGCAAGCCATCTTTGGGTCCAGAGCACTTGCTTTTCTAACATATTTTCACATTGACTTGGCAATCGAAGTTGGGAAAATGCATCCACTCTCTGTTGGGGGATTCTTTTGTTGCTGAGAAAAATCAAACTCAAGGAAGAGCCTTCATTGCAAAGCAGCCCATGGTACAGCATCTCCCTGGGACATGGTGACAAGCAGCAGCAGAGGGGATGCTGCACTGGGAAATGCTCCTCACAGTTAAATTGGCTGTAGCATTTATCTGTCAGAGCTTTCTTCAGGAGGAAGATTCACAAGAAATAAATTCACATAGTGGCTTGCTGTATCTGAAGTTGGTCAAAATTATATTCTGCCCTTAGGTTTCTGCAAACTGTTATTGCTCAGGGACCAGCAGTTTGTGTCCCTTCCCTATTTGTGCCTTGGGCATCCCAGGCAGGGCTGCAGGAGGAAGGAGCTCACAGAGGAACAGACTGGGACGGGACAGTTTTTGGGCTGTGGATGGCTCAGCTGGGCTCCTGCTGGAAAACACTCAGACGTGGTCATGAAGGAAAGAAAGCTCCCTCAGATTTCCCTTGCCTACCTTGAGGGGTGGAGAGAAAAGCAGAGCAGCTGACAGTGATTGAGTCCCTGGGCTGCTCATCTGGAGATGTGGGATTTCCTCATGTGGGGCTGGGCAGCTCCAGGCTGTGGGCAGTGGTTTCCTTCTCTCCAACCTTTAGGTTGTGAAAAGAAAAGGAGTTTGGAAGTTTTAACCTTAGTTCTGTTGTAGCATTAAAACTCTTGTCAAAGCCAGAAGTTTGTCCATGAGTCGGAACAGGAGAGTTCTTTCTAGCCCAGTGCACTGAAAAAGCATCACTGGAACATAGTTTTCTGGGGAGCATATGCTGATACTGTAATTTGTTGCTAATTGAGATCTATATCATCCCTGGCTGAAATCAGTGTACTTGTGCTGGCCTGAGGTCTGCAGGTTATTTGTTTGGTTTTGTTAAATATAGTGACTTGAGATACAATTAAATAACTTTAATTAGAATTGAGAAATTACCTTCTAGTACTAGAACCAGCATCAGGATTTCAGTAGAAACAGTAATGTGAAATACTGGCTCCACTAAAGTAGAATTTAGCATTTTAAAATAAGACAAATCTAAACCTCAGTGTAAATCCAGCATATCTTATTATATGCTAGCAAATATATAATGCTAAAATGGCCTTTTATTATTCATGCGTTGTGTCTCAGAGTGTGCTGTGCTATTTGTCTTGCAAGCCTTCTCAGAAATTATTTGCCCAGATGGACCATTGTATGTGTTTTGTTTTGCTCATTGTGGGAAATTAGTCTTAATAAATCAAAATCACATATTGAGTCACAGCAGTGACTTGAGCCAAGTGGGGGGAGAGGAGGGGAGAGCTACTGTTTCAATCTAGAACTGATCCAAAGCATTTCACATACAGAAAAACATAGTTTGAAGAGTCTTAGTCTAAAAAAAAAAAAAAAAAATAAAGGTGGTGTCTGTCCCTTGGTTTGAGTGCCCAGTTCTTGTTGCAGCTGCTGAGGGAAACCCAAGCACTGGGAAGGTTTCTGGATGCTCTGGTGGAGCTACTGAGGATGGGATGGTGGATGGAGGGGATGGATGCTCTGTGACCTGAGCAGGGGAAGGTGGGAGCACGAGGGCTGCAGGGAGCACTCAGGGCCAGGCAGGAGCAGGAGGCATCTGGGGCGTGAGGGAGACCTGGCAGGCCTGGGAGTGTGGGATTGCTGCCTGGGGCATGGAGGCAGCCAGAGGGAAGCTTTTCCACCACTACTGGAGATGCTGTGGTTTCTTGGCACCCCACAGGCAATGCATCACTGTGGTAACTGCTCTCTCTGTGGTGGAAGGTGCTCACCAAAGTGTGTGCTGTGTTAGTGTTCAACAGCTGCTAGGAGTTGTTGTTGCTCTTGACGAGCCCTGCCCGTTCCTGAGGGTCACACAGGGGAGGACACATGGATCTGGCCTAGTTGTTTTGATAGTAACTGATTTTTTTATAGTCAGAAAGTCAGCAGTCATCATTGAATTAATTAACTGAAATTACAAATTCTCTTTTATGTAAATCATTATTTTCTTTTAACCATATTTTTCTGGTCACTAAAGTAATTGCAAGTTACATACATTGCTTAAGTAATTATTATTAGAAGTGTGATCATGGTATTTATTTTTTATCTAATTCCTGAGGTACAATAATATGCTTATTTTTGGAGGTTGTAAGTTTAGCATAATAGGAAAGGAAGGCTGAGATTTATGGGCTAATCATTGTTTTCTTTAGAGTAGAGTAAAGGTCTTCAAACAATTGATTGATTGTTGTCCAAAAGCAAGAACAGGGTCATTTTCCTCTTTTTCTGTTCCACTACTGAAGGGAGCAGACAGGCAGAAAAAGCAGTGTAAGAGAATAAGACTAAAGGCCATCTAAAGCCCAGACTTATTCTTTAAAGCTTAAGTGGTGTTGTCCTGCTGGTGACAAGTGGATTAATGCTACTGAAGTGTTCAGCCACTTCCCAGCTACAGCAAATAGCGTGGTTCCAGCAATAATTTGGGTTGTGTGGTAGCACAGCATATGAATCAGACCTGGACTGGAGAAGCCCCAGCTCAGGTGTCCCTGTGAGAGGTTTCCCTTAACCTGGATGCCTGATGTGGCTGCCCAGTGCCAGGCCCAGATGCTCCCTGCACAAGAAATTCTTGATCTGCCTTGCTCTTCTGCCAGTGCCTTGCACTTTGGAATTTAGAAAGCAAGCCTGAATACTGGAGAGGGGCCATGTCAGGAATAGCTTTTCTCTTCTACTTAGTAGAACATTCCCAAGTAATTAGTAAATAGGAGGACTAAAAGAAACAATCCTCTTGTTTCAGGCAGAGCCACTGCTGTGAAATAGCATTATTTGTCAATTTTAAGAAATTCAATCTTACAGTAGGCCTGTTTTGCTTCTGATACTCTTGCACTGTTTTGGTGTTGTACACAATACTTGCAATGGTTTGAGTATTTTGCATGTCACACATCCCTGAGCCAGGCTGAGAGGAGTTCGCCAAACCAAGAATTGATCATGGAACACCAGACTCTTATTTTCCTCATCTCCTTATGAGGTCTTCTGCCAGGTTGGAGTAAAAAAAAGCAAGATGTGTGTAGGTGCATCAACCTAATCAGTAAAATCAAAAAATGCCAGTTTGACACAACCACTGTTGCTACTGCTCTTCTGTCAAAAGCATGATGCAGTTCTGAAATGACCACAGACCTCCCTGAGCTTGATTTCAGTGTGTTCCCCAAACCAAGGGGCATCTCAGTGCTTGGGGTGCTGAGCAGGATGGCTGCCTGGGCTCTCCTGGTGCAGGAAGATGCCCTCCTGCCCTCTGCCTCATGAGTAGGCCTGGGAACCTTTCGCCATCCTGATGCTCTCCTTCCTTCCAGCTTCCAAGTGTAGCTATTCCTCCTTCTCCAGGGGAACACTTCTCCATCAGTAGCATTAATTCTGTGAGGCTGACATCCTGTTTTCTCCTTACAAAAGCTTGATCATGTACATTCATATCCCTCATCAGAATTCCCACAGTGAACTTCCCATCAGAAACCACAGGCTGAGTCTTACCTTCCAGTCCTACCTGTCTGCTTGCTCACAGTAAGTGCAAGAGGACCATCTGGTAGGGAGTGTTACTTCTATTTATAACTGTTTATTTCTTGGTTTTTGTCTTCTTGCTTTTGTGTCAAGACTTGGAGATTGCCAAAGAACATGAGTTCAGCTAATATGAAAAAGTTTAGTAGGAATTTTACAAATCCTACCACAGTCTGGTTTTCACTGTCTATTACTTTTAGGAGTATATAGCTATTCTGTAACTTCCTTACTTTTTTACTGGCCTTTCTTACCCATACTGAAAGGTTTCGTTTCTGAAAACCAGCCTAGTTTAAGTCGATTTTACAATAATTAAGTTTGTTGTATTATTTAAAGGCACCATAAACTGAGTGTATCAGCTGATTTCATTGTACTCCAGACAGTCTGTGAAGAGCTCCTAACTCAATTCAGTGCAGGTACAAGACCAGCATGTGGGCTGAAGAGGAAAATGCAGCAAGGAAGGGAAAGGAATGTCTTTGGTCACAGGAGACTATTGCAGAGTTTTCCATAAACATTGTTCTATCTGGATAGTTAGGAATGGTAAAAATCAGACCTTCCTCAGCCTTCTGCAGAAGTCTAGGTCCAAGCCTACACTGTATGTGCTGGTTTACATGGTGGTTAAATGACAAAATGCAGAGACCCCCACTGAGCACTGATGGGAATGGCTGTCATGTAATAGTCAGTAGAGATTAAAGACTTTTTTTTTCAAAATGCATTAGCAATAAAACTATTTTTAGAGGCATATATTTTGATTCTGATTCTTCTATCATCTTCTACCAGCATTTACCAGACTGTAGAAGTTACTACAATGTAATAGATAATTTGAGATTGGAAGGGACAGTCTGGAGACAATCCAGGCTTCTGTTGAAAGCAGGGCTTTAGATTAGGTTATCCAGGGGCCTGCAAAACCAGGTCCTGCATAATTCCAGAGAGAGAGATTCCATCTCTTCCCTTGTTTGCTTGCTTATCTTTATGAAAATAACTACATGAGTCTTGAATGCCTCACTTCTTCCTGTTTATTGTGTTCTCAAGGTCCAGCTTGAATTCAAGGACAATAAGCCTTGGGCACAGAATAGGCACTTTATACCTTTATACACTAAAATATGTTCTAATGTATAAACCGGGAGCATTTATATAACTCAGTAGTAGGATACCTGCAAGTTCCTGCTTCCTATAGGAAAACATCCAAAGGAAATGACAGCCAAAGCAGACAGTATGTCTCCATATCTTGCACGAAGCAGATTCCAGTTGCAAGTCCAGCCTGCTTGGATTCCCACCAACAAGGTGGGCATAAATAAATGGAGAGTACTGATTAACTAGCAGCCACCTCATTTTCAGAGCACAGGATTTGCATACACTGGTGGGTTGGAAGAAAATTTACTGTGCACATGGTGCTGGGAAAAGCCTGGGGTATTACAGTGAGGAGTCATTTGCTCATTACTGAGCTTTTGAATAGCAATGAGGTGTGTGTAAAAGCCTGTGTGCCACGGCTCTGGTGGGCTTGCAGACACTTCTGCCTCCTGAACACAGATGGGACCTCTACCTTTAATTGTGATTTCATGGTGGAAAATGCTGCTTAAAGATTGGAGCTCTGTAGTTCTGAAAACATTCAGGCCCTCAGTTTCTATGCCCCTAACCACCTCAGGCTTTGGCTAGCTGAAGTATCTTGCATTGCAAATATGATTTATTTACTATGCACTGTTTAGTGACACCTCCAATCTATCCTGCTTCCTGGGACTGTATGCATTTTAAATGAGATAATACATTTATTTCACTTGCCTTTTTCATGCATCTGAAATGAGCCTGTGCCTCAGTGCAGTTATGTGGGAGTGGGTCTGTTTGGGGCTGAGTATTCCCAGTCCCAGATGTCATGGATGAACTTGTCATTATGCAGAACAGTCCCCCAGGAGACCCCCGATTCCTTTCAGAAATGGGGAGCCTTGGTGTTGCCTTAACACCGATAGCAAAGTGAGAAACGAGCAGCAGTGAATAAGACAGTGCCACTTTGTGTGTAGAAATTACAGTTCCATCACTGTTTCCTCGAGCTGGGTTTTGAGCTGTGCAGAGACACCAGGCTTCACTCTGGAGTGAAGTCATCCTTTGGGGAGTCTGTTATCACATAAAATCTCATGCAAATGCTTCCCCCACTGCAAAGATTTGAGTGGTGCCAGTGCTCAGTAAGCACGAGCCTCTCACAGACAGGTGCAGAAGTGGTGGAAGGCAGCAAGGGAGTTCTCTGCCTCTTACAGCACCTGAGAGCTCACAAGAAGTTGATACAGAAACGTTGATGAGTGTTTGCAAAGGGTAACATTGGTCTAGCAAAGCAAACAAGACCCAGCATGTGTAACCGTGCTCAAGCCCAGATTCAATCTTTGCTTGTGTCCCTAACTTTAAAGATGTAAATAATTCCACTGACTCTTCACACTGTGTAATTGCAGCTATGTGCATGCTCAGAAATAAGAGAGATGCAGGGCTTGTAAGCCTTCTGCAGTTAAACTCTGTGTAATTATTGGAGCAGATGCCTTCTTTGAGAGAATAAATCAAAATCTTGAGGCTTTTTACTCCGTCACCCTTCTCCACTGACAATAAGGGGAATCTAGGGAGGGCCTTCTGGCGAGGCTCACAGTAACCTCTGCCTGCCCACTCTTGTTTAGGCTCCCAGTTTTTCCTTCATCAGAAGCCTTTGTTCAGCATGGCATTTAAACACCCAGCTCACTTAGCCATCCTGGGTCAGGGTGTGAAGAAGTGTTTGCTTTAGTGATTCTGAGTGTGCTCCTGCCCAGGTGTTTGTGTGTGTCAGGCTCATGGGAGTGTGCAAACCACATCATACAGAGGGACACCCCAGAGAGACAGGTAACAGCCTTGAATTGTTTTGAAGCAGCCACAATGTGTCCTCAGTCTTACACTGTTCAGTCACATCTGAAGATGAATTTATGTCGGTCTTTACATGCTTTTAATGTGTGTGGCTACAAGGAAAAAACCTGATGTACACAGTCTGTTGTTTCCAACATTTAGAAGATAAGGTTTCCAGCTGTAATTTATTAATAATTCTGATAGAGAAGAGATTTTTTCCCATGTGATGAGGACTTTTTCACAGTTACAACAGCATGTCTAATAACTAATTGAAGTGGATTCAAGTGATAGGCAAATTTGAACAGAGCTTTTAATAGCCAGAAGCAAATAACTAGCATGTAGCCTGCTGATAGGAAGCATGGAGTGTTTTGAATGCTGCCATATGTCCAGATACAAGCAACCAGCCTTGCAAACAGAATCAGAAAGTGCTCAGCAGTGTTTCAGGGCTATGTCTTGTTTGCTTTCAGGACCTATAAGAGGAGCCTCTCACGGCAGTTTTTCAAAGTGACATGTTCATGGGAGTGAACTGGAGACAAACAATGTTGTTATTGGATAACATAATGAAATATGGCTTGTGCTTCACTGCAATAAAGTGACGCTGAGCCATATTTGATGTGGCATTTGAAATAAGAGAATCTAATAATGCCGAATGGATTTCAGAAGGGTAAATGGAAAGCTTGAGATTTGTCTTAGGCCTTATAATTGGGGGGTGGATGAAGTCATAAAGAGAGGGGAGAGGGCCAGGGGCTGTGGTGAGCTGCAGGCACTTTGAAGCCCTTGATGAGGCTGAGCATTTGTCCCTCGAATAAAAAGTTTAATGTTTAAGAGCTGTGTTGCATGAAGTTCTAGTCTCAAGGGTAATTCCAAGTCATGCAGCACCATACAGAAGTTCTAACTGAGGTGTATAAAATTAATCACTTCGAGTATTAAAGTTCAATTTTGGACTTCATTTAGAGTGTTTATGAACCATATAAAGCTATATTATACTTTCTTATTATAAAGATTATTTCAGTTATTGGTTACAATACTTTTTGAGGGTTTTTTTTATCTAGTTTTGCTAATCACTTCCAAGCACTTAGTAGACTACAAATTGCACACCAGTAAGCAGCCATATAAAATACTTTCTATGTTGGTAATATGATAGATTAACTAATAACCCAAACAAAATATAATAAATTGCTACTTAATTCTGAGACAGTCAAGCAAAACTAAATATATTGCATTACTTTGAAAATGTGAATAATTTATTTTAGAAATAAGAAGTTTCTGTTTAGCTCCTAAGTGTAATGGTAAAAGCCAGAAAGTCATGAGTGCACATTCAGGAAATGGGATTAGCTGGTCATAAACCATCTCAGGTCAATGGCAAAGGAAAAGCGCTTTACAATTTCAAAGGTAGCAAAAGTAAGAAAAGAAAAATACTAAAGAGTATGAAGGAGAAATTACGACATATAAAACTCAATAAGAAAAGCTAAATGGTGCAAAGTAAAACCTGTGACAGGTAGGGCCCAGGACAGTACCAAGGTGCCTTATTTAATAAGGAGGCAAAAAGTAGCTCTGTGCAACATACCAATTCTAGCAAAGGCTTTGAAATTTTTGGGCTCTGTTCTTTCAGGCAGCCCAATCTGTCCTGCCTGTCTGCTCACCAGGCTGCTTCTCCAGCAGCATCTGAAAGTGATGCAGTTCAACCACATTTCCACAGCCGCTTTTAGCTGTGCAGGAGGTTTCTCTCCTTGCCCATTCCTCCTGTTTCAAGAGGTTTTGGAGTGCACTGACATGCTAGCACATATGGCAGCTTGATTCCTGAGAAAAGATTCTTGGAAGAAGTGCCTGAGAGAGATGCACTCTGAGCATGTGAATGGGGCTAAGGATGCAGGGCATTGTGCTCTGTCTGTGCACAGACTTACAGCTGGGACTCTGGCCTGGTGCTGTTTTGATTAACTGAGAACAGGTTTGTGTGTGGATGCTTTTTTTTATCAGTTCAGGCAGGGTAAAACTTGAATGACTGTAATCTGGGGTGAGCTAAAATAGTTCCATATGAACTGTCAAGCTGGAGTTGAACTGGGGATCAGGAGTTAAAGTGTGTGCAGTTGCTGTCCTGCCTGCTGCTAGGCTCTGGCAATTTCGGAGAGTTCATATGATCAAATACTTTAATTCCTTCTGGTTGGTGCACAGAGGAACATCAAGATCATTTGCTGGAGCCTCAAATCCAAGGAAATTTTGGTCTGTGGGGAATACCTGAACAGACTGGTTGCATCCCAGGGCAGATTTTAGTCACATTTTTTATGTGGGATTAGAATGTAGTCTCAAAAGAGCAGGTCTGGCCTGGTCTCTATTAATATTATGGTCTGGGTGACAGAGAATGTTCCCAGGGTGATCTAACTGTGGAGTGAAAATGGCTGTGGATGGACTGTAGAGGATAAGAGAAAGCACCAGCTCTCTCCTACTCTCATTTTTTCTCCTGAGCCTTCCTTCTTCTCAATCCCTGCTGTAAATGAAGTGTTTAATTTTGCCCATGGTAAGTGGGTGACAGGAGCAGGGTGGAGCAGAAGCCCCACGTGTGTGAAGCAGCCCATCTGCCTGTGGGGGTGTGGGTGAGCCTGTGGACAGGCTTCTCCAGGCGAGATTCTGGTGGGTGGAGGATGCAGTTTGGGGATGTGGTAATTCACTGCAAAGCCCAGAATTCGGGTCAGTCTCATCATCCCTCTAATCTGGTTGTATCAACCATTCAAAGTGGTCAATAATACAAATCTAGCCAAGCTGAAACCTCAGTGTCTGTCAGAGGGAAGAGCAAGAAGAGGGAGATTCAGCAAATTCACAGTAAGTCCCTGACTTCTGCCTTGGATTCAGGTTAAACCCTTGACAACCACAGCTACAAGCACATAACAGTTACATTGCTGCAGTTAAATCAGTCAAGCTTCTCCCACCATTTAGTAAGCCTCATAAGAGAGGTGGGAGAAGGCAGGGTTAGTGTGGCTCCTGCAGAAAAAAATGGCATTGATTTCCTAAAGAACAGAAAATCCTGAAAATTCAAACATGCTGTATTTTCCCTTTCCAGTCTAGGACTAAACAGAAAATACCAACATGAGGAAATGAGGAAGAATTTTGTCTTTTTCCTCCCAGTCCCTCCTTCACCCCAAAATGCTCATTTGCACCTCCAAGTCCTCAGTGCTTGGTGGCAGTTCAGGCTGTGATTTTAGGATGCTGTTCCTCACTGTGGCTTCATACAAAGTTTTAGATGAGACAGAAATCAGATGAAATATCTCTGACAGCTTGAAGAGGCTTCCACCATATCTGGACTTTGGTGGCTTTCAGAGAGCTGTCAGCTGTAATCTGCTGTGCTGGCATCTGTGTATGTGTGTATATGTGTGGATGTAATTTTGTGCATCACAGATTGAAAACAGCAGAACCAAAAGCTGATGCTCAGTTGGATGCTCACATGCCACTGCAAACTATTCAGTAGGTGTGGTTTCTGGGGACTGTCCCATTGACAGGATTTCTTTCTTCCTCTGTCTCTGGAAGAAGACAACTGGATGGCTAGCCACAAAATACCTTTTTTGTCATCTGCTGTGTTTATTTGCCACACAGAGGGTTCACTCTGGACAGCAATGTCTCTCATTATGGATCCTCCAGGCCTGCTGAAGTTCCATGGTTGGTACTTGATCCTTAGAAAGCATCTTATCCCTTCCACCCTGCCCTCTGCTCATGTTCATGTGTAGTTTATAAAAACTATTATTTCAAGTTACAGTGAAGACAACATCCTCTCTTTAGGGTTTCTAAGCTGTGTCACTTTTTGGAGCACTGCTCTAATGTGAGACAAAAGTCTCAGCTGCATCTGATGGCATTGCTCAGGTTCATTTGTTGTCACAGTATTGTAGCTCCTGACTAAGGCAGAGATCCAAAATGCCTGTTCAGGTTTTTAGATTAAAGATAACTTGCCAAAATTAAATTTGCCATGGTTGTGTGAACCTACATGTGTGGGAGACACAGGATTGTCCATGGCTGTGGCAGACAGGTCTTGGCTCAAAGCTGCCCTGTGTACATGGACTAGAGAGGGCAGCTCCCTCCAGCTCCTCCAAAGCAGCAGCTGAGTTCTGGGGGTTTCTTTGTGAATACTGTTTGAATTAATACACCATGCACTGTGCCCATTCCAGTATAACTGGGCTTATAGCATATTAATACAATTTAGTGAATATTTTCAATCTACAAGCAAGAATTTATGTTGTTCAGTGTTTTGGAATGCCAAGTTTCTACACACTTTAGTAACTTTAAACTTTACCCTTGCAAAGTATGACCTTTACAGGGGTGCAGATCTGAAAAGGATTTTCTGTCCTTGAGATCTATCTTTTTCAGGTCTTTTGGGAGTTTCTTAGACACACTTATTGTTCTGGATTCTTTTAATTAAAAAAGTGTCGAGGGCTACCCATTAATTCCTTGCTATTCTCTGTTGGCCTGCCCTATCCGATATTCATTGTGCAGGAAGATTGTACTATTTAAATTTGGATCTATGCAGCATCCCTGGAGCTGGTTCCTCTCCAAAAATGAGAATTATGTGGCTAATTCTGTGTGGTATCTTTAAATAGAGGCATCTTGCAGCTCATTATTTTCTTTGAAGATAAAGGTTCCCTTCCATCTCTCCTCAGATTCTAAGGGTATAACTCAGGCAAATGAGTGTCTTTCAAGCTAAAGTGTGGTTGCGTTGTTTTGCTGGTTTTTTTTTCCTCTCACCATTGCAGAAAGTGTTGACTTGTGGCTGTTAGAAAGCACATAATCTTCTATAGTTGCAAGTTCTTTGTGTTCTTTTAATAACAATTGAAAAAGCTGGAAAGGGGAAATGGTTCCAGCAGAAATAACAGGGAAAGTTCAGACACGTGAATATGCTGCTCCCGTGGCATATCCATGTGTCAGGAGCTTGAGCATTCAGGGCATAGGCCAGGGAAGTCCTTGCAGCAGATGCCCAGGCTGGAGCAGAGCATCAGGGAACTTCCCTTCACTCCTTGCCATGCCTTGCTAGCAGTCAGTGAGGCCTGAGAAGTGCAGGGATTGCAGTTTGTCCCCTCCGTGGGACTGGCAGCCACCTCCAGGGAGCGTCAGCACGCCCTGCTCAGCATCAGGGAGTGAACAGCTTGGTACATTGCTCATCATCCCAGAAACTTCTGAACCTGTCAGTCATTTCAACCATTGTTTTAGCCTCGAAAAAAAGAGAAAAAAAAGACCATAGAATTTGAAGGAGAACAGATGTTTGGAGAGTGAGATCCTGCTCAGTGCCCTGCTGGCAGAAAGGCTGGCAGGGTGGGCTGTGTTTTATATCTCAAAGAATCCACATTAAGGGGAAGGAATGAGGAGGACTCCAGTGGCTCAGCTGTGAGAAGAGCCTCAGTCAGGTCTCCAGCTTCAGTACAGACGAGATAATCCAGCCATGAACACAAAGCCAAAGGTACTTGGGCTGCATTCTGCTTCCCACAGAACATCTCCTTCCATTTGTGCCTGTGTTCTGCTGGGATTTCCCTGTCACACTTGGCAGTTTGGTGAACAAAAATGTGGATATACTCTGCTGTTTTCTGGGCTAGAGTGAGAACAGTTAAACTCCTTATTGTCAAATAAGTAAACTTTGTGCCTGTGCTTACACTTTCCAACCACAGCTTTCTGCTGTCTCTTCTGGGGGAGTGTAAATTGATCTGCAACCCAAAACACTGAGGATTTGTGTGTTGGTCTTTGTGTTTGCATAACCAGGACAATAATGAATAAGAATTGCTAAGAGCTTCATTTCATTGAAAGGAAAAAAGTTATCTCTGTATTTTTCAGAGCAGAAAAATACAGTGTACAGCAGCCTCATATATGGTCTTGGATCACTGTGAGGTAATGGCTACATGCTGAAAGTTAATGCCATTTCAGAAAGGCCTTGCTGTGCTGAGAACTGCACATTCCCAGTGTTTCCAGAAAATCTAAATTAACAGCTCAGGAAGGAACTCTCCCTGGATGTCACCTTTAAGTTTCTGTGCTTTACTGTGAATTACTCATTTTATTGAACACATTAGACCATAAATTATTATATTGTATAATTGCGGGGTGATGTCATACATTTGACAGCTGTCAGTCACATGTTGTGTTTTTTGGACTGGATGACTCTGAATTATTAATGTTTCAGATGCCACAGAGCCTCTTTAATGCTTCATATGCAAGGGAGCTTTGTTAGAAAACTCTTGAAAATACTACTGCTTTTTTCACATAGACCAACAGTGTAGTAATAATTAGCAATGACAGATGATTAGTATACACACTGCAAATGATCTTCAAAAAGCCAGTCCCATGTAAGTGCAGTTCCCAACTTGAAATAAAGCAAAGATGAGGTGTTCAGATGGGGAGGAAAACCACCAAAAAACGCAACAGAAATCCCCCTGAGTTACAGCTTGTGATGCCCCAGCTCTGAGCTACTGCTCAAGAAACCAGTTACTGTAGCCTCTAACTTTTGGGGCAGATTTGTGCAACAAATTTTACAGAATTGCAACAGTTTTGAAGAAGCCCAAGATGGGGAGAAGGGGACTGCGTCTGGAGCAGCCTTCAAAGTTTAACCAAATATTTCTGAGTGTTTTGCTAGGCAAAATATGATCGTTTCTGTAAGTACGTATGCCTGCTATTTGATTAGCCATCCTCCTAAACACTCGTTTAAAGGCTTGGGAATAGAAACCCATTCTTTCCATGGGGTTTGCGTGAGAGCTTGTCACTATACAGAGCCAGAGTGAGCCCGTGGTGGGGAATTGCTGAAGTTATGCAAGGACACAGCTCTTTCCATTTGGATCCCTGACCCTGCAGTCCTGTTGGGAAGGGAAGCTCTGGTTGGATTCAGTGTTGTGCCATAGCCACATGCAGGGCTGGGAAGCTGTGGTGGGCTTGGGGGAAACTCCATCGTTTGCAGTAAGTCAGCACCTGCTCTCTCAGCTCTCCTTAACACAGGAATCCATGGTGGTAGCCAGATATCCATGAAGTCAGGGAAGAAACTCAGGGCTAAATTAGGAATAAGATCAGGGCATGAGAACAGTTTTGGTTCCAGAAAATAGCTCAAAAAATGCCTCCTTCCTACACAAATAATGGAAGATACCAAGATACCAAGGTACCCATTTTAATCACAATTTCATTGAAAGCTGTATGTCCATGACACATTGCTTCATAACATGATAACGTTGAAAAATTCAGAGATCACAAAATGTACTCTGATTTTCTTGTACCCTTTTTTTTTGAACATGCCTCTGAGTATTTAAATAAAGGCTTAGGACATGTAGATGCTAGAGCTCCAAACCAAATGCTGGAGTTTGAACTCCCCTTCGTTTAGAATTACATTTCTTTAGAAAAGAGATGTTTTGAGTCGTGCTGAAAATCAGAGTCATGCAAGAGAAAGAAAGAGAGAGAAAGAAAAAGAAGGAAAGAAAGAGAGATAATAAGAAAGAAAACAAAATTCAAGCCTGCTGTAATTACATTTTGGGTGTTGCTGACATTTGACAAGTTTGCCTCTTGCAGATTAATGGCAAAGGTAAAGAGTTGGAGAAGAGGAGATGAAACAGGGATAGAAACTGCCTCACAAAAGGAGGCAAAAGGTTACCCATAAAAAAAGAAGAAGAAAATAAAGAAACAAAAAACCTTTTCAAGTGGAGGAAAGGCTCTAAGTTTTGATGAATGAACTGCCAAAGTTCCAGGAGTTCACATTGCTGAACATGCCTGAGTTGGGAATGCACGTAGGAGCTGTCCACTGTGTTTGCACCCCCAGCTCTCTGTTAGGAATCTTGTGGAAACAAGTTTCCCCATGATGTTTCAATACCTCTTTTTCTGGCAGTTAGCCAGCAGGGGGAAACGCCAAGGAAGCAATGGGAACATATGTTATCTGCATCGATGTGTTTGGTCTTCCTGAGATTTTCAGCTTCCTTCACGTTTTTGGGAGTCATTTGGCACTTGCCAGTGGAACAGGGGCTCTTTTCAGGATGTAGTTGTATTGAAGCCCTATATTTAAATCTGTTTCAAAGATTATATTCTTTGTTTGTTTCAGGAAAAGGAAATGCTTCAGAGAAATACATAGTTTTGTTAAAAAGGGGGTTTCCTTCCTTTCTTTTGGTAGCCATTGTTTTGTTAATCGTTCAGTGCCCAAACTTTGCACAGAGCATTGAATGCCAGCTCCCATTTCATGTGAAAGTGGAAAGAGCCTCCCTGTGTAAAGGGCCTGAAGTATCTGTCCATGTCCCACAGAGAGGAGAAAAGTCAGGTAACAGAAATAGTGTTTGTCTCCAACTCTGGCTTCTGGGGGAGAGGAGTGAGGGTGGCCTGACTCAAGAACTCCCTACTGGCTGTGCCTCAGGAGAGACACATGTCCTACCTGAAGTTATACAAGGTTTTGAATGTCTTGTATGGAAGGTGTAGAAACTGGTATGAAAAGGGAGGAGGAGGAAATGCAGACCTCAGTTGAAGCAGTTTCACGCTTCAAATATTGCACTGTCAAATGGCAAATGCTGTTAAATGTAAACAAAGCAGGCTCTCTAATTATAATTTTGCTAATTCAGTCAGAAATAGTTGATCTTTTCCCATCCTTGAGAAAGGCTGAATAGGTTGGTAGTGAGATTTCTCATCACCACACGTCATGATTGTTATTACAAAATATTCCACAGGAACTGGCTGAGGCTGAGCTTCTAGCAGCCCATTGATTAGCAAGATGATCAAATAAGGCTGGGATCTCAATATCATGATTTCTTTTTTATAAAAGTCCATTTATTTCATCATGAGCATCTCTCAGTATTCATCTTGAGGAAGGCAGCCTTGCAGAAATTGGGGAAGTCAAATGGAAGCCAAGGATGATTTTGTGGCAGAGATGGAGAAGTTTTGAGGGTGGATGTAGAAGACAAACAAGAACTCAGTTTTAATTTCCATCTTGGAGACAAACCCCTGGTGTTGCCAAGGACATTCTGTCCTTCACAGTATTTCCTGTTTGGTAACAGACAGACAGTCCCTTCCCATGGTGTTCTAAGGGTGAGTGATGATGAAAGAGCAGCTGTTGCACAGAAGGAGAGCTGGAGATGCTCAGGCTGTCCTGCTGGTGGGGCTGCTTGGAGCACCAGCTGTCAGAGCAGGAGCAGGGGCTGGGAATAAGCACAGACTCCTGCCTGCCACCACTGCATCTCCTCCACATTGGCATTAGGCTGAACATGGCACAGCCTTGCTGGGAGTGAGGAGAAATTGATGGCATCCTCAGGTCTCCTGGGAGAAAGAAGCATAACGTGAACATGATGGAAATATAGCTAACTTCCTTCCTTCCTTCCTTCCTTCCTTCCTTCCTTCCTTCCTTGGACAAGACTTCTAGTGTTCATGGGCAGAATATTATAGCAACAAGGCAGTAGTGGTTTGTAAGGCTGAAACCTGTGACGTATTGAGAGGGAAACCAGATTTCATCAGAGTTTGAGTGTCTCTGCTCAGGCAAAATGGGATTTTTCTAGAATTTATTTAGAGGCTCATGAAATACATATCACTTCAGTCTTACTGAAGGTTTTTGAAAAAAGTAAGTTGGACAAAAAGCTATTAAAAAAAAAGAGAGTTAACAGAGAATTAAGAATTATCATTTTTCACAAGGGTATCATTAGATCTTTTGTTGGAAATGAGGTTGAAGTAGGGAATAGCATGGTCCTTGGAAGGACAGCTGCCTTTATTTCTGGGTTAGGAAGCAATAGTGGACATTGTGATGGATGGGGAACACTGCACTGGAAAGATGAGAGAACATATGTTTCATAGAAATCACCTGTTCTTTGCCAAGATTTCTGACCTTGCAAAATTCTAAGCTAGTTTCCTTAAAAACTGGGAATTAGAGTAGTTACTACAACTTCCTGATTTACAGTGCACTATGATTCCCTCTGGACTATTTGAGGGAGGGAACTATTTGTACTAATTATCCTGTCTTGTAGTATTTTGTAATCCCATTGTTTTAAAATGTTTCTTTTTAAGAAAACTGATTTCAAAATACAGATTCATTTAGAGAAAAGTGTCCCCTAAACATTAAGCACATTTACCACCAGTTCAAGATATTTCTTCATCTCAGTTTCCTCATAAAATCGATAAATTCAGCAACAATTAAAGGCAGAAGAGATTTTTTGAAATGGTGCAGGTAGAACAATGCTGTACAATGGCTATTCTGTGTACACAACATTTAACACTAGAATATATATTTAAGAGGACACACTGAGATTCTTCAGTGCTGTCTATACCTGAAAAAACTGAAGGGCATCTGTCAGGATAATGTAAAAGATAGATGGTGATAATTAATGATTGTTGCAAGAAACATGCTAAGATGAGGAATTCAGGCAAAAACATTGTGATCTCCCTTTTTGTTCTAGGCAGATAGAAAGGAGAAATTAATGAATGATATCTTTGAAATGCCATTCAAAGCTGTTTATTTTGTACAATGTCTGTTTATCAGGCAAAAGCATCTCGTAATGCTTGGGACTATGGGAGTATATGTTTGCAAATAAATTTTGTTAGCATCAGGAAGATAGATCTCATTCATTATCTAGACAAATACAAATGAAGCTTGATAATGGTAACTGAATTCATTATTATACGGAATCTGTTCTTTAAAATGTACTTTTGAATTACTTTTCTAAACTAGCTTTTTCTTAACTAGCTTCAGGAATGGTAATAATGGATTTACAAAATGTTTTGTAAATGTGCTGGACATTTTACCTCGGGGAATAGTCCAACACCTGCCCCAGGAGGGTGAGCTCAGCCTGCAGGGAGGTGTCCAGCCTTCCTTAGTGCTACTCCAGCTGGCACCTCCAGGGCTGGTGTGGTTGGCAGGGGAGGAGCAGGAGCTCTCTGTGTCCCTGCCAGGAGCTGGCTGACCTGCAGGCTGACCTGCCATGCCCCAGAACTCTACTAAGGCCCTTTGGTGTGTGTTTGGAGGGGGACCTTGGACCGACTGACAGCTATCTCAGGGTCAGAGGTTAATTCCAGCTGGCAGTCCTTCGTTTCTCCAGAGGCTTTGTTATAGCAAAGAAATTGGTGCTCTCTCTTACTCCCTTTAATCAATGCTGCTTCTACACTAATGGATCCTGTGTGGGGAGGCTCAGCTTTGTACAGCTGTACCCACACAGGCAGATCCTGCCTCACACAGGAGCTCTGCAGTGCAGGAAACACAGAGCCTGGAATTCCATTCCTTTTTAAAAATCAACACACTGCAATTGATAATGCAACATCCAGGATATTTTAACTGACAAATTCAGTTGCAGTGTAGAGCAAACTGGCCAGTACTTGAAATACTCTTCACCAGAAAAGCCCATTAATTCTTGTGGGATCCAAGGTGTTCCAGGTGTGGTCTACCTGCTGGAGGGGATTTTATCATCTTGTGCTGTTTAGTGTTGTCACTCTCCCTGTTCACAGCAGAACCTGAGTTACTTTGAATTAGATATAACAGTAGTGTAGAAGCATAAACTCAGCAACTGTATTTACACGTATTGCACCTTCACAGGCTTCAGTTGTGATTGTGTTTCATTAGCTACCCCAAGAAAACAGGAGCCAAGACAAGTCTGGCTAGAAGGAAATGCAGAGCAAAGCTGATCTATATGTTCTTGCTTAGGTGATTTCTAATGGCTGTGTCAGATGCATCTATCTAAGGTAATTGCATATTCCATTTAAAGTATCTGTACAAAGAACGGCTCTAATCACTGGTTCTGCTGTTTTCTAGGCCTGGTTGGGAGAAAGATGCTTAATTCCACTCTGTACAGCAGAGGACTTCAAAGAGTATTAATTTTCATCAGTGGCTAGAGAAGGGATGTAGTATCTGCTTAGCAGTTGAGGAGATGCTGAAGTGCTTCAGTGCTAATTCATTGCCTGATCCCAATAGCCCTAAAAACCTACATGGATTTCCAAGGACATCTGATCCTAGGTGTGTTACCAAACAACAAAATGTAAGCCAGCTGTAGTATGGTTCAAAGGGATTGGAGATGGATACTGTGTGGAGGGGTTTTTTTAAGTTAGAATCATGATCAATAAAATGAAGCACAGAAAGGTTACTAGAGGTTCCCTCCAGTGCTTAAAACTGTGATGCTAAACCCTTCCTAATCTTTGAAAGTTTCTAACAGGGCACAAATGTTTCCTAGGAGCAGGCAGGTTTTTCCTACAGGCATTCAATCTGGTTAGAGTTTGTTGCTAATGCTTCCTAACGCTTTCAGCACTTCCACGTTTCAACTTGTCTGCAGATGACCCACAACAAAGTTCATCCTCTGCCCAACTTACTGAGTGACTTACTGACTGCTTCTTAAAAAGTTATAATCAGCAGCTTTTTTCTGAGAAGCGTTTCATGTTTCAAATAAATCAGTTCCTGAAACAAGCCCCCATATCTCTCAGGCATGCTCTCTTCATGTCAGCGAGGATCAGCTGCGGTTTGCAGGGCTTTGAACTCTTGCTTTGATAAAATTGCGTTCAGCATTTATCATTCTTCCGTCAGAGTCAAGTTTCTTTTTAATTTAGATTTTTTTAATATTACTCAAATGTTAAGATCCATCTAAATAGTGTCAATTACTCCATCTGTAGAACAAGAAAGAAAATTTTCCCATGTTTGCCTCATATTAATGTTATGAAGTTCATCTTGTTAATATTTGTAATAAATTTCAAACTTCGAGTCACTTTAGACATTTTCATCTAATGTCTTTGATGAGGAGATACAGGAATGCTGTTAAAAGTCTAGTTTTAGTCCTTTTTAGTGTCCACTGGACCCTTCTGTGTTTAGGGTAGAGGAAGAGGAATTCTAGAAGAGATTCAGAGCCCTTTGAGTTAGGTTCCTGCTTTGGCATCTCCCTGTGAGGATGGAGCCACCCTCTCCCTTGTCTGCCTCAGTACCTTCGTGTTCATGAGCATCTCCTGTCTCTTGTGCTTGCAGAGCACCTAAAGACTCAAATCTTCACTGAGGCATTTAGTATCATTTGGTATTAAATCATCTTTAACAGGTAGAAGCCATACCAGTTGTGATCTATTAAAACAAAGGGGGAAATATTTTCTTTTGTGTGCCAACAAAGGCGTATAGAATGCATGTATGAAATTGGAGGGCAGTGCAGAGGACCACAAGGTGCATCAGAGCAAACAGCATTCCCACCCATTTCTGTGCTCTGTTTTGGAGGTTCTCAGCACATGAAATTATGCTCTGAGTGAGCAGGTTCTGGGTTCAGTTGTTCCAAATGGGGCACTGCTCCAACACAGCCAGATAAAAAAAGTAATATAGTGTGGTGCTGCTGCCTTGGTACACTTAAATAAATCAGCCTGAATGCTTCTGTTACAGATGCCAGTTGCAATGTAAGAGTGCAATATTATTTATAAAGAACAGTCCTAATATGCCATGGCATGTTTTATATAGTCATTTTAATAGATGCTGTTATTGCTGCTACTGTGTTGTTTTGTGACAGTAACCCTCTCTGAAACGATCCAGGGTCAATTTTACATTTTGAGAAATAAACCCATTCCTTTTATTGCAGCTGACAGAGTGCTCTGTTCTAAGCTCCACTTAAACAGAACTCCTTTCACCCACCTGCAACAAATAGTGTCTCCTTCCATACATGAGTATTGATTTGGGCCACCAAAGCAGGATGCAGGTGCTTTATTTAGGTCACCAGTGCAGATTTATGTTGTTTTTTGAAAGACTCAGACTCTCCCGGAGTATATTTAATATTTTGTACCATTCACTACTAGAGCCTGTGCAATTTGCAGTGGCTCTTTCGTGCCAGAACACCTTATTACCAATGTGCAAATGCTGGACTCAAATGTTGGTAAAGCATAACCAAAAGCTCACCTAGTGGGTTCACTGCAGACCCAGCTGGACATCTGTTCCTGTCATGGGAAGGGGAATAGGCACAAAGGTGACACCAGCAGTGCTGCGGGAAATCCCACACCATACCTGCCCTGTGCTCTGGTCAGACCAGCTATTGATCCGTGTTCTTGAGATCTGTGAGCTCAAAGAGGTGAAAACTTCAAAAATTAATAACTTGCTTTGTGAGAACAGCCTTCCCTAAGTTTCTCACGACTGCGGTTGGAATTAGGTAGCCGTCACTTTGGGGGCTGGATTAGTGCAGCGTATCAGAAATGCCCCCTCAGTTTTCCTTTCTCTGTCACGACTCCAGTGCTGAATTGTCAAGTACTTTTTTTTTCTCCCCTCCCAGGGCTGCATGTGTTTAAAAAAATACTGAACGCCAATTAATTTGTCTAATTTACATGAAAAAGTGCAGAAGATGTCTTTTTTCCATAATTAACTATATTTTGCAATTCATTAAAATTCTGCAGCCCTCCACATAATGGAGCCCTATTCACTCCATAGGAGATAAGTGCTTAATTCCAAAAGGGGCAGACGGAGAAGGCAGAAAGGAAGTGGAGGAGGGCAAGATTAGCATTTTCTATATTAGTTATGCATATTCATGAGGGAAAATGAAGCCCTGCCAATTCATGTTGGCTTTAAGTTTATTTTGTGGGGGTATTCACAACACCTCAACAAATGGTTCGTGTGGATTTTTCCCTGTTTTAATTGAGCAGGAAGGCGGTGACAGGCTTTTCAGTGAGCCCAAAGTACAGGAGGCGTGCGAGGAGCAGACGGAGGCAGTGTGTCAGGGCACGGCCTGCTCCCCAGTGCTCTCTTTCCTGTGGTACCACCATCCAGAGGAACAGGGAGAGCAGGATGGGAGCCTGGAGCCTCCAAACAGACCCCAAATCCCTCAGAGTACTGCTGAATTATCTTTGCACAACAAATCAGTAGATTTGGAATCCATAATAGATGCCTGCATAGTTTTCTCACTTTTGGATTAGATCAGATCATCATGCAGCTTGTGGCTTTTTCATCAAACAAGAGCATCATCACTTTATCTCCCAGCCAAGTGCTGGGTGAGCCCTGACAGCTGGCCATGACAAAAGTTTGCCCAACATTTTGCTCTTCACCTCCATCTTGGCTCTGTCTCTCTCTCAGATTTCCCATTAAGGAGTTTTTCTTCTATAAATTAGCTCTGTTGTCAGATAAGCCTCCACAGTGCACATCAGCTGGTGGAAGTCCCCTTCTGAGTGGGGAGTTGCTTGTTAGCACTGAGTTGGCAGAATGCTTTTCCTTGCCCTGGCAGGCCTGTCCCAGGTGGTGCTGAGCATCTGTTCTGCTTTCCCAGTGTCTTCAGAGCAGTTTACAGGCAGAGCAAGATTAAATAATAAACTGAGGTATCTGCGGTACTTAATGAAACCAAAGTAGCTGTTTTCATGCTTTGCACAATTTGTGTCTACGTTGGAAAGTGGCAGTACAAAAGTCCTAGCAATAGAAGAGAAAATGGTTGTTTTAATGACAGGGTTGATGATATTAATTGGTGTTAGCTTAAAGCCACACTGCACACAATGCTATCTGACGTCTAATGCTGGAGTTCCAACACTGAACTGTGTCTCCGGAAATTGTCTTAATGACTCACTTTGCAATTTTCTAGAGAGTATTTAGTTAGCATTTCACATTTCAGAATATTTTACCCTGCAAATCATGGGGTTTTTTTTAATTCGACCCATATTTTGTTGTGCGTTTCTATCTCTGTGTTTGCATATGTGTAAGTATACCTGTGGAGGGGATGGCTGGAATAAGGAGGAGATGAAAGGAATAAGGAAAATTGGAGAGGGGAAATGAAATCCAGACAGCTTCGACCAGGTGTAAATGGCAAAGTATTTATATCCCTTCAGCTGGCTCTGGTGCAAGGGGAGTCTTGAAATCTGGCAGTGGAGAGGGAGTTCCTTTTGACCAAGTCACACCGTTTACTTTGGCTGCTCCATTAATTTCCCCTCACATCTGTTTTATTTCATCTGGAGATCAGGAGGAGAGCCAGTGCTATAGACACAACTTTGGGAGCCACTAATTTAATTGAGTTCCCATTTTATTTTTTTCCCCTGCATCTGAGGTTTCTGAGTGCCAGAACTTGAAGCAGTAACATAAAAGAGAAATTAAATTTGAAACAATTCTGCTTTTCCTAAAAGTTGAGGCTGACACCCTGAAATAAATGTAAAGCTGCTGACTTCCATCTACCCCACAACTTTGCAGGCACCATCACATGCAGTGTAAGAGAAGCACAGGTCTTTGTCACTACTACAAAATGCTGCAATTTAAAACATCCCTGGAGGCATCTGGGTTCAAAAGGATCAATACATAACTAGGAAGGAGCCTGATCTACAGAGTTATGATCTGGAAATGAGAAGTTTCCGAAGGAACAGTGAGGCACGGTGAGCACAGTAATTAGAAGCAGGAGGCTGGAGGCTGGAGGCTGGGTCTGGCTCCCAGCAGCAGCCAGGGCTGCAGGGCTGGCTCTGGAGGGGAGCAGTGTCACAGTCTGTCCCAGTGTGTCACTGCACAGCCCTGGGCAGCTCCTGCTGGGACAGAGTGTGATAAATGTGTCCCTGCTCCTGTTCCTGAGGTGAGAGCACACCTGGGGAGTGGGGCAATGCTCACGGGGCTCTGAGGGATCTCTGGCATGTGCTGGAGTTACCAGTTGGGTCCAGTACAGCCTGTCCCTGCTGCAGGTTTCTTTCCCTCACCTTTTTTCTTTTGGTTGGTTGGTTGGTTGGCTGGTTTGTTTTGTGATACACAACCCTTTGGAATGTAATTCCTAAATTGCAAATTTACAAAGATTGTGAGCAGTGGTAGTGTGGTCCTGGACGTCAGTGTTCTTGTTTAACTAGTGCTCACTCAGCTGGCTAATGAGTGGAGTTCCCTGTACACATTCTGAAAATCAAATTAGCTGCTCAGATTTGGTTGGAAGCACTGTGAGTGAGAAGGACAGAGTTTTGTATTTTCACAAAATTTAGGCTCAGTCTTACCACCACAGCTGTGCTTCAACAAGTTACCTGCTCTCAGGCTTTCAGGTGAGAAATAGCATCTCTTGTCTGATAGGGGCATTATGAGGGAAAAGCTCACAGGAATCCGTGAGAGATCCACACTCCAGCAGTGGAGCTGTGCCATTGCCTCAGAGAGGCTGTAATGCCACTCATGTTTTGAGCAGCTAAACTACAGGACACACTAACAGTAAAACACGGTTGCCTCTGCTTTGAGGAAGTTACATCTCCTCCTTTGAAAGCAAACCTACTCTTCTGCTGCATAAACCCAGTTACTCTTAGGAATAAAGGAGGATATGGGGGACAGGCAAAACCCAAACAATTCCTCCTGCTGCTCCAGTGCCTTCCTTGGCCCGTGGGTGGCAATGGAGAGCACCTAAAAGGTGACCCCCAATCTCTGCAGGACAACCAGGCAAAGCAGAGTGATAAGGAATGAAAGCCTCGTTAGCTTGATCATGAAATATTAAATGGGTATTGACTGGGAGTGCATCAGGATTAGTGAGCCAAGAGTTAAATACTGACTGTTGCAAAAGCAAGCTAATACTTGCTACAAGTGACCATTTGACCACTGTAACATTTGTTACATGTGTTGCTGCTTCCATTTTGAATATCTTTAGTTAAGTGTCCAAAGAGCACGTTAAGGGCAGAATTACATATATATTTTACATGTAAAAAGTAAGGACTTGATAATAAAAGAAAGAGTCGGGGCTGGAATGAACATGAGAAGAAATACTAGTGTGCAAAAAAAGATGTGAATGTGATGATAGTGAGCACAAAAAGAGAACCTTTTAACCATCTCTCTTAAGATGGAGAATCTTTTCGTTTCTGTGTGGGACAGAACAGTGCTCACACTAGATCTTAGAGATCTCAGATACATCCTTGGGGACACCCCTGCTGCTCCACTGAGTGTGACATGTGGAGGAATCCAGGGAGCATGAGGCAGAAGCCAGGATTTAATGAATGCCTGGTCAAGCACTGCTGGTTGTGTGCTGGATTGAGAAGATTGTGCCAGAACTTCCATAGCTTCAAGGAGCTGAAACAACCTCTCCTATATGGAGTGGATGTTGAGCTTATCCGTCTAGTAAATTAGAACATGATTAAGGAAATGATTGCACGTGTCTTTATTTAGTTTTCATTCCATTCCCAACTAGAATAATTGCATGTTCCCGAAAAACATTTTAAAACACTGTTTGAAAGAACAGGAATATTTTTATTTGTATTAGTTTTTCCAGGGATTTAATATTGCTAATGAGAGCTAGATGTGCCAAAGTTCCACATAAGAAGCTCATGTGCAGTTCTTATACGAATACTTAAAAATATTTACTTGCAGGAAAAGCAATTACTTCATTAGGTCCTATATCATATTACATAGCTCTCCCTGTCCTAGATGCTGAATTCAAGGGTTCTTGTTCTGTCAGATTTGTTTAATATCCTGGTGATTTATAATACCTATAATATAATATATTCTTATGATAGAATGGTTTGGGTTGAAAGGGACCTTAAAGATAATCTCATTCTTGATTTGGGGTTTTTTTGTTTGCTGTAGATTTTTGTTGTTCTGCTGTTTGTTGCAGTATGACTTATATATTCTGTTCAGGTTGGTGTCCTGGTCACATCTTTATCTGCCACAATTAACTCGTATTATTTTTAAGGAAAAAAGCCACAGTTCAGGTGTTACAATGTGGAAATCATGGGATTTTATCTAACAAAATGCAGTTGGGGCCAAGGATCTGCATCTATCGCTCTAGCTGCGCCTAGCATGCATCAATGTCACATGCCAGCATTTTGTTAAATTTAAACACTCTTACTGCATTTCCAAAAACGTACGATAACTTTTGTGCTGATAAATGTGGTTTATATGAGTGACTTTCCATTTAGCTCCCATCCCAAACGTGCCACTGCTGTACCTCTCGCAGCACAGCCATGCAGCGCTGCCGTAGGAAGGGAATGTCAGCACTTCCCTCCCAGCCTCCCTCGCCGAGCAGCTCAGAATTCAACTGTAAAATCTCATTCAAAGCAGAAGCTAAATGGACCAGGTGTTAACACAATTTGAGGGGGTTACTCCTCATCAGCTGTTCCATTTAAGCAGAGCAGCTTTTCACATGCAATACAATTTTCATTTCTGCAGATAGTGATAAAAACAAGAGCTGCTTCTTGTAAGGCTTGAAAATCCAGTGCAGGGGTGCCCTGAAGTCACCAGGCACTAATATTCATCTTTAGTCTGCCTTCACTGATCTAACCTTTGGGTGGGTTTCTTTCCAATGTCTGGCTTGTTTTGGGTGAACTTTTTGTGGTGATGTCGGGGCTACTCAATTCTGAGCAATGAGGAGAGCAAAAGGCAGTGTTTCACATGGTTTCTCCTATTACCTGACCCCATCTTCTCCCCCTACTTGTACCTGCCCTGTTCTTGTGTCTGTGAGACCTGAGGGGTTTGGGTTGTGCCTCCCAAAATGCTGTCCTGAGCAGCAGAGGGGTGTCAGCTGCATGGGAAGAGGCAGGTTCAGAAGGATTGCTGCTCCTAACCCTGCTCGGGATTAGGGAAGGTGCATTAAATTCATCCCAAAGAGAGGCAGCTCTGCCCCCTTGGGGTTCAGCACCCAAAGTCCAGAGGCATCCACTTGTCTTGAAGGACCTTAGGAAAATTTTGTTGTGGTAATTTTGAGTCTTTGCTCATTCTGCACACACAGTTCAAGTGATACGCGTTCCCCAGTGCTTTGCTGCGACAGCAAGTTTGTCTATAGCATCATTTTGTACACTTTCTAGGGCAGGAAACCTCATTTCCTTTATTTCTTGCAGCTTTGTGCATATTTATGGATAGACGGTTAATGATTCATAAAGATGAGCCACTTTGCTTCTTTTGAAAATATTATTACCTCTTTTGATAATGAAAATAACCAAATAAACTATATTTCATGTTGAAAGAAAGATAATTCCTTCCGCTGCTGTCCCTTTATCTCAGGTGTGCTCAGTAATTGCAACTGGGAAGAATTTGCCTTCGGAAGATTTCCCATAAATCTAATTAAAATAAGCTTGTATCTTTTTTTGAAGCAGTAATTCAACAGTGCAGATAGTATAAGCACCATATGTCAGATAGCATGAATCCTTTGGAAGTTTAAGATGGAAAAGAAAGCTGAGCAGCAGAAATGAAACCCCTTAATGTCTCTTGGAAAAGGCATCATCTTCCAGGACAGTGCAGTAAGTGGACAGTTTGCAGGATAATTGCAAATCAGTGTGGGAAGCTCTGAGATGTAGAAATGCTCCTCTCAGCACCATTGATCCAAGCTGACAGTGCTGGTTCTCAGCACAATTAAGTCGTAAACTTGAATGTAGTCTGCATGTTTGAACCTGCCTGCAGCTCTCCCCTGGCTGATGGCACCCAGGTGCAGAGCAGCTGAGCATTGGAAAATTCCCAACCACTTATCCCATTACCTCTGCTGTTCCACGTGGCCCTGAGCAGGGAGGTATTTTCCACAAGAAGTAAGAAAGCTTTCAGTCTTGCTTTAATACCATATTTTGCACTTAGTATTGAAGTCTGACGAATGAGTGCTGATTTAGAATTCCTTTCCACTTCCTGCCACAGCTTGCTCCATAAATCAGATGGATAGGACCTCAAATGGGATGAAGAGAAACAGGACTCAGGAGTCACATAATGATAGGCGATGGGGGAATAAGCGTCACTGAATCTAGTGCTCATTTTTAACATTTAGTTACATTCTAATGGAGTCTAGTGGAAATAAAAAATCAGATTAATATTCAGTCAGCAGCTATGAGAGATGTCTCTTTAACTATGTCATAGTTAAAATTTTACTGGCAAAATATGATCAGTGTAAAAGTTACTGACTAGCTAAAGTTTTCCAGCAGTTTAAGTAACGACAGACCATAATCAAGAGGATGCTGAATGATCTTAAATGAAGAGTGTGCTGGTTCTGCTTAAGAAATAATTTAGTAGCTCAGAGGCTTAGGGTTAGCTTCAAAAAATAGTCAGTGCTTTCAAGCCTAAATTTTACACTCTCTGATAGAGCAATCCTCTGGAAAATATCAAATGTAAAGAACTAATACGTTGCTGGATGCAGATGTTGTCCTTATGAACAAAACATGAAATTCAGCTAAACATTGAATGAATATCTTTGCTGGGGAATAGGTTGGCTTTAAGAGCTCTGAAAGAATTACCATTCTTTATTAAATTATTCCCTCAGGGGTTTTTTTATAAGCAGGATTCTAAAAATACCCTTTTATGATATGGGGAAGCCAGCAGGTTTGTAGAGGTACAGGGATAGATCCTCTCAGTGAAACAATATAGCCAAACTCATATCAGGAAAGGGGGAGTTGCACTGGGTCTCACTTCCAGATTAGCCTGTCACTTCAGAAAGAATGAAGCCCCACAGTGAGTGTGATGAAGAATCGGCTGCATTGCTGGGATGTTTGTGCTTTATCTGCCTCACTGAGAGACACCACAACCACCTTTCCCAGGATGGGGCTGGCACTAGAGACACTGCTGAAATAACAGCATCTTACTATTAAAATTTCTGTCTATTGGTTGATATGCAAGGGAGGAAATCAGCCATGTGTGTATGCAGAGGGTTAAAATTGTAAAAATATGCACAGAAGAAGCAGGGGTGAGAAATTCAACATCTTTGCATAACAGCCTTGAATGAAGGGAATATCCCTCCAGCTCTGGAATCCAGTGCTTTGGTTTTCTTGGATTGGGGCATTGGTTTCCTGAAGATAACATAGCATAACTAGTGCTCTGTGTAGGCAAAAACATCAGGATCAGTTCCTAAAATTAAATTCTCTTGCAACTGAAGGGATTAATTAATAATAAGGAAAGAGGAAAGCAATAAGAAAATGAAAGTAATAGCATACCAAAAATATTAAGTCTTCTCAAATGGTTGAGGACTGTTGCGTGGTAATTGGCAAAATTATGTACAGTATAATATATGTGTGCTTTCTTGTCCACCCTCTCTCTCTTTCATTCATCAAATTGTTCAGGCTTCAAATAAATAATTGAAATAGAAAAGCTAAGGCAGATCTGTAAAAAACTGAATGAGCCTTTCAGACTCATAAAAGCTGGAAGTGCTGGAATTTTTTTCCCTGAAAGGGCTAAACATTAAGATCATGAACAAATCATTTTGTCCAAGTAGTGTGAGCTTCAAACACACAGCTGCATGATCCAGGGAAGTGACATATCTTCAAAGAATAGAGCAGCCTGAGTGATGGAAATCAGCCTGCCAGCCTGCACACATTTACATGAGTGCTTACACTATCAGTCAGGCATTTCCTCCACGCCCGTGGTTTTATTTCATGTGAACTCTCACGGATTGCAAATGGACAGTTTGCCTTGCATTTTCCTGCCAGCTCCCAGCCGTGTGCGCTGTGAGCAGGACTTGGCCACGTGCAGGTGTTCTCCTGGTCTCAGTGTGTGCCAACACCTCTTAGTGGGGGCTCTCTGCAGGGTTGGCAGCACCAGAGCTGAAGCTGTGATGGTCAAAGCCTGTGAAGAGCTCTGTAGGAGGCACCTTGGCATGTTTGAGGCAGGGGGAGATATGAGCTGATGGCAGTGGGTGCTGCAGTGCTGTGCAGCCAGCTGGCCCTGCATCACAGCCCCCTGGAGCTCTGCCCTGCAGTGCCACTGGGAACAGGGGCCATGGGAGGACTCGGAAATGCAGCAGGATGGTGTGACAGCCACAGGTGCACATATTCACCTGTACGTTTCCAAGAGCTGTGTAATTCAAAACCTTGTTGGAGGTGTTGGACTCCAACCTGCAGTTCCCTCATGGTTTTCAGCTCTGCCCACCATGTCCAGCCCATCCTGGTCTTCAGTGTTCCACAGTGGGAAGGAATCCCTCAGGCAGAGCTGAATGCTGCGAGATCAGTAGGGTAGTGAAGAGCAAGAGACAGTGTGGCTACAGGCTCCTGAAGTGTTGCTGTCACCTGTCCCTCTGAGCCCCGTGAGCTCTCCCCCTATCCAGAGTCCCCTGGAACTGCCCCACCTCCTGCTCTGTCCCACAGTGCTCACCACCAGCTGCAGGACAGCTCTTCCTACTGCCACGATGAGTGAGCGAATTCCTTTGCCTGTTGCCATCAGGATTATGAACACACTTTGCCTGAAGGGACAAGGAAGAGTATCAGGTTTGTGCCACCGTCAGAAGCAGGATACCTATCTTAACCTGTAGGGCCATTTTTATGGCATACTGATCATTTTGATCCTGAGCCAGCTATCCAGCAATTCACTCTGGCTCTGAGGACTTGTAGTACATTATCATACACTTTGAAATTCATGCAGAGAAGATGTGATATTGCAAGTATAAATCAGAAGGTGACAATTCTCTTTTGGAAGGTCATGGTACGTGGGGCTGTGCTTTGTGTTCAGGAAGCCTCTAGCTTGAAAAGTTTGGTGTGTTTATTATTTTATGCAGAGCAGATGTTGTTTATCTCCTTTTTGTGTTTGACACCTCCAAGATTCAAAAGTTGTTGGTTTTTTTTAATTCTCTACCTGGGACAAAAACTTAGTCCTGCAAAGGTAGCCTTGCACTGCCAAACAGGGATGTGGGGGCTTGTCAGGGAGGTATTTTGCAGCTGGGCCTATGTAGTTCCACATTTCCTTGATCCAGCCCTTCCTCCTGCAGGAGTACAGAGGGCAGAGAGGTCCCTGTGAACCTTGATGTGAATGGCAGCAGAGTACAAGGGTCTGGGCTGTGACACTCAGGATGGACATGGCCAAAGTTGGCTGGTGTGTTCCTGGGCTTGTGGGAAGGAAGCAGAGAGGAGAGGAACCTTTGGGACATGGGGGAGAGATCCAGTGAAACTCTCTGCGTTGTGTGACATGGTAGTTGGAACAGAGAAGGAAAAAATGCCCTTATCTCTGGCTGAGGCACTCTTGACCTACACCAGTGCAGGAGGTGAGCTGCTGTCAGATGGCTGAGGGCAGAAGGCAAGGGTGTCCTGCAGCTCCCTGACTGCTGCATAGCGGGGGCAAGGATAAACTCCACCATGTGCAAAGATTAATGCTGCAATAAGAAAGCAAAAGCTTCTGTAGGTAATTCACACAAGCCATAATGTGTCTTTTGGTTTGTGCTACTGTCCCCTGAGAGCATTTTCTCCTTAACATCAGCTCTCTTGTTTTCTGATTAACTCTCTTACCTGTCCATGCTGTATGACTAGGGCACATTTTTAGACAAGTATATACAGTATGTTTCAGAATTGCTTAAAAGCTTAACTAAATCCTCCAAGTTCTGTGCACAGCCAGTGATGAAATAAGCTGCTTAATTGCACAAATAAATAAAGCAGAAGTTTGGTTTAAAGATTAAGAATGTAAATGATAGGAAATAGTAGATATGCCCATCTCTTTCTTTTCAGTGGGTTCTTGCATCCCCCTCAGCTGTCTGTGATGAACATGATATTTGCTCTTGTATGGCTCAAATGCCAAGTTTATGTCATCCATTTTAATCATTAGGCCTTGCCCAGTATCACTGCCCAGTGAGATCACTTTAAAGCATGTTAGTGAGGAATGAGAGTGGGAGTTGTTACCACATTTTGTTGGTTGGGTCTGCATTTCTCATAAGACTGTGGTGTCCACAACTGTAACAGTGAGGACGTGATCTGAGGATAATTTGGTCTTCACTCGTCTAAACCTGCCCTGATATCATTAGGGAACTTGGCCTTTGGTAAAGATAGCTGTCCTGCTTCAGGGTAGGAGTCTTTCTTGAGGATGAAAGCCTCAATTTTAGCAAAAATACTGACAGCAGAAAATTGTGGACAGAAGCCTGATGGCAGAGACACATCTGTAATGCTCCATCCTCCTAATGCTACTCACGCTTTGTGGAACAGTTTGCTGGAAATGAGGTGGAACTTGAACTGATGTATCGCTGTGGTGTTAACCAGCCTGACATTCCTGGCTGATTAAAGGGTTAGGAAAATCAGAGCAAGAGTTTTGAGCCATAATGGGAATGTGCTGCCCAAATGTTAACAAGAACCCCAGTAGGAACTTAGGGGGATTCCAGTATATGTAGACAGTAAGTTGTGCTCCTTTATGTTTTTATAGAGACATCATTTTGCATACAGAATGATCTTCTTCACATGCATGCCACTGTCTGTCGTATTAATTTATTCTGGAGAAGTTGGAACTAAGAAGGAAACCATGTCTGAATGTGTTGCTAGAAGACATCAGTTGCCTTTGATGGAAAGAACTGAGTTAAACATAGTGTGCTAAACTGTGAGAAACAAATGTGACGTCTCAGTAGAGGAGGGAATGGTTTCCATTAAGCTTGCTAAATCTGTCTTTCTCAGAATACCCAATATAACCTCATACACTCTTGATTTTAACAGGCTTTATTATACTGCACCTCAACTACATAAATATAAAGCTAAAATATCTAAAATATTTAGCAGATGTGGAGCAGTAGAGAGAGACCTCTATGGCATACGGTATGGGATTGGTCCAAATTAAATAGTGATCATGGACCATTAAATATTAAACGCTGTTCTGGAGGTAGATCATTATTCCTCACCTTACATTGGCAGTTCTGGCACTTAAACGAGAAATGAAAAAACTCTTGACTAATACGATCTGTGAAAATGAGTAGCCTGAGAATGGTTAGTTCTGATCTTGCAAGCTGCACTAACTTCCAAAGAGTTAAACGAGATTAAATCATGCTCCCAGTATCAGGTACACCACAATTTAGAAGGCACCATACAAAGAGAGTTGTAGTACAAAAAAAGTTAACAAAGGCAGCAACTCCAGATCAGCACCCCAAGTACTTCCACTCTTTCATAGCTGAATAAACGGACTTATAGTAGATGTGAGAAGCAAACTGCAGTGATGGAGGCTTTGCAGGCAGTGAGAGGAGGCAGAATAACGTATCTGTGTGAGATCAGGTAAAGGGGGGAGAAATAACCTCAGAGTGGTGTGAGAGGGAAATGGAGACATATGTTTGTGGGAACACAGCAGGGATGGGATGAATGTCTGAGGAGAAGCCCTAGGGTATATATCTAGGATATGTATTACTCATCAGGAGGGTGTGGGAGAAATAAAACAGGGAGATCTCATAAAAATTTTAGCAAAATATGGTTGTTTCAGTCAGTTTCCCCTTCCTTACAAACAGTAATGGGAGCGAACAGTGACTTAGTCTGCTCTTTACTGGCCATTTATTCTAAGTGTTAGATTACTGTGGAGGTAACATAGGTATGATTTATTATTAATATAAAATAAACATTTAAGAAAGTTTTCTGCTGCAATGGTAGTCCCACCCATGTTGTGACATAAATTCCCATTTTTGATAGAATACTAAGAAGAATCAGGGGGTATAATCAACTGTTGCTGCATATTTCCCTGTATCAAGACCATTTAAAGACATTTTAAGATGGGAACTTCTGAAACAGGCCACTAATGTAAAACATCCACTGTATTCAAAGAAAGAATATAGGAAACATATGGATGTAGCCCATAGTAACAGTTTATTTGGAGGTAATAAACTGCCTTTTTGTAGAAAGTATTAGAGTAGAGGATCTGTTGAAAGGAAACTCACGGGCTCTACGCTAATGAACAGAAGATAAACAAAACAAAATAGTAAAACACCAACTTACAATGTTTTATCAACCATCATCATAGCTGTTTTCATTCTTTTGTTAATATTCATTCTTTCATTTCCCATTCTTAAACATTTAAATATCAGTGGCTCTAATATCTGACAGAAGGCAAAACATTTCTTCATTACAAGACAAAGAATAGCTGATCAGCAAAGCACACACCGTGCTGAACACCTTCACAAATAGATCTGAGAGGCACAACAGATTGCAGCAATTAAAAAGTCTCTCAAGCCCTTCAAAACACAGATACCTCAGCTGTGTGCTTCACATTAATCCAAGCTCCTTGAAGATAAAATTTGACAAGAAGGTCCTTCATTATGGTTCCATATTGCCGTCTCTTTTAACAAAATCCATCTGAAGTGAGTAAGAATCAGGATGCCATGTATTTAAGTAATCACAACAAGACTTGCAATGTGTTATCATGGTGTAATTTACCTGAAGTGTAATGTGTCAAATGAAGGGGGGTTAGAGGAAACGTGATTTATAAAAATGGGCACAATTAAGCACCATTCCCCTTATTAAAATTGCACTTATTTGTCTGAAGTATACAGACATTGAAGTGGAGAGGTGGTGAGATCAGAAAAACCCAGCATAGAAAACAAAACAGAAAAAACCACCTACCATCTGTACAGCAATAAAAAAACAAAAAGCAGGAGGATATCCTTTTAATTATTATGATTAATCATGTTTATTACAGGTGGAATAAGGGACCAACTAAGAACAGCCCTCTGTGCTGGTAGTAAATTCAAAAGAATAAGCAGTCCCTGCAGAGCTTGCAAATACAGGAGCCCAGGTAAAGCTCTGGGGAAGGTGACAGAGAGCACAGCAGGGAGCTTTATGGTGGAGGTGGATCTTAACACAATTGCCACCATGGCTTTTTGCCCACTTTGCTACATAAAAAGGCTTGTAGCACCATTCTCTGTGTCCCTGTGAGTGCTGGTGACTGTGTCTCTGTGTTTAGCCCTGTGACAGTGTGGGGAGGGCTGAAGACTGAGGAGGGAAAATTTTTGAGAGATGACCTTCACTGAAATCAGTGAGCAGGCTTTGATTTGGTAGTCAGTCATTCAGGACATCAGAGTAATGGCAATGAATAGCACTGGCCTGCCCCATAACTTACACACCAGCCAGGGGAAAGAGAGAGAGAGAGAGAGGAATATTAGTGCTGCTGAGCCTTTCCAGCTGCCTCAGATTTCCCTGTGGCTGTGTTCCCCCGCAGTTGTAATCACAGCCCAGCACCGCCAGCCCTACCTGCCTGACAGTGAGAGGCATGGCCTCGGCTTTGAACTTAAACCTAAGATAGATTCCTTCTTTTTCATGCCTAATTTGGATCAGATGACCAAATACACAGCGGGGTTCTTGCTGTACTTCTTGTTATGTTTCAGCAGCTAAATATAGCTGTATTACCTCAGCAATACTTAAAAGACCCAGACCAAACAACTCCCCCAGACACAGGAGTGGTGCCGGGGTTCTTTGGGGGCTGCTGCTCCTTCCCAGTTGGGTTACAGCCAGCACTGCCAGTGCTCAGGGCTCAGCACAGCCGTGGCTGAGCTTCAGGGGAGGAGAGGAAGCCACAGTGCCACAAGGGTAAATTCTTCATAGTCTCTTTATGCCATCTCTGCCTTGTATTTCCTGCTTCATGGTTAGGAGATGCCCAAGGCAGAATCAAGGCTCTGTAATGTGATTGCTCAGGCATCGGATGAGAAGACAAGGGCACGGCAGTGTGCCTTTGTTGCTTAGATCATCCTTTGTCATCACAAATGCTCATTCCTCACTGAGCTGCGTGTGAACACACCAACCTTGTGGGGCTGTAGGTGCAGCAGGGAGGCTGTTGGGAGCTGGTGGAAGTGACAATACCCCAGCTCGTTCTTCACTGCAGCAGGAGTGCCATGTCGGGAAGGAACGCTGATGGGCTCAGCATTTGCTGTCAGCTCTAAAACCCGGGACCTCTCACCCTTAGCGTTTTGTTTTAAAGCAACAGCTTATCATGTGTGTGTTTACCTGGTGCTTGCTGCCAACTCAGGGTGCAGTTATGTGGGAACAAAGCAGGATGTTGGTACAGAACAGCACTTGATTTAATCATAGCTCAGCTCTCACTCAGAGGAGGCTGGAGGCAGCAGGGAGCCAGGGCTGGCAGGGCAGGCACCCCACATGAGATGCTTGACAAGCAGAGTATAAGCTTTCCTAGAGCCTTCTTACCTTGAATAACATACCTGGCCATGAGAATGTGTGAGCTTTTCCAGCCCACATTTCTCCTCTGGAGCACTGTATTGCTGCAGGCTCAGCTAGGAGTTTCCAGACAGTTCAGGATCTTGCTGGTGGTCAGTGGGGATATCACTGGGGTTGATTCCTCCTGTTTCCCCTGAGAATCCCCGCAGAAAGGAAGATTCCACTGACTGTTTATGACTCAGGTCATTTTGCTGGGTTTTCGCCAATTCCAAACTATCTCTTAACAATTAGAAGCCAGCTCCAGTCCAGAACTCTCTCTTTTCTTTAGCAGAGCTGACATCTTTTCTTTCCTACTTTGAACACTGCTTGAAATTTAAGTGAGGTCTGCAGAGCTGTACAAGAGTAGAATCTAATTTAGATCCATCAATGGAGAAAATAGGATGATTATTTTAATTAAATAATTAAATTTTTGGTGAAATAAAAAATGGAATGGAGAAACTTCAGAAATCTCAGCAGATGCATCAGTGAAAATTACTCTTTTTGATTAAGTGGGAATTAGTCACTTGTCAAGAAAACATTCTGAATTAGTAAGTATGAAATGTAAGTGTAAAACATCAGGACAAAAGATAGTTGCTTTGTATGTGCTCAAATGGCTTAAGTGAACCCTGCAGTAAAGTGCTAGTAGCACAAGTCTAGAGCCCTGTTCTGAACATTCCTGTTCTCTCCCTGGAAATATCAGTTCCTTTATATAGTGTGAATGAGAGATAAAGACAGACTTTCAAAGCCACTTTACATCTCTGGTAAATGTGGGCCAGTTCCCAGCTCTGAATTATAGGATATCCAGCACAGGAGAATATGGTTATCAATTTCCCCAGTGCACCATGAGAGAGCTTTTGATCTTTGTGATCAGATTATCTTGTTAGTGGCTCTCAAAAGGCAGCAGGAGCAGATGATATGCCATGTAGACCGATGCATTGACCTTTTTCCACTTACTGTGCCTTTTCTGAGCCTGAACAGAACTTAAACCTTTGAGGGGAAAAGCAAAGCTGCATCACACAAAGAACTCCTCACGCTCTCCAGAAATTTCACTGGTGTTTTGCCAAGGGCAGTTGGTTTTTTGCCCTTCTGTTGTATTTTCACCTGGTTTCATAAACAAACACGGCTGATATAATGTGCTCTGCTGTATCCCTGCCTCTCGGCCTTGCCACTCCCTCTGTATCTTTGTTACCCTTTAGCCAATTTTAATAAAATTTAACAGACCCTGACTTCTGTGAGGAGACTCACCAGTAGAAATACAGTGTTGTGAACTCAGTCTTTGTGATGGCACAGAACCTCCATGGCAGCCACCAATGAAAAGCCATAGGAAAAGCCAGAAGAAAAAGGCTGCAGTGACAGCTGCTGCCTGCAGAAGTGTATTTTCTTCCCTCTTCTTCCCTTTTTAAATAAAAATGATTTAGCAAAAGCATTCAATCATGTCCTCAGATGTTACCATGAAACCATGGGAGTACAACATCTGGAAAGAGAGTCTTTTCTTCTGTCAGACTTATGCAACATGAAATGCCTTTGTCTGTTCTCTTACAACACCATGCTTTCCCAAACAGAAAAAATCTGGGCTGGCCCTTCATGTGGAATAAACTGGAGCAGCTCCACAGAATTCAGTTTGCTGATTCACGGCAGCATAGACTCCAGTCCTTTATTTTCTCTTTCTTTTCCTTTATATGTGGCACTTCCTAAATAATGCAACATATTTATGATATTCAAGTTTTCAGGGAAGTGTGGTGGCCCTGAGACAGTGGGATTATTTTAATATGTGGGTTTGGATTGCAATGTCATTAAAGCTAGTTAGTTTATGTAATAAATAATTGGTGATTTAGCTCCCAACATTGGTACATGTTAAATGAATGACAAACATCTTTACCCATCTTCTCACCATATTTTCCATACTTTATTCCATGTTGTATTTTACTGCTTGGTTACTGTGATTTAGTGTGGGGGAGACTAAGCAGGTTCCTGCTCCTGTCATGTTTTAACAGGAAACGTCAGATCCACAGCCTGGGTCTGTTGAGCACTACCAAGTAACGAGAGACTTTGATTGTTCACAGGCCTTTCCAATGAAATGTCAAACTTTTCCTACTATGAAAATGATGTTCCCCAACATAGAGCTTGAAAACAGATAATTATCCAAGAACATGAAACAGAATTAACATGCACTGGAGCATGTCATGAACATTTCCCTCAGCAAATAACAAAGGTAATTGCTGTCAGAGTACAAAGCAAGGAGAAAGGTTGGCTCTGCTCCTTAGACGATTTAGATTGGCCACTGTTTACTCACTTAGCCCATAAAAACATGCAGCCTATCAGAAGGGTGCCATTCCAGGGCTGATGGAGTGTGACCAGCCTGCTGATTGCAGGGACTTCTCATTTCACACTTCCCAAGTCTGATCAGACAGAAGGTCCTTGGCTATTATTAGACATCTAAACCCTGATGAGTCAGAGCTCATTTGTAAACCACGTTAAGCCCCAGTAATAATTAATACATTTTTGGAGTCACATTTTGACTTCAGGCACAATTAAGAGGCTTCATTCTTAGCCTGGAAGAATGAATAGACATAATTTGCTAGGTGGACACAATTTTCCCATATAGGAATCAGAGAAGCAAGGAAAAAACCCACTCGTAATTGTTAATGGGGGTAGTTCTGGTTTGTGATTTTACAAATCAATTTTCTAATATTAGAAGCCAGTAGAGTGTAGAGATAGAGGATAGAAGTCTGGAAGAGACCTTCTGAAATACCACATGTAGCTCATTGACATCACAGGCAGCTCTCCTCATGGATTTATTCAGTTAGGTCTTGCAAATGCTTAAGAATTTTTGTCCCCACCTTCCTCATGGGAGGCTGCCCCCAAAACTCATCACTCTGATAGATAAAATGCTTATTTCCACCTTTTGTTTCTATGCTGCTTTTATTCTCAGAGATGCCTCTGCATTTAAGAGAAAGGTGAGGTACCTTTTACCAACACAAATCAGATTCTCCCAGTCATCTTTGTGCCATGGTCCCTTCAGGGAAGGCTCTTAGTATATACAAAAGTTTGTGTCTATACAAAACTTGGAATTTGAGCCATACTGTAATGAATGTCATGCACAGACAGCTGAAAGGGAAGCAAGAGCCCACTGAGAAGAGACAGACATACCTACTAATTCCTATAATTTACATTCTTCATCTGTAAACCAAACTTCTGGTTTATTTATGTTGTTCTCAGTACCTTGTGGGCATTCTCAGCAACTCTCTGCCTCTGCAGTTGTTTTATCAAACAAACCCTGTCCCAAATAGTGAACTATTTTGAAAAGCCAAAGGTCTTTTCTAAGCGACTCCTACCTATTCCTCACTAATAATAATGCTTATGTTACATTTTTATTACAATATCTTACAATTTTATTGCAAATGTTTACCTTTTTTTTAACCTTAACAAGATGCAGAGAGTCTTCAGTGTAACACAACAGATTTTTTAGCCATATGCTCTAGGTTTCAAACTACATGTGCTGCAACTTAAAAAGCCAATTATATTTTTGGGAAAGGCTACACTATGTTACCTGTCCAAAGGTGAAATTCATACCTGTGGCAGGGACTAACCCAACATCTGTGTCTGAGTTAGGCATATTAGATACCAGATCTGAAGGATCTTCCTTCATGCATCACATAATACCAAAAAGTTACAGCCCAACACCAAGACAAAACATCAAGGAGAGGTTTGTGCTGCTTCTTTGCCCCAGCTGACTTGCTGAATTTAAATCAGATTTTCTTTCTTCTCCTTAAACATCTTCTTTTAAAAAGTGCATTATTAACTAAAATAAGGTGGTTGTTTTATTTTTTCATTTGTGCTCACTTTATATCAGTCACAATTAATACCTTTTGGTTGACAGCTTACCCAAAGTGTTATCAGGAAGCTGTAGTTAATAGTGATAAGATTCTGTGGGTGCACACTCTTGTTGCTCCTTCTAGTGGAATCAGTAAATATGAGAACATATGTAGCTTGTGTCATTTCATTCAGTGAATACTGAGCTGCTGCTTGTGCTAGCACTCTTCTAGAAACATGCTCACCTTTTATAAGCAGTTGGAAAAGAGAAACCATAAACTACAAAAGTAGAAACATTAATTGTGCAGTAGAACAAAGTGAATCTCTAACAACCATATTTAGATTCCTGCTGAAACATTTTTATTCAAACCAGAAAGAAATACTTTCAGCTCCCCTGCTGTGGGGTGTGGAGCTGCAGTGGACTGTCCAGGAAATCAGAGACACAGCCAGAGTAGAGGAAGGATTCAGAGGGGAAATGAAAAGTAGTCAAAGATCAGTGGAAGTGTGGATTGCTAGGTATCCAGTGTGTCATCTGGCAATAAAAATATCGGGAAGAAGAAACAAGTCAATCTGCTAAACCAAAAGAGCAAAAAGGAATCACAGTAGAGACAGACTTAGGCAAATACAAAGCCTTAATGACAGAGGATTGGAAAGTGTATGTGGAGAAGCTAGGGCTAGAAAATTAGGAGGGAAACATATAGGGAAAATAAAGGAATGTTTGCAAGAAACTTCCTCTGAAACCATAAGAATCTAAAGCCATTGTAGGAATACAGATGCTGTTTCTGAAAGCAGTAATTTAGTGATTTGATGTGAATAAAAGCAGGTCATAACAAATAAAACCACCAATTCCAACAGCTTTTTGGCTTGAAAAAAATGGGTAAAGCCAGAAAACGAGTCCTGACCTTCCCAAAAGATGTACAGCTCACACTGAAGACACTCAGAAATGGTGGGAGGGTCGGTCAAATAGTTAACATACTTTGAACAAAAGAATTCTAGAATGAAGCAGAAGATGAAAAAACATGTAAAATACATTAGAAGCAGCTGTGTCATTTCCCCTGTCACATGCAGTGACCCCAGAGAAACTTTCTGTCACTGTGACCCTTCTGCTGCTGGATCTTGGAAGCCTATCCTGCTCAACCAGAAATTGGTGCAGTTTATCCCAAAAGTGGCTCCGTGGGGAGCTGCAGTGTCACAAACCAATACAGAGTGGATAGGGCTATTCTGAGAAACTTGATGGGAGAACAAATCGAAAGAAGCTGGGAAAAAAATTATTGAAAATGGAAAACAAACTTTGAAATTGTTATGTGTAGCTTGAGTGGTGATACACTGAGGTAGAGGGCAAAAGAAAGGTGTTAGTCCCCACTTTCTGAGACTTACACTTTGCATATTTTCATGTGCTTTTTGTATATATATTTATGTATGCTAGGAGCATTGGTACAGACAATAAATACAAATATCAATGTCTGTAAATGTGAGGTGCTTAGGCTGGAGAGAAAACCACAGAACAAAGGAATCCACCAGCGTTGGTCCAGTTCCCGAGCTGAAAAGGTCTAGTCTGGAGAGACATGAATAAAATTCTAAAGCCATTGTCAGCCCATAAGTGTGTCCCATAAATTATGTATAGCTGTTCAGTTAAATTACTGTAATGTGTACAGGTGACTTGTACAGCACGTTGTGTCATGCAAAGGTTACTGTAAGGATCTGAATAAACCCAGCAGAAGGAAGGCTGGGGGTGTTGGTTGCTGCAGGAGGTTGGATGTGTGTTCCCTTCAGCTAAAAAGGGGATTTAGGAGTTACCTCCTTGAGTTGTGCTACTTCCAAGAAACTAGAAGGGGACAATGCATCAGGCCTTTTTTGGATTTCTGTGAATTAGAGACAAAGGAAGAACAAACCAAAGAAAGTATCCGACAAAATTGAAGCTAAATAAGTTTATTTTCCTTACTTATGCTGTAATATATGAGTGCTAGATAACATGAAAAGAAGAAACAAAAGCAACTGCCAAATGCTTTTATAAAGGAGCTAAGAGCATATGTGGAGGAAAATTAACCATAAATGTTATCTCAGAGGAGAGGTCCCACTTGGAATAAGCGTATATATGGCAGTTATGTCTAAAATTTGTTATGTTGCTATTGTTTTGTGAAATGACAGAACATCTGCTCAGTCACAAGGCACCAGTAAAATGCAGCTTTATGCCTAAAGCAGTATGTCAGTTCCTAACAAAAAATGTATATAATAGGCCAGAAACAAAGGCACATTGTCTTTTCCAGTTGTAGTCATTTCTGACCTAATAATGGTTTAGAAAGGATTTTTTATTTTTATTTTTAAGTAAATGAATGGAAGGATTGAATCATTTATGACTCTTTTCAAGATTAGGCTTTTGTGCATTATTTGTGCATAAGCTCCAAAATGCTTTGTCTCTGCAAGTCATATTTATGTCACTAGAGCACTTTTGAAAAGGCAGCTACTTGTAAGTACCTTAAGAAAAGATCATGCTTAGCTTACAATTTCTAAATGTAGTGTATAATCAGCTGATTTTTGCTCCCACTGGAAGCACCAGTGATACGTGTGCTCACACAGTGAGTGGACACAAAAGTCACATTTCACCTCAAAGCTGTCTCTTCAGAGAGGAAAGGCAATCACAGTGCAATCTGTCATGTAGAAAACTAATTAGGAAATCCCCCAGGAACAATTATTGTATGGAATTTGTCTCTGAATATTTCAAGCACACAACTTTTAAGTGGCTTTATTCAAAAAGAATAATCTCTTATATTTTCATTGTTGTGTTCACTGACCTGAGAAGTCTGAAATGTGTAAAATATAATTTTAAAACCTATTTTCTGATTAAATGGGGCTATTATCCTACAGCTCGAAGTCATCCCCTCAGATACACATTCATATATGACCCCTCAGAAAACAGACTGATCAATGAAACAGATAGAAATTGGCACCTTTTTTACAATAGTTTTCATGGAGGGAAACGGTTATTATTTAATTAACGCGTGGAAGTATTCAGGTGGAACATTCCTTCATGAAAAACCATGAGAATGAATTTGTATTCTGCCACATGAGTGTTCAGTGAGCATTAGGGTTAGACTCATTGTGGGGAGCTCAGGGGTTGTGTGTCACAGACTCTTTGAAGCCTCTGAAGTCTGAAGGACTCTTTTATGTGACTGGGAATGCATGTGCTACATCATGAAGTATTAATAGGGGAGAAAGACAGGAGCCACTCTCATATGAATTCTTTCTTCTCCAGAAAACCTTATGTCAGCAGAACTTTTTTTTTTTAATGTCACTTAAGGTTGGGACCTCTGCTGGAATAAATAAAATCCATGCGGGAGAATCATCTGTGTCTGACTCAGAGCTGAATAGTAATATGTGATTTTTACCTTTCAGCTGAGTCAGATACAGATACTGAAACTTTCCCACAGAAGCAGTATATAGTTTCTCAGAAACCCTTCAGAGGTTTATGAACCTGATCCAAAGTTTATTGCAGTTGGGAAAAATCCTGATTTTAGTCAGTTTTCAGTTGGACTGTATAAATCTTATTGATCTATTTATATAACCTTTTCAAGAGGGAAAAATATATATTTTTCACATAAGGCAAAAACTTGAAGACTTATTTTTTAAGCTGTTAAGATTCCAGTATTCCCTGGAATCTTAGGCAGCAGATATCTTGTGCTTTGTGAAAGTCAATACACAAGCTCCAGAGCCCAGCCTGAAATTCATGGCAATTGTTTAACCAAGGCATCAATTCTCAGCACCAGAACAGGATACTCCTAGGCAGGAGCTGTTGTGCAGAATTGCCAGAGGTGGCTGGCCGGCATCATTTGTCAGCTGGCAGGGAAAGAGTCACCAAAATAAGGTGGTTTTGAGAGTGGCTCTCAAGCAATGACAGAAATGCCATGACTGACTCCAATCTCTGCTCTCCAATGGTGGATTTGGGTCAGGGACTGTGGTTTTCTCTGCAGCCATCTGTGGGGAAGCAGGAAGGTTAGTGCTCGGTGGCAGCAGCCTGGAGAGTTGCTGGGGGGTTTAACAGATCTGTGTCTGCCAGGCTGTCTCTGAAGGTGACCTGAACCTTCAGGTGACCTCCAGGTGCTCTGCTGGGGACCTCCCAGTCCCACAGCCGCAAAGTGCTGTAGGCATTCCCTGCCCACTCTCATCCTCTGCACCCAGAGAGTAAAAGTGATGGTTAATGTTTCTATTGTGATCTAAAGCTCCACCATCCCAGTCCATCCTGCTACAGTCTATGCTGGTTTTGTTTCTATTATTCTGTGAATGAAAGGAGTTTGGGACATGCTAGCATAAGCTTTGCTATTGCACTGAAACACTGATCTCACCAAAGTCCTGTGGCAGGAGCTGAAGGAGAGCTGTGCCTTCAGAGTCTGGAAAGGAGAAGGATGCTGGGTCAGAGTCACTGTGAAATGGGGACATTGCCTTCTCAGCAGAGATGCATGCTGTGTCTGGAGCTGCTCACCAAAGGGGCTGCACTATAAACAACTATTATTACAGATAAATAATTACTGATGCTCAAAGTCAGGCTCTGGTCCATTGCTCTAGGTGAGTGGTAGCCACAGGACATAAAAGCCCTGCTGTGCAGAGGCTGGGCAAGGGTATTCAAGGTGGAAAGAGTTAGTAGGTCACAACTGAGTCGATGTGAAGTGGCACTGGTGAACCTGGATATCAGGGCTCTGGGTAATTTGGTGATCCTCTGGTGGTAATTTGGTGGTAATTTGCTGCCAAACCAAGAAAGCTCAGCTTCCTCCTTGGAGGTGGTGCCCATTTGGTTCAGTTATTACTTGTTTTGAGCAGAGGTCAGGAATTGAGCCATAGGCAACGAATGAAATCAAATTTTTGAAAAGAGGGAGTGCCTTAACAAGCAGTAAACATTTCTGCTCTGACTGGCAAACACTCATTAAAAGCCTTTATTACATTTTGTGTCTGTTCTGTTTGCCACTCAGCCATTTCTTTTCATTCTGAAGAATTACAACTAAGAATGAATGAGTCTTTTCTAATATGGTCAGGACACAATAAATTTGTGAAAGAACTAAGTTATCTTTCTCCCTTGTAGGCAAAATTTTCCAATTGTTTAACAAAATGTTGTTTTGTATTGCCATGACATCAGTCTTTCTGGCTGTGAATAACAAGGCTCAACATTAAGCAACTTGTTTAGAAAAAACAGACATGTAGTAACAATTAGAGAGTGTTCAGTGTGCTTCCCCACTCGAGTCCATGCCCTCTCCTCCCACTTACTGATCATCCCACTGCACTGTGGAGTTATTTGTGTCTTCAGAAGGAGCAAACAGATCTTTGCATTGAAAGGGTTCAACATTTCCTGCATTCTGCCATGTAGAAGTTAGCATCTGTTGTTCCAAAGAACAGGATCTCTGCTCCAAGCATTTGTCAGCACCCAGAGTGGAGGATGGCAGCTCACAGCATCTGAAGAAGGAAACTGTGACCCAAAACCTCCCCCTACAGAGAAATTGCTGCATCCATCACCATCCTTGCAGCCCAGTTAATACAAATGGATTAGCCCTGTGCTCCAGTTCACCCACAGCTCCCAGAACACTTCAGTTTTAGTGTTTGAATCTTCAAAGTAGTTACATTTCAAAATACATTCTGTTCAGTACTGAGAATAATCAGTCCTCTGGGATGAAGCAGATCACAAAGCCTGAAATGGATCTGGAATGCTTTGGGAGGAAGATACTTGTGGTGAAGGGTAGATAGATCCCAAATCTGACAAAGGTACAGAGTCTTTGAGAGCTGTACAAAGTCTTTCCATTTGGTCAGTGCTCTGCTCCTCAGGTGTGGGGGGAAAGGTTCAGGCTTCTCCTGGATCATCCTTGCTTGATGAAATACTCACCTTAGGACACAATTTACTAGTCTAAGCCACTTCCCAGATAGGGCTGCTCCTGATGTGCCCTGCACAGGCTGGGTTTAGATTCACTCCCAAGAAAATGTGATTTTTCATCTTTTGGAACTACCAGTGAGCCGAAAAATCATTTATTCCCACAGTGCTAATAGTAGGCAGCTGTTCGTGGTGACAGCAGGAGAAAGAGTTATCTAAAGATCAAAAAGCTGAGTTTGGGGAGTAAATACATTGTTAGAGCAAGCATGACCTAGTATGATATATTTAGTTTTATTTTAGAAAAGGTTTTCTTATTCTATGCTCAGTCCTAGGAATATCTTTCAAGTTCAATCTAATGAACAACTTGCAGTTGTTACAAGCATCTTAAATGGCATCATCTTAGAAGTCATATCCAGGGGCAAGGTTTCCAAGGGACCAAACCCATCATGAAAAGTAGCAAAGACCCTCAACTGTAAAGTTTATTTTTGTCTTCAGCTGTAAATCACTCAAAACAAGTATTTGGACAGCTGGCAGATTGTACCATCATTAACAAGTGTTCTCCAAACTCTGGTTGGCGAAGGAGAAGCTGTAGGAGCAGCATTCCCCATGGTAGTACTGGTAGATGTGATGTTTTCAATTAAAAGTTTGATGAGAAGTGGTCCTGGACATCTGTGGTGGAGAACATTTGATTGCATAGTCTGTTATTCCAAAATATTTGAATGCCATTGGCAGAAACAGCCTCCAACTTGAGGAGCTGTTCTTGAAAGTGAATGAGGAAGCGTTTGTTGCTTTACAAAGCAGATGGTTGCCAGGGGTAGGAACTGTGTAAAAACTCTGACCATTGTTGGTTTGTCACTTCTTCCATTGCAGCTGGATGCTGAGAAGGCAAAACTGAAGCTGGAGAGATGGGCTTCCCGAGATGCTGGCAGTGGGGGAGGAAGAGGTGAGGAGATGGAGTCCAGCGGAGATTGTGATGATGAGGATGGCTGCCAAGGATCCGGTGACAGGATGCACACAGCAGGTAAATACACAGGCACTTACACAGCTTAGAAACTCATGTGTCACAATTAGGTGGACAGAGCTGAGACTTGCACTGCTTGAATTGCTGTCAAAATCCTACTAAATTCAAAGGATTTGAATCTTAATCTTTGAAGAGCTGCAGTAAAAATAGAGTGATACAGACAGTAACCCAATATAATTTAACACTTGGCGTGCAGATAAAAGACTTAAATGTGGAGTGAATAATGTCTGCAATGAAATCTGGATCTCAGAAATACTGAAGAGCCTTCCTAGATAATGTGGGCTCTTCAAATAAATAGAAAATTGATGACCTTATAAAGTATGCTAAGTGTTAACATAAACATTTATTTATTGCATAATGGTACTGAGGGATGATGCAGACTGAAAGGATATACTCTTGAAAAAAAATACTGTGGGGTTTTTCCATAGTGGTGAGCTGCTGGTTAAATGAAATTTCTTTATAGTCTCAGATATTGCATTCTGCAATATTTATTCATTAAATTACTTGGATAATATGTCATCAAGTGTAGAATCAGCATCAGAATCTAATTTAACTTTCACCAACAGACTGACAATATAATATGTATCTAAATCTTTTCAGGAAGTTAATAAGAAGATGTTTCTAAATACTTGCTATTATTGGTTTACCTTATCTGTTAGCTGTGATTCATTTTAGCTCACCAAAATGTAGCTGCACTAATTACCATAGTGTGCGTAAATACAATGTGGATTGGATGTGTAAATACATGAAATGCAGGTATGAGCATTGAAAACAAGGCTCATTGAAATGATTGGCACTCAGGTAGGTTTTAAACTGATGCTTGGTTCTGCTGAGAGGAGCAAATGCCTTTTCCTTGTCCATTTGCCACTGAGTGGAGAGGGGGAAGATGTATCCCTTACCTAGGTAAGATTTGCAAACATGCTGTTGCTAGCCTAGGGCCAAGACTTGAGTTGTCTCTATTGTGAATATCTGTTCAGGAGAACCAAACTTAAAGATGTACTTTGAAATGTGTGCAAAGTGTTAAAGGTAATTTGCAGTACCAGCTTATAAATACTTGAATTTTCGTTTGCCTCGATGGCCTGTATGATCAAGGTACCATCACATAGGAACACTGCTTTTAAAAATTGCTAAGTAATTACAACTAATGGATCAAGTAGAGGTTTTCACCATCTGCTCACCAATATTTTTGCGCAGAAGAACTTTGATACAATGTTATTTTAAAACTCTTTGCTTAACATTTTTATTGTTTATTGTATTTCATCCATAAGCAAAGAAAAGACTTTTAGATGTTTTAGACTCTGGGGATTTAGGAGGATAAATACTCTAATATGATTTCCTCTCTGTGTGTAGTAATAGAAACAAAAGCCAGGTGCTAGATACTCTACCATGAACAATCAAACTATTGACACACTATTTGGGGAGGATATGTATCTATGCTTGCATGGACAATGGCAGAGTTCAAAACTAAAAAATTGAATGCTTTCAAGACTTGACTTTCAGCTGGCTTAAATAATGGAAAGCTACTTAATGTCTCTTTTTCTCCTTTTTTGCAATCTATTTAATTAAAATATTTTATGCTGATATCATCCTGGATTTAAAATAATTATATTTGTATAACTGGCTGTTTCAGAATTTAGCAGGGTGTATATCAAATTAAAAAGGCAATTACAATAAATTTTAGAAAATGGTATTGATTCATCACAGAAGAATAAGTATTTCATTGTGTGACAATAGTAATGCTGCATCATAATTAGCTTTAAAATATCTTACTGTATACAAGCCACTAGCAGTAAATCTCTTTTCCATATCTGGATACAATTAAGAGATAAAATGCAGTAATCTCATTATAGAGCTGCTTTGCTTTAATAGAATGTTAAAGAAAAACAAACACCAGATTAGTTGAATTTCCCTTTGCTGCATGTCTGTGAGATGATGTTTGCAGTTGCACAGCCTGTGAACTTGTATTTCCTAAGCTTAAAACCCATCCAGTACATCTAACCATGGTTTTGTGGAACATGATAGCATTGCCTATTCCCTGCTTGCCTGGAAATTGAGTCGTGAATTGGTGCTAAAGCTAAATCCTAAATCAAGCCCTGGTTTGAATCTTGGTGGAGTCAGTGGGAATGTCCTTACAGGTGTGGATGAGAAATGAGTAAAATGCCACCAAGCTCTTCAGGGCACATTGGAGCACAGTCACACAGCAGAACGAAAGAATAAAAAAAGAATAAAAGCCTTTCCAAACACAGACTTTTTGGCAGAGCACTCATGCTTTTAACAAGAGGTCCATGAAAAACAGAGGAAAGTATTTCAATGTCAGCCTCTAAAATGTGGAATTGAGAATATAGTAAATATGTACTACATCTGTCATTTCTTCGAAACCTATATGAAAATTATGTTTACTGCTTTATGTGTTGAGAGCATTGCAAAAGACTGAAATTACTTTTAGCTTTTGAAAGCCTACTGAATGCTCATTTCATTCCACCTCTCAGGACAAAAAAAAGAAAAAAGAAACAACCTTTTCTTTACCAATAAATGGCCAAGAATTTCATCAATATATGGATTACCATTGTTAAAACATTTCTGTTCATAGCTACTTGTAAAGATCTCCCCAGACAGCTCCATTGCTGTCTCCCCACATTTCTTTTCTAAGCTGCTGACAGAGGGCTGGGCTCCTGGGTTTTAGATTTCAGCATGTCCTGAGTGGGTGAGCACAGAAGTGATTCTGTGTGTGTATATTCCAGCCAGGTCATGGTATATATCCTTTTCCCTGTTTTTTTAATTCCCTTTTGGTTAGAGATTGCTATCTCTGTAGTTCAGCTCATCCTGCAATGGATGGTACAATCCTGTCCTGTTTGCCACCTTCTAGCCTTTGAGAATCATGCCTGTATATCAGTTAATCATTTTGCTTTATGTCTGTAATTAAGGTACATGGCTGTCTGTTAGCTAGGGCTGGAGTTTTGTTTATCTTTGTTGCAAATAACTCTTTTCTTGACACATTCACTGTTCACTGAAAAGGTGAACACTTCTGTAATGATAATGGGCTTAATTATCTGCTCTGTATCATGTGTGTTTATCCAAATGATATTATATGAACAAGATAAATTCTCAGGAAACCAGCATTCTCTTTGGAAATTATGGATGGTAGAAGATGCTTTATAATGTCATATTCTCACAGGCCTTACCAATTACCCTGAGGATCTCCTCTTGGGGAAAGCTGTGGGAACAGCAGTTCCTCAAGCAGGCCCATGTGTTATTTGTTGGCAAGTACCAACTTTTTAACGACAACATCTGTGAATCATCTTTGAACAAAGCTTTGTGAGGAGAGATTTAAGAAGAGGAAAGCAAGCCATATAAATCCTGAGCGTGGATGGGGAAGTTGCTGTGTGGTTTGCCCTGCTGCAGTCCTGCAGGTTTCTAGGCAGAAGGGCAAAGCAGCAGCTCGGGCTGAGCCTTGCTGAGCCCAGCCTGCTCACTGAACCAGTGTCTCACATGGACCTGATCACAGCGTGAGTCCATGGCTGTGAGTCCTTCTTCTTCAGCCCTTTCATGAAGGTGGTGGTGGTGGTGAAGAGCAGGGATTGCTCAGTGCCCTGCAGGATTGAGCCACAGGAATGTTCGCTTAGGAGAGGGATGAGTGTCCTGCTGCTCGTGAAAAGACAACAGCAACAGCTTCATGCTATGTCCTGCCTCTGCTGTTCAGAGGAAAGGAGAATGTTTTGGCCTGTCAGGTGAAAAGTGGGAAGGAAGCTAATGGGAAGGAAGCTAGCGTGAGGAATTCCAATTCCCGTTCTGTATTGTGATGAGGCCCCACCCAAGCAATGACAACCAACATTAGTTGTCAGTTCAGAGAAATGATCAGGTGATTCGCCACTAAACAAAGGTGGGGGAAACATTTAGGCCACAGGTAGGGATTTGCCTTTATTTCAAGCCCGAAGGCAGCTGTGTGGAGCTCTGTGGAAGTTGTGGAGCATGGTCATGAAGGAGGTTGTGCTGCCAGCACTCCAGGTACAAGTCCATCCTCACACCTGTGTGCACAGGGGACTCAGCTATTCCTGTTTCACTGTGTGAGGCTGGATGTGTCACACAGCCAGTGTAAGACAGAAGTTAATCCACGTTTCTGTCTGGAGAAGCCTGATCCAACATGGTGCAAAGTGCCAGGGAGTGTAGCTCATGCTGGATTACAGCTGTCCTCTGGCTGGCAAGGCAGGCAAACAGCACAGGGTAAGGAAAATGCAGTATAGTCCATCCTTGGGCCCTCCTCCACTGAACAGAACAGACAACCCCAAATGTGGTGTACTTGAACTGCAGTCTTTGCACGAGATTCACCTCCCTGAGGTTAGAATCTATATATGGCTCAAAAGGCTCAGCTGTCAGTGTTAACCCCACTCCTGACATGCCTTGAAGCTTGAGATCATTGGGACATGGAAACGTGGGGCTTTCCTTTTGCACAGTGCCCTGCTCCACACAGAGATGGGCTTCTGCTTTGTCCCCATCCCAAAAGCAGTGGGTTTCCATGGAGAAACAAGGAGTGCCTGACCAGTGCTGACCCTCAGGCACAGCAAATGTTGTATAATACCCTAAATCGTGTCTGTCAGTGCAGGCATTCAATAAGCAAACACATCCTGGGACTTCCCAGCCAGACTTTGACCATGACTGTGGGTTAAATGTGTTTTATTACTGTGACTTTTGCCAAATGCTTACCTAATCCCAGTAACACTTTTCTTCTGTACTTCTTCCTAGTTCTTTCATGAAGCTTCCTCCCTTTAACATGACCTTTCAGATTTCAGATATCTCAGCTGAACATCCTGCCTGTTGTCACATTTCATTGCCTGGGTGGGAATCTGTAACAAATTCATTTAGAACATTCAGATGACATGACTCCAACCCCTGGCTTTCTTTTTGGCTGTGTAGACAATCCCCATCTTTCTGCTTATCTTTCAGAGTATCTGAAGGCTTTATCCTGGTTGTAGATTTCTTATTTAGGGCTCATGAGAAGGATGCATTTTTGCCCCAAAAAGCCTTTACAAGTGCAGACAAGTACATTATCATCTTTCTTATTGTCTTCTATCTGATCTGTATCTGCTCTCAACAGCAATGGAAAGTTAATGTGTTTCTCTGACTGCTTATGAATGTTTTCATTATCAGTTTTTTCCTTTTGAATATCAAGATTCTTTAATGCTTTATTATGTTATCATTCTCGCAGCTTGTCTGTCTTTTCTTGGCATCAATATTACTGTATGACCTGTCATTTTAATCATACTTCATTCCCATTCACTGTGTCACAGGATGCACTTACACTTGTATTTATCCAAATACACAGTTGTACAGCTGCTGATTTTGTAATTATTAGTACAAAACATCAATATTCTGAGATCATAATATCTGCTGGCAGTCAGCCATGCTCATCAACTTCTCATCGCCACACGTCCTCACAGATGATCCTGGCTCACAGAAATGCTGCATTTTCAGTGTCTTCTATCTTCCCACCTAGAGAAACCTCTCCATCACACCTCCTCCCCATCCTGCTGCCTTGCATAGCCATTTTTCTACATCCTTTGTTGCTCAAGACATTTGAACTCCAACTCTGTTTTTAGAGCCTATAAATTCCTAGATTGTCTTCAGTGCAAATGCCTCATTCTGTCCACAAAACAGCTCAGCAACAGGTTCAACCCTTATATAAATTAGATTTTTCAAGAAAATTCAACGTTATGCTTGCCATTTGGGGTGGTAGAGTGACATGTGCCTCTGTCAAGAGGAGCATAAGCAAACCCTGCCTTCAGCACATGTGGGGGAAAGTGAATGGGAGTTCCACAGCTGGAAAATTTCTGGCTTTGGATTTTGTTTTAGGGTACAGTTTAGGAAGGGACATGGGAGCAGAGAAAACAGGAGAAACCTAAATAATCAAGATGAAATGTACAGGTTTTTGATAACTTATTTGAACTTGGGAAGCTCCGGTCTGAGATGAGTTACTTTGAATGGTGTCCCACTGTTCCCTCCTGGGTACACTTTGCCGAGAGATTCTCTGGGTGACAGTGGCATTTCCTGCAGCCTCTGCTCTGTGAAAATGGGACCAGAGGGCAGCTGAGAGGGGCTTCTGAGGAGGGGATGGAAAAGAGGGGAGAGAAGAAGAGAAGGGGAAAAAACAGACAAAGAAAGAGGTTTCCTCACCTCTATCCCTGGTAAGTCTATTTTATAATCTGCCAATACAGGAGTAAGGTATTTTTTAAGGTATCATTTAGTGTTCTGCATTACACAGTATAATTTTAGCTGTAATGCACGGAACAATCTTAGAATCATTCCTCATCTTTCCTCAACCTCAGGATTTATGTTACAGTTTGAGGTGTAAAGGAATGGGTTTTCAGTTCCTTCAGATTCTCACTCCTAGACCTGAGGTGAGAGTTCCCACTAGCTCCAGGGCTCCTGCTTAGATCCATTCAAGACAGGAGTTTTTGCCAAGTTGTAGAAATTACTTTCTGCACAACCAGATAAAGACATCCCCTGTAGGAATTTCTCCTAATGCTAATCAGAGCAGTAGCTGGAGGAATAGCAGACCATGTGCCAGCTCTGTGCCTCTCTGAACAGCTTTGGTACTATCTCTGGTGCTTTCAAAGAGCTAAAATGGTAACTGGGGAAATGCAATTTTACCATTTCACCAGAGAAATGTAAATTACAGCACATTTTTGATCATTTTAGCACCATTTAGGCAAAATTAAAAGGTAAAGCATTTTAGTTGCTTAGGGTACACTAAGCCTTCCAATGCGTGTTCTGTAGCAGGAAATTAAACATTGGAGAGATCAAGATAAAGACATTTGGGGCTGAAGAGTTTGTAGGAGTTCTGTATGAGCAGTCATCAGAGACTGCACTGGAGATCACTGAAGGGTAATGCGCTTTTACCAACTTCCCATTAAAAATATTACCAGTAATCTCTGTCCCTTGAACACACTTACTACAGCAGAACAATTTTCACTGCCCTTGTCAGCAGTATTTTATCTAGTTACTTTCCACAGGAGCAGCTCCATGGGTTGACTAGACTATCCATATGTCTGAGATAGATTTTGAAAACAGCCCTAAACTGAAAACTCATTGATCTCATTTTACAATGAGTTCCCACTCACTAGCATTTCTCACAGGCATTAATAAAATGGACTTCTTTCAAACAGAAATGTCACAAAGCTGAATGGTCCCAAACAGGACCATAGTCAGACCACCAAGAGCATGAACAAAAAGAAGCAGCTTGGTGTTTGATGGCTAAAATATGAGAGCCATGTTTCCAAGAAAAACTGCATTACTAAACACATGAAGCAGAACATGTTGACTCAGGCTGTAAGTCTGCAGGTGGATGCTTGGACCCCACAGTCATGGTGCTTATTTCTGAGAAAGTAATTTGCAAGGAGCAGGGTTCGCACCCACAGTTCAGAGGGAGCTAAAGGGACAGTAAAACCAATCCTTCACATGGAGCTCTCATGAGCTGTGGGGTTTAGATGCTTCTGACAAGAAATTCACCTAAGATCTCTAATGTCTCGGTCATGCCACAGAGTGATAGGATAAATGTGAAGGCTAAGGCAATTTGCCCCCAAAATGCCATAAAGCCAAAATTATTTAAGAGGCATTAACAATGAAAGGTCCTTCAAATTGCTCTGAAATAGATAACTCTTATAACTTAATGGAAGCTCCCTTTAAAATATTAATGCCATTAGATTGTAAGTTATCAAAACAATCCTGCAGGCCCAAGCAAAATGTTCACCTGTGAGCTGTGTGGTCTTTGTGCCACAGAAGGGAAGAACACTTGCCTAGCTAGAGCCAAGGGGCAGGGACATTGCTTCCTGCTCCTTGTGCTGCACCAGGTGGCACCTCTGCCACCTTCCCTGCTCTGTGGAGCCCTCACTGCTCACTGGAGAGCAGGAGAGTGAGGAACTGAGCCCAGGGAACTGCTGTGCCATTCCCACCCCACACTGGTTTGGGGCATTTGCTGTGCTCCTTTGTTTTGGGAGTTTAGTCCTATCCAGAGCTCTAGCTGTGAGAAACCATGTTTGCACATGGGGATATCCCGGGAAAAAAATCCACATATTTCTCCATGGAAGGAGGATACTAAATCAAACCTTGGGCCCTGTTTCTTCCAAAGCTAAATTATTCCAGGTTAATTAAGGTAAGGTTTATGAATTCTTGCAACCTTAAAGGCTTTAAGAAGCCCTCTGTCACTTTTTATTGCACACAACAAGTCAAAGACAGGTAGTGCAGCTGTTTGGCAGGGAAATAGAGCTGAAAGTTACTGACAAATGAAAATACACTTTTTGTTTCTCCCTGCTGACATCTTCACTTGCTTTATGATTCATAAGGAAAGCCTAAGCAGTCGCTGTTCTTTTAGAGGAGGAAAAGAACTGCTCTGGTTTGTTTTCCCTCCCTCCCTCACTTGAACCAATGTTTTTTGGGGATATTTTGTCTTTGCTTTTGGGGAGAAGCTGCTTTGAGCACACCAGGTACACGTGAGGTTTTCTATTCCTTGATTGTCCATTTTAAGGTAAAATAATACTCCTTGAAAGAGTGCTGTTGTGCCTGAAGCCAACAGATACGTCATCAGAATGTCTCAGCTGAGACATTCTGGATCAAAACAATACCCTGAAAGAAAGCACAGTTTAGTTTTACAGTAACAGAGAGCACAGCAAAACTGCTCTGTGCCCTATACTCTATTTACTACCAAAAAACCCAGAACTTCAGGCTAAAGTATGTGACATATCAACAGGATCAAGAATTTATAGGGCTGGATCTGGCTGCCTCGAGAGCAAGGTACTTACAGTAACTTAAACCAGCTGATGATCTTGCATGTACATAAATACCTTCCCCAAAAAGTGTTCAAAGATTAAGCATGTTATTCCTCAGCAGGTGATTTTGCATCTGGTTTATGCTCGGTGTCTCCTGTCTGCTGGTTTTTAAGAGTGTTTATTTCTGTCCTTTGATCCTGAAAGCAGTCAAATAATATTTCCCTGAAGTTTCCAGGGTGAGCAGGACAGTTGACACCTTTCAGAGGCCTTTTAGGGTGTGTTAGGCTGCAGTATCATCCAGTAGCCCCAGACTCAGGAGCTGGATATAACTAGCAAAAGAGGGAACTTAGAAACCTTTTCGGGTTTTTGTGATGTGCTGAGTGTGGAGCCTGAATCTGTTCAAACAGGGGGAAGTCTCTAAATTATGGATTACTAAGGGTCATCATCATCGTTCTCAGAGATGGAAAAGTCAGCTGGATACAAAGTCCTGCAGCACTTCTTCTAACACTGTTGTTAGTCTGGTTTCCTCTATTTGCCTCCAGCAATTGCCCCTCATGTTTACTTGTATCAGAAGCTTTTATTTTTCCAAATTACATCCTATTCCTAGTTCAGGCTCCTAAATATCACAATCAGGAAATGTTTTCTTTCCTCGTCTTCCCGTCTTCTAGGATTTAGACAGATTGTCTATCGTTCTTCAGGCTGTCTTCTTTAATCAGTTTCTCAAGCCCCCTATTGTGTTTGTTCTTCTCTGAATGCCTAATAGTTTGTCAAGCCAAACTTGAATTATTTCTGAAATAAACTTCCATAAGGAACCAGCCAAACTTCGAATATGACAAAGGGGTGTTTTGAAATTAAGAGAATGTTTTTAGTTTGGGGTATTTTTTAATCTTGAGGTATCTTCTATCACATTAGTTCATCTTCTAAATAAACAATTCTATCAAGTTTGCAGATTAGTCTTCACTTCAGCAAGATTTAAGTCCATTTCCTACTTTAATGCTTTCTGAAATTGTGCACATTCTTGATCCAGGTGTGATTTGCACAAACAAACCTACCTTGCACCTGCCTGGGGAGCTGCATTGCCCAAAAAGGGTGTGACACATTGGTCTGGTGCCCTTTAGCAGAAATGTAATCAGCATTTTGGAAGAGGTGAAAGCAATAACTGTATATTCCAGGGAGCAAACATCTACTTTTGAATACGCAGATAGTACAATTTCTGTCACTTTGCAGATCATAAACTCTCATCTGAGGTCCAGATGAGGCAGGAATGTTAAACAGTGATGACGCAGGTAGCACGTCAGGGTAACAACTACTCCTTCAAACTTGATTGAATTTAGTTGTAAAAATCATTGAACATTCTCACAGTCACAGCTTTAGCCCATTTAGCATGGGACTGCTGCCCAGAGTTAGCAGTTAATTCACAGAGATAAGCAGGACTGGGTCAGTGTGGAGTGAAAACCCCGTGGAATCACTGGAAAATGGGGACACTGAAATCAAGCTGATCAAACTCTTACTTGCATGGAGAACCTTAGAAATTCTCAGCTTTCAAAACTATTTGCCATTCATCTCAAATTAAAGAGATTAAAGAGAATTTGCTATTGCAGTGTTGCAACTGCCTAGTAATAAATCATCATCTGATATTTATAGCCCAGAATTAAGACTGGTGACTCAGACACGCTACTGACCATTTAGTAGTGAAGTCCTAATAATCCAATCCGGAGCAGCAGGGAAAGGAATAGCTTTCTGATGTGAAGTCAGACAAGTAATTTCCTATTTAAAATTTGATTAGATGAAATCTTTTGAACATGTGCTTGTAAAGCAACAGCCTGTTTAAATATGTATGGAGCTGCAGCACACGCAGGACGCTGCTACAACGACAGGCAGCACAAAGAACATTTGCAGTAAGCTGAACGTGGAGGGGCAAGCACAGCGCCCTGGGCTAAACTCCATCAGGATAAATCTCTTACACAATAGAAAAACAGTAGAGCTGATGGGGGAAAAGCAGTTTTCTTCCTATTAAAAAACCCACAGATTTCTTTCTGTATCGAAAAGGTATCATTTTCCAAAATGGAAGCATTTGTTGTGTGTAGGCAGTTGGAAGAACATTAATTTGAGGGGATATTTTTGTGGGCTTTGAACACAAAAGGTAAAATACAGATTTAAGCTGGAATACTTTGCCCCCTGCAAATAATGTATGGTTTTTACAATAATAATGTATAGTAAGCTTGGTATTTTTAGCCAGAAAGCTCTTGATTTAAAGGCCTTCTATTTTAAAATTCACAAGAAAGAGTAAAGGCCAGGAAAAAAAGTGGATGGGGGAGTTTGGCCTAATTCTGACCCAGCAGTCATTACTGGGGATTTTGCTTTTGACTTAAGGAGACAAAAGTTTGAGCCAACAAACAAAGGGTTGGATTCTGCTAAAAGTACTAAGGTACTAAACACCTGTGGTTACAGGGTTGCTCCTGGCCAAGGTGGGAACCGTAAGGCTGCTGCAAAGGCACTGCCCAGGGGGATCTGCAGCAATGAGCTTGGTCTGTACCAAAGCACAGAAATTACATTTGTCCAGGTTAAACAACAGTAACACTGTTTTCATATCCTGATTTATATAATTTACAGAGGTCATGGCTGCACTTCAAAATCAGCTATTGATAGTAAAGTATCCTCTCAAAACTGGAATGCAGTCCCAAAACTGGGATACAGCTCCATTGCAAGCTCAAGCAGAGAATCCCATTACAATAGTTTAGTACAATTGCATCCAAGCTGGAACATTTTATCACTCATCATAAAAAGTACTTGCAGAATAGTACTGGGAATTGAAATATTCACATTATATTCACACATTATAAAAAACTATTATTTTTGAAAGTGACCAACTACTCATGTTCACTGGAAGTTTTTTTTTTCTTCCTCTCTTCGTGGAGTTCTTTTTTTTATTGAACTCATGGGACCTTCTTTCCTTTTATTGAGTCTGCGGTGTGAGAAACATCCATGTGTTCCAGGGAGTCTGGTCAATACCTGCTGCACTTGTGTTCATTCCATGGACCTTAGATGGGGGATTTTTCTTGGAAGTTCTTTATCTTGGAAGCTTTATCCCTGCCTGCCTCCACAGTTTCAGTGGCTGCACATGGAAGAACTCCCTCCTCTCTCTCTCCAACCCACAGACACTGGGGTTTGTTGTTCCCTGTGGCCTCCTGATCCCATGGGGTGGGGAATGCTTTCCTGGAGCAGTGTTTCCAGAGCTTTCCTGGAGCAGTGTTTCCTGCTCAGCTCCCTTGGTGCTGAGAGGGAATTCCTGCACTGCTGAGCAGTACATGAGATTCCTCTGAAAGCAGCATCCCCGTGTGGTTCCCTCCTGTTCCCAGGGATTCTGCTGGATGTGCAGCCCTGCACACTTGAGTGGGAAGGTAGTGGCTGTCTCCAGGCTGCTTGAAGCCTTGGCATGAACTCCACATGGATATCATGACCTGAAAAGAGCTTTATCAGAAAACCCCCCACTTTAATCATGTTCCAGAGTCCTATGACATGTTAACAGGTCCTTGACAGCTTGTCAGTAAGTGAAAAAGATTCATGACGCTAATGGGGACACAGCAGCAGTTCGGTTTCATCCCCAAATGCAGCACTGGGAAATGCCCAGTGGGACCCTCCCCATTAATCCAAGAAAGGCTCCAAGTAATCAGTGGCCATCCATGGGACTATAAACCCCCAATCCTTTTGAGTTCAGCAGCAGCCTGAGCACTGTCAGCTCAACTTCTGCTTTCCAATCACTTTGTGTCCTCTTTGTCGAGCATATTTGCATAATCTGTGTCACAACAAAATGTGGAAGTGTGTTGTATCAAAGAAGATTTGAAATTAATTTTTTAAACGGCAGATAAATCATAAACTTATTTTTGCAAACTATATGAAAATGCATTGCAAACTGTAAATGAGTCAATTCAAAGGAGCAAATACACAACCACAGAAAATACTTTTGTATCTGTATAAATACACAGAAACCCTATCAATCTACAGAATAGATCAAAAGCAAGCTTTGTAAGAAATAAGCAAATTAAAAATTCCTAGAGTGCCAGTTTTCTTCCACAGATTATGCAAACATTATGTGTGCTTCAAGTAAAGTTGCATTTTATTAAAAATGTAACTTGTGATAAAATAGATGTAACACTTGAGTAGCAATTTAGAATTTATATTATTCTCACTTTATAAAATAATATTGAAAAAGTGAATTGGGCTAACACAAGTATTCATTATGCATGAAATCTCTATTTAGTCTATAAAGTGCAGAGCAGAGAGATAGTGGCCATTTTCTGGTGCTGTGATTACTGTGTCACCATTTGTGAAGCATTTGTGTAAAGTACAATGCTTCTGACTAACCACGGGCAAACTGTCTGCCTCTTGTTAAAAACCAAATAATTGTTTTCAAATCCTGTATATTCTGCTGATACTGGAGTGCAATGTAATCCATCACCACTTATATTTTATATAATCAAACACAATCCCTTTCTTCTGTGTGCATTCTTTTTAGATGGACTTACGCCTTATATCCACACTACCTTAATAAGATCATTTTTTTAAAGCAGGAGACTATTATAAAATAGAGATTCTTCTTTATTTGTTCCCTCATGTTGCAAAGAAGGCTTGAACACTGGCACAGGTGTGTATTTGCTTAAGAGCTCTTTCTCTGGTTTTGCAGATAGTGCCTTGGTTTTGGTGCAGATAATTTTTCTGTGTTTGCTGTGTTCTCCTGAAAGAGCCTTAAGGTTAAGTCTTTGCAATGATCCCCTTTCCACAGTGGTCACAGCTGCTAGGTAAATGCCAGCAAGTTTAGAAGGTAAATAGCCCAAAATCCTCCCCTGCTGAGCATTCAGATCCTGTGCTCTTCTCGCATCACCCACACGTCACACATCTCATTGATTGCTGGGATTTGGGGTGTGGTCAGAAATTACCTTCCAAGCCAGAAGGTTCCCAAGCCAGTCTGCCCTTTGGGGAGAGCTGGGTGGCCGTGGCAGAGCAGGTGCTCTCTGCCTGCCTGGCCTCCCTACCTGGCACCTGCAGGATGAGCAGCTGCATAATCTGCTTTCTCCTGGGGTCTCATGCAAATCATAAATGTGTTCTAGGCAGACTGCATTAACGCTGCTCTCTTAGAACGAAAGGCTTTTGTTCTTGGAAAGTGTTAAGATGTTACGAGCTTAAGGAGATTTGTCCTGAAAGGAATTTTGAGAAAATTGCCCAGCATTAATGCTTTAAAATGCCCATCATCAAAAGCATGACGGCTAAACTCCCAGGCAGTAGGTGGTAATGTAATAATTGATGCATCCCTGGGAAGCTCTCACCTTTTTCTTGAAAATGCTGCATTAATACTTCTTTTTAAATTCTTCATTGGGCTAAGGTAGTGCACATGTTTAGTCTGTGCTAAGGAAAACTAGTTGTTACAGGCTGTAGATAAATTTATTTTGATGGTTGCATCATTGTAAGTGAATACTTTTTAGGAAAAATACACAAACATGATGAAATTAAATGACTGCAAATTAATAACACAGTGCACCAATTGGCTTATTTTTAATATATTTGTTAGAACTGGACGGTTGAATACTGTAGCTGATCAAAAGTACTATTTCAAAATGAACAACAGGAAGCATTTTCCAGAAGTCCAAATTGTGCCTGTAAATTGACAAATCTTCTACATGAGAATTGGTCAGATACTTTTAATTTTATTTAGCTGCTAAAGCACCTGTCTGTACAGTAAACCGGCTCCATGGTTGCACTCATTTTTTTTTCCAGTTCAGTCTAATAGCTTGTCAAATAATGTTGGGAGTAAATCTCAGGAAGTGGTGAGATGCATGTGGTTAAGGCTTTCTTGGGGGCTCCACTTGAGACAGTTTCTTGAGGAAGAAAACTAATTGGATCTGTTGGCTGGAACCAGATGTGTGAGCATGTGTGGATTAGTGGCAGTGTGAACAGTTATCTTTTGGATATTGGCTGAAACAACCAAGATTTAAGATTAGGTTGTATGTAAATTTCCGTTTGATTAAATAAATCACCTTCAAGCTGAGTATAACGAGAGTTTCAGATTAGTTCTGTGGGGTAGCTGGAGGTACTAAACCCCATTTTTTAGGTCCCAGGCTAGTTCTAATTCCATGTGGAACACTCCCCAAGCAGTTGGACAAAGGGGCTTTATTCTCTCCAGCTCCAGAGAAATGGGGAGCCCCTAACCCTGAGATCCTTCCAAAATAACATTCTCCTTCTGCTGTCAACTGGTAATAATCCCATGGAGAGCTCCCACAGTTGTTGTTTCTCATGTCTCATGGAAATTGCTGAGAAATACCAATAATTAGGAAAAAATTATGCTAAGTTCTCTTTTTCAAAGAATCTTCCTTGAATCTTCCCCTTTACTGCAGTCAGTCAAAACATTCCAGACTGTTAAAATGCCAATATGTTAATACAGCTCCACAGGATCTGTCATCTTAGTTAACATCACCTAAGTACCTGCCTTTAGTGTTTCCATCTTTTGAATATGTATTAAAAATATCAGACAAGTTTTCAATGCAGTGGTATATTAGCAAAAAAAAAATTAATTGCTGTATGTAATGAAGAATGTACATTGGTATTATGTGCTCTATTAAAATAAAATTACCTTCAACTTTAAATAATATTTATTTTAAAATTTAAAGCAGGTCATCTTTGAAGATGAGCAGGCATGGCCCCTTGCCAAAAGAACAATCAGATTTTCTGCTGCAGAATATATAGAAAATCATAACAAACTTAATTACCTGTACCACTGCTAAAGGCCCTTCATATCTTAGCACTCTTGAGATTTAGCAGATTGTATCACATCTTCCTGATTAGCAATTATGACTGAGAAATGAAACATTCTGACTTACTGAAATTTAAAAAAAAAGGTTCCGTTTTAAAAAAGACAATCTGAACTAAAGTATAACGGCTTAAAAGAAGTGTTGAAATGTCAGTGTATTTTCTCAAACTACCTTAATTGTGCCATGTGAATAAATACCAGTATAGTTTCCATTTTCTCAGATCTCATCTCTTCTGACCTCTTTAGAGGTCAGTATCTTAGCCTGAGGGTTTGGGGGTTTTTAATTATTATTATTTCTTTTTAGATTTTTGTTACAGAAATCTCAGTACAATGATCCATTATCACAATTTCTAGATAGCAAGAATCCATGTAGTATTCAAAATCTCTTCTTTTTATCTGAAATTAGTGGGCACTTTTGTCAAATGAATATGTCTGAAGATCTCAGAAGTCTCAAATGTGAATTTTTCTGATGGATATTAGAGGAATACCAGGTGCTGGACAGGTTACCTTGGTAGGAAGACTCTCCTGGTTGAGCCAAGGGAAGAAGCCAGGGCAGCATTTGTTATAGAATGCAGAGGTGTGAGGAGCAGCTGAACATTTCAAAGGGGAAGGCTCTTTTTGTGTCTGAGTTGTGAACCCATATTTTGCTTTCTGTTCTTTATTAACATTCCCTTGGTACTGCCTATGGGGTAAAAAGTTAAATACTAATTTTCTGGCACTATCTCAGAAGCTGTCAATGCCTTTGGATTCAGATATTGGCATTTTTAATAGGCAGAAAAATGGGATAGCACTGTGGGATGGGGATAAAATCCCCAGAGTCCCTTTGCCACTGACACAGCTCTGGAGGTTCACAGAACCAGCTGTCCCTGCTCCTTTTCCAGCCCCTCTGGCATCCCTCTCCAAGCTCCTGGTTTCTCCTGGCTCAGCTCTGCTGATAGCATGTGTTGCCTTTTCTCCAGCTCCAGGCTCCAGTGCTCCATGGCTTGGCTGATGCCTGCCTGCCTTAACCATTCTTTCCTGGAAGTGCTGCAGCCTGCTCACACCCATTTGAGCACGGTAACTCCATTTCAGCCTCATTCTCTGCTAATCCTCTGCAAGCCTTCAGTGTCCATCAGAAATGTCTTTCCAACATCCTCCAGACACCATGCTGTCTATCCAGGCTTGAGAGATTCCAGTTTCTACAGCCTGGCAGCCTGGAATCCACAAAGGAAATCCCTCACCCGGCTCCTCCAGCTGCTGCCGAACTTGCCAAGGCCAAACCTGGAGCATGGACAGAAGCAGCTGATCAGGGCAGGAGCCCTGACCTCCTCTGGACTTTGGCTTGCTAACAGGAGCAGTACCCAGGGGCATTCCCTTCGTGTGATAGAGATTCTGGATGAGAGGAGGAATGACATCTCAGTAGTGTGGAGACAGCACATGGTGCTGATCTTACCATTGTGCAGTGCCTGGGAGTGGCTGGTGGGGAGAGCAAGGGAAGTGCTGGGTGTTTGCCTTCCAGAGGCTCTAACCCATGAAAAAGCTACAAAAAATACTTACATCTCTCTCCTTTACACTTAGGGTTATTCATGTGCTTAATTTCAGCTGACTTGTTGGCTATAGAGACAATAAGAACAAGCTTTGTTCCTTCTGAGCTCTCTCTTGCACCACACCAGGTTTCCATAGGGTTTCCTTCCGTTGCAGTGAGGATCACAAGGGATTTTCCTGGCTGCCTGCCTGTGTAGCTCCCTGCTCTGAGGAGCTGTTGTGTGCCAGGGGCTGCTTCTCCTGCCACTTACTCTTATCTGAAGTGAGAGGTGATGAACAGGGAGAAAGGGGCTTTTTTAATTGACTGATAACTCTAAGGCAAGTTCTCCATTCAGTCTGCTCACCAGGGTGGTGTGGTATCTGGTGATGTCACATCAGAAGTCAGATTATCCCTCCAAATCCCCTTCTTTTCTAATCAGATGGCATTCTGAGGAGAGCCTCTCACTAAGCCGCAGCTCTGGCCCCACTGTGGCTGTGTCAGGCCTCGCTGGGTGCACATGTGTGTCACACACGTGTGCATGAACCACCCCAGCCATTGGAGTGTTTGCATCATATGGGACCCCAGTTAATATCCCCTTTTGCTTGTCTTCAGCATGTGTTTGTCAGCTGAGCCAGTGTCTGTTTGCTTTCCCAGCTGTATGTTACAGGCTCAGATTACCCCTGACTTTAAAAATCAACACTTGTTTAATTAAAAGTAATTTCCAAACTGTCACTGGAGTGCCAGATGCAACAACTGGAATCACCCTGCCCCTTATTTATTTTCTTCTCTCCCCCTCTAAAATACCCAACACCAGTCAAAAAGAAAATTAGCAATGTTAAGCCTATTAAAAGAAAAAAAATAGCCAGAGAACCAGTAGCATTTCCAGGTATGTCAGCCTCATAGAATGAGCTGCAGTATATCAACCCACCTTAAAGAACTGAACCCAGAAGTCATCCCTGCTTCATTTGCCGTCGTATTCATAAGTGTCATATTTATTGCTCTGTATTATTTGAAGTTGTATTTTTAACGTTGAGGAAATGATCATAAAATGTATTGCAATACTTAAGCATCACTATGAAAGTGAAAAATGGATTTTTCCATAAAAATATACTCTTGTGGAATTATGGCCCTAGTGAAAATGTACTCTCTTTCAGCCTGCTCTAAGGTGTGCTTCTTGGATAGTGTGCTAATATTCTACCTAGATGTATTGTCTGCAGGCACTGGACACAATCCTCTGGGTGTGCAGAAATTAGATAAGGAATAATTCTTTTGTATAATAGCATCCCTTGTGTAGTCTCCTGTGCAATACAGTAAAATTAATTCAGGTTCTCTCCATAGAGCTTATCTGCTGTCCCAGCATTAGAGTGTTCTCCTGCATTTTACCTGAGCAACAACTATTTCCTTACTTCACTCTGTTAGAAAGTCCAGCATGGATGATTTACAGAGCAGCTCTGATCCTAGAGTCAGCCTAAGTATCATCCTAAGTATTTTTTGCAACACATGGCTCCTGGGTTAAGTTGAAGAGTTAAAAACCAATGTGTCCCAAAGCAGGGTAATGTGTGCCTTGTGTGATGGAGGATGCTCATCCTGCCTGTGTCAGGGCACATCCTGGGGCACTGCTCACAAGCTTGGACCCCTATCCTTAGGAGAGCTCCTGTGTGTAACCTGGGTTATTTCCAGTGCTGCTGACCTGTAATTCAAGTATCCCATTACTCATGAGACTGTGTCTGTATTTCTTGAAATATAAGTTACCATTTAGCCTTTTCTTTGGGGGATTTATGATTGCAGTTAAGGCCTGTTTGAAAAGAGGAGAATCTCTGCTGTTTACTTTGAGCTGAAGAGTTCATTGTACAGTGCTGGAAATTTGATTCACCTTTCCCCTGTTTGCAGAAAATAACTTCAAGCCCTTGCTGCCATGGTTTGTACTAGAGAAGCCTTTAACAATATAGTCTTTCTCTTGCTCTAAAAGGTTTCGAAGGCCAGAGCAGTAATCAGTCCTGTGGGTTTCTACCCTTATTCCCCTGTAGATACCTTCTGCCCTCAGCCAGAGTTTGCTATAGACTTTGATATAATCACAGCTAGACCTGAAGTTAAGGACTGTTGTGGTTTTCCTTCAGAGACATTACCGTGGATGACTATTTGTGGTGAATCTTTGTCTTCTAATGCTTCGCCCAGGCAGAACATGGGACATTGGTCCAATCCTATATATATTTCCTGCTAAGTCTCTGTTTCCAGTTGCACATATTCACTGGCATAATCACAAATAATCTCAAAGTGAGGGACTGTATAGCTACTTACTGATCATTGTGGCAGCTCCTCTTCTGCTTTACTGTTCTCTTTTAACAAATACAGCTGCAGAACATTTTTGTCATGGGCAGTTTCACACCTTTAACTGAGTCTCAGATTGACTTTTGGTATCTCACATTGTGCCCTTAAACTCCTTGATCACTAGAATCTGCTTAATCATCCCCTTTTCCATTCTTTGCAATATCCCACTTATTGTCGGTTTTGGCTGGGGTGATGTTTTTTCCTTGGTGCTGACAGAGGCCCTCAAGTGATGCCACACTGTTGAGTGTCTGCAGAGCCCTGAACACCTCATGTGAGTCCTGTGCTGTTAAACCCACACTGCAAGGTACAGTCCTGCTTCTTGAGAGTGTGCAGTGATGAGGAAATACAGTGCAATATTTTGAGCTTTGTGGAGGTCCGTTTAAAAGAAATAGGAAAAACCATTGGAGGAAAAACCCATGTGGGGCCTGCAGAAGGGTTCACACAGAGCACTCCTTTTGGTAATATCTAAATCAGCTGTTATAGCTTTTACTCAGCTGATGTTTTCTAATTATAGTTGCCCTGAATTTTAAGATGGAAGGTCATTTTGAACAGAGTGAGTTTGAGTAGGGTGGGTTTTAAGGCAAAAAACCTATGGAAGGGCTTGTGGCCAGTGCTGCCACTGCATGAGTTGAGTTTCACTTTGCCTCTCAGTGGGCTGTGACTGAGCCCCAGCTATTCTGCTCTCCATCTCCTATGGCACATTTTTCCATCACAGTGGATTTCTGTGGAGATGTACCTTGCTCAGGCAGGGCTTCTCATCAATCTAACAGTTTTCCTGGTGGGAGCTAAAGACGAGCTGAGTGCTGCAGAGGACCATATTCACCTTGTGTAGCTGACAGTAAACAATGACAGCCTCTCTTCTCAGGCTCAAACCAGCAGATATTGTCAATCTTTTCTCTCTAACGCCTGAAAGGTACTTTGATTCATGGATGTTCCACATGCTCAGTGAAAATACCCTGTCTGGTGCAGCTTAGGAGCATGTCACAGCCTTATGTCTTTCTGAATGTTAAAAGCTCAAGAAGAAGGAGCATTTTGGCAGCCCAGCTCTCACAGGATGCAGTGAGTGGATGACAGTGACCTCATGGCTGTGGGTAGGCAGTGCCAGTGTTCTGCAGGAGGTTTGGTGTGCCAGGGGAGAGCTGTAGAACTCTCAGGATGTCACAGAAGGTGGGAGTGAGCTGGAGTGTGTTTGACTTCCCTGGTGAATCTGCACTTCTGTACTGGATGGCCACAAGTCCTCTCCTAATATTTGTGGTATTTCCTTCCAAACAAACACAATTTTGTAGTACTTGGATAGTGATCTCTAGCCCACCTACTTACATGGTATCAATTACAGCTCTATTGGAGCTCCTTAGTCTTTCATCTTTTTTTTTCCTCATTATGCCCCCAAGACTTGTTTTCTTAATTTTACAGCTGGAGAACTGGCATAGGCAGCCAATGGGAAATAGGCCAGTCATTCCACATGAGTTATGTTTTGCATTGGTTTTAAGTGAGACTCTTTAAAATATAATTAAAAGCTTTATTGTTTCTTGATTAATATGCTACTCTGTTTCCAGTATAATGCCACATTATCCGTAGTGCTCCTCAGCTATTTTACAAACATTTCTATGCTGTGTTTATTTTGGCAACTGCTGCCAGATGTTGACTATATGAAATCTTTCCAGCTTTTTAAAAGCTGCATTGCTGTTCTGCCTAGAAGAAGCATCCATGCCAGGGTGTTGTGACTTGAGGAATTGCAGTGTCCCCTGGGAGACCTGGCCTTTACTCCTGGTGTGCCAGGCTGAAGGCATGGGGAGCAGGAAGGGGGTCAGAGTAGGGTTTAGATTTGTGCTGTCATCTCCCAGCATCAGGACTGGCAACAGAGCCAAGGTCTCTGGATCCCTGGCTGCCACCCCACTGTGCTGCTGGTCAGTGAAGGTTTTTGTCGAGGGGAGGGCACAGGAGGGAAGGGGATAAAGGGAGCAGAATGACCAGCTGCACCCCCTTCAGAGTCTGATAGGTGATGAGGGCTGAAACAAACTGGCAAGGTGACCCAGGGATTTCAGTGCTGTGGAGCTCCAGGTAGCGAGGAGCCTCTGTGGAAGTAGCGTGGGGTAGGACTCAGCCTGCCATGCCCTCCTCTGCACAGCAGTCATGGAGTTACAGGCTGTAGAAATCCATAGAAGCAGCAGGACCGTGTAGTGTTTGTAGTGCAGTGTGAATCCATGTGCATTGGTTTGAATTCTACACAATAAACTTCCATGGAAATGCGTGGTTTAGGCCAAGTTTTTGAATGATGTTCGTTGGCAGCACTCTCAAAACCAGATACAAATCTGGGCCAGACCTTGTAGTTCAAGGTATTTATTAGATGTATGACTCCATGCTTCTGAAGCTTTTGGGGAAACAACTGGTTTGTGTTGCATTCTGTGGCTTACATAATCTTGTTCAGTGTTCTGTGTGCCAGCTGCACATGAGGAGTTTGAGCCTCGTTTGTTCTGTGTGAAGGATAGTTTCCCCCTGGAAAAGGGAAGGGAAAAACAAGCAGCGACTTAACTTCTGTAGATTTTCTTTTTTCTTTTTCTGTAGACCTTTTGCTCTGAGCTTAAAGAGAGAGAATCTATCACAACTGCTTTCTCTTCAGATCTGGGCAAGAAAAAATGTCTGGAAATACTGAAATATGGGGCTACTGCAAATATTGATGCCCTTCACAGGCTCCATCATATTTTAAATTACCTGTCTGGAGCCGATGGGAAATCTGAGGCTGCCAAGCAAAATAAATGGGACAAAACAGCAGTGTCCCTCCCAGATATCTTCCATGGTGTGGCTGTCACTTCTGGGGTTTCAAGGCATGAAGCATGTCACAGCGATGCCGTGGCTCTCTGACACTACATCAAGCACTTCAGTCCTTGCAGTGTTTCTCCCTTCCTGCTGCTTTAGGTAACACAACTTAGAGAAAATGAAGAAGTCATCTGCTGCAGTGTGTTCATCTGGAACAGGCTTTTCCACTGCATGTAATATTAGAAAGTATAATTTGATTATTGCCAATTAGCAGACCAGCCATGCCTCTGGTGGTTGCAGGGATTAGCAGTCTTTATTGTGCATCATCGTTTGAGACCTTTCTGTGGCTGTGCCATAGAAGACCAGACAGCCCATTTGAGTGCTGCAAAGCACTTTTGTGTTAAGAGATCATTGTGCTGTTGAAATCAGGTATGTAAAATAAATCATCTAAGGTTTTGCAGGCCATAATTGGGTGAGCAAATACCATAATCTTCATTTTATTAGAACAGGGGGCTGATTAACAGACATTCTGCATCGTGCCTGATGGAAACCATCTCAATAGAAATGTAGATTCCTCAGCCAAATGCACAGACCACAGCAGTTCAGGTCTAAGGATGTCCCTGTAGGTAATTGCAAATGCTGAAATCCACCACGATTTCAGGTTTTAGGTCCATCCCTGTCCCCTTTTAGTTTTCTATGGCTGAGTTGTTCTGTTTTTTCCTCTAAGTCAAGCTAACATTAATAAACACCAGTTTTTTCCTTTCCTGCAGTGGTTTAAAAAAAAAAAAAACAACCCACAGTATAAAATCAGCCTAAAATAATCTTATCTTGGCCCCATGTGCTGTAAGCAACATTACATTATTTAAGGGTCCTTTAAAGATTAGCCTAAACAAGTCCCCATTTCCTTTATATACAACCTCCAGTTATATTATTGCCAGTCACTGTTTTGCTGTTGTTGTTTAGGAGGAAGTCTTTAAAAATACAACATGTTTAAACAGGTTGTGGTCTTAAGTTTTGGCTTTGACATGAGCCCCACATGTGCCATTGCATGTACTCACCAAGCTTTTGGAGCTGTGCCGGGGCTGAGCTCTGCCCTGCTCAGACTCCAGGGCGATGTTTTTCCCTCCCTGCTTCTGTGGAAAGTCTAGGTCTGAGAATACTAGAGGAGTTATTTTCAGATAATTCAAGATACCTGAGGCAGTCTGTGAATGGGGTACCCTGCACCTTCCTCCCATCCTCTCTGGCCACCCTGGCACAGGGTCTCGCTTGTTGACGGTACTTTGTCCAGAGCAGAATCTTTAGTGTGCAGGCATTTGTAGATTAATGATTTACCCTGGGGGGCTGGAACCTTTAAAGGTTCCTTCCAAGCCAAACTAGTCTGTGATTCCATGACTTCAGAAGAGTGGGCAGAGGAAGCAGGGGTGATTTGTAACACCTGGATGGCAAGGATTTGTGCATTTTCCTTCTTTCACTCAGTAGCTGTTTTACTTGCAGAGCTCCTGAGATGTGAGGAGAGGAAAAAGGATGCCCAGCCATTTTTTTCAGTGTGCTACTAGTTTGCATACGCTGCACATTTTCTTCCAAATTAAGTGCATTCATTTGCAATGTTTCTCTTCCTTAATTAGGTTTACCGATTGCTAACGTGAAGAAATGTGGTCTTTGGTTTTGAGGATAGTTTATGAAAACAGCCTGTGCAATACATCTCAGCATGGGGGCTGCTTCATAGCATTTCTTTCAGGACTCAGCTCCTCTAAAGGAACAGGGCTAAACTGTAATATATATTATTTCTTCCAGCTTTGGATAACTTCTGGCATCTGAAGGAAGGTTCTTATTTTCCTGTTACGATAATGAGTTGATATCAGAGAGATACAGAGATAGTAGGACTGTGTTGTATGTGTCTGTCTTTTGTTGTTGTTGCTGATCTTGCACTCAAACCAGCCCTGTGAAGCCACTTCCTAAACATACACCCATTTTAGCCACCAGTAAAAGCTCTCTGTGGATATTCAGTGTAAGAAATAATGATTTCATCAGAAATGAGTAAACTTCATTGTATTGGGAAGATGCTGTATCAACAAAGCTGGTAGCTCCTAAAGCTACTTGTACTGGTTACTATTTGGGGACTTCATCAGTTTGTTCTAAGCATCTGTGGATGTGTTAGGAGTTCTTTAGCTTCCTTCTAAAGTACGTTGATCCTCTTGCTTGGTTTACGGTGCAGGGCTTTTTCCTGGGTACTCTATCAGCTGAGGAATGGAAGTGACTCTGTGATGGATGCTGTGGCCAAGGCTTGAGCACAGCTAATCAGGACCTGTTTCCTTATCACAGGCTCTGGCAGCAAAGGAGGCTGCTCTTCCCCTCCCTGCAAGCAATCCCAGGTGCTGGGAGCAGGCAGGGGTTGCTCATGTGTCCCAGGCTCCTTTCTGGCCAAACCAGCCAGGCAGCCCTGCTGATTCAGAACAAACATGTGAAATGTCAGAAAGCCTGTAGGAAAAAAGACTGGAGTTTAAGCACAAATCAAGAGTGGAAGCCAACATACTGGTCTTGCTTTTTTGAATTCCTAAATTCAGGACACCCTTTAGGGTGGGGTGGTACCAGCCCGGTTAGAAGCTGTGACACTTTTCATTACTTTTGGGATGTAGTGATAGTACAGCAGTATAGATGAGATGCCCCAGTGACATCCTGTGTACTCCCAAGCCGGAGCGTCCAAAATGTGGTGCCTGACCCTCAGACCCCTTGCCATCAGCCCAGGGAGAGCTGGCTGCAGTTTAGGTGCTGAATTTGCCCTCTCAGAAGTGTGAGTGAAACAAGGACTGTCCCTGATTTCTGAGACCCTGAAGCTGCCAGGAGGTTTGTGCTTTCCACTGTGGAGGAGATCTAGGAAACTGGGAACAAAAGGATGCTGGATATCCAGCCAGGTTCTCTGTTAAATGGATGCCACTCTTTTGGACTAAACTATTCCAGTACCCAAACGAAAGAGCAAAACAAACAAAAAAGCCCCCAAGGAAACAAAAAAATCCTTTGTAATGGTCAAGAAACCAAAGTGTGTTGGCTCAGAGCACACTGCTGAGTAGCCAGTGGGGTTGACCTTTCAGTGCCAGACCCATTTTCAGTTCTATGAATGAAAAATAAAGAATTGCACTTGGTTTTTTTATGATGCATCTTCTTTTAATTAGGGACAGTGAATGTTTCTGATTGCATCCTTATTCCAGTTGAAATTAAACTACCAAAGGCATTTTCAGTAGGGTTGGGTATCCCTGTATGTAGTGCTGAGGGAATGGTGTAGGAGCCCTGGCAGTGCTGTGGTGCCAGGAACTGAGGCTGTGCCTGGGGTTAGGTGGGAAGGGGAGCAAGAGGTGCTGATTGACCTTGCTGAATGTGAGCTATGAGTGCTCCTACATGCAGGTGGCCATCTGTGCTCCCCTTGAGGGACACTATCTGCAGGGGCAATTTATTCCTCCATAGGAGGCAATTTATTTCTCCGTAGGAGAAATTGCCCTGAGAAGATGTCTCCTGCCCTTTGGCTATGGAGCAGTGCAGAGCAGGGCTTACCCTGCTGTGGGCTGCTTTGCTTATGGAAGGGGAAAAACAGAGATCCTATTGACTTTGTTTGCTCATTGTTGGGAGAAGAGTCAAATCCATCCTTAACGTGGCTGTGTTCCGAACAAAGCCAGATAAACAAAAAGTGCTTTTATTTTTACAAGACATGCCCAGAGGAGAGAGGAAAAGCTCTGCAGTGCAGGAATGATTTTGAGGCCAGCACAGGTTACTGTTGGAAGGAGATTATTCCAGTGCATTGACCACAGGCAAAACCATGTCTTACTCCACCAGTCCTGAAATTCTGAGTGCTGGAGAGGGGTTTGACAGAAAAAGGTTATACCTTCATGGTGACAATGATACTTTCCTTGTTCAGCTCTTTGTACCAAATAAATTAAATTATTGCCTAAGAAAGCATTTGGTTTTATTAGCTTAGCACTATTAGCTGAAATTACATATTATGATGTGTCTTAGTCTGAGTTCTGTTTGCAAGGCTTTAAGTTGCTTCCTATAATTTAACTCTTTAAATCCATTCAAGTATCCTGCAGATGTTACCAGGCAAAAGGGACTCAGAGTCAGGGCTGTTACAACAAGGACACTTGATGTATATTTTTAAACTGGTAGGAAAGAACAATTGCAGTGCTTGTTGAGTCAGGTTTTCCTCAGGGTGGGTTTCAAATACAAATTGACACCCCTGGCCAGTTGAGGGCTACCAACACAGAGGTGGCTATGGAGCAGATTTAAGAAACAGCAGCTCTCTTTCGCAGTCTGTTGAATGAATGGTGGAAAAAGCCTCTCAGTTTTGTCACAATTGGTGTCTTTTCTAATAACTTAAAGGGTTGAATTACTTACATGTGGGGCTAAAATAGCTCTAAGTGCATTTTTATTGCCTGGCTCTGGAGTTGCCATTTACAGGTTTAACAGCCCTAATGCTTTTAAATAAAAGGAGAAGGAGTGTGTGTGGTAGAGTGTTCAGAAATGATATATGCCTTGTTATTTGGACACAAGTACAGCACTAAAAGTCCTGTTTTGTTTTCTACAGAATCTTTTTCTTTTGCAGACCCTGGTTTTAAATAACCTACAATGGACCAGTAAACATTGAGAGGCTTTGAATGTATAAAAAATGCTGTTGTATAAATCTTATGGTTAAGAAAATTAAACTGCTCATGTACAACCATCTACTGAAATTACACCAATTTTGTTATCTATTGTAACATCCAGAGTTGGTTTTCTGCTTTTTGTGAAATGAATATTATTTTTGCTCTCCTCTCCTGCCCACTTGTTTTGGTGTATTTGAGAAACTTAAGTCAAGAAAGTAGTGCACTGGTGGAGCAGAAAGCTCCAGGATGTTCTGCATGTGGAAAAACAGAAAAGGTGCTAAAATAGCAGCGCATGATTTTTTTTTTTTTAAGTACTCAAAAAAGGAAAGATTGACATTCACAGACTGCTGAACTTCCTTTATATTCATAACTAGCAGAGTACTTCAGCAGAGATAAGAGTGATAATCTCCTTTTATAGATAAGAAGAGTGAGGCACATTGACTTTCAGGTCACACAAACTTAATTGTACAGAGATCCCAGACCCCTCTATCTGCATCCCCTATTACTGGGTTCAGCCTGCCCTTCCTGCAGCCTTGTGGTTGCCCCCTAATAGGCTCTGCCTCTTCTGACTCCAGCCTGCAGTGGCTGCTGCAGAGAACAATTACTCACAAAAACTTACAGCCTGAGCTTTGAGCAAGTGCTGTTGATTTTTTGAAAAATATAACTAAAGGTATTTTCTGGTCTATCCTGCATGTACCTCCTGAAAACTTCATGTTCTTTTTAGATTTGTTTGTTTCCTGCCTCTGACAGGTTGGCAGATGCGTTGCTTTCAGGCTTTAGCTGACCCCTATAAAATTAGTGAATAAACAAAAGTCTGGAAGTCAAAATCAACAACTTTCTACATCAAATGTTCTGTGATGGCTCAGGAATGGTGTCTTGTGCACTTACCTTCTGTCAAGTGGCACCTGGTCTAGATTCTCCCATATTCAGGATGCTATTTCTTTTCCATACAAAGTGTAAAAAAAAAACCCATCAAAATAGGCTTTGAGTAAATTCAGCATCTTATGCAAAATTATTATTTTTGGTGGAATATGTGGATAGCATCCTGAATCTGCAGTATGAGCTTTCGAGAAGTATCATCTATTTGCCTGTTCATCCAAGTGTGCTGTGTTTAATTACTGAATATATTTTTATAGGCCCCTGATTCAGTGTTGTGACTTGAGGGGGTTTTTTTCCACTTTTCATAATATGAAAGAGTTTCTGAAAACTGTGAAATTAGCACTGCACATACACTGACCAGAGCTGAGCCTAGCACTACGCTATTCTGTGTGAGGAAGGAGGATAATAGCAGAAGCAAGCTTTTTTCTCTTGTATCTCCCTCTGCAAAAAGTCATCTGTACTGAGCTGATGTGCTAATCATTCTTCTCTGTAGTGTAATTCCTAGAGTATTCCAGCCTTTCCCATTTCCTCTAGCAAAACCTTAATCATGATGTATTTTGCTTTTCTGTTGGCCATTAGATGTATAATTGTTCTTCCTTAAGTCATATTAAATTATCCAGCTGATTACCTGCTGCAGCAGATTGTCTGGATCATCTTGCATTTTACCCACCATGAGCAGTGCCTTCTCTGCAGCTCTAAAAAGTGAAGCATGTGCAGATTCTTCCAAACAAGCATCTCGCAGCTTTTTCAGATTACCATTTATTCAAACTCTATATGTTTTAATGACTCCACATTTTTTATTCTCACTCTTGAAGTCGTATTTTCTTAATGACTCCACAGTTAAGCCCCTAGAATTCACTTTCACACTGCATAACCACAGAGGATGCTCTGCCAGGGAGGTGTTTGGGTGGGCAAAGAACAAGCTCTTGGAGACTGCAGTTCAGAGGTCACTGTCTCGTGACCTTTTCTAGTGCCTGCTCTGCTCTCTTGCCTGATATTCCTGACCCAGCAGTTGAGAAACAGTATCCTGGACAGTTCACACAGCCAGCAAACAGAATTTTTCAAGTTTATGGAGCCTCAGGGCATATTCCATTTGACACTGTTTTCCATGAGCTTTTGCTGCTTGTTGGGGAAGCCTGCCTTTGATTGTGAGTTGATATAATATTCCTTATAAAGAAATCAGGGTTCCCTGGGAATCTAATGTAGTCCCCTTGCCATTGTCTTTTCCCCACACTCCTTAATGTTTAGCCAAGGCCTGGCTTGGTCTCTGTTTGCTCCCTGCCAAATCAGATAAGCATTTTGGAAGGTGGTTCAGCTGTCAAAGCACCCTCATCACCTTCTACCATTAGGCTTCCTTCATACATTCATTTTCCCCTTGGTTCATCCCCAGTGCTTAGCCAGTCTCAGTGGGGGTAATGGGGTTTTGGGTTCAAATCTGTTGTTTTGAAACAAAAGGGTGTAGGAGCAGCACAGAGTTGCTCAGGTGGGTGAGCCACAGTCCAGCAGTAGCTGCTTGCATCTTGCAGTGCTGTGCAGGCTATAGGTGATGGCTGAATTAAGAGATCAGATTCATGCCTTCAGTGAGGAAAGGTAAAAGAATGCACCAGGGGCAGAGCCCACATGGTGAATGTTTTATTTATATGCTACCTGTGCTGAGCTGAGCAGAACAGATTGGGATTCTTTCCTGCCTTAACACTTCCAAATCTTACTGGGGCTGTTCCTGAGCAGAGAGGCAGCACAGAGACAATGAGCTGGGCCAAATACATGGCTGGTGGAAGTGCTGCTGCTTCTGCAGTTGAGTTGCACCAGATTGTGCTATCTGGGAAGTTCAGTTTTCTTCAGTAATTTTCAGTCTTCTGAAACAACACTGCTCAGCATCCTTCCCCAGACTTGTTAGTTATTTTCGCTGCCTCTTTCTCCCTTGCACTAACACATATTTTAAAACCTTTCCTTCCTCTTCAGGACCTGGGCTGTAAGTGAGCCCCCCCAAGCCAAGCTGTGTCCCAGTTGGCTCAGCCTGTCCTGTGAGGATTGTGTGGAGTTACACCATCGCTGAGCCAAAGCTGAATCTGAGCACACAATCAAACTCCAGGGTTTTGGTTCAGCTGATGGAGGCTTCAGTGTTTCTTTTTCTCAATTTTGCCATTTCTGCCAGACATCAGAGGTCCCAGCAGCATTCTCTGCCCCAGCTCTTGACCCAGAAGGATGCCTGCATATCCCTCTGCCTAGAAGGCTGGTCCTTGGCCCCTTGCTGCTTTCAAGTTCCCACTTGACTGTCTGTGAAACCTTTCTCTCCCTAGAAAAGATCCCAGCTGCACTGCTGTGACTGACGTGTGTGCCAGGTTCTTGCCTCAGGACTTTCAGGAGGTACAAGCTGCCTGAGCAAACACTTCTCTGTGCCACATGGGGCTTGTTCGTTGCCTTTTTGTAAACTTCCTCTCACATTACGTGGATGGGAAAATGTGCAGTGTGAATTCCTCATTCTGATAAAAAATTCCTTGGTTTTGTGTGTGCATGTTGTTGCAGTTCAGAGAAGGAAAAGGCAGACAGACAGATGCTTGTGCTGAAATCCTGGGTTAGCTACAGGCTGCACCATGTTCTAGCCCCAGAATTTCAGTCTGTGCAAGTGACAGCTTTGGTTGTAACACCCTGGAGAAGCAGGATGGAACCTGGAAGTGAAGCACCGCTCTTCTCTTCTGTAGGTGATGTAGGCTGACTGTGACTGAAGAACAGCAGACTTTGTTTTCTCCTCTGGGGGAAGTGTCAAAGCTGGTTTGCTTTCCTTACCTGGTCTTGCTTGCAATTTTAGTTAATTTTGTGCTGTGCAGTTGTATATTTACAGTAAGGAGTACATTCAAAACTCCTTGTTCACTTGTGTGTTTTGAAAGTTTATCAGACAACAGAGACTGGGAGGCGTTCCATGGTGCTATAAAAATAGAATCACAAAAGCTATTACAAGGACATAATGTACAAAGAAATTTCTTTCCTTCAGTTATTAATAGAAAGGTTTAGATTTATGCCTTTGTGCTTTTGCAAGCCACAGACACTTTCCTTAGCCTGAAGTGTGTTTTCAGCCACAGCATGCTTTCACCCATTCATCCACAGCTGAAAAACACCTAAGGAAGGAAAAAGGAGAGGGTGGGAAAAAAATCCCAGGGCTCATGTTAAGTCATTGAGGGCTTAAGCAGATTCAGTATTTCCTTTCCTGCAGTCAAACCAGGTTCTGCAAAGGGCAGAAGGACATTTTCAGAGCAGCAGCTGCAGAGATGTGTTGTGGAGTCCTGCTGGGATCAGAACTCACTGCAGTCCTATTCCTGCGTTGGCCGATTTTAAATCCACAGTTTAATTTCACAGGTTTGAAGCGCCAGGAAGATCAAGTGCCACTTGCTCGAGTTTCACACAAATCCTTCTTGCAGAAGTTGCCCTTAGGTAGAGGTAAAACAATGCTCCAAGCCTGACAGACTTACTCAGCTCCTCTCCTGGGTGCAGGGTGGGCACTGCCAACCCTTTGTGGAAGTGCAGCAGTGCCAGTCCTGCCCAGGGATATTTGTGGTACAGGATTCCTAATTCCTTTGGTGTGTCCATGATGTGTGTGCTTTCTGGAGAGGGATTCCTGGCTGTCAGGCTGTGCTGGGGAGTGCAGGATTTGGGACTGGCTCTGAGGAGTGGCTTCCAGGCTTTGGAGCATTCTCCCGGTTCTGTGTCTGCTGGTTCTGCCTGCTCGGAGATGACACACTCCAGAAACTGTGGTATGGATCCTTCATGGGCTGTGTAATGCTTTCCCTATTGAGGAAAATAACTTCGGTTTGTATTGTTTGTTTTTGAAAACATAAATGCCACTAGTGGTGTGGCTTCCCAGGGAAACTTTTGCTTGTTGGACAGGGAGCCTGCCTGGGACCCCAGCAGGCAACTTCTGCCTCAGGAGTGGCAGCTGGAGATCACAGATAGAGCTTCTGTGCAGAGACACCCCCATGGTCAGGGCTTTCTGCATGCTGGGAACAGGGAAATCCATTAATGCACAACATGGGTGTTATTTATGGACTCACTGTTGGTGGTGGATGTGCTCGCAGGGGAAGAAGGGAAGGTTGTGTTCAGTGTGGAGAACATTCTATTTATAATTCTAGTTCCTTGCTAAAGGTTTACGTGCCCAACACAAGAACCATGAATGTTAATTCCTTTGCATAAGAAGCAGTTTTACCCTCTCTTTGCCTGGTGTATTAATTAAGTCAAATTTGTGCCTATTCCTGTAGTATTCATGTTTTTTCAAAAGGAAAATTCATCCATTTTCTAAAAATATTGAAGCCATTTTATTCTGTTATTTTAATAGATAAGACTGCTTCTCAATAGCAAGAATTCAAGCAGTACCCCAGCTCAGACTAGGTTGCACTCATAAATTATATCTTCCTAGCAGGAGGAGAAAATCAGAAGCAATATAAGAGCTTTCGCTAGGGAAAAGGCTAATAATGTCACTAACCTCATGATTTCAAGTATGGAAATGGTCTTGCAATGTGAAATTTATTATGTTTAACATTCATGATACTGTTGGACCATTTAATGAGAAACAACATAATTGATTTTCCATAATGAGCCATCTACCAAAAATATTGAGGGGAAAATTGTCTGTTGGCCATCTAAAGAATTTTTTGAAACACAATTTGGACGCTATTGAAATAAGGAACTTAAACTTAGAAGGAATTGAAAAAAAAATAGAAAACTAGCTGGTATTGCAATCATATGTGGAAATTAAAAGTGGATGAGTTAATATATGCAGCTCTCTGAATTTCAAGCTTTACATTAGAAGCTCAAATACTTACCTCCCCCTTCCCCCCCCCCCCAATAAGTGCAACTTGAATTAAAATCCTATTTTGGTGTTTATTGGTTAGTGTCACTGATAGCATATACTGGTTTCCAGCCCCTGTGTGTTTCTGGATGAAAAGTCCTTGTGATGGATCAGTCCAGGATGGATCACCATCCAGAGTGCTTAGCCCATGTGTGACCTGGACCAGTTACAGTGTGTGCTGTGACCCACATGCAGCTGGGAGATACCCAAAATCTCCCTCTGTGCCTGGGAACAGGATTATGCTCAGCCACCCATGTGGGGAACCTCAGCACAAAACAGCTTTCTTGGAGATGCTCTGTCCTGTTTGTCACTCTGGGCAAAGACAGGACCAGCAGTGGGAACAGCACTCAGATGCCCCATACCAATTTCTGCTTTAAGCCATGTTTTAGATCTGCTGTCAGTAACACTGCTGCATATCCAGGGGTTCCTCATGTCCAGGTACAAATACTGCTCACAAATACCGTCTCTGTGAAACTACACCTAAATTTGGGTGTTTATCCCTAAACCAGCTCTTAATCTACAAAACTTCCTGGAAAGATTTAGATCCCAAACTGTACAAAGGTCACAAGCCTGGAGGCCTCTGAGAGCCCAGGAGTCTCTGTTCCCTTGACCTGACGTGCTGGATGCTGGGCACAGAGCAGGAAGCTTTTCCTGCCCTACAGAGCACGTAAAGTGCATACCCAGAAGGCAGAGGGACTGTAATAAGGCTAGCAGACTTCAGAAGAGCTTTTTAGTGCACATTAAGATGCTTTATAGGCATTTAAGTCTGCCATTTGATATTGATGAATAGTCCTGTAGTAGCCATTAGGAAAGGAAGGGCTCAGTCCTGATGGCCTTCTGACACCTCAGTCCTGTTCAGGCTCAGGCTACCACTCACACATCCAAGAAGATTCATTTTTTCCCACCAATATAATTTTGAAGCTTGGGCAAGATCTGCCTCCAGTAGGCTGGACTCTCACTACCTGAGACTTCTTTAAAAATTTTTATGTCTTAAGATTAATACTCCTTTTCATTGATTGATTTTGGAAGTATTATACTAAATAACTCTATAATACAGTGGGTTTGGTCCATTATGTTTCATTCACTTGTTGAATTCCATGTTTTATTGCTGCTGAAATTACCTGAAAGTGAATCCTGTGAGTATCTGTGGACCAAGTTCCCTGAACTCTGCCACTGGACAGCTGATGTCTGGAGAACCACTAGAAAACGTTAGGAAAAATACTGCTGGAAACACCTTGAAATAACTTCAAGCATTGCTTTAGTAGTCTCCAAAGTATTGCCCTTGCAATCTGGCTTCCCTCACTGGCACAGTGCAGCCCTGTCACTCCACTGGATGGGAGCATAAAAGAGGATTTCAGGAAAATCATGTTTCTGAAGGAAATACTCAGCATACCAGTCACTAGCACTCTCCAGTACTGAGTTTTATGCAGCCTTATTCAGCAGTGGCCTCATGATTATACTGAAATAAAATGTTCTGCTTAAATTGTTTCAGCTTTGAAATAGTTCACAACTGAAAGCCCTTGGGGGAAAATGAGCATGTAATTTTCTAGCTATTTTAAACCACGCAAGCACCAAGAAAAATAGTATGATTCATTTATTTTGGAGTATGTTGATTAACTAGCAATTAAAGCTTTATACTATTTTCTTTATGGAACAACAAAGGCCAGTTTAATGCTTTTACTTTAGTTTCGGCTCATTGGACTGGCTTCATACCTGGTACAGACAGATTAATACTCTGAAAGCATATGAAGTACCTGCATGCAGCTGAACATGGCCCACTTAGCTCAAAAATATGATGGGTCTTCACAGAAGGAACTTTCATTCATTCACAGCATCTGGTTCCATTACATTCAGCCCAATCAAGCCATGAAATTGAAATTAAATTACTTTTGACAGTGGTGGTGGTAGTGTAAGAATGATAGCAAGGTGGGGGGAAGGGAAATATCTGCATGGCAGAAGAGGCTCTAAGTGAGGACAAGCTGTGTGAAGTGCTTTTAAATTTTCAAATGAATGACTGGGCGCGTGGGAAGATGAACCTGGAACTATTCAATCTATCCCAAGTGCATTTCACCTGCTCTTTACAATCGAGATTGTGTCTGTGTAGCACAGCAGTGCAGCGTCACTGCTTCCTGCCAGGCTCAGCTGCACTGCTCCAGGTCCCTTTGTGGGTGACAGGGAATACCCCTGACCCCACAGCAGCCCCTCCAACACCCTCTGTGCTGCAAACCCTGCCCTGCCCAGCATTGTTCCATGTGGTTATGGATACAAGTCCTGCTGCTGCCTCCTTCCTCACCTGTCCTGGGGCAGCAGCCTGGAGGGAAGGGCTGGGAGGGAGCAGAGCAGCAGGAGGTGGGGTGGGGTGGGCAGGAGGATGGAGGGAGGGGGGAGGATAGCAAAATGGGAAGAGCAGGAGGAAAAGGTGGGTAAAGAATACGAGCATTATGCAGAACCTGAATAGAATCAGCCATGGAAAACGGGCTGTGGTTTCTGTCCTGAAGGCTCTGGCATCTCGTGTGTCAAGTGTGAGCAGGGGGAGGTGGGCTCTGTGTGTGTGGCTGTTGGGAAGCATCAGGTGCTAGTGTTGCTTGCTGCTTTGAGGTCTATGGTGGTCTCTACACTCGATGAAAAGCTTGCTGCAGCTTCTAAGCCACCATTGCAGTAATCTCCACTCACCATGACTTGCCGGTGAATTGTCTGCAGCAGGGTAGGAACCTGTGCAAAGGAGCATGTAATGCATTGTGGAAGGTGTTTGTGTTCAGTGTATGCACATGACACAGTTACAAACACAATATCTGGTTTCAAACATCCCGGTTCAGAAGACAAAAGGTGTTCCCAGCTCCCTGGGCACTTGGCACTGAGCATCGCAGGGCTATGGCTTATTTTCACTGATGCTGCCTGGGACAGTTTTGAGTCCTGTGGAGAGAGAAGCTCAGTTCACACACACCTGTGCCAAGCTCTTACACCAGATAAGTGCTGGGAAATGTAGTCAGATTGTTTCCCAGGCTGAGCTGCTGAGGGGAGGACTGGACTCTGTTTAGGGAAATTGGGATATGCTGAAGGCTATGGAAACACTCCCCAGCTCCCAGGTGTGGCTGTGGTTTGTGCTCTGCACAGGCTGTCCCTGCATGACATCTCAGTGCCGTAGTTTTCCATCAGTACAATGGCCATGTTCATGTCTGAGGGCTCATTTTCGAGGTGTTGGTAATGGGGATCACAATCCTAACATCCCATGCCAGGCTCTGTGCTGGTGTCCCTGGGCCAGCTGAAGGCTGGGGCTGTACCCAGGGGAATCAGGGCTGTGGAAGGAAGCTTGTCTGTGAGCTGCTCCCTCCCTTAGTGCTGAGCTTGTTGCAGAGAACAAGTGCTTCGTTTGGTTTCTCTAAATACCTCATTACCTCTGATGAGAAGCTGCATTTTCCCAGCAGTTTCCCTGGTCCTGAACCGAGCTGCCTGCAGCTGTTGTGTATCCTGTTTGTGCTCACTCACCAAATTCGTCACCTCCACAGATATTTCCTGCACAGTTTCTGTACTGTTGCTTTTTTAACTGGCTTCTGAATGTTTCTGTGGTTGTAGGGGAAGGATTTATTAAGCATTAACCCATCTGGGCTTGCATGTACCCACCTTGGGTTGGCTGGTTGGGTCACTGCCACACAGCTCCTGTCTGCTGCAGGGGCTGGGGTGCTCCCCTCAAACCTGGATATGCCTTTTCCTCCCTCCTTCAAGCACTAGGGAAGCAAAGTACCCACAGGTGGACATGTTGGACATTCTACCCCTATGTGTGCTGCCCTGTTGGTGAGTCAGGACTTTATTGAATGTTTTGATAAGTAAAATAAATGATGAAGAGATGTCAGGGCAGGAGAGGATGCCAGTGTTTCTGTTGATGTGCTGGGTTTCTCTGACCAACGGTATGTTGCCTTTTTGGAGGAATTGTTGGTTTTGGTTTTGTTTCTATTTCCTCAGTGTATTAGAATACACCATTTATTTTTCTAGGTTAGTGGGTAAGATCTCATGCAAATTGTTCCTGGAAACAGCTTGCTTTCCTTGTCCATGAACAGTGTGCCTTTTCATGACTATATTTAGCCTTCTCATAAACACGGACAGTTCCTAAAGCCAGTGTCTTTCTCTTTACACATCCAAGTCTGCCAGAAACCAGTCCAGAGAAAGCAATTTTATTTACCATAGCATTTCTCCAGCCTCACTATTTTTGGAGGTGTTTTTAAAGGCAAGTGTACAGAAAGCAGCAGCTGTTTTAGTCACACACATGAAAATCAAGTTAGCTGGGGAATGAATTTTACAACACATCACTTTTACTGTCATACCTGAAATGAGGGATTTAACTGATGACTATAATTTAAATCAAAATATTGCAGGCTTCATTCAGGAAAATAAAAGTGGGTAATATTTAAATGAGGAAATAAATCTGGATTGACACTGGAAACTTTGTTTTCTGATGCTAATTTTGAAAAGAATGAACACAGTTCATCTTGTTACATACATTGTACAGCACCACTCCCTTGAGGCTGTGCTGATGTCACTGGCTGGTCCTGCCAGGGCTCACCTTGGCACCTTCCTGAGCTGACAGTGCTGTGCCAGGGTGGATTCTGTGTGCCTGCAGCCCAGCCTGGTGTGTGTAATTAAACAAGCATTTTCCTGTGTGAGTAAATACCCATGAGGTTACAGAGACTCACAGAACAGGTCAGCTGATGAGGCTGGGGGTGAGTGGTGAGGCATTCTGTGTGTGAATACCAGGTGGCCAGAAAACCAGCAGGAGCAAGGTGTGCTGCTCTGCAGGCTGCTCTGGGCAGAAAGCCTCCCTGGGAGAGGCATCTCCTCCCTACTTACTTGAGGAAAAGTTCCCTTCCCGTGTCTGCATTTATTTAAGGTTTTTAACAAGTAACTTGTCTGCAAACAGTTGCGTAAGTTATCTGTCATATCATATTTGTCCCCAGTCAGAGGAGGTTTTGAAAGGCAGATGCACCAAGTCAAGCTTGTGCCAGGCTGCATGGCTGTGAGGGCAGCTGGAAGGGCTCAGGGCAGGGGAGTGCAGTGGCTGCCAGGCTGCAGGCACTGCCTGTGTGGGAAAGGCACAAATCACATCTGCTTTTCCTTCTCCTGCTGCTGTATTCCACCTGTGTTCCCTCACGCTGTACCAGGAAGTCACCTTGGTTCTTTTAGGCAAATGGATTTCTTCTCTTCACTTGTACATTTGATGGTGGTTAGAGAAAAGAGGGATGTAATTATTCAGGGAAGTTTGTTATTTTACAACATGGAGCATGTCAGTCTGTTTCTACATCTGCTCACAGTGTCAAATGAAGATGAAGTTTCTTGAATGCTTCCAGAGGGAGGGACCCATGTGTCCTAAGGTTCAGGGTAGCTTTAGGCTTTTCTGTGTACAGAAATGAACTGGATCCTGAGTTATGCTGATACCCTCTTCATGAACAGAAGGGAACTTCTCCTGAGTAGCCATGTTTGCCAGCAGAGCAACCTTTGGGGGCAGATTTTCTGGCACAGCTCTCTGAGGATCTTGTAGCCATCAGGCTGCTGTTTGAGTTCTCCTGTGGATTTTGTCACCTCTGAACTGGAGCAGGTCCAGTTCTGCAAGACAGAAGGGAGTTTTCAAGAAGCCATGGGCAATCTCTATTTTTTGGACACTTAAGGCTGACTTAGTAGCCTTAGCAGTTAGAGATTATTATGCATAGATACACAATAGCCTATGAATCTTTTAATTATCTTCCCTGATCCACCAAAATGATGGAATATTTTTCTCAGTCACATGTAAGTGATATTTATGCTGGAAGGGAGCAGTTGGAATCATTGCAGTGCTTGGATTTTTGTTCAGAACAAAAGAATGGGCTTCTCTTAAGTGCCTGCTCATTTTCATGTGATACAGCTTGGATTGTGAATAGGTTTTCAGAATGAAAAATCAGTCTGGGGTCTCCAAACGTCATCTGGAAAGTGTAAATCTCTTGCTTTGTCCCTGAGGAAGAAAACCAAAAGCCAAGGTTTTGTGGAAACAGGTACATAGTTGTCCTGGTTGGTTGTTGCGGGGCAATTAGTTTAGGATTTGGATGCCAGATCTTCCCATGTGCCTAAGCATGGCTATTTGCAGCTTCCTTTTTGGAACTTGCGTCCCAAGTGCACTTGCTGTTCACTGACTCCTGATTTGCACAAGTAATGAATGAGAAAAAATGTTTCAGTAATGGTTTGGGGGTGGTAGGCAGGGAATGGAAAAGTGCTAAGACTCATCTTTTCCCAGCTGTGAAGTTTAATTGTAGCTATTAGTCCCTTCTGGCTCCATCCCATTTGCTGCACTAACATAGAAGGGAGGAAGAAGAGGAGGAGGAGCTGCTTGGGACAGGCTCCGTGGGAAGAGAGGGAGAATGGGCTCACATTGCACTCTGTGCTGTAGATCTTAAAGACACCTGAATCCCTGCTTGGTATGTGTGGAGAAAAAGCCCAATCTGTCAGGATGTAAAAGGGGTAAGGAGCTGTGCGAAGGCAGCAAGCTGGACTGAGGCTGCTAGGGTGGAAAGGCAGGGCAGCAGCTCCCACGCGTACCTGGGACATGCTCAGGTGTGATGGGTGAGTGAGGCACAATCCCAGCACTGCTCCTGCCAGGACAGAAATCTTCACTTCCCAACCGAACATCTTTGTGTTTCAGTGAAGAAAATACATCTCATCAAAAGAAAATGAAGATTATCTTAAACCAGTAGGAAGAGATGTTGAAACAAAACCCCTCAGAAATGGGATAGAACCTGTGAGTCTCTGTGCAGCTTCAAATGCACCACAGTGAAAAGTGCCTCTGGGTACCCCAAGCTCTGAAGAATATCATTAAAAGGAAAGGAAAGGAGATCATTGCTTGAAAAGGAGATTCAGGAGTGGCACAAACCCTTCATAATTTCAAATATGAAGTCTCTTCTGGGAGAACAGTAACTCAGGGATCCTGAAAGAGCAACGAGGCTTTTGTGAACTTGGGGTTTTTCTGTGTGTTTTTGTATGGGGGTTTTGTGGTGGTTTTTTGTGGATTTCTTTTCCCCTAAAAAAAATAGCTGCATGTTTCATCCTTTCTGTGTAACTCAGAGGTGATTAGAGAACTCCTGTGGAGTATCAAACTGCTATACTGAGATGATAGAAAAGTTGTGAATAACCATATCTTAGAAAAAATCTTTGAGCTTTGCCTAAAAAAAAAAAAAAAGAGGATAGTAAGGACAAATCTGCCAGAGAGGTAAATGTGCACAAGAAAAGAGTTTTATCACCTGAGATAGAAGCTGGAACCCGAGTTCCATAGAAATAAATAAATAAGTAAGTAAAAGTACATTTAATCATTGCCTGGAAGTGAGATCCCTGCTGTAACAATTAATTCATAAAGCTGCCGGGGCCTCGCAGGCCTGTGGGAGCCTGGCTGGCAGCAGTGATTAATGCTGCCTGCAGGTGTGTGCTGGAGCCAGCCTGGGGAGGGAGCACAAATCACTGAGCCCTGCCCAAGCTCTGTATCCCCTACCAACAGGGAACACGAGGGAAAGTGGGATTTAACAGCTTCAGCAGGAGCTGTCAGACACCTCTCGGGCAGGTTTGGGTTTGGGTTTGGTGGAGGAGTGGCATTAGACAGGATGGAAGGGTTGTTCCTGTGTCCTGGGGCTGGAGGGACTCAGAGGGGTCTGCAGAGAGAATGGCCCAGAGCTGCTGGGCTGCATTGTCCCCAGCAGCTGCACCTGAGGGAACCAGAAGAGCTGATGGAACTGTGGGGTAACTAGACTGAGAGGAGGTTTTTTCTTCTCTTTTTTATTTTTTTGTGACTTGTCTGAACAAATGTACCTGTGCTGTTTGTCCTAAACAGCTTGGATTTTTTTTTACACTAATGTGGATTATTGTTACTTAAGATTAAATGGATGAAACAAACTATTTTTTGATTTGCTATGACAAATTCATAAACTAAATTCTTTTCAGTTTAAGACGTTTAGCATGTGCTCCAACTCCCCATCACATCCGTGGTATCCAACAGCTCCTCAGCCCTTCCAGCTGGGAAGGCCCTGGGAGAGGAGCACAAGTTTGGTGGTTCTGAATGTTTCCATTCTAGAAGATCAGCAGTGTGCATTACACTGTGTGTGGGACAGTGCTGCTGAGGAGCCCTGCTCAGCAAGGTGTGGAACAGCTCCTCAGAACAGCCCCTTCTGGCCCTTCCTGGTGGGCAGAAGACATGTGGCCTCTGGCATTTGTAGAGAACAGGCTGTGTGGAGCTCAGGAGGAGTATTTGTCTGGCTGGCATTGAATTGTAACCTTGAGCTGCTGAGAAAAACATGAACAGAGCTTGGAAAGAGAAGCACAGTCACTCAATTGTCTGAAAATTTCACACAAGGAATTAAATGCCAGCTCCCAAGGGGTGCAGTACAGGGTGCCAAGCGTTAAAGTCAAAGTTTTGATTTTGACAGGGCTGCCAGCATACCCCACATCAGTGGGTACCCGAAGGCTTTAATTCACTGTATTCTGCCTGGCTCATAAAAGAAGTGTTGTCCAAAAAGGCTGTGCCAGACTGACAGGCTGTGCAGCTCCCCAGGGAGTGAAGTCTGATTTCTAAGGCCTTGGGGTGTTCCTGGATTGCCTGTGCAGGGCACAGCAGACTGAAGGCAGGGGGTGGAGGGTGAAAGGCAACGTCCCCACCACTCCCCAGCCCCTGTGAGGAGGGCTTGGCATGTATTGTTTGCATGATCATGTACTTAATATGAAGAGACTAGTTTTCTTTAACTCAAGCACTAAGTAATTTGAGAGACCATCTAGCATTCCAAATTGATACAAATCTGGTTTTATGTTGGCATTAAACAAGATTAGGTGTAGTTTTGTGTTTAATGCATATTTTAAATGTACTGTGATAATGGAGTGCTGTACTTTTGGAGAGTTTATGCTGAAACGAGAGGAATACTTAGTTTTGGTAAATTTTTGTTAAAGCATAAGCAATATAAAGACGCTGATGTCTAATGAAGCTCTTTGTGTGCCTCTGAATTCACAACAGCTAAAACAATTCTGTTAGCTCACAGATTAGATTAGAACTGTAAAAATGAAATAAAATGTCATCTGGGTAAATGATCTACTACCACAGGTGTTGAAAAACAATCCCAAATAGGAATGGTCTAGGCACCAAGTAATTAAATTACGATGACAGATGATAGTTTAATAAGGTGATTGTTATGAGACTTGCTGGTGGGCCTGCCACCCTGAGCACTTCTCAGCAACACTGGCTGGCACGATTGGAGGGTGGCAGCACAGAGGATTTGCAGTGAAATTTCCATGTGATGACTCTGAGCTTTGCAGGGAGAACTGCATCATTTGCTTCCCATAATACTGTCTGTCTGGACATGTTAAGCAGCTTCTGCACATTATATAGCCTTAGTGGGTTCAAATGTTTGTTTTCAAGGGTTGTAAAGCAACCAGGTTTATCTCTCCTTTTTAACAGATTAAGAGGGCAGTGCATAACAATTAAGAACCAGTCCTGTAACTGCTGGGCTCGTTCAAATCTGATTTGCAGCATCTGTGGAGATTGACAGAGTAACATAAGCTGACCAGAAGAATTCCCATGAAATCAGAGGAAGTGAGGCATTTTCTCTGTCCTCAGCAGCACTGAGATCTCACACTGCAGACCAGCAAACCTCTGAGCTAGGTGAGCTTGCAAGGAGGAAAAAGCAGTTGCTGTCCTTCAGGCTGACAGAAGTGTTTTCTTTCCCGACAGACATGTTTGAGCTCAGAGCCCAGTACATGTGCTGGAGGCACTGCAGTGCCCCAGACAGCAGTACATGTGAGATCCTTGGTAGCCCAGGCCAGTGTGTGCAGTCAATTCAGAGGCAGAAGATGCCCTGGTGTCACTCTGCTGTTGACACTCATTCAGGTGTTCCCTGGTTTTCCCAAGACGGGTCACAGGGTGCAGCAGACAGGACGAAAGGGAAAAACTTGGTCTTGCAATGCAACACTGAGCCCATAAGTGGTTTTTGGGGGAGAGCCAAGCTTTAAAAAGACCAACCAAACAAACAAAAGCCCAAACTGTGTTTGTTTTGGAGTCTCATGTATTTTCTGCCTTTGTGTTTCTGCAGTAGCCCTGTTCTGGCAGCAGCTGGCTCACCTGAGCAGTGCTGGTGGGCCCATTGGAGGCAGCTCCAGGAGATCACTGTTGGCACCAGACTAGCACAGGAGCTGTGCTTGCAGCATCTCAGGACATAAATCACTCTCTAAAGAGCAGTTCAGTTCTAAAAGACCTTTTCTTTCCCACCGAGACAGGACAGGTTGCAGCAGAGGCAGCTCTACTGCTGTAAATCAAGCATCAGAGTGGTTTGGGGTTCTCAGTCACTCTCCTGTCCACTCAGGGGAAGATGGGGATGAGTTAGAGATGTCACAGAAGGTGTAAGGCAGGGCAGAATATGGCTTCACTGCTGAGCTTTGCTTTCACAGGAGAATTTATTTGGATTGTCCTGTTGCCTCTCGTGATTGGAATTTAGTAGATGTAACTGTACAACCTTGAACATGAAGGCAAACATTGGAACCAGTGGAAAGCCTCTCTATTAGGTGGCAAAGTAATTGCTACCGATTTTCATGAGCTCTATTGATTTGAGTGTAGAATGTATTAGTTGGTATCTCTAACACTTTGTAGTGTTAAAATTCATCAATACTCATAAATGCCAATATGTAACAGCAGGTGCTGCTGTGATTTAGTGAATCATTATAATTTCTATTTAGTAAATCAGTTGCCATCGCTGTTAATGTTTAATTTGTAAGTGAGTGCATCACCCAGCAGTACAGGAGGGATGAGGCTGCAAACACATTTTCAGTAAATACGATATAAATACCGTGACTTCTGCTATTCAGTGCAGCCCATATGTTAGCTGTTGATAACTACGATTTTTCTATAAATACAGCATTGTACCCTGACCTTTAAAAGGATGAGATGTAAAATTGAGAAATTTACCGTGATAAATATCTTTTGAAGGAAGGTGAAAAGGATCTGAATTCAGGATAGAGCAAGGCAAATGGTTATTAGAGATAAGTGTGTGCTTCTCTTAATGAGTTCTTAGGATTCGGCCTGGACTAAATGGGAAATTCTGATCTTGAGCACATGTTTGTTCAGGAGCAGTATTTCTTCTGACATGAGCAAAAATGCCAATCCTGGTGTGTTTTGATGGGGTTCCAAGGGCTCCCAAGTATCCAGTAGAGTTGTCACCCCAAGGTAAGGCTGTAAGAGCTCTCAGGAAGGAGGGTGCAGGGGGGAACTGTGTGGCAAACTGTCCCCATAGTGCAGCCACCCTTGTCCCAAAGGGGTCAGACACTGTGCCTCCAGTTTAACTCAGCGATGAATAGCCAGGGAGCCTTGCTTCAGCTGGGCTGCTGGTATTTATGAACCTGCATCAACATAACCCCTCTTGCAGCCTATTTGAAATGGCTGTGGTTGTGCCAAGGCTCTCAGTAGTGCCCATGTCAGGGGCTCTAAATGAGTGAGCAGTGAGCCAAGGGTGTCAGAGTGCTGGAACTCAGAACACACCATTCCATGGCAAGGCCTGGGGTATGCACTGCCTTGAGTATTCACAGCTCAATCCAAAAATGCAGAGGGATTCTCACTTCTGTGCTGGAAAAAAATGCTTTGAGGAGGTTTTGATCATTGAAAGGTTAGAGATTTAAAAGATGACACCTGGGTAAATGGGGAAACTGCCCCCAGTATGGCCAAGGCTTTCCTGTCCAATTCGGAATCCTGGTCACCTTCTGACCTGGGTGAAGGAGAAAGCACAGCCTCTGCCACAGGGCAAGGGGTGCAGAGCTCTGACTGGCAATGAGCAGAAGTGTTTCCCAGAGGGATAATCCCTCCTTGCTCAGAGGCACCTCTGCCTCTTGGGCCCTGCAGTGTTGGGGTGAACTTCGGGGCAATTGCAGCCCCCTGATAAACTGTTTGCAGCACAGGAGCCCTGAGTTTGGGTGTTTGGGTTGGGTGTTTGGTCTGGGCCTGGTTTCTGAGAGGTTTGGGGGTATTTAATCCAAGGGTAGCAGAGAAATAAGAAATGTTCTGCCAAACATACTTTGTAAGTTGGAGGGGGAGTCAAACATTTAACAGACACTGAATCACTTAAGAAGCAGCCAGAATTCAGTTTTCAGAGTGAAATCAAGGGCTGCCAGAACTTCTCCTCAGTTCCATACTGACTGCCTTATCATTGCTATCCACATTTCTATAAATTTACAGAGGGTCTGAGGTTTAAATAAGCTATTTGACTAGTCACTGCCCAGCTTTGGAGCTTTCCACACAGGGAGGTGCCATATCCATTAGTCTTCAGTACAATTTTACAGTAGTTCCTGTCATCCTAAAGCCCCTCCTTCCCCACCAATGACAAATCTGCCTGGTGTTTGTTCTTTCTCTCCAAGTGCAATAAATGGCATGGAAAATAGGCTGGAATATCTAGATATTTCATTACTCGTTATGTGCAAGTTCTGTCAACTTAATCCAGAGGAGTTTGTTTGTGGTCTTTTTGTTGCTATTATTTTTTTTATGCTGAGGTGTAAGAGAAGTCCTGTATTTGCCAGGAGCTGTCTCCTGACATGTCCTCTTTGGAGTTATCTGTGTGGTTACAGCCAGAGATGAAAAGTGCTTCAGCCTTGCTGTTCTTGCTGTTGAGCTGCACAAGGCCCTTGCAGAATCTCTTACACTGAAGGTTCCCTGAGCTCTCTTCTGCTGAGCCTTCCATTCATGGTGACAATGTCATTTTGTCTGTGTGATTCATCATTTTCTCCTGATCATAAAGCCTTATGCAAAGGAAAGTACTTCAGCATGACCCCCCCACCATGCTGGGAGGTGCTCTCCCATTTGGATTGAGAGCTCCCACCTGAAAGGGTATTTCCTTCCCTTCAGGAGGCTGTCTCTACCTGTGCCTGGCAATAGGAGGAATGCCAGCATGCCATCTGTCTCCACAGAGTGGGTTCATCCCAGAGAAATCCCCTTACTTTTCTTTCCTTTCCATTCTCTATCCCTCTCAGCTGCTTTTCCCAGAGAACTACTGTAACAAATTCTAATAAAATACTGCTTTGGAAACTAACTATATGGGGTCCCCAATATTGCAGCATTTTACCATTAAATTAAAGATTAAACAGTACTCAAACAGAATTAAAAACACCTTCCTCAGGTTAAGATCTTATCTTTGAAGAGTCACAAAAAAGGGCTGAACTGTCTGATTCTGATTGTTTCAGTTAAAAATACTTCTTTCCAGTATGCCTGCTGCTAAGTAAGCCTGCTGAAATAACTACATGAAACTCAGCTGGGGTAGTGGGGTGGAAATCTCCTGTTTCATTTGCTGCCTTTTCTGCCCTTAAGGCAAAATTCATAACATACAATATGGAAATGCTGGTTCCAGTGACATGTTTTATACCCCTATCCAATCTGGTTACAAATTTAATATAAGCATCACATTAGCAAGTGTTTCATCTCCCTAAAATATCTCTCCAGTTTTTTTAATTGTAGCTCCTTAAAGCTTTCACGACAGTTCACGTATGTATTATTTCTTCTCTCCACATTCTTTCCACCTCCTGCCACCCTCACCAGCTTGGCAACATTTCCTTGGCCCTTTGGTGACCGAACTTTCTCTCACTGGTACAAAATTATAGCTCATCCTGTTTTCTCCCAGTCCACAGGAGGCGGGAAGAAACCTCACATATCATGACTAAGTGACATTTAGCACATTGGGTATAATCGGTTTCAGCCCTCTTCAAGCAGGCACTGGTAGATTTAAGAAGTCAACACAGTAGGAAGTGTCTTACCCACAACAATCTGCCTACTCAGAAACAGCAAGTTGGACTTTATTTAATCTATAGTTCCTTTAAAGTGACAGGGTTGGTAAATGGGATGCTCGTTTGCATCTCTATTTCTGGAAAGCCTCTTGCTGGTTCTGCTCCGTGGCGCGTTGCTGATCCGGGGAGCTGGGATGGCAGGGATAATGTTATTACCAGCAACTCACACACCTCTGAGGAGCTGCTGTGGGTTGTGCTTTCAGGAGACCCTTAACAATTCTTCCTGCACCCTGGAGGCACCAATCAATACCTGCCTTGCTCTCGCTGGTGTCATCTGCACAGGATATTGGCAGCATCTCCTGCAGCAGGTGCTCATTAAGAACACACAAGCTTTCCCTGCTCAGACCTCCATTCACACAGCATTTTGTGCTCTGCATAATTCCTCATGCTTAACGTTTTCCAGCAGAGCAAATGAGATCGTGGAATCAGGGAAATGTGCTTCTGTAAATTCCCCCGGGGGACCTGGCCACTGGCTACCCCCAGCTCACATGATCGAGCCATGTGCATGGTTTATTGTTCACATGCCTATGTGTGTGTGGCCCTTTTTAGAGGTAAAATGTACAACAGATAATTCACTGAAGCTGTTCCAATGGTACAGCATGGGGGAGTACAAGATAAGGGATAAGGAGGATGGATTGGGAGAGATTTGAGACTTGGGTTAGGAGAGGAAAGAAAGGCAACAGAATCAAAATCTTATTGTTTAACAATTTCCATAGCAGTCATATCCCCAAACAAGTCAGGCCACATGCTGCTCTTAATTATACAGCTTTCAGGCAACAGAGAACAACTGATGAACTCTTACAGTGACAACTCGTGTAGTTAGAGGATTGGAACAATTAAAGGAGTGGGAAAGAGATCTCCAAATTGCACATTGAACTGGAGAGGGACACATGAACACACTCCCATGGGGCAGCACAGGCAAGGTAACAAAGGCTCACTGCTGGCAGCACATGAAAGAGCAGAAGGCATGCAAGAAAGCAGAAACAAATGATGAGAGGCAGGAGGATTTCCTTGGTCAGGCATCACCAGCCATTCACACTGGGAGCACAACAATGTACAGTGCAAAATGTGCAGTAATGTTTTTCAGGACTTGTATCGCTTTCCCTGACAGTCCCTTTGCTATTGGGAATTGCATATCTCAGTGGGTCAGTGTGCTTATGTTGGAATAGAAAACTATAAACTTCAAAAGCCAGACTTAAACTTGGCTTCATTGGGCCTCTCCTTCCAGTAGCTGCCATGTTTGAAGTCATTTGAAAGCTGGAGGAAGTCGTGAACTGCAGGCAGTTTAAAATGCAGAGCAGGATTATTAAGGTGTTCAGACATGTTTGCCAGGTGTCACATTTGAGTCTCTTCAAGAATATTTTCTGTAATTGAGATGGGTGATCTGGCCCTTTTTTCTTTATTTACTTATGTTACCCTCAGGTTTTTGTAGCAGTTATAATTTATTTTTATCTGGAACATGGGCGAAAGTGTTGGAAAATACAGGGAGACTAGTAACAATTCATTAGGAAGCCCCATTAGGAATCTCTTTTAACGATGATCCTTTGGCAAACTAGCACTTCAATTTTTTCAGTTGACTTGTTATAATGTGTTTTTAACCAGAATATTATGTGGCACTAAATCAGACCCCATGTAAAACCCTCACTACAATGATGAAATGATCATTATTAATCAGAGATGGTCTTGTTACAGAGTGTAACCAGGGATTTCCTTTCTTTGTGTTTTGTTATTGACAACACCTGTTTTCCATAAAACGATTAGCTGACTTTAATTGTGGTTACCTCCTCCACAGCTTCATCCCATGCATTCCTTGCAGTCTTGCAGGTTGCTTGCAGTGTAGAAGCAACATTTGTCCTCATGATCCAATCTGTGTCTAAGAGCTGAGGCCGTGCTGTGCCACTAAAAGGATGTGCTGTGGAGGTTACTGATGTCAAAGCAAGCCTTTATTTGCTGTGGAAAATATGAATGTTTCATCTTATCTGCGGGTATCACAGGAAGTGAGAGATCCCTCGGTGACACTCACTGCTGTCTGTGTTTCTCTCACAATCTCTAATTTCTGCTTTGCTTGCTGTGTGCTTGTATTGACAGCATCTCCTGCTCTGCATTATCTTTTCTCCTAAGTGGGAAACAAAATACAAGAACAGTGAAAATCAGTCTGTGGCTCGTACCTTGAGCAATTAAATATTGTCAAAAACATTTTACATATGATTTCACTCCTGTCCATGGCTCAGGGGCAGCTGCCCCTCTAGGTCTTTCAGGCTCCCTGTGCTAGCTTTGCCTGGGCCAGATGAGTTACATTGTTCTGCCTACTTGGACCCTGCCTCTTGTGACCCTGCCCTTGTCCTTTGTCTCAGCTCTGCCACCCTGGAGATGCAACTGAGTTTTGGGAATCCACACTCCAACATCCACAACATGTAGTGACCCAGGCACCTTTCCATATTGGTTTTCCCAACAGGAGCAAGCCATGAAGAGTAAAAGGGTTTTGAAAAGGCAGTTTGCATTAGTGCCTCCCTGTTTACTCCTGTCCCACTCCTCCCTTTTCATTATTTCCACATAACTGCCTGTGCACGTGTCATGAGATTTGATGAACTGATCTGGAGTGAAAACTTGCCAATTCTCCCATCCTGCTTATCATAATGGCACAATGAGGCAGGTGCACTGGGATGGGCAGGGATTGTCCATGGGGTACAAGCTTAGGGCACAGGGGAGCTCAGACTGGCTCTGCCTCTGGGAGCTTCCAAATCTGTCACTTTTAGCCAAATCTGTCACTGGAGCCTTTTGGGAAGCCACAGCTTTGGCTGTGGTGGGGCCTTTTGTTGTGGCAGATTTGGGGGTGGGTTTCAAGGCTGTACCTTGAGGAACAGTATGAAATACAGATGTGAATGCTAGTTTCAGTATTTCTTAAGGGACATTCTGAAAACAGGCTCTCAAGTGCATTTTCCTTTGTTTACTAATCAATAGATACTTCTTTGGCTTGCAGTTATTTCCAGTCCTCTCCTTGAGTGGTCACAGATCAGTGCCCTTAGGTCACGCTGTGCAGCTCAGCTGCATGCCCAAGTGGCTGCAAACACTGGGACCTGATCAATGGAGCTGTGCTATCTCTGACAATAGGAGTTATGCTTATTACATTGATTTTGGATGGCTTTTTTCCTAAAATGTTTACCACTGCTAGTTTTGATCTCCCTCGATGAGCTGTTTAAGGTGTCTTTCCAGGAGAAGTGTGTAGAAAACAAGCCATGACTTCTTTTATTAATGCTGGGGACTGGTAGTGATATTGATGGCAAGGTGATACTGCCAATATTGCTCACACTTCAGCTCCATCCCAGCTACCAGCACCATGCCTGAGGCTTTCAGCCAATGCCTGATGAAAATCATCTGCCTCAGGGAAAAGGCCTTTTTTTTTCTGTCTTAGATCCAGAGTAAAACTAAGTTACATTTGTGTTTCAGAACCTTAATGTACAGCGTCAAGGCTCAGGAAGTCTAAAAAGAAGTATCTCTGTCTTCAGAGCCTCATCCAAATGCTTTTTCATATGGAGACTGCTCAGGCAGTGGGATTTTCACATGGAAGGTCCCCAAAGAATTGTCACCAGCATATAGTCACATGTGAAATCCCTTTATGTTTCATATTGCCACATTAAAGACATTCTTGCTGCCCATTTTCAAACTGCGTATTCCATGCTGCAGGTATCTCCTCTCCTGAGGTTTAATTACACTGAAATCATCCAAACTGGTGCTTGTGAGGGGTAACTTCTGGAGATTACAGAATGGGGTCCCACATTGAGATGAGGAACTGTAGAGCCACGTCAGTGCAGGTAGGAGCAGGATGGGTACCTTAGCAAAGCAGGTTTTCCACCTTCTCTTCCTAATACTAAATGAAGCCAGGATGGAATGTGCAAACACGTTCTTGCTAAAAAACTATTAACTGTAAATTTCAATATTCTCTACCTCTAGATATTAGTGGGACTAATTTGAAAGGGAGATGTGGGAACTGCTAATTTAAATGAAATTTTAAAAAGAGCAATGAGTGTTTGATCTTCTATTAAATATTTTGCCACTTGTGCTAAAGAAACAGTTGGTAGTTTTTCAAGTAGAAAGTTGCCACTTTGCAGAGGAAAAACACATTTGGCTGAGAAATGTACAGAAATGGTGACAGAAGCAGTCATGGTGGGAGCAGAGTGAAACCTGATCTTCAGTCTAACATGATTAACAAAGTAATTTATTTTTCATACATGTATATGCAGCGGGTTTTTGTGGTTCTGTTTCAAAGCTTTGTTTGTGTTTCCAAATGGGCTAGAGGGTAATTAAGTGCAGAAGGATGGAAATGACCTCTGATTGCACCTTACCCTGTTGGTTTATATTCTGGTGCAGCAGTGAGAAACCTGTTAATATGGTGTATTTCACACCTCATTGCTGGCCATATTAAAAGTTTCTATCCTAATTCCTTAGTAAATATTAATGTACAGTATTCACTAGTATCTGTCTGTTTCATTTACTTTCCCCATTCTTCTTTGTAATTCCTTTTATTCCCTTTATTCTGTGGTGATTCTAATCAAAGCCAAATCCAGTTGTTTTAATGATCAGCTTTTATTAGTCCTCCAGGCAAACTGCGCTGCAGAGATAGGACATTGGAGCCCAATATTGTTATGCCTCTACAGAAATTATTCATTTAACATTTTTGCATATTGCAAGAATTAAAAACATAATAAATCAGCAGAGTTTTATTATACTAAGTGATGTATGTAACCTATTAGCCATTTTGTTTGTTTTAACTGTACAGTATTTGTCAAATTTTCTTAAAAATCATCATTTATGGTCCTGATCCAAAGGCTGCTAAGGCTGATGTGTACATTGGTGTGTTATCTGACTGATGTCAGCCGCTCAGATATGAGACAGACAATAAAGAAAATACATAAAATATTAAGTTAGACACAGAATTTCCAGAGACTTCAGCTGGGCTAAGACTGTGGCAAGTAAATTGAGTGAAGCTGAAGGGTTCCTCTTCCCCAGCCCAGCAAGAGGGAAGGCAGGGGTAACCCTGCACCCTCTACTTACTGGGAAGGACAGGAAGTCATCAAAAATGAGAGAAAACTTCTTGTGGGATTGGAGATGTTGAGGAAGGACAGCAAGGCATTGAAAGGCACATGCTGTAAAGGGGCCTGACTTGCAGCCCCTCTGCTGTGACAGACTCTGCCCTACCATGTCCCCATAGTGTTCTGGGGACAGGTGGAGGGCTGTGGGTGTCCCCAGCACAGAGAGGAGTGGAGCCAGAGGAATCCAGCTCCAGAGACATCTCCTCTTGCCTTTCCTGCCTTTCTCTTTCCTCTCTCCTTTGTTTGCCTGCAGCACTGAGCTAACCCAGGTGAACTTTCTTCCACAGGCCTGGGAGAGCAGCAGGGGAAACTGAAACTCTGCTGCTCCAGCTCTGAGAGGGGCAGGTGAGAGGAGACACAGCCAAGGCTGGGCTGGAGCAGCCTGTGCTGTGACCCAGGGGCCAAGTGGGGCTTGGGAAGCTGAGCTGCAGAGCTGCTGCTCGATGGGATGAGTGAAGGAGTGCTCAAGGACACCCGGGGGAGCAGGTGGTAGAGAGGAGCATGTAAAGGGCATGTGCATATACCTAGGTACCATCAAGGACAATAATACAAATTCTTCCTAATGAAGCTGAAGAAAGAAATGAAGCGAGAAAGATGGTTTCTGGCATAAAAAGACTTCAGTTTTACTCAAAGAAGGAAGCAAATGAAGCTTTTGAGTACTGTTTTGTACTCAAAAGGAGAAAGGAATAGGTTTTGGAGATGTAAAATGGGCTAGAAACAACATATATGACATTGTGCCTTTTTTATTGAATCAAACAACATTTGTTGAATGCTACAGAAAAAGGAAACGAAAAATCAAAAGGCTAATAAAATTACCTTTTATTCTAGGCTTTTTTCAACTTTGGGAGCTAGCCAGAATTTTACTTTGTGGTATATTGTATCTTTTAAAGAAACATTTATTTATAATTTTAAAATTATCACGAATTCATCCAGTGGTTTATTCCTCCATTATTAAAACTGTGTGGCTTTTGCACATCTAAATTTGTCTGGTTTCATGTTCTGCCTCTGGGACTGTTGCACCTCTGCTAGGATGAAAAGCCTCTTATCAGTTTCCCTTTCCCCAAGTAAGTATTCACTTGGTGATCAGACATGCCTTAACCTTCTCTTTGATAAGCTAAATAAATTGAACTCCTTGAGACTGTCACTGTAAGTTGTGTTTTCCCATCCTTTAATCAGTCTTAGGACTTAGAGCCATTCAGAATTTATGCCACTCTCCCCTGGTGTGTGAACACCAATGCTGAATGTGGGACTGTGCTGGCACTAGTGGCAGTGCTGCAGTGCTAATATAATTTATTTGGTTTTCCCTGCTCTGAGCCTGAACCGCTGTGGCCCCTGTGGCCATAAAGCTGCTTCACGACTCCTGCTTGGGTAATGGGCTGCTGAGGTGCTGCAGTCAGGGTGGAGGCTTTGCCTGTGTGACTGGCTCTGTGTGCCTGCTGCCAGGCTCCTCAGGTGATCCAGCACACCCAGGGCGTGGTGGGTGTTTCCCAGTGCCTGCTCTTTGCTATTTATCGTGGAAATGATGCTCCAGAGAGTTCTCACTGTGCTGATCACAGCCAGAAGAGATGGGGTGGGCCAGCATTGCTGTGCAAGTAGCTCTTCTGATTATATCAAAATACGATGTTCTAGAATCAAAACACTTCGGTTTTGCTCAAGGAAGGAAGCATTGGCTCTGTCAGCATTTTCTAAAGACTTCTTTTCTTTCTTCTTCGTGATCCTTATTAGCTGTCCAGAAAGGCTTTACCCAGCAGCAGACAGCTGCATGAACATCCCTCTGCACTGACCATGCTATGGGAATTCCCATTACAAAAATCCCTTCCCCAGTCGTAGACTGAAAGGAAGGAAATGATTTGGTTTGTTTGTTTGGGGCCTTTTTTTGCTGGTTGGTTTGTTTTTCTTCTGTGGGATCAAGGTCTGGGAAAGGAGGGGGTCTGAGACTGTGGGGTCTAGGTTAAAAGGTAATTATTTTTGTAACAGAATTAAAACCTGAAATACTCTGAACCAATTTCTAATACAAACAGGATCAGCATTAGCTTTTAAAGGATTGATATTATCATTTCAGGACTGCAATGTGATTTAAACTGTAATAGATATTGATTTCTATATTAGTGTTCTTGCTCCTTGTATTGTGTTTCTGCTGCCATCTGCTAAAACAGGAATGGCATTTTTCACTTTATTGACTGGACAATGAGTTGGAATACTGTATTCCTGCATTCTCTGGATCACCAAGATGACCACATGCTTACAGAGGTTCAGACAAGGCAGCTGCTGGGACACTTGCATTTTAAAGTTACAGGAACCAATTAGTAAGTGTATATACAAAGAACTCTTAAAGGGCTTCTAAATCACTTATGGAAAGGCAGACATTTATTTTAAAGAGCATCACAGCTGTTCCACAGGACACTTAGTTTTAAAGAAGTAATTACTGCAGTGTCCTGTGCTGGTGGTCTAATGCAGCATGAGCAGGATTTCCCAGGCAGTCGGGTTGGCCTTAGCTGAGCTCCCACAAAGGAGCAGAAATCTCACTCACGTGGGCAAAGGGAAGGGCTGGTAGCCTACAAATCTTCCTCCCCAGTTCAGACCAGTATCAGGCTGGGGGATCCCAATCTCCTCACTGAGCCCGTCTTAACCAATCTCACTCGGCACTTCTCTTTCCCAGTTCCCACACCTGGCTTCTCATCCAGCATATCCCTCCCGCTCCTCATGGGCAGTTGTCTCCTGCTTTTTCCAGGAACACAGGAGTTCCCTTTCAGACAGCTCTGAAGGTCCAAACTGTGGCTCAGTCCTGTGGCTCTGCCTCTTGTCCTTCACCCCCAGGAACGTGGCAGCTCCAGAGCAGCCTCCTGCCACATCTGCAGAAACATCTTGGTCCCTCCGTTGGCTCCCCGTGCTGGGGACAAGCTGCACTTTGTCACTTGCTCTCCTCAGCAGCCTTGCTGTGATACCCTCAGGGGAAGCTGTGCCCCGATAACAAAAGTGCTGGTTGTGCTTTCTCTGGCACAGACAGGCCCTTTGTTGCTCGTGTCCCCTGGCCCTTCAAACAGGGCTGCCCCATTCCCTGATCCTCTGCCTTCCCCGAGCTCTGTGCTGGACACTGCCCTTGGCTGCACACAGAATACTGGGGAGATGGTGGTGAAGTGCTCTATAAATGAACTTTATTACAACCTGCTGTTCAGAGTTGGAACATTCTGAAATGAAGTTGCCTCTTGATTATGACTTTTCCCAGAAAACTGATTTTGCCTAATGATAGAGAATGGTGTTCAGCAGTACTTAATTAGCATAAATTAAGTTTAATGGGAACAAATTCTGCTAGTGCCAAGTAGTTAAGAGGTGTTTAATAGAACTGAAATTCTGAGAGTTCATCTTACACTACCTGAAGGTGCCAACTAAAGGTCTGTGTTCTCCAGGGCATTCAGTGATCCTCTGTCAGGTGCGCAGCTGAAGTTTGACAGCCTTAATTCAGGGAGAGCTGGCTGAATAATTCAATTTCAAGAAACAAACTTGTGTAGGGGAATTTTTTGGTTGGTTGGGTTTTTTGTGGAGTTTTTTAATTGTTTTGGGGTGGTTTTGTTTTTGTTTGTTTGGGGTTTTTTTTGTTTGTTTTGGTTTTCTCTTTTGTTTTTTGTTTCTGGTTTTTATTTCTGTTTTTGTTTTTTTTTAATCTAAGTAAGATAAAAATCTTTGTCTTAAGACTCTTATAATTTCTAAGCTGTTCTGAAAGATCAGGGAGAGGCCATCCCAGGAGCACCACACCTTGCCCATGTGTCAGGAGTTGTGCTGGAAGAAAGGAAGGGTGTCTGTGCATCTGTAGGTGGGAACTTGAGTGTGAGCATGAGCTGGGTGCCAGGGGAGCACAGCCCTGGGGCAGAACCAGGGTAGCATCTAATGAACAGCACAAACCACAGCATTACAAAGAGGGAATGTGGCTTTACTTAATTTGTCACTGTGGTTTTGGGCAGACTGGGCCTAAACTTGGCCTCCTTCTATGCTGTGCTTACCTAAAGCAGCCTGATCAGCTCCCTGGTCAGCTCCAACCATGCAGGTTCCAGTTCCTTCTGCAGCTTCTGTCTTTTTTCTTGTCCTTTTTTTGTCCTGACTTAGACTAGAAGCTTTAGTGTACCAAGACTGAACTTTCCTCACCTTCCACGAGGCTGGCTGCAGCAGTCTGCTGGCATTACCACAGTCCCTCTGGCATTCTCTGAATAAATCCCCTATTTGTTCTTCAGATTAGGAGCAGGTTTTTTAACTCTGTGTTTGTAAAGCACATAAGCTTGATGCTTTTTTAGCTCAGGACTTGGCCTTGTGGCTACTATTAAAGGTTGCTTTGAGCTCTGTGTGGGTAGTAAATAGCTTGCCCATGTTTGCTGTGAAAGCTTCTAATTTATAGGCAAATATGTGAGTAATTCATATTTGGAGTTTTAAGCCATTAATTCAAGTGGAGCACAAAAGGAGTGCGTGGAGGCAGCTGAACACTCCGTGTGACTTTGCACCTCGTGGTGAACATATTCTCCAAACAGGGAATGTCTGCAGCTGCTGCTTTGGGGTGGGGGAGTTTAATGCTCACACAAAGCAGGCTCTGGCCCTGTGCTGGGGGTTTGGGGTGTGAACAGTGGGCCATAGGGTGAAGGGGTGGGGTCTGATCCTCTCTGCCTTGGGCCACGTCAGAGTCCATCTCTCCAATTCCTCAAGAGTCCCCAGCAAACAGCTCCACCTCCCCAAACCATGGCAATATCTCCTCAGACACCTTATGGGGGGCTAAACAAAAATTCTTAGAACACAGGAATTGCTGTTCTATTATAGCATAAATCCTTAACACTCTGAAGATGTTTGCATGGACAATTGCTGTAATAAGAGGGTCTCATAGCTTTCTCCTGCATTTGTTCTCCCATATGCAGGCTGGGAAGGGAGAGACGGAGAAAACAGCTCATTTTTCCAGGGCTACAGGGAAATCTTTCAGGGGCAGGGGATGGAATTCACCTCCTGGGGATTGCAGCCTGAGGTGCTTGCCCTGCAGTGTGGCTGGGCACTGTGTGCTGTGTCCCTGAGAGCTGCTGCTCCAGGGTAGCTCCTGTTCAGGAGCTGCTGCTGAAACAGAAGCAGTTGGGAATGTTTATCATCCTGCTCATAATGAAGCCATTACACTGCAGTCACAACTCTGAATTGCAGCTAATAGATTTTCATTTTGTTTTCTCAGTTAAGTCATATTTGATAAATGCAGAAACGTGTAGGGAGCAGCTTATCTCAAGTAGACAGTTTCTCTTTAAATGGGTGGCTCGAATGTGCTTTGCATGAGGATTTTTGGAAAGAAAAAAAGGATTCTGCCGGAAATCTTTACAGATATTAAATGGCAAACCCAGAGTATCCACTTGCTGAGTACAAGTCTTCTACCTTTTAGGGATGTGTTAACTAGCAGCCATTGAAGATAAACATTATTTTCTTTGTGTGTGTACCTGTACTCGTGTATTTGTGCACGTATGCAAAAATTTTGTAGGATTGGGTATGTAATCCTGTGCAATGCATTCTGTGGGCTCTAAAAGGCTGGCTTTAATGGATCTTATTCGGATTCTGCTCTGGGAAACAAACAAAACTCCATTACTTGCTTCATGGAAGACAATGCATAAGGATGTAGATTTCTCTAATTTATTACCTGTTCCTCTTATTTTGAGCTGAAATGGAACAGGGTAGTTTTGCATGTAGCTTGATAGTAGTCTGGGAAATGACAGCACCAGCATGTGGTGTATCCTTGCACTGGGTTGTCCTTCCAGAATTACTCTGAGAAAGTTCTCGGCACAAAGTACCTTGACATATGTTATACAGGGAGCTGGAGGTAATTTTTTTTTTTTTTTTTTAAATCCTGGCTGGAAAGGTTCTTAGCAGTATTAAGCCAGCATTCCTCGATACACTGAAGCTAAGCTGGTCTCCCAGTGCTATCCTGGGCAACTTTGTCAGCACTTCCAAACTTCAAGGCTGGAAAGCAGCCATGCAAATCTGTGTTTGGGGCGAATTTCCTAAGGAGTTTTCTAGCTGCCGATGGGATTTTCAGGAGTACCCAAGCAAATCCGCAGCAGACTTTTTGCAGCAATGATAAAATCATGAAGAAAAATCCATGCTCTGGGCATTCCAGATAGCATTAATTTGGAGGTGCTGAGCATCCCGCGTTGGCAGGGAGCCTGGCACTGCAGTGGGGTCCATCCCAGAGCAGGGGGAACCAGGAGCCCCACCCAGAGCTGTCATTCCCAGGGAGGGCATGGGGCAGGTTGCAAATCAAACCCTGTGTGTCTGCCCTGGCCCCGTGCCCAGCTCTGGCTGCACAAGGAGTCTCTGAATGCTGTTAGCTGCATCAAAAGGCCGAAGTGTTTCTGTCACAGCCACCCCTCTTTGGCAACAGTTGCCCCATTGTTGGCGATGTTGATCACCCTTTTTCTTTTTGCCTCCCTCCACTTTTGTCCCCTCCATTTGCCTTCTGGGTCTTCTCTCACTCCTGTGCTGCCCTGCGTGCTTCCCCAGGGTTTTCCTTCTCAGTTCTTTCTTCTGCCTCTGCCATTTGTTCCTCTGCTGGAATTCTCTCTGCCATGGTTCCTGCTGCAGGAGATGAGTTTGGAAAGCACTTCTCTCCTTGTCTGGGCTTTGGGTTTCCTGTGCCTTCACCCACGTGCCACATTTGGGCTCTGTCCAGCTCTCCTTTGCCCTGTTCCCACGGCTGTGTGTCTGCAGGCTGTTGCCTCCTGTCCGTCTGTCCCTCCCTCACTGACTGCCACCAGAACTGCAGCCCTGGCCCCAGGCTGTCTCCTCCAGCTGACCTTCACCCCAGCCCAGCCCAGACATATAAAACAAAATTAGCCACTATCACATATTTCGATAAACAAGGCAGCCAGCAGATTGTGTAAACTGTAAGCTGTGCACCTACAGTAATATGACCTCAGACCATTAAAATCACATTCTTTGGTCTGGTTTAGGATTTGTATATAAGTGTTGTACAGAGAGACTTTAATAGACCTTAGTGAAGCAAAATCTGGTCTTGGATTTCCATAGTTCAGGAGTCTGAATGCAGTACAGGGTTTATTAAGAAGGAATTAGAAGTTGGAAACAGTGTTTGTTGAAAGTCACAATGAATTACACAAAGTCAGTCTGTTTATCTGCAGCACTGTCATCTTTGTAAGACTAAATGATAGGAAAGATACACTCAGTGAAAAATCCCACATCGAGAAGAAATTGATTAATCTCTTAAACTGTTCTTCCAAATGTTTTGCTGGAGCAAGACAGACACAAAATCGACCCTTGGAGGATATTGCTGTGAACTTGAGAGAGCTCTCGCTTACCTGAGAGCTTCTGCAGTCACAGACCATTACTTCACTTTGCAGTGCTGCTAAGGGGAAAAGGGCACATGTTAAGTTCAAGTAGATGGTATGAAAATTGTGGTGAATGTTTTCAGCAGATTCTTCAAGTGAAATTGCATTTCTCTGTATTTGTGATGGTAAAAGTAAACAATAGTTGCCTAGTCTGAGCCGTACAGTTTCTTCACCTCAAAAACTGCCAGCATGGGCTTGCAAAAGGGCGCTGTTTCCCCAGGCAGCTTGTTGAGTCAGCTGCTGCTTCTGTGCCAGATTTGTGTCTGAACTCTGAACCACTGCTTTCTAGGTCACTGGAGACCAGCAGTGAGGGAGGAGTGATGTGTTAGAGACGCTCTGTTGGCATGCCAGGCTTCAAAAATGGCTGGGCACAATCCTGACAGGTGCTGAGTGTTGCTGGCCATGGGGCTGCTGCCTCTGAAGACAATCTGTTTGCTTCCAGCCTGCACGTCCTGGGCAGGAACAAGTGGGAAAGCATCAGGCACACTCAGGGGGGGCTGTGCTGCTCTGAGGTTCTGGTGTCCCCACAGGGATGTCCAACCCATCATGGGCACACACAGTGGTGACAAAGCAACACTGTGACCTCGTCAGTAACAAGGTAGAGAAAGGTTGTCGTTCTGAAAAGAAAGCTTGTAAAAGTCCTAGGAATTGTATATTCACACCCAAGAAAAGCCTAAAATCTTTGATTCAAAGCTAAGTGACAAGAGTCTTTTCATTGAAGCCAGCAAAGCTGGCTTGAAACAAATAAAAGGTAATTCAGGCTTAAACTGTCTAAATTCTTCTTTTCCATTTCTCGTACAACACAGGCACTAACATTTGTAGGGAGTGCAGTCCTACACTGCACTCCTAAAAGTGTTTTTATTTTATTTTTTATTTCTGTGTAGCAGTTAATCTTGTCCATGCAAACACTTGCAACTGTGGTATTTTATTATTAGTTCTTTTGCACTTTCCATGGAATTCAAACTTTCTTTGTGCACCCCCATTTTTTCTTTAATTCTTCTGTTTCATTAAGAGTAGCTCCCTGAGGCTTCCAAACCCATCCATTCCCTTTCTGTTGATGACATGAGAGCTTGTGTCTGCAAGTGCTCTTTGTCAGCAGCAAAACGGACATGAACATGTCTGAGATAGTTATTTATTTGCTTGGATTTAAGTAAAATCCCAGGGGCAGAAGGACAGGCAGGACAAAGCTCTGTGTCACTCTCAGTGTGGCTGTGTGGAGACATCCCAGCAGCACCTCTGCAGGAGAGTAACCTGCCTGTGTCTCTGAATGGCTCTCCAGCACTGGGACAAGCTTCAGGAGATTCCTCTTGAGCTGGCAGAAGCTGATTTGTGGCAGATATGGCCTAAAATGACCAGAGTGTCCCTGTTCAGCAGGGTATTGAAGTGTATCTCTTTGATGTTAATAGGATGTAAATGTTGACTTGAGGTGTTCAGTGCAGTAAGAATTTTAATTAAAATATGCTTTCTTCAGTAATGTGGCTTAGATAAAATCAAACTCTTGGACAACTTCACTAAAGAAATGTTTCCCACAATATGTGTAAATATGTGGTGGAACTGTTTTTGATTTTTAGTGCAGATGCAACCCTTACTTTATTTTCTTGTTTTCACTACATTAGCAAATCTCTGAAAAAAACATTTTGGAAGAGTTTTCTATTGCCTTCATTCAAGTTTATCATCACTTTGATGTCTTTTACAACAAAGAATCAAATTCATGAGATTTTTTTGAGTACTGATGGATATTTTGTTTCAGTTGAAAAGTAATTAAGACTTCTCAGCTAGCAGGTCTATTTACATACAGTAAATATGCTGCAACAATATTTTTCTGTTGAGGCTAACTATTTTAAAACAACACAGAAGTTTTAAGGCACCAAACTTTCCAGAATTCCTTGAGGCTTTTGAAGTTGCTATAAAATGGGATTTTTCTCTTACAAGTTTGACACAAGCATTGAAGAATTACTCCTCCCTACATATGGAATTACCTTCAACAAAAAATACAGAATTTATCCCCTATTAGGATAGTAACCTTTTGATCAAATGGGAACATGAAAAGCTTGGCGGGGAGATTCAGTAAGAGCCTCATCAGTCATTACCAAACACCAAGAATCTCTCCTGTGCTTTTTCTGTTCTATTTTTTAAGGAGCAAAAGGAATGCTTCTTAGATTTGTTCATAGAAACCTTTCAGTGCCAGTTCCTCAGGATTAATCTGTTTCCTATGCAGAAGGATGTAGGACATACTTTCAGAACTGGGTTGACTTGTCACTGTAGTGTCTACACTTAGACAGTGATTTTATTCCCTCACCAACCTTGTGAAGAAGACAAATCCCTTCCACAGTGCTGGAAATGGGATGCAGAAGAGATTAGATTTGCCAGATTGTGTCTGTGACTGGAGCTACCCCTGGCTGAGCAAGAGGCTCTGTCCTACTTGTCCCCACAATCCACAAGCAGAAGAATGACCTGTGGGTTGCTTTCAGACCCTGGTGAGACACAGCATTGTCTCCTGTCGTTTCCCTTGGAATTGTTTGTACTTTATTTCCCTGATGCTGTGTAATCATTTAGCAAAGCAGAGCAATAGTTACTGCATCACAGCAGTGGGGTCCATCCAGGCAACAAACTCCCTGTCTCCACACACTCCAGAGCAGTCCTGGAGAGGATTGTTCCCTCAAACCTGCCTTAAACATTTGATATTTGGTTTGAAATAGCTCTGGTGATTTGCAAGGCTGATTTTCTTAGTAGCTGGCAGGAGGAGATGACTGTTCGGAATGTTTGTTTGGGGAATTGATTTGCTTTGAAGTCTGATTTTTTAGGGCAGTTTTTGGGGGACAATAAATGTTTCCAGGGAGAGCAGGTTTGCAGTCCTTTTGCATGTGTTGTGTGGCCTTGGTGCCATGGCCATGCTGGGTTAAAGCTTCCTTCTAGTAGAGATGTCATCTTTGTGAGCAGGTCTGTCCCACAGCACCCTTTAGGAGATCCTTCACAGCCTGGCTTTTCTGTGCCTCCAAGACAGCACTGAAGACATCACCCAGAGATCATGCTGCCCCAGTTTACAGGACTTCTTTTCTCATCACTGTTGGGCCCAAAGAATCGGGAGAGAAAGACCAGAGTGCTGCCCTTCAAGGAAATGACAGATAAATCACAGCAGGGAGGGCAGCAAGCAGGGAAGGGAGCAGTGGGGCTTCTCAGCTGCAGCTGCAGCCCCCTTGCCTGGCTCCCCTGGACAGTTACATGTGTGTGTTGTGTTCTGCTGTGCAGTCCCAGATCACATCCTGTTCATCCCTGAGGTCTGGGGACACTGTGCCAGTGGGAGTTACTGTATCCTATCCCATGCAAAGGGATGTGTGAGCTGCCGGGGAGGAAACCATTGATGTCAAGTCAAGCTACTGAGCAGTTAATTTCTAATGGATGCTCATCATCCAGCAGGTTTGCGCTAGAGGGAAATGGCAGATTCAGGACAGAATATAATCCCTGCTATCAAATGGCAATTATGAGAGCAAATACCTGTCTGTACTCATTTTGAGCTGGATGCTGAGCAGGTAATGCCACTGTGCAGGATGCTGCCCAGGGAATTCAGAGAACTGCAGGATCTCATAACAACTTTCCTTCAAGGCCATAGAACTGAGGGGTGCTCTGTCTGCTTTACAAATCTGTTCATTTGTGAGCCAGACCAAGATGCAAATTGTATTTCTGATAGAGATAAATAAGCAATAGAGGTTCTAAATGTGGTTGGTTTGAGGATTTTCTGCCTGGTGGCACACTGCCACAGGAAGTTGAAACCCACCAAGGTTTGTCGGGGGGATAGCTTGTCACACTGGGGCACAGCCTGAGTTGTTGTCAGGAGTATTTTGGTATGTGTGCTTCTTCTCCCCATTGTCCCTGTTCTTTTCCAGCTTGGCACCCTAGGTTATATTTCAAGAAGGATTAAATGCAATGGAGCTTTTTACTGGAAGATTCTGAAGGTTTATTTCCCCACAGGGACTCTTTTTTGAGCTGATAAGTGACTACTTCAAGAGGGGAGGAAAAAGTCTCCTTTCAAATCTCTTTTATTTTTGAGGTTCTGTTAAAGGACCAGGCTTCTCTGTGCTCTCTTTTGTGCTCATGCATAACACAATGTGATACCTATCAGACTGCATAGAAAAGTTACTGGGTACAGTGCCCTCAGCTTTCTTCTCAACAATGTTTTTAACTTGCAGCAAGTCACAGGCCCTTATTTCTCCCCAGATTATTCCAGGCAGCTCTCCAGTATAAATAAGTAATTCATATTTTGAGATGCCAGAATTATCAAGGGAAAGATTTTTCCATCAAGCCTTTCTTTTGATTTAGGCACTGATCCCCACGTTTTCCTCCTCTCTTTGTTTGCCACTTTGTCACCAGATGAAGTCACCTAGGAGGAAATTAGCAGGAGATTACCAAGGGATGGGTTGGGTATCATGTGAAGCTCTGTAATTGCTTTGCTTTCGGAGTGAAAAGAAGCATGTAACCATTCCAGACAGGGTGCAGCTATCCCAGTCCTTCTCTCGCTGTGCTGCAATGCTTGCTGTGAGCTGTGTTTGCTTCTTGTCTGGCAGCTGAAGGTGCTGGGGCTCTTTATCAGCCTGGCCTGGCCTTACAGCTGCTGCCCCAGGTGAGGAGACTGAGCACCCTGTGGTCACCCCCATGGCCTGGCAAGTGTCCCAGGGGCACAGGCAGCTCTGCCCTCTCCCCTGCTGCCTCCTCAGGGGTTTGTGCTCTGCAGCTGAGTGAAGGAACAACCCCACACTGCCTCCTGCACAGAGAGGGACCAGCAACCCTTCACTCTCCATGTCAAACCTCAGCGTGGCACCCACCTCTTCTTCACCTCTGCCTCACTTGTGGGTGACTGATTACTTTGGTTCTGACAGTGCTAACGAACTCAGCTGCCAAATAAACTTGAGCAAGGGAGACAGCAGTAATGTATTGGTTTGTTCATTTGATTTACACTGGAGCAGGTTTATAATGACCGTAAATGATTATTTTTACAAGAGGTACATAAACAAGTAAAATTGAAATGACTGCTCTGCGTGCTACTGCACATTCCTAATGCTGCATTTCAACGTGTACAAATGAATTCTTTCACTTCCACTGGCTGATTACTGCCAGAAAGAGCCTGTGGCTGTGCAGGATGGCAGTACCTCCTGTAGTGTGTGTATATGGGGAAGACCATTCCATTCACTTCCACTGAGAGGTTTGGGGTTGCACAGCTTCCCTCTAAAGCTTAACTAACTTTTGTCTTTTAAAACAGAAAATACTTAATATTTTTGTGCTTTAATCAGTGTTCTCTCCTGTCCTGGATGCAAGGCAGATATAAAGGTTTTACATGTCAGTAGTCCATGAAGGTCCCTTTGTGCCAGGACAGTGCACTCCAGCAGAGCTCCCTACACAGACATCCAGCCCCACATAAAGGCTGAGCTCTGTTTCCATGCAGGTGTTGTTGCTGACTTAGTGTCTGGTTGTATCCTCTCTGTCAGAGAACTTGTGCTGTTCCCTTTAGCACACAGGGCACCCAAAAATGTTTGGAGCAAACAGGAAAAATAGCACTTTGACTTGGAGAAGCAATCAGGGTGTGCAGAAAGCCAGAAATGTCAGAGGAAAAGGCAAATTGCTTAGAGATACCTGAGGAAAGAATAATTTCCTTCCAGAACCTTGGTGTGAGTATTTTATGCCCTCAGCATCTCTTGGAAAGTACTGTGATTTCGTGCAGGTGAAAGGCAAACCAAACTGGAATGTGAAGAGAGAGAAGCAAAGGTTGGCAGCTGGATTGGATCTGTACCACACAGAACAGCAGAAGCCCTCACTGCCTGTTCTGCCTCATAAACATCTGCACTGTCCCATTGCTGCTGCAGGGGAAACACCCCCACAGCTCTGAGCAAGGCACATCTTCTGGCATTTAGTCCTGTCCTATCTTTAGTCCTTCCTGTATCCAGCACAATGCTAAGCAAAGTCACACTTGGAGGTTCAGGTGGCTGCTGGCAGCTTCAGGTGTGTGAGAGCAGATGGGAATACTCCAGCTGTGATGAGCACAAATCCCTTTGGAGAAGGTTATGTCCAGATCTCTCTGTTCTCTTGTCTCTCACAGAATCTGGCCCAGAAATACTAACATGTGATGAACATTTATGGATGTTTCCATTTCAGAATAGTATTTGCAGCCCACCCTTCACCTCATACCAGAGTGCTACTCCCTATGGCTGAGCTAGCTGCAAAGGAGGGATTTGATAGCTCAGCGTAGACCAAGGCAAACCAAGTAAATAAGTATTGGTCAACACAGGAACAGGGACAAAGATGAAGACAGCAGTAAGATTAGACATGTACCAAATGGCTTTAAAATGTTTATTGCATTGTATACTTGGTCAAGCATGAAGTTCTCTTTACATAATCATTCAGTGTATTTCCAGGATAATACTCTAATAATGCAGCAGGTGGGACAAAAAGCAAGTACTACCTGTCTCAGCCTGTGCAAGCAAGGTTTGATGTGTGTGCTGCATGGTGATCTCCAGATGCTGAGGCATATGTTGTCAGTGGATACCTTTATTTTTTAAAGGAAAGTTGGATGGCTTTGTAACTTCTCACAGGGGCTGAGAGTGTCTGAATTAAATAGATGTTTGTAATAAGTCTGTCAAACTGTGCTTTAGGAGCCTGGTACTGTTCATTTCCACTGTAAGAAGTACTAAAAAAACCAAATCACACACACACACAGAGAAATACTGAATTTATCGGACCTTCACTGAATCAGGTGATAACCTGTATCACATCACATATGAACCTTCTGGTAGAATGCATAATTTGGGAAAGGCTATTTCATCTTGCACTGTTTCATGTCTATTTGCTGTCAGCTTTCTCCATTGTAACTCTGCCTTTGTTACTTCCAGCTTGTACCTCACTGCACCTCACAAGAGCAGCAGCTGTTGTGCACTGCTGTCATCACATCTGATTATTACTGTTTATTTTCCATTCCACATTTTTTATTTTTAACATCCATCCTGTTTTTAGCAAGGACAGGCATTCAGTTGTGGTACACCCTAGGTAATTACAATAAATGAATGATCGTGTTCCAAATACTCCTGGAGCCCCAGTGTTAGATTAGACTGAACAAACAGAACAAAGACAACCCAATCCCTCATCAGATATTGTGGGCTGAGAATCATGATCTACATGTGAGCTACAAGCTTGAAAGCCAGCATATCATTACCTACAGTTTGATTTTGATTTGGACATACAGTAAATTACCTTTTAGTAAATGGCTGAATTTGGAATGAAATGACATTTGGCTGCTTCAGTTTCTGGACTGAAGGATGGAAGTGTAGTGCTGACTCTGAAGACCGTTTCTGCTGTGACAACCACCTGGATCATTTTAGCCACTTCATGTCTGTTATCTCATCTGAAAAGTGGCAATAATGCTTCCCAGGAGTGCTGCCATATTTACTGTTCGTAATATCTGCTAAGATTCTGGAACCAAAGACTTTTTGGAATGTAAAAAGTTCCTTCTTCCATTGATTATTCTGAAATTACTGTCAAGACAGTCATGCTTTGATTTAAGAACTGCCAGGGTCTCTTGTTACCTGCTTTAGGGGGTCAAAACACTTGGCAGCTACTGAAATGGTTTTCCATCTGCCCAGGTCTCTTTAGCACGTGTATTGTAGTGGTGAGTAACTCTATTCATTTCAGCTTATGTCATGTTGGATCTTTCTTCAGGCCAAACTGAAACACTCCTGCTCACAATGAGTAGTACCACACTCCATAAAAAGTCTCATTGATTTCAGAAAGGCTTTCACTGATATGTTGTACTATTCATTGTTAAGTAAGGGAATAAATATCACAGTCTGTCTCTGTACAGTCAGAGCAACAGAAACTGGAGGATGGGGAGTGGGAATTACAGAGACAAGGAAACCTTTCATTTAAAAAAGATGCAAAGAAAACGTGATTCATCTGAATGTCTTAACTCTAACGAAAAGCTTTCACTGGCAAATGATCGAATATAGTATAGAGTCTGACATCTGTAGTAAAACAGAATTTAGAAATCTCATTCCAAACAAGAATATAAATTACTTGACTGTTGCATCATAAATTTTACCTAAACAGTGGAAATTCAACTGAAGTATGACTTTAACCACTGAAGAATTCCAGAATGTAAAATATATGGTGTTTCTGGGAGTGAGGCAGGGGTTTGTTTGGGTTTAGTAGCATTCATTTTCTGTCACATTTTACAGTTCCTTCAGTTCCTTCAGAAGTTCCTTCAGTTCCTTCAGAAGTCACATAATACACTTGCAGCACAGCTTCAGAGCTATTGAAAAAACAGGGGTTTAATTTTGTGGTTTTAAAGGCTACGTAAGGGCACAATAACACTTGAGTCAAAAGTGTTTTATACCTGTAAATGTTTTGACCTTCATCACTCAGAGCCCTGCAAGAGCAGACCCAACTCTCCTGGTGCACACAGGGGTGAGCAGTGCTTGGCATCAGGCTGGCAGATGTACTGTAGGAGGATGCAAAGAAGTGGAAGAGCCCCCCAACTGCATGTGCAAGAGCCAGGCAGTTTTTAAAAGAAAAACAAAACTCAGCATGCCGTGGTGAACACAGGTCATACTGGGAAGGTGCAGAAAACAGCTGTACCTTTCCCTCCCATCCTAATGCCATCCCTGCACTCTCTTTCACAATCTACTTTTTCCTCCACTCCACACAGGAAGAACACAAACGTTGCCATTCACATCTGTCCCTGCATGCCATTAATCTGTGCTTCGAACTCTGGGCTACAATGTGTGCATGGGATGGTGTGTGGTGAGGGCAGGGTGGGTTCTCCAAGGAAAGCTGTCCCAGGCACTGAGTGACCTTGCTGAAACAAGTGCTGTTGATTGATCCCTGTGTGTGCCCTGGCAGGAGGTGCAGTGGAACACACCTGGAAGCATTTCTGGGCATGGTGGAGCTGCTGCTTTGCTTTGGCAATGCACAGCAGCAGAAACTGATCAGCTGGGCTCCCTCCACAGCAGCACAGTGGGATTTTCTTGCAGATGCATTTCACGGTCTTGATTTTAATGGGAGTTACAGATACTCGGTTTGTCTGAAAACAAGACAAATTACTTGGACACGCCCTTGGAATAGCATTTGGCTGATGTTTGCAATTGCCTATTTCCGATTATTTTTGACTACAGAGTGATGAAGTAAGTTGATGAAAGCTCAACAATCAAAATCTCATGCATGCTTTATTATTTCCATTGCTGCTGCACCCAGAATCCCCAATTAAAGCAGTTATGTTTGTAATTTGGGGGGGGGGTCTTTCCTTTTCAATAGGTAAGCAAAAAGTAATGAATTTTTTACCAGGCTACCTCTGCCTACTCAGCTTTCATTTAAAGCAGACTGTCTCATAAAAGGGAAGAATTAAAGCACTGGTACTTTTCAAATGGACAGGTAAAACAGACTTCTAGTCGTGTTTGTGATTTTGCTGCCTTAAAGTTTTCCTGGAGAGCTGGTAAAGCAGAGAATAGTCTTCCAATACAAACCCTGAGCTTAATCGGTCCCTTTGTGACTCTACAGTAAGCTCAACTTTCAGTTACACCAAATTCAGTCCAGTTACAATTAATTTTTCCCTGGCACAAGCCATTATTAACAGTACTCAATTCATATTTTCATTAAATCATAGAATAGTTTGGCTTGGAAGGGACCTTTGTTAAAGGTCATCTAGTCCAAGCTCTTGCCCCAGTGCTTAGGGACACAGTTTAGTGGTGGACTTGGCAGTGCTGGGTTGGACTTCATAATGTTAAATGTCTTCTGCAGTCTAAACAGTGGTATGGCTCTTGAAATTACCAGAAAGTCATTTATTTTTTCTCTTTAATAACTCTGTGCTTTTCTCTGGTTAGCAGGTAAAAGAGCAAGGCTCCATTGCATTTAATCAGAAAGAAATAGGAAGAAGGAATGTCTTGAGAAAACCCAGGAAGTGAAAAATAAATAGAAATCAGGCTCCTGGGTTTAAGGAAAATCAGCAGCTGTTTGGCTTCTGAGGTCTTAGGGCTATCAGCTCCCTCTCAGGTTCCAAATGTACAGGGTAAGGTGCTCAGCAAGTACAGGCCCAGCAGCAGAGCCTCCAAATGTCACACCCTCGAGGTGCCAGTGACGCGCAGTACATCCAGCCACGCGCCCAGCTTATTCCTCATGGAGGAATTCAGGAGCTGGGCCTTTCAAGTCTCCCTCTCTGGCATTTTTCCAAGAGTACTGAGGCTTTGAAAAGCAGGATTGTTCTGCAAGGGGGATGGCAGTTCCAAGCAGCCATTTGCCATGGTATTGCACATCCATCATCTCCCTGTAATACACGACTGCGTGTGCTCACATCACAGACAGTGCTCTTTTCACTGGCTGAGCGGCTGCAACGCCTGCCAGAGAATTAGGAGGAACTGGCCAGCCTTCAAGATTTCTTCACAAGGACTTCTTAATCAGCTCCCATGCCTCTGTACTCTCATGTCTGTGTGTCTGGTAATTTGCTGTACTTTATGTACACTCTGTTCATCATACAGATTGGCTTTTTACTTTCTGCAGCAATTCCTCTCACTTTGCCAACACCTTGCCATTTGTAGCTTTAATGCCTATCGATAGCACTTCATCAGCAATAGCTGCCAGTGTATATTCTTTTTACAAGATGTTCACCCTTGGTTTTTATAGATAGTAACAAATTTAGTCACAAACCGATTGAATACTTCGTTTTCATTTGCTTTTCACATGGAGTAGATTCGTCAAAATGAGTGGATCATGGGAAGATTGAAAACAGCAATGGAGAAGCTTCTCTAGGATGGATTAGTGTCCCAGGCTAGAGTCAGCTCTGCCAAACCCATTCCTGTGGGCCTCATCTGGGTTTAAAACCTTTACCAAGAGAGTTTTCACAGCATCTCATAGGCAGCTGCCTGCACAGCCCTAATACTGGTCCTCATCCCAGTGCCAACACACAGTCCCTAATTTGATTTTCTTCTGCCCTGGTAATCTTCACTCCACAGAGTGAGCCACAGGAACTTGAGCAATTGCCTCGTTAGTGAAACCAGGGCAGAGAAGGCACTTAATAGCTCAGGCTTCGTAGTGTCCTGTGTCACCCTGAACCATTTATCACACTTCTGTTCTCCCTTTCACTGGTGATGGGCCTTTCCTGTGGCCTTTCACATTCCTGCCACTTTCAGTGCAATTGGAGGTTTTGCTCTCTTGTTTGTCCCCATGTGCCCATCCCACCATCCTGTGCCTCTGCTTTTGCTGTCTGGCTGAACAGGGGGACATCTGGTTGAGTTGTGTGTTGCCACTTCTGCCCCTGCCCATGCTCTGCCACAGTGGTTGGAGACAGTTTGGCAAAATTATTTCTCTCTGACAGATGACAGTGTGAACCAAAACCTATGACCAAAAAGCATCCCTATGTAACTGGATAGTGAGACTGAAGTCCAGAGCAAACTTCAGGCATTTCTCCCAGCTCAATTTCAAATGCGCCTTGGTGTAAGGGTTGTAACTCACAAGTCAAGCAATTTGCTTGTAATTTTGTAATGGAAATGGGTGGAAATGTGGGGTGGGGAAGAGACTGTGCATCAGCCTGTGTACAAGGAAATTTTTTGCTCCTAAGGGGTGATACCACAGTAATCCTAGTATAAACAAGACTTGATGTTTTACAAGGAAACGATGTTGTTAGTTCCATTAAAGTTGCATAGAGTGGTGTGACCACTGTCACTCCACAGCAATTTTTTTCATTTACTATCAACGGCAGAACTAAACTGCCTTTTGATATTCAGTGAGGTGCAACAATTTGTTGCAGAGAAACAGATAGGAGATCGCATCTTCTCCTGCCTTCTCCCACACCACAGTTAGAAATAAATACTCTGAGTGTTGCAAGGTCTCATCTCACAATATCTTCTGCTTTTTTGAGTAGCCTTGTCAGAACTTAGGGATTCTCATGGCTGGGTGACACATCACAGGAGTAGCTCTGTTTCATGTTGCAGCAGCCTCGTCTTGCTTTCAGCTTTGGAGATGTCAGGAACCTGCACTGCTTGAGTGTACCAGGTCAGTAATAGAGGGATGTCATTCAGTGCATATCCCACCTCTTGGATAGACACTTGGTCAGTTGGAGATTCAGTGGAACTATTAGTTCTATCTCTTCTAATTATTTTGAATGGTTTTGATCTAAATTTGTAACTACAGGGCTGTAAATCTGTGGGGTTTCTAGTTTAGGGTTTGATTGGAGCCTTATGGATGGCTGGTAATGTGGTAACTGTTCTGGGTACTAGTAAATATTGGGGTTTAATTGAATTTTAAAATGTCCACTATTGTTCTTTGCTGTCCTTTAATTATCCTTGCTTATATCTTCCCATTTTTGATTTGACAGTAGTGCATGAATGTCCCAGTCAAGATCATGACCTTGACTACTGTAGGTGCACAGAAATTACTGTCCATGTCTGAAGAGCCTACACAGGCCAGTAAAGAAAACTGAATGGTTGCAAATTGTCTTCTGAGCTCCTTTTCTTTTTATAGTTCATGGCTCAGGGAATACTACTCAGCAACAGTGGTGAGAAAGACTCTTCCATTGACCTTGCAGTGTCTCTGCCTGTCTGGGAAATTGTTACCTCTGCTTCATAACACACCAGTCTTTGTGAACTTTGTTTCAGATCTCTAATCTATCCTTAAATTAGGTATTTTTCCTGGCCACCTCAGCAGTGTTTTCTCCATCAGCTGACTCCAGTTATGTGATGCTCACATGCTATCTCTGAATAAATGTTCTTTGAAGTTATAAAGCAGAAAGATGCCCTTGGTAAGCTGCTTTGATTCAGCTGCTTCAAGCAGGAGGAGCACTGTCAAGGTATAAAGGTTAATTTCACCAATCTCAACTCAAGTTAAATAAGAATTTAATTAAGTCCAACAGATGCTCAGTTTACTACTCTTGAAAACCTAGTTTGTCCAAATTCTTTACCCAAGTAGACAGCCTATGATGTTTTCTTTTCCAGCAAAGGATATATTACTTGGCCTAGATTTTTGTAAGATCTCAAAAGACAGGAATGGACCTACTGAGACGAATCAAAGATGCTTAGTGTTCTCTGGGGGGAAAAAAGGTAAAAAATAATAATCTAACTGCTTGTCCAGTTTTCAGATGGGATAGAGTTAATTTTCATCTAAATAGCTTGTACAGTGCTGTGTTTTGAATTCAGTATGAGAATAATGTTGATAATGCAGTGATGTTTTGATTGTTGTTAAGCAGATCTTACCCTGAGTCAAGGACTTCTCTGTTTCCCATGCTCTGGCAGAGAGGAAGTGCAGAGGGAACTGGGAGGGAGCATGACCAGGACACCTGACCTGAGCTGGCCAAAGGGATATTAAGTAGGTTACAATACAGGCAACTCTGACTGCAAAAGTCCTTCTTACCAGGATGGAATCTGCATGTGAAATAAGGTCTGTTAGGCCTAGACATCCACAGGCTTGCACAGCAATCCGGAGTAGAGGTTCACATCAGAGATCTTAATTATTGTCTCCAAACATCAGGCAACTAATCTGCATTTTGAAGAGTCTCTAAATGGGTATTTACATAATTTATGTTTTACAAAGTCCACTGATGTGTATTTGCATAATAGACCACAGCAGTGCCAACACATCCATCGCAGCACACGGTGTCAGCTCTCATGAACTTCCAGTGGGTTTTTCCCTTTATTGGAGCTCCTGTGACAGAAAGAAATGGCAGTAACTGATCTATCCCAGAACAGACTGAGTGCCTGTCAAAGCTCCTTTGGCTGGCTGGAAACACACAGAAGTCAAGCCTGCTCAGTCACCTCAGAAGTGTTCTGTGTATGTTCATGCCACTTCTGTGCATGGAAACAGCAGAGATGCTCCTTCATTAAAGTCCACTGAATTCCCTCATCTGGAGTCCGTGTTGTTCTCCACATGCTTCCAGCAGCACCCTGCTGCTTTCATCTCTCCAGCTTCCTCCTCCTTAAAAACAAGTACTTCTTCTCACACTGCCTGCAGCTCTTTGGCATGATCGCCTTGGATCCATGTGCAGGTGCCTGCAGAAGGACCTTGGGCTTTGTCACTGGTGTCACCTGGGCAGTCAAGCTTGAGCACATCAGTGTAGAGAGAAGCCAGAACTCTGAGTTCCAGTGCAGGGTTCAGCACTCTCAAAATGGTGGGTTTAGCATTTTCATGATGGAGATAATGCCTTGAGGGGCGTTTAGCCCATGTGGGCTAATGGCAGAAGTGTTTCCTTGTGGCCAAATGGGAGATCCCTGGCCAATGTAAAGTTGAGCAGTGTTGTTATTCAGAAAAGGGGGATGATTTGTAGCCCTCGGTCTGTTATGCACCAGTGTTGGCAGACTGGCTAAATTCAGTCTGGTGCTTTTGGTGTAGGTGACTCCATGAAAATCGGGGGGAGCAGTTCACCTCATCACAAAAACAGAGCAGGGAAAGGGATCATTGCTGGCTCCAAACAAAAATTTCCTTCAATTTGCCCCACAGCCTGAATACTGACAGAACATAGCCTTATGCATATCCTAATGGATGGGGCTTCGTTTTGTAAGACTTTCTATTAGAAAAGTTTATTTTTTACCCTGGTTGTATATCTCCTTTCCATTTGTGTTGATTTGGGTATTCATCATCCTGCTGACTGTGATAAGGGTTCATCAGTTTCACTGCATGCTACTAATAAGATAATGCTTTTAAGCCGTTTGGTATTTTCACATGAAACATGTTCTTCCTGCCGCAGATCCTCAGCAGAGTGATGGCTCTAATCATCCTCCCCGTCAATAACTGTCAGCTGTGATGGAGCTGAGGTTCTGGCTGGCCGGATAAACCAGCAATGTGAAATAGAGGATATGCAGTGCTGAAGAGTTGCCAGACTAGAGCTGGAGAAAAGGCTCATTTAAACTTCCCATACCAGAGCTGAAGCAAGCCTAATGCCATGGTGTTTTTCTGTACTACTCTTGATGTTCAGGCTAAAATGATTAATCCAGGATAATATCTTGCCACAGTTTCCTTTGATTTCAGTTCAGAGTGAAATTAAATACTGGAAAGATTCAATAAACAAATGTTTCCTACAGATTTATATAAGGACCAGAACTATTGTTTGGCATTACAACTAATCCTTTTTATCATCTAGGTTAAAAGAAATCAGATGCTATGTAGATTGAAGTGATTTCAATGTTTATTCTGTAATTTTCAGCAGTTAAACATCAGTTATTATTATATCCTATTAGAGCCTCTTTGGAAGATTTTTAGTATAAGGTTCTATCTCTGCTCAAGAAATGACAGAAATACAGAAAGCATTTTAAACCCTCACTGCTGCCATTGAGATCTGGTGACTTCAGAATCCTAAAGCAGGAATCGTATCTGCCCAAGTTTCTAAGGGAGCAATGGGAATAACTGGAGGAATTTGAATGGCTTTTAAAGGATGAGGAATGATGAGAGCAGCCTGCTTGCAGGGTGAAAAGACCCTTTCAGATATCTTTTAGAGATGCTTGTGACTATTTTTCTGTGCCTGCCATGCTGGAAGTTGATGTGAGTTGTGGTTATTCACTCCGGGTTTGGCCGAGCTGCCTGCAGTGCCTGTGTTGAATTCTCCCTGCTTCTTTCTAAAGGCAGCTGAGCTGAAAGGGCTCTGCCCTGCCTTCCAGCACTTAGGTGGGAGGGGAGCTCTGCTGCGGCTTATTTTCTTTTGCTTGCTCCTTACGGATATGAGATCTGCTTATGCTAAAATGGGAGAGGATGGCTTCCTAAGCAGAGAGCAGTCCATGCTCCTGTCCCTCGCTGCCATCTCCTTGGGGAAGCAGGAACAGACCTCATGCAGTGACACAGAGCAGTTTCTATTGTCACTCCTCATTTGGCTGACACCCTGTTAGTTAACTGAGTAGTTCTTTCTGGTGTAATTTGGGACAGTTTGCTTCCAGGGCAGAACCAGGTAGTTTGAGTGGAGCCTGCTTCAGGCTGAGATGCCCTTCCCTGCACACCTCCTCTGACTGTACAGGTCACAAGAAACCTGGGTTGAAGTAGCCCTTCTAAATCACTCCCAGGAAGGATCTGAGCCTAGGTATCACCCCTAGATGGAGAAGAATCTGGAGAATCATTCTGCCCCTAGGGCTGGGTAACAGCTGGGAACTTTGAGAATCTCCGTGGTGCATGAACTCAGCTCAGGCAGCTGGCCTGGCACGGGGAAGCCTGAACCTCCTTGGGCATTGGTGTTGCTGTACACAGGTTGAAGCCAACTCAAACCTGACCTTACTCTCAAGCTATGTGATTGTCATCTAATGGCATGCAGAAGCTGTAAATGCTGCTTAGGTAGGACCTGTGAGTCTTTTCAGCACTGCTTTTCAGTTCTAGACCTGAGGGCTGAGAGACATGTCCCTAACTTAAGCAGGTGGCTAACAGTGTTTATCTTGGTGCTACAAGTTCTGTTTAAAGTTAAGCAAAGTTAAAGGCAAGAAGTTCCAATCCTGGTTTTAAGTTGAACTTAAACTCCTGAAGTATAAGATCATGTCTGAGCCTTTTACAAAATTGAGCTCTTGTGTTTGGGGCAGCAGAGCTAAATTAAAATCCTCATTACATATGTCAATTGCAAGTACAATTAGCAGGCTGTGAAAAGGCTGAATATTTGTAACGTGTAAATTTTGAAGCCAGAAGAGGTGCAGTTTCTCCTTATGGGAAAGAGTGCCAACAACACATGCTCCTTTTCTTCCTGAGAAATTAAGGAGTGTCTGGGGGAGAGGAGTTGGGATGGCTTTAAATATTTTTGGTACTCCCTTCCAAAATAAGTTTATAGTTTCCCCACATACAATTTAATTAAGCCTTCAATTTGACCTTTGTATTGAGCAATAAAAGTTAACTGGGAAAGATGTGGGCAGAAGGAGAGCACAAACAAAGCATGCCCCATGTCAGCCAGTGTGAGAACTGTTTCTGTAACCAAAACTAATGAGATCATCAGGACAAAAGCAACAGCCAAAGCATTTTCAATTATTACTAATATTTTTCTTCCTCGAGCCAGTTTATATTTTTCTTAATTACAGCTTTGAGCTGTGGCGTGATATTTAGCAGATGCCTTCGGCACTTGGCGTGCTGATCACTTGCACACTCCAGGCTGGCAGGGGCACCTAATCTTTGAAGTCTGGAGCTCACATTCATCTTTAACCATAAAGGTCAGCCCTGCATTCCTTGCATCCCCCCAAACTGCCATTAAGTTTAATAGGAGTTTGGAGCATGCGAGGCATGCGGTATCAGGATCACTCTCAGTCTTCCTGATATTACCAGTGAGGCATGTACACAGTGTCTAAACTTAGCTAATTAATTGCACCATACAGTGAAGGCAGAAGGCTGTCATAGGGCTTTTTAGTTGTTTCTTTCATTACAAGAAAGTTACAATGAATGTTCAACAGATTTACTGGGAACATCATGTTTTACAGATACTTGCATGCTGTGTTTCAGGATATCATGTCAGCTGTGCTGCACTATACAAGAGGTATCTGGCAAACTAAACAAGCATAAACATGCAACCACAAACATGTGCCTAGGACTAGACTAAAAACAGATGTTTCCAGGAAATGTAAAAGATGTTTGGCATGTTTTAGGCTTATACTTTCAGCTTGTCTGCATTTGAATAAGTCCCATATTGATACAAACAAAATGACAAAACCTTTTCTTGCAAATGACTGATTGATTAATGGAAGTACTGCTGAATCACACGAGATTTGTTAGGTTAGATTATTTCTTCCCAAGGAAAAGATGGATTGTTTCTTCTTGACATTTACTATGGCAAGGAGCTGAGGCAGTTCTACGTGCAGGTTTATTTTTTCACTCCCAGAACTAATACAGTTGCATTGTGGCTCCTGAAAACCATGCAAGGTTTGCTGTGGCTGCTGTATATCAAAAGCCAAACACATGCAGGGACAGGTTTTTTCAGACCAGGACAGCTGAGATAATGTCCTGTTCTCTCTATACATGTATATATTGCATTCAGATGTGTATGGACTAAAAGAGTGCTTGGGAAAAGGGGAAGGAGTTGCCATTTAATGTAAATGTGGCTTGAAGGCACCTGACATCTCGACCTCTCTCAGAGTTGGTCCTGCCTTTTTTTATTGCATTTGACTTTCGTTCTTGAAAGTTCCAGCCAATGCTATTTCTTGAGGAGAGTGGGTATGGCTCTCAAAGGGAAGAATTTGCATCCAGAATGCACAAAGTGCACAGGAAATAAAGTAGTTCTCTCACTGGTCCACAGGGAAAGGCTATGTGCCAAAGATCACACAGAGTTTAATACAGAATTAAAAACTGGACATAGATAATCCTAGTCCCAGTTTATGATTATTCCCCTGCTCATTCCTTAAAAAAGAGAAACTCCTTAAAAAGAGAAATGCAAAGATCTCAGAATCAAACTGGGACACATCAGCTTACTCTCATAATCTTGTCCCACAGGTCTTCTAGAAAGGCTGTCCTGAACCTAATGCCACTCAGGAGTTCAATGGGGAGACTGCTATGCACTTGGAACTCCTGGAGTTCTTGATTTTTCTGATTTAAATTTTTATTTCCTCCTAACACCAGGTTTCCATAAAAAGGTGTGTGGGGAAAAGGCTTCTGTGGACACCACGTTCTCAGGCTGAAATAGAAAATGGCAGAACAGCACATACATGGGAGGCTGCAGAGCTGTTCATTGCTCCCTTCTGTCTCCAAAAAGCATACATTACACCCACCTTTTACTGACTAGTAGTACATAGATGACAATAACAGACGCCAGAATTTGGAGAATTGCATCACGAGTTCTCATAGTTAAGGAGTTCTCACATTCCCATTTCCACAGCATTCCTGTTTCCATTTGTCTGCTGCAGCTGTAACTGGAAATAATTAGTGCTGGTCTTAATGTCAAGATAATGGATTATTTGGAAATTGTTGGTACATTTTATGGCGTCAGCATTGTTTTGCAATTTCAGAGCTTCTTCCTTTGAATATGTAAAAGTAATTTCAGCTTTTGCTACCCAAGGTGATAAAAAGCTAATAATAACACTGCAGCATGTACTGTAATTTAAGAGCCTGTTCCACCAAGTTGCACCTAGCTTTAATTTTCTTATGAAGCTGTCAGCCAAACCCAAGCCTGTGATCGAAGGGAAATTTATCAAGCAACTGAGCTCCAGCTGGAGAGTAAATGCAGGTGCTGACCAGTTCACTTCAGACCTGCATTATGAGTGTCATTACATCCATGATGAGGCATTCAAGAGCAAGGCATTAATTTGCTATCGTAGATGCTGACATTCTCTCTTTTCAAAGTACAGTGTTTGCATGAAAGCCTAGAAAGAAACGGACAGGTCTGACTTAATGTAATTAATGTGGGAAAGCAGAAATAAACAATCTCTGCTTCCTTTCTCTCCCCATATAGCTGGGTTGGAAGTTCTCTCTCTAGGAGCTCATGGTTAAAACTGATGGAAACGTGTCCAGAATCCCCACTTTGTTATGGGCACAGTGGATTGATGAGCGTGGATTCTCTGCTGTCAGTGCCCCTCTCCATTAGAAACCAGGCTGCTGTAATTAACATTTACAGGACTGGTCTGGCAAATGTCTCTGGTTTGTTTTTATTCAGCATCCCCTCCCCGGGGCTGTACCCCTGTCTGGTTAGAGCCTTGGAAGCACTCAGGCTGTTGCGCACTCACAGGGGCAGTGCCTGATGAGCAGAGGTCCAGTCATTTGCAGTCACAGACAAAGGAGTGAGCTCAAATCAGACCAAGAAGGACAGAAATGGAAAGAGGGTTCTATTAAGTAGCTGAACTTGTTCATCCCTTGGCAGGACAGTAGGAAACATGGACAGATTAAAGCAGACTGTGCTGATACTGTTCACTAGAGAGCAATAGCATGCAAGTACACCACTAAATAGTTACATCTTTGATAATCCCTACCAGTAGCAAACTACAGATCACTTGGCCTAGGAAGGGGGAGCTGACAACTTGGGTGCCAATATGACTTGAACTTCTGTCTGATGACCTGGTAATAACCAAAAAAAAATTATAATCACATTGGTTTTGCCCTGGTGTCTTTACTGACTCAATTAAGGTATACTTTAACATGTGACTCACTGAATGCATTTGAAAGGCATAATCAGCCCTCACTATAGGGGAGGTTCCCTGTTCCTAAATTAGATGTCAGTGGCAGTTCTGGTTCTCCCTGTCATCCTAAGCTGGTCTCTCTGAGGAATGGTATTGATCCACAGAAGTATTTATGAGTAGCTCGGTGCCGTCGCAGCGGCACACACATTACTGGGCAGCAATCTGCGGTTACATCTCAGAGGTGAAGATAATCCTGAGCGCTCTAAACAGCGAGGTCAAGTCATTTTCATTATGTGTTTTGTTTATACTGTCAAGATGTGAATTTAGCAGCAGTTAACGCAGATAAGAGTTCAGCTAAGGAAGTGGACTCAATCCCCTGGACTAACTGAGCTGTAATCACGGGGCCTGGGAGAACTCTGAGCCATCTTCACTGACCCCAGCAGACCCTGTCCTCGGCAACAGTCCCGAAAGGCTGCTCAGAAAGGCTGCTTTGGCAGTCAGCTGCCTTCACTAAGCACCCTTTTTGGCAGGATTTGAATATCCTCAGAGAGCCTGGATGAGGGAACAGCACAGTAGCTACTGCAGTGGCTGTATCACCATCATGGTGCAGTGGTAAACAAACAGCACAGAACAATATTATGCCAGTGTCCAAAAGACCATCCCATGTGTCAGGCTGAGGTTAGCTGGAGCCTTCAAAGAGTTTAACCACTCCATTTCTGGAAGGGAGAAAAGGACTGATGGTGGAAGGAAGTTTCTAGCAATGAAAAAAGCTTCTAATTGGGAACCATAAAGCCTTTAAAACGCAGAAGGTAAAGAGGAGAACAAACCAAAGCTGTGGGGTTCGGTTGCTTGGTTTTATGAAGTCATACTCTGGGGGCTGCATTCATGGGTGCTGAACATCTGGGCTTTGCTGTGTTGAGACTGAAGTTTCGTTTCTGTGCTAGTCTTCACACTGACACTTTTTTCTTTCCTAGCATGATCAGTACTTTTTTGCCTTTTGAATGTCAGTAGTAGACTGAACATAACCATCTCTGACTCAGAGAAAAAGATTTAAGAGGAAAAACTCATTTAACTCAGAGTCTCAGCCAAAATCGTGGCGTGAGTAAGCAACAGGAACTCTGAGGAAACTGGAATAAAACATGAAATCTTTATACTGCTGATATTTGTGCCTTAAAAAGTAAATACGGGATTGAAAAAGATTTTAAACTGAATTGAAAGTTAAGCTATTTTTATTTATTTTTAAGAAAGGAGAAAACAGAGCATTTTAAATGAAATGCCAATTTTGCACAATTAGATCCCAAATTAGAATTGGCCATGAATAGCATCGGAAGATCCTCTGCTGTGAAGACAGAGAGAGAATTCAGAATGTAGTCTTTCCCCTGGAAAGGATAAAGGCAGAATTTTCTAATGTATTATTTAACGCTTGTTATGTAGTGCATTAAGCAGTCGCTGAGAGGAAAGCTTTTAAAAACCAACAGTCTCTCTGATAGCATTAAATCTTACCTTAGATTTTTGGTTAAGTCAATAGTAAGAAAATAAACGAATTAATACATTTCAGTCTGCCCGATTTATAGATGCCAATCAAGTTACAATGCTGGACATGGCCAGCTGAAAGAGGGGAATAGATTTACCTGAGTGAGGTCTTAATTTAATCAGCTGGCCCCAGAGAGCTGAAGTCAGCAGGCTGCGATGATATAAGAGGCAGCAGAGAAATAGTGCCTTTACTGCAGTTGCAAAGGAGAATGACAGTGATGAAAAGGACTCTAGGCAGTGTCAGAACACACCTATTTCCATGATTTATTCTTAATTTACTTTAATGACAGTCTGAAGGTTGTCCATTTTTCTGTAAATGTCCTCAGAATACTGATATTTTCTAAACATTTAGAGCATGCTTTTTCTCCCCCTCCTTTCTGTGAGCTCCACTGCAGGTTGGAGTCAGAGAGGAGCTATGCCTGCACTTTGCCATAAGGAATTTTGAGCACAATGTCAGACTATGCTTTTCCCAGTGTATGCCTTGCCAGCTGGTGTCCCTTCGCTGCAGTCGCTCTTGAGTCAGGTGTAGGAATCACACATTCCTCCGGGATTAATGTTGATATTATGGTAAAATGGAGGAATTCATTGCATTTCTTTTACAGTTTATTCTGGCAAAAGAACAATGTGTGCTTTCCCAATACAATAGCTCATTTTTAGTATCAAGTGAATTTATTGATGGTTGTTCAGAACTACTGACATGCAGACAATGATCTCAGATTGCATTTACATTTCTGGAATACTTTCGATCTTTCCAATTTCTGCCAGGAACTTGCTTCTGTGATTCAGAGTTTTCATTTTAAGATTGGACTGCTGTTTCATCTGCATTACAAATCTATGCCTTTTGCTTTCTTTTACATGTGCGCTGCATTCATTAGTACCACAAATCCTTCAAACTTGGACCTGAACATTTATTGCTAATTATAAATTCTTCCAGGTAGGCATTTGTTTTTTGCCAAGCACTCAGGTATGCTTTTACAGATTGACTATAAAAATCATCATCCCTTCAGCAGATGAAATAGTGATTTTTTAAAAATTTTTTTTCTTCACAATGCCAAGTGAGAGGCTTTAAGGGCAATATGGGTTCAGTAATATTTGCAAATAACTTAGGAACGTCTTCATAATGGAAGATTTATTATTTTCTCCCATTTAAAAAAAATCCATGTTTTTGCAATAAAGGGCTACTCCTACTTTCTTCTGAATCCAATTCTTTATATAAAAATACATGGAATTGCCTCAAAATGCATCTGGAGAGAGAAGCCTTACAGTGCTTAAAGGGGACTTACAAAAAGGAGGGAGAGTGACCCTTTACACAGGCAGACAGTGAAAAGGACAAGGGGTAATGATTTTAAATAAAAAAAAGTTGAGATTTAGATTGGATACTAGGAAGAAATCCTTTATTCAGAGGGTGCTGAGCTCCTGGTACAGATTGCCCAGAGAAGCTGTGGCTGGCCCTGGATCCCTGGAAGTGTCCAAGGTCAGGTTGGACAGGGCTTGCAGCAACCTGGGATAGTGGAAGGTGTCCCTGCCCATGGCATGGGGTGGAATAAAGCAATCTTTAAGGTCCTTTCCAACCCAAACCATTCTGATTCTGTTAAGTCAATATCCAATCTCCTGCAGCAAGCCACCAACCTGAAGGGTGTTTTACTGCAACATGTTACAAAACCACTCGGTCCTAACATCCTGTTCTAAAGCATGAGCTGGTTCCCATCCCAGGTGGAAATGAAGGTACTTCCTGTGAGAGAAGATCAGGTTCTGAGCCCAGCCACTGCAATGCAGAGTAGGTATTATTCTGCTCAGGCTGTGTCTGTGAGCAGCCAAGGAGAGCCAGGCAGGCAGAGACGACTTGTTGAGCAAAACAGTGGGTGCTGAGGACAGAGCAGCCACTTGGAGTCCGACTAAAACATTAGTGCAAGTGCCCCATCAGTCTCTATACACGCTTCAGTTATTCAGAGTGAGTGTACAATGTGTTCCAGCAATGGACACAGCTTAAAGCACTGTTTAAAAGTTATGTGATTAACCGTACGTTTACTTTCATGTTTTCAGATATACTCAAGGACAAGAAAACCCATCCAGAAAACAGAAACGAACCAAAACCGGCTGTGAAAAAGATTGACACCACAACCACCACAAGCACTGTCAAGTCATCCTCCAAACACAGTGTAACTGGAAATGGGAGCAGCCCAGCCCTGAGTCCCTCCCTTGCTGTTTTGGCAGTACTAGCAGTTCTGTGGCACTGTCGCCTGTAGCTGTGTTGTGCTGCAGATGCTGTGCTAGTGCTCCTGTTCACTGTCGTTTATACCTGCAGCCTTACCCAACTGGAAACAAATGAAAATGGCTCTCTAGTTGATCTGATATGTTAGAATAAATGAGGAGAGATATGCTGGAGTTGGCACATACCAACTGTCATCACTTACAATGTCTGAAGATAGCCTTTGGCAAAGCCCACCCAAGGTACAGAGAGGATGATCACAAGGGTCTGAATAGCTTAAGTTATGGGGTGGAAATAACTGAAAACACAGAAATGGTGTATGTGTGTGTTACTGTTTTTATCAATTTTGTTTGCTAGAATCTGACTGGCTGTTATTTGTTAATTTTTCTGGTAAGTTATATGAATGGTCAGTCTTCAAATTCAAGCCAATGCATACTTTGTTTTTTTTAGTGAACAGCTACCAAGCTGTGCTACAGTTCATAGAATCACAGAATGTTACGGGGTTGGAATGGACCTTAAAGATCATCCTGTCCCAACCCCCTACCACGGGCAGGGATAGCTCCACCAGACCAGGTTGCTCCCCTGTACAGTGAAGTGCTCTCTACCGGCTTGATGAAATTCTTGAGTGGTCAAGAAGATCAAAGCATGTTTGAAACTTCTTTTCACTCATTGTTTAGATCGTAGGAAGCAACATAAAAGCATATGGTGTGTCTAATACATCAGTATAGTTGCCTTAACTGTGGAAAAAAATAGAACCACTTTGTTTACTGATAGTGAGTTTCCCTGCCCCACAAAATGTCATCACCAGATGCTTAAGCATATGCTCAAGGCTTATTGGATGAATGTCCAGCAAAGGGAAACATAAATAAACATAATAATGTTTTATCCATTTGAATGCAGCTCCGTACAGGGGGAAAAAAAGAAAGATAATTCAGTTCAAACTTACTTTGCCTATGAGATGTTACATAGAAACCAACTTAAGTTTTCCATAAAGGTCCCAGAGATAGAAATTACTGGGAACTCCCATTAGTCACTAACTAGATTTTATGCATTATGGATCTCTGAAATCAACTGTTTCATAAACTGTGTATTATTTAATTACATTTAAAGTTTAAAATTTTGTATCACTTTAGGTGTAAATGTAAAACATTCTGAAATCTAGAACATTCTCTGTTATACTTCATCTTGATTGCTACCCTAGAAAATGTCAAATGTGCATTATATCACAAGGCTATTTTTTTTTAATCAATGATACATTGATGCATTTTAACTTTTTGGATGAAAAAGTACTATAATAACTTCTAATGGGTTAAGAGTTAACGTGTGTTTTCCAACAACTGTTTACAGTGCCATTGAATATATGTATACAAACACAACTGTATGAATACAGTGATTAATATGAAAAATATATGAAACGTTAGAATTGTTATATTTACTACATTTCATAACTATTACAACTGTTTAATGGCCATTTTCATGTTGTAGACTATTATTATGTACAGTTTTGTAAGATTTAATGTAAAACACTTGCCTTTGGTTTTTTGTAGAACATCTCTTTGATACTTGGCGTTACACAGTCACTGAGATTACTCAGAAAAAGAGCCCTGTATGTCACTAACCAGCTTCAGGCATTTCATTGGCAACTTTGATTATAAAAGCCTGACTCAAAGAAGGTGCCATGGGCCAGTATTACTGCTGGATGTCACCACACAGGAGGTGACAGAAGCACAGAACAAGCAGACAGTAAGTGAACACAGGAGGTGACAGTAGCACAGAATAAGACAGTAAGTGAACAAAGGCTCACTACACTTGTGCGTTTTCAGATAGTATTAGTGAACATGTCTAATTATGTTTGCAAAGGTGGGGCTTGAGTTGCATTTCCAATTTTGGCTCCTAGATTATATTTACAACATAAAGGTATGATCAGAACCATGGATGTACCCAGCTGCAAAGGCAGTGTCTCTAAAGTGGCAGCACTTAAATTTTCTAAAAGATAATTGAACTTTAGTGTTGAAACAAGGAGATAAAATGAGGAAGATACTTAGATTAACATTAAATATTTTCTATTTTAATGGTGATTTTTCACAATGGTAAGGATATTAATATCCCTAAGGAGTGCTTCCCAGTCTGATAAGCAAAAATCAGTTTTCTCAGAAGTATTCACATGGCTGTCCTGTGTTTTCCAGGGTTTGTGAGCTGCACCATCCTATGGAACCATATTTAAAAATGCTGCTTCTTGTATTCATTTTTGGTGCCCTTTGGAAAAGTGCTGTTTTACCTGAGGAGGTGTGCAGGTCGTGCCATTTGTACAGTGGAGGACTCTGTAATGCCTGGCAGTGTTAGAGAATCCTGAGCTGTGCTGGCTGTGTCAGGCAGGTAGCTCTCGGTAGCTCTCTGTGCATGCACAGAAATGTGCAGTGGCTGCTCACACTCACCACCTGCCCTCAGGTCACACCAATTACTGTGGCTTCACTGGAGCAACTCATGTCTGATGCTTGCCAACCTGCCTCCTGATTAGTGTTCTCACACTCACAATGCACAGTCATCATTCAGGCAAGTACATCCAGTTTGCACACTGAAGCCTCTGTCAGGATTCCTATGGATAGGGGTTTCAGGGCTGGGCTGTGATTCTGCCAGATGTCAGCTGTGCAGTTTGGAGTTTTCAGATTTTCTCACTGCAGAGAGGGAACTTGAACAGGGAGAGCCGGGTGTGTTTGTGAGGTTTTAGCAGTGATCCTGCCAGCCGCGTCTCCAGCTGCAGCAGAGGGAGATGCAGAAGCTCCACATGAGGCAGGTATGGAATAACTCACCCAGGGGATTATCTGTTGTTGCTAAATATCATAATTTTGCTAAAGAGAAACCTCCGAAAGAAAAATCAGGTGTCTGAATTTGGGGATTGGTTGGCAAGTATTTGTATTCATCTCTCAAGCTAAACCAGATAGCCCTTTAAAAGTGTCTGTAACAAAACACACCAAGTTCAAATCATGGGGTGAGAGAGAATCAAGTCATTTCATTAGATTCAACCTGTATTTTAATGGATACGAATTATTGCAGAACGAGGGAAGAGGACTCCAAGTCAGTTAATAGATTTCACACTAAAACACTTCCATGCTATAAGAAGAGTACTGGTCAAACCAGCATGAAATAAGTTCATAGTGAGCATCAAAAATGGTGCCATTTTAAAGGGCAGTGCAGTTTATTTTTCACTGGTGGTTTATGATCTTTTTTCCCCTCAGGATCAGTTGTATTTACATATTTTAAAAAGTATGTTTTCCATTTAAACAAGACATCTATAGCAGCAAAGGCAAAACCAACTGATTGTGTCAGATAAAGGAAGCATCCATTTGCAGATGCATAAGATGCCTGTTTTACAGAATCTTAGTTTGTTATCCAGGACACTGTAATTACAATGTAATTACAAAGGTCTAAATTCAAAATACTTTTGAACTTGCCTATATAATCTCTGTGTAAAGTAAGGTACCAGTCTAAGAGCATTGCTGTAGCCTTGCCTAACAGTTACGAATTGTATTTAGCCACTGCTTTTTGATTGTTTATTGTTTTGCTATGACTTTAATATTTTGCTGTGCCCACATTTATGAATGCCAGCATTGGAAAATAACTGCTGTCATATATTTGTGAGTAAAATCAATGTACAATTTTCTGTTGGTAGTGATGCAGGCTTTTTACCAAATAAGAAAAAGCTGCCATGGGCACAGTGTCAGTTCTTAGTGTTCCACTTCAGGCTGTGCATTCCTGTAAGAGGCTCAGGAGGTCTGAGTGTCTCCAGTCCCCTTGCTGGCTATGAAAGCACCAGGGAAGGAGTGAAGGTGGGTGGGCAGAGGTTTGTGTGACTGCAGGGTGCCAGGGTATGGCAGCCTCCAGCTGGCTTCTCTGAGGCCCTGTGCCCAGTGTTCTCAGCTAATTTCAAGCAGATTTTACGCCTCTTCAAGTCATCTCTTGGAGACTGGCCAAGCAAAGAGCAGCAGAGGATCAAGACTGCACTTTCAGGCAACTTCACAGACACCTGCTAGGAACTGGGCTTTTTTTGCAGTTTAGATGCTTTACACAGTCTGGCCTCTCACACTTTTTTCTGGCTTGCATATTGCTGGTGCTGTGCCCTGTCTTCTAGTGCAACTTTGTCATTGCATAAGGAACTGTGATTCTGATCTCTCAGTAATGAACCTTTTGAGGTGAAAATGTCTGTCAGAGCTTGATAAGGGCAACACAATAGTGTCCAGCTGCGTTGACTTCAGAGGCTCTGTGCATGGCTATGTGGCTGTGAGATTCACATCTCTCTGATCTCTTAAATCAGATTTGTATTTAGTATCACCCTATTCCCTTTTGGTACCAAGACTGCAGCATGTATCATAATTTTAAATTTGACTCTCTAATCCTGTGTGAGTCTTCTCAATGTTGTCCTAACGGATGTTGTGCACAGACTTGATTTTAATGTTAGCTGAGCCTCTTTGCCCATATTTACTGAGCTTATTTGCTTAGGCACATTATTTGGTCTAAGCAAAATTCATTCAAGTGAAAGGAGCTGAAACACACATTGAAGTGAGACACTGAGTAGGACAAAAATCCAGAAAGTTGCTATGTTCCTAAATGGAACTCTTCACATTAAATGAAGTTTACAGACAAAATTGCGCAGCTAGCGTGGTATCAGTGGGATTTCAGCTTTTTATTGAAAATCAATAAGCAGTCTGCCCATTTTCAAATGGAAATCAGTTAATATACATGCTTTCCTCATGTCTCTTCACATGGGTAAGTGTAGTTCTGTAGGAGATGTTCTCTGTCCTGCACATTGAGCATCACAGCATTGTAAGTGCTTAATGTTAAAACTGGCCAAAAGTACAAAGCATTTATTTTCATTTATAGCATTTCACTACTCTTGATGCTTCTTGTGATGATATACGGCACGTGTCAATGAAAGTGAAACATCTTACAGTCAATGTCATTACTGCTCGGACATGTGTTAGTCAAAAAGAACACAATTATGTCTTCTTCCCACTGCCTCAGAAGTCTAGCGTTATTCCAATACTGAATTCTCTTCTGTTTTCCATTGTCACTCTCTAAGTAACTACAATTGAATTGTATTAAATATTAAGTCATCAAAAAATAAATGCTGGCCGAGAGATTGTAATAAATAGAGAGAGAATAAATTCAGAAAAAGATCCTGCATTTAAAATAGAGAATGCTCCTAGGAAACAAATCACTCATGACTAGAAGAATTTTTCAAGTCCCTCTCCAGGTTCATCACCATTCCACCTCCATACAGCACAATAGGAAGCCTGCATGCAGGAGGTTGGTACTGAATTCAGCAAAGTGAATTAAAACTATTGCTGTGTAGTGATATTTCCAAGTATCCTGCTTGAAGTGGATGTCCTTTTGCTGTTTGCAAGGAATGCATTCCAACTGCACGTGCAACTGCTTCAGTCCTTACTCAGGAAGCAGTTGCAGATGCTGCAGCTTTCCAAAGAGGCTGCTGGACTCAGACCGTGATGCAATATTTTTGGGTCACTCCCATGTCATTGGGATCAAACTCAGTCCTTCAAATAGACTGGTTTAGGCATTCTGGTCGTTATCAACACTACAGTGATTTCCCCCCATGAAATCCTGTAATACCCTTGCAGGACAAGGGCACATCAAAGAGAGGCCAATGATGCTCTCACGATGTGCTTGAAGTACTTCATTAAATAGCCACTAACAACCACATTGGTCTTTTTTTCCATGCAGAGAGTATTAACACAACCTTGCAAAATTATGCTGTTTGCACTTAATCATTTCAATTAATCTTTAGTAAATTACCCAGTACTTTGTAATTATAATATTTGCAGTTAATTTAGTGCCATCTTAAAAATAATTAGTTGCATAATATAAGCAATTAATATTTATTCGGGTTTTTTCTCTTGCAGGGGGATATATAAATTATCCTCAGTGGCCTTTCTGTACACCTAATTAGCACCTGTTTGAATTATTCTACAGGCTATGGACATTTCATTTGAAAAATAAATGCATTACTAGTTTTGCGAACTCCTTGCAAATACACAGTTGTAAAAATTACTTTTCAGGGGAATGCAAAAGCACGTTTTCATCCATCCTCTGGGTTTATGAGCTAGGCCAGGCTCTTAGGCTATTGCATCTAGAATAGTTAAGGACATTTTAAATGCAGTTAAAATGGAAGGAGTCTGATACTACTTTCCCATAATTAAGTACAGTATCCCAGATTTGTAGCCTGTTTTATTCAGTAATGAAAAAGGAAAGGAATAAGACTTCGAGAATATAGATCCTAGTGTGATTTTTACATTTCTGTAAATGCATATACAGTTCAGAAGTTTTACTAATCAGAGTCTATCAAAAGCACTGCTGTGCTGGAGTGCTGAGGACACTGTGTTAAACTTGTGGGAATTAAACCAGATTGCTTCAATCTTGTAGGGAAGCTTCTAGGTAAATAGTAATGGTCTATTTAAATGCACAGAATATTGAGGAAGGTAATTCAGTCTTTCTGAACAGGAGATCTCAAAAGATTTTCTAATAGTAATGCCAATATCAAATATTTACAACCTCCACACATACCAAAAAAACCAAAAAAAATTCTGGGGTTATGAAATATTGGAACAGACTCTCAACTCCTGTAAATATCAGTGTACCTCCTTTGATTTTAGTTTAACAATGTAAATTTACCCTGACATAACTATCTAGCCCAAGAATGGGAATTCCTGCCCATCTTTTTGCAGGTACAGAAAATCAAGAGTAACTGCAGTGATTACAAAATTTGCTTAAGTTTTGCATTGCCCCAGCCACTGATCAGACTATCTCATGCCTGAAAAGCAAATCTGTATCACAGGGGATGCCCTAAGTCTTCTGGCATTTTCCCTTTCCATTGGCACAGCAGGGCCCTTTTCCAGAAGCAGCTGGTTCTACACCTTGTTGGGCTGCAAGGAGAGATTTATTCTGTATCTCCTAGGGTAGAAATTCTTTCTAAGAGAAGGTTTGGTGATAAAGATCAGGCTTTGAGGCAGATCAAATCTGATTTTTCTCTTTCACGTTCAAACACAGGATCCAGGTTTTAAACTGGTCTTAAAAACCAAGAGAGACTTGTTGGAGAAGACTGATGGTGGCTTTGGTGTCTTCAGGAAAGCTTAGACAGCAGAGAAGGCAAGCAGCCATGTTCTGCCCCAGCTGAAGCTTGTGTGTATTTGCATTCAGTTTCATGTAAAATTACCCAGGAGTTTCCAGATTAGCAAAACAACAAATTCCTGAGTTACTGCAGCCTGGTGTTCTATAGAGAAGAAATGAAATTTCCTCCTAAGCAGAAACAAACATTATCCTATGTTATACTAAACATCCAACTTGGAAGGAAACCAAAGCAGGATGTTAGGCCTCACAAAGCCGTAGATCCCCCTGAGTGGGGTTGGGTTTGGTGATGTGTCAGAGCTTACCTGCTTGTCATGAAAGAGTGTCTACATTTCAGTTGTTTTCGGGCTGGAAAAAAGCTAAGGTTTATGGCTCACAGGTGACAAATCACATGTAGGCAAAAGTTGTAGACAAATCCACAGAGCAGTGAGGAAAGCAGTCAGGCATTCAGTGGGGGACTCATTGAAAAAGGAGAAGATGCATTTAACTGACTTATTTGAGCTCTGGCATTAGGGATGAGCAACAGGGTTGAAACCTGCTCCGAAAACACTTCAGTTGCAGGTGGGAGCAGGCCATTGGAGCAGCAATACTACAGAAAATGTTTATTGTATCCCACTTATTCTGTGGAGCCATAGTAGAATAAAAATTGAAGCCAGTACACTAAACATTGCGTAATACAACTTCTACTGTACTTCGGTATCAGAACTAATACATTATGAATGTTTACTCTGGGATAGAAATTCTAGTAAAACACATGCTTTGCCATTTAGCTTTTTAAATAGCTAGTTTATGGCCTCCTAGTCTGTTTTAGTTCATTTTATTTTACAGGAATTAATAGGCTGCTCCATTTGTATCTTACATTAGTTGCATCTTGGGTATTTTAAGTTCCAAAATAGATGGGTTTTGCCCTAAGCTGTATTCAAGCTCTAATATGTATTTCTGTTTCCCAAGCATGTGTTTTATTTGCAGTATATCTGCTTATATTTTTATTGCATAAATTTGTCAATTTTCTTCAGTTTGTTTTCAGCATTGAATACGATAAAGGCAGTTTTAAAAACAATCTGAAAACAATGTCTTAAAAGAAGAACAAGGCTACTTTGAAAAGTTAAGCAGCGTGCTTTGTAAAAGACAATGAACTGTGATTGGGAATAAAAATTAATACTCCACAGCAGGAAATGGTCATTGTCTATTAAAATTTCTCTTCTTTTTCTCTGAATGTTTTTCATCATCAGTGATGTAAGTTACAAGGCTTATAAAATCTTAAATATATTTTAATCTGTTCAGATCATGCTTTGAATAAAAGATGCAGACCTTGAGAACTGAGGAATTCTTAGTATTTTGGTCATAGTCTGGCAAGCAAAGGTCTGTTTCTTCAGCCCATAACTATGTTACTGTTCTTCTTCCTTCCTTGGAATAAACACAAGGAGATGTAAAGGTGCTTACCTGCTCTGCTGGGAGCCCTCAATACAACTGAAGAGATGCAATACTTGCAGAGGTCTCCTGGGTAAAGGAAAAACACCTCTCACAACAGGTAGGACTTCTCAAAAAAACTTCCATTCCTACATAAACAATCAGATCCGAGTTCTCCATTGACTGAGTTCTTGCAATAACTGTGCCCTGTTAAAAGCCTTTCCCCTGGTTTTGATTAGGAGCACATTATTTCTCTGTCTTCATATTGGCCAGTGTACTAGAAAAAGGAACTCCCTTTTGTTAGTTTAGTGTTCTCATCACTTGTCAGTTACAAACTTCGCAGTTTTTCATCTTTTGAGGGGGGAAAGAACATCGGGTATTTTCTTGTCAGAGGCCTCTACCTAAAGTGACACTGCAGAGATCTTTGCTCTTACAAGCATTTCTTAAAGCTAATTTTCATTACTTTCTCTTCAGTGCTCTGTCAAAACAGCTGGCTTTTTCTTGCTTAAGAAGTTGGTGGGAAAGGTTTTAGCTGGTTTCTCTCTTTTATTTCGTGTTCTGGTACTATTGGTTGAAGACTGTAGGACAGACCACTGAACCACAGTAGTATCATGAACAAAACGTTCCTTGATTGTGTTTACATTACTGTAAGCCTCCTGTCTACCTACCCACTTTTTTCTGACTCAATTTATTTTCTGATTCCATGATGATTTGAGTGTTGCCTCCTAAAGCACCCATGACTCCAGCTGTTCCTGACTCTTTCAAAATGCTTCCTATTTGAGGTCCGGGAATTGCATACATTTCGTCCTGCCACATATAGAGAGTGCTTTTTGCCAATATATTCGGTTTTGACCCAGCTCCAAAGATAATAGCCAACAGCTCTTCTCTGCCGATGCTAAAGTGATGCTTGTTCTCTGAAGTGCTGCCTCATAAAAGCCTTTTAAGGATTTCACATTCATCCTCTAATTAAGCAGCTGTCTAAATCTGCAGAGCTGCTTCATTCTGAAATCCAACCTGCCTCCACTTCAAAGGATGTTGTTTCTTTTCCCAAAGATGTTTTAAAAAGTTCTTCTTTGACATTTCAAATTTGTAGGGTTATTTAAAGGCTTTGCTTCTCACCTGATTCAGTATGTGTTTTCCACAAATACACAGAATACATCAGATCTGATGAGGTGCCTCAAGGACATTGTTTAATAGTGGTGCTGGAATTCATATCTTGGACTGAAGGTCTTTAATTGCAGTGAGTAACTGACTCTTCTGCTTAGCCTAATGACACAAGTGGCTGCAACCATGTAGGATCCATTTCATGCTTCTCCCATCAGGAATCTAGATCTTTCCTCTGGAGGTTTTTCTGTTCTTGTTTTTGTTTGGTTTTAGTTATGAGCAATATGTCAGTTTGGCTTTGAAACACCTAGAATTTGTCATACCCAAAGCCTGGGTAAAAAAGAATGCATTTAGCCTACATTGTCCCAGGGGTTCCAATATGGAACAGCTCCCAAGTACAACCACTGACTTACCAGAATGATGTTTTGCCTTATGATACTGAGAGAGGCACTGTGACATCAGTGTAGGAAGTCTTCCTACACTTCAGTTTTACATCCGAAAATAAACAGTCTTTTTTTGGAAAGAACGCCTGTGAAGTCATGATTAACTCAGGAACCCAACATGAACTACCACCATCCTAAAAGAGCAAACTGCAAATACTCCAGCTTGTGTAAGAAAAAGACAGGTTTTATTTGCATTTATTATGTCCTCAAGGAGACTCAGAGTTAACTTTAGAAGAAACAAGGAATTCCAAAGGAAGAGAAACCCATGTCCTACACCTACAGGCTTATGTCCTACAACCACAGACTACTACTTTCTCATCTTGCATGTATTCAAGAAAACAACATATGGATGAAAGGACTTTGCCAGAGCAAGCATAAGGAGATTATACCAGATGTGTGAGCCCTATTCACTCACAGCGGTTACTCAGTGTTTTCTTATGGTTTTTTGGCTCTGCAGTCACTGATCCAAGGTAACATCTAGAGCCTGAAAACCCCAGAGAAGACAGACGACTCAATCCTTATGGGGTTGCCTCCCCTTGTTCCATAGGCATTATACTCTGATCCCTAGAAGCACACAGGGTGCCTCTCACAGCAGAGCCCCATATTTTGCCCCAGGGTTCACAGTGGGTCCCACATCATGCTGCCATTCCCTTTTTTAAGGTACATGCAGACAATGCTATGGATGTTCCACAGGTAGCCCACAGGGCATGAAGGAAGGGGGAAGAGTTTACACTGATGTTCCTCCACCCAGGAGCAAGAAGGGATGAATTATGCCTGAGAAAACCCCTCAGTTTCAGAGCTATCCTTCAAAAACTAAAGGCCTTTTTTTTCATATGACTCATTATTTGTTGATCCAGGCAAGTGCTAGGGCAACAGGAGGCTGTTCCCTTATTCTCTTGCACAAACTGTTACGGTGCCTGCCCTCTGTTTTCTCAGCCAGAAGTGAGTAGACTTTTCTAGCTGCAAAATCAATATTTTTCATTACAGAGTAACTTGGTCTGCAGAACTAGAAAGTATCCTGGTCGTTCTGTGTCTAACATGTGAACTACCTCAGACCTTTCAGGAATTAGACAGGTCTACTAAGAGTGGCAGTGGTTTTGCATTCCCTGGAAAGCATGCATGGTACACACACACCTGGTTTGCACTGCTGTGTTTCTCTGGTGAGGTCACAATTTAGCACGTGTCTTTCTCAGTTCCACCTTAAATTGGATGTAAAGTTCTTGAGACTCATTTGGTGCATCAATTTCCTCAGGGCATTTCTTTAATTTAAGGAAAGGTGCAGAGACTCCAATTAACCTCAGATGAAGAGACCCATAGTTCATTGTGTGTCCGGGAAAATGAACCTCAGGGTACAGCACTCTTACATTGCAAGTGCATGTCAGAACCACAATGAGAACTCATGTTTTTGGCTCCTACTCTGGCATGTAATCTATTAGAACAGTGTGAACAAACAAGTTCATTAACCTCCCAGAGCCTTAAGTTTTTTTCTATGCAAAGAAGAAATTATATTTGCCATGGGTGAAATCTGAAAAAAAAAATCAAGACAAATTAAGAACATCAGCATGTGCTAACTCACTACACCGTGGTTAATACCCTGACCTTTTCTTACAGGCAGAACAGGAGTTCTTAGGGGTAAATGCACTGGTAAATATGGTGTTACTCACAAGATAATGTTCCTACCCACTGATAGGCAAGTAACTAAGAGTAGCAGCTTGTTTTGTCTGAACAGACAGGCAAAAGCACAAGGCTGATATTTGCACAGAGCAAAATGAGCTAATAGGAATATGTCTTCTGTTCAGTGCTCCCTGCTAACTCCTGATTGCTCATCTTTGAGCAAAGCAGAACCTAGGAATGTGCTTCCTCCTTACAGAAAGACATGGCAGCACATGCAACAGCAGCAAGATTCAAACCTATATTGGCTGAAAAACCTGTCAATGTCACCTGCTTTGCCCCAGTAAACAGCTACATTTAATACTGAGGTGCCTAAAACTAATTTACTAATACTGGGGGCCCCAAGATGATTCAGAGCACACAGATAGGGTCATTCTGCCTTTACCTTTTTTCAATGCCGGCAGCCAGGAGCCATCTCCAGCCCTGCTGTTACTCAGTACTCAACTCTACCTCAGAAATTAGGTTTGTCTTGCAGGTAGACAGATCAGCAGGACTCTTGCACTATTATCAATTTCTCTTTCCATATATAGACAACTAGCTGTGCAGAAACACCTGTATGAACCTGCAAGTTTCTTCAGGGCCTTCTGTCAGAAAAGCTGGTTCATCTAACAGACTCCAGAGGGTTGGCTCAAGCAGCAATTTCAAAAGGAAAAAAATGTATCAAATGTAAAAATGGCCACTAACCAGGTAGGAATCTCTCTCCCAGTGAAGGAGCTAATTAGACACACCTGAGCCTCCCATGTCTCAGGCAGTCCCTTGGTGTTTGTTTCTGGGCACACCTCTTGCACCTTGGACAGCAGAGGGCTGTGGGATCTCACAGAAGGTAAGAGACAGTCATGCTCATTGTTGCATGTTTAGTTCTCCTGAAAAAGGACCAAGAAATCACTTGAGGCCACAATTGAAACAGCCAAAAGCACAAACCCCTGTGGAACACTTCATACTGGCCAGCTACAATGGACACTCTCCTGTGGATACCTAAGCTTGTAGTCCCAAACATATCTGGGACATTCCAGGGAAAAATAAAGACACATTATTTCTGCTAGCATTTCTGGGGAGCCAGACTGGGGCACGAGGCTGCATAAAACTTAAAAGTGGCTGAATTACAGATTCTGGGTTAGATATAAAAGGGCTTAATTCATCGTTTACTGAGAACAAAACAAGGCAGTGATATAATAATTGATTTCAAGGTGCTTCACTTTAATGATGGTATAAGACGGTACTTTGTGTTGTCACATGAGCAAAGGTCAGTGACCTGTCAGCCCTCATTACTTGGGCAAATGTTCTTTTGTGAACTCCCAAATGACTTCATGGTACATGGAAATGAGTACATCTTTAATGGTTATCTTCAAAAATAAGCATAAAGTTTAGAAAGAAGGCAAATCAGTAAATGGAAGGAATCATAATTAAAAGATGCAAAACAATGAAAAGCTTAAAAAAAAAAAGCATAACTCAAAAGAGTCTCATTAGAGAAGAGTTAAAGAGTTAAGCATTACAGTTCCTGAGTGAACTGGTGACCCATATCAGGCTAAAATACCCAGTCCCAGAAAAGAAAATAGAAAAGACAAAGGTATGAAGAAAGTTCAAAAAACCTGCAAACTCGTAAAGGAGAATAATGGAATCAGTCATGCATGGCATATATTTCATCTACCTCCAGGATTTCACTTTATGCTCTGAATAACGTGTGTAACAATGGATCTGGGGTCCCCAAATAAACATCCTAGTTCCACCCTCTGCAGTGCACATTTTCCGCAGCAATTGCAAAACCCCAACTAGGTTTTGATAACCCTTTTGCTTTGTAAGCATTTCCATGTATCATATTGAACTGCTTACCATCATGCTCCTAGATCCAAGCTGCCTTCCAACATAATTATTTTCCCTCATATTTACTGTTAGAATATCAACAATATTATCTTTACAATATCCTCTTATTAAAATAATCACTCTAGATAGCTTTTTCAGTTCCACTCCAAGAGGAGTTTTCCTTCTGCCTCTTATCAGTATTTAGCACCTATGTTTAAAGGGAGGCCTAGAAGTGGGCAAAGTCATCCAGGAGGGAGAACACCACCAACTTTTGATAGCAGTTTTCATCCAGCCTCTTAAGCAGGGTCCTGGAGTATGCACAGCAAGTGTAAGGCAGGTGAAATAATCCCTCCTCTAAGCAACAAAAAAAGAAGTGGTGTTTTCCCCCATCCCAATTTCAACCTCTCACTTAAATCCATCACCACAAAATTCCGTTTATCACTTGCCCCAGCATTATCCTCTCAATCCTGGAGGGGAGTAGAAGGAATAAAATGAGAAAGGGCAGCAGATCATAGTAACAGAAGAAAGCAAACTGCACAAAGTCATCCTTATTCATTTGTTTGTCCTGGATATGGAAAAAACCAGACTTGGTCTGGGTAAACTAAGCAGGAAGTTGCAAAATGTCATTCATGAAGCAAAAGGGAGATTATACTCTGACACCAAAGAAAAACAACAATTACAGGGCAAAAACGTTCTCAGATTTTACTCCTGTTATTGATACCTTATATTATTACATATGAAGGAAAACTCACAATCTGTCAGGGAAATTCACAATACGCAGCAAAATATTAAATTCTTTGTCTATGTTATTGAAGGGTAAATATTTTCTCTTAAGACCACTTTATATTGGGTTTGGTCCTCTGTTAGACTTCACTTTTTCTTTCTTACCTTCCTTGCAGTACAAATTATACAGAGGAACAAATTTATTATTCCACTCAAGAGGCAGTTATGGGTACATTTAACTCATGAGCTGAGGTGGAGGCCTAAGTTTCTCTTTAACCTGTGTTTTATTGTATAAAGAACATTTGATAATTACTGTGCTTTCACCAAAGAGAGACTATCCATGGGAAACTAGGATGTGGTGCCTGTCAGAGCTTATGGCCTTTGTGCATGATGACTAATTGATCAATGAAAAAAAAAGATTACACAGTCCTCCAGTTAAGGAATAAGTGCTTTTTTCCCTGTCTGGGACCTAATGAGAGAAGGATCCCCCAGAGTCATCCACTAAGGAAGAAACAAGCAGTACATATAGTATAATGATGTGAATTCAATACCCACCCAATTTATTTTAAAATACATCTGTGCACATCCTTTGAAGATATCCTCTGGAAGAAATTCCTTTGTAATCTGTCATGTTCCACTGGGGTTGGCAAACATCTGTGTGTGCAGCAGGGGAGAAGATGGGGGAATATATTTTTTATCAGGTTTTCTCTAGCGGGGTTTAACCTTCCTTAAGACTCTTTCAGCTTCTCTTCTTCTCCTAATGGCTTCCCTCAGACATTTCCTTTCAAGCAGTCCTACTATGTGCAAGCATCCACATTTGACTTTGACACTTAATTCAAGCAATTTATACCAAGGGTTATTCTGATGCCAGACAGCTGGACCAAGCCCACTTCCATATTAAGGCAGATGCATGTACCCAAACCCCTTTGATCCTGCTTCTCTTCTTCCTCCAGATGCACTAATCAACAGCCAGCAGCAATGTGAAAACTAAATAATACTGGTTTATCTTTTGCTCCTTCAGCAATAAACCCCTCTCGTTTGCTACCAAAGGCAAAGATAAGCCCTGTAAAGAGGTCAGAAACCCCAGCATCTGTTGCGTTGATTTATTCCCACATGGAATGACATAATTTATTTGAAGTACCTTATTAGACAGTTGCATCGTGGCATTTTCTTTCTTCTAAAAGAAGAAGATAGGAGATGATGAACATATAGAGAAAGATGATACCCACGAGAGTGAGCAGTGGCAAAAGCACTGGACAAAGCAAAGAACATACAGGGAAAAGGAAGGTGAGCTGAGGAAACAGAAGCAGAAAATGACCGTGAAAAAATACTTCGTAAACTCCGATTTCCAGGACTAGGCTTGCTGAGCTCTTTTCACACAAAATCTCACAAAAACATCAATAAAGACTGGAACACTTAAAAGGCACTTAAATAGAGCAGGTGTACAGACCCTATGGGAGCTTCACAGCAATATGCTTTGAGTCTGCTGTGCATAAAGAACCCTTTTAGAGAGTTTGGCCTATTTGAGTGACTGTCAAGTGGAGAAGAAAGAGGTTGTTTTTAATGATAGTTTGGGGCTCAAATACAGATTAGAAAACAAACTGGCTTTGTCCCAACCTCCAAAACATTTGGCTGTTCCTAACACACAGGTGCCTGATTAGGACCCTACAGTGTTTTTGTGCACTTTCCTTGGGTTTAAGAGAGGACATCTTTTCCTTCTGGACCTGGCCCACAGGTGGAGGGAAAGGCCCTGGCAAGTGTTGTCCCTGCAGGGTGGCCAACCCCAGGGGACAGGGCCCAGGACACGGGGCCAGCCAGCGCCCAAGTACGTGTCCCAAGGGCCCTGGGCACTGCAGCCCTCTCAGGAGCAGCTGGGCAGGCGAGCACGTCCCCCCTCGGGAGCTCAGGGGCCCTGATCCCTGCTGCCAGCACAACTCCAGCACCCCAAAACACACCCTGCACCCCTGTTCGTGACAGGAGGACAGAGGGGACAGAGCCGTGGCCATCCTCACAAAGGGAGGGACAGAGGAGAAGGCTCTGGGCAGCTGCAGGTGACGGGATCTCGTCCCCTCAGCTGCAGCTGCTTCCCTGAGAACTGGTGCACACCTGGGGCTCGTTGGGAGCATTAGCAACTGTACCACCACCCTGCCTCTGCTGTAGGAGGGTGGCTCTGGGTGCTTATAGGGAGCAGGTGTGTGAGGGAGGTGGCTGCTTTGGCCCTGTCCTCCTGAAGGAAGAGTGGAGTGCCCCGAACGGACAGCGAAGGTGAGGAGGGGGGCCGTGAGGGGGCCAGATGTCTGCTCGCCTCCCGGGGGCTGACGGAAGGGGTGCCGGGGAGCGGCTTCTCCGGCCCGGCCCCTCTGCCCGTCCCGGGGGTTTGCTGTGGTGTGGTTTTGGCCAGTTTGAGTTTTTTGCCCGGTCCTTGCAGTCGCACCGGCAGCGCTCCACCTGCCTGTGCTCCCTGAACCGCCCTGGGGTGGCTAGTGGGCACTGGGCGGTTTGCTTTGGACCGGGACACCTCCCTTCCCTCCTGCTCCCCTCAGGGCCGGCAGGTTCCTCTGTGCCTCTGCCCGTGTGCTGTGCCTGCTCAGGTTGCTATCTGCGGTGTGGGGCCGCAGCAGAGCTCGGCGCACTCGGTGCTGTGCCCGGGCTGGGCAGGGCTCAGGAGCGGCAATGGTCGGGGTGCTTCACTGCTGCGTGCTTGTCCTGGTGAGTTAAAAATCTCCTGTAGGGTCTCCCTCTGCTCTGCTCTGCTCCGCTCCACCCTTCTGGTTGTGCTCTTCCTCCCTCACTCTTCGCCACAACCGCCTTGTTAAACATGGCTAAAACAGAAACATAAGTATAAAATACTGCATTGCACATAGGTGAGTTGCAAAGCACTCTTGGGTATGCATTGTTCCAGCTCTAAACCTAACGTGAGGAAAGTTCTCTTGCTCTTGTGACTCTAAAGAGGCAATGTGAAATCTCTCTGATACATCTTCTCTAATTTCTGAGACCTTTGTCATCATTTGCTGTCAGTACTTGCTGCTTTGAAATGAGAGCCTCAGTGGTATGTGCTGTGCCTGTTCACAGACAGGCCCTTCCTAAAGATGATAAATGCCCAGTAAAAGTAGAGGGGAAGTAAAAGAAAGAGAAAACAGCTTGTGCAAGGTCATGCAGAGGTCATTGGCAAAAAAAAAAAAAAAATTGGGGTGGTTTAAAAATTAAATTTCAAAAATGTAAAATCTGACAACTCTGGTGTTTTCCACCTCGATCTCCACATCAGTGGCAGCGATGACACAGCATCATGTCCAGAATGATGTCAGTGACATAGTGGCATCATCTAGATCTGGTGTCATAGTCTTGAAGGTTTCTCTGACGTAACTCATTTTTCAGCAGTACAAATTTTAGGGAATAGCTACTTGGACCATGCACGTGTTAGCAAATGTGAAAAGAAAAATTATGCTCATGGTTGTGTGTATCTGTGTATTTTTAAAATGATGGTCAGAAGGTTGAAGAGAATTTAGAGAATGATACCCAAAAGTAGTGTAGAAGCATGAAATACAGAAGGAAGCTTTCAGTCAAGGCAGATTTTTTTCAAAGACCCCTTTAATGAAAGCTAAAGCTATGTTATGGTAGTCCAGACAATAAACAAGAGAAAACAACTAAGAGTCCACAAGTGTCAAGTATAAAGCTTGTTTATGGAAATTCACAGAATATGCACTTGGAGATATCTTCATCACTTGGTTGTTGATTTGGACCTGAGCAAGACAGAATAATTAAAATCATTTTATCTCAGACACCCCACTAAAAATACAGAATGCCAACATTCTTAGTTTGTCTCTTGTAAACAAGTGTCCCTGTTTCCATCTCCTGTTTCTCTCCTCCCTGTGCAGACATATGCAGAAAATAAAATTAATTAGAGAGTTTGCATTAATCCTTAGCTGCAAAGTTATCTTGACTTTTTGAGAGTTAAAGGCAGATTTACTCCTCCACAAACATCTAAATAATGTTCGCTTTCTAGTCCCCTGTCTCTTCATTAAAATTTACTTTGTCAGTTCTTTTTAAAATTAGGCTTAGCAACTCTCCAATGCATTTTTCAGCCATGGTGTAAATACGACTGACTTTTAGTAGGAGTGGTGTCTGCTGAAAGGCTACAGAGGCAAACCTAGAGCCAAAATCAGGGTAAAATCCTAACTAATCAGCTGTTCTCTTTATGCATAATCAGATTCCCTAGATCCAGTGATTTTGTCAGTTTTAAATCCCCAAATGCTTCATTCACACTATTTAACATTCCAAGTACCACTCCTCCCACCCATCTGTCTGGCACATGAATTTCCAAACACCTTTCCTTAGCTGGGTCTTCGAAAAGTTGATCCAAAAAGAGATGCAAGGTGGCTCTTGCTGAAGTCCTGCACAGACCCCAGGACTTCTGTGCTAGTGGAGTAAAATCCCCAGAGCTCACCTTGGTGTCCAGCAAGTGAACACCAGGTTTAGTTCATTAGAACCAGTGCTGCTGTTTCCCTGGCTGATCTGGAGGTCTTCAAGATACGTGACATTCTTTCACCATAAGTTACTGTATCCCTTTCTAACTCTGAAGCATGCTTTTATGTAACTTTTTTTTATTATATATTGGATGTGTTTTTTCTCATACTTTTCAGCTTCATTTTTTTTTCTTTTGTTGTAATCTGAAATTAAATTTAAAATAAAGTAGCGTTATTCATCCAGCAGATGGTCAGTGGGCTGCCAATACCAACAGCTTTTTTTAACAGCCCTTGTTGAAGTTATCAGTGGTCCAGTTACTCCTGGTCACAGGTCCAGTGTCTCAGCGATTGGTTCCAGTGGATCAGAAACGGCACAATGAGCCAATCCTTAAATCATCCACTGCTTTATTGCCAGCTTCGTATGGATTATAAAATGAAGTAAGACAAAACTGGTCTTATGCTGATGGTCGAATTCTGCCACTGAGCACTGCAGAGAAGGTTGATAGATCAGCTTTTGAAGATTCTGTGTGACTAACCTGGAAATACAGCCATGGTCTGGCAGAGGGAGGTTCTACATTCTCGACTTTGTATTGATTTTGATTGATAGTGCAAGTACTATTTAAGCAAGAAACTATTCCTCTAGGGCCCTCAACTTAATACAGTTATTGTAGCCTCCTTATCGTGTTAAAATGAAGAGAATCGGATTGCCCTGGGTTGAACAGCTGCTTGAAGTCAATCTCTGTGTCCACTGTTAAGGGAAACAATATTAGTGAAGGGAAGCAGAAGGCAGAATATCAAAATGATATCCTCAAAGAATTTTCTGTAGATGTCTCGAGAGTTCGTGGGGTATTATGAAGCACAGAAGACATCTGGTCATATTTTTATAATCTCATCAATGTATATAGAAGTCTTCTCTCTGTTTACCTTGTCATGAGCCATGGAAAGGCTTATATATTTTTTTTATATTCTTATTTATCTTGGTGCTATGGGAACATACTAATTCTTAACTATCCAAGTCAGCTTAATGTGTCGTTAAGTCACCAAGTTCTTTCACTGTAACATCTGACTCTCTCCTGCTTCCTTATAGCTCTTCATTGAATAACTCTGTGAAGCAGGAGGTTTGAGGATATTTTTATACTGTGTTATGGGGCGTGTTGTCTTTCATCTGCCAGTGCTGTGAAATCACTCTTTCCTGCTCAAGAGTACTATTGTACTTTTGTTCAGTGTTAATGAAGCTTCAGTGTGGTTTGTGGGAACACTTTACGTCTCCCCTGGAAGGAGAATACTAAATTGACTGGTTCTGCAGGCACCACTGCATCTGCCAAAATCCTGGCATGATGGATTGTTTCTGGTGCCCTGCTCCTACAGGTTAACATGGGCTGCCCAGACAGGTTTACTGGGTGCTGTGGAATCTCAATTAGACACAAAACATATTGCAGGGCCTAATTTTGATGAACCAACATGGCAGGCTTTATTTACCGTGATTTGGCACCTTGGCCTAGTTTGATGTGGCCATTTCTTTCTTAAGAAGTAATTAAAGCAAAAAAAATAGAAAAATATTCTGGCTTTGTTTTGCCTGGAGGACAGCATATTGTACACTGTTGCGACATTTGTATTTCTTGAACGAAGATTTTTTATTTAAATTGCCAACATACTAGGCAATTTATTTCATTCACATGATCAATTTCTGAAGACCACATAAGCCATACTGTTATCCATGGGGAGAGTTTTTGCTGTTTACCTCTTATTACCTATTTTGACAGAGATCTGTATGAAATGTCTTCATTCATCTGTATAACTGGTCAAATCTATTTTTTTCATCAGTCTTCTGTTCCACTTATTGACCAACCCTAGACCCGTGTGTGATGTCCATTCTCTGTCCTCCTCCTTCTCTGCCAGGGATACAAGCTGTTCCTTTGGAGGATGACATGGTGTTGCATGTCATTGCTCACTAATACTATTTCCTGTAGTCTGAGGTGGTTTGTCTGAGAAGAGGCCAATTTTCTGCTACCTAAGCCCTGCATAAACAAAAGTAGTTAAGTAATAGCTGTACCATTAGATTAAAATGTCAGACCTGCCTCATTCTTTTCCAGTTGTTAGGTCATACCCGCAAAGTAAAATAAGCTATGTCTTTTACGAAGCTAAATTGCTCTCCCTTTCCACCCTGAATTCTGAAAACACAGGAGTTCTAATGTGTTGTATACTTCCTAAAGGAGCAGAGGAGTTGGGTCTGTTTGTACTGGAGGTCGCTCCTTTGGAAGTAACATACAATGCCCCCTTCGTAAATTCTGATAATGGAGCCTAAATGGTAATGCACTGATTTCAGGGCTGTCCTGGGATGCTTCCAGGGGGTCTGTCGCATTTTCCCTGGAGAGACCAAGCTGTGCTCAAGTACTTGGTGCAGCTGGAGCTGCCAGGAACCTGCCACAGTTCAGTGAAAAGAGTCAAGCTGATGATGCCCCAATAAAGGCATGAGAGTGGATGCAGTAGCCAGGATCTGCAAGATCCTGCCAGATGTATCTCTGTCCTGTGTCTCACTTCAGCAGCAGATAAACTCCTGGATCCGGCAGTTGCAGCCTTCTTGGGCTAGGACTCTGCACTACTTTCCTTGGCAGTAGCCTGGAGTGGGTCCTAGATGATGGTGGCTACTTCCCTAAGGATCTTGGAAAACAGGCTTCTTCTGCAAGAAGTAGATGGGAGTGGCTTGTTTGCCTGGGCCGTGAGGATAGACACTAATTGGAGCTGAAGGGTTACTTGCAGAAGGAGGAGTGTTTGGCCACAGCTCATGAGAAAAGTGTGAGAAACCACTGAGGTGATTTGAGAAACTGGACAGAGAAAAGAAGTCAAGCTTAAAGTACATTCCCGCCTGTGTTGTACTGTTTAGTCTCACAAGAGCTTACATTTTAGTTCTAAGCATTTCAGCATCCTGAAAATTCAAAAACTTGGATCTGATGTTGTAGCCTTCATACACCTGTCATGCCTTGAGTATTGCCAGAATAATGGGGTCGTTCAGCCTGGAGAAAATGAGGCTTAGTGGGACCTTACTGCTCTTTACAACTACCTCTAAAGGGGTTGTAGTGAGGTGGGGCTTGGTCTCTTCTCCTAAGTAACAGGACAAGGGGAAATGGCCTCAGATTGCTCCCAGGGAGGTTTAGAGTAGATACTGGGGAAAATTTCTTCACTGAGAGGGTAGTCAGGCATTGGAACAAATTGCCGAGGGCAGTGGTGGAGTCACCATTCCTGGAGGGGTTTAAAGGACCGGTAGATGTGGTACTTGGGGACACAGTTTAGTGGTGGGCTGGGTTAATGGTTGGGCTTGATGATCTTAGATGTCTTTTCCAACCCTGATTATATGATGCTATGAAGTTCTAAAAGTCAAGCTGAGTTCAGAGCATATTTCTTGCCATCCTCTCACAAAGACTAAGTTAAAACAGCCAAATGACGCAGCTTTTTCTCTCAGTAGTGAGCAAGGCATCTGGTGTTTTAATGAGAGCTGTGCTACCCCAGAAACGTCTCATCTCCTCCCCAGTGCATTGGCTCTATTGCCAGCCCTGCAGCACAGACACAACTGAAATGGTGTGGGAGATGAGGCTGGAGGAGGTGGTGTGTTCTGAAAAAGGGAAGTTCCCAACCATCCAGTGGTGACTGGCTCATGCTATCCACAATGAGGGAGCAAAGCATTCTTCTTTCTCCACAGGTGATGATGGCACCATCTGCGAAGTACTTTGTTACTAAATGAAAAATAATGACCTGTTTTTTCACAGTTGGTTTTCTTTTTTCTGCTTGTCTCTCTATATGCCTTTATGTCCATTGCAAAAGTATAGTGACCTGGTCTTACACCTGATGTGGTGCCCTGTAGGGATTAGTGTCTGTTCCTGGGAGGAGGTGCACTTGAACTGGCTAGAGCAGAGCTATTGATATTAGGTGTATGCTGTGTGTATATTTTGTCTGCAGGGTTTTCATGTCAGTGTTTGAAAACCATGTTTTGCTGGAGGGATGCCATCTGCAACTCCGAAAAGAGCAACTAATGAATGTGCCAGTTCCTTCCTGAAGTGGTGCAAGAGAGCCTGTCCCACCTGGGTAAACAGAGCCTGTGCTCCTACCAAGCACAGGCCTCTGCTGGTGTGCAGCTTTGACTATGGAAAATGCTTGGACAGTAAAGGGAGCTGGCCTGGGTGACTTTTGGGGAATGTGTTTGTTTCCAGATTTTAGGTGCTTTAGTTTTCCAAGGCTAACACACCCTCACAACTCATACAAGTTACATATTTGTCAGTGTGAGAAGGCAATAAATTTCTCCATCTAACTTACCTGCAGCAAGAATAGTAAAGCTTTGACATGAGGTGTGAAATCACAGTGGAGTGCTTTTATTGACGCTCACCCTAGAGCTAAATTACATTTTTCCAGGACTTCAAACTGAGCAATTTTAATCTTGTTCTGATTTGATAGTGCAGTCTGTTTTCAGTTCCTTGAAATGGGTTTTTCCAGCCCTGTTCTTCGTTTTCCCAACCCTGCTCTCTGCTTAGCCAACAGATTGAACTTAGCACTAGTAGGAAGCCTGTCCTGAAAAAGCAGAAGAGAGCAGGAAATCCAGTCCTTCACTGAAAATAGCAATGCTGTCATGTTTTAAGAAATCAGATAATTTTATCCTTGCAAGGGGTGACCTACAGGTGAATTTGCTTAGTTCAGGTTCCTTGTGGGCAAGGAACCACAGGGGACTGCTCCATTATAAGCCGGGAATATTTACTCAAGAACTACTTAAGTGGCTTTCTGGACATTTTTCTACTAAAAGATTCAAGCTTTCCTTAAAAACAAAAGGAAAAACCCCAGTAGCCTTTAAATGACAGCTTTTTTGTTGCTATGGTTGCTAAAGCATTCTTTGTGTGGGGTTTTTTTTTCAGTCCATTCCCCCCAACCCATATACATCATATATATGGAGGGATTTTTTTAAAAAGCCCTGGTAAAATAGTTCAACATTACCTTTTTATGTCAACATAGCCCGCACTTTTTTTAATGCTAGTATGTTCTAAAGCTCCTGTTCTAATGCTCTTGTGTCAATCCCATTAAAAAAAAAAAACCTGTTTCAGACGTGCCCACTCTCATCTTCTGTGTTCCAAAGTTGGCTGCCCATCCTGACCCATGCTCACTGAAGGGTGGGAACGTGCTGGATACTCTTTATTCCTTAATGGAGTGCTTCCCATGGAATCTTGATTCATTTCCTGCACAGCACAAGTGTGAGAGATTCCCATCCCTACCTAAAAAGTTTCACAGACGTCAGGCTGAGAATAGAGCTGTGCTTTGTTTCCCCTGTGCTGTTCAGTCATCCGATGTGTTTTTCTGGTTGAAGTGTTTTTAAGAGCCATTGAGGGATTCTGTGGCCATGTTATGTAAAAGAGTTTGAAAGAGCAATCTGTTTCTCTCACTTGAAGTTCCCCCAACCCACGCACACAGGTGCTGATTTTGTGGCCATAGTGATTCCCCCTGCAGAAAGGGCATACAGAAAAGTGATACGATTAAAACACAGGCAACACACTTTAAAGCTCTTCAGAACAGTATTAACCCTCTATCAATCCCCTCTTCTCATTATCTCATGGATGTTCCTTTTGTTTCTCCTGCTTAGAACAGAGGTGTTAGAGTGTATTTGGGTGATAAGGTGAGAGGTGGAGTTTATAGACACGGAGTGCTAGAGGCAAGTGCTGGTCTGATGGTGCCCTCAGCTAGATTGTGTGTGTTGGCTCTATGCCCTGTTTTTGCTGTGCTTGGTGTGTTATGAGTGGTGCATCTGCAGTTTCAGTAGGATGTGGTGGTGGTCTCTTTCCAGCCCTATGTGTTGTGCAGAGTTGCCATATACTTTGAAGTAGGTCCAGTCTTCCCACATGAGATTCCACAGGTGAGCCACCGAAATGCAGGTAGGAGGGATGTACCATCAGGTCAGAGCGGTCATGTGTTGAATTGGATGGTTAAACACAAAGATGGCATTATTCAGTGACCACAGCTGGGGAGCTTTGGTGCTTTTTTTACGTGTGTGTGTGTGTAGGAAGAATGGGATGACATATCTAAGTCATCACTCCCAAGAAAATGTGGCTACAGAATGACTTTTCATTTCATGGGAGATGTAGGCAGGGAGGCAGCATATGTGAAAATTTTACTTTCTTTTTTTCCCTCCCCTCCTCTTATTTCTGGCATTCAAACAGGGAAAGTCAGTTTAAGAATGCCTGGGTGCCTGTAATTCCTGCTATCTGATTTGACTGCTTCTTTACTGCTGTTGAGGAAACACTTTCCTTTCCTGCTCTATAAAATACCATCTAATGCATATATTTAAAGCAGTGACTAGATGTTCTCTGCAGACTCTCATTTGATGTGCCCTGTCAGTTTACTGGTCTTCCTTTCTGTCTCTGGTGTATCCCAACACTAGCTGCCTGGTTCATAGGTAGTTGAAATAGTAAAGTTTGGTAAAATCCTGATTTTGACTATTTGGTTTGCTTCTGTGTCTAGCTTCTGACAAACAACTTTGGGTCCAACCTCAGAATTAAGGAGATCTTTTTAAATGAATATAAAATCTTCAAACTTAAAGTTCCCATTCTGGAGGGAACCAAAGGGAATTGCTTCTATACTAATGGAGAGTGAGCATCTGGTTTCTTGCTGCATTACTGGTACTGGGAGACTCAGGGACTCCCAGCTGAAGTGCAGGTGCTGTGTGGAGGCTGTTGAGATGTTTGAGACATTTGGTCCTTCTCAGAGCAATGAGATGCTTTGAACAACTTTTGAGTGTTGAAGAAGGTGATCTTTTCTGTGGGATCCATTCTGGATCTAGAGTGGGATCCTGCTGAGTGAGAGAAGCTGTGCCTGTGTCAGGTACTGTCAGGTGGGAGATTAAAGAGCAGAGGCCAGAGCTGCAGACTGATCTGCTCCCCAAGGGTCCACTTGAGCAGGGAGGGACATCCATAGCAAAGAGCATAATTCTGATTCTCTAGTGAGAGCTACAGATGGTGTACCTGCTGCTGGTGCTTTCACTTTAATCTGTTGCCACTGTCTCCTCTGTTCAAATTCTGGCAAACTCTACTATACTGCTGACCTGTAGCAATTGCTGTTTCGTGACCTTTTCTTCAGTGGTATAATTGATAGTTCTATCCTACATTTTTAGAAATCATTTTAGTGTAACTAAGACAGTGATTCCACCTCCTAAAGATGAGAAAGGGTTGTCCTAGCCATCATTAGGTTGCTGCTAAACGACAAGTTGTGATTCTGTGAGAGGAGATTGCACCTTCCTACGATGCAGTGATGTATAAAACTGGAAGAGAGCAAAGTTCATCATCATTTTAGTAATTCTGTTAGTGAACCTCTGCCTGCAAAGGTGTGTTCTCCTGTTAATCATTAGGTCATTAACCTTACCTGTACTTCTTGGTATGCAGTCTGCCTGACCAAAATATGTCAGAGCATCTCTAAACCCAGCAGAACTCCACAACCTGCTGACATTTAGTGAGGAGACGCTGTATTTTGAAGAGCAGGTAGAAAGAGTGTAAAAGTGATTGTGGATTCAGGAGTACTGGGTCTCTTGTGGTGAGCATAATCCTTTTAATACTCACTCTACTGCAGCCACGGGATTCATTCATTTAATCTGAAACATCTTGAGGGAAATGAATGCAGGCAAGTTCAGATCAATTATCACACCCAAAAAAAAAAAAAGCTTGCATTTCTCTGGGCAATCTGTGTGCACTGTAATGTCAAGCTGTGCATGAGAATGTTGCCACAAAGGAAGGTGGTGTGCTCTAATTAGCAGTCACAAGAATGAAATATCAAGGTGTTATTTCAGTGACTAAGAGCCAGACATGTACAGATTGTGGTACAGGACTGTTACGTAGATACCCCATATTCTGAGGTGCTTTTTCCCAGGGAATATTGCGTGCTATTAGACACTCAGCACATGTGTTTGTACTTTTTTGGTAAGGTTCATATAAATTAAGCTTGAAATGGCTTTAAATGCAATGCTGTTTCTGTAGGTGTATATCACAAGTACAGTTGGATGGGGACTTTCCAAGAATGGGGGCTTTTCCCCCCCAGAAGAGAGAGTCTCCTGGAAAATGTCAGTTACGTCAAAACCAAAATGTTTGAGGAAACCTGGCTGTTTGACAACCTATTGCTGACACATTCATGAGTTTCTAATAGAGAGCTGTGTGGTTTTTAGCTGAGCTTTGGCACCTCAGGCCTTCTGGGCTCTCAGATATGGGGTCTAGAGAGGACAAGCTTTGGGCTCTCTGGTTTCAGTGTGGGGTTGCTTACTGTAATCTCGTTGGCAGAGACCCTCAAAGGCATGTGTTCAAGGTTTTGTCCTTCTCTGTGTAGGATCCCACTGATGACTTCAAGGACTTGTGAAGTCCCTCAGAGTAAGAAAACAGGCAGAAAATCCTCCAGAGCTGGGAGCAATCAACTGTTCTTTTTCATTCAGGAAAAAAAACCCAAATTGTTTTTTCATCTATGCTTCTTTTTTCTTCCACAATGTCCTTAATTCTGGATATTTCTAAATTTCTTCTTGTTGTTCTAATTCAGAACAAAGCTCTCACAAAATACCAGAATTTCCCATAGGAAAGAAATCTTGACTTTTTTCAGTCTATGTACAATGTCTTTGGATTTGGTCCCTGTGGGGATGGTGCTTGCAAAGGAGATAATAAGGCTTCATCAAGCCACTAACTGGGTCTTTTCTTTTTAAGAACCATTTCTGGACCCACTGTTGAGATGAATTGAAAACATCAGTGTTCCTGCTTTTCCTTAATTCCCTCACAGCACTCTGAAGCAGTCATTAGAACTGCATCCTGTTACCCTTTCATATGTTAGCCTCAGATGCACATGTTAGCCTCATTTGACTTCACTATTCCATCATAGGAATGTCTCGTATTTTACTTGATTATTTTTTTATTAAACTATTTCTAGAATTACAGTTCATACAGAAAAAAATTAAAACACAGAATACACAATAAATCCTTTCATTGCATTAGACTCTGTCTAGCTGATCTCCCATTGCCTGTCAGGTCTAGTACCTAATGATTTTAAATGTTGTTCTGGGCTGAGCTGACAGCAAACCTTTAGCTAAGGCTATTACCTGTAAGGCACTGCATAGTATTTCTTCTGTGATGAAACTGAGCAATTGTCTCTTCTGTCTTTGCCAGATATTTACTCTGTTTTGCCTGGTCTGCACAGATCTGGAGTGTATTATTTATGTTGGATTCTCACAGTATTCTAGTCATAGGAATGGCTGCTAAACAGAGCTGGCATTCGGGAAGGAGGAGCAAAGAGGAAACTGCCCAGTCCACTTTATTATTTATTGCCTCACTAAATTTTAAAATTTGAAAATAAACCAGATTTGTGACATTTAATTATCAAGGGCAAAAGTATCAGTTTTCCAGACTACATATAGTTTGTGCAATGGAATATGCAGTGTCTGAAATTACCCATGAGTGCAATTAATCCCCTTTGAGGTTTTATCTGATAAATTGTTTCAAGGGCTACTAATCCACGTAATCCAGAGGAAAGGCATGACCACAGAACCAAAATTGATTCATCGAACATTCATTTAGCCTCTGTCTGAAGTTCATAGTGCTGAAAAATAGGTCCTCCTTATGTAAAGGTTTTTTGAGTTGAAGACTGTGGAAGTATCTTTCTGATTTAGGCTTCTGCAAACGTAAATGAAATTGTTCATTCAAACCCCTGTTTAGGGACCACAGCAAAACATGGGTCTGAACAGGGACAATATTAGTGTTGCATCTCATAAGCAGTGCTGGCTATCAATGGGAGTTTCTCTCTGGTGGACAAATTCTTGACATGAGCAAGAAGAAAAAACTTCCCTGATTCCTGTTGGGTATAGTGAACAGTAGAACTAGGAATAGGTTTGGTTGGTTTGATCTATTACCCGAGGCAGCAGGAGATGGCACTGAGGAATGTCAGCTTTCAAATCAGCTGGGGCTACCTCGCACACCAGAGCCAGCAAATGCTTTTGTTGACCTTCTGAGAGGTTTGGAGTTGACGTACGTGTGAAAACCGGTGTAGGATCCCTACTCAGCAAAGGAAAAAAACACTGAAATAGATGTCAATAAGCTCTGCTAAAAGCTTTAAAGCATCAGTGTCAGATGTACTCGGCTGTGTGTAACAGGCTTCAAAATACAAACCCCCTGGAAGACAGGTAGTAAGCACAGTTCATTGCTGACAGGCTTGCAAAATCCTTCTGCCCTGAAAAAATGAGAAGGCTGCCAGCACAGTAGTTTCCTGGGAGACTTCTGTTGCTGGCATCTACTTCTCCAGAGGCTAAACTTTCATGTAAATGAAAGAACTAACTTTTCAGTCCATGCAAAGAAACCTTTTTGAGCATGAATGTTAGCAACTGCTTGACAGGGTACAAATGGTTTCTAAATCTGCCTCAGTTCAGCAGTGAAATGAGTAGTGAGATTTCAGTAGCCACTTCTGTAGGTTTTTATTTTGGTGTACTCTATACAGAGGCAACCATAGCATGGGCTATTCTAGTTCCCTTTTTTCCTTGGAAACGCTGCACCTTTAGCACAGCAGAACCTCGAAGGCTTGGTGCTGCCAGCCCAGGATGTTTCCAGGCTTTTCCAAAGGAGTTTAGAGGGAAGTATCTCTCCAGGAACAGACCAAATGACCCTGTGGTTTTGCTGTGTTGAGTAGGCAGACATAAGGGTATGGAGTATCTGTTTGTTGAGTGCAGGCTGCAGAACACATTTAGAAAAACACACACGTTTGGGAGCACATTGCTTTTCAGATCAAGAATGGATAGAAGCTGTGCAAGGCTGATTGTATACCTCCTACTTCTGCCATAGAAAACTGGGGAATCATTTCTAGTTCCTGCAAATAAATCTTCACTTCAAATTTTATGCTTCATTGAGCACATGGAGCTGCAAGAATACTCTAGCATTAGTGAAATGTCATACGTAGATGACACATGTCTATTGTGTGTTAGAACCAGAAAAAAGTAAAATAACAAAAATACTGCAATTGTTATAAATACATTGTATGTTCATGTGGTGTAATGCCCGTTGGAACTGTAACTTCATGACTGCTTTTCTCCCTTTGTACTTTCTTCCTATTTATTCGCAAATTTTGCTGATAAAAGGAATCAGGGTCTTGCTCTCTCTGAGCCTTAAAAACACAGACATTTCTTTCAGGTGGCATGTAGCTTTTTACTTCTTTCTTCACAGCATGACTATCAATCATGGCACATTTTCCTCCATAACTATGTGTCCACAGCCCTCCATCCCTTTTCTGTTCACAGTCTCTTGTTGTGCTAAAGTACCGGTCTTTCATTTATACTCTTGCTAACCATTCTGCCCAGCAGTAGGAGGATTATAATAATTTATCATTTCTAATCCCAATAGGGGTGTGTTTGACTTCTAGTCATTCACAACATGCATGGAGGGGGGTGAAATGAAACATTAGCAGTGTGGTGTTTCTCTACTCTGTGAACCCTCTGAAGCATTGGGAACAATGGGAATGAGGCCTTGCCAGGTGTGGATTGTTTAACTAGAACAAGGGAATTATTTCATGAAACAAAAGATCTTAATATACACGGTACTTGATTTCTTCCATCTCAAAAGCAGCCAGGTGAGTGTTTGCCCTGTGGTTATTTCCTTTTGTCTTTTGTGTTTGTTGTGGGAGCTTAACAAATAATTCAGCGCTGCATGTGAAAATGAGGGCTTTTAACAAGCACACTTCCTAAGGCCTTGTCCTTTGTTGGCATCTCGGGATTTGGCCTGATGGAGAGCTGTATTCCCTAGGTGCTGTCTGTGTGGCTGCTACCCCTCCTGTAACCTATGCTGTAAAACCCAATAGAGGAGCACAATATAGTGGAACAAGTAAGCACAGTTACTTGTTCCATGTACCAGTTAGCTGATTGCTTCATGCCTTTTGAAAGGTTTGGTAGAATGATGGTAAAAAACAAGTAACATTTTTTTTAAAACCTAAAGAAAAGTTTTTCTGGATTCAGGTGTTCAGCACTCTGTAATAAACTGTACATGAGCAGCACAGGTTGTCAGTCTCTGCTGCTGGGAAGCTTGCAGAGTCATGGTTTTCTGTTACTACTGATGTAATGGAACCTGGAACTGGTATTTATAAGTGAATGTGAGGAATTTACTAGCAAGGCTAGGCTTTCTTTTCTCCCTGCCTTGCCAACAAGTCTCTCAGATGTGCTCTGTAGGGGAAATGGACAGCTCTGGCACCACCAACACAGCACTTTGTTTTCTTCCTATTTAGCCTCTAGTACCAATCTCTGGCTGTTCTAGAGACAGCAACTGGCACACATCAGAGTAGGGAAAACAGCACAGCACTGAAAGGAAGACACAAGGAATCTTCCTTTCAAGAAATCCTCTGCTGTTATGATAATTTATATGCTACATTTAATTTATAGCAAGCTTACTGCATATTGTACCACACACTGTCTGATGGGATGAGAAAACAGGCACAAGCCCTCTTCATTTCATGTAGTATTAATTATTGTATTTGGTACTCAGAGACAGATATGGCTAATGGACCCCAAAGGGGTGGATTTTTTAACTCTGGAAGTACATACAATTTAGCTTCACTTCTTGCTGTGTGTTTGCTGCCTTGAACGCTTAATGTTGCCTTCCAGGTTGTGGCAGTAACACTGCAGTCATATGAGCAGTGGTTGTAACTGAGAAAAGGTCTGTATGGAGAGGAAATGCTTAGAAATCCATAGCTCTGAGCACTGAACAAAGATTCTAATGGGCTCTAATGCCCTTTTACAGGGCTGGATATAAATGGAAAGGGAGTCAAATTGGCACTGGAAGCCTTATCTCCCGATCCCCATTCATGCGCTTGGTGATTTCAGTCTTCATCTCTAGATCTGTGAGCAAAACGTACTGACATAAATCCAGCTTAAGCTGGAACTCTTAGCTGATGTAAAGTTAACTTTATCATATAGTTAATTTCCAAAAACTAATGATCTGGTATTTTCATCTTCAAATATTAATTGTCAAAGCACACATTAGTAATAATGACTGATTAGACTCCTAAAAGGAGCCTCTCCTTAATTCTGCTGTCTTTGACAGTCATTTTTCATTCCTTGGATGCACACATGTATTTTGTGCCTCAGCAAGTGTGCAACCCATGTGGCCTTGCCAGATGGTAACTTCAGAGTCAAGATGATAAAGTTATGGACAAGGGCAAGAATTAAGTGGGCTGAATGTGAGACAACAGTAGGTTATGCTGAACGGGGGAGTGAAGGTCAGAGGAGATTCACAGATGGCTTGATCTTGCTTAATGTATTTGTTAATGGCATGGACAGTTGAGGCAGTACACATAGAAAACTGCTCAAAAATTTAGCAGATCAAGACATACAGGAAAAGCAGCACTGTCTCTTAAGTGAAGATGAAACAGACTTAGCTGGTTTACTCCGGCAAAATAATTGTTCTCCAGGTACATGCTGTGGGGTAATATCAGAGGAAGGGAGTAGAACAAGTTCCATAAAAACGAAAAAGTGGGCTCTGATGACTGATGTCAGGAATTTAGAGAAAAAACCTGACCATACTAGTAGCAGAGGCATTGCAGTAGTAAAAACTGCAAATGAAAGGAAGCCTGATCAGTTTGTGGAAAGATTTGGTGATGGGGTCAGATGCTGTAGCCCATAATTCCAATCTTGATACTATTAAAGGCCAAGGGAAGCTCATGGGATTTATTTTGAAGTGACTTGAAACTCTTGGGTTGTCAGATAGTCCTATAAACCCTAAAGTTCCTGAGAAGTCTCTGAAATAAAGTTCTGTGCTTTGGAGTAAAGTCAGAATGGTTTTTAATCAGATTGCTTGTGGCTGTCACCAAAGACCTGCATGCTCAGATTTAATGTGAAATTCTGTTGCACTGTGGTTAATAGTCGGATCATCTTGTAAAGTCAGTTGGTATAATTCCTCTGGTTTCAGTGGAGTTACGCTGATTTCCAGCAGCCCAGTAATTTAAAGTAATGGGATTTAATGAATTTTACATTAAGTCAAAGAAAATATTATAGCTGGTGTTCCCTGTGCTATCTTGAGGATTATAGTAAAGAGTGTTTAAAAAAAAAATTTCCTATCAACCTGTCGTTGTAGAACTTTGCGATATATAGAGATCATTTGAAAACCTCTAGAGGTCTGGGATTTTAAGTTGTCTTACTTGTTTTTGGAGCTTGTTGGCAAGAATCACAGCATCACAAAATTCTAGAAAAGAAAGCAGTAAACAAGATGGGGAAGGGACAGACCACAAAGGTCACGTCTAACTTCTTGCACTTTTGTGTACCCTGTGCTCATGGGGAAAAAATGTTTTGGAAAAAGTTAATCTTCAGTTTGATAGTCCATAATGCAGACCTTCCAAATCTAGGATTTTCAGATTTTAAAGATCATAAGAGATTTGAAAAGAACTTTTAAATCTTCAGATAGTCTTCTAGGAAAATAAATCCAGGAGAATCTAGTCTCAGCTAAAGTGTCCAGGTTAAACACAAAACCAGAATCACACAAAATCTCAGAATCCTGGAGTGTGGAAGCAACCTGTATAGATTGTTCAGTACAACATCTGCTTGGGTCTTTGGTATTTTAGAGGATGAAGACTCCATAAACAACTTTTTTCAGTGTTTGATCATCCTCATGGTAAAACACATATTTGAGGTTTTTTCTTGTGTTTAATGGAGTTTCATCTATTCAGTTTGTGCCCATTGCTTCTTGTCCTTTCATTGGGTGCCCCTGAGAAGAATCTCATTTTCATTATACTTTCATTATACAAAACCCTTCATTTTCATTATACTCTTTCACCACGTGTTTATACACACAGGTAAAATCCCACTGAGCCTTTTCTTCTCCAGGATGAACAGTCCCAACTCTTTCAGCCTCTCTGCACAGGAGATGCTTCAGTTCCTCAATCATCTTTGTGACTCTCCCCTGGACTTCCTCCTTCTCAGGGATCAGAGTGAGGCTGACTGGCCTGTAGATCCCTAGATCCTCTTCCTTAGAAGGAATATAAAAGGAAGATTTGCTTTCCAGTCCTGAGAAAAGTCCCCTGATCAGTATAACTTTTCAAAGATAATTGAGTGTGGCCTCACAGTGACATTGGCAGCTCCCTCAGTGCTTGGAGCACATTGCATCAGGCCCATAGACTTGGATATGGCCTCTTGGTTTAAATGCTTCCCAGCCACCTTCCCCACTACAGAGCATAAATCTGCTTTTCAAGAGTACTAAAATGAAGGAATGCATCAAGTCAGCTGTTGTCCTTGCAGCCACTGACCTCACAGCAGGATTTCCCCAGAGCTGTGCTGAGTGCCTGTTGGGATGTGCTGTACAAAAGTAGGTGGGAAGCCACAGAGCTGTGACACAAGGAAGCTTCCCAGTACAAACCTGTTACATGTTGCTTAGTGCCCATACTTGGAACAGTATCGTTCCAAGGGTAGCCCCACAGCAAGTCATGAGTTATGTTTGAAAATTAATAACAGGAAATTATCAGTTGAGATATAGATGCACTGAATAAGGGAAAGGAACAACCTTAAATGGATTCTTTTCTCACATGCACTTTTTATCCATTTAAATATCTATATGTAGTCAACATGCTGTCTGATCTGACATAATTACCAACTAGATTTTCCTTCATTTAACCATGTGTGCTTTCCTTTCAGAAGTCTTCCAATGCCACTTTATATTTTCTGATATCTTTCCTTGTTTTAATCCCTGTTACATCTGGAGATGAAATCCAGTACTCTCACAGACTGCTTGTTGTAGGCGACCCTTTGAGAATGCCAGCTGCAGACTCACAGCTCGACAGACTTTGACCTGATGTGGCTTTTTTTCCCTCTGATAGTTCTCACTGAAATGTGGTTTAGAAAGATCTCTGCCTGCTCTGTTTTTTTCCATTGCTTGGTTCAGCATATATTTTTTTGGTTCAATATTTGAAACCACCCTGTCAGACTGCTGACTTACATACCTCGTAACAGCAGTGAATGATCAGCAAGAGCCTCTGAAAAGGAAAATAAATAAATTAACTTTTATAGGTTTGGAGAGTGATTCTTGGTATGACTCACACTTGTTCTAACCATGAAATCTGACTCACTGTGTAGTGTAGCAGGGAAAAAAATATGATAGAAATAGCAAAAAATCTCTAGTCAGTCATATCTAGTCAGTCTAATCCAGCCATACCTCAGGCCCTATATGGTGATTTCCAGCATCTGGAGTTCACTCATCCCACAGTGAGACCAGCAGATTATTTTTGGAAGCTCTAGGCTCCAATACTCAGTATCTGCTACTTATTTTCTCCCCTAAGTTTCATGCACAGGTGTTTCAGTATGGCCAGGCTGTGAACCCAGGTGTGAACAAGACCTCTCTTGTGATGCCTTTTGAGTGAACATGGGGATGCCGCTACAGCAGGTGGGGAGATCATTTTGGGACTCCTGTACCAGGATCTTGGGTGTGTTTCTGCTACACACTTTTGTCCTCTAAAACCCCAAGTCAGGCTTTGTCCCATGGACAAGCCAAAATGAACAGTACAAACCAGTTCACTAATAATAATGACAAAAGAAGAAAGGAAACACTCTACCTTCATTTTAAGTATTAGTGCCCTTCTGTTAGGTATAAGAATGCCTATGTGGTAAAAATTATCTTGAGAAAATTATGTAAATTTCATTGTGTCAGTGTGTCTCAGCATCCTACAAAGTTAACATACAATAAATTTGTAACGTCAGTGACAGAAATCCCTTGCTGGTTGTCCAAATTAGTTTGACTGTAAGACTTCACACCTTGATGTTTTAGTCTTGTCTAGAAGCTGGTTTACCCTTTTCCTTCTTCAGTATCTTACATGTACAACATCTTTATTTACTTTAATCTTGCAGTAATGTTTCTGTGTTGCCCAGTTTCCTGATTGCTTTCAGAGGAAAGGACTCGCTGCCTGATTCCCATTGGCATTGCTGTAGTGTTTGGCAATGTGCCTTTGGATACTGCCCAGACCTCTCCTGGGATCACCACTGTCCCTCTGTGTTTCTTTCTCTTGCCCCTGCTGCTCTGTAGCTCACTGCTCCACCAGTATGAGGCAGCAGGATAACTTCAGGCTTCTGCTCCTCTGGTGGAAATAAATGAGCACAAATAGATTGTCACTGATATTTTCCCCCATAGTCTGAGCTCTCTGGTTTTACTGTACAGGGTGTATTGATTACCTTGGCTTTCCTTTCGTGCAGTATTGCACCAGGCTCTTAGTCCACATCGTTCCCAAGGTAGCATAACTGGCTTGTGCTAACTAAACAATCCCAGTTTTTGAGGAGATACTTCCAATACTTTAATAACCAGTTTGTCAGCTGTGTTCATTGTAATGTGACACTGCAAGCAAATACTAAGCAGCTTGGTGGTTTGACCACAGCAACAATTAGCTCAGAAGAGACTCCCTGCTATAGGCAGTCACTTCATTAAATATTTATGAAACTGAAATGTTTCTGTTAATAAAACACAACTGTAGCTTCTTAGGGAAAGATTGATATGAGTGCTTTGCTTCCTATATAAATTAATGCATTCACTGACTGGTATGTCTCTGGGATAAAGAATAAAACAATACAAAAATAAGAAATAGAAGCAGCAGCTTTGAACTCAGTGATACCTCTTAGGAGAAGAACAAGCAGTAATTGCCACTCTAGTGTTTCAACCTCTGTCCAGTGAGCTGCAATCCTATGAGCTAACAGCTCTTGCTGCATTGGCAGCCAGAGTCATACCAGTTCTGTGCACTCAGCTGCAGCCTGGGCTTGTGTTCTTGTGTGAGCAGGGCCATGCAGCAGCCACCAGCCAGCATCCTGTCCTCATAGAACCACACATCTCACAGTACAGCTGGTCCTGTGCACTCAGCTGCAGCCTGGGCTTGTGTTCTTGTGTGAGCAGGGCCATGCAGCAGCCACCAGCCAGCATCCTGTCCTCATAGAACCACACATCTCACAGTACAGCTGGTCCTGTGCACTCAGCTGCAGCCTGGGCTTGTGTTCTTGTGTGAGCAGGGCCATGCAGCAGCCACCAGCCAGCATCCTGTCCTCATAGAACCACACATCTCACAGTACAGCTGGTCCTGTGCACTCAGCTGCAGCCTGGGCTTGTGTTCTTGTGTGAGCAGGGCCATGCAGCAGCCCCCAGCCAGCATCCTGTCCTCATAGAACCACACATCTCACAGTACAGTGGGTCCTGGGAGCCTCGGACAACACTTAATGGGCAAGGTGCAGAGTTCCCATTAAATGTCAAACAGTTATATGCTGCTGACAAAGGGAAAAGAATGCATGAACAAATCAAATAACCTTTGGGTTAATACTGAGATGCTGGGATCACTTCATGTCTGCTTTTTAGTGTTTACCAAGTGTTCTTTCCTATGAGCATAAGCAATAAAGACTCGGGCTATCCACAAGACCCCATGTTACAATGGGGTGTGGCAGTTGATGGGCTGAGAGCAGCCAAGGGGCACAAGGCACAGCTCATGGCTTTAAATAGAGAGCAGCAGAGAAAGAGAAATGGAGTCATGGAGTGGTTCACTAAGACCTGGGCAACTGGGACCTTCCCTAGTGGAAAAAGTTCCCTGTTTCCCTGGACTAATTAAAAGGGCTGCTGCCTAACCCGGAGGAAGAGAGAATGTCTTTTTCTTTCTTCAAAGGCTAAGTTTCTCTCAGCCTTTGAAGAAAGTGAAGTGTCAATTTTTTTAATGTAGTCTGGCTGAGAGCCTGCTGTGGGTATGGCAGTCAGTGCTCAGGCTGTCAGGAAGCAAGACTAGTTTATACAAAACCATAATTGCTTGAGCTAATTTTAAGCAAAATGAACTCAAACAAAGCCATGGTATACTGTAACAGCTTCCACCTTCCTCCTGCTTCTACAAAAGAAAAGCAGATGAATCTGTGGCTCTATGATCAGCAGGCATGCTGGGCCTTGGTCAGGTAGGGATGTCTGGACTGATCTTTATGCACTCAACAGACCTTTGGACTTAAATGTAGCTACTGCACAGCCACACACTTGCCTAGTTGGGTGACTTTAGCTTTGCTTTCACTGCAGTCTGTAGGTGTGTTTATCCTTCACCTGAACGGGAGAAGGGCCTGGCATCACTTTAGTCTTCTTACCCCATGGCAAGGTAACGACACAGCCATGGAAAAAAAAAAATTACAGTCCAACCGGTTGCAGTGGTAAAGCACCATGTGAGTAGGTTTATCCTTTTATAAAGTACATAGAGTCAAACATGGACAAGTTAGAAGTGCTTCACAGGACAGAAGGTCACCATTTAGCTAGGATCATTTCAGTTATCTGATCTAGTTACAAGTATTTCCTTAAGGAAAAGAGCAGTAGCCAAGGAAGAAGAAATCTGGATTCAATATTAGGACTTTTTTCCTTGTATTAAAATGATATGATTTGATAAATACTTCCAACATTCCTTGCAACACCAAAGCTATAAAAAGTACTGATTTTAAATCAGAGGTCTTAAAAGTCATTAAAAATTATTCCTTCCAAAAATAAGCAAGTAAATTAAATGAGAATTCAACCCACATTGCATTTTCTCCTTTTAGCTTTAGGTAAATACAGCCAGAAATTCAGTTCCCTATTTATTTGCAAACACTGCATAATAAACATAAATGTACTGCTGTTAAGAATAATAATGGAATGCTAATGATTCTGAAAAGTAAGAAGGGAGTAAAAGAACCATCTGAAGGAAAGGGATAGGTAATTAGGCAAAGCAGGGAGATGAAATGGTAGATAAGTACCTAAGAAAATTGCACAGTAAAGGTGATTAAAAACAAAGGAATATAAACAGTACATTATATAGTAGATCAGAAAATACAGAAAATGCTGGCAAGGATGAGCCATGAAAGGTGAATCTAAACTGTGAGAGTTAAGGGTTTGAAATGTAGCTGTTCCCTAGTTCATCTGATCAGACAATTCACTCTTTTTAAAATAACTGGGGTGAGACTCTGCATTACAGCTGAGAACATTGACCACGGACAGAAGCAGAGCAGGCACAAAGGTTTTGCTCCCCAGATCTGGTGCAGAGCCTTTGGCTGTGCTGCTGAGCTCCAACTCTCACAGCTCCTCCCTCCCACCTCCCTTTTGCATTATGGCCTCGCAGGAGCTCCACTCCTTGCTGTGTGCTGATGCTCAGCCGTGGTTTTTCACTCGTGGCCCATTTCCTGCAGTGTAGTTGGCCAAGAAGATTTCCATCTTCTCTTGGATGGACTCCCAGTAAATGGAAATTTAAGGGATGCCACCTGGATCAACACATCCAGGCTAAAAATATAAGGCTTTTGCATATGCGTGAATGAGGATGGTTCTCAGGCTGAGGATTGCAAGACATTAAAAATCCCCATGGATCAGCACAAGGGAAGGAAGGTTCTTAACATGCAGTGACCAGTAGATTACAAGAATTAATCATGATTTTAAGTAAATTTTTTGTCCTTCCTGCCTGTGTACCATTTTTTTTCCATTGCTTTTGATGGAATGACCTTATTTCTGTTTCCCAGGCCTATAACTGGAAGAATACAGACAAATGTAGGTATAACAGGGATGTCAACGGAAAAAAAAATTCAGAGAGCATTCAGATCTTAAGAAAAGCTATTATTAATTTTATAAGTAACCATAAAAAATATTCTAAGAGTTTAATTTTAATGCTTTTTTTTTTTTTTTTTTTTTTTTTGTGGTTAGCAATCAAAGCTGGATTACATCCCATTTGGGGCACTATAGTTTGTAATATATTCTCTGATAACTGAGGACCAGCTCCCTTGTAATCAGTCGCTACAGAGATGTTGCTGAGGGACAGCAGTATTGCCAGTGAATGTCTCTGATTGAAGGAAGCTTTAATCAGAAGTTACATCCTGAAAGGAACAGTAGAATTGTAGAAGTTTGGCTTTTCCCTGGAAAAAAACTCTGGCTCGGCTGCCTGGAGCAGTGATGGTAAGCTCTGACTCTTTGAGTGTATTGCTGTTGTGTGCAGTGACAGCAATTGCCAGAGTTTTCTCCTGAGGAGAAGTGCAAGTACAGCAGCATCCAGGTGTTATCTGATACACAGAAGTGCAGAGAGCAAATGAAATGGGAAGTAGAGCCATGCAGTGGCACTGTTTCACGAGGAAAAAAGGTACTTTGCTGCTGCTAATGACAGTAGTTCATCTTTTCTCAAACTTGGTTCCTCTGACCATTCTTCCCTGGCTATTGATCTGCTATACAAGCCTTTCCTTTCAATTTTTTTGGCAGTAAAATGATTCTGGCTGGCCACCTTTATATTTAATTTATATTTAATCCCCTTTGGGTATGCTAAGCACTCCAGTAGGGAACTACATAGCTGTAAGCACTCAAATGAAGGGTTCTCTGTGAAGTATCAAATAAAAGGTCAGAAGATTAGGCCTCATGAGAACCACTGGTTGCTTTGGAAGGTGTGTGCTGCAGGGCATTGCTTTCCCACCTGTGAAGTGCTTAAGGGCACTGTGATATTTATTTAGTATTTATAGAGGGTAAAGTGGTAAATATGTCTACACTATACTTTTCACAGCTGAACGAGTACTTTCCTCTACCGCAGTGCAAACTTGACTTTTGTCTGAGATTAATGGTGAGGATACTTTGTGAGGTTTAATGTCACTTTAATTTAGCTTCACCAACCAACTGTTATTATTATTATTACTTTAACATTTTTGACCGGACATCACCTGTACTCCTTAAGCGTGTCATGGTAATGAAAATTTAGTTGATTCACTGATTAACTGAGTTGATTTAATTATCTTAGGTAAATAGTATTATATGCTAATATAAGGTAACATTTCTTTTTAATCCCTTAGAACTGTATATGCTGCAATCAGATTCTTTAAATATTTACTGAAGCACTTAGATGTAATAAATCAGATAGAATTAGTCTGGAGTGACATGATGCTAGTGCCAGCATAAGTTTCTTCCCTGAGCATTTATGGAAAAGATGGGTAAAATGTGTGTGCTGTATTAGAAATGGAGGGAAAATTATTTTTGAGGCATTCCCAGGCTCTCATTCATTCTCCGAAGTTGCCTTTGCAGTTGCCTGGCCAGGGAAGCAGTTCCCACCACAGCTGGCCTCCCTTCTTCCAGCCAGCGTTCCCACAGCTCCCCTTGGGCAGAGAGGAAAGTGGGAGCAAGGGAAGCTGGCTCAGGCGAGGGAAGAGAGGTTGGTGATGCAATGGTGGCAGTGGGAGGAGGTCACAGGATGCAGTGGGACAAAGTGTGGTGAGGATTTCCTTTGGGAGTGTGATATTTGGAGTCAGGGCAAAAGCCCAGCATCACTTCTGGCTCTGCTGCTCCAACAACTGTCTGATTTTCACAAACATGACAGAACAGTGCGTGTCTCCAGCCAAGTGCTATATATCTGAGTCTTGTTGCATCTTGCTCTGTTTTATTCCTGTTAACATTTATAAAGAAAATGAAATATTTACTGTCTTAATACATGCAAGTCTTATGAGTCTCATAAAAAATCTGTTGATTCAGTTCTTGACTAAATTATTACATAAAACTATAAAGATCCACAAAGTTTCTAATTACAGGGAAGGTTCTATAAGTCTGTATTTGCCTTTTATAGCATTTTGAATATAGTTGTTGAAGACTACCTGGGCATTTTTTTAGGCAGAGCTGTGCATTCTTGGAGGTGTCCTGCGGCAGGCAATGTGTTGTGGCTTCAGCTGCAGCTTAAGTCTCCATTTAGAGCAAAACTAGGGCAGATACTGGACAAGATTTAGCAACAAGAGTCAGATGCTGATGGTTGTAGCAGCTGCTGGGTGATGAGCTGTTCTGAAATTAGACCATTTCAAGCAGGTAGTGGTGTGAACATCCAGCCCGTTTAAAATGCTTGTCCATCTTTGTGGGCTGAATATTTGAGAATTTGACTCAACAGCCACAAAGAGTTCATAGAATAATTTCAGAGTTACTATATGACATTGATAAATTGTAGAGGCAGTATTCTTAGAAGTAGCAAAACTTGTATGCATGTATTTAAAGGCTCAGGTCAGTAGTAGATTTTCAAATATGCAGACCTTTGATGTGTCCCTTTTCTCAAAAACTTGGTAAAAACATTTAAATGCCTTGCAGTCTCCATAAGGAAGAAGTATATGCTAACTTTTTTTTTTTAGTGATAAGATGTTTGTATTCTTTACACTAGGAAAAAAAAATCTGATCTATTGTCTATCCGAAGTATTGAGTAACAGATTAACCTCACTGAACAGGGAATACTAATAGCAATTTGAGTACATGTGTGTCTAAATATATCACCAAATATTTACTTCATCAACTTAATAGAGACTCTAAGTGCTAAAAATAATGATTAAAATTCTTATAATGAATAAAATTACTGGAAAGTAGGACTGGAGATGAGATCCATTATAATCAAGATGTAATATTCTTGTACAATATTTAGAAGGAACCCCAAAGGCAATACTTAAACCACTGACCTTTTTACATATTTTCATGGTTTACTAAATGCAAGAAAACCTCCAAACTGGAGCACATCAGCAGGATGTGAGCAATCCCTAACTGCTGACTAAGGACTGATGTGAACAACACTCGCAGAATGGTCAGCCTATTCAGCATTGATGTCCACAGAAATCCTATCACACTCAAATGTCAGGCCTGGTTGAATATCCTACAGATAACTCATTTTCAGGCCTGGGCTCTGAAAAAATGTGCAACACGTGATAAAAGAAGTTACAAAATAATCTCCTGCTTCTGAGGCAAAAGGGAGTTCTTTAACATCTATATGACCACCATTACCAGGGACTAAGCTGTGACAGTGATAAGGCCACATGCATTGCTTACAGCTTAGCGCTATAATGACAGCGTATTGATATTTATATCACATGTTAAAGCATCACGGTTCTTTATATTATTTACAATATGTATACCTCTGTAGCTCCATCCAATCGTTTTCAGGTGTAACTAGATGCACTGTGGAAACCAAACCTGGTTTCACATTTGTGTGCAATAGAGGAGGACTTGGGCTGGTGTAAATTTGGACAAGAACTCAGGGAACAGGAGTTCTGCACTGGGAGAGTGGAGGAGCTGCAGGGCTCGGAGATGAGCTCCAAGTATGAGAGACCTGGGCACTCTGAAGCACTGTGTGGGGCATGAGAGTTGGAGATTCCACAAACACTCTTCATTTTTGGTATCCTCCTCTGGTATCTTTGCCAGGAATTCTGCCTTGGGAACTGGCACAGTCCTCCAACCACTCCCCATGTTGCCTTCCCTGCCTGATGCATGGGCAGAGTGTGTGAATTCAAGACCCAGAGTCTGCTTTGGGTTAAATTGTGCTCTTTCAGCATTCAGGCTTTTGTCTGAATTTAGGGGCTATTCATACACATAGGCCTGTCAGCTTAATATGTAATCCTTAACATCCACATTTCATTTTCTCTGAACAGCAGAGAACACTAAGTTAATTCACCTTAGCCCTTTGCTGCCTAAAGCTTTCAGGTGCAGTATAAAATAACAGCGTAAACCGAGCTTTACTTCTATTTGGAATTGCAAGCTGAATTTATAAAGTAGTGGTGGGAACTGGAAATCTTTCTCTTATGTCAATGGGAAGATGCGCCTTTTCAGCCCAGGAAGCATGTATTTTGAACTGAGGGAGACAAAAACAAATGTTCAAATAGTACCTTTTTTAGGCATAAAGAAAACACAAAGCAGTTGTCTTTGTAACCTCCTGCATATAAAACACCTGACATGAAACATTGAATGGCAGCTAGAAGACAAGGTATGCAGGCAAATGAATTCATTTTCTCTTCCCCTACCTGTCACTTCAGTCTGTCAAGTCAAAATCTGGCCCCAGATCAGAGCTTAGGTCAGAGAGTGGGGCTTCGGTGCCTGCCTGCCACGGAGCTGCTGGAATCCAAGATGTACAGTCCTCTGCCTGGGTGCTGAAGCTGTCTCTCAGCACTTGCAGATGTGTATTGTTTTGACAGTTTTGGGGGTAGGTAAGCACTTCTCTTGCATTTAATCCTTGCCTTCACAGCCTAAGAATCTGTCTTCCTATTCCCAAAGGATCTTGAGTCTCAGAGCAAATCTAGTGGTTTGGCCTCATCTCAGCACCAAATACAGCTGATAAAAGAGGTAATTTTTTCCCTGCTATCCAGCAATTTAGCAGTTAGGATGTTTGCTTAGGATGCAGGAGACCTGGATTCACTTATTGCTTTTGTTGTGTAATGTGAATTTGTAAGTTTGGGCTACCCTGGGCTGTATGGGGACCCTCAAGTCCTTCCACTCAAGCTGTTCCACTTTGCTTGACATAATTAAATATTAATTGGGCCAGACTGAAAGAGTAAATGACTTTTTACAGCCTGGCAACTAGGCCACTCACCCAGGAGAAGAAAATCTCAAGTCCTAGCACTCATATTTTACAGCTAGAAGCAAAAAGCTATATTTGAGCATGCGAATGTTGGACTTATTTTTTTAAAAACGTTTAGATGTTGCTTCTTTAAAGTTCACTATACTAAGCCCTTTTGAGGACCCCATTCCATCTTATTTAGGTGCCTAATGTAAGGACATGCACTGATGCTTATGGACCCATTAAAACAAACAAACAAACAAAAAACCCCAACAGCAACAACAAAACAGAAAACCAAACAAACACCCAACAACTTTCAGCTGACTTTGAAGAATCTGAGAACAAAGGTCAGATCAGTATGATGCTGCAGAAGATTATTCCCTTCAGAGTTTTTTTAAGAAAATACATTGAATTGCTATTAATTGCTGCCTTAATTGCCCACTTTGAAATAAAAGGGTTGCTATTTCTGGAGGCCTCATTGAGACCACTTACGTTTCCAAACAAACCTTTTTTTTCATAAATTTCAAGAAAAACATTACAGTTTCTTACAAGTTTCAAGCCTGTATTTCCTGCCATTCTGAGTAACTGTCTGATAGATTAGAGTAGACTTTCCAAGGTGCATGTTTGTGCCAGACACGGGTAGAGCTTAACCTTCCAGCTGCAACACACACCAACCCCTTGTCCTGGTGTGACACTGCAGCGGTGTCTGGAGCTGCGTTTGGGAGGGGTTTGTGTCACATGTGAGTCCCTTCAGCCTTGCCAGGATGGAGCAGCGTGAGCTGGCACAGGTGGCTGTGGTGTCAGGTTAAACCAGGTGCCTGTTGAGCACATGCTTTGGATTCTGGCAAGATGCAAGCACAAGCTTTAGCTTTCCAGAGGCTGGGACCTGTGGGCAGGCACAGTGGGCACTGGCACAACACTTTGCACCCCTGGTGATTGTGTCACATTGCCTCCTCGGTGACCCAGGAGTGGGAAGGTATGAGAGGTGACCTTCCCCGAGAGCAGGGAGTGGGACACACTGCCCTGCACACAGGGAGCTCCTGCTCTGCGCTGGCCAGAGGTGCTCCAGGCACAGGGAGCAGCTGCAATTTGGGGTGAGCAGCAGCACCCAGCCTGTGTGGGGCTCCCAAACACCCAGCTCTGGGACTGACCAGCCAACAGGAGTCTTTCATAGTTTAAATAATTGAACCAGCAATGGTGAATAATAAATGATTTTAAACATTTCATAAAATTTAGCTATTAAACATTAATTTTTTTTAAACTTTCAATATCTTTTATCTGCAAAGCATTTCTATTCATTGGTTAAAAGCACAATATCAATTATCTCTTCACTGCAAAACCCTTTTAACTCACATAAAATATATAAAAACATAGCTCCCCTAGTTATTCTAGATGCTTACAGTAGATGAAAGTGGATATTTTTGTTTATGAAATTAGATGCTACAATGTCTGTCTTGTTAAAATGAAAAAGTGAAATCCTTGAAAGGGAGGCTATTTTGTTCTTCACCCTCAGAAATTAACTAGTGTCATACACAATTTCTAGACTTTCTCAAGCATTCTGTGAATGTAGTATGCAATTCAGATTTCTAATGATAAAAATCTGACAGTAAAAATAATGCTTAGATCATGTTATTCCTAGGATTTCAGAAATGTACAGACCAGTATCAAGTGAGATGTTAATTTTATGACTTCTCTCTCTAATAAAATATTCTGTATTTTAGTAGAATTAGGGAAGGCATTTGCAGATGGACACAATTCTGTGTCCATTTTTTTTTCTTTTGCTACAGAGGTTCTTCATTAAAGATTCACAAGCCATACCTGAATAATTTACATTGCCTTAATTCACTGGGCACAATAGTTAAGGTAAAAAAGACCACAGTCATTCAGGCAACAGAAAGAATATGTTCCAAAAGAAAAAAAAAAAAAAGAGCTTTATTAGAGCTGCTCTCTTTGAATAGCAGGTTCTCTGTGTGTATGTATCTACATTTTAATGTTGGCTCATACTTGTCTATTCTCTGTAGGTGGTTTCCCATTTTAAGATACTAGATTGATAGTGGAATTATCTTCTGTTTAATAAACTCTGAACCATTTCCACTCAAATCAGTGGAAAAAGACTCTTTGCCTCATGTTAAAGTGAAGGGTCACAGAGGAATGTCCTCTTGACCCTGAAGGAGAGAACCTTATACACTTTCTCAGTGAGTCTCACAGTGATTCATGACAATGCAGAGTACTTAATACAATATGGTTTTCAGACAGTCATATAATAAAATATATAGCTCATAAACTTTAGCGCTATAAACAGAGGTCACTGCCTTGTGGGAACTCCCATGATTTAGGTCTGTGAAAATACTGCTGTGTATTGTAGATCTGACATAGCCCTGACCAGGATTTTCTACAGAGGACAGTCCCCAGCCACAGAGGTGAAAAGCTTAAATAGTGAGATTATCCATACAGTTGCATGCAAACAGTGGAAGAGAGTTTTCAAATCCCATGAGAAACTTCATTGCTTTACAGCAAACGTGACTGTGTGGAAGAGAATGCACATACATGCGTGCTCAGCCAGTGACTTCTGTGCAAATCTGGTCATCAAAATGCTGGCTGCTGCACAAAAAAGGAAAAAAATAGCAGACAGCAATGCTGAAATCTGAAACTTTAAATTGAGACCTTAAAATTTAAACTTCATGGTGCCTAACTGATTTCCAAGTTGGAAACAAGACTGGAAACTTCTGTTTATGATGAAGCATTGTGATTTTCCTACAAAATGTGTACTGTATCATTGTAGTCCATGCTTCCAGGTGTCATCATGTCTCCAAAGTATATTTGTCAAAGTTAGTATTTGATGTTCAATGTGAAAACAGTGGCTAGTACACTCTATTTAAACACAGCAAAATTATTAAGTAAATGCCTTGACAGACAGCAGTACTTGTATAGATATACCTTCTGTATAAATTACTTCAGTAATCTTCACTGAAGTACAGGGGAATATGTTGACATATTCCAAAAAAGAGTGATAGTATTTTGTCTAATAGATGAGTTTCTAAATGAAAGTATAGCAAGCTTGGTTTCTGTGCAAGAGTTTTCTTGTCCACTTCTTAGTGCTGATATATGAATACAGCCAGATGTAAAATCAACACAGCTAAATTCAATAGCTAAATTCAAATGTTAATGTGAATATGTCTATAGAAACTATTACAGCACTGAATGAAGGCTGAATTCTGTTTATATTATGTTCAAGTGTTATCTCTCAGATAAGCCCATCTTATTAAAAATATCCTTTGTTAATTCCATCAGAGTAAGTATAGAAGAAAACAATAACAATTACATTGTAATTTCTCTGAAAAGTAATAACCCAGAACTTTGTTTGACATCTAAATTAGATTATTGCAAGAAATTGCAAATGAATTAAAGTCAGCCCTTCAGGCTTTCTACTCTGAAAGTCTGAAACGAAAAATTTCTCCTTCATAAGTCAGTGGTGCTTTAAAGGCTGGTAAAGCCTCAGTCTGTCTCCCATGTTCTTTCAGCTTTCAAAAAGAAATTTTCTGCATTTCCAGAAGATGAACCTCAGAGTCTTCATCACACTGGATGTGGAACTGAATCAGCTAAAATACCAGTTTGGGGGTTTTTTTGGGTGGGTATGTAAATTTAATGTCAGCATCTTTTGGAAGGCAGCAATGCACCAAATCCATAGTGGCTCAATCTTTTCATTCATGTAAAATACTCCTCTTTAAAGTGGAAGTTCAAGGCTGAGGCCTTCACACCTTTTGGTGCTCAGGGCTGAATCTACCCACAGGAATAAACCCCTCCAGCCCACAGGTTGCAGCAGCAAACCCTGTGCCTGTGTTCCTCACAGGGCTTGGAGAGATGCTGGGAGCAGGATTGGAGGCAAGGGCCTGCCTTGGACCAATAAAGCGGGCAAGTCCTGCAGCCTGGTCTTCTGCAGCACATCACAGCTGGATTCAGGGAGGTCTGCTGTGAATGTAGCCATGGGAAATACCAAGTCCAGGAGCATTTTCTGGACAAGGGCTGCCCCCTGAATGGGAGCAGGTGAACATTTTGCCACCCCCCCAGGATTGCACAGATCCTGCTGAGCCACTATGTTCATGCTGCCGCTGCTCATGTGTTCCCAAATGAGGCATCCTGCTCTTCAAAAGTGCTGAGCATCCAGAAATTCTTACTCATCACAGTGGGAGCTGTGGGATAAGTGGTCTGGAAAATGAGGTTATATGTCTCTTTTCTTGAAATAGCATCTCAGGAACTAGTTTTGAAATGCTTGTCTGAAATCCTTTTCTTTCTCCTTGAATGTGTCTGAACTGCTCCTCAATTTAGGAACTTCTGATTCAGTTGATTGGTGTCCTGACAACAATCCTGCCCGGAGCAGCATGTAAATCTTCCAGTGGCCTGCTCCTCAGGCAGGAAGTAGAGGTATGCAGTGAAATAACGGCACTCTGTGGGAACACACTGGAGGTTTTATTCACAATTGTCCAAGGGGAACAGTTCCTTGTCAATCCATTTGCCTTCCCAGCAGTCTGCTGCTGGATTGACAGCCTGTCAGGGGACATTCAAAAGCAGATAGATATACTTACAGCAGTGGCCACAGGTGTCAATGGGTCTGGTTCCTGTTCCCAGGGTTTCCCTACTGCTGACTGAAAGACTGGGATCTTGAAAACTGGCGCCAAGTCATGACCCTGGAAAGCCCTCCTCAGTGTGCTAGTCAGTGTTGTGCTTGGAGTTTTCTTCAATTCAAATCTGTTTCTGTGGTAAAATTTAAGGATTGTTTAAACAAGAGAATTAACTTCTTTCCAATGACATTGTGTCTGTGAACTTCAATGCAGTGGGAATTCTGAGCTCCTGGGATCTGTAGGCCTGTGTCTTGTGCTTTCTGCAGCAAGTTATGATTGCTGTTGCTGTAATTTCTTGTTTCTGCAGATGAAGAGTTGATCTTCCTTCCATTCACCCACTAACCCAAGCAAAGTCTCATCCATCCATTAGCAGCAGAGAATACCATTTCTCCCACTTCCTGGCTTTTCTGGCAGCTGCAGACAAATGACTGTCCTGCTAATAGTCCCTCTGTTCCAGAGATTAGTGCTTTAAGCATATGAAAACAGTATTTCTCAGTTTATTTTGACAGAGTTCTATTTGTCAAGTTTACAGAAAGCTTAACCAAGTCATGCTGTGACACCCTTTCCAAAATCATCTTTAACCAGTTCCAGCAAAGAAGCTGGGATTTGCTCACCACCCATAATATTCTGTCTTCCTGTGCATCCTTGCTGGTATTTTAACCTTCCACCCACTTAATCTCACTGTAGATTAAAAAAAACTTTTTAAAATCTCTTTCTTCTGTGACATAGTCATCTTACTGTATTAGAAAAAAAGATTAACTACTACTATATCTGACTGCTGCACGATTATATAGCACCAGAGGTGACTTAGGCAGGGAAATACCAGAAAGTTCTCCTTTGTAACCATTTAAACCTAAACTTTTCAGGCTTAAGGTAGAGAAACAAATGAGCCTTAACCAAATGTAAATTCTGGAGTGTAGATGGAAGGTTTTACTGTAAGCATGGTGAGCTTTGGGGCAGCTCCGAGCAGGACTGATGAGGGGATCTAATTGTCAGGTGGAAGAGATCACTTGGTGAACCTTCTTGGATGGTGTGGTTGTCTGCAGGAGCAGGGTAGACTTGGTGATAATGGGAGTTCCTTCTGTGTCCCTGGGCAGGTGCTGTGACAACAGCCTCTAAAGCCACCTTGCTTGACTGGGTGCTGTGCTCAGTGCTGCCGAAGGCTCTGGGGGAGGAGGGGAGGTGAAAAGGTGAGTGACTGCAGGTACCCCTGTGGATCCCTGTGTGTGCCCAGGCTTGTCTGGGAATACAACAGGTATGCCTCTAACATTCAGCTTGCCAGTAGCTTTTTCTGGAAGCAAAATCCAACCCCCCTGAAAATCAGTTCTATCCTTTATGTTTCTGTAAACATGCAGGAGCTCTGTTCAAGCCTATCAGAGAGCAAGAAACAGCCTCAGGGGAAAGGGTAACAGAAGAGAAGCACTGAGGACTACAGCAGTGAGCACAGCAAGCCCTGCTCCCTCCTCCCGTGTATCGGCTCCCTGGAGTACACGATGCCGATCCCCTGCCGTGCTGAGGGATGAGCAGTGACAGCCTGAGGAATGAGATGTCTTCCTGCAGCAGCAGAAGAATCAGGCCCTGTGCACAAAGACTAATGCTGACACCCTCCCCAAAACAGGGCAGGCAAAGCAGCGAGGGGCTTCCTACAGGGAATACTGCTGTGCGGAGACTAGACGGAGCAGTCATTAGCAGTATCTCTGTGGTGTATAATAGCAAAAAGCATTCACAAACATTTAATTAAAATGAATTTAATGGCTGGATTTAAGCTGTTATTCCAGAAGTTAAATGCCAGTTACCAATGTGTTAAAATGCACAATCAGCACTGCATACATAAATATATCCCTTGGTCTAATCTGTAACTATAGTCATGTTGTGCACTCGCTAGAAGTGTGCTGGCGGCCCTGGCTTTCAACTGCTATTACAAGAGCTGTCATCTATCACATTTTCTTGTCATGTTCATACTTCTGTTGTTCATTGGTTAAGAAGGAGGGGCTTTTTGTATTGTGAGAAACCCTGGGAAATACGGAGATGGAGAAACTGGAAGCCAAAGTTTTAATGTTCTGTGATAATCCTTGTTAGGCTAAAAAGACAAATCTCTGGAATTTTCCGTTTGGGAAGTTAATTTAGACTCACAAATTTTGTTTTTAAAAGGAAAGCAAGAGCATTTGGACTTGTAGGGCCCACTGCAGGCTACAAGGCTTTGCAGGAATTCCTTCATGTTTGTTGGTACTGCAGAAACGACCTTAGTAGAGCAGCTGTCACGTCTGTCCAGTCTGGCATCTTGTCTGGAGGAGGGGCTGACACTGTATGTGTCAGAAGAGACATGTGCTGTTCTTCTTTGTTAAAAAGATTTAATTCTCAAGGTAGGGAAACATGAAACTTACTTGGCAAACGTTCTGAGGGTGTTGTCAAACAGAACTGAATTTTTAAAGAGAAGACATCAAAATTTTTATGGAATGTTTTATCAGAAAAAGCCAATTTAAGGAAGTACTTCAATGACTAAGATTTCTGAATAGAGACCTGAACTCCATAAACAGTGTGAAAGCTGCCAAAATTCTTGGTACAGTGCTGAGGAGTCCACCTTGCTTGCCAGTCTCTTACATTAGGCACACACTTTTCCAAGGTTTTGTTCTTCCTTTAGGATGTAAAATTTATTATGGAGTGACACATTACATTATCAAAACTTTAATTAATTTCTTCCTGTTACTCATTAACCTTGCAGGTTTCTCTTTAACTCTGAACTAAACAGTAGGCACAAAACTGTTCTGTTGATTCTGGAAGCTGTAACATCTTGACATGGATGAAATTTAACCTGGTAAGCTCCACTTGGGTTAGGAAATGGTCCAGCTTTTAATCTAGTGTAGGAAAAAACCCCCAAACAAACAGAAAATGAGTGACTTGAAGTACATCATATGAAATATTAAAGAAATGCAAAGCCAAGTTAGCAAATGTTTTCCCTTCAGTGGCTGAGTGCTGTGTCTGTAGCTGAGACACTTTCCTTGAGCAATCTACTGAGACCATCCCACAGTACCAGTGCTGAGGCTGGGGTCCCACCACCGTGCTGGGACTCACCCTCTCTCCCCCTTCCCACCACCCCTGTCTGGACTGCTGGAATTAGGCTCTGTAACACCCAGATACCCTGAGCTGACTGTCAGTGTCTCCCATCCCATCTCCCATATTCACTATGTCCACAAAGAGTGTTGTTTGTTTGGGAGCCTCACACCCCACAGGCAAAGCTGTCTCACAGAGTAGTCAGAAATGCTCAGAAATAGACCCCTCTGCAGGGAAAACTAGAAGAAGAAGTGGGCTTGAATGATGTCTAGCTATCCCAAAGGGGGTAGTCAGGTTTTTAAATCATATTGGTGTGAGAACTCTGCCAGACATAGACATGAGAAGTGTGAGTTGGTGCATTTTATGGGTCCAGAAAAAAAATTGGGTCAGTCAACCTTTTTGGGCTCCTCCAGCTTATCGTTCTGCTGTACTGTTTGTGTTTTGTTTCTTCATATGCTTATTTAAGTATTACGTGATTGAAATGAATTTGAAAAGGGCTGCAGACATCAGGTATTGTTACGTGTCCGCCTTTGACACCAACAGACAGCATGTTTGATGTGCAGATGGACTTCGTGGGCTCTAATCTTACTCATTCCCTGTATCATAATTCTTAGATGGCAGAAGAGCTGATGGAGGTCACTTCAGCCTCTGAGCATTGCCTGTTAAACTGGGGACAGGAGGGAGGAGAACATAAACAGTGTTCATCTAGATGTGAAAAGGTCATTTAGAGAAACAGAGTCACAGGCTTCATCTGAAGTAAAGAATTGTTCTATCACTGAGTTGTTAAAAGAAAGAGCATAAATTGGCCCCCCAGTTTACCCCTCTGGAGAACCCAGGTGGTCACTTCACCTGCACTCAGTCCCTGGGGAGGGATGTGGCCCTGAACTGCAGTCACTGCCACCACCCTCCAGCTCACGGCTGGTGCTTCCCACTCCACAGCAGGCCTTCCAGCCCGGGATCCCTGGGGGTGCTGGGAGCAGGGAAAATGAGGGAGGGGATGTGACAGAGTGTTATGCCCAGCCATGCCTAAGTGTGTGCCTGAGAGCAGCCTGTTGGGGAGGTTTGAATGAAGGTTTTGATCACGTGTAGCTCCAAAGGGCCTTGTAATTGATTGCGAGCAAGGCTGTGAGAGCATCCCAAATCCAATTCCAGTTACTGCACTGTGCCCATCTAAATCCCCCCGACATGTTATTTGGATATTGTGCTGCCTTATAGATTCTCCATAAACTGCCAGGCAGGGCTGCTGTGTGCAGCTAAATTATTGCTGTGCTGTAACATAGAAACTGCCCAGAAACTGCCTGTGCACAGCAATATACGATTTTATACAGAGTTTGTTTTTTAACAAGGGAGGTTGTCTATGCTTTTATGATAGTATATGAGTTCCAGGTCTGGGCATCTTCATTAATTTTACTTTGTCTTCTACTGAAGATACTATATATTGCATTTATTGGTTGTCCATTGTGATTGATTGTGACTGTGACTTAGAGAGATGTAGATATTTTTTTTATTTTAATTTTTTGCAAGTCTGCATCCAAGCGCAGATTAGTTCTGAAGAACAGGTGTGCCGAAAGTGAAGCACTTGAATTTTAGGAGAATTGGGAAATGGTGCTTTATTGTCAGAGCTTTTCCGTGTCTCTTCTCTTCACCACTTTGGCAGCATGCTTGTACTTGAAGGCTCATCAGCATCACAACCAATTTGTATCCTGATGTCTTCCTCCAGACCAGTTTCTTTCCAGTTACTAATATTGATCTTGTAAGTGCTGAGAAGAAATTTGTAGTGCTATTACAGTATGTAGTCACAGGCTGCTTTTAAATCTTTTGTCCTGCTATGGATGAGAAAGATTTCACTGAAGAAAATGTCATGTAATCATATTTATAGATATAGATAATATATTATACATTATGTTGTTACAATTGGCTGTGGCTAATCAACAAAAGCTGCCATATGGTCTTTAATTTAGGCCACGAAAGAAAAGACCTTATCTGGCAAGAAGAAAACAATCAAATTCCTTAGGATATCCTCGAGAAAGCAAGAGACAAAATGAAGAAGCTGAACAGCTTTAATAAAATTCAATATTATTCCTTTAGATTATTCAGGACTTTGCAAATGACTATCCAGGCTTAATGGCATTCACCGACATTATGACAACAAGGGATGCTCCACGAACAGAAAGGGGAATTAGAAGTATGTGAGGTTAACTGAAATGATGCTGCTAGTAATAAGCCACTGGCACTAGACTGTCACTCATCCCCTCCTGCTGCTGGATCCTGATTATCCTGTCCGTTGTTCATATGCTTCTTCCATCAGTTTCAGTAAGACGAAGGTGTAAAAAAGATGGACAAAATGGTCATATAGTCAAAGAAAATATACTAAATACAGTAAATATAGGGTGTGACATGTCCCAGATTATGTATATGTCATGACATATAATTTTACTGCCAAATTATATGAGATGATCCAGGCTAATGCATTATGAAATGACACAGCCTAACTAAAAGTGCCATTTGATGCAGAAAGATGCATTTAAAGAGCAATGTGGTGACTCCACCACGCATGATGATTTCTTACAGGGTATCCAGCCTGCTTGTGCTCAGAGTTGTGAAACTGCTGGACTCTCTCCGACTTTGGATTTCCTGGGGCTCTCTGCTTCACAGCTGCTAGCCTGTCTTGGTCTGGCTTATGGCTGTGAGTTGGTGCTTCATCTCACTGGTCTTTGACAGGGTGACATGTTTCAACTGAGTGCCAGAAGCCACTTGTGATCCATTACCATAATTAAGGTTGGATATACAGACTTTTTCCTGTGCAATTTTTTTTCTTTCCTTGTTTTTTCAAGCTCTTGAAAAAATGAGACAGTAGCTAATGTTTGCTGGGAGGTCATTCCCATTCCTTTCCCCCAGAAATTTGACTATCCATCTTCCTTCTGTGCATCCCTCACATGTTTTCTTTCCACCCCATAACTGCAGGCAACTGTGTTTTCCAAAACACAGCAGTGGAAACAGAGGAGAACAGAGCTGGAACAGAGCTTTGCCTGCAGAGGTAGAGCCCATCTCATGAAGCACTGCTAGAAACACGTAGGACCACACACACACACAAAGTAGAAGTGTCCACAGGAATCTGAATGGTTTAACAGCCGCAAAAAGCACCCAAATTGTTGTGTGGTACTTACCTGACTTCACTGCCAGGGTGTTTTTCTTGGTCTGGTACTTGGGGAGAACTACATGCACTGCAGATGTTCTGTCACGTCACGCCTCTCAGGCAGCAACTAAAAGGAAAAAGACCATAGTGACATGTCCCAAAACAAACTTAACCAAGTTCTCTAAAGCCAAGTGAAAGTGGGATTCAAGCTGGGTTTTTCTTCTGTGTATTTCAGGCCAACAGCGAGAACAAGGCTCCCCATCACATACAGGAAGGTGAAGCGTTTGGGCAGCTTGGCAGAAACTCAAGAGAACAGAAGAATGAAGTGTATTTTTCTTGGTGAAGTTTTGAGATCCTTGTACAAAGTTTTGGATTTGAGGTGAGTCACTGGGGCTAAAAAGGAAGTCTTAACAGAGTTTTGAGCTCTGGTATTTTCCTAAGTGCTAACAGCCAGACAGCTTGGAAGAGGACTGTAAGTGGTACATGCTTACTGTGGGATGTTCAAGAGTCCTACATCTCTGCTGCTGTATCCTCCAAAACATGAAAGATTACATATGGGAAAGTTAAAATTGTCAGCACGTGTTTCCAACAGGAATAGGAGCAAGCAAATTGCCGTTCTGGCTCTGACTGACTACCTGAACATTCATTGTTTGTGGGTAGTTTTCAATCAGCTGCTGTAAAGTTTTCATGCAGTTGCAGTTAGTTATGTGAGTGCTTTACACACTGACAGTGACCTAGGCCAGAACAATAATGTTTAGGGAATCATACAATGAAAGTTGACAGTAATCCATACCTTGAAAATTTGTGTAGCAGGGCTGGAGACATTGGGCACTGCTCTGTACTCCCCATCCCACCTCTCTGCCTCCTGTGCTTAGGCCTGACACAGTGCAGGATCCCAGAGAAAGTCCTCCTTTCTCAGAGCCTCTCGGAAAGTGTTATGCAGAGCTAAATAAATGTCAGTGCTGGTTTAAATAAATTAACTGTATGTGGAAGAAAGAAACACAATCCTTGCTGTCAGGGACCAGTCAGGGGGTGCAGGGAACATGCTGTAGCTGGGACACATCTGGGTGTCTCTAGCTGAAGCCTGACTACACTCAGGCCTGAAGCAGAGCCAGTGGGAGCTGCAAGACTGAGCTGACTCTGAGAGTGCTCCTGGGCTGTTCTTGCATTGCTGTGGTGAGCAGAGAGCTGCCAACAGCACTGACCTGAGCCTGGAAACTGAAGATACATAGCTGGGTGTAGCTGTATATCAAGGGAAAAGAAAAATGGGGACTGCCATTATAGGTGGTGCTTTGCCTTTCCTCCTTCAAATCTCTTTGGCTTTATCTGTTACTGATCTGTAGGAAATAGGAGCCAATGAAGTCTTGGTATTTCCATCACAGGAAATACCAGGATTTTCATTTCCAGCTATGGCCATGAGAATGATTCTGCCTGCTGCAGTGTGAGAGAAGCCCTGCAGCTCCCCACTGCATTGGGGTGGCAGGGATGTGGTGCAGGTCTTTGGCCAACAGTGGAGAGAGGCTGAGTGGCCATTGGGCTGGGCCTGCAGACTCCCTTAGTTTGGGTGCCAGGAAGGTGCACTGCCAGGCAGTAGTTCGAGTCTGACTTGTGTCATGGGCTTTTTGCCTGTAATTGCTGCTTCTAAGACATTAAATTAAGCCTTTTTTCATACTACCAAATGACAGAGCTACTGCCCTTCCATTTTTCAATAAGTCAACATCCTCTACTTCCCAAATTATTACTGGGGATTGCCTAAATCTGTGGCTCATGTGGGAGAGGGGTGTTTAAGTATGTCTTTTAATGGATTTACTGTCATTTACTTACACAGTCCATTGTTGCTGTAGACATCAACAGCACTGATCTGTGTACACAATGTTGTGTGAAAAAGGCACAGTTGTCTCCAAGTCTTCACAATTGCTGCATTGACCAATCCGTACTGGAGGATAATACAGGTTGGAGCAAGGGAGGGGAGTAAGTCTTTTTGAACTCATTTTTTAAGCAGTTACTTCCACTGAAGTTTGAGGACAGGGTAAAGTCTCCCTAAATTACTAATTCTGCTCTGGTAGGGAAAATTTATGTGCTGCTTGTGACTTTAAAGGTAAGTGTCTCCTTGGCTAATGGTGCACTTCAGCAAGATAGAGCCTAGTCAATGTTGGTCTGAAAATGGAGAAGTTTTCATGTTTCCTTCATACCTTCCTAAAGGATTCTTCCTTTAAATTTTGTTCTTAAACTCTTGCTTCATTAACATGCAGTTAATCACTTGGCAATTAATTTAGCAGACATCTGTCATTTTGCGTATTTTGTAATGTAGTAAGAGTTGCAGCAATTGGACGAGACCATTTGCCAATGAGTCTGAGATAATATGATGGTGTCAGAAAAACAAACAGAGACTGCACTTTCATCCTTGAGAGGAACCTTTCAAGTGCATCCAAGAATTCCACAGGGCAAATGCCAAGTCTCTGCATCTGTGTCTCCAAGCTATACTCAGACTTTCTTCCATTTCTTTTTGCCTCTGGGGATCCAGTAGCCACAGTGTGTCTGAACTGATCACTTACCACCAGCATCATCTGTATTTTGGATATCTTTGATATCTTTGGCTCATCCCTCCCAGCAACATCTGAGGCGAGATTCTAATTAAGGACTGTTGTCTCTTCTCTTGGAGGTTAGTATTCTTGTACTTCTGTGGCCTCTGCTTTGAAACCCCTGACTAATGTCAAGGACTGAGCAAATTACTCCGAGCTTCTTGTCAGCCATGTTCCTTTTCAAAAGTTTAATTAGCAGAGAATAACACAGTTTGAAATAAATGTAGCCAAACCAGGAGCCAGCTTCTGTGAAGGGCTTAGCTTGTTAGCAGTAAGGCTCTTAGGACTATATCTCTTTTTGAATTGTGCAAGCTTAAGACAGGTTGGAGAACTCCACAATCAATGAGTCCCAAAACTGCTTTTACACACACCTGCAGACAAGCTAAAAATACAGAACATCTGGTATGTGTGTATGCATGTATAAAATGAGCTTTTTTTTATTTTTCCTTTGCACTGAGTGCTGCTGTGTGGGCTAAACCAACATGATGTTGCTAGTGTACTTTCAAACTAAATCAGTCCAAAAGTGTGATTAAATCTTTGATCATGGAGACTTACAAGCTGTTCTGTAGGACTCCAGAATTCTCATGTCTGGAACAGGGACTACATATGTATTTTTATTGTTACCTTGTGATGCGGCAGGAATTATTGTTTGAATCCCTTCAAGCGTTCACAAACCTCAGTGGAGCTTATAAGAAAAGTTTAAAACAGATGAAAGAAAGTGCTTCTTTATGCAGTGGGTGGTGAACTTCTGGATCTTGTGGCCATAACTGTAGAGGCAGATGGTATGAGCAGGTGTAAAAAGGGATTAGACATTCATTGAACAAGAGTCTCGAAATGGACAGTAAGAGGACTTAGCAATATGCCCTACGTATTGCTATGTACCCTACCTCCTTGGTACAACAGCTCTGGGGCAGTAAAAAGTAAACAGAGAGCAGAGAGTGACCAGGTTGACAGGCTCTCTCTAAACAGTTTATCCAGTAGCCACTGAGTTAGGATCCTGGGCCCGAGGAACCATCGTTCTGACTCAGGAAGCAGTTCCTAAATCCTCATGTTCATATAACTTGTACGTGAGCAGTGCAAGTTGTCAGGTTCAGCCTTGGCTCTAGAGGCCTATTCCTTGTCAAATCTGCAATCAGAAGGGGCCTCTCTCCAATTGCCCTCTTGCTAACACAGGGAGCACAGGCTGTTTCAGAACGTGGCTGAGATGTGTTGGCGACTCTCCCTAGGGAAAATGGTTACCTTGACTTTTCCAAAGCAGCTATACTTCATCATGCAAATAGCAAGGATCATTTCTCACCAAGCCTCTTACTTTCAGAGGTAATATATCTCTAGCCATTTCCATTAGTTCATTGTCCTTCCCCAGCACTGTCCTTTGGCTCAGTTGCTTGGCTTCAGAGTGAGGCAAGATGGATCTGAGTGGCATTTGGCTAACATGCTCTGAAACACTCAGTTCATCTGAAAGTGTCTGCAAGTACCAGCTATTTCTACAGCCACCTCAAATGCAACTAACAGGACAAATCAAGGTCAATAAAAGCCTAAGCAAAGGGCTCTTTTTCCCTTATGCTGAGTCAATACATGGAATTTATGAGACCCACATCTTGGATTTCATTTCTCCTCTTGAATCCCTTCAGTGCTGAAAAACACTGCTTGCTTTGAATGAGAATTTTCTTTTTGCATTCCCATCGCTTTATACTCCACGTTCCATGGTATCCATTTCTGATGTCTGTTTTCACAGAGCTTGTGCAGTCAGAAATCTCTGTTTGGGGCCAGGTCATCAGCTGACAGGCACGTGCTGCTCAGGTTCCACTGAAGTTATATTGACATTCTTTGGCTATAGAGAGCTGGGGCAGTATCTGTGAGAACACAATGTAGAGTGCATCATATTTCTTTTGCTGGTTCAATGCTTGGAAGAAATCCAGCCAAAAAACCAATGTGGATTAAAAATGGAAACCTCTTCTCCAGCCCTCTCTGCAGGCTGGCTTAGTGATGACATGAATTAACTGGGCATGCCTTTTGCTTAGTACAGGGCAAGCATCTCCTCACATACAACTCTGTGTTAAAATGTGAAAAATTAGAGTTGATGCTGTCTTCTTATGACCCTGTCACCTCAGCTGAATGTACTTTATCAGAGACAGCACCTTTTAGGTGACTGTACCCCAATAAAATTCTCACAGGCTTTCCTTCTTTTCCATTAGCTTGCTCTGTTGCATTGATTTCATCATTTGTGAAGTGCAGATCGAAGGCATCTCAGCACATCTAACACACAATGCAGACCATTAAGAAATGTGAAAGAAAAAACAGTCAGTCCATACACAAACTCAGTGTAATAAACCTAAGAACCTGGCACAAAAGCAAACCCCGTAACTGTCAGAGAAACCACTAGCATAGTAAAAGGGCGCTTCAGATATTTAGAAAGTGCTGTTCCTAAAGCCTATTTAGGCACAAAGCATTCTTGTCACACTTTGCAACAGCTGTGATTAAAAACTATTTGAGGGTAAATGTGTTTTCTGGTATTTATCAGTGGGTCATTAACCTTAACAATATCAACGTTTCAATTGTCAGCAAGATTAAAAAAGCCCATTATAGCAAAATGAGCACATTGTATGTAGAGATATTGGAGTGCTGATGAATTACTAGCTCTGCTCAGATATAGACTTCAATAAAGGTACAGCCTTCAGTGCAGTGAGAAATAGAGGATGAATTAATTGTTGTGTGAAATATAATGCTGAAGAGTTAGAAGCAAACCAAATGAGATGGTTTAGCACATGGAAGGACTTAGAAGTTTGTATCCACTTAAGGACTTAGTATCCACTAAACAAAGAATACACATAAGCTTTTAGTTTTTGTAGGTGAGGGCAGTAATGGTGATGTAGATCTGAGTAATGAAGTCTGGGGGTTAAGGCCCTTATTTATATACAGATGGGAGAAGGAGTCCAGGCAGGAAACAGGCTGATTCCACACACAGGACCCAGCAGAGGGACATGGAAACGGCAGTGGGTATCAAAGAGGATATATGTCCCTGGTATACAGAGGTGGAAGGGGGACCTGAACCTTGCAGTGATGAGATCTTTACCATCCTTTGGGTGACAGAGCCATGACAAGGAAGGAGCTTGTCACGGAAGCTTAGGAAGGAGCTCATTCTTGCATCACAGGGCCACATCTCCGCTTGACACTTGCCTCCTGTGTGAGGGACTCTGCAGGATGCAGAGGCAGCAAATGCTTGTGCACTGCAAGGCAAGAAGGGCCAGGAAACAAAGGCCATGCCCCAAACCAAGCCCCCCAATGGTTTCTGCTCTCTAGTACGGTTTTTAAGTTATAAAAGTAAAGATATAACAGGAGCCTTTTCAGAAAGGCTTTTTTGTTGCTCTCTTTTCCCTCTGCTGGTTATTTTTCTAAGTGTGTGTGCACATGAGAATGTTCTTAGGGGCTCATTTATTCCTGTCAGATAACTTTCATTACTGTAATAAAATTCCACTGTCTGACAGCTTTTATTTCTGGATTCTGAGTTGTCATGCTTTTCTGAGGTTTCCCTCTGACCTCTAGGATGTGTAAGGTGAGGGAGAGACATGTCTAGCATTTGTGGATGTTTTAGAAATACCAGAATTCAAAAAGCCTGGTAGTTCCTGTCTGGTAGATCTAATTTCAAGCTCCAGTAAGACCATGGAAAGGAACTGAAGGTCAGCCCAGAAGGCAGTACTAGGAGCAGGCTGATGCTCTTTAAAGTGAAGCCTCAGTGCAGAGATGACCAAAAAGGTCAGCCACACCTGACAATTACAGATCCTCCAAAAACAGGTGGAGGTCTGCCACCCAGCAGCCTCCTCTTCCTTTTTATGTTTTCCTTCTGTCTGCTGCCAACATAGGCACCCAGTCCCTTCTGCAACAGCAAAGACAGACTTGTTCTGCTAAGGAAACTTCAGGGACAGAGACAGGTTGGTACAAAGTTCTGTTCTTGTGCAAGGAGGGCTGAAATACTTATTTTGGGGGTTTCCAAATGAAAACAAAAGCATATGCCAACCTTCTGCAAGGTGTCCTGCAGATGTGTAGTAGGTCTGATGCTTTTTAAGCAGCTACTGTGTAGGATTTGCCCTACCATAATCTGGCTACATGTTCAACACTTTCCTGGCAGTTCTGGTGAGTTCCTGGAGAGGAGTGTGTGGATATGCTCCTGTGTGGGGGCTGTTTGTGCAATCCATCCAGCTGGAGCTGTAGCTCCATGGAGCTGCTTCTCCCACTCCAGCCATGCCCGCAAACCTCAAACAAGTAGCCAGTGCTCAGAGTAAATGCACAAAAGTGTCCCTACATAGAGTGATGCCTGCTTCCCCTTTCCTGCTCTCTTCCTGTCGCAGTGCCCTGTTACAAAGGGGGACTGATCTCTCCTTTTCCAGTTGCAGAGGTTTCCATGTGAGACTGCTCGTGTATTTTGCACAGCACTCACTGCAAAGTCGTAAACATGTGCCTTGTACTGGGCTATAAGAATGAAACCCGACCTGAAAACTGGATTGTTGAGAATGAAGACTTGGCTTGATAATAATCTGGTTTCTGGTCAAATCTTATGCATAAAATTTAATTTTGAAATATTTTGGAATTCGTAAGTGTCTTTTGGCTGCTTTTGGCAGAAGGGAAAGAAATAATTAGAAGTAGGGGAGCTGATGAAGATGATATTTTGTGAAAATTACCACAGTCATATGAGATCCACTCTTGCCTAAAATGTTTTCTATAAACATATTTCTATTGGTGGCATTTGAAAGCAGATACAATGCCAGAGTGGACTTGGTATGGATGATGCTCAAGATGAAGGAAAGATAGAGCAGAAAGGATAGGCACTAGAAAGATGATATAAACGCCACAGAATAAGAATCTGCTTGGAGAAACACTAACATAGAGGACATCTGGGAGGAAAAATAGTTCCAGACACAGAGATTCAGTGGCATGGAGGGAAATAGATGTGTAGCCCAAAAATGATAGTGGGCAGCAAGTGAGCTTGCAGTGCAATGAAGAGTGGCAGGTGGAAAGGTCAGGCAGTGGTCAGGTCTGGAAGCAGGGATGGCATGTCATCAGAGCACAGAGACAACAGCCTGTCTCCAGGTGTGCCCAGGAGGGAGAACAGCAGCTATAGAAATGGGAATAGGGCAAAGTGTAGGCAACTCAGAGCAATGCCAAAGACAGGAACAATTAACGGGATTGAAATCTATCTTTATAGTTAAAGAATAAAGATAGAAAAATGGTATCTGGCTTTCACACTAATTTTCAAATGTAAAGAGAACTGTTTAGACTCTCCTGCCCTACACCTTTGTAAATGCAGGATAGTGTTTGGAGCTTGGGCATAGCCATAGATTCTCCAAAAAGGCATGGTATCAATGCCAGCACCAGCTATAAATGAAGCTAGAGGACACAACTTTTTAGGTTAAGAGAGATTCATCATTTCCAAAGATTATCGGCCAAATTCTACTCTCTTCACATCTCTGTGCTTCAACTATGGTAAATTGAGGTATTAAATGAGCCATTCTGATTTATAACAGACAAAACCCTTGATGAAGGCACCATTCACAGCAATTAAAAAGACTGAACAATTAACAGTATGGATAATTGAGAGTGTAGTGTCTGATTGATTTATATATAAATGCATAATTATCTGTCAAAACATTTATTGTTAGCAATACAATATTCATGGCATAGCATTGATAATGTTCTGCAAACTACCTGCTATTCAAACAGTGCCCATTTATCACCTGGCAGGATCCATTGAATCTTATCTCATTAAATAGTTTCAAAATATTGTTCAGTGTCCTCCATGATGTCTGAATATCTATTGTCAAATACTCCAGAAGCTTTGCTCTTTGCACATCTTAACTTACTGAAATTAGATTGCTTGATCCTAATGACTGCTGATCTACCAATAGAAATGACTGAGGGGATCTGATATATGCAAATGTGAACACTGAACAGTTTTCTGGAAACAAAACCTATTTTAAGGAATACATTTAACAAGTATCTTGGGAATAGTCGTCTTCTCATATTTCTCTTGCTATTTTTGGTTGACTTGAAACAGAGAGGAAGAAATACAAGAAGAAAAGATAATCGTGAGGTGTGAAACCGAGTTCCTCTGTGACTGTGTTTTATAAATATTTGATATAACCCTGTGCCTGAATAGAGCTTTGTCTGGGGGAATCAGGCAGCAGATGTTTGGCCTTACCTGATAGCTACTTTGGCAACACATTTTACTTCCCTGTTGTGTGTGACATGGTGCTGAGGCCATGTTTTGTACTTATAGTCTTGTGGGGCATCCAGACCAGATCCAAAAGCTGCAGAAGTGACGGGAAGACTTACACTGACACAGTTGGCTCTGGTTCAGCCTTGCTCTTTCCCTGAGCAAGGAAGGAACAAATGCTGTGCTTTGCCACGTGACTATTAGGTGAAAAATACTGCTGCTCATCTTTATCATCTTCCAAATAGCAGAGTGCCATCCCTACTGTAATATCATGTTTCTATATTAAGACTAAAAACTTAGGAGAGGTTTAAACTTACATCTGTATGTTTTCAAAGTAAACATGGAAATCTGATCATTTTAACTAGAATGTAGTTTCTGTAGCAGCTACTAAAATATTTGTATTGCTTTTGCATTCCCAGGTTTGAACTAATATTGTTTTAAGTACTTTGTGTTCATAGCTGAGCCGGTTGTTCTTGCAAAGAGCTCTGCAGTGCCAAAGAACATTTCTTAGTGCTATTTGTTAGTGTCTGCTGGCTAGTTAAGCACCACTGCAGATGTACGATAGCCTGAATTTGCTAGAACTTAACCTCCAGAAGTAAATCCCTGCTATAAACAAAACTTGGCCAAAATAGTTGCTCACAATGATCTATAAGCTAGTGAGGAGAGCAGTAGGGAAAGGAGAGATTTCAATATCACAAATGCAGAGTGGAAGTGGTGTTTCACCAATGTTTAAATACTTTGGAACGGGAGCTGTCATTCGACAACAATTTGACCACAATACGTTGTACTCACCCACCTGTGTGCCATACTGTACCCTAGCAAAAGACAAAAATTCCTGAGCACTTCTCTGGCTATTCCTCCTAGAGCCTTAGCCTGCTTATGGTCTTGTGTGGGTTGTAACTTTAAAAGGAAGAGCTGGCAGCAAATGAGCCAGAGTCACTTGCAGGTTTTTTTCCTCAGAAAGCCTTCTGACCTTGAAAAGCCTTAAAGCTGCATTCCTCATGAAAAATAACTTCTACTTAGTGCTGAGCACGTGTATTGTTGCACAGACAAATAGACAAATAACAATGTGAGTACATGCCTTGATCATTTATCCTCCTCAGAGGGCCATAAACCATGAGTAAATGCAACAAAAGCAGAAGATTAATAGTGGCTGCATAATGCTTTGCATTTTTCATAATGATTCTCTACAGATAGAATCAGTAAGTGTCACTAATTGGTAGGCACTTGTTCTGCAGGGGGGCCAATCCTCCCCCTGGTGGGGTTGGAGGCCAGTGGCTGGTCCTGGTGTGGGGAGAGCAGGAGCAACCTCCTCGGGAGCTGCAGGAGCTGGGCTTCTCCAGGCGCCGTAACTCGGCTGAGGGCTGTGCAATGCAGAGAGAGCCTGGCAGCCGCGCATGGCACTGCCAGCCTGGCCGTGCAGGGCAGCTCTGCAAACCCACTGGTGGCTCTTCAGGCTTGAGGAGAAAGGGTAGGTTGGCCCCAAGCCAGCTGCTGAATTTAACATGTATTCGGCTGAATGACTGGGCTGGCATAATAATATAATCCTGCAGTGTCCTGCTGATCTCCTTCAGATCTTGTTGGTTTGTTGGCTGCCCCTGATCCTTGCTCCCTGTGGATGCAGGGGTGCTGTGTGGGAAACTGCTGGAAAGATTACCTACCCAGCATTGCCCAAACGCTGTCCAAAGCTGCAAGTCCAGGCAGGAGTATCCATCCTGAATGTTGTGAAGGGCTGTACTGGCCCAGGAAAAACACTTTCATCAAACTTTTATCAAATTTGCTTTGTTGCTTGAATTGATTTTTTTTTTTTTTGTAAGTCTTACATAAAGAATGAGAGCATATTGTATCTATTCTAATACTCTAACTCTGAAATTAGACATCTGCATGTTTCCAGTATTATGCCAAGTAGAGGTACCCAGGCTTCCTCCCTGGAACGGTGCTGTGTTTGGGCAGGAAGCTCTGCCAATGCAGCTGTGCTGCTCCCAGTGCCCGGGCAGATTTCACTCTTTCTGTGCAGGCTGGGTGTAGTGTATGGGCTCAGGGAGTGACCATACAATTGGTGCTCCAAGAGGCAAACTGGTACCACACCCAGCACTGCAGAGGCCTCCCTCAGACCTCCCACACTGAGATGATGATGGGTCCAAAAGCCATGAGCTCTGCTTTGCGTTGGCCGCCTGACTTCTGAAATTGCCACACACACATTGCAAGGCTGTTCCTGTTGCCAGCTCTCTGAAATGTAAAGCTCAATGATTTGGGCTATGCAGCCAGAATTTCCCCAAGTGAACTCAGAGAATGTCATCTTACACAGATTTATCTAAAAAGCTGCCGGGTGGTGGGGACCTTCTTATCTTTCCCCAAATCCAGAATACCCACATTGTACATACTTGCTCATATTCTCCATAACAGCATTTAGTGTCTTCCTGCTCTCATGTAACTCCAGGGTCTGCCCTGCTCCAGTCTGAGAATGCCACTGGAATGGCATCTCCTCTACAAAAGAGAGGATGTGGGACTGATGGAGACACAGAGGGGAAGGGTATATGTGGCTTTTCAACCTCTTTCTGTCTGCACCCCCCTAAAGGAAGTGGACTTGGTCCCTTTGTCTTCTCCCCACTCCTAATTAAAAGCTGCTCTTAGCTTCCTGTGCCCTATAGAAACCTCAATTGTCTGTTGTCTCCAAGAAGGCAGGAAAATAGCAAAAGCAGCTTGTTAAGCAAGGTAAGGCTCAGAGGAGCATCACTCGGCAAATGGCTCTGGCAGAGGACAAGCCCACTAGGGAAAAGCTGTCAGTGCTTTAAGTGCCTCTGCTGACCAGGCATGTGCTCTTTTACTTGTTGTTTTACCTACTGCTGATCCTCTTTATCTCTCCCCCTTTTCTCTTCTGGCTATTTGTACTTTTGTCTCTGTGCAGGGCCTTGAACACAATATGTTTTCAGTCTGGCTTCTTGGCACTGCTGTAACAGAGGTATTTCTGTTACTAAGAGCAGTCAAATAAAATCCAGCAGTCTTGGGATGTGAACATTTGTGGTCAGTCTCAGAACCAAAACCAAAGTAGCAGCTTTGTTCTTTTCAGGCAGATCATCAATTAGGGCCAAAATCGGTAAGGTGTCAGTATGACTTACTGACTCCAGGCTGCTTTTTAAAAAGCGTCCAAGATACATAGACCATTACTTGACATGATATAGATATTTGTACAACATTTACCTTACAATTATTGAGAAGTTTCTGAACTCTCTGGGATGTCTAACTTCAGAGCTCCCTCAGTTTACTATTTATTTATGGCAGCAGCAAGCAAACCACTATTGCTTATGTGAGGCAAAGATTTGTAAGAAAAGAGTGCAGAATATCATGAAATCCCATCCACTTAAGGAAAGTCACTGCCTGAATGAGAATGACCAGAGCCTTCATTACTAAGCTGTGCCATCAGGTGCTTTTGGGGTAATTGGAGATTATCACCTCTGGAAGAACTGCCTCTGAAAGGAGAGCCTGGCTGCCAGACAGGCATCTCTACAGGGGAAGGAGCTGCCCTGCAAGAAACCAAGGAACAGATGCTCTTCCCTCCATGCTCCAATGTGTGGTTATGAAAAGGGGCAGGGCTTTTAGCAGAGCTGTCCTGGTACACCAAACGTACATTTGATGTTCAGTGGCCTGACACAAGTGGAAAAGGAGGGCTTGGATGGGAGACGTCTGAAAAGGCATTAGCTGAGGCCACCAACGCAGCATGGATCAGAGCTGGAGTATACTGCTGAAAAAAAAGCTCCCTGCAAAACCCTGCTACATTTTTATTCAATGTCTCATATTCTGTTATTTACTGGTGCCTTCTGTAATTTGCACCACTACATGTTGGGACTTGCCAAAAATGAAAGAAGAGCTTGAGAGAGCAGATTTCAACTATTGTGTCGTATCCAGGCAAGTTTCCTTGACAGGAACTTTTCAAAATTTCTGGACCTGACTGTTCTACTCATTTATCTTGAGAACAGTTCACCAGTACCTGTGTACCTGCTGCAGATCCAGGGGAATGAGAACCTTCCTCTCCTTGTTGCTTGTTAAAACTGTACCTCTGTGAGATAAGAGCTGCATCTTTACAGTTAAAATAATCTTTTGCCAATGGAATTTCTGTACTCTTTCTGAAAACCCCTGCCTACAAATATGGATCTCTAAGAAGGGGATATCTGAATCCTCCTTTAGGCATAAGCATAGTAGGCTCTTTTTTAGGTAACATGCTGTGGGGGTCAAGGAAACAGCCATTATCCCATGGTTTTAATTTGCCATATGTCAAAGCTCTGGAGAGTCAAGCTGGCTGCTGCTGTCATTGATGGGAAAGAATTTCAGACATTGCAGGGTGATAAATCAGAAATGATACCTCATAGGTAAATGAGTCCCCAAAACTATGTGAACCCGAATATTCATGTGGTAACTCATTGGAAATCAGGAATTGACCTAAAAGGGTCAGCTGGTTGGGCTTGTTATGCAATTGGAATCAGCTGGGTAGGACTGGCAGAGGAGTTGCCTTCTGAGGTTTGTTTTCATTACTGCATGATAGAATGCACCTGGAGCAGGAATGGTGTTTTCTGGCAACTGGGAGAATAGACGACACCTGAAAACTCTGCCTTAATTTTTTTAGCTGGGATGGCAGTGCTGCATAGCAGACCAAGATGAAGGGAAGGCTCGAGGCTGTGGTTCCAGCCACACATTCCTGGGAATTCAGGGGTGAGTCTTTTCTGTAATCTGTCCTTGTCTGACTCAAGGACAAGTGATTTATAAGAGCAGTATCATGGGGATTTTTGTGGCAAAGTGTGCACTGTGCTCTGAAGGTGTTTTGTTGTCTAAAGAGGGCTTTTTCAAAAGTGTATTTTTAATCTCTAATTAAAACACGGCTGAAAGTAAATCTCTAGAAGTAAAAGTAGGATTAAAACTTATTTAGATTTTATGAAGTAATTAGAATGGCATTTATAAAGCCTGTGGCCAGATCAAAAATGCAGTTTTATCCAAAGCACATCTGCTGTATCTTTTCTTATTAAAGCACTTTGACCTTCTACTGTGAACAACAGAAGGTTTGGCAGGTGATATGATGTGCTCTAATCACAAAAAAGTAGGAGAGAGTTGCAATAACCCTGGAGTTCATGGAGTTTTGCTTCCAGAGAGCTTGTTATGATTTCCACTTGTCCCTATAAAAACTTTGCGCTGATGGCAGATTTTGTGTGAGCTCAGAAAGAAAACAACCTAAATGGTCATGTAAGCATATCCCTTTTCCTCCGTGGCTGACCTGGGCTTAGGCTTATCCTAAATGTACCTATTTTTACCTATTTTTATCTAATTATCTCCTTTATCTAGGTTAGACACGAAGAAAACCTTATATACTTGAAAACTTGTTTTATTTTTTTTTCCTTTCAAAGATACTACATTTCCCCACTAACTTTGCCTTGTTAAGATCCTCCCCAAAACACCACAATGGCTATGAACATAGTTATTTCATGCTATCTGATAGTTGGCCCAAGCCAGCGTTAGCTTGTTGCTAAATGATGCCAGAGGTTGTCCCTGCATCTCCTGTCTGCAATGTCATCCCAAAATGCAGTTGTCAGTGGAAGTTGGTCACGTGGATCTGTGAGAGCAGCAGATGGAATCACAGGAGCTGGAAGGGCAGCAGTTCTATTAAATGGTGGACAGGCTTCTGTGAATCTTCTTTAGAGCCTGTGAAGAACAGGAGATGATTTTTGTGTTTGGGTTTTAGCATCAAAGCTTGGTGGGGGGCAGGTTTGCTTCCAGCTGTCTCCAACAGAGATCTCATGCTTGTGCTGATTTTCTTCTCTGCTTCTGTTCTGACACATAGACCAGCTGTGGACAAAGATAGAAATTTGCATCCTCATGTTAGAAAATTAAGTACCTCCAGTAAAGCATAGAAAAATTATGTGGAGATAGGTGTACAGGAGAGATTCTTGAGTAGAACAGTCCCAGGTGAGGTATCCTGTACCCTGGCACAGGGCATGGGGCTTCTTCCTCCTCTGTTCCGTCTGTGTGTTGCCAACACGGTTGCAATTATGAGTATGGGTTCTAATCTTTCCTTTACAGTTCAAATCTTTACTAATGACAGCTCTCCACTCCATGGACATACCTAGAATTTCCTTTTAAAACCTTATAGATACTCTCTGAAAGGAATGAAAAGCTATCCTGACAAATCAGATCTTTGATAGAATATTGCCAGTGGGAAACCCCACCACTGTAAGCCACATCAGAAGAAAACATTGATGGTTTTCAAAAGAAAATGTGGATTTTATTTTGTTTCTTTAAAGATGTTGAACTAAGTGGGAGCCTATATAATGTGGTATTAAGTCACTGCAATCAGGAAGATGTACTGATTTTATTTCTTCTGTATTTTTTATGCAAAGCTTCTTATAAGAGAGCTTTGCTTGGCAGCTTAGCTTTCCATGGAAATGGGGTGTGGTAACAGTACAAAGTTTCCTTGTCTTTTCCAAGTATTTCTCTGGCCCAGGGGGTCAAGTGCAGGCCTTAGACAAAAACACATACCCACCCTTGTCAAGCCATGGAGGATGGAGCCCAGCTGTGAGTGTGGGGGTTGCTTCTGCTGCAGAGTCCTCTGCTAAAGGTAAAGGAGAGAGACTGCTGCTGCTCAAAAGCTCCAAAGATTACAAAAAATTGGCTTTTCTTTTAAACAGTTGAGTCTGATTTGACTCCTGGTACACTTTCATTCATTACCCTATGCTGCAGGAAATGGCATGTTTTGCATTCACACTGGCATAAAGATCTGTGTAGAGATGCCTCAAGAAGGGTCTCCCATGCAGCTGTACTCACCTGAAGCATGAAGATGCTCTCAGTTCTTGTCCTGCAGGTACAGGCTGGCCAAAACACTCCTCTCCAGGCCTTTGCCTGAACTAAGGCAGCAGAAGCTCAACCTGCAGTTAAAACTGTTGTTGGTCATGCTGTGGGACTGCTCGATGGTGCCTTTGACTCCTATTACAGCAGTAGGAAATCAGAGGGACTAAGCATGTCTACTGCAGGGGGTGGTTTGGTTTCTGTCATCTGCTTGATTCCTGTTGTAGTCCAGCCTCCTGTCACCTTTTACTGAGAAATGTCTGAAGCTGTTCTGGCTACCTTTTTTTTTTGTAGTTACAGAATTAAGCAGAGTGGGACCTCCTCCACTGCAGGTGTTTGTAGGGGCCAGGATTGCAGAGATACCTGTGCTGCACAGAGATGTTTCTGCTATCATGTTGGAGATGTCAGCACAGCCTCATGCTTGGGCCAGCTGCTCTGTGTAGTTCCAGGTGCTGTCAGGTTGTGCCCAGGCAGGAGCACCCCTGAGCAGTGCCCTGGTGTGGGGTGGTACCCATTCCCCAAAGCTGCACACATGGATAGCAGTTGCCTCTTCAAGGGTACTGCTTAGGCAGCAGCAGCAGGGCTTAGCCACTCTGCTACCCTGAGAAATCCCATCTGGCAGTGGGATGAGCAGACAGAGGGCTTTACTATGTTGTTAATAGTTCTTGTAAATGAAACAGCCTGCTGGAGAACTTAAAATTCAGGTCCTGGTATTTAAAAGAAAATTCTTTCATTTTATTCTTCTGTAGTCAAGCAAGTCAAAATAGTCCCCGCCCTGCTCTCTGCCTTCCAGGCTCTGTGTGAATGGAGAGGGAAGGACAGAACTGCTTGAAACAGACTCTAATGGCACCAAAACGTGACAGAACTGACTCTGAATCCTGTTTGAAGTCCTTCAGATCTATCATTGGCATGGCTTTCTACCATCTTCAGTCAGATCTAGCTGCAAGCACTGTTTTCCAACCCTCATCTGTAATTTAGGCACCACCACCAAAGGATGCATGAAAGCAAAATAGGAGAGCTGTCCTTCCAGAAGTAATTTCACATGTGTTTAATTACCATAAAGCATCAGAGAAAGGGTTTAATATATCTCCAATACAAAGGTGCATTCAAAACACATCATGAGTCTGTGTTAACAGGTGACCACAGAGACATTGATCAGTGTTTGATTTCCTTTGCTGTTGTAGCAATGCTTGTCTGTGCTGCCCTGAATACAGGGTATTTTTTTAAACTCTTTTTTCCCTTTTTTTTTTTTTTTTCTTAAGAGAATCATCCCAGGTAAAGAGTCCTGAGTTATTAACACCTTGGATTGCAAAATCACTAGTATTGTGCTTCTTTCTTTGCTAAAGCATTATCTTATGAGTTGCTTTGTCTCTACCAATACGTGTGTCTACCTTTGGAAAAGAACACGCTGGCTTATAATTTTTAAAATTTTTTACTATTATTTATTTCTTTAAAAATTAAGATGTTTTCAAAGGTGTAAACTGACTTGTCATCTTTCTGTGGCTTCATCAAAGAAATTAGGGCTATAATACTTACATGGCAAAATGGCAAGGATTAGACATCACTCTATTGAGATTACCATATTCTTCCAACAGCAAGACTTTCCCAGAATTTATTTTCATTCTGTGTATTGGGGCAGGTGCATAGGTGTGAAACAAATAAATAATATGGAAGAAAGCTTCCATACATAGAGAATACATTCTGAGATGGTTATCTTGGACAAAGTGAATTTCTGTACAATCTCTGCAACTGCTGAATAAACCCAGCTGCAGAACCTTATAGAAGTTTTTAATCTCTCATTCTGTTTATGCTTTAATCAAAAACTTTCATTGCATATTTAGAGTTAATGTCTTATATAGCAGTGATACTGAATGTACAGCACTGTATGTTAAATCATTCATACAGGTTTAGAGATAGTTACCTTTAAAGGACAGTCTGGGTTTATTATGGCTTTGTTTAGCATCTGGAAGCAGCTTAGGGTGAAGGGAGTTTGTTTTGCCAGCAGCACTGTCATTAACATACAATCTGTTGGAAAATGTTTTGCTGTTCAAAAATAAATTCCAGCATATAGTTGTGGTGAAGTGGACCCGCATCATTTGTATGCATTCAAAGCTGTTCTCTTGATTATTGATTAAGGCACTGTTCTGTGAAAGTCAAGTATTCAACAGAGAACAGCCGTGCTTGCAGGGTTTCTTTCATCGGAGAAATACTATGGGATTTTTTCTCATTTACAAAGGTGAAACTGAGGCAGCACATGTTGACAGGGTTTTCATGGGTGGCCAGTGGGATCTACAGGATTAGATGAGACAGCTGACTGTGTAAAAGCCAGAGAGAAACAGAAAGCTTTTTGAAGGCCTTTTCTAAAGGTGTTAAAAATCAGCCCTTGCAGTTTTAGTAAACATGTCTGAGCTGGCCTGCAGAAAATGCATTTCCAGCTCAGACTGAAAATACCACCAAGGGCCCAGACAGAGGCTGATGTTCAGCCCAGCCAGTGCCTGAATAGGTAATGAAAAGGCCTAAAGCTCTGTTGACAGTGCTGAGGAGCACATTTCGGGCATATTTGGTGCTGTAAGTGCCTTCTGTGGATGCCCTTGCTGTGGGCAGAGATGCAGGCCTGCTTCTGGCCCCAGTCTGCTCCTGCAGCACTGAGTGTTTCAGACCCACTGCACACAGATGCTCCTGCAGGCTGCTGCAAACCCTTGTCCTTCCTGAGAGTGAGCAGCCCAGTTTTGCTATTGCTCTGTCCTCCAAATGAGCCAAAGTTGTGGAAAAAATTGGGTGGATCTTTTTTTTCTTTCTCTCTCTTTTGATTTCTCTCTACTACTGAAAAGGAAGGGAATATTATGAAAGCATATGTTTTTCATTTTGGGGGTGTCAAAATTACTTTAAAAAGTAGTTGCAAAGAGTATTTCATATTTCTGCCTTAAAAGTTAATCTTCTATCTCTTCTTGCTTTTTTTAAACTGTAAAATACACATCATTGTATGGACCAAGATAAAATTTATTAGTTCTTATTTTTCCAAAACTTCTTTTTTTTTTTTTTTTTTTTTTTTTAAGAAGTTGTGAGTTTTGTTTCTAATTAATTGGTAACTAACTAGTCTGCTGAGGCTTTAAATAATCAGCCAGACACCCCCCTCAAATCTCTTTGCCTCATCTTTCAGCAAAGTCTGAGCTATTCAAGTGAAAAAGCTCACTGGGACTATGCAGTAGTCAGCCAGCAGGAAAGTCTTCCATCTCATATCCATGTGTGGATAGGGAAGCAGTGACTGGAGAGGACTGAGGGGATTCAATGTGGTCTGCTGTGTCTCAAAAACACTGTTTTCCTTGGAAGGAAGTATTTCTGCTGCTTGTCTTGCCAGGGAAATGCATCCATTTAGTAAATCGTGGCAAATCCTCGATGTCTTGCATTAATGGCAAACAAACACACCAACATCTGCAGGCCCTGGGAAATGGGAGATGACAGCCAGCCAGGCTGGGTTGGGGTACACAACGAAGACAAGGCTCTTGTGTAACCTGAGCACGTGAGCCAGCATTATTCCACTGTGCAGTGAATTTCCTGGTCACTGCACAGAGCTCCCCACATGTTGTTCATCCTTCCCCTGGCCCATGGATGGGATTGTCTTGTAATCAGTGACAGACGCGAGGATGGTTTTGTGTCTCTTGATCTTGGGGGCACCACAGTGGAAGGAGAGGGGTGTGCATCATTTCTGCAGTTAGACAGACGATGGTTAAGCTGGATGGCTAATATAAGATCCAGCCCAGGCATGCTGTTGACAGCACTCGGGAAAATTCCCAGGGACAGATTCCAGCTAACCCTGGTGCAGCCTACCCGCCATAACTGCAAGTCTAGCTGTTAGCAGCTTGAGATGTGTGCAGAGCACCGAGCTCTCCTGTCTACTTTGTTTTTCTTCAGATGTTTATTTTAAATAGCCCTTTCCTCTTATACGTGTTTGGTTCCACATGTTTCCGTGTTAAAGTCAACATAAGGTTCCAAATAAATCCCTGATGCAACTGTGAGAGTTTCACTAGACTTAGTGACAACTGTGCTGAGCTACAGAGGGTGGTGACTTCATTGGAAACCACAGCAGGAGGAGGAAGCTTGGATGGAAAAAGGAGGTCTGGTTTTGAATTCTTCTCATGTAGGCTTAGGGTTGAGTATCCAGAGATCCCAAGAACACTAATCCATATTAATTTCTAATGTGAATTATTTCAAATGAAGGAATCTAAACTTTGGAAATGCAGTTTCACAATATGTTATGACTCTTTGTTTTTGTTGTTTTCTTTTTATAAGTGTTTAGACAGTGCTTAATTTACTTAACTCAACGGAGTACCCATAGTATTGTGTACCACAGTCTCTCAAAACCTTAAAAGAAAGGTGGTACATGTTTACACACACATTATACATGACATTCCTGTTGCTGGGGACTAAGCATGGAAACATGTGTTTTGTTAAGGCATGATTTTTATTCATAGGATTTGTGGAATTCTTTCCAGGTGTTACTCTTCCCTGAGCTTATAGTTGTTGAATTTCAAATATTGGCAATCGATGACAGAGCGTTTAAATTCTTTTCAAGGTCAATCTGTGCTCTTTCTCCTGGGAAATCCCTGAAAAGAGTTTTCAGGCTATAATCTCCAAAGATGAAAATCCATTGGTTTTAATGGAGTTGAGTCAGCAGGGAACTTGCCTGTTGGATTTGGCAGAGTAATGGAGACAGCCTGATGGCAGTTGCTTCTGTTGTTGTCCCTGCAGAGGGGAATGAGGACATGGATAATCCTCTTCAAAAAGGACTGGGACTCTCTCTGGATTCCCCATACAGAATTTCAGAATGAGTTTCATGTTGCATCTGTATTTCTCTGTAGCAAAAAAAAAAAAAAAAAAAAAAAAAAAAAAGTTGAAGTCTGGATGACTGAAGTTGCTTAAAAAAATGTATTCACACAGAATCAGTGGTTGGGACTCAGCAACAGAACATGAGTAGGAAATCAGGTGTCAGCAGTAACTTGCTATAACATGCAGTGGATTGGGTAGAATGCTGCCTTGGCTTCCATGAGGAGAAGCCTGGGACTCAGTTCTGTTCTCTGCTGCTGCATCAAGGCTGCCTCTGGTTCCCACTTAGGTTATTTAAAATGGCTCAGGTGTATTTCCACTGTCCTGCAGCACTGACACAGCCTCATGCTCCTGCTCCTTATCCAAGCAGGGTTTGCACACTGGGATTGATCAATGCCTTGGGATCCTGTGTCACAGAATGATTCTGTCCCTGCTGCAGCAACTCTGTATATCAGAAACAGCATTTTAAATATGTATTATTCTGCTTTAATACTGACAGGTTTCTAGGGCCCTCTGTATACCCATGGCTTCCTCTTGAGGGGGAACACAGTGAACTTGGTTGTATCTCTTTATGAAGTACTCCAACTTAATCCTATACAACTGTTATGAAATAAAACTAGACCACAGTCCAGTTTAACACACCTGCATACATATATGTCAGTTTCTACCTCTAGGAACCCAAATACATGTTTTGCATATATTTTACATATAGATGTGTACATAAAATCACACATGCACTTTGTATGGAGAGTTTGTAGATATCCACGCTGTGGGTGTGTTTGCCTGTATAACATTCTTGCAAAAATAAATTAGAATATATTTTTGTATATATTTATTCTGTAATACTGGTCGGTTTTAAGAAGGATAAACCCTGTAAAAATTACCTCACAAGATATCTGGAAAAGATGTCTTTTAAATAACTTCAGTGTCCCACAAGATTTGTAGAAAAGCCAAATGAAGTGGTGACCTCACACCGGTGATCCAGAAAATTGGAATACCAGGTCTAATCTCCATATTCTGTAGTTAATAGGAATACAATCACACATGCTTTCCATGCACATATGTGTGAACTCCTCCAAACTTCATTCTGAAGACTCAGACATGGCTGCGTGGAGCTTCACCAGCTTCACTTTTAGTTTTCTTTTGAATACTGAGAGGGTCTTTGTCTACTTGAACTGAAATAAATTATGTTTTTCCTCAGGCCCTAAATGGTTATAGACAGCAAACTGGTAACCCTTCTTGTAGGAAGGACAGGGCAGAAGAGCAAACAGCGCTTGCCTCATGTTCATGTGAACTAACTGCTGCTGTACAATCCCATGAAAACACTTAAGCCAGTAACCCCAACCCCTATTAATCTTTCATGCCACCAGCAGCATAAAGGTGCAGCAAAACAGCAACTGCAACTTGAGGGCATGGCCAGTGGCTTTATGTGAGTGAAAGGAGGTAGGTGCAGTAATTCTTCTGCTGCCTAGAAATTATTTGTGCCAAATCTATTTGCATTAATGTTTGGGGTTTTTTTTAAATCCAGGAAAAAAAGTAAGATTTTGGGGCTTTTAAAAGGCTGCCTTACTTCTCCTTTTTATCCCAACCTAAGAATATTGACTTGCTCCAGTCAGAGGCTGGGAGTTGTGTATGTTTATTGCTGCATTTTCTGATAAGCTAAATCCACTAATGGTAGGTAACACAGAGAAAATTAAACACGACTTCTGTGAGAAATTTAAACTCTAGCCACTGACTATATTAGCAAACGCTGAATGATAATAGGCTCCTGTGCTAAAGCATCAATTAAGCTTTCAGTAAGTAGTGTTTATTGTAAATCAGGACCACAATTTTATAATGGAAAAGTACATTAATTAATAGAATAATGTCGTTATGCCTTAAATGAAAACACATATTTGCATATGTTTACTTTTATAGGAGAAAGTAAGTGCATAGTAAGTTTGAACAAGTGTGTTCAAGAGGAAGGGAGGCTTTTGTATGAACAGGCTAACAAAATTCCTCTAAAAATTCTAATTTGTTGAGTTACTGAATGACTGTTAGAGAGCAGAGTCTGGTAAGCACTTAGATGAAACCTTCCCATAAGGAGGAAGGAGGAGAAAACAGATGCCCATTTGACTAGAAGCGTGAAAAGTGTGTACAGGGGGTCAGAGACTGTCAGGACAGAGAAGAAGATGAGATGCATGGTCTACCAAGACACACCACCTGTCTGAAGCAGCAGAACAGATTGTAAAGCACTGGTGGGGGGGAGAAAGACATGCTAATACTTAGTACTTTAAACAAAGAGTATGGTGTAAGGAGCCAACATAACAGGGAAGTCAAGCAACAGGGGAGAAAAGGTGAAGTGTTTGACAGCTACTTTGTTCAGCTTAACAGAGACAGAGTGAAACAAGTGCTTTACACAGGGGCAGTGCTGCTGAGCTCACAGGGCTTGTCACAGCTCAGCAGTGCCCATCCTGCACGGGTCCAGCAGCAGCAGTGGGAATGTGATCACTCAGGGGCCCTGCTTCTGCCATGAAGGCAGTACCCTGCAAAATACTGTATTTTGGGGTCTCTACCTTCAGGCTTTGGTTCAAACATTAAAGTTGTAGGTGTTTGGAAGGCTCCGGTCTCTCTCAAGCTAGTCTGTGTCCACATTACATTTAGGAGTACATCTCCAAAGCAGGAGATTTACTTTTTAATCCATGTGCTGAGAAGTACAGAACACCTAGTTGGTAGCTGAGCAGCCTTGCTGAGCTTGTGTGGAGACCTGCCTCTAATGAGAGCTGTGCTAGGGAGGAGGAAGGGCAAACTCCAGCCAAGCCTCCCCTGCCAAGGAAGCATCGATCATCTGTTGCACAAACCACAGTGACAGCACTGCCTGGGGACAGGGAGAGGAATTTAGGGATATTGCTTCTCCTTTTCTGGTTGTTTAAATGTACCCGTGAGTCTGGTAATTTTTGTTGTACAACAAAGATGTGGGATTGTGGATGACTCCACATTCTTTAAAGGTTCTTTTCTCTGAAATTCCTGGTGCCAACTCTCGAACTCCAGTTTGAGTCAGTCTTGCCTGACTGACTGAGGAGCTAGCTGATAGCCAGGATGAACTTTATGTCTGTTTAAATGCTTGTGGCTTTGGTGTATAATGTAATAAAATGCTGTCCTCTGGGACATCGTGGGAAAATGTAAAAAGCAATTCCATACGCATGTTTACAATATTAGAAAGGCAGCTTGATCAGGTTGGGCAGGCTTGGATTCTTTTTATAGCAGGACAAGTAAAACAAGACTGTTTCTCAAACTCTCTGGATTAAGGATTTCTTTCACGAGTAAATATTTATGGAAGTTATGTTTAATGGTTTCTTCCCTGCAGAAGGATAGCTTATTTTATTTTTTAATGAGGCTTCTACAAACTGAGATAGCTTGACCCAACTTTCTCCTCATTTAACCGTGTATACCAGAGTAAACAAAATTCCAAAATCAACTTCAGTTCTGGTAGTCTCAATTGCCTAAAATAATTTAGAAGGATACTTATGTAGATATTCTTCAATTACACACCTAACTTTTGTTATATAAAGTAAAATTGCATGTTCCCTGTATGCAACAGAAAATACTTTCCCAGAAGTTGCCCAGACAAGAACAACTTCTGTTTTACCATTCTTAAGGAAAGGATGATGCTCAAGTGTTTCTTTTGCCAGATTATTAGTGATTTATAGGGGACAGTGTTACTTCAGACACCTGAACTCTAGGGTGACTAAAGGTCAGCCATGATTCCAGAATGGCATGTGGCAGACTGTGTCCCTGCAAAGGCATCAGGCTCTGGTCCCAGAGCCTTTTTCACATCTGTGAGAGTCCCCTCCACAGGAGAACCTCAGCTACAGCCTCACATTCTCCCTGCCAGGAGGCAGTTTGCAGAGCAGTGTGATCTTGATCCTGTAAATTGTCCCAAGCTACAAGCGCATGGACCCTGTCCCAGGGAAAGCATGAAGAAAAGTGGCATGTGGAGGAAATACAACCAAGTTTGAGCTGTGCTCTTTCAGAGGGAACAGAAATAAGTCACCAGATCCTCACACACTCGTTTCCCTGGTCATAAACAGTGAAATTAGACATTCGTCTGGAGACAAGAAAGAAAAAGCGATCCTCAGTGCCCTGGGCATGGGACCATTCCGGTTCTGAAAAGCTTTAAGAGGTTCCTCTTCATTCAGTCCCAGTTACTTCTGCCTATCTGAACACAAACTTCTGCAGCCTCTTCCCAGGCTTCTTGTTCCTGAAACAAAGCCGTTTCCATTTAGAGCCCTCCAAGCTCCATCCACCATAAGCTTTTCTTTGACCTGCTGGGTGTGGACAGTTTCCCCAGAGCACACTGTCCTGCCCACCCTCCCTTTACCAGACATGGCCAACAATTAAGCTAATTAAGCTATATGCAGGATTAAGTCTATAGGGCCAGAGTCACAAAAGGACTTTGGTGTTTGAAATGGGAATTAAGCTGATTATCAGCATATCACTCTCATTATACAGTCTTTGAAACCTTCATAGCCTTGTGCTTGTGCACATTTCCTCTCGGAAAGTTCCTGTGTGCTCAGAGAAGGGAACAGAATTCCCTTTATGCTCTTCCCTCAGTGAGAACTGCCCCAGGGTGAGTCCTGGGCTGGGGGTAGCCAGCCCCCACCTCACCCATCCAGTTCTTAGGGATCCATGAAAAGCTATCTTGCCCACATCCCTGCAATAGGCTCTCCTTGCTCCATGTCGTAGGAAAGCCTGTTTGAACAGTCTCGTTTCACACCTTTATGTACGAAGTCGTCAGAGAACAAAAGACATTTCTGTTTGGAAAGGCTCACAGAGCTTTTCTTTCATGTGTGACAGATGCTTTCAGAATCCGTTTGAGGGAATCTGCATAATTGATACACAACACCAGTGACCCAGCCTGAATGACTTAAAGTCTATTTTCATCTCGGGTGGTTCAGAAGCAGCCAGTGGAATTTGTAAGGCTCCATTAAGATGTTCAGGTCTTCAGGCTCTCTAGCAATGGGGACCATGTGAATACCTGAGGACAAATACCCTGGGTTTCATTAGCAAGATAAAATCCACAGGGTGAAACATGGGAAATCAAATGCAATAAGGAAGTGATTGTGAGCTGGTTATGCATAATGTCAGCCACAGCAGGCTGAGGAATAATGAAAGGAGGGAAAAATGATGAGCTCTAAACTGCAACAATTGCCCTGTGAGCCTTGACTGCTGCAAGACATTTCCTTCCCTCTGTCAGTCCTAGAAAGGCTTAGCAAGCTTTTTAATAAAAAGCCAACATGGAAATTTTTTTGACAATGTACACCGTTCAAAGTGTTGTTTCTGTCAGTTGCATGCTGTACTACTAACCCCTCTTCGGATTTTTATCTTTGTCACGTACAAAAGCTCATCCCAAAATGAGGAGAACTCAGGTGGGTTAGTTTCCTCTCATAGGACAGAAAGTGCTTGAATTGCTAAGGCTGTGAGCTTGGTGATTCTGGTCAAGACTTTTGAGGAGGCTAAAAGTTTCCCAAGGATGAGATTTAGATATACACTGTATTTCATTTTAAAGACATTTTGCATATCATTACTTTGCTTATTAGTGGTTCACTCTTTTATTCTCTGATTATTGTTTTCTCTTTCCCTAAACCCCACGAATTACTATAGTGACCATGCTTTGGTTTCCAGCGCATGTAGAACTGCAGCCCTGATGGAGTTCTGCTTGGGGTCCACAGCAAGGTCTGGCCTTCCAGAGGGTCCCCAATAGTAGAGACTTCAGCAATGTTCAGTAGGGGCTGAGTGTTCTGAAAGTAATGCATCCAAAATCATACAATACTCATTTCCAAAAAAAGTGGTTTTATCCCATGTTCAGCTCCCTCAGCCACCACAAATCATGGGATCTATTGCTCTCTGTGTCACTATGCTCCATTTAAATTTGGGATAAAGTGTAGTGTTTCTTCACCTGCCAGGAACACCAGCTTTGCTCTGATGACTTTATGTTCTAAAATAATGATCAATATAAGCACTTACTTTCTCCAACCTCCCCGTGCAGTTTCTGGTGTCTCTGCATGAATAGCTCATGCTGGGCACCCTCGAGAGATGGGCTGCAAGACCAGCTGGCTTGGATCGAGCATGGTAGGTCCCAAGTCCCTGAACACATTGTGGCAGTGTGGCAATCATACCTGTTCTCTGTCAAGTATCTGTGTGGTGAGCAGTGCCAGTCTCCTAGACATTTGTTCCCTTTCCCACTCTAGTTACAATAATGTTTGCAAATATATTTGTAGATTTTCTTCTCTTTCAGTTCTCTGTGTAATGACAGAGTAAAGATGTCTCACAGAGAGACAGCATAGAAAAGCTTGGGGAAGTATGGAAATCACATTAAAAATTATCATTATTGGTAGCCCATGAATAAATTGTCAGCACCATTCAGCCTAACAGTCCAATCCCTATAAAGCATTTTAAGACACATTTCTGTTTAGTGGCTAGTGAGAGTGGGAAACTTGCAGTTCAGTTCTACTAGGCACAGTAAGTGCCTCTTCACCAAGTGCCCTGGGTCACAGGGGTGTGTGTTACTTGCAGCCCCCATTGCCTAAGAAAAAGCACTGACATCCTCTGTCTGTGGCTGCTTCAAGCAGCCAGATGGGTTTGTACCAGTGAACCCAGCACGAGCCAGTTACAAAACACATCCCAGAATCCAACCAATAAAGGCCACTGGAAGCCTGAGCTCTGAGTTTGAGGTCCTCACTTTACCTTTCCCATTGGTGAAGCCCCTCTTTCCATTCCAACCCAAGCTATTCTATTATTCCCTATAAATGGGCAAGGTCTGTTAAACTCCTACAACATACTTTTGCAGCTCCAGACATTCAAAACCTTCCCACCCCCATATCCACTGGGATGGCACACTCCAGGAACTGGGCAGTACCCACTTGATAAACAAATTTGCATTTCCCTGAAGGAGCAGCATGATGCTATGCTATCTGTAAGTTACTAGAGAATCAGCTTTATTGTTTGCTATGGGAACATACTTTTGGGATAATGAGACTAAGTTACAAAGAAAAGAAACCACATAGCATCTTACCAAAGTTAATACTGAGTAAGAGAGACACTCTAACTTCTGCAGCCTTTCACTTGCTGCTGAGGAGGCTAGTTACCAATTGGAACCTAGTCCAGGCTTAATATGTCCTGGAGATCTTCTGATGGAATGTCTTTCCTACTCTTGTTTGAAGTTGGGTCGTCCTACCTAGATTATTTGCTCTTTTCTATAAACCAAAAGGGAAGATCCAGCTTTCTTTTCTTGCCCGTTCACCGTTCTTCTGTTTGGAAAGTTAAGACATCATATGACCCTGAAGATGTTTGGGTCCTTTTGTCTCCTCCCCTAACACTTTGATGAATATGCCTATTTCCGTTCTTTTTCTGGATTATATATTGCCTTCATCTTTGTGCCCTTTCTTGTTCGTTACTGGAGACTTAAGACACAGTAGCAAGATTTTATACATTTTCTATTACAACATTTTATAATTCTACCTGCATTTTAACAACAGAAGTAAAATTTACTACTGGCAATGCTTTGAGTTAAAAAACACTATTCAAAAATGAAGGACTTAAAAAATGGAGATGATGCCTCTTATAATTGTCACAAGATTGCATTTAGAGTCACCACAGCAAATAGTGTACAGGAAAATGTGTTACTTTGGCTGGAAAACACTGCAACTGCATAAATTTTTGTTCAAATCTCCTGCAATATTAGTCGAGGTCCTTGTATTACAAAAAAATTTCACTGTGATTAAGTGGAATTAGTGGATGATACAGTACTTAATGCAGAGGTAATAATACGATTTCCCTCATTAGTGCAGGACTGCTATAGCTTCTTAATTGATTTTAATCGGCATTTAATTAGAAAATGTGAATCCCCTGTGGCTAGTTCATATATTACACTATTCCAAGGTAGACTATTATTTTTTTTTTACAAGTACCATCCCAATTTCAGGTTAGGAAAAACACGAAATCTTGTATTTGGCCTGTGACCTTTGAGAGTCTTTATGTCACAGACTTGGGCTGTTTATCAGCTCTGAGCCGTTACAGGTCACCATCACCTGCCTCAGGAGAGAATCCCTTTTTCTGTCTCAGCTTTTCCTCTGTAGCAGAGTTTCCTAGTTCCAAAGTACCTCACAGACTGTTATAAAGCATGTATCCAAATATTTCTTAGGGAAATGATGCAAGGACTCAGCATTCAGAACTTGTGGGAAGATGCAGACAGAAGTTTTATCATTTCTGTTAGACTGAAAACACCTGTGAGCCCATATATTGAAAGGGTGGTGACAGGTACTCGGTGTAATACCATATTGTTTCACCTCCAGAAAGAATGACTTGAAATAGAGAGGGAGAATATCCCACTCTTTGAATGAATAGTACAAAGAAATCCCTGTGCTAGCATGATATGAAAGTTTTATTGCATTCTGGATTTTCAATTGTGCTGTATTAAAGCATATTAATATTTGGTTTTTCTAGGGCAGTCAAAAATCATTGGTAATGTTGAATTTTTCATTTACACTGGTGCCAAATGATCAGCCTTAGTGCTCCAAGGTCAGTCAATCATTCCCCTCTGGTGGAACATTTCTGCCTTTAAGGCAAATGAAACTTTTTTCTCTCTATCTCAAGTGCAGATAACTTATGGGGCAAACTCACTAATAGTTCATTGTGTGTGCCATGGCTGTTGCCCTATGATCCATCAACATACCCAAAATGAAAAGTGATTTCCCTGGAGACTCAGAGTAGAGCTGCTCACAGCTTTTTTTTGTGTACCTGAATTTGAGTAGATTCTCTCTTAAGCATCCATGAAGCAGCGTCTCTCTACCCAGCCATGTTGTGACTTGCTAAGAAGGAAAAAAATCCCTAGAGTCTGATCCAAAATGGGGTTTAATATATGGAGATCTTGATTCCAAGGGCATTCAGAATAATAATCATTCCCACCACTGGAACAACATGAGCTCATGCTGAAGCAAAATTGCATTTAAACAAAATGATCTCTGAAAACATTAATCCTAATAGTCCATTTTGTAATGGAAACCTGCAGGGCTATTGCCTGAATTGTGGTTTTGCTGTGAGTTGATGTACAGTGTAGATGTAACAGTCATTTGCCGAGTACAGCAAAGGAGAAGGCAGGTGTGGCTGGCCTTAAACCCTGCATAAACCCTAAACATTACTTCCAAACAAAAGCATCTGACCCTTTGGTTTCTGGTTTTGTTTGGCACAGAAGTGTAACTACAGCGATTTTTCAGTGACATTCACTCATTTTGTCTTCTTTTAATATTGCTGCACTGAGATTGGTGGTATATGGAAACTTGAGTAATTATATCTGTCTGCATGGTGTATTTAGCCTTACAACACAATATTCCTTTCTTTGCTTTACGTCATTTTTTATTGCCTGTGTTCTGAAGCCTTTGAATTTAGCTCAGACTGTAAGGTTGAAAGCTGTTGATTTCTGAAAGGTAAAAATGAACAAACAAACTCCTTCAAAGCTCACTAAATCAACATACTTGTTTCCAAACCAGAACCAACAAAAAGGTTGTTGAAGAGACCTGTTTGAATCTGCTTCATATCCTTGCTTTGTGCTGTGTGCCAATCCTGCTTTCCCCCTTTTAATTTCTTTTCTAATAGTATGTCTTTGTTTCTTCTTTCCCACCTACTATTGCATTTTTTATCTGCCTTCTGTATTTGTCTCCTGTACTTCCTTCAAGTTTTTCTCCCAAGGCAACTTCCATCCTGAAGATAGCATTTTTTGAGAAAATATCTTCCAGTGAATTATCATCAGACTGGGGGTTCTTAGATGCCCTGTAATGGTGGAAATCAGACATCCTACACATTGAGGCAGGATTGACCAGAAACTGTATTCTTTTTCTACTAGCATTTGACTTTTGTACTACCCCACTCAGGCTGGCAGGAATAATTCCAGTGAAAAGCATGGCATGAAGTGTTGCTGGATCTCAGGCTGGTTTAGGGAGCTAATACTGTAGATCCACTCCAGCTCCAGGTTGGTTGTTTTGGACTTTCACAGAGAGCATAACACCATTTTTGAGTCCATCTCCATGGTGCTTCAATGAGCAGGGTGCCCAAATCTGAGGTTGTGTAATCTGCAGTTGTCCTTGTTGGTGTCTGCACAGCCAGTTTTCATTTTGCATCTGCAGTACTGGTTTTGTGTGGACATCTCAGGCACCTTTAGCACTTTAGCACTGGTCTAATTATGCTCTTACTGGGGGCAGAGGTAGAACTGCTGTTGACTGCACTGGAAAGCAGTCTGACAAATGCAAGTGGTTTTGAAAAGCCCAGTGAAATGTTCTGCAGTTGTCCTGCTCTTCTGGAGGATGTTAAGAGCACTCCCTGATGGTCCTTTCAGACCTCTCCTGCAGTGATGGCTGCTGTTCTGCCAAAGCCAAGGTGGAGAGAGCATTGCACAGGAGCTGTACTACATGACCTACCCCTGCTCAGGCACAGATTCTACCTAATGCGACACATTTCAGATCTACCTTTAAAAGTGCTTATAAATGTAGTTTGGGGGTATGTGTGTCCAAGGTTAAGTTAGAACCACACGTCAGTTGAGTGGTGTTCTGCAGCAAAGACAAACAGGCGTGAGAAGCACATGGGAAGTTGAATAAAAGTACAGTGCCTGAATCTGATCTTGAGATAAACTTGTGAAGTGGCTTCTCTCCATGTTTCTTAACAATGAGAATCTGTTACTAGCCCAAAGTGGGAAAATGCATTATGTTTGTATGTAATAAAATGAGTATGTCTTTGAAAAATCTATTTTTAGGCCTTGTCGATGGCAGCCGTTCAGCCCACTGCCTCACTGCTACCTGCCAATTTTCTCTTTATGCTTCTATTAACTGGAGCTTTGGGATTCACAGTTTATTCTAGTTCATTCTTACTGATAGTAAGCCAAAGTCTCTTGTGTACTCAGTACTTGTGAGATACATTGAAGCACTGGAGTCAAACTTCTTATGAAGAGGGATTTTTTTTTTTTAAATTTCTCTATACTTCTAGATGATTTTTGCAGTGATACATTGGGACTATCAGGATCAAGACTGGTGTCAGAACAGAATGTGTCAGTAAAAATAAAGTTCTGTAATCTGCATGTTTTAAAGAATTTTGACCCTATGTTTTAAAGAACATAGACCCATACGTCTATGTATGATTTCTTGGTCTCAGGAATATTCCTTTAGTCTTTTAGTTAGGGGCTAAATAAAGGTTGCTGTAACTTTTACTGAGGAAAACTTTGTATTTTTGAGATGTGATTCCATTGAAGGCATTAGAGACACTGATGGGAAGTCTGCAAGCAAGTTCAGCACACTCAGGGCAGGCAGAACAAGCTCATGTGGGCCAGGAAAAACTTTACATGTGAAATACCATTTTCCTTTATGTGTCTTAGTAGCAAGTGCTGGTGCCTGCTCTGTGTGTGTGGCGGGGTAAAGATCAGTGCATATTTGTGGTATCTAGTTGATCTGTTTCAACAAACTTGGTTTCATTTCCTCCACACAGATAGCAAGTCCAAGGAGGATGTATTTAGCAAGAGGCACCTTACTTAAGTTAAAAGCTATAAAAAGAGCTAACTCTTTGAATTAGGTAGACAAAAAATCCTTTATTGTCCCAATGTGGGTGAAGCATGACAGAAATGAAGGCTCTGTACGAATGACTTAATAACAAGATCCAGTGCCTTGCATTGTTCTCAAAGCTGTTTAAGGGTGTTGAAGGAGAAAATGTAGTCTCAGGTCATATCATGATATTAATAGGTGCAATAGCACTAGTGTCCAAGGGAATTGCTCTGTTTGTGCCAGGACTGAATTGAAATCTTCATGGCTGGGGCTTTTTTCAGATAAATGCAGTAACAGAAGACTGTCAGAAAATTAACAGAAAAATGGTTAGTGGTTATCAAGACTACAAGCACTTCTATCCTGATTGTATTACCCCTTGGGCAGCCAGGAAAGCTATAAAAGAAAACAAATTGTCTTCTGTAGCAAACTGACTGCTTTAATTTCTGCTTTCATTTAGAGATAGATATTTGAAAAATATTAAATGTTTCTAAGCTGTAGAAAAACACCACTTCAGTTAACCCCAAAGGAAGAGGAAGAACAATAGGTGAAAATGCAGTGGACTCAGAGAAATTAAATTGATGTCCTGGAAAAATAAACACAGATCAGGGAATCCTTTCATTGATGGGTGCCCAGAAGTCACAGATGCATAAAATGGTTAATACTCCTTTACCCCTTCCCCCCTTTTCAACCTGAATTTTAAGAGTTCTCTGTATGAGATTATTTTTCTTCTTTCTCTGTACTGAGGGTTTTTGTAGAACAGCAGTAAAAATACAGAAAGGAAATGGAGAGTCTGCTGAGGACAAGTGACCTAATTTATGGCTTTATGTCCCAAATCTTACCAGAATGGCCAAGGATAACATCAGCTAGTTTGCTGACAGTTACTAATTATGAGAAAGCTTGGCAGGGAGACCTGAACCTTTTTATTAGACTAAGTAATATAGCTGTGGAGAAAAGGAAAATACCTGGAGTAAATAAGATCTTCTACAAGTTCATTAAAAATATATTATTTGGATTGTTGGAAGATGCATGTCTTTCTGACCAGACCATGTTGGTTACCATGCAAACCTTCCAAACTGCCGTTAATGTATGCACAGCAGCTTTGGATAATTTATTTGTTCATGTTCGAGGAGGTAGGGCCTTGAATGGACATGATTTCCAGAAGGTACCTGATAATTTTGGGGAACATATGGCAAACTTTGAGACAATTTGGAGTGGGTTTGCCAGAGTCACTGGAATTACATCAGTTGTATGCCAGTTGAGGAGCTGGCCAATACACAGATATAGGGGAGGAATAAGGAAAAGGTGCAAATGTCAGTGAAGTTGCTCTGAAAATGAGTAGTTACATAATATAAAGAAACAATTATCTGAGGGGAGGGGGAGAAGAGAAGGCTATGTGACCTTTTCAACGCAAAAGAAAACTCTGAATCAATGCTGAAAAAACAAATGGCAAGGTCATTAGATTGACAATGAATAATAGAGCAGCTAAGAAAGGCAATTGTGTGCTTCCATTCTTAAGAAAGCCATTTCTTCTGGCAACCAACCATCCCAACCAGAGACTGGAGTCTTATTAGAGTAGGAAATGAGTTGTTCTGCTGACTTCACACATGTAGTGAATTGGCTGCAGAACTTCTACAACAAAGTTCTTTTAAAAGAAGTAGCAAATTACAGATGAGATTTGTTAATATGCCTCACAGCACTCAGCTGTGCTAATACAGACCAGAATGCACACAACATATGGAGCCTAGGTATGGATTGAGACGTGTTAAATTTGACTCTCAAATTAGATTGATTATGTTAGTGTTAGACAAATATTATCTGAAAGGACACAAACACAGCAGTTGTCAAAACAGAGCACCAAGCAGAAAGATGGATGTGGCATGCCCAGGCTTAGCTGGTTCCTGTACTGAACCTTATCAGGAACTGAAGCTGCACTGGTTTCTCACTTGTGTGAAGTGATTGCTCTGTGTGATGGCAGCCAAGTCCCAAAGATCTGATTGCAAAGATTAGGAAAAGGTTCAGTGTTACTAAACCACTGTCATTCTTCCTCTGTTCTCCACAAGCACGAAGGAAGTATATTTTGAGATATAATAAGAAGAGACAATTAAAACTTCTGTTTTCCCATGGAGGGAGAGTACAGGATATGCCATAACACTTGGTGTATCAGGTTCATGTGAGGCGATCCATCCAGAAAGGCAGAACGCCTGCTGAGACAACTAACAAAAGACCATTCACCAACAAAGCACCAGCAATTAATCCTGGAGCTATACAGGGTTGTAGGCTAGTTAGAGGCCTGGTGTAAATGAGCACAGTCTAATGATGCCCTAATTTACACACAGCTCCTATGGCATTTAAAGCTATTTACAGTAAAAGCATTAGTTTTTATAATTTGTCCTGTCAGAGGAGAGATTCTCTTCTGTATTGCAGTGTTTAAGTGCTGGTTTCAGCATGTGCTGGTTTCAGCATTTGCTGGGAGAAGAACAGTCAGGTCAGCTTTTCTGGCTGGAAACTGTTGTTCTATTGAAAGTAATTGCAGTTTTCATGATAAAATGTTGTATGTGTTATATTAAATGTATTCCTATACTCTTGTATTGAGCAATGGTGTAATTAAGGGATATACTAGGATTCCCACTGTAGAAACCAACCACCTATTCTGAAGACTTTAATATAGCTGTAAAAGCTGATTATATGTTGGAGTGTGAGTGTAAAGATCTTGGAGAAAGAGCTCTTTATCGCACATAAAAGACATCTCTGTATAATGGCTTATAAACATCTTCCCTCAAAACCTGACAATATTGAAGGGAGATGATGAGGAGCTACTCAAAAAATCCATTTAGCTGATAAGCTGAATGCTCCTAATAAGCCAATTTCAGGCGTCACAGTGAAATAAGTGAAAACACAGTCTGAAGCAAGTATCTCAGCCATAAGAAATCCTGCCCTTTCAGGACAGCTTCCATAGAGTGTGTTCTTTGGAACTCATATAATGTTGACAATGTCAGCCCCCACAATTGGCACCTGCTGCCAGTCTCTCAGTGCCAGGTACTGTAGGAGTAGGTGCTGTGTGGCAGAGACTCTGGGGCAGCTGATCCCATCAGTCACCTAGAGGTTGTTCTTAAAAATGGCCCAACTTGATCTAACTTCTGGACAGGAGCAGCACCCACTGCCTGTGGGACAAGCACATGGCCCAATGGGCCATGATGCTGAGGGTGTCTGTGCCTGAGGTTATTTTGGACTGGAGGTTGCTCTTTGCCTATCACACAGCAACCTCATTCCTTTTCAGTGTATTCTTTAGAGATTTTTGGCAGTAGTTTATTCAGTAACTAAAATTTTCTGCTTACCAATTCAGTTTCAGAATAGGAATAGAAAACCAAACAGAGGGTACAGATGGGAACAGCAGCTGAACAGGGCAGGGTGAGCCTCAAGTGAGTGACAGTTCCTAAGCAAAATGCTCTACATTTCTTAAACTCTTGGATTTTTGCTATTCTGGCACAGCCTGTCTAGAAATAGCACTGCCTGGGATCAGCTCTCCTTGCAGCAGTGGGTTATGGGCAGAGAGCAGCCCTTGTGCAGTGAGAGGCAGCGTGAGCACTCTGCACATGAAGCTGTGCAGCCCATCCAACTGGGCTGAGTGCAGGGACCTTGCCTGGGAGCCCAGGCAGCCCTGGCTCCTGCAGCATCAGAGCCCAAATGGGCCATAACCAGGCTTTGTCTTCAAAATAAGGGGCTCTGGCCATAAGGCTGAGCTCTGTGCTCACCTGAGCTTGAAACTGCCTATTACTCTCCAGTCTACATCATCCTCTTCTTGCTTGTGCCTCTTTAAGGGCAGAACCTTCAGGCCTTAATTTGCATATATGGTTGACATAATTATACATGTACATTAAAACATGCTCTTTTAACTTCATCGCTTTTTTGACTACCCCATGAAAGAGATTTAAGGGTACCTCTGGTCAGTGAAGGTGACTTAAAACTAAGTGAGTACACTTTGTCTGTTTCACTAGGTCCGGACCAGCAGAAATATCTTAAACCATTCAAGGTTTGTTCTCAGCTCATGTCTGATTGCTCCCTTAGGGCCATTATATTGTTACATACATATATATGTATATATTCATACCCATATCTATATATAAACTCATTTTTAATCTAAGTTCACTTAGATAAAATAAAGGATTTCAAATATTTGGAAAACAAAGGAAAGGACAAGTTTCTTTCTTGCGTGGAGAACTGAGTCTTCCTTGAAGACTGAGCACTTTGATAATTTTCTGCAGCAGTTATCTTCAACACCAGATTTTGGCAGAACATGATTGAATTAGGGCCTGAGGGTAAAAATTCCATTTCAGGAGAGTGTTGGAAGGAGGAGTCTGCCAGCACAGAGACAGTATCTGCAGTGTAAAACTTTGGGAACAGAAGGGGTAAGGTCAGAAGAAGGGGCCACGGTGGGAGACTCGACTGGTGAGGGAGCAGCAGACAGAAAGCCTTGGCCAAAGTCCCTTTGAAGTCCGTGGCAGAGCCAGTTGAGGCTGAGGCACCTCAGCAGAGGTGAGAGAGGCTGTGGGCAGAGCTGTGAACTTCCCTGGTGGGAAAGCACACCCTGTACAGGCTGAGGGTAAGGTGGATTTTTCTGATCCTAGCCCAGTATTTCAACAAAATCCTTTCCTGTCTCTGTGTATATATATTTTTTTTTTACATATGTCTTTATTTTACCCTAGCTATGGGATGAGGACATTGGCAGTAAGTGCAAATGAGCATTTTCTTCTATGTGGTTGAAGACCACGCAATCAAAAACATGACCAGGGACATTGGTGTTAAGCACAAGCTTAACTTAATCCACCCCTGAACTTCAGCTACTTGCATTGTGCCTTTTTTGTTTGTTTTAATCACTGTGTCACTCACATTTGTTGTTTGAAGCTGGCAGCATTTTATTTAATGAAGAGCATTCGCTTAATTCATTCTCAGTTTCTAGAGCCCGTGTCTGTGATGGGGTAAGATCTGATTACAATTCATCATTGATTGTGAGTGGCCCAGCTCCTCATACCCAGTGCAGCAAAGTCCACCTTTGTGGAAAGCCTGGAGCAAACTCCAGGAAAGGTAAACATCTGTTTGGATGGAATTGCCTGTAAATGCCAGAGGCAATGGCACCCTGCAGAACAGAGACGTGCTCCAGGACAAATCCTGTGCACAGACATTGAAAAGGGAAGGGGAGAGAACAACTGGTAATAACTGGAGGAATTTTTGAAAAAGAATAATTTTTTTTAAAGTCAATTAAATATGAAACTTTCTGTGTTGCTAGAGTGTAAGAAAATAAGGTGCTGCTTTACCCTGGTGTCTCATCAAACCAGGATAAGCATGTTGCTTTGAGGATATGCATTGTGGGGAACTGTGGATTCTGTCCAGTTCTTCAGGCCCTGTGTGACTGCCGACTCCAGGAAGCTGGACTGCAGGAGCTGGGTGTCTGCTGAGCAAACTGCGCAGCAGAATGAACAAGTATTAACCTTTTTCTCAGGGGTCAGAGCGCAATCAAAATGCCCTTCCACAGAAAGTAACAGAATGAGATTAATTTTACATGCTACAGCTATGATTGTCCAAGTGTTATGGGTAAGGCAGTATAAATTCAGGCAGACAGGGTTTCATTAATTGAGGGAATTTCCAGGCTAATTTCCAGGTGTTCAGGGACCTGACCTATTTCAATTTGAATAATAGCTGATGACAGAGTTCGATATGCACCAGCCTTCTATTTAAACAGAGGGGAGAGAATTGTTTTGGGTTGGGGGTTCTTAATTAGTATTCCACAAATATGGCATTATTTTGCTAAATCCAGCTATCACTTATTTCCTTGTCAGATTTAAACTTAAAAGAAAATCAGTGCATTTAACTTTGCTCCATGTAAAAGATTAAAAAAAAAAGCCAAAAAGCAAAACTAAAACACAATCTTGTGCTATATCTGGTTATTGATTTAAGTTTTATTCTGAATTAAAGGGACAAAAGAAACCAGAAAAACTCTCAGATACTCCTTAAACTCTTCCTTTGATAATTAGACTCTAATTTCAAGTTTCATTTAGTTAACAGACGACTACGTTGGCCATTAACTTTATCTAAAGTGGATGCTAATTAATGCTAAATTACACTTCCTAAGGTGCTACATGTTATACCCACCAGACTACCACCAGTCACTCACCATTCACTGTGTCAGTAAGAGGGAAACAATAAAAGAAAGAATGACCAGAAACCAGGGAAGACAATTCTATTATCAGCTCTGTTCTTCCTATTATTTACTGTAACTTGAAGTTACTTGCTGAGTTTTAAAATTTCAGCTATAATTTTTAACTGTAGGGTTTTTAGTCTATTAAGAAAGAACTAGTCTCTAAACCTCTGAGGAATCAGTTAATATTTAATTCCCTTGTCCTCTGACGTCAAAATTTCACTAGTAGGTAACAAAGAAATGTGTTTAGCTCACAAAGGCCTTGAAGCACAGCACAATATAGAATACACACCTTTAATATAGGGTTAATTCAGCTGTTTTCCATGTCACTTTTAAGTTAATACAAAACACTATACTTGCCTAAGGTAACAGTGGCACTGAGCAGCTGCCTCCTGGTAACTGTTGTTTGTATTTCATTATGGTCCTGAGTGCCTGACAAAGATACTTCTGGTGCTGCACACTGTGCAAATACTTAGAAGAGGAAAGACCCCATCTCTGGGATGTTTGCAGTCTCCTAGATGTAATCAAAAGGCAATCCACTGACTTTGTAGATTGCTGTAATAAGCTTTAAGTAGAGGGAGGTGCTTTAAATGTGCAGTCTCTCACTTAAAACCAGGTTTAACCTTTACTGTGGTACTGCCTGGCAGAGCCAGATATCCATTAAATCACTCAGATTCTCTGCTGATTGGTTTCCATCCATTTCCATTTCTCTGCTCTGACTTCTCCTGGCTGTAGGGGGAATACAGTATTTTTTCACCACCTGGCCCAAAATCTTGGCAGAAACACTCATGACAGTTTGGGATTCAGCATACAGCACCTCTAGAAGTAAACTTGTGCTAACAGCAATCTGACTCCTAACAATCAGAGCAGAAGTAAAATAAGGCAGCCCCAAATGTCACCATCAGATTAATGACAGATATGAACTAGAAAGCCAATGCAAAATAGTTCCTGAGAATAACTTCCTGTTCTCTGTCCCATCATTGCAGAAACAGTTAAGCACAGACATCTGTGCAGGGCATTTCTCCATCTCTGGGCAAAGTGTGAGAACCCATGCCCAGTTCTCACAGAACCTGGGACTGGGGAATGCAGGTTCACACGGTACACACAGTACCTGGGACTGGGGAATGCAGGTTCTGTGATGCTAAGTAGCTCCCACAGTTCTTCCCAGGATACATTATTTCAGCATTTGTGAAATATTAAGTTTATAAAGAATAGTGACTTCTTGTTCAAGAAATAGCATTAAGCTCTCCTGTGTAATTTTATTGGTGTTCATTCTCATAAAGGCTAATAATCTTGTTTAGCTCCTTGTCTTTGCTGTGAAGTACATTTGCAGCTTCTTTAATCTTTTCAGGATAAGCAAGCCAGCCAGAGGCTAAATAATTACTGACAGCTGCTAGGTACTGTCTGCCCTATTAGATGTGTTAATCAAATTTTGTAACTGTATAGGAACATCAGTAATATAACATGCAGAGCAAAGTAGCTTTGTCTTTTTTTCACCAGATTCATCCAGAATGGTGTATTCCGCACATTTTTTTCTACACAATTTCTCAGAATCACAGTGTGAGCTGGAAGGGACCTTAAAGATCATCTACTTCCAATGCCTCTGCCATGGGCAGGGACACCTTCTACCAGACCAGGTTACTCAGAGCCCCATCCATGCTTGCTCCCACCACTGCTCTTGGGCTTCTGGTGTTCTCTGGGTCCTCCTGTCATCCCCAAACTCACCTGTGATTCCTGCAGCGTGGGAGAGGGACCCAGAGTGGCTCCATCTGCAAAAGAAGTGAGAATAACATATCCCTTTATTCATGCAGCATCTCTCAGTACAGTAAGTGTAAAATTAGATTTTGGATGTAGGACACAGCGGAGATTAATATTATGGGTTCTGGCCAGAAAAATGTACTCTAGGCAGATGTGGTCTAATGGGTTTAGTAGAAGCATGCTGTGCATGTGTAGGTATATCACCAGGCCAAGTCCCTTGTGCTGTAACTGCTCCTTTCAAAAGCTAATGAGACAAAAATGTTAATTTCATGACCCATCTCCAGGAGTTCTCACAGAGCTCCCTCTCCCTTGGGATTTGGGAGTGAATTGAGATTTAAGGTCAGGCTGCTGTGGAAGCCTTATATGTTGGACTGGAGTAGAGAAGAACAAAGCCAGTGCTTGCAGTGGGTGGCTACTATTTATATGCAGTGACTAAAATAGGTCCTCTCTGCATTCCCAGTGTCCCCACGCAGGTAGAGCACAAAGGGCCTGGCCCCTGAGCTGTCCCCAGGGTCAGATTCTGTGCACAGAGGGAGCTGGAGCCCCCCAGCCCTGTCCCTGTCCCTCTGGGGCTGGCACTAGGGGCTTGGGGCCACAGCTTCAAACCATTCCTGACACACTAATGGGCCTCCAGTGGGCCAGCAAAACTGATCTGCTGCTGTGTCTCTGCCTGGTCTCTCACTACCATCACATTCAGCCAGATTTTCTCAGACCCACTGGCCTTCCTTGAAGTCCTCCCCTTCCCCCCCAGTCATGTATCTGTTGCTTTAGCCTTAGGCAATAAATACCAGGCTTATATCTATCAAATAATCCTAGCAAAACTGAGATTCCTCTGAGTAATGAGTCTAAATTAGTAATATTTCCATAACAGAGATCACAAAAAGGAGTAAAACCAAAAAATCTGTTTATTCCTATTTCATCTCAAGGAGCATTGAACATGAAATCAGATTTCAGGGACAAAACCTGGTCACTGCCACTTGTTCTGCTGTCACTTGTCAATTTTTAGCTGTTCCTTCAGCATCTCTGTGCCTTGCTGTGTCAGTTTCGCTGTGCTCCTTGTCAGCTTCACAATAAGGAGCAATGGGAAAAATTGGGCACACGGGAATCAGAGGTGGAATAAATTGATAAGGAGTGGTTAGAGAAGCATGAAGGCCTTGGAGCTCAAGAATACTGAAAATCCAGCAAGGAATTAAAGATGTATTTTAGGCATGCAGTTAAGAACTGCACAAACTCTAAGACATCAGGAATGGTTCTGAATTAGAACAAAAGATGAAGAATCCATAAACATTGCCAAAGAAAGGTAAAATATAAGAGATGGTGCTAAGCTCCAGCAAAAGGAATCCAGAAGAGGCAGGAATTGTGGTAATCAAACTGAAAAACAGATTGCAAGTTTTTGGTCTTCTGCTCTGGTTAGTACTAAAGCAGGAGCTGTGGGACGCTAGGAGGTTTTGCAGGATTGTGGCTAGCACAGGTCTTTCCCATGAGAACATTTTGCTACATTTCATAAACAAAGATAAAGTTTGGATGTTTTGCAAACAGCGTCTCTGGATTAGGTCAGTTTGGGCTTGGCCAATTGGGCCTAGGGGGAGGTCTCGGGCTGACCAATCTGGGTGACCTCTGAAAACTCTACATATATGGAAATCAAAATAATAAAGACACCTTTTCTCTCTCCTTGTCTGAGAACCTGGGTCATTTCTCAGCTAGTGGCTCAACAGCGACAGCAGGATAACTGCTGTGTGTGTCTGTGATTCCAGAGACACAGACAAAATTTTGGGAAGCCAGTGAGTTTTGAGTACACAGTTTAAGCACATACTAAGCTCATACTCGCTAGAATGTTCTGCAGGCTCAGTAGGCAATCTCTGCTGTACCCTTGTCTTCTGTGGATCAGCCACTGTCATGGCATCACTCTCGGGAAAAGGAAAGGTTTGGTGTGCACACTAAAAGGGGAAAAAAAGGTTAAAATACCTCTGACTACTCAAAAATAAATAGCCATGGGTTTCGGAACAAAAGAGCTCATGCACTTGACAAGACAGTCATGGTTATTCAATGTGTTCCCTCTGTGAAGAGGAACATTTGGGGGCAGAAGGAATTCTCTAACCCACCATCCTACACAGCTCTGGCCACTGCACTAGAAGATTCTGGCACTGATCTCCCAGCATCTGCTGGAACCAATGTATTTTTAGTTGCATGTCTGCTGGGGATTCTAAAACTTCAAGAAATGGAAATTTTAACACATCCCTGAATGGGCTGCTCTCATATCTACTTCCCTGATGGTTAAGAAAAGAAGAATCTCATCTTATCTAAATCGCTGCCATTCAGAGATTTTTGTTACGCCTGTATCTCTTAGGTAATGAAGATCCCTCTTTGCTTTGAGGAATTTCCTCTCCACACACACACACTTAGCACTAAACTCACTCTTTAAGAGCCTTGGGGATATATAATGGTTGCCCCATGCTTCTCACTGTAGGATTCTTCTCTTATCAATTTCTTGTAATTTTGCCAAAGTGGAACCATTAGGTTCATTTCCCAGTCAGGGTTATTTTCCTTCCAAGGTACGGAAATGCTTGCAGTGGCTTTTTGTTTTGATTTGGGTTTGGTTTTTTGGTCCTTGTAAGTTTCAGCCAAAATGATCCAGTATGTGCAAGAATAAGGAGAGGGAAGAACAACTTTTGGGTTGTTTATTTGTTTTCAGTGGTTTGGGAAAAAAAAAAAAGGCAGCCTCGATGAGCATTTGGAAAAGGGCATCTTTGTTGTGGAAATAAATTCTATGATGTTTTGAAGTGCTCTGATACCATCTTGCCACTTAAAAAAACCCAATAAAAATTAAGTGTTCTGTCTTCATAGCTGGGCTTGGGTGAAAGTACAGCAAACAAGGCAGTGTTTGGGACCTTGCTTGGAAGAACAATGTTAAAACAGAATGTTGAATAATGCTCCAAAGATTATGCCCTGTTTGCCCTGTCCCTTTTATGCCCCAGCTGAAGGAGGTGATGAATACCCCCAGCCATACACAGCTGAAGGCTATGGCAGAATGCATTGCAGAACTTACAGGTGTAACCATTCTGGCATTCTCAGAGTGTCTCCATTTGGCACTTTAAATGGGGTTGTTTTCATGTTATGGTTTGCATGCAATGAGCCACAGGTTGCCTTTATTTAGTCTGTCAGTGTCAGGCAGGCTTTCAGCCAGAGCTGTAGCCCTTCTGCAATCCCCTTCAGTCCTGCCAGTGTCCTTTCTCTGAAGGAGGGTACAGAGTTCCAGTAATGCTCGCACAAATAGTCACTCTGTAATTGCCATCATTGCCGTGGTATGTTTTATTGGCAAACATCAAGTGTGTCTGAGGCCTGCTCTCGATGCCAAGGGTTTTTTAAGATGTGCTGAGCACCTCTCTGTCTCGCTGAGTTCAGCTGGCGTTGACAGCTCCAAATACCTTGCAAGAGTAAGCACTTGGCATATAGGGCAAGTGAGACAATCAGCATTTTATGCATGTCAGGATGTGATCATGCTTGTTTTAATCCACTCTCCAGTAAGCCTCCTTACAGAAAAACAGCTCTTGCACTTAATAAAGCCTGTGCCATCAACCAAACAGCAGCAAGTGTAATTACAGACTGTTTATGAGAAGGCTTTTACATGAGAGAGTTATCTTTTGCTTTAGCCATGTTCGTAGCCCATTAAAATTTTAGATGACTCAAATAAGACTTTCTTTCTTGTTCATGTAAAAATATGCCCCATCTTTTCATGCAGGTAATTGCATTATCTAAACACATGGGCTCTTCACACGTTTTGTCAGAGAGGCACTCTCAATGCCAGGTTGATGTCCCACTGTGTCTGTGCATGGAACAGGATTTTTTGACAGTTAGTGCATCACACTGAGCACAGGCTGAGCATTACAGTATTTTGGAAAGTGTGGCCCACCATAAGGAAGGGGGAAAAGGGTTGAAGTCTGTCTGTTAACGGGGCTTTTGTGTTTTCTGCTGACAAAACCTGTATGATGTTGATACAAGAGGAGAAAAGGAATGTCTGAAGTGAAAATGTGAGGAGACAGAACTATTCAATCCCAAGTCATACAATCTGTCCCTAAAACAAGCATGTTGTGCACAAAAGTGCTCTATTGATGTCCTACACGTCATGTCTTTCCGTGTTAGCAACAAACCCCTGCAATCAGTGAAAAATAAATACATCGTTCAGTTTAGTTCTCCTTGGCACCAGAGAATCATTTGTATCGCTCCAGCATGGCAAGGCTGTGCTAGCAACCCTGGCTGTGTGTAGAGAGCGTTTTGTTATTTATCACCTTACAGTGTGTTCTTCTCTGGAGAACTGCTGCTTTTAATGATAGATTTTTGGTGATGTGAATGTAAAATACATCACAGTTTCTGGTATCTTTTTAATTTTATGGATGGCGCAGCTTAAAACCAGGTACATCAAATAAAATAACTACTGCTGAGAGTGAATAAAAGTTGGCAGGTATGGCAGTTTAAAATAGCCCTATTTTCACCCTAAATATAGCCTGGTTTAATTGAAATCTAGTGGTAGCTATGAGACAGCTGCTATATCAAAGACCAGTGACAGCCTGCTGAGGTTAAAAGAATACAGGCTGCCTGTGTCTCTGCTGAGATAAAGTGGCATCACAGAGAGCAGAGCAGCAGTTAGATTGATGAAAAGTTAAGTTTTTAAAGCACTGATTTGTAAAGCCCTTATGCAGTTTTATTTATAGTTAGTTTGTCTCTGTCCTAATAAAATAGGTTTCATTCTGAAACCAGAAATGTGATGCAGATCCTCAGCTGATGGTAACTGATTCAGCTCAGCTCGGAAGGAAGCCACAGATACAGCAAGTCAGTCAGGTGTCCCCCTGAAGTTCTGCCAGCAATAATGACAGAATTTTGACTTTTTTCCATGAGAGAGTTTCTTAGAAATGGGTATTTCAGCTCCATGAGGTCAGCCTAAAAACACCACATGGTTTAGGGGTGAAGGATACATTAAGGCACCATCTGATGCTTCCATCTGATTAAGTAAGTGATCTAACGGTGATTATGTTGGTACCCCACTCTAACAGCACCATGTGCACAAAGAGCAGAGACTTATTTCTAGGAGGGAGCTCTCTCCATTATCACAGGTGAAAAGTGGACATTCTTTATTATCCCACTGCTTTCAATATTCTCTAATTAACAAGCACTTCTTTTAATTTCTGTGCTTTCTGGTTATTATTATTTTTTCAGCCTCATACAGTCTAAACCCCAGTCTCTCAGACTTATCCTCCCTGGTAGCTACTGACATTCTTTTTACTTGCTAGTACTTAATTAATATTTGCCATGTTCTTACTAAGGTAAGTCCATACTTTCTCATTATATGAAATTAAAAGCAGATGAGCTTAGTTCCCGAATAAGAGAAGCTTTAGCAAGATATAGGGTACCCTCACATATGGATTTTCTTTTGATTTTGATTCTCAGGAGAGCCCTTAAGACCGTCTATCAACCCTGTCAATCAAATAAATTGATGAATCATTGAGTCAGAGCTATGGCTACAAGCAGTCCTGCAGAGCAAGTTCTGAGGTGAGTTCCTGACTTTCTTGATTATTGCATGCAGACAAAGCCTCTCATGGCTGTGGATCACTGTAAAGGGAGTAAAAAACAAGGAAAGTGAAAGCTCATCCACCTCAGTGGTTTTGATTGCTCTTAGGAAGATGTGAGTTCAGTTCCCCTTCTGAGCCTCATGCTCCCTGGACTGGCAGGATCAGGAGGAGCATTAGAAAGGCAAAGCAATGCCTAAATAGGAAGAAAAGCATCCTAAAGTGGAATAGCACAGGACAAAACCAGCAGGCAGGGAAAGCAGGGAGATTCAAGGATATGGACAGTGTTACTGGAGGGTTTGCACAGACATGCTAAGAGGTTTCATCAGGATGGATGAATTAAGCGTTCTTGTGAACTTTCCTGGGTAATCTGTAACTTGTGTTCTTTGTTGGCATCATTGTATGTACTTGAGACAAAAAAATATCAATTCGGGAGGGGGACCACACCAACGACATTAGCAATCCTCACAGGGTGATTTGTATCCTTTGCTACCCCCAAGTATTCCTAAGCATCACTTGACACAAACATAGTTCTCTGGACTACCCTGAGAGTGAAGACTGCCCAGCCATCCACAGGAGGCTCCTGGCACACTGCAAGACAGGACAAGCAGGTAGGAGTCTGTCCTCAGCATCCCCTCCAGGCATGCAGGAGCCCTGGAGCTCAGCTGCTTGATCCCAGCAATGATGTGCTGCTCTGGAGGCATCTAAGTGCACAAAGAGCCTCTCTGGGCTGGACCTGAGTCCTTAATGCTGTTCTTTATGCAGCTCTAACTTGAAATGGTTTCAGGTGACCACATTAGTAAATGGAGAGTCTGCAAAGTGCACATGAGAGTGGGTCACAGCACAGGGCTGACTTTGGCAATGGCCACTAGTGGGTCTGTAGCTAAAGGCATACAACAGTGCTTCACACTGACCCTCTGAGCTTCCAGCACTCTGTGCCTCAGGATCTCTCCAGCCAAGAGTCATATCTGAGATTAATGGCTATGTGTCATTCCCACTGATGTTAAGGGGAGTTTGAGCAAAGAGGTTCCAGTCATCCCTACTGAGCTGACAAAGATGATTTTGCAGTTTTTCCCCCCTGCCTTTGGCTATCTCAAATTCTGTTTTTGATATACAAAAGCAATGGTTAAAAGGATGGCATCAAAACTTTCAAATCCATATGAACAGAATGCTTAATCAAACCCCATAAATGGAAAAAAAGAGGACTTTCTCTGGCAGGCTATGCTGCATCTCTTGAAGAGTGAAGAGTACATTCATTATGCTACTTTTTTGAAGGGAAGGATTTTCATCTCCTTTTCAATTGATAGCTTTGAACAGTTCATTTCACAAAACATTAGGAAAGAAAGATTTGGGGAAAATTGTATTTCTCTGCCTTAAAATTGAGTTATGGGCAGGGTGTTTGCCAGCTCATTTTTCTTGTTTGTGCGAAACAGACATCTGTGAGTTGTGGAAAATGGGCAACGGGAGGAGGGAGGAAATTGTCCAAGCCTACATAAGAAGGTTTGAGAGTATACTGGTATAATTTATAAGGATTTACAGACACTGCTGTGCTTCCATACCCAAGAAGGCCATTGTGGACACACTGCACAGTGTTTTTGCCTTGCGACCCATCAAATCAATGGCAGCCATTGATGGGTCAGCTTTTGTCTGCCTTGAGGACATGGGAGCAACAGCAGCTATTAAATGAACAGCTCTAAATTCTGATCCTAGCACTGGTAATTGAACCTGAGCTATCAGGCTGATGCCAATCACACAGATGTTGGAGCCTGCAGCACGTGTGAAGACAGAGTGTCACAGTGCAAGGCTGGGTACAGTTTTCTTACAGGCAAGTACTTCATGAGCTTCTTATGCCATGAGAGACAGGAGGGAGTCTCCTGTTTCCACCAGGCTGGGTTAGGAAGGACAGGCAGTCAGAGATTTAAAAAAGCTCTCTGCTGTGACACTGGGTCAGTCTCCTTTTAGCAGAGAACTCTGGACATGCTGGTATCCAGTACAAGTCCCTCCTTGGCTAAGCAAATCCATGCACTTCCTAATGGTATGGTGAATTCTCACTGCTCAGTAAGCTTTACTGGACTTATACTTGGTTACAGCAGAGCCTATACTTGGTTATCGTTAGTGTTATAAAAAAAGAAAGCACAGAAATTAAGCATTTCATTATGCAAGTTTGGGAGTACAGCAAAGATAATATATAGTGCTTCATTGTAGGAGCTAGTCTTTATTTTCTTAATATCTGAAAACATGAAAGAATAATTTCTTCTCTTATCAATTGCATGTTCCATTAGGAAACCATTTTGTCTTTTTCATTTTGAGCAGCTATAGTTATGAAAGCACTCTGTGCCTAATTGTTTTAATAACAAATTCTCATACTAAAGATATATGGACTATATATATTGCATCAACAAACAATATTTGTAAGCTGCTGCACTGGAAGGAAGAGGCACATTAGGCCTCTTCTGGTTTTGCAAACTCATTTTTATATCCAACATTAACATTTCCAAGCTTCTTTATAAAGGAAAGGATGTTCTGTTTCACTTGGAAACTGAAAGTGTCTCAATCGGACTGTAATTAGTTTTATATTCATCTAATATTGGGTAGAAATTAACAGAGTCCTCTTTTGGGGGAGAAAAAAAAAAAGAATATTTTGTGGGCTGGCAGTCATTGAAAGGACTCAAAGCCAGAAAATCTGGCCCTGATTTTAGTCTCAAACCTGAATCTGTGTTAAAGTCTGTTGAGGATGCAAACACCAGTCACATCAAAACACTGTGGATGCAAGTTTATTATATTGTAAGCTTCTTTTGGTTCATCTTTTCTTTTAACTTTGACAGGGAAAAATAGGGGAGACTGGAAACAGGAAAAGAACAGTGTGGATAGAGCAGAACGCAACAGCCACAAATAATCCAATATTTCATAATTTAATTTCACACTCACTAGGCTGCAGAGTCCCCACTAGACTGTGGGGAGAATAATCTAAGAAGGATATTGGCTTGACAATGGTAATGTCAGAGCTTAAAGAGGTCTGGCAGCTTTCTAAAAGTAAATGTGTGTCCTTCCTTCTTCCTCTATTTCTCTACTCAATATAGATTAAAGTGACCTCTGGAGATAAACTCTACTGAACCCCTCCAAGTAGTTCTGCAGTGTAGTTTTTATTTGTACAGTATGTGAAAGAAGAGTTCAGATTAAATTCCTGGCCTTTCAGAAAAGTTTTCTCTTCCTTAAAAAAACGAAACAAAAAGAGAAAAGGGTATTTTATTTTAAAGCCAAAGCCTCTTTCATGGTCCCATGATCTCATGAGTTCTTTGGCTGGCCTGTGACCTTTCAACCTTGCGCTACATGTTTCTTTTCTAAATTAGCTAGTGTTGAGACATCAATGGACGAATATCAATGTTATTATAAAAGGCATCATTCTCTCCCAAAAATGTCAGTGTGAGTGAGTCATTGCACCTAACTGCTTAGCTTTTATAAGGCAGCAAGGAAGATTTGAAAGTGTGCTCCAGGGTCCCCCAGTCCACCAACTTCTATTTAAAATGCTTTAAAAAGCAATGTCCCTGGCATCTGCTACAATAGCGGCAAGGGAACTAAGCTTTGCTCCTTTAGCCAGAGAAGAAAATTCCTTCCTAGAGTAAAACTATGTATGTGGTGTGAAAATACATAGCTATTACAATTTATTTTGATTACATGTCCAGCTCAAAAGTAGCACTGTAAAACAAACCAACCAACAACTGAAAACCTGGTGAGAAAGAACTGAGGGTCCTGGTGAGTTCTATCATTTCTAACACCCCATGTTTCTGCATCTCCTTGTATTCATGCTCTCTGGTTTCTAGCAGGTTGAGGAAATGAAATCAGATTAAGAGCTCTATTTTTAATCTTAAGAAGATGGGTTTGTGTTGTCTGGCTTCTTGAAAAAGTCTACACTGGATGTTTATGTGGTGCTGACCAAAGAAACAGCAACATTACATGAGGATGTGCAATTATAAGGGTAACTCAATCTTCAGCCAGGATGAACTGCTGTACCTACACTGGCATCACAGTGTCTTCTGAGGGCTTGGTCCTGAAGCACCCTTAAAATGACATAGCAGATGCAGTCACTGTCTTTTTGTTACAAAATGCATAGATCTGAAAATTAAAACCATGCTGGCCCAAATCCAGCTGTAAGTCTGCTCATGTCCAGTTACATCAGAAGTGAAGCTGGCACACATTTAAAATGTGTGTCACCTGGCAATTATCTTACTAACAGTGCAGAGAAAAAGGCACAGGAAGGACACATTTCCAAACTCCAAGTCAGATTTTCTCCCCTGTGTGTGGAAGCTGCCCAACATTTGCTGTTAGCTGTCCTGCCAGCCACCTGGTGACAATCCAGGCTTACCTGCTCCTCTGGCTGACACCCTCTCGGCGCTAGGTGTTTCCTGTAGCACAGACATAGCCTGGAGTGGGAGAGCCTCTGCTCCCCTCTGGAGGTGTTGGGTGCTTTTAAGTACAGCGCTGGCAGGGTTTCCTCACAGTCAGCTTCCCTAGAAAAACAGGTTATGTTGTACCTGACTGAATGTGAGGGGGAAAAATAAACACTTGAGCAGAACGCAAGATAATTGTATTAATTCATCTAAGTGCTTTAGTCTGTAGTGTTTAATGTGGCAACAGCTGAGGATAAAGTGCCAGCTGAGAAGTTCCATTAGGGATGCCAGATGCCCGTGTTGCGACTCCACACATCTCTTTCTTCGTGGCTGTAACTTTTTCTTCTCAAAGAAGTCTGGGATGCTTGTCCCAGATCCATGTGCCTTGGACCAGTGCTCAGGAACATGCTGTTGAGCTGGCATTCCTAGGAACAGAGTGTGTTCCTGCTTGTGTTTTTCTTAGGCCAGTGCCACAGACAGATGATAGGGAGAATGTGGGGAGATTTTTACCTGAAAAAGCTCTTTCAAAACCAGTTAGGTTCAGGATATAACCTCTTGAATTATAAGAGGAAGTCATCTGATTGCCACTTTTGCAGGAAGTGGGAGGAATCTTCTACATCTTGCCACAGGGGCATGCTGAAAGGACACATTTCTAATCTAGTTTTGGGGGCAATTTTGAGCCATTTCATACAACCAATGTAAGCTCTGCTCATCAAACATAAACCAGATTCAAGTGTCATGTCCATATTCTTTGTTCATTGCTGCATATGTTTTGGAGAGTGGGAAAAGCTTTATTGAAAGTGTCCAGAAAGGATGAAATTTACTTCATGGGGCAGACCCAATTAGCAGCAGTTTCTCTAACAAGTTTATGGCATTTATTTATTTTTTGGCCTTTAAGACCTCTTTCTACTGGGAAATCTCTGACTCATATATAATAGAAGTCCAGAACAGTCCAGCAGGGTGGAGTCACTGGTAAGAGGTCATTAAGCAATACATTCCTTCAAGTTTCTGCTGTAAAATTGGGTGGTTCAATTCAAAATACAGCACAGTGTGGTGATTACCTGCATTAGCCAGATTCTCTGTCTGAAATTACTTAGTTGTTCCTAATATTTCTCTGCAGAGTACTAGCCACACTGGGGAAATGAAAATTCCATTTAAAGGGAATTGGTCTCTTCCACCAAAGGGTCAAACAGCAGCTCAGCCCAGCCTTGGTGTACATTGCTGCACTTGTCCTCTGTGCAGCCCCTCTTCCTCTATTCCTCAGCAGCCAGAATTGTGACTGTCCTCACACTGGGGCCTCAGTCGAGCTCCCTCAAGACCTGGGAAGAGTCTTCAACTCTGTACATCTACTGAACACTAGCCTTGATTAAGTAATCTGGGCACACAAATCCCAAAAGGTCTTAGTATTTGGGGAAGGCAAATGGTGACTTATGAAGTCAACTGAGATCAAGCTGGATTTGTCAGTTGTACATAGATGCCCCAGCAATTCAAAGGGATTGATCTGATATTTTTGGTGATCAAAACAACCAGACACGTGCTGTTTGAGCATGTCAGAAAAGCTTCCTGAGGAAATGTGAGCAGAGGGGAGGAGAAGATGCCAGATTTCCAATGAAGGAAGAGCCAGTGAAGAAGTAAGTAGTTGTAGATAGCAAGGTGTAATCTAGTAAATCCTCTGAATAACTTAATTAGATTTGATTCAGCAAAACACATGTCCAGCTTCTGCTGAACACCAGCCAGTGTTGGGGGGCAGGGAGCAGGAGGGGCTTTCATAAATCCTGTAGGATAAAGCTATTGCAGAAATTAAAGGAATTGGGCAGAAAAGGTACTGAGGTACTCCTGTTTTGACAAAGATTTTTAATCTAAAGGTGTTAGATTTGCTGATCTTTCCAGAGAATCAAAAGTATCATAAAACTGGGTAAGGGAAGGAGGCAAAGGGTTTCAGTACAAGATGTTGGTAAGAGTGAGGAAGCTGTAGCCCAGTTAGGCTTTGCCCATCTCTTTTCTTTCCCCACTCCTCATTCTGTGTGAACTTTGTACTTGACGCATAGGGAAAAAAGTAGAAACACCACTGAATTCAAGTGAGAATGCACTATGCTTTTATGTGGCATCAAAGATACAAGGCAATTTGATAGTTATCTGTTTTTTTCCTGTTTTGGTTTTGCTGTCAAGACTCCAGGTTGCTGTAACTCAGCATAGGTCCATTTTGGAACCAGCTGGATGTCTGGTGGGCGTAATTGCGCTGCTGCCTGCACAATTCTTGACTTGCATCAAGGTGAAAAAGAGAGGCATGTCCACTGAATTGTAAAAGTTTTGGGAAGTGCTAGAGGAATAAAGACATCTCTGCAAAAATTGAGGTTGTAGAAAGCCTCTGTTCACTTCTTGTTTTTAAAGGGTAACTTCCCCCACTTAGGCCAGATGATTTGGCTCTTCTTCATCCTTCTTGCTTCATAATGCTTGGATCAGCTTTTCAGTGGGCAGTGCTTTTGTCAGGACTGTCAAGAGGTGATCTCCAGAGCAGGATGGATTTTCTGTCTTCCTGTAGCTATCTTGCTGGCTGGCTGGCTGTGCGTTTTGCCTCTTCTGCATTTTGTCCACTCATCTTTGTGTTTCACTCTGCTTTTTCTTATCTTCCCCAGTTCTAGCTCTTTCTGCCTCTTTTTGGACAATCTTTTGTTCACTTTTTGCCAAGTTCCATCCTTTTAGCTGAGGATGTTCAGAAACTGGATCTGGTCCTCAGATATACACAATCCAATTTATAATGGATGCCAAAGATACGTTTTCATCATGACAGTTTGAAAATGTTTATTTCAATTTGCTTAAAATGTACCTAGGTCGAGTCCTGCATGTGCATGCAGACTTAACAGCAAAATGAGATGTACCTCATCATTTAAGATCTGTTTGCTCAGGACAGGATCCTGTGTAGCCTTGCAGATATCTTCTCTCTGGAAGAGCTTGTATCAGCTTGGGTTTATTTTAGATTTGTCTACTTATAAGCTTCTTGTTATGATAGCATATGAGCATCTCAAAAGGCAGGTGGTTAGATAAGAAACACTCTTACCCCTATTTAGGAGATAAATGACCTGCTGATGGTCACTCCATCACGGAGGTTTGCAGCAGAGCTCGTAGTTCAGCTGTAGCTTCGGAGAAGTGCCTGGGAGCTGGCAGTGTGATCTGTGCTGGGGCTGGCAGCCTGGTGTCTCACCGGGGAGCAGCAGAGTGCATGTGAATAAGCCGAGTGCGTGCTGCGGTCTCCCAGGATTTTATCAGGAATGACATGACTTCAGTCCCTGCTGCAGGCACTGTCACCCAGCTTGGGGAAGTGAGATGTATATGACGAAGGGAAATACTTCGGCCTGTGAAACGATCTATAGCTCAGGGAAGGGTTCCAAGGCCAGAACGCAAGGGTTTCAGTCCCAGTTCTTTCTCTGCCAGCAGCTGGTGTTTCAGTGCACTTCAGCAGCTGTGTGAGTGCAGAGAGCTTTGTGCTGCAACCTTGGGGTGCAGCCATAGCTCACAGGGAGCTTTCCCAAAGTCACTACAAGCAGAGCTGAGAGCAAGCATTTGATTTACAATGGTGACAAGTATCCAATCCCAGGATTTGAGAAGGAAAAAAGGAAATTAGGTACTACTTTGGTCCCCTGTATCACCCACCCCAAGTCATTCTGTAGCAGCTAGACCAGATAAAAGGTTTATGACTCTGCCTTTCTTCTCTATCAAGTACTTTGTCTCTATGGAGTTTGCATTCCTGGAGTTTATTTCCCTCAACAGACCTGTGTGTCTGCAAGTATTTGATTTTCCCTCTATGATTTTCCAGGCGGAGGAGCCATGATCCTGGTGTTTCTCCAGTCATGGCAATATATGTACGGATTCCACTGCTGCTTGTTTTCTGCTCTTATTGTAGCCAGATTAGTTAAATGAGATCTCTCACATAGGCCTTCGAGTGATATGCTCAAAGCCCGGGGAGAAGAAAGGTCTATGGCTATAAAATTAAAATAAATCCGCAGGAGTAAGGGTTGACGTAACCTCATGCCACATAACCTACTTGGTAACCTCTTAAGCATGCAGTACTTTTGCATTTACAAAAGAGTTCTCATTTAAAAACAGGGTAGGTCAGACTTCATTCATGGCAGATTTGTCCCCACATACTTCCAGGAACACAAGATTATTTTCACACTCCAGAAAGCTCCCAAAGCAAGCTCCAAACTGAGGTGTACCAAGTTTTTGGGACTCAGTTAGCCTTGGGTTTCTAAACTGTGCATCACTGAGAGATGATGCAAGAGGCCAAAAGGCACAATGTCATCTGTGAAAGAATTAAGATTTGGACTGTACGGGGTGTATCTGACTCATAGCTTTTAACTTTTGGTGGTAATGATGTGTCACCTTAGTCATGATCTTCATTACGAAGTTATCCCTGTCTTTGCAGTTAGATCCTCTTAATCTGCTTTGTCGTTATCTCATAGATGAATCTAATTAGGAAGATTTAATAGGAAATCATTAGGTGATTTCATAGGAAGGCAACAACTCTTCCCTACTGCCATCCTTCCACTCCCTGGGGCTCATGCTTCGCAGTTACTTCTCCCTTACTTATTCCTCAGGAGAACAAGCAGTTCTGAAGCAATGAGATGAACGACACCAGTTTCCCATGTATTTTCGCATAGTCTGGGTGACTGACTAGTCCAAAAGGTACAATCTCTGATAAATTTTGCTAGGTTTTTTGGAAGCACCGTGATGCATTTCTGTGTGGGATTTCTGCACTCTTGTAAGGTGTAAGCCCACACAAGTGCTCCAGCTGAGGCATGGGCAGATTCCCTCTCATTTTTTCACAGAAAACAACTCCTCTCCAAAAGCTCAGGAGTGATCGTTAGGTCTTCTGTCTGTTGTGAAACAAGTTAGATGCTGGCCAAAAGCCTGCAGGCTCATTTGGGAGAAGCGCACAGGCACTGCCTTGACACGCAGGTGATCAGATGCCTCAGTTCTGTGGGAAGCAGCTTAAAACACGGCCGGCAGAGCTGCAGAGTACCAGTTTCAGGAGGTGGCAGGCTGTTGCACGAACTCAACTCCAAAACTGAGAATCTGTCATAGAGAATTGCCTCTCTTCCCACATCTGCTCTTAAAGGGGCACTTTTAGCCTCCCCAGACCTTGCTGGGACTCTCCGGCTCTCAGCTGAACTGCTTTCTCCCCGCCGGTCTAAGTGTGGTATGACTTAAATCTTCTACACGCCTGTTTTCCCACCACGCTGGGGGAACGCGGGCTCCTCAGCTTAAGCACCCCGGCCACGCCGCAGACAAAGAGGGGTTCGGTGCGCGTTATCGCCACGTCCTTCCAGAAGGACGGCGTGCGGCGCCCCGGGTGCTGTCCGCGCTGCGGGGCTGCCTGCGCCCTGCCCGGCCGGGGGCTGGCGGTCATGGGTGCTCCCGCTCGGGGATGCTCCCGGCCGCGCTCCGGCGGCTTCGGGCGCTGCGCAGCGCCCGCGGCGGGGGCGCGGGGCGGGGCGGGGGCTGCGCTCCGCGCGGGATTGGCGCGGGCCGCGTGATGCCACGTCCGGCGGGGAAAGCCCTGCCCGCCCGGAGCCGCCCCGCCGCCGCTCGGCGCGCAGGTGGAGCGGTGCCGGCACAGCCCAGCCCAGCCCGGCCCGGCCCCGCCGCGGGAGCAGCCCCGCAGCCCGCCCCGCGCCCCGCCCCGCCGCGCTCCGCCCGGCCCGGCGGCGCCGCAGCCGGCAGCATCGCGGCGGGACTGCCCGGGGATGCAGCCGCGCTAAGAACAAAAGCCCTCTGCGCGCTCACGCTCCGGGGCTTTGAAGCGGCGCGGCCGAACTTGGATCTCTGCACCCTCGGCCGAGCCGCGGCGCCGTCCGGGGCTGAACTCGCCGGCGCCTTTGCCGCACGCCGCGGGCAGCCGGGGCTCTCCCGCCCGCCGCCCTCGCCCGCCCGTCCCGCCGGGGCTGCCCGCGGAGGGGGCCGCACCCCGCGCCCCCTCAGCCGCCTCCGCGCCGCGGGACCTTGGCTTTGCCCTTCGCACGGCAGGTGGCGGGGCCAGCGGAGAAGGATGCGTGTCTTCCCGTGGGGATTTTGGCTGCTGTGTGTCGCCTCCGCCCCGGCTCGCAGTGACAGCGGCAGCAAGGCGAGGAGCTGCGCCGAGGTCCGGCAGCTGTATGGAGCCAAGGGCTTCAGCCTCAGCGGCGTGCCCCAGGCCGAGATCTCCGGTGAGTCCCGCGGCGGGCCGAGGGCGCGGTGCCCCGGCCGGGGCAGCTCCGGGGCCGCTGCCAGCCGGGGGATGCCCGGGCACGGCTCCGGGAGCCGCGGGGAGGCAGAGCGCTCGCCGCCCCACGCTGGAGTTTGTCTCGGGTCGTGGGCGGCGAGAAGTCGGAGCTGAGAGGTTTCCCCGAGGACCGGGCTCCCCTCGCCCCTCTCAACACCCCTCGTAGCATTGCCCGGGCTGGAAAGGGTCTCTCCCCGGCAGCGGCGATGCGAACGGAGCTGTGAGGGGTGGAGGGGGGTGGTCGCACTAAGTGTTCAGTGGTGGTTCTTTCTTTTTTCTCATTGTCTCGTTGCTTCGGTTTTGAGTACAACTGAAACGGGTTTCAGGGTTTTGGCTCAGAAATCAGAATAATCAGGCTGTAATGGGTTTTGGTGTCAGAACTGGAAAATGCCACAAGGTTATGAAAGAGGAATTGATTTATTTAAATGTTCTTCTGGATGGGAAACAATCGTGTAAATGGTATTTGCCACTTTAAAATGAAGCAGGAGTAAAATGACCGTGTTAAACGTGAAGTGCAGAGGAAACCTGTGCAACCTGCGTTAGAGTGTGTTCTCTTGCCTTCACTCTGGTTTTGGATAAATCTTGGTAGATTTCTTCCTATTTGTAGAAACAACTGTAATAGCAAAGAGTATCCAAGGTCTGGTTTATGTTGGGTTTGGTTTTGTTTTTTTGTTTTTTTCCTGAAAGCTTGGGGAAAATGTGCTGCTGTATTGTAGGTTTTTTTTAAATTCTCATCTAAGTTTTGATACACCAACTTGTGACCCATATCTGAGAACCTTCTCCTCACTTGTGGGAGCTTCCTCCTTCAGACAAAGCATAAAGCATGCAGGCGTACGTGCCCGAGCCAACCTACAGGGACACCCCTGTAAAACTGCAGTTTGTAGTGCACATCTAAGCTACCGAATGCTTTATGTTGAATATTTCATCAGGTAATTTTTCAGAGAAACCAATTTGTTGTCTGACCTATGAATGGAGAAGGCTGAACCATATACACGCCTCATAAATGTGAACAAATTAATACTTTCTTTGTCAAGTTGCAGCTGAAAGTAAATTTCCAAAGTAAAACGAGCAGTCCTCGAAGTTAAACGGTGAGGAGTTTCAGAATCATTTGAACATCACTATTAATAGAATAGTAATTCAGTTGAGCAAGAAAGTGGCTTTTTATAAATTTGCATCTAATTATTGCAGATGTGCATGCATTAGCAGTCGTGTTTCAAGTGGAAAGTTCTTGGAAGACGAAATGTTTACAAACACTCCTGAAGGTGGCTGCAGCATTGTACACAGGGATAGTACTACAGGGCAGCCACTGAGGCTCGCAGGAGCTGTGGTTACAGGTATCGCATATCGCAGGTTAGCAGTGAGTAAAACATCTTGTACGTGCAAATTGTTGAGGTTCCCAAAGTGTCAGGACACAGATTTCCAGGATCCAGGAGTTCTGTTTCCTGCTGTTTGTTGTATGAGCAGATAATGCTGGCAGTCTCAAGCCGCAGTTAAAATTGTAGTATCAAACAGGGCATCTCTGGCTGTTACTGTAGACCGGGAAACTCTGTAGATAAATGCTATGAAAACTTCAGGAATACCGCGTGGAAAGCAGGAAGAAGTGGTCGGAGGAAGAAGGTTCCACATGTAAACCTGCTGCTGCTACCATTAGCCCGATGTTTAAAACAGCTTACAGACTTGATCATTTTGATTGGTAATTACCGTGTGTATCTCCTGACTGATACGTGTTCAGGAACGTGTTTTTCTGTTGCTGTAGCACTTGCCCAGTGACCATTGATATAACCGTAGAAATGTGCTGATAAAGTACCGTGTTGTGTATCGCCTCCGCTTTTTAGCTGCTGTGCAGGTTAGTGCAAAAGTTGGTGCTAGTTTTGCTGTCTCCAAAAAGAAGAGTCTCAGGACCCTCCTTGCAGTATCCCCACATGTAATAAGCACAGGATGGTGAGTTTATAATTCCACATTTTGTCCAAATGCTCATTGCTTCAGGCTGGTTTCAGACGCACCAATTCAGCTTGCTGACCATGGGGGTTTTCATCTGCATGGAGCCTTTTCAGGTTACAGCCATTGACACCTGTGAAAGCATCCACAGGGACACAGGTGAGGAGGGGTAGGGGTCTTCTGCCATGTCTCAAGTGAAAGGAGACAAAATGGCCTTAAGTTGTGCCAGATTAGATCCTAGGAAAAAAAATTCACTGAAAGAGTAGCCATGTATTGGGACGAGTTGTCCGGGGAAGTGGTGGAGTCACTTGGGATATGGATAAGAGGTTGTTATGGTGGTGCTGGGTTGATGGTTGGACTAGATGATATTGAAGGTTTCTTCCGACTTTGGTGATTTTGTGATTGGACAACTTTTGGCTAAGTTGAGATGTTGATGAAGTGGGTTCAATGTTGTTTCCAGCTGGACCTGTGCTGAGGTTTCCTGATGGTAGTCTTCTCCATGTTATAAGAGCTACCCCATGAACCATGTTTTTATCTTACTTCTGAGCTGTCTGGAGGCAAAAGCACTTCACTTTCTCCTTCTCCAAGGAGACCTTGCTGTTCCTTCTCTCCGCTGCTTGCCCTGAAGCAAAGGGGAACATTCATTTCTTAGCCCCACAGCCTTGTCCCCCAAATGGTTTTACCATGCTTGGCTGACCTTGCTCCTGTCTGCTTTGATCTGGCTCCAGGCACTGCTTGGTGTGTGTTGGTGTCACAGCAGCCAAACCACACAGTGCCTGCACCCCAGAGCTGCGCTGCAGAGGAGTTCAACGAGCTCCCATGACTCAGGCTGAGAGTGGCTGTGTTTGTGTTGGGTTTAGAACATTATTGCACGCTTTACACCTTCTAATCTGTATTCGTAGTTATGATTTAAGAGGATTATGAATAAGCTAGTGTCTCCACAGCTCACCAGAAGGTAGTCCCTGCTTGTGGCTGTAGGGATCAGTTGGAGCAGCAGTCACACAGTTATTAGCTGGCTAATAGATAAGCATCTGATGCAGGGATAGACTCTAGGCTTACCAGATTTCTCATGAACCACCTAGACAGGGTTTCCTGTTTTTTTGCTAAGGTTGTACAATGCCTTTAACATGTCTAAGCACTTTAAATGTGTCAGGTGCTGTTATTAAGTGTGTTTAGAGAATACACAAGGTGTTATATCTCAGTACTTTGAAGTCAATGGCAAAATTCCCAAACATGAAAGCAGTGTCTGCTCGTGTTAGCAATCCTGACAGACAGACGTGCACCTAGAGTCTTGGATGAATATCTGCCTACAAGAAAGTTTCTAATGCTGGGGGAAAAGCCTCCCACTCCTTGAGTTTGGGAAAGTTATGCCACTTGCTCCCATATGATATACTAACTTGAGCACAGTTTTCCTGTGTGTTGGAGAGTGTTCCCTGTTTGGTTGACCCACACCCCATTCCTCTGATTGCTACAAAATATGGGAAAGCAGTTTGAGAACTTCCAGTTTTTCTGTTTCCTCTTGAGTCTTCTGGAGGTAGCAAGCCTGTGTTTCTACTCTCCCATTCTTGCTGGCCAGACACCATCACCCCATTGCAGGTCCCCTGCTCTGGTGACTGAGGGGGGGACACACCCTTCTCTAGGGGTGCTTCGTAGTGCCTGTGTTAAGGACTAGTCGTCTTAGGCTCACAGTGTGGTTTGTTATAGAAGAGAGTGAGCCTACACCATGAAATATTGCCCTGTGGGGGGATATCCAGCTTTCTCTGACTTGATGAAAGTGTCTTGGGGTTACTGATGTTGGATGGACTGCTTCCCCATGCCTCAAGCAGAGGTAGTTGTCTCACGGACTGGAGAGGACCTGAGCGTTGTGATTTGATATGGACATGCTTGTCCCTTGCTCCCTGTTTGGTCTGGACTTCTGCTTTGGTGTTTTTATTGCTGAGATTAATCCTTCCTAGATGTGGCTTGCTGCTAGGTTGAGCTTGTTGACATGGACAGAGGGTGCACTGCAGCCAGAGGAGAGGAGGGTACAGAAAAAAGCCAGCTGGACTTTGCTAGGCTGCCCCTCTACTCACACATCTCACACAGATCCTTCCCTGGCTCCCCAGCTCAAACGAACAATTTTTTAAAATCTTCTAGTCCTTTTCAGCTGCATAATTGGGTTATAAACACAAGTGTATGTGTTTGAGCCGTTTAGAGAAGTGTTATGTAAGTAGGGAACAGGTCTGGCGACTGGCTGGGACTTGATCAGGCTCTTGGAAAGGGGTAATGGAACCCCATCTTGGAGAGTATTTCAGCTGCTGCTGCTTGCAGAGTGGGGCAAACTTACGTCTGTGGTATGAAACATAAAATCTGGGGCTCCTCCATTCCCAAGGAAAGATCCTTACCCGTGGTTAAAAGTGGCACAGTGTTGATCCAGCGCTTTTTGAGGTGGTCATTACATTTAGATTGTAGTTCCTCAGGGCAGAGGGATTTCTCAACATTAGCCGCTCCACGGAGGACTCCCAGATGCAATCTCACCCCGTTAATGTGCTGAGTTTGTTCGGGGCAGATCGGAATGGCCTTTATAGCCTGCTGGGTTTAGAGTGCTATTTCTGACGAGGCAAAACACAGGGAATTGTGCCTTTTCCTCCATCTGGCAAGTGTTTTGGTGGGAATGTTAGGAGAGGCCAGGCCTGGGCGGTGTCTCTGTGCTTCTGTTGAGCGTAAAGCAGGCGCAGAGCTGTGCGCGCCCTGCGCTCGGTGCCGCGCTGCTGCTCTGGGCTGCACCATGTGCGCGCATGGAAATGGATCGTGGAGACAAAGCGGCGCCCTCTGCCGGCCAGCCCTGGCGCCCTCGCCTTCCCGGGAGCGGGATCTTTGTGCCCAGAGCGGGAGAGTTCTGTGGTGCTGTTATTTTTAAGAGAATCTGCCTTTCGGTCACCGTGATATGGATGACTAAGCTGTAACCACGTAATTATCCTTATCAGCTGTGTCTGAAAGGAGCTATTTCAACAGTTTCTTTTGTTGGTGAAGCAAAAGCCTGCTATTTCTTTCTCAAAAAATTTTGCATGGATGTATAGCTGGAGACACCCACCAGCATCACTATGTGAAACTGCAGAGCTCACTTCATCTCTCCTTTTCGTGTTTCTGCCCTGCAACTGCCCTGTTTTGTTTAGGAACACGTGTCAGTCAATGTCTGGATTCTCCGGATGGGTTTGAAAGATGTGTGGTTTTTGGCAGCGATTGTAAAACAGTTGGTTTAATGTTCTGTTGCTTTCAGTACAATTGTCTCACGTGGGGGGGACCAGATAGATATATTCCTCTGGGTGATTTCAATAATTAAGTGTGCTTTGACTTAGCCAAAGGCAGGGTGGGAGTTGGTAACTTGGTTATCAAAAATGTGTATTTAAAGCCAGAGGTTTTCTTTTCCTTGTAGGTCACAACAACCATGCCCATGGGCAGCAGCTGAGCACAGGCCCTGTGCCTGACCCACCAGTGCCCACTGGGCTGGGGAGGAGGGGTTGAGGATCATCTATTTTTATTGCAGCACCAAATTGCATTAGGCACAGTATAGCAGGGGAGGGCAGGATAAAAGGATGCTCCAGCCTCAGAGAGCTGTTGGTCTGAGCAATATCCTGACCCTGCTGTCTGCAGTACTCTCAGCACTGTGTGGCTGGGGCCAGTGCTGCAGTTTTGGTCTTGTGGCAGCAGCTCGTGTGTTCCTCTTGCTTGTCTTGCAGGACTGTGGAAGTGAGGACCAGGGAGTTGGGGGAGTGATTGACAGGTGTCACTGGCATAAGGAGGAATTTTGTATCTGCTTCCAGCATTCAACTGAGAATTTCAGGGGAAGACCAGGGAAATAGACATCTCAATTCTGTGGCAATCTACAGGTTTCCCTGGGGAAAACAGCTTTAATTTCTGTTTGCTGCCCAGGTCCCTGCTGAATGCTACATGTTTCTGTATATTGGGTTTCTTTCTCTGCCCCATGGGATGCTTCTGTGTGCTGTAGCAGGCAGGTAGCCCCAGGGAGGGGATAATGTCAAAACAGCAGGCTACTCTGGCACACAGTTAGCTCTGCTGGCTCTGCCTAGCTTCTGTGACAGGGCAGGTGTTGCCTCCAGACAGGATTGCTGCTGTAAAGGTAACTCTGCCCCATCGTGATGGGGAGAGACCTAGAGAAGGGAGATCCTAAAGCTTGCAGGAACACTCACAGCAGTTGCTTGAAGGTTCTTCCACCGTGTTTTGTAGTTTCTTTGCACAACATTTGTTGCACAGTTGTAGTTGCCGTTGCATTAGAATATTTCCCCTCAAAGTTACAAAAAATAGATAAAATTCAAAACTCAATGAAAGCAGGACATTTCCTTTATCCTCTGTTAGGCGTGAAGGACAGACCGCCCTTTCTTCTGATGTCTGTATACCCTGACACTTCGTTGCTCAGAATATGTTTTATCCCTGACAGGTGAAACCTGTCTTTAAGTAACATTTGATTCCCAGGGAATCGGGTTACCTCTGTTGCCAGATTGTTCTGCAAAAAATAATGAAGCTTTAGACTGCAGACACTTAAAATGCCTGTCTGAACGTGACAGAGCTGTGAGCCTGGTCAGTCACTCTGCCCAGTAATGTGTTCCTGTTTTACTTGGAATTCTTCAGATATGGAAAACTTTTCTTTCCTAAAGTTCAAATCAGCAGAGTGCTGTGACACTTTTTCACAACGCTCTTGCATTGAGTTTTTAAAAATACTCATCACAATTGTGTTGCCTGTATAGAGTTTATAAAACTAATTTGATTTTATGTGCCTTTTTATATAGTGCAACATGAATCAGAAATACAGAATTACCCAGCTGTTACAGACTCGTGTGCTAGCAACATGAGTAAAACCAGTTTTTCAATTGCCATGCATTCTTCTGAAGTACGAAAAAGAGAAGAAAACAACAACAGAAGTTTTGCTGTGGTTTCAGGAAGCAACATGATAATACTTATGCCGACAGTCAGTCTTTTATATGACTAAAATGCAAATACTCTATGACAAATAGTTTTGGCTTGCAAAAAATTAGTATTTTATAGGATTGTAAAACTATCCTGTATAATTTAGTTGCACGGGCATATTTCTAAAATATGAGTATTCTAGAAAATCTTAGTTGTAATTTTTCATTCGTAAATAAAAATACAATAAAAACACTGTCAGAAATTAGCATTTATTTTACATTTTTAAAAATACAGATATGAAGAGGCTACTTCAGTCTCTTCTGCTCTCAGTTCATGTTGCTGCATTGAAGTTTGCAGTGATTTCATTGTATAATTGATCCTGAAGTGAGGGCCAAGCACAACAGACTCTTGTATGAGGGCTGCTGTCCCAGAGTCTCGTCTGTTCCTCCCCAGATAAGCTGCGTGGTGTAAATCGCGTGCTGTAATTACCGTCTGGGTCTGGCAGGAGGGAGGTCTAGTCCTAGTCCCCATCTGCATGCAAATTTTCACCATGAAGCTGGAAAAGCCACTTCGCTTTTCTTGTTTCAGCAGTTTCCTCTGCCATAAACGCTAAATTGGAATGAGGGAGCTTGAATAACTCACGGGAAGTTTGGTTTATTAAACTCCAGTCTCTGGATGTAAGAGCAGTGGTCTTCTCCCCCGATGCAGTTGCTCGCTGTGCACAGCTGCGCGAGTTTAAAACAGTTGTATAACCAGTTTAGATTTTTACAAACATCTGTTTGGCTTTGTGACAGAACACCAAACAACCCCTGCAAAAGAACCCCTCTCTCTCCCCCCGTTTCATTTGCAGGAGGTCTCAGAGAGGCTTCCATGCTGGGGGAGGAGGAGGAGGCTGGTATTTTTATTAGAGAGGCTCTCAAGACCCAAGCATAGCTAAGGGACTCATCTGCTGTGAATTTGAGGCAGGACTGCACAATAGTGGGAACCCGTGGATAGAAATCCCATGGACTCAGCTGCAGGCTCCCCAGGGCCTGTGCCCCATCCTGGCTGTTGGCAGTGGGGGATTGCTGTGGAGGAGAGAGTTGGAAGAGCCTGGGGGGTCAGGGAAGTGTTCCAGTTTGCCTTTTGCGAGTGGTGAGCTTGGCGGTGTTGGGTTAACGGTTGGGCTCAATGACTTTGGAGGTCCTTTCCAACCTAAACAATTCTATGATTTGGGGCAGGTCTGTTCTGTGCCCAAAATACAAACTGTTGTAGGCACTGGGTGGCTGTAGGCTGAGCTTGTGGTGGTGAGTGTTACCTGGCCATATGCTCTGTCCTAGCAAGCACACCTAGCATGCAACTGGCAAAATCCTCTTTGGGACATGATGTGGTACCTGTGCTTTGATGTAGCACTTGTACCTTTGCTCAAGGAATCATTGGTGTGGCTTTAAGTGTGTCCATAAATGGAGGAATGGATCATCCCAAAGTTGGGGCTCCATTGCTCTCCTGTCAGAGTTGGTATAAAAGTGCCATTGGCATCCAGAGCTTGCTTCTGACACCCAGCTGGTTTGTCCCACCTGGACAGCAGCACCGAGCACAACTTGTTTTGCCATATCCACGTCCTGCACTGTTCAATTGTGGGATCACTAAAGCCCCAAATGTCTCCATGCTGAGCCTTTTGTATCAGGATGGCTGAGTGGATGGATCATGCCGTTCCTTAGGACAGTACATTCAGGAAAAACCTAAACCAAATGTTGATAGCACTCCTGCAGAACTAATTAAAATGAAATTTTAATTGGTAAATCTTCACAGGTGCCAGCAAATATAAATAAACTAAGCTTAAGCTGTGACTTTAGTCTTGTTAAAATAAACAGAGAGCAAACACCTTTTGACAAGGGTGTACATTTTACTTGTAAACCAGGAGAGAAAGCCACTGTGTTGAAATGCAGTATCACTTCTCCCACTATCCTGGATCAGCTCTCTGGGAGCTTGAGTTTTGGTTTAATTAGTAACACTGCTGCTACTGTTTGTGTTGCACTGAAGAGATCTCCTGTCACAGTCACAAATTAAATATTTTTCGCTGTTAGCAAAACACTGTGACAAGTTTTAGGAGTGAAATTCCTGAATGTGTCTGTTGATGTATGTGTGTCCAGCAGCATGGTGTCTTGTGTTATCCTGCCGTCACTGATATATTTTTGAGCATGTTATATCACTCAGGCTGACCTGGCTATCCTTCTTGTCAGCTACAGAAAAAGACTTGTGAAATGTCCCTTTCTGGGGTTCTTTATGGGAGCAGTGGTTGCTCTCAGGGCCTGGTGTGCCTGCATGTGCTGAGACCCCTGGAACAGCAAACGTCCACAAGCAGTATGCAAAAACCATGTTCCTATGTTGTTTTGTAAACTGGAGGCTGCAGGGTTTGTGTAGTGTAAAATACTTAAAAATACAATAACTGATTGAAGAAATTTAGGTATTTTCATCCTTTATTTAAAAAAATAGTGTGAAGTGCCTTATAGTCTTGTGTTTGGTGGCTGTATCTGGAGAAAGATGTCCCATTTCAGGGTACCTGTCAGGGAAAAATGCAGCTACAGCAGAGCGAGTCTGGCACAGCCACCGAGCTGTTGGTGGGTGCTGGAGCGTGTGGTGCCCAAGGGGAGCCTCTGAGAGCTGGGCTTGTTCAGCAAAGGAAGTCTAGAAGAAAGAAGGCTAGAGGAGATCCCACTACTGCCTTCAACTAGTCAGTGTGTGGGAACAGAAGAGACAGGAGACTTTGTGCATGGCAGCAGGATAGGAGGTGGTGGACATGAGCTGGAATTGGGGAAATTCTCATTTCATACATGGAAAGACTTTTTCAAGTTGAGTGATTGAACATAGTTTGGGAGTCCAGAGAAGTGTTGCGATTTCCATCTCCCTCCTTGAAGATAGTCAGAGTTTGAGTGGACCAGGCCCTGGAGCATCTGCTCTAGTTTGTCCTGCTTTGAATGAGGGGTTGGACTAGATGGCTGCAGAAGACCTGTAGGCTTCAATTATTCTGTGATTGTGTGCAAATGCTGTAATTGTGCCATACAGACAGATCAGGTGTAGGTGTAGGCAGAGGACTTCTGTTAATGATGGTCTTCTGAGGAGGGAGGGATGAAAGAAAACCCTTCCAGTACTGCCATGTAACATTAGCAATTTTTGAATTTATTTATTAGCTTATGAAATATGACATCTAGTGAAATCAAAGAGGAGCAACAGCATTCTCCTACATGAGTAAAAACCTGTGCCAGCACTCTAGAGATCGGTTCAGTTTTCTGCTGTGGCACATGTGTCTGTCATGACCTTGGGCAAGTTGCTTAATCTGTCTGTATCTCCAATCCCCATCTGTTCATTACTGTCTTTAAATTATAATACCTTGTTTTTGTAATTTGTATTTGAATTAGAAACTCTTGGAGTACTGATTTTCACTATTTCTCTGAATTTCACTATACAGTACTTAGCACAATGGGACCATAAATCTTCATCAGTCCTGTGATACATGAGTAATAAACAGTAACAGCATAATTTAGGGCCACATTCTGCCTCTGATCTCCTGATGCATAAAGACAGGGGGGTTTTGTTGATTAAAATGCTGTGCTGTTCAGCCTAACGAAGATACATGGGCCTTACTGAACAGATTTTTATGAGCTTGTTGTTGGCTCTCTGGTTTGTTGGGGTTTTATTCTGTTTCATCATTACTCATTGATTGCAGGTATCTAAACAATTTGCTTGGCAGATCAGGGAATAATAAATTCCTTTAATCTGTGTCTCTTTCAGTTTAATTATTGTTAACTCATTACTTAGTGTTTAGTTCAATGGATAATGAACTCTGTTCACTGGGTGGTGAAACAGAGTTGGACTACAGAGACAGAACTGGCTTCTCTGGTTCTTTTGAAGATACAAACCAAAATTGCAGAGTCACTGAGTGTTTAACTCCAGGTTAGATTGAAGGTTACCAGCAGGCACACTGTGGTTACCTTTGCCGGCTCAGTGTAGGTTAGCATTATTTCGGTTGGTTCCGTGCCTGGCACTGCATTACATTTGTTGCTTTATTTTTAGACAGTTAAGAAACTGGTAACTACAATGTAGGCAGCTATTTTAGTCTTGATTATAAGACAGTGTCTAATAAATCACATGCAGTACAATCCTAATTACTGCAGACAGACTTTACATTTGTGACCGTGGTAATACTGCGTTGGACTACTTCCTGCGGAGTTTAGCAGTGTGTTCAGACCTTCCCATTTTGGCTACAGCTGGGGGAATAAATCCTTCGTTCACTCGGGGGTGCTGTGGTCTCTAGAGCCATGCCACTGAGCATCTGGGTTCTTTTAGGACATTACCCATTTCTGTTGGCTCTTCATCCTGTAATTTTCATCATCTTCCTGTCCCAGAGATTTCAGTGAGCCCCACACAGCAGGCGTTGGCCATGGCTCCACGTTGTGCCAGCAGCAGCTCCTGGGGCAGTGCTGGTGCTGAGGGGTTTGTTCCTGACCCCAGGGAGCACGTGTGGGTCAGGGCCACCCCCATGGCTTTGCTGTCACATCAGCAGCTCGGTTCAGCCCCAAAGCCAGGGACCACTGTGTCACCTGTAACACAAATTAAAACACACATGTGATTTTTTTAACACCTCGGTTATGTGTCTTTTTCTTTCTAAGGTTGGACACCAGAAACTGGGGGAGACTAATGCACCAGGGAGGGGAGCAGGGCATGTGGAGTCCCTGTAAAAGTGAGCAGCAGCTCATTCAGCCGCTGCCTGCTCTGACACCCAGCAGGCTTCGCGCATCCCCCTCTGCTCTGCAGCTATTCACAGCTATTCACAGAGCAATCAGAAACAGAGTAAAAATACTACCAAGACTTCCCTCTTATCACCAAGGCTGGGACTCTGGAGCAGAGCGTGAAGCCTGCAAGCACAGCTGCCCTCAGTGGAAATGTAGCTTTCCTATCATCAGCCTTTTCAACTAAAATGAAGTAAAGAAAACAGGGATTTTGGTGAGATCCATGCTGAATGGCTTCTGAGGGTTTGGCAACATGTCATGGAAAGCTTGAGTATGGCTATAAGTCAAAGGTCACTGTTGAAATGTTTATTTTGGGCTTGCTACTGTATTCTGCTCAGTCATCAGGAGAAGACAGTTTGTAGCATTCATACTGTCTGACCATTTTCAGCACAAATTTAATGCAATGAACTTTCTTGCAAAGTAAACAAGGAGAGAGAACTTGAGAGCCCCAGAATACTAAATTCCTGCTCTGGAGATATTTTTCCTCTCCTGGGGAAGGAGTTGTTTTTTGCACAATGTCCCCCACAAAAGCCCTTTAATACAAATGACATTACCCACATTTGCAGAAAGAGAAAATGGCACTTGCCAAATCTGCAAATCACAGTTGTGTTTCTGTCAGCTTTGGCAGTTACATGGCTTCTGGTAACACTAATGAAGGCAATCTGCTTTTAATTTAAAATCCTCCCTGCAGAAAAAAAGTAGCTGGCAGTTGATGGATTCGGCAGTATCCTTGTGTCAAACTTCTCTTTCTTTATTTTCTATGGTTTGCTTTAGCCAAGGAGAAACTGTTAATTAAAAAATATTCTTAATGTAGCCAAATATGCAGGAATGTACTTATGCAACAACTACCTGTACCAGTTCTGCAGTAAATCACTTCTTTGTTTTCATTTGATGAGCAATTCTAATTAACCAAATAAAAATACTGCTTACCTTGCACTTAACTCAGCATGTTTGCTGCTTCTCAGATGATTGAGGGACCCAGGACAGCAGGTTTTGTTTGGATGACTCTTTTGGATTCAACAAGGTGGTCAAGGTGGTGGTCAGGTGGCACAAGGAGAGGGTAATGCCCAGGGAGGACTCTGTCTGTGCAGCAGTTCCTGCAGGGTGGGAGCACCCAAGGGTGCAGGCTCTCCTGAAAGGCTTGCCCTGGCTCTGTGCCTCCTGCAGGCACACAGAAGGGAGACAGAGGAGGGGAAGACACCATTGCTCAGACCACATTTGAATGCAGTTTCTTTGAAGGCTTTTTTCCTTAGTTCAAAAGGCACTGGACCAAATCATAGATCCAGTCTGCATAATTTGGTGCTTTGCAGAGCAGTAAACAGTCTGTGCTTGGGGAAGAGTGGAGGAAAGTGTCTGTGTACGGAACATGCACACGTACAGGAAAGTTGGTGCAGTCTTGAAGCAGGATCATCTAGAAATGATCCAAGTGCCTTGTGTTGTGGTCCCTTGCTTCAGCCCTGGGTCCTTTGCAGCAGTTCAGAGGAGTTGCGGCAGGAGCTGCACCCTGGTGTTTTGCTGTACAGAGCTTAGGACATCTCTGGAGCTGTAGAATGAGAGGGTTGGGCAGGAGCTACCAGAATGTTCCTATCAGGTGTAAAGTGATCAGACAGTCTGGTCAACAACTGTGGTGCTCCAAGGGCAGTATGTGCACAGGTCCCTTTTGATGGAGCACAGTCAGCTGCAGCCAGTCTCCCACATATGGAGCAATGGAATTTTTTTTTCCTTTATATTTTTTAAAATTTACGAAGATAGAAAATTTTCTCTAGCTTTAGAAAAACCAAAGTTAAATCTGCTGTGGAGTTGTCTTGAACTTGTATAACTAGGGTAAGCATTTATATTGCCAAATGATGAAAGCATTTTACGCTTTATTGGATTGTAGTAACTTCTTCAGCACTGCATTTCATGTGTGCAGGAAGGAGGGGTTTGGCTGTTTTCACAAATATTTCACAATGGTTTGAAACTTACTTGTTCCTTTTTTTTCATCGCAAATGAAAAATGGCCAAAGCTGTTGGGCCTGTAGCTTATTACCCCTTCACACTAACACTTGTTTTGAAAGGGCTGGGGAGCTGATGGAAGCACTGACACAACCTGAAGCAGATATTGCCGTTCTTTGCTGTAATAAAGGGACTTACTATAAGCCAATAGCTGGAGCCATATTTTTCTACTCAAAGTCTGGGTGTTCAGCAGGAGTCGTGACTGCCCTGTCAGGGCAGGTGTAGCAGCAGCTGGTACAGGGGGCTGTAGCTCCAGCAGGTCTTCAAAGAGCTGAGAAGTTGGGCACAGCCTTTCAGTGCTCCACAAGCAGTGTGGTTTGCTTGACAGCGCTGACTCCCTGCTCCCATCTGCTTTAAGGCTGTACTGCAGGGACAAAAATCTGGCCTCATTGCTTCCTCCCAGGGGATTTATCTTGGAATTTTGAAACCCAACCTCCTGCTCCATCCCTAAATTTAAATCCAGGGCCTCTGACTGAAGATAGAACCATGTGTCAGTGAAGCACTGGGGCACAGCCGTCCCCTGTATATTTATAATCTTCTGTTGCTTTGGGAGTTTGCTGTAGAAACAGGAGCCAGAAGAGGACCCAGCTTGGCAAGAGGGGTTGTATGGGGTATGCACTTGGGCTGGCAGAGTGCTGCCCTGTTAGGGGCATGCAAAGAGCCCCCCCCTGCCCCCTGTGCTTGGCAAATGAGCACTGGGAGGGGTGGAGGGATGCTTGGTGTCTGATCCAGAGGTCACCTGAGGTAATCCAGAAGCACTGTGGGAGTGCCATGGTCATGTTTCCAGAAGCAGCCATAGTCTTGGAGCCTTGCTGCACAAAGGAAGTCACTCAGACAGAATGCTCGCCACCCCAGCACAGCCTTCTGGAGACTGCAGGCCAGCTGCATCTTCCTGGTGACCTTGGGGAGGGAGCAAGTGATCTAACAGATGGAGAAAATATATTCTTGTGATTAGTGGGTGATGGGCTCCTCCTAAGCAGAGAAGGTCTGTTCTTTTAATTAATTAGCTGGTTAATACGTTTGTACAGTGGCATGCCTAACTAATGTGCAGTTACTATGAATATACATACAAATGGTAGTAATGGGTGCAGATGGCTGTAATTACCCACGTTGGTTTCTGCAGTAATCACACATGCAACACATCAAGTTGGCATAAAAATTGACATGTATTGGGTGATTTGTTTTCCTCCCCCACCGTGTGTGAAGGCATTCGCATGGCCCTTGTCTGTATACCTGGATTCCCTGGACTTGCTGCTGGGCTGACTCCCCAAACTGAGGCAAGGCATTAGACTCTGAAATGTGCACAAAGAACTTGAGCAAGGTGAAGACAACTCTAACTTAGGTGTTCTCTCCAGTGGCCTCCACCCTGTGCTGTGGACTATGTATTTTGCCTGATAATGGTGCAGAAGCAGGGCTCCAGAGCTTCCAAGATCTTTGGGTACCATATGTGGTGTCTGGTTGGCTTCCACAGGGCAGCTGGTTCTCACTGTGACAGCCAGGCCTAGCAGTGTTGTGTGAGGGGCTTGGGTGCCCTGCAGTTGCATTGTAGGGACGTAAGAAATGTCTGAGTGGGTCACCCCATGGGCTGACTTGCCCTACAGGCAGTGTCTGACATTGCTAGCAGAGGAACTGAGTGTGGCTGTGCCACCTTTCTAAAGTCTGTCACTTCATACTCCCAAACACTCACAGCTTCTCCAGAGGGGATATCGGGTATATCCATGTCCAGGCCTTCAAAGATCTTTTGTCCATGAGTATTACCTAATTTCTTTTTAAACCTGCTGGAAAAGGTCTGCTTCACAAAGTCCAATGGCAGCAAGCTCTGTAAGTTCATCTCCCTCTATAAAATAGCACTTTTCTCTCTTTTAAACTAGCAAAGCCCTTGAACTTGCATCACTATTTTTCACTTGGATCATCTGGCCAGATGAATCTGTAAAAGGGCTTTTATTAATATGCCTAATACTAAGGAGGAGGTGCATTCAAAAGACAATTCAAGTTTTGGGAAAGCGATTGCATCTTCTTTTCCATGGGGTCTGCCTGGAGTAAGGGGACAATATCAGATAGCTGGAGTGGTGCAGCTTTAGAAGGGAAATTGAGCTGCTTGGAATGACTTGAGGACCTGGAAGATCCTGGCTGGCAACAGCAGTGGGTGCTGCCAAAACCTCTTTTTGCATCCACGCTGAGTAGCGCTTACTGGAATTGGATGATGGGCTCCCTTCAAGCCAAGTGACTGAGGAGCTACTTATCCATGAGGCTGAGTTCTTGTTTAGGAAATGGCAAAGACAATTTAGGGGAAGTATGCATCAGAACACATTTCTGAGATTGCTAAGCACTGCTCCAGGTATAAGCAGCGAGCACCATCTGCTCTGGGATTGTGCAGCACGGAGCAGAAGAAGCTGTAGGAGCTGCTGCCACTCCGTGCATTGCAGATCCAGAGGGAAGAACCCGCAAGGGAAAGCTGCTGGCTGCTGCCCTTCACCCTGGGGCAGCTCTGCTCCAGCGATGGGGATGTGTGTGTGTACCTGCCTTGCACACTGCTCTGGCTCGGGCAGAATGAAAGACCTGTGGATAATTCATGTGTCTGTACTTCTTTGTGGAGTGCCATTAATCTTTGCATCAGGAGGCCGCTGCTTTGTCTCCCAGTGGTAAACCTTGAAGACTCATGATGGCAGTTAAAAAGCTGGGGGTACAAAGGGAAGTTTAAAGAATCCTTGTAAGAGAAATTCATGTCAGGGAGTGAATAATCGGAAGGCTCTGTGCAGTGTAATGGAGAGCCGAGCTCAGGCTGATGACTCTAACATAGTCAGTAGTGCAGAAAAGAACTGTAAGTACTTCCAAATCCTATGGCCATCCTTTCTTTCTACAGTAAAAAACATCTCTCTTGTGATCACGTGTTTTTTTCAGGCTTTTTGTCTTTCTCTTAGCAGGTATGGGCCCTGTTAAATATTTACTTTTCAACTAACATTTTCCCTCTCTGGTTCATTTGTTTTGGGACACTATTTCTTGGTTTTTTGAAGCTTGTTTTGTTAGGCTGCTGGGTAAAGCCTTCCTTTTTTTGACAGCCTTTTTACTCATTCTTTAAAGCTGTTCTTTGATGTGAGCTCAGAAACACAGATGTTATTCTTTTATCGCTTTCCCCTGTCAGTTTAAAACCAGTTATGAGTACCACAAACTATTAAAAACAATCTAAGCCAACCTCTCAAGTGACAGATACTCAAGGCCTATCTCTTATTTTCAGGCATGTGTATAGGGCCCACTTTAGTTTCCAGGAAGTGAGAAAGATGCTGCTTGGTAAAGAAACATGATTGTGGAGGCTTAAAAAATTGTTTTGTAAAATTTATGTGGAAAAAGTTAGAGCAGTGGGATGTCCTGGTTATTTTAATATACCAAGAAACTCACTACCCATGAGGTCTTGCCTATCCTGATCTTCTGTTTTCTCCACTAATTTAATTGATCCTTTGCTGATGATTGAGTTACCTGAGTTCATTCTTCTTCAGCAGGAAAGAATATTGGCCTGGCATGTTAATATGGAGTTGGAAGGGACAGCTGGGTCATGACTTTCAGTCCTCATGCAGCCTGATGTATTGAGGTCTGATGAGACACCTCCATGTGTCCCCAGGTACATGAAGTGCTGCAAAGGCCAGTAATGAGGAGATGTCAGGCAGAGCAAAAGCACCTCTGGGGTCCCAGTGCATGTTAGAAAAGGAACTGTAAAGAACTCCCCAAGCTTTTCGTTGTTCTCCATGAGAGAGCAACTTCAGGGTTCTCTGAACAGCCACCTCTGCCACCCATGAGGCAGAAGACTCCCTTGGTACAAACTCAATGATGTTTTATCACTTGTCTTGTGCAGTAATGGTGCTGCTGCTGTTTTCTTGTGAATAATACCTGCCACCCCAGAGGCAGGTGTGTGCTGGCAGTCCCTCACTGTGCACACCAGCAGCACCCCAGGGCTCCCCTGGTGCTCCCACTTGCTCTGACCTCTGGCTCCTCACTGTAATCCACCCAGGAAACCTGTCAGGGCAGGCCAGGCCATCTGCAGTGGATGCTTTGTCCTGTGGGAGTCGGGTGAGACTAGGAGAATTAAAGGATTCTTGGGGTCTGTGAACCTTAGTAAAACAGTCATCTGGTTCTAGACTTTTGTCCATCAGGAGTGGCCGTGTCTGCCAGGTCCTGGAGCTGCTGGACTAGTAATGAGAACTGATGGAAATATCTTGGAGTAGAGGACAAGAGGGCCAAGCATAGCACTTGCAAAAGGAAACCAGCTATTAAAGCTGCTAGGAGAAAACCTGGATACCTCCTTAACAATTTTTCTCACTTCTGCAGCCAACTCTGTCTTGGTAGTGCAAAGCACTAGTGGGACACACAAAAGAAGGAAGCCACCATCACCTTTTTCTAACTAGGTGAAATTATTTTAAAATGCCTTACCTTCGCCTTTTTCAGTGCTGTCATAATTTAGATGAAAAAATAATATTTTTCCAATATATAACTATTCCCAAATAAATATGATTTTTTATTTTTAGTTGATGGTGTACAATTATCTGGCATTGCTCTGAGGTTCCTGATGTGCTGGGAAAGCTGTGTTTCTCTAGTTCACTGCTCAGAGGTGCCACTGAAGCTGTGAACAGCAGCAGCTGGGCTGAACTTGGCTGATTCTGGGCTCTGACAGGCCAAAATAGTGTCTTTTAACTCTATCAGATTGAGTTTCCCAGATCTAGGCTTTGAATAAGTGGGGTTTGTAACTTTGCCCTCAGAAGATTTGCCAAGCTCTTTTGCTCTTGCCTTTTTGGTCTGAATTAACCATTTTCTTATGGGCAATTTCCTCATATTCCTTTTGCACAGCTGCCTGACAGTCCTTCAGACATCTGCAAAAGCTGGAGCGTTTGTTTGCAGTCGTGTCAGCATTTGAGTAACCAAATCAGAACTCTTTATCTTTTTATCTAAAAGGGAAGATGCTTTGTAAGGCCTGTGTCATCCCCTGATGGAGGTAATATTTTCTGATGGTTTACATGTGCTGCCTTCTCCCTGCTTGGTTCCTGTGGGCAGCTTTTCAGAGCACTTGGCACCCAGCCCCTCGCAGGAGGACTGGGGCTCTCCCAGGATGGTGCTGGGTGAGGCTGCAGAGCAGGGAGTGCTGGGGCTGGGCGGCTGCAGTGCCATTGCCCAAGCTCTCCCCAGTGGCCCACGTTTCTCTCTCAGCTGTCATTCTCAGCTGCTGGTGGACACGGACAGCTGCTGTTGTCTCAGCGTGGGTTTTGCTTTGTTTTGTTTTAATCTGTCCACCTCATTATGTGCCTGAATTAGAGTGTGCTCTTTGAAGGTCTAACAACTTGTTTAGAGCCTTATGGGAGTACTTTTGTAAGTGTGTCCCTTGGCCTCCAAAATTTTGTAATTATAAACTCACACCAGATTGGGGAATGAGGTGTGTCTGCATGGTTTTAATCCCTCCTCCCTTGCCTTTAGCTTTGCACCACGATATCTGGCATTTGCTGCATCAGAAGGCTTATCTATAATTCATAAAGGAGAGCTCTCTACCTTGTCCAGCCTGAGAGTTAGCAACAGTATTTTTTAAAAAGTGTAGCTGAAATGCAACCTGTCCTAGGTCCTCACCTCTGTTGAAGCTCTCAGGGCTTGTCTCCACTGTAGCCTCTGCTTTCACTTTGTTTATGTAAACACCAACATCTTGCAAAGAAACTAGAAGACAAATTGGAGCTGCTTCCTGCATGTCCACATCACAGGTTACAGGGCTTTCCAAACCAGCCATCTGTCTGGGTTCCTCTCCTTTCAGCAACGTTTGATAAGGCCCCACGAGGGCTGCCCGTGGTGTGCAAGGATGGTCTGTAAAGACCTTTCATCAGGATTGACAAGGTGAAAATCGGACTTGTCACACACAGGGGTCAGGGTGCTGAGGTCTATTGAACTTAGTCAGGAGGAAAGGATATGCACTAGTGGCTCTGGGGCTAGAAATCTCTGCACCAGAGAGATGCAGCTGGGAGTTTATGACTTCCCTGAGCAGAGCACAACCATAGTCTTCATGTTGCTGTTATATCCTCTGTCAGCCAGCAAGGCTCAGGCTGGGCAGGAGCTTCAGTTCTCACAACAAACAGGGAAAGCAACTGGGCTGAAGCCTAAGGGCTTCTCAGTTGGCCAAGCAGCAGCTACCAGCACACAAAGGATTTTAAGAGTCGGATTTTCAAAGCCACCTGTGTTGATTGAACTGCTTCCATTAAAGCTCCTCTTAAAGCTAAACCCCTGGGCTGGGAACAAGTGCTTTTGCAATTCCAGTCCAACAGATACCAGAGTCCATTCACTTGGACCCACCTTGCAGCCCACTGGCTGGTCTTTTTCTCATCCACCGACACCCCCAAGTCCCTCTCCTGAGGACTGCTCTCAATCCATTCTCCTCCTAGCTTCCTCCAGGGAGGAGGCCCTGGAAAAGAAAGGAGCGTGAAATCTTGACCAAATGAAAGCTGCTCTTCACAAACCACCCTGCCAGGGATGGTGCCTTATAGCATGGAGAAGAGGCAGCATGTGCATTTGGATCTGTGCTGTGAGGGCTGAGAAACACAGACCAGGGGCTTTCAGCAGCAGAGACCTGGTTGTTATTAGGCCTGAGCTCCCCCAGAGCAAACTGGCTGTGGTTTGGATGTGTGTGTGTATCCGGAGTGCATTTCCTCTGCCCTGTTCAGTGATGGGGAAAAAAAAAAAGCTGTCCCAATTTGGTATACATGTCTACCAGTATGGTCCCCTATTTGTCTACCAGTATGACCCCCATTTGATCAGCCTTTGTGGTCTGCAGCCCTGGGCAGCTGCATAGCTGCTCCTCTCCTGGATGGAATGGAGCAATCACCAAGGATGTAGTGTCTCGGGAAAGCCACATTAGTGGTGATGATCGTGCTGCATTTCCTTCCTGCACTGCTTGGCTCTATAGCACACACCTACCCTGCTCTAGGGGCAGCAGGCTGAAAATTTGGGCTTGGTTCCGCCTTCATGGTGCATCTACAGAGCTAGGCATCTGTGATGGGAGGAGGAGAGCCAAAGAGAAGGGATAACCCATCAGAGCAAACATCTGTGTGGTTTGGCAGTCTCTGTCTCTGACTGACACCAAATGCAGATGTTTGAGGAAGAGAGAAGGACCAGGGTGAGAACATTGTGATCATTTGCCCCAGGATGCTCTCCATGGAGAGAGTCTTGAGAGGTCTGTGGCTTCAGGTATCTAAAGGTTTAACAGCCTTTTTGAGCTTTCTCTTTAGGGCTGTGAAATGAAGAACATGTTGGGTATTAAGGCAGTTTCAAGCACCTTTTCTGTACTTTATCAGGATGGAAAAACATAGCACATGATTTCCTGCACAAATTCTCTCATCCTGTCACAGAGTAATGAGATGAAGGGGTCTGCCCATCTCAAATATCAGGTCCCATTTTGTCAAGCGGGGCGCAGGAAATAGCAGTGTGGTTTCTGCGCTCTTCTTCAATTTCAAGTCTCCTTGAATTTCATTCCCTCTAAGAGATAAATTTGTTGCAGAAAAGCTCGGCTGTTTCTGTGTGGTGGGTGCTGGCTGCCCACAGCCTAACGTGGCCAGAGCACTGCAATTACACCTGGCAGAAGCAATCCTCAGGCTTGGAGGAGTCTGTGTTCATGGCTTTTAAGGAGCCTCATCATGTGCCTTCTCACTTAAATGAAAAGCGTTAAATGGCCTTCTGCAGCCGAAAGGGGGAAATAAGGATAGTCTCCTCAGGGCAATTCTGACACATGCTGACTGCCTGACTTTTTTATAATTCACATTTCTTTCATTGAGGAAATAGTCTGTCTGGTACGCTGTCATTTTGCCCCATTGCCTGCAATTTCGATTTCTTAATTCACTTTCTGCTTTTGAGACTCCAGTTTCTTGGAATTATTCCTTGTGTAATGACTTCTGTTGCTAATTTAGTTCTAAGTGATCCCTGGACAGCCACAAACATAAATGTATATAGGTGGCTGGGTGATTTGTCAGGGCTCTGCTCTAGGAGATGCTTAGTTTCGGTACTCTTATGAAGTATTTTAAATAGTTATCATCTGTTTTATGTCTTGTGTTATAAAGCAATCCTGAAGTATTGCTTTTTTCATTTTTAAGTCTAAACTTGTTGATTTCTCTTAGCAGTTTGAATTGTCTGCGCTGCCTAAAACGTTGCCACAGGGGTGTACTGGGCTCTGAGAGCAGAGCTGGCTGTGCCCCGTGTGGTGTGAGCAGCCCACTGGAACACACTGGGATGTGTCCCTGTGGATCTGAGTGAGAAGCATCCCTCTCCCTTGCTCTCCTGGTTGGCACACTCGTGGTCCAGCCTGGTGACTTGGCCCTCCACACAGGCCTGGGAAGCCTGGGAAGGAGTTGCCCTTGGCAGATGCTGGTTTCACTTTCTGGGAACTCTGAAAATCTGTCATCGTTATGCAGTTGAGTTGACTTAAGTATTTTAAATATTTGCTGGGGGTTTTGCATGGATCTGGGCTGCCTGTCTTTAATAGTTGAGCAAAACACAAACAAACTCTTCTGGGAAATAATTTCACAATTAAGCATTTAGGAGATGGGCGCCATCCAGAGCTAACGACTTTATCTGGAGACATTTATGCGATGTTTTGCAGACTTGTTAAGACTTCTGTTCCCACAGGTCATAAAAAATATCTGCAGTCTTCTCCCTTGATGAGGTATTTATTTTCTCCTATTTGTCCAGGCCCTAAAACAGAGAAAAGTGTGTTGCTAGTGACCAGCAAGAAGGATGAACTGTTCATAGCTGGTAAAATGAGATCCCACCTCAATTAATCAGGCAATTGCACCTGTGGAAGGAAGGAACTCATGTTGTTACATTTTCAAAGCTACCATCATGAGTTAAACGATATTTTCCACGCTGTCATTGCCATTGCTGCTTTGCCATGTTGGAAGCTCAGCATGCTGGGGCATATGAATGTTTCATATATGCATATATATATATATCTCCTCATCAACTTCTCCATCTGCGAAGCATATCCTAAGAGACTTCAGAACAGCCGCTCAAATAAAGTAACAGCACAGCATTTGCTCTCCTGTTGTGTGGTTAGGGAAATCAAGTTGCTATGAAGTAGAATGATTTGCTCGAGGTTGCTTTGAGAACTCAGTATTCAGAATTGCATTTCCTATTTTCCTTGATTTACATTAATGTGGTTTCACTCTTTACTGTATTTTCATGAGTGACACAGGATGGTCAGGGATAAGTGATTGATTCAGCCAGGCTAAGAACAAAATGAAACTATATTTGTTATATAGACAAAAATGTGATTCTTCTCTCTCTTCCTGTCCGGTGCAGCTTTAGACTTGCTCTTAAACTTGTTTTTCTGAGGCTGGCAGCATGGTTCCTGCTGGCCATGTCACCCTACACCAGAGAGGAAAGGTTTGCTGACTGAATCCAGCTGTTCCCAAGCTGGTGATCCAGAAGAGGCTGACTGGGCCAGAGGGGACAAAATGTTAGGGGCGCAGTAAAGAGTCTAAATGGATAAAACCTGAGCTACAAACTAACATGCCACAATGTTAAAAAACAGACATCATAAAGTTACAGGAGTGTCAGTTCATGTTAACTGCGAAACAGCTCTTTCATGGTTTAGCATGAAATTTATTTTTTTAGTCCTTAGTGCAGAGCATGAATAGATACCATGACTTTTTACTGACAATATCATCAGAATCTGGGTTGTGTTTCTGGTCTCTTTGCATGGTTGATACGAGCACAGGAGGGGAGTCAGGCCAGTGGGTTAGAAGGGAAGTCTGCAGGTAAAGGGTTGTATTTCCCACTGACACTGGGAAATTAAAACACATTAAAACTCTAGTCTGAAGCCTGGCTGCCAGCCTCCTGGAGACCTGCTGCCTGAACGAAAAACAAATTATGTGTCTCTGCTCTTGCAGGAAAGGTGGCTTTGTACGAGGTTTGCTGCTCTGTCTGCAGTGAAGTGTTGGGAATGCTGGTAAAAACTGCATGTGCAGCCTGTAGAGAAAGGAGGGGGACAAAGGTCCTTGTCAGCCTCACATAATCCTCATTTCAGTTACCCTCAAACTCCAGACAAAGAGATAATACACCACATTTTCCTAGAGCGTGAGAAAAGCAGATCTTATATCAACACAAATGCTCAATTTGTCATGTATCTTAATGGGATATCCCCTTCGGAGTAGCCCAGTACTGGAGCTTGTTCCAGCTGTTGAACCAGCCTGTTATGAAATCCCATTTTTTTAAAACAAACAAACACAAAGCTGCGTGTTTCTGTGTGTTCATATATTCAATATAATGTTTTTCAAATGGACCTCCAGGGCAGCACCTTGGTGGGAAAACATCTGCTTTTACACATGGGCCTCTAATGGTGCAAAATATGTGGCTTAGAAGGTCCTTCTGGTAATAGGGGAAGCTCTGAAGCCCAGAAAAGTCAATTGTTGGGTGTTGCTGGGGAATGACTTGTGTGTAAATTGAAGCATCGATGTAAGAGCTCATAGATTTTTAAGGTCAGAAAGATTGTCTCCATCTCAAACTGTGGATTGTGTCCCCTTTGAGAGCTAACAAAAGATTTAAAGCATAGTGGGCTGTGAATTTTTGTTAATAACCTCGTAAGATGGTTTGTTTTAAACAAACAAACAAAAATAACCCTTGCCAATTATTGTGAAAGAAAACAAGATAAAAATAAAAATCAATAAAGTTAAGTGGTTGCATACCCATTCTCTTTCTTACTCAAGTGCTGATTGTGAAATTTTACCCATTGTTTGAGCCTGCAATGGGTTTTATGAAGACAGGTGAGCCATGAAGCAAATCAAGTTTTCAGGAAGTTTGATAAATTGTGCCTTTTTTAATCACCCTGCGTAGCTCTGGGTGTAAAATTTACACAGAATACAGTTTGTAGGTTCAGGGACTAAGTAATCATTTTTCCAGAGCTGCAGAGCAAGCCCAAGAGAGCTGTTAGACATCCTAAAATAAATAAATATTGAGCCCAAGGGAGAGATGAGTATGTAATTACATGAGGTCTGGCTTTTGTGCCCTCTCAGAAAGTTAATTTAAACTTTGGTTAGCTGAAAGCTCTCTGCACGAGGCGGCACCAGAACATCGCTACTGCTGGTGAATTTGTTTGGTGTGGCTTTTTTATCTGTCTGCTTTCTGACTGAAATCCATGCAGACGAGGAAGTGGCATGGTTTGGAGGGGAAGCATTGTGAGGTTTAACTAATAGTTGGGACCTTGAATGACCAGAAGGAGGACAGTAAAGGGCTGGTTCTACACAGCCTTCAACAAATCCAGCATTTCTGTTTGCACAGCAGTTTTTGGTTTGTTGGTTGGTTGGTGTTTTGCTTGTTTTTGTTTGGTGCTGATTTACATCCTCATGCTTGGGAAAAGATGAACATGGGATAGCTGGGGAGAGTCAGACTTCAAACATGTTCAGTTAAACAAAGGCAAGTCAGTGACATGATACAAGTGTTGAGGATAGAAATGATAAGTACTTACTAGAGATGAATTGTGGGGTCAGGTCTTGGGAGATGTGTTTTACCCAGTTACTCTTTACACTGACTCCCATCATTGTGAGCTCTCTTACCTTGGGATTCTTGTGTGTTTCAGTGATGTTGCCCTTATCTCAAATTCAGCAGCACATAGGGAGGTTATAAAATGGTTTTTTTCAGTCTCTTTGTTTTTAAAGATCTGGTTTTAGGTGTATTTGGCAATGTACAACCTGATTCCTCCTAAATCTTACCAAAGTCTTCTGACTGCAGAAGTTGACCCAGAGCTGAAAATCTGAGTAGAGAATTAAGGATTTTATTTTTTCTTTTTTTCCTGCTGTTTTAAATCCCTCCCCATTCACTGTACCCAAGGATGGTCCAGGCACGCACAGGAGCCTGGTCATGTTCTTTGGTCACTCACTCCGCTTCTGTTCAGCCTTCCGATCTTTTTATATTTTGTCTCCTTGAGGCAAGTAGCAGCTGTAGCTTTAGCCCAGTGTGGAGGAGGTGGCAGTTTCTGTATATTGGATGTATAAATACTTGTGATCACTTCCCTAAACATTACAGCAAGCTATGAGTAACTGGTGTCGTGACTCATTGCTGCTGTAGCTTTTGAAGCCGTGCCCAGGGCTGGGAATCACACAGCACAGCAGAGCTTGGCTGCTCCAGGAGCTGCTGCAGCTCAGCAGCAGCGTCCTTGGGGCAGGGAGCCACGGCTGTCCTGTGTGCCTTTGGCATGGCTGCAGCGGGGCTGGGGATTGTACTGCAGCTCCTAGGTCCTAGATCAGGAGTAATAGTAAACCAAATCTTTCTGGGCAGTGCTCCTTCTGCTCCCAGTCTAGGAGGGGTTACACACAGCCGAGGGCTGAATGGCCAGCGAGCTGGGGTGGCTGGGAGGAAGGAAAGAGTGTCCCCCCAGGCCACCAGGAGCAGCCTGGTGCTGTGGCTCAGGACAGCTGGAGGCTTTCTGGTGATATTTAAGTGCAGTAGGTGAGCACTGGGTCATCCTTCAAATGTACCATAAACAGCGGTGTGCAGATGGAGCTTCACCAGGCTGATGTTATTTTGTTCCTCATGCTAATCCCATTTATCTTCTGGACAACAGAGCCTTGCAATCCTACACAGGCTTTAGAATCCCAACATTCGGGAGTGTTGCACAAGATTTGCCCATTATTTTTTGCTTTAAGCCGCTCAAGTTTGGAGATTTTCCAGAGGTGTTCTGGTAATTTTGGATGTGAATGTTCTGTACCAACAAAAGAGAAAAGGACAGTGAATCTGCCTTTCTCTTTCAGCTACTGAAAAAAGTGGCAACAATCCAGTACCTCAGCAGTGATACTCAGAGGAGGATGTTATTTTTACCTTTTTACATTTGCAGAATTGCCTTGGCTTTTGGAGGAGGTAGCTAAGTCATTGTAAGTAAGGACTTCAGATCCAAACTGTACTTCTTGTCCTTTGTCCTGGACCATTTTTGGGTTATTGCTCATGAGGTTTCTTTTAGTCTTTGGGTCTCTTTTTAGTGCCTTTCATTGCTAATGAAATGACATTAACACCAAGTACAGTGGGTTTTAACCTTGGGCTTGAATACATCCTCAATCACAGTAAAATAGCAAAAAAGACTTGGTAAAAACCCTGTATCTCAACAGGACTATTCCACAAAGCTGTGGGAGAGTGCTTATTTTGCATTTTTATAATGCAGTAAATCATCTGGAGGTGCTCTGAATTGAAGAGAAAACCAGAAGAAATGTTTGTGATGTGAAGATAGTTCTCTTCCAGCTATTTGGTACAGCTGCTCACTGTTGCTCTTGAAGGTGACCTGTGACCTTGGAGGAGTAGCCTGACAAACACATGGTTCCACACTGCTATCCCCCTAGCTTCAACCACAGAACCTTGGGTGGGATTTTGGCACCCAAATGCCAAAGGCACCTAAGCAAACCCTGGTCTTAGAGCATTAATTAAGTTAGCTTTTCCATTCTGTATGTGAACACTCAGGACTGGAGAAGCTGAAATGTGTGTTTTTCTACACAGATGCTCCTGGCCCTGGTTGGTACATGGCTGTTAAAGTCTGGCCTGAATTTGCAGATTTTTAAGGCATTAATCCTGCAGCCTCATAATGCTCTTGGATGTTTCTGCATACCTTCTTGGTTTTTATAAGTGAGGATTTTGAAAGGTCTCAAATTGTGTGTTAGGCTTTGCTAGTGCCTTCTTCACCAAATTAAATTCAGGGTGACTCTACTGAGTTGCATAAAGCCTTCCTTTTAAAATGCACTTCTTCCACGAGGCACTGAACTTTAGACACTGTACACAGACATAGATACAACGTATGAGGGGTTATAAGCCTAGACATAATCGCTGTACATAACTGCGTAGAAATAAGGGCAGCTCAAAATGTGTTCTTCCACCGTATGTACTGTTTGTGACTGTTCAGTATTGTTTCTGCTTCAGTTACAATGAAATCTCTCTAGGGAAGAGACAGTGTCTTCTGCTTTTCCACTGCAGAAAGCACACCATTGTGGTCTATAAATAATAACAGTTTATATAGTGTTCGCCTTTAACCTTTCCATTCCCTTGCAAATAAATAACTCTACCGAGGTCTTTGCAGTATTCTTTATAATAAGCATAGGGAGAAGTAGCATTATTTAGAGAAAGGTAAATTGTAGCATGTGTAATATATTTAGTGTGGAAGACCACTACAGTTGTTCCTGTTTCTGGTTTCTAATGAAGGCAGACTAGATTTACAGCTAGGGATTGATAGTTAATGGAAAACTGTTGCAGAAATCCTGTGGTTAAAGTATACCATTTGCATAGATCTTTCTGGACACTTTCCAGATTTTCATTTTAGAAGACAGTATTACTTCTCTATAATTTATTTCTCCTGACAACCTTCATTAGAACATAACAAGGTGCTTTGCAGTACATATCACCCATCAAGTTCATGGCCAGTATGAAATTGTGCAGCAAACCCATGACTTTGGCTCCAGAGGTGACTGCAGCAGGATGCTGATGTGGGTCCATAGTGATGCCCTGCACAGTCATCCCCCTTTGCCTGCTCTCGGGGGCCCTCTTGTTATCATCACCTTCATGGCCACCTAGAACAAAGGCAGGAGTCCCTGGCTTTGCATGGGGATTCCTCCTGCCCTTCAGTGAGCTTTATGGGCTACTGCTTGTGCTGAAACTCCAAGCCTGTAATGCCTTCATAACAAATATCTGAGATAAATATAAAAGCAAATGGCTGAATGATGAGCTTGTGTTTCCAGGCTTCTCCAGGGCTCTTGGGAGCTGAAGAGTATATAAGTGATACTTAAGTAAGTGATATATCTGCTCCTTACATATGCACATGTTGAGCTTTGGAAATTTTTAGTTTGACCAAATTATGATATGCCCTGTATGGGGAATACTTGAGATACTGAGAAAGTATTAGATCATTTCCTTTTGCAATAATGCTGGAGAAGGGTGGCCAAAATATTCTTTTGCACGTGGAGTTACTGCCTTATCAGAAGAACGTAAAATTGCAGGATAGCCTGGCAGTCAGAGTGGGATTTTGGAAAGCTGATCTGGAGCTCATGGGATTTAATGCAGTTCCTGCAAAATGGCATACACTGCATAGATAGGTATTCCCAAAGCCAACCAGAGATATTTTACATAGGCCAGCCTGTGTTTGTTCTTGCTCTCCAGGTTCTGATCTGTCTCCATCACTTACGTAAGGAGATTAGCCTCCTAGGAGAGCCAGAGTAAATATTTATGCAAGTGATGGTACTGTATCTTCATCCTGTACTTAATGTGCAGTGCTTTCACTTGGACTTACTTTCTTACCTGTGAGAAGGAGGAGTAACATGGAAATCTGTTCTCATTAGCTTCCCGTGTATGTTGTGTAATGTGGCTTGCACAGTAATATAAATGTAAGTATAAATTTGAACTCCCAGCCATATTGGCTTTTGAAATCCTGAAATTGCATTTCTACCCACATAGAGCAATCTAAACCCTCTTGGTTTGGAGAAGACTCCTTGAGGTGTTTATCCAGAGGCTCTGTGAAGCAGCATATAAAAAGTTTTCTTGTTAATTACCTCCAGTCTGACCTCTAAAGACCTTTATTCCATCTTCCAGAAAGTAACTTATTCACTGTGATAAAGAAGTGCAGTTTTGACATCCAGTCCCAAATTGCTGAGGCTGCACAGGGGACTCCTTTTGAGCACTCCAGGGTGGCTTGAACAAACTTGGAGTTAAACAGACTGTCTTGTTTTAAAATACCTGCCCAAATGAACTCTTTCTTTTCACTCAAAAGCAATCTCTCCTCACTGGCTGTATGTTATATCTTCTAGCATTAATGGCAGCTACACAAAGCATGAGAGAGGTATTTTACTTTGAATTCTTGGAACAAATGTTGGGAATTAGTGCCTGCAGCTCATAAATAAAATAGTTCTATTTTATATGCAACTTTATTCATGGGATCAAATGTCTTAAAAACATGTGAAAAAGGCAACTGGTGGCATATACCCAGCTTTCTGGGGGAAATTTCCACTAAGATGAATGACCACATAAAAATCACAGAGGAGGAAAGAAACCAAGAGAGCTAAGAAGTGACAGAAGAGAGGTTTTTTGAAGAAAGTTTGGAGGCAGTTGGAGGATTGACGTGGCTGACAGATAAGAGGACTGTTCCAGACAGCAGAGGTAGGCGATGGGGGATGCAGTGTTATGAATAATGTTAAAATAATCTGAAGGGACAGCATAGGGAGTGGTGAGAGTTGAACTGGGAGAGGAAGAAACGTGCTTTGCATTGAAAACAGTGACCCAACTTCCACTGAGCAAACGGGAGCTTCCTGTGTGTGTCCAGAAGCTGATTTGTCAGCTAGCACTGATGGCAGATCAGTAGGGGAGAAAACACTGCAAAATACAGAATTCTGCTTTGATACTTAAACTTTCCTGCATTGCTAAAGGTGTGTGATGTGGATGGAGAAGAGCTGGTGGCTTTTCAAAAGGTATCTCTGTTTCAGGGTAGTCTCACTGCTGGTCATTTGTTGGCTGTACACAGCTGTGATAGAAGCCCACACACAATAATACCAGAGATCAAATTCAGATCTGGCAGGAAGGATAAAACAAACCACTTCTCTTTCTCTTTCATCCAGGAGTTGGGCAGCAATGAATAAAAAACCCCAGGTGTCAGGCACAAGCCAAGCGAGTTGTGGTGGTTTCTTTTTTTCCTTTCTCTTATGCATGGCTAACTCCCAATTTCAAGTATCAAAATGCAGTTTCTGGTGGATAGGATGGTATTTTCTTGCTGCTATAAAACTTGTAGTGAACTATTAAAGTGCAGCAGCTGCAGCATTTCATCCCTGAGCAGCCCACACCTCAGTGTTGGGTGAAGTGACCTGGAAAGAGAATGTGTACTTTATCTTGTTAAATTCATAAAACACCGAGATGTTTTTTGAGAGCTGAAGTGCTACATAAGTGCAGGATCTGATTATCTTGGGAAAGATGCTGTGGCAAGTGATCCTGATGTATATTAGCTCACCTGAGGGCAAAGTGGACTTCTTAAGGGAAAAGAGTCTGTGCAGGAGACCTTGGTGTTAGCGCTGTGGGCAGAGGTTGTGCTGTAAAACACCTGAGAGCCTGAGCTGATGATTGTGCTAAATGAAGTGCTAACTCTTGGCTGGTGCAGGTGCACAGCTGCTCCCGGAAAACAAGCTTGCTCCCTGCACAAGAACAACAGTACTTCGTTTAGGCTTTGTTCCCTTCTGAAACGCTCTGCTCCATCCATGCCTAGATGAATTGGGGTGACCGATAGGTAAATGTGCACTGTGTTTATTATTTTTGAGTATCTTTCTCTCTCCTCCCTTCCTGGTTGTTTGCAAGTGGATGTAGCATGTGAGTGAAATCCTGCCTGAGCAGACTGGAGCACCCTGTGTTCTGCTGGCTTTGCCAAGCTGGCCTTAACTGTGTTCGTGCTTGTGTGATACTGCATTGGGGTGGTAGTTCTTGTGCTTTGCCTGAAATCAGGTTTTAGACAGACTCTTTTTCTCCTCAATTACACCTTTTTATTCACTTCAGCACTGAATTTTTGGGTTTTGTTGTTTGTTTCTTTTTTAATTAGGCCTTCCTTTACACTGAAAATATTTTGGTTTTAAAGCGGCTGTCTAACTGGCAGGAACAGAACCAGCTAGGAGAGGAGAAGATAAACATTTTTTGGCTCCAAGAGTTGTACCTAGGAGCTTTTCGGAAAATTATGTTAATTTCTTTCTAGCACCCAAAGCAGTGCACTTCATGCTGACACATAGCTTGAAAAGGAGGTGAATAGTGCCAGATGTTGGCTTGTATTGTTATTAATTGCATGTATGACAACAGCACTTGGTGGCCTGGTTCAAAGTGGGTGGTGCTGGATGAGGCTCTGCCCCAGCAAAGGAGGCAGTTGGGACCTCGCCGGCTGAGCAGAGGAGGGGGTGAAGATGACAAGGGACACAGAAATCTCAAGATGTGACTTGGCCCAAGTCATTGGCAGGACTGGGAATAGAAATCAGTTCTCATTAAACTCTATGGAAACAATAGGTAGGTGATAGCAGTTTTGTCACTTAATCCCAGTGTAGTGCACTGGTTTATAGGTTTATAAGGTGACAATCAGTTTGATCCTCTTTAAAGGTTCAATATCTTTAATCTCAGTGTCTGTGAGTTTATGGGGAAGGCTGGAAATGGAACAGGAAAGTGACAGTCACTTGAATTTGTCCTAATCCCACAGGTTACAGTAAATAAGTGGTGGAAGCATATTGCCTATCACGGTGCCATGCATGACTGATCAGCTCTGTCCTTCAAATGCTATTAACTTCAGGCTGGTTAATCTATATTCCTGTATGTTGAACACAAAGCAGTGCTGGCTGAGGGATTAGGGGAGAATTAAGTATTTGTTCTCTAATCCTGAATGTTTATAAATCAGTATTAATTACTTAAGGTGCTTTTAGAGAGTTTACATCCCACTTCTTCTAATAATTTCATGATCCATCTGGCTAATAAAAATACTTAATTGCAAGAGAAGAAATAAAATCTGTGGCTGTGAAGTGTAAGTATGCAGATCTTTTGCTTAATGGGGACTAATTGCTGTTATTATGGATTCTGATAAGTTAAAATTAATAGTGGGGGTAGCCACATCCCACATCACTGTCTGTAAACATGCTGCAGAGATTGGGCCCAGTCCGTGGGAGACAGAAAAAAGCTGAACCCAGGCCAGTGGAGCCCCCCTGTTTCTAAGAGTAAATGTATGCCTTTGGTGTTTCTAAGGGTGTATGGGGATTTGGGGGTTTGGGGATATGGGATTTGGGATTTGGCGTTTGGGGCTGGGGTGTGTGAGAGACTGGAAGGATCGATGTCTCGAGACACTTGGAGGTGCATGTGTGTGGGGGAAGGGGCAGGTCGGGCCTGGGTTTGGTTTTTTGGGGGAAGGGGAGTTGAGTGATGAGCGCAGGGATGCCGACGGGAATTGAGCATCCTGCAGGGTTTGTGCAGGGCTGGCAGTGGCATCCCAGGCACTGTGCTGTGGTGCAGCAGTGCTGAGGAATGGGGTGTGCAGGGAAACAAAGACACACATTGTCTGCAAAGGATCATCTTTCCACTGATAAGGACAATGGTCTCAAAGCAAAGAAAAGGGGGTTTGACTGGAGCAGGAAATCTTGCACTAGGCATTAGCAGGGCTATTGATTGTCCTAGATTCAACATTTAATCCTTCCTTTAATCACAAATCAATTCCACTGTGTCTTTGAGGTTTTTAAACTTTTCATCCAAATGCTTCAGACTTCAGAAAAACAGTGTATCCTGTGCAGGGCTTTGGGGACCCACAGCCCACCAACACCCTGAGATTGCTGCCCCTTTGGGGCAACTAAAAAAGAGATATTTGGGGCAAGTGAATCTCTCAGGCCCTGCTGTGTTTGTATCTTTATCTTGGAAGGAAGGAGGCCTTCCTAACACATTGTCTCCTGAAGTCCTTAATCAACTTGGAATTTTGCTAGAAAGAGAGTTTGTTTTGCCTTCCTTTGATCTGTGTGCAGCTCACAGACTAGATTGTCTGACAGGGGTTACATTCCTGTCTGCCTAACACTCAGTCTTCTGTATCGGAATCATGGACTCATTTAGGTTGGAAAAGACCTCTAAAATCATCAAATCCAACCATTAACCCAGCGCTGCCAAGCACCACCCCAGCCCTGTCCCTAAGGAGCACATTCCTTCTTCCATTTAGCCCCAAAACTCAGCTTTTGGGCCTGCTAAGAAACAACAGGACTGGAAAATATCATGGATTTATGTGAATGAACATGGCATCCCACCATGTTTCTATCAGCCCCCTGTTTGATGCTGCCCCAGCCTTTCCTGGCATTAGGACATTACCATTGTAATTTACAGGGAAGTGGTATGGCTGAGCCTTGGTTCCTGTGTGCATCCTTCTGGCTGCACATCTGCCACCAGCAGAACAGCTACAGGATTTTAGGGTGCAATGCCTCAGCCTGCTGACAGCTAGCTTTTAGGATCCTGCTTCTAATGGGTTGCTTAGCTAAGTAAGTCATTGCTCACTCACACTGATTGAAATGGAAGAGACTTGGTTGTGTGTTCATGTCACAGAAGTGCTTTTTAACAGCTAAATAATAATCTCCACATGAAAGAGAAGACAAAAGGATCTGAGAGAGGAAAAAATTTGAAAGCTCTGGTGGTTCTTAATTGTGTTTTGTTACAATGTTTTGGGGTATAAATTTGACTGGAACAGCAGTACACAGAGAAAGAAAGAAAGCTCAGTGAATTGGATGACTTTTTTAAAAATTATTTTTCAATTATTGCTAAATTTTTCTCTTGAACCGTCGGAGTTGCTCAGTGGGACAGTTGGATTGGTGGCCAAAGCCCTGGGTCTGCAGCAGAGCCTTAAATGTTAACACAACACTTGGGGGTCTCCCTGCCTTCCATCACTGTGTAGCACTAATACTTTGTGTGATCACTGTACTGTCAGTCTCATTTGAGGCCTCCTTCAGACCCCCTTCTATTTATTAGCTGCTCATGAGGAGTTTTTAACCATTCTTTGCCATGGTGGTGAAATGTATCAGCCTACCTGCAGAAAGAGGCAGGGGAGAAAGGGAATGTGATGACTGTGAGTGTTCAGAAGTGCTGTTTGGTTGGGTTTTTATTGCCATGGCTGACAACAGCACATTACTCACAAGTGGGATGGCCACTGCTGACTTAGAGTTGCCCCACTGTAGTGAAACTCGAAAAATTTCACATTGCTTCATGCCCTTGTGTTTATGTTTTTGCCACATCTATTTGGTGAATAATTGATCACCTGCTTTTAAAATGTCCCTCTAGTCTCTGCCACCACAGTAGCAGGCATCCTGGTTTTTGGGCAAACAGGAGTGTTCCTAGTAAAATGATGTTGGAGGTAACATGTCCATGGAAGGAGATTTCTAGATGGCTTTGAGGGACTTTTCCAGGTGTTTTTTTTAGCTGGTGGCACAGCTGGAATTTGAACTGCTGTCCCTCAGTTAGAAAGCAAGATCTTAGCTGATGGTCCACATTCCCTGAGAATCTTACTGGAACTGTACTGTTAGTTTTTGTTTACATCTTTTCTGGTTTAGTTTTAAGAAGATTATCATCTCTGTCTTGTATCAGTCTTGACTTGTATCAGTCCCAGCATTTTCTCATTTTCCACTTTTCTGATAATTGTGCCTGCACTTGCCATATCACAGTGGCTGGCACAGGGGACACCTCACTACAGTACATCCAAGTTGGGAATGAGTGGTTTTGGACAGGGAGGTTGTATTGTGCTTGACATGGGACTTTTTTTTCTATTTTGTTGGGAGTTTTATATCCAGCAAATATATTTTTTTTACATACTAATGTTCCCATTATCTGTAGCTCATTCAAACCCTGAACGGCTGAGAAGGTGATTCTTTCAGTACCTAACCCTGAGCCAAGTTCAACAGGATTTGGTCACGGCTGTAGTGAGTTTGATACTGTTGAATCCCAAGTGTTCCTGCCAGCACAGTCACCTAATCAGGGTAATTTTAAGAAATACCAAATTGACCCTAAATATTCTCATGTAGGTCAAGGCTTTACATTCATTAATTGTTTGTCCTCTTCCTCCTGAGCTCCCTCCAGTATTGTTTTGATATTAGAAAGGTCACTGGAGGAGAAAGTGGACTCTGAGGAGAGGCTATCCCTGACACAAAAATAAATACAAAAGATGGAGAAAAGAAACCATCTTTAGCAATTAACCAAAGAAAGAATGTGAAGGGTGATGAATGATGGAAGGCATGAAAGGCTGGTTTTCAGCTGCTGAATTACTCTACTAGCATGTGGTACCATGAGGGAAGCAATGTGATATATGAAAATAAAAACATTGACTATTTGAGCTGGAGACCTCACTTGTGAAGCAGAAAGCTAAGGGCGCCAAATCCTGTTAAATTTTAATGAGATTTTAGATACGACTCCTCGTGTGTCACTGCTTGAAAAGCAACACTTGAGACTGATAAGAGCAGCGAGCCTGTGAGTTAACACCTGCAGCCCAGCATGTGGCCTTCAGAGCTGAAATATTGGCCGCTCTGGAAGGCGCTTTGGTCGGGACTGGTGGGAAGCAATTCCTTTGGCTGAGCCATCAAAGCTGCGCTGCAGTTGCTTTTGCTTCCTCTGGGCTTTGTGAGCTTACAGGCCGTGTGGAGCCTGTCACCATGGGAAGGGGAGCACTGGCAGAGCTGCTGTTCTTCTCCAGCCGCCTCTGCCAGCCTTCTGCTCCCCAGATGCCCTGGAGCAGAGAGGAGAGCAGGTGTGGAGCCCTCATTGTATGTGAACACGAGAGTGAAACTTTGGAGTTTGTTTACTACTGTAATCATGGCTTGGCCAATAGGTGATAGTTCAGGGCTTGTTCTTGGTTTTGGGCAGTAGAGAGGTGTGATCATACATACCTCATTTCCCTCTTTGGGCATGCTTTCTTAATGGGATACTATTTTTGTACCAGGCCCACCTCTTTTTCTGGTGGTTGCAAGAAGTGAAGTGTTCCTTCAGTCTTCAGGTGTAACAAGTAGCGTAAGAACAGCAACATCATTCAAGTGGATGAGATTTGTGAAAGCACCTCTACTTTTAATAAGTTTTGCAAGCAAGCTTTCATGAGGACTGAGAGAAAGAAGGGGGATAAGAAAGCTAAACTATCTCAAAACCTGACTTTAAAAGCTTTAAAGTACCAACATTTATTAATTCCTTTGGCATGTATTAGAATAATATTAATCCTGATGAACTGAATTGGTGTTAGTGCAGATGTCATAAGCACTTCTACAGGCATTCAGCTGTAATTTAGCATCAATTAACTAGGCCATTATTTAAAAGTGTTATTTTAATACATTAAATTTCCCAGTGTGTCCGCAGGCAGTTGCTGGTGCTGCTGTTAGCTTCTCTTATCACTCTCCATTTTTCTTTCTAGCTGTTGCTCCTGCTGTCCTTCACTTGACAGCGTGTGCTTCATGCAGCCACAGGACTCCTCAGGGTGCTTGGCAGTGCAATTTCACATTCTGCTTAACCTAATTTAGCTGCAGGAAGCTGCTGCAAGGGACTGTCCTGCCTTTTTCCACACCCCCTCCTGATACTCTTCCTCCATCTAACACTTCCAGAGGTAGGATTTTGAAACTTAGCAATATTTTTGTAGGTTTTGTGACCTTGAACACATCCTCTGAGCCACACAGCTGCTGAGAAGTGCAGTGCTGAGCTCCTGGTTGTGTTGGCAGCACCCAGCAATGTGGCATTTGTTCCTGTCCCCCTTGGAGCTGTGTGGAGATGCTGGCTGGGATGCTGGCAGCTCTGTAGCCATGCAAGCACCTTGCTGCAAGGGACTGCGTGGCCTTGTCACCATGCTGTGACAAAACAGCTGCTTTTTCAGGAGCTGGCAGGGGAATGCCTGTGCCTCCAACTGCACAAGACATGGTGATTGCTTATTTTATCTCCCTGTTCTTGGGGAATGCCCTGAAAACAGCTTCTGCCTCCAGAGATTGACTCTTGCAATGTGGATGGAAAATGCCCAGTACAGCAAAGCATTTCCATACATTTCTATAAAGAGTCTTGTACTGGAGAGTGGAACAACCATGTAATGTGTAGGAACTAACCTACAGTCAGTTACTGCTGTGGAGTCCAGTGTTCTTTGTGAAGTAGCTTGGGAAGTGTTAGTAGGTGTTTTCATCTGAAGGAGAAATAGCTGGTGCCTTGCTCTTTCCCCTGGTAAGGGCTGTCACTGCTGGTGCATGGGACAGCAGAGCCAGAATGTGCTGCAGAGGGCAGAGAGCCCTGCAGGCACCTGGCCTGGCCTTCGTGGGGCTCAGGACACCTCCCAGGGAGCCTGATGAACCAGCTCCAGCTGCCCTGGCAGCTCCCACCCAGCCAGTGAGCTGGATTCCAGCTCCCGTGCAGCGTGTCAGGACAGGCAAAATTCCCATTTGTAAAGAGTGCTGTTAACAAATGCTTTCTTTAACCTCTGCCTCCAGTTTGCTACTCCCATTTACTCCCCCTGGAAGACAAATTTATGGGTCCTCTGCCAGTGACCTTTAGGGTCGCCATCAGTGCTTGCAGAAGGCAGGGAAAGGGCTCTGTGGAAGCAGCAGCCTTTGAGTCTGGCCCTTACCCTTGGAGACAGACCTCTCTCTCTCTCTCTCTCTCACTTGTCTGTAGCAGTGTTTCTACTTGCATTGTGCTGTCACGATACAGAGACACATATTTTGGACTTAAGAGTTTTATGGTATCTCTTCCCCCAGCTTTATGGTCTTTGCAGTCTTCATGCTCTTTCTGAGTGTGCCAGCCAAAGGCCATAAGCAGGGCTAGGTTAGCTAGGGAGGTAATAACTCCTCTTAAAACCAGACGATAAATTGACACAATCTAGGTCCTAGCCCTTTCCTTGGATAGAAAGCGGGACCCCCTCACCTACTCCTCACCACCTCCTCACCCTCAGTGTTACTACAGTGAGCAGTTTTTCAGCAAACCAGCAGATGCTTGAGTGTGAGCAGATCATGGCAAATGGGCAAATTCAAAATTCCTGAAGCAGCTGGCAAATCGCTATCAAAACCTCCTGAGTTCAGCAGACTCACCCAAAGTCACCCAATTCAGACAGGTTCTGTACTGCACTGTATTTTTGTGGTTGTACGAGATACTTTTGAGAGATTGGTGTGGATTCGAGCAAACAGCTGAAGAGCTCTGAAGTCACTTGTAAAGCATGGAAATACCCATTTACTAATGGGAGAACATTTATCACCAAACATCCACATCATCTTACTCCTTTCAGTAATAAACCTCACGGGAGAGCAATCAAACAAATCTGTAAATGGAAATTTATAACTCCACTAAGTTTCTGATTTTTAATTGCAGTAAAGATGATGATGTTTATGTCACAATTGGATTTTCCCCACACACACTCCCCAGTTCCCTCCTTCATCCCAGATACACAGGCACTAATTGTGGGTCTCCCTCCTTCTCCTGTTCCACAAGTGCTTGTCTCTTAAACTAGATCAGAGTAAATCGCATTCTTAATTCGCACTTAGCTTAATTTATGGCTTCAGTTTTAGACTTTAAGGAAGACCTGTGACCATGAAGTTCGTAATTTTTTATCAGTCTGATAATGATACCTCTCCCTACGGTGCATTCCTGCATTTAGTTATGTTTCACTTAGGGCCAATGTTATGATTTTTATATGATATATTTTTTCCCTTTTAAGCAATCAGAATTCTTTAAAGTGTTTTTCAAGTCTTCTTTAACAAAGCAGATGATTGGTATGTCCTGATGATTTTGTTCCTCTTTTCCCCGTCTGTCCCTGTTCGAGAACGTTAGTTCTGCTGGACACGGTTTAACCTCAGGGCTGTTCATCAGGCTGAGACTTTGATTTGCCATCTGGCTGCTGCATTTGACTGTGCATTGTGCACAATGATGCGGCCTGAGATGCCTTAAAAATGATGGCCTTTTGTGTTGTTTTGCATGGATATCTAATCAGTCATTAAGTAATTAAACCCTTGTGACCAGTGCAATAGCTTTTATTTATGTGCTTCTCCTTGGCTTTCATACAAACTTCTGTGATGTGTTTGCTGAAGTATTTTAGGGCTTTTTTTTGTAGACCACCAGTGTCCCCTGTCAGTAGTGTCATCCCTCCATCTCCCTGCCTCTGAGGTTACTCCTCCTGGACTTGTGTAGCCAGCAACGGGCTGACATCACACCTTGTGAAGATTTCATCGCAGAGAGCACAGTCATTACCTTCCATCTCGTGTCTTTGTGCACATCAAAGAGCTGCAAGTCCCAGCAAGTGAGGTCCCAGGGATTGAAGTTTGGTTCAAGGTTCACAGAAAGCCAAATTGGCAAGTCTGGTTGGTTTTCTTTTGCGAATTGTTTCAGGAGTCTTGTCGGACATCAGACTGGAACAGCCACTGCTCTTTGGCTGACTCACTTGGACCCAGCTGCTTCTGGGCTTCTTGCTGCTGCCTGGAGGGGCTAGAACAGGAGCTGCTTTTTGAGGATAGAAAATTAACATCGTGAAACCCTGGCAGCTGACATTAGCACTGAGATCCCCTGTGACAGAGACTGCCCTGACTGTAACCATTGGTTATGGCTTTCAGAAATCCTGAAGTAGCTCAAGGGATCAAGAGGTGAAACTGGTCATTTATAAAGGCAAAGTGTGCGAGAAAATCAGTGTTTTATATAAATAAGTCACTACCTAAGGCGTGGGGTGCTGAACCAGGGATTTCCTGGTTTTATTGTTTAAAAGCAGAATTGATCTTCTGTTCAATTTCTGATACATGTAGTCAGTTGAGATGTTATTTATTTATTTTGACATTGGGCACAGGCTGTAATGCTCCCTGGAGATGTTCAGCTGTCTCTTGATCTGCTCAGGTTTGGATATTGCTGTCACTGTGGTTTCTGAGTACCTTCCAGCCACGTGTTAAGCCATATGACTTAGCATATGTCTCATTTAATATCTTCTCTGATCATTCAGGATGATACTGGTTGGGATATATTCTGCTAGTTAACCTTTTTTTTTAAATTTCTTGTTTTTAATGAGCTACAGATGTAGCCATTTAAGCTAGTAAAATTTGACCAGGTGCCTCAACAATGTCAATCTTTGCTGTGTATTTCGAGAATTGCTATTCCTAACAGTTAATCCTGAGGGATGCCAAATGTCCACAATTCCTTAACTTCAAGAACAAGCAGTGGGTGCTTGACTTTTAAATTCAGTTCCCAAACTTTACACCACCCCACAGCCAGTTTGATAAGATGTTTTCATTGTGCAACATTCATGATTTGCAAAACTCTTACAATTCTGAGGGCTTGTTGCAGTCCATTGAGATGAAACCAGCTGTGAATTTTTACCTTTGAAGGACTCATGGGGTGCCTAGTCTATTAATCAAATCCAGTAGTGTTGTACTGTTCTCATTTTGTAAATAGTACTGTAACATGGACTGCAGCTTGAAAATGCTGGGGACAAGGAGCTGTGTTGTGGTCCTGTCAGTGTCTCAGCTGTAGGCTTATGTTGTTTTATTTACAACAGTCCAATAGCTTTCAAAGTTCAGCTGTTGGAGCTTTTGCAAAGAGAAACAGGCATAAACTCTGCCCAGCCCAGTGAAGGATGTTTTCCCTCAGCCTTTTGTATTAGAGATAGCAGAATTTGAAGTTGTGTTTCAACTGCTTGCATTACAGTGTCAGAATAGATGATATCAGAAGAAAATAATCTCTTCCTGATAAAATTTGCTGCCTCATTGATACTCAGCTTGAAATAGGAGATTAGAGGGAGCTGTGCAGGTCTCGACTTTGTGTTTGAACACGCTTGTAATCAGATGTCTGTGTTGAGGGAGTGATCATGAGTGGGTGTAGGTCGCTCCACCTCTTGCTGGCTTTTGCAATATAGAGGTTGCAACTTGTTGATTTAGGTAAGATCACTGAGTTGTTGGCTCTCTGTGGTTGTTCTTGCACCAGCTGAGTGTTATCCTTATTACAGCATCAACATCACTGCCACGTCTTCTGTCAAAACACCCTGGAGCCATTCCTGCACCTGTTACTGAGGAAATAGCTGGTGCTTGCCCCCAGTCAGGCCCTGTGGTTTGGCTGGTCCCTCCCAGCTGCAGGCAGGGAGGGCAGCAGGGAGAAGGGCTGGGGAATAGAGACATGCCCAGGGGAGCAGCACAGGCATGCAGGATGCTGGGGTGAAAGCATGGGGGTCTTCAGGCAAGGCTCTTCCTCAAGGATTTGCTTGGTGTCACTGAAGGAAGAAGGGGATTTGATGGGAAACTGGTGTGTACAAGCAGGGAAGGACAACACTAACGATGAGGGGCAGATGCAGTGCAGTGATGGGGAGCTGCTTGATGTCTTGGTTCTGATGCAAAGCCATGAGTGTTTTCTCTCAGCTCCATAGCTGGGTAAACAGACTGCCAGGTTTCTCTAGAGGCAGCTTAGTTCCAGTCTGTGGCTGGTGCTTACTCACAGGGCGCTCCAGGAAGATGCTGAATTGCAGTCAGCCACAGTGACTTTCCTCCTGGTTTGTGAACTAAATTGGGATCATCATGGCAAGGCCCTGAAGATGACAGCTGATGTTTAGTCACATGGAGGGGTCTGGATGGCCACTAGATCTGTACCTGCTGGAGTGTTTCTCTGAGCCCATCACTTATTGACACGGAATTTACCTGAAAATGAGCTGTGGGTTGGAGAAATGCTCTTCCCACTCCTTACAGAAATGAAGCACAGACAAAACTCTGCAGGGGGAGGTTTTATAATTAAATAGCTAAGACTCAGCTCCTGCTGTCTTTACACAGATTAATTTATGTTTTGGAAATCTCAAATGACTTGCCGCTGTTAGGTAGAAATCCCCTCCCTGGAGCTCTGACTTGCACCTTTCTGTATCTGTCCTGAGGTGTCTACTTAAATGCGTCAGTGCATCAGCTAAACAGACACTACCTGTGGGAATGTCCAGCCCCAGGGAGCTCTGCCTCTTGGTCTCCCCAGGGGTCTGGGAGAGCTCAGCTGTGTAGGCACTGTAGTATCTCCACGTTTAAGGCAAAAGTTCCTCTCTGCACCACCTAGAAATCCATTCAGAAATATCTGCTGTGAGGATAGAAGTGCAGGAGGGAGGAGAGCGACTAATTAATCATCTGTGTGCCTGGGACACCAGCACGGGCATAAAACTGTCCCAGACATGGGCGGAACCTGCAGCTCCTCCTCAGGGCCTATTGGTCCCAGTTTCCTGTGGTCCCATCAGTGTTGTTAGCTGTGCATTTCACATCAAGTCATTCGGTCAGTGTGTCCTGGATTGCTCTTGTTTCAATTAGTGGTTTTTACCAGCTCAAACCCAGACACCTCCTGTGAGATATGTTTGACTTTGCCGTGTATATGCTGGAAGTTGGTTCAGTTTAGCCTTGTAAACCATGGATGTGCTTTATTTTTTTCGAAGGATGTGATCAAGAGCATGCACTTCAACTAGTTTATTGGGTTTTTTCTCTTCCTTTTGGTTTGGATTTCTGGTTTGGTGATGTAAAAAGATCTTACCTCATATTTAATTGGAACATGTTTTATTTTGGAAAGGTCATGAAGTGCCATTCCCTAATATGACAATACTGTTATTAGGCAAAGTTCCTGTCACAGGTGCCTTGTTAAGGAGCCCTTGTTGTCAAACTAAAGAGCAGTCACGAAAAGTTGTTGGCTTTTACATAAAGTGGCAATATCCACGTGCCTGGAGGCAGGCAGAGCGCAAGGCACACAGAGCAGTCCAGGTTTATTTGTACGTGTGCTTCTCTGTGTGACCACTAGCCTTGTCACAGCCCTGCTGAGACTGAGCTCTGAATGGAAATCCTTGCACTCCGCTGCTGTACACAGATCCCAGCACTGATAAGTCATGAAGTTTCATCACAAGCCTGATGATAGGGAGCATTTGGTTGCCAAGAGTGGGGCTTTGTGAGAAGTTTGACTCCAATTAAAAACACACAACCTCACACAAAAGAAAACAAAACCTCTTCATGAGATAAAGTGGAGGAGATAAAAGATACAACCCAAAGGATTAAACTCTGGGAGGCACATACAAAAGATACGTATAAACCATACAACATTTTGGTAGTTTGGATTGTTTTTCAGTCTTTTTTTTAAGTCTTGTGGTTGGATGCTTTAGTTGTTTTCAGGGTCTTGATGGGGTTACTTTATTTTTTGAGGTCTGGTTTTGGGTTTTTTTGGGATCAGACTTTCTGAAATACCTGACTCTGAAAAAACACCTCTTGGTGGTCTCCACTGGACTCACTGCAGAAAAACAGCTGAGGAATTAACAGAGCCAAGCAAGAGGTTTTAACCTGATGGGTTCAGGCTTTGGTTCAGGTGCCTTTTGCCTCCTGGCCCGCTCAGGGACATGGTTTAGCAGTGAACACAGTGGTGCTGGGTTAACAGTTGGAGCTGATGATCTCAGCAGTCTTTTCCAGCCTTAATAATACCGTGATTCCGTGTCAGGTGCTGACGCTGTGGCACCTGAGAGGTGACAAGGCAGTGGCACGATGGGGACACTGTGTCACCATCACCGTGGAACTGTGCAGGCACATGGCCACTTTCTTGCCTTAGAGGAAGCACATTCAGGGAGGTGGGAGCTGCTCCATTCTGCTTGTACTCACCTCCCTTAGTCCCGCCTGATTTCTCTGCAACATCCCTGAAACAGGGTGCTTTGGTGTCCTTTTGAAGAATTGGCTAAAAACACTCCCCTATGGCATCTCTTGCTGATTGTCTTTGTTTACTGATTAGAGAAATTCTCATTATATTCCTTTGGTCTTGATCACTGCAATCAAGTGAGGATAATTTTCAAAAGAAAGAGCAGCATTATGCACTGAGGAACAAATAATAAGAGACTATTAGATGGGAATAATGGGTGGTAGAAGAGAGAAGGGTTTGGGGGAAAAAGGATTTGGGAACTAAGTGCATTTAATGAAAGCTGTCTTTCAGAACTCTCTGACACAGCCTTAAATAAAAGTCTTCATCTGGCATACGAAGTAAGCAAGAATTTCCTGTAAAAGCCCATAGAGAAATTGATTTGGACTTCAGATAGTGTGCCTAAATGTGACATTCTCCCTTCATTCATTCAGACTTCCTTTTATTTCTCTCTGATCTTACCGTCAATACTGCTGAAGTGGGATCTGCCCACACAGCATATTGCAGCTTCAGTGCCGAAGGCAGTGTCAGCATCCATCCACTTTGGTATCTGAATTTGGTTGGGAGGTGGGGGAATTCCTTCTCTTTTCGGTAGTAGATGTCAGTCTCCTACTCTCCCACAGCTCCCAGAAGTGAACCCTGCCTGGCTCGTGGTGGAGTACAAGATGAAGGAAAGGATCTCCCCTGCAAGCACAGGATGATAAATAAGCGTAACCCCTTAAACAAACTCCCTTGAACAGCATTAGCCCAATCTCTGCTCCTAGGGTAACAAATGCCAGATCAGGTTTCTCTGTGTCCTTTCATGTTTTTCACTGTAACATCTTTGAAATAAGTGCTTTGGTCAAGAGCAGCCCACACTTCCATCCTCAGCTGCAGAGTTCTTCTGGCTCTGAGCAGGACTTCACAGTGTGTCTGGGGCTCAGGTGACTGAGGCCACTGTCCTCACTGATGCAGAAGTTCAGGAGCAGTTGGTAGTGCAGTGCTGGGGGGCTGTGTAAGAACCTGGAAGCCGGGAAAGGAGCAGCAAAGATTATTGGTGCTGAATAGAGATACAGTGGGGTCCTTTTTCAGGCTTTGCTTCAGACTGCTTCCCATACTGGTCACTTGGCACCCACAGGCACTACTGGAATAGCAGTGATTTTAAACCACTGCTGGTTGCTGAGGTGCATGTGCTCTCCTGTGGAGCTGGTTGTGCTTTGGGAAGGAGGACAACCGCTGTAAATGAGGAGAGTGAGCAGGCTGCAGGCCAGGATAAATATTTGAGTGCTGTCACCTGTCTCACCTGTCATCTTCCCCTGCAGCCTGGCTGGTCCCAGCACTAGGACAGTGCCTCCCTCTTGCCACAGTGCCTCCCTCTTGCCACAGTGCCTGCAGGTACCTCGTGACACCTCCCCTGCAGCCAGCAGACCAGGGCAAACTCTGCTCCCAACAATCGGTCTGTCCCAGACATCACTCTCCACAAGGTCCTGAGGAAGGGCAGGGCTGATGGGAGCTGTTGGGAGCAGAGGTGCAGCCTTGGGCAAGCAGCAGTGGCCACCAGGACACAAGTGGAGGAGTCCTGGGACACAGAGTATCAGGAATGTGTCTCAGCACTGTCTGTGCCAGGACCTTTGCCCAGCTGCCTCTGGGCACAGGGGACTCCCTGGACTGGTGCTAGGCTGGAGCAGCCCTGGTGTGCTGCCAGGCAGGCTGCCACATGGCCGGGAACTGTAATGGGTGGCAGTCCCTGATGGGTCTCTTGGCAGTCTGGAAACCACTGGCTTGTTGCATAATCTTAGCCACCCCCAGAGAAGGCTGGTTTGGGAAATGGTAGCAGACATGGAGAGTTGTGGTCCCACTGACACTGTCAGCTCAGAGCTCCTTCCAGAGCTGTGAAGTCATGGTGGGTGCTGAGAACATTGCAAGAGAACAGAAACTTGGGACACAAGGTGTTGCTGTCACAGCTTTGCTCAGAACACCATGGTACAGTCCCACAAGCTTCAGTTTGGTTTTGACCACTCATAAAGGGTTGCCACAGCCTTGTCTGGAGTACAGCATGCTCATGCTCATGGCTGCTGTTGTGGTGGTGGGTGGCAGAGGTGCTGGGGTCTCCTCACTGATGCCCACCCAGCCCAGCTGGAGTGCTGGGATGCCCCTGGCCCTGCTCATGGCCTGGATGTGGCACTGGTGAGATTCTTGGAGCAGAGCTGAGCTGAGGCACTGCCTAGCTCTGCCTCACCCGCTGAAAGCAAGGGTCAATTCATACATCCTTGTGCTTCTCCCCAAAGCCAGCCAGCACTGTGCCTTCATTGTGAGGGTCTGCCAGGAAAAGGTCCCCTCCTCCATGGGAGAGGAAAGGGAGAAAAGGGGGATTGTGCTCCTTTGTTGCATGGACGAATGCAGCCTGACAAAAGGAGCCACATCCCCACTGCACACAGTCAGCCTGTGGGAGCACTGCCCAGCTCAGGTCGTGAGGGCTTCCAAGGCTCCTGTGCCTGCCCTCAGGAAAAACCCCACCATTCCAGTGCTTGGGCAGAGGTATGACTGCTCCCCCAGCTCTGCTATGATTTATAAGCTGTTTTGTGGGTGCAAAATTGCAGATGGCTGCATATTATAACTACGCCAGAAATGGTGTTTTCTGGAATCGCCTTTGGCTGCAGTGTGGAATGGAAAACCCTCAGAGTGCTGTGGGCTAGTTCAAAGAGACGGGGTTAGCGTGTGGCAGACAGGCGTCATTCCGCAGTGGGACGTCACTGCGCCCAGGCAGGCTCCCCCTGCCCTCCCAAGAGGCTGGCTGTGTCTTAGAAGACACACTGTCTGCCCTGCAAAATCAAAAGGAAAAGGCAGAATTCGTACCTGCAGGGTTTGGGGGTGGGGTTGGGTTTCCCCCCACCCTTGTAACAAATCATGCCCTGAAGTGGTGAGGCCTGGGCTAAAATTACCTTGTGATCTTAATGACTTGAAGTTTTAAAAATTGAATTCTAGCAGCAATTGATGTGGCAGATGTAGTTTCTTCAAATAAGAGATGATGAAAAGTAAAGAAGGATGAATAGATTATTGTTTTTATTAAAGGTATTACAGAGGAATAAATTCTTCTCATGAACAGGCTTTCTTTGCTTATTCCCATCCTCTCAGTAAATCATTGCCATGGTGTCAGTTAATACTGTTTGGGGATCTTGCTCAGGAATGTTTTAGATTGGAAGAAAGAAATTCATATCACAAAACAAACTGTCTCTGCGATCACTGTAAGGGTTACTGTAGTTTAGAGAAAGTAAAATATTTACCATCTGAATCACATAATAGGTAAGATAAAGATTGAATGCTAAGGTGGGGAGAATAGCCTGAGGGCACAAGCCACTCCTTCCAATACCAGCCGGGATTAATGAACGGCTTTCAGCTCCTACACGGTTTTCTTTGCTTTGTACTTGAAAGTCTTTGCTGCAGTAACTTCAGACTATAATTAGATTGACTGGAAAACTGGATTATCTGCAAAGAGCTGCTCAGATCACAAATGAGGTGCATGAACTTTATTTGTCCACCCTAAGCGTGTGTCACCTTCAACAAGCAGCAAAATGATACCATCATTTAATAAAATAAAAGGAAGACGTGTCTTAGGAAGTTGGGCATAAAGACACAGCAGCATTAGTCTGGAGAAGGACAGAGTGTCGTGGCTTCTTCAGCATGATAATCTTAAATGAATGGCTTTGATAAGGGTACTTGAGTGGCAGAATGACTCAAAGAATAGTGTTTACCTATCTGAAATTGGTGTGCTTGCCATGAGGATGAATAGATTTCATTGAGCATTGTTCTTTGAACTTCATTAAGCAACAGAAACTTTGCTTTCTAGGCTTGTAAGAACAGCAGTTTTGGTGATGATCTCTGTTTCCTTTAAATGAGCATATTTTTTCATCTCACCTTTTTGATTTAATGCTCTCACAGTTTCAGTGCAGTGTGTGATAATGCTGGTAGACAAATGTGGAGGGTCTGAGCAGCACTGGCATTAAGGCATCTGATGTTGCTCAGCAGCTCGGGAAGATGGATCTGTATAGGGAGTGTTCTGGAAACTTTGCAGACATCTCTAGACACTGAACTGTAGTGCTGAACTCCCACAGGCTCTGGGGAAAGGAATGGAGCTGGAGGTAACTCAACTAAATGTCCAGAGCAGTCCATCTTGCAAACTGTGATCCCTGGGGAAGCTTTGCCCACAGTAATCCAATTTCTGTTTGAAATGAGCTTGAGTCAGCTGCAGAGCTGCAGTCTGCCCTGGCTTTTCTCTGACAACAAACCAGAGGGGACCACCAACCTTTTAAGCCCACACTGCACGTTCCCCATCCCCTCTGCCAGCACCACAAATAGTGAGTGAGAAATCATTTACTGGAAAAAGCCCTCTTTCTGGGGGGTAAGTTGTCAAAGGGGAAGCTGGAAAGTAGGTTTTCTGCATTGTTTTGCTGTGTGGTGGGGTCAGCTGGAAGCAGGAGTGGGTGCTGATCCTCTGCAGTGTCCATCTGCCTGCAGCCTCCTGCCCACAGCGGTGCAATGCCAGCAGTGCTGCATGGCTGCAGGCTTGGGCTGAGCGCTCTGACAAGATCTGGCAAATAAGGGCAAGAATTTTACAACTGAATAAAATGTGAAGTCTATAAATTTAACGGGCCTTGCATTTTGAATTACAATGGAATAAATTTTCCTCTTAAAAGGAGAAATTGTCTCACTTGTGACTTTCTCCAGTGTTTTACAAGGTTATGAAGGAAACTTCTGAGCATGTTTTGGCAGTTCACATTCTGTGGTCTCTATTCAGAAGATATTTTTTAATTTTCCTCTACAGTTAAGTTTCTCTTGGGGCATCTCCCCTGGCTACCTCTTTGTGTTAAGCACCTAGAAAGTTGGCAGCACACTTAAAACTTCAAATGCATTTGCAGCAAAGGCTCTTGTTGGGACATATGAGCGTGATCAGATGTGAAACCACGTTTGACTGACTTCTCCTGAGATGTGCTTACCTTCAGTTTTAGTGAGACAAGTTGTCGTCTGAAGAATCCTTTGAAGAGTTTCTCTTGCATGTTCAGATGAAGTACCTGCAGGAGGAAGAATTACTTGGTGGCTGGGAGCCTAAGGTTAGCAGACATATCATATGTCATTGTGATTTTTTTTTATAAAATGAGGGTGGAATGCAGGATCAAAATTACCTCATGTGCTTTAACTTTGAAGTTAATGGGGCTTTTTTGGCTGCCATGACAAGTGCCCTTTTAATGAGCTAACCAGTGATGGTCCTGGCACACACACACTCCCAGCCAGAGGCAGCCTTAGCGCTGTGTCCAGACTGAGCTCCATGAAGCACGAGGTACATGGCCTGTGGCTCCCCGATCCAACCTGCAGCCTGGCCTTTGGGGCAACACAAGCACAGTACCCTCTGTAGGCATTGTAGATGTCTGTGCTGAAGAAGGTGACAGCGCTGGTGTGTTCTGTAGTCCAGTAAGCACCAATGAGGAGGAGCAGGATGCTGAATGCCGTAAGCACAGGGTTTCAGGAGCTGCTGCACTGGTGAGCCTCCCCACAGCACAGAGTTATGAATAACCCCATTCACTCCTGCCATCGTGGGCTCGGCATTTCCTATTCTCTTTTGCTCCGAGTTCAAATATCAAAGGTCGACATAAGTTCATGTTACTATTTTACCACAGAAGTGTTATATGGTTATTGGAAAATAATAAGAAATACAGGGGCATAAGGTTCTTTTTAATACCTGGTTTGCTTCAAGGAGGCATCAATTGTTCTTGTTCTACAGCAATAGTCTTGGTCAATGTGCTCTTACACACTTCTATAAATATTCTAGTCACTCTGCTTGCTAAGCTTTCCCACAGTGTTAGTTTTTAGGGTTTGCTTGATTTATTTCTTTTCTCTTTTTTTTTTTTTAGTTTATTTTTTCCATCTTGTTTGCAATGTCCCTCCCCTCTGTGATAAAGCAGAAACAATGAAACTCTCGCACTGCTCTGGTAATAAATCTTTAGTCTCTTACGAACTGCAGCAAAGTTGTAGGAATTAAAAGTGGAGAGCAAGCACCTGTTTTCTCAGGAGGCAGTAGTAATAAGCTGCTCCTTCCTCTAAGTCCAGTGCCACTGGTTACCTGTGGAAATTACACTGGACTATTACACCTATGGAATGTGCTTAGCATTAAAGGCTGAAGGAGAGGGCTAACCTCAATATCCACACATTCATGGCTGGCCTTCAGCCACAAAATCTGCTTCACTTAAAGACACTCCACCTCATTCTCCCCCCAGCCATGGTAGAAAACCTCAGTCCCTTGCCTGAACACAAGTGTCGTTGTGTGGCTTCTTTTGAGAGCACACTGCAAAGAGGAGTAATTGTGCAGAGGCAGAGAAGGGCTAAGCTCAAGTATTAAAGTCCTTGTAGAGGAATGAGCTGTGTGCTCCATCTCACTACAGCACGTGGCACTGTGAACCCAACCTGTGACTGGGTTTTTCTAACAACAATTAGTCACTTTAAAGCCTTTCTCATAAACAACTGAAATAGTTCAGGAGGCTTGATGAAAACAGGAAGGAATAATAGTCCACGGGCAGAAAAAGGCAAAGACTAAGAACTGAAAGGGAGTCTCTGTACTAGGGGAATGGTGCAGAGAGCAGGAAAGGTATGAGGAGAAGAGAAAATGAGAGCAGGATTAAATTGAATGAAGAGGTGGGTAAAAGACAGAAGTAGGAAAGGAGAAAAAGGTGTGAGCAGTAAAGGGTAAGAGTAGAACTGTAGAAAGAAAAGGAGAGAGATGGGCACAGACCCTAGCCCATGGATTGTACCCTACGTGTGGTGCTGTACAAGTAATGTATCTACTAAGGCAGACAGGCAGGTTGTTGTTTCCTGCAGATATGGGTTGGTTGACAGTCGTGCCCATGGGTGGTGAGGCCTGTTAGGTACTTGCACTACTGCATTAATGCAGGATAGGTAGAATTTCTCCATTGCAGGATCAAGGACCTGCTCTAGGAAGGTGAGTGTTTAGTGCTGGGCACTAGATATGACTGAGTAGAGTAAATGCACTTCCCTGGTGGTTGAGCATGTCAGTGGGGGCTCAGAAGGCTCAAGTGTGGACTCACATCTCACATTAGATCTGAAACACCAGGTCCAAAAGTCAGCTCTGTCCAGGATGAGGACATTTATCACCTGTGCATGTCCTTGTACTATTGCAGGCTGCATGAACTCACTTCTCTCCAAAGGTCAGTCTCTGTTGCACAAACCCAGAAAAACCAAAAGCAAAGAAAGGATTCAGGCTTTGACTAATACCAGCTTAGTCAGGTGAGGGAAGCTGGTCTGAAAATGGTATCCAGGTCTTTAAAAAATTGCTTGCTTAATATTTGTGAAGTGGCAGCATGTAAAGGTCCCAGCCACACACCCTTTATAAGGTGGTTTGGTTTTTTCCCACGAGTGGAAGGTGTAGGTGCAGCATTATTCTAATTCCATTAGAGCTAATGGACCAATACATTGGGAATGGATTTGTGTACAAAACCCTCAAATATCTCCATATGTGCTGCCCAGTCCCCCACTCTTCAGTTTGACATAGGCTTATTTTAGGAAATAAATGTTTGAAAACAAACCAACAAGTAACACTATTGTGTAAAAATTCTCTGGAATGAGGGTTTGTTTTTATTTCTGTGGTTGTGGAGCTAGGGATCAGAGACAATAATATTCCCTATTATTTAATATTATTCATTTTGAGAATTTCCCCAGTTCATCTGGGTTTCTAGTCCTTAAAGGTCACTGCTATTTTCCATGGGTTATTTTGCATTATATGAGTAAGAAGCTAAGGGCCAATATTGTGTGTTGGGTTGGTCCAGGACTCTGCCAAATTCATTTCCCATCCTGGTCTTGACTTGCTTTTTTTGAAGCTTATTGCAAGTCAGGTCACACAGTCCTGTCTCGTTTTTTTGATGGGCCAGAATAAATCTCTCCCAGATGGAGAGGTATAATGACTGCACCCAGCTCGCTCATCACCTCTGCCTGACTGGCTCTGTAATCATGCGGGACAGCAGATCTCCAGTGAATATTGCATATTTGCTTCCTGGCTTCCCAGTGGTTGATGGTAAAAGTCCACATTTAAAACTGCCCTCTCAAGCTTCATGTCCCATTTCCTGCTGAAGTGCCCTACTCTCAGGTTTATGAGCCTCTGCTGGGTGTGAGCTGTTTGGTTTGGATCAGATTTGGCTGTTTATGCCAAGTACAGAGTGTCTGTCTGTGCATGTGTCTGTGTGTGTGTATGCAGGAACAGCAGCTCCAAACTATTGACTGGCACTTCTCTCTCCTGTGTTTGTGGAATGACATGGAGAGCTGGGGTCATCTCCAGGTGAGGAGATGTAAAGCTATGGAAATTCCACCTCACCTTGCACTAACTGGCCTTCACAGTGACTGACTTTAAGGAGGGGTCAGGGAGCAAATGGTGAAGGTGAATACATATTCCACAGGCTTCAGAGGCAGGAACAGCATCCTAAGACCTGCAGGCCACATGAATTTGGAGCAAGACAGAGCTATCTTTTTAGCTCCTCTCCATTCAGCTCTAACCAGCTGTCTGTTAACATTGTTTTGGGGACATTATTGTGTTTGTAACATCTCAGCACTACATTGCCCCGATGCTCAGTCTAAGTTTACTTCTGCTGGTTTCCATCATATTTTACTTCCTTATAAGACCTGCTATTCCTTCAGAGCTATTCTTGCCTCTCCTGTGAGCCAGCCCTGTTTCCATCTGGGCTGTGCTGTAAGAAAGCAGCTCATGGGGTCTCGCCTGCACTTTATTGATCACTCTTTCAGCTCTGATTTGGTGAGTTGTGACATGGGAGCAGAAATCTGACAAGAGGCTGCTCTGATGAGGTGGCATTATGGCACAAGATGCCACTCTGAGCAGGGATGAGCTAGTGAAGATACATGCTACCACTCTTGCTCTATTTCTGCCTTGAATAAATAGTACAGGGGCAGTTCACTGACAGCTATTTTGTATTGTGTCGTGTGATTAACTGCAAACCACTCTGCTGGCCTCTGTCCCCTATTTATGTAGAGCAAAGCAAACTGCTAAGAGCACTCTTTGATTATTATGGTTCTGAAAATGAGTGTGTGAGGGAGTGCTACATCCTGTAACAGCTGGCTTTGAGGTACAACCATGTTTTTGTCATCAGACACGCTGGCAGGCACAGCTTTAGTCAGAGCCTTCCTGCCATGGTGGCTCTTTGCTCCATCCCTTGGAGGGGGAATATTCTTCAGTCATCAGCACAATCCTGCTGTCATGCTGAGGAGCAGCAAGCCCACAACACAGCTGAAACTCTGGGAACTGTGCTTAGTTCCTGGCAAAATGCTTCAGGAGAGAGGTAGACATTTATCTTGCTATTTTCTATGGGTGTTTAAATATATATGTGTGTGTATATATATATAGATATATATGTATGCTCAAGATATCAGTGTATGGGACTTTCTTCCCTAGCTAAAATCTACACCACTCTGGTCTGACGTGGGAGAAGTTGTGCATTGCATCACTTGAATATAAAAGTGCTGCTTGTGTTGAAGCACTGCAGTCTCTGGTTTGAATCAGAAGCACACTGCTGGTGACCACAGGCTTTGCAGTATAAGCTCTGTTCATCTGTGCCCAGGATGTGCTCTGATTTATTGACCCCACTCCAGTTCCTAGCAGACAGCCTCCCACATCACACAAGTGCCCAGCTGGAGGTGTTACTGGGAGCCTCACATGGGAAGTCTGGGAATGGAAGAACCTGGAAACTCAGAGGCTTCTGGGCATCAGAAGCAGACCCTTTGGATGAAGGTTAAAGCAGAGCAGTGCAGAGAGTTCTGAATTGACACTGACTATGGTTTTTGTGTCCTGGGTATCAGCAGCATTGCTGCTAACATGCTGCCAGCACAGATTTAAAGGGAAGATATTTTTAAAAGCAGTGACTAACCTGTCAAATTCCGCTATTCAAAAACTTTATTGTATGCCTAATATCATTCATCTCTCCTGCAGTTGTCTCAAGCAGGGCTCATGCCAGTCCTGGGTAACCTGAGTCAGGCTCCCATCTGGAGTCCCTTCCCACACCCAGTCCTGGGGAGAGGAGAGGGGAGATTGTGTTTTGTGTTCCCTCTTGGGCTGGACCCCAGAGGCTCTGCAGCAGCTCCTGACTGCCAGCTCATTCCAGGAGAGGGGTCACTGAACTCAAACTCATCAGTCTCTCAGTGGTGGAGCGTTTTGCAGTCAAAAATTAGTTGTTTGGCCTTTTCTCTCCTTTTGTAAATTCATCTGTGGTCAGCTTTTCCCTGTTGGCTAGCCAACCTTATTTTTTAAACATGCATACAGCAAATGGCCTTGGTCTGTGTAATTACAGTGCTGTGGCTTCTCCTCAGGAGCTGGGGCTTGGTGCTCCCAGACTCCCTGCAGTGAGGACTTGGGGACACAGGGACAGTCTTCTAGTGCAGTGGGACTTAGTACAGAAGGTATCCATGATGCCACACAGAGAGTGGAGGAAAAGCAGCCCAGCCCTTTCCACTTCATCTTTTCATCGTCAGCAAAACTAATTCCAGACCCCTGATAGAAAAGTCTCAACCCTTTGTTCATCCTTCCCTTTCATTATTTTTTTAAGCAAATCTTAAGAAACATGCAGGCACCCACACACATGCACAGAGTTAGATTTCAAGTCCTAACAGGAAATGTGTAATCTGCTTGAAGATTAACGTGCCAAGTGCTTCTCTTAAGATTGGGAACCTGACACAGATGTGATTATGAATTAGAGATGGCTTTGTGGTATCAGTGAGGGAAAAAAATGCATGTGAAAATAGAAGGGTACAGACTTGTTGAGTTCTGCAACCAGCTTCAAACAGATACGGGGAGCCTGGAGGTTTTGGATGTTAGGGGATATGTGGAAGTTAAGCCAGAGTGTTACAAGAACATATTTTCACTTTTGTTAAGCTTCTGTGATAGGAGAAAAATAGTAATTTTTGACAAAATGTTGCAGAGTAGATGTCTGAATATGTGTCCTTAACACTGAAGGTCAAAGGTGTACTATATAAGTTTTCAGAGAGAAATTCCTTACTGCCATATCTTGGTGGGAAAAGTGAACCATCCCTACTCTCAGAGCAAGAGTAGAAGGAGAAGAAATCTGCATCCTACTACAGTCAGAAATGCTGCTTTTTGAGGAACAGAGCATAGCACCTGCCAGATTATCCTGAGTTTACTCCTACTGCCAGAAGAAATTAAAAATAAACATTGTCAAAAAGCACTCCAGCATAGTAAAAGTTTTGTACCTGGCTTACAAAACTGGCAGCAAAAAGCAAAGTGGAGAGAGCAGATTAAGGTGCACTCCGTGGTGACAGCTCTGCTCATCACTCCTGGATGCTGATCCCCAATGCTGGATGTTTGCCCAGCTGCCAGTACAGATGGAGCTCATGTTCTGCCACTGAATGTGGCTCTCCAGAGAGAGCAGCTCCCTGAGCTTACTGGGGGTGTTTCCTATCTGTACCCTTAGTTTATGAAGTGTACAAATATCTTAAAAGTAACCCCTTTAACCTTTCTCCCTTTCTGTTCGTCAGAATAATGAAAAAATGTGCTTGGCTCTACAGCTCAGAAAAAATGAAGTAGTAGTTGGCTTTCTTGAGACCAAAGCTAACTTTAGTCTGCGGAGTGATTTCCCTGCTTTTCCTGCCGTAGTTAGGACATCAGTGCTCATCTGAATCCCATTGCCTTTGCCAGGCTGCTCTTCAGCCTGTGACATATATTAATAATTGCACAGAATCCCAGAATGGTTGAGCTTGGAAGGAATCTCTGGAGGTATCTTGTCCAACCCCACTTCTCAAGCAGGACCATCTAGAGTGTTCAGACAGCACCTCCCGTGTTTGGGTTTGTGCCCATTGCCTCTTGTTGTGTCCCTGGGTGCACTGAAAGGATCTCGGTTCCATCTTCTTTGCAGCCTCCCCTCAGGTGTTTGCACACACTGGTGAGTCCTTTCTGGTCCTCCTCCCCTCCTGCACTAATGCCATAACACTGACTGCATCCTCCTTCCTGCCACGGCAGGGACTCCAATGGGCTTGATCTTCTTACTAATATCGGGATGACCTGGCCCAGAACCTAACGTGATGCATGATTCTGTCACATAGGAGAAGAGCCACAAAAAGGGAAGGAAAACTCCTCCTGTGTTTCTAGGATGAATTCAGGTCTGGTTAGGAGAGCTGGGGACTGAAATGTCTGGCAGAGTCCTGGAGTATGTTGATGCTACACCAGAGGCTGTAGGCTCTGGGGCAGTGCTCTTGCTCTTAGCTGAGCAGTGTTTAGGTGTGCAGAGTCCCGTTGTGCCCATCACTTGCCCTCGCTGTGACACTTGCCCTTGCCCTCGTGGCAGGTTGGGCACACCACGAGTGCAGGCGCGTGGCTGGCACGGGCACAGCCCATGTGAGCAGCACCCAGTACAGGCTGCCCCTGCACACTGGCTTATCAGAGCTGCTGGCATTTTATCTCGCAGCATGTGCACCGCCTGTGCCTTATCTCCACGGGGTCTGTTTCCCTGTTGTCTGTGCAAAGGGGAACAGGCTGTGCTCTCCCTGCTCAGCTGGACATGGCAGCATGACCGTGGTCAGGCAGGAGCAAGGGTTTTGTCCGGGCTGCTCCATGGAGCTGCAGCAGTGAGGGGAAAACTGCTGCCTCCCTGTCAGACAGTGCCTGCTGGCAAAGCAGGGCTGTTCTGGGAGTATCTCTGGAAAAGAAATGTTGTTACCCCATCAGGCATAAGCAGCAGAGAGGTATTTCATTATTAGTTCTGCTGGTTACCAGGCTCCCTACGAGGTTTCCTTCTCTCTTGCATGCATAATCCGTAGAGTCTGATCACTATACTCCCTTGTCTGCTCTCCCATTCTAGGGAGGGGTTTCTAGGACTGCCCATATCAATGGGGTGAGAATGGATAAGCTGTCAGTGGGTGAGGTATGAGAGGATATAGTACTGCAGTAACACAGAGCCTCTTACTTGGAGAGGTTCTACCTTTGCAGTTATTTTAGAAAATAATTTCCAAATAGCTAAGAATTTCAAATACTGCTTGTTTCTTTTATTTTGGCTTTCTAAATCTGAACACATGTGCAAGCCTCAAGCTCTCTTTCTCCAGATTTGCTGGAATTACTGCTGTGGGCTCTAAGGACAAATGGACCACTAATTTTAAGAACTGAGAGTTTCAATTAAAAGCAAAACCAACAAAAACCCACCACAAAAAAAATGGAAAGTTACAAAAATTAGGATCTGTTTCTGAAGGAGCAAATGTGTGATTGAAGGCTGCAGGACAGTTTCTCTTGATTTCTCAAAAGCATTAAGATTGGCTGTAGATCTGCAAGGAAGGAGTCACAGAAGTAACATTTAACCAAGGAACCCATCCCTGTTGCACTGTCTGGCTCAGGACATGAGGCACCACCACCACAATCTCACTGGATACCAGGGGAGATCCAGCTGCTGACTCTGTGCTCTGCCCCCCTTCCCTTTGGCCTCACACCTGAGAAAAACCAACTTTCTCACTGCTGAAGAAGGGATTCAGCTTGGTGAGTGATGTGCCTATTATTGCAGCAGTTCCCATCCCCCAGGATGTTCCACTATTTATTCTCATAAGGGTAGGATGAACCCAGTCAGCCCCAATAATAGAAATGTCAAAGGCTGCTGAGGATTTGCTGAGATAAATGCTTATTGGAATTTCAACATGGCAGGAAGCATCAATTTTGATAGTAATTTCCTTTGTGGAAGAGTTTCCTTGATTTCTTCTTATTCAGGTACAATTTTGTACCGTCTGGGCTTCTTTATGTCAAGTCTTCGAAATGTAGAATTTTTTAAAAATATATTAAAAAACTGTGTCAATATTGCAGCATGCCAATATGAGTTCGCTGAAGCTGAGCTCCAAGGCAGTGCTGGAGCTGCTATCATGACTTTTTTTCAGTCTGTGACAGTATTTATTTCCAGAAGCAGAGGCATAAATAATTACTGGGATTTGCAGAAAACATTTAAGAAAAACTAGAAATGTGTCACACTTCAGGCTTTTCTACCTTGATTATATATGTGAGAAAACTGTTGTATTAAAATAGTTTTTACTGTTGTAAGCTTGCAGTATTTGTTCTTCACTTAGATACCCATTGCAAGAGCACCTGATCAAGGGAGGTGGCTTCTGGGATTTTTTTTAAAATTCTTTTTTATAGTTTGGTTTGTTTGGATTTGTTTTTAAGAGACAGAACCTGCTCAGAAATATAAATCCTAATATCACAGCTCCCTTGCTGCAAAATAAAGTCATCCTAGCAGTTGTTATTTTATCAACTTACACGTTTGGAAAGCAAGTACACTAAGTTTTGATGGTAATTTGTGATGTTGGGGCAACTGGAGAAGCAGACAAGGAGACAGTATCTGCCAGAGCTGAAGAAAAACAATAAAGATGAAAGAAAACTGATCTCCCTAGACTGGTATGTACTAGTAAGTTCGGCTTAAGGCCAAAGTTGGTATCAAAGTATCACACTTCAGGACTAAGCCCATGAGAGAGATTTTTAGGATAGCTCTATCAGCTTTCACTGAGTTATTTTTAGGGACCTTTTCTCCTGAAGCAGAGAGGCTCAGGAGTTCCTTCTGTCAGTGAATGTGCCAGACGAGGCCAACTGAACTCTTGCTTTCTGTTGTCTCCCTGAAGGACAGCTTTGGGTTTTTTTTCTTGATCAAGCTGCCTTGTGGGTAACTTTACAGGAACAGCCTCACCCCTTGGCAGAAGATTTCCAGGGGAACTCTAGAAATTCTTTTCTTGTCTCTGTGATTTTTTAATTTTGATTTTCTTGTAAGTATCTGGACACAGCTGTGGAAATGAAATTAAACAGCTGCAGCACAGACCCACGGCATGTGCTGTGTGATGCAGTGTGAACAACCAGCTGTGGAGCTTTTGTGGAAGCTTCTCGATTCCTGTGAGCACTAAAGAAAAACAGGATCAGTTTGGAATCTCTCTGCTACATGCTAAATCTCCTGCTGCTGCTTGCTTTTGTTGCATGGTTTTGCTCAGGGGCCATAGTGTCCCTGGTGTATGGGGGATCAGTGGTGGCAGCATCTTCACATTGCCTTGCGTGTCTTTGCAGTGAATCCCGGGAGCAGGGTAGCCATCCATGCCCAGTGATCATAGCATTTCAGGGTCGTCCTTCTTCCAGCGCCAGAATGCTCGTTCCCCCTCTTTGTGGTTGGGCCACCAGTGGTTTCCAGGGATGAACATCCCCCCAAACTTGTGCTGGCTGATTCACCTGCCCATGGGTGGGGGTGTGGGAGGTTCTGCCCTGTTTGCAGAGCTCCCTGCCTGCCTTGGCTTTGTCCTTGGGAGAACAGCAAACCCTCAGGAGCTGCTGCTGCTTTCCGAGCCTGGTGCAGGAGTGTTCACATCAAACCTCTGCCCTGCTGTGCTGCCACTGCCATCCTCAAGGTGTCCATGGGCATGACCCATGTCACCACTCCCTCTTTGCTGAGGCAGCCCAGCATGCCCACAGAGGGCACCTCAGCGTTTGTGCTGCTGCCCTCCATGCTAAATGAGGCTGATTTGTTCCGTGCTTTGCCACCCAGCGCAGGCACTCACTTGGATGCGAAGGTTAAGTTGCAGTACCAAAGGATTGATTTTTCACAGCCTCACCAGGGAGACATGCTAATCGCTCGGTTGGGGATTTTCCTGCACATCTCTCCACACAAGCACACCTTAATCAAGTACTCACTTGAACATAAGAAGTGCTTTCGTTAAGAGGGCTGGCATTTCAGAGATGCCCTTTGCTTAATTCCAGTTGTCTGCTTAATTAGACATTTGAGAGTGCCGTTAATTGATTGATGAACAATTAAAACAGCTCCAGCTTCTCTCCTCACTAAGATGCATTCAGCAACTAACCCTTCTTGTCTTCCCCTCTGGGAATTTGCACTGTGTTGGGTAGCTGTTACCTTGCCTGTTTTGGTCTGTAGCTCTAGAAACACACAACACAAACACATTAGAGATGTCTCTAAATAAACAGACATTAACGTTCTGGGCTTATTGTGCATTCGGAGCCACAGTTACACCCTGGGAAAAAGAAAGCTGGATTGGGAAAAAGTAGGAGCTGCAGAAGACAGGGATTTCTTTCCTAGGATCTTGCATTTGCACTTCCACATTATATTTTATAATTAGACTGAGGGTCATGGGGCATTGTAACAGTCATGCCAACTATAAATTGCCCTTTATCAAAACAGGAAAAAAAATCGGAGTGAGCATGTATTAATTAACTCTGGCCCAGGCTATCCGTGACCGCCAGCCTCACCCCAATTTCTGTTGCTGGGCATGTTGTAATAACCTTTTTCATTTAATATTTAGAATCCCTGAGGGAGTTGGCAATTTGGAGACATTTAACAGATGAAGGGGTGGCATTAAGGGAATGTCTCGCGGGGCAGCGTGCAGTGTGAGTGTAATGCCTGGTCTCCTCCTGCCTCGGGAGCAGCCCCAGCATGGGGTGCAGGGCCAGCAGCGTGTGCGGGCAGGTTGTGGCTGCCTGTCCCAGGAGGAGCACGTGCAGAGGGATCTGAGCACCCCGGGCAACACAAGGCAAAAATCTCGATTAAAATTAAGATTAGATAACACAGAGAGCAGCTGCTCTGAAGTGTGCTCTTCACAGCAGCCTTGGGGGCATTTATTCGTTCTTTCTCCCACACAGCTTTGTAACAGAGCCCTTTGCTGTGTAACAAACCCAGCTGGAAGGCTCAGGGTGTTTTCCTGGAGGAAGCAGTAAGCTCCTTGCCAAGCTGTGAGGAGCCTCTCCACTTCTTTGGGTCCTTCCTGCTCGCACTTGTAACTCCGACCTGGAGCCACCATATCCCCACCTGCAGAGTGAACTGGACATGCCCCATGTCTGAAGTGGGGCTCCCACATGAGCAGTGAGGGACACCATGTCCTGCAGGAGCATGTGGGGCAGGAGAAACCACTTCACTCTGTTGGCCTTAGGTCTCCTCAGCACACCTTGGTGGTGCATCTTACTTCCAAGGCAAAGCACTGTCTGCCTAGTGGGCAGGAGGTGTTGTGTTCATACTTCCTTGTCATCACTGTGTGAGAGCCTCAGGTCTGCAGCAGATTCTGCTGTAGTGGTTTAAGGCCAAAGGAACAGATGTCTGGTGAGTTCACTGCTGTGCCATGGTGTGAAGGGGAGCAGTGGCTCAGCTGGACTTGGGCAAATACAGTCTTGGGCAAACATGACACACATTTCTTGCAGAAAGTTCGGTAGCTGAAGAGGAGCAGACACAGCTGAAGAGCTGTGCTAGTATTGGGAGAAAGGGCAGTTTTCTTCCTTGTAGCTCTGTATATTTTCATCCCTCTGTGTCTCATATGGAAACAGCATTTGCAGTTCTCTGCAAAGCCTTGCTTCTGGAGCCCAGCACGCCCCTGGCTCTGCTCCCCAGCAGATTAGAGGTCCTTCCGTCTCTGACACCAGTGTGAGACTAAGTGAACTGTTTGTTCTCCTTTTTCCAGCCATGAAAACAGTCAGCCACTGTTTGTGTTACTGCCTTTATCTCAGGTTTTGTGCAGATTCCCTGTGCTCTCCTGCTGCACGATACGTCTCATGGAGCAGTTGTGAGTTTGGGAATAGCTGTTAGCTTTGGACAGAGCCCGTGAGTGGTTAGAAAACCATCTCCTCTGGCTTATGCTGTGACACCATGGCTCCAGGGGCGGTGTCCCTGTTCCCTGGAACCTGTTAAGTTTTGGATTATGGCTTTCTTTTCTACAGTGATTCTTAACAATTTGTTAAACCTGCCTATGTGCTAGTAAAAAGCAAAATGAGTTGTAGGAGACTTGATTAAAACATTAAACAAGATCAGAATATGTTTTAATGAATTTCCTTAGTCTCTCAGATGTGATTTAAGTTGCTTTTAAGTGAAAAATAGATATATTTGCCATGCTAGGGAAAAACCTCTTGAAATATCACAATGTTCTTGTTAAAGAGAGGAAGAGCATGCTCTCGCTCTTCCTCTGTTTAGAGGTGTGATGTTACAGTCTGAGCTTGTCTCTGTGTAAGGTAAGAAGAGCTGGCATTTAAAGGTGTTAATTGAAAAGCACAATAGAAGATAAGACAATAAAGCTGTTGTCTCTCCACCTTTTCTGGCTACTGGGAGCCAGGGGCAGGGCACTGTACACATGCTAGCTAATGGTGCTTAGACCTCTGCTTTGAATGCCTCCCCAGCTGCTTTGATTCCCTCCTGGCAGCCTCCCGGAGGCAAAGCCTTCCCAGGGGCTTGCTCAGCAGTGTGCTGTAAGGTTAGTTGTGCTGGGTGGGTAACATGCCTTGCTGTACAAGAGGTGAGAGAGCTCATGTAGATGGGGAGCTGCCTGTTTGTCAGTGAGATAAATGAATATTAAGTTCATGCCTGAAGTATTGCTCATCCTTAGGGCTCATTAAATAGTTCATTTTTTCAGTGAAGTTTCAGAATGTCCAAAGTTGGATGTGGAATCTGGTTTTAATGAGCAATACTTTCCACTTCTTCCTGCCAGGTAACTCTACCACAGGTACAGCCATAGCATCATTATGTGATTTTCTTTCCTGTTCCTGGGCTTGTCAGGCCATCTTCCAGGATGAAGGAATACTGGTTTGTGGGGGGCTGGAGGCACTGAAGGTGGGAATGATGCAGACTGCGGCTGACGTAATGCCAAGCCCGATGAACACTCTCCAGAAGGACTGATGGATATTTGTATTGTTCAAAATATCCTATCGGAATTCCCTTCTCACAGTACTGATATTATTGTAAAACAGTTAAAGCATATTTCAGCTTTATATGAAGCCTTGAGGATCTTGCTTTTTCAAGCACAGTTTTCTGATATCTCCAGTGTTGTTTTCCAACAGGGGTGACTAAGACTGTCACCGTTGCTGCTGGCATTAACACAGCAAGGCTAGGGTTTGAGTGTGGGAGATGAGCAAAGTCAAAAGTTCAAAATCCACTTCCTCTATGACTTGAATCCTTTCTTAACACTGCACTGGAAGAGCTTGCAGTAGCCTTGACATAATGAGTATGTATGTAGAAATCTTCAAACAAAAGAACCCAAATATGGCTCATTCAACCCAAATTGAGGCATTTTTCTCAATTTCAGAAGGGCATCTTAACAGCTTCCAGAAATTTGTATACCCCTTGGTATGACTCTGATTTTAGACTTTTGCACTCAAAAAAGTTCAGTGTTCATTTCTGAAGCTCTTAGGATCCTGCAGAGGACTGCCCTTGGGGAATTAACTTCTTGTTACTGAAAATCTTTTGTTTGCTCTTTCCGTGTGTGCAGTGACACATGCTCATGCTAGAACCCCATTTCAATGCCTGGATTTCCAAAATCTCCTGAGATTTGGAAAGTCCCCAGAGGGCTTTCTGTCAGTGCAGAACTGCTGTGGGAATGGCCCTTCCTGTGACCCTTCAGTAAAGTCCCCTGAGACATGTTCAGCCATATGAATGGCTTTAATGTTTAATTCATGCTGTCGAAGTAAATCATCTCGTTCAGATGAACAGTGCTGAAACCAGTTTTGATGGAACTTGACTGCTTCCCAGGCAGATTGCCCCTAAAGTTCTGTGGAGTTTTTGCAGGTGGGGTGCTTGGTGAGGTACTGAGTGAGGAGATGTCCTGGTGGGAGGTGGTAGCTTGCTTCTGGCATGAGATTTTCTTTTTCTGCAGAGGAAGGGATGTTGATCTGGTACCACCTTTCTCTGTCAACAGACGGTTTTCAGTGCCCTCCAAGGAAGATCACAAGTATCACAGAGCATATAATTTTGATCTAATTATATGATGCCACTTTGTACCATGGTAGAAGGCTCAGTTAGTTGTTGGCTTTCTACAAGCTCAAGTTGCAGCAGCAATAGTGCTAACAGAGTCAGCAAGGGCTACTTTGGAAGTTTTACTTATTTGGGTTTGTGAAGTGGCTTATGCAAAAGTAAAGAACAGTTTTACAAAGCAGTTGTCATAGACTGAATACCAGATTCCCCAAACATCTGTTGCAAAAGCCCTGTTAAATTCTCTTTCCATTCCATGGGGAAAGGCTGAGAAAAAAAACAAGCAGACCTTTCAGAATAAGCTAAAGGAAATTAGTTGCAGACTAAAGAGGAAGGGAGTTGAGGTTCCCGGGAACGTGTATTCTCATTTTTGCTACGGTGAGCTGTTAGCTGGAAAATTCCAGCTGCCACAGACAGGATTGGACAGAAAACAAGTCTATTAAGCACATGAATCTTCCAGAAGAAAATCATTTAGTTAACCTGAATGCAGACAAGCAGTGTCTGATTTATGGGGACAGACACCTGCCCTCACACATGTTCCAGGTGAAGCCAAGGTGCCTGTTGTGTGCAGGTGTGGATGGAGAGGCTCTGGAAAGGTGTTTGGGCTGCTCAGGGCAGAGCTCAGCTCTGTGCATCACTGGGCCCTTTGCTTGCAGTTCATCTGCACGCTTGAATCAGCAGCCTTGTAATGGTTGTACTTGTTTCTCTTCCTTAATTTTCTGACAATATAGCAATTAAACCAACTGTTAGTTGAACTCAGATGGACACACAGTATGTACAGTGCATGCCAAGGGCAGGCTGGGTGGTGCAGCCCAACTAACTGCTGTGGAGACGTGGTGCATCTAAATGTTCTAAAATGCCTCCTTTTTTAACCCATATGTCCTAGAGTATGTTTTGGAATTTAATAAATAGCATTAGTCTGGTAAACTGGTCCAGATAGTTCCTTTCTCCAGCTTCCAGCTTTTAATCATAGTCTGTTTTTACATTAATAAAAGAGCGAGTTATGTAAGTAATTTCACTAATATTAGCCTCAGGCTTCTCACTGCTGAGAGTTTTGTGGTACAGAGCTATTCTCTGAATCCCAAAGCTATGTGTAATTGTACAATACACAATTCAGCTCACCATATGCACTTCATATAATTGAGAAAATTTACTTAATTTTATCCACTATTAAACCCAGCTTTAAATGAGAAATGAAACTAATTAATACAATGGACAATTCCTCCCAACTCTAATAAACCCTGTTTGTGTTTTGTTGGTATCAAGCAGGGTTTATTTTATTATGGAACAATAAATATGTCTGAGCATCCAGCCATTTGTCAGTGCAATCAAGGGCAGACATAATTAAAAGGTAGAGTCGGCTGACCAAGTAAAGTTAAAAACCCAAACAAACACACATTCATATCTTCTTAGAGATCTCTGGTAGGTGTCAAGTCATGCCCACATCTTGGAAGAGAGAGGGAGAGGTTGGTAGCTGCACAGCAGCCAGTGTAGGGCAGGAGGGAGGGGTGCCAGCAGCCCCAGCAGCTGCTCTTGCTTGGGCAGTGGCGCTTTGGGCAGTGGTGCAGGGCCATGAGCTCACTGCAGCCTTCCTAGAGCTGCACTTCGGGGCTGCAGCACTCCTGCAGGACAGGCTCCTGCTGGAGGCTGCTGAGGGTGGGGATTTGGCCTCGTAGATGAGCTGTTGTTTTCCAAGCAGTACTGGATCCATGTTCATGTCCAGTGCTCATCTTGATAAACATTCATATCTCTCATAACTTTCTGGATTTGTTGCTTTGTTGTTTTTATATGGTTAATTGTTCTGATACTGCAGAATGTCCTCCTAGGCAGAAGTGTAGCCAAAAGGAAGAATGGGTGTGATCACGGCCTTAGGATTCAACAGATAAAACTCCTGTTGATACCAGTGTGAGTCAGATCATGCCCACCATTTCCCCTGCCAAAAGTCACTACAAATCCATTGATATGAGGAGAGCCAAGTGTCAGGTGTCCCTTGACCCTCTGAGGTTGTAAGGGCATAGAGTTACATCAGTGTCCCATCACTGGAATCTCGAGGTACCTTCTGGATGGCAGGGAAACCAGTGGAGAGGAAAATAAACCTGGTTCTTCAAATGCTTTCTGGGCTTTTGGCCCACCTTTGGACAGCCATCAGCATAGGATGCTGTTGCTGCCATGTGGATCACACAGACATCCTGGGTACTCCTGTAGAACACCATCTATCTCAAACAGCTGCTCAGAACATCTGGCTTTGCCCCAGACCATTTCTGCCGTTTGGTGGAAGTGGAGTTGCACAGGTTGCATGCTAGTCACACTGCAGTTTGCCTGCAGCAAGGAGAACAATTTCCTTGTGGAGCCCTTTCTCTGCAAGCCTGGCCCTCGTTCCTGTGGGAATGGATCACTGGCTTCTCCACATCTCCCTGTGTGTGAGAGGGGCTGCTGCTTGGACTGTGCTGAGCTCTGCTCTCCATTCTTGCTCCCTTTGTGGAGACTGGGCAAGGGAGAGCAGATGTGCCAGAGCTACTTCTGTTTCGTGTGAATCTCCTGTGTCCTAGGCTGGGGAGGTGATTGTCCTCATGACAAACGTTGCACCTATGGGTGGGTGCATGAGCGATGCATGCTTGCAGTTCTTATTGTTTAATTAACCAATTTAATTAAGATACCAGTTGAAATATGTGTCAGTGTTATTCTGCAGTGCAAGGGGAGCTGTTCCTGACTGCTGGGATGAACAATGCACAGTCACTTTTCTGGTAACTGTAAGCAAATAAAATGTTTATGGTCTTAAAAGTTTTTCCCAATAAAATAATTTCCTGCATTTCAGTAACTCCAGCCACTTACCAAGGGGGCATTGGGAATCTTCTCTGCAGAATATGCTTTAATTTTGCGTGTCATGCGGATTTACCTCTCAGTTAAGAGCTGATGTAACAAGATAGTGGAAATAATATATTTAGCTGAAATATGTTCAGAGCAGGTTCACTGTTAAGAAAACCCTCAAGTAATTCATTGCTTATTATTAAAGCAGCAAGAAACTTAAACAAGATTTCAAATCTGTATTTGACCTTTAATTTACCTCAGCAAGGCAGAGCTGAAGTAGCATCATGCATCTAAACAGAGATTTTGATTTCCAGGATGATGTGTGAGCTTTGATATCATTCTCCAATTTTGCAAGCCATGTTGTAGAAATGAGAAATGTGGGGTTTTTCCCAGTCTGCCTGTTTGTGGAGTAAATGTTAATGGCATATTTCCCCCTCTTTGATGGGCTTTTACTTGTGAGTGCTAGATCTGATCCCTTGCTCTATGACTGTACTCACTTGGCATAGAAATGAGGATTTATAACAGAGTTTAACTCTTCCAAATTATGGTGGGGTCAGAGGTGACTGCTGCTTTATGGTATGGTCTCAAGCACAGAATGTTGTGATGTTTTAGTCTGGGTAGGGGAGTTTATGGTATGAGCTTCCTGTGGTAACACAGTTTTTAGGAGGAAAATGATTTTGTGCATCCTGGTGGCTCTAAACAAGAAAAAGGGCTTTGTTGAACATTGTGTACGTGGCTGGCTTAAATCTTGGGTACCTCAATAAGGCCTTTAAAATACATGACATTTGGAGCAATGATGCATGCCATGGAGAGCCTTCTCCATGCAGGATGGACTCTTCATTTGCTCTTTGGAGGTGATCTCGGCAGGTCCAAGGGGAACTGCAGTAAGGTCAAGAGTAACCTCTTCCTTCTTCATTCATCAAGGCAGCCTCATGCTATGGCAGGTGTAAAGCTTGCACAAGTAAATGCAGTATAGCTCAGTCTCTATAGATCTGCTGCATAGATCCATAGATCCAGGTCATGAGATGGGGTTCTCTGCACTGGACTTCCTCTACTGCAGAAAAACGTTTCCACAGCTCTAAAGTGCATGGGACAAGGCATTACAGGTTATGGGATCCATATATCTCCTGACATATTTGTGCAAGCCAGGAGAGTGAGTGAAAACTCCTTTGGGTTTTCCTTCTTTTTCTCCAATTTTTCTTTTTCCTGTTGTTTATTGGGGGAAAAAGGGCTTTGTTACACTTCTGAAGCCAAGTTGTGCCACAATCACACACAAAGAAAACATTTGTACTTTATAACTCACACATGTGTGATTGCTCTTTGTTCACTCACAGGCAGTTCTTTAGGTAAGGAGCCTCCAAAAAGGCTTCTTAACATAGCAGGAGGTCCTTGCCAGAATAAGGGGACAGGGAGTGAATTTACTCTAATACATACTGGAAAAATCACGCTACTGCAAAGGTGCTTAATGTAGTCTTGGTGCCATTCTGAGCTGGGATTTCCAGGCATGTAAAGGTGTGAGTGATGTGCCCCACACTGTCCCTCAGCTGGACAGCTGACTCCCAGTGCCTGCAGAGCCAAACAATACTCTCCATACAGTGCACTAACTGTGAAATATTTGGGGTGTATTTCAGTCCCATCCTTCTGCAATGGCTGCCTTTCCCTCTACTTTGGCTTTCTTGTTCCTCTGTCTTCTGCTCTCGTTCCTCATCTTCTCTTACTTACCTGTTGGTTTATTCAGGTGTTTTGATGGCACTCTAAAGTTGGACAAATTGTAGCATTTCTAGTCCCCACATTGGCCTTCAAACCATGCCGCTGAAAGCAACCCCAGAGGAGAGGTGTTGAAAAATGAACTTTCTGGACTGTAGTGCCTCCCTGTCAGTGCAAGGAGGAGGATTGAGGCATCTGAATCAGTGGTTTTGATTCTGGAATAAACAGTAGGACAGTGCATGGCTCAGGTTCCTAAAGGAGAAGAAATTCTGAGCCAGCTTAAGTTCCATAAGCGAGGAAAGAAATGTAATGTGGCTTGGTGCATGCAGCAACACACTTATTTTGTTGAGCTGATTTGTGATTTTTTTTTTCTTGACCAGGGATAAGAGGACTGATAGAAGGCAGCTAGAGGTGGCCTTTGCAGGGGGATTATCATCAGAATTAAAGTGCAGTGATAAGAATCCTGCCTCTGTCTTCATAACTCCTCAGTTTAATTTGCCATCCTTGTGGAGTTGCTGAGCTTGTGTTTAAGAACTCAGGAGGATGTGAATGGTTATGTAGCCAAGCATAGAAAGGTTTTAAAAATTGCTTTTCCAGGAAAATCCCTTAAATATCAGGAGCAGCAAACCCCACAAGGAAGATCAGTTTTTTATGATTACTGCAGCTTATTTGGGTCAATGAAGAATGTCTGCCTTGATTCAGAAAAAGTGTGACTGGGGCATAAAAAAAAACATTACAGGGACTGTTAAGGGATTTTTAAGTTCCTTGTGATATGTGAGGAACACCCAGGAGGCTCTCAGAACTTTTTTTTTATTATTCTGAAGTTGTTTTATGTTGTGCTTGGTCTTTATATGGAACACCAGAACTGTCAATGCTTCAAGCTCTAATTGAGTCGAAGGCAGTTACTGGGCTCAGCAGAGGAAATGGTACTTTACAGGTGGTCACATTAAATGATCCAGTGGCCCCCTTCTGGCCATAAAAATGTAGGATTTTTTTCCCATTATCCTCAAATGTAAAATATGCACCGAGCTCTTTGTGAGCCTTTAAATCAAGCTACAGAAGTTGCTGAAAGCAAACCCAGAGTTTTATACCAGATTATGAGAAGTATGAAGAGAATGAAAACAGGAAACAAAGCATGCCTAAAATAAGCCAGTGGCGAGCCCAGAAAAGCTAAATCAGAGTGTTACAGTGTCAGAATATAACACAAAGCACAGTAAACTGTTTTATGCATTGCAGGGCCTTGTGCTTGCTGTACTGCTCTGATGTTCTGTGTGACACTCACAGGAAGGTCTGTACAAGGTGCGATCAGAACCTGATAAACCCAGGAGATGAGGAATGCTCCTGCACTGCTGGGACAGCTCATTACCTCAGCTGCTTGACTCTCGCTGGTGTCACCAGCAGAACTCTTGTCTGTGCAGCAGTGCCCAGGAGAGCAGGACCTGCCTGCAGCCCACTGTCCCCAGGGCTGGAGGTGCCATGGCACCCCATCCCAGAAACTGCCATGAGCATGTTCTGCTCATGGGGACTGCAGCAAAGGGCTCTGAGGGTTGAGGGCTTTCTCAAAAGCACTTAGAACAGGAAGACTCCCTTTAGCTTTTGTTACATACAAGTGAGTGCAGAGATAGTGTGAGTCAGCCCGGGGTTGGGGCTGCTGCCCCACATGGAGGTTAGGAGTCCTGGGCTTCACCCTACTCACTGGGTCCACTGACACTCCTTAAGTAAGAGAGGGCTTTGGGTTATGGGACTGGAAACACAAAGCCTTTTACAGGGCGTAGAGTCACATTAAGTTTAAAGATCAGTTGCATTTTTAAAGAAATAGTTGGTGAAGGTGAAGTGTGTCCATAGGGATTTGCATGTGGAGATTGTGGCTCTGTGAGGCTGAACAGCAAACATCAGTGACAGAAGAAGCAGTCACTGAAGTAATTTAAACCAGATTTGATTTAGCAACAGCAGCAACAAAAAGATGTGAAACTGCATGCGCTGGATTGTTGTTAGCTCCCAGCTATTGCAAGGACTGACTCAATACATCTCCCACTGCCCTGAACAGAGACAGCGCTGTCCTTGGTCACTCACTCACATTTCCTGGCTTTTTGTCCCCCATGAATCTTTTGGAAAGCTTGTTTTCTGTTCTGTGAAGCTCAGAATACAGGGTAGGAATATGTAATCCTCTTTTCTTATTACATCATTATTTTATTGGAAGCCACGGGCTGTGTCCAGATATGTGTAACGTGGCCACAGCATTGAGTTGGCCACTTACCCCCCAGGGGCTTTAGTTCTCTGTGGCACAGCGTGGTTTCCTTCTGAACTTCCTATCCCAAAAGGCACAGCTGGTATTCCTGCTGGTTCTGAGAGGTCAAAGACTTTGCTACGTTGAAGTAGCCACTGAAATAATGCTGACTGCAATCAAAGGTGTGAGCAGAATGAGACTTCCCTGGTGGTTTGGTCTGCAGACAGTGGGGACAGGTCACAGCTGTTTACATCTGGATTGCTGTCTGGCTTGGTCTTGATGAGTCTGATGGGTCCCTGGTGGTGCACATTGCAGAAGTTGGCCTCTTGAAATTGCTGGGGTGGGTAATAATTTAGCCTTTTCTTCCCCTGATAACCTCTCCACTTGAGAGAGGCTCCAAAAACAGAAAGGTATGTTTAACCTGCTGTTAGAAACCCTTTGGAGGCATTAGGGCTGCCCCTGTGTTGGGGTATTTTGGCAAAGACTTCACTTTAAATATAATGGCATTACCTTGACGGCTCTGTGCTGCCTTGGTGAGAGACAGTACACATATTTCAGGCAGCTTTTCGAAATTGGGAGGGGAGGCAGGAGAAAATGCTGCACAATTGTTTGATGTGCTGATCAAAAGATAAACTAGAATCAAATTAAACCCCAAGGGTTTGTACAACCTTGCTTATGTTTTATGCAAGCCTTCCTGTACCAAAGGAAATAAAACACTGTTGCCTTTCAAGGCAGATGGAGTGCAAATGATGAGCAATTTTTCCCTTTTTTATTCCACTACTTATGTTGTTGTTTTACAATTTCTCCTTACCTGTACCACATCATTTCTGATCATTAGGAGTATGGTACTTGCTATTCATTCTACCACTTTGAGTCCCTCTCTTGTGCTGGCTAGAGAAATGGAGCCATTTGTCTCTTGGCTGCTCATCAAAAGGCCAAAAGTGCACAGCGGGCAGGCGAGGAGGCATTCATTTCATCCCCAGAAATCAAGGGGGAATTTAAAAAATGAACTCTTTCAAAGGCACAGACAAAATCTCAAAATATATCCAGGTATCTTCTGAAATTAAACACCTCTCAAATGTTCTAGGTCACCTAAAAACACAGAGGAAAGCGTGTAAGAAACAGTTTGTCTCAGGTATGAACAAGTCCCAAAATATCTCAGAACAAAACCTGCCAGTGCTGCTGGCAAACATGAGGCCTCCTGTAAAGCAGGAGAGCTTTGCTCTTCCAGCAACAAGCACAGCACAGTTCTCCCCTATTCTCTGGTCTGTAGGAGCAATCCGGGGAACAGGAGATAGTCCTGAGCTGTGGGACTGATCCTGTCAGCAAGGGGGTTTTGATTTGTTTCCTTTGGCTCCTGCAGTTTTTGAGCCAGCAGAGCTCCCCAAGGAGCTGGTAGGTGCATGTGTGCAGACTTGCATGTGTGAGCAAAGACACTTGTTTGGCCTCAGCTGGACTAAAATCACTGGTGAAGTCTGCACAGACCCTACAACAGCTTCAGGAGGTGACAATCACTGTCCTGCTCAGGCTCAGATGAATGGCCTGACAGCCCTTCTCTGCATGCCAGTTGGGCCCTGCAGTTGTTCAGCAGCAGCAGAGGCATTTCAGGGGGCACTTGCTGGCTGTCCTGTGTTTGCTTCCTAGTGAGTGTTCATCTGTGGAAGTGAAATAAAGAATTCGGCCTGTGCCAGGAGAGCCATACTGAGTTTACAGGATGGTTTCTGTCTTAAGTGTTTGACTTCCAGCAGGTCTGCTCAACTCGTGTTTCCAAACAGCAAGAACCAGTGTTTTCCTTGGACAAAGGACAATGTCAGGCAGTCATTGCTTCAAATTTCTGGTTCTTTATCTTATCATGAAGGAGTGTAGGATGGTTTTTAGAAGGTGGCTATTGCCATAACTACTATGATCATGTTACTTGCTTGGCTGTATTCCTGGCCTTTTATCTTTGGGGAGCTGACTCAGGAAATGCTAAAAAAGCTACTCGTGGTTGAATCCACAAAATGACAATGCTGGATACATAGGCAAGGTTTCAAGGCACTGTCTCATTTTTCATGATACCACCTTTATCCCCGTTACTGAAGCCAGAATGCCCTGTGCTAGAGAGCACCTCTGTGCTTGCCCAGGGTGTTGTACCTGTGCAGGGTGACCCCACCGTGCCAGCAGAGTGCAGTGACCCCTCTGACACTTGGGAGTTTTGGGCTCTGCTGGAGATGCTCTGGCTCGGTGGGTGTGATGTGTATGGGTGGGTTTTACACAGTGCTGCAACACAGGGTGCAGGAGACAGCCCTGCCCTGGGCTGTTAGTGCTGCCTGGCCCTGGGCTGTGATGCTGTGGGGACAAGCAGAAGTGCATCCTTTGGTACAGCACTTCCTTCCTAGCATCTAAGTTTGTCAAGTGCATTTAAAAGAGAACATTAGATGAATGAAAACTGATGAGGGATGCAAGGCACTGAAACTCTTCGAGACTGTCAACTTTAAACCAGTCTTTATCTTTAAATTTCATTTTTTTTATCTTTTAAATTCTCACTGCCATGGCAATCTATGTACAGATGGTGATAATATGGAAATGCTGACATTCACAGAACCTTTTTCTATCACAAAACTTCTGTATAGAGATGGAGTTTTAAGATTCTGGAGCTGGATATACTGCATTTTCCAGGCCTATGCAGATGGCCCTTCCTGCTACATGGCTGTCAGTCATAACGCAGGGACAGACAGAGAACAGCCTGGTGGTTAAAGGGCAAATAAGAGACGCAGGAGTTGTAGCTACAGTTTTTGGTTCTGTTTCAGACTTGCTGCACATCAATGCTGCTTCTGCATGGAGCTTCCTTCACCTGCCCTTTTCCTGTAATGTCCAGTGAAGCTGTAAATTCTTTAGTATGTGGAAAGACCTTTTCCAGAGCTAAGAGAGCAGCTCTGTACATCCAAACAAGCATGCAGCCAGAACCCATATTACACTGATGGCTGTTAGCAGTAATTGCTAATGAGGAGTTAGCATTTCCCCATCTGCCTTTCCTCCCAGGGTCTGCTCATAGGAAGTGCCTTGGAGCAAGTCTTGCAAGGACCAGGGAGTAGCCCAGCTCTTTCTAAACCATCTCACACCTACCCCTTGTCCCTCCAAGGAGACCAAAACCAAGGAGATCAAAAGCTCTTCCTTGGCAATAGCATGGAGAAGGCTTGCTCAGGATGAGCCCTTGTGGGGAAGTCTGGCAGCAGAAGATGAAGCAGTGCAGTCCCTGCATTTGAGCTGCCCTTACACATACTCCTCTGCAAAAAGGGTAATTAATGGATGCCAGCTATTAGCAAATGAGGCCCAATTCAATTGCTCTGGCTTACAGCAGTCAATTCACTGCATCAGAACTACATCCATTAATAACAGACTTTTGTTATTGTAATTGAAGGTTGGATTCAGGCCTCACATCCAACCCAACTCACCTGACTATCCTTGACTATCACTGTTATTTAAAAATGTGGTAGAAGTCTTATCAATCCTGGTGTTCCTTGAAGCAAGTACAGGAATGGATTTTTAAAACAACAACAAGCACACAGGGCTGATGTGGCCAGACTTCCCATATCTAGTGATTCTCTACTGACCTTACTTCTCAGCTGAGACTCACACATGGTCAGCCTGCTTATCCTCTGGAACAGGCAGGATATTGATATGTACAGGAATTGTGCTCTTGTAGCCTTCAATAATCTGTCAGCTCACAGAGCAGAGCAGACAGGCATAGGACAGGAAAGGCCTGATGGAAACCGGGGCTTGGGAGTCTGCTTACCAGTAATGAATAGAAAAAAGGCCACAGGGTGGGAATCATGGCAGAGCTCAGGCTTTTGGGGAGGAAGCTGGGGAGTTTTGCCCTAGTGTAACTGGTGTGCCAGCTGCCAATCTGCTGCTTCTAGGTGGAAGGTGCAAAGGAAGGTGTGCTTGAGAAGTGGGGCATGGAAGCTACCCAAGGCAGGAAGACACCGTTGTCTTTCCTGTTGGGCTGACTGTGTTATGTTTCAACTGATGTTAACCAGTAGTTTTGCAAAGTAAAAAATCCACTTCTCAGATGTTGTTTTCCAAATGGTGAAGCACACAGTGATTTTAGTGAAGTATTTAATGATCAGGAGTAATCACAGTTACCTATCAGCTGTTGTGCTCTTTGGGTGGGGTAAATACAGAGCACAGGTTTAGCAGTTTAGCAGGGTTATGTGTCCTCATCTCAGGCTGCAATGAGATACTAAGATGTTGGATTACCTCTGAATGGCATTGTCTGTGTTGAAAGAGGAATACCAAATTCCCAAGGAAAAAGCAGTGTAACAAGGATTCAGCTTTGCCATCAGTTTGTGGACTATAGGATAGTTGCTGACTTCAAGCTGGGCTGTCAGGCTTGCTGGTTGGAAAAAGCAGCAGGATGTGGGGCTCATACAACTGGGTTTAGGTTGGAAACATTTAGCCTTCTATGTCCAAGCCTGTGCTACTAGGCTGCCTGCTGCGTCTTCTCTGCTGTTGGGTTGTAATGGAGTTTGACAAGGATTTTTCCCTCTGGAAAACTTGGAAGAACTAGGCTTCCTTGCACATTCATGGAGATCGTTTAGTGACACCAGTACCAGGGCCCTGGTGGAGTTGAAACAGTGAATGAGTAACAGCGCGTAAGTAACTGCGGCGATGCGGCCCTTGCAGGGAACTCTTCTGTGATTTATTTTAAACAAAAACAATTTGTAAGTTGTGGTTCATTGAAACAGTTGATCCTGGAGAACAGTTCTGCTCTGGAAAATGACTGTGCACAATAGATATGCAGGTAGGCTGTATCAAGAGTCTGGTTCACTGAAGTTACAGCCAAAATAAGCAAGTGTTGCTGTTAACGCAGGGTATGCATTGACTCCTCTACACCTCTGAGCACAAGCTGGTTTCCTGTCTCTTTCTTCAGGTTCACCTGATTCCAGTCAGGGAATGGTGTAACTGCACTAAGCCTGCTGAGTCTTTCATTTAATAATTAGTATTTATTGGTGGTACCAGGGAGCAGAAGCTCTCCCAAACTGAACTGGCAAGGTAGCAGTTAGGGAAAGAACATGTGTGTCAGCTGCATGCATGCACACAGGCATGCATATATATATATATATATATATATATATATATATATATATTGTATGTATATATATACATGCATACATCCTCCCCTGAGCCACTGCAGTAATTAGGCAGCAGTGGCTGGAATCACTGTCAGGTAGCTCTGCTCCTAATTGCTTTTCAGTTGGTGCACACATGAAGCATGAATCAGTGGGACAAAGTAAGCACAAGGCTGCGAATGGCAGATGAAGCAGCTGGTGAGGAAGGCAGAGGTGTACTCAGCATGGATCAACTGTTCAGCAGTTGGAAATTGGGGAATGCAAATGACAGCTTTCATGGTACCCAGGGAGCATTTGGGGACTGGGAATTCAGCAGGCAGGCTGTCTCACTCCTTGCCTCTCTATTGGTTTGGATGAAACATGAAGGCACACAGGCTCAGCTCCACAATGTGCCTTTTCAGCTGATAGGGGCTGGGAAATCACTCTCACCATGGTCAGCCCAGAAGATGACAAGAGGCTGAAGGCAGGGAGGAGGAGGATGAAGTGTTGGTTCTTGAACTTCTTTAACTGCCATTGCGGTGAATCAAAAAGGTGTTTTCCTAGCAGGTTCTCAGGCATGGCTGCGTGTGCTGCTGGATGGGAACTTCCAGGCAGATCATCTGAGTAGGATTTAATCTCATCATGAACCCAGTGGAAAGAGGCAGTGGGGAAGGCAGCGTCTTTGGAAACAAGGCATGTGTTTGATCTTCAGTGTCTGTCCTGGCCTGAATGCACTGGATTTTGCAAGCAAACAGTTCTAGCCCTGTCCAGACTTTGGATGGGAGGTAGAAAAGAAATTCCAGATATTGTTGGCACATACCAAGGAGTCTTGGGGGAAGAACTAGACCACAGAAATGAAGTCAGTCTCAAGACTTCATTTAGGGTGCTGTGGCTTCTGCAGGCAGGTGGTATGAAAGGCAGCATATGCTACAGTCTGAAGTGCCTTAGGTGGTTTAGACAGGGCTTTTCAGGCACTTTTTTTGCTCTTGTTCTTGTGTTGTTGAAGGTGAATTATATTAGAAGTCCAGTTACTGACTTAAATGCTCTCTTTACATGTAAAGTAAATTCCTTAATTTATTTACAGACAAAGCAAAGGACTGATACAAATATTGAGGTATGCAGTGAGCCTGTCACACACGAGAGCCCTAGTGGATATCTGCTCTCAGAGCTGTTCTATAAGCGAAGCCTAAACAGCTAATAGCAAACTATCCCTTCTGCATCTTATTGTGTGTTTTCTCCAGAGGAAATTTAGAAGAAAACATTAATATCTTTTACGGCCAGTGGTGGTTATTTTAAAAACAGCCTGGGTTCAGGAGACAGCCAGCTGCTGAAATGTCAAGATTACTGGGTTTATGACTACTTAAACCAAGTTCTAGTTGTGCGCCATTGTACTGTGTGAGCACTGTCTTTGCAATGTGTTGTAATACCTACTGTAGCTTGTTATTTTATTGTTATTAGTATTTTATTATTAAAATACTAAACAATAGCATAAAATTAATACCCAACATACCTGGTTTCCTTATCCAGCTGAGGGTTTTTTATACCCCAAGGAATAGGCAGACTCTTGTTCAGAGGCTAGCAGGTGTATAGAAATGAAACGCTGAGGAGCAGAGCTCTCTCTGCTGGGGGAGCAGCAGCCAGGGTTGCACCAGCAGACACTTGACAGTGGCTCTGTGGGTTGGCCCCAGGGCAGGGACTGGCCCTGGGTCTGAGGAGGGCAGCAGGCTGGGTGCTTGGGCAGCCAGCAGTGCTGTTCCCGCTGGCTCTGCTGGCCAGGCTGTTCTGCAGCCCATCTCCTCTTCCCTTCCTCCTCACATGCCTCCAATAGCAAGGCAGACAGAGACAAGAGTGTCAGCCGCTCCTTGTCAGGGGGAGATCAACCCCAGCCCTGTTGCTGGGAGGTGCTTTGCCACCACTCGCAGGGCGCCACGTGCTCATTTGTCTCCTGCACTCTGTCAGCAGATAAGGGGATGGGAGATGTGCTGCAGAGAGCTGGCAGTTTGAGGAAAGTTTCAGGCTTGTCCAAATGACACAGAAAAGCCACTGGGGGCTTGCACCATCCACTCAGGGTGGAATGGGGAGCGGGAGGGAGGGTGGGAAGGGAAGCACACTTTGGCTGTCTGGGTTTGTCTCTGTGGGGTGGGTGATGGCTTCCTTTGCCTTTGATCCCACAGCTCGGTGTTCTCTCCCCATGAGCAACTCTGGCTGCTCAGCTCACTGCCACGTGATTTGGGCGCAGCAGCATCCTTATAAACCTACTGCTGTCCTTAAAGATACCATTTAGCTCCCTGGTGTTTTCAAAAAGGTTTCATGTGGTGATTTCACTCCCATCTCAGAGGAGCATCTGCTGTTCTGAATAAATATAAACCCAAAGTCTTTGCTCACCCCAGGAGCTGCAGCACTCTTGCAAGGCAGAGGTGTGCAGCTCTGAGCACCATCTTTGTCCTCTCTCTGGTACTGACTGTCCTGGTGTGTCCTGGCTTGCAGGCACAGTTTGAAGTGCATTGTAGCCCCCTCTTGCTCCACGAGGTGCATTTTTACCTCATCCCAAGTACTCGCGTTCTGCTCTCTCAGCATAGCTGCTCACTGCTGCACTCTGACATGAGGGAGCCAGAGATCTTCCCCTGCAGGGAGCCTACACCTGCCGGGGTTTTGGAGAGGCACATTGGAGTCACTTGCTGGGGAGAGCTGGAGCCAGTGCCTCAGGTAAAGCCACAGCTGTGGCACTGCTTCGTCCTGCTGCCCATGGCTCCTGTGTCACAGGCTCCTGTCAGACAGCCAGGATGTTGGGAGCAGAGCTGTCAGAAGCTTTGTGATGGCCTGCTGAGCCCCCTCCCCAGGGATGTCCCATGTTCCAGCCCAGGTGTGTGCTGCTCTCAGCCTCCCACCCGCAGCCCTTCTCCCAGGCAGGGGCTCTCCGTGGGCAGAAGCTTCACCTGATGCTGCACTGCACCAGGAACCAAGAGTGACACAAGCCCAAGCCTTGTTCTGCTGCAGGGCCTGCAGCTGGCATCAGGCATGACTTAAATATTCAGCGTTTTCTTCCCCTGTGGCTACCTCATCATGCTCAACAGAAAGAGAATTTTAAAAGAAATCCATCTGGATTCAAAACATTGGAAATAAGGAGAAAAGGTGCAGAAAGATGGCTGCTCCTGAGTAGCAAAGGCTCTCCCTTTGCTACCCGATTTTCATAGTTGCTTCCATTGACTTAACTTGTTCACAACAGGAGAGACTGAATTTTGGAAGGTAAATTTCAGTGGTTTCTGAGAACTAGGGTCCTAAAGCTAAAGATGTCTGGAGTTAGTCACTCGAAATAAAAGAAACATTCTTGAAAATACTAATCAGATTATTTTAATAGTTCAACACCCTGGGGAGTAATGGCTTGAGTAGACGGCAAGATACTCAGACTGAGGGCTTCCCTTATCAGTCACCTGCCCTGACCTCAAGAGCCATGTTTAAGGGCTGCCACATTTCAGGGCCCCTCAGCTGCTGGTTGGTTGCAGTAACTACATGATGTCCTGGCTCCAAACAGTATCAGTTCTCACAATTCAGACTTCACAGTCGTGAGCATGCTCTGGAAGTGGGGGGACAGCAGACTCTGCTTCACAGTGGGACACATCCCTCCCAGAGCAGAGCCAAGAAACTTTGGGCAAAGTGAAGAGGAGCCCCGATGGGCCTCCCTGCAGTGTGGTCCCACCTTGGGCTCTGTGGTGGTCTGGCCCCAGTGTGTGAATGTGAGCAAAGGTTTGTCTGGATCCAGGCCTCAGCTATTGATCCTACTTCAACTAATGCTGAACCAAATTTGCAATGACTGAAAAGCACAAGGGATAAGCACATGAGCTGAAAAGGCTGAGTGTTAGTCAGGCCCTAGGGGAGAAAATATCAGTGACCAGTGGGAGATATAAACAACAGATACTGTTTAATTTGCTGGCACAGAGGTTCATGGGCTGGGAGCCGAACCAAAAGCAAAACTGTGGCCATGCTGCTGGAAAACACAAGGGTTATAAGCTCTTGTGAGAGCCTCCCACAATCTTACTTTCATCAGTTAGTATGAAGAAAATATACAGCCTAGCTGACAGCAACTCTTTACTGCTCGGGGAAACAAATAGCGATTGCAACTGGGAATGACGGACAGACCAGAATTGTGCTTTCCTGGGCTGAATGGAGCTGTTAAGCAGCATCTGAAGGGCTTGAGCAGAGGTGATTAAAGAAGATGTTATCTCCCAACCCCAGCAGACTACAAAAGGTGTATTTTCAGTGGCTAAATCCTGAAACAATTATGGCCTGGAGTGTAGTCAGGTTATTTCTTATCTTTCTGATGGCCTGCTGGCAAAATCTGTTTTCTTAAATGAGGTTTGTAATGTCTAATACTTCCAAGGAAAGATGGTATTGCCGCTGCAATGTGTGTGGTAGTGAGGATCAAAATAAACATAGCAGGCATTGCTAGAACTGCGTAGGCTTATAATTAATATCCCATTCCTCAGGGAAGTGATATTTTCATTTCGGTTGTGGAAAGACCTGTTGCTCGTTACTCAGGAGCGCTGAGGGTTGTGCCTGCTCCACATTCCCCTTGTGCTCCCTCAGCACGGGCAGCTTTGACATTTGCATTGAATTGCTGGGCTTGTTCCTGCTGGGCTCTCCAGAGCTGCTGCTGTGGAGGGGAGGTGGCTGCACAAGGAGGCTGTGGCGATGCCATGTGTCAGCGTGGAAGTGTGGTGTGTGTGGATGGGTGGGTGCTGACACCCAGCCCTAGGCAGGGGTAGCCTTCACCCAGCCCTTCACCATCTTGCTGTGTCGTTTTGCTGTGCCTGTCCAAGATGGACAGAGTGCCAAAGTCCTTTCCTGGCATAATTCATCTCGCTCAGGACAATGGTGACCAGGTACCAGCAGGCAGAAGGACTCTTCAGAGGCTTCCCTGAGCCTGCCCAGGCCTGAGGGCACATAACAGTGCTGAGCTTTAGGTCTGCAGCTCATCCTGAAAAAAACAGTGCCTTTGCTTTGGTGGTTCTGTGAAGAAAAGCACAAATTATTATTGTAAGCCTTAGTGCAATATTGTTGTAAGGCTGCTTCATTAAGTGGTTCTTTTTCTGACATGCTGAGAGCTTTACTATGAGGAGTTTGTTTTCCTTTAAAAAGAAACACCAAAGGGATACCCATCCTGCCTTGCAGAGACAGTGCAGAATCCGTGGCACTGATGGGGTTTATTTCTTCCCACCATAACATGCAACCTCAGCATTGCATTCCAGGAGTTAAAGTTTCTAATTGTCCGACTACTTACTTACGAGACAGGGGAAAAGGACAGATGATGGCAAAGAAGTGTGAATGAGTGAAGTCAAAGGAAGAGAGAATAGGCTCAGAAGAGGAGTCTGGGTGAACAGCCCAACACATTATAATGCAGAGGTTTCCCAGCAGCAGCAGTAGGTCTCAGGAATTTAACTGGTAGGTGGTGAAGCCACAAGGGATTGTAATCTTCTCGAGTGCCCTCCTGCATAACCTGTCCCTTAGGATCACTCTGCATTCATTCCTTTATAAGGCAAAGCCTCCCTTTCGACAGCCCCACACAGCTGAGCAGGGAGAGGACTGATCCCTGCCCTGAGCAGACTGAGGGGCTGCTGACAGGGAGCTGAGGAAGGGTGTGGAAAGGGGAGCCAGGGCTGGGTTCTGTGCTGGGTCACAGAGGTCGATTAGGCAGGTGCTCTTGGGACTTGGGCTTTCTACCTGTTGTGCTCAGGAGCTTCCTGGCCTGGTACATTGGGGGTTTAGAGAAAACGTATTTACATTTCTTTCCTGCTTTCCATTTGGTCAGATGGATATATGAGGATAGTAGAGACTTTTTCAAAGACAGCAGAGAGCCATGAGAATTGGAATGTGGGTTTTGTGGAGGTCTTTTTTATGAAGCACACAGGGAAGAGGGAAGGAGTAGGATATTCCACAATGACAACTGTCCTGAAGAGTGTCCTGAAAAACTTCTTCTGCATTGCAGGCTGCTCCATTTGGCTTCTCTGAATACAAATCAGCAATGAAAGTGGAATTTACTAGGAACTGAAGTAGATCATATGGATAAGGGACGCACTGAGAGTTGTCCATGTTTAGAGTGTGATGAGGCTTTGAGATAATTTTCTTGTCCTGAAACTGTTCTACTGTTCTTGTTTTCATGTGGAATCTTGGTGGCTTTGAACTGCCTCAGGAAGTATACACTGACTGGTTCTTGTGACCCTTGGGCCCCTTTATTGAAATATTGTGTGTCAGGCTGGAAGAAAACAAGCCCTAAAATTCATCTAGAAGTTAAACATCTTCTGGCAGGCAAAAGCATGAAATGGGAATACTTTCAGAACTTGTGAAGGAAGCTTGTCTTTGACAGTATCTTTAATTACAGTCTGAAGGTCATAGCTAGGAACTAGGTAGCCATCTGGCACAGAGCTTTCAAAGTCCACTGTGGAGGAATTGTTAGTTCAGGCCAGTGGTGTCTGTAAAGCATCTGACTTGCAGAACGCTTCACTTCTGAAAAGCAGCACTTGATTCAAGCTCCTGACACGAGGGCAGTCGCTGTGTAGTGGTTGTGATTAAAGTAATGGGGCAAAAGCCTTGGCCAGAGCTTGGACAAACCTGTCTGCTGCTCAGAAGAGGGTTGGTGGATGTGAAAGCTCTTCCCAGTTTGGCTAACCTACTGTTAAGCACACAGGTGGGTTACAAGAGTTGAAGCACTGGGGGTCAGTCCCTCTGCCTTTGAAGCCAGCAGGAGTTTTGCCATCGACTTCAGTGGAAGTAGTTTCAGCCTCAGGCAGGCAAGACCCTGAAGTTACAGCAAGTGCTTTGCATTAGGTTGAGAAGGAGCTGGATTTCTAACAGCAGCTCCTCTGCAAGGAGATCTGCTCCATTCCCATTTGTTCCCCCATCAGATACTGCCTCAGAAATTGGTAGTTCAGTGTCTCTGCTGGCTTAAGGCAACTGCCATCCAAAGTGCAGGTTTTGTTATTTGTGTGCCCTAATAAATATCTGAAGTCAGATGCAGAACTCTGTAAGCAGAGGGGAAGGAGCCAGTTGCCAGTGGAAGGCCATGCTGGGATAGAATCAGGGATACTTGCTCCATGTCCTCAGTAAGCCAGGTGACTGCAACATGCTGCAAGGGATACGAGGACTTTGATGAAATGCAAGATTTTGTCTGACAGGATCCATGGAGTTGGGAGCACAGCTGCTGTGCTGCCACTCCAGCACTGCTCATTTACTCAGCACACATGTGGGGAACCACAGATCGGTGCCAGGGGTCAAGGAAGAAGTGAGTGGACAATCTGTCAGTGGGAACAGCCTGGGGCAGAAAATGAAGAGGTGACAGTTGAGCTCCAGTCTGCCATGTGGATTTCTCCTTTTGCAGGAGTACAGTGTGGGCCACAGCTGATGAGGCCTCTGCGTGTGTGTGAGGATGTGTGGAATTACATGTTGGTCATCTGTTGATTACAGGAGATCAGTCAAGTACCTTTCATAAATGTAAAAGGGAATTCTCGTGGCTGAATTTCGGAGACAGGGCCTGGAAGACATGTGGAAGAGTGTCAAACAGTGGGTTTGTTTTATTAAAGGGTGAAGTTCTGTATGCCAAGGGAAGGAGGGCAGTCTGGAGTGCTGAGGAAGCTGAGCAAGCAGTCATACTCAGAAAGGAGGGGAGGGGGATATTTTGTGCAGGGGAGAGGTATCCACAGCTGTCTTCCTGCTTGAGCAAGGCTGAATGATGGGCATCACAAGTCCCAGGGGGCTCTCGGCAGGAACGGGACAAACATCCTCTGCTGATGGTTGGAATTTGAAGTAGATCAAAAATAGACAGTGTATGAAGTGTATTAATTAAGGGGGTTTCAGCTGTCACAGGGAGTGAGGATGCAATTAAAGGTGCAGATCTTGTTGCATTTTCTTGTTTCTAATGCTGGGTAAGTACAGTTTCCTGTCACTCTCACACACTGATGGGTCTGTTCTCCTGATTGCCAGATGAGGGAATGATCCATACCATTTCCTGACACCCCAGCCAGGGAGATGGGCAGGTCATCACATCTTGGGAAATGGAGAATGAAAAAGTCATCTGAGACCATGTGGTTTCAGCAGATACAGCAACCAAGAGCTGATCAGTGGAGTCTATTTAGAGCAGTTTGCCCAGCCTGTTTCTAAGCATCCCCAGTGACAACACCTGTTCCCATGAGATTTCCACTTGGATTTTCTCCAGCACAGGTGCACTGAGCTCACTGTGACTGGCATTCAAGCTGTGTGAGCACATATGGTAGGAGCAGCAGTCCGTCAGCAGTCCCCTGAGTAAGCCTGGAGGCTGGAACATGACTTGCTTATAAATACCAAAACCAAGAGAATTGCAGAGTTTACTTCCATGAATGCTCAGAAGAGCAAATCCTCTCCACTTTTCTACCAAACTGGTCAGCAAAGGCCACACAGTTAGCTGGTGGGAGGCAAGCAACCTGCATACAATTGTGATTGCTCTGCAGAACAGTCTTCTGCTCTGGAAGACTGTTCCTCTGTGGGCATTTGGTTTTATGTCAGTAGCTCAGAAACAAGCCCAAAGGTAAGCAGGGCCGGGGGAAAGCATGCTGCAAGGCACTGCTGAAAAATATACTGACTGTGGTCATAGTCGCTGTCACTTACTTACTGGTCAGACTGGTATTAAATTTACCCTATTAACAGCTTGCAAAAGGAGATAGTGCTTTTGAATTACATTCATCATTTAGGCAAATAGTGGCTAGACTGGTGAATGCTTAGAGGTAGTATATCACATCTTTTAAAGTGCCAAGAACATTTTCCACTGGTGTAACTGAATCTGGAAGTGAAGTTGACTTCCAGACTTAATAAAACATCCTGGGGATGGTCCCTTTTTCTTATGACAAGAAAGAAAAAATTGGTGACAGTGCTATTGTGCCACGATGCACAAAGGATGTGATTATTCAAGAGCAAAAGCATCTCAGTGAGTAAGAGAACAGAGGGATCAAAAGGAGAACTTGCTGCTTTGACTGGGGTCCTGGGTTTAGACAGAGTTCAGTACCTGGGACCTGATGCACTGTGAAGCATTATAGATTTTCCCAGGTGAGAATAACATACTTGGATACACAGTATCAGGAGAACCAAATTCAGATTTTAAAAAGTTGCATTTTTCACTGACTGGCCCATGATGTCTTCTCAGGTGGGTGTGGAAGATGTGCTGCTTACATTCAGGGGCAAAGTGGTGAAGGAAAAGACTGTCCAATTTGCATTTAATGTGAATCTGCCACCTTTTAGCAACACTCAAGCAAAAAAGACCCAATGACCAAAATGTTAAGAATGGACCTCTTTCAAGTTATAAATTCCTGAAATTGCAGAGCTTTTCCTTCAGCCATCTTTATGCATTTAGCTGAGTGCTTAATGAATGACAGTTTCTCTAAGATATTCCCTAATCAAAACCATATTCTAGGGAGACCAGTTACAGCATCATTATCATCTCTTACTTTATGAACATGTTATGTCAGGTTAATAATGGTTGCAGCAGGGAAGTGTGATCCAGCCCTCTGAAGTGCAGATCTTGCTAACATTCCTGTAAATGATTGAAGGTACATGAGTAATCTTACTGAGTTCATTTGCCTCTTAATTTCTAACTACCACCTTGAAAAGCAGATTCAAGCAGTATATGTAGAAATTCTGCTTTGTACTGTTTTTAAGACATGGCAGGAGTTCAGATCCTCCTTCTTGCAACATAAATACTGTGCTTGCTACAATTTTTAGCAAAGATGAAGTGCCTTCACTCTAAGGGGAGAATTTCTCTTTTATAGCTTTCACAAATCATAATGGTCAAGGTAGTGGGGTATCTGCAGAGACAGCTGGTGTTGCTGTTCCAATCCTCTGAAGTGTATTGGCATTGCAGGGAGCTTGGAGGCAGCTGCCCTCAGGAATTTTGCCTTGTACCTTGCAAGCACTCTTATCCTTGTCACTGTGCCAAGCTGTCCAAGGGGAAGCTCATTAATGCTGGGATGGGGAAGAAGACATGCAAGGTGTCAGAAGCTCAGAGGTGGCCCAGTTTCCCATATGCCAAGATCACAGTCCAGGAAAACTGAGTTTGAAGCATGGTGATGTTAAATGGTGGCATCTGTTTCACTAGAAAATCAAATTGCCTGGATAAACTAGTCTGGTCTTTAGAAACTGTGCACCAAAGATATTGGTATGAACACTCGGGCCATTCACAGTGATCCAGTTCCAGACTGAGGCTTGTAATTCTTCCAGCTCACAGTTTTACACTCGTTTTTCTTCAAGCTGTGTAACTGCTGCCCCACTCTGAGCTGGGACTGCACTTGAGGCAGTTCTTCTGGTGCTGCTTGTGGCATGCAGTGACAACCAGGCATGGTGCCCAGAGACTGCCGGTACCTTTCTGGAGTGTGGTCCATATGTGTGAAAGCAAATCTCATTCATACGTGGGGTTGCTGAACCTCTAGGATGCTTCCACCAAAGCTAGTTGGAAAAGAGCAGATGCATTCCTCTGATGTTCTTACAAATGCTAACAGCAGTCTGTTTTTCTTGAGTTGCTGAAAATGTTGTGAAATGCTCTATTTAATTTTGTCTGAGATAAAATTTCCCATGGAGATGTTTCTCCTGTCCCTTTCCCCTCCTCATGATTCCCGTTTGTGGTCCCCACCATGCCTTTGTTCATGCTGAAATGCGAGCCCTAATGGAAGTGTCAGGTAGGCGAGGAGGAAACAGGCGGGTGAACGTAGGGCTTAAGGTTGAGTCCAGCAGAAAGTAATCTCTTATAATCCCTGGAAAATGTTATTTCAAAGCAAAAAGATGTAAAGAAATCTAACAGCTCCATCCCATGAAATGTAAACCCATCTTCGGCATTAGATGGATATGCAGGGTTTACTCAGAATGTCAGGGTTCCTTAATGCATAGCAGTTAACACTGTACATACTAATGCTCATGGATACATCCCAAGGAAAGCTGAGTTGTAACTGTTGTGGGAATCAAGCTCCAAATTTTTAAGACTTCTGTTTGAAAGCCCCTGCTAAATTGATATTTTTGTTCCCATTAACCACACAGAGACATGCACAGAAACCAAACATCACACAGCACACAGAAGTGTTTTTTGTTTCTTTCCTAAATACTGCTAGAGCCTCAGAAGTGAGAGGGGAATTGGAGGGGAGTTGAAAGTGGGGGGAGAAAAAAAGATCTGTAAACGGTTTCAAAAAAAATAAGCCTTGCTCTGAAATTTCTACTGCCAAATTTCATCACAGACTAATTCCTTGCAGCTGAGCTGCAAACCTCTATGAAAATAGGGGTTTACAGTGGAAACACTGACTAACTATAGCTGTGCAGTCCCATGAATAATGACGCTCTAATTACGCCTTATGATTTACCAAGACCTGCTTTCTGTATAGCTGTTGCTGGTTTGGGGAGCAAGATCTTTCTTTTCTTGACTGTGGTCTGCGTCTTTTTGTTCATATTATGTTGGCACATAGTTTTTGAAAAGCTTTTCTCTGAAGGGAGCTGGGCAGACAGCTATGATTAAGTATGAAATGATTGGTTGAGCTGTTTGTCAAAGTTATAAATAGGATACCACACAAACCCAACACTAATCTCGCTGAAAGACAGATACTGGCAACATTTCTTAGTCATCTGTTCCTGACGCTCAGGGGAGAACAGCTACACTTCCATTAAGTTTTCAAACAGAAGTTGCCTAAAATACATTCCTCTGGTAAAATTTTGGGCATATGCACTGTGAGCCACACTGAGATCTAGCAGGGTGTTGGAGTTTTAAATGTTCAACCCAGTTTAAACCAGGTCCTCTGGATCCAGCCCTCTGTGTAGGGGTGAAAGGTGATGGTTTGATGCTTGTGGAAACAAAGATGTGTTCATGAAGCAGTTCTGGCAGGACCAGACTGATGTCCTTATCTCCTTATACCCCTGGATTAATTTTAAGGGCAGAAGAGGAGGTCCCTAGGGATGTCCTTTGCATCTTCAGGTTTACAGGCAGCTTTCTGTAATCTGCTTTTGGAAGATCAGATGGAGAGATAAAAAGAAGAGCAATGGCGCAGGTTTCACTTATGTGCGTCTGCAACCAGAAGGGAAAGGGAACATATTGAATTCCTTCTGCTGCTGATCTCTCACTCACAGCAGCTTCTGCAGACTCCAGCATGGATGCTGGTACTTGTCCATCTGAGTTCTGCATCAGCTGCATCCTTTCTGTTCAACTGGAAGTCTGCAATTTCATGTTCCCACAAGATGACCCCATATTTGCCGTTTGCTTTCATGGTGCCTCAAATTGTAGGGAAGGGCTCCAGAGTTCGGCACTTTTACTGCTGGCCAAAACATTTGTGAGACAATTAAAGCAAAGCAATAGCTGAAGGAGAGCCAAGCATTTCTGGGGCTGAAAAAAGCTTCAAGTTGCAAAGTGAAAAAGCCCACAGCAACCAGAACTTGCCCCTCCAATCCTGCACCTTCCCACATCCCTGCCAACACATACAGCAAAGAATTTTAGAGGAGGGGGGAAGCACTTCCAATTTATGGCATAAGTCAACAACTCTTCATAGGTAAAGTCTCTTAATTTTTTACAAAAATCTAAAAAAGGATGATCTTTAATTTGTGGGGTTTAGACAATTCAGACATGCATACTTTTATTTTTAGCTTTGGTAAGTGTACACACATCTATGGAATTTCAGATTAATGAGCTTCATTAAGCCTAATTTCTTACATTTTTAGGCATAGACATTTTGATTTTGCAATCTATCAAAATCAGATTCAGATCCAAAACCTTTGTTTAATAACTATTTAAAAATAAGGTTTTTTGCAGACTTAGGAGTCATTTTCACTCTTACCAGCAGGCAGAGTGGTTGAGGTTTTTTTAGCATCCTGATTTTCCCTCAGATTTTTGTTGCTAGAGAGCAAGACCCTCCTTGTATGTATACAGCACCTCACCTGGGTGAGCTGGCAGCCAGGAGAGCAGCTCATCAGGGTGGGCAGCAGTGGCCTGTGCCCTGTGCAGCCTTCCCAGCCTCCTCCTCTGGTGTGGTACATCCTGCTCATCCCAGTGTCCTGTAAGGATGGCAGAGGGATAGGGAACAGGAGGTGCCTTCCTGGAGCCCAGGGTTGAGCATGTGGCTGAAACCCAGGAAGATGATTGTCATGGTTTTCACACTAGCATCAGCTGCTTGAGCTTTGCTGGGGTTGAAAGGAAACGTTCTGTAATTGCTGACTTCTCCATGAGAGGTTAATACAGATTTGTTCTTTGCACTGAAATGATTGGGACCAACCACAAGCACTCCCCATTCTTGAGCAATAGTTTTACAAGCTTGCTGAAGCTCTTCAGTCTCTATCTCAAACTAGCCCCAAGTGCAGTACCACTATTTTCCTTGCAGAGCTTCAGCAGGAGAACCAGAAAAGCCTTTTGGTTTTGTCCCTTCCTCAAGTTCCTGACATGGATTACATTAATTACTGCCCCAAAGTTTGGGAGTTTTTAATGCAGGATAAACCAAAGGCCTTAACCTCTTAAACTTCTTGGTGCAAACTACATCTTTAAATCCTTCGTTTACTACCCAGATTCCTTTTCCAGTCTGATCCTACCAGCAGTGAGCTGCCAGGGCATGAGGAAGCGCTGACAGTTTCTCCAGTAGATATTTTTTCTGAGAAGCTGGTAAAAAAGATCCTGCTTAATGAATTGCTTTGCCTCTTATGCAATAACATGTTTATGTTGTTATGAAGCCTGCAGTGAAGCTGCATCTGATAAGAGTGATAGGTTTCCAGTTTGATCTTATTTTAGATTGCAGCAAACTGAGGATAAAAAGACTCTTTGTTCCAAGGAGAAAAAACATAACCAAACATCTGGTGAGAAGCTGATGTGCTCAGGACAACTCTGACAGAGGTTGATAGTGATGGATTGCGGCACACAACTTCAATACATTCCCACAAGTGTTATGTGAAGAGACAAGATAATTCTTCCCTTGTCTAAGATTCATTTTCAAAGTTTTCTGGTTTTCGGGGAAGGGGGAAGAGTGTAACAGTGAACTCCCTGTTTCTCTATGATTCTTGTAACTGGTCTAGTTTGAACTGAAGGCTTCTTTCAGGGTTGATTTATTGGGAGAGTGTTAATTGTAGACCATGTCCTAACTCCCAGTTGAAGCCTTTCATAATGTATCATCTCCTGCAGCAATCCTGCTCAGAAGCACTGCCACTGTGTGTCCAGTGCCCAGAAAAGGATTTGGGGAGTGTTGGATTCAGTGTGTTCAGTTGGTTCTGCTAGCTGGAGGTCCTTCGCTGCTTGTGGTACATCTGGGTTTGGCACTTGTTCTTTCATTCTTCTCTCAGCTGCTGAAGTAGATATTTTCTACTGCAAATTATAAAGCGTTTCCTACTCTGTCCTTAAATACAGGCTTGGATCGTTTCCTGTGCTGATTCCTGCTGTGTGTGCACAGCTCAGAGGCAGAGACAGTCAGGCCCATGTAGCTAAAGCCAGGTCCTGAGAGAAAGTGGGGGAGCAGAGTGATGGGAAGGGGTATTCTGTTTCATTCAGAAAGACACTCCCAAAACCCAAAGGAGCAATGCGTGGGTGAAGTGCTTTCATGCAGAGCTTTTCACTAAGAATCAAGTCTGTTGTCAGCACTTGTGACATTTTCTCTGTTCCCTTCCTCTGGGCAGTTTGCCACTGTAACATACATAGATGACATTAGGATTTTCAGACTGTCGTTTCTGAAGGCACTCTTATCTACTCTGTTCTTAGTATTTTTCCAGGACACGGAGGTGGCTCTTTCTCCTCTGTTAATTAACTTTTTTTGCCCATGTTTGCCTGCCTCATCAATTCCTCTGACATCAGGGTCTAGGATTAAACAAATTGATACCACACTTCCAGTGTGTGAGCTTGACACTGAGCTGACAGCCTCAGAGCCTGAAGTATTTTGACACAGGAACAGAGCAAATACAGAGGAAGTTGCTGTTCAGCCTCCTCCGCACCCTCCCACCAGGCTCCTGGTTTGAGCAGCCTGTGTCAGCACTAATGGGGCAGTCCTAGAGTCCTCCCACCCATCAGTGGGTTTCTGCTCGAGGTGCCAGTTGTGACATTTCTCAGAAGTACCTGTATTTATTCACTGTGTCAGGTTTTCACTGTAATGCAATTACAGAACAGCACTAACCTGGTAGGGAGCCAACTCCATGCAGTAGCCAGATTAAGTTGTCTTATTTGGTTAACAGTATTTTGATAGTTTATTAAATCCTAGTAGGAGTAGAAAGATAAGAGTGGAAAGAACAAATCTTGTGGATTATCTGCTCTTGGTTGTTCACTCCTGTTGGTATAATCCTGGTCTGAATGATGAGCTGTGGGAACAAGCATTTAATGTTTTGCTATTGTCCCATCTTAGACATGTGCATTGCTTTCACAGAATAAGCATATTCTCTAGCTATTTTTTTCCAGTTTGCTGTTTTTATCACTGATGTGGAACGTGGTGCTTGTTTTCTTTATCTGGAACGAAAACATTAGTTCATCTCAGATAGCACAAGCTATTTGATCAGCCTTCAGATGGCAAGGCATTACAAAAGCTGCTGACATGGGACAAATTCAGACCTGTGGTGAGCAGCTTGAAAAGACTTCATGCCCTTGTTATCAGTCTCCCGAGATACCCAGCTACTCCCTCAGCAGCAGCAGCAAAGAGAGATAGGATTGATTGTGCTAGAGCCAAATCCCTCTCTCCTTACTGAAGCAGGGAGGCAGCAGGGATCTGGGGGGGGGTTTGTAGGCATGAATGCAGCAGGTGAGAGAGCCCCTGCCTCTTCCTGCAGTCCTGCTCATGTGTCAGCTGTGACCCTGCTCTGTGGTGGCCTTGGGCCGGCTGAGGCTAACCTGGGATCTGCCATAAAGCAGGCACTGAGGTCCATGAGAAGCACTGAGTGGTTCCTGCAGGGTGTTGATGAAGCAGACAGCTTCCCTCTGCCTCTCCTCTCCACCTTGCTGCATTAGCTCCCAGGCCAGCTCATCTGAGATGTCCCTGAGCCCATGACAGGGCTGATTTCCAGCTGCACCCCGCCGCCTCTGCTTCTCATCCTGAGAGTGCTTCTTCCTATGCAAGTGCAGGAAGATAAGGACTTCATTTGAGCACAACTCTTCCTCATGGCTGTATTCTGCCCCTGGCTTCTGGGCCAGCCCTCAGCCCTGCCGCACCTTACTTAGCCTCAGCCTGTGGTGTCACTAAAACCAGAGAAAACACAGTTCAGTGCATTTTGATGACAGTGTGTGCTGTATAATACTTGATATTCAGTCCTGCTATGACTCCCCTGACATTATGTGCAAACTGAAGCCAAAATGACGGTACTCTTAATACATAATCAGAAAATAGAAGATACCGTATTTTGCTGACAGCTGACTGCAAATCAAAGAAACAGGCTGCACAGCTAACATCTGCCTTTGCAATATGGGAAAATATCTGATTTTCACTCTCTTAATAGAGCAGTCTGGTCTCCGGTTCAGTCTGATAGTAGCAGCTACTACAGGAGACCAGCTGTACACCTGGACACCTTACATGGGTATTATGGGGTATAGGTGTTTGGCAGAACTTGCCAGCAGCTGTTTCTCAGTGAAAAGGGCATGAAGAGCTCTTCCTAGGCTGGTCAGCCAGGACTGTCACCTAATCCAAATGTTTTTGGGTACCCTGTTTCCCCTTAGGAGTTATCCGTGACGAGACTGGGATTCAAGGTAGCATCATGGTACTAGTGCTGGTGGTGATGTCAGCCACTTACCAGCACATGCCAAATCATGTTCTCTTTAAAGATATATATTTGCAGAGAAATGGGGACAGGAACACCTGAAGCAGGAAAAGCTGGGATGCATAAGGAAAGGGATTTACTTTCATTGCTGTACCTCTTTGCAAGGTATTTTTAACATCTGTACCACCTCCAGGCTCATTTTGCATCAGCTGCAGACACTTGGACATGGCTAAAAAAAATTTAAAAGCAAATATTCTAAAGTACACTGTTTTGTCCTCAGTTTCTGGCTGTGATGCTCATTAGGCTGGATAGGGTTTTGGTGGGAAGAGGGAGAGGCCAACAGACAGTAGTGCCTACCAGGGACAGTAGGAGAGGGCTGGAGCTCCTCAGCTGCCAGGTGCTCTCAGGCTCTCTGGCTGCACCTGGCCAGGGGCTGTGTCCTGGCATCCCTGCCATGCCTGGCATGCCTTGCACTTCAGTAAGCCTGATTGCCTGAGACATGTCCACCCAGAAACCCCCCAAGAGGGAGCTTGGGCTAGAGTTGTCCTGGCATGGGGAGCTGGACTGAGGCTAGGAGCATGAAGTGAGCTGTTGGAGAAGTTTGGAGAGCAAGTGGGAGGAGGGTTACAAATATGAGGGAAGAATTATGATGGATTTATCACAGCCTGAAATAAATTAACCTCTGGGAGGAATGATTTTGTAATAATTTGCATTTAGATACTCTGACACAGCCACATAACCCCAAACCTTCTGCAAACATTGTAATTAATTCAATCTCCAACATCCTGTGAGAGGGATAGAAATAGCACTATTTACATGGTTAAAGGAGCCAAGGACTCTTCTCTCAGTATTGTATTTTGTCACCCCTGGGACGGCCCTTCTGTCTTGTTTTCAGAGCCTTGTGGTGGGGGGAAAGGCAGGAGCAGTGAACAGCTGGAGAGCTTTCCTGAGCACAGTTAGCTGAGGTGCTGTGTTACACCGCACAGCCCGTGGCAGGCAGCCCAGGGAGCCCATGTGGGCCAGGGCAGTGAGGCTGGAGCACACTGCAGAAGAAGCAGGGAGCTGAGCCCTCTCTCAGCTCCTGTTAGTGGTGCCTGTGGGCAGGGCTATTCCCCCTGCAGGGAACCTGGGCCTAACTCCATCCCTGAGTGGAAAGCGGTCTAGTGATTTAATAGTCAGCACTCTGAAGTGCGGTAATGAATTTGATAGCCAAAATGATCTGCTAACCCAGCCAGCCTGAGAGGGTATTTCAAGGACAGTGCAAGCCTGTAGCTAGGCTGTGTGATATTCTCTTGTCATCAGCCTTCTGCCTATTCCTTTTCATTCCAGGGCAGTTAATCATAAATGAGATGCTTGATGCTGTTTTCATGCATACTCCACCCTGTTTCCATTTCCAAGGGACCGTGCAGTTGGCAGGTTACATCCCTACCCCAGCTTCAGCAGCTTTTGCAGGAGAGCTGGGTCTCCAGAGAGACTCATGTTGAGCCTCATGTTGTGACTGTGGAAGGCTTGGGCTTGGGAAGGCTTGGGCAAGCTGATTTTTTTTCAGAGCATCTCAAAGTGCATCTTCTCTTACTTACAAATGTGTCTTTAATGCAGGGTTCATAGGGCAGCACAGAGCTGGTGTTAGCTGAGTGACTGAGTGCACCCTGGGCACCTCCTTGCTCCACTGCCAGACCTGCTCAGCTGGGGGGTTGCAAGTCAGGGGCTGAGGAGAGATGGTTGGGTTTCAATTACAGACTTGGGATAGTGCAGTTTTCTTTGGGCATGACCCAGAGCTGGCCTTGGTCACTGGAAGCATATCTGTCATCTTCAAGGAGATTTGAGCAGCCCTCTCTTTTCTGCCAGTGTGGCTTCTGCCGTGCCTGTCTGCTTTCTGCAAAGCTCTTCTGGGGCCCAGGAGCTTGTGCTCTCCAGCAAGTGGTGAGCAACAGGCCAGCTCTATACAGGGAGAACTTGTGTGACACAGCAGCTGGGAGAGAACACACTGTATCGCGGAGATTTACTCCTCGTAAAACACCTCTGGCTCTCTGTAGGTATCTGCAGATGTCTTCTGTCAAGTGAACCCAGAGATATTTATAGCAAAAGCTTCAGCAATAGGACAATTTCAAGTTGGCAAACAAAGGGACTTTGAAATATAAGGAGAACCAAAATACGGTCTGGAGCACGTTTATTTTGGTATCAATAGAAAAAGGTTAAATAATAATAGTGAATGTTTCCAGGGTGGGTCAGGTTAAAAAGCAAAGAAAGCAAAGCGTATTCACAGTGCTGTAAGACTGTTCTGTGTGTGCTGAGTTTGAGTTACAGAGATAAATGATGAAAACTTCGCTTCCCACTGAGACAGAGTGTGGTGGTGCTAAGCATCGCACAAACACCTGCTGAGTACCTTACAAACACCTGCAGAAAGCTAAGATAAATGCTTCTTCAAAAGGGATTGAAACTGCTCTGTAAAATTCTGTATTCAATACAGAAAAAATTCTGTATTCAATTCACAAAGTTGTGTAAAATTAAGCAACTTTAGCTCTGGGTGTGACTTTCCCCCTGTTGTTTCCCTGTCCCCTTCCCCTGGATGGCAAGGCGGCTGTGCTGTCCCAGCGGGTGCTGGGTTGGAGCTATCCTGCTCAAACACGCTGTGCCTCGCCTGGGCTGGGAGCGCACAGGGTTTGTCTGGACATGTCACGTTTTAATGAGCACACCTCGTGCTGCTGCTGCTCCTCAGTGTCCGTCATGGAGCTCAGGCGTGGGGCTCTCCCTCCCCGGCCTGTCCTGAGGCAATGCCCACACTGCCCTGCTTCGTTTCCAAAGCCTGTGCAGGGAACCTGCCTCACGGGCAGCTGTGGTGAACGCGTCTCCTCGCAGGGATATCCATGTTTGCTCTCCCAGTTTCAGGTAGGTCTCCTGCTTGAATCCTGCTGGCAGCAGGCTAGGAGATGGGAGATCCCCAGAGCTCCCGCTGCTTTGACTTGGTGTCCCAAAGCAGGGCGTTTGTAGAGGGCTGTTGGAGGCTTTGCCTGACCCTGTCAGGCCCGGCTGGGAATGGCTCCCACAGAAATAAATGGCGGGAGTGCCGTGCTGTGAGGGAAAGGGCTCTGAGCAGGAGCAGGACCTCACCAGCAAAAATCACCATCAACTGAGCTGGGAAAGGCGCTTTGGGGAAGCACTGGCATCCCTTGGGATCCATTTCTTTGTTGATTGGCTTTTCAGAGAGGCCAGGCCCAGTAAAGGCCCCACTTTGTCCTGAGGGCCCTGAGGCCCTCATGGAAGCATGTGTCCCACAGTAAAACCGCTGTCCACAAAACTTCTGTCCTTGCCAGAAATCTGGTGGCAGCAGAAATTGGATGGAAAAGGCCGGACAAGAAAAAAGTTTTTAATTTGCTGTGACAGGAATCAAAGCCATGTCTTGTCAAAAAATTACAGCTCCCTTTTCCTGCCTGTCTTGTCACATGTCAGCAGCCCTAACGCCATACAGATAAATGCGGCTCTACAGAAAACAGCCCTGGGAATGACTCAGAACAATCCAGTTTGTGAGGGAAGGAGAGGCTTAGGCAAGCCCTGGAACTGAGCTTGCATTTGGTGTGGCAGGAATTGAGCCACATGGTATTTATATTTGACTCAGAGTTTTTATATTGAAGCAAGTTGCTGCTCTTCCTGCTGCTTTGGCAGTGGTGTCTGGGCACTCGTGGGGACAGGGAGTGGGTGCCATGGGAGGTGGCAGCCCCTAGGACACACCACCCTGACACTCCTCTCATCTGGGAGCACAGCACAAGGCTGATATGGGAGTTCTTCTCCTGCAGAAGCCGGTGAGCAGCAATTCCTGTCACATAGGCAGGAAGACTGGTGGTGCAGATGCCCATGGTAGCCTGCTCTCCAAGGGCAGGCTCACCCCACACCCTGCAGAGGTTGCTCAAGGGTCAGCTGTGAGCAGGAATTCGAGGGCCAGCAAAATGCAAACTCATCCTGAATGGCTTCTGCCTAAAATACATCAGCTACAGAACACTCCAATGGCTCTTAGCCTGCTAATGAGATAACTTCCAATAGGGTAGGACACATGCCCAGTTTCAGAGAACCTTTACCATCCATTTGCAAAGGGCTTTATACACTGGAAATAACTAAGGACTTTAATGGGAACACCAGGTTCAGGATTTGAAGCTGTTGGGACACACAAGATAAAACACCATTTTGAAGATGTTTGGGCTCAGCTATTACATTAAGACAGCAGTCCTGTAAAAGTGCCAGCAAAATCATTGTCAGTCCCAATCAAATTACCTTAAACATGGTAACTGCTTGGTAATTGGTTTATCTCAGTACGTGCTTGGAAAAAGAGGGGTAATTTTTTTTTAATTTTTTCAAATAAATGTTTGATTTCGTTCAAACAAATTCTTACTGCTTGGGTAAGGAGAAACCTAGGGTGTGTTTGCAGGTGGATGTGTCTTTGTAAGGACTCACAAGAACTTAGGCAATTATTTTTAAAATGTTGCTGACTCTGCCTATGCAAGCACTTGCTTCTCCACGGTAAAGAAATTGCAGAGGGCAGGAGGAGTTCCATACTGGGGAATTTCTCAATTTGACTGCTGAGTCCTCTTACCTTTCCTGTCCTTCCTTATAGCAAAGGGTATGTTCAGTCAGTGATTGTCGTAGCAACCTTTTTTGGTGTTGTCTCGTCTCTTCCTGGGAGATAAATTTTTCACTGAAAATATCAATACATGTGGAGGGGAATTAGTCAACCAAATTCCGCTGGCATTCAGCCCATCTCTGTCTCTTGAAAACTTCTCACTTAGCCTCACCTCTCTGGTTAAGGAAATGCCTTCTCAAGATAGGTTTCGTTGAGCAGGCAGCACTTTGGAGTTGTTTCTTTTTTTCTTGACAAAGCAGTTTCAAACAGCTGTGCTAATATACATACTAAGTCTAATGAGTACAGCTGTCATTTAATCAGACTTCCATGTCTTCTGGGATTCTGGGCAGAGATGGATTCTAGGACTGACTTTGAGCAGGAGACACTTGTATTTCCCTTCTCCTTGCTCTATATATGAATCTTTTCTCCTTAGATTTCCTTCCCTCACAGTCAACAGTGAGAAAATTTACTCCTGCATTGACACCAACCACTATATTAAAGCAGGAGATCTCAAATTAGGTGGTAAATGTGACAGAAAGTCCTGAAGCAGATCCAGTTTACTAGGGAGCTGGGATATTTTTAAGCTGAGATTGAGGTGAAATGCTCCCTTTTCCAGACTTGTCCATTGAACTGCATTTTCTCTCATTTTAGGGGAGCACCTGCGGATCTGCCCACAAGGCTACACCTGCTGCACCAGCGAGATGGAGGAGAACTTCGCAAACAAAAGCCGAAGTGAATTTGAAGCCATGATGAAAGAGGCTGGTCGCTCTGTGCAGGCGACCCTAACAGCACAGCACAGAAGCTTTGACAGTAAGTAAAACCTGCCTGGTTCCCTCTGCTCAAGTTCCAGTCACTGCTCAGTTCTCCAACAGGGCTTGGAAGTGAAAAGGAGATTAGGTCGTATTAGATGCTTACAGCTGTCAGCTTCATACAAACATCCGGCAATGTTAGAGAGCAGGGATGCTCTTAGAGACTGTGGTGCATAAGATGTTGTGGACAAACATTCTCTCCAAAGTACAGTATCCCTCTTAACGTGCTAAGCAAAAGCTAAGGATGGCTCTCTTACTTTTATTGTTCCCTGAAAAATCCATTTTGCAGTGCACAGTAAGCCTCGAGGTCTGAAGGCCACTGGAAATAAATGGTTTACTGGCAAAATTGAGATGACCTGTGATTCAGAAACTGTATCCATTATCAGATTTTGAAGAAGGTCAGACATTTAGAATCATGGCCCTCCTAACTTTATCAACAGTCATCATATGGAGTTACCGTGAAAAGGAGTCAGGGAAAGAAGCTGTAATAGCCAGAAAGGTGGAACTGGAAATTCAAGTAGTAAATAATAGACCTAAAGAAATAAGCCTGACCTTCAGGGAGCTGATAACCAAGATGAAGTGCTTTTATACTAAATAGGAAGAAAAGGCAATATGTCTCTGCAAAAGGCATTGTGACAGTGTGGCCAAGGTTGACCACAGCAAAGGCATTTCTTTATAAGCTCAAAATTAATTGATTTTTACCCGCCTTAAAAGGTGATAATCAGGATTTTCAAAAGAGCCTTACAATGGTGGTTTCTCAGACTGATGTCTGAATGGGACCTGATGTAGCTGCAGCTGAGCACACTCCCTGACCTCTGAAATCCAGCCCTTCGCAGGGGTTAGTGCAGAGCTCCTCCAGGCTTGGCACCCTCTCTTTCCACTCCCTGTCACAGCACTGGCTGTGATATCTGCTCTTTATTTTTCCCACAGACACTCAAAAGAGCAGAGTTCTGCATCTGGCATGTAGGAGAGTGCAAAATTTGATGGAAGCTTTGGAGATTATATTAACAAGCAGAAATTGCCTAGTGAAGAACTGGTTTAGTCTGAGTGTGATATTTTGGTGGATTAATAATAATAGCAGCAATAAGAGTAATATTAAGCAAAACCAAGCATATGAAGAGGGGATGCTTGTGTTGAGGTGTCAGTTAGAGCTGCTTGTTTTTACTTGCTGGTATTTTATTTTATTTTATTAGGTTTTATTTTTATTTTGGTTTTATTTGGTTTTATTCCCCCGTATTTTACAAAGATAGAGCTTCATTTCTGTGGTGCATACCCAAGTTTCTTTTACATATCAAATGAAGTAAGTGTTCAATAAGCCAAGTATTACTTTTACAGACCATAATGTACAGATCATTGGGTGTTTTGCAGTGGGAACAACCTCACTTGAGCCCACAGGCCAGGAAGATGTCTCCTGCTCCCATTATACCCTTTTAGTTTGCTTAACTACCCTTGCAATCAATACAGAGTTTATAATTTATGCAAGACATGATAAAAAAAATTATATTGTGTCTCAGTTTCAAGCATGACTTTACCTATAAGTAGTACTGTTATTTTTTCTTTAGCTACTGCACAAATGGTTTACAACTGAGGGAGTTCTAGTGATGGGGCAATGGGATCACCTCAGCTCCTGAAACAATGCCATAGAAGCTACCCTAGCTTCCAGTAAATGTTACAATTCTCACAGTTAACAAGACATTTTGCAGGTAGTGCTGTTCAGTAAAGGGGCTTTTTTATGTCAGATTGATGAGTTCTAGTCTTGCTGGCACTGGATGCCTGGGTTTGCTGCATTTCCTTACCAGCAGCCTGGAGTGCAGCTTTTGGGGTTGCAGAGGTATCAATGCACAGCTTGTCTTCACATCAGTGATTTCATTTGGCCTGAGGAGCACGTAGTGGGAGGGGCTCTGCTGGATGGGGATGTCCAATCCTTTCTCAAAGTATTTGTAGCCTGGAGATCAGATTATTCATATATTCTCTGCTAGCAGGTGTGGCACATTGAACTTCAGGCCTGGAGCTGTCTTATTTTTTGATTCATCACAGCAAACCTTGCGCCTGTAATCTCACTGCTGATCATGGCAATAGTCTCTACTTGTAAATTCCCCAAGCTCCAGATAGAAAATAGCAAGGCTACAGCAATCTGCCTCTTCATGCTTGTGGTCAACATTTTGCTTTGGAGAATAATTCATCCTTGCAGGTTGTGGTCTGTAAAGCCCTAAATTGCCAGTGTGCCTCTGCTCTGAGCTGCAGCTTTGTCCTGTTGCAAGGAATTACAGAGTCTGTTGTTTCAGTCTCCTTGGCTGCTTTTGGGACAAACATTTTGTGGTCAAGAGCAGAATGTCCTTTATGTCATACAAAGTATTTTTAGAGAAAATACACGTGTGAGATACAGGTGACATGCAATAGGTATAGCTGTATATTCAAAAGTGAGGTATGTGGAATAAGATCCTACGGTCTGAGTGCTCTCTCTGCATAGCAGAGGACACATGGCTTCTGAGATGCCCTTCCTCCAGGATCTGCCAGGGCTAAATTTAAACAGCCCACGGTATTGCTTAGCTGCTTACTAGCACTTTTGTTGTTTTGCTTTATGTTACTGTAGTTAGCAGAATTTGGGGACATCAGTTTCAAGCTATACATGTGATCATAGACTTGCTGTTAACCTTTTAACTGAAAAGGTAGCATTTTGCTCTACAACCAACTGGTTTTAATTTAAAAAAAGAAAAAGAGCAAGAAGCAGACCTTGAGTGATAGGAGCATATGCTTTTGATAACTCAGTGCTAAGGAGGATGTTGTGGTCAGAGTAGAAGTATTTCATTACCAGGATTATAGGCACAAATTCTTTGTTAATTCTAATGTCCCAGGGCTCTTGTCAGGCAAGGAGGGAAATGTAGTTACTTGGGAACAAAGCTTGTAGCAGAGACCTGCTAGAGGCTGCTAGGTTCGTTTTGGTTGGCATTTATTTTCATGGAAAATTGTATATACCCTGTACTTAGAAAGAAAAACAATAAAAATTAAAACAAACTAGGGGTCTTAAAGGGAGCTGGGTACAGTGTTGAGACTGGTACTAAATATTGTTTTAAAGGTGCTTCGACATTGATTTCAGAACGTGCTTCTTTTCAAACTGATACCTTGTCAGTGAACAGGAAAGTTTTGGTATCTGTTACTACAAAACTAAACACATTGACAAGGAGCTTTGTCCAAGCAGTGGTTCAGGATACAGATGTGAGCTGGCGGTGCCTCCTCTGACAGCTGCAGAACAGGGCTTTGGCTCTTCAGTTGTGCTGAGATTGAGTTACAAACTTGCTCAGGACTGGGGGAGATTCCTGTGGATGAGCTTTTTTTTTTTGCATGTCACACAACTGCATGTCAGTGTTGCTCACAGTCATGGGACTTCTGAACTCCTGTCCTTCCCAGTACAAGTGAAACTTGTACTTCCATAATCTGTTGCAGCAATGAGCCTGGAAAAACTTCTGGACTATGCTGGAAAGGCTCTAGAAGGGATTTGTGGTGCCAGATCAGAGCAGTTCCAAGGCTGTGCAGCTGGGGAGGGCAGCATGGGCTGCAGAGGGGTGGAAAGAGGAAGCAAGAGCAAGTGGTGCTTGGAGTGACAGTGAGGGCCTGCAAGCAGCAAGGAACAGGGCTGCTTTTCTAATCTTGGTGAAAGCTCACTTGTTGAGAGTCTAATCCTTGTCTGTCTCCCTGTTGTCTCCCTTTTCCCCCACTTAAATCACTTTTTAATAATACTGCGATGTTGCGCCAATCTTTCCTTTTGGTACACTTAGCAAGCAGTCCCTGTGTGACTGCTGACCTTTAGCTGTGAGCCAGGAAATCTGTCCTTTCAGAATTGTTTCATGTTTTCAGGAAATATCAACAAGCCAAAACAAAAAACCTTGGCTTGTAGTCCACACTGCACAGTCTAAAAATGATTTGTAGCTCTCATAAATTCTGTGATTTTTAAGCCGTGACAATCAAATGCAGATTAAAAATTTTGTGGTTTTTAACTGGTTGGCCATTGGAAAGCTGGTGTCATGTAAAAGCTTTCATAATGTCCAGTCTTGGTAGCTGGAAACTGCATATGCAGAAACTCAGACTATGAAGATAATTAACATTATTTGAGAGTTAGTTTCAGACAGTTACATATTTCTTATGAAGATGAATCATTGTTTTGAATGTTACAAGGTGGGAAATGTCCTAGAAGCTGTTACACACTGATGGTTAAAATTTTACAGATTTCTAAAGGTCCCTTGTTTAAAGTTCAACCAAATGTGTCTTTGTCAGAGGAGCTGAGTTATATAACCCTCAATACCTAGAGTTGCAGCCCCTAAAAGCACTGTTTGAGAGAGTCATATATAATTATTTTTATTTACATCCATATATACTGTGAATGCTTAAGGAAGCTGATCAGGAGGTTGTGGAGTTAGCCCAGCAGGCAGAGCTCTCTTCTACCCTGATGATTTTAAACCTGGACTACAAAATCCAGACCTGAAACCAAATTTTGCAGGTATTTTCTCAACTGATGATAACATGAACCAAGCCTTGATGACCTGAAATTTTAAAGTATCTGAATTTGGTGGCTCATGCACCAAAAGATCTATTCTGAGAGATGTGGGACTTCTCTGTGCAGAAAATGATTGACACAAGACCACAATCAAGGGTTATCTGGGCTGCAGGGGCTGCAGTGCCTGTGTCCCCAAATGTCCCCAAATTTTGTCCCAAAAGCACTGCTCCACACTTCCAGTGTCCTCAGCCACTGCTCTCAGCTGTGGGTGTTTCTTGGAGGCATTGCATGGTGTGGGTTTGGTGAGGTGCTGTCTAAAAGATACTGTTTATGTAGAAACAGGGAAGCAGGGACTGGTTGTGCCTTAAAATGTGGACATGCTGCTGTGTTTAGAAATAAATTCTTTGTTTCAGAGGTTGTGGAAGGGAGCACTTCTGGAGTGAGCAGTGTTGCTCCAGCAGTGCTAGGCTGTGCTCCACAAGTTGGCTGTCTCCCACTGCCCCTGGCTTCAGCACTGGCTGCTCCTAAGGGCCAGGAATTTGAGTTAGGACTTCAAATGTATTGCTTTTGGTCCAGAAACCCCTAATTGCCTGGGAGCACTGTTTCTTGTGGTGACTCCCCAGGCCAGGGCTCTGCCCTGAAACTGTGGTGTGTGGCCTCGGTTGGTGGCCTTGGCCATAGGCTCAGCACTGTGGGAGAGCACTGACCTCTGGGGCATCCTTGGGCAGATGGGAGGCAGCAGGACTCCCAGCACTCCATGGGACAACAGGCTCAGCTGTCTCTCAGGATATGTGGTGGAGACGTGGGATGGCTTCCGGAGATCACCTGAGGTTTATCTTCCCTAACACCGGTCTTGCATTGGCTGCCTGCTGTCTCCTAATTGAGCATCTACTGTGAAACGGTGCCAAATGGAAAAGAATGAATGGACCTAGAACATTTCAGCTCCTGAACAAAAGGCTAGTAGAGTCAGGGAGACTGAGTTAGATGGAGGACTTAAGGGCAAGAAGATGTTTGATCATTTCTTCTAGTGACGTGACAAAGGAATAGGAGGAAAAGAAACCTGGGAGTGAATCTCTTTCACTGAGTGTTCATCACCTGCACTGCATTTCTCTGACAGGCCAAGGGCAGCCTTTTTGGTAAAACTGCACTACTTAAAACACCATTGTTTTGTGCTTCTTTCTGCACAGTGCTTGCGCAGCATCATTCAGAAGAAGCCCATTTGTCTCACAGCTTTACATCTGGGATGCATTATCAGAAATACTTACAAGAGAGGCCATCAAAGATGATTCCTTTGGCTCCCATGGACTTCCTTCCCTTAGGGTTGGTTTGGGGACAATACAGACAGAGAGAGAACCTCATTTAAGCTGAAATAAAAAAGCAGAGTCACAGGCAGATCCAGGACAGAGAAACAAATAAGGGGGTTCCCTTGGAGGCCTCCATAGGATGAAGGCAACAAACACTCATGCTTGTTCCATTTCTTGTTTCCCCCAAGGAACCACCTTAAGAAAAGCCCAGCACAAGACAGGATTGATGCTAGTCGGGCTGTCACTCCCCACAGTCATGGTCTGAAGAAAGGAGATGCTTTCATGTGTGGTGCATCCCGTTTGGTATTTATGGGTTCCTGGAATGGGGTGTGGTGTCTACTGAGGTGCATTCCTGGGCTGACAAGATTAATCCTGACAGGTAGCTGCCTCAGGGAAGCAAACGCTTAGGCTCACCTGTAACAGCTCCAGCACCTGGAGTTTTCTCTCCCCTTACAGCCACTTCTCTTCACATTTAATCTGCAAGGCTCCGTTCTGTGCTGCAGGGTATATTGCAATGTACGTGCAGCACTCTGCTTAACAGATGGCATAGGCATGATATTCTCTTTTATTGAAAGAAAAGAGAGTGGAAAGAAAAGCCACGTTGGAGTGGCTGGCATGAGAGCACTGCACTGGGGTGCCTCCTGCAAGGGCCTGCACACCCCAAGAGATGAGCTGCTTCATCCCTGCAGAAGTCAGGTTAGGTGGAAAAGGCACATCAGGCATCTCAGTTTCAGCAGCTGTCACCACGTTTTGTCACACACTCAAAAAAGGCTGCCTCTGAGTGCTCAGAGAACAGTGAAATGTGCATCTGCTTGGGGACATAAAAGAAAGCACCTGCTCTTCCGAGATACGGGATAACACAGGCATGTTTTGCAAGAAATTAGTGATGCCCAGATAGTAATTTCAGAAGAAACTGTCGGCTGAGTTTATTTTAACATTCAGGACACAGTGCATGAATCTCTTTGAAAACTTCTGGTTTCACAGAGTAAGCAGCCAAGCAGCCTAACTTTTATCACAGGTGCTGGGTGTTGCCTTCAGTGGCTGCAGAGCCTTACTCCCAGATGGCAGGATGGAAGTCAGGGCAGGGAATGGGAGATGAACAGCTAAAGTTTTATTTTCCTAAGAGGAAAATAAGAGGATTTCTTGGGCTGCTCTTGCAGCAAAGAAGTGTAGGTCCTCTGAATCAACTCTTGAGGTGATATTTTTGCTCCAACTTGATGTTTGCCAAGAATCCCATCCCTGTTCAAGTGAGGTGCTGTGGGTATATGGGAGCATGAAGGGCTCCAGCAGCAAGGTACTGTCCCTGCTTACAGATCAGCAAACACAATGAGCTGGAAAATATGCTACTGAAATATGTGGCATGTCCTGACATAGGACCTTGGGTTATTTTGAGTACTTCAAGGTATCTGCTCTCATTTGAGATGATAAAAGTACTTTGTTTTCTCTCACCAGAAATGCTTGCAGCAAACTGTTGATTCTGTTTTATTAATTATTGCCATTGAAGTAGCACATCCATAGAGCCAAGAAGTGCTGTAATGCACTGCAGGGCATCCTACCTGTCTGAGCCTCAACCTATGGTCGAAGGACTTTGTTTGAAAACAAAAACAAACAAACAAACAAATACCTGGTTTGGAGGAGTGGACTATGGAGGGAAGAGGTGAGTGCAAGGTCATGTGATAGGTTTGTGCTAGAGACAGGAGCAGAGCTCAAGTCCCTGGGTGTTGAGTGAGGTGCAGGAGTACCACAAGTCCCTCTAGTTCATAAGACAGTGATCCTCTTCTGGTAAGACAGTAAAAGACATCATACCTTACGGGGGTTTATCAACCAAGATCTATCCAAACATCTGTTTTTAGCACCCCTAGCCTAAGAGGGAATAGGCACTGGCTCTAAATGCTCTTTGGTCATTGGTAGGTGTGGTTTTCCTGTGTAAGGCTCCTTCCAAAGTGGGAGTAATGATTGAAATCATGAGGGACGTCTGCAAACAACTTGTATCAATGGGGGCAAGTGTGTAAGAATTTTTTGGTGTCCGGTAACCTGTTGTGAATAGAGGAGTTGATCTGGGTTTTAGAGTGTAGCAATGAGTACCAGCAGTGCCAGTGGGAGCTTGATGGTGCTCTCTGCCTCTGAAAAACAGACTGGGAATTGGTTGTTTACAGGGAAACTCAAAACCAGTCCCTTTTTGTAGTAGAAAGAGGCTGAATACCTGTGCTGATGAACATTTCACCTTTGTATTTTCTATAGCTGCTTAAGGATGTTTCCCTTCCCCCCCCCCCCCCTTTCCTATTCTCATTTTATTTTCTCCCTTCAGGCCAGCACAGTTTCTTGTATTTAAAAGCACAGTTTAAATGGTGTAATGTGTGCAGAGCTTTTTCCAGTGCTTCATTTCCTGTCCAGGTAATGTTGGGGTATTTTGATTCTATTTCTTGTGTTTTCTGAAAGCAGTCATGTTAGAGGGAAGGAAAACCCTTATTTTACCCAGCAGTTCGTAGCTACTTCTGAAGGAACCAGGTAGTGTTGAGTCATTCTCATTAAACCTGCAGATTTGGCCAAGACACCAATGAGCTGAATTTGTTTTACTGTAATGAAAAATAGAAATCAGAAAACGCAGCCTGGTACTACAAAACAGGGGTGCAGCATCAGGTGCTCTGAGGGGGTGAAGCAGGTAGGACACACAATGGGTTTTACTTCAGCTTGGTTGGGATCTTTAGGAGAGTATGTGGCAAAAAGATTGAGGGGCTTTGAAGATTTGTCTTTAGTAAAACTCCTTCTAATCCACTGCTTTCCCAGGAAGCTGTGGGAAAGCAGCTTTTTGCAGGAAGCTGTTCCACATTGCTCAGCAGTGACTCCTGCTGACCAAGGGGGTAGCATCAGCACACACTTCCCCCCAAGGCCAGCATGAGAGCAGCCCATGCAGCAGCCCCAGTAGAGAAACAGTGAGGCTGTCCACTAGTAGAGAAAAGAAAAAGGATTCATTTTTTCTCTGTGCAGCACCTTGTTACTGATTACCTAGCTTTGTTTTTGCATGTACTGCTGGAACTCGTTTCCATTTGTCGTAGCCGCATCACCAAGCTGTATATTTTCACATTGTTCACTACACCTGCTACGTATTTTTCAAAGCAGTAGAGTTAAGAGTGTGAATTCGTTGAAACTCAGTGACTTGGAGACTCTGATAAAGGTAGAGGGTCAAATATATAAAGGAATTTATATATGGGGGGGAGTCCTCTCTGTGTGTGTGTGTGTGTGTGTGTGTGTGTGTGTGTGTGTGTTTGTAGATAGGTGTGTGTATTTCAGTTGAAAGGTGGCAAGCCCAAATTTCAGGAATTGCTGTGTTCTTTTATGGGTGTTGCTTGGAATGAATAATATAGTATTTCTGCCTGTTGAGAGGTAACAAGCTTGTTAATTTTACTTTGGAATGCCACAAATATCTAGTTAAGTATGAATGCTAAATTGTGGGTCTCCAGCTGTTCTTAAACAGGAGTGACGCTCCAAATGAAAGAGACATCAGATGCACAAAAGAGGAGCAACCTTACTGTGAGTATGGGGGGGATTCAGTCTTTTGGTTTTCATTTGCAGTAGTGTTTAGCAAGAAATGTACCCAGTGGTGACTGTCTCTGCTCTGCAGGTTCCCAAGCTGTGTGGCAATGATAAAATACACAAACCCCAACACTCCCAACCTCCCTCCCAAAACCTGAGACAGCTGTGAGCTGGGGATCAGCCTGTGGGTTAATCAAGGCTTGGGGAAATTATGTTTGTTACAATTTAAGATTAGTATTGAGTCTGGATTCAGCTTTTAGTGCACTGGAGATAATTGAGTGGCTTCCTACAACCCCAGCAGTAGAACGATTCCCTTGTAAAATGCAGCCTTGTTTTAATGCTGCTAAAAATGAATAAATTAGTCCTCAAGGAGTAATGAATGCCAATAAAAGTATCGTGTGGCAGCATGTAGTAAACTTGTGGAGGAAATGGCTGGAATTGACTTTTCTGAGAGTAGGATTTCGGCTCTCTTCTGAGGCACCCATCCATGCCTGCGGCTCTGCTCCTGCCTTCCAGGTCATTAAGGAAGGCAAAGGCTTAGGTGGAAATAGCCAAGAATAATGTATAGCCTCAATTTGCTGGCTTTGTGCTTTATTTGTGACATCTAGGGGCAAAGTGGAGCATCCTGTTTGTCTTGGTTCACTGTAAATAAGGACTTGTCTGTGTCTGCTCCCCAGTTCTGGCTCACAGGTAATAATGAGAGAGGTAGGGTTCCTCCTTCTCCAGTGCTGCCTGCTTTGGCTGAAGCACAGACTGATCCTCCTCCGTCACATCTGCAAGTGAACAGGAAGGCTGTGCAGTTGGCTGTACCCATGACAAATACAGCCAGTATTTTACATGTCAATGTGCATTTGCCACAGCTCTGAAAAGCCATGGCTGTTTCAAAGCTGAGTTTTGTCCAGCTTGAAGAGCTCTTTGAAAGGAACATAATTGTTCTTGTTTCTGCAGGATTTGGCATCCTTTGCCTTTTGTGTCTGCCATGCAGTTTTCAGTCAGGTTGGAGATGAGATGGCTGAGCGAAGTCAGCCCAGCTTTGCTCATATCCCCTCACTGTGTCAAGCTGCAGGTCACAGTGAAGACCATCCTATTTGCCTTCCTGGTGGTGCCTGACATGTCACCACCAGTGTGGTTACACAGGTTTTTCCCTGGAACATTTTCTATATTTCATAAACAAGATAAAGTTTGGATGTTTTGCAAACAGTTTCTCCCGATTGAGCGAGTTCGGGCTTAGCTAATTGTGCCTCAGGGGAGGTCTCGGGCTGACCAATCTGGGGCACTTCTGTAGACTCTATATATATGGAATTCAAAACAATAAAGTTCCTTTTCTCCTCTCTTCGCTTATCTGAGAACTTGGGTCAGTCCTCAGCTAGCCACTCAACAGCGACACACCAGGTCCCTGAAGGGCACAGTTCAGCTTCTGTTTGGTCATGTGTGAAACAGATAAGAAACACTAAATATTTTTATGTTTGCATAGTCCATACTGAAAAAGCCAGAAGGCAAAAGACTAGAACTGAGATGTAGAATTTTAATTTGTGCATCCCTCTCTGGCACAAATATACTATTGATATTTACTCTTCATTGATGTGATCCTACACCAGGCCTCTTGCCTCTTGCAGGGCACATGATAGAGGATGTCTGCTGAATCATCACCATTTCTTGGGTAGTGTGGTGCATTATTTACTGTACAGCAGCCAAATCCTGCACTCAGAAATAATTATTTATTTCCTCATAGTCTAATTAAAGATTGTATCATAAAGCACATGCATCAGGGAGCTGAATTAAGGTTTCACCAGCAGCTTGAATTTTCTCAGATCCCTAAGTATGGGGGTGTTCAGCTTTGCCTTGACTGCCTTGAATGGAGTCTTTAAAATCTAACATGAGGCCCCACCCCATAAGGTGCCAGCCTGGCTCCCTCCCTCCCATCACTGGTCACTCCAGTGTGCCAGGGCCCAGCAGCTTCTGGGGGGAAAAGCAAAGCAAGGGCAGCTGGTCCTGTCATAAAGCACCAAGTCCTTTCCTTAATCTCAGCCTCACACACAAGTAACGTTTGGCTGATCTTCCCCAAAATTCATCTCAAAGCAGGTTCCCAGCATGGAGGGTTGTGTGTAGGATGTGCCAGGTAGGTTTGTTGTGAGGTGTATAATTACACTGGGAGCTTTTCAGTCTGCTCATCAGGAATTTGCATCAAGTACGATTAGTGGAGACCTCTTTATTTGATTACCCCTTTTTTGTTGTTGCCTAAAAGCGAAAATGACATGGTTAGACAGGAAAAGCTTTAGAGAGGGGTGATCTCTTTATTATATGTTTCTTTGGTGTTTGGCACAGTGTGGTTGAGAGCTTCCAGTGCTATAATAACAGTTGTAATGAATGTGCATTGCCAGTGAAATTGTACTTCAGACATCACAGGTGAACTGATACAGACTCAAACTGTTACCTAAGAAGAAAATAGCTTTTCTTTGTTGTTGCCTTTAGACTGTGATAAGCGTTTCAGCTGGAGAAGGAACAAGTACTTTTTTACATTTTTAAAGTTAATGCACAGAAAGTCTTCAGTTGATTAGCAGAGGTCCTGCATAGGATGGCTGTTTCATTACTAAGAGTTTAAGTGAGCTATAAATATATTTTATGCCCTTGTACAAGTTCAGAGGACCATGAAATATAATTAAAAGATTCTGGGCGCTGCACGCATAGGAGCAACATAGGAAATAAACGTTTGACCTTTCTTACCTTTGGTCACCAGTAAGCAATTGCTCTCTGTGCTTCTTGCCTGCATTACTTACTGTTTTGGCTTAAATGCAAGATTCAGATGCCTACTGAGAATGCTGAGTGAACATTCACAATTCAGTAGTTCTGTCTGGATTTTTCTCTTCTCTGGAAGGTGCAATGAAAAATGCCAAGCTGTTAAGAAGCTAACAATTACCTTTAATTATGTGGACCAGCTTTAGCTATGAATGAGAAAGAGATTTGGAGTCTATTGTTACTCCCTTTTATTTCTGAAAACAAAACAAGAAATGCTAATCGAGACATTTTATGCAACTGAAGCACGGTATGTCTGAAGCAGTTCTGTTTTATTCCTAGCCAAGGGAAACACCATACATGCATCATACCAGAGTAGGATCTGCCTGTGGATTAACATCCCTGAAGATTTACTGGGAAGCTGACTCACCAAAGTGACTTCTCTCTAAAACTGAGCCAAGTTTTGACACTGAATAAGTTGATGTAACTGGGTTAGGACATGGCCCAATGATTTTCAGGTTTGCACTAGGGAATACAGCTGCGACAGACTATCATTCTGAAAGAAACCCAGAAAATTAAATACACAGTAACAAATATAAATTTTATCTCTTGGGGCCAAAGAAAATAGAACAAGCCCTTGTGTGCTGTGTGTAAAACAGAGGAAGAAGCCAGTGGCCATCGAGCTAAGGGAAATGAGTTTGCAGGATCTGATTATCTGTTATTTGAGTCTGCAGTCACTGAGCTCAGAGCAAGCCTGCCTGGCTCAGCCCTGCCATGCCATAGCTGCACACCACAGTCTTCTGAGCTCCTTGGGATAATTCTCTTGGCTGATCCTGAGTTCTAGTGGGGCACCTGGGCAGGCTCAGAACTGGGAGCCCTTTGGTCAGCGATGCTGGGATCAGTAATGCTCCCGGAGGAGCTGGCAGTGTCTGTAGCACCAGTTCGGGATACTTTTGTCTGGAGGTGTCCACAGTAGACTGTCATTAGGCACCCGCTTCAGGCATCTTCAAAGGGAAGGCAGGAGCTAGCCAGCATGAAATGTGAAAAGCTTGCTCTAAGCCTGCCCTCACTGCCCAGAGAACAGCTGCCTCAGGGAGTATGCTCGGGTGAAGCAAGGGTGGAGTGAGTCACCCTGAGAAATCAGCTCATCAAACCCAGCTGCTGAGTGAACAGCAGTAGCAGAAGTACAGCTGTGGGAATAGATGTCTTTATTAGACCAGAGTAAGCCTTGTGACAAGACTTACTAAAGAAAGGGTATGTGTAAGTGCCTGTGGTGCTGGGGGGCAGTGATCCCGGTTGCCAGTGCTCTGGGTTCCACATGGGAGCTGGTGGGGTACAGGGGTGAGGAGGAGGCACATACCTCATCCTGCACTGAAGGGCCTGACCATACATCCCTTTTGGGGGATCTCTGACTTCTCTCTGCAACAGGCAGAGATTAACACCACCGAAAAAAAGGCTATTGATCTAAACTGCCCTGTCCTCACAGCAGCTCTTCCCTTGTCATCTCTGCTCCTCATTGCTAAATGAATAGACATGCTCCAAGTCCCACAGCCCTTCTTATGGAGTGTAAAGCCTCCCTTCTGCTTAAATCAACATACACATGGCAAGGATCTGACCCAGAGACTGTTGAAGTTGCTGGAGGGGCGCTTCCATGGCCACTGAAGTGGACACTGTGTGGATATGGTGAAAAAACACCTTGAGGTGTAGGTGTGAAGAGTGTGGAGAGGCTGAGTTTAAACAGGCTGACCCTCCTGAGCATAAGGGCTGAGAATTTTGCTGCTGTGCATGATCCACATTTACAGAACAGAAACAATCTCTGTGGAAGGTGACTCGGCTTTGAAGAAGGGGGTAGCTTAACACCGAGAGAATGTATAAATAATGGGTAAGCAGTAACTTGCAGACCCTCCATTCAGGCGTATTCCTGAGCATGCAGGAGGGAGATGTGGGCAGGTAGCGGTCGGCAGAAAACAGCCTGATCAGCAGCAGTCATGTTTGAGCATCTAGGGGATACATTGGGATATAGAGGCAAAGAGGGAACAGGGACATTTCTTACAACAAGAAAAACACATTTGAAGGAGCTAGGAGTGAACACTGTCAGCAGACACAGTTTAGGTTTAGTCTTTTTCCATTAAAAAAAAGTATTATGGTTCATTTTCATTAAAGGGACTATAAAGATTGGAATCTCTGCTGTCGTAAAAGTTACAGGTCTCTGTAGTGGAATATATTTTTAAAAGGCAGGTACTTGAGAGAGCAGGTAACACCTGCACAAACCACAGACCACAACAGGGATAAAATACTTCCCAGTCATACCTGAGTGATGGGACACAGTGCCATGACTGAGCACTTCCACCTCAGGAATTGGACTGTTTGATATTTGTTGTGTTCTGTACCAGAAGCTTCCCTAGCAACCCAGGAAGGAAGCAGCCACCAACAGCACAGTTAAGTCTTCTCGGGTCTCTTCTGCAGTCATAGCACTGCAGTAAATCTTGCTAATTATTTCACTGGAGTTTTGTCTTCTTTGTATGTAAGCCCAGACATTTATCTGTATAGTTGCAGGTTTAGCATATTTTGTAGCAGTGTTAAACAGTACATATTCTCCATAATTCCAGTGAGTCACAATGAACTGAAACAATTTGGAACCTGAAATCAGATACTGTGAGTTCTTTTTCTTCTGATAATAGAAATTCACTGTGTCAAGCTAAGCTGATAAAATACTTCCATTTCAGATTACTGCAAACAGGCAATTTGGGCAAGGAAGCAGTTGTACTTTGAACTCCTATTAGGAATAGAATTAGTTTTCAGCACTGTCAGATTAGCAAAACCAGTATCTAAGGACCAATTTGTAATTTCTTACTTTTACACCAATTGCTGATCTGATGAAGGAGACCTGTGCTCATACTCTGAGGGACTACAGTTGTGGCCATGCTATGCATGTTAGTATCTGAGGCACAGTGAACAGTGCAAGTCCCAAAACACAGTATAATCCTTTATGGAGGCATTTCTCACCTTTATCCTTAAAGGAGTTCTCAACTTCATCTCTCCCCCCCTCAGTGCACATGGTTGTTGTGTTTCTTAGCCTTATACAGAATCCCCTATTTTTTACATTCTAGAGCACTTCAGGTTAATATAAAAATCCACCTAAAATATTAATTTGAGACTGGAAATAGATAGTATGTTTTTTCTCAGCTTCCACTTTAGGGAATTTAAGTGGTCCATTTTCAGACAAAATTCTGTGCCTTTAAAGTAACGAGCATCAAAGACTGTTTTTAAGATGCTGAAAGACATTGAAAATGTTCAGGTAGTTAGCTTTGGATGATTTAATACTTGGCTTAATTTAAATCCTGGAAAGATTGAACTAACACATATCTTAAGAGGTAATTGCTTTGAGCAAGTGGAAAATACCATCTCTTCTTTATTCAAAGGAGTATGTCTGTGGCAATTAGGATGGAACATTATTTTGGGCTTACTGTGGACTTCTGAGTGACCGTGGAGGAAAAAATCACATCTTCCTGTGGTCACATTTAGAAAAAAATACCCACTGGTGTTGTCCTGATGAATATTTGGCCAGTAAAGGTCACAGTGCCATTGCATCAGGAGGCCAGGGTAACAACCCAAAGGTGCCCATATAAAGGCTAGCTTTGACACAGTGACTTTTTGTTTCATTATGAAAATTGTGTACTATTGCCTTGTATTAGACTGATCTGCTGTTTGCTTTTGGGAAGTTTGATGCTGGAAATAGATACCTGTGTTTGTAAGCAGACTATGTTTAGACAAATTCCCAGGCGTGGAGGGCAGGAGCTACACTGCTCCTGTTGTGCCGTGTGGGTAAGGGGCTGGTGTGTTTTGTATGTCTGTTGCTCAGAACTGGGCAGGGAACTGGTGGAGTTTCCCAGGAATGATGGAAATTTCCTTTGTAAGTGTCTGTGCTGGTGAGGAAAGGAGTGTGCAGACACTGCACACCCACCCAACCCTCACCTCAGCATGCTCTGCTTTGCAGGAGCAACTGCAGAACTGGAGCTTCTATAAAGATAAAGTCAGGTGCAAAGGGCAATAAAAGTCTGTTTGCTGCTCTGTAGGGAAAGAAGCCAGGAGTGTTGAGCTAAATAGGAGATTTGGTAGTTACTTTGGCAGTTTTACATAGAGCCTTGTGAGAGAAAACTGAGCTGGAGTAAAGCAGAATACAGCGAAGTGCTTTTGCAGCTTGTGTACGCCAACAGTGCTGAAAGCTTTTCAGTTATGCATAGACAGAGGAGAACAGGGATGAGGTTTTTACCTTATCTAATACCTTCATCCCTGGGCAACATCAGACTAAATCAAAACAGGAAAGCTGGTCCAGAAATGAGCCCCCCCAGCCTAGGTAGTAAGAATCTTATGAGTGGTTCCCTGCTTCATTTAAGATGTCCTTTGTGATTTTAGGGACACAGTGGAGGCTCTGAGCCAGAAAAGCCATGGGGCAGCTAATCCCATTTATCTCAATGGCAGGTCCCTAAATATCTCTGATGTTCTGAGCCTGAGACTGTAATAGGACTTTCCCAGCTCCCACAGGTATTACAAAGATAGATAGACTAAGGAGGTGCTCACATCCTTGAGTAACAGCAGCCATGTAAGTACCTTGAATGCACTTTATTATGCATGGAAGGAGTAGGATAGAGGAAAGATAACATTATGTGTTAAAAACAGAGTTTGGCTTTATTATAGACGAGCAGTTGAGATTTAAGCAATATCAGGAGAAATCCATGTTAAGAAGTATTTTTGTAGACAAATCTTTACCTCGTCTTTCTTTGCTCTCATTTCTCTTTATTCCAAATGAAGTAAGTGACTTCCTTTTCAGAAAGCCCTGAATCCAGAAATTAGACTAAAAACTCACCTGCACATAATGAGGGAGACACTAAAGTACATCATCATAACTCTGAGAGGTAATTTCCAGAGCTAGATGGCCCTACATTTGCAAATGTTCATCCGTCAAAGCCGTCCACTTTCTGCACTTCCTAGGATTTTCTGGGTTATTGGAACTTTACAGCACAGGAATTGGTTCTACTCTGCCTAATTTCAGGGCAGTGTAACAGAGCTGATGGGTTCACCAGTGTCACTGCTCAGTGCTCTGTACTCCCACCAAAATCAATGGACATTTGAAGGAGGCTCAGGATGGCCCGAGGTAGGTGTAGTAATGACCATTAAAAGATGTTTCCTAGGCTTTGAAGTGCTTGCAGTGATGGTATTTCTAAATAGATTTCACTCCACCATAAGCATGCTGGGAAGATGAAACTGCAAATTGCTAGGAAATACAGGTTTCTATGTGCCTAACATTTTTAAGTTATTTTGGGTTAAAAGAACAAATTTACACATTAGGAAGGAAGCTGTACACAGCCAGGCCTCTTTACATAGCAGTGTTTCATGGGACACTTCTTTGTCTTCTTTCATGTACTCTGAGAAATAATGAAATGAAGAAGACATGAAATTTAGCAATACTTCTGGAAACAAAACAAGGGCACTTTATATTTTCATGTACATTCACTTTTTGTGGCTCTTCAGACTGATGTAAATTCTATACAGTTCTATCACAGTATTGCCTTATAAAATGGAGTTTTATGCAAAGACCTGAAAAGCTCCCACAGCACAGGCTATATAGACTTTTTCTTAATAGATGCAGAAATCAAGCCACAGTGAAGGTGTCAGAAAATAGCCTTTGAAATATTTCCTCTTCCAGCTTCGAAAGTAATAACATTTCTACTGCTGCTAAGCCCAAGCCTGGCAAATATTTTTCTGTCATTAAAATAAGCATTTCCCAATGCTATTTCCTTCCTGTCACAGTGAGTATTGGGCTATAATTCTCCCGGCTGCTGCTTTGCTTTGTGAGCGGGTGGAGGAGTCTAGACGGGACGTGGTTTTGAAGGCACACCCTTAGCCCTGCTGTCCTGGGAGTGGATGGGTTGGCTACAGGCAGCTTGGTGCTGCTATCTCTTTTCCTGCTCATTTGAGGTTACATATCTTGGCTTCTGCAAATAGGCCCATGGAGCCAGTGAGAATAGTTGTGTGCTTGAGGCAAACAAGATTTGACCTTAAAATAATATAATAGCAAATATTCGGGTTCAAATTGATGGCTTAGTGGATGGAAGTACTGAGAAGGACCTGCAGCAATTAGTTGCTCACGGATTAGAAATTTTATGCTTTGCAGCCCTCATTGTAATCCCATTTATTCTTTCACATATTTCAGGAGAGGTACCATTTAGTTTATATTAGCATGAATGATGAGTGCTAATCTGAGATGACAGAGCAATTTAAAGCTGGCAGGAAGTTGCTGAGGTAATATCTAAAATATGAAATGTCTCATTCGTTAGGAGAGGTGAAGATGACAAGCTTAACTGCATCCGCTCTCCAACTGGTTTTATGCCAAGGCTGTAGAGCTGGCTTCAGTTCAGATTAGATTCAAGGTCCAAATATCACCTTCTTCACAGTAGCTCAGGAAGGTGGGTATGGAACCAAGTGCTGTATTGATGTCAGCAAAAATCAAGCAAAAAATGTTAACAGGGACTTCACCCTTTCTTTTCCTAGCGACAGGTAGGATAATTTGGAGTGAGACAAGAAAAATTAGTTCTCTTAAGCAAGGCAGCATGCTTCCTATCTTCAGAGAAAAGGAATGACAGCTGTCCCTCTCCTTGAAAGTACAAGTGACACTGTGGCACAGCTGGCATAATTCAGATTTTTAGGAGGATGTGCAACTTTTTTCATTACAGGCTCCACTAAATGATCTTGGCCAGAAATATATGACCAGATGGCATTAGAGCTGCTTTCCCTATAAGATTACAAAGTGCCACTGTTCACAATCTCAGCAGCTGAGAGATTATAAATTGCTAGTGCAGGCGGTCATTGCTTTTTCAGGCTCATTTTCTTGGTGCATGGGGAGTCTTTAGGTTTTTTGTCATAATACCTTTAACTTAAATATGTCAGGCTTTGTTAGTTCCCTGGTTTAGCTCTCAAACCCCACCTCTCCTTTGTTGTGAAATTAGTATGATGTTGTATCCTCATCCTTTACTCCTTCTTGTGCTCCATCTGTGGTCTTTGTCCATGTTGTCGGTGTTCCCTGACTGCAGGGTGCTCTTCTGGGTGTTAATTTGGGTGAGTGTGTTTAGACATTTTCCAGCTGAGAAACAGGCTGTGATGTTCCTGTGGGACGGATGTGCTTCTGAAGAGGTAGAAGTGCTTTTCTTGCTGTTTTATTCTGGTCTTTGTCCATGTTGGGTGCTAGGGTGTCCTGCCAAAGGAATAGCAACCTGCTCTGGAGCCAGGAGGGGAGCGAGTGGGACTGGGGATGTGCCTGAGCGGAGAGTGGTGAGAGGAAGAGATGCTCACTAATCCTGGGCAGTTTCTGGGCAAGAGGAGGCAGCAGTGAGGAATGAACCTTTCTGGATAGTATTTTTCAAATCATCATTGAGTATCGGCTGTTGTTTTAGTAGGTAAAAATCTATCAAATGAGCCCAATCTATCCATGTAAGATGTGGACCTTTGTAAGACCATGGAGGGCAAGGATGAAAAGCTTTATTGTAGACTCCTGGCAATGTCCATTTTTTGAAAGTCAACACCAGAAATGTAACATGATCCCAGAGAATCAAAGAAGCTCGTGGGATGAGTGAAGGGGGATCTGTGTGTGCAACCTGTACTTCGGAGGGATACCCACTGTCCCTCTGCACTTCCAGTGGCATTCCGAATGACATTTGAGATTTTCTGTGGCAGGTGATGCAATTAGTTTGTCTTACAGGTTTAAGAGCATCAGTATTTCGCAAGTGCCACATTTGAAAATATTTGCCTCTGCTGGAATCCTTTGAAATGGAAATGAAAAACACTTTGGTTGCTGGTCCACTAACCTTTTTTTAAGTACAGAACTCAATAAGTCTTAAGAAAATGGTTTTAGAGGATCTGAAATAGGTTTCTCATTAAGCATTCTAAAGAATGTTTTTCAGATATGTATTAAAAGACATCCTCTATCTATATACACATTTATTTATTGCCTGTAATTTTCTCTGCACCGTAACTCTGCTTGCATAGTGCAGCTGGGCATAAATCTCATTTTTAGGAGCACTGCTCATGTTATGTTTCTTGACTTTCTATAATAACAAGAAATGGGATGCTTTGAGATAATCCAAGCAAAGCTGTGTGCAATATAATAACATCTAGAGGAGTTACAAAGGGATCATTAAAGCATGGGGACCTAATAACTGAAGGCTGATGGTCACTGTGATGTGAAGGTGACCTGAGGTGGAAATCAGTTGCAGTTGTGCTGGCCGAAATGCTCACTGGAGCTCCAAAGCAAGGTACAAGGATCTTAGTGTAAAAGAGGATCAGCTTGGCAAGCACTCAAGAGAAGGTACTGTCCTGTCCAGCCCACAGCTGCCTCTCCTCAACCCATCTGGTATCAAAGGAAGAACAGACCGGGTGGAGAAACAGTTTACTAAAGAGGGAGGAGGTTGGTGAGAACAGGCTCTGGAGCCTGGCTAGACCAGAGTCAGGGTGGGCAGAGATGTTGTAGCTGGGGGTGTAAGAATCTGTTCAGAGATGGATCCAGGAAATGGGCAAGAGTGACTACAGAGTCACAGCCACTGCCAAGTAAGTAGGTACTGCAGGTTTTATCACCACTGCATTATTATTGTTGTTGTTGCTGCTGTTGTTGCTGCTATTGTTATTTTTACTATTACTATTTATTGCTCTGAGCACTGCTGTACAGTAACACACTGTATTGTGTTCTGGGCAAGAGGGGAATGCCAGGCTCTGGAGGGGGTCTGGCCCATGTCCTCACCCATGCTGGCTCTGTGTGTGACCTAAGGCAGATTCTAAGCAGAGAGAAGAAAAGCAGCCTTTAAATTTGCAAACAGTGATTAATTCTAGCTGTATTTGAACTGATTATGGATGGAGAAGGAATCAAAGCTGGGATTAGAGGCTTAGCAAGCATGAGCACATCTTTGGGCAGCTACTGCTCTCTTACAACTCTGTTGCACTTGAATGTCACTGTGCTGGTATGATGCCATTGTCCCAAGTAACCTGCAGAAGTCCCAGTGGTTGCACCCAGTAAAAAATCATCTTGGTGCTCCTGCCTTCCTGATGCTCTCTTGTTGTGGCTGCTGGAGACAGACTTGTTTATTTCCTAGTAAGCTTCTGTGTTACATGTTATTATCCTCACCATGTTAGGCTGATTTGTGCCCGCTGTTGAATGTGAAGGATTGTAATTTGGTACATAGGTGAAATTTCAAAAGGCTAGAAAAGTTCCTTGGCAAGGTGACATTTCTTGGCTGTGCCTGTAGTCATAGGCCTGCTGTATCTTTGCAGTAATATTTCTTGCATTACGTTTAGAGCTGATCTCTCCAGTATTAACTTGGAAAGGTTGTGGCCTCTTTCTCCTGCACTCTCAGTGCCTCTTTCTATTCCAGTGCTGAACTACTGACAAATCACCAGGACAGGCAAAGTCTGTCTTTCAGAACACACCTTGGAGCAGCCTATGTTACTGAAATACTGTGGCTGTGTTGCCTGGCCAGGGCCACGTGGCTACTGTGTCAGAAAACATACAAGCCACTTTTGGGGGGCAAATTTCTGGGTTTGGCACTTGGGCAATAATTGTTTCCCAACCCAAGATTTGTTAGGATGTAGGGGTTTCCAGGCTTCATTTACCTCCTACCCTCATTTTAAGAAAATTAATAATTGTCACATAGGTCTTTGTTCTTTGCAAATAACTTTATCAGAAAAGTATTAACAAAAACTTGTTAAAAGAAGTTTGCTTTATCGGGTACTTGCCAGTTAATGTTCTGTGTGTATGTATTTTTACATTTGAAGAATATTAGCACTCAGTGTTTCTTGAGCTGTACAGCATCTCTCTGAAGTTGGCCTGGACATTTTAAAACATTACTTAAATAGGATCAAGAATCTTGAAAATAAGATTTGTTGTAAGCTTTGTATTGTTGCCTCTCATGCCCTTGCATGTCTGTTTTTCAAGCATCACTTTATAATCTGCACTAAGCCCTAAAGGATGCTTAGTTGTTATGGTTTGACTTAATATAATCTAAAAATGGCTAGCAATAAATCCAATAATTTCCATGTAAAGAAACATAGGATTGGACTGGTGGAACTGTTATGCCTCACTCAGGGGAAGAGCCAGTAAATCCAATATATTTGTTCAATGCCAAAATATCCACCTTAATTTGGTGCAAGGGGGGAAATTAAAAAGCACAAGCCTATATTTTGAAGTGCAGTACAACAGTTATGGGAACCATGTCTTGCATTTTTTAGAGTGGGGAAGGCCGAGAGGAGTGGGGTTTGATGTGATTAATACTGCACCAGGGATGGGGAAAGCTGAAAGGAAGACAGAGCTGTCTCCCGAAAGCTGTTGATCTCTGCTCTGGGCTCCTGGCCAGACTAGCTGTCCACTGAAATGACTGTAATTTCCTGAATTATACAGAGCCAAACTTCCATTTTTGAAAAGGACAAATTGGGCCATAGGACAATCACTTGTCTTTACAGCTCATGACAAAGTGCTCCCAACTTAGAGGTTGGCCTCACCTTTCCTTGATTTTATAGAGCTCTTATTGGCAAGTACTAGTCTTGTTATGGTTTAATCAATATTAATCTCAGTTGGAAGGATACTTCTGGTTGCTAATTGAGATCAGGTTCAATTCCATCTCGTCATATTTGCTGTATAATTATTAGATGCTTTACATCATGTCAAAAGAGCCCTGGCTAATAGCATTGGTATGACATTCCCATATGCCAGCACAATGTACAGCACAGAAAAAGCTTTCATGAGCTTGTCGCTGTCTCTGCTCAGGGTATAATTCTCTGAAGTTCTCCAAACTGTGGAAAGGTTCACAAAACCTAGCAGCAGCTCTCCTGTTTCTGTTCAGCACATGTTGATCCTCTCTCATTTATAGTTTAGTTCTTCTAAACACTTAAACATGATGATATGGCTGGATATTTCTGGTATGTGTTAAATAAATTACACTCTTTTCTGTGTGTTTCCCTTGAATGAGAAAGAATTTACTGTTAAGAGTAAAGAAGAGTGACCAACAGCACTTCTAAAATACCTGTGATGGGAAAGATGTAAGACATAATAACCATCTGAAACCATTTTTTCTGTCCTTTGAGAAAGGCAGGTCCTGGTGGGGACTCCGTGACCAGCTCTGCACCCAGCACATACAGCAGAGGTCACCCACACTGCCCTTACCCAATCCCCACGGACCAGCTGTGCATCCCAGGCCATTTTGTTGTGCACAGGTGCTTCTAAAGAATTTTGGTCTATCTCAGGAACATCTGTTCCCTGGGCTGCACACACACATTCCACTGCGGGATTTGCTCCCCTGTCCCCACCCTGTCCCCACCCATTTCTTGGGTGTGCTGCCTTTGTGCAGATGGCTCCAACTACTACATTCACTGTGGGAATCAGGAACACACAGCAAGAAGTGGCTGTACTGGCAGGGCCTGGGCATCCACCAGGCAGCTGCAGAAAGCCCAGCTGGAAAGGCTGTCCCCAGGAAAGCTACAACCCCACATAGCTTTCTGCCTTTGTGATGTGGTTTGCTTGGAAATGCAACACTAAACTTATTAAGCTCCTGCTCCTGGCACCAGTCTGTGATGTTAGTAGGATCACTTCAGCCCCAGGAGATCAGGACCATGCGTGAGAACAGGACATGGGATGGGAGGAGTGGATGGGGGTTGTGTTTATATTGGGATTGATGCCCTTGACTGAAGTGTGCAGTTTTCTCATAGGAAAGGGAGTCAGGTCTGGGAACTACAGATGTTGAGGAAAAACATAACTGTTCCTCCATTCTTGCTCAGTGTCCCACACTGACAGTGAATGGCCTTTTACAGGTTTTAAAAAAAAAGGGGGGGGGGCAAACATCAGTGCACTGAACAGTTTCAGTGAAAATTGGAACCTTTTGGCAGGAGTGTGATTTATTTATTCCCCTCTTCTGCACAGCTGCCTAACTGTGGTTGTTCCAAATGCCAAATCTGGCCTCCGAGCCAAAATGGCTAAGACTGACCATAAAAGGGGAATGAAACTTCTCATCTGTGCAGACTTGGGTGCAGCAGGAGGTCTGCAGGAACCTCTAGATGTGGTGGGTGAAACAGGGTGTGAGTGGCAGGGCTGGGCAGCAGCCAGGGCAGCTTTTGGGTGGGAGGGCATTATCCAAGTGCCACAGGGAGTGGTGCTGGAGTTGGGTTTGATGTTCAAAGAGCTCCTGGGGAGCTCACTGCAGAGCAATCTGGCCATGGTTTGGGGATGCACACGGGTATTTTTAGAGCTTATATTGCAACATGTGCAAATTTATTAGAGCTTGTTAATTAAAATTACTGTGGTGAGTGCTCATTGCTATATCTGACCAAAAAGCCTGCACAGACAGTTAAAAGAAAAACCACCAAACCCCACGTTAGAATAAATGCAGGTTAGTAACTAAAATGGTGTATCTAAAAATAGTCACACTGCAAATAAATTTAGGCCTTTATGTGGTGCAATTGCTGCTTTTTCCTGCCTTTCATTTTATTGGTTTCTTTAAAGATTTTCTGGTTTCTTCTTTGTCATATATATTTTTTTAATTCATATGTCCAGAATCCATTTTTATTTCCATTATATTGATCCAGATGTACAGCACACAGCATTGATTTCTGCTTGTATGCAATATATACGCATTACCAATGGCATCCACCTCCGGCAATAGTGAGAACCTGGCTGACTGGTCGGCAGAAGGATAGAAGTGATTTTCTAGGATCAAATCTAGATGTAGTAAGGGCTGCAGAGTGTAGGGTAAGATATATCTCAGCAGTGTGCAGTATTTTGAAAATATCACAGCCTGTTTTTAAGTAGATCTACATGAAAAACAAAAGAGGGTGGAAAATTTAAACTTTGAAGAATAAGGAAGAGAATGTAAATGGATAAGAGTATTGGGACAAAGAAATAGCATTGCAGAAGAAGCTTAGAAAACTAAAGAGAGTGTAAAGAGGCCAAAGAATCCTCCCTCCAGCATCCTCCCAGCCCTCAAGTGTTTCTGTGCTCTTGTCTCTTTTTTGCAGCAGGGCATGAGGAGTTTTTAAGATGAAATCCCAGACCCCATTGCTCCGGCACGACTGATGAGCAGACTAAGAGGCAAGGGAGAGATTTTTTTTCTTGCATGGTTGGACTGGACTCACCCTTCCTGTGGTGGGGATTTCAGCTGTAGCTCATAGAGCACGCTATTTTTACCCTCACAATTAATAAGTGTGGCTTAATCCTCTTTACCGTCGAGTTACTAATTATTGGCACCACTTTTTCTGTCAAAAGAGCTGTTTGGAGACAATTTCCTGTCTTGGTTTGACAAGCTGCATACAAGTTACCATCTTCCTATACTTCTTTACAAGTCAAACCTCAGGTCAGGCAGGGCACTGGCATCAGGCTGGCAGAGCTGCAGTTGCTCATTTACCTTCTTCAGAATTTGTATGACATTCCCAGTTTTCGTCGTCTGAAATTTGTCCAGTGTTTTATGGGTTACTAAAAGTAACTATAAAAGTTACAGCAGTTTTAGCACTTGCAGATACTGAATAGCTGAAGGTTTTGGATTTTTTAAATGTGCTATTTCAGTTGTTACTGCTTTACTGCTGGAATGAGAAATTTGGTCATCACCCTGTGATAACACTGCATTCATCTGAATTTTTTCTAAATAGTGAGGAAATATAATTATTCCCCCCTCCTTGTGTTATCCTTGGCAAGTCTGCTAGTTTTGCAGAGAAATAGCTCCATGTAATTTTAAAGGCTCTTTGCAGTATCTGTAATTTTTTTCTTAATATCCTTCCCCTTGTCCATTTTGCTTCTGGTCCAAAGTCCTTCCTTGCTTTATTCTGCACTGGAGTGTGGGTCTGTCTGGGCTATGGAGTATTCTTCAGAGGCTCTGCAGAAAGACCACTTTTCACACCTGTTCAGGTTATGTTCTTCTCTTCCCATGGTAATTAGTATTTTTCATAAGCAACCACATATAAGAGACAAGAAAGGAAATTTCTCATCAGCTTTGAGGAGGAGCAGAGAAGATGCTTTTCTGAGCTCTCTCCTACCCCAAGGTAGTGCTGCATTTTGACCTGAACTTTGAAGTCTATTCTGTCAGGGGTTTTTGGTTCTGGAGTGCAGAGGTGTGATGCTGATAGGCTGCATCCCTGGCTGTGCATGACACTCTTTGAAAACACCCCCAAAAGGTGACATCCCTGAGCAAGCCCAGCTGCCTGACAGGAGGGAAAGGCTCATGTGCCCTGCGGAAAGCCCCCAGTACTTGAGCCGGAAGAAGGGAGGTGCCCCTTCACTTTTAAGGCATGCATGAAATATTAAACAAGGTTTTACTGTTCTCGTGGTGTCAGAAGTTAAGACAAGCCCTAACCAAAGCCTCGAGGACTGCATGACCACAGAACTTGGGAGAGGTATGGCTATAAATACCAGCTCTGTGGTGAAGCTCAGCACTGCTTCATGGGAGGAGCTGGGTGGGGAGATGCTGCAAGCGCAGGTGGCCCTGTGGTCCTTTGCAAGTGTTTGTCTTGAAGAACTGGGACCTTTGGAAAGAAAATATGAGAAGTGTCTGAAAAGGTGGGAAGTATAGGCTTGCCTTGCAGCTATGGAGTGTTTAAAACTCCTTATTTCTTTAACAATACCCAGGCACGTGCCAGATGTTTCACAATATGGAGGCGATTCTGTACTGCCTTACCTGGAAGAACGTGCTGCAACAGTACAGAAAAACAGGCTGGATGCAAGAGAGACAATGAGTGTCTGTCAGATAACCTGGTAGCTCACGAGAGCTCCACATAGGCATGTACACAGTAGGGAGTATTTTTTTTAAGAAATAAAATGAATTGCAGAGCACTGGGAGAGGGAGAAGAGAGCGGAGGAAGGGAGCAGTGGGGGAAGAAAGCACAAGACAACTGCAAGAGGAACAAACATTGCTTTGAGGATTTGTGCTTTATGCCTTTTGCGGGGTTTTCTACATTGCCTTCAGGCAGTTCAGGATGTGCAAGAGAAATCGAGAGATCAGAAGTGGCTGGATAAAAGTCTGCTCAGCCTCCTTCATCACTAAGCACGCTCTCCTTGTTGGAGATGAAAAACAAACATTGGGTGTACAACCTGCTGTTTACACGTCTGTGGATCTGTTCACGCAGGGCTCTTCTTGCAGCCATGGGAAAGACTTTTTTCATGGCTTCTTTTTGAGGTTTCATTTTATTTTCATGGAAAGGATAAATGTGCAATCTTAGTAGGGCTGAGCGAATGACTTAGGAGCATAGGCCTGGAAGGGCTGCGTCTCCAGGGTGGCAGATGGCTCTTACAGCAGCAAAGGGTTTCTGAGAGCAGTGCAGACCAGCCCTGAAGCAGGCAGGAGCTGTGGGTACTGCAGGCAGCCCTGTGCCTGTGTGGAGAGGCTGGGACAGCCAGTGGCACCCTGGCTATGCAGCGAGCCATTGCAATGAGCTTTGGACTCCACGATGGGGCATTTCCAGGATCACTGGATGTGTGTGTGTGCACCATCCTGGCCCCATCCTGGGGCTGTGCAGTGTCTTGAAGCAAACAGAGACGGTGTTATGTTGTGGCTGGTGGGCTTTAGAAGTTGAAATAGTTTCTTATTGCAGTATTTCAGAGCATGGACTTGATCCCTGTGTGGTGGTGTGTTTGGAGGAGCTCGCTGTGTGCCAGGCACAGGTGTCCTGTGCAAGTGCTCCAGTGATGGGTAGGACTTCTAGAGACAGGTGCTATAAATATACCCTAAAATATAGAGCTACTTAATGAAAACAACTGAGAAGGAAGAAAGTTTAGATGTAGGCAGTGTTCCCTTCAGCTGTGTCAGCATTGTTTCAGTACTCCATGGGTTGCTATCACTGAGTGTTAGTGTTCTATAGCAGCCTTTCATTGTCAGATGGATTTTCAATCCTTATTCGCTGTTCTGATCATGTTTCCTGTTCATGCCCTTCATCACGTTGTCTCTTGAAGAAGAAATCCCAATATTACATGTATTTTCAGAGTCTAAAAAAATTACTTGTAGCTGGAAATGCAGTGCTGATTTCAGTTTCTAGTCCTGTGAGACATCAGACAAGTAGGTCTGAGAAACCTTTGCTGACACGAGGCTGGATGTGACAATCCTGGAGCAGCCTGGTGCACGCAGCCTGCAGCCCCTCAGCATCCTGAGAGTGCCTAGCAGGCACAGCACAGGGCTGGTTTGGCAGAAGTGTTTGTTACCTTTGCTGCCCACTTGGGAAGGAAGCACGTTGAAGCCTGTAAACACTGTTTTTTGGTGGTCACTTGACAGGCGTGTTATGGAATATTATGGTGAACACAGGGAAAAACCTGCATCAGTTTTCTGTAAACATATTTATCTTTTCAGCTTCAAATTAAATATTACTAATTTAATTGCAAATTAAACATATGGGCCAAAACCCAGTGTTGTTGTTTGGAAGCAGTGCCAGGAGCTGTGGGTTGTTTCCATCCTTGCTGGCTGGGCTGTCTGCTGGGTCTGCAGGTCTCCACTGCTGTGTCTTGGGAGTTGGGAGTATCTTCAGGAATGTGCTTTGACCCAAACCTGAGATGGAATAAGGGAACTGAACTGTGGGTCCCTCTCACAGGCTGTCCAGACTGAAATACCTCAGGTTCAGGCCCTCCTTGGAAAATGACACTTTTTGCAATATGCTTTTCTTAAAAACATCTTCCCAGCCATGCAAGTTTCCATAGAAAATGTTTATTATCCTTTCCTATTTCAAAGCAGTTTGCCAATTAAAGTAATCCATACTTGTTATTTAATAGAAGGTAATGGCCATGCCGGCCCTAGGCAACATACCCACAGACTGTCTTTAATAGCAATATTTAGTTGTGTTCTCTTAGTTATAAACTAAATAATTTTTCTTTGTTATTATAATGATTAACAATACAACAAATTTCAATTATGACAGCAAATCATTACACTGTATTAAGATAAAATCAAGCTAAAACGTGTTGTAAATAAGAATCCATAACTTACCAGAATTGCATGGGTAATACGTTATTGGATTTTTCCCTTAGTCCCATGGCAAAAAGAGAGAGATTTTATTAAATGTCTTTTTGCTTTTGAAAACTTAAAGTTCATGCTACTTTCATTTTTCACTAATAAATTCAAGATGTCCATATCAGTTTAACCTACAATGAATTTGGTTTATTGCTGAAACTGAAATTCCCCTGTGAACATCTCCGTGGATTAGATATATGTTGGTTATAATCTTCTATGATTAAGTTTTTATTGATTTTTGTAAAAGTCAGTCAGTTTATGTATGTTACTGCTCATTGCCCACCAATATTCTACTGTACTGCCCTTGATGTGTCAAATATGATGATATGTATTTATTTTACTTGATTTCTTGAGAAGTTATTAATCACTGTTTAATACCCTTGAAGGTATGCTAATTTGGGCTCTAAAATAGATGGTGTTTTGTACAGCAGGATTCAATGCTGCTAATCTGCAGAACAGACATTGTAGCCTGTTCTTCTCTTACCCACTTTCTAAAGTGCAGCCAAGAGCAGGTGTTTTGTTTTTCTTTGCTGCAGGCTCAGTGGTGCAGCTGCACCAGGACAGGACATGGGGCTGTCTCTGATCATGGGGCAGAGCAGGCTCTGGCTTTGTGTCCTCCTGCCAGGTTTGGGCAATGCTAGGAAGGGATTTGAAACACTGGCCAGCATTCAGCTCAGTAGAAAGAATTCCCATGTTTGTAGATAACTAATAAAGTAAGCAATGGTCAAGCATTTGGAAGGGAAAAAAAAAGACTGTTAACTGTTATAAACGTATTTTGTTGATGAGGTGCTGAAATCCAGACCCACAGAAGCTGGAGTAGGAGATTTTGAAGGAGCAACCCATCATAGGATTGCGTACTTAAACAGAAGAAATACCAGACGGAGTCAGATTTTTCTCTGTGTTTGATTTAGATAATCCCTGTTTGTCTCCACAGGCTTAAATTATTTTCTTCCCAAGCATGTGAAATAGCTAAAATATTTTTATCCATTGTGTCATGACTCAGTAGCAAGAACTTTCTGATCACTTTTTTTCATCCCCACCCAGCAAAACTCCCTGCTTTGTTCCAGCACAGAGCCAGGCAAAAAGGCTTTAATCATAATAGGGTCACACCTTGCATTTTGCAAAAGTCAAACAGCTGCACTTCTGCCCCTTTGTCACACAGCATGAGCCCACGCCCTCTGGACATGGGGCACTTTTTGGGTTGGGTGGTGTTTTTTGGGGGTGGTGGTTTGTTAGGGGTTTTTTTCCCCCTGGAGGATGATGTCAGAAAAATTCAGTTACTTGAGGAGGTCAGTGATCCTAATCATCTTCATCACCACATTAAATGATTCAGAGGGAGGAGGACTGTGTCCAAAAGTACAGCAAAATCCATTTGGCTAGGAAGAACGAATATTAGAAATGCAGATATTGTTTTCCTATGGTTTGAAGGTCATTTTCACACTGCATGGAGATTTTCAAATGCATCCGTGTATAATGCACCGCCTGTTAGCATTCTGCTGTCGTAACTTTATATTGATTGTCCTCCGCAAAGATTTTTAATAACAGCAGTAACGTAAATTCATTTAATGTGAATAGAGGCTAATTAAGAACAAATGTGCTGGACCTGTTAGGAAGTTATTTATCACTAATTATGTACCCTTCATCTATGACTTGCTATAAATACTCTTGTCCAAGCCAATGCTCTAAAAAGGCCAGTCTTACCTGTAGGTGTGTGGGCTGCCTCTCCTGCAAGGCAGCCAGGTCCTGCCTAGGAGTAGAAGGAGGAAGAGGGCAGCAGCTGTGGCTGGGGCAGCCCAGCCCCTGGGTGGGAGTGGGAGTGTTTGCCAGAGGAATCCAGCTCTGCTGGGAGAACTGGGGGAAGCTCCAATTTGAGCCAGAAACCCTTTTGCTAACTTTCACATACTTTGGCACCGTAAAGCCCCTGGGAAACGTGCACAGATGTGCCTCAGCCCACCATGAAGACCACCAGGTGACTCCCAGAGTGGCTGAGTTTTGAAATCATGACAGTTCAGCTGTTTTCTCTGTGTGAGTCCTTCGCATGGCTGAGAAAGAGGGGTTGATTTGCAACAGGTCGATGCAGAAGAGAATTTTAAATGTGCCCATTTGAGCATTTGCAGTAGCGCTAGCATTTTCCTGTGCATCAGAGGTACTGCTTGACAAGCCCTGCTGAGGAGCCCTGGCATCAGGCAGCTCAGGGGCTGAGAGAAGCACCCAACAGTACCATGTGTAGGCAGGACACCCCTTGTCCTCTGTGACAAGGGAACAGGGCAGCAGTGCGCGTTTGCAAGGGTTGGGACACTGCTTCCCAGCAGCACAAGACCAGTGTTTCCCACCCTCCCACAGCTCAAGCTGTGGTGTCACATAGAATCCTGAAATACAGAGTCTAAATCCAAGCCGTGGCTCTTACCGCTCTTCCCCTTTCCCTTGGAAAGGTTCTTGTGCCAGTGTGGCTTGCCCTGAAAGAAGTGCACTTACCTAGTGGTGCTGCTTCTCCACCTTTTAGTGAGCTATGGGAAAGCCCCAAAACCTTCTCAGACCTTCTCATCCAACTGAGGAAACTGAAACTCGCTCCTGGTGCTGCAGAGACTGCCATTCCTTGGAGCTTATGATACAGAGCAACAGTTGTTACTTGCAAACAGTTTGTGATATAGCTCATAAAATGAAAAGAGCCTGTGAAAATCATTAGGATCCTTCAAATAAAAGGTTGGTACTTAAGAAGAATCAGTAGTTAAATAATTGGCTACTGTTTCCTTGCCTGTAACATGCAAAACCGTCCCATATCACAAATTACTAACTTAAACCAGATTTTCTAAGGTAATAGAATCCCTTGTTTAGCTTTTCTTATTAATATGCTTTTGTTCTTAAGAAATGATGTGTTATTACAACATGCCTTTTGCAATCAACTTCTGTATATTTGCTTAGAGTGGAGAGACTGTGTTTGCTGTTCAAGACACGGCTTTTCCTAATCTCTGTCCTACCTGCTCCGGGATTTCCCACTGCAATGGGGAGTATTGCATTTCATGTTGGGGAAAGCACCCCTGGCAGCCTCAGCAGCTGAGGGGAGCTGGCTCACCAGATGGATTCTTGAGCCTTTCCCACCACAGCAGTATTGACAAGAAATGAAGTTTGGGTTTAACAACACTGTTCTGTTTTCAAGGGATGATATATAGCCACTGGTGCAATAGCAGAGTGATATCATATTGTCCAGTGAAGTCCCTTAGCAACTGATTCAATATTTGCAGGAAGATAGTTGGAATGGTGAAAGCCAAAGCTGCCGAATGAGTGACAGTGCCCCAGCTTGCAAAGCTCTTCCCTGCAGACTGTTTTGCACATTGGATCCTCAGAGCTTCTGGGAAGGGTTTCAGAAGTGATGATTCAATGGTACCTGTAGATAACAAAATGATTATTTCTACTTTTTTTTTAACTAACATTTGTTTAGTGCTAGAAGCTTGGCTGGCAGCTGCTTCTAGCATTCGAAACGTCCTGGAGCTCATGTTTCAATGACATAAATTGGGCAAGGCTGATCACTGGAGTCTGTTGTACAGTGAAAGGCTCAGGTCTGGAGGAAGTGTTCAGTGTCTGCTGCTGACATTTGCATTAACAAAGAAGCACTGTTCTATCAGAATAGCCCAGAAGACCACAATAATGCTGCTCTGATGTTCAGGCTGCTGTTACACAGGATTTCTCTCTCTGTACTCTTCATGACTCAGGGGGGAGTGTTATTTTTTTTCGTTTAGTGGAGGCTGTAAGAGGGGGGGCCAAATTTCACATTAATCCACTGGGACCTCAGCAACTGGCCATGTTTTAGCAGGCTGTTAAGATTTATTGCACAAACCCTTCTGAAAGCTCTGAAGAGATTTGCCATGCATTTCGGTGTCAGAGGAGCTGTGGGAACAGAAAGGTTGGCATTTAGCACTAAATGACTCCCATAAAAAATGAACTGTTCTCTCCAAGTAGCTGAGAGCTCCCGCACTGGCTGAAGGCATTCGGTGTGTTCATCACCTCGGGTAGTAATGAGCAGGACTGTTAATGTGTGATGAGAGCCCAGCTGGGGTCACACAAACTGAACAAGCAGGAGAGCTGAGCTGGGGAAGAGGAAACCTTGGAGTCAGCAGCTGAGGCAGCTAGAGGGTCACAAGCTTTTTTGAATATACTTTACATTAAATGTAGTTCTTTTTGGAGGTTTTGCCCTCAGAAATGTTCAGGAATGGTGCCAGAATTATGATACATAAATCCTACTTTTCACCACAAACTGTCTTCCTTGTCTTCCCTGTCATCTGCTTCTGTATTAGTGCTGTCAGCACTTCTGCTTTCCTTGCCCTCCAGTTTGTTTTCTTTCTGGCCTACTCATCTTTATCTCTTCTCCTCTCCTAAGCTTTCTAAGTACTTGTCACTCTATTCCCCCCCTCCCCATCCTTTCAACCCAAACCCATGATATAATTCTGCTTTACCTGATTTCTCTGCGGTGATGTCTGGCTGAGGCAGCTGTTAGTAATCCCCTTCTATCAGAATGTTCAAACTCTTGGATACAGCAACCAGGCTAGAGTTTTGTATTCCTGAGTTTATATTCTGTCCAGTCACTTGGACTTTGAGCTCTTTCCTTATCTACTGCTTCTAAAAATGCATATTCCCCATTATTATGGGCTTACTTGCAGTTCACAATCTGGAATCCAGGAGGAAAAGTAATAAATAAAAAAGGGTCAAACATGAGTATTTAACTATAAAACTGAGAGTAGAAAAAAATACATAAAACTTTAAAGTTGACTGTTTTCTAAATGCTTTATTGTTGTGCTTATCTCTTTCAGTTATAAGCAGCTGTAATTTGGTTCAGATGTGCCAGTTCTGATACTGGAATTTGATGGGGTTTTCAATAGCATGACCATATAGAGGCTTGAACTTCGGCAGCAAGGAAGGTTTTGATCTTATCATCAGGCTGGTGTAGTAAGGGAGATTAGTTCTCTATCCAAACCACATCTTGCTAGATTGTAGAAGTGTTTGGGCACATGAAGCATTCAGATTTTTTAATCAATTGTCCTTGATTGCAGACTCTTCAAAACTCACTGCAAGGGTCATCTGGAGGAATTATTGGTTTACTTTTAATGCACATGAAAGGGAAAGCCAACCAACAGATAATATTTTTATTACATTTGTTTATTTGTATTTTGTCTCTTTGCTTCTGATTTCATAGGATGTTATTGAACATTTGCTGTTTTTCAACAGTCTGACATGTTTTCTACCAACGCTTTAGCTGGCTTAGGTTGACAAAGGTACTGGACATCAGCAAAGCTAAGCTGAAGATTGGCCCTCTGATCTAAGCAGCTCCATCCAGCAACAAAAATTCCTGCTCCACACATATGGGGAGAAGGCATATTTTTAGTCTTGTCCAGCTGAATACCAGCTGCTTTGATTTTGCTCCAACTTCGCAAAAGCAGAGAAGGTTGAAAGATGAAGCAGAAATAAAGCAAAGCAGGAGGGCTTGGTCAACCAGAAGCACCTCAGGCATAGTCTCTGTTTTGTCTCAGTCATGGTCTCTGAAGAGCCTGTGTTTTTGCATGGATGTTCAGAGAGGGGAATTAACCTGTGCTGCCCTTGGCAAAAGCTGTGCCTGTGCCTTCTGCCTTCATGACGCTGGCCAGAGCAGACAGTCGTGTTATTTGTGCTGCTGGGAGAGCACAGAGAGGTGGAGAAATGGCATGGAAGAAGCCCTCTGAGGTGTCCTTTCACAGAGATACTATCTTCTCAGCAGGGAGAGAGGGTCAGTGTCACTCTGTGCCCACTCCCATGGGCCCATCCTCTGTGACTGGTCTCCCAGAGGATCAGGGAAAATTTGGGCCATTCCCATTACCCCATTGGTGCTGGCATAGTCTTTAGCAAGCTGGGGCTTGTCAACCATGGTAGCTGCCAGGCAGTTTGATGTGCCCAAAATGGGCTTTGTGCATGCTTATCTCTACTAGCTGAGGTCCTCACTCTCTCTCTGCTCCTAAATTTTTATGGGCATGTTACAAACAATTGAATTATAAGCTTCTGGTTTGGGAAACATGCTTCACCCTTAACTATAGTTCCAGGATCCCAAGTTCATCCAGACATGTGTCCCTGTACCCTTTGCTATTCATAGCCCTGCCGTCATTTACACTTTGAGGACTCAAGTTTGCAAACCACCCCCAGTACTAACAACTGCTTTTGCCAAGCCTCCTATGATCTGGGAAACCTCCCATTTCCACTCAGCCTTTGGTGAGTCCTTGGCATCTCCTCACCCCAGGACTACTCATGAGCTCACAGCGTAGCCAATGGCAAACTCCTCATTTCTCCTACTGGCACCAGCTCCTTTCCGAAACCTTGTCATTGAAGTCACATTGCTCTCTGTGCAGCGAGCCGGGGCTTTTCAGGTTGCCACAGCATTAATAATGTGCCTGAAGCTGAGCAGATAGAGCAGGGATGTTTGCACAAATAAAAGCATGCCCAGAAACCAGCAATATGCAAGAGCTTGCGCTGTGTTCTGGTGAGTCTCACTTTGATGGAAGGAGAATTATACTGCAGAAGGAATTTTCTCATTGGAAAAGAGAAGGGTATTCCTGCAGTAGCCGAAGCATGGTCACCAGGTGGGTTCCCTATTCGCACTGCAGCCTTTCTGATGTTGCATGGTTGAGGTGGCACCACCTGATGACTGTATATGATTCCTCTGCACTTGATTGTTGAGGGAGGAAGTGGTAGACTTGGGGAGGAGAAGGATCTGTCTAAAAGGCACACTGTATGAAAACAGAAGGTTGGGCATCAGAGATGAGAAATGTAGGCCAAATGTTGTGTACAGATAGCACTGAATCAGCTCATTGAGCAACATATACACAGGTAAAATATTGAGAGAGTTCTGATGAGTCAGGGTGCTTCGCTCACTTGTTTTCATCGAAAGCTGGTTCTGTGGGGTTAAGGGTACAGATGTGTCAAAGGGACAGGGAAATGCTGCCCACCATGCAGCCTGCATCTGGAAGGACCAGTCCACCATGGGAAGAGCTGAAAGTAGTTTTTGCATTGTTAAGCCTCTACTTAATGTTGTATTTTTAAAATGTTTGATTTTTAAACATCACATTTCTACAGTAACTTACAGCTTACTTGCTCGAGTATCCCGTGAGGTCGGAAAGAGGAGCAGAGGAAAGCTGTTGCTTGCACAGAACATGTTGGTTTGCCCTGGCCACACGCTTCCATCTCTGCAGTGACTAAAGCCTATACTGCACTGGAAGGCAGTCGTAGCCCTGAGCTGGGTCAGTGACACGGGTCTGTCACAGCTGCCCAGGGCAGGGCTGTGGCAGAGGAAGCTGGCTCTCCACACAGTACCCAGCAGCAGGGCACAGGGGCACATGGGCAGCTCCCATGAGGGCAGCGGGGGAGCCTGCACACTGTGTATTTGGCCAAGTGTTCCTACTTCGCTTCCATGCCTAAGAGGGCTTTTTCTTGGCACTTCTGTCCATCCCTCTCTAAAGATATTGGGTCATTTGGGGGAAATCCCAGTTTTAAGAGCAGCACCAATGAAGGCTAACTATTCTTGGCTGTTTGAGAAATAACATAGTTTTTGGTTTGAAGCACTGTTCCCTGGAGCTTCTTTCTGAAAATAAAAATAATACCTTTTTGCTAAAGATAACAGTGTACATTTCCAGGAGAAATATAGGGCTGATGTGTTTGTTCATTTTCTCAGAGAGCAAAGCCGTGTATTTAAAAGCCTGAATAACCTCCCCAGAGGAGCTCTGACTTCAGTGAGGTGACTCCAGGTTTTTAAGCAGAGGGCAGTGCAGCCTCCTGAAACAAGAAGGGGTTTTGTCAACCTTGTGGCTAAAGGCCTGGTTATTTTTGCTGGCTGACTGTTCCTTTCCATTGTGGGGGTGTTTTCAGATAGTATCACTCAGGACAAATTGCTGCAGTTTGCCCTAGGAGGCACAGCATGGATGGCTCAGGCCTCTCCTCTGGCTCTGGAAAAGCAGCTTGGGGTGAACTGCCTGGGCTCACAGCCACTCAGGGCTGGGGTCCCCTGGGGTTGGGGTCCCCTACAACATTCCCTGGGGTGGTGGGAGCAAAGCCAGGCTGGCGTCCAGGCACTTTGCCCTGGGCAGGCACAGCCACATGGGTCCCCACTGCCCCGACCACACATGGGATGTAGTGGTTAAAATGGGGAGGACAGCTGGTATGAAAGGTGGTCTGAGGGGCCAAATAAGTGCTCATGGAGCAAAGGAACGTTGTTTCAATAGGGAGAGGAAGGGAGGAAAAACCACACAGACATTCCTTTCCCTACAGGGCTGCCAGTCACCAGCCTTTTTTTTCTTCAGGAGGAAATACTGCACCTTTGGAAAGGGATTTGAATGATTAAATTACTAGTTAGTGAGATCCTATGGGACTTGGGTCGGTAACATTTCCTAGCATAAAAATTGTCTTGTTGAGAGATTTTTATTTTTGCCCCATTGGAATTTTTTTCCTTTGGCATGTCGTGTCCAGCTGCTTCTCCAGATGGAGGCAAGGGAGCAGTTGCCAACCCCCTCTGGGACGAGAAGAGGGATGGGAGTGATTATGCAGGAGGCACCACAGTGCAGCTGTTGGGCTGCAGACACGCAAGGTTGGGCTCCCTGGTGCTGCTGGGCTGCCCCTGCTGGCCCCACTGGATGGCCAGGCTGGTCACTCAGCAGCTGGTGTGCAGCCCCTTGGACAGCGTGCCTGTTTGCCCAACCCCAGCTGGCAGGCTGGCATTTTTGGAGGCACAGTATTTTTGCTGGCTTTCCTGCGTTATTCTGTATTCCAGCTGCTTTTAGAAAAAGAAAAAAAATGGGGGGGAAAAATGAAACTAAAGTTCTAGAGAACTTTCCCAGATGCTGCTCATGTTTTCCACAGTATGGTTTCTGATGTGGAGAACTTACTAGGATTCGGTCCATCAGGGCAGTAGATGGGTATTTTATCTAGAATGTTTTCTGGTTTTTTAGCTTTCCATCAGGGACCCAGCATGGCACATAGAGTCCAGCAGGCCTCCCTCGTGCAACCAAAGCCATTTTGTCATGGTCAGTTTGCCAAGATAGTGCAGTTCCCCTTCAACTTGGTCCTGTTTCATCCTTATGTTTCCCAGAGGGCCAATTTCAAGGTGAAACTTCCTCAGAGTTTGCTATCAGTTTTTACCCGTCTAATCTTCCCTGTTAAAGGCTTGCATTTCAAAGGCTGATAATAACCTTTCTACCAGAGAGCTCTGATACACAGTTATATCCTGCTCTATGTATCCAGGCTGGCTAATGCTCTGTTATCATTCTCAGCACCTTCTGGGAACCAGGACCTCCATTCCTCAGAGGCTCTCAGAGGCAGAAGAGATTCCACTCAAAATTCTGCCTTTGCATCTGGGTACGTGAAGTTTGTACTGAAATCCAGGCCACAGAGAAAGGGATGAGGGCAAGACAAAGCTTGCAGTGATCAGCCAATCTTCAAAGTCAACAAGCTTTCCTCTTGCATTCCTGATCAGGAGACTGCAGCACACAGAGCTAGTGAGCAGCAGTGTTATCTGGGAGCTGCTGGGGGAAGAGCTCGGGCGTTAGGACCAGTCTTGCAACCTTTCTCACATTAAATAGTTTTTATTCATCTGTGTCTCCCCATTACATTCTGTAGACTGAAGATGGCTTCAGCTGGAGACATGCTTTAATTACAGAGAGGCACCTGAAGCCTTTAGGACTGAGATGGAATTACTCTCCATTTCTAGGTCTCTTTCCCTGGCATTATTTTCCCTTTGATTTTGATTTCATGTTGTGTGCAGCATCAAATTTTGCTTATCCAGACTTCACGGGTACCTTTCGCCTTTGATTTACCTTGACTGCAAATCAAATAGGTCTGTGGTTTCTTCTTGCAGTGCTGTCCTATGACTTTAGGCCCAGCCTAGCCTGGATTTCCCCTCTCTGGCACTGCAAGCAGGAGGTTCAGGGCGCATGAAACCCATCTTCACTCTGTTTCAGGCTGCTACATTTTTAGTGTGTCTCGTCTCCTCCGCTGACGTAGTAGTAGATTCTTTGCAGGTCATTGTGATTCATCTTCCAGTGTTGCAGCATTTGAATAAAGTTAAAGAAATCATTCCTGGGGTAAGGCAAGATTATCACTTGCCTGGAATCAGCCAAGATCCACAGAGATCTGCCGAGCTGCACCCAGCTGGGAGACCTGGCACTGAGGCTGGAATTGCATGAAGAGGGTTCAGTGTGGTGAGTGTACGTGGGTACGGACACAGATGGTACAAGAAGCTCAAAATTTCCTTTAGCCAATGGCACTTGACAAACAGGACAGCTTTTTTCAGCATGTCTTGTAATATTTATTCATTCTACATATGTGAGATGTTCCAAACTTTCATCTCCAAAATAGCAGGAACAGAATGAGTAGCACTGCCAGCCAAAGGAAAATTAAAGTAAATCCCCAAAGAAGTGATTTATAGGATGCAAATCACTTACAATAATGAATGTAATCCCGTCGAACAAGTTCTTCATTATAGTAACTTAACAGGCATCTGTTGATTTTTATATCAGATCATAAATGCAGTCCCTGCAGTTTTATAAAAGCATTTATTTGCAAATGATTTTGAAAGCTGTTTGACAAAGTAAGTCTCATCTTCTAAACGGAGGGCAGAGTTGATTCTTTTTCAATTTGGAAGTATCAAGAGCTTGTGAGCCTGCCCTCTCTGCCTGCCTGTGACGTGAGCCAAAGGGGCTCTGTCAGCAGCATCTCGGCAGTGCTGCTCTCGTGCTGTGACTGTAATCAGGGCACTTGTCACCAGATTGTACAACTTCATGTGCAGCAGCTCCGTCAGCACAGACCTGGCTGGTGCTCCCAGCAGAGGGGACGTCTGTGCAGGGGTGGCAAATAAGTAATTAGAATGCTGAGAGCTACAATTAGAAGTTAGGTATTTATTTTGCAGACTTTCCTGTGATGTGCTAATCCCTTTCTTAGTGCAGAAGAATATTTATTTTCTTCTGTACTTAGTGTTTAGCTTTGAAGTTGTTCAATAACATCTGCTGGTGACCACAGAAGATGTTATAATTCTGGTACATCAGTTGCAGCTTAGGCTTCATTTGAGGCTCTCTTAAAGCGCCTGGGTCTCTGACAATTCTCTGGTTCAAATCAACTCCTTTCCCTCTGAAGACCCCAGCCCTTAAGGTACTGGATAAAAATCTCTTACTTTTGGTACTGCACTAATTAGTTGTTTTAATGGGCATTTAATTACCTGCCTGCCTAAAACACTGTTTCCAGTGTCAGAGAAAACTTTCAGTAAAAAGAAGGAAAAACTATATAAGAACCTATCCCTGGTTCCTAATCAAGCTAAGCACAGGCAAGTTCCGAGAGTTAAGAAGGGGATGACACCCGTATGGTTGTTGTGTCAGTTTGCCTTGCCACGCTTCATCAGGATGCGGCAACAGAGATCTCAAAAGAGCGAGTAGGAACACAAATATAAACAACATAAGGAAAGCAAACTGGATGTACTTGGATAAATGGGCAACAAGCAACGATTTTTCTGCCTATTTCTCTGAACCCAAACTTTTGAATAAGGTTTTTGTGCAAACCAGGAAGCTTGTGATGGAATTTAAGTGTCTGAGGGTGTGGGAACCTGAAGCCACAGCTCAGACTTCATCTGCCTCCGAGGTGTGTTCTCCATCACCATATTACATCATCAGTCTCAAGAGCGCTAATGATTTGCTTGTTTGCCTTTTTTTAACCTTGATTTTTTCCTTCATCAGTTCCTTTTGCATACCTCCTCTTTTTGCAGTCTCCTATATTTGTCTGTTTGTGGAGTTTGTAAAAGGTGACATTTTGAGCATTAATGAAGGTGTGTACTCACACTCATCACATGTTAATGGACAGCATTCTGGATCTGCTGGATGTGATCCAAAATCCCACTGAAGTCAGTAGGAGCATTTCTTTTAAAGGGCTTTCAATTAGACCCTGAGCTATGAATGTGGTCTGGCTTTTCACAGAAAATGCTGAGTAGCTGACTGCGGCCTATTTCATTCCACATGTTACACTTTCTTCTATATCTGTTACATTTCTTTATTTTCTTGACATGCATAAAGGACCTTCCTTGTTATTTGGTTAATATTTGCTCCTGCTGTCTGTATGTAAGACAGTGTCCACAGTGCACATACAGTTAGAATATGTTCAGCAGAGTACACATGTGCTTCACATGTGGGGTTTGTTCATTTTTCAGGGCAGGTTGAACATTCTTCTTCAACATTTTTTTCTGTGCTGCAATTAAAATCAGATTTTGCTGTAAAAAATAGCCTTATCTGGAGAGTTTGTGTCGTGTTGAGGGAAGTATCTGTAATCTGCTGTTAACTTAAATGTTTTCTGCCATGAATACAGAGTTGATCTATAACAAACTGATTCATCTTGACAGACTGACTTGTAGAGCAGCTCATCATCCAAGTGGTTCCCACTGTGGCATCGCTTGGGTTTAATTATAAAAAACTGTTCTGAATGGTTGAGAATGGAAAATGTTGGCTTAAGTAAAAGCTCAAATCCCACAACATTTCTGAAAAATTGAAATATCTGAGTTGGCATGGGAAGATTTGTATGCACAGAGGTGTTCCTGAGGTTTAGACCTCACTGATCATCTGTTACACTCCCAGAAAGCTCTTTTCAGTGTTTAGATAGAATTAGTTTTCTCAACTGGGTACAGAGCTTCAAAGAGAAGTCTGATGCATAAGCTGAATTATATTAAATACCGTGAAAAGTAAGTCATTTTAATGAAAGCAACCAAGAGGTGTTATTCCCTCCTGTGCAGCTCTCTGTGCCCTTGGTGTTCAGTGTGGACAGTGTTCATCTGGCAAGGGAAAAAATTCCAGATTTCCTGCTGACAGAAGAAAAAATACTAAATGTTGCTGTAGGCAATTTGCCATCACACATTATTTCTTACGAAACATGTTTTTGTGGTTTGATTTTTGAGTCATGCCATTTTTAAGGCGCACAGAGGGTGTGTCAGGATAGCAGGACGGGTGCTTTGTGTGAGGCTCCCAGCACACTGCCAGGCTCCACACCAGCTTGCTGGGTTCTGTTTCTGACCTGTCAACTTGCCCGTGGCTTGTGAATCACTTGCTTTAAGGGGTATTTTATAAATCCCCCACAACAGGTGTCTAAAACTAGATTTAAGTATAATAGGGGTTTGTTTTGGTTTGGTTTTACTCTAATTGGTTTTTCTCAGTAGCTTTAGGCTTAGCAAGTCCCTTAATTATGCATCATCACCTGGAGGCTCCTCTGAAAGTTACTACAATGCTTTAGTCATGGCTTTGTATGTCATATGCATTATGTATGTAACCAGCCCCAATTCCTGGCTCTTAAAGCCCAAATACTTTGGTTACTTATCTCTTTGTATCTATGTGCATGTATACAGTCAACCAAGCAGCATGATATATATCAAGTTTGAAAAAGAATAAGTAACATGAAAAGTATATACCATATGGGGAGATATGACTCAGGTATTGATATGGCCAAATATTTCTCTATGTGCACAAACCTCACTGAACGTTACCAGCAAGACCAGCACCAGGACTGTGATTTTACTGCTTCCCTCCTGCCAAAGGACTCACCTTGGCCAAGCTACACTTGCAGTTTTGTATGTAAGGGTTGTCTGGGTATGTTCTCAGTCATTCTCTTTTTTCCCCTTCCAGTTTCTGCTTTGCATAGACAGGTAAGGTAGGCCTGTCAAAAGCATCAAGTTGTGCTCTTGTGAAGCAGGTCAAGGAGGAGCGGTGGCGGCAGCGGGACGTGCCACGGGCGCTGCGGGAGCTGAGCATGCATTACACATGCACAGTCACAGCCAGGCAGGCTGGAGAGCCTGAGGAACCTGTGTCAGGTCAGGGATAAATTATTGAAGATACATTAAACAATAGCTGAAATTAACATTTTGCTATTTTAAAGGTCACTTTCAGTTGCTCTTTTTTAACTTTGAGTGTTTGCTAGGTTGTGAAAGGCAGCATGAGTCACTATGAAAGGGGAGTGCTTGGGAAGCCTTTGTGGTCTTGATAGCCAGGATTTTGGAATGGCTCCAATATAGGGTTGTATATTCAATGATCTGCTTGAGGGGAAAAGATACACAGGAAGTTTGCTGTCTGCCTTTAGCTGCTGTCATCTCTGCTTTTGTTTGCTGGGTCTTAAAGTCAGCCCTCAAAAAGCTTTTTTTTTTGTACAGGTTAGTCCACTACTCTTCTGAAACTGTCTTTCTATAGTAGTAACCTAGTAAGAAAGAGCCAAATCTGTGTCATGTTTGAGCTGATTGCTACTAATACCGTATCAGTAAGGTGACAATTTCCATGCTTATCCAATGTTTCGTAGCTGAGTGTTAAAATGGAATGAAGAAAGATACCTTTAAAAAGTAGGGTAAAGGAATGAATAATTTCCAGCACTGTTGCCCAGTCATCAGAAGTTATTCTCATCAGCTCTAAATTTACATTTCCCTTGACAGAAACACACACAGGTAACAGATGAAAATGGTTGATTTGTTGTTTTGGATACACTAGCAATTAATTGCAGAGAATCTTACTATTTTGTTCAGACCTGCCTGCAGTGAGAGGAGACAAGGATGCTCTTATTTTGATTTGCTGTCATTTATGAGGTTTCAAAAGGGAATGGCCCTTTATTTTCCATTTTCTATTTTCTGTTCAAGTTAGCCACTGGTACTGGAGTGTACAAATGTTGTAAAAGAGCCCATTTTCCCCCGTAATAGAAAATCACTTCTGTGTTATACTCTCATAGTCATTTACTGCCATGGTATTCTCCACCTCCCAGGCTCTGAAACTTTCTGGAGCCGGCACCACTTCTTTATCCTTTGGAGAGGACAAGTAGAGCTCAGGAACTTGCCTCTGCAGCTCCCAGACAGCACACTGCTGGGCACAGCCAGTTAAAATCCAAGTTAATGCACTGGGTCCTGTACCTGTTTGCTGGCGAGAAGGGGAAGAGTGTTCGCTTCTCTCCACACCTGCTGACAGAACAGCATTGAACACCCAGTCCTGAAGGAGGGGGGCCCAGAGCCCGGCAGAGTGAGCCTGGTGTGCCATCAGCAGCTGCAAACAGAAAAGACTGATAATGTTTGAGGGGGTTGGTTTGATAGAAGAGGGCACAGATTGGAAGGAGTGGCATCAGCGAGACCAGAATATGCGCGTCGGCCTTTTTGGGAAAACAGCCCCTGGCAGCTTCCCCACTTGGAATATGTTTCAGCTATTCATGGTACTTAGAGGTGGTAAATACTCAGTAATAAACAAATGGGAGTTAATTTCTTGGAGGGACTCAGTTTGGGTTGGCAGATCTCTGTTGCTTCTGAATGGCTGAATATCTTTTTTTAGAGTCGGGCAGGAATTTCGGTCGGTTTCAGCTGACGCTTGTCTTTCTGTGGGCAAGCGCTCTGCAAGCTGCCCAGGGATGAGCAGAGATTCGGAATTACATGTGTCAGCCTACCACCAACTAGCACTGCGGCCAAGGAGGGCCTGGAAAATATAGGTTTCTTTCATTGGGCTCCAGAGGGACTTGCCAAAAAGCCACACTTTTCAGACAAAACATGGAGAATTACATCAGTTCGCAGGCATGCCACGCTGAAACCTCCAACACAAACCAGCTGACTTAAGCATGGCAACATATCCAGTTGCACCACGATTATAGAGCTGTCATCAGCTGTGGCAGGCACCATGAATACTGCAGTAATGGCAATGGGCACCAGTGCTCCCACAGCTTAGAGAGAACCGGAGCTTGTTTGGGAGGGCAGAGAACCGTTGAAGAGGTGTAGGGTGAAGAAATACATTTCTGCATTTCTTGGCACCGTTTGCTGAGGGTTTGGTGTTTTTTTAATTTCTTGGCACCATTTGCCAAAAAAACACAACAAGCACATGGTCTTGAAAAAAAAAAAAAACCAAATACACTTTCAGAGAAAATAAATATAGCTGAGTAAATAGTCATTATTTTGCTGAGAGACTCTGGACCAACAGGACTGAAGAAATGCCTTAACAGAGGTACAGATACAGCACCTTTGGGAGCTTCAGTTCAGAGTCAGTGGGTGCTGTATAAATATGGGGTGAGGAGACAGACAGTCCTTGGCCCTAAAGATCCTAGTGGCAAAAGTTCATCTGAAAGACAGATAGCAATCATGGAATCACTGATATTTTGGTAGGATTGGTGTGTTTTAAAAAGAGCTCATCCATGCATGAGAGGAATGATGTGGGTGCCTGTGCAAAAAATGCCTTTCCTCGGTTCCTCCTGGATTCCTAAGTGCTTTAGACGGAATTGCTTCAGAGTTACAGTTGTGACCCTCACCTCTGCCACTGGTGTCTGAAATATTCCACCGTACCCTAAAAGAGAGGGAAGAAACTTCGTGCTTCCTGCTAAACTCCTGGACAAGTATTTTGCCACTGGAGCTGTTCCTATCCAGTGTGCTTCAATGAGCTTGGTTGGGAGGTTCCTCTCTCCAAGGCTCCTGCTTGTGTTACACTCACAGTTTGCTAGCAGGCAAGCTGGGTGCTAAAATCAGTTTGATGTAAACTAAGGCATGTGTTTTAGCACCCAGGGAGATTAACTGCTGGAACATAGTTCTGAGAGGAGCAATGGAGTCTATTTTTCATAAACCCGTCTGGAAGATATGTGTTACCAAAATGCAAGTTATGGTGCTTCTTATGATGCAGCTGATGAAACTTAGCTGTCTCTGACATAAAAAAGCCTTGGTCAGCCTGCATGGCCCACAGGTACTTCTGCACTCAGGATCTCTCCAGCTGTGGAAGCACCACACCTAGAGATGGCTTGGGCACTGTAATAAGTTCCCCAGGGCAGTGGGTACAGCAGCAAGCCTGACAGAGCTCAAGAAGCATTTGGACAATACTCTTGGGCACGTGGTGTGACTCTTGGAATGTCCTGTGCAGGGCCAGGAGTTGGACTCAATGATCCTTGTGGGTCCCAACTCAGCATATTCTGTGATTCTGTGAAGTGGGGATTCATACGTTGTTGCTAACAGCTTCTTCTCGGAGATGCCATACTTCCTGGAATCCAGGTTAGTCCATGAGACAGGCTGAGTCTCAGGGAGTTGTGTGGCAGGATAAGCATAATTAATGCTCTGAGCGACCTTCCTATTACAGCTTTGGAGGCAAGTATAGTATCTCTAATGGTTTCAGTTCCTGCACAGCCTTGAGCATTCAAACCCATGCTGTCAATACAGCAGGGGGGACTGGTTGCAAGCCTGATCCAAGGGATCCTTGCTCTTCATGAAATATGTCACAGAATTTCCAACTTTTACCGCATCCGTTTCTACATGAAGGAGATACATGGAGGCAAGCCTGTTGGTGCTTGGAAAGGGAAATAGTGCTTCTTCTTTCCAACAGCTCCTGGGCCCTCTGGCCTTTGGCTTACGTGAACTGGTGGTCTTTGAAGTTCTTCTGCTCTAAGCAGCATTGCAACGTTTCTGTGATGCATTGATTTCATCTGCTGAAATGCAATTTATTACTGTCATCAGCTTTTGAAGAAACAAAGGTATTGTTCTGAGTGGTGCCTCATGGATTAGGTGAGTTAGGGAATGCAAAAGATGTCTCTTGAGGTTTATTAAGAAAATGGAGTGGAGCTATTAAAGTGATGAGCAATGTGCTGTACCAAAGCAATGTAAATTCTTTATCAGCATCTTGTGGTTAGCTCCTGTACCAGATGGCAGCACTCAGGAGAATGAGTGCATTGAGTGGACCCCATCAAACCCCCAAGAAGGTATTTGCTCATTTCCCTGCCTTGTTGACTCATTGTGTTGTACTACAGTGTGAAACTTTGGTGTACAGCATGAGTCAGGTGACACTGTGCTCTGGCTGTAACTGATCTTCAGGAGGAGCAGGAGTTACACAGGTGGAGCTGGTAAGGCAGAGCTGAATCCCAAAAGTCAGACTGAGTTGGACCATTTCCTCCATGGGTCTGGCACAATGATTCCTCCACTTCCATGGAAGAGGAGCTACTTGGTTTTGTTTGCAACTGTGTGTCTGTTATTTTTATCAGCTGGGAGAGAGGGTCTCAAGGTGTGACTCAGCTGACTCTGTGTTTCTTGAGTTTTTGGTGGGACCAAAGTTATCCACAGGGGGGTATGATTAATAGTAAAATTGAGAGTATTCTTGAGTATTTCTGCAGAACCAGTTGTTGACTGATGCAAACCACACTTTGCTGGTTCTGTTGCAGAGGAAACCCTTTTGAGCAGATAAAGGGTTGCTTTATTGGGCTGTGATGCTAATTTGTGAGTCCTCCTAGGGAACACTGGCTGCTGATTGAGTAGAGGACATGGAATGTCAAGCATAAAGGCATGAAAGTCATGTATTTTTAACTCAATCAGTTCATACAAAGTCTGGGATAGAGGAACTGTTTGGGTTTTGTGAAAGAGTAACCGTCATTTAAATTTCAACTCTGGATGAATTCACACTCCTTTACTGAACTGCCTGCTGGCTTTTGGCATTGTGCCCCTGGGATCTCTGTGCATGTTTATTTGATTAATAATTTGAAGTTGACTCTAGCTCAATTGCTGAGTGGAAGCACAGTAACACAAAGACTAACAATAAAATTATAGTTGAGTTTCTTTAAAGATCATATAGCAGGCCCTCAGATGCAGAATCTTGTTTCTTGAGGTATGCATATGTAAATTTTCTCTTTTTATGTCTATAAAAGTTTTCACATGATTTAGGCAAAACCATGGCTCAGGGGTAAAGCATCTTACTCGTTATTGCTGAAGATTGTATGTCAGCTGCACAGTTTCCAACATGTTCACACTGGTCAGATTTGAAGTTTCCAGCTCATTTCTTCAGGGTTAAGTTTCTTGAAGTGTTCTCATCCTCCCCAGTGAGTTCCCCCAGGGCAAGTAATATTTTGCAGTATGTGGGAATTGAAGTGATATGTCTTTATCCAATGTTTTGTTAGCTCCATTGTTTATATGCATTGGATTGCCTAGGAAACCATAATAATCTTGTTAAAATAAAGATTTAATCTCTCTGTGGCATTGGGGCTAGTTCAAAAGCCACACTAACACTGGCAGCCTGTCACAGAGCACATTAATTTAGACCATCTTGCTTTTGGGGGGCAGCTGAGCTGCAGCACCTCCTGGCCCTGCCCTGCAGAGCTGGGCACCAGCAGCAGCCCTGCAGTCAATGTGGTTCAGCAGGGCTGGGCTCCAGGGCAGACCACCTGCAGCCTTGTGCAGCTGGAGAGAGCCCTGAGGAGAGCCCTGGGTTAGCATCTCCTGCAGGATGAGCCACAGTGAGTCTTTGCAGTGGCAGTTCCCAAGGACACAGAGCCAGCTGCAGCAGTCACCCACTCATAGCTGCCTCTCTCAGCCTCTTCTGCACCCAGAAGAGTTGGAAGTGGAATCATCTGCATTTCCCTGTGTTTGGGTTGTGGCCAGCTCACTTGCTATCTGAATGCACTTCTATAAGCTCTGTTCTGCTTAGTGTTTCCCCAGTTACATCTGCTATTACGTTTTTTAGCAAAAGAGTAGGCTGCCTTTTCCTCTAGCTCACTGGGAGATCCCTCTGGTGTAGGCTTTCCAGGAGGGAATTTCTCCTGTGGCCTCTTGTCTCTTCCACAGCTGTCCCAAGTAGCTGGGGCTGGTACGGCCAGACCCATCATCCACTGCTCAGGATGCTGAGACGTTGTATTTGGCTGTTCCTCTTCTCTTGGTCATAGCTTTTCATTTTGGATTACATCAGGTCATTTGTACATATGTAGTTAAGAAATGAAACCAAAGCATTGACCTCTGTTGACATCCAGCAGTTCCTTCAAACAGCTCCATCCTTTCTTCTCTTCCCTGGTTCTTAATTTGCACTTTAAAGAACGGGCTGCTGCTCAGAAGGCAACTGAGTTGCTGATAGAATAAAACCTGTCCCAGTTTGAAGATAATCAACAAAGTTAGTCCATGAAACAATTTTTAAGATATAAACAAGATCAAAGCACTATCAGATGTGGACACCAAAAGAGTAGGCTTTGATAATTTAATCTACCAAATTACCAATTTTGGGGCATTTGATTTGTTATTTCTGCAAATTAGAGGCCAGATGCTGCTGCTCTTAGTTTTTAATCTCTTAAAAATAGAAGAGATTATTGCCAGAGGAATGTGCTGTTCAGGCAGAGTGATGCTGGTTAACCCTTTCTTTAAGTTGTTTTAATTGCACTTTGCTGTTTCTTCCTGTGATAATACAGCCCTGTGCTCAGTGTGGTAGTTCCAGAGAGGTGAAGCCCATCAGAGCTGCTTGGTGCATCAGAAAAGACTCGTTGTGGTCTTGGCAATTTATTCCTTTGGTTTATACTTTCTGTCTCATACTTTATATGTTTCTGCTCTTACTCCTGCTCTCAGCCCAAGCGGATCCATCCTGCATTTTCACAGTCTTTTCATTTCAGCCTCTCTCTGTTGCCTTCAGTGCATCTCCTCACCCTCATTTCTGTCTGTGTGTTCTCATGCCAACCTCCTGCTCCTACTTTTTCCTGCTCCATGGGAATCTGTATCCACTGCCCCCTCATATTCTCCTGCCTGAGAGGAATAAGCAAGGCTTATGTCTGTCTGTACTGGGGTGGGTGGAAGGAGAAAGAGGAGCAGTGTGAGCCGGTGGGTGGGATCATTGCAGCCTTGGGGAGAGGGTTGGGAGAGGCCAGCAGTGCTGCAGAAATAGGCTGGGGTGTCAATAACCATCTCCACTGCTGGGCATTCTCCAGTGTGCTGGGAGGCACTGGGTGGACTGGTGGCTCTCCAGTATCCTCTGGAGAAAAGATAATGGATCTAGCACTGATAAAAGCTGCTCACCTTATGCCACTGGGTGGAGGAGGCAGGATTATGTGATCGGCAAGTCTGTGTTTATGTATTTCTGATGGGATCAAAGAGCCTGTGTTTGACCTGGACACTTCCCATGCTTTGGACTGTTTGAAAAACCTCCTCTGGGGAAGGGAGGTGTCTTCAAGTAGCAGAGAATTTTCTGTTATGTAAAATAATAGAGAATAAGCTCTTGTGTTCCAAGTATGTTTTACTGTCTATATTTGCTCAGCCCAAATTAATTCAGCATGTTTTCAGGCCAAGAGAACCTAGCTGAGCCCTGCCAGAATCCAGCAGCAATTTTGGTAGGAGATACATTCTTTTCTTTCAGCAATGAAAACACATTAAAGCTCAGGGAGGAACAGCCCCTGTTCAGGAAATTTCATCCTGGAAGAGAGGCTTGGAAGAAGTCCTAACTGTGGGGCAGAGAGCCTGCAGGAAACAATGAGATGACACATCTCCTGCTGCTGCTCTGCTCCCTTCTCATTCTCCTGAAAGCTGGTGTTGAAACACTTTTTCCTCTTCTGCTGACAAGTGCTTATTATGTCCTGATTTTTGGTGAGAGAAAGTTTGGAAGTGAGCATTTTTGTTTCTCATTATCAGTGCAGGCCTTTCCCCAGCTACACACACCCAGCACCCTCCTACCAAGTAATCTTGGTACTTCATCCCCTGCAAATGATGGCATTCAGTGATGATGAGCCAGTGTGTGTGTCACCATACAGCTGTGGCCTTGCAGAAGGACAAGCAGCAGCACACTGTTGTTTTGCACCAGCTCACACAGAAAAAGGGAATTACTGTATCCTGCAGTGTTGCAGAGGACACCAACCTTTGAGCAGCACTGTTTTAACAATGGATGTAGGCCAACATGCCACAAACCCAGGGCAAGCAGTGAGTTTTTCCAGGAAAGAAATGTTCCTGGAGCAGTTGCATCAGTGGGGATCCCCTGGCCTCCTTCATCTCAGTCAGTCATTTTGGACTCCATGATCTTGGAGGTCTTTTCCAATCTTAATGATTCTCTTTTCACCTGTCTTCTGATTATCACAGCGCAGAAGAAGTGGGGAGATATCTCTGGGGAAATGATCCACTTTCCTCTGAGCAGGATCAGGACAAAGCTGGAACAAAGTGCTTGCTCAGGACAGCACCTCTGTCCTTCCATCACTGAAGAATGTCACTGAGCTTGTGCCTCTGTTTGCAGCAGCAATTCCATTTGCCCCCTGCAGGCAGAACAAGGACTTTACTTAACCACACCACCAGAAATGGCAGCAGGGGATCCTGGTCTTTTTGAGGTTTTTTTAATTTTAAAAAACCCAGAAAGTTAACAGGCCTTTAAAACTCTGTCTCACCCATTTGTCAAACACACATAAAAATAACAACCCAGCTGTTGTTTGAGGTCCCGAGGGAGCTGCCTGAGCTAAGCCCCAGCACAAGGAAGGTGGTGCTGAAGGAATGCCTGGGAGGGTTTCACAGCATGAAGAAGTGATTAACCACCGCAGGTGATCGTCGCTGGGCTCTGGCAGCCTGCAGCTACCTGCCAGGCTCCTGGGGTTTATAACAGGGGAGCTGCAAATTGTGTATGGGCTGAATGATGGACATCTGCTGCAATGGCATCCCTTGGTGGGGTGGGAAAGCCTGCTGCCCAATCCTTCATGGACATAAGAGACATGAGAGCCCAGACATACCGGCTCAATTAGCATTCAGTTTTCCATATAGCCACCAGCAGTAAATTAACTAGAGATAAAGACCTGAATACATTCATTTTTCTGTCAGGATCCTCTCTCACACAGTTGTTGTTCTGCTGAAAGTTTCCCTTCATTCATGCCTGGAGCCACTGCTGGGATGGCTGGAGCAGCCATGGAACCCCACACCCCCATGGTTTTATGGCTGGGTACAACAGGGAATGCCACGTTCCACTGCACTGGCAGTGGTAGTGTTGCAGGTAGCATGTAAAGCACTACAATTAGCTCCACAGGGGCTGAGCATGTGATTTATAGTGCCATTAATAATAACCGTTTATTTGTTATTGCAGTGTATCAACAGGGCTGCAATCTATCAGGTGTATACAGGACATGAAATTATAGATTATAGGTGTGCAGAAAATTGGAAAAGGAGGAAGGAATTATTTGTAAAGTCTCCTGATCTTACACATACACGAATTTTCCTGGGGGCAGTTTGATATCTGGTATTTGCTGTACGCAAGCAGCAATGTACCCTTGAGACAGTGGGGACCTCTCACCTTTCATGCTTGCCACCGAAAACCTTTTCCACGTGTTGCTGAGGTTGGATGTACAATGCCACACCACACACAGCCCCTCTAACCGCAGGGGAGTGGATGTTTGCTGGGTGGAGGTTCAGCCCTGCCTGGGGCTCAGCAGGATAAACCCTGATTAATGCTTGGAGATCAGGACCAGCAGCATGGGACACTTAAAGACAATGCTCCTAAAAATTGCCTCTCAAAAAACTGCTTCTGAGTCTGTCTGAAATGATTTAGAAAATGTTTGCAATTGCCTTTCATGTTAAACCAATAGCTGAAACACAAAGGCTGGTGTTTCCAATATCACCCCTAAATAACTCCCACACACCCCATGGGACACTGATAAAGCACAAAACCCAGGACAGGCAAAGGCAAAACAAAAGCAAAATGCAAATGAAGACCCCCAGTCCCACAGAGTTCAGTTCTCAGAACTTGTTTAACTTGTGTGACCTCTCCCATTGACTCCTTTCAAACAATCAGCATGCTGCAAATTAAGCACAGGCACAGATGTTGTTCCTGAAAATGTCTATTTGTGGAACAAATTATTTATAATAGGAAATGGCATCTGTGTCAATTTAAGAAAAGCTATATATGCACCAAGCAAAGATAATGGGTGCTTTATAGTCTGAACTGCAGTGGAGCTCAAGGTGAGCTCCCCATGAGCAGAGTGGGGCTCTGCAGCCCCAGAAAGGCAGGGGGCAGTGACAGCCTCCCCGCTCCTTGCCTTCAGGATGCTCAGTCTGTCATCTATTGTCAAGTCTATTACTCTGGTAGTTTTAGTGGGAGCATTTTTTTGCATCACCAAGCCCCAGACCTGCCTTTTGCAATTTACAGAATATTTTAAGTGTAAAAGTAGAAATCCTGTGTGATAACCCTGAAATTCTTTTAAGGAATTACTGGCACTCAATTGTAAGACTCCGGAACAACAAAGAGGAGGGAATAAAATTCTGGCAGTATAGGGAGAGAAGTTTCATATTTTAAATTCTAAAAAGATTTAAGATCTTTGAATCCAATGGGTTTAGTTGGAGCCCTCTGCACGCCTTCCTGACCTCAGCTATAGAGTAAACTCCTGAAGTTTTAGAAGCCCGTGAGCCTTAATATAAAATTTTGCAACACTTTGGACTGCAAGCAGCCAGGAGCTGCCATGCAGCTTGTGAGCCACAGGAGGGGAAAGCCTTTGTTGCCATAAAATCATTCTTTTTTCCTCCTTCACAGAAAATATGGCTGCAAATGCAGTGTTCACACATGGGCACTGCCAGCAAGGGCTGTGAGATTTAACCCTCTGTGTTTTGGGGTTTTTGCTATTGTGCTGGTGAAGTCTAATAATTTATAGCAAAAGCAAAAACTTAAAGAAAAATAGGAATTTTGGTTTGAAAAGCCATGTTTATGTGTGCATTGTTTAAATCAATAGTTTTGCCTTACTAATGGCAGCACAATGGAGTAATTGCAAAACTCAGTATTGTGACAAATTGATATTTTTCGTATCAAAACAAATGGAAATTTCAAAGCTATTTGGATTAAATTGAAGAAGGCAATATTACAGCATTTTTATTTGCTTTTATGTGTGGAAATTCAGTGTCATCTAGTTTTTGCTACATTTTGTGCAATTTCATGTTTGTTGAAACCACCGCTTTCCAATCTTCTTCTACTTCCCCTGGGATAGTCCAGTGTTAAAACCCTAACACACGCATAATTTTTCAGTAAAAGCAATTACTGGTTTTGCTTTGTTTATGGTTGAGATCAGCAGTACTTGATAGCCTACCTAAATTATCACAGATTCGATTTTTATGTAGTGTGAAATTATCGGAGAATCAAACTCTCCACCGTGGCAGATGACTCAAGATTGTAATAAATATTCTGGATGGAGAATTCTACTACATGTTCTTCATCCCTTTCTCTTATCTGCCAAACACTTCCTGAGGATCAGTAGGTGTTGTAGAAAAAGTCAGAAGGCATACAGAGAGCACTGCTCCCTCACCCCTGCAGTGAGGAGGACATTCAGATGGTGCTGGTTGATGTTTCCTCGCACTGGGGCCAGGTGGCTCTGGCTCTGTTTTCCACAGCTGCCTATAGCATGGTGGCTGGAGGATTGTGAAGCCAGGCTGGCCCCAGTCCCTGTCCCAGCAGCAGAGCAGGTTGTGTTTTTGCAGGGAGAGGCTGTGAGCTGGGCAGTGCAGTGCTCAGCCCCAGCCCTCACAAGCACGGCACCCCAGTGACAGCATGCAAGCTGAAGGGCTCCCCATGTCCCCCAGAGCTCCTCCTGTGCACAGAGCACTTACAGGCAGGAGCAGCAGCATCTGGGCTTTAATGGGCCCTCAGCAGCAGTTTCTGAGCCATAAAAAGCAGGTTTGTGTTGGATAAGACCTTTGAAGTGAGACACCCTGTGATGGTGTGCACTCTTATCTGTGCAATAAATTCGGGATTTTTATATTCAGTGGCAGGCACATGGTTACTGAAAGGCCTCTGAATTTGCTGAAGAAAAGTCCTTTAATTGAAGTCAAACATGAAAATACAAGGCAGACCCAAATATAAAGAAGTTAAGTATAGGCAGCTGATCTTATTCTAGCAAGGAGTTTATTTTTAACTTTATGATTATGGATTTTTATAGTGTCACATCAACATAAAGGGCTTTTCTTCACAGCGAGAGCAGAACAGAGGAAGTCCAAGTAAATGAGATCCAGTGTCCTTCAAGGAGGCAGTGGTAAACATGTTCTCAAAGATGGAAAAGTTCAAATATAAACTAACTATGCTTGCTGTGGAGAGAGAAAAGAATACATTGATTATGTTTGAGAAGACAGCTGGTTGAAGACCAAAATCAGTATTGTTATCCCCAAAGTCTACTACATGATATTTCAGAAACCCTTTGAAGCCTCACGTGGCACAGACAGACAAAAATAAATCTGATAGAGCTAACTCGGTTTAAAACCAGACAGCAGAAGCCCTTCAGATACACCAGAGCCTCACTAGGAAAAGGAAGGAGAACTTCTGGAGGAAAAAATTGCACAAAACTAGTAGTGACAATGGCTGTGGTTGTGCAAGTGAAACTCGCAGGCAAGCAGGGTGCTTGCCTGGGATCTGTATGGGATTCTGCCCTCCTGGCTGCCACAGCCCAAGGAGCCATTCTCCCTGTGTTAGCACTGTGTGCTTTGGTGTCCTCAGGAGCTTCAGATAAAATTAGTACAGAAGCATGAGTCCTGTGATTCAAACTATACTTGTCTTGCAGCTAATTGTCACCCTGCTAGTGAGCACCAAATAGCTTTATTTTTAATAACTGTACTTCAGTGTCAGGGTCCAAGTGTCAGCCTGAGTAAACCTTTAAAACAGCCTGTTTAAGGAGGATTAGAAAAAGGAGTTCTGTTAGATGAGACCAAGTGATAGAAATGCCAAGGGCTAAAACATTAGTCTTAGTTAAAGCTTTCAGTAACATAACTAAGTTCCAAAGTGTACATTCCACCTTTGATAGAGTATGTGTTCTCTAAGTGGTCTCATCCCAGTGTCTGTCACACAGCCCTTGTATCTGGAGGCAGAGCAGCAGAGAGGAAGGGCATGGCTTTCTCTGGTTAGAACTGAATCACCATTTTTCTCTCCCACCTTCATGCCAAAGCACAAACTGTTGCTGTGGCTGAACAAAGTTAAAAATCCAGCAGATACTCCTTCCCCTTCCACACTCAGCAGGGAAGTTTTAACATCAGCTAGGCTTGTACTAAGTTCTGCTTGCTTTAGCAGGGAAGGGTCAACACCTGATCACCCGGATTTGTGTTGTTGGTGATGAGGTCAAGGACCCATCAGAGACCAGTTGCCCCATAGTCAGGTGCAGAGGAGCTTCACAGCTGTGCATTCTATTCACAGGCAAACACTGGTGACTTTTGTTCCCAGCCACTTGCATTCAAGTGCTTTCCCTTGCAATTTGCCAAATTAGAAAAGTGTCAGAAAGAGCGTAACAGGTCCTGCCCAGCTTCCAAGAGTGGCTGTTAGACTTGAGAAAGTAGTGCTGTGTAATTTTAAATTTAAAAAAAAAAAAAAAAGCACGAATATGTTCTGCTTTAATATTGTTACAGATTAGTTCATTCTAAGGCAGTTCTTTAAGGAAACAGCTTTTTGCTTTCTCATTTGTTGAGGATGAATTGGTACAGTAGTTTCCATGGGTACAGAAGGGTCATTTATTCGATAGATCTCTAATAAATAAGTTGCAGCCATTTGGCTTCTTGTTCAGAACTCATTTTAGTTTCTGGACATGCAGCTCCATTCTGCCGATATTTTATTACCAACTTTTCTATTATTATTTTTTAACATATTGTCCAAGTGGTTCCATGAGCACCAGAACTAATGAAATCTGTTTTTCTAGGGCTTTGTATTTCATGCTCAATTGACTTTCATGTCACAGAAGGTGTAGGATCCCACTGAAGCTGTTTTGAACTCAGTGCGTTTGTCATGGCTGTCCCCTGCATGTTTTTCCCACGCGTCATTAAGACAAAGGCTCGCTGAGCCTTTCCCATGCAGAAGTTCTTCACTCAGAGGGTGATGAGGCCCTGGCTTGAGCTGCTCAGAGAAGCTGTGGTTGCCCCATCCCTGGAATTGTTCAAGGCCAGGTTGGATGGGGCCCTGAGCAACCTGGCCTGGTTGGTGGCATCCCTTTCCATGGCAGGGGGGTTGTAAATAGATGATCTTGACGGTCCCATTCAGCCCAAATCAATCTGTGATTTGATGACTCATGACAGCCTGCTGAGGGTGTCTCTTCTCCCTGGCCTACACTCTCTCTTTTCCAAAGGCTGGTAGGAGTGTGTTAATAACCATCTCATTCAGTCTCTTTGATAGTCCTGGTTTGACTCCACCAGCATGTTCAGCCCCACCCTAGAGGATAGACAAGCATAGATAGGAACCCCTGCTCTGTTTTCCCCCTTTCTTTTTACTTGTTCAGTGCACTTGCACAGATTTCCATGTGCACATATGGGCGTCTTTCAGAGATGGTGCAGACATATTACACACTGTCAGCTGTGTGAGACTGCACACAAAAAACCTCACCAAGGAGCATCACCACCAATGTCACCAACTCAACAGCTGCAAAGACCTGCAGTGACTTCTTCCCTGTTTCCAGCACCACAAAACGGCAGTGGTTTATATCACTGTAGGACACTGATGAAAGGAATTGGAGCCAGGAGCAAGCTCCCAAATGCCAAGGGTTTCCTTCCCCAGGCATTTGTAATGAAGGGCAGGGATGTGGTCCCACAAGAGTAGCATGTGAATTTAATTGAGGGGAGACTGAAGCTTGAGGTCTCCATGTGTCTAATGTAAGCAAGTGCCTATCGGTGAAGGAAACATCTCTGGGCAAGTGACAGAGCTGCCGTGAGGTGCTGAAGGAAAGATTGGGCAGATGGATCATGCAGAGCAACTCCTCTGTTGGTTATGTGGGAGAATGGTAACAGCAAACAATCAAGGCAGCAGTGTCAAAAGCTTTGAAGGCTAAAGGTTTGGTTATCCATAGTGTAAAATGGGGGTAGGGAAGTGTCTACTCGTAGATCATTGCCTCACTGATACTGGCACACAAATGCCACTCCTTCCTTGTAGTTCTTGTCCTTTCCTGTGTGCAGAATCCAGTGCTGTGAGCCCTGCAGTGTGTCTGAGGGACACGGGGAGCTGGGAAAGAAGTGAGATTGCCCTTCAGCTTGCCAATGAAGACTTGAGCTACTTTTTTTCTCTTCAAAGAGATTCGAGCAGCGTAAACACAAAGTTGCCAAGCCTTATAGCTGAAATGAGAATCAGAAGAGACGGAAATCAGCTCTGTTAGTTGTTGGTTATGTGCAGCAGTTCTGTGGTGTAAATGAGGATTTCAGAAAAGGCACTGTGACAGCATGCCCAGTCAGGGGCTGGTCCTCCTCCAGGGCCCCTCCAGTCAACTGCTTCCACATCCGTGTTTTGTAGGGCTGAGAGCACTCTTTGGCTCCCCTAAACATTGGGAAAGGTCATTCAGCTTGCTTTCTCCTATTTAAACTGCACAAAATTGTAGTTATGTCCTTTTGAAAAGCTCACACAACCCAAAATTGGTTCCTCCAGACACAGATTGGCTTACTCAGAGGACATTCTCTGGGGAATATACATCACTTCACCACTAGTATTTTCTCCTGAGCACACCAGGAATTTATATGACTGTTTTATAGTCAGCAAGTTAAAAGCAGAGTTTAGCTGAAACAGCTGGGTGGGCCATTGATCTGAACCCGGATGGAGCATCCTAAGGGAATTAAAGGCAAATTGTCAAATTACCCACCACAACAACAGGCATGGAAAAGTCAATATGTAGGTTGGGCTCTCCTTACCAGAGAGCCTTAATGAGGGCACTGCTCAGGCTGTCTTGTCTATTGCCTCTGCCCAGGAGTGACACTAAGCTGCATTTATTATAATTACTGGTTTTTCAGTGGGAGTATAAGATAACTTTGTAGGTTTCCATGGATTCACTTAATGGCAGAGGAGATGTTCAGGTCTCACTCACCAGGTGTTTGTAAAGAAAAAGCTGAATCTGTGTCACCTGGATCAGCTGTCTGTTACTGAGCTGAGCTGTGCCATGATCTGCTTCACCCAGCGTGAGCTCCAGTCCAGAAAGCACCTCTGTACATCAGCATCCAGTGGTGTAGCACGTGACTTTTCATTGACAGGAGGTACAGAAGTTACTGTCCTAATTAAGTTAATCACTGAGCTTCTGGGTTGTGGAAGATCTCTGGAGATACATTTGGGCACAACAAGGTCACAGAAAGGCATTTGCATCAGGAAGGGGACAGTGCCAGAAAGAAGAGCTTGGCCAAGCCTCAGGTCCTGGCTGTAGGAGGCTGCAGGTGAGCCAAGCAGGACCCAGTGGTGGCTCTGGGCTGGGTTTGGTGGGTCTGTGCTTTCAGTCTTCTTTTCCCACAGAATAAAATTCACTCTGATTCTTGCCTCAATCTTGAGAGTATCCAGGGGCAATTAGGGTAATGGCAGTTAGTGAGGTGCACCCTGGTTTACAGAGAAAGTGCCAAAGTTGTCTTGTGTGCCTTCTGCCCCATGAATGTTTTGTGGTTCCCCTGCTACCCTGGATGTCTTGTTCACTTTGTTTCATGTCTACCCAAAGGACTTTCTTTTCTTCTGATTTGATCATCTTCTGCACTTATTTTAGTCTTCAGCATCCAGGACATTTTGTAACAGGAGTCAGGTTTTCCATAACTTGGCTGTTTGAAATAGTATTTCCTTTTGTCTGTTCTAAATCTTCTGCCACATCTGAGATTATTTTGATTGGCTTCAAATATTTGTCATAAAAGGAAAAGGTGAATGACAGCTGCTTGTCAACCTCTTTGTGCATCCCTGTAAATTCATTATTTATCAAGGTGTTTAATGGGGGTTTCAATCTACATTCATGGGAGGACATTTTAAGATCAGAATTTATTACTCATGTCCAACTCACTGGTGCAATGTACTTTGGATAAAAATCTGACAGGAGAAAAAAAGGAAAGTTTTATGTTGGGTAAGTGAATCAAGCACATGCTTTTAACAAGTATCCATTTCTCCTATCATTAAAATTTGGACCAGAGCCAGAGATGCTTCAAAAGCAGCAGAAACTCCAGCTCAGGCAGGGGGAGTGTGCCAGCATCTCAGGGTAACCAAAGCCTTTTTTTAGTTGTTTTAAATGAATTTTTAAAAAGAAGGAGCACATGTAGTTTCCTCTCTGTTTTTCCCAAGCGTAGCTGCAGCCAGAGTGCATTGAAGCATTCCAGCTCCCAGATAATATTTTCTTTAAGGTGCATTTTTGATCTCCATTCCATAAGCAGGATGACAGCCAGGGGCAGATGCAGATGTCCTCAGTCACTGATGTATCCAGCTGATAGTCCTGAGAGGCACAAGGCACCCAGGCAGGTTGTCTTCTAAGGTTTTATAGTGCTTGCAGATTTGAAAGTGATTTGTGTTAGATTCTTATAAACTTCAAATACATGTGTTATATGTACATCTTAGAATGGAATTAGTGAGGGAGATGAGACATTTCCCAGCTTCTTGCAGACTCTTTCCCAAGCCTTCAAAATTGTTCTTCCTCTAGATGAGGTTCAGATGAGTTTAAGTGTCCATTGGTAGTGTGGAGGTGACTCAGTTTCCCAAAGCAAATAGATTTTGTGGAAGATTTTCCATGCTGGTCATAGTCATGATGTGACTTATACACAAGTAATAAATCAAACCAGTAATATGTAACATGTACAGTCCACAAAATAACAAAAAAAAAGAAAAAACCCTTAATATCTGTTAGAAAATAAATTCAGACATAATTGAAAAAGGTCTAAGTACTGGACAAGGTCTTTTACTCTTTTCTGCCTTACTGAAATTTAGCAAAATCAACTAGCAGTAATTCAGCAGCAGTACAGCTGTAACTTAGGTGTCCAGAGGTTGTGGTGTCTCAGTGTTTTGACTCGTTCTGGTTTTGAACTGATCCTCTTCATAAGGCTGAAACTCCAAGTCAAGGGACAGGACACTTGAGCTAGGACCGGTCTGGTGCCTCATCTGCATCCATCTGCTTAGGTGGAAGTCTTTCTACTTACGTGGTTTTCAGTGATCTAACGCTCACTGAGTGATCAACCACCTCTCCTTGGCTGCAGCCAGCATTACCTGGGGGTTTCAGGTGGGCTGCAGCCAAGCAAGGCTCCCAAGCTCAGAGAATTCCATGTTTTTATCCCATTGTGGTTATAGCCAGTATATGCTTAGTAACCTTTAAAAAAATAACAAAACTTAAAAGGAAAAGGTTGGATAAGCTAAGCTTAAATCTCCCTTTAGGACTCTTTCTGTATTTTAAAACAGAAATAGTTAAATGGTGCTAAGGTCTTTTGAAAAGTCAGCTTTATCTAGTTTTCTATGTTTGGACAAGGCGAAGTTATGAGTGTTTAACAGAGCAGGGTGCCATCAGGTGGGACAGATACTAAAATTTGCTGCTGGATTTATTATTCTAATATCTGCCAGGGAACATGAATTTATTAACAATTGCTAAAATTTGCTTCTTTTGAAGCAGGCACCTGGGGATAGAAGTATCATGTGGCTATCCCTAGGATAATCCCCATGTATTGAAGGGCTGAGGGAGTGCTTTGTTACCCATATCTTTCTGACTGTTCCTAATTTCTAAAAGTGTGTTGTAAGGTCTTAATATTATTTTAGACTAGCTGTACATAAGATAATCTGTATTTCATCTATATTAAAATAGCAATTGAGACCAATTTGTTTATTATTGCAGTAACAGATGTGCATGTTATTGTCTGTATGTACATTCTTTCCACTCCCAGCTGTCAGATGCACACACTTGCTGCATTCTTCAGGTTGCATCTCAACACTAGACACTGTCTACAGTAATCTTTACCTATTTCTCCTTTTCATACTGGTTCCGTGGGAGCAAAATATTTTTGCAAAGAGACAAGTTATTTTCTGATGGCACTGAGAGAACTAGAGATTAAGGGCTTTACACAGACTTAGATAAACTCCTGCAATAATAACAGGGGAACTTTGCCTGTCTGGAATATTATCCCCTCAGCCAATAATTCCTATCCTCCTTGTTCCTTTGGGAAAGCCCACATGTCACATACTCAAGATTCTTAGATATCCAAGGACCATGTGTCTTAGATACTCTAGACTGCAAAAATTTAGTGGCAAGCTTAGATCCAAAGGATCTAATTAACCCAACAATAAATAGTTTGTCTGGAGGCCATTTGGAGCAGAGGGCAGCAGTAATGAAGAAGATAAAAAGCCAGAGTCAGTTCTGTCTCGCTGCCACAGCTTTTGCAAAACTCAAACAAGGGGTTTTGATCTGTAAAACCATGTAATGGGGATGCTCAAGTGCTGAAGTACCTCTGTGAATACAGAAAGTGTCAAAAATAGACACAAACTATGGGGTTGTTTCCTCTGCTTTTTTTTGCAGAGACAATGAGATACATTTAATTCTAAAGAGATAATAATTTACTGATCTTTTTCTCAGTTAAAATAATACTGCAAAAGAGCCTTACTGAGTGACAAATTGGTTCATGGTATTTTATAAGGAAGAAGTTTAAATATATGTATTGAAATGTATAAAGGATTCATTATTTTCAGCCTTGAGCAGTGTGTATGGGAGCCAGGGAAGGACCCTGAAGTGTTGTGCAGGTTAAGGTGCAGCTCTCTGGTGCTTGTTGAAAGGGACAGAAAGTCAAACGCAGCCTCAGTGAGGCTGGTTGGGATGGTGTTCCTGGAAAAGTGACAACCTTCATGGGCACATCCAAGCAGATACATTGCTTGTCTCATTCCTGCCATGTCTCTGCAGCTTGTCACCAGCTCCAGTACTCAGCTGGAGTAAGGGACCACTTCTTTCTGGAGTGAAAAATACCTTTTCTGCAGAGGTGTGTGCTGTATCCAGGGTGTATATCACACCTTTTAAAACTGCCAGCAACACTCGGTATTGTAAGATACTTCTGAGTTTATTTTACCTTTGGAGCAATGGAGCCCTTCAGGTCTTAGTGAGTGAACCTGGAAAGGCACAGGCGGTATCTGCAATTACTTTTACTGCCTTTATGTTCCTGTCAGTGATAGCTGTGATGCTTATTGGTTTGCCTTTAAATGCAGGCTTTCTTAGAGGAAAAAAAAGAGAGCTAAATTTATCTCACAAAATTTCATTTATCCAAAAGTTCAGCTTGCTCTGGCTCAGTTAGCCCAACTCCTGCTACAGTCTGGAGTGAGAGGAGTGGCTGTAAAGAGCTCAGCTCATGCTAAAGAGCATGCCTGCCCTTCCTCAACTGAGGGCTGAGCTGTCAGGTCAGACTTGACTCCCATGTTATGAATCCCACCCACACATCTCCCCAGTCCTTATCTAACAGAGAGGCTCCTCTGAAATCTGATAAGAGCCTGCTGGGGCAATATTTGCAGTTCACCATTTGCTGCAAGTGTCTGTTTGTAGTACAGGTATGTTTAGACGGTGCTGTGATTAAAATCCCTTGCCAGCTCAGATCCCAGGAAAACACGTGGGTAAAATAATCTTAAGATTCACGTCTTTTGTATTTGCTTATCCCACCCTGGATGCAAACAGAGCAAATCCCCTATACAAGGGCTTTCAGTCTATGAAAGGTTTCCTCACAGCAGCACAGCTCTTCATTCTCTGCCAGGCAGGCTGGAGATGTACAGGGAACAGGGCTGGAATTCAACACCAAAGTTTGAAAAAAACATGTCTAGCCTAGGAAAGGTCTAGCCTAGGTGCAGCTTGTCTTCAGTTCTCACACACAGACACAGAGCCACAGCCTCATGCAAGTAGTGAGTCCCTGCACTGTGCATAGGCCTTGGGAGCACTGCAGCCCTGCTGACCTGGTTACTGGCACACCTTAAGAGCCAACTCCTGCTCCATCAGTGCAGTGCAGAGCGGCTGCAGAGCCAGCCCCACCCCACACCTGCCCCAGTGTTGCACTGCAGCCAGTTCCCAACATGGAAATCCCAACCCTAAACAATCAAGGACCTATGTGTTGTGGCATTTTATATCCCAGGGTTTGTGAAAGTGTTGTGTGGTGCCTGGAATTCCTCTGCAGGCAGATGAAGGGCACTTGCTCCAGCTCCCTCCTTGCTTTTACACTGCCAGGCAGAAGGGAATGCCAGAGCAGTCTTGGGTGCTCCAAGCAGGGGATGCTGACTCCTGTTAGTGCTGCAGTCTGTGCACAGGCTTTGCTTCCATGTCCTGCCACTCCTACAGACTGTTTTGTGTTCTTTACTCCCAGCCCCAGGTGACTCTTGTCTCTGAAGATTTGTTGGACTTGACTTCCAGGGTGTCTTAAAGTTTGCACAGAGCTGTTTCAAGGGTCACCAGGATGGTAATAGTGCATTGCCATCATCAAAGCCTAAAGCAGTTTCTTCACCAGCAAGTTTTTGGAGACAGCTGCTGCTGGGGCTGGAGAGGGTCTCTGTGGCTGTCCTTGTGACACCCAGGCTTGTTGCTGTCACCTTGGGTGACACTCTGTTGGGCCCTAGTGCTTATCAGGAGGACAAGCAGAATATCCACCTTCCCACTGTTTCTTGAGTAAGGGCCACCTCTTTCCTCTGGGGAACTTCCCTGTCAGGGAACATCCTGCACTCCCATATTTTGATAGCTGGATCCAGTCCTGCTTGATGTAAATAAAAACAACCTGTTTTGGAAAATTGTAGAAACAGAGGAGAGGCAATATGCAGAAGAAAAAATAATTATATCTCTCTGCCATTCAACACAATGAAATGAAAATGTTATCCAAGTCCTGGCAGAAAAAGTGCAGTTTCTTTGGAGTGACTGGAGGTGCTTCCTCCTGGGCAGAAGTGCCTCTCCTCATTATCAGAGCCATGTTCCAAACTGCATTTTCATGCAACAGCATCTTTCTTTTGCAGGAAAAGGTTTTTGTTTTCTCGAAAAGCTGTTCTTTTCCCTAACACAAGAAACAAGCTGTCTGCTATATGTCCCAGTCTAAAACCAGCTTAAGGTAGGCCAGCTTTTGCACTTACCCAAAGGCAGCTCTTGTAGAGATTCGGTCAAATCCTATATCCAAAGCCTGCTTTCACTGTTGCTGACAGTGTGTCTGTTCTATCAACTAATCTATCTCAGGAGACTTCAAAGACATTTGCATCTGTGCTTTGAGTAGTTAATTAAGCTGAAGAAGATGGAAATTACTAAAGGAATTATCAGGTGAACTAGCTAAGGGGCAGGCAGCAATACATTGTGTTGAAAGATGAGCTCCTGGGCTGGAGAGAGGTCCCAGTCGTGGTTCTCAAGACAGGGCTAGACCCCATCCTGGTTAACAGCCCCATTAAAAACTGGCACAAATGATAGAAAATGCATTCATGAGATTAATTGGTGGCATAGTGCTGGGAAAAGTTGTCACTCTTGAAGAGGATAGTGGATAACCATGACAACTGAAATAACAGAAATAGGGTGAAATTCAATATTTCTGAGTTCGGTCTACAGCTGGGGATTAATTGGTTGGAAATAGCAAAGAGGAGAATTAGGGATGTACCAGTTAGCGGCAGAAAGTCTGTGAAATGCTAATGTGATGCATTCCTAAGAAAGGCAAGTGCAGTCCTTGCAGTATTCTAGTGTTATTGCCAGTGAAGAAAAGATGTTCTTTGTGCTTCTGACCACCCACAGTTCAGAAAAGTTAATGCCAAGCAGAAGAGGTGAAGAGAAGAGCTAGTGGAGTAATCCAAAGGACTGGAGAGCCTGTCAGGTGTAAAGAGGGGAAAGTACCTTTGTTTGTGTAGCAAGGCAGCATGAATGCTGAGAAGGTGTGGGATTTCATGTATACATGTCTCAAAGACTAAACACCAGGAGAAAACCCAGCAATTGAAACTATAGATCCATATTGGCAAAGACCAAGTGGATAAAGAATTAACTCAGACCAGAAACTACAAAATCCACTGTTCAGAGGAGGTGCCCTGAACCAAACTTCCAGCAGGAATGAGGTCAAAGTCTTGAAGTGCTGTTGTGCTGGGCACTGAGCAGGTTTAGGAGAGTACAGAATTGGTCTTGCATGGCGGAGCTGGCACTTGTCTCACTGATCCACAACATCTCTTCAATTCTGTGTTCCCACACAGTTCTCAGCACACACTCCCAGGACACAGTGTGCAGAGGAGATACCAGTCAAGTGACTCTTTGGAGCAAATCCTAAAAGTTTTGAAGTTGTATTACCTAAAGGCGTCGTAATTCTTGCATCCTAGCTCATTCATTCACACTGCCCATCCCTTGGCTTCTACATAAAAGCTAATTTTATCTCCGTTCATTTGGGCTTTTTTTTTTTTTTTTTTTTTTTTTGGAATCTGCGTCTTGGTTTATCCTGATGCCTCTTTGGTCACAGCCACCAAACAGGGGTGTTGGGAGGGGAATGTACATGGGAGTGCTCAGAAGACAGCAGAGAGGGACCGGGTTCTCCAGGGAGGCTCAGGACTGAGGAAACAGTTTTACAGGAGTGTGAAGCTGTGATGAGAGAGGTGACCTTCCAGGAAAATGCTACAAGGATTGCTGCATCCAGGGCTATCTGCACATGGAGCCTAAGTCAGTCTCACTGTGGTTATTTCCTTTGTTAGGACCCAGCCAAGGTATGAACCAGACTGTATCACTGCTCTTGGATTGATACCAATTCTTCAGCACAGCCATGGATAGTACTTAAATTAGTAATAATTTTATAAATAAAATATCATTGTACTTGCTGAAGTGAATAAAATAGACATGAATGTATTAGATTGGGATTTTAATGGCTTAAATCTGTTGCCGAATTATTCCCTTCTACTCCTAGTTTGACTGCAAGAACAGCATTAGAACCAACTGGAGAAGCAAACTGGTGTTGGGAACTGCAGCAGCATATTAAATGGGAACTCAGCCCAGGAAAAGACTGTTTCTCAGACCAACAGGGTCTAGCAGTCTGCTCTAGCAGACTTCTCCATCCTATTTCTGTTCCTCCTTGGACTGGGGTTCAGGACATCACAGACCCAGCTACATTTCCTCTCCTGTTCTCAGTCCAGTCTTGAAACACCGCTGTTTGTTCACAGGGAGCACATTTCCCCAGCCTTCCCCAGGAGCTGCAGAAATGCTCCATGGCTCTGGCCCTGTGTGAGTTCCACCACAGGCTCGTGTGCTTGCTCAAAACGGAGAATTTACAATACAGTATCTGATACTTCTTCCTCCTCACATTGTTGCCCCCACCTCCAGCTGCCCTGGCAGTTCATGGCAAGGCCCTTGGACCACAAACTGAGCTCACCAGGCAAAGCTGTCGGACCAACAGCAGGGTTTTAGTTTCACCCATTGCTGCAAAACTTCTGCAGCATTTTCACAAGATCACCATTGGTGTTTTTCCAGTCCGGTACAACTCTTTCCAGCTGTGTGTAAGACATTTTGTGCTGCACTTTTCGGCTTAAAGTTTTAGTAATATTCATAATGAAAGTAATTCAGTCACCTTTCTCCATTTCTCATATTTCCTGTAGCATGCCTCTCAAATGTGACGGGCTTTGAAGAAAGCCAGCTCTGCTGCATGCCTAAAGAATATTTGGGTGCTCTTCCTTCAGTGACCTCATTCCTTCCTGCATCCATTCCCATTCCATCATTGTATTAGTTTGAGGAAACCCCAGTGTGTTCCAGATGTTGAGTGATCAAATGGTAGCAAAGAGCTTGGATAAAGTATTCAGTGCTGGGTGGGTTGAGGAAGGAGAAACTCAAAACTTGGTATCTTCAGAGAGAAACCGCCAGTCCCTGCCGTTCTGTTCACAGCTTCCCAATTTGAATCCAGAGTTGTGAAAATGTGGAAACTGTGAAAATATGAGCTGCGAACCCTGGGAAGCTGTGAAGCAGGGAAATGGGTGGGGATTTGCAATCTCTCTTGAATGCAAAGGTTATAGATTCTAGTTGAAAACTCAGTTCTCTGAGAAGTAAGTTTTTGCCACTACAACAGCAAGAAGAAAGCACAGCCAAGGTGGCAGAATTGTTTTGGTTGTAAAAACCTTTCATTTCTTTGCTCATAACTTTCTGGCATTTTTGAATTTGAGGCAGAGTTCTTCAGACCTGGCCTCTGCCAAAAGACAAATTTCCTTTCAGCAAAGCCAGTTGTTTTGTTTCTGAGCCAGGAAGTGAGAAGCAATAATACTAGTAATAAAACAGACTTCCATTTAATTTTATTTTTCTTTTGAATACTTTGTAGCAGGGTGTGAAAAGTGATGTTTCATGTAGGAGTGGCCTTGGCTGAGGAGCTGTACCTTGCATTGGCCCAGGGAAAATTGAGTTTGATTTGCATGAAGTACTAGTGTTAGAAAATCACCTTCTTGGCTTGGCAGTGTTGTGTCCCTCAGCTGGCAGTGGTGAGGAAGAACTCACCTGTTCAACAGCTCCTGAAGGAAACTTTCCCAAAGAGGAGAAGCCCTGTCATGGATTTAGCAGGTGACCCACAGGGAGGTGCCTCGGGCTAGTGCTGTCAAATTCCTGGGGCTCGCAGAAGCCAAGAGCAGCCACGGCTTTTCAGCACAGTCCACAGAATCTGTAGTTGCTTTCTTGTGACCCAGAGTGGAAGCAAATGCATCCTTTCAGAGGGAAGGTGGCCTCTGCAGAGCCACCTCAGCTGTGTTCCTGCCCCGAGGGATGGGAGTGCAGTGGTGCCTCCTGCAGCCAGAAGGGCTTTATAGCTGCAGCATTGGCTCCTCATGAGCTCTTTCCCTCCATCCATGCCACTCACCGGGCTGACAGAGCCCTGTGCTGCAGTGCACACATACAGTTCATGGGTTGAGCTGGCTGCTGCTGGCATGGAAAACATGGTGTCAGCAGAGCTTGGGGCCTTGGGGATGTGTCCAGCGTGAGTGAAGCTGCATCCAGAGCTCATGCCCTGCCTGAGCTAAGCACTCTAATCATGCTGTGGGAGCCAGGGCAGAGCCAGCAGTGGGTGACCAAGTGAGAGCTGATACATCCAAATGGACCTGCTAGCCCTGTTATTGGTAACTTACAATATGAACATTAGGACAGCTGCATTATTAGAGCACCCCATTACCTGAGGGTCCCCCACCCACCGTGGCTACAGATAATGGGGTGCTCCCCCTCAAACAAATAATTCCTTCTACCTGAAATCAAGGTAGAAGGGCAGGAACCTGAGCCGTGCTTCAGCAAGTTGTTTTATCCCAAGGCCCTACATATCCTTAATCTGTGACATGGGTCTAAACACATGAAAAGGTTGGACATTAGCAGTCAGGGAGTGTTGAGGAGAAGATGCCTTGTTCCTTGGAGATCTCAGCTGACACTGTACAGAGGAACAGGGCAGTTGGCATCCCTCTTGGCAAACCTCACTTTGTAGTGCCTTCTAATGCTGCAAAATGCATTTAAATTCCCTACCAGGACAGCCATTCATCACAAACACGTGTAGACTTAATTGCTAATTAATTTTTCCTGCCTAGTGTAGATTTTTTCCCCTCAGTGTGTAAAATCTAGAAGAACTTTGTGAGAACCAGCCACAAATAGGTTGTCTGTAATCAGTATTCCCTCGCTTGGGTGAGAAGTAACAGTTCATCAGCCCTTAATTAGCTCAGACTTTTTTGAGAGCAGTTTCCAATTTTTTGACAGAGAGATATACATCTTGTTTCTCTTGTAGCAAAACAAAGTAATTTTGCCTTGAATTGACAAATTAGTCTGTGTTTGTTGGTGGTTTTTTCCTCCTGATGGTGAGTGCAAAGCTGCATGTCGTACCTGGATTGCTGAGCAAATTGTTCAATTCGTGTCTCCTGTCACACAGAAAAGAACACTGATTTTACAAGAAAGAGAGTTTGATCTCAGTTTAATTAACTTGTGAATGGGCAACCAGCAGTGTTTGGGGTAATACATTAAGGTGGGGAAGAGCTTTTAGAGACCTCATCAGCATCAGAGAAACTTTGTATTTTGTGTCTGTTGGAGGTGAGTGCTATTTCTGTTCATTGCGGAGGCAGAAAGGCCGTGACAACAGAAAAATGAAGCTGCTTCAGATTAGTCAGGTCCTGAAAAGTCTCCTGCCAGGGCAAACCTTCTGCCTGGCTTGTGAGCCCCATGGGGAGACTGCAGGGAGGGTGCCCATGCTGCAGCAGGGAGAGCCCCGGGTCAGCTCCCAGCAGTGCCACAGTGGGCTGGAGCTCAGGGCTGCCCAGATCTCAGCTTCTCCCACTGGGATCTCCTCAGCCCAGGCCTAGGTGTTGCAGTAGGGCAGGAGAGAAATGCTGGGTGAGAAACTCACAGAGAGCAAATCATCCTCTTGTAGCCTCTCACCTGTTGGTGGAGTGGCTGAAATTGAAGAATTGGGCACACATAGCTGCTGTGCTGGGGATAGGGTGTGACTCCCGGGGCTACCTGAGTGCTTTGCAGCAGAGGGGCTGCGCAGGGCTCCCAGGGTGGATGCCAGGTGAGCACCAGGGATGCTCGCCGAGGTTTAATTATGATTGTCCTGTCTTGGGAGAGAGCTCCTCTCTGGCAACTGGGCCGGGGGAGTGAGAGTTGGCACCCAGGGAGAGGGCAGGCGTTGAGTCAACCTTTGTCTTCAGATTCCAGAGGGGAGGCTTTGATAAGCTGTGTTAGGATGGCATGTGCTGCAGCATCTCTTCTCACGAAACTGATGGGATCAGCTTTTGTCCTTTTTTCCTATTGAGAACCTCCCCATTGCAAGGTGATTTTATAGGTGGCTTTGATGCCCTGACACCTGGTGTCTGTAGGGAGAAACCCAGTTGTGGTGGGAAGGTGTATGATCAGTTGGTTTAGAGATGGAGGGATCCCAGTAAAAATGATTGGAGATTGAAACTTCCAAACCAGTCGTGTTGAACAAGAATAAATGTCTTCCTAAAGTACATTTGAAAACCAGTTGATATTCGGCATTCCAGATAACAGATTTTTACTTTCTGCATAAGTAATTAAACCAGACTTCTGCTAAACCTAGTTTGCTCACAATCTTTTAAAAGCAAAAGTCTCTTAGATCAAATTCTAATCTGTTAAACAGCACGTGATTATGGCTGGAGAAGGCCAGGTTATTAATAGTCAGTATTGCTTTGTTAAAATAGTACAAGAATTTTCAGTATTAGCAGCCTGCAGTGCAGATGCAGAGGGTTCTTTTCACTTGGTCAATTCACTTGTTAAGTTTTAGCTTCATTCAAATCTGAGAAACCAATGACAGATTATTAATGTAGAGAAGCTTGTACAGCCCTTCTCAGTCTGTGAATATAAGCAAGACTTATGGATCTGAGCTTTACTAGTTCTACGACGTTAGAGGCCTTTCATTGCAGTCAGCACCATTCCCTCAAAAAATACTTTGTTTAATAAAGCTTTGTACATGCAATATGCATTTTTCAGAAGCTTCTCTTTCTTTTCTTATACGTCTAGCACAGTGAAGTTAATTTATGTACCTAAATACATGCTGTTTGATTTTAATTGAATAACAGTTTCTCTCCAACTAGAGCTTATCACGCATCACCAAAAAAAATAATAGTAATTTAGATTTAAAGAATAGTTTAATCAGGTTTGCTTCAAAAAGGCTCCAAAAAGTACAAATGTAATTGAAATTTAAATTATTATTTAAATTATTTTTCCTCTCACTGACTTCAGTGATGATTAAAGTTGCTAATGTGAATCTATTAATTGAATCAGGCCAATCCTGCTGTGAGTTCCCCACTATGCAGTCTCAGCCTGAAGGTAGCTGGCAGTCAAGAGGATGGAAATAGTTAAAAGTGTTAGTAAAGGAGGAGTCAAATCTGTAATTTTTATCCTGCTTTATGTAGGAAGAGAATCACATTTCTGTCATATCTATGACCACTGAACCGAGGGTGTAAAACCACTCAGTTATTTATGCCAAAACAAAAGCAGGATGCACACCCAAGTAAGCAAATCCCAGAGAACCCCAGACCCCAAATAATGCTGGCCTCAGTTAAAAAACACTTGGGTGCAGCCCTGTCTTGGAATACCCAGGAAGATGAGCCTGTTCCTGACACCATGGCTGGGCTCTGCCTCCTGCCTTACGGGCTGTGCCTCAGAGCCAGCCTGGCTGCCATGACCAGGGCTCATGGGATGTCCCTGGGAAGGGTTGGCACCCTGGTGGCAGCCCTGCTTCATCTCACCAGGGCTTTGGAAATAGCATGTGGCAGCTTCTCCTTTGGGTAAGCAGTGCGAGTCATAAAGAAAACTTCTGAGTAACACTGTGACACCTTACAGATTCAGAGAAGAGACCCAGCTTTGCTTCCAGGTGAGGCTGCCAGAATGGAGAGGCCCAGACCAGGGTTCTCCAGCCTGGGAGGCCTTTTCCTTCTGTCTTCATGGCTAAGGCTCAGGTCTGAGAGTGTGGGTAATGTTGATTGGAGGAAAAGTTCTGCTAGGACCCTTCTCTTTTCTCAGAGTTGTGCTGCCAAATGACACAGCCTGTTGGATTCCAGTTTGTCCAACTGATACATCACCTCTCCTTTTTCTTGCCTTTCAGGTTATTTCCAGGATTTGTTGAACAAGTCAGAAAAGGCCCTTTATGATGCTTTTCCAAGCATGTACGGAGAACTGTACACTCAGAACGCGAAGGTCTTCAAGGACTTGTACAGCGAGCTGCGCCGCTACTACCGGAGCTCCAACATCAACTTGGAAGAGGCGCTCAATGAGTTCTGGACACGCCTGCTGGAGAGGCTCTTCAAGCTGCTGAATCCCCAGTACCACATCACAGACGAGTACCTGGACTGCATGGTGAAACACGCCGAGCAGCACAAACCCTTCGGGGAGGTGCCCAGGGACCTGAAGGTGAAGGTGACGCGAGCCTTCATCGCAGCGCGCTCCTACGCACAGGGCTTCCTCGTGGGCAGCGACGTGGTCAAAAAGGTGTCTCAGGTAAGCTGGGCTTCCCCCTTCTCCTCCATCCCCACGTTGGCAGGAACCAGTCAACTGCTGCTGTTGGGGAGGGGGGGGTTATTTCCCCTAATGTTTTTGTTGCAAAGCAAGCAGATGCTTTCCAGTTTTAGAAAATAAGCAAGAATTACCCATCAGTGGGAGGGAGCAGCAAACCTGGGCTTCTACAGTCACTGACAGCAGCACTGAGGCAGTGAGATGTAACTCACCACAAATCAGCTTTTGCCTCATTTTTACCTATGTAGCAGAGTGCCAAGGAGATGTCACTCAGCCAGGCTGTAAAGCCATTCTGTTGCTTGCCCAAATTCCTCACACTTCCCCGACGTGCCTCTAAATCACACTGCCGTGTTTTCCTCCTTGATGGAGATGTGCTGCAGGGTGTGCAGAGCTGGATTGCTGTGAGTGTGCTGGGAATACAGGCAGAGGGATGGGTTTCAGAGGTTGGTGGTGGAACTGCTCTGTGTTTATGTAGCCTGTCTATTTGTACAGCCTCTGTGTACAGAGAGGGGGAGTTTGTATAGTGCATTGGGATCTTCAGGGATGAAAGGTGCTATATAAATGTAAATTAATATGACTGAATCCAGGGTTCCAGAAGGAAGGAAATTGTCTGTATTCTTTACTGCAGAAGCAGCCTTTCAGAGCCAGAAGAATGTGATTGTCCTGAAACAAAATAGTCAGACTTTTCACACAGGTGGTGAGGAGCAAATCCGTAATAAAAAAGTGGCTTGCATACTGCACGTGGAGGTGGGAATTAGCAGGTGTGAGAATCAGGGCGTGATTAAACTGTGAATGTAAAAATCCAGAATCACAATTCATTTTCTCGGAAGGTAACGTGTGATGATGCGTAGCAGAGGACGGTACCACTTAATGCAGCAAATCCAGACTTTGATCTTGGGAGGAAACATTAATGTGGTAACAGTGACAAATGCTTTAATTTATCAATGTGGGACTATAAAACTGTTCAGCTACCAAAAAGCCTTTGTACATCTCATTAACATCACACTCTCCTGACACTTAAGACAGATAAAAGAGGAGAATGATGTAATTTCAGGGGGACAAAAGCAAAATGGTTTTCATAAATCCTCTGAATGGCAGAGATTTCCAGCGCAATGGGCGTGATCCTGCCTCTAGCTGAGATTGGTGGGTAGAAAAGGCTGGCTGGGCAACTGCAGGCATGGTATCAGCCAAAGGGAAGGGCCTGAGATACCAACATGCTGCATATTTTTCCCCCACCTTCATGTAAGCTTCTGACCCAGTGTTTTGATTCTGGTCCCCCCTTTCTGAATTTTTCTTCTCTTGGCCATCACTTATCAAACAGGATGTGGGGCACATGACAAGTGAGAGATGCCCTTTCCTTCAGGATGGAGGGTTTTCTAGGAGGGTCCTGACCATTCCTCTCTCACAGGAGCCCTCCCTGGCATTGCAGTTAACCCAGTGTGTTGCTGTTGCAGCACTGACTTCATGAACTGAGTCAGAAAACCTCAGCACAGCCTCCCACAGAGCCAGTTCTGTTATGAGGACCAAAACTGGGTCATTTCCCCTGTCTTCTTTACCCACTTTATTAGTTGTGGATTTACACTTGTGTCAAATGGTTGTGAAGTGCTGGACTCAACCCACAACTGGCACCTTGGTTCTAGTAATTTTTCATGTTGCTCTATACTTATGACACTAGAAGGAGAGAAACTGGGATTCAATTTTCCTGTTAGCTGGTAGCAGCAGTCTTTAAAACCAGCTCTTTGAACTGGAATTTCATACGGGGCACTGGTGAGTGTTTTGGTCAGGAAGTCTGAGAAAGCCTGTTGAAATGGACACTTCGAAATAAATTAGCCAGCTTTGGACTTCAGGAAAATATAGATTACTTTGGTTTTATTATTAGCAAATCCCAGAAAAACTAAAGATTTCTAATAAACCCGTCCTGGTTTCAGCTTCTTGGACACTTCCACTTCAGTGTATCCCGTGTATCCTTGTCCCCGTTTCAGGTGGTTGTGCAGAGACAGCATTAGTGGGCACTCTAGAGAAGGACAGGTGCTGTTCACCAGAGTTCCTGGCTGTCTTGAAGTGGGGGAGAGCCTCCCTGAGTGAGCAACAGATGTGGCTTTCATGAGATTTCTTTAATCCCTGCTGCCTCTCTGCTGTGCCCAAGGAGTGTTTCTTCCCCAACCTTCAGCTGCCCCGATCTCAGAGGAAGCCACAGTTTCAGGCAGCCCTTGTCCAGGGGCAGGTGGGGATAGGAGCAGGAGCCATGTGTGGGAGCAGTCCCTCTGTGTCCTGCTGGGCATAAATAGTTCGAGGGCAGACGGGGAGAAAATGGCAAAACCATTTTTCATTTTTACTGCCATCACAGCTTTCAAGGCAAAGTCACCCTGACAGACTGCAGGCTCTGACACTGAGTTCTAAAACTTCTGATGCCATGGTTGCTGCCACCAGCCTGGCCCGACACAGACAGGGATGGAAACGCTGCCATCTGGGCTGGGACATGAGGTGTGGTTGGTGTGTCTTTCTGGCAGGGCTGGGGATGGATGTGCAGGTTGGCACCCTGCCCTGGCACAGAGTGAGGAGTTATGATGGACCACGCCTGGGTGGGGGCTTTGGGGCTGTAGCTCTGTGTTTACATGCAGGTTCTGTGTTTCTGTGGCTGTGCTTTCAGCACAAATTGCAGGTTTTATTTAAGTTGCACAATGCCGGTGTGTTTTTCTTCACCCTCATGAAGTAGCAGCTACCAAAATGGCAGCAGTCACAAAATCCCTAGTGCAGGGCACTCAAAAGAAGGGGTTCCCCCAGGGGTGCCACCTCATGCTGTGTGCCAGAGTGAGAGAGAGCAAATATCCCAGCTCTGTTTTGGATCCTGTTCATTGGTTGTGAGATTGGCAGCTGCGCCAAACCAGCATTTGCTCCAGCTCTGAGCATTATGTGAACAGGAGAGGGCCTTGTGCTGGTGGAGTCACTGCCTGCCAGCTGCTGCCCAGAGACTGTCACTGCTGCCCCAGAGACCCTCACTGCTGCCCTGACACCCTAGCTGATGTGAGCAGTTGCTGTGCTCAGCAGCGAGAGCGAGGATGCGCTCCTGGGAAAGATGTGGTGGAGGTGAATGGGAGTACTGTAGGACTGGGGGGAGTGAAACTGAGACAGAAGAAATGGCAAGGGCCGAGAGGTAACCCTTTATAAACAAAAGCAGAGAACCCTGAGGGAGATGCAGCGTGATAAACAGCTGTGGCTGTAATCCTGGCAGGGTTCGTCACGAGCTGCTCACACTGTGATGCTGCTCAGGTCTCTCAGGTCAGTCCTGCTGCACAGAGCTCCATGGGGATGGGCCAGAGCTGGTCCTGTCTGCAGCAGGGCACCTGGGAAGGGCAGGGAGGCTGCACAGGTCTGTACTGCCTCCTGCACCCCAGTGCCATGGACAGCGAGGAGAGCTGCCCTGGGCATACCAAAGAGTGTCCAGAGTCCTCCCATTCCCCTTGGAGCCCTGGCAGCCTCTCACTGTCGGGCACAGCACAGAGAGCAAAGACGTAATGCTCCATTTCCAAAGGCAGGGAGCGGAAGTAATTTGAAATAGCTTTTACTCATCAGTCAGAAAATGAGTTATTATGACAATTTTTCCTTCACTGGGTCTTCCTTGGTTCTTGTTTCTAAATTTTAAGTTTCCCCAAGGTAGTAGAGATTGATGTGAAATAACACCATCAACGTAAGCAAAAAACACTTACTCAAGTAATCAATTTTAATAGTTGTTTGCATTTCCTTTTCTCAGAAGACATTCTTAAGGCTGATTCTCATTTGAGTTTGAAACAAAATATAATGATTTTCTTTATCAGCTTTTTCACTAAATCCTGTATTTCATTTTACCAATGAATGTTGAAGTCAGCTATCAGCACATTTTTATTTAAGCAATACTGTGTTTCACAATACACTTCAGCCTTATTTTTTGAACTTTTATGTTAGTATAAGGTACATGGCAGCTTTCCTATTTACCATATGAGTAATTTTTAAACACATGGTGGGTCAAGCTGCATTTGTCTGGGAACTGAATTCCAATTAAAAAGTCCTAAAAATAGAATTTTTAGAAATGTTTTTAATGGTTAAGTGAATGTGCTGAAGACATATGGAAAATAATGTTTGTCTAAACATGCTTTACATTTCCAGCAAGTCAATAACATAACAAAGACAGTATGGTCTTCATGTCCTTTAAGATTGCAGCCATTTTTCATACCCACTTTTTTCCATAGCTTGAAAGGACATACTTGACTTCTGTCTTTCAGCCTCCAGGTGCTTTTCTGGTGAAGTAGGCATAAAATTGTTCTTAATGAAATGAAGATACTATCTTTTCCCCACACTTAAAAAACCATTGTGCTAAAGAATCTCAAGAGCAGTGAACTCTGGTCCCATGTGCTTGGTGGCACATCTCCATCCTTTCAGTAGCTGATCTTTCTTGAGAGCATCAGCAGCAAGTACATAACCATAAATAACATGTTATTTCATTTAAAGGATTTCACTACTGTGATAGTATTAAGCATTTATCTAAATTGGCCTCCTCTTGATCCTGAAAAGACAGTGTTAGTAAATAGATGTTATGAGAGTGTTGTTCCATGCAGTGTCGAATGGCAATACCCACATTTATTATATCCCCATATTTATTTCCTTGTCACTGGATGTTATCCCACCTCTGGCTTTGGAGCTGTGCAGTTTTTGCATGGCAGAGATGTGTGGGTTTGTGTCCTGCAGAGTTTCCATGTGACAGCAGGAAAGCAGCAGGTCCCAGAGGTGCTGGTGTCACCAGCAGGGGTGGAGGTGGGAGGGTGCAGGGATGCAGCTCCCCACAGCCAGGCAATCCTGAAACAATTCTCTTGTTTTTCCTTTCTGTCATTGCAAACCACTGATGAGGCTTTCCGAAAAATGAACTGGTCAGTGCCTGTGCTGGAGGTTTGTGGTGCTGCAGACAGCAGCAATTCACAGGGTGCAAAATGCCACCAGGATTTTTTTCAGGATTGGCTGAACTCAGGAGGAGGGCAAGGAGGACTGAAGGCCTGGGGTGGGAACCCTGCAGACAGCCCTTCCTGTGAACTCCATCTGGGGCTCCAGGCTGAAATAAGCTCTTGCCCTTCAGGGACTGGTCCTTCAGCAGCTCCTGTGCTGGCTGCCTTTTGCCCCTGTAGCCTGTGGCACAGCTGCTGAGACCTGCCCATGACTGAGTGACGAAGGGGACTGGGAGCTGCCCTTCCTTCCCAAGGGAAGTATCACCTCTGCTGAAGTGCTTCATGTTTTCTTGCCCAGCTGTCCCTGGCAGTTTGTATGTGGGATTGCATGGCTGAAAACATTTTAGATCTAAGTTCTGGTCAGCCCAATTCCCCCTGCAAACCCAGGAGCCTAATATCCCTTTCCCTGAGCTGGCTGTGCCCCCTAGGTCATCACCCTGCTATCAGCTGCCTTCTTGCTTTAAACACCTTGGTAACGCAGCCCCTGCAGCCCCCCCCCACACCACTGCTCCTTTCCAGCACTGCTGCATGTAAAACTGCGGAGGGAATTTTGCAATAACGTTGGAATTTGTGTGGATAGATTCAAGTCAAGCTGGATGAGAAGCATGTGGTTTTGAACACATCCTTGTGTATTTCACATATTACTTTCCAGTATTTCTATCCCTTATTATGTTTCAATCACAACCCTTCAGGGATAAAAACCCATAGGTGTTCTGAATAGAATAGAAATAATGCAGTCAAGGAGATATTTGTCTCCCATATTTACCTGGTGGTTAAAAGTCAATTGAATCTAGTTTTCAAAGGATTGAAAATTGTACCAGCTGGAAATACCTGTGTTAAATGAACAGAGGAGGGAATGTGTGGAATAGGCAGGTGTTAGCTTGCAGTATTTTCCTCTGGAGGGAGAGGACATGACAGCAGTCTGTCTATCTGCATGTATCTCTCTCATTTTAATGTCTGAAGGCAGTGAGGTACCAGACAGGAATCCAAATCCTCCCAATTAACTGTGGGTGCTGCCTCTGGAGCCATCATCACTGCCCTCTCAAAGTGCCCTCACCACTGGCTGGAGGGAGACAGGGACAATGCTGCTCCCTGTTTCGCTGCCCCAGTTTGCCTGGATTACCCCAGCCGCCTTTTTTTTTTTTTTTTTCCTGAGTCTGCAGAATGGCCATTTGGCTGCTGGGCTGGCAGGGCTGGACCCAGGCAGTCTGTCTGGCCTCAGGCCTAACAGCAGCTCTGGTGTGCTGGAGCATGAAGGGCACAGATTTGGCATCAGCCTCCATCCTCCATGGCCTTCCCGCAGTGCAGCGCTGAACACAGTAGGGTGAAGGCAGGAGGGTTTCTGAGCTGTGCTGGGGTTGTGTCCTATGCCTGTGTCCTGCATCTGTGTCCTGTGTCTGTGTCCTCCCTGTGCCACCAGAGCTCAGCACAGCCACCCCCAGCACACTGCACCTGCACCCCCCCTCACCTCTGATCCCTGACAGGTTTGGGAAGGTGCATGATGGATCTTGAGTGATGGGCTTGGCAAGGCTTAAAACTCACCGTGCTCCAAGGACTCGTGGCTGTGCATTTATGGAAGGAAGATGCAAAATAATGACTGAAGTGATTATACAATTCATTAGACTTTGAAAGAATCATATTTCTGTCAGCCCTGCAGCTGTTTCTTTTAGAGTTTCACTCTGAAAAATTGGAAAACTTGGTTCATTTAACACACGTCAAGGTGTTAATTACATCAGGGCTGGCATAAACATGCACAAGGCAGCTGCTGACCATGGGGTGGAGGGAGCAGGGTGTGCTCCCCGCACCAGCCGAGGGCTGGGCGCACCTGCAGCTCCCACTCCTGTCACTGGAGAAACTGAGCACTTACTGCCCAGTGCATGGAGCAGCCATAGCCCTGATTTCCAGTTGCACACGTGGAGGTGCAAAGAACATCACAGCTCTTTTGGGTTTTGATCATAATATTCGAGGGACTCTCCCTAGGGACTGTAAAAGTGAAATGTTTCCCTGGCCACATTGAAGATAGCCCTGATCACAGAGCTGGCCAGCTCCCCTGTGAAACACAAACCTGTCCTCTGAGTGCTGATTGGTTCCAAAAGAGAGCAAGGCTGGCTTTCCAAGCCCATTCCTGGGCTGTTGGGCATCCCATGGGAAGCTCAGGAGCACTCCTCACCGCTGGCCCGGCAGGATCCACTCCTCTGCTTGACCTGCTTTTGTAGCTGCTGTTCTTCTCTCTGACAACTTTGTCCCAGCTGTGCAATTCCAACCGAGGGATTTGGGGTAATTGGAGTGGCTTTGAATACCTGCCTGCATTTCCCAGCACACATGACCTGATCTATGGCTTGAAGAGCTGACCTGCTTTCCCTTAGACACTGCCCCAGAAAGGGATTTTCACAGCTGGCAGAACTTCTCTCACCTGACTTTGAAATTCACGTGAGAAGGTAAGAGAAGGTGCCACGAATGGCTCAGCGGCAGCTGCCTGTGAGGCTGGTTCAGCCTCAGCCCTGGGGAGGTCCCAGCTGTAGGTGCTTCTGCCTCCAGCTGCCCAGCACCCATGCCTGTCCCTGAGACCTGCCTGCTATCTGCTGGCTCCAAAGCATCCCTTGGTTTGGAAACCTAAATTGCTTGATGTCACTGGGTTTAACTGGTGCTTCTGGAGCTTAGAATGGCCATTCAGACAGCAAGGCCTTCTGCCTGGGGAAATACACCTGAGAGTCAGTGCAGGCACATTTTGACAGATACATGACTCATCTGGAGGTATGGCGTTTCACCCCAACCAACCCCACATCAGACCAAAACCACAGGTGCCAGTGCCCACCTTGGGTCTGCACTGCTCCCCAGAGATGGGAGCCAGGAGGGGGATGGGAGAGCAGCAACAGGGCAGGGACGTGGTCGATGTGGGAAACACCAACACCATGGCACAGAGAGCTCCCTGCAGGCCACCCCCTTACTCTCCTGGGCAAGATTTTAGAGGGCATAGAGCCCACAGAACAACACTTCCATCAGCAGTGTTAAGGACCAGCTCAACCTTGTCCCTCCATCAGCTGACCTGCCCCTGTCCCCCTGCCAATCCAGGGGGCGTGTTGGGTGTGACAGCACTTCCAGCAGCCTGTAGTTTTCACCCAGGCCTCTCTCTCCACCCCTAATCTCTCCACTCTACCTAACCCTGCTTCCCCTGGGAAGCAAGGCACAGATGGCTCACAGCAGCCTAGGGGGAATGTGCAGGGGGAGAAGGGGGGTAGGAGAAATACCAGCAAGAGCTCAACTTATTTTATTGGTGTTAAATGCCTTTCAGATGTACTTAAAGGCCCCTGAAGGCCAAGGAGTCCTGTCACATTGCAGCTAGGCTGCAGGTTCTCATTTGCTTTTAAGCCAGGCTTCAAAAGGAGAAAGGATTTGGGGTTGGATGATTCTTCTTTTTTTTTTTTTTCCTTTCTTTTGTTTGAAGCCAGCACTTCACAAATAGCATCTGCAGCTTGGCTGCAGGTTCTGGGTGCCAGAGGAGCTGGCCATCTCCTAATGGGCACAGAGGAGCCCTGCCACCAGCCATGGGGTCAGGCTCATGCCCAGAAGGCATCTGGAGCCAGGCTCTGTGCCCGAGAGCAGCTGCACAGCCCAAACTCACTGTGCTGCTCCACTGGGAGCTTGGTGCTGCCACTGTTGGAAGGATTGTCCAGATACCTATGGCTTCATAAGGCTGAGCTTTTCTCCAAGGCTCAGGAAGCTGGGGTGGGGAGGAAGGGTTGTTGTTTGATCAAAGGCTGTGACTCCTGGATGTGACATACAGAGCTGGTCCCAGCACTGGTGCCTATTCAGCTGCAGTTCCCTGAGGCCTTCCTCTCTGCATCCCACACTTTGGTCCTTCAGACACCTTCTCAAGAAATAATCAACTTGGATAAAGAAATGTTTTTTTGGAGAGAGGAGGATATAGCAGCATTCAGCTATGTGTGAGTCAGATCATCACTTCCATGGTCCTTTCGTGCCCCGATATTGCTCAGGGCTTTGGAGGCTTTGAGTATTTTCCAAGCACTAGGCATTAGGGTAATGACAGAAAATGCCTCTCCTCTTTGCCTCTCTCTGTCCTTCTGTGAGACCTGTCAAATGAAGTCCTAGCTCAGAAGAGTAAAAACCCTCTCACTGCTGCAGATTCAGCAAGGTCTGAGGCCAGGAGGAATTGCACCCTTCTTTTGCACCAAATCTTACACTGTAAAAAGAGGTCTACAAATCAGTGAGTGCTGTTTGGAAAATCAGCATCTAACCTGGGAAGGAGCTTTAGTGGGGAGAAAACACAGACCTTGGTGGGGCTGAGGGAGAGGTGTTCCATGGCTCTAGAAGACATGCTCTTGTTACCTCTGAGCATGTGGAAATGTGCAAAGATGGATAACGTGGATTGAACACACAAATCACAAGTTCGATTTCTGGTTCATAGGCACTGAGGAAGGATAAGAAGGTTTTTCCTCCATTCTGGAGAAATCAGCCCATTTTGAGCAGAGTGCTGCTCTGTGTCCTACAGGCACTAAAGCCCTGGGCACCCCCAGAGCTGTCAGCAGTCAGGTGTCTCTGGGCCCTCGAGTGTCTGTGCAGGGATGTCTCATGCATTAGAGCTGAATGCTTTCCCCATCTGCAGGTAGTTTCTCCTTGCTATGTTTGTGCTTCAGAAAGTTTATAAGTGTTCTAAAGTTATGTTTAGGTACAATGAATGGTAACTTCGCTCTCCTGAGGTGCCAAGGAAGAAAGTTGGTGACTTCTTGTTATCCTCAAGCCTCCTGTGTTTCTGCGATTCTCTGCTTGGAAAGCATATTAATAAAGTACATGGCAGGAGATTTTTTTTTTGTTAGAAGCCTTTCACACTGAGTGTTTTCTAAATTGGCTGGGGGTGCCAAGGAACCCAGTTAGTGACTAATCCCCCAGCCCATCCTCTCAGCAAATGGCTTGTGAGAGTCATTAATTTTACTGTAATTGATTTAAACGTTGCTCAGGAGGAGGAAAAATTAAGGAAACCAATGCCACTCTGAATAGAGAATTATGTGTTCTCAATTTTCTGTCAAATTATCTCCACACGTGCCCGTTCTGCGCTGGTTGCTGAGCAAACGCCATGCCCAGGAGTCCCACGGCAAATCCCAGCTCAAAGAACTTGTGATGAGCTCCAGCGCCAGGGCAGGAGGCAGGAGAGGCTGCAAAGGGCTTTGGCTCCAGCAAAGCAGTTGCCTCCAGCAATTCACATCTGGTTGGGTGGCTCCACCAACAAAGCAGGGACACAGGAGGCTTTGGAGAGCCGCCATGGAAAAGCACAGAGCTGGGCTCTTGCTACGAGCACAGTCACAGGATAATACCTGCTGGTGGCCTCCTTGAAATGTCAGTGCTTGTGGTGGAATGGGGCTTTTTATGAGGCAGCCACCTGTTCCCCTTGCATTACCTCATTGCTGCTACTGTATCCCCAGCTGTAAAGTAGTTCTAATTAAAATTATTTATTGCTCAATAAGATTTTTCTTCTATTTTGGGTGTATCCTAGAAGATAACATTTTTTCCTTATCACTTCATCACTGGGTTTACACTTCAAAGGACTGTACCCGTGGATGTCACTGTGATCAGAATAGAGTATGTGGATTTTAGCTGAGCAGTGACGTACAATCAATGTATTTTTAAGCTGAGCTTAGCTTTATTTTGCATTTTTATTTATACCTCTGACAACTGAATGAGTGCCCTGGCTCCAAGCCATATCTCTCAATAATAATAATAATCTTTTTTTTCAGATTCTTGGGAAGTGGCTTCTGCACTGTATTGTGCATGTTCTCTTGACATCTTAATGCAGTTTCTAGGTCACAGAGCTAAGAAAAGACTATAGGTGCCCCTAAAGTCTCCTTAAAGGAGAACCAGCCATGGGCTGGGCCCAGTTGCTGGTACTTAGAGAAACCTGATATTGTTGTGTACCGTCTTCATGCTGTGCCAGATCAGTTAAAGATGAAACAGTTTTGTCAGGTTTCACTCCATCTGCAGGAGTTTGCATGCTCCTGCCCTCAGGCCACCTGTGGTGAATGTTGCTCATGGATCCATCAGTTGTTGCAGTCTGTGCTGGGCTCAGAGACTCTCCAGCAGGTCTTAGCTGGCACCCACTGGCTGTTGGGCAGGGGGTAACTCAGTGTTTTGGGTTCTTGTGAAGGCTGAGGGGTGAAAGCAGAAGTACTAGGAGGTGAAGATGTCTCAGTGTGCAGGTGGAGGTCAGTCTTGCCTTTGCCAGCCTGGAGAAACTGCCTTGCTCCCACTGCGGGGGCGTTTATCTGGAAGGAGCTGCCAGGGACAGAGGGTGCATGATGTCCCCACAGCTCCAACCAGGGGAGCTCCTCTCCCAGTGCCACTGTTGGAGCTGGCTGTGCCCGAGAGGTCAGCAGGCAGGACAGCTGCAGCGCACCCCTCCTTGTGTTGCTGGATCCAGTTCATCTCTGCAGCCTGCCTGTGCCAAAGGACTGCTGCTGCCAACAGGAGAGGTTGGAGTCATTCTCTGGGGAAAGGGAGTGGAGCCTGGTGTCATGCACCTGCAAAAATTAATATTTATCCTTTCTGCCAAGAGATTAGATTGAACACTTGGCACCTGCCAGACTCAACAGAGCAATGGCTGGTGATGGATGGTCACCTGCTTGTCTTCAGAGGAGAGGCTTTGGGGCAGGGAGCAGGGGCCAGGCTTCCCCACTCCTGGGGCAGTGGGACACTCCACTGTCCTCCAGGAGACCAAGCCACTTCACAAGAGTGACAGGCTGCCAGTGTACGCACAGTTCCCTCTGGCATCCAGAAATGTTCCCTACTGAGGTGTGGAAGTAGCTTTTCTTTCCCCAGACCCTCAGGAGTCGAAACTGAGCCTCAGGCACCACTGCTGCCTCACCCACTGCCCCAAGGCAGGTGGCAGCAGCCCACAGGAGCTGCACGAGCATGGACACAGGCGGTGTGGCTGGTGCCAGTGGCATGGGGAGGTGGTAGGGAGGTGGGACAGGAGGCAGCCCTGCAGCACAGGGCCCATGGCAGCTGCCCACACTCGCCAGTTGTGCTGGAGGGCACATGGAGCAGGTGGACACTAAGGAGCAGGCACTGCCCTTCCCCAGCTTTGTGTGGTGATCAGGCATGGGTGGCCCTGCACAGTCACTCTCCTTGGGTGAGGGAGTGCTGAGCTCAGGGTGTGAGGATCCTTTCTGGCACACACAAAGTAAATACTGAGGCCAGAATGGGTTCTGCAAGCAGCAGTACTTGTGAATGCCCTGCCACAAGCTTCACTGAAGTACAGGATTGCTGTGGTCACCTGCATAGCTCCAGTGCAGGGCTGGGTTTACACCATACTTCAAGCATCTTGGAGATGTTTTTCTGAGCCAAAATCTGTCTCTTGCCTCTTTCAGTGACCCCACATGCTCTGGCAGGGTATCAGTAGCTTTGCGTCCTTGCTTCTTGTGGCTGTCCTCTGCCTGGGGGGACTTGCTCACACCATCTCAGGGGTGCTTCCTGCAGGCAATGCTGTGTTCCTGTTTTCCAGAGCACTTCAGCTCCCGCCGCCCCAGAAGTCTGTGTGGTGCCACCAGGGATGTGTGTGGGCAAAGGCAAATGATCTGCCTGCTCCCTGGCTCCCATCAGTGCTATGGAAAATCCCACGTTTCAGGACTCACCTGTGCCACAGGTCTCAGTTTGTGCAGTGGGAGGTGACAGTGCATCATGGTCAAAACGGGATGAGCAGTGACAGGCTGTGCCAGTAAAGCACAGGGACAAAGTTGTGTTCAGGAGCTGGTGGCCTGTGCAGGCCACAGGATTGGGTTGAGAGTGTCACCATGTAATCCATGCTCATGATTGCTCTGCCTGGTGAAGGGGAGGTCACAGCTCCTTTCCCATCTGCATCCCTGCTTTTTGTGTGAGTGCTCTGGTTTTGGAAGGACTGGAGCTACAGCCTGTGTTAGCATGCATCATGCTCTTACCTGGTGTCTTTTCAGTCACTATTCAGCCATGGTTATTTAAACCCTCAGATGAAAAATAAACTATTCTTTTGTTTACCTGTCCCTCTGCTTTGTTGCATTGCTGAGGCAGGAGACAGTGCTGGCCTCTCCGTGTCTCCTGTGACAAAGCATGTAGCATCTGTGCAGTGCAGCAGGATGGAGCCTCCATCTCCTGGCGGCACAGCCACATGGCAGCCAGCACTGGGCTCTGCCTGCAGGAGTTGTCCCAGGACAGGGACCAAAAGCTGGCCCAGGAAGTCGAGGGAAGCCTTGGTGTGTGTGGGGCTCCTGCCAGGCTCAGCTCCTCTGGCTGCCGTGGGACACTAGGTTTATCCACAGTCATCTTCAGGGCTTCTTTGGGCTGCCAGGTCAGGGAAGCAGGGTCTGTTTGGGTTCTCTCTCTGAGACTTACAAATTTTTGTCCTCATCCTGAAGGTTCTCACAAGGTTATTTTAGTGCATTCCTACCCAGTGAAGCCTCAGCACCATCCAGCATCTGTATTCCAAGGTTTATTGGAAGTAGGATGCTACCACACAGGCAGTTTCAGGAAGGGGGAAGCTTAGAGATTTTCTCTCACAACCTCTGATACTGGGCTCAGCATGTTCACACTCTCCCAAGGGTACCTCAGAACTGAATCTTTCTGGAGTCCCCCAGAAGGCCATGTTCACAGTATTTTTCACAAGTAGTAAAGAGATCGTGGCAGTTCTCAGCACTGCAGCTGCAACTGGAGGCCCAGGGATTTTTCCTTTCAAGATTTGCCCCTTCCATCATTTTACTCCCCGTTGGGCTCCTTGTGAGTGTCAAGTACGTGGAACCAAGGGAGACTTCATCCAGATATTCATTTTTTTCTTTTGTAAATTGTTTTAAAAGATATACAAGGGAATTGCAAATGGATCTGAGCAAAGATGGAAAAAGACCACAAAAGAGAAAACACTTTAGCAGCAAGACAGGGGAACAGGAAGCTATGCCAGCATCCCTGCAGGGTCTGCCAGGCTGTTATTCACCCCTCAGTGCACTGTCAGCCCTTGCCCATGGCAGCTGGGGGACACTGGTCCATGGCTGATGGGCTGGGGGGACACAGACATGGTGCTGAGGCTGTGGCCCTGCTCTCTGGGCTCTGCATCTGTGCTGGCTCTGTGCTTACAGGACCAGGGTGGTTTAATTAAAGGTGGCAAAGCCACCTCCAGAGTCAGCTCTGCAAAGCACTGGCTGCATGTGCAGGGCATATGAGCTGCTGGCACAGCATGGCTTGGCCCAGGTCGCCAGCTTCCTGCAGCTCCTGAAGTGCTCACAGAGAGCAATCACTTCCCAGTGTCAAGTGCTCTCAATTGCCCATAATTTTGGAATTGTGCAAGTCTTCTCTCAAGACTATCCTCCTTTCCAAAGATGCCAGCTGGGAACATCCTGTGTCCAGGGTCTGACTGTGCATCCCCCCAGGAAGCTGGAGATGCAGTTTGTGTTAGACACCTGTGTTTGTAGGACAGTGGCAGCAGACCCTTGCAGAAGGGGCACGGTGGTGGCACTTGATGGCAGAGGCTGCAGGGGCGCACATACACCCTGTTGGGGTCAAGATTACAGCTGGACAGCCCGAGCTGTCCTTGGGTTCACCACACCTGGCTGGAAGGGGGATGGAACTCACATACAGGTTTTTCACAGAAGCCTGGGTTCAAACACAGCCTGAGGAACTGGCAGCTGCCCCAGAGGTCCTGTCCCTCCAACAACCTGAGCGAGATTGTGGGGAAGGAGGGGCAGTGAGAGGGGAAGTAGCTTTTCCTGATCCCTGTACCCAGGGGGCTGTGCTGCCTCTCAGATCACAGCAAGCTCCTTCACCCCAAGGAATGGGGAATTCACCCACATGTCCCCCTGAGCAGTCTGTGTGCCTGACTCTGGCCTGTCTCCGCAGGTGTCCCTCAGCCACGAGTGCACTCGTGCCATCATGAAGCTGATGTACTGCCCACACTGCCGGGGCATGTCCAGCGTGAAGCCATGCAACAACTACTGCCTGAACGTCGTGAAGGGCTGCCTGGCCAACCAGGCAGACCTCAACACCGAGTGGAAGTACCTGATGGGTAAGATGGCCTTTCTCTGCTGCAGCACAGCTGCCTCTCCCCTTTGAACCCTCTGAGGCTGTTTTTGGCGAGTAAAGAGGGTGGTGGGAGGCTCAGGGGAGGTTGTTTGCAATGGTAAAGCTCTCAGTCATCCTTGTGCTCTCACAGCATCACTCAGCAAGTTCCTCTTTCTCTCTCACACAGTGATCTGACACTTGAGGGAGCCTTAGTGTTTGTCTGGGCTCAGGGAATGCAGGCACCAGAGGAGATGAGCTTGGGCTTGGCCTTTTCCCTTGCCTTGGCACTCACTGCCTGGCCAGCAAAGCTGCCAGCTCACCTCCCAGCTGCAGCCCGTCAGGCTGGCTCAGGGTTGGCATGTGCTGGTGTTAGCAACAAAAACCCCACTGAAGTTCAAGGAGTGTCATCTGCCTCTCGAGGGACACTGCAGAATGAATACAGAAGCACAGCGAGACCAGGGAGCTGCCTGGAGAGGTGCCCAGGCCAGCTGTACCACAGCTAACTGGAAATGCTCCCTGTGGGAGCAACTGGGAGGCTGCTGCAAAGGAGGGAGAGGAGTTGTCCCTTCCCCAAGGGTTCAATGGCCCTTTTGCCTTTCTGACCAGAGCCAGCCAACTGTTCCTGTCACTCTCTCCTGGCAGGATGACGGCCTGTCTCCTGAAACATCACTGTACAGCTTTTCTTGATTGACAGGGAGGCAATTCCATGTCCATTTTGCACTTACTCTGGCTTCCTCTTCCCAGGAGACACTGTCAGGGGGTGACAGCTAGGAGGAAATTGGAGCTTCTTTCAAATTGCAGTTGTACATTTCAGTGTCAGAGGTTACAAATTGATCAAGGACAGGAGTGAAGCATGGAGTCAAAGGCAGCAGTTCACTGGTGTTGTCCATCCTTCACCCTTCTCCTGGCCCTTCTGTGTAGCCGGAGATGTTTTTGTTACACTAAATACAGAGTTACTCTTTCAGTTTGACAAATTAGGGCAGGTTGAATTAAGGGAGATTTTTATAGTAAGTGGTTCAAATATAATTTTTCACTATTTGGGGTGCAGCCTTTTGATTTAAATGTCTGTATCTCAAGATTAGTGCCTCTGCAAGGCACTATTTGCGTGAAGTACACAGTCTCAAAGCTGACATCACAACCCCTGAGTGGCAGCAAAGTTAAACTGCAAGCTCTTCAGTGTTGCAGGAGATTGTATTTCTCAGAATACAAAAAAAGTTACCAAAGTTTACCCCTAATATTAAGAGCATATTCCCTCAGACCCAACTGAAATGTTGAGAATTGTCTCTGGAGGTAGGCAGAGATTCGTAATTCTTTGTAAGCCAAGCACAGTCCCAAAGCAGCCATCCAGGTGGGAACTTCAGGCCAGGCAGGAGTGCTTGGACATCAGAGCTTTCCAAGAGGAGCTGAGAGCGAGAGGCAGCCCTCAGTTGCTCCCTGTCCTGTTTACCAGTTAGTTGTGGGGCATACTGCTCTGCTTCTGTACCTGTACAACCTGATCCTTCCCTGGCTGTTGTCCTTCCAGAGGTGAAGGTGAGAAGAATTACTCCTTTTCTCACTCCTTCACTGCCACAGAAGCTATTTCCCACATCCACTAACTACCTCTGGCACCTTACTGACCCCAGTTTCCCACGTTCTGCTGGCTGCAGTGCTTTGCTGAAGACATGCACTGAGTTATGAGGGTGATGCCTAAGTATTGCTGTGTGTTTCTTAATAATTCTGCACCAGTTTTCTGGTTTTCCCTTCTGTATCACCCAGGGAAATGCTCATTACTTTGAGTGAACACTCTACCCAAAGTGCATTTACCATTTGCAGGAGGTTCCTCTGCCACAGAGAGTGGCTTTACTTACCTAAGGGAAAACAGGCATGCAGCTGGGCAGCAGTGAAAATGGAGAGGTGTCTCCCAACAAGGAAACCTGCCAAGGGCCCAGCAGCTTCTCCCACCCAGCATGAGCATGATCTTTTCCTTGGCTTGCCCAGAGTCTGGTGATGAGAGCTGTCCCTGCCTTGTTTCACCAGATTCCCTGATCGGGGTGGCTGATCGGATCGATGGACCTTACAACGTGGACACTGTGATAGGAACCATTCACATGAGGATTGCTGAAGCCATTTCCAACTTGCAAGAAAACAAAGATTCGATCACAAGCAAGGTAGGAGCCTCTGCCTGGGCCTGGCTGAGGACACATCATGTGCAACTGCCAGGACCAAATGGTCTTCCGTGCTCACTATTTAGCTGAACTGGAGGAGATGAAGAGTGAAAGAGAGCAAATGCCCACTCTTGTAGTGATAAATTACCTTGGTTTCCCACCACCCGTCTGACACAGGCAAAAACCTTTGCAGGTTTTTCCAAATACCGCTCCCTGCCACATCCAGCCAGCCTCCTTTGTGTACAGGAACAGGAGGTGGGACTGCATGCGCAGGGATGAGGGGAGGCCATGTGCCATTTGCTGTCAGGGGCCTCTGTGCTGAAGAGTTTTGAGATGTTTTGGCTGAGCTGAGGCATTTACAGAAAGTGCACAGTCCCCAGTGACAGGAGGCAGCTGCTTTAACCTGCCTCAGGGGGATGTTCTGCAGAGGAAACACTGGGCTATCAGGTTGTATTGTGGGACACAGTTGCAATCTGGCAGTCCATCTGGAGAGTACAAACCAGTCTCTCCTGAGGCTCACCTGTCTTCCTAGAAGTATCATGAAGGTCTCCTCTATTGATCTTCTATTTTTAGTATATTTATCCACTTAACCACAATCACCTCTGTAGCTGCAGATAAGAGAAGCTTTGGGAACAAAAGCAGCCCTCCAGGTCTCCTGCCTTTTGCCAGACACTCCCCAGGTCCTGCAGCTATCCCACAGTCAGGGCAGAGATGCAGATGAAAGAAGCGGGACAGGTCCTAACTGGGTTTTGGATAAGTGAAGGGCCAGAAGTATTGCTTGGCAAACAGGAATTCACTGGCACACATCAAAGCACTACCAGCAACATGCATCCAAGTACTGGATTAGGTTTCTTTTCTGACATGAAAGGCCATGTTCTTTCTTCCCTTGTTAGATGAGACTGAGGCTTTCCACATAAAACCAAATGCATGGTGTGGGAAAACATAGCATCATCTGCAAAGAAAGGTGTTTTCAAGGGGAATACAGTAAATCTGGTGAAACGAAAAGGGCTAAATAATCTAACTGGTGTTCAACTGGAGCAATGAAACATGTTTGATGAGCTCCTCAGGATGACTAGTGATCAGGTGAATGGAGCAGACTTTGCTGGTGGCACAGATAACAGAGGGCAGGAGCTGCAAAAGCTCTGAACTCTGTTTTTGACCATGGCAAACCCATCAGACGAAGGATGTTGTTGTCAGCTGAGTTCAGGACTGTCCCAGGCCAGTCCTGACTGTCTTCACTCGCAGAGCCAAGGACAGCAGGTTGGGCTGCAGCAAAAGGCTTCAAACATGACCCAGGCCAAGGGCACTGTTGCTAAGGTAACCTCCCAGTCTGACCAGTCAGAGGCACTCCGGCAGTCCCACTCCCACCACCAGAGACTGTCACTGCTGGGACCGCAGCCCCTAAGAGAGGCAGGTCACAACCCGAGGGGTCCCTGCTTGACTCCTGCACACCCCACTCACACAACCACACCAGGTCTCCTGGCTGCTTCCATCCCAGCTTTCCCATGGCAGAGTCTCAGATCTCTCATTCCATAAAGCAGTTTATCCACAGCGCAGTAACACATAAGAAGCTTGAGTTGGTGTCTCTGAGGACAACAAAGGAACCCCTGGGTTTTTATCCTCTCACAGTCCATGCATGCAAGGGTCTCTCATTGTCTGGTCACCTGGCAAGTGTCACAGGCCCCGTGCCCTTCGTTATGCAAAGGGTGGGCAGTTCACAGCCTCTGGCTCAGCCACCCAGGGCTGAATCTGCAGCTCTCACTGCAGCTGCACCTGAGCCACCTGTACAGAATGTATTCCTCAACACTGAATGCCTTCTGTGAGAGGAGCTGAGAGTGGCCCTTGGCCCCATGCCACCCTCAGTTATGGGTTGTCCTGGGATATGGAGTAAAACTGGAAAGAAGCACTTGTGGTACTGAGCCTTGTGTTCAGGGCAGCACAGAGCACTCTCCCTGTGGCTCTCATGGATTTCAGGCAGCAGGAGCTATGAGAGGCTGCAAATGCCTATTTGCTCTCATTATTCAGGAGACTATTGACCCCCTCAGTCTGCAGGAGATGAGTTTTCTCCAGCAGTAATTTGCATTTCTCACCTGAAGCATTCAGGCTGGCAAGAGGTTTGCCTTGGTAGCACTGTGTGCTGGAGCTGCTATGGGAGACACTGTCCTGGAGCAGCAATAGGCCAGTAAGATACAGCACTGAAACAAAAGTTTTGTTCTGGTAGAACCAAGTTGAAAATGCTCTACATGCAGTTTTCAACATGGATTTTTTGCACAGAGCAAACGAGACTGATGAACAAATTGCCTTGGTGCTGAACTGCCAGAGTCACTGGATCCATCTGCTCAGCAGGACAAGGCACCCCAGGAGGGGCCTTTGGAGGCTGAATGTCCCTCAGACACACTGGGACTCTTGGCTGGGTTAGGACCTTGCTGTCAGAACCCACAGGCCAGCGCATTCAGCGGGTGGCACGAGCTGAGTCAGCAGAGCTCCTGTCTGCAGCCCTGACTCCTCTGCTTTAAGGGGACACCAGACAAAGTCATGTTTATCAATAGATTTTGACGGAACTCTGGCAACCACAACAAGCTTGGAGTCCTCTTTTCAAATCAGATGGCTTCCTTTGTAAAAGCTGGCATTTTCTGACTCAAACTGATGGTGCAAAGTCCCTCCTGTCCCCTGATGCTTTGTCCAGCCTGGCCCTCTGAGCACTCCTGTCACCAGTGAGGCTCAGCTGCCCAGCCCTGGTGATCTACAGCAGAGGTGTCACTGCCTGGACTGACGATGAAGAGATGGGGAGAAGCAGGTGTTTCCAGGACACCTTTCATCTCATCCTAGAGACCAGGTCTGAGCATTTGTACCTTCCAAGTGCTTTTGCTGCTCTCTGGCTACAAATCCCACCTGGGCAGGTAGTTAGGATGATAGGAGGTACCTGAAGATAAAAGATAAATCAATTTTTCTGCCTCATGTGCCTCAGATTGGAAACATCCAACCTGACAGACTGTGGCACATCCGCTGTCCTTGCACTGCTCTGGTTGGAGGGCCATGGATTTCCCAAGTGTGGGTGCTGATTGCAGGAGTCATGGGGATAGTCCCCCCTTGGTCTGTTGTCCATCAGTGAAGCTCCCATGCTCTGTAGTCTTGCAGCACAGACCACCGATGCAGTGAGTGTGAGCAATTCCCATTTTGTTCTTCCCAGGATCTTATTTTCCAATCATAAGAAGAACAGATAAAATTGCCATAAATAATTTAGTATCAATATTGGTGACTCATCCAAAAACATGTGTTAGTGCTGAATATTTTGCTTGATAGTGCTAACCAAAACCAGTTACAAAACAAAAACACATCTGGCACCAGAAACTAAGCCAGAATCTCTGAGATCTTGGCAATAGGAAGGATAAATATACTTAAGAAGGAAAAAACCCCATAACTGTGGAGTGTTAAATAGTTAAAGTAATAGCATCAAAGCATGGGATAGAGAATTTGGTTGGTTTTTCAGGTATTCCAAGGCTGTGGAAATCCCAAAATCAGCACAAAAGGCTCAAGTAGTGAGGACAAGAGGAGACGGGGGAAGGTGACATTGGAAGCCAAATCCTCTGCACAAGCACTGGAGATGCTGGTGAGTTTCTCTCTGGAGCTGATCTCCAGGGCAGGTGTGCCCTGGGAGCCCAGCCAGCACAGCCCTGGGGGCTGCTGAGCTGCACGTCTAAAGAAGAGCAGATCATGAAGTGCTGGTGTGACCCAATCAGACCTGGTCTTCTTGCCTCTGCACAGAGTTGGGTCTGTGTTGCTGATAACCAATTTCCCAGGGATTTGGTGCCAAACTTTTCTGAAGAGGCTCCTAGTCTGATGGGCTTCTCCTGGTTGATCTTGTGGTACTGGAACAGTCCTTGGCATGTAACCTTTAGTCTTGGGTGCTGGGGGTTGATGGTTGGTGTTTAGGGGAAGATTGATGACACATCCTTGTTTGCATCCTTGTTTTGTGATTTCTGCCTAAAAACAGGCAGAATCTTTGTACTTTCCTCAGCCCTGGGGCACCCCAGAGCTCTCCTGGCCCTGAGCATCCCCTTTGCTTACAGGTTTTAGATGCCAAAGGGAATCTGACAGCTCTCAAGACGTACTGGATCACCCTGCCCAGCAGCCTGTGCAGCAAAAAAGTAATGGCCAGCTCAGCATCGGATGACAAGTGTTGGAATGGGATGACCAAGGGCAGGTATGGAGTGGGTCAGGGTGCCAGGATGGCACCAATCTGGAGTGAAAAGGCACTTACACATTATCACAGCCAGCCTCACCTTGTTCAGAGTGAGCAGTCTCTCCCTGTCCCTAGAAATGCTGCATTTCCTGAAAAGCTGATATCTGGGAATGTCAAGCCTGGTGTCATTTTGCTGTGTGTTGAGAGTAAAGCACTGAAATGCATTCACCATGAAATAACTGTGTAGTTTCCTACTAAGGAAGCAGTTTTGCAATTCCACATGCACTCAGAAGGCAGCAGGGTTGGATTGACTTCACAAGCTCCAGAGCTGCTGCGGAGAATCGCGTACACATCCCTCTATCCATACCTGCTCTGAAATGCTGTTCCCTCTGAGAAGAGGCACCAGGGTGACACCAAACAGATGCAGAAACAGTTCCTACCCCAGCCAAGGTTAAAGGATGGCTGAGGGGAGGCTGGCAGCTGCTGGACATGCACCTTTCTCCTCTTCACAGACCTCTTGGGCTTGGTTTTACCAGCCTGAAGTCAACACCTTCAGCTCTTCCATATTTCACATTGCTGCTATCAGTGTCACAGATCTGCAGGAGCAGGAGGACCAGGGCACTGCAGAAGGCAGTAGTGCAGCTCTGGTTGACAGCTCCCAGCTAACTAAAGCTTCCTTGGGAGCCTGTCTGGTCAAACTGGGCTGGGACCATTCAGTGGTCCCAGGGCGTCAGTCTCCACAGGATTTAACCAAGCAAGGATTAAAGTGCTCCTCAGCCTCCCATATGGACAGAGATTTTCCACAGAGGAATGGGTCCATTGTGAGTCCATTGGTACCAGCCTGAGAGCAACCCCTCTGCCTTTCCTGCAGGAAATCCTTCCCCATGCTGGGACAGGGATCCTGCAAAGCCACCAGCCACCTCCTGCAGCTGAGACCCCTCTTGCTGGAGTCCGGCTGTGGCAGCATGGCTCAGCCATTGATAGAGCTGGCTGTCTCCCAGCAAACAGCAGCTACAGAGGCTGTTCCACAAGTCAGTGGCACTGACTGCAGCCTCTCTGGGGTTTACAGAGGCTGGATTATGACTGGTGTCTGTAGGGAGAGCTGAGCTGAGCTGAGCTGAGCTGAGCTGAGCTGAGCTGAGCTGGCGGAGAGACATCTAAAGCTTTTGCCTTCCTTCCCAGTTACCTGCCTGAAGTGATGGGGGATGGCTTGGCTAACCAGATTAACAACCCAGAAGTGGAGGTGGACATCACTAAGCCAGATATGACCATTCGCCAGCAAATCATGCAGCTAAAGATCATGACAAACCGGCTGGGCAACGCTAACATCGGGAATGATGTGGATTTCCAAGACACAAGTGAGTGTAGCAGGACCTGGGAGGTTCGTGGGGGGCAAGAGGGGCCAAGCAGTCCTGCAGCCTGCACAAGTGTCCCTGCAGATGCTGCTGCTGGGCCCTGGGGGCAGTGAGAGGCTGTGGCAGCCCGGCTTTTGGCTTGTGGCTGCTTAGGAGCTGCAACTTCTTGTGGGGTGGCTGGAGGCTGTGCTGTTCCCAGTGTCTTACTGAAACCTGGGGGGCTGTCTCCAATCCCAGCCCTGCTGACAGGGCCGTTGCTCCTGTCTGCTCCAGAGGTTTCCAGCTGCTGCAGCAGCAGGTGATTAAAGCCAGCAGGAGGTCAGGTATGGGCATGTATCCCACGTTGAGGGATGCAGAATGCAGAGAAGGGGCAGTGGCCAGGGTAGGGCTGGTGGCCAGAGCTCCCTGGGGTTGCAGCAAGGGCAGGCAGGGATGTTTCCCACCATAAGGAAAGCAGTCTATGCTCATCCCATGCTTGTCTCTGCGCAGGTGACGACATGAGCGGCTCCGGGAGCGGGGACAGCTGTCCTGATGACGTCTGTGGCAAAAGACTTTCTAAGAGCCCCAGCACCAGGCAGCCAGAAACACATGCTATTCCTAAGCAGTCTGGACACGGCGTCAATGGGGCCAGCAGCAGATCTTTGCCTTCTGCCTCCCTCCTCCTCCTCCTCTCGGTGGCTATCATCGCCGCACAGCACTTGTGGCGGTAACTCACTGGCACAGCCAGGAAACAGACTGCGGCTGAGGGCTTCACTTTGCCAAAACCAACCAACCAACCAAAGGACATATTTAATTCACCTTGGCAAAAAAAAAAAAAGAAAAAAAAAAAGGGAGGAGAAAAAGGTTTCAAAAGGTTTCAGTTGTTTGCTATTTCTGGCAGTGCTCGAGCTGTTTTCTTCTTTCTTGGTCTTTCCCCAGTGCTGGGCCCTTCTTTCCGTACCTCATTGTTTTACTTTTATTATTGCCACAAACTGGCTCTTGGGGCTGAAACAAGCCTTTGCAGAGGGCTCCAGGGGAACTTGGCCAGCCCCTCCAAGGGCAGCTGTGTTGCTGCCTCCAGTGGAATATGCAATTGCCCTGCCCTTGTTCCCCAGCACGGGCCGGAGCGCTGCTGCCGAAGCACAACAGTGCTGCGGGCAGCGCCGGCTCCTGACGCAGACAGACTGGGATCCTCGGCGCGGCTCACGTGCTGCATTCAGGGGCTCTTTTGGGTTCTTACTCTGTGCTTCCTAGGTGGGCAGAGATGGCCCTTCACTTCCAGCGGTGTACGTAGGAGCGTGAGCAGGTTTGGTGGGTTGAACTGAAAGAGTTTGGCAGTGGCTGTTGGACCCAAAAATGCAGAACTTCCTTTTTCTTTGGAAAGGTCACAAGTGGGTTTCTTGACTAGAGCTCGTAGCTGACGACAATTTGAAATGTAGGTTTCCTACATCTAAGTGACTGGGAATGAGTGTTAGGGGTTGGGGGTTGGGGTACTTTTTCTTTGCATGCTAGTTGGAAAGCCATTTTTTACCCAAGTAACAATGGTCCAATTTCTACCTGCAGTGCAGTACCATCATAGGTAACAGAGAGATGAAAATATGCACAGTGGGATTCTCCGTGTGACAGACAGTTGTGCTGCCTCCTCCTTCTCTGGCCCCAGCCATGGACAGGAATCTGGTTTAGTTTCTTGGTAATAAGAAAGACCAGGGATGTTTTACTAACTGGAGCTTTGGGACTGATTGTGGCCCCTCAAGCAGCTGCCTTGGGCAGAGAGGGGCTGGTGGGGATCACTGTGGGCAGTGTCCCTACCCAGAGCACTGGCTCAAGGCAGCACCTGCTGGGGGAATGTGAGGATGGGACACGTTTTGTTTGGGATTTCTTTTTACCTTTGGTGTTTGTTCCAGTTGCATTGTAGGTTTTTAATGGATTCCCACTTTTCCTGCTCCTTCACCATCATCCAATACACCTTCCCTAACCACTGCAGGGACAGGCTGAGCCGGCAAATCAGACACCTGCTGGCAGCTCCGTTTTGGCTCAGGGAAGGGCCAGGCTCACCCTTTGCTGCCCTGTCCCACCACTCACCAGCCTTTGGGTGATGTGGGCAGCTGCCCTAACCCCGAAATGCTTGGTGGGATGGGCTCTATGCCAGTTTTGAGACTGGGGGTGGTGAGTGAAGTTATAAATGTCCTCACATAGCTGTAGGAGTGTCTGTGCTTGTAGGGCTGTGTGTTTGGGGCTTCCAGAGGCTTCTGTGACTGACGAGCAGCAAGCGTGGTCTGGAGGCATAGGTGTAGCAGATGTTAGATCCAACACAGTCGCTGTGGCTGGTTGGGCCCAGAGCACACACAGGTTGGGTTTGAGCTTCAGATGGGTTTGTATTGGGGTGAGTGGGAGGGCAGAGCTGGGTCTGTCTCTTGCTTTACTGGTCTGCACAGCATTTGAGCATCTCTTTTCTGTCCTGCCAGAGGAGACATGCCTTTGGGCTGAGCAAACATTATGGGGTTGGGGTTTGGCTGTTTTCTAAGAAAGGGGGGGGAAAAAAGACATTTTTAACATTAGCAGTTTCTAAAGTGTGCAATTTAAGGGAAGATGAGCAAGGTAATGCTGAAAGCCAGTTCAGGGAGCTCATTTCCTGCCCTCCCTGGGGCAGGGGTCTCACCTGGGCCCAGTGATGGCACTGAGAATGCCTCAAACTAGGCAGAGATTTTAGGCCAGCTTTGATTGGCCTCTCCAAGTCACAGTGACAATTGTCACTGACTGTGCATCTTTTCTGCCTTGGCCTCACCTTGTTCTAAGGTAAAATCATACCTAATCTGGTAGGGTGTTAGAAATGAACACTGGGATGCTGGACAATGGCTGAAGGACAGACAGTGCCACTACACCCATCAGAACCTTGGAGAGGATAAATGCAAGTCATGGATTTGTCCAGGTTTATTACCTCCTGGACATATGGCAAGTTCAGATGATTTTTACTGCTCTGAAGAGTTCCTATCTTCTGTTTTTAATTTTTTAATCAGAATTGCAAATACAAATTTAACCTTCAGTTACAACAATCCCCACAACCAACCCTGCAGAAGCTTTACATCCAAGGCAAAAAAAAAAGGGGGGAGGGTGCAGTGAGGGAAGAGGAATTAAAACCTTGTACCATCTTCAAAACATGGTTGGGTTGGAGTTTTAACACATGGATGCTGAGGTCAGTGTTTTGCTTTGCAGAATGGGAGCTTGAAAGGAAAGTCCCTGTCACTTCCATTTCTGTTCAATTAGTTTCTGCTGTCTGCCTGTTATCCTCAAAAGCTTCCTATGGGCCCATTCACATCTTAAATGTGAAGCCAGGAATTTACTGATTATCCAGTTAATATTTTAACAATTTAATAGCCCCAACTAGTGGTTCTGTTACAAGAAAAATCCTGATAGTACAAATTAGGAAAGCAAAACCTCAAAGAAACAGCAAAACCTGTCATGCAGTGGAAACTCATCCTGATGCCTTCCCCCTGGGCTGGGGTTGAGCTCCCACTTCCACATCCCTCCAGGCACTGAGGGTGCCAGCTTCCACCCTCCAGAAGCCAAGCCAGGGTGAGACCAGGGCAGCAGCCTGAGGTCTGGGCCAACAGGCGAGGGCAGTGCTGGGGGCTCAGCCCCTCTTTGCCAAGAGGTGCACAATGATGATGGTGACGCTTCCTCCTCGGCCCTGCGTCCGCTGGGGTTTACTTTTATATCTATCCATGGTCGACCTATGCTGCTGCTTTTTGTTGGTCTGTGGTTACTCAGTTTTTCTGTTCTCTTCCTTGCCCTGAAGCAGTTTCCCCAGCTGCTGCCATTAAGTGGCCTGGGGTTGTGTTTGGCCATGCCACCTTCCCCCAGAGCTGAAATGGCTAATAGCCCCCAGGATATCAACTGGGTATCCCTCTAAACTACTGCAAATTGTAGTTGCTGATGGCTAAACAACTGCTGGTGTGGCTGAACAAGCTGAAATCAACCCAGGTCCAGAGAAGCCCCAAGCCTGTGCTTGGGCTGACGCAGAGCCTGGGGCCTTTCAGTGCTTATAGATGACATTTCCTGGGCTACCACCTGCTGGAAAACACTGTGATACACCTCCCCAGCCCCGTGGCTGGTGGCTGCTCTGGGTTGGCTGCATGAGGAGATCTCTGGGGAACTGGGCTGGCTGGGGAGAAACATCTGCTTCAGTGTTACCAAGATGGTGATCCATGGTGTTCTGGTGTGAAATGCCTCATACTTGACAGGGATGTGGAGGGGGTAGTGGTTTAGGAAAAAAAATATTTACGAAGGTCCCATTCCTGGGAAGGGGAGAACCACAAATGGTGGATTTCCAAGTGTCTCTGTCTTTCAGCCTGCTCTTTGTGCCATAATGTGTGTGTTTTAAACAATGGTGAGGGTCTCAAAAGGCTTTGAGAGCACAGCTACTTCTCATTTACAAATGACAAGCTGCCTGTTGTTTTCCGGTGGGCTTGATAGGGGCTAAGGTATAGCAGAATATCTAAAGTCCACCTTTGCTTTAAACAGATGCATTTCTATCTGCAGGAGTAAGAATTATTTCACTTATCAGCATAGCTGGACAGTTATCTATTTCTTTCTGTTACCAAGGTACTTGTAACTCTCTTGCACTGTTTATCTAAAGTTGAAATATGTTCTTTGAATCCTTGTATAAATAAAAAGGCTGGAGACAAATCTGTATTTACAGGGCAATTATTTCTTCTCCATTTAAGTTGAGTCTGGCATTTTCTTCCTTTTTCTCTTGTTAAGGCACAGATAAAGGCCAGGTCAGGGGGCCTGAGGAATGAAACCATGTTTCAGGCATACAAGTCTGTAACAGGCTGATGCCAGTGTTGGTGCTAGGGATTTGCCTGCATTCCTGTGTCGTTCAGAGGAGCAGCTGCTGCGTTGTATGGATGTGTACTTGTGGGAACAAGGTAAGCATGGCTTGAGTCATCAAAGCAAGGATCCTAAGTGGTCTCTTTCTCATCTAGAAGCACAGAAAGTCATGGCATAGCAGTATAAAGACTCAGCAATACCCTTGGTATTTGTCATTACGAAGTGTTGTGGTATAGACCATGGCTTTGCACCAGTGCAGCTCTTGGAAGGGATCACAGCAAACGAAGCAGCGATGGGGATGTCTGATCTCCAGCATGTGCTTGAGACTGAACTGGTGCAGCAGAAAGGTTTGTTCTTCATGTCTGTCCACTTCCAGAAGTGGGTGAACGCAGCTGTTGAGGTAATGCATTGGAAGCTCATGAAATGTCTAAGAGAGTCTTGGTAACTGGAAACTACTAAAAGTGTATCCTTCTGCCTGGAAGCAAGTATCACCTAAATTTAATAAACTGACTGATACCCTCGAGTGAGTAGGTATTTATTTAGGTTCTTCTCCTGCAGCTACAGCTATTTGCACCATACGCACTCATTTATATGAATACAGACGAGCAAAAATACAGGTCTTCTCGTTGGAGAAGTTTAGTGCACACCAGTCATCTGCTTTGCCTCCTTGGTGTCTAATTATGATCTGTAATAATGGCAAGCGTGATGCCATGCAAAATGAAGATGATGGTTTTGGTATGAACTGGAGTTTGCCCATAAGGCACCACCCAGGGACTCTCTGCAAGGACCCAAGAAAACCCACTGATCAGTGCAGGCAGAAGAAGGATGAACCTCTGCCAGCTTCAGGGAGGGAGGAGGAAGGTAGGGCAGCAGCTGGTTCCTTTCCACAGTGTGGGGAATTGATGTGTGCATGCCCCACAAGGAAATCCCTGGCAGTGATTGCAGAAAGGCTCCTCACCTGAATGCCATCATGGCCTGGGAATAAGGAGTGTGCCATGGAAATGCTAAATTGGGCAAGAACCAGTGCCAGGGAGGGTCCAAATACCCTAGAAACAATGGCTGTGGAGGATTACAAGAGCCCTCCTCACACTGCTGGGGCAGGCAGCATCAGGGCAGTGCTCTCCTGCTGAGCTTTCTCCTTTCCAGCTGCTGGGTAGCAGCCTGAACTGTGCCTCCTGAGGCCAGCAGAGCCTTGCACCAGCCACATACCCTGAGCCAAGGAAGCCAGGGGGCAGATGAATGAGCCTTCATGTGGGAGCTGAGGCATGTGCTGGATAACAGAAGCTGGGACACCATGCTCTTGTGCTCATGTGAGAGAGCTGTCTCCTTTGGCCCCAGAGCCAACATCTCACTGACAGGCTGCTATTGACACAAATGATAGCAGGTGTGTGACAGGTCGACTTCTCGTTGCTCCATGGTCAAATAAAAGCTCACTTTTAATTCCTTGTACCTCACATCCTTGTACCTCACTTTTAATTCCTTAATGGGTGGCACTGTGTTTCGCACCTATCTGTGCTCTTCTGCTGCGACAGTCCAGGTTCATTTTTGTGTCAGCAGCAAGTACCAGTCAAATGCTTCTGTGTTGCCTGAAAGCCAAGGATTGAAGCAGCCCAGCCTCCAGGAAGCAGCTGGCACCTGTGACCAACCCTGCAGCACCTGCCCAGCACTGGCTGATGTGACCTGCACTTGTCTGGGTTTGGCCCATCCCCACCCGTCCTGTGCAGTTCAAACCCATGTCAGCATACTCCAGTGTAAGATACTCTCTGCCCTGGCAGCACACCAGCAATTCTACTGAAGTCCAGAAAGATTAGCACTATGCTATCTGGCTAGTCTAGTAAATAATTTTCTGGGTATTTAAAAGACACTTTTGTTTTCGGTGAGGGGCACTGAGATGCTCTGGAGAAGATCAGATCAATCACAGAATCACAGAACATGCTGGGTTAGAAGGGACCCGCAAGGACAATTTGAGTCCAACTCCTGGCCCTGCACAGAACATCCCCGAGAGTCACACCATGTGCTTCAAACACTTCTTTCAACTGCCTCACGCTTGGTGCTGTGCCCATTGCCCTGGGGAGCCTGTTCCAGTGTACAGCCACTCTCTGGGGAAGAACCTTTTTCTAATATCGAACCTAAACCTGCCTTGACACAACTTCAGTGTTGTATCACTGTGCCAACAGCACCGCCTGCAGCAGCAGCATTCCCGTGCAGAGCACATCAGGTAAGCAGCTGCTGCGGGGGTAGGGACTATACAAATCCACCGGCTTTCCAAGCGAGCTGTGGGCTCTGAAAGTGCTTTCAGTTTTCCAAATGCAGCTGTCGGGATGCAGCGGGCACTAGGACCCGCCTGGAGCCTCTACGCCCCTGCCCGTACGGCGCGGATAAATATAGCAGAGCGAGGGGGGCTGCGGGCGGCAGAGCCGCGCCGCCGCTGGGAGCCCCGCAGCGCTCCCCCGGTGCCCCTCGGCCGCCGATGCTGCAGCTCTGCAAGGTCACAACCTCGCTGTTCCTGGGCACGGCCAGGGCAGCGTGCGACGAGGAGCTGCTGGCGCGCGAGGGGGTCACCTTCTGTGTGAATGTCACCCGGCAGCAGCCCTTCCCCGGCCTGCAGCGCGTCCGCGGCATTCGCGTGCCCGTGTTCGACGACCCGGCCGAGGATCTGTACCGCTACTTCGAGCCGTGCGGCGCCGCCATCGAAGAGGCCGTGCGCAGCGGGGGCAAGTGCTTGGTGTACTGCAAGAACGGCCGCAGCCGCTCCGCTGCCATTTGCACGGCTTATCTGATGAGACACCGACAGCTCCCGCTCAAGGAAGCTTTTGAGGTAAGGTACCTACATCCAGATTCATATTTACACCTCTTCTGGGCAAGAAATGCAGCGCTTGTTATGAGCAATGATGATTTCCCATAGAATTACTTTGGTCCTTTCACCTGCCCCATCACCAGTTATAGAGAGATTCAACATTTGAATAAACGGTCCCCTCTAAGTTTTTCGTGCCCGGTTTGGACAAATAAGCTTTCGGTGTGGAGTTTCTAGGATGAACATAATTACAAATGCAAATAGGCTTTAAGCACAAGTAGCAAACATACAAAGCTGGTTGCTTAGTGAACATTCCTGTATCAATTGCATAGTCACCATAAGTGAAGACAGAGACATAAAGAAAGTGAGTGGGCACAGGAATTGTTACGCAGGATTTACTCCTGTCACCTGTGTGACAGCTCCACTCAGCCAAGAGACATCCCATTAGACCTGTTGAATGCCTAGGGATCACCCAGCTGTAAGCTATCAGCTATAGCTATATTGCTATAAGCAATGACATGTCAGCTTTCCTAGGAAGCCGATCCAATACTAAATACTCGTGCCCTATGGGCTTTTGGTCTTCACTCATTTGGCATCAATCACTGAAGTCTTTAGATAACCAATTTGCTTAATTTAGATTGAGGTGTGCAGATAGTGACCAAGTTTCACAGTATCATCTTAAACTTGAGCAGAATCACCACATTTGGTGAAAGACTTTCCCACTTTCAGCAGATCAACAGCTGTCTCACACCTTGCCCATGAATCCGTTCCGTAACCAGGCCCATGTGCCAGTTCTTAGCAAGCACACCGTGAAGTCAGCTCACCAAAATAGCTGTTGTTATTCTGTAGCCAAATCAAAACCAAAGTAAATCTTCTCAAAAACATAAGTTAAAATCCATTTGCATGACTTCCACAAATGCAGAACACCTTGCTTCTACCATGTCTCTCCTTGTTCCCTAGGCTGTGAAGACTGCCAGACCTGTAGCAGAACCGAATGCAGGATTTTGGTCTCAGCTGCAGAGGTATGAAGAAGATTTGCAGATACCAAAGCAGTCTGCTCTGCTGAGCAAAGGACTTAAAAATAGTGATGTGTGAAGATGCTTTAAAGAAAGTGAAGTGACTTGCTATGGATTTTTTTAAAAACGAAAAAAATACCTGTACATAAAACACTTTACCCCCGTAACTGAGTTGATGGTTCATTAAATTCATTCAGAGCATTTCTGTTGGCAGTGCATGGAAACAGGGCAGATAAGCAGAGAATAACAGCAGAAACAGAAAATGGTTGGAAGGACTGTAAACAAACCAGAGAAAGACATGGAATCTTCGGCAGTTATTCTCCCCTGAATGACACTGAATATGGTAACCATGAACTGAAAGAATGAAAGAGTTACCTCACAGGGATTTTTCTCTTGGTTTTTACTTAAACTTACCAGTGATGCCAGTAGAAGCCATGATGCCAGAGCAAGGAAGTTCTGAATTTCTCTCTCACCTACTGGATCATAATTCATGTTCATGAGCTGACACAGCCTTTGGTGGGAAACTGACAGTGGTTGATGCTTTGTCTCTGCTATTTTCCTTATGTTCAACTAGATTAAAGTACCTTCAAAAATTACCTTAAAATCCAGAGGACAGAATATACAGATGATGGTAAGGAGTTCAGCTCCCACCATGCAGGCTAAGTGCCTTTTCAGCTTTTGAAATTATTCTCTAAAACACCAAATGAATGATTTAAAAAACAGCAGTTGATAGTGGAGGGAAGAAGATGACACTGGCAATCTAGAATAATCATCACCCCTTTTAGCTTTACTTACTAAATCTAGCAGTGCCCAGCTCATGCCTTAATGTGTCAGTTTACAGGTCAGGTGTACCTGCATGCAAGCAACATGGCTAAATAATTTCTGCTGAGACTGCTTGCCCTCTGAAATTATCTATTGGGACATCAAGGAAAGTGCATGAAACTTCTAGATTAGACTGCTACATATTTATCATTAGCCATTCAAAATAGAGTTTTGTCAAATTGTATGAATACATTTGTAATTTAAAAGGGACAAGTTATGGAACCTGTGAACCAGCAGGGTGGAATTCCATTCCACCTTGCTGAAAGCATCAATAAGAAGTAAAGTTAGCTCACTGCCATCTGCCTAAGTGCTCACACAAGGTAAATATGTGCTCCCAGCAGTGGAGTAGTTTAAAGCAGAAATTCTAATGATGGAACAATGACAGAAAATAAAACCACAGGGGAATTACATGAATTAGACAATTCAGATGCAGTAAAAGTTCCCAAAGTTAAAGACTGCTCAAAGTTAAAGTAAGATTATTTTAAAAGCTGAAACCATAGAAATAAAAATTAAAAATGCAGGCTATCATTTTCTTAGTTACCACAAGGCATTTTCGCACCAGATGCTTTCTCCATTCTCAGCTGTGTTTGGTTCATTCTGTATCATTTATATTCTGTATCTGCATTACAACCAACAAGAAATTTGTTGCACATCTTCAGATTTGAAGGTGAGTGGTTGCTTGAGAATTTTTTGTAGCTTTTATAAACCTTCACTATCATATATAATAAAAGTTTTAGTACATCATCAGAGCCTTATTAGAGGATACCACTCATCAAAAAATCTGATTCAGTCAGTCTGTGGAACGAAGTTTATTTCTTTTCAAAAGCTAAAGCTGTTTAACAAAAGAAGGAAGCTAAACATTAATGAAAACACAACACATTTCTAACTGTGAGGCATATGAACTTGCAGTCGGATACAGCTATCAGTTCCACATGTTTGAGTCAGCTGAAATAGAAACCATTGCTCTTGAGTGTCAGCATATACTGTGCTCTGGTTAAATTTTACCAGGCTTCTCAGCTTGCAGAAAACCTTCGTGCCACAGGATTTCACATCACAGCATCTTCTGGAGAAAGCTATTTACATCTGAAAACCATTCTTATTTACACTGAAAACGATACCTCCTCCTTGTAGTGCTCCGAATTAAGGCACAGGATTGCGACTGGAACCGGAACAAAGAAGTTGTTCGCTTCTTTGTTTGAGTTCATAATCCACTAACGCTACAGGTGATGCGAAATGTAAGCTCAGACATACTCCTTGTTGGTTATGACTGTGTCAGAGTTTGGGGGGTACATGTGTGGCTGAGAAGCTGCCTGGGCTGCTGAATAGGCATATTTGCTGGGACTGTAAATTAAGAAAAAAAAATACAAAATAATAGGTATTAGACACATGTCCATAGTTTCCATAGATACTTAGAAGTTGCTCAATTAGCTCTGTATCCAACCCACCGATAGCACGTTCTTCACAATGGTGCAGAAATTAGAGGCCTCCTGTTCTCCTCATTCTGGTAGCTAAGGGGAAATAGATGGGGTCCCTGACAGGCTGTACAGCCCATCTCTCTCATAATCAAAACCACACTCTGGATTCCTAACTCACATGCTCTTCCTCCAGCCATTTTATTCAAGGCCCTAAAGCAGAAGAGAACCTAGCCCTCACCACCTCTGCATAAGCTGCAGGGTTTAAAACAGGACTCAATATGATGAAGAAAGAAAACAGAAGTATCTTCAGCCAATCCCTTCAGCTCTCATTCATCATGTTGAACTTCTATTTCATATATCAGTTTTACCTGATTTTCAGGACATTTCAGGACATTTGGTACTTTGTATCAAAGTAAGGTGAGCAAGATCCAAAGTCCAATGTGGCTGATGAAATATTACCATAAAACTGAAATGGTTTCAGATTAGGTAATGGAGTATCAGAGGAACGCTCACTACATTTTGACATAACTTTCCTAAGATTAAATATAGCAGCAGTGAACATGTTTCTTCCTTGCATATTGTAATCCTCTCAATCTTAGCTAGTACAGCCTCCAAGCTGTTTGAGTTCTGGGTAGACATGAACCTCTGCCGTTTCTGCCTGTTTCATCCCTCTCCTTCAAAAAGAGACCTTCTGTATGTGTCAAAATTTAAGACAAATAAAAATGCAGGGAAGGTTAAATATTGAGGCCAGAAATCTCAGCTTTTCTGATAAGATATGCAACAAGACATTTCCATAAAGAACAAGAAAAAAAGTCATTACTAATGATCAGTTGGATGTGCTTTGGGAAATGCCATTACACTTTCCACAAATTGAACAGTGTTTGAATATTTTACTCACAGTGAGCATTGCAGAGAAACTGGATCATAATACATTATGGGGTTTTATATACTTTTCTTTTGGCTATAGATAGTTTGCTCTTTCACTGCACATTTTCACCATATAGAACTTAGAATACTCAGCAGTGCCCAGATTTACCAAAAATGAGTTACAGGTGGCTGCTGATGGTGATGCATCAAGTACCCTGTCTGGGAGGTGCAAGTGTTTGGTGTGGTATCCCCTGCCATCACAAGTCTGTGACATTTGTACTTTATACATATTTATACCAGGGAGTGAGAGAGAGAGAGAGAGAGAGAGAGAGAGATAGTGGACAGATAGAAAGTGCTATGTGATTGACAGCTACTATTTCAGCTGACAAATCCAAGATTACCTGTAATTCTCTTTTTCCTTTCCTTTGCATGAACAGGTCAGTAAGATCCCACCAAGCATATAAAGAATAGATCCAGCCCAGCCTAAGTACAGAGCTCCTCCAAGTTCATACCTGAAACATGAAAGATTTTATGGAAACAGCTCATAACAGGATCACAAAGCCATTGTTTTAGACCAAGCTATAAAGCTCACAAACCATGCAAACAAATTCTAATCTGCATAGAAATCATCTTCAACAATTAACCAAGAACAGATCTGACTTTGTGTCTGCTCAGTAAAACTCCTATTTGTATAGAGTTGCTCTGCCAAATTAGTGACAGTACAGAAAGTATTAAGCAACATTAAGATAAGTAGCAATAAATACCTGTGTATATTTAACAAATTGTTGATAATAAATAATAATAACATACCTTCTGTGCCATCCACAACACTTACTTTGCTCTTTTATTGGCTGTGTCACTGAAACAATTTTGTGAAACTGAATGATTCAGACTTTACTGGCTATATCCTGAGAAAAGGCTAACCATAGAAATCAGTTATTTAAGGACACAGTGCTAGGTCACTTACAAGTAGCTGTTTGTATAGGGCTAGGTTTCAAACTTAGGTATCCTAAAGGATATTCAGCACCCTCTGTGGTTGTATGGCTGAAAGACATTTATGAATATCCCAGGCTGAAAAAGAATAATTCCCTATTTTACTGTACAAAATGACACCTTTCAGGAAACCCCCTAGTCCAGTCCAAGAAATTCATTGATAATGAATTTGTCCCAAAGACTAGACAACTGAGTCTGGAAAAGTTGGGCAGGGGTTTCATAAAAAAAGGAAAACAAATTTTTATGATCAAAGATTATATCCACAATCCACCTGTACTTCTGTGGTCTGAGATACCCAATATAAGGGCAAAATAAGTGTCATGGACTGCATTTAAGGTACACTGGAACCAGAGCTTTGTGTTTTCTTTCTACTTGTAAACACACAATCACTGCTTAAGAGTCAAAGCTTCTGACTCTGGAATTCATTGCTAACAGGAGGGTTTCAGAGGTTTACACAGGTTCACAGCTCTTTGTGTTCTCATCACACATGGGAGACACAAGATCTCCACTGATTTAGGTACTTTCCAAACACAGAACAAGCAGAGAGTCATTATCAAAAAAACCCAGGAGTACAAGTTGCACATTGCTCAGTGCCTGCAATCATCTCTGCTCACCAGTCACCTACAGGCAAGAATGCTGTAGATGTCATACCAAAGGAAAGTATATAGGAAGCATCTGCAGGAGAACTAGGTTTGCCTTCAGAGCTGTATGAGAAACTCCTCTAAGAATTAGCAAAGGTTAACTTCACTGATTTGCTGAAGTCAGACCAAAAAAATGCAATCTGAAAAACCAGATTTGCCAGTCTCTTAAGAGTGAAGATCAATACTGGCATACAATTGAATTTAAACCTGTCTCACAGACTCCCTGTCCAGTTTTACCAATGATCAAACTTAATTCATCAAGAACTGCTCAGTGAATCAATAGTTTAAACACGAAGTTTAGATATTAAAAAAATATTTCTTTAGCTACTGAATGCAAACAATCTGGTAACTGATTAACAGGCATTGATGTTGAAGCCCCAAAGCTATAGCAAGTAACTAGAAAACACACCAACTATCCGACTAACCGAAATTCCTTATCAACAGTTGTTTCAGTTCTCTAATGTATTTATTACCCTTCATATAGCTCTCTCAAGGGGATATAAAACAACAAAAAGTAACTGCACAGGTACAATTTCTCTGTGAGTACTTCATTGAAAACACAGGAAAAACTGACAAACAACAAAAGTAATTGCTTAAAGTGCTTTGATTTATCACAAAGCACTTCACCTCTGACTTCCCTGAACTGATTCCTGGGCAGGAACTTACAAAACACTTCAAATATGATCGTAGCAACAAACGATTTATAGTTTACTGTTCTGTGAATTATATACTTGGTAGAAGTATATTACAGATGTCTCATATTCCATAGACAATATGTTTCCCTCTCCTTTTCCCCCTCTCTGAAGGAGAGGCCCAGTCACCTCTACCCTTCTTCCTCATTGCTAAACAGGGCACCTAGATAAGGTGCCATAAGCTGACATTTGTTTTTGACAACTGTTACTTTTATATCAGACCAAGAGTAAGGGCTTTTATAACTCGAAACTTGTTTGTATGCAACTGCTCTGGCTGATAGTCCCACGAATTTTGCCTCAATTTAATTCATAAGGCAAACAAATGTTGAGCTGTTAATATATAGACATACATAAGACAAGCAGATTTCTCTGCAGGTCACTAGTAAAAAGCTTGAGCTGTTTTGCACGAGATTTTCCCTTGCTTGTACATCTGAGGCACTTTATTCTAGCCAGAACTTGAGTTTTGTACCTCTTTTAAATGCCAAAGCAGATTAAGAACTTTACCTTTTCTTCTTCATAACATTGACATATGCACTTAACTGATTCTCTCAAGAAAATGCAAACAAAGTACAAAACCCCCTCAGACGTGGGGTTGATATTCCTTACATATTCATTAACTCTTCCAGAAAAGAACTCTCCTCCCTCCCCACCATCATCTCGAAGGTGAAAAGATTTCCTGAATACAATTTTTTCCTCCTGTAGGACTGGATAATGGGATCCATCTAGGTTCTGATACTCTGGAGCGGCTGAGGTTAGCACAGCTGACTAACACATGATGGAGTTTGGTATGACAGATCCATTAACTTACTTGGTTCCAGGGTACAGTTGGTTAAAAAACTGAGCAGTAACCATTGCAGCATACCAAGAAATAGCCACCATGGAGCAGAGACCTACCAGAAAAAGTTTAGAAAGCACACAGGTGAGTGATTCCTTTAATGGCTGTAACAGCTTTAAACCAAGAACAAGTTCATTTCATTTAGTCTGGCTGTGAAAGCAATACAAAGTACCAATAGCACTCTCATTTCAGCCTCAATATTACCTCCTAAGACAAAAAGAAATCCGCCTGTGACAGCAAATTTCATTTTTCCACCTTCATCACTCAACCCGACGTTTGTGCACTTCAAACCAAGCAGTGAGAGTACTGTAGCTAAGAATCCCAAAAGGATGGAAGTAATCATCAGGGCACGGCATGCCTGAATGTGAGCTAAGACAGAAAAACAAAAAACAAATCAGAACATATACAGAAATTACATTAATCTTGTGCTGAAAAAAATAAAAGTGATTGGAGGTAGTGACAAAATTAACGGGTGCAGTACTGAGTGAATCTTGTCCAACTTTGTCATATGGTTCAGAGAAGCCTCCAAACCCAAGTGTGTTTAGCCTCCAAGTCAATCAGATTTGAGAGCTGAAATATAAGATCAGTAAATCCTCTTGTGTCTTTAGCAAATCCTGAAAAACTGCAAGCCCCTCATACCTTATATTCCTGTGAAAATGCATAGTGGTATATATGGCCATTTGCAGGAGCAGATAAAAGCCTCCTACTCACATGTCCATCTGAATTCCTGACACCTGTACAGCTGAGTGCACAGGACATATCTGAAATCCAGGTGCTAGCCAAGGTGTGCAAGGCTCTGGCACTACTGAGGAACTGGGAAAAGGTGCCAGCTTTGCTGCTTCCAGGCAGAGATAGGAAAGAATTGTGCTCAAGCTAGCAGTGCACTTCAAACTCGGTGTAACACACAGGAGGTGAGTGGGTCTGAGAGCCACAGCACTCCTCCCTAAGACATTCTCCTGTGGAGAGGTTGCACCTGGTATGGGCACCTTAGGGAATCTGGTATTCTGGCAATTCTGCATCCTCTAACCTCTTGGACTTCTCATCAAGGTATCGATTGCACAAAAACTGGAACTGGATTATTAATCAGCCTAAGAAGGAAGGTCAAACAGGGACTTTGGGCTCCTTTAAAATGGCACCCTGCATTTGGCAGATCCCAGGTCAAATGGCATTTCGGCACCTTTGTTGTGAGATAAACAAGCCAAGCGTCACAATCTGGCAGGGTCACAAATGCTAACTTCATTGACTTGATTATCTTTAAGTTATTTTCCAACCTAAATGATTCTATGACTCTATAATTTTAATCATACGTCAGAAGGATCACACCTGACTGCAACTGGACACTCACATCATTGATGCCAGCATTCAAGCACTTGCTCCCTGACCACCTCCATTTCCTCCATAGTAACCTGCTCTCTAGTTCTGTAGCAGAGTGAGCCCTAACTCTCCAGAAAACAAAATCAGAGAAACAGGAGGCAAAGTGATACTCACTCTCTGACTCAGCAGGCTGTATTGCCTAATGCGGCTTAAGAATACTGGTCCTTCAAGCTTGAGAGTTACCAAAGACAGCAATAAATATACAGAATTAAAGGCTAAAATAATTTGAAGAATTAATGCTTTATTAAGCACTAATTTTAAAATTTTCATGGAAAAAAATGCAGACAGTAATAAAAGTGGAAAGACCCCTCAAAACACCACTAACAGTTCAAGCTTTTTCCCTGCAGAAGATACTGTTAGGACAGGTACTCGATGCTGCTGCTGCTTTCTAGTTTGGGATCTTACACCATGGTAGCAGGAATTACCACAGCAGGGTCCAACAACTTACATTTCAGGTCTTTCGGACTCTTGCAGTGTTACATGGGACTCCCCATATCTTTCCAGGACACACAAGCATACCCTTAGGCTAACTGCTTGCAATCCAATGCAAAAGGGATTTCATATGATTGCACCACAGTATGACAACCTCAACAGCCTTAACTGAGGACCTTAGCTCACAATTCAGAAAACCCAATTTTTTGTTTTAAAATTAGCTTATTTAACAAGATACAAAGTCAGTTCATTTTATTAGTCAACTCTAATTTTAAGAAATTATCCCCAAATCCTGTCATCGGAAAAACCACTATGGAACCTTGAAAAGAAGAAAGAAAAAAAAAGGGAATTTACAAAGCTTTTGATATCTAGTTATATCCAATGTTTGACTTAGTTGTGACTAGATTGATAGTGCTAGCTTTATAGAGTAGTCAGTCATGGTTTTAATCTTGTGCAATATTGCATTTAAAAAGCTCCTCACTTCAAATATTTGTGATATAGACGAATGGTTTAGTGAACTCAAAAGTGTTACAATGGCTTAAAAGAACCAAGTCTGACATTTCCCATACATAAAGCAAAAAACTAGTATTCCAAATAGCTCAGTTGCCAATAAGGAAGCTCTCATGGAAAATCTTCATTGTCTTTCTGATGAGAGGCAACAAAGACACTTTTGTTTTTTCTCTTTTCCCCCTCCCTCCAATCTCTGCAATCCTTGAAGTAATTTCAGTTAAGTTCCTAAATAGGAATTTGAAACACACCTAAACTGACCATGATAATCTTTAGTCTGCCTTGGTCCATATCTGCCAGTGCTGTTGAAGTTTCTTAGTGGTTCCACTGTCTGCTGAGCCCTTGTTGCTACCAAACTCATTTTCTTTCTCTTTCCTGCTTTGCCCAGCTGTCCTTCAACTTTTACTACCATCCAATGTCTTCTGACTTTTCTTTTTCGGTTTTACTTTCTAAAAATATTTTATCAGCACAGTTTTGCAAGCTGTTTTCCCCTCTCCCTGCCTTTACCCCTCAACCATACTGCCATCTTCTCAACTGCAAAACTGATCTCCTCTTCAACAGATCAAACCTAATCTTCACAAATTCACTTCAGAGCCTGGTCCAGTAATTTACTTTCTGTCTGGCCCCACTTTTTTCCTTCCTGCTGACTCCATGTGGTTATCTGTAGTTCTCAGGAGCCCTGCTGTTGCTTGCATTCTGTTCTGTTTGCTTTAGCACATCTAGCTTCATCTACTCATGAAGTTCTTTCCTGACCCCCGCCAGGTTCTTTAAAACCCCCTTTTTTCCCCGCAGCCCCCAGATGCTGATCTGCTGCAGGCCCATTGCCCAAAGCTGCACACACTGTCAGACACAACAGCCCTTGTGAGCACATCAGTGACAAGATGCTGCCTGGAGTCAGTGGCAGTGAGCTGTGAGCCAGCCCTTGAAGTGGTGTGTACAAGAACCAAATAAAATCACAGAATCATTAAGGCAGGCAAAGACCTCTCAGATCATCAAGTCCAGCTACTAACCCAGCACCACTGGTGCACACTGAGATAAGCACTGTGCAGAGGATAATGTCTGATGGACATGATCCTGCTGCTACTGAGTCTAAGAAGTTTAAATAGGGTTATGTTACTCTTCCTACACACACACTCTAAAAGCAAGAGAAGACTGAAAGATGAGAAAACCAGATTATTCCCTAAATACTGGACACAGTTTCAGAGAATTGCTATGCTCATGTTAGAGATGGTCAACAACAAGCCTTTACTTCAGACTGAGGGTGAAAGTGAATTTAATACCTCATTCCCACTAATCCCATATTACACAATCTTCAGATTAGGAGTGTCCTCCTACCTATTTAGTTTAGCCACCTTCTAGGACAGATTCAACTACTAGGAAGGCATTTTTATTCCAGATAAGTATCTACATACTGAATTATTCAAGATTGATAAAAAGTAGCTTTACTGTCTATAAACATGCTTACTATCCACAGAATATTGTCTTAGCTGGGCATTTGAGGACAACCACAATTATGCTGAAGACTGATACAGAGGACAGGATCCAGCAGATCTAAATTTCTTGATATTTAAAATCACATCCAAAAAGACTTTAGTTAACAAGACCTGACAGTAGTTAGCATTAATTAACAAGCTTAATCATATACTAATTCATAGCATATACTCCTTCTATAACTTATAATATAATATGGTATAATATGTATGACATATACTTATTGTATTTCTTGGATTATCTACAATTTTCAGTCTCAGCTCACAAAAACCACTACCACTTCTCAGCTATAAACAGTATTTTCTATTACATGAAAAAACTCCAGTCATAGTACATTAGCTATGAAGTATTGCAAAAGAAGGCCCATACAATAATTCCAAATAAATAAATAAATAGTTAAAAATGTCTCCTACTAAGTCCTCCCAGAAGATGCTAGAGAAGAGATTACAGCACACTTAAAATGCCCATTAAAATAAACTCTTGATCAACCAACTTCATTTGCTTTATGTTATAGCCTTTCCTAACATCCTTGACACATTCTGCTGCTTAAGAGATCTTTATTACTTCAACCCACAAAGTCCTTCTTGGCCAGTTATTTGCCAGTATTACCAGATTACCAAAACAAAAGCCTTACTACTTTTTGCCAATACATTTTTAAGCAATATAAACAAGGCTTTTTGCCAATACATTTTTAAGCAATATAAACACCAAGTCACCTACCAGGCAATGCAAGCATAGAGTCAAATTCCCTGCAGTTGGATACTCCAGTGCTGTCCATTGCACAGCTCTTCCACAGGTTTTCATACAATGTAGACGTTGTGATCACAGAACCATATAGAGTGGAGACTTTCCAGTAATTATTCGGCAAAGTAGCTCCAATAACTGCCAACCCACCCAAGCCCAAAAGAACACCAACAATTTCCAACGCGACACTCATGCTTGTGAGTAGTAACAGTTAAATATCCTTATAATTAGATTACAATCAAGTGAAGCCTTTCAGAAGCCTCCTTGCTGTTTTATCTCTGGGTTTCACTCCAAAATGAGTCTACCTTTGCTCTTTGCTCTTTCCCCATAGATAAGGCTTACTGGGCATGACAATAAGAAGTGGGAGCAGTTAATGATAAAGATAGTAGCGTGTAAAAAAAATTACAGTATTAATTTTTTTTCTAATAGGAAGTAAAAAATGAGCCTATTCTTTTTCTCAGCCTAGAAAGTTGAGTCAGTATTTCTACAAAACACCTTGTTAGAGTGATAATATGGGCAAATATTTCTGTCTCTTCTATGAAGTCAACTAGATTTTACACTAGATTACATCTGCTTGTAATTTTATTATTGATGTCAAATCAAAAAGCTTTAGTGTATTATTTTCTTGAGTATTCAAACATAAAAATGCTTGAGAACAGGAGCTTTATTCTGCTGCTAGAAAATTTAGTACAGTCTTTGGAGTTATGGTCATAAGTAATCCAGTGGAATGACTATACTGCCAGCTTCTTTCAGGAAGGTTAAGTTTGTGCATGAGTGGTTTCCACTAATATTTTACTGTCTATTGATCTATCGCTAAACACATTCAGTCTTAAAAATAGTCCCACTTACGCTGTACAATTGCATAATGTATTACAATTGTAATAATTTGGGTGTCATGGAAATGAAATATAAGGAAATGAAGGAGCTAGTGTGGCAGACCCATCTCAAAAGGAATGAAATTATGGAGAAAAACAGCTATGAGAAAAATAATACATACCAGCCAATTTCATCTGTTTGTTAGAATACCTTTGGGTTAAAAAACCCCAAAACTATTCTAGGCAAAGAATATGTTAAACTCAGTTTAGTTGTTTCGGCTCTTGGCTGTTTCTGTTCTTGGCTAGACAGAATCATAGACTCAATTCACATCACCCACCAATGTTAATACTTTAAAGTACTTGTGTATCCAAAGGGGGTTAACCATCTCTTGCAGTGATAACCTGCTCTTATCTCCAGGAAATGGAGTCAGAGTTTCTTCATAAAATAATTCTGCTATGATGCAACATGGTAACAGATCCACAGCATTTATGTAAACACTACCAGAAGGATTAGCCTTTGAGAGAGTTCCAACTTGTCCCTAACAGGTATTTCTTGGTTTTCATTAAAATTCACTGGTCACTTTGAGCTGATGCTGTAGATTGGTAGGTTCAGCTGCAAAAGGATATTACGGTGCCACTCTGACATTTTTGCTCCCTGGGCAGTCAAGAGGATTATTGCCAATGATTTAAACAAGACCAGTTTTGGCAGTGGGATCCTGTGCAGCTCTAAACTTGCATCTTTTAAGGAAACCAGATAGTGTGTGGTAAGAATTGATCTGAGCTGACTGTTACAGAATCCTCTCCTTCTGCTAAGTCACTGCAATTTGAAAAATGATGGCATAGTAAAATGAACACACTGTATCAGTGCCCTGGAGTATCTGTATCCCATTAAAAGCCCTTCAAAGAGTTTCAAAGTTAATTTTCCCATTCACTGGTGCTATGCTGGTGACCTCAGCAATCACTTCTGCTGACAAGACTTTTGAAGCTGAGGTAGCTGGGACCTTAAATCAAGTGTCCCCAGCTGTTACACTGCTGCCAAGGATACAAATAAAAAATTCAGAGTATAATTTAAAAAAAAAAAATCTCTTCATACTTAGGAAATGTATTTCAACAGTCAGTCATAAAGCACACATATAAACTCCAGATCTGAAGTGCATGAGTTTTTCCTATACAGCATGAGGCATTTTAATAACTCCCTTCATGAAATCACTCTTCCATGTGTTAAAGAACATGAGACTATTCTTTACTAAATTTTGTAAACCGTGGCTTGTCGAGCAATGGGCATAAGCAGCCAGTGCTGCTCTGCAGGAGGCTCTGCATCAGCAGGGCTTAAGAGTTGGTGTTGACAGCTTCACATCAGCACCTCCACAGCTTGGGAGCTTTCCTTCGGGCTTGCGCTAAACCAGTCAGTTAAACCGAGTGCCATCCTTTGTTGGCACTATCTCATCATTCTAATTTCCAGAAACTTAAGCATCCTGGTATCTACATAGAGGAGGCCTTAGAGAGGAGCTGAACGAGTACCAGGGTGATGGGAAAAGCTGACATTGCCTTTGATGCAATGAGTAGTGTTTTTTTAAATCCTTGGGAATATGTAATTAGCTTCCTTTTGAGGCTACAAACTCTGGCCTCATTACAGGATGCTGATACTTAAACAGGCATCATCATTATGAAGGCAGATGAGGCCACCAAAGCCAGGGCTCTGTGGAAGAACCATGAACATGCTGAGTCTTGAGAGTTAAACTCTCACTATTTAGAGTTTGGCAGCTTTACAGTTTGTAAGTTTACAGCTTACTGCATTACAGTTTGGCAGCTCTGACTCCAGAGGAGTCCACGTCTATGTTAAGAAAAACAAGGTTCATAGTCTGCGAGACGTGGTACTTTTAGGTTTTGACCACTGCACATCGAGAATAAATCTGCTGGAAAGAGTCCAGACAAATAGCAATGACAGTAATCAGGGACTTATAAAGTAGGGAAGACTTGAAGAAATTATTCTATTAATATCACTCATAAAGTGACTGCACAAAACTGAAAGTTGTAAAAGAATAAATGCAAGGTTCTGTTTAAGACAGAAGGCTTAACAAAATACCATTTTCAAAGGCTACAGTGTTATTATTTCTACACTCAGTTTGCTGAGGAAAGAACTTCAATGTCAGTCCAAGTTCTTTACCTTAAAGATGGTGTTTACAGAAAGATATTTTTAAAATCTAGAATGATTCAAACAAATACTTTCCAGTCCCTACAGAGGCATTTCTTCTCTTTCTAGTTGCAGATAAACTGCCCTGCTAGCATGATCCCTAGAAAACACAGAAGCATCAGTTGCACAGATGTATTTTAGTCTAAGCTGGCCACCTCTGAGAAATTCCAGAAAAAATACACAGGTACACGTTTGGCACAAAGTGTCAAATGAGTTCTGGAATATCTAATAATTCCTGTCTCACACCAAAGCGCAAACAAGCACCAGTGCTCATGGAACTAGGATGTGCTTGTATTTAAGAACTAGGCTGAGTGAAAGGATGCTATTTCTTCCAAAACTGTTTTTAAAAGAAATCTTAGATCTACTGTATATCACCCATACCTCTATGTCAACACACCAGAGAGGGCAGCAAAGCCACAGCAGTGACCAAGCTGAACTGCAGCATGAAACATTAGTTTCATGATGGCCCTTTAACCTGTCTGCAACCACTACAGGATTTGTCCATACTAGACCCTCTGGAACAACTGCACGATGTGCCACCCAACCTGCTAACATGCTGTACAGAAAGAATAAAACCACATCGCTGGATTTTATAAACATATGTCATGCACACTTACGGTCCGCACTCAGCATGTAGAGAAATTTCTTGCACTCTACTGATCTTACAGCAGTCACTGCACAGTCCATCCAAAGACCTTCAGAAACCCAGTCTCCAGTAACCAGCTCTGTTGTGGTGTCCAAAACTTTCCAGTTGCTGGACATTGTAGTAACAAGTAATGTGGTGAATCCTGCCAAAGCCAGCAGCAATGCACAAATCTGTAGAGAGGATGATGCCATTATGACAGAAGTTTTCTTCAAAGAAGTCTCCCAAGATTTCTGATATTAGAAACCTGTTGAAACAGTTCATATGCACACAGTATACGGAGTGACCTTTAGACAAGCCTAACCTTTGCAAAAACATCAAAAAGATGCTTAAAAACCTACACAGTAATGTATCACACAAGGAAACTGTAGAGCTGGAATCTAAATTCCATTAAGTAACCAGAATACCTAAATATTCTACCTATTGAGTATTTTCTTAGGAAAATTTTATTACTGTATATGTTTACCACAAAAAAATACAAACAGAACAAAACCACAGGACCCAACTAAGGAATTCTCTAATTTTAATTTGCGATGTTTCATCCATTTGCTACTTGTTTGCTAACTCAAAATTCAGTTAAAAAATAAAATTATCAAATGCTTTAATTAATTAATCATCTCCCAATTACAATACCTACCAATACAAATTTAAAGCAAGATAAATTGTGATACTCACGTTTATGATATGTTTCTAACCTGTTTCATCTACCTTGCTGCAAGCCACTAGTGTCAGCACTTTGTGAGGACAAATTTGATCACCCTAGTGAAAGTTTTGTACTCTTCAGGACCTTTGTCCCATTCTAAAAATCAAGGACCCAGGGCCAAAGCTCTGTCCAACTGTTGCACAAACATCTGGCATGGCTTTTTGCTACAGCAAAGCGTCAGTGAGAGGGAAAATTACAAGAAAATTAGGTAAGTTAATACCAAAGATACTCAGATTAACCTGGCACCCACTGGCATAAAATTTGCTTTGTCAGGGCCACTGAGCTGCCCGCACACCATCAGAATGCAAAGCACTACAGAAAAATATAGCTACAATTTCCACAATGGTTGTTTTACGTTAATTTTTTTATGCATTTGTTTTAGGATGCATCCTAAAGAAGAAATACGCAACCAGGCACCTGTCCAGTGGATGACATTAACAAACAAAACTGTGTGTGACTGCAGCCATGCCCCGAGGCAGGGCAGACCTCCGGGGCTCAGGGCCAAAGGAGGTCTGGCAGCCTGGGACAGCTCTGCAACCCCTTTGCTGCTGCAGTTCCTCCTCTCTTTGCCTTCCTCTGTCTCAAGGAGCCACCCTCACTCACCCCTTCCTACCCTGTTGCTACCACACAAACCCCATAGGGCTGTCCAGATAATACTTCATTCCAAGCCCACATCCATCCTCTTTCAACCCATACCATGGAAACCCAACCCCTGATTGTACTAGCTGTCATGTTTATAGGTTTCAGGTGATGGCACAACTGATAGCAAATATACATTGCAACTGTCCAAAGGAGAATGACCATAAACCAAACCCAAATAAATACACAAAGTCCAGAGCATCATCCCTCACAAAGTACACACATAGGCTATATGCGACTAAGAGCAGTAATGTGATAAAAACAAGCCCTGGGGAAGCAAAAAGGATCACTGTAACATTAAAAACAGCATAGCTAAAATGTACGTGGGTTGAATACAGTGCAGGATGGGTTAGCAAAGAAATATATTTAAGTCACTTATATAAAAAAATTACTCTTGATAAGGTCTTTGGAAACAAAAATGAGTGGTAAAAGCTTCCAAACTGGAAAGGTAAAAACCTCTTTTATTTCTTTTTCATTTTGTTATATAGAAAAACAAAGAAAGAGCACTGATTACAACACTGGTTTCATTTACATATATATATATATATATATACACACACATTCCTAACGTCAGCAATATATGGCTTTGAACCTACTAATCACTTCTTAGTTCAGGAAAATTCTGAGGCTGACCCATGGCCACCAGTGCAATCAGAAAGAGATAAAATGCAGATCTAAATACGGTACTAAACCACTTAGAGCAGTTTCCCACCACAGCTCACAGAGGTTTTCTCTGGTCAGAGTCTGACCTTGGGTTGAGAAGGCAAACTCTTTTTACTACTAGTTAGGGGAAAAAAAAAAAAAAAAAAAGAGGAACAATGTTAATTCATTTCCTACCACTTTCAAAGAAGTTGGCTTTGTAACTGTGCTCCTGAAGTTGTCAAAACATCTTAAAAACCTAATCAGGCTTATTGCTACTTGCAATTACAATATGCAGATTACTCTCATCTTGCTAATAACTTTGCCTTCACACAATGAACTACAGAATAACTTGGGCTAGAAGGGGCCACATTCATGCCAACTTCCCACTAAAGCAGTTTCAGCATTGGGTCAGGTCTCCCAAGCCTTATCCAGTCACAACAGAGTGGGCTCTAGGGCTGGAATTTGCACCACACTCTCCTGTGGAGATTGCTCCTCACAGCCAAGCAGAACTTTCCCTGCTGCAATACGTGACTGCTGCCTCTCATCCTCCCTGTGCACCCTTGAGATAAACCACTGTTTATTTTGCTGGTTGACTTTGGCAGCTCTGCATGCTGTCTCCAGTGGCCCAGGCATGACTGGCATGTAGGCAGCTTGGCTGTCCCATGAGTATCTCCACAACAACACAGGGAACCAGGAAAGTGCACACAACTCCTTCAAACTTACTAGCTACTTTCAAAGCAAACACCTGTTTTCTTTTCCCATTTAATTCCAGGAGGCTGGTGGTGTGTACAACAGACTGTTCTCTGCTAACACAGCTCTCCAGCCCTGAAGAGCTTAGCTGGCATGGAGATGGTGGCGGGAAGAGCATTACAGTGCCAGAGAGCAGGAGCCCTGGCTGGCAGCAAGGGGACCATAGTGCACCTGTGGCATCTGCTCAGGTATGTGTGGGTAACTATAGAATCAGAGAAGCACCAAGGCTGGAAGATCATCCAGTCCAACCACCGCCCCAGCACTGCCACTGTACCCCTAAGCCACTAAACCGCATCACCTAGCACCAGGTCTAGACACCTCTTGAGCACCTCCAGGGGTGGTGACTCCACCAGCTCCCTGGGCAACCTGTTCCAGTGCCTGACCTCCTGAACAGCAAAAAATTTGTTTCTAATACTTAATCTGAATCTCCTTTCTCAGCTTAAAGCCATTTCCTCTGGTCCTCTCTCTCACTGCAGACACGGCAGGAGAGCCCAGCCCCATCTCACTACAACCTCCTGCCAGGGAGCTGTACAGAGCAATGAGGTCCCTCTTGAGTCTCCCCAAGACCAAACAACCCCAGCTCCCTCAGCCACGCCTCATAACACAAGTTTCCTAAACCTCTCACAAGTCTTGTTGCCCTTCACTTGACATGCTCTAGCACCTCAATGTCCTTTTAAAAGTGGGGGACCCAAAACTAAATGCAGAACTCAAGGTGTGGCTTCACCTGTGTCAAGTACAGGGAACGATCACTTCCCTGGTCCTGCTGGCTAAACTATTCTTGATACAGATACAGGAAAGAGCCTGGAAGGAGATTGTGGGGTGGGAACCTGGTCAGCCAGCAGCCCCGTGGCAAGGTGAGGTGGGGTGAGGTGAGGTGAGGCGGGGCGGAGGAGCCGGGAGAGGGAAGCTGCTGAGGTGTGGCAAGGTGATGTGGAGCCACACATGGAGCAAGGCAATGCTGAGGCAGCAGCTCCAGCCTCTACCTCACCTCCTAGGCTGCTGCAGGCTAGGAGAAGACAGGTTCTGCCTATTCTGTAAGGCTTTTAGAGAGCTGTGCATTAAATCAGTCCTGCAGAGAGACCTTGATAAATCAGAGAGCTGGGCCATCACCAACTGTATAAAGCTTGACAACCCCAGTGTACCTACAAACTGGGAAAAAGACACTGGAAAACATGCCATGGAAAGGGATCTGAGGGTCCTGCTCGATGGCAAGTTGATAATGAGTCAGCAGTGCCCTGGCAACCAGGAGTGTCCTGGGGGGCATTGCTGTCCAGGGTGGGGATTGCCCAAATCTGTTCTGCAGGGCCTCACCTTGAGTCCCGGGGGGAGTTTTGAGCTCCACAATATAAAAAAGACATTAAGCTATTAGAGAGTGTCCAAAGGAGGGCCACAAGGATGGAGAAGAGCCATACAAGGAATGGGTCTATTGGTCTATTCAGCCTGGAGGAGACGGGGAGGAGACTTCATTGCAGTCTGCCACTTCATCCACAGGCTCTGATCTGGGGTGACCAGTGACAGGACCCGAGGGAATGGCCTGAAGTTGTGTCAGAGCAGGTTTAGGTTGGGTATTAGAAAAAGGTTCTTCATTCAGAGGGTGGCTGGGCACTGGAATGGGCTCTCAAGTGAAGTGGCCGCATTACCAAGACTAACAGAGTTCAAGGAGCATTTGGGCAACACTCAGGAGTACGTGGTGGGGTTATTTGGGATGGTCCTGTGCAGAGCCAGGAGTTGGACTCGATGATCCTTGTGCGTCCCCTCTAACTCAACATATTCTGTCACCCTCAAGTTTCACGGCGCCAGCGCTGCTCGCCAAGGGGGCCGCGGCGGTGAAAGCGCTGCCACGCTCATCATGGCGGCGCAGTAGGCACCACCCACTCGACATGGCGGCCCCAGGAAAGCTCCGACCTGGTGGCGCTGCCCGCCCCTCCCCGGCGGCGGCACCGGAGCACACCCGGGCGCCCATCCACCCGCCGTGCGGAGAGCCCCAGGAGCCGCACCTGCCCTGAGCCTTGCGGTGACCGAGCAGCTCCCCCGCCATCGGCGGGAAGATGTCGCCCAGCTGCCCCGGAAGCGCTCGGGAGGCGCCAACATGGCGTGGCGGTGCTGGGCCCGCGCCGGGGGCCCGCGGCCGCACAGGTACCGCCGGGACGGGACGGGGAGGGGAGGGGAAGGGGCAGGTGGGGCGGGCGGTGCTGACGGTCCGCGTGTTTTCTCCGCAGGCTGGCGGTGCTGCTGCTGCAGCCGCGGCGGGGTTTCCGCCGGGCGCGGCCGCGGCCCGAAGAGCCCCCGGCAGCTGCCGCCGAGGCGCGGCCCGTCCCGCCGTCCCCGCGCCGCAGCCTGTGCCCGCCGTCGCCCACCGCGGCCGCCGGCCGCCCCTCGCCCCGCCGCCTGGTCAAGCCGCTCCTGTTCGCCGTAGGGGTAAGTGGCTCCTGCGGGACGCGGTGCCGTGCCCGGCGGGGGAGGGCGCGTCGGCAGGGAGCATATTCTATCTCTCTCAGGGGAATTCTTTTTTCTTGGGTTTCGCTTCTCAGTCCCTCAAAGCTAACGCAAGGCTGTTGGCCAAATACGGTGGCGTTATACTGAGAAAATACAAAGTAACTTCAAGTGGATCAGTGGAAGTATTATGAAGGTGTCCCAGTTTCATTCCATTTCAGTGAACTTAGTCATTTCATTGACTCATTTTGTTTCTGAACCTCTTTGATAAAGCATCATCCCATGACACTGAACATTTAGTAAACCTGAGAAAATGGCCTCAAGTTGCACCAGGAGAGATTTAGATTAGATAATAGAGAAAAAAAAAAAGAAAAAGAACAGAAAGGGTTGTAAAGCAGTGGAATCGGCTGCCCAGAGCAGTGGTGGAGTCACCATCCCTGAAAGTGTTCAAAAAACACGTGGATATGGCACTCGAGGACATGGTGAACTCAGTGGTGGTGCTGGGTTGACATTTGGACTTGGGATCTTAAAGGTGTTTTGCAGCCTTAAGGAGTCTGTGATTCTGTGAGTGCCGCTGGTCAGCGGTGCCACAGCTCCCGTTGCCATGCTCGCATTGCTCGGGGCTGAGCAGCTGGCTCAGCATGGGGCATTAGCCCGAGGTGTGCCCGGCTGCCTCGGCCAGAGCCCTGGCATGGAGTGCTCACTGAGCTTTTCTCTGCTATCACCCAGTTCACAGGCTCAGCCTTCGGCTCCGCTGCCATCTGGCAGTATGAGTCGCTCAAGTCGCGGGTCCAGACCTACTTCGAGGAAGCTCGAGCGGACTGGATGGATAAAATGCGGCCGCAGAAGAGAGGCGACTTCAGAAAGCAGGTACATGGAGCCAGGCCCGGGCTGCTCACACGGGGTGGATCCCTGTGGGAGTGCAAGGCACAGCAACATCTCTCCTCCTGTGCAAGCACCGTTTGTACAACAGATAATTGTCCTGGTTATTCTGATTTGTACCTTGGAGAAGTAATGGGTTCTCAACAAATTACAGCACATAAGTTGCCTTACAAGGAAAACTGATAGAATTAGTTCTAAAAAACTGTAATTCTCAGTATCACTGCAAAAAGTATAGTGGAAAAATAGAGAAAAGTACCATCTTTACCCAGAAATGCAGGAAAGAGATGTCAGTAGTAGGAATTTGTTCATCTAAACTAGGTATCATTTGCTTTTTCACCATAAAAAACCCCCAACAAATGTTTTTGCTGTATCTTAAGTGCTCTCAAAAGTGAACATAACTTCCCAAAGAGCACAGAGCTTGATTAAATTCTCAGTCTTAAGCATAAGACTTTTCCAGTGCCCTGGCTTCTGAAATGTATTTGTATTTTCAGCATCTAAACCCTTAAAGATATGAGGTTTTAGAGGGCTTTTTTACTTTGAGAGCTGACATTTCCACTCAAGTACTGTGGAGTTTGGACAGCAAGAACAACCTAAGTGCTGCAAGATTTGTTATAAATTTAGTTGGCATCCCAAAAGCATCAGTCATTTAGTTTTTAATTAAGTATACTAAAACTAACCTAAACATTCATGTATGTTTGCATTTGTTTCAAGGTTACTACTGGCCTGTGATAGACCTGGCTTGACATTCTTTCAGGTCTGCTTGTCCAAGGGATGTAGGGCTGAGTGTGGAGCTGGAGAAGCTCAGGATCCTGGGTAGGACACAGCAGGAGCTATTTTTCTAATGTGTATTGTGCACACCAGCACTGCTGTGGAAATGGGCATTTGGGATAACCCTGGTGGGCAGCTGAGCTCCCCATGGCTTCTCACTCACAGCCCCCACAAACCCCCAGTGGGCTGGGGGAGAAGAAAATCAGGAAAACTTGGGGGCAGAGATAAAACAATCACCAAAAAATTGTTCAGTAAGTGTGAGAACAGAGAAGAAAACAAGTAATGCAAAGGCAATCACTCACGGTTTCCGGTGGAAAGACCAGTGCCCAATGAGTTTGTGAGAAAAATATGTTAAACTCCTGAAATCCACTCTTTTTGGGGGATGGCATTATGTTGTAGGGAAAATTTCTTTGGTTAGTTCAGGTCATCTGCTTGGTTGTGTCCCCTTCCAGCCTGTAGCAACCTGCAGCAGCAGAGCAAGGAATGGAAAAGATCTTGATGTTGTGCAATCACCATTCACCAAAATGTAGGACATTAGTTTGTTATCAGTACTGTTTTGGTCAAAAATCTAAAACAGAACCATGTATAAGCTGAAAGAAAGAAAATTACTTCTATCCCAGCATGCTTTCTTGCTTGGTGTATTTGAACTGCAGGGGAGATTATGATCAGCACTTAATATTTTAAAATAATTTTGCTTTTATACTTTTGTTTTCCTTCAAAACCTGAAGGGGAAGATCTGCTGATTAGCTATCCAAAAAAGAAAACTAAACTGCTCTGTTGTTAATAGGCTTAAACTCCCAATCCCCATCTTCAGTGGGTAAGTTCTATTTCTAAGAGTTCAGGAATCCCCCAGTTGTTGCTGGGGGCATATAATCCTTGTATTTTTTGGAAAATGTCTGTTCAGTGTTTATATACTGAAGAATATCCTCTGCCAGAGAATTAAACAAAAAATGCAATGAAGTTGTTACTTTGATATCAAATAGTGAATACTTTGTTTCATATAGCATTATATCTCCTGCTTCCAACCTGCAGATAATTTTTATGACATTGTGCCCATCAATATGGTTGGAAGGTCATTGAGGTAGCAACAAAATATATGTCCAAAATGATTACGAAAGCTGAGGAAGGGAAAGGGGGGTACAATTTGTCTGTGGGCTGACTGCGCTCAAAATAAACTTTTTCAGGGGTTTTAAACTTGGAGGAGGGCTGGGTGAGCTGGACGCAAGGGGGAATGGATTCCACATCTTGTGAGCCACCTCTGCAAAAGTGATCCTGGCACAAAAGTGGAATCACTCAAAGGTGGGTGGTGTGATGTTAGACAGCATTAGGGTGAAGCTTAGTAGAGGCAGGATTTATGCTAACTTTGGCTAATCTGCTAAAGTCAGCATTATGGGCTAGATCTTTGTTTAATGCAAGCAGGATAAACCCATTGGAGTTTTGTAAAAGGATATAACTCCATTCTTTTTGAAGAAACTCTTCATCCATATTGGGGTGTTTTATGAAAAGGAGGGCAGATAACTGTTCTTGAGTAAGGAAATGTCAACTTGAAAAGCTAAAACAATCACAAGTAAAAAAACTTGAAATCAATTTACTTCACAGATTTCAAACAAATGCTTTCCATTCTTAAAAACCTCTAACCTTACATGAATGTTTTTGAAATTGCAAATGCTTCACAGTGGCATTGATGGACAACAATTCTGTTTCAGGTTAACAGCTGGTGGAATAACCTGACTGAGGGTCAGCGGACTGTGACAGGTTTGTGTTAGCTTACAAGTATTAGACATTCACAGGAAGAGAAATATGGCAAACAGGTACAGTATATTAAAACAGATGGCTTTCATACCACGTTTAGATTGTTGGGCACAAAGCATGTGTAAACTTACACCTGCACATGCACTATTTCTGCTACACTTCCTTCTCACAAACTATTTTTTGTATGCCTTAAAAAAGTTCCTATGCATCTGTGTGAGAGAGTGTGGAGGATTAACTAGAATCCTCCCCCAGCAATATTTTTGTCAGGAATTATGAAAACCAGCAAATGCTTTTAGAAGAAATAGGTGTATATATTCCACTGAAATGTGGAACTAAAATTCCCTAATAGTTACATGGTTGCAGCATTACATAAGAAAAGTAGCAAAAAAATTACCCTTTGAGCTTTCCTTTGGTTATAATGTAGTTTTGATTGGTTTGCCCAATGCCAGTTAAAATCCCCGAGATAAATGTAATGTGTGAAACGAAATTGATGAGACCTTGATTCAAATCCAATAGCTGAGCCCTATCTCCTGTTACGTATTCTACATTAAGTATTTACTGAACCAGTATTAGCAGGTTGTTAGCATAAGGTTACTTAAATGCTATTTCTCTGCCATTTACCTTTTCTACAGAAACATTTTGGAAAAAAAATTCAATCAACTTACTAAGTCTTTGAAGAGTTGACTTGCAATTTAAGACTAGATTGCATAAGTGCTGAGTGTTTCAGGCCACTCAATTAACAAGTTCTCTCAGGAAATTTTGTACAATGCTTTGCATTGCTTCAACATGCAAGCCAGGTCACGATACAAATACTGCGTTGGGACTGTGAGGATTGATATTCTATAGACTCTGCAGCGTCCCTGGACATCTGATTAATCTAACAAGCGATAGGAATTGTAGCTGGTAGTGCCTGAGCTGATCAGATACTTGCCCTAACTAGGCTGGGCTAACTGTCCTGAAATGCTTGACCATTCTGTAACACTTTGGTTTGGCATGCAGGGAAAGTATTTCCTCTACTAAAATGCATGGTAGAATAGGAGGGAGTATTGAAAGAAGAGATCTATTGAAATTTTGGTTCTAGAATTTATGGATCATAGCTTTTCAGAGTTTTTGCATTTTATTGCAAACTTCAAATGAGAATAATTATTTGACATTAACCATTATGTAGAGGAACAGTTATTTTCCCCTTTAATGTTTCCAGCTATTATAAAATGTTTTAAATACATTTTATAACATCCAACATTCTATCTAAATGCTTGGCTAGAAATAGAGAAGGCAGTTTAAAGAAGAAATAATACATTTTCATTATGTTTTTAATAATTTACCTTCTTATTTAAAATAAAGTAAGATTGCAATAACATATGTGAAGTAAAAAGCTGTGATTTTGCTGTCTCCCAAAGCTCACTGTGCTCTAGCAATGCCAGTACAACTTCACAATTTCCTTAAAACCAAAGCTGCCCCCAAAAATGGACAGGATGCATACTGTATGTTTGTATAGTTCCCTCAGTCTTCTCCCTTTGCACAGTTTAATGCAAGTGTGCAGTAGATTGGTGCCATTTGGGAATAAACAGCAAGAGGGGCAGGAAATGGGACCTCATAACTGGCTCCTGTTTCATTGATTCTGCAATGGAATACCAGTTTGAAAGAATAGCTTGAACCTTTTCAGCACAGATTTTTCTGGACTGTTGGATTCATTACACTGTATGTTAGAACAGTTGCAATTAAATGTCATATTTCTGAAAGACTTCCACTATTTAAATATAGCTTTCAGTATTTTTCATTGCTTTTCCTAAACTGTATACAAAGTAAGAAGTGGATATTGCTTTTCATGGGATTGTGAACAAAAACTACAATTCTACAAGGTGCCTTTTTAAATACTTGCTTTCAGTAAGCATTAAGGTGTGTTACGTTTGTAATTTGCTTTTATTTTTTTTTCCCTTTTAATAGGTATTATAGCTGCAAATGTCTTTGTATTCTGTTTGTGGAGGCTGCCTGGCATGCGACGGATTATGTTTACATATTTCACCTCAAATCCATCCTCCAGTAAGTGAACAGTAATTTGGGTGACTTTCCTACATAGAGATGTAATAGAACCTCTGATCATCCTGCAGAAGCTTCGGGTGACTTATGACTTACTTAGAGCTCCATCACCCACAAAGCAATGTCAGTCATGCCCAAACACATCATTCCGTCTAGGCAGGAAATGGTTTGAGGGGAAAAAATGTTAGGAGTAATTTTTTAAACAAATCACTGGTGCTTTTCTAAATCTTATAACATCAAAACTGTTGCCTGCTATCTGGCCTTCTCCTGCATACAGTAGGATGCAGCTCCTGCCTGAATAAAGGTGAGAGGTACTCTTCCCAGTGGCGTCAGCCCCAACTGCTTTCTTGGACAGAGTGCAAATCAAGCCACTCAGCAAAAGAGGAAAATAAACTGTACTACATAATGCCATTCATAAATTAGACTCAAATGTGACTATTTCCCCCCTTTAATGTTCTGTGGGATGCAGACAGAACCATCATCAGTCACATGCTTGTGTGCTTTCATCAGTAGACAAGCATTAGTCTGTAGATTGTATATGGAGTCCTTGTTTCAGAGCTGTGCTTTGAGTCACATTAAGAAAACCCAAACAAACCAAGCACCAGCTTGGCTTTCACTGTGTGTTAAATGTGTTGAAGATACTAAGCTAGGGAAAGAAATTAGTAATATTTAATGGCAGAAAAATGGGGTTTCATCTCTACAGCAGAGAAAATAATTTAAAGGACAGGGAGACAAACGTGTTCGGAAAGTACTTCCTGCTGTCCTCTTAATTTTGGCTGAAAATATGGAACCTCAACCAGTTTCCCCATGCACTCCAAAGCTAAAGATATATGCTACCTAGATCTGAGCACGTCACCCCAAACACTCCTATTTTAAATAATGTTGACCTTCAAACCTGCTAATTGGCTTGTTTGCATTTTCAAGGCTGCCATTTCAGTCAGGAGAGCTCGTAGCTATTTCAAAAAGGAAAACTATTTTTTCTCTATGAGTTCATCTTTGTAGCAAATTAATTTTATATGGCTGCTCATATATTAAAGGTCTTTCACCATATATAAATAAAATACTTTTTTTTCTTTTTCAAAGTATAGGGCTTTGAAAAATAAAAGATAATAAAAAATAAAACATTTATAAGACAAATGTTTCATATGAAACAATCCCCAGTAGCTAACTAAGACTGTTATTACAGCTTGCATGTCTTTAGGGTGTATGTTCTATCTTTTCAAAAGGTATTGCTTGGAATTTGAAATTTGTTCCATTTCTGGGTTTATTACCTAGCTTGTATTTGAGAATCTAAGCATAATTAGCCGGTAGTGTGTCTTGATGAATTTCTAGTCTGTATGACGTGTAAGTTGAAGCAAATTAAAATACTGACCTCTTTATGTGCATTGTTTTTCTCTTTTATAGGAGCCCTGTGTTCTCCTATGCTGCTCTCTACGTTTAGTCACTTCTCTCTCTTCCACATGGCAGCAAATATGTACGTTTTATGGAGTTTCTCCAGCAGCATTGTCTCTCTTCTGGGCTGTGAGCAGTTCATTGCAGTATATCTTTCTGCCGGTAATGTTAAATATATATTTTTACAACACTTAAAAAATAGAAAGATGTATTCATACAAGTAAGCTGTGTGCGTGGTTAATAGATGTATGATGACAGATGGCCATTGTTCAATCCCACACATTGCTTTATACTAAAGGCAGTACTACTTTGCTGTCATACAGATTTTTGGTGGGTTTAAGATACTGGGCTTTGAAATATCAGATAAAACCATATCTGGCTTTAATTCCTGCTTTAGTACCAAAATAAAATAGCTCTTAATACAGTCTCTTGGGATTATCGTGACAAAAGATGACAGTTAATTTGTACTTTATGATGCTTGTCTGCACTGCTGCCATCATTTCCAGTAGCAATTTCTCTTTTTCAGGGGTTATCTCCACTTTTGTCAGTTATGTTGCTAAAATGGCCACAGGAAGGTTTGAACCATCCCTTGGAGCTGTAAGTATCTTGGAATATGAGAGACTGATAATGATCTTTGAAGCCCATTTAAAAGCCTGCTATATTCTTTAACCTGCGTAAAAGCCAAGGGTATATTTGGGGTATGGAAACTAGAAAGCTTTACCAAAATCAAGTAACTGAGTACAAACTGGTTCTCTGTGCAACAGCTTGCCTGTTCTTCAGATATGTTACTCTGCTGCAGCAGCTGCCCAGAACTAACACCACTTAATGCTGGGGGTTGTAAATGAGTCCTGAACAGCAGGACCTCTTGTCCCTGAGCAGATCAGTTACATAACTTATTGCAGAAATGCTATTTCATAATTGTGTAGCAGTTTTCTCTAATTAAAAATAGAATACTTTCAAAAGACATAATGTAATCAGACAATCAAACTCAGCATGTGATCCCAGTGGAAGTTGTAGGGCATGCTGTGCAGGAAGGGCAGCACTCCTGCCAAAAATCTCACCCGATGAACGATATGAGGCAGGCTGAGGAGCTCCTGTAGTTGCCAGTTCTTTCCAAATGTTTTTAGTAGTGGAACATTTTAAAACATTTAACTTGCATTAAATTGGAGGTTAACCTAGACATTTGCCAGGTTTTAAAGGCTGAACTTACTATACGAAATAATTTTGATGAAAGCCCAAAGTCAGATTCTCATCCTTCTATTGGAATGAAAAAAACTGTTTAGCTGTGCTGAAGTTAGAATTTTTGGAAATGCCATCTGTGTATTGTCCCTTTGTCTTATGAATAAACTATAGCTGAAGCAAGTTACTTTCCCTTAGTCTTACTCATCTGAACTTACTGCAATTACCACACATTGCATTAGTTTACTGCATTCAGAGCCTTTCCAGTGAGATTATTTCAAGGATACAAAAGCCCATGGTCAATTTAGTACAGTCCAGGGAATTACTTGTTTCACAGACAAAAGATTTTTGTCCCTGTCCATCTGTTATTTTCCTTGGTTTTGTACAAGCTTCAGAATGATTCCCTTCATCAGATACGTCTATGCTTGATATACATGTTAGATTTCTAGGGTTTACTTGGGAAAAAGCACATTTACATAAATTGTTATCTTCCATTTGGGAGTGGTTATTTCTTAATTGTAAGACAATTTGAAGGATGTTTTCCCCTATTTGTAATTTCAGGTATTGAAATTAAATACTGGTGTCTTGTTTTATTTTTATTCTGAACTTTTCTGTGGTGCTTTGTACTTTGAGGTTTACCGGAGGGCTGCATTTGAAAATAAAAACCAAAAGGAAAACAGATTCACATGCAAAAAAAATATATTATCCCTTATGTAACACCTCAGCTTACTTCAATGTATTTTCCTGTATTTCCAGTCAGGAGCTATAATGACTGTCCTTGCAGCCGTATGTACAAAGATGCCAGAAGCTAAACTGGCCATCATACTTCTTCCGATGTTCACATTTACAGCAGGAAGCGTAAGTGCCTTTGAACTTCAAAGAAATGCTATTCTCAAAACATTATCCTCACATTCCTAAGCTGTTGAATTTATTTTGAAAGAGAATAAGGGTCATGGAAGTCCCAGGGACTGATTCTGAATTGTTGTAGCCTAGCACAGTCATTACAGCAGTACGTGGTGAATTCAGAATTATCCTAAATTCCATCCTCCATGGGTGTGTTTCAAATCTAATCCCAAGAGGTGAAAGAAGCTGGGAAGGAGTCAGTTCAGCTTTCTGAGGAAACCTGCATACACATCCTCTTCTTTTCGATATTTTTTATAGCAGCACTTGTAATAGGCTGATGTAAAACTGGTACATAGTCTTTAAAGAAAAATTGATCAAGATGAGAAACACAGAATTTCACTTCTCATGGGAGATTACATTCCAGCCCTGGAGAAATATTTGCCTCCTCTTTTGGATATCATCTTTTGATACTTTTAGGAGCAGTGTTGGAATTAGAAGTAGGCTACTGAGACTTTTTTTCATGTATACTACTAGAACTCCTTTTTTTTGTTTCATTGAGTTCTTTTATGCACACCCACTACCACATTTAAGAAAAGCTTCTCACGTATATCTTAACTTGCTTTAATAAGTTAATCATCTTTGGTCCGCTACTTAAAGTTGTTTTACTGCTTAGAGCAGTTAAGCCAGGTCATTCCATGATCATGAGATTTAGTACTTTTTGTAAGTGAAGCTTACAGATTTGAGCAAACATTATTAGATGTAGCCTTCTTGTTTTTCTTGCACTTCTGTTTGAGTTAACCTAGTTTTTTGGGTAGTTCTTTTTCTTTTTTGCATGCTATCCTTTAACTGCAACTTTATTTAAAAAGGTGGCCAGGGTAGAAATATAAGCAGAGCCCTAGAGAGCATTACCATGAGCAAATTCTCATTGCAATGCAAAACAAGAGCAGTATCAGCTATTGCAGTATAAACATTGGAATGAACCCATCCCTAATATATAATTGTATACCTAAACTTTACATACTCCTTTAACCTACCTTACCTATACTGTAATGGGCTTTTAAATTAAACAAGCCAGTGTAGCAACAGAGCTTCTATTCTAACACCTGTGCTTAAGGAAAGAAATCATGCCTAAAGTAACATTTCATTCTAGCATTAAATCTGTCAGTCTTTATGAAATGAGGCATTTAGTAAAATCTTGTGTATTAGCAGTTATGGTGCCTTGTATCTCCTGAAGATGGTACACCATTGCTCACGCTGCTCTGGCTGTGGAGTTGCTCACTGTCATCCTGATTTTCTGCCTTCCAACAAATGTTTCTATCAGATAACAGGGATGCTGCCCCACGTTTCATCCACTAGGGGGTTGTGTTCCGGAGCACAGATGTACATAAATCTAAGTTACATCAGAATCAGAGAATGAGAATGTTGCAATTAGGTATTTTGTGTCTTGACAGTGGACTCAGTGCTGACACTCACCACAGTGGTAAGCATCAGCTTCCTATTATATCCTGGTACACCATTTTATACCCTTTCTTCACATGTATAGCAGGTGCTTCTTATTACATTACTGTTGGGTAGCAAACCATCTGCAGGTGCCTTCTGCAATCAGTCACACATGTCCGCATTCACTGCTCCATTCTTTAACAAAGCTGTTTATTTCTCTTGTTCAGGGGCACAGCTGTAACTTATTTAGGTTTAGGTTGCTCACAGCTTTTTCTTATCTTACCACAATTCCCCCTTTTTGCTTTTTAACTACAAATGCTGAACACAAAACCTGCAAGCAGTGGCTATTTAAGGTATGCAGTTTTCATTGTGAAAATTTATATTTTAAATGGCATTCATTTCTACTAGTTCTTCATTTGGAAGTTAATAGTGCTCTGGAAACTGATCTTTTTCTTTCATATAACTTTACAGTCATTGTAATTGTCACACCTGTCTTTTTGGATTTATTCTTTTACTTTGGTCTTTGTATTCTGGACACACAGCCTGGATTTGCTGCACCGTGCTAGGTTTAATCTGCTGAACTATAATTTGCATTCTTCTTTTACACACAGAACATTTTTCTATTGCTTTCTTTTTTTACACACAGAACATTTCTTAACTTTCACACCTTATACATTCTATGGAAGCTAGGAGTGCTCTAGAAACCAAACCAAAACTTGTATAATCAGGCTGCTTTAGTTCCTTGGAGATTTGTAGACAGGCATTCTTTTATTGTAGATTCTTTTATACACAGAACATTTTTCTATTGCCTTTTTCTTTTTGCCATAACTTTCACACCTTGTACAAATAACATTTTTTAAAATTCACAGCAGAATGTCCAAAATAAAGTTTTTTCTGCTGACCTTTGAATCCCAATTTCTATGCTACCAGCCACTCACCTGGGGTCAGGTGTCTCTTATTTTTTCTTTCTTAAATCATGCTGACATCTTCAGGCTCTCACTCTGCCTGCTTGCTTGGGTGGGCTCCACTGCCAGCCACTCTCTGATCCACAGTCTCAACTCTTATCACATCAGGGTCACCATTTGACAGCAGCTCGTGGCTAATACTCACTACAGTGGCAATCATTAGCTTCTGATTAGTTCCTGGTACACTTTTTTTATACCCTCTCTTCACATGCATAGCAGGTGTTCCTTATTACATTACAGTTGGTTAGCAAACCATCCACAGGTGCCTTCTGCAATCAGTCACACACGTCTGCATTCACTGCTCCATTCTTTAACAAAGCTGTTTATTTCTCTTGTTTAGGGTCACAGCTGTAACTTATTTAGGTTTAGGTTGCTCACAGCTTTTTCTTACCTTACCACAGTGTCTTTTATAGCATGCACTCTTTCAGGTAATTTCTGTTTCCTCCTGACCGAAGTTTGGAATGTATTTGTAGCTTCAGAAATAAAGACTGGAAAAGACTGAGTATTCTAAAGGAGACATTCCCACCCTGAACTATTACGTAGCTGCTCACATCGATATTTTGATGGCACAATACAGCTGAAGACTGAGTCTCTTACTTTAAAACTTTTTTTTTTTCAGTAATTGCTTTGATAGCAATTTGTTCGTAGGATGTTTTTTTATTCCAAATTTTTGCTCTGTGCTAGAATAGAAAACTGTTATCATTGGCCATTTTTATGCTGTGACTGATCCTGTCCATTCCACTCCTTTCTAGGCTTTAAAAGCCATAATTGCATTTGACACTGCAGGGCTTGCTTTGGGCTGGAGACTTTTTGACCATGCTGCACACCTTGGTGGAGCTCTCTTTGGAATGTAAGTCTATATTTACTAACTGTTTATTTTGTATTTAAATTAATCCTGTATTTCCCCCCTTACTTCCTATATTGCTGAAGTGTGGGGGGGGGATGTTTTGGAAAGTTGCCTGAACTAGCAATGAATACAACTCACTGTTACCCTTTTAGTGCTGTAAAATTGTATGAAAAACACTGTTAACAGATGCTTAGAACTGAAAGAATTGAGCTGAACTGCCTTAGAATCATGGATTAGATGTCAGGTGGTCCTCTAACCATAACCTGGGCTCGCTGTCTCTGTCCTGCTCTTTCCACCACATTGAAGAGAGTCACAGGGCAAAAAAGATTCTCACAAAGCTAAGAGTGGACAAATTAAAATAACTTTAAAGAGCTAAAAAAAGTCTTTGTCTCAGTATTTTTCCTCTAATTGCCAATTTAGAGAGAGCTACAGAATTAATACAAGCTCAGGCCAAATTCCTTTGGGCAGCCTCCACTGTGGTTTTCTCAGTGTTGCTGTACTGCCTTTGTGGGGAGCCTTCTGATTAGTAAGAACTACTAGAAACAAGTTTGTAGGAAACAGTTCTGTATTGTTCCACATTTGAACTACATTGAGTTTTTCCCCTTCTACCCAACTGCACACTTATTGCTCAGTGCATTTTTTAATATTTTATGTAGGCATTTGAAAAGCCTACCTGAGATTTCACTAGGCCAGACTTCAAGGCAGACCAGTTTGTAGACCAAGTAGTTTCCTATTTCTTGGCCTTGGTGTCAGTAAGCTCTGTGCTGTAGATTGTCCCTTTCTCCCCTTCTCTGGCATCACAAATGCATCTGATGTAGTCTTGCTGATTCATAACTGCTTTCTGTCGTGATGTATCTGTATCAGCTTGTTCATTGTAATGAAGGAACAATCTGGTAATACAGATTCACATATTAAAAAAGCATAGCAATTGCAGTAAAAATTGTCTGGAGTTGAGAAGTTTCTTTCTTTCATTACCTACATATGTTTTATCTGTTTGTTCTACTCAGTGATGATTTTGGTCACTTCATCCTAAAATACGGCTTTATTTAGGACATATGTTGAATGGCCAAAGTGTTTTCTATACATTGCCTCCCACTTTAGAAAGCAGCTATATGCTTTAAAGGAATGGCCAGTTCACTGGCTGCTGGCTCACAGTCCTCAGGACTCAGGTGTGAATTTAGGCTTGTGAGAGAACCTATTTCCATGTGGTTGCTTCTCTTCATGCCTCTCCACCATAACCTCCATTGCTTAATCACTTATGTTGATATTCATATTGTCTTCCATACTAAGTATTTACTTGGTTTGAGTGATGGGCCTGTTTTGTCTCAGAAGCAGGGAAAAGTCACAGTTAACTTTAACTATTACTTTCTTTCCCAGGTGGTATGTGACTTATGGTCATGAGCTCATATGGAAGAACAGAGAACCACTGGTGAAAGCTTGGCATGAAATGAGGACAAAGAACACAGGAAAGGGAGGAGGTGGAAGATCTAACTGATTCTAATCCTAGAGATTCCTTGTGCCCAAGTGGTATCTTACTTGAAGACATGGGATTGAATTGGTTTTGAAGGTTTTTTTGCTACCCCACATTAAGCCTCTAAGGAGCTGAAGTTTCTAATGTAACAAAATTATGTTACAAAAATGCATATCCATAGAAAATGAACTCTGACAAAGGTGGAACAATAAAGGTTTTTATCCTATTGCTTTCTGAGGTAACAGCCTGAATTACCTTTTTAAAGGTGGAATAAAACATGCTTTTCAATTAAGTGACCTCAATCTATCAAAAAAAATTAAAAATGGGGTACAGCTGGTTAATATTTGGGAAGATAAACATTTCCAAAACTGAGGAAGTTAATGCATCCCACACAACCCTAATGTCTGCAAGACAATATGAGGTGCTGTTTTTAGAAGCTCCACTTTGGACAAGTTGGACTCACCATAAGGCTAACATGGTGAAGTTCAGTGGTTTTTACTGTTGAAAAGATTGGATGAAGTAAGGCGATGGTGTCTTTTGATCTGAAACTTGAAACACATGAAGCAATACTGGCTTGTTTGCCAAGACTTATGTATGGGTTTAATGGTCCAGCTTTATTTGTCAGCTGTGGCTTATTCAACTTGCGTTTTTCATTTCTGTCAACTTCCAACAAACTTTCAGATCACGTTTGATTTTACTACATTGATATCCTTTTCATAATTATGTGCAGGGGAAGAATGACATACTGTGGTTTTTGATATTCTGCCATGAGTTACACAGCTTTCTGCATTCCTTCACTACATTAATTTGAGGTTGGGGTGGAGGGGTATTCTTTAAGCTGTGCTGTATTGTTAGTTTCCTTTAAGGTTTTTCTAAGAATTTAACATTTGGTCAGAATCTGTCAGCTTTAGAAAAGAAGCAGCTTCAGCAAAAATAGATTATTTTTGAGATCAGCAACACTGTAACTAGAAGTAACTAGTGAAGAAAATCGGAGGGTAGTACCATGACCAGTTTCCTATTTTGAAAGTAAAAACTGGATTTGGGGTCTGCTGCTGCTGTGTCTGTCCTGCAAGGATGATACTGATCCCCTTGCAAAAGGCTGAGGAGTCTGCCCAGACACAAGCTGGTGAGTTCAAGCCCTCAAGTCTTCCCTGTTAAATGAGTTAGTCCTTCCAGATGGACTGACCTGCCAAAGAACATGTTGCATTTGTAAGAAGCAATTTGTGGGTGTTTTTACTTTACCACAGTGTCTCACATAAAATATATTTTCTGTGGGGATAAAGAACACATAATGCTAAGTGGCACCAGTTTTAATAAATAATGGAGTACAAAATTGGTGTAAACTCTGTATCACAGGCCAGTGCTTGTTTAAATTTTTTTCTCCGTTAGAAAAATGAGGCACTTGAGGATTTGTAACTTCATGTCAACATAAACACTTAAAAAATTAAGGAGCCAGAGTACCTAATACTCTGGCTCTGCTCCAGAAGTTTTCTGGTTTTCAGTTTCCAATCTACGACTTACTCCCCTTTCCTGCTTTGTGCTGTAGTACTCTGGACAAGCATGCCAATTTTCAGGGCTTCAGCCACAGTGCAGCCCTGCCTGCAGCAGAGAGAGGGCAGCCGAATATGCAGCGAGTGCACTGCTGCCAGGGAGAAGCCAGCAGCAGCAGATGATGGCCACTGAACAGGCTTGTCCTAAGGGAGTATTTCATGCCAGAGAAGCTCAAAAGCCATTCCTCAGACTACTTCACATGTTGGGTTTGCATCTATTGTGTTTGTCCAATCCTTTTATTTTTCTCCTCTTCCTTGTGTTACCTCTTGTCCATTTAACAATTTACCTCGTCTCTTCAACAATTATGTATTTGTTGAGAGTTTTTCAGAGATCCTGTCTGAAAGCAGCAGGGAGTAATACTGCAGGAAATACAGTGCATAAAACCTGAAGAAGATTATATTTTACATGTCTAGTAGAATAAGCCAGAATTGTGATTAAGATCTTCAACATAGCAGCCAGTACTTCATGCTGTATCATCTGCAAAATGAAGTCCCACTTGTGCTGTGTTAGACCTCCCTGCAGCCTCCCTTCACCTTAACTTTAGGCATAAGAGCATTCACCCTTCTAAAGGCTGTTCAGTATCTTAATTTTCCTCATTTACAGAGACACTAGAGGTGTGTAATATATGTGGTTGTACAAAAATCTTCATGTAGCCAAGCAATGGATTTCATGTCATTTTGTATGCTGAGCCTTTCTGCAGCATTGTCTGGGAAAGGCAAACTCTTTTCTGTCCAAAATGACTTTAAAACTGCAATAGGGAAGTCAGTTCTCAAGTCACTCAGACAAGGAATGCCCTGGAGTTACAACAGCTCTCTAGAGTACATAAGATACCTTTCTGGCAAGCAAATACCCTTCGTGCAAAATGTGGCATCAGCATATGCCAGTATCTCAGCATTTAGTCACAACTTTGAATGACAAAGAAATTAGAAGGATGAAGAAAAAAACCCCAAAATCCAACCCTAGAAAAAAGCAACAACAAAAAGAACCAACGACGTAAAACAAAACCAACCACATGGAAAGACTATCCCCTCCGTTTTCAAAGATATTATTGTGAATAAAAATACAATGTGGTGATTATGTGGACACTTGGCAGAGACAACAGCTAGTGTTTGTTTAGGAAAATAGCAGTAAGTATAAAGTCATGGTTAATCATGCAGAGACACAATTCTTCATCCTTTTTCAGTGACTTTAAAGTCTGCTTTGGCCTTGCCATGTTTAAGGAATAATTTGTTTCAGTGATCTGCTGTATTGGAGTTCCATTTTAGTATTAAAACTGTTTGAGCTTTCAGCCCCCATTCCTGGCAGCAAGAGCTGTTTTGCTTTCTGATTTGATGGCTTTTGTCTTACTGTTGCAGTATTCCAGCCCCCCTTCTCCCAGGCTTTTAATCATGACAAATCTTCTAAATGCAGACAACTTTTTAATCTCATCCAGCATCTTCTGGTTTTCCTGTCTGAGTTAGCCTTTGTGCCAATTTCATCCTACAAGCTGTGATGAGCAGCTGCTCAAAGCACTCCCTGATGCTGTAGGTGGGCTCTGAGACATGCAGTGCCAGAGCTGAACTCAGTACCAGGAAGCGTCAGGCACAGGATGAGCAGAGACATCTGATTTATTCGCCAATATATTTTGCTAAGTCAGGCCTAGGAACAAGGATCAGAGCATCATTTGTACTGTGCCAGTGATAACATGATAAAACAGATGTTCTGTTTTCTCCCATGGCTGTAGTCTATTTCTCCTTACCAGATATGATTTATTTTTAAAAATCAGTATGTAGAACAGAGCAGTTCCAGAAAACCAAGAGCAGCAGAAAATTAATAATATTCCTAATATTCCCTGCATGTTCCTAAAAGTAAAATTATGTTTGTGGGTTTTTCAGACAACAAATAAAACATAACCTCCAATAGCCTATATAGTATTGTGACAAGAGTTCTGTGTGGGATCAAAATGTTTTTACCTGACATTTCTCAGTCTCCTTGCTCCAGCTGACATGTGAGGAGGGGTGGTGGTGAAATCAAAACTGTTAACAGCAGGGGCTAAATCAGATATTTAGCACAACAGCATCATCTGCAAAGAAATTTCTTTTATCCCATGATTGTGTTTCAGAGAGAGGCCGAACACTCGAGGAGAGGTTTTGCCCCAGTCTATATCCACACTTCTAGTCTTCCTTCCCACCAGGAGCAGGTGCAAATCTCGACTGAAGTGAGGTGCTAATACACTAAGATAGAAACTGCTCAGCTGAAACAAAGCAATAAATCTTGCCGTCTCAAGTTCCACTGCAAAATTAAAATTTCTTATTAAAGCTTCATAGAATGGTGTGGATTGGGTTTGGAAGGGATCTTAAAGATCATCTCATTCCACCCCCTGCCATGGGCAAGGACACCTTCCTCTGTCCCAGGTTGCTCCAAGCCCAACCTGGCCTTGAACATCTCGAGGGATGGGGCATCCACAGCTCCTCTGGGCAACCTGTGCCAAGGCCTCACTACCTTCATTTGAAAGAATTTATTCCCACTATTTAATCTAAACTTGCCCTCTTTCAATGTAAAGCCATTACCCTTATCAGATAACCACCTGTAACTGGATTATTACATTCTAAAATGAAATGCCTGTTCTGTTAGCCTTTGAATAGATTATTTTCTAATAGGTGGCATATCAGTTTATCTGCATTCTTCACTTTTACAGCCTTGCATTTCAGTTTGGTGACCCTTTGGAAGATTCAGCTTTGGTAATAAACCACTGAATGGGGAATTGTGGAGGAGCATTATGTAATAAGTGGCTACAGGCCATAAGATGTCAAATTTCAAAAGCCCGACTTTATTCCCGAAGTAATTCCATCAGTTTCAATGGTTTGTGCCAGGACTGTTTGGTTTTGAACCTGAATGTACAAAGGGAAAGCTGTAATTTGCAGTCTCTGGCAAACAGTAAAGGATGTGGGCCCTATATTAATATATATAATAGATGCTTGGATTTTGGTCAATAGGTAGTATTTTAAAAGTGAATTGGTTAAACTGTTAATGTAAATGGAGGGGGATTAAGAGAGGTGGGGGGTTGTACGTAGGTCTTGGAAACTAACATCGCAACGCTGCTGTTTCTCATCCAGATCACTTATTTTATAAGCACCACGTTTCGCATACAAACGCTTTTTCTAATCCTGAGTGTTTACGGCTGCCTCGAAGGTATAATTGAGCAGTAGCATCCAGCCAGCGAGAAGCAGCGTTCCTCGCCTGGCCGGTGCCCGTCACTGGGCGCGCTACGGCGCTCCCGGGCACAGAGCAGCTCCTAAAGCACCGACAGACAACGGGAGCCGAAGTCCCCCCGGGAGGCAGACACGGGGCGCAGCCCGGCAGGGTCCGGTCCTGGCCGCGTTCCCCCCGCTCCGCACCGCCGCCAGCCCCCGCAGCTGCACGGGGCTCCCGCCGGCAGCCGGGTCACGTGTGCGGGCCGTAATCCCGGCGAGGGGGTGTCGTTACCGGGGAAGGGGGCGGCGGGAGGAGGGGCTGCCGCCGATGAGGGCTGAAGCCGGGAGCGCGGCCGGCTGCGGGCGCCGGAGCCGCGGGCGCCGCTGCGGGCGAGGCGGGGGCTGCGGCCGCGGCCATGGCCTGGCCCTGCATCAGCCGGGTGTGCTGCCTGGCCCGCTTCTGGAGCCAGCTGGACAAGTCCGACCTCTCCGTGCCGCTCACCATCCACAACTACTCGGACATCGAGGAGCAGGAGGACGGGCCGCCCCAACGCGGCGGGCTCCCTCCGCGGGGCAGCGCTCGCCCGCCCGCCTCGGCGCGCCGCCCGCGGGACACCACCGCCGCCGCCGCCGGGAAGCCGAGCGTCCGCAGGAAGAGCCGGGCGGCCGCCGCCGGAGAGCCCTTCGCGGCGGAGACCCAGTACCGGCAGGACTTCAGAGCGTGGCCCCTCCCGAGGAGGGACGCCTTCCCCTGGGTCAGCGCCAGTAGCGGCGGCGGCGGCGGGAGGGACGGGGCCGCCCCCCAGCCCGCCCCGGGACGCGCCGCCTGCGCCCTGCCCGGCGGCGGCGGGAGACCGGCGGTCGACGGCCCCGAGCAGCTCCGGCCGCGCTCGCAGGCGGACGGCGGCCACACCACCTCCTACAGGTAACCGGGCCCGGCGACCGCCTCGCTTCGCCCCGAGCCGGGGTTGCTCCTGCCGCGGGCGGGGGACGCTCCTCCGCAGCGCGGGGCGGAGATGCCGGCGGACGGCCGCGGAGCGGCGGAGCCGCCACCGAGGGGAGGGGTACGAGGGCTGCCGCCTCGCCGGCGGACTCAGCCTCTCACCGAAGCCACCTTTGCGTTTGGAAGTGCGGCCCTTAAAAGCGTCGCTTATGCCCCGGGCGGGTGCCTGGCCCCGGCGGCCCCTCAGCGTGCCGGGGCAGCGGAGCCGGCCTCAGTCCGCGCCGCTGCCCGCCCCGCGCTCAGGAGAGGAGGGAGCTCGCCGGGGTGGGATCCATGATGCCATCCCTGGCGCAGCAGCGCTTTACCCACCCGCTGCCGGGAGACACGGCACCTCCGACAGCCGGAGATGCCCGCGTCCTGTCTGTGCCCAACAGCCGCATCCCTTAGTGCCATCATCGTTTTCCCTTTAAAACTCCTGGAATGCGACATTCAAGGCAGGCCAAATTACATCCTTAAAAGATTAGTCAGACAAGACGACATTTGTGGGATATATCCCCGATGTCATCTAATGGGCAATGGAAAAAATTGTCACAAACCACCTTGTCTCGGCCTTTAAAAATTAAGTGACTTATCTTATTGATGTCTTCCTTTCTCTCTGAACAGTATGACCAATTACAGATTCTTATTTTATGGAACAAGCAGTCAGGTGGGATGCACCTACATTCAACTCTTGTTCTTGTTGGCATCCCCCATGGGAGGAGAGGGATTTCAGCTCCTACAATGCTGCTGTTGAATATTGTATCAGTTTCATGTTGTTACCACATGCTCCCTCATAATGATGTTTGGCAGGTTTTAATATACCTATGAGGTATACTAATAGAGTAATTATTTTTATTCTAACAGAGTCACAAGTATTTACGCATTTATTATCTATTATTGTGTACCTAGGAGACATTTCTCTTCATCACTGCAATTCATTAGATTATTTATCACAGTACTTTTAAGACAAATTGAGGGCCCTGGGGTGGATTACCAGCCTGCACAGCGGTATTGCTTATCCCACTCCTCCTGCACAGGCAGCTGCACTGCTCTGTGTGCCGTTAACGTGCAGACTCTGAAAGGATAACTGCAGTGCTTGAATTGATGTGCTATCTTCTCCTTTGCCACATCTCACAGGACAATCACAGAGTAATTATTGGTTTTGAGGCAAAGCACTTTTCAATTTCAAAGCAGCAAGGAATTACTTCAGAGAAATGTGTGTAGAACAAGGCTAGCAAGATTCATCTTTCAGAAACACATCCATCTCCACCTTGTTGAAGTCTCCCCTGCCTCTTCAGCCTGACTCCAGAGGAAGGCTGCATTAGCCTGCATTAGAGCCACAGCGTTCCTTTAACTGTTCAAATGCTCAGAGTCACTTCTCTCACCTTCCTTCCCTCTGACTTGTCTGTTCTTACACAGGGCTCTCAACTACTGTCATCAAAGAGCAAGAAGTTTACAGACCACGGGACAAAGTACTGGTTGGGGCAATTTACTAAAATGCAAACCAAAACAAATTTTACAAAAGATAAGACTTCAAGGTAGCTGAAGAACTCCTCACAGCTGAAAGAAGGAGCAGGGTCAAGGAGCACGACAAGGATGGAGGCACAAGCCAGGGCAGCCACACCAGGAAAAAGTCCTCACATAAAACCTTTAGGCTGTTTGAAGGCACAGTAAATAACTGATGCAGACAGAACTATATAAGTCAAACCACTTTTGCCTTATTCCAGTAATTCCCATTTTTTTTTTGCTTATCACCTGCTACAACATCACATTTAAGTCTCCATACCACTGAGCACACAGGAGTCACAACAAGCAGCAGAAGAAAAGTTCACAATAGGCTGCAAGAGTCTCTTTTCATTTAGATTTTTTTTTCTTTTTTCTTTTTCCTTTTTTTTTTTTTTTTTTTTAAGACTAAGCACATACTTGGCAGAGTTATTCACGCTCATTTTCAGTTACACTTGGGGCACTGGATTTGTATTTGGTAGCTTCAGTCATGGTAAAGCCCCTGGACCACTCCTGCAATCTGAAGCAGGGAAGGGGTGCTCACAGCACACTCACCTTTGGTAAGCTGAGCACTCACAACCCACAAGGACATTTCCGCTAAAGCCGCTACAGTACACTCCTCTCCTCTTACCTTATTTTCCAAAGGCAGCATTGCAGTCTGCAAGCATTTGTCTGATACTCAGTTAGTACCCAAACAGCACCATTAAGGATTGATATTCTTCATTTTCTGCTCTAACAAAAACCATAAACACCCTTCCTGTTCATTGAACTATTCCTTGGTGGCCATGCACAGCTCCACTGTGCTCTGGCAATACGGATCTGCCCCATTTCTTGTTTCTGGACTGTACCCCTCCAGAACTGAGAAAGCAGCAGGAAAGTCAGATCACCTCTAGCAGAGGCAGAATAAGCTGGTTTCTCTTACTAAGGGCTGCTGTGTCCTGAGGAGAAGGTTGGTGAACCACATGATATCTTGGCGATGCTGGGAAAAGGGAGAGCATCCCACAGAGGTAGGCAGGGACCACTGAAGTAGATGGCAGAGAGGAGCAAAGGTATGAAAACATACGTTTTTTGTAAGACACTCTCACGGCCTTGCTAGGGAGAACACTGGGGAGATTTCCCCCTTTTCTGCTTGCAGGAGTATCAGCCCTTCCCTGTGGGTGAGCCCAGTGAGGAGATGGGGCAGCCCTGAGGACCAGGTTCTCTGCATGGGGAGCTGTGTCCACTCTCCCAAGAAATGGGTCATTTGAATTCTTTGTGTTCCAGGTCCTTCAGCAGGTTCTGTGCACAGCTGGGTCAGGCATGCACTGTGAGGCTCTTCCTGGCAGGACTGGCTCCTGCAATGTGGGCACTGATGGTCAGTAGCCACCACCTGTACTTTGACACTGTCAGGTCTCAGCAGCTGGCTGGGCTTGCTTAGTGTGAAAGAGAAATTAAGACTGTCTTGAACAAGACAGTGCAGAAGAGTTGGTATTGATACATGGTCCACTCCATGCTTTTAATGGCAATAGTGGTTTTCTTGCTTAATTCTGTAAGGTGTTGGCATTTTTTTTTCAGCTTTTGTAGTTTGGGTTTTTAATTCAGGAATTTTGACTATGACAGCCCATTTTGTTTGTTTCTGTGAAGCACCCAAGTATAGTGGTGAGTCCCCTGTAACATTCAGCACCATTTGATGTGCTTTTGTGCATCAGTGCAATGCTTCTGTGAGACTTCATTCTGCACTCTGCTTTATGCTCAGAAGGAAACTCAGCTGCACACAAAACTGTCTGTACATGGTGAAGCTGGTCAGCATGACCTAGCATTTCCCAGAACAAAATAAACCTCTGGGATCAGTGACCAAGACTGGAGGAATCTTTCTATGGCCAGAATAAAGATGAAGGTAAAGGGGATGTTGGAAGAATACCTGTATCCCTGAGGAAGCAGAGATTTTTTATTTTGCAATAATAACTGAATAAAAGGTAGAAGGACAGTACAACTACCTGCCCTACAAACTATTGCCCTGTATCCCCAGATTTTTAGGCAGCTTCTGTCTCCCTCTGGTCCCTGAATTTTGGCTGGAGTTCTGCAGGCTCTGAGTGAAGTCAAACCCAATGGGGCTGCATCATGGGAGCTCAGGTACACAGGCCAGGGCAAATCAATACAAGCTGCACTTGAAAGGCTAAAATGGGATGTGCTCCAACTGTGAAAAGATCTTGGGGACTGCTGCAGAGGGTTGCAGTAGATTACACCTTAATGATGCTGGAGAAGGCAGAAGAAAGTGCTGAGTGGCCTCTGCACCTTCCCAAGGGTTTGTCCTTTGGCGTCACGGAAGTGACTTCTCCCTTCAGCAGTAAGTTGCAGGTGCTGTGTACTTTTGGCTTTGCACACGATTAATTGTAGTACTAGGTCTTGATTGCATTTAGCAGACATTCTAGAAATAGAGAAGTGCTTTACTTAGCTCCCTTAACAGAGTCGATGAGAGAAGCTGGTGCTGTCAGCAGGTATCTCCAGCTGGCTCTGTTCTCTGGATGTCATCTTCTTACCTTGTTAGAAGGGATGAAGCCTCTCTGCCAGGGCCAGTGCTGCTGGGAGGAGAACCCTGTTCAAGGCTCAGCTACGCTCTAAGTCACTACAGACATCAGTTTTCCCTTCAGTACCCTGCCAGCTTTTGGAAAACACTTCAGATGTGTAAGTGAAAACGTTGCACCGGAGCTGTGAGCAATTGTTTTGCTTCTGTTTCCCCCACCCATTGGCTTCACTTGTATTAGCACTTGGGGAACTGGGAGGTGTCTGTGAATTTCTGCACACACACAAAATGCAGACCCCGACTAGAGCCCAGTCTCTGCAGCTGGGGTTTCCATGACAGGTGCTTTGAGCAGGTGTGAGAGTCAAGACCCCAACTTGTTTGCACTTGGGAGGCACAGCAGTGAAACAGACCAAACTGGGGTCCTGAGATCAGGAGAGTTTCCTGCTCACCCAGAGTGAGGCACATGAGAAAAGAAATCTCATAAAGAGCTGGAGTAATTGAGGGGAAATGGCCTGTTGTGCCATTGCTAATGATTTTTGGGAATAGCAGGTGGAAGATACCTCAGCAAACTTAATTCCCACCTTCTTGCATGAATACTCAGGACCTGCCATTCTATGAACATGAAACAGACGTGCCCCACCAGGAGAGATACTGCAGAATGAAGGAGAATGATGCTTTTCCCCATAACTATGGATGCACTCAAAGAGTGCATTACTTAGCTGTCTGTACATTCACCAGCCTTCAAATAGCACTTGTGTAGAGAAACAAAGTGAACTGTGGTGACTCCTTCACATTGAAAAGTATCTTATTGCAGCTGTGCAGAAAACAGAGAGAATACCTGCACTTGTGTTCAGCAATGTGTGGGATCAGAACACACACCTGAGCTGATAGGGTTAATAGTACTGTGTATGAGGAGCTCCATCCTTGATCCAGCAAGATCTTTAAAGGCATGTTTATCCTTAATAATAGAAGTAAATCTTGTATAATCAAGGCTTACAGTTATCTTTACATTCTTAAGTATCTTGCTGCTTAGGGAAATTAATACTCAAGCCCCTGATTTTTATGCTATTTAAGAAGTAAGCGTGCTTGGTGCAGGCATTAGGATGGACCCAGAGAGACTCACTGTGCACTGCATAGCCTGGCTGGGGCAGGGTGGGCTTGGAGGGGCACAGAGGTGTGTGAGGAGAGACACAGCAGGGCTGGAAACAGGGGCTCAAGAGAGGGTGGCTCTTGTGCAAACTATGCTGTACAACTGAAATGTGGGATTCAAAGACGTTCATTAAAGTAAGAGGAACTTCCTGCACTCAAAGTCCACTTAGCCTTAGGTTAGAGGGAAAGAATGGAAAGTGGGTTAATGGCAGAAGTCAAGACCCTCAGAACTACCCACACATCCCCAGTATGGGACCTAGTTCTGATAAAAGGGAAGCAGCTGCCTGTCCTGTCACACCACTATATGAGCTCCTTCCTTGGGGGTCTGCCTGTGAGAAAAACAAGCCCCTAAAACTCATCCTAAGACAACAGTTTGAGTCTTAGGGTTTTTGTCTTGTACTTTCATTCAAGTATTTTGCTGTTGCTTCCTTCTTGTGACTTATGAACAGCTCCAGGTACTGCCTGACCTTGCTGGAGGTGAGAGCTGAGACAGGAAATATCCAGGTGGCTTCTGTTTCGTCCTCTGTAATTCCTGTGTGTTGGTCTCTCTATATTTCTGCTATGTCTTTTTTCTACCCCTCTATTTTTTCCCCTCCTTCTGCCTTTCCTTTCCCCCATTTCTGTCCTCATGCTCAGCTCTTTGGCTGGATAGGTGAATGGGAACAGTCTGCCTCTGTGTCCACTAGTGTGGACAGCTCAGAGGAAAAGCAATTTAATGGCTCCATTGTCCAGGAGGGCTCCTGACTTTGTCTGTCATGCAGAGCTCTCACTGTGACCATGACTTGTAACATTTGCAATCCTCTATTTGCCAGGAGATGCCACAGCACCCTCCCTGACCTATGGAGGTCTTGGCCAACAAGTGGACTTAGCCTGTCCTTTGGGAGAGCACTGCTGGCTGCTCAGCTCTGCCTGGGCAAACCAGATGACAGAAGCCTGCAAGGAACTGTGTTGCAAATAGGGACACATTTCACACCCCACACCTTCTGCCAAAACCCCTCACACACCAGTCTGGCTTCCCCAGAGGAAATCTAGAGTAGTTTGTACTTTGAAAATAAAATAACAGACACCCCAAGCTGTGCACACAAGTTTCCTTCTAAAGGGAAATTTGGAAGAATGTTCATTATGCCATTTAATTCTCACTGGTGTGCTGGATACGAGAAGGAAGAGGGCAGAAGAATGAATACAGACTAGGTCAGGCGGCATAGCTTTGAGTTACAGTCAGCTATACAGAACAAGCCTTTTTCTCAATTTCTTAAATAAGAAATGTTATGCAGTGGCTCAGAACTGCCACTGATAATTAATCATGCGAAGCAAACTGTGACATAAAGATGAGGTAATAAAATGACAAGTGTTCTGGCATTGGTGGTGTACAGCTATCAATGCTGAAGATAAATCTGTATGGAAACAGCAGCCCCAGCATTGCGATCAGCACAGATGGGATTCCCACTGTCTGCCTCCCTATGCCTAACAGAAGTGCGCTCCACCTTGGTGAAATTAAAAAGCTTTCTAGGCTAGATTTTCACTAGGTCAGTGAAATAAAAAGGATTTTGCAGACAGCTTTCTCTGCAAACCAGAAAATATTAGTGGAGCACATGAAATGGGGGAAGAGCTGGAGGCAGCATACAGGCTGGTCATTGTGTAGTTCGCAGCATCCAGCAGCTGGAGCTGCAGCAGCAGCAGCAGCCACTGTGTTTGGAAAGAGCAGAAGGACCAATCCCAAATCCATCATGCCCTGAAGTCTGCAAGGCCACACCGTGAATCATGGTGGGGGCATCTCTCCTGCCTGATCCCCATCTCAGCTGTTAAACAGCCTGGTACAGGCAGTCCTGCTCACCCAGGAGGGGAGGAGGCACAAACACCAGCTCAGTGAAACAGCCCTCATGAAAGCTGGGCTTCATCACAACACCCTGGTAATTAATAGTCCAGTGGTTTTTTGTTGTTGTTGTTTCTAGCCTATACATTAGTTATACTCCCACTTGCTCCATCTCTCATCACCACAGGGGTTAAATAGTCCCAGCAAGCCACTAACCTCCCTCTCCACACTGCACTGATTCAAATCTTCCCCTGCAGACACATCCCCACATTACAAAAGAAATGTCTTTTCTTAGGCTCTATTAACCAATTCTGAGAAAGAGCAAAGAAACAGTTTGCAAAGCAGTGATTTATATGATCAAAGCACAGGAGCAACCCACATGCAAAAAGCTGCTTCTTAATTCTTCCTAGAGTGAGTTGGAGGTAAAGAAACAGCAGTACACAAAAAGCAGTCCTTCCCTTTTGATCCCTACTGCTTTAAAGCCTGCATGCTACTCAGGAGGCCTTTCTCTTTCACAACCCCAGTGGTTTAGTACTTCAAGTACCACTGGGCCATTTCTATGTATGGAGATCTAAAATCCCACCTCTAGGATGTAAGAGTGGAGGACAAAACAGAACCAAAAGAGAGCCTGGTCACTGAGTTATGGGCCTGGAGACTACTTTCCCTCCACTGCAGGTCCTTGCAGTCCCAAAGTAACCCAACAATTGCTGCTGTCTAGGCACAAGAGAAGGAGGAGAAGGATGCAGCAGGAAGGGTGAAGATGACTATCTCCAGCAGCAACAGTCATGTTCATCCCCAGCAGCAGCTGGATGTCACACTACATAGGGTACTAAGGGGAAGGAAGACAGTCACTAATCTTGTCACTTGACATCTTGAACTAAGTAACATTAAAAACAGGGCATTCCTCTTCCCCAGGCTTTGATCAGATTGACTCCACTCATGACTCCAAGACAGATTTCTAGTCAAGTCACCTGACTGGTATTTGGGCTCGTGTTCCTTCTGACTCTTGGCTATGCAGCTGGAGATGGGAACATGTGTCCTGCAAGCTTAGAGGCAGAGCAAATTTAGTTAGCTGCCTTTTCTCGACTCAAGGTTATAGTATTCCTTTCTTGTTTTGTTTCAAGTACCCCAGCTCCCAGTAGGAGATAAGTTATCTCTGTTTTGCCCAGCCCTCCACTTTTGGCTCAGAGTTCTGGGTTCCCCCAGGGCAAAACCCCAATTCCAAATCAGAAATGCTGCTATAGTCTGGGCCATCACTGTATCTGCCCTTATGTTTCTGATTCTGTGGGGACCATTTCCTCAGTGCATGTAGGTGCCTCAAAAATAGTTCTGACTATCCAGGCTGAGAGGAGAATGGTTTGACTTCCAGCCAAAATGAGGGTCTTGTGATCCAAAAGGACTGTGTTTGGGGGCCTGCCAAATCAGCAAATGACCTGCTATAAAGCAGCGAGACAGAGTTGGCTGCACACAGGCAGCACAGTCATTCATTGAAAGCTGGAGACACTCCATTGCAGCAGGGAGACCAGTCAGCACAAGGATGAATGGTTAGGAGTCAATGCCACCAGCATTCCTGAGGAAATTGGGCTTTATGTGGAGCGGCAGGTTCTAGTTCCTAGAAACTGCAGGCATGTAACTGATGGTTTTGTACCATTTTGCTGGTATTTTGCCCAGTAGCTGTGCCCTCCCTTTGGCTGTGCAGCAGAACAGAGGTCAGATTTAACTCTGCATTCACGCACATCTGGGATTCCCTGCTGAAAGGCTGTCTTCCTGGGGCATCACTTGGCCAAAATCATCTTTCTTCAAAGGTGCTGCTTTATCCTGAGGTGTTAGAGGAAGGGAGCAGGAACCCCAGCACCAGGGAAGCTGCATGGGCACTCACCTGCTGCCTGAGCAGGCCCAAACAGCGTGGTGCAGAGAAGGCAGAAGGTGGCAGCTCAGGACAGGAAGAACAAACTGACTACAAGATTTGCTATGCACATGGACAGGCCTGACAGGGGCCTGGCTTTGCTTTCCAACAGCAGGAAGCTCTTCCATAGGACATTATCCATAATATACTAAAAGGATCAAGTCTAAACTATGCATTCTAAAATAATACTCCACACTTAGGCACTTTAAATTAGGTATTTAAAAGAGGAATTTGCAGCTATTATAAATACAGCAAATAGCATGCTTGGGAAAAATGAAAATCAGAAAGGCTGTGATCAAAGCTAAGTTTGACACATTAAAACAAGCCTATTTCCCTAGCCTGGGCATGGCTCAGGACTCAGTCTTACCCCTTGATCCTGTGTATAAGCAGACAGTAAAATGTGGTTATTGAACCATGCCAGGGTATGAACATAAGATTGTCTCATCTCGGTTAGTCACCTCTCCTTTTGCTACAGAAAGTGCCTGAATTGGTTGCCAGAGATACATACACAAACAGAACAGTCTTGTCTTTTTCTGAGCAACAAGACAGCTCAGTTAGCTGCTACTGCAGCATCCAGAAAGTCCTAATGGCAAGGGCATTAGTGAGACCTGTTTGTGATAAGGGGTACAGAGAAGCAGAGGGAAAGCTGCAGAAGGGAGCTGGCAGCTGAACTAAGCCAGACCCTGCAATGCTGTTCTTTGGTGCTCTCGAAATGTGCTGCCCCTTTCTCAGTGCAGTCTCTGCACCCATTTCTCAGATGACCCTTGGCTGACCTGTTTTTGGACCAGCAATGCCTTCTCAGACATCATCATGCAGATTTAAAGTGCTTTCCCTCATCTCAAGGAAAATTACTGGCGTAAGCATCTGCCAGCTGAGACGGTGTCTCCCTTTGGATGCATTTCAGACTGAGCTGCTACAGCTGTGCAGCACAGCACCCACTGGCAAACATGCCTGCTGTTGAGAGAGCCACAGCCAAGTATGGGAACATCAGCAGGCTCTCTGCATATGTGAGTGCCAGACACCAGACCAAGGTGTCTTACATTGTAAGTAGCCATGTCAGACAGTGTTTGACATTTTAAGTGGTCAGTGGGCTATCATGCAAAAAGTCACCCTGACTTTTTCTTATCCAGGGGGAAGCATCAATGACCTCCAGGAGAGAGCACATTTTGTAGGAATAAAAGAAGAGTTAAGTCATGGAATCAAGCTAGTCCAGTCTATGCCCTGTTCCATCTTCCAGTCTGGGTTTTCTGAAAGAGACAGGCTTCTAGGCTCAGTTCTTTTATTCTCAGAACGCCTTAGACAAGGTCAGCCTTGCAGGCTGATTGTATCCCACCTTGCCTTATGGCTTTACAACCACTCTGAGCTGAAGAACCCTGTGAGAATGTTGTGTTTTACGAGTTCTTCTATCTTGACAATCTCATTTCAGACAAGAGTATCGCCCATGGACTGGAGCAAAACCATCCAAGCCTATAAAGTCAAAACAAGGCTTCATTATCCCAGATGACCATTTTGTTCAAGAGACAAGCTACAAGGCAGACTTTAAGGTAATTAACAGTTTTTAAAAATCCTAAAGTCAATGTGAATAATGCCCAAAGCACACATCAGGAACTCCTCATATTTGATGGCTGTAGTTCACATAGGATAAAGCCACAACCTCATTGACTACTGTTTTGTCACTGCCCATTAGGTAATGTGGCCATCCCTTGCCTTCAGAAAGGCATGCTAGACAATATCATACTGTAACTGATCATAAGTCAACTCAAGACCAAGATTTTAAACTGCATGACAGAAAGGTCAAGGATTACGATTCCCTCAGTTGTATACCTTATGTACAAGGTGTGTGTCATCCCTTCTCTGTGTAAGGTGCCATTAACACCTTCTACACTAACTTGGAACAGTCAGTGTGCACTAGCACTAGGGCTGCAGAGTGAGATTCAACCTCTGGGCGCAGGTGTTTGCCTGGGAATCTTTGCAGATCACTGCATAAGGAACAGCACCTGCCCAGACAGCACCAAAACACCCCCTTTGCTGGCGTGGGCAGAAACTGCCCCCACTATGAATGCCAAGGAGGACACAGCTGTGGTGAGCAGAAAAGCTGCACAGCTCTGAGACTTCCTTAGGATTTTCCTGTGAGTTTCTACAATTTTTTCTAAGAGTTTCTCTAGAACAACAAAGATAATTTTCTTATTGTGAAATACATGTGCTACTGAAAATCCCATGAGGAAACATTCTGTACTCAGCATTTTCCCTGACAGATCCCCACACACTCCCCATCCCCGCAAGAAAGGAAAGTGCACACTGACAAGGCTCTGTTTTAGCTGCTCTTTGCATTAGACCACCAGAAGAACAGCACCTCCCAGCCAACCGCAGTTGTTCCCAGGCTGCACTGAGTGACTCAGAATGCTGAGCCAGGGCTGGGGCTGAATTCCCCAGCTGCAGTGTGCGGTGCCAGTAGAGGTAATAGCAGCTACTCCAGGGCCACATGTAAAAAGTAAATCTTTGCCTTGGAGGAGACAAGGAAGAAGTGTTTAATCAGCAGACAGTCAAGTGCCTCCTCCGCAGAGGATTGCCGGCACACTGCTGCGACAAGGCACACGATGAGTATAGCCAGCTCTGCTGAAAGTGGGACAGTGACCTCAGGCAAAACAGAATTTGCAAACCTCACCAAAACTTCCTCCTTGCTCTGAACAGTCTGGGCTGTTTACTGAGGTGCATCAATGAGGATAGACCTTGTATTTAGGCTTTAAACCTTGTATGTTGATCCTTATTATTTAATTTTAAATTTTGACCCTAGAGGGTCAAAATACTATATTTTCCAATTTGGCAGAGGAGATGCAAAGGAGAGGGTCCACTAGATAAATATATGAGGGTCCCTATGCCCATTCTCAAGGAAGGGAAACAGAAGACTAGAATCCCAGACACAAACACATGCTACCAAGGACACCCTGAACCATGCAAGAAAAGGTCCCACATCCTGGAGTCCCAGGGCACCATCACTGTCTCTCTAACAGACAGCATGGGAAAGGTGTGGTCAGGAATGAAGATGGTGCCAAGGAGCCACCAGTTCAAAGAGAAGTCAGACTCTCCCTGGTTCATACTTGGCCATTAGGATTTTCCCTCTTACCTGAAGCCCCTAGCTTTGTCAGACATGTGGGAATCAGGTTTATGATGTATCCTGACAGCCTACATGTAGGACTCAGGCTGCTGGTTCTCCCCAGCCAGTGAGCTGTGCATATGTTGTCTGTGACATCTCACTTGTTCCTTAGTGTGTCAGATGCATCCCCAGAGGAATGGAAAAATCAGAACAATGAAACATCATCAACCATAGATCGATAGCTTTCCCTATTTCCCTATACTCTCCTTGCCTGTAGTTTTGCACTTCTTTATCTGCTTGGATGGTGCCACCAGCATACCCAGCAGAACTTTCTACCATTTCATGCTTTATGGTCAGATTCACCCTGAGTCATGGGCTGGATGCACATCTATGGCCAGTCCTATTTCAAATCCTTTGAGTTTCCAGCATTAGGGATGACAGAAGCATTCAGGTGTCCTTCATGCTTCAGTACAACCACAGCAGCTACATCTTGCCTGAAATTCTGATTCCACAGACATCAGAGAAAGCAACCATTGTTATCTCTGCCTTTCCTCCAGGCCTGAGAAGTTAACATCCTTATCCAAGTCCATGCAGTTTAAGGGCCTGGCATGGCCACCAACCAATTTTTCTCCTTTGGGTTCTCCAGGTCTGCACCTCTATTTACAGCAGGCATAGACTGTGGCCCCATAAAGCATTACAATGGAACATTTTGATGGAGCCTGCATGGCATTCTCCAAACGGTTAAGGACCAGACACAGACCACTGTAATTCCTCTCACTTAAATCCAGCACCAGTCCAGCAATGAATTTGTTGTGATGCCTGTAGATTGTTTGCCAGCAGGGCTTTGTGAAGAGGCAGCTCTTTATCTTGCATAGGCTGTCTCCAGTCATGGTTATCCCCAACATACTTCAAGATCCAAGGGCTGGGTTACAACTATGCCCTTCCTTACTGGCCCAGCATCACACCTGCCCTTGAATCACCCTGTGCACCAAGGCCAGTCTCACTGAGGCCCAGCCAAGGGCTAATGCTTGTGTGGTGGTTACAGGGAGAGCAGATAGATCCTCACAACACCCCAGGCCCCTCAGACTCTCTAGACACTTCTATCCTGTGTCTCACTAATGTTTCTCTCCCTTCCTCACCCCACTAGATCCCAGAGGTGAAGACCAGGTTCTCCCCCAACCCTTCTGCTGTTTTCCAGGCGCCATCACGGATCCTCAACGTGTGAACCTGGACCCTCCTCACACCCAGGCAGCTTAAACGCGGAGTTTCTGTTAAGATGTATCACTATGCAATTTTCATGAGGAGTGTTAAGATCAAAGAACCGGTGTTATCAAAAGCAGCTCCAACGATTAATGATATGCACACACACTTTCTGTTAACACAACAAACTGCAAAGCGCTTGGTTCAGAACTGGCAAAACACGCTGAGAGGAGTGACCTAGTTTTTCACAGGAGCAGGTTCATTACTATGCCAGCTGGCGTCACATTAGGAGATTGACTTTGGGCAGCAAAGGCAGGATTGCAGGCAACATCCCTATGCAGAAATACACAGGGTAGGAGGGAAAACAGTCGCAAGGAGGATGGATAATTAAAACCCAAACCAGTTTTATTTAGCAACACTCTCTAAGTAGGCCACTGAAAGACAGGGAGTAGTTTTACTGACTTCTGAGCTTCTTGAGGGGTTTTGGGAGTAGGACCTCAAATGGCATCACCAGAAATCACAGCTTCAAAGGGGCTGATCTGAACTTCCAGAGTTGTTTCAGAAGCTGGAGGGAGCCAATGTCATTGAACTCTAAACTAAATCTGGCACATACAGTGTCTTGGGCCTTTAAGGCTGGGAAGCTGGATATTTCCGAAATTGGAGAGCTGATGCAGGAGCAAGAGGAGACTGAACTCCAGGAACAGTCCTGACAGCAATGCACCAGATTGGTTTGGAGAGGAGTGCACGGATACAGCCAGGCACCCACCAGACTCCTCCAGAGGAACTAAGACACTTATGTAATTTGTATAGCTGTTAGGGTGAGTGTAAATATTGTACATGGATTTTACCTGAAGCAGTTTGTGATCCTTTAATGAAAAGGATATGCTTATACTTTTAATAAATGTTAACTCTTTGCATATGCAAGGTGGAAAATATTGCCTTGAAATTCCTAAATTATTGCCTGTATATTGGTAATGCTAATGCTAGGAACAACCACAAGCGAATGTTACTTAGAAACTCTACTTAAAAATGTAATGTAGAATGTAAGCCATCTGTCATTTTTAAGATAGGCCATTTCAAGTGTCATTGTTCTGAAGCTGATTTTTTTAGACTGCTGTGCGTTTAACTTTTGCTGAGGTACACGTGTTTTAAGAAACCATTTTTTTAGCCTTTGTTCATCAAGACTTTACAATTTCTATTTCAATAACTTATGCAATATAATTAGTCTACTGCTTATTTAATGGATTTACTAATTATTTTGGGAAAAAAAATTGAAAAACTTTTACTTTGTGTTTGCAACACGCCTGTATTGTCTAGAACAAAGGGAAACTGTCCTCAGACTTGAACAGTGATCAGATATTCATTCATTTGTAATGAAACAGACTTCTAACACAGGAGGATTTTTTCTTAACCTTCCTACTAGCTAAAGTCTAAGGCAAATTTAATGCACTTTGGGGATTCTGCAAAAACGTATGCATTGCTAATAATTCCCATAAGAACAATTTTTGAGCTGTTGGCATGTGAATTGTACTTAGAATACATGCAGACAGCATCTTCTCACTGCATTATGTGAGAATTTCATGGTGCCATCCCTGTTCACTACAGTGGGACTGAACACAACCACCAAAACAGGGAACACCTGCAGTAAGTTGCATTTGGCTGGGACAAGGGATGTCTCTTCCCACACTCCTTGGAGAAACCTACAGTAATCCCAGTGCTTGCCAAAATAATTTTTCAGGAGATTCATTTTTCAGGAAATTAATTTGAAACATTCAAACTGTGCTACAAGTTTTGCATGTTAGATGTTTCTAAGAATTCAATCTGCTTGTTTAATCTCTTTATAATGTTTTTAACAGTTTTGTTCAAATAATTTAAGTTCATTTCAATCCTGGACTTTATTAACAGCAAGGAAAAAAAAGAAAAAAAGGAAATTGTCTATTATCTCTTCTTAGTTGACTGTATTTCTTAAAAAAAGACCCATGTTTAAACAAATTGGTAATATATCAAGCTTGTATTTTATCAAATGGACTGGATTTAATTTAATAAATTAAAATGTATTTTGGCTATTGGTTCTCTCCCATATTTTTTTATTTTCTGTTGTAAAATACAACCCTCAGGTATTCAATCTTGCAGTACCATTTGTCACTGCATGTCTGTCTCAGCAGCTGCACGGAGCAGGACAACAGAGCACACTGGACACCAAGCAAGGTGTCGGTGATGCATTCAGAGCCATCAGCAGTCAATTCCTTACTCCTGAGGTTACCCCCAGGCACAGCCACCCAGCAAGGACAGCTTCCCAGGCACACTCGAAGCTGTGGCCCAACTGCCCATCTGAAAGTGCAGCTGCAGAATCCATGATCACTTAAAGGACTTTCCCCAGAACTTTTCAAATGGAAAGCAAACTATTCAGCAAGAGCAGTCCATGACCATGAAGAGGAAATGGGGGAGGGGAACCAATGACACCAATTTGCTGCATTTCCTATCGAATGCACAGAGGTTAGATCCACTTTGATGTAGATGCCATGTTCTCAAGAACCCCTTTCTGCAGTGCCCACAGTGCCCCTGTTAAGTTTCACCTCAGTTTCACTTTGCCTTCTCACAGAGATTGCAGGAAAAGGTGATAGCTCTGAATGTTAAAAGAGACCACAGCTCCACAGTTATTCCCAAGAATATTTCAGTCAGTGAAAGTGCTGAAGATACAACCACCTTCCCTAGACAGTGTGACAGCACTTCTAGCTACGCCTTAAAAGACTTCCAGGACAAAGCCAAAGGCCCATAAGCTGCTGTACCATGTACATGATCAATGAACAGAAGGAAAACTGAGCAGGTACTTACCACTGTAAGGTCCAGGGTGATGCCACTGGCTGTCTATGTCTGCAACTTACCTGATTTTGTATGAAAAATGCCCACCTCAGCCAAACTGAAAGGTATCACACCAAGTTCCTCTGAAGAAGTCAAATCTATACGAGTTTTGCAGTTTCCAGGGAGTCGCGATGCCAGGATTGCTTCCAGCACTGCTCTCACACTAGTATTTGTCTTCCCAATTGCTCTGGGCCCATGTCCAAGTCCCTCAAGGATTTTCAACTGTGAATCACATTGCAAATAAGGGTTATTTGACACATAAAGAAATGTCCTTTGAAAGGAAGGGTTTACACCTGAAACTTTAGAATTTACTACCTCTAGGGTGACACTGAAGCTGCTTATTTTGTTTAATCCTGCTGACACCTGGCCTGCTGGGATGCTGAAGGTCGTTTTGTGCCAGGGAGCAGTGAATACCTGCACTGCCACATGCTCAAGTCAAGCTTTGGTATGGGAAATACTCCATTTCTCAGGACAGTTCCTGTTGGGAACTTGAAAAATTCACAAGCAGCACATTACCGATTTGCCTGCTTTCATAAACTGATCATTTCTCTCTGCATTGCACTCATTTCTTTGAGGGTGAATAATCAGATTCAAACTTATCACCTCTACCTTACTCATACCCATGTCCTGTACCTTGGCCACTGTGGTAACGTGTGATCCTAAGGACCAACGTATTTTGTCACAAATGGATTGCCCGGTGCCATGCAGCCCAGAAAGGCTGTGTTTGTTTCCAGGCCAGGAGGCACTTCTGTGGGATTTACCACTAACATGGAGTTCTGCAGCATTTCCAGAGACCACGGTGCATTAGTCTGTTCACAGACACCCACGGCCCCTCCCCACAGGGCGGGGAGAACATAAAGTTTGGTAAATTCGCTTACTTTTTGCGTTCCTGTCCGTGTCGAGGGCCGGTGCCCCGCGCTGGCAGAGGCGGTGGGGTCACTGTGAGGGGAGGGAGCTGTGGGGAATGAGGTCTCTGTGAGGAGAAGGGGAACCATGGAGGGTCTGTGTGAGGGGAGGTCTGGGTGAGAGGAGGGAGCTGCCGGGAGTCTCTGTGAGGGGACCTCTGTGAGTGCAGGGGCTGCCCCGTGCTTGACACGGCGGGTTCAAGGGGGACAGAACCGGTTCCCGCCGGACACAGCCGGTCCAAGGCGGACAGAACCGGTTCCCGCCGGACACAGCCGGTTCCCGCCGCCCCCGAGCGGCTGAGGACGCCGAAGCCCTCGGAGGAGCCGGGCCGGCCTGAGGGAGGGCGGAGGCAGCAGTCAGCCGTGAAGGACTGAAGACATCAGTCTGAGAAAGTCGGAGTGAAAGCGAGTCTTTTGGAGTCTGGGGTTTTGGGGTTTTTTTGGTTGGTGGTGTTTTCATTTTCTTTTCTTTTTTTTTTTTTTTTTTTTTTTTTTTGGGGTGTCTTTGCCTCTCACCATCCAGCTTTTATCTAGCAATGAGTTCAACTAGTTTTCCCCAAGTCGAGCCTGTTTTGCCTATGGCAGTAACCAGGACACTGTCCCTGTTTTCATCTACAGCCTGCCTTGATGTGCCCAGGGCAGCGGTGGCATCTCCAGCTGTGCCTAGATTTAAAAGACATGTAGATGTGGCACTTGTGGACATGGTTAATGGTGAGCGTGGCAGTGCTGGGGTAACTGTTGGACTTGATGACATTAGAGGCGTTTTCCAAACTGAGTGACTCTAAGTGATCTCTTAGTGAGTGTGGTGCAGTATTCTGACCCACAAGCCTTTTCTCGTTACTATCTCTTGCCTTGTGAAGGGGAGTGAGAGCAGCTGGGTGGGCATCTGGCTGCTGGTCAACCTCAACCCACTTTGCTTACCAGTCCTCCACACAAACCAATGACTCGCTATTTAAACAGGCTGCTCTGGAAGATGAAAGGCTGGACGAGCTCAGCTCCTGGCTTCCATTCTCTCAGCTTCCAAACCCAGATTTTTAAAACAACCAGAAAAGGGAAAAATTACCTTTTCCTTCAGATCAATTCCACAACTACCAATTCTTACCCAGAACTAATCATGACATTCTGAATACACAGAGTACAAAAATATCAGTGGATCTGAAGAAACTCTGAGTGACAGGTGACAGTCAAGACAATCCTAGCACAGCTAATAAAAGAATTTATTGTAAACATACGTATATTACACAATTATACAGTATAATACAGATAACATGAAGGACTTAAACACTCAGCATTACAAATAGGGGCAATATTTGTAAAGAAATCTTTAACTCTTCAGAAAGCCAGAGAAATATACCGCAACATTTCAACACACTGCACCTGTAGCATTCCACAAACACCTGAAGGGATGTGTGAAATTCCACAACCTCTAATTTATCTCCAAGCAATTCCCACAGGAACTTCTCACCACCAAATTTTTCTCCCACCACTATTCAAAATGCAAAGAACTTGTTGCAAACATCTCCTACATCTGAAGAACTAAACAAATGTGTCATTTCTATCTGCTTTTGAAGTTTATTTTCCTTCAGCAAACTTTATATACTATTAATATACCATCTCCTAGGAGAATAACCTGTGGTTGCTCAGAAATGTAGCAATAGATCTCCACTACAAGAACCCTGTTAAGAACGAGGGGTCTGTACCTGCCTGCTTGAGGGCCAGGTTCAAGACTTTTTCTGACAATTCCATTCCTTGCAGAAAAGAAGGACACAGGCAAAAAAGCCACAATTTGCAAACAGATGCCCAAAGATGCGCTCCTGCATCCTCCAAAGCTGCTCTGGGTGTTATCAGAATCCCAGAAACAAAGCCTGCAAGAGACAGGGGCTAGAAATGCATGTGTATACAATCAGAGAACATGCTGAGTTGGAAAGGACCCACAAGGATCACTGAGTCCAACTCCTGGCCCTGCAGAGGACACCCCAAGTCACACCATATGTCTGAGAGCATTGTCCAAATGCTTCTAGAACTCAGACAGATTTGGTGCTGCGGTCACTGCCCTGGGGAGCCTGTTTCAGTTCCCAACCACCCTCTGGGTGAAGAACTTTTGCCTGATATTCAACCTAAACCTCCTCTAACTCAGCTTCATGCCATTCTCTCGGGTCCTGTCACTGGTCACGAGAGAGAGGAGATGTGTACCTGCCCCTTGGGAGGATGGTGAAGACCACAATGAGGTCTCCCCTCCATCTCCTCCAGGCTGAATAGACCAAGTGACCTCAGCCGCTCCTCATATGGCTTCCCCCCACAGACCTTTCCCCATCCTTGTGGCCCTTCTTTGGATGCTCTCCAATAGCTTAATGTCTTTTTTATATTGTGGCACCCAAAACTGCATACAGTACTTGAGTCATTGCAGATCATAGCACGACTGAGTTTGCCCAAAAGGCTGTTCCCACAGAACCTGCAGGCTTGTCATGAGTGAAGGGATCTTGAAAATGCCCTGTAAAAGCTGTGTACAGGGGTGCCTGAAAGCAGTACAGACCCCGAGGCCTACCAAGCATGGGGCCTGCAGTTCCCCAGCTACCTGGATTCATCCCAACTCAACACTGAGCTGACGCATAATCACTGCTGCTCAACTCAGTCACACTGACCTCCGCTGATAAAGTAATGTCAGGGCTAAGCTGTGCCCTTTCCTTTCGCAGGCAATCCTGCACTCAGCTCACCCAATCAAGCCAGGATTAGCTTTTGAATCCAGAGCATCTGTAATGTCCTTCCTAGGGGGCATTTAAGTCCTTCTCCGAATGCTGTTTGGATTTCATCCATTGGTCCCATTTCCTAGATTGAGGGGTCAGGTTCTGCCACTCATATTCAACAGAACTGCAGCTCCCTGTTAGCTGTGATGAACTGAGAGGGGCTTTCCTGCAGACCCTAGTTTTATTTAAGGTGGAGAAGACAGGCAGCATCTCATCTGAGGTACATAGTGCTTTCTTCAGTTTAACAACTGCATCAAACTTACGCTACTCTCCGAGTCTGAAACCACCCTCTAATTGAAGCATTTTTCACAGTTCCTGCACACTACTGTAGTTACCATCGCCTGTCTTCTAGCCCCAAAAAAGCACCAAAAGATAACATTCTGCTCCTACCCCAGGCCAAGAAAGATAACTGTAGTTTAATGTTTATAAAAGGCTTTGTATTGTCAAAGCACGGCACCAACGAGAGCGAGGCCTCAGTACACCCCTGTGAGGTAGGTATCCTGCTCCCCATGTTCAGAGATGGGGAAACTGAGGCACGGAGTGATTAAATCAAAGGCCATGCAGCAGATCAGAGACCCAGCTGAGATCAGCGCACTGGAGATTCTGGCTGTTTGGCCCATGCTCCACCCACGACAGCACTGCCAGGCAAAACAAGCATGCTGAAAGCATGACAGTCCCACAGGAGTCCCACCAACTTCACAATGGCTTATTCACACTACCAGCAAGCACCCATGGGGCAGGACAAAGGGGTGGTGGATGTGGGGTGGTCAGGATGTTGTCAACGAAGCTTTCTTCAGCAAGGTGTAGATAGCCAGGCAGCAGACATGTCTCCCTCACCAGTGGTGTTCCTGAGACAGGTAAGTGCTGGGGTTAGTAGCAGAACTTCTTCCTGCAGTCAAGACATCAGAGGATCTCCCCAAAAGCAGCAAATCTCTGATTTTTTGATACTACCAGGCCTCTCTGTGTTGAACAGAACTTAAGTCAAAGTAGTGCTGCTCCCCCAGCACTTCACAGTTTAAGCTGATAATTGGTGAACACTGCTAAAAATTTAAGACTTGTACAACACAGCTGACCATCTGCCCTCCAGCACTCTCCAAACCTCCTGGCAGCCTGGGGAAGCACTTGCTGAGCAAGTGAAGCATTTCAGCCAGCCCAAGCCCACGAACCCTGAACACTGTCCTAGTTCCTCTCCTTTCCCATGCAGGACAAGTGATCAGTCAAATCTTACCAAGCCTGATTATGGTTTGTGTATCTTGCTTGAGGATGTGCCAGTCTACCCTTTCCAAGGTGACTAAGAAAGGTGGTGGCACCTGACACCTCCGCTAGAGAGGCAAGGAATTTGGTTAGGTGACACTTAGCTGAGTAAGCTACTGACAAGCCTACCCAGCTGTGTTCTCAGTCACATACCTCATGCTCAGGCAAAAATGGCCAAATTTGCTGCAGCCATCAGCCTTCTGCTCCCAATCCACCCATCTACTCAAATGGCCCACTTTTAAAAGCTGCCTTTGACTTTTCTCTTATTCAGAGTGTGAAAGCAAGTGCCCTGCTCGCTGCATGGGGAAACCAGCTTATATATAGACTGCATCAAAAAACGTAATTTCTCATCTTAACAACCAGTTCAATCTCACCAGCAGAGCTGTCTCAGAGGGACCAGGCCTGTGGAGTCTCTCACAGCTAGCAACTTGATGCAAACTGACAATGTTTGTTCAGCCACTGAACATACACTTACCAAGTAAACACTGACATTTAACAACTTGATTTGGAACAGAGCATCATTTTGTTGCATTAAGGTGCATCTTTAATTGGAGGTAACAATCTAGTAGCCCAATGTTATAAATGTATGTAATAGCGTCCTACAGAAATACTGGATTTGTCAACCCAACTTCAGTCATAAATCCACCTTTCCTGTAGCATCTTCTCTGCTCTATTTCATTGCTCCTCATTTAGTATCTTCATATGTTTGTTTGTGAGGAAGTCAAGAAAAGGAATATTACAGATGGCTTTGTGAATATTCATCACTGTGATCTCTCTTGGAGTCCTGCAGGGAATGCATCAGAGATGCTATTATAATACACAAAAAACCACATGTCCATAAAGCAGCAAGTCAATAAACATACCAGTGGGGGAGGGAGGGAAAAAGAAAAAATAACAATCAAAACAAAGAAAAGGATATAAGAGCAGGTGTTAGAGCAATGCAGGGAAAGCATTAAAATATCACAGCATAAAAAAAAGCCACTCAAATGACTAGGGGAAACCTCTTGAGCTTTGGGACAGGAAAATGAAGTATTAAAGTATGAATTCTTGAACTTGTATAGCACAGTTGTTGTATATGTGTTTCTATATACAACATCTATACACACATTTTTATAAATTATGTAAATATTTATATATTGCATACAAGTGAATATTTAAACTGCGTGTTTTCTCATAGTGTTTGGGTTTTTTAAAATCAATTTAAGTTATCCCAAATCATGCTGCTGAACAGAAATAAAAATGTGGCCTAATCATTAGCTATTTAAAAAGAATTCTTTACTGTTGAGGGTGGTGAGGCACTGGACCTGTTGCCCCGAGAAGCTGTGGCTGCCCCATCCCTGGAAGTGTTTAAGGCCAGGTTGGACAGGGCTTGGAGCACCCTGGGATAGTGGAGGGCATCCCTGATCTTTAAGGTCCCTTCCAATCCAAATCATTTTATGATTCTATAAAAACCACTTGGCATCTGAGGCAGAAAAGTGTGTATCAGTAAAATAAAGAGATTATTTAGGTTAAGTTCTGGCAGGTCATGGCTAAGTTGCCTATACGGTAACCTGAGATGGACAAGAGTGAGCAGGTCCTTCCAGTGTGGCTCTGTGGCAACACCAGAGAATCCTGTCTTGGTTTTTTAATGTTTCTGTTCCCATCCTTTGCCAGCAGGGAGCCACAAAATGACAAACGCCCTTTTAAGGCTTGGGCCTTCCCAGAGTATAGTCCATAAATCCCCTCACTCTCATGGTCTGAGCCACACACAGCCTGACTAAATTCCTGAAGCCATTCAAGCCCTTAGTGCCAGTGCAAGTGGCCGCGGAGGAGCCCCGATGCCGTACCTGTTGTGAGGAGCTGTCTGGTATGCCACAGCGAGCGCTTGCCGTAGGATATCACTCATCAGCTGTTCAGTGGCCTGAGACAGGAGACAGCATTAGGAGACAGGAGGACAAAAAGAGCAAAAGAACTTGCTATTTGCTCAAGTATCAGTGTAAGAGCAGCTGAAATTTTGGCTCTCTTCAATCCTCAATCCATCAGCATGGGGCAGTTCAAGATGCCTGAGTGAGTTTTATTATTTAAGACTTGAGTTTATTTAACAGAAAGAGACCCAGAGATGCACAGAGCTCAGGCTGCAACTGCCCAGGCTGGTTTCCCTCCAGACCTGCAGAGTGGTACATGCCCAGCATTGCCCAGCGATCCACGTACCCATCCAGGTACATGGACCCAACGTTCCAGAGCCTGTACTTCAAAGAGCATTTCAGGACCCTTCCTCTCACACACCAGAGCTGGTTTCGTACACGGCAGACTGCAGATATTCTCCTGGGAGCTAGTAGATGCATCCCAGCCCACTCCCTGTGGTCACTAGGCTTGTGTCAAGATACCCGCATAGAAACCTCCCAGCCTGGGCAGCCACATGCCCAATACTTGGTTTAACCAAGGTTCAGTCAAGAGCTAATTAAGGTTCTTGGCTTTCTGTGCTGTATCAAGACCAGAGAGGTTTCTGGAACATTCAGTGAAAAAAGCTGGCATAACTCTGTAATTATAATGGAGCAACCTGATGGCTACAATCTGTATCCACAAATCGATGTGTCTGTATCAGAGTTCAACTGTGGTAAGTAACACAAAGCACAGCACAGGCATGCACACAAGGGCATGTACCACCTGGAATCAATTAGCTTTCATAAAACTCATCTTCTGATAAGCTGCAGTCTGTATAAACAACCCCAAAAATCATCTTTGGCATGAAATACACCAGAGTGCTGCTAGAAATAAACTGTGTTCGCATTCTGTCCAAAACCAAGAAGTCCAGATCCCCACTGTTCAAATTCTGGCACAAAACCATTTCTCTGTTTTTCCAAAAGTTATTATGATAGAGAAATAGTTTCTCACACAAGGCAGAATTGTTACTGTCTGCAGGAATTCAGTAGTCTCCCATTAGAGACAACCTGGGCAAGGCAGCTGAGCAGTATTTAGGAAAATATAGCTACCCTTGTATAAAATAATCAAGTCTTACACAGTCTGAAAGATTCTCTTCCCCAATTCTGATGGGAAGGACAAAGCAAGGGGTACTTTCAAAATTACAGAATGAGTCAGTATCTTAGTGGTGGTGAGAATTTGCAAATCACTATTTTGTGTCCAAGCCAACAAATTGGTTAGAAAACTGAAAACCCACACAAAAGTGTACAACTCTCTTTGGGCAGCAATGTATCTATCCATGCACAAAGACAGACTTTGATTCGATAAATGCATATTAATAAATATATTCAATATTTTTTTCTAATTGCTGAATTCATACAATTACAGACAAGCCCTTCCTGTGAAGTAATTTCTTACCTTTAAAATCATATCTTCTATTACTGATGCATAAACATTCTTTTGTACCTCAGCAGGTTGAAAAGAAATCCCTATCTATAAAATACAAGAGAGAAAAAATTTAATGTATCAAATAACACAATGCACATTGTACTACAATTAGATAAGATGAACAGAACCTGTATTATAAAGGGTAGTTAAAAGACAAGCAAGTACACACTACAGAACTTTCAAGCAGTATAATCTCAGGCCTAATTAAAAAAAAACCTGGGTAAAATTAGCACAGCCTATAGAAATGCCCCTGAAAGTCATAAGAAACAAAAGCAGGTTTTAATTTTTGTTTCAAAAAGTCCACATAAAAGCAAGGCTGCATTGGGTATCTTTGGGTTGAGAATGGAAGCTACATTTTAAAACTGTGCACATCTTCAATCCATCTACTCATCATCTTTCCTGCACCCAACTATGGCCACTGAAACCACTTTAAACAGTGCTCCTGGCACAGAAGTTCCACATCAAAAGAGTACTTCATCCCTCAGTTCCACTCATTGTGCCTGTGCCTTTGTCACCTGTGTAGCAAGAGACCAGATACACCGCAGAACCAAAGTTTTGTCCCTTGGTGTCAGCAGGTGAGGTGGGGATAAAGATCCTTTCTTTCTCCAACAATTGCTCCATGCAAACCTCTCCTGCTGCTCCTGTCTCCTCTGGTACAATGGCAAGCATTCCTTCCTAAAAACCAAGTCAGTCTCCTCTCTCTCCCCTGCGGCTGTGACAGAAGACCTCCTTCTCTAAACTGAATAGGAGGAAGAAATCCAAGCAGTAGAGATGTTTGCTAAGCTTTACCACAACCCTTTCTCAGGAACTGCTATTACACAGCATTGGTCCCAGCAACAAGTCCACATCTTTCACATGATGGGACAGGAAGAATTCAGTGCTAGCTCTCCTCATCCCTCATTTATCCCTGCCTTTAGCTTTTCAAGATGATTCTTCTGTACTAAGCCCTGCAAAAAAGCTCCTCTGAAATGAGCTCCCAGCTGGCACTCTTCCCTTTCCCTGCCAGAACTGGCAGCTGAGTGTTGTGAGTCAGAAGGTCCAATTTTTCCAGGGCATTTATAAAAATAATTCATTAAAAAATCCCAAGGCCTGTATATATAAAAGAAATGCAACTAAATAAATGCAAGACCACAACTAGCTTAACAACAGCTCTAATTAGCTTTATGATTCACTTATTACCTTCTCAGCAGTGTCCCTCACAAACTCTGATGCAGGCAAGGAAGCCATGTAGAACTTCATCTCTTCTTGTTTCTCCTCCTGTTCTTTTTTAATGTTTATTTTTAATGGCTCGCTAAAGTTGAGAATATCTACTTCCTCCTCGTGTTCTGGTTCTTGTTTCAGAAATTGCTGTAGTTCCTCTAGTTTTCGGCACAGCTCCTCACCACTGCTGTAAGATGAAGGGCATTCTGAAATAGAAGCAATCAATTAAACACATGATAGGTTATGGAAAGCTGTTTATAAACAGATGCACACTCAAAAGATGGTAAGAAATTAAGGTAATTGCAAGTTATTTTTGTAGTGCCTACCAAATATAAGGATGAACAGAAATGCAAACAGTCATTGAGAGCCTTCTAATTATATATTCATGACATTCATGGTTCTCTCCCACATCTGCTCCTACACCAATCAAGAAGGCTGCATTTCATACAAAACCAGGCGAATGTCAGTCTCCCAAACATTCTCACAGAAGCTTTTTAAGCATTTTGGCAACTGGAAAACCAGTCTGATTCTCTTCAACTTGCTTGGAAAAGAAGAGCTTTTACTATGTAAGGCACCATGTAATGTTAAATCATCTTTTACATTGTGACAAGCATGATCATGCTTCTTAAGAAAAAATCAGAAGACAGGTTCACAGAGGAATGGCAGAAGGGTAACAACTTCTCTGCATGATCAACACAAGCCAGAAAAACCTTCAGTGTAAAGCTATGCAGTAAACAGATTCTACTCTTCAAAGACAAACACAAATGTAGTGTGATAGATTTAGATAAAAATACTGTCAGGTGGATGTAGGCTTCCTTTCCACCTTCAACAACTGCAATGCGGGGCCAGACTTCACAACATATAATCAATTCCATACACTTCTGTGAAATACCTTAAATCCCTGTATGATCAAGAAAAGAAAAACATTCACCTTGGGCAAAAATATTATCTAAAGGTGAAACAAGAGAGCTTAACTGTGAAGAATGGATGAAATTAAAGATGTGATTTTAATACATACTGAAATGAACTGTGGGGATCCTAGAGCTATGCTAGTGGAATAATGTAGCAGCTGCAATACAAAGCGTGAAGCTTCACACAAGCCAATTCATCTCACTTTTGGAGGTAAATTAACCCCCAGTGAGCTACACACTGTCACTACCAGGTTTGGGTTGGTTTTTTTTTGTTTTGTACCTGAACTCATTCATATTGTTTGCATGGTAAGTCTTAACAAAGGCTAAGCCTACCCAAGGGCAAAAATGTCATTACTCCCTAAGCTTACTTCGCGTATCCACTTATAATTACATTGTGGAGCATTCTAAGAATCATCTTTCATGAGATTTATCTACACTGAGCCTCCAAGGGCCCAAAAGCACAATAAAAACCAAGACAAGAGCCAGAAAAACATCAGGACTGAAAGGGACAAGTGACAGCCCCACTTGTGGGCCTGCCCTTACAATCTCCAACTTTTGATATTCCAGAGTGAATTAAGTTAAAACAAAGAAAGTAAGAATCCACTTTTCCAGATGTGTGTGCACACAGTCTCAAGGCATTTAATAAAAAGTGTCACAAGGCATTTAAAAACAGTGTCTTTTGGCAGAAAGGAGCCTCCTGTCCCTCCCCACTCACCTGGCTCACTGTCTATCTGTGTCAGCACGTCCTCAATGGAGTCCTCATCATTGTGCAAGGTCTCAGGGTCAGGGGGAGTGTAGCCATGGCATCGACACCAGTGCACCACGTGCTTTGTTTTCAGGGGGGTGATATTGTGAAACCTGGGATGCTTCTCTATGATTTCTTGCAGGATCTTTCTCACTGTCATTGCTCGTTGCCACTGTGACCAACCAAAGTGAAAGCTCATTACATTGGCTAGAACATTTATGGTTAGTTTACAGTCCAGAACCATAATCCATGTTGCAAGGGAAACAGAAAAGGAACATTATTTTCTCAGAAGCCAGAATAACTCCTGACATGTCATTTAAACTTTGCTTTATCAACCAAAACAAATCTCAAGAAAAGGGACACACATTTACAGGGGCCTAGACACATTTGTCTTGATTTGAAATCCCAAGTAACTCCAAAGTGCAAGAAATACATAGACACAGTGCAAGAAATCCACTAGAGTAAAATATGCTTAAAATTTGCTTAAACTCTTTGATCATTTAAGCTGGCAACAGCAGGAGATCTAATTCAGTGTTAACATCTTCCCCGTAAAACTCCATGGCAAGATGGCAAGTTATGAAGAAACAGAGAGAAACCACAATAAAAAAGGTCCAGGTTATTCGAAGCATTTATCTTTGGTGAACTGACAATCTACTTCAGGACAAGCACTGCTTATGTCAGATCCCTCAATTCTTGTCCTACAGAAAGCAGGCACAATCCCATAAAAAGACAGATAAAGTATGTTGGGTAAAATTCCCTTGACTGTGATATGCCACAGAGCAGTGATGAGGATAAAGGACTACCAGTCTGAAAAAATTTAGAATTTTAAAATGCTTCAAAAACCATCTTACTATAAATAAACTGAAAAATGACCTTCAGCATCCTTTCTGCTTGAGAAAGCCTCTGAACAATACACTGGATCACTGAATACAAGACAGTGCATCTTGCAGTAAGGAATAGTGCCATTTAAAATAACACACTTATTCAGAAAACAAATCAGACAACAAGGAAGCTTCCATAATTCAGAAATCCTTCTTGTGTTCCTAGTGACTGCTTATAAAACATAGGAGGAGAGAATTACCTCAGCTGCCCTCCTCTTCCCAATGTTCCAGCTGTAATACTGTTCCACTGAACTGGCACAAAAAGAGCTTACATCCTCACCTAAAAAACACAAAACCAAAAACTCTATTAAATTTTCAGTAAGTGAAGTAAGATGAATTCTGGGTTTGATGTTATTCAGCAAAGAGGAAGAGGGAAATGCATTTCATGCTTACAGGATCAATGACTGCAATCAACTAACCAATGAACTAACTCTTACAAATGCTGTGCTCTCTCCAAGAGAGACTGACTGTGGTTTTTAGATGTAAAACCAGCCTCCCTCTTGGTCATACACAGACACTTGTAGCTGTGGGCTGGTTTAAGTCTGTTTTTCCCTCCAAAACTCTATATGTAGACCTGTAAGTCTGCCTTATTAGTCGAAGTCTCTTCCTTTGGAAAACTGGATTTTTTTTTCCCAAACAAATTACAACATAAAAATGAAACAACAGTGAAAAGGTTTCCTGGCAAAAGCATGAGAGCTGTATGTGACGAAAGCTTTATTATGCCTCTCACTCCTACTTTGCTGCCTCTGTTTGAGAGGATCTGCCCTACCCAGTCTCCAGCAACACTCATTAGAATTGCATTAGTTATAAGACAAAGCTGATACATTTTCAGTCATGTACATGAGTAAGAGGAACGAAATTATACAGTACCACACAAAATTAAAATGTTTCTCTGCAAACTATCCCCTTTTGTTTAAAAAAGAAGGCAAAAACCCCAAAAACAAACACATTTCAGTATTGAGCTATGTTACTGTATTTTCCAAGTCTCTGAAACCTAGTCTTGAATTTAAAAAAAGAAAAAAAGAAAAGAAAAAAGCACATCCATTAAGGACAAAGAAGACCTTTGAAAAAGAAGGTCTACTTAAAAAAGAAGACCTACTTGCAGCCATTACATGAAGAAATACAACCTATTTCCAAAAAAAAAAAAAAACAAAAAAAAAAAGAACAAATGAAAGATTTTAACTGCTAGCAACACATTTGTCTTTACTGGAAGAACCTAATTCTAAGCATCTTTAGAATAACCCCTGGAGTAAACTCTCTAGCAGAATGGCTTTCATTTCATTCCACCTTTTAATAATTTCTGCAGCTATGGAGTATGCCAGGCATTTTGTTGATAAACTGACAATACACAGCAAAGCCTTTTCATTTGTTGCTTACTTTTTTCAGCAATTAATGGAACCTTCTTCACTATTGCTGTTAAAAGCTGCTGGATGTTCTCCAAATATTCTATGCTGCAAGGGATAAAAAATATCACAATGAAGATAGCTGTTGGAAGCAATGAATCAGATGCAAAAGGTTTCAAAATCACTGCATGATTTAAAGTCTTTAGTACCAAGGCATTACAAACAGCAGCATGAGGATAAACTGTTATACCCCAATCCAGAGAAGGTATTTCAAACAGCCCTTCCTCTCACCAAAGTGTCCACATCTGAAGCTGCATTTGTCAGGCTGAAGGAACTGAAGACAGGCTTGGAGAAAATCCCTGCATTATCTCACAAGCTGCAACACTACTTTGTGGGATAACTAGTGCAGGCTGTACCAGCAGGAAACAAGGGATACTGCATGGGAAACTTTGTATTTATGGGATTTTACTTAACCAGCCATAGTCTATTTAACTGTCAGGAAGTGTATTTTCCAATAGTAATCTTATAACTAAGGTAATTTTCAGTGTGTAGTGACTGAAGATTAATTCCTGTCTCTTACACATACTTGCCATCAGGGTAGTGTCTGCAGGGGTATGCTGAGATAACAAAACTTTTCAAAACAGAGACAGGAAAGTTGGAGCAATCAAGAGCAAAAGAGACATCCTACACACTGCAAGAAATATGCAGAGAAAATTCTGCAGTCTGAATTCTGGTGAAAAAACATTAGCAAATACTTTCAAAAGCATCACAAACAAGGCACTGGATTTCACAGTATCCAGTGATCAAATACTCATTCTTATTTGATTCTAATTCTGAAGCAAAGCAGCCCTCATACTAAGTAATTACAGAAGTGTATGAGCTTAACAAGACTTGAGAGGCCAGAAGGTGGACAGTTCTACTTATTTCAGATGTCCCTTTTCAGACCTCCATTTCACTCGGCAGCGTGACCTGACTAAGGACACGCAATGGCAATGGGATTTACACAAGCAGAGGATGATAAGGAGCTTTTCGCAGCTTGTGATTTTAACAAAGCCCAAAACAACAGCAGATCTTCAAATAATTTTTCCCCTTTCATGAGCCCTGCATACAAATCCATTCACAAAGAAATATTGCAACATTGTCTGAAACAAATGCTACCCAACAGGATTAGTACAGATACAGCAGTGTACAGTACAGAAGATTTTATAATGTATTCCTAGGTCAAAGTAACACTACTGCATGTATCCCTATAACCATCTCCATTCCCCCAGTATTTCAAAGATCAGAAGTCCTTATAGAGAAATGAGCAATTACTTGATAACATAATTCCCAAGTTCAGAGCTCTCTTCTGTTTTAACTGTTGCTTGGCCTTCTTGGGTACCCACAGAACTGCAGTTTTGTCCTGTTGAATCAGGCTCCATCTTAACTTCAAAGAAACAGAACACATTTTAAGACAAGAAGTACAGTCAGCTTGATAAAAGTACCAGTCTTGTGAGACTCCAGTAAAAAGGTCTTACATAACATCCCTTCATTTATTGTTTGCATTCTCATTGCTAACCATGAACAAATTTGACCTTCAATTCTGCTGAAATAGAGCTATTAGAACACATTCCCCCCACAAATCTCCACATGCTCACATCTCATCCTTGTCAGAAAACCTGCATAATCAATTGCTGCCATTTTGCATATGACTGCATGATCTAAACTGAACTGCCTGGCCAATCTGCAAATGAAGCTGGATAAAAAGCTACCAAGTTTTAACAAGACGTGACATTTCAAAGTGATAACTTTTTTGAAGACATCAGTGATTCTGACATCTGAACCTTCTCACATCTAGGACAGAACTCTGGTGAGACAGAAGCAGTGAGAGACGAGCTGAACCCAAATAACCAGGCAGTCTGGTCATGCAGCTGGGATGGAGAGAGACATGACACTTCTGCAAGACCTGGATTTCAGGTGTGTCAGCTCTGCCCCATGCTTTATTCTGGAAGTACTGTATATACCTCTTTCCCCTCTGTGTGCACAGGGACATGTGCTGTCTACATCTAGTGCTTCTGGAAAGCAACCTCCAGTACACTTGTCTGAGAACAGCAGCATCTGTGGTTGAATACTTGCTAACTCTATGCAGTTCTGCAAATACAGATTGAAACAATGAGTGTTTAAAGTACTCCTTGTAGCTTTCTAGAACATCCTCAGTTTTCTCTGTACTCATCTACGCTGTGGGATTTGTTGAAGGGGAAGTCATTGTTAAATTCCTAGTCCCCAGGTGTCATTTAAACTTGATTTAAACTCTACTAATGGAAATGAAGAAAGCCACAGTCATGGAGTCTACTTTCACAGTCAGGCCACTTGCATAAAGCAGCATCAGCTTATTTTTACTACTTATCTTACTGAGAAAGCTCTTGTTACCTTTGACAATGGATGCCGTGGAGGGACTTGGGACAACTGTACTTGCTGCTGTGACTGCTGAAACTGCTGAAACTTTGCTGGTAGAAAGTGACTGTAGCACTGGAAATGAAAAGAAAAGGGAGGGAGCAACAAAGAAGAAAAAAAAAAAAAATCAAACTTCATACACTTCAACAAATAAAACTTTTCAGAAGCAACACACTCTTTTTGCAGCACAAAGTTTAGGGATGAATTCCTTGCTACAATTTCTTCTATCTCTACTTTGGACCATGTATGCCAACAGTGACCAAGTGCTACCCTGTGTCAAAGGAGATTTTCAAACACCATCTGTCATCCTCCTCTGCCCTTTACCTTTGTTCATAGGCATGAGTATTGTCTGAACACCTCCAGAAGCTGTGTTTACACCGAGCTGTTTAAGCTGGCTGGGAACTGTCAGAACAGCCTGCTGTGGACTAGACTGATTTGAGTGGATTTTTAGCAACCCTGCAAGAAGAACGGAAGACAAAATGTTAAATAAAACACACCAGTTAGTTTATCTCCAGCTATTTCTCTCCCTTTCTGCTTGAAGCAGGATGGCATGTAACCTAGCTCTGCCACCCTCTTAACAAGCCACAGTTGGGTGACCTGTCAGGACGAGTTCTCACTGACACGAGTGATGGCTCAAACACTGTAGTGCTGCACCACAGTGGGCACACTGTTACATGCTGCACAGCACTCGCAGAGTTGTAAAGCAAATCTCCTAATTACCTAAGGAATCTTAAGCAAGAGTAGATGTAACAAACCTTTCAACTGAAGCAGGCTCAGCAGAGTAAAACACTCTTGTCAGAAGCAGACCTTGTGCTCAAGGCTGAGGTAAGCCAATGAACTACAGCTCTGTTGTACTCACACAGCTGCTCTCAGGGAGGTATCTCAGTGCCACTCACACCTCTGCAGCTCAGCTTAGCAGCATCCACTGCAGTCAGCAGAGCACAATCAACCCTGTTCCAACTATGGGACAAGCCATACCTGAACTGAATGTTCTGTCTTTCTGCAACATGCACAGAACACATCCGTAAGGATGGCTGATCAGGCTATGAACAACATTAAATGGGAGACTGAACGAAATCCCTGATTTTAGTCAAGGCCAAAAGAACAAGCAGAACATTCAGATATTAACAGCATTATCAATGGCAGCACTCAGTAACTTTGGGAAAAATCAGCATGACTCCAAGCTGTGCCATAGTCCCATGGGTGAGCAGTATTCATCACCTGTCTGCCAGCTCTCTCCTCCACCAGGAGATGTCATCTCCTTGTGGTGACATTCCAAGCCACCACAGCCAGCACTCCAACACTGTGATTTGGGCCTATATCCATCCTTTCTACCAGTAAAGTGGCTATTTTCCATGTAACTGTATTCAATCTGTAGCTAATGTCTCTTCAGACTGTGGAAATTTAACAGGCTTCTATTCTAAAACATTGACAACAATAAATGTTTTAGTTAACTATGGCAATTTTGCACTCATGATTTGTTTTGACATAAAGTTTCCATTTTCTTGATATTATTAGTAGTAGTAGTAGTGCTGCCTTCCAAGTACTAGACATGCAAGGTCTGGTGAAGATGTCTTGGTTTTTAAGGATGCCCAGCATTGGTCAGCTAGGCTTTCACCTCCAGGCAAGAAGGCTCACCTAGTGCTACCCATTCCTTTGTGTGGGACATACTGATGTGTCAGGATAGGACAGCAAGGGACCCAACAGCAAGGCTGGTAAGAAGGGACCTTTTCAACAAACCCTAATCAGCCTGGTGGGTGGGCTATGCTGCTTGATAGAAAACAAGGGAAAATCTGAAATCCTTTTCAAAAGGCTGCCTTTAAAAACACAAATGTTCAGAATTTTAACAGTTTTGTTTGGGTTTTTGTTTCTTATTACGTTGAAATAACATGTTTTATAGCCACCACTCCTTTTGCGATTCTTGAAGAAAGAGTTTTCCATGATGAAGTCAGTGCCTCAGGTTACAAAAAACCTCCCAAAACAAAATCTAGACAGCATTCTCACACCTAAATGAGAGTTTTAATCTGACAGCTATTTAGTATGGTTTATTTCCTACCAAAAAACCCACCTAGCTGCTTTCCTTGCAAAGGGAAAAATACTGATTTGCTTCTTGCAGGATTCTGTCAGTCTTGGCAGTCTACACTGTTTATTTTCAAGCTCTGGGTAAAATATACCCATGAGAAAGAAGTTTAAAAGTCTGAGTAGAGAGGAAACAAGAAGAGCTGCCTCAAAAAGACACTGTCAGATGAGCTCAGTGTCATTTTCTCTTTTCTGTATTTTTCCTCTGCTTTCACTTAGTAAGAAGATACTTCAAGTGAACAGAACATGCCAGCAGGTAAATTAATCTAAACAAAAATTTCCAATTTTAACCCATAACTCTCAAACCTGCTGTATTTGTTCTCCCTTACACAAAAGATGCTGCAATACAATAAAACTAAATAAGGAGAACTCCCCTCCACATAAGGGCAGTCCATCTTTGTTACCTCATTGTTATTAACTTGAAACATCCAGATCCAGCCTCCCCCACTGTACTTAATGGATTTTGACTTCAAAGCCTTCAGTTCCCTCTAATCAACATCTCTCTCCTTTTCAACCCAAACAGAGCAGATGCAAAGCCTCAGAGACAAATTCTGCTCTTGCAACTTCTCTGAGTACAGTGGAGTTTCACTTCCACAAACTAATCAATTCTGTAGTACTGCTGGTATCTTGATAATTTCCCCACTCAGTGACACACTGTGCTCCTGATAGGTAGAATGCATCTTCTAGTGAGAACTTGGCATGAAAACTGAAATCCCTCTCCAATACCGAAGGGCGACTTGTGTTGTTATTTGTAACAGATACAGTCAATGCCAAAAGGATGCCAAATTAATTAGAAATTTCCTTGGCTAAGCCAAAAGTTATGCTAATAAGTTGTTTTAGAGAAAGCATGACTTTTACACACTCACAAACACAGGTGATTCTATATTATTCCATTTACAATGAAGACATCCAAAGAACTCACACCTGGATTCTAACTTTCTCTGGGAAAGGCGAGAAGGGACTTTAATACCTGATACTGTAGCTTTTCCCGTCACAGGCGTTGCTGTAGTCATCAAGGAAGCAACACTTACAACAGTGGAAGTCGCAGCCTTATTCACTGCTGATGAAGTAGACTGGCTCTGGCTTACACAGATTTGGTGTTGCTGTCCAGATGTTTTTGCTGCAGGAGTTCCAGAAGATGACGAACTGGAACCTGCATTATCTGCTTGCTGCATAAGAGGCAGAGAGGGATAACAAATTCCTGTTCATGTCACAGCTGATTCAAAAATAAACACAACAAGGTAATATCTAAAAGTAGCAAAATGAAATATTTATCTGTCCATCATTAAGAAGCAAGAGGTTCTCAAGCTCCTATCCAAAAGCCCACACACAATTGATGGCACATACAGAATGGAGGCTGTGGCAGCATGGCATCAGCTCTCCACAGGCATTTGGGATGCATGGATTAGGGGCTAATAGAAAGAAACAGGCTCAGAGTGAATTACACTCTTCACTTTGCTGCCTTTCTCCGTGAACTGCAGCTCCACTCCAGGTGGACAACCTGCATTAACTGGATACATGGCTGCATCCACTCACAAGAGCATTCACTTTAGGAATGCAAATATTTTGCATCCTGCCTCCCTCTATGCCAAACCCTCCTTCCAAGGCTGCACTATCACAGCTCCCCTGGGGGGACAGCAGTGACACCCTCTGAACACAACCAGGACCCAGGAGCTGCTGCCAGCCTCAGACACCTGCTAACAGCAGGCTGGGCACTGAGCACTGTGCAGGGCCTGTGACCTCAGCAGCACCTACAGCCTGCTTACTGCTGCTGGATACAAAAAACAGCAGATCCACCACCAAGCTGACTGGAAAGAATACCAGCTGGGGCAGAAAAGCAGTACAAGTCCTTTCCTGGGATTGTTATGGCAAGAGTGCAAACACTGCATTACAGAACACTGGCAGTGCTGGTTCTCACCTGGGCCACCCCATTTGTGGGGAGTGCCACAGCAGGAGCAGCAGCCGTGGTGATGACACCTCCTGATACTCTCAGCACAGTGGTGCCAGGTTTGGAGAGCTGGGATGAGGCAGGCACTGATTTTATAGACCCATCTGATATTTTCACCAATGATGTCTGTCCACTGGATGCAGCCTTTGAGAAAGAATGCAGCATAAGGAAAACAGTCTATTTGTTTGGGTTTTAAATGACTTTAAAAAACCAAATCAAAACAACAGCAACAAAACAAACAAGATAAATGCTTTTTACATTACTAGAAAATATTTCCAAAATACCTTTGAAAAAAATTAGATTCTGGCAATAATCGCTGGAACAAAATTATCACCTCAGATATCAACTTTACCAAACTGTTGACTTTGCAAATGTATGTCAAATCAATCTCAAATTTTGGATAAACAATTACAAGTACTCTTGGGGCATTTGAATTTCATAGGGACTACTTGGTAGTTTTTAAAAGAAGGACCTTTGAGGGGTACCAAACCCAAAGATTTTTAAGAGCTTTAGAGGGTGACCCATTTCTAAGGTTCAAAGATTTAAGCACATTTTTGCACCTGATTCTATTCACTTTTACAATTCCATTTCACTAAGAAATCCCAGAGCCTATTTACAAAGCAGCAACCCAAGCTTAGACAGATTTCAAGCTGACCCCCTCTGAGAAGAGAAATAAAACTGGAAATATGTAGACTGATGACAGTAAGCCTTTATGTGCTTTCCTCTTCGTGGCACAGCCAGCACCACAATTGTACAAAAACCCACATCAAACCAAACAAGTATGAAAGGAACAGCTCTCATTATGTGTGGCCGTGGTTCCCATGCTTTATCTGACAAAACTAATAAGAGAGAAACACATCACTTGCACATTACCTGTGTAAACAGAGCTGTTTTCTGTCCAGTTATCACTTTTAGGGCTTGTCCTTGTGTGGAAGATGCTCCAACTCCTACACTGCCCTGAACAACTGATGCTGGAGTCAGCTGCTTCCCAGAGCTCTGAGGCGAAGGCTGGCCAACCAGAAAGGTGCCCTGCTCCAGACATAAATCAGGGAGGTCAACACTTTGAACAGAAATCTAGGAGTGGCAATAACAGATAAAAGCTTATGGCTATAACGTAGCCACAACAACTTTCCATCTTGTGACACAAGGCACTGCTAACTACAGTGGATGCTCCTGCACTAAGAGCTGGATACAGCCTTCTTGCTGCAGAACACTTTCTGATGGAAGCAGATCAGGAAAAAAGTCAAATAGGGTGCAGACACCATAGTCCAAGAACGTTTCACATCCTACAGAAACACAGGACATCCACCTAACACCACTGTAGCCTGAAATGTCAATGTGCTTCCACTGAGATACTTGTGCCACTGACCTGGGGTGTCTGCTTCAGGATGTAGGATGTATAGGTGAGGTGCTGTGACAAGTTACTGCTTGTGCTTTGGGTTCCTCCTCCTCCTCCTCCACTATTCGTAGAAGAACCAGACTGAAGACCTGTAACCAGAGGAAAAGGCTTGATCCTTTGGTAATCAGACAGTGTCAGCTGCTAAAGCATCCCTCTATATACCAGTATTTGAAAAGACTTTGCAAGGTACTTGGTGCCACGTGTTTTGCAGCCAAGTAATGTTATTATTCAGTAAATAAGAGTTCAGCTGCGCTGTCTTACACCTCAGCAAATGCCATGAATAAGAGGAGCTATTGGGGAAATAAGGAGGGCTGGTGGGCAAGCAAAGCTCATTTCAAGGCTTTTTTGAATTTTCTATCAAATGAAAATGCTGTCCAACAGAAGAACAATCTTTTCAACACTCTTTTGCAGGTTATGGATCTGCAGCAAAAGCTCTAGAAACACTCTGAATCCCTCTGGCTTCTTAATTTTACTTTCATTGGCTGTCAATGCAATTTTGTTAACTGAATAATAGATCATGGACAACAAACAATGGCAATTTGCAGTGACAGTTTGATATTGCTGTCTCCAGAAGGAACAGCCTGAACAGTGACTTTTTTGCAGTCTCCCATGAAGAAACAAGGGTGAAAAAAATACCCATGGCTCTGTCATAAACATCACAAGTATTTGATCTTCCTTGCTGCCAGTGAGATTATCAAAATTGGACTGCCCCAGCTGCCTCTCTAAATCTCAAGCAATGGGGCTCCCATGACAGGTTCTACATCCCAAAAATACCTTCAGCAAGAGGCTCTGCTGTTTCAGTGACATGCTTTCTATTGCTCTGTTGCTGGTATTTACAGCCTTATATTAAACTTAGTAATACCTCAGGCAGGCCAAATCAGAACTGGGACCAAATATTTTACACGGAATCCATCTCCCATCCCAACCCCGGTCTCAAGAATAACATTCTGGAAAAGGCTCATGACCAATCCTTTCATCTAAACAGTCCGAAGCCTGCAGTACTCTTTCCCTGCAAACAAAGCCTCACCCACTGGACTATCTCAGCAGTCTGGGTTGTTCTCCAGGTATTTCACTGGGAGTTCCATTCACAGGCCTATTAACAACATGTTTCTGCACTGAGAGCACTGCATGAAAAGCAGTTTCATTGAAAACAAAACCCACTTGTGAGATCTCAGCCTTAAAAAGCACCACGTATGGGCTGTTGTGAACAAAGAAACCCTATCCCATTACTGATTTCCACAACACCACGATGCCCTATAGCAAAAATGCCAAACATATTAATTATGCAGTGATTACATGATTTAACTCATTAGATTTCCCTGCAAGACTAACTAGCATTATTTGTGGCTCGCAGTATGGCTCCCTGGGGTATCAGCAGCAGTTTTCCTTTCCCAGAAGGGTTCTTGCTGTTGGTGGTGAGGTACAGCTTGGTGCCTGGTGGTAAGTTTGCCAGGTTTGCCAGGTTGGTGGCTGGTAACTGCAGTGTAGCCATCACTAGAAAGAAAGAATAAAAAGGAACAAATCAGCTGCTTGCAGAAACTAGTATGCACTGAAATCTGCACAGAATGGAAGTACTCAATGACACACAACTAACCCTCAGTAATCCCTACTTAGCTGGCCTAACTGCAGATTAACTCCACCAGTAATGCACAGACACTTTTTTTAATAAGTCTGGAAAAAATCTCTCTGCGTGCAGCCCCAGTTCTGGCTGCAGGCCACAGCAGTACAGCCATGGGGTCTGCAGGCTTCCTCCAGCCCCAGGCACCACACAGCAGCTTTACAAGAGCCCAGAGCCCCAGCTGACACATGCTCAGCTAAAGCAGCTGTGTGCAGATGCAGACAGGATGCTTCTGCCCGTATTCCTGTACCTTTAAGCACTGGGGAAGATGTGGGGATAAAATAGGGACACTTTGGCCCTGGTTGGCTGGATTTATGGGGAAAGGATTGTGACACCAGGCAAAAAAGTGAGACCTGGCTCCATGAAAGTCTGCTAGGTCTCCTGCACATTCCCCAGCATATCCATCTGATCTCCATTCCCAGAACTCTGCATGTTATAAAGCATTTGTGCTCCCCCTTACATAAAATGAATTAACATTTTCTTTATTAATAATCTCAGTCAGCCTGAATTTTCCTACAGTGCTCTGTACTCATTTTGAAGTTTTTCAACCACACACATTTATTTTGCAGGTGAATAAATCATTATAGACCCTCAAAGTCTACCCATCATGAAGTATTAACAAGGTGAAAAATTACTCTACCTGAGCCTTGAGATGTACTTTTCTGAGTCCCTGTGGAAGAAACTTGTGCCTTCGTTATAGTCTGCACAGGCTGAGCAACAATTGTCCCTCCACCTCCACTCACGATGGCTTTGGCTACACCTTGAGTCACAACCTGCTTCGAACCCACAGCCTTTGCTACCGAGGAGCTGGACTTTGCCACGAGGATCTGGCCACCGCTTATTGCCACCGCTTGTTTCACTGTCGACTGCAACGCAGAACCAACTGGGACGCCAACAACCTGCAACAAACAAGGATGGCATGGTGCACTGCTGGCCAGAGCCATTGTGGGAATCCTAGCAGGTACACGACCTCTATCTCCAGACATTTCAGGACGTCCCTGGTCACATAGAGAAGCTCTTCATTCAGGAACAAAATTAAATGGGCAAGAGGCCAAACCCAAGTAAAATGATAAACTGTTAAACACAATCAGGATCTCAGCGCACCCACAAAAGATTAAGTTCGTTCAAATTACAGGGCAATTCCTTTTTTTACTGGTTTATAAGCAATAGCTTAATTCCAGCTGAAGATAAAGCTTGCCTTGGGTGAATTAAAGAGATGCAGAAATTCACTTTGAACACATTCATGGGAACAGATTCCCTGGGAAAACTACAGCCTCAAAGCAGAATCCACAAAGTGCTTCAACTTTACATGTTAACGGTAACTGCAGTGAAACATGACGTTTTGCATACCTGCTCAAACAGGCAAGAAAGGCAGCAAAAAGAACAGGGAAATGTTGCAAATGCAAAAAAGTATTTACTTATGCAAACATGAAAATCCTGTATGTAATCTCTAGTGCTTGGCACACCATTTGACTCTGTCCACAATGGAAAGAGGCAAGAATGAAGACACTTTCTGACACATCTGTCATCTTGTCACTGCACTGTGCCTTCTCAGAAGCTGTGGCACTCCTGTCAAAGCAGGACTCCATTGGCACAACTCCTACAGTAAAATGCTTGAGTTGCCACTCAAGTAGGACTGCTTTGACCTAATGCTGGTTCTGGCTCAGCCTCCACCCTGCTCCCTATGTGTCCTGTTCTCTTGTGTTGCAGGCCTGCATTCCTAGAAAAGAATTCCCCTTCTCTTACGGAAAGACGTGGATGAGTTTCAGCAAGAGCAGATGATCACAGCCAGCCTTCTGGGCTGACAGTTCAAGCACCTCCACCCCATTGTTGCAATGGCTTGGACAGAAGTGGGAGATGTCCCTGTACACAACAAATTGTAACAGTTCCTGCTCAGCCTGCTTTCTTCCCAAGACCTACACGGAAGCAGAACACGAGCCACTCTGCATATAGGAAACCTGCTAACCATGGTGCTGCCACCTGGGAGCGACGCAGAAACAATCCTGCTCCCCTGGGAGAAGCACCAACGGCTGCAATAAAACCACAAGACAGCTCCCAGCACACCAGAGACCCCATGTGCCCCATACCTTGGACTGCACTGTCCCCTCGCCTGTGCTCACGACGGGTTTCTGCGGAGACAGGGCCAGCATGTGGCTGCCCTTGACAGTGACATACTGCTGCACCGAGGGCTGTGCTGCCGCGCCTGCCGCTGGCACCGCCGCCTGCTGGGGCAGCTCTCCGGGCTCCTGCTTGATGATCACCTTGGCAAGAGCAAGAAACACAAGTAAGGAAATCAAACACCTTCAACCACTGAAGATCACTTCTGAAGCAGCCTGCCTGCAGGGTAGGGCAGGCACAGTGTGAATTCAGAAGTGGTGCTCACCACCACGGGAACTCCAACTCAGCTCCCAGTGAGGGCTGCTCCCAACACATGGAGTGTGGGGTGGTGTCTGTAGTTACAAAGCAGTCCACATTTGAGAGGTGCTCATGGAAGTCACAGAGTTACAGCAATTGCTGGTAGAGTTACAGTACCAGCCATACTGACAAGGGACTTGGCCAGACCTGACTTCTTCAGACCCTGCATCTTGGCATGGAGCCACGACACTTTCAAGTTTCAAATTCATAAGTAACTTCCTGTTCAGAGCATCTTCTGAACCTTGTTTTTATTTCTATCCTGCAACATGACAACCAATACTTATAGACACCGCAAATCATTACAGCTGATATATACACGTTCTCTTGTGTATATGCTTTATACTTCTCTGGGACAGCCCTGCATCTACTGCCTAATGACAGCAGTTGTTTAGGGGGTTTTTTTGGTGTTAAGATTGTTGCAGGTACTGTAACTGGTAGGAAGCATTCTTCCACCCCTTGCTTGGATCACCTAACATTGCCAGAAACAACTTTAAATTCCATGTGGCAATATTTAAGGAAACATTAAGTCAGAAGCAGCAACATCTGAGATTCAGAAATCACTGTTATTTTTAAGAACCTCCTGACAGATCTATTGCATTCTACTGTATACCATTAAAAATAGCTTTTAAAAGCTATTTTTTTTTTTATCAGCCTGAACACAACAGTGATTAAAAAAAAAGCCCAGAAAGGATGGAAGAGGTGAAAAAAGGAAAGATCACAGGTACAGCAAAGCCACAGGGGAAGAAAAAAAACCAAGACACATTTTTGAGAGATACCACAGAGCCCATAGCAGCAAGATACATTGGTTCCAGTAAGAGTTTTACAGGCACTTGGGTTCCATGGTTTGTGGCACAAGTCAGCATGAAATTACACTACTGGGCTACCTGTCCCAGCACAAAAGCCAGAAGAATACCTTTGTAAAAGCTCCAAGTCCTCCAGTGACCGATTTGGGGCTCTGCACCTTGGAATGACTCCCAATGGGACAAAGGGGTGGCATGGTGGCAAAAAGAGAATCCTCCTGCTGCAAATAAGAAGACATGGTGCAAAAATCAGTGAAATGTCCAATAAAAAATAAAACAAGTGACTGCTAATAAAGGGCAGCATGGACCATCTGGGCAGGCCAAATTACCTGTGCAAGTAAGACATTTCCAAAAATCAGTCAACACTTGGGTAAAAGGAATCTAACTTACTATAACCCACAAAGCAAATTTTATTTGCTAAATTAGATCTCCAGCAGCAGTAACTGTTTCTTACCATGTCATACACAGGCAAAAACATCTACTCATGTTCTCTGATCAATTTTTTATACAAAAGCATTTCACTTAAAATTTAAACAGGCTGAGAGGGCATCGTATCAATGCATACAAATACCTGCTGGGAAGGTGTAATGAAGGTAAGCCAGACAACCCTCGGTAATATCCAATGAAAGGACAGTCAATGGGCACAAATTGAAACACAGGAAATTATAAGGAAAAGACCTTGTTGTTGTTGATGGTGATCAAACAGAGTAACATGCTGCTCAGAGAGGCTGTGGACTCTTCAGCCTGGAAGAAACTCAAAACCCAACTGGACACACTCCCAAGGAACCTACTTTATTTGACCCTGCTTTGAGTTGGAATGGTTGATCTCCAGAGGTCTCTGGCAACCTCAGTCATTTTGTGACTCTATACACAATCTCAGAGAGAGAAGACAGTGTAAGAAGAAACAAGTTTTGGAGGGGAAAGTTATTCTCTCAGGGGAATTTATGCTCTCCTCTAACTGAAACTGTGCAGTGGCACGCAGTCCTTCCAGACAGAACTCACCATGTGGCAGAAACAACAAAGCTATGTAACTAAATGGAGTAGAAGATATTTCCACACCTGCAAAATCATGCACCTGGCACTTCTGGATCTGAGGCCAGCAGAGAAGTCAAGTGCATTTGCAGCAGTTTGTAACAGTATAATTGCTCTCTTTTACAACCAGTGTGAACCCCAAAGCCATGGTTTCACAATCACTTGGCCCATCCTTAGGTTGGATCATGACCAGGAATCAGACCCTCCTGGCATCTTCCTTGTACTGACACCCACGGCTGGAAACACACTGGTTTTCAAGCAGGTTGGCTGTCTGCTCTGGTTCACCACATTGCTGCACAACTCGTAGCAAATGTGAGGTGTGAAGAAAAAGCTAGAGGCATTATCTGTCCTTTCTACAGCAGCTGCATTTGAGACTGGCTGGAGAAACACAGCCTGAAGTCATTAAAATAAAGAGAAAACTAGTACACAGTGAAGAGATGAAAAGTGGTGAGTTATGCACACCTGTAATATCCCACTGGACTATCAGGCACACTCTTCAAAGAAATCATAAAATTACAGCTTTTCCACCAACCTGAAGATATAAATCAAATTACATTTCTCTTTACACAGGTATGATTTTTATGGTTTTGTTTTTTTTTAAATACCTTCAGTTTTTAACTTTGCCCTGGAAATACAGAATTCAGCTGTTACTAAGGATGTGTGCCTATTTTGACTCACTGGAAACTTTCAGAAAAAACTGTCCCATATCAGTGAAAAATAAAGAATCATGAATGATTTTCAACACAGTTAAGTGAAATCCATTGGAGCAGACAGGCTTTTAAAAGCTGACTAGCTAGCTGCACACCTGACACTTAAAATGCTACTCCAAACTAACTGCTTCAGACAACAATCAGCAACACTTTTCCCCTAACAGACATAGGAAGCGTCTCAGTTCCAAATGTGAAGTGATTTGCTCTCTGTAGGGTGACTGGCAAGCCTTCCCCCACCATATCCTGCATTAGTACTGTGGCTTGGAGACAGGGAAACGCTCCTGCTTCCAGCAGCACACCCACCAGCTGCTTCCAGAGCCTTGCTGACGCCACTTCCCTGCCAGAAATATCATTCCTAGCACAAAATGTGGCAGAGATTTTATGTGAGACAGTTCAGCTCTGTACCTTTTGGGCTTTGCAGATCAGAAGCATGAACTGTATTTATTGCTGTTTGTTTACACATCCAAATGTCACTCCACTGTTTACACAAACATTTTTCTAAATGCAGGCAGTTGTAAAACCATGACATGAGTTATTTTCAGTCTGCTAGGAACAGCTGTACAAAAATAATGAATGGAGTGAAGGTTTTGAGGCAGGCACCTCTGGTTTAATCACACACTTTCACTAAGTGAACAAGATCAAAGTCAGCTAGAGAAGAGCTTTCTTGAAAGATACAACGTTTTGGGAGCTCTGCCCTCCATGGATTTCCTTGCAGAAAAGTAAAAGAGCAGTGCCTTTAACAGATATGTAGGCAAGCCTAGTAAGAACTGCATGAAGTGACACTATCATCTTGTATAACCACCATGGTCTCATATGGCTCCATCTGTTAGAAACAGTAAACCTTCACATGAAATGCCAATCCAAGGAACTTGCCTGAAGTGCAGAATTTTTAACATTAAAAAGCCCCATTTAATAGGAAGCTGCACTTTAAATGGAAAGTACATACCTAATGAGAACATTACCTTGACAGCTGAGGTGACAAAACTGCTCCCATGGGTCTTTGACACAGGAGATCCAGTCCCATGAGAGGCTTGACAGACACTGCTCAGTTTGCTGGTCGGGCTCCCTGCACAGCAGGAAATAAAGCAGATGTTTGGTGAGGGCTGGGAGCAGGGCCACTGCACACATGAAACCTCTTCTAACAAGGAACAAGGCATTTCATTTCCACTGCATTCTCCATGAGGTACATCAGCAGGAACTGCACTGGGCACAGAATAAATCCACCTGCAGAAACCACGCCCCAGGGAAGGTACTCTCCACCCAGAGCTCTGTAAGCTGCAAGCAAATGGTCAGGTACCTTCATGGTGGCTGAGGATATTGACTACAGGTGCAAATATGTGAAATTAGGACAGAATTTGCTGCTGCAGATGTAAAGTCCTCTGCTGCCCAGATGCCCTCTGAACCCACGCTAGCCTTGGACACTGGCACGGACAAAAGCTGGGAGAGGGAAGGAAAAGAAGGCCAGAAAAGGAGGGAGAAAAAGTGAGGAGTAACAGGAGCAAGGGTCAGTCAGGAAGGTAAAGGAAGAAACAGAAATAAGGAATGAAGCCATAGGGTCCTCTGTGGCAGATGTTCTTGCAAAATTAACAGACTGACACATGTGCCACAGCACTCTCCTGACGCCCAAGATGGACATGTGGGGATTCGGTGGTAAACTTACCCTGCGTTACCAGTGTGTGTACACAAGACTGCTCTTCAGCAGTCTTGTTACTGCTGCTGTTGGGCTGGTTTGTCAGTTTTGTTTGTTCAAGAGACACCAAAGCCATGGATTACACACACAAAAGAAAAAAAAACCCAGTCTCTCATACAGTTGTACTATACTCCACCCTTAAGTTTTAGAAGTAAATGAGCAGCCATTTCTGACAATAAGGGCTTTGGGAAGGCTGGTTTTCAGAGAGTATGAAGATCTAACTCAAATACAATGTACAGCCTAATCAAAAGTGCCCCAGTGACTTCTTCTGTAATACACGTTATGCTCAATCCAGCCTGGCTGCTGTTGCCAAAAAGTCAGTTCCACAGACTCTCTTGATTGCTCACACAGGGTCTGGTGATGAAGCTCTCTAATAACAAAGCTTTTTGGAGAGGGGAGGGTATCAATTTTCTTATCCGACTCGTGCAGGATACAGGGAAAGCACAGGAGTGCAGGAAGGAGAGGCAGCAGGCAGTCCTTGACAGACCACTCTGTACCTACATCTCAACTGTGGTGAGAAACTGCATCTTTAACAAAAACTGCACTAATATTTGTATGCCCTAACTATCTGGTATCTGGTGCACCTACACATCCTATCCTCCATACACAAATGCCTACTAGAAGAGCCCAAAAGTTACCCAAACCATGATAAACCACTTCGGCAGAGTAGACAGTCAGGCTGGAGGTAAAGAAGAAACAGAAAATAAGAGGCAGAACCCCCTCAACCAACCAAAAAAACCTCAATCAATCAATCAAACTCTCATGGTGGAACAGCTTCAGTCTTACCAAGAAAGCCCCAAAACATACTTAAAAGAATTCAGATACAGCTACACAACTCCTTCCAATTACCCTACGGATTCCCTCTGTGACGAAGTTAAATTTAACATGACAGCTGTGTTCCCTCAGATAAAAGGAAGAACCATTAGTAAAAATAATTTTTCAACCATGCCCAGCATGCTTTCCAACCATGCCCAGCAAATTATTTGTGTTCCATGGATGCAGCACTCCCTCACTTGGCCCTGGGCATCCTGCAGAGATGCTGGGAAGCACACACATGCACAAACAAGTGTGTTTTAAAACAGACAGCAGCTCCTGGCCATATACCACAACAAATAAATTACTTCTGAGGGACTTTTCTACCAGCCTCAACACAAAGATTACTGACTGAACTCCTCTACCCATCTACTTGTGTCCTGCAGTTCAGCCCTCCCCGTGGCCCCAGGCTTTTGTCACCACTGAAGAAATCCAATTAGAGGAATCCAAACCAGCTGGAATTGGACCAGGTAGAAACTGAGAGCAGTACCAAAACCCAGCATGTCTGCTCTCCTGGTAACCAGAGTCTATGCATTTCAGCACCTACTGTGCCCCACTGGGACCTAAGACTGATCTGCCAGTCACTGCAACCTCTCCTCACTCTTTGCCACATCCACACCACCATTCCCACCCAACCACCTGTGCACTGTTTCTGTCTAAATCTGTGCCCCACAGCCTGCATCACTTTCCCTTTTGACCTGGAAAGAACTGGCTCTCTTTGAGGAGATATCTGTGAACTCAATTTGGCTTTACATTGTGCTGTTTTCTAAAGGAAGTTAAACTCAAGTCTGAGACACCCTCAGCCACGCACACAGGCCAGCTGTGCAAACCAACACCTTCCTCTTTCTCTGCTGAGTACTTTTCCATCTTCACCAGCTGAAATGCTGCTGTTATTCTGATCATTTGAAAAGGAGAACAAACGGGTAAGACTAAGCCACTGCCTTCTGTGATCACACCACACACCTGTGCTTGTGGCTGCTGCTCCAACCGTCTGTCCAGGCTTGTCCACAATAATATACGGGTTATTAATGACTGAGCTAGCAGAGCCTTGCTTCATGTGCACCGGAGTGGACGTTGGGGTACGAGGTAGTGGAGATGGACTAGGGGTCGATATTGGAGAACCTTAAGAAAAAAAGTCCAATGCTTCTAGCTTGTAAATGTTGTCAGAATATAAAAACATGGCAATAGTAGTACTTTTGAAAATGGCTTAGAGAAGGAACATTTTCTGAGGATGCATTTCCCAGCCTGTGAGAGGTCACAGGACTTGGAGAAGGAAAGAGGAGACAAAAGGAAAGGAAAAGACATATAGAGCACTACAGCTCATAGCTACCGTGGACGTGCTCTGCCTACTAGGACAAGCAGGGCTCAAAGGGAACTTGAGAAGCCATCTGGTCTATCCCTGAATCCTGAGTGATTTACCTCCACCATTCTCACTGCCAAGACCAGAGCACCCAGGAAGATGAAGAAAGAGAGCTGAGCTCTCTTTCCCTTGTGCAGCCCATGGTACAGGCATTCAGAGTGGGAACCCAGGAGCTCCCCTAAAAGGGCTGTTTGGAACAGCCTTGGGCAGCATGAACGCCTGGGTCCCTTCACTGCTCTGGTCCCTTCACTGGTCTGACTACAACAAAAACCCTTAAAATCAACCTGTCAATTGTACGACTTCTGGGTAACATGGCCAGGAGAGAGAGAAACTAGAGAAGAAAAAAGCTCCATGAAGAGTTAAACAAGAAATTCAGCGAAAAGGACAGGCAAGGAAGTGATCAGAGAAGAGACAGCAGCAAGCACCAAGCTTCACCTGCCTGTTACTCTACTGTCTCGGCAGTTACTGAGAATTAAAACAGAACATAAATGCTCATTAAATAAAATCTAGATTTTAAAAAGTGCTTTAAAATCTGAAAGGGGCAACCCTTCTCAGCAGACAGCAGAACCTTGGAAAAATATTTAGCAGGGAAACATTGAAATAGCAAAGATCAACAAAGAATAGTCAAAGGACTTTAGGAAAGATAGGATAGCCCCTGTAATTCCTGCTTTCTAGGAAGCTTTGGGAAAAGAAGATCAAGGGAAGAGCTTATAAAGAAAGAATAAAGCTTGACATAGGTTCAAGTGTAAATCAACCTGAGTACAGTTTTAAGATGTCAAGGAACAATATTGAAATTCAATTTTAAAAAACCCCAAAACAACAAAACCAAAACAAAGCACCAAACCAGACCCACTTTAAGAAAATTATCTGGGAGCAGATCACCAGAAATCACACAAACTGATAGCTGGCGCTTTATCCTCTCTACCCTGAACACCAGAGAATTGAGAGCTGCAACAGGTCATCTTGCAGGTTCACAGCAAGCTCTACATAAATACTTTCTGATGTAAAACATCATCCAGTAACTGGTATCACACCCAGGCAGGGAAGGGACCACAAGTGAAATGAGCAAAGCAGCACCCTGGCCATGTTTGGTTCAGAAGCTGCCACATTGCTCACTGCAGCCAACCGGCAATTTAATCCAATGCAAGGTGGACTTTTGGAAGACAAAGAGGGAAAAGAATGGCTTCTTCCCACATAAAAATATTCCACACAGAAGATGTGTCCTTGCCTGGGCCTTTCTGCGGGTAACAGTCAATTTCAAGACTATCTATTTCATACTTAAAAGCATTCAAGAACAGGGAGAGAACAACTCTCATCCTACTTTTGATCTGTTGTGAAGCATTTCACATTTTTATTTTTTCCTTGAACGTTAAAAAGTGTGCTTAGCTCCTTATTCTAGAGTTTCCTACTGTCTGATGTTCCAAGATTGGCAGAAAATCAAAGGAAGGACACAAAACAAGTCCAACTGGTTCACTCTCTTGTTTTCCAGGGGGAGGCACTCGGGTAAGTAAACTAACATTCACCTGATACAATCTTGCAACTCATGGTGATAGGCTGGAAGGATTTTCCTGGTGACTCTGCAGGGCTTGGACTCTGACCTTGAGGCACTATTTTACAGCTAGCTGCAATGGGTTGAAAGGCTGAATTTCCATGAGACCCAAAGGCAACTTTCTGTGTGGCTAACTTGGTGGGAGTCCGTTCTATCGAGGATGGCAGGGAATAAAACGCGGCATGTCTTTCGGTTTCAGCATTCCCAGAGAATCCTGATTAAAACAGGGAAAAGAACAGAAATAGTTCTTAGGCTGACACATCTAATTCCTTACTGTGCTTCTCTACACAAACATCACTCAGGTATGACAAACACGCTCTTGAAGGAAGGAGGGAAGGAAAAGCAACTGGTGGGAAGCACTGAACAGGGAGAAAGTGAGGTAGGAGATTGCTCCTGCACAGGCCTGTTGGATCTGCTGGACAAGAATAAAACGATGCTATGCACAGCCTGTTCAGCTGTGGCAGGGGATCAGCCACTTCTTACACATTTTCTTGGAATGCCCCTTCCACTGACCAAAAGCTGCTGGTAGTTCCAAGTGTCCTCGGTCAGGGCTCCACAGGACTAAGGCTGGATCCCTTCACAGAGAATCTCGCAGTGCGTTTTTGGAGTACGACTTCAATGAGACCAACGACTGCCTTTTGAGCCAGGCTAAGAAATCCACTTTATTTGGGTTGAAGGAGATCAATGAACCTGGAGCTGCTGAGAGAAGCTACTGCCTGTCAGTGTAAGAAGGAGGTAGGTTTACTTCCTTCCTGTTGGCTGTAGCACTGCTCACCTGAAGATGCTACAAATCTTCCTGTTTGAATAAAAAACCTGTGCATTTAAAATTTGGTTGTTTGTCCTTTTTTGGCCACAAGAAAAGACCACATTTAAACTGCAGACATTATTTTTGCTGAGCCTGAACACCACCAGTGTCATCACAGTGCCAACCAGGAAGCATAACCATGCATGGCACTGGCTTACAGCCACTCCTTGAGCACAGGAGTGTTGGTATAAATCAAGAAAAGCACCAGACCATGCTGCATCTGACACTATTTTGAAATATAAAGCTGCTGTATGCAGAAGGTTTCTCACACTAGAGAGTGTAAACTGTAACATACACCCTTGTCTCTCAGCCCAGTTAACCAAGGTCTGTCATGCAAGCCTTGACACCCTGTGTTCCAGAAAACAAAGCTAAATGCCAACAAAGGCACAGCTCTTCCTACAGAGGCACAGCTCTTCCTACTTCACACCAACTACAAATCCTAGTAGTGGATGGGTCAGCACTGCCTGTGCCAGGCAATCCAAGTGATCCTAAGGCCTCAATGTTGCCCCACTTCAATGGGCCCTTCTTTTCCTGATCGTACAGGGGAAGGGGAGAATGAGACCCTGACATGCAGTGATGCCATCATCCCTCCGAGAAACACACATTACCTTTTCAGTCTCTATTCTCAACAGCACAGTAACTACAGTTACATAAGGATTTTTGTTGCCTCATAGTCAGCTCATGTTAGGCACTAACATATATAACTGAACACACTGCTAGACCAATTCCTTAAACATACACACAGTCCCCGAAACATTCAGAAACCTAAAAACCCCTCTGAAAATAGTCTGCCAAAGCCAAAACTTCCAGTGCTATTCAACCACTTTTTTTTCCAGTTGCATCTGCTGTTGTTCCTTATTCACTACATTTTAGCAAGACAGAGCACGCTTAACAAACTTCAGATAAAAAACCCAAACAAAACCAAACCAAACTCCAAAACCAAGTAATCTATAACAATTTCTGAATTACATTTCAGAGCATATTAAGGAAATATGATCTGGGGAGAGCAACAAGCAGGTAGAACCAGCAACCTTTAAGGCATAAGAGCAATTAAGAGGAGGAATCCAGGAGAGCCAAAGTTCCAAGAACTTGAATTTCACCAACACTCATTTGCTTTACCTTTGTCCACAGAAGCATCTGGGCTGGAGTCCCGCAACTGTTTAATTGGTGAAGAAGCTTTAACTGGTGCTGGGATGCTCAGTGGCAGAGATAAAGATGTAGGAACATCAGAAAGGTCAGACTCAGAAGAGTGGGAGAAGAGATACTCCTCACCAAGGGAATGCCTGTGTAGCTCCACATCCACTACCTTCCAAAAACAGGAGAAAGGACATTAGTATTTGGTAGCTAGGTAAAGATATAAAAACCAAAACTAACTATGCCTTTTTATTTTAATGCCTAAAAACCTCTCCCTTTGTTTTCCCCAACTCTAAATAACATTTCCATTCATTTCAGGGACAGCTCCCAAAGGTCCAGCAGTATCTGAGCTAGACAAAAATCTTGCAACATTGAACCCTTACAGTAAAAGAGCACATGTCTCAGTCCATGGGGAAATCTGAACTGTAAACACTGGAAGGATTACAGAGCCCAGCTCCAAGCAACCTCCTAAAGCAAGGACTGCATACCCCTGTAGGGACAGGCACAAAACTGAAGCCTGCCTTTTCTGATAAGGCCTTGAGAAACACACCACATGATCTACTCTTCAAAAGTGTTCTTTAATCACAGTAGACATTTCACATTAATGTTTTCTCCACAAACTGAAAAGCTGAAGTAATGCGATTTCACCATAAAAATTTCCATTCACTACAGCACAACAAGGGGAAAACAATTTCAAGAAAACTTTACGAATATAGCAAACTCTGGGTTATTAATTGATTAATTTAAGAGTTCATTTTCCATTAATGTCCTGAATCTTGACAGATACAGAAACTTAGAAGTACTTAATACCCTACAAAATTTTAGCAGGATTGTTGGGTGATCCCTTTAACTTAAATTCTTTATGTATAAGCTCTGTAGCACATCAGAATGCAAATCAGAACATTTCAGAACCAAAAGCTTCACAAAGCAATAAAATTTAAAGCTGCAGTACAAGCCAAGTTCTTTGTGAAGGAAGGGCTGGAGACTGTCTGCCCTGAACCAGGAAGGAGAAAAAAATTATTTTTGTCATGAATAGTGACAAGGCGTCATAATCCTTTCATTCAATAAGAGAGCAAAATCTACATTCCAGAAATTGTGAAATCAAATGGGTCTGACTCTGTGCTTAGTCCCATGCATCTTTTCTTTTTAAACATCCTTAAGGGAATCAAAATACAAGATCCATCCCCCGACCCTCTGACTCACCGTTTCTGCACCAAGAGTCTGCAGGCCTGTGTAGGTCCTGTCCAGCTGGATAAGACAAAACAATATATTAGCTAGGGCAAAGCAATATATTAGCTAGAATTTACAACACAAATTGTTAGAAAGAAGTTTCAAACTTTCAAACTATGTAAGTTGAGCAGCAGCACATCCAATTTTTTGAGGCCGTAAGGGCAGAAATCTGCATGCTCTCATAAGTGTGCTCTCTTCTGCAAAAAATTCAGCCATGACCCAAAGCCCACACTAAAGTGCAAAGGAGCAAAAAAGCCGAAGAAAATTAGATTGTTGAGGGAATATTTCCATCTAAGAAGACTCCTCAAGCAGTGTCCTTCTTTTTATTCTTGATGTCAATATAAGGAAATAATAATGAGAAAAACTCTGAGTTTTCAACTGACCAACACAACAAAGGCTATGTTTACACTATAGTTTCTGATTAAGTAACTGATCACAGCGAGCCATCAGCTGATAAAGAGGCATAACATCCCAGAAGCATCTGTTAAGATACCTATAGAAGCAGCTGGGTTTGAGAGGTGCACAGTGTGCCAGAGCTCAGGGGCACAAGGGGTGCCAGCCACAAAGGAGGGCTCAGCTCACCCATACACCCTCACAGCAGCCACAGGCTCAGTATGAGAACAGCAAAGATTTGCTGATTTGAGCTCCTGTGTGCCATGGACTGGCTCAGTTTCCTCCTGTAGGCTGAGCCTCCTTCACTGTCCATCACAGTGTTAATAATTTCTCCCTGAATATATTTTACTCACCATCTGCATTAAATGTCCCTAAGTTGCAGAGGAATATTTTCAACCTCCTCTACTGTCTATATTTAGGGTTGCAATGAGTTATCTTATTCAGCATGAAATTCATTAATGCAGGCAGAGTTCAAATAAAACTAATGCTGCTCAAAGAAACAGGAGGCTAAACCAGCTCAGGACTTAAGTCCACTAATGCCAGGGACTACTAATTAAAAGGAAAACGAGCAATGGCCTAGTTTTCCAGGACTGCTGCATACTATAAACCCTGAGTGTTGCAGGGGTGAATGAGTTGGAAAAGGGAGCTCTCTTCAAAGGGAACATGGTCTGAATAGGGAATCTCAGCCCACCCTGCCCACTCTAACAACAAAGATAATCATTAGCTGATACGTGCCTGTGCTGAAGGAACAGACATGGCAGCCACTTTACTAGCAGAAAGATGGCCCTGAAGCACCCTGTTCAGTTAAAGCCAGTGAAAACATGATAAAAATCTCAAGGTGTAGGGCAAAAACAGGTAAACACTGCTGCTCTGAGCACACTCAGCTCCAGCTGCTGCAAGGCTGGGTTCCCTGATACTGCATCAACTCCATATTGCCAAGGTAAGAGGTTTTCCTGGATCTATTTCAATTCTCCAGCTCAACTATTCATGTGAAAATAACCAGTAGGACACTCCTAACACAGAGAGGCAAAAGCACATAGACAAGCAGAACATCTTCTAGATTATGCAAAAGAGTTCATTTAAATGCCTTTCTCTGAAGTATTTTGTTCAAGTACCTTCAAATTGTGTATGATATCAATCCTTTTGTTCTGGCTATCCTTGAAGTGTATCTGCACTCTCACTGGAAATTCTCCCCAGCCTCTCCTGGTCAGGTGAAATGGAGGTTCTCTGGAAACAAATGGTGATTACATTTGGATGCAGAAGTGGTCTAGCTTTCACCTCCCTGCTTATCAGAAAGCCAAAGACTGTTTTTCTAGCTGACAAGTAAAGCTATATTCAGGCCTGCTATTCACCACAGTGAGTGTAATCACAGCAATGAGAATTTTATGGCTTTGGACAGCTGAAAACATACTTTAACTTCACACAAGGGGACAGGGAAGAAAATGGTAAAACACTGTTGGGTAAGACACGTGGGAAACAAGTGTCATATTTTTAAAAAGAAGACAAAAAAAAGGCTGTGCTATGTCAAACGAAAACCACTCATTTAAAATAAACCCAAGTCAGCTCACTGCAAGCAGCAGTGCAGCATTTTGCAATCATTTCCTGCTCTTCCCTATCTGGTAGCAAAAAGGCACACGCTTCATATAACACCAAGAGAACAACACAGGAACAAGAAAAAGTTAACTACTGTCATTCCCCAAGCTCAAAATAAAGGGTGTTTTATCTATAACATTTACTGTTACTTTGTATTTCAGCTTGTTAATGTAAATGCAAATGTAGTTTCTGCAACAGAAAAAAATGCAAGAGGTTTAAAGGCGATTTTTAGTTCATAACATTAATATTCACTACGATGACTGGGACTGTGACACCAGAAATCAATTAACCAGATGGGATTAAAACAGAAGATAAACAGCATTGACATGATGGAAACTGAGAAAGGCACAAAAAGACAGCAATCAAATATAATTTGGTAAATTACAGAATACAAAGGAGTTTGCTTTTGTCCTGCTCAGGGTTGCCTTCTCAGAAACATCACTGAGCCATACCAACACTTCTTACCCTGGGTAAATCTTCCTGGAGTTGCCTTTCAGTAGTTTAATTTTGCCAGAGTTAAGTTGCCATTCAGTACCTAAGCAGTCCTCCCCACACTCCTCCCTCCAAGAGGCAGCTAAAAACATCCAGTGGAGAGTAATTTCTTTGGAAAGACACCAACTATGTTGAAGGCATCCTCCCTCTGTCTTGTCCAAGGGAGAAGGATGAAAGACTGACAGGGCATTTCCCTGCAGCAGTCAAGAGAGAACCTACTGCACACCAGTCACAGCTTGGAAACCAGGTGTGGAATAGAGGTTTGGGAGAGCACAGAGAAGCTGCCCCGTTTCTGTAGCACCAGCACCATCACACTGATGGGAAATTCCTCAAAGCACAAAGCCAATGCCACTGATCTCACTAGCGTGGAGAAATATTCTGGAGTGCAATATTCATGCCCAAACACACACATAGCATTAAGAATATGGGCAAATCAGCTTTCTGAGACTTCTCTTTCTTTTCCACGCTGGAATAGATGGGTGGTAGCAAACACTTCTTCTAGCACCAGAAGTCTAACCTGAGCAGCAGACAGTGCATGTAACACATACAGGAGATGCACAACCCAAATAGCACGAAATGCAACAACTGAATGCTTTTTCTCAGAAGGAAATTAAAGGAAAAAAACCCAACAAGCCAATAAACCTGTTTGGCATATTTGCTACATAAAAAACCTCATTTATTTTTACTAGTACTTTGGAGTAGGCCAAGTTAAGACAGAGGTTAAATACAGACATGGAATACTAAACCAGGAAAAGATGTTGTTAATTTTCTAAGAAACTTGGCACTGTAAACCTGGCAAGCCTAAAGACTGGAATAGTGACTGGAATAATTCCTTATTACCTCACTTCTACCAGGTCGTTAGGTTTGTAACTGGGATGGAGGAAGAACCAAACTTTCTTGACAAAATGATTTATGCTGGGTTCTCTCCGAGAGCCTCGGACGTACACCATCCATTTATGGGTTGACTGATCATTTTCTTCTCTTTTGTCAGGGGGAATGTACCTAGCAAAGAAATGAAATAACACAAGGTAAAAATCCCAAAGAGACTAATAAAGCAAAAAAGTATTTCTGGAAAGATTAAGCAAAAAAATTGGGAATGTTAAAATGCCTGTAGGAACCTTGCCCCCTGCACAGCTCTGCTCATTCGTCCTCACTCTGACAGTCCATCCAGGAACAGGTATAGGTCCCATAATCTACTCTAAGTTTCTAACACATGTCCTCTGTTTTAATGTACAACTGCTGTATGACATTCACCCATTTAAACATTTGGCCCTTATTTAAGAAGACTTAATTTAACATTCTACCACTGTCAAATTCCTTATCCCATCCTATTCTGAGATATCAGGAAGCAAAACCACAGCAGAACACATCATCAGCAACTCTGCTACCATAAATACAAAAAAATACAATTCTTATAAAGTTTAAAGCAACTTCAGTCACTACTTAGTTCTGGGTCCAGCCTTAGGTAGATTTTCAAGATGCAGTTCTGACTCTTAAGTTTTGTCAGCAAATGTCTGATACATTCCATGCAAAAGACTGACTCAAGTAGAGCAAGGATGGAGAATTAAAACCTGCAACTGTCCAGTTTCCTAAAACTAATGCCCTTCTTCACTAATTTACTTGAAGATTGGAAGTTATATATATTTACCTGTCTTTTTCTTTTAAATATAAATAAAAACTGTATAAATTAATTTATTTAGACTATTCTGAACCTGCACAATTTTCCTTACTGTGATCAGTGGTACATTGCTCTTTTGGGGTTTTTTTTTCTGTTTAAAAAACCCCCACATTATACCTATGGACACACTGAATCAGCCAACTAATTCAATTAGCCAACACACTGAATTAGGACAACTTGCTTTTCCAAATTTTCAAGGGAAAACTTCTGACTTTTAACTGATGAAAAAAAGCTGAAAGACTTCCCTTGAGAGAAACAGATCTTAAAAACTTCCATATATATATAAATTTATAAATAAAATAACTACTAAAACACCTGTTTCTTCCACAAAAAAACTCATGCTGACACCAGAGGAGAGCTGCCTTTGGTTCAGTGATTATTCAAGGATAACAGGTCATATTGTGACAGCCTAGCAATTTCATTTGTCTCCTAATTTTAACTTTCTATTCAATTTAATCCTGAAATAAAGGACCATCCCTCAGGCTCTGGATACTAACTTGGAGACGTTGCCAACCACAATCGTTTTCTTCACATAAAGTCGTGAAGTTTCATCATTTGACAGTCCGGCATTTCGTTGTCCTGGTTTTTGAGAGCTTGAAACACCCGAACTGTCCTGAGGGTAGGGGAAGAAAAAAAAGGCAAACAAAAACCCAAACATTCCTCTTAAACATCATTTTGTTTGGTGCTAGAAAAGTAAGGTGTTGTTAAAAAAAAATAAACCTGCATAAATGAAAGACCAACAAGGAATCATCCCTAAAAATACTTAATCGCACTCTAGGCACATTTAAGCAACTCAGGCATTAACAATGCTCTCCTTCCTAGCCAAGAACACACTCTGTGGCTTAGCTGAGTGGACATGGTGCGACATCCCATGGAGCTGAGCCATGACTTCAGCTTGGGTTTCAAAAGCACTCCTCCTGCACTGTCTGAAATAAAACCAGGCATGGCTAAAATGGCATCAAGTTGGTCACTAATCAGGAACAAAGTTAAATCGTCCATGAGTGGGGGCTGAGAATACAAATTTTTCTCATTGCCAGCCTCTGCTGCTCTGGAGAACTCTGGTGTTGCCTCACAGTGAATAATCGAGGCTGGGCTTGAGACAGGAATTCAGCTCCAACTGAGCAGGGAGAACAGCCATACCCTGTCACTGACATCCAGGTGAACCCACAAATCCACAGCAATACTGAGGCACAGCAAATCCAGCCACCCTGTAACACAACCCCAGCTATTAAGCAGTGGCCAAGACTCCCAGTACAATGATCTGACCACCCACTATGCCAACACAAGTGGAAGTTTTGTCTGCATAGGAATGAGAAGCTTTTCTACAACCCTGCTGGATGAAGTGTCTGTCTGGAGAATAAGGGACTGCCATCCTCGAGTGACCACGAAGCACCCACTGGAGTGCACTCCACTGAGCACTCACCAGATGAGGGTCAGCATGGGGAGCACTGGATTCACTAAGGAGCTATTCCCACTCCTCTGTTAAGTCAGGGATGCCTCAAAGGAGCAAGGAACCACAGAAGGCTGGGATGGCTCCTGCTCCTCATCACTCCCTCAGCCCCACAGGCTGCGTTGGTCAATGATGCACCAATGTGCTACCCCCAAGCAATAAAACTGTTCCATGTATGTCCCCAGCAGAGAAACAAGTTCTATTGGTCTCGTGGTTGACGATAAAGGTGGATTCATATTCTCTATGGCTCACCTGCCTTCTGCTACAGACCCTAAGCAGGGTTCAAGCAAACTGCAGCCCTGCTATCAAGGGTGTCACACTGCCCAGTGGAGGCAGAATCTCTGCTATTTCTGCCATATATTAGTGCAACTTATTCAGATGCAGAATGCAGCCATATTCACTGAGACATACCCACTCCTGGCTGTACTCCTCTGGCAGGCCTGACCACTTAAAGGAACTGGAAGGAAACTGAAGAGTTTTTCCTCACCTATGAAGGCACATTTCATCTGCAGGCACTGAGTGAGCCTCCCCAGTGGAGCTACCTGCAGCCAACAGGTGAAGCATTTGTGTGGCTGCACAGTAAGCCACAAAGGGTATGGATCCAGGTCAAAAATAACCCCAAAAAAATGCATGAGTGAACACTGACAGAACATATTTTTAACTTGAGTCAGACTGGTTCAGTTAAGCAAATGGTGATAATGCACAACAGCAAGCAGCACCATCAGGACAAAACCAATTCAAACTGTGCATCCAGGCTCTACCAGCTCATGCTGCCTGGGTGAGCTAACCCTCCAGTGTTAATGTTTGCACTACAGGCTGCTTGAGGAGGCCAAACCCCTCCAGTGGATCAACCATTCTAAGCAATGCAGTCCCACGGGCACCCAGGGCCAGGCAGCAGCATTACTTCTTGAAAACACTGCTGGAAACAACACATATTGCTCCCCTCTGCAGGCTCCACCCTCCCAAGCTGACTTCCATCCGTACAGCAAAGCCCTTTGCTCAGGCTGTGCAGCCCCTCCTTCCCCAGCGGCTGTGCTGAGCCCACGGCTCTCCCCGGCCTGCTGACCTGGCTCTGGGCAGGACTGAGGTAAGAGCAGGTACGTTACAGACACTTCAGTTGGCCTTACAGCAAAGCCAGGCTGAGGGAGTGGGAGCAAGCGGTTGGAGAGGGTAAGAAACAGATCTTCAGCAAGGTGGGTGAAAACATGAAGAGCTCCTGGTGCCAGCACCGAGTCCTCAGAGCACACATCTCCAACAACTTGATCACCACTCGAGTTTTACTTTACCCGGCCAGCATTTCTGCTCTGTCTCTGGTCCAGGCTGTTTGTCAGCCGCTCGTCTGCATCCAAGTTGCCATTGTCTTTGTCCAGGAGAAAGTCATTGTGCTGAGAGAGCGAGTCGCTCTCGGAGTGGTTGGCAGAGGGAGTGTCTGAGCCCTGGTTAGCTGGAGACGATGATCTAGAGGGAGATTCCAAGAATTTCTTGATTGAAGGGTGGTTAAGAATTGTTGCATCGCATGACCTGGTCCCCTGCAATGAAGAGGTCAGGAAGATCCGGTCACTATTTCCCTGCAGCCCAGGTGAAAACAAAGCTGTCCCAGAAGGGGAAAAAAATCAATGTATGAAGAAAGAACAAATATTTAATTAGCTGCCCAGCAGGAAAAACATATGCTGCAGAAGATAAAAGCTTAAATGGGCCCTACAGAAACAGTACCCCAAATTGAATCTGTTCCTTCAGACCTTCTGACCTCAGAAACCCATCAGGTTTTGGAAAGCAGGACTGCAGCCTACTCAACTACCTATAATATCCCTTTGAAAATAACCTCTTTTCTTCCTGTGCAGACACCACAGTCTCACCACACACAGGAAGGCCACAGCTGCCCAGCTCTTGCAGACAAGCAGGATAGGTAAGTGCATCAGGCTCCTTAGCTTTGGCACTCACTGGCAGTCCTGTCAACAATTATGAGGCAAGCTACACATACTAACACCCTGTCTGCTCCCAAAGCTTAACAGGGGATAAACAACAATGTGCTTAGGCATGCTTGCAAACTTTCCTCAAAACAGACATCTCAGAGCTAATCTTAGATCCTCCTAAACCTCCAAGGGGGAGGACAGGGCAGCCAAGTGTTTAAATCACTTTTGTTTTTTCCATTACCATGACAAAGGCCCTTCTTTTTGTCTTGCATTTGCTTTTTACCTCAGAAGTAGAAGGAAAACATCCATCAACTCAAAACAAGCATCACATGGCCACTTCTTGACCCCAGACAGCAGACCACCCTGCCACCTCAGACTGAGGATGAACCAAGTCAGCAGAAACACCCCTGTGCAGCAGCAGAGCACTGACAGACAGCCTCTCCCCAGCTCCTGCAGCCACAGACTCACACCACAGTGGCACTGGCAGCTTTGCTTACAGCTCAAAGAAGCTTCTTCCCTGCCCAAACCACCCGGATCTGCCAGGCTGGAACAATTATTCACGGGGCAGGTCACAAAGGAAAACAAATCAAGAAACTGATTAGGGATTTATTTGTTGCTTTGTTTGCTTTGTTATTGTCTTTGTTCGCTTTGTTATTGTCTTTGTTCTTTTTCTTTCCCTTTGCAGGTTTATTTTTAATCCACATTAAGTTCCCTGATTCAGAATTCAGCCAACATGATTGAAGGGGAGGCAGACACTCAGCATCACTACAGAGTGGCAGAACTGCCCTTGAGAGGTGGTAGCACACGTGGAGTTAGACACTGTTCCACCCTGGCCTTTACAGGATCTTTCCAGAACTTTCTTTCCAATTCTCAATTATGTGCACAAGTGAAGCAATTAGCAACTCTCAATTACCTGCTTAGGAGAGTTACAGCCATATATCCAACGGCAGGGACACAAAACATGTCCAAAAAAACCCAAAGCCCAAACCAAACCCACACCAAGAACATCTTCTTTTGTTTTACCTCTCATCAAGTAAAATGATCAACACCTTTTCCAATAAGTTGTGGGAAAGCATAATAAAACACAATCATGAAGAATCCTAAGTCTGAAAACTCGGCAGCCTTGGATTCAAGAATTGTCTATATTTATGAGAACACGTCAGGAACTTGCATATCATCTTTCCAAAAATTCTGAATTGAAACTACAAAGACTCTATTCTACCAGAAGCAGAAACAAGACAATCTTTCACTGCCCAGTCAATCATACATGAGCCACAATTTAAAACAGACAACAACGAAAACTGAAATCTGCAACAATTGCAACATAAAGAAAGAACTGATTTAACCTACGTGCAAATCAGGACTTTTAGAAAAAAAATAACAATGCAATCAAAGATGCAGCTAAACCAGCCATAAGCTCATAAAACTACTGGAAAACTAAACAAAGCAAGGAGGCAGCAGTAAGTTTTGTGAATACCTCAAAACAATTACAAAATACATTATTTCTGGAAAGTGTGAAAATCATCAGGGAAAAAAAGCAAACACCCTGCATGGCAGAACAAGAACAAGAAGAACAAGGAACAGTACAGCTCCTGCAGACACATGATGACAATGGATAAAGGCACTCTCAAAGATTAGAACCTAGGTCACATTCTTCAGCTGCCTACACAAAAATCAAAGGGGGCAGAGAGATCTCCAAGCCTCCCAAGGCTTTTCCACAATCTTTTCCAACTCCAATCGCTCAACTCAAGTTCAGTGAGGGAAAAACCAGCTGAACCTTTTTCTTTTTACTTCACTCCAAGTTCTCTGAAAAGCACAATAGCAAAACCAGGAGTAGCATAGAGAATGAGTGCTTGGAAGAGAAATTCTTACGGGACTAGAGTGAAACCCATGTTTGCAGCACCCATTTACAGCTTCCTTCTGGAAATCAGATCAACTTGAATTGAAAAGATGGTAATACCTACACTGGCAATGAACTACATGTCATTTGGGAGTCTGCACAAGTCATGAACACCTTGCAATTAGCAGTCATTAAGGGCAGAGTGCTCTGAACTGGGATTTAACTAACAGGGTTTGAGGTTTTTTAATCTTGTGAATTTTTAATCACTCTGTGATATCTCCATGATTTATCTCCTGCTTTACTGCTGCCATCAGCCTGTTCACCAACCCATTAACAGACTGACTGCCAGGGCAAAGGGAGGATGGTTTCACAGCACTGCCTGAGACTCAAGAAGTTTTGAAATCTTAATTATTTTTCTTTTTTCCTGAAAATTCCCCAAGCCCATCTGTTGCCACTCTCCTCCTGTGAAATGGGAAAACATACTCCACACTTTTCAGGGCTTTGCAAGGACAAACTGTGCAGTGTTTGAGAAACAAGTTGCTCTCAGGGAAGAACTGAGGATGAAAAAAAAAATGCAGAGTATTTCAGAAACCAGAACCAGGGGCTGCTGTGCAAGTTCTCAACTGCTTCGTGAAGACTCCCCTTTGCCAAGTACCTGAGGCCCAGCTGGTGAAGCACAGGTCCCCTCTCCCACTGTCACCCCATTTGCAGTCTGTATTCCACCATTTCATTAAATCACATCTCAAAGCCAAACATCATCTGAACAGCCACTGAACTCCACACCTTCCTTTGCAAAGATTCCCTAAAATCTTATTATTCCCAAAGCAGTTTTTACCTCTCCAGCTTTGAGGAGACCAGCAGAGGCATAATAGTTAGCCACAATACAGGCACGCAGCTTGTCCATCATCCTCCTGGCTTCAATCAGGCGCTGCAAAAAGAGGAAACACAGAGTCATAAGAAGCACTGCAGCAATTGCCCAGACCCCAAACACAAGGATCTTAGGTACTTATAAGAACAAAACCTTTATACCTGATCTATAACTTCGATTTCATGTTCTTTACTCTTCATTTCGACAGCAAACTGTTCCTTTATAATAGCCTCAATCTTCTGCACAGTAACATCTCGAGCTGTACAAGGCCACACATGGAAAATAAAGAAGGAGGCAGTATTTACAATTCTATTTTTGAGGCTCTATTTGACAACAGAGAGATGAAAAACTACTGGAGAGTGAGTAGTGAAGGGATAATACGTTCAGCACACACACACATCCAGGGACGGATCATTTTCCCACAAAAAAAGTTATGTCTTAACAAAAACCACATGTATCTTTAAAAGCTGTTTTATGTGGAGAGCTATTTTTTCCTTTTTAGGTCTGAGATGACAAGTAAAAGAAAATGGGAAGGACAGGACCCGTTTGTTTACTTCTGCCTCAGTAAAGCTGTAAATAGTGAAAGGAAAACTCCACCATGCTGGCCCAGCACAGTGGCCGCTGTGATTGCGCCAGAGTGAGCTGCAACACCACGGACATTTTTCTGCTCTCCTTGGCCAGATTCACATCCAGGAAATTTACACCACATCACGCAGCAATAATAAAGCAAACTCATATTTATATGTTCAGCCCTGGCACAAAGTGCAGCCTGCTCTGGAGTGCCTACAAGCCATTTATTACTCACAAAGGAAACTACATAATCAAAAGCTGGTCTACCTCTTACAAAAGCCTCTTCCAGCACAGCAGTCAAAAAAATTTAGCCTTTCAGCAGGAGTTTACTGACCTTGGTGGAAAGCATGTAGTTTAGGATTTCAAACTGTGCAAATACCTTACAGCAAATTAGTAGCTAGGAATTATCATATTTTTCTAGGACATGCATAAACATTGGAAGAACTATTATTTTTGCTCTACACCTACTGTAGACTTTCATATTGCCCTTCCTTTAAGTCACCTCCATTACATCAAGGGGCTTCAAACAACTTCTGTTTTTATCAAGTTTTAAGTAAGAACCTGGCAAAGCAGGAATTACACTTCTAGAAGAAAGTCTGGAAAAGGTGCTCCAGCCTGTGTCAGAAATAGTGACCCCACTACAAAGCAGATCAGAGAAGGAGTCTGGCTTTCCCTGGAAAAATCTCACATCTCCACATGAAATAGGAGGCAACAGCACCAAGACTTTGGCTTGAGCTTCAGAGGAAGCGTGTGTCTTCCTAAAAAGTACATATTTGTTTGAAGAGAGTTCTAATACTCCAGTAGAGAGGGGAAAGAAAAGCAAGTCAGAGCTTTGCTGGCATCTTCCAGATAGCATACATAATTTTACTGTCTGATCAGGTACCTATAACAGGAGTGAGGCAACTGATGCCTCTATATGCAACAGGGATATCCTAAATAATTTTCCTTCTTTCCACATGTATTCACACACACACATATACATATGCACACATATAGATATATATACACACATACATACATACTTACATATATATATATATATATATATATATTAGGACCAGAAATAGTTCAAGCCTACATTAAAACACAATTATGGTTGAATCTATATATGAGTAAGGCAAAATTAAAAACCAGAGGGATATAATTTACCTCCAGCCATGAACATAATGACAAAGAAATTCTCATGTGAGGTTAGACTTAAAATAAATCTAAACAGATTAAGGTATGAGAGGCATGATTCTGCGAGGGACAACTGCATCTCTTGCCAAGGCTCATGCCATGCCATGCCAGCATTATGATGATTTAAGCACTTTAGGATTTGTGGTTATATTACAGAAGCTTTTAAGAACACTTTATATTCACTTTTTTTCCCAGCTTAGTGTCAACCACAGCCCTCGTTAAGACCATGTTAGTGAAATTTGTGTACTTAAGGAATTCTAGTACTGAAAGTTGGAGATCTTCCATGAGAAGAGGAAAGAAGCCAATTTGGACGAATCACCTGAATGCAAAATTCGCTTTGGCAAGGACAGTCTTCCAAGGCCCTGAGACTCTGCCTGCTCATCATCAAGACCTTCTGAAAAGTTGTTTCAGAAGCAGATTAAAAACCTGTCTGCAGTCCCTGGGACATGCCAAAACAGAGGGTGGTAACTTCTGGCAGCCAGGCAGGGCAGGCAGCTGGGAGTGGTGACATGGCCAGCTCCAGCACAGCTGCACTGGGCCCCCACTGGCAGGGCCATGTCCCATGTGGCAGACAGGAGCTGCCCAGCAACACGTTCAACCCAGAGTTCAGCACCCTCAGGCTTGTCCAGCTGTACACCATCCTCCAAAACATCACCCACGAAGCCATCCTGTCCCTCTCCAACTGGCAGCTCCAGCTCTATTCCTGGAGCTTCTTCAGAGCCCACTGCCAGCCTCGGTTTTCTCACCTCCCTATTTGTCAGCTCTTCCCATCACGATCCTTTCTCACTAGCTGTGCTATGCCAAAAAGCACTAGCCTACTCCCTGCCCCCGGGGCAAGAAGCTCTACTCCCATTTGCCCAGAGAGACTGCAACCTGTCCCAGGCACTCTGCCAACAGGCTGGTTCCCAAAGCAAGCATATCCAAGCGTGCCAAATGCAAACCTACTCATCCAGCTACTTGCTCCACTACACTTTATCCACCTTTCTTTCAGTCGTGCTCCTCTTCCTCCTCTCTTGCATGTTTCAAAGCCCCTTCCTTCTCCCTAAATTATCCCTTCTACACTTCATCAAAGAAGCTCCTTTCTGCTTGATTTGCCAGCTCTTGCAAACATTTGTCATCTTCCAACAGCAGTGTATGTACTGCAGGGTCGTGGGCTTCTTTCATCCCTCCTGCAGGGTCATGGACGTTTTTCCCCTCCCCATGCTTTACTGTGACCTCTCTCCCCAAAATGTAAACAACCTGCCTATCCTTGCCAAAGCAGACTTCAGCCACACAACAAATGCTCAGGCTGGAGTACCACTCAGCACGGGAAGATGGACTAGCAAATGTTGCTTAGGAAGCAACATAAACCAAAGTGTTGGGGCTTTGGAGAGCTTGTGCTCCATCTTCTATCATGCACCGAATGCTGCATCCTCACACCTTATGGTTCAGAGAGCAGGTAGGGATGACTTAATTTGGCCTCACAAAGCTATCACACCTGCCTTGCTCAATATCTGTCCTTTGGTCCCTTAGCTCCTACCCAGCCTGTTCCTGACTGGTTTGCAGACAGCATGCACATCCATAGAATTTAAAACTCTGCAGGTCCTACCTGACTGTTCGGCTGCTTTGTGCCGCTTGTTGGGATGTGTGATGGTGATCTCCTCATAGTCGGGGTCCTTCTCTGCAATCACTCTCTTGATCCCAGACATGTTCTCTACTCCACTGAGAGGAAAAATAAAAGCATTAACGTCTTCCACGGTGACCTTCTGGTCAGGCTTCAACCTCTTGCCACGGTGAGGCCTGTGGTGCATCCCCCGAAAGAGCAGGGGCACCTCTCTAGTAGGGGCTAGACACCACCCCACAGGTTCACAGCCGGGAGCTGGTTCTGTTCTGTACAGCCCAGGAGCTTCAAATGCCTCCTGACGCCTGTGGCTCCCCACAGCCTGCGTGCCCACAGCCCCAGTGGGGCTGCGGCGGCAAGGAGCCCCGTGGGGGGTGCTCGGGATATCATGGCGTGGCGGGTGACTCCAGGAGAGCGGGGCTCCCTGCACAGAGGCACCACCGCCCCTGGCAGAGGGAACGCTGGGCACCCCGGCTGCGTGGGGCCGGCGGACGGGCCCCGGTGCCTCAGCCCCAGTCCGAGGCTCCCCGCTCCCAGCTGCGGGGTCACGCACCGGCTGTCCCTCGCCCAGACCCGCTCAGCCCGAGCCGCGACCCTGCCGTGAGGGGGCAGCGAGCGCCCCCGAGGCGGGAGCACCGCGGGGCTCGACCCGCAGGCGTGAGGCGGCGCGGAGGCCGCCGCGGGGGGCGGTGTCGGCGGTGCCGGTGTCGGTGCCGCCCCGGGGCGGAGGGCGGAGCGCTGCCCGCGGCCGGTCCCACGTGCGGCGGCGCCGTTCCCCTCCCCCGCCGCGCACACAAAGCCGCCGCCGCGGCCCCGCTTCTTCCCCGCGCCGCGCCCGCCCCGCCGCTCACCGCGCTCCGCCGCCCGGCCCGGCCCGGCCCCGCCGCCTGCACCGGCCGCCCCCGCCCGCCGCGCCGCCCGGGGCGCTCAGCGCCAGCCCCCGCCGGGCCGTCCCGCCGCCGCCGCCGCCATGAGCGCAGGGCCGAGCGCCGCCCGTCACGGCCGGGGCGGGCCTGCGCAGGCGGGCAGCGGGCGAGGGGCGGGGCGGGGCGGGCAGGTGCCGCCTCACGGCCCGCACCGGCTGCAGGAGGCGGACACGGCCGGGACCGGGGGCTCTCTGAGGGCAGGGCGGCCGAGCGGGGCCGGGGCGCTGTGGAGCCCCAGCCGCCTCAGCCCCGCCGCGGGCGAGCAGCGGTGTGGGTAAGGCGGGCGCTCGCCCGCGGCAGCGGAGAAGCCGAGATGGGCGACGCGGTCGAGTTCCTGTATGGAGAGACGAATGCAGTGTGATTCGATCCATACTTGCTGCTTGGAGCAACCCTGTTTTAACGTGTACCAAAATTTGAGGAAGACGTTTTTATGTGGAAGATATTGCACGAAGGGATGATCGAGCTGCTGTAGTGTGTCCAGAGAATGGCAAGGGAGCTGGGGAAGGGTCTGGAGCACAAGTCTGATGAGCGGCTGAGGGAACTGGGGATGTTTAGCCTGGAGAAAAGGAGGCTTGGGAGGAATCTTAATCGCTTTCTACGAGGTTGTAGCACAGGATGAGAGGACATAGCCTTAAGCTACGCCAGGGGTCAGGATGGACCTAAGGAGGAAATTCTTCACAGAAAGGGTGATTAGACATTGGAATGAGCTGCCCGGGGAGCTGGTGGAGTCACCTTCCCTGGAAGTATTTAAGGAAAGACTCAATGTGGCGCTTAGTACTGTGGTCTAGTTGTCAAGGCGATGTTCAGTCATAGGTTGGACTTCATGAATTCTGAGGTCTTTTCAACCTAATGGATTCTGTGATTAGCAAAAGAAAAGACCCAAGAAAGGAGGCCTGGGCTGATGGAGGTGCAGGATAGCAGGAGCCCACAGCATAGGCTGGGATGGCAGCCCTAGACTACCCTTAGACAGGCTTAAAAAACCCTTTACACCATACTTAGTGCTCACCATACTTCATATCCTCTCAAGTCAGCTAAACCAGTACAAGTGAGTGCCGTTAATGCCATGGTTTGTGTTTGGGTCTGGCCAGGCTGCAACACCTCTGTCAGGTGCAGCTAGTGGCATTAACACTTTGGTCTGTGGCAGTGTCATGGTTCATGCAGTGAGCCCTGAACCACCATAAGTTAACATCCTGCTCACTCATGGATTTGCAAACTTATTTATGAGACCACTAATTAGCAAGTGTATGCTGAATGTTCAAAGCTTAGCTCTTAAAGTCCTCTTCTGATTTCAGGATCACTACTATCCTTTTTGACACTACTAGCCTTTCTTTGGGCCAAGTAACAAATGTGAACTATGGCAGATCAAAGGAGACTGTTCATAAATTAGTATCCCACTCACCTCACCAGGACTGTCTGTAATGTAGTTTAATTTTTTCTTCCTTTATTTTCTTTTTGCTTAATGGAAAGAGGAAGAAGCTGTTGTCAGAAGACTGCCACCATTTGACTGTTAAAGACTTAAAATATCTTAAGGTAGGCTTTCCAGCTTTCAAAAATATTTCCATTGCTTTGCAGTCTGTGGATTCCCTTTCATTTTTTTTTCCAGATTACTTCTTTCTGAAGTAAGCTGAGCATCAGCAAGCACTGAACTTGATCAGTACTTGCTCTTGGCACTGCAGCAAGAGCCACTCTGTGGCTGTAGCCGAGCCTGGCCATGCTGAAGGACTGCAGCAGGCACTGCTGGCCTGCCATGTTTTCAGTAGTGCTCTACCACAGTCTGACCCCCTGCTCATGGGATCTTGAGATAGCCAAACCTCTGATTTTAGGAGAATAAATCTTCTACAGGATTCTTTCTAACCCGTGTTTGTGCCAGTCACCTTCCCAATGCTTTGTTACCTTTTCCTGATTTCCCATGCTGCTTTTGCCTTCCGAGTCCATTCACATTCTTTTCTCATCACAGTACCTGACACTAACCAATACTTCACATCTCACTGCCCTGCTTTTTAATCTTTCCACTTTTCTTTCAAGTTTACTCTGCTGTGCAGCCTCCAGCTTGCCTTTATTTCCCTTGGGAGCAAGTTCCATGTTGAGGACAGAAGGATGAGCAGGGTAAATACCTAGACTGGGAGGCAGTGGAGAGAGACTGCACAAGGGACAGAATCCAACAAGTTAAATGACCCAAAAAAACCAGGAGGGAGTTTCCTCCTTGTACCACAAAGCCCCACCCTGGAACTTCTCATAAACTAAATAAACCACAGTGAACTATTCAAAAGGCAAATGTTTATTAGATACACTGAACTTAAAAAAACTTTCAAAGAATTATGCAAGAAGTATATTTAAATATAACAGGTGTTATTGCAGTTGTGCTACATTACAAAATCACTTTTCTACTGTCAGCACGATCTGAAGACCTTAATGTTATATGCAAGATACATTACATTGACTCTGGCACACAGTAAGTGGTCTGAGCTTTCCTGTTCAAATGTCATTTGTGCTGCACCAGGCTGTTCTTGAGGACAAGATCAGCTCTCTGCAGAACTACAGCTTTTATGTTTCAGTAAATAAAGGAACTGGCAAGGAATAACAAGAACTGCTGTTTTCCTTGGCAAAAAAAGGAAAATCAAAACACGATTTCAAGCAAAAATATCATATGAGTAACAGTTCAGAAGGTAAACTCTCTTTCCATGGCCAAGTAGTTCCTATTAATCTGACTCCAAAATGCTACAGGTGAACCAAAAGGAGAATGACTCGTAGGTCCAGCATTTACACAGATGAAATTAATAATAGTACAATACATTCAAGTCTCTTGATTTGCTTATTGCCATGCTGCACCATATTATTGCTTCATATTTTGTATCTTGAACAAGAGGTTGATGACTTCAGAGAGTTCAGAAATATCACAGAGGCTACTAATACAAGAATCTGTACATGTTAAGGACAGGAAGTCAGACTAAACTCAGTCCTTTGTCACTGAGGTGTGCTGGAAACAAAAAAATAGAAAAAAAACAAATACTGATTGCCCTAGATTAAATCTGCCATAGCACTGTAATAATGGAAGCATTCTAGGCATATTCTAAACAAGAAATTTAACTGTTCTAATTAATGAATGGCAAGATTTATTTCTCCTAGGAAGACATTAACAGTCTGGACAGTAAGACCAAGCATAATAAAGGTAACAAACTGGGAAAAGTAATCCAAGCTCTTTTTCACAATAGATAAAAATATAGCTGAATTCAAGGCACGGGTATTTTTAAAATTAACACACATTATTTTTCTTTGGAGCTAATCATACAAACTAAGCCATAATTACATTATTAACAAGCTGTACACAGGGCCTTTATGTGCATCACTTGTAACAGCACTATCCAGAAAATGATCACAAAATTATTCACATACAGATGTGCACACATAAACATATGTGCATAGACTGGATCCCTACAGTAGAAGAAAAGAAACATTCCTGTAAATAGCTTACAGTTCTTAGACAGTAATGTTACCAGGGCTATATGCTTTGAGTAACATAAACTTGTGTGTACTACTACTTGGGGAAGACAGCTGGCACAAAGCCAGGGTGCAGAGAACACAGAGTCACAGCTGGTTTGTGGCAATGCTCACAGCACTGACACCATTGTGATCCATTTTTATTAATGCCACCTGAAATAATTCCATACTGAGGAAACTTGTGTGCTAAACATATTTTACAAAACCCAAAAGGCTGCTTGGCCCCCAAACAGTAGCAGGTTTCTGTTTAGAAATTTCATCTTACCCTCTAGGCTCCTTTTCTGAGTATATGTTGCACAGATTTTTTTAACCAGGCACAACAAACCATTTCATTTATAATTTCTTGTGTACACGAGACTACATTCAGATGAAAATATTCATTGTGCCTCACTGTGATCAAGTCTTGCGAGTTTCTTAATGCTCTTGAATTGGTTTTTGACATCTTCAGTGATAAAAAAGAATCCTACATCTACTTGCTTAGTTGGGCAATTCAGAAAAATGAACCCCTGGCTTTCCTGAGTATTGCCACTAGCAGACCACAAGTGTATCTGCATCTTTACTGCTCCAGCTGTGTAGTGAATTGACAAACATGGAACATTTTTACCACCTGAGTTTCAGCATCTGGAATTGCAAACTTATGCACATCCCAAACACCTTGGTTTCAGCAAGCCCAGCCAAACTACAAACCCCAAACACACAGTGTTTCCTCCTGCCATTTCTGAGCCCACTCCAGTGGCTTTCTGCTGTCTCTGCTCTTCAGAGCTGGACTAAGCTCGGGCTCTGCTGACCAGCATCCACTGTGCCTCAGGCAGTGTGGGAACCTCAAGTCACAGGCAGTGAGTGGTCCTGCTTCTTGTTCTGTCCTTGCAGCAAGCCAAAGAAAAACAGGACAAACAGAGTGTTTACCTAAGATTATGAGGTGAACTCAACTATTTTGAGGAAGAAACTGGAACAGGCAGCAGTATCCTTGCTCTCAAGCACAGGTGACCAAAGCTTCCTCTGAATCTCTGTCAAGGTGAGCATTTCCTCTTCCTCCATCACCAGCCTCTTTCAAAACTTTGCTATGTTAAAAATACTATTTAAAAAGCTTCAGTAAATTATGATAAGGGTCCATATCAACATAATCTGCATTAATCTCTCTGCTTCAAGAGAATACAAACAAAGCAGTCTTTGATGAGAAATGCATTGGTACCAATTAAAAGAAAAAAATAACAGTACAATCTGGACCCCTTGGTGGTGGAGGGGAAAGCACAGTGCCCAATCCCCAAAACGCATACCAGACACACAGTATAAAATGATTCATCTGATGGTGCAGATGGAAGAGCTTCCACAAATTATGCCTACTTAACCATTACCAAGGAGGGAGCCCACAGGTACAACTCCATGGTTACCAGGCAATGTTCTGTGGTTGATGGCTGTAAAGGAAAATGCCTCTAGCCAAGAGCTAGAGGCTGCATGTGGTGCAGTAACCAGTAAGTGATTCAGAACCTTACAGAACCCTGGCTGCAAGAAAGCATCAACTGTGTTTTCAATTAACATCACACTGCTAAGAGCAGAAGTGGACAGCAAAAGAGAGAAGAAAAATATTTACTCATTTCTGTTTAGTGAAGACAATTCTTAGAATTCATTTTTTAGGTGTGACTTGGAGATGCTTGAGCCCTCTTCCCATGTGTGGTCGGACTGAACTTACATCTTTGTGCAGGTGCTCTAGAGCTACCAAACCTACTACTATTTATGATGGAAATATTGTGATTATAGTAGATGACATTAATAATTTTTCTCGTAGCTGAGACAAAGGAAAATACTAAAACCAACTTGCTGCTCAAACCCATAAACTCCAAGCATCTAGATATGTGTGAGAGTGGGAGTTTATATCTTGGAATTCATCTATACCGAATTGAAATGCATTGGAGAACAGGTGGCTCAGGAATGCGACTTTCAAATTAATCCATCCTTCCAGAAAAATGGTACATTTTCATTAAATCAAGGTCAAATTGGTTTTTTCTGATACATCTAGAAGTAATTGTTGTAACAGAGCAGGCCATAAGTGCAAATTATTTACAGAGTTTACAAGCAAGAAGAAAAACTCACTGCCTGTTTTAAAGAAATCATTGCATAAGTAACTGTAATTTAGTGATGCTCCACACCTGTAACTGTTCACCTTTGATACAGGTTCTCAAGAACTGTAAGCAAAAGTTCTGTAAGCAGAAGTTCTCTGCATCTACATTTCTGCATTTACTGGTTCATTAAACACTGTCATTTTCAAAAAAATAGATAACAGTAACAGTACGTAAATTGTTAAGAAAAGACAACTAAACTATAAAATGAATCTTCAAAACCATGGAAAGCGGTATCTTGTTATTTACAGAGTAGTGCAGTATTATAAACACAGATTAAATGACACTGTTCTACACCTACAGAATAGGGACTGTTTAAAAACAGTATAGCATGACAATCAATGTTACAAGTCTGAATACAAACAAGAGGAAATCAAAGGAAAGGAGGCTGGTTTTCAAATTGCATCTCTAATTAAGTGCTCCTATAGTCTTTGACATTTTCATTTACAATGATGGCACAAGCTATATACACTGTTAGTACATAAAATCAGATACAGCGCAATTACCATTGCAATCAACAGACCTTATTCACAGGTACTGAAATTGCCATTTCAAAGTAAAACTTGGTGAGCAGAAACAGATGAAACTTAGAAAAGGATTAATTTATCTGATTCGTCTTACATTATCAAGGGATTTTCTTTTTAGGGCAATGTGAATGTACATGCTCAGGGACTGACCTCCTGATTACATCACTGATATGCAACAATTTGTATTTTATCAGTATTCTTAACATATCCAAAGCAGTGTTTGGTATTCAGCCAGAAACTGAAATCTGTGTCCCTTCCTGAGGTTACAAGTTAATGCATCCCACAGTGCAGCTCCCAGTGCTCTTTAAAAGCCATGACGATGTTACTGAAAATGGTGACTCCCAGTTTGGCATAGCTTCACTGAGGGTCAGAATTTCCATCTCATGAAGAAATACTCTGGGAAAACAGATGAGGAAAGTCCAGTGGAACAAACAACGTTCCAGAGATGGTGTTTTCACCCTCCTGAGCAAGCACAGAGACCAGAACCTTGAGGCCAGGGCTGGCTCTGCAGGGGTTTTATGGGGTTTTTCTGCCCTGGCACTGACCAACTTCCCTACTGGCTGCTGTCCTCAGAATTCCTTTGAAAGGCAGTTCCTGAGGTTTTTGGTGATTTACACGAAATTGGTACACAGACAATCCTACTCATTTTCCAACTCTCAAGTGCTATTTCAGTTTTTATGAACTTTGTGCCTCAACTGTACAACTGTGTACTGGAAATAAAGAGTTCTAGTACAAAAACCTAGGAAGGACTTAAAAAAATACCTTTACTGAAAAAAACCTAACCCAATAATGGTGATGCATCAAAATACAGGTGCTTCCTAGGATTCAAAATTATCCAAAACATGACATATGGCTACATGGACAGGTCCACAGATATTTTTCTGGTGATAGGAGCAACCTTTCCAGAACTTCTTTATCTGTGGCCAAGCAGCTTATAGAGCAGTTTAACTGTGCTACAGTAAGTGATTGTCTGAAGAAAGGCCAAGAAATACTTGGTGGATACTCTGCCATCTCTGCAGATGAGATATCCGAAAGACCAATTTATAAGCTGTAGGGCACAAATTCAAGTCCCCACCTTTATCATCAGGTAATTTCTAATGTGATTCAGAAAACTGGGAGAATCCAGAATTCAACATCCATTATTTCTTAAACAGTTTAGACATTGCAGTGAGCAAAGAGTGAACCCAGCAACTTTCAGCCTTCACCCGAACTATTCAAAAAGGTAAAAACTGGGATTCAAACTTTGCCTCACAGATGCATGCCTGCACCTACTGCTTTTCCATGTCATGTAGCCTTGTACTTCTGATGGACACTTACCAACACTATGAATAAGTTCCACAGGGTTAAGGTACACAATTATCACTGCAGTGTGTTGTAGTGGCTCACCAACCAACCAGTTTCTCCTTCAGAAAAATCATTCCTCAAAAGATTCTCACATTTGTCCAATGTAGCTTGTTTTGTTGGTGTTTTGTTTTTGTTTTCATGTGGTTTCTTTTAAAATTCCAACCCATGCATGATCTGACATAAAGTCTACTTGGTTAAGCCAAATAATCTGCTTGTAAGAATGATGCATATGAATTATAATTGAGCTTCTTAAATTGCAGGTAATTATCCTAGATGATTCTTTGGGATTTACTCGTCTGTGTATTTTTCCCATTAGCAGAACCAGAAACACCTTGCAGATATTGCTTCTTAGGACACAGGCACAAATGCTTGTGAAGGCACTTTCCCCAAAAAGCCTTCAAGATTTTAATTACTATTCACAAACTTTCTGACCACCAGTACAACGCACTGCTCTCATATCAGAGCCCACAGCAGATATAACTGAACTCTGGTTACTGGATAGGTTTGTAGACTTGTTTTGTAAGTTAAATTAACCCTTTTTCTAAAGGCACAGGATATAATTTTCATACGATGCTTAGGCAGGGAATTCCCGCTTCAGGAATCTTTAAAAAGCCTGTCTTGCAGCAGACCACTGGATTCATTCTTCTTTTTTCAAGGAAAGAAAAATTACAGTTTAAAGCCTTTTTCATTATATCTATGAATGGTCACACAGCCATGATACGATACTGGCCTGGGCATGGCTGCTACTCCTGTGATAATGCCCGTTGCAGGGTCATAACAAAGAATAGTGTCTGTGGCTTCACCATTTTCCCGTCTTCCACCAAGGATATAGATTTTTCCATTACACACAGACATGCCACAATTCTCCTGTTTCAAGAAAACACAAGGGAATACACAGTTATTTAAATAGCAAGACTTGATTCAAGTGTATCTGCCCCAGTGCAGGAGGGCAGCACTGTAACTGCCTTTTCTAAACATCCTGGACTATACTGTTCCCTCCTGGAAGAGCCAGTGCAGAAAGGACAAAAATTAGGCAGAGCAGCAGCACAATCTACAGAAAAGACTATTTCAGGTCTACGCCTTTACTACACTCGGCTCAGACAAAGGAAACAATGGAATACAACTGAACACTCTACTTACCGTTTAAAGATCTGAGATAGGGAAAGGAGGAGAGAACAAAGGTTTTCAGAAGAGGGACCACAGTAGAGGTACTATTAATACAAAGAATGGGAACAAGGAGAAGCACCTTAGAGGAGTAACAGATAATGAAGAGGGATGTAAATGGGCAGAGGAAAAAAGGCATGACTAAAAAGAGTGCAAAAGAAAAGACAGCGCTATGTCTTACTTGAAACAGAGATAGGATTTTATTTCTTCCTTAAAAGCAGGCATGGTAAAAATATTGAGTTAAACAGAGAACACAGATTAAAACTGAGGAACAGAGGGAAGGCTGGGAAAAAGAACAAATTTTTCTTAAGGTAATACCATAAGAGTATGTGATTGGTGTTTTAAAAACATGGGGAAATGTAACTGCTACACACACACTTCACTACTGAGGGGATACATGCTCAAATCCTGCTCAGTGACCCACACATGGAAGTGACAGAGCTCTCACTGCTGAAGTCAGACACTTTCTGTGCCATATAATGGGGCTTTTTCACACTGTAAAACAGCCTTTAGTATCTCCTGTTATATTGAAAGGCTTTAATCAATTATAAGGGAATTACTACCTTCAGTCTAAATTAAAACCTGCAACAGAACTTGACAAAGATAATTTCTATATAATGAAATCATCATCCACTATACTGTTACCCTGTTCTTCAACAGTAACAGCTCTCAAGCAAAGCCTGGACTGGCTAATAGTGACATCCAGCTGAAAAGCTACTGGTTTAGAAATTTCCTTTTCTGTGAGGTTTTGAATTACACAGATGAAGAGGTAAAGCAAGAATGGAATCAGAGATGCAATTTTATCAGGGCTAAGCAAATGTATACTTATTTCATGCCAAGATAACAATGTCACAAGCTACCTTTCAGCTGTCTACAGGTCTCTCATTGTTAATTACCTGTCTGCTGAATGTATTCTGTACGTGCATCCAGTAGTCCTCAATGGGGTCATAGCAGTAAATGGCTTTGGTGAGCCCGCCAGCAACGTAGATCAGGTTGTTTAGGGACACGGCTGTGATACATCTCTTGGCAATGGGGATGGTTGCACGGAGCAACCAGGAATTGGTATCAGGATCATACGACTGAACCTGGAAACAAGCATGTGCCTTTCAGATTGAAAGCCTAACTGAGGTAACAGCCTGCAGTACCTCACCAAAACAATGGAGTCAGGATAAATGCAGATCTGTATATTAATGATTTTTACATATGCACAATATTTGACATTATTCTCTGAACACTCAACTCGAATTCACAGAACTTGTGAAGCCAATGATGTGAGCAATGTATCCATGAGAAACACCACAGTAACAGTGTATCATCCAATTAACATTTTCTACTCTGTATTTTTTGTATTAGAATAATTCCATACTCCATTCAACAAAAACCAGTTAAAGCAGATCTCCTGTACGATGTGGTTTTAAACCAGCAATGCTGTTTGCTGTGGATAGAAGATGCAATCAAACACAGCTAACTGACCTTGTCAGAACAGGTGTTGTCGTCAGGGCCACCCCCGATGACAAAGAGTTTGCCCACACAGCTGGTGACTGCCGGGGAGCTCACAGCCTCCTTCAGGGGAGCCACCTCGGTCCAGCGATTGGAGAAGGAGTCATAGCACTCCACACTGCTCAGGCGGTTCTGCCCATCGTATCCTCCAACCACATACACCTGCACAGAATGGGGAAAACTACCGTCACTTCATGTTTACACTAGGTACTACATTTCAATATGGAAATTAATTCCTTTACAGCTGATTTGTTATGTTTGTTCCTCAAATTTTAAATTTATACAGAGGAGGAGATGAATATGGTCTAAAAAAACCAGGTAAAGACTCCCTGGAGAGTTCCATTCAGTCACATGTGGAATGACACTGCAAACACATGCCAAAGCATAGTATTATTAATACTGCAATAGAAACTTCCAATTTGAATAGCATTTGTTAGAAAAGGCATTTCTCTGTATTTCTCTTTTTTTAGATAATATTCAACAACAGTAGCAGCAAAAGCCCATCTGAGTTTACCTTTGCTTTTTGGCATTTTGCTTTTTCCCTACTTTGTCACAGAAATTTTTCCTCCTCTCAGTTTGTAAACTCTACCTTCTTGTCTCTTTTCATATTTAGGAAGCAGAGCTCTGTATTATTTGTGTCTACCTTCTTCCCTCTGCTTGCTTAACTGCAAATTTCATCTCTAAGAAGTCCAAGTGACACTACATACACATCTTTCCTTCATACTGGAGTTTCAACTAGTGGTTTTGTGTTCAGGCATATATGCCTTCAAAATACAGCAAACACTCCCATTTCCACACTCCATGTGTCTGCATAATTTCAATATAAAACATTAAATAAAACCACTGACATTCAGAATAGCTACTGTTTCTGTTGTTAGACAGCACTTTTGAAGCACAAGCAAATCCAGATGCTTCTTTGCTTCCCAAAAATTTGCTTCTTGGAAATAAGCCACTTCAATGATGAAAAAAAAAAAACCAAACAAAAAAAATAAATGACTGAGCAGTAAGATGATTTTCACGTCCATAGGTAGTATCTGACTGATGAAGAGCCTAATTGCTTAAAATATTATTTTAATTGAAAAAAACATATTTTAAAAATTATTTTATATTAAATACAAAGTAATACTTTAGTGTTTTCTCCACTATTATCTTATGTATAGCGAACATTCCCACTATAAAAAAAATATATACTTCTCTTACTTTACCCAGAAGAACAGCCATTTTATGTCTCCATCTGCCTTTATTTAAGGAGGCAACTCTGATCCAAATGTTAAGTTGAGAGTTATAAATCCAGACATCCCGGCTATTGATTCTTCCACCTTTAAAATGAAACATATGCCAATTTGAATAATTATTGAATGGGTAATGCTAACTTTTAACATGCCCTTCTGGAGTGGGCAATGAAAACTTTATATCCCCTTCTGGGATGTAATAAGGATCTTCCAGAATTTATATGTTACACTTAAGAAGTAATTTCCAGTGGATTTCAAAGCTGAAATCACACAGTAAGTTGTTTTCCTTATGCTTTCCTTTCACATAACACTGAGATCACACTAGATTATTTCTTGAAGTTGGAATGCATTTCAATGGGTTTTGCCCAAGCTCTTCAGATTTCCTGTAGTGCCACTACTTGCATGAGACCCTCGAAATCCCATGCCTGTGGCACATCCCTACCACCCACTGCTCCTCTGCCCACTCTGTGAGCATCTCCTCTGTTTTACACTTTGTTCAAGTGACACAGGTACACATACCTGAGGAGACAATTTCTTTGGTTAAACTAACACAGAGAGCCTGGTGTCTAAACTATCAGCTGCACCCTGTAATTTTCCCTTCCTCAAGGACTGAACACGCTGCTGGGAAAAGCCTGCTTGGGATTTTTTGTCTGTAGCTTCCCAGCTGTTGCTGCACACAGACTCCTGCTGTATTTTAAAGCAGCCATAAGCTGGTCTCTTTAAATGCAATTGATATCCTGGAATCAGCTGTAGAAAACTGCAGATTCATGCCAACAAAAACTCCAGAAAACACTTTTGTTTACAGTAAGATTGTGCTGGGGCTGGTGTTCACCGTTTACATCAGAAAGTGACTTTCAGCTGAGCTTCTGGAAGTTCACAGTACAAAGATCTGCCACATTGCTTAAAAAGCAAACCAAAACAAAAACACTCCACAAAGAGGACACAATGAAAATCAAATAACCAAGCAAATCAAGAAGCCTTAATTTTTTAAAGATTATTCACCTGAAACAAGAATATCATTCCGCAGAGCACACACCGCATACTCAGACTTGGTAAACTCTGGAAGTTTAGCCAGTGACTTCCACTCTCCTGTTACGGGATCATAGCACTCCGTGTATGGCAAATTAAACCCTCCAACTCGTTCACAGCCTCCAACAACAACTATCACCTCAGAATAACCAGTTGATCTAAAAAAGTGAACACAGAAAATTAAGATGCAGGAGGTATTTAATAGTACATGAAGGCCAAAGAACATTGTCTTCAAAACCATGTGAAAATCAGAAAAATTACTATTTAACTTCCACAACAATGAAAAAAAGAAAAAGGAAGAGTCATTTAGCAAATAGGTTTTCACTGTTTCCAGCTGTCTCATTACACAGCAGGTTACCACACTGACAGGTGTCCTGTGTAAGTGGTGGAGTTGCACTGCACAATGTTCTATGTAAAAAACATGTAATTAAATAACACAGAAAGCTTTTACTCTAATAACATTTTTCCTTTGATTGTACACATAGATTAGAAAGAGTTCAAGCAAGGCCTGAGACAATGAGATGAGCAATCTCTTTCACAATGGAATGAATCTTCATTTCCCCTCCCCACAAAGCTTCACAAAATTAATAATACTTTACATTGCTTAAATACCACGTGTGTTTAAAAGTGGAAGGAATATTGTCACCAAAATAAGGAAAACCAAAAAGATCTTAGAGCCAATACCCAGTAAAACGAAAAACAGTAGTGACAGGAGGAAACATTAAGGAATACTGAAATAAAAATTCAAACCTAAAACCAAAAACTAAAACTCAGTGTGAAAAAATTAAGCATTAGACAGCCTGCTATGTACCCAAATACTTTTAAGTTCTATTCCACACACTCATTCTCCTTCCACTAACCGGCGCTTTCGCATTATACATATTCTATATTCACAGCAGTAACAAAACTTTTCTAAATTAATGCGCATTTGAATGTGGAGAATCAAGCAACTATTTCTGATGTGCAAATCAAATTGTGATCACCTTTATTCCTGCTCTGAGACTTAAAATTTTTTGTCAGCATTTGTCAAACTCCTTTCTTTTCAGGGCATTTTTAAAATAAAGCACTTTGCACTGACATAGTTATTTCAAGGACTGGTATCAGTTAAGCAAAACTGAATGCACGATTGATTTTATTTTTGATGAACCTTTTGTTGTGCTGTGCTTTGTACTATGATCCCACTGTGAATAGGTATCCCATAGAACAGACATTCATACCATTGCTGAGTTCTGCAGTCTTCTCTCAAAAATAAAGCAAAAAATACTTATGACTGGATTTGAGGTAAAAGTTGCATGATTTCTCCCTAAAGTTCCTAATGCGAACTTATGTACATATTCAACTATAAATCCTGATGAGGCTTTCCCTGTTTTGAACCATCATGAATAAAACTGGTTAGCCCTTCTATGCCCTTGTCACCACACACCACACACCTAATTTAAACATTCCATATCTAATTCTACTCAGAATACTGTAAACAGGCAAAGGCAATGCTAATGGTAACATCCTACAGGATGATATAAATGAGATGTGTCTGGGGAACGGCACTTACGCACCTGAACACGGCAGAAGAAACTTGTCAGCTGCTCAGCTTTGAAGTCATGCTCCTTCCTGGTTTCTATGTATTTACTGTTTACTGGTTTTTGATTTTTTGAGGAACAACTCTGAAAAGAATCTCTCAAAGGGTAAGAGAGGGGAAGTTCTTGTGCCAACAAAGCATTACCCAGGAAAAGAACTTCCATAAAAGCAGGACACTCATAATTTGCCTTAGAAGCAAGCCCAAAGACACCAGCTAACTGAGTACAGTGAGGTTTGTCTATGGATTACTTTCTAAATTAGAAATAAGGCCTCCACTCACTCACTGGAAAGCTTACTCTGCCATATTATCAATCTTTGGTTTAAAACTAAATGAACAAAGAGTCTGTGCTCAGAAAGAGCTGTTTATGAATTAATGTGATAGAGGTTTTCTCTTTTAAATAAAATATTCATTTAGCATAATATTTCAAATCCAAAGAGAACAAGAAATTTCCCAAGCATTTCAGTACCTGTAATGACCATATTTCTATAATGACCATATTCTTCAGTAAAGAAAAATCTTCTCCATTATATTTTCTTGAATGAGTCTTGCACTGTGTAGGTTTTATGGTTAGTTCAAAATATATATTTTTTTCAAATGACAGAGGACCATTTTTTAAAAATGTAAGTAAAAATGTGTCAGGAATACACAAAAAGAACATACAGGCAAAGGCTAATTCCAGAAAAGAACTAAGGTTATATTTAAATGAAGGTTAGAAAAAGCTGTGACCTTAACCAGCAGTACAGGAAGCCCTCCTTGCAGCTCTCAGAAGAAACTGTGTGAGCAAAGTAACACAGGTGCTAAAACAGGCTCTGAGGATTCCAGGAGACACTATCCCACCAAGAACAGGTGCATAACACAGAAGAGAGGGAGTGGAAGACAATCAACAGTGTCATGCAATTCCATGCATTCCCAAGAGCAGGTTTTCCAGGGGCCTGAGCTACACACAGACCTCTTGATTTGGTGGAAGCACCAACCAGCACAGCATGAGCTGCACACAAGAACTTTCAGTAGTTCAAACAGATTACATTCAAAACTACGTTAAGTTCTGAAAACAAATTACAGAAATTCTGGTAATCACTACTATTTTATTCCTTGCTGTTAAATGACTTTTGGGTAGTAAATAAGGTAGCAGACAAAATGTAAAGTGAAATAGAAACCCCACTCCGGGCAGGAAGAATAAAGGACTACATTAAAGCTTTCTAAAGGCAACCAAAAAAGACATGTTAAAATGTATAAGCATCATAACTTCTAGTTAAAGAAGACACTCATGTATTGTTACCAGACAGCTTAACAGAAGCTTTGGTGAAAGTCTGAAGATCAACTCAAAGCACACAGTAGCAAGAGCCCCTGCTGTTTTGGGTATGGAAATGTATTACTGCTCACGGCTTGCTCTCAGCTTGGAGATTTGCTGTGCAACACAACCAGGAGGGGCAGGACAGGCTTATAGGGAGCAGGAGGGACAGCCTCAAGATGTCACTGTGTTGTTGCAAGTCCATAACCAAAAGGCTCTTTCACAAAGAGCTGCATTTGGCAACGATGCCTTAGCAGCAAAACAGTTATGACACACTTTAAACTTTCATTTACATCAGATAACTCTTCACTAGCAACAAAAAGAAAACAAAAAAATCAACTAGTGAATCGCAACGTAGTCTGTTCTTTTAAAAAACAAGTAGAACCCACTTCACCAGTAGGTACGCCCATATCCATACAACCTAACACAATTTATTTCTCAAAGTTTCAGTAAAAACACTGGTGTAGCAATTTTTTATCCTGTAGCCTGCCTCCTTTTAGAAAGAGTTTATATAGAAAAGCCATTGGAAGAAGGAAAAGAGCTCTCCACCACCCTTTCCTACCCAAACCCCCGCAAAATGCCCAGAAAAGGTGCAATGAAAACAATGGGGGAAGGGGAACCTGGCAACTATTTTAAAACATGATCTCTTTTTGCTATAGGCAACAGAAACAAACAAGCAACAGAAACAAATGACAAAGAACTATTCCATGAATGTAATATAGAAAAGGGGAAAAATTCCTGCCGGGAGGCCAGCCAGTTTTTCTTTTTGTAAATTACTTCTCTTGTTCCTGCCTACTCAAATTCCCAGTGCAGTTTAATAAACTCAGCAGTAAAACCAACAAACCCCCCAGCTTCAGAAATCACCTGTATTAGACAAAGTACTTCATTTGCAAACTGGAGTGCCACTCTGGGAACATTCAGATTCTCAAGCACATACACCCCACACACTGATAAAACTTCTGAGTCTATTTGCCTTCCATAGCCAGTAGAGTAAGAAAAGCAGAACAAACACCAAACCAAATACTGCAGCTTGCAGCCTCCTCCAACTGTCAGAATTCCCGTGGTCCCTCCCTCAGGCCCAAACTCAGAAACAACCACTGCAGCAATTTCCAAACTGCCCTGAAAGGCCCCCTGCCGGAAAGGCAGTGCGCAGCTTAGAAAGCCTCGGAGAAGGGCTGCAAGGAGCTTAAGAGTTTCTACTCTCATGGCAGGACTGAAGACTGGGAAGCCACTAAAGGGGCAAACACTGCCAAGTATTTCTTCCCCCTTAAGCAAGCCTTTAACACCTACGAAAAAATAAAGGTTCCCTGCACAGTCACTGTACAGTAATCACATATGAGTAAGAGTAAATAAAGACGAGTAACTCCTAAAACAATCTGTTTGTCTCGACCAGATCATTGCATCACCTTCATGTAATGTAAGATTTTATAAAACACAACTCAAATCAGCTGGAGTTACCTATAAACTAATGTGTCCACTATCGTGGACATGAAGCTGGGAAAATATTTTTCAGGAAAAAAAGAATCACAATAACCATTGCTCATAAATGCCACTAATGGATTCTTCCTCATTTCTTATTGCGACCTCAGTCACTTATTTGTGTAACACATTATTAAGTGGTAGCAATTCTGAATTATTAAAATGTCACAGAATGAGCATGAAATACTTCAGGAACTGCTTCATGGTTCTTTAAAAATACAATATTTGGTTTCTTTACAGTTAAGAACCTGTTGTTCTGCTGTCTATTACAAATATATGTGCTACTCCATCTGTAAAATATTTGTGATGTAGCAAGGAAATGCTCTCAATACACAATACCCCCATCCACATCCTTTGTGGTGTGCTGTACATTTACACAACTTTGTTACAAAAAGGAACATGGGGAAATGGAGTGGTTTACCTGCCACAGCACAGTAAGCTCTCAAGACACTGCTACTGTATGAAATACCTTAAGATCTCCCTAGCAAATATTAACCTTCAGAAAGTATTTTACTTGCAAGGTAATATAACTTCACTTACCTGAATAGTTGTTTATTTCAGAGCAATGAAGTGCTATGTGCCAAAAAGACTCATTTATGCACATTTTCAAGAGTTGTATGAGCTTCATGCTTGTGGGGAAGTACAGAAGTGTAACTGCAGCAGCTCCAGTATTAGCAAAGTAAAATAATCTGCAAAAGATTTTTCTCTGGGCATGTGCAAATGAAACATCTGTACATCAAATCATGTCCTTCTGCGGAAAAAAAAGTTATAAAAATTTCCTCACCTGCGTGGCCTAGTTCTGGGAGACATCATCTCGTTTCCAAGGATATGGTATCGCCTAGCTTCATGCAGCAGCTGATAGCACTCTGGGGAATTCTGAATCAGCTGGTCCACTTCCACAGTCTGAACAAAGTAGTTGGGGTGCAGGAGCGGGAGCCTGACGTGCGTCAGGAGCTCGTGGAGCACCGGCCGGCGCAGCTCGACCGCGCGGTACACCCAGCGCATCACGGCTTCGAACACCATCTCCTCCTTACTGATCACCAGCTCGTCGCTGCAAATGTAATCAATAAGCTCGTCCTTCCCCAGCTCCAGGAATTCTTCATGCTGGGACACATCCTCAAACGTCTGCAGCGCGAAATTCCTGCACTTGGTGAACAGTGTCTTGAGCGAGTGCGTATCTGCGAAGCGCTGGATTCCCAGGCAGTTGCAGGGATCCAGCTGCTCCTCCAGGAACTTGGCGCAGGCGTCGCGCAGGACGCTGATCTGGAAGAGGCTCGACGTTTCAAAGAGATACTGCACATTCTCTGTGGTGATTTTCACCTTGCCTGTGTACACGTACTGCAAAAAGCAATCCATGGCTTCGGCAAAAATGCCGTTGATCTCCACCAGCATCTCCCTGCTCTCCCTGTGGTCGTTGCAGAACATGGCTCTGAAGTAGCTGCTGCAGGCCGAGAGGACGGCGCGGTGGCAGGGAAACTCGCGGCCCTCCACGCAGATGATGACATCTGTGAACAGCCGGCTGTCTCGGAATTCATTGAAGATCTGCAGAATGCTTTCTGCGTGGGATGATCCCGAAGAGAAGTCGAAAAACTCAGGGCCTGACAACGATTTTGGGTCCATTTCAAACACTTTCCGCTTGGTTGCAGGGGAATCACGTATCCCACTCTCCTCTCTATTCAGTCTGCGTCCCAATATTAGTACCATTGTTACATCAGTTGGCTATAGAATCATTGAGAAGAATTCGCAGTGTTTCTCCTTCTCAGTGCAACGATCTGAAAAATTAAAACACTTCAGTATTCAGTCTGGCACATTCTTAGCTTCATCACAGAAATCAGACAAGACACTTGTTTGCTCACTCTAAGAACTGGTGCAATTGTTGACCTCTCCTAGAAGTGGCACAGGGCAAATTACTGTGCACCTTGCACAGGGCAGTGCAGCACTATCTGCCACATGTTAAATGCAAAATATACCCAAAAAACACCTGGATGGCAACTTCTGAATGTCCCAGCAACACTGGTACTGCATTACTGTTCAAGATAAAAAACCTCAAGCTCTCTGCTCCAGCAAATCACCTGGCTGAAGAAGCCAAAGATTTCCTGGATAATGACCCAGAGCTTGGACTTCTCCCTTTTTTCAGTGTATTCCTCATTTCAGCTGCATCCTCCAAAGTACTACAACAGCACTAGTCAAGAAGGCGGGTGAGGGGGAAGACAGAAATTCTAAAAGCAAAAATTTAATTGAGTAATCACTCCATTTTCATTATAAAGTCTATCATAATGAAGTCTTATAACACTAATGTTAAATAACAATCTGTGATCACAACAAATAACCTTGACTGTAAGTTTTTACCTGTTCATTCCTAACATGTAAAAATTAGTTCACTGATAATCTATGATTCTATTCAAAATGAATGTAAACTGCTAGCACACAAAACAGAATGAAAGGCAAATTACATTTGATTGTGTAAAACTACTGGAAATATGAACAAAGAGCAACTTGCTGAGAACAGGGAAATTTTCTGTTTCCAAAGTACTACTGGCAAATAATTATTAGCAAAAGTTTTTGCTTGAACACCTCCCAGTTTCAAGTACAAGTGCGAAGGTTCCTCCCAGCGTGCAAACATACACATTTTATCAGAGCACTGAGGTTGCAAAAATCAAATACCCTAAAGTTTGCATATGTGAATACTAAAGTCTGTAGGTGAAGAAAATGCAGCTGACTTTGCAAATAGCACATATTAGAGGTAATGAGATCAACCAATCTACAACAACGGGGCTTTTTACTTCTCCTGAGCTTATAAATTACCTAGATGAATGTCCAATGAACCCCAAACAAACGGCGGCAGCAAGAGGCTGGGCAAAGCACCCTCTTGGGCCTGACATTGGTACAATTCCAGATATTTGTAATATTTATTTGTATGTCTACAAGGCCACAAACTGAATTATTTTAAAGTTTATGGAAATTTTTTTCATGCTTCGCAAAGGTTTTATTCAGTTTCCCCGAATGCACAGTCAGGAAACGTCAACTCCTCACGGCAACTTCACTTCCTGATGAGTTTCCATCCTCAGAGCTGCAATTACCCAGTCCCAGACTGGCCACGTCATCGCTTAATATAGAACACAATGAACGTGCTTTTTTTAAACTGCCTTTTTACACAGCACCTTTAAAAGGCACCATCTGAACAAAGAGTAAGGAAAGAATGTGTGCTGTACCTCAACTCATTGAGGAAAGAAGTTCTAAAACTACCATGGTTCCCAATAAAATCTTTTACACAGATTTACAAGATAGGTTCTTGGTATAGGGCTAATTTACCCTACAAAATATTTAACTTTAATTTGACTTAAAATAGGACCAGTTGTCACTTTGATGTCTGAAAAACACTGTTGCAATGAGCCTATCTAATAACTGATTGCTTCAGAGAGGCTTTAACGAGGCACAAATGGACAATCTGATCTGTAGCTGACATTCTATCCCATGTATTGCACAATCATTTCACCCTGAAATGACACAGGCTGGATACAAAACAAAAACCACCCCCAGCACCTCACAGGCTCTGCTGCTAAAACCCTATCCCCTACACTGAATTTCATCTGCCACTAACTACACACTACTAGCATGTGAAAGGGTGCAGAAACAAAGCAGCAGCAAAGGGAACTATAACAATGCAAATATAATTATAAATCCTAAAGGCTCAATTTCAGCATCACAGATTTAAATCAGAAGAATTTCACAAAAACTAATGGACCTTCTCCAAAGAAATTTAGCCTGCAATGAGAAACAAGACCTTGATATACTGCATGTAAGGGCAAAACACAGCAACTAAGTAAAGATCCTCCAAGATGGTATCTTTCTCATTATGTGAGATGTTAAGACAGCACTGTATTATGCAATCATTAATAAACAGAAACAAGGGCTCTGGGTTACAACTGCTCACTGAAGGAAGTAATGTCTTCTTTATGCTTGGAACATCACAAAATAAGTGGTCAGCAAATGGTTATTTTTTTAATGTCCTAATGGTTCAAAGAAATGCAAGAATAAAAAAATCCACAGAGTAAAACCTAATCAAGGAGATAGATATTGTGAATTCCCAAATAAGACACTAGAAAGAAGAAAGAATTCCACTTCATGGCAGAACTTACTATTTTTGAATGTACTTTCCTTCAATTTCTGTTCAGTTAATTACTTCTGCAGGTTTGCTTCAGCAAAACAATTTCACAAGCCTATCAGTAACAGTGTCACATGTTCAGCTCTATCACATATACGTGTGGCCTTCCTGCAAATCTTGCTCTGGCAGTTTTAAAATGTCACCTTCCAGCTGCCTGCCCCAAAGTGGGAAAGGCAGAGGAGAACCTGTGCCTGAGGCTGAGACAGTGTGCAAAGGGGGGAAATACAGCAGGACAGACCTGTCTGCACCTTCCCTGTCTGCAGAGATACTTACATGCATTACCTGCCTGCAGACCCTGCACGGTAAACACCAGTCATTTAGATAATTTAACACTCAGATCCTTCCAGTAAGTTTAAACAAAGCAAAAGAAAAATACATTATTTGATCACAGAGAAAAAAAAAAAGCAAAATCTACTTGATTGCTTGTCTGAGCAAGGGTCAACAAGGATGGATCTTAAGCATTCAGAGTCTGCCCATTTGAAAGGAAAAACAAATCACACTTCCAATGAACAGGTTTTAGAAATGCTTTACAAACACAGACATAGCTCTGACATGGATGTTACCTCACACATACATATTTCTGAGGTAAGCTGGGTTCACCAGGAGTTCAGGTTCCTCTACTTTCTTCACAGTTATCACCTACACTGTCTGCAGGCTTGTCTACACAAGCTGTTCCTCAGAAATACCCCAAGAGCCCAATTCAGAGGCTGGTAAAAGAGGTCAATAAAACGTTTGCCCTGACATCTTCTATCAGTAATTCCTCCTGTGCAAAATACTCTTACGATGTACCCCATCCTCCACTGCGACCCCCTCCTGTGTCACCCCTCTCCCTCCAGCCAGAGCTCTGCCAACAGCTGGGTTTCCGTGCCCTGGGTGTCACCGAGCTCCCGGGGCGAGGCCCTTGTCCCCAGCTGTGCCTGAGCTCTGCAGAGCTTGCCCTCGGGGTGTGGTTTCGCGAGTACCTGAGGCTGCGCTGGGCTCCTGCGGCGGCCAGGGGAGGTGAGAGGTGCCGTCCAGCCCGTGCCCACCGCTGCCAGCACCGCAATGTGGCCGGAGCGCTGACCGCCTGCGAGGGGAGAAAAGGAGGCGCTGCAAGGGGCGGGGAAGGGCAGAGCCGCCAGCACAGGGCGAGCCGTGCCTGCTGTCACCCTCGGTAGTCACCCGAGCACCCCGAGAAACGAAACCCAGCTAGAGGAACGGTGCTCTCATTCCGAGGCCTGGGAACCGCAGCTCAGGTTTGGCCCATTCCGGTTATTTTGTGATGGGAGATAAGGCTCGCTTCATCTCAGGTGTGTGCTAAACCACCAGAGTCACAGAAAACAAACTCCCCTCTGCAGCACCCTGGGAAACCACAGCACGTGCTCTTTTTGTTTTGAAAGGAAGAGGGGGTGGAGAAAAAAACATAACCTTTCCCTCTAGCAAAAAAACCCCACAACATTTAGGCTCCTTTTCATCTTTCTTTGTGATATGAAAAAGACCAAAAAGTTGTTGGTTTTAAAAGACTTTCTAAAAAATAAAAATTCTCGAGGATCTGGATATCCAAGATGAAGTCTTTAAGAATACCGAGTAACTAGTAAACAAAACTGTGGTCAAGCTGATTGACATGGTGAGTTAGTCGCACTGTGTAAGATTTTTATTCTAATGCAAAGCACTGTTTTGACTTTTAAAAAGGAATGGTGAAATTCAGTAGTAATCCAAGGTAATGACACACACAAAAAAGCTTTAAGTGCCCTCAAAAGTCACGCAGCAAAAACCAGATTTGGACCTGATTTGGACATGAGAGTCATAATTATTAAGTAAAACAAAACAAAAACAAGCATCGAAAAGGGATGCCTTTAAACTACAGAACCCTTGATGTACCGATTTGTGAGCGAAAAGGTCCCTTAGAAGGGCACACACCACTGCAGGGGGGAAACGAGGGGAAAAAAGCACACTGCGTAGTATTATTCGCATATGGGGAAGAAACCGTGAAAAAGTCACAATCCTTTGCCCTTGGCTTCGCTGTCGTTCTTGCACGTAATTCAGACTGTATCGAAACGAACCAAACCAGAGCCTGAGCTCCGGGCACGGTGTTCCGTGGCTGCCGGGGTTCAGCCAGATGCAGCAGGTCCCGTCCGAGACCGGGCAGTGCCCGCCGGCTGGAGCACGGCCCGGCCACCCGAGCGACCGGGAGTCCAGCGGGAAAGCTGCAGCACGGACCCGCCCGGCCCCGGCCCCGGCCCAGCCGGGCAGCGAGCTGCCGCGGCTCCATCCCGGGGCGTTGCAGCCGCTCCCGCGGGGAACAGCACGGCCCCGAAACCGAGCAGAGGCACGGAAAGCGGGGCCGGAGGCGGCGGCACAAAATGGCTCCTCCCGTCCCGCCCTCCAGCTCACCTTCACCCCGGGCCGCCCCGCGCGGCCCCCCCCGCGTCCCAGCCAATCCGCGCCCGCGGCCCCGCCTCCCCCCGCCCGCCCGGCCAATCCGCGCCCGCGGGGCTTCCGGGGGCTCGGGGCAGACCCGCGTTACGAAACGGCCGCGGGCGGCGCGGGGGCACTGCGCGCCCCCCGCCTGCTCTGCCCGACGGGACGGGACGGGACGGGACGGGACGGGACGGGACGGGACGGGAGCGCAGCGGCCGCCCGGCGGCAGCGCTGTGCGCACGGAACTGGGGGGGAATAACACCACCACCACCACCACCACCACACAGTGCAGGACGCACACAGCCGCGGGTCCCGGCCTCCGGCGCTGCCAACAGCCCTCCCCTACCGTGGCACCACCGCCGCCGCGCGCTGTCCGCAGAGCCCCGGACGCGCTGTCCCCGCCGCGGCGACTAACGGTGCCAGCCTGCCCCGCGTCTCGGCCCCGCGCCCCGGCTGTCCCTCAGCGGCCCCCGCGCCCTTGCCGGGGGTTCCCGGCCCGCCGCGGAACACCGCACCTCTCGCTCCCCGCCCTCAGAGCCGGGAGCGCGCCCCGCTGCCCCGCACTCACAGCCGGGAGCGCGCCCTGCCGCGCTGCGCCCCGCGGGAGCTGCCGCCGGGCCGGGTCGGGTGGGTGGGTGGTGGGCGCGGAGCGGTGCGATCCGCAGCGATGTAGGGCGCTCGGGCCTCTCCGCCGCCGCCGGTCGCGCTGCCAGCGCCGCTCAAAACAAAGGGGCCGGCGGGGCATGTGACCGCCGAGCCACCGCACATGATGTCACCGGCTCCGCGCGGCCCTGGGAGCTGTAGTCCCGCCGCCCCGCCCGGAGACGGCCCCGCTGCTGTCAGCGCCCCGGGCGGAGCCGGGCACCAGCGGCGGGCACGGGAGAGCCTCGGCGGCGGCAGCGATGGTACGGCAGCGGCTTCCGTCACTGCGAGCTCCTGCCACCGCCGTCCCTTTCCCGGGGCCGGGGAGCACAGCCCTGGGGTGCCGAGGACGGGGGAGCACACCCCGCATCCCCCCGTGTATACCCGACCCGGGAGCGGGCAGAAGCCTCAGGTGCATCGAAGCAAGCGGTGCATCGGGATAACACCTTCCACGGGGACAGTCCCTTGGTAGTCCCTTCTGCCAGCTCTGGGGAGCCCTGCTGTAGCCCTCCGGCAAGAGCTGTCTCCCAGCCTGAAAACAACACCCTTTCCTGGGGTAGGTCTTCAGCCTATGTTACCAAAACAAAAACTATCACATGAAAAAAATTCACCAAGATAGAATCTTTGTCTACCTGAGCTACAGCTCCGCCCAAGTAATTCAGATTTTCCAGTTTCTCTTCAACAGTTACAAAAAACAGAGTACCCTGCCGACCACAGAAAGCCAAGGTGATCTTTAAGCTGGGACACGGAGAGCTCTGCTGTCACAGTTGGGGGTCACAGTGGTGGCAGCCAGTCAACGGCAAATATAAAAGCAGGACCCTGGTGTCATCGCCCTGCAATTTCATGAGCAGGTCTGAGCCTGTCCTGGAGCCCAAATTCACTTCATATCCGAAGTATTTGGACACTGGCCCATGCTCCAACACAGGCTGATGGAACATGCCTGGGAGTATGGAAATTTATTTTTGTTCTGCCCTTTAGCATAAGCAACTTGCAAGCCCATAATGCAGAGTAGCGAGGCGAGGGCAGGGACATGCATGCTTAAATTAAGATCATTACCTGGTACTAAATGAGGCCTTGTGCAATGTCGTGGAGCTGATGTAGGCAGGTAACTGGCTGGGTTCTCCTTCCTAGAAGGATGACCTCCCCTTCTGACCCCTTACTGCCAAGGGAAAGGAAGAAATACAAGTTCTTCTATTAGCTCCCCCCTACTTTGCTCTCCCAAATGTTGGATATCAATCCCAGGCATAACAGTTCTTTACCTTTTGGTGAACCTCCCCAGTGTTCTGACCCAGGATACTCCCCCTCGGCCCTTCCCGGGAAGCGCACCCAGCCGTGTGCTCTTGGCAGAAGCTGACTGTGCTCTGTCACTGAAATGTGAAGAGGAGCAGTGTGTGCTCAGGACTCAAGGACTGACCTCCTCCGGAGCACACCAGGCTCAGATTTTCATAGGCTAAATGATCTCTGCTTTCCCCTGGGGTCAGGTAAATTGCAGCTTTGCAAAATAGGTAGAATTATTCATTAAAAGGCTCAATTCTGAAAATAGACTGAAAATGTCAATTGATTTTAGTGTGTAAATTGTTTTCACATAGATCCTAAACAATTGAAACCTTCAACCATTTTCCTGCAGAGCTAAAACTCGGAACTGCTTAACAGACTTCATTAGAAGTGAGAGCATTCAGTCCATTTCTCATCCTCTGCCTGAACAAGCAAGAAGGAGCCCAAGCAGCATAAACAGCAAAAAGAAAATCAGCAGCAAGTTCACCTTGTAGAATACAGGTCTGTTGCAATAACATGTTTCACTCACTGAATATAGAAAATATTAATAATCTGAAGTCTTACTTGTTACAGAGACATTAAATCTAAAAATATATGAGCTAAGAAAAATGTTTTGCTTAAAATAGATCTCTTATCCTGTATATCCTCTCGTCTGCCCCAGTTCTTTGAGTCTGTAACGCTTGGGGTCAATATGAGTATGTAGAGTTCACTTGAAAAAACATACCCTGGATAAAAGGAATGAGTCAGAGGAAGGAAAAAATCAAAACAGGATCAAGATACCTCTGAACTGGCTTGAAGGAGCTATCTGAAGGGACTATGTTTACTCCAATAAAAACTGCACGTGGCAAAAGTGTCTTGTGTGAAGAGGGTAAATGGAGTATTTAAAAAGAAAATACTAATTAAAAATACTCATTGAGCAATCAATCATTTCATAATGTGCTCATGTATGCATGTGGTCACATCCAGGCACTTCCAGTTCTGAAAGCCAACGTCACCGAGGATGTCTGAAATTAAGGATACTTGAGTTGCCACTACATCCTATTGCTCTTCATTCCTCTGCTAGCAGGGGCATTGGCTGTTCCTTCTCTAGCTGCGCCAAGCATTTCTCTCAAAATAAGCAGTTGCATGCTTCCTGAGAAGCTGAAACCAATTATTAAAGATTACTCATTTCTATAAAGCTTTGTTAATACTTTTTTAACAATGTAAAGTACTTGTAAAGCATTTAGGCCAATGTTTTCCAAAGAGGTCTGTGATTTTGGAGATTTTGAAGGCTTCTTCAGGGCACTGGAAAGGTTAAAACCTAAAATTAGAAGCCTGCGTGAAGGTTTTGGCATGCATCCACCAATGTTCATGTGTTTTTCTGGTGGTGTTGGATTTGAATACCGCTGCTGGGTACTTTTCAGACACATTTCCCTGATGCACTGGGCCACTGACATGGTCTGTGCATTCCTACAGGTAAAGGTATTAGCTATTTTGGGAAGCTGTGGGAACTTTCCTCTGCTGTGGGGAGCGTGGTAGCTCCTTACCAGATTTTTCTAAAATGTAAGGAAAACCCAAAGGTTTGCAGGTAGTTCATACGCAGAGAAAAGAAACCCAAAGAACGTCCAGGATTAGTGCTCATGTACACCTATGCAAAACAGTCTGGGGAAGGGCTCAGATCCAAACAAGGGAAAAGGTGAAGGTGAGCCACAGCAACCAGGAATAGGAGGCTGAAGAAGAATAAGAAGGGAGAGGACAGTCTGAGCACCACAGCCCTTACCCTGATCACTGATCAGAGAGAAGAGAGCAACATTAAACCGTGAACATTAAAAACCCTGAATGCAACATGGGGAGCATACCGGATAAAAGAGAGGATTTAGACATTTGAGTTAAGACAAAGATGAGTACAGACTGACAGCTAATAACCAATACAAGGAATATCATGAAGAGCTGTGCAACAAATGGAGCAGTGATGAAACAAATCCTTCAGTACAAGGAGGGAGAACAGATTCTCGTATTTCTATGAAAAGTTTTAGTGGTCAGAAAACTTTTAAAAAAAGAGGTGTTGTTGCGTGACATCACTGCAGGGCCTGATGCAAGTAGGCACAAAATGTAATGGCAGAAATCATTCAGCAGGATTACAAATAGTGCTGAGCAAAAGGAAAGGTGACGTTACCAGGAATTTGTGAGGAAGAGCAGAAGAGTGAGTTCAGTCACTGTTGCAGAATCCGCTTTTTGAGTATGCCAGAAAAAAGCACTAAGGTACAGTAAGTAAAAAGGAAGCAGTGTATGGAAATAGCATTAAAAAAAACCCCGCTGGATTAAATGAGGATGAAAGTACAGCAATGTCTCTTCATGTGATAAGGGGATAACCTACCCCTCTACTCTGCTCTTGTGAGCCTCCACCTGGAGTACTGAACGCAGCTGTGGTGCCCCCAGCATAACAAGGACATGGAACTGTTGGAGCAAGGCCAGAGGAGACCACAAAGTTGACAGGGGGAATAGAGTACCTTCCCTATGAAGACAGGCTGAGAAAGTTGGGGCTGTTCAGCCCAGAGAAGAAAAGGTGGTGTGGAGATCTCATGGCAACCTTCCAGTACCTGAATGGGCCTACTGGGAAGCCAGAGAGGAACTCCTGGTCAGGAATTGTGGTGATAGGACAAGGAGTAATGGGTTCAAAATGAAAGAGGGGAAATTTAGGTTACATATACAGAAGAAATTCTTTACTGTGAGGTTGCTGAGGCACTGGAACAGGTTTTCCAGAGAAGCTGTGGCTGCCCTACCCCTGGCAATGATTCAGGGGGCCCTGAGCAACCTGGTTAAGTGGAAGGTGTCACTGCCCAGTGCAGGGGGGTTGGAATGAGATGATCTTTAAGGCCCCTTCCAACACAAACCATTCTAGGATTCCATGATTCTATTATTCTATGATAAAAGATATCTCACAGAAATACAAAGAACACAACAAAATTTTCAAAAATCCTTCCCATGACTCTGGACTCTTTCACTATCCTGCCAAAAGTCCTGAGGGTCCCACTGACTTGAGCTAGTCTGCTCGGATAATCAGCAGGTACATCCTTTTAGGCTGGAAGGCAGTTTTCCAGGCCCTTTCAGCCTCTCCTTTTCCCATCACCTGTTTGAAATGGCACGGATTGCTGCGCTGGCACTTGCATAGGAAGGGCCCTGGCAAACCAGTACTGCCTCTCCCCAGACACCTCCTAGTTATTTTTTCCATTTTCACTGCCTCCTGGCTGACTTTGTAGCTCCCCCTTTCCTCTGGATACTTATGCTGCATGCCCTAGCCCTTTTCTCAGGCTGGCAGTGCTTCCCTGGGTGTTTCTGCTGCGGCAAGCCAGGAGGATGGGGAAGGGAGTGAGACATTCTCTAGAGCCAGACACCGTGCTCGACCCTGCATGGCTGGTGCCCTGCTGGGTGCTGTCCCACTGCCTGCACGCTCAGTGCTCACTCCTGCTTAGCCAGGGAGGCTCTGGGATTGGAGCAGGTTACTTCCAGTCCACACAAAAACCACCATGTAAAACATCAGTAATGTGTTCACATTACTTATTTACTTATTTCACATTATTTAGCCCTGCAATTAGTATTGCCTATTCCCCTGTACACCCTGGTCCTAGGCCAGACCATGTTCCTATCCCATGCAAATCCCCTCTTCCCACTCATCCCAGTGATTCCCACTCATTCACTGCTGTAAGCACCTCAAAACAAGGCCCATGCCAACAGTCCTCATGTGCAGAAAGTATGTGCCTAATTTTTTCCACCCAGTATCTCCCATATTCCAAGCTTGGGACATGACTATGGGAGTGTAATTGCAGAGCTGAGAAGAATGAACATTGCATCACTGCTGCCATAAACACTGAGTTATTTCTTTTTGTACAGTGCAGAGTATCGAGACACCATGAAACCAATGCCTAGCTGGGCAGATAGAGTCTGTTGTGCTGCTGTTTGTCTGGTTCCTCCCTTTGGGGAGAAATAAGAAACAAAGAAATGAAGGATATTTGAGTTCTGGTTGGTCACAGAGGTGATGACTTGAAGGGAGTTGTTCTTGTGGAATGGCAGACAGACACATGCAATCACTAACCCAGCAAAAGGGCAGTAGGTACCAACACAAACAGTTCCCTGAGCCAATGTGGTGTTATCGCTGTGCTCCCACTCAGCCCCATAACCTCAAGCCCAACCACAGCCCCACAACTGTTTGCATTAAATATTCTCTCAGTATACAGTACAACAGTACTTTTTCACACATCCCTATGCCACAGGCCTTCCCTTTATGCCATGCTGCCTCACAGCACCCTATGGCAGAACTCCAGCTCTGCCCTTCAGCCACACTAACTAGCTCTCTCTTCAAAGCATTTGCCAATGCCAGGACCAATTAATAGGCAGAAGCATTGTGCCTCTTCACCTCCAAGACCTTCAGGCATTTCACAAGTTAAATAAATCCTTTCTCCAACTCAAGTAACCATGAAAAGCTTTGTCTGACAGTGAAGAAAACAGACAGGTTTCAAATAAACAGTATTTTGAATGGGCATGTCTCCCAGAATAGAGCATTTCAGACTTTAAAAGCTATCAGTGATCTCCAGGCTTGCAGATTGCTGCCACCACTGGCTTCTGGTGCCCCTCTGGCAATAGGCTGAGGAATAGATCCTAAGTTTAAAAATTGGTTAGCTTGGACTAATACCCTTGCTACCCCTAACAGTGACAGTGGGATAGCATGTTTCTAGTTGCAGGACTAGAAATCCTGTGTGCCAAGGTCCTTGCACTGGTTTGGGCTGCTGTGCCTTTGGGGTGGTGCTTGGGCAAATATCTAGATGACTTTTGCAATCTTATATTTTTTTCTAACCCTTCATATTGGTCATCATCAAAGCTTCATCAGTAAAGTTAATCCAGAAGAGTTAGTTCACCAGGAGCTCCGTGATTTCTTCCTCCTCTGCTTGCAGCCAGAGGTGCTGAATGCCTCAGCACCTGCATTCTAAGACACACTCAGCTCTCCTCTATTACTGGCACAGAGGTGCAAAGCTATCTCTCTCCCAGCTGACTTGGCTCTCCAAGGGGGGAGGAATCATGGATGCCAGAAGGACAACTGACAAACCTGTCCTCAAATCCCATGCTTCCTGCTTCTTGCACCCAGGAGAGAAACACAGTAAAAAAACCCCTACTACCCAGAAATCACTGGCTGGACTCACCAGCCCAGCATTCCTAGCCTGAAAGCTGCTGCCTTGTCTAGAAGAGGTGGCTGCCTTGGGCATGGACAGCTGGGGAGGGATGTGGAACAGCTGCTGTGCCAATACAGCTGCTTTGGAGCAGCACCCAAAATCCCAGCCCAGATCAACACCCCAGTCACCCCCTCCTTTGTAAACAAGCTTTGGAGCACCTGTTCTGAGATCTAAAATGGGACTGTTTCTGGACCTGAATAATCCTATGGAAAAGAGCTGTGTGCTTCTCTAAACAAAGCTCTCAGCTCTAATAAAATGCTCAGCCAGACTAAAGCAACTGGTCTTGGACAAAGATTTGTCACATGATGACAGGAAAGAAAATGTTAGCCAAAGTAATCCCAGGAAAAACACACGTAATGAAGGTTTGCAGGTTCCAGTGCAGCAGCTAAATCAACACCTTGCTTTGCCAAGAAAACATTGTGAAATCTGCGGTTTACTCTTTGATCCTAAGCCTTCCCTACCCATCTATTCATAAACAGTATCATTAGACAGAAATGATCGTAAAACTAAGATTGATTTGTCAGTGAGCTTCTGATAAAAACCAAATTGACTTGTCACGTCACAGATGGCTGCTAGACTATGCTGTTGTACATTAAGATGGTACTGAACCTTGAAGAAAAAAATGGTTATGTAAAATATTACATATGGTATGATAAGCTTTCCCAGACATTTTAATTAACATTTTTATGTATAGGATACAATATTTTGTAATTTTAAAAGGGGAGGAGACTGAAATGAGGAACAGATCATTACTGTAAGCAGGAAGCAATACAAGGCAAATACATGTCTCATTTCTTTAGATGTGGGCTATATTTATATTATTCATGTTTTTCCTCTAAAATTAAATAAACATGATAATGCCCTTCTTTATATTTCTAACTCAGAAACACACTAACAAGAGTGTGAAGTTTTGAAGGACTTCTGTCTTTCCCCAGGGCAGATATTATAGAAATAGCACTGGAATACTAAAATTCTCCATTCTCTTTTTAAGAGAAAAATGAATTTTTAAAAAATTCAGTATTGATCGGCAGAAAAATTACAGTAGCATTCCTAAAGTGAAAAGTCTATAATTGGAAGTTGCAAACTTTTAAACATTCCCTGCTTTCTCTGATCTACGATGGCTTTGGTCTCCTCTCTCTCCAATGTCACACCTCCAAAATTTCACACACAGTCAGCTGGACTTCGTCTCCTTCGCTGATGCTCAGCAGCGCTTAGCTCCGAGCTGGGCTCCACCTCCTGGCCCTGCCAGCACAAGAGCTGTCAGAGTTTCCAAACTCGAGGCGTTGCGGTGTTCCTGAGCTGTGTGCCTGGCCTGGTGCTGCTGTCCCAATGCCCTACATTCCAGACAGCTTCCCTGATGGATTGCAGAGCCCTGAGAGCCACCAAGGAGCTCTCTCAGCACCTCGGTGGGCCTCTGGCTGTGCCAGCGCCAAGGCCAGCCGTGACCCTGGAGGCTCTCGGGGAATGTCAGCACTGCAGAGAGCCACAGCCTGGCAGCTCCTGGAAGGACTCCTGGCCCCCTGCTCCTGCAGCTTCCCTGCACACTCCCATCCAAGAGCACCAGAGCTCATGGGCAGCGTGGCATGGCCAGTGCTGGCCCCTCGGCTCCCTGCTCAGGAGGGACACTGCAGCATGCCCGAGTCCTGCTGTGCCCCACGGGGAGCTTTGGCTAGCTCAGGCACCCACCTGCAGGGTGGTCAGCAGGAGCCTCATGGTGCTGGAGATGCAGAGGGACCAGGCTGGGCAGCCCTTGGTCCCCAGGAGCCTGTGGACAGCAGGGCCTGAGCACGTGTCCTGCCTGGCCTGCATTGCACAGGAGGAGGAGGGCTGGCTCTGGAAAGCTGTAAAGTGCTTTTCTGGCCACTGCTGTTGGGAATCTGATGTTCAGAGGCAGGCAGTTACAGCTGCGTTAAGCTAAGATTACTCTGATCACCTTGAAAAACAAACTAGCAAAGGCACAAGCTCCTAACAGTGGAACTCCTTCAGATTGGGTACGCAGGTGGCTAAAGCAGACTCAGATAATTCCCTTCCTCAACAGGAAATACTACAAGTTTTTTAGCACTTCCTCTTTTTAAATTTGAAATCTTTGCACTTCATGCAATACCTTTATTTGCATACAGATCGTAATAACTCACCTACACTGTTTCTAACTTTAGGTCATTCATAAATCAGTTACGCAAAAGGCAATAACGGTTTTTATACTGGTAATAATTAGCAAAATGTACATTCCTACAGCACAATTTCTGCTCAGATAAATATTTTCCCACCTGCTCAGCTACTTAGCTAACAGTCTGCCAACTCAGTTCTTCCATAGCCTGCAGATAGCTGGAGGCTGTGAAGCAAGGCTTATCCACATCCCCAAGCTCCCTGGCTCACACCATATGATTCTAGTGAACAGTGTCTCTGTCCATGGCAGGGGATTGGAATGAGATATCTTTACAATCCCTTCAACCCAAACCATTCTATGATTCTATGATTCATACAGAATTAAGATTACAGGCCCTTTCTCTATAACTAATGCTGAATTCTCTTGAAAGCTAACAACGCTGTCTAAAGATTAAATTTCACACAAGTTTAAATTTCTTGCAAAAGAGACAGTTAAGACACCCTGCTAAAAAATTGCAAAAGTTCCATTTTTTTAACAGTATTTTAAAGGTTGATGAAGCTTCAGTTGCTGTTGTTATGTGGAACTAGCTGAGAACTATAATGCATTTTTTTAAACTAACATTCAGGCTCACCAGACATTCAGTTTTTCCCATCACCAAATTGCAAGTTTAAATGTCAGGTGTGAGCTAAAAAAGTAGCTGTGGATGAAAAAGTCAGATGGACGTAGGTAGTGGCTTTGTACAGGAGAGCACTTATGTGTTTATGTATTAAGTCAAATTGCACTTTGACCAAAAGTTATGTATTTATTAATTGAAAACATGTAGATTTCTGCTTCTTTCCAGTTTGCTTCTTTCCCCCAGACTAAGCAAGGCTCAGCTTTCAGCAGTCAACTGTCAGTGAACCTACTGATTCCTCCCTTCATTATGTCAGAAGATACATATTAATTAATTACAGAAACTTTGGGTTTCCAGGGATGAACTTACGTTCCAAGAATAGCAGTATTTGCCAATGCCATCCTTATTTTTTTGATACTTAGACAAGTTAGTAAATGACCCCATGTCAGCCAGCAGTGGAAACTGTACCATGTGAAGGTCAAAAAAAATTACTGACCCTGTGATGTGCTGTGTGCACCACACAGAATGTCACTCCCTCTTGTAAAGAGTCCTGCTCCCTTCTCTTGTCCCCATCTGCAGAAAAAACCTCTCATTTGGCTTCAGAAAGTTTAGATTGGACTTCATTCTTTTGCTTTGGGTCCAAAGGGGTTTCTAGTCTCACATACTCAGTCCTGCAGGGAAACAAAGCAGCCTGATGCAAGTCAGCAAGTGGTGAGGATACAGAGCACAGAGACCATCACATTGGCTTCTACACTTATGGTCTCCCCAGGTGAGAAGCTGAGAGTCATTACTACCCAAGGAGGAAATCTGTGTTGCAAACTAGCAAAATCCCACCACAAGGAAGGTAAGGACCACACTGTTTGTGGGGCCAGCATTTCTAAGCTTTACGCAGTTGAAAAACCAAAGCAAAATTCGGTCACAGCTCTGGAGCATCACTCAGAGTGTGAACTCATCAGTTAGGTATGTGTGCACAGAACTGGCTGAGATCAACAAGCCTTATGAGAATTAGAAGTCAGCATTGCTTTAGACATCAGAGGCTAGGTTTATTTCCCATGGTTTGGGGTCACACTGTCAGCTTTTTGCAGGCCCACTCAGCAAATACTATAAATAGACTCAAGAACTCGAGTTTTGGTCCAACCAGTGTCCCATTAACACCAAACAGGCACTAAACCACAGACCTCCACATAATTCACTATAATGGCAGTTTCCTCCATTTCCCAGCTCCTGCCAAGCAGAATAGCTCTCCTTCATTTCAAGAGCCACTTTTTTGCTCAGGTTTTGTTAAGCTGTGGAGTAAGTGTCTGAACTACAGCGCTGTTAGTCTTGCCAAGGCTGTGTTCCTTACCTTGTATGTTGGATGCCAGAGCTTGGCAGCAGTAGATGGAGGTGCAGGAAGAATACAAGATCAAAATGTAACTGAGGGCAACAGGCCTCTACTTCTTCTAGCATGGACCTGGTTCCTGCTGTCCAATTATGGAGATAAAAGGTATAATTTACTTAGAGGAAGAATTATTTGTACATAAACACCCACTAGCTAATAATACAGAGAAGATGCTAATAAATTCTAATGAGTGGCAGAGCAGACAGCACTAGACAAGTGAGCTGAGCAGCTTGTTATATAAACTGAAGCAAGAGGGAGTCTGATGCGGATGACAAAACCTTTCTATGAGTAACACTGGCAAAATCTTTCAGGGAACAACTCAAGACTAAATTAAAAGAAAGTGGGGCTCTTCTTTCCTACTAGAAACTAACTTTAGGAACTTCTTTCCCTTTTCACATACAACAAGAAATGAAAGTAACTGCTCCTATTTTGTTACAAAGACTGATTATCTTGTGGACAGAAGAGGGGGACCACTTGTCTGTTGTCATGAATAACCTGCAGTAGTGTAAGGTGTTGACAAAAGGCCATCCTTCTTCCAGGGAGAAGGAAAAGATTGTTATGACTGGGGAAGGCTTGTTACAGCTCTCCTCAACTGCCGTGGCTGGCACCTACTGCATTTCTTTTGGTTCTTACCTACAGCCACATTCCTGAAGCCTCAGCCCTTCCAGTTTCATTTGGATGCATCTCATCTTGTGCTATAAAATATTAAAACACAGCACTAAGTGATGTCTCAGCCTGTTCTCTCTGCTGCTTTGGGAGTGACCATACTGCACCCCCAGACTGCAATTCAGCTGCTTCTAATAGAATAAACACTTATTTAAATAGCAGCCTTCCTCCACCACTCCCTCAAAAGATTATGAGCATGAGATCAAAGATTCTCAAGCTCAACTGGCCCATCCACACTTCAGGGTGACCTCTATAGCCAGTAATACTCATGGGAGCAATAAAACAACCAGACTTTGAATACTGAACCCAAATAGTTTGGCATTTACAGCTTGGTCAGCTGGGACCTCTCTTTTATACAAGGTGAAAGCATGGTGTGGAGCCACTCATCTGGATTGTTAGCATAATGCCTGACTATCCCGAAGAAAACAATACATGGAAGCAGCAGGTTTTCTAGAAACATCCCAGTGACTTAAAATACATGCAAAAACACTCTGAGAGCAAAAGATGGGCAGGTAACAAATGCAGCACAGCAGGGTAACACTGCAGTTCTCTCTAAATGAGAGGTAATTTTCGAGAGTGAGGAGATGAGACAGGTTAGCTTCACAAAATCACCATTGTTTGCTGACATTGAACAACTGCAGCTGCAGCAGAGGGAAGGATATGAGAAGGCTCAAGTAGTAGTTTTTGAAATGGAAGGTGGTGCTGGTTCAGAAAAGGAAGTAAACTGCAATGAAACAAAGATTCCAGTTTGCAGTTTACAGAAAATCTGATCCAAAAGTTCTGTATGTATTTTCAAAAACTAAAATCCCATTTGCTCCCCCATAGCTAAATTAAGAACATGCTATTTTAAGCTAGTGAACATTATCCCAATGGACTGAAAACACAGACAAAAATCCAGCAACTTTCCAGGGTTGACAAGATTATCTCAGGCCTCAGCTATCTTTCTTACTTTGCACTGTGCTAGAAAACAGCTGATGGTAAGATGAGCCCTGATACGTGTCCAGCTGCAGTCCCCATCCCTGCTCCTGCACCAAGGAGCTGTCTCTGTGTGCTCTCCAGCAGGGTCCTCTGCACTCTGAGGTGTTTTGTGCACTGCTTATTGGGTTGCACAGTGGAAGAAATTGCATTGTTGTTCTACTTGAACAAGTCAAAACCTTGCCAAGACCTTTCTTCTGCTGTTATGCCCTTCCCCTCTTGGAGGCCAGCACCTTTAAACAGGCTCTGTCAGAAGAAAGAATGCTCCCTTCCACAGCCATCAGGAAGCATGTTGGGGTCTGAGATGTAGCTGTCAGCATGGTGTTGGGTGGCTTCAGCTTTGAAACTTGTCTGGAGTGTAAGAAGTATAAGGTGGAATAGCCTGGAACAGCAGCCACTTGGTCACAGAACACACATACTTGGAGTATCACTGGTGGTAGCAAAGTGGACATGGTCTGGAATAAGAGGAAGAAGACAAACAGCAAGGATCACTTTGTGTGAGCTCCAGGTCAGAAATATGAAGTCATTGCCATCTGCAAGTTCAGTAACTTGCTCATTACTTAGAGTAGGAAGTTTCCAGATCCCATTGTGATACCAGGATGGCTGAGCATCTTCTTTCTTGCTCCAGAAAACCTCCTGCCAGTCTTTACCTGGCCTCTTCCTTGAGACAGCCACACACTCCCAGGTTTCATAGCTGGTTCCTCTCAGACTCATCTGGTTCATAAGGGCTCTATTAGCTAAAATACAAGGATGTGGGAAGCAAAACAAGTAACAGGAGCTGCCATAAACAGGTTTCTATATTTCTGCCTTTGTTTAAAGAATGCCTCAGCTCCTTGCTCTTGATCCATTGTTGGTGGGTGTCCCAGGTAGGATTTCTTCTGTCCCTCGTCTTAGTCATGGCCCCAAGCCCACAACTTTTTCCTGGGACTGCCTGATTCTTTTGCTTTACAAGATGGGAACCAGAACTCCTGGCTAGTTTGGGCAGATTCATCTGTCAGGGTCGAACTTTGCAGTGCTGAAATGCCACAACGATGAGATACTGGATGCAGGAACAGACAGTTGAAAATGGGCTTGTGTTGGCTACACATCAATATTTAAGCAGGGAGCATGGTCATGGGGGAACAGAACAAGCAGAGGTAAGGAAGTCAGGGCAGGATGGAATGCAGCCTCTGAACTCAGCTCAAATGTACTGTACAGCAATTCATAGGTACCAGCAGCAGCCTGTCATGTTACAGAGCTCTGTAAACTTGCTATGACACAAGTGATGGATATACAGTAATCGTAGCCAGTTAGCCAGTTCTCTCAAGCTGATACAGGGTTGACATTGGTCAGCTCAATGTAAAGACGACAAACAAACAAGTCATGAACAGACAAGCCTTCAGCTCTCACCAGTTCAGTGCTCATTTAGCTAGCAGGTATTTCTTTACTGAAAACAGTATAAGAGTGCAGACTTGTTCTGTCTCTAAAGGCCAAACATAAGAATGTATCTGGAAGCTTCTACCATGAAGTAAGAAGCTGGATTTGCCCCAGGATTAAATAACACGTTGCTACTGCAGTCTTGGGCCATGGAGCACCTCACGAGAGCAGCTGATTGCTGGATTTGTTCCCTTATACCTGCAAAGACACAACACTCACCTCAGCACTGTCCTCGTGCTTGTCCAAAGAATGAAACTAGCTACTATGTTTGCAGATTAATCCCTGAGCAAGGGATTCTGTGAATACAAGGCAGCCCAATGTGGGGCACAAAGGGCACAGATTTTCATTGGAATGTACTAGACTGAATTTATAGCTGTTATTGCAGTTTAGCTCGTAATGAGCAGGCTGCTGTGCCTGCCATGGGGCTTTCGTACCTGCCTGTAAATTACAGTCTGGTGCTCATTGGTGATCCCTACTGCTGTGCTGCTGATCACCTCACTGTGTTGTGCCTGGGAGCACTTTGGTGACAGCCATGGTGATGGGCCTGGGCTGGCAGGTGGCCAGGGCATCACTGCTGTGTCTGTGCTGCTGGGAGTAGGGGTGGTGGTTAATGAGGTTGTATTGAATAGTGTGGGACCTGAGCATGATGTTAATGATATGGAGTATGGGGTGGAATTTGTTGTTTTGTCTGGGATAGGGTCGATTTTCTTCACAGTGGCTAGTATGGAGTTTATTTTGGATTTGTGGTGGACACAGGGTTGGTAATAGAGAGTGTTTTTGTTATTGCTGAGCAGGGCTTACACAGAGCCAAGGCTTTTTCTGTCTTTTGTACTGCCCTACCAGTGAGAAGGCTGGGAGTGCATGGGAAGTTGAGAGGAGACACAGCCAGGACAGGGCACTCCAACTGACCAAAGGGATATTCCAGACCATATGACATCATGCTCAGTATGTAATGTGGGGGAAAGAAGGAGGAAGGGGGGGAACATTTGGAGTGATGGGGTTTGTCTTCCCAAGTAACCATCATGTGTGATGAGCTCTGCTCTCCCGGAGGTGCTGAACACCTGTCTGCCCATGAGAGCAGTGTACTGATTCCTTGCTTTGCTTTGCTTTTGTGTGTGGCTTTGCCTATTAAACTGTCTTTATCTCAACCCATGAGTTCTCTATCTTTTTTCCTTCCAATTCTCTCCCCAGTCCCACTGGTGGAGGAGTGAGCGAGTGCCTGCCTGGGGCTGGGCTGCTGGCTGGGGCTAAACCACAATACCACGGCAACAGAAGAAAGGAGGGGAGGTGTTGGTCGGGAAAAAAAACAATTTTAGGGGCTAAAAATACACCATATGGACTGGCAGTGGCACAGAAGGAGACAGACTGTGGATAATGATCACTGCTATTAATAGTCAATAGCTCCCTGAGCTGCTGAGGTCCTTCCTACAGTGCAGTTACTGCAGAGCACAGTGACAATACCACAGCCGTCGACCAACCTAGTTACTGCAGGGTTTCCGTTCCCAGCACTCACAGCCAACACAGTCTGACTTCAATTTCACAACTATTAGTGCTTTGCTTAAAGCTTCAGCAACTGGAATCAAGTGATCACTGCTGAATCTCAGCTTTAGCTTAAACAGATAAGGAAAATGTGAAGCTTCTCACCATGAGAGAAAAGCCTGATAAGATAAATTCCCAAAGGTCAAATGTCATGATGATAAACAAAGAGAACCTATTCTGAGATAGGGTTAAAGCATGCCTAGTATTTTGAGGGGTTTCATTAATTTTCTTGTTGTATTCCTACAATAGTACTTAGGAAAGAAGGCACTGGCTTTGGAAAAGGAAACATTCATTAGCTAAAGTTAGCACAAAAGGCAGCAGGAACACATTTACATCAACTGGGAAAGGAAAAAACCAAAGGACTGCACAGACCTCACAAAATGAAGAAAATCCCATTACAAGGATGTAGAGGAAAGCAGGAAGGAGATTTTTTTGCTTTCCTTCCTCTTCATCTTCCAATCTGTCTCTCTCAGACCCTGCTTTCACCTTGTTCTAACAAGAGGGGGAAGCCAAGCTTCCCGTAACACTGTGAGCTCAGCTACACAAGCTGGAGACAAAAGAGGAAACCAAACACACATTAAGAACCTGTGGATTGGCCAAACAAGAATTCCTAGAAGTAATTATCACAAAGGCAATGTTGGTTAGCACTCAAGCTACTGAGGTGAGGAGTTGGCCCTACATTCCTCTCAGGGGGAGATAGAGGTGTGCTATTCTACTTCCCAGCATGAGAGTTTCCTAAGCAAGCCAGGTATTTGGTCTGTTACTCTCAGTATGTTGTGTGGCTTATTAATTCAGCTTGGGTCAGCTTCTGATCTAGGTGATGTCCAAGTAGATCTGGTTCATCCTTAGGTGAAAGCAAAACCTTCAGCACTGTGCTCTGTGTGCTCCTGTCATGCTGAAGGTCAGCCCAGAGCTCCCCTGCAGTGTCCCCACTGCCAGGTGCACAGCCCTTGGTCCCACCACCGTCTGTGTCTGTCTTGGGGACAAGTCCGATGCAGCTGTGACTCAAGCTACATGCAGCAGTGAGGGTGGTGGGGATGAGCATGGGTACACTGCTCCCCAAGCTCTCTCCTTTAGCTTTCACTGCTGGTCAGAGCTGATGGTGTGGCACTGGCTGCATGGACCACATCCCTGTGCCCAGCAAGTGTAGCCTGAACACCCTCAGCAGTGAGATCTTCAGTGCTGCTCCATGTCCTGGAAACAGTTGTGCCCATTTAGCCTAAAAGAAAAGCCATGCAATGTTTGCCAGTTAGCAAGTCATGAGGGACAGAAACATCCACTTCCAGGGCTTTCTGAATATGCAAGCATAATATTAAAAAACAAACACAAACCCCAAACCAACTCAGTTATTAATAAGCGCATACCTGGAAAAAGAAATATAAAATATTACGCTCTTTCCCTTAGTAGCCCAGTCCACCAGGAGTGCCTTGATAGGCATGTGGCGCACCTATCAATACAACCAGCAGACCCAGATAACAGTGGGGGACTGGCTTGAGGGTGGGAAGCAGGCTGTCCTTGTCAGTTGTAATCTTCTCACATCCAGAGGCATCTTAAGGCCTTTCTAAACACGTTGATACTGCCTGAAAATCACTGAAAAAAACCTACCCTTTGTTTGTGTTAACAGGATGAGAAAGTGCAAGGCTTCCTGTTATGTGTGTGTGACAGCTATAGATAAGCAGAGACCTCTGGACAGGAAATCCGCCCAACTTCTGCAGTGTGATTCGCCTGAAGCTGAGGAGCTCTTTTTAGATCGAAGCACCAACAGAATGAGACGGGGCTGGCCAGAAAATGGGGGACACACTGGAGAAGAGCTCTGAGGAGCCTGAGATCTCTTTCGACAATGAGTGTTCGACAAAAATGGGGGACCTGGTGGAAGTCTCGAGTGGCGAAAAGGTCAAGTTTGACGATACGGGTCTCTCTCTGGTGCTCCAGAATGGCCTGGAGAACCTTCGGCTTGAAAATTCCCTTACAGATGTCATCCTCTGTGTGGACAGCAGGGAATTCTCCTGTCACCGAGTGGTCCTTGCTGCAGCAAGCAATTATTTCAGGTAAGGCTTGTTACAAACAAAACCAATAAATTTACTTTGCTTCTTAGACTTGAACTGTACCTCTCCAAAGAGTGCAAACTGGGTGCTGAAGTCTGCAAATTCAAAGTGAGCCTCTAACTCCTTACAACTTTCAGCTCGTTTTTTAAAGCTGGAAACTTTAATAAGGCAGGTGCCAAGTTGTGGATTTGCTGGAGTTCCAGAGTTCCGATACCAGCATTCAAAAGACTGCTGGAGGCATGCAAAGAAAGAGAGAATGTTGGCGGACAAGGGCATGAGAAAAGTACTTTAGCCAAGTATCTTCAGCCACTTGTATTGCCCCTTTGGGACCTGGGAAAAGAGGAATCCCATTCAGATAATATGCTCTTTTTATTGAAATAGGAGTGAGTTTCTGGAACTTGCTAATTTTTCCTATCACCATTCTGGGGTAAAAATATATATTGCATTAAATTGTTGAGGAGAAAAGAGAAGGAATTTTCCATCTGTCCTTGGATTAGTGGAAATCAATTGCCATAGGTAATATCTCCTTGAAAGCAATTTTGCCACTTTACTGTCTCCTTCTGGTCCGCTTGAATTTTTCATTCTTTCAGTACAGTAGATATTCTATCTGAGACTACTGGCCAACAAGAACAAATTTTAGACACACAGAGGAACTCAGTATCAGTTTTAGCACAGATTTTCCATTATCATTTAGACATCATTTAGACAATCACATTTGCATGGCTGGGATTTTTTTTTCTTTCTTTCTTTTATGGCTAAAGTGGTCAGATGACTGAACAGCTACAGAGGAAACACGAGAAAAAAGAACCTGTGACCACTTGTGACATGAGCAGAAAGCTAATTTTAATGGAGTCTGATAAGCTTTGCTGGTAGTGCCTGGAAGAACAGTTCTGCTTTTATAATCTAGAATAGAGATTGTGTCTGTAAATATTTGGAGACAGATATTATTTCTACAGAAAGACTATATATATTGTGTATGAGAAAATGTACAGCTAAAAGCAGAGATGCCCAAATATTTCTTACCAATATTGTGTGCAGAATGGACAGCAGAGGCATAAATTAAAATCCGAATTATCTTAATGATACTTTGACAAAAACCTCCCAGTTCCATTATGAGGAAAGGTGCTGCAATCAGAAGAACTTCACAGTTAAAATCAGGCAAGATAGTTTTATGACAACAGCTATTGGCTGGTTTTCCACTGAGCCCTGAGCTACAGTCTTGGAAGGAAAGGGAGTACCTGGCTGGAGGTCACCTCATCCCAAGGCAATTGCACACCTATGTAGGGTTTGCCCCTCTAGGCGCTTGTATTTGTCTTGGCTTTCCACAGAGCTGAGATTTATTACATCTCGCTGTCGGCCTCTCTGCCAGTGCCTCTTGTTACGACTCTTTGGTTTAGTTTCAGTCATGTTTGGCACAGGATGGAAATCTCAAACGTGAAGTTCCCATGAGTTTGATGGAAATCTGCAGCTAGGAGAGGAGAGATGCTGGACCGGGACACCCTGGCACTCCGCAGGGTAACAAGCAGAGTGTCCTGGCCAGGCAGCACACGCAGTGCCCAGAACAGCCAAAGCACCCTGCCCCTGCTCCACTGGGCACAGCCAGCACAGAGCTCAGCATCCTGGGAGGGACTCTAAAAAGTATGTGACAGGAATAATGAGGGAGAATGGAGGGCTCAGGAAGGGGAAGCTGAGGTTTCTGTGAGGAGAGAAAGGAGGACACAAGTCTACAGGGAACTGAGTTTCACTGGTTCTGTTGCTTACAAGGAGGTTTCATTCATCTTGCCATAATTTGCTAGAAGCTGCATGGCCCCAGAGAAAGAAGGAATTCTTAAATCACACAGTTCCTGTGAGTACTTTCCACACCGTTACAGGACCTCTAACAGCCATGCACAGGAGCAAAGCAAAGGGACCCAGTGACTCATGGGCTTCATTCCCCTGCAAGAGCAAGTTACACAACCCCCTTCCTGAAAGTTGGGTGCCACAGCGCAGGCAATCCGCAGCAGCTGACTGGAACACAGTTAAACAAAGCTAACCACTTCTAGTCCTTCTTCAGCACTGCTTGAGAGTAGATAGACTAGCTCTTGTGACGTCCTGCACCCTTAGACATAAAAACATTAACTTGCTATTTGCCTGTGTGATGGTAACAAAGCAGAGAAGAGAAATACCAGCTGACTAAGGTGGAGCAGTGGTTCTTTAGTCCTGCACTGCCCAAGGTAGTGGGAGAATGGGGCTGGGAGAGGTTGAAGCCATTTTCCAGAGCATCCTCGAGCTCCAGCATGGTGGTTGGAAGTCAGGTTCATAATTCCAAGCACAAACTTTCCAGTGTGGAAGGGTGCTTAAAAAGTGCTTCACAATCTGCAACCCCTCATTTATTTTATTGAGATTTCTCTAATTTTAAATTAGAAAAAATTTGGATTTTTTCTAAATGTACCCATTTCTAGGTATCTAAATTTGGTGCTGGGCCCTCACTTCAGATGTGCATTTCTGAGAGTACATCTGTTGGTTCAAAGTTGGTTCAAAGGTGCAGTTCAAAATTACACAGGGACAAGAACCAGGGAAAGAGACAATGGAATTAGTAGCCGCATCTGAAGGATTTAGAGCCTCCTGAGGGTAAGTTCAGAAAGATTCAGAGGCAGCATTTTAATTTGTAGGATAGAAGCTTAGCCTGATCAGCCTGAGTGGTGTTGGGTGCTCCCTCCAGCTATCAGACAGGGTGGGAATGAAGACCACTCCATCTGAGCAGAAGGAAGGCTACAGGAGTTAGCTCTCCTGTACAGCACTGCCCTATTCAGCCCTGCCACGGTCTAGAGCAGAGTACTGGTGGGAGAGAAAGGTGCTTTGGATGTGTGATTTTTGCAGCTCACAGCCATGTTACATGAATCCACATCCTACAAAACTGGGAGTGGATGGCAGCTCTGCACCAAGATTAGGAGACAGAAAGGCCAAAGCACTTTGAGCAGCCCCCTGTGCAAAGCCACCGCCAGGATCCTGAGGCTGGTTTCTGAGAAGCCTTGCAAAAGTGTAACACTGGGTATCTCTGACTGACCCCATCAAACGCTCCGGTTTGTGGGACGGAAGTGAGACTCTCACCTCCCTGACAAGGATGGTTTAATACAAGACTGGAGTCATCAGTTTAAGAGATGAAAGGAAGAAGAGCAGACAACACCTGCACCCTGCATGGGCCTGTTTCTCATTCAGATGAAGCATCCGGCACCCATCAATCCTGCACGGATGAAACGACTGTTCTGTGCCAACCTCCCTCTCTGTGCTGAAGGCCATTCCCAGGGACAAGTGGGAACTGAGGGCTGCTGTTTTCAAATGGCCACCTGCCCACACACTCCCCATACATCACTTGACACTGCCAGAGAGACAGAAGCTGAATGAATTCCAGTCTTGTGGTCACTGAAGTTAAGGAGCATTCTGTCTCAATGCCTTTGAAATATTCTGATTTCAGTGGCAGCAGAAGCTGGACCATGAGGCACAGCAGTAAAACAAAAACCTCTAATGAGCTGAGTGAAAAGAAAAATGAGAATTTTAGCTGAACAACTTTTCTGACAAGTACCTTCTCTGCCCAAATTTCCTGTTTAAAAGTTAGGTCTCTTTATCCAAAAGGCAGTTTTGCTCACTGAGGTAACTAAGACCTTGCTATAAAATTTCTGCTGAGGTAAGGAACAGGTAGTTCTTAGAGCAAGTAGCAGCTGGTATCTTCCATCTATTTGCCATTCATCATGCCTAACTGCTTTGCAATAAAATCTGTTTACATCTTGGTTCCAGCAAGATGTGTCAATCAGACAGCTTTATTCAGGCACTTCTTTTACAAGAAAAGCATGGCCTAAGACTTGGGACCTCTAGCCATTTCCCAGGTTGCATTGTCCTGTCAACATTGTATATGACTAATAAAGAAGGGCTTGGAATGCAGGGTAAAGAGCGCTTCTAATTACACTTTAGATCTGCACATGTTTTTCACCAATGGAGTTACAAGTGGACTCATGTAATTCTGATCTGTTGAGACAGATTCCAAATGATGTGACATCTCATTTTCTGAATGCAGTGAACAAGGTGGCGCTGATCAAAATCCTAACTAAAAGCAAAAAGCATTGGAAGAAATACTTAAATCTATGAATTGAAAATGCAGAGGACAATGCATGTGTCTTGCAGCTGTCACAATGCAAAATGGATTTAAATAGCTCTTAAAGAATTTCTGATTTATACCCCACATGAAATATCTGCCTAGAGCCAAAGGGGTGTGTGGTGCTCACTTTTCAAATGCACTATTATCCATCACAGAAGAGCTGATCAACATGTGTGAAATCACTGCATTTTCTGGCTGACAGTAGTTCAAATTCACGCATATTCAGTTGCTTCTTTAGCCAGGAGGTACAAACTCTACAACCCCAAAATTTAGCAGAGGAAAAGTTGGACTCAGTTGGAAGAAAATCCATAAGACATTCTCCCCTGGCCCACTCCTGGTATTAATGTTGTCAAAGATGTGTTGGGAAGCTGAGAAGTGTGGCTCTCAGACAGGTGGATCTGGTCTGACCTCGGGGTTCAGTCCCAGCGTGTGCTGCAGCTCAGAAGCAGAGGGGTATTGACCTGCCAAGGGGTACAAAGTACATGTGCTAAGTGTTAATGAAGGATGGAGAATGCCAGGGCCTTAAGGAGCTGTACCTGTACTAGAAACAGACTAAGAGGCCAGCAGGTGAGGCACCACAACTGCTCCACAGCACCAATCCAGCCACAGGGACTAGTCCCACTCAGGCAAGGTCCCAGCTGCCTTTTGCTGCCATGGAGCCCTAGGTTTATGGTAGAGAACAGCTCAGAGGTATAAACAAAGCTGTGTGTATGCCTTATCAAACTCATGAGCACAGAGAAAAGCAACAAAAAGACTTGTCTTGTTTCTTTCCAATGGGAGTAATTGCATAAAATATGAAGCAATCAGAGTATTCCGTGTTGAAATCTAATTAGCCGAACATTTTCAGAACGCCTCATCCTGACTGGAATGCAGAAAAAGATAAATGTCTTTCTTTCCAGGGCCATGTTCTGCAATGATTTAAGAGAGAAATATGAGGAGAAGATCATACTAAAAGGAGTTGATGCAGAAACCATGAATATACTCTTGGACTACACCTACACTAGCAAGATGCTCATCACAAAGCAAAACGTACAGAAAGTCTTGGAAGCTGCCAGCCTCTTTCAGGTACAGATAACTCAAATGCACTGACCCAGTCTTAGTGCTCTGCCAACACCATTTCTTACCCTGGTTAGCACACTGCAAACTTCTCTGATTTCGTGGGTTCTGGAAGCATTTTCCTTCATATTTATTTACATTATGGTGAAAAATGGCAGTGGCAGCCATGTACTGGAGTTTTGCTGTGCTGGGTGCCGTGCAAACAGGAAAAGAGCCAGGCTCTGCCTCCAAGAGCTGCTCCCACGTGCTTCCTGCCTGGCAGTGCTCCCCAAAGTTCAGGTCAGCCTGTGAAGGCCAGTCAGAAAGGTTAGTGGGCAGCAGCTGGCATGGCTGGCCAGAGCAGGAAGCTACTTTGCCTCTCTGACTCCCCTGCTTTGAGACTTGCCAGCCAAAGTTAGCATCCTCCTTTGTAGAACTCGTGATGTAAAGGGTTTTAGTCATGACCTCGGACTTGTGGGAAGTCAGACTTTGGCAGTGTTACTCAGCCTTTGGTCCACGAGGCATTCACGTGTCTTGTAAATCACCTGTGAGGTCTACCAAATTGCAGTCTGGTACCATGCTGCAAATTGCTAACAAATTGTAACCAACATTACCTGCCAAGTGCCAATGTGCATGTGTGTCCAGTCCTCTCATTAAGGAAGGCAAGAAACACCCAAACCCATAATAATTGTGGTTCATGAGGGAATTCAGATTCTTGAATCTTCATGGGAACTTTGCTATGCAGTTCCAGAACTCTGTTTTCTAGAGCCCAAGTCCTATGAGGAGCAGCCAAGAGAGCTGGGGGTGTTCAGTCTGGAGAAAAGAAGGCTCAGGGGGAATGTGCTACTGCTCTCTTCAGCTCTCTGACAGGAGGCTGTAGTCAGGCGGGGGTCAGGCTCTTCTCCCAGGTAAAAAGTGATAGGACAAGAGGAAATAATCTCAAGCTGTACCAAGGGAGGTTTGGTTTGGATATTAGGAAAAATTTCACAAAGTGCTTCCCATGGTAACTTTAGTGTTACCTGGGCCTGCAGTGCAGTAAGTCACTGACCAACACTACCAACTGGTAGCACTCAATAGCTACTTTTGGTTCATTTTCAGGACACTTTTTTGTTTTTGTTTTCATTTGAACCTTTTTTCCTTAGGATCATTCCTCCGCTTTTTGTTGGTTTTTTTTTCTTTCCTTCTGGAACTATCATAAGTATAAACGTAGGTTTTTTCATGTATCTTCCCTATTTTTCATTAAAATTAAAATTAGATTTGATTATGAAGGCTGGTGCTTTAAGAAAACTATCAAACTCTATTAAAGTAATGATAAAATTGTGATGATACGATAAGTAAGAATGATAAACTAGAAAAATCTAGAATACCAGGAATGTTCAACTAAAAGTAGTGATTGTCTTGGAGACTATCAAGATTTATAAAGCCTTAAAGCCTCACATTATAAATGTGAGGGTTTGGGCTGAAAATATGTTTTAGTGCAAAAAAGATTTAGTAACTACTAAATCTTTAGTAATTTACTAAATCAAACTGACAGAACTAGAGTTCTGCCAGCTCATCTGTGCTATTTATGCTGAAGAACAGAGAGTTGAGTCAAATGTTTCATTTGGGTATATCAACAGCTGAAAAGATTATTTCTGCAATTTAATGTAACATTTTTGTTCGAGAAATTCTTTCAAATTAGTGACATGCGAGAAGTCATAATTCAAAACAAAATCTTTGTATCTGACTAGCAAAAACTTGTGGCCATCCATCTTTTTAATCTTGCAGACTTGGTGAAGAACCAAAGAAGAAACAACTTGCACAGTTCTAGATATTGCAGTATAGACATTCCAATATAGTTACTCCACCTTTCTCTAGAAACTATTTTTCGAAAAGTTTTATGTAATTATACCTTCTTTTACTCCCTTCTAAAAAAGTTTTGACCACAGCTGTGGCAGCAGGAAGAGGTGGAAGGCTATTTGGAGAGGGCAGACATCCCTGCTGCAGTGTGCTTTCCTCCTGGGGGAAGCAGGTGAAGGATTTGGAACAGGGAGCTGCCAAACAGCTAAGCCTCTCCCTCAAGTGACCCAGACAAACTTTTTCCACCTAAAGCACAGTTGCAACATGAGTTCAATAGTCACCTCCTCTGTCTGCTCTTGTGGTTGCCCAGCCACTGCCCTTGCGAGGCTGGTGCCCACCCTGGATCCCGCCCAGCACCCTCTGCCACCCACACTGCCTGCAGAGCTGCTTGTCCTTTCACCTCTGGGAAGGGTCAAGGTCCCAGCTGCTTCCCAGGGCCATGGCCAGGAGCTCTGCTTCCCTCACTGTAACTCAGCAGCAACCTTCAGACCTGTTTACAGTGCTCCTGCCCCGCCAGGAATCTCTCTTTACCCATTCCCTCAGCAGGGTTTGGGTGAGGGACCACATCAGCTGCTGTGGTAGAAGCAAAGAAATGGTGAGAGGGAAGCAAGCTTCTGAGCAGATGAAAAAGAAACAGTATTGTCACCAAAGGCTGTGATGCCCATGGCCATGGAAATGCCAAAGGCTGTGATGTCCACTGCCATGGAAGTGCCACGTGCAGTGGGAACAGTGGAGGATGCCCAGAGCTGCCCCCTCTAAGCAGAGCAGGGCTGCTCTACCCTCAGGGCACGGCTGAAGTGCCACCAGCCTGCTGGCCTTACTGACTCTCAAACCACCCCTCGTCCCTGTGTTAATCCACTTTCCATGAATGAGACACTCTGAGGGAAATACCACAGCGATACCCGACCACCTTCCTGAGGCCACTGAGCAGGGAAGAGCCAGGGTGGCTGCTGCAGGCCGGTGCCACCATGCAGAGCTGGCTGACAAGAGGGCACGATTTGCTAACAAAGGGCTTCAGGGCAGCTCCCGGTGGGAGATAGGCTCTCAGGCTCAGAAAGCTGCTAGTTCCCCGGAGAGCAGCCCTGCTAGGGTGGCTGTGCCCCTCAGCTGCCCGGCTGGCTCCGGCCGGGGCTCACTTGGGGCACAGGTGTCACCGCTGAGCTGGGACGTCCCGTCCCCGCAGCCACAGCAGAGCCGGTGGCCAAGGGCCACCAGATGTAGGGTGGAGGATCCGACCCCAAAGTGTGTTGCATACAGAGAAGAATTATGAATAAGAGCCCTTTCAGTCACCATTCCCTTCCCTTTTGGGGGGTTCTAGCCAGAGGCAGGGCTGCTGGCATCGCTGGCACTGCTTACACTAGACCACTGAATGCAGGCTGGGACAAGTGAGGACTTATATAAAGAGAATAAATTTTACTATTCAGAGTGAAGGCCAGCTGGAGGCCAAGTAAGCATACGGGATGTCTCTAGTAAGTGAGAATGTGGATTCAAATGGGTATTAGGAAAAGGGCTAACTTATTGAAAAAACTGTTCCAAGGCAACAGGGCTTTTAAAGTGCCTGGAGTGGCATTAGGAGGGGTACTCACAGTGGACAAGCAGAAAATTCAGAGCTCTGCTAGAATAATCAGAGCAAATGAAGCAGAGGATCAGGGGCATCATCCTTCTGATGCTCCCTTGAGTCACCCACCTGCTCTGCTGGGACTGACTGACATATGCCCAGCAAGTTTTGGGGGAGTTTTGGGGGGAATTTTGTCTCTAAATGAAGACAGTGTGGTGGGGAGACAGTGCAGCGCAGAGATGAGGAGCAGAACCAGGGAAAGTCCTGCCTTGATTCGCTCCCAAGCAGCCCAGCCCCTCTGGCAAAGCCCTCAGCAGGGCTGTTTCTCACACCCACACCTTGCAGTTCTGCATTTGCCTGGCCACAAACAGCTACCCAGCGAGGCAGTGGGGCCTGCTGGCCGTGAGACCAGTGCACACCGCCTGGGAGAAAACCTCTGCTGTTACCTCGTGAGTATCACTCTTAACAAGCCATGTATAAATAATTAGAAAACTCTACAGAGGTTTGCTGTAGGCTGGTGAGAACATTGTTTTGGGGACTATTCCCAGAGTCACAGATGACTTGATGAATGACCTTGGCAAATCCTGGGTTTGTTTGTTTTGTGTCTCATTATTGACAACTTTGAATGCTTATGCTTAATAAGCTTAGTAAGGCTGATGCTTTACCTGCCTCAGTTCTGAGGCCTACCTGGTGACAAAGTCCTTTCAGGTCCTCAAGGAAATGCCCTGGTGAGCTCAAAGTGCTGGCCTTGTGCTAGCCCTGACAACAGGCAAGGTGAACATGGCAGGCACAGAGGGGTCACCAAACTGTGCCACTATGTGCCACTGACATATTTATATCACAACAGTGGCAACATATTCTGAGACCTCACATAGCCTCATTCATCAGTCAGTTGCATTTCTCTAAACTTTTGACCGCATCTAAATGTAAAACAGGAACCAGGCAGTCTGTACTCTGCGTCTGCGATCACTCAGCTCTGATAAACAGTCTAAATATGTCAACACGACACCGACGGGTCTGGAAGATTCTACCCTAATTACTGAAACAAATCTACATACTACAGTGTTTAAAAATGTTTCGCTTCCTCTTTGCCCCTCAATTACTGTTGTGCAACTTTCCCCAGTGAGACAGCATGAGTTAAAACGGTTTGCATGCTGACAGTGGATGGAAAAACAACCCAAAAAAGCATGGATGGAAATGCACAACATTAGCTCTGACCCATCTTTATTGCACTGCTCAGGGGCAATATCCATATCTGAAATCACAAAGGTGATAGAAAATCCAGGATGAAGCACTGTAACTGATCAGTTCTACCCCAAACTGGTTCCCAATTCCTGAATAATCATCAGCAATCCAGCTCAGATCATAATTTATGGAAATACGCTGCAGACACCTGTGGCCCAGAATCTGTGCATTTAGGGCCCTCAGGTGGGGTTATTGTGCCAAGGAAGTTCATGAGAGTGGTTGTGATGCCTTTTTGAATGCAAACACAGCCAGTTCTCTGATTAAGGAGACCCTGTGTAAAATATTTTTTTCAGCCAGTGATAATGACAAGGCCACTAGATTCTCCTAAGGCCTCCCCCACAACAGACTCTTGCCAGACAACCCTGGCTGTCAGGAAACTCAAAAGATTTGCTGATGGCCAGTCTCTCCTGACACTTACCCCAGTCTAGGACTGCTGCCCATACCCTCTGGTGGGGTGACACACTGGTCCAAACCTCCCAGACCTTAGCACTCTTTTTCCACCACCCTCGCAAGGCCTCAGATACATTTGGAGTTTGGATGGTGGGAGCATAAATGCAGACAGTGGAGCCACCTTCACTCTGAAAACAGACTCTGTTCTAGTTAGTCTGAACTGACATGCAAGATGAAGCAGGGTAAGCAAATCAGAAGCCTGGGGTCCTTATCTTTGCCTTGTAACTCTGTGATTGCCAGTGCTTTGAGATCTCACGGAGGAAAAGTGAATGGTAGGAAACCCTTTAGTGAAACAAATTAAATTCATGACTGTCACAGGTCTTTTGCATCCTGCAAGAGTGAAAAGGAGCAATTGGATGCAGAGGGAATAAAAACAGTGGGAGGAAGAAATTCTCATTTCACACTGCAGATTCTGAGAGGTACCTGTGCTCAGATAACCTATTTCTTGTCTTCCCCAGCTCTTTGCTGTATTTGGCATGGCTGGTTGCTCCATAGCACTCCTGTGACAGTCACAGAGAAACCCTTCTGTGCTTATACAAGCCTTTTCTGTCCACAGTTCCTTCGCATGGTAGATGCTTGTGCCAGTTTTCTCACCGAAGCGCTCCAGCCAGAGAACTGTGTTGGCATCCTCAGGCTGGCTGATGCCCACTCCCTGCACAGCCTGAAACAGCAAGTGCAGAACTACATTATCCAGAACTTCACCCAGGTCCTGAACTACGAGGAGTTCCTGGAGCTGCCGGCGGACATCCTGTGCAGCACGCTGAAGAGTGATGACCTCTACGTCACGGAGGAGGCACAGGTGTTCGAAACTGTGATGAACTGGGTCCGGTACAAGGAGTCAGAACGGTTTGCTCTCCTGCCATACGTGCTGGAGCATGTCCGGCTGCCCCTCTTGGACCCTTGGTATTTTGTAGAGACTGTTGAAGCTGATCAACTCATTAGACAGTGTCCAGATGTCTTTCCATTGCTCCAAGAAGCAAGAATGTATCATCTGTCAGGCAATGAGGTAAGTAAAATAGGAAGGTATTAGCTACTCTTTGTAAATGTCTCACGCTGCAGCTGAAAAATCGATTTGGAAGGAGCAGTATCATGGGGCAGAAAAAGGTACTCACACTGAAGTTTCACTAACAGGTGCTACTGGAAGTCAAAGTGGCCCTCAGAAGCTTTTGGTGGGTTGTTTTAAAACAAAGTGTACAACTTCCTGTTGATGAACATCTGATCTTGACCCCTTGACCCTCTTGCTCACTCTTGCTAAATGAAGACTCCAGGTAGCTTCCCTAGTAAAAAGGCAAATGCTGTTACCCCTGACACTTCACCCTCTCAACTATTACTTCGAGCCTAAGAAAAGAGGAATAATTTTCCCACTAAACTGTGCCACAATCTGTAATGACTCTTTCAAATGTGAATATGTAACATCTTCCCCTGTTCCTTATGGGGGGCAGTTTTTCATAAAGGGAAACGTTCTTTCTCCTGTGAAGAAGAAAGTCTCCTTCCAGAGGAGATATCTGCCCATCTGCCATTTGCAGAGGTCCCTGCACCCGAAGAGACAGATTAATCCTGACATCCAGTCGAGTCCTGTCCTGCCTGCTGAGTGCAGGCTGTGGTGGATCTCCAGTTCTTCAGTTGCCCGTTCCTTTTGGAAAGTTAGATACCAGTCAAATCTCCTTGCCCAAAATATGAGGGAGAGGGGACAGCAACAAAGAGGTCAGATTTTACAACAGGAGCAAACTATGTGAGTGTGTGAAGAAATGTGTAACTCCCCAGTGAGAGAGTCAGAGGAGGGCAGGAACATGTCGAACATCACTCACAGCGGATGTGTCACTGGCGGGGAGAGACCCAGTGCTCTTTGTGCTGGTGACTGCCTGAGGCACTGCATGGTGACCTGGGGCAGTGCCGGCCAGTCTGGTGGCAACTCCCTGAGAAAGCCTCGTCCCACTGAGCAGTGCTGTCAGGTCCACGCGGCAGAGATAAAGGGAGTGTTGCCCCGGGCTGAACACGCATTACAGTCATCTTCAAAGGGGACAGCCGCAAGAGGCAGTGCTGCCAGCTGCCCTCCCCTCGGGCTGACGCCTGGCAATGGTGGCAGACAGGTTAAAACAGAGTCCTGGAAGCTGGCAAGTTCTGGGACTGATGTTCAAAAAAAATGTGCCTAATCATTTTCTAGACATAGTCAAAATGCAAGATTCGTGTCTGTGTAGATAATATTTTTTAATATAGATAAATTACACCGATTTATAGAAACATGTTAAAAGCAGAAAGAGAAGTAAAACTTCAAGCCAGATGCCTTCTGACACAGCATTTAAGCTGTGGATCTTGTTTGCAAGCATTTCCTCCAAGCAGAACACACGTTTCCAAGCACCCCTTGCATTCTTTGCTCCTGGTGAACATCTACCTGGGAAGTGACATTTTCCGGTGTCCCTGAAACAACGACCTGGTCAATAAACTGAGCTGACAAGCAGTAAATCATGTTTCAGAGCCTGGTGCTGCCTTCAAGTAAATTTTCTAATTTTGGCTTGAAATAAGAGCTTATATACAGAGAAAACAAAAATAACCTTTCCACAGTTGAGAACTGTTATTGTTCTGACACTAACATATCTCTTCAGGACAATTAATGAGAGCACTTATTTTCTCCTAGCACTAACTGCAGTCTTGCTCTCTCCAAGCTCCCCAAGGCGTACAGATACCTTGGGGCCCCCTATCATGCCGTCACTCTGTCAGCCCAAATAAAACCTCTCCTTTTCAGCTACCTGATATGCACCCAATCTTGTCTCTACTGCTCACCTGCATAGCTCTTGGTGCCACCCTGGTAATTCGTAAAAGGATCTGAAAGGATCCTAGTAGGTAGGCAAAAGCAACTAAGTGCAGAGTTGGAAAAATCCTGCTAAAAGAAGGATACAGCAACTTCTACTGAATGCTTCTAGGATGCTTTTCAGGCTTTCAACTTAGAAAGCATTGGCTAATTGGTTCAGTTGATGTAAGCCTGCTGTGATTTGAAAAATGGGTAATCAGAAAAAAGGTCACCAAATCTTTCTGTAATTGTAGGTGTAAGTGTCCTGTGTACTCACTCTGTCTCACTTGCATTTAGATTATTACAGAAAGAACCAAGCCCAGGATGCACGAGTTCCAGTCTGAGGTGTTTATGATCATAGGGGGCTGTACAAAAGATGAGAAGTTTGTAGCAGAAGTGACTTGCCTGGATCCTTTGAGGCGAAGCCGTCTGGAAGTAGCAAAATTACCAATCACAGAGCAGGAGCCGGAGAATGAGAATAAAAAATGGGTGGAGTTTGCATGCATTACTCTAAAAAATGAAGTCTACATATCGGGTAAGGAACAACAAGTTGGAAGTGCAAGAGGGGAGCAAAGGGTTATCACAATTATCTCCAACTTTTATCAAGATCATGCTTGAAGCAGATTTAGGAAAATTAAGCACTACAGGTATTTTAATGCTTTGGCTTTGGACAGGCTCCAGAGAACACTGGATGTCAGAGAACACTGCCTAGCTGTGATTTGAGCTTAGGATTAATTTTTAAACAATATTAATCTATATGCATGGGTGTGCAGCACCCTAAACAGTGACCGAGATCACAGGATGGTTCTTGGGAATAGCTTACCAAACATAAAATGACAAATTGCTTCAGCATCTTCTCATGACGAGTCAATTTGAAGCTCCACATGCATAAGCAAAATCCTGCCAGAATCTGAGTCATTCTACAAAAGTCAGTCAAGAACCTGCAGGGAACTGTCACTGATGTTTGGTTGCCCCCTGAAAGCTGCCATCACAGAGGACTCTAGAAGTGCCCACCCATAGTTATTAACTTGGCAGTACAAACTGTCAAAGCCAGATGAAAATCCCATGGTCCAGACACCCGGCGTGGGCCTGAACAACTCATGTGCTGATCGTCATCCCAAGAACTTTGGGAGGCATGTTTAACTTCCCACACAAATACAGCTGAGCTCCACACATGGTTTGATCCCAGAGCTACAGAGATTTTTCTCTGACAATCAAAAAGCTTAAACTCAAGCTTGTTAGCCAGTTTGACAGCTGCTTTTGGTGGCCTGTCAAAAACCAAGTGTGACGATCTCTTCTGCTTTCCAGAGGAAAAGTGACAGCAAGCTTTTCATCACTGTCACATTACAGACCAGAACAGGGCCTTCATAGGTAGAATACTTTCTTTTCTGCAAAACCATCCACCAAATTCTAAACTCCCTTAAAACAGAAGAGTAGAAAGGAGGAGAGTAGGCCAAAGTGTGAATGCCTTGCTTAAATGTGAATAGCAGTTCACTGCCTTTATTCAAATATCTTCCACTGCATTCTTTCTTCTGGGAATCCACATATTTTTGATATTTCATTCCAATTAAAAATTGATCAAAGCTTTATCCTGGAATATGAATTAGGTTGCTCTTCCCATAACTACAAATAAAGAAGGGTTTTCCTTTCAGTCCACCACAGAGAGTTTCTGGCATCAGTTCCTCTGTTAAAAGTTAGCTGTAGAGAGGAACCTAAATTGAACACTCCAACTACAGAATATTGTTCACACATTCACACCCTTGAGTTGAGAGGTCTTTTTTCCATTTGCCTTCAATTTGTTGCCCTTCCCTTTTCCAAGGCTTTCTACTTTCTTTTATTCCTGACATATTTTCCAATGTCTCTCCTCCACTTTTATTTTATGGTCTATCCAGGCTACCTTCAGGCCAGGCTATCACATTCCCTGCTGTGGTGAGTCTAAGCTAGCTTTCCCTTTGCTTCTATTCTCACAGGCTCTCTTTCTTCCTTCTCTGCTTACTTCCATATCTCTGAGTCCCTCTCTCCACTCCCTCTTTGCCTTTTGCCTTTTTGCCCTTCGCACACAAATAAAAGGCTGAGTGGACCAAAGCCATTAACATTTTTTTTCCAGCTAAGCCAATTATTAGTGTTTCAATCCTGATTAAACATCTCCTTCCTTCTGCATGTCCTTCTACTTCTGTTTTCTTTCTTTAGCTCCTGCAATTTGCTTCTTCTCTAACTCGACTTTCATTTTTCCTAACTTGATTTCTTCTTCCATGTGCCCATTTACTTCTGTGTCTTGGTACAGTCTGGAGTCTTTCCTGCACCTTTAGCATCTGAAAAATAGGGAAGTCCTTTGCCCAAGATTATGACTACTGTTTGATCATGATTTCCCCAAAACAGTTTAAATGCTTTGACTAGATGGCCTTAAACACTACATTTGTAACATAACTAAAAATGACATGAATTATTATTCGCCATTCTGATACTTTTACTAATTTAGGTACAATTTCTCTTCAAATTAGAAAGAGTTGTTGTCCAGGGAAAAACCAGAAACAAAATAAACTTCCAGTTCTCTCAAAAATCTCTCCCTGTCCCCTGATGTGCAGCAAATTCACCCTCTGGTCCAGATCAGGCTAATACATGAGTTTCAGCATATGGAGGAAAGCACAAACTCATGTCAAAGGGAAATTTCAAGGGAGAGTAAGGGGAACACCTGCAGTCTCTCAGCCCCATTGTAGCCATGAATGCTGCATTCAAGCCCTATGGCCACTTCAGCTATTTGAGTGCAAATAAAATTCAACACATACATGTGAAAAATACTGGGACAAAAGCATTACAAACGACTCTTTCTAGCATGCTAATTATCTCCCATTCAATCTGCTGTTTGGCCCAGAGATAGGCTTCATCTGTTTGCAGTGATCTGGCTGCAGTACAGAATACCAATGAAGGCAGACACTTTCTCAATGGAATATGAATTCTCTTTTCAGTATATTCACCGGTGAAGCAAATGTTTAATCAGGTTACAGATGATGGAATAAGCTACTCAGTCTGTAAATGTGGTTTCAGGCTTAACTAGATCAGTTTGTGTTGCAGTTACACCAGAAACTGTACGCAAACAAAAGACTTGTTTAAAACACTGCTCTCTGCTTTAGCTCAAGCAATGGTTCGCTTCAAGTCAGCTCTAGAATGAATTTGGAGGGTCCAGTTTTGATCTTTGAGCTGTAAATGTGAAGCAAACCCAAGTCTGTAAAGAAAGAGACCAGAAGGAGAGGTACAAAAATGAGATCCCAGCCATATGGTCTCAAGGCTGAACAGTAAAACTTCCAACAGGTTGTGCAGGACTACTGTTGGTAGGAGTTCAGATTCAGGTCTCTTGCTTTATGATGCAAACCACAGGGCTGGCTGGATCTGCCCTGCACAACCTGGCAGCTCTCCAGTGCAGGCCTGTCTTCAAGGGATTTCACACTACCTTCAAGGGATTTGGCACTACCATCCACTCTTACTTAAATCATGTTTGTTTATTTGTCCCTTTGCAGCATTTTGCAAAGCCCTAGTGGTGCACAAAAATCTCCTGAACATCACTCTACTGTGAGTGGTTGGTCGTGCACTCAGTATTGAAATGAAAGTGGTTGTGGTCTGGTAAAGTGAGGAACAGTGATTTGTCTTCACTGAATATTTGGGTGTAGAAATTGTTCAATTTCCTTTACTATTAAGTAAACTAAATGCAGAAATTTTCTTCTATCATAACAGGACCAGTAACAATCAGTAATAATGATTTATTTCCCATTGTGGTAGAACAGACTTCAATTTAAACATATTGGAGTTTTTAAGTAAATACAAGCTGTGCTAACATATTTATCCATGTCATGTACACTACAGGTGGCAAAGAAACAAAGCATGATGTCTGGAAATACAATGCCTCCATCAACAAATGGATACAAATTGAGTATCTCAATATTGGGCGCTGGAGACATAAAATGGCAGTGCTGGGTGGCAAGGTATATGTCATTGGTGGGTTCGATGGCATGCAGAGAATCAACAGCATGGAAGCATATGATCCCTTTCATAACTGCTGGTCAGAGGTAAGAGACTGCATCACATAAGATTTTAATCATTTGGAACATTATAATCAGAAAGTCTTAGGGCTTGGAATAATAAAAATGATCTTGTACAATTCTTTCAAGTATTTCTGGTGTTTAAAAACCCTAATTTTTTTTTTCTGTAAAAATGCATATCCTTTAGAAGGTAAAAAGCCCTGGATTGCCAGGCAGTAATTTCCTGTGAGACATCAATGCCTAACTTTCCTTTTCTTAGCTGGCTTTTAAAGCTAGTAGTCCATAAATCAAGAGGTAAGAATAAAGTACACATGAGCTAGAGCACAAGATGAAAACTACTGCTCTGATACATTTTATATGTCTATAAAATGTGTATATCAACCTGTGCATTATGTATGGTATGGGTTATATATTTATGTTGAAAGTACAGGTTTGAAGGTAAATAGGATAAAAACTCCCAGTTCTACTAACTGTACTTCAAGCAATGAGAGGAGAGAATTAGGCAACCAATTAATCCATGAAAGTAATGAGATTAGGCATCATAACAGCAGATACAACCCATTGTCTCTAGATTATACAAAGCAGTGTTGATGTCTAACAATCACAGCGGCAAGTAGAAAGATCAGTATGAACAAAATTCTTATTTTTTTTTCAATGTATAAAAGTACGTAAAGGAGATTTTTGGCATTTCTGACATTTCCTAGCTTTTGAATTATTGATAAAGAATTTTAATTTCAGCAGTTGAACAGAGCATACTTTTATTAAGGGTTTTGCAGTCTAAAGAAAACTGAAACATACTTCTCCCTTATCCCTAAAAACATCATCTTCTGAACCCTGCTTAGAAAGGGATGTCTGACTTAAAATTCCACAGGTTCCCTCCCCACAGGCATCAGTCTGACTGCTTCAGATGGTTACTAATGACTTTTTTGGTCCACAGGCTGCTCCCCTGATGGTCAATGTGAGCTCCTTTGCCGCAGCCAGCTACAAGAAGAGGCTGTATGTGATTGGGGGAGGCCCCAACGGGAAGCTGGCCACAGACAAGACCCAGTGCTATGACCCTGTGACCAACACGTGGAGCCTGAAGGCTGCCATGCCCGTGGAGGCCAAGTGCATCAACGCCGCCAGCTTCCGGGACCACATTTATGTGGTGGGTAAGTGAAGCACCACTGGCTCTCCTTGTCTACACACAGCAGGGCTTCTTTCTGTGCTTCTGTGTTAGTTTTACCCACACACTGCATGGAGTGTAATCAGATAGTCAGATGGCTCTTCCCTTTGAGCTTAGTGAGGGATGGGAATCCAGCACATTCATCAACAGTAATGTAAGGTCATCAAGTCAAAGTCCCTGTTTGCATGGTAGCTATCTTGGAAAGCTGGAGCTAGCCCAGAGACTGCTTAAAGCCATCCAAAGATGTGTTCATAGTGGCAAGGGCATGATCTCATGGCAACATCATGTTCCCTCTCCAGGGGCATTACACAACCCACTGCATACAGGATTTATGTAGGGGTAAGAGTTCCAGGAGCAGGTCATAGGAGCAGAGCCACTGATACCCAAAGACCCAGAGCTCTTGAACTAGATTTCATTCAGTCTATCACCAGAATTGGAAGCAAAAGTGGGAGAACAAGAGTTTGATAGTGGTGATCTGAACTATGGAGGGAGGAGGGAGCCTGCACACATCTCCAGATGGTGCTGGCAAAACCAAAAGAAAAGAAGAACATTTGCTTCCAAAACAGGAGCTCTGAAAAGTTTCCACTCCCTTTCTCAGCCCTGGTACAGGGAATTTCTCACTTGCAATATAATCCATGTGGTGCTGAGAGCTATCATAGAGCTGGAGTATTCACCAAATAATTAATGGCACTCTGGAGGGAGATTTATAATCTGCATGTGTGTGCACATATATATACACACACCCCTTTTGTGTACATAAATACCTCATGCTCGTCCTCAGCACAGGAGTTGACCTCACCCTGTTTGTACAGGATGACAGAGAGAGAAGGCACATGACTTATGGGCTGTCAGATATAACTCCTGATAAAATGGACATGATGCTCCAGTCACATTCATTCAGCATCTTTCAGTCAGGAACATCCACTAATACATCTCTTGTTTACCTATCTGAGAAACAAATCTACTTCAGTTGGATAGAAATCAGCTCCATCTGAAGTTTAAAAGATAAATGAGCATTTGGTTACTGCATGCAAAGCAATCTAATTACCCAGACTGATGAATTACCAACTGCCAGGTGAATCACTTACAAGTAACAATGTCTGCTTTCAGTCTGTTCCACTTAAGTCACCTCTCAATGACTTCATCACACCTCAAGTATGGGACTAATATTGTCAAACCCAGCATCTAGCTACCACAGATACAGGTTCACTTTGCCAGCAGGGAGGATTGTATTGTCAAACTCAGCTTCTACTGTAACTACCACAGATATGTGTTCACTTTGCAAGCAGGGAGGATCCCAGGCATTGTTTCACCTCATCAATAAGACCATGGCTTTAAGGTTTCCCCAACCCTATTCAAGAGGATGGTGCCAGACTCTTTTCAGTCATGGCCAGGGATAGGAAAAGGAGCAATGGCCATAACTAAAACATAAGAAGTTTCACCTCAGCCTGAGGAAGGGCTTCACATTGAGGGTGGCAGAGCACTGGAACAGCTGCCCAGGGAGGTTGTGGAGTCTTCCTCTCTGGAGACATTCCAAACTCACCTGGACGTGTTCCTGTGTAACCTCCTCCAGGTGACCTACCTTGGCAGGGGGGTTGGACTGGATAATCTCCAGAGGTCTCTTCCTACCCTAAAAATTCTGTGATACTGTACAGCTACTTCAGAAGCCTAATTTAGTCGCTGCAAATTTCAGAATGAGAACCATTTATCTGTTGGTAATCTCAGGAGGGACTGTATTTTAATAGCCTTTCTTGACAGTTGAGATATTTTTAAGAGAAAAGAACACTGCAAGATTGAAAATGTACACTTGAATTTCAGGAATGACAGCAGTTTTGGAAAACAGAAACTGAAGGTCACTCTCTGTTTGACAAACACATAAAAAGATTATTGGTTCAGTCTGACACACTCTAAACAAAGAAGTGATTTTGAAAGCAGACAGCTCCAGGTAGAAGGAGGTTTGATGGACAATGAACTCAGAGGAGTCAGTGAAAAAATCCTGTACCCATTTGTAACGGTGATGGCTTAGCACAGCTGATTCCCCCTGACTCTTTTAAATGAGATTGTATTTTTCTGGAGCTGTGTCCTTAGCTGGAGCAGCAGGTATGAGAAAGGTCTGTTGCTGGGTGCACTGTGGTCACAGCAGTTTTTGTTCTGGCCTTAAATTCCACAGCTTTATGAACAATAAGTGCCCTCTGCAGATCAGGCTTTCAAAACAATAAAGTATCCTGTGACTTTGTTTATTCTTGGCCTTAGGGCAGAAATCATTCTAACGAATGTCAGGAATGGAGTCTTGTTGAAGAGGATGGTTTAATTAAAATCTCTTACAGAAATGGCCAGTGCAAACAAATATGTATTTCCTCTCCAGGTGGAGCAATGAAAGCGCTCTACTCCTACAGCCCCCAGCAGGACACATGGTGTCTGGTGACTCAGTTCACCCACGAGAGAGCCAGTTGTGGGATTTCTCCTTGCAACAACAAGCTGTTTATCACCGGGGGCCGAGATGAAAAGAACGAAGTCATTGCAACAGTGCTCTGCTGGGACCCTGAAACTCAGAAGCTGACAGAAGAGTGTGTCCTGCCTCGGGGGGTGTCTCACCACGGGAGCGTTACCCTCAGGAAGTCTTACACGCACATCCGTAAGATTGTGCCCGGGGCAGTTTCTGTCTGACCGCAAAGAAACCCGATGCCTCTGTGCCCTGTGGCACAGACTGCAGTGAGGATGGTTCTTAGCTTCAGGTAGCAATGAATGGAAACATCACCACAGGTCCTCTGGGGGTTATCTGTATATATGCTCAGCCCTTGCATTTCCTCTGTACAGTATATCCTTAAATTATCTTAATTCCTTCCCTCTACAGAAAAACAAAGGGACCAGCTGTACTTTACTCCTGCCAACACAATACCTCAAATCAGGCAAAGAAATGTGGGAAATTTACTTCCCAGCTAGGAACTGGCTCAGTCTGGTCCCAGAGTTTGGTCAACTATTTATTGTGTTAAGTTGGATTTGCAACACCGACTAATGAAAAAACAGAAGTTGCTTTTGGAATTAAATATTTGTAACCTTGATGGAACATAACGTCGTGTCTTCCAAAGCTGAGCTTTTTTTCCCTAGTGGTTGGCTCATTAGATTAAGTTTGAACCGGTTTGTTTGCTTGGTTTTTAGTTTGTTTGAAGATACTTTGTTGGTTTTTCAGTTCTGCATGACCAAAAAAAATCCATCTCAGTTTGCAAACCTTGCTGTCATTCCCAAGAAAGAGACTGCACAGGCTGCAAATGTAAATGAACTCTAATCTGTTTCCACTGAACATTCACAGTGGCTGTTTTCTAAATAAAACAGACCAAAACCTAGTTTCCTTTTCCTTTGTTCTGTGTCGGGTGACCGTTCTGCCTGGAAGGCCTTTTCCTCTCCCCGTTGCTGCGCCCAGGCAGAGCAGTGGAGCCCGACTGCTCCATCCCTGCCTCCATCCCCACTGGGTGGCAGTGCGCTCCCAGGATTTTTCTCATGGGTTTTGGTTTCCTGGAACGCAATCGGACAAAACAATCTGCTGGAGAGAAAAACAGTTCCAGGTACTGTTCCCAGCCTGGTTCCGGAGACCATCACATGCTGTACCAGAAGGGGCAAATGTTCAACAGGCCAGGAGGGCCCAAGTCTCAAGCCCCAGCATCTGGGTCAGTTGTACGGAAAGGAAAACAAACATTGAAGAGGTCACGCCCGGGACGCTCTGGGACACTCTTGGCCAAAGGCTGGGAACATATTCCCGTCCCTCCTCCCCTGCCTAGTTGCTGGAAAGAGCCAACTCACAATTAAATCAAGACAGAAAACGCTGTGCAAAACAAATCTCTCCAAGCAGAGAGCAGTGACTCCTTCCAACCGTCCCTCCCTCTCTGTAATGTCTCCTCTTGCCTTATACAGTATAAAAAATAATATTTCTGTCATTTTAGGCTGAGAAAAAACCATGGGTTCCTGAATTTCAGCACACTAATGCCAGAGTGCTCAGTGGTGTGGCAGGGCCTGCAGACAGTCCTGGTGCAGGCTGAGCAGGGCAGACACAGCCCGTGGGGTGGGTGCAGCCCTCCAACAGGTCTCTGCCGCATCCTTCCCTCAAAAAGACTGCAAGAAATCCTGTTCCATCTGCAATTTGCCCCATGCCTTGAAATCAATTCTGTAATTCCAGCCAATACCCACATCTTCTCACTCTGATTGTCCCACAGGCTTTCCATTTTCAACTACTTTCTAATTGCTCCCCTTCCTTCTTCATGTTCCTGTAGTTCCGCAGGGTCAGCACTTCTCACACTTCCATGCTGTCCTACACTCTCCCATCCCACTCTGCCTTTCAGAGGGCATGAAGAAACACCCTCCAAACACAGTATTTTATTTCAAAAGGTTTTTGTGAAGAACAGCTACCACCTTTGACTTGGCTGGCAGCACTGGCTGGTCTAGAGGGACAGAGAAGGTGGATGAATGGGGGGGTCTCCCTTTCCTGTTGAGGAGCTGTGTTTCTGTATCTTTACCTGTTGGGAAAACTAATTATAGCAGCTGCTGAAGCTGACTAGTTCTTCCTACTGGGAATCATCCTAAAAACCAGTAGCTTCAGGAACTGGTTGCTGATTTTCTCCCTGTAATGCCCATAGCAAAACTTGTATATTTTTTTCTTGAGAAAGATAAACCACTGAATTGGAAAAAAGTTGTCCAAATAAACTTCCTAGTACAAATTCTTAACTCCACATCTCAAAGACAGAAAACAGCCTCTTGTTTGTCCTGTGGTGGTTTCCCAGTCACATTTACAAACCTTGGGCAATCATAAGCAAAAACATCCCTCACTGACAAACACGAGACAGCACAACCACAGCTTGGCTGCCTTCCCTCTCCTAGCTCATGAGTCGCTCAAAAATTCTGACGTTTTAATAGCAGTGCATGAAGAGTTGTGTTTATTTGCCTCTCTGCTCTTTGTACCTTCTGGATTCACATTGCAATCTGAAGGACTTGAAATATATTGAAAAACAAAAACATTCAAATCAGTAGTTTTATGCAGATGCCAAAAATCACAAGGCTTGTGAAAAAATGGCAAGAACGAGCAGTGCTGACTGCTCATTTACCAGCAGTGAGGTGGGGGTGGAGACAGGAGACAACAGAAATCAAGTTTCAGGGAACATTGTAATTTCCTTTTCCTATCCCAGTCTCTCTCTCATCTGCCATGCATAGCCCCATCTAGCAGGGAATGACCACAATCGCAGTTTCTGCCCAAGGAACACAGAGTATCTTGGTGTACAAAACAGTGACCAGCAAAGCAAAGAGCCAACTGTCCCTGTGGGAGCTGCCTGACCTGTCCTGGGGCAGCTGATGCTGTTCCCCAGCACTGACACAGCCTTGGGGTTCTCAAGGCTGCTCCCAGAGAAACCAGGCAAATGCCACTTTTCTTCTGCCCTATTCCTATATTACACTTCCAGTAGAAAAGGACACAGCCAACTGATGGAGCAGAAGTAGACACTCCAATAGCAATTACTAAAACTGCAGGAGGTTAATTAGTTTTACTGACTAATTAATCAAATCCTTGCAATGAACTATACCTCAAATCCAAAGCTGTGTTCTTGTTTACCTGTGTGGAGATCCTCCGTATCTCCTGGCAGTGAAACTGATCTCATTTGAGGCACAGACCTATCTCTGATGTAATTATGTCTGCCGTGACGTATGGCACAGCCCCAGCCCTTGGAATGCAGGTCTGACTCCCTTCAGTCTGCAGTTTACAGACAGCAAACTGCACTGTAAATCCAACTGGGAGAGGGAAGCGAGCAGTGGTGAATGTTGTGACAATGCTGGCACAAGAAAAGAGGGGAAAAACTGACTAGGAATATATTTAGGCTATAAATTAGAGTACCTTTAGTGATTCATGCTATTGCAATTCATTAAAGGATTACTGCCCCCAGCTGCCAAATCACATGTTAAAGCAAACTGCTCTCCATTTCACTTCAAATTAAAATGCTAGGCAGCCACAGTGACGTCCAAGAAGTTCACTTATGTGACCTGGGAGAGGTCGATTACAGGGCTCTGGTAAACAGTCTCAGTTTGAATTTCCAGAGCTTATGTGGAGATATCCTTTCAAGGCTGGTGATCACTATACCCATGAGGTTCTGGAAAATACAGAAGTCTGACATTCTTTAATTCAAAACTCACTACATTTATGAAAAGCATTATAGGAACCTAGTGCTCATGACGTTGTCCTGGTGAGCCCTTTGGTCCTATTCAGATAGACTGGGGAAATCCCAAAGGCAAATGGATCAGGCACACAGTGTGTTTCTTGTATGCATGCTATAACCTCTGCTTTTGTACCAAACAGCACAGTAATATTCCATGGGAAGTAGTTGTTTACAAGCGGTCACTTAAGAAAAATGTATCTATCTAATGTCAAACCACTTTAAAGAGAATTAATATCAGCTTGCAATGATCTTTCTTAGAAGATAATTTCCACAAAGCAGTGTTTCATTTGCCTGGTCCTTGGGATACCACTGTGGGCAGGCTTCATGCATACATAAACTTGCCACAATCACTGATTCACTTGCTCTGTCTTTCAGCATCCTTCTTTATGTTACCAAAATTCTAGTTGTATCTAAATATATCCAGGGGATGTATATGTAAGAAAGAGTTACACAATTTATGATAGAATACTGCCCAGGAGATTATACCTTCATAATTATCAGAGGTCAGCAGCAAGACCAAGTACTGTTAACCTGCAGCTGCATGAACTCACCTTACTGTATATTATTTACACAGATATCTTTATTACTTATCATGAAAATTTCCAATAGAGGTAAACTTGAATGGACCTTGTATGGACAAAACAACCTGTAAGTTACCAGCATCCTTGTCACTGGGGACTGGCATCAAAATTTGGCCCAGGATATGAGCAGCGTAGGGATTCACAAGTACCCCTTCCATTCTTGATCTCCCCACATGCTACACAGGTTAACAGAACGAACCGGATCCAATATGCACACATTCTCCCCATCCTTCCCAGTGTTATGGAAAACCCTTGTTACAGGCTGAATATAAAGTATACAAACATAGTTTCTGTGACAGATGACTACGGTACATTCATCTTGGAGAAAATTAAAAGCAGCCAGTAAAAAGCAGCTTCTAGATCCTTTTATTGAAGAGGATTGAGAAGCACAGAACCATGGTTAAAGCAAATATGCAACCTTACAGTTTATTCACTGCCAGCAATTTTACCTTAGAGATACTTCTCACACAAGAAGTGTCCCTTAGCAGCAAAGCCTCTAAGATGTCCATGCTCATTCCCCCCACTTCTGAACTGGAATTTGTAACAGCCTCAGTTGTGCTGATGCAGCTGTTTTCAGAATATCCTATAAAACAGATTGCTGGGATAATCTCAGTTAAAATGAAAACACCACTTCTCTTTGAAGGGATATTTTTAACCTGCAACCCTAGAAGCAGTTGCATCAGCAAACAGGAGAGAGCAGACACTGCAATGTGAGGAGAGTAACAAGCAGTTTGGGAATGAGGAGAGAAGATCAGCAGGAACCACTCAAACCGGCTTCGCTGCCAAAAACATTTCATGCAACCAGACACTGATCTCCTCCTGGCTCACACTTAGTGGAATACTTCAGATGAGTGTGAAATAGCCAAAAGCCACAATCAGCACTTTCTGTGTATAGCTTTAAGCAAACAGAAGGTGGAGAGAGTCTGCACAAGGAAAATACTGCACAGAGTGAAATCAAGGACTTTTTTTTAAAGTCCAATGTATTTTTTACATAAAATGTAACAAATTTAAAAAATATTATCTTTATAAATGCAGAACTATTTTCTCAAGTCCAACGAAGAGAACAGCAATTTAAATTTCCCACACTGATATTTATATCTAAGGAAATTTTGGTTTCTTCAAAGGTCAGAAGTATGTTTCACTTGTCTTCTATAGGTAGGTGGCTGATCTGGAAAACCTAAATGGCTCTTACAGGATTCCATCTTTCCTGCTCCGATACACCAACCAGCTCTGCAGCCTTTCCTCCTAACCTTCCTAAGGCTTTGGTGACAGGTACTCAGCAGCAGCTCTTACATGGTATAGCTGTAAGCTGAGATCAGGCTGCTAGAGAAGATTTTTGTGAGGCAGAACAGGGAGCTGCCTCGGCGGATACTCAGAAGTGGTGTTTTACACTTAGTCCCTCATGCCAGGTCCTGTCTGAGCCATGGGATGGGTACCCCTGTGCCCAGCCTGGCACCTCTCTGCTCCTCCCCTGCTGCCAGGCTCAGCCTTGGCAGGGTCACCTCAGCACAGCCCCAGCAGGGAATCAGGGCTCTGGGCTGCCCCAGGCTCCTGCAGCCCGCCTCGGCTCCCTGGGCACAGCAGTTGTACACCCAGCAGGGAGGGAATGCCACCCGCTGCCCCTCCTTGTCCTCTCTCACCCAGCAGCACATCCATCTCTGTAACTCCCTGGCAGTGCTGTGTGCTGGGCTGCCCAACAGACACTGATCGAAGATGGCTTCCCATCAGATGGAGATTTTATCCAACACAAGTGTTTTGCAGATTGTCAGAATCTGTAAGGCAGCGAATACACCAGCAGGCTCTGCAAGCTGAGGAATAGTGTTTCACCAGGTGCAGCAGTTTCCAGAGGCACCTCTCAGTGCATGTTTTAAAGAACAGGACTTTGGCTACCAAACTTGCAGAAACATACTGTGTGTGAAAGAAATGATTGTTGCCTTCACAGCATGTTTGGTTAAGGATCCTCTGCTGTAGCTGATGCTGTCAAGAGACCTCCTTTGCTTTGCATTATCTATTTTTAATTTTCTTTTTTCCAGAAAGGCATCTGCAACAGGTGGGTGAAAATGATCTTAATTCAACGTCTCCTCCAAAAGGTCCTGCCTTTCATGTTAGAACAAAGCTTGGAACTTCATCCAGGGTGACATTTGCTGTATTCTCAGCTGTGTCATGATGAAAGATCTGTGGCCTTTTGGCACCAAGAAGGCAGTGATCAACCCATGTCTTCCTACCGTGGGTTGATCACTTCTCCAGTTCAGAAGCTGGGTGATTTCCATCCGTCTTGCATGATAACGAGGTAAGGACAACTCCTCTGCTGTGGCTGTGCTCTGCATTGCCTCAGGATGCTGGTGGAGCAGGTGACACCAGGCGAAGCTGTTTCCTCCTGACAATGGATTTGAGAGAGGCTGAGATCTCTCTGTATCGAAGTCCGTACAGACAAGGGAACAAAACTTTAGGAAGAATCATGAGGACATTGCAGACTGTCAGGGAGACCAAGATTCCTGTCTGCAGTCTGATGACAACATTAACGCACAAGAATGATTCTACAAAAAGGGCCAGGAGTGGAAAGAAGTAAAAAAATAACACAGTGTTGTGCATTAGGAATGTTACACTGGCTCTAGAGCAGATGCTCTCCCATATACCCGAGTGTTTGGTTTTAAAATACAGAATAGCATAGCAACAAAATATTACAGACAGGCAGAGAAAGATAACTATGGCAGAAAGCCAGAAACAGAGTTTCACAGCATCAGTCCCATTCAGAGTTAATACTAATATTACTGGAACTGAGCATGTTTCCAGAATACAGGGTACAAAGCTGTGGGTAATCCATAGCACCAAGAAGAAAATTCCAGGGAAAGCTCCGGAACACATCCATAGTAATACAATGATTTTTTTAGTTCGTGAAGGAGGCAAAATAGCAATGTAGCGCAAAGGAAACAAAACAGCTATGTACGTGTCCAAGACTATTGCAACAGCTGTGAACAGTCCTCCACAGTAAGCCACTGCCAGCAAAAATAAGAGGAGGACACAAGCTTCCTTTGGGAGGTGTAGATGTGCTGCATTGAGAGCAGCTGACAGGGTGTAAAACAACAGGTAGATCAGATCAGAAAGCAGAGCATTTCCCAGCAGCATGTACCTTGTTTCCTGACGGATTTTAAACCGAGAGAAGATCACAAACAGGATGGTAGGGATGATGAGGACACCTGCCACGAGGCAGACAACTGGAGAGATTAAAAACATCTTCATGTTTCTGCCTGATGGGGTGAGAGACCATTCCTCCAGCAAAAAGAACAAAGTAGTGTCATCCAAATTTGAGGAACTGTTGAACTCTGTCTCCCTGAGGTGGTAGACAGTTCCATTTGCTCTCCTTACTGAGGCACAGCCAGGGAAGTTCATTTCCTTAGGATTTTGGGATGATTGTCTGACTTGGAGAATGCAGGATGTTCTATGCTGAGTCCTTAGAGAGGCAAATGAAACAGAGGATGCAAAAAGCCCATGGAAGCAAAGCGATTTCTGTAGCCAATTCTACCAGCTCTCCTCAAGGAAGGAAAGTTGAAATTGGAATTCTGTTGTGCCAAAAGATGGTTTTGCCTATAAAGGAGACTATTTTCTTTCTAAAAAATCTAATGTTTAGAAAAGAGAATAAATCTCTGGGTGGCTTAAAAAAGACTAAATCCCTCAGCAAGCTCTTTGAACAGAAGTGAATGGGTTGATCATTTTCAGTAATTTTTTTCTCGTCACATTATCACTGCAATGAGGCAGATGAAATATTAGCCTGATTAAACAAATACACGATGATACAGATCAGCATTCCACGTGTACTGATGTAGAAGAGTCATAAATGTTATTGGATGGTTTTGTGCCAATTTGTACGCAACAACACAATTGATTTGAAATGATCAATAAAAAAGGCTCTCAATCCTGTTGTAAAATTGTAGCACAATCACTCCAGTGAATGAAATTATCTTATTTGTGGACGAAAACCATTTTTGCTTCAGTGAATCAAGCCATGTTATCCATGAATGACAGACCTTCCCCTGCCTTTTTTCATGCATGATACACAAATACTGAATTCTCATCTATTGCAGCCTTCCAGTCAATCTGCACATTGTCTGGGCTGAGTGACATACCCTGTCATGTACCAGCATACCCTACGGCAGACTTGGCACTTCCAGTGTCCATTTGAGACCAATTCCTGGTTTGCTGGCTCGCACCCTGTTGCTGCACTGTGCTGCTTTTAATGTCAGATCTCAGTATCAGAGCTAGGGGTGCAATAAGAGAATTGTGAAGGATATGGACTGCAGAGAAGGACTATTTCAAGTTCTTCAGGCATGGTCTGGTCAAAAGAATAGCTGATTTTTTTTTTTTTTAATAGGCTCACTTAACCTGGCATTACTGTATTAGTTTTCTCCCCAGCATTACCAGCACATAGCAGTGCAGCTTCCCTCCATGGGAGCAAGGGCACTTTCACCATGCAGAAAGTCAGAAAGTCCTGCTGTGCCACGGACATCCTGCCTCAGGGCATGCCAAGTAACAAAGCAGACAGCTCATGAAACTCAGCATCAGTTATCAAATCTTGTGCACATTTCATTTCCTGTCACACTGATAGTTGGCATCCATGGAACTGGATGTTAAGACAGTTGACAGGGTGCACCATATGGAACAAAAAGATAGGAGGAAAAACCAATGATAATTCTAAGCACAGTATTTCAGTTGCTATGGTGTCTGGGGTAGGCAAAACAGAAGGTGATATTTTTGCTTACTCAATCCTGCATCCACTGAAAAGCATGTGAGCAATATTGATGCAATTATACATTTGGCTTCAGGATCATGTCCTGCATCTATCATTGAGTCACGACACAGTTAATACCTTAAGTAGACAGTAGCACTCAAAACAGTTGAATTATACTTTTGTTGCAAAATGGAAGGGAAGGAATGAAAACTCAGGTGTGTGAATCACCTCCAACTGTAATTTCAGATCTCTGTTAATATTGGAAGTGTTTTCTACCTCCCAGCTCATGGCACTCCAAGGACGTCCCACAAACGGGCAGATGCTCTAATTTCCATATAAAATCACAACTGTATTTTCCACCAACTGTTTAGGATTTAATGTGAAAAAAACAAGAGTTCATTGTCATATCAGTTACACACTTTTGGCTGATAGAAAAACAAATCATTGAATGGTTTGGGTAGGAAGGGTCCTGAAAGTTCATCCAGTTCTAGATGAGTGACTGAAGGCTCACGCAGTTGACATCCTCATGACTCTCATTCAGCCCACATACAAAGAGTACCACAGCGCCAGCAGGGCAGCACAAGTGCACAGCCCAGCATGTCCTGTGCTCAGCTATTCCTCTGCTACAGCTGGCAGAGTAGGGCCCATGGCATGAGCTTTCTCAGTTTTAACTGTGCTCTTGTAAAAGTCTTAGGAATGCAGGAGGGCTTTAGTTTCATGAAAATGGACAACAGCAAATAACTGGAAGACAGATTCAGCCCCATCAGACCCAGGAAGGTCCAGCGAAAGCCACTCTCCTCAGATTTCCACAGGAGCTTTTAGCTGCTCAGTAGAGTTGTGCTAGATTTAGAAAAGTGAAATGTTGGTGTCCCGGCACATTGATATAACCCAGAATAGATGGCTCTCAAGAATTGTTTGTTGTCTCCTTTCAATTTCTTGACCTTAGGAGGCATTTCTACACCTATACCGTTTGCAAGGGGCTGGCAGCTCTGGGAACCACTCCTGAGGATTTTGAACTCAGCTCCTTGCCATTGCATCTCAGTGTTCAATAGTTTATGGTGCCAACCTGAACAATCCTCTTGAAATTTCCTGTAAACCTGCCCTTAATGCTGCAGTTATTGATTTTTTAAAATGCTCTCTAATAAATTTATGTTAGGTGAACGCACTTTTTACGTATCTTGCTGATGCAGACATACAGTATTAGCAGCCTCTCTTCTGGCTCTTATTCTGGCTCAATGCGGTCTGTATTGATTTTCAAACTGAACCACACACTGTTAATTACTTTACTCATTTCTACTTCAATAAGCATCCCGCTGAAAGCTTAGTTATATTATCTGATGGGTTTGGGAGATCTCAGGAAGCATGCAGCCAGCCATACTGAGCACTGTAATTCCTGCAAAGGCTTCACTGCATGGTATTCTGACTATGAACAGGTATTGTCAAACCGAGCAGAAAAGGTCTGAAATGTTACTGTCTTACAGTATTTGGCATGGACTTAACTGTGTACACACATAGAGAAGCTTCCTACTTCACAGAGTTTACCTGTCCGATTCAAAAAGTCAACAGGTACACTGATGACAGAGAGAACCAGACAAGAAAGGGAAGCAAACAGAATAATGCTAGGATTTCCCCAGCCTTTCATCCCAAGAGACTGTTAGAAGGGGATACCCTGGGGAATGCTCACATGCACCTGTGAGGCTCCCTGGGTGCCATCATGTCACTGTCTCAGTGATCACAGAGTCTTTGATGTGGCTGCCTATTCCAGCATCACACACCAGGTCCCAGCCTAAAAGATTTATACTGTGCTATGGGTTTGCCCCAGAGACTGCTGCTCCTGACTAGGAGTCTGGGGACAGTAGGGTAGAAAGGCTGCCTCAGACTCCATCACATCTCCTCAAACAGAAGTGTTTTGGATGAGACAGCTGGGTCCAAAAAAATCAATATTTTTACTGGAATGTTGTTTCATGGGTATGTTTCCAGTCATGTTTAGTTACAGAGCCTTGGCCTCAGGAGCCTTCATGTGTTGTTACAGTTTCTTCAGCTTCCTTCCATGAATGCCCCCCTTCCAGGCCTGTGTAGGGCCAGAAAGTACCTCCCTTGCTGGTGAAGCTTTCCCAATCATGAATAGCCAAAGTGCTCATGAGCAGGTCAGCTCCTCCCAGAGGGCAGGAAGAACCAGGTTTCCTGCCTGTATCCATATTCTCACTCTGGGGAAATGAGCTGCTGCTGTCAGTGAAGAAAGTAATCTGAGCAGTTTAACTGTGCTGTTTTTCTGGTCGAGCCTTCCCTTTTTCTTCTCCTTTAAAGAAAAAGTCAGTTAGTTTTTCTAAACCTGTAAGATTTCCTCTAAACTTTTCTGCAAACCATAGGGAAAGATACAACTTGTCCATGCCTCAGCTATCTGACCCCATGTGGCTCCAGAAGGATTGTTCAGTGCCTTGCTTGTTATTTGCTGTAGATAAGAGACATACACACTGCTCTTGTAACTGTACAAAGTTCATACATCAGGCAGAGCCATTACTGAAGTTAAGGAAGTAAAGAAATGGGTGTGAAAACTAAGCTCAGATTACAAAGGTTTTAAAGGTCAAAGGAAACCTTAAACAAATGAAAACAGGGATTAGAAAGTGCTGGTTTGAAGATATTTTAATGAGGCTCCCAAACAAGAGGACATTGAGAGAGACTGGGAGGACTCAGCATTAAATCCTACATCACTTTTTCTGATTCCAAATACCATCAAGCCACGGTGATCACAAAGTCAAAGTATACTTTGCACCAAATTGGCCTTGCAGGTGCAATATTGAGAAATAGGCTGAATGTCAGGAGAACAGAATTCTGAAATATTTGACAAATATTTCAACAAAAGGTTAGAGAAGTAACACGGTAAGTCCCAGACACCTTCTGCTTTCCTGTAGGTCACTGCATGGCCCTGACTGCTGCGAGCTGCTGCAGCCAGCAGAACTCACCCATTTTCATTCCATGAGCCTGGCAAGGCAAAGAAAGACAGGTTTGCCCCCTCTGCTACAATACCTCATTTGTGCAGAAAGGACACACAAACATGTTTTCCTGTGACAAGCTGCAGATGTGACCAGAGATTTATAGCAAACAACTGCTACTTTTCATGGTCGTTTATGGACAGACTCACAGGACTCCAAGAGAAGCCATCCTAGACTGCTCCTTTGATTTAATGATCTCTCCTGCCTGCCTACTTTTCATAACAATGCAACTGGGAAACAGATTAAATAGCCTATTAAATAGGGCCTATTTATAAAATACTAGCTTCTTTCCTGAAGCGGTTTAATTTATAAGGAGAAATCTTGCTTAAATTTTGAATGCTATACAACACTGGTGCTAACAGGAGTTATCTGCAGAAATCTGAGGCTTTAGATAAAGAGCAATAACACATCAGTCTTACCTGAGTATTTAGCAGCCATCAGAAGAGATTAAACCCATATTCAATGCCACACAGAGTGATGAGCAGAACTAGAAATACACATCTGAATTTGTGACTCCTTGACTCCTTTAAGACAGGGAGAAAGCTCCTTCTCCTGAGAGAAAACTTCTCAAATGGGGCAGATAAATCCACCAACCTCCTCAGAGCACCCATCCATCTCAGCTTGTCTCTCTTTCTGGTGGTGGCTGGCACCAGAAGTTTTATGTCCCTGTCCTGTCTCACCTGCAATTATCTCCAACACTGCCTAGGAAGGGCTGTTACAGGCAGGCAAAAGCAGAAGTTATCCAGCTCTGTCCCTGTCTTAACATGTTGTCTCATGTAAAAAGCCAGGCAGTACAGGAGAGGTTTTAGCATAACAGTTCCTTGAAGGATGCCTTGCTGAGAGGGGAGACAGATGGCTGCAGAGTGTTAAGTGCAAGTTAAAACGAAATACCAAAACAGAGATGAAATTAGAAAAGGTAGAAGAGACAGGCTGGCATATACAGGCCAACAGGCAGGGGCTTTAATGGTGAAGCAGCAGCCAGGAGGACCCCAGCCACAGCTGCACAGTGTCACAGTTCCTCCCTGATGGCCAGGAAGTGCTCACCTCACCATACAACCTGGGGGCAAAGGCAGTGTAGGAATCAAGATGGAAGGAGACACTCTAGAAGTGTAGTTGAAACAGCAGAGGGAGGAAAAACACAGTGTGAAGGAAAGTACATGTTATATCTTCCTGTTAATGCCTTTGACAGCAGGCTGTGAATGAATGGATAGTCTGAGCACAGAGAAGCACAAGGCACAGCACCATCCTGGGGAGGAAGAAGCCTTGCTGCCAAAGTTAAGATGCTGCTTCCCAGTTCCCAGTGCTGTACCTAGGAACGGCAGTGGTTCCCGGGTGGCAAAGCCACTGAAACAACATTGATTCTCTGCAATAACTGTGCCCACAGGGAGATGCTGACCTTATCTCACACTGATGGAAGCAGGTGCCAGGCACAGCCGCCATATGGCAGAGAGATTAACTGCCAGCATGTGCTGAATACAAGTCACAGTCTCTTATTAGCCAAGCAGGGAACATGCCGTGGGCCGCATACACAGTGCCATTCACAAGCTCTGTTGTCCCTTCCCAGCAGTTCCTTTGTTACTTATCCAGCACAGGTGCTTAAAAATTAGATTTTCTCCACATGAGGCCTGACTGTGCCTTGTTCTTCTAACAATGGCTTTGTACTTCTCCCACTCATTTCCATAGCAATACCCTGTCCTCTCACACCAGAGGTTCAGACTTCATGATAAGAGAACACTGTTAGGGTGGGAGTACTAACACAGATGTTCCAAACTTACAAAGAAAAGAGATTGTATTTTCTTGTGGGGGAGAGCAAGATGTTACGTTACTACTGTTACGTAAGCCCATGAGTCTCACTCTCCTGGTGACCTCCACAGGCACAAGGCAGAGGGAACATCATCCCTGGTATATCCTGAACTTCTCATCAAACTGGCAGAGTCACAGCTCACAGCAGGGAGAAACTGAGCCATGGACAGAACAGAAAGCTGAGATCTTCACTAAACACAATTAATTTAATTTCTAATTTAATTATTTGTTTCTTTCTTTTCCAGTCCAAATTCCAGCACATTAAAGGGTGCTCATAAGAAGCACAAGAGGAGATATATCCTCTCTTTTCCTTTACTATTATCCTCAGCAGCACCCAGAGCCAAAACCAGCTCCAAACTGCCTCCAGGTAGCTCAGAGTGAGCTCAGCTGTTCACAGGCAAATGCCTGTTTTGTAGGAGTTAATTACATTTACAGCTACTGGGGTGAGTAGAAACCAAACTATTTTTCTAACCCATTCTCAGCATTTTCTCAGGAATTCCTAGGTCCTTTTAATTGAGCTGTTTTTTCCTCCCATAAAGCAGCAGTTTTTTGCTCCAAAGAAAACATTTCAATGCCAGCCCAGTACAATGGATAGCAACTAAGAGAAATATAAAGATGCACAAAACTGCTACAGATCACAAAAGCTTCAAGACAACATATACAGGATGAAAACTTAAATGAATTAGCAACTCTTTTTAATAAGCCATCTTAGCCATCTAACAAGCTGTGAGTTGAACCAGATCAGAACTGCTGCAGTCTCTCACCAAAGTCCCGCAGAGATGCTCTGGGGCAGTTCAGGGGCACACACTCTTGTGCAGCTCCCATTCCTGGAAGCACTACCACCATCAGATGTTCTGGTGGTCACCCCAGTACCAGCTGCCCCAGGACTCCTTCCCCTTTCAAACACCTGGTTTCCCTGGGAAGCCCACAATATTCTCTTCATTTTGGATCTTGCCTGAGCTGTGTTCAAACCAGCAAAATGACATCAGTGCCAGCTACCACTCTGGCACAGCAGCTGTGGAATTATGTGTGCCATCCCCCAGGACACCACCTCAACCCGTGCCAGTTGCGTCTCTTCATTTCCTGCCAAGAATCATGCCAATTTCTTCCACATCAATTTCTAAGCTGAGACAGCTTCTCTACTTATTTCTCTCTCCTGCCTGCTATTGGAGATTGGAGTGATGATGAAAATGAGACCCACAGTGCCACTTTTCATCCCCAGCTCTTTGTCCTGAAAGTCTCCTGCAATGTCTATTTCACCTCTTCAGCTGCTGTCAACACCCTCTGTGATGCAGTTTCTGATATGCACCACTGAGCCCCACTTTTAGCTGAAGCCATCACATGTCTAAGGCTGTTTCTGCTCTTGGCAGCCTGGGAAGCTGAGGACTCAGCATAAGGGGAACCCCCCTGCTCCCATAGCCTCAAATCCACACCACCAATCCCACAGAACCAATGAATACTTTGGGTTGGAAGGGACCTTAAAGACCAGCTAACCCCCCTGCCATAGGCAGGGACACCTTCCACTAAACCAAGTTGTTCAGGGCCCTGTCCTGCCCATCATTGTTCAAAATCCCTCTCTGAGCTCCTCTGGGTGCTACAAGGTTTTATAGAGTCTTCTCAGAGCATTCTCTTCTCCAGGCTGAACAACCTGAAGAAGACAGTTCTTTCAGCTTGTCTTCATCAGAGAGGAATGCAGGTTTTTCACACAAGTCAGAAGTTCTTGAACCCCTGCTGTCTGCTTGTGCTGACACAGGAGCTACCTGCCATGTGATCTACACTTGGTTTCACAGCCAGTGTCTCACCTTGACACTGCTAAAAGCATTACAGAGGCAGTGACCTCAGCCCTGAAGGGAGAGAAAGGCAACTAAGGACAGACCAAAGGAAGGCAGGGGCCCTTGAGGCTACACCCCAAGCTGTTTTCTGGCAAGGCTCCAGGCCCACTCTTTCTGTTCCCAAAACAGAGAGAAGTCTGTCCTATTATTAACATCAATAAACACCAGCTTGGGGACTTTTCCCCCCACCAAGCAAAGCCTTTCAGCCTGTTGGGGAACAGCTTGCAGTGGGTTAAATCTCTCTTTGTCGGACTCAAGATGGGGTCCTTGGAGTGTCACAGGGTGTCTTCAGGGATACAGAATTATAAAAAGGTATTTGTTTCTGTAAATGAACTGGAAGAGAGTCAGCTCCTCCTACCCACCCTTCATGCTGTCCTTTCTGGTTTTAGCATGCTATAAATGACCAGCTTCTCTGATAATTTATGCATAATTGGGACTGATTTCAGCAAGTGGCTCAACAAAAGCTGCTCTGAACTACTAAGTAATTTACTGATTTTGCTTTCAATTAATATAGTGGCCTTAGGAACAAGCCTGTGTTCCTTTTTAGGCACAGGAAGATCTCTCTGATGGAGAGACATCCAGAGGTTAAGCAGCACGTCATCAGCTGAACAGTGGGAAGAAACATGTTCCTACACTCATGTACCTTATTTATTTTTCAGAACACCCTTTCTAATCTGGAGATTTTTCTCCATTTTCACCTGCTCTGGAATTTCCCTTTTTCTGTCTCCAGACTATCCCTTTTCTCTTCTAGTGGAGATATCATTCCCCCTCTGATCTTTTCCTTGTCTGGGTGTTGGGGGTTTTTTTGGGTGGAGGGGGTGGTGGAGGCAAGGGCTTTTCTGTTCAAACCTGTCCCAGGAGCTGACCAGCCCAGGCCTCCTGCATCTCCATGCAGTCCCAATAAAGACAGCAATATATGCAATATCCCAATGTACCGTGCCTTGGAATCTATGCAGGAATTAGGCCAACCGTGGCAGGATACACAGAGGAGAGAGAGATTATGGTTGTCTAATTCAGTGTGCTCTGAGCAGGCAGAGCATGGAAGGCACCTCCATCTGATCCACTTACATTTCTGCACTTTGATCCTTTGTGGGGACTGGACAAGAGTGGATCACAGCTCTCTGACTGGCACAGAAAAGCCACAATCACCTGCTCCCTGCTACCTGCATTTCCCCCTCCATGTCAGAGACTCCAGCAGAGCTGTGACTGGCACCTCCAAGGCTCACCTGGTGTGCTGAGGTGCTCTTGGAATCACATCTACCTTGAAACACTGAAAAGGATGGGCCAGCCTGGCTAGGACTGGGCACAACTTGTCTTTTGTTTAACAGACCTGGCCTGGGTTTGGCACTGCTACAGTATGAGAATGATGACATTTATCATGACTAGCCAATACTGTGTACAAGTACCCTTTTTCACAGACCCAACTTCCATATACAAATGTTGGGTTAACCTGAAAACTTTCCTTTTTCTTCACCAATTCACACCATTAGTGGAACTTAAAATTATTCTATCTGCAATTCACATGCCCACGTGATTCTCTATCCTAAGCTTCTGTTTCCAGCCTTGAGGTTGTCCAGATTGTCCCTTTGTCCTTTTAAGACCTCTGCACTAACCATACTAATCCTCAGTAAGCAATCAAATCTCCCCATCTGTGCTTTTACTATTTCCCTTGGCACCATGGTATGACTTCTCTATTTTAATTAACTCAAGCTGGATGCCTTGTCAAGACTTAGCTGCTCTGATTTCTCATTATATTATCATAATACCATTTAGCAACACCACCCTTCTCAGCAAGGGAAACTGATTGCAGCCCCTTGAAGGCAACATAGTGAAACAAAGAGCACTCACCAGGGCCCACAGCACTATTTGGTTTCATTCTTGTTAACCTGCTGCATTTCCTTCTCAGTGAATGTACCGGTTCTGCCTACTCTCAAAAGCACACTTTAGGATATGTTTTCTTCTTTTGTTTTTGGTAGTCATGATCACTTAATTTCAACTTTTAACCCCTCTGAGAAGTGCTTGATAAATACCAACTACGTGTACCTTATTAATAACAGTTTTAATTTCTTCATGGCCAGCAGTTGGTGGCCCCCCACACCACTGTTTGCCTTTTTTCTGCCAAGCAACTCATTACTTCAAATTGTTCTGAACTTATTTCACGTTTTGCAACCTTTTAAGACCTGAAGTCCATGGGTCACTTCACTAAATGAGAAGACTTTTGCTTTCATGCCATTCCAAACCTGCAACACCTCAGTCTCTGTCTCTTCCTCAGGCCTGTTTTCATTTCTTAAACTGCTGTATGATTGCTGCAGGTGCTGCGAGTTGCCATTTGTGCACAAAGCACCAAGTCAGCACCAGGGACCTGTTTCACGTGAACTCCTGGTCATCTCCTTAGTGAAACTCCCTTTGTAAGCACCTGCACAGCAGCAGAATTAGACAGTCTGTGGTACACATCCCCCCTCAGGCTCACTCACCCAGCTTTGTAGTGGTTGTGTGCCCCTAATGGGCCAAGAGTTGTCCTCTGGGAATAAGGAGCACTGAAAAGGCTGCATGGAGCTCATAGCAGGAAGATGAGACTTGTGTCAAGCATCCAGCAATTGAATGCTAGGCAGCATCAGCAAAATGCAAGGAGCATGGGAAGGTGTAATTTGGACAAACACATGTGACTTGGACAAACAAATACAAGGAAGCATCCTCTGTCACACTCCAAGGAAGATGCCTTCAAAAATGGCCTCCTGTGGGCTTGTCACGGGCTGAATAATCAGAAGGGATCTCTTGCAAAATTCCTTGACCAAAATCAACGTTGAGGCTGTTTAATGCAGTTCTTTAAATGTTAATAAAGTTATTTTACATCCTCTGAAGTTTAGTTCTATGCTTTTCCACCCTTAGGAAACCCTGCCAGATGTAAAAATGTTAAGCAGAACAGGTGCAAGAAGCCAGCTGAGCAGGATGTAACATCACTGCTCTCTATTTTGTTCATGAACATGTATGAGAGTCTCATAACCTAAAGTCTTAGGTCTCAGTTTGCTATATGCGGGTGAAAAGCACATTAAACAGTCACTTTTATAGCTCCTACATAGGAGAAGGCATGATTTTAAGCATATGTATTCTGGATACAGGTTGACAGGAAAAAAACCCAAGGTATTTTAATGTAGGAAGGCTGCCCAGTTTCAAGACTGCAGACAACTAGAGCTTGCCCTACGTGAATTATTGACAAAGCTCCCAGTGAAATTCAAGGCCACGAAATTGTTTTTGTGTTCACATGGACACACATCCAATGTTGGATGCGCAGGGCCATCTAGTGGGAAGTCTCTTCGTGTGCAACAGCCCAGATCAGTGTTTCACAACAGCCTGAACAAAGGCATCTTTGGCTGCTACATCTCAGAAATGCATTTTATGAGTTTTTCTTTCCAGATGGAATGCTTCTCTGCTGAGACAGTACAGCATCCCCAGGAGAGCCTTTTGAACAAGGAATGAAGCCTGTCTCTCTGCAGGATCCTGTGTTACAGAAGAGTGCATTTCCTAAAATTAATTTCTTTTGACTAATGACTTGGAGAAGCTTTTCTCAAGAAAAGGAAACAACAATAACAAGATCCCCCAAACCCTCAGTTTCAGCTTTTGTTCTCACTAATCATATAGTGTTGCTGGCTGAGACTCAGTAATTTTTCACAGAAATATTGAATGTTCTGAGTCAGATTCTCTCGTCAAATGACTGTGATAACCCAAGGAATACTGGTGTCCCTTCAGATTAATTCACCCATCTGTGCAGTGAGGAGGGTGAGAAGTGAGGTTTACAGCATTTGCAGGGCTACCTATAAATCCCATTGTGAATCTGGAAAACAACTAAGTTTTCCAAAAGCATGGGAAAATCTCTCATATTTAAGTTTTTACCATTTTCTCATGTTTTATTTATTTAAAGTTTGTAAAAGCATTGCTGCTTAACAAACAGGCTTCCCCCACCATCGATTTACATATGAAGTAATAGTTCAAGCACTGTAACAAAGCCTGCTTTTCTGGGACCTTGTTAATCAACTGCTTTTGCTAAGATGTTTACCTGCCACCAATGCAGCTTTTCTAAATTCTAATTACACTGGAGGGTTTTTTCCAGCCTTTTTTCTCCTCATGGAGCCCCTTACATAGCCTGTCTCTACCTAGTTTCATGAAACCTTTAAATAAATGCAGCATTTTCTGATGGCTCTCTCACTGTCTCAAGTTAGGCTAAACATGGCAAATAGGTGTAGAAGTTATTCAAAGAGAGGGGCAAGTAGGCAGGTACAAAGAAGAAGATTTCATAAATCTTTCTGATCTGGACATTAAGCTAAAAAGAAGCTACAATATTGATACAAATGTTCCTGTTAGAAACTCTTTAAAGCAGTGCAACCAATTATTTAATTCTGTGAAAGCTGACATCGACTATTTGCTGCTTCTTTATTATTAAATTAAAGCACAATTATATTAAATAAGAATATGCAGTGTGTGAGAGTGTAGTTTGGACTGCTCTTTAACCAACCAGCATCTTTCTTATAAGAACAATAGTTAATATATTAATACAAATGATGCTTAATTCAACCAGAAAATTGAAAAAGCCCAAAGAATGAATTGAAGCAATAAATCCTCACATTTGCCTAAATATTTTTTTCTGCCTAGAAATATTTCAAATTAATTTTATTAGATGAGAGCTATTCTTCTGACTCATTTTGATTGCACTTTGCTCTTCTTCCTCTCTTACCCCAGTGCACTGCGTATGCACTGCCCGCAAAGCAGGGAGAGGTCCAGGGGGACCCCAGAGCTGCTCTGGGGTCTTTTGCAGCCCCAGGAGCACAGAGGCCCCAGCTGTAGGTGCAGGAGCTGTGCCTCCACCCCCTGCCATGTCCCTGCATGTCCCTCCTGTCCTCAGCTATGTCCCTGCAGAGCTGGGATGTCACCAGAACATTCCCCACAGCTCGGAATGGGGGCTGAGCACAGCCAATAATCCCTTGCTGGGCTGCTGAGACAGAGTAATGACAGTGTCACTACTCTTGTTTGCTTCAGCAGTGGAGCTGCTGCCCCTCTCCTCACAGAAAGGGCTGATGACTGCCACAGGCTTACAGGCATATCGCCTCCACAGAAGGCTTTTGTCCTCCTATGAACAGCCAAAAATGAAAACTCTGAAATGAAGCACATACCACTGATAAGCTTGGACACTGAAGGGTTGTGACAGGCCAGCACCTCAATAATCAGAACCTCATCAGACATTTCACCTGGAAACAGCAGCACACATCAGGTAGATCAGGCAAAACATCCACAACTTCAGATACCTGTTCAAGTGTTGAAGAAAGACCTTTATGGGATGGGGAAAACAATATTACTGTCAGAGAAGCTAGAAGCCCTGATCAGGGTGTTTTGGGAGCACGATGCCAAGCACACAGACTCACCTGGGCACTGCTGCTGGGAAAGCAGGTGATTCCTGCCTACCTGGCTGCCCACTCCTCCCCTCACTGCCACAGGCTGCAGCATTTGTGGGAACAAGATCACAAGAGCTGGCCTCCTCCCTGACTCATGCTTCTCTGCATATTACTTGGGCTCTTCCACTACCCAGGTATTGCAGTACCTTGTTATTTTAGGTAATTTCTAATTACTGAGGCAATGCTTCCCAGTCTGCAACAGACTAACCTGGGTTTGTTCCATGCTGGCATTAGGGAAAACATCTGTAACAGGAAAGAGCCAAAGGCAGGGAAATCTGCCTTCTCCAGCCCCTGGCACTCCTGTGGCTGATGTGGGGGGAGAGGGTCCACCACAGACCCCCTCCCCATCGAGTGAGGGGATGCAGCAACTTTTCTTGTACAGAACTTCATCCCAAAGCAACAAATGAGGAAATCAAGGTCTGTCATCCTCATACTAGTTCTGTGATGACACACGTACCTACCTATGTGTGAACCCAGACTTCATTCTTGACTGGGCAACTCATTTAATGAGCTGAGGAAGAAGTTAACATATTTTGTGGCTGGCTTCTGTCCACTCTGGGATACCACTCTGTCAGCTCTGAAAGAACCAGGCTCTTTGAGACACTGCCAAGCTCCAAAGGACTACATAACTATGACTGTGCAGTCAGCAGCACTCCCCACTTCACTCTCATACACCTTCCGCTTAAACTCTGCAAACTCATCAGTCACCTGCTGCCTTTTTTTTTTTCCACAGCAAAATCCCAACGTATCAAGAGCTTTGAAGCACCTTAAAGTGTCTGATTTTCAAGAAAAGTTAGACTCCCTGCAAGGTGTTTCAAACCAGGTACATAGCGATATTAAGGATAAACTGCTCTTTTTCAAAAGTGCAGGTTGTGGAAGTGCATTGTAGGGCAAGAAATTGCCATCTCCAAGACCAGATGGGGCTTTGAATAATCTGGTCTAGTGAAAGGTGTCTCTGACCATGGCAGGAAGGCTGGAATGAGATGATCTTTTAGGTACCTTCCAACCCAAACCATTCTGTGATTCTATAATCTCTGTAATAAATCTCAATAATAATTTCTGAATCTCTTTTCCCAAATTAAAGTGCCCTATTTCACAGGCTTACCACCCTCCTCAACAAACAGTACCAAAGAACAGAGCATCCACCCCACACTAACACAGCACCACTCACATAGCTCTGCTAGGCTTGGCTGTCTGTCCTCCAGCACACTGTTCCCATCTCCCAGCCCTGCAGTGGCACTCGGCTACTGGTTCAAAAATGGCTTCTGCACATTTGTAAGAGAAACATGTAACAGTTTAATATGCTTGAGTCCTGCCTAGGCATATCAGCTGGCTCAGAAACATTAATAACCCCTCTGTGAAAAATCAAACTGCTGGCAGAGATTGTTTTGTTCCAGAGTGATGGCATCAGCCAAAGCCATGAAAGGATAAACCCAAAGAATACTACTCAGCAAATCATCCCTCTCTAAATATCCTGCCAGCTACATGACACATAAAACACCATATTTTAAACATGCTGGCAATTAGTGTAGCTGCAAAACAAATGATGACCTCAGCATTGTCAATACTCATGATCAATTAATGGAGCATTTTGTCAGAGGCTGAGTCCTTTCTGTTTTACTGCTTTATTTACTGTTACTGCAAATATATATTAATGATCATATTTCACTACCACAAGAGCCTTGCTTGCAATGCCATACTCTACCACAAACAACATTTGATGATTTCGAGGAACACACTCAGAGGTTTCACCTGCCAGCTGTGATGGCAGCTCAGGCAGCAGCAGGCAGGAAGCTTCTGGAGTTGGTCACTACTACCGAGGACATGGGAGACAGGAGAACAAGACCAACCAACACTGCCAAAATTATCTCTAGGTCTGATAGCAAACTGCATTTAAAACTGTGTGTTTTATTCTCTTCTAAGATTTACAACTTACCACTTCAAAATGAAGTCTGGCTGTGACATTGCCACCAACAACATAAACCAAACACAGATTTATTTCCAAAATGTGTGTTCCACCAAGTAAATCAGGCAGAAGCATTGCTAACCACATTGTTACCAGCTGCACTGCTGGCAATGTCAAGGGTTTCATCTCTCATTCATCTTCCAAATGTTCTTTTGTTTGCCTGCATTTAAATACTGACGGCAGACTGGTGAGATTTTACATATAGCACAGGGCTACTTCTTGCAGTTCACAAACTGCCTGTAGTGCTCTTTTTCCTTAAGGACCAACCACCTATGCTCAGCCACGAGGTTTCTTCCCTCAGAACAGGATTTGTGATTTGGTTCCTAGCCCCCATACCAGCCATGAGGACTTCTTTGCAAGATCCTGGGACAGATATATCTTCTGCAGTGCGAGGAAGTCAGCTTAAGTGCAACACACAATTTATTTTTCTCACTGGGATATGAAATAAAAGCATACAAGCAGTGAAAGGGAGCAGCAGTCTTTCTTGCTCACAACTCAGTGTGCCACTGTCCTTGCATTTAGACCTGAGCCTCCTATGTTACTGCATTCACCCTTGCTAACTTTATCTGACTACTCACTTCTCTCTTATTTAAGCCTTTTTGCTTTTAGGCCTCCTTTGATCCCAACTTCGTTATTCAAAAGGCTGTCCCATGAGAGCTACCGAAAGAGTTCCTACCTCACTGATGGACTGTATCTATTATTTGAAGCTGTGTATCTATGGCTTCTTACACCTATATATCTCTTTTTCTGGTTTCCTGATTGAGTATTTAACAAAGTCTTTGGAGCACTTGATGTATTCAGGCAGGGAGCAATATAAAATTAAGCAAGGAAACCAAGTGACACAAAACAGCAATAAAATATTTCCTATAACCTTCCCTCAAGTCATCACAACAGCAGCTTCCTCAGCAGAAGCTGAGAAAATTTTGCTTATAGGTTGCACTGGGATGGCTGTGGAAGAGCACATTTTGCCATTCCCGTGTTTTATGCTGAATAATTATTTTGCCTTCAGAAAGCAGTGCCTGTTAATGAAGTTAAATAAACTGGAGGTATTCTTGCCTCATCTGGACAGATGTCTATGACACACAGGCACATCTGGAATGGAAAATCTTTTGGAAACATGCCTTGTATTTGAACATGTCTGTAGTCAGGTCCCTGAGGTTTCTTGTCCCTCCCAGGTGTTATCTCTGGTCTCTAGAGACTTGGAGTTTTTCATGATCTGGTGAAACAATTCTTTTGACATAGTTCTTCCTAGCATATAATACAGCTGATTTTTCCACACTGATTTTATAGACAAATATTTATTACTCAAAAGCTTTTTGTCTAAAGAAGAAAGTTTTTGTTTAAAGGCAGTCACTACTCCAACACAAGCAGCTGGAGAAATGCCTTTAATACGTTCTTTTTTCCTCAGAAGCCCTTTTAATTCTTTGGGGCAACAAGCAGTTCACAATCAGTCACTCATAGTCCCCAGGATAACAATAATGAGAACATGATCAACCCCATTCTAGAGGCACTCAGCACTCCTTCCTGCCCCGGATGGCATCATTATTGGTGTTGGGAGGCCTGGCTGGCAGGCAGGATAGCCAAGCTTTTTAATACTATAATTTGATCTTGTGACCCTTTGCTTCTGCTCCACCTCATCATGCCCTTGGCAGCAAATATGGCAACATCAGTGCCTCACAAAGAAGATAAGCAGGAGATGTTGAGGTGAAGAACCCCTGCAGAAATCTGTGGATAAAAATCTTTTTTATTTCCTTTCCTAAGTACTGATGTTATTAACAGCAATTCACGATTCTAAAATTTGCTGCATACACTAGCTCACGAAGCAACTGAGAAGAGAGTAGCAATTAACTTAATGAAAGCCCTGGGAAGCAGTCAGATAAGTAGCAAGGATTGCTCCCTTCAACCTAGGGCAGTTTCCTGCTAGCAATCTGGACAGAAAAAGCTCCATATCCCATTACCAATTCTCTTCAACATGCAAACCCAAGAAATACTGATAAGAATCCATGAATAATTAAGTTTAACCTGATGTTAGCAGAAACTGGACCGGGGATGTTAGCCTCTTCATTAGTTCACAGGCAGGAAATGGCCTGGATCAAATTCATTCTGTAAGCAATTCCTTGGAAACAAAATAGAGCTAGCTCAGCACACACTTTTGTTCTGAGTCTCAGGGTTAAAGAATCTGCTGCATTCTTTCATGACAGAAAATTAAAGAATAGTATAAGACTGCATTTTGTGAGTTGCTTATGCTAACAGTTGTCTTTAATCACTGGATGCAAACATTTCCTACCCACCACAAGGAGACTCAGGCTTCCAAGTTCTGGAAGGCTGGGCCTGCTTCATCTTAAAACTCCCTCCCTGAGATTCCACACTGTCCCTTAAGTGGATTTCCCTCCTCCTTTCCCCAGTCCTCCTCATACCAAGGATCCCTGCCACCCTACTCCTCCCTCAGCAGCGACTGTACATTCCTCAGTCCCTCTTCCCTCAAAGTCCCTCTTTCTACTTGCCATGCCAAGGGCTGTGTGCATCTGCTAAACAGGTGGCAGCTGTGCCATGTGCCCCTCATTTAGGTTTTTGATTTCCCTTCCCTTTTATGGCTGATTTTATCCCACTGATGCCCAAAGGAATGCTGGACAGACTGAATTAATCAGAATTAATCAGAGAGGATGAGTAGGTTCTCCAATGGCCAATATTTTGAGCCAAGCTGATCAACAGCCACAGTGAAATAGCCTGAAATGAAGTGATAGCAGAAAAGGATAGTTGAGGGAACTGCAAGTTGAGGACTACTTAGGAAGCAAAAAAGCTCTACTCTAAAGTCTAAGGGCTACCATGGATCAGCTGCCATTCAAAAAACTGCATTTACCAGTGCATGCAATGACACCATGGTTTAGGTTGATGCAGGTTATGGCCATGGATAGCCATGGCTATGGATGGCCAGTGGATTTAAGCTACTTCCCCATGATGAAGGGAAATAACAGGTTCTAAAGCTGGCAATTTCTGTCCATATGGGCATCCCAAAGTAAACATCCTAAAACCTGGAGCTCTGTCATCACAGAAGATGCTTTTCCTGAATCTCTATGAACAGTTTTGGGTATCTCATCCAGGTCTAGAGTGATCCACTCTAACTTCTCCAGCAAAGGGACAACAGGTGCCATTTGTTTGAAATGGGGACAGTACATGAGAGCTTTTCCAGTTCCTGAGGAGCAGCAGCAGACTGTCCTAGAGACTGCATGTATGGGAACTACCTGAAACAATGTTGGAGGTAGGAGGTCCTCCCTGTACAGATTATTTTCTCCAAATCTTTGTTTTATTGAGCCTGACTTGAACATGAAGTAGGCTTTAAATGTAATTTCAAGCGCTCTCTGTTGTCTACTTCCTTCTTCACATGGCTTATCTGGGTATATCTTTTCTGATGCCTTTACCTTTAATGGATACACTTCAGAGTTCAGAAACTCAGCTCAGAGATTGTATGTAAGAATAACTTTCAAATAAAAAATCTAAGCCCCTAGTTTTGCTCAGACAATACCAACACCAGCACCAGAGTCATAGAATAATTGGTTGGAAAAGACCTGTAAGACCATCCAGTCCAACTGTTAACCCAGCACCACCACAATGCTCATGCCTATACCATATCCCCAAGTGCCACACCCACGTGCTTTTTGAACACTTCCAGGGATGGGGACTCCACCACTGCCCTGGGCAGCCTGTTCCAATGCTTGAAAACCGTTTTGGTGAAAAAACGTTTCCCAATATCTGATCTGAACCCTTCCCTCTCACAGCTTGAGGCCATCTCCTCCTATCCTGTCCCTTGCTACCTGGGAGAAGAGCTCAACCCCCACCTGGCCACAGCCTCCTATCAGGGAGTTGTAGAAAGTGAAAAGGTCCCCCGTGAGCCTCCTTTTGTGCAGGCTAAATACCCCCAGCTCCCTCAGCTCTTCCTCATCAGACTTGTGCTCCAGACCATTCCCCAGCTCAGTTCCCTTCCCTGGCCAAATTCCAGCCACTCATCATCACTCTTGAAGTGAAGAGTCCAAAACCAGTGCTTGAGGTGTGGCCTCACCAGTGCCCACGGGGATGGTCCATGCCCTAGTCCTGCTGGCCACACTGTTGCTGACACAATGCAGGATGCCTTTAACCTTCTGGGTCACCTGGGCACAGGTGAAAGCCATGACCTCTGATTGATTCTCATGTCTATCAGCACTTCTAACAAGCCTTGGTGTTAGTTTGAGCAAAGAAGGACTTCAGCATTTTATAGGCTCCCTCTTTTGAAAACAAAGGGGAGGCTCTCAAAAGCGACATGACTGTAGGGCAATGAGGTACTACCTGAAAATTCGGAGGCTTTGTATACCCATCATGAAGAAAGGCTTCCTTCTCTTTAACACAAATATCTCATGCAGATTAAAAAAATCAAGTCCATTTCTAATTAATGTATTTCTTCTCACAATTGTTCTCAATCTGCTTGCAAGAACTACTAGGATTCACCTATAGCCTGTTCTTTCCTCACACCAGTCTCTTGGTGAAGTCACACAAAGGCTTTCTACATGTTGCAGGTTGGATTTAACCCAGGGTTTTTTTTCTAAGATGTAATTTTCCAGTCTCTACCATCAGGAACACCTGAGTGGCTTACTGCCTGACACTCAGAGCAGGAGCACTCTGTTCTGCCAGCTTTAAAGTTAACCAGCTGATTTTTCAGCTTTAGAAGCTTAGACAGCACAAAAGTTCAAGCTCCTTTCCTCCCCTGTCTCCAAGGTTCAGCTAAAGCACACAGTGAAAAGGAAGATGAGAACAGGTGGCAGGTTAAGGCTTTTGTTCCCCTTATGCTGTGATGTGGGGACAGAAGAGATTAGCTCTCTGACTGATGCACCTGCTCCAGTTGTGAGGGAATGCTCATCTTCAGTTCATGCAGAGCTGGAGATTTTCTAAATGCCTCCACGGACTGGACTTATCTGAAGTTGCTGTGTCTCAACCATCTGAGAGCTTCCTGTTTGCTGCTTTAGAGCAGCTGTGAAATAGCCCCAACATCAGGAGGGACGCTTCCCGGCAGATACACCAGTCTGCAACAACTGCTGTGTTATCCTGAGTGCAGCTCTAAACTGCAGCTCACAGGAGAGCTACTGAAGTGGATTAAGCCACTGCTTCATGACATACACTTCAGCTTTTAAGAGGCGCCTATCATGCCCCCAGCAGAGGTGTTTCAACAAACAGGAAGGAGAAGGCAGGGGGTTTGAGAGGCTATTGGAAAGGACTTAGACAGGAGGTAATGGGACAATCAGGATATGATCAGGCTGGGAGTCCTTCAGGGGAGAGGGCTGGGGAAAGGATGCCAGCTTTACACTTTTGTGAAATTAGAGCCCTGGTATCTGTGATGATAATAAACTCATCTATATAACAAAGAATGATGTTGTAGCACCAGCTGTTGCCTTCACCGCATACTGAAGCAAAAGTTAGACTGACTGTAAGGAGAATTTGGTAAATGATGTTTGTTGAAGGCAGTATGAGGCTAACACCAGGCACTCCAGCTTTGGGCAGCTGAAATAGACACTCTTTCCCCTCACACCACTTTGCTCCCACATGAAATCCCTTCTAACTTCAGCTTTAAAACAAGCTCTACAAAGGGTGGCACAGTCCAGTAACCTGCACACACTGCCAGTGAAGCATCGCACTAACCTAAAACACATTCAGATCACTTTTCCTGAATCCTAGTCTGAAACAAAACAACATGTGAGAAATGAAATTAATTTTGATTTATTCCTCCCTATTTAATAAGCAGCCATTTAGAGAGGAACCAAAATGCTGGCTCAGAACTCCCGAGCTTACCTCCTGGGCTTTTATTCCTAAAGCAAAGGAGGCATTCCCGTGGCATCAAGCAGATGGCTGAAATAAGCATCTTTCCTATATCAAGCTCCATGTGAAAGCTTAGAATCTATGTAAGGTACGAAAAAGCTACAAGCTGGAGGAATGAGGGGGTGGGGATGAAGGAAGAAGGAGGAGGAAAAGACAGGGGGTGGAGAGTAACACTGGAGAGCAGCAGTGGTCCAGCCCCTCAGAATCTGAAAAGCATCATAGGAGCCTTTGGATAAAGACCAGCTTCAGGAGCAAGGCTAGGAGACAGAGGATTTCTGCTCAGTGATAAAACATGGTGAGTAGGATTTTTTTTATCTGCCTTGTTTGCTCTGGTGCAATGGCATTTCTTTTGCCCTGACACTCACAGTGACTCTGAGTGACTGTTATTTTGGGATGACTGCTTGTTTTTGAAGCGTTGCTTTTTGGTTCTTTTTCCATACATCTGACAAGTTTGTGCCTGTATTTATAAAAATGCACGTCCTATCTCATTTTAAAGCAATAAATTACTGAGGACAGCCAAAGCTGTCAGTGTTAACACTTTGCTTTCTGGTACCAACAGGCTGCTGGTAAGGGCAATAAAAAAAAAAAAAACCAGCCCTGTTTCCTTCTCAGGTATGCAGTGGAAATTTCTGCTCTGCTACCTTCTCTTAGCACTACAGTGATGACTCGATAGCTCCCTGCGCAGGAGTTAATGCTGCCCTTATACATGATGTAATTGGAACGTTTCAAGCAGTTACGTTTCTTTCAGCCTCAGGTACAGAAGAAAACTGAGTGAGGGGTGCAGAGGTTTTGTCAGAGAAGGAGCCTCCTTTTGTCATGGTCTCAGCCTCCTTCTGCCCTGCCACACACACCACACAGGGCTGGGGGAAGCCGTGGGTGCCCCAGATGGGGCTGGGGGAAGCACTGGGTGCTGCTGAGCCTCCAGGATCCCTCCTGTCAGCATGCAGCAGGACAGTGTGCTGGGAGTAGAAACGTGGTTGATTTTACTATGAAAAATCCTGAGCTCTACGAAGCAGTTGTCAGGGCTTAAAGGAAGGTTCAGACTTCCCTATAGCACATTGCTAATAAGATTAAGCATTTAACTACACATCTTTCTAGTATTCTGCTGGGGAGTGTAAGATTTTACTTTGTGTGCTCAGTGGAATGAGGGTTGAATTAAAAACACACCAATGTGCTTTTTGCTGGTTCTTCATGAGAAAGCCGTTGCCTGACCTAAATGTATATGCAAATAATTAGGCATCCTGGGTTACCCAAGAGAGACAAATGATTAAGGGGAGCGATAAGATACAGCCAGTAACGATGATGAGAGGCGTACTCCTAAGGAGAGGCATGATCTCAATGCAGGTTTGTGTGCCACACAGGCGTCTTTAAAAATAAACATTCTGCTCTTTCCTGAATCATGACTGTCCCTGATTACATCCTCCATCCTTTCCACCCTCTTCTTTTCTGCTTTCCAATGGAGATGAGATAGTAGCAGGGTAATCAGTTTAAGGGAGAAGATGAGCCCTGCTTTAAAATCCTCTTTGGTTTTTACCAGAACTGTTATGTTTCTTTGCTTACTAGAAACAGTGTTACAATAACTGCAGTGAGAATATCACTACCCTCTGGCAAGGAAGCCGTACCATGTTAACAATTAAAAATCAAATTAACAGAATGGAATATACATTCATGATTATTAGTAAGTATTTGCATTATTAAATTTCATCTTCTGAGATAGAGTTAATGTTTTTGCCTGTAAATAAACAGTCCTATTCCAAAAATACCCCCCTTTACTGGGAGCACCAGCTGTTCCTTATGCACTGCTAATTGATTAGACACTAAGCATTAAAAATTAGTGTTGTTCACTGACTTTTAAACTAGCTGTGGCTTCACCACCTTGTGCTTACTTGTTTTTGCATTTTAGACTTCCAACTGGTGGCCAGTAAAAATCCTCTGAGGTTAAGAATTGGGAGAGTCTCCCAGAGTGCTCTGTTCTTTTCCCCTTTCCCATCACACAATTTATCAAGAAATATTTTTTAAAAATTTTCATCTTAAAATGCTGGGTTTGAAGCATAATGCATGCCCATGTACCCAAACCAGATAGATGCTTTCAGGAAATTTAACTAGTCTACAATTTCTGATGGAAAAGCAGGGTAACATTTTCAAAGGTACCTCTGACACTCAGCATCTTAAGTCTGATTGATGTGAAGCCACTTGTGGAAAAGGGATTTTGGACTCACTCCAAACTTGTATCCTAAAACATAAAAGCAGTCCAATGAAAGGTTTTTCCTTATTTTTGAATTAAAAATCCGAAAAGACTATTCAGTGTTAATCAACTCTTTCATTTAATAAAAAGAAAATGCTTGGAGGGAGGTGAAACTCAGATGCCAAGTGACATGCAGAACTCTGCTTTGCATGAGACAGGCACCACCCAGTTGTGTGATCTATATGTAAAGAAAAAACACTCCTATCTCCCCTTCAAAACCACAGTATTATGAATCTTACCTGTTTCTAGCTCAAAGAGATACTATTTTTGAGCCAAACTTGCTAAAGCTGGAGACTTTATCTAAATTTCCTTTTTGTAATTGTATTATTTCTGTCCATGCAACCTCAGTGAAACAGATACTTCTACTTTCCCAGAGGGATGATATTCCTGGAATTAAATGCAAGAGGACTGATATTTTACCTTTTCTTTGAAGACAACCTGAACAAACCTTTCTACTGTATTATAACATAGCAAGATACAACAACTTTGACCAAGCCCAAAACCCAAAGCAAGGCTCTCACATTCCACCACAAAGGGAAACTTGTGGATGGCTGGCAGTGTTGGGGACCATGGGCAGAGGCAAATGTGACCTCTCTCTTTGACTCACATGACAGAGGCAGTATCTGGACAGTTTGAATCCTACCTTCACCCATTTTCCTAATGACTATCTAGCTCCATTGCACCCCTCTTTGGCCCTGGTATGTTGGCCTGGACTTAGGTAGAATTTGGACCATCTGAATATGGCTCTTATTAACCAGAACAGTTACCTAACTCAGCCTTGTTCAGGTCCTCAAAACCCAGAACCATAAGTAATTGCTTTGACTGTCCTAAAATCAAGTCTCCTCAGCCCACAGGAATGTGTTCATCTTTCCATTCTAAAACTTTAATTTACTTTTAGATGAATCACAAAGTAAAACCTTCTGGTTTTATGAAAAGGCTGTCACACACCCTGCACAGATGGTAAATGTTTGAGCATGAAGTATCTCTGTATTTTATGACCAATATTAACCAAATTTAAAAGCAAACCTTATTTCCATTATAGTATAAACCTCAAATCCAGATCTAATTGCCTGCTTAGACACCTGTGAAATCCTAAAAGTGAGCAGCTGGTCTGATCAAGCCAGACAAAAAGTACTGTTTACTGTAAATGGGAAGTCTCAATACTGCTGCTGCTGCACCGAATATTATTGTAAATGATAACTAAACTGTGGCCCAGTGTAAGATTCAAGGATGCCCTCTATTTAAACATGTTCCATAAGCAGTTTTGCAGGTAGTAAAATATATTAGTTATTAATGAAGAAAACATTGAGAGTTTCAGTACACTGACTGCTAGTCTCCACAGATTTCTGTTCTTTACAGTGCTTTTTAATTGCCAATTGTATTTCCTTTGCAAAGGTGTAAATCAGGCCCCAATATCTGTTTTATCCATGTGGAAGAAGAGATATACTGCAAGTCCAAGAGGAGAATAATTGAAAAGGAACAGAGACAGGCAATAGTGTAGCTGAGTGCATGGGTCAAGAAATCACAGAAAAATGTACTATGTTTTAAATGCCTATAATAATTTTTCATAGAATTTTGATTAGCTTTCCATAACCACTGGAGGGTAACTTTCCCTTACAGCCCTTTAATCTGACTTCACTGGTACAGCTTTTGGGATTAGCATTAGAACTTGTATCTCTGCAGAGACCAGACAAAAATGGTATAATGGTATAATTCATTATAACCAAAAGGGCTAAAAGTATTAATAGATATAGAAAGAGAGAATCATCACATAAATATTTCTGTTCTATTTTTGGAAAGAAGCTCATTGATAGTTTACATCACATGAGTATGAAGAGGAACTCAGAGTATGGGAAGTTAAAAACATCATTTAAGATGAATGTTTTAAAAAATCTGCAGACTCTGGTAGTCCACCCTGAAGAGCCCTCAAAGAGTTGACTCAGGAGGCCTTCTTTTTCATGTTGTTCATTTTGAATAACATTTTTAATGGGGAAGTTTTACAAAGATGTGACAGTCTTAGAATAAGCAGAATGACACAATGAACTAGATACTAAGTATGGCATGAATCCTGAGGAAGTAGTAGAAAAAGAATATATAGGAATGGAGACATTAAATAATTAAAATACAAATTTGGTATTTATATATATAAAATAGATATTTAAAAAAAAACAACAAGCCAAACCACAAAAGCCCCACAAAGCCAAAACACTTCTTTCCTCATCAGAAGAAACAAAAAAGATAGCATAGGCTACCACCAGTGTATCTTACATTATTATAGTACAGATATTCTCAGTGAAAATGTTACTTGGGCCATTTTGGCTTTCAGATTAAAAGTGCTCATCTAATCTACCAAAAAAAAAAAAAACCAACCCAACAACAAAAAAAAAAAAAAAACAAAAAACCGAACCCCCAAAAACAAACGAAAAAAACCCCAGAAGAACAAGCCTTGAAGTTTCTAGACCCAGTTATCAAACTGGTCATCCATTGTGTTTCTTATCAAGGAGACACAATTCAGATCAAACATTACTTAATTCCAAAGATTATCTAATGTCATCCTGAATTCTTAGCTTTAATACATTTCATACCTGACAGTAAATAAACCCATCCCTAAAAGCCTTTTTAATGCATCTGGAGAAAAGTTCCCAAGTAACCAATATCCCACAAAAGTGACCTCTGCTTAATACTCAGAATGGGCAGGAGCAGCTGCAGGACTTCAAAGAGTCCTACATAACATTGTTATAAGGCTGTCACTTGCCAATGTCACAGACCTCTGAGGAGCTTCTCAGCAGCATCAGGAGCTTCCCACAGGGACACAGTACCTACTTCTACACTTGCAAAGGACTGAGATGTCAGACACTTTATTTCTGGGATATTAATAACTGGTCTTGCATCAGCTGTTTCTGATTGTTTTCACAGCTCCGCTGGAGTTGTGCACACCGAATTGCTTGTCGATCTCACCTTGCTTTTCAGAAGAGGAGTGTAATCGTGTCCCAGTGACCTATTTCTAAATATGCAAAACAAGTTTCCTGCAGCATCAGTGAACTTCAGATACCTGACAGTGTAGTAAAATGTTTACTGGCGTTCATTAAGAATGTTCTGTAACACTCACATGTAGTGCCAAGTGCAATAAATGTGCCAGCATCTCAATCTCACTGATAGACGCCCATCTATCACTACCCACCATGTTTTCCATAGCATGTCAAATGTTCACACTTAGCCCAGAACAAAAGGTTCTCTGCCTTTTGTCACTGACCTACATTTAGCTGTAAATATTGCTAATCACCTGCTAGTTTGCAGCTTCTATGAGAAAGGGGCTGTCACTGCTCTGCCTGCTGGAGAAGTGCTCCCAGATACACAGACCCACACCTTGTGAGTCAGTGTGGCTGTTCCAGCAAGGCCTTGCAACTGGAAAGCCTCTGGAAGCTACAGACAGCTGTTATAGCTCAAGATAGACTGAAGACTGCTTTAAGTTCTACTTTAGGAGTACAAAGGCTAGGCTTGGTGCTGAATTTAAAATACCCTGTCCAGTGTCTCCAATTGTTTAGTTATATCTAACCAATTCAAAACAAGATAAATCATTAAATGAGCTTTCACTAAGGAGAGATCCAAGCATGTTCTCTCAAGAACAGGACTTGGAGCTATTGTGATGCTTCCCATCAAATAAAAATCTCATTGCTCTAACAGCTTTTAGGAAGTGCTTGCTTCATCCCTCACCTACCTTTATGTAACTCCATTGGCTTACTCAACATTCAAGTTGATGCAAGACAGGAAAGGATCAGATATTTCTATGAAATAACTGCTGGAAAGCTGAAAGTGACATGGCTAAAATAATTAATGTCTAATTATATTTATGAAAACATAAAACAGGTTCAATACTAAACTATATAGGCAGAGCCTGAAACTGGCATTGATACAGGCACTAGAGTATTTTTAGAAATAGCTAATCAATGCACAGTGCAGATTCAACGTGGCCATGCCTCTGTGTGCTACACTGGTTTTTGTAAATTGGAGATGACACTTTTGTCATAACTAACAGTGATTTTCAATATGGCATTTTTGATTTTTGACAATAAAAGTAGCAGTGTGGAAAATGATACGTTATGCTCAGGGGGAAGCAAACCCAGTAATTCAATTTCAGCATGCTTCCAGGAGAGTAGCAAGGTTTATGGATTTATTATTCACAGATGAGAATTGTTTTAATATAAAGTGAGCATCGTGTGTCAAAAGTTTGCTCTTTTTTCTCAGGAGATTTCCCACCTTGAGATTTTTGTCCTCCTCTCAAGTACAGAACAATGATTTGCTGCCTCCCTGATGCACACATTTGCATGTTGAAGTGTCTCAGGCATTGCTTTTCATTGATGCCTGTTTTACTTTCAGAACAGGACCTCTACGTTGTTAAAAGCCATCCCAAAGTCATAATCCTCAATCAAAATCCATCTATTTCTAACAGACAAAATGTTTTCTGAGCCGCAGCTACCAACCCATAATGTGCATTGTTTTCTCCTTGCTGGATCTTCCAGCCAACACACTTTTAGCTTCACTCAATCTGTTTCTCATGCAGTACCATGACTCAGTGATAGGAAATGTCTGGTGACAGAAAAGCTCAGTTTTATAATGCTTAATATCCCTTCCTTTGTTCTCCAGTTGCTTTCAAAATTTCCAGGTGCCACCCACCAACCTCACAATCGCTGTGTTCTTCTGTTTTTACAGAAACAGATGTAAGGAAGCAGTATGGAGCTCAAGAGAGGAAAGACCTTCATAAAATCCAGTGTGCAACATGAGAAAGTGCCACCAGTGCATATAGCTCCTACCAACAAAGATGAGTTGGGGAAAGACAAAAAGGCTGCTCTGGAGAGAAACCAAAGTGTTGCTGAAGTCCAGCTGGCATGTTTGACTACACACAAGAACTACAGATTTTCTACCAGAGCAGCAAGGAGTGGAGCTGCTGATCACAACCTGGAAAAATCATCTGGCTCCTCCTACAAGCTCGTAAGGAAGAGTAAAACCCATGACTGTGTTGCTGAGGCAGACAAAGCAGAGCACTGCAGCCCCAGCAGCAGGGCTTGTGAGGAGGGTTTTTCTGGAAAGGGCAAGGGACGACTTGTCAATAGCATCAGCTTTTCAGGGATGTCCAGCTCCAGCAGTAAGAAGGAGTGTGTGGTCAGCCCCAGCCAGTCTGCATGCAGCAGTCAGATGATTGATTACAGGAACTTCGTGCCACAGATGCCTTTTGTACCAGCTGTCGCAAAAACCATTCCCAGGAAGAGGATTTCCCTCAAGAGATCTAAGAAAGGGCTCAGAGATATATTTCATATAAGAAAAAATAAACCGGACAGTCTCACATTTCTGGTTGAGAAGGACAAGAACCTATCCTCTCCAGGCTGCAAGAGTGAGTTTTCTGGACGTCTTATGAAGTATCTTTTCAAAACTGGAGAAACTTGTGCAGCTGATTGCTTGTCACAGGACTGCTCAGACAGCGAACTGCAGTCTGACTCCTCCTACGACTACTGCAATGCCCTGTGTGAAGATGTTGCCTCGCTGAAGAGCTTTGACTCCCTCACTGGCTGTGGGGAAATCTTTGCTGATGAGAGCTCCGCTCACCTGGAGCTGGAGAACAGCAAAGACCTTCTGCTGAGGCGAAGCAAACACAAAGACAGCCCTGTCATGGGCTCCTTCCAAGGAGGGGTGGAGCAGCTGGCCTCTCCCGGCCAGAATGAGACCGTGGAATTTGCAAAGTTTTGGGACAACATCAATAAATCAGTGAGGCTACATCAGAGTGCTCTGTTTGAAAAGCAGTTACTGAAGATACCTGGATCTGACATAGAAAAGGATAGAAGTCAGGCTGCTGTACTGGTCACAGAGCCCCAAGTGTCACCTGATAAAGAAGGTGACAATTCCAAAGATAGCTCCACAGAAACAGAAACACCGAAAAGTGAAAACCAGGAATCCACATCCACAAGTGATGAAGGCTACTATGATTCATTCTCTCCTGGACAAGATGATGAACTGAAGGAAGCTCAGACCCCTGGTGTCCCAGGTAGATTTCCAAGAGACAGCTACAGTGGAGATGCCCTTTATGAGCTCTTCTATGACCCAAATGAAGTCAAAGTAAACCCTATCCTTGATGATGACCTGTGTGCATCTGAAAGTGTTTCAGAGCAAGCCATTGAAATCCCTTTGTCCATTTACAGCTTTCATGTTGGAGCTGAGGAGAACATGGCTTCCCAACCAACTCTAGACATCATCAGCCAGGGCTTTTTCCACAGCACATGGAAAGGCAAAGAATGTTTGCTAAAGCTCTGTGATACTGAGCTTTCACTGACCATGGGAATAATAAACTGGCTACGAAAACACTCAGGACTCATTTCTTCCCCTGACTCTCTTCAGAGTCCTCAGTCACAGCCAGAAAAGTCTAATGATTCATTGATCCTGCCCAGTCACAGTCCAGAGCAGAAAGGGAGCACAGAAGCTCAGCAGGAGCCACCAAGTAAGGGAGAATCTAATACATTTCATGTAGGTGTGCCTTTGGAGGAAAGCAAACACACAACCCAGGCCTCTTCAGTAAACACTGCTGGAAGAGACCACAGCTTGGACTCCTCCCTGAGCACAACTAATCTGGATTTCCAAGAAAGAGAAGGGAGTTACCACAAGGACTTATCTACAGTGTCTGGGACTGTGGAAACCATCAGATCATCAAGTTATGCACCACAATCACAGGTTAACAGAGACAATCTGCAGACATCTTCAACTGAGAATGAGAAGGTGGCAATTTCACTGGGACATGAAACATCTGGAGATAAAATCCTACTGCCAGAAAAGCTGAACAGAGAGAGTGGCTTCCAGAGCTTGGAAAATCCTTCATTAGATGATAATCACGAAGTAGAATCATGTTACTCCTACAAGACTGCTGCGACCTCACTCCGAGATCCCCTTGAGAGGGAAGACAGAAATAAACCCATGTATCACTCTCTCTCTGTTTCCTGTGACAAACCACTGCAGCCTCTAACCTTCAATCACTTCCAGAGCTACGTTAGCCCCACACCAACACAGAGCAGCACTAACATAGTGCAGCTCTTAGAGCACTGTGTAACACAGGTGGCATCATTGAAAATTAGCTATGAAAACAAGCACCTGGAAGATAAATACATTGGGAATGAAATGAACAGTATCATTCATAAGATGTCTCAGTACAAAAACAAGTTATTGTTGCAAAATGAATGCAACTATATTGCTCAAAATCCAGAATATCCCAGTATTCCTAGTACAAACCAATACAACTATGAGACAAGTTTCCAATCTAGCAGTCTCTGTCATTTGAAGCAAAATGGGGAGCAAATTTGCTCTGAAGATCAAAACAGTAGAGCAAAAATTCTAGATGAGATTACTAGACACAAGATAAATTTTGAATATGCCCAGCTCAATAATCAAGCACTCTCCTATTTAAAGGACTTTGGTCTCAGTCCAAGTGACTCTGGCCCTGAGACATCTCTTAGTAGACCAACATTTTTACCTCTCTTTAACTCTGTTTGCCCAGACATCCCTGGTACCTTCTCCCAAGCCTCACACAGCACAGCTGTCTCTCTGTCTGACTCGCTGCAGCCCGAGGAGGCCAAGCAGTGCAGCCCAGGGCCCTGGAACTATGCAGAGACTCCCTGCCATGGCCTGGCTGGAGGGAGGGCTCTGTCCCCTCTCCTAGAGGCAGCAGCCCTGGATACAGCAGTGACAGCCAGGAACCACCAGTAACAGACCTGCATGGAGAAGGTGAGTGCTTACAGGAAGGGTGAAATTAAATGCAAAACAGGTAACATCTATTCCCTTTTCACAGAGGGACACTTAACAGCAGTGGAGTCTGAGATATTCGGGGTCTGTCATTTATACAGGGGGTTGCATGAGAAAGCCAGGGATCTGCAATATTAAATCACAATGCAGATGTGCCCTGTCCTGCAGTTGCACACATACAGTGTGCCCTCAAGCACAAGGGAAAGGCCACAATACTGTGCTGCAGCTCCTAACTGCACCAAAAGGATGGTCCTCCTTCTTCCAAGCCTGAAATATTTCTCCAGAAGGTGCAGTTGGTCTCTGGCCAAACTGTGCTGTGGCAGAGCAAGAGCTGAAGCCAAGGCATGCTCCACAAGGCTTGACAGGTGTCTCAAGAAAGGGATTACAGGGTCTGTGCTGCACTGCAAGCATCTGAAAATCCTTCAGCCACACTCACATAGTGCAGGGAGATCCAGAATCTGTCCTGTGACAAAGGGTAAGAAACACCTTTGCTGCAAACCAGAAACAGTTGATGCAGCACACAGTGATTGTGCTGGTTCAGGTTTATCTGTCGCAGGAGGCTTTAGGCCAGAGCAGGTATTATCTGTACAGAGAGTTCCAGCCAGCTGAGAAATTCTCTGTCCTCCAGGTGCTAAGAGGAATATGTTGTAGAGGTATGAAACTTGTGTAAATGCTTTATCATGTGTCCTGCCAAATCTGACAGATTGGCTGGACTCTACCCAGCCTTGGCCTCTGAGAAAGCCCCCTTGGAGGTGGTGGAAGATAAAGAGGAGGCTGCAGCAAAGGCCAGGATAGAGAATTAAGGAACAGCTCACTATTGAATAGAAGGATACACAGAACACAACATTTCTCTGTCTCTTGCTGTTCACAGCAGTGTGACTGCTTTCTGGCCATCTCTAAAGGCTTCCCAAGCAGCACAAACTAAAAAGGACAGTGTTTCTCTCTGCATGAGGCAAGAACACCCTTACATTTTCAAGTCTGGATAGATTCAGCCACCCGCTTTTCTATTTACATCATTGTGAAAATGACCTTGCCCACTAACAAGTCTCCCATTGCAGAGAGGGATATTTTTCAGGGGTCTGCATGAAGTTAAGGGCCAGAGATTGTCAGTCTTCCATACCCTTTATGAACACACTGTTTAGTTATAATCTGTTCATCAGAAATTAGGTTTTTCTCACCCGAAATAAGTGATCTTGGGTTTTTTTCCATTTTTGTTGTAAACAATGCTGCATTTGTGGTGGTTCTGCTGATTAACAAGTCATCTTCTTGTGTCACCAGACTTTTTGCAGAACTTGCCATCCAAGGACTCACCATAGTCCTTAGAACTACTCACCATTTGTAGATATTTCTGAAATTAAAAACTGAGTGTAGATGAGGCAAGGTTTGTGCTTACAGTTAGTATATGTATGGAACCAGGACTAGGCACAGCTTCTTGGGGTCAGAAGAACAGACCAATGTATGGATTGGCCTGATATTTTTGTTTTGCTGTGAATATTAATACACAGGGTACTGCTAAGAATATCCCTGCCTTCTCAGGCTAGCAATGCAAAGGGATTCTAATTTTGGGGAGTAGCTTTCTGATAGAAACAGAGAAGGCAGCCCTAGCTGTGTGACTGTCAGAAGTGGTAACAGACTGTATCTTTACACTGAACAAGACATAACACAAGTAGACATTACTGGACTTGGGGCACATTCTTTGCGTTGTATCAAGTGGCAGCTGCTCTGTGCCACCACATGCCAGCACTGATAATACCTGCCATGGCAGGAATGTGACCAGGTCATGGTTTCACCTGAGACACAGGGAAAAGACAATTCAAGCTTTTTTTCCAAGAGGGAACTGCTGATTTTTGATAAAGGTTTCTCAAACAGTAAAATGAATGAAACTTTAGAATATAGATTGGATTTACATATAAAGTGACTTTGAAGACTGGGCTCATTTTAAGGAATCATTTAACAGCAGGGTTACTGTTTGTTACAATTTTTTTACAGAAAAATAATTTAGACAATAGTTAAAATGTCATTTACCACTGTTAAAAGAACTGGCTGTGGGGACAGAAACAAACGTTTTCCTACCCGGTATTTTCTTGCCTGCCCACATTAACAGATGGCCTACAGGTTTGCCGGAAATCTTAAATCTTCATGAAGATGACTCAGGAGCTTTGTCTTAATCACGGGGGTGGCAGTGTAAGAGAGGCAATGTACAAACACGGTGTTACCTCTGAATCCATGGAGACAGACAGCACCGAGAAACACTCCTACGCTGGACATGACTGTGCAAATTGCAAGAGCTTATGCATTAAGAATGTTTTCAAATGCCACACTTGGGAGCTGTGAGACAAGTGACAGATCCAGAGGTGGCTCCTGCTTTGTCTCTCAGAACAAATGTAGTCCCCAGTCCTGCCATGGACTCCCAGGTCTGACCTGAAGGACGTGGGCAAAACATACCCTTTCTTGCCATTTGTCACAGGGTAGAGGAAGAGCCCTTATCAAAAGCCATTAAAACCTCCAGGTTTTGTCAGCCCATCTCAGCATGTCCCAGGACCCACAGTAACAAACAAACCCATCCTCTCTGCTCCAAAGAGTGTGCAGGGTTTCCCTGCCTGGTCCCTTCAGCTTTGCTACCCTGACGAACACAGACACAGGACTGTGATGAAGAATGGTACAAGAAATGCCTGTCACAGCTTCTCTTCAATTTCTCACTTTCCTGGCCTTTTAGAGAGAAATCTGCAAATGTCTTGTATCTGAGCTCACCAGGAATTTGAACTCTGACTGTAAAGGAGCCCCAGGCATCCTCACACAGGAATATGGAAGGCTAATATAGAAAGTAGGAATTACAAATACAAAATTCAATGAGAAATATAGTTTTCATTCTTCAGTATCTAAAGTTTAGGACTTAGGAAGTAAATACAATCCAATTCCTGAATATAGCAAGGATTCCTAGATCGGTACATTCATGGATCATAGAAAACAAGCTGCAGAAGTTTGTGATTTTAAACCAGATGTTTTTAAGCAGGAAACTTCATCTTCAAAAAGGAAGAACAGTCCTTTTAAGCAGTGCATTGGGAGATCTTTGCCTGACTCTTAAAATCTTTGGTACTGACTAAACAGACAACACTGAATGTCATAGCAATTGGACACATGTAGAACAAATCACTCTCTGCAAACAACAGCATTTCAGACCACTGAGCCATTTCTACCACTTAATGGGGTTTGAACTGCATCTTCCATTAACTAGTAGATGTGGCAGAGCAACAAAACCAATGTGTGCCCCCAACAATACATGTTCACTTCATTCAAATGCTGAACTGCCACATTATGCACCAGTTGAAGATTTTGGATGTGTTTCAGTGATAGCCCTGAAAGGAGTGCATTGCAATAAGCTTGCCCTTAGGTCAGAAAAAAATACATAACTGTCAATCAAACAGGGATTGCTATAATAGATAGGGCAGCTGTAGATAAAGGAAGACAGTACTGCATATGTGATTGCTGTTATCAAGGAACTGAGATTCAGAAGCTGATAAAATACAGCCTAGGCACTGCAAAGTGACAGAGGAATGTGTATCTGATCCTCACCAACGGAAGGGCTACTTACAATCTAGGCAATTCCTGTAATGCTTTTTATTCCCTCCTGGTTCAATTTTATTCCCTCCTGATTCGATTCACTCCCTCTTTCTTAAATAAGACTATATTTCTCTCAGACAGATAATTTTTCTATTATATAGGCATAGAGAAGGCAGACTGCAATATTTGGATTTGATAAAAAGGAAAAGCCGAATGGAGCCTCATCTGCATATGGTCAATTTTCTGATCAAGTAGGGTACTATTTCCCAAAATGGTCAGAGAGATACCTTAACAGGTGAAAAAATAAAGGCAGAACCTCTGTGCACACAGCAGGGAAAGTGTATGGTAACATTCAAAGTCTGGTGTAAGAAATCCTCATATTTCCATGCTCCTTCCATGGCATAGTAAAGGGATTGTCTCTCAAGCTGCACATGATGAAATGGAACAAGAATAAAGAGCAGAGACAACCAGCACATTTTCTGCACTGGAAATGCCTCTGGCTCTGAAACATACACCTGTATAAAGTCAGTTGCGCAGACCATGTTGCAATGAATATTGAAATCTCATCCGACAGCCCAGCAGCCAAGTGCACACACACACACACACACACACACACACACACACACATATTCCTGTACTGTTTGTCATATGTGGTACCACGGAAGCAAAGAGCAGGGAGACAGAGGCGACAGGTCATTGCCTCTGCTAATACATTTGAATGTTAGTCACCATGTGCCCAGATACTTGGGCTAAATGCTAAATTAAACGATTTTCTCCTTCATTAAATGCTGTTGCTTCTGGACTTGGCTCTGTCTCACTGTACTGTCTTCATGGTACTTTATCATCAATGCTCATTCTACCCAAAATCAGAATTCTATCAGGAGGAAGAAATGTTCTTGCCAGTGTACTTGCTAGAGGAGGGTTTTTCCACACAGTTATCAGCACAGATAATCTCTTAAATGCCAGACGCACTATAATGCGTTTCATTTTAAAACTGGAGAAATTGATTTGCTGCTTCAACCGCTATTGCAGCAGGATGGTTTCCATGGATACAGCCTTACAGGGACTCTATTTTCCCCCTGTTGACAACAGTACAGAAAGCTAAATTCTCATCTTCACTGCACCAGCATAAATTTGAAGCTAGGGGAATGATTCCCAGATTTAACCCAGAGAGCAGAAGTCTCCTTCAGTCTCGAATTTGAGATTTCCCAGGGGATGGTAATGGAGGGAAAAAGAAAATGTATAGCAGCATGGTCTGAGGGACAGGACATATGCAACATACAGTACCTCTGTGTGAGAAATGAGGAGAAGTCAAAGCAGAATGCAAACACACTAACTGCTTATTCAGAGGTTTGGCATCTTTCCTGACATTTAAGTGTAGATTAAATCTGCAGTCCAAATCTGTAGTCAGATTTTTGGCTATAGAATTATCTGCATGGAACTGGGCCCTTTTAAAAAAAAAAAGAATGAATTGTTACCATTCTGAAGAAAGCCTGCTTCACTTCAGGTCAGGAAGGGGGAAGAAGGGGTAAGTGAAAGCCTTGTATCCAGAGCAGGCTCCTTTTTTCATACAAGAGAGAATCTGTCCCCCTCTGAAATACAGTCATGGAGAAACTGAATGCAAGGGAGATCCTCACCTTGAGAATGAGCAGGAAGAGTCTGATGGCTTAAATGCCATAAATACTCACAAACCAGCAAGTAAAAAAAGAGTAGGATGAAGAGCCTGGTAACATCAGCTTTTTGGATCTCAAGTGTAAAATATTTAGTTCCATTTCCTCCATCAGAACATGCAGAGGGGCAGCAACAGAGGCCTCCAGACAACTCTGCATTCTACCTCTGCCAATGGGCTGCAGTAGGTGTTTGGAAAAGGAGTATCAGAAACAGGGCAAATGGAGAATTTTGAAACCTGAAAAAACCAATCTCCTACCTTCTGGCAACCAGCACTCCCTGAGCTAGACTTTGGCTCCTCCTGGATATCTGGGTTTAATGCTCCCTTTTCCAAACTCCCTTAAGCATAGGAACTTCAAAGCCTTTTAATTTCTGTTATGAACATTTCATAGTTTAATGTCTTTAAGGCACCTCTTAAAATCTCATGTCTTTTGTGCTATACTTATCAGTTTTGCTTTGCAAAACTTCAAAAATATTCCTTTTGAATTTTCTCCTTTTCTGACATTTGTTTGCTCCTAAAACAGGCACTGTCCCTTTTGTGGTCTAGCAACACTGGGGATTGTTAATTTTAAATCTGGAAAAATAAGGAGCAAAAAAATTGGCCATACAGTGAAAGGTAGGAAGGACTGCTATCACGAGCACTGGAACACTGGGAGCATCCACTGTTTTAACAAAATGTCCAAAATGAACACAGTTCCTCATTAGGTCTTGTAGAAGGCTGTTCTGTTTTAAGCAAACTCTCCTACTGCTCAGCTCTAAAAAGATTAGACTATACATCTGGTGGGGCAAGTTTCTTATTCAAATCATGGGGGCTGCATCTCTTTTCCATTTGAAGGTGAGAAAGATATCCACAGTTCTTGGACAGCAATAGAGCTCAGGAGAGAGAGACACAAAGAAGTACTGTATGTTAGGGTTTTCCTCTGGAGTAAGGCTATATTCTGAGCTTCTCTCTCTATATGTGGCAGGCCTGCTCAGGGAAAGACTAAAAGGTCTTGTGGCACTTAGTATCAGCCAGTGATGACAACTACACAAATGATACCAAGATACTACAGCCAGCAATTTCTCTCTTCCCACAATCAGCTGTCCTCCACTTTGAGGTGACTATATTATCCAAGGGGAACTGGCAGTCTGCAGGTCAAGATACAGGAATGATTACTAGAGAACCATGAAAAAGGAAAGTCCTCTCTGTCCTTATAGAGAACAAAGAAGGGGTATTTCTCAATCTCCTCTTCACTAGTCTTCTCCAACTGTGATACATTTTTTCCAAATTGATTTATTTTTCCTTTCATAACAACTTTCCATCTAACTTGCCCAAGACAGGCTCAGCTCTTCCCTGTCACATGCTTTACATTCCTTCTGCTCCCTCTTGGAGACTGAACTGACTTCAAAACCCTCTTCCCTCTCCCATATGCCTGGGAAGCTGACACCTCCTGGTAGCTCATTACCCCTAACCAGACAATTCTCCCCACCCTCAAGAGCCTGGAAATCCCTCCTCAGGCAGGCAGCCTCCTCCCCAGACTCATAAGTTCCCTGCATCCCCACCTCACTGGCCTGAAGCAGTGGGGAACACCTAGGAAAGGAGTTCCACACAAAAGAAGCAAAGCCATAATTTAGAGCTGGTCCTTTGTTATCACAGGTTCCTCTACCTCTCCCTGTTTTATTCTGCAAAGGAAATACTCCTTATACTCCACAGACTCCAAACCTGCAGCATGTTGTGACTGATTATGCACAAAATGGAAATGGAGTGCTCAGCACACTGTGAGCAGCCACGTTTGCCCAGCACACACAGTGCCATGCCTGCAAATGCCAGCAAAGCTGTGCTTAACTCTACAGGACCAAGCCTTGTGTTCTGTGCTTTGCTCACACTACACCGGTGCAGACGGTGACTGAAGGACATGGGAGGATCACAACCTATGGCCAAGGCAGGATTAAGAAATTTTGACACCCCCCCAACCCCTTTGTTATGTTTCTGCACCTCACAGCCAACAGAGGGGAAAAAAAAAAATCAAGTCAAGGTGGCTTTGGGTCTGTGATACACAGCTAGGGAGCTGCAGAGAAATCAATGGCTAGAGAAATTCTATCTGACTGCAGTAGGATGGAGAGGGACCCTGATTTACAGCAGGAGACATTGGACAAAACACTGCATCAGAAATTTTCAGAGCTCCAGCTTTTCAAAGACACTGTGCCCTCTGCTTTCAGCTGCACTTTTAGGAAAATTCTGATTGGGTGTTAGCCTTAATTAACCCTGGTGCAGTTGCATTTCTGAAACAAGGGAAGGTTGTATTTCACACAAACATCAAATGAGGTTTCTCAGCAGCAGAAAAAAACATTGAGGAAAAGGAGTTCTTCCGTCTGTGTACTTTAAATAGAGGATGTTGCGATTTATGGCTCTTGGAGAAATAAAAGCTCCATTTCCCTTCCTTATCCATTCTATCTTCCCTTGAACATACAGGCAAGTTGGATTTTGTTCTGAAAAAGGCACTAAGTAGACTGTTGCTATAGCAACCAACTCCCTGAAATCCATTTATAATTAAGATGGTGGTCTAACCACCCAAAAAAATACATCCTGCAAAAACCCCAGGTTTCTTGCTTGACAAATAAAAGCTGTGTGCTTTTACAGTGAGTCCATCTGATCAGGGCAAGGTTGGTTAGGTGGGATTGCAAGAGTGATTATGTCTTTGGAAGTAGTTTGCTACTGAAATAGCAAAAGGATGCCAGGAAACAGCAGGGTTGCAATGTAAGGCGCTTTTTTGGCTAGGTTTCTTAAAGCTTCAATCAATAACAAGATAGTACTTGAATCATCTCAGGTTTTAAAAGTACTCTTCAACTATAATCTGTAAAATTTTGAATCATACTTACAAACTAAAAATGCCCTCAGCTTTTTTTTTTTCCCCACAATTCCAAAGCTGTTTTACTTTAAAATCATGAAATAAAACTAATTAATAATTTTTCCATTAGGAAAAGGTATATTAGCCTTCCCATTAGTGTTTATTAAAGGTGATGACAGCTAGACTGTGTGATTGAATGCAATCCTTGAAACATAAATTAAGAATGGATGAGGTTATTTTTAAAATTATATTTGTTGCTGAAGGCTCTGTGATGTGAATGATAGAAATGTGAAGACTTTACATTATGAGATTTTATAGATATAAACATCTGTACAGACACTTAAAAGGAAGATTTTTCTCTATTGCTTCCTTGACTGCTGAACTTCTCAGATTTTATATTATTAAAGATAAATATACTGTACCCATCAGTCTCTCTAGAAACTGTAATGCCCTCGACCCACAATTGTTCAATAAAATAGCCCTCAAACTATGCAAAGATAAAATGCTGGAGCAGCTTACTGTTTCTAAAGTAAGACTAGTGTCTCTTGCAACACGTTTCAAACTTACGCAATTAAAGTTAAGTTTAAAAATTAATTTAAAAAAAATTTAGGTCTTCAAATATTAAAAAATGATCCAAATACAAAGTAGGCTTTGGAAAGAAGTCCAGAGACCAGAGAACTTTCATTAACTCAATACAATTTAGTCTAAATATTGACTCTTTATACTTTACTTCCATTTTCCTACTTTTTGTTTGTTTTCTTGGAAAAGATTTTTGGTTTTTTGTTGTTGTTGTTTTGTTTCCTCAATTGTTTTACCAACCATGGTCTAACATTTCATAGACTATTACTAACCTCAGAACCACAAACTGCAAACTGCTGCTCTGCAGTGTACTTCCCAGGACTCCAAAAATTCAAGATTTCATGATCAGAAAAGAAAGGTTCTACCTTTCTAGTCCCCTTCCAATAAAAGGTTCCTTTTAGCTTGATTCCACCCATTATCAGTCACCACTGTCTACCATAACACCATTCCCATCCTGCTGCTCCTCTCTGTGCCTTAACTGTGTTATAGGGAAACTCTATTTTTGTAAGGCCAAACCTGTATCTCATTTTTAGCCTAACAACCAGTAAACACAACTTGCAATTTTTATTGATTGAAACTGATAGGATACTGCTCTCAATACCTGTGGGATTTCCTCAGAAATCCATTTCACTTATTGCCATCATGTATATGCTCATGTGAACCACAGTGTTCTATTTCCCAGATCAGCAGGGTAGCATTCTCCCCTGAACTGAAATGTGACCTTTGCCAGGAGGTATGCTGTCTCCCTTTATTTTATAAAGAGAAAATGAAAAAGTCTGGAATCGCATTAACTATTATTGGATACTATTATTGCCTTAATGCTGAGTAGCAGAGTGTCCTCAGATGCGTTTCAGATTCTCTACAGACAATTGAACTTCCAAGTTGCCCACACTGGCAAAACACCAAAAACCCCCAAAATAACAATAAGCAAACAAACAACCCCAACCCTAAAAACTACCCACATCACAATTTCTCCATTCCTTTATCTGATATTATACCTTGCAGTCTATCAAAAGGAACAGAAAATGAGGCAATTCGAATGTACATAAATCACCTGGCTGCACATAGACTATAATTATAATTTTTCATCTAGGAAACACAAAAATCTTTATGCTGAAAGTCAACAGTGTGTAATAAATCATTACATTTCCCCATTTTATATACTTCAAGTTTTGGAGATGAGTTCTTGTAAGGTACAACCAGTCTCCTGTAGAATTGCACTGTAAAAGTAGCTACTTTTAAAAGTAGTTACTTTTAGAAAAGTATCTACTGCCCCCAGATCAGGCATGGGGGATAAGGGCAGGAGACAACCAGAACAGCACAGCTGGGTAGCTCTTCGCCTGTGCTGAGCACCAGGCAAGCCAGCAGTGAGCAATCAGCAAAGGGAGGAACACAGTCCCCTGCAAGCCAGCAACACTTGGCTTGAGCAGGATGCACGTTGTACACCAGCTGGCCCTTTTGGCAAACCAGGAAGCCACTGATTGGATTTGGAAGTGGAGGTGGAGGCCAGACCTGCACTGAGCTGAAGTTACTGTAGCTGAGCTGACACTGAGGCAGGAAGTTAAAGGAATGTTGCAACGTGTATAATCTTAAGAAAGGCAATGAAGATTTTAATGGAGTACTGGTAACTGGGAAACCCACCGGTGAAACATTAGCAACTGTCTATGAATCACAATTTGTCTATGGGCACTTCTTTTGTTAGACTTCTCAAGGTCACATATCTCTTTCCTGCGTATGCTCAGGATACACACACCATGTATAAGATGGTTGGTCCTCCTCAGCCAATACAACATCTGTTTTTGGTTCCATAGATTTCTTCAAGTGCTGACAGCTCTCCATGATTTGGGTTTTCAGTGGGCTGGGGACACCCAGATAGTGAATAAACCAAAGAAAATATGGGCTTTTGTGAGGGCACTGTGGTAGGACCAAACATTTTTTGCATGGAAGAGCTTCCATCTGGCCTGGCCTGCTAGAGCAGCTAAGAACCACAGACAAGCCAATGTTCTGGGAGAGCAGAACACCAGACACAGCACATTCCCACGCATTTACATTGTGAGGCACCTTAGCCAGCCCTGTGTGCGCAGTCTGCTTAATCCACAATCCACGGATCACGGAGCATTAACTGTCACTGCAAATCCACTGGTCCCCTCTGACTCCATGCAGTGATTTGCTGGGAAGCATTGTTCCCTACAGAGCACAGGCCATGCACTGTCCTTTCACAATCTGCTTCACTGCCCAGCCATCCCATCGCTTCCATGCTGGCACGCCTGTGCGATAGAGTGGGCACAGATTCTGGCCCAGGAATCGCAGTGCCCATGCAGCCCAATTGTTTTGTCATTGGGGCTGGTCCTATTAATAAGTGCACCGTTAGTCACTGGGATTTCTGATGGGATGCTACATGTTTTAAAAGAGTGAATGCTGCACGTAGCTTCCAATTAGCTGGGAAATGTTTTCTGGTTCTTTGCCTAGAAGGACTGAGACAACAGTAGCATTGTTAGCAATGAACTGCCACCTCCTCATGTTGAGTTAAAAGAATTAGTGGGTTACTAAACTACCACTGACCTTCTTTTATCATTTTTCCTAATTACTCATGAAGCTTTTGGAAAATGCTATTAAAAAGATATTTAAAATTTACAGAAATTGGGAGAGGATGTATTTATGAGTTTGTTTGCACCTGTATGGCACCAAACTCTTGTTAAGTAAAAAAAGGGACAAGATTCCTAAATATATTTCAGACTGGCTTCCTCACTGCTCTGTAAGAAATCAGTCCAGAAAAACCAGTGTTTTTAAAAAAAGCTGCAGACCTGAAGGCTCTTTCCTGCCCCCAGGAAAGAGGCTGCAGAAAGAACAGTTCGTTTTCCACCTCCCTCTGTCTTTACCTTTATGTTGTTTGGACACTAAGCCACAAGACTTCAGGAAGGTCTTCCAGAAAGGGACTTACAGACCATCTTCTGCTGTTACTGGTGCATCGGCTCTCCTCCTAACTATGTGTCTCATTGCCTTGAAGCACAGAGGGTGTCTCACCTTCAACCTGACCAGAGGCATTGTTGTCTCAATCCTGATTTTATTTAATCAGCTCAGGAAATCTATAGAGAGTATTCTGTTACCTAATGAGAACGTCATGTGGCAATCATCCACAGCATAGAGATCAATAAAATTCCCCTAGCAGCAATTTATCATTCAGCATATCACACAGAAATCCACTGAGTGCTGTGACTGAAGGCACAAAAATTTAAAGCAAGCACAATACCGTGATGAATAATGGCCCAGTGCAAACCATTTCATGGGTGGAAAAAAATACTACCAAAAGAAAGCTTCCTGTAGCACCCAGGAAGATAAACCTTAAGTCAGTTAAGACCTAACTATTATCAAAGTAAGTGACACAAGCACTGAAAACTTTGTTTTACTGTGCTTTCCGACAGGAACTTCCTGACTTTTTACAGGAACTAGTTACTTAGTCTACAGTAACATAAATATCCAAAGCAGCATAATCAACTGAAAAATCTACTAAGTTATTCACACACAGAATATTTCTTTGTGTTTTTTAGGCATACCTGAAAAATCCATCTCCATGAGAATAAAAGAATGTGTGTTCATCCAAAAAAATCAGAGAAGTCCATCCCTATAACTTTATTTTTTTTCCTCCCTTTTCCACTTGTGCAGTTCCCATTTTAGAGTATTGAAAAAATCATGGGTAAAGTCTCATTATTAGAACTATTTGCAAATATTTCAGGAATGCTTTCAAATTTTCCTTTTATTAATTGGCAGAACTAGGGTTTAACTGAGAAGTAGAGACTTCTCCATTGGGTTATTTATTTGGTAGTGGTGCTACTTCTGCTTCTTTAGGAAAACTCAGTTCTAGTTTCCTGTGACCACTGTTTGAGCTCTCTTCTTGAAAGTTTGAATGTTTAAAATTGTTATTGTTAAAAAGCTAAACTCCTTTCTGCTGAACATTGTTAAAGATCAACCTAATGTTAGGGAAAAGCATAAACCAACCAATGCTGGCTAACAACAGATCTCATTTTGCTTAAATGTCAGCCTTTTCTTCAAACACAGTTGCTCAAGATGGGAAGGGGTCACTGATGGGACTGATTTCTGGTTTGTACTCCACCGTCAAATACTTCTAACGTGGAAACTGTGAATCAGTTTATAACTTGGCATTATTTCTTAACTGCATTTCTATGAACATAAATACCTATGAAGTATGAAGCACAATGTCCTTCACTGATTTCTTGAAGTCCTGTGTGTTTTATGCCTTGGGAGCTAACTAAAAACATGTACAAAACCTCTGTATTTTTATCACAGTTCCAAGTTTGGAAAACCTCTGCTTATCTATTGTATCAATGAGGCTCACTTCAAAGAATAACAAAGTATGAAGGCTTAGACTCAATTTGTAGCAAGAAAAACTTAAATGAAATGACAAGATTCTGGAATTTCTTCATTGTAATTCACAAGGCTGAACTTACACCTTCCATAATTCAAGAGTAGCTTTCTCCTCCAACCTTTTGTTAGAAATATTAGCCATAAAATATAGAAAACATTATCCTGCTCACTGTGTCCTAACCACTTAAGTGCCTTTCTGAAGAGGATGCAAAAGGAAGCTTGAAATGTGGCACATGATTCAGTTATGATGTCTAAGTAGCCACTTTTCATCTTTTAAATAAAACAGGATGGTCGCATACTGCGTACATCTGCTTTTACAATGAAGGGGCCTTTTAGCTGATTCATCTGCAAGAATACAAATGCTTACTAAACACAAATTATAACCGGCTAAGTCCTCTGCTTTGTCAGGTAGAGTTCCCTTCCCTAGAAGGTCAGGAGCAAGAAGAATGACATATTCAGCTGATTGTGTTGCCACTGGGCACCCTTGGATTTAATCTCCCAGATACTCCAGCGCATTCTATATTCACATCATTTAGTGGACGTGCAAGTTTACAATACAACGTGTCCTAATTTTTTGCTTGGGGGGGAAGGGCTACAAAACAGCCTAAGCTGGGTTATGAGATGAAAACAGGTCAGCGATTCAACATTTTCTTACAAAACACTGGGTAAGCAACATTAACTGGCAGTCAAGGTGATGGTAAGTGACAGGACAGATTCTTAGGATTGATTAAGGACCACAAATCCAGTGCATCCTCCCTTCAAACACTGCCTGTGTGAAAAGGGAATACTTGGGTGGCTAGGAAAAGACATTCAACAGTATAATCAAAATTTGGCAACATCTCTGTGTCACACATTCATATTGGCCCATTTCCAGTTGGCAGAGCAATTCTATAGGGTCTGAAAAGAGAGAGCATAGAGCAGCCTACACTGATGACTGAAAAAGAGGAATGCAAAGATGACACAGAAGTACTGTCTCCTCCATTCAGTGCAGTGCTGGGCATCATTCGAGTGTTACTGAAAAAAACTCAGCTGCACTTGTGCTCCTATCCTTTCATTTCCCTCTGGGTTGAGACTACTTTTGGTGCAGAACCAGTAACCATAGTAGTAACGTCAATGTTCATCATTTTTATCCAAGGATATCTGTCTGGATTGGAGATCTGTTGCTACAGTATCAGACTCCTGGTAATAACTCTTAACAAAAAGGCCTGCCAGACTTCCCACAGAAATGGTGTGTTTAACATTTAGCATTAGAAAAAAACTAAGTAGTGTTGCAAGAGAAGTATGTTAAACCACAGAAGGGTTTGCAGAAACTAACTTAAAATGCGGTTTTTACCTGGCAGAAAAGCCAAGGACTACAGGAGTCTGGAGGAAGCACTCGTTTCCCTTCAAGAGGAAGGAAAATGAGCTCATCTCTCAGCACAAAATCTGCCCCACTGTTCAGTGCCCTTGTGATCTGTTGTACCCCATCACTGGCAATGCCAGCAATTAAATGTGGCAGAACCTAGAGGTTACAAAGCCCAGAGGATGTAATTTGGGCATTTGCACTTTGCCTACCCCGAGGTGTTTACCAAGGCACATCCTAGACTGACTCACTGCTTTTTCTTTTTTTTTTTTTTTTTCCTAAGAGACTGCTATTTCATCAAACCCATAAAGCCATACAGGCAGTTCTAAATAAGAGCATCATAAAACTTACAGAACTTACTACAGCCCAGGACAATTGCTGTATTTATGTCATGAACACAGCTAAACATAGCACAGGAAGACTTCCTTTTCCCTTCCTCCCCACCCCACGCATGGCTCACAGCTACATTTATCAGATTCACAGCCTCACCGTTAAAAAAAGAAGTTAACTTCCAAAATTAAAATCACCTCCTTCAGCAATGTGAAGAGAGTCACTTATACGAGTTAAGATGTAATTTATATTCATCTCTCTCGTTATATGTATGACATACCCTGAACCTAAAAGCAAGTTTTGAAAAGAGATCTTTTTAAAATATACTAAAAGTGAGAAATTCTTAGAATATTTGCCTTTTTATCCTCTCAGAGGCAACTGAGTTTCTTCAACAACAAAAAGCCTGATCTGTTGCTGGAGTTTGACTAACAGTATTTAACCCCCCCCCCACCAAAAATACAATGCCAATACTTCAGAATCCTGCAGAAACTCTCTTTTAAAAAACACCCTACCAAAATGGATCAGTTCTAAACTGCAAGCTTAAAGCACTCAAAGACTTTAGCATCATCAGTGTTTTTTCTTATAGACCTCATCAGACCACAAAGACTAAAATTTACAGTGTTGTATGCCTAAATTTAGGTTTTAAAAGCAGATCCAAAATTCTGACTCAGCCTACGTGTTTCAGCTCTACATGTTCCATTGGGTCAGATTATTGGGCTAGAAAAATAGGGAAATTCTAATTACATGAGGAAAAGAAGTGCAGTAATAGTCAAAATCATCCTGCTATTGAGCTAACTGCAGGCAACAAGGAGGGCATTAAGTAGATCAGTTCATCAATAATGGAAAATGGAGACTTTCAACACTAAGTAGGTCAGTGGCACATATTTCTGTTTTTCCCTTGGATAGTCACTCAGTAGCCTACTCACAGTGGACCCACAATGCCTTCTTTCTCTTCTTACCAGACATTCTTCAGCATCACAAAATTTACCAAATCATCCCATCCCTGTAGAGAACTTCTAGTCTGAAAATGTGTGGGGATTGAAGCTGGGTAGTTGAGGCTGTCATCCAGGAAGGTTGTTTTGAGAGGTGCACTGGAATGGTTTATTCTCTGTTAGCTAGAATAAACCTGTCAGCTAGGGGTTTGCAAGGAAACTACCCTGTGTGGCTGCTAACAAGTACATAACAGGTACAATTCCACAAAAATCCAACTCTGTTTGCTGTATTTAATGGAATGCCTCCCATCAACAGATATTGCAGAGACTGTCACAAATCCATGGGATTTTTCCAGTGATTTCAGTGGATTCTAAATCAATACCTTACATGACTAAACCATAACATTTTGTGGCACTTATATGAAGTAATACTGGTAGCTGTATTACTTTTGGTTGTCTAAGAAAATACCAAAAGAAGAATGGAAATGCACTCTTTTGAAACTCCCACTTTTCCTTAGAGGCTGTAATAAACTATTTTTCATTATTTAAGTTAAAGGAAATTTGCTCTTCCTCTTTTTCAAATTGTTGCCACAGGGATAGACATAGAAAACTACTTAGCCTATCAGATTCTTGCTGAGTCTGTGCTGAAATAATTTCAAAGCTGATAGAAGAGGAGCTGTCCAGTTCAAAGCCAACATCATCCAGCCCTGCAGGAGGGTAGCACAAGTGGAAATGCAGAAGCAACTGTTTATTCAAAATTGTGGGCAACCATGACATCTAATACCTTCTGTAGGAATGCTGTTGACTGACTTAACAGAAACCTGCAGCAGGATCCTTGCTGGCTACAGTAATAACCAGCCAGGAGATCTGATAGCCAAAGGCTGTGTAGGAAGCCAAACAGATAAACAACCCCTGAAAAGATTTAATAGGCAGTATTTTTTACTGTGACCAAACTAAACAAGAAAAACAAAATCAAACAAAGTTATTTCTCTAGGACTACATAGATGGTGACAGCTCAGGGTGGCATACCACACATAGGAAAACTGAGGGATTCAATAATTTAATAATCCTAAAGACCAGGTATAAGTCAATCTGGTAATTTCAACTGTTAAATAACACTTCTTGTTTGGGTTAGCATGGGCACCAGCTAATACAGAACACATTAGTTGTTCTCCATTCATAAGTTTCACTGAGACTATAATGAAAAAAGTGTATTTCTATCTCCTAACCTATACAAAACATTCCTTATTACTTCTGTTAAATCAAACCACTTATTTGAAAAGGCATCTAAAATTAATCAATACTCTAGAACATAAACATTTTAAGTCAAATGTATTTGCCACCCCAGGGCACTTTTCATTTGTTCTCCTCACTCTTCTTAACTGAACAAGTAATTTACATGAGTAATGAAAATAATTTTATTGTGCAGCTTTTAATCTATTATTCAACAGCTAAAAGGAAAGTAAAAATCACCCTTTCTATCAATAATTCAGCCGTGGTGCTAATGCAGCCATTCAGCTGCCCCCCTCACAAGGCCTCATGCATTTTTAATGCATTGGCTCTTTGTTAGGAGGTCAAAGATGTGAATTGTGGTTAGAAACACAGTAACCAGGTGAGGGAAGGTCAACTGAAGAAAATATTCCTATTGCAAATGAAACAAATTAAACTGGCAGGAGTGTAAAGGAAAACTGCACAGTAGGGTCCTCAGTGCCTGACTTTGCTGAAGACCAAAAAGATAAAGCCCAGCTGCCAAGGCTGCCCTGGCTGGTAAAGAACCAGGAGCTTTCAGCAGTGCCAGTGAAGTGCTGAACAAACTTCAGCCAGGTTGGTTTGATGGTGTCATATGGCATTTATCCCAGTTCAGCCTCTCCTCGGGTACTGTTTGTTAGCCTACTTGGATCCAAATTCACATGCTGGGACAGGCACTCTCTCCAGAGCACCACAGACAGAGGTCAGGGGTCTGATGACAGCAGTGTTTCCCTCAGAGCCAAATTTTTACTGGCTTGGATGGTACTGCAATTTGGATAGCTGCCACTAAACTTCAAAACTGGGCTGCCTGGACCAGATCTCACCATCTAACCAATCCATCTAATCTCTTTAGCTTTACTTCCAGTGAAGCATTTTAAAAGAATTGCTCCTTAAACACCACAAGTTTTGAAAGCCCCAGAAGCATGCACAGCTTCCTTGGTCTACCTTTCTTGCAATGTGTGAATCAACCACCTGCAAGAAAAAGAACTTAGCAAGATTTTTTTGTCTGCTAATAACCCCCTTTGAGAGTGTAATTTTCTCTAATAGTATAGTTGTCTTTGGAAAAGATTAGCATGTCAAAAGGCCTCTTCAGGAGGACTCCACAACCTCTGAAAACAGGCAGGCACAATCTCCTCTCAAGGGTGGCACAGAAAGCTCCCGAGCTGATACTAGACAGACAGATGAACTTTTAGACCTCTTCCAAAAACTGGTGCATGTGACCCTGGCACCACACAGCTGCTGGTATCTTTGCCTGCTTTCCCATTCTGTCAGACTGAGGGGTTCTGGTACAGAGATTGAACCCTTCTCACATGTTTCTGGAATAAAGCATTCCTTCCTCAGCATGAGAGGCTTCAGGAAGGACACCTCTGCTAAAGTGTCAACAGTCAGTTCAAGTTCTCTACTGGAAATGGTTCCATTTTATTTTTACCTCTTTAGGTTTAAACTCTGCATGACCCAGCACGTTTTCTGACAGAAAAAGTAAAGGATTTGCCTTACTTTAACATAGCTCAAAATGAAGCCAATAAATTTTTATGTAACATTTGGCAATTTCTCTCTAGCTCTATTTATTGCTGTCCAGCCTTCCTCAATAAGAGGAAGTGATATTAATTTGCTCCTGAGAGTAGAAGCATTCATTTTACATCTGGAATTGCTCCAGATGGAAAATAAGGCTTGTTCCCCTGTGTGTCACTTCACTACATCATATAGGTTTCCATTCCAGTGATGCTCAGCAAAAACATATACAGACGTATATAATAGTTGTTTACAACCAGAACAGTATCACAATTAGCCTTATAAATACAATGAAGAGGTAAAAATGAGCAGGATTTTGTAAGCTCTAGCATGAAGTTGACCATAGGGAATATTCAGGCAAAAGTCAATTGCAAGAGCAAAGAATAAAGATCATGTAACCATTTCTGCTGGGGCCATGACCATATGTTCCAGACCTGGATGTCTGATTTCCTTCCTCTTTATCCTCCTTCTTCCCCCACATTAAGTGCTGTATAAACAAGGATCAAGTTTTGGGGCTGCACTCCAAAGAGCTAGAAATGATATCTGGAAATGACAATGCAAAACAAACACCCATAGGTGGATACACACAGATGGGACAGTACAAGAAAAATGAAAGTACCAGTTGGCCCCTTCAGAAATGGAAGTATTATCAAGGTTTTCATACTTTTAGGGATGCACTTCCAAACACAAGAAACCCCCTAGAATAAAACATTACATTTCTTCATTGGAAGCATAACAAGGAGACAGTGCAGGCTCTTACTGTTGACTAATCATTAAGAAGAATCAGTATTTAAGTAAACGAGGATACAAGTGACAGGATAGAGACAGGCTTTTAGAAGCCTTGGAAGGCGTGTCAACTGCCAAATGGTAGATGTTACAGAGTTAGATAAATGAGGGAAAATACACAAAGCAACACGTATTTGGGTTTGCATAACCAGACAGAAAAATACTGATTTTGAATGACAACATTCTGAATAGACATGAACAGGCAAGACTGTGCTTATCAAGGCCAGAGGAAAGGCAAATTTTGATACCTTAGAAGTAATATAAACAACATGAATTACAGCCTTAGACATATGGATAAAAAGATTTTATGCACAGAATAAAACAGATGAAGACACAGTTTGGATATGAGAACAGACAGAGAATTTTGAGTCAAAGAGCAGTGCAGTGACTTGCAGGTACAGTGGGCTTTACCAGCAAAAGAAAAGGAATTGGCTCAAGAAAATTAATTGCAAATATACTTAGAGCAGTTTGCTATTTGCTGTTGGTTGCTGGGGGCTTGTTTGCTGACCCTAACTTTAGCAAGTCAGCAAATATACCATAGATGTGCAACACAAAGATGACACAGGATTCACTGCAACCCAGACTGACTGTGCCCTGCAGACACAGCCAGCTTGCACTTGGCAATCAATGAGCCAGATGCAATGGTAACACTGCTAACTGCCCGTAAATTATGCATTTTTTAAAAACTGAACCATTTGAGAGACTGTATTGCATTCATTACCATTTCAATCAACAGCAGCACAATGCAGCACTGACAAGATTTTAATGACTATCCAATATAAATAATCTGAAAGACTCGTGATAGCTGGGGAAGAGATTATTTACAGATCATTTTATTATAGGCTTCCTATTTGGCTAAGATTTTGCACATGTGAACTTGTCCCATGCTTCAGCCCTAGCTGTGTAGGCAGCTCTTTCAGAGAGAGAGAGATAAGAAAAGAAATAAGGTTGAGGAAGGCGTTATGGAGGCATGGAAAATTGATTTTCAGACTGACTGTGACCTTGACTCAGAGGTTGAACACGAGCCATGAAGCAGACAATGAGGATGGGAACAAGCTGCAGACAGCAAAACAGCAAACTTTGTTTGGAATCAGAGATTACAGACAAATTCTGACAGCCTGTCCCTGCCCCCATAATCAAGTGCAGTAAGCATGTGATTATATTTTAACTTGCAGGGTATTTATGAAAGCACAAGAGAGCTCACACACTATTTCTCTTGTAGATAACATTTCAGAAGGATGTTATTCAAGTCACTTGTGATGGAAACAAAAGGAAGAGAAATTTCTATACAATGCATCAGTTATTTTATCACATTCTGATAATTTAATTTGTTCACATGCACATAAAATATTTAACTAATTTTCTGCTCTGAAATTTTTTAGGAGATGGGTTGGCAGTCATGAAAAGTTTCACAGAAAGAATGTAGGCATGAAGGAAGAGAATAATACTGGTTTCTGATGTGATGAAGCTAAGAAAAGCAGGGAAGAGTGGCTAGAGTGGTCTAACATCTGCACTTTGTCACTGAGTTATAGGGTCAGACACAAACTCTTCAAAACTACAGAAAAACCAAGGATCACGTTAATACCATATGATTGTTTCTCTAGCAAGAGGTACTTAAAAAGGTTCCGTCTTTATTTTCTTTCTGTGCCTTTTCTATGTGTAGCTCAGGGACAGAAGGAGATAGCAAGTTAGGCTAGGTCCACACTCAGAATGCTTTGTCAGCGCAGGTATTATATATTATAATATTATGCAGTATACTATGCTGGCACAGCATTCCAAGGCAGATGCAGCTTGTAACAGCAAAAAAAGATTTTTACAGTATAACTTCTTGATTACCTGGGAGTGACAAGTTGGTTTGTATGCACAAGTGACTTCTGGCAACATTACATAATTTGTCAGGTCACACCCCAGGTGCTGATCTGTGCACAATTGTGTCATCACAAAATCTGCAGAACAGTCCTGGCCTTTGAGCCATGGAGGAACCTCTGCTTTACCTAGAAAACAGTGCTGTGGTTTCCTAAGACCTCTGGAGTGTCATATAAAGGCTGGAGAAGGATAGGGAATATGCACTGGATTGTTTCCCTATCTAAAGCTCATTCTAACACAGACCAAGAATTTGAGTTCCACAAGCAAACAAAACTGCACAGTTTTCAGAGATATAATATTACAGCATCAAGGTCCTCTGGCCCTTGCAAAGAGATCCTCTGAGCTCACAGGGCACCAGCACAGCTGCAGTCTTTCTGTGTGGGTGGTCAGTCTTCAGCAGGACTGAAATCCAACCCACTACTGCCAGTAGTATTGGGAATTTCCCACTAAATATGTTTCTGAATAAAAACATATTTTTTTGTTATTTTTTGTCAGTGTGCAGTAATGTGCTCAAGGTGCTGTTCTGAAATAAAGTGACTGGAAAATAAAACTCTGTTTAAAAAAATAAGGCAAATTAATACAGTTTTAAAAACAATACTTTTATGGAAAGGGAGTTTCTTAATATCTCCATGGCAGACCATTAAGATAGAACATCCATCTGTTCTGTGCATGCTGATTATTATGTATTCTGTTCTACTCTCAAATTCTCTAGGTAGTAAGGTGTTTTTCCTATATTCCTGGAAGCATTTTTTAATTGTTCTGGTAACACTGAATTTTCACAAATAATATTTAAACTTTTCAAAAGTAGCATATTCCCCATCTGAAAATCATTCCATCACCAAATTCACAGCTAGCTGTCAACCTACACAACCAGCCAGTGCAATTAGCTCTGCATGATAGCAAAGCTATTAAATAACCTTGGCATCAAGGTTATAGCCATTCAATGGCCAGGCTAGACAGAGAATGCTTCAGGGTATTCCCCCATGCTCTTGCAAAGGGCCTGCCTCAATTTCCCATTATCAGTGTCTACTGAAGTTAATCAGCTTTTTTATATTTTTTTCCTAGGGGGCTGGTGGGGCAGAGGTGAGGCACACTGAAGTCTCTATTCATCTTCTAACTGATGCTGTTATTAAGCTTCCAGTTCAAATTTCTTGACTTAGAATCAGCTTTTCCTATTGCTCTTCAACTGCAATCAGCAGGTTTTCCCCCTAGCTTGGAGGGTACATATTAGCCCAATCTTCCAACACAATCACTCTTGACTCTGAGGCTGAGAAAACAGGAATATCTTTGTCCCAGATGGGAAAAGAAGTCTTACAATGCAGGATTCTGCATCCCAAGCCCTTAAGGGGACAGTGGCCCTACATTCTAATTTGCCCCTGACATTAATAACTCCCAAGACACTCTTCTCTCTAGCAAAGGCTACATCAAATATTTTTTAAACAGATTTCCTTAGGCACATGAGCAATTGATCTTGCAAAACATCCCTTCCAGCCTTAAAGGCCCAGTGTTCTGCTGCAGTGTATAAAAGATTGAAATATGTTCCTTAGGTATGGCAAAAAATAACTGAAAATTCAAAGTATGTACAAGACTTAGAAATTCAGCTGATAAAAGGAAGTCACATCAGAAAAAAAAAAAAAAAGAAAAAGAAAAACCATCAAATGTGATTGTAGGAGGAAGGAACAGAGCTGAGACATCACTGAGTCTATCCCACAGTTTTAATTTGCAGGTGGAGCTGAGATGTCATGAAAACTTCATCATAAAAGGGGACCATCTCAGGAACTGAGCAATTTAATAAAGCCAGTAAGGACTGAGCTGATATTCACTCATAAATTCTAGGGAATTGGCAGAAGAAATGACTGAGTCACTGCCTAGGAAATCCTAAAAAGTCAGGCATTCTATGAAAGAACTGGACTTCGTAGGGATGATGACAGCGGAAGTTACAGGCTGCAATTGCCAGACACACCGTCAGGACCCCAAAATCCAGCTACCAGACCTACCCATCGCTCTCCTGCAGCTCCCTCATCTTCCCCCGACTGCTACCGCTGCTCTGCTGTGCCACCTCGTGCTCGCCAGCTGACACTGCTGCATGGGACAGGTCACCTGCGTAAGGAGTACATCACTGAAGTCTTTGTTGAACTTTCTGAGATCTGTGCCCGGTGACACAGCTCTAAACAGGACATGCGGACACAGGAATGCTCCACTATCAAAATCCTTTCTGTGTTCTTGTGAAGGCCGAGATGCTCACAACTGTTTTCAGACTTTCAGAGATCACTGGCAGAGTTTTGGGTTCATTGCAATTCAGATCATCGGGTAAGATCTGTGTGGTGGACATTTCTCACAATTGCTACCACAGACATTGCACTGTCCCCTGTCCTTGTCCTCAGGGCTATCAAGCAGCATGTCCCAGGACCCAGAGAAGGGAAAACACATTAAGAACTTCCCTATCCTTTACTAATTTTGATGCTGACATGTAGTATTTTGAATAACCACATGACCACCTCCTGTCTTTTACTTACCTCACTGTAAAAATGGATGACATTTATTTCACCAGGGTGACAGAGCTTTGGTGTGATTTGTCACAGCAGATGGGGCTTTAGTGATCTGCAAATAACATTGCTTTAACAAACTGGCAGAAATACCTCTCTGATGACACTGGGAGCTTTGCAGAGTACATTCAGCAGAAAGAAACACAGCAATCCAAACAGCTGAAGAAAGTCTTTGCATTTAGCAGCTTTTCATATCATTTGTCCAGGCATATCCTAAACCTCTTTGACTTTTTCAGGAATCGCTAACATTCAGGTTACATGGGGACTTTCAGATACCAAAACTCACTTTTGGCAAACATCCTGAATGACTTGGGCATGGCAAAGAAATTCTTCCTTTAAGCAAAAAATCCTAGGAATGATACAACTTGGGGGTCAACCTGATAAACTCCTCACTGAAGTCGACCTGGCCTCATAGATCCTGTCGTACAAAGCCCAACCACAAAATACATCCATTATGTAAAAATTCTGCAGCTTAGACCCTGCAGCCTGAGGCTGCTCCAGCAGAGTCACACAGAGGGGATGTACCCAGGGCTGGAGCCGAAGCTCAGCCGCGAGGGGTCAGTGCTCTACCAGCAGTACTGTGCTTGGGCTCCGCAGGGAAAATCTGCTCAACGCTGGGAACAGACATGCTCCACAGCTCCCGCCGGCACTGCACTGCGAGAGGGGGAAACTGGTTCATCAGTGCCCTCTAAACCGTGGAAAAACAGCCTCCAGATCAAGGAAAACAAACTGTAGCAAGCTTATGAATATCACAAAATCCTGTGCTGGCCTGCCAAATACCGCTGAAGTATTTGTATTTGGGATTCTAGAAGGATTAGGCCTCCTCCTTGCTTGGGAAGCGTGCCTGGGTCAGCAGAGCAGGCGGGAATGCGGCTATTCCCAGCATTTTGAGCATAGGCACAAACCGGGGAGTCGTTTCTGCTGCTGCCTAGGGACAAACTGATTGTGTACAGGAGACCCTAAGCACCAGTTCCTAAGTAAGAATAACCACTTGAGTATTGCAAGAATACAGAGGTGTCTATATGTTTCCAGTTACATGAAATGTAGAGATAGTAAGGGGACAGCAACTGTTTTTTAAGGAAGCCACCTATAAGCTCATTTTAAGATTCTTCTGGTTTCTGGAGTGACTTTCATCAATTGAATTTCTAAGCCCTATTGTACATGCTTTCTTCAGAGCTTTCACTGGGAACTGTGTAAAAGAGGCTCCCACTGATACTGAGATGGCTTTGGTGACCAAATCCCCTCCCAGGGATGCCCTGTCCTGTACATCAGGCAGGCTGCCCTCCACTGCCTGCCCAGCCACAGTTCTGGTGTGTGCTCCTCACAATGGGCAGAGGTTAGCAGCTGTCTCAAGGGAATTAAGAGTGCAGCAAGAGCCACACTCTGAATTGCATCTGTGAGAACCTGTTAGACCTGTCTGGTGTATTGGGACTATCTCAAACTGATCTGACAATATTTTTTAGCAGTACCTCAGGCAGGTCCTAACCAAGAATCATCTGGGGGAGGAGTAGGTAAATTCTTTCTTCTACTGCCTCATTCAACCTGGACTTCTTTACATTAGTGACTTCCAACCCACACAGGGAGTCATTTAGATGAGCTTGAGAAAAGGGCTCTGCCTGTAAGAGGACACAAATGACACAGATCTCTGTTTCTCTCAGGGAAAATGTATTTCCCCTGTTTTAGTGCCACTGCTGTCTGTGACAGCAGCAGAGACAGGGATGTCACAGGAAGGCAAAAGGACAAGAAAGAAAGGGAAAGCTGAGAGGTCTGGGTAGGAGGGGCAATGGGAGAGCTGCAGTTGGTGGGAGGACACTAATGCAAAACACAACTGATTGTAAGCTTTCCACCTTCGGTTCCTTAAGTGAGGTTCCTCTGCAAAAAGACTGGGAAACTATTGCACTACATCACTGGAAAGAATAGTGAAAAAAATATATCCACATTTTTAGGAGTGGTGAGAGGTTTGAAGATTGCTTTACTTATCTGATGTATGTAAGTATCTGATACTTATTCAGAAGCCTAATGACAAAACTCCTGCTAAAAAGACACTTGCAGGTAGATGCAGATGGCATATAGTACAAAGTTGACAAGATACTCTAGACTTGTTTGTCTAAACAACAAGAAATAGCTAACCTGACCCTGGTTGCATTCTGGTGGTAGCCAGTTTTTATTTTTGGTTTTAGTTCTTTTTCTTCATTCACTCACCAGTATGTTTAAAAAAAACCCTGAAACAAATATGTGAACACTTAGGATGTTTTTGCTTATATTGCAGGTGCAACATGGAAGAATCCATCTGTAGATATGGATGCACCCCCCAACACAATATAGCATGACAGTTCCGTGATGTTATACCAGGACCTGAATCAACAAGGATTTCTCTCTAGAGATCTCACCAGAGGTGTTGCAGCAGAAAATTATGCTAGTCTTTTGGAGTGACTGACACAGTTAGGAGTTCTGCGCAACCACACACCCCTGAAGCTGAATTTGTTGATGGCTAGTAACTAATATTCTTTTTTAAAAACCAAACCCAAGTTCAGTAGGATTTTGAAAAAAAAAATTCCATGGTAAGGTTTAAGAAAAAAATGATAGCATATTTCTGTTATATCCTGCCACACAGCAATTGAAAATATCACTATATTTTTAAATCACAGGTGTATGCAGAATGAGCTTTCATTTGGGAAACTGTTATGAAGAGGTAAAATTGTTTTCTGTAGTACTAATTTTTCTTTAATTTTAGAGAAAAACTTTATATATTTTATGGCAACTGTTTAACCAAGCCAGAAGGTTCTAGACTGCAGATTACACCAGTATGGCAAGACTTACTACCTGGAGAAAGGTATTTTTTAAACAAACAAACAAACAAACAAACCAACCAACATATCAGGAAGCAGAATATAGTGTGTCCTATATTGTCCAAAGACATGTGTTTATTATAGCAGAAATTGTGAGTAGAATATTGAGTTATAAGTGAAAATCACCATCAAAAAGATAAATTTTTGATTCCATTTTAAATGAGAGAAGATACATTTTTAATATCTACGATAACAGCTGCACTTAACTGTCGCTGTTGAGCGGCTAGCTGAGGAATGACCCAAGGTCTCAGACAAGGAAAGAGAGAAGAGGCTTTATTGTTTTGAATTCCATATATATAGAGTTTACAGAGGTGCCCCAGATTGGTCAGCCAGAAACCTCCCCCTAGGCCCAACTGGCCAAGCCCGAACTGACCCAATCCGGAGAAGTTGTTTGCAAAACATCCAAACTTTATCTTTGCTTATGAAATATAGCAAAATGTTCTCACGGGAAGGACCTGTGCTAGTCACACTTAACCTTATATGAAGTCTTCCTTTTCTAATTGAAAAACTGTTCTCAAACTACTAGATAAGATACACTGTTAACCCAGTTTTCAGTTTTTTGTGGCATTCTTGGAGTTAGTTTAACAGAACAGTCATTTTCATACCGCAGTTTGAATCTGGTTTTAGCTGTCTTATACTCTGAGAATAAATTGAAAAAAAACCAACCATGCTTTGTAGATGGAACCTGATGATTAAATGGTCCCTTGTGGCCATGATGTATTTGTAGAGATCTTTACAACCTCCTCACTAGTATCCTGCCTTGGACAGTATTTAGGGGCAGTATCTTTGCCCTGAGATTTGCTGTCATGGAGAAAAGTGGAAGAAGGACATGAGGCTGGGAACTGCAGCAAGGGAAAAATACCTTAGACTAGATGCCTGAATTTTGATGTTGAATGTTAAGATAATTTCTACCTTTGATCACTAATAATGTAAAGAATATATAACCACAGTATTTAAGAGATGTCTGCATTTTGCAGCATCTGGATTTTAAAATGCATAATACAGCAGGACTACGATGCTATCAAATGAAATCATATCCCCTAGCTATGGAACTTTCTCAGTATTGCTCTACACTTACGAAGACGAGAGCTTTTCTCTCCAACACCCCAAGATTGCCAACACAAATCAACTTTCAGAATGCTGTCAATTTACCACAAGTATCTCATGAAAATAAAATATAGATTGTAAGTGTCTAAGACCCTCTTTCATGGCACAACACGGTATCTCTGAAGACTGCTTTGAAGTTGCCATTTAACCTACAAAAGCCTGAAATGCCAAGCAGTTCATCACACAGGGATTTTTTCTGGAATACTAAATGACACATTAGATTTGAGCTAATCAAATAATAAAAAACATAGGGCTCAATATTCCAGCAACAGACAGTCTGTACAAAAACTAATTGTTCCTCACACAAGTGATCCCTTTTCTTTTGCAACTACTACAGTAGCCTCCTTCACTACCTTCAGCTGACCAACAGCTCTTGTAATGGAAAGCCCAGAGCCTTGAGGGTGCAGAGGCAGAATTTCTCATCCTTGTAGCATATTGCACAACTCTTCCTTGGACTTCAGGTTGGGCAATTGACTTGGAGGAAAAAAAGGCAACAGAACAAAAATCCACCTTGCCCCTACATAGCAAAGGACACAGTATTTCAAAGCAGACTATTATTTCTCCCACCCTACAGGCACAGAGAAACAGTTTGTCTAACTGGTGTCTTTCCCCTGCTGCTCTTCTCCCTGTAATTCCTGCTCATCTGTTAGAGATACCCGGTCCCTGCTGCTGTCTGCAGACCAGAGGGAACAATTGCAGACAAGAAAAATGGGCTTTTACTCCTCTGATGCAGGTCCATCCTTAACATAAATAGCCTGTCTGGGTTCCTCTGGATGGCATCTCTTTCCTCCAGCATGTTGACGGCTCCACTTACCTTGGTGTCTCTGGCAAACTTCCTGAGGTGCACTTGATCCCACTGTCCATGTTAAACAGCACCAATCCCAATGCCAACCTTGGAGGAGTGTCACTTGTCACTCTCCAACTGGACATCGAGCTGTTGACCACAACTCTTTGAGTGTGACTATCTGGCTACTTCCTTATCCATTGAGTGGTCCTTCCACTCTCCAGTTCAGAGCCAAGGATGTCATGTAAGACAGTGCCAAGTGCTTTGCACAGGTCCATGTAGTTATCAGCTGCTCTCCCCTTGTCCAGTAATGCTGCAACACCACCACATTTGTCAGATGTGGCTTGCCCTCAGCCATATTGGCCATCTGTCCCAATCACTTCTATATTCTCCATGTGCCTTAGCACAGTTTCTAGGCAGATCTGTACCATGACCTTGCTGGGCATAGAGGTGAGACTGACTGGTTTATAGTTTATAGTTCTCCAGCTCTTCTTTTTTTCCCTTTTCAAGAATGGGGGTTATGTTTCCCGTTTTCTAGTCATTGGGAATTTAACTGGACTGCTGTGACTTCTCAAATGTGATGGATATTGGCTCAGTCACTTAATCTACTAGTTCCCCCAGGACCTGCAAATGCATCTCACCAGATTCCATGGAATTCTGTACTTTCAGGTTGCTTAGATGTTCTTGGAGCCTGATATCTCCTACAGTGAACAGCTCTTCATTTTCCCAGTCCCTGCCTTTGTCTTCTGTGACTCAGGTAGTGTGGCTGGAGCACTTGTTGGTGAAGACCAATGGAAAAAAAGTCTTTGAGTAACTCAGTGTTTTCTGTATCTGGAGTAACAAGGTCTACTGTTTCCTCCCAGACGTGGCTCATAGTTTCCCTAATCTTTCTTTTATCACTGACATACCTGTAGAAGCTACTCTTGGTGCTCTTGACGTCCAGATTTAATTCTATCAAGGCTTTAGCTTTCCTAATATATCCCTGGCTGCTCTGACAATGCTGGTGAGGACCATTTCTGTGTAGTCCTACCAGACTACCTGTTCTTGTTTCTACCCTCATTGGCTTCCCTTTTTGTATTTGTTCAGGAGGTTCTTGTTCATCTGTGCTGGCACCCTGGATTTTTCTGTCTGATTTCCTCTTTTTTGGGATGCATTTCTTCTGATCTCAGAGGAGATCATCCTTGAGTATCAACCAGATTTCTTGGACCCCTCTCCCCTGCAGGGCTTTACCTCCTGGTACTCTACCAAGCAGATCCCTTAAGAGGCCCAAGTCTGCTCACCTAAGTCCAGGGTTGTATTAATCAAGTATTGAGCTTGCTGTGCAGCCTCCTCACACTTGCACTCAAAGGTCCTAGATTCAATCCATGCTGCCAAAAGAACAACTGTGGATCTGCATTACACACCATGGAAAAAATGCTTTGTGGGTAGTCTGTTCTAGTACTCCCTGTGGAGTTGCATGACTGCTAATGCAATATTGGGGAAAGCTCAAAAGTCTTTGGGGCTTAATCAATCTCCATTTAAAAAACCAACAGAAAATTTCCCTCCTCAAGATCATATTGAATGAGGTGTTAACCAAGACCTGCACATGAGTTCAAAGAAGAGCCTTTAAATTAAACTTGTTATATTACCCAAGCAACATCTCCTTAACAAATGAAGACATGCTGGTGGAATTAATGTGAATATTAAATATTCACTGCATGTAAGTATTCAATTTCTCATGCAGTATGTAGCTGTGAGAACAGCTTTCTTCAGCCTGCATTCAGCTTAACATACTGTCATTCCCCTTTGGTGTTGATGGCTTTTAAACTTTTCAATGGGTATAACAGAAAATTAAGACAAATTATGAAAACTTTTTCAGACTTTTGTGGGCACAAAACTTCAGAGCAGCTTGTATGAAACTGTTCATTTATTTCCTGTGCTGTTTTTGCAAGAATGGAAGCAGTGACCAGTTGTGTCCAGACAAAAGTCAGAAATGATAAAAATAAGAATACTTTTGTGCTGAAAACAACTTCCAAAGAGAAAAAAAGGGTTTCCCCTCTCCCCATCTCATGGTTCACTAAAATGCAAAAAAATGTTCTGGAAAAATGATTTTAAAAACCCGACTTTCTTCTGAAGACATCAGTTCTTGACATTCCTCCTTCTGATGCAGAATTCAGTGGAGTTTCAGAGGTATTTTTGGAACTCCCAGCACAAAGACCACATACCTGAGCACCCTTAACAAACCCATATTTACTGCTATGAATGGAGAGAGCACTCAACCCTTTACAAACCTGCAGTGCAAATAATATCATACCAGTAAAAATGTCTGTGAAAAATGTAGGAAGAAATACCAAACGCACATGAATTGTCAGGTATGTGCTCCTTCTGAAAGCAAAGTGATAAAATAGCAGTCAGGTAAGCCAATCAGATGCAATGGATGTGAACTTAGGCACAAGTCCCAGAGCAAAACTTTGCTTCACTCACAATATTCCATTGTTCTAATAAAGTTGGAGCATTTGGTGGCAGGATATTGTAAATGCTTACACTTTACAGTAAACGCACAGGACGCACAATAAAGTTGCAGGTAAAATGAGGAATATTTAAGAGAGAACAATGTTACATATTCTGACTTCTACTTAATGAAAAGAATAAAAGTCCTGGATGGACAATGTATATGCATGGTACATATATATATATATGCATAATAAAGGTGTATACGCACACCTAAAGAAAGGATTTGTGCAAACTTAAGTTCAAGAATAGGGAAGAAATCTGAAGCAGGTACCTTTTAAAAATCTTAGTAGCAGATTAATAAAATTGCAGTACATACATGTTTTATTATGTAACTAAGATACATGCATTTATATGCTGTTTAATGTATTTTGTTAACTATTTTTCATATATGTCATATCTGATGTACATATGCTTTATGTATTATATTTTAGTTACCATATTCTACATTACATATTAAAGTCAGTTGTATTCAATGTTATGTTTGGCCTCTAGTCAATATCACATTACTGTTTTATATGATATTGATGAATTACTACTTTCCAGCTCTGCAAATTATTTATTCTGAAACACCCCCCCCCCCCCCACTACTTATGGAGAATTTATTTTCTTTAAATCCCCAGCCTGCATCAAAGGCTTTTAGAGACAAAATTCACTGCTTCTCTAATTCTGGTCCTCTGTGTAGGACAACCTGCCTTATGAGTCAATCAGTACTGGGAGAATCAGAATCTCAAGATCAAAATACTGTTATCTTATCCTGAGAAAATTAATAGATTATCACATGTATTTCATTTAGAAAGTGGATTAGTTTCTAAACAGAAGCACTTTCTGCGTTGAGAAGTGCCATTTTTTAAGAAGAGAAGTTCTGGCCTCTTTGAGGAGTTAGACTTGATCTAGCTACTTAACAAAAACTCATGCCTACCTTTTTCCACACGCCTTATAAATTAGTTGGCTGGCTCCTTGAAGAAAGCACATCTGAAATTGTCCCATCTTCATAGGTCTTAACTGTCTGAAAAAATAAAGAAATTAAGAGTTGAATCTGGCATAAGAAAGCACAACCTAGAGTTTCAAGTAACCAAGTAGGTATGCACAGTATATTTGCCTTGTCTTTCTAACTGTGGAAAGTAAAAGTAAAACAATAGTTTCAAAATTTAGCGAGATAAAGATGCATAATTTTTTAAGCTGAAAAGCCACATTTTTCAATTTAATTTTCTCTAGCAATTTAAAAAATATTTATACAGCTCTCTGTTTTATAAATACTGTAATACAATGTGGCAAGAGCTGGCAGAAAAGTTCCTTATTTACTGCAAAGGGACTATTTAATAGAAAAGTGTATACACTGCTATAAAACTATAGTTCATTTATATTCTACCCTAAGTTTCAGATTCATTTACATCCAGATATACAGAGCAAGTGCTACCTGAACAACTGCAGCACTATAGTATATTTTCTAACCTGGGAACTCCAAATTGACTCTCTGGGGTGTCAATCACCACAGCATTTCCACTTGAAAATCAAAGAGTACTCAGGATGATAAGCAGGTCACAGAATAGCAACTTTAGTCTTTATATTTAAATTGATTCTGTCATAAGCATCTGTCACTCAATTACAAGGACTTTTAAAGTTCTTTTAACAGTTTACTTAATGCTAGCATAATTGTACCCCTGAATTAATGCTCTAAAGTAGAAAATTGCAGAAAGGGAAGGGAAGAGGCTGGCTTTTCCATGATGGAACACCAATACACTGAAAGCTGGCACAATCTGAAACGCAACAGCAATCACACAAATGCAAGAAAGTACTTACCCACTTTTTTCTATCAGGGGGCCCTTTAGGAGATGCATCTTGATCAGTGAGGAAGGTAACGATAGGCATGATAAGGCAAATGGAAGGAACACGACTCAGGTGGTAATACATTAAGAAGGACCACCTTATTTAACACATGTGGAACAAAGAAAGGCACGTTGCTGTAATTGCAGAAATTAGGGAAACATCAGGAAACATACACCAAGTGTTGTACTAGGGATGTGGCAGATAACAACCCTCGGTGCTCTTAGGTACCTTCTGGCTGAGCACACATTGGCACAGGCCAAGGCGGGCTGGAGTGCTCCCCTGCCGCTGCAGAGCCCTGCCCTGCTCTGCTCTGCTCTCCCGTATGAGGCTCCAGGGGACCCTCCCGTGACTGCCGCCCGCCGAGCACCCACCCTGTCACACACAAACAGCTTCAATCCCTGTCACACCGTTCCTACAAACAAACAGCCTCAATCGGTTGCAGCCGAGCAGCTTGTGCCTTTATCACAGCACCCATTAGCCGGTAAGCGTAAAAGCGCACGCCCTGAACCTGTACGGTTTGAACACAGGGACTCGAGATGCTCCGCCAAGTTGTAGAGAGCAAGGCTCAGGCCTGACTGCTCACCGCCCTGTGGAGATGATCCTGCAAGGCAGCTCAGAGCCTCAGGCTCCCAACACCTTCCTTGAACCAAACCATCCAGGTTCTACCGGGGGATTTACCCGCACGGCACCTGTGCCCGCGCGCTCGCCCCTCACGGCACCTGTGCCCGCCCGGCCGCCCCCGCGGCACCCGTGCCCGCGCGCCCCTCACGACACCTGTGCTCATCTGGCCGCCCCTCACGGCGCCATTACCTGCGCGCCCCTCACGCAGCTGTGCCTGGGCGCCCCTCACGGCACTCCTCGGCGGGACGCTGCTCACACTCACCTCACCCCACGAAGCCCCCAAAGCCCAAGACACGGGGCAGGGTAAGTGGGAGAAGGGATCGCTTTTCTTGGCGGATGTGGGTGGGCATGGGTCTGAGGGTGCCCACCTTCTGCTCCCGCCGGGCCCTCGAGAGCAGCGGCGGCCGAGCGCGGCTGTCTCCTGCCTCCCTCCGCCCTGGGGGGAGGCAGCTCCCTGCCCAGTGTGGCGGCAGTGTTGCGGGGAGAGGACTTAGCTTCCATTGCTGGAGGATAGGAATGATCTGCAGAAGGATCTGGATGGGCTGAATCGATGAGCCGAGGTCAACGGCATGAGGGCCAAGAAGTGTCACACATTGGCCTCAACAAGCCCCTTGCAGTGCTACAGGGTGGGGACAGAGTGGCTGGAAAGTGGCCCAGAGGAAACGGCCCTGGGGGTGCTGGGTCGACAGTGGCTGAACATGAGCTCAGGTGTGCCCAGGTGGCCAAGAATGCCAGTGGCACCTGGCCTGTGTCAGCAGTAGTGTGGCCAGCAGGACCAGGGCAGTGATGAAGCCACACCTCAAGTGCTGTGTCTGATTCCAGGACCCCCAGTTCAGGAAGCACATTGAGGTACTGGAGTGAGACCAGAGAGGGGAAAGGAGCTGGGGAAGGGTCTGGAGCACAAGTCCTGTGAGAAGCGGCTGAGGGAACTGGGGGTGTTTAGCCTGGAGAAAAGGAGGCTTGGGGGGACCTTATGTCTCTGCAACTCCCTGACAGGAGGTTGTAGCCAGGTGGGGATCAGGATCTGCTTACAGGGAACAAGGCACAGGATGAGAGGACATAGCCTTAAGCTGTGGTGGAGGTTCAGGTTGGATATTAGGAAGAAGTTCTTCCCAGAAGGGGTGCTTAGACATTGGAATGGACTTCCCTGAGAGGTGGTGGTCACTGTCTCTGAAGGCGCTTAAGGAAAGACTGGATGTGGCACTTAGTGCCATAGTTGATTAGGTCATAGGTGGAACTTGATGATCTCAGAGTTCTTTTCCAACTTAATTAATTCTGTGATTCTCTGGACATCATCAGGGAGTGAGTTCACCCCACAGCCTCCTCTGAAAGGCTGTGCAGGGACCCCTCAGGAGGGTGGGGGGATTGCTCTGGATGTCCCCATGATGGCACAGTGCTGGGCTGGGGTAAGGCTCTGGTGGGTGTGCCAGCAGCACCTGTGAGAGCAGCATCTGTGAGTTTTTCAGAGATCCTGGGGTTCTGCCAGCAAACTTCAGGGCCCTGCTCTGGCTGAGCCATGAGGGCTGTGTGGGATAGCTCGGGGCGGAGGAGGCTGGGTGACCTGAGGTAAAACGGCATGAGGCTCTTGGGCAGAGCCCCAGCAGCGTGTGTGAAAATGTACTCACTTTCCGCCTCTCTCCTGGCATATATAGCAAATATTTCAAAGCTACCTCAAACAGTGAAAAAACCATGTATTTACTGCCGCTCCTTCTCACCAAATCCCAGGGCACTTGTAATAATTTCGGAGTGAGGATGAATGCCCGAGCAGGTGGCCAGAGGTCTCCCAGAGAAGAGTAATGCTCACCCAGGGTGTTTACATCCTGCTACAAACTAGAATAGTTTCTTTCATGCCAAACCACAAGCTGCTGGTTGAAACCTGAGCTGAACTTCCTTGATCATCAGAGGAGCCTGGCTCATTTTCAGCACAGCCAGTTTTTATTTTCACACCTCTCTAAACTTGCTGGGAAAAGAACCAAACTCCTATTCTTGGGACATTGCTGACCCAATCTCAAGCAGCATGTGTCAGAATAAGCTCAAAAAAGGTTGTTTTCTCTCAAAAGATTTCCCAGTCTGGCTTTTTTTGAGGCTTATGTGGTCTTTGCTGTTCACATAAACTCTACAGTTTTGGTCATCTGCATTTAGGTAAACCATGGTTAACTCATAGAGGCTTTCATCTGAGTAAGCCTTGCATCTTTCATGGGACCCAGTTTCTTCCCTTAAATACAAGGCAAATGTTGTTCCAGTGCACACAAAGTACACATTCCCCAGACCACTGTGTAGAGATCTGCTTGTCCTGGCTTTTCACCCGCTGATATTGGTGATATATCTGCATGCACACTGGCCACCAGATTAATTCCAGAGCTCCTCAGTGGATTTTGCACAGCCTGAGCTGAGTTTGTAGCTTTACGCTTCTGGGCACACACACTGGTTAAATAACACTATCTGGGATGATTTTACATGTCACACCTTCAGTTCCATACAGACAGATGTCTGCTCTTTATATCCCAGTGGAGGTTGTAATGGATGGCCATCCAGCAATGACTAAATCATGCAAGAAATAGCTCTAAATACTTCTGTGCATTTGTGAATAAGTATAAAGTGCTACAAAGCTCAGAGCAGTATGCTGGGAAATAGTCCAGCCAGATGGAAACAGTCCATCAAATACCACAAGAAGCCCAGTTACTTACAGTGCATCTCTTCACTTTCCAGATTAGGGAGGCTGTTCTGCCTTCTTAGATGCTGAATAAATCTAAGCACTACTGCAGGTGTGCCAGCAGGTTCAAAATAGGCAAAAGTATCATGTGTCCTTGACTGTTTTGGGGGATTTCTCAAACAGCTGAAGAATTCTGCTTAGGGCTCCCCTGTAGCTCCTTTTAGGATTTCTGGTAGCCAAAATGCATATTTTACTCAAAACTCCAGTGCCTTTAGGCCTACAAATAGCAACAAATCAAAACTGTGATCTTGTAGCAAAAGGCAGTGAGAAAGACAGGAAAGTAAATGGTTTTCCAGTAGGTTAGCTCCATCCTTTTTCTTTAAGGCATGTAAAGCTTTGGTAATGAAAGGGAAGAGGAGATTCAGGCAAGACTGGAGGATGAGAGGTCCTGGATTTTCAAGAAAGCCATGAGGTATCAGCAGAAATACTGGAAAGGGTATGGAGTGCTGCTCATGATAAAACTAAAATCTCCAAACAAGAGAGATGCTGTCTTAATGCTTGGCTCTGCATAGTCAAGCAACTTTTGAAGAGCCAGGGCTCTCATTTTAAATAGATTTCTCACCACAACAATTGTGTAGAAATATAGAATGTTCTGAAATACAGATTCAAGAAACTCCTTTCTGCGGTGGGAGGGGAAATGTTACCCTCCCAGTTCTGAAGCTTGACTCGTGGGCACAGGAGGCTGATCATGGTGAGCAGGAAAGGGCAATGCTCTGGCAGTTAATAAAGAAGTGAAGTCCTCATTGGGAAGAGACAGGTTCACATTTTGTTTCAGGTCCTGAGCTTTCTCCTCCTGGAAGGATTTATTCTAGTCTCTCCCCTGTATCTAAACCATAACAATGAAAGAAAAAGATATTCCAGTTAAAAAAAAAAAAAAAAAGAGGCAAACAAGTAGAAAAATATCCATTGTGCTAATGATAGAATAACTTGCAGTGAGAGGTGACATGACTTAGTTATTTTTTGCAAATATTCTAGACAGCATTTATATTAGTGCCAGCTTAAAAGTGTCTGATTGCTACTGTTGTTGCTAGAGCTAAGTCTGATAAAAGGAGTAATCAGTCATTATAGGACTGAAATTGGTTATACCCTGTTTGAAGGTTTTATTTATATAGATGCAGGACAGCTTATAGGAGTTTAAAATGCTGTTATTGCCATTTCAGTGGGCCATTTGACTGAGCAGTAGTAGAGCCTGTGACCATCAATTACTCACCTAAAACCTCCTTATATCAGCTACATACATATGGTAAGTAGTGTAAATATATATAGATTAGGTACATATAAACTCAAATCGTACTCCAGATGCAATTAGATATTTACTATAAATTAGATATTTACTATAAACCATTCTGAACTGGAACTTTGCTATGATACACAACCATGAGATATCTGTTTCAGCTATACAAACCTGCTGGAGGAACACCAAGGCTGAGGACTTAGCTGGGTAAAGTTGAGGTTAACTGCATTCCCAGGGCTCTAAGATCTAATTAAGTAAAATTGCTGGAGCCTTTGAAGGTGGAAGTGTAATGTTAATGCTGTGTTCTCTTCCCAACTTCAAAAGTATATAATTGTAGAATCTGGCAAGCAAAGTATAAAGTTTAAACAATTCACTTGTGTGATGACTTCTTAAGTTAGATGATCAGGTAAACTGACATCTCAGTACTGTAACCAATTTGTCCTTCAGAACTGAAACAGCTTCTCAGCTGCTTTATGTCATATGCCCTTGTGTCTGAAAAATCTATTACATTTCAATTCATTCACTTTTAGCAGCTTGCCCTTCAAAAATCCCATTCTTCTGAAATTTCTTGGCTTCCTCTCTACTGCCTCCAGTTATTAATATGGAATTGTGACCATTTCAATGTCAAATATGTTTGATCTCTTAAATACCTAATACCGTAGCTACTGAATGCTACAGTAATACCAAAGATTATTAACAGACATGGGGTAGGTAAAGATGGCTACGAAAGCACTGGTTTGAAGATTTTAAAAATTACTTTCTGAGCTCCAGTTGCAGAAAGCCTTCTTACAATACACTTAGAAACACATGGGACAATGAGGTAGAGGTGAGGATAATAGAAATAAGACCTGTGGGGTGCTTTGGGGTTTTGTTATGTTTTTTTGTTTGATTGGTTGAGCTTTTTTGTTTCAGTTTGTTTGTTCAGGCTTTTGCTGTGGGTTGGTTTTTTTCCAGGGTGGGGGGTTTGTTGGGTTTTTTTTCTTTTTTTGAGGGGCAGAGTTGGTTGTTTTAAAATCTTGAGATGGGGAAATATAGTCCTATCTAGAGCTCTTGTAAGCAGCTGTTCTTCAGGCTGAGCAGAACTGAGTAGGGAACTGGGTATTGGCTGCCAAGAGCTTACGTGCACTCCTCTGGAGTGTAATATGCTTCAGCTATGAATAATTTTTAATTTAAAATAGCAAAACAAAAGAGCTGGACCCTTTCTGCTATATACACGTTGTACTAATGAAGCTGGGGGAGCTGCTCAGTAATCATACCTGGCAAGAAAAGCTGTTTCCAAATGTGAATCGAGTCCAACAGAAAACAAAAATTTGACTTGTGACTACAAGCTATGAAGAGAAAATTACTTGTCTCAGTGGGGTGCTAAAATTAATTGTTCATAATTGCAACAATTTCTCATCAAGTTATAACAAAAAGTTACTATTTGGGAAACTTGTTCTATCTTAAGATTTTAAAGCCCTTTGAGATACTGAACATTATGAAAACAAGCAAACTCAGTATCTGGACACTGCATTCAGACTGCTTTTTAACTCACGTTAAGGATTCCAGATTATGGACCCTGAAGGCTTGGTCCAAGTCTATAAGACTTATTTTCCTCGAATTGCTGTGATCTGCTATCATGGCTTCTGCTTGGGATAGAAATGCTGGAAGTGAAGGTGAATGCTGACTATCTGAAGGATGTAGTAAGTGGATCTTATTTTAACTATCATTTCATTTTCACTCTCATGGTTGGAAAATAGCTTAAGCAATCTTGTCTTTTTTTGTTCATATGTCATTATTCACATCATAAATGACAAGGATTAGAAAATAAATGCCAGGGTTGAAAAAAATGTCATGTAGAAACTTCTTAGTGGTCAGAATGAAAGAACTGGGAGACAACAGAAAGATGAAAATAATATGACTGTGCCATTATGTGGTAATGCCATGTCCTTCTGGGAATGGACTAAAAGAAAATACCTTAGTAATATATGCAGTTTTCATCTGCCTCCACCCTTGTAATTTTCTCAGCTGACAGTGTTCTACAAGTTTATAAGATGGCTCAGTGATCTGCTTCTTGACATTTCTTCGGTTTGGCTTCTCCTTACCTGTCATTTTTTATGTCAAGTGTTCTTTAACTGTGTTTAAAATTGGCAGCAAGAGTGAGCAGGCTTCTGGCATGGCCACAATTGCTTTCAAACAATGGTAGTAGTCTTCTCATCTCTAGGGACAGGAGAGCAGGTGAGAGTTGTAGAGCTTTCCTCCCCATGAATTACTCTCCTTTTGCGCTCAGGGGTGAGGAGTGCTGGCTTGTCCCTGTGCAGGGAAGGCTGGCACACAACGACCCTGCCTGCTGGTATTTGGGTCCATGAGTGGTACTTTAATTACCTGCAGGTGGGAAAACGTAGGGACTGCTGCTGAGGATTGCTCAAAAGTTGTGTTGTGTCAGAGTAAGCATTGTGTGGGAATTGCAGGCTCATGTTGTTGACAGCAGAGGGATATGGCTGGGAGGAGGGAGCGCTGGGATGCTATCCAACTATTCTGCAATTGCTGGAGCCAGCTTGCCTTCAACATCTGTGCTCAGGATTGCCTGCAGGAAGAGAAATGATGTTCCACTTTATTCCAGCAAACTATCTGAGGAAAATTTAGCTCTCCAATTCATTATATTTTCTCTTTCTCAAATTTGTGTGAACATGAAAAGAGAGGGAAATAGTGGCAGCTGTAACCATCAGAGGAACCAGGTGAGCCAGATACCTTTCAAAATATATCAGACAAATGAAATGTGTATGATTTTTGCATTTCATTTGCTGCATCTTGTGGACAGACTGTATATGGGTGTGTAGCAATTTTGTTTGCACCTTTTGTTTTCTGAAACACCATTCTAACAATAAAATATATGACTCAGGAAGCCCTATTAAAGTCACTGCAATTAGGTCAAGGTGGTGTTTAAGATGATTAAAGATAGTAAAATTGGATAGTGAATGTTTACTGAATCACTGCCATGAGCTGCTTGAAGGTGGTCCAAGATGATGGAATTTTTGGGCGCTAGATCCTCTATATGTTAAAAAGGGCGATGTTTCAAGATACTGGAACTCTTGATTAATCCTTCAGCAAACCACAGTGATGTCTTCCTCCACCTGAATATCCTCTCTGTGGTGGGGGAAATAATTTTTAGAAAGCATAAGTTTCTGCATGAAGTTACCAGTAAAGTTAATCCTATTCATTAAAATAATGTCTTTTAGTTGTTGATGCTGTTGAATTTTGATAATTGAAACAATTAAATCTTTAGACCTTTTCTAACTGTCACTAAGAGTACGCTAATTGTCTTTGAAATTTTTCTTAATGTACAAGTTTGAGCTGTCACAAGGAACAGAAGAGCTGCTTAATGTTTAACTAAAAATTACTTAGTTAATCTCTTGCGTATTTTCTTCATGTTTTGGCCTATGGAAGGGCTGTTCATTATTTCAGAATGTCTGGCTCCAGTCCATCTGCAAGACCTCATTTTTCTTTTGAAATCTGTAGTCTTCACAAGCTTGGCATCTGCAATGTCACAAACAATGAATTACTGTGGCTGGAAGTCTCTGGAATTAAAAAAACATCCTCTGTAAGAACATAATTTTTTTTACAGAATTGGGATTTGTTCTGAGGAAACACAGTTGACAAAAATAAAGTTTTTCAAACATAACAGATATTTCATCTTCCCCCCCCCCCCCCCCCAATGAACTGAAGTCTTGATGCCGAGAACTTGCTCTTTAAATAAATGGGATCTTTCTCTCCTCTCTTGGCAACAGGAGGAGTATTCTTGTGCTGTATGACAAGGCTAGCTGGTGCTATATTTGTCTTGTAGCTGTACACACATTTGCAAGAGGTTGTTTAATAAGTGAAAGGCAAAGAGCCAATACAGTTTAAAGAAAGTTTATTCTACCACAGCCTGAACTTTCTGGGTTGGCTTAAAGACAAGGCTACATTCTTCTGGAGGATCAGGGAATATCATTACTGATCTGAAATTAAAACTTTCCCGAGTTGTCTCTGGAAAGATCAGGGCTTTGTGGAGAAGGAGGGGGGCATGGGGGTGTGACACGACGGACCTTTTTAAAATGGAGTTCAATAGATGTTTGGGTGCATCAGCAGAAGAGGAAAAAGGAAGACAAGAGGGTGGGGAAGAAGATATTAGTAATGCTGGGAGTAATGTTGTCCATGAAGAGCTGGATTTGGTACAAATGTACCGTACCTGTTTGCCTGAACAATATATGAAAGTGAAATTCACTCAGACAGCGTACCTGACATGCTGGCTGTTGTTGCAACTCTGCAAGGTAAGAAATTTTAATACAAATCTGTGATATTTTTAGTTAATTTTCTATGTGCTTAAATTAGAAATTGATCAAAGTCTCTGCTGAAGCATTTGAGAACTCATTACTATGTACCATGCAGTTTCCTTCATGGTTTATTAGTAGTGGGAGCGTTGTAAATATTGATATTGTACCCAGAAACAGGTGATCCAACAAGGGAAAACTTGTAGGGGCCAGTAATGGAGTACTATACAAAGCAATACATTGGTAATTAATAGCCAGTTTATCTCTGTATACTGTTACATAATTGCAAGGGGTTCAAGATTATTTTAGATTAATTTCTAGGTGAAATTTCTTGTCATGTTCTTTACTGGTTTACATTCATCTCTTGTGTTGGATGAGCACTGGAATGTATTTTAATTCTGAAATGTGAACCTTATAAAAGCAAAGAATTGGGTGGGGGTTTGGAACATCTTTGTCAAATATAATGGAGTTTTTGAGGTTGTGGTGGGACTTTTATTTTAAATTTGATCTGGCCACATCTGATAAAAATACTTTTGCCTAATCTATTACTGGATAAGGAAGCATCAAGGAAATGGACCAGGTATAAATGCTATAGTTCATTCCATTTCACTCCCTGCAGAAAACTACTGCAGTGTTCAGATCCAAGCAAAGAAACAGAAGTGATATGATTTAAGCTTTTAGGTTTCAGCAGAGAAGCACTGGGACATTTGAGCTTCAAATGCTGGTGGTTACAATGGTGTAAGAAGGCTGTATTAGTATATCTAGAATGTGGAAAGGTCTTTCTTTGTCTAATTCTTTATGCAAATCTTACTGTCGTAGGCATTTAGTTGATGGGCAGATCACCATACAGATCAAAACAAATGGCAAGGCAATATTTACTGACTGTTTTTTCTTCAGAAGTATGTGACAGAGGAGATCCATGATGGTGATGGGGAGGAGACCACAGGAGTGGGGCCAGGTGGTGCCTCAGCAGCAGCAAGCCCTTTCTTTGTGCATGGCAGCTTTGGGGCAGTAGCTACATCGGGCTTTTGACAGCATAGCTATGCAAGACTACAAGACTACAACATAAAAATGTAAACTGAACAGTACTAACAGTTTTATGTGTTGGATTGTTAGATAGCTTTGTTTGCCTATATAGTCCATATTTGTAGAATCTTTGTTCTTGTCTGTGTGTAGCATTTATCCTGCGGTGCCAGTTGCTTGCATTAGGGGGCAGATAGAGACCCTTTCATATGATTTTTTCTCGTAATTTTTCTGCTTGCTTACTTCAGGGATCTTTTGTGAGGCTGACTGAAAAGGGGTAGGAATCCACACAGAGATGGGGGTGGAGTAAACCGCCCTAGAGCAGAGGTCAGAGGCAGAGTCCGGGTCAACACACACTTCTGATAGTTTTGAGGAGTGCTGATCCAGGGTGGGGAAGTTTGCACCTTGTCTGGATTCTAATTGGTTTGATTGGTTTTCTTGTGGTTTGACCTATTTGTAGCCATTGAATTTGTAGGTTTTCAGAGCCATACGTGTATTACAGAATGAGGCAGAACCTCATTTGTGGCTACAGATCTAGTAGTTGATCTGGGTGTGTGCAACAACTTCAGTACTTGGGACTCACTGCCTGTGCGTAGATTTTTTTGTAGTTTAATTGTGAACTGTGAATAAAATGTTGGGTGGTCTGCACACAGAGGTCTTGTGTGCATACTATCCTGTAGGATAAATGGTTGTTCCATTTCTTCATGGAGAGTTTTTAAATGACAGGAAGAATTTTTCAAATACGTAAGCTACAAGAGATGTTTCTGTCTGTGATTTAAGTGCTTGCATATAGCAGTATACTTGCACAGTGCATATAAGTTTTTAGAGTTGGGAAGGAACAATTCACGCTATAATAAAGTAGAGAGAGGAGAGGTAATGTAGCTTCTGTTAAAATCACAAATTGCTTCAGAAAGCTTTCTCAGAACCTTACAATGCCCCAGCTAATCCAAGAGGATAATTAAACCTCTAATTTATTAGTGCTTCTTTCTTGCTGAGCTTTTTTAAAGATTGTTCAGATTTGAGACCCCATTTTTTATTTCCTGACACTCTTCCATTACTTAAATCTCTTCCAAGTCCTAATCCATTCAAAAAGTGCTAATTTTTTCTCCTTCCCCCTCACAAGAACAAAAGAAGCACAGTGTTGCTTTTTCTCAGGTTCTGCAACTTGGCAGAACCTAGCAATCCTGCTGTAGTGGGAGGGGAGGAGAGGCAGCAGTACTCAAATGGTGCTGCTGTGTTACAGAGGCACCCTTTGTAACAGCTTGTGTACATCCCCTATACATCCAAATGTTTCCAGTTCTTGCCTACAGACAGTGCCCCGGGTGCTCATGACTTGGAAAAGATCAGGGACTCCTTATAACTGCTTATCAATGCTCCCCCAGAAAGTTACATGTCGTTTGTGCAAGGGGTGTGGAATGAGCTGTGTAGCTCACCCTTCAGTACACTACGACGAACAGAATGAGGATGAACTGTGTTTAGCAGGTGAGAAACCAATCTGAGTGTACTCTCATGAAGTTTAGTTACAAAATAATCAAATTCCACCTATGTGTAACAGGAACACATGCAATTAGCCTGTCAGAGTTCAAGAAGCATCTTTGTAGACTGCCATCTGGGAAACATCTCACTCATGTTGCCCTGAAGAAGACTTCCATTTTCAGGGGTCTCCATGGCTTGTGGGGATGAAGGAAGAGACTTCAAATCTTTCTAAAATTTCCAAGTGCCACCAAGGTTATGCTTTCAACCGGTACTTCTTTTCAAGCCCCATTTACAAATCTCAGGCAGCTGAAAAGAAAGGTTGGTTAGACACTCATTTATAGATGCCTCTTAACAAATTATGCTTTTTGCTTCTGTACTAAGATGCAAGTGGCTAAATATTACAGCTTGGCTATAGATGGAGCTTTTCTAATCTTCCATGTATTACCCAAGTTAGTGTTGTCAAGCTGTTTATGAAATGATGAGTTTCTCTCCTTGGTCTAACAGGTTTCACACAGAGCAGCCTTTACTTGTAATGAAGCCCTTTGGATCTGCAATGTTGATTTGCAAACCTTGTGAGGGCAGATCTGCTGCCAGACCTCACACTTGAACAGTGCTCCCCTGACATTTTTATTGCATGTGTTGCTATTTCATGCAGGTGGACTTTGATTATTTTGTAACCAAACTGCATGAGGGTGCACACAGATCAGTATCTAGTTTCTCACCTGCTAAACATAGTCTCTCTTCATTCTGTTAGTGTTAACTTTTCCCATCATAAATCATCTCTTTATTTTCCAGTTTGTGATTGCTTACCTGTATTGTGTCTAAAGATACTTGCTCACAAGGAAGGAATCAGCTTTCTGAACTTTAGAAAAGTTGTAAAAATAAGTTATTAAGTTAGAGCACTCTCCTGTGGGCAGTTCCTTTCTTTAATCTATAAGAATGGTTTATATTGATTTACCAAGCTGATTTATCTCTAGCTTATATAACAGTTAGATTTCTGAAACATTTTGAGACAAAAGATACCCACAAAGATGGACATCATATTCCACACTGATTCCAGGTCACACTAACTGTTCAAAACAGAAAATAGTTAACATGTTAAGCTTGTAAGAAAGATAATGAACAATTTAAAAAGTTTCTAAAAATAAAAGCAGACTTTAATTCAGATTTAACATAAGCTTATTTTAATTAATTCTCTGTTTCAATAATTTACAGTACTTCAGTAATATTCAACACCTCTGAATATCAAAACCAGCTGGCTAATGTATGTGATTTCCCTTTTGCTTACTATACCTTAAGCATTTTCTGTCAGTTCACTTGTTTTTTTAAAATTCTATAATCTACATAAAAGGCAAAATAATGGTGAGAGATCTGTAATCCAATTTCTTGTCTGTGTACATATTTTTGAGTACTAGGTTCTGCAGAGCTTCCAACTGCTCTTGCTATGAACTTCTCCATGCTACATAAACCTAATAGAATAGATCCCAAGTGAAACATTAAATCACTGTCCTATGGTTTAGGGCACAGGGGCTGAATTCAATAGATTAGCTATTCAATAGGTTTATCACTCTCTCTTCATTATCTTGCTGTCCTTGGCTCAGCTCATTGCCTGTAAAGGGGATAGGAAATTAGTTTTATTTCATTTCTTGGTTTATTTTGATTTTTACTTCTGATCATAAACATTGTAAGGTTGGACTATCTTCCCTGTAAATGTGTTGCAATGGTAAGGACAGCCTGTGCAACAGTATGGGATGAATACCTTCCAAGGGGAAAGAGTAGCCTGGTTTTCCTACACTATGAATGAATTTTCTAGCCATTAGCATAAGGAAGTGTAGTCTTCTTTTGCTTTCCTTTTGAGGAAAAAAGGCTGCAGAACTTTTAGCCATTTCTTAGTTGCCAGCTTAGTTGCTGACTTCTGAAAGATTGTCAGTGCAAGTGTGGCCACTTCTAGAGATGTCACTTGTGGTAAGATAAGAAAAAGCTGTGAGCAACCTAAACCTAAATAAGTTACAGTTGTGACCCTAAACAAGAGAAATAAAACACTTTGTTGAAAGAATGAAGCAGAGACTGCGGACATGTGTGACTGATTGCAGAAGGCACCTGCAAATGGTTTGCTAATCAACTACAACACCTGCTATGCATGTGAAGAAAGGGTATAAAAAGGTGTACCAGGAAATAATAATAATAGGAAGCTGATGCTTGCCACTGTGGTGAGTGGTAGCATTGAGTCCACTGTCAAATGGTGACCCTGGCGTGATAAAGGGTTGAGACTGTGGATCAGAGAGCAGCTGGCAGTGGAGCCCAGTCAAGCCAGCAGGCAGATTGAGAGCCTGCAGAAGTCAGGATGATTTAAGAAAGGAAAAATAAGAGACACCCGACCCCAGGTGAGTGGCTGGGGACGTAGAAATTGGGATTTGAAGGTCAGCAGAGAAAACTTTTATTTTAGACATTCTGCTTTGAATTTTAAAAAATGTTGTTTGTACTAGGTGTGAAAGTTGTAGCAGAAAGAGAGAGGCAATAGAAAAATGTTCTGTGAGTAAAAGAATCTACAACGAAAGAATGCCTGTCTGCACATCTCTAATGAACTAAAGCAGCCTGATTGTACAAGTTTTGGTTCAGTTTCCTGAGCACTATTAACTTCCAGAAGAAAAACTAGTAGAAATGGGTGTCATTTAAAATGTAAATTTTCACAATGAAAACTGCATGACTACAAAAGCCACTGCTTGTAGTTTTTGTGTTCAACATTTGTAGTTAAAAAGTAAAAAGAGGGAATTGTGGTAAGATAAGAAAAAGCTGCGAGAAACCTAAACCTAAATAAGTTACAGCCATGCCCCTAAACAAGAGAAATAAACAGCTTTGTTAAAGAATGGAGCAGTGAATGCGGACATGTGTGACTGATTGCAGAAGGCACCTGCAGATGGTTTGCTACCCAACAGTAATGTAATAAGAAGCACCTGCTATGCATGTGAAGAAAGGGTATAAAATGGTGTACCAGGATATAATAGGAAGCTGATGCTTGCCACTGTGGTGTCAGCATTGAGTCCACTGTCAGTCACTAGTGTTTTCCATGCCAGCAGGTTGGAAGTTGTAAGACATCGGTTGTTTCTCCAGGAGAAGGATGCCTCTGGATTCCAAAGAACAGCCCCTAAGGAGATGGTCTAGTGAAAGGAGAGAAGACTATTAGATATATCTTCTTGTAATGATTTTGTTGTGGTTAGATGCAATTGTTGTCAGCCAAACATGCTGCTATGCTGGTTTTAACACTCTTCATGTACTCTGCTGAGAACATTTAACTACTGTAAGTTTTAAGCATGAGAATGTTGGGCCTGGAAAACCAAGTTTGAGGTTTCTATGTCTTTTTGAGTTTATTTTCAATGTGACTTACTATGGTCACAGAAAGATTTTGACAGAGGAAGAAGCTGGACCTTGATACAGAGGGTTGGACAGGAGTTTAACTGGTGGGTATTCCTTCCTGTCCTATCCTGGTAGGTCACACATGGATCAAAAATTCTGCAAGGAGAACTGGCTGACTCCCTTCACAGCTATTTTCCAGCTACCATAAGTGTTTGTTGGAAATTACAAGGCTTTGGTTTTGGTGTTTTTGTAGTTTGTTTGTTTTGTTTTTGTTATTTGATATGCTTATGTGGTCTTGCTGCATCTGTAACTCCTTCCTAACAACTTTTGAACACTCTGGCCTATCTCAGCAAAATTTGAGTGATGTAGAAGGTAACAATTAATGGAAGTAGGTAGTCAGGGAGTGGAAACAGACTTAGCTAATGCTCCTCCTGAGGGAAAGGCTCCTGCATTAAACTATCCGTCATTAAACATCAGAAATATTGTAAAATGTTTCCATTTCTACATTGTAGAACTGCAGAGCTGTAGGAAAGGGGACTCTGTTGGGTTAGCTGCTTGCAGAAATACACGTTTTCTCAGTAAAGTGTTTTTTGTTTGGCTGTTAATGGAACTACACTGAAGCCTACTGTTTGTCTTCAGTCTTCAGAGTAAAAGCCAAGGAGGGGCTTTAAAAAGTGCAACTTGAGAAACTAAAGAGTGATGTTTTCCAGGAAGCTCTAAATATTCCCTTCCCCCTCCCCTTGGAGCACTGACTTTTTAAGCTGTCAGCCAGAATACTCAATCACTCATTAGGTCAAAACTGCCAATATTTTATTTAGGATCAAGCTCCAAGGGTGAACAGTCTGATTAGATATACTTAACTCCTAAAATATCGTAAGCTGTTATATGGAGCTTGTTATGTTTAGGAGTAATGTTTCTGAATATGTTTTCCTTTAATTTTTGCTCCAATTTTCTGGATTCCTTTGGGCTAGAAATATTTAAAACAGTCTGTGTTATACTGGAATAGTACTTGCAGTGCTGAGTAGAGCTAAGTGCTGTAGAGAGACAAAGCAATGAGAGGGAAAGCTGGAATGTATTGAACGTGACAGTGAGCTTGGTTCAGACTGGTTTCTCATTCTGGGCAGAGATTCAGTTCTTTATGGGCAGTGTAAACCATTCAGCATGTGCTGGGGATTTTGACTTCCTCCTTTCCCCACTGCAAAAAGCCAGGAATTTAATTTTTTCCAGTATCTTTAGTATTCATTAAGCCATCTCCTTGATCTAGCTCTGAGCTACAAGCAGTGTGTTCAGATTGCAGGCTGTGAAAGATTGATATGCAGAACAATTCTGAAACATTCTTTATAAACCTGGGGAATGATTGTTGGAAAAGTCAGCCACGTCCGTTTTTTACAATCTCATTCTCTTAAAATTATCATGCCTTCACTTACATGGGAGAATGTATGTTCAATAGCTACTTTTCAGTGGAACTGTCTTTCTCAGCTACCAGTTCTCAAAAAACACTATCAATCAAAGCTGCATTATTTTCTTTTTGCTGTTAATTTAAGCCCAGTTCCTGTAACAAATCTGCAGGCTTCTGCAGCACTGCACCTCATGAATCAGGGCAGAACATTCTTACTGAATTGTGACTTGATGATTAGCTTAAAAAAATTTGACTGAAATCCTGCATTACTAACAGAGTAACAGGGTGGATTAAGAACCTGTAAGCAGATGACTGAGAACAAATCACTTCTTGAGCACATTGGAATATTTGATGCTCTTCCTAGAAAGTTTCTCATTATTACAGAAATCTAAGGAGGTGCTGTAATTTTTTCCTCCTCCTGATATTTTCTGTTGGAAGAAAAGCAGAATTGATGTTGGAAAGAAACAAAACTTCTCACTTGATGCTTCAAGTGTAGTGCTCTGAATGTGATTATTTACAAATCTGGATGAAAATTGGTAAATAAGGAAGAATTTGGGCTGTTAAAAACCTTTAATAATATGTTGCTAGAGAGGACAGTGCATAAATACCCATAAGAATGCTTGGGCAGGGCAGTTTTAGAAGTTAGCTAGATCACTCTACCAGTCAGGAGACAGAAGTGAAATAAAACTTTTATTTCCAAATAACAACAAAAGTATTCTTTTTACACACTTGAGTTTGATTTTTTTGGAAACTTACATTTGCACTGAGGAAGAGTGTGTCTAAGTGTAAAAAGGCTATTCTTTGTAGAGCCATCAACCCCAATTTCTGTAAAAGTGATGTAAAATAATACGGATAATTAAAAACAAGCAAACAAAAAGCAAGTAAATTTTATCCCTTTGCTTTGAATTTTAAGAGAGATATTGAATTTCTCCCTTATTCAAAGGCAAGTTTTGTTCTCTAACTCTTAGCTTTGTTTTTGGGTGAAATCAGTGAATTTATTTGTACATTACAGAAAATAGTATCATTTTGATTGTGGTCATTATAAGTGGACTGACATTCAGATTCTAGCAAAAGTAAATGGCAGGATAAACCCTGGAAGCTCACCTTTTCTGTCTTTATGCAATAGATGAGATTGCAGTGTTGGGGTTTAGAGAACTTCCAGGTAATAGAGGAATACAGATAGAATTATTTAGCATAGTATAGCTGCAAGCTCTGAGCACAGACCCAAGTTCACAGGCAAATTTTCAAGTGATGTCCAGCCAGGTTTACCACTCAAAAATTTGATCCACACTCTGCCAGCAGGTTCTGCTTCTGCCAGAGGGACAGTGTCACAGGATGTTCAGCCACCACCCTGAACCACAGGGTTTAATGGCCAGATGTGGTAACATAAGCTGAAGTCAGCACTGCTGTTTTCACAGCCATTTGAGCTGACTTTATGTGTTAATATAAGTGAGACCCACTAAGACAGACAAGGTCAATAAAGCGTCCACCTATATTTTACATGTTCGATGTTCATGGTGATATGAATTTATCCCATGGACAGCATCTGGGAAAGCTGGCTAGTAAGATGTGTTGCAAAGTTATTTACTAAAACCTCATATACTGGTTAACAACGTACTCTGGTGGCATGTACGAGGCAGGAAATTAACAAGGTAAAAGATACAGCTTCATTTATAGCTCCTTCTGTATTCCCTACCTTTTCCTGGTAATTATATTTGATATTATTCCCCAGAAAGCAGTATCAATGCCCTATATTAAATTATATGGGAAAGAATGTCATAGTCTTTTTTTATACTTTGTGTGTTCCTTCAGAGCTAAACTAAAAAGAATTGGGGGGAGGGGGAGAAAACCTAGTATTTGGAAAACATTTTGTGAATGTTTCTGTGCTGCCAAAACAGACAGATAGCTTTCATGCCCAGACACAAAGTTATGGGGTGGGGCAGGCAGAAGGGATTAATGCTGTTTCCATATGAATAAGTAGGGTTTTTTTGGTATTATTTGCTATAATCCTATGAGCACAATGGACGAGCCTAGTACAGTTTGGTAGCCAGTCTCTCCCTGCTGGAAGAGAGACCAGGACCTTAAGGTGTGGTGAGAAGCGCGTGGGTGATAAACTAGAATGTGGAAAAAATATTAATGTCAATGCTCAGGAGACAATAACTTTCGTAATGTTGCCAGTTAAAGTTTTCAAATTGGCATTTTTCCCCTTGAAATGCCTGTTCCTTGAGGCATGTGGCCTCAAAAGGGTCTGATTAAAAAAAAAAAAAACCAAGTTTTCAGGTGCTGTAACTACGGAGGAAAACTGAAATACCAGTTTGCAGTGGAAACTTCTTAAACAATGAATCTTTCATCCTTGGACTTGTCAATCATCTTTCAAGTGTTTTAGAGCTTGGATCAGCTTATAAAAGATGCTGATTATAATAGCTGCTGGATTGACTTTTTTCTTTGCTTAGTCCAAATAAAAATTCTAAATGCATGAGTATAGCTGTATTCATCAGAAAAGTGCAGGCTTTCATTTCACTTCCCACATAAATAGGCAGCCAAGATACCCAGCAGAGAGGAGTGCAGGGGGACTGACATCAGCAAAATGCAATGGAAGAGGGGAAAACCTCCTAAAAAAAGAGAGAGAGAAAGGAAAAAAAAATGGGGGGAAAAAATTTGCTAGAAGCAGGCAAAGGCTTCCAGAGCAAATCTTTACACAGGATATCCTGGGAACTGTAGCAGTCATAAATGGTGGAAGGGTTCACATTGCCCAGCAGAGCAGTGTTTGTCACTCTCCTGAGAAGACAACTGCCTGTTGAATTGTGAGGGTGACAACACAGGGTGGCACTAATTTTAAAAAAAGTGATCTCACAGAATTCCTAATCTTACTGAAACCAGGACTCTGCCTACATCTTTTTCTCCATGGATGTGTGCTCTTTTTCATACTATTTGCTTCTGAGTATCTGTCAATCCTAGGTGACTGTCCCTTTTAGCTCCACTGCCCTGTGTTCAGGAGTCCTGTGCAAATAATGTTTATTTGTGTTGGGAACCACTAACATGGATCCCCAGGGGAGCAGCAGCCTGGCTGGAGCCAGTGTTAGTCCAAGCCCTGATCTTTGGAAACACAGACTGTAGATTAATGTCCATCCCACAGCACTGTCTTCCCACATGTGCTCGAACCAGCTGTACATTTCCAATGCAGTAAAGTTCATAGCTTCCAGACTAAGAAATGCACACAGTCCTCAGTGGGCACACTGAAGATTTGGGTTCACTCCTGTTCCTGCTTCAAGCTTCCAATAGGGCCTTTGGATAAACTGCTTCGTCTCTGCAACAGTTCTTCGTCTTAGGGGAAAATTTGTTTATTCCTACCAGGAATATGCAGCTTTTTGAGAGAATGGATGTGCCTGTGTGCCTTGCATAGCAAGTCTCCCATTTGGGCAGCAACCTGTAGCTTTCCCTGCATTACAAAGAGCAAGTGGGAGGGGAAATGGCCTACTCATTAGCAGGTGAGGGGAAGTTAAATTTGAATGACATCTGCAATTTGTAAGTTAAAAACCACCAAAAATAATTGGAACATTTAGGTTTTTATATGCATTTTAGAGTTGCATAATAAAAAAATGGTAGGACATTGCTAAGTAGCTTTCGCAATTGTTTTTGGCTTTTAAGTGCCCTTTTTGGTAGTGCTCATGCCTTTAGCAGTTCCAGCCTCTAACTGCTTGTTTATTAGTCCATTTCTTCCACCCACACACACTTGTAGCAACACAACTCTTAGAAGGTTGCACAAATCAAGGAGTAGATGTGCCTGAAAACCTAATTTCTCTTTCACTTGCCCCAGAAAATTTTCACTTCTGTAGAAGTGCCACGTTTCAAAGCGCAGTCCCACAAGCAGTGCAGAAACAAGTGTGGATATTGGTCAGCTGGAACTTCCTTACACTGTCATTCCCCCAGCAGCATGGAAGTATAGCCCATTCTCACTAGCTGTCAGAAAGTCTTTCCAAGAAAACCAAACCTACCTAGACAAGGTCAGGGCCTGTTTTGTAAAATATACACCAGCTACGAAAAGATTCAGGCACTGTTCTGTTAAATTATCAGAGAGATGTCATTGCTTCAGTAGATCAAAGGAGAAACCCTAGTGCCTCAGGGTTATTTACATGTTCTCTTTGATCCTGCTATTGCTTTGCTCTTCCCCTGCAGCACCAGGAGTGAATTATCGTCAGATGAAAAAGAGAAGGTTAGAGACAGGAATTATTTTCACCTGCCAGTTCTTCAGGTTAAGTACAAAACTTGAAAAGTGACTATGCAATGGCATATAGAAGTATGCAGAATCAAAACTATATTCCTCAGAAATCTGATAACTTTATTTGTTTTCAAAGATGTGATTCTTGATGATGTGAAATGGTTTAGAAGACGTTAGTAGTGGGTTTTTTTCTCTATTTGTTTTATTTTCAGACTATCAGAGTGAGGTTTCTGAAGCCATTTTTTAAAATTGATTTACTACTGCCACTATAAAAATGGTAATTCTTCATGAAAAAATAGGGAGTTACATAAAAAGAAAGAAGCTGACAGAACAGGCTAAAAATTAGCATGGAGAAAAGTAGATAGCGTTGAAGTGTATTTTAGAAAAAAATTCAGGAAACTTCATTGTTCGGGGATAAACTCATTTTGCTTAAAATTGAATTCTACTTATTTGAACAGTTATATCTTCAGGAGTTACCTATACTTACAGATGGTTCACTCTCCCTTCTTCTTCTCTTTATGAACCCCTTTGCAGTTTATCTTAAAGCTCCCCAGACCTGCAGTGCCTGTTCTAAGACACAGGTTTTAAGTGAGTTTGTTGAAAATGGAGACTGAAACTGAGCGAAAGGACCTCCCTGAGAAGAGCATGCACTTCTCCAGGGAAACAGTGAGGTGCTTGCATCTAGGAAGATCCAAAGCTGCCATAACCTTGGTGTACTGCAAAGGAATATCTATAGCTGTACATCTATATCTCAGACTAGTAAATAAAGGCACATAATAGAATCTGGGACCCTAAGGTTGGATTTACTACTACTGGCAGGACCATGATCAATTTTCTAATTTCTTCTGTTATATAATTTTATATCTTTCTTTAAAAATAGAAAATGATTCTTCATTTGGCCTTGGAAAATCTTAAAGAATGTTACCACATTATCATTACTTAAGTAAGTGTTTTGAGATGAAGGGGTTTTACTCCTGTGAATGAGGAATTATGCATAGCCTGCAGGGTTACTGTAGCTGATGATCTTCAACCTCACCTTAAAAGATCATAATTTCTGTGAAACCAATGAGGTGGGAGAGGTCCACACAGAAAAAGAAATCTGGGAAAATGTGTATCAGGACTGGGGTTTGGGATCACTATGTAAAATAGAATGTCAGTTGTTGTTTTGTAAGGCATCAGTATTGGAGATGGGCAAAATGTCTTAAGGCAGAACCTTCAACTTGAAAATTTTATTTTACTTTTTCCTTTCCAATGCAAAGTTCAAGCCAAGTTCACGAAAGTTTGTGAACCCTTCAGCAGCAGTTGTCTAAGTTACGAGCAAGCCTGAAATTGTCTGTGGTTTGGGTGCAAATCAGGATGGGTTTGATCCCAAGCCACTTGAAACACAGCACTTTTTGCCAGATGTAGCTCTGTATTTCAGCCTTGTTTGCAGTCCAGACCGAGACTTGCCCAGAGGGGAGCTGTGGCTGAAAGTCCTGTGAATGGTGCCCACAGTACTTTTCACTGGTTTTTTCACAGAAATGGTGAGCATTGTGTACTTGTCCTGGATGGGTGTCCACCTGGTGGCTTAGGTTCCAGTTCAGCTGGAGGGTCATTATATACATCCATATGTCCAAGCTTCATAGTTGAAGGGGCAATATGTGCATCTCACCCAGTTTTCCACAGGGGGTTTTCTGCAGAACAGACTCACTCCTGGAGCTACACTAAGGCTCTAATGAAAGCCAAAATAATACCAAAGGGTGCCCATTGGCTCTCTTCCTGGGCATTACTAGGAATTTTTCAAAACTTAATCTGTAAAGACTTTTTGACCTGTAGAAGTAGATTCCTTCAGACAAGTCTAAAAGGTTTTTCAGTCCTATTCTTGTGTATTGCAAGGTCTGGCGAAAATTTCTTGTAGAAGCCATAAGTAGGTTCCTGCAGGTCTCCGGGATTTCCCTGTGCCAATAGTCACAATATGGATACCTTTGGTAATCCAGAATGACCGAATGGCGGTCCTGTCCACCATTAAAGACTTTAACATCTGTGGAGTTGAATAGCTAGATAATATGCTGTTAATAATTATTAATATAGTAATTAATTTTTATAAATGCTGAGAGGACTTTTACAAAAGCTGTTATGGAGTGACTGAATTTTGCTGCCAAGTATTATTTTGTGACATTGGATATCCTTTCCTATTTGTTACAGTGAATTGAACAACCTTGAAACTCCAGCTAAACAAGTCTCTAATCTTTCTGAATTTGTATGGCATGACTAAGCTTTGGCTGAAAGTTTTCTGACATGGTCTGATCATGTCTTTTCCTGGCTTTCTTTCTTCTCTGTGAAGGGCAAGCTCATGAATAAGATGACTGGGAAATAAATGCCAGCAACTTTCATATAGTGACATGAGGAGTAAGTATACAGCTCTTAAGGCAAGGTTTTAAAAAGTTGCCATGTAACCACTTCTTTCAGAGGCAGCTTCTCTTAGAGTGTTCTTGGGATATGCTCTGTATGTAAGATGTTAAACCTTGGGGCCCAAGTGAGGCAGAGGTTTTGGCTTTTCTAATGAGAAATGGGTAGGTTACTTCCCTAGTCACCTGCACACTGTTGTCATTGGCTGCTCCCTAATATGTTGCATCCATTGTCACTTGAACAGTGGCTAAGAAAGTCTGTGTGTCCAGCCCTTTCTAGAGGCAGGTACTGCTGTTTAGCTGTAATTACTCATATGTGAACACTTGTCAGGTGACGTAAGCCTGACAGTTTTTACCTTTATGTAACAAGCATTCAGAAAAGAGCTGCCTGAATTTTTCCTTTTATGGTCTCTAGCTCTATTGTAACTGACAATAACAGAGGAAAACTTTGGATATAGGGTAAATTTTTAGAATTAGGATTGCACAGTTTAGATATCTTCCAGTTTGCTGTTAAACTATCAAAATGCTGTCTTGGTGTATGCACTTTGAAACTGTTTTGTTCCATAGTCCACATCGAAATCTAGCATTCAAAGCAATTCAACATTTTAAGTGCCATTTTTAATGTATTTTGATATAGTTCAACTTCTATTACCTCTTCACTTCAAAAAATTACTTCTATGAAAACCCAAACAAACATAAGATCGTGATTTTGCAGCTGAGTAAGTTATATATGCATATAGGTCGTACAAGGTAGAATTTACTGTTTCTCCACCAGCCCATGCTCACCTTTGCTTGCTACCTCTGTCTGTGCTTCTCTTTCCAAACCAGTATCAGCTTCCAGCCTTTGAATGCCTGCCTCCCCTGCCACCTGGCTGTTGATTATCTTAAAGAATTTTCTTTTTCCAAGTTCTTACATTCAGATGCAAATACTTCTATACAGGGTGTGGATTAAACACATTCTAGTGTCAGATTCCAGACTTCTAAAAGCAAAGTTCTCAGCAGAAAGGTTATATTCTGCTGGACTTAATTACATCCAAGACAGCGTTAGTACATTATTACAAGATAAACAGAATTTTTTCTCAGAGAATGACTTGCACCATGTACTGCCAAGCACTTGAAGCTGATCTGCTAAGCAATAAAGAGTTTAGGACTTGCTTATGATATGACACTAGAATTTTCTAATGCTCACAAGTTAGGGAGTTACACCTGACTTATATCACTGTGGAGTCAGAGCACGGTTGGCCATTTATGTAAAATTAGCCTCAGAGAGAATCTAAACTGAACTATTTGTTTCAAAAAATTTTTCTGAATCCCCATCCAGACTCAGGTTTTCATGTGGTAGCACTACATAATGTGATTACTGTTTTAGGGGTGTGTGATCTTAAAGAGAAATGCTGAAAATATTAACGCATACATACTAACTGGGGTACTGATAGCCAGGAATTCTGCTCTCATCTTTTCTTTGCAGTGTGTGTAGATAATGTTTCCCCTCCTCCTCTTATACGGAGCTGCTCCCTGAGTAACTGGTTAGGTTAAGTTAGGTTTTCCTTTTCTGTTTTAACTGTTAGCTTTTCCTTTTCTTCATTTAACCCACCCTCTCAGAAAGAGTCCTGAATACATAAAAAGCTTTTGCAGTGTGCCCTGAAGCATGTCTGCTGATGAGGCACATACAATGTAATTATGGATAGCTCGATGCAGCATCTTGAAGTGCCTTTGTTTACAACTTCTCTATCAGGAAAGTATAATGAACAGATTCACTGAGGAAATGCAAAAGCAGATGCCTTTGGCTGGCTCCTGTTGTTTTCTTTTTGGCAAAGACAGAGGGAGGAATCTACTCTGGGACAACCCCACTGAAGTCAGATGAGTTACACCAGGCAGAAACTGGAACTTTTTTCTTTTCTTCTTCCTTTTTTCCCCCCACCTTTTCTTTTTTTTTTTTTTTTTTTTTTTTAAATGTTTGTTTGTTTGTTTGTTTTAAAGAACACTGTTTCCAGGTCTCTTTTCCCTGACTGTCACAATTTCTCTTTCCACAGAAAGCCTATGAGAAAAGACTGTCTGCTTCTAAAAAGGTAGGATATACTTTTAATCACTAATAGCTAATTTCCTCAGCTATATAAGTTCTATATACATCTACCAATGGATGTAATAATAAAATTAATATATAACTATTTCTATTTTAAAAAATACTAGAAAGCTAAAATCTTCACTACTGAATGAGACAATAAGAACAGATTGTGCTGTGAGAGGGTTGGAGCGTTTAACACACAGCTGTGCTTCTTCAAGTGCATGAGATGTGCTTAGAGCTGGCCTAGGCCAGCATATGGTATCACTTTGAAATGTGTACTCATACCTGGCATGTACTGAGGTGTAACATTGGGCAGAGCTTCTGAGGGCAGATGTCTGTGGAAGCACCCCATTTCACATGTCTGTGAAACCTTTAGGGAAGAGAAACCTGTGGCAACTCATAGTATCACGCATATTTGCTAGTGATAATCTTTAAAACAAGTTTATTAGGGTACACCTAGTATTGCACAGTGTAAAAACAAAAGTTAGCAGGACTGCTGCCGCTTTCTGCTTGCTCGTGCAGTGACCATACTTCTGGGGTTTCTTCCTCTACTGGGGGCCTGAATGGTGCCTCTCATATAAAACCTGCCATTTACAATTTGCCTTTTGCTGAGGCCTCCTTTGTGTTCACACAAGGCAGCTGGCAGGAGTGCTGACCTCCCCGGAGCAGAGCTTGCCAGCACTGCCTAATCAATATTCAGTAGTGTCGACTGCTCTTTGCGAACCCCTTGATTATCTCTGGAAGGTTACTCCCCCCTGTGTGTCACTTTTCAGTCTCTTGCCTTTACCTCCCCTCCACCCCCCATTCCAGGCTCTCAAGGGGACGTAGTGCTGGGATGGAAATGAGGTTCTCTTTCAGGATCTGAATAGTTTGTTGTCAGATGTCAAAACAGTCTTTCAAAAGAAGGTGATTTCCTCACTGCCAGACTTTTGTTTATACCAGGTTTGTGCTTTTAATTTCTGGGATACTTTTAATGATTGTAAGCTGCGGCACTTGAGGCATTAGTTGTATTTGACTCAGGCAGGTTGCACTAAGCCTTGGTCTCCTGTGACCAAAGAAAAAGCTCCACATCTTTTGCACAGCTGTAGGTGACCTGTCTGACCTCTTGCATGGAGGGGGAGAGCCATGATTTCATATTCCATGCTATTCAAAAGTAAATGAACAGGGAGACTCATGGAAACGAAAAATGGCACAAAACCCTGTTTTCTGGTCTTCTCTGCTCAGAGCATACCCAATTCATTTTTACTAACACAAGAGAGGAGACCAGTAAGGTTTGTGTGGCAAAATACCTGTCACATTACCCTAAAGTGAATTTGGTAAAAATCATAACAAGGTCTCTCTTTTAAAATGTGAATTGTCCACTTAAGTCTGTATTCAGTCATTAATACAGCAGTAGAGAACTGTGAAATAAATATGCAAGTCTAAACACTTGAATCTATTATGTGTAGAAGAGTAAATACCAGATATTTAGACTGATACAACAGTTACTTTTTTTAAAGAGTTACTTTAGTTTGATTTGGTTGCTTTGATTATAAATGTAACATTAACAATCACAGCAGAAGTTACAGACCAAGGTCAGAGGTCTCAAAGGAGGGGAGTGGACAGGTGAAGCTAAGTGACAGATGGGTAAAAGAAAGGCATTTGGCACAGAATAATTGTATTCCTATCTCCATGACACTACTCAGTTCAAATCAGTGTTCTTTCCAAAGAGCATAAACTGCACTGTGTTGTAAACTGTCTGCATTAGCAGAAGAATTGAGCCTGCAATTGATGGGTAGTAATGCAGTGTCCAACTTCTTGTTTGTAATAAGGAGATTGAAAGCCAATAGCTCTCAAGCTTTATCCTGCTTGTCTCTTCTCAGCTTGGATTTAAGGCACCACTACATCCAAATGAGATGCTTCTGTCTGAAGAGAGCAATGCAAGTCAAGCACAGTAGAAGTTACTGACTTACTGCTTCTGGCTTTATACTAAATGTTCCTGTAGAGGATGGCAGTATTCACTGTTGATGGAACAATACCACACCTGGTCAGCATCTTGCATTAGTGTGTCTTGGTTCATCTCATAGAGTGGTCTGTGGTTTGTCAGGTGCTGATGATTTAGTCCATGTCTCCAAGGGCTAGTCCAGCAGCCAGCACTGTGACCATTGCCAGCAATCTTGTCCTGTCCACTAGTACATACCAGAGAGATGATGACAGAGACGTAAAAAATGGCAAGCTGGCATTAATTGGGGTTTGTTTAGCCAAGGGGGTTTCCTGTCAGCTCCCCATCTTCCTAAATGAGGCATGTGACACAACGGACCTGCCTGACTGCCAGAGAAAGTTTGTTTAAGTGTAGATGAGGGGTTAAAGTGAGAGTGGACATGGGAGAGACAGTTCCTCAGCTGACAGAGAGGGAGCTGTTCCTGGCACAGCAGAAGAGTGACTTTACATACCATCATTTTTGTCAGGAAGTACTTTCTTTTGGTGTTAGTTGTTAGCCTTCTGGCATTAGTTAGTGTTTGGTTATTGTCTATAAAAAGGCTGTGTTGCTACTAAAAGGAGAAGATCCCTGAGACACAGTTTTGTAATAAGTTTGGGACCAATGACATTTATATCCAGTTTGTCTTTCAGCTGTCTTCAACACACCTGAGACATATTTAAAGGGTGAGGTGAAGGTAATATTATGCCATGGTTAGAGAATATTATCAGTGTATTACAAAGGAAATCTTAACAGAGAGCCTACGGTTCCCATTTCTCTACTTGGCAGAACCTTCCTGTCCCATTTACATTACCCTTTAGCAATCACTGCAGTGCTAGAGGGAAATTCTGAATGGAATGTATTTCTAGCTATTGCTGCTGATGGAGCAAAGAAAGTCAGCATGTTGGGACCAAAATGCTCACATCACTCACCAGCAGATCTATCTGATGTAGCAGAAATATCTGTCCGTTGCATCTCCTTTCCACCTGTGCTTTAGGGTGTACTGAGTGTTTAGGGAACCAGAGTTCTCTTGGGGCTGCATTGACAGCCTGTGGGTTAAAGAGCTGTTGTGGTTTGACACTAGCCAAATACCAGGCATCCACAACAACCGCTCACTTGCTCTCTCCTACCACAGCTGGGCAGAGGAGAGGAAAAAACCATTTGACAATGGGGTCATGATGGATCATAAGGACCGGGAGGAAACGCTCCAAGGACAAAACAGGCTCAACTTAGAAGTACAAAATAAATTCCTTACTAACAAAATCAGAGGAGGATAATGAGAAGTAAAATAAACCCTTAAAGACGCCTTTTTTCCCCAAACCCTCCCTCCTTCCCACCGACAGCGCAGCGATACAGGGCGTGGGGGGGTTTGGTCAGTTCGTCACCGAGATCTTCCACTGCTCAGAGAGAGAGGAGTCCTTCCCTCAAGAGACAGTTCTCCATTAACTTCTCCGAAGTGCAAAAGCCAGCATTTCCCATTATAAGTTAAATATATTTCTAGTAGATAGAGATGAGCTCTTGTTCTGCATTACCAGACATTGTCTTTGATTAAATACTAGTAAAAAGGCCCACTAAAAAAGTCTGTCCTCTGTGTGTGTAACCTGAATTGTGATGACAAAGTTGCTACAGATCTTTGTTGCCTTCTGTGTTGGAGTTGTGACAACTACTTTCTCCTGAGCTGATGAACTGTAGTGTTGGTTATCCTCTGTTTGCTGTCAGTTCAAGCTCTGCAAGCAAAGATAGAATCTGAATTAATTTGTCTGCAGTTAGAACTTGCTTTCATTCTGGTACTTCAAAGGCTGTTGTAGAAAGTGTAGTGGTGGTATGTGCTTCTCAGTTCACAAGGTGGAATTATTACATGCAATGATTATACTTTTCAGGTATTTGCTCTGCAGTCAAGAGAGTGAGTTTGTTTCATTGGTCAAATTTAATTTTAACATAACATTGGTATGTAATAAATGCACCTTTAGCTTTCTGATAACTTGATTTAACTTTCAATGTAGAGCAGTGTTTAGAAGATGACCATGTCCTTTGCAAAGAAGGAAAAGAGAATAATAAAAAAGCATTTTTTGCTTTGCAACTTTTTATGATAAAGAACAAAAACCAAAAGATAATGCTGTCCTGACTCACTATAAATTATGTGCTTTCCTCAAAGATCAGAAAAGCACACAGTTTGCAGAGAGTCAGGACAGCATTATATTTTCCTTTAAATAAGCTTGTACTTTTTTTGTATAGAACTTTTTTTTTTTTTGTATAGAACTTATCACCATGGTGTCTGAGTCTCTTCTCCATGCATTCAGTCTTCCAGTATCTTTTTGTGATGTAGCAAAAAGAAAGTGAGGGGTGAATACAGTGAATTATTTGCTCAAGGTCATTCAGCAAGTCTAAGAGCAAGGAACTGAATGCAGCTAACCTAACACTCATATATTGTCTATCCTTTATTCTAGAAATGAATGAATCCCAAAGATTGAAAGAAATCTACAATATTATCTCCTATAGCTATTTTCAGTGTAGATTGACTCATACCCAGGCTTTTCTTTGGCATCCTTTTGGAGTAGTAGATGAAAGGCAGACGTGTTCAACAGTAAGCCCCTGTTTACAGCATGACATTTGAGTTTACGTCACTGTAGCCTCCTTTTTTGTTATAACTGTTTCTGTCCTCTTTGCCTGCCTGGTGCAGAGAATCACATTCTATAGAAACTTGCTTGTAAACTGCTGAGCTCGTGGCCAGCGAGGACAAGGGGTTTGCCTGAGAGCAACGTAGAGCTACTTCCTTCACACGTTGCTGCTCTGGCTTCCTTCGGTCATTTGTGACCTGTTCCCCCTTTTGCCAGTTATGCAAATGGGAGCTCCTGTTCAGGGTGATCCTGGCCCTGGAGCTCCTCCTGGTTCAGAATGGCAGCAAAGTGCATTTTGATATCCCCACTCTACATCAGTGTTGATGTGCCTGCACCATATAAAGAGCACTGGGGTGCTCAGAAAGATGCTTTCTTCCTGGTAGATGCCTGCTTATGGTGGTGGTATTCTCACTCTGGAGTTTGCAGCAAGAGTGCAGAGGTGCAACTTTTTCTTCTTTCCACTGCAGTGTCCCTCTGTGGGGGCAAAGTGCATGGCTTAAATATCCCTCATCCCCTAAGTGCTGTGCTAACCTGGGAGACCAAAGTCCTTTTTTTCTCATTGCTTGAACTCAGTTTCTCTCTTCTTTCAGGTGACAAAGGGAAAGATCTCTGGGGAAGTCATGCTCCCATCAGGTCCTTTAGCCGATCCACTATGGTTTCAAATCAGAGTTTGTCCACTAGTTTTGGATTTAGGGGGCAAGTCAGGATGCTGAGGAGTGTGACTGCACTGTATGTGGATTTCAAGTTTGGAAGGATTTTCTTTTCCCATGTGGGGTTGGAATACTTTTTATCAAAATCAGCATTCCTGGAGGGTATGGATATATTTCTGTCCTTATGTGCATGCCAATCCATGGAAACTTAACCTCTGCTGCCATCACATCCATGAAATGAATGGGTTATTGGGAGTCCTGACTATCCCAAAATGGGCAGTGGGGGAATGCAATGGTACCCAGTATCAGAGTTAACACTCTGACTCCTGAAATCACAAAGGACCATCTTTTACAGTCCTGAAAAACTTGAAGAATCGCTTTTTAGTAAGTTTTTAGCAAGTTTTTAGCTTAATTCCTAAGGAAATGATGCAGCTGGGAGGTCTATATCTGTCTGTCTCGCTGCATGTACCTTTTGAAACTACTGGCAGTTTTTAACCAAATTTAAAAGAGGGGTAGAAGAGTATCAAAACTTCCTGAAAGTTTTATAAACATTGGCAGTTAAGTAATCAAGGAATATTCAAGTTGGTGCTCTTACCAAGGGAACTCTCTCCAAATGTGTTTTTATTGACAAGCCCCAACTGGTCAGTCAGCATTTATGGGTGGGAACAGAGCTAATGTGAGTAAGGGTATATTAAGGGGCAAAAATCTGTAGGAAACCAGGCTTCATCAGTTCTGTCTCTTGGGGAACAAGCTGTTGTTAGCAGAGCACGGAGATGCTGCATAGATGTGAAACCTCAGTTACAGTTTAGCTTTTGTCTTTTAGTAACAGAGTGTAATGTGTAGAGACTCTTTTAACATTTGGACAGTAGAGCTGAACAAACCCAAGACCATTATACGCAATATCTGTCAAGACTTGTGAATGGTCTGTGTTAGCCTGCCAAATGCAAATGAGGATTATCCATTCATTTAGTCCGAGAGAGAAAGTGATATAACTTCTTTGGTTCAATTACTTTACTGTGACAAATAAACAAGGAAGAGAGGATTCCAATATGGAAAATGGAGAACTTCAGATAGCTGTAAGGGCTGAAGAAACCGCACTGTTCCGATGGTAAGCCTTATTTTACATTCTTTACTCAGACATAGTCCCTACATCTTCAAAGTTATTTATATGCTCCCCCCAGAAGTAGAGAATTGTGTAGAACTGAGACCCAAGTCTCACTTATTTACCTTGGACTTTTAAGGCAAGGATATACTTGTCTTGGTTGGAATATGGGTTGTTCTCAAGCAGCCAGAGCTATCAGGTTTTCTCTCTGCTGTATTAGTCAAAGCACTAGTGCAATTTTTTACATCTCTGTCATGAAGTAGAGACATTCCACTGTTTCCAAATGCTGGTCATGGGTGGGAGTGAAAGGGATGTAGAGCTGAAAAATCCTGGCAAGTCCCCAGCACTTTTCAGAAGGGGGCCACAAGGAAAGGGTTCAGCAGCTCCTCTGCACCTCAACTGAGTTTGTGAGACTCACCTAAGGAGCCCATAAGGCTCTGGGAAAAATGGATAGGCTAGAGAGGAAGCAGACATGCATTTATGGTTGCTGATAAGGTTGACCCTCTCCGTAGATGGACATGGTCCAAAACAGTTGAGCACCTCCAAAGCAGCAGGTTGGATGCCATTGTGGTGCACTCCCCTGACCACTCTCTGTTGTCCAGAGATGGGGGTCCCATGTCATTGTGGAGACTGAGCTGACAGACTGTGCCTGTACACCTTCAGGCTAGCTAAGAAATACTCAGCAAGGCAGTGGGTCCAATTCAGCCCCGAGGTCAACAAACTGCTACAAAAGCAGACTCTCACCTGAGTGACCTGCCCCACAAGCTGGAGCTTTCTTGGCAAAGTAGCTGTTCTTCCTTGCAAAGCCTCACGTCCTCACCAGCACCATGTTAATGACTGGTCACTCAGGACAAAAACCCCTCACACATCATACAGAGATCACAGACCTTCAGTACCTATAGCTTCAAGTAGGTTTCATCAGTACCCTTTCACTGCAAGTCTTAGCAACTTAGTTTAGAAAATAAAAAATGAAGTTTGCAACCTTTGTCTCACAATAATGTTTTTTTTGAAAGATAATGGACTATTTCAGTTGAAGTAGTTATTTCAGAAGACTGATTTGGAGGGACACTTGATGTGTGGTTCATCTTTCTTTCTCAACACTGGCAGGTTACTGTTTTCCCCCAGACATAGCTCAGTTCGAAAATGTATTTGCTCAGCTATTTTTGAAGGAAATGGAGTGGGGGCAGCTTGCCCTCTGCTGGCTGCTGGCGTCCAGGAGTTAGAGGGAACTCCTCCTGCAGCACGGCCAGGGACTTTTGGAGCTCATTTTGTGATCTGCCCGACTCTGCTGGAATATAAACTGGCTAGACCCAGATGGGTGTTGAAATAAAAGCCCCTTCTTTAAAGTGACTGCCATGGGAAATGGCGTTGTCTGTCAGCAACCAGCATGAGCAGTAGTGTAATCGTCCTCTGACTTGAACTTAAACCATCAGGTGTCAGCCTAATCCTGTCTCAAGGAGTTGTACCAGTTATCTCCTATCCAACAAGCTCCCTTTCTCTGCCCCACCATGCACACAAGAATGAGGGACAGGTGCTCCCAGTGAAGTCAACAGCACCTGCATATTCCCTTGGAGAGAAACAATAAGGGGAGAGATGGGTAAGTTAGGAATGGCTAGTACTGCTTCCTGCATGTTGTTGTCTTTTATGAGAAGGTGTAACACACATAGGCTGTGCCCTCCTCTTGCTCAGTACAGGAAAGGAAGGAAAGGTGACCAAGGGTGGCAGAGTCCCTCCCAGGGCTCCACGGTGCAGTCAGGATTATATAGAGCTTGTGCTTTCATACTCAAACCTGCCCACCCTCCAGCTCCTGTGTCCTTGTGAACTCTTTTTTCACCCTGAATTTGTTTTGCTATGACCTCTTGTCAAAAAGAAAAGCTGTTTCCATAATCCTTATATTTCATGTTTTGATGTTAATCCTGACATTCTTTACCTAAATCCAAATATGCACTGCCTTTACAATTTAAAAGGAAAAATACTTATCTTGGATCTTAAATGCCTAATTGCATCTGACTAAACAAGGCTGCTTTAAAATAGACCCCAGAAAGAAAAGATCCGATTGTTTGCTTATTAAATACTAAATTAAAACAAAACCCTGAGGAAATGAAGGGGTGGCAGTCAATGGTGTTACAGTTGCATAGGGACCAATAGTAAGAAAAGTGGCATATATCCAGGAGAGGCCCACAGCAAAAAGGGGAAACCCGGCTCACATGGAGAGTGGAATAAGGTACGGCAGAAACTGATTTGTATTTGCAAATGAAATTTAAGAGACAACTGTGTATATATTCTGTAGTTTGAAGACTGTTCATTAAATAATATGAAAGAAAGTGAAGAATGAAGTAATTATGATGACAAGAAACAACTCAAAACACTACTGTAATTTTTCTTTAGCTCCCTGAAGACTGCAGGTCTTTGTGTTTCAATGCATGAGCTACTGTTTGGCATGCTTCCTGAACCACTTTGTCTATTCACTTCTTGCTAATGTGAAAGTGCCCAGACTCCCTGGAAAGGCAGCTTTGTTGGAAACCTTTCATTATCAAGGATTAGCTGTTTGGTAAACCTGTGTCCCCTTTAACAGTTTGACGGGAAGTACCAACTAATGAAGGGCTCATTGTGGTGGTGCGGTGAGTGTGGGACTGGAGGCTGTTTTATTGCTCAACTTGCAAACCAGGGTCCTTTGTGCTGAAGGGAAACTGAGTCATGCCCTTTGAGTCTGCTGAAAACATGTGGTGAAAAATATGCTTTCCTTTCTTGGTGCTCTTGCCTTGTTTGTGGTCTAAAGTCTTCACATATCTGGGAATTTTGTTGATATGTTACAGAATTATGTGTTTAGATTTAAAAAAGCTTGTGTCAAAGCCTAGGTGTAGCTTACATGAAACATTTCCATATAATACCAATATGAAAAACTGAAATAATACAAACGATTGAAGGCCTTCATCAACTCACAGTGTAGTTGTAAAGCTTTTTAATGAACCAAATCTGAACATCCTCATCCCACCTCCAGTCAGGTAGAAGGCGTGGCAGACAAGTATAGGATTTACATCTTCACTGATAAGCTTCCGTAAGTGTTTTAAATCTCGAGAGATTTGTTGAAATCTTTTATGAAAGTAATGGAAACAAAATGCCTTCTCTGTGAAAAGTGTTCCGCTATAACCTAAATCATGAAGAAATACTGCTGAAAATCATCATCAGATTCTGTGATGTCAAATGGGATCCTTTTATCTCTACAATAGATCTTTCTCATTGAAACTCCCACACCACTCACAACCCCAGGGTTGCCCAGTGTCTGCAAATGCAAAGGAGCAAAGAAAGACGGCTCTGTAAACCACATGGGCAAGAAAACATAGCCCTGCCCACAGCCCCAACCAGGCTCCATGTGTTTGGGGAAACGAGTGTGGAAGTACCCAGGGAACTGTTAAAGGTCCAGAGACTGCTAAGCCCCAGTGCTGTTGTGTGGAGGGATCAGGTCAGCGTGGAACTGCTTGTGTTTAACTGGGAGAAGGCCCCAAGTACGCGGTTTGGATTTTACTCTCCCTCTCTGTTAAAGCTTATCAGGCCAAGTGCAGAAAGTGTCCCTACTGATCCAGAACACAGGTGACACAACTGGTTCCTGCCAAGGGAGGTGGCTCTGGATGAGTGTTATTAGCTCTGTGTGAGCAAGGAGAGCAGTCAGGTAACCCAGGGATGTGTGTGTGTGTGACTGGGGGAGTCATGGAAGAGATTGTGATCTAATGCAGAGTTTTGAACTCATTATCTGTTCTGCATTGAAAGGCTGCAAGAACATTACTCACGCACATAAATGTGTGTGGTGGGAAGTGCCTGGAGAGTGGCCAAGAATACAGAGAGTATTACAGCCTACATCTCATTCTCCCAAATATTACCAGCATGTAGCCAAATTCAGAGAGAAGGCAGTAAGAATGATTCTATTTAATTATTATAATTTTTATTGTAATATAGTAATTGCAGCTACAGAGGTCCTTTCTGATTAGCATGGAGACCTTACTTTAGAGCATTTGCAAACAGGATCCTGGTCAGTTTTAGAAGTCCTGGACATAAATACAGCAAATACTGTTGACCCATATGTTAGAAACCTGGTGACCACATAAAGAGAGGTGCTGTGCTGAAGGGGTTTCAACCACTCTAGCTCACCCTGCAAAGCTCTCCTGCCTTTGGGCAGGGGGCATCTGCTCAGGGTTTGTTGATCCTAATTTGATCCCTCCTGTCTTAAGTCACAAATTAACTGTACACAACCATCTTCCAGTGAAATGAAACAGAAATGTGGAAACCACCTGTGGCCCTTGCCTGGCCTGTGCACAGCACCAAGGTTTTCCTGCTTGGGGCTGTTCTGCAGAACCTTCCACCAGAGGGCAGCTGGGAAAAGGAATGTGATGGGCTTGCCTGGCTCAGGATGACAGCAGCTAATTCGATGCTAATTATTATGGTTGTAACTTCCTCCCTAACCAGATGCAATCCCCTTCAGCCATTTCCAATGGCATTACGCTTAGGGAATACCTCCCACAATAAAAGCAAAGGCAGCGTTCTTTCCCAATTGCCCCAAGATCCATTCTCAGACGTAATCTGAGCTAGACACAGTACAATTAGTTATTTGTGTTCCTGAATTAGCAAAAGGCTAAGCTTTAAAAATCCAGTAATGCCTCTGAACGATGTGTTTGTAATAAGTTTATCCCTGAGCTCCATTAAGTGCAGATCTGGTACGCTTTCTGCAGTCTAATGTGGGAAGAGCAGAGGAGTAGCAGCTTTTTACTCAGCACTGCATCTCTTCTATTTATGAATGGTGTGGACTGACTTTGGAGCTGCTTCTAGACATAAAAAGCCTATGGTGAAAAACTGTGGTAGGATCACAAGTGAAAATAAGTGACAGCTGCTTCCTGGTGTAGTTGTACATGTAGAATATAGGGAATGGTGCAAAACTACTTGTACTAAGTACTTACTTTGCCTTTCCTTGTGATGAAAGAAGGAGCTACCCAGCTACCAGGCTTGTTATCCATCTGCACTACCATATCCCACACTCCCTGTGGCCATGATGTGTGCTTTTGCTGTTACATGTTACAGATAATCACTGAAGACTCAGACAAAAGATTCAGTGTTTTTCAAATAGAGACAAGTAGCAGCTCTGACCACCCCCTAATCTCAGATGACTAATCTCCCTCTAATTGTGTTTTTTTCTGTTCATACAGTCTTTTTTTTCAGTTTCTTTCATTTAGTTTCCCTTTTATTTATACTGTTACTTTCTCTGGGGGAAGAGATTTGCTCCTCTGTCTCATGTTGAGGCTGAAGTCAGTGAGGTCTCTAGTGCACTAACAGCAGTTCTTTCTATGGAAATTAATTGGGCTTCACAGAAGCTGGAGACAGATGATGCTTGCAATTGTAATATTATTTCAAGGTTTTAATGTCATGTTGTAAACCAGAAGCTTCTCATGTTGTAAATGAGAAGCTACACCACTATTAATCTGTCACAAAGGTAGCAAAACCCACTCAGTTATGACAAATTCCTCTCCCTCCAGAGATACCACTCACATTAAACCTGAATGTTTGGTATTTCCAAAGTTTTAATGAAGACCTTACATTGAACTGAGAGGGGGGCTGTACTCCCAAAGCTGAAGACATTCTGCCACTTGTTGCCTTCTTTGCGGCTTTTGACTGGGAACTTGATATTTACATATTCCTGATAGCTCTGAGTTTGTGTGACTGGTGTCTGATGATCAGGACAAACACAGGAGATAGTTGGCAGGAACATTCCCTCCAGATGACAACAGGCTGGAGACAGGATATAGAAAGAGTAGGGGGGATAGGAACCTAAAATAAAGACCCGTTAACCTTGAAAGCATGCAGAAGAAGTGAGGAATAGAGTTCCTGTCAGTGATAACCAGCAGAAACTTCTTTCCTTCCAGAAATCCATAGTGGTACCCAAATGAAGCCATAGCTTATGCAATGGCTCCTGCTGGCAAGGGAGAATGGGCCGTGCAATTCCCCACCAGCCTGTCCTCAGTTCTCCATGGACACAGGGCTGTTTTGGTGCCTAATGCAGTTGCTTGTTCCCTCTTCTCTGTAATCCGAACAAAGACGATAATAAAGTCGATTTTTAAGTGAGTTTTGTCCATCCCTGTGTTAAGGGAAACATGGAACTTGTGAAAACCCATTTATGTGTTGTAATTAAAGACTGTACTCAAATACAGTGTCGCACAAGTCACCTTAATTCTAGTGATTCTTAATATTTGAGAGTTTCATTTTGCAACAAGAATGATGTTCCTTTAACCCTATTTTCTACAAATAGTTTTCTGTTAAATCAAGAAAGCTTTTTTTTCCCCTGGGTAGGTGGACTGGAAGCAGCAGTGCTGATGACTCCTTGTTTTCTAAAGATCAAATTGATTTTTTTAAAATTTCTTCCTGTATCTCTACACAGGAGTGCCAAGGAAGTGCTGTAAGAGCTGCTGGAGAAATAGCAGAGAATACTTTTGAGAAGCCACAGTGCCACATTGAGGTGAGGGTTGCTTCTGTTTGAGTTGGGATTATGCTTTCGTTCGTGGTATAGTCAGAAGGGCTCTTTGCAGTGACTGGAACTAATCATCTGTGCTCTACCAGTTTAAAGCAAATTCTGGCTTCCTACGTGGGGATCTTTAAGCATCACAAGAAAATGTGCAGAAAAGAATCTATTTCAACATGATCCATACCAGGTGCCAGCTTTAAATGCTGCCAGCTGTCTTTAAAGAAATTTTGGAACATCCATCAGTGGAAAGCTAATTTTATAGGATAATTTTTCTCTCAAGCTCTGACAATACCAAATACACAAATGTAAGTTCACTCACTCCTCTTATGTATTATATGGAATTATGATAGTTTTTTAATTATATGAAAGTACAATAAATATTATGTACAGAGTAACAAAATTTAATTTATTGATTCATCTGAAGACAACGCAACATAAAGGTCTTCAGCCCTTCTTAGGATTGTCTCCCACATTTGTACAAAAACTACAGCTCAATAACTCAAAGCAGCAGTGGAATTTTTTTGCATGATTATGAACTATGGGGAATTAGCTGTTGTTTGTGTCTGTCAAACTATGAGATTGCAGAACTGAATCCTTTTTTTCATATTGAAATGAATTGAATAAGTCAATGTCTCAAACCTTGTACCTGGAACCCTGTTTGATGCTAGTTTTACTAGTTCATTTCATTAATTTTCATGACATTATGTAGACCTGTTTTATGAAGTTCATAAGGCTCCCAGACCTCTCACACCTTTCTGTGTAATTTGTGTGCCTCCACTGTGATAGGATGTAAGCACCTTCCATTCTTTGTGTTTGCTGTTCCATTATAGCAATTCAGGGAGGCACAATTATCCTTGGGCAAAAGTTGAAGGGAGGTGCAACATCTATGATACAGCTTGTTTCTGCTCTGTCTTTTCACATAATTGTTCTACTTAAGAGCTTAGTTCAGTTCTCACATTTTACTTTTTCTCTGTTTCTTATTTACTGTATCTCTGTTCTTCCCAAAGCCATAAACTACCTCAGTTTCCATGTGTGCATCTTTCCCGCTTTCTCTAATTTGGCTTTTGTCTCTGCTGGCAAAAGTGCAGCATATAAACTGGACCAAAGTTTCCAAGGTATAAAGGATACTTTTAAGAACATCTTATGTATTGTTCTTCTGATTTGAAATAAGTGAGTTTTACAGCACACAAAATGAATGTGGTGATGCAAGTGAGACCATAAAAGCATATGGCCAGGGGAGCTCCTTGCTACCATGTTCCCTTCCTTCTCAAGCCTGCCCATGGAAGGCAGGCTAAAACTGTAGCTAAAACTGACTCATCTTAAAAAGCAAATTGCTCTGTCAAGGGAGGAGGAGGTCAAAGGACTGTATCAGTACTTGTGTGTGGTTCTGTCTGGGAGTCTTGGGTGGAAGGCTTTAGTTGAGAAGGAGTTCCAGTTTCAAACAAAACAAAAAACGAAAAAAAGAAACCTACTTACTGAATTCTGGGTAAGATTAAGAGGAAAGCTTGCCAGCTAGTGCTGTCAGTGGTCTGTCTGCCTGCTTGTGGCCTTTCCTAGCAAGCACCAGTTCAAAGTTATTAGTATTCAGTCTCTTCATTTGAGTGAAATTTAAACAGAAATTTTCTCTGTTAGTTTAATACATTGAAATATTCTGCTAAACTGTGGAATTTTGTGGTGTAGATGCATAAATATATCCCCTTCCCTGTGTTCTCACAAGAACAAGAGCATCAGACAACACCCCGCACATACTTACTTACCTTTGAAAAGTCAGAATGGTAAAACTGGTTTAATAAAGTTCTTGTCTGAGAGAGTACTATTCTTCAAACATCCTGGATTTTAAATGTTTCTGCTGCTCCCTGGGAAAATAAGTAGTAAAACAAGCTTGTGTGTATGTGAAACCAGTTACAGAAGTGAGTTACCTACATATGAACAGTCTGTCGTGGGGTTTTTTTTTCACATAATGAATTTATTCCTGTTTGCTTTTAACATGAGGGCTGATGATCCTTTCCTGTTGGAAAGGTGTAGCAAGTGTTTGGCAAGGTGAGGACCTCACAGTTTCAGTAACTGAACAGCTTCAGCTCACTTCCTTTATCGCCTTCCTGATACAGAAGGTGCTGACTTACAAGCAAGTTCATATCTTGCAAACAGCATTGAGAATCCCTTGAACTCAAAAGGTGTATTTACATTTCTGATATCTCAATGGTGGAGAAGGACGCTGTTTCTGGTGAAAGCTGCACATCATATTTAAAACCTAAACATTTTATGAGTCCTGACACCTGTTTGAAAATAGGGGTCCTAAAAGCAAACTGTGAAATAACAGTTAAGATCACCACCCACTTTGTAGACATTTAAGAGCCTGTCTTTAGTGGTCCTGTTTCAAAAATTTGGATTAGGCTTACAGTCTCTACAGATCCTCTTTTCTCAAATGAAATTAGTTGTTGATTCAAACCCACCATGGACATTTAGGGTCAACCAAAGTTAGGACTCATATGGAAACATTGTTTTAATTTATGTTTATGGGTTCCTAAGCAAGCGAATTTTCCTGAAGCAATGCAGATTATCAGTGGAATTTATAGGAAAATTCATGTCTCCTGAAATAATATCTTATATCCTCATATCCCTTTCATTGATTTGCAGGAAATGGGAAGGAAAGGGCTTCAGCAACAACTCAAAGATGAGATGAGCCCCATAGTCTTATGTTATATAGAAAAGGTTGTGGAGAAATTTAAATTTTTTTCAATCCTCCTTTTCCTAGTTGTTGTTCAAGTGGATGTTACCTATAAAGCCTGGGATCCTTGGTAGTAGAAACATAAATGCTATTACTTAAAATAAGGATTGCATGGAGTTAAAATGGATGCAAATCAGGCTTGTGTGTGGTTTGAACTATTTGTAGGAGAATAAAAAGCCATACAAAGAGCTCTGCTGCAGCTGCTGACATGAACATGATTAGGGTGTAAAAATATGTAATACAGACAGCATTAATGTTGCCTTAATTAGAAGGTGCTTACTTGAGTATAGCGTCTAAATGGACATACAGTTTCTTGAAGATTTCAAAAAAAAGAACAGATTTATAGAAAGGAAAGAATTGTCCAAAATGAAAATTATTTACCCGAGGAAGAGGTCCTAGCATTAGATAACTGGAAGCTATTTAATGTAATTACACAGAAGACAGAGATGTTTTTCTGTGTGGATGTATGACTTTAGTCAATTAGCAAATCAGAAATCAGTTTTCCCAGTTTGAACTGAAAGTATCTAGAATTCATTTAATCCTGAATGACTTAGATCAAATATATGAAAGCTTTTATTTTCTAGTACACCGTGGTTCAGCACAATAGCTGGGAGAAGAGTATTTATGATTATTTTAATAGTGTTGTCAAGACATGAGCTAACATACTACTTTCCTGGAAGCGCCAGTCCTAGGAAGTGTGAACTAAAGTGAACATCTGTTTGTAGGAAGGATTGTTGGAGTGAGATTTTTTGTAAAAACCAGCACGTAACTCAGATAAGAAAAAAAAGTAATAAAATGCTGTTGACATTAATTTGCAGTGAAGGAGAGATGGCAGATGGAGAACACAGCAAAAAGGAAGTTGGCTGCTTTCCATGACACTACAGCTTTCAGTGTCCTGGAGCTGTGCAACTGGTTTTCTGTGCATGGAGCAGATGGAATACAACAGGCTCAATCTTGTTTTTCTTGATGTTGTGACTCACCTGAGCTTTAGTATGTGTGATTTGGAGACCATGGTTAAACAGCAAGAACTGAGAGGACACAAGGAATGGGACACCCTGTGAGTCAGTGGACAGTCTGGCATGGTCTGGTCCATGCTCTCTAGCTGAGAGCCTGAGAGAAACAGCTCTTCTAATTTGATATACTCCCCAAGAACATGGCTGGTTTTTGGAACCTTCTTCAGTCTGCATCATACTTTGTAGGAAAGAACTGGTTTTGTGGCAAGCCAAAGGAAGCATCTGGCAGGCTATGAAACTGGTAGCTAACCCTTAATGACTCAGAAGAAAGCTTCGTGTCCTGCCTTGATTTACTGCTAAATCATAAACAATCAAGCTGGCTCTCAGTCTAATTACTAATGCCAGGCACACACAAGCAGCATAAAGCTTGGGACGCAGTGACATCTTCCCAGTTTGAAACATTTACATTTCTTGCCTGAACTGCACTTTTTGGGACAGCATTCTCCCTTATCCTAATTTGTGCTGCTTTTGCTGCTGATTGGAAAGAGATTTTCACAAGTTACTTCTGCAAGACAGACCTGGGGCAATGGACAGGAGAAGTGATGATCAAAGCAGGCTTAGTGCTGACACATGGGCGTGTACAAACTTGAGCTTGCAAATACTTAGAACTGCCTTGGTGCATAGGCAAAGGCAAGCCGAAATATTCTCATTGTCTGACCCATACACAGGGAAAAATTTTGCCTATTACTGTAAAAATATTTTAAAACTTTTCTTCATGGGATAACATGACTGAATTTCTTTTACTTTTGCCTTGAACTCTCAAAGGGATCTAAAACATTCAATATCAGTGTTTCCAAAAGCAAAATGTGACAAATCTACACTTGGCTTATTTTGAAAATCTTGAAATCTTGAAGAAGATTTTCAGCTTTTTTTGGTAAGAAGTGCTGCTATTCAGGATATTTAGCTGGAGAGCCTTATCCTCTAATTTTTTTACTGGCATTGGTGGCTGGGTTCTCTGGGCTGTGCAGACAAAACAGACTTGCAAACATGAGTTCATTCAAGTGTATAATGCTCTGCATCTCTGACTTTCTCCATTGCTGAGACCATCCAGATCCAGTTTTCCTCTCTGGAGATATGGTAATTAGTTTACTTTTATCTCACTGTCAACTTCTCACAGATTTTTCATTTCTTGTTATGGAAGGTTGCTATGAAAAGGTTTCAGAATTACAATGCAATAGCTGCTTTGGGAAACCAAACAAATGAAGGGTTTTGTAGGCTGAAAAATGAAATCAGCTTTTTAGTTTTAATTGTTTAAAACCTTTCCCTGGGTTACTCCTGAGCTCTTCAAGTGCAAGGACTCTGTTCTTGGTAAAGTTAGGACACTGTAAATGAAAATCATGCGTGAGTCTCGGTGAGAATAATCAGATGGCAAACTTAGCCAGTTGCTGGGCTGTTTTTTCTCCTTTGCTATGCTGAAATCCACTATTATTGTAGAACTGCTTATCTCAAAGAACAGAAATGATTATTATATCCTTTTTCAATTGTTCCTCACTGTTTGTTGGGACATCCTGCCATTTGGGTTCTTCTGGACAGGTTGTTCAGGGTGTGGAGAGCACAACATAGCAGTTGACATAAATTGTGTCTTACTCTATCTTGCCACTGAAGAGTGAGCAAATTGTTGGCGTTCCATTGCACCCAGAAGAAAGAATGAATGTTTCTAGCCCTCTGGGTGTAATAATTGTCTCCATTCAAGGTGATGAGGAAAGCTGTAGAAGCTTTCAGGTGTTGGGGGAGAGGTTAAAATTTAAATAGCCAGGTTTGTAGCTGTATGTGTAAATTAGCGAACATTGATCTTTAGCAATTGCAGATGCCTTGGGCAAGATTTTATCCCGTTCTTAGAGTCAGTGTGACAAGCCTAGGTATTTGGCCACTTGGTATGGCCCTTGACCCATGGAATATGTAAAAAATTACTATCCACAATATCTCAGCTGCATGAGTCTAAAAAGATATTAGTGTGAATTGACATAGGTCATGAACTCTTATGATCACCCAAACTGTTTCTGTTCACCCAAGCTTGACAATGCTTTACTAAACTGAAAATAATCTAATAAAACTTCACAATGCAAATAACTGCAAAGGCAGTGAATGCAGGCTGCAGGTCAGGAAGGTAATTTTGTTTATTGCTTTGTGCTTGGCATTCAACAAGAGCAAATACTCATTGGGCTTCAGCAGGCAGAATTCAGAATACAGTGATGAGGCCTTATGATCTGAGTAAAATGGAAGTCTCAATGTTGCTTCAACGTTACTGCAATGAGATGGCTACATAGAGATTGGCTATGTATGGTAGCTTTATCACACCTGGAATAAATCACGGCCGTGAAAGTACAACTTGCAACTGCAAGATACCATCTTGATTTTCCCAGTGGACTGGTACAGGTTGATCTGACATGCATGTCATCTTACATTTGCTATTGTTGCAGCATCAGCATAGCCTTGGAAGTAGTGCAGCTCTACTGCTTGTAGAGTAGACCAGGATTAGAAAGACTGAGGGGAGGCCTAAGGTACCTTTTCAACAGATCTGCTCAGTTTTGGAGCATTTATCTAGCACGAACATGTCCCAGAGGGGAAACAGAGGAAGAGCGAAATTCCTGGTGGGAATCAAGAGTAGCAGCATTATATGGTTATGACTAGTGTCTTTCTGTTCTACACGTGTGCGGCTTGTTAATTTTCTGAGTGCACATGGACTTCTGCAGTCTCCAACCATATCACTCCAGTGGATGCATAAATGCTTTAGGGCACAGCAAGCAGAAAATCAGCAGCTGAGATGCACCTCCAGTATCAGTTATTTTTTTCACTAAGAAATACATTGCAAGTGTGTGGTACTGATCAGTGGCTAAGGGTGAATTCTTAGGTAATAATGGAGTAGATATCAGCTGCAGCATCAATACACACACAGTTAATCTTTGGAACAAACACATATTAAATATATGATCGTGACTTGGAACAGCTCAGAAATAAAAAGCATGAGGTTTTGGAGCCTGAGCCAGAGATATCAACAGATGGTATGTTGCAGCTGTAACTGAAATTGTTCTGCGTAATCCATTCACAGAGCTTTATTTTTGTTTCACAAGTTCATTAACTTGATCTTGAACACAGAACTGAGGAACTGATAGCTACAGGAGCAAGTGAAGCTGGTAGTCTATGAGCTTCACCCTCCCTTCTTGCCACACTCTGCAGATCAAGCCTGCAGCAGCCTCTGTTGTTCCAGCTGTAATCTTCCTGCCTGCTGCCTCAAACATTTGCACTGAGTGGGGTGCATTACAGTTCGGTGGCACGACCTAATGAGGATTGCTTGGGACTGTTCTGATGCCTGACCAGTTCAGAACTCTGTGATGCTCAAGTTAGTGTGCTTTTGGGAGCTTTTGACACCTGCCCATGGAGGTGTCGCAATTTGCCAGGTCATGGCTTGCATAACAACTGGAAGTCAGTCCCTGGAAGGAATTAATACTAGAACTATTTGTCTTTAATCCTTGCCAAATGCCATGCCATGCTAGTAAAGAGATGCATATTTGTTGTTTTAATCTGATACTTTCTCACCTGTAATTGGACTGTTTGTGTCTGAGGAATTTACAGGAAAAGAGCTCTTGGTAGAAGCTGAGCAACACCTGGGTTTTGCAGTGGTGGGTAAGTGCCAATGCCAGCCAAGGATTATGCAGCCAGGAGGTGGGGTGTGCACAATTCTTAGACAATCCAGCTAGTTCTGTGGAAGGGTGGAAACATGTATTGCTTGATTTCTCTGTTAATAGAACAAACTGTTGAGTTCTCTTCTGTAGAACAAAATGATTGCAAGGCAAGGGTTTAAAGATGTTTGTGAAAAAATTACCTACTCAAAAGAGCTAAATCTATCATGAAGAAGTAAAAGTCAAAAAATCCAGGAAATTATCTGGATGATATAATACTGTAGGAAAAACACATGCAAAAGGGCAGACACAGTGAATGGCTGTTGAAGTTAGTCTTGGAAACATATACAGTGATTTCCTTGAAGAAGGACTGGTGCCATATCAACAAAGAAGGAAGCAGGAAAGCAAGCGGGTCATCAATCTCTATTAAAGGAATACAGAGCACTATTGTTTCTTATGCTTGTATTCACAACACCTTGTATTCTGTGCTTACAGGCTGAAAGCCTTGATCTGCGTTTGTATTTTTCACTGTAAAGTATAGCAATATATGACAATAATGTCATATTTGTCTCTGACTATACAATCGTGTATTGTCTATGTATACATGATCTAATTACTTGTGCTACAAGTGAAAGCATACTAATGTACATAAGTGTTAACACCTTAGTTGGAAATATGTTGATTAACAAGAACAGCATTTATATGTTAATCAAAGAAACAATTGTACCAAGAGTACAAGTACTTTGGTTTTTTTCTCAGTTTCAAAGTAGCTCTTGACTGAAGAACTGGCTGCATCTTGAATAACTAATTTGTAATGTCACCCACTTGGGAAGAAAGCTTTAGACTTTCTCACTCTACACTGATCAGCTGTGGGATCTCATCAGAGAGACAGCAGTTTGTGGGAATTTCTCTGTTGTGTGTGGACTGTCTATTCCTGGAATGGTTGCCAAAGTGCTTTTCCTACAGACAAACCTCTCCATAAGAACTCTGCCTCACTTATTAAACTTTCTGGGTTAGAAATCTAAATGTTACGAGCCTTTGAAATAATCAGAATATATAACCTAAGAAAAGAATATTGGCTAATTCCCTGTCTTCTTGAATCTCCTTAAAGGCTTTCTTTGATCAGAACAGTCTGGCTCTCAAAACAGGACAAGGACTCTGACCTGAAGGCAATCTTTTAGTAGCCTTGATATTGACTGTAATAATTTTCAGTGTCCCATCAGACTGATAATACCTACGGCTGGTTTATGTCTCTTTGTGTCCATGTACCTATTGACATTGTAGCATTAGCACTTCTGCTGTGTCACTGCATCTCACCTTCCTGCAGGTGCCAGCACTTCCTCTGTACCTGGGGGGATGCAAAGACACAAAAATGGATATTATGTCCAGTATATGGTAGATATGGGGTGATGGCTAGGATTCTCATTTGTATTGTGGAGAAGCCAGCCATGCTGCTTCTGACTGGCTGGCTACCATCAGGACTTCTCTTCAGGCACAGGAAGAAATCACAGAAGTCTACTTCTACACTGCACTTAGGCTTCTGTTTGCTTGACTTGTTCAGAGTATACTTGAGGGCAGAACTGTAGTATGGGACCTCAGTACTCCTACTCTGGACTTTCTCTGAACTCAGTCAATTCTTCTAGGAATTCTGTTTGGAATTCATTTCACTAGCTTTATTAGGGTCAATGGCAACTCTTTACCAGTTGCTCTTTTCAGCTCTTTTCTTTTTAAATGAAAAAAGGATTTTTAAATGAACACGAATAAGATATTTTCTGAACCCATAATAAGAGTTTAGAACTCTTACGACTCCTTTCCCCATTGGACTAGACCATGAGGCATCTAACTCTGTATTACTTATGCCTCTAGCTTAGAGAAGAGCTTTGGAGATGTAACCAGCTCTGAATTAACCTTGCAAGATTCATAGCAAGTCTTCTGGGTGTCACAGCCTGGGCTCAGTCTTGAATGGAGCTGTCAAACTGGAGTAAAATATTTTCGTGTGGGTAGGGGCCTGAGGATGTGGAGGCAGCAGTTACAGTCTGACTTGTGGTTGCACCAGCAACTCCCCATACATGCTTTGACTGAAATGAATGCTGGTGCCATTACCAAACAAATCCCAATCAGGGCTTGATCCATTACTTTTGCTGCTAAGATTTTCTTTATTGTTTTTCTTTAGAAGCTTATAATTCAAACCAACTCTTAAACTGTCCTGTCACATAAAGCATTGCATGAAAAGTTCTAACTTAGTAGCTGATAGCCATAAGAAATGGGAGTTTTTTGGGCAATGGTGGCCAGTGTTGGAGTCCAGGAATTTCTGGTTTAGAAGCAGAAATGTTCATCCCACTGAGGCTGTGGTAAAGCTCAGAAATATCTGTCTCAGCTCCCAAAAGTGCTGTTTCCCATTATAAGGCCAGAATCTCTTACGTTGTATGAAGACAGAAAACTTACATGCTTTGATTACAGGAGGGAAATTCAGAAGGATTTGAAGAGTCCTTGAACCAACATGTTAGGCTGCATCAAGAGGTGTATTTTTATGATAATGGTAATCAAATGAACTGCCTGAGGGTAAATAAGCAATTAGAGTGGAGATGAAAGTGTCTGCCATGATCCTTCAGAAATCAGAATACCTGTTTGGTCACTTAAATCATCATGTGAACATGTTTAGTGATGGCTGCCTGCAGCATGTCCCTTATGCCCAGATCAGGGTGACAGCTTAAAGTTTTCACTCTTGGAGCTTTTGATTTCAGATTGCAGTATTTCAAAATCTGAGAGTCTGTGGATAGAAATTAATCTTCCACTTAGCCATATTCAATCCCTTATTTAATAGAGTATGGTTATATCTGTACTGACATGAAAGCAATGAAATCTCTAAGCTTTGCATTCCAAGGGAAAGGCAACAGAGAAAAAAATTGTTGTTCCTTGGAGGAATGTTACAGAGGATATGGTGCTCTCAGAAGAGACAAGAAGGCAGGCCCAGCCTCTGTCCTCACTTTAAGCTCTGCACTATGCCCACAAGAATTGTCATATTTGATCTTTGCAACCATAAATCTGGAATGATATCAACATACTTTCTGACATTTAGTTGGTTTGGAAGCCAACCTGACACAATCTATATAATACCCTATGTAGAACTAGATCAAACTAAGTGAATAGTACATGAAGTAATCAAATAGCTGAAATCAGAGGAAGAAAAGTCTTCCACTAGTAAAGTAATGGAGTTTCAGGGTCACTTGTCTGCCTTCAGAGAATCCTGGTCTCAGTGTTCTGCAAGGTTTGGACAGGTATTTTTGGCTCAAGCACTCCAGAGTGCTCAAGCTCAGGCTCAAGCACTGCTCTGCTGAAGGCAGTGTCACTTTAAATAGTAAATTTTGGCTATAGTGGTGAAAGACAAAGAGCAAAAAGAATATTTTGTTCTGAGTCAGTGATAGTTTTCAGCTGCTGTTCTTTATAAAGCAGAAAAGGCATGTGGATTTAGATAGTGTATCAGTAAGAAAAATGTCAACAGCAGTTGGCCTTGGGCACTTGAGGATTAACAGCTCTGTGCCTGTCCCAAAGAGAATATATCTGCATTGACCAAATGAAACCTCAGAATCATACACTGAAAAAATGATTACCAAAGTTTTGCATGTGAAGTTCATGGTGAGTGATAAACTCCTTACCCTGAAAATGGGCTTGATAGTAGTGAACTCCAGGTTGTTTGCTTTTGAAGGGAGAGGATAAAACTGTGAGAAGTTAGCTATGAAAAAAAGCCAGTCTATCAGCAGTAGGCTGACATTCTGGAAAATGTAAATTCTTCAGCATCAGAAAGCTTTTTATAGATTTACAAATCAAAGTTACTGTCGAGGACTTCATTAGATGTAGGATTAAGGGGAAAAGAAGATCTTCTAGGTGTTTGCACATGTCATAACACAGATTAAATGAGGTTGCAGGTTCTTGCTAATACTCTTAGGTCTGTGTGTAGTCATAATGCATGGTGGGTTTGACATGGGCCAGCTGCCCACCCAGCCACCCTCTCTCTCCCCCTCCTCAACAGGACAGGGGAGAAAATAAGATGAAGAAGTTAATGATTTGAGATAAAGACACTTAACCATTATCATTGTGGGCAAAACAAGACTCAGCTTGAGAAAAATGGTGAGATATGGTGCAAAACAAAGACAAAAGTGGAAACTCCTTCCCCCCACCCTTTCTTTGTTCCCCCCAAGGTTGGTGTTCACTTCTTCACTCCTGGCTTCTCCATGTCTCCCCTGAATGGCATAAGGGAATTGGGAAGAGGGATTTGTGTCAGGCACAGAGCATCCCCTTCCCCTCACAGAGACCCTCCCCACCACCCGATACCAGGGCACCTTGTCCTACCGGTATTTTTCAGGGCTGTAAAAAGACTTAGGTAGATCACAGTGATCTGCTAAGATGCAGAATCACAGGGGCCTAATTGCTAGAAAGCTCATTGCAATTTTTTGAGAGTTTTGACAAGCAGAGTTCCAACTGTCTTCAAATAATTGCAGATTAAGGAAATACTGTGCAATTTGTACATCCTGTGTGGTGAAATGAACCAGCCCAAGAAATGTACTAGTCTGAGGGAAAGGTCCTAGATGATTTATAGAAGGAACATCCTTATTTCCAGCCCATGAACAAGTAAAGCATGGAAGAATAGGGTGAAGATGGGCAGTTGAGCTTTAACCTTAATTTCAGAAAAGATCAGCAATGGAAAGGGGAGTCAAGTCCTTTGGGCAATGGCTTCCTTTGGTATGTGTTTGTAAGATACATTTCTGTGGAAATTAGAAATACTTGTAGATAAAACAGGCAGCAAAAATCTGCCTTTCAACATACATAGATTGATTCATATTAAAAGGCCCTTAATTCACATGTCAATAAAGCTTTATTTTCCTTTTCATTTGTGAAAAATAAATGCCAAATCACCGCAGAGCTGGACTTTTCTCAGTGGGCATTTCCTTCTGTTCAGAGTTTGATGTCAGGGCTTGGGCAAAGAATGTTTCAGCTGAACCTTGTGAGCACAGCCTGTTGAGTCAATACCAAGAGAGGCGTGCAGGAAACAGGAGTGTGCCTGCCATTTCTTGAATAAGCAGGTTTTAAAAGAGTGACAGTAATTCCAGAATAATTTAAACTTAAAAATTAACAAATAAAAGCATTGAAAAAGCATGAGCCAGGCCCATTTTCCTCCGAAGAGATTTTTTGAAAAATAACATTGGATTTTTAGTTGTTTTGAGACTGTTTAGAATTTTTATCTGGAGTTTTCCTTCTATAATTTGGGCCAAAAGTTTACTTTAACAGATTGTTGGATGTCTATAATATGGACATGTATTTTAGAGCTAAGATTTAGGGTAAAACACTCTTTTTGTCCTTGAAATTATAAGAGTGGACAGGAAAAACTTCATTGAAGCAGTGTTGTCATTTGGCAGATCAAACCACAGATGATACTGCATTTGTGCATTGTGTTGCAATTTAGAAATTACTGGCCTGGTTTCTAACAAGTTAGGTGTGCCCTTCTGTGTGACTGTGTATGCTTAACTTGTGCATTTCCCACGATGGCAGAAAAATTGTGTACGTGGTCAATTATGGCTTCTTGCTGTAAAGTATTTGATTTTTGCATGGACATCTGATTTACATGTACCACACAAACAGCAGTGTGCATGTGTGCAATGGACTAAGCAGAAGAATGGCTGCTGGGAGCTACAGAGGGGTTTGCAGCACAGCAAACCCAAAGCAAGTGGGACTGTGCTTACTGGGGTGATAGCACAAAGATCTTGTATTGCGCAGAGCGAGTTAAAGAGCATGTTCAGTGTCAGAGCTGGTGCTAGTCGTGGGTGAGCTCTGGGGCATCAGCCATGCTGGGGGACTGTGTCCTCCTCCCACCTTGCTGTGCTGGGGGCGCTGCACATCTCTCTGTTTCTCTTCCCTGTGCCTGCAGCGTGGAGCATCAGAAGCTACTCTGGAACAGCTCCCTGAAACACTTCTTCCTGGTGGAAGGATTTTGATAGTTCACATACAAGCCATAGCTAAATTAAAAAATAAGTGAAAGCTTGCAGTATCAGGCTGTGCCCAACAGTTGCTGTACTGCAGGGTGATCCTCCTCTAAGAACTTGCTTGCACTCTGTAGTTGTCTTTAATTCTAAGTGCACTGTGTGAGAAGACTATGTGTAACTCTCAGTCCTGGCCACTAAATGTCGACAGATTATTTGCTACGTGACATAGGTTGCATTTCTGTGTTGCTGAATGTTACTGAAGTACAAGTAAACTTTAAAGGACTTTAATGTTAAGTGAGAAAAAAGACAAAAGTGAAATTACATTTACTTTTCTGCACTTCAAAAGACTTGTTCTGCAATTTTTCCTTACCTTTAAAGATAGCAACTAGAAAGCTCCCAGTGTGGGAGCCTTTGCTTTTAAATGCTGCAGCAAGCGTAATACTCACTGGGTGAACTTGGAGTTGGCAAAAGCAAAAGCTGGGGGGGGATGTACGGGAACATGTGCTGTCCTTTGTAGTTCCAGTCCTTTTAGAAGCACTCACAAATAGCTTTAGTTTCTTTAGCAAATACAATGGCATCATTCTGGGCATGCCTAGTGGAAGTGTTCTCGGGCTAGTAAACTGTGAACAAACCTGTTTGCATTGCTGCACTGTACAGCGCAGCACAGATAAGCCCTAATTGTTATGCAACTCCTTAGCATAAGCTCCTGGCATGGCTCATATGCTTCCCTTGTACTAAGACTGTCCAAAATAGCAACAAGAAAGCATGTAACTAAAGACACAGCAGGAGTGTAGGAATTCACCCAGGCCTTGGATGTTCTAAAGATTGAACAATTCTTCATTTTAAACCTTCCAAAATGCTAAGCATAATGTATTTTCTTCGGAGCTTCTTCAAGGTAAGCAATTTCAAACTTTTCCTGTTTGTTTGGTTTAGTTTTGTTTTGACAAGAGAGAAACTTGGATTTGAAGACTTTGTGCAGGAATGTAGAAAGTAGTTTTCTTGAGAACTGATGCCCCGTAAGCAAACGCACTCACCAGGTTTGTAATTTGCTTTGCTGTGTTAACATCTGATTTGTAGACAGTGCTTGTTTTCAGCTACCATAAAAAAGAAACACTTGTTGTGGATTTGAGAGATCCTTGTATGAAGGAAACCATAAAATTTATGGTGTAAGCCACATCCATGAACAGGGAGTTGTTAGTAGTGAAAGATGCATTTTATGTGACAAACCCAAATCATAGCTACTGATTTTATTATGATTTCCTGAAGTGTTTGTTGTATTTTAAACATGCCAAATTGAGCAATTGAACACTAATATAATTAAAACATTTCAGATACAAAATACATTATAAACTGTTGCCAATAAGTTCATATGAAATAACTAGACCAAATATCTAATATTCCTTGATGGGTATGTAATTCTCTGGGGACAGTTTCTTTTTCTGTGAGTCTAACTAGAGTTTTGTGACAGAGCTTGTGCTGCTGCCTGCTGTCGGGCTGCAAGAGCTGTTTGAGATGTGAGTCCCAGCTGTGGCTGTCACCCTGCTCAGAGTCACAGCACTGTCGAGGTGCAGCTGGAGCGTGGGCTGCACATTTGGGTAGAAGTGTGCACTATGAAATGCAGAGATGATTTGGAGAAGTGTGGGTCAAAGGAATGAAAGTTTAATCAGATTAGAGAATATTGGATTATTCCAAGATCTAAAATGTTTGAATTTGAAGCTCAATAGAGAATTACACTGACTTAGAAGAAAAGGCTTAAGGAATAGAATAACTGTAATCAGATGAATTCCAGATTCCCATTATGTTGTCACTTGCACATCTGCATGCCAAACTGCTTCTTGATAAAGTATACTGAAGGATTACAACTGCAGTGTAAAGCCAGCAGCGAATCTCAACTCCAAGTTGCTCTATGGAGACCAACTGCCATTTGAAATAAATATGAGAAAAAGCTTAATTTTGGTCATAAGATTTATAACTACAATTACCACCTGTAACCACCCAATTGTTCATGGGAAAAAAGTAGCACTCCTAAGGAGGTAAACCCCATTTTCAGCAGCCTTCCTTGGGGACATTGTATAGAGCTGATCTTAAAAATTGCTTACATTTGGGTTGAAAATATCTACTTCGTTTTTTTCTGAATTTATTACTCTGAACACTGCATTCTTTGCGAGGTAAAAGTGAGGGCCAGGAAAACACAACGGGAAAGTTTTTCTCTGTTACTGGGATATGGCTGTTGACTTGTCACAGTTGCATTCTTGCTGTTTTATCACATGACAAGCGTTTGCTTTCAAAAATTTTAGCATAAAGCATGCTGCTAAAGTGTACGTAAATATCCTACTTCAACGCGGGAGAGTATATACTTCTCAGTACTTCCAAGAGTATATTTTTACATAAAGACCAGTCATCTACAGTAATCAGTTTGAGAAAAACAGGACTGAGTAAAACTGTCAGCTGTCAACTGTATTATGATGATTACTGGATTCATTTTGAATCATTTTAATGTAACATCTTTGTGCCACCTCTGTTGGTTGCAGTTTGAGAAAGGCCAGTTCATGTCTATGAGTTTCATTCTGCGTTCATTGACTTAAATCTAACAGTCAGCTAAATTGGTCAAACTGCATCTGAAATGGAGGGAAAATTAGGACTATTGTAGTGCCAGTTTCTTCATTGTTTTCTGTTAAGTTTTCTTGAAAGATAAAGCTCTTATTTGAAATCTGGCCAAAATACAGTGTATCTAGAGCTGTATTTTACAGGTCCTGTGCTCACCATGCTGCACTCCAATGTTCTCGTGACATGCTAGAATGACCCAAATAGCTTGAAATGCAGCATGAGGCCTTAGCCACATTTCTCAATTGATTTTAGCTGCTAAAATCCCCATATCCATTCCTGGGAACTTTAAAAGTATCACCCTCACCTGACTGCCAAGAAAAAGTAGGCTGGGCCTAACAGCAATGAAGCTGCCCTCGCCTTTGGGATAGGTGCTGCTGTGGGAGAGTTACTGTGGTGCCTGTTGTCCTCCTTTGGAAGTTCTGTCAGCAATTCTGCTGATGGGAGGAGCAGGAGGAAGTGGGAATAGCATAAACCTATAAATAAATTATACATTAAAAAATAAATAAATTATTTTTAAAAAGCAAAAAAGCATAAAATCCCTAGAGCTGGGGGCAAGACCATGGGGCAGAGTTGGTAGGAAGCAGCTTGGGACCCTCTGCCTGCCCCAATTTGTGTCTAGTTTGAGGCTTTCCTAGCGCAGGACTGAGTTTGCAGTGCACAACTCTATCATGGTGCCTTTCAAGCAGACAAAATTGCGTGCACATCTGATCTTAGGAGGTCGTGTCAGCAGAGATAGCTTCTTCTATCTTGGCCAATCAAGTTTTTTGTTTCTCATAATAATCAATTTGAAGGCCTAATATTTTTATCTTTGATTCTCCTGAGAGAAATGGAGACAGCTATTGGACTTGTTATCAATGTGTGATTGCATAGGTCTGAGCTGCTGGTTTTTCTCACAAACTTAAGTAATTCTCTAATTAAAATATTCTATATGACTGTTCACTTGGTATGAAAATGTTTGGTTTTGACTGAAAATGTGCAGAAATCAAAGTGTAACTCCTTATTGAATGAAAAGCCATAAAAATGGCTCACAAAAGCCATAATTAATTGGTTTTTGAGAAGTGTGACAGCAAAGTTTATAGAAGCATCTTCTTGCTTCCTTTAATTTTAAAAACAGGAAATGTTGATTAATACTGCTGGTTTTTATAATGATGGCCACAATAAGAATCATATTTTTGCTTATGGCATGGAGCATTTCAAAACAGGCAGCCTGTTGCACTCATTTCCAATTCCTCTCTAATACCACTGGTACAGCAGTAAACAAGGCACAATGCAGATTTGCCACTAATACCTTTAATGCCTCTAAAATAGTACACCTATTGTTCTCTCTGAACCAAAGCTCCAGGCCACTAATACCAGCTAAACAGTTCCTGGCCACTTTAAAAGGCCAGTATATGCCTGAGCAGGGATGGTGGTGTCACCAGTTGCAGACAGAGCTTTTGGGAGCCCTGCTGCTGCTGTCATAGGAAGCAGTATGGCACAGCTGTGAAACATCCTAAATTTGTATCAGATTCTGCATTCAAAGTGTTGTACATTTCTCTCTCCTTGGCCTTAACTTTCATTTAAGTCTGCTCAGAAATCTGTGTCATCTCCCTGGTTAGATTTGCAGCCCATCCAGCTTTGACTTTGGATCTGAACCAAACTTTGCTGTTTTTTTCTTTAATCAATGTGCCAAACTTGCATTTACATGAATCGAACAGAACGGTTTGTTTGAATATATATGTCTTTCTCTGAAGGAACTTTTGTACTGACTTAAGAAATCAAGGACCACATTTGTACTAGTTTTACGTCTTGCATGTGTTTCACTCGATATTCACCTATCCTGAAAGTTTAGGTTCCCACTAAACTTTGTGGTTTAGTTCCTTCTTTGTGACCACCAGTCTTTTTGCTGGGCTAATCTTTGTTAGTCTCAGCCTTGACACCTCTAAAATACCTGTTAAATGAGCACTAAAATAACGTCTGCTTATTCTGCTCTGAGGGTCAGCTCCTTTTTCCCTTCAAGTGAAAGAGCAGAGATTTCCAAACAAAGTTCTGATTTCAGATGGACCTGTGCCAGACATTTAACAGAGGCAGGGACCCTGCTGAGTGGACATTCTCTTGGAAAGTCAGAATGTTTCTCATTGAAAATGTACCTTGTTATCTGCAGAAGCTTTGGTTCTGTTGTGTGCAGTTGTAACATTGCTGCTGCGTGGGGCCATGTCTTGACTGTAACATATTTGGCTGAATAATGACTGTGGATATTTTAGGTTTTATGTGGATAATTTAGGTTTTGCCTAAAATAGTTGTTCTAAATGTGTTTATCAGTTGTTTGTCATGTAATCTGTATGATGTGGTATAGGAATGTGATCTTTAAGCATGCTCGGCTGTCAGGCAGGCAGATGCTCCACAGGTATGTTAACCTGACTTTTGGCACCCTGTGAGTGTGTGGAGATTCCAATCTCCTGGCTAGCGAGGTCATCCTGTACTCTGGGATTTCTGTGCACTGATGCTGCAGCTTTCTAAGTAGCAACAAAAAGTATCAGGAACAAACAGAACATTTCAGCTGGCTGGGAACTGCTTTCTTGCAAAACTGGCTGAAGATGACTGTCAATGTTTAGCTAATGAACTTCTTGTAGCATAAATTAAACCAGGACAGCATTGAGCTGGAGCTAAAGTGACAATCCCAGAATGTCAGCTTAGATCTTACAGTAAGTAATGTCTGCAGCAACTCATTCTACCTGAGTAACAACTCTGCAAGTAATACCAGAATACACACCTCTTCATTTAAAAACTTAAAGAGGGTGGCTAATGTCTCATTTAATATGCAAAACAACAAATTTGAATAATTGCACATATGGCTGAAAGAACCCCTGGGTTATATTGGCATGTAGTACGGGTAGTGCAGTCAATGCTGTGAATATTTGTTCTTGCAAAAATACAAAATAAATTTTACTGGAGTTTTTAAATGCCTTTAGAAAGACAGCTGTTTTAGGAGCATAGATTCATGTCTAAAATGCCTTTGTGAAGGTCTTACTTTTAGGGGGACGGAAGCAGCTGTAGATAAATACTTTTCAACTGAGGTAACAACAAACTCTAAATTTTGTCCAAAGAAAGTAGCATGCCTTGACTGAAGTGCATTTTCCACGGAGACAAGAAATATGATGGCCAGAGTTAAATTTTTAAATCATAGCTTTGATACAAGGAAGAATGGAAATTCATACATTTTATTCCTGCAATGCCTTCCATCTAAAAAACATTGTTTCCCAACACTGAATTAACTGCAGAGTGTATGGCAAATCATCAGGATTGGGAATTCCTTATTTAGGAATTCAGACAGTTATCTTGTACTTTCTTAAACCAAAAATGCTGCACAGTGCGTGGTAATGGGCAATCTTCATGCAGGAAAAAAAATGCTGTAATATGGGAAAGAACATGATAACAGCTGAGGGCACAGGAGATATTCACTTCTGTATCAAAAGCAAACTGGTGAGCTTTACCTAAGAGATAGTTCACATATCAGAGGATTAAAATTAGCCTGAAAAGACTGTTGACTGAAGAAATGGAATGGGGTTTGTAGTTGTTGGGTCAGTGAAGATGTGCTAGTAAGGAAACAAGATGTCAGATGAGCGCTCTCTCTCTCTCTGTTTTAAGGAAGAAATGCATTTTGCCTGGAAGAGGCTTAAAGACATATAAAGGAGAAGGTAATATTGCTTTGTATGCAAAGTATCTGAATAATGAAGAGACAGAGTCTCTGAAGCACTAATGCATCTTTGACAGCAATAGAAACTGGAATTTATGGCAGCCAGGTAACTCCTGATTAACCTGCCTGTTTGTAAGTACATTAAAAGGGGTGATGCACACACACTCTTCCCCATCTGAAATACTCCTGCAGGAGCAGGATTGTCTTTGTCTTCAATACAAGAGTGCTATTATCAGTCTCGGAGAGTAGAAGCAAATCCTGTATCCAAATTATTAACATTTGCAATTAATACTTATTTCAGTATATATTAATGACTGTCACTTTTAAGTCAGGACAGATCCATTACTTAAATTGCAGAGAATAACTACTAAAAGGTAACAGTGGTTAAAAGTGTATCAATGGATACAATTATAATGCTTTCATTGACAGGAATTAACGAATATATCCATTTTCTCAGAACTTTAACTGAGAATCAGTTTGAGTTCTTGGCCATGATGATTAGTTGCATTTTGCACCTCTGTGTGTGACAACACACATTGTTTGTAGCCTCCACAAAGATCATCAAGTCAATCTCAGAAAAATAACCCAAACCCAAAAACCAGCTGATCAACCAGCTAAAAAACTTGGCCCGTTAAGAGATTACATGTGAAAAGTGATATCCAAGAGTGAAGAATGGTTTGCTTACAGGTAAAAGTGTGGGGAAAATCTGGAAATTCTTGGTCAGCTTTTGTGTATTCAAAGCTTGTGCAATGTTGAGATCAAGATTTCCTGCAAAGTGGCCTTTGGTACATTTTGGCCATTGGTACAATTTCCCAAATCACCAGAATTATGATATTGTTGGCTGTATTCCAAAGAATTCAGGCTGCTTGGGAGTCACAATTTTCTTTTGACTTCAGAGATGGAGTCCTGCACAGCTAGAATAGGTCTTGCTGCTGAGAAACTTGTAGTTACATTACTGAGGTTCATACAGATGAGTACATAATTACTTAGATAAACAGAGTTTCAATTAACATGATTGCAATCTAGTAGCACTTAGTGTTCCTTAAGAAAAGGATTTCACCCTGTACACAGCCTATACATGAAGAATGAAAATCTGTATGATTAAACCACACCACAAAGTTAAACATTACCTGAACCTATACATAGCCTCAGGTTCAACTTTTGACCTCACAACAGTTATTGCCTGAATAAAATACCAGGAGACAAGGCAGGAATTTGCATCAGATTAATTGTCAATGACAATGTTTTTGTGGTTTTATGCAAAATGCGAGAAGATTAAAATAATGAACAGTGCCTTGCAACACGCAAGCACTCTTTGGCTAGGTCAGCCTTCTTGCTGGCAACTCAGCCAACTGGGACTGGAGCCTTTGGAAGCATTTTAGATAATTGGCTGAGCTGCTTCACAGCTGAAGCAGCCTCTTGCAGATTACACACATAAAAATAAGGTGAAATACTGATTCTCTCTTCAGAGTCCTTTCTTGCCAAGACTGAAGGTGGAAATTCAGACAAGCCTTGCTCCTGCAATGAATGATGATGACTCCTCCTTCTTCTGATTCTAATACTTCTCTGTGTCAAAGCCTCCCACTGAGCCAATTTTCTACCCTGATGCTGAATAGGTGGGGGCTAATGAGCAATCTGTTACTCTTGGAAGTCTCCCATGGTAGGCTTGCCGCAGATGCACTTGGCAAGTTCAGGACAGAGTTTAATTTTGAGTGAAATGCTACCTGGTCATATATGTGACCTTTCTGAAAAACAAAGGAAGTGCTTTTCCTCTTCAGTGGGGGGTATCATAAGCATCTCTGCTTTTCTGGCACTAACAAATTCTCCTTTTAAAACCATTTTGTGGTCATGGAGGGCCTCAGACAAGCCTTGCTTGTGGACCATGGCTCTCTCTACTGTCTGAGATTTAGCGTTTTCAATAGACAGCTTTCTGATAAAACTTGTAATGAGTCCTTTCCATGTTTCAGTACAACTTCAACAAGTCTCTTTGTAGCAGGTAAGCATCAAGCCCTCTGTATTCCCTGTGACTTATTAAAGATGTCAACTATAATAATTTAAGAAGCAAATGACCAATAGTATGAAGAAACCAAAGTTATAGTAAATGTATTTTGAAAAGCAACAGCAACAACAGAAATAATTTGATGTATTATCAGATGAACATTCAGAAATTAGCAAATTAAAATTGGGTTAGAAATGGGTATTTCTGCAGTTCTGGGAAAGGAAGAAAGTCTTTCAGTTCACAGTGTGTCCATTAATGAAGGTAATCCGCTGCAGGATACAGAACTGATTTCTTGTCTTCTTGTCTGCTTCTCAAATTCTAGCTTTTATATATATGTATATACATATTCCAATTTTTACTTTGACACTTAAATGGCAAATATATATGTCATTAAATGATATTTGGGATAGCCTTTACATATTTTCATGATAATTAAGTTCCACGAGTTGAAAGTCTTAGAGACCTCTATAATAGGAATTGCATGAAGTGGTGGAAAGGCATTGCGATATATTTGAATCAAGTGTAAGGGTAACAATATCTTTTAAAAGTCAACCTTTTGTGCTGTCTAATAAACTGGATCCCTTTGTCTTCAACTGACACTCTGCCTTCTGTAGATTTACCTCAGATTTGTCTGCTGGCTTGGTTGCTCTGAGTATTAAGGTGTAACTAACTACTGCACCCAGTGACAGACAGTGTGCAGGTATCTTTCAAGCACTTGATTTCACCAGCAGGCTGAAATAATCATGACCAAATGACTAAGATAGGTATCTTTCATCCGGTTCTTTTATCAGGTGCAAAGTTATTTCAGAGTACTCCAGGTTACTACAGGCTTTCAGTTGGTACCAGATACCATTTCACTATTAATTATACCAATTTCTGAGCACACAAACTTTGTCTGTGGTACGTGCTGGTAGGTGATAGCAGTTCCTGTAGGTATCAGTTCATTCAGCTCCATGTGCAACGGGGTAAACCCTTCTATCAACATGAATACATTTTTGTTCATTCTACATTTCAGTTAATCAAGTGTCATATTGCGCAGCAATAGAATCTTAACAGATAACTCACGGTAAAAAAATTCATTCTAGCTTCAGGAGACTCTTCTGAGACAGGTGGCCTTACATATTTGTCACCAATTGCAATGAAGACAATTGTGTCTTCAGAGGGAGGGTCTGTTCAGAAGGTGCAGACCCTGCAGTATCACCACAGCCACCTCTCTTGCCCACAGTGAGGAAGCATGGGACAGGCTCAGGGATTGATGCACAGCAAAAGCTGCTCCTGTGCTTGGGTAAGCCAGAGAACTGAGCCTGCATGGAGCCACTGCTGCCGTGCCCTTGCTCCCACCCTGCTGCCACCCTGCTTTTGGCTTGTGTCTGCTGCTGGTGCAAGAAAAATTGGTCTGAATTTTGAACTTAACACCTCCTAAGCCAGCTTTAAGGGTTTCGTTTAATTTCATTTCATTTATTTCATTTCATTTCACAACAGCTGGCTGACTTATTTGAGAGGACATGTAAATGCTACCCTGTTTCAATTTTGACTGCCTTTGAAAGAATCAAACTATTTGACTACTTTTCACTCATTTATAAAATGAAATCATTTTCTGATCCAGAATAGAACATTTAATAATCCTACGAGTAGTGCATGCAATTCCTGAATGAACATGGAAATTACCTGTAAGACTCCCTTTATAAGTTTATAGCAAAGCTAGTTATTCTGTGCTGCTATAACAATATACACATAATAATGTATGTAAATATGTAATATACATAATGTACACAATATTACATAGCTGTAATCCACCACTGCATCAAAATAAAGTTCAAAGAGCAAATCATATCTGTCCGTGGGAAAGTCAGAGATGGGGCCTTGCAGTCCCAGACCAGTGGCTGTTGCTGTGGAGATATGCAGTCATGGCTATGCCATACTCCACAGGTTGGGATTTTGTTTCTACATTTACTGCCAGTATATCAGAGCTGATTACCACCATGTTAGAGGAACCAAGCAGATGACTGAAAATGTTTATGCCTCTCCCTTTTCTCCTTCCTATGCTTGCCCCTAAAATGCAACAGAGACTAGAGAAATGAGCCCCACGTAGAAATCAGATTATGTGCTTCCTCAGCTCTTTTTTATCTCGCTGGTGAGAGCTCAATGCTGCCCATTGCATTCTGCCAGCTCGGCATGTTCAGCTGGATCCGGCGGGCTCTGAGCTGTCACTCTGCTTTGTTCAGCTTCATTCTGCTGATGACATGGGGTGTCTCCGTGCTGGGGGACATCAGCCTTGTGTGTCTTTTTTCTCTTGGCTGTGATGTGTATATTCCTGGAACAGTATGCTCGACACAGTTCTGAACAGGAAAAGAAGCCAAAGTCAGCTTGAGTTATGTACTCCTGGAAGTCTTACTTTATGTGAAGAAATAATTTAAGTCTCTCGCTAAAGTCCTTGGCCTTCTATCCTACACCTGGCCTCTCTCTGGTAATGCATCACCCAGCAGGCGGTAAGAGCATGGGCCTTCACCCCCTGTGTTTGGAGTGCTGTTTCCTTCCTGCTGTTGCTGGTTTGATACTTTCAGCTGTTCATCACTCAGGCATCACTAGCTAATATAACAGGTCTTTGCCAGAAACCCTGAAAGAACTGTAATAGTTGTTATTTCCAGTATCTTAAACTTTTTCAAATTAATTTCCTTTTTTTTTTTTTTTTTGTTTTTTTTTGTTTTTGAACCCCTGTGGCATTTGTTGCTCAGCAGGACTTCTGAAAATAGCCCAACTTTTACCTTGCTTACTGTTTGTTTATCCAATTAATGATGAAGGCTTTTACTAAAAGCAATTTATATCTGATCTTGGTCTATCACTCATTTCTTTCCTAAGACTGAGTTTCCATGACAACTAATTAATAAAGATTAGCTTTTCTCATGGAGCATAAGTACATCTTGTTTTGTGATGTAGATAATCTCTCGATCTTGTTTTGGAGACTGGGTCTTGTCACAAGCATGCCAAAGGCAATCTGTTCTGATTTATAGCCAGACTTGGAAGACTATTAGGGGTGAAATCTTTCAGATAGTTTTTATTTTCCCAGTTTTTACATTTGTCCACTTGCTCATTTGTTTATCTATCCTTGGTAGGTGAGAATCCTGCAGCCTCTTTTGGTTTGAAGGGCATAGGAGGAAACCACACTTTTAAACTTTTGCTAATTTTTAATTAGCAGAAGAACAACCTTTATCTACAGATAAATTATGTTAAAACAAAGGTATTTCATTGAAATGCATGAAGATACATTGCTAATAATAGAAAAAGGCATCATAACACAGTGTAACCTAATTCCTATATTTCCTTAACATAATTCTTATTCTATAATATATCTGCTATATTATTAAAAGGTATCATTGGAACTTCAAAAACAAGCTGGATTCTGAATTGCTTTCAGTATTAAGAAACAAATACCTAATTTCATACTTAAACTTTTCTCACCAGTGAAGTTGCTACCAATGTTGTTATTTTCAATTCATGGAAAAAAAGAAGACAGGCATCAAAGCTTTCTTATTCTTCAGGACTTTTGTGATCAACTGTACTTGGGCAACATCTGCTGTGTGTTTCAAACACCCTTCAGTGACATTTGCCTGAATGGGATACTATTTGTTTTTGTGTAAGGGTGAGCCAGGGGCAATCAGATGCTTTACACTAGATTTTACTCACATATCTGACCAAACTGAAACTCACTTTGTTTGCTAAAACGAAGGGTTTTAGAAGAGGAGGGCTTCAGATGAAATCAAAGATGGTGTGTTTTTATCACGTGAGAATAGAAGCTTTACAATCCACACATTTCTTGGCTTTCTGTATCAAAACTCTGTAACCAAACAAATAAGAAAAGTAGTCTGTCTTAAGCTTTGGGTTTGATCTCCCTTTCTGTCTGTGCCTTACCTTTTTGAATCAGTGAAGTACTTCTTGGCAGTTTTCAAGGTTATGGCAATCCCGTGTAAAGCTATGAGAAAATTCTCCCAGTGATAACAGAGTGTAGGGCTGTGTAAGAGTGGAGTAGTACTCCAGTGACTACTCAAGAATTAACTTCAGCAAAAGGCTTTGCTTCATTTTGACTGGTGTACCTCCTTATTGTGCTGCTTTCACAAGTGTGAAACAGCACAATTCACTTGTGTGATTTCACAAGTGAAATCCTTTTTACTACTGACAGTGAGTTATAGACTTGTTGGTTTGGTTGCATCTTTAAGCAAGCCATCAGGCACCTGGTGATGTGCTCTGAATAGACTGAGCTGCATTTTGTCTATCATACACCCTTTGGCAAAAAGCTAGTCTTAATAAGATCTGAAAAAATATCTCCTGGATAGATTTTTCTCATCCTTCCTTTAAAACAGCAGGCTCTCTCACTAAGCTTGCAAGCAATAAGCAAGATCTGACTGACAAAACACTTTTCCACATGGTCTCTCTGCAGCCATTCAGTGCTGCATCCTATTCGCATGAACAGTGCCAAGTACTTTGGTGCCCTGCAAATGAGGACCAGGCTCTTCAAAGCTGAGACATAAGCCAAGACCACCCACATGTAAGAGGGAACCTGCATTTGCAAGCCGAAAATTAGCTGATGCAGCATATGTCATCATGGGACAGTGCATTGGGCAGAATGGTGATGATGTGGAAGCTGGCCTGAAAGGCAGTAAGGAATAGGACTGTGAGAAATCCATGGAGAATCATGTCATTAACTGTAGCACAAAGATCTGACTCTTGCCAAATTCTCAGCATCTGTTTTTTTAATACAGCAAATTCAGTCACCTCTTCTTTGTATCAGTATTTAGACACTACCAGAGAGCAGCTGAGGAGTAGCCAGGGTTGCCTTTCTGCAGATGTTCACAGCTGGATTGTGTCCTGAAGGGCCTGGTGAAGCTTGTCTGCAGAAACTGTTCTAGCCCTGGGTTTTATTGCTTATGCCAGCCACAGGGAAGGGACTGATTCAGTGGGATGTCGTCTTGGTGTCTCTGAGGCAGCGAAGAGGGTGCTATGAAGAACAGCTGCAATATTAGAGGGAGCAGGGCTAATCAGCACCCAAACCTGTACCGACCCCAGGGCAGGGTAACAACAAAGGTGCTTTCACTTCCCAGCTACAACTCGGATGGACTGTGGTCCAGCCTGTCTCATTCCTTGCTGTGCTCTTTTTGCCTAAGCAATACCTCTAAAATCCCTAACTAGCATGCTAAATATTTGCATGTCTTGCCAGGAAAATTAGATGTTGGTGTAGAACACAATTATCTTAGAGAGAATTTAACCCCTCATTTCTCTCAAACTTCACTTTTGGAACTCCAGTGCAAATAGTGCCATATGGTCTGTCAGTCAGTTGTATTTGTTCTGGATTTGTAACACTGGGTCTGGGCTAATACTTCATGAGGTGTCACTTGAAAATACATGAATTCTACTTCTGTTTCACAGTGCCAGTGTCTGTAATCCTCCTGTTCCACCTCCTTCCCCGCCCCCCCGCCCCCCCGCCCCATACTTTCATGTTTCTGTTTTGATACGTCTCTGGTGTTGTAGGGGCAAACTTTCCACATGTTTTTGACTCCAGGACTTCGTGTTTCAAAGGAATTGACACCACTGCTTGATGCAAAGAACCACATGAGCTGAGATCTCTGTGTAGGTCCAGAGATCACTGTAAAGGCACCTGACTTCCTGAGTAAGGAACATGCGGGAAATAATTTTTGTTGACAAGATTATGTTCACTACTGTTCTGGAGAGCTAATTCCCAATATTTTGACTGGAAATTTTATAGAGTTAGAAGTTCTGTGTCAGATTAGTTAGAAGAGAGGCTTTTCCTCATTTTTTAGATGGGTATACTTGTTCTGCCTTTTCTTATGATGGGAGATTTACAACTCCTACAGGTTTTAACATCGTAGCCTGTTGGAATGTGTCCTGTTTCTTTTTACAGGGACCTTTTTTCCAATCAGATCATTTTCTTGAACAAAAGTAAACACACAATTTTGGGCATGATGAACTAATGCTAGGTTAAAATAAATAAAGCATCTGTAGGCACAAGTCACTTGCTGGTATGAAATGTGACCCAAAGTTTGTTAAGAGAGAAAATTTCTCCTGCTGACATATTTAGACAATTTACATATGATTTTCAAAAGAGACTGTTTTCATCAGTGGGGGATTAACAGGCTTCATTTCTGTGCTTGGTTCATTCTCAGCATGAATTTACGAACAGTCTAAATTATTTAAACATAAAAAGCTTTGGCATTAATCATGACACAATAGCAAATATAAAAATTGCTGAACATTGAGTATCAGCATGACTTATTGTCTTCTGTAGGTCTGGCATCCCACATATTATCTTCAGAATAACTTGTGCTTGAAAACAAGTCCTCTGGTAACCTGGTTCCTCAGGTGACACCCTCCTCCCCTGAGGACAGGGAGGAGATGAGTGAGGCCTTTGGCAGTGGGTGCTGTTCCTGGGTACAGGGAGCACCTAAGGCCTGGGAGCACAGAACATGGGGATCTGGAGCAGGGGCCAGTGGGCAAAAGATCTTTGAAGTAAAATGTCCTTTTTCTTATGCATTCTTGTATATCACTGCTAAATCCAAGTGATTTTATTATCAATGTTTAAAAATGCATTTATCATCTTTAAAATTGCAGGACGTTTCATTTATCATCTTTAAAATTGCAGGTTTTCACAGGTAATATTTATAAAGGAAAAGTCTGACATTGACTACCAAATTTCTCTATCCCACTGTCTTTTCTGAAAGAAACTTTTAATCATGGAAGTAGAATAACCTTTGCTCTCTGAGAACAGTATTCATCCTGTTTCAGTCATTCTCATAAATGAAGCTTTCAAGAAAGAAGAAATAAGACTTTTACTTCTGAATCAATAGGGACCTTTTTTGCCCCAAAAGTAAGGGGAACAGAACACAAGGCTATATTCTTGCAAGTGGGATACTATTAAACCCCACTGAAGCAAGAATTCAGCCTTGGAAACAACTGAACCTTTTCATATCTTGCTCTTAGTCACTTTCAGTCTTTGATACAGAGGTATAACATTATTTTAAAATTATGCTTAAATGTCTAGGGCTTGTTGTACAACTTACATGTTGTACAATGTGTACATTGTAAATTTAAGCTGATTTCAGGAGCATTATTTTTACCATGCTCTTGAAGAACAAGCCCCCAGACTCTGGAAAGGAAAGCTTCAAAACTGCAATAGTCTATGGGAAGAAAGGCAAGAATTTGAAAACTGTATTTAACTGCTTAAAATTGCCAGAAGTGTATGTTTCCCTATGCTGGTTTGTGTGTATGTTGTACTGTTTTGTTACCAGTTTATTGGTGTTTTTCCCTAAAGCAGAAGTCACTCTGATAAAGTAAAGTCTGATGTTGATATTTTGCCCTTTTGGGATCTGCAGTTTGTGCTTGCAAACATGAACTGAATGAGCTCACCCTCCTTGAACAGCTTTGTCTCCTTGGCAACACCAAAGGGAGAAAAGGTGTTGGGAATGCCTTTATAAACAGAGAGCTGCTCTACTTCTGCACACTCTCCTGCCAGTGAAGGCTTTGGAGTGAGTTTGCCCTTTCTGTTCTTGCTGAATCATGGCACAGGCCTTGATACTTCAGCCAGCTTTTTCCTGCATAGATAGAAACCACTGTGCCAGTTTTGACTCTTGATGATCACTGAGATGATTATAAATTGTATAAATGTGAAATAAACCCTCATATTTTGAGCAGCAGAGGACACTGAATCTACTTGTTGCTTCTGAATAATACAAAGGAGTCTCTGACTTTAGATGTTGCATGATCTGGGTGTTTTAATAGCAGATCATGCTCTTCAGGTACCTGATTTTTAGATCATCCTTTTCTTGTTGCTGCATAGACAAACAGCTTTATATCAAAGACAACTTTTGCATGCTTCTTGTTATCAAGCATATCCCTGCAGGAGGTGCCTGTAAAGGTTTTCTTCTGTATGAAGTCCTTGTGGCTTAAAACATTACAGGGCTGGTAAAAGGATTCTACTTGAAGAGCAACAGTTGTATTTGTTTTATGTCTAGATCATTGCCTACAGCGAGAAGCTCCAATATGCTCTCAGTGCCTTTTATTCTCTGGGAAAAAAAGTGTTGTGTTCCTCCTCTGACTTTAAGAGCCTCAATTACTTCTTCCATGAACAGTGTATTAAACTGATGGCTCCTAATCCAGATATCTTGAAGACAGGTCCTTAGAGGACACAGTGCACGTGTGTTCGATGTACCAATTTACATGTCTTGATCATTTTCAGAGTTGCACAGACAATCTTGTACTCAGTTTTCCAGATCTGTGAGCGGGAAGTGTGTGATCCATTTCTGTCAGAGAATCTCCACAGAAATACTACCATAAAGCTGAGTCTGAACCTAGGGTGTCCTGACTTGTAATACAAACAGGTGATGCACAGCTATTGGCACACACAACACATGGATATGATCAAACTTTCCTGTGAGGTTTGGTATAGAAATGTAAGCTAACAGGAAGCACTGACAAGACTCGTATCTGAAATCCCTCTTTCCTCCACTTTGAAACTGAAGAAAACAGTGGACTAATGTGATGTTTGGATTTTAATTCTTTGATTACTCCTTGAACTGTTTGGATTTTACAGTCAAAACGAAGGCAGTAGCAGCCCAGCTGCCAGAGGGAAACCTTCAGTGGGAGGCAGTATCCCACAGAGGAGTGTATCAGCTGGCTGTGTCCTTTGGGTAGAATTCTTGTTTTATCCTTTTGCACTCATCTTCCTTGCTCTATTCCTGTTGTCAGGGATATTGTGGAGGTCTTGTAACACAGAAAGGTGTTCTCAGAGTGGCCCCTCCAGTTAGGACAGCTCCCTATGTCTTTTCTGGGTGTTTTGTGAAATGGGGGGGTGAGAAGCGATGAGGATGGATAAGTGGGCCCATGTCTAAGTATAATGAGGTTTTAGCTGGTGGGCAATTGGTTGGCTACAAAAAAAATTAGCTTTTTCAGTACTGACATAGTAGTAAATATTGGATGGGGAGTGATCCTTGATGTTGCTCTGATCAGCTGCTGCTGTGACCCTTTGATGGATAGAAGTTGCAGGGGCATATTGGTATACTAAATTAGCAGAGGCTACTTGGAGTAATCTACAGACTGCAGCAATTGAGACATAATGTCCCCTGCTTGGAAAAGGAGAAGGCTGCCTCTGGAACAGTATCACTGATGGATGCAGGGAAACAGAACTGTTTATAGGGTTGTGGAAGTGTCAGACTTTTTGAGGAAGGATAGTCTAGAAGCTGAATACAATCCTATGGGGTAGTTTTGTTTAGCCTGTTCTTTTAAAAACACGCTAGAGAAGACAGGCAGATGCTACCTTTCTGATTTGGTAAATATGGTAAAAACAGATAACATGCTGGATTAGTAAAGCCACCCCACCAGCAGAATAACATAATGGACATGCCCATTTGTGCCAGTCAAGGCAATAGGTAGGAATCCGATCTGAAATCCTGATGGAACAGTGTCCCACATGGCAGATGTCCAGACATAGTTAATCAAATAGCTAATTATCACCATGATGGTGATCAAGCAGCTGATATGACACAGAGCTTTATATTTTGGCTTTATATAATAGGCTTTATATTTCTAGCAATAGGCTAAAACTCTGAGTTTGGTCTTGGAGCTTAGAAAAACTATGCAAAAGCAAAAAAGAGAATAGTTTGGAGGTGATCCAGAGGAACAGTGAGAGACAGGAAGTATCGGCTTTAGCTGCTCTGGGTTGAAGCCAGTGGAAGAGATGCTGTTACAGTGCCTCCCTTGTGACAGAGAGAGCAGTGGTTTAGATGTGTGTGTCAGCCCATATCTGAGTAAAGGGCTGGAGAGTTGTGTGTGAACTTTTGATTACCTGTGTAAGAAGAATGATGACTTACAAAAATGTTGGAGTGGCAAAAATGGCGCTGAGCTGGCTTTGGCTGCAGAGTTGTTCCTTGGGCTGTGACGGAGCCCTGCAATCCCAGCCACTGAGCGTGTGGTTTGCCTTGGAACTCCTAACTGCCTCAGGATGCCTGAGGAAATGTTTCTGTTACTTTGTGACTTAATGTTGCCACTCAACAGCCGCACAGCTGGTACAATGAGCATAGTGCAAGAAAAGAACAAAGTTGTATTTGCACATGAGCATGTTTTCGGTTTGAATTTTCCTCTAGTAACAGAAAAATATATTCCTTCTGCTGATCAATGACTGGAAACTAAAGACTATGTGGACTTCTCTTACTTGGAAGACCCACAAAAGCAGTGAATTTTTCAGAGAAATTGAGGAAGTGTTTTCTGGAGTACTGTTGCATAATATTGCATGTTTTTACATGCTGTGTTTTGACATACACTGTGCTTTAAACGATTATTACCCTGTGTTGAATTTCAACTTCATGCCCAATACACTTTACCTGGAGTTGAATGTTTGAGCAAGTGAAATTCTGCCAAACCACTCTGTGATTTTTGTGTGACTTGCACAGATCTAGTCCAAAGCTGTTTCCCTCCTGCCAAGCCCCATCCTTTAGTATGTCAGAAAATGTAATCTTTTTTACTCTTTTGGAGGGAAAGTTATTGTCTTCCAGTAAAAAACAGCTGGTGTATTTGGGGAGAAGAACAGATACCCAGCCCCTCTGTCAGCTCTGACTGGGGAAGTCTGGCTGCCCACCAAGTTACAATAATATGCATCAGGATTTGAGAGCAGTGGGATTCTGAGGATATGCCTCTGCCATGAAAGCAAAGCTGTGCAGCAGCTGTTCTGGCTGAGCTGGCTTTGGAAGTTGTACGTGCTCATCACTTACCTCTGGTAGGAGACAGCTCTAATGTGGTGTAGCTTGGAGCTAATGCACTTCTTGGAGACCAAGTTAGCATCATGGTGTGTGGGTGCAGTACCTGCTCAGCCTTCTTTTGATGTCACACCATATGGATCACACGTTCCTGTGAAAACCCAACTAGGGACCTTTTTTGATTCTTCCTTTCCAGGACCAGGGGTATTACAGTCCTGTTTCATAAGGTTTGTAAATTTGTCAGCAGGTCTGGGAACTTCTACAAGGTTTCTGACTTCCTTCTTAACTGTGAGAGTGGAGAGACCCTGGCACAGGCTCTCCAGAGAAGCTGTGCATGTCCCCTTCCTGCAAGTGCTCAAAGCCAGGTTGGATGGGGCTGTGAGCAAGCTGGTCTGGTGGGTGACATGCCTGCCCCTGGCAGGGGAGTTGGAACTACATGATCTTTAAGGCCCAGCCCAAACCATTCAATGATTCTGTGATTCCTCCATCCAGTTTCCTCAGCCTCCTGAAGGGAGACAATTTGGGACAATCACTGCCTTTCCTCAGTGGGCTGATCTCATTCTACACATATGGTGTGAGCCCTTATGTGTGTACAGGAAGATTCTACCTGCCTGGGTAGTAGGGGAACTATGCTTCTGTCTTTACCCTCTGGAATCTAGTGTGGGGTTCTCACAAACAGCTTGCTATGGCCAGGGCTTTCATTAATTTGTTCCTGTCTGTGTATGGGTATGTGTTGTACTTGGTACTATTGGTACTATTCTAATAGTGACTAAACCCGAGTCTAACTAGATGAAGCAAAATATAGAACAGAGTAAGTTCAAGTACCTAACTACTGGCAGGCCAGAAACCCTAATGTCTCTGTCAGAGCTTCCCAGGGCTTCCAGGTGTGATGAAAAGCTGACACTTCTCCTCAGTGTGAGGGAGGCTGGGAGAGTACTAGCCTGGAAGCTGAACAGGGACTGAAGAATTACCTGCTTCTCTGCACAAGGGGAGCAAATAGCCTGAGATGGCCTAGTATGAGACAGACTAGGGATAAAGAAAGTAGAGACATACAGGGAGGAACAGGGGAGGTGAGGTCCAGAGAACCTAGAGCAGCTCCTCCCTACCTGGGGACAGCTGAGGGGAAGAAGAGGGTAAAGAAAGGGTTGAGTGCCTGATGTGACAGAAGGTGCCTTTTTCCTTCTGTATGTCTTCTCATACCCTGGGGAACAGCTCTGTCTCTATGGGTGGAGGGGTTGTTATAGGAAGTTTGTGCTTTCCCCTGGAAAGGGAAAAAAATAGCAGGTTGAGCTATGCTTAATAGCCTAAATAAATAGGCTTTCCACTCTGGAGGTTGCACCCTGGAGCAAGCCAAGATAGGCTAATATAGGGTTGACTCTTGAGCTTTTCCACGTATCACCATGCTCTGTCATCCTGTGCTGTAGAGACCCCAGTATGGGCACATCTGGGTTCCTGGGATGTGGGGACACTCACTGGCTGCACTCAGGAAACCTGCCTGATCTAACTGATCTCTTGTCCAGCTACTCAGTTTTGTTTCACTTTGGATTACAATTTTAATCTCCCATGTGATAGATGAGGCTCCAGAACAACTTCTCTGTGACAGACCAGTACAGTGTATTCAGCTGGACAGTGTTGGAGGAAAGCAAGGAGCCAGAAACATTAAACCCCTGATGATCTCCAGTAACATAACAACAGAAACATTATAGGACTCCTCACTCTTGCTCTTTGAGCTCCTGACAAGGCTTACTCTGCCTCGTTGCTTTGGCAGACCTGGATAGGGAGTGTTAGTGAGCAATGCACTGAGGTACTCACCACCAGCAGGAATCTCTCAGGTGGGAATGTCAGCCTTGAGCTGAGCTCTGTGTGAGAGGTACAAAGACTTTTCACAGTCAGTGTTGGCTTCCTTTTCCTCTTTGTTTGTAGAGCTCAGGTAGGGAAGAGGAAGACTTTCAGGAGGGAAATACAGTGTGCAAGATATAGGTCTGAAATGTTCTCCAGAGATTCTGGTCCTATAAATTCCAAATGTGTATGCAGGTGCTGGAAATATCTAAGTAGCCTGAACCTCTTATGTCTAAATTGTTGGGGTGAAGTCCTTGCAACGTTGTTGAACATGGGAGTTTCTGAGTTCTGAACTGGAGATTTCTGATGTGCCTGTGGCTGGCTACAGGATTTTTCATTCTCCGTACCACGCAGTTCTAGGACAAGTAAATACCATTTTACTGTGTTAGAATAATCCAGTTCTCCACTTCAGCTTGTCAAAATCAGCTGCAAGAGCCATGAGGGAGCGCGGAGGGAAGAGCATCACTTCCTGAGCGGGAGCTGTGGCCGGGCTCCACCTGCTGCTGGTCGGGGCTCCCTGCACGGTGCCGCCTGCGCAGCACCAGCAGCCACTGCTCATCAAACCCGTGTCCTGTCTGCTCTCTTGAGCTCAAAGTAAAAAGCATGGCAGAAAGGAAAACTGTGTCCTTCCTACCCTTGAACGTGCTTTAGTATTCTGTCTAGTATTCTGTCTTTAGTATTCTGGCAAGGACTTGTTAAAAAATCCAACATGTGTGGGTGATGTAAATGTGTAATGGTTTCTGCAGATCAGTTGTCACCTGTATGTCTATGTAAGATTTGTATGAAGTCAAGTGTCTGCTCCTGAAGACTGCCTGAGCTTTGGTTGTTTACAGTCAGTCATCAGAATTTAATTTTTGGGGTTTCTGCCACTGAAGTTTGGGTATGGAAAGATAACGAAGCTGAGTTCAGAATATTTTGCAGCATCAATCAGTGGTTTTCATTACTGCTGTTAAATAACATTGGTCTTAATACTGCAGTTCATACTGCAGTTCAATGCAAGTATTTTTCAGAATACTATATTCATAATATACTTGGTGCCGAGCAAGAGATGTGCAAAGGAGGAAAACAAGGTAAAATTAATAATTTTTGTGCTAGCGTGATTTTGCCAAAGAGGAAAACTGTCCTTAAATGTTCACTGTTACTGCAATGTTGAATACCTTCTTAGGGAACTTGACAATGCTTGCATTACAGTTCAGGCTTTGTGCCTACTCACATGAGATGGGGTTTCCATTTTATTTTCTTATAAATTCTTTCTTTTTCTGCTGTTTCTGCATGTAGTATCAGGATTCTGGATTATGAGAGTCTGGAAGCTGTGTAAACTAGATAGATGCATTGAGCAATAAATGCTGTTTCAGACCACAAAGTGGCAGCATAAGCAATTTAATTCTCTCCTTCCCTCATTCAGTTGTCGTTATGATGCTGCGTTGTGCTTTTAATCATAAGCAGAGTACTTAATGGTAGCAGACTGTGCTGTATACACCACAGTCAGGTGCTGACTAGACTGCCCACATGAATGCTCAGGACTGAAATATTTTCAAAGCACTCACACTTGTTCTTCCAGTTCTGGGACTTGTTTGGACAGAAATTTCTGCTTCCGTGCAATTCTGGGTTCCTTTTTTGAGGGCTACTAGTGAACAGGATGAAATGCTCATATTTAGTTTTCTTTGAGATGGACTTGCGCTTTGAATCCAGCTTTTAACAAAGGTAAAACTGATGCATTAAACTGAAGTACACAACATCCTCAAATACCATTTTTAAAGAGGAACATCCCCCCTCTTCCCCCTGCACTCCCAAAACAGAGTAAATAGTAGATATGTAAAGAGGGCAAGGCTGACTATGTCTGTCAATGGAGTCGACCTATATTCATTAAGAAAAGTGAATATCCTCTGCCCCTGGTCCAACCAAAGCAAATAACATATACCAATGTTGAGAATTAGGATATGACAAGTAGAATGGCAATCATAAACATTCTTGTTCTCTTATTACTGTCTGCTCCCAGTCCCTTTTCTTTTTTCCTTTTTTCTGAAGTATGAGCTGCTTGTTCCTAGTTAAAGGACTTTTCCTCTGTCCCCTGTGCTGTCACAGTGCTTTCCAGTCTCTGCAGTGACCAGGTGCTACAGTGAAAGCTTTCTCTGGAGCTGAGGAGAGTCTGGGATGAATGTGTGGTTCTGGCATGAAGTGGATCACTCCCACCCCTAAGCTTTAATCTTTATTTGGTATTGAAATTTTTCCTTTCTCTCTTTTACCTTCTGATGGTTCAGCATATCCTCTTTAGACCTTCTCATTATCTCCTGAAATTGTCCTGTGTTCAGACACATAATCTTGTCCCCGTTTCCAAGAGGAAAGGGGGCTCTGGCTCATCCTGAACACTATAGTACCCTGTTGGGAATGGTGGTGCAGCTGATCAAACAACTGTACCACAGAAGGAATTTAGTTTTCTTTCCTGCTGCACCCATCTTACATTTCCATTTCTCAACTGAACCTACACCATTCATTTTATGCTCTCCAGTCTAAACAAATATTTCAGTTCAAGTGGTTTTAAAATTTGTTTTTGTTCCCTGACTAAATGAATATGGACAATTAATTATTATCATTTTTAAATAAACCACAGTTGGGGTTGGGACTGCTTTTTGTCCTTTTGACCAGAAAAGCTGTATTTCTATTAACCTTGAGTCCTTGCCCATGTAATTGTGTCATCTAAAGAAACCTTACTTTCAGAAACCTGGCTTTGCACAAAGAAGTCGTGCAAAGAACAGCTTTGCAAAAACCCATCTTGGGAGTTTATTAACTGCAGGAATTATGAGCTATTGTTGCATTTTTATATAATATCAAACTTTTGAGGTTTCCAAGGAACTGGGCAAATGTCTTTGGGTGTATACCTTTACCTCAGCTCAAAAGTAAAACCCCAACTGCAGTGTCTCAGAGAGAGCTGAACATGTCTCATGGGTTGAAGGATGAGAGCTGATGGATGGCTTCCAGATACCAGGCAGCTGCACTTTGCTTTTTTTCAGTTTCTAACTACAAACTCAGAGGTGGCCAAGAGCAAAGAGTAACAAACAGAGCATATGGACATAAACATGGAGAGGACAATGTCCTTCTCACTAGCTTTGAGAACTTGCAAAAGCACCATTTGGAGACCAACTTTCCATGGAAACTGCTGTTGTGAATAGATCAGATTACTCTTCTGTTTCTTGAGGATGTGCATTTGTATTATGCATGGGTAAATCAAACTGCAAGAGTGTTGGCCTTACTTGTTCAGTTGGATTAATGCAGATCTGGTGTGTGGCTATGGTTCCCCAGGGCCACAAACAGTTCCTGGTAGGCCTCATTCCAGGGGAGCTGGAAGATGCCATGAGCCTTCTCCAGGGGTGTCAGTTCACTGACAGCCCCGTGTCGCAAAGTAGGGGTGAGCTCAAAGCATGTCAACTGATGAGTCTGTGTCTAGGCAGTTTCCTCTGATTCATCACTGCTTGTTGTTATAGGCTAAAGATAGTCCTTCATAGAGAAGCTCAGTTTGAAGAGTAAAAAGTTGTTTGCCTTTCTTTGGTTGCTTTTTAGCTACTACTATTCATCTTCTAGCAATGGTCACCAGCTGCTAGTTTCTGTCCTCTCCCCTGCCTTATCACTTTCCTCCTTGCCTTCTCTGAGGGGTTCAATTGCAAGGAACTCCCTTAATTTCCTAGTGCTGATTACGTAGTGCTACTCACTGAGAAACACAACCACACACCCAGTTTAAAATTACTACAGAGCAACCCCTCTGCATATAAACATGAGGTATGAATATAAGATTCTCTCTTTTAGCATAAAATCTTCCATTAATCATAGGTCCTTCTATGACGGATCCCTGATTCAGAGGCTCTGCAGTTTATGACTAAAAATTGCATGATGAAACTCCTGAAGGGCTCTTCCCATGATTCAGGGCTACGTGCATGAGTGATTGAGAGGCAGAGACTTTTGGGGAAAGCATTTGTAGGCTTCATGCGTTTGTGTGGTGTTTGTAAGAAATGGGTGGGTTTGCATATGGAATGTGGATAAAGCTGCTTAAAGGCAATGTACAGGGCACAGCTTTAGATGTTCAGGTTTCAGAGAAGCTGTGGCAATTTGTAGTAGAAAAAAATATGGCTTAGTGTGCCTTTATTTGAAGCAGTGACAGCAAGAATATAGAGGCACTTTTAAGACTAATGTTGTTTGCCACAAAAATGCACTGCAAGTCTTCCACATTTGTGCTAAGGATTGGATTTTATATCTGAGGTTTCTTGAAACATATTTCTGTCTGACAAGATATTGTGTCTGAAGATCCTTAAAAAAATTATGTCTTATGCAGTGAGGGTAAGTCACTATTCTAGTAGAAGAGAAAACAAGGTGAAATAAACGCATTCAAACTCATTTTTCACTGATGCTATCAAAATAGGAAGCTGCATTCTACATCACAGGCTTCATCCTGTAAAGTCTAAATTACAAGGATTTCACACAAAAAAAATTCAAAGGAGAGCTAGCAAAGACTCATCAAGCATCCTTTGAAAAGGGGAAAGGTATTTCCATTTCTTTTTTTGAAGGGATTTAAAGGTTAGAATCCACCTTGAGATAAAATGCTTTTCAAGGGATTGAGGAGTAACTGTAATGCCATAAAAAAAAATCTGTAAACTAATCCTTAAGTAAATATATACATTGATTTAAGTAAATTTATGTGAGTTAATATGCCTAAATGTATAGTGTGTCATGATTTACAAAGTTCATGTTGTATTCAGTTAGTGTTGTAGATTCAGTGTGGTAATTCCTTTTGGGTTGCTATACAAGGGTTATAAATAAGATGTGCTTCCCTCAGTGAGCTGTCCTGATTAATTATTAGTAGAGCAGTAATTGATTTGGCAATAGTCCCTTGTTATTGCTGAGTAGTATCCAATTTTTCCTTGTGTTTGCATTGTTGTGGTTTAAAATTTGTATGACACAACTAGATGCTAAGTCAGCACATGTTTCCAGTCTATCTTTATAATGTTGTACCAGGCTTCTCTTTCTTTTATAGGAAAGAAAAGAAATAATAGTTACATAGTTAGTCACTGGGGTGGGAAGGCTTTCACACTCTTGTTTCTCAAGGGCATTTTTCCCAAGCATTCATAGTTAAAGTGCTGTTCTGTCTTGCAATACATAATTTGGTGGAGCTTTTAAGGCTCCTTGAGAAAGGTAATTTCATTCAGCTCCCAGTCTATGAGGGTCCAATTTTCTCCTCTTCTTGAGCCATGCCCCCCCCAGCAGCAGGAAGAATTCTGGCACTTACCAATGGATCCACTAAGTCTTCTGCAAAGCACAATCTTGGCTTTAGCCTTCCCAATACTCTGGAAGCAGAGATGTTCTTGAAGTAATTCTAGCCTTGCCCCAGCCAAAGAAGTTAACCAGGTCATCATGTGTGGTGATTGAAGGAGTGAGCCTTAATCCCTGGGCTCCTCACTATTGTATGATGGTGTTGGATGGTAAAGAAAGGTATCGGTCTTTGATCACTTTGGAGACACAAATCCCCACGTATACATCAGTCATCAGCCTTTTCCAAGCCTGAAGACTGCCTTTGGCCTCTGACTTATCCTGCTTTGGGAATAGAAGGAATGTACTTGGATCTGGTGCTCTACAGGAAATGTATTTCATCTCTCCAACTGCTGGCTTGGTACACAGCTAAGTTGGTTTTTTTTTCTCAAATCAAAAGAACAACCCCAGACATTTCAGATGTTTCACAAACTTCTGATACCAGAGCTTTGAAATAAAATGTTGCAGGATACATGGCATGTGTCTTGTCATCTTCTGGGAGCTCCAGAAAGAACATTCCAGCCAAGGACTTGTTAAAAAATCCAACATCTGTGGAAATTAATACTTTAAAGTTTCAGTTTTATCTTAATTCCTCATACTTGTTTGGCACCGCATTAGATAAAGCTGGCAACACAAATTCTGCAGTTATATCTTAGGTAATGTGGGAGTCCAATATACACTTGATGACATTGATCTCAGAATCAGCCCTGCATTAATGACCTACTGTGTTCAAGTGGCTATTGATCTTGCCATTGATCTTTTTAATCCTTATATTAATCTCAGTATTGGTATCATTTTGGAGTTTAACTTCTGTCTCTCACGCTGTAACATAGAGAATGTCTCATAGCTATCTACCTTTCCTTCTCCCTCTTACCTATTTTCATCTTTCTCATTCTCTTTTTCTTTTTTGTCACTGCAGTTTCTTTTCCTGGGAAAATATGAAATAAATTGTTGGTCTGTAGAGTGTGAAAGCAATACTGATTTTTCTGTTTTCTGTAATGGGACACCCAGTAAGGCTGAACAGTGAAGCTCTTCTATCTTTATTTTGCCTCATGAAAGAAACCAAACATGAAGATCTTCAGGTTTACCCCCAAATAATTGCCATTCATCCAAATACCAGCACAAGCACATCTTCAATGTTTCCCCTCCATAAGCAGCTTTGGCACTTGAATGTTAAAATGTTAATCTTTCATTATTGCAGCCTTACTGCAGCTGCTCTGAGGGCAGCTACCATTCCTTCATGGTCAGATTTTTTTCAGTTTCTCAACACTTAAAGTGATATGGGAGAAACATGTACATATGTACAATGGAAGAAAGAAACAGGGATATTCAGGAGATCCTGGGAGCACATCCAGCTATGGTTATGTCTTTTAAAAAACCTATTCTATTTCTGTTATCCTCTTACGTCAAAGGACAGTGATCACCAGTGGATTCGCCCTCACCCTGTGTTCGTGTTACAGATAGAAGCATTATGGCATAATGTAGCAAGCCAAGGTAATGCTGGAAATCTGGCCAAGTCCAGCTGAATTTGAGTTCTTTAAATTGCCTTGGGTCCCAGAGGAGAGGTTAAATCAGAATATTGTTTATCTCAGCTTGGTACAGAGAGTTGAGCAGTGAAGCAGACAGAGCATTGTGCTTTGGAAAGGAGCCATATATTCCAGTAACTAATGAAAACCAAAGAAGGCAGGGGTAAAAGTAGCAATTAGGACATGGGAAAATGTGTGGCTCATTTCAGAGTGCAAGGAACTTGTACCTAGCTCAGTGCTGCAAGCTCAGTGCAGATTTCACTATATAGTAACAAACCTGAACATTTGCCTTACCTGAATTTAAGTGATCCTGTTCCTAACACCATATACCTTTCAACTGAACACCTCCATAAAATTGTGCAGGGATTCTTGGTAAAAACAGGCCTCAAGCAATTACCTCATGATTCTTTTTTGGTTTCATAGCAGTAAAAGAAGGGGCTTCTCCCAACCCAGGAGGTCTTCAAGCTCTCCCCAGCACTGCAAACTCAGTTCTTGTGAGATGTACTCACTTCAGAAACCGAGAAGCACCTGATGAGTAATGAGCAGGATTTTCTAAAAGCTGCTAGGTAGTACTGTTGGAGCCACAATCTGCCTGCCTCATCAAAGAGCCTTTCTAGTGAGCAGCATGCTTATGGTGATAGCTCAGTGAAACACAGCTGGTGACTGAGTAGGGTTTCGCTAGGGCACTCATTTGCATCAAGTTTGCCATGCTGTCTCTGCCTCTGAGGTGTCTAATGATCACTTGGCACACTGGGCCCAGAAGCTACTGAAGAACTGGGACAATAATCTTCTTTATCTAAGAAGGTAGGTAGAAATAGAATTAATACAACTCCTCAGCAGTAATTAGTGGTATCAGCTCTTATGCTGCCTGGGCCTGATCCGTTATTTGCTTATTGTTAGTGAAGGACAAGAGGAAGGTGGATTGTGTGCAAAGGGTGGCTCCTGTAACCTTTGTTTGATACAGTGGTACCAGACTTAATTACTGCATTGGGTAGATAAGTCGTTCAGCAGATACAGATCTTCATGGCAATATAACATTCCCAGGAGCCAGCTCCATGTATTTACAGTTTTAAAATTGAAGGAATTCTTGCAATTATGAAATAGTTGAGGCAGGTTTTCAGTTCAGACTGTTGAATTGGTATGGTGCTGCAGCAGCTCCTGGGTTAACAGCAGTGTAGGCATTTCTGAACTGTAACCAGCAGAACTGACTTCCTCTTGTGCTCTGCTTGCTTGCCAGCTGGGGTGAAAACATGACAGCTGTCAATGTGGGAATTGTTCTTTCTAGGAGGTTTAGATCATTAATATTAAATGTTTTGATATCTTATCAGAAAACCTTTATGGGATTGCAGTAACACACCCTACTTGTGGTTTCATGTTCTTAGTGTTACTGCTGTGCTAATGAATATTAGAATCATTTTGTGATTAAAAAATTAATTGTGCATAAAATTAACAAGAGTACATTTGGAAAAGGCTGGCATTGTACCTGGATCTCAGTAAACTCTGGGAACTGTAATTAACAAACACCTGTCAGGCTCATAGAGACTGACTCTATAGTTTGCATTTCACCAATCCCTGTATTGGTGCTATAGCTCACTAGGGACAAAGTTCAGCTCCTGCTGATAGCAGTGGGATTTAAAGAGAGAGGTACTGGCAAGATCTAGAGTGATAGATAGATAGATAGATAGACAGACAGACAGACAAAGACAGACAGTACCTATAGAGAGTAATATGTATATTTCTGATTTTAAAACATAAAAAACATAAACTGTGCATCTCAGCAAAGCAAGACTTGTTCTTCAAGGATACTGGGCATGGGAAACTTAATCTACAATCCCTTTGGGTTTGTCCATTTTTTCTGGCTGCTCTGAGTTTTCTTGGCTTTAAGTCATTGGTGTTTCTGGTTTATATTCCAATACCACTGAAGTTTCATAGTTTACACCTGATTGAGTCTCTGTCTTTCCTAAGGAAAGCTGCAGGTAGATGTGTGTCTTGGCTGGCTCAGGTAACCCAATACCTCTGTACCTGATTAAACCTGAAAGGACTGGATAAATGTTGCATTCTCAAAGTCTGACAAGTACTTCACTCCTTGACTGTTGAATTCAGACAAGCAATAAATGAAAAGGCAGACAGTGAAAAATTAGTCTACACCATGAGCAGAGGAGTTGTATACCTCAGAGATAATTTTTGTACTATTTAAAATGAGGAAGGCCTTGATATTAGTCTGTAGATACTGTGTCATGCTTTCACCACAGAGGCTGCAGCACTTAAATAAGCATCTCTGAAAACCAACAGCTCTATTTCTGAAGGCTTAAATCTGTCACAGGGGAATATTGGTAATAATTTTGGTATGGCATCAAAGAGAAGTCTCATGCATTTTTCCACATCCCACAAATACAAGGGAGATATTTGTCAGGCTGTGAAAGTAACCAATAGAGAAACAAACTTTGGGCTGGGCAGAGCTTTTTTTGATGTTCACAAAGTACTTGGCCTCAAAGTTGCACTGAAAGAAAAAGTTTCTCTAATTGTAGATCCTGGTATAAACTGATTCAGCAGGCTGCCCAGCTCCTTGCCATCTGTAATATCAGTGGGTGGGAGCCACAATAACCTGCAGGGTGGAAATTCTTTCAGCTAATGTCTAATAAAGAGGGGATTTGGCCTCATGGCAAATCAGGCTCTTAATTTTAGTCTGAGACTTCTTGACTGAGAAAGCTCTGTTGCTATTACAAGTCACGTGAAATCCTAACACTATTTACAGCAATGATCTTTTTAATTCCTGAGCAGGAATACATAATATTAACAGGGTTGGTTGGGAATGGATCATAAGGTCAATGATATTGCAAATGGTACTCATGTGCTCTGTCTTAGAACAAAAACCCAGGCGAGCACGATCTCATTCTCCATTGCTCTGAAATGTGCATGAGTGCTGGGTGGATGTGATAGCATTTGGTGCTGAATCAGATGTTCCCTGAGGCTACCCAACACTGAGAGCAGAGGCACAGAGACATTTCTTAAAATAATACACTTAGCTGATGTGAAACCCATATCCTGGCTTCTATAATTATTGAGTAGCTAATGCAGTGAGCTAAGATGGGAAATGGCTCAGAGGCTGTCCTGCAGAAGACAAAAAGCCAGGGGAATGTGGTCAGGATTGTTTCAGTGGTGCATTGCTAAGCCATTGAGATCCAAATATCCTTCAGTTGTTGGCAAAGTGCTCCATGGCCAAACTGCTTGAAGGACAGACTTCTGAAGTGGTGAGGCTGCATGAAATACTTGGGATTACTGGGCCAGAACTGGAGAAATGCTGCTCACACTACAACCAGCCTCTGGAAATGCACAATTTACAACCAAAGGGACTGCAGATACATCCTGGGACAACTCCAAACAACATTTAAATCTACTTCATAAAATTAATTTACTGAAATGGGAAAAGCAGGTAAAATAAAGACGATGATGAAAGAGGACAAAATCAAATCAATTCAAAAATAAGTGCAGATTTTTTAGTGAAATGTGCTGTGATAAACATATCTTTGTGGAAATTTTCATGTCCAGAAAGTCCTGTAGATGTACAACCTAGTGTGGGATTTTCAGCCAGTATGATATCCAGTCTGTATAATTTGCCCTTGCCTGATCGTGTTATAGTCATGAGCCTTGTTTAGTATGGCCAGACACCATAGAGTTGGAAATTTTTTAAAGGGAAGGTTTTGTTCTCCAATTTTCTTTCACAAACGTATAAAAGCCCAGCACCTTATGCACAGGGAGGGCAAAGAAACGGTAGTTTTCTTGATTGTAATCACTGTCAGCAAGCACCAGAAGTAATGCCCTTTGGTGTGTTTCTGGCTTTTCTAGTTCAAGTGTGATGTTTTCTGGTACATGAGCAAGTGTGTAGTCACTCTCGGAACAGTAACAGAACTGGGTCAGGAATGACAGAAAAATGTCTCTTATGCAGGGCAGCTGTAATTAACATTGAAAACTTTGTGTTCAGTCTCACCAGTGCAGGGCAAAGTAATAGTTACAGACAGAAACTTGACTAAAATATCATGTGTGTCATTCAAGCTGTTTTTTTTTTTTCTTCCTTGTAATATAATATGTTTGTTTATGTTCCCAAGTTAACAGAGTTCAGGGTATGATGGAAAGCAGGAACATCTCATCTGCTTGCTTGGGTTTGTCTTGTGGCATCACGGTTAGCAGATGAGAAGTTTAAGAATGGCATTTGTGCAGCGTTTCTAATCTTACTCAAAGTTTTTTCATGTATTTCTGTCCCATCAGGGTTCTTATCATGATGAGGTATGAGGTGGTTAAGTCATGTTTTAGCAGTGAGGTCAGAGTAGCTGAGGCTTAGGGTGTAGCCCATCAGTGATGGGCTACACCCTTAGCAGTACAACACAGATGTACCTCATCAGTGTTGTACTGCTAAGGAGCCCAAGTGTCCCAAATGCTGATGCCATTCCTCTTGACTCACAGTGTGGCTCCTAACACTGAGGAGCTCTTGGTAGTGAGAGCCTGTGTGAACTGTGGGCATATTATCACTTTGATCAATGGGATTAAGTTTCCTGTCTGAGTGGCATGCTGCCCGCTCAGGCAGGGTGTGCAGGACAGCCTTGCTGCACATCCCTGGCATGTCCAGGTATTTGGAGTCACATTAGGCCAAGGTCAGATGGCACATGTTTGACCCACTACAGTGCAGAGGGTAAGAGCTCTTGATTTGAAGAGCTGATGTAGTTCACACAAGGTCAGTCTGCAATGTATTTCCTCATAACCTAACCCAACTACTTTACGTGACTTTCCATAGCTCACAGTAAAAGGCTCTGAATATTCATTTTTACAGGCGAGTTTTCCAAAGGAGGCATTGCGATTCAGGTCTCCATGTTTAAAAATACACCCTTAAATTTCATAAAGGAGGTTGCTTTTTGGCATCATCCTATTTGAACTTATGTCCTCCTTTGTGAAGTGAGAAAAAAATGGTCACAATGGCCAGATGGATCTCTAGTCTGTTCCAGTATCCTCTCTCTGTATGTGATTAAAATAAGACGTGCATGAAAAGGTATAAAAATATGACAAACATATTGGGAGGCTTCTCCTGAGCATTCTGCGTGATGTCAAAAATTTGAAGCTCAGGCTCTTCTTCAGTCAGAGAGGCCTTTCAAGTAGGGCTGTTGTTAAATGTAGGGCTGGTTGTCAAGAGCTGGGCTAGCCATAGCTTTTGATTGCCTTTGGACTAGTATGTTTGTTTTCAGAAGCAGAGGTGTGGGAAGGCTATTGGGTTGGTGAGCTGCTGAAGAAAGGGACATGTAATGCTGCATTCCTAACTTCCAATCCTGGCTTTGTCTCATTTTTTGTCAAAAGCAGAACATATCATGTCTCTGAGCTCCTTTTCTCTGTGTGAAAAAGGGAACACTGACCTAGGGTGGAATGAAGCATGGTGAGAAGATGCTTGATGTGTTAAAGAATGTCTTTCTCAGTTCAGAAATAGATTTGTAACAATAGGATTCAGAGTCCATCCCCTCTGCCTCCCTTCTACACAATTACTCTTCTAGGTAATCTAATCTTTTAGGAGGGGAAACTTGTCCTCATATTCCTCCAATGGGCATGAACAGCAGTTTCCACTAAAGGAAAATCCTTAAAAATGGATGATGTTGCTGAAACTTCACAATATATTAATATTATTTAATAATATCAGTGTATTTCACAGACAGTTTTGTCCAGCTCCAATAAAGAGCCATTAGAGTTTTACTTCACAGGATTTCAGATACAAATCTTGTGACTACAAGACAGCTGTACACCAGAGTGTACTGAGCAAAGCCATTCAAGGCACTCTGGCATTTTAAATTTTGTATAGGTTTTTTGGATGTTTACCTTCATCTCCTTTTTTTCACTTAGCTTACTACCTTCAGTCAGCTGACCCCATAAAAATAGCGGACACTGAAAATTCTGAGTGGCAGGAAGTTATGCCCATGGGTAAAGTTTAGGGTTCTCCTATGAAAATAACCAAAATCTGTAATTACAGAATCACAGAATAAGCTGAGTTGGAAAGGACCCTCAAGGATCATTGGGTCCAACTCCTGGCCCTGCATAGCACCATCCCCCAGTCACATTAATCTCTGTACAGTAAATCTTATTGCTAAAAATGGGTCTGAGACTCTCCAGATTAATTTTAAACTAAATCCTCCTTTAATAAATTGCAGGGACTATACTTTTTAAACCTCTTAAAGTTCAAGTCTTTGAAAAATGCAAAAGCTGTTAAGTATTTCAGCATTCCACCTCCACCTAAGCTTGCTGTGTGACCAAGACTTTGCTGGAAAAGCTAGTATGTTCCAGTTAAAGGACATGGTGAGGCAGTGGGTGGGTATAAGTAAAGTTGTGAGCTTCTCCAGTGCCGCTCAGGAATAATTTTTTAGCCAAATAAATTTTTTTATGTTACCATTGTGAAAAAATTGATCGGTGCTCCTGAGTCAACTAATGGAGTTGGCTGCTTCATTGAGAAATGGTATTTTAGAACTGTGATCAGCTTGGCCTACGTAGGGATTCACTGCAGAGAACCATTTACTTCTCCCTGATTACAGGATGGAGTGCACAGACCCTTCAGGTCTCTTTGGCTGAGACACAGCAGATACTCACCAAAACATGAAAAAAGGCTAAAAATTATTTCATAGTACCATACGTATTCACAAACATGCAGGGCAGGGAAGACATCATCTCCTTCTTTCTCATCTTCTTTTCTGCAACACACACTTATGAGGTGCAGTGTTTCCACTTGTACCTCCTGTGTTATTCCTGAAAAAAGCTGAAAAACTGAGGCAGCTGCAGACTCCATCCTAGGAAAGAATTGCTCATACAAAGGTCCTACAATTCTGCTGCTCGTCCATACTGTGGGACTGTTGCTGTAAGCTGCTAATGAAATAGTGCCCGTTTGGAACAGGTTGATTGGGTCTGGCATGGGAGGATGCCATTCTTAGGAATGGTTTTTAGACATGGACGAATAGAGAGCTGACAGCCTGCATCTGTGAAGGCAGACATAGGTCAGCCTTTGCTCATTCACTGCCTCATTGCTGCTCTGGTCCTGCATGCTTTCCACATATGTCTTGGTGACACGTGGGGATTGCTTTGCTTGAAGATTGTGCTGTTAATTATCACAAGGGATGTGTGTAAAACCATTAAATCTGCATTTGTGTTTGACTTCCAGTAAACATATGACAAACTTTAGTTTTAGGGCATTCAACAAAAACTTCCTAGCAGGAGAGACAATCTTTCCATATCATCATCTTATTTCCTTCCCATTTAATTTTCTCTTTTACTCACCTGCCCCTACCCTTGCTGCCTGCATGGGAGGAGCACTGCGTTTCCTGCCCTGCCAGACAACCTGGGCTGGAAGGCAAGAGTCTTTTGGGTGGCAAGTTTAGAGGCAGTGGGAATACCAGTGGATCTATGCAGCAGTGGCATTGAAGACTGGGGCATTTCCATTGCATCTTGCTGGCAGTTTTAAGTCCTAAATATTGCTCAAACTGTGACATCTCTCAGGTTCCTCGTGTCAGTGGCTGATTGTGAGATTTGGCTGATATAGATAAGCAAAGCCTGAAGGTTCTCTGAGGACTGTTTTTTCACTTTGGATGTGAAAGGTCAGAGGATTTTTTACAACCTTGATTTCAGCTACCTCCTTTGAAGAAACAATGAAGAAGATTTCAGGGCACATTAAGCCCAGACAGAGTGTGGTGTTACAGAGGTTCCAGTTCAGGCAGCGGGAACAACTGCCAGGTGAAACTCCTACAACCTCTGCTTCGGCACTACAAGAATTGGCATCGCTCTGTGCTTTTGGCTCTTGGCAGGAAGAGCTGATCCTGGATCAGCTAAATGACAAAGCAGCAGACCGACGAATTTGGGAGAAGCTGTTGATGGAACTTGATACCTTGACTCTGGCCCAGGCAGTGGAGCTGGGATCACAGATGGAGAGAGTGTTGCAGAGAACTTCCCCTAGGTTTATTTCAGTTCTGGCAAAGCAGTGGGAAAATTGCAGCAGCACTAGTAAAATTTGGAAGACAAATAATTGCTGTCATCAGTGGTACTGCTGGAGACAGAAAAAACCTCCTGCCCTCACAACAAAATATAATCAAGAGAAGCAAAATCAGTTCATCCCATTTTATCACAGCCCAATGTCATCTGCACCAGTTATGAGGAGACAGCACTTGGGCTGGCAAGTGAGATGGCCTGCCACTTCAAATACAACCCCCAGGAGAGTCAGGAACATGCAGGTAGGTCTGCTGATTGCAAAGTGCCTGGGAAAGAGTGACAAAAAACTAAACATGGGCACCTGGGACCCAACCATTCAAACTATTGGTCTGTTGCTAATGCAGAATCCTAACTCTAGATTGCAGTTCTCCAGGTTATACTGCAGTACTTGAACGCTTAAGTGAAAACCTTTCCTCTCTGGAATGAAGGTGTTACATGCTTGACTTTTGCTTTTTGTCTTTTGCAATAATTAAATCTTGCATGAAGGCTTTTGGTGAGGCGTTAACAATTTTAAGAGCAGTGTCTGCACTGGGTTTGGTGTATTGATGTGTTGGTTGGAGGCTTCTGCTAAAGGAGCTGGCAAGGAAATAATGTTATAAATGGAGTTTTCAGATTGGTACTAAGGGAGGCTGTCTACTGCCTGAAGAAAATCTTCTTAACCCTTTATAACACATAGGAATGGAATTCATTTCCGTAAGAGCTTAGATTTTTAGAAAGCTCCATTGCTCCACAGTCAGTGTGCTTTGAAATGGTTGTGTAATAGAATATCAGGTTTATACAGATATCTGCAAGTAAATATCATAAATAATGACATATGAGAAGGGGCAGGCCAATGGACATCATAGAGTTGTATCCTATATCTGAGGTACCTGTCAAATAAGATTGAGTCAAAAAAGTTCTGCTGTAACGTCTCTCTCTCCACAGTCTTCTGCTCTATTTTAGTCTAAACTTCCGACTTCTGTATAGTGGCAGAGGAAATGAGGATCAGTTCCTGTCTTTTCCTTTTTTTCCATTTTTTAGATTTTTTTACTCTGTGTGTGTTTGGCTTGGTTGGTTGGTTTTCTTTTTCATTAAAGAAATTATTTCAGCATCTTTGGTTCTGATAATCACCCTCTATTTGATTTCTCTCTGGTAGATCAGTGGAGCTAACCATTTGTGTAAGACAATGTAAGAGGGTTAGGAAGAAAGAAAACAATGATAAGGAAACTAGATAGGGCCAAATCCAATAAAAGGACAGATGTTAGCAGAAATAATAGTAAAATAAAAGAACAAAAAGCACAGTCGATGTGGAATTAGGCTCTTTTCAAACAAGGTCATCATCTCTGGGCTGCACAGAAGAAGCTGAAGCAGTTCCTCTCTAAAAGACTAAGAGGAAATATGGTTTGTGAGTCGTTTGAAGACATTTCTCCCAGTGCTTCTTACTTTGTCCTTGTTAAATCCTGCCGTGAGCTGAATAGACAAGCTGCATCCCCACACAGCTGCCCTGCCTTCCCTAAGGCAATTATTTGTAATTAGCTACCATAATGTAATTAAAAGTTTAGACTGTCCTGAACAATTGAATATTGTACCACTAATGCCTGTTATTAATGCTATTCCTGACAGGTAATGAAAATATTATTGAGGCTAAAAATGTCTGGTACTCTTTGTGTATTCAGCATTGAAGCAAGTGAAAAGGCTGACTGAAGGGAAATGAGCTGTAGTGAGAAGTACTCTGACCTGAGGCAATGCCAGCAGGACCTTCAAAGACTTGAAAATGTATGATTTGCATATTTTTGTTTCCTTTTAAATGTCACTTGATCTTTGTGGTTAAAAGCAAAATTGAGCTCTGTTTTGTTAACCAAAGTTTACAGCTTTTTGGATGTTCATGCAGGTCTGTGTGCCATTTTTCTTGAACTGACCTTAAGAGCATATGAAATGAGACACAACTTTTGCAAGATTTTTTCTGATCTTGTGATCAGGTTTTAAGTGCTGTGCCAAGCAAAATCATTAGGTAGGAGGCAATAGCTATTGTACTCCTGATTCTACAGTGCTGAAAGCTGTATTTCGGCTTAAAAGGTGTATTTCTCTGCTCTGATAAGCTTTCAGATCTTTCTGTGCATTCAGCTTGGCACAGGCTAGATGGAGAATTGTGGTGTGGATTGAGTGACTGAATGTTGCTCATGTCTCACTCTGTATTCCTTGCCACGTGAAGTAATTTGGTAATTCCTGGGAAGATACACAGGGCAGTTTGGGAGCCTGGGAACAGCCAAGGAATGAATGACTTGATATAGCCATACCCACTCCCACCTTTTTCTCATGACCTTGCTGCCCTGGGTTTTCTTCTGCAAGACCTTTTTCTCCTTTCTGCATGTTGCCACGTTGGAGAAATTGTCTGTCATGATTTATTAGAGCTTCTCTCACGTCCTCCAGCCCTAACCTTACAATGTGGGAAGCCAGGTTGTTCCCACTGAACCAAGCAATGACATGCTGTCTTAGTTCAACTTTTCAGGCACAGCAGTTTCATTAATTACTGCTTCATTGATAAAGTGTAGGGAAGCCAAAAGGAACACTTGCTGCAATCCTAGAATCTCCCATGGTGATACACAGGTAAGACAGGCCAAGAACCAGTTTCTCCCCCCTGAAGATCTAAATGGACATAATTTGTGTTTCTAGTTAGGGATGTAAAATGCTTTCTGTCAGTGGAAGAATCTCCACCATAATGTACATTTTCTGTAACACAGAGGCACAGCTTGGACTGTGGAGTAGATGTGACTTGGTGGATTATGCCAAAGGACTTAGAATATGGACAATTTCTGTCCCTTTGGACACCTTTTTCATCCTAGTGCAGTTTTGAGGCTTGAAATCAACAGCTTAACTTATAAGGACAAGGTGGTATGCGCCATTTTTCATTGTGAGGTTTTTCTCTAGGCTAAGCAACAGATGTTGCTCAGTCTTTTCTCATATGTCATGTTTTTTAGACCTCTCCTTTCATCAGTGGACATTCTTGGGCCCTTTCTGAGCTCTGCACTTGATACTTGCATGTGGGTTGCTTGTAAATCTGGATTGCTGCAGGAGTTCTTTGCTCATGACTGCTCTTCCATGGCACCTCTGTTACAATGGTGTATCACCTCCTGGCTTGTGTATTGTGGTAAAATAAATTAATAAGCATGTACAAGACTCTAATTACTGAATTAGAAGGTTACAGGGAGCCAAAAAAGGTCTCCTCATCTGTCCTACCACTGGAGATCAGCTCCACCTGTTTCATTCCTGTCAGGTGTGTGTCTAATCTCTACTTAAAGACAGAAAGTGATGGTTCTGTGCTATCCTCTAGGCAATCTCTCCCAGTTTTTCATTATCCATAGTGTTGGCGGTTTACTGATTTTGTTTAACTTCAGTCTTACCTGCCGCAATTTAAATGCATTAAATCTTGTTTTATCTGTCATACACTTGGAGAGAAGATTGCTACCTTGCTAACCTTGCAGTTAAAGACTGTTTTCACATTGTACTCTCTCTCTAGGCTACACACTGTACTTTCAGTCTTTCCCCATGATTCATCCTAAATAATTCCTGTTCTTTTGACTATTGCTACTTGCTCCATGTATCCGGATGCAGGATACACATCAAGCTGGCTTGAAGGTTCCAGCTGAGGCCTCATCTATGCTAAACTCAGGTTCCCCATGCCACTGTAAATACTGTAGCTATTGTTTTAGCCACATGTACTGTTGGAAGTGCCAGAAGACCCCTGGAAACTGTTTACATGAATGAGACAGGAATCTTGTGGCAAAAGCACAGCTGGTTGTTACACTAACTCACCTATGTAGTGAGTCAGTATATCCAATCTAAATCAAATCAAGGGACATCACATGAAGTCATCACTGGGATAAAAGGTTCCTGAGAAAAGGCAGGATGTCAGAGAGAGAAGGGGGCACTTTGGTCACAGATTCATACAACTCTTGTGGATTTTGAAAAATAAGGCTGTGCTTATGTGACCTCAGCTCATCTCATGAGTCAGGAGATTTCATTCCCCTGTGCCCAGTCACTTAATCTGCTATTACAGAGCAGCTCAGAGGTCTGGACATGTTGACATCACTTCACAGAGAATGAACAGAGGTGAAATCAGGTATCCAAGATCAAAGGAGAATTAAGGCATTAAGCTGGATACTGAGTAGCTGAACCAAAAAAAGGCACGTGAACCACCTGCTAAGCAGCTGAATGTCTTGGTCCCACATGCAGCCGTGTGCAGTACACTTCAGCTTCAGTGTGTGTCTGCTGTCCTGGCAGGCACTCGGCACCAAAGGCTTTCCCTTCCCTGCAGTGTGAGCATAGAAGGGACTTGAGCCTGGGTAGGACAAGTGCACCCTGATTCCACAAACATCAGCTACACATCAGGCTCAGTGCTGATTTAGTTCTTGTGCCTATTTAAAATCCCTGTAAATAGCCCTTTTACTTCCTGTTATGTGGGAAGAGAAGTAGAAACAGGGCACAAAAAAGGTCTTTGCGAATGGCACTACTTCAGGTAGCTGAATCCATACTCTGAAACAATGTTGCTAGCTAAGTTTTCCTGGAAACTTGTTATTTTATATAAGCTGGCGTGTTATTTGATCTCTTCTGCTTCGTAAAGCTCATCGAGAAGATTCTCAACCACTCTGGAGAGAGGAGGAAGGGAGCGAGCAGACTGTTGGCACTGGAGTATCTCATGTCACCCAGCTAAGCTAAACTCAGTAAGGTGTGAGGATGCAAAGTTGTGCTGGATTCAATTCACTTCCTGATCTCATGAGCAAGACCTAGCCTATCCTTGTCCCAAGCCCGAAAATCATCCTTCTTCCCATGTTCCTCATTTTCCTGCTGGCTCCAGATGTCATGCTGTCAGTTTTTAGGAGCTGCCTTTGGCTGCAAAGCCTGTCTGAGTTTCTGTTTGTGTAACACTTGCAAGAATCCATTGCCCAAATGCAGGGCAAATGTGTAAAAAGCAACTACTAAAGGTCAGTAGGGACAGTTGAGGAGGGGAAGCCTCGAGTGTTTTATGCACATGGAGAGAAAGGGACCAGGAGTCAACTTCAAGATGAAGCACATGACAATAAGAGGAGGAAAAAGTCCTGTCTGTCCATCAAAACCCAGGCTGACTTTGTTAGCAAAGCTCTTACTTAAAGCTATCAACAGCATGCAGTATTGGCATTGTCTAGCATGCAGTTGGACTGAGACATATGAAAAGATAATGCTTCTGTATTAATAGCTCATGATAGGGGTATATGTTTAACTGAGTGTCACTCGGAGCCCCACTAAAATCACCTCAACAATGCAAAATATGGTACTTTATTTTTCCCTCCCTATTTGTTCTTTCTTTCTATTTATTTTTTCCCATTGATGCCCATCTCTCTTCTGCCTTCATTTTGATGTCATGCCTCCTTAAAATGCCATAAGAGTCTACGATTGTGTTAGATGATTTCTGTGCTGTCAGTCCAGAGAAGCTCCAGCTGATGTATATACATAGCTTTTAGTCATGTCTCTTTCCTCACTGTCCTTGAGGTCTTCTCGTCTATTTACACAATATTCTGTGTGAGACCTCAACCTTCAGAGAGATATTAAACACAACAAAGAAATTAAAATATAAAAATAATGAGCAGGGACTGAGGTGCTTGAATCTCTGGCTCTGCTGCTGGTTCTCTGGTATGACTAGAGTGAGTGATTTACTCCAAACCTGTTAATGAACATAGTACTTCCTCCCTCTCCCTGGTTCCCTCCCTCTATCTGACATAATTAAACACTACAGGGCAGACACTCTCACCATGTTTATCCAGCACTATTAGGTCATGGGCCTTGCAGCATCTAGGAACTCAGCAGTAGGATGTGCCAGAGAAAGGATGTTTGGTGTAATCATATTGCAGCAGGGCTGATAAAAAGGACCAGCACGACCACAGAAACATTAGTTCAAAAGGAAACAACATAATGAAGAGGGAGCTGCAGTGGCTGAGTGTATTGGGCAATTCGTGATGATTGCTGTGATGGCAGGAGGAAGTCAAGAAAGGCAGGATATTGTATCAGTCACTGCCTTGCTTTTCCCAGGCTCCATGTAGGCCCTTTCCTTCAAAGGCACCTTTTAATTAACAGTCTGAATTATAACTCTGCAGATTGAAATCCTTGACTAAACCAAGAAGGACTATGGTTCTAAAAGTGAGATGAGTGATTAGAGTATAAGATAAACAAGCCATTTATCTCATGACCTTCAATTTCCAATTTCACTGCAGTCCCACTCTTGAACACTGAATTGATGATAATTCAGGGAATATCAGTGGATGTCTTGTGGCTACATGTATATGCACACATACACCTGGGATTTCTTGAGCCACACTTGGTCTTTAGCAGGGTATTTTCCAATAGCCTTTTTCTTTAGAGAAGTTTGTCCTTTCTTTAAAATACTTGCTGTCGTTCTACTCCTTCAATTCATAATTACTTTAGTGGTTTCTCAACAGCACTCTGCAAAAAACTGTGTTTCAAAAAATGAAATATGAATGTTCTAAAGTGTACTCACAAAAATACAGTTGCAACAAGGTTATGGTGGAAGCACATACCATCATAGCACTTGCTGCCTGGTCTGCTAGAGCAGAAGTCTCCATTTCTTTCACCAGGAATCCTTAAGGTTCCCACTCAGCTAAGTGGTCAAGCCTTTAAACACTCTGAAAGGAAGCTAACTGTGTTCATTTAGTGGAGAGTAGCAGGCCAAAATGACCTTTTAAAGAGTATACAAACTTCCACTGTTTGAAGGATGTCAGTACTTGAAGCTCCTGAGATGCATAGCACAAGAGCTCAGCATGGGCCTTGTCTTTGGAGGATTCACACAGTTTCTAGGTAGGACTTTTGGTCTGTGCACAGCTCAGCAGTGCTTCTATCAGACAGCTTCAACCTCCTGTAAGTGCATCTGCCTTAGAGAAAGGTTAATGGTAAAATTTGCACAGAGACAGATGTACATTTGCTCCATGACTCTGAGGCAGGAACTTCCCTGTGGCCAAGTGTGTTAAATTTATTTTTTAGCAGAAAAAGTGTTTACACTGAGGCTTAGTCCCCCATGTCATGGCAGCAGCCATGTTATCTGCTTATACCTCTATCTTCAGCATGAATTTTGATTATCTTTTTCTGGGAAAGCAGAGAGGTTTTCTCTATTAGAAAAAAAAATAGAGAAAGGATGTGAGGGAGGAGGAGTATTGACCTGGTTTTACAAGGCAAGCAAAATATATCCCTGTGTTCATGAGAAGATAATCAGCTATCTAACAATATAAGCTTTCCATGTGTTGAAGGCAGAAGCACAGTGAAGCAATAAGCAGTATCTTCCCTTTAGATTTGCCAGCAGAGGGAGTGTTGCAGTGCAACAGTCATGTCCAAGAGCAGGGAAATTGCTGCAGTCTGAATTTTAGGTATTGTGTTCCAAATTTTATTGGACATATTATATTGCTATGTTGACCAAAAAACTATCTTTTTATATTTCAAAACAGTAACAATATTAAGTGTTGATACAGTCTAAACTTCACATTTCAAGAGAGAACCTATGTAGTTAGTGCCTTTGCTAAAATGTAGGATTTCCTTTGGTACAAATTGGCTGTCAATTTGTGAGAATAAATCTACAAATATTTTCATATTAGTTATGTCTTATATCGCTGCACTGATGGAAAATGTATTTCTGATGCAAACTGCAGCTTGTAAAACTTAATGGAAGAAATAAACCACAAATACAAGACACAGGGAGTCATAAACTTTTCTGTGCTGTGCAATCATATTGTACAAATACCTATCTTGCATACTTATCTTCTGCTTAACACAGGAAACCTTTATGCCTCCTCACTGCCTCACCTCTTCATCTGCTGGGCAGCCCTATCTGGCTGGAACTGAAGCTGAGGAATTTGATGGTGACACACCTGCCCTGCAGCACAGTGAGACACTGGAATGCAGCTTGTGTTTATTGGGGCAGTGTGTATTTGTCTGTGCAAACTGCTCTGAGCAGGTGCCTCTGCCACCTCTAGATGGCTCCCAGATTACACATTCTGGGATCCACTGCAGCTTGGCCAGCATTTCTGCTAGGCTCTGTGTGGTAGTAGGAGTGTACGTGTCAAAGGAGACATGCTGGTTTTGACTTTGGGCTATAGAAGTGTTTTTATGTTGGAATTGGCTTGTTGAAAGAAATTGGAGAAGCTGTGTGGAGTGCAGCAGGCCCACTGCCTGGGGTATCTTTCTGCTCCTGCAGTCCTGTACTGGTCAAGCGTCATGAGACAACACCATGGTGGAGGCCCAGATGACCTCTGGGGCTGGGTTAATCAGAGCTGTAATGTTGAAACACTCTCTGAGCAGAGACAGAGCACTCAAGCTGGTGGAGGGTGGGGGAACACACTGAAGTTTTGGTAGCTATGGTTCTGTTATAATGTTCAGATATTTCACTGATTCTGTGGGCTGTTTTGCCATTGGCTCCAACTCCTCCCTTCTGCCTTCACCTGGCACCACCACCTCGAGTGACGTCTGCATGTTGTTTCCTCATGCCAGTAGTCATTAGTGTGGCGCAAATTCTCACAAATCAACAAAACTGGCTTTGAGATATTTTTTAGCAAAAAGTAACTGCACCATGTAGGAACAATGAAAAATCCATCTTTTGTGGAAAAGGGAGATATGTTGCTTTAGTGAGTTTATATATAAATGTTTCTGCATATAAAAATGTTGTCACCTAAGGACTGAGAGCCCTGCAAACAGTTCTGTTGCTGTGTATAGATGATTAACAAAACATCTGTGTCACCAAACTGCTTAGTACCAAAATTACTTTTGGCTGCCTATACATACCTGCACTGACTGGAGCAAGAACCTCCTAGGAAGTTGCTTTTCTCATCCATCTATGAATTTTGTTTCCCCTTGTGCAGTTAAGATGCAAATGTTTGTGTCCTGCATCAAAAACTGAATATGTTTTGCAAGGAAAATGTCATAATTCAGTGGTTATTCACCTTCCCCAGTACCTGCAGAAGGTTTTATTTCTAGAGCCTTTCAGAGTGCCTGTCAAATTGCCATCTATGAACAGAGCAGAATCAGTCTGAAGGTTCAGAACCTCTGCTGACAACAGCATCCCTGCTCAGCAGTCCTCATCTAGGCACAGTGCTGCATCTGCTCTTCTTCATGCTGGTTTGCTCTTTATAAACATCTGTAGCACCGGTAATATCCACTGAAATGACAGGCAATTCAGAAAAAGTGGTTTTCTGCTGACCAAGAAACAAAAGTTCTGTCTGAAGTTAATGTCTTTAAATCTACTTCTTTCTCATTAAGTTAACAAGGTTTGTTTTTACAAGGCAGTAGTAAATAAAGGCAATTTAACAAAAGAGTTTGGGTATCTGGATTTGATCAGGAAGATAATTGGAAGCCTTGGGGACCTTATGTGGCTATTTTACATGATGTTTTCTTTATAGCTTCTAATTTAAATCTCTGCTGGGCTTTTTTTCCAGCCACAGTTGATCAGTGCAGAGGGATTCTGGGTGGGTTGGAGTTACTGCACTGTCACCTCCTGTCTTAAAGTCCTTTCCCAGAGGTAGCTTTTTGAGGGGTGGTTTTGTCACCATTAATTTAAGAGCCTTTCACAAGTTCTGTGTTTTTGTGTTATGTGAACTCTGAAAAACACAAGTCTGGGCATGTGGGAGGGCTCTCCCAAGTAACTTTATGTTTTCTCTTCAGAGAATAAATCTTTACATGCAAATTTATTTGCCACATGAAGTTCCCCTGAGCTAGGCCTTTGTGTTTTCATACTGTCTATAACCCAACCCCTGACTTGCATCTAAGGATTTCAGGACAGGCTTTACATTTTCTTAAGCATGGAAAAGTGTTGGTAAGTTGAGATCATTAATTCTGGGTCTGTATCTTTTCCACAAATATGTGTGAAGGGCTTTTTCTTTATAGCTCTGTGGTGACTGAGGTAGTGTGACTGGTTCCCTGTGATGGCAGCTGTGCTCCATCATTGCCATGAACCACTTCTAACCTCTGTGACAAAACTCCTTCTGAAGGGAACACTTTTTCTGCTGTGTTGCCTTAAATCCAAGAATGTAATTTAGTTCATGAAAAGCCATTTCTATGACTGTTTTTCTGGAAAGGCTTGGTGACCTTAGATCTTTCTAGGCATTTCCAAACTGGCAAACACTCACATAATATCCTAGAAGTAACATTACCTTGGGCAACCTTTGCCAGCCAAGTGGGAGAGACCAAGGCCCTGAGGCCACACTCCTCCCTCTCTCTCCTAGATAGTCCCTTTCAGAGCAGAGCTAGATCAAAGACACAAAAAGGAGCAACTGGGTACTTCAAATGCTGTTTCACTCCTGATACTGAATATACTTTTGTTTTTCCCTCTGTGCCCTCAGCTCAGGATATCCATAATGACAGCAAAAGTTCTGTGACCAGCATTTCTCAAACTCCAAGGCCACCTAGGTCCCTGCTTCGTTGTAAAAAAAAAATCTCAGCTTTTTACAGGTCTCATTACACAGAGGCTGGATGAGTTTCATGCCACCATGTTAGAGTGCCTCCAGTATTTACCATTTAGCTATCATGAAAAGTTAGGAATTGGATACTGAGTCAGGCTCCCTGAGAAGCCAAGGAGGAGTTCCAGAGACTCAGTCATTTCAGTAATTCTATTCTGCTAATTTTTTCAAGTATATAGGACACAAGTTAAACCAATACAAGTTACGCTAGCCAACACTACAGCTGAAGCCTGAAGCAGCTGTCTTAGCAATCCCCTATTGCAGTGAAGGGGACAGTTTCATTCACTTTTTTTTTCTATCTTTGTTTCTTCCCCTGCTTTTTAAGTGGCTTTATTAGTGTTGCCCTTCTCAAAGGCAGTAATGGAGAGAGAGCATGTGGATAACCCCGACCTGAAGCACTGAAGCAGATACAGCCAAATCCTGAGTGCCCTGAGCTCCCCTGTGCTGGCACCAGCAGGAGTTCAGAGCATACAGCACTCTGCAGGCTGAGACCTTCTGTAAAGGACTCACTCATGATTGCACTGGGAATTGCACATTTCCTCTCCCTGATGAGCAGGACTGAGGCCCTCTGAGCAGCAAGGACAGCTGGCTTGCTCTCACCTGTTAATGGGAACTGCATTTTAGTCTCATCCCATTGCAAATCAAAGGCATTGGGCTGTGCCTTTCAGTCAAACAAGGTGTGAATGGAGATTTATGAAATGTACATTGATAGCAACTCAAGAACTGTTTCCATCACCTGTGGAGAAAACAATTGTCTGGATCCTTTGAAATATCAACTGACAGTGCTATCATGTTGTCTTGAGTTCAAGGAAAAACTGTTCTGATGTTCCTTGAGCTGGAAATGAGGTGATAACTAGGGGCAGGTCCAAGTTAGTGAGAAAGCAAGTCAGACTTGCTTAGGGAACTTGCATTCAAAGTAAAAGCGATATAAATGGTCATATTCTCTTTGTGGCTGTGAAAACTAAAGATAAAATCCTTCATTGAAAGACTAGTTGTAACAAAGTAATACAATTGTTTGTTTAACCTCTCCTGCCAATTGATAGTCAGATAAAATTAGGGGGATACAATATCTGGGAAACTCATGATTTCTGCAATATAATATTGTATGAGAAAATTATTCAAATACCAAATCTGATATACAGAAAAAATCATGCATGATTGTCCCACCAAATGAAAAATGTTCAGAAGACAGGAATGACTTAGCCCATGGGAGCGAATGTCACATATGAGGGCAACGTGGATGGAAGGTATTTTATTTTATGGAGATAAAAGTCTTCACCTCACACATCAAAGTCACAAATTTTTTTTTTTCTGTTGATTTTAGGTTGACATGATTATATATGGTTACATGCAATAAGAGCAAAACAGATCAATAACTTCAATTTCATCCTGTTTTCTTGGCACATTTCAGAAATGGTAAAAGAGATGCAAGAGAAAAGCAGTGTTTTGTGTATTTGTGAAGTTCAAAAGTCTTATTTTGGTACCTGTTTTTCACATTTATTCCAGGCCCTTGTCTTCCAAATGTTTATCTGCTCTGAGATCGAAGAGATGTATAAACAAACAGCCCCATCCATGGCTGCTGAGGGTTTTCTCAAGAGCTCTTCCCAGAAAAGAGCCACAATTTGTCTCTTGAAATTCTCAGTGTAATCTCATGGAAATTAAAGGCATGAGGACTGTTGTCTAATGGGCAGCCTTGTTGATAATCCCTGCTGCACATCTACTCACTTCTCAAGCCTGTGATTGTCTGTGTTGGGAGCACATGGCTACATCAGAGCCTACTGTAAACTTCCCCCTTCTGCTCTGACTGAGTCCTATAGGCTGAATTTCTACAGAAAAAGACCCCAGCTAAACACCATGAGAAGTAGTCCCAGAAACCCTAACAAAACACATACGCTACAGGTTGGGAGAAAATTAAACCACATATGACAGAGTTTATGGTCAGAGCTAAGTCCAGGCCTTCCGGAGACATGGTACAAGGTACAAGTGGCACCACCTGCCGGTTGTTGGCCCTATTGGGATTTCTTCTCTGGTCACCAGGGGGAGTTCAGTGAACTCATGAATGTCAGGTTTATCAGAGGTGAGATCTAGGCCTCCCTCTTAGAGAGAGCTTGGCTAGACTTGGTGGAAAACAAAGCTTCCACATCCTCTCATTCCTCAGGGCAGCTCCATCCCAGGCTACATCTGGTAGACTAAGCTCTGCCAGGCTGATCCTGGCTCTGGTTCTCCCCCCTTAGCAGCACTGGGGCTTGTGTTCACTCCTGGGTCCAGTCCAAAAGCAGTGGTTGGACATTAATTGGTGCCCTTCATACCTAGAAGTTGTTTCCCACAATTCCCACAAGTTGTGGAAGCAATTGTGGGGCCTCTGTTTCTGCTTTAAATGCATCATTTTGTATAATACCCATTAAAAATATTTAATATGGGAGGAGTCACAGTATGAATATTCTGACATAGCTATGTTTGGAATGATAAATGGAGAGTAAGGGATTTTTGCCCTATTTTTTTTTTTTTTTTTGTAATTAAATTCATAATTATCCTTGAAGACAGTTGGGCATCTTCATGACTTTGCTTCTACTTGCTTGAATAGTTTTTATCTTAGTTTATTGCCATCTGTAAGTTTGTGTTCAGAGCAGTGTTGAAGAGGCAGTACTGTTAGTGCTGAGCAGCTGCTGCTGCACTCACTGCTGTGTAAGCCAACTGCTCACACTTCGTGAAATGCTGCTCAGTGCTGCTCAGTGCTGGTCACTTCTGTCCTGGAGAGAGTGGGATTTGCCATTATTTGAGGACCTCAGTCACATGTATCACTACACACAGCAAAGGACACATTGCTCTGCTGGTTATGTGACTCATGTTGCCACTATAATGCAATTTGATTGGGTTTAAAAGTGATTTTTGGACTTGGTTTGAAATACTGAATTCTCCCCCTTGCCTCCTCCATTCAATTTGTATTTTCCTTCTTCTGTCACGAGAAAATACTAGTCTTCTTATTGAGAGATTTTCATTTGGAAATAAATGTTGTGTCTTCCTTTTTCCAATTTACACACTATGTTTTGGAGACTAAAATCAGAAACTCTGTGACATACCCTTTGATGTAATTTGGAATTTGTCTTCCCATATGACGATTTACACTTCCTCTGTGACAAAGCACCTTGGTGAATGTGATGTGCAGCTCAGGCTAAAGGATCTTGTGTTCTAGTTTGATGGATGCCATTCACTTGTGGTGTTTTTTGCTTTGAATTTTTTTTTTGAGAAGTCTTTCATTGTTTATTATCTCTGTTTTCAGATTTTAAAATACGCTGATCATTCTTGTGAGGACTGTTACCAAAACCTGGGTAAAGAGGCATCCAGCATTAGGGTTAAAGGCTGCCATTTATATTTATGTGGCATCTCATTCTAGATATTAATGGACTGAAGCTGAAATCAGCCAAGTATCTTTGCTGAGTGCATTTGTAGAACTTCTGACAATAGCTGAACCTGAAGCTGACAGACACCAAGTACTATTTTTACTTCAGGAAAGTTTGCTGTGATTTCATTTTCTGCTTCAAACTTGAGAAATATCCATATTTCTGTTGAAGAAAAGAAGACTGAGGCTCTCCCAGGGTTAGCTGTCTGTGACAAAAACATTTCCTAATATTGACAGAGTGGTTTTGATCTTTCTGCTCAGAGCCAATGATCTGTGTAGTGCTCCTGGTATAAGCCTCCTGGAAAATGAGATTTAAGACCTTTTAGTTCAAGCTTTGGTATGGGTAATATCTGATTACTCAAGTCCAGTTATTCTGCATATATTTATGCCACGTTTCTGTAATGCAGACACTAACAATTACTTCCCAGGTTTTCACATAAACCTCCTCCTCAGATTTGAAGATGTGTTCATTACAGCATTTATATCTACTGTCAAGGGATGGTTTCCATTTGATGTATTTGAATGTGGTATTTTTGGTAATGGGCTATGAAAGATAGAGCCAAAATTAAAATTTTGACTTCTGTATAATTACATATGAAAATTGAAAAAAAAAAAAGTTAATTAAGAAGCATTAAAGAAAAAAAAACAGAAAGAAGTAGAAAGACCCCAGGACCATCAAGAAGTTAAGACATCAAGTATAACTTGCAAAGACATCGGTATGCATTAAATTAATTGTGTTTTGAAGTCCCTTTTAAAATAATAATTCATGTTACCCTGCTGCTGGGGGAAACCACTGCTAAATCATTCTTTTTTGTTTATTCACAGACCCCACAGCCAGTTGAAAACTACATCAGTGAAGGAGAGTTTGAAGACGATCTGAGTTCCTCTACCCCAAGCACAACAGAGCTGGAGGTACGTGGGTCCAGCCAAGAAACAGATGAAGATTATTTTGAAACTGTGTCACATCAGAGCGGATCTTTGTCAGATGTAAAAACTGAGCCTTATGAGAGTGCATCAGATACAGAATCTCTTTCTGGTGATGTAACTGGGAATGCTTGTTTGGATTCAAACCTCCTGTTTACTGGAAAAAAACCCCTGTGCTTTAATCTTCCCGAAGAGAAGGCAGAAACAACCTTCCATGAACTGAAATGCTCCAGGCAACCAGAGTTTACCCAGCATGTACAGCTAGAATTGTCGTCCAAAATAAAAGAAGCACCAAGCAAAACAGAATTTTGCATACAGTTTGCAGAGTTAGAGGGTGAAGAACTGGGTGATGAAGAGCTAACATTATCTAACGGTATTTCCATCACAAAGAGCCAAGTCTGTGAAGAGGGCATTTTATCACAGACAACTAGAAATTCTGTAGTAGCACTGCAGAGTAAGGCAGAGCTAGAAAGCAGTGAAGTGCAGTCCTGTACCAACTCAGTACTTAGAGAAGATGATGTTGCAAGACTGAAGGAGCACCCTGCAGTATTTAGCATTGCTTGTTTCAAAGCAAACTCAGAAAGTTGTTTGATTTTTCCTGAAGTACAGCAATTTTCCTTCCAGTCAGATGTAGTATCAAGCTGTAGTTTGCCTAATCTTCATTTTGAAACAAATGGACCTAACTGTAAATGTTACACTGAGACATCTGACTGTAAGTGTGAATTAGAGTTTATGTCCAGTATAAAATGCAGCAGGAGGAATTCAACTGACAGTGAGGAAACTGCAGGTAAAAGGATAAACCATGGAAGAAGAGAGACCATGTTGACATCAGATTCACTCTTCTACCAGAGTTGCTTCAACCCAAAATGTCAGCTACCACACACAAGGTCAGAGATTACAGAAAGTAAAACGTGGCACAGCGTACCTGAAAATATCAGTGCTCAAAGTGAGAGAGAATGTGTGGGGAGTTGTATTCACCCAACAGACAAATTTAGATGGTCATGTTCCAGAATACATCTTCAAGGGCTGGATTTTGAATACACTTGGAAAAACTTAGGAAGGGTATCTGTAAGCCATGAAAAGGCTATAGAAATACAGGGCCAGTTTGGCATAAAAAGATCTCTTTTTGATACTGACACAGACTCAAAGGAGTGGCAGAATTCTCAACCAGCAGCCTCTCCCCAGTGCATTGATTATTATTTGCACTCTAAATCAGAGACATGTGGCCTTAGCCCAGAGCCAGCTGGTACCTGTGCTGACAGCTTAATGCAGAGTGATGCTTGTGAGTGCAATCCAAACCAAAAGGAGACCTCTTCTGCCCTGGACTGTGATCCAGAGATGATAAATGCTGAGGAACTTATAAAAAGCAATGAGTACAAAACTGAAAGAGATCTGGTAGCAAGCAGCTTCCCATGGGATAATGATGTTGAATCAGACACTGCTGACACTGACAATCTTGCAGCTTCTCCTGTAGGTGTTCCTGCTGTTGTGGAAAATAGAGATTGTGATTGTTCTGTAAACTGTGTTTCAAACAGTGGAATACAGCAAAAAAGTTTGAAGGAGAATGGCCTTGAATCTGAGCTTTCAGATATGGAGATTGTGGCAGGAGAAAGATGGGCAGATGATTCTTCTAATCTTGCCTTTGGTTGGGAAGTCCTGGAAACCACAATGCAACCAGATGGCAGTGATAGTGGGGCAGAGCACGAAGAGTCAATGCAGCAAAATACAAATTGCAAAACTGGTGCCTTGAGCCACTCAGAGCTAGGAACAAATGAACATCCCACTCATAAAGGAAAGGATGAAGAGAATGTCTTTGCTATTGAAAGGACTCCCAGATCAGATTATATAATGCAGGGAGGAGATTTAATGACTATTACAGAATTAAAGCCTGCCCTAATTATAGTCTCTGTAGAGGAGAAAGGATTACAGTCCAAAACACTGACTGATAACCTTCCTACTGAAGTGGTAGCCGAAACATTGACAAATGTAGTGAGTGAGGATTTGATGTCTCCTCATATTGTCAGCAAAGATGATGAGCCAGAGAGAGTTCTGAGTGAAAGTTGTAGCTGTGAAGAACAAATTCTGGCCACCCACCCCATTCCTGGCAGTGCAGAGGTACTTTCTGGTAGGGATACAGATGAAGTAAAAACAGAAGTTTCAGAAGAGAAAAGAAAGAAAACAGAAGCAGTTTCATCCTTAAGGTTCACCTGTAGTAATTCCACAGTAGAAAGTACAAAAGTGGAATTCAGGAATGTTGCTATGCCACTGGGCAGTGATATACTTATTGCAGAAAGTCAGGCAGATCCATGTGAAAAATCACTTGTAAAATCACCCAGTAGAAGCAGTGTGAAGGTCTCTGAGGAAGAGTCCTGCAGAACAAGGTCACTGTTCACTGGTGCAGTGACACTGGAAACCAGCAGCAGTGTAAGCAGTTTGTGTCAGAGAGATGGTCCTGGTGTCAGCCTTCAAGGACCCAGCATTGTCTCTGAACAAGCAGCAGGCAGGCAAGGAAATGAAAGCTGGAATGGCTTGAAGGAAGAAACAGGTATTTGTGAAGAATCCTCTGCTAGGGAAGGAAAGGAGGGCTCTCCTGCAGAAGACACTTCTAGCCCCAGCAAAGACAGTGCACTCAGTCTAGATGTGTCTGATGTCTTTGATGAGTCTCTGAACAGGGAGAGCCATAACACTTGCATGCTGGGCCTGGATAATGTAAGTACCTGCAGCACTAACAGCGAGGAACTGGATGAGAGCTCATCCCACATCCTGGAAAGTAATGGCAGTCTTCATAAAGCTGTACAAAAGCCAGCAAAGAATGAGAATAGTGGGAAAGCTTCCAGGTTTTTAGTATTCTCAAAAATGACATCTTTTAGGAAAACTAAGCCTGCCTCATTGGAAAATCAGGGAAGTAGCATTTTCTTTGGCACCAAGGCAAAGATAGAAGAACTGGATGCTGGGAAAGATGATGAAGACACTGCAAGTTTACTGTCTTTCAAAAGTTGTTCATCTGGTTTAGTCTTCCACAGGAAGGAAAGTTTCACCTCTGAATACTCTGATGATGATGATTTATTTTATGAGAGACCTGCAGGATTATTCAACAGATTGAGCCTGAGGAAGGCCTCTGGCTCTGGTCGGATAATGATGGAAGATGCAGATCGACAAGTTTCAGGTTCATCTGAAAACAATGACAGTGAACCTGTGGAGCATTCAGGGATTAGAAAATCATTCCCTGAAAATGAACACAAAAGAAACAAAACCTCTGAGGGCAAGAAGTTCAGGACAAGGTTGGCCTTGGCACACAAATCCCTCTCAAGCTTATTTGAGTCTAAATGTCCAGAAAAGGAAAACACTGAACAAAGCTCAAGAGTGTCAGTAAAAAATGAAAAGGAAAAAGCCAAACTTCGCCAGAGCGCCTGGAAAGCTTTTCTAAAAAGCAAGGAGGCAGATGGACTAAAAAGGCCTGTCTTAGCAAGTTTATCATCCACTCAGGAGAGTCTTAATGCAACCAGTGGCCATGTGTTAACACCAGTAGAGCGACAGCATAGTTCCAATGGACACACTTTTTTAAAAACAGAAACAGATAATGTCTCCTCAACCGACTCTGACTATTTTGACAGCTCTGTGGAGCCTGTTGATGGCTCTGTACCTACAGGTATGTGGAGAAGACGAGTACAATCGCATGACTTGGGCATCAGATACCCACGGCGTTCAGACTGTGATGAACAGCAGGAGGTTCTGAGCAACAGTTTAAATACTTCTCTAGAGGAATACTGGATGAAATCTCCATTTAGCCCCGCTGACTTGCAGTTGGCATTTAGTCAGTCAAGTCCATTGTGTCCCCAGCTCTCAAATTCTGATGGTAAAGACATGCCTTGTAGGCCCATGAGTCCTAAACCTCAGAGTCCACGATCCACTTCTCAACACAAGAACTTCCGTTATCCTGGGAGAGTATGTGCCACTTCGATGATCTCTCTTGGGAACAGCTCTGGTGTGGAAAGCAATTTGGAGGCTCCTGAGAGACCAAAGACATTGAAACCCAGAGGCAGTCTCTTACTGTCTGTGCATTCATTGGACAATGACTACCAGAGGGATGACAGTGGCATAAGCAGTCAATCCCAGATCAGCTTAAATACAGCTTCTTCCATTAGTGACATGCTCCAAGATGAGGTGAGTTGTTGTCAGGGAAGGATCACGGGGTGGTTTTTGGTTTGCAAGTCTTTTGTTTTACTATGGTTTAGGGATTCCAGTGAAACTCTCTAGTGTCTCAATGAGCACATTGGTTAGCTGGCTGCATAAATATTCCTCTTGGTCTAAGATAGGCAGCACTACTCATTCCTTCTGTTTCTGTTCAAGACTACATGAATTGATGCACTCTTAAAGGGAGGATTTGATACAAAAACCCAAAGGAATGGAGCAATCACACCACCAATAAAGATTATACAGACATCACCCTGTGTTCATCTCCAGTTTTAAGCTGGGTTTTACCTCTCTTAAGGCAGAATTGAGACTTGTAACTGGTATACCGTAAATAAGTTTATCATTGTGAAAGGCAACAAAGAAATCAATTCCTATGACTAGCAGTCACTTTTTAAGAAGTAAAATCACTTTCTGTAGACAATGAGTAGCTGTCTTTCAAAGTATCATGTGTCTTTTGCAGTCACCGTAACTGCCTTTTGGTTGCTGCTAAAAGCAACCTTTTTCTGCCTTTTCTACAACAGACAGAAAAAAAAAACCCAAATCACAGACTCAGGGTCTCCTTTCCATGTTGTATGGTGTTCTAATCTAGGTAACATATTAAATCCTTGGCATAGGCTGGATCTCATGGAACAGATTGTATCTTCAGTAGGGATTTCTTGATTGGCTGAGTCCTCTAAAAGCAGAGATGTCCTCAGTCAATAGGCTTTTAATCCCAGAGAGGATTTTCCAAGTTGTAAGTGGCTGGGAGCTTAGGAATGTCTTTCAGTGGCTAAGTACAACCCCCACAGAGTGACTGAGACTGAGCTGTAACTGAGATCTCAGAACATGCCTTGATCATGCTACTTTCTCAGTATTATTGCTGATGAGTTTTGACATTAAGAAATGGGAGAATAATTTTGTTGAGCAGATTGTCAAAAGTAGCACTTGAGAGAATGTATGAACTTCTGCATACCCCAAACAGACAATTTTCATAGAGCTCATTAATCTGGAGCTGCTTGATCAATTCACAACAGCTGAGGGCTGCTTGTCTTCAACTCAACTGAGCCTTGCACAGCTTTTGCTGCTGTTGCCTTTTGTCTCTCACATCTCAGTTTATATCAAAGTTTTAAAATATCCTCCAAGATGGTCTTATCCTACCCTTTCTCCTTTTTTTTTTTTTTTTTGATAGGAACTCCCTATTTTTTCATACAGAAACAAAGAAAGATAGGCAGAACCACAGCTTTATCTAGCCAAAGTGTTGAAAACCTCCATTGCTGAAGGTTTCCCTGCCTCTCTGGGAAACATATTCCTTGAAAATTTTTTTTCCCTAATGCCCAACAAGAACTTTCCAAGCTGCAGTTTCTTGCTACTGTCTTGTGGCATTGTCTGGCACTACTGAGAGGAGTTTGGATCCATCATCCATGTAAATATGAAACTGTAGGTGACTGCTCTTGTATTGCCTTTAGTGCCCTCTTACCAGCTTGAATAAACCCAGCTCTCTCAACTTCTCCCCACATATTCCCAAATGAAAGTGTTTTGGTTGATTGGGTTGGGGTTTTTGTCTAATGCTGTCTGGAATCCAAAGAAGTATTTGGGTAGCAGTTTGAGACATGAGAGCTGTAGTACCAGAATTCCTGGGGGGGAAAGGGGAAGAGAATTAGCTTTATTCCCTTCTGTGCTCAGCTTTACTTGAAAATCTTTTGTTTTCATGGGCATCAACTTAACCTACAAACTTAATACTGGACACCACATTCCAAACAAGAGACTGCAGCCTAGGAAAGAGCAAGAGACTTGGACTATACACACTGTCAACAGATGAAGCCTCTCAGAGGATGAACAAAATCATTGACCTGTAAATTACAGCTCAAAAGAACAGCTAGAAAAAAATGTAGAGATGAGGCATGTGTAAAGCCTTGAAAAGGCAAACCCACATGCTATAGTATAACCATTAGGAGCAAATAAATAATTACTTAAATTTACTAGGTTAAATTATTTAAAGAAAACCATAAAAAATTTAAATGGTCTCTAAGACATATAAAACCAGTTTCATTTTCCAGATTCTTCTGGAGGCTGCAGAATGTGATATCTGAAACTGGACAAATGCAGCTGGAACCTAGAAATTAATGCAAATGTCCCAGCTTTCAAAACACAACATCTAATCTATTGAAGTAGATAGGGCTGTATTTACTTCCATTTTCATGACATTGTGAAATGAAGTAGAACTGCACTCTGGATTTTTAAGTGAAGCTGTATTTTCAGGAATCTCTGAAAATACAACAGACATTGGGTAAAGTATATTTGCAGTGTTAAATCAGTCCAAAATAATTATCATCTATATGCTAAGGATGGTCTTCCTTATGTATGTTGCTTCCTAAAGAGGTCATAAAATTCAGTTTATTGGTGAATTTGAAGAAAAGTCCTTTCCTGTTCCACATCAGTAAAGACATTAGTGGAAAAAAAAATTGTAATGGTGAAGCTCTTGAGCTCACTTCCCAATGTGCTCTCCAGTGTGGGGATTTGTGTATATTCCCCAGCCCCAACCAGGTACATTTCCAGTTGTGTCAGCAGTATCTGTGTTACAGTGCTGTGCCATACTGCACTGGATCAGCTTGCCCTGGATACCTCAGGTAAGTAACTCATCTTGGCCTGGTGGAGCACAGACCAGCCCCTCTCTCATTACTTGCTAATGGTTAACATTCTCCAGGTTTCATCCAGGACAAAGATTTTATGTTGAAAACAGCAAGACAGAACCATTACCAGTTTGCCCATCTGTCAGGCCCTTCACTACATGTTTAATTAATCTGTTCATGGCACGATTTTATTTGCATAATTGTGTTACTCAGCAGGCAAGAGCAAACTGTCCTAAAATGTCCCATGTTTGGAATACACGTGTTCTTCTCCTTGCTCCTCTTCAGTAAGGTGCAGTTAGGCACAAAACATCTTTTTCACAGAATCTATTGTTTCTAGACTGTGTGGCATTTCTTACCAGGGCCAAAGAAGAATTGATCTGGAATTGCTGATTATTTGAGAATAGATAGTGGTTTGATTTGGGTTCTTCAAATAATCTGTGAGGAACTGGATAGATACTATTGTCAGGATGCAGCTTTTTTTTTTTTTTTTTTTTTTTTTGTCATGGAAAGAGACTCCTGAGTTCACTCGTTCCCCTGTGTTCTTATCTCCCACCTTAAATATTATTGATTCTAACACTGATGCTACCTGGAATAGTAGCTGGTTGCCTCAGGGCACACTTGATTTCAAGTTGTTCTAGTATTAAAGCTGTAATTTTGTGCAACCACTCAAATGAGAGTGAAGGGCAAAGCTGTGCAATTCCTTACTCTTGGCCCAGTATCAGGCAAATAAAATGGATAATGTAAAGAGCACATCAGGAAGCACAGGGCTTAATATATCACACCTACAGGCATCTACAAAGCCTTTTCACATTGTATAACTGAAGTACAGTTGGAATGGCAGACACAGACAAGAGGTCATTTTTCTATTTGCAGAGAAATTGCCTGTCCTTGTAAATAATATTATACAGACAGAGTGACCTAAATCCTGGTAGTAATGTTAGTGTAATATGCCATTGAGAGTGAGGTGAACAGGGCACTGTCCTGCGCAGAGGGAGTATCTATTGCACTCTCAAAGGACAGCAGAGCTGCTGCTTCAGGGTGGAGTGCTCCCAGACATTTTCTTCTGAGTACTTCTGTGGCTGAATAACTGAGCTTTGCCATCTTCTGTTCAAACTGACTTGAAGCAAACAAAATTTCCATCCAACAAACCCTGTGTTTTCACCTGCTGTTTGTAAAACAGGAGTCTAAGCAGCACTGTCAAAGGGCACCTGAAAAGAGGCCAAATAAGAAATGGGTTCCCCATCGCAAAAGGAGGCCACCCCAGGTTCCACCATCCCCACGCCCTGTCTCCACCCTGGAGAGCAAAGCCCGGAGGCTTTCCTTCCTTGCAGCAGATGAGAAAGCCAAGGACATTCCAGAGAGGAGGAGGAAGAGACCTAAACCCCTCTATAAGTGCTTCAGCTTCGATGATGTTTGGATGGAGAGGAACCAAAAAAGGAAGCTAGAGAAGGAGACACAGCCAGAGGGAGGGGTTCAGTTGCAACATCTCCCAGAGGACCCCTTCAAAGTAAGAAGCCATACATCGACCTCCTTGTTCCTGGCACTGTCTTCCTCTCTGCTCCGGCTGCTTCTCTCTGCTCTCATCATATTCCTGTCCTCACACTTTGTCTGGTAGCATTTCTGTCAGCTTTTCTGTGGGCCTGGTACTCTGTGGGGACTGATGAAACACTAAAGTGGTCCATAAGTGATGATATCTGAAGGTGGTGGGTTTCTTAGTCTCTGTAAATAGCAGTTCATGCCTTACGAAATGTTGGATATAGAATGCAAGACCATCAGGTTGTTTTGTGAGCTAAAAGATAAGGAGGGCAAGGAGCAAATCAGTTTCCTCAAATCAATATAAATTAAACTGATGAAATCTCATTCTGTGCTCTATGGTGTTGCTATATAACTTTAATAACGGACTTCTAAATTAGACTTCCCTTGTATCTAAGGCCAACTCCACAATTCCTAGTAAAGCAAAATCCTGCTGTGAAATGCTCAAGAGAACATTGCCATTGGATTTTTAGCTATTAATATTCTCCTCTCCACTGAGGGAGACTTTTGGTTCAGCATTTGATTGCTTGTGAAAAACTTTGTGGCTTTTGTGACTCATACTGATGGCATCTGTTACTTTTGGATCCAGAGCTAAGGTCTGTTCCCTTCAGGGAGAGTCACAAATCTGTATCCAAGAGCCAAAATTAGCCTTAATACATGCAAAAGAACTTCTGGGGAAAAAGCACATGAGATTAAGGGATGCTCCATGTAGCCTCTCACGATAATATTGAGAAAGTTTCTGATCAAACTTGAAATCATGTAGCAGATACTCAAATAAAAGCTTTCCTCAGGGGTTTCTGTTGTCTGTTATCTGTATTTGTTTCCTTTTCTCTGTTGTCCTGGTTGTCTGTTTCTCATTGTTCTGACATTAAAATGACAATGTTGGAGGGGAGCTGAGGCCTCAGTAGTCCTATCACCACTTCAGAATGTGCTTGAGCTTATGTGCACAGATAGTTCTGTATATGGTGAAGGGGAACCATTGGCCTGCCCACTATGGCTTGCTCAGAGGAAACCTGCTGTCTCATGCCTGTCCACCTGGGAGAGCTCCCATCAAAGTGACAGACACCTGGGACAGGAAGCCAGGCCAGTTCCAGATACAGGTTTTCTGAAAAACTGCCCACTGTTCTCCCCTTCTCAAGGAAAGAGACTAAAAATTTGTGCTATTTTGTATGTGTCAGGCACTTCAAAACAAAGTCTTGCCAGTTTCTGCCTGGGTGCTGGATATGATTCTGTGGTGTGTTTCCTACTCTCAGTTCAGTGAGGGTGCTTCCCTTGCTCAGCTCCCTACTACCTATGTGATGGAGACAATGAGTAATGCTCCTGAGGCATGTGTATGTTAGGATAAAAAAAAATTTTTAAATAAATGGATTGGATTACTTTTCTACCTTGTTCAAAGTTCTGAGTGCTTAGTGCTGCACAGGGATGAAGCAAGCTAGTGAAAGTGAATGCCTGGCTTATATAGGGCCAGGGATTAACAGAAATCAGTAAAATGTATGAGAAATATTTCTCACAATTCCTTGACAAGCATGGGTAGTGATGGAAATCTAGCCGGTGCTGCAGGGCATGTGCAGAAGCACTGAGACCATTAGCGTTCCTAAGAGGAGTGACCAGTTCCCTCAATGGCTTCCCCTGGAGCCATCAGATTACACAGCTTGAATGCTGTCTGCTTTGCTGATTGACTGCACATTTGGAGGCTGCCAGAAAGCAGCTTCTCCTTTAAGCATTTCCACCCTTATTTTCTGGTGCAAACTTACCTCTAAATTGCAATCAGCTGCCCAGTGATTTACAGCTGCCCCTGTGCCCATGGAGACTTCTCTTAACATCACCTGCCTGGGGGGCTCTTGGGCCTCAATTGGTTTTCTGGTTCATTCTTCTCTGGGTAGAAGCAGGTGGGTAGATTTGGGGTTTACGGTTTCTATCTATTTGTGTTATGTAGGTTATTGACACTTTAATCTTTGTTGGCAGGCCAAGAAGACAAAATGTTTTATTGAGAGGACTGCTGGGATTCAAGGGCTCTTTCTTATGCCTGTATAACTGAATTTCTTGGCCTGTGCTTTTTATTTATAATAGTAATCACACAGTTTCTTTTTCATCTTGTTCTATTCTGTCTTTGCAATGCTCTGGTCCTGTAATAGTGCTGGCTTATTCATACTCCCAAGTGTCTTGGGAGTGCTGTCACAAGCTGCAGTGTTTGAGGGCAGTTTTAGAAGGATGCTAAATCCCTTTTAATAAAAAGAAACAAATTATCACAAAAGAAGCTTTGTAAGATGTTGATTGTTGTGGTATTGTGGCTGCAACAGGATGACTGTATGGGGCTTTGGAGATCTGAAATTACAAGTCTGATGTTTTCTGACATGGCTGCCTTGGGATGTGTGGCTTCTGTTGTGACAAGTCACATTGTGTTAAGTCAAGATCAGGTCAGCCCACAAGGTGATGTAATGCTGCAATATTGGGGAAACAACTTAATAGGGTAGAGCAAAGAGGAATTCTTGATTCTTCAAGTGCTGATTTCTGATACTACTCTACCATTCAGATCAATGTACACAGAGGAATATAATGGGAAAATAAGTCTACTCTAAGAGCTGGCAGTTGGGACAGGGGAAAATGGACAAATCATCAAGAAACTACCTAAAAACAAACAAACAAAAAAACCCCAAAAACCATTTAAAATGCCAGTTCTAAACAATTCTGTGTATGTAGGGTTTTTTTGCTTAGGTCCAGTAAACTGCTCTGCTTCCTTAAATGGGAACAGCCTGTGTAAATTCCTAGTCAAACTCAAAGCTTGACCCAGCTGTCCCTTATAATGAGATGCTGCCAGTAACAAGCTGAGCAGCTTCTGATCTTGGGCCTTAAATTCTTAATATAACACCCCCATGCTGCCCACCCCAAGGGGAAGAAGAGAAACATAGCTGTGGATGAATCTATATTCTTTTGCTTGGCCATAGGCCTTGCTCTTCACATGGTGATGGGTTTCATGCTGTAGCCTGGGGTCCTCTTGCTTGTTTTTAATGCAATGTAAGTTCCCTAACTGGAGCAGAGACAATGCCCCAAACCACTGACATATGGAATGCTGTAATAGCAATGGGCTCTGTTTGGGGAATTATTTTTGCTATGAACTGCCTGTCTATTCCCATCCTGTGCTTTCCTGTTTCGACAGAAACTTAAACCCTGGTTCTTAAGCTTGATGCCTCTTGAGTGCACGGCAATAGGAGCATAGACATGACTTCTACGTGCATTTGTTTGAGCAGTTTGTGCACTGCCAAATTAGAGAGATTCTTAGAAGGCCCATCAGGGGGCTATACCCAGAGGGGGTATCGTGCAGAAAAAGGTCTCTTATTTTGAAAGAGAAATGAGAAGCAGTGAAAAATAGATCTTTAGCTTATTGCCCTGAATATGACTTCTGGAAATCTGATTTTACCCTATCCAAAATAAGAGAAAATGAAGATTTGTTGTGTGGTGCCATGTTTATGAGCACTGTGGATACCTCAGATACACTTTAAGAGGGTAATTAACATACTTTGAAGAGAGGATTTAATGAGAAAAGTTGTGCACCTGACAAGGCATGGATTCACAAAAGAGGTAAATGCCTCTGCCAGGGCCTGAACTGCTGTGCATAAGAGCATAGAAATAACCCTCTGGAGCCTCTAGCAGAAAATATAGGAGAGAGGATCTTTGCTGTGTTCTGGTCCCTCATTTCCCATCCTCTCCCTTGCAAGTTGTGCAAACCCTGCCCATGTATTACTAACACCACTGAAAACACTGCTTCTCCTGAGTTAGGGTTGTACAGGCCTGTAGAAATGCCATAGGAATCAAATGATGCCTGTACCCGAAATCTGGTCTGATGTCCTAGGGATTAATAACAATGAAGCCCGCAGTTTTCATTGTAACAGCCTTAGGCCAGGGTTTTCTGCCTTCTAGTTTTAAAACAGAAAAATAATGCTTTCCATCACCTTTCATGTAAATAACCTAGACTTTACCCTTGACATTTTCAGAGCTGTGACCCAGTAAGTTGTCTTGCTTGATTTTCATTGACACAAGAAGAGTGTGAGCTCCCACTGAAGCTTTGCTGTGACTTTTCTAGAAAAGCAGGCACTGCTCAGGTCAATTTAAACAGGGCTCATACTATCCCTCAGGAGATGGTGATTAGTGCCAAAGTATTGGCTGTGTTCTCTTTGTTTTAGGGAAGTAAGTCCAGGAAGAAAAAAACCAAAGCAGGCACAGAGCAGCAGCACTCTCAACTGCACGAGCACAGTGTGCTGCTTAGTTTTGGAAGGAGGGTTTGACTAATGACCATCTACAGGAGAGGCTTCAGCATCAAGGCTAGTCAGCAGACTTTATGCTGATGGGACATGGTGTGGGCTGGTAGGGAGAGGGAAAGATCTTAGCTAGACTACTGGACCTCAATATACCAAGTTCTTGGCTCAGGGAAGGAGGGATATGTTGTAACTGAATGTCACAGTGGCAAAAGGAAGGGGCAGTAGTGATAGAGATGAAAAACTGGCTATACCCATTAGACCAGGGCTTACTGACCTGTGATCTCCCAGTCACTTGCACTCACTGATGTTTTCTCTGTGTGGCAGCCAAGGAAAAAGGGATAAAAGCATACCTGCAGTATGCATTTGTTACTACACTGTGTATTAGAGGCCATGAGCTATGTGTATGTTTCAATATGTTTTCCCCTTTAAATCAGCAAAAGTTATTAATTCATTGGTATTTAGAAATGGTACAGAGTTTTCAAAGTTTCATAAAGTTCTATAAGTTTTATAAAATCAATCAGCCAGGTACAGTGTGAGAGTTCTTACTTGTACCTTTAGCTGAAGAGAAGAATGTTGTTATCCATGTTCTATATGGCTGGGGACTGGTACCAATAAATCTCTGAAGGAAAAAGTTTTATTTTCATGTTAAATACCAGAAGAGAAACTATTAGTCATACAGCTGTAGGAATAGTTCCATAGCTGAGGGAATGACTTGTAGTGATATTCTTCCCACCCCCCCCCCACCCCCCCCGACTAGAAACACTTTGTAGGAAGGAGTGCAACTTTCTGTGAATGGAGGTATGTGTGGTTGTATGTGAAGTATGAATCCAGTATCTGCTTATCCACTTCTGGTTTTATTACCTTGCAGTTTTTCCTTGCCTTCTCACTGTTTTCTAACCTTTCTGGCCATAATCATCCATGTGTGTCTACTAACATACTGTTTACTTACATGAGCAGGTATCAGAGGTGGGAGGAGGTGGTCTGGGATGAATGCTGGATTTTGTCCTGTGGGGCATCTAAACTAAATGTTTGTTGCCTTTGCTTTCCCTCTCCTGTTGCAGGCTGGAATAAGTCCATCTGTCACATCTCCTGTTGCCTTTGACATCCTGCCACTGAAACTACATCCATTTTCCCAGAGCACTCCGACAGGCCTGGACTGTATGGGCTGGAAAAGGCGCATCTCCGTTCCCGGTGAGTACAATGTCGTGGCTGGATGTGAATGATGGGAGAATTAAGCTCTGGTTTATTGAGTAAAGAAACTATGTGATAAGCATTCTAACCTGCTTATGATGATTGCTGCTTCCATGTCAGAGCAGAAATCTGCTTTAGAGTTGAATTTTTCATGTACTTTTCATATTCAGGTTTGTTTTCTCCCTGAGTGGATAAACAGGGTGCTGTTTAAAGGCAGTGGTCAGCTTTTGAGTGAAAAAGAGATCACTCATGGCAGAGATAGTGTGCTTGATGTAGAAACATTGTGTTGTCTTGTGAGAACTCTGTTCCACCTATGATGATGTCACCTATATCACACTCTTGAATTAGGTTTCTGCCATTTGTTTGCTGGAAAGCACTACGGTGGGTATGGTGAGGTTCCTCTCAAGTTGCTAATTAGGCACTAAAGCAACTAAATGAGCCTCTAGAGACAGATATTTCCTGTACTTTAAATCCCCTTAAAGAACAAGTGTGCTGTGTTTTCATGAGGAATGTGCATGAAGTATCATGTCTGCTTCATTTCCGATGACTGACACTATCTCAGAATTAAAATGTAAGTTGCACAGATTATTAAACAGTGAGATGTATCTTTGCCAGGTTTTTAAATTCTCCATCTGACAGTGCCTGCCCAAACACTGCAGATATCTCTATCACAGCACTTTGGGGTAGAATAAGAAAAACAGAATGCAGAGGAGTTGCTTGGCCGTTAGGAATCTAGCCAGGAAAAGCCAGCCACAGTTGGGTGCCAAGCTGCCATTTCTGCCTCAGAAGGTCTCTGTACCATCGATTAAACACTGCTGGAGTTACCTAATTAAGGGACAATAACATTGCACTAATTACATCAGAATTGAATGGTCATAATATTTTGTCAAGCAAAACTGGTTTGCTTTCTGACACTTCGTACAGCTTATGCACAGAGTCATGAGGCTTGATCTGAAAATAAGAAAACAAACTATTTATTATCATGGTGTTGAGAGCCTTTGCTCTCTCAGCACTGAGGGCTTTGATCACTTGCTGTCACAAGCATCTGGTGTTGCCCCAATGCTTAGGACCAGATCCCTGGCTGAATTTAAAAAGCTGCAGCTTTACTCCTTGGAAATCCCAGATGGAAACCCATCATTGTCAAGTTGTCTGTGCATCTCTGACATTAGCTGAAATCCCTGAGCACTGTTGTCATAGAAGTAAATTCTGAGTCACAGCTGAGACAAATTTCATGGTAGTTCCCAACAGGGACATGAGGGAGTTAAAAAATATGTATGAATTTCTGAGGGTGAATAGGGGAAGTAAATGTATGCAGACTGACCAGCTGGCAGTGCTGTAGGTGTTTATATGCTGGCTAGAAATGGGGCATGCAACCTGAATCATCATACAATATTCCTGAGATAGGTACAAGTGAATTTCATACCATGACCTAAGCCTGCACCTCAAGAATTTTCTGAATGTAGCAAAACAAATGAAATGGAGCTGAATCCTTTTTCCACCACCAAAACCGTGCTCCTGGTAAAGGAAACTGATGGAGAGAGGCAGCAGAGATTCTTCTGCCATAGCCATCTCTGTTAGATGCTGCCTGTGGGCTTCATTTGAAGCATTTTGGGGAAGATGAATGTGTGCATGTGTCCTTCCTGTGGTAAGATATAGATGAGAAGAAAACTGGAAATTACTGAAGTAATACTTTGAAGTTGATGGATCAGTTTTAGGATTGGCTACGTCCTTGAAGCAGCAGTAGGCAGCAGAATGACCTCTTTGATTCTTGAGCAGCTTTGTCTTCTTGACAGAGCTGTAGGGCATGTAAAATATATATAAAATTAAATGGTCAATTCATTTAATCTAATTTTAAGATTCCTAACTCCCAAGCTGTAACTATTTGTATGAATGATCCCAGTATATGCCTTAGTCATAAAAGACAACGGATATGACACTACTATGCAATAGCCAGTGCTACTAGATACTTGCATGTTGAAAATTAGGATAAATTTCCCATTCTCAAAGTCTGTACCTGGTTGCCTTGTGCAGGGAATGCTGCAGAGACTGTGAGGAATGGAGTATGGAGGCCTCTCTAGTTCTTCAAGCGTGAGATGATGGCGGTCATGGTCCCAGCCCCAAAGGCGCACAGCTCTCAGACTGTGTCATGCACCTACCCATAGCACAAGAGCTGGGGACAGACTGTCCTAGGTCAGGCTGCATGTTCTGTGCTAGAACGAGTGTGGGAGAAGAGCTGAATTTTAACGCTCTATCTGCTGTGCTCGTTACCTTCTGCTCCGCACTCGGAGCCATGGCTCTCCCTGCCTTTTTGCCATGCTGGCAGAAATGGGGCAGGCTCAGAGCTGTCGCCTGGCTGTCCCAGCAGGGCAGCACGCACTGCCTGCCTGTCCCCTCCGCTCCCGCAGCCGCTTGCCGAGCCGTGCGGCACCAGCAGGTGGCTCTGACCCCTGTGCAATGCAGCGCGGGGCTATCCCTGTGTGCTCCGGGCTGGGCAAAGCCAGAGCCTCGCCGGGGGAGCGGGGAGGCTCAGCACCCCTCCAGCACACGCGTGCACACACAGGCGCCCCGAAGTTTGCAAAGTTTACCGTCCTGTTCAAACATCAGGAACACCTAAATACTTTGGAAGGGCTTTCTTGGCTGCGCCACACACTTCAGCAGGTAGTGTTGATTAATATCATGTCTTTCCCCTTTAGTTCACAGAATATTGTGATCTGGAAGGGACCCACAAAGATCATTGAGTCCAAGCCCTGGCCCAAGAGTCACACCATGTGCCTGAGAGCCATGTCCAAATGCTTCTTGAACTCTGGCTGTCTTGGTGCTGTGACCACTACCTTGGAGATCCCATCCCAGTGCCCAACCACCCTCTGAGTGAAAAAACTTTTCCTAATATCCAACTTAAACCTCCCCTGACACAACTTCAGGCCATTCCCTTGGGTCCTGTCACTGGTGGCCAGAGAGAAGAGATCATTGTCTGTATCTCTGCTTCCCCTCTCAAGAAGGTCAGACTGCAATGAGGTCTCCCCTCAGTCTCCTCTTCTAGGAGTCTGGTTATTCCCATGTCTTCATTTGTACCTTTCAGTATGTTCCTTACTGCCAGTTTAGGAAGCAAGCCACTTCCTAAAGTAGATACAGGAATGCTTTTCTGCTTTTTAGCAGCCTCTGAAGACCTTTTGACGCAGGTATTGCACCAGGAAAGGGGTGGGAGGGAAGGATCTAATATGTGCTGGAGTGAGCAGTAGTGGGATAACAAGGCTTTGGGTAAAAGCAGTGGACCAGCATGTTTGTCTTTCAGGCTATGAGATCTATCTTCTCCTTCCCCATCTCTCCTGAGTCTGGTATTTGTTTATTTATAAACTGAAGACAGCCTAAAATTGGGGATGTTGGTGGGAAGCTGCTTGGACAGTGGCTGCAGCTGCAAGAATGTGTCTACAACTGGCTGAAGCCAGGAGATGGGCAGTTCTGGGTGTAAGAGCTACAGGCCTGGAGCAGAAGGAGCATTCAGGGCAGATGCTGCCATTTCTGAGTTTTTCCATAGGGACTTTCCAGCAGGAGGCAAACACAAGGTGACACAGTGACAGACAGGTAGTTGTCTGAGAATTGGAGTTTCTTGATGTCCTTACTCTCACTGTTATCCATGCCTCTCAGCCCGAGACTTTTCTGTTCTTGTGCCAGCTTGTTACCCTTTCCCAGGTGCTTCCCTCATGCCATGTCTCAGAGAATCTGAAACTTTTGGATAGGGATAGGGACAGGGACACACACATGACCATAAACCTCCAGGGTTTGTCATATCCTCATAGAGGGAGAAACCTGTAATAAGTGTGTGGCTAGCACAGGTTCTTCCCGTGGGAACATTTTGCTATATTTCATAAACAAGATAAAGTTTGGATGTTTTGCAAACAGTTTCTCCGGATTGAGTGAGTTCGGGCTTGGCCAATTGTGCCTAGGGGGAGGTCTCGGGCTGACCAATCTGGGGCACTTCTGTAGACTCTATATATATGGAATTCAAAAACAATAAAGTCCCTTTTCTCCTCTCTTCGCTTGTCTGAGAACTTGGGTCAGTCCTCAGCTAGCCGCTCAACAGCGACATAAGTGTATTACAAGACCAGTTTGTAGCTGTGCTAGAACAAATCTCAAACCTCTATTATTTAAAATCATTACTTAAATGCAGACCAAATACTTTTAGCAACTTTCCATGTGTCTTGTCAGATTTAAGCAGTCTCAGGTCTTTCAATTTTCTGCTATCAGATGTCTACAAGACATGCCCTGGAGTTTTACCACAGAGGTGTTGCTGGTTGTGCCAAGCAAAGAGGCATGAGTTCATTGTGACTGATGTGTGATAATGAACATACTGGTGGCCTTGGAAATCTTGCGACAAGAATAGGCCAGCCAAGTTCTCAAGGGCTGAATCTTTTGTGGATAGTCTGGAAAACAGTGACCACTTAGTGATACTGCGTTACCCTTTGGCCTCCCTGGTGCAGCGGAAAGTATTTCTCAGAGGCAGTGGGACTGTTTGTTTACTCAACATCATGTGGACAACTTTCATCTTCTTTTCCCAGCTATAGATGTGCTGTTAAACTCACACTTGGCAGCAGTTAATGTGAAGATGTTTGACAGCCACTGGAGAAATCTGTTCAAGAGGGAAAATATTAGTTCAATAACAGGACTTCATTATGTCTTATAAATATTTAGCTGTCTTGTAGTTCAGCAAAATAGCAAGCTGAGTTATTTATTCCATTTTTGTCATTTTAGTTCTTGAAGGGACACAGAAGCAAGTGGTATGGGTATGCAAGTTCCCAGAACTGTATCGTGGTAGCTGTAGCATAAAATGTCTATTCCATCCTCATCAACTAGAGAAGTATAATTGAATTCAAGTAGCTAAAAAATAATCATGCTTCCTACCGTATACTTTGCTCTTTGTCTCTTAATCACAGAAAGATTAGACCCACTATTAGACCCACAAACATTTGCCCTCTGTGAGGTCTCTGATAACATGTGCTCACTCAAAGGCTTTCATGCAGTCTTAAAAGCAAGCTCTGGTGGTGGCTGAGTTCCTGAAACTTTGTCTTAGCAGGTTGAGTGGGATTGTATGTATTAGCTACTGAGGTGATTTAGAATACCAATAAAATATTTAGCATACCAATAAAAATTTTCTGTGGGGCAAAAAGTAAAGATGAAGATCCTAAAAAATCCTAAATTATTCTGGTAGTCACTGCTCAAAGCTACAAGACCACTGGGGAACCCAACAGAGACTAAAAAATCTGTGAGATATTTAGGATCAGGTGGTCCAAGGCTAGCAGTTGACCGGGCTGTGCAGTGAGATCCTTAATCTTTAGTTGAAGGAGTTACTGCTACATCAACTTTAGATAAAATCTCTCTCTGATGTTGCAGAAGAAAATCTCTTTGTAGATTTTACAACAAGAAAAAATTAAAATCTGTAGTCATGGGGAACCCTTCTATGATGGGTTGCAGTCTTGAACTCTGACATAATATTTGTTTTCCACAACTTGGCTTTGTAGTATTTTTTTTTCTTTCCATTCTCTTCAGAGCATACATACAACATACATACATAAGGTAATCAGGACTGAATAGTAGCCTTTCCTTAGCATCTTTCCTGCTGAAGAGCTGCACTGACCTTTCTTCTTCTCAGTGCCCTGTTCTCCACATCCACAGAACAGCTGCATTCATCTTCGCTGTCAATGTTTAACCTCCTTCCCCTCATAATTGTGATCAAGAAGTGTTTCCCTCCAGTTGTACTTGAATGCAGGCAGTTCTGGGAGGCCCTGGAAGAACCAGATCAATGCAGAAGAGTGGTTCTACTGCAGTCAAATTGAGAACACATTTCAATTTCTTTGTTAGAGGGTATTAGATATTTTAGTCTAAGTAGCTACGTTCAGAAGATAATTGAAGGAATTATTTTGTTACAGATCACTAGAAATGTTATTTTTGTTATTGCTGCAGACCTTTCTGTTAAAGAATAGCTGAAATATTTAAGGGCTCAAAAGTTGGTTCAGCATTGTTGGGTACTTTGTGATATTCTCCAGTGATGGAGTGTGGCATTTTTTCCTTTTGGGAAATACTCAGTAAACCAGAATTATTACTGAACTGAAATAACTCTGCTACTGCACAGATGGGGAGGCAAAGTCAAAGGGGTCTCTCTTGGAACAGGCTGTGATGGGCATATAACATGCACTTATTTACTTTGGAAACAGCTACCTTACATAGAAATTGTAAAATCAGCATTTTCCATTCTTGTGTGAAATTGGGTTCCTGGGTTTGCATTTGGGTGCCTAGAGAGACATGTTGACGCTGTAAGTGACAGTGGCAGTTTGGGGTTCTCCTTTTTGGCCCACATGTGGGTGGCTGTCCCTCTCCCAGAAATGCTGGCAAAGCTGAGCTCCTACTTTGCTTTGGTCCAACCCCTACTTGCAGAGTCTCATCAGGCTAATTTTCACCTGGCCTGAGTAATCTCACACTGAATAAAGCTAGTTATGGTCTTACACTGTTTTCTGCTGCACAGGGTACAAACCATGTGGCTACTCTTAAATTGTTTTGATAGTTTGACAAATCTGCCATCTGCAAGGTCTTTGAGCACAGTGGCAGCCCAGAAATGTCCTTTATTATAAAATCTCTGTGGTGCCTCAAAGCTGTTGCTAAACTGCACAGGTATTTCTGCATTCTCAGGAAACTAGTATTCATTTGTGATCCTTCTTATAGGGACATAAAGAATCACCTGTTAGGTAATGAGATTATAAAACTTTCTAATTAAAAGTAGTTACTGATGCTGTTTCAGGTGGGACTGAGATCTCTTAAAAAGATCACACATGGAAATAGTGATCATCCCAGGTCTGCAGTCTGGGAGTGGATGCTAAATGATTTTTCAAGACTCCCAGCTGCAACCTCCCCAAATCTCAGTCTGTGTTCTTCTGGCTTTAATTTCATTTTGAATTCTTTTTCTGAGTGCTTACAAAAATAGTTTTTTAATAGCAGCAGCCACAGCCAGTTCTAAACATGATTAGTTTATATGTTAAATCCTTTCTGAGTTCTCAGGGGAAGAAGATAACACAAGGTCTCTCTCACTTGTGCATTTTTAAAATGCATGAAATTCTACTATTTCCACTTTTTTTTTTTTTTTTAAATCTGACAGTTCTGCTAAATTAGGAGGAGAGATCTCTGTCTCACCCTTGCTTTCTTAATGCCTTGAAATCGGCTTTAATAAGAATCAGCTGCTGGAAGCTGCAGCTGAAAGCAGTTGAGCTGCCACAGAGGGAGCCTCCTTAGTGGACCCCTATGATGTCAGGATGCATCGAGGCAAGCGGAGAGGAGGGTAGGAATCCAGCTCAGTGCTCAGCCAGCGCTGCCAGGTACCACTGCCCTGGGAGCAGCTCCGGAGCTCACTGCCCCTTTCCTCCCGCGGCACAGCAGAGCCCCTGGCTCTCCCTCTCACCTGCCTGCATGAGGACCCAGCAGTGCCCCAGTGAGTCCAGCGGGGCACACAGTGGAGAAAACTGCAGCAGCAGTGGCAGCTCTGGGCTCTCACCGGGCTCGGATTCAGACAGCAGCGGGGTGGTGTGTGGTGGTGGTGGGATGAGAGGTGTCCTGTCCAGATACTGGAGCTTGGAGAGTCTTCACTCTGCCACAGGTAAGGAGCCTTTTTTTTAAATTTTTTTTTCTTTTTTTTTTTTTTTTTAAACTGCTCTATGATATTGTACTGACCTTGAGAAACCAAACCAAACCTGTTAAAAAGTATATAATTTGGAAATGCAGTCTCTTAGTCTTGAGAAATAACCAAAGCATTCAGTGTTTTCTAGCTATTACCCCCTGCACATTTAAACCTAAACCAAAACACTATAGACCCTTAATAGATTTCTTAAGTCAGGAGGGAAGAAATAGGTTTTTAATGGCTTTGGAAATAGTGCTTAGGCTTCTACCTGATTAAAGCTGTCCTTGTCTTTTGGAACATTTCTTTTTTCAGCTTAATTTTATAGAGCCAAATGTTGGAGTTGACATTTCTCTGTGTAAATTCTAGTACAGAGAGTATCACTGCCTCCAGAAAATGTCCAGGCGAGCGCTGTGCAGCAGATGAGGGCTAGGTAGGGTTGCACTGCTGTGCACTGAAGGAGGGAAAGGCAGTTCCCTGAGCCAGCTGCTCAAGTTCAGTTTTTGCTTTCCCAGCCATTATTTAATGCCTTTCTGAACCAGGGAGTTTGGAGGCATGTTCCTATAGCCTGGACCTGTTCTGACTCAGCCTGTCTGGATGCGGCATTCTGGTTTTTATTCACTGATGTGCGTGTTTAGGGTTTGAATGTCTGAACTGGAAGCATGGTAAAGAAGCTTTCTCATTCCCAGCTGATACTGGCAAAGATGTTAATGGCCAATGATTGCTGAGCTGTTCAGCTGTTGCTGTTTAGAGAGATTTTTAATAGAGCTGCAGTAAATTAGTTCCTCTCTTAGATAAATGCAGACAAGTGCCTTCAAGGCCACCAGTGACTTCCATTTCCTTAGTAAAAATACCCAGTGCTACCAGCTAGAATCAAGGCTTGGGAAGAATTCAGGGTGCAGTTCTGTGTAATCTGCTTTAGTCATGTGTACTTTTAATTATTGAAAGGTTTTACCATTCCATCTGCTACTATAGATTTGGAGCTGTTTAATAAAATCTCCACTGCTGCTGTGGAGCCTCTGCTGAAGTGTGACTGCACAATCACAGAGGAAAGGGCTACAGCAGGGTGGCCAACCCCTGACTTTCCACCCCACACACCACACCTTCTAGGTGGCCAAGAAGCACTAAACACCTACAGTACTTCCTGAGCCTCCAGGGACAGGAAGAAGCTCAGGGTGAGATCAAGCCATTGGTGCTCTGTTTTGGGGAGAGATCTGGGATGCAAGTACAAGATAATGTGCTTTTGCATCACAGTAGCATCTGCTGGCTCTTTTCTCTTGGAACTGGGAATGCAAATTAACCCCAGCATGCTCTGACATTAACATAAAATAACTGTGGCACGGGGTCCTTTTGCAAACTCCTGCTCGGAGTTGTGCGTGGGGCTGCCAGCAGTTCCATCCCCTCTGTGTTCCAGGGTTTGCTGTCAGCTGCCCTCCCTAGATGCATTCTTGGGCTTAATCAGGTCACTTGAAACAAATGGTGTACAGTGATACAAAAGCAGTAAGGTTGATAGCAAAAGTGGGCTTCAAAGCTAAGTCTGTTTTTCTAAATGCTCTTTCATTTCCACAATAGTCTTGCTCCCAGGGCTGTGAGGCATGGGCATGGTGTCATTTTGTGGATGCTGCATACATTTAGCAGGAAATACAGAGATGAGAGGAAATGGAATAGAAAATGGTATGGAGACAGACTGAGGACAGGGAAAAACCAAATTAAGTTTCATAATTACAGTATTGATATATAAATACAATAATAAAAGCAGATCACTGCATTTCAGACTCCTTGCTGCCTTAGAATACTGTGGTAAATGTCTTCTCATGTGCAAAAGATGTCTGAGCAGTTGGTCTCTAACTAGTAACAAAATTCAGGTCAGAATTAGGATTAAACTTTGAAGCAATGGACCACCAGGAGGAATTTATTTTGTTTTGGTTCTGCTCTGTCAGAATTATTCTTCAGCTTAAACTTAGGAAACTGAAGTAGAACTGCTCCTCTCCATCAACATGAATTCCCTGTCTGAGGAGTGAGGGAGGATTTCTTTAAAGCTTGTGCTAAATAACATTTTTGAATGGTAAAATTTAATACGCTACCTAAACCAACCAAAAAAAACCAAACAGAAAACACAGCAGGAGCAGTAGCAGCTGGAAATGCATGAGAGAAATGGGAACTAAAGTGTGTGGCAATGTCCTCTCCTCAGAGGAGCAGGGAGCCTCCAGCATCTTTCTGTGTGATACATCAAGAAGTTAGGGGGAAAAAAGAACACAGACTGTGTGGAAACACTAGGAAGTGCCCAACAGTGATTAAAAAAGGTCTGAGGGAGGAGTCAGTCTCTTTCTCTGTTTGAAAGGGATTCTGCATTTCCAGTAGCACCCTTAGGGCTGGATAGGTGGACTTGGCAGAGAGGGTTTTGCTTGTCTTTCCCCCTGTGCGTACATAAGGTTTTCTGTAGGGATCTTCACATGCAGTCTGTTGCTGTCTAAGACTTCAGAGAAGATTAGAAATAAACCAGATTTTAATGACTGAAAAGTGGAGGTGAAAAGAAGGTGGGAGGTACAACTGGAATGCATCCATTGGAGTTTTTCTTTTACATAATTTAGATTCCAAGGAATTGAAAAGACAGAGGTGTCTGTGTGTTTATGAATACATATGTTTGACAATGTGTGATTTCAGAAATACAAATTGAAAAGAGTGTGTAGAAAAGGCCAGTAGAGTTTCCTGAGGTTCACAAGAGCAAAAACTGTCTTTGGTTAGTAATCTTCCTCTGCAGTTAGTAATGAAGTACAATTCGTTTTGGTTTGGGGTTGACCTTCTTGTAATATATTGATCAAGAGGGGAAGCTAAATGTGACACAGTTGAAAGAGAAAAGACCTGTTGTTACAGCATAAACTTCTGTGCAAATGCCATTTGAAATACAACTATGTAGAAAACATGGTTCAGACTTGTATGAAGTGAAAAAATCTACTGTTTTTTAGTATCAGTGCATGGCATTTCTGGTTTAAATGTCAATAAACACTACCTTCCATGAAAAGGCCCTTCTCCCTGAAGCTAAATATAAACAAGAAAATAGGGAATGCTTTACTGTTCTACCAGGCTCTCCATTTGAGGATGCCAGAAGACTTCACAAGCATCAATAACCTTCACAGAGGGCCCAAAAGTCTTTCAAATCATGATTTAGGATAGATAAAAAGGTATAGTTTGATACTTGGATGGTATCCTTGCTATTTTTAAATATTTATTAGCATTTTCCCAGTGTGTTGCCAGTGCAGTTCTCCAGTGAAAAAAAGGACTGGGAGCTGGGCTGGTTCATCAATTCTGAAAATTGGGCCTTAAGTATCTCAGCTGGACAAAAACCCGCAAGGCATCCAAATTAAAAGTCAGTTGTGACAGTGCTCCAGCAAGTGATTCAGTGGCACTCTGGGCACTCTAACCCTGGTTTCCTAGGCAAGACTTCATACCCCAGGCTCATGCTGCCTGTATCCCATTCATCACTGTTGTACAACTTCACTGAAAAGTTTTTCCTTTAGAATGTTTCCAGGTTCAAGCCTGTGAGCAGCTCTCTTTGCTTTTCCAGCTCCTTTGTTGCAGTTCCAATCCCAACCTCATTAATACTTCTGTTTATTCTTCTTCTTGTCCAAGTTGGGAAGGGCTGGAAGAGCAAAGAAAGGTAGGGACAAAGGGGAATCACAACCTGGAGGACTAGTGGTTGCCATAGTTTCTCTGTGACTCTCTGTGTATTTGTGTATATGTAGCAATTTAATTGTACATGCTACACTCCAGTGCGCCTCTGCACAGATTTGTGGCTCCTAATATGCAGATATGCTCATCTACTGCCCTTGGGAATATGGCCTTTAAACAAACAAGAAAACGTGAAGCATGGGTGTGGAGGTTTTTTTTCTTCATTCACACCTTAAAAAGAAAATTGTGGGTTTTTAAGGAAGGTTTTTTCCAAGTCATTCATTTCATTGTTGTGGCTGATGAGAGAGCCAGTAATAGAGCTGTGGCGACTGCTTTGCTTCTTTCTTGTTTGGCAAGAGATTTTCTTTTGAGCTCTTTCTTTTTCCTTTTTCTTCCCCTGGCCCTGCCTTTTTGGTACTGATGTCTTCAGCTGTGTTCATGGACTGCAGTGCATAATTCCACTGACCCTTCTTTCTCTAGGGTCACTCAGTCAGCAAGAGTTAGAGGTCAAACAAGGGGAGATTGATTTAAGGTTCAAATTGCTTCAGAATGCATCCAAAGGAGAGCAGGGAGGAAAAAAAGTGAGTGCCTCAAAGCATCTGCTGCAGCATGTTGATGTTATGTGTCACCCTTACCTTGGCAAATTGTGAGCTAGGACATTTCATCTGTATTCATTGCTTGCACTAGAACGTGTCATATTGTTCCCACATATATTCTGTGTCACCTGCCAGAAAAACTTCCACTTATCTTCTGAACTAATAGTCAATGGATTTAAGAACAAACAAACAACAATCCATGCTAAATTAACTTGGATTTTTCTCTCTGTATGGATTCATTTGTAATGGTGACGGGTATGGTTAGGTTAAACCTAAGGGTGTGATCCTGAGCTTTCAAGGAAGAATTACAAGATGAACATCTCTTGGTTGAACTACTGAGCTGCCCTAAAACTTAAGTAAATATTTCTTAGTTGAAAATACCTCTTCCAAATAGTGTGTTGAGTGTTGCTGAACTGTGACTTGACATCACATTCAAATAGTGAGGACATCTATATTAGTAAGTGGTTGAGTTCATTCCAGTAAAGGCAATTTCAGTCAATACTAAATGTGTATAAACTTGGACCTAACACATTTAGTACATTTACAGAAATATTTTTTCAGTGCAAAGCATCCTCTAGCATCGTGGTTTCCCACTAAAGAGAATAAAAACCAGTGTTAATATAGGTAGGAAGTCTAACCATGTTTCTGTACCTCTGTTTCCAGCAGAACCAGTTTTTGTAAGTTCAGCTACTTTGCAGTTCTAATTACATTTTAATGTATGGGGGGGGGGGTTTGGTTCTAGTTGACTTTCCCTTGAGATTTTTTTGTTTTGCTTCAAAAGGAGTAAATGCTTATTCTCATGTCCCTGTGAGGCACAGATTAGCACTGTGCCTACCAGAGGTAAACATTCCTATCTTTGCTGATGCTGTGGTTGCAGCAGGGAAAAATAAATCTTTGGAGTACTGCCTGTGATTCTTCCCCAGGTGTCCCAGGTACACCATCTTCAACCTTTTCCTTCTCTGCCTTCAAAACTACTCCCATGAAAAACATGTAGATTGTGATTCTCTTTGCTGAGGAATATGACAACTTCTAAGGCTTTATTTTCTCAAAGATTCTGTTACTTTTAGAGTAGTCTTTCAGACCAACTCTTCTTTGGGATATATCCAAGCTTCAATTGCTGCTATTTTTCTAGATGGAATTGAAACAGCTTTAAGCCACCTGATGTGAATACTGCCAGCATCATAGCTCTTGCAGCAGGAAACTGGCATGGTCCAAGAGAGTAAAGGAAGGGGGAATGAGGGTGCCATGAAGCTTACCTGACTCTTCATTTCTTCTCTACCTTTAGGTAGATATGCAAAGGCTTGCAGTAACTTGAATGTGCCTTTTCATTTGCATTATTTGGGTCTAGTTCACATAAGTAAAAAAAGCAGCAAAAATAGGTTAGAACATGTGCTGGCAAATAGTGTCTATGCCCAGTGGTCACAAAGAATGTGTGTACTTGCTGCCTGCACATGATGAAGCTACGGCTGCTTAGCAGTTAGTTATGTTAAACAATATAGGCAACAATCATGCCTGTCCTGTACCACTGGGATGTATTCCTTTAAATTACTAAGCTTGTCTGTAACTAAACTTATTCCCTACTAAGGTCTTGTTCTCCAATTCATCTGAATCATGAGAGGTGTCTTTGAAGGATTAGAGAAATATAGCCCTCTTCTGAGTGTCAGTAATTATCTGTGGAGGCTTCTAATTAATTAGAATCCTGTCTCATCTCAAAATCCTTTTGTGGTCTGATGTTTGTTAAACCAACTAACTAGTTCAGTGATTTCCTTAAAAGTGCCAAGGACAAGGTGAGTGTGCTGGACTGCACAGGATATTGGTCAGAGCAAGCCCAAAGTCTGAAGATGAGCTGTCTTCTTGAATACTGAGTGCCTTCAGTGGCTGTGCCTTTCTAAAAAAGCTGCTCCTAAACATGGTGTGTCTGTACATGAAAGCGAGACAGTAGCTCAGGTGTAAGCTGATAAGAACATCGTTTGCACCTGGTTAACTGTCTTGGATTACACTGTGTGAACATCCAAGTGTTGGCAGCTCTTGCTGCAAATATACCTCAGGGTGTATTTGCCTAAACAGGTACAGAGCTTTTCTGTTATTCTCAATCCCTTCTAATTGAGGAGCAAGAGGTTCCCTGGACTATGATGTTAGCTCATAAGAGCTCAAATAACGGTTTTTTTTCTTTTTTTGCCATGGAGTACAGAGTAATTGCTTTACTAGATTAATTGAGCCATTTCCAAGTTGTGCCATATCCAAGGGAATGCTTATGGAAGCTCTAATGCATCACCCCACGTGCTGCTGATTCCTGCATTCTGTGGCCTCCAGCAGGATGGAGGCTGGCAAGTGGTAGTAGAATGGGAGGGAAATCAAAGGCTAAAGGCAACTGAGTACACAGTTGTTTTGAATATCATTCTTCTTACTCTGTTAAATTATTTTTTTACCTCGTATCTGAGTGTATGTGTATATACACACACAATTATTAATTAGCTAAGCTTAGGATATTCCTCAGTGAGATTTCTTGAAAACAAGGATTTCTAGCTGTGGGCTCTAATTTTTTTTGTCTACCAACAGAAAAGTTTACTTTCAGAACCCTTCTTAAATGATCTGAAAAATGTCTAAAATAATAATTTGAAATCAATTTAAAATGTAGTATTAATGTATATGGTACCATCCTCTTGCTTTGGAAGGTAAATTACATGTACGTATTTATAAAATAACTTGAAAAAGAAGTTTTTGTGTCAGGAACATGAGGTGAAGGCAGAGCTTTGATTTTTATTTTTATTTTCTTTTAAAAAATCATTATAACAGCACTGGAATGTTTCATGTTGAGAATAAAGAAAGATAAGACTGGTGATGTTTTCATAACAAATGGCAGAGATTTATTTATATGTGGGAGTGAAATTGCAAGAGTTTTCCTTTTGGCTAATGAAAATACTTTCCATGAGATAGTTTTGAATTAGGCTCTTTTTTAAAAAATTGAAGTGTCCTTAAAAATGCAGGGAAAAGGCAGTGTGCTAGGAGGTTTAATATTAATGCCAAAGGATCTGTTTAATGGGTAGGATTAAGCTACTGTGCTCTCCCTTGGCCAATGGAATCTTTCCAGGCCAGGTGTGAAAAGCCCTCAGCTCTTTATGCACTAAGATCACTACTCAAATGTATATGTGAAAAGACATACCTGGTAATTAAAAACTGCAGTTCATGGAGTCTTCTAAGAGGCAAAGGAAGACTACAAACAGGGCCTATGCGCTTACTGGCCATGGCTCCCTGCTCTTGGAGCTGTCATTAACGTTATTCCTTGCCGGGATCTTTTGAAATGTTAAGGCACACACAAGTTCAAAGGAGGAAAACCTGTCTACATAATTACTGAATTTAAACAAACCCAACCCAAACTATCTGGAAACTAAAGGCTCAGCTGTAGCCTTTAGTTTCACCTATAGGTGCAGCAAGCAGTGAGAATCAATCTCACCTGCTGAACAGGAGCAGCCCAAGGGCTGCTAGAGCTCTTCTGTGGTGTGACTTCCCTCGCTGGCTCTCAGGTAAGCGACCACACTCTGTTACACTGTCTGGTCCAGGACACAGGGCAGCTCTAGGCAATCACACAGGTGCTCAAGTGGTCAGTTCAGAGTTCATTAAAAAACCCCACACCTGCAGTGTTCAGCTCTGCCCTCAGTTCCCGTTGTGAGGGTCTGCAGTTGGGAGATGACAGTAGGGTGCTACAGGCAGGTGTGTGGTCCAAGAGTAAGGCACTCTGAGCTCCTGAGCTGTTTCCAGTCCTCATGTGGCTCTTGTGCAGATTTTATTGTGTGTCTGTATTGAAGTTGTCTCTGTTTCTGACAGTACAGAGTGACCTGGATAAGAGAATAATAGCCTGGCTGCTGGAGCTGTTGTTTGAAGCACTGGGCTGGCTCAGCTCCTGCTGACTCGCCTGGTGCTCTGGCAGGAGAGCCCTCTCCCTGAGCAGAGCTGCATGTCAGCTTGAGGTCACTGATGGTACATCCTGCTCAAGGCAAAAACCTACTCTGCATGCCTGAAAGAAGCTTTGACAATAAACCTTTTAAGAGAGTTTATTATGAAAACACAGCGTTACTAATACCCTGAAAACAGTGGATTTGGATCAATTTGAAATGTGGCATTCTTATCAGCCTTAAAAGCCTGAATAAATTAAAAATATGCAGAACCCATCTGTACTGAAACTTGTTGATTGGATCTGTCATTTTTCTTTGGAGAGCACAAAATAATTTAATTTGGGCTACTTTTGGTCCCAATACTGAGCTTCACCACAATCTCTATATTGTCATAAATCTAGGGCCTGGCAGTCCTATTTCATGCTGGTTTACTGTCAGTACTCTGCATAGGTTGAATTCTGGGGATTTGGTCAAGTCTTCTTTTGTGCATCTAAAGTCACAGTTGGTGGTATAATGGTCACCTCTGTTCATGCTGCTTTTTCTGGCTCACTTGAGAGCACACATTGCATAGCGTCTATGCTTGGGACTTCTACTTGTCCCAAATGCCACTTGACCATCATCTCTAAGCCACTGGAGGAAGCCTCCAAAGTAATTGTATGTAGGACAGCCTAGGCATCTTTCAGGCAGCCACTTGTGATTGTCTAATCCAGATAACTCCTCTGATCTGGAGAACTTAGCTTCCAGAAGGAAAAAATATACTTTCAAGGGTAAGATAAAGAAATGTCACAGTGTTTCAAGCCTGTGACTTGACACTTGAACAGAATTATTTAAAAATACACTGAATTAATTACGGCCAGGTCATTAGTCTTGACTCATCTAAATAATTTTTGATGTCTCTGGAATCACAAATGTAGATGAGTGTAAGCACTGCTGGGTCAAAGTGCTGAAAGGCTGTTTGGCCAAATACATGTTTTTTTCTGAATAAAGGTGGGACCTGCAACCTGGTATTCTCTCTTCCTCTCAGGTGCTGCCTTTCTTTCAGCTTTCATTTTTGAAAAAGGCATCTTGACTGCAAAGATTTTTCCAGCTGCAATTTAAAAAAAAAGGAGTTATTTATTGTTTTTTGGGAATATAGTGCAAATACAGGCAAGAGGACAGCCATTCTGTCCACTTGTCAGAGGACCTGGCACCCATTCTTGTACTTCACACTTCTATTGGGCTGTTCAGTGACCTGCAGTGGCACCAATGCTTTAACTTTACAACTGACTGTGACCCAATTCCTTTATCATACTAAGCAAACAAGGGGCAGTTCAGCACTTCCTAAGAGGAAGATGAGTCTTGGCTAGGTGCAAACTGTAAGCAGATTAGAGCAGGAGTAACTTTTTTCAGTTACTTCCTAGCCTTTACTTATGACAAATGTTTTTAATGGCACCTTGGTTTGTGTGGTGTGGTGTGCTGTGCTGGCTGTGTGGATCCTTTTCCCTTCTCTGAGCAGCCAGCAGGGACGATGGAAGTTTCCCCCTGCATGCCTGTACTTTGCAAGGAAGCTGAATAGTATGATTGACACTGATTTTCTTTAATCATGCTCTAGTTTCCAGAGTCCTGGAGAGCTGAAGCATCCTCTGCTGTGGGCTACTTCTGAAAATTTTACCTGATGTAGAAGTTTCTAGTTTTCCTTGAGGGCTTCTAAACAGGTCTTCCTCCCAGCCTGAATCTCAGAATGCTTTAGGCACCACTGGAGATTGTCTAGTCCTACTCCCATATTCTAACCAGGGTCACCTGCATGAGCAGTGAAGTTTGAATATCTCCAGGAATGGAGACTCTGCAACCTCTTTCAGGCTATGGCTACCCTTAGTGTAAAAAAGAGTTTATATTTGAAAAGAGTGTACTGTACTTTGGTTTGTATCTATTTCTTTTTGTGCTTTTATTGGCCACCAGACCGGAGTCTAACTATGTCTTGTACACCTCCCTCATCAGGTACACATATAAATTGTCATGATCTCCCTGAGCATTCTCTTCTCCAGCCTGAAGAGTCCAAGCTCTCTCAGCTGCTCTGTCTATGTCAGGTGCCTTAAACACGCCTAACCTTTAGCTGGGACCCACTCCAGTACATCCATGTGTTCCTTGCACTTCCTTGCACTGGAGTCCTGGCTGAGTTTATTGCAGTGTGTTTTCTGGAGTTCTAACCACCTTGATTATCATCCTTCTGCCTGTGGGTAGCAGAGCAACTGGTATCACATCTGAAGTTTTATCTATCAAGTGCTTTCTTTGGCAAGGCAGGTAGGGAGATGAAATTTTTCTGAAAACACAAAGCAGAAGCAAATTTTTCATGCCTTAGTCTTGAGGGCCAGGGTTTGCTGACTGTTGGATTGTTGCAGGATTCACAAGTTCCTTCCTATTGATCAGCTGACCACATAGCTGGAGAGGAAGCTTTGAGAAGCCAAGACAGGTCAGAGTTGCTTAATTGCAGCAGATCTTGTAGTTGATGCTTCACTGGTGACACATGCCTGTAGAGACAGTGTTTGATGCCTAAATCTCTGAAAGTGTTTGATTCTTTTAGGGTATGAATTGCGTGGTGTGGGACATATTTTCTTGTTTGTGGTGGGGTTTTGTGACTTCTTGCTGCATGTGTCTGCACTTGTGAAACTTGCCAGTGGGATGTGGGGGAGAGAGCATCTGATCAGTACTGGGTTTGTTTTTCTGAGAGTAATGTCTGATATCAGCTGGACCACGGCCTCAGGCATATGCCAGGCTGGACTTTGGTGCACATGTGAAAGGGACCTGGTTGCACAAATAGTTGATGCAAAGGTGAAGCCTTGCCTGCAGTATCCTTAGAAAGCACTGAGGCTGTGTGCTCTTCGATTGAGCCTTGTGTGTGGTTTCTGCACTATACACAGAGACTCATTCAGTCCAGCTATTTATAGCACTCCATAAGTAACAAGTCATAGCACAGAAGGGACCTGCCATATTGGGCACAGCAGCCTACAGTTTTGTGCTGCAGTACACTAATTATTAATCCCAGAAATCTATGTGAGAGGACAGTGTGTGTGTTAGAATGAGCCCTTGTGAGTAAATTCCCTGGATAACCCTGTTTAAACACAACATCCCTTGGTTGTGAATATCTTCCCTTGTTGCTCAGCCTGTTGTGCTCAGAGGGTTTTGATCTAACAATTTTCTTAGACAATTTAAAGCATTGCCATTAACACAGGGCTTTCTCCTGGAAACACTGATCTCAACTACTTTCTTCTTGGTAAATCACCTGAGGTAGCAAGACTTTGAGTGTTCCTTGAGACAGAGTCTGGAAGTAGAATAGGAATGCTGTGAGTAGAGAGGTTTTGGTAATCACTAACTCTGTGTACTCTTTGTGGCAGGCAGGCACATTACCTACATTCCTGGTCTGTTTTCCTCTCCTATAAAACCTAAGTACAAGGGACAAGCTTGTGTGGGTTGCTAAGTGCTGTCTGTAAGATAATCAAAAAGAAAACAGAGCTGGGCCATAAACCAAAAACATTGCTTCAAGTACTCTACAAGGGCCATAGAAAGAGCACAACTCTGCTGCAGGTTGGAATTTCCTGACTTCCTGTATAACTCTGATTCAGAATCTCAGAGCCCTGTGACTGGAAGAGTCTTAGTGGCTCTTTCACTATTAAAATTCACTATTTTAAACAGATTGAACCTTAACAGTTCCCACTGTGGTTCTAGATCATCATTGTTCTGGAATGATGTTACAGTGCTGTAAGAAGAGCAAGGTGGTCATGTTTTGTCTTATAACATGTAGTGTATTCCAGGCCAGGTTGGATGGGGTCCTGGGCATCCTGACCTAACTGGTGGCATCCTTGCCTATGGCAGGAAGTTGGAGCTAGGTGAGCTTTAAGGTCCCTTCCAACCCAACCCATTGTATGATGACTCATAAGGCAGCAGCTGACAGAAGGGACCTCAGGTCATGTTTTGTACTGTAATGGGGTTGCTTCAGTGAGTGATGCTGTTTGCAGTGCTCTACAGGAGTCCTTCCTGCTGTGTGAGCCTCACTTGGCTAGGAGAAGAAAAATGCTGGTGAGTCCTTCTGAAGTGACTTCAGAAGTTGTCTTTCTTTGCTTATGAGAATCTTCTATCTTCTATCTAAAGTAGGGATAAAATAAAATGAGTATATGACCCTCAGCTCTTTAAAAATGAGGGTGAGGAACAAAATTTAAACCCTTCTTCATCAGCAGTTAATGCTCAGCTGTTTGGCTGTGTGTTGGAGAACTTAGGGTGAAGCTGGGCAGCTAGTTCCCTGCCTTCTGCAGCAGGAGCCAGCATGGGTGGCAGAAATGTGATCAAGAGAGTACTGGTATCCCAGAGGGCCCCCATTAATTCTTCTCTGTTTGCCCACAGCCATCAGGAAGGAATTGGGTTTAAATGCAGTGCAGCAGAGCACCCTCTAGCCATGTGTGTCTTCCTTCTCTGTTTGTTGAAGTCAAATGTCTATATTTGGCACATCCTAGGCTGTTGTCATGGAAATGGTTGTATTGACACATCCACAGCAGAGCAGCTTTGTTCTGTACAGAAAGATCAGAAGGACGATGGGTGAGAAAGGAAAAGGCCTGTTCTCAGCATTCAGGCGTGCAGAATATTTGTTCTTCAGCTTCTTCCCTCCAGTTGGAAGGCACAGAGCTGTTGAATTAGTTGCTTTGAGCTAATATTGAAAGAACTGTGTAGAACAATACCCAATGTTTGGACACAGAGCATTACTGAACATCACACAAGATAGGATTCCCAGCCACAATAGCTGCCTCCTACATAGCAGGAGTGCTACTGATTAGCACCAGTGCAGAGCAGTAACATCTCTGCTCAGTCTTTTTTGCCCTGTATTTCTAGTTTGTGGGAGATCTTGCATGTACCTACTATTTTGGAAATGGCAGGAAAAAGAGTTACCCGTTTGAACATTGTAGCTGGAAATGTCAGGGACTGTAGCCAGATATTTCTCACTGAACGTGGGGAAAAGAGGAGTATTTGAAGAGTTAATGAAGATGAACTTAGAGAGCAGAAGTGAGTCATATGGGCAAATTTCATTCCTAGTGTCCTTTCTGCTGCTGCCAGGCCACCCTGCATTTTCCCTAAGACAAGTCCTCTGCTGTGAGAAGGGGAAGGAATAGAAGAAAGAATGTTGGATCTGTTTGCCTCAGATCAGAGTGTTTTCACAGCCTGTTGCTACAGGGAGCTTCTCAGCTTCATGCCAAGAAGAGTCAGAAGATAAGAAACTTCAGAGCAGTGAGGGAAGCTGCATCTTGCATCTCGGAACTGAGCTCTGCAGGGTTCTTTCCTCTAGAGCCTGGATCTGTGGGAGGAGTTCCTCCCCCTTCCTGTGCATCTTGAACGTGGTGGGAGATTATTTCAATGCTTTTAATCAGATATGTGGTGGTTTTTATTTCTCTGTTAAACATGCACATAGAGGCTAGTGTGTGCTTAGCAAAAGCCATGCTGTTTCTAATGCAGGCTGTGCATCCATCATGATCCAAAGGAAGGTCTTTTCTGGTTGTGTTGACAGAAAGCTCTACTTCTCCCAATGGCCTGTACAGATCAGACAGAATGCAAGGGAAGGGAGCTCCTGTCCCTGCACCACAACTGAACCATGCACTCCAGGTCCCCCTGTAAGAAGGCAGGGCAGGACTTGCACAGAAATCTACTCCTGCTGTGCTCCCAACTACTTCTAGGTGTTTTGTTGGATTTAATTTTTTCAGGTTTCAGGAATGTTTATTTGTTTATTAACTTCCCAGATACTGTCATATACCAGCAATACATGTAAGGGTCATAAAAAGTATTTGTAATTAGTGCTTCCCAAACAGCAAGTTTTCTAATTGTCTATTGCATATTTGAACTTTAGAAATATAATTAAGCAAAACAAAAAAGGTTGCTTTTCTTTTTTAAGGTTTGGTGCAATAGTCTGTTTCCTGGTGCTTTTATTTTGTATATGTAGGAAGGGGACCAGATTGGAAGGATTTTCATTTTGTGTAGAAATTTGCTATGTTAAGAACATCATCTTAATATTTTATCTGCTTATATCTGTGCCAGCTGTTCTGCCTGAGAAAGCTGCTGCTCCCTTCAGGGTTCTGTGGCCTTAGCACAAACTGGTCACCCTGTCAATACTGGCAGATTAGAATTACAGAACCTGTACTGTTGCTGGTGTTCAAAGCAGAAGCATCAACAGCAGCAGCCTGTAACCTACTGTTCATCTTTGATAAAGTCAAATACTGAAAAATGTTCTATAAACTTGGCCTTTAATTGTGACAAGTGAAAAGAAAGATGGTCAAGATTTATTATTAGATGCTATTATCTAATTATTATTAGGGCACATTATTTATTATTAGATACCATTTATTAAATAAAGTGCATCTTAATTTCTTCTCCTTCCTATGAAGGGAGTTCTCTTGAATAGTGATAGCATATCTATATTGCTGTCCTGGGCACAGGATGGGTGAAAGCCTTGGATGGCTTTTGTCTGCAGGATGTGGTTATGATGGAATAATGGAATAAAGAAAATATGCAGTATAATTAGAACAGGTTCCCAGGCCGTTTTTCATGTTAGAAATTGGGGAAGACCTTATGAAGAGATATTTTCCTTTAAAAGCCATTTTTATATATGTTTTCTTGGAGCAAAGGGACTTTTGCAGATAACCCTAACCTGAAGTAAACTTTCCAGATCGAGGATCTTCAACCAGGGAAGAAGTGTTGGTTGCTTTTGGTTCATCTCTCTGGTGAACTTTTTTTTTGTATCTCACAGTGGCAATATAGAGAAAACAAAAGTGTTCTGTTTTGATTGGGACCACCTCTGAGGCAAATGTCAAGTGACAGCACAGTGGAAAAGGTGAAGGAATCACTGGGAACTTTGATATATATTCTGCTGAGCTTTACATTGCCTTTGGTAAAAAACAAAGGCAGTTGAGAAGCTAACCTTTTTATAAAGACAACAGAGGTATAGAACTGCTGTCCTTATCTGGCTTCTTCCAGTGGAAATAGGCAGAAATCTTTCCTGACACCACAGTAGAAAATTTGATGTGGTGCAGAAGCAGAAAATGCCAAATGCAAGAATGTCATCATCCCTATCGTAGGATGCCAACTTGGCTAATATAGGAAGTCCAAATCTATTATTTAGCAGCATGAGATGTTTGACACACAAGCTACTTTGCCCAGGCAAAACCTGCTCAGTTCCACACAGTGTGTTCACCCTGTTACCTGGAGTATCTAGCTGGCAGGTGTTTGATAGCTGCAGGTACGGTAGTCATTCTGAGTTGTTCAGAAACATTTCTATCAGCCAGAAATTCAGGGTTGGGCAGCCTGTGCATGAGGAGCAATATAAAGTTTTGTGATCAGATTCACATAAGCAATTAGTTATGGTTAAAACAGGCTAAATATTTACTGTCTTGTTTTGGTGTGAGCTTGTGTCCCCTGGCTTCTGTGTAATAAATTGACATATTCTGCAGTGCACGTGACTTGTGACATGAGTGAGAGAATGGGATTTGGTGCCTGGTTGGTATTTCTGATTGAGAAGTTAAATGTGCAGATGATGGTAGCAAATGCTGAATATGTTCATGTTTTCAGGTGGGTGATCTCTTGGCTGCTCTGGATATGTAAGAGTAACATGTGCTGGACCTTTGGCAATATTATGTTCTTCCCTACACTATCCATAGTCTACTCTTTCATTTGTGCTCCCACCTTTTCTGCTTACACAGTCATTCTCCAGTCTGCCTTCTGTGGATTTGCAGGTATGAAGATGTGAACCCAGCTTCTTGAACGTGATGATTTCTTCATCCTGCCTCCCATACATCACCAGCTTCCATCAACCAGCTGTGTTCCCCTCCCAAACTTTCTCCATTATTGCTTTCCTATTTCTGAACACCATTTTGTGTGCTCCTAATACAACCTGTCATTTTGGCTTGATTTTTTTTTTTTAAGGTATATGGGAAGAGATCCTTGAATTTTACTGGACTCGTGAAAGCTTTTGACATGGAGATGTATTCTCTCTGTTCTCCAGAAACCTCCACCTCTGTTGCAGGCACCTTAAACTCTGTGTAGGTTATCCTGTAGTAAACCTATGGCCTGGCTGCAGGGGTTTGGCTTGGATCACCTTTCAACACTCTGTCACTGGCCTGTGCTCCATAAATGGCATGAGGTTGTACCCTCTACTGCTGTGTCTGTGTAGCTCCTGCAGTTTCAGGTCTAGCTAATCTGTCAAGGAGGTAGAATTGAGGTTTGCTGGATGGAGGTCATCAGACCTTTGTCAGCATAGAGGTGTTGTGTGCTCAAAGTGGATCCAATCCTTGTGTTTTACAGCTTTCAGAGTAACTTCCTCCTAGCTGACTTCAATTAGCTTCTACTTTTCCAAAAGGAAACCTTAGAAGTGTGCCTGGAATTAAAATGTAGGCATTCCAGTGGGTCTTATTCTGCTTGTATTGCCATGAACTGAAATCACCTCCTGCAAGAAAGAACAGTATGCAGGTGAGAAGATGTTATCTTAAGGAAAAAGAAAGTTTCCAAAACAGTTGCATAATAGAAAGTGACATTGAAAATTAAAAACTAATTAGCCTGCCAAGTTAGCTCTGACTCACTAGACCTTGCTCTGCTCAACTCTTAAAACTATCTAAAATAGTGATTTTCACATCAGGTGTCTCGGTTGAATTCTGAGAGCCTCCTGCTCTAGAAGGGGATTGTGTAATTAGCTCTTCTTATGACTGATTAAATCAGTTTTCCTCCTTCAGCTGCTGAATACAATTGTTGATAAGTAGCAGTTGTGATACACACTTCATGAGCTTATCTGCACTCACTTTCTTCTATATGCACTGTTACTTTGCATAAAGCTATTCATACTATCTTTGATATTCCACTTTGAATCTAATTTTAATGGCTGTGCCTTTATTTAGACTTATAACCACAGGAAGTAGACCCAATTTAGCTGTTTGATGTATAGATCTCCTATGGATCTCTTGGCTTTCAAGGAAAAGCATTTGAAATTGGTGACTTGCTCTGTGAACAAGTAATCAGTGTGAGGTATCAGGAAAATAAATTAGCTGCATTTCAGTGCACAGAAATTAAGACTTTCTGTGGCATCAACAGGAAATACCAGGGGTTTATGTTGAGCAACTTCTCACTGTTACTTTAATACAAATAGGCATGAGCTAATTGGTCAGGGATAGAGGGAGTTCCTAACTGGAATGCATAAAGAAGAGGCAAACATGCAGAAGAAAACTTGCCAGGAAAGCACTTTTCCACTAGGGAGGAAAGTACTTGCAATGTTAGCTAGACCATACCTGTAGCACAGCTTTGGCCTCCTTTCAGTGAAGAATTTTGTAATACACAGATTTGGTCACTCAGTATTTTTGCAGTTAATGCCAGTTTATGACTTAAAATAATCTTACCTGTGCTTTGTGACAGCTGTTGCTTGTGAGACTGGGTAAAGTAAGGACAAAGCAAGACAAGCATGAGGTTTGGTTAACCCAGAAAGGATTTTGTGACCAGAATGGGAATATCTCTCTTGTGCCTCAGGTTGAGTGGATGTGCTCACTGTCAGGCTGGCATAGCTGGCTCTATCTCGCCTACAGTCTTGCAGGCAGAAGCATTGGACTTCTGGCAGTGCTCATGCAGAAAGGAATTCAGGGAGTGGTGGGTGTCCATTTCACACTTGACGAGGCAATAAATACAGGAGGCAGCACACAAAGCTGTAGGTTCCTGAGGGGGACTGTGCTTCATTTATATTGATGCTATTTTCTGATGTCAGACAAAAACTGTATCTCATGTCAAAAATGAAGCATCCACTTATGGGTGGAATAATTGGAGGTTTATTAGTGATAACAGGAGATAGATTGACACACTGGGGATTCAATTCTGCCCATATGTCTCATATTCCTTTGCTGAGCTTCCACATTTTGTGCATTCTCTCAGCAGCAGAGACTCTGAGAGAGTGAAAAATATGGGGTTTGGTTTTGGGATGTTTTTGTGTCTGAAAAGGTAAAACTTTCAATGTTGTGTTTAATGAAATTTCTTCAAAACTTTCAATTAGCCCTTACAAATCAAGGAATTCACTACTCATTAGTTTTTCATGTTGCCAGAGGAAGGACATAGTTCAGCCCCTGGGGTCATGAGCCAGTGGATGGATGTCTTAGGTGCACTTCAGCTAGATCACAAAGACTACCACTTGCCATGGAAAATCCTCTGGTATTTCCTGGCAGCTGGCCACTAGTGAAGGCCTTGAGCTAGATAGCTTAGAAGCTTTAAGTAGAATTAAGTTGGATGAATCTGGGCCCTAATCCCTGTTTACCTCAGTGTTTTCATCTGTGGTTTGGCAGCATTAGTTACTGTGCATGCTAAGGCTGAGGTCTTGCTCGTTAATACTGAAGGAGATTGAGCACTGTTATTTTCCATGCATGGTCTTCCACAAGTTCCGGTAATCTGGAGACTAAAAGGCTTTTGGTGCTCTTGATGGGGTGGTGGAGCTCTGTGTTAGGTTCTGTCTGTGCTGGGAGGTTCTGTCACTCTCACTGGTTGTGTTGCATGACCTTGGTTGGTGGGAGATATAAACCCACCTGAGGATGTGTAAGCTTTCCTGTGACACTTGCCAGGAGCAGAACAGAAGTAGGACTGTAGCTGCTGAGGGGAGCCACGTTTGGAGTGAAATCTGTTCCCCCTGTGATTGAGAACATACGGAATGCCTTGCCTCCTGTGTACTCACCACATCAGGCATCACCACTTGGTTGTGTTCATGTTTGCTCTGTTTGACATGGCAGGCTGCCTAGGCTTAGCCCTGGGATGAGAGAGGGACACACAGGAGTGCTGTAAAGGGCACTTGGCCTATCAGAAATGGGCATGAGAACTTCTGTTGCAAATGGGATTTTTGTCTAACCAAGAAAAACAATCTTTGGTGCCTCTTTTTATAGATGCCAGCTGAACTCTTGAATAATTCTGTGCAGTTCTGCTTTCAGGGGAATAGGAATATTTAATGATAATGACTCCTACCTGGGGATCTGAATTTAGAGCATCTCTACAATCTTAGCTTGACGTCTAATATGGAATTCAGGAAAGGGCTGTAATTCCTGAACCCAGAGCAGAGATGAAAGAAACTAGAAGCATTAGTCTCCTAAGCCTGTATGACAGCTTTTTCTTTCTTTTTTTTTTTTATTTTATTAATGTTTACTTTAGAAACAAAGATGTACTTGCTCAGTTTGCTCATTTTCTGAGACTAATTTATGTTCTGAGTTCAGCCATACTATTTTCCTTACCACTATGGAATTTGGTTGTATTAACAATGAAAGAAAAATCCAGAGGGTTGATCTAGAGACAGGCATAATTTATGGAAGGAGGAAACCCTGTGAGATATCATGCCAGTTTTCAGTAGTAGAAGTGAGCTGCTCAGCTCTTTTGGCCAGATGTTATGGTAGACAGACCTCCAGAACTCTGGCTGCAACAGTTGCAGAGAACAGAGTTAGTCACTTTGGCACCTGGCAAGCTAATTTACTACTTGACTCTGAAAAATAAGGGGCATGGGAATTTTTATGCAGAGCATAATTAGGAAGAAATAACTACAATGAAGTAAAAATTAATCAGCTGACTCAAACCTCAATTAAATTAGTATTTTTGAGCAAATAATACAGACCAAATGCATTGTTCAAACATTTCAGGAAGGGTATTATAAATCAAAGGCTCTTGCTTTGAGGAAATTTTTGTTACTGCATACAAAATCCATGTAACCTGAGGTGACAAATACCACTTCTGTTTTCCCCACTTTTTTAAAGAAACTTCATTTTTTGTTACATGTTGTTGTACTGTGACCTGAGAAGAGTTAAGGGCACAAGAACATGAGAAGTTCCGGACCCAGTTTGTACATCACAGAGGGAGTTACTTTAAATTTAGAAACTGGACAAGCTGTGTAAACTACTTCTGCATTTTTGGTTTTGGTTATTTGGTAGGTTTGCTTGGATTGCACAAAAATTGGTCCAAGTTCTGTCCTGCTCCCATCTGTTCTTGGCTCTGGTCAACTTCACTGGGAGCAGAGAAATGTGCAGTTAGATTCTGCTTGTGCAGAACACATCACCACAGTAAGCTTAAGGTTGGTTCTAAACTCAAACGTCTTTAAATAAAAAGACAAGATTCTCCTGTTTATATTTTACCCACGAGCCTCAAACACCTCTCAGTGCAATGTTTCAGGATAAAGGACACTGTCTATCTGCCTCAGATCGGTGACCATCTAGTTTTTATTCCTGACAAGGATGGCTAACTGGAAGAAGAAAGCACTGCACTTGATTTAAGGTTAAAACACTATACTAGCTGGTTGTGTTTTACAACCACAGAGTATAATTGATATATTCAGGCATTGTAACATTACCACTGACCAAAATTAACAGTAACCTGACATAAATAAAGACTGGGAGAATAGGGTGCCTGTAATTGTGGTTGTACAGCGGGGTTTCAGAACAGGATTAAACAAAGATACTTCCAACTTTTGAGGTGGCAGTAAAAGTGTGGAATGTGATCATCAGCAAAAATTGTCAGTGGATTTCTTGATGTGTAATACATATTAATCTGCAACATATTGCCATCCCATGACAGCATTAGGTCTGTAAAATTAACCAGGAGAATAATATCTTCTAATTAAAAAAGATCAGACCTTTCTTATTGAAAGGGCTACAAGGATGCAGCTCTTTGAGGCAGAGCAAGAGCAGGTGGTTTTGTTCCCTGTGACTACTCAGGGTCGCAGTTAGGTCTGGTACCATTTATGGGTGAGTCAGTTGGGTCAGTTTTTCAGGTGGATAAGGAAGCTTTATTTGGCCATTTTATGTGGAGCCTGCTCAGTGTCAGCCCTATCCTCAGGAACAAGTGTCCACATCATGATAAACACAAATGGGGACTCTTGTTGTCGGACTCCAGAGGACATTCGTCAGTTCTTCCCAAGAGGTTCCTTCCTAAATAGGACTAAAGAGCTTCGAGCTCCTGTAGACAGTTCAGATGGCTTCTGCTTTTTCTCCACCTGCTCTCTAAATAGATGATGAACACTTTAAAGATTTGGCAGGCTATGAATGTTTCTCAAGTGCTTACTTCCCATTGGAGCTGAAGGTGCTGTGGGGACATGCTCTTGCTAACCTTGAATTGAAGTGATCACAGCAGGAACATGAGCTAACTCATTTTACTTCTTTGTGTTCTGTATGAATCCCCTGTGTCTGCAGCTAGGCAGCAGCTTGTTGGTTTTATTTCCTGTCTTGTCTTTTATATTTTCATCCAGATTCACCCTCTTTCATTTTCAAGTATTTAGGTTTTGATTTTTGAAAGAGAAAGAAAGGCTGCTCTGATGAAAGAAGTAGGCATGACCATCCTTTTAAGAGAGGAGAGAAAGAAAAAGTGAAGCACTGTGTAGCATGAGTGGGCATTTGCTGAAGAACATATGATTCAGTGGCACCAAGTATTCATGGTTTTATTGTGAAGCAGAATGAAATTCCTAGTGGTCAGAGTTCAGAGCAAAAGCAGCCCTGATAGGAATGTGGGTTTTTTCTGAAGAATTTTTCTACATGAATAAATTCAGTTTGCATACTGGAGTGAGGAATACCTCTTTTTTTTAACTGACCTCTTTTTGGCCTCTCAACTTCTTTCACTGTCTGCTAGCCAGAGACAAGTTCTATCAGAAATTCTCACAGTTCTTTGCCCCTTTCATTCTCTGGCCACCTAGAAATCACTTGCTATTTATGGATTAGTGCTGGGAAGAAGTTATCTGGGGAACTTGAGAGTAAGAGAGTGCATTTCAAACTAACCTCTGGATCACTAGAGCTGGATCATGCTGTATGCACGTGTATTGTCTGTAACTACCCAAATCTGTTCTTATATCCCATGTAATACACAGAGAGCAGAAACAGTTTTTGCAAATATAGTATAACCAAAATATAGTCAGATTTGTGGCAATTCTACTGAAATTCTGGGGTAAAATCAGAATTTGTATTTTAACACCTGTAGACATACTAGAATGTGTGTTTCAGGAAGAAAGCAACCAGCCATTTTAAGCTGGATACTGATTCTTGCACTAATTCCTCGAGCTTTCAAGAATCATACCTTTAAATAATGAGGAAGAAGGTTATAGAAGTATGCTGTGACCATTCCTCTACTATTGGTGTTGGGTCCCCTGTCCTGTGTTTCCCTCAGCCTTGATCTTTTGGTCACGTGCAGAAACAGAGAGGAAGGTGTTAATGACCATATCTTATTTTCTGAACATTCAATAAATGTTTATTTTCTTGCTTTGTTCTTTTTTCCATCCAGAAAGCTCATTAGTTGATCATGTTTGAATCCATTTGTCAAGACAAGTTCCTTGGCACGTTTCAGGTGTGCTAAAGAAAAATACATTGTCTCATCAGTCTTTGCTTAGTACCAATCTTTAATTTGGTGAGCAACCCTTTACTACACAGCATTTTCCATGAGATGGTAATTTACCTCTTGAGTCATTTATTACTTTTTTTTTCCTTGCAATGTATGCTTTGGCTCTTACCTTTGACAGTTTCGCTCTGCAGTGTTGCTCTGTAGCAAGAATGTTTTCGTCCTGTGCTGGGTGACTGGTGGTTCTTGTAGAGAGTTTCCTGAGAGAAATGCTGTAGAACCCAAGCTCAGCACTGCATGTCTAAACCCAGGCACTGTCTGTGCCTCCTGTCTGAGCTGCTCAGCAAGTACAGTACAACCTCATAGTGCTGCTTAGTGTGTTTTCCTTTGGATTCACCAGATGAGGTGGCTCTGTAAGGCACAGAATCAGATTTATATTGAGGATTTGAGGTACTTTTGTTACTCTGGAAATTACACATGGAATGTAGGTCATCATTTTGCAGAGAGGAAAATGGGTCAAAAGTCTTGCTGAAACACTGAAGGTCCCCTGGTGCTGTAGGTATTGCAGAACTGATATATCCTCTACATGCCTATCATGGGATCTGCAGCTCTCATGCACACAAAGTGTGAGGAGATTGGGGTTTATAATTGGAAGCCCTAACCCTGTGCTGTCCATATCCAACACACTTCATGGCCTTAGGGGAAATCTGTGATGCACAAGGAATGTGGGTTTGCTGCCAAGTGTTATAAAATGCGGAGATGACAGCTCTGTTCCACAGAACACAGTCTAGAAAGATGCAGAGACATCTTTTACGTGATGCTGGTGTCCTTCTTTTGGGCAAAAAGACAACACTGACTAGGAAATCCAGTGGTAAACGTGGCTGAAGGGTTTTATTGTCTTAAATATAAACTTGTATCTTGCCTTAAAAAAAAAGCAAGCGTGCTATGTTTGTATAGTTTGATTCTGCCCTGGAGACTGAGGCTTTCTACTAAATGGAATCGTGGCCTCTAACTTACTAAAAGTCAATTAACATGATACATGAGTTTCACAGCTCCCATCCCTTAGTTACAAACATTCTTACTTTTTTTTTTACTTGCAAGTAATGTGTGCTTCTCATCACAGATCTAGTTAAATTGATTAGGCTGTTAATCACTGAAGTGATTTTGAGTTGGAATAATTTAAATCAGTTTCCCAGACAGACTGCTTCATCACCACGTCTTGGTCAAAAATCCATTAATATTATAGGCTCCAGTAAAGCAAGGACAAATCTCTTGGTAGGATAAAAGGGAATTTGATCAATAGAATAATTGTCAGTGGTAAATAAAATAGGTAAACAAAACAATGAGATTTTTGGGTGGCTGTCATGGGCCGGTGAAAACAGTGCTGACTTTCGGCTGAAACAGTGCTGTTGGAAACACTGGGGCTAAAATCACTGGTTTTTTTCCTGGAAGAGAAGTTACTGGGGAATAACTTTCAAGTCTGTCCAGATATTTGTGAGCTTTGAGTTCTAGATTTCTTAGCGACTATGGAAGCAGCACATACAGCTTTCCAGAGGGCTTATGCTGTAAAACCAAGCTTGAGTCTGGTATCCATCTTTCAATAAGGTCCTTCTAGCAGTGGAAGCACTTCTGCTGAATTGTCATGAATGGCATGCATGAATCCAGTTGGAGGCTGGGTGCTGAGCAGGCAGATTTAGTGCCGTTCTTGGTCCAGGATGTGTGTGTATGTACAGGTATCCTTCTTTCCATCCCAGCAAAATTGGCCTAAGCCGGTACAGCGAGTGTTTTTCCTGCACACATCACGAAGAACACTGTTCCAGAAGCTGACTGCACATCCCTTGTTTGCCTGTCAGATGCTACAGGGAATTTGTGGAATATGAGCTTCCTTTGGGACAGACCTTCAGGCTGAGCATGCTAATTAGTACTGCAGAAAAGGGAAGTCTGAGGGGAGCTGCTCAGAAGGAGACTTTTGAACTAGGCTGGCTTTGTGTTTTGATTCTCTGGAAAAGAACAGCTTTTCCGTTTTACAGTACTGTTAGCAGGGAGAAGTCATGCTTGTGCAAATGGCTGCTGTGACACTTGGCAGTGATGTCTCTGCTTTACTTCAAACAAATCCACTTTTTTGAAAGTGCTGTTTGACCCACTGCAGCATGTTAATAAGACTGACAGTGGGAATAGAAAATGTTCTGTTGTCTATACAGGCTAAAAGATAGAGTCAGCTTGACTTCAGACCCTTCCTTTCTTTGCACTAGAGAATAGCTCAACTTCACTGGCTGATTTCCACACATTGGCCATGAATCTGTCATTTTCTGTGCTGACCTCAGACCAAAAAATCTGTTTGGGTCTGCCTTAGAGGGTTAAAAATTAATTTAAGCATTCTCGAGTGATTATTTGTGTGACTGCTTTCCCACACTTTTGCCTGCATCTCAGCAACCGACTACTTCAGTAATTGGAGAAATTCTTTGCTTTAAGAGACTGAAATGCTATTGCAGGTTGATCTCTTTTGCCAGGTGATGTGTGTGTACGAGTCACTGGCAATTAGAAGTTCTGCATCAGCACTTATGCTGGCTTCATGGCACATCTCGGTGTCACTCCAGCAGAGCAGAATCCAGAGTCTCTTTGCAAGACTGTACACAGTTCATGAGGTGGGGGGGAGAAGAAACCCCTCTTCTCTTCCAGAATACCTCTGTGCTGACTGGTTTGTTTTAGGGAACTAACAAATGTCCTGACATAAATCTGAAAACTTGTTAACAGCCTTTCCGTTCAACTTGAGCACCTGCTATCTTAAAATAGAAAGAAGAAGGGAAAAACAGAAAGAACGCATTAAAACAAGAAACAGAGTCACACTCTATAAGAAAATGTGAAGTCTTGCCAAATGAAAACAACTATGAAGACTTGGACTGTTTAAACTTTAAAAAAAAAAAATAGAGAGAGCTTGCTTTGTGGTATTAGTAGTTAAGAGCCAACTCATAATGTGAAGACAAGCCCTGTGCCAGATAGCTAAATTCAGGCTTTGTTCTTTTAATATGTCACAGCTACCTCACCCTGGAATTCATTATCTGAAAAGAGAACCTAGATATGGTCTGGCCCTAGGCCAGATTGCATTTCTTCCTCAACTAATCAAGACTCTTTAGGCTACATGATCAAGTTAGGCCTTGGTTTACTATTTTGATACTGGCATACCTTTGATTCCTGAGTTACAGATCCAATCAAAATCCTGTTGGTTTCAGCAGGAGCATACCTCACAGAGGCTATCAGTGCAATAGCTAGTGGGGAGACACTGCTTACCATAATGAAACATCTGTGAATCAAACTTACTTCTTCTTCCCCTAGATGGTGGTATCTAAGATATCCAGAGGCAACAATTTAGTAGTTCATCTGTAACTGACATGAACATTTTGTGCAAATAAGATGCCTAATCTGATAGCAGGTTGGCAAAAAAAGTTGAAAAGCAGGTTGGTCAGCAGGCAGAAATGAATACCAAATATTTTGCTTGCTGCCTCCCATATTTTTGGAAACTTTAGAAGCCAGAAATGTTCATTGGAAATGTACATTAAAATGATCCCCAAAGTGGATTACTCAGCTATTTCTGGAAGAACACTGCAAATTCTCTTCTGTTGTGCTGTTGGCCTCCTTGAATCACTATTAATTAGGAAATTTGGCTCTTTAGCAGACTGCTAATTAAATTGAGCTGCAGTGATACAGACAAGTATAGGACCTCTTCCTATTCCTGCCAAGATAGTCATATATCCTGGGGTTGTCATGAGGAAAATCGAGCCAAGCTGCCAGTTTCCCTTCCTCTAGGGATGACGTGTCACATTTCATTTGACTACCTGTCTGTTACAGTGAATCTCTCCCTCCTTTTCTTTTAATTTTAGAATTGTTTATCTCATCCTTTTTTCAAGGCGAGAGTTCAGTCCGAGAGTGCCTTTTGACTTGGTTTGTGGGCTCTTAATCAGTCAAGTATGTAATTCAGTTCTGTCCTGAAGGCAATGTTGGCCATAGTGTGGAAACTGAAGGCAAGGGCAAGAAGTTACTAGCATCTCTGTAATCATAAACACTGTCCTAGTTCTACAAATCTGCTGAATTCTGATGTTTTTCTCCTGTGAAACTTATTTAAGCTAAAGGTGCCTTAAAATGTACTTCACTCTCTCCAGACACAGTTTCACCTCTCCACAACGAGGTCAGAGAAATGAATGTTTACTTCATTGTATTACCTGATTTGTTGCTTGCTTTACCTAAATTAACATGGTAATAGAGAAGGATTTTTGTTCTTTAACTTCACTCTGTACTTTTTGATGATAAAAAGATGCTGAAGGAGAAGAAAGCTCCAGAAAAGCTGTTTTGTGTCATCTTGGTAAAGTAAGCTATAAACTGTTGGCTAAGGTGCAGTGGGAGATGATTTGCACCCTGTTGTAGGGCTTTTTGTAGCTGGTTGACTTTAAGTTGGGAAATGCCTTCCATATTCCTTGCTGGCCTATTGCTAGGAAACTATAGCACAATATTTCTATGCCACTGCTTTCTCAGCCTATTCTCTGTGTGAAAGAGAATGTTTCAGAAAAACTGATGTTTCCCTGCTTCAGAGAGAGTAAGGCTTTTGTTATATGTGATCTATGGCTGCTCTACATCCTCCTGAGCACCAGTGGAAGGCTGTTCTGGAGAACTGAGATGACAAACACAGAGCTGGAGTGAGCAGTGAGTTAACTTTCATTTTCCACCTTCCAAGTGTTGAATTCCAAAGCCCTGTTGAACAGAAACTGCAGCACCCTTACGTTTTTGCTAGCTAAGCTGTTCTGATATTGATCAAAATCTGTCTTTGTATTCATCATCTTACCTAGAAAGCTGATGTGCTATCTCTGAGATGGTAATCTTTTCTACCAAGAAAAATCCCCACGGAACCCTTTAATTTTTCATGTTCTCTTGTTTTGATCTAGATATATTCTTCCTGTAAATGTAAAGCTTGTCTAGCAAGTTCTGTGGGCAGGATTTTCCAGCTGAAGAATATCAAGGGTGCAGTGTGCATGTAACCTCCTGGACCAAACTACAGTTTAAAGCATATCAGGAGGATTTGGAATCCTGATTCCAAAAGGATTCTCATAGATTTGTGGCCTACCCTGCTAGCACCCTTGCATTTGCATCATATTTACCATCAGTATATGAGAAGCATATAGACTGATAATGGTTTCCATTAAAAATTAAAATTAAATTCAGTTTCATCTTTTCTCTCCTAGATTCATTATTTGAATTTTCTTGTAATTTTTCTTTTCTTTTAACTTGGGATAACACTGGGATTTTGTCAGATTTTCTTGTTTGACTTTCGGTCTTTGAGAGGTATTGGTATCTTTCCTTGCCAGACCAAAATACACATCTAAGATTGTTATAAACAGCTATTCAGACACTGCAATTCTTCATAGTATAGGGAGCCACAGTCACAAAACTGATTTGTGCTTTCCTATTACAAGACTTACCAAGAAAATGCCTACAATGGGAAATTGAAACTAAATGTGTAGTGCAGATTAAAAATACAGTGAATTAAAATCTCATTTTAAAAGAAGTCTTTAAATCCTTAGCATGAGGAGACTGCATAGCTGCCTATAGAGAGATAGGCATTCAATGTAGCCCTTCAATGAGTTTATTATACAAGATCACATATGTGCTGAGCACATATGAATAAAAAACAAGCTGACCGAAGAAAATTGCCGGCCTAAAAAACTGTGAATTTATCTGCCAATTTGGGATGCTTCTTTGTGTGTCTGGCACGCCTGCTTCCTTCTGTCCTCCTGCTCATTGTTGAAATTGCAGAGTGGTGTCTGTTGCCTCCTGGCTGTAGTTGGCCACTCTAACATTTTGGGGATTACTTTGTGCATCTCCAAAACTCAGCATTGCATGGGTTTGCTATTCAAGGTAGCATGGTAGATAGAAAGATAACACTGTGCCTGTGACCAAATATTATGCACAGCAAAACTCTTCAGTTCGGTGGCCCAAATCTAAGCTTTGGCTTTCCTTTATATTTATATTGCCAGTTCCTTATCTGGTGTTTCTTCATATTTCTTACTGTAATTGATCATCTGCTGTGCTCATCTGAATTGGTTACTTGATGAAAAAGTGAAGCTCCAGTCTTGAGCTCTACGTTCAGTTTGTGCTGTACATTTTTGAGCACCATATTTGGACACTTTCCAGGCTGCCTGTAGCACATGGGGGTGTTTGGTAGAGCCCTTGGTTAGCTCTGTGACAGGCTGCAGACTCCCTTCATCACTCTGTTATCCAGATGCTTATCGGCTGCTCTCAAGCTCCAGCCCTTGTTTCGGCTGCCCAGCTGCAGTAATTAAGACACTATTGTTCCTGTGCTTCCAAAGCATTGCTGAGCCCACAAGTGGGAGGCCCACAGCAGCAGCCCAAGTGCGCTTCTGTTTGCCAGTGCCTCCCACGCAGGGTTTGCAGAGGCAGCAAGCAAGCAACTCATGCCTCTGCTGTAGTTCAGGAAAAGTCTCCTTGCTTTCTGCTCTGCTTACTGGGACGAGCTGTGATCCTTAGTCAGGCGTCTTACAGCAAAAGGCCTCCTACCCCAAAGTCATCTTCAGGTAGAACTGAGGAAGCCTTGCACGAGGGACTGGCAACGGGAGGACAGAAAAATTAATTTTCCCACTCTGTGCTGGCACAGCCTCACCTCAAGTGCTGTGTGCAGCTGTGGGTGCCACAATATAAGGAGGATCTAGAGCTATTAGAGAGTGTCCAAAAGAAGCTATGAAGATAGTGAAGGGCCTGGAGGGGAAGCCATACAAAGGAGCAGCTGAGGTCACTTGGCTTGTTCAGCCTGGAGAAGAGTGAGGGGAGACCTCATTGCAAACTGCAGTTTCCTCCTGAGGGGAAAAGGAGGGGCAGACAATGATTTCTTCTCTCTGGTGACCAGCAATAGGGTCTGAGTGAGCAGCATGGAGCTGTCAGGGAAGGTTTAGGTTGGATATTACAGAAAGGTTCTTCCCCCAGCGGGTGGTTGGGAACTGGAACAGGCTTCCCAGGGCAGTGCTCACAGCACCAAGCCTGACAGAGCTCAACCAGTGTTTGGACAACACTCAGGGCCACATGGGGTGACTCTTGGGGTGTCCTGTGTGGGACCAGGAGATGGACTCCTTGTGGTTCCCTTCCAACTCAGGTCATTCTATGATTCTATGGCAATAGATGATTGGGACTTTTTCCCTTCCTATCCCTTAAAAGATGGAACTCACCCAGTTTCTTTGAAGGAAGCAAGACAGAACTGGGTTTGAATCAAACCGGGAAATGGTTGCAGTAAAACCATTTTGAACAAAATGTTGCAGTGCAGGCAGTGCCTCATGAACTTGGATGAAAAGCTGAAATAGATTCCAGTCTTGCATCCCTTAGTCAGCCAGAAATATTGTACCCTGGAGCATGTTAAACGATAGAGCTGTGCAGGCAGGAGTTATAGCCCTTCCTGTAACTTCCTCTTGGATGGGTGAAGGGGTTTGCAGAAGGGAAATTTGATCAATTCAATTCAGACTAGAGAAATAAAACGGCAAGAAGCTCTTCCTTCTCTCATCCTTATTAAATTCTAGAGTACATTTCCTTACAAGACTTACATGATTGTTACATTTGATTGCATTGTATGCAAAGTAGTTTAAAAAATTACTTGTAAAGAAGCTGGAGCCATACCCTGGAATTTGGAAGTATCCAGATTCCCTTACAGTTTAATGAACTTTTGCTGTACACTGTCCAATAACCCTTGACTGATAAGGGAGTTTATGTGCCTGTCATTTGAGGGTGCCAAGACAGGGACTTGAATGTCTTGTATGTGGTCGGAAAGGCAGCCCAGATACAGCTGAGCACAGAGTGCTTGGCAGAGTAACCATGGAAGCCCCTGCCTGTACACTTGGCTCCTCAACACTTCTTTTCCTGTGCCTGTGGAGGTGACATCCTGACAGGTGTATGGAATGGTTTGGAACATGCAGCAGAGCAGAACCCATCTCCCCATAGGCATTAGTGTTCAGCACAGGTGTCCAACTTGAGTTCTTTCTTTATGAAGGGTTTTTCTTGTTTAGTTTTTTTTTCAGGGCTGACTGATCATTAATTTGTCATCTTTAGTTAATTTTAAAATAAAATACAGGACCATCAGGGACTTGCTGAGTCATTGTCTTAGAGAATCCAATAAGAACCATCCTTTTTCTCTTGCAGCTTCTTCTGTTCTGGGGCATTTCTATAACTTACTTTCCAGCAGTGTCTCTAAATTAACTAGACTGTCCTGCTTTTATCACTCCTGTTTAGGAAGCTGTTCCATGAGCTTACTGCTCTGAGAGTTACAAGCCTTCTGCAATGAAAATGTCTCCACAGTCTTAAATTCCCTTACGGCAAGTTTGTACACATTTGTCCTTGTGCCAGAGTTGTCCTTCCAGTTGAAAAGATTCTCCCTCCTCATGCCCTAGTTGTATAGATATTTCTCTTCAAGATACTTCTATTTCTCTGCTTGTCACAGGGGGCCTTCTCTATGCCAGGAGAGCTGGGCTTTGTCCTTAAAGGTTATTTCCTCAAACAAGGATGCTTTGTGTTTGATTTTATGCCTGCAGTTGAAAAGAACCTCAGCTCCCTCTGACTCATGGGAGTTCTCATCACAGCCTATGTCCTTCTTAAGTAAAAATCTTCCATGTGGGAATTCTCAGTCTCCTGTTAGTCTTTGTGTAGCAAAGAGAATCCTCAGGTAGCACACAACCCAGATGTTTCTAAGCAAAAAAAGGCTTGAGTGCCAGAGGGTTGGGGATGTCACAGTCAAGCAGTAATTACTAACAGCTACCATTTAGTGATCCTTTTGCCCTGAAAATACTCTTACCACTGCATTTATATCATAAGCACAAATTTCTTCCAGAAAGATAATGATCCTTATGCCCTGAAAATACTCTTACCACTGCATTTATATCATAAGCACAAATTTCTTCCAGAAAGATAATGATCCTTATGCCCTGAAAATACTCTTACCACTGCATTTATATCATAAGCACAAATTTCTTCCAGAAAGATAATGATCCTTATGCCCTGAAAATACTCTTACCACTGCATTTATATCATAAGCACAAATTTCTTCCAGAAAGATAATGATCCTTATGCCCTGAAAATACTCTTACCACTGCATTTATATCATAAGCACAAATTTCTTCCAGAAACACTGTGCACAAATAAGATATTCGGGTTAAAACATCTGGCATCCTCTATCTTGCCTGCTTTTCTGACAATTAATGTCAAATTGAAGATTTGAAGCTTCTGGACCCTGTATTAATGGCCCTGTCTAATTCTTTGCATTCCTTGAGATTTGTTTATGTCTATGGAGGCAAAACAGAGTTGCTACTTGAAGAGACGATATTGTAGCTTCAGCTGTGCAAGGAGAAAACTGAGTTCCACCCTTCCTAAGTAGGTCTTTGGTTACTTACGCTGAGATCAGCATGGGACTAACCTTGCCTAGGAAGTCAATTTAGAAGGAGTAATTCTCACTCAGTAATCAAGATTTTGCTTATTATTGTTTCAGCCATCATGTTTAGGTGATTTATTTGAACATTTAGACATAATTTTTGCTTTGATTTTTTTAAAAAATAATATAACTCTTATGTGTATCGTGTTTGAAACAAGAAATCCCCCTTAGCAAGGATGTTGAACTAATTGTTGGCTGATATGTTTGCATTCCTATCAGATAACAGCTAGATTTACAGGGTCACAGGTTCGATGGACAGATTCCTCTCTCAAGACAAACTGTGACTTGCATTTTGCTAATAAACTTGAGGTTCAGCTGAAATGTAAAGCAAGCCTTTTGTGTCTTCCAAGGTGACATGGCATTAACTGTGACATAAATGTTCCAGGCTCTATAAAGTAACAGGGCCTGGGCTCCTTTGTTTTGAATTTCCTTAGAGTGTGTATGCTATTGAAGGAAATCTCTCTCTTTGTTCTCACTCCCATGTTCCTCCTAAGAGCAATGTTTTTATAGCCAGGATACTGAAGACCTGAAGCAATGTCAGAAAAATAGAAAGCACAGGCTAAGAATCATCTTAACCTCAGTAATGGCCTCAGCCTGGAGCTATCTGCCACGACTGCTCTCAAGTACTAGCTTGATTCTGATTTTAAGGCTCTTTCCCCCACCCTTGGTTTGCAGGAGATGCACTGCTCCTTTCAGCAGCAAACACTGGGTGGTGTCTCCTTATGTGTACAATAAAGAAAAATATCCACAAGAAGTATAAGGTTTCTGTTTTACATACACCAAAGATTGCCACAGGAAAAACAGTTTGTTAAATTGTCTTTGACACTTCTGTTGTGAGCCCAATTCTTTGCATATCTAGAGTGAGACAGATTTAAGACCAGATTTTCTAAAATCAATTTTGAATTTCTTTCATTGCCTCCCCTTCCCAAAAAACCATAGGTGAGACTTAAAATTTAATTTAACTATTTGTTCCAGATGAGGATAATAAAGTCCTTTAAAGTAAAACTTCCACACTTTTTTGTTACTCTGAACTTGATTGTTTCTACAGTCCCTTGGTGCATTTACTGAGTCTAGAAAAGGGTTCCCCAGAATTATTTTTTCTCTTTTATGTTTTGTTTTCTGATTCATCCAAAGTTGCCTAAATAGTTGGAAATGGGGAGAGCATAAACTCAGGGATGCTGAAAGGATTTGTAGTTTCCTCACAATCACTACGTAGCTGAGCTTGGGATCACAAGGCCACTGAGTGCACTGTTGTGGTCTGTGCGAGTCTGATACTTGTTCAGCATCTGTGAGGCCTCCAGGATGGAGGGATCTGAAAACTGGGAAGGCTGGGATTCTAACTTTGAGAGCTTTCTGTGGGTTTGGGTGGAGAGAGGACTTCTTGCCAGCATGAGTCCATGAGAACAATAACATCCTGGCCTGCTGCTAATGAAACAGCATGCCTTGTGTGCGTTAGGAAGCTTGTGATGCACGTCCTGAACGTGGCTGTTGGCAAGGCACTCCTATTCCCAAGCAAAACCAGAGGAGTATCCTGGTATGAATATGGGCTGAAGGAATAATGTGCAGACTGAATTACAGAGAGTTGATTCCATGGATATTTTGAAGCACAAACGTGTGTTCTTCTGTCATCCCACCACTTGATTTTGGGTATTGTTTTTTTATCCCTGCTATTTTCTTTCTTCATTGTAATTACTGCTGGGAATGTGAGCCAGCTTGCTGGCTTTGGTGTCATGCCCACTTCCTGTGCATATCGTGGTGCAGGCAGGCATTCTGGGTAGCTGATGGTTATTAACAAGAGAGCAAAGCTGAGCTATGCCCAGCAATGGAAGGACCAGCAAATGCTGCTAGCACAGCTTTTGCTTCCTTTCTATAAAGCTTAAGTTCAGGGGTTTGCTGCCCTCTTTCATTTTGGCAAACCACATATATGGATAGTCCCCCACATGAGCTTCCTTCTGCAGCCTGAAAAAGTGCAGCCAAAATAGCAAATTTTAGTTCATTGCAATTGTTGTATTGCAGTAGCAGTGGAGTCCTGCCAATCCACAACTTCATTCCAGCCTATGCAGTACAGTCAGACAGTGGAAGCAAGTCTGCCTTAAGAGGACGAATCTTCTCTAAACAGTTGGGCTCTACAGCATGAATGTGAGTCTTGCTGCTGACCTGCTGCTGACCTGATCAGACAATAACCAGATCAATAATAATGTAATCCTTCTGGCCAGACTTCTTGCACAGTTGCCTTTTCATTTAATCTATAGCAATAAAGTCAAGTATTTTCCTAGGTATTTTTATTAATAGTTTTACAAGCAGAAGAGAGTAGCCTTAGGCAAGTCTTTCCTATCTGCATGTCTCAGGACATTATAATCTGAAAGGATGCTGTCATGGCTGATAGTAGTTGTATAAGATGATTACAAAACCAAGGGAGCTTTCAGGCCTGTTTACAAAAGCTATGATATTGTGTCTTCCTCCCAATGGTAAGAGCTCCAGGAGTTATTTTACTGTGGAGTGCAGCAGGGGAATTGGCAGAAATTACTACTTAGTCCTATTTGGGTGTGATTGCAGGTAATGATACTGAGTTAGTGGTGCAACAAAACCTACAAAAGTAAGAATGAGGAGATTTTCCTGCAGTTTCAGGGAGATTACCAGCAAATGGCTTTGCCAGTCTCTGCTTTCTACTGTCAGCCTTGTATGGCAGCTTGTTTCCTTGTGTACTCCCACCTAGCAGAGGGTCTGTGTCCTTAAATTCCCTGGCAGAGTGCTAGTATGATAAGTCTCTTTGCATGCTAGTAACACAAGGAGCTATCCAAAGCTTTCTTGAGGAAAAAAAAATTCCCGTTACAGTTTTGGAATATGCTCATACTAAGCACCTTGTTCGGCAAAAAGTAATTGTATTCTTGGAGTAAGCAGACAGTAAAATTGTTTCCAAGGGGAGATTATAGACAAGGACTAAGATGTGGCTTCTGCAGAGCTTTGTTGTAATGACAACATATTGCTGCATATAAAACACATACCTTGAGGTAAATTCATAGCCTCTGGCACCAGCATCTGAGAAGTTATTGCATGTTTAGTGTAACCAGACGGGCACAAAAATTTTTATCTTGAGTTGGCCTGTAAGCAGCTTTGGGATTATATTGCAAAAAGCTCTGTGATGCCTGGATTTTATGCATTTACATTAAACCCCAACAATTCCGGGAAGCATCTGAGTTATTGTGCTGCTGATCACTTGTCTTATTCCTCACTAAAGACTATGTGGAAGTGAGCAAAGCTGCAGTAATGGCATAAATCATATGAACAAGTAGAAGAATATCTTCCTCAATTATTTTTAAAATTGGTCTATAGCCTTTTCTGGCATGTAACTCCCATTCTTTCAAAACACAGCTTGCTTAAGCAAGAGCATAAAACTGTAAACTACCACACCTTCCAAGCTCACAGTTCCCACTTGCTGTGCTTGGTTACACGGCTATACTGAAAATGGGACTAAAGCTCAGGACACAGAGCAAAAGAAGGCAGCTGAGATCATGCCTCCAGGAGCTGGGGCAGGCTGGATTTTGTCCTGGACTGTGTTGTGGCACAGTCAGACCTGAGATCCACTTACTTGGGCTGCTGAGCTCAAACTCACTTGTGACATGTCACTGGTTTACAAGACACAGCTGCAGAGAAGTTTTAGATACTAAGGTGAGCAAAGGATTCACAGTTCAGCCTTTGACATTCAATTTTGGTTTGTTCTGGGCCCTGATTTACAAGAACTTTAAATGGAACTTGGCATTTCTTTCCTGGAAAGATCTGTGGATAGAAAGCTCGAAAGTTAGCTTCTACCTGTCAAAACCAAGCACTGTGAAAGACTTCCAAGGTAGTTTACACATGAGCAGGTATGTCTGTGTGGGTTAGATCTTCACAGCCAGGTTGCAACAGGGACTTGTCACAGCCTGGCTAATCAACCTGGCTGAAGCAGTGAATTGATGTATCCTTGCTCCTTCTGGAGCTAGGTCATTGTGGGCTAATTTGGGTATTGATCCATCCAGTCTTGAATTAAAATTTTAAAATCACCTTGTGTGTCCTGATGCATATTCTGTGACTGTAACGTGAGCCGCTCCCCTGAATTAATAGCTTTGTTCCTGGCCCCGGCACAGCCTTCCTGTTCTGCTGGCCACAAGACATTTGATGGGATACAACCCCAAAAGCCATTTTGTTTGCTGCCTGGGTGCCCTGCCCATCCTGGGATTGAGGAGAACATTAAAATGTGTGCATGCCCAACTGAACTCTTAACTGGTCCTAATTATCAGCATCAGCTGAGTGGCTTGTATAGAAGTGGCTTCAGGCCCTTGAATTCTACATGTCTCTACAGACATGGTGCTGTCAGAGCAAAATCAACAGGCAGGTTTATGGAGAGATTAAAATAAAAATTGCAAATTGTTAAGAGCAGTTTCCTAATGGTGCTTGAAGTGAGGCTGGAAGTCATGCTCTGACTGCAAAGGGCTGCTCTCGGGACAGTTGGCTGGTGAGCAGCCACGAACTAATTGGAGCAAGACAGCATTTCCCAGTGCAGCTGTTCTGCCCTTGTTTGCACAGATGAATACCACTCCGAGCAAACCTGGCTGGCTAGAGTCTTTCAAAATCCAGTGAGAGCAGTAGGATTGGGAGTGTGGTGTTCTGCTCCCTCCAGCTGAGCTGCTCCCTGTTCCCCTTGGCTGGAGTCAGGCTGAGTGGGAGTATTCTGCTTAGCATAAATTCCTGCCCTAAGCATTCCTCCCTCCCCGCTGTGCCCCAGTGATGCTGTGCTGCATCAGATTGTCCTAATCCCCTTCTTCCCATGTCCTCTTCTCTTTGGGGGCTGGGCAGTTCCCTGACAGCCTCTGCTGCAGCTTAACCCAGAGCATTAGTGCTCCTGTGATGGTATTTGACAGGCCTCATGTTTTATCTAGAGGGGGAATTTTCACCAATACAAATAATAACATCTCAAATTTTGTTGCTGGTGACTGAGGGCAGTTAGGCAATTAAAAGCTAAATGTCACACAGCAGTGTAGGCTGCACTATTCTAGTGAAAATATTAGGTGGTGATTTGGTGGCAGCAGTTAATTAGTTTGGGTAAATGATCTCTTGCTGTGGATGTTTATCAGTGCAATCACATTTATAGTCAGGCTAACGGGACAGAAAAAGGGAAAGGAATACTCTGCCCTTTTGAATTAGGGAGAGCAGATCATCGAGCGGTGTGACTCTTGCAAGACAGGGACCTGGCTCTGTGCTATTTTCCTCAGTTCTTTGCTAAACAAAATGCTCAGCGGCAAGACTATCTCCTGAAGGTCACTGAGCTGCACACAATGAGAACTGACAGGTCTCTTTCCAGGATCTGGCTGAGCTGCAGTCAATAAAAGAAAATGAGAGACATCCAGGTTCAGCAGAGCTCTCAGGAGGAGTGTTCAAAGTTCAGACCAAAGTGGGTACCAGACACTGCTTTCTGTGCTCAATGCACATCAAGAGGTACAGTGAGTAAGAAGACTTCCAAATCAGAGCATGATTGTGTCGGGACACATTGTGCTGGGTTTATAGAGTAGGTAACTGTCTGGCACCTTTCTCACAGAGTAGCGCTGAACTTGGGTGAAGACAGCAACAGCTACTGGGGCCCAGAAACACAGTGCCCTCAATTTAACTAAATCTGAGTTCATGGCAGATGCATTCTTGTTGCCCAGTCTAGTCTAAAATGCACTACATCAATCTTCTTTATACTTTAAAATAAAGCTGTTCTGAACTCCTAACACTGTCATTTGAATATGCTTAGCTTTAAGTATGAAACAGTGCATAGGCTGACTTGTTAAGTGTATTTGTAGTGGTTTAAAGGAGATACAGAGCATATTTTTGGGCACCACAATAAGAGTGCTATGGGATGAGTTGGAGAGGATCCAGAAGAAAGTAATAAGAATAATCTGGGGAACATGATCTCGAAGAGACGTTTGGATGATTTTAGGGATGTGCAGTAGAGGAGAATGGAGGAAGACATGAATCTTGAAATGCCTGAAAAGGCTGTCATGAAGGTAATGATTTGATTCTGATTTATGTGTTGGGGATACTGAGGAGGGAGAAGGGGCTGGGAAATCTGTGGCAAAGATTAGTCTGGATGCTAGAAGAAGCTCTGGAAAAAGATTATCTGGAGAGACTGCAAAGTTATAGTCAGTAAAGGTCTTGAGGGGAGATTGGAGAAACCTTTCTGAGAAACTACTGCTGCTGTTGATTCAGCTTCTGAGCAAATGAACTGGCAAGAAGATTTTATAAGGGTCCCTTCCAGTCTTGCCTTGTGTCGACAAGATCAGAATGAACACTGGGCTGCCACCTATGTTTTGAGCTGCAATTCAAGTAATTGGCTTAATGGATCTTTTTATTTTATTACTGCACAGTAAGTAACTTTGGTTCCATTCCAATGTTCCTTTACTCTGGTAAAAGTTGGATTAAATCCTTTCTGCACAGTTAGGAGCACAGTTACGCTTCCAAGATATTTATTCCCTACTAACTAATGTATTTAAAAACCTTCTATGTATTTGTATAGAATGAAGATGACTTCACAGGCCCCCTCTTTCCACTCGCAGTAGCATGTTTGAGTTGTTACTATTGTAGACTCAGTAGGGTACTTGGAAGATCTCATAGGTGATTCAAACTATGTGAGTCATGTCGGGAGGAATTATTAGATCAAGTTTGATGTTCTAGGCAGCTCAGTACCCCCATCTTGGAGAACTCATATGTGGTGAGTCTCCATTCTGTTCCAAAAATGAACAAAAAATAATTTAGCTATGAAGGCATTCAAGTGTTTACTGACATTGTCAGTTCCTGGTTTGTGGGACACAGAATCAATCCAGATGCCAAACGTTATCAGGGAATGTTTTCAGCAGCGACGTGCTGCTCAGTACTTAATGGTACGTGCAGTTTTTAGTGGGTTGCCTCACAATCTGTCTTCTGCAATACTGTGCTACGTCTGTATTTTCTTGCCTTTCTGACCCCATTCTTTTTCTAACATAGGTCAGCAACTACTAAAAATGGTATTGTATACCCACTGGGAATGAGAATTCCAGATTCTGCTGTGATGCCTCCAGGGCCATCTCCATGTCATTGTTAGCTCTAAGTAGCTGCATTTGGCTTCACCCTTGGCCATCTTAGAGCAGAGATAACTGGGGAAGGATTGAGGAGATCTAAATCAAATGCTGGACCAAGAAAAAATTGAAGCAGCCCCTCAACATCTTTCTCATTAGAAGCAAAAATGTTTGTGGGCCCTGGGAATGTGATTTACAATTTGTTCTCTCAAGTCAAAATTTGCCTGTCGCTCCTTGCTGGATAAATGTAATCCATTAGTTAGAGGCTGAAGAGGCTTTTTCCACTAGCTGAATTGTTTCAATCTGTTTCTGAAACATATTTATGTGGTTTCATGTATTGTTTTTAAGGCCCAAATACTCTCTTATTGCTATAGTGGAGATGAATATATATTATGTGGAGCAGCAGCAAGAAGGAATCTGCCTCTTCTACACAACACTACTTGTGACTGTGGGGCTGGGGATGTGTTCCCTTCCTGTAATGAGGGTAGGAAAACAAGCAGAGAGTCTTGCTGCCATCACCTTGTACAGGGCTCTCTGTTTGCTTTGCTTGTCCTCCTATTCAGCTTGGTCTTGCTCAGCTTTTTCCACATCACATAGAAAAGTGAGATAATTTGAGTGTATGGGTAATAACAGCGTCACTCACTGATGTTGGAAGTATAAATTAATAACTTGGGAAAATGTTTTTAATCATGGGTCCTTTTTGGGCAAGATAGACCTGTTTGTGATAGGAAGCAGCCTTCACCCTCCCTCCCCTTTGCTAATGTTAGATAAAGCTGTTGCTGCTCGCATTCTACTGGAAGATGAGGTGGTCAGCTGTGAGCCCACTGAGCAGGCTTTCTTCTCTTGCTGCTGACTCCTGGTGCAATCTCACCTTTATGGTACCTTAGGGATAGTGTCTGCTCTGGACTCTCTTTACACACTGTAAAATGTTGGAATTTGCTGACTTTTTGACTGTGGAAACATCTGCAATTTTAATGTGAAGTGGTTTTGTTTTTTGCTCAAAACTCCTATTTCCAGGTAACTATTTCTGTGAGCATGATGAATATACTGATTTTTGTGCCTAGCAAAATACTTACAGGAGACTGAATTAGGTGCAAATTTCTCCTCTTCCTGCAGTTGTTTCCCAAAGGGAGATCTAACTGAGATTATTCTAAGGAATAAAGTGGATGCTTAGTTGAGGAAGTAGCATCAATTGTGGTGAGATTGAGTTCACACTATTTCCATTCCCCAAAAGGGAAAGGAAAGTAGTTGTCAAGTCTAGAAGCTGCCCTCACATAGACCAAACTCAGCTCTCACTTGGGTTTGACAGATTTCAGTGGTTCTGGCAATAGCCAAGGCCAGGGCAATCAAATGTGTTCCGTACACAGCAATGCCGCAGTGTTATCACCAGGAGTGCAGAAACCTTCTCCTCACGATTTCTGGGTCAGCTCTTCAGGTGTCATCATTTTGGAACTGAGGAAACCTACTGATTCCTTCATCAGCCTCAGTCTCACTCTCCCAGACCCCATTGCTCAGAAGAGTAACATCTTCATAATGTGCTTCTCTGCCTCCCAAAAGGCAGGAGTAAACTGGAGTTGGCTAAAATGTGAAGCAAGAGATTTAGTGTGAGAGTCTTTGGAACTGCAATGATCCTCAGCCATAGTGCCTGAGTGCCAACCATTCCAGCTGTCAGTGCCCAAGCCCTCTCCAAAGTGACAACTCATACCCTTGGTGATCCCAACCACTGCAGAACACGAGGAGAAATGGTGTTTACAAGTGAAAACATTGGGTGTTGTGCCTACAGTATCGAGGAGGGCTAACATCAAAGGATGCTTTTTTGTTGCTTTAGACTGGGAGTACGAATTAGAACAGAGGTATTAATTATACTTTTTATCATCTCTCTGCTGCTTCCTTGTTTAGTTGTGAATTAATCTATTCTTTTTGTCCCTCCCATCTAGGTTCATTGTGTTCTCCATTAAAAGAGATACGTGCACATGGAGAGCATTTTTCTCTAACCCCTAAGAGAGCTCTCTAGCCTTTATCAGACTGGAAATGCTATGCTGCATTGAAAACAGGCAAGCGCCCTTGTGCCTGTTCTGATTGCTTTGCTGTTGACATTTTTGAGATTATGCAAAGAAGGATCTGTGCAGTTTGGTGAAAAGAATGAGCTCAAACCTTTAAGGTTACTGTGAGGTTAGTAATGAAAACTCATACAGCTCTGAAAATATGCCTTGGTATCGATTTGAGGCAGTGCTGTGTACAGAGCAGTTATTCCCAAGAATGCCAATTTCCAGTTCAAACAAGCTTAGACTGTATTTGCAGCAAAGGGATACTGGAGTCAAGGGGATTGTTTAACTTCTGATACACTTTGATGACATTTGCTATGTTTTCAGCAGGAAAGATAAGCAGACGCCAGGAACATGGTCTAGAAATGGCAGTTTCCTGTCCTCAGTGGAACTGCACCTGCTGAGTTCAGAAAGGGACTTGAGGGGAAAAATGTCCCACCTTTGGAGCCTGTCCTTTGCATTTGTGTTTGAAAGGAAAGAAGGCAGACAGAAGTGTAATTAATCAAGGTTTGAGGAAACAGGATTGTTAAGAGATTTATATACCTCATCTATAAGTATAATGGCTTTGTCAGCTGCATGATGGGCTCCTTGGAGGGGCTGCTCTCTAATGGGGTGGGATTTAGAGCTCTACAATGCTGAGATAGGTGAAGGGTGGGGAGATTGCTACAGGGTGATGCAGTTCCCTATTTCCCATCTTTTGGTTTTGTTCAGAAGAAAAAAGGAGAGAACAGAGGGTCACCACAGTTTGTTGATATAAGCAAAAAGCTAATTTGTAAAGATCTGTGAGTTTGCTTTGGGCTAGTTTGTGAGTAGTAGGGTCATACTGAATAGCTGAAGAGTGTCCTCTGCCCTTGTCTGCCATGGTCCTGTGCAGGACTGCAGTTGGTAGCAGTGCTGGCTCTCTCCAGCCAGAGGAAGGGACGAGGTCTGTTAATCATTTTGCTCTTGCAGGCATCACAAAGGGCTGCATTGCGGCATCACCCCCTAAGTCAGGCTGACAGGAGTGCTGCAGTTGAGCCATCCACTCTGAATGCAGGATGCCAAACACCACATGGATGTGTGTGGAATATCTGTCATTGCTGCACCCAAATGCAGCCTTGTGGACTAAAATTGCATCCTAAACTTTTTCATTAATTTTACAGCACACTGAGCTTCTGTGGTCCCCAGTACATGTTACGTGCCTCACTCCCTGATTTTAATCACTAGAATAATTCTCTTTTCAAGCCCCTTTAGAATAAATTGACAACACTCACTCTTCTCATCTGTCCCTAAATACTGGATTTTACAGAAACTGAGAAGCACTAGACCAGTATCTCCCATAGCTGCTTTGGGGAAAAAATCTGTGGCTGTTAAGATGAGGCAATGTGGTCTGGTGTGCACAGCAGCACTGTGCAGGGTGAGCCTTGCCCTGCTGGTGCTTCCCTCCTGTCGGGCTCTCCGGGTCACTCTCTACACACCCCTTACTTGTCAAGTAAAACAAATGCTTTTGGTGCTGAGAGTGCTGGTCGCTGTCAAAGCAAAGATGGATGGCTTTCCAGGATGGATGGACATCTTCTGGGAATTTGTTTTAGGTGTTGGGGTGGGTTTTTTTTGCATATCAGAGGAAGAAATTTATATCTTTTGACAGCAGTCTCCTGAGGGCCTCTTTCCTTTATTGATACTTCAGTGTTGTCCTTTGATGTAATAATCCTGCATTACATAGGCTGTCACTCAGAAATTATGAAGTTGGGTTTTTGGTGCAGGGGAATACCACCAAAGCTGAAAACAAAAGTAATTATTTAAATTTACAAGACAGAGACAGCTATACCTTAACTTAAAGGAAGATGTTTCTGCACAGAACAATTCATGATGAATATGAAAATTAGCCAGGAGCTTGGTCTCACAGATATATAATCCAAACTGACAGATTTTGTGTTTACACTTCATCCAGACCGTGTCATCAGCCAGTTTAAAATGCACAGATAGCATGCAATAGCAGTGGCACTGTGGAATTCAATGTCTTAAAATTTGGCTAAACACAGGAAAGATCACATTTGAATACCTGCCTTTAAGTGAAAGGATTATTGTACTTGTTTCATAAATCCAAACGATTGATAAAGAACTGCAGGTTTGTTGACCAGTGCAGTGCATTAGAACTCACAGAAACTTGCTCTGAAAGGGACTGGGGTTTTTTTTGGCGTTGATGTATTTTGCAAGCAAGTTCCACCACTGGTGTCAAATTTGCAAGGATTATTTTGACTGCTATGGCCATGTCTCTGGGAGAATGTCCCTTTTCTGCCTGGTGCCTTAGATACAGCTGCATTTGACTTAATTTTTACCATCTCCAGCTGTGGATGGATTCAACTTTTAAATTAGTTTCCAAAGCTTCCAAAATATTCTGTGTTGCATCCAATGATCTGTAAGTGGTAATGTGTCATTTGGAATTCACAGTTCAAAATGCACACTTAGCATCTCAGGCTCACGATTTGCTGAAATGCTGATCTGACCAATTCTGCTATCTTGATTTCCTTCTTGATGCCCACAGTAAACATCCTAAGTGATGAATTTAACTATGAAAGGCACCCTGGCCAATGTGACATTGACAGAACAGTTTTTCCTTTTAAAGGGGGTGATTAATAATGGCTTTGAATTGAAAACTTGATGTATTTTGTGAGGAATAATGTTTTCCTTGGAAGAGTTTTCTTGCTGTAGGGTGAGATTGCATCCGACACATCCAGCCACAATTCAGACCTGGAGCTGAATGTTGTAGAAGAACTCTGAAATGAGGCACCTTCTCACATCAGTTTCCTAGGAAACTTCATTTTATTGAATGTAAAGCCTCCTTTGATTCCTATGATATTTGGAACTTTGAGATGCATCAATCAGAGGGTTCAGTATCTTGAGCATAGTTCTTTAATTTGATTTGCAGTAATATATCATATCTGCATCCCCAGACTCCCAGGGAACAAATACTTCACAGTGGGCAGCTCTGTTCCTGCTACAATAATAACAATATCAAATGCATAAGGCTGTAAGGCCTGTCCTTGAGTTCTTCAATATATTAAATAAGAATATTGCTGTCCATGTACAATTTGAAATTATTTTGGTCAGTCTTTCACATATATCCCTGGCAGGGGAGTCTGGAGTCCCTTGGGAGGAGAGGAAATGAGGGCTGACTGGTATGGGGGCTGCAGCTGGGTCTGGTGTGAAGTGACCCCCAGCCAAGCAAAGAGGGCAGGAGACTCTCATCCAGGTCACCTCTGTGCTCCAACCTTCTTTCCTTGCTTTGGAGACCTGGCCTTCAGCACAGGTACTGATTATTAAAGCCAGTCATTCCTGGACTCTGGCAGCAAAGTTTACACTAACAAAAGTTTAAATACGCAGTGTCTGAGTTGGTTTAAATTTCCACCTTGTCTCTGTCCATAAGGTCCCTGAGCTGATGTGGTGCCCTGCTATTCTGCACCCATCTTCCAGTGGCAATGCTCTTGTGTCTTTTTCTACTCAAATATAAAAGCTGGATTACATTTGGCCATGTTCAGCATCTCTCCTGTAGCTTGCTCAGAGCTGATCTCCCAAATCTGTTCTGAATAACGCCAAAGAATTCCCCTGACTAATTCTGAGCCTTTGACTCCTTTGTGTAGTATCGTGTGATTCAAATATATGCTCCAAAAAGCCTGATCCCTTAGCTATTGTGGCAGTTGTAGTTAAATAATATTAATCCTTGATTTTCTGTTTTCCCCTCAGAAATATTTGGTAGCTTGATCTCAGGGATTTTCTTAGAACTCAGATTAAAATATAAACTGGGACAGAGGGATTTCTGTAGGTAAAGCAGTTTTAACAGTATTTTTAATGAAAATATTGTATCCCTGGCACAAAACCAGAAGATGTGTGGTGTGTTAGATGAAGATTGGTCATTCAAAAGAATGTCAACAAAACAATCTTGCTGCCCCTTGAGACTTATACTTGATAATGCACAAGAGCAATTGAAAGTCTTCTCGTGGCATTCATTTTTAATTACTTCTGTGGTCCAAGGTCATAGATATAAGCCACTTGTCAGCCTGGATAGCTTCACCAAGATAAAGACTAGATTTATGGCATTATGCAGAATTCTGGGAAAAAACAAAGGTCACATTTTTCAAATTGAAGTGTTCGAAGTTAGCCTCTTAAACCCGTCCTCAGACACTTGGATAAACAGCCTGGTTTTCACAAGTGCCAGCAGTGGCTCTTTGTGCTGACTGTGCTGGAAACAGCATGTGCCCAGAGCATGTGTCACTCATCAGCCCAGTTTTGGGCTTGCAGGCCTCCTCTAGGCTCTGGTGTTAGTTTTGCCTTAACCTAAGTGGCCACATTGTCAAGGCTTTATGAATTGTTATGAAAACAATTCTTTGTTTTTAATTGTTCGAGTTATAATGTGTATTATGCCATTATAAGAAAGACCTGCATCTGTTTTTCTCCATGCGAAGTTGGCATGACCAAATGGAACATTTTATAGACTATTGTGATACAAGTTGTTTTACATCCTAGTGGCAATTCTTCATAAAAATTATCTTAACCATTTTTTGCAGTGTGTTTTTTCAGGCCAGTAGCTAAACTTTAGTGGAATTTTCTTGTTTCTAGACTGTGAGTTAACTCTGAAGACAATTTTTTGCTTTTTGGCAAAAAAATCTTTAGCAGAAACTTAGCTTCCAAGCTCTTGGTCTTTTGAGGGTATGCTTGAATGTAAAGACATAATTAAAAATCAAGATCTTTGGAAATATAAGTCAATCAGAATTTCCTACAGCATGTTTGTGTTCTGTCCTTTCTTTATTAAAAGTAAAAGGTGCAAGAAAGGAGGCTCTGTGAGAACCCATGATAGCTTGGGTTCCTACCACTCTCCTGTGAGTGCTCTAAGGAAGTTGCTTCAGACGTGAAGCAAATCATCATTAAATCAATATAATGAAAACAGACAAGGGCAGTGTGAGATTGGGACATTATAGCACTTGCTCTAAGAAATCCCCAGTTAAGTCTTTGGAAAGTAGCTGCAGAGGTAGGCAGAACTGCAATTCCTGAGAGAACAGGAGAACATTTTCTATTGAAGGTCTTTATTGGAGGGCTGGTGATGACTAGAAATATTGGTTCTGTCTGAATTGTTTGAGAGTCCTTAATTTGCATTCTGGAGGAGATAAAAAGGATTAAAACACAGAGTTTTGGGAATGCTTGAGAATGCACCAGGGCTTTGGTTCAGATGAAGTGAAGGCAGAGCAGTAATACTCAGTAGCACTAAGACAGTGTGGCTCCTTTGTTTGCACAAAATTTCATGTGTCTGTGCAAACAAAAGCGGAGAGAATCCCAAAGGTGACCGTTAGGAATGATGCCACATGTAACTGCACTGAAGTAGTGGCAAGTGTTGAGATCATATAGGGGAGTCTGGGAATAATCTTTTAAGAAAACAGGGTGCCTCTTTTTGCCAGATTGCTGGTCTTCCAACTTGTGGGATGTGCCTATAAGGTTTTGAAAATCTGGAGCTGATGCTCTTCTAAAAATAAAGAGAAAAAACCAAATGAATTTCTGGAATCTTATTGACAACATCTTTTCCAGTCCATGTTTGCCAAGCTTGTCAGCTGTACTAACACTCTTTGATGTTGCTTTTACAGCCTATGTTTGCTGAAGTAGGTGTTACCCACTGTAAATAACTATTGTTCTGATTTCCTGGCCCATTTGCTTGAATTTCCTCAGTTTTTGTTACACCTCTGGGTAAGAATGGGTGGATATGGATATAGGGACATAGTATTTGCAACTTTGCAGGTGAGCTGATAGCTCATGCAAGGACACTGCTGATCTGAACTGACTCTGGTCACACTCCACCAGACAGTGTCAGACGTGCTGTTTCCTAGCCAGCAGCCTGTCAGTATTTTGGGATGCAGTAGTCTGATGAAGGGGCATCTTTGGTGCTGCTGCTGGTTGTGGTTTTCACATCAAGGGAGAGCAGTTTGGTCTGGGTTTGATTTTTACTTCAAGCCATTGCAGTCACAGAGCTAAGCAGCAGAGTTAAATGGACAGGAAAGAATTCAGCATGAGTTTGGAATGTCAGTGCTTGTTACCTGTTGGAAACAAGAAAAACAATTATTTTAGTTTTTCACAGAGGAAATGTTAAAAAAATTATGGTAGATGGTTTCACCTAGACACACACACACACACACACACATCCAAACTCCTTTAAATTGCAGCTACTTCAAGGAATAAAACTCCTTGTTGGGACAGTAAATGACATGCCAGGTATTCCAACCTGTACATCCTACCAAGGATATGGTAATGGATGTGCCTGGATATTAGGAAGGATTTGTCTGCTAGTTTTGATTGCTGCGATTAACTTCATGCTTAGATTATGATAGGGCTTAGAGGACTAAACTAGCATTGGCCCCCGTTGTGTTCAACATTGTCCAGACATAAAGTAAATAGCATTTCCAGAGACATTCATCTGAAAAATGAGAGCAAACTGTACTATGGATGAGTAATCAGACCTGAGCAAATAAACAACAAATACATGGAGGAGGAGGACGTGCCTGCTTTTTTCCAAGTCAGTAGCTGTGATGGGAACATGGCCAGTGAATAAATAGCTTGTGTGCAGTACAACAGAGGGACTTTTCAACCAAGGATCAGGCTTTCGATGAAGAAAATATATTTTTGTGATTTCCTATCTGTTTTCCCATTATGTTCACCCTTCTTCAAAACTAGTTAAATTGCTCCCCCTCCCCCAGTGGTACCATCACTGAAGAAGCCAGGAAGGGGCTGGGGCAGCTGTGTGCCCTGTGTGTACCAGGGCAAATTGGGCCAAGCTGCAAGTGCACGGCAAGTGGTGACGTGGGAGTCAGAGCTGCAGAGCCATTCATAATCCACATCTCTCTTCCCCATAATTATCTCCGCTACCCGAGAGAGTTGAGAACTCCCTTAAGCCTCCCTGCAAGTAATTTAGATTCTAATTGGGATTTAAAAACTCTTGAAACCTGAGTGGGTGGCTCAGTGCATTATTGCTGATGAATGGTACCCTGGGTGATGTGCCCAGCAGACCCACAGAGGACCTGTGCTCGGTTTTCCACTGAAGAGCTGTCCCTTTTTGTTTTCAAGCACAGATTTGCTCTTTACCTCAGCTAATTAGGAACTGGCTTCATTCACAACGGGAATTCTGTTTGTGGCACTATACCAAAATGTTAATTCAATTTTGTTATGTAGAATCCTTTCTCTTCTTAATGTTTCTTTAAAATGGAGGCAATGAAGCTTGCTTTCTCCACTTAAATATTTTCTGTTTCTCCTTCCCAGTCTGTGATTTCCCTCTCAAAGATTGGCTTAACATGGTTTTATTACCTACTCAGAAATGTCATCATAAGGACCTTAGCTCTCTAGGCTTGGTGTTGAAGGACCATGTTCCTGGTGATTTTCTGGTTTGTCTTGGCTTTTTGTTTCATTTTTTTCTCCTCATGAAGCTCATTCGAACTGGTCATTGTTCCCTTGTTGCTAATTCCCTGCCTGACTTCCTTCTTCCTGTTAAACTGGCCCACAACCATAAGCAGAATGATGAGAGAGGGTCCATCAGCACAGTAAGAGCTGGAGAATTACACTGCTGGGGCAGAAGTGGGATGACATCACTCTGATGGATTTTACTGTGGCAGCTGCATGGGGACCTCTGTATATCAAGCATCTGATAAATGAAGCACATAATTGAGAACAGGACTGATGGAGGCTGCAGCACTGCTGTGGCAGCTATTTCCAAGGGATACGAGGGTTTAGCAATCCCAAATGGGTGAAGAGAAGGGTAGAGGGGCTCTTCTCACTGGGCAATGTAGTCTGGATGTGGTTCCCCACCCCATGCCCACCCTTCACTTGTTTATCATTTTAAATCTCTTGAAGTGCTTCCTTCAGCAGCTGCACTGCGCTTTCCTGTGGGCGCTGCACACAACCACAGCAATCTCTGCTCAGTGAGGCAGAGGGGATGATGTTGTTAGCTCTGAATTAATTTGCTCTGTGAGTGTAAATCAGGCTCCTACTGTTGTTTTGGTGAATTATTTTAAATGTAAATGCTACAGAGACAAATGAATTGGGTGGATGTGGAAAAAGCACACTTGAAAGAGAGAATTCAAATACAGAAAAGTTGTTCCCTTTGTCAATAAAATGTGCTTTTAATAAACTGCGGATGCTCTTGGCTTTCCAAGCTGTCCGTAATCATCATGGATTCCTATCCCAGCCTTACCCCTAAAAGCTGTAGACTGTAAGTCAAGTGAAAACAGAAAACCAACATTTTGGGAAAATGCCTCTAGCCCATTTTCCTTCAGTCCTGGGTCATTGTTCAGGCTTGTGACCCAGACACACGTCTGGAGCTCCTCGCCACTGGGGAGCTGCTGGGGTTTATTCCAGCTGAGACATAAACCTCTGACTTTGAGAGAGCTCTGTTAAGAGGCTGTGCTAAATTTGGGGCTGTAGTGTCCAGCTCCTCTGAGGAAGCTATTCCAGAAATTTATTCTGTGAGAATAATTTTCCAGTGAGAGGGTGGGATTATTTTTCTTGAATTTTTTTTTAAATTATGGTAGGTGTATGGGGGGGCTTTGGGTTATTTTGGTTTGGTTGTTTGTTTAACAGCAACTTGTGTTCACTAGTTCCTGGCACTTGGAATGTATGAAGCAGGTCCATCCTTTGAGAGATGAGCAGAGCACAGGTGTATGGAACAGTGTGATCTGTGCTAGGTGACACCAGTCTTAACTGAACTCTGGACTACGATTAATATTTGTTTTCTGAGATCTCCAGTAGATAATCTAATTCCAACTTCTTTTGTCCTCCCACCAGTTTGATGAACAACACAAAACCTCTTCTCTGTATTTTCCCCTCCCTGCCATCTCTGTTGGTGGTGAGGATCAAGGCTATACCAGTGTAGCCCAGCTGGTTTGTTCTCCAGTGTCAGCTAGGCTTGATTGTGAAAATCCTACCATACAGGCAGCTGCCTTTAAATTATCCCAGTTTACCTCTAAGCAGGATGCAGTTGCAGACCACTGGCAAGGTGGCAATGAGTTGTACAGCTGTGGCTTGTCTCTCCCTGTGGGCACAGAGTGCTCTTTGTGAAGCCACAGAGCTAGTAACAGCTCCAGTGGCTTTCTGGCAAGATGGAGAGCTCTGTAACTGTGTACAAGTACCTCTCAGAGTGACTGGGCATCACCTTTCAGCAGGGTAGGGACACAAGCAGAACCCAGCCAGGATCCTTCCCACTCCAAACCCTGCAGGAAGATGTAAGGAGGGTGAACCCTTCCCCTGGACCATCTTGATCATGCTTCACTCGATTTGTACAGAACTGTGTTGTTTTTGTGACTGTCCTTGACTGCAGCCTAAGCGCTGTTTGCTCAGGCACCCAGACACAGAGCGCCTGTGCCAGTCACTGGTTTCGGCCATGATTTGTGAGTTTTGCAGCTTCATATCCTCAAGGTAATTATTCATGGAGTCAGGTTTTTGACACTTTATCTGTATGGATAGATAAAAAAGAGTTTGCGTGGCATTCTTTTTTGAGCTGCTACTGCTAGAATTACCCATCTGCTTTTGTACTGTAATGACATAAATCCTAATCTTGGACTTGGACTAACAGCAGTATGAAGCAGAGTTTTAATGCTTGCAGTATAGTACTAAATGTTGGTGGCATCCCCTCCCTCTGTTCCTGTGTATGGGATATGTTGCCATATTTAGTGAAATTTATCACAACAGAAGTATAAAATATGGAGAAATCTGCTTGAGTTAATTGAAGCTTGGCTTTACTTTTTGACAGAACACTGTTCCTTGGTATGGCCAGACTGCCAGGGAGGCACAGGTTAGGTCAGTGTTTCAGAGAGGTATGGAGAGGCCAGGCATGACTGTACCACTGGATTTCCATGTTAAACAGAGATGAACACTTGGAGGTGGCAGGAATGAAGCATCTAAATTAGCTACTGTGCAGCTTAACATTGGCCTGTCCACCCAGTGCTGTGCTGTTGGGGAGGCTGATAGACTATTTCAGCAATCTCTGCTAACTTGTCTTCTAAGATTTTTGTATAGTGCTTGCTTCTTTTCTACTTGACCTAGTTTGTGCTTTGCATGTTAAGTCAGTTCCTATGCTAAAAGCCTTCATTCTCATACTTCCATGATGGTTTTCTAGTGCATTGGGTCACCATTCTAGACTAGTATTTTATTTATTTATTTGTGGTCATGTCTTTCATGTAACCTGCTTCAGAGCAAATTCTTATTTTTCATTAATGTAATTCTTCCCTGCAGCACTGGTTTGGGGAAATGTGTAATGGCTATCTTGGGCCATTTTTCCTCAAGTATTGAGAACTTTCTCATGCCTGTGAAGTGTGGTTTTGGTGCAATATGTCTATCAGGACTTTTTTTGCCAGGAAAACTAATCCCAAATGCAGTAGCAGGTCTTCTGACAGCAGAGAATTGATGAGCTTGGTAAGATCAGAGAGGAAAAACAGATCTCTAGTAAAAGCAAGCACAGCTTTCAAGGCACTTAGCAGAGGTATAGAGCATTTTAAGTAACACAGATAAATACCTCCCTGGAGCTTTTGCTTTTTCATCTAAGCACAGATCAGAGAACAAATAGGAAAATGTGGGGGCAAAAAACAAAAGCTTTAAAGATGTCAATGAACATTTTTCAAGCTCAACGTTACTTTTAGCAGTGAAAATAGCAGAAGATGCATAAGGGAAAAGCAGTGAAGCCATGTGTAAAATAAGGGAAAAGAATGAGATTAGAGGGTTGCAAAGGAGTTTGTGACTGCTGACTTCCTTCTTATGAATCATTTATTTTTATTTGTTCTTGAAAAACATTTCTAATTTGTTTCTGTACTGCACTAACACACTGAGAGTTGTTCATCACTATCAGACAAAGGGTTTTCAGACAGCATTTGAGCAAAAAGTTATACCTTAATGCCCTTAAATTTAGTTTTAAAAGTTCCAACCATGGTAACTCTGCATGAAATTATAATATCAGTGGTATTCCAGCTGGTTTTGAGTTTTATATTAATGGACTAGGTCTTAGCCCCAGAACTGCTTTATATGCAATCTATACTACTGGCACATACTCAGTACAGAACTTCTGTATAATGAACGATGTGATGTGTCAGAGCAAAGCTAGAGGAATGCTTGATTTTTTTGTGAAATGTCACTTAAAGTTGAATGGTTGGGTAGTTCCACACTTGCACAGAAAATTCTGCTTCAATCATAAGCTCATATGCACCTCTGTGTCCTGAATTGCCATCAATATCGAGTGGAGATCCAGCTTCAGACAATCTTTGCTGTGCTGTGCCTATTTATTGACTCCAAAGCACAAACAAGCAAGTATTTAGTTAAAAATAGCTCATACTTGTCATTTTGATGTCAAGTTACTGCACTGAACTGATGGCTGCTACACTGAATTTACACCTCACCGTTAATAGAAGCGATCAGGTGGTGCAGCTTTAACAAACCATCCCATGTACTGAAAGTGTTGATGAGGATGAGCTTTGCAGGTCTGGCTGTAACCTCTGCCAGCATGTTATTCAGTGCTAATGTGGTGCAACTTCGGTTTCAGGTAACAATAAGCTAATGAATTGCTAGGTGCTCTTTTTGGACCCATTGGCACAATGAGGTGCATAAGATGCTCTGGCATTATGAAGGGAAATGAGGGCTCAAGAGCAGATTTGTGAGTCACTTCCCATTAAAGTTCTACAAGGTCAAGCTCAGAAGATTTTTTCACCTGTTCTGCAAAAATGTTGAGTGTAACATCATGTAACTCAAAGCCCAGCCAAGACTGTTTCCAGGAGTGCTGATAGTAATATCTGTGTATTCAGTTATACTCCTGTAGCCATGTCAAGTCCATTGAACTAAAGTTACCAGTTATATCAGTTCTCTGCATCATGTTTGTGTAGGTGCTTGCTTCATGCTCAGAAATCTTCGTAAAGCCCACTGCTTTGTCTTGGAAACTGTTGCCCTAGCAGTTGCTAATCCAGATGAATATGTCAGCAAGTGTTTTCTTTAATCACTGTCATTTTTCACAGATTTGAGAGCAGAAAGTTCATGCTCAGTAACCAGTACAGGGATGGGAAGAATGACACTACATGGCACTGAAGGGCACTTGCTAATACCTGAAGGACACTTTAGGGAAAAGGTCCTGCCTATGAAACAGATGAAGTGACACTTTCTTCTGTGCCCAGAGTATAAATGCAGTATTTTTATTTCTCTTAGGCTTATATCTTGAGACTTCAATGTTTGTTCGAGCTACAGACTGTGAACCCTCCATTATCTGGCACAGTATTGGGGCTGTGCTGAGCAGAATGGCCCTCCTGTGGTAATAAGGGATAATTCTGGAGCAAACAAAAAGTGTTCTCAAATAAATGTGTGGACAAAGAGGAAGGTGAATATTTTTCCCTAAGGCTGAGACTTCCTTTGGCCTGCTAGGATTTGGCAAATCATAATCCTCAAGGTATGCAGTAGCAGACATGAGCTGCTTCTTACCTTGTCCAGTTTCCTGTCAACACAGCAAGGTCCCAGTAAAATCGTATTTATGCCATCATTGCTCGGTGCCTTTTTTCAGACCCTGTTTTCTTCTGCTTACTTGATCTTTCCTTTACAACATGTAGCAGTTGTTGAACTTTTTTATATTGTATTTTCCAGTCTAGAAAAATACACAATAATTTACGGTGGTAAAACATGAGCAGAGAAAAATTCTCTGAAAAACAGGCATGCGTGAGGCTGGAATTCTGACCTGGAATTGCCTGTGCAGTTTCCTATTTTTCCTTTATGCTGTGTTATGGTGTCCCTTGTCCCAGTAAGCTCCTCTCCTAGTGCAGAGCTGCTGAAGCTCTCGTGGTCTGTAGCAATTTGTGCATTTTGTTGTTGCAGTGATTGCTGATGGAGCACTGGACAAGACAGCCCTGACAGACGATGTGGGAAGCGAGGAGGATCTGTATGAGGACTTCCGGAGCTCCAACCACCGCTACGGGCACCCCGGGGGAGGCGGCGAGCAGCTGGCCATCAACGAGGTACGTACTGCTCCTGAGCAAGGATGCTGCTGCTTCTTGTTAACCACCAGTAAACTGCTAATGGCACCGAGGATGGGGCTTCAAACGTCATTTACTGTGGCTACAATACTCAATTGGGTGGCAACAGGGTGTCCCTAAGGCAAGGCAGAGCCACAGGTCCTGAGCAGGTGACTCTCCTCTCGGGTGTTTTTGGTTGAAAAGTTTAAAAACACTAATGAGCAGCCTGGCCAGGCTGTTCAGACTTGGAGTGTGTTGTACTGAAGGCATAAAGGAAATGCTGAAAAAATCCCTGCCCTATTTATTTCTTTATTCATAGGTAAGAAGGGTGCAAAGTTTAATATAGGCTTGGTCTTCATTGTTTCTTCCTATTCCCCAGTTAATTCACTCTAGGGATGTGAAAGGCCTACCTTTTTAGTCACTGCTTTTAGCTATTTTTTTTTATGGTGCTGGGCCTGATTAATTTGACGTGAGCAGTTTTAAAATGTACTGCTTGGTTTAAACGATGCAATGAGCAACATATTAACGGGATGTAAGATGTTTTTCCTGTAAAAGTACTATTTTTTTCTTATTCATTAGAACTGGCATCCTGCTACACACATAATCCTTTTTCTGTGAGGTGAATTTGCATTGAAAGAGTAGAGCATGTTCACCATATGAGTGATCTCTTGAACTCCTACACCCTTTTTCTCACTTTCCTATACTCTGTTACCTGTACATGACCTTCACAAGATGAGAAGGCAAAGATAAAAGAAGTATTATATTTTCCTGTGGCTAAACCATAACTAATTGGCTCTCACTATGTGTGTTTGATACACCTAGTGGTGGTGCTTCTGGGATCTGAAAAACTCCAGAAAGCTGCACAGTGAGAACAGCAGCTTTTTGTCAAAAACAACAAAAGCAAATGCTCTTCCAGCAGTTCTCCTGCTCCCTCTGCTCAGAATCCCCACCTACAGCCCTGGGTGCCTGGGGTGAGGAAGGGAGTTGCTTTATTTTCTTCCTCTATTGCTCACATCCAGGGGTTATCAAACCATGGCCAGAGCTTTTTAATTTAAACTCAGGCATCTTGGGCTGTTGTCACTGGCAAGAAAACATGAGCAGGGCACCAGCAAATCTTGAGTTGTGTTCTTCATGTGTTCTTCCATGTTTACCTGGTGTGTTTTATGAGAGTCCCAGGCACCACAGGAGTCAGTCCCACAGCATGCACTGAGTCTGTGGGGGGAGGATTCTGCTTCCCTCCCATTCAGGTGCTTGCCTTGGTAAGTCTTCTTACTCAGACTCATCAAGCAGAATATCCTCTGGTTTTTTGTTGTTGTTTTTTTGGTTTTTTTGGTTTTTTGTTTTTTTAAGAAAAGGCAAAATATTTTACTTTTTTAAAGGAAATCTTTACAAGTCTTTAAAATCAGGGGGAAAAAAACTTGTCAGCAGGTCTCTATATCCATCATACATGTGCTGGTTTTCTGTTTCATTGTTCATTATTATTGAGAATGATTGTTTTTCTTCCATTTCTTAAAAATTCATTTTATCAGAGTAAAATTCCATTACTTGTAATCAGGAAAGCAAATGGATGTGTCCAAAGCAGGTGTAATTTGTATAATCTATGAAGTGTATGTGGGGTTTTGTTGGCCAGTTGACTGAAAGAAAAAAGATTATTTTTGGCTTGTTCCCTAGAATCTTGCCTGTTCAGGAGCCAACAGAACTGTAAGAACAAACAGTACATTATTTACTTTGTCAACTGGTTCCTACGGGTAATTAATCCATCACTGGGATCCAGTGAGCCTTAGCAAAGTGCTGCCTACACAATCACTTCCCAGAACAAGAGATTACAGAAAAATACAAAAATCTCTGCAGTGAAATACTAAATCTGGGAGATGGGAATTCTACAAGAACAGACATCTTAAGTGTTGGAATTGAATTATCTCAAATAGCTGACTGCTGGACAGGCTTGTCCTCATTTTCCCTGCTGGACCAAAAGCTGGCTATTGATTAGTCTTGAATATTTTCCATAGTGCTAGGAGTAGGGTGAAGATTTCAGTGCTCACTCATTCAGTTCCATTTTGTGAGTAGTCTGGGCTTTGTTTTATTGTATTCCAAGTTGCATTTTATTGGTCGTGGATAAGGAAACTATGGTAACCACATTATTCTTAGCCTTCTTGGAAGAAACAGCTTTCAAATAAACAGAGAAGGCTGAAATACATTTTTAAAGCAGTTGGCAGACCAAGTGTTGCATTAAAGAACAAAATACCCAACCACTGAGTTTTAGTTCATTTTGGATCAAGAGAAAATGATTATGAAATAAAAAAGAAACCTTTCATAAAACTAGAATAATTTATTGGCAAGAACACTAGAGGGATGAAAGAAAACTGGGAAGGTTGTATAGAGCCCACCTAAGAAGATCAGCATGAGAATGTGTAGTAGCCAAGAAAAATCAATCAAAAAGTAATAATAAGGGTTTGGGATGAGAAAAGAGGCAGGGGAAGTAATTTTGCTGGGGCATCTGTTTGACATTCTTTCAAATGCTTTCTTGATGCTCAGGAAAAGAGATTTTTGTGTTTAGATTGTACTCAGTAGAGTTTGTGTTTGCTCCAGATAAAGACCCTATCCTCATATTTTATTGCTTCTGCAGTATCATTAGGTGAAAATGCAGCATGAGAAAAATCTGTGCTGCAAATACATTGTGATTCTGCCCTTCCAGTGCTCTATAAATGTTCTGTACAGGACAGATACAGCTTCAAGCTTCATTAAATGTGTTATATGTAGTCTGAAGTGGAGAACATGAGGGATTAGGCATGGAGAAAGCCTGCCTGGCTCTGGAGTGACCATGGTGGTGATAAGCTGTCTCGTTTTCCTCATTAAGTAGTTGGCCTGGGTGGGGAAACTTAGACCTGTGTGCTTGGGAATATCTGATGTGTCCTGAGGGTTTGTTGTGTCCTGCTGTGAGAAAGGCCTGTATGGCTCTGTGCTTCTCCAGAAATGCTGTTGCAGTTCCATATGTCCCTTGCAGGCCTCTGTGACCAGCACTGTGCCCATCTTGGGAAAGCAAAGCACTAAGTGTCCAGAAAATAACAGCAAGACTCCCAATTTTTTCCTTATCTCTTATGGCTCTATGCCTGATAAGTTTGGAATTTGGTATGTGAAGCCTTGTTCCTGAGGAAATGCACAATTCATTGGCTGCAGCAGGCCAGGATTTTATCTAAGACACGGAAAACTGTTGCCCTGTGTTTTAAAGTGACAGTACTGTAGTGTCTTACAGATGTTTGTGCTAACCTGTGGCTCTTGATAAGATGCAATTAATCTAATTGGCTCCAACATATGTATTTCTGATTTAACAAAGTAATTCATCCAGAAAAATGTTCGGAAGTGGCACAAACAATAGATGTGCCATGTATCCAGGGCAACAGGTATTGTAGCAGCACTCTTTCCATCTTACTGAGTTTCTAAAACATTACTCCTGTGCTAAAACATTGATCCTGTGCTGGGCTCACCCAGTGCTCCTCCCAGCCCAGTCAATTGTAAAGCATGTAGACTTGTGAAGCATGTAGACTGTTGGGTTTAAAAAAAAAACCAACAAAACAAACAAAACATCAAAACCAAATCAAACCCCAAAACTCATGAAATGTTAATACAGATGAAATCAGAACAACTGATTTTAATTTTGTTAAACCTGAATAATATCCTCCATAGCCTTTTCCACTTCATTTATCTTCATTGTAATTAATAGAAGTGTCTTGTGTGCGATATGAGAAATTTCGAAAGACAGAAGCATTTTAAAATAGTGTCACAAAATGTTGTCATTCCTTTTCTTTTTAAAAGAGTACAGAATAGATTGCAAAAGTTGTGGTCACAATTGATTTCCAGACTGAAAACAGAATTATAATTATTGATCATATGGAAGCAATATATAACATTTTTGTGTAATCTGGGAGATTTATTATCACTTTTGTATCTTAACGTGAGTATATTGCTCTCCCAACTGAGGCCAAAGCAAATAGAAACCAGTTAACAAATACCTACCAGCACCCGTTGATTTTTTTTTTTTTTTTCTCCCCTCCTTCTGGAAGGCCTAATTCCTGCTTTTGTGTCCCTGCAGCCAAGGTTGACAACTGTAGTCCAGAAGCAGCAGATATGATTTATTTGCAGAATATTGTATAAAGCTCAGTGCTGTCAAGGACAAGAAATAATGTTCCCCTTTGGACATAAATCTTTACTGGATCCTAGTTTTTGGTCTCAAGTGCTTGTGTAACTTTCTGTGGGGCTTAAATGTGAACGTTCAGAGTATGGAGTCAGAATTGTAACTTCTTTTACTGCCTGATGGATTTCGTTTTTAGAGTTTTCTGGTCTGCAGACTTTTAAGGTTGTTTCAGAGGGCTTTTTGCAATGGATTTCAAGCAAATCAGTATTTTCAAATACTGTATGGCAATTATGTCTCATCAAACATCAGGATCAGTAGCTAAGTGGTCCCAGGGGTTTCCAGAGCTGTATTTCTTCTTTCTGCCATGGGCAGCTGGGGCTGCTCTGAGCCACTTTCTCACATCCTCCTCAGCACTGGGACTTGGGCATCCCCTGAGCAAGGGATCCTCCCCCAGCAGGCTGAAGATGCAGAGAACATGATGGAAGCAAGTGTAGCTCACTCAGCACTGAGGAAAGGATATATTGTGAGTGGATGTTGGGGTTTGTTGGAAAGGTGGGAGAAATGGGATATACTTTCACACTTGCAGTCATGCAGTGAGTCCTTATCTATCCAAATGCTTGTTCCCATTGCATGGGAGGTGAGGGCAGGTAGCTCCCTTACCATGGTTGCTATGGTCTGTAGCATGCACTCCACCAGGAGTTCAATCCACATAAAAGCATTTCTATAAAATACATTTTGTTTTCCTGGACCATGCTTTCTCTAAACACCCCAATTGATCTGATATTCATTAGGAACAAGTAAAAAACTTCCAGTCTTAGCTTAGTTTTTGGGGTAAGAATAATATGTGGTGGCTGTCACAGTTCTAATTCCCAAACCAAAAGGTGTGGCAGGGCTGCAGGTGCATAAGGGGTTGACTGGGCTGTGGGCTCAGGCTCTCAGTGAATCTAACTTCCCCTTCCAGGAGCCAAGCTGGAGCAGCAGAACAAGAGAGGTAGCCTCTGGGTTCCACCTCTTTTGTGGGCACGGGTGTGTCCCTGCATGCATACAGACATGTTTGAAGAGGGGAAGGTACTGCCCAAACTTTCATCCCTGGCTGTAAAACAGACTTAAATACATCTCTCAAAGGAGATAACTGGAGACAGCGTGAAGGCTTTGGAGTTCTTACATCAGCCCTGCCAGCTGTTGTATTGTAGACACTAGCAGCTTCTGTTAAGGCTTGTTAATGATCTCTTGTGAGTATTAGGGGACTCAATAAAATGTCTGTTGTTTGTCAGCATTAAATGTGTTCCCAGTTATTGGGATGTGAAGAGGGATTTGGCTCCACAAATAGTATTCCCTTTGGAGAAAAAATGATCCAAGAATGTTTTAACTCCTGAAGTCACTTGTGCCAAATCACCTCAAAGACTGCCTGTATTTTATCCAATGTGTCCATGGGCTCCCTGATGCTCTCCACCACTTAAAGAAAACATAATGTGTTTACAAGACATGGTTGTCTCTTTCTCATGAAGACTGCAACCACTTGCAATACTTTGGCATCCCATTAAAGGAGCTCCTTTAACCTGTAGCAGTGGCATTGTGCCCTACAGGGATAAGGGCTATGTTGCAGAAGGTCTTGGCTTCCTGCCTGCCACTTTTAGCACATGAGGGCCATTCACCACAGCGCCACTGAGATCTTCAAATCCTTGCATAGGGCAAGGCAGGCACTAACCCTTCCAGGTCCTCATGGTCCTACCTGCTGAGAGCTCTCACATGCACCTAATCAGGATCTGTGCAATGAAGCCAAGGAAATGTGCATGTGAAGGGGAGTGATTCACCATCCATGTGTAAAGTGGGAGCCTTTCAAACCTGCCCCCTCTCTGATACAAAGGAACTTACCTTGTCCTCAGGAGCTCCTTGTTTGGCTTTCAGGGATCCTTGGTTTGGTACCTAACACTACACTGCTGTTTTATGGGAGGAAGAGCATTAGAAGCACTGCAATATTTGTACCCCTACAAAGACTTTAGTTCAGAAGTGTATTACACTGCAGTTACCACTGCTTGAAATGGGAACCTGATGGGGTGCAAAGACAAGTCCGTTTTGCAGAATCTTGCTGTTACAATTTGCTCTGCCAATGTCTTTATTTTAAAAATAAGGACTGGGATGTCCATGCTCCAGTTTACCAGTTCAGAAACACCTGGGATGGATAACAGCACAATAACCAAGTGGATATTGGAGTACAAAGATTTACTGAGAGAAGGGGATAAAGAAGGAATGTGAGAGAGTAGGAATGCTGGGTACTGTAGAGGTTACTGCAGAGGTTATTCCAGGCTTAAGTGTTTGCGTAGAGACAGGGAAGTGAATAGCTCTCATTTTATACCATACTTGTGTCTCAGGTTCCTCTCAGCATGGTTTTGTTATCAGAACATTTTTTTTATTTGTTCTCCTCTCCAAACCCTGATTTGGAGCAGCTTTTCTCTGCAAAGAGTTTTCCTAATTCTCCAAAGACAATTGATCCTGGTGGTGGACAAATAAAATCCCTCCTGACTCTTCTGGCTGTTCAGAGAGCACTGTTAATCCCTCAACAGATCTTCCCCATCAGCTTCAGCCCCATCCTGTGACTAAGGCCCCTTATCCTACACTTGGTAAATTGTGGTCAGAGTTAGCAAAGTTGGCCATGGTTTAATTCAGTGAAGGCACTGGCATATTCCTTGGAAGTGCCAAGTGCCAGCCCTGCTTTTCCTGAGGCTTGTGGGCAGACTCCCCTTCCTCTGGGGCACTCAGGGCCAGCCCTTGCTTGGTGTCCTGGGCATGCCCTAGGAGAGCCACTATTCAGCCAGGTCACTCACAGCCTCTCCTTGCAGGGAAATGAGGAAATGTTCTCGCATGAACCCCATTCCTCCCACAGGGAACACGCGCACGCTCCACGGGCAGGGAACAGAGCAGCCTTTGTCCCCTGCAGTGGGGCTGCCCAGCACACCTCCTGTGCCCCTGACTTGTCAGGCTGTCACCAGGGACTGCAGCAGAGCTGTGCTGCTGTGCAGCAGCCGAACTTGAGTTCAGCTGCTTCCTTGAAGTTTTGGATTACAGGGAACAGTGACCTAGAAAGGTGTTGTGGGGGTTATTTTTTTCAGTCCTACTTTTAGCTGATGTTATCTATGATCCTTAGAGAAGATCCTGTTTCTGACTGTTCCACTGACTTGCTGCTGGCAAGTCTTCATGTCAACAGGTTTTATGAAATGAAAGCAATCCAATACAGACTGAATCTCCTGGTTTATTTCACATTCCTCTGTCCCTGATGGATGCTTTGCTAGTAAAGCAGAGGGGCACCTTGTTCATTTACTGCTGGGGCTTGACAGCCCATCTTTGCCTTCCTGATAATCTTAACAGCCACACCACTTACCAAGTTTGCTTCTGAGCTGTATCTTAGATTCTTACTAATTTCTTGGGGCAGCCTTTGGAGAGCAGCCCATCAAGATTTGATCTGCAGGGTGTAATGTTCTGCTGCTTGCTTTTTTTTTTTTTTTTTTTTTTTTTTGGGGCCTACTGGCTATAACAGAGGTATGGAGGAAAATGTCACCTTGGAAGGTTGCTTGACCAATTAAAATTTCTGCACTGCTTTTTTTGTCATGAAGAACATAGGAAAGTCCAGCCTGATTCTTATACACAGCTTATATATGTCTTGTACCCTCTTATGGCTTTTCTCATTCTCATGGAGCTTGTTCTTATCCATGGAGTTTATACTTCTCTCCAGCCCCCTTATGGCTCCTTTAGTTACAATTAGAAAGCAATGAAGGAGGACTCCCAAATTAACATTATTACAGGCCAGCTTGGAAGAACTTTACAGACCTGTCACTTGTAAGCAATTTTCCTGTTTTCTGCTTCCACAAGACTGGTGTATTCTGTAAGAGTAAGAGGTATATAAGGTGTATTCTGTAAGTGTAAGAGGTGAGGATGCTGAGTAGTAAGAGAAGGGTCAGAACATTGCTCTACAACTAAATGCATTATTTTGAAGATGACAGGTAAAGGAATGATGTAATTTTATAATGTGTGGGCTCAACAGAATATCTGAGACAGCCCAAAACTACTTTGCTTTCTTGTGAACACCTGTATAGTCACAAAGAAAGGGGACTTATGGTCTAGAAACAAAAAAAAATAAAGCTTGCCCCTGTTCCACTTCCCCTCTCCAGCCACCTCTTGTAGAAACTCTTACAGGGATTATCTGTTAGTGGTTTTTTGGCTCTGTGCATTAGGCACTCTACTCCATGGTACCATATTCACCTTGTCACTCACCTTGTACTGTCATTCATCCCCTTCTCATCCACTTTATCTGTTTTCACTGGCTTCATTGCAGCTTCTGCCTACCTTACTTTCTGGTCCCACAGCTCTGCCTATGCCTATTCCCTCTCTTCTTTCCATGACTTGTCTAGGAGTATTTCTCTGACTCAGTTTCTCCCTTATTTCTCTGTTCCAGCCCACACAGTGCCCAAACAACCATTCCTTGTTATTCTGTGTTATCCATGGCTATCAAATTTTCAGCTCAAAAACAGGATACCACAAAACCAAAAAGCATTCGAGTAATTTTAGGAGCCCAAACACCTCCTTTCTCAGTCACTATGGATGTCATTGCCAGCATGTCTGTTCTTCATGCCTGTAACATGAGTGGTCATTTTCCATTCTGACCCCTTTCTAAATATTGCATTCAGGCTGTTAATCTTGCTGGGTCTCCAAGATGCAGCATTTCCTTTCCTTCCATCTTTCTTACTACAAACCCCATTCAGCCTGTGTTTATTTCAGAGCATAATTATTACAATATCCTTTGTTGTGCCTGTGTCCAATTTGTATTGAAAAGATCCACCTTCCTAGGCCATTGCATGGGCTGTGCCAGCCTGTATTTGCTTCTCTCTGCTTACTCCTTGCTGTCTCACATCTATCTTAACATGCTTTTTTTTGTTTCCCAGGCCATTGCTGTCTATATCCCTCCCCTGGCATCCCAAAATCCCAAAAGCATGCCCAGCTCCAGCCCAGCACTCCCTGGCAGAGTGTCATGCCCTGTGTGTAGTGCTGGAAGTTCCCTTGCCTCAGCTCCTAGGGCTGGGCTGTGTCAGCACGAGGCTCACAGCAACAACACCTTCCTTAGGTGCTGGAGCTCTAGGCCATGATGGTAATTCCCCAGTGCTTCAAACATGTTAACAGTTGTTGCTGCTCTTGAAAATAAAACTTGCTTTAGGAGAATTTGGAACATTTTCTGGCTTAAGTAGAGTCTGAAAGCAAAGACTGGTTGCTAAGCAGATTGTCTCCTTTTTTTTTCTTTTTTTTAATATAATTGTTGTCAGGGGTGGCCACTCTGAATGGCTGCTTTGCTTGCAGTGTCCCAGTGTGGCCATGCCTTAATCTATGCACTACATAAGGAAATAGTCAGGCCCATTTTCTTTCCGTTGATAGTTATCTCGTGAATCTTGGTACTCGAGCACAAGAACAGCTTGTAAAGTTTTGGCAGCATTGCATGAGTAATCTGTCCAGGGAAGTACTGGCTGTAAAAGCTGTGTGGGCTTAAACCATGCAGTACAAGCTAGAGAAAGATGTAGTGGGAGTAACTGTGCTCTAGTAACACAGTGTTACACACTGTAAAAATTCAAAGCAAATTGAGGGCCTCTGACAGACTGTTTTCCATTTTAGAAATACATGATCATATGCAACTGAAAAAGCTTTACTTGTTCTGATGTTTTCTGGCTGTGGCTCAATAGGAGTGCTGTCCTTTTGGGAGGTGTTAGCTGCAGTTGTTACTGAGAGTTAACTCAATGCATAACAGGGTTGATAGTTACTTAGTTTGGATGCTGGGAAAAGTGTAATAGTGGGATATTTGGGAGTTAAGGAAACTTGGTTTCCATGGAATAGTTTGCAGGTGCAAATCCAGGCTCAGTTCTAGCACTTCTTCTGTCTTTGTTAATATTTACATCTACTTTTCGCCTTGTTGGATGAAGAGTGTTGATAAATGACCCAGTAAGAGTGCTCTTTTTTTGTCTAGGGATATTTAGAGCACGGTTTATTTGTGCCTACAATACTAATGTATCCTTGGCTTTAAGAACAGTTGAATGGTGTTGTACTTGTAGCAAGCACATTCCTATTTGTGACAAGTCAAGAATAGAAATCCTGGAAATGTGCTCCAGCATGGCATGCAGTGTTCTGCTTGGAGCTTTGCTTTCCAAGTCTGCTTACTAGGAGAGAGGAGAAAGGTGCTGATGTGGGGTTGGTCTCTATGCAATTGCCCTTGGTGGCCTTGCTGTGGGACACATACTATGTGCTTTCCCAGAGTGATGCATGCAGTTTCACAGCTGGTCTCCTTAGTTATTTATTTGTTTGTTCTACTGACATACTGGTGCTGCTTATTACAGTGATTATTTCTTCACACGTTTATGTGTGTGTAACTTTTGGTTCCCAGTTCAGCTGTTACAGTATTGAAACACCCTTTTTATTGGGAGACAGTGGGTTTGTCTGTATATTCATGGCCTCCTAAAAATGACACCTAATCCTGTCTTCAACAGCTTAGGCCTCAAGTGCTGCACAAACAAACACGGTGATGAGTAAGGACTGGGCAATATTTAGTATCATTTTGATGAATAATGAAGGCATGCCTTTGTTTTTCTATTTTATCTAATATTAGACAGGGGTTCTTGAATAACTCATTCCCGGAAGCCCTGATCACTGAGCAGCTTCTGAGACTGCAGCAGGGCTTTGTGTGTGGCCAGGACTTGAGGCTGTGCTGTGCTCATTCCTTGCTCCCTTTGAGTGGCAGCATTATTCCCATGGTGCAGCCCTGGCTGAGGATGGCTCTTAGAGAAAGGATTGAAAGGAAATTATTACAATTGCAAATTAGATTTCAGTGGAGATTGTGCAACAATTATTTGAAATATGCTCCCTCAGTGATAGTTATACAAAGTAAATCCCACTGTATTACAAGCCACGAGGTAAAACTTTCAGCTATTTCATCTCTTGCTGTTGCCACCTACCACAGAAGTATGTCTGATCAGTGAGGAATAAGAATGAGGCTTTATTTCCATGATGGCAAAATGCCACATGATGTTTAGCAGAGTGCAGCAGGAGCTGGAGAGCCCTCCCCACACTACAAAACTTGGAGTTGCCATGGAAGTAACTCCCCCATGCAGAGTCTCTGCCACAGACCTTGTGAGGGGATTCACTATGTGGGAGTGGAAACAAAAGCCAGGTCACAGCTAGAGTCACTCTGCAGCTTTTGTCCTTGTCGAGATCAGTTTCAATTCACTGTGGGGTCAGAAGGGTGACAGCCACTTAACATTATTTGTGCAATGCTCCAAGATGTACACAAGGCAAATATGTTATTTGTGCCAGGCAATGTAGTGCAGGGGGGCACTTGGATGTGCACATCAGAAGAGCAAAGGAACATAGCTGGGGCTTGGGGTGTTCTTAGAGACAACAGTTAGATGAAAATGTACCCTTCATTACAATTTTGTATTTTTTTTCCCTGCAATTTCTTTCTGGCATTAGTTTCCCCTGGAGTTCTTCTTCCAGGGGGAAGCTCAGAGCAGTGCCCAAGAAGTGAAGTGCTTTCCCGTTTAAGATGTCTTGAGAACTTTCTGTGTTTTCACCTTCAAATGTTTTAGTATGTTCGTAAGTGGCAAAGATTTCAGGAGACTGTTGGAGAATTATATAATGGATTTTGGAAACTACCCCAAATCCTACAACATCAACAGTATAGCTCTGCCAGCCTTGTTGAATCACAGGAGTTTATCTGTGTCTTTTCAGTGTAACTAAGTGCTTAGAGAAGATAGTAGTTGCTGTGCAGGTTTTAAAGAAGTGGGTGTGATCATGCTTTCTATTCACCATGATTAGCTTCTCCTGAAGTTCTACATCCCACCCAAATCCTGCTTGGTGGCTTATATCCAAACTCAATCAGTCACGAAATGCCTTCAAACCCAGACAAGATTTGCAGAATGCCCAGGAGTTGAACAATACGATAATGCAAGTCAACTGTGGACTTGAAGAACTTTCAGTAAATGGAAGTTTGCAGGCTTTGAGTGTTCTGCTGTGATGCACATGGCAGGAAGAAATAGTTTTTTTAAGCCCTTAAGTGACTGCAAGCCAAAAACTCAAACACACATGAGCTTGGGCAGCTTGTAGATCCCAGCAGTTTGCTCTGTTTGTGAGGTTTTTCCTACAGGTCTTGAAGCTGCATTGAGAGCACAAGCCCTCTATGCATTATTCTCCTTGTTCTATATTTAAGCTAGAGACAAAGAGATTTGCAGGATCTTCGCGTTCAGAAACAAGAAGCTGAAGTAACTCTTGATTTGATTTTATGATGACTAAGAAAGACAGGTATCTTAAACATTGCAGAAGTATAAGGAGACAATGGAAGTTTTTACTGCCCTTTCTGTGTAACCCCTGCTGAGATTAGCACAATTTGGGGAGAAAACACTCTAAACTTAAAGGAAAATACCTGTAACTCTTAAACCTTTTCCCTTTTAAATCTCTTACCTGCTGTGTTCCAGCATACATACAGGAGCCGTACAGATCCCCAAGAAACATTATGGGCATTTTTGTGCTAACATCTGAAAAAAAACCCAGGTTTTTTGTTTGTTTCTCAGTTCAGAGAGCAGCTGAGAGTGTTCCATTCGTACCCACAGTGTGTGGCTGCTTCTGCACAGCCCTTCCCAGAGATGCTACCAGAGGTGTTTAGCAGCTGGCGTGTTTAAGGGGTAGGGAGGACCATTTCTTCTGGTTCCTGTTCCTAGGAATGTGTGTGGCCATGTTGGAAACTGTTTGCAAAGTGCAGAGTCATCCTCTTGGATAACTCCATCCATCTGTGGCTCCACACACTGGCTCCAGTATCATCCAGCTCTAATTTCAGGGTCTGGATTGAGCTGTTTTCAGTATCAGGATTGCTGAATTTGTATCCCTCAGTTTTATGAGGGGGAATGTGTGGCGTAGGTGAGAGCTGGAAGATGTGAAACTGCCTCCTGTCAATGAAGGATTTGAATACTGAGTCCTCCTCTTCCTCTCCTGGCGAGTGCTATTGCTGCTGGCTGGTGAGTAGGAGGTGGGCTCTGCTTTGCTGGCTAGAGGAAACAAAAGGGCTGCAGTTGAAGAGCCTGTGATGGGTGCTCTCCAGCATCTGTCCCTGATCTTTCCAAGGAGGAGTGCCTTTCAACCCTGTTCCTGACCTGACATGGGTGGGACTTATGCTTAGCTGGGGCATCCAAGTGTACCCGAGGCAGCTTGGTGCTTGGTGAACTTTGCAGTCCAGCAACAAAAGCTAAGCTCATAAAAGCATGTTTAGGGCTCTGCAGAGCTGAATAGAGGTTTTCTGATTGCAGAGATTTGGAGATTTGCAGTGACTCAGGCCCACGGAGGCGTTGGCAGAGGGAGCCAAGTCCTTTAGACTTTCTGGCTCCGGGATGCTGCCAGGCAGCGAACGGCAAAGTCCAACAGAAGCAGTTTCTCCTGGACTGCCAGGCAGAGGCAGGGCTGCATCTCCCGCACGCACCCCGCACTTGTTGCACGCTCAGCTGCGGGGAAGCAGCCTGTGCCCTGCCGGCTCTGCCCGGCCCCGCCCGGAGCAGGGCACTTGCCTTCGGGCACGACTCGTCTCTGTGCCAGCACACTCTGAGTGCGAGTGGAAGGATTAAAATATAAGCAGCCGCCTAATCCTCCGCTGACCCTCCTTAAGAGCCTCCCCTGCACAGCGCAGGGCTGCGCTCGGCGTTGCTAAGGCCTGGTGTATCCTGGAGACGGCGCGCAGCGAATCGCGGAGGCGCTCTCTGGGCAGCGCTATCGCAGCCGGATTGCAGCGCTCCGCACAAGGCATCCAATGTCTTCCTCCTGCTGGAGCGATGGCGACGGCTCCTTCGGCACACGAGACGTGGCACCCCAGGGATGTGCTGACGAGCTCCCCCTGAGCTGAGGGGGCGTTTGGGTACACGTGCTGTGCGGGACCAGCGGTGGCTGTGCCGATCCGTTTAGACTTCTGCTTTCGAGAGCTGCAAACAGCTTTTGTTCACAGCCCTCTGCCCCATCCTGCCCTGGCAGGCACTTAAGCTTTTTTATTCCTTTTTTTTCTTATTCGTGGGGGCTGAAGCCATGGCAAAGGTCCCCGACCGAAGCAGGCACAAATGGAGTGCGCTTCACACTTTCCTCCGCTGCAACATGAACCCGGAGACCCAGCGGGTAGTGGTCTTTGTCATCCTGCTCTTCCTCATCATCGTCAACGTGGTGCTGATGTTTCTTTTGGCATTTCACTGAAGGAGGACTGCCGGTAGTGGTGTGGTGCATGGGGGTTTCCAGGACTGGGCAACAAATCAGCAGGTCAGCTTGTCGTTGTCTGCCTCTGGTCTGCTTGTCTGCTGTTACGGTAACTGTGTGTCTCAGAGTATTCCTCCTCCCGTGTTTTTTAATCATCAGCTCCTTCCCCACCCTGCTCCCCTCACTCTCCTCCTGTCATCACTCGTGCCTTGCGGTTTGGATCCCAGGTAAACAAGAGAAAGGGAAAGAGGTAACGGAGCCAACCTGCTTAACCGTAACTGCTCTGCGTGGCACTAATCAGCCTTGATTCCTAGCGATGACGATACCGTGCCTGTGCGCAGCACTTCCCTGCCCTGGAGAAGCCCGAAGTGCTGCTGCTTGGTTTGCGGAGGGACAGTCATCCTGTAAGGAGCCCTTACCACCAGGACCAGCTACATGTAAACACCTGCTGTACAGCTGAAGCCTGTAACGCCTCCATTGCTCTGTCACTGTCAACGCTGTGCTGTGCAGTGGCATGAGTAATGCCCAATTAGCCAAAGAGATTGATTAATAGAGTCCATCAGGAATTCAGGCTGAATAAACGCTGCAGCAGCGTGGAAGGAGTGTTCTGTTGGCTTTAATCCCATTTCCTTTATTATACATCAGTGCTTATCAGCTATGTGTATCAAAATGGCTGGCAGAGCCACAGTACAGGACACTGCTTGCAGGCCACTCATTCCTTACGGGCCAGGGCAGCCGTGCCCAGCGGGGGAGCGACTCCAGGAGCACTCCTGTAGGAGGTTAGGAGGGAAGGGCAGCAATGCAGCCTGCCCACTCCAGGCCTGCTCACCTCCGTGATGTTCTCGGCAGCCCTGGACATCACAGCACTTCCACACCTGGCATTGGCACCACAATGGAGCAGCCCTTTACCTGGTGGCATTGAAGGAGACCCACTCCTGGAGGAGCACAGCCTGGAAAGGAAGCCACGGTGCACTGTTCTTAATGACACTGCTTGCTTTTGTGCTGGAGACTGCAAAAGATCCAAGCCCTTAAAATTCAGCAGGATCCTTCATTTTGTGAGTTAGGTAATCTGCAATTTAAGTACAGCTTTCACAAGGGCAGTGTGTTTGCTGGCAGTAACAGTTGAGGCTACTGCAGTTCTTTCAGACCTGAATATTTATGGCTCCTGGAGTCTGATTCAGTGTTGAGAAGGGCTGGATGGTGGTGTTGTCTCTGTCATCATGAGTGATGTACTCTGTATCAGTTATTTATGTGATTGTGTAATACATTAGTGTCGTACAAAACCACGTCACTTTAGCACGCAAAGAAATGGAATTTGTACCCGTGGAGCTCCTTTCTGTTACACCTGAGGTATAGAAATATATACCTTTTCCCTGAGGGAGGATCTCCTGTGGTTCTAGGTGTGGGGCAGTGGCAGGCCCCAGCTCCCTGCAATTCTCTGGGAATCTCTTTTGTAGGTGAACAGTTCTGAATTATTAAAAATCTCAAACTAGGCTATTAATACTATTATCTTGCCATTGTGATAAATAGCCACCGAAACCATCCAGTCTATGTTGTTTTCTGAAGTTACTATAAAAAAAAGAAAACACCAATCACAGCACACGACACTGGCTTTCAAACAAATCTGTTTTCTCTTGCCTCTAAACTTTACCTCTGGTCTTAGCTGCAGCTGGAATCAGAACTGAATGGCATGAAGTGGAAAAATGATTGTTTATTGGAAAGAGCAAGCGAATGATGTGAAAGTATACGTCAGTCTTCAAATGACGTGTGAGGGACCAAAGTGTGGCTTTGGGGTCATAGGTGTCAGTAACAGAAAGCTTTTGATAGTTGCCTGTGAGGGCAAATCCTGTACAAAGCTTGAGTAGGTTATGAAAGTACTTGAGGTTCAGAAGTTCTCACCCCTCATCTAGTGGGAGCAGTGGGAGGCCTCAGCATTGTGGCAGCCCATGCACTGTGTTTGGACTGTCAGTTATTGCTGTTGTGCCTGCTCTGTATCTTGAAATAGTGCAAAAAAAAGTGATGTTAGATGAGAAGAGCAGTTATTCCCAGGGCCTGCATGCACGTGTAGCTCTGAAGAGTAGCTGGTAGATCGGCTCCATTCATAATCCCAGGGTTTGGCTCAGCATGCAGAAGCCATGTGGGGCAGCTGGTAAGCTGAGCACAAGCATCTGCCAGCCAAGACTGATCCTAGATTCACTGAGTGACTCACTCATGCTCTTGTTTAGCTTGATGGCATGTCCCTGAAATGCTCCTTGGGTGGCTTTTGTCGCTGAGCTGGAGACTGTAGCTTGCTGTTACACTCTGCCTAGGAAGGTACTTCAGGGAAGGTGTCCAGGAACTTCTTTTTATGAAGTGTCCTGCAAAATTGATTAGCATGGAGCTGGTCTTGTGGCGATGAAGTAATTCACCCCCTGCTACTGCTGCATGCTCAGTTTGGGGATGCCTTATTCCTGCTGCTTGTTGAAGGGCTCTGCTAGGTTGGTAATATCAAACCTGGGAAGGCCGAGGAATGCTGTGACTTTGGGCACTTTGTGCCCCCAAGGTACAGAGCTGTCATGTTGCTTCCTGCAGGGCAGCCCTCGTCTGGGAAGCACTGCAGTTGTTGATGGAAAGGGCCCAAGCTTTCCCCAGCAGAAGACCTACTTGCTGCTAGAGAACTAAAGAAATTACCTGTTTCCTTCAAGGGCTATGGGGAGTCCACAACAGTGAGGAAGAAAAGTATGTTAAAGAAAAGGGTAATGTGACCTCTGGTGAAATTGCCTTCCCCTTCCCTGCTTGGGGCAATTTGCATTACTCCTGCTTAGGCGCTTAGGACAATTTCATGCTGGAATAGTTGGGAGCAAAAAAAAAAAAAAAAAAAAAAAAGGGTTCTTGCATTTAAAAATTCTGATCAGAAGAACATGAGGATTACAGAGTACTCTTTGGAAATACATGTTCCATCACTGCCTGCCACAGGTGTTAACTCAGGTTGCTATGAGCCTGGGAACACTTTCCCACTTACTATTTAATGTTTGGTGAATTTTAATTTCCCTTTTCCAAGATTCTTGATACTTGACCAATCCTGAAGTACCTGTGTCAAGTTTTGTTATGGGGAAGCCAGTGCTTTTCTCCTTCCTCAGCGTCCCCTACAGCTGTATACATTCAGCTGGAAGCTGCAGTTGACAAGTAAGTGTTAATCAGTCTGGTATTAGTTGTGACTCATTCAATCCTGCCTCACATCTTGGCTGAAGAAGCTGCAATGGCCAGTAAAGCCCAGGAATAATGGAGCTGGTGAAGGATGCCTGAATCATGTGCAGAAGCTGTAGATGGTGATAGAAAGACAGTGGGGAAGGAGAGCTCTGGGGGGAAGGAGGAGGCTCTGACATTTCTGTTGGGTTTCTTAGTTTGCTCGCAGTGCACTTATTTGACAGGAGAGCTGCTGCTCTGCAGGAGGGCTGTGATTGCCTTCCCTGCAGTCACCTGAGCACCAGGCCCTGCCATGGCATTGGGGCCACAGCCCCGGAGGGAGCAGCACTGCCAGGGCAGGGGAGCAAAGCAGCTGGGCTGCCTAGTGCCCACTGCTCCCTGCTCCTGCTGCCCAGCAGGGCATGGCAGCCAGGCCCTTGGGTGGCCGCTGGACAACCTCTTCTCCTCCTTCTCCTTGTCCTGGGTGCAGAGAGAGGCTGTGCTCACACTCCTCCTGTGCCCTGTGGTGCTCTGGCTGTGAGGCAGGGACAGGGATGTGCTGTGCCCTGAGTCCTGCAGGGACAGGGATGTGCTGTGCCCCCTGTGTGGGGCAAGTTCACCAGAACATTCAACAGGCAAGAGCTCTGCTACTACTCTGCTTTGAGCCTTGGGAGAGCTCAGAGCATCTGTGAACAGGACTGAGACTGAGACATCATTTCCAAAGGGAGATCTGGGCTTTAGATTATATCTTTGCTTAATTTGTTCTCCCAGGCTAAACTCATTTCTGTGGTGATATGTGGTATCTGCTGTCTTTGTGATTTATTCTTGGAATCCAAGGCATGAGCTGGCCAGATAAGAAACACAGTAAGCACTTAGGATGATACCATCAACAATTACTTTTAATTACTGCTTCCAGTGTTTTGATTGAAAATAAAAAATTAACACACAACAAAAGAAGCCACATTACGCAGGTTTAAGAAAGATATGAAGAGGGAGAGTACTTGTTATTGATGCTGTGTCGCTGGCCTTGTTAACTACAGAACGTGCTGCAAACTGTGGAATAAAATTATGTCTTATATAATCTTTGTATTGTTCTTCCAGATTACTCCACATGACTTTGGTTGTCACATACAGTGCACCGTGTGTCTGCATTTGGCAGTGGCAGAAATGGACTCAGAGAGGTGGTGTGGACCTGTCTCACACCACACTGGCTTTCTCTGTCCTGTTGTGTGCATGCAAGCTTTCTGCCTTGTACTGAGAAATGTGATAGCTCACCTGTGATAGAGAAATGTGATAGCACCTGTGTTGGAGGTTCTAAAGGAAAAATGTCTCCCCAGGTACCAAGAGTGTGTTGGTCAGCCTTTTAGCAGAGGAGTTAGTCAGGTGTGAAGGACCACAGAGAGGGAGATTTGGGAGTTTGCTCTCCCTTGCAACTACCCAGGAGATTTGGCCCCTCTGGAACAAGGGCCTGGTACTGGGCTCTGGTCCCACCCCTCCACTCCTGCTGCAGGACAGAGGTTCTGTTTTCCCTCCCGAGAGCACCAGTTTCCTACTTGGACACCTGAATCTCTGCTGTCCCTTGGTGGCAGGACAAGTAGAGCCTCCACCAGCTGGGGGAACAAGGGCTGCCTTCAGCCCCCTCTGTCCTTCCAGTAGCCACTCCTGTCCAGAGCAGGCTGCTGGACAAGCCAGGGAGACACAGGGCATGGAGCAAACAACTCAGTGCCCACACCTGAGTCTTGTGCTTGTTCAGTGTTGAATCCATTTGGGATATCAGCACAAGAATGGAATCAGTGTGTTGTCCTGTGCTGAGCTCTGCTGCTGTGCAGTGGCCACTGTGCAGGGGCAGTACATGAGTGTTGTTTATAGGCCCAGTGCCTACAGCCTTTCTGGTACTTTGGCTCCAAGCAGCACAGGTACAGCAGGGCTTGACTGCTTGTGCTTGTTCTGAACCATGATCTGCTCCATTCCTGGCATGTTGAGGATCTGCAGTGTTGTGGCAAATGTTTTATGGAAATAAAAACACTGTATATAGACATCATGTGTGAATCCAAGGAGCCACACCGGGATCTCTCAGCAGCAGCCTAGAACAGCTTTCCTCACCTCGCCAAATGAAATAGTTCCAGCAGGAGATTAGGAAAAGACAGGCTGCTAAGGAGTCATGACTTGGTATTTTTAGTGTCCCAGTTCACACCTGTATTGCCCGGGAGCCAGGACTCGTTATAGCAAGCATTGTCTAATTACGTAGTGAGAAGATTTGCACTAGATGCCAAGAAAGGAGTGCCGGGAATGGCAGGATCCCATCTCTGCCTGACCTACCAGAATGTGCTCAGCACTGAGCTGCCTCTGCAAAACTGCTTTGTCCTACTGAAAAGCCCGTGGCCACTATGGGAGGGTTGTGCAGGGAGTCAGGGAAACTGAAATAAGAACTGGTGCACAACAGGAGGTGTGTGATCTCCTATTTGGACTAAAGAAACAGTGTCCTGCAGGAGGAGCAGCAACAGCAGCTGCTTTGGTCTCCTGTAGTTAGAGGACTTGTTTGCAATGTGGTGTTGGAAACAGGAATGTGGTTCTGGTTTGAGGCCTTAGCTTTGTTTAGGCCATTAAATCTCATCAACCAGATGATCTGGACATGAGACAGATGAATAAATTGCATATATTCGAATGCATAATAACACAGGGCCTCAGAAGATCCTAGGAAGCTGCTGCTTCCTGAACCTGTCGTCTTTACCTAGCACAGGACACTTGCAATAGGAAAAGGTGGGGTTTTTTTTTTCCTAGGGTGTACATAACATGAAGAACCTTCTGTAGGGACTACAGAAGAAATGACTCATTTTTATATTTACAGATACTAACCAAAAACAAAGGCTTAGGCAGCCTCCTTTGCCTGACAGTGAGACGTTATCAAGGTCTTCTTTTGTTTTTCTCCTCTATCTGTTATTCAGATTTTCCTCTGCCCCATTTTCAAACAATAGGGCAAACAGCAATTCTTAGTAATGTGAAGAAAGGATGTAGCCCAGTATGGGCTACAATGGGAAGGAGATCACCAGAAATGGGGTGGGTGGGGGGTGGTGGCAGAAATTATAAGTTTTATGTCACCAAAACCCTGCAGGGTTTCTCTCTCAGGAGACAGTGAAGAAAAAGGATACTAAACTGTGCATGGCTCTTTTGAGGCAGGGAGACCATCCTTGAGTCACGTCATGGAAATTGATAAACAATCTGTGTCGGCCCAACATGTCTGCCAGCACCTGCCAGTGTTGTACAGACTTTGGCACAGTTTAATTCAAGGGAGATGTTTTCACAGGAGATAGGAGCAATAAAAATGATTTCAGCGTGATTTTTGCAGTGTGTTCCATTGCAATTAACTCATGCACACACATGAAAAGGAAAGGCATGCCCTGTGTTTCTGGCTTGATGCTGACTTTTCCATGATTCAGAAGGGTTTGTAAGCAATGCAATTTGTATCTGCTTTTAAATGTTTTCTTTAACCTTATTTGTAAAACAAATCTAGATTAATTTGCCTTCAAGCTATAACTTGTTTTATAACTTGCTGTATCTTTTGGAGGAAGGGCATAGCAAGAGTCATTAGCAGGCAGAGAGCCTGAGACCTGTGTGGTTCCTTTTCCTTTCATTCCTTCTTCAAGAAGCCAGAATGCAGCATTTATCCTCAATAAATCTGCATGTCAGAAGAGCTACAGCTGAACTGTTTTGGATACGCTATCATGAGGGATCTGTAGAGTATATTCCTCATTTGTCCAAGGAAATAATGATGAAAGAGAAAGCAAAAAAGGAGGTGGATAGGAAAATTTTCAAAATTAAGTGATGGGAGAGGCAGTGGAATCAGAAGCTGTCCTGCAGAGAGGGAAAAGGAGACGAAATATCCCAAGGGAATGTGCTGGTGGGAGTGCACAGAGGAAGGGTAATGCTGCAGCAGCAAGGGGAGAATGGGGAAAGCATAAATGACACAGAAATGTGTTAATGTAGCATTAAGTAAAAATTTCCGATGAAAATAGTTTTTATCTGGGTGTCCGAGAAATGATAGTGTAAAAATACTGCAACAGCAATCAGTCTTAGATGTGTGAACAAACAAACAGAAACATCCTGGGCCATTTCCATTTCCAGGTTGTACAGTTAAAATCAGGGCATCAGAAAATGCAGAAAATATGTTAACAGGGTTTGCTTCACCCTCTGCTGTGAATGTAGACTTCAAAACTCTCAGTGAGGTGAAGTGGGGAGTCAGGCAGTCTGACACAATTTTCATCTACAGCCAAGCTGGAACCAGAAACTACAAATTTTGTAGATGTGTGAGCCCTAGGTCAGAGTCTTGTTAAAACCTGAGAGTTCAACCCCAGGCCTTGCACCTTTCCAGTCTTTGAAACCAAAGAAAGTAGGAGAAGAGTATATGGACAATTTCTAGGTGCTGTCATGACAGCATCTGGGCTGTTTGGGGTAGATGGGACTGTGTGGCTTGGGTGAGGAGTGATGGGTGCCACAGCTGGGAGAGGTATGATGAGTGGGTTAGCCAAAAGTTAGAGATTCTTAAACCACTTTTAAGCCTTAGAGTATTTCAAGCTCCTTAAGCCACTTTAAGGCTTTAGATGGGTTTAAAATGCTTAAAACACTGTAGGGCCTTAAATGAGTTTAAGCTGTTTAAGCTGATTTAGAGCTTTGGAATGACTTAAGTTCTCTGTCTTTAAGGAGGTTTTTAGGTCTTTTGAGCTCTCAGTTGCAAAGGCCCTTCTGGACATTTTGAGTGAGGATGTGGCACATACCTGCTCCTGTGACCTGAGTTTAGGGACTCTTTCTCCCAGGCAATGTCTGGACAGCCAGGTTTCCCTGGATACACTTTCATCCTCCTTTCTGGAGGAAAAAAAGGATGCCAGGAGTTAGGCATCCATGGCTACTCCAGATGTGTGTGCCTGGTGAGTGTTGCTGGTGTGGGATCTGTTATGTTGAAGCTGAGTGGAAGTGCTGAGGAGCTCCAGCCAGGAGAGAAACAGCCCTGCCCCAGGGGACATCCTAATGTCCCTGTAATTACTGCGTTGGCAACTGCTAATTTTCCACCTGAATGACAGTGTTGCAGTACCTCGTGGGATGTATCTGTGCCTGCCAGGTGAACATTTTCAGGGCTCGCTGTTTTTAAGAAGTATCTGTGGGTAATATGAATAGTCAACACTTCTTTCCTCCTGTGCTTTTTACTACCCAAATGTCCTAAAGCTCTATGAGAGAAATTTTACTGCCCTAATGCCCAGGTCTGTAGGGCCAGCCAGTGACACTTTCACCTGTGACTTGGGTACCTGCTCAGGAACAGAGGGAGGAATGGCCTGGATCTTTCCCTCGTTTACCTTCCCCAGTGTTTTGAAGGTCCTTGGTGGGCTGTATCCAGATAGGATGTGTTTAAATGTCCTTGAAGGACATACATTTGCTTAATCTTTTTTAAAATCATCTCTGTGTTCGGCTGTGGGGCTTCCTGTGGCACAGCTTAATTATGCACCACAGGGAAAAGGTACTGCTTTTGTACCAAGCTTCTTGCCTGGTGATATCTCTGGGCACCCAGCAGCCTGGATTAGAAATAACCTTTTTGTAAGCCTTCAGCTGATGGCCACCCTCCATCCACCTGTCCCTGCTGCAGCTTCAAGGTCTGTTTAGCTTGTGCTGGCCTAGAAACTCTTCCCACGTTTGATTCGTGCTGCTCTTTATGCCTTGCCTAGTTCTCCTCTCTCTGAGTCATTCCTGATATTTGGGCTTTCTGACCCTGATGGAGAGGGCTGATGTTTTCTTAAATGGGTCTGCAGAGACATTCCTGAGGAGCAGCTCATTTAGTCAGTCATTTGTGTTAGATATTGTTTGTGTTACACTTGTCAGCATAGAATTTCTTTTGCCATTTTGTTGCCCCGTCACTCAGCATTGTATCTACTTGTTTAGAAGGAGGGAAAATTTATTTTATGAAAATAAATGTGTCATATACAAAAGTTTCAACAAATGTACCCTGGAAAATTGTTTGACAGGTTAAAATGGAAGCTACTTTACAGGTTTACTTACTGTACGTGTTACCAGCAACTGCAATGTGCAACTATAAAATGTAACACAAAGACAACCTGACAGAGAGTACAGAGAGGTTTGAGAAAGGCTTTGCTCCTGGTGTTTCCTTATGCCAAAATTTAAGGCTCTTAGTTCCTCAAATTAGCAGATTCCCTTAATAGACAGGTCATGGGAGAGTGATGGTTTCAGTACTGAGGACACTGGCAGGATCTAGGTGGTTTAGGTATCCTCCTCAGCTACAGGTGATTATCCCCACTCCTTCATAATAACTTTCCTGAATTATTTCAGCAAAAAGTAAAACGGTTGAAAGCAATTGTCAAGTTGTTTTATTTTGCATTGTAATAATGAGCTCCTTACAGCTTAGGTGAGGAACTGGGAGGTTCTTGTGTCACTCTGGAGTCTGAGAGATCACATTTAATGGCACTCTGGGGACATACACCTGGCAGGTTTTCTCACACCAGATTCGTCACACACAGGTTCACTCAACATGAAGCACAGCTCTGCCTCCTCCACTTTTTTTGGAGCTGCTTCCCTCCTCCTGCAGCACTGGATAAAGGGAGCTTTCAAAGCTACTTCTTTTCTGCTGCGGGGGGACCCTCCTCCTCTTCCCATCTGTTTAAATCACTTCTGAGGGGGAATCAGGACTCAGATGATATAAATAAAAGGAATAATGTAATTAATGCCAGTCAGAATGGTTTTGTGGAAAATAGTTCTTACCAAATAAATGTGATGACAAATTTTGAATGTTTGGTAAATGGAGGCAGCTGTACTAGATGTCACATGAGGAGTTTAACTACAGGCACTGATTATAAAAGCAGCGCTGTGGAATATCAGTGTAGCATACTTAGCTGGATTAAGATCTTTGTTGACTGACATCTTAGATTAGTTGAGGAGAATCACTGTCAAATTAAAATATTTTGAATGGAAATCTGCAGTGCTTGGTAAATGCCTGAGAGTCCTCCAGGATGCTTAATCAGTCTCAAAAATCTGTGCTGAAAAATATGCAGCTTACAGTGCAGGAAAAAAGGGCAACAAATGCCAAGGGCAGGGCTTGGCTGGGGGCACGGTGTGTGGGCCTGTGCTTCTGAAGCAAGGAACACGAGCACTGCCCACATGGGAACACGTGCCTGCTGTCACCCTGGCACGGGGGGCTTGTGTTAGCCTGGAACATGTGGGCAGAGGAGCAGCAAGAAGCAATGGAGTGTATGCTCTGGCTGCAGAGCTGTGTCGGTGCTTCTGGCACCCCTGCAGCCAGGCAGCAAGTCTGGTCTAGCAGAGCTAGCCCAAATTCCTGCCTGGCAGTGAAGGGAGACAGGAACCCCAGGGGCTTGGTTAGCTCATCATGCTGAGAGAGATGCTGAAGATCAACCTTTCCCTGGGGTGCCTGTCTCTCCCCACAAGGGGAGATGCTCCAAAAAGACAATCCAGATAACTCGTTCAGACTCAGTGCCTGCTGCTCAGATGACAGAAGCTCTGCGAGATAAATTTAATCTCTGTTGTCCGTCATTAGTGCAGCTAATAGTTCTGAGAGGAAGCAAGAGCAAGCTATCAGGACAATTTCAAAACTATCCTGTGGGTTCAGGTCAAGGCAGAGACCATTTGGCTTCTGCCTGTGTTCAGAGAAAATTAGTATTTGTGTGAATGAAACAGTACTTTGGGACAAGTGTGTAAGTGAAATTTTTTTTCACTCCTCTGCTGCACCTTGCATGAGAGAGGCAGAGGAGAAGCTCTGGAGTCAAAGTGACTGGGGAAGGAACTGGAGGTGTGGGAGGGCTTTGCCTCTGGGGTCAGGACTGCTGCAGGGCTTAAATGATTGGTGTGCTGGACCAGTTCATCTTCAGTCTGTAACACACAAGTTTGGGGCAGTCAGGCTTCATGGCAACCATGTTAGCTCACCAGGAAGGGTTGGGTTCAGGTGCTCTTTGTGGAACATGGCTGGTTTAGGGTCACAGAGCTGAAAAATAAATTCCACGCTGTTGGCACCTTCTCCCTGAACTTCCTTTTCCCAGTTCATTTGATGCTCCTGGGTTTATTTTTTAGCTCTGCGTGATTCAGTGTACTTGGCATTGTCAAGAGAAAGCTATTCAAATTTTATTCAAATGGAAATTAGTAGCTCAAAGATTAGTATTTCCTAAAGGCATCTTCATCCCTCCTTCTGTAAGCTGCTGAAATCTTTTATCTCTGTTAATATTGCCTGGAGGTCCTGTCAGAACAAGACCAGGACACACAAGGTAATTATGTCAAGGTGTCCTGAGACAGACAGGGACCAAACAGCTGGAATGCCGACAAGCCCATAGAATGGGCTTTGACATGCCAGATCTGTTTGCCCAGGTGTAATGGACTTAATTTGGGGCAGCTGTGTGCAACAGCCCAGGCTGTGTCTCCTCCTTGGCAGCCTCTGTGTAGACACTGCTCAGAGGAGCCATGTTCCTGTCCTGCCCCTCCACCTGTGCCACGGGGAGGAACTGCCCCAGCACCTTCCCTCGCGGCAGGGAGGGCTGGAACAGGAGCCTGGGGCTGCAGTGGGGACACACAAAGGCCAGGCCAGTAGAAGAGCTGCCCTCGATTTTCAGTTTCAAAGCATCAGTGTTAGTGCCGCCTTTGGGTTGCAAATGCTGCTATGAACTTAAATGTAGTTACAAACAAAGAAAAACAGTTGATTTCTGATTGTTTTCCCACTGCCAGCTGCAGGAGCTAGAGCAGCTGTGGGGTGGCTTTCTGTGTCTTCTAACATTTCTCTTCCAGACACTTGTTTGGGGCTCTTCAAGAATATATACTGAGTTGTCCTTGACATTACAAAGCCAGCACATAAATGTTGTTTCATATGGAAATCAGCAGTTGTTTTTCAAACTTTGCTTTTATTGTAAAGATCAAATATGTGGTGAACTTAGCCATTTGAGCTGAGGAGGTGCCATAGAGGTGCCCTGCCTGGCAATTCCCTTTCATCTATGCTCCTCTGGAAGCTGGGCAGTTCCCTCAGTAGAGCTGCTTGATTGTGCCACCCACCTCGAACACCATTTTGCCAAAACTTTTTTACCTGCTGATGTGTTTTATCCTTCCTGGGGCAGGGAGAGTCCTGACCCTCTTTCCCCATAGCAGCTTTTCCCCGGGGAGGATGGGGCTGGCTCTGACCCCAGCTGGGGCAGCTCTCCTTGCTGCAGTGACATGTGGCACCATAGGTCTCCTATGCCATGGAAATGCCAATCCTGGCTCAGAGCTGCCCAACAGTACCTGCTCTGGGAAAGGGGCTGTTGGACTGGGTGTATTTGCTATTTCTGTATCAGCCTAGGAATTGGACTGGATACAATGGAAAATAATAGTGTCAGACACAGCCTGAACTGGGGGCAGAGACAAGCAGAGCCCTGCCCACAGTGATCACTGAGCACTGCTCAGCATCCAGCTCTGCCCCTGCCCACCCCGGGGTTCCAGCACAGGAGGAAGTGGGGCAGGGAGGGGACCAGGCAGAACACTGTGTCAGCCTGAACACTGAAGGTGTGTTGAGTGCTGCTCTATTAAATTAATTCAGATAATCCCAAGGACAGATGAAATTTTTTCTGTTCTTTATTTCATGCTTCATTCCATATAGATCATTCCTCCCTAGAAACATGGTGTTTGTTGTCATTTAAACAAATCCTGGCCTGTTGTTCAGGTGTGTTTTATTTATTCCTTTGCATGAGAACTGGTAGTGTCTTGTTTGTCTATCTGGCCAGGCTGGTGATCCCACAGTTGTGACTTCCTGTATTTTGCAAATCATATCCACAGTATGGCTGTTGTTGAATAGGGAAAATTTAAGATATTAGTATTAATGGCTGGATTAAAATACCAGCTGTGGATTCTGTAGTCAGCCCCATGGCTTTCAGTGACTCTGAGCAGAACCATGTGGCTCTGTGAGCTGTGTGTATCAGCCCTATGTGCTGATAATGCTAGGTCAGGCTTGGTCTCTTGTCCTCTCATCAAGATACCAAGATATGACAGCTTGGTACTGTGTGGTATTAATGCCTTCACATCATCAGTGCTCTGTTTGTGTGATCATCTCAGTGCTAGAGGAAGTCCACTTAGTCTCTCTCTGGTAAGGGCCGTGGTGTGTTCACCAGCCTCCACATCATACTCGGACCACTGATCCATGCTGGCATATTTAAGCACACAGCAAAGGTATTTTGGCTGAGAAAGAGCCATGTCCTTTATGTTCTGGTCAGATTGTATGTTGAAAAGCCTGCTGGATGCCACTCTTCCAAAGCTTTACCAGTTTATGCCCATTTCCTGAGCATCAGCCATCCCTTCCTGCAGGGATGTGTAACTCAGCAGGCCATGCAGCAGTGCTGTGTGACCTGGGGTGGGGCTCACCTGAGTACAGGTGAGTGCCCAGCACTGTGAGATCACAGCATTGCAGCAGCTCCCCTGCATAGGAGTGGCCAGGTGCTCAGCTCCAGCCACCCCCCACCCTGCTGCTGCTCTCCCTCCCTGCAGCAGGAGGAGCTGGGCTCAGCTTCTGGTCTGCAGCAGACCCTGAAGTCCTAAAGCAATGGATGGGTTGTGCACAGGCAGATTGCCCAAAGCAGCAGCAGAACTCTGGTGTGAGAGTAGCTACATCCGCTGTCACCCACAGCCCAGCTGCTTTTCTGGAGCTGAAATCTGATAGCCAAGTTTGGAAAAATATACTTTTACATCCACTCTCTTCCCTACTCTAGTTGTCACTGCTTTATGTTAAAAAGCTAAAACCTCTAAATTACTGAGGGTGCACTCAATCCCCTCATCCAGATAATGGATAAATACATTCAGAGAATCACAGAATATCCTGAGTTGGAAGGGACACACAAGGATCATCAAGGTCCAGCTCATGGCCTTGCACAGACACCCCAACAATCCCACCCTCTGCCTGGAAGCATTGTCCAAACGTTCCTTGAAGTCTGGCAGCCTTGGGGCTGTGAGCACTGCCCCGGGGAGCCTGTTCAGTGCCCAACCACACTCTGGGGGAAAAATCTCTTCCTGATATCCAACCTAAACCTGCCCTGACAGAGCTTTAGGCCATTCCCTCGGGTCCTGTCACTGTCACAGAGAGCAGAGATCAGTGCCTGCCCCTCTGCTGCCCCTCAGGAAAGGGGGCAATACTCAACCCTGTCATCACTGTCATCAAAACACTCCCTCACAAACAGGGTTCCCCCACTGCCTCTCCTTCCACACCTGTCCTTCTGAAGGATTTATGGCCACCCTCTGCAGCAGTTGTGAGAGTCATCCCACCATGTTTCTGTGATGGCAGCTGTATCGTAGTTTTCCTTCTACACCATAGCCTTCAGCTCCTCCTGTTTGTTTCCTATCCCGTGTGCATTGGTGTAGGTGAACTTCAGTCGGGCTGATCCCACATTTGCTGGGGGAAAAAGCTCTAATTTCTACATGACCATTCTCACACACTTCTGTTGTTTTTAACACATTAATAACCCTTTTGTTTTTGCTGCCACATGGGTCTCCATCCCCTGCGTCCATGGAGATGCACACAGCATCACCCCACTGCTATATCCCACGGAGCTCTAGCTACACACTGGCTGTGTCAATAACTGGGAACCTCTCACCCTCTCCTTCCCTGTCATCCCATTATTTTTGTCAGAATGGAAACACTGCATTAAGCTGTTTCTGGTTCAGTAAAGGGGCATTTGCTATCCAAAGGCAGACTGCATTTGAATTTTCTTTCAAATGCCTCGTTAACCCTCTTCTGATTTACTCAGTTCACAATTATCCTGACGTTCTTTTACACAACATGCATCTTCCTCCTTTGTGGAGGGGCAGAAGCAGCAACCCAGAGCAGCAGGTAACTGCAGATGACTGAGCAGCCCAAGGTGTGTGGATGGCCTGAGCTCTGTGTGCTGTGGTGACACTGCTGCAGTGCTGTGAGACTCACCATGGACAGTGGGTTTCCTACAGCTTTTCTCTTTCTCCCATGTGCCTCACACTCTGTCCTCCTCTTGTCTTCCCATAATTCATCACTGCACCATTTTCCTGGAGAAAAATAGGCCCTCACTGCCCCTCCCCAATGGCCAAGTCCATTATAGCAGAACTCCAGTGTGTGCTCCACCTTCTTGGGGAAATCCTTGGTGTTCAGACAGTCCCAGCTATGCTCAGGCCCCAGCAACTCTGTGTATGTACTCTGTAGTTGTTGAAAGCCTGATAAACCAGTATTTACCCGATAAACTGCAGTGGCCAGCAGGACCAGCCCACAGATACACCACTGCAACAGTATCCAAGTGTTACCTGGCTGCCCCTCAGCTGAGGTGTGAATCGTCGAGAATGGCATCAGGCTCAGCATCACTGTGCTGAGGAGCTCCCTTGCAGCTTCTGGCCACAGGGACTTTGGTTTTGGTTTGGGTTTTTTAATTGTTGGCGGTCGTGCTTTTCCTAGCGTAGGGCCTCTATGGGGCATGTAGTAAATAACTTGTTCCTCAGTATAATTACTTGAAACTCTCCAGGAGTCTTATTTTAAGCATCTTTAAGTGCTAAGTTTAACCACCTTCAAGGCTTTAGGCTCTGCCTATCCCAGAGTGGCTCTGAGGCCTCTGAATGCTTTCTGCTCTGAAGTATGTCTCTAAATATTAATGCCCAAGGTTTTATTTCAAGGCTTTCCACAACAGAGCTGCACTGGCAGCACCAGAGCATCCTCCAGGAACAAGGTACCATGGAGCCTCATTTACTGGCTGAGGCTAAGTCAGCAGCATGAAATACCAGAGTATCAAATTTATGTTTTTATGGTAGTAAATGTAGTGTGTCCAAGTGATCCTGAATAAATGCTGCTGAGAGCAGGGTCAGGCGAAGCAACTGCCAGCCTTGCACCCCAACTCCTCATTGCTCCTGGGGAGTACAGGGTCACCAGCAGGTGTCTGGCTCAGCAGCAATGGTGCCAAAGCGCTGGCACACGGTGCTGCTCTGGTGGAGGGACTGACAGTGTGACCTGCTCTGCCCACAGCTCATCAGCGATGGCAGCGTGGTGTATGCAGAAGCCCTCTGGGACCATGTCACCATGGATGACCAAGAGCTGGGATTCAAGGCCGGCGATGTCATCGAAGTGATGGATGCCACCAACAAGGAGTGGTGGTGGGGGAGGATCCTGGACAGCGAAGGCTGGTTCCCAGCCAGCTTTGTTCGGGTAAGACTTGATCTTTCTTTGTGTCTCTCCATTAGCACCAGGTGTTTGTTCTTCTCCAGGGTAATGTTCTGTGGCGACTCCTCAGCACTTCCGCTGTTAGAGATAGTTCATTCAGCATGTCTTGTTACTGTTCCTGCACAAGTGGCTACCGTACACGGTGCCCTCCTGGCTGAGCTGCCACCAGTGTGGAGAACTCCCTCTACAGGAATAAATCAGGGCAAAGGGTTAAGCTCCAAGCTGGAATGGAGCTGAGCTGAGCTGTGCCTGCTGGGGAGCTGCCCTGCTTGGTGGTTTGCAGCCTGGCTCCTGCTTACCCATCTGTATATTGGCTACTTTGTGCCCAAGCACGTGGCATCCACTTCCAGGAGCAAGCAACACTCTTCTAGAGGAATCCCTGATGCAGCTGGCAGAGGTCTTCACTCCAGTGTCCACTTAGACAGCAGAGATGAGCATGGCACCAACTGCACCTCTCTCTATCTGGCCCTGGGGCCACTGCAATGCCACATCCAAAGTATGCAACAACCTGACTCACACATGCATCTTCTCTTAGCCCACCAGGCTCTGGGCTGTCACACAGCACTGTATTCCAGGCACTTAAAAATGGACAGAAAACCAAAAAGTGTCTCGGCAGTCATCTGGGGCAAACTGAGACACTCAATGCTTTTGGGCCAGGACTGTCCCTTGGTGCCAGCTACAAAGCCCACACAGAAAGAGCTGCTCAGACCAGCCCAGACAGTCTCAACTGCACAATGCAGAGGCTTCATTTCCAGCAGAGCTTTCTGAAGCACATCTGAACTCTCAGGGCAAGTGGGGGAGGGGAACCAGGAGTGTGGGAGGGTGGTAACTGCTGTGCCCCCATGTCCTGCTGAGAGGAGAAAGGCTTTTTTCCTTTCTCCTGACTGTGACTGTTTTGGTGTGGGTGTCTGACTGCTTTCACCACCTCGGGGCAGGCTCCTCAGTGCTGCCAAGGCAATTAGGTGCCTAAGGGCAGAGATTCTCAGCCCTTTAGCTCTTTATCCAGGTCACTTCAGATCACAAGTGACCCAAAACCAGGTGAAGCATAAAAGGAGGTGACACAAGGTCACCTGGTGTCTGTATCAAAAGTCCTTGGAGAAGTGGGGCAGTTTTGAAATGCTTTATTATACGTTGCAGAAGATGGTGTCAGCTGGATAATTACTACAAACATTGGAATGTTTTGCAAGATTACCAAGACCAGTTACCTCAGCACTGGTGGGGACAAAACTGCCTTTTTTTGCAGTCAAAACACAGACTTTTTCTTTCACGTTACTGATAAGTTGAATTGTTGTCCTGGCTGGCAAAAAGCTGTCATAATATCTTAGAGTAAAGCAGACTAATACAAGGCATTAGGGTGCAGAGTAAGAAGTTCTTCTAGCAGAGTAATTACAACACTTATTCAAGCATCCAGGTGAAGATTTCCTGCTAATTACCACTGGCTTTCAAGCTCACTGCAGGGAGGGCTGGTATGTCTGGAGGCGTGGGTCAGTCTGCAGTGACCCTCAGTCACTCCACATGAGTTTCAGGCCGAGGACTGAGTTTAAGAGTTGCTGATGTCCTGCTCACAGTGAAGGAGAACCAGGATTGTACATCTTGAGGGCTACAGCAGTGAGTAAATGTAATCTGTGCCTATGTTGAAGAGGGAGGGGTATGCACTGTTTTTTATACGTAGGTGTATTTGTATCAAGTGGTAAGTCATCGAGCCTAGAAGAAACTACACTAAAAGTTTAAAGCAGTTCTGTGTCATTGTACTAAAAATTCCTATAATTATGCGTGTTTTAACTTCCTATCTTTCACTCCTTCTCTGTGCTGGGACTGATCCTTTGAATCAAGTACAAAGTATTCCCACGGGCACTCCGAGAGCTACAACAGTACTACAAACAAGGAAGCTCATAAGTGAAATGCCCCAGAACGTGGCAGCTTTAACTCGGGTGCTTTGCGGCTGCGGCAGAGCAGACTCTGTAGCACGGTGCGGCTACAGGCTGGCGTTTGCCTCTGCTCGTGCTGTGCTGCCATCTGATGGGGGGATCTGTGCGTCCCACTCAGCCCTGCCATCGAGTGCCCTTCCTTCCCACGTTAGTACCCACTCGCTGCTCTATCTGCTTTTACATTAGCAATGAACTCTTTAAATAATCCTGGGGAAGCAGATAGCGAGGGGCCATCTGTTACTGACAGTATGAGAAAAAAGCTAGATCAAACCCCAACCATTTACTGGTTTTCCCCTCCCTCCCAAAGTGCTCCTTCAAATATTTAAGAAAATTTCACTCGATAAACCCTTTTTGTCCTGATTTTATTTGTATTATTCCTGAAAGAGTCCATATTATTTCTGTGACTTCTGTCCACAAGAAATGCCTGCTTAAAACCACTCATGTCACAGTGGGAGTAGCTGCTATGTGGCTTGAAAGTACCTTCCCCAAAGTGACTGTCCGACCTCAGCTTCCTCAAGGGGCAAACATGTTTGCAGGCAATAAACACCACCTCTTCACACCTTATCTGAGCTCAGTCTTTGTCTGCCGTTCAGTCGACTGTCCCAAACTTCCTTGGCAGAGCTGTGTTTAGCAATACAAACAGTGAACATCTTGTGTGTCTGGCACAGCTGCGAGTAAACCAGGATGAGCCCATGGAAGATTATCCCCTGAAGGTAGAGGGGGGCAAAGAGGAGGACTCCCGACGCTTTGGGATGGGCCAGACCACCAAGGACCAAATGAGGACCAACGTCATCAATGAGATCATAAGCACAGAGAGAGACTACATCAAGCACCTGAAGGACATTTGTGAGGTAAGGAATAAAGGGGTAAGGGACTGTAAGAACTTGTCTGAAGCGTTTCTTGCCCAGAAAGGGACCGTAAGCAGGTAACTTTTCTGAAAACAAGACTGTATTTTCATCAGTTCTGCTGAATGGCATTATATGCTCAGAAAATGGAAGACAATTCATTACAGCAGAATCCCAAATGCCTCTGCATTTGGAGCACTCACTTGTGCTCTGATTAAATGGAATTAATTGAATTTCCCAAGCCAGAGAAAAGTAAATGTCTAGCATTGCTGTCCTCTCTAATATATGTTCTGAGGTAATATAATCAGCAACTCCAGCCTTCAGGCAAGTCATGCTCAGATCAAAACAACTCAGGGATGCTCAGCCAATTGGGTCCTTTACTGCCAAATATGCTGAATATTGTGACACCTCTTCTAAAAGAGATCCATCATATACACTGGGGGAGTGAAGGGATGTGGTAGTTTTGCAAGAACAGAATTCTCCACTGAAATGGTACAGCCAGCAGAGCCGGCAGGGGCAAGGAGCACACGCTTCCAAACAAGCCTCTGCTGCTGCTGCAGTGTCCCCCCATCCCTTGGTGCTCTCCTCTGCCTGGACTCAGGCAGGCAGCTCCTCACACAGGCATCCATAACTGGATTAAGTGGTCTGAATCTACCAGTGGGTCATTGCTGGGGTCAGAGCACCCCATTGCCTGCAGACACATAAAGGCTTTTCAGCAGGAGAGAAAGCAGCTCTGTGACTCTTTCAGATGTGACCTACAGTATTGCCCAGGGCTGCTGTGAGTCTGTGGTGGCTTCTGTTTCTACCATGTTTAGAGGAAATCATAGTTAAACATGGTGCATCTCTGCAGGAAGGGAATACAGGAACCTGGTGTACACCTGACTGCAGTCCATGGGGCTTGCTGCTGGCACAGAGCAGATGCTCAGGAAGCTTTCCAATTTGGTTTTCTCCTAGGGTTACATTAAGCAGTGCCGCAAGAGAGCAGACATGTTTACGGAAGAACAGCTGAAGACAATCTTTGGGAATATTGAGGACATCTACAGGTGCCAGAAGAAATTTGTTAAAGCACTAGAGAAGAAATTTAACAAAGACCACCCACATTTGAGTGAGGTTGGCTCATGCTTCTTGGAATATGTAAGTAAATTTGACTTCATGGAAAAGGGGTAGCTGAGCATGGATTAATACACAGGATTTAGAAATTGATCTGACAGAAGTGAAGCTTTCTTTAAAAAAGACCCACCCAAGCAAATTAAATGCCATCACCCCTCGCCCCAGCCCTGTTCAACCACTCCCCATTTCACAAAGAAATATCCTGTAGCTTTGTGGCTGTGGAAGCGGCATTTTCAAAGCACCTCATTTTCTGAACTATAATCCCTGCCAGGCCTTGGTACTTCAGGCAAAAATGTAGGAAGATTCCAACATCTTGAGCAGGTCCTGAATTTGCGGTGATGGCATTTTCAGTGCAGGACCAGCTGTGGCTAGTCTGGGCACTAACAGCATTCAGCTGAGCCCAGGCCAGGATATGTGGGAATGTCTGGGTCTTGCAGATGAGCTGCAGGTGCTGAACCTGTAACACACCCTGCCCACCCCCAGCTTTAGGTGTCTGGGTTTCAGAGCCTGGGGAGGATATAAATCACCAAACAGTTCCCTGTGTAGGGAACACACACAGGAGTCTGTGCCAGGGCAGTAAATCTCTCCCTTTTCCTTGCAGCAAACAGAGTTCCAGATCTACTCCGAGTACTGCAACAACCACCCCAACGCCTGCATGGAGCTGTCCCGCCTCACCAAGGTGAACAAGTACGTTTACTTCTTCGAGGCCTGCCGCCTGCTGCAGAAGATGATTGACATCTCCCTGGATGGGTTCCTGCTGACCCCCGTGCAGAAAATCTGCAAATACCCCCTGCAACTGGCCGAGCTGCTCAAGTATACCAACCCCCAGCACAGGTAGGCCAGAGAGGGGGGGGAAGGAGCCAGGCTGCTCTCATGGAAATGGACTTGTGCAGAATCTTGCATGGAGGCCAACAACAGCCAACACCACAGTTCATATTGGTTAACTTGTAGAAACCAGGAAAAAAGTATTTTTTTGTCAAATACATAATTTTCCACGACGGTAGCACTGAGCTTTACTGTCACAGATTGAGAGTTACAAGGTCCACTTTATAATGGCACTTTTCTATTTTTTCGGCTCATGTGTCTGTGATACCAGCACATACATACTTTGGAGCTACATGTTTCTGGTGGTGGTGTTGAAAACCTTGCCTCTAAAAGCATTGGTTGCATATATCCCAAAATGTCTGCACAGCTACACTTCACCAGTGGCAAGTTGTGCCCTGCAGCAGTCAAGCCACACACACTTGTGCCCTGTCAGTGCCAAAGCCATTGCTGTTTCAGGGTGAAGGCACTGGCTTTGGCTCAAAACTGTCACTTAATTAAGCATCTGAAATAAAACATGAAAAATCTGTATTAAAGGTTTGATACTGGTCCATTGTGGCTTGACTTAAAATTTCATCTTCCTAATTGCAGCCCTGGTACTTCCCAGAATGGTTTTAAGCATGTCTTATTAAATCTCTAAGCATGTTGTCTGAAGCTGACCTTGGAGGAGAAAGCTCCTTAATGAAGTGCACAGATGTTTTGGAAGTTGCTGTAGAGCCAAGTTGTGCAGCTCAGCTCCTTCCCAGCCACTCTGAACTCAGCAGAGGTAGCTGGTGGGGGAGGGTAGATCAGCCTCAGAGCAACCCTGCCATGGGCTCGTTTAAAACAAGCGAGTTACTGTTAAACTGCTTCACCTGTGCACCACAGATCAGTCCCTGCATGGGAACAGCATCATTGTGAATATGCTGTGTTACGTTGCAGAAAGAAAATGAGGCTTGGAAAGGCCTGGAGGTTCTTCCAGCAATTTGTATTTACATTTCTGTAGCTAAATTTGATTACTTACCCCCTTTCCATCCCCACAATTTGCCCAGATTTGTTACCAGACCATGATCTATGCCTCAAAACCAGCATGTGTCTGAGAAGCTGCTACAGGAACAGGTGCCTCTGATTGCAGCACAGAACAGCTGGGATAGACTGCAAGTGGAACTCCTGGTTCCCCAGCTCCTCGCTAGGCTGCTCTCAGCTAGCTGCTCTCAGGAGTTCAGGCACAACACCCACGATTTTGCCACGCCTAATGCCTCTGCCTGTCCCCAGGGATTTTAAGGATGTCGAGGCTGCCTTAAATGCCATGAAGAACGTGGCTCGGCTCATCAATGAGAGGAAGCGGCGGCTGGAGAACATCGACAAAATTGCTCAGTGGCAGAGTTCCATAGAGGACTGGGAGGTAGGAGACTTCCCTGCCCCAGCAATCAGCTGTTCCACGTTGTTCCTCTCCTGCCCTTTTAACAGCTTCTCCCTACATTGAATTCTCACTGTCTAGCCTGACCTCAGCCCATCTTTGTGGGGGGTCTTTTTTATTTGAACAGATATGATCTTTTCGTACAGCTGAGCAGGTCTAGCACATAACCCAGCTAGACCAGTTGCCTTTGCATGTTTCCTGGGATTTTTGCTTCCCTGTTTTTCTTTGCAGTATGAAATCAGCATGTAGGTTAGTGAAATTCTATTCTTTTTCTCTTGCCCCCCATTTTATCTTGAGTGATTTCAAACTCTCAAGATGAGCAGAATGGCCCCTAAATTCTTAATAAGCCAGGTTATTGTTGCAGAAAGGCAAGTTCTGGCATAGTGACAGAGGAAACCAAGGTTCCCTGTAGACTCATTAAAAAAATTGCTAAATAAAAGAAACAAAATACTAATTTTCTAAATCCTAGACTCAATAAATCCTCAATAAACTGTCTCCCTGCCCAAGGATGTCAGGCTAATTCTTAGCTCCCTGCTTATGTGCCTCCTTTATGTCTGGGATGGAGCAGCTTCCCTGAGCAGACTCCCTGGAAAATGAGATTTTTCAAATTTAACAGGCCATTGTTCTTACCAAACTGAGTTCCCATTCCCTGGGTGCCAAGGGCAGTGTCTCCCTGATGTGACAAGGACTGTCCTCCAGCACAGGCTCTCTCTCATTCCCAGAGGAGTTCTGTCGGCAGGAATTCGGGCCCCTCAGCCAAGCTGAGGTTCTCCTGTGAGACTACAGGCTCCTGCTTTCAGATGGCTGAGACCAACCTGTTCTTTGTGCTGTTCTCAGGGAGAAGATGTCCTAGTCAGAAGCTCAGAACTCATCTATTCTGGGGAATTAGCCAAAATCTCCCACCCTCAAGCCAAGAGCCAACAGAGGATGTTCTTCCTCTTTGATCACCAGCTTGTCTGCTGCAAGAAGGTAACCCATGAATGCTGCTTACTGCTGTGCTGATGGATTTAAGTGAGCTCCCTCTCCACCCCCTTGTTTCCTTAATACTTCCTGGCCTCATGTGCTCCTGGCACTGAGCCTTCTCTCTGCATTCCTTTTAGGCTTTTCTCTGAGGTCCTGGGGGGTTCTGTGCACCTGAGCATGGCAATCAGCTACTGCTCTAATTCTCGCAGCAAAAGAGCAAAGCACTGCACTGCTTCTGGGGTTAGTGCGGGGTTATTCTATACAACTCAGTTAGGAGTGTTGTCACACAATTTCTTTTAACTACCTTGTTTTTCAACTGCACTTCCACCTGAGGTAAGTATTGTATTCAGAAATAACTGCAGCTTCGCTGAAGAGCTGTGGGCAGTCAGTGAAGCCATGCTGACATCACATGTAAGTCTGTAAGAACAGCTCATGCTATTTCTTTTATTACCCAGCTTATGAAAAATCTTCCTTCTTGGAGCCAATGAAAGGTAACTTCCTCTGGAATTTCAGAACTGAACATGCCAATTATTTTTTGCATATTTCATAGAATGCAGGTAGCTCCAGGTAACTTAGGCATGAAAATCACTGTTCTCAAAGTTTTCATTGTCAACAAAAAACCCCAAGAGCTAATTAGTTGGGGGGGGTTTTTTGTTGGTTTTTTTTTGCTTTTTAACTGGAACTGAAGGATTCAAATAGTATTTTCTGACAGATTTAATGAGGATTTGGGATCATGTGTAATACCCAAGCTTGCTATTCGTTCAGATCTTCAAGGAGCCCAACACAGATACCAGCCTGTCCTGATCCCACTGCCAGAACAAGCCACGTGGTTCCCAGCAGTGCCTACAGCAGCTCAGCACACTGCAATTCCAGATTCAAATCCAGTATTCATTTCTTTTACAGGACTGTAATGACATCAGGAAGATTAAATACTCCATCATATCCAAGAAACAGCAACATCTGCTGTGATCTCTCTTACAGGACCTTCTGCGCAGGGACATCCTGTATTATAAGAGTCGAATCAACATGGACGACATGGAAATACTGGATGTAGAGGATGGGAAGGACAAGGACTTCAATATCAGCGTGAAAAATGCATTTAAGCTGCACTGCCGAGACACTGAGGAAGTCCATTTATTCTGTGCAAAAAAGCCTGAGCAGAAACAGCGCTGGCTGAAGGCATTTGAGAATGAAAGGAGGCAGGTGCAGCTTGACCAGGAGACAGGTATGGCAGGAGCAACGCTGGGAGACTGGGTTTTTTTTTTTTAATTATTATTTTTGGGTTTTCATCTTTTTTTTTAGCCACTGGCTAATGCCTGAGGGGTGAAAGGAGGGGGAAGCCAGTCCATGCTCCAGTGCAGCTCTGGGCTGCTGAATTGCACATTCTGAATAAATCTGTGCAATTAAAGAGCTGCGAACTACCACGAGCTGACACTGCAGTGTGTCCTCAAGGAGGCTGATGTGTCTTAAAGAGTTCAGACAGCGCTGGCAAAATAGTCAATACATTACATACAGGGTCCAGAACAGTGTGAGTGCCCAGCTTGGAGGTATCTGTACAGAACAGGTTCAGCCAAGGGTTCTCATTGTGCAAGAGGGTTGCTGGTGTTTTGTTCAAATCCTTCTTAATTCAGTCTAGCGTGATCTGTAGGATTTCAGCCACCCCTGGCCTGGACTGGCTTCTCCCCCCAGTGAAGCATGGGCTGTGAAGGGCAGGCAGCAAACCCTGCATGGTCGGGGGAGTTGTGAGGGCTCTGCCCTCCCAGCCTTGGCAGTGACTGGGGGCTCTCATCTCAGGCATTTGCCTCTACCCCTGTCTTCCCCTGAGGTACCAAATGCTCACCTGCTGCTGACAAAAATCTGCTTTATCTTCCAGGTTTTTCAATCACAGAGGTGCAGAAAAAGCAGGCAATGCTGAATGCCAGCAAGCAGCACCATGCTGGGAAGCCCAAGGGTGAGTCACACCTGAACAGAGGAACACTGTGAGAAGGGGGGGTGGGTCTGTATTTACTACATGGGAGTAGTTTCAATGAAGTGGCATTAACAAGCTCTTGAGAAGGCCAGATGGTGAGCTCTGGTGTGACAATCTGCACTACATTCCTGGTAGATTCAGATGGTTGGAGTCAGGAGTCTGTTCCTAACTCCAGGAGAGCCACTTTGCAAATAATCAGCACTGTGCCAAAACCCAGCAGCTTCTGCTCCAAGGCCAGTGCACAGCCTCTCCCCAGGAGCCAGGTTCTCCCACCAGTTTGGCACTCCCTTTGGCAAAAGGCAGGGTGTGTAGTAATCCCCATGATGCACAGAGGGCCACAGATGTCACTGCAGCAGGGACTGTTCCTGCCTGGGCAGTTGTGCTTGTGGAAGATGCTCTGAAACCTGCAGCTTGGGCAGAGTGCCAGGGGTAGGTGCCATGCTTGAGCAGAGCTCTTCATTCAACCTGTCAGAGACAAGGACAATTAACAGCAGCCAGGGGGGATGAAATCAAGCAAAAAAAAAAAAAGGAAGGTTCCTGTGCCTACAGCACTGTTGGCTGAAGAGAGCCCTGTCGATGCCACCTTCCCCTTCTCTCTGTTCAGAGGAACACGTGTCACTTGGTTTCCTCCAGACGCACAGAGGTGACCACTTCCTCTTGGTGGTACCAGCCAGCACTTAAATCGCAGCCACATCTCCGGAAAGAAAGCTTGGCTAAATGTCAGAACAGGCCAGAAATAAAATTCAGATACAAATAGGGGGAAGTTTGGAAGGAGGCCAGACCACACTAACAGAGCAAAACCCTTGGGGCACAGCATTGGACGAAACTGCACAGACCAGCCTTGTCCACAATGCAGGCACTGACCATTCCTGCTTGGAAATCCAACCCAGGATGTTGTAACAGGCGCAGCAGCACAGCAGCTGCTTCTCCCAGCACAGCCAAAAGCACCAGTTAAGTTTGTTGCCAGTCACATGCTGCAGCTCTTTAGCCTTGCTGTGATGTTGGCAGAACACCTGCCAGTGGTGCAGCACATTTCTGAGCCTTCCACAGCATCAGCTCTAATCCCAAAAGGCACTGTTGAAAGTAAGGATAAACTAAAGGAAGGGTGACACTAAGACAAACCCAACTTGCAGCCCTGCAGTTTTAATGAGGACTAGGGTAGATGGTAAAGTGGGGGGGGGGGGGGGGAAGGAGCCATGTTCAACTAACATGCTTCCCATCTGCTCCTCCTCCCAGCTGTCACCAGGCCCTACTACGACTTCCTGATGCGGCAGAAGCATCCCACGCTGCCCACCACGCTCCCTCAGCAGCAAGTCTTCATGCTGGCAGAGCCCAAGCGCAAGCCCTCGAACTTCTGGCAGAACATCAGCAGGCTGACGCCCTTCCGGAAATAGGGGCAGCCTAGTGTTTGTGCCTGAACCCCTTCTGAGAAAGCACTTTATCCGTCAGTCCTGGCAGGTGGAGCCCAGGTTCATCCAATCCTTTGTTTACAGAGGATGGCACACGTGCTCCTGCCTTCCCTATTTATTTTGCAGCCCGACTGACCGCGCTGGCTCCGAGTGAGGCCAGCCGTGCATCAGTTCCACGGAGCCAGCGCCGCACAGCACCTGGCAGGCAGAGCTCCAGAGCAAGCAGGGAGCTGGACATGCTGCAGCCCAGGAGATTTTGCTTGTCAGCTGTACTTGGACTAACTCCTTCCCGCTGTGCCCACCACTGCTGGCTGGCAGCTGTCACAGGGGATGGCAGCTGATGGACCCACTGGCCCTGTGGCCACTGCTGTGCTCAGAACAACAGTTCAGAGTCCATGGTGAGGAGGGATGAACCCTTCTGCTCTGCCCACCTCCGTGCCCCACATTTCTCAGAGATGTGATCCTCCTCCATGTGTCCAACTAACTCAGCAGCCTCTGCAGGCAGTCAGAGAGCACAGTGAGCACTGCACTGTGACCTCCTCCCTTCCTTTAGTCCAACACCACCGGTGAATGGCGTCCTACATTAAACTGTGCCAACCTGCAGCATGAGTCAAGTCAAAGAATCTCTAGTGGGTTTGAGTTACATAAGTTAGAGAAAAATGTGCCTAATTAATACCATACTCAATTCCTTAGATACTCGTCTCTCCATCATTCTGCCATATTTCCTGGCCAATGAAAATGCTCCTTGTTTGTAATGTGTTTATTTATGGTAAAAATCCGAACTGTGTATTTTGTAAGTCTGTAATTGTTCTTGTCAGATGTTGTTAACTTGATGCCTGTTTTTGTCTGTTTAATTTCTTTTTTTTAAGAAAGGTCAATATTTGCAAACCTAGCTCCCAGAAGTCAGAGTCTGCTGTTCAACTCTGAAGCATCATTATTATGCAAACTCCCACAGACCCTCAAATTCAAGGAGTGTTACTGACACTTTTAAAAATGGAAAACTACTTTTAAAAGGCCTAAATTTAAAATTAAGAGCCTCATGTTACATACCCAAGTTTCAAACTGTGGCCAAAAAGAATGAATTTAAACCTTGATTAACAAAATGAAAGATTTGCCTTACCATATAGTGAGAGTTAGAAGCCATACTGACTGAATTCCCTAGAGTAGGAGACATCCTGTGACAGTGGAAGGAAGACACCTGCTCATTGCAACTCAAGTGTAAGTGAGCACTAACTGTCTGCAGAGCTCAGAAATCCAGTGTTTGTTGATGCTGTAGCTGACCAAAGTCTGGTCATCCAGGGATATCTGAATTCAGTAGCATGTACAAAGTCCTTCTTGCACTATATCTTCCCCCCAGACCAGGGGCAACATTTAATTTCATAAAGAAACTTGTAAAAGTGACTCTCAGCCTGTGTTTGTCTCCAGCATGTCTATCTGTGTGAACTTGTTTTTCAAAGTCACTGTGGGCACTGTGCTCTTGCAGCTCCCTAAGTGGCTGCTCAGCCATCGAAGCCATGCCAGAAGGTGACACTCAGAGCAGCCACCCTGTGGAGTGACAGCAGGGACACAGGGACCACTCTGCTCTGGAGAGGACACTGGGGCAATGCTGGGGGGGACAAAAGGAAAAAAATATTAAAAATCATTCTGTAAGAAGCCACTGATGTCAGGCAGCTACAGCAGTATTAGCACAGTGTCCTCTGCAGCAGGCAAACAGACACACAAAGAGGCACAGACAGGGACCCTGAAAGACACCCAGAGGCACACATGGCCTAGCAGACACACTGGCACTGACTGCAATGTACAAACACACAGGGACAGAGACAGACACCCACCCAGACACCTACAGGGGGAGATGGGGACCAAGAGACCCTGACACACATGCATAGGTAAACCAGCACCACTCAGTAACAGAAGGCAATTGTCATTTCTGTGTTTATCCTAAGTGTCTACACCCTCCTTTCCTTATCCATGGCATGCTTGTTTTGATTGGCCAGGAAGAAAACCTGTTGGCAACTAAAATTACTAATTTTCTGAGCTTATCATTAGCTTTGCAGTAAGTTGAGGCGGGTAGGAGGGCAGAGAACAATTTCTTGCCCAACAGAGACACAGGATCTCACACCCCACACCATGCATGACCAGCTGTGACAATGCATCAGGTTGCTCATGGTCTCGTCCAGTTGCTGTCTGGGTACCCAAGGATGGAGCTTCTCCTAAAACCTCCTCATATCCCTGCTCAAAGGCACTCTATCCCCAGTGTGAAGGAAGTGCTGACATTTAGTCAAAGCTCCCCTTGCTGCAATGTCTGATCTGATTTTAGGCAGAGTATTACTTAATATACTCAGCTTTACCTCTACAATGAATTCACTCTGGTAGAAATCCTCACCTCCTCTCCTGAGGGAAATGAGGTGACAGCAGCACAGGACCTGGGAGTGCAGCAGCTGTGAAGTGCAACAACAATGGCCATGCCCTCCCTCCCCCACTGAAACACACACAAGACTTGGCTACTAGCAATTACCTGGGTAGCAATTCTCTGAACAGTATTTTAACAGTGGTTAAAATTACTGTATCATTTACCAGCTCTTCCAGAACTGGCTTAATCTCTGCCCAGTGCGCACAAAGGACACTCTTTTTTACAGAAATCTTTTTAAGTGCCAAACCAGACTTCTCTGGCCAGACAGCATCCCAGTCGATGGCTAGTTAATCCCTTCTGGAAGAATTCTAGTATCCACTTGACTGTCAGTACTCTAAAAATCGTCCTCAGCTGGGATTTTTATCTTGTACGCCATATTTGGACCTAGGATCCAATTTCCTATGCAAGACTGAGATCAGATAGAAAAGCTGATCACACGGAAAGTGGTGGAGTTACAGCAACCATACTGAGAAACAGGTAAGGCTCAAGCCCATTGTGCTCAACACACCCACCCCACAGACTGTTTGGAAGAGGATTTCATCACTAAACACTGTCCTTTGTTTAATACTCAGCACCACTTCCCAATTCTCACCACAACCCTCAGTGTTTCCTGAACAAACAGTCACAGATCATGTGCAACCTCCTTGTGTTTTAAGTGATTAGACACTCAAAAGTCACCTCACCTCCCAAGTCACTCATTAAAGGGCAAAGTGTACCTGTGTGTGAGATGGTGGTAACAGATTAACCAACCCCAGATTTCCCTCCTGCTCCCCCTGACATCTGGATTTGGACTGGAGTTACTTCCAATTCTGCTTCTGGTACTGTTCTGCCAATGAACAGCACCAAGTGAATATGTGTACAGGCCAGAGCAGGTGTGTGCAGTGATCCACAACGTCATCAGCTAAACCTGTAATAATGGGACTCCTGGCATGTGAACAACAGGTCAAGTACAGCCTCTGACAAGCTGAGCTAAATGGACAACACCATTGTGCCAGTTCCACAGGAAATGTCCATTTGAAACACGAAGAATCAGAGCTGTGAGACATCAGCACCCTCTACTCTGGAGCTGAACCTTCAACAGGGGCCAGAAATGCAGATTTGCATACAAAACAAACTGAAGCTGCTGACATTAGTCTGAATAACACCAATCCTTCTGGATTTTAGGGCAGAAGCAGCCAAACTACTCAGAAGAACAGTTCTGCGTTGAGTTACATGAAAATAACAAAGAGATTGAGTCAGGGGTGGTTTGGGTTTTGGTGTTTTGTTTTTTTTTACGGGGTGTTGGCTCTATTTGCTCCTCTCCTTCTGTAGCTATCCATTTAGGAAGCTTCTTGTAAAAACAGCTGTGTTTCTTAATGAGCTAAATCTGCCCAGATTTCACTTAGTCAAGTAAGACACAGACTTCTGTAAAGCACATGAATCAACTGAAAGAATGACTTCCTGAAGCTACCAGTTAAGTGAAGAGAACCAGTGGTTGCTAAATAGTGTAATTTCTGCTCTAAGGAAAAAAAAAAAAAGTTCTCTAATTCAAACTATTAGTTTAGAATATCTGATTCAGACACTGTGGGCGTATACACTGTTAAAGTTCTAATAGTATCAAAGCCAGCACAAACTGTCTTTGTGCTAACTCCAAGTAACAACTAGGCCAACTACCATGGAGAGAAAAGTTCCCCCAAAGCAGCTTTTAATACCTTTCCTGTTTTGTCCATCCCCTGAAGGACAGTGGGGTGTCAGGTGGGGAAGAGTCCTATCTGTGTCCAGCAGAGTCCATGGCCTCACCAAGTCCACTGCAGGAGATGCCCACTGTCCAGGACACTGCTCTGCACAGCCAGCAGAGCACTGTTATCCTGGAGCCAACCATGTCCCAACCACCTGCACCTGGGTGTCCCAACAGCTTACCAAAACACCTGAAAACCAGGCCTCACTATCACCAGCAGGGATAACTGAAAATCGAGCCACCTGCGAGTAACAAGATAATCTCAGTTTCAGACTGAAAATGCTACATTTCTTAGGATGCCAGAATAACAGAAATTAGCTATTTTAAATAGGAAGGCCTTTCACCTGGTATGTCAAAATATCAGGCTGTGCTCCTCCAGATGTACTGTAGTGGAAGTACATCATCATGTAACAGCAGAATTCAAGAAGTCTGTGGCAAGATTGGCATGCAAATATCGGTCTTTTGAACAAGTACTGTACTACTCACCACCCAGAGAACTGTCAGCACCTGGGAGGTGGGACAGCATCCAGCAAGTGCTAATTTCTTCTTTACTGTTACTACTTTAATTGTTTTAAATCTCCAGTCAAGTTGCACCACGTACCTGCTCGTGAGGGTTATGGCATTGCAATGCCCATTTGGACAGCGAGTATGGTAGAACAGTAACTCCTAAAGCTTTAAGGCGGGAATTATTCACACCTCATTCAACTGCTGGAGCCTCAGCCTGTGCCTGCCGCTACTCACACTCTATACCAAAGTGAGGAGGACTTGCCACTGCTACTGACATCAGCAGTCCCACACCAGTACAACCCAAAATACCAACTGTAAGGTCCTGTACCAGCCTACCAGCAGAAATTCCCTGTCCCAGAGCTCCAAGCCTAAGCAAAGCTGTAGGGTCAGGTCTTCAGGTAACTAATGGGTTAAAGAATAAGAACTTTGATAGTGGACAACAATTAACTGAAAGAAAAAAGGATTTCAGCTGATTTTCACTCCCTGAAGGCACAGTGGTGTTCTTTTAGTTGGACGGTGCAGGGGAGGGAATCAATCTTGCAGGCCACAAAGACCAATCAGTGCAGCCCATGTCAGAGTGAAGGCAGAGTGACCTGGCACAAGACAGAAATACCTCCTGCACACCCCTGGCTATGCAGGGCATGGGATCACAGCTCCAGAACGGCAGCAGCCTGGAGCCACTTGCCTTTCCACTCACAGCAACACTGCTGCAGGCTCTGGAGAAGCCAAAGGGTGCTCCTTCCCAGCCACACAGCAATCCCAGCTTGCCTGCCTTGGCATTAACACCTCACACCACACTTAATTTCTCCTGTGTCTCTCACACATTTCCTTAAGAAACTACATTACTAAAATCCCATGGCTTTGGCAGTGCTGGCAGTTCTAGGAAAAATGCAGGCTGCTTGTTCTTTTTGCTTAACACTCCTGTCATCTTTCCCCCTGCAACTACACCCCTCCTCTCCGTACGTCCTGAGCTTCTCTTTTGCACAAGTTTGCTACCAAAGCAGCTCCCTGTTTCAATGAAATACCTGTGGTACTTACCCCAGAGCCATGTATCTTTGTGTGTGACTGCTTACATTTACAGTTGTGAGATGGGAAATAAACAAGCTATCAACTTTAAGTCTTGTATAATTCTGTAATCCTCCCATAAAGCATTAACTACTGACTATACAGCATCAGCCTTTGCCTCTACCATAACCCCATGGAGCTATATAACAGCATTCTGCTTAGAGGTCCCTCCTATCCTTCCACACCTACTTTTTTCCCAGTTATCCTTAGCAACACCCGCCCATCACCCAGGCTTGGTAACAATTTGTGGCTCTTTTTCTTTAACCTCCAGCAGCCTGAAATAATACACTTGCTATCTAAATCACAGCATCAAGAAAAACCTTATCCCCAAGTACAGCCACGTGTTCAATGAGGCAGAGGGAACTGCATTTGAGCTCAGCTGGGAACTTCACATGATTACAATTCTTACAAGGCTGGCAAAAGCAAAACTCAGGGAAAGTGTGTTCCCCTCCCACCTTTCTGAAGCATCAATTTGTCCACATATTTTACCTTTCTTGCCCAGAAAAAAAAAGCTATTGTAAAACACTACAAAGTAGATTACTATACCCCAAAATGAAGGTCCAGCTGTGGTAATTTAAGCTGACAGCTGAGCTGCTCAGAGTCAAGCTCTTTCTGTCATGTTTGTGTTGGAAGAAGCTCTCAGCCCACCAAGGACTACAGCTGTGGGTTACCTGTACCCATGAAGTACCTGTGGGTTACCTGGACCCACGAGGCTCAACAGCCACCCCTCTAGATGTGCCATTCTCCCTGTGACACAACCCAGCCTCCCTTAGCTACCACAGACTTCTGGCTGTTGTTTAAAGTAAACATTAAAAAATTGAAGCTGTCACATGGCCTCCATTCTGTTCTGGATGATTAAGACAGGACAGCTAATAGCCTGATGGATACTGAAATAAAATCCAGGAGAGCACTTAGTCTCCTACACACAAGTCAGACATTTTATCCATGCAATTCAGCAATACCTTCCACTCCAGCACTGATATTTCCTACACAAAGAAATTCCCATCTAAATAGTAAGTACATCACTCCTGATTCCAAGGGAGCTCACCAATGAAACTACTTCTGTTACCTAACTTTGTTTACAGCAAGCCATGGAGTTTAGAATCTAAAGCAAGATGTTAGAAACAGCAAATTTTGGTTTTGCCCATAATTAGTTAAGAGGAAAACTTGAAACTTAAATCTTCTTGATTTCTAACAATCACTAACTGAGCAGATACTTTCCTGGAAGGGGCTCTGGCTGTTCTCAAGTGTTCAAAACTGCCCCTAAATGAGGGAGTTCCTATCAAAACATCTGACCTTCCCAGTGAGTAACCAACAGCCACTTGTCAGTGAGGGGGAGGGTAACACACATTTCACTGCCACCGCAAAAAGAATCTGGGAAAAGTCAAACCATTCCTGACTCACCATTATGGCAGTTCCATGGATACATTTAGAACCACCATGAAAGAAACCCCACATAGAAACTTAAGAGTTCAGTACCATGTCCTTACAAGTGTTGAATACAATACAAAGTCATGTTTCACAGCAACAGACTCCCAGGAGAACAGCTACATCAGAATCCCTCCAGCCCAAGAGTGATCAGCACCATTCTGAAGAACAGCATTTCCCTTTATAGCATCCCAGATTTCAGCAACCCACTGGTTGAGGATTATGAATTTTCATCAGCTGCAGTGCTCTGCAAAAAACACTCCCAAGCCTATCTACCTTGAACATGAAAGCAATCCCAGGATAACCGACCAACAATTAGCTTGAGGTAAAACACACTGAAAAAAGCCTGCCCGTGGTATCCCTGGTACTTCAGCTACAATTGTAACAGCTCAACTACTGAAACTACCTGTAGCAATAATCCTGACAGCCCAACACTATTCCTGCAGATTGATGCAGTCACGTTGCACCTTGCTCTTCCACATGTGTTGCTTTTCTCCAGAACATTACCAGGTAAGTTAACTGTTATTTTTGGAGACCTACAATAAAGGAAAATAGCCAGTTAGTTCAATCAACTCAGTTCTGTTCTCCCAAAATACACACAATTCCGTTTTAACATTAGTGCTTTACAACCACCCACATACTAAAGAACTAGGATAATTACCCACACTTCACACCTACTCCGCTCTTTTCCTTCTGGGGAACACTGAAGACACTGATTTATAACAGCTTTCTGCTCAGGGGCTGTCACCTCTCCAATCAAACAGCACGGATGTGCCATGAAGCAAATGCTGAAGTATTGTTAAATTTTACATCTGTTCCATTTCCTTTGTTTTATGCTATAAAATTAAACCCCTCAGATCCCAGGAAATGCCTCAAAAGGCAGGGTTGAACAACTTTACTCTCAGACAGGACAACTTAGGGCAGCTTATTACCCATGAGGGAGCCTTTGCCACTCCATTCAGTTAGGCATCAAAAAACCTTACTGAGAAAAGTCACTTAAATCCATTTCAGCATGTTGCTTTGCTTCAATCAATCACCAGACTCCACCAGCCTGAAGAATTTAAACATACCATACTGTTCTCCAGCACAGAATATTTTCTGGAAGGATGGCACCAAAGATAGTAGGAAAGAAACCACAATAAGCAACACAAGTCAATCTTTATTGAAAACTGAAGTATTAATACATAACAATTCTTGTTACAATAAACGTGCTTTTAAGAATTTAAACTTGAGCTCATCTACTCATTAAATTGCATAAAAAATAAAAAAGTATGAATTTTCACAATTGAACTGGCTCAGAATGGAATCTCCACTCTTTGTGTCGATGCGGTAGTTCAATGCAGGAGTGAGTGATGCCTTAAAACTTATTCTGGAAGACAACATTGACCTAAACTTAAAAAAAAAAGTACCAATACAACTGTTCCTAAGACAGTTTTAAAAAAAGTCATAAAAAGGAAACCTGTGTCTATTTCATAACAAACATGGAGAACTATTACTGGGGCCTCTTGTACTTCCATTGCATGCACTCACTTTTTTAGATCTTAGACAGGAGGGCAGCCAATAATAGCATTACAATTAAAATGAACCCACTAACAGATCCCTTCTACTTAAAACAAGTCTGTACAGCAGCCAGCTAAAAAAGCTTTCCCAGTTTGCCTGCTAAGTGCCCAAAAGTCACAACCAGTTTAGAAAAGTCATGTTCATTTTCTTGATGTTGAAACTTCAGGGCCCACAAATTGCCTAGAGTACATTTAAAAATCATGAATGGGACCCTTACTACATGTGAAATTCAGATGTTTCAGTGTTATATGCAACCTGCACAAGAAAAGGTTTCTTGTCCCCAGATAAGCACTGCTCCTCTTCCCTCTCTTGTGCCTACAGAACACGCCTGAACTGCCCCAGCACCCCTGGGCAGAGGTGCACCCAGCCTGCCCAGAGCCCTCACTCCTCCCCAGGAGATGTGGGAAGCAGCTCAGCCCTGGGCCAGCCCTGCTGCACTAAGGGCCTGACTGCTGCAGGTGTTCCGCCCCGTGGCATTTGACCTCCTCAGCGTGAGGGGCTCTGCAGGAAGCCTCGAGCTGACACAACACAGGATTAGAACTGACACTTGTTAATGAGAACGATGCGAATGAGCTGAAATCACCACGTCTTGTAGAGCCTTCACAAAGCCTGGCACACAGGGCTGAGGAGCCTGCCTGGACTGACACCTGCTGGAGAAGGCTGGGGCAGATCGGGGCTGTTTGCTAAGGAGCACTGCACAAAGCACAAGCCCGGGCAGGCACAGAGCAGCCGCAGCCACGGGGTCTGTCCTGCCCCTCGAGCCCCAGCTGAAGCATCACTATTGCTCACGGTCCTAAGATGGGAGATTTCACACACATGGTAGTTACTACTCCTGGGATGAGTTTGACCCTAGAGTTAGGTGGTGGTGTCAGATTGCTGTGCTTGCCTATTTGAGTAAAACCCAAACAAACAGCGTGTAACGCTGTGCTGAAGCACTGGGGAGTGATTCCAAGTCAATCCTCTAGCCTTCCTACCCAAGGAGCAGTGAAGGCAGAACACTCCATGGACAGCAGCCAATGCTGAGTACCCTAGTTTACAGCTCTGTGCCATCAACCATCCTGACAACACTAAGACACAGTGGTACTTAGGGGTGGTGGTTTGGTTCTGTTGTTTGGTTACTTTCTCAGTGGATGAAGCAATACGAGGAAGAACTTCAACTAAAATAAAAGACCTTTTCCATCTACCACTGCATCTAAGCATTTAACTTGCATAGTACACTCAAAACGAAGCTCTCTTGAACAGCATTCCTGCATGTCTCCTAGAAACTTCAAACAGGAGAGGGTTACAAATATAAGCAATATCTAACAGTAGGTTCTCTCTTTTCCTTCCTAGTGTTTAGTTCACCACCACCACACTGACTAGGGCTACATGTTTTTGGTGCCAATTATTAGCCATTTTTCTTTTGCTGCTGCTACATTTAAAACACATTTTATCAGCTGTTACTGACATAGGGAATACCTCGGTTTTTAAAAAATATTTTATCTAGACGCAACACCTGAAATTTGAATAAAAAAAAAATTTCTTGGACTTCTCTTTGTTATTGCTGCAACAGTTATTTTCAGTTCCAGGTTTATAGTAGTACTTTTTTAATCATATAAAGCTGCCATAAAAGTTTTTATTTTTTTTAAAGAGAAGGTTGATTGAAATGTCTCTACTGCACTAGCTCTTTTCATTTGCTGAGGAGCTCTAGTGCAAACACATACTGTGTATCCATTTATAAAGGAATTCTAAATAGGGAATGTTATATAAAAAGCAGGAGAGAATGTTTCATAAGACCCTCACTGTGTAAACGCCTATTAATGATGTACAGTTTCCCCCACTGCAGTTTTATATCCATGCTTTCTACTATTTGCAACAAAATACCATTAAGATAGTTATATATACACAAATATTCCCCCGTCCCCCTGCACTGTGCTTTTGGTTACTTTTCAGAACAACTCCTGGAGACAAGCTCCAGGCTCCCAGTAGGATCAGAATCGCTCAGGACTGGAAGGTGCAGTACCTTTGAAAAAGGTACAGTTTCTCCCTCCTGCATGAATCCCATAATGCAACTTAGAAAAAAAAAGTGCTCAAGTAAGTGAGACTGCCTAAGTGTTATGGAATACTATACAGAGCCCAATTCCAAGGTGACATTTAGGAATCTGAAGTTAGAGCAAATATATAGGAAGTTCTATTCATACCTTAACTATTTCTCTATTGCAGCATTCATGGAAGTTCTCTCCTCTGACTTTCAAAACTTTAGTTTATGGTGATGAGACAGGAGACAGCAAACTTCCAGCTTGGCCCTCGCAGCTCCTCCCCAACACAGCACTGCTCCAAACCTCAGCTCCTGGTTCAAACCACGCTCAGGACAAACACCCTGCATTGGTGCTCACTGTGCTCTGCCACACCTGACTAACCACAGCTGCAAACCTACTACACAAATGGAATTGTTAAACAGACTTGAACAAAGCAGTACAGATTCAACTAAGTTTGTCTTGGATAATTTTCTGCTCCATATAAAAACATATGGAAATCCCTAAGCTGCAGTAAGTGCTCATGAGTAAGGTTGAAAGTACTTATTCCAACAAGATAGTTATGTTCAAGGCATTAGAAAGAAGGGGGCCATCCACTGACAGTGATTCATGCAAAATAAACCTAAACTTTATTTAAAAAAAAAAGGGTACAAAATACAGAGAGTGCTTACTGTAAAAAATAAAAGTTACTGAAGGCTCTAACCACCAACAGGGTATGAAGGTACACAAGCCTCTCACCAGGGCAGAGTACTGGGATGGCAGCACTACATCAGCACTGATGCTACCCCAAATCAGCTGCCAAACCTGTACAGGAGCAGAACACCCCAAAACAAAGCATAACTAAGATACACAACTTCAAAAAATTTAATTCTGAATGGAAGTTAACCTACGAGAACAAGACAGCCCGATATACCTCTGTGTAAATGCTTAAAAGGGAACAACATTTTAGATCAATTTACTGCATAATTTATTGCAGGCAGAATGTATTAAAAAAAATTGCATCGTACTGGAACTGTAAATCAAACAGGTTTAAGAAGAACCTTGGTTTTAGTGTGCAATATTCAAATTAAAAAATTTAAAATCTCCCCCATAACAATTTTGGTATACAAATGGGTTCCAAGGCTAGCCCTTTATCCCCACAGCATTTGCTTTGAGGTACTTTTAAAAGTGAAGCTGCAAGAACGAATATCACAAATGACTCATTGCAATGAAATGCTAATCTGCAGTCGAGTCTTATTTCATGTGCTTCCAAGTGCAATTTAGGAAGTAAAAAAAAAGAAAATACTAAGAAAACACATCAAAATGCTGCAACCAACAAATGGCTGCTACTTCAAATATTTTCAGGAAAAAAAACCAAAAAGAAACTGCTATTTAAACCCTCTACATACTGGCAGCCCTACTACAGAGTATCCATAGTCCATACTGCAAGTAGATAGTAAGGAAATTGTGTTAAAATGATTTGTTCCCCTTTAACATACTCATCAGGCACACAAGCTTTCCTCAGACTAACATGCAGCTGAACTCTGTTGCAGAAAGCCCTTGCACTTCTTAAGTTTCTGGAAAGCAAGCTGGATCAACTGCACATAACGTTTTCAACTGACTACAACATTCTTTAGGAAAAATAGCACAGATTTGCTCAACTGAGAACTAAAAGGAAGTGTTTTTCTATCAGTCTGTGTGGCAGTCTCACTTTGACACATCTTGCATCATCTGAAAGATAGTACTGGATATAAATCTCCCCAGGACATGCTATTCATTATGCAGGTGATATCACCTCCTACTATTCCTAAGAGCCAGTTTTGCCTCAAGGAAGTTTGCCTTATTTACTGGCACACACGGCATTACCTTTGTCATTTCATTCTGATCCTTAAGAACATCTGTATAACACTGATTCCATATAATGAAAATGAAAAGGTATGAAGTAAACTAATTGTGTGCGGGATTTCTACAGCTTGTCTGACTCATTTTCCAGTCACTCCAATTTATTAGCTGAATTTGAAAAGAACACATCACTTAAATAAAAATATGCCCCTTTTAAACTGGCAACTCCATCAACCTGGAACAGGCTGAAGCACTTATCTAATGTATGTTATGGTATTCTAGAAAGAAACTCACTTTCATGGTTCTACCTTTTCAGACCCTGCATACATTACAACAGTGCATTAGTGATACAAGTTGTAAAATACTTTTCGGTTCCTTTGGATTTGCATATGATGGTTTTTGCATCAGTCACTGCAGGTAGATTGAGCAAGCTTTGTTTTGTGTTTTAACATGCATTCAACTAGATACGGATCAGAATAAATTTATACTCCCTTTTTATCATTATAATTAGCTAAAAAATTGCAAGACAGTCCACAAAACAGGATTTGCTTTAAGACTAACTGCTGGAGTTCCAAGATGTAAGATATGCAGCACTGGAAAATCTTCAGTGATCAGGAATTAGTAGTGTTTAGCCAAGTGTTGAAAGCATTCAGAAGGAAAGTCCTGGTTGGAGGCATGAGGGCTTCAGCACCAACTTTTAAACCTCAATTTCTTGATTGCATATCTCCCATCTTTAAACCTACATTAAGAGGGGCGAAAAGAGTGGGAAATACTCTCTATTAGGTGAAATACTGTTCAAGTGTGACAGAACACACTAACATTGCATGCACCACATTGATACACACACACACCCCCCCAACAAATGTTAAGTGTTAAATACTGTTACTATTTAACACTTATCCTGCCAACTGACATGTACAACCTTCTGGGTTAAGAACACACCGCATGGACTTGCTCTTGTCAAGTCCAATCCAGCTTTCTATCATCACCACCATTGTGTTTAATGTAGGAGATGCAATATTAAGAGGATATTTTGTGCTGAATTTCATTACCAGCAGTCATGAGTTTATTCCCCGCATAACTTTCACTTCTTATACTCATGTAATGTGAGACTCTTGGCTGAAATACTTCATGTGAAATATTTCAGATCTGCAGACAGCTTCAAAGCAAAATGAGAAATGGCCGCTACATTACCAACTCAAAGGGAATAGTCACCTGCAATCACAGAACTCTGTACTTCTAACTGCTGAGACAGAAATCCAGAGAAGGTTAAAACAAAGTTAAATTTTGTCATAAACTAAATGGACTAAAAGCGCAAATTTCAAGTTCAGTTGGTCTGACAAGTCATTATTTAAAATGAAGCTGTTTTCAACTTATGCTAAAAATAACCAAACAAACCAGAAATGAAGTGGGATCACAAAAACATTAGTCCTTGTGCCAGTCTGACACAGATTACATCCCACTTTAAGGAGTTTAATTTTGAAATCTGCCGTTTCTAGAAACCCATGATCTAAATTTTAGTTCAAACTAGAAATGTTTTTTCCATGCTGACTGCATGAAGTATGAACTTACCTGAAACAATGTGAATATATGAAATTATCTCAAGGTTATCTGTTTCAGCAGCTTGTGAGAAAGATTCACCCTCTGAGCAAGGCAAAACACCTTGCCTACATACTTAGCCAATCACAGATAAGACTACAAAGTCAAATACATTCATTCAGGAATCACGGTACTGCTGAATTCAACAATTACTAATGATTCCAAAATACTGAATATATTTAATTGCAAATGTATTTTAATAAGGGAAACTTAAGGCTCATTCTTTCATATTTGACAATCACGCATCACAAAAATCAGTGATGACTTGGGAAGACACAGACCACTGAAGAAACCCCAGCAGGATTTCTGTGTATTCCTGCTCAATTAGAATACTCTAGAAGCACCCCCCTTGCTTACCATCTGCAAAATGTCCCCAAAAGACCCTGCAATGCTGTCATTTGTAAGAAAGATTAAGTGCTTTCAATGGTAACTTACACTGACTGCCAGGATGATCACCACTGTGGGGGCACATAACTATAGGTTGGTGTTCCTGGAGCCCGATATGTGGGCATAGTAACTGGATGAGGGGCTACTGGAGTTGGGGAATGAGTTGTCAACAAAGTACCTAGAATGAAGAATAGTTTTCAGTAAGTAAAAATTTTAGTAGAGAGGAGAAAAAAAGGGGAGAAGGGGGAAACAAGTTATTTTTAAAGGCAATTACAGCTTGCTCATCTTCAAAATTACCAGTATCATTTTCACTCCAGTCCCAGTCTTCTTCAAACCTTTATGCAAGCGGGCCATTTTAGCCCAGTGGATGTTTAGGCCAATGCATACAAAGATATTCATTACTCAAAAATAGCTCTAGCAGAAACCCTGCAACATAAGCAACTTTTCCCACAGCAGGCTTTCCGTGCCATTAAGAATATTTGATGGTAGAGATAACTTGGCTGATAAATCAGAATAAATTAGTTCTTGTTTGCATTATTACAGATAAGCTTTTCCCCCCACGAATGAAGCTCTAATGGTAGTTCAGTTTGTGACATCCAGCTCCTCTTGTTTTGAGGTTTCTTAAATTAAATTATAACTTTGACAGGACAGAAACCAGAATCTTGAAACAAACTTATGGCTCATTTTTCAGATTTCTAAACTGAGCATCCCTTGAGTGAACATGGACTTTGTTAGTTAACACCGCGTGAGTAACAAAGCATGACACCCCCTCAGCAAACACTCACAGATGAGACTGGATTATTGGTTAAACACCATTCTCTCCAAAACACTATCACTAAAAGACTGTGGCAATATAAAGTAGACATCCCCAACCATCTCCCACAACACAGAGGACCAGCAGGTAGTGCAAACACCAAGTGTTGTATCTCAAGACAAGGAAGCTCTGCGATACATTGGTGGGCTGAGAACAATGCATTTTCCTCAGCCCTAAGAGGTTGCTGCTTTCAACTGTCACAGAGAAATACATTGGGAAGAGAAAGTCACACTCTTGAAACTGGTAAGAGGAGAAGCAAAGGGTGCAAGAGTAAATGATATTCCATACAGATATGAAGCAAAACTACTGTCCCATGATACTAACTGAAAAGAGGATGTGGTACATCCATCCTTAGAGGTGATCAAAAAGAACACACCCTGGCCTAGCTGGACTCACTCAGAAGACACCCCACTAGACGACCTGCACAAGTCCTTCTGAACTGACATTTGTATGCTCCTACCAAGTACACCTCTGGCATCACATTTCTGTAATGTAGCTGTGTTCCGCCCTGGGCTCAAAGGAGAGCTTCACTGAGAAAAAGCAGTGGTTGTAAGCGCACACACCTGCTGACATTGCCATAGTCGTCCCAGCCACCATGCCCATGGTGACCCCGTTCCCTCTGGGTGGCGGGATGGGAGCAGGATACATGGTTGCTGGCATTCCATTGGGCTGCACGACTGTGGTGTGGTGGATTACGTGGGGTGGTGCTGCATATAAAGGCTGTGTGTAGTAAGTGCCTTGCTGTAGGAGAGAAAACAGTACATTAAGCAATTACAGTGTATCTGCTGGGGAAGAGATCTCTTCTCTCACAAATGTATCATAGAAGTATTATTCTAAAGTTGCAATGAATCTATAGAGCAAAAGCCAAAACATTCATTTTAACTATTACAATTGTGTTTCACTTGCAATTTAACATTTTATCCCTTTTTAAGACATTTAGGTTAACATTTGAAGTAGGGACCTTTGTAGATGCTGACTCTACCTTCAACAATAAGGGCTCATTCATCATTCACTCCCTTCATGTTAATTCTCTTCATATATTAATCCATGACAGAATTTCTCATTCATTCACAACTTTTTATTCAGCTGCTTTTAGTAAAAGAATCAAGTGTTTTTTGGCAAATGCAAGTACACTAAGCAGATTGAATAAAACTTGTTACGTGCTTATTAATCCTCTTCAACTACTGCTTACATGCCAGGCAAGCTTCCGCTATGCAAAGAAGGACACCTTTTCCCCAAAAGATCACATTTACCAAACTGTCTTAATTCTATCCTTTCTAACGGTTTTCAACAGCTTGCCTAGCATGAGACTTGGTAAACCCCTGAATTACAACAGAAACTTCCTAAGAAAGGGTATGACAATTTTTGTTTTGTCAAAAATTGGAGTATTGGGTATTAGTAGTTGTAGGATCCAGCACGTTTTGATAACTGCTGAATCTAACAAAGAAATAATCTAACAATAAAATCTAATAATCTACTCTAACAAAGCAATAGGTTTACTGTTTATTTTTAATAGAATTTATCACCTTTAAAAAAGCTGCACCACAGCACTTACTCTGAACCCTTGCTTTTAGAAATCCTACGTTCAAAGACCAAACACGTTATCAGTAAGGGCTGAGTAACTGTCATGAAGAGAGAACGCAGAAATGCACACACTTTAAATCACTGTATCAGTAATTCTTACTGCAGACAGCTAAAAATTCTCTCCATCCACAAAGCAATGAATGTGATGAAAAGTTAAGAGTTCACACAGCTATTACAGGGAACCCAAAGCGCTGCCCACAGATTCCCTTCTGGCTCTGTTGATGTACCTGTGCATATGGATTCTGCTGTGGGTAGGCACTTCGGACTGGGTACACAGCAGTCTGGTAGGGGTTTGGTGACGACGAGTAGGGCGGCACTGCTCCACTGGTGGGTGAACAGGATACTTTGTATGGGGTGCCTGGCGTATAACCTGAAACAAAGGGAAAAGCTGCATTAAAATGTGGAAAACACTCATCAGTACGCTGGTTTTGAAACGATTTTCTTATTTCCCAACCCCACAAGCTTCATGTGAGTACTTGGTAAGTTAGTCCCAATACCCAAGCACAGGTTCTATTATTTACCTAATACTGGCAACAGTCTGAAAATAGTATTTAACTGTGTCAACTAAGCATGAAAAGTTAACTGTATACTTGCACAATTTACTTTTCAAGTCTATGGATATGGGGCAAAAAGTGCATTTTGTAGTAACATCATTAAATACCAGGATTTAGCATCTTAGGCAGCAGCATCCCTTCATGGGTGGACTTGGCACATTTAAGTATCAGTCAATTCTCAACATGCTCCCAAATCATCCTGGTAAAACACAGCAGCAGTTAACCTGCTGTAGGAGATTAATACAGCACAAGAGCAAGAATTTAAAAAGCCAGAATCATGTAAAGACCTAATGATGGATTTTCAGAGAACAAAGAAACAAAATCTGCAACCACTACTTCAACTTAACTTCATATCTGTTTGCTTTCTGTAATTTTCTGAACTGGCTAAAATAAATATGAAATGCTGTACCTTTAAAACATAAACACTGCAGAGTTCAGTGCAACTGCAAATTAGACTTGGAAGGCGCTTTAAGATCTTTAAATCTTGTTTGAGTATTATGTATGTAGACATACCCTTAAAAATAATTTAAAAACTGTCTCTATACTTTACCGTAAGAGATCAGATGCCATCAGAAAGTGGCTGGCGTTCCTATCACAAGGCCCCCAAAACCAGCCTGTCTTGTAAAAGTTTGGAACTGTTGAATTTTTACAAGGATAACTAGGAACTGCTGGCTCAGACCCTGCCTAAAGACAGCTCTTTCATAAATTCTCCAGCCCTCACCAGACAGGGTCTCAGGGTCAGAACAAGGGCTTGAAGAGGCATGGAGGAGACTGATATATATACACACAAAATGCTGCTGCATGCTATACTCCCCATATTATTCTATGGCCAGAGTGGGAATATGAACACCTCAGCAGCAGCACCCAACAGCTGTAATGTTTAGGGTAGCAAACAACAGGCATGATCTAGTCTGGAGAAAGCATCAAGGCCCTTGCCTGTGCTGTTGAGAAAACATCTTGGATCTTATGCAGGTCTATCACAGCAGTCCTACACAACATCCACAGGTACAACTTGTAGTTAGTTGGAACTGAACAACCTAGTGCCAGGGCAGTGTGAGGAAGAACAGACACTTCATAATTATAGCAAAAAAATGAGACTATCAGAGTAGAGATGAGGTTGATTTTGAAAGCTGTCTAGAATGGGCTGACTTCAATACAGAGAACAGATATGAAGTTGTTACAGCAGAGAGGACACCAGCATTTTTGTGGTCAAAAATCAGTCTGTGGAAACAGCATGATGACACATGACCTTCATTCTTCTTAAAGAAGTCTGGGCTTCTTTGCAATTTCATTACACCCTTCAAGCTAGAAGTTGTTTAGCTAACAAATAGGTTTACTATTTATTTTTAATATAATTTATCACCTTTAAAAAGCTGCACCACAGCAGTGAGTCTGAACTCTTGCTTTTAGAGATCCTAAGTATTTCAGATACAGCATGCTGAGGAAGTAACTGCTATTAGTATGGGGAACTATTTGTGGTGAAAAACCCAGCTACAAAATGCTGAACATGAGGAATCACTACTGAACTATAACCATGTCCTCAGTGAAGCCCACTCTCATTCTCAAAAACCACTGATACAGCTGCACAGGCAATTTCTCCTTCATTCTTGCAAAGTGGTAAATCTGCACAAGAGGTATTCTGTCTTCCCATCTATTTTTTTTTCCTCCCTTACATGGAGCAAAGACCTTAACAGTAAATGACAGGATAATTCAAACTGACAGCAATTTAAGACAGTTATCTGTAAAAAAAGTACCCTTTCACAACAGCAGTGGCAGAGCACATTCAAATACTGCTGCATAATATGAATTTACAAAAGCTTTGATTCTACAAACAAGCAGTTACATCAGAAAGGTTAAAAAGATATTAAAAAAATCCCATCTGTTAGGACAAAGTACTGCAAGTTGTTATCTGCCTGAATTAGAGGTCTGTACATTTTGAACTTTTGTTCACAGCTTGAAGAGCAGCTAAAAATTAAACCTATTCTTAGTTCTGAAATAAAAGCTTACTTCCTATTCAACAGCAATAAAGATTCTAACAGTACTGGTTTAAAAAAAAAATAAATGACATTCAAGGACAGTGTACAACTTTTATATATCTTTATTGCTTTTTCACATATAAGTGAAAAAGTTCTTTCTCTGATTTTGCTACATAGCATGAGATATATTCCAAGATTAATCAATACAAACTAATATTACAACATGATTAGGTCTAACAGGTCAAGAATCTTTCCCGGAAATCATAAAATTCTATTACAACATAACTAACATGGGGGGATCAACTGGAGAAAAATGTCAATCTCATGATTTGGTAAATTGATTCCATGCAGCTTGGCCTCATCTTCCTGCAGCAGGATTTGCAAACTGCAACCTGGACTAAGACTAGAACTACCTTTTGGTTACCTGATCCTAGGATCAGAGCCTACAGCTACTCCTCAGCACAGCTGCAGGATGTATGCAGGGCAGCACAGAAGGCAGTGAAACTGAATGGCCTGATAGCGATAAAGCCAATACTAAAAGCCCACATGGGGTTCTGACACCTGAGCTAAGAGTTACACCCTGATGGGAACTGCTCTCCCTTGAACATGGCTCTGGGAATATGCTCTGAAGCAATCCAGTGCAAATGCAAGCTGGCATCCCCAGATATAGTACTTGCACAGGGGCAATATCTAGCCATAGGATAGATTTTTTTATAACATTAACCTGTTTCCTTACCTTAAATTCAAAGCCAAAGACAAGACAAAGTGTAAGTCTGCACTCACCCTGCCTCTAAGCAGCAAACTGCACAGTGACACAGGCTGTACCAGCCAGAATCCCTCACAGTTCCAAGGAAAGCTGCACACTTTTAACAGGTTCTGCACGCAAACATTTTAGATGAGTCTTCTGCCTCAGTAATTCCTGCCACACCCTTAAGAGTCTCCTGGTAGTTAAGGAAGTCCATCCTAGGAACACTGAACTTCAATACCAAGCAGGCTTCCACAACATAAGCTTTACAATTGCAAGCAGTATCTTTTCCTATCCCTGTAAGTCACATAAGGGCACTCAGGGACAAACTTTGATATGTGCCACATGTATCTCTGGAAAATTGGCATAATACGTGGAAGTGAAAGAGTTCCTGAGGCTGCCCAGCTCTACATTAACAAAGCAATGTAAGGAATTCCTTCCTATACAAAATAACCATAGGGAGAATACTGTTGTATCAGATACATGCTCCTGCATTAAAGTGGAAATTAAATGCTACTGGTGTCTGTTTTGTTTCAAGGATTAGCATATTAAAATTATGTTCTACTAGTGAAAGCAGAACTACACAAAAATAACTTTGGTGAGTGCCTTGTTTTTGGTGTCTGCTTTTCCACCTCCCTTTTCCTAGGCTCATCACATTCCCTTTCTTAAATGACACACGTGTAGTGCAGTTACCTAAATCATTCTTCCATATCCACAATGGTCAATACAGTTTTACCAAGCAATCAGGCTTTCCAGACCATCGCTTTGTGCAAGACAATATTAAAGGCAGAATAAAGCCAGCAAGCTGAACTTGGAAAGATACAATTTAAGGAAAGGATGAAAAAGAATAATTTTGAGGAGACAGAAGCAAACCCAGGATTTTGGAAACGACCAATAGGATGCAAAGCAAGCAGAACCATGAAGGAAGCAGTGAAGGGAAATGCAATACAAACGTCAAAGATCATCTGGAAATATACAAACAACAGCTAAAACCTCAGCTGTTCCCTTCTTGGAAGGTGCATGCAGCATGATTTAAGATTATAATAATTTTAATTTACTGGATGATTCCTTATGAGTCATATTCAAGGTGACGTAAAACTTATCCCACAGTACCAGTGTTATTGTAAGCCCCTAATGCTTTTCCTCATTCTTGCTTCTACCCACTTTCCAAGGTCAGGTTACTGCTCTGACATCCCTATTACACGTACCTGTTTGGAAGGTAGGATTTGCTCCAGGATACATATTCGGGGGAATAGGCAGGAGCAGCCGCTGCATAGCCCATTGGGAAGCCAGCTGGAAGAAAGAACACAAAGTTATTTCCTAGGCTTACTTAACTCTCAAAAGTTCTTGCTGCCTATGTTTGACCTGAGGCAAGCAAACAGACAACCTTCAATCACACCTCTTCAATTAAAACACAGCAATCCTCTTCACCCAAGCCCCCTGAAGATGAAAGCTAAGTGAAAGGAACAGCCACAGTGACACAAGTCCATTCTCCCTTACATCCCTCTTTCAGTGAATCTCTGTTGGCCAAGTAACTCTAAGTTACTTGGAAAACAAAGTTTTGTGTAACTATCCTGCACTCCTCCCCCCGGCGTGATGTACATAGGGTATTTATCTGAATGGACTTCTTCAGAAACAAATCCCTAAAAGTTAGAGTGACTCTGACTCTCCAGATCAGAGATATCTCAAGTAGCAAGTACAAAGCAGTAGCAGTTCAAAGTGCTTGCTGAATCTGACACAGATTTGCTACTACATTTGGTATCAAACAAGCTCCCCAGTTTCAGATACACACAGTGACAACAGCAATGAGTGATTCACACAGGTATTGGCAAAATGACAGTGAAACACTTCTACACCAGAGAACACTATGATATACTCCAATGCAAGGCAAAACACAGCACCACCAAAAGCTGGCTACTTGAAGGATACAAAGCTTGCTTAGATTCAGTAAGCGAAATTTCTGAATTAATCATAACGATTAATTTTCCCAAGAACCAATTTACATTATTCAAATCTGTGAAACCAAGTAATGTCTGTATTCAGAAAGATGGAGTTACTACCCCATTCTGCTCTCTACGTATAAAGATTTCAGCTTCTTCAGATAAAAGGCAATTGATACTTGCAAATTCACTGTCAGCCCGAGAGCTTAGTTTTAAACTGCTGTTCAAATCTGAAGGGCTTTTATTTCACTATGAATCCCAGAGTCCTCAGCAATCACTCCCAACAATAAGAATTACTTAGCTCAGGACTATATATGCTAACCTAGTTTTTCAAGCACTCTGTAAACATATCAAGTGACATACACTTGGCAATACTATTAGGTGGTCAGCATGGATAAGACCAAGAAAAGCATGAGGCTTAAAAATCAAAGTTAAAAATAACGTATCCAAGTTGTAACAACATTTCAGAGTGTAAATAGCTCTTCAGTTTTCAAACTCATAAGCTGCTGGTGAAAAGCTTTAGTTCAGCTTTACCTTACTCAAACCTACACAGCTGCAACAATTTATGTGGTAAACATTTTCTGTCCTTTCTCCACAGGTTTAGCTGCACTGTGGAGCACTCTGAGCTACTCAAGAAACAAGTCATTGTATAAAATGTAACTACAACAAGCAGCAGTTTCAGCTTCTACAAGGAACTTCCATCCATGTGAGAACATTTGAATACTGATTTCTTGCTGCTGTAAAATAATCCAACAGCCGAAAATAGGTGTAGTATAACATAAACAGTTATTAAATATGCAATGGCTTTGGAAACACATTGCCATTCAATAATGCATTCCACCTACTGCTGTGCTCCTCACTTTGTATTACCATGCAGCCCATGTGAATGCAATGATTCTGAGTGGAGAATCTGCAGCTTTTAAATTAGGAGAGGCAAAGAAAGGGGACTTAGTCATGCAACATTTTTTAAAAAAATCCTAAAATGCAAGTCTACTTTTTATTTTAGAGAATGTGCTTTGTATTTATTCCACAGTCTTAAAGCCTGGACCAGGCAGCTCAGCAAACTATCTAATGGTGTCACACAGTATTGACTAAGCTGAATTTAAGGGTCACAGTTGTGGAATGAACAACTGATTGCTGCAAGGGAGAATTCTGAGTAACCACATTGGAGCATCACATTTAAGGCACTTCTGTAACAATTCTATTTCAATTCTATGTATTTTAGTTATGCAGACCAGCAAATTTAAAGTACTTACGTAATTTAATATATAGTCTAGTATACATAATAGTAAAATAAAATATAAGAAATTGTAATGTTTAAACTGCTATTTATGAATCTACAACAGCATATTTTCCTAAATAAACTAAGGTATAACTTAGTTTAGTATAGACAAGAGCTTCAATGCAATATATAAATGCCTATAAGTACAAATGAAAACCTGGCTAGTATAAATCTAGGTTTAGAAAATGAGTAGAGCAAAAGATATGAAGTTATATTCAAATGATCCATAATAATCTTTATCTAAAGCAAAAGAAAGGCTTGAAAAAGCAATCTATTATAAATATAGAAATAACTGTCCCATACATTATATTAATTAGTAAGCCTCTGCTGCTTTATAATAAGATTACTGCAGCCTTTTTAACTCACACAGTTATAGAGAGTAAAACCATCCTGCAGGACTTATGGTTACATAGTGTCAGCTTTACAATTTATTACTGCACCATTCCAGTCACTCAATAGACTTAACATTTCAACACACTTTGTGTTTTCCCTTATAAATACTGTAGAAATCAAGAGATACACTAGTTTGAGGAACACTAAAAGCAAGCAATAAAACTAAAATGCTTTTGAGACAATCAAGTCAATGAAGACTATTTATGCACCATGATTTAGAAGGAGGAACAGAGTAAAGTAGAACAGGAAAACAGGAACTCTAGTGCATTACCCGAAGTGAAAAACAGATTTAAGAATGGCAAATACCAGTAGGAAAATATAGTACAGCTACCAAGAATATAAACAGTAACAGCACAGAATAATTTCTGCCTCCCAACATAGGCACCAACTAAATCACAGAACAGCTTCCCTGTAAAAGCTGAAATTTAAATTCCTACGAAATACAAAGCTGGGCTGAAAAGACCCTCCAGGCTCCCCCAGGATGGAAACTCCCTTATCGCAGAGATAACAGGAAAGAAAAAGACAGCATCAAGACATGCTGCTTGAAATGTCTCCCAGAGGCACACAGGCTTCTCTTCAGCCTTCCCAGAAAGTTCTCCCCAAATCTAATTTTGCCTTATCCAACTTTTAGACTATGGAGACATCACAAATGAAGCCTGCTTGCACATACGTTAGGAGATGACGGGGGAAGAAACCCTGGAGAGAAACTTCAAGTCAATGAGAAACAGATAAACAAAGAAATAAAATGTATTTCTGTTTCAAAAACATTTTTGGCCATTTTCTTGGCCCCACCTTTGATGCTATGCTTTGGGCAGTCATAGAACAGATAGCATGAACAAGAATTAGAGGATGGAAAGGTTAACAGTGCCAGTCAACCAGCAGCAGAAATAGATTCCCTCCTCTTCTTGCAGGGCGTAATTATTAGAGCTCCTAAAATAAGCTGCATTGGAAGAGATTCTGAAGTCAGAAATATAACAGAAGAAATAACATCACTCTAGAAATGTCACTTTTTAAAATTAAAAGCAACCTCATCCCAACCCCAAAACAGATTTACATGAAGGCATTCCTAAGTGACTATTTCTTCTTGATCATAAGCAAAGAGCAGTGTAACCAAAACTCACTGGAAAATAGAGTTGCTTACCTGGATAGCCAATTCCTTTGGCATTTGCATAGGGAACCCCAGAAGATCCAGGGCTATACACAGGATTCATGATTTCAGTAACTGAATCGGGAAATAAAGAAAAAGAAAATCAGCATTTACTAAAGTATAGGGAAATATTGAAATCTCAACAACTAACGTGGAACTGGAAACTGAGGAAACATATTGGAAGAAAAAGTAACACAGGAAAAGCAGCAATTCCACCATTTCTCAGCATTAAAGCTGTAGCTACAGGCAGGAAAGAATCACTGCACAAATAAGTTTCAAAGCATCCCAACCCTCAATCAGCTAGAGAATGTCTCAGGAATGAAACATTCCCTGTTGTGGAGCACGCTTTCAAAATATTTCCACTGCCCAGAGCTCCCCCATGGCACGCAGATCCATAACCCACTGCAGGAGTTCCCACGTGTTGGACTTCTCCCCTCATGCCAGCTATCAATCACTCATCATCTCTCTACCATCTATCAATCTTGCTCTCTTCCCATTTCTTTCTTGAAGCCTCTAGCCAAGGGATGCAAATACTTATGGTCTGTTGCTACTGGCATTTCAAGCCTGGCATTCCAGTCTTTTACCAGCACTGAATTATCAAATGTCCAACTACTACAGAAGCAAGTGGCAAAAGACTCTGTGCATTTAGCCACCTAGCCCACATTTCTTTATTTGTTTACTTACTGCCATGCTCTTCAGAGATTATGATAAGCCAACAGTCCAGTCATTTCTGAATGGTGCATTCACACAAAAAAGGGCTCTTACAGCTAGCATCACTCACAGGAATAAAACCAAATCCCATTTTAAAAAGAACCTTGTAGGTAAACACCAAGGAAAATAAAATTGCATTGAAGACGCTTTTTAAGTGCTTCACACAGGAATACTGTTCACAACTACTTTTCCAGTATTTTAGAAAAGAATCCACATATTTAAAGCTCAGTATCTTCAATTATCTAATTTTCTGCTTATCTACACACACACACATTTATATACACACACACAGATTTACCACTTCACAGGGGAGGTTTATATCAGATATTTGAGAAAGGTTCTTCCCTCAGAGGGTGGCTGGGCACTGAACAGGCGCCCCAGGGCCATGCTCACAACACCAAGCCTGACAGAGCTCAAGGAGTATTTGGACAATGCCCTCAGAACATGGTGGAATTCTTGGGGTGTCCTGTGCAGGGCCAGGAGCTGGACTGATGATCCCTGTGTGTCCCTTCCAACTCAGGACATTCTATGATTCTTCCTGCAAGCACCCAAGACACAGAGGCACCCTATGAAACCAGCCCTTCCTATTAACTGCTGATAGCTGACACTTAAGCTACTTCCTCTTCTACATCTGGGGATGCCGTCTTACTTAAACCAACAGGGTGTTGAGCAGTTCAACATAGTTTAATGAAATTTTGTAAATTAAGTTTATGAAACAAGGAAGTATAATTCCATATGCAGTACCTTAGTTACAGAATATGTTATGACAGGAATTCAAGTGGAGTTTATCAGCATAGCTGCACTGATAAACCTATGTTAAGTGACTCTATAAAGCATAAAGTTTGCTTTTTAAAGGAGCACTAAAACCAGCTCTGTGCCAAGAGAATTAGCAGCACCTAGTACATAACAGATATAAAAGAGCTATTTGTGCAAAATTAAGAAATCAGCAAGTGCTGTCAGAAAGTTTATTATCAGGTTTCAAAAAATACTCCAAGTCAATATAAGAAAATTACAAGGTTCACCAGTTTCTTGGGCTTCCTTCCCTCACTTTGCAGTAACACTAACTTACATAGAATTGCCTTTTTCATTCAGATTCATACTTGATTACACATCAGGAAAACAGAACCCACTGAGTTAAAAAACAAACAACCTGCCATTTATATTGCTTAGTATGAATAAAGTTCCCCAGAGCAGCATGTTTTAATCACCTGATCTGCATCAAGCTCCATTTAATACACATCTCTTTGAAAATGTTCTACAGCAAGCTATACTTCAAGTATAAACTCCTATATTCCACTGAAGCCCTGTGCAGTTTTAGCATTAACTCTTCTGTGCCATAATCAACAGGTGTGTTTTGCTGGACTGGCATTTTCTTTTAGCAAGGCTGCTCTTCTCCTATACTTTCTTCAGTGTAACCTCCTCTCTAAACTAGGACTCCTATTTACCTGAAAACTTGCAGTCTGTTCCCTTTATCCCTCCCTGCACTTTCTTCTCATTTGCATTTCTGCTCCTCTTTCAATGTTGATTTTTTCACATTTTGTCTCTAAATTTACAAAATCCTTAGGGGCTCAAATTCTATTTTGGTCTCAGCACTTCCCAGTTATGGGGTAAAAGTCTTAAGGAGTTGGATACACCTTTCCATTCAAATAACACAGTGCTCTCCCACACCCCATATCCTAAAAATGCGCTGCTCCTCCTTGCAGTCTCTACAGCAATTAGGAGAAAAGACTCTGGAACCTTTTCACCATTCTGAACAGCAGTGAACAAAAAGAGGGCTGTCAGGTGGAAAATCAGCAAGGGCCTTCTGTGAGTATTTAGGCAAAACACAAAAAACCTTCCCAGTTATTAGAAATATTAGTAGACAATGACTGCAGAACAACACATGGACATACACTATGAGAGATGACTTGAAGAGAAGCCACACAAAAATGAAGATGTAGAGAAAATGAATAGAAAATGTCAGACAACTCAGACTTGATCTGAAAGAAAGTACAGACAGAGAGAGGAACACCACTTCAATAAGGGGGAAAAAGCCTATGACACTGGCAGCCTCAAGCTGTTCACTTCCACTTCAAATGAATCCATACTTCCAACTTCACATGTGTACATACACACAAATTAATTCAACTTTGGTTGGACAGGTATGTGCTTTCACCACTCCTGCTTTCACTGCTGACAGACAAGTCAGAGCCACCAGCCTACACAAAATGCTTACAGTCTGTAAGGCAGACAAAACGCCAGACCACTTCTAATTAAAAATAATTATTTTCGGGTCTTCTCTGAAGGACCCAATGTGTAAGTATAATTATATAGTATTACCCAGTGGCTGCAATCATCCCACTCTTACCATAATTTTACTTGGAAGGGCATCTGTTATACTGAGATGTAGAACCTTGCAGTCCACTTCCCTGGAATGCTTCAAGTCCACATCAAACACTAGGAAGGACTGGTATAAATCAAACCCAAAGAATCTGTGTCTTTCAACTGCTTTGCTGGCATTCCCTCCAAAGCATTCTCATGTTAATGGATATGCAAATAAGTGTCTACAGTGCATCATCTGTATATAAATTGCACGGAGCTAACTGTATACGAATTACTCTTTCAGCTGAAATGAAGGCAATCATACTTATTAAAGATGCTCTGATTAAAAACTACACAGGGATGCTGGGAAGTGCAAATGCTTCACCTTTCACTCTTGCCAAAGCCAGGCAATCAAACTCAGTTTTCATCAGGCCTGTAAGATCTCATCTTGGTACAGATACCAGGACAACCATCCTCCTCTTCAATCCACGTTTTGGGAAGCTGAACACAAAGGCCAAACACTGCTAATGCTGAAACTCTAGCACTCCCAATTGGATCTGTTTTGCACACAGCTTTTCCTGCTACACTCAGAACAAGCATGTTTCTAGGAAACTCTGCTTTTAAAAACCATTTCACAGAGATTAATGTTAAAACCCACAGATCAATGCAAACACTGTTGGACAAACTGCACGTGTAAAAACCCACAGATCGATGCAAACACTGTAGGACAAACTGCACATTCCTTTGCAACACACGTTATTTTCTTACTCTTGATTTTCAAAGTTGTGCAGAAACACTACCAGAATAAGAGCTACCAAAAGCTGCTTTATGCTCATTTTATGACAATTCCATCACAAGAGTTAGGGAAGAATCTCCAAATACCTTGCGTAAAGCACACTACTGTTGTCCAGTAACGCTTTCCTTCTTGGATCTTAAGCAGACTGACACTAAGTGTTTAACATCTATCCATTCTGGAATACTTTCAGAATGCCATTTAGTAGGAAATTGTACAAATGACCCAGTTTCCACTTACTAAGTTACTTACCATCTTAATAACGTTCTACATTTTACCCATTTGACTTCCAGTCAAAGCAGAATACAGGTAAAATACGTAAGTGTCTGGTAGTTTGTAATGTAAAAGCAGTAATTTCCACTGCTAAGTACCAAAGAAAACAGTTCACGACACTTCAGCTCTTCAAATAACTGACAATTAGCGCCTCGGTTACATTATGTTCCATTAAAACTTCAGCCACCAAACAAGCCACTCGATGCAAATCCAAGGCCAAACAACAAGCACTTTTCTCACAATTAGTTTTAAAAAGGGGGCTCATATTATAAAGTCAAAGACAAGGCATCCCATGCTGTACTGGTATTTGCAGGTAGTATTTAATTTCTTCCATTCATCCAAGACCTCAGAAAAGGTCACTGAATTTTCCCAGGAAGGAGGTACCCGGCCTGTTCAAGCTGGGGCAGAGGTTTAAAGCTGCCCATGACTGCAGGAATCAATGCTTACACACACATGCCATGCAGCTGGCAAGCAATCCCACTCTCTGCACTGGGACCTCTCACTAGGCTAGATCAGCTACGCTGATTGCCAGGATTCTGGGGTCTGCTGGAAGATTTTTGGATAAAAGATTGCTAGTTTTCCATCTGTCAGCTTGAGACAACTAAGACTCTCAGTTCCCAAATGGCCAAGACTAATCCCAGTGCAAGAAAGGGAGCAGGACTGGACAGTGACAGGACAGACTGCGGATGCAGAATGACAGCCTAGAAAAGGACAGTTAACAACTTTGCTCAAAGTTCACCCAGAAAGCAAAATACAAAGCTGGAACTATCATTCCCATGCAAGTCTTCCTCCCCTCCTAGAGTTACAAAGTGTTGTCAATGGAAAAAGAATAAGACACCTCCAATTACTCTTCTATGTTTTGAATGCATTCCTTCTTTTTTCCTAAGACTAAAAAAGGAATGGAGCAGTTTAGACATTTTAATCCTTTCAAGTGAATACAACTCTCACCTGCAAGCCTGTTCTACCAAGGGTTTGTTAGGGGTTTGGGTTTTTTTTTTCTGTGTAAAATACACGTACATTAGCACCAACAGTACTTGTACCCAGTACCAGTAAGGACAGACACAACATGACAATAAATGAAAGACTGAACAGTTTCACATGTCATTCACAAAAAGAAAACCTACAGATAAAATTTAATACTAAGCTCCTGCTTGTGGATCCAACTTCATTTATACACTGTGGCACTGCTCTAGTCTTCAAAATATACCAGAACATTACCAAAACTTTTTTTCCTTCTAAAAAACCCTTCTAACTTATAGAAACATTAAACCAAGTGCCCAGCATTTCTCAAAGTCTACAATTTCTGCTGTTGCTATGGCAAAGGGGATAGAAGTTGCCAGCTCCAATCCCTGCAGCTCCTGTATAACTTTGAATTTGTGTATATTCTCATCTCAAACAAGTCCTCTAATCATCAAGTCCTTACTGTAAGAATCCTAGAAGCCTATCTACTGCCAAATTTAAGGGAAGTTAATCAACTATGAGAAACAGAAAAGAAAATCAAATTCAAAGAATAAAACTTCCATTACATGAAAGAATCGTATTTAGAACTTTTTAGCTAAATCTCAAAGCTCTGCTTCTTCCTAAAATCCTATAAAGCATTTTTTCATCTATTTTCAGTTTATTCCCTATTATTTTCTGAAATAACGTGAAACTGTCACAAATCACAACGAAGATGGAATTTCTAAAAGCCTCCTAATTCCTCCTCCTTTTTAAGCTGGGAGTTAAAGTGCATAATTCCCACCCCAAATGCGCAGGGAAAGCGTGCATTCTATGAGCGTGGAAGTTTTATGACACTGACAATTACACATCTTGCAGCAAAATCACAACAGAGCAGACAGAAAGCCTGGTCACAAGACGTAACATGCACACTGCGATTCAACATTCAACAACAAATCAAGTCCACTTTTCAGCCGCTGAGAGCTGGGTGTCTGCCCACACTGACTTTTTACCTTTCGCAGAGCACCGATTTCACCATCTGGCTGGTGCTCGCATGGCTCCAAACGACGTGGGAAAGCACTGCAAACCCCGTTTGCACCTTTTCCCTTTCTGCCTGGGCACAGAGCACGGAGGACTGAGACTGGAGCGCTGCCTGCAGCTCACCGACACAAAGGTACGGGCAGCCCGCACACACGGCCCCACGCCGCTGTGGCCCGCAGCTGCAGCCACTGATGCTGTGAACTGGGGAGTCCAGCCGGCCGGAGCCCTCATGCCGACACCCTCAATTTTCACCAAGTTCCCAGCCGGCCGATGCTGCGCTGCCATCGAAGCCCGGCATCCCCGTGCCCCGAGCAGGGCCCGCTACCCGCGGGGAGCACGGGGCGAGAGGCGCGGCCGGCACGGGCCCTGCGCGGGGCGCTGGCAGCGGGGCCGCCGCAGATACCTGTTACGGCCGGAGCCCCGCGGCCGCCGGCGGCGCCGCGAGTTCCCCTCCGCCGGCCGGGCCGCGGCGCCGCGGGGCCGGGGCCCAGGGCCGCACCTGTCCCGGGATGGCGCAGCGGGGCCGGCCCGGATGGCGGCGGGCCCGACGTCCCTCCCTCGCTCCCCCCGCGGCCCCGGGCGCGCCGGCGGGCCGGGGCCGCACTCACCGTGAGCGGCGGCGCTGCGTGCGGGCGGCGCGGCGGGCGCTGGCTGCGGCCGTGCGTGCGTGTACCCGCGCCTGCGTGCGGAGGAGCGCGCCTGTGCGTGGGTGCGTGCGCGGCCCCGCGGGCACGGCACGGGACGGGACGGGAGGGGGCGGCCGCTCCGCGCCGGCCGCACCGCACAACTGCGCACCGGCCGCCTGACGTCACTTCCGCCCGGGCGCGAGGGGGAGGTCAGGTGCGCGGAAGGGGCGGGGCACGTGACGGCGGTGCGCAGGGCCATGGCGGGCGGGGCAGAGCGGCACGGCAGCGAGCAGCGGGGCAGGGCTGCGCCTGCGGGGAATCCGCGCCGTTAATGTGCCCGCTCGGATTAACAAAAGTATTGCACTGGACAGTACCGAGCTAGTGCAGTGTTTTACCTGCACGCTGCAGTGCCACAATGGCTGCTCCCGCCGCCACGGGCTTTGGCCTGCGGCGGAATTCCATCAAACCACTTGCCAGCACAGCTCGCTGACACTTTGCTCAGCACTGGTTCGAATGCATAATGCAAACCAATTGCCATGTGGAACAACAGCTTACGGTGCAAAAACTCAGACTGTCTAACACAATTCCGGAAGTTCCATCTAGTTTTCACATCTATTTTTAAAAGCAAAATCTCGCTTCCATGAAAACGTCTCCCAAGCCCTATGGAAAACAAGTTTCAAAAAGTGTAAAAATCTTTTTAACCCACTTCTTTCAGGGGTGATGCAGTCCCCTTCCTGCAAGGACTGGGGTCCCTCTGCCAGGCTGGCATGCGAGCCAAGGAGAGAATGGCAGAGCGGAGAGCGTGGAGGTTTGTGTGAACTAAAACCTGGGGAAAGATGGATGGATGGATGGATGGATGGATGGATGGATGGATGGATGGATGGATGGGTGGAGGGAGGGATGGAGGGAGGGAGGGAGGGAGGGAGGGATGGATGAAACAATCCCTTCCAAGAGTGCCAGTAGCCCAGTAAGGCAGTCCTGCGACTGTGGGAACACCTGAAAATCTCTGCTTTCCAAATAGGTCAGCAGGCAAACCCGGGAAATTTTCTAGAAATTTGAACTGTACGAAACTATGTACAAAACTGAAACAGAACAGCATGGCAAACTAAAACAGATACAATTTATAAGAGAGCTTTCTAACATATACCTCATCCTCCAGCTGATGGGTGCAAGCCAACCCTACAACTCTTACATCTTCCTGGCTCTGTCAAGGTGATGGTTTGATCCTCAGACAACACTCAGAATTCCCATCTCAAGAGATCTAGAACTGACCTTCTGATGAAGCACTAAGTCCCTGCTGAGGACGGGGCAAGGCAGCACTGTATGGTAGGTGAATTTAGCCCAAAGCCTGTGGACATTACTGAACATGCAGCAAAAGAGACCCAAGTGACAGCCCTGCAGGATTCATACTGCTGGTCCTCAAAAAGGCACACGTGCAGCTGCACGCACCAAGCCAAGCTAATACTCACACTGCTCAACAACTGCTAAGGAAACATAACATTGTAGCATGTGGAGGCAGCCTGAACAGAGAGGATTTGCCCAGGAAAATCAGTACAAACTGCACCACTAGTTTCGGGGGTTCCTGACAAGCACTAGGACCAACACTACTGAAGAGGGGGCTGCTGGTATGACAGCAAATACATTATGAATTGGTCCTAGGTTGCACAGGGATACATAAATCAGAGAGAGTCATACTGGGGTCAAACAGACAAGTGGTGACAGGTAAGTGGTGAGTGGCCCAGTGTCCTGTCCATGGTGAGACCTGGTGATGTCCCACTGCAGGGTCCTGGGAGCAGCAGCCCTGCTGCTTGTAGGAAATGGCCAGCCCGGGCAGACAAATGTGGATAAACCAACAACTCCTCCAGTCCCAAAGGCATGACAGTGAAAATAGCAGATCAGCCTTTGCTTACAGGAGTTCCCCAGCACAGCCCATGGAGCCCTGGCCAGCACACAGCCCACCCAGATGAGCCTGGCATCTAGGGGATGTTACACCCCCGAGGTTACAGGGGATCTCACAAACCACGTGAGCTCAGGTTTCACTGTTTCCCTCATTTAGGGGTATGCAATACCATTAGCACCCTCATGAGTTATCCCACCATGCATTGCTATTAAAACCATAGGGATGCTAGTCTGCTAGCCAGGCAGAACTCCGCAAACTACGGTAAGTTCAACTGTACGTTCAAACTTGTCTCCTGGTGTAATTCTGTACATCACGGTGGAAAGTATTCCAGCCCAAACAAAAATCTGATCGCAAAGAGATGACAAAGCAACAATCTGAACTCTTACACCTTGGCAGCACATACAGAAGGCAATCTCAGTCTGGTCTGTGCAATTATTAGTCTCATATATTAACTATACATCAGTTGTATGGCACACAACCCCTGTCAACCAGTCAAATAGACACATATAAATGTGGCTGGAAAAAAATTACAGTAGGACAGATATTATTTTTAAAAACTAATAAAGCTGAAGACCTTCTGATACTTTCCTTGTACAGTGTCATTGTTTCAGTAGTAAAATGTAGAAGTGATAATGTTCTCTGTAGCAGAAATGCAAATTAATTCACAGTTTGCTGACATTTATGACAGGTAGGGCAGCTTGCTCTTTTCTAATTATCCTCAAATGTCTCCCTCTTATTGTAATACACTTTGCAGAAACGTGAACTGACATTCATCACTCACGCTGGTCACTCACAGAGGAATACTGCAATAAATGGCAGCTACAGCACAAAAAGAATAGTACCATTAATATCTCAGCAGGAATGAGCATAATGGTGATCAGAAATACTATGCCCAGCACTACCGTGCAGCCCTTCCCGTGAGTATGGTTTGTTTGGGTAAGAGGAGACAGATCTATGTGGGGCATGAGAGGTCATCACTGCTGTAACTGCACCAAAACATTTCTTGTGAAGATGTGGTATTGGACACGGCAGTCTGTCTGTTGGAGGAGACTCAGTTCGTAGTAATAAGGGACAACAAAGGCACTGCAGGGAATGATACCATCTACAGTGAGATGATACTTGCTCCAAAATGATTTGTTTTGTGGCATATTCCATAATATTTGATGCACCCAATGCCCCATCCCCCACTATTCTGCACTGCTAAGAATTTCCTCTGCTATTGTCTGTCTCACCTGGAATTGCTTGGACTGCTCTGGAAACCTGGAGGTGCCTGAAGAGGCAGATCACTGCCTTGGATCCCCACCCAGTGCCAACAGGACCTACTGCAATACTCTTGACATTTTTATCCAGGTAACAGTCTTGTATGAAACAAATGGATAGTTACTTACTGCCTTCTCTATACTGTGTGTGGTGGTTTTTGGTGGTTTTGAATTGTACTGTGTATGTATTTTAAACCCATCAAACAAATTCTAAAGGAAGCAAAACTTGCAGACATGGAATTAACATGCAATGCAGATGTGTGGAGGGTCATGTTAATTCACGATACATTTTAATTGCTTGTTTATATTGTTCAGCAGTCTCAAATGGCCCTGTATTAAAAAAAAAAAAAAATTATTCCTTAGAGCTGGCAAAAAGGTAATTAAAATAGATTTTAGGCAGTTTTGATTGCCCGCAATAAGCCTGCTGAATGCTATAAAAGTATTCACAAGCATCTCTCATTTTTAGCTTCTGCCATTCCTACCCCTTTCTTCACCATCCAGTTCTTCTCATGCTTTTCCTTCTTATTTTTTTCCACAAGCTCAAAATGCCATCTCTTTGGGCCTTACCACTCTCCATCATTAAAAGTCTTAAAAGTGTATGTTTTGATTAAACACTTTAGGTGACAAATACATTTCAAAGGGTGGCATAGAGAAAAAGAAATGTGCGAATGCATTCTGATTTTCTGAGAACCTCACTGACACATCAAGCATATGAAAATACCTCAGTGTTATTATCCCTGACTTGCCCTTTCTCAGGAGTGGACACATTCCCTTTTTATACGAGTTTTACTTCTGTATGGGACATGTGCTTTCCTCTAATGTACAGTCCCTCACAGGCATCTTCACCAGGTACATAAAAGCCTCTGAAAATAACAGTCCATGTGGACACCAGCTGCGGCACAATTCTAACCCACTTCAGACATGATTTATTACTCAGCAGAACCATTGCTTTTGATTGTGTTTTATGGGCATCAGAAGTATTTTCACTCAGCACACTTCCTTCATGCACAGCTAACATAAGGGGTGCTGTGCTGCAGCATTCCCTCCTCTATAATATACAGGGGTTTGCTAACAGGCACTCAACTTGGCTCTTCATTCCAAAGCACAAAAAGAAAAAAGTAAGTAATACGTATAGTTAATTAACCAGACAAAATACTATTTCCATCATGGTGAGAACTGAAAATGTGTGACAGAAAACATGGTAAGAGCTTCACAATGACCCCAAATAGCCAAAAGCCTGTAATTAAAAAATTAAAGACAAAAAATTAACAGATTTTGGAACGTATGTAAGTATCACTGTCTCAGCTCAACTCTACTCTGTTATTACACAGATAAATAAATCTATGAGGTAAAATCCTTAATTTACTGGATGTATTTCTTTTGCCCCGATTGGAGACAGATTTTAAGCCATTTTGTCCCATTGATAAATGTGTGGACAGCTTTTGTAGACAAACAATATAGTTGCTTAAAGGCTGAGTAAATAATACGGAAACAGATATTTCATATGTTTCTATTGTAAGAGCTTAAAATAAGGACCACTGCCTTGTGGTGTTTAGTGAGGCTTTACAAATGTTTGTTACTGCTGTGACTTATTTTAATGATGCAAATCATCAGTTACATCTTTGCTGAATACTGTTGACAGCACTGTAATAATCTCCTTTAGTTTCAAAAGCAGACGAGAGACACTTCCCAGACCTACAAGCCATTAGCAGTTGTTCTGGCAGAGTGAACACCTGCTCTGTCTTTAGAGTGCTCTAAGCCACCATGAGCCTCTATGAACAAAACTGGCAAATTCTTCTGTTAGAATTTAACAATAAAAATCCAATATAAAACAAGTTCGCTCTACCCCCACCTTCAAGATAAGTAAACTGCTACAGATGAATGTTTGACATCATTCAATTTGCTATCAGTAGAATATTTGACAATTCCCAGAGAGTGTTATGGAATACTACATTCATATTTCCGCTGTATTTGCCAGAATCAGGAGTAAGAACAATAGCACTTACAAAAGGAACCTAATTTGTATTCCCTGTCACTGACCTATTGCTGTTTAGTCAATGCCAACACTTTGCAAAAGACAAGAGAAGTAAGGTTAATTCAGTGTTGTGAAGAAAGAAAAATAATGTTATAATTTTGATATATTAAACAAAAAAATTCTATTAATTTATGCTTCCTTCTTAATTTGTTCACTACTAAAGTGAATTAGTATATTTGATCTTATTTATTATTAAAGTAATCAAGCCCCTTTTCTGTTTAGTTCTCCACACCTCAACAAAGAATGACTTAAAGCAGCAGGAAGTTAGGAGCACTACAGAGTCTGCTGCAGACAGATCCCAGCTTGTACTGCCTGTATTCTAGCCCCCTGGGAACCAGGTAACAGGACTCCTGCAGGAATCACCCAAAGGTATTTGATTCACTTCAGGAGTCTGTCTGCAAAAATTACATTTCCTAGAATGTGGAAGGGAAAAAAGAAAATTTGAATGTTTTTCTAGTATCTCTAAGTTTTAAGCGTCTTTCAAATAACTGGTATTTCTCATTAATAGTACATTCATTTTTGCACAATGGAACTGTTTAACTTTGGTTAAATAAACCTGCAAGGACTTTTCTGTTGTTTTTGTCTTTAAAATGATGTCCTGTTGTGAGTGAGGGCTACGTTCCAGAATTCATGGGTCTAACCAGTGGTCTTTTAGGCAGGGTAAATGTGGGAGAGACAAGTTTCGCTGTGGAACAGACTGTGGAAACACTACATTCCATCACCCCAAATACAGACTGCATACAAGAATGCTCAGCAAGCCCTGCTGTGTGGGTGAAGGGATTCCCTGGTAGCTGCATCCCAGGGCAGCCCTGGGCAGGCTGGGCTGTCTGACAGCACCGTGAGTGTCTGTCTAGGGCACAGCCAGCACCACAGCACTTGACAGGAGCCAGAGAAAGCTACAGTGACAGTAAGGAGTAGCTTGAGGATCATGGCCAGAATGAACTTCTCTGGCCAAGTGCAAACTGGGAGGGACAAGATGCAGAGTAAAACAACGGTCCTTGTTTAATTCCTCCTCTGCCCAAGGAAATGGGACCTTTGTGTGTTCTTTGGAAAAGGGCTACATCAAAGTAATTCCCTACTCCATTCTCAGTTTCTCCTAATAGAAAACAATTGACAAGATTCCAGTACAGACCACTTACTCAGATCAAACCCAAAAGCTATATTCTTGATGCTTAATTCCACATGAAGAGGTGTTCTGGGGATGTAAGGTGCATGGGGTAGAAATAGGAAAGAGGCTAAGTTTGCAAGACATGGGATTTGAGAGATTTGGGGGAATGGCATTGTTAAAAATGCTCTGTGTCCTTACTCTGCAAAGCCTTTAAATACCTGTTTAATGTTAACCATATGTGCCATAAGATCTCACAGAAGAATCCTTCTGCCTTTCTCTCTGCTTCTGTCCCCAGTCCCCCAGTCTACACTGGACCCCAGCAGAGGCAGTAAGGCAACGCTCTGTCACTCTGTGCTGGAGCAGCAGGCAGGTGCTGCTCAGCTAGCTGGGGATGGCACACATGCAGCCAGCAGCACATAGGAGTTCTCAGGAAGAAAACTCTGCTTCCAGTTATGAATTTGAGGAAATCTAGATTGCATGCATGAGAAATAAATGTTCTCAGAAGATCAAAATTTGGCCAAATTTGAGGTAATTCTTAGTAAAACAACAAAAAGCTGTGTCTGTGACAGCAAGGTATCATCCATGCCCTGTTCCCAGCCTTGCTGAAAAAGCTGTAAGGATCTTGCCCATGAAGGCAAATTCTTGTTTTCTTCCGTAGCCACATTTTTGGCCACAATTGAAAAAAAAGTTAGTTGAAACTACAAAAGAAATCTCTGGAATGTGAATTGGCATTTAACTTGAGTGGCCTCAACTTGGCTAAGTTATAAGAAGTTGAAAAATCAAGATTTATAATGGGATGTGCCATTGCCAGACAATGTTCGTTATAAATGTGTGTGCGTGTATGCCTGTACAGACCCTGACACATCTGTATTATATATACATGTGTTACAGTGCTACCACATCACTGAAAATTTCTTGAACAGAAATATCCCCCAATAATTATGTATACTGACAGTAAAATTGTAAGAAGACAAGAGCTGGACATTTCAAGGATGTTAAAATTGTAGCAAAAAATGTTCAGAGCGGCTGTGGAGTTAAATGGGTAGTTGCTATTTACAAATATGATTATTACCTACTGTTACCATGGGAACTTCAGATGGAAAATAAAATGTGAGTTCAGCTTCATCTTGAAACTGCCCTGATTGGGAGGAGAACAATAGCTGACATTCCTGCAGCAGGAGACTAATCGCCCCTCTCAAAGAATGTACAGTATGTTTTTCTGTATTTTTAGCTACTTTGCAAAGTTTTAAACCTGCAACCAACTAAAGGCTCTGTCAAGAGATCCAAAGATTGTTAAGAATCGCAGCACAGTATGATTTATTCCTTTTCCTATGCTATTTACTGAAACACTCACTGTCCAACATTTTCTCTTCTAAGACTACATCTAGTGATTTTGGGTCCCATCTAAGTCTATGGACTGGTAATTCTCCCCAAGTACATTTTTTCATTATCTGTGTTTCTGCTTTTACAAGACACTCAGTGAAGCATGCTCTATGGATGTGACTCATTTCCATCAAAACGAGCTTCCTGAGAACCATGAAAGAGGCAGAGAGATGACCACTGACCCTGGAAAATTTTTGGACCATTCTAAATGTGAATCAATTGTTGGTTAATAAAATAATATATATAATAATAACTGAACAAGTTATTCCTGAATTGAATTTGTACCCAGTGAGACTGCAGCAAGCACTAAGGCTGGAAGTCAGAAGACTGCACAGATGGTACCATCTGTGTCTCTTGGGAATCATTCTGGTGCTGCAAAAGCCCTTCTGAGACAGATGCTCAGAGCCATGGAAGTGTTTGCTAACAGATGCACCTGCTCCACCTGGCAGTGCTGTGTTGGATCCGAGTGCCAGCCAGGTATCTGCACACAAGTGGAGCTGGGATATTCAATGTGCCACACAGAAAATCAGTGAGTGCAAGGTCTTGTTACCAAAGGTTAGAAGTCCCATTAAAGATGTGATTCAAAGAAGGGCAGCAGACCAGGAGCTGCAGGTGTGTGGATGGACACTGAAACTTTAGGATGACTCTTTCAATTTCTTTGATATTACCTTTTCTTCTTTATACACTAAGTTTGTTCCTTTTGTTATCTACACCAGCTTACAAGTCAGTAGTTAATTTTATATGGACATTTACATTTATATGTATATTTACATCAGTTGCAATTCTTGCCTATTTAATTGTGAATAAGCGTTCTTGCTACATGGAAACAACATTTGCAGAGCTGCTGAACTTGAATTTTTCTTCTTTTGGGGGATGAATTCCTTTCCAAAAGCTGTTCAATTTGACAACTGAACGCCTTTGGCTTTTTCACTTTTCACAGTATTTTTAAAGTTCTTTCAAATTATTAAAATTAACAACAGTGAGACATTGCAGTGAGACACTTTCAGATGGTAATGAAACACACTTCTGCTCTGGTGGATACCTGTCTCACTCAAATACACATTTGAAGCACTTTAATGCAGAAACATCCACCAACAAACTCAGCTTGTGAGTTTCTAGTCCAAGTGCTTGTAATGGTAGAGACAAAAGTGTTGAGTAGTTATTGTAGAAAAGCAAATGACAATTATCTGCCAGACATATTTTAAAGAGAAAGTGAACAGTCAATGTTCTTTGCACCTCCTCTGTGCAGTGATTTCCATTTGCTGATCAATATATTCCACTTGGAGAGTTCAGGCAATCCACCTAAATGCTGATGCTTACATGACAATAGTAAGGCCCCACAGAGAACTGTTTTCTTCTGAAACTACTGTCAGAAATTTATTAGAACTAAGAGAACATGATAGTCACTAAAAAAGACTAAACAGCTCTTTCCTAGTGTTTCCTCTCTATTAGCCTTGTACCTAAAACTTTCTTTGGTCTCCAATGCTGCCAGGCATGGTGACATGCAGGGACAAGCCTTTGTTCTAATAACACCATTCCAGCAGAATCAGTTAATTGGTGGACATCAGCCCCGGGGCTGACAACAGCCATGGCGATGTAAGCAAGCACAGGGAAACTGAATTTAGCTATGTCTGGCTTGGACAATATTGAATGCATTTCCCTTTTCAGTACAAAGCCCGAGCCACTAAATTGGTGGCCTCCTTCTCATTTTTAATTACCAATCTCATGCTACCTAATATAAACGCACCCTTTATCAGGTAAGCATCTTCCCCACACACCATATTCTGCATTGCTTTTTTCTGACTGTAGACTAATACCCAGGGAAGTCCTAGACATTGAAACTCCATTCAATAGGGATGCTTTTAATTATCCTGATGCTGCAAATCGTGAAGTCCTATGGTGGGTAACAAGTATTTGTTCAGGCCCAGAAAACATTTCTATGATGAAGTTAGGCTACCCTTAATGAAATAGCTCATATTTCATAGCCTTCTACCACAGGAAGATACAGTTCTCAGTTGATGTCTTTGTTTACCATGTGCTATTTTGCATTGTGGCTGTTCAGTGAATAAGCAAAGAGGGACACTTCACTGAAACTAATCCCTAACACTTTAATAAAAAAAAAAAACAACTGTGTTGCTCGTCTTGATACAAGCAGTGTTTTCAACTGCATTCTCTGATACTTGACGTTAAACTACCACATAGAATTAAGACTATTTCCAGTCTTCATGGTGCCTTGGATTTTACACTTCCCTTTCTGAATTTGCTAACAGATATGTTAAACATCTCAAGCAGAAACTCTTCCTAGAGCTATGGAGCTAAGTAGCGCCTAGAGTGCAATTCATTCTACCAAGTAAAATATGTCACATTTCAAGATAAAAACAGAACATTCCTGCTTTTCCAGAGGCTTCATGTGAATAACTAATGTGTAAAGTCTGCAACTTGCAACAAGAAAGCTTGTGCATCAACCAATGTTTTTTATGCTTTTTCAAACCTCTGGAGTATGTACTGCTGATACCAGTCTCTACTTTCTTTTTTTTTCCAGTCTAGGTCCATGCTGCTGGTTTCAGCAAACTTCGGCAGGAAGGTGTAATTCTTCACACTTGTGTGCAAATGCTGGGTGCTCTCATAAAGCTTACCACTGAGTGTGTCAGTTAGCAAGTGCTGCTTTCTGTGGGGGCCTTGACCTTGAATTCTTCATGACTTTCTGATGGTCGTGTTTTTTTCTGGGGTATCAAGACTTTGCAAACTGGTCTTAGCATGAAAGTAGTACCTAACTTCCATAAACTGGTGACTTCCATAAACCAGGTGACTGGTTGCTGTATCAAATTGCTTTGCTGGTCGTTAATGGTACATGTTCAACCCTGCCTGTCTCTAATAAAATTTTACCTTTCAGCATAGGTAGTTTACAGGATTTAACAGCTGCTCTCATTCTACAAAGTCAGCTTTCTAAAATTATAAGGTTGGATGCTGAACTTTAGATGAACCTATTTCACTTGCTTTCCTACTATCAGTCTAAGAAGGTATCATCTAGTCACAAAAAAAAAATCACAAATATTAACTTCATCATATAACAGTAAGACATTTCTTTTGATAGACAGAAACGTAGTGCAAATAAAGACAATTCTGTAGCACCACATATTGATGGAATGTGGCTTATAATCATCATTAAACTTCTGTAAACAGTTTACTAAGAAATTGAAGGCAGTAAATCCAGCGAAAATGAGTAATGCATACAGTAAGCTATTCATAGCTCTCTGTATTGCCTTGTCCTTCAGATTCCTGCATTTGTGCACAGGGACAATGCTTGTTGTGGAATCTGTGTTACTTGATGTTTCTTAATGACTACATAAAGCTCTTCTAAATGGGATTATATCTGGTATTCTTTTTAATATCCTTCTTCCCTCACATAACCCATACCTGAGAGGGGACATAGGACAAATGTGAAACATCACTGAGAAATTTCTATTCTGTTTGAAAAGGAAAAAAAAATAAACTGAACAAATTAATAACACTGAGTATCATGAGCTCCCTGCATTTCTGCAAGTATCCAGAAAATACCAGATACACCCTTTCTAAACAAGCTCTGGGTACGTGACCTTGTGGTACAAGTCTGATCAGTTCCATGGAATTTCCCCTGCACTTTCCTCCCCATTCAGCTGGCTGACCTCAGCATCACAGTTTTTTTTCTCTGCCAATGCAGAAGCTTTCCGCAGCAAAGATTAAGAACAAAACAAGCCCTTCAATAGTGAGATCCTCCTGACAGACACAGTGGCTGCAGCCCCACTGCTCTTGGTTGGTGCTTCAATCCAGCCCCTGTTCTGGAGCCACATGGCTCCAGCCAGCTGCACTCCTGTGCCCACATCTGCAGCCCTCAAGAGCCAGCTCCAGGCCATGGCAGGGCACAGACTGATGCAGCCATCGAGGGCTGCAGGGTGAAGAGAGAATGCAAACTACCCTGATTGCAGGACTTTCATGAACCAGAGCCAGAAGCAGCTACAGGTTTTAAAGTGAACCAAAATACAAAACTAAGTAGTCAATTATCCCCCTAAACAATAACTTTGAAAAAAGTCCAAAGCAAATATGGACAAGCTACTGATAAGCACATATTGGTACACAGCATATGGATGAAGTTTTCTGTTTATATAGGCAGTCAGGCACTTCTGAAGTTTTGGTGGCTCAAAACAGCCATGTCTCACCAGAATAACAGCTCCTACAGTGAGAACCTTTCTCTGCACAAGGGAGTTGTGATGGGCTTTGTTGCACTGGATCTGTTCTTCCTGGGAAGAGGAGATTCTAAAGGAACCAGTAATGTCTTCTCAGCTGCAGTAAGCATTTTCCATATCCATGCTGTTTTCATAGCACTGCATGTGATGAGTGCTGGAGGATGTAAATCAAAAGAGTATTCTCCTCAGCTGTCCCCATCCCCTTGAAAGCTCTGTTTATTCCCTGGTAAACTGAGTGCACTCAGTGTATCAGGGACATGAGAATAATTAGGCTACTGTCTCCATCCCTTCAGTGTGTACCTCGCTCCGTGCCAGTCCTGTCAGCTGAGGCTGGCAGAGATGATTCCAGCAGTGATGTTTTTTCTTCAGCTTCATGGTATAAAGAGTGACACCAGGAACCAGATACTCTCTTCTTCGCTATCTGGCAGTCTTTTGATCCAAGTACAAATGGGAGTCCTATTACAACTTGGCATAATTTCTGCATCCATTTTGTGTGAAACCAAAGAGCTCCCAGGAGGTCAGAGATGAGAGCAAGTGCATGGAAGTGAACATAGAAAAAACCCACGTGCAATTAATGGGGACATCTGTGCTGTATTTCTGTTACAGTTGCATTAGTTGTGGAGATGTGCTTTATTCCCACACATGCTTCATGAATGAAATATAAAAGAAAACTGACAAGTTCCCAAGTGAAGGGTTGGGAATGTTTTATATTTTCTCATACGGAAAGGGCTTTGCTGGAGTTCCTCTAAGCAGCTCCTTCTGTCATCATCGGCTCTTGAATTCAGAGCACAAGAGCTGGGTGTGCAAGCATTAATGACAGAGAGGTGAGAACATTAATGCCTACAGAGGTTCAACTGAGGCAAACAGAAGGAAGATGCAAGGCACTTGGCACTCAGCTTGGCAATGGCAGCCATCAACCCATGGACAGAAGTCCCCAGGAATGATTATTACGTTTCACAAGTGCTAGGGAATTCAACTCAGCAAAAGGAAAGCATGTGAGACTCAAGACAAAGAAAGAGAATTTGCTGTAATTACTTGGTTATGTACATTTTAAGGGTAATACAAGTATTAATGCCTTCCAGCATTTTTTAATGTACCTATGCTTTTAAGTGGGACAAGCATTATTTAGGTATTGAGCAGACCTCTGTGCTATTGCAAAGCAACACAATATTAATGAGTACTGTGTGTAGTTCTAAACCCTTCCCTCTCTACCAAGGAAAGAGCAAGCAGATCGTTACCCAAGCTTTGGAGAAATGACCCAGTAGTAAGGGTTGGAAGCACTGCTCAGGTTGAAGCAAAAGCTATCTTTGAGTCAGCGTGACTGCATGAACCCCATGCTCAGCAATCATCTTGATCCTCATTTTCAAAATCTTCCAGGATACAGTGGCAAACCCTAGATCCAGAATTTTTCTACTTTATGGTAAGCTCCTCGTATACCTAAATTAGGAGAAGGATCACTTTAGGGTTTCTGTTTTTTCAATGGCATCTCTAAAAAGTGAAGTTGAAAAGAAGAGCACTCCTAAAGAACTGAAGCTGAGATGGATAAAAGCACTCTCTGGAAAGGCCCTTCTATCATCTAGAGGGAATCTAAAACAAGTACTCTATCCCAGTGCCTAAATTAAGTGTCTGAAGTTTGATGGGATGAATTGGTACCATATAAGTGTTTGAAAAGTGCCTCAGAAATTTAAGAAGCAGGATGATGCACCGCTGTGGCTAGCACAGGTTCTTCCCGTGGGAACATTTTGCTATATTTCATAAACAAGATAAAGTTTGGATGTTTTGCAAACAGTTTCTCCGGATTGAGTCAGTTCGGGCTTGGCCAATTGGGCCTAGGGGGAGGTCTCGGGCTGACCAATCTGGGGCACTTCTGTAGACTCTATATATATGGAATTCAAAACAATAAAGTTCCTTTTCTCCTCTCTTTCCTTGTCTGAGAACTTGGGTCAGTCCTCAGCTAGCCGCTCAATAGCGACATCCCTCCTTGGATTATTTATAACATTCATTCCCAACTGCTCCTTTAGTCACCGAATAAATTGGTGAGTCTGCACTTCCAGCTACACAAAGAGGGACAGCCTGAGGAAGCTTCCAGGAAATCCTATTACACATTGTAACTTGGCTGGCTTCATTTAGGCTCTGTCAGCAGTGGAATTACCACATAACAGAGGCTCAGTGGCTCAAAAAGAAAAGAGCACCATGAACATTTCAGAAATTAAATGTTTCCAGATTAGTGATTATTTTCATGGATTCACTGAATTTAAAACCAAAAACACACTCTGTTCATCTGAACTTCCACACTCTGAGTCCACAACATGTTCATCCATGTATGCAGCATGTTTCCCTTCACCTTTACAGCATACCTTCCAGAAAGCTGTCCCACTTTGAATTTAAAACTTTAAAGAATGACCAGTGAGCAGAAGCAGTTAATTTCAGGAATTACTCACTATGCTACTGCATCAAAACCACCAGTGAAAATACGTTCTCTGCAACGCAAGGATCTCAACACTAATGCAAAGGTTTTCAGGTTATTCCATGCCAGAAATTTTATTTAGAGGTAGAATATTATCATTTCAAAGCTCAGTCTGTTTAGATACAAACACCTCAGAGCTCCAGAAAAGTAAGGGCAGATATACAGAGTATATGCTGATGTGTTTATTGTAAGTCCTGTGGTAAAATAAATGGATACTTGGACTTTCTTGTTGGCTCCAGGTCTCTGAGGAGTTGTCAAATGCCAGTTGACAGGAGCCAATCATTGCTGAACATGAGGGCTGGGGATGTATTTCTTTTCCTACACTGGCCTAATACTTTGATTCAGCACTGACACCTATCAATTTTAACAGTACCAGTAAAGTGCCTGAAGTAAATACCTCTTATATGCTGAATAGGACTGCTGGATCTCAAATTGTGCTAATTCTGAGGGAACATGAACTCTCCTAATATGCCTTAAAATTTTTAAGTGCTTGTTCTCCAGTAATTTTTTCTCTTCTATTATGGTAGGGCCTGGCTAAAACCAAACCTCAGTGTGTAGGGGACCACACAAAACTCAGCAGGAAGAATTCATGTCCCACAGATCTTACATTTTTCTGAAGGTTTGTAACTTTTTTAGAGTCGAGTGATACTTCAACAAAGTATGTTTGAAATATGCCCTTAATTCTTATGTCTTTGGCTGAAATAATTTCTTTGCAGACATGGATTTTGGTTGAATGTTACGGTGGTTGGAAACCAGGCAGTGCACCTTGAAATACAGACACAGCTGACAATAAAACCACAGTGAAACCACAATCCCTGAAATCACTCTATCTGTTTTTCTCGCTTGAATGGTTTTGGAAAACAGCTTTCTGCTTTGGAGCCAACTTATTAACCTGTTCAAAGTAAATAAACAGCACCTTATCTGGTGAGTTGGTCTCAGAGATGGGTTGTATTAACCCTTTTTGTACAGCTCTGTTAAATAAGTTACTGGAGGAAGGGCTGCCTCTGTCTGTGTTTGTATACAGACATGCCCAAGCCTCTGCCATTACTGTGATACAAACAACAACACAACTTTCCATTTCTGGTCGTTGTTAGATCATGGGTCAAGTCATGTAAAGAGCTTTTAGTGTGTGCTCAGAAGCCTCTTCTGTATAGATGAGGTCTTCAGCAATTGATACACACACTGTTAAAATCTGTTGCATATTGGCTCTACGCCTGGAGCTTAATTGTTCCCATCACTGTTTTCTGGAGGATGCTTTCTGCAAGGTACATAGAATTGTCAAGTAATTGTCTCTTAAGCTTTTGTATATGCAAAGAAAGTATGAATGGAGACTATTATCCTCTCTAGATTTACAAACTACTGCAGAAATAGGCATTCTGTAGTATTTTTCACTACATTTTAATTAAAGGCTGTCTCTTCCAGGGCTGGTCTGACACATTAACATTGGGGAAATATCTTCACATGCTTCAAATGGAAATCTTCACAATTTGCATTTTGCAATTACCTGCAAACACTTCCAGACCTGACACAGGCAAAAAAAAAAGAGAGAACATTTCTGCTCTGATTCAAATCCAATCTTAGCAAAGTTTAGACTGCCAGACACTGTGCTGTCATGTCAGTGGCGAGGCAGAGAAGGCATGTATCTTAGGTCAGCCTAGGCATCTTCCATCTTCGCAGCCTTTCTAGAAGAGGGAAACATGGGTGCAGGCTGGAAGGGAACTACTATGCAGTCAGATTGCTGTATGGAACACTTCAGTCTGATATGCAATCTGTAGCTATGCTCAGATGAGTACATTCTCCTGCTTACTTCCTCAGGTGCCCACCTCCTTCTCCTAACTCTGCAAGTTGAATGCTGATGCTAAGTGATGAATTCTCTGTTCTAACTCTTGCAGCTTACTGGCCTAAAAGGTCTTTGCTTCAATATCTGTGTACGTGCAAGATAAATATCCAGTCTCAGAAGTGACAGAGTGGAGGTTTGAAAAGAACAAGTGAGAATGATCATTCAGAAGACCTAAATACAAAGGAGTAGATAGAGAGAGACACTTTTGAGACACACTTCCATACTGGCCTTTTCCTTGTTCTGACAGTATATAATTTGCTTCTTGCTTGTCTTAGCAGCAACAACTGGCACTATGCTGGGTAGCAACCCTGGCACTGCAATGTGGTCAGAGGACCTCAGTGGGAATACACAGCTTGGCAGAAATTATTCTTAGCAAAGAATTCAGAGTACCTGGGTTTGGACATGGGGAATGCACTGGCTCTCTTACAGGGCTCTGGTTCTGAAAAGTAATTGTCAGGTTTTCTATTATCACTTGGAAAAAACCAGAATTCCTCGGCAGAGCTCAGCTGTAAAAAAAAAACCTGTCAGTCAAGCAGCTCTACTCCTAGCCAGAGCTCCTGCTGCTTAATCAAAAAGGCCTGCAGAGGCTTCTGGGAGAGGCAGGTGTTGGAGTCTGTCCCTAGGAAAAGCAGAAGTCAAACACAAGCATGTCCTACACATACCAGTGTAGAACACAGCACACAACACAAATTCCCAAGAAGCAATGGATATTCCTCTTCCACTTTGTGTCAGTGTTTTAATGTCTGACTACCGGAAGAGAAGGAAAAAAATATGGGGCCTAATGCAAAGGCCTCTGAAGACGTGATGGTTTCCACTGATTCCAAGGTTTGGCAGGCTGGGTTTAAGAGGGCAGGCTAAATATGCATTTGAAGACAAATAGAACCAGATCTTCAGAGCAAGATGAGAGAATTGGCTTTAAATTTACCAGCTCCAACAAGCTTCAGGAATGAAATTAGGCAAAACAGATACTGCCTCACCAACAGTTCTTCCAAAGTCCCAATCACAAGCAGCACATAACTGAAGATAAGGTTCAAAAATAGTCCTAGACCACAATACAGATCGGGAGCTTCTCTGCTGGTGGCCACTGGACTGTGGCAGTCTGATAAGGGAACACAAATATTTGACAACTTGGCAAGGGGAGGTGTAAATCTGTTCCACCACAATGACAAAGATTTTCTAGGTGACTATGTCTAATTCTTACTGTCCCTATGCTTTAGTCCCTTCAATGAAAATGAAGTGTAATTACTCTTTTGATCTTTTCTTTTTTCTTGATACATCTTTCTTTTGCCTATGACTGTAAATCATCTCCCTTGTGCATGCAGCAGTATCTTTAAATGTTAATGGAACAGTATAGCCAATGTAAAGTAAAGGTGAGAGTTAAAGCTCAGATAATTCAGAGGAAACACTCCCACTGATGCTGGCTGCTATCAGGCCCAAACACAGTTGTTAATGGAAACAGAAATGTTTTGTACTAGGCTTTTCTTCTCTTCCTCTTCAGAATGGCTGCAATGAGACAGGAACTTTTCTGCAAGTTGCAAAGGATCAAACCCATCCCTGATAATCCCATGCTTTTCAAAACTGCCTACAAATAAAAGTCAGATCCAAAACTCTGTGCCTGCCTTTCTAGTGGCGTGACCTGCAGGGATGTCTGATAAGCATGTGGTCTTTCTCCTGCCAGCTTGTTTTCAATCAGATCTGAACAATGGAAGCTGACAATGAAATCCCAGAGTCTCACCCAGAAAGTTCCTCAGCTTTTGGCTGGTCGTTTTGCTTGTCTGCTGTTCTCAGTGTACTCTGCAATGTGCTGCCAGAGAGCTACGCTGGCTACCAGGAAGCTGTGGACACCTCTTATTTGAATGCACCTCTCTATACTGTTGCCTCTGCAGTGTCTGAAAAGATCACTTCATTGCAAAGACACTGAGGTGTCTGGAGTGCTCCACAAACCACAGGCCAGGAGGAGGCAAAGGAAACCAAGCATGGTTTCAGTTAAGGCCAAGGAGGAGCATCATCTACCTTTGCCACAGCCTTCTCCAGCTGGGCAAATCTCTCACTCTTGCTGTCAGTATGCAAGAGCTAATCCTCCTGAAGCCTTAGCTCACAGATATTTCTAAGAAAAGACACTTTTCCTAAGGCATTTGAGTTCTTGAATTGCTCTGCAACTGTTTCTCAGTTCTGTCAACACATCTGTTGCTTACACTACCTTCAGCAAAATCTAGCTCTCCAGGTTAATGACAGCTGGGAAGACAAGAGGCACAGCCCTTCCTGCATGTATGCAGTCACAGTGTGCCTTCATGATCCCTGGGAGCTTGGCTGTTACAGGATCACAGAATGGGTCAGCTGGTCCCACCTCCCTGCTCAAGCAGGGTCATCCCAGAGCACATGGCACAGGATTGTGTCCAGAGGGGTCTGGAATCTCACTGAGGGAGACTCTGCATCGTGGGTGCATGTGAATTAGCCACAGAAATGGTAGGAGCTGAAGGCCAAGAGTCTTCTCCACAGGAAACCCAGAAGTATGTTAAGGCAGTCTGGGGAAAGAGTTTTTCCCAAGTCTGTGATTTATCTTTCTGCTCAGGACTATTATACACATGGCTGAGACAATACACCTTGTGCAAAAACAGAAGTATGTTCTTTTCCATCTCCCTTTCATCAGCGAAACTTTATAGGCTATGTACAAACTACTGCAACCTGGGTTAGTTTCCCAAATAATTAATCAAGCTTGCTTTATTTCTGGACATAACTTCTACTCTGCTATTCTCACCTAATGCCTAACTACTTTCAAGATGCCCATAACCTTCATATTTAAGCTTTGAAACATTAATAAATACAGTAATAACTATATAACCCATTTGGAGTCCTGCTCTTTGAATTCCTTATGAGGTGTTCTCCAGCAGCAGCTCTCCTGATCTTTCTGTTGCAAGCAGGGTTCTTTGGTCCAATAATATTTTTCTTGATTTTATTATTTTTCATTTCATTAACTTGTAAGCAATGCTGATTCTTAAAATGACGTTTTTAGCCTGAGTTTGCAGTAGTTATAATTATATTAACAGCATCAATTATAGTACTTAATAATGCTGGCATGTATTTTGTTAAAAATATATTTTTTAAATGCAAATGTATACTCTGCTTGGTTTAGAGTCCAATCATATTTTATGAATCAAGGTATGAAATTTGAAATCTAAATTTCAGCTACGAAGACCCTCAAATGACTGTGAGAATTCAAATGCTTATGTTAGTGGCAATCAAAATTTAGCGTGTATTGAAGAGATGTATTATGTCAGCTCCATTATGACAAAGAATTAGAAGCTCATTGTACAGCTTAATTTTTCCAAATAGTAATTTCTTAGATGTTTAGAAATTTAATTTGCCAATTCAATTTTAACAGGTATGTTGTAACTACAATGGGGAAGTTGAACTTCAGCCTTGGTTTCTTTGATTTAGAACAAGAATGGGAGTAAAAAAAAGGGGGTTTGGTAAATCTTTAACATTCCAAACATTTTTTAAAAGTTATTAGTGAGGGATGAATCTTACATCGTGCTTCGGAAGTCACCAAACTGACAGTGCAATTATGAATAGACTGAACATTTGAACAAAAGCCTTCACTTTCACACTTCACTGGCAAATGACTTGAAAAGAAATCCCTAGTTCTAATAGCATTCACCTAAATATTCTAGTTCTTTTGCTAAGGGTACTGAGACTCAGGCCTTTAGCTCTGCAGCACAGCTAATTAGAAACTTACTGATCAAAGCTTCTTCAGCAAATGAGGAACCCAACATGTTTAATTCACAAGATCTCAGAATGATAACCCTAAGAGATGTTTGTACAGGTTTCCAGCATATGCTTGAGTTTCTGGCAGACTGAAGATCTTTCCTGGATCTGTGCCTCTGTCCTGCACCCTCAGATGGCACCTGTGTGGCACTTCCTGTGTAACCACCATGACAACGGCCTGACGATGGGTTCACAGCCCTGACCGAGTTTCCAAGGAGGGTGTAGCACAGGACATGGTCCCGAACAGCTACGAAACAAAGTGTTGATGCTCTGCACCCATGGAGGTAATTCATTCAGGAAACACCGTAACAGTTCCTTGATGAAGTTTAAAACGGTTTAAAACCTAATCTGAAAACTAAACTTCTATGCAAACCCAGCTAGCCAATGCTTTGAACACTTGCCAAAAAAGCAGCTGTGCCCTAGTGACAGTTCACCCAGGATACAATCTGCTGAATTCCCAAATTTTTCATTCCAGAAGAAAATTGCTCACTCCCCCCGTATAAATGATGTCTTGCCTTCCACCACCAACCTAATACCTCCAAGTTTCTGAAAATACTTTTTCAGAAATGAAAGATGACAGTTGTAGCCTCAGAGAAAGGACTCCAACATAAATAGAATTTGACCTACACAAATCTCATTTACTGGTGGTTTCTGAAACCTGTTGTGTTCACTGATAGATGATCTCTTTTTATCCCTCCTGTTGTGCCTACAGCACTTTTCTGGTCCTTCAAACATACATGAAAGCAAAGGCTACACTACAGCCTTGAAGTATAGGGATACAGGCTTTCTATGTAATTTCCAGTTAGAACTGCTATTGTGCTCAAGAGGTAACAGATGGGTAGGAGGAGGTTGAGGAGCTTGTTGACAGATTAAGTGAAATTGTACCTATGATGAATATTATTTCTGTATTATCTACTCTTAAAACAAAGAGATTTATTGAAGCAAATAAATTAATGATATTTTTTTCTTTTTACCTACTGCTATTATAGTAGTGGTATTCCCTCCTATGTTGCCAGGATGAGCCTGGGAAAATTTCTAATAGGAAATTCCATTAACCAGGGGAAATATTACATCTCCATAGGAAATTGTTCTCATTTTCGACGGTAACTATCTCATATATTTTGGGTTAGAAATAGAAACACGATTTGAATTCGGAAGCTAATTAACTAGTGCTACAGTGCGTTCCCCATCAGTGCGGCAGAGCAGCGTGCGGGCAGCACTGACCCCAATAGAGTGCAGAGCTGTCATGCCAGCACGGCCCAGGCGCGGCTGCTGGCTGCCTTATGTAAGAGGTCACAGAGCAGCCGGCCTTTCCTGGCCTCCAATACTTGCGTGACGGCTTCAACAAAGCCACTGCTACTCTCTGTTGCGGTTCCGTGGCGTGAGATCAGAAAATGTCGACGCAAAGCCTGATCGCCTTAGTGCCGTGAGGCCGACACCGTGCCAGCCGCTCGCCCGGCCCGGAGGCGACGCATTTAAAGCGCCGGGAAACCGCGCGTCGTACCGGGGGAAGGCATTAACGGGAACGGGGTCACTGTCCCGCCGCCCGGCTCCCCCAGCAGATCCGAGCCTTAGCCGGGCAGTCCCGCCGCTCCGGGCGGGGCCGGGCGCGTTCCCCCCGCGGACACTGGCGGCGCGGCAGCGGCTCCGTGCGGGCACCGGGCCGGGCGGCGCGGGCTGACGTCAGGACGGGGCTGGCGCTGCCCGCGGGCGGAGCGGGGCCGGCGGCGGGCGCGGGGCGGCGGCAGGTAGGGCCGGTGGGGGACGGGGGGGACAGGGGCTCCGAGGGCTCGGCCCCGAGGGACGGCCCGGCCGCCAGCCCCGCCAAGGTCAGCGGGGCGCGGAGCCGGCCGCGGCCAGGAGCGGCGCCCCGGGAGCGGTGCTGGGGCCCGACTGTCGGCGGGGGAGGGCGAGACGCGGCTCTCGGGCAGCCCGGCCCGGCCCAGGCCCTTGCCCGGCGGCGGCTGGCGGGGACGGAGCGGAGCCGCCGCCGTGCCCTGGCCGGGCAGAGCCGCGGGCCAGCGGCCACCGCCCCGATGGGCCCGGGGGCTGTCGTCGGGCTGTCGGCAGTGGGACAGGAGAGGTGGGAGCGAGCACCGCCCCGCAGCCGCACGGGCACGGCTGGAACGGAGCCGCAGCCCCGCTAGCGCCCGGCGCTGGCTCGGCAAACAGACAGCTCACGGGGAAAAAAGGGCCTGCGCGCAGCTGGGGCAGAGCCAGGGAGCGCCAGAAATAGAAAACTTGCGCTGTTCAAAGCAGGAGGGGGCGGGCAGGGTTACATTTGAACACTGAGCTTCCTATACTGTACCCGAAGTACTGAGAGTAAAGTAACCGCGAGGTGTCCGTGGGCACTGCTGGTCACGGCGGGCTCAGCGCCATAGGCGGGTCTGCTGGCTAAGCTCTTTCCATCTACACGGATTGCAGGATCGGGTCCATTGCTAGCTCAACTGCATTATTCGAAATTGCACTAGTGATTGCAAGCTGCAAGGAGAAACGCTTGATTTGTTTTCAAGTGGGTTTTTTTCCCAACCAGCCAACTGAGGTTGAGAAGAAGACTGGAAGAAACTGTTGGATATTCCACATTATATTCCATGCAGAAAATTGCTGTTCCAGGGAGCAGAAATTAATAGTTTCACGCCTTTGCTGCATTTACTCTTAACTTGAATTCAGTTTAGAGTGCTGCTACTTCTAGATTTCAGTCACCAAGACACTTTTATACAGATTGGTGATAAATCAATTTATCTTTGGTTAAGTCCCATTTTTCATGTTAGTGGCACTGGGCTAGTTTAACAAGTAAATACTATTCAGATGCAGCTGATCTTGCTAGGCTATCTTCTAGCTGTGCAAATATACTTTTAAACATCATGTGGGTGGACTGTGAATACTGTATAGGACTTCAGATGAGCCCTTGTGCTTAAAAAGGACCAGAGAAGAATATCTAATTGTTTTTGCACCTCCTACTTCAAGTGCTGACAGATTGTTCTGTGTGATTCCTTGCTATCTCTCCAGAGCTGAAGATCTGCGTGCTTAAACTCTGAATTGGGAAAGGGTAGTTGTTGCTTCTGAGGTTACATTCAAGGTGCTGTTCAGCTGCTGAATCCCCATTTGCTCTGCAGGCCTAGATAGTTCTGAGACATTCTGAATGTGAGACTTTGCAGGCCCTTCTGTAATCACAGGCAAAACTCAGTTTGTCAAGAGAAAGGTTTTCTTCTTTGGTTCTTCCCCTTTTTGTGTCTAACTTAAATCTAATCATGCTGTTGTGTAACAGAGTAGGTTTAAAGGTAGCAACAACATTCCAGGACCTAGTCGAACACATGCAGCACAACTGAAGTTCATGCAAACGTCATAGTCTACTTGCTCGTAGACTATGAAACAGCCTCTGGAAATAGTGATTTCACCTTATTGGGCAAACTGGAAGACATGGAAGCACCATTAGAGACACCCATTCCTGTGAAAATGAAGAGCCAAGTAGACTATTTCCTTGTAAAGGAGAATCAAGGAGAGAGGAGCATATACTGAGGTGGTGGCAGAGAGAGGCTCAGGTCCTTTGTACCACACTTTGTTACTTTGGAAGAATAAAATGGCCTCTGTTTCTGGAGCTTACTCTCCGTAGCTGGGTGACAAGAGCATGCTTAGACCCCAGAGCAGGACCAGCTGACCATGAATAAAGCAGGACAGGAGTCTGACACTCCCCTTCAGTGGGCTTTCAGCTGAATGTTTGTTTTTCCAGCGGGCTGGTACAAAAGTCAAGAATAAAAGGTTTATCCTGGAGTTCAGACTTTACCTGCAGGTGCTTCTCACCATCATGTCCAAGCCTGTGCTGCATGTGGCATTCCTTAAATATGGAATCCTGATGGTTATAGTCTTGTGGGCTACAGTATTTGCCCAGTACTCAGAAGAGGACACAGTTACAACTAACATCCTATTAGATCAGGAAATGGACGGATGCTTACTAACTTTATATTTTACTAGAAGATTACAAAACTCTTCTTTTTCTCCCTTCTCCTCAGCTTTAAACATATGCCTTGTCTGGGAGGAGTTCCTCTTTCTATCAAATCCAGTATGCCACCTTTCACCCCCTCATGCTCCCCCCTTTATGCTGCTACAAGTAGAATTTTATTTGTTAGGTTTCAGTATCTGTCTCTCATGTTGGCTTACAGGCCCCACAAAGTAATTTCTAAAAAGCAGCCTTCTCAGGGGAGGCTTAAAATGCTTCTGTTCTTGCTTTTCTAGTTCAATTGCACCCGGATAGTTGAGTTTTTATAATCTCTTTTAAAACAATAATCAGAACACCATTAGGCTATAAAATAAAAACTCATTTTCCAATATATCCCCTGCCTGATCTCTTTTTTCAGCACGCTCATAAACCAGAGTGCAGTGGCTGGGTACTTAGCATCATATGTGATAACCTGAATTTAACAGAGAGTCCTTGCCATGCTGTTTCAAGCTTCATTTAAAAGCTGAGGAGAACTCGGAATCTTACTTTATGGGCTTATCTTTTACTTATTTTAATTCTTCTTGGAGTGAGCTAGTGAGGATTTGAAAGAAACACAAGTCATAAAAACAGCTTCCTCCTTCCTGTTTAAGATTAAACTGTTTCAGCTTTTGTTTTGACTGGACTTTGAGCCAGTGCATGAAAAACACAGAAGAGGAAGTACAGAAAAAGAGAAGAGAGGTAAGACATAAGTGAGGGTGCTTGGTAACTTGAGAGTGCAGAATACAGGAAGTACACATATGTAGAGAGAACAAGCTTTAAAAGGAACTGGTGGTGAGTCAGGAAGCAGTCACATCCCCATTTTTTGAGAGCAGTAGCCATTAGCTTGTTGTCTGCTAATTGAACTTAAAGGTGGTCTCTGATAGTCACTGTGTTCTACAATGCCAGTTGTGCTTTACTGAGTATCTTCAGTTGAGATCTACTGTGTCTCTCTGCAACCTGAGCTGGGTACATGCAGCTATAACAGATGATACTGAGATGCCTCTTTCTAATGTCTTGTTGTGAAATACTGAAAACTGCTTTTCTTCCACATTCCCCCACCCCCTTCCTCATCTGTCCACTAGATTAAGCAACAATGGCATTTGTGAAGAGTGGATGGCTGCTCCGGCAAAGTAAGTAACGGGTCTTTCTCTTCCTTCTCTCCCTGTTCACTGTGACTTTCTCAGAAAACATCAGAGCAACTTAGTAATTCCCAGGTTTTCTAAAAACAAACCTCTAGCTCTGTGGGTTGGTTTTGGTTGTTTTTTTTTTCTTTTTACTTTTAGGACACATCACAAAACGACCTGTCATGACAGCATTCCCATGTGACCTTTGGGTACTCCACTGGGAAACAGGATATACCATGTCTGAGATGTCTGACTGGCATGCAGCTTCAGATGCTGCTCTGTAATTAGTGCTGTAAAGTGGAGACTTGGTAACTTTACCTGACACCTTAACTTAGTTTTTCAATTAGTCATGCCCTCTGCTTGTTCCCACAGCAAGTTAGAACTCAAGCATCAGGTCAGACACTTAAAATCAGCTTTGCTTTGAATCCTAGCTAAAATATGACACCCAATTCTCTAATGTTCCCAAGTGGGGATATTGTAATATAGGATTTTGCTTGGCACTTTGGGATGTTGTCTGGGGCAACTGTGAAGTATTTCTTCGTTTATTTTTTATTAACTCTGGAACAGAAATATTTTCCAATATGTGCCCTCAAAAGTAACTGTCTGGATTTTTAGGTACTATTTTACGGCGTTGGAAGAAGAACTGGTTTGATCTGTGGTCTGATGGCCGCTTAATATTCTATGATGATCAAAACCGCCATGATCTAGAAGATAAAATCCACATGCGAATCCATTGCATCAACCTCAGAGTGGGGAATGAATGTCGAGGTAATAATGAAATTTTCAGGATTTATGTATCCAGAAATTCTTTACAACTTCTGTGCCTGCCCAGCATACCATACACAGCACTACTGCAGAAGTAAACATGTCCAAAATGTGTGCAACTTCATTGTTCTTGAATCCCCGCTCCTGCCAAAAAGCTCAACCCCACCAACTCCTACACTGCTTTAGAGATACCCAGGGCATGGTATCACCAAGGCATAGATTAGCTTAGGGTTTGATACTTCCTTTTAAAACTCAGTGAGGACAATGTACCATGCATGCAGGAGAATGGGATGTTCACAGTAGGCTGTGTGTCTGATACAGTGTTCCTGGTGCTGGCTGGACTGAAAAGCAGGGCTAGAAATGGGAAACCTCAGCAGGTGTTTTTCCTAAGTTCACTTCTAGCATTTGTTAGTGCTCCACTTGGTGCTAACACAAGGGAAGGACACAAGTGCTGGGGAATACTTATTGCTAAGTATGGATTGCTTCTGCTGTAAGACACTTGCATTTTGTAGAAAAGGTGTTCAGAGCTTTCAGGACACTCTAAAGAGCAAGAACACGTGTCCTTCTGCGACTTGTTGCCATGGAAGGCAGCTACAACTGGCCCTAGTTTATTTTGTCCAGACTTGCATAAACTGACTCCCTTTTTGTACATGTGATCATGTAATTCTGGTTATAGGCACTTCATAACTCATCTCTGTTTTTCTCTCAGATTTCCAGCCTCCAGAGGGGAAGCAGAGAGACTGTTTACTGCAGATTGTTTGCCGTGATGGGAAGACAGTCAACCTCTGCGCAGAGAGTGCAGATGACTGCCTGTAAGAAAGCCAGGGAATAATGGTTTTGCTGGTTCTCCCTCTTTTATCTCTCTCCCTAGTTATTTTCCTCCCTTCTAACTTTCACAGATATGTTTTTAAAAAGTTTTCAAGCAAATGAAAGCAGGTTTTCAATGACAAAAAACCCCATAGCTCTCCTAGAAGTTGTCTAGCTTATGCAAACTAACCACAAGTTAAGTCACTGAAAACACTGAAGGGTGAGGAGGAGTAGAAGAATCTGATTAACATGATTAATGCAAGACTTGTCAAAAAGATTTTTTAAAATTTTGGCATTCTTCAAGAGCACATGATGCTGCATAGCCCAAGGACAGCCCAGTAGTGAAAGGAAGAATACTCCATTATTGTGAACTCTCAGCTGAGCTTGGCTGTATAGAGTTAGGTAACTTCTATCATCACTGTTTGCTAAGAAGTGTGGTACATGGAGCATGCCGACAGTCCCATGGCAGGTGAGGAGCTGGGTGAGGTGTATGTGCCTCCTGGGAACTGCAGTAGCAGCAGGACCCACACTCTGATCAGCGCAGATGAACTGTTCAGGCAGGGGTGCATCTCTTCCTATTACCTTATCCTAAGCATGACTGCATATTTCCTACCTGTTACGCTTGTGGCAAAACCTCCAAAACTGCATCCATTTCTCCTTGTGTTCCTCCTCATTCTTTCTCAGTTCTGCAAAGAAAGTAATTATTTCTCAGTCTTGGTGTAACACTTTTGTGCATTCGAGTGTATCACTAGGCTTTGGCACATGCAGTATCTTAAACTCTGCTCCTGCAGTACCTCTAGTTGCTAACCGTGTCTGTTTCATTGACCTAAAAGAAAAAGGTGGCATTAATTTTTATCAGTGTTCCACTAACCAATGGAGTTTTTTTGCAGGGCATGGAAAATCGCTCTCCAGGATGCCAGAACAAACACGGTGAGTGTCCTACCTAGATTTTATACTGATAGAGAAGCAGCACATCAGTGTTATGTGTAGTCCAGCAGTTTACTTCTGAAATCATGTTCCATCCTTCTCTGATAGAGCAAAACAGGGTCATGAGCATGACTGGTAAGGTTTGTGGGTGGGGAGAAGAATGATTATCTGGATCACAAGCACATGTCATCCTTGCAGCCAGGTACAGGCAAATACATGCTGTGTGGAAAATAATGATTTTAAGGAATGATTGCTCTGTGTGGAAGTAAATGTTTGGAAAGCTGGTCTGTGGGCACTGAGTCTGTGGGCAACAAATAAATCTTCTGCAACAGCACAAATGAACTTTTCACTCCTAGTGTTTGTTGCCTCCCAGGTGGGTGCAGTGCTAAAGGAAGCTTACTACACAGCAGCTGTTAATGTAGATCTATCACACTGTGGGATGCTTCTTGGCAGAGACATGGGGAAGAGTGAGATGCTTGGAGGGGAGTGCAGGCATGCTGAGGAAGAGTGTATTACCTCTGCATTGCCATGCTAGCTGTGGAGAGTATCAGAAATCATAGAAGCCTCTCTGTGAGTCTTCTGGAAAACTTTATCTTTGGGCAGCCACATCCATCCACTTGTGGGTGTTGCTAATTCACCCTTCTTCTAGACTGCCTTCCAGAGTACTCTGCAGCACTAGCTTTCCTTGGATGACTAGACTGAAACAACCCGAGGTGTTTCTGTTTCAGGGGAAATGCTGTGTTTTGTAGATTGTCTCAGTTTTTGATGGGTCACATTAACATTGCCACTATACTGGGGCATCTGTCAGATGAGATAACTTAGATTTGTGGATACCCAAAGCAAACACTTGTCATGGCAAAACTACCCTAGACACGATTGCCTCTGACTGCAGCCATGCTACACTGCCTGTGGCCTTAAATGAGAAGTGAAGGATTTGTCCTCATGCAGAGGACACAACACTCCTAGTCTGTCTGCTCTAGTTTTAGGGGCTTTATCTCACCTGTGTGAGAGACGGTGAATCCTGATTTCAGGAGATGGGAACTTCTGTTTTCATGCCTCTGACACAGCTGCCAGCCTTGCTAGATAGCTCAGAACTTGGCACTGCTGACCTTGGTCATCCAAGGCAGACCCCTGCTACTCAAAGTAGAGCAGGTAGCCCTCCACAGAAGTAGTTACATAAATTAACACCTTCCAAAGCTATTAAAGGTCTGCAACAAGGACTTTGACTGACTGGCTAAGTGGGTTTGAGTCTGTAGGTGTGTGACACAGTTTTCAGAGATTCCAAGCATCCAGCAGCGCCTCCTAACTTGACTGGCATAGCAGGGGGATCACCTTAGCTTTGAGAACTGTATAATTTACAGATATTTGCAGGCTTGTGCACAGGTTGTACAGAGATCCCTGTGGCAGGGCAAAACATATTTACTGCTATGATAGTGAGCAGATTCTCAGCTGATGGAAATACCACTTTATATAGTATTTTAACAGTGTTTCAAGCAATCCTTAGACTCCCCACCATGAGTTTGACCTATGATATAACCATACTATGTCCTCAAATGTCATTTCATCAGTCCAAGTACAAGAAGATAATAGAACATTTGCTTTTGAGTAATTAAAATATTCCCTTCTGAATTAAAGAAAGGGAGCTGGCTTTTGCTTTGGAAAAGGGAATAAGAGCATCACTGTAGATTTTGGATATTAGAGGCAAGAATACAAGGGTAGTGTAAGAAATCTTGATTGTCCTTAAGAACTTATTCTAGATGGACTCAAGTGTTGCCACCTTTGCCTCAGGTACCACTTTTGGCTATTGCATTTGTTTCCTTTAGCTGCTTCTGCAGAACTTAGTGATACCACTCTAGGGTGCCAGGAAGCAGCTAGCTTAGTTGTGAATATTTCTTTATTTGAAAACAGGAGATGAACAAGAGAGTAATTTCTAAATCTGAGGCTATGGAATGGTGGAAGGAGCCAATGTGCTTGCATGTACACATGTGCATGTCTGTGGCACACACAGGGAAAATTTTATGGCTCCTTTCTGTGGTTGATCAGGTATTTGTATTCTCCCAGGTCTGCTCTCTAGGTACTTTTTGCAGCCTTTACAAGGTACTCACTGTTTTCTTAACATGGCTAAAGGTTATTTTTTCTTTGTTAAGTTTTAATCCTTACACTACTCTAGTTAGCTGTCTGTAGGAAAAGGTGATAACTGCTGTATATCCATGTTGTTTAGGGCTACGTGGGATCTGATGTGATGTATGATGAGACAGCCATTTCCTCAGCCCCTCCTCCCTACACAGCTTATGCCACACCATCACCTGAGGTAAGAGTTGCAGTCAGGAAGCATTAATATGAGTGAGGCAGCAGAAGCAGTTCCCTTCAAGCACTCACAAAGTGCTGCATTGTACTCTTGTATCCAGCTTTAAACCTTGTACAACAGGAGAGAGTAAGGCACTATCAATCTTTTGCCACTCTTATTTGCTTTCAAAGGGATGAGGCAGATTTGGTTGGGAGGTGTATAAAGGGGTGGCTGCTCAGTGAACTCGGAAAAGAAAGCTTCTGAGAGACAGGGCAGAATTTATTTGGCTGATCTTGAAATATATTGGCTGTGCAGCTTCTGACATAAGGAGGTGTGACTACATTTTCATATTGTGTAAGTCCTGGAAGGGTATAAGATCAGGAGTTTTAAAAACAGGGTGTAATGACTGGAGCTGTCACTTTTAACACATAAGGATTTTGTTGTACCAAGATGTCATAGCAACTTAATAACTCCAGTTTCTGGATACACAGTTCTTTTGCAGTGAAGAAGCAGCCTTGGGATAGAACCAGGTCATATTGGGGATTTCTAGATGTACTTAGTGATGTGCAGTAATATGTGAGGGGATAGTTTGGAGCAGTATTGCTTGTTGCACTGTATGTGCTCTGCTCCAGCCCCTCACTGTTGTTAAGAGCTAGCTGTGGTACTGGAAGCTTCCTCTGTGTACAGCTATACAACTATAGAGTATATGTCTTAAATCTCATGTTTGCTTGCAGTGCACCCTCTAGGAGAGTTGGGTCGAGTTTTTGGAGATCAGCTGCTACCTTCCTGGCACTTCCAAGCTCCTCAGAGAGCTGTTGCTGGCATGAGGGCAGGAGAGGAGCAGCTGGCAGGGCTGCTGTGGCTCTGCTTGATGGTCCAGGCCCTGCATCTGCCATTGCCTATCCAGGAAGGGAAGAGAGCGAAGGCTGCTTAGCAGTGCTTATTTTCTCAAGCAGCTGTTCTGAATCCATTCCAGGGAGTAGACTGGCTATAGCAGCATAGACTGGATATTTTAGTGAAACTTTAACTACATTAGAAAGGAAGGCAAATTGAACAGTGTGCTTAGCTGGATCCCTAGCAAAGTATCCTTGTGTAACGGCCCTTTTGAATTTCCCCAGGTTTATGGCTATGGCTACGATCAGTACAACGGTGCGTATCCCCCAGCGGGGCCCCAGATCTTCTATGCCTCCAACGGACAAGCCTATGCTGTTCCCTATCAGTATCCATACCAAGGTAACCACTGTCAGCCACATCCTCCACCTTCCCACAGCAGCTGTCTGAGTCAGTCTCTCTGGCTTTAGCTCTATTAAGCACGATCCTTTACCAGCCACCATTCCTGCACAGAAAGAAAGAAACCTGACCTGGAACTTGAACCAAGTCCGCTCACCCTCTCATAACAAAGGGAGTGCAGTGAAATTGGTATTAAGGGATTTAACCTTCCCACTGTGACTTCAGCATAGTTACATTACTTTTTAAACTTATTTTGAAGTGAACTCTCACAGAACTCTCTAACTACAGCATGTTTTCTAAGGAAGGGTACAAGAGCCAGAAGAAGATGTGATTTTGTGATTTAGTACTCCATACTGGGCACTGATGGAGCTTTTCATTCATCTGCTGCTCTTACACCTAGTTTATTTAAATGCAAGATTCAAAGGTAAATCCAGTCCCAGAACAAGGTTGTAGCTCATTCCTTCCCCATGTGCTAGAATTGCTGTGAGGCAGCATTTCAGCCATGTGAAGTCTGCTGTTGCTCTGTTCAGGTTTGGATAGCTTTCAATCTCAAAAACAGGAAGCAAGGAGTAACATTGTAGGGTGTGCTTTTAATCATAGTCACCTTAATTTAGGGTTAGTTTTGCATAGAGACCCAGTTCAACAGAACTGGGGCTTTAGAGTTGTATGGGTAATAAAAATGAGAAAACTAATGCTTATGATCTGACACTGCTAACAAGAATCTCTACTAAGAATTTTTTTTCAGTTTTGAGGGAGATCTTGTTTTCCATTTGACATTTTTCAGGTTATTTCAATTACCTTTTCCTTTTTTTGTTACAAGGGAGATGCATCAGCCTCTAAAGCTTTTAAAGTTTTCTTCATCTAAGTTACTGGAGTCCTAAGATACAGATAATATATATGCAAACACAGAGGAAGGTGTGTTCTATTGGTTCTCAGCAGCTGAAAAGCAGCAGCTTATTGAAAGTCCCTAGAACTGTTTTTAAAAACTTCAGCAGGCCTTGGAAATCAAACCAAACCCGTATGATAACAATGCAGCATCAAACAGTAACTCCCCTGACCAGTTTGCAAGTCCAGTGTGTTAAGATACTCGTTACTGGTTGGGCACAGTAACCAAGGCTCAATGTTTTGGTTCACTAGGGTCACTGCAACTAAACCTTAGGGTTCAGGTTCACCCCAGCAACTCACTTAACCCCTGTACTTTCAGCTCCATTGCTTATTCTGTGCAGTGACATAATCCTTCTCAGGGGGCAGAGTTGTGCTTTGTTGAGAGTCAGTGAAAGCCTTTTCTAGGTGTATTAGTTGGATCACTTAAGAAGCTGTTAAAAAACACCACTGTGGGATTTTCAAGAATATTTAATCTTCCTGAAATGTCTGGAAGGGAAAACAGTACTGTCATGTTTGCTTTGTAGGTAGGAGCTAAGTCAGAAAACATGACAGGTGAAGCTTGTACAAGTCTGTTACAGAGCAAGGGTCACTTGGTGGCTTCTTGAATCCAAGGTTAATTTCTTACTACTGGCCAAGTTTCAGCTGAACAGAAATGTTGCAGCTGTCACCACCCCACGGATCAGTCCAGGAACTGAAAGCTGAATTGCAGACACAGTAAATGTAAATAACTCATAACACAGTTTCAGACAAATTACTGGCTCAAGACCTGTGACAGATTTTTTTGGTGGGGAGGGGGTAAGGGGAAGGAACTAAACTATTTGCCTTAACTTCAAGGGTTAATAAATTTTTAGACCCATTTCTTGCATTGAATCCACAAAGTGTTTCATAGAATGATACGAGTAATTCTTAGGTTCTTTGCAGAATAATGTTCACTTTTACATTTGTGATGAGTTTTCCTCACTGATATTAAGCTGTTATAAGGCTAGAAGTGTTGCTAGGCCCTTGCATTTAATTAATGTGGAAGCTGAACCCAAATCAGAAATGTATTCTACCTGTGTAGATTTTTTTTCTTTTGCCCTCCTCCCAACAACCTCTTATTTCCTAGGACCTTATGGCCAACCCCCTGCAAACCATGTCATCATTCGAGAGCGTTACCGTGACAGTGATGGAGACCTTGCACTGGGCATGCTGGCTGGAGCAGCAACTGGAATGGCTCTGGGATCATTATTTTGGGTCTTCTAGATTACCCCTTCCTTATCTCTGTAGTTCCAAAAACCTTTATTGTGTGCAATAATATATTGGCAATGTTGTTTACTGTTAAACTTTAAGAAATGCAATAGTTATTTTTCAGTAGTGACATCTTAATAACTGATTCTTAACTGTCTTAATGAGAGTTTAAAGGCACCATTTAGTTAAGTGGTTGGAGATGGCATGTGCTGCTCTTGAATTCTGGTCTGATGTTCAGAGTTAGAAGGATCAATATGAGCACCAGTGTCACATGGTAGCAGTCACCTGCTTTATGAACAGACTGTTATTGTAAACACCATGGGAAAAAAAAAATTTCTGGGGGGGGGTCTAAGATCTAGTTCAAATAAGAGGTTAACAGGAGCCCTGAATTGGTATACACGTACTACTGGCTTTTAAACATTCCCTGGAAAAACATACAGCTCAAAAGAAATTCCTTGGCATTAGACAGTCTGCCATGTTGAAGGTTTTTTGTTTTCAGACTTGCCTGCAGATGGTAGTGTGTTTTCTTAGGTGGAATCCTATACCTGCCTCTCACACCATCCAGGTGAGGCTGTCTTTGAGAATGTATGAGCAAACCACTAAGAAGTGGCAACACTCCTCAATTCTTTTATTCTCCCAGAAATGTGAATGACCAGTGGCAAGAAGACCAATGTTTGTTGTTCTACCTCCCTCTTTATCCTGAATGACTCTTCTCTGGTGAGATGGAAGTAATGGCCCTTTAGCTTTACAAGTGTCTGCAGAACAGTAGCCTCAGACACTGCACCAGCTGCATTGTTGAGGAACTGGCATTGCCCAGTGTCTCTGCTCATTACTGCAGTTGCTCTGCAGAGTCTGGTGCAGGAGAACTAGCTTGAACAGCCCTTGCTCTGTTGGGCCTATCAGCCCCTGTGCAGGCAGGAACAGTCAGGAGGGGAGAGACAAGCAACAGAAGTAGACCTTGCATACAGGTACTTTGATATCAGCTGCCTTGCCAGGGCTAGGATAGGATGCCTGCCTCTTAGCCACCAAGGTTTCCTGAAACAGGTTCCTTACTTGCAACTAATTTTGAGCACAGCTGAGCCTGGGCTTGTTGTATGCACATTTTCCCCTCACATTCAGCAGGTCTCCCCTCCATGACTTGTTGAGGAAAACACTCCAAGGAACTTAGCTGGCTTAGTGTGTATGCCTGGTTCCTATACACAGTGTGCTGTGGACTGTACCCTGGAGTGCAGGTGTTTTGTGTGTTACGTGGCCTGTTATAATCCATGCTGAGCTGTGCTTGGCAGAGGAAAGAAAGCTCTGAAGAAATGCATGTGCTTTCTTATTCATGTAAACGAGGCAGGGTGCCTACGTTGAGTTCTTAGAGTAAGAGGACTTATTTTTATACTTCCACTTTCAGCCTCCTGCATCCACATACTGTTTTAATGTTAAGTCTTACTTATGCTTCCATTCCAAAGAAGGTTAATTTCCTTATGGTTCACAGGGTTTCATGTCAGGAAAGATGAAAATAGATGAGAACTTGCACCCATATAAATTTAGATGAAGTCCCAATCTTCTGCATTTCATCCTAAGACTCTCTTGGCTCTACCCTACTTATTTAAGCAAGAGAGGTCTTGGAGAAAAGTTTGGATAGCAGACAGGGGAAGCACTAGGCTTTCACAACCCTTAGGACTAGCTCAACTAACTGGAATCTTTGGAAGTAAACAAACAGATGTAATTGTGGCTGCTTTACCAGGAGTTGGCCTAATCCAGGGAAGGTAAACTGCTTTCAAGAGGCTGGCTCTGAGCTGTACACCAATGTGCATGCATGTTTCTTTCACAGTTTAACACAAGCTGCACATGTTCTGTCAGATGTACTGAAAGGATGTGCAAGAGAGGACTAAAGTGAAAGTTTCCTATTGCTAGTCCAAACTAAAAGAAATTGGAAGTACAGTACTGAAGCTCTCTTAGAGACATGGTAGCCTTGAGGTCAGAAGGGGATGGAATGTAAGTGAACAAACATGTCAACCATTTTAAAAAGCCCTTTAAGAGATGAAGTTGATTAGAGCTCTGTGCTGCTGTTTGGTTTGTGCTTTGCAATAGCAAGCTCTGCAGAATGCCTACATCTCCTTTTCTTCCTCTTTGATTCTTAGCTTGTAAGGAGTAGGGGAGAATAAAACAATTGGGCATCATATGATTTTGTTTTAATTTCATCATGTTTGGGAAAGGATAACACAAAGTGAATCAGCAGGTGTTTTTGTTTTGGTTTGGGCTTCTTTTTCAGAAGAGCTGTTAGACACAGCAGGGGAACATGCCTTGTGTTTTCAGGAGATAACTCTGTCTAGGTACCCGGTTTCTTCAAGTGAAGTATATAAAATAAAGACTGTTGATTGCAAAACATTCCTGGGTTGAACTCAAAGCAAGAAATTATCTTTTTAAAAGTTCAGATTGAAGTAATTCTCCATTAAGATAATAACCTTACCATTCTCAATGGAAAAACACACTACAAATTGAAGCCAAAGATTCTGGTTTCAGCTTGGAAACAATAGGCTGCTTTTATACAAATCATGAACTACTTTTCTATCTCAGAAGCACAGGCATTTAGAAACCAGAAAGCAAATGTACAAAACTCTGCTAGAACATGAACTCAAGAGCACAGTTATCTCACTGCAGGTGCTTGTAGCCTTTCTGATCTCACTGCAGAGACAGAAGTGGCAACATCCTGGTGCACAAAGCAGCAGCATGGGGATTGCCACCTGAAGTCACTGGTTGTTGAAGCTCAGACTTATTTCCTGAAGACATGACCGTGTCTCCTGTTGCTCAGGACAGAGTGGGGCTTTGGTCAATTCTACAGTAATGTCTGGCTGGATGCACAAGTTGTGACTCCACAGCCTTTCTCTGCCCAGCTCTGTACTTCAGTCTGCAGTTGGTGTGGATGCTGCTGTGAGCTTGAAGGAGCAGGGCCAGAGGGGATTTGGGGCTTGGAGGGACTGCCATGCCAAGTTCTGCAGTGATGGGAAGAGGCAGCAGGTGTGGCAAGCTAATTTTCAAAGCAGATTGAAATGACAGTTTGTTTCTGAATGGTGCTATTCATTACAGTAATTCCAGTTATATCTGCATAGTACCCAAGCACACACTTTCCTGCTTTGGGCCCAATACTTAAGCCCCCTAAAGCTACAGGAGGTTCACAGGTACTACAGTGCCGCTGATTCTGTGCAGTGTACACTGTCAGGTAAGGATAAATCTGTTGTATAGCAGAGACAGACTGTTCAGCATTCAGTGTCAGTGCTTATGGAGGTCATGAGTCTACATGTTCATCTGGGACTAGTTACTTTTGGGCTCAGTTATGGACAGCTGGGCAGAGCCTGGCTGCCTGAGAGTGGGTTGGGAATGCTCAGCCTTCTGGTAAGTCTGACCACATTGAAGAGGTGAACCAGGGGTCCCCTCCCACATTCTTAGTTACAAGTGAAAACATAGCTGTTGGCTTCTTTTGCATAAATCTGGGGGAGAGCCAGGCTCTTTTAGTGAGTCAGTAAAGGCATTTGGACTAGAGGGGAGGGAGTGGGAAGTGTTTCTGTACAGAACAACTGCCCTGACTTCCAGCAAAGACACATCTTCCCCAGTGCTGAAGCACATTCCAGGCAGTGTCTGGATGGAGCTACCCTGCATGCCATCCAACACTGGCTTACTTTTGTTCCTCAGTGAAGATTCAGTAGGTGATGGAACCAGCTGTGCAGGTGGAATAGAGGAGAAAATTCACACCCATGTTCCTCAGAGGTGTTTGTGCTTTTCCTCCTCAACGTAAGACTAAGATGTGTGTAAGTAATGGAGAGTAGCATGCAACAAGTTTCCCCACCAGATCCTTTATGTTCTTGTGCCCTCCCTATCTTTACTGCAGCTTTTACTGTATATCCTCTTTCTCATTATTAATTTATAGCAAAATAACCATAGCAATAAAATTCTATATTTAAGTGTAATTATTTTGTCTTGACATGTTTACTAGCCTTTATTCAACAGTTCTCATTTAGTTGGACTGTAGACAGCTCAGGCTGACATACCTCGGTTGTTTCAGTTACCATTTATAAGGTCTGTGAAATCACCGAAGTAACTCCACACTAACACCACTGTACCAAGATAGAATTAAGACCTATTTCTTTTTTAATGGAGTTGAAGGCTTTGACTCAGAAGTGCTTAATCTTGGATATATGCAACGCTGATCCAGATTTACCATTTGACATTGTGTTATCAACAGATTTGTACTGTTCAGTGTTAGACTAAGCTGCTTGGAGCACAGATGTTGCTCTGGGCAATATGCTACTGGTTGCTGTATTGGTATTTCCTGTTTATGAATTGCTTCAGAGCAGTTGGGTACAATCGATAAGTTTGCTTTGACAAAGACACTAAATGACCACAACTAGCTCTGCCTCCTAAAGGCAGACCATCTTGCACGTTTGCAGGGAATTAAACTTCTGGTCAGAAAGACCACAGTAAATTTTGTTAACCAGTATCTCTGCTTTTATGCACATTTTGTTTTTACTACTGAGGGGTGGTGGGTTTTTAAGCCACTAAACTGGAGAAGGAATAAAAACCAAACTGCTTTTTCAACCCATCAGCTAATGTCAGAGTCTGCACTGCTTTTCTCCACAGCATGCTATGTTGACTGTGCTTATTTTGTCAGTCAGCAGTTCCATATGATGGATTTAGCACGCTAAGCAGCACATCATGTACACTTAACCCTACCCACCAGAGCCCACTTGTACTGAAATTCTGCACCAGAACAAATTAGGGAACTAGATTTGCTGTGCAAGGCTTAGCAGCTCCACACCTTCCTGAGCCTTCAACAGCTTAGAGAATGGGCTTCTGTTCCTGCATTCCCTGGCCTCTTTGTGGTGGCAAAATGCAACTGCCATAATTAACTAGGTCACATTCCTAAAAGTACCTTTATTTATCCCTCTCCCCTGTTGCAGTTCTACTACAGTGCATTGCAGGGAACTCAATGTTCCCTCAATTTTAGCAGAGCTGAGAATGTCCCCCTACCCCATATGCTGTGAGCAGTCCCTAACCACAAGCCAGAGCTGGTCCCAGCTGGCTGGCACAGACCCAGCTAGTTTGAAGCCTCCCAAGCACCATGGACCATCTCATTGGGTTTCAGAGTTTTCAAGACATCTCTAAAAGGCTCGGGGACTCACAGGGCAGATAAAAACTCCAGTTTATGTGCATTAATAATTTCAAGTTTGAGAGCCATCTGATGATTTTTAAGGCGCAGGTTGGGAAAGTTTCAGACCCAACAATGCTGGGCTTAACCTGACTGACTATGGTGGATGCAATACCCAATCCTCCACGTACTTTATGTACCAAAATTAGCCATGCATTTTGCAAAATATGACGGGTAAGGTCAAGAAAAGCAACCCCTGAAAAGCCCCCTGAGCTTTCTGGGGCCGGGTGCATGGGGGCTGTGGTGAGCTTACCCTAAGGAGCTGCTGCACCTTCTGCCATCCATCAGCTGTTCTCCTGGGTCTCCCAGCTGGGCAGGTTTTGAGGCAAGCAAAATGTCCTGTAACTTATTGAGTCCACCCTTTGCAAACTCATGGATGACACCAAGCTGGTTGGACTGTTCATCTGCTGGAGGGCAGGAAAGCTCTGCAGAGGGATCTGGACAAGCTGGATTCATGGACCGAGGCCAATTGCACGAGGTTAAACAAGGTGAAATGCCAGGTCCTGCACTTGGGTCACAATTACTGCCTTCAGCTCTACAGGGTGGGGACAGAGTGGCTGGAAAGTGGCCCAGAGGAAAAGGCCCTGGGGGTGCTGGTCGACAGTGGCTGAACATGAGCTCAGGTGTGCCCAGGTGGCCAAGAATGCCAGTGGCACCTGGCCTGTGTCAGCAGTAGTGTGGCCAGCAGGACCAGGGCAGTGATTGTCCCTCTGAGCTGAGCAGTGATGAGGCCACACCTTGAGTGCTGTGTCCAGTTCTAGTCCTCTGAATCCAGGAAGGACATTGAGGTGCTGGAACTAGACCAGAGAGAGGAACAGAGCTGGGGAAGGGTCTAAAACACAAGTCCTGTGAGAAGCGGCTGAGGGAACTGGGGGTGTTTAGCCTGGAGAAAAGGAGGCTTGGGGGGACCTTATGTCTCTGCAACTCCCTGACAGGAGGCTGTAGCCGGGTGGGGGTCAGGCTCTGCTCACGGCGACCAAGGCACAAGACATTCGGAAGACTTTCTTCCCAGAAAGGGTGATTAGATCTTGGAATGGACTTCCCAGAGAGATGGCGGAGTGCCCGTCCCTGGAGGCGTTCCCAGAAAGCCCGGGCGCTGCCCTGCGCGGCCTCACAGGTGCCTCGCACGCCGCTCCCCTCACGGCGCCTCCGCGCGCCGCCCCTAGATGGCGCCGCGGCCCCGGCGATGGCGGCGCTAGGCCTGGCCCGGCTCGCGCTGTGAGAGCCCGCGGGAGCGCGCTGAGCCCTGCCCGGCCAGCCTGGGGGAGCGGGAACGGGAACGGGAACGGGAACGGGAACGGGAACGGGAACGGGAACGGGAACGGGAACGGCCCTGCCCGGCCAGCCTCGGGGAGCGGGAACGGCAACGGGAACGGCCCTGCCCGGCCAGCCTCGGGGAACCGGAACCGCCATGGGCAGCACAACCCGCGGGAGCGCGGGGCGGGCAGCCTTTCCAAGCCGCCTGCTGATCAAAGGCAGTTTTTTAAGGGAATGCTCAGGGACACGAGTGTAATGAAAGGCATTGCCATGCCAGATTTCCATGCTCAAATCCCTAGCTGCTCCAGCTGAAGAGCTGTTTATGACAAAGTCCCGGGGTTTTTCTCTGGCTGCGGTGAAGGGGTGTTTGGGCTGTGCCGCCTGCTCTGCCGGGCCAGCGGAGGCCGTGGCTTCGCAGCAGAGCCAGGAGGGGCCCTGGGGCAGCACCGTCAGACCCCCGCAGCCCCGAACTGCAGCGTTCATGCGGCGCTGGGGAGATGCTGGCAGAGCGCAGGAGGTGAACGAAAGCTGGTGATTGCGATCTGGCTTTTCCCAGCCTGCATTTAACACGGGAAGAAGGGCTGGGAGCCCTGGCCTGGGATTAGGATGCTCTGGGTCAGTTTTCCCAGCTCTGTCACAGGCGGTTTGCATGATGTTGGGAAGAGCCACTTCACATTGTCACATTTCACTTCTCACTTTCCCAAAAGAGAGACAGTGATGCAAAAGGAGCAGACAAGTTCATGAAAAGCTGTAAGCTGTTCCACTCTGTGTGTGTACTGAGGACACAGGGATATCAGCCTGGGCTGACATTTTCACAGGCTTTCGATATGATCATAAAGAACAACAATTAACAGTCTTTAAGTAAGAAACAGTCTGGAATACAGAGGGCAAAGGCTGGCAATTCAAGAACAGCATCATGTTTCTTTACACACAGAAAATATGACATGAGGGCTGGAAAAGACTTTAACCCTTCCTCACCCAAAGCAGACTCAGCTCTACCACCTTGCAACACTCGTTGCAAGCCCAGAAGCCCAAGCCCCAGGATGGCCCATGGTACACAACCTCCACCTCATGCAGGCAGACGGCCAACAAGACAGCATTATTCCAAAGTGGGAAGGAAAAGGAAAGAAACAGAATTGTCTTTGGACAGAGATTTTTAAAAGGAAATTGTATATTTCAACCCCTGTTTCAAGCTCACTTTAGCTCTATAGATAGGAAGGATCAATTTAGAAACTGCCTACCTTCAATTCACAGCAACATAAAGCAACATCAGCATTTAATTTACATTGCCATCTTTCAAACCACTGCCAAGCTCAGCAGATGGAGATGCAACTGCATTGTGCACGTCAGACCATGCATGACTCTGAGTACATTAATTGATTGTCTGCAACTTGAGTCTTTACAGTACTTTATGTGCTTTTGCAATGACTGGCTGACAAAGAAGGAGAAGAAAGATTATTGTTCTCTAACTATCCTGAAAAATCCTAAGGTCACCATTTCACTACCTGAAATTTCTCTTGATGTGCAAGTTCAGTATAATGCCATGGGATGGCATGTGGATTGTACTGAACCTGCACATGGCAGGCTAATAATCAGAGGCCTGAAGAAAACACACCTGGGAAAAAAATCCCTCCCACCAGCATAGGACTATTTGTCTAGATCTAGAACAAATCCTAGTCCTGATTTCTCAATCAGCAGCTCAGCATCACAAACCACTTTCATTTTCTGTGTGCCTCAGTTTGCAAAGGTGACTTAGCCATCTCCCAGTCCCAAGAAAGTTCTTATTCCCAAGAACATGATGTGCATACGGTCTTTCCAAACTGATTCTGGCCCTTTTTACATCTTTGCCATTAACTCTAGGTAATGTTTTCAAGCTCAGATTTGAATGGCTGAGAAATAATCAGGAAAAGAACCCTGGCTTCCTACACTCCTCCATAACTTTTGCTGAAGGACGTTCTATCACTCATGCATTATTTTTTCTGAAAACTTTATTTAAAGATTATTCACAAAGTTCACACCATAGTATCCTGCTGAGTTAAGAAAGCCAAACTGTACACATACAGGCCAGAAGAATCCCTTTGAGTCAGTCAATAGCTATATTTCTGACTGGTTTAAAACCAATTGTTTCAGATGTCACTATTCCAAACCAGGTTTCGTCCTGATCGATACCTCTGACAGCTGTTCAGATAACCTACCAGTGGAACTAATTGCTGATAAAGCTATGCACCTATGCTCAGGCAGGCTAGGATGTGTTTTCCTTATGTAATTGCAATAGAAAACCTCACATGAATTCAACTCATGCAAAACACAGCTACTTTCTGGGATGGGCATATTTCAATTTAGCAGAAAAATCTTTTTTGGTGCTTTCTTTGTCCTCACCACAAAAACAAAACCCAGAAATATTTCCATTATTTCAGCTCTGTCAGTGTGCTAAATTGCAGGCATGGAAATAACTGCATTGACTTGACTGTCGTGTACTGTGCACCTTGAAGTGCTTGTGTGGTTGGATGGGACAGCAGTTTTCTGAAAACACAAAGCTCCCAAGAATACATTAGTTACTTGTGGGGGAAGTGGGGGGAACCCTCCAAAATGCTGGATTTGTCAATACATGGTGCAGAAGAGGCCAAAATCTGCACCTGTATAAATAAGCAGAACACAAATGAATCCACATGCCAGCCTGCTCCCAGGGTTTACAGCTAATGAAGGCTCCCAAAGATCCATTTTAAGGTGAGGAAAACCAGTCTGCTTCTCACTTCAAGAGAAGTATTACCAAATGTTTGAGAAGTGACCCCAATCCAGTGTTTTGCAGAGGCATCAATATAGTCCTGCATGCACAGAATGAACCACAGATGTTGCAGCACTCTGCACCATCTTTTAGTGGCATGGGGACAATAAGTTCAGAGCTGTGGTCGATTGTCTCTGTTAGAGACAGTAAGGCGCTGTGGACAGGAATGAGAGATCTTGGGTTTGATCATATCCCAGTAAACCTGAGTAAATGAGACATGGTAAAGCAATTCCAGGGAAGGGAAGTGTCCTGTCCCTGCACTGAACCAACTGTGAGGCTCCAAATACCTCTGGTATAAGCACTTGCCAAGAGAATTTTACTTGAGATCTCACTGCAGATGAAAGCCTACTTTGTTTACTAAAACTGACCACGTTAATATTCACACCAGAGCGGATCAGCTTTTCTGTGCATAGTTTTCAAAGGACAGCTCTCATGAGGACCTTGCCTGCATTTCCAAGCAGGAGCTTTCATTGCTCTGCTGAACATTTACACCAAATACATCAATTCCCTCCCTCTTCCCACACTCCAAAACTGGAAACGCCACTCTTCAGTACAAAGTAGACAAAGATGAGATTTTAATGCACCTATGTGAAACAGCAGAGCACTGCAACCTGCCAGGGACTACAGCCAGCATGTCAGAAGAGGGAGCAATTTTAATCTTCTAGCAGGGTCACTATTAATCAGATTGCTATTTGTATAAAGTAGCTCATTTTCCACTCTGAATAAAACAGAGGCAGGAGCAGCCCCAAAGCTTGGTTGGAGCATGTCTAAGTCAGGTATGACACAGGTGAGCATGTTCAGGGAAACCACATTCTGCCCACAAGTTCTTACAATTGTAGTTCATGTGCTAGCTCAAGCACCTGACACATGCACCTTACAGTTAGGAATTTACCAAATGTATTAATTAGTTTGAAACTTTTCTGCATCCCTCTCTCTGCTGAGGTTCTCTTTATAGTGAAATTTTCTACCTATCCTATATGAAAACTCAGGTCCTTGGGTTAATACTGCAGCAATTTCTGTATCTGAAATAAAACCTGTAATTCATGTAGATGTTAATAATAAGAATAGTAACAACAATAATAAAGCTGTATTTTTAAGCCCTGTGGATTTCTTTCTCTAGGACTGTCTTAGTATTTACTCCCTTTATGATACTAAACCAGCTGTCTACATCCACCATTTGGTCCTATTTCTGTGACATCCGAGTCCTACACTAACATATCATGAGCAGCACACCAAGTGCTTTACTTTGCACAGAAGTCACTGCATTGGTATGCTACCACAGTCTGCAAAACTGCAATTACATCAGCCTTTAAATTCGAGAACAACGCTTTGCATTAAGTGATACCAATTACAGAGTAAGTACCTGGTGCTAAGGAAAGTGACTGTTATATTTATGTGCTTATATAACAAACAGATTGAGTGAGCTCTTGCCCTTTCCTTATCTGTTGGGCTCTTATCGTTTCAGGAAATGAGAATCTACCTCCATGGGTGATCTCATAAGCCAGGAAATGCAGATTTTAAAGTTAGATTGCTGATAGGGCTCTTGGAATAAGAGCAGAGTGGAGTTCTGTTGTTATGTTAAAGACAGTGTTTAAACTACTGTGCCTGAACTGAACCCTTTTTCAGGGAATCACTGAAGAGCTGAGGTTTGAAGGCACCTCTGGAGATATCTGATCCAATGCCCTGCTCAAAGCAGGGTCAAATAGAGCAGGTTCCTCAGGGCTGTGGCCAGTCAGGTTTTGAATATTTGAACATGGAGACTCTACAACCTCTCTAGGCAATCCTACTTCAGGATTTAATCATCCTCACAGTAAGAGAGTTCTGTCTCTGTTTAAAGAGCTCCTAAAATCAGCAACACAAGCACCTATGCTATGCCACTGTCCTGGAGAAGCCACCTGAGCTATTGTGTTATGTCAGTGACAGTGGCACTTGTAAGTGATGATGGCCTTTACCAGTGCCGCACAATGACAGCCCCAGCACAGACCAAGCTGTTTGTAGCCCTGGGCCTGTTTTACTTTGTGCAGTAAATGAAAACAAATGGCTTCCAGAGACAAGTAATGCATTCTGGCAGTATTTTAGACCAGTGGTAGTTCAGCACAGCTATAAAGACCTCGAGACTATACAGAGTTCTCAGATTTTAAGTACTGGTGGTCCACTGTCAAACCACCAGAATTTCAACCTATCCCTCTTTCCAAAAAATACTGCTGGGGCTGGATTACACTCTCTTGCAGCAGGGATTGTAGCAGTACAGAAGCAACTAATGTTGTAAAAGCTCGTTAGGTATAGCTAGAGGGTAGGGACCTTAAAATGCCACTCTAATTAACCAGCTCAGGGCCACTTTCCCAGGCCCTACTCCATCCCAGGAGTATGACAACCAACAGCACCACTCCCTCCCCTCAGCTCTGCTGTGAGACAAATCTTGTTTGTTCTGCAGCTCTTTATGACCACTGGGTATATGAGTTTGATATAGAGGTTTTGTATCCTTTTTTTCCTGAAGATTATTTGAAGCAGAAAGATGGTTCAAAGAAAGAGAAGCATAAGCTTATGTGCCTTGTTGGTTGCATGCCCAGAGTTGGGATATTCCTCTGCAGAGGCCAGCCAGTGTTTGTTATTGTCAGCAAGCCTTCTGCAAATAGCTGTGCAACTACTCTAAGTCCCAAGGCACATGAAGCACTAGGACCAGCTTGGCGTTCAGGTCTGTGGTCGTGGTTATGTCACTTCTTTGTAGATGGAGGCTTTCAAACCAGAGCAGGAGTCCTGCTCTGCAAGCCCCTGCCTCGACTGCTGCACAGGCTGAGAGGATCCAAAGAGCACCAGGTAAGAAGTTCTGAACATCAGTGTGAGCCCCACTGGTGGGGCATTCTGCAGGACTGATCTACACCTGTTCTGGGAGGGCTCTGCTGGATGCAGGAGGATGATGCTGGCAGGAGACGAGGTACAAAAGCTGCAGTGCTCCAGTGCAGGTGTGCCACTGACACAGGAGAGCCTCTGGAGCTGCAGGGGCAGGCAGGGCACACACAGGCAGTTTGTGTGCTGTCTTGGGGAGGCTCCTGAGGGAGGGACACTGTTTTTATTGTTGCTTTGACTTTGCTGGGCACAGCTTTTCCTCACTGCATGACAAACATAAGAGTTGTGTCAGGTTGTACAGTGATTTGTGTTGGGATTTCAGTTTCCTGGACTATGACATGCATCAAAGCCACAACCAGGCATCCTGGGGCCATCAGTCAGAGCTCTGAACCACATACAGTTTAAGATGAGACATAAGGACATGGGAAACATCCCTGATGGCCAGTAAAACCAAAATCAAAACAGAATAATAAAGAGCCCAGAACACAGAACAGCAAGAACCAAAGGAGACTAGAAAACAGGGCAGAAATCATCGGTGCTCTCAGAAACAAAAGCATCAGGGACAAAAGCAACCACCCTGGTGTTGGTCTGTCAGGACAGTGGTTAAGGAAATGAGTCAGCCTCACAGCTCTGCATTTCACACGGCTGGGAAAACTTTCTTGGGCCGTCTGCGATCTCAGTCAGCTTCTTCGTGCAGGAAACAATCTAACAATCTCCCTCTGCTTGGTTTTTGGGGTATTTTTTTTTTTTTTTGCTTTCCACACACTTACTCATTAAAAATAATAAAATATGAGGTTTGACTGTGGTGGGTGAAGGGAACAGCTGGCGTGCATGTGAAATAGCAGGTCTCTTCTGATCCAGAATGCTTCACCACAGGAGAGCAACATAATGGAAGCTACTAATACAGTACTTTAATGATGAGAAGCCCCGTGCAACATCTGACTGTGTGGATATCCATGCTTTATTGCTTTGGCAATTCTTGCTTATAAGCCCACCTACAGCTGACACTGTGCTGATACTTTGGTTATAGGTATAGGAAAACTACAAACATTATTTGAAATGACAGGAAGAAAATAATTACCTTGCATAACAAAGTCATTCTACACTGAAGGGAAATTTGCTCTACTACTGGGTCCCAGATGACAGAAAAATTGCTAGACCAGACCACACTGTGCTAGGTGCTTAACGGTAAAGTTCCTGCTGTCCTGCAGTCACCTGATGCCCAGACTGCTGAGGATCTCAAGTCAGAATGCTCTGTCACTAGAAGCCACATCATTAATGCCAGTTTTAGCAAAAGAACACAAGAGATTCTCAGCAAACTACATTATTTATCCCGTCAAACAGGGGAACATGACTGTATCACTGGATAACTAATATAACTAGTATAACTTAAATTTAGTCTACAGGTCTAGAGGTCCACTTGCAACTACTGTTTGAACACTCCATTATAAACAAGCTCATGTGTTCAGGGCAACAGCAAAGAGGCAGCAGTGTCCAAAGTTCAGGCTGGCAGACCAAAACCAACTTCAATGCCAGTTCCACCAGTAAAGACAGAGCAGTGGTAAGTGCCCTTTCCCCCCAGTGCTAGCCCATTCCTCATCCTGACAGCATATCAGGAACAACAGTGCTCACCCTGTAGTAACTCCATCCAACACGATGTGTGTTAAAACACCAACATTAAAATACAGCTTACAATAGAAGGCAGTGCTTAGTTGTTTCCTGGTATAAGAAACTCATTTATCTATTGCTGAGGCTGGCTAGCAGACTTGGGTATTGTTAGCCTGAAGACTTCCATGCTGATGCTCAGGAGTGCAGATCCTGGCTGGGTTAGCTGCAAACAAGTTCCTACTAGGGCTACTGTAGAAAATGCAGAACAGCTTTGCACCAGAATCCAGTGGTAGGGGAAAGACTGGATCCCTCTCAGTCTGTGGCAGTGGGGAAGTCCTGATTGAGTGCTTGACTACACCATTGCCTTTCATGAGCAGCAGACACTGCCATATGTTTTCCTGAAATACTGGCCCAGAAAACTGTGCTTCCTGGTGCCTCACTCAAAACACAGATTGGTCGATGCTGACATCCCTGCTGGGACCCAGTGGCTGCCTCTGTAGGAATGATGATAGAGCAAAGCTATTTGGCTTATTTCCCTTGGAAGGGATTTTGTTGAACCTATTAACAGCAGGAATTTCAGTAATGACCCCTGTAAAGTGTATATACACAGACATACATTTGACTCATTTTAGCATGAGCTATAGAAATGAACCAGATTATCTTATTTTTATGGTTTGATTGAGAAGCAAGATGAAGATTCACATCCTCCATTACATTTGCCACATGAAATTTAAATCATCATCCAGGACTGCACGCAGACAAACAATCAGTGAAAATCAGGCATGTCCAAAAAACAGTCCTGTGTATTTAGTCCAAGTTCAGACACTGCTCTGCTGTGGAATAAGTGAAGATAATTCACAGGATCAGTTCTGCAAAAATGCACAGCAAATATTCTCTGCTTGCAGCAGCTCTCACTGTGAGGCCAAGGTCAGCCTCACATTCCCTGAGAGGAGGGGAAGTTTGTGTGTGTCCAGCCTGGGTTTGGCAAGCTACAGACCTGTGCTGCTGAGCAGCTTTCCCACAGTTCATACTGTGCAATTCACAGCCCAACAGGATCCCACAGTCGCTCCCAGGGAAGAGAAGTTAATAAAAGAAAATTTTCTTTATGATCACAGTTTTACTTTTGAAGGGTTTCACTGCTGTTGCACACCTGTCAGCAACAGAATATGCTCCAAAACTGGTTTTAGTAATTCCAGTGTCAGTAGCAGCCCAAGGAAGAGTCAGTTCCTGGTTCCTGGCCATAATTTGCAATACATTGGCTTTTATCAGTGAGCCCTTTGGTCTTCTTACAGCCCCACACCTGTGCCATCAGCTCCACAGCACAGAGTCTGAACTGCCTCCATACCATCTGGTAGAAATTTGCTTTCTACTTGCTGCCAGGAATTGTGGGGAGAGGAGAAGTCATGCCACAAGAGAAGTTTTTTCATATATATACAGAGAGTAAATCAATACAAGCATTTTCTTCCTTGATAATTCAATTCCTGCAAGCTCTTTATTAATCATGTTTCCAGAACATGTGATGTTGCAATAAAGCTTTTTGCTAGGAACACTTTCCAAATGAAAAGGAAAGGAAAAAAAAAAGGCAACTGTAAAATAGAACAATTAATACTGCAAAACACCTTTTCCAGGTGTGGAGTGTTAGGCCCTGACATAGCACAGGCTGTAATTAAACTACCAAAGGTGTTAGGCAGTTGCTTAAATTAAGTAGACTCTTCAGTTCTGTGCTGAACCAAGGCTCATGCTCTCTAATCACTGTCTCAAACACAAAGGCCACATTCTCAGCACCTATTCCAACATGTAAAGTGTCTTTTACAAGAGATCACACATTCTGAGCACATACAGACATTGATTCCTCCACCTGCTTCTGCTTCCTTCCTTTGAGCTCTGAGGTAAGGAGTTAGGAAAGGCTTTACAGCCAGGGAAGTAGCAGCTTTTAGGGGAAAGAAAGAGGAAAAAAAAACCTTGAAAGAAGTTTTTAAGAAAAGAAAACCTCCAAAGCCCAAGAGAACTACAAAGAGGAGTCAATTTGTCTAAACGAACGGTAGCCCTAAGAGCTAAATCACTATCTTGGAAATGATCTTTAGTTAACATCTGTCTTTTTTCCTTTGCTTTTTCTGTATTTTAGAAAAAGATTAAAAGTAAAAATAGTATATTAACACTAGGAGACTGTTACTTTGAGAATTCCAGCACAAATGGAATAAAAAAGTGCCCCAAAAGAAGCCTGATTGCACAGAGCAGCACTGAGCTAAGGACTGCAGCACATGGGCCTGTGTGCTCTGTTGACATTGCTGGTTAAGACCAATCAAGCAAAACACCCATTTAACCATTGGAAACCATTTCTTTATTTATACTTCTGAGGCCCTAGCAATTAATGCTTGAATACAATGCAATTCCCATGTGAGCTGCAGCACCTTTAGAGGGACTGGTAGGGCAGTTGCCCCATCTGCACTTGCTATTGTAGCCTGCAAGGTTTGGGACAGACAAGCTCTGCCCATTCCACAGGCTGTGGCAATAAATTTCATTTCAGTTCTGTGCTGCAGTGCTCTGGGAGATGTGCACAGAATACTGATTATTTGATTGTAACCCCAGTGTCTAGTTCCAGACCTGAGGCTCTTCCCAGTTCACAACACCAGCTTGCTTTATACACCTACCTGCACCATGGAATGTATTTTTACTTAGTTTGAGTACAAAGTGAGTTGGCCAGTAGGAAGGTGTAGCAGCCTTGAGACCCAATAAACACCTATCTTCAGCAGTACTTTCTCTTAAATTTAAGGAAGGGTAAATTGGTGTTAAGAACAAGATTAGGAAAATACTACCTTAATCAATACGTTGTGTTCAATAAAGTTCACAGCTCATTAGCAAGCCAATACCTACCACTAAACTATTTCACAACTTCAAATTCCAGCGTTCATTTAAGAAATAAAATCTTACTTTATGTGGAACAATCCCATGATTTGCAACTCTCCTTCTCCCTCATCTTTACTGAGAGATTTCCAATCAGTCACAGGTCCTGTTCCAGACACCCTTTCCTGTGTCACATCAGCTATATCATATTTGAGGGCAAATATTTCTCTCTGAGCATTTCAAAGTTCAGCTGAATCGTGCAACCACACTGGATTACTTAGACACTGAAAGCACAGTCTAGTTCATCAAATGCTTTCTCCCTAAGCTTTACTACTCTTTCTGCAATTCTGCAGAGACTAATTATTTGTTCAGGTTTACAGGGTGTGAATGGGTTGAGGTCCAGGTGTGGTTAGTGCTACTTTACTACTGCTTCAAAAAACTGTCTCAAAAGACAATTTTCCATCTCCCAGTCTGGCTTTGCAGTTATTTTGCATACAGAGAAGTTATGGAGAGGCAGTTTTGACACTTTGTTAACATCTACCAACAGCAAATAATAATAAAATCCCCTTTTTACCTTGGCTTTTTGATATGAAAGCTGGGTTTGTAAACAAAAATTTGCAATATTCATTACCTTCCTTGTAAATACAAGGCAACACAGCCATTGACTGCTGCTTGATGCCACACAGAGCCAAAAGTTCATCCTACTACAGAGCAGTAGCTTCCCAGAGAGCACTGACCACACAGGGCACTTCCTTCATCTCCACTCAGGGCAAATATTCTGCAAGTCTTCAAAGCAGAAAAGCATTTCTCACATGAGGTTCTAATCTCTGTGTTAAAACACTTGGAAACACAAAAAGAGAAAGAAAAAGTATTTTAAGAACCCATCCAGCAACCAAGGAATACAGTTTGAAAGTCATTCTTAAAACATGTTATTTTCCTTGCTGATGTTTCTAATTGATTCATACAAAAAACCTCAAGAAATATAAGAGAATGAGCTCAAACAAAACAGTAGACTTCAGGAGACATAGATGAAGGGGGTTACTTTGGAGAAACTACTTTTAGCAGAACAACTGGCAGAGTAGGAACACACACAACCTTTCCTACTTCAAGTTGTGTGTGAGACAGCTTGGTCCTGCTGCTGCCTCTGTCCTTGGGTGGAATTTCCTGGTGTTCATATTCAAACCCACCAGTGCAGCATTGAAAGTGATGGGGGAGGCCAGGGCAGGCACCTAAAAGCAGAACGGGAACAGGGCCTGAGGGCTTTCAGCCTTGCTGGTTTGTTCCAGTCTGACTGGTCACTCCAGGCTGATGTCCACAGAAGCCCATCTTTCTCTAGGAATAATGTCTGCCTCAAAGATCTGAGTGCAGTTACCAAAATCAGCACTTTCCCCAGCTGCCTTCTGGCACAAGACAACAGCACTGGGACATAACATGTAATACGAGGTTGAGAATTCCTCTGAACAGAAACATTCCATCTATGACAATGGAGAGGGCAAAAAGTCTTCAGCATGACTTCCTATATTCTGCAAGGATTTTCCAACACCCTGTCCAGACAGCAGGATGAAACATGCAGCAACCAAAGCAAGCTGACAGCTCTTACCCTTTCCAGGCTAGAAATGTAGTCCTCATAGCACTGACAGCAAGGTGAAGGCATTCAGAAAACCCAAGTCTAATTAATCACCTGCTCCCACCTGATGGAGCCTCCTGCTTAGGTCATTATCCCCCTTTCCCTAATGTGTGGAGCCAGCAGCACAGAGAGCATGGATCTAGATCTGCATCCCCAGTGCACCTGTGACCCAGCTCAACTGGAGATGCCAGAATTCAGTTGCATGCTGTTCTCACCTGCTTGCTTCATCCTGAGCACCCTCCCCTCATCACCCCTTCCTTGCTCTGCTCCCTCTCTGTGGGTGACAAAGGGACTCTGGGCTGCTTGGGGGTACAGCTGGATGTTGCCTGCAGTGGTGCAAAGCAGGGAGCTGGAGGGGACACTGTGTCAGTGCCTGCCCTGCCTGCGGGGGTTAAAGGCTGAGCAAGGGACATGGTTAAACCAGGAAAAGGACTGAGGTTGCTGAGCAGGGCCAGCCATCCAGGAAAGAAACACCTCCTTGCAGTGTCAGCCAGGGGCTGTGGCTCTGGCAGAGTGATGGGTGGCAGGAGGCACATCTGAGGGTAGGGGACAGTGTGACATCAGCCACACTTGGCATGACCAAGCAGTGCCATCTCCAAAAGGAAAGGCTGGGACAGGTGTGCTGTAGGCTTCACAAGTACAACCGAGCTGCTCCCAGGCCACAGCAACCCTCTGCTGCCCTAAACATTGGCTACTGCTGGGCACTGCAAGTGGCACCTCTAATTTGGCCTTACAGGCTGTGGGAAAAGGGGGAACTGCCTGTTTGCTGTCCTCCACTGTGGGACGGAGGCAGTGTGTCCAAGAGGTGATAGGGACCACTGTGCTGCCCTGCTGAGCGCCTGGGAGACAACTGCTGCCTAAAGGGTGGGTGAGGATGGGCAGAGAAAGCCCCAGTTTAAAGACTGGAGTCTAAATAACTAACCCTCAGGTAAGGATTGAAGAGAAGGAGAGAAATGGATCTCTGATTAGGTCTGATTGGTTTGAAAGTTTCTCTCCGCACATGCTCTTCAAAATAAAGCATTCCTGAATAGGTCTTGTGTATTCTGGGAGTAAGGGAGGGAAGAGAGGAGGGAAACCAGGTGGAAGAGAAAAAATGCTTCAGCTGACAATGACTGAGAGGGAGAGAATTGCACAGCAACGTGCCATCCATCTACTGGGCAAGATTCATTATTCACAGCTCAGTCATCTGGTTCTAAATTTTAAATGTCATCTAAAGTGCTTTTTGAATTCATCAGTTTAAAAGATACTTACTAAGAAGCAAAACATTGTGTTATTCCTCGGAGGCACTGAGGGCTGTGGGATGACAGGCAGTGTCGGGTGGCAGAGCAAGGTGCCAGCTGAACTGGAAATCTCTGATTGGCCATTCCGCGGTGGCCCTGCAGCACAGTGCTGTTGGTCCTTGACGCTGCCCATGGCTCCATCCCAACAAGGTGCTCATCTTTTCTAAAAGTTCTCTCACAGATTTCAGACAGACACTCGTTTGCTGCCTCACAGCAGCCTCTGCACTGGTCACTGCAAGGACATCCCACACACATACCCTGCCACACAGGGCCATACACTGATGCGTGGATTTTACATGACCCCACAGCACTCACTTAAGCAATAATAAAACCTCAGCCACAGTATGTGATTAGCAGTTAGAAATCAGGCCTGAAAGAAGACACAGTACTGTCTACATACCCCCCACAGCGAGGCTGAGCCACAGTGTGCTGAGGTCTCCCTTGCTCCCCCTACACAGCCAGCACTGCCCTGAGCACGATCACTCCCACAATAATGTCTTCTGCTCACACAGTCATTTCTTCACTGGCAAACTCATGCATAGCCTCAAGTTATTTAAGCTATTCATTGTGTGATGGTAACAGCTTTGTGATGGTGTTCTTATCTATCACCCATTTTTATCCTTGCTCTGCCCACTAACCCATCTCCAACAGTTCCACCGTTCTACAGAAACAAACATCGCTGACAAGTTTCACAGAGACACACTTGGGAAGAAAGAGGAGTGCAGGGAAAAAACCAAAATGAAAACTTCCTAGCCAGACCGTCACAGCCTATGGCCCATACTCAGGGCCATGTGACTGAAGTGAAATTTGAGCTGACTCAGAGCTGAGATGCCAATCCTAGCTCAGAGAATGGCATCAGTACTTTTGTGGGAATTATATTATTCCCTTCCCATGTCCATAGAGATTGTCAAATACAAAAAACAGCAAGAAGTTTTAAAGAAATCTGGGCACAGTGAACACCATGTTGGAGAACTGGAATTAGCATCCTAGCAATTCTTCCTCCATTTTGTCTGGCTTTCCTGTCTTTACTGGTCCCATTTAAAGCCCAGTGACATAAAGAAATATTCCCACAGACTTTGGATTACTCAAAAAACCAAAAGTGTTCTGTGGTTAAGCTTAATTTCTTCCACTATCTACAGATGATAGAAAATTTTGCTTCTGCTTTGGTTTTGGGTCAGCATAAAAGATGCTTCCAATTTTATTTGAATCACTTCACTCACGGAATAATAGAATTATAAGAATTATAAAGTAATAATCCTCAGCACTCCATGGGATCAAAGCAGTATTCAAATATTAAGCAACACTCAGAGAAGATAGGTCAGGTATTGTTATCCTCATTTTCCAGAGCAAGGATAGAAAGACATGACTTTAGAGCACAGGACTTCTTCCCAGGAGGATTTATGCTGGGAATCATGTGCTCCAGGCCAGCTTGAGGACTCCCTCCATCCTGGTGCCTCGACTGAATGGTATGGTTAGAGCCTCAGTTGTGTGCCTGGTCCCTCCTCACCCTCATGGTGAGCTCCTTAGAGCTCTTCCCTGCCAACTGCAGCATTCACCATTGCTCTGCCTTTTTAGGTAAGGAGTAAAATACTATCAGCATCCTAAAGTCTGTGGATCCTCTCCCATCCACTCCCCCCCAGTGACCCTTTCCAGCCCTGTGAAGCCCAGCTGTGTGCCCCTGGCCAGGGGCAGATGTGACCACACACCTGCAGGCACTAATGCCAACAGCCAAAGGGGGGACAATCGCCCTCCCTTTGCCCCCCAGCTCACACAATGACCAAAACCAAAAATGCCCCAGGTGGGGAACTCAGCTGTTGTGTCTCCAGGCCCCATGTTCCACCCAGGAGACCAAACCCTTTGTCACTGCTTTAGTGAGTGGCCATGGGGCACACTAAAGGCTTGCTCTTCAGCACGTTCCGTGTGCCTGAGGTGCTGCCAGGCCACTGCTGGCAGAAAATGCACACACTGCTGCTCAGGGGCCACAGGTAATGCTGCTGAAGTAAACAAGTGATGATCACAAGGAGGAGGGAGAAAATAGAAGCTGGCCGTGGTGCTGCACTGTGTTTACTTAAGTTGCATTCTTGAATAAACAAGCTCCAGGAACCAGAAAGCAGGGACTATCCAATTTTCCGCACTGAAGTGCACAAGATCATATGCATTAAGGAAGATAAAGAAATATAGCTGAAAGCCAAATACAGGTTACAGTGGCTGGAGATCATCTTCAGGAGATGAAATATTCCTTAAATGATGAAGACAATAATTCACGAGAATGAGACTCTCCAGTGAATTATGGGGGTTCTCTTCCAGTAAGTTAGAAGAAATATGACTCTAAGATTTAAACACACTCATCCATCACTGATTCTGCTTAAACAGATTTATAGATACATACATATTTTACCCTTTTTTATATTTTTATAAGTATGACATTTTAGCTCACCTGTAGGTGATACTAGGACATGAAATGCACCAAAAACTTCCCTCCACCCCTCATGTATTGTAGGCACAGAGAACATTTTTTAGCTCAAGGACCAATAGAGCTGACAAAAACATGAAACAAGCTACAAAGGAAGTTTGAAGCTATTGTGGCACTTTGGGGATGGGAGAAAAGAAAGATACTAGTAGATTAACCTTGGAGCCCTATAAACTTTCTGTAGCCAAATCCAAGCAACAGTCATTTGGAGAAGTTGATACAATGGACTCTGATTGAGCAAGGCACCTAAAATCAAGCACCTAACTTTAAAAGCAGTATCATTGACTTCAGTGGTGAATATTCATGTGCACAAAGTTACAAGGTCTTACTAAAGCTTATTACTAATGCACTTCTTCTTACACTGGATAAATCCCTGGCCTTTTAACAGTTTGCTCAGATATAAATGCACATCAGATGTCCAAATATTCAATCTTTTGACCCAAACTGAGGGCACCTCTTCTGCTATTTCTAGTATTTTCTCTGAACTGCTATTTTATCTTCTCCAGTAATTATATGTACTATCTGGTTTGCAAGGAAAGGAAGGAAGGGAACAAACCAATCCTGGATTAACAGCCTGGTTCCCAGTGCACAGCCATCTGTGCTGGTACGTGCATCTGCATGGGGAATAACCCACCGTGCACCAGTGGCCAAAGATGGTATTTCACAGATGAGTAAAAATCTCTGTGCAATGATGTTTCTGTAATTTGAGGCTGGGGAATTGGCTGGGGTAGAGAGCCCATGTTAATGTAGGAAAGGCTGCCATGTGACTTTGTGCTCCATTTGACACAGGAGCTGTATTCCCTGTTAAGGCTACGGCTCTGGATTTCATTGCAGCCGCTCTGGCTGTGGGCTCTGTTGAGAACAGTGAGCCTCTTCTCCCTTCTCTCCTGCTCCTGCCATGTGCCTTGGCAACCTCCCTCGCCTCAGGCTGTGAACTATGTGGTGCATGATCCATCTCACTGAACTCACAGAAAAGTAACTCACCAAAACAAAAATGGCATTTTCTTCCAGATCAGCAAGCTGAGCCATGTGTGTGTGGTCACACCACTGCTGGACAGGGCAGACATAGACCATGGAGTGGGAGGCTCAGACCTCTCTTCCTCCACGCCTGCTACAGCCTTCTTCACATCTGATTCAACATAACAAATGCCAAATGCCCCAAAGCAGGGAGACCTTTGTCCAGAAGTCCCACTTCTGACACACAGAAGTCAAACCTATTGGTCAGTTATGGAGCACTGAGCACATTTCCTAATATCTGAGTGCTCAAGTTCATACCCTTCATATGTACATAAGTAGTATTTAGAAAGTTCATGGGATTTCCTGTCCAGTGCAGGTAGTTTCCATATGGACTCAAATATATACTCAGCCAAGTGTGGGTTTGTAAGCAGAGGCTCATAGGCACTTTTACACACACCCCACACCCTTACAAAAAGCTGCTGCATCTTCCAGTGCAGGCCAGTGTCTCCCTGCCAGCTCCATGTGTGCCCTTCCACACCAAAGAATTCTCTCTTACCCAGGCAAATATACATGCAGCTGCCCAAACTATACCACCAGACAAATCAAAACCCTATATCCATCACTGCTTTCCACTGACAACCTTTTTTGCTAGATGTATTCTCAGCTAGAGCTCACAATCACAAGATTTGCTTAGCTGTATCTTTATTGATATTTATGAAGTTTGAGGCACATTCTAAACCAGACCGAATGCATTATTTTATTCTTTATTGAATAGTTACTGGTAATGCAAGTTGTCAGGAGAATACATTGCCCAAAAAAAAAAAAAGCTCTCTTAATGTTAAATCAATGATTCATTTACTCTCTTCATGATTAATTGCAAAGTGTTTGGAACTCTAATGACTTCTGTGGATGCAATATCGCTTAATCTAAAGGAAAAAAGATCCAATCTGCATGGTGATACTGATTTTTCTCCTATGTCAGTAAAACAAGGAACTATTTACTGCCACTGCTCCAGGTGCTAGGGAAAGCTATCAGAATCAATGTGGAAGCCTGGATATCTCAGTATGGGAAATTCAAAGCTGTTTTCTTTTGGAAAAGTGGATCTGTCTCTTTGAGGCTGTACAGGTTAACACATGACCAAAACAATGGACTGATAAACATCAATGTGCTGGACAGAGCTGCCTCCATCTGAAACATTCCTGATTCAAAGGGAATCACAGATATTCAGCTAGCTAAAAACCAGACCACAATCCAGCATGTACCCCCAATAGCTGGCAGACATTGAGTTTAGGCACGTTTTTAGCTCAGCCTAAGCTACAGCTGCTGTTGCCCTCCTGTGCATCCTCATTTCCAAGGGCTGGATCAGCACCAGGCAAAGCACCAGCATAGCCAGATGTGAACTTCCAGTGCCAGGGGGTCCTTCCAGATGCAGAGAGATTTCAGAAGAAAACACCAGGCCATGCTTTAGCTATACCCAGGAGCACACTGATCCCAGCACTGCTCACCCATCTCACTGTCTGTACAGCACTGGTTTGCTTTGCTTCAACATGTGATCCCTGCGAGGTCACCAGGGCTGCTCCCCAGGAGCCCCAAGGCAGCAGCCCCCAGACAGCCTGTGAGACAACACAGCATGCCCACTCCCGCTGAAATCTGCTCGGCATACACCACATTGGGGAGGAATACTCCTGACTCCCATCTGCCATCTGAATGGCCAGATAGGAAAGTTTCCTTTACAGGATCCTCACTGCTCCTGCTGAACTGGTGAGAATTGCCAAGGCAAGAGAGGGCAGCCTGCCCGTGGCCCAGCACGGCCGCCGTGGGCAGTGTGGCAGTGCCAGGCCCTGGCAGCCACATGCTCTGTCCCTCCCACTAGCCCTGAGCTGCTGGCAGGGCTGGCAGCTCCTCACAGGTGTCTGGCCTCGCAGCAGGGCAAAGCCCTGGCTATGCTTCAAGGAGAAGTGGGGAAGGCAGGAAGCTTGAGGGATGCTTAAAGGACATTTAAACTGGCTTTTCATGCCAATTAACCCTTAACATGTAAATGACTGAGAAGCTAATCCATTACTGTGCTCTTCTGCCCTTCTGCAGTCTGATCACACTGCCATGAATTCAGAAGGGGTTTGCTGGCAGAGGGCTTTAGAAAGGAGGGCACACACAGAAAGCACCCATGATGCTGCTTGTTGTTTGCAATGGTTTCACCTTGTGGCAGATCCTCAGGACCTGCTCAGAGAGGAGCTGGTGGTCCCAGCTGGTCCCCAGGGGCCAGGCCTCTCATGGTGCTCACCAGATTTTCTGAACGGAGTGCAGAGCTGGAGAGCTGCTTGCAGGTTGGGTCCCCTGCCCTACTCTGCCAGCTGAGAAGTTTCTGCCCATCCACAGACATATTTATGTGGCAATGTGTCCAACAGGATACCTTTGCTAACGTGACATAACATGGAAAAAAAAGGTAATACAGGACAAAGAAAGGCTGCTGGCATCAGCAGCAAGGGACCTGACTGCCTCAGTCTAGTGCCAATGGAGAGTGGAGAGAGGACACAAAAACACCTGGTAAACTGGCAAAGCTTGAGACTGGAACAAGAACTCCAGCCTTGGGTAGCATTCCCCTCACATTAAGTACTTGGCTTCTCTCCTTAGCTTTCTCCCTTCTGGGATTTCCCTCCTGTGTTCCCAAAATTTAAAGCCCTGTTATGATGCTGCCCAGGGAGCCAAACAGGAAGGAGGCAGCAGGCCCAGAGTGCAGGAAGGAAGCTGCAAGCAGATTGCAGAGGGTACAGGGAGAGGCTGAGTGGTCTCAGCCATGCAGGGTGGGTAAAGCCCACACCTTTCCTCAGAACTAAAGACCAGTTAGCCCCAGGTGAGAAACAGATCAGATGCATCTCTTGCACACAGAACATCCTGCACACACTGTACTCCATGCCACTTTACTTCAGGCAGGGCTTGCTGGGACTTTTCCCTGCCTGCCCAGCTCCAGGATGGATCCTGTTCTGCCTGCTGCAGCAAGCACACTTCAGGGAGGCTGGGGAAGGCTGCCAGAGCCTCCACTGAGGCATCAGACTTTCTGCCCAGAAGACCAGATTCCTTCTCAGCCCTGCAGCCTTCTGAAGCTCTGGAGCTCTCTGGGACAGCTCAGAATGGCTGCCTGCTGTGTTTAAACAGAATAGTCCCAACACATATTGCAAACTACTTCAGAGAAGCAGGCATGAAATGAGCAATGGTCTGTTTATAAATAGCTCTGTCCCATGTTTGCCCACTGCCAGCCCATGCTGGCAGGTGAGAGGAGCAGCAAGTGAGGACTTCATCTGCTGCTGCAGCCCTGAGCTGGGGGAGCAGAGCTTGGCACTGCACCCTCTGGCAATGTGGTGCCACTTGCAAAAAGCAACTGAAAAAATGCCAGACATCTGTGCCCTCACTGTGTGAACTAAAATGGAAAAGAACCAAATATTTTTCTTCACACTGAGATTTATAAAAAGCCCCTGTGTGATCTAAACTGACGCACGAAATGACTGTCTCCTATTGATTATTTTTAACCTAATTTAGCTGACACTAATTGTACTGGACCTCTGTAATTGTGCACAGCACTTGGATAGAATTATCATCAGCTTCATGGGGCTAATGTTATGCCAATATCATATTTGACCCATGTTTCCAAGACAGCCAGATATTTACTGAGTATCAGAATACAGACATTTTCTTTTCTTGGGAGCTTATTTTTTCCTTTCCTTTCATATTTCCTTCCACTTTAGGTATACCACACAACTGAAAGTACTACAGGTCCTCCCTGCCCACCTCACAGCTCTTCCCCAGAGTAGTGATCCCATCAGCTTCGGTCAGCTGTCCCCTACACTCAGGTTCTCCTCCATGCAGCCTTGACCAAGCTCTCCCCATCCTCTCTCTAGACATGGGCAATAAGAGAAGAGAGTCTTCTTGTGCCAGGAGGGTCAAGATACTGCAGTTTTGGTTTGAGAGGGGGACAGAATCTCTTACTCCTCACAGCAGACTGACCACAAAGGCCTCAGTAACTTCTGGAATGTGGCACTGAGGTCTCATGTGCCTCTGATGGTTGCATGATGGTACCACAAGGCAGGATAGTCAAACACAGCCCAAACATTTAGGGTTTAATGAAGCAGGCTTAAACTCCATCTGGCAGCCAACAGCGGGAGAGCACAGACCAGTGAGCCTGAGTGGAAAAGCATCACTTAATAAATGGATGGATACACTGTGCTTTAACTGAAGGTTACAGATGGTGGTCCCAGGTTGGACTCCTTGTTGGTAGCCCTGTATTACTCTGAAAGCATCAATGTACAGATACAGTGCTGCCCCTCCACATTTTTGTACATTTTTAATAAGCAAGAGATTAAATAGTTTTCTTAGCTGTACCTGCTGTTTCCACAAGTATTTTAGAGCCTGATATGCCTCTACATTATGAAGTGGAATAATAAGCACTAAGTGCTTGCTCTGCCAACAGACACATGTAATCTCCACCAGTTTACCCATCACCCTCCTGTCCAGGTCCACTTCAAAGAAAATCAATCTTCTCCTTCCCCCCTCAGCCCAGCTTTTCAATTACAGATGAGGTCAAAAAACTGGACTGCAAGATAGCTGAACTCAATTTCTTAAATTGTAAAGTTAGCAAAATGGGGAGACTGTGAGGAGAGAGAGGAGGGGGAAGAGTCTCTATTCCAGCTGTTCTTTCAACCCTGTGTGCTGGGTACTTTTTCATTGCAGTGTTTTAAATATGTCTAACTATCTGCTGCAGTCACCACTGAAGTACCATGTACAAGCTGTAAGCAATGCAGTCAGGGAAACCAGTAAGTGCTGCTCAGAGTGAGCACGGGGAAGCTTTATTTGGGCAGTTTGACCACTTCTCAGTGCATGGCCCACAACAGCAGGGCTCTTTTATTTAATGTGACTTTGCACCACCAGAGTATTGCTCTAGGATTCTTAGAAAAAGGATCAGTTATATTTTTAGGGGACAAAGGAAAAAAAAGCCAAAAAAACCAAAAAAAGAAAAGCTTTCCAATTGACTCCCTCATAAAATATGAAGAAATGAATTCTGTGCTATGCCAGGAACTCGGTGTGGGAGCCCTGAGCAAGGGGTTTGCTGCCTGTGGGCATTACTACCCAAGGGAGGTCTGACTTGGGGTCTCCAATGGCACTGGAGTCCAAAGTCATCAGCAGGTCACACACCAGTAGTGACAGAATAACCAGAAGGGCAGAGCCAGGAAGAGAGAAAGATGCCCTTTTCCCTATATACTATTAATTATTTATTTTCATTAGAGACTACTTTCTAGGATAGCATGTTATGTTTCACAAAACACCACCCAAAACCTAATTTTGAATCCAAGTCTTTGCCATTAGAGTAGGAGATTACTGGGGAATGATCTAAAATCTACTCAGTCCTTGCCAAGGGCTGCAAAGGCTGCAAGGGGAGGCCTTTGGTGAGCTGGGGAGGCAGCATTCATACTGTGGGCTTCCACAAATAGCTTGCTAATGCACAGTTAATTGCTTGCTACATTTAGTGAATTTCAGATTCTGGATTAGAGGAACAATACTTAGGCAAAAAGCATTAGCCTTCAGAAATCTGAAGTTAACAACACATCTGTCCACATGCCCATCCATCTCACCTCTTCTAGACTACCTTAGCACAGGCTAGGAGGAGTTGTGTGTCTCCTCTTCATCAAATTACAGCTGTAAAGGATCAGTACAGAAAAAATATGAACCACAGCACATCACATCACAAAATGCACATACTCAAAAATGCTGTATGAAACTTTGTCAGCCCCTCTGCAATCTTGTATCAAAGGGGAAGTAAGAAAAGCCCTAAGAAGGAGAGCCTGTCCAGTTCTCTTTTCTGGAAATAAAAATTGCACTTATTTTAAAATAATATTTTCTTTTAATTTGATATTAAAGGATAGACTCTTATACAATTTCCATCCTCTGCAAATTTGCGAAGGACCATGGAACCAGACAATGAATATAGAAGTATTTAATGAAAATGTGACAATCCTTTTGTAAGGACAATCTCAGCTGATACTCCTGCATTCTGGTTGGTGAATGCAATACTTGCATGCTTGATATAAGAGAATTTTAAAGACAGCAAATAAATTAAGTGATATTTATGTTAGTATTTACTTAAGTCCTGAAGATGACATACTCAGAATACATTCACATAAATTTTTTGAGAAGGTAACAAAGATTAATTGAAATATTAAATCAATTTTATGACTATAGGGGAGAATGCAGTTCATCCCCATTTGTCACTGTATTCAATAAAGCACTACAGCTTAAGACTTTGATTTACAAATAGTGGAGCAAAGAAACTGAACACTAGAATACTGTTGGGAGTCTCTAAATTAAAGGATCTGTGTAAAAAAAAGAAGTAGTTCTTATCTACTGCTCTCAGACTGGCACTATATGATATATGTAGAAGATGTAAATAATAAAAAGGACATACATAATGAGATTTTCAGGAACTTTCAGCCATGGCCTGACTCTGTTTCCCATTGTACTTCCAACACAAGCAGAGCTAAGTCATGCTCACTGCATTTCTAAAACTCACATTTTATTTTAGAACTGCAGCTCTCTTTTTTATCCTGGTCATCTGATGCCCTCTGAAATAACCTGCAAGGCTGAAGACTGACTGCAGCTGCATGTCCTCCATTACCTTAAGTTCGATCCATTTCAGTGAGGTGAGGAATAATCCCCAGGATATGAAGACAAGAGTCACACTGAACTCAATCTTCACATAGATGACAAAATGGTTTTAAAAAGAAGCTAAAAGCACACTTGTGTTTTATTGCACTGTGCTCTGTACATGTTGAGGGTGTCTCATGTCTCAGTGCCATCCTACAGAGCAGTGTCTGGACATTTCTCCACAAGGTGGTCTGAAACCATTTAAAAAACTTCTATTAACCTTCAGTGACTTTGGGCTCCAGTTAACATCTCTTCCCCTTGGTCTTTCCCTCATCTTTCCCCATTTTGCTAAATGATAAAGAACTGTGTATTTAGCTACCATGCTTGAGTATTGGTGCAATCCATGAGTTTTCCTGGCACATAACAAGAAGGGGATTGCTATATATCCATCACAGAACTTATGTATCCAACACCAGCAGCAAAAGCACATACATCAAGGTTAGAGATAAAATCTATCTGATGTTACAAATAACTGTTCACTTTTATAATTTGGATGATCTTTAATAAAATGCAGTTCTCCAGTGTGTCACCGACAGACCTCACATTCAGTAGAACTGTTTAAAATATACTGAACATACTGAAACACAGTCAGAAAAAACAGGGATGAAATTTGTGATAAAATTTCCCAAGTCCAACACAGCACGAGTGCCTTGGCAGAGAACATTGAGCTAGAATCTGGATATTTTCCAGGTTTTCAGACAAAATAGAAGTGCCCTGACACAGAAATTGATCTTACTTATCAAACATGTATTTCCCTACTCTTGCCACATTTTCCTAATAAATGTTTCTAATTCTGGCCCTGGTGGGTAACATTTCTTTTGAAAGATTAGGCAGAGAAATGGATGCCGTTTTTAAAATGCCTCTGCTTAGTTTAAAGCCCCTTGGTTTACCCTGAGCCTTTCACCAGTGGGGCAACCTGCAGCTGCAGTGTATCCATACAGCTCCACTGATTCCAGACAGAGCCACATCAATTTGTTACAGGAATGGACCTGGTCCTTGATTATATCCATGAGCTAGGCTGTAAGTGCCTCAGTGAACTTTCCTGACAGCACTGAGAAAGTCAGGGGAAAAGTCTTTGATGACAGAAGATTGCTTCCCATCAGTGCAAACCACTAGACCTAGAAATGCAGTTGAAACAAATGATTGCTGTCTCTGTATTTTGTCTCCCAAGCCATGGTGTTATCTAAGTGCACGTGTGAATTAAGCTGGTAAGGCTGTGTGCTCTCTGGAGACAGTGCTGTTATAGACTGAGCAACTGCTGTGGCACTGGGCTCAGAGCTTACAGTCACATTCGTTAGCCAGGCTCTGCAGGCAAGTGTTATAGATCAGCAACCCTGTGCAATGTCAGCAGCTATCTAGATGGCCATGCACCAGTGATTTTTGCTGAAATATGGGCTAGAGGGAGGTCTGTCCACCTGAGCAGGCAGAGTGTGGGTTTGTGCTTTCTTGGCATGCCAGAAATAGAAGCTTTAGCCATGTGCTGATGAGCAGCTCAGTCCGCAAGCCCTTATCACAAAGGACAGGTTTCTGAGGTTCTTAGTTGGTAATTTCAATACCTGGATGTCAAAAATAATATAGGAGAGTATGTTTATTTTAGATGTAACCTTCAGGCAGGCATCTTGCAACAGACATCTCTCCTTCAGTCATACACAGATCAGCTTGGAATGGGGAGGTGACAGCAGGCTAACAATTCTGAGCACATGGAAAAGACTCCCATTTAATTTCTAATGACCTGACTGCAAAGGGCCTCGGACTGTCATTATTTTGCCATCAGAACTTAATGAGCAAACAGGTTTTTGGTCTGCTGCTTTCTCATATCCCAGTATATGAGTAGCTTATGAGGAGAGGACAGAGAGGTCCCAGTACTTGTTTCTGTATTAGCTGGATAAACAGATTCTCAGAATCCTGTTTCTACCTGAATATCCAAAATTGCAACATTTCATATTCAATATTCTTCAGTAGACCCCAAGGACATACTTTGAGTGATTACAAATTTTATATAAAAATGGTGTAAACAAAACTGTTGTAAAGTCTTGCTTATTTGTACATCTCATCTGCAATATATTAATGGTGATGATGCAGCTGTAACATGCATATTACTTTTATAAGCTGTTTTACAAACAAAAGGCAATATGCTTCAATTTCTGAATGAGCTTTTTGTATATGTCACTGCTTTAAGTTCTCATTACTACTCATGTTTATGCTTATTTCAATATGATTGTGTCTTGCATGAGCTGCTAATTACACAGTAGTGAATTACTTTTTGGTCAAGCAACTGCTGTTGCATTACCTCAAAGCTCTCAGGGAAAGACAGTAGCTTTTATTGCGTGGGATTATTCTGAAAATCTGAACTCATCAGTGGGCCTGTTGTTGAAATCTTAAAGCATTGATATGGCTGAATGATTAACTCATGGGATAAAAGTGTTTTCTAGGTTTTTTATGAAGAAGAAGAAAAAAGTTGATTAGGGTTAGAGGGCTCAGGGCACCCTAAAACTCCCCTGGACTGCATTTAGGAACCCCCATAGCTACTGGTCTATGGGAACCTCTTGGGCACAGATGGAAGCCAGGTCTCCCTCCTCTCTCCCAGATGCACTCCTTACAGAGCAGAGGGCACTAGGAGGAGCCACCCCACTGTCAGCAGGTTCAGAAGCAACAGCCACAGCAGCAATGGGCAGTTCCACTGAGACATTCTGCTCATCCACAGGAGGAAAAAGGCAACCTTAGACCTCTTCAATAAATACAAACAGCTGGTACTTTTCCTGCTGGTGCTCTGTGAGAAAGCTCCAGGTCTGACTCCAGGGGAGGGCAGGAGCACTGTGCCCTTGGTGTGCCCAGAGCCCCTCGGTGCAGACGCAGGGAGAGGGCTGGGCTGCCCAGGTGAGCCCCTGCAGCACCCCCAGAACAGCAGCAGAACCTGCCCTGGCACTGCCAGGCAGCCCGAGGGGCACATGGGGTGGGCAAGGGAAGGGAGAGGCCCTCTGGAGTTAGGCAGCTCAGGGACTTCTCTGGATTGCAACGCTGATAGCTTGAAGCAGGATTTCTGTAATGGTTAAGTCACTTCTTTGCTCCTGTTCTTTGGATTGGGTGTATTAAATCCCTGTGTAGATCTAATCTAGATCTAAGATACTTTATATCCTTGCTGATTATTCTCCCTTGACGTTAAACAACACTGAAGTAGACTTGAAAGTGACCACACATCCTCAGATTTTGTGTTAGCCCAGCAATAGTGCCACTGTGGCATTCCTGCAGAGCACACGAGCACTGGAGACCAGCTCCATCTCCTGCAAAATCACCCCACAGCCCCCTGCCCACTCCAGCACCAGAGCAGCTTCCCCAGCATTGCCCTGCCCTGGGAGATGAGGGTGCTGAGAGAAGCCTGAATAACCCCAGCTGGTGCTGAATTTATGACACAGATGAGAAATCTGATTCTCTGGGGCTTGCCCAGCAATCCAACATATTGCTGTCCCATCCAGGAAAAGCCAGCGCTGTGCTTTACAGAGTAGGAAAATGAGGAAAGGAAGATCCAGCTTGCAGCACTGGTGCTTCCTTCCTCAATTTGAGACCTAACTCCTCACCTGAGCTGGTTCAAAGGTGAATAAATGGCATCACACAATGGCCTGTCAGTGACATGTCCTTTTAGGTGCCATGTTCTCTGCAGCGGCTTGTATGAGCATCTGTGCCACTGCCCTGAGCAGCAATCCCTCCAGCTGTGCTACTCACAGCCTCCACCAGCCATTGCTAGGGAAACACTGCATTTTAATTTCACAAAATTCTAGGACAAGTTTATAAGTGGAAAAGACATGTGAAATAATCTGAGCCCTCTTCTGCTGGGGTACTTTGGATTTTTGGTGTGCTCATTGATTTTTTGCCCTAGTATGACCCTGTATTGACACATGCCTCTCCTGAACTGTGTAACAGCTTCGACTGACTGCTTGAACTCTCCACAGCATAGATTAATTCTCTTCTTGAATGCTTGTGCACTCAACTTTTTCATCATATGGAGTCTGACTCAGCCCACCTCTATCCCAAATTGAAATCCCATTCATGCCAGCTCAGAATTCAGTTCAGGACAGCATAAATGTTTATTATGACACTAACAGAACCCTGTGGGGACAGAACACACATGTAAACATACAGAAGTTCTTTTCTCTTCATGTGTCTACGGCGAGCACTATTCCATGTTAACAATATTTCAACTAAAAATGGCATAGAAATTTTCATGGAGCAGGTCCAGCAGAGTTAGAAAGAAAAATGAAAATCTCTGCACTGTCTTCAGCTTAAAGCAGCTCCAACTACATTTTAAAATAATAGCTTGAGATGTACTGCATGGAGAGTATGAGATATGCTCCACAGTGAGGTGATCTATCAGTGGGAAACCTTGAAGCCTGAAAAGGAGGGAAAACAATAAATCCCCAGAATAAATATTGAAAGGGGAGAAAGAAGGAAAGAGATTTCATTTTATTACATCATTTGATGTCATGAGCATGAACTGGGGGAAAGAATTATTTATTTATGTTTCCCTGAGGGGCTGGTTCTGTAAACAGATGAAAGAAGGGATGGAAAATCCAAATTCCAAACAGAAAAGGTCAAGGCACAACAGAGCTGTATTTTCAGAAGCAGTGATATAGGGGACATAGCTGACACTGGGCTTGATTCCTCATTGGATTTGCAATGGTTTATGGATGGGTTATGCAAATTCCCAACCTGCTGGCAATATGCATGCAAAGCTTCAGGTTTGCTGCAAAGTGCTCCCCTGGCACAGTGGCACAACTGCAATTACACTGCAGATCTGGCACCTGCATTTGAAAACCCGTGTTCAGTCACCTACAAGTCTCTCAAGAGAGCAATTCCCCTTGCTTGCTGTCAGACCAGAATCTGGACATTTAGATTTCAAGAAAAATATATCTGCTAATTTGTTATATACATGTTATATATATGTACTATATACATGTTTCCATACAAATTGGGATGCTAGGATGGATCTATCCATGTTCTTTTAACTGTCCTGTAATAGCTTTTCAATTCAGAAGTCCACTTGAGCCATGTGGGATTTTGAAATTCAGACTTAGGTTTCTGTGGGTAGCCTCCCAGAAAGGATATGCACAAGGTCTGTTCAGTTCAGACATCAGGCTCCTGCTCAGGGCATGGAGCTTTTACTGCTGCCATATTTCTTTCAGCAGCACCTGGAGATGCAATCAAACACCACCCACCCTGGTGCAACAGAACTGTCTCTACAACACAACTGACACAGCAACTGCTTTCCCATTTTTCCAGTTTTGCTTCGTTTTTTCTTCCTTTTAAGCCTGGTTACCCAAATCTCCTCTATTTAATGCTAAATTCCTTTCAGGAATCTCTCAACTGAGTAAAATGCTAAGCACAACAGCACCATGGTCTCAGCCAGCATTAGCCATGATCCTAAATGGCAAGAGTGAGCATTCACAATGCAGTTATGTAACTGTTGGTTAATCCATGAACACTGAATCATCCCATCAGTTTCAAGGGAAGTGTGCAGGGCAGGTACAGTGATACACTTTGGATGTTGCACGATCAGAATGTAAGGACATGGGTACACTAGTTCAGTCTGTTTTGCTGTGGGCATATCTTAAGTTTCACAATCCAAATCAAACAGAACCAAACCATAGTGAAATGTTTATTAGCAGCTATTTTCTCTGACACTCTCTAATTCTACAGCAAAATGCTTCTATTAATATATTAAAAAAAGAGATAATAAATAACATACACCATTATATAAGAATATGTAAGGACAAGATATAACACTTCTATTAGTATTTTGTTAAATTTTTAGTCATCATGGTGTCTCTCATCAGAGGATGTATTTGGTCTCTTGGTGAGTTTTTACTGAAGCTCATCTTGCAGAATATGCTGGAGTTTTAACAACCTCTGCTCTCAGAGCTGCCTGTTAAATTTCTGTTTTTATTTCTGTTCAGAACACTATGTTAGGATCCCTCATTTTAATTACATAGCTAATAAAGCAAGCAGCTTGCCTTGAGTTAGCCCAGTGGCAAACCAATGCTATAGAAAAGACTCGAAGGCAATCCCTCATCCTGGGCTGTGCTGCCCAGAAAGGAGCTAAATGGGCTACAAAGGACCTGGGGAGAACAGCAGAATGGGGCAGCTGCTCCTCTGCAGAGAGAGAAGGGAGCAAAGTACTTGGGAGTGGAGATCTTAGATGGCTCCCAGTTCCCAGCTCCCTGCCTGCTCTCACATTTTCAGGTGTGTTTTCTGTCCAAGCCTTAACTGGCTTCAGGAGTTTCAAAGACCTTCAGACTTGCAGAGCTGTTGCCAACCTCATTAGGCCTAATTTATTAGCAGGAAAGTATCCAAGGGCTTGATCCAAAGCCTCCTATATTCAATGGAAGGCTCTCAGTGTGGCTTTGAGCAACTGTGGGCTATCTATACTAAAAATTGAATAGTAATAAAAAAAAGAAATGGCTTTTGCTATTACTACACCAGTCACATAGAAGCAGATCATCTTTCACAGTGCTGTCAGGTAAAGTCAAACTGCTTCTCCGGGAGATTAGGGATTGATTAAAGTCCTTGCACTCAGGGATATATATCTGTATTAATCTTGGAATTATTTGTCAAACACCCAAGATCTCTGCTCTGATTTGTGGAATATATTCTGAAAGTCAACACTTCAAATGAGTCAAGATTTTTTAAATTATTTTTATGTTTTTAAAGCATATTCACTAGCTGCTTCCTTGCCCCCAAACCAAGCATTGCTATTTTTAACACTGTGCTCTTTTTGCTTTGAAATTGCTCTTAATGTGCTGCTGATAGTAGAGAATGCAGCTGGGAAACTGGAAAGTAGGAGCTAATACACTGTCAGACAAGTCCATAAAGCATAGTCAGTGCTTCAAACCACGAGACAAGGCCAGGTTAGCACTGACAGCTCCCGCTGTCCAGTCAAGAAAGTCAGGGGCTGATGGTGAAGCCAACTTTTCCCACTGCAGCAAAACAGTTGATTCTGTTTGGAGAGGTTTTTAAAATGCAACTTCAGGTTGTATCAAAAGCACCCAAATGTGACTTGCCATGCCTGGAGTGTGGTGTTCAGCAGGTGCTCCATGCACCGTTCCCCAGCCCCACTGGGATCCTGCAAGAGTGTCCTGGACTGTGGAGCAAGGACTGTTCGTGCCTTCTGCATTGCACAAGGTGGTGAGGGAGAAACAGGGGGCATCCCTGTGCCAGTGGCACCACAGTCAGGGTAGCAACAGCCTCAGAATGAAGCAGAACTGAAAGCTGTGGAATCACAGTGGGCAGTACAGTACAGACAGCTCCAAGCCCTCACTAATAACAGAGGTCAGATTTAATTTGGCTTTAGCCTCCATCTGAGACGAGTTAAAGAAACACACTACAATTATTTTTCCCAACTTGCCAGGCCTCAGGGCAGTCATTCTCCCTCACATATAAGAGAAAAATGTTCTGGATAAACTGGCTGCAGTTCAGTAAATAAGTTGTGATACACGCTTTCATTTGAGGGATCAAAATTTTCTGGTTTAGCAATCCCTGGCAGAATAATCAATAACTTACACTCTGAGAGTGATGGGAAGAGGGAAACAATGAAGATAACAGACTGTAGCAGGGCATCAAGACCTGCAGGGTATCTGCTAACTTGCTGGGATAAGGATGTTCTGGCCTTTTGCTGCTGGAAAATTAGGGCTCATTGGCAAGGCAGGAAACATTTGGGGGAGTTTGCTGAGACAGAGAAAATCACCAGTGCACAGCTCAGCACAGCTTTCAGTCTGGTCAGAAAAAAACTCAGGTCTGGAGCACTAAGTAGCGATAAGGGTCCAGCCCGACTCAAATCCAATCCTGTGCAGGAGTGAAGACAGTGTGAGCCTTTCATAAATGATAAATTACATCCCTGATGAAAGCCATAGACTAGGAAGCCCCAACACAGGGGGAGCCAGCTAGAAAAATAAAAGGGAAATTCACACAGCCTTGTCATCAGCCATAACTGCCCAATTTCCCATGTGTTTCCACCTTGCTGGATAAATTAGTACAGTTCTGTTTAATAAGCAAGGGAAGAAGGCTGCCACAACACCATCCTTAATTCCTGCCTCTTAGATGTTCATGTGTCTGTGGGGCTGAGGCTGGGTGGATACAGGATCTGGTTGGGTTTGGGGGAAACACTGAAGAGGCTGTCAGTGAAGAAGCCAGGGGAAAGTTGGGCTGGTTCATTTTCCATTTTGTCTCCTAAACCATAATTCAGAGTAAGTTTGAAAGCAATTACTTTTAATATCTGATCTACAATTCCACACTGACTAATAGCCTGTATAACCTCCCAGCCAAATTCTGTGAGCTGCTCAGACCCTACAACTCAAGCAGAAATTATGTGGGGGCACAGACACAGAAGAATTGGTATTTATTATCTTGCCTTAAGGTTCACAACAGGGCTGAACCTGGCCTACTGACTCAGACTGTCCAACTGTAAGCTAAATGAGAGCCTGAGGAGCAATAATGAGAAAGCCAATTAGTTGATACACTAGACAATGGATTCCCTAGAAATAAGTGTTGGAAACAATTTTCTTTAAAGGAAAAAAAAATAGGGGCAAAGCAGAAAGTTTTAACGAATTTCACCAGTTACTAAGTTAAAATAATACCTATACAGAGTCTGCTATGTAAGACTGTGATCAGCAACCCTGATCTAAAGAGGGGAGGGTGAAGATGTGCAGTTGTGAGCAGCCATGAGCCTGGCTGGCATTGGGAGAAGCCAATGGAGCCCCAGGCTGCCCCTGGTCCATTGTGCCTGCCCACAGGAGCTCTGAGCCTGGAGACCTTTGTGTCTTGCTGAAACAGATGAAGTCATCAGGCCACTTGGCTCTTGTGCATAAGCCACATTTAACCAGGCTGATTTCCCTGAAGTTACGGAATCCTGCCAGGATACAGTGTTTTAAATTACTGAATTCTTGTTATTTACTCAGATTAGCTTACATGGTTGGGTTATGCATCTTGTGCTTTCTAGAAGGGCTGATGGCTGCTAGAGAAAACAAGGAATTTTCACAAGACGTTGACAAATTAATAAAACACCAGCAACTGCACTCACTCGCAGGTTTAGAAGGCTTGAAAAATGTTTCGTTCTTGATCAGTTTAAACTGCAACAATTGTTTTTAATGAAGTGATACAACCAGAGGGCAAGAGTTTTACTGAGCTGAAGGGGAATCATTCCAGCCCCTCTACACCACGTGAAAAGCTGCTACGTCAAGACTAAGGCTCCTGGTCAGAAAAACTCAGTGCCAGAAATTCAGCTCTATCAAAGATTCTGCAGTGAATTCTGCAGTGCCCCAAATGTGAAGCCCTGAATGTCAATCTCCCCATTGCTCCGAGAGCAGTGGCTGTGTGGATGTCACTCACACTGTTTTCCAGCACTGCAGGGTGCACTCAGCACATGAACAAACCTGTGGCTGTTAAAGGCATAAACAGCCCCCAGAGCAGCTGGGAACAGACTTTACCCTCTCCTGCCCAAGTGAGTTTCTTGCAGCTTTCCCTTTCCTGTATGTACACAGAATAAAATTCAACCCTTCTCCGAGACATTTATCTAAACAGCACAGAAAACCACAGACTCAAATACTTCTCAGCTATCCACCTCACAGTGAGAATTTAATGAAGAAACCCACCATTAATTCCTGATATTTTCCTGTGGTTTTCAGTACCACCAAAACCCAGTGGTGTCTTGAAAATGGACTGGATTCCTTTGGCCAGCAGAAGGCATCCAAGACAAGCTGGACTGCAGCATGCAGAGGAGCTTTCTGCAGCACACAAGTCTGCCTTCAGCCACTTAGGCTAATGAGCTTAACTAATAATGCAGTAACTAGATTGCTGGCAAAACATAAATAGTCCTACAATACAATAATACCTAATAAAAATAATGTCCAAAAGCAGTCTGAAAAATTATACTCCTTAACGATACCCATGATTTCTTACAAGCAATTAAAGAAAAAGTGTTGCAATTTTTTAATCATAAATCTTTAAAATTAAGAAATATCCATAATTTGTGGCCTGAAATCCCCCAGAACAAATAGGCACTAAGGCAAGTCTATAGGATTCTTATTACCTATTGGTGATAACTTGTTCTTTTTTCTACTAAACTGACTTTAACTTTGGGTATTTCCTTGGGTTTATAGTCTGCTCTGTGGCAGCAGCATCAATCCAGAGAACTGGTGCTGTGGTATTACACTGGGTTTCCTTCACTCGTAGCAGGAGAGAGCAGCAGGCAAACCCCTTCAAAGTGGATGCCTCTGAAAATTTGTTCTCTTGGCTAGAGACATTATTGCCTCTTAACCAGGCAGTGTGAGGCCCTCTGGGACTGGGTCACTGACAATCTGCTGGGCTGAATCTTATGTAGAGATGTCTTCAAGCCATCAGGGACCGGTTGTGTCTTGTGTGTTTGGGCTTTGGTGCTGGGAGCAGCTGCTCCAGGCAGGGCTGGGCTCAGCACAGCCCTTCAGGCACAACACACTGGGAGCACCAGTTACCAGCAGTTACCAGCAGCCTTACACCCACTGAACATCCTCACCATCCACGTTCTCTAATCCAGCATGTTTACATACACGCATTTTCATTTTTACTAATTAAAGGAGTTGCAGAGAGTTTACAACAGTTTTAGCATGCAATGGCAGCTAACACCTTGGATAGACATGAAAAGCCTTTGCTAAAAAAAAGTCACAAACTATCCTGACTGAATTTATACTCTCACGTGATTAGTATTGTTGAGATTTAAGAAGTAGGAGTTTACCATGCTGGTACATGTATATGGACATGTGGAACTTGAAGGCATTATGCTGTGATTTGGTTGCATGAAAGGTTATTAAAAGCTTTGATATTCATTATATAGCTACATTTCAGTACAAAATTGACACAGTGGGGTGTCCCTCTCCCCTGTGTTAACCATCTGTATGCCACAGAGTGAATTAAAATGCCCCTTTGCTCTCTCCATGCCTGCAGTCAGCAGCAGCTCTGCACATGATTAATGGGTGACTGTCACACAGTGTGGCCAGCAGGGAGCAGGAGGTGCACGGGCACATCTGGCAGCACTGTCACCCCGAGCTCATCCAGCCCTGGGGAGCTCCTCTGTGTGGGGTGAGTCCCAGCCAGCAGCCAGTTCTGCCTCAGCTGGCACCTGCAAGGGCAGCAAAACCCGAACCCAGCACTGCCTCACCCAAGTGGCCAGAAGGTACTTCTCCCATCAGGGGCTTTATTTGTGTGCAGGTATTTTGAATGAGTTTCATTATCATTCTCTCCCTGAGAAAACGCCGGCTCCAAAAGAGAGATCCCTCTCCAATGGCAAATGACTCCAAGTGTTAATGCTGGCTGTGCTGCCAGGAGTGTGGCAAGGACAGAGGGACAGAGTGACCAATTCCTCCCTCCAGCCCTGCTCACTCCTCACCCACCTGTTCCTGATAAGAAGGTGGCTGTGAGGTCTGGGTCACCTGTTTTCAGCTGCAAGAACTGCTCCAAGTGTGCAGGAATCAGCATCACCAGTGAGGAAGAAGACACTATCTAGACAGCTCTGCAAGGCACAGGAAACCTAATTCTATGCAGCCTCCTTGCAACTGTCTTACTTATAATTGATATTTTATTGTTTACTTTGCAGGCTTTCGTTTATCAATGACACTTTGCTGCACGAAACAGCTGGAAGGCTCCTACCTCCTTTTCCAAATCCTGGGGCGAACTGTGGTGATAAATGAGCCCTGAAACAGCATGATTTATGGCTTTGTTGCCTCAAGGTGCACTGCAGATCCTTTTGTACAAATTAAATACTGCTTAAGACTCCTTAAATTTTTCAGGGTGACCTCTCTTCTTCCCTGTCACAATTCTCATTTCAAATCACTGAAACTCTACCTTCCTTTTTTAAAATATTATTTATCTAAGGGTTGCTTATTTCCATTTATTTTCCCTTCCAAGGGAATTCCCAAATTGCATTGGTCCTCAACTGCTGTCAGCTCAAAGTGGACAGTCAATATCTGGTCAAGGAAAACTCTTCTTGTAATGAGGAGAAGGCTGGTGCCCTCATGCTAAGTGCATCCCCAGAGACACAGATCTGTGTGGTGATGGGTTGCTCTCACTGCTGCCCTGTTTGCAGAGGCTGCCAGTTAAAATCACAGCTGGACACACATTGAATCTGACTTTCTGACTTGCCAGAAGGCAGTATCTTTGATAGCTCTGGAAAGGGAAGGTAGCAATGATCCTGCAGAGATCACCTGCCCAGCTGGTGCTTTAACTGCTGTTAGCAGGCATTTAACAGCTGCAGCCCTAAATCCAGGCAGGGCCAGCAGCTCGCCCTGGAGTCTGCTTTAATGCTGCCATTCATTTCCCAAACCAGACACTTTGGGAAGACAACTGAATGACAAAAGCCTCAGGTTTCCCATCTAAGTGGTTACCCTCTTGTCTAGGTTAACTAATATTTCGAAGTTGCCTTGGAATTTTCATGTGGGAGGTGCCACACAGTGCAAGGTACTTATATTGGTGCACCAGAATAAAGATTTATTAGCAAAAGCCAGCAGATCTCTGCAGCAGTACAAAGCTTCCCAAGTCAGCCTTTCAGCAGCACACTGAGTCCTTCAGGCTCTCACAAGTGGGAGCTATCCTGGTGATAGGAGAAGGAGGTTTCAGTCAGGAGAACCAAGTCTGTTCTGCTCTCAGGACCAGGGACTCTGCACTGACCCCATACATAGCACAGATATCCACAAAGCCAATAAGAGCCCCGAGTTGCATTAGTTTTTAGGAAGATTCATTGCATAAAAACATAGTGAACAATCCCAGCATAGTAATTTTTTAGTCATAAACAACTGTCACCTGGATGGCGTTCCACAGGCTGTTGCACACCCTGAGTGGTACTCTGTTAGCTACAACGTGCAGGTGGTATAAAGTGTGTGCCACCAAACCAGCCCTGTCACAACATATCCTGACATCCTACACTACTCCCCTGGCCCAAAATGTGCACTCTGCACACACCCAGCTCCTTCTATCACCACCCTTCATAGGGGTTCTCTTCCCCACGTTGATCTGAGTCCCAGAGCAGCTGCAGTCTAAAGGGTCCTTTGGTCTGGGATTGCTCATTATGAGTCTGCAGAAACCTTATGACTGTTAGGAAGTGTTAGTCTCTCAAAAGTGGGAGATGTGGGGCTGCACAACAGAGACCTTGTTGAACCCCTGTAGGATGTTTCAGAACAAAAGGTAGAAAGAGAGATGAAGGAGAAGTAAGGCTTTGGAGGCTGCCAGTTCCCCAGTCTCTGTGTGAGGCTGAAGATGCCAATCAGGGCTTTGGCTGATGCCCTTTGGACAAGTTCTGTGCATTTAACACAAAGCTGGAAGCAGCTGGCTCTGCAGCTCTGGACATCTGGCCATGGCATGTGGGAAAAAGAAGGCTACAGAGTGAAATAGCACAGTGAAATCAGTAGCCACCTTGTCAGCAGGACTTGTACACACAGCAAGAACGAAGCTGAAGGATGCTGTAATGTTTGTTTTAAAGGAAGATCTGTAACACTTGGCTGTTGCAAACTGAAAGGATGCTCAGTAATGTCAGGATTTGGCCTATGGGAAAAAAGTAATGCTTTTAGACCTAACAAAATGCAAAATGCAGAGAATCTCAGTTAACGAGAACTAGACATTCCACAGTGAGATACAAAAGTGGGAGAACTCTAACTAGAACAAGCACATATGGCACACATCACGGGAACTACAGACTGTAGGAGGAACTCACCAGAGTTCTCACACATTTGAGACACACCTGTAATACCCTGAAAACAGATTTTGAGGTAGAGGAACAAATTGCTGAAGAGTCACTGAGCTTGATGTCTTTATAAAGTTGTCCAAGCACCAACTACTTTGTTTTTCTCACATAAGATGTATCTGGATTCTTTCCCATAAGCACATGTTATTACTGATGAGTAGCAGAAGTAAAGGACCTATCCAACATTTAAATCCAAAGCAATCCCATTAGCAGGTGTTTAGTAGGACACTAGTGAATTATGGGCAGCAGCAGAGCATAACTATGGTGTGAAGTGTTGTGGCACTCTTTCTGAAGATAAGGTGTTGAACTGCAATATCCCACTTGTATTAGAATAATAACGGTATCAGAAAAGATAGATGGGAAGCTCTTGGATGCAGTGACCAAATTTTCATCTCATTTCCTCTGGGTACCCATGATGCAAGTCGTGATAAATGCTGCAGGCCTACATTTCCCAAGGGAAGATTCTGGCCCAGCTCTGCAGACAGCTCAGAACAGTGAATCCCCTAAGAGGAGACAAGGACATCCTTCTTTACATGGTACCAATCCCTTGTCCTTCTCAGACTTGAAAGTGAAGAGACAAATAAATGATGAAGCCTTTCAGTGGGTAATAGGTGAAATAAATCATACAATGTTCTAGGTCATAAATATACAATCAGGGAATTCTGAATATTTAGCATTTTTTCCAGCAGTCCACAACACATTCTTATGACAGCATAAAATCTTCAACAGAAAGAGAGGAATGGGTATTTATAAGGATGAGAACAACATCCAATTGAATTTACTTATTTGGTTAGTTAGTTACCTAATTATTTGTTTTAGAAATAATACCATGGGCCATGCCTAAAATTTAAACCAATCTTTAATGACTTGGAATTAGGGTGACTTTTCTTCTATTTAATTCTGCTGCTAAAAGAATACAGCATGTGTGTGGAAAGTGTAGAGCTGTTCTCAAAAGCCAGCCCATAGCACACACTGGGCTTCACACCCTCTGTCCCCCTCCACCTGGCACAGAAACTTGTGCCTGCAGGTTCCCAGTGCCAGCAGGGTTCAAATCTGGTGCACTGTGGTAACCATTTGGCAGCCAACAGTGACTGCAGGGGAAGTTCTGCCTGCCTTGCTCACCATGAGCTTAGCTCTGCCCTCCTGGAATAATGCACTGACATGAAACCTTTCCTGAGATTAATGCCTGGGCATGCACCTCGGGAAAGCAAGCTTTGGAATACAAAGCAGGCAGAGCTCCAAGGTCTCCTTTTGTCTTAGGGTATTTTTGAAAAAAAAAAAATTAAAAAAAGAAGAACTGTCAGAATGAATTTCTTGGGTAGTTACATGCACATCACACGGACATTCACTCAAGCCCAGTGCAATTTGGCATTAGTTAAATGTACCATTAAAGTAAAGCCTTAGCTAAAAAGCTCCTCAGTAACTCTCCACCCTTGAAAAGCATTTACCAAACCCGTATTATGTTCTTGATTGCCTCCACTGTATTTTCTGTGGTGTTTTTTCTTTCAGCTGATTGGAATTCTGAGATGTAACAAAACCTTCTTTGGAGTATGACCTTGAGAGTCGAGCTGTTGTATGCTATAAATAATGGAAAATTAGCTATATAGGCTAAAACAGTGAGGGAAGTATTTTATATGATTTTCAAGGGCTGTGAGCCCAAGAAGAGCTGACGTCTATCAGACTGTTATATAAATAGTCTTGTAATGAGGAAGAACATATAAGATCCAAGATAGATTTCTGCTTTTTAATGAGATGAGAGAATATATCACTTCAGAACTTAAAGGCTACTTTTCTTTTTGAAATTCAGATCTGCCTTTATGAATATTTTATTTTAAAAATCCAGATGATGGTAATAAGTTTTCTAATGCTAAGACGTTTCTCTTTAAAATGTAAGTATACTGTTGACAAGCCTAATTTTTCCAGAAAAATCACTTCAAAGTTACTAATATACATTTTAAAACTAAATTCAGTCTCAGCCCATCCACTAGTTTTTCCAGTACCAAAGCTTTCTGCCATTGGGAGGAGTTACAGTAGAAATTACTGATAGCTCTAAAAGAGTAATTGCTCCTACAGTCCCTGCTGGAAATTTGTCACAAGGATAACCTTACACCAGAGCTGCATTTTTTGATTTTTTGGCAGTGGAGTTTCTGCAAAGAGGAAACACTTGCTCATTTAAGAGGTACCCTCAAATCTGTTCCATGATTGAGATAACATTTTATTGCATTATCAAGTAAGTTTTGCACTGTAAACTTATTAAAGCAGTAAGTTTTATTGCTTTATTGGAAATTCATTTCAAAGGGATTTCTCTGGTTAGAGCCAGATCAATAGCTGCATTTTGCAGAATGTGGAGATTTTAATTTCATTTGGAAACAGGAGAAATTGTCTTAAGATTAATTTCAGCTGCAGTGGAAGGAGGAAGTTGGAACAAGCAGGCACAGGATTCAGCACCAGCCCCTGTTTTGCCAAATGTAAGAAGAAGGAACAGATTTCCCCACTCCACTGATATATTGTGGGTAGATCAGTTAAAATTTTCTCAACTGAGAGATGCACAGTTCAAAAATTCTTGAGGACAGGCTCATGTACAGGGACACACACATAATCAGCCATTTTTAGGATGTTCCTCCCCAGGAAGCCAGACTCTAAATCCTATGATTTTTCTAAAAGCTGGAACATCTTTTCAAAGCAAGTTAGAAGTTCCACTTTTCATTTCAATATGCTGTTTCACTAAGTGCCCACACAAAGTACAAGTGATGTTTTGTTTCAGGTCAAATATTTCATAATGAATAATTTGCTTGGTCCCCTTTAGAAATGTCAGTGTTATAAGGAAAAAAAAAAAAGAAAATTAATCTGAAAAAAATTAGCCCTTTCCCTAAACAAATAAGAAAAAAACCCTAGGTGTTCTAGTTGCAAAACTGCTATTGTCCAACTCTGGTTCTGGCCAGAGGCATCCCAGAATCAAAACTCAAACTCTATCCCCATTCATCCACTGATTCATTGTTTGAACTTGGAAAATTGCTCTTCTGCAAGCCTCTCTTTCCTCATCTTAGAAAGAGAGCTGATGTGATAAATCCTTGTGCAAAGCCCCATAAATGCTGTTGATGAGTCTTACTAGGTTGACAAGGCAGCTTTTATTATTATTATTATTCTCCTATAGTATTTTCTGCTTTTTCAGCCATTCACTAAAACACATCACATTCTAGGCCATTTACCCACATCCTGGAGAAGCTGTAGAGGTCCTCTCTCCAAAACCACAGAGATTAAAAAATTCCTTCAGAAATCTTGGATTTATATGATACACCAACACTGCAGTTTTACACATGAGCACCATCAACAATGCAGAAGGGAAGCTGAAAAGAACCTGTATTTTTAGGCCTTCAACATTGCTAACTAGACAAATCCAAGGTAAAAATTACATTCTGTATCCCTGAAAATCTTCACAGAGGAAGATCACATGTTGCTTCAGGTGCCCAGCTATGCCTGTTCCCCTGGGAGCCAAGGCCAGCTGCTCTCTGCAGATGGGATGCAGTGATGTGTGCTCTTGCTCTCATGGGGGTGTTTCACTGCCCCTCAGGTACAGCAGCTTTGTACCCAAACCCCATCCACACCTGCATGGCTGCCCTCTCCACCAGGCAGGCCCAAAGCCTCTCTTGCCATGACAGCCTTGCCTTAAGTCAACACACTAATCTTTCTCATAGTGAAAAAGTACTTAATAACCTCTATTCCAAGTCTGCTGTTCTTTAATTTCCACTTGTGCTCCTGGAACTATCATCTGGTAGACATTATCTACAACAAATTAAGAATTTATATACTTCAGGAAAACCTTGACTGGAAGCTCATTGGGGGAGGCTGAATGGGGGCTTTTTCATTAAACTTTTTCATTTTGCCTAGAGATTGAAAAATGTATGAAACAGCTTCTCTGGGGAAGGAGAAATTTCTAACTCTTTAATAAGTACTATTTATCAAAGACATACAATGCGAACTGCCTGCCAGATGTAGAGTACATGGTCTGGAAATCCTTGTCTATGAGCTGCCTGAAGGCTTGACTCCACACTGCTCTGTGTGTTAGGTCTGCCACATTCACCTCTTGCTGACAGCTGCAGGGTCCTGGGGAAGCTGCTCACACACACACACACACACTGCCAAGGCTACCTGCTTCCTTGCCCTCCCCACAGCAGACAGAGTCTCCCCATGCCATGAGACACAGCCCATGGAGAGCTCCTGGAGGCCAGGCCAGAATCAGCCCTGCACAGCCAGCAGCCTCATGGCAGGGGGGAAACCAATGGCACTGAACGGAAAGACACCACGTGTGATCCATCTGTGACACCACGAGATGACCATGACTAAAAAGCACCAAAATAAGCACGCTGGATGGGGTCAACACAGGTTTTAAACCTAGTTTTCATTTAAAATTTTTCATTTCTGCTGCCTTTATAAATCTTTTTATATCTTTACAGCAGATATAGGTATGGAGCTGACTTAGAGTAGAAGAATGTAACTTTTCAATATCTAGCCATGGTAAATATTTGTATAGATCACATATAATTAAATTGATCCATAAAAACTTCATTATATTTTGAGAGTCAAGGTCTCACTGTAATGGAAAGCTCCTTCCATTGCTATTACATTCTAATCAGATTACTTATCTAATTCTACTCATTTATTAAGAGCATCAGAATTGATCTGCAATGTACAGGGGCTCTTAGTAATTTCTGAGTTTTTTGAGGGGAGTATTTCTTCCTCCTCTTCCCCAGTTCTTTACTTACTGCAGACACAGAAAGAGCACTGGCTCTGTACGAATCTCCAATACCCACTGAAAGGGACTATGAGGCAGAATCACTCTTAAACATCAGTGTCTTTCTTGACATTAAAGTTGGAAAATGGAACAATTATTTTTGCATTAGCAAGTCACACTGACAAATTCCCTCTGCACCCTCTTTCTGTCATGCCAAAATGAATCATCAGCATCTTATTAAGGTGCCCAGGCTATTCCATAACAGTAATAAAGTGTAAATGTATCCCAATTATTCATTTAATGACTTCATGAATATTCAGTATTAAGAAGCAGGAGCTGAGCTCACTACAGTAGGTTATTAAGGACACAGGCTGCATATCCCTTATTATTCTGAGACGACTTAAGGTTTATTCAGATCTGTCCAGTGTTCATAAATGATAATTCACTGGGACAACACCAATTCTGTGACTGGTACAAATGCATATAGTTTTAGTCCTCTCATTTACATATTTCTTGGGAGAGGCTCTAATCCAATAATAAGAACAGGTTTCAGGGAAAATACAATTTCTCTGTCAAAGAAACAGATCCTGGACCAGAATGATGTGAAGTTGGATGTTTACAATATTCTTCACCTGGATACCCAAAGCAGCAGGTACCAAATGCTTTCTTACACCTGCTCAACATCCACTGGGATGGTGCAGGTCAAGCTTTGAAGAATGAGCTGGCACAAAACTGCTCGGTGATGTTACCCCAGAAAACTTCTGCTATGAAACAGATGTTCCTTTTAATTATGACTGCCAGTGCGAGTGTGAACAGTATCTGCACACTTGTGCATTGTTCTCCATCTACTGCACTATTTGGTGCTGCACTTTGCCCTATGCCTGGCCGTCCTTGAGAGCAGAATGTACTCCACATCTCCACCAGAACCTCTGGAAACCCGTTTGGCCAGAGATGCCTGGCAGCATCAGGAGAGACACTCCTCCTCCGCACAAGGCTCACAGTGGAAGCTGTACAGCCTTGATAAGCTTAGAGTCAGAAGAACACATTTTTGTTCAAAGAGCTGGCTAGTGCCCAGAGCAAATCTCAGGTGGGCAAGAGAGCAGCTTATCTCCTGACAGAAAATGTAATTGCCAGTCTGAATAGAGAAAGCGAGAGCAAATTTTGACAGAGTGGACCCACTGCCTTCACTAAAGGGTCTACTAGTATCATGGAAACCTGAAGCCAAACCCAAAATTGCTCAGAAGGAATGGGAGCAGAGAGGACACATCCTAGGGTGCTTAAAGGATAAGGGATCAACTCCTGATGCATCTGAATAAGGAGGAAACAGAGACAACGATTCCCTCATAGTACCGTCATTGTTTAAAATACTAAAAGGAACAGCTTTCGTATGTTCTGCTCAGCCTGTGGCTTTTCTTCAAAACGAGTTTGCAAACATGTGATCTCAAGGTAGCCTTAGGAGGGAAGGGAGACAGTTTCTGCAAATTTTCCTCGAGAGACTGTTTGACCCCAAGAATTAAACCTGAAGGCTTCAGGAGCCAGAGTGCCTGGGCACTGGCCAGTCCCTGAAGAGCTGGAAAGCCCAGGGTCTCAGGGGTGTATCAAAGCTCAGTTGTTTGCCACCAAGCCAGTCACAGTACACAGAGAATGCAAAGATGAAAGAACACTTGTAAGCTGATTTATGGTTATTTATTAGTTTGACTTTGTCAGTCCTACAGAAACACAGAAAGCAATGCCTTCCAAACACATAAGTTGTCATCCTGTGAAATTGATGCTGTTTTTGGATGGGTTGTCCTTGGTTTTCTATTTTCTGGTTAACTGGAGAAAATGCTACTTTTACTAGGCATGCTCCCATGAGGATGCCTGAGAGTCTTTGAAAGCAAGGAGCATCAGGCTCTGGATGGTTTGACTGCATTAGCTTTTATGAAATAATCTTGTAACTTGAGACATGCCAAGGAACACTTCAAAGAAAATATTTATTTTTAACTCAATTAAATTGGTGAAAAAGACTTTTCCTACCCCAGCCACATATTCAAAGCACATAAAGCTCAATTTCTACTTTGCTTCTCTTCGTGAGAAGTGATTTGCTTTGCATTAGGCCTCTATGTTGAAGATTGACCCAAACTAAAGAGCCCCTAGGATGCTTTTGTAGCAATCCAATTCCTGCAAGGTTGTATTGACGATGTTCCCATCACTTCACTTCCTTGTGCAGACCTTTCAGAGGCTCTTTTGCTGAGGAGGGCAATTATTAACTATACTGTGAGAATCACCACGACATCACCAGTGCAAATGGGCTCAAAATGAGAAAATAAACTTTGTCTTCGCAACATGCTTTGTATCCACAACTGGGGTTTGGTTTCCTAGAAATTATGTTGCACAGAGATCAATGACAGCTTTGGGATGTAAGGAAGCTGGGAAATCTGCTCAAGGCATTTAGGTGCTTAACTGCCATTGTCTTGTTATGCAAATCTGGCTCTTAGGAGTGAATCATCCTACCTAAATTTAGCCATGTAAAAGCAAGCACTTAGTCTAAGTAGTTCTTTAAGTTTATGATATTGTCAGAGAAAGATGATTCAAGAACCTGATGGCTTTCCCTGTTGGAGGTATTAGAGTTCAAGTGGAAAACACATTTTCATGTTAATTCCTTTCTATAAATGCATGAATAAATGTATGTGTGCATCTATATTTTTATACATTTTAAGCGCAAAATCTATGTTTTACTCTTCAGTTTTAATTAGGGATGTGCAAAAAAGCAGTATTAAATCTGAGAAAGTCAACTACTTGCTTGGATGCCATGATACGCTCACATTCAAGGGGCTGCTCATTTCTAACCATCCCATCTGTGGTATCTTTCTCTTTTTAAATGATTATGAAGAATGAAAGATTCTGTTCTCTGAGGATGTGCTCTAGTTTTTCTATAGTTGGGATGTTTGTCATGAGCAAGCTTAAAAGTCAAAGGGTTTAGGTTTTACTGAAAATACTTTACGCTCCTATAAGCTTGCCCTGTAATTTATGTGCAAGTGGCTCCAAACACACAGCTGAGGATGTCGTCTGGGAATAGACTGAAATGTTATTTCTGGGATATTGCATCAATGACTTGAGTCTTAACCTATGGGAAAAGGGATGAAGAAAGAGCATGATAAAAGCTATCACTATGATCAGTTTTGAGACTCTATTCCTACCAGAGATATTTCTTCTCTTCCTTTGTCATTGCAATCAAGTGGTGTTTACTCCCCAATATATTTGTGCACAACACCAAGCAGCAGTGCGAGAAGCGTAATTCACATGAAACATTTCCTAATTATTGTTCCATCTCGGTAATAAATATGTATGGGTGGCTTCTGTGCACAAACAGGTGCCCTGGGAAAAGGCTGGGAGGCAGAAGTCAGACGTATTTATGACTGAGCTGTGCAGCACGGTGAAGGCAAGTGCCAGCATAACAAGCCCTGCCCAGAGCAGATTCACTGCACAGCAGTGCTGCAGAGAGAGGGGACCTCAGTGACACAGCCTCCCCCAAGGACAAGAGGAGGAGCTCTCAGGTGAGACCCTCACTGAATGGCAAAGTACACTGGAATTAACGACAAAGGAAACTTATCCATGGAAAGAAATCCAGTGCACATTAATTAGCCCTCAAAAACTAAATGGAAGTACTTGTGTATTTCATGTGAAACCAAATTGCTCTTAGGCATTTTGCTGGTTTGAAGAAGCTTCTGGAACTACAATCCAGAGAAGCATCTAATCTTTCTCAGAGCCTCTTTGTCACAAAGTAAGACTAGCTACTATTTGGATTTTCCATTTTCCCCATATTTTTTGCTTCTCATAGCCATTCTGTCACACCTCTGCTGCTGCTGGTTTGACCCTGACAGAACTGCAGGGATCTACCAGCCCCCCTCACTGAGACTTGCTGATGAAATATGGTGCTTCAAAGCAGTACTTCTTAATCACTTTTGCCATCTTCTGTATGCTGGCTCCAGGGAACAGTGTAATCACTCCTTATAAATACCCACACAGGGCAGTTAAGAAATAATGTAAATCAAAGATCTTTACCCCCACTAACATCCTGCAGTGTGACAAAATGCTGTCCAGAGCTCACCCAGAAGCTCCTTGTATCAAAACCCCCTACCAAAAACCTCAGCATTTCCCACTGACCACTGCAGACAACTATCACCAAATTTAAAACTGGAAAGGCTCTTAATGTGATATGCTTCTCCACATCAGCTTTAGGGCATATACTGTGACCACATGGGTGGCAAGTTTTGGAAGCCAGGTCATGGAAAATGAAACAAAACCTAATTATTAGAGAGGGCTAGGAGGACTGTGCTGCACATGAAACTGAACACAACTCTGAGACTCATGGCATCCAGGCAGGAGTTCCTTCAGGTATTACAGCAAGTTTCAAAAAAATCCATCATCACAAACAGTTCTAATTATTTCCAGCCAAATGCCTGTAACCTTGGCAAAAAACAATTATTGAGCAGGCTATTGATCTAGTCAGTAAATAAATACACTTATGTCATCAGTAAGCTAGAATCCTCCCGGGTATAAAACCAAAATCTCAAGGACTACTAGTTATCTGACATATGATTTTAATTAGGATTTATTGATTAAGGGTTTTTAAAAACAAATGGACTTTCTTGATAAAAGGCCTAGCACAGGATTTTCTGCAAAGTTAAATAATGTCTGACTTGCTATATAACAACCTGTGACCCACATCCTAATTACTTTACTATGGAAGTTTGTTTTTTATTTCAACAGAAGAATGCAGGCAACATTTATTCTAAATATCATGGAAGTTTAATGTGGAGGGAGAAGAAGGCCACAGCAGACAGAACCACACAGGAGGGGTTCTCAATGCCTGGTCCTTGCCAGCTGACCAGGGCTATGCAGTCAAAAAAAAAGGAATGAAAGAGAAGCACAAGCTCTTAAATGCTAGCTCTCAACAAGCTGGACCTGAGATCAACCATAACATCTCCTTGGAGCCTATGACAGAGAGTCCTTGAACAGGCACTGAACTATCTAGAAAGTCCCACAGTTCCCAGGAGCTGAAGGTCACAAGTTGTTCATGTCTCTGGGCTGAAGTCAGTCTGGGATTGACTCTGTGCTCAGAGTCAACCTGAACCACTGAGCAGACTCATTTTAGCCTTTGTGCTACTGTGGATGACAAAAACACCTCTGGGTACTGCAGATGGCAATGAGAACTGCCTATGGAGGAGAAGCTCCATCAGAAGAAGCTCCTCACCATTTCCTTTATTTTCCATAAAATGATTGTTCAAATCAAAGTCCAACTCAAGGTAAACTAATATGCACTGATATTCCTCCGACTGTAAACTGTAACCATCATGTTTATGCAGCCAAGAACTCAGCCCTACTTCACTGGCAGCCTAGGCAATTTTCCACACCTCAGGTGAAAGCCACAGCATCCTCCCCCTGCTCTCCCTTCCCAATTTCCTGAGCAGCATAAAACATACAGATCTCCCAATCTAAGAAACAGATTGTTAATTTGTTAGTAGCACATTATAGCTAAAAACTTATCCTCCGAGGAGGAGATACTTCCTCTAAAAGTAACCATTTGTGTCATAATCTTTTATCCACCCGAGTCAGGAAGAATCAGCATTTCCTGAGATGCCTGTGGGGAGCCTCATGACTCTGCCTTCCAGGTAAAACTAATCCTGTTTCCTTGTGTCACACAAAAAGCATATGACCACCTAAATCTCTGTGCAGCTCTATTAGAACCATTTAGTTCAGAAAATGTCATTGACATTTGATTTTTTGAAGTATTTAAGGAAAAGGAAAAAAAAAGAACAAAACTCCAAACCCCTCCAGAGGTCTCCTGATGCTTGAGCGACATAAATATTCACTAGACCATAGGAGACTGTAGTCTAGTTTGTTTAAATTCAATTATGTCATTGTCTGCACCAGAATGACAGGGGACTAATAAAATGCATGGCATACCTGTATGAGGGAGAAAAAGGACTGGCTGGCTCACTGGCAGTGCTCTGCAGCATGAAATGGGGCTGGATAAGGTTGTGTACTTGGCTGATTACTTTGCCTTCACCAAGGGTAGCCCCATGTCTAAATGTCACCAGGAGAGAGTGAAAACTTAAATGCTGTCATTTTAATTTCTTTCCCACTGGGTAATGATAAGTGAGATTGTAGGCTGGTTTATTGTCTTTTTCTCAGTTCAGCTAAAACTGTGTAAACATTCATGCCAGGGGTAGCTCTATCCCTCTGCACTGGGGAGCAGAAATGTGGAGCAGCATCAGAGCAGGGGCAGTGACCTCACTACAGCTCCAGAGGGTATCAGCCAGCTGGCTGAAAGCAGGAATATCTCTTCAGTGTGAAGTCAAAACTGCTTTAAAAGCAGAAAAATTATTTTCTTTCAGAACAAACCAGAAGCTTTGATCTCTCCCACAGCAGAGAAAACCCAATAAATTTCACTTACAAACCAATCCTTTCTTTTTTTCAACACTGGAAATGAAAGCATATCCCAAGATTTATCTGAGACCTGATTTCTGGATGTCAAAATCTGAGACAAGTCCAGTAAAAGAGCAGCTCCAATGCTGGATGGAAATTAGTCAAGCCAAGGCCAGACCTGGGATTTCAGAGGCTTGGCCTCTGCCCATCTGCTTCCCCCAGGCATCGTGGTGGCCCCAGGTCAGAGTGGGCAGTGAGCACAGTCCTGTCCTGAGGGCACAGAGCTGCAGCCTCCAGAGCAGCAGGTCCTGGGCTGGGGGCCAGGCAGGCTGTGGGGACCACCAAGGCTCTGTCCCAAGCTGCACAGCCCCCAAGAGATTCCCTGACAGGGATGCACACCTAGAGAACAAGCTCAGCTTTAACAATCATGTGCTTTCTAATTCAAATGCTGTTTCATTGAACAACTCCCAGCTCTGGCCATTCCCACTCCAACATGCTGGCAGACAGGCTCACCCTAAAACACCAGCAGTGACAATGAGACCTCCAAAATAAACAATCTGAGCCTAGCAGGGGGCAACTGCCAGCCTGGCCCAGAGCCTGCTGACCATGGGCTGCACTTCCAGGAGACCACAATGATCACTGACAGCTGCATGGCTTAAACATCATATTAACCCATTTCATGTCAATAATATCTCCTTAACTGCTAGAAACTGGTGTGTGGGTGCCTGGATGCTTTTCTCTCGAACAGGTTTGCCCTTTTGAACAATTTATATCCCTTTGCTTCAGAGAGAAAACAAACAGCAAATTATAATGCTAGGTGTGTTTGCTAATTACCCACACCAGTGAAATACACCTTTGAATGGTGTTGGCTTCCAAACCAGTACATAAACCAGCAGCTAACTTATTTATTAGCTCTGAAAAGGAGCTGAGGATCAAAACACAATTATTATTCTCTTCATTCCCCAGGGCAGGCTGCTGTGCAGGTGCTGAAAGTTAATAAACACACTCCTGAACTAGAAATGGGAATGGGATTGTGAAGGAGTGGCCTCAAACCCAGCCATAACAGACTAAATTTAGCCCCAAAAATTTACACAAATATTTTTTCAACCTCATTGTAAACCATAGCAGCTGCATCAAATCTATCCTTTAGGAAATGATGGGACAGAATTATTTCAGCAGAACCTCCTGGACCTGGTGCTGGTGACAAGAGCAGAGACACGGAGTCCATTCTCCTATTTGGTTTCTGTTTGTCACAAAAAGTCACAAATACTTTAGATTGCCTTGCAAGGAAAACCTAAATGACATGTGACATTCCAGTTAAAAATCACTAAGCAGTGTGATTTTTGGTTCAAGAAGTGGAGAGAAGAGAGGCAAAAAAGAGTCAACTGAGGAACAGGAGTCATGACAAGAAGAGAGTAGCCTTGGTAGGCTGGGGCAACGACCCTGCCAAGCCCAGCAGAGCAATCCTGAGATATTCCTGCAGTGATTCTGCTGCTGGGAGAGGAAGATCAAACAGTGCTGCTGGCTTAAAGTGGCTGTGAGACTCCTGTCCTGGTGTGCATCCACTGAGTGCAGAAGGGGAAACCTCTGCTCTCCCTGCAATCAACCACCTACATCATCATCTACCCCAAAATGAACCAGAATGGAAGAGATGACCATAATGCATTACATTTCAAGCAGAAAACAGGGAAGGGGAAAAAAAGTATTTTTTTACTTGATTCTGAATTAAGAACAGAATAGTTCTTTGATTATTACTAGTGCTAGGATTTCTATTTGAATGATTTCCCACAGCTCTGTTATGGGCAAGAGGCAGGAGAGAGAAGGAAAAAAGATGATAATAATAATAATAACAAAAAAAGCCAGCACAGGCTGTTCTAGTAATTTCAAAGCACAAAGTAATCAGATGGCCATCCTTCTGAACAGGTGTGATCAGTGAGAGGAAATAAAATGTCTTTACTTTTCCTTTTCAAACTGGAGGACATATAATTGTATCCTTTGTTGTATACAGGTGCTCCATTCCCCATGCTTTAAATCACACATTTATGCTTCTTTCAAAATAGCTAAGAGACTGAGCCTTAAAATTAAAATCTGGGTAGTCAAAGTGATTAATACCCAAGGTTCCACAGGCTTTGGCACAGAACATTTGCATTACAAAAAGCTATAAAAAATAAATATTTAGTTTTCTCTGAAGTACCAGAGCATCTTTATTGCAAACCTTTTTTCAGCAGTCTTTCTATAAGTTACACATCACCTTTACCACTTCCTCCCCTTGTCAGTTTCTAGGTTGAACTAGAAGCTCAGTCAGAGAGATTTTAGGAGTGAAAGAGCAGGAAGATGCCCATGTAACATCAAGAGGAAGTTTGATGCTGTATGTAAATAATCGGCTTTCTTCTCTTTTAGACTGCAGTAAAGAGAATATTACAGAATTTCTGTTCCCATTTTGAATGGGTAAATGTGAGCACTATGGACTGACACCCATCCCTGTGCAGGGGAGAGCACAGCCTGTGTCCATGTGATGTGGATAACATTCAAATCACACAGAAGCCACAAACAGTCTTATGTGAATTGCAGTTTTGTTCAACCTTTGATTTTTAGTTTTTCAAGAATGTTTCCAATTACAATTAGACAATGTGACAGACAGCAGTCCTTGCGTTGCCTTCTGAGGGAAACAGGCTGGTAGGGCACATGATGCTGCACTGGAGATGTGCTCTGTGACCTCCCCAGGGGATTAATGCAATGGCTGCAGCCCTTTACAGCCTGAGCTGTAAAGAGGTGTCCCCAGCTCCCTGAACGACAGGATTTTACAGAGAAGGTGCAACTTGGTAGACAAATGACGTCTGAGGAGACAGATGCTCCTGCAGGTGTACCCACACAAATGAGGAGTCACACAAAGCCTTGCTCTCTGTGGCTCTAGTGCTCCCAAGCAGCTCTGATGGAGACTGCACAAGACCTGCAGAAATATTTAGTCTCAGCTTTCCCCCCCACCCTTTTGTTAAAGTACAAATTAAATACCAAACCACACTTTGATGCTGAGTGAGCCTTCCGTTTGTTTAAACATCTGTAAGTTTGTTCAATCCCCCCCATTTGCTGCTTGTTAACCAAGAGCAGCATTACTATTTACTTTTACAGCTGCCAACCAAACTCGCTTTAACAACCACCTGCCCTGGGCCTGTCTCCCTCCCTCCCATTAGAGGCTGCTCCTTATCAAGAACACACTTGCATTAAGTTGGCTAAAAATAACAAAGAGAGTTCACAGCCTGTTTTGTAAAAGCAGACATGATTTTAGAATACATGAAATTTCCATCTGTCTGCTTTCAACCTCCTTACTTTGTACATCCATCCCCTATTGCCTGCCAGCCTCTGGTGGCCAAAGAACACATGTTGCACCATGGATGGGAAGGACATCGAGTCCAGTCTATTCCTTAAATGACACAGCCTGCTCAGCATTGATTCTGCTGATGTGCCCCTTGCCAAATCCAGGCCCTCCAGCTGAGTGCTCAGTCTGAAGTGCCCCCACACTGACCCCCACACATCCAGCCAGACTGTGGATGAAAGTTAATTCCACCACCATGAAATCCAGGGTTAAGGTATCTTTACATCATCTGACTACTTTCTGATATTAACCTTAATATGAATATGCGTCATTGCAAGAAAAAGTGAAAAATTACTTGAAGTCTGAGCCCTGGCTTTCAATGTTGCCAACTTTTTTAGTGTTACCAGAATGATTTAAAGAAACCTAAGGATGAATGGATGATCAGCCAGACCCACAAGGTGCCAGCTGTGCCAACAGGTGGGATAAACACTGCACAAAAGATGTATTTTAAGAGCTACTGGGAGGTTTGCCACGTTCTAATCAAACTGGTTCTCTATTCCTCTAGAAAACTTCAGCTTCCCCCTAGCCTCAAATTACAAAATTGCTGCAGCAGCCTGCAGAGGCTTTCAAAATAAATGGTACATTTGGATGGAGACGGAGGAGATAGAGGAGGGAACTGTTTCCATGGGATAGCTTGGCATTGAAAACTTATTGAACGTTTTTGTTGGGCTGGAACAATGTTGTTTTGTTATAAAAAGCAAGCATGAAATCCTGGTTTTGTCAAGGTCAGTGAGCAGCTTGCCATTAGGATTCAGAGGGGCTTGGACTGTGTCAGTCCCTGGATCTTTTTGGAGAAACTTCTACAGGAAGTTTGAGTGCAGAAAGACAAACAAAAGGACAGGTATTTTGGGTGTCCATCCTCACCCTGAGGCTTTGAGACATTGCCAAGCAGTGGGAAGAAGCCTGCCCTGTGCCTACAGTCTCAACATCAATAAGAGGACATGTTTCAGAGCCTGTTTCCCTTCACAGCCACCCTACACTGGCTACTGGCTTAAAATGCTGCCACCAAATGACTTGTGCTTCCCCAAGCTGCTGGATTTGGTAAATTCAGCTGGAAGGCACAGGCCTCCCTGACCTCCATGGGCTGTGCCCCATCCCTATCCTGCCCATCAGTTTTCCCTGAAGAGAACTTTGAGCACTGTTCACAAACACCATTACTGTAAATCAATCCCCTTTATTTTTTTGGCCCCCTCTCCCAGGAAAGTCTTGTGAATATTGCTCAGTGCTCTGCCATGTGATCCAAACATCCTGAAAATCTGAGATATTACAGACTCACTGAATGGGTCAGGTTGGAAGGGACCACAGTGGCTCATCTGGTCTCACCATACTGTGCAAGCAGGGTCAACTATGTTAACACCTTCTGCAAAGAGCTGATTTCCAGCTGTTTGCAGCCACAATCCTGTCACTGCACTTTAGTAAAACAGTTGCCACCACAGCTCAGAGCTCATGGCTGCAGGAATGGCAGTTCTGTGCTGGATTAAAGTTTAGAGGTAACCCTTTGAATGTCATAGCCCACGAGGGACTGTCTCATGTCCAGGCAGAATCCTGAGTGTTTCCAGGCTATTACACTTGGACAGACCCTGTTCTGAGCTCAGGACTTGGTGTCTTTCACAAAGGCACCTCAGTTCAGAGGTACAGCCTCCAGCAGAGGTGCAGAATACAGCATCCCTCAGCAGATTGTCCAAGTCACTCACTCAGAAAACCTGATTCTACTGGATTGTATCCAACCTCAGCTTCCAACCATTACTTCTGCTCTGCTCTCCTTTGCAAGATCAGAGGTATCATCAGCTCATGGTTTCCTCCCTTGTTTCACCACACAGGGTAATAATGTCTCTTCTCAGTGTTTCTCTGAAGGTAGATGATCACTTCATTTAATCACATCACATTCAGTCTCACACACCAATGACTCTTCCTAATCCACTGGCACCTTTATATGGTTATAACTACATCCTCCTACGAAATGGTCCTGGGAAAATTACCACAGGGAAGATCAACCTCTCCCCTTCCCTGCTGATCCATACTAGTCCAAAACTGGAAATAAAACGATTCCACACATAACTTGAATGTGGACTTCCCTCTGAATTTTACCTGAATTTGCTAAGCATTCAGGTATTTTGTACTTCTTTCATCCAGAAAAAAAGGACAGGGAGTCTTTCCACCCAGATGAGCATTCACTTTATAGATTACTCGAGTTCAAAATGAGATTTAAAAAAGCTCTCAGCTGTATAACCTATATAAAATTCTCCCATCTTATGCTTAACGAAGGGAAATATCCTGCTAGATCAGTTTTATGGTTTTATTTAAAGGACTCTAAAATACATTTTTTGGCTTTCCAGAAGTACTTTTTGCTGCTGCTTCTAATGCTTTCCAAGACTCAATGCAATTACTTGTTAACAAAAACATGGTTTAATATGCTGGCAGAAAAATTAATACCACTTCCATGCTCTACCTTAAAACAAATGAAATGTAGGAAGGAATTGAACTGTCTCATTTCTGAATTGGGAGCCAGATATTTTTTTAAAGTTCAGATCATTACCAAGTGTAATAGTCATATAACAAGTTTAATTGACCTGACCTCATACTATTACTTCTCTAGAACTAACTTTGTGGAAACTGTACTACTTAAAAAACCTAAAAAAAGGAATACTATGTCAAAATCTTCTGCCCCACTCTCCAATCAAAGTGAAAAATATCTCTAGCTGGTCATCATGGAACCAATCTGTGTGGCAACAGGAAGTTTTGCCTACTGCACTAAGGCTGTGGTATCAGAAACTCTGACCCACAGGAGGTGACACAAACTGCACTGTCCCTGTCACACAAAATGGATGCTGAGGGCATGCTCCATTTTTGTGCACATCCTCTTAGCCCCACTTTATGGGATTGAGCAGCCTGCAAATGAGCAAAAAGTCACTTTTCCCCTGTGGCTGCCAGGGAACTTATGGTTTGGTCTCTCCTACGTGAAATAACTGTTCAAATCCAGAAGGGAACTGATCTTGGATCTCCTGCCAAAGGGAGTGTCTGGATAAGAAGCCATGTGAAACACCATTTCTGGGCCTGATCACCCCACATGGAGAATGATCTGCAAGAGATGTGGAGAAGGGCTCTCAGCACACCATGGGCAGGGGAGAGGTGAGCTGACAGGAGAGCTGATAGCAGAGTGTGTGAATAAAGCTCCTGTAGCCTTGCAAAGCCACAACTCAACTTGCTGCCAGTAAATCCACAGAGGCACTGGGAAAGAGAAGGGCAGACACAAGGGAAGGGGAAGAATCTGTGCTAAAGGACAACACTGACAAAGAACAAACAAGCAGGAATAAATCCTGCTCAGATTTTTAAAAGGAAACAACTTATTTGAAATTTTGATCCCTTTTCAAGGCCTATACAGATCTGTACAATAAAGAAATCAGAGTCCTTATGTTTGCTTTTCATCAATTTCCCTAAAAATAGAGACAGAAGTTATTCCTTTTTCTGTCTTCACAGAGTTGTCAGCCCTGTGGGACAATGACTATTTCCTACTCCATCTATATAGTGGGATTCTGACCTCTCGTGGGTCTGTTATCTCCTACTGTAATTTCAGTATAAAGCATATATATGCATAGATATTTAACTATATATACCCTAATAATTATTTCCTTTTCATAGGTACTCCTCTCACAGGGACAGAGCACTTCCAAAACAATTAAAAAGAAAATTCCGATAAATTGCCATAGAGGAAATTAGAAGGATTTTCTTTGGCAGAGAATAGATGGCAAGTCCCCTTGTTCAGGTGCACCTCTGTGCAGTGGAAGGTTTGCAGTAATGTCAACACTCAGCCCTGCATGAATATCAGCTGCTACACAGGCCTCCAGCTCATCCTTCTGCCACATAAGCCTTCAGCTAATGTCAGGAAGTGGTTTTATGATGGTCAAGAGAATTCTGGCCACTGCAGGTAAAATGTTTTGTCTCATTAATATTTTTTTTTTCCTCCCAGTGAGCTCTGCCAGGTTTGATCTTTTCTTTTTTTTGTTTGCTTTACCTTGTGAGATCTCAATTATGAATGTGCACAGCTTAAATTAGGAATTGGAAAAACCTCTTAATATTAAGCATTTCCAGGAAATAATTCATAAAAACCTGCAATGCTCCACATGGATGGTTCAGAAGAGAAGTAATCAACCAACTCCGTAAATGTCAAGGGGAAGATTAGCCTTTACTTCTGATGAACCCAATTCAGCAGCCACATTCAAAGGTGCCTTTGCATGTGGAACTAAAAGGACTATTTCCTGCTTTAACAAAGTCTTTGACTTTCCATAGCTGCAAGTTTATCTCATTCAGAGAACCAAAACCACCTTGATCTAAGAAGCTGAAACACCTTTGAAGACCACTGAACCCCTTGCTGAAGTTGACAGAAGAGTGTTTTGGCTGAGTATTTCAGATAAGCAATTGCAGAAAGAGGATTTTTACTTTGATTTTTGTTTGGATTACAAGATTAGTCCACCAGCTTTGAAAAGCCATCCAGAAGGAGTGTAGCTCTGAATGTCACTTACCTGGCTGTGGATATCTCTTGCTGTTCAGGAATGTGAAGGGCTAAAGCAAAGCTTGGTTACCTTAGATGTCCCACACAAGTACAAACAACAAGCAAACATAGACAATCAAAACATTGTCTTTACATTTCTTGCCACATTTGGTCAGAAGTCTCCCTAGTATGTCTACAGCACCCTGTTTGGTAAGGGTTTGAGGAGCAGCAGCCCACCAAAGGCTCCCCTGGAGCAGGAGGCACTGAACTACTGCCTTGGGTCAAGAGCACAGTGTGGCTCTGCAGGACATGAGCCAGGCAGGACCCACTGTGCTCCTGGAGACAGCAGCCTGCACACCTGGCTTTGTGGCCACACAAGGCAGCTTCAAAGGCACAAGACAGCAAGAAGCAGCACAGTCTGGGGCTGGCTACCCTGGCATGCACTGATATGTGTGCTGTAGAAAACAAAAAATCTTCTTTGTAGGCTGAAATACTTGATTTACCACTTCTTTCAGATATGATTTTATGCACAGAGCAAAATTTTAAAAATATTAGAGAATTTCTTGAGAAAATATTAGTCTACTTGAGTACAATGACCCAATCTTACCTGCTGTCAGTGGGCTGATCTGCACAGACAAGCTGAGAGCTGCAGGCATCAAGAGAGCAGCAGGGCAGTGCTGTCCCCAGCCTGGCACAGTCCTGGGGTGCCCAAGCAAGGAGGGCAGAGGGGCTCAGTGCTGCTCCCAAAGGTCAGCCGGGGTCCCATGAGCCTCAGACAAGTCCATGGTGATGAGGGAGGTCCAAAGTCACCTACAGCACATCAGGGCTGATCTTGCAGACAAGTAGCCAGGTCCAGGGCAGGTGAAGAGTGTGTAGAGCCTGGTGGCACAGCCAGTGTGTATCTGCAGTGTGACAGCAGGGCAGGGAAGGCCTTCAGATGCTTTCTCTCAGGAGGATGAGTAGGCAAGTGATTTCCTTATTCCAAAATTCTGGTGGCATCCATGCTGGAAATGAACTCAACTGTAGCAGAAAGGATTAGGCACTCTGGGAAAAAAAAAACCCCAATTGTGTAAGATTAAAATGGGTTTGCTTCTTTTTTAAAAAATAAACTATGTTTAAAAATGCCAGTAAATTAATATTACAACATCTTTTTTTTCCAGGCATGATTACAGTGTCTCTGGCATTTACAGGAAGCAGAGACACAAGAAACAAGTTTCCATTTCCCATTCATATGTAAAACCAAAGGAAAGGAAAAATGCAATTAGGAGATGTATAAACAAACCACTTGAGAGATATTTCCATGGTAAACTCTTGAAAATCTTTTGTAGCACAATATTTCAACACACTCACATATTACTGAGCTCTTCATTTGCCCTGATTTTTGTCCTCTTTATTCTGTCCTCAAGTGATCCAACTCTGTCAGACTTTAATATGTGATCACTTATTGCCAAGCTATCTTAAAGCAAAACATAAGGAAATCTAGGTTCTCCTATCTGTGGGATAGCAGAAACCTGTGCAGGATTGTTGGGAAGACTGGAACTGCAGTTTATGAAGTTACCAAGCACATTAACTGGGCTCCACACACACAAAACACCTACAGACATCTCTAACTCCAAGGACAGGGAAGCACATGCCAGAAATAGGCTCAGAAGCACATTCATGTGCATCTACAGCAGATCTACTGACACCAATTGCTACTTCATTTTTAAAGCATTTCTGAACTATTCCAATCTCTGGTTGGTAAATGCTTCTCCCTCCAGCTCCTCCACCAGTCTTGACCTCTGGGTGGGAAGATTGTTTCTTTAAGCAAATTAAAGATGGTGTGGGTTAAGACATCCAGAGTTTTCCCAAGAACTGATTAACCTTTTTATTTACAGCCACTATTACTTTTGGAACTACCAGTGTGAGCCCTAAAAAGTGAGGTCTGCTTTCTCCCAGCATCAAGGCTCCCATGAAAAGCTTCATTCCTTACCTAGCATTAGGTACCATTTGCTTACAAGATGGAGGCTTATCAAAGAAGGGGTTTATTTCCCAGAACTACTTTTATTTAAAGCAAGTCAGTCAAATGTAGAACTAACCTCTGACAGATTCTGAGTAGATTCACAATGCATGAAATTTAAATAGAGAAATTTTTTCCTAAAAAAATTCCCTTGAGTCAAGAGAGGTCGTTGTCAGAAACCATAACTAACGCAGCAAAATGGGAGAGCATCATAGGGAGTGAATGGTCCTTGGCAGCTGTTTAATGGAGCTCCTTGCTGCAGCACTCAGAGCTGACCAGCACTGATTTCACTGCTGATGTATCACTCCCTCTGCTCTGTGGCGACTCAGCCGCTGAGCCCCCTTAGCCTGCGGCACAGCTCATTGTGATTCACTCACTGGCACCCAGAAAACAGGCTGGAAAGCTAAATATTGTAAAAATATTCAGCCTTAGCATGGAAGATCCTTTGAGGTGAAGTTCCTCCTTTGCCATCCCTCTTTCCCCCTTTCAAAATGACAGCCACAGAGAAACAGAAGTCCTTTGGGACACCCAAATCTAAATATGGTTAAATTAACTCTGGAGCACAGCATTTCTTTTCTCTGCACTTTGCCTTTTAATTTATATCTTTTTAACGTTTCTAGCCCCAGTGGTTTCTCAGCCCAAATCCAATGAGCAGGAGCTGATGTTTTATTCTGCATATGCTGGGTGACCTGCAAGATGTGTGAGCATTTTCCTGGTCATGGCTTGCTTTGTTAGAACAGTTTCCTTCCTGGCTTGGAACCACATTTCTTGGATGGATTTTTTTTTTTTTAAATTCATCAGGAAGACAGCTGAAACATGAGTTCTCTGCCCCTGCCCTGCTCCTGGCCATCAGGTCACAGACTCCCTTCCCAGCTTGCAACAAACAGGCCCCAGTCCCAGAGGGGAAAGGACCTGTTTGGAAATGGTGGTAGGAGAGGGAATAGGTATTTTCTATCACATTTTTGTTCTCTACTGCAAATTCCAGAGCTGATAAACAGGCCAACTCTGCAGCAAGGTGAAGGAGCTTTTAGGCTGCCTGAGGCCTGCCCGATCCTGCTATGGATCCATAGCAGGGGCATGGCCCACTCCTGACAGACACTGCCATATCCCCCTCACTGCTGTGCTGGAAGGGAGGAAGGTTTTGGCAGTGTCAGTCACTTCCAGCTCTCTGTTTGAATTTCCCTGTGTATATCCTGGGCCTCAAGCCCCTTAATAATTTGACACCTTCCTCTTGCCTCTGGATCTCTCACTCCTTCTCATGACCTTTACCAGAAGTTGCCCTGCCAACCCTCCTGCCACAGGAAAGCTTCACCCATCTTATCTCCTGAACCAACCTCCCAAGGCACTCATCAGAGCAGCTGCAGCAGGAGCCCCAATCCTGAGCAGAGGAACAGCTCTGAGTGGCACCAAACAGGATCCCAAGCCGAGGCCCAGGGCTGCAGCCTCCCCTGCTCCCCCACAGTCACCAGAAACACTTGGCTCACCTGTGATCCACCCGTGGAGGACCCAGAGTGGAGCCTGTCCCAGCCTCCCACTTCAGTAAGAGTTCAGTGATCCCAGGAACACTTGTTCCACCCTCTATGGATTTTTATAACCACAGTGGTTAATCCTAATTACCAAAGGACTTAGGCTGTCAGCACTTTGGGGATTTAGAAGGGAATGGGTGCTAAAATTCTTCAGGCTGTCTCAAAACCACAGTCAGTGTAGACGTTATGTGCATGGCAGAGCACAGTTCAGACAGACACAGAGCACGTGGGCTTTGCAGGGCTGCCTCCCTTCAGCCTGTTCTCTGCTTTCACAGACTAACCCAGCCTGGAATACTAGGGATACTGGCAACAACAGAGGTGTTTAGGACAGCAAGCTGACTTGCTTAGTCAAAAACACAACTGAAGCTCATAATGCCTTAAAGGCCTGCTAAAAAATTTCTTCCCCCGCCCATCTAATTTTTAAGAAGGAATTACCATTTGCTACCAAAGTTTCTTTATGTCACATAGAAGCTGAGGAAAAGGGGTGCTTCTGGGTAGCACCTGGTAAAAACAAAAATGAAGTCAGCAAAAGTGGGCACTGAAGCTGCCACCATGGGCGGAATGGAGGGAATGCAACAGAGTAAGACAACAGAAAGAGAACATAATAAGAGATGCAGATGGTAAGTTGAAGTCTGATGCAATGAAAAACAAGAAGGCATGAGAGAAATCTACTGAAAGGAGGTGGTGGGATGATGCAATATCTTTGGGAGCTGCTGAAAGGTGCAAGCAGAGGAGAGCAAGTTGGGATAAGCAGGAACTCTAGCTTTCAGCAACTGCTTTAGAAGAAAAGACATCAATGGAGAAAAAGGAGATGCAGCTGCCCTAGCATCATATTTCCTTCTCATGCTGGCAGAGTAGCCTTCATATTTACTGAGCAAACTTATATTCATAAAAACATCATAAGCCTTTCAATTTTTATTTTGCCAGTTATGTTTTCAAGTCATGAGATCAAAGATTTTTTCAAAGGCAACAAAGAAAATCATTAAAGGAGTATTTAAGGAAAATAGATTAACAACAGAAGACATTTTAAAAAGCTGGCTATGGGAAACAGGCAAATAGGAATCAGAACAGCCTTTCAGCTGACTTTAGATTGTAGCAAGCAATTTCTTATAGCTCCTTTTTGCGCAACACGCTCAAAGTCTATGAATCAGGCATTTGCCAGCTCAGATCTGGGCTTTGCTCTGCAAAAGAGAACACACATTGCCAGCACCACGTTTTCAAGGAGCCTGGCAGTTTGCCATATTACAGGAATCTGAGAACAGAATCACCCCTTGCATACGGTTATATTCCAGCTTTTATCACCACTACAAAAGCCAGAGTTTAACTACCCTTTATCAGCAGACACCAGTTTTTGTAACCAAGAATTGTACCTTAACCAACAGGCTTGGTCACTCAATTTTTTGGTACCTTAATTCAAAACTATCCCACTAAATCCCACACCAGGTATGTGTTCTTTTGCTTAACGTAAATATCAGCATGTGATCCTAAATAAAAAAACAGCACACCACAGCACACAAATTCTGTCTTTAGTCAGACAAATGCCTTTATATATTTTCATAAGATGTGCTTTAAAACTTAGTTGCCATGAACTATATTTCTTTTGCTTCATTGAAATTCGTTGTTTCATATTTAGAGCATTAGCTCCATCTTAGCCTTATCTGTCTGAACAACCTCAAAATGCCTGCATGTGTCAGTCTGCTTTATGGAATGCATTTTTGCCTGACAATGCTCTAGCCTTTTTGCCTGTTTGTAAAGCTCATTAAAAGCAGTGACACCTGATGCCCACTTCAAACACAGTGAGGTTTTCTGGTGCAGCATGAGGTTTGTTCAGTGGTTTGCAGGAACTGGATTAAAGAGCATGCCTGAAGTGACAGAATGCTTTTTGTTTCTCACTGTCCGTTCATCTGTCTGTCCACCTGTCCATTTCTTTCTTTAGCATACTAAGCCAGAGGGCAGGCTGAAAAACTAACCTGCCTGATTCATGTCTTGATTCAGTTCTGGGAATTCAAGGTAAAAAAAGGAAGCCTGATCTTTGCTACCTACAAATTACTTTTGTTTTGATACCTAGGAGACTTTCCTGAAAAAAAAAGCATGTGTGATTTGTTGGTCTAACACGATGCTGCTACTAAGACAGAAAGGATACACAGAGACAGGACAGTGGAGTGAGCTCACTCTCACTCTGCACTTCTGCATGTCACAGGCCCAAGTCTCCTTTCACTGATGAACACATGCTTATTTCTATCCAGTGAGGACATGAGATGAATTTCAGATTGCTCATGTACTTAGGCCTGCTGGGAAGACAGAGCAGCTGCAGCCTCAGAGCCAAGGCTGCCACCTCAGGCACACTTTGTTCACTAAGCATTTTCAGTCTGCTCTCATCTCCCATTTCCCAAAAGGAAAGAGAGAGTCTTCGGGTTTTTTTTCAAGGAGGTGAAATTGCCATGAACATAATCTGATAATGTGGGACGTGCCAGCAGAGCCTTTTGGGCTGAAGTTGGACACTGAAAAATGAGGTGCATTAGAAGTTCATAAAGGAACATTAATGGAGACAGTAGGGGGGGAAAAAGGGGTATTTCATTTTCTCTGGCTTGTTGAACTAGTCCTCATCAGCAGAGGGTTTTGTACCAGAGAGGTATTTGGTACCAGAGCACTGAACATAGCACTTGGACCAGTGTGAGAGCATGAAGGTGCATGTCAGGGCCATCCTGCTCCTGGCACAGGGCAGCACGAGCAGCTGCACGGGCTCTGCAGCCCCTTTAAAGAGCTAGTTTCTCAGGAGTTACAGAGACAAGATCTGAAAAAGCTGAGATGCAATGTGTCCAAGAAGTTCTGACAGAATGCAGTTGAACATCTTTAACTATCAGAATACACTAAAAACCTGCTATAAAAGCCTTGTAACTCAGAGACAATGTACCATGAACAGAGTGGGTTTCAATGCAAATTATTAAAACATTACTTCTCAGTTTATGCATCATTACAGACAGCTTAAAAAGGTTTTACAGAAATATATTTCAATTTTGAAGTGCTAGTAGTCAGCTATTAAAAGAATGATGAGATAGGAGAACTCTTGGCTGCTTTACTATAATTTTGGGTGACATAAATGACACTGAAACATAGAAGGTTTTTTCAGGAAGTTAAATAGTTGGCATTAGCAGGGTAGGGCAGAAATACTCTCTATGGTAAGCACAGGCTTTACCAACATTTACTTCATTTCTTCAGAAAGGCAGTCATTGCTTTTCCAGATTAGACAAAACTATTTACATTAAATGCAAAAAAAAATATTTTTGAGTGGGGAAAAAACTACCTAGAAAAGGGAAATGCTACTTTTGAAAGCATCAGATACATAACATGAAGAAGTAGTGGCAGCTCTGAAGGGCAAAGAAGAGTAAAGAAGGCCCAGCCAGCCTCTCCCAGCAGCCCCAGGCACTGCCATTGCAAGATGTTGTGAGATATGCAACATCCAGTCCCTGGCAGCAGCCTGCAGTGATGGAGGCCCTTCCAGTGCCTTTTCCAGGGTGCAGTTGGCAATGGAGGGACCTGTGAAGCCCTGGACACTCAGATCCAGGGGTTTAACTCAAGGTTCTATTGCTCTCTCTTAGCGCCAAGGAGAAATCCCCACCAGGTATAGTCAAGAGGTAAAAATCACACTGAAGCTTATGGGCAAAAATATCAAAATCTAACACTCAAAAATCAACCATCTTTGGCAAAGGATGAAATACAACATATAATTACACATTCAACCACTTATCAGAGCAGTACTCAGTGTGAATTTAGCATTTAGCTAGCCTAAACTTAGCCCAACCCAGAAAAACCTTGAAAGTTACAAAATGCTATGCTACCCACAAGTTCCAGGCAAAGAAAAGTAGGAAAAAAAAAGGCAGAGAGGAAGACAGAAGGAGAGAAGAGATCTATAAAAACACACACAGAGCTAGCATCTTCTAGGATAGTAGTGGGGGCAGGAGAAGAACTCCATGCAGGCCCCTAGGCTGTGACCATGTGCTGTCCTCATGCTTTGCCCTTTAAGCCCCACAACCTTCCTGTGCTGCCCCTCAGCTGGGACTGCTGGTGCCTTGGCCTCTCATATAATCAACCATATCATCAACCAGTGGCCAAATTGCTAATGAAGCTCCCCCTGCCTTGGTGATGACTGGGGGGATTCATGCTATTTGATTTCCCCCATCACTGTCAGTGCAACACTTGTCCACTGTTGCTGCTCTGGAATATGCCTGGTCTGCCACTTGTGTTTCCTTCATGGCTTCTGGAAAAAATCTGTGCAGAACTTTTTTCACAGAGTTATGAATATACAAAGGTAGATGGCAAGATTGAAAGCCAGTCTGAATTTATCAAAGTGGAAGGTGAAACAAAAAGACTTCCCAACAAAATGCCACTGACATTTATATTAAATGGGGGAACAAAGCCCAGATCTGACATTTAAATGTAATGCCACCTGTGTAAAACCTTAACCTCATTTTTTACAGGCAGTGGGAAAGCTTCAAGGCAACTCCCCTTGTCCGTTTGTTAACTGTGCAGCCTTTCATCGTAAAGGTTTTACTTTTTTTGCCTTTTCAAGTTCTTTAAAAGGGATATTGAACAGTGACTATGCAAAAGGCAAGGCAGCAAGAATGAAGTGAGTTGAAGAAATCTTAGCACAGGTAGCAGAGCATCACATTTAATTCCTTTGGTGCTTATTTTAATAACATTTATCATGATGAACTCTTAAGTCATTATAGAGTATAAAATATGCAATGCTGTGCTTTGCCATTTAACATATAATTTATCTCCTCATTGCTGTGACAAAGACATTATTACTTTTTTTTTAATAACTTCTTATCAGGCAGGTTCAGCCACATACCATTGGCTTTATTTCAAAACCCTGCACAACAGTCATAATCAGCAACTGATGCCCCATTTTTTTTCTTTGTTACTAAGAAAAAAACCCCAAGCCACTTGTCAGAGTCACTAATCAACAAAGTTACCTGCAGGTGAAAGGTAGGGAAAGGAAATCTCACTTATCATAGACCTTGTTCCCAGGCTTTTTGTCTGTCCTTGTCTGGTTAAATGCTTCACAGATCCGCAGGGTAAAGGAGAAGGAACATTTCTTTAGGTCAGAAAGGGCACTCCTCTGACAGACTCTATACAAGAGAACTGCACCATATCACCTCTATATCAGATCTCTCCATTTGTGATCAAACTACAATGCATTGTCCAGGAGGACATCTCATCTTGATCCGAAGTGTCTGGAGTACTTATTTCATCTCTAAATAAATTGCTAATTTCTCTCCTTGTGCAAATACTTTCACTTCCCTTTAATTTCCAGCTACTGGACTTTGCAGGGGGAAACAAAGAGCCCTGGGTCAGAAATCTCCTCATCTGCAGGTACTTGCAGCTTTCTGCCTCCAAGTCCACCTTGACAAGGGACAAGGGCTGATGTTCTCTAATGTCTCACTGAAAAGTTTGCTTGAAAGTCCTCTGCAGGGGATAGTGGAGGGCACTGCTTAATGTTCCTTATACCACTGTAATCCCAAGAGCACTGTTTCTTAAGATTGCTTTTAATGTAACTCACCTAGGGAGAGCACCAAACATGGTAAAAAAGCTCTGTACCTCAGCAGGCTTTCAATCCACTTATACAGGGGGAAGCAGTGGTGGCAGCAAGAAACAATCAGACCAGAAAATGAAAGATGAGCAGGAGTCAGAGCTCATCAGCTGCTTCAACTTGAAGGATTTTGTGGGCATTTTGAGAGAGGTAAGGTTTGAAAAGTGTAATAAATACAAACACAAGTTTAAGTGGTGTTATTATCACCATCATCATCATGTTTGTTCACAGATTGCTCCTTTAGTAATTTTGATAATCACCTTTTCAACAAAGTACAGGCTGAATAACACGAGCTTCACAAGAACCCTAACATGTCCTAAAACCAGTGGTAATGACTCAGGAAAGCAAACCAAGTGGCCAGTTCAGCACTGAGCTCAGTGAACAGAGGCAATTCATAAAAACATACCAGGCACATAGAAAATCATCAGGAAACAGCAGTCAAAATGAGCACCATGCACTTCACGTGATTTAACTGCCTGGCTGCAACTCTGAATGTCTCATCTCATGAAGGAAAGTTTGGAAGTGCCTTGAGGACAAGGAGCCAGAGTCGAACTGCAGAGCAGAGTGGATTAAGATAACTGGGGCTAGACTAGACTAGACAGAATGGGGTTCCTCTCTACATCCTCATGAAATTTAAGGTTTCAAAATAACAAGAAAGAGCTTCTTGGTTTCAGCTGCCCTGATTTTAGCCCCAGGGGGTGTAAAAGCATATAGATTTTGATAAGTCAAAGCAGACAATTTGTTAGATAAACCAAAAGACATCACCTTGCTCTCTACAGATAATTTGGTGGAACAGCTGAAAGGGCTCACTGGAGGCATCAGTTTTGGATTTGCATCAGAGCTGAATTACAAGAGCTAAAGAACTTCATTAGTCTATTGGCTTACTCGCCTTTTTATGAACTGAGCTATTAATGATCAGTTCGCAGATGAATTTGCTGAGCCAGTTACCTTGACACAATGACCCGTTCCGAAGATAGGAACCCACAGCACCCGAAGAGCCCAGCTGGCCCTGCCCCAGCCCTGCCCCGCAGCGGGCTCAGCCTGGCCCGGGGTCTGCAGGGGGAGAGCCCCTGAGCTGTGCCGCTGCTCCCTGGGCACGGCACGGGCTGCACACACACTCCTGGGCTGCTGTGCTCTCTATGCACTGCGGGAAGGAGGAGACACACGTACTGCACAAACCCAGCTTTTTGCTTCTCTTGCCTTCAGACAGAGCCTTACATCTGAATGCTGCTTATGCGGAACAAAGAGGAACGGCGATTCCTCCGCCTCGGCAGCCTCCCGGTGCGTGCTGCCGCTCTGCCCAGCCCAGCAGGGAGAGGGACAGCTCCCACTCGGCTGGGTGACCCTGGGAAAGGTCGGCTGTGTGCTCCAGGCACGAAAAGCAATGAATAAAGAGCTCTCCTAGAGAACGAGCGACAGCAGGCTGTGCGGGTGCCCGGCTCAGCACAGCCCAGGCAGAGCGCTCAGAGCCATGCAGGGAATGCAAACTGCGTTCACTCCTCCTCCCACTGCAGACTCAACAGGCTCTGAGCACTCGCTGCTTTACCAGCTTTTAACCCCTACACCTGACAGCTGTTTAAGAAACACAGACTTGAGTTGTATCTCCTACTATTGGCAACTAAGTCGTTGAAAAAAATCTTCAGTATTAGCTTCCATTTTGCTCACTGGCTCTCACCCAAGGGTACTTCAGAAACTGTTCTATTTGTCACAGTACAGTAACCCAGCACTTTGGGAATCATAATGTATCATTTCATAGCTTTGGTGGCTAAATAGCTGTCATTTTCATTAGTCCTTCTTGAATAAGCTTTCCTAGAGTGTGAGGTTTTAACTAAACCTTTGGCTTTGTTCTGCTAACTAGTATGATATGATGAAATGACAGAAATTATAATAAAGCCAATCAATATACTACCCTGTATATATACTCACAGTATATACAGCAGAGGAATGGCTTCCTTTATAAGCCATTTGGATTACAAATGAAGTCATTCATTTATGATGGGATAATAGAGCTTGTGGGATTTGGGAGCCTATTCTATCAGCTCTCTGTGCACACCTGAAAAGAGAGGCCCCACCTTGTGCCTGTGGGGAGGGACATCACTGTGGGTCCCACCTGCCTGTCACACATTTATTAGGGAAGGAGTGGAACTTCCCTTCCCTAATGTGAGTGATGTCCAGGTGTCAGAGGTGCAGTTATGCAAGAAATGAAGAATCCAATACTGAGGTGCAGGAAGGAATAAAATGCTATTAGGCCTGTGTGCTGTGAAGATAGGCAAATACCCTCCTGTCAAAGACAGATTCTCTTTTCTCTAAAACAGTAACAGCTGAGAAAAAATTTCAGTGTCTCAGTCACAGGAAAAATTTATGTGCAGTCTTCATGTGCAGTTTTCCTCAATTAAAAAGAACATTAAAGTACACAGAAGTGACATGGAAATGAAACATTGAGTAAAAACACAAGGAGATTATAAATAACATTCTAATGTGGTTGTTTATTATCTTAACATGATTTAGTACTGTTCTCAGGGGGCAGGTGGACCAGGCAACCTAAGTTATTCTATCCCTTTCTGAACCAGTATTGAAGGTTTACTTATAAGCATTTTCCTTGGCATCCTTTACCAATCCAGAAAACATCAACTTATGCCTGTACCATGCTGGTGAAACCTACCACCCATCTGCTGCCCCTACACAAAACCACCTTGATGCTAAATGTAACCCAAACCCTACAAACACAGCAATCATGGAAAAAAAAATTGTTAAGTAAAGGCATTTTCTTTCCAGACACGTCTGAAAGCACAGAAAATGGATCCTTCCCCAGCTGGAGCAGATTTCATCTTGAGCATTTGTTATCTGGTAGAGCACTGTAATTGACAAATTATCATGGAATAATTTTTGCCACTAAATATATCTTTATAGATTTCTCAAGTCTTGCTGTGTTTCTAAGGGCATTAATGCAATCTCTTAATATCTCAGCTATCTCTAAACAGAAGGCAGAAGCCCTTGATTAAGTAATTAGTTATGTCAGTAGGAGAAATCATCAGCAAAATCACACCTTCCTTTGGTATGAAAGAAACAAAAAAAACCCAGAGAAAGATTTGTTGTACAAATTAAAAAATCCATTTATTGTTCATCAATAACTCCCCTTGACTCCTTGCATCCCTCCCATGCAGAGGATAAATGACCCTGGCACAGAAAGCCCTCCCAAACTGGGGAAAAGGCTCATCAACAGATGGCACCTCCAAGCACAGACACACTGAGACTTCCCTTGGTTCTCCTGGGGGACAAGGGGCAATATGTCCCTCCTCCCCTGCAGAGAGTGACAATCCAGAAACTTCTCAAGACTGTGTGGTCCTGTTTACCTAATTAACTTATCCTTGGCCAGAAGGGAAGATGTGGTCTGGCCTCAAAATCTGTTACAGATAAATTCTCGGCAGGGTAACAAACCCCTGCAAATGCATTGATCTCTCAGCCCACATTCACAGACTGGGGGATCACTGAATGCTTCCTTCTGCTAAGGAATTCACCAAGAAGAAATATAGCTAACCTTGGTGGGTTTTTCCATTCACTTATATAAAGCACAGTAACCACATCTTAAAGGCTGAAGCACTGCAAGAGCAATCTTGAGAACTAATAACATGAAAGCCAGTATTGATGAGACTGGGGAGAGAACAGCTATGCAGCTGCTTTTCCTGTAAGCATGGGAGCAGGAAACCTGCTCATTTCCTTGTAGGCCAAAAAGGATGCTCAGGGGATATAAATTCCAACCATTTCAAACCAGAACAAGATCACATTGGTTTAGAATCCCTTCTGCTTTCAGAGTGATTACTGTAGCAGTATCACATCACTTTTTATGTAATGTCAGTTTTATTTCCAACCACTTTACATAATAACAGTTGATAATTCGTTGCATACTATTTTGACTCAGTGCATACACTCCCCCACTGTGAACATGCCCATACTGCAGAAGCAGATCTTCACCTTCCCCTCTGCTTTGTGCTTTTCTTACTTAGCATTATATGGGCCATAAGTAGGTCGCTTTCTAAATGCACATCATTGAGCTCTGGCCCTACACATGGACAAGGAATTGGTGCTTTAACATGGCTGCTTCTAAATAAAGCTGTGGTTTGTCTGAGATCAGCTGTATCTGGTAGGTAGATGATCCATTCTTGCTATTTTGTAGTTTAAGAACACCTACTTAGTATCAGGGTTACATACAGCTGAATAGTAAATGGTTTTACAAATCTGATCATGTTCCTCACAGCATCATCAAGGAGAAAGTAATACAATACTAGGCAAACATGCTGATCTCATCCTCACTGTGTCCCTGAAGCTGGTGGGCTGTGTAGTGGTTTTCAAACTTTTCTCTACTATTGTCACCATCTGATGGGAGAGAATAGACTTCTCTCCTACTCAGCAATGAACCAGCCTGCCCAGCCCCACAGCCAGTTGAGGAAACCTCAGAGCCACTGATCAGCTCTGTGGTCTGGTAAACCTCTGCTGCTCACCTTGACAAAGGAATCCTCACTGAAGCACTACGACCTGTGCTGCAGTTGAAACAAAATGTTAGTGACTCCATTTGGCTTTAAAACTTTAGATTTTGTGAGTTTCCTTTCCTTTTTTTTCTGGACTAACACTGCCCAGATGAATGGAAAGTCTTTCACAGAGTTTACAGTGAGATGGTCAACAGCACCTCAAGTTCTGCAACTGTACAGCAGAAAAGAAATAAGAGACAGAACTGAAATAAATGTTTGTCTAAATTCTGTACATGGGATATTTTCAGTACGGTTGTGAAATGGCTTTAGAATTGGTTTCAAAGGAACATAAAATGGCTTTGTAATTACAAAATAGATTTGGAATGATTGAAGTCAAGTACATGTTCTGAAAAGCATCCTAAAAATGTCTTGGCATTACAGAGCCTTAGATGTTTGTTTTATGTTCTATCTAGGGAGCAGATAAAAATCTGCTTTTTTCTAGACATTAATGTTTGCTATAAAGTGTAATGAGAAAGTTAGGAGGATGTAGCAGAGGAAGTATTGTCAGCCTCATAAACAAACCTTCTGAGCAGCAGTAGGCTACCCTCAGGGTTCAAGAGCTGCTGGGCAGGTAGTGCCACAGCAGCTGAGGAGAAGCAAGTGCATGGGAATACAGCCTTGGGATTCAGGGAGGCGAAGATGCAGCCATAGAACATGCTGAGTTGGAAGGAACCCCCAGTGATCTCTGAGTCCAACTGCTGGCCCTGCACAGGACATTTCCAGAAGTCCCACGATGTGCCCTTGCTGCATAGCCCCTTGGCAGGCCTGGGGATGTGATCCCTGCCTGGGGTGCTGCTCTCCTGGGCCAGGAACCCTCAGGGCAAACACAGAGCCAGTGGGTAGCAAGGGGACACTTTCCAAGAGCAAACATGGTCCGTCATGCCAGAGTGCTGCCCCTGCCTGCCCCGAGTGCCTGGAACAGCTGCCTCAGGCACAGCAGCTCAGCTGCAAAAGGAAGGCTGAAGGACAGCGTTGATGGGAACAGTGTGAATCACTGAATCACACAACGTGCTGAGGTAGAAGGGACCCCCAAGGGATCATAAGTGCAGCTTCTGGCCCTGCACAGGGAATCCCCGAGTCACATCGTATGCCCAGTGAAGAAACATAAAAATAAATTAAGAAGTTACTTATGTCACCTAACTTCTGTGACCCAAGCCACTCGCAGCTAGTGTTCATCCCTCCACTGAGGGGACATCATCTTCTTCACCAAACAGTACTTCAGTTAGATGTCTAAAGCTGATGGTAGAAACTGTGCTGCTGTAGCACACAACAAGGCACTTGGAATGCATTCACATCCTCACACCCCACAAATCTGCAAATGTATGCCTTTGCAGATGTATGCCTCACTAATTAATTCTTGCCTACATTTGGCCAATCAGGTCTTTTTCCAGCTTAGGAAGAATTTGCAATATCCATGCCTTGGTCATTTGAATTGGATTACTTTGGACAGGCTAACAGGACAACTGGGGAAGTCCAAGCTCCACGCCATGAAATATTTCCATCTATTTCAGCAGAGAGCCCATTTGTTGGATCTTGATCTCAGTGATTTTATTAGTCAGACTCTGGGGGGCACTAGGATCTCATGATGAAAGACATGGGATACAATCACTGCTGTTTCCCACACTCATATTTGCAGCTATTTGGATTTTGAATGTAAAATCAGGGCCAACAGTAATTAAGTTTCAGATGAGTCTCATCACGCTTCAGAATTCCCCTTACTTCCACTTCCACAAACTCTCTCTGGACCTCTTCAGCTGGGAAACCAGCACAGAAATCTCAGGAGAAAGTCGCTTATCTTCACTTCTGAAACTGAATGTGCAACATCAGTTTGCAATGTGTTAAATACTGGAAAAGTCCTACATGCCCAGCTGGCAGAGCAGCAGCATGGGCATGGGCCAATGTACTGAATTCCAGAGCTGCTCCCTCTGTAATGCTTTCCCCTTCCCCCTGCCCTTCACAGTCCATTAGTTTAGCTCTTGATCTCAGCAAACACAGAGAGCACAGGGACATGAGCAGATTGTTGTTTTTCCCCATGGCTCCTGCTCAGCAGTGACTTTTCTTTCCTCAGAAGCACAGGGTGGGGCTCACGTTCTCTTACAATGCTCATCTTGCTCCTCTCTAATCATCTCAGCTTCCAGGGAAAAAGCAATATCCAAAACCTTTATTAACTGCAATGAGAAAATTGCTCCTGAAGAGAGGTTAAGAAGATAGTGGCAGAAAAAGCATGATTTAGGTAGGTGCAGGGAAGCCTTCAAGGATGCCAGTTGCCTGGAACACCCACACAGTCATTTGCCCTGCTCACAACACTAATAAGGAACCACTACCATAAAAATAGCAATAATAAATAGATCCAATTGCAAAATCCACATTTCAGCCTGCTACTTATATGGATTATGTGATATCATGTCCTCTCCCTGACCATCTGATGTGGTTAGCCAAAATGGCAAGAATGGCAAACATGATCATCAAACATGTGACTTGCAATTTAAGCAATAAAACTATCTTCATGTAACTCCTTATTATGTAAGGCAAAAATATCACAGAATTTATGGAATTTCTCTATATATGGAGTATTTCAAATGACAATTGCCTGCTAGCAGTCTCAAAACCAAACAAAAACACTGAAATATGTTTAAATAAACCATACTTACGGTTAAATGTACAGATTTTCAAAGAACACTGAAAACCTTGAAAATCTCTTCAAATTAATCACTGCAAATTATTCAGTCAGTTACAATTCTAGTCATCTGTGCTTGGCAGAGTAAAAAGCATGTAATTTATTTGTCTGACTCTCACAAAGTGTCCACCCATCCCTTTAAGCTCTATTTTCCCCATGCTTTATGGGGACTGTTAGACAGCTCTACAAAAGCATTTTAACATCAAACTGAGCTTCTCACCATACACTGGGCAGAGACTAGAACTTCTAGGTGAAACCCCCAAGAGGGAATATTATGTGGCATCTTTGATAATTGCAGTCCCTATTGTCTTTAATTTCTAGATTAAATGCAAAAGGAGGTGGGGAAAGCAAATCTTTTTTCACAGACAGATATTGTCATCTGAGGATATTATCTAACTATAATTTATGCTTTAAAGCACTTCAAAAGGAACTGATATTTTCATAGATGCCTGAACTCTTATGATCTGTACAGCTGCCAGCTGTTAATACTCTGGAGAAATAGAAATTCAGTTATTTAAAACCACAAAGAAACAAACCAAAAATCCAACCTACAGAGCATACAAAGAGAATTCTAATTTGACCTTTGTCTTTAAAGCAAAGTCAGAAACTGTTTGGCTAAAAACGGGGTAAGTGCAAGACTCAATTCAAACCCACTCAGGGGCTGAGAAAGCTGATCTGTATCTGAACCTCAGCTAAGTGCAGAAGAACCCAGTGAACAAACAGCCACCTTCACAAGCCTTAAAACAACCTTTACTGCAGAAAGAATGCCCAGCCTGTTGTTCTGTCACACCAGAGCAAATGGGCAGCCAGAGCATGTGTGTGCTCATGCTCATCTGTGCTGCCCCTGCCACCTCTGAGGGCTGCAATGCACCTTATTCAGTCTCTGCTTTTGACACAGGAGAAGGTGTGAAGCTTTTGCACGACTCTCTAGAACTATTTTGGGTCTTGAACTAAACAGTCTAAGTTATCAGGAACTGGGTTTTGCTGCCCTCCACTTTCCTGGACAGCCCAGCCCACCACCAATTCCCCTGCAAACCAAAGAGGTTTCTCAGCATGCAGTGTGTTAGTCAAAATGGGAAAGGAAAGACTGACAGTGCTTTGCCTGTGGAGATCCCACACTGCACCCTGTGGCTGTGGCTGCAAGGACAAAGAAGACTTTGTCCCTTGTCCCACTGTGCTTTGATAGTGCTGGGGTGTCAAGATATATCTGACTTTTCCAAGTGAACAGTCCATCACTGCTGTCATTTTTGTGGGTGCAACTGAAACTCAACTGGTCTTGAAAGAACAGCCCACTGAAGGAGCCAAAGCAAGCAGTCTCTTCTGCCTCTGGCCACCACACACCATCACATACCTGGTCTACATTTTTCTGAGCCTTCCTCTTTCTATCCCCAAAGATCATGCAAAAGCCAAGTAACACACCTGTCTCAAAACCCCTCAGCTGGATACCTCTTTTTTCTCTCAAGAGTATTAGAAAAAACCCTGTGTATCTTACACCCAAACAACATCACTCTTCAGTAAGTCCAAGCAGTAACTGCCAAGAAAAACAGCATTCTCCCAACAAGTCCCACTCTCCATCCTGCACTGACAGTTCAGGCATCCTCTGCTGGTGAGTTAAGCAAGAAACCTGACTGAAAAAGGTGCTCCTGCTTTCCATGTCCAACTACCTGCCATGCAAAGGTACCTCACCTGAGGAGCCCTCCCACCCAGCTCACCTTTCCTCCTCCTCACAGCAGTGACATCAGTGAATCCAGAAACCCTGGCCTGATTTCCCCAGTTGTCCTCTGCTTCCCACTATGAGAGAATTGGTTTGCTCATGAACAGGATGTATTTGAGATAAACTCTGCACAAGCCAACTGCAAGCAGGCCCTGGGCACAAAGCACCAGAGGGCCCCAGAAATCCACTTCTCCCCACCTTCCCCTGCTTCAGCTGCTGAGAAACAGCAGCCACAGAATTCCAGCTTTAATCATAGTTTTGTTCACTCTCCACAGAGCAGTAATAAAAAGTTCAACTGGAGGGGGAAGAAATACCACAACTAGTCATTCCCACCAGCCATACATCTGGCCCTTAATTACCCTATGGTATTTATATAATCAACAAAATATTCAACTTGTATGACTGATCATGCTGGAGTAGTGGAACGCATTAGCAAATAAATAGCAAAACACACAAATTTGTCAACAGATGGATTACAACCCAACGTAATTAAATGCAAAATAGTTCTGCTTTTAAAGCAATTGCTCATAAATTAGCCTGTCAGCAAATGTATGCAACTAATTGCATGAAAAAAATTAGGCCATAAGACAATATTATCTGCACGTAGTCTTTCCAAACAATGTAAAAATGATTGGGTACATTATTAATTGAAAAGAAGTCAAACTGCATTAGTTTAATTGCTCTTTTTTGTGCAAACCTATTAGAATAATTTATACCGTATTTACTCCTCTTTACATTTCATGATAGGTATTTAACTCTTGTTTGTAGACTAGCAATGATGATTTCACCTTTTTCTCAGTCTCATAAATGCAGTAAGACTTCTATGCTTGTCCATGTCAATGGGGAACTAAGACTGTGTCCCATGAGGGCTTAAGGAGAATGGCAGCTGAAGCTGTCCTCAGAGAGACAGCCCTTTTTAAATGAACCAGAGGCTATTACAGAAATCAAAGGTGGCAAGAAAAGCTTCTTTGCAGAGAGGAAAGACTAAAGAACATGTTCCAAAAAGAGTGCATCCATAATGACATTGACAGCCCTGGGTAAACCCAATTCAGAGCTGTGAGCTTTCACATCCAGAGTCTGCCTCTGTGACACATAATTAAAGGTTTAATGCCATGATTTTCAGCCTAGGATCTACAGGATCATAGGATCTTGATCTCCTGATCAAGAATCTATGCAAGGCCATGCAGAAAAACAAGCCTGTTCCCTCACACTTGCTGTGCAGGAATTGGCCTCTCTCTTTGGGTTTGTGAACCTCCACTGTTTTCTCCCAAATGGCTGAGAAAGCACCTGCAGCCCAAGGCTGACAGTCATGAACACAAAGTCTGCATTGATTTTAGGAAGATTTGCTTAAGTTCTGTAATCAAGAAAAATCTACACTGAGCCTAATTCAGGTCTAGTGCTGATACAGGTGGAGAGAGCTTCTGCTGACACCAGAGAAACTACCCCAAAAGAAAGATCACAAGGGTGATGCATTTCATGTACCAAATCAAAACAACTGCAAGTTAAGCACAGGTAATGAACTGCTCATAAACAATTGGTGAACTAAGAATCATCCATGTAAATTATTCAGTGACTAATAAATACATTTGAGGAAAAAAAAAGAAAGCTATTCACTTATCTTGAGCATTTTTCTCCTCCTTTCCTCTATGTGAAGTAAAACTGAAAGGAAGAAGAAGCAGGATTGCATGGAGAAATTACCACTTTCATTAGGCTACAGAATATTCACAGCAGAGTTGATCATCTCTAATTGATGGTATATCAACTGTAAAGCTGTCAGATGAGAAAAGCAGAGAAAGACAGAAGGGTTTTGCTGTAACCTCCAGCACAGTCTCCAGACCTTGCAGTCTCCACACAAATGTATACTGAATAACAGAACATGGAGTAGAAGAACTTCCTTATCCCAGCCCAGCAGCCCCTCCAGCCCCAGCCCCTGGCCCAGCAATGGGGTTTGGCTCCTTACAGCACAGTGTTGTTACTTAAAAGGGCAGAATGACACCCTTCATCTTAATATCTCACCAGGAGAAATGATAAAATAACTTATTGGGTCAGCAGGTTGCTTCAGGGCATCACAAGCAACATTGTGGACATAGGGATGAGTCTTCCCAACCTCCAGAGAATAAAATTTAGTTTTTGTCTGAGTGCTTTAGCAAGTGAAGTCCAACAAAGCCTGGCATTGGTTGGTAATGAGAAAGTTTTTTTGGCATATGTTTAAAAGCTGACATTTATGGATAACCCTCCAGAAGAAAGAGATAAAATAATTCCATGGGAAAAAGGCTTGTAATTGCTTGGGTTGGTGATCTGGGACTCTCCTCTGAGAAGTTCTTGCCTTGAAGGAAGGGAACACACATGAAATTATTAGGCCTGTTGGTGTCCCAGCTGCAGGGTTTGGCACATGCCAACAAGCAACAGTGTGGCTCAGGAAGGGGGTGGAGGAGAATGTGCCATTCCATCCTACTAGGTGAGCTTCCCATTTTTAAAATTGGATGTGATTCATCAGTAGAGATTCAAATCACTTCAGTCTCCACATTTAGGGCTCACATTTGGCCTCTTTGTACACAGGCCTGTAGCTGGGCACCTTTAAATGCAAGGGACACTCGGTGGCCAAACCTGTGGGAGTCACTGAACATGACTCTTGAAAATGCAGCTGCTGCTGTGAAGTGGGCACTGCAGGATCCCTGAAAACTCTTTATGTTTCCATATTCCCATCCAGAATTTAACAGAAACAATATTTGTGCTGCCTGTAGCAAATCCAGGGGGATCAGGAACTGTTACAAAACCCTTTACAGCCCAGCCATATATACCCTAAAATCCTGCAAATTTGTCATAAAAGAGAGGAGAGTTCTCTCAAAATTAGCTTTGGACTTCCCAGAACTAAGTTCAGGGTTAAGATTTCCTCCTTCTACTCTGCAGATTTGGAAGACACAGCTTGACAATGATGGATCTGGATAATGTTAATAAATACACAAGTACATTTAACCAGTCTTTGGTATTGCAAAGAATGTCTCTGCTTTTCCTACATTAAATTTCCTAAGTAGTTTTGGAAAGATACAAAATCAAGGCTATTAAGAATTCCTTCCTGATTCAGACAATGCAGGGGAAATGGAGAAACTGAGCCAAATGAAAAGCGAAAATAAGAATAGCAAATTTAAACTCTTCACTCCTGGGCTCTTTAGCTAAGAGCATTATTGTCAGCAGAGGATTCACCTTAAAAATCTTTATTGCACTCCACTGGAATTATTGGTTACAGCTTTTGCGAAGTGAGTGCTTGCTCCTGAGAAATTTCCATTACATGAAGCTTAGGAACATGATCAGAAATTTAACTTAGTGACTCAGGTGCTCTTTCAGTCTCCTCCAGCCCTGCAGGGTTAGGAAGGGCAGATCAGGTGGACCTGGAGCAGTGTCCAGAACCTCTGCCCTCTCAGACCACTAAGGAAAGGCTACAGGGTGGTGGCTAAAGGGCCATCTGTATGGTGTGCACTGGTGGAATCCCCCAGAAATGCTCTGGCTTTACCACTAATGGCAACGCTAAGAGGAAGAAAAATTTTAAATGCACTGGAGGGAAGCTTCTGTGAGTTCTTACAGTACACATTACCTTTCCAAAGATTTTTGCTTAGGGCATATCCTGTTGTGAAGTATTAAGGATTCCTAATGGCCTGAAGGAGGCACTGGGGAACTCTTGAGAAATCTCCCATTACCCATCCAGGTGCCATTGAGCAGAGGAGACTCATTGATCCTGAGTCTTCAGAAAGTCTTTGCAAAGCCAAAGCAGAAAGAGGATTTGTTTTTCCCTTTTCACATTAGATCTAACCAAGTGGTTGGACAGAAGCACAAACTTGCTTCACAGCTGGCAACTTCCACTTACTCTAGCGAGTACTTTAGGATGCCTGTTGATTAGACAAAGTGAGGAGCAGAACTGCAGAGACACCAACAGCCTTGGCAAACACCTGCATCTGAGACAGAGGAATTTCATAGCATATAAGGTGCCTGCTGAGGCACAGATAGGCCCTACTTATAGAATTTTAATGTATTCAGCAAGTGGAAGACAAATGAACACTCAATGTAGGACAGGGTTGAATTATTCCTGAATTGATAATCAGCTGTGCTTTCTTCCCCAATTGCAAGCTTTGCTTCACAAGGCTCGCTAACTTTTACAAGAAATGCCACAAAGCTGACAAGCATTTCCAGACGATGGGGAAAAGAACTGCTGTTAATAATTTGTATTCCTGTAGAGCCCAGGAGCTGTGGTGGTAGGCTTGGAACACACAGAGCTCTGTGCTGCACACAAAGAGCAGAGACAAGCTCTTCCCCCACCAGGACAGCAGTGCCTGAGGCAGAAAGGCAGCCAAGGAAGCAAGGAGAGAACACAGCAGTGGTGTTAGCAGCAGTTAGAAATTGCATAAACAGTGTGGCAAAGCAAGCTTTAAACAGGGAATGGCAGAGAGGAGAATGGCACATCCTGTGGGAGGGTCCTTCCAGATGTGTAGCGCCTCACAGCTCCAGAGCACACGCATGTGTAAGGCTGAGTGAGCACAGCTGCAGCCCTGCCTGCGTGGAGAAGGGAAACACTGCCCTGACAGCATGAAAGAAGGGAAAATGGGGACATGAAGAGATAGGGCAGGGCCTGTAAAGTTAAGGCAAACAGTTAGTGCTGGTGGTGGTAGGAAAAAAACCAAAACAACTACAAAACAACAAAAGAGAGGAGCAGAAGGACACACAGAGAGGTTCCACAGCTGAACCAGCTGGCAAAAGCTGGAGAAAACAACACTGTAGGAATTCAGTTGGAGAAGCCCCAATGAGAATCAGAGCTGTAGTGAAGAGAAGCTACACCAGAGGTTCAAGTATGAATCAGCTGTAGCACAGACATTAAGATGTAGAGAAAAGATGGCAAGAGACAGTCCCCAAATGATGGACCCAAGTGTGAGGGAGAATGCTGGGACTTTCCATGTCACCTGCCAAAGGAGAGACAGGAGAGTGCTCGTATTATTCTTAGTATGACACTTGTGTGCTTTAAGACGTGTAATCTGGATGCATGCACTTAAAAAAAAAAAAAAAAAAAAAAAAAAATCAAGATTTGCCAATGTGGGTGGATAAACCTGTCATTATTAAAATGAAATTAAAATGAATCCATTAACTAGGATGCTTCATAAACTCCAGATGATCTCTCTCCTATTATCCCATAAGGAGATTAAAATTTTTCATTGTTGCTTTTATGCAATTCCTTTGTAAAGGGAAATAGCTCAAGGTTAAATTGAAAAGCCTTTTCCATCCAATAAAGAGGCCATATTAATTTTCCCTCATCTTAGAGAAAATATATGGCCTTGTGAGACGTGAAGGCTCTAAGTGTGCTTCTTTCTGGGCTCCTCGCTCATCTGTTTAATAATGGAACAGTGCCTTGGCCAGCCATCTGCTTTACTGCCCTGCTCTGAGAGGGAGCGAGGCTGCCTATGTCACTTCCAATCAGTTAAGTTCAATCCAAAGAGATAAAAGTTTGCAAAATACATTTTAAATCCCAGGAACAAGCAGTCAAGCCCTCTCTAGCAAATTAGGTGTTCAGTGACTCTGATCTCCCTTTTAATTTACTGTCTCCAAGAAAGGAAATAGAAAGCAAGAAGAATGTTTCATTCCTGGCAGCAGTTGAGAGTGTGAATATTGTACAATTGAACACTGTTCAATTAGCAGCCATGGCAGGAAGTTACATTTTGGCCTGTTGTGCAGAAACCCTGCATTGGATTTAAGCATAATACATGTTACATTTAAGCATAATACATGTACTCACACACACACACACACACACACACCCACACCCACCCCCACCCTCCCAGCTGATTTTAGAGATGCAACAGAAATCCTGACCTCTGTACAAGGTAATTGGTATGTCCCTGACATGGACACAAACTTTAGGGCTTCCCAGGTTCCTTAGTTATCATTTTCCAAGAGGCAAAACAAGGCAGCATTTCTCCCAGCACACACTGCTGTGCTTCCATGGTGTCATTGATGCACCTCCCAACATTCTCTGCTTCCTGATCTCTCAGCATGAGCCCAGCTCTCCTCTGCTTGTGGCCTCCCTCCAGAGGCTACAGCCAATTCCCTTCTGTGGCTAACACTGGGTGCTACAAGGCTCTTCCACAAGCAAACTGTTCAGTATAGAATAAGCTCTATAATCAGGAGTATTGATTTTCATAGCAGAAACGCTGGCCAAGCATCAGCTGGGAGCACATGCAGCAGCCATGGTGCCAACACACTCTGGCTGTGCAGCACACTCCCAGTCAAGCAGACTCATCCCAGAGGTACTGCATCATCCATCTGTCCATGGAAAGGTGGAGTCTCGGAGAATCTGTACAGGTAGCAGCCCTCAGCAGTGGCGAGTTCAGCAGCGGCGAGTTCAGCAGCTAAGGAGTTACCTGGTGGCCAGTCCTTTGTGCTGGACATTTCAGTCTGTTTTGGGGTGTATTTCTCAGTGACCACCCCGGGGCAGGCACAGCCTCCAGGGCTCTGTGGCAGGTTTAACTCTGAGGAGAGCTCTCCCCTCTCCATGGGTTAGAGCACACAGCTCCTGCCGCCACCGTTAGCACTGTTTGCTCGTGACAGCTCTGCAACAGAGGGGAGAACACACCACTGTGTTTAGGGCATTAATGGCCTGTGGCTGTCACTAGGGACAAATCTTTCCTGCTGCTTTCAGCAGGATGATTAGAGTTTATGCTGGAATGCAAGCTTCCATTAACAGCCAAGGTAAGTGAACATCAGGAGATTATACGAAGCATCAGTTTTATGAGCTGAAAGATTTGTTACTTCCACCCACACAACTGAAGGTATTATTTTAAGAAAATGTTTAAATTCTTAAACCTTATTCTTCATACATCAAAAGAAAGAATCAACTAGAAACTTCCTCCTCCCCCCAGTTCTAGTATGAGCCTCCCTGGGTGCCTTTTAGAGGTTTTTGATTGATAGCTTAACTCCTAATTGTCTCTTCAAAGCCTCTTCTGATTCTAAAGCCTATTGGATTGTCAGAGCTACAGCCAGGTGTGCTGGAGTCAGGAATGAATGCCTGTCCCCAGTACTGTCAGGACACCAAGTCTCCAGCCCAGGCAGACAGAGCAAGAATGCACCATCCCAGACCAGATATGTCCCACCTGGCCACCACCACTCCCGGGACCTCTGCTCTGCTCCTGCCTTTGCCTTCTGCCTGATGGGAGCAGGAACAGTCTGAGTTGTTTGTGTTTTACAGGGGATGGTCATTTCTCATGGGGGGTGGAGGAACAGACCTGGCAAAACACATGAGGGCAAAACCGAAAATAAATATAGCCCTTCCCAATTTTCCTCTCCATCCTCTCCTCCTCCTCACGATGCTACTGTACATTGTTTTAAAACAGGTTTGCTATTTATCCACAACACCATAAATAAACCACACTTGCTCTGCTCACTTACTGAAAAGTATTTTCATTTAAAACACACAAAATCCCAAAACAAAACTGCTAAAGTCACTAAGTGAAATAACACAGTTACGGTGGGTTTAACAGTTTATAAACATCAGATGCTGAAAACCAAAACTGGTTAAAATAAGGACTCTGATCCTTACCACAGTTCTCTGTAGAAGGCTGGGGTTGTTATACTGAACCAGTCTTTTGTAAGTATTAGATCTGAAGACGTACTGGTTTGGGAGACATGAAAGAGTAACCTGCCATCTGAACTAGTTGGAAAGAAATCAATAGGGAAAAATTAAGTTGGAAGCCTTTGCATGAATTGCCATATGTAATAAAAATATTCTTTTTCACCTACAGATCAAATAAATATGGGAATCTTCTGCCCAGAGATATCTTTCAAGACTCGTATCTCTTCAACACAGGAGCTGCCTACTCAGAAGAATTCAGAGTCCAGGCTCTCCTGCCTACAAATCAAACAACTGCTCTGAAAGTAGCAGGAATGGAACTTGGTCAATCTAAAAAAAGAACCTAATTCTGCAACACAGACAACATGTCCCTTCCTCTCAGTAACACTTCAGTAAGTATTCCAGTGTCTGGGGCTTTTTCAAATCCAGACTTTTGTGACAGCCTTCTGCAATTTCTTCTCATAGATGTGAAGGAGGGGAATGAAGCTGTGCCTGGCCTGGCAGCCTGTCTGAGCACACACACTTACAGAAGTAGGGCTTGATGCTTGCCTGCCACAAGTAAAATTAAGTCTTCAATCTTTTTTCACAATTTGAAGGTGAAAACCCCAATCAATAGTACTCACAGTCTTCTTTGAGCTACAACCAAAGAGCACAGGCCAAAATCTCTGTTACTTATTTTTTTTCCTCTTCCCCACAGCAATCCTTCTAAAAATTCAATCTTGCAGTTCAAGCTTAATTGCTCACTTTGAGACAATCCAAACCTCTAGGAGCCCTGTCTGACTGAAGGATTTGTAGTAACTTTGATGTTTTTGTAGTGCCAGTGCTCAGAGGCACTTTTTCAAAAATTTATACAGACTCTGTCTCATCATATATAAGCAACTGGACATTAATAATCTAGCACTAAAATGTAAGACATTTGCATAGTTTGGAAAATAACAAGGCCTCTACTTAAGATATCTGTCCCTATGTAAGTTATTAGAGTACAAGGATCCATACACAAAAAACAATCTTAATTGTCCAGAATCAGTTTTCAGCTGGATTTAAAAATACATCATTCTAATTCATTGCAAGGAACAGACACACAGCAAGTGACAAATACCCTGACCAAAAGCACATATGACGTTCTGCTCCCAAGCTGTTATTTTTTAGGAATCAGACACATTCTTTAAATGAGATGCTCTGCCCGTGGGACATAAGAACATCTGACCCTAACTCAGCAAAGGACTTGTTCCCAACCCAAATCATGTCTGTGCTTAAGAGTAATCTTGAACTTAGAGGGGATACAGAATTCCCACTGACTTCAACAGGCAGCAGAGCTGTGGCAATATGAAGCCATAGCATGCAGAAGTATTCCAGAGCCCACAGAGCCTGGGAAGGGAAGCACAGCTCTGCACAAATCCACCTCAGATGCCTCACGTGGGGATCCATTTGCACTGTTGCCCACTGATGCTGCAATTGTCCTTCTCCCCTTAGTACACCAATGCCCCAACTCCCCTCCAGGCCATTCACTTTTGGGCTCACAATCCCTTTCCAACTGTGATTTCTGCAGGGCATTTTTGACCCCACTTCCTAGCACCACGACCCTGACACAGTCCTTGTCAGTAGGAACCACTGCCCAGATCTGCAAAAGGACAAAGGAAACCAAGCCTCACACACTGCCAAGTGTTCAAGACAGAAGCACAGTCTTCAAAAAGAGGCACAGAGCTGTAGCTGACAGCTGGTCCAGCAACATCTCTATCACCTAAATATCCCAGTGCAGACACATCTCTGGATGATGCTGCAAAGCAATTGCTCCATAGGCCTAGACCTACTTTTATTTCACCTGATGTGTTCAGACCACTGATCTGGGATGGAGTGGGAATTCCAGTGCTGTTGCTAGTCACAAATGAAAGCAAGCTCTGACCTACTTTTTCCACCATTCTAGTTTGACAAGTGAGGGCATAAGGAATTAATTCCGGGAAAAGACACGAGTCTTTTTCTGTCGACAGAGCTGCCTCAATTCCTGAAAAAAAAAGTCAATTACTCAACATCTTCTATGACTGCCTTTATCAAATCCTCCCTGGTTTTTGTGCTACCAGTGACTTCACTGCCTAGAGAGTCTCGACTCTAAAGCCAGGACTGGGAATTCCTCTGTGATAGCAAGGGTTCTTAAGACAGATCACATAATACGAATTGTCACTCTTATTTTCTCTGTATTTAGCCCAAAGTGTTTTGACAAGGAGAGAATGGTCTTCAGCATATGCTTATAGCGAAGTACATGCTTCAATGAGCTACAAATAGAGCTCTTTAGGTTTGAAATAACACATTTTGTAAAGCTCTGATCCAGAAAACACACTCCAAGGTTTTACACATAAATACTGCACAGATCACTAGTAGCTCTAACATTTCCCATATACACTTTTCATTCATTTCTTCTGCTGTTGGTCATTAATATACAGGTACTCCTGTCTCATAAAATCATGTGCAGAGGCTTTTGTTTTCATCATCCCCCATTTTTGGCTTTAGCTGGTGGGGGGTCATCAGAGAGTTGAATTGGTAGATAATTAAAGGCTTCAGGATTATTAAATATTTTTAATGTAGATCATAAGTTCCAAAATCTCTGAAAAGAGAGTTCCCCTTTGGAAGACACAAGCACAGATGGTTGCTCTTGCTCTGACAGAACAACACCCTGTGGAGGACTATTTTTTTCTTTAAAAGATACAATCTCAAATAATTTATACTTTACTTGCTCTTAAAAAGACCTTTTGTACCTGTCTGAATACTTTTCCTAGAAATATCTGCCACCTTACAAAACTCTGCTTTCATGCTGAGATTAAGTGTATCAGCTTTCTTAGGAGAGCGCTCAGATTCATTTTCGAACATTCCTAATAAAACTTATTTTCCTCTGTTCTTCTCATAGTTCATTAATTTTTTATTTATAAGTCTGATCCAAGGCTTTGCAGAAATGAGCAGGAGCAATAGTATTTGAGATTGCAGACATGGTTAAAGCCAGCACAGCTTACGCTTAACTCCTTTTCATTTTTAACAGTCCTTGCCCTGCAGGTATAAAAAGGGAATTAAAGCCATAAGGCACTGCTTCAGATTTGTTCTCTTAATTAGCTCCTGCCATGGTGGATTAATTCCATCTGCAATGTGTTGCCATCTCTGCAGAAGTTTATTGTAGTGGAATGGGGGATTAATGAGGAGAGTGGATGCCTTGACATCCCAGCTGTCCGCAGACTGGCTGTAACAGGAGCAGTGCAGATGGTGCCAATGCTCTCCTTAAGTACCACTGAAGGTGAGGAATTCATTCTCTATAAACCTGCCACATGCAGTTACTCATCCTCTGCAGAAAAGAAACTGTCAGGGCTGCACATCTAACTTAAAAATAGTGGGCAGTGGATCTGGTAATCTCAAAAGACTCTTCCTTTTCTGAAGAAATAGTGGGTTTATTAGCGTTTGAATTTTAAGATTAATGAAACTAACTATATTTTCTCCTCTTATATTTGAACTACAGTAATTAAATGTAAATACATTTAAAAACTGGAGGATTTCTTTTAAAGCTGGGAAAGCTGCTGCTGGGACCCACGCAATTCAGCAGTGAACTCTGCACAGGAGTCTTATCCCTAATGAACAAGTCTCTGGGATAGGCTGTTAGGGCAATATAGACTTTTCCTTAGCATAGTTTAAAACCAAAATACCTCCAGTAAATCTAGGGAACACCACAGGCATGAAAATGGTGAAGGACAATTGAGGATCTTTCTGTTTTGTTGCACTTTTGGACACGTTTAAACTGAAAAAAATCTTAATTTGCTTCTTAATGGGCTGTTCCTGTGAAACATGCCCATGAACATCTGAACACGTCACCTTTCTGTCTTAATACCTGCATTACTTCATTTTTATCCCTGTTAATAATCAAGATGTAATTGTTTCCAAGACAGCAGCAGTTATTCTCTTTAAAAAACACTAGTCTGCAACTCTAGAGTTAGAGGTTCAATGACTGTGACTATTATAGACTGTGTGTAACTGCAAGAGTCTTCATTTATCCCATGGCCTTACCTAAAAATGCAGCTAATATACCTTTTAGTGCCTGTTTTGTCTATTTTAGACAGTCTGTTACTTGGGGCAGGTGCTGCCATTGTCATGTTCACTTAGTGTCTCACATAATAGAGTTCCCATCTCTGTTGATGCCTCTGTGTATTATTAAAATACAAAGGATGTCAAACAGAAAAAGACATTTAAGTGCTCAGGTGCCATGGGAACAATACAGGTGCACAGGCTTTTCTCTTCATCCTTACAAACCTGCTGCTAAATATAATAAGCTGTCTATAGCTGTTCCACTACTTACACATAAAACAGAGGCACATCAGACACAGTCACAATGCTGGATAATGCATGTTGGGTGCCTTCCAGAAGAGCTATCATGGAATGGCAGCAGTAACTCTGACTCCTGGTTGCTAAAGGACAATAATAATTTGAAATGTAATTATTATTTTCTTATGCATCATCTAGTATGTTTTTGGGTGCAAAATGTAGTTCTATTCCACTCCTATGGTTTCACTTCTTGTTCCTTACCAATGTCTCTTATTTGAGCTACAGAACTTACAGCATTATATAAAAATCTTTCCTCTAGTACTACAGCAAGGAGGGAGGAAGGGAGAAATCCATGCATGCTAGAATCTTAAAATGAAAACTCTTCAAAAAAAAGCTCTGAGGTCCCATTACTCTACTGGATTTGTGAAAAAGAGCTGGAGAGACAGAGTGGAAGAAACAACTAATCATTTCAAGGAGAGTGCCCTAATCCCAGGGGATATAGGATGAGCACAAAAAGGAGAAACAGCACTGGGTCAGAATGAGGACATCAGAAATAACAGAAGGAAGGTCTTTGAGCAAAGGAGAAATAGCTATGGATAAATCCCTTCTGCCACACAATCCTCTGCAGGAGGGAAGGACAGAAGAAGGAATCCAGAAGGGTCCATGGCAGACAGCAGCTAAAGGCTGCTCTGGCTCTTTGGAAAGCTGTCAGCTGTCCCATACATGGGACTGGGGCAACAACTGTTGCTCTACTCAACTCCAGCACCTCATGGATCATCACTACACTGCCAAGGCTTCTGCCTGCTCCAGCACCCCAGGGACTCCCAGCAGTTAGCTGGCATATGAGCCCTGGGACATGGCTGGGCCTTTACACTCTGCCAGGGCTGCCATGAAAGCCTGTGGAGCTCCCTGAGGAGCTGAACAGCAAAGGACCTTCCATCAGGTGCAACCTCTCAACACTCACTCCGTGTCTCACATTTCAAAGTGGCCTAGAAGGGATTAAATAAAGTACATGGCACTCTGCATGTCTGCACTCAAACCACAGCAGGTAGAAACACGCAGTGCAGGGTTTTGGAACACTGCTCTGGGATCTGTACAGGCACAGAATGACAGCAGATGTTCACATTTTCTGTAAAATGTAAGTAGCTGAAAAGGCCTCTCTGGGCTCTGGTCATGTCCTGTTTGGTGAGATCCCTGTCACTGCCCAGAGAGGGACATCTCTGCTGCCCACGTGGCTGAAAGCTGGGGCTGCCCAGGTCCCAGACTGATTCCAGCATATGGGATGTAACCCCCACAGAGGGCCCAGAGGGAGGGGGGGCACGAGGGGAGTGCTGAGCTGCTTTCACAGGGCCTTTTCTTCCATGTTTAGTCTGTGACAAAGGAGCAGCACTCAGCCCAACAACTGCTGCTTTGCTGACAGTGGCCTCTACCTTTCAAAGGGAAATCTCTCAGGGCAATTTCAGATTTTTCTGAAAAATTTCACTTGATTGACATAAACATACCACAACTCCAAAAGATCCCATGGCCAATGTCAGCCTGACTTCTCGGAATGGACATCCAAACTCAGGGAGCCTAGTCCAGCACGTTATGAGAAGGGTAAAAATCAGTCCCCAGCTGTTTCGTTCAACACATACATCTTGTCCAACTAACATCCAGTTAGTCATAATTTCCTATCACCAAATTATCACATAAGAAGCATGAAGGGTAAAATCCTGCTGGCAGCCTAAACCCAGGTCTGATTCCTGTATGGCTCTCAGCACCCTGTGTCCAGCACTTCCTGCAGCAAAGGCTTGGGTAAGATGTTCTTCATCCTGCTCCCATTCCTTTCTGTTATGCCAAAGCAATTATTTTGGGGCTCAGAGTGAAATCCCAGCCCACACACCTCCTCCACCATGGGGGGGGGGATCCTGAACTAATGGCAAATGGGGTCGGGAATGAACAACTGGAAGAAACCTCTAAACAGTTTTGAGATGAGGTGAGAGGTTCTTCATACAGCTATAGCCTGAAAATTTGTGTCATCTAATTTTAGTGAAATTAAGATTTCCATCTTAGTATAGTAAGGCTTTAGGATGGCTTTTTTTAACATCTAATCCTTAGCTGTAATAACATAGTGAATGAAAAGGAATAGTTTAAATCAAGTCCTGTCATTAAGGTAAAGAATAATAGTTCTCAAGCTGAAAGAGGTGAAATACAATTTGGTAATTAAGAAAACTGACAGAAAAGTTTGATCAAGAACAGTCTCCTTAATGAAGTGGTTGCAGCTAGTCCATTAGAAAAAAATGAAGTTGGCAGTAAGGATTCTGCAGTTTTTTGCTTCCTGTGATCAGTTCTATAGCTGAGAAACTTTCTTCCATAAGGTTTTGAAAACCCAAGACCAATATAAAGGTCCATGTTCTCATGCAATTTTATAGCCTAAATCTCTCCCTTAATAAACAGGCTGTTTTAACGATTAGACCAAGGATTTATCCACTTTTTTGTACATCTATAATAATATATGATTATGGCTTGGAGGAAACCCAAGCCTTCTGCCTTGATCAATAGAGTTCAGAGCTTCTGGTCTGAAGCCTGTGTGAGTATCCCATTCCTCTGGGGAAATTCCAAGAGCTGCTTCAATACTTTATTTAATTTATTTACTTTTACTTTATTAAAACAACCCCAAAACAAACCAGCCAAACACAACCAAAAGAAAAACCCCAGGCTACAGAACAATAAATTTGTTTTAAAGTAATAATCTCTTTTTCACTCAGTTCTACAAATTACATGACAACAAGCTCTGAAATAATAAATTGTTTAGCTTGCTATTGTACATTAATCTTTGCTAGAAATCATAAACAAACTTAAGTCATCAAGCATGTGTTTAATTAAAAAATTTGCAACTCAGTACTGTTTTACTACCCTTTCCTAGATTAGGCAATAAACCATGGAGTTTTATACAAAGCAATTTTATTTTTTCCCCTTAAGTGGCTCATGTGAAGGGTAACTTCCTTGAAGCAATTGTGCTTTCCTATAGTCATCCATTTGTCAGTGCACTGCTTCAACTGCCTTCTACCCATTAAGGTAAAACAGAAAAGGCTGGATTTGATAAGAGCTGGGAGAGTGAGAAGCAAGTAAAAGTATCCATTATTGCACGAGGAATTATTTGAACTCTGTTTAGTTCAGTGGTTCTTAATTTATGGTTTTTAGATCCACGGAGAGCCTGTTTCCAATGGTCTTGCACGGACTCTAAGAACAGTTGTGCCAATTGTCAGTGGGCCTAAAGTAATTTTTGGAGGTTCTAACAGACTAAGGGAATCCTCCAGCCTGAACTGAGCTGTACAGAGCAAAATTCACTGAAGAAAGTGGAGGGACTAATAGGCTTTGGATCAAGCTCTCACAGTAAACATTCAATGGCAAAGTTGCTCAAGCTCATAAAGAACGGTCAGGGCAGTGAAGAAGAGACCTAACTCGCAGGGGCAGCCTGTTAAACACAACCCTGAGGTTCTGGCAAACAAAACCAGCCCAGGATCCAGTACCAGAAGTGGTTTTAAAAGATCTATCAGTTTCTCAAGCTAAGAAAGAAATTGTCTCTAGCAAAACCATGTGAAAGCATTTATGCTTTATTCTCCTGGCCTAGTTGCTCATAACCAGCATAGCTAATATTGGTGAAACTTTTACCTTAGCTCAAGGTCGTTGTGCCTTCAGCACAACGACCCAGTGAATTCAGGTTATTCAAAGGGAGCTCTGTATTTGCTTTTAAAAGACTACAATACCAATTGCTCAATGACTGAACAGAAACAAGATAAGCTTAAATTGTGCACAGCAGTGTTCCCAGATAGAGTTCTTGCATGTGTGCCTTTTCCTCGGGGCAATCCCCAGCCATGGAGGCAGCTCTACCATTCAGCCTCTCCCAAGCTTTCCCACAGGACTGCCTGAGTTCCTTCCTCCTTGCTCTGCAGCCCTGTCCTGCCCAGGTTTTGGCAGATCATCTGCAACCTCCAAAGAAGAAGTCCCTATTTTGAGGCTTCCAGATGAACTCACGCACAGAAACAGGTTCTTTACAGGAGCCTTGCAGCAGTTCAAGCTTTGGCTGCTGCAAGTGTGGAAGCACAAGAACAGGAGCTGAGCAGCAGAAACGGACACAAACCCAAACTACAACTGTGATGGCCTTCTGAGGGTTGTGTTTTCTGCCTCCTGTGTTCCTAAAGCATTGTATTTCCTTTTGGGGGCAATACAGTATCAAAACAGACACTGTGATAACTGCTGAAAAAGGATTTTCCTGAAACTGCAGAATTAGTTCTATTTGACCAGCAAGTTAAAACACAATGGTTTGGGGTTATGTTTTATTGACTTACACGGCAAAGTACACAAATAACAAATTTTACCCGGAGAGAAAGAAATCCTTATCCTTCAGATCTGGTGTGCAAAAAGGTTCCCTTTCACTTGGCCCCTTCTTTTCTGAACTTTCCCTGGGAGAAATCCCTGTAGCCCCATGGGAAGGATGCATTTACATTTAAATAGGGATGTTCTCAGGTGATTCTTAAGAGACAAACTGTAACTACTCATGGGCTCTAATGAGTGCTAATTTATATAGTTTCTGATGTGCAGCCCCGATAAAGGAACATCCTTGAAATCACTTGTAAATGCAAGTTCTCAAAGTAGTCTTCTGAGACTACTCTAGAAGGGAAGCAACTCTCCCCAGGAGAATCAGTCACGCTGAGTGGCACTTTCCTGGGGCACTGCCAGGAACGGCCTTCTTTTTCCTTTACCTTCCTAGAATAGCAAACATCACCCTTCTAATTTATTTTCTTCCCTTTGTCGTGTTCCTCCTCACCTTTTCCCTTGTCCTCCTCCCTCCCATAAAACTAGCAGCTAAAAAATGGAAGACAAAGGCAACAAGGTTTATGACATTTTTTCAAACACAACCAAAAAAGCCATCTCCAGAGAAATGCAGATTATAGTCACACCTGCAGTCTAATAACTGTCATTCTCAAGAGACATGTGCTGTAATTGAGCAGCATTGAAATGCCAGTGCTACTTCATTATTTTTAATATATGCCTCCCTTCTGTAAACCAACATATCAAAATCATAAGCATTACAAGCAATACTCAATTTCCAAATGAGTCTTCTTTCAACTAGAAGTGCAGAAAGTCAGAGTTGTGCCTTTTGGGTATTTCTGAAATACCACTGTGTGCAAACCAGTGTTAAAGTCCAGCTGGGAAAAGTCCTCCTAATTGTAGTTTTCTTTTTTTTCTTTAGTTTTCAGCTGTTACTGCACTATATGAATCCAGCTCCTATTTCTTGTTTCCACCCACTAAAAGGTAGCAGCAGCAGCACTTTGCTCAGCTGTCTAATTGTGCTTCTAAGAAATGAGCAGGCAGCAGATCCAGGCTGCTGACCTTTGCAGGAAAGGCTCTCCCCACCTCCCAGGTTCACCCCACAATCCAACAGAAGCTTCTCCCACTTGCCTGGGCATTGAAAGTTTCCCTTTGCTGTGCTTCAGCCTTGTTCACTAACATGTAAGGCAATGTGCATTTAACCTGCCTTGCCAAAAGTCCCTCTAACTCGCACCTAAGATTTCTTCAGGCCCTCAAAGTCTTTGGTGCAGAGTCAAAGCTGTCTAATAGAAGCTATTGCTCTATTTTGGGCTCTCCCTTTGGTAAGCACTGGTGTGAAATACGATAAAAAAAAATGCACTCAAATAATTCACACCATCAAATGTTCTTATAAGCTGATAAAACACACTTCAGTCTTTATCTCTTTTCTTCCTCCCAGGACCTTCCCGGCCCTCCACTCCTACACGTATTTCCTTCCTGATCTGCTGAATTACGCTCAGTAAATATGTACCAATAACACAACAACCAGGATAGTCCTTCCTGAATACTGGTGGTTTGAAACTCCTCAAGTCTCTGGCTGCCCCTGTAAAGCACTAGAATTGAGCATTGTGGTGCTCACAAGCCAAAAAAGCAAAAGACACAGAGCAGTAACAGTAGAGGTGTAGGTGAAATAGGCAATGTCTGCAGCACAGAGCAGGCCCAGGCCCTTTTCAGGAAGGTGTTTAGTGCTGTGTGTGCAGGGATCCTGTCTGCACAGTGCCAGCATGTCAGCCCCATCAGCACAGGGAGCCCTGGGCACAGCAGCACTTTCCTGCTGTCCCTGGTAGGGAGCAGTCAGCTCCTGGACGCTGACTGGCCTGCAGCAGCACTTTCCCTCTGCCTTGCCAGCCTTATTAAAGCCATCATTTCTAAATGCTGTGGACCTGACAGAACTGAGCCTTTGCACCTCAAGCCTTCCCTGACCTCTGTCTGACTGCACCAACAGGGTGATCACAGCTCCCTGTGGGTTACACTGTACAGTACGGCTGGTGTGCAGCAAAGCAGCTCACACACAGAAGGCAGTGGCAACTATAAACCCTTTTAATACAACAGCAGTTGCAAATGGGCTTTTAACTCAAACCAGATAATGGTGTAAATCCAGAATATTAAAAGCACAAATGTGCTGTTGAAGAGAGTAAGAGGCAAATTCAAGTCAGAGCAACACCAAATTCTGGGAAGAAAGCCAGTAAGTGCAGAAAAGGAGGAAAAATACACTGCATTCTTCAGCCTCATTTGTCATGAGAGGCAATGAAGTTAAAGTTTGTAGGAGAGCCAGGGATGAGCCATTCTTTTGGAAAGATACCTGCAGGGAAGCTCCTCTTCCATCACAGCCTTCCATGCTCTCAACACAGAAGCTTAACAATATAAATCTAAATGCTTTAAAGTTTGCTTTACCAATGCTTTAACAAATACAGGCTGGGCAGAGAATGGATCCAGAGCAGCCCTGAGGGGAAGGATTTGGGGGTGTTGATGGGTGAGATGCTCAACATAACCCAGCAATGTGCAATCACAGCCACAAAAGCTAACAGTGTCCTGGGCTGCATCAAAAGCAGTGGGAGCAGCAGATCAAGAGAAGTGATTTTGCTCCTCTGCTCTGCTGAGACCTCACCTGCAGTGCTGCATCCACTTCTGGGGCCCCCCAACATAAGAAGGACTGGACCTGTTGGAGTGGGTCCAGAGGAGACCACAAAGACAACCAGCGCTGACGTCTGCTATGCAGACAGGCTGAGAGTCAGGGTTGTTCAGCCTGGAGAAGAGAAGGCTGTGGGGAGACCTTAGAGTACCTTCTAGTACATAAAGGGAGCTGAGGAGGGACTTTTTACACAGGTATGGAGGAATAGGACACTGGAAAATGGCTTTAAATGGACAGAGGGCATGGTTAGATTAGATAATAGGAAGAAATTCTTCCCTTTCAGAGTGGTGATGCCCCAGCACATGTCCCCCAGAGAAGCTGTAGCTGCCCCATCTCTGGAAATGTTCAAGGCCAAGCTGGACAGGCCTTTGAGCAACCCTGTCTAGTGGAAGAACGTATTTAATGAGCGTTGCAGCTTCGCCAAAGTTCAATATCCTGGTGCTTTGTCCAAAGTGTTTCTTTTGGTAACTGCCATGAATTTTCCAGCCTCTGGACGAATCCCTCCATCCCACCCCTGTGATGCAGCATAAGGCAAGAGAGGGCAGTGCCAACTCTCAGGTGTTCCTGGCTCCTGTGAGGAAGGATGTGCTCACAGGGAGTGCATCCAATCCCTCACTATCTGGTTTGTTACAGCAGCACTGTTTGTCACACTGAAGCTGAACAGCCTTCACAGTCTGAAGTTGCTACATTGCTTTAGGGAATTAGCTGCTGTTTTGCTTTACATGATTACATTAAAATTACTTTGAAATGTCAGTTTTCTTGTAAAACCACAGAATGTAATTTTACTTTTCGTTTCTTTGCAAAATTATTTGATTCCCAGAGTCGCACCATGGAATGAGATTTAGCCATTGCTACCTGCAGACTCTTCCAAGAGATAATCCTGACAGGCTCAAGGCTGCTTCCACCTGCTAGCACAGCAGTGCTATTATTTCAGCACTGCTATTATTTCACACTGCATGGCTTTGTGTATTTTATAAATTCTATTCAGATGGCAAAATTCGTAAAAAGGAAAACCACTGAACTAGATGCCTACATTATCAAAGATAGTATAGTAAAAAGTTCTTTAGGCTAAGGGAGAACACTGGGCTCATGCTTAGTAACCTGCAAGCCCTGGGACAAACCAGGCACTGGACTGTGGAGTATTGGGGGTGAGTGCTTTTCTAGCAATGCTCTTACACCTGCTAAAGCCAGATGCAAAGAAAAAACCTCAATTCTTTGTGAATGAAGCCCTGAAAAGAATTTGGATTTAGTTACTTCCCCCAATATTCTGCTAATGCAAAAGGAAGGGGAATTCTAGGACTTGGATAATAAGTTGGTTTTTGATGGTTTTTTAAATCAGAACTTTTGATGAAAAGTTGGCTTAGTTTTGACTTCTAGATTAAAAAGTAGAATAGTGCTCGTAAATATATAATCTTTTGCAGTTTCTCCTATCAAAAAGTAGGTTGAAAGGTACAGATAAGAGAACTCAGGTTTCATAGTTTAGATTTCCAGCAAAAAACCTAACCTGCCTCCCCCAATATTACAGGGGACACACCAGAAGAACAGGCATTGTTAAGAAGCTATTAACAGCCACCTTGAATCCAGTTTTGTCAGCAGATTCTTAATTACAGGGAGACAAACCACACCAAATCATTGTACAGGTTGGATTTGTGCAGAAGGAATCCTGCATTAACCCTGAAGAAGGAAGAAAGGAAATGTGCAGCCCCAAAGGACTGACTGCAGATCCAGTTCCTTCCGACGTTGCTGATGAACCTTTTAAGACCAAAGAGAACCTTAGTAAAACCAGGGATAAATCTAATTGGTTTTTAAGCATATGAGCTGGCTAGGCTTTGCCCAGAGGTTGTTAATGAATAATTTGACCTGCTGAAAGCCAAAAGAGAGTTTATTTCTTAACCCTGTAACTACAGTAATTGTAATTAAGTGGAAACCTGGGAAAGTCTGTTCCCACCAACCTGCTAAGGCAAAGCAGAAACTTAATGTTTAAACATATGATTAACCTTGTCATAACTTCCATCTTGCACTCAGAGTACAATTTTAACCAGTACTGAAGACATTTTGCCAGCTTGTGTTGATCACTGGCACAGCACAATTGCTATGCACAGTAGTGCTTTCTGTACTGCACTATTGTTTTATCTATGCTATGGAAGCACCTGGTGACTCAGGTCAAGGTAAGACACTGTACAGACTCACAGGTCTGACAATTGTCCAGTGTGAGACCCCAGAGCAGGGGTAGGAGTGTCTCCCTGGGCCATACAGAGCATCTGGAGCAAGTACCCTACTAACACAGCTGCCTATTCCAATCATCACATCCTACCTTTGTGATGGTGAGTCACAGACAGGCAGGAGGATTCCCAAATTCCAGCTCCTATTATTGGTTCCTTATAAACAAATCTCACTTTAGAACACCATAGTCAACACAGGTATAGATAGCAAACAGCCCTGTACTGTGCCTTTGCTTCCATGTCCTTTTGAAACATTCTGTGTAGCTGCTATGACTTGGCAGAATTTGCCACAGAGCATTTCTCAGCTACAACATTGCTCCTTCTCAAGACAGGTACTGGCTTCCACCTGGCAAATACAGCTCCTTGCCTGACCTGGCACCAGGAATTACCAACCTCACCTCTTCTCAGTAACTAGGAACAAGAAGCAAAAACTATTTGGTATCAATAAGGTTAGTGCAGAATTCTAGCTTTTAGGCATCACAGGGTACCAGATAAGCACTCTCTCAAAATGAGAAGCAAACCCCAGGGCTGCAAGGGCTGGTGAGTTAGGAGTAGGAATGTATCCAGGCAGTTCACTGGAGTTTCTTTTAAAAATTATATCCTCTGAGGCTGCCTCTAGCACCTGGCTGTTTCACAGATGGCTCTTTGTGTCCCAATCCTAAAGGGCAAAATAGAAATGACATACAGTTCTGGCCATACAGACCAAATTCAAGCATGACTTGGATCCTACTCCACCACTTGGCATGATTCAAGAATGATGCAGTTAATCATTTTTTGTCTTCAACAATGCAACACCAAACCAAACACACACATCCCAAACCTAAGATTATTCATCATGGCTATGTGTGAGAACAAATCCCCAAGCCAGCAAAACTGCACAGGTATAAACCAGTACAAGGGAACAAATGGCACAGAAACAATGTTAGTGTTCTTTGTGATCATCTCTATTAATCAGGATACAAATAAATGGGCTCTGGCTCTCTATCCTACACATGACAGATGTCCACTTTCACGTTAACCTGCAATATTGCGCCCTGGAAGTGCCTGTTGGCAGGATTCATAAAAGCTGAACATAAGCAAATAGGAAACCAATCCACTCCACAACATTTGTGTTTAAGAAAAAAAAGGCAGCCAGTCGATCAGCTGGGGTACAAAAGATTAATTCAAAAAATAAGGCAGAGCACAAAACATGAAAGGATAATCCTTTAAGACTACAAAGGTTTTGTTTAACGCTTAATTTTAATCAATATATAAGACTAGACAAGGATCATCCTCACAAAGGATCACATAAAAGGATTAGTGACTTCCATCCAGCACAAAACCACTCAGAGTCATGGTTATTACAGTTTGGAATTGTTTCTTCTCCAAGTAAGATTTTAAAATTCAAAAGAGATGATAAAGAGAGATACAGGTAGAAAAGAGGGTGGCTTTTATTTTTCCTATTTTTTTCAAAATACAAAGTTAAAATGCAAGTCAAGAGATTTAACAACATTAGCGTAGAACATAAGGCAAGATCCCACAAAACTTGCAAGACTCTTTGTTTTTCAGTTGTTCAACATAAATAATTGTACCATTCTTCAATAAGAGAATTTCAAATGTTTTCTTTTCCTTTCAGGCTTCAGTTCTTAGAGTCCCTTTCTCAAGTTTCCAACCAGGTTATGCCAGCTAGACTCTGAAATAACAACAGAGATTCACCTCATCATACAGTTCTCTGAATGGGACTCGAAGGAAAAGGGATAAAAATACACCTGAAGCAATGGTATTGTCCCACATACAGGCTGCACAGCAGTGAAGAAGTGATCAGAGACAGATAGTAACAAACTCCGCTAGCCCCTTTTTCATCATCTCTTTCCCTTTGTGGAAAGTAAAATATCGTTCTTTATGCACAGCCGCTTCCCCAGACTTTCTTGTGTGCTGTAATCACTGCTCTTGTTCCAATGTCTCATCCCCACATCTCCTTGCCTCTTTTCAGTATCTAGATCCTCTCCCCTTCACTTTCATTCTATCCTTCTGTTTCCTACCATCTCTTTTCCCAAGTTCCACCCCCAGACTTTAGCAGAAGGATGTAATTTCTCAGTTTCCTGTTCTTCTATTAGTTACGCCACTGGTGAATCATCCTAATTGCAAAGAAAAACGTACTCCCCATAATTTATGAATTTGGTTTACAAATTCAATTGAGTGATAGGAACAAATATTACATAAAATGAATATGTAGAAATTAGCTAGGCACTGTGGACACCACTAAGGCTGCTCATACAGACAGAGATATCCGGTAGGAAATCACAGGGTACATATCCTGATGTCGTGTTTCATAGTGCCAGTCACAGCTTACAGCCCAAATGTGATCTGTTCCTGCAGACAGCTATTAAAACTGTCTGCTCTTCTACAAATGCAGATACAAAACTCTCAACAGATCTGTGGGTGTTAAACAGAACAGCAAACAGAACAAGGAGAACTGCTGTGCTCAAGCGAGGTGCTTGGCTAAAAAGAACAGCTCTCCTACACCAACTCAGTTCAACAACTATCAAAAGAAGCAGTGAAGAAGTAATCAGAGACAGGTGATAAATATGGATGTACATTAGACAGAAACTTGTCAAAGTCCCCAGTAAGTTGAATAAGGTGGCACAAGGGGTTCAGATCTCAGCATCAGTCAGGAGTCCCACATCCCATTGGGCAACCTCCTCTCACTCACTGGTAAAATCAGGAAAATGCCATTTGCTGTTCCTTCTAGGGACATTGTTAATTAATTAATTCTTAATTAAGTTTGCAAAATACAAATATCCTCAATTGAAAGAAGCTGTAAAAGGGAAATTATTGTTAGTAGGATAAGAACTCTTGCCTGGAGGAAACCTTTGGGTGTATTTTCTCATTAACGCTAATGGAAATTAACAGCTTAATGCAAGCCAAGCTGAAAATAAGATAATTTACATTTGCATCTTAACTACATTGGTTCATTACTTATTTAGGATCACTGATACATGTGGGAAGGTGAGTCTCAGCACTTCAAGCTATGGTTTTTGAGTGGTCCTTATGCACAAAGGCATCCCAGTAAAATCTATGCAATTGTTATGACAGCCCTCTCCTTACAGCATCACACACAGAGCATGCAGAGCATGCTTTGCTAGAGAGACACACCAACCTAGCAGAGAACATGAGACAACAATCAGGAGAGGCCAAAGACTGCATCCAGAAAAAAAACTTGGAGCCTGTTCAGAAAGGACAAAGGGAGAGAGGTGCATGTGGTGTTTTACATTTAACTCCAACCCAGAATTGCAATTCTGAGAGCTTTTGCTACACCCTGGACATGTCCAGGTATGTTTGAGACCCCAGCTTTCCCTAGACACCAACAGAATTTGCCTTCAGTTACATCCAATTGCCTGTTCAGTCTTGACAGACACAGAGCTGGCACCTCCTGCCTTACACTCCAGCCCTGGTGGAGAGGCTCTCACCCACACACAGGGACACAGAGAGCACCAATCACCTCTGAACTCCTGAAAGAGGAGGACCAGTTTTTGCAGTTCCATGTGGAACAAGCTACATTACCTCATGGGAGCTGTTCCTGAGAGATGTCAAGTCCACTCCTCTTAGGGGATCAGCCACCTCACCCCACAAACAGGAGGGTCCAGCCTGTCATTTCCCACACCAAGCAGAGGAGATGAGAAACAGGGAACCTTCCCACCCCAAATCTCAGGTGAGCACCCTAATGCTCGACTATGGAGGTGGTTTCTGTCTTGGCCTTTCCTAAAGTCCAAACAATATATAATGGAAGAGCTTCAAGAGGCAGAAGTGAAACAGCCCATCCCAGGACACACAGTCCCACAAGCCTCTCAAGTCCCACTGACAACATGAGAACATATGACATGCAGATGCCTTTACTGGACAGACAGGTGGGTGACCTCACCAGCAGCTCAAAGCCTGAATTCCTTGTGCCAGTCTGAGCTCTCTGTATTTCACACATGAAGTTACTCTTGCCTTTAACTAACTTCCTTTGCCCCATGGTAAGGGGTATTCCCCTGTTCTCCTACCACAGCAATCAGATACAACTGCACCAACTAAGGTGGGGAAACAACCTTTAGATGTAAAGATACCAATTTCCCCTATGTTAAGATGTTGCTTGTGAATGGTAAGACCAGGAGCAGCAACAAAAGTATGAAGTTTACAGGAACACTGTGCTAAACACAAGGAATAAACCAGAAATCTCAAAGGAAGCCTCCAGAGATTCTCTCCCACAAATCACACACTTTGAGAGAGTTACTAACTTAGTGAAAACATATGAGCAGGATTAGATCTTCAACCACTGACAGGGGTTTTTATTTTTCCTTCTAAAATGCAGAAATTGAAAACATATTTTTTCATTATCTGTAACACACTTTCCATTCTATTTTAATTCCAAAGAATGAGGGGCCAAAATTGTGCACGACAGGAATCACAGGGATTTAGAATAATGCATGCCCTCTTCGCTTAGTAACTTCTGAGAGTATTCAAGGGTTAATATCTTCTGCATTTTCAATTATGATAATGGCAAAAGCTGCGTAAGTCAGTGCAGCATATATATTTTACTAAGGTATAATTCCAGGAAAGTCACATTTTTGTAAGAGTGATTTACCACACCAATTTATGCCTTTACCCTTAATTAATCTGTCTGAGAAAGATGTCATCTGTTTTGATGAATATGATAATCACCAGATTTTGCAGACTATGATAGACTGATAATAGCAAAAAGAATTACTTGTGCTGCTGCACCCAAACACAGTCACCTCTTCTTTGCTAAGAAAATACACATCAAGAAAGCTGTGCATAAAGCCATGGAACAGAGACACTGTCGATCACAAACTTCTTCCATGAACAATGTTCCAAAGCCCCTGAGCTCAGTAACCTCTGGAAGCAGACCCCAGGTGCTATAGGACAGCAATTCCCTGACCCCAGAGGAAGTGGTGTCACTGTTCCTTTGAAAGCACAGAACAGCGTGAGAAAAATTCCACAGGAGACTTCTATGGGACACAGAGCAGGCTGAAGCAAGGGCTCTTCCCCTGCTCTCCATAAATGCACACTACAGTACCTGCAGCTTGGGAGAGCACAAAGCCAGAGGTACCCTAGGGCTGCAGAGCCCATGGAAACATTCCTGCAGCATCACGAGGGCCAGGTGGGCACTTTCAGGAGCAAACACTTCCACATGACACACTGACATGGTCTCTTGATATACTGCTGCTGGGGTTTGGCCTCCCCTCATCAGCCTGCTGCAACAGCAAACAGCTGCACAGCTCTAAGCAGAGTGAAATATCATCTGTCATCACACTGACCTTTCCATGCCTGCCCTCTTGCTTGCATTAAATCATGCTCTGCAATTTTGTCCAGGTTTTTCTGGGAAACAGTTTTGTTTCTAAGCCACTCCACAAGTTCACTTCCCACACTGGGAGAAGGGCTCACATCCTGTGATGACACTGCCATGAAATAGAGAAAATTTTCAAACCCCTTTGTCCTTCTCTGTGCCAAACCAGGGGGAAAACACCAGCTGTATTGTACAAACTGACTTCAATAAAGCCATATTGGCTTTTGCCACTGGAAAGTTTGTCTCCTCTTTCTTTTCTGAGGAGTGCACAAGTTTGCCGTACCCAGGTAAGGCTTTCTCCCCCTTGGTTAAATAGGCCAAAGATCTGTTCAGACAACTCTCACTGCTTGCCTGTTTATACTGTTCCCCATCAGGAAAGTGGTTTTATGAACTGCTGTGGTATGGATAGGAAAATGCACATTCAAATGAGTATTACCCACTATCCTAAGTATGCAGAAGATGTACTTATCCACTATTATGATTTTTAAAATCATAAAGCCTAGGCATATTATGCCTACAATTGGTCTCAAGGAAATATCTGGAGACAAGAAGAAATTTATCATATGAAATTGTGGGTATTAAAAGAGTGTTACTTGTTTGAAGCCACTCACTATCATAAACTATCATTGCACTCCGTATCAGAAACGACGATGAACAAAGAAACCCAAAGGTTAGCCTTTTACACAGATTCCATTTACCAAGCTACAGATTCATATTACATGTTAAAACAACTGTTAAGAAACACAACACAACAACTACACCAACAAAAAACACAAAGCCCAGAACTCTCCAAGGCCAAGGATTAGCTACCTTCCTACAATCACTCTCAAATCCAGATCACAAGCTGATTTGGAGAGATCTCTTTCCTGAAGAATGTGCTTAACTGTTAAATTGCTGTGCAAAACAGCATCTGTAATTAAGAGCTGTGCTGAATTTGTTTCCATGTATTATCAGGTACAAAGTGCAGCTCTCTGTTGTACCTTCCAAGTAGAAAGGAGGCTGCAGAGAATGGCAGATGAGAGGAGGCAGAAACCTGTGCACTGTCAGAGCCACTGCAGACTTATTGGGGCACAGAGTAACAGCCAAGGATGGACAGAGCTGCCCCTCCACCAGCAGCAGTCCCTCTGCACTGCAGACATACTGCCTGCTGTGAGAAAGGCTAGGCTGCAAAGCTGCCTTTCCCTTCCATCACCACTGTAAGTGCCTCCAGCTGGGGCTGAGCCTCTTCAGCCCACCCTGGCACCTCACGCCTCTCTGGCTGAAGCAGCAGCCCAGGGAAATCTGATTAACTGTTCTCTTGGGTAGGACCTGGTGCTCAGCCTGGAAAACACTGCACTGAATCCTGAACCAACATTCAGCAGCAACAGAGCAACACCAGCCCAGCCAGCAGAGGATACAGCCAGGGAAGCAGGGACTGGGAGCAATAAGCAGCTATTACACAGCCAGTTGCCTTCATTACCAGTGGCTGCACACACAGGTGCTGTCAACCAACTGAGGACCAAGGAGAAACATCTCCAACCCCTGAGGCAGTGAAGAGCAGACTCCTGCATCTCCTCCTGGACAGCACAGAGCAGAGGAGCTAAAGTGAGAAGGGCTAATTACTTTAGAGATGGTGGGACTGTGCTGGTGCACACAAGTCTGTTTGTTCTACAAGACTGCTCCAAAAGGTTTTTCCTCTTCTGCAAAAGTAGGAAAAAACTTCAGAACTAGAGAGACAAAGTCTGCAATAACAAGTACACGAAGCCTGCAATAGCAGCAAGCAACTTTTTAGAAAGAGAATCACTGAAGATGCAAACATGAAGTCATCAATACCACAAAAAGCACCATACCACAAAAGCACCTCAAAGAACAATCCAGAAGACACATGAATTGCCCCCTCCACTCCCCAGTATCTTATCACAAACCAAAGAAAGCACTCAAAAATATAGAAGTGAAAAAAAGGAAATATCAAACATATTTTTCCTACCTGGATCATCACCCATGGTCTGCTCAGCACAAGAGGATGTGCCAACAATGAGGACAGCAATGCAGGCATAGGACAGCACCCTCTTCCTCCCAGGGCGCCCAGGAGCAGTGCAGGCCCCACAGCACTCAGCCTGCAGAGAGGACACAGGCTCAGGGGCAACCCAGGAAATCAATTTAGCAGGCCAAGGCCAGAAGCAGCCAAGGGTGAGCACAGACAAGGAGCTGGGCCAGGGCCTGAGCTGAACTGCAGCTCCTGAGCCCCAGCAGAGACAAAGCCCAGCTCAGGCTCACACCAGGCTGCAGCTGCACCTTATTAATCCCACCTGGCCTTGATTCGAAGCAGCCAGGGCCAGGGATGGGGAGCTGATTGTGGCTTCTCCCAAACATTAGCAGAGCCGTGAAGAGAACATGGGGCCTGACACAGAACTTGCTGAGGAGGACAAAAGGGGACACATGCTGGTGGAAGTCAGAGAAACCAGCATGAAGTGTTTTGATCCTGAAAAGAAAGAGACTCAAACTCCTTCATTTTTACTACTCCCTTGGGAGATAGGCTTCTGAGGTGAGATAATTAGAAAGTGAGTTTTAGCCACATAAACCTTTTTGCCTGTTTTCTCTCTCTGACAGAAAACTGCCAGCAGGAGCAGTGGTGGGGAGGCTGTGTTGTGCCCAGATGAGCACAGCCAGTCCTCACACATGCTGACAGCCCCTCAAGGTGTCTGCTGCAAACACAGGATTTTACCTAATGAAAGCAGTCCACTCCTGTCCCTCTTTCCCCTGCCAGGAGTCCAAAGCCCCACGCTGCTACTGCAAAGCAAAACCCATCCCATCCTCAGTCAGCCTCCAGCAGCAGCTCCACTTGGCAGCAGCCAGGGCAGGGCAGGCTACAGCATCCAAGAAACGGCACTATGTGGCACATCTGTACCTCACTCTGTAGTTAGTCTTACTTCATGTGAAAATCTGCACAGCGTTTGTAAAGGATTCAGAAAAGGAAGAGATATTAAAAAAAGATCAGTTGTTAAGAATCACACAGCTCGATTGTAGCCTCAACAGATAACCATCTATAACACTTTTCTGATCATCTTGCAATGGTCTATAAACACACACTAGTCATGCAATTAAAAAATTAGCTAATTCTTTCTCATTTTTTAACTTACCATAAATGGAAATCCTTCATTAAAAGGAATTTTATACTTTGCAAATCTGCAGCTGATGGTGGACTCAAATGCTGACACACAAGATGGCCTCAGGCATCAGCAATTTATTATCCCCTGGTACACCATTTTATACCCTTTCTTCACATGCATAGCAGGTGTTCCTTATTACATTACCGTTGGTCAGTAAACTATCCACAGGTGCTTTTTCTGATCAGTCCTACATGTCTGCATTCTCTGCTTCATTCTCTAACAAAGTTGTTTACCTCACTTGTTTAGGGGCACAGCTGTAACTTGTTTAGGTTTAGGCTGCCCACAGCCTTTTCCTATCTTACCACATGCAACCTTGATTTCCACTTCACTTTTTTAACCACCACTTATTTTAATAAAAGGGACATTAAATATTTTGCTTCATTTCTTTTCCTTATTGAGAAGTGTTCAGCTACATCTTTCTTTCTTCCTGCGCAGCAGAGCAGGATATAGCACAGCACGTTAGGGATGGCACTTACTGAGGGAATTGTTCTTTCTCCCTGCTCTCTTTGCAGAGAGAAAACAGCAGCTCTCAGAGGTCTGTGTTGGGAGACAGCTGGAAAAGGCAGGCAGGGGGCTGCAGGCAAGGGCAAGAATCTGCTGAACAGGTAATAAGGTCCAAGGCTGTACCTTGCAGGCTGCAAAATCTTCACTCAGGGGGGATTTGGGAGCAGGTGGTGGCAGCTGAAATCCTCAAAGTGACTAGAGGCACAGAGAACAGCAGATTAGCATTAGTGATCCTGGTGGCTTGTAGTGCCTCCAAAGCTTCCATATTTTCTGGAGGACTGGGTAGGCTGAAGTCACTGCTATTCCATGAGAATGAGCAAGGACCACTCTCAGCATTTCTGATAATATTCTGTGATGAAATACCCTCCCTCACCCTCTTCACTTAATTTCTACCCTGCTAGCCTGGCACCCGATTAAAACATCATTTTCCTGCTCAGCCAAGAGCAGGATGTCACACCAAGGTGGCTTCCTTTGTCACCATTAACATTAGAAGGACTTGTATGGTGGGATTTCTCTTCAGAGGCCCTGGATCTGACTGCTCTCGAGTAGAATTTCTGGACAATAGTTCTTTCAATCACTTTCATCCCAGCCTTTTTATATTCCCTCCCATCTACCTTTTAAAAATCCAATATTTCTCTGTTGCTGCCTTTGAACATTTCCTCCTAAGTACCTCAAACAAAGCCAATGGTATAATGACCGTTTTCTCTCAAATGACAGCTCTATCTTTTGTCACTTAGTGTTCATTTCCAACCACTACAGCTTCTGATCTTATTGATTGCTAAAGAAAAAGCAGCAAGAACACAGTTCTGAAATAACCACGAGGAGCATTCATCCTTCCCCAGTCATTCTGTAATTCTTAATCTTAGTCAATAGTGGAGTCATTAAAACCCTCCCATGACGACTGTCCTTGACTCCTTATGAACTGCAGAAACATTACATGCTTTGCTCCCACTTCTCATCTTGCAGGTCTATTACAGGCTCTCCTTATCTCTTCCCATCAGTTTTATTTTTCTCTTCCAGTTCTCTTTACTAGAGCAGCCGAGTCTGCCTGGTCTGCTTTTACTGCAGACCTGCTCCCAGGCTCACACCTTGCTATTCCCCTCCCTTCCTACTGAAGCTTCCCTTTTCCACAGGCTCTGGTTCAGGCAGTAGGAGTGCAGGAGCACCTGCTGTGGGCAGTGTGACCTCTACTGGGTTGGTTGCCCCCCCGATCCAAACACTGAAATTACTGCTGTGATCATAACAAAGCCTTTATCACTCTAAGAAGGAAATTGTTTCAAATGCTTTAAGAAGCAATGTATAGCATACAGGAGTTTAATCGTGCTCAGAAAGAAGGCTGGCACTTCTACAGTGTGCTTAGCCACACACTGCATCTTAGGAGTGTGCTGGGACCTGTTCTCATATTTAGCCAAAGGGAACTCACCATGTGATTGAAACTATTTCAGGTGTATCAAGTCATTCATATCTGACATCTGATACCTTGATGCCTATCAAGAAATTTACTTCCAGGAAAAGAATCTCCACTGATACAATTCAGACTGCTCAAAGAGTAAATTGCTGCTTCAGGTCATCAACTTTTGGCTCACTGACCAAGTTATGGAAAGCTTGCATTCTTGTGTTTAAAATATAACATAAGGAGAGTACCAAACCTTGAATATGTTTGCTCTTTGTGAGAATGATGTATGTAAATTTGTAATTTTAGGTTAATAATTACAATGATTAATTATTTTCTAGTCTGGAAAATCAGACTTCATTTTCTTTTCTTCAGAGATCAAGTTGAAATTGCTTTAATAATGAAATCCACTTTCCATTTGTATTCTGTTTCTTCTGCACTCTCATTAGCGATTCATAATTTAAGAATCAAGAGTGATTAATGGCTGGCTACATCGCATAATGCTGTTAAGGAACAATGGTGTAATTCAGAAGGTGTAGAGGCTCCCCTCATTCCATGTTCCACATGTTAACCTGCACTGAAACTAATCCACTTCATCCAAACTCAGGAGGCAGAAGGCTGTGGTCCAAAAACCCCACTGGAAATTATGTGAACTTACTAGAGGAAAAGCCCAGCAAATATAATGTAACAAAAAATTAAAAAGAAGAGCAGATAGGGTGTCAGGATTTAATGGCAACCTGGCAGACAGCACCTGAAGCTTTCATCCCACCATTTTCAGGTCTACCTGAGCTCATGGCTCTTTGCTTGGTGTCTAACAGATATCAACTGGAAGGCAGCAGGGAGTGCTGTGGAATTCTGAGTACACAGCTGGGGAGTTCCTTATCTCTGAGACATAGCAGTGCCCCATCCTCAGCACAGCATCCTGCAGCAGGGCAAGGAGCCTCTCCCAGCAGAACTGAGATGCACAGAAGCAGGCACAATGAGCTTTGCTGGTTCTTCAGGGTTATTTTGATGATGTCTTGTCATTTGACCTTGGGATCAAATTATAACACCTTGTAATGCAATTTACAGATGCAGGCCCTAAAATGGAACATCAGCACTTTCAGGTCTGTGCCCCTGAGGAGTTCCCTGGGTTCCACCAACACTGCAAAAGGTCATGCATATGTTCAGCTTTTCCTATGGGACTTGCCCTACTGCTGCAAAACCAGCTTTAAGCCCAAGCCCTCTGAATTTGCCCAAGTGGGGCCTGTGAGCCTGAGGACTAAATCTACTGATCTGACAAATCAGACTTGACAAAATCTAATGATGTAACAAATCTGTTTGACAGACACTGACCACTGAATCCACCTGGGCAGTTTGGGTGAGGTGAGGGGGGGCAGGTCAGGGTCTGATTTTGCTGCAGTACTTTTACTAAAGTTTGCCCATAAGGAAGGAAGGGCTAGGTTATTTTATTCATATCCATCATGCAGCCAAACACACTGCAGGTGTAGTTGCACTGCACCCAGCTATGTCCAAGCAGTTTGAGATTGCACAGTACTTGTTTTGCTTACCATATTCTTTATTTCTACTGACTGTCATCCTTAGAAAACTTCTTATCTCCTTACTTTCCCACACCAGTAGAAGCACTCGCCTCTCTCCATAATACCCAGACTATAAATAAACTTTCCATAAGGAAACACCAAGCTCAAGAGTTTTCAATACACCCTTACTGTTAAGAGCCTGCCCACACAGAAGGTGGAAGAAGGCAGGACAGAGCTGAATCCACTGCTGCTTTGAAATACACCGAAGAAGCTAACCTTGATCTGCAAAATAGTGGTGGTGTTAGCTGGCAAAAGTGGGGAGTTGATATTTACCTTGTTCAGGATTTGCAGAGCCAAGGAACAGAAGCAGATTGGTAACAGCTGAGAATACTGATCACAGTGGGAGTATTGCCTCACTCTTTTGACTCTTTAGGCAATAAGCAATGACTAAGTCCTTTGCTCAGGAGACATTTGATTCAGTTTTAATAAATTTAATTTTCTGAAAATTAGGAAAGGGATTAATTTCTTATTTATTTTTCAATTAGCTCCCATAGGAGTCAGCATTCCACTATTTTACTGGAATAGGGAAGAAAATTGTCTTCAAGATCTACTGTTGTGTATTAACTGGTGACTTAAAGTGTCCCATATCATCTCCCAAAAAACTGAAGAGAAATGATATCTTGAAGGATTGCCTTGGTGCCTCCTTAAAAGAGCAGCTAGGTAGATGACAACTTGATTAGCATCCCCTGAGATTGTGTGAATAGGCACACAGTTCCTCAGACACGCTGATGAGGATGAGCCCAGTTTGAGTGCCATCACAGTGAGAAGCATCCTACCCTCGTCATTCAAGTGGGTGAAGGGGATTCATTCAGATCATCAGCTCATTTACAGCATCTGCCTGCCCTCACTCCTCCCTTCACCTCACTGACTGTGCAGCCAGCAACGTCTGCTGCCACCACTGAGATGTTCTCCTGATGCCTTGGTGTTTGCTCAGTCTTTGGAGCAGTTCATACCTTGGACCACAACTAACCACAACAGATAGTTTCAGTCTTCAAAGTGCCAGCAGTCAAGAGCCCACGCAGACTACTAAAGAGATTTTTTTTTTCTGGGTATCAGTTATCCCTACTACTAAAAAAATTTTAACACGTCCAGCTACACCCACTAAGCTGCTTTATTCCTAGGCAAAGAAATTTATATTTTGTCTCTACCTCTTAAACGTGCAACAGTGATCTGGTCTTTTAATTATTTATAACTTCTGAGCTGCCGTGACATCCACAAACTGTGTTCAGTACCTTCAGGTCGTCTCTCAGGTCACTGGAAAAATATTGCAGAACCTCTGTACAAGTACACACCAGCATGGTAATGACTTAGTTGCTCTCAGAGTTCATCACCTATCAGCCAGAAATAAAACATAATAGGAATGAAGGTCATCTTGTGTTGCTTCTCAACCAAAATATTCCAAGGTACCAAGCAAAAGTAGATTATACAAACAGTACTAATTTAATCAAGTAAGTTTACCATACTATCAAAAATCTCATGTAAGAGGATCAATTTTAAACAAGCCAATACCAAGCAGCACTAAAGAACTTATATATTTTAACCATTTATTACAAGATTACTGTATTTGTCCTCCTTTTGTTTAGTCTGAGTCTGATATCAATTTTTCATTTACCTGAAAGGATCAATCCATTCCTGCTTCAAATTCTTAGCAATAATTCCCATTTAAAGCCTTGAAACTCTCCCAGGATTTTAAGAGTTTTGAAAAATAAAACCAACCAACCAACCAACCAAAAGGACTCACCAAAAAAACCCCAAACAAACAAAAATAAATGCATCACACACACACTCACACACACAAAATCCCAAGCAAAGCCCCCCATAACATCAGTCTTTAGTCAGCCCTCTTACAACTACAGGGTGCAAATTAATCTACATCTGCCAAACTGAAGAAGTGTAACTTCTGTACCTGAGGTTTAACACACTCCTCATTGTGAGTGATGAAACTATCTCATTCTCATATGAAAAGGATACATCATTTTGCCTGTTCTCAACTAGAAGATAGAAATATCTACTGAAAATTGCCTCTTCCATGCGTTCACTGGCAGTGTTCCCATTTCCTAGGAATGGACTGTTACAACTGCTACATATTTCTTGTGGTTTAATATACCTCCAGCTCCCTACCCCAGGTATTACAATTTCTTGCTGATGACTTAGATTTCAACTTTTATTATACCTTCTTTCCCTGAATCTTCAGTTGATGACTTACAACCCACCACCTTCCCCTTTCTTTCATTTGTTATGCATCAGACATTTAAAACCTTTTTCCTTTCTAGTGGCCTTACAGCCCCCTGAATCAGGCTTCAGATTGCTCAGTCAGAGTCACCCTCTTTCTCACTGTGATGTTTCTGGAGCTTGTAAGTGGAACTAAACCAGTTCCAAAACACCCTTATATGCTCTGCAATTTTACTTCAGCTCCTAACCATTACACCTCAGAATTATGTGTACTGCCATGAAACAGGCAATGTTAAACCACCCTGGGAATATCCTCTGGCTTTGGACTTGCAGGTAAGAAGTGTGATCCCATCACAGTTACACCAAAACCAGCAATTTTGCAATGTGCTCAGTTTTACAAGTGTCTCCCCGTTGAATGCCAGACTTTGTCACTGTCACTGAGAACAGGCAGAAGTGGCAGAAGCATCTTAGCACCAGCAGCACGAGCACCACTCAGACTGAAGTCTGACAGGAGTACACAGCCTTTTTCACCACCAAAATGACAGATGGCTGCTTGAGCAGCAGCCAACTTGTTTTCTAATGCCAGGGGGTGGGCTGTAGCAGCCATTAACTAGTACTCCATCTCCTGCTCCTTCTGGTAGGACATGGATTTATCAGCGTTCCTGATAGCTTCTTCTGAGGTCTTGATGGCTCGCTAACAGGCAGGGTAATTTCCATATTGAGCACCGCTCCTCCTTCCCGTTTGCCCATTAAGTGCTTTCGAAAAGGAAAAGGGTAAGAGTTTCAGCAGCCAAAGTCACCTGGGGGGAATGTGCCTTGTGTACCATTGCTGCCTGCATGCTGCCGTACAGCCGGGAATTCAAGTCTGTGCCAGCTGTTAAACCTGAGCAACAGGGAATTTTCAAGAAGCCACAGGAGCCCAACTGAATTATGTAGGGTACTCAAGTCACTCAGCCTCCCTAAAAAGTCTCCAGCCTATTGCACAGTGAAGGAGCACGTGGTCTGCCCCCAGAGGGGAATGTGCAGAGAAGGCAAATCCCACTTTAGCGGCAGAGTGGGCAGAAAGCCTGTGCAGGTACACTTGCTTCCCTCTCAGTGCCAGTGTCCTGCAAGCTCCTGACCCTTAACAGGGATTCCTTCTGGTCCCACTGTGCTAACCATGTTCTTTAGGATACAGATCAACTCTCTTCTCTGTGAACCTCACTAATTTTGCAGTCTGGTTGGAGGTGGGAGACTTGGATCTCTTTTGGCAGCTCCTCCTCCATTCTGGTGGTGGCATTTCCATGCTGCAAATGGGCTGAGCAGATTTACAGAGGGTGAGGGGCATGTTGTGGCAGGTGTTCCCATAGTGAGCCTGTGCTACCTCTGCACTGTAGAGCAGGGTTTGCTCATCCTGCTCCCAGAAACAGCAATATCTGCTCAGCTCTCAGGCAAAGACAAGGCTGATGGTCAAGGGGTGGGTTTCTTGGGCTGTTAACATCCTTCCCCGTGGAGAAACCTCATATCGAGTATCTTTCCTATCATCCTGTGTTATCTTGCAGTTCTTTTGCTGGTTATCTTTGGTTTCATACCCTCTAGTCACACCTGTGATTGAAATGACCATGTGCAACAGAAATCATAATAGTCCCTGCAGCCTCAGGGGAAGATTTAGAGTCACACAGTAATCCTGGAAGAACCTTCTGCTTTTATGCAGGGTCCACAATGAGATCAGACGAGGTCACCCAGTACTTTACCCAATCTAGGCTGGGGATCCTTCAAAAATGGAGATGGTACACCCTCCCCAGGTCCCAAGGACTGACCGTCCTTGTGGGGAAGAAGCTTCTCCTGATATCCAGTCAGACCCTCTCTTGACTCCATTGATGTCTGTTGTCTCTTGCCTGCAATACACAGCTGTGAACTGTATGAGTGTATGTGAAGCTCTAAGACTCATGGTGAGATGGGGAATGGAGGAGGGATGGCAGGAACAGGACAGAAGATTCAGGGCATTGTGCAAATCTCCACAATGGCAAACCCTCCCCACAGCACCCTTTGCTTGCACTCAGAGTCTGCAGGGGTGTTGGGATCACTGCTCTCATGGCATGGGAAAGAAGTCACACAGGGAGGCACAGCTTCAGTTAAGCCTGTCTCAGAGGGGGACCACAATCTCATTCTACAAGCTACCCATTAAACGTATCTGCTTCTTCATTTACTTTGTGCATATTGACAAAGGCATTTTCCCAGCTCCCTCTGAAGAGACATGAATCTTGTTCCCTAGGGAAACACTAAGCACCATTTTTTAGAGCTGGTCCCACTGAGCATCATTGCCCTATAAAAGCATCAGCACTACAGATTGCAACTGAGCAGAGAACACCGGTGACACGAAGGAGCGACAGTGAAAGAATCCAGATGGGGCTGCTCTCTGCAGAGATGTCCCAGGGTTAGATTTTTCACTTTGACATTGCACTTTGTAATCTCCTTCAAAGATGACTATACACATGTACACATTTATACCTGCGTCCATTAATCCCTGCTAACTGCAGCCTGCAGCTCCCACCCCCAGCACATGCAGCTCTGCCTGTGCCACCCAATGGCTGGGAAGCAGCAGGACGCAGCCTTTCAGTTCGACAAGTGATGGCTGTAATATGTAGCATGACAAAGTGGGGGTAGACAGGCCATTCAAAGTCACATTTAACATTTTAGTTAGCCTTACCTCAGGTAGAAAGCATTCATTTACATTATTTGTAGTAATGGTCAGATTGAAAGAGCAAGGGGAAAACTAGGAAGGAAAAGAGGCTTTGTTCTGAAACCTCAAAGACAGATAAAAGTATTATTTTGCAGTGTGTGCTTCTCCCCTCATATACCTGCCAGCTTGGGGGTACAGCTCCAGTGCCAGGTAACACCCATGGCCTGAGCTCACGCCAGGCCCCTGGAGAGGGACACGTTGCCTCTCACCAATGTGCCTCTGGCAAAATTTTAATCCCACAAAGTCTGAAATTATGGTTTTACAGAGAGGAACTTGAGGAACTTAAGAAACCTTAGACAACCAGTACACAGCCTGCTACTTCAGTTGCTGCCACCAAAACATGGAATATCCTCTTTCTGTCAGCAAAAAGAGAATTTAAACCCTCATGTTCAGCCTGTTCTCGCCTATCTCCATTGACTGAAGGCTTGACCTGACTGCCTTGGTGGGGGGTTGAACCAGGTGATCTCCAGAGCTCCCTTCCAACCCCAGCGATTCCCTGACTCTGTGATTGCTTTCCTGTGCAATCTATTCCAGCACACAGCTTTCCTGCTCAGTGCTTTGTCCCATCTCTCCCCTGCTGCTCTACCCTAGGACATTTTATCCCTAGCACAGTCAATGTACAGGGCAGTTTATTTAACTTTTCTTTTCAGTCTTTACATATATGAAGGTTAATGGTTTCCTTCAGTTTCACCTTTCCTGGACTTTCAAATCCCAAACCTGATCTCATCAGTTTGTAGCACCTTTGCATTGTTGGCTCTATCCAAAATTATTTGCATGGTCATAGCCTGATCTGCAATAGAGAGAAATGTCCCCTCCCAAACCATCCTATCACTGAATTCAGCAGAAGCAAATAGCATTTTGCCACCTCCTCCTGCTGAGCTGCACAATTTTCAGAGTACTGAAAGAGGCTGACATATGTAGGCAATGGGAAATTACCCAAAAATTCAATTACTGCTGAGTGTCACAGCACTTTTTAGACCTGCTGACTAAACACTTCCCAGCAGGGAGGATGAAATAGGTCTGATGACATGATTCATTGACATTGCACTTGGGTTCAGATCCAGAAATCTATTCATCAAATGTCAGTTTATAAGGACAATATTCATAAACCCAGGCCATCTTCATTATGACTTCCCCTTTCACAATTAGGTTCTCCTGTTTTGTCCCAGTGCTACTGAGTGGAGCCTTCTGTAATTAGTAAGCAGCACAGCACACAGCTGGGGTTCACTCTCTTTAACATTACCTAAGCTACGCCGTAAATTTTATTACAACGGAACAGCAAACATCAGACAGTGCAATGCTTGGAAAAGAAAGTTAAAAAAGAACAAACAAGATCTAAGAGAACAACATTCTGTAGATTATGAAAATGTGTTTGACTGAACAATCCCAGCTGAAAGCTATCAACCACTGCCAACACACCCAAACCAATTACTGATAAAGCTGCTATGAAGTATGGATTAGTAAGAACTTGGAGAAACCATCTTTGGCACGAAAGCTCTCCTCACTCTTTCTCTTTCAAAGCTTGCCAAGGGAATGAACCCACGGAGATGAAATTAAATGCAACATAAAAATATCTTCTAGGAAAAAACCCCAACTACCCAACCAAACAAGAAGCCGTATTTAAATTGGTTTTGTCAAACTTTTTACAAAGTCATTTTTCTTCCTCTCACCTCCAGGCTGGTCTCACAGATAAACAATTAAAATTAATGTAGTAATATCAGCAGTTTTTCAGACTTTTCTTTCATTTCAGGTTCAAAAGGGCTCAGAAGAGTTTCTGTATCAAAAGATATTAATTTTCCAATTTGCATCCTTGATAAAGAACTTCTCTGTAACAGTTTCCACGCATTTAGAAGCACAGAAAATATAATTCTGCATTAGCAGGTGATGACAGAGAGGACCTTAAAACCTCAGGAGATCAGAAATTCAGATGTTCCTCTGGATTTCTGATATGGCCAGATATAAGTGTAGTGGTTGATATCATAGTATCTGCTAGGGGTGGACAACAGTATTTTAGAACATCTGGACTAAAGCAAAGGCCTTTGAAGTGAGCAATATAGGATTCACTAGTTGCTGAATTCTTATGCAAATTGTAGTAGAACAAAAGGAGAAGAATAATCATAAAGTTTTGGTGATCAGATTTTTTGTCTTTCTTACCTACAAATATAGACAGCTATAGAAATACATACAAATTTGTACGAAAATTTCAGGACTATTGTCCCGTTTATGCTGCTGATCCTGAGAGATTTTTCTTTTGGGAGAACTAGTTGCACGGTCAAAATAGATTAATATAATTCTTTAATCATGATTTTCTACAATAAGGGGGGAGTAAAAGTTGCTGAGAAACAATTACAGCTCCTCATGCCTTTTAATCAAAACATGTTGATTATGTATCAAAGGTGATAATCCACTGAAACTTCCTGGCTGAAGCTTTCCCTTCAGGACCAGACAAGGTCTTTCATGGTCTGCATCAGTTCCTGTGCCACTCATTCTGGTGTAACCACTATCTTGACTAGTGGGACCAAGTTATGTCCATTACAAGTATTCCAAAACTGACACTTTTCCATTTACTGAGATGGAGAAACTCAATATATATTGTCACACTGCACTGGATTTGCCTTGAAGTGAGTGAAGTAAATTACCTCTTTCAGAAGACACAGGAAAAACAGAGTTTCTCCTCTGGGGTTGCAATATTTACTTGGAACATTTGGCTAAGCAGGTAGGAGATGATTCATAATGGCAGGAGGGAAGAGAGAGATGGACAACAATAGTAAAAATGTGGTTTCTATGCCAGTACAACAAGTTTGGAGTAAAAAAGGAGAAGGTCAGGTGAGAGGAAGAACAAATTAGGTACTTGTGATTTAACTTCTTATGTTAGAGTATAAAGGTCTGATTGCCTAATGTCTCACATCCTTGAATAGCACAATAGTATTAAAAGACATGCTGCAAAATACAACAAATGACTCAAAACCCTGCCAGCAATCAGCTCAGTGATTCATGTGGCCTGGTCCTTGCTGCACAGCCATCCCAACAGCAGAACACCTCTGCCCCAGCAGGCAGGCTGGTGGCCAGGCTGGCTCCTCTCCAGCAGTACGAGCACAGCCCCGTGTTCAGGACAGCCCAGGAGCAGCTTTCCCTCCACACTCACTGACAGGCAGTTTCTCTAACAGTTCTGCATGCAGTGACAGCAGCAATCAAAAGCAAGGCTGGTTCTGTGCCATCATGGGACACAGCCTTCCCTGGGCTGCTGTCCTGTTACTGATCACAGCTGAGCTCCCCCAGCAGGGCTCTGCAGGACAGCAATGCTGGTGTCCCCCTGCCCTGTGCCCAACAGAGAGCAGCCCAGGCCAGCTCATTGCTGCCAGCATTTGTCTGCTGAGCACCTCCTGCACAGCTGCTGCCTCTGCAACAGATACAAGTCCTGTCCAGAGCAGGCAAATGCACATACAGTGCTGGAGAGGACACCTGTGGTGAACAAATGCACTGCTGCTTGGCTGCCTTCTTCCCCAGCAAAGGTGCACATGGTGCTGTGCTTTCACTGGGGAAAGGCAGCTCTGTGCTCTGGGACAGCACACGTGCATGTGAGCACATGGGGATGCAGGCAGGATGAGGAGAGGAGAAAGGCAAGGGAGTTTTTCTTCTTTAAGAAGTTCACATTCACCTACAGGGTTTTGTCCTCCTGTTTGTTCACTAAGAAAACACAAAGGTGGAACTAGACTGCTCACATGAGCCTGCAGGCTGTTGTGTGAGTCCATCTGAGATGGTTCTGGCAGCAGAGCTGAACATACTGCAGTGGAAATGATGGCTTGGGAGATCAGAGGTACTCTGGATCAGGCAACAGCTGCTCACTACAGGCAGCTTAGCTCAAACTGTGATTCTGGGGGGGTCTCTTCAGGCATAAACTGTCATTCTTTTCTGCCTTTACAGCCACAGGATCATTATCCAGAGATCTGAATGAATACTGATCCTTTAAAAAAGCACTTAATTATATTTGCCTTCTTTCTGTAAATATTTTGTAACTTGAAATGCTGAAAGCTCTACAAAGTGAATGCCCAAAATGTCACAGGCAAAACTAAATGCAATTGCTTTGTTCCAATTTTAATACAGTGAATTACAATAACATTAATTGCCTGCTCTCATTTCAAAACAGATTTGTGATATATCATCATTAGAGTCAAGTAGACATTTCCCAGAAAAGCACTTCTCCAGCTGAAAAATATTTCAATGAGTATAAGATTTCCAAAGAAATAAATTAATTTGGACCACGTGTAGTGATTTGGATTTGTTTTTAAATAAAATTTAGAGTTCTGATAAAATTAACTTTTTCATTCAATGTCAATATCTTGACTCAAGTTTACTATTAATTTTTAAAACTCTTTTAATAACAGAAACATATTAGAAATCAAATTTAAAATTAATAGCTTTGATTAAAATGTATTAACTGTTCTGACCCCCTGCTAGTTTAAATTGTTACTGCTTTAGAAGCCCCATGAATACAGAACATAAAAACTGACATTTTGGCATTTTGTACAAAAAAGAGGCAAACGTGGATGCAATGGAGGAGGCAGCATTAGGCAGATAACATTAACTAGAAGTGGCAATGCTTTGGTCTTTCTTCAGCAAATACTTCAGACAGCTAATCAAATACTCAAATTTAAGCAAGTGCTTGCATGCTTTGTTGAGGAGAGTGATTTGAGCACATTCTGAAGGTTAATCATGTACTTCACATGCTTTGCTGAATTTATTCATGTGGGTCTGATCCAAAGCCCTTGAAGCCAGTGAAATTTTTTTCTGAGTGAATTTGTGTATCAGACTTTAGAAGCAGTAGCTAATTTTTTTCTCTTCAAAAAACTTTTTCTCTGTAAATAATAATTTAAAACAATCTTGTATGAGCTATTAGTATAGTACAAAATATTAGTATAGTAATTAATATGTTTTAAAAAGGAATACAATTCCCTCATATTTTTTATGGTAGGCATCTCTTGACTTTTTAAAATTAAACTTATCTGCAGTTAGAAGGTTCATAGAGTATAGGGAGCAATAGAGTCAAAATGCTAGGTTTCTGAATGTAAAGTTTAATTTAAAAACAATCCCTCTGTTGACAAAAACCACAAAATAATTATGTAACAAAATCTATCTGCTATTTAGTAACAAAATTTAACTGCTATTATCTGCTATCTATCTGTGTTGGTTCCCTACAGACCTCATGCAGAACTCAGCCCACAGCCCTTCCTCAAAGGAACAAAAGGACATTTCAGCAGGACAGGCAGGGACTCTGAGCAGAGGGACAAGAGCAGTGGCCCTCAGGATGTCAGTGACAAAGCATTATGCACAAGGAATGTGGAGGAGCCAGGGCTCAGTTAAGGGGACCAGAAAGGTCAATGTGCCCCATGAACATGTAACAGGCAGCCAGTGACAGCAGCAGCACAAGTGCCAGCTGGGCAAGAGCAAAAACTGGTGATACAGAAATGGGAAAGTCATCTTCAGTCTGAAAAGGATCCTGACAGCAACACCTTGTCATCTGTGCTCTTGATACCACATCACTACATCTGACAGATGGAACAACTCCTTCTGCTTTTTAGCTGGGGACAGGCAATTAATCATAAATACCTGATGTCGCTGTTGAGCCGCTAGCTGAGGAATGACCCAGGTTCTCAGACAAGGAAAGAGAGAAGAGAGTCTTTATTGTTTTGATTTCCATATATATAGAGTTTACAGAGGTCCCCCAGATTGGTCAGCCCGAGACCTCCCCCTAGGCCCAATTGGCCAAGCCCGAACTGACCTAATCCGGAGACGTTGTTTGCAAAACATCCAAACTTTATCTTTGTTTATGAAATGTAGCAAAATGTTCTCACGGGAAAGGCCTGTGCTAGCCACAACCTGTCATTTACACAAAAAACATCCCTGGGCAACAGGAATGGCACGGCCACAGCCAGAGCCATGAATGCTCCTCAGGCCATCGTACCTGGGAAGTTCTAGTGTGCAAAGAACACAGGGACCTTACCCATCCTGAGTGTTTCACACACTTCAGGATGCCATAGGAAAAGCCATTTTAATGCAATTCTGCTCTCTTCACTCCCTGTCTAGCCCATTCCCTCACAGCCAGGCACATGACAAGACGCTCTCAGCTGCCTCTGGAATATCCAATACAGACCAGTTTGAAAGACTCTTAGAGAAAGGAGAAGCAGAGCACAGGTTGTATTGCATGCTCCTACCAGATTCTGCCTTGAAGGCAGATAAGCTGCAGTCATAGTGAATTTGAGCTTGGAAGGAAAAATTATTTCAGCATCAGAACATTCACAACTGCTCCACAGACACTGGAGCAAACTGTCTCCTGCCCAGATGAATGCTTAGGAGAAATAAAATTAAGCTCTGAGCTTGCAGGTAATCACATTACACATTATTACCAGAAAGCTGTTGCTTGCTTAGATTTCATTCAAACACACCAGCTTGATTCTCATGATTTATAGAATTGCAAAAGTCTTCCCTGTTTTTTTCCCCCTCTCAGCCCTCTGGTTTAAATGTAATACAGTAAGTTAAGCTAAGAAACTAGGAAGGCAATTTACTTTGCTAATATTAAACTAAAGGAAAAAAAAATCCGATTTTTGTACCCTAGAAGGAAAAAGAAAATCAAACCATTTCTCTATCTTAAATGCTAACTGAAACCATCCCTTCCAGGTATAAACTATCAGTAAGTTGAGCCAAAGTTTCTCCTCTGCCTCTGGCAAAGCAGAATCACTGTCATTCCAAAGGATCCTGGCAGAAATCACAAAATGCAGAGCACGAAGACATTACAGAAAAAGTCTACCATGTCAGACTTTTTTGTTGAGTAAGTGAAGTCCATAGAAAGAAATCTCTGCAAGACAAAAGCAGTCAGTTATGGGGAAGAAAACTTAATTAAGTTCTTAGGGAAGGTCATGCTGCCTCCCCCATAAAGGGCTGATCTTACAAGGCACGCTACCCGCCATGAGTGGAGCCAAGGGTTACCAGAACAAATCCAAGTATTTCATCAGGGCTTACTGTAAACTTCAAAGGAGCACAAGGGACCCCCAGCACAAGATACTCACTGAGTCACTACACAGCCACAACTTGGAAAGGTCATTCATTATCAGAGAATCAAAATCTGGCACCAGAAATTGCCTCTTGCCTTTTATCTGCTAAGTGAAATTTAGTTGTGACTAGACATAACATTACTTAACCATCAGATATGCCAAAGTGCCCTAAAGGCCTGGGGTACATTATACACTTGCTGTTGCCATGGCAATAATGATTTTGATTGAAGAAGCGATAGGCAGCAACCTGTCACGGTGTCATTCTTCAGCATCCCAGGGGAACATTGGCAAAGAATGCTAGGCTGAAACGTCTCATTGCCATTCCTGTGAAATCTCTATCTCCAGGAAGACTTTGCCTATGCAGTTGTGACTCCACTGTTATGTATTCTGATGCCTCTTGTACTACCATTCTGTGCAGTTTACTGCGGGATTTACTAACACTGATGGCTGGAAAACCAAACTTACATTATACACTTTATAAAACCAGTAACCCTTGGCCCAGGAGATGCAGCCCCAAATAGCTCTGCTTAGAACAGAGATGGCTGATTCTTGCTTTGCAGTGTAAAATGCTGCTCAACAGTGATCACATAGCCAAGACAAGACTCCATTGTTAAACCAAACTGGAAACAGTGACAGTACTGGGATTCTTCAGTTTGTCATATTTTCAGGTGCTCATTTCTCATAGTCAAGACTCCTACCTTGCTGCATTAAATGTGAAATTGGGAGCATATGGGCCTTGCCACAGTAAAAAAATGCAACTTCTGCTCTCAAAGTATTGTCCAATTAAGTTTTCCTTACTCTAAAGACAGTACAAGCTGTATGCAAACCTTTGTCAAGACACTGTTGCCACTTCTTGAAAATCTTTTCTTATTTATCAATTTTCATATAGTGATGTCCTGGATCCTTCCAAGAATCATAAATTTCCCTCCAGGTATTTCTACCATAAAACATTTCACCTTGTGCCAGGCTCAGGAATTGCTGACTACACTACACAGAGAGTCAAAAACTTCCCCATCAGAAACACCACCATTCATTGACAGTCTGGAATGTGTGCTGCAGGGACTTTTCTTCCTTCCCAAGCACATGTCATGCTACAGGTAGAACTTTCAGGCCTCATCAGCTGAAGATATAAGTTCCTGTTATACCCTAATAACAGCCTCATTTCTAACACATGGGAAAATGAGTAAACCACTATGAATGGTTATGCTTTTCAGCCCATTTGATTTCTCTCTTTCACTGGACTCTATTTGTCAGCCCTGCTGATGCTACTGTAGCTGAAATCACATCAATACTTTCTAGGGATTCATCATGTAAGGCCAGATTCTCAGCAAGCAAAAAATCTGCCTTCATATTTCTGCTTCATTCTATTTTACAAAAGATTGCTTCAACAATAGAGGCAAGGACAGACACACACAAGCAGCATTGTGCCAGGCTGAGCACACTGATCTGATGAGCATGGCAGTATCTGACACTAGCAGGTTTCACTTCCTTGTCCCGAGAGGCAAAGGCACCCTGTGACTCCTGGGCTGTGCCTTTCATTGTGAGCTCTCCATTTCTTTGTAGGCACAGCTCTGCTTGGCCCTCCTGGAGCCAGCATCTTGTCTGGCATGGGAGGCCACATTCCACTGCCTCAGCAACGTTTCTTTGCAATCTTCAGGGTCTTTCAAAAAGAGGTTTGATGTTCAGGTTTCCAATACAGTGTTAAGCCAACTGTCTAGTTCCTCTGTTTTCATTCAGTGGCTATTACTTAATGGAAATCCTCAACAGCTGTAAAACTATAGAACCCCCTGGCTTCAATGGAACTTTGTCATTTTGTATCCATTGAAGACTTGACCTGTCTGGAGAAGATAAATTTTAAATCATCTTAAGGGGAAAAAACCCAAAAAGCAATGACTGGTGAAATATTTCTCCTTTTCTCCAACCTCATGCACCCTGGAGGAAAACCTTAAATACAGAATTATAGCACACTTAAAATATCTATCTGTCCAGCAATTCAATAGCCTGTGGGATTACTAGGGCTTTTTCAAAAAGCAAACAGAAGAAAATAGCACAGATCCAATCAGCCTTTCCCAACTACTCCACTACTTCCCTGTTAACATCCAATCTGCTGTTTACATGCACAGAAAACAGAAGTTCATTTCATGCACTCGAATCAAATAATAGCCTCAATGGCAGAGTACAAAAATATTTGATTCCAGGGCTTTCATCTTTGATGGTTTATTGTCCCCTCTGCCAAGAATATGATCTGGCTCAACTCGCTTACTTGGGGAAAAAGGAAAAAAACCTGTTGGTGTGTCCTCTAGCAAGCACTATTTCCTGTTGATATCAACGATCTCTGAACTCACGTTCACCTTTTTAATTTTTAATCATAATAAAAACTGCCTTTATTTTTCAGTTTATTCTCTATTCTCGTTTTCACGATTCTCTGGTGTATGCATGAAATTTTGAGTCACCTTCTTTGCACTCTTTTGGCATCTTTCCAAAAACACTTGGAAAGTTAAAGGGCTTTGCACTCAGCTATTTACTTGCTGCAGAACCCAGGGAAAGGACAACACAATACAGAGCAAACATGATGTAAAACATCACTATTTAGATTCTAATCCACTGCTCTTCCCATCCCTGGCAAGGGAAGATGCTTGCCCCAAGAATCACAGAATGGTTTGGGTTGGGAGGGACCTTAAAAGCCATCTTGTTCCAATCCCCTGTCATGGGCAGGGACACCTTCCACGAGAGCAGGTTGCTCAGGGCCCAGTGCAGCCTCCCCAGCTCCTGAAGGACACAGCCTGCTTCCCTCAGGACACTGTTCCAGCAGCTCTGGGGATGTGCTAGAGGAGGAAGCACCGTGGGTGTCTCCAGGGGAAGCAGAACAGCCATCATGCAGAGATGGAAGGGATGCAAGATTACTATGTTTTTCCCTTCCGCTGCAAATAGGCCCACTAAAATGGACAAGGAAAGCCACAAACTACCAGCTCAGTAGCATACAGAACCCAACTCTAGTAATTTCATTTCATGTTTTGCACTCAAATTATCATTTTGATGATTGCTGCCATGCGCTGCAAGTCACTTATTTCAGCAGAGCATATTGTCTGTGCAAATGGCATTCTGCTCCTTTCTGTGTGACTTGGAGCCTTCCTCTTTCTGCCCTGGGCCTTTGTTTGACCCAAACTGGGGACAGTTCACACCCTGGGGCTGTGGGATGTCTGCCCAGACAGGGTTTGTGCAGCACTCCTGCAGCAAGCAGCTGTGGTCTGCACTGCTTCCCACACCAGCACTCCATCCCTTCCCCAGTGTCAGACATCCCTTCCCTGCTCCAAAGAGGGTGTGACATGCCCTGGCCATGGACTGGGAGCCACCTCGCTCCCAGGGGCAGTCAGTGAGAAAAGAGAGCCAAACAAACCTTACAGATGCAGGTATTTGATGCACGAGGAGCATGAGATTCTGTCTTCTAACACACCATTAGACAACTTGGTTTTTGCTGATTACATAGGATATAAATCTTAAAATAAGAGAGTTTAAAACAGTATTTAAGACTGGTATTAGGAGGGGAATAAAATGTACGGCCTGAAAGTGTAAAAGAATGAAGCACTCATTTTCTGACTGAGAATATTTGAGAGCATTCTTACTCTTCTGTCAGGGTGAAAAATATTACATCATTGAGACCATTTAAAAAAAAAAAAAAAGAAAGTTTGCAAGCTCTCTCATAAATAAATAAATGTCAGGAAAACATGATTTTATTTTTATTACTTTGTAGTTGTTTAATAATAAAATGTAATGCTATTATTTTGTTTAAATCAGTGACTCAGACACTTCAGGTTACAAGAGAAACACAAAGTAAAAAATTCAGTACTGACAATATATAATCATTGGATTCTTCCCTGAAAGAAAAGCATTTGCAGAGTATCTGAGTGTTTCAATTTGTCCTGCAAGTTCAAGAGCTGTTATCTCTCATACACTACTTTTGAGTCTGCAGTGTCAATACTGACGAGATAGTTTAGCAGTCGATATAAAATGTGTTTTAATTCTATGAACTCTGGCAGCCTACTGAATTATTTATACAATGTCATTTACTTACTGCAATCGAGTTTGACACTCCCAGATTTAGTGTCACACATAAATGTTCCTCTCTGAGACAATGCTACCATCACGGCTTTGCGACACTGCTGAGAATTCCAGATGCAATAAATGTGCTTCACCTTTGGATCTGCAAAGCAGAAGGAATTGCTACAGCCCCACTTTTGGTTAGTTTACTGAAAATCATGCACGCATTTTAGAAAAATAAACCATCTCAGTTGCTAAAAGCCTGGTGGTGATCGCAACTTGCGGCATTGCCTGATTTTCAAGAATATTTCTTTGTTCTGCTTTTTCACACACCTAGGATTTGCGAGGCTCTGATGTGAGGTCTGGCTTGCAGCTGTTCAGTTGCTGGATCCAGATGATCTGGACAAAATTCCAGCTCTGGCCCTTGTTGGCTCTTACTAACAAAATCCCCACGATTTTAATAATTTCTTTAGTGAGGAAAAGAGTGTGAGGAAACAGAAGTGATATTCCTGTGACACACAGCAGGTGAGAAAAAGGCCAGTGGAAGGAGTGTAGCTCTGACTTTAAACTCTGCTTGCAGTCTCAAACATAGCATGCAGCTGGGAAAAAGAACACTCATCAACCATTACATTTAATGCTCAGCCTAACACAGAATTGAAAAGCATGTGTTAGCAGAATGTCAAGCTTGCTGCTGCCTTGGAAAAAAAATGGTATCTGCTGCTCTTGTACTAAAAATGGTTCCACAGTGATGGGTGAAGCAGCTCAGTGTTTCCAGCACTGTTGCAGGTTTAAAAAAACCCCAGACATTCATTGTCTAGCATGGCTTAATTGGTACCAGCAAACAGACAGACCATTTAGAAATCTGTGCTCCAATTAAAACATAGCAAACCTAGGCATGCTAAATTTAAACATATTTTTAAAGTAAGGTTCTGAAGTGCTTTTACTCTCTTGTAACAGTAGGAATAAGGAAGGACATCCCATCAACCTTGGCTCCATTAAATACAAGCACACATCATCACCACCATCATCTAATTGTTTGGGTTAGAAAGAATCTCAAAGCTCATCTCATCTCACCCCCTGCTATGGCAGGGACACCTTCCACTATCCCAGGTTGCTCCAAGCCCTGTCCAACCTGGCCTGGAACACTTCCAGGGATGGGGCAGCCACAGCTGCTCTGGGCAACAAGAATTTCTTCCTAATATCTAATCTAAACCTAGTCTTAGTTTAAAGCCATTTTACCTTGTCCTGTCAGTGCATCCCCTTGGAGACCCTGGGCACCTGCTGCCTTATCCATTGTGTTGGACTTAAAGATCAACATCATTTAAGAAAGCATTTCTGAATTTCTGTATAGGCAGGAATAACCACTAAAAAACCTAAATTAATTTTGCAGAGAGAACACATGGTTCATAAATATCTCAGCTTAAAAGCTATATCACGTGTAGTCGCATATGTTGGGTAATAATTAGAACACAATTAAATCGGGCACCAAAGGAATCTCTGTAATTTTATTTATGATATTAACTTGGAGAATTTTTTCCCCCAGCTGTGTAAGAGACATTAAGGCTATTTATCATCCTGGTAGCAATATGATAGTTTTCTACAGGGACATATGGAACTAAACTGAGCTTGTATTTTCTAGATATGACTTCTAAAAACCAATCTATTCAGATTTGGTTTTATTTCTATCAAAATTTTTCAGCCATCAGATCCATCACTGCTTTCCTAAATGAGCTAAAAATCTAAATTCACCCAGAGTGGGAAGTACTATTTAATTCATAAGAAGCACAGGTACATTACAGCACCAAGATCCAAACAGAGGATAAATACAAGGATGTTTCCCTAACTGCAGTCATGGGCTTGAAAAATGAATTTCTGCTAGGTTTCCTTTCTCCATCCACCTTACTTTTTGAAATCAGGCCCTTTCAGTTAGCTTTTTCATTTATCTTTCTGTTCAAAACAAAGAGAATAAATTGATGCCGCAGTGTTCTCTTGACACTTTTCTGGTCCCAAGTGTAAAACGTATTGCTCAGTGGATTTACTGGAGTGATGCAAATAAGACTAAAAGTATGCACAAAGCTTATACTTTCCAACCCAAACATTTGCAGGGATCTGCTACAAAACTATTCTAAATTAATAGATATATTTTCTCAGCAATAGGGGTTTGGCCTAAAGAACACACATAAGGTAATCAAGTTCAATTCAAAAATGGTGACTAGAGGATAATATGCAGAAATTTGGGTGAATTAGAAACTGACCTTATGTATTGTCATGGCTCTTAATGTCTTTAGCTTCTCTATTACTGTGCTACTGAAGAATCCACTTTTTATGTAATATATCTTAAAATTTTTCGATTTCAATTAAAACTCTTAGAACTGCAGTCAATTCAGATCTGCAGGTAACAGTGGCAGGTTGATGCAGTAAGGAATACCCATCAGCACTGGCTCTGCTGCTCAGCTGATGTGAAGAAAAGCTTTGCCCCATTTTCTAACACTACAGGGGTTGAAAGAGCAGATTGTTTCACATTTAAGTGTGTAGGACATGACAACCAGTCCAAAGTAGTTAAGTTCACACTTCCAAAATTCCCTCACAGTGCTTTTACTGAATTTTTTAAGTTAAATTTACTGCACTTCCCAGTAGAATGCAGCTTAAAGAAAAAATGTTTTCAAGTCTGAAAGGCTGTAGCCTTGTTGCTTCTTCCTCAAGCAGGTGCACCAAGGCCTTACCACCCAAGCAGCCCATACTTTAGAATACACTGACGTTTCTACAAGATTTAAGCACAGTTTTGTAAGATATGTGCCATGCACATGACACTGAACAAAATAATGTTACAATATCACATTTCTTCTGATGATGATTTAATCCTTTCATTTTTATTTACTGTGCCAACGTTTGCACTGTAAACACGCAGAACGAAGCTGAAAGGTAAGTCAAATGAAAGGAAACCTTATAAAGAAGGAACAAACATGGATGTGCCTTTGAGGACAGAGAACTCCATGGTACTACTTGCAGCTGGCAAGGGAGTGCTGAACTAAAGACAGAAGCAATACTTCTTAAACAAGATTGAACAAGATTGTGTTTTCCAACATCTGCACCAGGTGCCCAGGTATGTGAGTTTTTAGCAAAATCATTTCTAACAGTGCAGAGGTACTTGGAACAAATGAAAAAGGCATATAAAAAGCTGATACTTTTTTTTTGCATCCCACAGACTTGCAAAACCCACCATTGATTTTAGAAACTGAAGTACATACATACATTTCTTACAAATTAGTATTTTTAAGACAAACCTTTTCAGGGTATTATATAAATCCTTGAAGTCAGAGACTTATGATGAAAACAACATCAGACTCTTAACAAAAGCAGTGTGATTGCTGCAGCTACAAGGAAAAAATTATCTACTCTATATTCCTCTCAGAATGAAACAACCATCTCTCAGCAAACCAATGTAAAAAAGCTTGTAAAAATAAATTCTGTGTAAAAAGGGTGGAATGAAGAATCATAGATAAAATGGATTCCTGTAGGGAAGATCATAGTTTCTGAAGGCTAGATCAAAGGGATGGAGGGCTTACCTCCATCTGTGCCATAGGGTGTATCACTTGTGCTTCTTGCTCCTGGACCCTGCAGCAGCACCACACTGAGCAGTTTGCTCTGGAGCACCTGTGAGAGAATCAAAAGGAAAGATGCTTTGAAGGGGCTGAGCAGGTTAAAAGCTGCTGTGCAGCTTAGACAGAGCAATGACACAAGGGACAAGTGCCATTGGCTTTCCCTGCTTTGCCTCCTAAGCCTCCCTGAGGCCTCCCTGCTGCACGTTCATAGAGGTGCAGGTGGCCAGGGAAGCATACAGTCACACCCTCTAGCTGCTTTAATCTTCTGAAGAAAGTCCTCTCCTCCTGCCACCCACATTTCACATGCACAGCCATGTCTCAGATGGGCCTGCTGGTACCTTGTCCTCGCTGCTACCCAGGAGCTTCCCTTAGCACAGTTTGCAGTGGCAAACTGGCAAACATCAAACTTGTGTTCCAATTTCTTTACTGCTTTCCATACTAACATATTAATTGTCTCCTGCAGTCTGTGTCCTTTTCTCCAGGCTCTGGGAGATGTAGCTTGTTTCTTACCAAAGAAGCTGAGAGAAGTGCTTGGAGATGTACACAAAGTAAAGCAGGCTCCCTGTCCAGTTTGTCACTAGCATGGTTTCCTCTCTACTGGTATTTATTTCAAAAACATTGTTCAGCTCACTACCAGATTTTGCAATCCAGACAGCTGAAAAGGTCAATTAGAAGAACATATCCTCCTACCAAATTCCATTCCATAACATCACTCATCACAAACAGATGAAAGCAGATAATGATTATTATAAATTGTGCATTCAGCCAGGTTTGATGCTTTGCCAAAAGATTTGTGTAGGAAGAGCTGCTGAGGTACCAGAAGGCAAAATACTGCTCAGAGCATTAATTCCTTCCTGCCCTTCCTGTTTGGTGGACAAGTGCTTGTTTGCCATGGCAAACAGCTCCAAAATCCCTGTCAGAGGGAATTTCTGCTCTGCTGGAGCACTCAGTCCTGTATCACCCACCTCTAACTGGTGAGAGTATCCCATTGACTCACTGCAATACCAGTCTGAGGACATCTGAGCCTCTGGTAGCTTTAGGACAGGATATTGTTCCAAGCAGTGTAACCACCTTCTTGTAGCTTCCATTTTAGACATTTTCTTTTTAAGCACTTAGTAAATCCCAGCATCTAAAACTCCTCCAAAGACTTGTGGATGGAAACTAAAGTCAAAACTGGTAATCCTTCAGACTTTTGTACCTGGTACTTCTCAATAGCTAGTCTGAGTTCAGTTGTACTTGTATTCATAAAATAAAAAAGAGGAGAAGGATAGAGTGTAAGACAATTTGGAGAGACCTGGAGGTAGAAGAAAAGACAGCAGACAGAAATGGGAACATCAGAGCAAGGTGAGAGACTGCCCAAGCCAGCTGTGAGGGTCAGTACATGAATCAAGACCCCTACACTAAGAAAAGCTCTTTTTAAGTCAGAATGTCAACAAGCAGAGGCTTTTTTTTTTTTCCTAGACTGCTATTTAACTTCTGCTCCCAAGGAGAATAAATACACAGCCCAGATGCACACCCTACAGGGTCTGTGACTAAGCAGCCCAGGCCACAGCGTGGCCATGGCTGTAAGAAAGGTGAGGCTCAGGTCTCAAGGGGTGTCCTGTCCTGTGGAGTGGCCTGGCTGGGAGCAGCTCTGAGCCCTGGGAGATCCACCAGGAAAGATCTCTGCTAGATCCAGGCTTATCAGACAGAAATTAGAATAGATTCTCTACTTGAAAAATGGTCTCAAGTTACTCTGGCATTCACTTAGTTGTCTTTCTTCCCAAGATCAATGGTTTGGGATATGAATTTCATTGGTTAAGTTAATTAAAAGTCATATAATCAGAGAATAAGGTAATTTTGGCTGCATTTGCACTTTATAAATAGTTGGCAATTTACTAAACTATGAAAACTGTTTAAAATGCTTTCTTACATTTTATTACCTTTTTATTTTCCAAGAAACCAGCTACATATTGAAATTACAAAAATAATGGTACAGTTAAAAAAAGATTTATTATAGAGCCTTATGAAATATGTCTAAGACGTTTTCAGAAGCCACTCATCCATACAGGAACAAATCTTGCACACATACCTCCATCTTACCAGCTCCAATCCGTGTCAACAGATGACCTTCCATTAAAAAGGAATGTGTGAGCAAGCGCTTATAGGGATAGAGCAGAAGTTTCCCAAGCAGCAGAACCCTTTAAGCTACAGTTGGAATGTACAAAACATATCCTTATTACTGGGCAAATTTAAGTCCAGGCCTTAAAGGTCTTTTCCAGCCTAAATGATTCTACAATTCTGAAATAAAGGTGCCCAGAAAAATTATTTTGTCAGAAGAATCTCAGAAAAACTGAAAGTCTGTTTCATCCCATGATTTCTGTGGAATCTTTGTAGATATTAAAGCTTAAAAAATCTAAGAACTCTTTTTCTTTAAAAGTATTTTCACAGAACATTAAGGACTTTTGTAGATTGAAAGACTTAGGGTGTATTTGCTAGCTGTTCATCATAGTAACTGATGTTATTAGACTATGCAGAAAAAAACAAATAGTGCTAATTTTTTTTTGCACAGCCAGAGTTTACTGTATTGCAGTTCATCATTTACGGAGTTTGGAGGAAAATAAAGTATAATGTTCATTCAGGCAATATCAAGAGATAAAATCTGAAGTTGCTGAACTACTAACAAGAACTGAATCAGAGTCAGCAGGAACAATTTTTCTTCCCCAAAGACTTCCTAACAGTGCAATTGAACAGCCATTCAGGTGTGAATTTTATAGTTTCTGGCTATTAACTTGCTTCCTTCCATGCATACACACTTCAAGGAGCAGAAAAGAAAGAAATATTGCTGCAGCAAACTCCAAAGGCAGAAAGAAATGACTCCTTTAAGAAAGAAATGACTCCTTTAAAGAGCACATGGATGAAAGAATGCATGTGTGTACACACCAGGGGAAGGGAAAGAGGTCTAGTGAGTTAAGTGGAAAATACCTATGGAACTAAATACTATTACTACTTATATTACTAAAATTCTAAAATTCCCTACTTGTATATTAAAATAAGAATTCAGTGCAGCCCAATGGTCTTTAATGAGTGACTGGAATAAGTTACTCACATGCAGCAATTTCCAAATGTTTATATGTGTTTAAATAAAAATTAATAGGAAGAAGAGTAAAACAAATAAAAAGCAGAGTGCCATCAGAATTTCCTGTTCACTGAAGTTTATATTTGAGGAAGTGGTTGTATCCCAGTAGAAGAACTCTTTCAACCATATTTTTCCCCTGCTTCTCCTAACTGCTTTCCTTAAATATTTGTGTCATTAGAAATTCTCCATCTCTTCAGAAGATGTATCCATTCAGCTTCCATACATTTTCCTCTCTGTTTGTATGCCAGAACATTAAAGCCATTCATGACTTTCCAACTGGAAGTTACACACACCAGGAAAGCTTAGTTGAAGGAGCATCACCTCCTGCCTCTTGTGCTGCCACAGAAGTTCAGGTAGCTCCCCAAACCCCAAACAGCATGGCCAACCTGTCCTCAGGAACAACTGTTGATTATGAGTCCACATTATGTATCACTGCTTAAACATTACCAACTGCTTTATCTTCCAATTCCTTTAACCCTTTTCCATATCCAATGAACACTGCAAACAAATTTATTCTTTTTTTGTTTCTGAAACAACCTTTTTCAAATTTCTGCTAGGTTACCCCTTAGTCTTTAAACACAACAAGTTCATTTATTCTGTTCTCATAGATCCTATTTCCTCATTTTGATTTATGAATTATTTTCATTCACAAATCAAATTAACTCTCTACCAAGTACCTTTAAAAGCAGCAAGTAGTACAGAAGAGCAAAAAATTAAGAGGTCAGATAACAACATTTAGTTGCAAAACACATGAGTTACAAGACAGCAAGATATACATTGAGCACATATTAGAGGCTGTAGGAATGTCCAGACCACAAGTTACTAAGGAAATCTTCCTTGAGCTATCTTCCCTGAGCTTCAGCAAGAAAAGTTTTGTATTTCTATATCAGACTTCTGCTGCTGCTCCAGGATTCAGGTCTGCTCCCACCATCCCTATGTCCAGAAAATAGCCTCAGACTATTTAGGTGCTCTGCTCTGGTATTGAAGGAAAAGCCCTGCAGATCAGTTTACTTTTCCATTCCCAGTAAATGGTAACCTGGAAATGACCAGCCAATTCTCTGAGTGCCAGGAAAACAGCTTCAGCAGAAAAATTGCTCAATTTACTCTGTCAAACTGAATTTGAAAGCAGGCTGCCCTGCTGTGCCTGCTCGTTGTCTGGGAGGCTACGTTGCCCACATGTTTCAGTTTCTGTGGCACCTGGCCTTCCTTGCCTTTGCCTGTTTCTGCTCTTTCTGAGCCCACGTGGAAAAAATCCATTGAGACACACTAAGAGAGATGATGCCTTTATGTGGCCACTGCCTAACAACCACAGAGCATCTCATGAAGAGAGTGAACAGTTCTGTCTAGGTGTTAACCCCACACTTCCAGTTTTGGAAAAGCCATGATTCTGCCTACACACCTACACGTATGTAGGCTCTTTATAAAACCTTGCTCTAAAATATGCTGAAAATCAAGTCCTTTGATGAATAGGAAAGTAATTCATTTAATAAACTGAATGGCTAATTAGGAAATTCATGGAAAAACTGTTTAAAAAAACATTCTTCTCTGGTCAGAGCAACACAAATCTAATAAAAAAATCTACAGTTACCTCAGCTTATCTGCATTTAAAAGATACTTTTGTCATCCAACATTATGTAGCATATATAACTATTGTCTTTTCTACAGTAGTGACTGAAGTTAATGTTTGCACCTTGACTGCCAGCTCAGTTTCTGTTAATGTCAAACAGGCTGAGTTAACAGCAGGACTCTTTGCAAAACTGAAACCATGGGGTTAAAACCTGACATTCCTCTTAAAGCAGGAGGCCAAGGTTGCCAGATGGAAGCTAAACAGTTGACATCAGTATCAATGGTTTTCCAATGCCTTTTCCTGAACCTGGGGAGAACAGTTCTTGCCTCAAGCAAGCAGAGAGTCACACCTCTCCTTTTGCTGTGAGTGCATCTAATAACAGTTGTTCTGTTGCAGTCACTTAAGGGGAGAACACTGCAATTATTACAACATTAGTACTGGAGCTTGGATGCTATAATACAATTCAGGGAACATCTACAGCAGTGGCCATCAAAGGAAATCATCTCCAAAGGGAAAAACACTTAGGGGCAAAGGTGCTGTGGTAAAAGGAAAGGTCCAGAGAAAGAACAATCTAGGGCTGCACAGTGGGAATGCAACTGTCACAGCCGTCATGCAGTGCATGATTCTTTGATGACTTTAAATTTTAAGTAAAACATGGACAAAATAGACAAAGTTTTACATGCCTTTGGGAAAAACATGTCCATAACCTCTAAGACACCTATCCTGAAGACCTGAAGACCTGAAGACCTGAAGAAAGAAGACAGTGCAGCATTTACAGCACTAATACATGACATGAATAACATAACCATCAAATGTACATCATAGAGACTTATTGAAAGGGAATACTTAAAACATAGATATTTGGCTGAGCAAATGGAAGTGTGTTCAGAACAGAGGATTTATTAATTAAATACATTGAATTAGCTATTTCAGATAACCTACATGGCAACATTAATAGCCAGCAAGGACTCCCAGTGAATCCAGAGAATGTTGAGCAAGTTTTGCACTTCAGAAAGGTCACTCTGACATCTAATGCTACACAGACAGAGCAGTCAGGAAAATACACCATGCCAAAATTAAGTAAGAATCCAAGATCTAGAAGAACTGAATGTACAGCTCCTGAAGCCTCCTGAGCAGGGAATTGTTTAGTTTCCACAGAAAATAAACCTCTGGCAGCAGTAGTTCAAACAAGCAAAGAAAGATTTACTAAGAAAACTCTCATCTCACAATACTGGCATCCATCTCCTCATTTTGCAATCTCTGAAATGGCCAGTACTGTTTTCTTCAGTATTTAATGTGCAGTGCCTGTGTCCAGCCTAGCTGCTTTATGAAAACCACTGTACCTTTGGCATGACCTCAGGGGAAGACCTGAGTCTGTTTTCAAATACTCCACTCCAAGCCTTGAATGCTTCAGGGTTATACTCAGATATGAGGATTCACAGTGGCAGCCACGAAAGAACAGATCATGGTCTAAAGGCACTGGAGACACAGAACAAGCTCATATTAGGATATCAGTTTTGTATCATTCTATTCTCCTTATTCCTGCAGGTTGAAAGATCCACATGTGACTTTTAGAAGTGTCTTACACAGTCTCACCTGTAATTCTCTGGACAGTTTATTACCAGATAATAAATTGGCTGAGGATACAGCCTGGCAGATTGGTACAAAAGAAAAGGCACTAAACCCTTCCCATGCTGACTATCTTATCCATCATGGTAAGCAGAGTGAAATTTGAAATCCATTTGCTTTTCTAGATGGAAAAAGTAACTGCTCATTCCTGTATTCCTATATTGTTTTTAATGCTGAAAACAGTCCTCTACTCTGCTTGATGAGAACAGAAAAACTGGCAATTTTAGGGCCTTGGCAGGCATTCTCTGACAAATGCTTATATCAAAACTCATTAGTGTTAGCATATAATCTATATGAATGGTCTTTGTGGCAATGATTAATTGGTGCAGCTCCTTTGGAAAGATGGTGCTTTGCAAAGGACATTCAAAGCATTCCCTGATGAATTTAAACATAAGTGCCTAGTAATCCAAAGTAGCAAGGCAAATCAGGTAAGAGAAGGGAATCACAGGAAACTGTTTTGGATAAATAAAGCAGGGCTCAGCAAGAGAAAGGAACACAAGGCACAGAGTCTCACCTTCCCTACAGCTGTTTCCTGGGACTGAACACTCTGGGGTGTTCCCTGCCTCCTTTCAACTTCATTCCTCAGCTGGGAAGTGTGCTGGCTGAATTCCATACACTGACAATTAACAAACCTCTTCTTTGAGAGCCCCCTTGAGCTACACTACTCACAATACAAACCACAGAAAAACTAAAAAAAACCAAACAAAGACCCAACCAAAACCACCTCCCATGAGCATCAGAGCAGAAGTAACCAGATGAGGTCCAAAAGTAAGACATACTCAAATTAGTAAATTGCAATGCCACATACAGTATGAAACCAGATATTCCTTTCTGGTGTGTTATTTGTTAGTGTGTAATCCTCCTGAGGAGCAGGATTGATTTTTGGAAGTAGACTTAACACTATGTTATTGGAAGTACAGTTACTGAGCAGGATTGGGGCTGCTTCAGGATCAATTCCTGGAAGCACACCTATTATTGTAACAGCTTCTAGTGCCTGGCTACTAATGGGCTGGATGTTCTCCTGGGAAAGCATGGTGAATAATTATCTTAGAAAAGACAATGCAATGGAAATGTCATTTCCTTCCCCCCTCCCTGCCCCGACTGTGACAGCAAATAAGAATTTTCTAAAATGATCCCACAGAGTGCCATTTGTGAATCTCCATCCATGCTCCAAACCCATGCATATTTTAGAACACACTTTCTCTTTTTTTTTAAGATGGCTGAAAAAACTAATTTTAAGAAAATATGACAGACAGTGAAACTGTCTGCATTGCAAACAACACTTTCCCATTATTTCAGTTTGTAGCTTGTTAGGTTGTTACTGTCTTCAGGGATACATTCCAATATAATGTTCATAATCTCCTCAAACTGACTAATTCTCCCCATGAAGACAGGAACTCTTACAACCTGTTGTCCTGAGAAAATGGGGAATAAAAGGGGTGATAGTAGAGAACAATTGAGCTCTGTTCTTTTGAATAATTTTCTCTTCTGATGTATCTCCTGAAAACCAGCCCAGCTACCTAAACACTTTGAAATACATGTATATATTTAAAGGCATAGGAAAACCACTTCTGAAGGTGTCAAGAGGCCAAGCCTTCCAACAGAACCTTGGTGGCCCAGGTGCAGATGGAGGAGGATGAGCCAGGGCTGTACCCTGTGAGATATGCACTCACACACAGAGATACTGTGATGGAGAGGGCATGGGGCTGAAAATACACCTGACAAGCTGTGCCAGTGACAAAAGTGTGCTCCATTACAACTGCAAAGGCTATGCTCAGTGAGAAGTACTGACCAGCTGGGATCTCTTGGCATCTATCAGGAGTGGACCCTCTGTCCTGGCAGAAACCTGCAAGGGTTTCTCATGAAAACATACAGACAGCCACTCTGGAGGGTGGCAACTGGCATGAACCTTCCAGTTGCAAAGAGCTTGTTCTCCCCTAGGACAGGGGAGGAACAGAAATACTCCCTTCCCTCTTTCCCACTGGAAAGGGTTCCCTCCCTGCTGCTCCCAGTAACAATTCATTCCTGAGAAACACGACAACTACACATGGTGTTGGAACAAACTCTCACACCTGCTGGACCAATGTGACACATGGTGTGGTACCAGTAGGGCTTTGTATCATCACATCACATCATAGAGGGGTTCAGAGAGAAATGGAGGGGACCTCTCACAGCTGAGGTTCCCTCCCCAAAGTCTGAAAAAAACCAAAAAACACGAAAAAGAAGAAAGTTATGGAGTGAATAAGTAAGTAAGTCTCCTCTTCAGAGGTTTTACTAAGAAACCTTTAAAGCAACAGGAAAGGATATTCTGACATCCACATCCCTCCTGGACACCTCTATATGACAGCATTGAATGCTGAAGCGTTGCTTCAAACGCTGAAAAACAAAAATAGACCTTCGTAATTTGTGGAAAATTTGGCTTTTCTCCCATGTCAAGAATGAAGAATCTCCTTCAAGTTCTGAAGGTATTGACCTACAAGGGTACCAAGATCTCCTCGAGAGTATCAAGATTTCATTGAATAAATAATTTCTGCATCAATTGAAAACAGGCTCTGAAATTTAGAATAAGGTAGCAATCAGTGCATCCAAATTACGGCAGTCCTACCCTGAGTGACACAAGAATGTATGACTCAAATGGACTTGATCCAGAATACAGCTCCTCATCATTTCTAAATCCTAACTAATGAATAACTAACGTAATATGAATCCTGCTGTGGTGTCTTGTGACTTATTGTTTGTGTTATCTGAAAATGGTGGATAGGATTATCTGACTGTTTCTTTCCTGAGTCTCTCACAAAAATGATGTTTCTAAAGAGGCTCTTTCAAATAGTCACATTTCCAGTAATTCACAAAGAAGGTGGCTACAAGCTTTTCCCCTCAAATGGATTTCAGCATATCCATTCGATATGAGTGCAAAGGATGTATGAACACACTCTGCTTGTGCTGCTCCCCCTCCTCTGCTCACTACCGTCAGGAGAAAGCAGAGAAACAGTGAAATTTGCACCCAGTTGCAGTCTGACACCTCTGTCCTTCACAGACAGATCAGCACTGCTGCTTCCTCAGCAGCAGCCTCTTTCCTCCAGGTGTCCTGCCAGAAAGTTCTAGAAGATCTTCTCAGTTAAAGGGAACAAAGCAGGAATCAGAAGCTTTGCAGGAAACCACAGCAACACTTGGCATTGTCTGCAGTCAGAAGGTGGGGAGGGAAAATGTACAATGGGGTGGCAGCCAAACAACTAGAAACTACAAATTGAAACTGAGGAAAAAGATACTGCAAATGAAATGGCACCTGTTGCAATAATTCCCCCTTGCCACAAGCACATCCTCTCAGGACAAACAGCACAGGGAGATGCCAGTCCAGGCCCCAAAAGCTTTTGTCCATCTGGTGATGGCAAAAGGACTTTAAATGGCATGCATAAACTCCCTGTGATTATCATGGAGAGTCAAATAATCACTGAACTATACCTCAATGCTTTGAAATATCCCTACTAATGAGTAATTCCATGGTTTTCTCCAATATGGTTCAGGAAGTGCAGAAACACAATGCAGTAAGGCCCAAAGTGGTGGGCAGGTTTCAGTAGTGGATACAAACCAAATTCTCCCATCAGCTACAACCTTAAGCTGCAGCTGCAAAGTGTAAAGGGTTGTCCAGCACTGGTGAAAGGCTTTAACCTGTGACACAGATGATTAACATTCATTATGATATATGAATAATTGTAATATAAATGTTCAAAAAGCTGAAACAACAAATAAATACAAATGTGGGCATAACAAAGGCACAAGTTGTATTTAATTTCTGCTTATTTAGCTTTGGCACATTTCTGTACTGATTTTAGAATAATAGAAACATACTGATTTCACAGGATGTTTGCACAATAGTCCCCTGCAGACTCTCCTGCTGATCTCTGAAATTAGTAACAAGCCACTACCGCTAAATTTAGGAGCAAGGACTCATATTTCTGTGACACATTGTGTCAAAATCTCAGAGAAAAGATGTATTTATAGCTATATATTTCAGGCAAGTTCATAATTTAAAACAAAACTGACAAAAATGCAGACTTCCACTTTATCAATGTAGGACACTGTCAGTTTTGAGCAGGGGAGATAGAGATGGGTACAAAGAAAACCACCTTTATTTAGGTGGCTGTAGCCACACTGTGTTTCAGTCAGAAGAAAAGCAGAATCTAAGGATTTGTCCTCAGAACATTCTTTTATTATTATATTCAGGTCCTATTCCACATGTTACCCAGCCTGATGCAGTTTGGAGACCTCCCAGAAGACAATGACACACTGTAAGTGAAAGACTGACAGCACTGAACACAGGCACTCATTCCTTATTCCCCCACAGAAACTTCCCTGGAAAAGGGCATGACTTTCTTCCACTCTGACCAGAGGGCAAAATCTGATACAGAATAGTGTGCTGCATTTGAAGGTTGGAGGAGAATACATTTTTACTTATTCAGTCAAACTGTGTGAAAGGGAGTTTTGGGAAAAGAGTTGCTGTGTATAAAGACCTATCTTCTATCACTAGCATTTAAATATGAAGATTTCTGGAAGTCCACAAACCTTAAATTGCCTGAAGTCCAAATATTTTGCTTCTAAAGCCTAGTTGTGCATGGTGTCAATTGAACCATAAGCAGCATTTGCATTCAAGATTCTTTTCTTCACAAAATGACATAGTGACACAGGCTGCAGTCTAGTTCTGACTGTCAAATCTGGGAGTGTATTAGAAACAACTCTGTGTTGCACTTCTGAAGTTTCTATTACTTGTGGTAATAAAGCTCATTGTCCTTGTGATTACTACAACATCCACACATGACAAATGAACACAGATTGTTCAGAGCGATTTGCCAGCCCTGAGCTTTCCCACCTGCTCACCTCTGAGTTCCCTAATTTACTGCTCACATTGTAAAGAGCTGCTCTGGCTGGGTAGGGATGCAGGGGAGAGCTATCAGGCAGCACCTCTGAAGGAGGGAGGAGTGATGCAGGTAACTCAGCAGGTGCTCCCCTGCAGTGCAGCACAGCAGCTCTCCTGCCTCTCCACAGGAGGGGAGAGGCACTGCCCCAACACACTTGTCACCTGGCTGGGAGTGACAGCAGCCTCAGGGGGAGTGCAGCCTCTGCTTTGGGCACTGCTGTCCCTCAGGTGCCTGGCATTTGCTGCTGGCAAAGGGACATGTGCTTGCTCTGTTGAGCCATTCCATGGCCATCTCTATCCAACCATTGGGCACAAATCCAAAGCACTGTCCTAACATGTCCTCTTAGACATCATGAAGAAAATGAACTCTACCCAAGTCCAAACCAGCAGAGGGTTGCAGGTACCTAGAAGGTCCTACACTGCAGGTATGCAGGCTCTGTGTTGCTTTTACTACCCTGCTTTGCACCCATCTCTTTGACTGCAATAACGATCTGGTGCCTGCTTCTTTCCATTGCCTTGCTCCCCTCAGGACACAGTGTGCCATCAGCCTGGGATCACAGAATCATACTCAGAAGTGAGCTGGAAACAAAGTCAATGATGGTGAAATCTGGTGATGACATGAAGCTATCTGGGGTATTACATATAAATATTGCAAAAGGACATTCCCAGACTGAACAAATATGGAAACATTTAGGAAACAAAATTGTATGTAATGAAATGTGAATTCATACACATAGCAGAAAACAGCCCTAACTTCACATACACCGTTAAGAACTCAGAGTCACTACCAACTCTTAGTACCTCTAAGTAATCAGATTAAATTAGCAAAAGGCAAACTCAAAACCAAGCAAATCAGGCTTCCCTCCTTGAACACAGTAAAGTATGGAATTCCCTGCTACAGGACACTGCAAATGCCATAAAGCTAACAGCAGGTCAAAACTAGCTCAGGATATGAACAGAAATGCAGTCTTATGTGGATTATAAGAACTGGAAATATCATCTGTGATTTGGAAAGACCACAAACTGCTGGAGGCTGGCAGACTGTACATATTACCTCACAGGCTTCAACCATTGGCCCCAGACAGAGATAAGGGTGGGGCAAGACAGACTGTGGCCCTATCTGCTACTGCCACTTCTCTCTTCACCCTGAGCAATCCTGCTGAGCAAACCCAACACTCTCTTCCTCGCTCTTCCCTCCTGTATGTCTTCCCTTCTTACCTTCCTGCAGTTCAAGTTTCAGTGTAAAAGGCACATGTTCAACAGGCTCTGACCAAGGAAACTCTCCAGTGATTTACAAATCCCCCCCAAAAACCCATTAATTGCAGAAGGCTCTTTCACAGCCACTCCTCCCTCTCTCTTTGCTTAAGGTTTTGTAAATGTGTCCATGAAGGCATCTTCCCTATTTTGCTTACTTAAATGAAGAGGGCATAGCAATCTCTCATTTTCATTTCCCATTTATCTATTTTCTGAAGCCTGTTAATAATTATAATAAGCCATATTCAGCCAAGAATCTCAAGTTAACGCACAGATGTAAGCTTTAAACTGGCATTGCTGTAAGTGGCATTTCACAAACATTGCTCAGTCAAGTGGAGGCACACAAAAAGACCACACTCACTCCTCTCTTGACAAAGCAGAGGTAGTATTAAGTAATTTGAACAGTTAAAAATAATGTTATTTTTCAAAAGATAAACCTGGGCTAGCAAAAGGCAAGTTCTTAAAGGAGTAGGTGGGGACTTAGCATTTCCTGCTGTTATTAGCACAAGTCATGTGGCTGAGTCCCTACATAATGCTTGGAAAATACAGCTGTTAATATGCTTCCATAGAAAAGCTGCAATGATGGAAGGGGATCTCCCTGCCAGCTGGCCCATTTCACAAAGAGTGAAGGAATCAGGTAATGATCAAGCTCTTCCTGAGCCACAAAAAAGGCAGAAAACTCTGAATGCCATCATAGTAGGTCTAGACCAATTTCTCAGACCAATCTTTAAACTTTATTTTTAACAGCCAACCCAGAGTTACAGTGCCTGAGCAGAGATTATTGGGCTAACAAAACTTTGCTGATTAGGGCTAAATAATTTTGCTAAGGAGGGGTCACTGCAGAGATGTGTTGACATCTCTTGGAGGAACATATTCTCCAACTCCCTGTCCCCCTCCGCATATCCCAGAGCTCCATCATGAGAGTTACTCTGCTTCAAGCAGGCCAGGGAAGGACAACAGGGCTACAATCACTCCTTAGCCCTGTCCTGGGAATTTCTTTTTGCAGAATTTCCTGGAATTTCTTTCCTGGAATTTCTTTTGTGCCCACTGTGAGCATAACCAGCCCTGTGACACAAATGGGATGTGCTTACTTGCACCAAGCCAGTACTCTGGCATGGAAAGGCACAACGATCCCTTCCAAAGCACAATAATGCAGAACAAGAGTGTGGCAGGCACAGCTGACAGACACTGCTGCCCATTCCCCAACAGTCACCTGGCTTCCAGGAGAAGAGGTGATACAAAACATCAAATGTTATGGAGTACTTTTGAAACCACTGGGACAGACTAACCTACATAAGCCAGGATCTTAAATAATAATATCAGAAATTCAAAGCAAATGAAAATAAAGGTACCTAGTTAAGCTTTGTCCTGCTACAAGCCTGCTGCAGAAACAACAAGGATGCAGCAAACATAGGAAGAGATACTCAGGGTGTGACTACAGATTTACCTGACCCCGCAAACTTTATTCTTCAGTCGCTAATAGCAGATTTTTACTTCTCTTTCCTTAAGAAAAACTCCTTACAGAATGTTTATTTCCCTACTACACACTCCAGGAATCAGCAGCTGAGGGATTTCTAGAAGCTGTATCCAAACCCTCAGGCTTCTTGTCACTGATGGAAGCTCTCATCCCTGAACCTGTCAGTTATTTTTCTAAATCCACTTCCAGTCTCCTCTACAGCCTCTGGCAACATTCCAGAGCTATTACAGTGCAGTGTATGATGAAGTACCTCCTCCCAGCTTGTTTCAAACATGTTCATATCATTGCATCAGAGGCACTTTCTGATTTTTGTACGGTAAGAAACAGTGTATAATTTCCCCATCCCCCTTCTCCACAGCACTTGTGACAATGGAGTGTCTGTCCCAACTCCATCCCCTCACTTCTTCAGCTGTCTCTGTCTATATACAGCCTCTAAAACACAGCACGTCCCTTGTTTCTGATGCACTACTCTGAGCTGACTCTACTGTATCCAAACTTTTAATGCTCAAGCTGTAGAAGGAACCAAGCATTGCAGTTCTTGTATTCAAGCCAGCACCTCAACTCTGATCTCATCATATCAAACCACTCCTGACACCTGAGGAGAGAGCCCACCCTCAGCCTGACCAACAGAGCAGCACTGACACACGTTTGGAGGCCCAATTCATTGCACAAAAGGGAGCCAAGGAGATCTGTTCCCTGCTTAGCATCAAAGGAGAGAAGGGAAGACCTCCGAGGATGGCCATGCCACCCCACTAGAGAATGATGTGATTTCAGAGCAGCTGTACTTCAGTGCTACAGGCTTGTAGAATCAGCAATTCAGGGTCTGTAGAATTATAAAACATCCAAGAGAAGATTAGATAAGCTTATTTTAGCAAACTGCAGAAAATCAACTCACCTGAAGGCACCAATCACTGTTCAGGTGACAGGCAGTGGGAAGAGTTGAGCTGTCTACTCCCAGTAAAATGAAGTAGGATCACTTCCTCTTAAGAAAATAATTGTGTCCTTGGAAATCCTGGATCTGTGCAGCTCTGTCTGTCAAAGGGGAATTCACTGTAGGACCAGGACCAGGTTCTGATTATTACCTAGGAAAAGGAAGAAACATAGTATTTAGAGACAACTTTCCTTCTAAGTTTAGCATGAGCCAGTAGCAGTTGTTTCAAAATTAATGTAGTTTCTTTAACAGACTTCTTGAAAGGGCTGCACAGTTTCCAGCAATGGAGGTTTTTAAGAGCAGTTTAGAAATGGAGTCCCTGCATTCAAGCCAGCACCACAGCATCTCTGTCCCTAACCTCCCACTATCAGGTAGAGGTTAGTCAAACATGGATATCTTACAGAAGAATGGAAAAGCTTCCAGCTCCAGGATTCTGCAGCACATGGAAATCACAGGCAACTAGCATGAGGAATGAACTCACAGTGTGACTGAATGACAGTTTTGGCACTGCACTTAAGGAGTATTGTTTGGATGGGAACATGCTTCTTGAGTAGTCAGTGTCAAACACACAGCAGGTATAAAAAAATTAAACACCAAGAATATTCAATCTTGTCTAGTCTGCAAGAAAAACTCTTGTTATTTGCAGAGTGACTGAAAAACCAGAATTTTTACTGCATCAGTGATTCCTGTGAGTTAAGCAGAAATATAGAAATAGAAAATGAAGTGCATAGTACAGTAATGTACTATGAAGTGGTAAAGTAGTGCCCTAATAGTAATGTAAAAGCATAAAAATGATTGTTCACATTTAATGGTAGAATTTTTTACATCACAATTCATTGCAGAAAAAGAACAAAAAGAAAAATTTCACTTGGCATCTTAGCTTAGCTTGCACCACTGATTTAAACAGAAGGCTGTCACGGCCAGCTACAATTTTATGGAAAACTGACCTAGAATTATTTCTTCAGGAGCAGGACCCTCAAAGGAAATAACCAATGGCATCAAAGTCAAGTGAGATAGATATCATTTCTCCCCACCAAAAAACACTCAAACAGACAGCAACATGAGCTGGGTTAAATTTGAGATGCATCCATAATAAGAACATGGTATATGAACACTGTTTACATAAGTATACTAAAGACTGCATGAAATTTGCATTAATGAATATAATTTTACAAATACAGTCAAACGTTAATATTTACTTGTGCAAATAGCTCAACAAAAATTAGGTGCATCTACAAAACAGCCACTTCACTAAAACAGTATTTGGAGTTGACAAGTTCTTCTCAAACAGAACTTGTCCATAACCAGCCTGAACAGAACCCACTTGGAGGCCAACTATTACTGATAGCATAAAAAAGACAAACATATAAATTAACGGTGAACAGACTAACTGAATAGGGCACAGTAAGTTTTATGTTTTTAAAAGATCACTTTATAAAATCCAACTTTGTTATTATGGTTACATCAGTTTGTGATTCTAACCTCTTTTATTTGCTTTTGTCTCCAAATTTATTTATTTATTGATTTATTGAGCAATAAGCAGCTTTCAGAATATTGGTCTGAATCAAGGAATCCTAAAAGGTTTCCATCAAGGAGATTATAATCCCAGCTCTGGCCAAGACACTCTGATTAAATGCCAGGACAGAAAAGGCTTTATTTTGTAAAAACGTTTTTCTTAAAACAGCAGCTCTGACCCCTCCTGAAGTCTCCCAGCACTATTATCTTTATCTTCCCCATTTTGCATAGGGAGAGATTTTAAAGCAGCATAGGCAGCACTTCCAATTTTCTCTGTAATGCAATGTATCACACACCACAGGATCAGTTGCTACATTTTTGGCACAAATATTTGTAAAAGCCTGTTAGAGCGCAGGAGAGACTAGCTGCTGCATTAACACCAGCTGCTAACAACAGCACCAAAGAATTCTGTGAATGTGCAGCATATATCTATAAGCTTTGTGTTTGTAAATATTGATTTCCTCTCCATTTCAGCTTTGCTCTGCCGGGGGCACACACACACACGTATACATATCCATATCCATATGCACAGTGAGGGAAATAATATGTGTGTGGATTATTATGCACATATATAGACGTAAACTGGGGGAAATGTTCTATGTGTGCCTGCAATATTATGAATATTAAAAAGTATGGCTAGATGAACGGCTCATGAGCATTGTACACCTTGCCACTCACAGCTTGAAGAGAAGACCCTAAAAGCATCCTGGTCCCTAGATGGTGCTATTCACTGCACTAACGAGGCAACCACAGCTCATTACTGGTGCAGCCAGCACTTCGGGACAAAAGTTGTTTCTTGGCTCAAAATTACAGAAGTTCAATACAAATACGAGTAATGCTGCTCTGTATTATCGATGTTTGCCAGGTGCCTTGAAGCCTTGGCCCACATCATTTCCTGCAGGCTGTAAGAACAGTAATTCCATTCAAGTGGCACCAATGGAACCACGGTCAGACACTGACAGTCCACCAGGGCTTGTGAGGAGCAGCATTTCCACTGTCTTGGATTAGCTTCCTCTCCTTCCTCATGCAGCTGCCATTCAGTATTCCTCATCCTCAACAGGAAGGCAGATCCCACTGTCTGTGCCTTGTCCTGTGTCCCTCAGGGACATCTCCCAGGGAAGCTGTATCAGCAAGGCTTCCTGGCACAGCTCAGCATCTTTCACACCACATTTAGGTCAACACAACTTTACAAGTGGTTGAGGACATGGCAGTCGTAGAACTGAGGTATATTAGGAACTGGATTTCCTTCTGCCTGCTTCCAGACTTCATAAGTGATTTTGGGCAACCCACAAAATCTCCCAGCATGGGATTCAAAGTCCACTGAAGTTGGAAGGAGTTCCTCTATTAGTTTTATAGGGGACATTTTGGCTCCTGTTCTTTCCCCATAAGGTGGGAATGTGCCTATGACTGCATAAAAAAGAAAAAAGGTATTAAAGTTTCTCAGACATTCTAATAGTGAATAAAAAGATATACCAAAAAACCCCCAAAACATTTATTGTACTTTGCTGTTATTCTCTGCCTTTATAAAAGGGTAGCTATACCTGGCTAATTGCTTAGGCATTTGACTCTCATAAATGTAGTATGTGAGCATCTCATAAACATCAACATTCCTCAAACTATGTTGTTGAGGGTCTTTTTAGGGCTTCTGAAAGTGATGAGATTGACAGCATGGGCTAGTACTGTCAGTACAGACAGATGAGCTGCACATATCTCTTGCAATGCACTTCACATCAGATGCTCCAGGCATAAATTTCTTAAATAGAAAACAGCAACTGTGATGATCTGTTGACAAAACTCGAGGTGATGTTGTGGTAAACAAGTTCCCTGCATGGCCTAACTGCAAAGCTGGCAATCTTAATTGGAACTATAAGCATATATAAATTCTCTGACTCATAGAACTTCATGAAGATGTTTCACAGATCTCTGTTCTGGACTTTGCTCAGGCATGTCATTTGTCTTTGTGTTTCCTCACAATTTACACTGACATTTTGAAAACCTCCTGAAGGTTTGTCATTGAAGACATGAACCCCCACACTCCTTAAGCATGTTTGAAAACTTCTGGTTAAGTTATAAACTTGTCACAAAATGTAAAAATCTTGCTGAGAGCTGTTTAAAAGTTTCTGAAGTAAAGGGTGCCAAATGTTAAGTGCACAAGAATGCCAAAGAACTGAATTAGATGAGAAAGAGAAGGAGTACCAACTCAGAAGAGAGAGGTTAGGATTATCTCTGCAAGGTAGCAGAAGGAGTGCTTCATGGGGATTACACAAATTTAGTGTGGAGGAAAAATAAGAAGACAGAGATGGTCATGGTCTCTGCAGCTCCCTGTTTGTGGAGAGATTTTGGGTGGAAGGATAGACAGAGGCTAACAAAAAGCCATCACTCGGCTGGCACATCAGGCCATGATGATTAAGAAAAATCCCCAAACGGACAGGCTTCATTTCAATTTCAGGAGGAAATCAAAAGGCACATCCCTAGCTCAGCGGTTAATCCCTAGCAGATTTCAATTTCCTGCCTTGGAGAGTCAGGGCATAAGGCTTCTTCAAAGGAGAATTTTAGCAGAAGAGAATGTGTTATGTCCCAGCTTCATTCTTGACAATGCTGAAGCTTTTCTGGCTCTGTGCCGCTGATGTTGGCTTCTCCTTCTGCCCACCAGAAAAACCCCAACCAAACATCCAATCCCCCAAACAATCAAGCAATTACTCTTTAGGAAATACCTTACTCTGAATATTTCAGTCTCTTGATGTTCGAAGTTACAGATCACAGGCAATAAGACCTTATCTCAGGAAGGGTCTGGCACCACCATTAGACAGTGTTGTCAGCTGTCCCAGAGTGAGCCCCAGCCTGATGTTTGGGGATGCATTTTACATACAGACATGCACATGTAACTTACAGCAACTCTAAGCCCTCCAAAAAATCAACAATACTAAGCTCTTTGCATGTTGAAGGTACTTATTAATGTTGTGGGCCTGCTTAATAGACACCAATGAGGGAGCCTTTTAAAATATCCAGGTCACTTAGGAGCCTAAATTTTAAATTTAATAAGGCTGCTTCAAAGTCCCCTCCTACATCCGTCAGTCTTTTAGCAAGTGATACTGGCAAAGAAGCTGAAAACAAAGAACTTCTCATTAAAAGAAGTAACTGGAATCCTTTGCAGTTTTATCCTTGAGAATTAGTTTAGATGCCATTCTCCCTGCCTTTTACTGAAATCCCAGACTTTAAAGGAATACTATGAAAATTCATTGCTAAGTGACAATGGAATTCCTCTGTAACTGCATGTTACATGCATCCACGTTGATACAAGATAATTTCATTAGGTCTCTTACTACAATGAATACCAAATACAAAATGTGGGTCCAGAGATCATTTTCCTAATCAGAAGTATCAGACCCCAGGAACTTTCAGAGAATAGGGCTATTAAAATGTAAATAGTTTCTTTGAAATTTAAATTGCCATTTTCAAAACCAGATGTTCTTCTTGATCATTCCATGGTTTCTAAAAATTCTACTCATCATGGCTGACTGAAAATCAACTGGATATTAGCCTCAGAAACTCTTCCTACAACAGTTTCATTTCACTGCTACATTTTATCAGCACCTTTGATGACGTGGTTTAAAACTGAGAAATCATAAATTTTATTATAATGCATGCACATTTCTCTCAACCAGCCTAAAACCACATGCTGTGATAGGGCAGAAAAACATCTGGTATGACCTAAAAGCACTGGACAAACTGGACAGAAAACTGTGTGCCTGATAATTTAACACGTCAGCTTTAAAACCACAGAGTTGAAAGTTGCACAGCATCAATATTATTCTTCATCTCTTCAGTGAGATGTGAGAAGTCAGGAGGAAAATTTCCAATTGGCAGAGGAGAGAGAGGGCTCAAGTTCAGGTTTCTGGGGTCAGCAGTAGGTTCTAGCAGCAGAAATGGCATCAATGTACAAATGGCACGTGGCTCACTCCTGTGAGCAGGTACTCTCCAGCAGAAGAGGACAGTGGATGGGGGCTGTACCACAGACTGTGTACAAACAGTAGATGCTAAAAATCCACTCCAAGGAGCTTTCTTTTATGATGTGCTCCACAACTCTGAAATCTGGCACAATAATTCAATAGGTCACACTAAGACATGATTCTGGCTCCCTGTTGTGTTCAGACCATTTTGTGTGTTATTTAATATCATCTGCAGAGCAATAGTTCTTTCAAGTTTTGCTTTTGTTAAGCACTGGTTTTCCTCAGACATCAGTAATTACAACCTTCTAAGGCACTTAATCAAGAGTGATTTTTTATTGCTTAGTTTCCCCTTCAGTGGAAGAACTCAGCTCCCAGTGACCTTTGGTCTGATCCTTAACATTCCTGCTTCTTCCAGCATGGGCACTCCTGCAAATTAGACTTTAACTGTGCCTATACATAACATTTGCTTTAAAGGAGAATGCTTTGATATGGGTCTGCAATCATCAGTTTTCTGTGCCTTAAAAACAGCTTGAACCCCAGTCTCCATGGTAACAGATACCACCAATGAGCCCTAGCAAATCTTGGTTATTTTTATAGAGAAGATGAACAGCAAAACCATAAGGTTTCTGTGAAATCTCTCAGTACTGCCAGAGTTTTACTTCTTTAATCCTCAGTTAATGGTGTGCACTAAAGGGTTCTATGCCTACACATACCCATGCCTAAACAACATTATCCTTCCTGTACTTCCATTATAATGCTAGAAAGCTAAAAACAATTCCCTCTAATGTTTTATGCCATTAAAAACTGATCAAGACACACATCTGACTCTACTCTGTATAATATAGAGTAACTTTGCACTGTAGAATAAAAACCTCTGACTTGTTAGAGTTTATGGCAATTTGCTGTCCCATGAATTTTCATTTCATGAAAGTCACTCAGGAAAAAAAATTGGACATGTGACAAGTTTTCTCCTCTGTGTAAGAGACACTAAGGTTAGCCCATGGAAACACCCTGCAATTTTTTTTTTTTTTTTTTAACTGATATTGACTCTCTCATGGCTGAATCATTGAAGCAGTTACGAGTATGGTTCCCAAATTTTACTGGGGAGTCTTTCTACCAGCACAGCTTTCCAGCTGGAAAAGAACCAGCATCAGGGCACCAGTGTAGCCTCTCATCACTCTGAGGAGCTGCAGAACAAGGCACAGCTTGCTCAGACTTCAGGTCAAGATTAAACAAGTTACTGAGCTGCAGTACAAACCTTTTTTTTACTCAGCCACACAAAACTCTGTTGCAGAATGTACTCTTTCTTTTGTTTCTTTTGTTTTTTGGACAAAGTTTTTAGAGCTTTTAAAAATGCAGATACTTTCAGTGCTTTAGAAAAACCAGACTATAAATGAAAGTTTTAGTTAGAAGAACATATGTTCTCATTTGGTTTTAACTGTATATACTATCAGTAACTGCAGGGTAAAATTTAATCAAGAATTATATTGCTATGCCTAAAATCTCATGATCCAGCTTAGTCCCAGCCAAACAGACTAAATGTTCAACAGCCCACACACACTTTGAAGTCTTGTCCAGCTAAGTGGCACCTCAGCAATTTCTCTAGAATCAGTAAATACAGGGTACAGCTCTTTGCTTCCACTGCAGTGTTTCCTGCTGGTTTTTACGTACCTGTCTTTTTGAAAGCAGCACAAGTGGGCCTCAGATATTGTTTGCTGTCTCCCAGGCAGGGATCCTTGCAGTTCCAGTCTTCTTTCATGACATCTCCCCACAGAACAGCCTGTGGTTACATTGCCAAAGGCAGGAGGAGACACAGGATGAATCTACCCATCTCACGTTTGCCCTCGGGAAGAAATACAACGATCCAAATGCTACAAAACCATTCATTCCCGATTTGAGATCTCCAGCACAAGTTTAAAAAAGGCTCTCAGACTATGCTACATAATTTATGTGGTATTCACAGGCAGAATTCTCTGCATAAAGTTCTTCTTGGCTTGAAAAGTACAGGAACAAATCCTAAGGAAATAAACTCGAAATTGAGAGACACTGGGACTAACTACTTGGGGGGCCTTTTCAGACTTCCTGAGGCATTAAGAACTCAGAGATCTTTGACCAGTTATTTAAGAAAGAAAAATAAAAATTAATTTAAATAGAAGGGTGGGGGAAGAATAAAAATAAGAAAGAAAACTGGTGATCTGTTGAAAATTTTACTCACTTTGGAAAGAGCAGCAAAGACAAACAGGAACTTACAAAAACATGAAAGGATCAACAAGCTTTAAGCAGTCTCTCCAATTATTTGTCTGTTGCATTCCTTTAGACTGCAAGTTCTCACAGCTAAATCCCTTTTCTTACCACACATCTGTGCAGTGCTCAATATTGTATTGGGTTCCAACCCACTGGCAGTCACCAGGCTGGGGTGAGACACAACTGAATCATGGCTCCAGCTTGGACTGATTGAAAGAAGCACAAGAAAAAGACATTATCTTTGCATTCCCACTTTTGGCAAAAACCCAGTTTTCTTCTGATTCCATGTCGACAAGTAGGTTCTATTATTTCTTGCTTTCTTTTTAAAAGCTTGAAGCTCAGCCACCAAGGGTATGAAAGAAAGATGCACTGATGAATGGCTTTCAGATTGGCAGCCAGAGAAGAGAAGAGATACCAAATATATTGCTTAAATAAACACTTATTAAAAAAGCCTTCTGTTGGTAAATTGAAATGTTTGGGTAAGGGCTGTCATATCTGCCCCAAGTCCATTGCTATGATAAGCAATGCTAGTCTTTCTGATTTGAATTCAGTTAATGATAATCCACAAGGTTTTCAATCTAAGTGCCTCATTCATCATTTCTAGCCTACCTGAAGGGGCAGTCAAAAGCAGAGAAGAGATGCCATTAAAGCAGACGTGTTCTATATTGTCCTTTTAATGTACACTCAGCTCATTAACTTTGATTGGTGCCCCAGTGTGGGTCAGCTTCAAAACTATTAACATTGCATCCCTTTTCCCAACGTCCATCAGACCCATTAGTCATGTTATACTGCTTTTTATAAAATAAAGAGTTATGTCTTTGCACATATTGTTTGTTTTTCAATCCCTTCCTTTGCCATGCTCTTTTATTAAGCACATAGAAGGATCTGCCAAAGTTTGACACAGTAAATAGAGAATATCCTCCAGCAGCAACCACAAGAAAGCCCAGGAATTTATTTCATAAGGTTTTAACAGGTAATTTTTTCTTGGACTTTCCAGGAAAACCAGCAGAGAGAAACCACACTGAGAAGTCACCAGCTTGCTTACTTATTGGATGGACTATACTGATCTGCTTGCACAGGTCACAACTTCTGAGTCTGGAAAGCCTCCCTCACATGTATTTGGACTATCCAATCAGTTCTGCTGTCATCTCATAACATTTTTCAAACTAATCCAATATAGCCCTTCATCTTCACCCAGTTAAACATGATTCAACTTGTGCCTGCCTTTCAGACGAGTACTTCCATTGAGTTTCTTTGGACGGACATTAAACAAATGAAAAATATAAATAAAGCCCAAATACAACAGAATCTTACTATTTTCACTGTCTTGGACAATTTGTTGTTTGCCTCTGCTTTTCCTGTTGCCTTTGTGCTTCTGGGTTTTATTTTTATGTATTTATCACCTTTACTACACAGATTTTCTTGCATTTTACCAAATGCCAATGCACTAATTTTCAGGAAAACTCCTCAGCAACTTATATGGAGAGCTCATATTTGTGCAAGCAGCAAACATACTGCAGAAGTATGAATGAATGAAAGCCAGAAGCCATATGGTCCCAACTCCTTTGGATAACTAAGGCCTTCCTGTACTTTCAACAGCATATATTCAGAAGTGGTTGCATGAAGAGGGGTTTTAAGCCTGACATGTGCACCTTGGGATTGGTGGGGAGCTGCTGTTAAAGGAACTGAAAAACCTTCTGTGACACAGACCAGGCCAGCCAAGGTTAACTAAGCCACAGGACATGCAGAGATCACCATGGGTGTGTGTGGAGTGTTCCCTCTGCCTCATTAAAGTCACTGAGGATGAAGTGTGCTACTACTTCCATGCATAACACTTTTCTAAAGGCTGCAATTTGAACTATTACAGCTGAAGTAGCTCAAAATAAAGTACCAATTTTTAATAACACTTTATTTCATAGTCTACCATATTAAACAATCCCTTCTCATGGCTCAAGACAACAAGTAGGAGCACTAAACCCAAAGATACCTAGTAGCCAATCCTCAGCTTGCTCTAAGATATAAATCTTTTTCAACCTAAGATTTTAAGAAACAGTTGGTCATTTAGAGACAGCACAGACTCAACTGCACTTACAAGCAAAGAACTCAGACACTTCAGAGAACTGAGCTCAGGCTCACATAATTGCAGGTTCCACAAAATTTGCAGGGGCATAAGCAGATGCCCATGCCTCAGTGTCACTCAGGCTACTCCGATTTCATTAATGTAAAGCTTTATCACACAATTAAAAACACATATATAAGCTCTTTCACTTGCCAGGTAAATATTTAGCAAAGGACAAAGTAAAGTCAATAAGAACAAAGAGATTTTGAAAAGAGCTAACAGGGCAGGTTGAATGTCTACTGCGAAATGAAGGGTGGCAAAAGCTCCCAGATTTGTGGGACTGAAAGGACACACACAAGCCATGTTCCCTGCCACCTGCTCAGAACAGCACACAGAGCAAACAGGGTCAGGAGTCAGCATACCTTGACGACAACAGCTTTTAATGCCTCAAAGGAGCAGGCTGTTCTTTGGCTTCCCTTTTACAGCAACTGCCGTGCCAAAGACTGACTTTATAATTATCCTGTATTCATGGGTTTTTTCTCCTCTCTGACTACACACTGAAAACTGGCTGTTGATTAGAACTTTATTCAAGCGTCCCTTGGTATCCAGCTCATCTGAAGCATGAGAAGGTAATTTAATTTTCACTCTTCTAGTCCCACAAGCTACACTCTGGGGGACAATAGAAAAGGAAGCAGTCTGTGGGTCTCAGCTATTCTCCTTATTAGCTTAGTGACATAAAAAAAGAGATAAACTATCAATGAATGCTGCCTTTCCTGAGCCGATTCTCTTCAGCTTATGCTTCCTGTACACCCAGGAGACTGTAATTTCAATTGGTTAGGAGTTTCTCACATTGAATATGTCACCTTGTAATGCAAAAGTAGCAGTAACACAGCAGTACAGCCAGTCTCTAAAATATCCCAGCCTTTCTTTATCCAACATTTGGTTAAAGGGGTAATAAACCTCCTTTTTTCACCAAAAGAAAAATAGCTAATTTAGTGGTGGAATGGAGGGAAATGCCACCAAAATCAGACCTTATGAAATGCTAGATTAAACTCATTTTGCAGAGAGAGGACCTGACACAGAAAATCCCAGCTTCACACAGAAAACAGAGAGCAGACATCTCAGTTCACTAAATGACAGGAGGTAATGGTGAAAGAAGGTAAGGCTACAGAACTTCTGCTTTCATTAATGTTTGACAGTGAGTGAGGAACATTTTATCTGTCAAGTCATTTAGCAAATCTACTCCTTGTGGACATACAGAAGAGAACTGGCTTTGCTGCCAGTGGAATAAATTTGGTGTTTGCTAGAAGAGAAGCTTATGTACGCTGAGTTGTGTGAGCCTTTGTCTGTGTTCAACAATCCCAGTGTCCATGTTTCCTGATAAATCCTACTATATTCCAGTTCTGTACTTACAACTATTTTATCCATTCTCAGAAAGTTTGAAAGATGTTTGTTTCAAACCACTGAGCCAAAGTGGCTTTGTCTCAAAGCCTCTGAGACAAAGTTTTTTTTAATGTTCTTACAATTTGCAAAAGCTCTCTCAGAAAGGCATCAGGTCACTGCTTGATTGATGCAAATTGTGTTAATCTCGCTCTGCGAAATTGCTGCAGTATCTTCAGAAGGTGCATTATCGTCTGTGATTACAGAAACTGAACTCTGTTTTGGTGCGTTCTGGGTTTCAAGTACTGACTGACAAGACCATGCAGGTAAATATTAATCAGCAGAAAGCAACCAGTGTTGAAGTGCTCTTGACTTAAAATGTAGATAACAACTGAGGTGACAAATCTGATGTTTACTGAAAATTAGAATTGTGCATGTTTATAAAAGTGCCAGAGACAACTTCATAATAACACTGGCTTGAAATGGAGTTTATATTTGTTTCGACTTTCAGAAGTCAACTCAGGAAGCTTCAGGCAGCACATGAAGGGGAAGTATGAATAAAGAGAATAAACTGAGACCTTTTAACAGTACCTGCAGGATGACCTCATACAACTGCATTATGATTTTTAAGCCACACCTTCAACTGAAAGTTGCCCATCACTAATGAAATCAATATTATTAAGTTTGGTTCATCTTACCTCAAAATTTGTCACTGCTTTGCAAAATAAACTGTGACAAATCCACTGTTCTGCATAATAATTGAATAATTAGCTAATTAGCACGAAAGCAGCTATCCAGTGATGTATGCATGTACATTCATTAGTGGCAAGCATTTCCTGATACAAGTGACTGAAGAAATCCCAATTCGAAAAATAAAATGAAAGCAACTTTCTTTTCCCTTTCAAGAGATTGAACACGAACAGATTTCAGAAAAAAAATCAGCAGTGATTAACCTAAAATAAAATGCCTGTTCAAAAAGACTAGCTTAAACATGTGATTATGAGGAAGCTAATTTCCTGAAATTTATAGGTTCCTGTAAAACCTATAGATGCACATCATGAATTAGATTAACTTTATTTTAAAGTGATATTGTGCAGAACGAAGGAGCTGTCGTTCTTTAATATCTTTGGGGCTTGCTGCTTTGTATTAAACAGCTTTTATGGGCAGAAAAAAGAGCCCACTAATTTAACGTCTAGTCACTCACCTTGTCTTTGGTGACTGTTCAATATAAAGTGTATGAATAATATTATTAAAAATATCAAATGACAAAGAAGTGGACTCACATGTTTTAATTTCCTTTTCTAGCTGCAAATTATGGCAGCTACCAGTTGGCTGGCTTCCCGTAAGCTAACATCTTCTATTACTCATACCTGCTCCCCCAGGAAACATACTGCCTAAATTTACATTTTATCAACTCCCCATGAGGGCTGATATTGTTTGTAAAATATGCAAAGCACAACTTCCAAACAAGACAGTCCCACCTAGCCCAGCCACTCACCCTCTTTTCTACAGTGACCACTACTGCAAGATTCTGTCAACTGCAACACAGTTCTTTACAAATGTACATTTAAGACATATTTTGTTCTGTTTTTCTTCACTGAATCTTGCCCTGTATCCAGCCCTGATGTACTTATTGGGCATGAGATGCAAACCTTAGACAGTGAACACTGGTAAAACCTTAATGACATAACTAAGAGTACTGAAACCTGGCAGCTTTTTGGATTATGTATTACTTCAACTTATCCTCTTAACTGGCATGTATGCTGTAAAGACATGACAGGCCACAAAAGCAGCTTGGTTTCCAAGTGTCTGCAATGACAGTCTGAGCACCAGCACTTGGCACTCCTGCAGATGAGGTGTGAGTTTCTGATAAAATCAGCTGACACTTGTGCTGCTGATTTCAGTGAGATGAAGATTTCATACTACTGCTGGCTAACGTGATTTAAGCTCTGGCAAGGATCTGAGCTATCGTGTGGCTTAGCAAGTTGCTTTGACATATGGTCACCACAGCAATTTCTCAGCTGGAGCTAGATGGATTAAGATTCTCTTTTCCCTTGGGGCAATTTGGGAGTCCTTTTTAACCATGCACTGCAGCTCCTCTGAGCATGGGACAGCCTAACCAGAGCCAAGGAGGGCTGCAGCCTAAAGCTCTATCACATCTGCACTTAGAGCACATCCTCCACTTGTGCTATGCACAGGAGGACTATATATTTTTGGAAAGGTGGACTAGTGTAAGACTGATATAAGAGTTGATTCCATATCCCTGTCATTTATGCAAAATCCCTTGAAGTTTGTATTGCAATTCCCACACTAGAATGCCTTTTGTGCTTGGCACCATATAAGCACAAAAAAAGCCAAACTTTGGGAATTTTGCAAGCTAGAAAGATGAGACAATGGACAAGCAGGGAGAGAGCCAGCAAGAGGTAAAGACATTTGTCAAGGTCACCCAATCCCTCAGTGCAGATGTTGAAAGAAAACAGAAATTGTATCAGGCCCACCTGATACTGATCTTCAGGCTAGTCCAGAGCCATTCAATATTCCACTGAAGACATAGTCTCAGTGCTGGGGAGACCACTCCTTCAATTTCTCAACTTCAGGAATTTAAGAAATATTACCCTTTGTACACAAAATCCTGTAAGATAATTCTCCAAGGTTTAAAAAAATCCTCTAAGAGGGAAAATTGTAAAGATCTATCATAGCAGAAAACCTTGTCAGATTAATGAGATACCTCTGTCTGTAATACAGTCAGGGATTTCAGCTGGATCACACTAATTGCCATTAAATGAAATCATCAGCTTGCTCTCTACTCCACACTGTGTGGCAAGCCTGACAATGAATATATTCCCATTGAGGGAAGCAAATGACAATATAAGGACAGAATGTAACAGAGTAATTTCCATTGCAAAAAATATTTCCTAGCCTATGAAATCACAAATTCTGTACTAAACAGAGATGATTACCAAATGCAGCGTGTGTGCCCATTTATATTGGCCATTCCAAGAATTTTCACTGTATACAGATGTGTTATGAAGAGATTTATATTATCTGAACATGACAGCAGCACAGAGTGACACCAACAGAGGTTGCAGTCCTTTTAAGAATGGCTTTATCCCATTTTTCCCTGATTTTGCCTATTAACCTGATGTGTAACAAGCTTTGGTATACACCCCAAAGGACTGGCCCCCCTGTTGGTGCAGAACAGCAGAGCTTTACTGAAGATACCAGAGTGGCACCTCTGGCTGGACAGGAGCCAATGTACACACAGACCCATATGATTTTATGAGTATTTGTAATTTTATATTTACATATACCAAATATTGAATGGAATTTTATGAAGAAAAGAGTCAACATTTGGATAGAATATGCAATATTTGACATCAAAGTAAACTGCACGTTAGAGATGCAAGTTTTGCAAGAATATTGGTCACCTTTCCAGCCCACATACATAATAACATTCTCATTCAGCACTTGGTGTGGCATTCATGCTAACCAAAGGTACAGTGAAATTCTCAGTAATGACAACTGAGAGCAAATTTGGGTCCAAATTGGGCCCAATTCAAATGAACACCATGGAGATTCAGTCTTAAGTGCTTTCTTAACAGGTTTGAAATCCAATGTGACTTGTCTTTGCCACTGATTGACTTTGGCATGTGGCAGCTGACAGCAAGTCACAATAACCCAGATTTTCAGAACCTGAGTATATAAAAGGAACCCGAGGCAGAGACTTCTGTGCTCCATCTACAATTCCCAAAATCACATATGAAGTCTAGAAAAAGTCTACTAGTGAAATATTTTGTACCCCAAATGCCAAACTGTACTTATGTATCTTTTCAGAAACATTTAGATCTGATCAGACCCACAGGACAGATGTATCTCCATGCAAATTTGTAGAGACCCAGTGAACTTCTAACACAAATTAGATCAGCAGATTTGGCATAAATGTTGCAGCAGACAATATTTTTTACTTTAGTGAAAAACAAGCAAAAAAAAAAAAAGATGTCTCAAACCTTTTTATAAAATACGGGTTAGAGTAGTCACAGATACTTCCTATGTCTCCAAAGATCACTGCAAATAAAAGGTGAATTGAGGACAACTGTGCTAGAAACTGTTCCACTTGGAGTAAAATAGAGATTCTCTGGACAAAATGTATACCTGACTGTACACCCCTACTGGACACTGTAATTTTCTCACTTGAGCAAACAACACTTTGCAGAGACAGGGAATAGATTGAGGCCTGGAGAATTGAACTGACTAATGGAGACATCAGCAGTTTATTATTCTTTGATTATTTGTTCATATTTTTAATGGAAGCTGTAGATTCAAACAAACTGCATGGCAAACCAGCCTGAAACCCCCGAGAAATCACCTGGGTGAACACAGACCACAAATGCAGCCTGAGTCCTTTGCAGCACTGCTCTGGGACCAGCAGCAGCCCCGAGCAGCTCCACAGCACATTGCCAACACCAGTCATTCCCTCACTCTCAGAGGGCTTTCATCAAAACAAGCTTGTGTTGGTTGCACTCACCCTCAGGGAAATACCGCAGCCCAGACACGCAAGGTGCTTGTGAGAATTCAGGATGTGCTTTGCACAGCCAAGAGCAGCCTGAGTGTCTAATTTAACTTTGGGGAGCTGCTGTGGGCTGATGTGGAGGGGTGAGACCCCTGAGAGCAGAGCAGTGCAGCTCCTGCCATTCTGTGCTGCTCCCTCCATGCCAGCATTGGAGAGAGTCCAGATGGGGCAGAGGGATGTCTCGTGTACTCTGCCTTCTGTACCTAACACAAACAACAAAGAACCAACCTGCCTGAAAAGGAGATGCTTAGCTTGCCCAGCTATCTCAACATACTCTGCACTTACTGATAATATATATTTTCTCTTTGAAGGAATATCCATAGATGTATGTATATATATATGATTCTCCAAAGCTCATGAATATGATGGAACCTGCTTCATCCATTGTGGGTTCTCTAGAGCACCCCTTGCTCCAGACAAGTATTTCATTAGCTCCAGCTGCAGGCAGGTCAGTCAGCCAGCTCACCTGGAGAGCTCAGCTAAAGCAGGCTACCTCTACTAAGAGGCAACTTTATGATCCTTTATGTAGTAGTCCTTTTATTCCACAAAAAGCATACCTGGAGAAAACAGAGCATTGCAGTAATTTTAAATCATTGGTCTTCGGTATGGTAAAAGCTTTAACAGCAGGCAGTGCTGAAAGATTTGAAGAAATAACAAGGGCTTTTGTTTGCAGTTTACTATTGCATATTTCAGCTTGACAGTTGGGAGAGATAAGAAACCAGAAAAGAAGCTAAATGTGAACAGAAAGCTCAAAGAAAACTTAACTTCCATCTTTCTTTCAACGAGACTAACAGCCAATAAGAAGGAAAGTTAAATACCCTTTCCCAAAAGAAGAATCTGTGACTTGCTGCAGGCAAATAGTCAGTGGGAATGGCATCATTTAGAAGATTAGGGACTGTTTGGCTTTAGGGCTTTCTGTGCCTTGTTAGTCTTCTCCTGTGTTGGTCTGCTGTCAACACAAAAGTCATTCTGAGCCCTTGTGACACAGTTGTTTGTTTCTTATATCCTCTTCTCTGCCCATTGTTGACCAACTGTCTCAGCATCAGCAGCATATATAAATAATGTCACAGACTTTCCATTTCCCTTGAAATACATGGGCTGTAAGATTTCATATACTTTTTAGCTGGTGGCATTCAGTACCGCAGCTCATATGTAAGCACAAAGAAACATTCCAAATACAATCAGAAAACAACACTGTTAATGCAAAACAAATGTAAACATCTTTAAGGGCAATTTGCTATTCATAATGCTGAGGGGCACCCGAATATTCAAGGCACAAATGCTGCAGACAATCATGAGCTCTTATTTTGATCTAACTATTTGGACTGTGAAATTCCTGATTTTAAATGAACAATTCCATGCTATCGTGCTTCTAAAATATTTAAAAATCGATGATGTGGATCAAATGCTTTTAATCAAAAGAAAAAATAAAACCCCTTCTGATACTTGGTAGCTCATCAGAAAAGGTCGAGTGTTTAATGCAAATAAAAAAAATTATAAAGACACCTTCTGCAAGTCCCTAAGCTATTAAAATTTAAAGATAACGAAGCAGGGCAGTTTTTTGCCTTCCTTATTGATGTTCAATTTTGTTAAAACCTTTGTGTTGTCCTGGTTACTGCAACTTTGGGCTTCAATCTGGCTTTTCACAGCTGTCCCCATTAAAATATTAAAAAAAATATCCTGCCTGCTTTGATTTATAGCTTGTTCTAGGCTCAGTGAACTAAACACATCAAGTCTTGTATCAGCTGACAAATTCTAGAGGTCTCATTTTATATGGTCTTTAAGCCCAAGGTATAAACTTTGTTTTGCTTCAATACCTGGATATTCAGCCAGAAAAATCCATGTATTTCCTTTGTAGTCAGTACAGCTCAGCCTGTTCATCTTTGCCACCCAAAGCCACCTCACTACACACACCTGAAACAGGACAGATTCTCTCCCCCTGCATCACCCCAGCACTGCACTTGACATGAGCTTAGGAAGGATAAGGTTAACTTCAAGGGCATTGGCAGTCAGTGACTCCTCAGGGAAAGACACATTCCAAAGGCAGCCTCAGGGCTGAATCTCTACAAACTGGGCATCCAGCAAATACCTCTGTCTGCCACTGAGCTCAGCACCAACAGGGTCCCAGCTGGACAATCAAAAACTGAACATGTCCTGGATCCCATACTCAATTCCATACACACAAACACAGAAACATTCAGGCTGGAAATGACCTCCAAGATCATTGAGTCCAGCCTTTGACTGATCACCATGTTGTCAACCTGACCATGGCACTGAGTGCCACATCCAGTCATTTCCTGAACACCTCCAGGGATGGTAACTCCATCAGCTCCCTGGGCAGCCCATTCCAATGTTTAACAACAGTTTCAATGAAGAAATTTCCATCCCATAGTGTGGTAACCTCATAATAAATACTCTGCTGCAGATGATTCTCTTCATTCTTCTTCAGAATTCTCTAGGAAGAAGCGAAGGCTGATTTGTGTGCCAAGTGCTGCCAATGCACTGTTTGATCAAGCCCAGTGCACACCACAGGCAGAGGTGTCTCTCAGGCTGCTGGGGCACCTGACCTCTCCCTCCCGTGGTGCTTCTGAGCTCATCCAACACAAACACCTGCCAGGCCTGGCTCCAAACCACCTGCATCAAGAGCAGGTTGGTGTTCAAACCCAGGCATTGCCATTGCTGGAGCCCAGAGCACGCTGAGGGACAGCAATGGCCAGGAGCCAAGGATGCCACTGCCCAGCCCCTCCACAAGCACCTGCACACTGAGAGAAGGGACCTGCATGAGCTACTCTGGAGACTCAGCAAGGAAACTTCGGGTGTGATGTGCAGCAGAAAAAAGGGATTTGATCAGCCTGAGCTGAGTCCATTGTACTGGCATTTCCATGTGCCACGAATACAAAAAGAAGCTGTAAAATATATGTCAGTGACATTTGCAGTGTTCTGAAGTTGAAGCTACCTATTATTCACCCAGTCCCTTGTTTATTGCCTCAATAACCCATGAAGGAAAGGTGAAAGGCCAACCAATGAAAACACTGAATATTAAAAAGGTTAAATTGCATTAAAAGTTTATCGTTTTGCTACTGACTACACTGAGGCTATAAATGATGTTGTCTTGTTCTCATGACAACAACAAGAAAGTGGGACAAAAACCTGTTTTTGTGGTAAAAACTCTAGAGGAAATCAAGTGTTGCAAATTTAACCCTTTCTATTTGCAACCTGCAGGGTTTCACCTCTTGAGATATACCACATGTCAATAGTCAGGGTGAGAAGATTAAATAGTCTCCAGTGACAATTCAGATGAATGATCCCCATGCTGATTGCACTTCTCATACATGTGATTTTAATTTTGAATATGTTATTGGATATCTGAATGCCATATTATCTATCCACTGTGGTTAAACAGATATGGTGAATAATGCATTCCCATTTGACTCCCTTTGATCGTTTCAGTTTTATTTCAAAGCTGGCATAGAACAGCTGCTTCAGGTACAGAGCTCAAAAGACACTTGAAATCTAAATGACTGACACTTGATGAGGCACAAAGACTGCAGGACAGGCTCCCTACAAGGACACACAATGCTCAGGACTGCAGATTTTTAATTTTTATTATTAATCACCCACCTAAAAAAAGTATATTGAAACTAATTATCTCAACTACTCCTTAAAAAAACAACCGTAGAGATCTTATCTGCTAAGGACAGAAAAATTGGTTAATTAATATAAGTCTTGTGGAACTTTAAAGCAAATGAAACAAATACTGTTAAGTTTTGCAAGGATTTTGATTAAACTCAGTAGTACTTTTTCTTGTCAAAAAATCATAAACAAAATAAGTTCTAATAGAAACATATGATTCTTACAGTTTAACCATCTCCACTTAATTACATATTTAAGATGGAACATTTAATGACTATTTCATTAATATTCCAAGTAGCAATATGATGTGCTCCTACCAACTTAGCTGAAAATGGTAAAAACCTGTAATCTCAGGCTTTGTAATGTACTTGAATGTCATTTAATAGTCTGACTACTCTAACCTTCCACTATACCAATGTTAAACGGATTACAGTAATGAAAAGAATTAAAGAATTAATTTTCAGTGAGAAATCATAGTGCAATATGAGAGCTGTAATGACAAACTGATGCTAATCAATGTATTTTATTCCATCTTAAAAGGTCAGCAGGTGAAAGAGAATGAAAAGATGTGAATAAAATTCTGGGTAATTTTTCAAAGTACTTTGATTGTTACTATGATAAGTCTAATTAAAGAGATTAATTTAAAAACCAAAACATTTTATCCTAGAATGTATTTTAGCTCTTCTTGGTATTTAACAATAGAGGACACAGAAGGAAATCCATGCACTAGAGAGCTGTAGGCTCATTCTAAAAGTAATGTATTTCCTAAGAGTGAGTAGCAGTTGAATGTATTGCCCCTAAGTGCTGCTAGAGGAGCAGTAAGGTGACAGGTATACATGACAACAGCAAAGAGGATCTGATAGATATTTTTAGGCTACTCTACAGCAGTACTGGAGCAACTATCAAACAAAATACTGGATTCACCTCTCATGCCCACATTTTTAAAATAAATATTTTAAATACATGAAAATATTTCAGAGAAGAAAAATGCATACAAAGGCTGGGCTAAAGTCTTTAGAGACAAAAGTAATTTTAAAAATATGAGATGAATCAGCTTAGGGAAGAAAAATATCTGCTGCTGAACTCTAATTTGGTCAAAGGGGGCATAACAAGAAATTCCAGGAGGAAGTTACGCCTGACAAATGCAAACTCTGCTTAAACAGTGAGAGCAATTAACTAGTAAAAAAAGAACAAAAAAGAAGAGCAAAAATCTGGAAACCCTTGCTTGATTCATGTCTTCTCATCAGGATTCTGGGAGCTGGGCAGAGAGACAGATCATTCATTCTCATCATGACTAGAAAATTTATTATACAAAAAAGCTTCTCCTGATGTTCAACTCCACAGAAGAGTTGAACATCAGAACCCTGATGTTCACTTCATTTAGTGAAGACAGGGGTTATACAAAGGATCTTATAATTTTATGAACCACAGTATTTTGAGAAGCAAGTGTGGATTCCACACAACTGCATTATCCTTTAGAGCATGATGAGCAAAGGTAAGCCTGTTCATTTTCCTGTAAAACTGGTTTTGACTAAATTAACACACTGCATGAAAGGAACAGTTCTCTCTCCTCTGAAAACAACCTCCACATCCTGAACCTGCGCAAGCAGAGAAAAACAAAGTATTAGGAGGTACAGCTAATATAACTCCCATCCCAAAAGTAAGCCAGCCAGTCTCAGTATTCTGATGAGCACTAACCTGCCCTTTGAGGTAGAGTGTCAGTCCAGCTGTCTGAGACATCAGTCAAGGATGCAGGTGAAGAGGATTAAGCTTCTGCCTCATCTTTTCTAGAGGCATGCTCCCGTGTGGGGCAGATGCTGCTATGTTGGGAGCCAGGAGAGATAATCCCAGTTCAGCTTCTCACCCCAAACCGTGAAAGCCAGCGAGATGGGGTCTACTGCTACAGGTCTAATTTCAAAGCTAATTCAGTCAAACATTAGACAAGGGTCTGAAAAGCTGGACTGTGTAACCAAAATGAGGAGCACATGGTGCTCAGGGAAGGAGCTGCCAGGCCCTGGGGTGTCAGCCCAGGCACTGCCCTGAGGGAAAGGCATCCCCTCTGCACGGATCCAGACTCACCAAGACAAAGCAGCACCACACAGCACAGCCTCCAGGTGCTGCCATGCATTTTAAAGGATGTTTCCAAACACCTCCAGGAGCTCAGCATAAGCCTCTTACGGGCTCTGTCCCTGTCAGCTGTCCGGAGTGTCACTGTCCCTTCACACAGAGCCCACACACTCCAAGCCATTTCAAGAGTTCAGGTCCAGCATTCAAGAGCTATTAAAAAGGCTCATTTGCACCAGATTTGACTGAAGTTACCCGTCCAAACAGGAATATTTTATCGCTATAACATACAGGACCACAGCCTTACCACTAACTGCACTATTTACTCAGCACTGAAATCCCCAATTAATTAGACATTTGGAAAGCAGACTTAAATTCTCAAACACCGTAAGAAACTTGACACAGGCTCCAAAATCAGTTGAATGTGACTATATTGAATGCTGCAGTATTTTTAAATATTGATCATACCAAAGCAGATTATACCTTGGCATGTATTATATATTTATGCCAAGGCAGATCTGCAGAAGGCTGAGAATTTAGGAATATTCCACAAAGCTCTTCATCAGAGTCCATCAGATGTCTATAGCTGTCTCTCATGCTCTTCTTTAACACAAAAAGTAACAAATCATGTAAGGCACCCACTCATCACTGGTTGTGCCTGACAGAAAGTCTCGGAGGAGTCCAGAGCAGCTGATGCAGTGATTGACTGCGAGCTCCGTGTGACACAGGGAGGATCCATATATAGATTCCCAGGGCAGCAGCAGGCCTGCTTTGTCTGGAGGCATGAAGCTGCATAAAAGGCATTAAATGCACATGGCTGAACTAGAAAAGCATAGGAATGATGCAGGTTTAGTGTCTAAGAAGAAAGGTTTCAAGGGTAAAATCACAAGATCACAAGTTTTCTCTATCACCAGCACAGCCCCTGCTGCTAAACAAGCACTTATTTTGTCCCCAGTGGTTTGGGGTGTGTACCAGCGATAGATGAGCACTCACCATCAGCGTGGTAAGCTGTTCACTATGGGGAGCTGTCCCATTCCATGCTGCACTGTGTCATTTTAATCAGTGTCCTGCTGCTTTGGCAAGCATACTAAAGCACCAGCTATAAGCTTTAAGCTGGTGCTCAACCCAAGTTCTACTGTGCACCTAATGGAACAGGGAATGGATATCCAGATACAACCTGCAGCTTGTGTGGTGGGACTGATGATAACCTGCAGAGGACAGTTCATCTCTGAAGTAGAAGATAATTTACAAGTCAAGAAAAGGTATCAAATTCTTCCTTTCTAAAGAAGAAAAAGCACAAGTTAACGGAGGTCAGCACTTGGTATGTTTAAATGAATGCTTTATTTTATGTTTTAATTCTATGATAATGCTGATTTAGGAATGCAAAGGGCTCTATGACAGAGGTGTAGAAAGGATTGCTTGCAAACAATTAAGTACCTGCAAATCATTTTCGCTTGAACATCAAGACTGTCCCCTGTTCATTTTGGAATTATGGTTCTATAAATCAGTCAAGAGATCACCTGAGAAAATATAAATAACTATGGGTTGGGGAAGAACTTCCAAAGTCCAAGGTGTAAGCTCTGCTCCTATAAATCTTGCCCTTTCTTGTTCAAACTTTACCACATTGTTCCCAATCGCCACTGGCTAGTTCAAATCAAAGCCAAAGCAGCTTCAGGCTTTTCTCTATCAACAGTTTAACTGTGAAACTACAGGCTCTTAGAACATGAGACTCAAAGTTCCCCTTTCCCAACGTCCTTCTGTGGTGAAATCAAGAAGCACTTGCAAGCCTGAAACACATTGTGGAATTTTCTATTCTGACAAATGATTTCTCTCAATGGTGTTCTGCTCTGAAAGACCACTATTACAACACACTTCACAAGTGTCATCACTGTCAGACTAGAGGAAAAAGGTGAACTGGAAGGGAGCCCTAAGAGGTGTTTTACACAGTGCTGTCACTATTCATCTGCAGTTAAATTTCTGGACACAAAATACTCGAAACCTTGCGTCTTTACCATTGTCTTATTAAAAGGTTAAGAATCTTAACTACGTGGCCTCTTTACAGTCTTGCATCCTTCCCAGCACAGTCACACAATCCACAGCCAATCTGACAAGAAAATGAGCAGCTGTAGTTGTCCCAAGGGGCATTCTGGGCAGCAGTCACCTACCGTGACTGTCCCAGCCGGGGAGCAGTGGCTGCTGCTCTGTTGGAAGCTCACCTTTAACTTGTCAGGCTGAAGAACTACTCAGGACATGCAGCTGGGAAGTCAGCATGGCCCATAGCCAGCCTTGGGAGCTGCTCCTCCATCACCACACAGCACAGGACACTGCACTGTCCATGAGCAGAGAGCAGATCCCAGGCCCATGTGCTGGGATCAGTGAACTTGGCAAAACAGCCAAGTTCACACAAAGCCATGGGCTGCTGTGGTTCAGCTGCTTCCAGTGCCAATGCCAGATCATTAAACTGGCTGTAAAAAATAGCAGCTTGAAGTGTTGAGATACTAACAGACTAGTATCTTTCCCTGTTTCCAGAATGGAACAAGCAATTTAGCAGAGTAACTCTTAGGACAGTGTACAGAGTTAGTATAGAATAATTCATGTGCTGGTTCACGAATTGTGTAATTGTAAAAAGAGCCATGAGATGATCAGAGTTTGTATTTACCACCTGTCTTGCATGGAAAGTCAAAGGCAGAGCAAATCACTGAATCCAATACATAACAGAGGGTTTTATTGCATCCTGACCCATAACTGTGCTTAGCATCTTGTAACCTCACTGTCATGGGTTACATTCCTTTCTGTGTTGTTCACTTTTCTCATCATGTGTTCTGCCTTCTGTGACACCCAGCACACAGGGAAAGATTAAATACTGAAAACTGAGCTTGTCACAAATGATATTTGAAAAAACTCACCTGTGTTACCCCATGCAGTGCACAGAGCTTCTGGGATAGTGAGGTATACCTACATATAACCCCAAAATGTTTTCTTCCTGTGTGCAGTGTATGTGAAGATTTCAGCAGAAGAGATGTTAAAATAGCAAAGAAGCACCCAGTGCTGTGCATATGGATTCGTCTCAGCCAGGATATCCCCAGGCTATGTCCAGCAGCCCAAACACCCAAACCTCAGCTGCAAAACCTCGTTCATCACCATCACTCTGAAATCAGACAGCTGCAGCTAGCAGAACTCCACTGCGCAACTGTCCAGGGCAACTTTGGTGGAAACACAACTCTACAGGAAATGAAAACTTAAAATAAAAGATACAGCAGATTACACCATTAATTGGAAAATATTTTTGTGATAGTAGTCTAATTGGTAAAGCTCTAGGCTAGGCATCAGTCTGGGTTTAATTTCCACTTCCAAAGCTAGTTTGTCTGTGTCCCTTAATGTGAAGCTACTGAAGTTTCACACACAAATCCTGCCAAGCATGCAGGAACATATAAAAGGAATTAATCTGACCTGATGGATTTGTAGCAAAGATTTACACGATAACCCACCAAACCAAGCATGAGAACCACAGTATCGGTCATCTAAAGAATCATCAGTTATTAGAAGTCTATTTCTGCACAACATTGGAAAATTTGGATCCCACAGGGATAAATCTGATCCCCAGTGTGTTACAGACTTTTTAACCTCTCATGTCTCTGCCTGCTGAAACATTTTGCTCACAGAGAGCCCAAGGACAGAGCACTGGTCCCACTCTTACTGCAGTCAGCAGCCAGAAGAAAGCTCTGTAAAGCTCTGTTCCCCCTCATTCCTCTCACTTGTTTTGTCCATTGAGGCCGGAGGCTTTTGAGGAAAGGACTGTTCTCTAAGATTTTATACTCCCTAAATGCAGCCTCAGGTACAAAACATGCTCTTTAAACATAACTTATTAATATAGTGGATTAACCTTTTGCTTTATACCTTGATTTAACAACAAAGCATAACATTTCAGTGTGTATATTTGTGTATATTAGCTTTAGTTCTGCTTCACAAAGTAAACTTTGAACTTACTATTTTCTTTTTGTACAACCCAGGGAAAGACAGACATATTTTAGTGAGGGGTTAATTGATGAATGACACGAGCAGAAAGGACTGCTCATGAGCAGGCCCAGTGAAAAATTCACCTCTCAGCGACCTTAAAGTAAAAAGAAATTAATCTACACTTGTGAAAGGTATAGTTATCGCACTTGGAAAGCTTTTCAGACAGCACCTAGAGAGCTGATGTGTACATGGCAGAAGTACATGTGTACATGACCAAGAATGTCATGAACTGAAATACTGTGCTCACATGTGTACCGTACCCTGGCACTGTGAACTGTCCCCTGGCTCTTTTGTAGTAAGAGAAGAAGGGATGCTGAAAAGAAAACAAACAAAAAGAAATCCCATATGTGTTGTACGCCTAACATGTTAGAAGTTCTTTTTTGTAATATTCTGGACTGCAAACCAGAGTTGTAAGGCAAAAGCACACACTGAGGTGAAGTGTACAGTGTGGTTTGTAATAAATGCATGGAACCAATGCTGACTTCCCATTAATGGATTGTTCCAAAATCCATGTAAAGCAGTGATTTGGAAAGAAAGCTAATTTTAAGTACAATATTCTGGAGCTGAAGGTTTTGAGTTTGATTTTGGGAAGCTAGGTGTATGACTTGGGTATAAGCTTTCTCCATTTGTATTGCAAATCAATTTCTTACATACTAAATTTACTACTTCATTGAAAAGTTGCTAAAAGCAACCAAAGGTAATGAGTTCTTCTAGTCATTGGCACCATTATAATCTGTGACATAAAAGAGGATTTGAAATGAGTTTAATTAAAAAACAGATGTCAAGGCTTTGGGTACATCTCTAACACAACTGAACTCAGAGTGAGGCAACCTTCAACCAGCAAGCTGAGAGAATCCAAGCACTGCACCAAGCACTGCAGTCACACACTGCTGTTCATAACATCACAGCTCTGGCTCTTGCAAACCCCAAAAGCTGAAAACCAAACACAATTAGTGTGATTTTTACATGCTTTACAGTCCTGTCAAAAAGCAAACAGTGCTGCACAGAGATGCTCTTTCCCCTACAGTGACAGGGCTACCAGGAACCCACACAAGGATTTCGCTCTCCAAAGATAGCAAGTGCTAGGAACTGGGGCCCCTTCTGCATTTGATTTCACATCAAGATTTGCCTCCAGGGAAGGGTAGTTCAAGAAAGTTTTATCAGTTTCAAAAATCCCACCTGGCTGATCCCACACAGGCATCAGTAAACCCCCAGCAGATGAGTGTGTCAGGAAAAGAGATAATGGCAAATGAAGATGGAGGCTCATAATGCCTGAGGCTTTATCAGTGAAGATTCAAGATGTTTGAGTAGAATTTTCAAGAACATTCAAAGCTGCTAAAGCTTTGGGAAAAGGTCATGAAGACTACACCAAGCAATGACTTCAAGAGAGCTGGTGCTTTTACATGTCTGGCTTTCACTTTGAAAAGGGTATTTTTCCTAGTGACAATGACAAATGGAGTTTCAGGTTTGATATTTCTTTCCCAGCAAGTATTTGGGTCTTTCAGTGAATACAAGGGACTGGCAAAAGAGATAGGTTTTTTAAATGATTTTTTGAAAATTCTTCTTTAGCTGGAAGTGATGAATACCCACCTGGCTTCTCAGGACTCTGGACTGTATCTCTAAACAGTCAGCAAATAAAACAGTGCCATACTCCATGCTGACTGCATAAATCCCACTTTTATAGAACCAGGCTTGCTTGTGCAAAGAGTAAGAGCACAGAACAAAATCAGAAGCCTTCACATAGCCTAGAAGGTGAGACTAAGAATATGAAATATACTCTTCCAGTAGAAAAAAGCACAAAGAGAGATTAGAGCATGAAAACACTAAATTTTAATGACACTTTTATTTAATAATTTGTACCTATACAATTAGAAAAGAAAGGAAGTGAATTAATAGCGTAGATATCCAGAGTCCAAAGTCCCCCTATCCCCCACAGCATCAAGCAAGGCTACCACAGATAACAAGGAATATGTTGATCAATATGAGGCTCTCAACCCACTCATTTATGCATTAATGAAATGTGTGCAGCAGTTCACTCAGCTGATAAAGGTTCCCACAAGGGACTGTGTCCAGGGGAAAACAAATTATCAAAATGAAGGGAAGTGATTGGAGGAAGAAGAGGGATGATGAAGCACAGCTAGGGGAGCAGTCAGACCTGACAGTCATCCCTCTGTAGCCTTTTCCTCTCCACCAGCTCACAGGGGACAGCAAGGAAATATCCCAGCACAGACACTGCAGTCTGTACACAGAAAAGCAGCCTGCATTTCACCCAGTCTAACCCCTTTGTTTTAACAGTGTCCTGCTCATGGATACTTCTCTTTAATAAGCCAACAGAAAACATTCCTCTGAGCAACGCTGGAACAATGCCAAAAGCCTAGCTCTGGCTTTAGAAACCACACATCCAGTGCACCTTTGGCATTAAAGCCACTAGGAAAGAAGTCAGGCTAGATCCAGCAGCTAATATCATCCTCCATGGCCTCTGCTAACAGCATCAGGTCAATCTCCTGAACGCAGAGAGCTGCAGTGCAGAGCCCTAGGCTCAGCCCAGAACCAGCACACCATCCCCAGAGCTCGGGAAGGACAGCCCCCACACTGCTCTATGTGCAGAGCTGCCCAGATTCAGTTTGCTTTCCGCTCTCAGCTCCTTGAAAAAACCCAATCCCCAACAAAACATCTTACTGCCTCCTCCAGCTTCTGCAGAGAAAATGAGCCTTTGGAGCATTCAGAGGAGCAGCTGATGGTTCAATTGATAACATATATCCTGAATTTATTATGGCACAAATACCTTTGTGCAGCGCATGAGGGAATCATATTGCTGAATATGTAGGCAATGGGTTTTTAATACCATGATTTGGTACTGAGGAAGGTATGATTTGCTTTTAGAGATGCCATGGCTTCTCACAAATGAGGTCAAGGTCAGTAATTCTGATCACTATCTACATTCCAGCCAAGTTTCTGCTTGTTTCAATTCACCCTGTCATTGCCTGTGACAACTGGGCAACTGTGCTGTGAAATAACATCATTTTACAAAAAAACACAACTGCTCCCGCACTGACTGGAATAATGATATACCAAAATAATCTGTAAAAAGTACAGGGCAATTAAAAGCTCTTTATAAGCAGATGACCTTATTATAACAGAGCTTGGATATCAAGTTGTCTTGAGGCTGTGCTCTAAATAGCAGTGTAAGGTACATATAAAACCTGTGTAATGCAGAATCAGTTTCAGCTGAGATCAGATACAACAAATCTACATGTGCAGACTGTCCAAAGCGGTACAATTCATTTCACAATAAAAAGGAGAGAAGAGCGATGCTCCCCATCTCTTCCTGATGGAGCATTTTACAGCACTGTAGGTGCACATATTATGCACAGAATTGTGTGGCTTGTTTTCCCTTTCAGAGAGCTGTGCTTAGAAATGAGGTGTATCGGATGTAGGGAGGTAGAAGTCATTGCTAAGCTGCATCATGAATGAGTTTGCATGGCTTCCCAAAGGAGAGAAATGAATCTGAGGACAGTGGAGAGCAGAACGGCTGAAGTTACTAGGAAGGCACTACTGGGACTAGCAAAAGGGGAATTTGCCTGCAGTTTCCCATCACTGAGTCTTTCCCATTTGACTGAAAGCTAAGGCAGCAGCTCCATTAGTGCTTTATAGAGTTCACAAATCAATGTGAAATTCCACATGCTTTGCTGAGACACCAGCACAAACGTGTTTAGGAGTATTTATTCACATCTACAGAGTGTATGTAACTATATAGAGAGATAAGGGCTCCTCCTCTGCATCACATTTGCATGAAGTCAAACAAAATTGATGTGGTATTTGGCGGGGGATGTAGGAGGATTCGCAGAGCCATGCCACTGAACTTGTCAGCTAGAATATTTCATTCTGTTATTGGAAATCATTATTCTCACTCTCTAGAAATCTCCCTGTATTTTGAGTGGTTTGTGAAGCAAATGGAACTGCACCTGTAAAGCCATTCAGAATATAAAGTGCCATGGCAAAAATGTGATGTATCTTGAGAATTAAATATTGGTATTGAGCTCCTTGCTAGGTTAATCACTCTTCTGACAGTAGCAGTATTTTGTCTTTCCAAACTCTCTTAACACAGGTATACCTTCCTTCAATAATCAAACACAGAGAACACATTCTCTTCCAGCTGAAGGAACTCAGGACTTCCAGTATTCAGAAGTAACCCCAGAAAGGGGAATTGTCTTTGTTTCACTCTCCCTGTGCTCATCCCAACAATGCCTGCCTGGTAGCTTCAGCCATTCTGCCTTCCATTCTGCTAAAAAATGTACACTTTAGTGATTGTTTTTGGTTGGTTTTTTTTTTTTTTAATATTGCATTAGTATCAGGGAAGCATCAAGGATGGATAGTGAAATTTAGCCCAACTCAGAAAATAGCTGTGTACCTTTACTTACTAGAGGGAGACACATGATGGAAACACAATCTTTTTGCTTTAATGAAAAGCCCTCAGTTGTTACAGGGATGCCTTCTCAGATTTTTCCCAACAGCTTTTAAGTCCATTATCACATGAATTCAAAAGATTGGTTTGTCTCCTAAACCACTTCTGAGGTAGCATTTCCATGAGCAACACACTGATCTGTAGGGCTGTGCTGGATTCCCACGGCAGAGCTCATGTCCTTTGTCACAGCAGCACCCCAGCCCAAACTGGTGGCTCATGAGCTTTCACCATCTTACCCTGATGAAAGGCACCTTCGTTAATTTCATCATTGCAGCAAGCAGCACCAGTGCATCTAAAAATAAGTCACTTGAACAAGGAGAAATTTTCCAAATTCTGCATTTCTAATTCTTTTTAATAATGCTCAAGCTTGCTAACAATATGCTGCAGCGCAACAGAAAATTCTCATTTATAAAATAATGTAAAATCTATCTGGTCTGTGGGAAGAAGATAAGGGCTGTTTATCAATGGGAATAAAATGACTGAACTTGGAAATAAGATGGTGGATATCCTTCATTTGCAGGCTGCACAGATGCAATTAGCAACACAAAGAAGGTATTCACCATTTCAAAAATCTTAGTGCACTGATGCATTTTACTAAAACTATCTGCAATGAAAGGTTCTGCCTCAGAACGCTATTAATTTTAAACATAGAAAATTTAAAATTCATCTAAAGTGTATGTATTCTAAACAAAATTGATCTGTTTAAATGATGTACATATTCTTGATACTTGCATACAAATATATATGCCTGTACTTCCCAGTGATAAGATTTCAGTCATTTTTATTTTCTATTAAATATCTATATAATTGACACCAACATTTTTTATCTCATTTCGTTTGGCATGCATGGTCATTGATAGTTCTATACACAAATACCATCTGAAGTGAGAATGCAAAATAAAGCCTTTTTTCTTAATGTGAAAATTTAAAAACTCTTTCCATAATTTATTTTCTCATTTCTTTTCTACCAGATTGTACTTGCATTTAGTATCACTTCAGCTGAAGTATAAAGTAAATTTCTCACCCAGAGACACCATCTTCAGGAGAAATGTCTGTTTCCAGGCTTTGTATAGCCTATTTAACATTTTTCATATTAAATCTCTCCTAGATGAATCCAGTATATTGCTCAGCAGTTATTGAAATTTATGAACATGTTTAAGCTTTTTCATACTGCTGTTAACCATTATGATTGCCTCCTTTAAATCTTTCATTTTATAGCTATCACTTCAGCAGACTGTGTTGGTGACATTCATGAATTTCTCAGATCACAGCCGTGCCCATACTTAACACCTCAGGGTAGAGTTTTGCTTCCAAAGCAATTCCTGGGCTATCTGCACCACTGAATCCTCCAATGTTGAGCGGCAGAAGGCTCATGTTTTGGGGAATTAGCATCCCAGTCTCTGGGTTGGATTGCAACCTCTGCCTCGGATTGCAACCTCTGCCTCCAGCCTATGGAAAGCCCAGCAGCAGTTGTTGCCAGCACTCCAAATAATAACCACACCCATCTAACCCAAAGCCATGCATTTAACACCAGGATCCACCTGGATACAGCACATGAGAGCAGCTGTATCCAGGACACTGGATCCAACCTCAAGGCTTGAGAGGCTGAAGCCCTTCCCAGTAATGACAGGTTCACCCACGATACTCTTCTGCCTAAAGATTTACAGATGAGGATTTCTGGCTTAACATGAGAAATTCTTATTAGTAGGGCTCACTGTACCAGTGCTGTTTAAACTCTGGTCTAAAATCCCAATGTACTGCAAGAGTTATGGGAGGAAAGACAAGTCTGCCATCAGGACAGTTGCCTTCACTTCCCAGAAACCTGCATTACTTTCCTAGCAAACTTGTGAATTCTTGACATACACACCCCAGCAAACACAAACACACATATGTGTGCAAATGAGCGGATATTGTAGGAAAAATCAGAGAGTACTTGCCAGCTAGGTGAAAATGTCTCCCTTTCTCTTAGCAATTTAGGTTTTTCACAGCTGGAGCAACTTACTTCAAATTGTAACAGAAAAGAGAAACTCAGGTGAAAACAATTCTGTAATCAAGTATGCAAATTCAGGCTTGCCAAAATATGGGCTAGATGAAGAAGGCTGACCTTCCCAAAACACAAAGTCCTAGTTCTGTTCTCACTCATGCAGCCAAGTCCAAAGCTGATGAAGACACATCATCAGTCACACCTCATTGCAGCTTCAAGCAGACATGACTTAAATACAGCTTGGATAGGACAGAGAAAAGTCAGAGCTCAGGACCTGAATAGTTCAGTGCCCAAGAGGGCTGCTTACTTGTGGAGTAATACACAGTCCTGCTAGAAATGCTAACAACTCTGAACACACCAGGTTTAGGCATGATTTATCATTTCTCCCAGCTTCGGTACCCCCTATTTTAATGCTTAATTTTTCCTGGTTATAAACAGTGGTGAATCAGCATTGAGAGAAAAATTAAGTCTCAAATTTATTTTTAAAAGTTAAATTACATACTAACAGGTCTGTCCCATTAATTGCTAATGATATTAAAACTGCACTATTTTTCACAAGAACATTTTCCATTTTTTCTTGTTATGTCACAGGTACCTGGTAAAAATATTTGGTAGGTCTTGATGTTTAATTAAAACAAGTTTTAATAAGGTAATTTTTTTCCCCCCAGATTCCTTGCAAGAGTGATTATAATTTGCTCCAGCTCATTTAACCATAGCTCAGTGGAAAGAAGGAGCAAAGACCCTGCAGTGAAAGGACAGAGTGCAGCTGCTCTGCTCTGCCCAGACTCAAGAAGGATGCTCATTCTGTTACTCTTTAAAAGCATGAAGCTTTAGGGGCAAATAAAGCGTCAGAAATATTTGCTGATTAGAAAGTACCAACATTTTTAACAGTTTACTGTTTTTCTAGATGTGGCCATTTCCTCACAACAGTAAATCATGCAGTAAATCATTTAACACCAGCACATCTGAGGTTCTGCTGCAGTCCCCAGTGTGCCCAGAGCACCACATAGGTCTGTCAGTACTGGTTTGCCTGTGCCAGGTGTGCCTGTTTCCTGTGACCAAGACTCAGCTTCCCAACTCACCAGCTTGTCCACTCAGGGAATTGTGCCCTACAGCTCTGAGCAGATTTGCCTCAGAACCTCCCTTCATCACAAGGTGGTGACTGCTCAGCAACACCCAGAGTGTCTCACAAGGTGACACAGCCACCCCAAACCTCTGCACGCTGTGACTAAGACATGTCCGAATTCTCATAGTCAAATCTTTTCCCGAAGAGGAAGTCTACAGGAGGAAAGCCAAGGCAACAAACCCACAGCCACCAAACCAAGGTAACCAGACTGCCAATGCTGAGGTCAGGGCTGCTGATCTCATCGCTACCAGAATGGGAAATCAAAACTGCAGAGATCAATGCACCCCGCACATTGCAGCTCAGAGTTCATCACAAGTTCAGCTCTTACAAACAAGCAGGGAATTGTCAAGCATAGTAAGAGTTAGAAGGTGCACCTTTTTAAGGAACATTTACTGATCAGGCACTTCTCTTAGTCCTTAAAAATTAAAGAAAAAGGTCAGCAAGAGTAGACAGGTGACATGCTGCTTTTAGAAAGTGAACACCTTGCTTCCACTTTCAGCAACAATCACAATGAAAGAAGAAACTATTGCTACAACTTCCTACTACAACATTTATATCAAGTATGGGATAAGTTAAGGCGGTATTACTTACAAAGTGCAGATCACTGTTTTGAGAAATCATCCACTTGGGACTGTTTCCCATGGAAACTGAAGACTGATAAAAATAAATGTGGAAAAAAATTTGCCTCTTAGTAACCAGTTAAAAAGTTTTCTAATTTTTATGCAGTTATTAAAGATTGCTAAATACAGTATGCAGACAGGCACTTGGGGCCCAAATATACTTTAAATACATATTTAAACAGAAGTTTTCCTTAAATAAATCAGTATATCAATGGCTATGGGCTGAATGCACTTATTAGAGTAGACAAATTTCTGAAAAGAAAACTTCTTGTAGGAAATCTCTAACCTACTTGTCAGCTAGTCAGGAGCTATAAACAACATTTGTGATTCTGCTGCAGAAGAATGTTACGTTTTGCAAGACCCTGGCCACCTCCACTTCCTAATCATCCAGTTTTCATTCCCAGCAGGAGATCACTGATTGCCAGGTAGAATCTTTCACCATTTCGACAGAAAGTTTCTTTTTGTTGGCAATCACAGATCAGAAGGCCATTCTGCCATTCTTGGGTTCTCCAGCACCATTACTGCAATCTGATTTATATCTTCCCATATTGAATGATCCAAGGTATTTCACTGCCTTGTGATGCTCAGACAGAATTACAACCCTCCCAGGTACAGCCCAGGGTCAGGTTCAGTCAGGTGCTGCAGCACATTCCTAAATCTGCAGTTTGGGTGCTTTCATTGGCACTAACAGATGTCCTGCATCGAAGCCTCTGACACTTGTGTGCCAGAAGGAGGATAAGGTGGGGCTGACTGATCCCTGCAGTCATGGAGTGTGAGTGTTCCATCCCTGGGGGACATGGGTACCAGGCCACCACAGCAGGAGTGCCATCCCATCTCCCTGACCATGTTCCTTTATCTGTTAGCAGCTTGTGAAATGTTCAAACTGCCCAAAGAGACTTCTCTCACTAAAGGAAACTGCTGATTCATCAGCCATGTAATGAGTCAAGTGACTGCGGGAGAATTCCCATATGGTAAACAATGAAAATGGATTTTTATTTATAATATTAATAGAAGCACAAAAATCTATTGAGTCTTTCCAGTGTAAAATAGCTTGTTTTACTCAACATCAGGAAAGGAAGGAGACTTACTTTACCACGTCAGTCACAAACCATAATTTATTACATGCCTGTTTGATTTTCCAAGTTAGTATAATTACGTGCTGTTGCTTCTAAATACAATTTAAGGAAAGGCAGGTATCAAAAAATACCCACACATTCTGATTCATTGGTATGCCATGCAGCCAAAAACTTGTAGAAGCTGTTAATGATACATGAATTATGTATGCTACAGCTCAATATAACATTTGGTGTGATTTAAACAGCATGAACTTTTAGTGAAAGTCATTTTGATTCTGTGATGTATTACACTTCCAAAACCCTTAGCAGGAGGTGGGAATTGAATGATGTTCTCTGAAAGCTTTTATTTGTTAAGCATACACAATGCAGCTGCAACTAGATCCTAAATAATGGCAAGGAGCAAAATGGAAGACCTGATATAAAATTAGGCTGCTGCACAACTTGATTCTGAGGGTGTCAGTGGGGGAATGGGAAGCAGGAAAGGGGAGGAAAAGAGCCAGGAATCACCATCCCCCTTTTTGTCTGTATGCACTTCCATCTATCCTAGCAATACTTCTCATTTGATCACTGATCACTTGAACATTTCCCTCTGCAACACCCACCAGCTGGCTCTCAGTCCCGTGGTCAGGATGCCAGCTCAGTAACAGGGCCAGGATTCACCAGATGAAAGAGCCATGCAGTGGCTCATGGAGAGTGAAAAAGGGATTTGCCTAAGTACATAACTCATTTCTAAAAAGTTAAATGCAAGAAAGAAGAAAGATTAAAACACAGGTGATCTTTATTTTTATTTTCTCTTTAAGATGTCCAAGATTATCTGGAAGTAATTTAAATACACCTGGACATGACAGCACCCATTTCTGATGCCCAAGGAAAGCTCTAGGCAACGTTTCTCACGTATGTATCTTCAGCAGTCCTTCAGAGGAAACTATTATTAAGATTTACAAAACATGTCCACGGACAGAGATGCTTCTTTACAAGCTCTGTTACTGCAAAGTGTGGGCTTATTACTGTGGTATTATAAAAAGGTCTTTTCAGCACACATCCAAAAACAGGAACCCATTTTATTAAACACTAAATGTTTCAAAGTACAGGAGTTTCTGCCCTTACTGTAATATTTTGTAATTTCTTTTCAGCTGCATTTAGCACTGGCCTATGCTCTATAATGTATTAAAGAGAAACCTGTCACTGACATGGCAGTGGTACAGGAACAGCCCAAACCATACTCTGAAAACCTTGTCTTGGAGCCAGCAGGCAATGCCAAAAACCCAGTACTGCCCCTGGTTTATGAGTGGAAATACAGGCAGTCTCCCTCAACATCATTTTAAAAACTTGCAATCTAGCAGAGAAAATAAGTGAGATCTCTGACATGCTATTCACTAGCTTTGACAAATAATCTTCCTCACTGTACAAAAGCTTAAATTTAGTCATGAAATAGGATCATTGTTTCAGGGTTGAGTTTGAACATACAGAGGGGTTTTTTGACTGAATTAATACCTTCTCCTGAAGTTGGAGACAGAAGCATAAACATGATGATTTTCTTGCCAGATATTTATAAACTGCCACAAAGCCTGATGCCAAACACTACCAGCTCTCTCTCACACCAGCCCCTAACAAGGGCAACCTCTTTTAATCCTGAAAACAACCTAACATCAGGCAACTACTGCAGTTTTTTGTGTGAGGGGTAACATTGCTTCACCATGACTTCCTAGGAGCTGACCACTGAGTACAGTCTGATATAAATAACACCTACAATTATCTGTCTACTAAAAACATGACTGCAGTCCCAAGAGACAGAATGGTACAGAACCTTACTCACTAAAATGAAGCAAAAAAAAATAATTCAGGTCTAAGCTCCTCAGGCCTAGAAATGTTTGGTTATGCTCTGTGGGAAAGACACTTCTCTAATGCCTTGGGTACACACTTCAGAAAATCTTCCAAGATTTTTTACAGACACACAGAGCATCAATTGAAGGATTAGAATGTGCATACAATTACTTGCTCTACACACAGAAAGAATTATAGAGAAGGCTTATAAAATCAAATCAATATGAGCACAAGTAGATGTCAAAGAGAATCAGAGGAGTTGGTTGTACTGCTCAAAGAGAATAGAAATTCATCGAAGTGTGCTTATTCTTACCACAGTCAGTAAAGGTTTCAGGCTTTGTTTCGTGCAAATGCTTGAGGAATATTTGCAAGGAGTGTGTGTTCAGCAAAGGCATAAAGGCACCTGGTCTGGAGACACAATTATTTCCCATAGCAGAGTTTCTGTTTTGCCACAATGTCATCATCAGAAAATACAAAGCTCATACTGCTCTTGCCTGCCTACAGAATGCAAGAAAAACAACTCATCCTGGAAGAATTGTCAAGATTTCAAAAGCATTATTATGCTGTATCCCCTGTGACACTGTTTATGGACTCTGAATTGAGGAAGCTACTTCTGTTTCAATGATGAGTCACATTCTAAACTGAACTCATCCAAAGAGAATCAAAATTGTCATTGCTAATATTTTTGTCCTCTAAGAGAAAAACAATTGATCAGTAATCCTCAATCCATTACAGACTAGTACACTCTACCTGCCTTTCTGAAAGAACATGCCATTTAGGCTCTTGGCTTGTTAAATGAATACATTTTTCTTCTGACCATGGAGAAATGGGAAGTAATAAAAAATTCATAGAACACAAGTAACAGTAATACAATTGATTAGCAATGGCATTACTCTGTTTGCCAGGGTGAATCACACAGCAGATGCAACACACACATAACTTGGAGTCTTCTCTTATTACAACTGAGTCTTGTTCATATTGGCCAAACATTTTCAAAAATTCACTCAAGTTTGTATTAAAACCCCTGAATTTAGACAGATATATATCTCTAGATATATGTAATGACTTAAACTTTTTCAGGTTAGCCCATTAAAATTAGCAGGTTGAGTTAGAAACTCATTATCTTGAAAAACAATAGCCTTATACCTAATTTTATAGATCCTGTAAGAAAAAGTAAATGAAATATGTGATTTTTGAAGGGTGTCCTTATACAGAAAGCATTTTTTCTTTCCTGAAGGCAGTGGAGCACAGGGCAAAGACAGCTGGACAAGGCAAGAGGAGACAGTGGTAAGAGACAGTGGTCCATCCAGACTCTGCAAGATGCAAATTCCAAATCGGTATCAAAAAAGCAGAAGTCCAACACTGTTACCCTAAAGACAGGAAGAAGATGTTCTTTACCCTTGAACTGCATGGCTTGATGTACACCTTTCTATGAATGTAGTTGCCAATGCAGAGAAATGCTCCAAACTAGTTGGTTGAATGTTATTACCACAGAATTCGTCCAGACAGTGCCAGTGCTGTGATTCACTCAGTTATCAAGTTATTCCTGCCCAGTATGAAAGTGAGACTGAATTCAGAATTCCTTTTGTCCAAGTGTTGATGCTGTTAGTTCACTCCAGACTCGGATGGTGTCTGTCAAGGTATCCAACACACAGAAAAACTCACAGAGAAATGAATACTATTGAATATGGCAGCATTCCCCACTGGGCCTCATGAAAGGATGGATTTTTTCTTTGTTTGCTAAGTCATAATATTCTAAACACAACATGCTTTGTAACAGGACTTGAGATGCAGTAAAGGAAGGTGCCAAAATCATTTAAAAACACAGACATCTCATCTGCAGCAGCATACAAATATAACTACTGCCATGGTAGGTTGTTAACGTGACAGCAGTCACAACTAGGCAAAAAAAGAGAAAATTATTTTATTGATTTTCCTTTCTCCTAATGCAAACTTTCTTTGCAAAACCACTCCAGAGAAAGAAAAGCAAAAGACACTTTCAATTGCTTTTAAAAAAACAAGAATTGGAGTTTTGACATTTTTCCTCCTGCATTTTCTTCTTCTTTGTCTTAGTGCAATAAACATTCCGCAGAAACTGTGTTTCCTTCCCATTCTCCTTCCCATTCTCCTCCTTCTGTCTCAGCTTTTCCATTTTCAAAACTTTGCCAGCTTCAATAAGTTAGTGGCAGAAGGCGGAATTTCATTTCTCTTTTGTCCCCAACTTTTCCAAAGCTGGAGAAGTTTTGCAGTGTATGTAGGAGAACAGGGGGGAAAAAGCTTGTCTGAATCCTTTGTTTTGTGTTTTGAAATTCTGTTTGTTGCTTATTCATCTAAAACTGAAGCTGAAAAAGACCTGTTAACTCAGAAATGCATGTGTTGAGCTTTGGGTGGAAGAGAAACATGATGGAAGTAGAGGAGCATTTGCCACAGTACAAAGCCAGGGAGAAACCTCATCCAAAGACCAGGACAAGACATTTCATCTTGCTCTCATCCTGTAACCAGAGGTACAAATGAGTATCACCAGTGGGATGATGCTTGATGCATTGACAACAGCCTGGAAGGTGTACTAGATGTGAGACAAGTATCTGAAATCAGGGAAGATGGAAGTTCCTGGAAAACAGCCAAAGCTCTTCCTTCTGCTGTTTCCTCTACAGTCAGTGGGGAAAGACAAGTTTTCATAAAGTGATTTCAACTCACCCAGACATCTGTTTATCTGTTTTAGGAGAGGATAAATCAGATTTTGAAGATGTCCCTCCTCTCACTGGAAATCAAAGCTAAAAAGCTAAGTTTAGATTGTTGAAGTTACACAGGGTAAATCCTACCCCGAGTGGCAGAATGAAGAGAACACAATATGGCAGCTGTCTCCCTGCCACTGACAGCTAAGGATTGCCTCCTGGAAAAAAAAGAAGCAAAGGGAATTGAGTTTGCCTATAGCCCTGTTCTGCATTTCACTGCTGCCTGGCAATGGAAGGACAGTGCTTTCAGATAGTAGCTCCACTGGGACATCATCTCAGGGGAAAGGATGGAGGATGTGCTTCTTCTTAGGCTCCAGAAAAAATGACTTCTAGAAAGAGAAACTTATTGGATGTATTGGAAGTATAAAGACAGTTGGAAAAGACTGCTAGGAGGAAAGCTTTGCTCTCCTTTTAACATTCCTTCCATGTTCTCCTTCCCGACTTTGTCCTTATAGCAGGACAAAAACTGAAATAAACCCTGTAACCCCTTAAATACATCTACTTTACTTATTTTTTGAAAAAGAAGAGCTATCAGTATCAAATCCACATTTTTCAATACTGCGGAAAGTACCACTTTACTCTTCCTGTCGCTCTGCTCTCATCCAAAGCTCGGGCACAACCTGCATTTCACACCCCAGGGGGAGCATGGGCTGGCAGCAGCTCACCAGCCTGGGAGCAACAGGAAAACACATCAAACAGGCACTCACCAGGAGCACTTATGCAGTCCAGGGCACTGGAACTGCCCTTAGATTGTTGACCCAAAGCTGCCATACAGAACTGCAGGTCACAGGAAAAAGCAAGGACTGAAAGCAAAGCTAGCAAGTCTGCAGGTGAAAACTGCTCTTGTGCTGTGCCTGAGGCTGAATGATATGGAGAGAAAAGGCTACAGAGTGCCTGGAAAGGAAGAAAAAGCTCCTCATCCAATCTTAATATGCTGTGTCTGTGTAACAACATCTTAAAGCTTCTTACACAAACTGCTCTCAAGGAAAAACAGAACAGTCCCCAAAGCCCCACATGCTGTAATGCTGCAGTTAATCTGATGAAACCTAAAAACATTGCACCAAATAAAGGTCAGTGTATTAATAAATGGAGTCTGAGGGGGAGGGCAGGGGGCTCCAACCAGGTGTCTTGCTTGCCAGAGGCTCCCACAAAGGCAGGGTGGGATGAGCACCCTGTCTGGGCAGCCCTGGTGCAGCAGCAAACTCACACCCAGCCAGGTCACACAGCTTTGTGTCACCCAGAGCTGCACTGTGACCTCCTGCTGAACCCTCCCTTGAGGCTTCCAGAGAATAGCACTTCCTACAGCATTTTAAGCTCTCCTCTAATAACCCATCTGGAAAATCCCAGTCTTTTCCCACCCCTTTTCTTGTATTTGCATGGAAGGGCAAACAATATTATGGGAAAACTAAACACAAGCTAGAGTATGATGCTGTGGGAAAACCCTGGGATTCTTCAACATATCATCTCAAGGAATTCGATATGCCCCATGTGTTTGGAAAAATGTTACAGATCTCCCAGAGTAAAGGGTTTTGCCTTCACAGTTCCATGGTCAGCACTGACCAGTGCCCCTTAAAGGTGCAAAGAACTCGTATACTGTTCTGGAGATGATGGTATTTGCTTCCCGCTGAACTCAGAAAAGCCAAATCAAAACCAGACCCCCCTGGTTTTATGGCTCAGGGTGATACCATAAAGTGACACAGCTCCAGCCCTAGTGAAGCCTGGCAGCACTGCACTCATCCACCTCCTCCCATCACTCAGATCATGCTGCCCAGGAAGAGCCAACATCCTGTCCCAGGGTCCCCACAGACCCCAGGGGCTCCTTGGACCCTGCTGAAGGTTGTAGCTGCCCAGAAAGAACAGATTCCTGTTTCCACAAATACAAGTGTGCAGCTGTGGCCCCATGTCTTTTAGCAGATGGCCAATTTATAGTTCTCCCAAATAAAGAAGCAGAGTTCCTTTTCCCAAAATATCAGGAAAGTGACAGGCTGTACAAAGGATCTCTCATTTATTTTTTTCTTTACTATAAACACTTTTCTGTCCACAATTGCTGCACAGATGAAAAAGGAGGGAAAAGGAGGGGTATTATGGTGTGTTGCAGCAATTAAATTCTAACAGTAGATTTTCTCCTGTGATATACATCAAAGGTGTGGTCAGGTTGTTTTGGAAAGCAAGGAAGCAGCCTCTATTGGTAACAGCTAGCTATTCTTAATGTTAGAAATTCTGCAAACTACAGTTGATAAAGATTTATCCTTTATTCACACCAAAAGATGCTGACCTAGGGTTTGCTAGTTAGGAGGAAAAGAGAGAAACTCTAAAAAGCCATAAAAAGTTTTGTTTTCATTTAAACAGGCATAAGAAGTCTAAGCCTCAGATGATGCATCTCAATTAATCTTGAAGGAAATGCTCAAGAAATACAGGAACAAACAGCTTTTAGCAAAAGCTTGTTAGAAGCAGCAAGGGAAGCAGTGAGACTCCTCTCTGCCCTCCACACCCCCAGTCCTGCTCTGCAGCAGCTCCTGCTGTTGTCTCCACAGGCTGCCGTTCTCAGCAAGCTGCACAGCAGCCCCTTGAGGAGCACAAACGGCTGTGGGGATGGGACCAGCAAATCTGCTCCTTTGCCCAAATTACACAGCTGGGGGCGACGACACTTTTAAGCATTGACACATAGAACCTTTCTGTGCTGCTCAACAACATCCCTGAAACCAATCCTTGGGGTGACCTGTACAGTACTTGAATAATGTTTGTTTGTGTGTAAGGGCTGCACTAGCTTCCTTCGTACAGAGAACACCTCATTATAGCTTCATTTTTATTACCTGTTTAAAGTATAAACATAATACTAAAAAGGCAACGCAAAGCCAGTTCACCAGAAGAAAAAAAAAAAGGCCATGTTGATAATAACTATGTTGTTCCTGAAATTAGGTATTTTGTATGGATTCACAGCGTATTTCAGCAGCAGTTGATGCTGGATTAGTTTTGCATTGCAGTAATTCTGAGTCACAGCAAGGATACACACAAGGCAGACAACTCTCAACTTGGATTCAGGAAACACGATTTATATTCCCATCCCCACCCAAGGCCCAGCACAGGGCTTTACATTTTAGGTTTTAACACCATGCCCTCTACAGACAGAGAGCACTGCTTTTTAGAAACCTGACAACAAGTTCTAATGATAATGAAAATTTCTCTGAGTTCAAGTTAATTATGTTAATTGGGAAATTTGGGAAAGAAACATTATTGCTACCAGAGGGAGAGGAAAAATTGTTAGGATCTATGGAACAAGTCCATAGCACAGGGCAGGAGTCTTGGCTGTGGTCCCAAGGGGTTAACTGGAGCTTGCAAGAGTGGAGAGCAGTGAGAGAAAGGACTTTCTCATGGCCAAGGCAGCCCCTCTTGTCCCAGAGCACACAGATTATAATTGCTGCTCTGAGTTCCTACAGATCAAGTGCAGAGTTTTAACCAAATTTCCCACAGGAGCCACTCATCACGTTGCTCATTTCTGGGCACTCTGAGAGCCCGGGGGCTGACAGGCAGGGGCCCTAAGTGCTCACAGCTGCAGCTGGGTCACTGCACTGCAGGCTGTCAGCATGGGAGCTGCTCCACCATCCGGCTGCTGGGACAAGCCAGGGCAGTGTCACATCAAATTAGGCAAACAGAAATGAGCTGCTTTTTTTTTTTACTCAATCTGAGTCTCATCTTTTCATCTGGAGAGGAAGAATGCCCACCATCCTGTCACCTAATGGACATGCTGAGGATCAATTAGCATTTGTGAAACACTCATCTCAAAATGATGAGTACCGCAGAAAAGCCCATGAGGAAATCGATACTTCTCTAATCAGAACAAGGTGTGAATAGCATGCAATAAATACAGCAGAGTGGGAGCCGTCTCACAGAGAGGCTTAAATGAAGGAAGACAGGCCATCCTCTGGATAGGGGTAGCATTTATAGGCAGAGGAGGCAATCACATGAAGGCAGGAAGCACACTTCAGCTTTTAAAAGTATTGCCCTTTGCGCCTTTGATAATGTTCATGTGTGGATGCGACATTTCCTACAAATCCTGTAAAGCAGATGGCTGAACTGACAGCAGCCATGTCTCAGCCCAGGCAGGACGCTGAATGGCACCAGCACTGCTGTGTTTCTGTCAGGGCTTCACTACTGATGCCAAAGACTGCAGAGAGCTAAACATTCCAGCTGCTTAAGAGCAGCTGGCAAAGGCTTAGTTTAGAAGTAAGAAAAGGATGTGGTCAGTGAGAGGGGAGATCACAGCTTCTGAAGTAGCAGGAGCAACCGCCAGGGACACCTGCTCTGTAATGGGGATTTGCTTTGCAGCCAGAGGAAGTGGAAGACACAAGACTGATGCCATGGATGCAAGGACGGTGACAGCAGCAGCATTTCACTGATGTGCTCCCTGCTGCATGCAGAGCAGAACCACACATGCCAATTGCAAGTTGAAGCCTGATGAATGATATTTCCACAGGGAATTTGTTTTCAATCCACAAGCACACTCAGAGGTAACTTGATCTACTTGTGCTGTGCTGGCAATAACTGCATTTGATAAGATTTATATGCTTGTAGCACTAGTTTCATTGGAGAGCATTGGCCAAAATACTCCAGGAGCTGCAGCTCAAAGTCCAGGCCCCCAGAACCCACTCGTTTTGCCAGGGTCAGAACATTACTCTAAGTCCGTAACTATGAACAGACACAGTTCAGCCAGAGACTATCATGGCAGTAGTAACCTCCTTCTGCACATGCCTGCACTTCTCCAAGAGAGATGCTGAGGGTCCGCAGGCAATTTTTCTTATTTCTGATAATCTTAGAAAAGAAACAGACATGTAGGAATGGAGCAGCAGAGACGCTCCCAGTTACCTCACAGTACAAGAATTCTCTCGTTACCGTTCCTGGTTTCCATTCAGGCTCAAAAACTGCATTTCGTGTTTGCTCAAAACCAGAACAGTTGGCTAAAGCCAGGTCACATAGTAATCACGTTAAACAAGCCTTGATTTGTTGTACCTTTGGGCTTAGTCTCTTCTGCTTCCAAAGCCTAAAAATTCACCCTCCTCAAATCCATGTGTCTTGTGTTAGCTCGAGTGTACGTAAGAATCCATATGGAATTCACTAATTAAAAGCATATGCTACGTGGGCACGCACAGAGCTAATTACGACACGGAACACATTTCAAAGCATGAAGCTTGAGAACAACCATCATGGGGCCTGCTTTAAGCGTTTGGTACCGTTAAAAAAGTAAAACAGGTTTTGAATATTTCTGGGACAGAACAGGATTAGGGTCTGTGCATCCCAGGCAAACCCTACTGCAATTGAAAAGTACATTCACAGTCAGGACTCAACCCCTACCACACAGAGTATGTTGAGTGTGAGAATAGAAACCCCAAAGTATTATATTTCATCTGCTTCTCAGGCTCCCTGTGCATGACTGGGCATTTCACAGGGACACTCTCACAGCATGAACAGAAAACAGCTTTCCATGTGTTACAGGTAAAGGGGGAAGACAGTTACATCTGCAGCCAGATGAAGCTCTCTATCTGTTAGAATCAGCTGTTGTGCACTTCAGAGCTCTGGGCAACTCTGAGGCTACGCTCTTTCACCACATTAAGAGTACACCACTGCTCCGCACAGAACTAGTGGACTCCCAGCAGTCCAGGGAATAACCAACTTCCCAGCCAACTACAAGAAACACTCTGTCTCTTCAAAAGATGAATGACTGCACAGCTGGTTCTTATACAAGCTGGTATTATCTTCACAGATGCTGATTTATGAAGAACAAAATAATTACATTTTGATTTAAACTCTGGATTACTCCAGGTATTGCAATTCAAGCAAAGCATTTTGGGATGCCACGGAGCTTGCACCATAGATTTGTGTGTGTGTTTGAGAATCAATTACCATTAGTAGAACAAGTGCCAAGTGCTGTTCAAGTGTATTTAACTTGAAAGTTCTCCTGGAGATGTTATAAAGGAACTCATCTTCAGAAGACAAACCCTGTCACTCCTGAATTACTTTCCAGTATTTCCAATTTAGTGTCTTTCTGTTGTTGTGGGGTTTTGTGAGGCTATTTGTTTGTGTATTAGTTTGTTTTTAAAGGGGAAAAATCGCAGAGCTTTGCCCAAAGAAAAAAGAAATAGAAATGAAAGGATGACAATATAACGTGTTACAAAATTAAATCTAATAATCTGGCTATTATTTTCAAAGAAACTTTAGCAAATGTGATGATGAATTTTCATCATCAAAAGGGTGAATTTCTTGCCCTTGAACATTTAAAAATTGTCTGATCTGTGGTTGTGTGCTGTTCCCACATCTACTCAGGCAAAGTCTTACTCATAATTCTGGAAGGGCACATTCTGGTAAAGGGTGTCTGTTGGTTGGACTCTACACCAAAGCTTGCAGGACCTGGATTCACCTCTGCAGTTTGCTAGAACTCCTGCAGGACAAGTTTTTGAATTCCATTTTAAGACTACATGCTTGATGAAAAGAAAGCAATATGCTTCTGGCTTAAGTGATCTCATGTGAAATACAGCAGCTTCAGCAAAAATGCAGTCAGAGCTCTAGTGGTTTCCTAGGCAGCCTGTCTGTGCAGCTTCATCTCAGGTTTCCTGATCTCACAAGTAATAAGCCGTGTTTTATAAAACTAAGCTCCACTTAACATTTGAAAGTCAAGCCAGATTTGTTTTGATGCCTGGATAAACAATTCTGACCAAGTCTCATCACGATCAAAGCCAGATCAATCTGTGGATTGGGACAGCACGAGACCAATTTATGCCAGAATGGAAGTTCTTCTGATACAATTCAATTACTTTGTGCTGCTTTGATAACTTAAAGAAGCCCAAATAAAGCAGGTGTGGCCAAAATCAGAAGGAGCATTTCTGAGACCTGAACTCCAACTTGAATCTGTTTTCTTTAGAAGTAACTCTGTGTGTCACACTTAGAGGTTCACAAGTTCAGCACTGGATGCAAAAGCCATTCTGCTTGAGGCTAAGTGAAACGTGCAGTGCCAACAAACACTACACAGGTGGGAGTCACTAACGTGGTATTTTTTACTACACAGCAGGGACCAAACTCTTCTTCCACTCAATGACAATGCAAGTCCAAGGTGTGATGTTTCTGGGATTTATTTGTATTACGTTGCTCAGAGAACAGGGCAGGATATCTGGAGCAATTCTATTCTCTGAATTTCTCTTGTCTACAATTCCCTTATGTTTATTCATCCTGACAATGACAGAACCCGAGGAGGCAGCCAGGTCCTGCTACTTGCTGTTTAACCCAATTTCAGTATCACCTTAGGAGATCAGAATGGCACCAGGAAGTGAGAGTTAATCAGTTAACTTGATCCTCCTGCCATTTAAAGTTATAAATATTTCCTTACTCACCCTGCATCATTGTTTTAACCAAAAATGTGTATCCCTCCCTTGGTTCTAACCTGTCCTGGTTTTGGCTGGGATGAGAGTTCATTTTCTTCCTACCAGTGGGCACCATGGTATGTTTTGGATTTAGTATGAGAATAATGTTGATAAAATATTGATGGTTTTGGTTGTTGCTAAATTGAGTCAAGGATTTCTCAGCTTTCCATGATCTGCCAATGAGGAAGTGCAGAGGGAGCTGGGAAGGAGCATGGCCAGGACACCTGACCTGAGCTGCCCAAAGGGATATTCCATGCCACATGCCCAGTGTATAAACTGGGAGGAAGCGTGACCAGGAGGCACCAGCCCCTGCCTGGGAACAGGCTGGGCATCAGCCAGCAGGTGGTGAGCAACTGGGTTATTGCTTGCGTTACTTAGGTTTTATTCCTCTCTCTCTCTTTCTGTTGTCTCCCTTTTAATTACTATTATTATTACTATTTTTACTTTATTTTATATTAATTATTAAACTCTTCTTCATGTGGCTTTCCTTTTTCTCTTTTCTCAGATTCTCCTCCCCATCCCACTGTAAACCACGTCATAACCTTTATTTCTGTTCATGTCAGCCCTGCAGGACAGAGAAAGCAAGTGAACATCTGTGAAAGTACCTTCTTGCTGCTGCTACAATTGGTGCCAATTCCTCCCTTCTTACCACTCCACTAAGTGCCCAGCTGGCTCTCCTTCTCAGGAAGCAGTTCACAAGCTGGTTGACAGGGAGGTCAGAACGTGCAAGTCTGAATTTATGCAGTTCCTGTCCTAAAGGAAATTAAGGATTCCGAACTGAGAGAAATCCTGCTTATCTCAAGGTGCTGTTCTGACAGCACAAAAAACATGCCTTAGGTGATATCCACTGCTTCAAATTGCCTCTAAAAGTTATAGGCATCTAAAAATAGCGAACTACCTAATCCTTGTGATGTTAACAATCCCCATCAGAAAACAGTTCCTGAGCAATAGCTGTGCTCTAATGCTTTTTTTTCCTGCCTCTCACCTCTAGTCTGCCTGACACAGGGGTGAGCCAGCTCTCCCCTTCATCTTGCCATGCATACAAGTACTGAAATTAATGCTCAACTGTCCCATGTACTTACAGGTAACACTGGGTTACAAAACAGGCTGCTGGAGATCTAATTCCCTCTGCCACTTCTGCCAAATGAGAACGCAATCAGTCTCTGGGCTTCCTAAATGCCATTCGTCCTCCCTGTCAGAACAACTGTCCTAAAGCAGAGAACAACTACACAGATGTAACAAAGAACACCTTTCACATTCAGTAACAGGACAGGCTCTATACCACAGTTCGACTTAGAGCTCCACAGAGGCAGTTGTTAAGCCTTTACCTTTCCAGTGTCTTGATGCAAAAGAAGAGATACTTACATGAAACAGTTTAAAAATTCAAAATTACTTCAACATCGAGTCAGCCTTCCTCAGAAAGGACCTGCTGTAGGACATTGCATAACAGAATGTGGGAGAATAAGTTTATGGCACTCCAGCATAAACTATTCTACCATTTAATACCCAGGTAGTGGTTTTACTGGAGCAACCTTCAGATCTATTCTCTGCCTAGAATTACCTGCCCTGCAGCAAGCATCCATTACAAGTGCTGGGAATATCTTATGCTGAAGCTGTAAAATGAAATACTCTATTCTGCTTGTATCGTACCTTCTCTTTGCTGCACTATATCTCATTGCAAATTCCCTGAAAATCTATTCCTCTGTGATATTCTTAGGGCCCTTTATGGCACTACAATGTCGGCTGCAAATGAAGCCATTCTTTTCTTCTCCTCCCCATCCCCAGCCACTCCAATCCCAGGAGGATCAGCCTTCATGCCACTTGTCTGTAAGTTTCAACAAAAAATAATTCACAGTATGAATTGTAATTCTGTGAAGCTTGGAATCCTGAGGGCAAAGTCTATCACAAATAAATGACACATCAGAAAACCTGTCCCAAAAGGATTAAAAACTATCCTACAGTTTTAATCACACCTATGTATAAAATTTACTTTTTAATTTCCTTTTTCTGCATAAGTGATCTTTGCATTTTTATATTCATTGCTAAGGAAGCTTCCAGTGTTTCACTTGCAAAGCTGACATCCACTGCATGTTAAATTGAGTGCTGGCTGCTTTTTAGAATACACGTGATTATACTCGGATACCAGGATTTTCTTACTCTTTTATTGGCCCCCTCTAATAATATTCTCTCCATACCTGTTCTTGCACTTACCGTACCAACTAAGCATAGGTTCTGAATTATTGATGAATCATTTTCTATTACAAATGCATATGAAACAGTTGTCTAGAAATTATCAGGATACAGTAAAGTAGTATTTTCTACCAAATAGCCAAGATGTCTTGAGAGCAAAGTTACTGCATTGGTCAATTAACACTTGTGAGAGAGCTTAACACAAAAATCCACTAAATACAAAAATCGAGTATATACAACCTACCACAGCAACAAGCAACACCTTTGTAACACACACATTTGTACTTAATGTATTTAATAAAATATCTAGACTTTGTAAAGAAGCTTTCACTCAGGTTTACAGGGCAGCTCCAGCATTTTCCCTCTCCCCATCACTAGAAAAATATATTCCAAGGAAAGAGATAAGTTTAATATTTCTGTCAAAATAGGGGTCATATTCAGTTTCTGCAAAATCTGCACTCTAATGGTGAGAATAAGACACCAGAAGAAGCAACATCATCCACCACCAATGAAGAATAATGTTTGATATTACACTGCCCTTGCTCTTCTGGGCATTGAGAAAAATGTGCATATCCCTCTGCTCTATGAAATTGCTGAGACACTAATTGAGCAAGTTTAGTCTAAAAACAAAAGGCCATCTACAATAAATTTGAATGTAGCAGCCCACTCTTAGAGTATCTACTTTTACTTTGGTATAAAAATACACTGGTATAATGGATCACTAACAAGCAGAAATTTCAAAATCATTAATGAGCCATTGGACTACTTAAAAAAAAATTATGTAGCCTAGACTATTCTATACATGGAGCTTCTTTTCTGAATTCTTTCACAGATGAAATCCAATTAACCAGATACCCTTGACTGAAACTGGGAATCCAGTCTGAAGAGAGGGCAAGGGGTGCTATAAGGAAGGGTCTGCAGTTTGACTGGAAACATGCACATGTTGGCAGAGAATTTGCACTGCCCCACTGGAGATAAGGACTGAGGGGCTTTCATACCCACAAAACCTTTAGTGTGATTACAGCTCAAAGCAGAAGTGAAGTGAGCTTTATTCAAAATGGGCAGGTGAAGGTGCTTTTACTTTCAAGATGCCAAAAATGAACTGACATCACAATTCTGAATGATAGTCAATATAAGAATCAATTTTTATCTGACACAGTTTTAAAAGGAGAAAACCAGTGATTTTCTACTGAGCCTCTACAGCAAAATTTAAAAAACAAAACAAAACCCCCCCCCCAAAAAAAAAAAAAACCAAAATCCATCAGCCAAAAAACACAAACCAAACTGCCATTGAATTGTTTCATAATGATCCCAGTGGCAATTCTAACCAAGCCCCTGGCAGCAGGGAGTCCTGGCAGCTGTTTCACATTCTGATACAGGGGCTGGAGTGTAAGGTCAGGCTGACACACAGAGAGCATCAGAGACCCAAATCTGCAGTTTGTACCTTCAAAATAACACTTGTATACACATAATTTGTATGTATAAGGGCAGATTTGCCACACACAGCTGCATCTAAACATTTTGCTTTTAGTCTGAGTGTTTTCCAGAAATAAGGATGAGTAATGCCCAAGATGAGATGCTGGCATTTCAACAAATTATTGATTACCTATCACAGTGTTATTTCCAACTAATGAGAAGGTCAATTCTGTTGCAGGAAAGAAGATTCGGAGGCCTGTTTTGCCTCTGAATAATACACGATGCGTGATGACAGACCAACACAGTTGTGGTATTAGTAATCACAGAAGGGCAAATATCAGACTTAAAAATTAGTATATTTGGTCTGGTTTTCAAATATAGGAATGTTTGAAAATCTAAAGTCTACCTTTGTGTCTTGTGAAAGGACTGCTATCCCTAATATTTGCCTTATAGCATTAAAAATGAGTGTTTATTTCTCACCATCCTGGTTACATTAACCTCTCGAGTCCTTGAGTGGTCTCAAGGATAATAATTTTTACAAATAAAATTAATCAGCAATATTTATTTCTTCAGATAAGTAATGCACTGTTCACACAGCATTCACTGGAGACATAAACCCTCAGTACATGTGCACTAAAAAACCCCAATTCATCCAAATCACTTAGTCCTCCCAGCAGCTGCAGGTAATGGGGAATAACTGCAATTATCCACCAGCACACTCAGCCTCAACAGACTTCTGGACAAATACGAACAAGATCCACTTAGGCTTTTATCCAGCTGGAAAGCACCAATATTGAAGTCAAGCTACAACCTTTTAATTAGCTCAGACTCATCTTTGATTCACCAGACACAGACCCCAATTTGAGGTTCACTTCCTGATGATTCACAGGACAAGCAGTTTTGCATTCAGCTAGGAAAAAGAAAGTTCATAGCATTTATATCTTTAATAATTCCAATTTAAGTGCTTCTGGTTCTTAGGATGGAAAACAGATATGGAACCTGTGTGGTTCCATTTCAAAGCAGCTCAGTAATTGAAAAATCAGAGGGCACTTGTAGCCAGAAGTCTGGTGGGTCAAGTGCCCACCAGCAGAGCTTCCACTCTGCCTTAATTCTCAGTGCAGGAGAAGAAATAGAGAGACAGAGTGGAGCAGCTTTACTGCAGGGTCTGACACACACACTGTGAGCTTGTGCTAATGGAGAATGGAGGGAAACTCACTCCCAGTGAGCTGCCCCACATGTCCTAGATATGTGCCAGAAGTATTAACTCAGCCAAACAGATAAAGCAGGAGAACCCTGGACCCAGCAAAATCTAACCCTGAGCCCCTGGCAGTCCCTGTAAGTGACAGATTCCCCCATATCTCTCCAGATCTCCACCGATCCCCCCAGATCCACAGGATGTCTGCAAGGTGACCACAGCTTTGACAAAGCACTAGCAGTACAGCTGCTGCTAGCAGGCAGGTCAAAGCATGTTGCACTCTGTATCTGAGCCCAGAACAGCTTTTATCTTTCAAAACTCACTTCCAGCCACAGTCTGTAAAACTAGATGTGAACAGCCCAGTATCCCTGCTGTGGACAGCACTGGAAGAGACCAGACATGCAAGACATCTTCCAGAACCTCTGTTTCATCGCAACTTACAGACAGAACAAATCAACAGGAATTGTTTTCATTTATAAGGGTGCTATTATCAGCAGAATTTTGATAGAAAGAGTACCTGTAAAATATTCTGTGGATATGTCTGCTTACACGTGCATGCATATGCACACACCCCTTCTGCACTCTCGAGACACCCAACCTGGCTTTTCTGTTATTGCAAAGGATTTTGGCTAATTGCAGAACAGTTTTGCAATATGAAATATTATCCCTATGATTCTACTTGGCTAAACTTTCTCCTACCTTATTGCACTAGTAAGGGTACAGGGATAATGCAGCCATCCTAGCTGCCAGGGTGGATCCAGTCACGTGTGTATCTAACTACATCCACATATGGGAGCTGTATTACTTTATCCATTTCTGTTTTCCCATCCAGTGCACTTACGACAGGCATAAAACCTGCAGGATGGAGTTCAGATGCTGAGAAGTTGAAGAAAAGCCAGGAATAAAAGCCTTTCAAGAGACTGCAGCTCTCCAGCACAGCAGTACCTCGGGGGCCAAACAGGAGCTGGACTTTATGCCCAAGCCCTTGGTAGCACTTGAAAATCACACTTTTACAACTCAGGAATCTGGGTGGACATTCACAGAAATGCTACTTTGCTCTCAAGCTAATTGGCAGTCAGGTAACAGGAGGAAAGGGTTTTGTCTGACCAAACCCTAAGGCGCAGTGTTCTCCTAATGTATAAAGAGCACACAGTTCTCCCAATGGGAAACAGCTTTACTACTTGAAATATTTCAAGAGTCAATCTCGATCAGTCAGCTGAAAAGTTGACAAATACCATAGAATAACCAAGTATATGAATCACCTGTATTTGAGGGTCTTCCTTACATTTCATCCCAAAAAGTGCACACTGAACAAAATATTCTTCAACAATCCTATTAAACCTGTGAGATTTTTGTGCAAAATAGGATCATCATATGCACAATGCAAGATAAATCAATCTCTACAAGCATTTGTGGGTATTTGAACACAGAGAATGGAGCTAAGCACAACCACAGAGATGAGGACAGGATTTGCATCCAAGGCTGATGGATTTTCAAAAGCAGCACTGGGCAGAGGTTTAAAGCAGGTGTCCATATTCCCTAGGTTTTCCTCACTGGGACCCCAGCACTGCTGAACTGTAGAGACGTGATGTCACAGCTTGCATCCCCTGAGGAAAGTCACAATGAAATAATTCTGTGCACACTTTTTTAACTGCATGCCTACCTCTTTTACATAGTGCTTCCTCTGCATAATTTTATGCCAGATTAAGTTTTTTTGCTTTGCATTCTGCATTACTGTTTAGTGGATTTAATCTGTTGTTCTGTTGCTCTAACAGGTAACATCCTGATTTTTCTTTTTTTTTTCCCCCAAGTCTCCAGACCACCAAAATATCTTCAAGATACAGAATGAATTTATTCTGCTTGGGAAGAAAAGGTTAAGAGACTCCCCACTGATCAGAAAGTTCCTTATATTAATCACTAAAGGATCACCTGATTCAGCACAGCTCTGTTTGTGGCAACACTCAGAACACCTTTCCAAAGACTAAAAAGGCTGAAAGTCTTGGAAAATTAGCCAAGGCTGATAAGCAGAACTCTTTTAAACAAAATAAAGCTTATGAATAGCTGCTACACAGCTGTGACACCTCTATTTGAGAATAATTATGTGGGAAATCACTGCCTTTCTTCTAACTCCTCATGACAATCCAATGTATTGAATGATTTTGAGCCCACTTGAAAATACCTTACAAGGTCTCAGGTGGGTAAATGGTTCAACACAGAACATTACTTCTTCTAATAATGAAGTATCACTCTTCATTTAAAGATAATCTTGATAAATTATTTTCTTTTGTTGCACTCAAAACTCGAGACCTAATTCTGGAAGATCTAAGGATATATTAAATAATTAGTACAGAATGCTGACATCATGCAATAAATCCTCTGGTAACTCTTAGAAATAAACTTTCACCAAAAAGGTATTTTGTAGCTTTTTTTTAAAACTTGTTGCTTTAAAAAATCACCACCATATGTCTTTCCAAATGATAAATGAACAGCTATGAAGGGAGGAAAGACTGACAGCCAAAACAATCTGTTCTTTAGGGGAATTACCTGACTGGATAGTTGTTTTGGTTAGCCCCATCAATAAGGCCCTCTGAATACTTAAAAAAAACCCTGAAAAAAGGATTAGAATCTAAATTTCTTATAAAAGACAGCCCTGCAACTGTGTGTAAGTGACAGACACACAGACATGTTCTCCATTAGGAATTCCAGAGCATGGGGCTCTTGGGCATGGAAAGAGAACACAAAACATACACCTGTCATCATATTTTTAATATACCTTAATATAAAAAGCCTTACATAACCTCTGTTATGAAATTAGAAGGAAGTTATTCTCTGTTTCCTGATAGAAAATTCTCTACTTTCGAAGGCACTCTGAAAATTACAATTTGACAGTAGAAACCTTTCTGTGAAGCTGTATGCTCCTTCCCATGGATCTAAAATTGCTACTGCTCTTCACACCATTTTACCTAGGAAAAAATATTGTGATCTTTCTATGCAAATAGATATGTAAATTTGCTTCACTTAAGCCTTTCAGAAGTACACACAAGTTGCATTTGTCCAATTCTGTACCTAAAAACATCAGATCTTTTCACTAGTCAAAATTTGTTCTAAACAACTTCAAAGCCTAAGAGGTGTTCGCTCATTTTAATTTAGCTTCTAAGCTAAAACTGATGACAGAAGAAAAAATGTCCTAGAAGGTATTAAGCTTCAAAATGCCAAAGATTTAAAATTAATTTATCCTACCTTCCCAAATTATATTTTAAACTACCTCAGAGGTAGTTCCAGTGATGAATCAACATTATTGCAACTAGTCTAGACTTAGGGAAGACCTAAGACATGAAAATTATGTGGATATCTACAGGCATCCATTGGGATTTGGGCATCAATAATGTTGCACTTGGTACAATAAAATATATCCACAAATATATTCACAAACACCAATTCAGAACAGCCAGCACTTGGCTCCACCTACACTGAATATTCTAGTTAATATTTTTTAATACAACAGCTGATATTTAAATATAGATGTAAATAAATTTCACTGACTCAGTATGCAGCAGGCTGGTATTTTTGAAGCACCTGGAAGACTAAACTGCACTCTTCACACAGAGGCTGAGAAGTTTTGAGAAAAATCTGTCCCACTTTTAATACCACATTCACAGCAAGCTCCCTGCATTTCAAAATGAATAATTTCTAAAGCTCCTTGAGGGTCAGCATGTTAGCTGTGAGGTTTAGTATATTAACTGTGAGATCCTGGGATGAAAAACATATGAAGCAAGTTTATTGTAAGTGGCCTGCCATGTTTTTGAAGTATATTCAGATTACTGTTCCTTGCACTAGAAAAATGAAATTATTGAAATATATATAATTTTAATAGCTGTCAACTCACAATATCAAGCACATTTTCAAATCAGTTAATGAATATTTAGTTGGCATGAATAATTGTCATTAAGCACAGAGAATTGAAAAACAGGGATAAATGTTGTTTACCAAAACTGCTTTCCATTACATCATTTGTATTGCTTGACAGTGAAGAAAAACCATCGATTTATCCCCTTGACCAATTCTTTCCCATTCTTAAACAATTGCAGGCAACATTTTGCCTTTATCTTTTCATTTGAGTTAAAGCATTTCACAGTTATTTTGAAGAGCACGTGATGATTTATTCTTATATTTGACATAAACTGTATTCCTGAGTATTTCACCCAAATTCCACCACCTCTGATTAACAGCAGTAACCCAGAGTAAGGAAGAACATTGGGAAATGCTCAGTTCTGGCCTCTCACCTTCCCATTCACAGTTCATAACCACATTAATTCCCTCCCTGATGCACTCCAGGCCATAGTGAACCTCTCCAAAAGGGCACCTAAAATTTCCAATTTCAAAAATTACAATTCATATAAGGGAACTGCAATCTCAACCTACAGATAAGGTTTTGTACAAAAGCAATGGACACAACTGAGCTAGAGGTTTGAGTTATTTTAGCACAAAACTGCTTTTCCCTGTGACTGGGCTGAAGGAAATAAGGAAGAACCGACACAGGGAAGGTGTCTGCTACCAGGAGCTTCTGAAACCTACATCAAAGGACATGGATGTGATCCATTCATAAGCAGTCTACACATTATTGATTAGATTTCTAATAGTGAATGTGAAGTATGGCCAGTAATTTTAGCAGCCACTAACCCCTGATATCCATGACAAAAACATGAACCACATCTTTGCAGGCATGAGGGGAGGCAAGGCACACAAAACTGATGAATGTATGTTTCAAACAGCTTTTTATGATGGACCAGAAAGGCAACTTGCCAAAAAGTGCACATACCACACAGCACAAGTACCTGTTTAGGACATTGAAAATACCATCTGCCTTATTCAAATAAACTGGATTTAAGTAAAACTGTGCAGCACAGGATGTCTGCTCCAGGAAAAACTTTATTCAAAGCCAGCAGTTACCACGCTAGATGAGATCAAAGGTCAGCTGAGCTTCTGCATGATCTAGAACCAGAGACAGGTTTCAAAAGGCAGGCACTGGGGATGGGTCCATCTAGCAATACAGTAGGATAGCAAGACAAATTTCTGGGATGTTATTTTCTTTCTCCCAGGCAATACAACTAACAGTCCATGGGTTTAATTCAGTGATACTCAAGATCCTCAGGTTTGAATGTTCAGCTTATCTGAGAGCGTAGCTATAACTAGAGCTTAATTTACATCAGGCAAAAGAGGCATCTTTCTCTAACGAGCCCAGGAAAACACAGCTACAACCTTTTTAATTGACAGAACAAACTATCTGGGACTCCTTCTCACCAGCAATGATCACTTTTAATACATAACTAACCATTTCCATTCCAAGCCAACCATCTACAGCACTGCACTTCAGCATCCTGTACTCAGGAAGAGGCCTGGGTATGTCTGACCACACCATTGTGGCTGAAAAATCAAGCTGTAAAGTCACAAAGAGCTCAAGTGGGTGAATCCAAACTGTTCTGCTCTGCTTCCTCCTGTGAGAAGCCCTCTGTAAGCTCACAATTTGCTATCCTTCTTAAATCATTCTCCTCATGATTGTATAATCAGTTCTTCTTCACATTTGTAAATGTTGTCCACAATTCCTTACAAATGAAGACTACACACTTGCCTGTAATTAAGATCTAATCACTTAAAGACATAAACCAGGAATTACTTTCACTGGCATACACATTTCAACAGCAACAGGCAGCTCTGAGCAACCTTGGGGATCTCCTGTATTGATCTGCATGCAAACACAGTCACAAAGGCTTGCCACCTAGAAAAGCAGAACAGATGGGAAACACATCCAGATTAAGTGATTTCAAGGAATACTGGCACAGAGCTAAGAATGAAGCACAGATCTTGCAAGTCCCAAGTGCACATCTTTTCCACAAGATCATTTATTCTCTGTCAACAGAAACTTCTGTGTGAACCAAACCCACAAAATGGAAGACAGATATCAGCTTGTAACTCAGGGCCTGGACAACCATTACAAGGTGTGATTTTATTTCTTAAAATAAAATATTGATTACACAGGTTATTTAAAGCTAAACCAAGCTCTTAAAAGAACTAGTAAAGCAATTACAGGGTTATAGAAACAGCCCATTAAGTAACTGCACTGCAAAAACTGTGGTTGAACCACACCTGCACAATTTCTTTCTGGAACATTTTCTACCCTGAGCTGATGTTTCACCAAAAATTCCTGTAGTTTTGGGAAGTTTAGTATCTCAGCTGAAATTCAAGCTTCCACAGTATCATTCTTATAAAATCCACATCTCTCTGCATTTGCATCCAGATTACAGGTAGTCTTATTCAGTAAACTGAGGCCACCTAGAAATGCCATCTGATTCTGTGGTAAAAAACATCCAGGTGCTACAGGTCAACCCATTGCTGGTCTTCTCTCCCATTCATCTCCCACACAAGGTGAGATGAGCAGACACATGATGATTAAAAGAATTTGATCTTGAGACTAGTTAACAGGTATTTTTCATTTCTAACATCTTATTCATCTGCTGCAGAGTCTGCCAATCTGGTTCTGCCACTCTCACTCCTACTGAATTTTTTTCCTGTAAAACAGTCCTATCTATTTCAATGAGGCTATTTGCAGAATAAAATATTACTCAGTGAGAAGAAGCCCAAAACATATCTGAACACATAAAGGTTCTTGTATCTGTCAAAACATTTTTCAGCAATTCCTTCCTGTAAGCTTTGGGAGCAATGTTCACCCAAGGCATGTTAACCACCAGATAACAAATCATTCCTTGCTATTCATTACTAGACAAGTCTGCTTCCAGCAACAGAAATACAGTGCCACAGAACACTGGGCCATTAGAGAATAAGGCCAGCTCTTTAAACATTTCAAATTTGACTAATTCTTCCACTGAAGTCTTTCTTAAAGATGCCTTTTCTATTAATGCATTGTAACTATTAAAAAAAAAGAAACTAATATAGGGGAAAATCCATGGATTAATGTTAAGCCCTTTTTTTTCTGCTACTATGATTAATTCTTCCTTTTCTTCCCATATTTTGCAGGCAGTCTTGCAATTTTTTTGTCTGTGCAGTCCCATTACAGAGCTTCTTTAATTCTCCTTGTTGCACATAGCAACACACACAGCACACAGCCAGGGCAGTAACAGCACACTGGGGGAAACAACTGTCTCCTCCATCCACGTGCTGATGTATGTTTGTACACATTTTATTGATGTCATCAGCGTTCTGTGCACTTAATCCCTGTCTGTGCAAAGGTGGACTAGAGAAAGCAGCAGGACACATGCAGTTTGAGAGATGAATTACACATATGCAGCAGCTAAAGTACTCCCCTCCCTTAAGATACTCACTTTCAGCTCAGAGTGATAAGAATATGCTGAACAATTGGTGTGGCTTCACAGCAGAACTCAAATGATTTTACACTGGGAGTCTACGGCCCCATAAAGTCTTCCTGAAGTTTTTACAATGTTTATATGAATATTTAACATTCAGCAATGGAACACTGTTTTACAACTCTCCTACTTGACTTAGTGCTTGCTATTTTATTTTGGCTACTATACTGCTGGTAGTTTTTATTTGCATAAAGTTGCTTCACTGAAGAAATAAAGATGTATTTCAACTGCAACAGCCTAGAGTAGGAATAATTTTTCTCTTTCTTCTGCCTTGTTTCCTTAAAAAAATAATCTTGAATTGCTTGAAAACAGAAGCAAAGAAAAAGATTCCTGGTAAGAAACAAGCCTTGTAAGAAGCACTTCAGCTAAACATACTTCAGGATTACCATTCATATTGAAAGTTAAAGTAATTAAATTTAATGAATACATACAACATAATGAATTATTAGGTATCTAGACTGTTTCTTAAACTTTAGTGACAATCTTTTACAACTAGGTTGCTAATAATTATCTGTGCAGCACTATCCTTATCTGCTGCATCCTGATACCTTTTTACTACCCTCAAGAATAAGGCAGCTATCAGACTTGCATCTTCCTGAAGGGGCAGGATGTGTACACAACTGATTTATTAAGTTCCAGTACTTATGACACGGACTGAAGCAAGCCCTCTATTAATACCAGGAATTAAATCCTTCATAAGCTTAAGACTCTAATTGTTTGTAGTTTGGGGCATTTTTTAACATTTCTCCACATTTATCTGTTTTACTGCACTCAACGTGACCTACTATTTCCAATAGCATGGAAACCAAGCCTAAACTCACAGTGGCACATACTGCTAAACCCCAACATGGAAGATTTGACATCTCCAGATAAAAAGAAATCCCCAGATCTACTGTCTGTCATCCACAAACAGTTCTGGTAACACTACAAAAAAGAGGGGTCTAAACGATTATCCTTTTAGTATTGTTACAAGCAGGAATAACAAAACCCCCAAGGAAGCTGAATCTGTACAGAAGATGGAAAGGGAGAGTTCAGCTTAGCTGCATTACTCTTTTGTAGTTTGGAAATGATTAACGGATTTGCTGGAACTGTTTACAGAAATGCTTAACTGTAAGCAAGTATTAAAGTATCTTAAGAAAGTGCTAAATTCTAACTGATCAGAAATCCAAATATTAATCCTGTGAGAAGGACAGAAACAATGCTAAGAAATTCAGTGTGTTTAATTTTAACTCAGTGATTCTGGAAGCCTGAAAGACACTGCCAGGCAAGAGGATCTAGCACATCACTGTCCTAAACTAGGGACATTTTTAATTAGCTGTAGCCAGGGATAGGGGAGAGGAAATCAACTTGATCAACATACCAGGTGATGGACAACCCACCCTCCAGGAGCGTTCAGCATATCACATGCTGAACAGTCCCAAATAGCAGCTAAAAACCATCCAGAGCTCCTTGATGGCAAAATACAAGCAAAATACAGGTCATTCTAGTCATTGCTGCATGCCATTGATAATACTACTGACAAACCTTCCTCCTCCTGCTCATAAATGACAAGATAACCTGAAACAAAAGAGGTTTGACAGTCTTGTAATATCAATTACACATGAAAAATATGTCCTTGCAATTGTTTCTCCTTATGCAATGCATTATTAACACTGCTGGCATGTTCATTGTAACACGATGGAGAAATAATTTAGTAAGACTAAGGCAAGAAAAATGTAAGTCTATCTTACATGCAGAAGTTAAAGGTTGCTGCTCTGCTTTGCTGCTCAAAATGTTTGAGAGGATGTCAAATGAGTTCTAATTTTTGCACATGAATGCTATTTCTCTGCAGAATCCAGATATTGATATAAATTTAGCTTCAGGCACATGTACTCAAGGATACAGTAGGTGATCGAAATCATCATATAATACAAAATAAAGCTAAATTAAAAGCTAGCCCAACGCATTTTTAATATCGAAAGTAATAATAAAGCACCCATGGGATTTACTGAGGAGATCTATTGGAAAAGGCCTAGAAGAAATCTCTACAGTGTTTATGAACTAGGACACTCAACAACTGATCATCAATGATTACTACAGCTGTACTTACAGCCAACAAGAACCTGTTGTCCTTCTGCACTACAGGAATTCATTCATGCACTAGAGCTCACACTGACAGTGATAAAAAGGCAATAACTTCACCAGCTGATAAATAAAAGGTTGCAGAGCCAGCTCAGGAAGGCTTCCAACAGTGAAACACAGCACACTGCTCCAGCCTGCTGTGGGGGCACTCCCAGCTGCTGGGGCTTCAACCCAAACACCTTCAGTCTGAGTGCTGGGTAGAGGAGTAGGATGGTATGCACAAGGAAGGCAGGAGGCACCATGCCAGCCCTGACTGATCTGGGATGATACAGCATTCCCACACGGGAGCTCCACTCTGCCATTTCAGCCTCCTTCAGCACCCACAAGACTGAAACATCAATGGATACTCTTTGTTCTCCTACAGTATTTACGTCCTCATTCCACTTTCTCTCAACAGCCCAGAATTTTATAGATGTCTGCCACGCTCTCCTCACCTGGCCTTCCCATGAAGCAAAAGGACCTTGGTATTTCCACTCTCCTCCACTCAGGCTGTTTAACAATGCTGAGCTGCCCTGTTTGCACCTTCCCAGCTCTAACACACCCCTGGGATGAATTCTGTGCCCCCCTCTGTTCCCTTCAAGTTGTGCATTCCAGGAGTGGCATATTGCATCCTCTAGTCTTTTCACAAGACTATCATTCTAACCTATCACTCTTTTGCATGCTATCCGACCATTAAGCTGACATTTTAGGAATTACCCCAAATCATTCAAAAATCTCTTTCATAAGCAACAATGGCAAGTTTAAAACCCATCAACACATACAGCCAGTAAGGACAGTTTTCCTCCAGTTTTGAGTTTCATCTGGCATTGTATTGTTCCTTCATGGTATTTTCTACAACTCCTGACACTCACAGAGTCAGTGTCATTCCAACACTCTGGAATAACTCAGATTGTTTCTTCCCTACTTCAGTATTTTTTACAGGTCAGTTATGAGGATAGTGAATGCTGTAAGTCTTACTAACACTAGTAATAAACAGGTCAAACTCTCTGGGGGGTTTAACCTGTTTATTTACAATGGATATCTAGATGACATTTTTCTGTGAAGGCTTATTCTGTAACAGCTTGGATACTTTAGAAGACTTCAGTGAAAATACTTTTTTCAAGCTTTTGGAAATACAAACACAACATCAAGCAGATCATTGTTCTCAATCTGCTCCTTCAAAGAGCTCTAACAGAACAACAATACTTCATCTTCCTTTGCAAAGAGGTAATGATTTTTTTCTACTGATATTATATCCATTCATAACTGAGAAATGTTATCATTTTCACTATTCATAAAAATATGTACTGGCTTAATACAAATTGCCAAAGGTGGCACCTCTGAAAAAGGATACAATCTCTCGTATCACTGGAAGCCCGTGATGAAAGCTCCATGTAAGCATAGAATGACTCTCCTATTTGCATAATCTAATAAACAGAGATTGCTCCTTGAAATAAAGTAAAAGTTCTTAGAAAAGAGGAAGGGTAATGAAGAAGGCTCCTGATACAGTACATCCAGATACTGCAATGCACTGAATGAAGTTCTTAGTTCCCATCAATATCCCATCGAGCTTGCTTTGGAATGTTCAGCAATACTTCCATTGCAAGCCTCACATCTGCTGGACTTACATAGCTCCATCTCTGTCACTTGAAATGCACCTAAATCTCATTCTCGTTATAATGGAAAATTTTACTCAATTCCCAGTCACTCATGTTACACTCCAGATCTAGCTACCAGATAAACCTGGACAAGTGCTGCATTGAGCATCTCCCACTTAGTCATCACTGTTCCCAGCATTTTGCCACAAGTAAAATGTGTCATGGTTGGTGTTACCATTTAGCACAGAAACAGTGGATTTGCCCTCCTACAAAGAGCTACTACACCACTTCTCTGGTTACCATTTATGCCTAATATCAGGACGTGTGACACTATAACCTGCAGGAAATGCACAGTTTAGTGCCTGCATTAATGTATCAGACTAGACCCCTCTAATCAATGGCTAAAGGAACAGAAGTGTTCCTACTGATTATTACAGACATGCTTTTAAAGGGCTTACAATACTTCTCTTTAAAAAAAAATATTCCAGCCATTTGTTCTGACTCATTTCCAAGAGCAGTCCTAAAATAGGATCTGAGTACACTTAATTGTGTTCAGGACACTGGCAGAAGGAATGACAATAGTATGAAAAAATTAACACACAGCTTCAATCAATCATTACTCAATTTTCTGAGCTGGTGTTCTCCATGTGCTGTGTGCTGAGTAACAACCAACTTCATTAAGCTCAAATGGATCTTTAGTAAAGTGACTATTTACAGAGCAGCTCCAGCTCGCTGTTCCTGACACGTGCAGAGGGGGTGATTTTCAGATAACCCTTCCATTCTTCAGCTTCTGTTCCTTCCCAAATGCACCATATCCAAAATGGACAAAGTGCCATAGAGGATTCTGCAGGGTGTCTCTTCCTGTTTTGACCATGAGAAATACACCTAAATCCTTTTTTCATCGACTCTTCATCTCATGACAGTTAGTTCCAACCTTTCAGAAAGGATATGCAATACCCTCACTCCTCCAGTAATTAGAGACCCTACTTCCAGTGTTAATATTTCTTACCCTGTTTGTAGCTGGTTGTTTTTAACCAGGGGCTGAAACACAGATCATCAGCACAAGGGCGATTTGTAATTAATGTTTTTCTTTCTGTTAAATCAAAGTTCAATCTGATGCTTCTTGAAAGGCCTGAAAACCGCAGCAGCTCTTTGCTTCTGTTTTTGATCTCCCTGCAAAAGAGTGACCGCTACCAGAGTCATTAAACACAGCTTGATGATTGCCCCCTGCTCAGGCTTTTTCAGCACACTGCATCCACAGTGAGCTCACGTTAATCCTGCCATTCCTCCTACTGTGCAAACAGCTCTGTCTGCTGGGAATGTGCTAATCAGGCTCCATAGGGCCGATCACACACCATAAACACGTCACAACAGCAGGCTGAATTTACCAATTTGCTTTCCACCCCTGCTGTTCTCTTCCTCTTCTGACTTCTAGCTCCTGTTTCCATCTGAAACAAAACAGTTTTCCTAGCAGGAGCAGGTGTATCTTATAAAAAAATCCCAAACACTCAAAACCAGAAAGAAAGACAACTGATTCTTTGCTAAGCATCCCCATAACTTGTCACAGCCCAAAAGCACCAGCACCATGTTCCTCCTGTCTACTGAAATACCAACTTTTACAGTACTTCCCAAACCTCAGTGGCAGTGCTTGACCTGTATGCCTTTTATTTCCCAGCTCTGATGATTTTTAGTTAGCACTGACACACTAAGCTTCTTCACACCCTCCAGCCACCCTCCTCATCCATCTGCTGAGCACAGACTCAACCTCTGAAGTCACCACAAAACCCTCAGTCAACCCCAATCACTCAAGTTTTTGTCAATATTCACACTGGATGCAGCACATCCACTCTCTTTGATAATCACTGGGGAAAAAAAATTTAAAGGTTTACCTCAAAGCAAGCAGAATCTTTAAAGAACAGGATCCTATTCCATCTGTCTCTCATAAGAGACGAAAAAAGCCACAGGCTCCAAGTGATGCCATTAGTAGCTTCCCCAAGCACAGGAAACCCTAGTCCTGCAAGCTCATTACAACCTACAAATTGTCAAGGAAATGGAAGCACACCTGTATGGAATGGTACTCACTCAGGCATGCCCAAGGCTAACCACCACAAGGAACTCTCTTTTCAAAGTGAAATACATTAATAGGGGCACAGGGCAGCTGGGTTTAATTTGAAAAATTACCATATATAATTTTCTGGTAATCTACTGAGCAATACTACGTGCTGGGAACAACACGTAGTTCTCCAACAATGTTAGGAGAATTTAGCTACAAAAGGAGCAAACCTAAGGATGTGGGACATCCAGGCTGCCAAGGGTTCTGCTCCTGCCATAGGTTTGGGGATGGCCATAGCCAGCCTTCCCACCATGCTCTTTCCACGACAGGGACATGCATTCCCTGTGTTCTTCCACCAAATGCTTCTGAGATCAGGGATGGAATCACTGCACTCTGCTGGGATGACAACCTCCTGCTAGCCTGGCCATTCCCTGCATCTGTCAGAGATTTAACTGAGGAGGCATGCAGTCAGAAAAATTTCAGCTCTTTAACAGCTCATGAGGGACAACCCTATAAATATTGGACGCTTTTAACTAAACACGACCACTTGGCCTGTGATCAGCTCAAGGAGACTGAAGAGCCTCTTACAGAGAGAACAGAGTGCTCCCCATGAACAGCTCTGGTACTGGGCACCACCAGCAGCAGCACCTGGAGAGCAGGAGGCTGCCAGGGCTGCTCTGTAGGTCACCAGGATTGCCCCAGCCTGGTCACAGCTGCTTCCAGCCAGGGCAGTAAGAGCTCACAGCCTCAGCCAAGGAGAGCAGGACAAGGCCCATGGGTGGGAGGGGATCTGTGCTTCCATTTCCTGCAGAAAGGGTGGCTGGAGGTCTCAGTCTCAGAGACAGCACCACAGGGCACCACTGGGTGAGTCCCCTGACTCAAGTCAATCCTGAATTCTGAACCCAATGCCAGAGAAAGAGCTTTAGAAGTGCATTGTTCCTCTTAAACAAATAACAAAAAATAACCAGCATAAATCAGGAAAGTAGCTTGCAGACAGATGAAACAGTCCAGCCTTCCTCCACTGTATTTTTTAAGTCAGTTTATTGTAGAGAAATGGGAGATCCCATTTTAGAGCAGCACTTTCTCTGGCACTGCTTATCATTAACAAGTATATGCATGGCTTCCTGGGATTCCCCTATTCCAGCCCACAGATCACAATATCCCCCCCAAACCAGGAGCTGTTTACGTAAAAAAGAACATTCTGTATTTTCCATCCTTTTTAGAATGTCAACAACCATACTGCACTTACCTGCATGCTTTCCTCAGACAAAGAATTGGAAAACAGCCCCAACAACTCAGTTCCTTAAAACCATAAGTGGATTTGCATAGCTTTAAATATTCTATACTCCTACCAAACAACACAGGCCATCCATGTTTAAAGAAACTCACTAAGCACAGAGCATGATCAAATTTCTACAGTTTACAAAGCATATGCTGATTAGTTCTCCTACAGTTTGCCAAAGAAGTGTTGAGACTGGTAGGGGAGGATTGACAGCAACATCTACAACAGCTACATCCACTGCCAGCATTTCAGTCAGTTTAGTAAGCACTTCAAAAGATACAACTCTGTTGCACAAATAAATGAGTGACACATTTTCTGTGTAAAAGCTGAGGAAAGCAATGACAAGACAGAAACACAAATATCTGACTTTTCAAAGACTGTATGTTTTTTAGCAAACTAAACCAAGGATGAATTACCCATTTTGCAGAGAAATATAATGACAGAGATGTTAGCAAGACATTTGAATTATTACAAAGAAGTGAAAACATGTTTAAGTTCTTCTAGCCAGAAGTCTGAAATCTCACTGAGCATTTTCTTAAGAACTTTGTTGATTTTTCTGACTGTGTGGAAAAACAGGTAAAGACAGACTCTTCTAGCAAACATGTTCATAAAACTTCATACAGCTCTCCTCTATTGACTTCAAATGTACACAGGTTGGTGTTACACACATAAAATGGAATAGATACATATTTGTTGCAATAAAAAACATTACTTAGGGATTCAGGGTAAGATTTCAGAGTTCCTCAAAAGCACCAAGTTGGAAACCTTCCCCCACTTTGAAAAACCCCATACCTTGATAAATGGTACTGTCTTCCAGCCTTGCTGATACCTATCTCCTTAAGCCGAGGTCTGCAGCAGCTAGGTGGTATGGAAGGTGAAACCTTTCCCATGCCTTTTTCTTTTCCAGCTGAATTTCACAGTTTGTAATCCAAACACAATCCATCTCTGCTAGAAAAATATAACTGGACTGCCAGCTCACTTCACAGACTAAAAGAGCCTTCTGACAGGAATTTATTCAGGTCATTCCTTCCCAGAGCAATGTGCCCTATTTAGGCAGAAAATTAATTTATTAAGAATCAGAAATAAGCCTTGATTTAACTACATTTACTTCTCCCTATGTTACAAATCTAGAAGTGTTAAAAGCACAAACATTCACAGATGATGTGATACTGAAGAGTCCTCATGACTGGAAATCCCTCTGTTCAGCTGTACCTGCCTGTGGGACAGTCACTTAACCCTCTTTTATTCTCACCACTTTGGAATTCCTACCTCCAAAGAGGTTGCTTTCCTCCTAAGCATACAAAAAAGCACAAAATTGTTTCCATAAAGAAAGAAAGATGGGTCATTGTCATAGGAGACTGCCTTGAGGAGGGAACAGAAGTAAGTATTTCAGTCAAGGAGGAAACCCTACTACAGGATTTACATAACCAAGTAATAGTGAGGAAATCCAAGTTTATTTACTACAGGTTGCAAACCTCAAATGTATCTTTGAGATACATTGGGAAAGATTCCTAATGCATTTAATTATCTGCCAGTCCTTGAAAACTGAGAATAATAGTGATTCCAGTAATTTATTCAAATAAAGATTTAATCAGTTCAGGCAAAGCCCACTGATGTATCAAGCAAGCCATCTTCTCTCTCCACTGATCTGAAAAGGAAGCCCTTCCGTGATCCCAGGTGTGACTTTACAATCACTATATACTTTGAGGCTCACCCACTTTTGCCGACTTTTCCTTCTGGGCACTTCAGAGTAGCATGTGCAAGCGAGTGATGAGAAATCTGGACTGTAAAAGTCATCTTCATACAACAGAACTGGGTACTGAAAAGATGAACAATGCTTTTCTCACCACAGTGGGCCTATTGTAACAGGCACCAGGCTCTGACCTCTCAGACAAAGCCTTGGTCTAACAGCAGAGCTGTCCCTCAGCTTCCTTAAATTCAGAAAGCTGAGCAAGTATCACAATGTAGTATATTAATAGCAAAACTCTGACAGCACAGCTGTGCCACAGTTGAGTCCAGAAGCTTTAAACTCTAGCTTCCCTAAATACAACATTCAATGTGCTGTTCTATAATTAATGGCCTCATCTGCTTACAAATGTGTCACAACTATTTTTGCAACTAATCTCTCAAATCCAAGAAAAATAGATGTTCTGCACACACAGATACTCTGGTTGCTATCTTTGGGTCCACAAATATTACTAACACTCCATCATTATCAGTGGAGCTTCAAGTAGAAGATCTGCATGTTCACCTGACCAATTCCTCTGTTGCAAACTTCCTTACCACATGCTGCATATATACTTGGATGTAGATAAGCCCAAATTTAACAATAAGGGTGTTTAATAAAAACACCAACTATCTCCCCAAGGAGGCTGCTCTAGAGCTCAGGCCTGCCTTGCCTGCAGCAGGGAAAGACAGACCAAAAATAAGACAGGATCTCTTGAGGAAAGACCCTGTGCCTGGGGTCTGTACACATGTGATGAGGCCACAGCATCATAAGCAGCCTGCACAGAGAAAAATCAGGTTTGACCAAGGGATGGTTTTGTTTTAGTTTATTCTGATCCCCTCAGGAAAGACCCTGAACACATGATGAGAATAACAAGTAGTTCAGAGAACAGAGTGAGAATTGAGCTGTTGCTGGTGTGTCCTTCCTTCAGCTTCTCACAGGGGGCCAGCAGTCAGAAACAGAGCACTCAAGGCACAGGGCAGTGTAAATCCCAGGGCACCACACACCTCTAGCCATACATCTCTGTGTGGCCTGAGCAGGTCACTTGTCCCCTGATGCAGACACTTGCAGAGAATTCTTTTCAGCAAAGTAACACCTGTGCTCCTATCAGTGATTCACAGCTGATTCTGCTCTTGATAACCCCACCATGCTGTCTGGTCCTTTTCTTTCTTGCAAGGCACATTATCCTGTATCCATGCTGCATTTGTGTCTTGAGTGTGCTTTCCTTCGAGAAGGTGTTATGGGTGTAAACGGACCTTAGCAAAGCAAAGCTTTGAAACACGAATCTTAAGAGAACATTGGAGTTCAGAGCAACACTAAGACAAATTTATAATATTCCTAATTCCTAATCTCTCCAATTGCTCTGTAGTCTTGCAAAATGTCTAAGCTACAACTTTCTTCAAGCTAGGCCAAGAAGCCTCAAATCCTTACTGAATGGATATTCCATCAGCAAAAGACATAGGAAATGAATGGCAATCTTTCCTTGATAATACCATGCATTTGTTCCAAAGGATTAACTTCATTTCAGTAACTCCCAGTTGAACTGCCTCAAGGGAATACTTATTTCTAGCACTTTGAATCAAGGGCATTGTTCTAGCATTCTGTATTACTGAACAAAAGCATGTTGGAAAACAGTGACTACCTCAAATTTTGCTCATCTGAGTTGCTGCTTTAGCAAAGAAAAAGGACAAAACCAGGAGAGCATACCTCCTCAAAAATTACCAGATATACTTGAATTCCAGGCCATACCATGAACTACACATGTGCTACACACATGTTCTTTTGTGAAGGCAAGTGGAAGTCATGGATCTGTTGCAGACAAGTGTTACATCACCTACAGCAGTTCTGCAGGCTTCAACCCCTGGCCATGGTGTTACAATATGTTGGCAACAGGATAATGCAAACCCCTTACTCACCATGTGTTAAAGGTGCTCCCTCCTCAGAGTTTAATTTGTGTGTGCTTCACATAGGGCAGATCTTTCTTCATACTGCCAAAGTAGAGAAGATAACTTTTGCTATACTGGGTAAAACATCTCTGACAAACCAAGGTAGCTTTGGTACTATTATGTGTACTCCTGTGTAAACACACAGTCAGGCCTAAGTAAGTACACCAATGGCTAAGCATCCCAGAGAAAGCAGATGAGCAGTTCAGGAGAGACACACAATCCTTAGGAATGGAGAAATCATCTGCAAAAACATCTCGTGATGATCTCACTCCTTGATTGCTCCCAGGGGAGAACAAGTCAGGAGTTAAAATTCCATATGCTATTTGCAGTAACTGTACAGCTAAATCAACACTTGATTTTGTTCTATATCCCATTTCTTTGTGTTATTGAGTCTTTACAGAGACTTTGAGACACTAACATTCACATACAAAGAGAGCTCAAGGCCAAACTTTCCAGCACAGGGGCTAGAATTCAGGCTAGCTATGAGATTGACCTAATCCTTCCCTCCTTACCCAGTACTCTTAGGTTACTTCCACCACTGTAAGTTAATGAAATACAATATATAATTGTATACACACAGGTTTAGAGCAATGCCTCCTACATAAAATCCCAAAACCAAACCAAAACTCATGCCAAGCACACAGCTACACCTCCCTTGTTTCACACACAGTCATATAAATGCAACCATCTGAGGGATGTATATAATTACAAATCACATTACTTGTATATTTATGTAATTGCTCTGCCATAGCGGCAATTTTTACCTGTAACCATATCAGAATTGGTTTTGATCATTATTGAAGTCAAACAATCAAAAGGCTAGACTAAAACACTAAAAAAAAAACCTTAAAAAATTGTACCAAATCTGCTAACTGGAAGCATAATCAGTGGAGTAAGTAATGCTTTAATTTCATAGAACCATAAAATGGTATGGGTTAAAAGAGACCTTAAAGGCCATCCAGTTCCATCCCCCTGCCATGGCAGGGACACCTTCCACTATCCCAGGTTGTTTCAAGCCCTGTCCAACCTGACCTTGGACACTTCCAGGGATCCAGGGGCAGCCACGGCTTCTCTGGGCACCCTGTGCCAGAGCCTCAACATCCTCACATTAATTTTTTCTTCCTTATATCTGAGAGAGGCCCATACAGTCTGATGGAACAAACTAAACTAGCATCTACATTAATACTATTTCTGCTAAAAACAAGTTGTTTCAAACAGACTGCGGGAACACAAGCAAGAATTACAGACACACAGAGCTGAAGATTTAAAAAAAAAAAATTAAACCAAAATAGCATCAGGCAAACATTAAACTTGCAGAAGCAGAAACTTCAGATATAGTTACACTTAGAGCAACAGGCAAAGGAAAACTAGAGAGTGATCAGCATTCAACCTTCAAATGATGTTTTAAATGTAATGGAAATAGATACAGCAAAGTCTCAAGCTCACAGCAGAGATCTAAGCCACTCTTGCAAGGGGGACTGAGATGCTCAAGCACTGGAGCTGTGACACCACACCTGCATGAGCAGTGACAGCCCTGCAGAGCAGGGACAGACCATAAACTTCCCAGGGGTTTGCCACACCTCCAAGTGGAGGCTGCCTGCTCTGTCTGCACCTCTCTGAACCTGCGGGAGCTGGGCCAGAGAGAGAAAGGGCTGGAGTGACAGCAGCAGCCTTGGGAAGGGAAGAGGGAGGATGTGGTGTGGTGGAGTACAGGCTTGGCAAGAGAGACCCCAAGCTAGAAACAACTCACCAGTGCTCAGTTTAAACACACACACAAAAAATACAGGCTTGCAGCTGGACAAAACAATAATTAGGGGTAACAAAGTGAAGAAAGAAATGCCACCTAAGATGTGCAAAGCACATATACAATAAATTTGGATCTAACCCAGCAGTGGGGATCGGTGAAGGAAGAGAAAGGTTTAAAAATATCTTAGCAAACAAATAAAAACCATGCAGAATGTATCCTAGAGGGAGGAAAGAAAGGAAAACAAAGTAACATAACAACATGAGTGTCCTACTCCTCCTGGGAAGGGATTCCAGCACTGGTATGACTATACGGACTTCCTGACCCAGAGGAGCAGTGGATAGGGGAGCACAGCTCCCAGAAAAGGAGACAGAGACAGGAAGGTGTGTGTATCACAGTTTTAACTGCATTGTTATTTTTTTCTGCAAGTCAGGTCTACACTAACAACAATTTCACTCTCAAGATTTCACTTAAAATAACAAAAAATCCTTGCCTTTACTTAGAAGGTGGTGATTTCTCTGTGCCCATAAACAAGATTCTGAACATCAGATAGAAACAGCAGTAGTCTTCGATAGTAATCAATCCCTCTTTGCAACTGTTGTGCAACTTGCACTCTGGAGCCAGAATTAGTCACGGCATTTTCTCTTCAGAAGTGTGTAACTGAAAGCAACTGTGATATCCTCTCTTGCCTCATGTTATCCTAAATCAATGTAGACAAAACCTCTCCTAAACTCCTTTCAATTTGCTATGAGGTTGGAGAAATTTTCTTAGAAAGCAGGATGAATATATACAGCTTTCTCAAATGGCAAGATGGGAAAATATCAGTGAAGCATATAAACAACGAAGAACCTTAGGCTGCCCCAAACGTACAACTAGAAGGGAGTAAGAAGGATGGATAGCAAGCAAAGCTTCTTGAAAAATGGAAAGCATTTGGCACTCTCAAGAAAACTGCTGTGATCTCTGCTCCTCGAGAGTTTTGAAATTAGACTCATTAAAAGAGAACCATCTTGTGTTGGCAAAAAAACAAATTATATGGTCTATCCTCTCTATTCCTGATTTCTATTTCTCTGAAGTATTGCATTGAGACACTGAACTAATATAGCATGAGTTCACTGAAAGCTGGAAATTTTCTGCTTTGCTGCTGCACTGCTTGCAGCTTCAACATAAATTCTACCTCTGCTGTACTCACAGGCAGGAGAACTGGGACCTGCTCCACATTAGCATTAGAAAATACTGAAACGTTCTGGCTCCTTCTCAAAGTGCTGTGCTGTCACCAGTTGACTGGTCAGAGTTCAACAGTTGTGGGCTGTAAATTTACAATTCAAGTTTAAGCTTCAAACACTGGCTTTAGTTTACCTGTGTAAAATCTAAGCCATTTGTTACAGAATGGAAGTGTCAGAAAGACTCTTATGCTCAGTGGAGACAGCAGCAACTGATCCATTGGCCAAAAGTCACAGGAAAAACTTTACTGCTCAGTTTCAACAAGCAGTACGTAGAAATAAACTTACATTTTTAAGCAGCAACATTTTAAGCCTGGCCAACATGATCAGGTGGTTTACAGCACACAAGTATGTCCAGCACCTTCTGCCAGGGATGAGAGATGAAACAGTGGTTTAGAGTGCCAGCTTTATTCCCACCTACCCAATGCTCTAGTGGGGAGAGTGCAGCAGGAATACTCATGCCAGCACCCACCTAGGCAAGAGTTACCTGTCAAATCCACAGCACAAACTCCACAGCTGGCAATTGAAGGCTCCTATGCCAGTCCTGCATACATTTAGCATAAGCTCATGCCAAGGCTCTGCAGCCACATGCCCATAACTCCTGTTCATTGTGCCAGCAGATTTAGCACTCCTAGCAAACCTACTGGACTTACAGAGCTGGCTTCACTTTGATGCACTGGCATATTTTAGCATCTTTTCTTGTGCGTTCCTCAACCTTGCTGCCTGAGCCTGTGTGATGACAGATTTTCAGGAAAGTGTAATAGTAAATGCCAGCTGAAATTAACCCTATTGTTTAATTATACAGCTATAGCTGTTCCTCAGACAAGAAACTGTAATTTAGGATTTCTCTACAGAAATCTTAGTATCTCAAGAACCATACATTAGCATGGAAGATCCATCATTAAAGTGACCAAAAAAAGAAGGCCCAAATTAAAATAAAAGCATAAGCTACATTCTATGCTTAAGTGATAATTAACTAAATTATCATCTGCTAATTCACCCAGCTAATTCAGACCTCTCTGCTACACATGTAAAATGGCCTCTTTGGTGGAGAAGGATAAAGCAGCAATGGCATGGCAAAGAACTTCAGAATTGGAAACAATTCAAAACTCTTGAGAGCATCTCAACTCTAGTTTCTTCCTTTAATAGCTAAAGGATCAGATTTTGTTTAAGAACAAAATCAAGTATTTCTTGATGAAATTTGAGGCAGCAGCTGAGATACATTAGACCAAATTAAATAACCCGTAACAATTAAAGAATTTTATTAATTTGTGCTTAATAAAAACCCATTTCTTTATAATAAGCATAATTTAAGTCTTCATATTTGGTACATTTGAAAAATATAAATAAATAAATATTGCAAAAATTGTGGCAGATATATCAACCCAAAAGATTATCACTAATGAATCTATTGAAAAAGCAGTTTAGCACCATTTACTGCCACCATGACAAATATGACAAGTCTGCAAATGAACACATTGGAGACATAATGTTAACATCCATGTTCTGTCAGGTCCTCCCGTGACTGATCGAAATGTAGCTTTGATTGCTGTGACTAATAAATAATCCAGGCTAATAAAATTGCTGTATCTTGTAATTATGACAGTGTGAACACTATCTTAATTATAACTGTTTCAGAACCTCATCCATCAATCAGTGACAAGCAACACTTCTAAAGGTTCACAAGCAGAACAGACCCAATGCCAAGCCAAAGACTTGCAGAGATGATCAGCAGTGCTCAGGAATGCTCCCTTTGCTTCACAGAATGTATAACCATGGTCATAAATCAGTATGAAATTTCTGAGTGCAAAATGTGCTCAGACTTGGCTTCCAGTAGTCCATAGCATAAACCACCATGCCACGTGTGTTGGGATGAACACAGCAACCTCCCATAGCATTTGGAAAGACAGAAAACAGTTACTGGGATACACAACTGGTATTGCAATTTTAGGCTTTTAGCATTGGAAACACAACTGCAGGGCTGTGTATTATCCTGCTTGCAGAGATACTGCACCCTCATATGTCACTGATCCAGACACAGGCCTGACACCTCAAGAGCCAAAAGCTTACTCATAAGTGCATGTTTCCACATGTGGAAGGGTCAGCCCTAGACACGCTCTGTTAGCCATGTAAATTAAGTGAAAGCTACAGCATTCAGCCTTTAGAAGATTTCTCTGAACACAGAATGAATGGTTCCAACAATCGCCTCCTCCAGTTTCCATCCAAAATAAATGTATTCATGGCATTGTGCTAGAGTTTCTCAGTTTGAGCTGATAGTGGGAAAATCTCACAACATATTAAGAAGTTAATTGTGAGGTGGAGGGAGAGTTTTACATGCAATTGTTCCAAAATCCCAAACTTACCTGCAGTCTTTTCCACCAATTCTAATACTCTGGGAATTTAGTGAAACTTTTATGTTAATGGAATGGCAGTTACAGGGAAACAAACTGTCCCCTCTCAGTGTGGGATATAACAATTTAACAGCAGCTTTTCTCTTTTATTTCTGTGCCAAGCATGTTCCTTAAGTCACCCTCCTTAGTAGTGCAAATGCAGTAGTCGGCAGAGTTCGGGCACTGATTACTTCCACTAAGAGCTGCAAAAGAGGAAATGGGTCTCTCCCCCATTTCCTGGCCCTACACAGATGACTGGGTGTTGATCAAACCAGTGGCACCATTGTATTTCATTGTTAGTTTTGAAAGAAAATTAGCTATTCCAGTGCTAATATTGTATATTCCTCCAGAGGACTGAAGAAAGTTTATGATAACAGCATGATGAAAAGGGAGTCTCTACTTCTGCAATAAAGCACAGACTGCAGGAACTGTCAACATGTTAAGTTCTAAAAACCAGGGTAACATTACCATGCACACCAATACACAGCACAAGCTCCTGAGCGTGAGGGCAATACAAAAAACAAAACTACTTCATTACCTGCTTGTCAAAGCCAGAAGCCAAGACAAAAAAATGGAGATTTGAAGACACAGGCACAGGGACACTGACCTCAGCAGGAGACTGAGGTCCCCTGACTGAGAATAGCAGGAAGGCACCAAGACTGTGGAGAACTAAGGCTGGACAGGCAAACTGCTTCACTTTCATTATCATCCAAGGAGGAAAAGCAGAAAGAAAACAGATAAAAAACTGTAGTGCACTCCAGCAGGGTAGTGAAGGTCAAACTCAGCAAGAGACAATGCATTCTAATGAATATTTTTCTCAGCTCTTGGAAGATTAGACTCAGCACATCTTTAAATCCCACCAATATATTAAACTGCTCAAAAAAAAAGAATTTATCAGACATACAAACTGTAGAAATATCTTATTTTGTCCTGGCAGAGCTTCTCAAGTGCAAACATTAAAAGAAATCTTAGGACAGGTATTTATAACCAGAAAAAAAAATAGTTATCACATGGAACAGGGACTATCACTGCAAAGAAACATAGTTAACAGTCAATACTATTCCCATAAGAAAAAAAAGTCTTCTAATTTGTGTTGACACATGAGTAAAAAATCTTCTGCTAATGATCAGACTCGCTCATTCAAAAGGTAACATAGCTAGAAGGATGGAACAGACCCATATGCCAGTGGATTAGAAGGCCTTCTGAATCTCAGATGAATGAGGGGTTACATACATTTATTCACTACATGTACATGGATTTAGACCAGTACTGCTGGTCAGCTGCTCACACTGCTGTTCCAAGGTCAGTGCCCAGCACCTTCCAAGACCAGACCCAGAGCAAATCCAGAAAGGTAGATACACATAAAATGAATAGTAAAGATATTAAAGCAGTGTTAAACAATCATGCAATACAGAAAAAGCCAAACCAAAACAATAAAAAATGCCCATTGCTCCAGAGGCACAAAAATTAATGCCCCATGTTTTTACTATTATTGCCTTTGCTCCATCAGACATGGGGCAGAGGTGGGATGGAGGGCAAGGAAGTATGTACAGGCAAGAGCTATAATAAAGTCTCTGATTTTGCACTGGGACACATATCCAGTCCAATATTGTGTGTACCACACCTCTGGCTGCAAACCACTGCCACAGACACAGCACACTGCAGCCTCAGTTTACTAAAGCACTGCCCCTTTTTCCAGTGTCTGTGAGGAATATGTACAGACTGAACCTTTTTCAGGCCTTAGGACATGGCAGAAGACAAGGACTGAAACTGTTTGTGAAGTGACATTATTAAGTCAATTAACATTTAAGTAGGTCCTTTTTATTACACTGGAACAGACAGGTATCTGGTGCAGGAAAATTCTCTTGCTTTTTTCAGCTGCCAGTTTTTCCTCCTTTAATGCACAAAAGCATATTTTACCTTCAGATATCACAGTTACAACATAGTGTAACTAAAGCAGAGAGTTTCAAGAACTTGTGAAACCAACACTCTACTTCTTAAACAAAACCTGACAATTTTCCAGATTGTATTCCAGTAAAATTAATGTCTTCCAAGGATGTCTGCAGAAGAGGGCATAAAAATGAGTAGTGGATGGGAACACACTGTAGGCATAAGAGCTGATAATGCCACTTCCCAACAAAAAACCCAACTACTTTAAATTGCATGCAGTACACACAGTATTCCCAGCTGTTAATCTACCTATAAAATATGCTGTAGGTCTTCCAAGTCACAGACTGGGAAGATGGACAGACAAAAGGAAGGAAAGTATGAGGTAACACTGCAAACGACCACACTATATAATTTATTTGTCTGTGACTATGCCCAAACAACTTGAATCCAGAGTGACTTGCACAGAGGAAACACCACTCCAAAGTTCACAGGCAGACAGCTATTTGCTCACCCCACACTAAGCACATTCTGCCATTTCCGCATTTAGTTATTTTAATCTTCTCTTAACACTTTCAGCCTTTACCACAATCTGCCTTCAGGGTGGGACCATGGTCAGAGCAGCTATGAAACAAACAATTATTTTCATATTGAACTGTTTTAATCTCTTTCAATTTTTCCCTCTTCACCACAGCACAGTTCTTCTACTGTTAGTTCTTGGTTTAAAAGCAGGGAGCCATGTCAGATAATTAGCAAAAAGTCTACCTGAGGGCTTTCCTGTATAATTTACAGTTTGACTGACCTATAAAAAATTATAGGGAAATAAGTCTCTGGTACCTAAAAGTAATGGCTGTTTGTTCAGTTCAGTGCTACTTAATTACTCTTCCTTTAGTTCAAAGCAAAAAAGGAAATAATTTATTCTTCAAAACAGTTCATGAGGTAATTTAAAATAATTGACTTCAAAAGAAACTATGAGGACGAAAAATGTGAAATTCTAAGTATATTAAAAAGCAATTCTAACAAAAAAAACCCACCCCTCTTCTGTTTTATAGACATAGGATAGTTTCCCCTCTAAGTAGGGTCTAATGAGTACATGAAGTGAATGAAACAAAAATAAATGGCATTATGGCTTAAAAGACAGATAGGTTTGTACTTAACATGGAGCTATTTGGGACAGCCATCATCACTGGAATCCATTATGTGGTTACTGACAGCCATAAAGGAGGCCTCAAACTGATTCCAGGCATCACATACTTCTACAAACATGTTTTTGAATGAGTTTCAAACATCAAAGAGTTTAGAAAGCTAAAACTATTTTAAACCTAGAAAGCATCTTTCCCCATTTCTACCACAATTAGTCAATAAAGTAAATATATACTGACATTTGGTCTATGTGCATTAAAAATCCATCTTTCTGTATAGTGGCTTCTGACCCTTAAGAGACCATATGGGGGAGAAGGCTTACAGTGAAATACTGAGCACTGTCCAGTTTGTTGTGTTCTTTTCATCTTTTACTGTTGGCCAAGAGACACTATTTGAAGAGCACAGAATAAAACTGCAGCTGCACTGGAATATATATATGTACACATATATATGTGTATATATATATACACATATATACATATATGTATATATGTATGTGTGTGTGTATATATATGTATGTGTGTGTGTATATATATGTGTGTGTGTGTGTGTGTGTGTGATATACACACACACACACACATCAGTCCAGTGAGGTGAGCTCAAAATAGAAATTTTTAATTTGAATTCGACAATAAAAAATTGGAATGCTGACTCTTTCGCCCATACCGTAAAAATTTTATTGCAAAGAAATAGATTCTATAAAGGCCTTTGATGTAATTCCGAAGTGTTGTAAATGCTGCATCTAACCCTGTAATGGCCATTCTACTTGGCAACTCTGAGCTCAGACTGAACAGAGCAAGAGGGAGAAAAATACAATCTATAGCAAAGCCAAGAGAAAGCGATGCCTACCAGGAACAAGATCTAGTCTTTAATTTGCAAGCTATACTAGCTCTGCAGTCATTCTAGTTTCGAATCATACTTTATGTCCCCAAAAAGCAAAGCACTCATGGTGTATACTAGAGAAACAAAAATACTCCATTATTCAAGCCGAAATTTTGAGCTGAGATACCATCTGGACAGAGATGCTCTGTCCAGACTTCATTTCCTAATAAATTAATTTTGCCCATTTGGTCAACATACTTCTCCCTTTTCTTGCAATTTGAATAATCTAGTTTACTCCAGAAACACTTTCAAAAGTGAATTTTCAAGTGAAAATAATCTGTGCAGAGAATATTTGCGTGTTTTTCCAACAGAGGCAGAAAAAGTCTCCATAGCACAACTTCTGGATTCCCCACTACAGCATGGAATGCAGAGTTTGCCAGCAGCCTACAGAGAGGTACTTACTGAATACATTGAAGAGAAGGCAAAGGGAAATACAAAGCTGATTTATATTCCTCAGAAAGAAAGAGGATAAATTTATTTAATTGATTGCTGAGTTACCAATTTATACCTGATGCCTAAGTGTTTCCTGTTTCCTTCACCAACTCCTGTTGTAACATGTTTCCTGCTGAAACATGTCTGTTTCTACCTCTTACTCTCTCTGTAATCACTGATTTTTGTGTTGGTGGGTTATTTTATATATAAGCTCTTCTGTAGAAGTAAATTTTTGGCCTTGTCAATGCAAATTCTGCAGTTACGAAGAATTAACAGGCTGTGGAGGAGCATTTGGAAGGGGACAACAATCAGATCCAGATGATGGATAAGATCTTCACAGCTGTTTTTTGGCTTTGGGTTTCTGTTTAAAGAAACTTATGCAAAGACTGTGCCTGCTCTCCCTCAAGTCTGCCCTCAGTTTTTCCATACTTACTTGAATAGCATCAGAGAAATCAAAGATAACTTGGTTCCTGTGAGTTTTATCAAGACTGAAAGGGGGAGAGAGAAAGCCTATAAGTGTTCAGCCTGGAAAAAACTTCCCAATGCAGACTTCCATGAAACACCCAAAAGAAAACTTGAGCTGTGGAGGAAGCATCATTAAAGGCATCAGAACCAGTAGCTGTCAAGCCCATGACACATCTTCATGAAAAAATTTCCAGGTATTTCTGCAAGCACGAGTACATAATTTTTCCTCTCTTATAGCTCTTCCCGACTGCACATCACTTCAAAAGGATCTGTAACACTTACTTGCAGATCTTAGCTATTTCCATTGAAAAATGGCATCTAAAAGTTGCTGAATTGATGATTTCACAGAAATCTTGAACACAGGAACAGTATGCAAGCACAGCAGTGTCACAAGCATCCTGCAGATACTCCTTAACCTTCTGCTCAAAACAACTATAATTAGCACAGATTTGTGAAAACAAGGGTACAAAACTGAAAAGGTTGAAGCCAGTCACCCTCTCACCCTCTTCACACTGGTGAAGACTGAAGCTATCAGCATATGTGGAAAATAAAACTGTTCAAATTTTCCAGAAGCAGGTATCAGGAACAATATTAAAAATAAATAAAAACTGGATCAAATTGGCATGCTAATTTCAGGTTTCACCTCAAGACAAGCCTGAGGAACACAGAAGGCTGTGACAGCAGATCATATCTATTTTGGAACAGGTCTGGTGACCTTCCTATTCCTGCCTCTTGCACCAAGGAAGAGAAGGCTGTCAGTTACATGGCTAATGCTAGGAAGCTCAGTCTGACTCTAATCCTGATCTCCTGTCACTCCATAGCCATCAAGGCAATCCTAATCTTTGGAAATTAAACTGCTTTCTTGACAGACTGAAAACCTGACAAACACAGAGCTCATGGAAGTAAATTTATCTTCCCCTCCTACTCAGCAAACATGTTAGTGGTGATCACAGAGGAAGTACATAAGTACTTATACATAACATTAGTTCCCGGAATGCTCTGAGGCATTCTCAGGCATTCTCAAGTTCCTGGATGTAAAACTATGGGTACATTTAGTCTGGTATTTGACCCATCAAGAATTCCATTCATTACTGCTCTGATTCAATGACCTTACACACATAATCAATGGCTAAACTGATAAATGGGAAAACTTCTTAAAAACCTATTTCTTGAGTGCTGGAACTAAATGTTTTGTTCTCGACAGCTGTAATTTATAATTTAGTGACAAGAACATTTGTTCCAGCTGTTCAGACCGATTTCACGCAACAAAGAAGGGAGCATACTGTATTTCCAAAGCCAGACACTACATGTGGATTGGGAACTGCTTGATTTATTTATCATATAAAATTATTACTAACTCAAAATAATCAGAAAACATTCTTAATGTTCATAATTAGAAAACTCATCATGGGAGTTATGAGGCTGGAGTTCTTTAAACTTTCAGAAATAATGAAATGCCAGAAAAAACTAAAACAAACTAGCAGCTTTTAATGTCAGGGCATAGGTTTTTAACATGGCCAAGTAATTTCCTCCATTTAATTGGGATGATTCATGCTATGTATGCTCTATGCCAGTGTCTCAGCATTCAGTTCACATGTTACTGTATCTGTTCTTTCCGGGTCTAAAACATTTCTAGTGTTTCTTACTTTCATTTCCAGTTACAGCTAGCAAGGAGTACCTGTCTAGGAGTACCTGGAGTACTTGGTGTCCCAGCAGTTGTAGAGATCAGGCACACAGCAGCACACTAATCCTCTGAATTCAGTAATCCCAGCCCAGGTAAAGAACAAGAATCTTCTTTACCTATGTGAAATCAGTATGAGGAATTGGGCAGAGACATTTGGCCTTAAACCTTCAGTTTGTGTTGAAAGACTATAAATAAACAGCAAGGTTGTTCCTGTTAAAGGAACTTACTGCCATGTTCTGAAGAATCCACTGGATATTGTAATGGCTATTGGGTCTTCTCTCATTTACATTCTCTCATCCCTCCTACTGTGCATGTGGGGGAGAGGGTAAGCTCACTGCTTCACTTTGCTCCTCGTGGCTGTGAGATGTTTTACATTCTGTTCCGGGAAGCCAGTTAGCTGCATTTGAATGTGGATGCCTGGGGGCCATGAGAACCAACACTAAATATTTCAAATTGATTTAAGTACTTGATAAAGCTGGAAGGGTTTATGTCTTGTGAAGCATGCATGACAACAGCCTGACCTGAACGGTCAAGTGCCCATCTCCTGGTAAACAATTCAATTGGTTTCATACTGATATGGCAACACAACAACTACTTGGTACTGTGAAACCTTCAATTCCACATGACTATTACATTTCTCAGTGTAACTTTGTAAGGTGTAAGAAGGTCAGTCCTGTATCCTAACCAGAGACCACATAATCCACCTTACCTGTGAATCTTTAAGTAAAGGGAAGACCAGTAAGGTATTGAAGGAGATCAAGGTGGACATCCAATACTACAGTCATGTATCCTAAAAACCAACCTACTCACACCTGCAGTAAGCTGTGAGAGCCAGGCACTAAGAAATTGAAAACGTATGAAGTTTTTCAGGATAAATAAAATTTACTGATTCCACAAAACATTTTCCCTTAAATCATTCTTTATAAAGTACACCACTGCCTTCAGGTAAATGCACCATTCATAGCAACTTCTGTGTGTGGACACCAACTCTCAACTACTCCCTTAACCTCTCTGGTCTCTTATCCACACCCTGCTACTACATTTCACGTCTGAAAGTAACATGAAAAGATTCTTCAAAGAAGAATTTCAATACTTTCTGAGATTTCTCTTCCCCTGTATAGTTGCATATAAAGGGTCAGTATGTTCTTTGGCATTTAGTCTTTTGTTGTTTGGAATGCAAAAGCACAGCCTTTATCAAGAGGCTGGCGGTGACACAGCTTTAGCTGAGTTGTTTCAACATTGTAAAAAGCATATGGGACACTCTTGCTTTCATCTTTTGGTTCTGTAGTCTTTTAGAATTACTCACAAAGTTTTGATTTTCACAATACTGCTGAAACTAAAATACAATCACTGCAAACCCAAACACACCATTCCTATTTCATTGCCTGGGGCTACAATTTCCTGCCTCTGTATTCACTGCACCCCAGGGAGAGGAAGTCTGGATCCCTGCCTTGGGAGCTGGGATCCAGCTATTCACATGTGCCTGAGGAGATGATGTTCAGACCTTCTCCCCTGTCCCACATGCCCTGTCTGAACTAATGACACAACAAATTTACTGTAGCAATCTTAAAACAAGTTGCTTGGCCAGGATAAGCAGCTGTCAACTCAACTGCCTGATTTCTGACTCTGAATTAGCACGGAAGAGGATGAACTGAGATCCCAATGGGGAGGCCAATTCTGCTGTGAACAGTTCCAGCACTGGTTTCGCAAATTACTTCAAACATAAGACAACCACAGCAGGAGACAGAAAGGCCCACACAGCCCACTGTGCTGCCTCTAGCAGTGGCCAAGCCAGGAACTAGGAAGGCACAAAAGAATGGCAATACTTACCCTGAACCTGACAGCTTAATTTCATGCCCCCCAGTTCTTGTTCTGAATTATAGACATCAAACTCTACCTACTCTCTCCATGCCAAGTGACTTCATGGCCCTTTATTACCACTCTCCTCAGGAGTCTCTTTTGCATGCTGAAGGCCTCAGCCTCGCTGCTCTTTTCTTTTACAGAGCCCATTCCAAGATTTCAAGTAGCCTTGCTGTCTTCTCACTGCTTCGTCCAGTTTTAGTGTATTTGGGACTGGGTTGGAAGTAAAGGAACCACAACTTCACACAAGATTCTGGAGGCAGAAGTTCTGTGCATTGATACTAGCACATAAAGCAATTAATGCCTCCTCAAGTTGCTCTCTCCTACTGTCCTAAAAACTCTAATATTTGAGATACCTGTTGTACCATTCCTGAGCACTGAGGTGGCATTTCTCTCACAACTCAAGCTCTTAGTCAAGAAACAGATCAGAGCACACCCATTCTTCCCTGTTCTGATTCCCTCCTCCCCATATACAAAGGCATGTATCACTGTGCTTATCTACACAGTCATTCTGTATTTCACTGCCCAGTCACTCAGGTTCACTAAGTTCTTATAAAACTCTTCAGTCATCATCAATAATTCAAAGTTTTTCAGGACAGCAATGAATGACAAGAAGTATTCAACTATTCCTAAATCATTTATGCATCTGCATGAGTCCTGCAACAGATGCATTTGCTGTTTCATTAGAAAAGCTCTGACAATTTGCACAGCCTGACTTCTCACTACAAAAACCAGGCTGACTCTTGTCACTGTAGCCTGTAATTCCATTCTCAATATACCATTGCACAGCAATTGCTTCTTATGCATATCCCAAGCCCATCACCCTGTGGTTTCCCTTATCACATTTCTAGAAAGCCATATCACATTTGCCATCTTTCAGTCCTCAAGTAACAGAGTCCTTTTATGGAACACTACAGTTAGTCTTGTTATCTTATCCTTGAATTCCTACAGAAAGCTTGGGTTAGTAAATTGCTTGGCAACTTCTATTTGATTCATAAATTCCCCTACCAACCCTTCAATTTGAAAGAGACATCCTGATGAATTCTTCTTTAAGAAGTGTACCAGCACAGGGAGCTGCCATTTCTTCACAATGAGCAACAGATGCAAAGAATTCATTTGTCATTTCTGAGCATCTACTAGCCCTAGAGATTTTTCTGGCAGGCTCCCTGATGCTGATGTTTTTGAAGATTTATTTTTTACTACTTTTGACGTCTTTTGCAAATGCTCCTCTAACTCCTTTTTTTCAGTCTGCCTTGTTGCATTTCTACATTTAACCTGTCATTTTTTAAAATCCTGTGTATTTTCCTCATTTAGATAAAGCTTTAGGCTTTTAGAGGACTCTCTCTTGCTTTCAACAGTAACCATCACGCTGCTATTAAGCAATGACTCTTCCTTTCTGAAGTGTTTCTCACTAGGTGGGAAACATTTGTTCTCTGCCTCCAGTATCATATCTGTGCAATCTGTAACTTCCAGCCTCCTATCTAACAAGCTGACATGAGCTATTTCCCCATCTCCACATACCTCTTGAAGTGGAGCATGGCTGCAACAGATTATCTGGCTTCTGTTTCTCCTCCACAGATCCTGAAACTAATTATACTAGTTCTGCTTTGGGACTGATGCTCTGAACCAGGTTTGTGTACTATTCAGCACTAAGAGGCACCATTTTTGGTTAGAAAAGTAGAACTTGCGCCATTGTGCAAGGGCCAAAAGTGAGAAGAGTTTTCACATTGCAACAGGGCAACTCCAAATGTTGATGCCACAGACAGTGGTTCCTTTAAACTCTACAGGGCAGACTGTACATCCTGACTCCTATGATCATGGCAGGCTCAGCTCTGCACACACATCTGACCCATCACCAGTCAAGCAGGGTGGTTATATTGGGCCTGCCTGGGGTAAGCATTCAACAGTTTCTTCACCAACACATAAAAAAACCAGACAACCTTTTAACCACTATTTCTGTAAATTTTGTATCATGTTCATTTGACTGAAGTTTAATATAGTTAAGGTAATTTTGAAGATGCAAAAGTAAGTTTTTAAACACAGCATGCACAGCTAAGCTCGCTTTTGGGTGTGCTCCCCCTTCCTTCATAGCCTGAGGCAACGCCACATCATACAGCACAACAGTGTCTGTAAGAGGAAGCCCAGGAAAGTGATACTGTCCTGACTCTTAAGACGCAATTTCTATTTCTGTCTCTGCCACAAACTTGCTCTGTGACCTTGAGCAAGTCATCAGATCTTACTGGCTCATATGAATATCTCTGAAAAAGGGTACTGCAAAGCTTTAATATCTGCAGATGATTATTATATGCATAAATCCTCATCATCATTTTCATCACTATTTTCATTGCTTGCTATTTCACTTTCATTCCAGAGATGAAGCAGAAAGCTCAGTGGAAATACACAAAATAGTTACTGTTTCAGAGGGAAAAACAGAGACTGCATTTGCTGTGCCCCCAGACAAGGGTGCCTTCCAGGTCACTGTGAATAAGAACACCCCACTGCAATCATCGGGGGGTGGGACCTGAATCTGCTGAGGACGCAGCTCATTGTGCTCACCACAACACTGGGCCACACAAAATAAGGAAGAGACTGAAAGAAAAGGATACTGCAAAGCTTTAATATCCGCAGAAGACTTTAAAACACCTGCTATTGTGAGGACAGCACAGCTCAGGTAACAGGCACAGGAATAAGCATGGAGGAAATAAGTGTGATGTAGCCAGTGATGCCTATCGGCTCCAGGTAGCTATGGAGCACACAGCTGCTTGAGACAGCACCTTCCTATGTACTATGCCAAACTGCTGCCTGCTATCGTTTCATTTGGTCTTTCTCAATAAAAATCCAAATCGTTTTTTTTATAATAATCTACATTCCTTAGAAATAATAACTAGCATTTGTAACACTTGAGTTTATATTTTCCAGGTAATTATTTCATGTCAGCAGAGAACAAAGCAAAGGGAAGGCATAGGAAGCTCTGCTCTGGAAAGGGTTCTGTCCTGGGAGCTGGAGTGAACTGCTTTACAGAGAGCCAAGCACAAATTCTGCTTCTGGTGAGTGAAGTCAGTGCTAAGCTGCTGATGCCAAGGCTTGTTATACACGGCCATAATTGCCCACAACATACTTAGCCAGAGGGATCACCTAACACTGAGGGAATTGGATCTTCTAGATAGCACAGAGACCAAAATGTAAGCAGGAGCTCTATGCAGTATCATTAGCTGTCATAGTGAGAGCAAAGCTCAAAATCCATGTGGACCTTACACTTAATGCCACTCATCAATCACTAATGAAAAGCAGCACACTGAACACTGATGTGTTGAATCCCAGCTTGGGGGAGGAAGGATCAGAAGGATACCTTACCCACCCTAAAAGTCCTGTGCAGAAAATCTAGTGGCATCTCGATGGCCATCAGCTCCAGAAAGTGTTCTTCAGTCCTGTGTACTACACAAAAGCTCATAGCAAAAAGAGATTCTGCCTTTGGTTGTCTTTTGAGGCTTCCCTGCCTGAACATGGATCGTCTTTTTACCTCCTTGTTCACTGCTGTGATATCTACCCTCTCTATTTGCTGAGACTGAATAAATCAAATGAAAGTTCACATTCCTAAGCCCCCAATATATTATAAATTCCCCATGCTGCTCAGCAGCCTGCTCTTCCAATCAGTGACTTCGCTGATCTCTCCTGACTCCACATACATGTAAGAAGATTAGAAGCAAATATAAAATAATCTTTAATAATAGATTTTGTATGGTAAGTAGGCATCTTTAAACATATTACAGGAATGAGAAAATATCCCTCTTCTAGTACTCAAATATTTATGCACATACAGCTCTGGAGTTCTGCCTTACTTTACCCCACACATTTCAGCAACATGCTTTTGTCAAATCTATGTATTTTTGCCATGTTTACCCATACAGAATCCACACGCCTCCTCTGGAATTTATAATAAAGCAAACCAAGCACTTCACACTGTAATATTTAAAGAAATAGCTCTAGCCGTGGTTAATGTCAACATTACCTGAGAGCCACCAGATGGTGCTGTTAAAGATTGTATGTAAAGTTATTTCAAACTGATCATTTAATGAAATAGGATTTTTTAAATGGTCTTAAAAGGCTGTTCTTTAAATTCTGTATTTATTAAACCAGAAAGGCTCCTACTGTGACTTTGTTTCTAGATGGAGAAAAGTTAGTGCTGAGGGCAATATAGCCCATTAAAGCAGAAAATTTTCAGTTCAAGCCTCAAAGGAGGTAGACTGTGCCTCAGCTTTTAGGCATCTGACCACAGAAAAGAAATCATCATGACCCTGAGAGACAGACCTACACTCCCAAAACACAGCCTGAGCAGAGATAGTGTGCAGGCTGCTTCCTGCCCAGCTCCCCACATGCCAGTCAAGTGCTGCCTGGCATCAGCATATTGGATATTCACTATCTTCAGCTCAAAGAACAGGAAAATGTTAAGAGTGCGTTTGAACCTCTCTGCACTGGGAACCCACAGCCCAACTGTCTCTGAAAGGTGGGAAAGGTGCCCCTTTCCTTGCTCCTTTATAAACACGTGCAAGGAGGTTCCACTCCTTGTGTGCAACACTGTGCTCCTCATGGATGGGAGGTTGAGGGTTTGGTTGGTTGGCTGGTCTCTGGGGATGGTGCAGGGGCCAAAAATTTTAACAAAGTCATTTCAGAGAATATATACATTACCCTGAACTGATTCCTGGAACCCACATTTCTAACCTTCCAGGCATTTGTCCTTCGTCTTTTCATACATTTAGATCACCAATCCCAAACCCTTCAGTAAGGGGATGTGGACATGCCTGCTGCCCAAACTGCCAGCTCTCTGGTGGCTTCAGCAGGACACCAGGGATATGAATCTTTCAGGTAGGTGAGGCAGGTGAATTCAGGTCCCTCTGCTTCCCTCAGCCAAATGTGAAAATTAAAAACATATGCAGCAGCATATTGTAGAAGCAGGAGGCACAGGAAGGCTGTGAGTGGCCTCCCTCCACCAGCACAGCTATTCCCCCTGAGCTCCACAGGGCTCAGATAGGGACAGGAGGATTTGGGTGCAGCACTCCAGGCCTGCCAAAGGACCAGCACAGTTCCACATAGCCAAGATCCTTACATATAAATCCCTTCCAGAGATCTGACAGCAGCTATGTAGACTTCTTCAGAACAGCAATTTAAGCACCTAAATTCTAGCCAGATTTCATGTCAGCTCTTATTTTGGGTTGTGTTTTTGTCACTTCAGAATATAAAGCTTTATATTAAAATCAACCATTTTCCAAAGCCTGGAATTTATTGTCCCTCACCCAGTTATTTCAAACTGACTAAATTTCTACCTTTTTGCCCCCTTGCCTAAGAAAATAACAGATGTGAATATTTCATTAAAAACAACTAGGTCATCCCCTCTTGCACCGGGTTTATCAAATGACTACAGGCTGAATCAGACAACTGCAAGCTGTGTATGTGAACAGAACTATTAGCAACCCCTATGCCAAGGGAATCTAAAGTGCATGGATACAAAATAAACACAAGATTGGGAAACTGCCTTTGCTAGTATGTTAGATTTTAAAATTATGTGAGAGCTGTAATCATCTGAGTTTCCAAAGAGATGACATGAGATACGAAGTTATGCAGTAATTTAGCCACAGAACCAGCAGTCACGGTGGTCATGACGACTGGCGAGGCCAGGTCAGCCAATACACCCAGAAACCCCTGACGGTTTGCTCTGAGTCTTCTCTAATTTGTGATGGGAAGGCTGCCAACAGCCCACGACTGTGTGTTCAGAAGTGTGTGTGGACTGTAACACGTTCCTCCCCAAGTGCAAGGCTTTGCTGATTGTGTGAGGTGTTATGTACTTGAATGGGTTCCATCCCTGGCTATTAACAGTTTAATAATGGTTCTGTGAATTAGCATTAAATTACAGGGAATGTTACAGAAGGGGTGCTAATATTTACATTAGTGCTTAATGAGTTCCCCATAATTAACATAATTGCAGTGAGCCACAGAAATTAATATTCAACCAATTATTTTAAAGAGCTATCCAATCTATGTTGAGATTTTTTGAAGACACCTTCCCAATAACAACAAAGACGTTTTATAAAAGCACAGGTCCTGATGCTGCCACGAGCTCTTCAGGGAGTATTGCAGGATTACATTGCAGGATCAAGGCCTAGGTGCTCCCTGGAATTTTAGAATAAACCAATTTACCCAATTTTCTAAGCATTTGCATTATGTTTACTCCTAAAACATTGTAACATAAAGAAAACCTGTGAAGTTCTATGGTCACCCTTAACCATGATTTCAAACATGTTACAAACATGACTGAGATAAATTAACCAGGGACAGGTGACACAGGTCCATTAACAGCTTCCAGCCACAACTAAAAAAGATCCCACCAGAAGTGGCAAAATACAGTGCTTAAAGTTCCAGATAGTTTGTTTTAGAAGGCAGAAAGATTTTAAAAAAAACAACAAACCAGACAAACAAAAAAACCCGAACCAAACCCAACTAACCAAAACAACCCAAATAACCAAATCTTAGGAAAAAAAATCACCCCAAAACAACCCCAAAAAAAGTAAACTAACAAAAACCACACAAATCCCCCTATTTACCTGAAGGAATCTTTAACACTTCTTCATCCTAATTTCTTAAAGCAGACCTTAGGGAGGTGCATACATGTGGAGCCCCTGTTGTAAGTCAGGTGTCTTTAGAAACCATCTGGTGGACACTGTAGGGATCAGTACCTCAAGCAGACATATTCCAACAGGAGCCTAAGGCCTTTCTTCCCATCTTTCCAAATAATTTGTATTTGGAGATAGCTGACCAAATTTTCTATTCATTTGTTTAGAAGCTCCATCTTCAACCATAAGACAGATAACTTCCTTTCCTCTCTTGCTACATTATGTTTACATATACACTGCTGTTCCATTTTTCTGTAGCATGACCTACACTAGAACTTCAGAAATACCATTTTTCAGGGGAACTGAGAGCACAAAGATCAAAAGGTTTACAAAGCCAGTCTTATGAATTAAAGCATAATTATATCCTCAGCCATCTCCGCTATGTCTTCAGACATTGGATCCAGTTCTGCTAATACAATAGCGCAATTTAACATTTTGAATAGTGCTGGAGAAGACCAGCAGAGAACTATCTCTCTTTCTCCCTACCCTCTCCCCACAAAATCCATTGAGAGCTATTTTCAGAGAAAACAGAAAGCAAATAAAATGTGTCAACAGCCCACCCAAGAAGCACACTGCCATTTGAGACAGCCTGCCCTATGCAAGAGCAGGCATGAAGACTGCAAGTTAACATTCTGAGAGCTCTGAACTTCATAGATACTTACACCATACTGGCAAATGCTGCCTCTGTGGCACCAAAGCTAAACATTACCTTGGTGAGAGGTACCCACATCCTAAAGCATTGCTAGACTAGGCTGCTCTCCCCATTCCACAGGCTCAGCACAGCTCTGCAGCACTGCTGATAAACACACACCCAGGGAAAAGAGAACAGCCCTTCCTGGGCTTCAAAACCAAAGGGTCCTTTGCTACCCACCTCTTAAACCTGTACTTCTCTACTTGAGGCAGACAGTGCAGCAGGAGTTTGGGAAGTTCCTGTCAGAGAAAGGAGTTGCCAAAATCATTGCCTGTTACTCAATTGTACTTTCTTTACATTATGATTTCCCCCTATCCCATAAAAGTGCCTTATTCCTTCCCGTTCTTGTCCATCAAACTCCTGGGATGGCAGTCTGACACAGCAAGTAACCAGAGCTGGAACTGAGAAATGGAGTGGGAAAAGTAGCTGAAAAAGTGGGGAGCATGATCCTTTTCATCTTATCATGTCAAACAAATAATTTTTACTTTTTATTTATTGCCAATTTCCATTTACAAGCACAAAACCTAAATTAACCACCCTAAACTACTCAATTACCTCCTTCACAACAGTTGTGCCAGTTCTGTATTGGCATTCTCTGCACACTCGATTTGCCTGCTGCAGCTAGCAATGTTACATTATTCTGCTATTATTGGTCTCTAAGACGTTGAGCCCTGCCACAATGTTTGCCTTAATGATTTCCCCAGACTGAAAATGCTCCACACCACTTATCTGTCATGAAAAGTGTTTCTCAAACACTTTTTGAGCATGTTTCTTCTCATCAGAAAGCATTCCTTTACTCTTGTGCTGTAAGACAAGCTCAATATGAGAACTGGATTTATGTCTGTCCCCCCCCTCAACGATTTCTTTTAGTCAGGTGTGTGCAAAAGACAGACAAAGCATTATCAGAAAATGCAGATCCAGAAACTGCTTGTAAAAGTAGCCAGTTTATTACTTTTTTGCAACCCTGGGGCTACACAATATTTTAAAAATGGTATTAACAGCATAAAAAACAGCAGTTAGGCTAATAAATAATTAAAATATAATCAAAATAATGGCATTAGACAATCAGAAAGTCATCCCACGGTTAACACAAGTTTAGGTACAGTAGCTTCAATCAAAAGTAATCCCTTAAACCCAAAGCTCAATCAACGTCTAGCACTGACCAAAAGCAAAGTCACTGTGCTTTTTCTGGCCAGATCCAAGGTCCTTCAGCACAAGCACACAGTTCAGCAAGTGCTGGAAATTACTGAAATTGTTTTAACTTGCTCCAGCTGCAGTTTTACCAATGTTTAGTGCATGAAATGTAAATTCTGTTCTTTGTAAATTCATTGAATTCTCCAGTAAATGTTAAAACATACACTGCAGATTAAGTTTATAAAGGTATGAAGCAGAATTCCATCTCTATTCAGACAGACACTTGCACAAAAATTTGCAGGAATCTAATTATCTTTTAAGATCTCTACCTCTGTCACATTTGATTTATGTCATCCAACAGTTCAAAATTACTAGGGTGATGGACAGACAGCACAGAAGCATAGATCTGTTTCCATAGCGAAGTGCATTAAAAATAGAAAGAACGTGACACTGATGTTTCTTTTCACAAATTGCCAGAGGAATTCTTCAGGACACTGTATCCTGAAGCTCTAACCTCTACTGAAATCTATTTAAAAAGCAGTAGTAGGGATCCTTCATAATTCTTATGCTGGAAAAATTAATTGGACCAAACTCCTCTGTTTATTGAGGAGAGAGGAGATGGGAAAAATCTTCCACTGGATGCTTGAAGATTTAATGTAGCTTAATTTACAGCTACAATGCCATACATGAATGGTCCAGATGCATGTATTGTTACAATATAGCTTAGCTGCAATTTGCTTCTTACATATTTGATATCCTGGTGAAGGTAATACCTTCATATTCAGCTTTACTGCTACTTCACAAGACTTTATTAGAAGTTGGACAATAAAATATTGCCTAGAGAAAGACTACTCAGGAAGTGTTAGAAGGGTTAGTTTTTGGGTTGCCAAGAGACTTCTGTATCCATTCATACCAATCTAATACATCACTGTCTGTGAGAACAGCAGGCTGAATTACAAGCTACCACTTCTGCAAACAAGCAGAACAGGCCATGCACTGCATCAGCTGTTTGTCCCCAGGGGCAACAGTCTAAAAACAGCCTCCTGCCTCGGGAACCTCCCCATATCTACAATAAATATGGAATCTCTGATGAGAGCAGTAAATACCCACAGTGATGGCAGGGACAGCCAAGCTCCACAGAGCAGCCACTCTCCATTGAGAAAGTGACTCCGTCCAGCTGAACAGGATAGAGTCTGCACAGCTATTTTCCAAATGCTTTGGTCTAGACATATAGCAACAAAGGTGAGGTTGCTCTTTCCAACAGACTTTACAGAACTAGTAGCAAAGGCTTCTCAATGTTGCAGTCTGTAAACCAGCCTGGAAAAAAACCTTACAAATTTCAAATCTTTTCCTTCCCCTGATAAAGGCAGCAATTTTGTCTGTAACAGTAACACTGTTTGGCTCATGCCCGTTACTTAAAAGTATGAATTCAATTGCTTCTTCATTTGTGTACAGGAGTTCAGAAAAAGATGAAACACCTTCATTAAAGGGTCCAGGCAGAACAGCAGAGCCTCAGAAGACCCCTTTCAGAGTGTCCATAGCAATCAACAGAAAAGCTATTGGCATGAGGAGCTCAGTGAGAGCAATAAGCAGAAACACTTCTATAAAAGGTCACCCTCTGCTTAAGTTTTAATCTCATAATGTGAAGAATTTTGGTAAATGTGGGAGACATGATGGCCAATGCTAAGACAGAGGCAATCTTTTTAAGCTGCACTTCATCTGCAGCAGGCTTTTGCCTACTTTCAATAAAGTAGCACTTTGGCTGGTTCATGAAGCATGGAATATACTGGATATTAGAACAGAAAGCAACAACACATATTTTTAGCTGTAGTGAATATAGATAATGGGAGAAAGATGGCAGTCTGCCTGCATCACCTCTATTCTTTCAATCTCAACTCCTTACAGCAAATAGCCTGCACTCATCCTCTGACAAACAGGCACAGACCAGCTGTTGACTTCATTCAAATCCTGAAACACCACCTGAATCAGCCAGGTATCATTAGCTGAAGTTGTTTTATAAATAAAGGTCTTATTGTAAGGAAGAGCACTCTAGAGAGCATACATTCCAATTCTTTTTTTAAACTATAATCCAGAATTTGTACTGAGTACCAGACTAGCTACCTGGCAGTTTTGAAGAGCCTGTGCATTTTTCAGGTGTACAAGCAAATGTAGCCATAGCAGCACCTGTGTCTCTGCTAGGCTTTCTGTCTCTTGTAACTTCCTGAACCCAGGACTAGTGCCCTCACTATTGTTGGCTTGGAAATAATCCCAGCCAGAAAGATGTACCAGCCAACATGGACTGTGGTTTTGGGAAACTTGACGCTTAGCACTTTTTGCCATTACTAACATCTTTCACTAACATACCAAGATTTTCTTCCAGCTCTTTGAGAGGAGTCAATAAAGAGATAATACTGGCAACAACTCAATGGAAGCATCCCACTTGTGCCGAACGGATGCTGTTGCATGGACACAGACACGAGTGCTTGCTGAAATCATTATTTGATTGGTATTGTTTGCATTGGGTAATGCTTCTTTAGAGAACAAAACCTCTTGAACAGGATGGTCAGTTGCTGTCCAGGTACTCATGGGTGCCTCCACTGCACGCATCCTGGCAAAGATGCCTTCAGCGAGATGAGATAAAGCTTCCTGAACCGTTCTGGAGAATTCCTACATCCCACTAGCATAGGCACAATCTGTATCTACTCATTACCTTAAATTATGGTACAAACCATCTCATAACTGTCTTAACCATGAACAAAGACTGCTCTAGAAGACCACTCTTACTGAACAGTTTTATTTGCATATTTAAAGTTACCTTTGTACAGTTTGGTCAAAAGCTCTGTCTACAACAGATGCCAAAAGGGCATCATCCCTCAAGAGCTCCCAGATTTTCTGCCCAGAAAGTTAACCAGGACATCCCAGTACACAAGAAGCAGCTACTAGTTTGAGCACAGCAGGAATCTGCTGGGAGAGTCCCCAGGACTGTCCAAAAGCACTGTCTGCAGAGCTCCTGTGTGCTGCTTTGCTGAAGGCTGGCTGGGAGGTCAGTCAGTCACCCTGTCTGGGGGCAGTCCAACAAGTCCCCTCTGCAGAGATTAGCTCCAGAGTTCCTGAGCCACCGAGGGAAATGCTCATTGAGCATGCTGGGCATCCAAACAGGCCCAGCCCTGATATTCAGCTGCATCAAAACTGCAGCAGGGTAAACTTCAGTTTCATCCTTATCCCACAATTATAATCTACACATAACATTCCATAGGTTGCCACTGCAGCATCCACTCAACTATTTTAACAGCAACCACTTGGTAATCATTTTGATACAAGCCATGTACCATTCCTGAGGCAGTCCCACTGACCTTGTGAGGCATCCTCCTGATCCCTGCCATATGTGCATATGCAAATGGGAACACAAGGGAAACAAGCAGATATAAATGGGTTTGAATTTCGTAGCACTAAGGCTGAGTGGCTAGAGCAAGGTCAGGCACCCAGCTCCTCCTCCTCACTCCGACTCAAGCTGCCCAAAAATCTTTACAAATCCCTTTGTCACTTCCCAAACCATCAAAGTGTTATACCAGAAAGCTAACAGGTTTTCTGACAAAAGTGGTTTTTCTGACCCTCCTGTGGGAATAATGAGCCTCTCCTTTTATGAAGGGACAAGTCAGCTGAAAGAAGCAATAACAGAACTAATGCCATTTGCCAAGATGGATTGCTATTATTTGAGCTGTCCATCCACATGTATTTGTCCTGAGTGTATTTTCAGTACTAGAAGCAATGTAGTTACAGATCACAGAACAGCCAAACTGTCAGAAAACATGGACTGACTTATCTTCATCAAAATAAATCAAAACAGGTTTTGGGACTCCCATAACTCAGAAGCCAAGGGTGACCTTGAGGGAGAAGTTGATTAAAACTGTCACACCAAGCCCAGCTTTATACTTTATGGCTAATGATGCCAAGCTGCCAACTGAAACATGCCTGTTGTGTCTGCTGTGGAGTTCAGAGCTGAGGTGTTCCTCCAAAAACAATAGCTGAGATTAGGAAGTTCAGCAGTTTAACCTGCTCCCAAAATTACAACCCCTTCACATGAGGCTGTTCAACTAATGCTGTTTTACACACCTCAAACAGGAATAGGAAGAAACCCAATGGGCAAGATTAAAAAAGAAACATAACCCCATGAAAGTCACCACAACCCAATCCAGTTTGCTTTCTCCTCCATCAGTTTACTTGCCCATGTGCACCAGAGGACATACTGAACTGTTAGAGACTGAAGACTAAATCCTCACGTGGGGCAGACATCCACATAACTAACTTCAGCAAAACACCTCTGCATGTGCCCAGGGTGCTGCTCACAGGGGTTTCACTTCCCCAGGGATGCCACTGCCCCGTGCTGCTGTTTGTGAGGCCCTGAGGGACAGCAATGCTGCAGGGAAGCAGCCTGGCCTGGAGGTCTTTGCTATGGGGACTACTGGTGACCCATTCATACAGAAAAAAAAGGACACATAGGAGTTCCTGTTAGCATGTTCTAAAAATTTTGCAGCAAGTGAGTGCTGCTACACCAGGTGTGGGGATCCTGGTCAGACTCTGAAAACTTGACAGCCATTTGATAGATGGAACAGCATGGGAAAATCCAGCATGGCAGTGCTGGGGGCACTCAACAACCAAGAGTGTGGCAGCCCTGAGGGCTCCAGCCCTGCCCCAGCCTCCAGGACCTGCCCCTCTGCAGCAGGGCCAGCCAGGACAGGCAGTGTGCCATGCAGGTAAGCCTGTGCCAGCTCTCCTGGCTGCCCAAGCTGCTACCACAGCACAGGCACCCAAGGTCCCTCTTCCCTTTGAGACAGCCCGTGCAGAAGGGACTCAAGCTCAAAGCCTTTCACGTAGGAGCAGCAGAGCTCTTCAAGACAGACGTGTCTACTCCTACACAAGTCATGTACATGTCAACTTGGGCAGTTTCACATTTTTGAAACACAAACCTGTTAAAGCAGCACATCCCCAGGTAGGCTGAGTTACTCTCATGTGTGTTTTCCCTGTGAGCACTAAATTCAACTAATGTCTATTCCCAGACTTTATACTACACAGAAAGTTTCAGAGGTTAGCCTTCCCAAAGGCAAGTACTTTTGCTGAAATATTTTATCTAAAACAGCTCATTCATGCTTATGAAAGGCCAGCCTTGACAGAAGAAAGAACTTTGTTTTCATCATAGAGGAGGCAATTAAAAAAAAAAATCTGGGACAAATATATATCTCCCTACCAGAAAATTCTCACTGAAGAGACATGATGAAATATGCATGACTGAAAACTGTGTACAATCTAGAAACAGGAGATTTAAAAAAGTGTATTTAACATTTTGTACAGTTTTGTTCCTAGTGGTTTAGTGGCCATAAGAACATCTCGTTTCTAACATCCAATGAGACTGCATAAAATTCAGGATCTTTTGAGGCATATGAGTCCTGGTCTCAAAAATGCAAGGATGACTAGATTCATCCCACCCAGGTAAGACATCCAATTTCAACCACAATTGCCTGAACTTCCAAAGCAGCCAAAACAAAGACAGGCTTCTCCAAGCAGCAATTCAAATATCTGATGATTGTCCTTTTCCTCAAACCTCCTCCAACCTAAAAGGCAAATACACTTTTTTTTTAGGCATTTCAGCTTGTCATGGGGGAGAATGAATTAATACTATAACCTCTAGCTACCCCGCTGTAGCATCACCCTGCTTCTGAAATGCCCAAAACATTTGGGGAGAAAGAAAAAATCAAAAGAGATAAAGATACACTGGTTTTGATGTCAGTATTCACATTATAGAAATAATAAAACATTAATTCAAAAGGTATTAGGAAAAGCATCTGTGTTTAGAAAGCAGTCATACGTTGGAGTTTCAAGCATTACAGAGCCCATATGCTGCAATCTTATATTCAGAGCAGTAACTGATGGCAGGTTTGGGGAACACAACAAAATTAATGGCTGCTCCTTAACCATTCATTTCATACGTACCTGACATAGCGTGTGAATACATAATTCTTTACTATTACCACATTTCCTCCCAAATTTCTTTCTCTGCTTGGCTGAGCTTTCTGCTGCATTTCCTTCAAAGCAGGACAAGCTCTCTAGGAAGATGTCTTTTTATTCTATGATAAATGTCCTAGGAGTGCTCCCCTGGTTTTCTACAGCCACAGGGACATTTCTAAAGCATCACAATGCAAGTAGGAGAGTGAGTTTGCAGTGCTCCAGCTCTGCACACCCCTGGTTATGTGTCAGTGTGACACAAAGAAACCTGGGCATTCATGCTGACTACAGAGGCTTCAGCCCCATCTCTCCACGTCAGTCATGGCAACCGTAGCTCACTTGGGACTGCTATTTATGGAGGGTCTCTCTCCAATGAGAGCTTCATTAGAAAAGACACAAAATCCTCTAACAGACAGCTACCTGAAGGTCTGCTGTTCATAAAAGCAGTGTTTTGGAAATAGAAATATTGTAGCCTCCTCCAATGCCTTTGAATTTTAACATGATAAATTACCTATTCTGATTAGCATTAAAAAAAATTTTAGAAAAAAATCAGTATTTCACCAGGAAAAAACAACTATGGTCACAAAACCCCAAACTCCAGCCTGAGCCACTCCAATCACGCTGACCATTTTAGTACTATCTTCATGCACATGAATTTTAACTCCTGCTGGGGCTTGTCATTGTGCCCTTGATTTCCCCAGCAGAATCCCGGGCTGCAGGTCCTCTGCAGCTGGAAGTAACCCTGGCCAGAGTTATCCATCCAAGAAGCAGATGGTTTGGAGCACGTCAGGCTGACACTCAGTTTGTCAAAGCTATTGGGTGTCAGCAGTTTCCAGCCTCATTGTTTTAAAAGCTGGAAGGGGATGGGGGTGGGGGGAGGAAGCCCACGAGAAAACAATTTAAAAGAAGGAAAATGACAGTTACAGGTAAATTATTTCCTGTACAAGATAATTTCCATATAAAATAAGTTCCTGAAGAGGGACATTCAGCAAAGAACGCAACTACGTTTGGGAGATAAGTACACAATTTTCCAGAGATGAAGATGGTAGGTGCATGGAGAAAATAAAATAAGGCAAAGGGAAAGGACCCACTCTTCACTCAACAGCCTCTTTCCCTTTCATGAGTGTTTTACAGTTCTGGGGAACACAGCAACAATAAATGCTGCAGAGCTTTGTCAGCAAGACACAGACTGACCTGATGCCTGGGGGCAAACCTGCTACAGATGAGCAGCTACCCAGCTTCTGCAGGAAGCCTGTGCGGTGCGCTGTGAGGAGGCTCAAAGCACAGAGGCAGCAGCACCAGCACACCCCGGCCCGGCCCGGGGAGACCACGCAGCGCTGTCGGGGCCGGGACAGCCGCTGCTGGGGCAGCGCGCTCGGCTCTGCCCGGCCCTGTCCGGCCCTGCTCCCCGCGGGCCCCGCGGCCCAGGCCGGGAGAGCAGCACTGCATAGCAATAAAGCCCTGCACTTACCAGCGTCCCGAGCCGAGCTCCTGGTCGGAGAGAAAGTGTTTTCCTTCCGTTGTGGTGTAGCAGGTGGTGCTGTCAACGCAGGAAGCTTTGCATCTCTGTCCAGGAGGAATGAGGGCCGGCTGCGCCCTCAGCGAGGGCGATTCAGGAGCCAGGCGCAACCTCAGCCCTCACGACCAGCGCTCTGTCCCTCGTGTCCCTCAGGGCTTGAGCCCGGTGCCCAAGCGTCCATCAACAGCCGTGGACACGGCAAGCAGTGAAGCAGGTCTAGAGTCCATGCAGAGTGTCCGGCCAGGAGCAAAATGTACAGAAAATCCCGCTATGAAAAGCTAGTGTCCATAAAGGAGACGGAGGAGTCCTGCAATGCTATTCGAATAAAGGGATGCAGTCCGCTGAGGGACACGCCTCAGGGTTTTCTCTCTTGAGGTTTTGAAGGACGCAATCTCCTTTTTTACTAAATTCCTGGCCGCGTGTTGCCCTCTTCCTTTCCCCATCAGCTGAGGTACGAGGAAGGTAGAGCCTTCCCCAACCGCCTACCACATATTCCCCCCATAAACATGTCATTTCCCCCCAAAGTGCAGAAAGCCAGACCCAATGTGCGGACCCATTTATCTGTTTCAGGCCTCCAACTGCCTGGGTTCTGTAACAAACCTGCGGCTTGAAGTGCGTAGAGACATTAACAGCCGTTTCCAAGACATTAACACCCGTACCTTCACCCATCAAACTGTTTGTAAAGACATTAGCACACACCTTTCCTACCAAAAAGCACCAGAGGGTTCCTGGTGAGGCTGTGTGCACGCTGGGGCAGGAGAGCAGCCGCTGCTCCCAGCCAGGTGTCCCTTAACGCCACACTGGAGCCTGGTGAGGCTGCTGGGGCACTCGAGACCTGACAGCTCAGTCACAGCCCTGGCAGCTCGTGCCTGTGCACATTCCATGGGGAAAATTAAAAACCGAAAAGCCAGGAAGGCAGCCAATGGAGGGAGCAGAGGCTGGTGGAGCAGATGAGTCCCGGGATTCCCCTGTCTGCCGCATTGAATGGAAAGAGGGTGCCAGAGGAGGAACTGCCGTTTGGTGTCCCCAGTCTGAGTTGTGCTCGAGGGATAAACAGTTAAAAAGCTTAATCACAGCAGCTGAGCACCCACCAGTGTGGGATCCAGATACAGTAACATTCACTTAGGGAGAAAACTGGCACAAAGCAGAATCTGGATCCTGCAAGGCAGTGTACTTGCAGAAACAGGTACTCCAGTTCAAAGAATTTAAACATCTTCCCTGCCTTTGCTTGAGAAAACAAGTTGTCTGCAGCAGGAATTCACACACCATGGCACAGAGACTGATGTAAACAACAGGCAGGATCTTAGGGCATCATCCCCATCACCAACAGCACAGCAGTCTGCAAAAGCTGCAGCATCCTTCCCGTTTCTGAAGCAAGAATGAAGGTAAGATCACACTTCTGGGGTTAGAAAGTCCCTCTTGTCTATTTGAAACATGTCTTCAGACCTAACTAGTTGGCTGTCTATGACTCCAGTGCCTTAAGTTTCCCTGATCAGGCTGAAGATGAAATTTGGATTTCAAACTGCTCTGCTAAACACGTGAGAATCATCTGTCATTAGCTACAGATAATTTAGCACTCAGAGCCAGAACATCTAGTGCTGAAGGAGCAACAACAGTTGATAGGAGTCTTCATGTTACAGTAAGCGAATAATGTTCTGGATCTGCCAGCCCATGGAAGGGAAAGCTTCCCTCTCTTGCACAGACAGGGAAAAGATGATGCTTGTGTGCAAATCCAGTGGTGAGAGTCCCATGAATTACCTGCAGTGCTCAGTCTCATGCAGTACACTTCCATGGCAGGACTGCTGCCCAGGCAAGACAGTCACTAGCTTGTAGGATAACTGCTTTTCTCAAAGGTACTCTGTTCATAAAAGGAAAAAAAAAGCCTTGCTAATGTATGAAGCAGAGATAAAAGAAAGTCAGAGGTAACTTTAGTAGAGATGAATTTAACTACAGAAATTTGCATCAGTTAAATATGCAATCGATCCTGTTTACAGACCGCCATGTATCTGGCATTATTAATGAATCATATTGTGTTTCTTCCACTTAATTGCACTAACTGTGTTAACAAAATTAGGAGAAGAGCCTAACAAAACATAAATAAATTATTTTGAAAACAAAACTAGCAGCCCCAGGTACTGTGGCATATTGCTGAGAGAAAGCAGGTGGCCACAGGTGGCTGTGAGCCTCCAAAGGTAATGACTATCCATATGCTGTGCTATAGGGCTTGGTTGCACTTTGATGAAATACTCTGTCTACAAGCTGGCACAACACATTTGTTTTCAGAGCAATTAAAATCTACAGTAGATCGGAAAACACCATTTTTATGAAAACCCCAGCAAGACAATACTTTACAGACCTATTGTTAGAGCATAAGGATTTTGTCCTTTGTGCTAAATCCTTGTTGTTTTTCATCTCATCTTTTGGACTTCTTTTTTTCCCACAGCAAAAAGAGGTGTAAAAATTTAAGTACCACTGCTCAGTGGCGTCTGACAATCTGCACATGGCATGGACAAGTTCTGTGAAGGTGTTATCATCCATTAGTGAAGGAGTTATTATCTGACTTTCAAGCTAACAGCTTGTCCTGTGAGCAGTGCTTGTGCAGCTAACCAGTTTCTAGTGAGTCACTGCCACAGACTGAACAATTCATTAATTGGTATCAAGAACAAGATAAAGTTAAGCCTCATCTAGGGCACAAAGATATACTGAGATAACCACATTCCATTGAGAGATTGTCTGAAAATTAAAATCTGTCTGTAAAGTTTAGTGATCAGCAATAACATTTTTCATTTAGGAAAGAATTCCACTTCAAAATTAATCTGCATGGATTGTCAAATACTCTATGGCTCATTTTCTAGACATTTAGACATTTTAGACATTTTTCTAGAATCCAGGGAAATGGTGTTGCAGTCTCCCCATAGATCTTCTTATCATTTTTGTGCAGCAGAACAATTTTTTGTAGTACTGCAGTATCTCATCCATACTTACCACTATAATGTTTTAAAAACCAAGCCCTCCTACTTGCAGGTTTACAGTTTATATTGTTTCAACAGCCCATTCCCTCTAGAATCCCCCTCCTGCAGGAAAAAAAAGGGGCAGACTCCTTTTACCCTTTAATAACTCCAAAAGAACCAAGTGATGCAAACCCAGGCAATTCTGTTTATCTCAAAAAATACTTTTTTACAGACCTCCTGGGTGCTATGTGCTGGTGTTAAACACCTCATCTCATTTCTTTCCAAAGATATATGCTGCATTGTACTTCTTACACTGAGGTTGAGCTACAGTTCTTAAGAGCCTTGGCAGCTTCCTGCATTCCTCCCTGTATGGCTGCCCCTCTTCTCTCTCTTTTTCTACACCTGCCACCCCTGTATTTTTGTTATGCTCACCAATACTCTTAGGGAAAATCATGCTTTTAGGTACCTGTTCTAAATTGCTCTGTTGAAAAGCAGAGGTGTAACAAGGACATGTTCCCCACTGTAAGAGAAGACATAGTCAAGCTCTTACAACACCAATAGAAATAGCTACAAGGGGGAAACTTCAATTAATTTCTTAAGGTCAATATCCATCTTCCCTAAACCAGAAATATTTAAACATAATTATTTACACAAAGAGCATGAAAGTGCTATGCAAAATCAAAAGTGAAATTTATTAATAATTGAGAAAAGCATCTTGGTTGTAGTTGGAGCAGCCTAACAAAGAATAACTTAGGCAGGTTCAGTATGTTTCCCCAGTCTCTCTGGCAAATAGGAAAAGAAACATCTCTTCGCTTACTATAGACTCCACAAGAATATTAAACATTTTCATATGGTGCATCTCTAAAAAAATACGTGCTGTACCAATTATTTTTTTCCAGAAGTCTCCTTGCTTTTGCATCTAAGGGACATGTGCTGTTACAATGCACCTGGCCTCTGGAGCTGTGGCATCTCCTTTCACACAGCTCTGCCTTTTCCCTTTTCCTTATGGCATCTGAAGCAGAGCTAAGTTGCTGTTCACCAGCAAGGTCTCCCCCTTCTCCCTGCCCTCCACCACTTCTTCCCTCACAGCCCTGAATTACACTTTGCTCTGCATACAAATTCCTACCCTTATCTTGCTTCAGCCCTGGCCTGTCTCCCACTGTGCAAAAACTTACTGCTTCTAATCTTAATTTCTCAGCCAGCACTCCTTGCAGTTACGGCTGCAAGGGCGTCTCACTGGCAGAAAAAACTACCCCTCTCTCTGGCCTCATTTCCAGGGTACCTCTGCCCCTCCTGGCCTGTCCTGAGGGGCACACATTACCTGGTTGACAGTCCTGAGCCCCCTAATTGTTACTGCTGTCACCTAATGACCGACTTCAGAGTGTCACTGAGCATTCCCTGCACAGCTTTGAAGAATTTATTAGACTGAAATATTCCTCTTGCTTACTAAAATACAGGTATTAGTGCCACAGTCCCTGCAGAGCACATGGCAGAGCACCTCATCGCCTCACACAGCAGGAGGCAGAGAGGCATTGCCTCTCCTAAGCCTGGCAGTGCACAGCACACAGAGTGCTAAGCATTCTGGTTTAAAAGATGTCCACCCCCTTCCACTGCCTCTGAAATCAGTTTGGGCTGTGGCAGAAGGCAGGGGGCAAGGGTATTTTTATTATTATATTACCAGGAGCCTTTGAGAAGTACTGGGGACATTCACAAAAGAGGCAGAGAAAATCAGAGTGTTGGGGTCCTGCATTTCTTAGAAGCACAGAAGGAATTAGGTTGGAAAAGACCTCCGAGATAATTGAGTCCAACCTATGACCTAACAGCCCCTTGTCACCCAGCCCATGGCACTGAGTGCCACATCCAGTCATTCCTTAAACACCTCCAGGGACAGTGACTCCACCACCTCCCTGGGCAGCTCATTCCTATGCACCGTTCACTCTTTTGCTGCACTTGTGGTCTTCCTGCACCATGTGAAGACACTAAGAAGACAAAGATTCTCTCCCCGTATTTCTTGCCTTTCAGAAGGACATGAAACTTATGAACAGACTGTTTGGCCCCGGTCTGAAGCTTCTTCCATATTCCTTATTATATGTGATGTGAATTCTTTCCTGCTGGAGCTTCAGTAGGATCACTTATGGACACAGTGCTCCTCAGTTCTGTGCACACAGGAACAGCAAGGCTAGACTTCCCCACTTGGGTAAAAAGGGGTGAAGTCAGAGCACCTGAAAAGAATATGCAGTGCTCAAAGAATACAATTGGCGAAGTCAAGGATCAGCAGTATTACTGGCATTTTCTTTTACTATGTATTTATTCTAATCCTATGGATTCAGATCAAATAGGCATGTACTATCATTTCACCTGCTCAGAAAATGGAACTGCAACTGCCTTTAGAAATGGCTTCAAAAGCCACCTAATCCTACTAAAATGCCCATTAAACCTCTGCTTAAATTTAATCAGAGCATTTTAAAGAAGTTTCTTCCAAAGGGTTTCACTCTACCCTAACTGTTCACTATGTTTTTTAACACTGATATCTAAATTTGATTCTTCAGTGCTGGCAAAAGACACCTGAATATGTGGCCAGATTTCAAGAAGCCCTGGAAATGTAAAGTACCCGCTGTACTCAAACCCAGGATTCACTGCTTCTCCAAAGCCTGTTGTTCCATGCTGTCAACCTCTTGATAAAGGAGTCTGCACCAATTAAGAAGCAAATTTCTTTGGCTTACAGAACAGACAAAAACTCACTTGTTTCAATTAAAAAAAAAAATCAGTAAGACATTAAGCAGGTCCATCTTCTCCATTGCTCCAGTTCCTTTAGCACCTTACTTTTCTAAAACTGGGACTGGAGACCCTAATTCAGCAAAGCATTTTGCCATACATTGAAGTTCCTCTAGAATTTCATTATAAATTTCATTATATCAAAATACTTCATTAAATCAGGGCCTCTGATGTTAATGATTTCTGCACCACTGAGAGGAAAGATGGACAAAATTGTTATTTTTCAGATTCAGGCAAATATTTGAACATAAATAAAAAAGCAGCCATGCAGAGCAAGATCTCACATTAAAAAGCATTATCACTAGCCTGAAATCAATCTGACAGCCTTTAAATCAGACTTCAGCTATCTCCAGACCATAAAGAAATAGTCCTTCCTTCATTCAATTCGTGTACAGCAATAAAAGACTAGTAGCCCAGAGATTTTACGTAGCCTGGTAGACAGCAACACAGCTGAGGTCAAGCAGTGACACCAGTGTGTCTTCATTGCATTTGACTGAAGTTCAATAAACTTGTGTAGATACAAGAGCCAAAGGCAGGGATGCTGGTAACAATTTTGTGAAGGCAGAGCACTCGGGGAGATGAAAGGCAGCTGCCAGCATGCAGCCACGGGACTGTTCCACTGCAAACAATGGATGGAGACAGAGCCATCGATCGCTGCTGCCATCCAGCTGCTGAGCTCAGTGCATCTCAGGAACTGCAGCAAGAGCTAACCTTCTCCTCTCCTCCCCTTGCTCCCATCCAGACTATAATATATGAAATTACCTGAATACTCAGAGGAAGCTTACGAATTTTGGGGGGTCTCAGAAGCAATTTTCAATTTAACCATATGAAATATGTGCCATTTGATCCAAGCCATTTAAATGAGTTCGTTGTGAGAGTCAGCTGGCATAAAATAATTTGCTTGGGAAGGAAATCTGGCCCTGTCCTTCAGCAGTACTGTCCCTGTCCATGCTCATGGACACTTTCTTAGCCACGTACAGAGCTGCTTTAAATAACAGAAGGACATTTGCCACGAAATCATTAAAGCCCCAGTACAGTAAAAATGAATTTACATATGGCAGACCCTCTGCAATGTCTCATTGCCACACACTAACTAGTTTCCATGCAAAGGCAGGTAAAACTGGAATTCAGAACAAGTTCTTGCTGGTTTAAATATTCAGAAGCTGTTCTTGAGTACTTGTATGGATGCAACCCTTCCCACTGTAGCAAGGCCAGCCATCAGCAATTTCAGCATTAGCCAGCTCTGTATCTCCTGCATAAAAGTCACAGTGCTGTGAGCAATTAACCACCAGTGTAAGTGGATTTATCCCAGGAAGGAGGAAGAATGACAGTTCAATGGCGTAATAGAGACATGTCCACATAATTAATAAACATTTGGGGGGGGGGGGGGGAAATAACTGTAAGCTATGGAGAATGTTGTATTTGGGATTCATTTTTACTCTGCGAAAAGTAATGCTAGGGCAATAGAATTTATTTTATATCCAGTAGGAAATACCACTATGATTATTTACTGTAATTTCAAACACAAGCAAACAACTGATACAGAGATATGTGCCATCATTGGAGCAAAAATTCACAATGTTTAATCAGCTCTTTGCTATAAAAGGACATTTACCTGTTGGATTGTTTTTAATCAGTACTAACAGAATTAAAAAGAAACATATTCTGAAACTGAGAGAAAATTAGATGTGCCATTCAAGTGGTTCTCTCTAATGCCTGAGATTTTGTGAATGCAGTCACATCTGATGTGCCTAAGGGTCCACCCAATTTTCTTCCCTGTCAGTGGGAGACTTTGCTTCATGGATACTGGATCAGATTGGAACTGGAGCAGACTTTGATTTATTTTTTTTTCCTTTGAAAGCCCAGAACGTGGTCACAGTGGGCTCTTTGTAGATGGCACCACACACTATCCCATCATTAATTCTCTGCACTTTTTTTATCCTTCACTTTTGGAGCATTGCAATTTAGCAGCAATGCCAAAAAAGTAAAGGATACCTGCTCTCCCCAGCATAAAATGTATTTACTTTTAATTTTAAAAACCCAGATTTAAATTAGACAAAAGTAAAATACCTTAAAATATTTTCAAGTGCTGCTTTTGAATACTTTCAGACTTGTTAAAAACACTGTAGGGAAGTTGACAGATTTCTCTATGCCCAGTAAAGTGTGCAAGAGATGAAAGAACACTATTCCTAACCCTTGAGAGAGGAACCAAACAAAAAAATGTTCAGACATAGGTAGATTATCCCCCTTTATTTTTTCTGATAGCTCATGCTCTGGCTCTCCTGTCAACCCAGACTTATGCATTGACACACTAGCAGTTTAATGTCATTAACAAAACTTATAAAGTCTTCCATTCTTTTCTGTCCCACAGAAAAGTCTCAGTGATTAAAGTTAAACCAAAGTAAGTGATGAATAGGCACACAAGTCCAATGGTGGGGGGTTTTATTCAGTCATAACCTACTACATTATTCACAAAATGTATCTTGCTGGGTTTATTATTAAAAAAACCCAAACCCATCACCAAATGTAAACCCCTCAGAATCTGTGTGAGCTACAGTAAAAGGGCTTTGCAGCCCCTGGCCAAGATCCTGCTCTGCAGCTGCTCTCCCACGCTGGTTCAGGTGATGTCCTTTGCCTCCCTCCCTCAGTATTGTGGGACAATGAGCATTCACTTCCTTTGAAAAGTGCTGCTCCATAATGTGCACTGAGTAAAGGTAGATCACCCCATTAGTGCTTGCTACAACAAAACTACACGTATCTCAAAACCACAGTGAAAACTGGACTGCCTACATGATGCACCCTGTTCTATGTCACATTCCCAAAACGACATGTTTTACCCATTAAAAAAAATCACATGGGTTTTCCAGAGAATTCTTGCAAAAGGATTTCTTAAAGCAGTATAGCCATACATATTCAGGTCCTTCATGTAAAGTCCCTATGTATGTCTATAGGTATTTAATCCAGCTGAAAAGCTGTCAATGTTTCCTATGCTTGTAAGAGTCTCTGCACTGGGTCTTTGCTTCACAAGCCACATGTTATTAAAAGACAAAAATTATTGAGCAAAGTTCACCTGGGACTGTCTTCCCATATATCAAACTCTGTGAGAGGAAACAACATTTCTTCCATCTATTGCCATGAGAAACTTCTTGTACTGTAGATTTTAGTGTGTATTTACGTATTTCACATATGCAACCCCACATCCTCATTGCACTTACATTACTTACATTACTCCAAGTTATATAAAGAAGGATCCAAGTAATATCAGAGCCCAAAGTATAAAATAACTTCTTAATCTACAGTAATATATAGCTTAACTGACTTTATACAGCCTTTTGGCAGCAGCACATCTACTGAATTTGTATTTCAGTTCACATGCCACTTTCAAGGCTCCAATATTTCAGCACAATTACAAATTAATGAGATAGGTAGTCTCCGTTGCAGAGATAGCAGCAATCTGTAAAAGGGTATTAAGAAAAGGAGTAATTTATTGGCTCATGAAGGTTCCAAGTGTGCAGTCACATTAGCATGACAGTGGGAGGTCAAGAGACTCATTAGCCAGCAGTTACAAGATATGCAACTCAGTATTTTATAGTGGCAGGATGTACATGCAACATACACTTCGGGAAGCAATTACTGGGGGCTCACTTTGGCATCACCTCTGCCTGTATCTCCTAGCCTTCCTGAGGGTGGTGGGTATCTACTGCAGGGGCTCATTGCTGTGTGCCTACAATAGGACATCCCATCCAGATTTGTTTCTGCTAAGTTACCAAAAACCTTGTCCAGTTACTCTGGAACAGCAGGGAGCAGAACACATGCTGTGCCTCACTCCTGGCTAAGGCATCCAACAACCACATCCCTCCCTGGCACAACACTAACCTTAACCTGGCTGCTGCAACCAGCACAGATGGATCTTGTTAGTGTCTGAGCTCACATTTTCAGCTTGAACAGCAAAGGAAGCATGGCCTGGGTTTGAAATTTGGGAGTGGGGACAAAGGCAAGGGAAGGCACATGATGGGTGGAAAGAGGAAGAAATATGCGTGGGGCTTGAGGTGAGATACAGCAGTAAGGCAGCACTACCAAATGCTTGTTCTCAAACCGAGGAGAAGGAGTGTGGAAAGCCTTCACCTTTGAGAAAATGCCAAATTTTGTGACAAGGTGTATGACAAGATGTAAAACTGAATAAATTACCAAAAATTAAGGTGTTACATCCTGATAAAATAAAGTGCACTGCTCCATTGACTGTAGTGGTACTCTGATGTTTTTACCCACTGAGATGGCTTTTAGCTTGTTTTGAAGACCCTCACTTTAAGGGAATAAAATATGCAGACAATGTGAAGCTTCTGACTGCAGTTCATTCACACAGGGGGGAAAAAAAGATTAAAATAACCTTGCAGAAGACATTTGTTGTATGAAAGCCCAGTGCCAACAGGGCGACCAGGTACCGTGTTTAAATTAGCTGAGGTTGGGCTGACATTTCTTGTCTCTCACCCCTCCCCCTCTGGTCAGACACCCCACATCCTTTGTCTGTGGAACAAGGGATTAAGGTAAAGACATACACTTGTTTTTGTCTAAATCAAATATGTAGAATACAATAATTGCCTCTGAATGTGCTTCATGACTGATATCAGCAAACACCTTAATTATTAATTGAATTTCTTTAAACTAACAGTATCAAAGCCTATTACATCAACTCTTATCACAACTGCAACACTCCAAGACTTCAATGTTATTCCTAATTAAACACATGGGTACCTATATGAGAGGGAAATAACACGAGCTTAACTATTTTCATAGATTGCAGATGTTCCCTAAATTTTACAAGAAGCCGTCTCTCTTAAGCACTGGCTTACTTCTCATTAAGAGCAGATTTGGTTTTTTTAATTAGAAACATCAGATATTGCCTTTCCTTAGAAGTATTTTGGCCTAATTTTGATCTCACCTAAAAATGGCAATGCCAGACTAGCATAAAAAAGAGAGTGAGAGCAGAACTGTGATCAAATCTGGAGTCAAATGAGCAGATCTTCAAAGGTTTCATACAGCTGATACCTGCATTATTCAGGCTTTTTACCAATTTCAGCTTCTGATGCTCCTTCCCTTCGGTCATGGTTTTTGCACTTAACACATCATTATGCTGTGGAGTTAATTGCCATAGGATGTTTGGAGGCCAGGAGCAAATATGGGTCAACAGAGAGATTACTAAATAGATTAACATAAAACAGATTCTTTGGGGAATTCTGTCAAGAGTTCAATGCCATCTCCAAGTCAAGGTCCTTTAGCTGAAGGTCACTGGAAATATCTGCATTTCCTTGTAGTCTGGCTCCTTACACAGACAAATCCCAGCTCCTTCCTCCTGTACAAAGACACTGCTTGAGCAAGCACTGTGCTGCACAGCTCTGTGGTGTGACCCCACACAGCTGTACCATGGTTTTCACCTTTAGGAGGAATCCTACTGCTGCTTCCTTTCATCAATGGATAGGGCTAAGGGACAGATGTTCAACTGCACTGTATAGGGATGATATGTAAATACTAGACTAGGAAAACTAACCAGAGGAAGCTATATTTAAAAAAAAAAAAAGAGAGAGAGAGAGAGAGAGACCTACACCATAACAGCAAAACCAAATTCAGCTCTTTACTGAAATCCTAATGAAAAACAGCTAAACAAAAAGGAATATAGGTCAATTTAAAATAGCCATTCACATGTTGATGGAAGGCAACATCCAGGCCCAGGGCAAGTACTTCCTCTGAGCAAAACCCCCAAGTGTACACACAGTTTGACTTTTGAATGCAGACCTTCCATAATATGAATTGTTTCACCAGACTGGAAATTTTAAAAGTATCTTATCCTGCTGCTTGCAACCCCCTTTGTTTCGAGAGGAGAGTCTGTTGTCCATTTGGCTGAAAGGCACAGACAGCTGAGATTGTGTTCTGCTCCACATCTCAGCCCCATGGCACAAAGGACACCTCTATGGGGTAGGAGGTTTTGACAACCAACAAAAATGCCATATACCTGGCTTCTCCTCCGTAGTGCCCAGCGGGTCTGAGTAGCTGCTTCATGTGGTCCTGAAAGTTTCATTCACACTGGCAGCACTGCACAACTGATGGTGTTTGAAAAGCCAAAAAGAGAAGGTATCTCTTATCAAGGCATATGATGCCTAAAAGGTTGGGACCCTCAACCAGAACAGCTGGCTTTGCATCCTGAGTTAGAAAAAAACCTCTGTGTAAAGAATTTTTAATGAACTGATCAGGCTCTAAAAGCATACATGGCACATTCTCCTTTCTTCTCATTCCATTATAAAAGAGACATGTTCATCCATTCACATTTATAAACATAGCCTACAAATGTAACAAACGCTGTGAAATTCAGCCTATAAGGATAAGGACAATTTCATGTTCATTTTGCAATGTGTAGCCCTTCACCATCACCCCCACTTGCTTCTCTTCAGGCCAGCACTGGAGTTCAGTGTTTAAAGGGCCATTTTACTGGTGTTCTCTACAGCCAGTCCAGTGAATCCCCAAATCAGCAATTACTCTTTAAGTCAGTAGAACTGTGTCTAATTATTCCAAAGTAATTGTATGTATTAACCTACATATTAGGATATTCATAAAACAAAAAGGAAACCCAGACCCACCAGCATTTCGCAAATACCCAGGTGACCATTTGTGAATGTCAACAGGAAACATTTCACTGTTTGCAGTTATATATTTCCTTAACTGTGTTCTTCATTAGCAATACATGTTATGTTTCTTAATGACTGCAGTGTTAACAATTAATACATTCCTCTTTTAAAAAGCCAGCCTGGGTGACCTATGTATGCCCACAACTTTGTGTTTAGCCAGCTCAATAGCTGCTTCAGGGTGAGATCCTGAAAACAGCCAACACTAGAAATGGGCTTCTCCTGGCCTTTGAACAAAGCCATGATGCAAACTAAGGGAAAAAAGACATCTAAGTGATGTAGACACTGCCACGTGGTGGGTTTCTTATGTTTGTTTCCCTTTGTTTCCAGCACTGCATCATAAAAACCACATTTCCATTTTCAGCCTTCCTATGCAATTGAACCAGAAAGGGCTCTTTGTTGTCATCCTTACAGGTACAGAGCTCAACCTAAGCCAGAATTTACTGAAGCATCAGAAGTGGGTCATCACACCCATACAGTTACTTTGGGTCCTTCCAATCTTTTGTTTAAAACAATAAGTGGCAAAATAGACCAACCAAAATGGTCTTAATATGTACACATATGACATATACATATATAGTCACACAAACACGTGCCACTCATAACCCAAACACATCCACCATGCCAGATACATCAAAACACTCACAGAATAAGCAAATTTTAAGGCTGTGTCATAATAATCACCCAAATTTAGACAATGATACAATAATGCAGATCAAGTTTGACTACAATCACTTCAGTTATAAGCTAGTGATGGGTGGACTTCAAATGCTCAGACATATAAAAATACAGTTCCTGCCCAATGCAGGAGTCTCTTCGCCAGCCCTCATGTCCTCTCTTTTTTCTCCTCCCATGCTTACATGCACTCCTCTCTCTGACTTTTGTCATCACATTGCTTAACTTTCTTTCATCTTCTTTGTACCATGATCCCCTTCTGCCACATCTTAAGAGAGAGATATCTCTCAAGTATCTGGAAGGGATGGATATAAAACCCCATTTCTTAAGGGGCAATGCCATTATCCCAAATTACACTACCAGGTTGTGCCTTTTACAGCATTCAAAGAACCAGACCTGGAGCCCAGCACAGGAATTGAAATTCCTCCTCCTGGAAGACTCTAGTAGGTCCCTCTGCTCTCACCCTAAAATCAGAATAGACAGATTGATGCTGGCTTGGGCTTCGCACCAAAATAAAACTGAAGGTGACCTGCAGAAGAGCTCAGGCTTTGCATCCACCCACTTGGCTCATGTGTTTCTTTTGAAAGCCAATGAAATGAATGTGCATGAAATCTCAGAGTGCTTCTGGCAAGCCCATGTCACACAGGGTGTTAAACACTGACCCCAAAGGCTGGCCAAATACCTCTGAGGTACAAATCATTTTCTCACTCAACTCTTGTCATCTGAAAGTGTGGCTAGCACAGGTTCTTCCCGTGGGAACATTTTGCTATATTTCATAAACAAGATAAAGTTTGGATGTTTTGCAAACAGTTTCTCCCGATTGAGTGAGTTCGGGCTTGGCCAGTTGTGCCTGGGGGGAGGTCTCGGGCTGACCAATCTGGGGCACTTCTGTAAACTCTGTATGTATGGAATTCAAAACAATAAAGTCCCTTTTCTCCTCTCTTCGCTTGTCTGAGAACTTGGGTCAGTCCTCAGCTAGCCGCTCAACAGCGACATGAAAGGTTGAAAAAAGGACAGATCTGAAGGACTCCCCTGTGATAAACCCCCTTTCTTCCTCATTGTTTATTCATCATTGCACCCAAAATGAGTAAGTTGAATCTCAAACTGAGGCTGCACATACGTGAATGTTTTAGCAGACCAAAAAGAGTCCTCCATTCGGCTTAATATTTTGTGCTATTTAGAGATGCCAGGCAAATCAGAATTCCCTGTCCTACAAACCATCCAAGCACACATAGATGCTGCCCCAGTCCTAGAAGGCAGCTGTGCCCTGGCTGCTTTCATGCTCAACACAAAGCTGCAGCTACCTCCACTCATAGACCTTGTATAGGCTTGGGGTTTATCACATTTTTATGGAAATTCAGTTCAGTGCTCAATTTACCCTTATTTAAATGCTAATTTCAGTGAAGTGGTTTAACAAAGCAATTATGAAAAAAAGCCTCTAATCTTCCACCAACTGAGTAGGGAGAAACTCAGAATGTGGTAGACAGATTAACCATGTAAATGCAACATAAGCGATGTGTTTCCTACTTAATGCACTCGGTGATAAGCGATTCGGTTACAAAGGTGACAGTGCAGCCTCCTTTTCTAAATATACAACACCAAAGAATCAACAAAACACTAACACCTCATGCAGGGTGTTGCATATAATAATTATCCTTAGCAATCTCTCTTGTTTTCTGTACTTAACACTCACTCTTGTTTTCCTTCGTAATATATGTTTATCCATTTTATTTAGAACTTCTGACTGTAAGATATAATCAGACACTTTAGAAGGCATTTTACTGTAATTGTAGTTAGTCAAGTTAAGTGCCACAATTTAAAATGGTTTAATGCTAATTTCACCTCCCCCCTCCAGCAGAGCTGCAACTGAATCCGACAATGCCAAGCAGTTCAAGAGGTCTCTACCTGCTAGAATCAAAATTCACCAGCTCTACCAGCTCTCCAGAGCCTCTTTGGGTAGAAACGAAACACGAATATCCTCCACACAACAACACATTTCTCAGAGCAAGGGTGAACAACAGAGAGAAGTGTGACATGGGAGTTTTAGGCCTGATACTAATTTCTTGGATAATCTGCAGTGCTGTTAGAATTTGCAGCATCTGTCTGCTTTTGAGCACAGGTGACATGTGACTGACAGAAATCTGTGAGATACTGTCAAATACTCAACCTTTTGCCTCTGAATCTGTGGAATTTGATTTAAGTTGAATACACAAAGGATTCCATGTCACTGTTGATTTATGAGTTTCAAATACTAAATTCTATTTTCTAAAGTTTAATCATTGCAGTTCTTCACTTCCAGAGGCCTGTTACCTCTCTTCGAGATCTTCCTCTCTGACTTTCTGTCATTATTTCAATTCTCCCTAATGCTTTCCTGATTTCTCCCATCCCTTACTGAATGTGTTTTCTCAAGGTTGTGCAATCTGTAGAGACAGGGCTGTGAGGGAGAAGAAAAAAAGCAAAGGGTGCTGCTCACCACAGACAGAATCCAAGGGCTGAAGAAGCAGGGAGGAGTCTATGACAAGTGGTCAAGAAAGATTTTTGGCCATGAAGTTAAGGTGTTCACCTTTTGGACTTATTTTTCATCTGAAGAGCGTGCATCAGTAACAAAAAAATAAGCAAATTATAGGAGAGGATATGAAATTTTCATGAAATAATTATCACAAGAGCAAAACAACTGATGGCAATTTCCAAAGCTCAGCTTAGCCTTTCTTGTGTTTGTTGCTCCCCAGGGCATCATGAGCTGCCTGCACTGTGTGGTGTTTGCAAGCAGGTTGTGCTACACAGCTGAGTGCTGCTGTAGCACAGACAAGTGTAATTCTGGAGTGGAATGTCTCCTGTTCAAGCTGAGGCAAGTTCCATGTGTGGTGTAACTTTGCAGGAACTGTGTTTAACACTGGAGGGGCAGTGGTATACAAGGAAAAGAGCAGGATGGAAGGAGATGTAAGCCTTTTTCATTCGACAGCAAAAGAAAAATTCTGCATTGGCCAATGTAATGGGGTGCTGCTGTATGCTGTAGTGATATCAAGGCACACTTAAGTGGCACAGTCAGGGAGGAATACATTAGGATTCCATCATGCTGCCAAGGCAAACAGTATAGCATTCACCTAGAATGCATCTTTCTACCTTCCCTGAAACAGTGGCAGCTCTCTGGGGATTCCCTGTAACAAAATCCACAAAGCAGTGCAGCACAGAGCCAGCTCATTGGACTGGGGGGGCAACATCTGCATAGGACAGGTAATTCTGCAATTCCCAGAATACAGGGAGAAACTGCAGCTCCGTGATCCAGTTCTTGTGCTACACAGGAGTTTATCCTAAGAAAAGAGATCTATGATGTGATGTTCAAAGTCTGTGAAATATACTCAGTAATTCTGGTTACTGAACATTTCTGAACAAGACTTGTAACTCCCTTTTCCAGAATTCAGCCGAAGTTTTAAACGGAAAAACCTCCTCTTATGTAACAAAAGAATGATACAATGTGGGAAAGGAAGAGCATTTGAGAGAAAAAAGTTGGCAACAATTCAATGTGATCACAGTCACATATCATCTGTCATCCCTTTGACCCAAACAACCTCACTTTACTTTTTGCCTGTCAACTCCTCTGGACTGGACTGGCTTTCTAAGCACAATGGAGGGAAAAACACACAGCATGTCTACAAATTAGCAAGAGCTTGTATCTCTAAAACCAGAATGAAATCAAAATTCAATTTTCAATCAAAGTATCTTTTACAGAAAAAAAATAAATGGATGTTTACATTCTAATATAGTCAGTTTGCATTTGAGTTCTCATGTTTACTGGAATTCAGAGCCCAAAAAGAAGGTAGTCTGTATGAGCAAGGCAGAAAGTATTGTGCAAAACCAAAGCTTGTGAGCAGTTTTACAGAGTTTGATGCACAGTTCTCCCAGGTAAACAGCCCAGGTCCTGAAGTTCTGTAACTACACTGAGAAACCCCAAATGAATAGGTACACTCTAATGAAATAAGGTTTAAAGCTTTGGAAGGTAAATGAAAATAAAAGATTGCTGAAGTGAGTCCTGGTGGCAGGGACCTGTATAAGGAGAGAGGTCTCAGATGAGAAAACCTAAATTCCCAGCACTACAATATTCAGTGCTATTTGAATCAATGGTTACCCACAAAGAGATTTCACACAATACATAGAATAAATTTAAGTTAGAAATCCATATCCATTTGATTTAAACTAAGTACCTTGGGAGACTAAAGCAGCCTCCCTTGACAGAATTTGTTTCATTAAGGTTTTCCTAAACTTTACACAGCACAGTAGGCACAGTAATTTTATTTCCAAATGAGTTAAAACAGCGTCTGATCTGGTAGAGGCACTTAATTATGATCAGAAGGACAAGAAACTAAAATATATGTAAGTGTGCTGGGCAATTCATGTCATTTCAGCATAATTACTCTACCTCAGGGTCAGCTAAAGTTGCTCCCACAAAAGCTAACTTTCTCTGAAGGGCTATTTGTCATGGATGCTTGATTCTTAATCACCTCATCAGATCAACTGCTGCTCTGCCTATCCCTGGGATCACTGGGAAGGTTTCAGGCCCCTTCTACTGAAGTTAGTTACTAGTCAGCTCCATTCCAGCTGCGAGGCTGAAAAATTCCTAAAAAGCAAACACATTTAACAGTGTTTCAGCTGATGCAGAAGAGTTCTGTCAAGTACTTGCAAAAAACCAAACCAAATAATATGACAGAGCAAACACCCGTTTGATGCGACATTCCTAAATTCTTTGACACTCAGAGATTTTGGAGCTGAGCTCTGCAGCTGCCAGCTGAGCACAACAGGGTTGTTGTACTTCCTTACACTGCAGGTCATGCATTCCCAGTAAGGCTCTGGGTTCCTTCTGCACCTGGCCAAGGGAAATGCCATGAGATTAATTCCCATCCAGTCACACCTCTGAGGTAACCACAGCCACTGCACACAGGCCAAACTCATAGAAAAGCCTTTGGACAAGATACCACAAGAAAGTGATTTTGGACATACACTCTGAAGAAGCTGGGGAACTGAACACTGAATGCTCTCAGGCAGTGCCTGTAAGATGCTTTTTTAAAAAGTGAACTCTTAACCTGACAGACATTGCTAACATCTCTGCATTATTAAAAGGAGGTATTTTGAATGGTCTTATTTCTAACACATTTTGAAACAGCAGGGGAGACAGCACCCTGAACCCCATGTTCCTCTGTAGCCAGCCTGTCAGGATGTCCCAAAGCACAAGGTTAGTGTGCTACCCATGCTTAGAATTCCCCTGGATGGTCTGCAGTGTCACTACTGAAACTCTAATCCAGGGAAAGAGCTGCACTGAGGTACCATAGCTCAGTAATAACATAGAGCTCAGTTTCAGCTTTCCAGGTAGGTCATAATTTTTAATTATAGTTATTTGTATTTAAGCTCTGCACACAACAACTAAATTTCAGCTTTGCAGTATGTGCCAGACTACCTCTCAGTAGCACTGAGAAAAAAAAACATATCAGCCAGCTGCCTGGATGTTCCCAGAAACAAGAAAACATCTATCAAGCCTTGGCACAAACAATTCCTATTTCTGTTTTATCTGTTTATTCTCCTAAAAGCATCACCAAAACAATTCACAAGATTCATAATCCACAAGAAAAGCGATTTAAACCCACATCTGCAGAAAAATATTAATTTATAGAAAACAGTAATCTACCTAAAACCTTCTTAGGAAAACACTTCTGCAAATTCATATCATAAGACAGTGCCCCAAAAGAACTGGAAAATGGATTACTCAGTTGTTTGTGCTTTGTAGGTGTACAACTGCTTGTGTAAAAGAAGACCATGGGCACCAAGCCAGCAGGAAACATTAGTATAGGAACTGTTCCTCAGAGGCAAATCTCAAATGGAAGAGCATCCACAGGTTAGCAACAAAAAACAGCCCCAAGGCCTCAGGTACAGCCTGTGCTTTCACACTGCCCTGACCTTAGAGCAAAGTGTTACAGCAGAGAAGCCAAAACACCATGACTGTTCAGCAAGTCCAAGAGTTTAGAGCATTGTCACAAATCCTGTTTGCTTTACGGGAAAAAGCTCCTTTTGCTTCAGTTCTTTTGCCCTGAGCCCCAGGGACAGAGTGCCCAAGGATCTGCCACATCACCACAGTGCTCAACCACAGCAATCCCACTGACTCCCAACAACCTTCCTTCCTTTTAGGCTCCTTGGCACAGAAGGAACAGCATCTGACCTACAGGTCGACACATCCAAAACTTTTAACTCTCAGAGCTCCACCTGGATGTCTGTGGGTTTGTTTGTGTTATTCAAACATCCCTGCTGAGCTGAAGGGGGTTTGCTCACATCAGCTGAGCCCCTGTGTGCCCTGTGAGCAGCAAACAGATACAGCTGCCTTGGCTCAGGTGCTGCATTGCTCTTGAACTCACTTCCATCCACATCTCTCTCATGAGCACTCCAAGCCCCTTCACACATGCACAGAGCACTTTGTGTACTGCACTTGTCTTGGAGAAAACCTGAAATCCTCCATTGTTCTTCCACTCTGTTCAGGTGAAAACACTCCTTCAACTTGACCAGAGATCTTCCACCCCTGGAGCCCTCTAGTCTGCCTTGCTACGAGGTCATTCAGGGACCCTCCTGAGCAGCCAGGGCTGCAGAAGAGCACACAACAGAAGGACACAGGGATGGTCAAAGGTATCCCACGTGTTCCCTCCTTCATGGGCTGTCATGAACATCCTCTTCCTTTGTATCCTTCTGGATGAAATAAAAACACTATTGGATGATCCTGACCTTAAAGACAACTATACTTTCAAAACTTATTTGAGATGGAGACTACTGCATGACAATGATTTATCTTAGCTCCTCTGTAGAATATTTTCACATCCTTTTTCATTTCAGATGTTACAAAGGCTTGTCTGCCTCCGGTGGGAAGGAGAATAAATTTGCATGTGTTAAGGGCATGGGGAGCAGGAATAGACATTTTCAGGGCTGTATTCACAGTTCTCACTCCAGATTCACACCTGGGACTCACTTTCTTTGGCACAACTCCAGAGTTGTTGACATTGTTCAGGAGACAAACAACCACAGGGAGCTATTTCAGCTGAATGGATCTTGCAGGTATATGTGCTCTGGAATAACGAGTACAATGTTATGGAGCAAAAGAGGGACAGGACCAGAGCAGATTCTTCTTGCAGTCCTGTTGGGAACAGATCTAAAATTTTATGCTTGCGTGAATAAGATGAAGGGACAGCACTTGCACATCTGTGTTCTCTTGCCTATTCCTTTTCTCCTTCTACACTTTGCAACATAACATCAGCAGGGATGCCAAAGGTGCCCATCAGTGAAAAGTCAATACAAATATATGCAAAGAGTTCATGGAAATATTCATGCTAACTTAAGCTACTGCCATAGAAATAAATAATTTCAGGCCAAAGACCCAAGGCAGAAGTCACTGGCCATAGCAGTTCTTGTCCTGGGGAAGGACAGAGCGACTCTTCATCCCAATGTCACAGCAAACACACAGGCTGTAAAAAGGCAAAGAGGGCACAGAGGTGCCAGGGAAGAGCACAGACACCATCCAGCACAGTGTTAGCCAAAATCATAATTTCTTCCTCTTTTCAGATTAATGAGTTGTAATTTATTTTACATGTTTCAGCTGGAACCTGCAGATAGTTTTCAAGAAGTGGTAACTCTTAAATGATTTTAAAGCATCAATATGATATGAACATAAAAACAATCTTTAAATATGCTAAATTAAACTTCCTTTATAGTAAGAGGAAGTTAAATTACATAAATGAAACTACAGCAATTATGCTGTTTCAACAATGAACAGAAAGATGGAAGCTGACAGGATGACAAGTAGCATCCAGGCTTCAACATGAAATACTCCTGTCTTCCACCCATCACAAAGGCTGCTCAGGCTATTTCAAACCATTTTAATCTGGTCTTACATAAAATTACCCTCTAACAGAAGAAACAGATAGAAAAACACTACTTTGGGCTGCCTTCTCCCTTTGCAGGCTGTCATCTGAATTTTCCTTACTAAGGGTGCTCATATCCTTTTCAGATCTTTGTCTCTAGAAATCCCTCTAACAGCCAATGCTTTGCCTTACTAAATTTCCATTCTAGAAGAAACCAAGTTTCCTCTTAAAATGTTCCCAGACAACATGTTCAGTAATCTAGAGCAGGGTTGCAGATACCTTTTCATCATTCTAGAAATGACTAGAAATGACAAAGTTCAGTGTTCCCCACCTGTGCCTTTGAGCATTTCCTGAACTCAAGCATAAAGTCAGTCTGCCCACATCTGGATATTCTACCAAGAGTCTTTGTGGTTAAAGCATGTTTTACTCACTGCTTCCTGAATAGGGTTCTCATACTTCCCATTGCTGTAATTACCTACTCACTGTACAGTAGTAGTGCTTCCCACATTTCCCTTTCTCTGTCCAAAACCTGCATTGCACCCACCTTTCTAATTAGATGCACATGCACTGAGCCATACGTCTTCCTTAGTAACTTCCCCAGTTATGGGTAGCAAGACTTTGCCCATCTCTGTCATTCATAAAGTGGCAACACATTAAACACAGAAATAAGCACAAGCTTTGGCAAATGCCTGCTTTCAGCCATCTTTTGTAATACTCTGCTCTTTAATCTTTTATGTGATCATCTTTTCCTTAATTACATCCATTATAATTATATTCATCCTCCTACTGTCGATCCCTTAAATTGCAGCCTACAACATCTGTCAGAAAATGACAAGTCTTGTAGGAAAAGGAAAGAAGACAGAGATTTTCTATAGTGCAGGTAGGCATTGTTCAGGAAGTCTGGAATAGTACACAACATGCAACCACACCCAATGCACCAACATCCCACTCGCTATTAGCAAGTTCCTTAGAAAGGTGAGGCTTCCTCTCCACTCCTCTCCAACCTGTGTCACTGGAACTCTTCCTCTCATACTGTTGATTTCAGGGGCTTGTGTTTTCTCCTGCTTTCTTCCACTTTGCAGCACATGTAGACCTCATGGTCTCTGCTGTTCTCTCAATACCAGAAATCCTTTCAGGGACATAGTTTCTTCACCTAAAAGTCACTAGCAACTTCTCTGAAACCCAAACTAATCTTGAAAGGCCATAACTCTAACAAATTAATTGAAAGAGGTTGCTGTTCCAGCCCCACTCAAACCTAGATCAGCATTCAGTGAGACTTCTCTCAATGAATAAATCTCTCTGTTCATTGGGATTTGGCTATGGGATACTATTTACACTCTTCAGTGTCTCAAACCCTGTTAAATCAGAGATAGCAAATACAGCTGCTCTCCCACTGCTTCCATCAGGGAAGAGAAAACATCATCCACAGAGTCACTGGGCTCCCACATCCCATCTCCTCCTGCTCCTCTGTAAGGCCTGACCCAGCGAGCAGCCTCTGCACCCTCCTGGTGACCTCCAATGCTCCTCTAGCACCTTCCCAGATCACAGCCCTCCAGCCTTGAACTTTGGTGTATGTGAGACCCAAAACCTCTCTGCTGCCATCCTGATTTGGAAAGTCTTGTGCTGCAGTTGAGCTCCCCTACTAGACTTTTCTCCTCTCCAACTCTGCAGCCCGTGCCTTTGCTTGCTCTGCTCACACAAATGCCATAAATCATCACCCACCATAGGCTGCTCAGATTAGTCATAAGGCAGCTACATCATAAGGGCTAACTGGCCTGATTAGCTGTTCTATGTTGAGACCATTATCTGAAAAATCTTTGCTTGTTCTTGTCTGTTTATGAGTTTGCAATGAACCAGAGCACCTATTCCTCAAAATAATTTTTTGTCCTTGCTGATGCTGACTCAAAAGCATCTAGAGCAACTCACATTAAGAGAATCTGCAGATTTTCCCAGTTCCTTAGCTTTTCAGGAGCTGCCTCCCAGTGTAATTTTGCTGAATGGACCTTGTTTAGCTTCAAACAGGAAACAGTCACCAATTCCTAGCTTGTACTTTATACTAAAATAACTTATTCCATTAGCAAAGGAAAACTGTTCTTTTTTAATCTCAGATCTGGGATGTATCGTGCTCAGCAACATGCCTGAAACAAAACAGAAATGACACTACTGTAAGGCTGTGTGCAACACACAATTTTGTTTTTCTCTCCTGCTACAGAGATATTTACCTAGAGTCAATATGTAGAAATACCAAGGCATGGCCAGAACCACTATTTGTGATCAGAACTGTGAATTATCAGAATAACTCTACTGATTGAACTCAATATCGTCAAATCACATCTGGACTGATGTGATTTGGGATCACTCTGGGATGCTGCAGCACCCTGGTACTCCTGTTGTGCCTCCCATCCCAGGCATTGCCACGTGGCTGCAGCAGGTATTGGCATCTTCTATCAGTAATTTCATCCCTGTTCCAACACACTGGTGCTTCACATGAGCAAGGCAATAGGAAATGATGCTGCTGTCTGGGGCAAAGTCAAGTGCAATACAGGAGCCCCTTTCATCATGGTGGGTACTTATGGGAGGTTTCAAAGGATGCTCTAAATTTCTCACCCAAGTTTTGTGAAAGACCATCTGAGACAGAGCCTTCCTGAAGAGCTGATGGCACTCCAGACCTGCACAAGTGCACTTCTGTGCTAGGAATCCAAAGAGACAATGAGGAAAGATGTTTTACACATGCAGGGTGAAGACACTGAGACTACAGCTTAGGTTTGAGCCCATCTCTGAGGTAAATATCAGGCCCACAGCAACATTCTCCCATCTATTGCTGCCAGGCACCATGAACTTAATTTTCTAAAGTGTCTGATGGGCACCCAGATCCATTTGAGTGCAAATACAGACATTCCGAGCAAGCTCTTCAGAAGCATTCCATATTCAGGGCTACTTTTGGGATTACAAGAAGATGCCCAGTGCTCAGAAGAAAAGCTGTGGGACAGGGACTGAAACATAACTGAACAAACACACATCACAAATTGACACTTGCTTCAACACTCAGGGTCACTGGTGTCCTTCCAAAGCCACTCTTGTTCACATCTCTTCCTGACATGGCCAAGGGCCAGTTGAAGCTCAACAGCCACACAACCAGAAACTCTTTCACCCACCAGCCATAGTCTCCCTCACCATAAGGCTCGTGATTCCTTGATTTGGATGGATGTATCAGCCAGTCTGGGAGGAAAAGCCTTGACTCAGAACTGCCAGCTGTGTATCTTCTGCATTTTCAGATAAAACATTTCTAGCTTTGCCCAGGTTGCCACTTACAAGGGGAAGGAGTGTCCCCCAAAAGCTACCCAATCTCCTTTGTATCCTCTGTCTATACCAATGTGCAGGGTGGGGTCCACATTGCCCTACACATAAATGCCAGGCAGCAGGGGCACCTCTGGGGCTCAGGCACCACCAAAGGGCAAACCCACCTCTCCTGTGGGTGGTACAAACCTACTGATGCCCCCTGTAGCCCAGAGAGAAGTGAGGCAAAAATAAGGTAAGGAAACCCCTAGCAAACAGAACTAATTATTCCACGGAGAGCTTCCCAAGGATGTCATGATTTACATTCAGAGGACAAGGCATTGATCAGTGGAAACTATCAAAAAGGAAGGAAAGCAAAACTGTGCACTGAAAAGTCAGAAGAGATAAAGCCTTGGACAGCAAGCAAGCATTAACAACATGGCCCCAGGAAAAGCCAAAGAGGACAGCTTTTAAGTGAGCTTTCTTGAGTCCTGCTGTGTTCAGGGACACAGGCCTTTGTAAATTCTTTATAAATACATAGGACTGCATCAAAGTCACCCTTAACTCACCAATTTCTCATCTTAAGTGGAACAACTGACAGAAAACGTCTCTCCCCAGAATTTTTTTATTAGCTTCTGGGGTCAAGAGAGGCTACAATAATAATTACAGCCTCAGCAAGGAGATGATACTTCGTGTTAGAAGACACATTATTTGAATCAGGATTGAAGGGACAATGCTTTTCTAGCAGCAGCTAGGCATTAGAGGACCTGTTTTTTCTCTTATTAAATATGGGAGGTTTCATCCTCTTTTGCTGTTAACAGATTGATACACGTTCTACATGTGCATTTGTAACATTCTATAGTCTGACTGCCTGATTTGATCAGAATTTAAATTGTTCAGGACAACCACTTCTTTTAATCTTATTTATAATACCTAAAAATGCACCATGATACTAACAGAGAGATGATTGCAGGGTTTTGCTATGGTAAGGTTTCTCATCTTCTGTCAGCAAGTACTGACTGGAGGCACATTGCTCTAGGTCTCCAGGGTCCAGAAGGAAGGAAAAATAGGAACTGGGGACAAAGTGTTTTGCACAGCTTCTCAGGGTGGATCAGGGACAAAAAAATCATGCCACATGTTAATCTTAATTCTTTGTTGCTTAACCCTGTAATTCATGTCTGAGCTCAGCACTGGGGGCACTTCACTGCCTGGAGCCCCTTTGTGGTGGGTGGTTTCTGTACTTGTTTTAGAGGTCCCCCCATTCAGCAGGGACAGTGCTGTTGTCCCCAATCCTGCCCAAGAGCCAGCTGGTGGTCACAAACCAGCTGCCCTGGAGCAAAAAGCAGCCTTCCTGCCACCTCCCTCACTACCCAATAGCTCCTCCAGCTACCTGGGCAGTAGCTAGAATAAAAGATCCCTGCTTCAGTTAACTGAGTAATACAATTAATGACCTCCATTAGGAACACAGAGTCCTGCTGAGCTGGGAGACATCAAATCCTGCAGCAGCACATGAGCAGTGAAGGTACAGCCAGGTAGGAAACAGCTGGATGACAAGTGCTGTTCCTAGGCTGGCTTTACTCCCAACTTCATCTTCCCCTCAGGCAGAGTCATGGGTGAGAGGGAGCTCTCTAGACTCAACCTGACTGGCATGTCTGTAGAAAAGGACACTAAACTGGGAACAGAACCTTCCTCGCACTTTTTGTTAAAAGCAATTAACATATTTGAACATCCAGAGCCAAAGATCTTTACTTTTAAAAGTAAAGACTGTTTTTACACAGCTTACTATAAAGAGGATAGAGATGTAACTGGGAGCTCTGACTGTTTTCAGAGCTTTTCCCACTTAAAAAAAGGTTCACTTGGAATTTTGTTTAACTTTGAAAGGAAGAATCTAAACTATGAAAAACTGATACACTGTACTCTGATGGATGGGACACACAGAGACAAGACAGTCCATTTAGCAAGAAAACTGAAACACTAATGAATGTTGCTGAGTGGAAGGAGAGAACTGAGTGCATGTGTCTGTGTGCATATCACACACATGGAAAAAACCTTAAAAGGACTGCAGATACAGGGTTAAATTAATCCAACCACAGGGAATGCCACAGCACTATTAATACTGTGTTGGTTTAAAGCTTACCAGCTGTGCCACCAAGACAAAAGTGTCTGATAGTAGTGTTCTCTTTAGACTGAGGGTTTTGGTACTCCTGGGGGATTTGACCTTCCTCATCCAGGAAGGTGCTGCTCTAGGTATCCAGAATTTTGTGATTCTTACTCACGATAAATATGAATAAATTATCTAAAGAGGAAAGTATTAGGCCCCTCCATTCATTCTGACCCCAGAGAAGCATTTCATTCTGCAAAAGTCATGCAGAGGAAAAAAAAAAAGAAAAGGCTGATTCATCTGCAATGCAGCTCGCCCCAAATTGCTTATACTTGCACTGTCACGCTCTATGCTGGCACTGCTAACTTGCTGTTTGCTATTTTGGCTAATTATATAACTTTCAAAGGAAAGAGGCTTCTTACAAAGCACTGAAAGAAGGGTGGGAGGCATTATATTAGTCTCCTACACATCTCACACTGTGTATAATGAAACTCCAAATTCTGAGATGTCTGAGGAGATTTTATCTCCTCATGGCATGGCTGGATCTGCCCCAGAACATGAGATTTGGAGGGAAGGTATCTTTGCTTTCTGCTCCCTGTTTTTAGTGTCCAGATGAAACCTAGCAAAGAAACACTATCTATTGGCAGGGCTGAAAAGTCCATGTATTCAAACTGTCCAACATTATCGAGCATTTGAATAAAATCATTCAAGATAGAATCAAATTCCCTGCTGGCAGAAAGGCTATTCATAGGCAACTGGAGAGAACTGCACTGTAACTCCAGATTCATGCAGCTTCAAATTGTCTCATTTGAGATGTTTAGATAACAGAGTCCCCTGAGTCTTTCTATTCAGCTCAGCGTGCAATGGTACGAGGACCGAAGAAAAACTCAACACACAAAGGATTAAGTGATGTTCTTCCTTCACAATACAGGGGAGGATGGAAAATGCTCTAAGGTGGGAATGGCCTAGAGTGGTTTGCCCTTGTCTTTACAGCTTGTGAGCAATCAGTATGGCTGTTGGTATTCAGTACTAAGTTTCATCAAAAGCACAAAGTATGATTAAACCACTAAAAAAAGCTGGAGAGTATCCAGGGTTTAATTACCATCATATCAGATTTTTAAATGCTGATGAGAGCAAGTGTCAAACAAGAAGAACGGCATGCAATACAGTACACCTTGGGGACTGCCTGTGCATGAGGCTGATGAGTGCCTGGCAAACCAATTACAAGAGGGAATTACAGAGGTTTAATAAACTGAAGAAAAACAGAGCCATTAACCTACATGGATCCCAAACAACAAAGCAGGTAAAATACGGATCTAAACCTAAAAATCACTTGGATTAAGAATAACCAAGATACTTTCTTTCACTTGAAGGAAAAGATCTGCCAGACACCTTTTAGCAAATGCTCCCCCAATTACATTAGCATTTAGACTCAACTATGCCTAGCAGAACTAACCAAATTTCTGTTCACACTGTTTTCAAGTTTACACATGCAGAAAGCCAGTCTTTGATCTGAAAGGGCCCAAGAAGGACAAGACAAACAGTGCTGGAAGTGCAATCATCCATATCTTTCTGCATATGGCAACAACAACTGGAGATACAGTGCATGTCTGTGTCCAGTGGTGACAGATGCAGAGCTGGGCCTTGCTGTGGACTGTTCCAAAAATGTGTCTTTGTCCCAGCCACAAAACTTTACACTTTGCCTCTTCCTACACTTTGTAGGAAGAGCATATACAGGATATCAAAAACAAATACAAGAAATATATATAGGTCTTCCTAAGAGCAACCCAAATATCTTTAACTGCAGACCTTTTCATAGCCAATTCACAAGTTTAATATTATGCAACTGTTTATCTTTTAAGTAATTGTGCTTAGAATAGAACCAGAAAACTTTCATTATCCATTCAAAAGGACATTGCTCAACACGGCAGTCAGATAGATAGGGTGTGCAAGATAATTTGGGCTAACTTTTGCAAGAACATCATTACTTCCAACCTTCCCTCTGATATTATGTGCTTCCCTCTCCACTGTCACAAATGCCTAAGAATACTGCATACAATAGCCCAAAGAAAACAGACTCAATGGGGTAGAGGAATAAATTTCTTCAAGGTGTGCAGAATGCAGGATTGGCCATTCACATAAGGGGCCCATAAACCTGTAGAACCAGAGCAGATTACTCTTGGATATCTCAATAGTTGTGCAGAAGTTGCAAACAGCAGTTTGCTCCTGTGCACATGCAATCATCCAAAACTCTGAATCACCAAAACACAGAATCCATATGGGAATGGCTGCACCAAAGTGATTTTGGTCAGGCACAGCTTCAAAATCTGATTTCTGTTTGACCAGCCTGAGCATTTCCTGGAGGAAACATTGCAATACCTCTGCAAATCCTCCTCCTCCAGAGCAACTCGATGCCTGTCCAAAAGTAGCACTTGAGGATTCCGTAGACATGCGGCTGCACTATCACTCTAGTAATTTTTAATAGCAAAGAGCTATTTCTCTCTACAGGAACACCCCTAGACCAGTATCTCTTCACTGATACAATACAAGAAACAAAAAGTGCTGTGGGTCAGCGTGCCCTCCCTGCACCACAGCTCCTGCCTATTATCTTTCAGACTAGATAAGGCCCAACCACATACAAGCATCTACAGCAAGGGCCCTGAACTCCTCAGAGGTACCAAGCCCTGCTCTTGGGCCTGTCAAAGTCCCAAACTAAGGCCAAAGTAAATCAGTGCACTTGACAATTCATTTAATCAACCTTTGATCCAAATTTTGCTTCCTCTAAACTGTTTTGAGCCACTGAGGAACTTTTTTGACTTGAAATGGGACAGCAAAGCTAACAGAGCTCCTGGCTCTCCCCTTGGGCAGGGGGTTTAGTACAGGGCAATTTATCTCTTGTCAAGGTGATTTATTTTCCTGCTGTGAAATGCTGATATAAGTACTCATGGATGAAATATGGCAAGGGGTCCTATACTTCTCTTTAGCACCTTTGTAGAGGTCTTTTTCATCTACCATCTCTATGCAGAGGAGCATAAGGAACGTTTTGTCTCCTAACACCTGCTCTGCTGACACAGCATCTCCTGCCCTGCAAGCACCCCAGCAAAGCTGCCCTTTGTACCTGTGGCGGCTAAATCACTTCCCATCACAGCAAAATCTCCTGTTAAGGAGTTTTGATGGCACAGATTTCGGTCATGTCTCTTCCTACGTTAACCATAAAACTCCCTGGTGTCATCCTACTATAGCCAAGAGCAGGGCAGTGAGGGAAACCCTCATGTCAGTAGGTGGAGTTACTTCTCCCATGTTTGGGAGTAAAAAAAAAAGGATGAAGAGCTCTGTGTTCAAAGAAAAATGCCTACCAACAACTCTCTAAAAGATGGATATTTTAGTGGAGTGAATTCAACACATCTTCTCCATGTGTTGATTTAATACTTTCCCCTCCATCCCCTTTCATTAGGCTACAGGTAACCTCCCCATCCTGTTTGCTTCTTCCTTTGGTACTGATAACAGACCTTCCAGGATTCAGTTTGTCCTGTGCAAATTTCTAGGGCCATGGCATAATTGTGCCTCCCCATCTGCCTTTTTGGATAATTATAAAGGAGGAATATGTCATCCTTCTCTTTCGTGCACCGGTGATCCCTATCCAGAAATGTTCTCCTTCCCCATATGGCAGAGATCCAGTAATTTGTCATGTCACAGTGTTCAGGGAATTCTTCCTCTGCTGCTAAGAAATTATCAGTCTGTTTTCATTTCCCTTGAGCCTTTAGGAAGAGATAACTTAAACTTTTAATTTCTGATTAATGTTGCTTCCTTCAATGTAAGGTACAAAAACATGGAAAAAAATAGTAAGTCTACAACAAAGGATAGGATTTATCAATTATTTAAACACTATTCACACATGAAAGATTCAATGAGAGTCAATACCTTTTTTTCCCAATGGAATATCCCTTTATGAAAGCACTAGAGATGTAAATTAAGTCTCTACCTGCTCCCTGAAGTGATTTAATTTGGGTGAGTTTTTTGGGTCACCTGAAATTATGGCCTAAAACATGATCTTGGCTGCCATAGGTTAAAACTAATAGGAGGTTATCAAAGGCTGAGCTGTTTATTCTGAGCGTCTGCCCACATCAGGGGAGGTTCTGCACTTGCCCCTCTCATACCTGCAGAGAGATGTGCACGTGTTTCATTCATGTAATGCAGCATTTGTAGGAGGCTTGGACCAAATGCAGCTCAGAAGGGAGCAGCTCTCTGATGATTGTCAGTTCCCTCCCATCACACACAGCCCCTCGGGGAACTGCAGAAACAGCCAATATTAGACCTGCAAGTATTGGCCAGGGTCACTGTGGCTTATCTGTCCCTGATGGACATCACACAGAACAGCAGCAAACACTCAGCTTCCAAGGCCAGTACCATGTTTTGGGCTATCTCAGGATTGTTCTGAGATTGAATTGTGGGTAAAAGATGTTATAAAGGCAGATGAAGGCAAAACCAACAAATCACTGGAGAAGAGGATTTAAGGCAGGAGTTCTGAAAGAACTGAGAATGAAAGGTTCTGACTCTCAGTTATGATATGTAGCCTCTTAATCAAAATCACCCTGGTGCTGGAAGTGGAGATATGATTCCTGGAAAAAACAAGGAAACTATGGGCTAGTGAGCCCAATGACTCTCCAAGGCAAATAGATACAAGCCAGCATAAAGAAATCAATTTGTGATATACAAACAACTGTAGCATTTGGGGAAAAAACAAACATAGCTTCATAGATGGAAGTCAAGCTTCACAGTCCTACTGACATTCCCTGAACAAGTCAAGAAGAAAAGGGAAATCAAATTCCTACAGTACACCTGGACTTTCCAAAAGCACTCAGCAAGGTCCCTCTAGCAGCAGCTTTTAAAGAAATTAAGCAGCAGTGTTATAATTAGAAGCAAGGGTGTCACATGGATAAATACTTGCCCAAGAGACAGAAAACTGAGCAGAAACCTGTTATTTCCTGCAACAGGGACATCACCAGCAGTCCTCCAAAAGGACACAGACTGACACCTAGGTCCTTCAAAACTTTATAAGACTTCTACAAAAGAGTGGGAACAACATACTTTGCTGATACTAAGCTGCTCCAGATGGTAAATAAGACATCATTGTGAATAACTGTGGAATAACACTGGGGAGCAGACTTGACTGGGCTAAAAAAATGACAGATGAAATTCAGTGTAATAAATGTGAAATTCAGTGTAATAAATGTAAAAGTCACTGAGTGCAGGTTATAACCTTCCTGAAAGCCAGATAAGATGACTTTAACTTTGGCTTAAGCTGCTGATGAGAAATCAGACTGGCAGAAAAATCCAGAGCTGGAGCTGTCTCCTTCCCCTAAAAGTCACCCTCTAGAAAAACAGATACTGTTGAATACTTGGAAACTGCTGGAAATACTGCATGTTGGACATCAGGCAGTCTGCATCACAGGCCAAAAAAATGGATGTAGTTCCTTCCTGCCCTTTATTAGCAGTTAGGGAAATGAGAACCAACTCAAGGAACTGAACTTTGCTGATGGGTTCAAGGTTATGCTTAGGCACATCAGGCAGGTCCAACAAAATAGTTATCATCTCCTTCTATTGCTCAGGTGAGTAAAGAGTTGCAGGATTAAAATTTAGCAGGGGAAAAAAACTCCAGAAATTTGCCTATCAGTTACCCCTGATTTTCCATATGAACTCTCTAAGCCTCCAAGTGGCAATCCCCCTCCCTGATCCACAGCTGCTGCTTTCACACAGTCAAGGTCTGTATGACTGACCAGAGTTTGACCCTGAAAAACTCTTGCCCATTTGCAGTCTCAATTGCAAACACATGGTGAGCATCTACTTTTGGTTTTAATTAGTTGATTTCTCACTTTTTGGAGGTCATTTGTTGTTCTCAAATTGAAATGCTGTGCATATCACTACCTCTGAGGGTGGTCTGGAATGAATTTTGGTGGTATATCAGATCTAAGTCTTGCAACAAAATAGGAGAGTTCCACACATAGCAGGGCTTTCAGAGACAGGAATCTGCTGAGCAGAGTGCACATATGCATCTGATGTTACCTTCTCATGAAAAACTGATGGTTTTTTCCTCCTTTTCATCACCTCGGTAATTGCAACAATTAAAGCAAGAGAACTGGAAGATTTCAGGAGTGAAACGACGGTTAAGTGTTCGTGTTAAATTGCATCATGTCACTGCACTGGGAACTGCCTGGGTGTGCTGATGCCATTAAAGGCTCCCTTGCAGAAGGAAGCTTTCCTTGTCATTTGCTTGGCTGCAAGCCAGGCGTAAGATGGAGCAACTTCCTCTGCAACTTGGGATGAGTTGAAGTACAAGTTGCTACCACTAATGAACTTTAGAAGGAGAAACATTCCTGCATGAGAATTTCCAGTGGGTTGAAAATATGTCATTTAGGAGGAGCAGTTTGCTAAGGTAAATTATCTCAGATTGCCAACTTCAGGATGTCAGGCATCAGCACTTGTGTAGACAACCTAGGTGCGATGTTAAGCTACCTCTCAACTCTTCCTCCTTCAGCACAGAAAGATGAACACTTTCAAGCTTCAAGGCTTGAAGGCTCAGCCTGAGCTGTCTGAGTCAGTATTTCATGCTGTGGCACTGTCCAGAATTCCCCACACTCCCGTGGGCCAGTCCTCAGAGTGACACAGCCACAGAGCACTCTGCAGCTGAGGGGGAATAGGGCATGTTGGGGGTTCAGATAGTCCAAGGCTACTTCTCACCAGGTTTCTCTTCTCTGTATTTGCTTTTTCCATTCTTTGAGCAGCCATCGCTGATCATTCTTCTTACACTGGCTTTGTGGTTTTGTCCCAGGGTGATGATGGATCGAACGAGCTGCCTGCCTCTGAGCTGCCCAGAAATGGCTGATCCATCTCAGGCTCCCCATTGTGCTGCCACATGTGTACTTTTGAGAATTGTGCCAGAGAGAGGAAATAAAGCTCAGGGGCATTTCATCAGAAATTAATTTCAGCAATCCTTAGAGAAGACCAAGACGTAACAAGATTATTATATCCCTTTAGACACATTACTAAGACAAAACCCATTGGTAGAGTTGTTAGTGGAGTTGCTCATTGCCAAAATGAGCCTGTGCTACAAGAAAAATTCCAACATAAAACCCCCACCCAAACTACTATACTTTATGTAAATGTATAACAGGCTTGAATGTACTCTGTAAAGCGTTTCCCTTTTCCAGGATTAGAAAATAGTTCTCAGGACACCTTTGTCAAAGGTTTCGCCTTGAATTTCAAAGCCTTATTTTTTCCCTTCCCTAGGAAATTACCCAGAGTTAATACATCAAATAAGTATGTAAGTAAATAGAGTTCCACAGCAGACCCTAAATTCACATGTCTATAATGTACAAAAAGGTTCAAACTCCTTTAGTCTCTGCTCTAGTGCAGCTGGATACACTGCTCCTCTGTATTTGAGGTGCAGATCAGGTGTGTCCCCTCAGCCAACACCTCAGCTCAGCTCTGCTCTTACATTTCGCAGCTCACTGTGGTCTCTGTCTCACAACTCACTCATTTTGTAACCAACAACACTCCCACAAGGTCTGTGGTATATTAGATCTAAGTCAGGCAACGGAATGAGACAGAGAAGGAAATGGACCTGGCATACCCAGGGAGAATATTTAAACTAAAAATAATTATACTTAAACCATATTGGCAGCCAGAGCTGTTGTAATTAAAATAAGGTTTATTTTGCCCATTAAGCAACCTGCTCTTTATTTTCATTGCAGGAAACCACCTACTCTGAACATTAATGAAGCCTTTCAGCTACTGGCCTGGCTGGAAACCAACATCCAGCCAACCTCCACAAGCACTGAGCACTTAGTTCACCTTTTTTTTTTTACCAGGTTTACTCAGAGTATTTCTGCTACCCTGCAGAAAGAGAATCTGAAGACAGGCAGGGCATTGTCATAAGGAGCAGGACCTCTGACAAGCAAATGTTTGATTCTGGGAACTTATTAGAAGCTGTAGCAGTACAATAGGTCATTACCTGCCTGAATGCATTCCTTGGACAGTGCTGCTGCATACAGAAAATAACTAAGGAAAACACTCAGTAGTGCCAATAATCTTTTAAGAGGAGAAGTAGCTAGAGAACACAATAATTTTTGACTTGAGATGCTAGATGTTGCAAGACATCCAGATTCTGTGTGGCTCAGACATACATCTGCCTAGGCAGACAAAAGAACAGGTCTGGTGATACAATTCTATTGTTCAGGTACCCACAACAAATGGCAAAATGAAAAAAAGAAAACCAAACCCCAAATGTACAAGTGTTATGTCAGGTTGATTTTGAAGCATTCAAAAAGAAGCACCCAAAAAGATTCTAAGCTCTAATTTCAGACAAAGTTGGGCATATTCACAGCATCACTGAGCAGCTACATCTCTAGAAACAGCAGTTTGTTCCCCAAGCCAGTCTTTAGGACATCATTTCAGTAGTTGAACTGCTGTTCTGCCTTCCATCAATTTCCCAAACAACAAGATCTGAGCAAGCCTAGGCACTGTTTGTGATGGGCTTTAAGAAATCTGTCACCAAATGAAATCTGAGTGCTGTAGATCACTTTCAAGGGTACAAAGGAGCTTCACAGCCAGCAGCTTCCCTCCAGAGTGTAACTGCTCCTGCATGCAGTGCCTTGGAATGCTCCTCTGTGTCCCTTGAGACACTCCTGGGACCTCCTCGCACCCACACCCCAACTGCCTGCCTTTGTCTGTCTGTGCCCACAGCACTTCCACCTTCAGCACAGCTCCCTTGCCTGCCCCTTCAGAGAAGCAGACACTGCCTCTGCAGAAGAGAGAGGAGCACCCAGAGCTGCTACAGACCCCGAGCAGCCACTGTCACCAACCTCCAACCTCTGCACAGGGCAGAGCTGGAGTGCTTGGAGACACTGGGAGACAACTGGGGACGCAGTTTGGAGTGGATGACTTCCCAACCAGCCCTTCCCCTAAGACACACTCTGCTTCCCGGGCATACAGAGGTGAAGCACAGGCTCTGCAGGGACCACAGCTGCTCTTCCTGCAAGACTTTGCATGCAAACACTCTCAGCAGTGGCAGATGCAAAGCTCTCCTCTTGCCTTAACCCATGGCCAGCAGACCCAATGTGCACTAGCCAGCCAGAGGAAGGAGGCACTTCTTTATCCCCCCAGGAGTGCTGCTCACGTCAGGAGGGAGGGCAGCACCACTGAGCTTCTCCACACCTCACTGCTTTCCCTGGAGCCAGCAGCTGCCTGTCCCTTGCTGCCTTCCACATCTGGAAGGTACTGGGCAGTACTAAACCCAGAAACTCTGAATGGGATCAAAATAGCCTCGATATTTCTGCCTAAGCCTAATGAACACCATTTCAACTTGCTTCCATCAGATTAGCATTGTACCCTATAAACAACTTTTCAACATAGAAAAAGCAGTTTCTCCAAACAGTGTGTAGTGCTGCAGATAACTAACATAAAAAATGTCCTGCAACGCAGGCGCTGAATAACAAAATAATCAGTTTTCCCACTCAGATGCTTTCTAATATTGCTTATGCTTTTTTTTTTTTTTTGTGCAATGTGGTTTTCATAATAAATAATTTCAAGACTTAATGTTCACTGGCTCCTTTGTCACCAGCAACTCTCGAACTGCCAAATGAAAAATATTTCATTTTTTGGTATTCTGTAGAAGGACCATATATTTGTCAACAATTTTATAGCGCTTAGTAGTACTCCATGAATATCATCAGCATTGGATCCTCTCTCAAAGGCCTACTATATAAAAATATAATTTAAGCAGCAAGTCTGATGATTCCCTTTTTCTCTTTATTACAACAGCACTACTGTGCTGTTATCATTATGGGTCTGGCAGCATTTTTATTAGAAACTGCTACTCCAGGGGTTTATAACTCGGCAGTAAAAATTCACTCCGGAATGAAACTTGTCATGCAAGGGACCTCTTATTTAAGCCCAAACGTCAGAAAATGATATTTATACACTTTTTAAGTTCTTTTAAAGCACATTCAATTGTTCAGAAAATTGGACTACAACAATGGCTGGTAATTTGAGCCCCAGCATTGCAAAAAGAACTTGCTGAATGTGACATTCAGAAATCATTTCCTAAACCTTGTGGCCACCATGTGACTACCAAGCCAAAATCTATGTATGTCCCTTTATAAGGAGTGCCTTAAGACAGACAGTATATTATCAACAGTACTTAAATCTCTCACCAAGTTCAGTTGCTGTCTCCCCAGAGGTAAAGCCAGTCCTTTATATCACTCTGGCTATATCAAAACCAACATTTAATAGAATTTCACACTGTTCAGAATTCCAGAGCCTCTTAGGGACTTCAGCACTCAGCTCCTATTGCATTTCAGTGCATTCTTCAACAGATGCCCAACTTTTTAACTCCTCTACAATCCCTAGCCAAAGATATCCAAATAAATATTTTCAGAGTGCTACAGAAAGCAGGCACAAATTTTCCATGATCTTGAATCATTCCATATTTTCTTTATTTTTCTTTACAAAACAGGGAAAGAAGCTAGCTAATTGCAACAAATGCAACCAGCTATACTTCTTTGACTGCTCCAGTGGTCATATTAAAATGGTATAAATGCTTAAGGTATGACCAGCAATGAAATCCCACTGCCAGAGGCATCTGCAATACAGCAGGAGATGAGGTTCAGTGATTTGAGACTGTTAAACAGAGATGGATCCTGGAGATATAGAGATGCTGGGGAATCCTGGTGATACGGGAGCAAAGCATGTGTTCAGAAAACAAGGAGTAGAGATCTGAAAATAGAAAAGCTGGAAAATGGGGATGAGCCTCTTGGTAGGGAAAATTCAGGGGACTGAAAGGGAGACTCCTTTCCATACTGGGATTTTGAAATGTGGCTCCTCTATTACAGCAGTTGCTCTGTATTATATGGGGTAGACTGTGGGCAGAAGTTTTGCTCCAGGGAAGGGTCAGACAAGAGAAACAGGGCAACACTGAAATACTCCTGCCAGGAAAAGAGGGACAGAACTTCCTGGAGAGGACTAGCTTAGTAGTTCTGGAGTGCTAATGGGAAATTTCAACATTCAAACTGCAAACGACATTCCCCAGCTTTCACTCTGAAGGCAGCAGCACACAGCTGACAAATGCTCCCATTTGGAGCAGTAACACTTCTCTGATGAGCTCACACTACACACAGCTCTGTTTTACCCCTAACATGCACTGTACAAGTGAATCACTTGGTCCAACTCTTTTAAGACTGTGAATTTGGGAACTACTTTCAATATAAAACATTTGTTCAACCCAAGTTTTGGGGTTTGGAGAGTAATGGGAGAACTTGCTTCTTAAAAGATACCTGATTTTGAAATATGGCTGATGAAATTAATTTCCATAAATTCTCCAGAAAAGTTCTTTACTCTTTTCAAGAACATCAGTTAATAGAGTAGCAACATTGGTGAATTCATTCTCATTTTTGCTCATTAGACTAAAGTCTGGCAGTTTTAAGTGGAAGGGAGTTTTGAGCAAATGATCATTTTTTTAGAGCAATCCCTGATGTGCCTTTGACCAAGACTGTTTCTTATGCAGCTGTAACCTACAGTAACTGTTGTCTGACAAGAGCCTTTAAAATGAAATTGCCCCCATTACAGCTGTAATAAAATCAGAGTAGAAGATTAAGGGGCTGACTTTATGGTTTATCCTTCACCCCCCCCCCCTTTAGGTGAGATTTTTGTCGTTTATTGTACTTTGTAACTCATTAAAATATTCAAACTCAAAGGTTTTCATGCCAGCTCCCACAGAATCAGGCAAAACCTCTGCAAGCAGACAAGGTGGGTGAAGGAGCAGCCGTGCTGCCACAGAACAAAAATGGCTCAGGGACACAATACAGCAGCCAGAACATAAAAAAGGCAAGAAGGCTGGAGGCAGCATTTATATGAGGGAACACTGAAAAAGTGAAACACTCATTTTTAAAACTCAGGCCTAGCAAATAATTCAGGAGAAGGCAGCATTTCAACAGATTTCAGTTGTGTTCTCATTTTAACACAAACTAAAACGCAGACTTGAAGGGCAGCACTGCCATCTGAGTGCTGAGAGGGCTCCTTTGATCCACGTTCAGAGGCAGATTCCAGAGTACTACTGGGTTGACCAGAATTTGCATTTCTGGCTGAATCTCTAAGTCACTAAATAGAAGTTAAATTACTGGCATTAATTTTATTGGCAAATGGATGGGCCTCCTGACACTGCTTACAATTACTGTGGTACCACAGTTTCTGCCTTCCAGTTTAGCATTTCCAGTTTAGCTCAAGAGCATTATTAAAAGCCCTCCCATTACTTCTCAGGACCAGTTCTGTGGCTTTCTTGTTTCAGCATTTGTGCCAAACAAAGCATAGATGTGGTTTCCTGACTTGTGGAGCACTTTTATGCAGTACCAGATCATAACACAACCTCTTCTGGGAAGATGGACAGTTGTCCTGAGAGATTAGAACAGCATATGGAGAAGACCGAATAAGTTCAGCTAAAATAATGCAAACTACAGCTCTGCTCTTGAGTCGCATGAAAACTTTAGAAAAAATTAAGCACTTCTATCACAAAGAAGGTAAGCACATGCTTTAGCTTTAGCTATGTGCTCAAAACTCACTGGCATTGGCTTAATTGCTGGATTTAACAGGATTGGCTTCAGTATGTACTTCAATATTTTACTGAAGTGGGAATTTTACAGATTTCATTTAACACAAAAAGGTTTTAGCAATGAGCCAGGTGTATAATACTTAGGATCTTCTGAAACTTTTACCTACTGATGGTGAATTTACAAAAATGATTCAGATTACTACAAATCTGAATCCCCTTTGACTTCTGAAAATTCAACTCTTAATGAACTCACACAACTCCCTGCTTTGACGATGATTTCCATAATCCAGAATTTGGCAACTGAAAACATTTTCTAGTGATCTACATGCCTTCAGCTCTGCAAAGCTTATTAATCCATGGGTGGTACACTAACAGATGTTACAAAGAAGCACTGTCTCAAAACATTTAAAAAGTCCAAACTGATTTGCTGCAAATGCTACAGATAAGAAACAAGTCTCAGACAAATGTTCAAACCCACAATGTCCTTACTGAAACAACTGTCTCCTCAAAATTACCCACACTAGGTGGTCTGCAGACAAACTGCCAAGTGTCTAACTATTTGTGCATGTTTTGGGGGATCTGCCTTTTAATTCATGAAGCAGCTCTGTGTTCTTACAATGCTGAGATGTAATCATTGTTCCTGTCTTGTAAGTCGGACAAACACTTCTCAGGCAACCACTTGAAGTTTCCCCTCAGTAAATGCTATCACTGCACCAATTCAACCCCTGTTTGCCCACAGCACTGCTGCTTTGCCATTGCAGGTACCTTAAAGCACTGGAATAAAAAGGGGAAACCATGCCAACCCACCCAGTTTCTCCCAGTCCCAGGTCTGGTTGGGCACTAATGTCTCACTGGAAGCTTTCTACAGGGACTTGTCCAGCAGCAGCACATGATTTCCACTGACCCTTTTACACTGGAATGGGCTGTACCTGACTGGGGCACTTCCAGCAGTCCCATTGCCTGTGGTTCAGGTATTTATTCTGTTGTGGCTGTGGCTCTGCCTCAACAAAGGAATGGTTACCTGCTTTTTCTGCTCTAAGACAGGGATAGGAAAAAGTGAGCTAAAAAGAAATTCCAAAGGCAGTGTCGTTAAATATCAGTGGTGTTGGCAACATGCTCCTAGACTTTCTATTCCTTCAGCCCTTCCTAACTCAGAATTAGTGTTTTGGAAGAAAATAAAACGTAAATCAGGCTGCCAATACAGAGTGATTTCAACAGGCCCACAAAATGTTCTTGGCTGGAACAGAGAGAAATCCCCCAGTGCTCAGCAGTCCTAAATCAGACAAAACTCCCTTTCACATCACTGGAAAGGCAGCCAGAGAGAAGGCTGAACACTGCAATCCACTCCTGGGGTGGTTCATGTCCCAGAGGAGCTTGCCCACCACTGTCAGGGATTTGCCTGGGCTCTGGATTGGATCCTGACTGAGGGGAAAGCACTGCAGTTGTACATATCCTGCACCAGCTCTTCTCCCAGCAAACCAGAACAGAAAACCAGAGCTGACAACAAGCCTGAGTGCTTGGCTAAAGTCCCCTCGGCTACAGCCACAGCTCCTTCTGTGCTCCAGAGCTGCAGCCAGCCAGAAAACTCCATTTTCTTTATTCTGGTTAAAGATTATTTCACTTTTGGAAAAATACTTCACCTTAGTTTTTATATATTGAAACCATACATTATTATATCAATTATATGCATATATACTGTATTAGATACAATGCTTTCTTTAACAATTGAAACATTATATGTATAAAATAGTTAAAGAAAACCTCTGATCATACCTAATATACAGAGGTATCTAATGAAAAGCTATTTTTTCCCTCAAAAAAATATTAAAAACTCCTTTTACTTCACTGGTCTATAAAAATACATTTTAAAAATATCAGCAAATTTTGTCTACTTACTGGTGGAAGGAGCCACCCTATATGATTTTTTTTTTCATGTTAGCAAGTTGATCACAAAGGAGTTTTATTTTTAAGTATGTTTTTAAACACTCATAAAGGGCTCAGCAGATCTTCACTACACAAATTCCTGGCACTTCCCTATTATCAATTAGAGACCTTTTCCAAGTGCAGATGATAATTCTAAGTATTAGCATTTTAATAAAATTACTCCATTGGAATTCTTTTTAAAAGGGTGCAAACTGTCACTGACCAGCTATATCATAGCTTCCCCAATCACTCAAAATGTGTGCAAAATGAGCAAATATCTGCACAACAAAGATATGGAATCATCTTTGCATTTGCCTGACCTAAAAACAACGGTGCCAGAATGCCTGCAGATGTGTTTTCCTGTAGTGACAACAATGTCACAGACAGTGGCTCAAGGAGAACAATTCTTTGATCAAATGTAAGTTAGAAAGTCAGAATTCACAAGCCCAGCTCAGGTGAGACACCAGCTTTCTCCCAGGACATTATTGTAGTATCAATTACTTGGTAAAACACTAAATAATTACCTATGCCAGTTTGGCTTTGTCTGAGCAGGGTCTGACCCAAGGTGGATTGAGAGTTTGATGAGATTGGGATTGTGCCCTTTGACCAGACAGAGGCCAGTGATTTATTCCACACTGGACAGCAAAGCCTGTGCCAAAGGGCAGTTTGAGCGGCTAAACTCTGCCTTTCTTGTACTAAACGGATAGGTCACTTCTGTGACCCTCCTGCTAATCAGCCTGATTTCAGGAAGTCCTTCCCCACTAGATATGGTGACAGATAAGAGAATAAACAAAATCCTGAAAGGAGCTGCAAGCAGAAAGGCCGAAATTCTCATGCCAGATCAGTTCCCACACCTAATACTTTTAATTGTATTTCTTATGAGACTGGAACTTCCATGCATTTTATTACTGCTTCTTAGAGAGTAACAGATACAGAACGAAGCACTAGGTACTGGGATGCTTATTCAGAATATATAATGCCATTAACAGTTTGAATGGACCACAGAAAGGCCCATATGAAGCACATCTTCCTGAAGTCAGATTCACAGTCAGTCTGTGTATCCTCTTTCCTACACACCTATTTGAGTGATGTCTTTATTGACAACATGCCCAGCAGTCAGCCATCCCCCTGCTCAGGTACAGGAGTAGCCAAAGATTCACACTTGGGATTTGGAGGGGAAGTACATTTGCTTCGTGTTATGTTTTTCAATTATTAATCTTTTCTAACTGCTCTCTGTTTTTAGAATATACTAAATAGTGTCAAGAAAATGCACTACTTCCATAGTTCATGGTAACGAGCAGATGGAACATCAGTAGGCTAAAACCTCAGAATTTAAAACCATGGAAAGAAATACATCTGTTATTATTTCTTGCTCCTATAAAAGATGAGGAGAATGGGAAGAATTTGGGGGATGAGAACCAGAGTCATATGGTATCTATCAAAATGCATATGGTTTCTCTCTTATCTTTGTCTCTACAGCACATAAATAAATGGAATTGATCCCAGCACTGCTGCATATAAATAACTGTAGGATGACATTATTAGGCCAATTAATATGACCAGTTACAGACTAAAAGAAGATGACATTTTTCTTGTTCTGTCCCTCAGCTCTCCAGTAATAACACTGGCTCACATCCACCTTTTTTCAGTGCAGTTACAGCCGAGATACACACAAGGTGCTGGGTGGTTTGTGCTACTTCATCATTCTTCTCACAACAGCTCCTTGATCTCACTGTTCAACACACTCAGCTTTGTTCCTAAAGTGTTTGGGTGCCTGGTCAGTCTCACTCTGCAGGAAGGGCTGGACACCTTGGGAGTTTAAATGAATCCAGCAGTTACATTGGGCCTGCCCAACTGGATTGCCATTTTCGTTCCTACGGATCAACTTTATAGCAAGAGATGACTGCTAAGTTGTCCTTAGGGGTACTCTGAGACACACAGGGAGATGGCCTGAGCTCCTTCACTGAGTTATACTGCACTGAGTTTCATTGGGAAATGTTAAGAATTCATTTCCCCTCCTTGTGCTTTAGTTCACTGAGCTCCAGGAAATGTCAGAATCAGAGGTATTACAAAATATTATGTAATCTCAATGCATCCCTCCCTTCTTTCCCCCGAAGTTTGTAATGAGTTGAAGGTAAACTCAATTTTTCCTCACATGTAGTTCAATGTCATTAGATAGAAGTGCAGGATGGTACAAAGGATTTCTGCACAACTCTGGGAAATCCTTCACTGAACTAGAACTCACCACTTAGTTTGCTCTGCAATCCATGCTTTTGCTATTCTATTGCAATTGCTTCCATAGTCAAAGTAAATTTAGTTTTGAGGTAGTTACTAGGAATACCCAATTACCTAAGTTACACAATTTAATCCTGATTTGTACCCAAAAGCTGATCACACTAAAACCACCAAGTCTCTGAAAGTATTTTCACTAAAAGAGTAATATCCAAGAGGGAAATTCCAGAGTGTCAGGGAAGAGCAGCTAAAAATGTCAATTTATAGTCAGTGCTTGGAACTGGCAGAAGAAACCTCGGAGTCCATTACCCACTCAGCATCACAATGACACATTTAATGAACACATCCCATCCCACTGCAGGGAACTTACAATGTTTTAAAAAATTGATTCTACTGCTGATCTCTGCTTTCCTGTCCATGATCCTCCCATACTCCACAGACCATTTTTCTTGTACATATGAGGCCACTTTTTAGTGGCCTCCAAGGAATCCTTAACAGTGGGGCAAGCCTCAAGGGATAAAGGAAAAAGATTATTGAACTTTTAAGCCATATTCTTTCCCCTCATCCAACCTAAAATACAATAGTTTATGCATAAATTTAATTTATTCCAGAAGTTCCAGCCTAATTTATTCCAGCATATTCTTGTGGGAACACTAGTTGAAAATTGGCAAATCCAGCAAACAACTCAGTTTTGGATCAGAGCTCTGTGTTTGTCTCACTTTACTCAACCATCAGGGTCCAGCAGATGGGCTGATATAATCAGTGTTCCCTGGAACTGCCACGAGGGTGAAGATTGTAGGATTTTCATCCCAGAAATCTGCCCTTTTGACAGGGCGAGACCCTTGAAATTAGTACTCCATCTGAAAGTTTCCAGTAAATTCCTCTCTGCTAAGCAGTTTGGAGACTGCCAGAAAAATCCTGAGAGAGGTGAAAACTCTTAAGGGGAAGTTCTTATTCACAGAATATCTGACTTGAACCAGTTGCATCATCCTGCAACTTCACCCTCTAATAGTTGTGCTCATCACAGAGGAGGCCTTTTGCAGTTTAACCAATAGAGTTGTAACAGGGAAGAAGCTTGGACTGTGTGTCCTTGCAATACTCTATAATACATTTAAGTCATGTTTCAAAATCCTGCATTTTCAGAAAACTCTATGGATCCTCCAAATTCTCTCCTACTGATAAAACAAAGCAGTTATTTTAGGGTAAGAGAGAGGATTTGCACATGTTTTTTATGTTTAATTATTCCAAAAGGCTTGCTTATTCAAAGACTGCAAGAAATCACTTTTTTCCATCACAAATATTTGGGTGCCCAAATAGCAATCTAGGGTCCATCTGTGATGGAGGCTGCAGGTATTTAGTATTCTGACACTGTCTCAGTATAATCCTACTACAGCAGGCAATCTAACACCTGAACTTTCACAGTGCTCCACATCTCAAAAATTTTAATGTAAGACAATGCAGAAACTGAAGAATAAAGTATTCAGTGTATTCAGACACACACTTCACCTTTCTCTGTTAATCAACACTAAAACCAGAGATCAGTTCTTGGTCCTGGGCAGGACCACATCAATTATTGCCTTATTCACATTTACAAAGAAAGGATGAGGTCAAGATGAAAGAACATAAATAACAAAGAGGCAAATTGCAAAGCAGTAGAACTGCAGTGAGAGGCTCATATTGCACTAGGTGCTGAGCTAGCTCTTGAGCTATATTCACAGCTCTGGTGAAGCCCATTTAACTGAATTACATCTTCCTAGGAAGGGTTGTGATAAATATATTTGTGCTTTGTTAAACCAAAAATATAGTTTCTTAACACTCAAAGTACTTCATCCATCATTTGTGCATTGTAATTGTGACTCATGTGAACGTGCAGAAGTCCAATACCAAACATGCAAAATGGCAGTAGTTTTAGACAGAAAAATCAGGGCAACCTGGTCTATCAATAATTGAGGGGAATTATACTAAGAAAATCCTCATTACACTAGGGGTGTTCCACAGACTGCGCTCTGCACCCCACTCTATCAGTATCACTGTGTTTGTCACCACATTTGTATTTGCAATATTAAATTAATGGCAGGAAACAGGGAACCCAGGATTGATTTGCTCCATCTCCTCGCAGAGAAGAATTCTATTCTGCTACTTTGCTTATTCCATGCTAAATCTTTTGAAGTAATTTAAACTGTCTTCATCTTTTCTTATTGTCACAAATTAAATAGCTCCAGATTCTTAGATACATAGACTTTTAGCTTCACCTTCAGAAAAACAATGATTTAAAGCAGTACTTGCAAATTATGCAGCCCAGTGCATGGGTTCCCACACCTACACTGCTGTGGGACAGGCACTCCTGCTCTTAATTCCTGCAGTTTAATCTGAGCTCACTGCCATACATGTCAAATAATTTTCTGAAGAATTTCCTGTACAACTTACTGACACTCACTTTTATATGTTATGAATATACAGGAGATCCTTCACACACAGAACCTTAAAATCTCTCCTGATCCACTCACAGCAAGTGTGCCCAGAGTACCACGACAGCTTCCACCAAAATACAGCTGAGAGGGCACAAGGTCTTGTAAATGCTTTTACTACCCTTGGTATGAGACAGCAACCACCAGGAGCATCATTCCAACACAACACCTGATGTTTATTCCATCAGCACTACAGAATATGCAGACAGTTCTCTACAAGCAGGCACACAGAGCCATCATTTAATGTCACAAATTAAAAGCAAAATCAAGACAAGAGTATTTAGAAAATTTGGCCAACTGCACTGAAGGATTTAAACCCTCTCCCCAGTCTTTTTACCTGTTCTTAAGCCAAAAGCCTTAGTTTAAAATCAGTGCTGGAGGCCCAGAAGCCCACTACAACCAAAGACAAATTTGTGCTGGGCTGATCAAAAGCAGCACGGCCAGCAGGGTAAGGGAGGTAATTTTCTTCTCTGCTACTCCACCTTCATGAGATCCCACCTGGAATACTCTATGATTCTAGGGAATAAATTCTATAGACAGCCAATCTCCCCTGAATGTGCTACAATCAAGCTGGATGGTCAGGGCCACTCTCCTCTTGCCCCTCATGGACACAAGAAATGGGCTCAGATGCAAACACTCTATAACCAAGCTATTACCCAGTAAAATAGAGACTCCTGTAAAATGAGTTTTGAAATCCATAACTGTGACCCCAGGAAAGAAATCCTTCAGAGCATGTCATGGACATCAAGGGGCCTTAGGAAGAAAGTGACCTCTAAGCAGTGCTCAGCACTCTAGCAGACCTGGTAACGGACAGCTTTGTTCAAACAAATGTTCTCCAGGTATTGGAAAGATACTTATTTGCAGGAAAAATAGAAAAGGTCATAAAAAGTCAAATTCAACAAGACCTTCCACTCAGGCTTAGCTATGAGGCTGCACTAGGTTTTCACTGAGGCCCTGGTGTTAGTGGAACTCAGGCAGAAAAGCAGTGTTCAGCTCTACAGTTGGGATCATCAGTGTTTTGGAGGTAAAATGAGACAACTGGATTTTGCAGGGAAAGCCTCTGCTTTAGATCTCCAGATGAGAATTGCATTTTGTGTGTACAATGCATCTTAATTCAGATGTTCTTGTCAAGAAAATACTCAGCTTGTTTACAGACAATCTGTGGAGTCACCAAATAGTTCTTTGAAAAATAGATTTTTACTTACAAAGTAGTATGGAAAATATACAACAGTGAGTGAAAACAGGAAAAGTCTGGAATTCCATCACGACACTTTTACAGTTATTCAAACTACAGCTGCAGTGATTAATATTTATGATCAGGTTATCTTTCTCCTCCAAAACAGTCTATTTCATAATAATTCTTGAAGACAATATGCAGATACCATATGGTCCCGTGAACATCTGCAGCCCAAAGCCATCTCTGTCAGAAGCACAGAATGTCAGTCTGAGATTGCCCAGGAGTTTCCATATGATCTGCTGCCTCAGGGATTGAAAGAGCAATAACAATAAAGGGAACCGTGAGTGTTGTTTAATGTTTTCCAATGGATCGTGCACATTAGAAACAGCAATTAATGATTTGGTTTATAATGCTTCAGGGAATTACTGTCCAACAAAATAATGTAATTTAAATTTGCAATAAAGTTTAAGTGTGCAGGCATTTCATGGCAGCACACAGCAGCGATTTGCCAGAGGAAAACAACACTGTTATTGCAGCCACATCCAAATAATCCACAGAAAAAGCCATACCAACCCTTAAGTGATTTGATTATGCTCTCTTCCTGTTCAAGGGTCCTCAAAGGCATAGTCAAAACCAAATATACCTCACTAAAAGACCACAGGAGCAAAAACCCAGCACAAAGTTAAAGAAGTCTTTTTTACTCTTTAAAAAGGTACTGCTGCAGTCAGTATACTGACTGCAGCAGTATACATCCCAACACTTGCAATTATCATTATTATTCTATTTTTAAAAATGCCTGTATCACTTAGCCCATGATACCATAAGAAATTAAAAATCAGACCCATGAAATAGCCTATATAAGAAATTTGGCTTTTGGCCAAATTTCCCATGGCCATTTCTTCTAAGAGTAAGAATACTTGGGAGCTGCAAGTAAAAATTCAAATTAGTACCTCTCTGTCTGCAGTCCTAAATATCTGAACTTTCCCTCATAAAAATGCTTGCAAAAATAATGTTGTACACCATGCCCTGCAACACATCCAAAGCCAGAGAAGAACCAAGTTCTGGAGGACAAAGCCTCTAAAACAGAGCTTTTCTCCTAAGGCAGACCTACGCTTTTCACCACCAAGGGGATGTTGCAAAGTTTGGATGTACAAATGAAATTATTTATTTAAAATACCTATCCAAACACAAAATGTAGGCACTTGAACTGAGCATCTCAAACTGATGTTGTATAACTTAATGTCTCACATTTCTATTCCACATTCATGCTGCTCTTTTTTCCCAGTGCATTTCTTTTGACCTGATCAGAAGAGTCCTTTAATGAACCTGTGTAGAAACTGGGAAGAATAACTGGAAATAGTTTCAAGGAAAACAAAATATATTTTGATAATGTGCAAGAATTTTATTGAAATGTGTTTATGCAAGCTTGGTCAAATTAATTTTAAATGTTAGGTAAACATTAATTATTATTTTACTGAAAAAATAATTTTGAAGAAGAGTTTTAATGAAAAGTTTAAACCTTCTGCAGAAAATTGTTGAGCACCTTGAATGGGCTGATATTTATCAACAACATCAGAGGTGACATACTCAAACCTGCTTTCTTCTAATGGTACACAGATATCTTCAAGATCTCTCTGAATAAAGTTACCCTAGTGTCTCCAACAGCTGACAAAAATGCACTGATGGATTAAAAAATCCTAAATATTTCTCACAGAGTAATCACAGGGAAGTTATTCTTCCCAGCATGCCTCACCTGCAGCAAAAGAGCTTTCATCTTTTTTTCAGAAGAGCCCTCATCATCCTGCAATGTAAAGTCATTCCCATATTTCATGTGCTACTTCTCCTGTCTCCAGCAATTTCCTCAGAGCTGATTCATCACGCTGCACTATTTCAGTGATAGTTATCTTGGCAGCTGGGCTTGCATACCAAGAAGCACCACACACTCTGCTGGGGCCTCATCCTCCTCAAGTCCACATGTGCATCATCACCTCTCCAACAGCTCCAGGCAGGACATGGCCATGCTCCCCGACTGGGCACATCTGCCCCATGCCATAGGTAACCTGATTCCACACCAAAACACAAAAGGATAGATAATTCAGAAACTCTCCTGATGAAAATGAAACTGCTTTGGCAATGCAGGATTGAAAAAGAATGACCATTTCTCCACAGTCCATCCCCTGGAGCAGGAATGCTTTCCAGTGCCATATTTAATTACAAATCACGGGAGCTGAAGTGAAATCAAGCAAGTCATTAACTTCTGGCATTTCTAAAAAATCAGGATTGAGTTTAATGCATAAATTCAAACCTGGGACCCAGAGTAAAAGTCACTTTGCCCAAGTCCCTCATTCCAATGGCAGTGACTTGCATCCTGCTCCAGAACATCAAAAGTTGAGCCCCATCAGCACACCTGAGCTGTACATGTACCTGTGGCCTTCTTCACTCAAGTCTCCTATTCCCACTGTGATGGGCATCAAAGTATTCACCTGATCCAACACATTTTACAGCTCAAGTCCTACCAGGAGAGCAGAATAAACACCAACTTCAATTGCAGTAAAGGTAGTTTTCTCATCTCTGTAGGACAGCAACTCTGACAGCATTACCATGATGGGGGTTGGTGGTCTATTTTACACCACAAAAACTCAGCCATATGTGAGCAGGACATTACTATGGTATGCAACAGTCACCTGTGGACAGGAGATCAAGAATATTTTAATGTTTAATGGCAAAAGGATGTTTAGTAAAAAAAACCTGTGTACCTCAGTACAGTAAGCAAGGGCAATGTTAATACAACAATGTGCCAAAGGACCATTAGTGGCCTAGTCCTTGTTGTAAAACATTCACACTGCAGGAGCTGGGAGTAGGACTTGCTCCTCCTTGACTCTTGACAGAGAATGACTCATCACAAATCAAGAACTCCCTGGAGATCCCTGTTTTAGTGCCCAGAGGAAGTGTCTATGCAGGTTATCACATACATTCAATACCTTCTTCCCACACTGGCTTAGCAAACCAGAGGGCAGCACCTTGCCATGAGTGCAACCAAGAGTTAAACTTGGCTGCCTCACATGGATCTTGCTGTGCCTATAAATCTGATGTTACAGGAGATGTGTTTCTGGAGACTTCCTGCAAACCACTGCAGAGGATCCTGTTTCTTCTTTGTGTCAATGAATAATTGTGAACATTCATCAACAATTAAAGTAGTATGGAGCTAATCAAGCATTACTAGCATCAGATAGCAGCAATTCCTATTTGTTTCAAAAATCTATGCTTTATGAAGAATGTATATTTTTGTGCTTTATGTCTGCAACCAATATGCACATGAATTATTAATATGCTATAAAATGAGTATATTTTGGGGGGAGGGGGGAGGAAATGAACTACCTAAGGCATTTTCATATAAATGACTGCAATTTAACTTTCAAAAACATTTCATTTTTCAACACTCTGCTCACTTCAAATTGAAGTCTGTACATTAGATTTGGCCAAGCATGTCACAAGAAGCCTCACACTTGTAAGTGATTAACCCATAAAGACCCAGCATGGATTAAATACAGAAGCAGCAGCCATGTAACACCAGGCAGATAGCACTCACTCTCTGGAGTTTTTAACAAGTTTCTGCATGAGCAGCTCCAGAAAGCTGAAGCCAATTCCCATAATGCTTGGATGGTCTGTTTAGCAGGAGCACATCACTACTCTTCCACACCACTGCTCTAAGCTGTGCACCAGGAAAACCTCCCAAACAGCACTGCCCACGTGCTGTCACCATGGGAAGGCGAGGGTGGCTGAACTGGGCTGGTGAGTGCAATTCCCTCTGTTCTATCGCACTCAGCTCCCAGCACCAAACAGTTTAACTGGATGTGGAGGAGAGGATTTGATATCCAAAGACTCCCTACATCCCTGAGATGCTATTGTAGACAACATGTCCTTCTCCCACTCCTCCTTATGGCCATTCAAGTTCAGCAATCCCACGAATCTCAAAGAAAGAAAAGTCGAATCTTTCCTCAAAAAAAGCCCCAACTCATCAGCATCATTAAAGACTGATGTTCATGTAATAGGAAGACTCTTGTTAGACACCAGGAAAATGAATTCTCTTCCTTGTCTTGTTTCTTTGCACTGAATGCTGGACTTGGTGTCTGATGCCTAAGTATCACAACCTGCTATAATAAAGCAAGCACAAGAGGGGAAAAAAAGGTCAAAATAAGGAATTGTGGATTTATCTACAGAAAAGTAATGAAAATGGATTAAAGTAACTGAAGCAAAATTCACACACTGACTTGCAGGTGAATGCTTTAATTCCAAATTAAATAAACCCAAAGTAAAATTCTGCCTGCAACAGCAGGAGCTGGCTTGTTCAGCCTTGGAGGGTCTGTAAGATAGAATAGAATTTGAGATAGAATATACAGCTCCAAACATCCCCACTTCACCCAGCACTTCCTGCAGATGCTTCTGCTCAGTTCCCACAACAGGCTTCCTCATTGAGAGGTCTGTAATTCCTGAGGATCCCATTCCCAAGATGTGAGATGTGACGTACATCTGCCACAGCTGTGTCAGATGGAAACATCCTCTCTAGAATCTTTAAAATACTCCTCTGGTCAAAGAAACATGGGAAAATACATAGGCAAGGATTTATTTCAAGCAGGTTCCTGCCATCAGAGTGAGCATTCCAGAGGTAGGAAGCCCTTTGGCATCCACAAGGCACCTGGGTGGGGGAATAAAAGGGATAAAAGAAAAGCTCATTTGGAAAGTCTAGTTGTTAGAAAATTCATTGAAAGCAATTAAGTGATTAAAAAAGTCACTAAATATAATCTACACTTTAGGTGATGATTCTCGAATAATGGTGACATAAAAGTTTTATAGGCAGCTTTAGCTGTCAGAAGAGTTCCTACGTTATTAAATCAATGTTCAGCAGATAAAGTAACACTTCTATCTACAGGGAAAGCTTTGTCCAGTTTAATTTTTAAACTAGTTCTTTCTACACCTCTTACTGTATTTCTTCCCCACCCTCTTGCTTCCAACACAGAACTACTATGTACAGACAAATGATCTTGCCCTCAACGCAAAATTATTGTTTCCAATAGATAAAGCCTGTATCTGCATAAGCTTTTAAAGCATTACAGCTCCTGTTTCCTGAGAAGAATGTACCATAAAGTCAAGCCATGAATTTAGAAGATTAAACAAAGCCAAAGAAACTGTGGTTCTGTGATTTAAAAATATGCAAAACTAACAATCTTCACTCTGCTGATTTTTACACATTTTACAAATCAAAGAACCATAAAATGTGAGCTGCTTCTGCCTGAAGTTCACAACCAAATATAAAATGACACCAATGTGAGCTGTGGTTGATTCCTCATTAGAAAAAGGAACCCCCAGTGCAGTTGGGAACATACTGGCCAGCATCCTGTTTGCCCAGAAAATTAAGTATTACCAAGACAAAAGAACTAGTTTCAGAGGATGAAGAAAATCCTTTTTCTGTTTTCATGTTCCCTTTTCTCCACACCTTAAAAGAAGATTTTCTTCTGCTATTTGACCTTTTCAGACACAAGACCAGGGATTGTTTTACATGTATGCACAGTGCTCAATACAACTGGTCTGGTTCAACTGAGATTGTAGTAAAAAAATACAACACAAGTTATCACAGGTGAAATATGTCCATTTTTTTCCAGTGGAAAAAAATACCAAGCTAGAGGACAATTCACTATTGCAATTCATCTTCTCAGGAAAAAGGAAAAAAGAAAAATGTGGCTTTGATGATTTTCCCTCCTGGGGCAACCAGGGACACCAGAGAAGTCATATTGGCATTTTCCCACAAAAGATAGTGGTGGTCTAATTTACTGCTGCACAGCACGGTGAAGCACAGAGCCAAAGCTGTCTGTGCTCCTGGCAAGAGGCTGGTGATCACTCATCTAATCCTCAAAGGGTGACAAATCTGTAGATTTCCACTTGAAAAGGAAACCAACTGTTCTGAGGAATAACTGCTAAGTGATAGGTATGGGAATACTTTGATTTCTGCAGGTGAGAAAAAGAGAAATCAAGCATTGTCAGAGTGAAATAACCTTGTGGCTCACCAGTAAACCAAGCACCTCTGTATATCTGACTGGGGCAGGCTGGAAGAATGTGTAACACCATCTGCAGAGGAGAGGCAAAGCCAGCCAAAAGGGGTGTGTTAAAAGCATCCACAACTCCCAGGGTCCCAGAGGAGCCAAACGCTTCCTGCTTTGTGTGTCACATTGAAGGATCCATTTTGAATGCTTTGATTCCAAAGTCTGCTGTCTTATCAACAAAGCTTTCTCCTTTGAATTGTCAGACAAGACCTTCTCAAGGGAAGCTGCACTTTTGACTGCAGATCGACTCTTTAGTTCTGCTAAGGAGCCATGGGGATCTCTGCTGCTTTCCTGCTCTGAGAGATCCCAAAGCCAAGGACTCTGCTGTCTGCAGCACAGATTTGGAGAGGGCCTCATGACAGGTCAGCGATGCACTTCATCAAATTAGGTAACACCTCTTCCTGTTCCCTTGGGAAGATTAAATGAGGTGCACACTCAGCAGGTAACAGTGCTCTCCTCCAACCCTGAGCCAGGCCAGCAGGGACCAGCAGTCTGTGTGTGCACAGAGGCAGCAGAGGGCACTCAGCCAGCTCCTGCCGAGAGCAGGCGGATGGTTCAGTGGATGCATTACCAATGGGAAGTTTTCCTTTGGGTGACATTCACAATGTTCATGGCATGCTTGGTTGCCCCCAGTGAGCTGGATTTAATTTCATTAAATTACTTCTCATTTTAATTGAATGTAGCAGTCTATGATCAATAAAGGGAAGCGTTATCCTAACTGTTGATCACTAACTCATAAAGACGCCAGGCTTCTCCCAATAACACTGATGGGCTGGTTTGCCTGATTGTTTTTAATGTATGCTAAAAAATGGAAATTGAACAAAGCTCTTTCTCCATACCTTGCAATAAGCTGTTAGATGGCTTCCATTCGTATCACTGCTCCACTCTACACCCAGATCTATTTCAAGATTGTGCAGCTGTGTAAGAAGTTTCCACAGAGAGACTCAGGACAAAAGGTGTGATACAACATTGCACAGCTCCGTATTAGATCTTCATCCAGCTGTCTCTGTGTTTGATTCAGAAACCAAAGTCTGATACGATCTAGAGACCTCGATATCAAATTGTCATTCCAGGAGAGGGTAAATGCAGTTACAGATAATTGCTATGAAATCAAAAAGCATGGTAGGCACAGAAGCAAAGCACTGAATTGGTATGGCTCACTTCTGCCAACTCACATACAAAAAGAAAATAAAGGGTGGTTTTATGCCAACCTTACATCCAGTCCAGCACAGCATAATTTAACATAAACTTTGTCAGAAGAAAGACTATAAACTGCTTTGAATTATGCTACAGAAATATGATAATATACCCATACCTCACCTAGACACAACTGCTATCACATAATAGCAGAATTATAGATTCAGAAAAGCAAAACAAGGTGGTAATTGCTTACTCTGCTATATAGGGATTACCAGGCACAAGGCACAGGAGACTCAGGTTGCTATGAAGCTGCACAGCAATATCCAAGATAGCTTCTAAGCAGCTCCTTCTACCTCCTCAGTGCAACACCAGTGAGGCTGATGTCACATGGAGCTCAGTTCTAGTAAATCCTAGCAAGACAGGCACGCATTGAATCTTGCATTCATGGAGATTGGGTTTAATGAGCACCACCTCATAGATCACTTAGGTGTGTTTTCTCTCAGAGATCCTTCCTTAGAGGCTCTTCATCTTGTGTGTGGTTCAGAGAAAGCTTTCTGAATGCATTTGAGAAATATTGATTAGAAGAGTATTTACAAATATAAATACCTCCAAAAAATTACCTCCAAACTGAAGTCAAAAGTTTTCAGTGAACACTGGATTTAACTTGGCAACAATATTTCCTATCCCTTCTTCCTCATTCGTTATAAATTTCAATTCATGGCTGTATACTGTAAATGGAAAGATTTGGAATGAAGAAGATGAAATAAAATAACCACCTTTTAAATATGCAATACTGAGTTTATAGCTCTTTTTTCCTCTGGCATCTTGTCAGCATAAAATAAAAAGGCTCAGGAAATCTAAATGAGAAAAGCCTCACTCCCATACTTTATCAGTGAAGAATTTCCATGGCAATACTGCTTTGAAGCTAAATGGTTTTATTTATAGACGAAGCGATTTTCATAGTTCATTTGCATTTTCTCCACATTACCATAACCATACACGATCAGTTGTTAAGATCGACAGATATTATCTGTGCAGTGCCAGCAATTCACTTAATTATTTGAAATATGAAATGATAAATGAATTAAGTGCTCCATACTCACACAGCAGACTGCAGGGGAATGCAGGGATGCACAGTGGGGTGCAATGGTACAGAATGAACTCCTGTGGGCACTTTCCAGAAATATCTAATAGCAGTGTTGAAAACTATGAATGGGAAGCGACTGGAAGGTGTGGGTGTGAGAGCACCAGAGGGAGCGGAAGGAGCAGGGATGTAAGGGTGTCAGGTGCTGACAGCAGGTCATGAGCCAACACAACCTAGAGATGGAGGATAAAGGATATGGTAATAGAGACTAAACCCACAAAGAGACAGTGGTGGGAAGACACAGAGTAGGGGAAGAGACAAGTCACCACCTAGATAAGAAAATAAATAAATCCTAACAATGGAGAGAAGGGTGGTGCAATACACAAAAGGATCACAACTACTGTGACCTCCTGAAGGGTACAATCCCAGCACATTCAAAACCAGCACATATTTTATCAAGCTTAGGAAGGTCACACAGTACATAATAAGAACTAGGGAACCAGCATAGCTTGTCTTCTTTGTTTTGAGGAATCCACATGGGAAACCCACCTTAGTGCCTGGATACTGGCCTGTCCACTCAGACACATGCTGGTGGTGCTCATGAGAGCATGAGTGAAGTAGCATTTATTTTAAAATGAAATAATCTTCTTCCCCCATTGCTAATTATCATATTATTTCAATATTAATTGCTACTCCTTCTCTTGGAAAATTATAAATGGTAGTTCCAGCTTCTGCCTTCAACCTTGACACGGGAGAAGGCAGAAAAGAAGGAAGAATAGTCACAAGTACCCCAACACATTGAAAACAAAAGCAATAAAAATGGGGAAATCTAGCGAGGAATATGCTTTTGATATTTATTTCCTGGCAGAACCACTGTAAGTTCCTCTAGCAAAGGCAGAGAACATGTAGTGTTTTATTTGCAGAAACCTGTGATTTAGCTCAGATATTTGAGTGTTGCCTGCAGCTTTGCAGGAAAGTTCTTTGCTCGAACTCCTAATAAATATTCACACATAGTTAATCTCTCAACAAGATAACTCTGTCACTGAAGCCCACAAACTGGCTTTTTTTTCAGGAACACTGCGCCCAAAGAAATGGAGGCTCAAGGCTCCCAGACTGGGCTGCCCAGGACAGGGAGAAGTGCAGCATTCTCTGGCCTTGATTTCATAAAAGTCAGGACTTCAAGCTGTGCCAGCCAGAATGGAAAGGCAGTTGTCTCCAGGAACACATACCCCAAACAGAACAGAAGTAAGGACACAGCTGTCCCACCTGAGGTACAAATGCTGCAGGCAGCACACAGGGGGAAGAAAGGTTGCTGCTGTTGGCTTCAATCAATGACTCCCTCACTGGCATTACATGTCAGGAGAGGGACCTTTACCAGACTCTTGATGGACACAACAAGCACAAGCATCTTCCCTACAGCCAGCATGAGGGACTGCTCAGGGTATTGACAGCTACTTTGTTTACTGAAATGAGAAAAATGTCCAAGAACCAAGAGCTGCTTTCAGTTTTACCGAAGAGCACAGCATATATATCTAACGATTAAGTGAAAACCATCAACTGCAGCATTCTAGCAATAATTTAATGCACACTACAGGGCCATCCAAAAATCTCATGAAAACAACACATACTCTTTAGCTCCAGTAACCATATTACTGGAAATAGATTTTGCACAATCCTCCTTCAAACAGCCATTTAAACCCCAGGCTTAAAGGAGATTATGCTGTTTGCTGATTTAAGCTGAAAGGGAAGCTTGTTCCAGTCATCTGAAGGCTCCAGAGGCAAAAGCTCATCTGCCAAATTCCCGCTTTATCCGACTACAATGTACAGCATCTAAATTGTGATGATAATCTTGAAGCAAAACGACTTTGCTTTCAAAGATAATGTTAAAGTCAGTTTCTGAAGCTTTTCTGGCTTTTCTAGGGATTGTTTCAACTTTGGTCTAACACTGATATGATGTTGCCTGATCTGCTTGATCTGTGAAAGGTGATTTACTTCAATATCAGTAAAGATAACCCTTCTGGAAACCTTCATCTTGTACCTAAAACACAGAGGCCAGTCCACTTCCTGCAGGTACAAACTGTAGACAGGGGAGAAATTGCAAGCATGATCTAATGAGGGGTTGCTGTGGGACGTAAATACAGCATTTCTCTCCAGTTCTGCTGCCTTGCACTTCCCTGGTCACATGCAGCCCCCCACTTTCAGAGAATGGGCCTGATGGAGCCAGTCCAGAGGAGGCTCCAAGAGGATGGGAGGAATGGAGCATCTCCGCTATGAGGAAAGGCTGGGAGAGGGGATTGTTCAGCCTAGAGAAGAGAAGCCTTCAGGGTGACCTAATTGTGGCCTTCCAGTGTCTGAAGGGAACTGATGAAAATCATGGAGACGAACTATTTACAAGGGCACGTAGTGACAGGACAGGGGGGAATGGCTTCACACTGATGGAGAGAAGGTTTAGATTGGATATAAGGAAGAAATCCTTTCCTGTGAGGGTGGAGAGGCCCTGGCACAGGTTGCCCAGAGAAGCTGTGGCTGCCCCACTTCCCTGGAAGTTTCAAGGCCAGGTTGGACAGGGTTTGGAGCAACCTGGGATAGTGGAAGGTGTCCCTGCCCATGGCCAGGGGTGGAACGAGATGATCTTTGAGGTCTCTTCCAACTCAGGCCATTCTATGATTCTATGATTTTGGTCCTTTTTCAGCCCCTGTGGTTCAGTTGCTGCCTTCACTGCAGAAAAGCTGAGCAACAGCCATGTTCCCATGTAGCAGCAATAGCCAAGGCAGCAGGAGCCATCCAGCCCAATGGCACAGGCCACAGGACTTCCTTTCCCCATCACCCTATGAATTAGAGAGACCAATCCTTCTTTCTCCAAGCAAATTAAGGTATATACACTCTTGAGGATGGCAGAGTCCCAGCCTCATGAAGGTTCAGCTCCTGGTCTATCACAAGAAGGAAATGTGACAATTCCCATATGGATCTTCAGCGTTGATGGACACTGAGAGCTGATGATACAGACTAAAGTAGGAGCTACAGCCACTGTCCTTCACATCACTTCTTTTAAAATTCCAGTTATTTCTGCTATTTTATACTGTGAAAATGAAAAAGTCCACTTGTCCAAATATTTCAGATACCACATACTCCTCAGACACCACCTTACCAACTGTGGTCTCCAGTGACACACATAATTTTTCTTCCACATATCACAGTTGGGGTTCTTCCCTTTCCAGACTCTAACCTTTCTTTTTCATTATTATTAACACTTGATGAAAAGGCAACAAGAATACATATTGCACTACATAAGAATTTAAAAGGCAATGCAGTGGAAAACTGTTAATGGTTAAATGCATCATTATGTCCAGTATTACACAATTAACAAATATAATCATTTAATACTCTAAAAATGCAAACTTCCATTCAAAGTGTAATTTCATATATGAAATAATTATTCATTTATCAATAGGAGATAACTCTACTTCAGTTCAAATGTGAAAAATACAATTAGATGCAGCAGGGCAGAACAAATTTCTGGTAGTAAGACAGGCTGGAGCTGTGTGTGCAGCACTTCTGTGAGGCCTCACAGTCAAACTCATAATTCTCACAGGACAATACCTCTAAATATCTCAGGTCATTAGCAAAATTACACAGCTAATGAAGGGCAAATTAATGGAGCTCTGGAACATTTTATAAGCCTGTAAGAACAGCTACTTGTTATACATCACCAAGAAATAATTGCAGCACAGTCAATCCCATGAACTCATTAAGTTTTAACAATACGAGTTGGACGAGCTATTCCCGAAGGAGAATCTCCTCTGCCCATGTGGCTGATGTGTCCCCAGGGAGAACACAAGGGGGTTAGGGAGACCATGCAGTACAGGTCAGCTTTGGGCTAGCAGTTCCCACCAGCCAGGGCAGGGAATTGGAAAAACCCAAGCTGCCTGCTTTGGGGCAAACCACATCTGGAGCAAGTCAAGCAACGCTGCACAAACACTGAATGAGACCTCAAGAAATCAACCATGCTCTGGTTATACTGGAGATACTTGTGAGGGTTTGACATATTCCCCATCAGGTCAGTGTTGGTAAGGCTGTAAAAGCAAAGCTCCACAAGCACAGACCATCTTGCAGGAAACTCAAATGTGCTGCCCACTGCATTCAGATGCCTTTGAGAGCAGAAAGTCCTGAGTCAGAGGCATTCAGAACAAGTACTGCATGTGCCAGCAACAAGGGGCTTCAGGAGAAGGAGTAGCACATCTTGAAACAAATGAGAATGAGGTTTGGGTCCCAAAATGAGTGTTTTCAGTATCACATCACTGAGCTACATATGAGCTAAAAGGGCAAAGATGCTGACGCCAGAAGTTCCATGTAAAGGTTTTCACAAGTTCTGTGCTTTTGCTGGACCTCCCCAGCACCACCCTCAGTCTCCTTCACCACAGCTAATTCTAGGGGGGCTCAGATTTCCACACAGCTCTCGTTGGGATGGGGTAATCACCCATGCAGTGGGAATTTTTGTGATTTTAAACTCACTTAAGCCCCTAAAAGAGCAGATCGTGACCTGACCCACTCCACTCTAAGCACATTGTAAAGACCTGTAAAAGCAGATTTCAACGCCCTGATGCACTGTTTTGAATCCAAAAGACAAGCCAGGATCTTTAAAGAAGATCCACAAAATCTGATCCACTAAGATCCATCCAAAATGTTTTTGGATTTTAGATGTATTGCAGAATAAGTATAACTGCCAAATTCAAACTTTATACAATATTAGGCTTTCTCATTATTCCAACATCCAAGCTCCATCATTCCGATCACTATAAACATCTAGCCAAGGCAGCCTCACCAACAAAGAAAAATGTATGCTTAAGTATTTTTTTGTGATTTTCTGCAAGCTTTTTTCACATGTGGCCCCTACAAAAATATTTTCCTGAGCACCTCTTAAACCAATTGGTTCTCTCTTAAAAAAATATGAGCAGTAGTTGTTTTTTCCATTTCCAAAAACCAAAAGCAGTAGCCACTGCAAGTAGCAACACAGTGTGGCAAACAGAAGTGTCTTAGGGACACTTAATATTTTGCTCCTGGAAGAAATACAGAGAGTCAGGACAAGCCATTAAAGTGATCACTAAAGCTGATCCAAATTCCCCCTAACTTTGAGATGCAGTAATGTTTCTGAATGGAAAAAGGGAAAAAAAGAATTCACTTACACCATTAAATCTAGTGGGAGGCTGGAACAAACTGCTGGCTTGCATAGCCTTCTCAGCTCCCAAACCCAATACTTATGGATTACTGGAAAAAGTATGCTCCATGTTCACTGCCTTGTGATACTCCAGTGAAACTGCAGTAGGCTGTCAATAAAGTTGAAAAAAAAAAAATCAGGTAAAATGAAAAAAAGTTTTAAACTTTCAGAAAAAATAAGAGCTTCTCACAGGAAAAATGTGCAATGTAGCATGTACATTAGATACAGCACTGCACAACTAGGTTAGACCTAAAGGTTTCAGAAGCCATTTTGGAATACTTTGAAGAAAATGTAAGAAATTTCAACTGGAATATGAGGAATCTTTAACTGAATCATATATAACTATTAAAATGCCAGGTCTATAACTTAATAGCCCTCTTGAAAAACTTAACACCACAATAGTGACTCTATTCCACAACCCACATCAATGGCTGCTCTCCAGAGCTCCCAGCTTCAACAGCTTCCTGGGCTACAAGTTTCATAGGCTAATTCAATACTGTGTTGTCTTTGCTAATTTCCTTAAAGCTCCTTATTGAGTTCATACCAAACTGTCACCTCCTGCTCTCAGCATCCTGAATCTCATGCAGTTTTTAAACCTCAGATATTGCATAACTTCATCTTAACCAGCTAATGAACTGTAAAGGACTCCTATATAAAACAGCCCTTTGTGACTAAGGAAAGACTCCGTAGGACCATAAAACAGGAACCATGGAAAATAATGATTCATTTTTCAGCTTCCAGGAACATTGCTGGTTTCAATGCAGCCCACAGAGGAGTCATAGATGCTGCTTTGCTAAATTCCTGACTGACTGCAGTCAAATATATCACACTGGGCAAAGGTGGGCTCTGGCAACATCACTGGATGCCTTTGCCTGACCCACCATCATTTCCAACTGCACCTTGCTGGGGTTTCTGCCAACCCATTCCCAGCACTTTGTGCTGTACATTATTAGCAGCAATGGAAAATTATGTTCTTCCAACACTGTGACAAAGAGTTATAGAGAATGAGTGAACAATTTTCTTGCTGGGCCACTCTCAGCACATCTCAATTCAGTTTGGAGTCACAGCAACTATAGAGAGTGCAAGATCTACTACTCATGTACTGTAGTAAGGAGGTCAGTGTCTGGTGAGTAGGTTTTATGCTCTCTCTCCAAAACATATATCAGATTTGGAATTCCTAGTTCATTTCTCTTGGTCCCATTATGTGTTGACTGCTTTTGTTCCTCATGTATTATAGAGCACAACAGATACACATTAGCCATGAGTTCAGTCCATGAGCTCTTCCCAAGGTTTGCAGTGTTATTATCTCTTGTCTAGAGAACCCTGTCACTTTAGAGGATAACTTGGTGAGAGAATGGAGGCATTACATGGAACTCAGCTTAGGCTCAGTCATGGCATGCTGGAAAGCTTTCCAAATTCCTGGAGCAACCAGAAGTTGAGTGAGTCTAAGTGACCACTCAAGTTATTAATCTGAACCAGGTTCTTCAAAAAGCCTGTGCATTTCTGTCCATTCCCTTTTCTGCTGTATTCTAGCAATCTTTTCAGTACAAGGACTGTTTCCTATCACGTGTTCTCTGACAGAGGTAATTCATATGGCACAGCTTCAAGCATCAGCCCTGCAGAAAAGTTCAATGCCTGGTCTCTGTATAAAGGCTGAAGGACAGCAGGCTGCTTCAGGGGACAATTTGATTTTGACCAGGAAATTGTTACTTTATCTCTGTCTCCACATATCACATTTCTTCAAATGAAGAGTCAGATTTTCAGTGAGACTTAATTACAAATTGAAATTTGCTTTTTTCTTAATAAGAATAGAGTAAGATTAAGTTAAATTAGCTGGTTTGTAGAATACTTATGCTATCCAATTAATTTTTTTTTAGAAATACATTAAGAGAAGATCACAATCAAAGCTGAATTAATTTCAAAGATGAATGCCACTTTTTATGCATTGAGTATTAATCTATTAGTAGCTCCTGTGAAATCAATTGGGCTTCTTGTAAGGTACAGCAATACTTTGCACAAGAGGGTAAAGTATAGCTGGATCCCTTGGAACTCAGAACATACCTATGAAGAGTATTTTATGCCACTATACAGTTATGCTAAATTATTTACACAATTACTAAGAGACTCAATGGGGGATTTTTTTATCCCCACACACAGGATATTGAGGAACTTTCCAAAATGTCTGAATGTAGATATAAGAACCAGGCTCATCAATAAAAGCCCAAACCAGCCACTGATTGTGCACAATGTTTGGTACACATTGATGTCTCTTCCTCTAGCCAGAGTGTAGCAGCAGCTACTGAAAATGCAATTAGCAAACTCAAATCCATTTCACTGCACAATAAAAATCTCCCAAAGCAGCTGACCTGTGGATGTTTTAAACACAGCTCCCAAAAGCCCCTAAAGTACCTCAGCTAGAAGTGCTCCAAGGTCTCTGCTTCAATACAGCATCTCTAACCACTGTCCCTCCACCCTGGATGTGCCTTAAAGAGTTAACAGCTTCTGTATTTTGTCTGTTATTTTCAATCCCTGAAGCTGGCATCCCTAAATAGGAGACATGATGGGTGGAGCTGAATTCTAGCCCAATATAAATCCAAAGAAGTGAATTCAGAGAGGTTGAGAACATGACTAGGAAGCATGTGGTGGTTTTGATTGGCCCAAAATATCAGTGAAGTGTTTTTAACATCTAGGAGAAATTTGGACCCCTCAGAAGCTGTTGTAGTAGGCCTGGGGAGGTGTCTGAGGGGTGGGGTGTGGCACAAAGATGGCTCTTGTGTGTCCTGAGTGCAAGTTCTGGAAGTTTTTACATCAAGTCCAGCAGAGCCAATCTCTGATGGCTCTCAAGGTGATGGACATGCTGCTGGCTAAGTTTGGGCCAATTGGAGGTGCTAGTTACGCCTCTGTGAAAACGTATTTAAGAAAAATTCAAAACAAAGCAGGCACGCACTTCATTCACTTCTTTGTAGCTGGAAGAGGAGGTAGAGGTGAAAATATGTGAGGCAGAACAGCATGGAGACGCCAAGGTCAGTGAAGAAAGTGGGAGAAGAGGGGCTCCCAGTGCTGGAGCTGAAAACCCTCTGCTAGCCACAGTGAAGGCCATGGGGGGGCAGGAGGTCCCCCTGCAGCCCATGGAGTCCACAGGAGTGCAGAAAATCACCCACAGCCCACGCCAGAAGAGCAGGTGGATGCCTGGAAAAGACTGTGAACCAGTGGGAGTCTCATCTAAGAGTTAAAACTGCAAAGGCCTTCCAAAGGAGAGAAAGGCCTTGCTCCTGGCATGGAAGCAGCCTGACCTCAGCTCAAGAGAGTCTGCACAGCACCCTATGGACAAAAAGACTCACGTTGCAGCAAGATTCAGGCGGGATGTTGCTCGTGAGATTAGACCCACGCCAAAGAAGTTCTCAAAGAGCTGTCTCTCGTGGGAAAAACCCCCTAACTAAGTAGAGAACCTCTTTTCCTGATGGACTGACCAGAGGACCCCTCAACCTGCCCCCTGTCTGTGCTGCTGGTTTGGAAAGAGGGAAGGGGGGGGGGGTGAGTGCAAAGACTGCTTCTTAAGAGGGTGGGGGTGAGAGCAGAAAAAAACTGTCTGAAGAGAGAGAAAAACAAGTAAAGATAAAGAGTATTTGTAGTAGAAGAATTGTGGTGATGAGTAAATTTGAGAATCTGCTCTGTGAACTGAAAAGATACCCAACACCCTGCCCCCCCACCCGGCTTGTTGATTGTAAAAAAGAAAAGAGAGTAAATACTATAAGTTCGTAAGAGGGAGGGAAGAGTGAACAAAAACTGTATGAAAAGTTTATTTTTGCCTGCATTTATCCTCCAATTCTGTTCGGTAATTAAATCACCTTTTTTGCAACTTTAAGCTTGGAGCCTAGTTGCCCTCTTTTCGTGCGTCCTCCTGGCAATGTCCTGTCTCAAACCCATGACAAAGCACAAACCTCCTTCCTGTGGAGGCTGTATTTCCTTTGCTGAAGGAATCCCAGTAGCACAGCCATGCCAGAGGCAGATAAGAAGCAGCTGCTACATTTCTAATCTGAGCCCCTCCACACACAGCTCCCAGCACACAAGCAGATGCAACTGCCCTCCAGACTAGGCCTCTATGATCATTATGAAAGCTCTGGTCCAACAAGATGAAACCTTTCCCCTCATGTATTTTTCAATATATCATGATCTTCAAAGGCCTTTAAAAAATCCACCCAGAGCTTGCAGCAGCCTTCTGTAAAGAATGGTTGGAAAAACCCCAAACTGCCACAAATAGCAAAAAGAACAAAAGAATATAATGAGGTGAAGTGACTCAGATCCCCAAGAGGTTTGTTTCAAGGCTGCCAGTAAAACTGGAAAAGCCTGATTATGGGAAGGATATACCCATACACATATACCTCTGTATCAGCAGCTATTCTGACCTGAACATAGCCATTGTCTAAAGCAGTATTCATAGGCCTAGAATTCCACCTCTCTCCTTCCCATCAATTCACATGAAGAACATCTTTCAGACAGGAGAACCAAGCTTTCAGAGGAAAAAAACCAAACAAATAAACCCACCTCCAGTTTTAAGGCCTGAAATCATGCAGCAAGCCAAAATCCATGTCCATAAGGTAAACTCTTGTTCCAGGGACTGTTTCCCTGGTTTAAGAGCAAGGCAGACTGAGTAGATACTGGCTTATGCACAGCACACTCCCTCTATGGACCACAATCTGCAGACTCAAGACCCAGAGCAGGAACTGGGCTTTTGATAAAAATGTCATTATGGAAACATAGAGAATAGATTTGCTTCTGATACAGTGAGCTGTTTTTTCCAGGCCTGCCACAGAATACACACCTTACATTGAGTGTGTTGTACTGTGTGATACCTTCTATTTTCAAAATGTCTTTTTCTGATCTATAAAAATCATCAAGTTCCACGACAGGATATGATCTAAAATGTGTTTGTGCATGTTACTCTTCCTCCCTGTGCCCCAGGTAACCAAGTAACCTTGAGCTTGGAATGCTTGTTTTCACACAGTTATTCCCACTGGCAGTGCTCTCACTTGAGATAAGTAGTCATAATATGTTCTTCTGATGTACAGGGTGTTCTGAATGGTCAGCAGAATGCTGTGCTGATATATAGCTTTTCTAGAATAGCACTAGGCATCGAAATGCTGGTTCAGGAAATCTGAGCACAAGTTCAATTTTAGAAAGCAACTCTAAAAACAGTGCCTCCTTACACAACATGTCTGTCAATGAGTTCCAGAGTTATTTTTTTGACAAGGATAAATTGGGGGGCCTATCTTCTACTCCTGTCAGTGCTGCGAAAAGCTTTGGGAGAGAGTCAAATGTCACCTTCTGCCAAGCAATTTGCAAATGTGTAGTTCTGTCACAGAAGATATTAAGGGAATCACCCAGGATATCACAACAACTTAGTAAGCCATCTGGGAGAAAATTTAACTCCCTGAGATGTGGCAATAGCTTTCTGCAGAATAGCTGTGCTGTCACCATGAAAAAGGTGCGGTGCTTCCACGGGGGCCACAGCTTCTCTGGTAAAAACATTACCAGATTGTAGCAGTGCCAGCCACACCTTGTCCTGTGCCCAGCTTGGGCTGCCTTTACACAGCAGTGATCAGTCCTGGACTCAGCAGCTTGTATTTTGCTGCAAAATCACTGAGCTTTGCAGAACTACACCAGCAAGGAGCCCCTTTAGGAGTCTCTCCTGTGGTACTGAGTAAGTCAGTCCTGTCAGAAGGGTTAACAAGAAGTGAGAAAACCATCCACCCAAGGCACACCATTAGGTGTAGCAGACAGAAGTCAGCCAAAAATCTTGTGTAAAGTAGCTAAATGTACCTGCCTTGTTCCACAAGCACTGGGAATTAGTAAACTGTTTAGCTGTGCTGAAACTGCTTGTTCAACCCTGCCAGCTGCAGCTGCTCAGGGAACATTGACTGTGCTTGCAGGGACAGGCTGAGCAGGCCCTAATGAGCTGAAGATGAAATGGTCAGGGAAATTTCCCACTTGCAAGTGTCCTGCTACAGTTTGGAGCAGCTTTGCCCTTCAGCAGCCCACCATCCCTGGCACACAGCCTGCTTGCCACTAGATCACTCCAAATACCCACCTGCCAGATGCTCAACCCTACTATCTCACATGCAGGAGTCCTGGCACCATCACAGTACAGCTCAACTTTGGTGTTGTGGTCATCTAATCTGTTTTGCTATCTCTCAGCTGAGAGAGAACAACCCCAAGAAACAAGTTTCTGTGCCTGAAAGCACCAACTCAAGATGTTGCTGCAAATCACTGCACCATCTTTACTTGCTTCTGTATAGGAGCAAAGGGCCAGTTGTGCCCCTAGAAAATTCTTCTGTGTCTTGTGTTAAAACACAATTAAAATATTAATTTGTCCTGATCATCAATTTATAATCAAGAGAAATGCCTTCACAGTGCCAGCAGCTGCATTGGGCAGCCACATCAGGGCAGCCAAGTCAGGCTCACTGCTGTTCTGTACAGCCTGCTGGACAGGTGGGTGGGCAGGTGTGCCTCAGAGGAAAGCAAACTCACCTGCAGAACACTGCGCAAGCACTGTGGCCATGGCAGGAGCAAGTTGTCTTTGCTTCAGTGCACTGCATCCCCCAGCAGAGCACAGGGCCATTCTCTAATAGCCTGAGGTTACTCCAGCCCCTCGTTTCTTGCAAACAACTGTAATTGTGTTAATTTAAACAGATTTTGCTGTAAAACTGTGTGGTTCTGCTAGAAAAGGAGCAGAAGCCGTAAAAGTAATTTGCCTGGCTGGGAGAGCAGAGCACACCTAGCTCTCACTTTAATTCACTTTGGTATCATCTAGCCTCTTTGAAAGGTCAAACGTTAGAGTAACCCCAAAATTACCCATCTGAAGGATTTGTTCATAACTACGGAATTCAGACAATGAATGCAAAAGACAGTTTACTGCTTAAATAGGCAGTAAATACACTACTTAACACCTATTTAGTGCATGACTTCCACTGCATTACCACGCTTTTAGTTTATTGGTTGCCAAGTTATAGCAATTTCATCACTACAGAAAGAAAAAACCAGCAGGAATGAATTAAAAGCTACAGCTGGTTTAGGAAAGGGAATATCACCAGACACCATAGTTATCAGAAACCATTTAAATGGTTTCAAGTGAGCTTTTATCCTTTTAACTTCTTATATCTTTCTGCATCCTATTGTTAATTCAGTAACTCACACTGTGAGGCTCCTGTTTATAATTACATACAATTTATTTTGTTAACATATTAAATGAAGTGTCTGAAATAAGCTTCAAAATTAGTTTCAATAGAATAGTTGTTATATTATCATTAAATTTCAGTATATTCCATAGCAGAAAATTTGCTTGCTATTTTGACTATTATCCCTAAGATAATTTGCAAAACATATAGAGGTGTAACTTGATAAAACACATTCAAATGGCTAAGATGTTTCTGCACTTAATTTCATTAAAGAAAATAGCTGTTAGATATTAATTAGCGTATCTACTACCTGCTATTGTTTGATTCAAAGATCATCCTTTATCTAAATGCATTTGCTTTTGGCATCAAAGCACAAATCCAACAGAATAACTTAAATTCCAGTCATAGCACAGATGAACTACAATACTGTCCTTGCAGCTGGAAGTTTGTAACATCCAGCATAAATATAAAAGTAAAAAAACCAATTACTGCTTCCTACAGAATGTGGAGTGCAAAAGGTGTTGGGAACCACCTGAAAGAGCTCAGTCAAAGGGCTTCTTAAAGGTTTGCCCGTCTGTAAGAATTTCCAGGCACCTCTGGGAACAAATTTTCTGGAGTTCTATCACCGTTCAGGTATGCACAGACTCTTCATTTCTACAGTTATGTAGCAGCAGTCTATGGAGAGAAGGAAAACCAGACCAGATGAAGTTCTGATGCCAGACTTGGGTAGAGGCAGGATACTGGTTCAGACGCAGCTCTGTGGAGAGTTGAGTCAACCTTAAATAATCACAAAAATCCCTGTCTGTTGTTCTGTCACCCTCACAGTAGGGCTCTTATTCCTACAGCTTTCTCTCTCTAATCCTGTTTAGTTCACCTCCAATACAGGGGGTAAAACTGTTTGTGAACGAGCTGAGGATGCTCAGCCCCAGGCCTCTCTCACAAGGTACATCAACAGTACAAACCTTCTGCATTGCTCACTGAACAAAGCACTGAAGGGATATCAAGAGTTCTACAGAACTGACAGCCACAACAGCCACAGCAGCTGTAATCCAGCCCCACATGCCAGAATTCCCAGGGCAGTCTGCACTCATCCGGCTGAGAAAGTGTCTGTTGGCCACAACAGACAGAGCTCCCCTCATCATGATCATTCCATGAAAGGAGCAGTTCAACCAGGGTTTGCCCAGGCCAGGAGTCATGGCCAGCCATGTGCAATGCACAATTCAGGTGACTTGGCAGCTGTTTCAGCCGCTGGGTGGCCAGGAAGTTAGAATAATAATGTACAACTGGAAGGCAGCTGTTCCTAGCAGGTTGAGGGCTGAACTGGGGACTCAAGCAGGAAAGCTATTCACCCTGGCTTTTCCAATGGAGGGAAGCTTTGGATGTGTCACTTCTGGGCTAGAGACAAACAACTTCCAAGGTACTGTATACAGTCTTCAGAGTTACTATCTCCTTGCTATCTGTAATCAGTCTTTTCTGCCTCAACTCCTTCCCTCTCTGCATCTCAGCTACCTTCTCCCCATCATGGAAGAAACAGGACAAAGACAGCCTGTCCATACCATTACTGATCCCCATTTTCACCCCAGACAGAACTAAAGCCAAACCTCTTGATCCTGCCCTGGCTCTCTCCAGTTTGCCATCACAGAGAGATGAGAATGGTCTGCAGAAGGGAAGGAAGGAGCATGGGCCAAAATTCCCCATGTGAGGCCTTTGCAGCAGGCAGAGAGGCAGCAGGGGTTCAGAGGACCTGCAGACTCCTTTTGTGCTGATGCATCTTTATGCTTGTGAGCCGCTGCTACAGACTGCTACGAACCAGCTACATCAGGACAGGATTTTGTACAAAGACCTCAGCTCAAAGAAACTAAGGGTTTAATTCAGCCGGAATAACAATAGTCAGAAAGAGTTTCAGGATGTATGTATTGCAAAACTGTTATTTTCATAGACACTAATGAATTCACACTGGCTGCAGCTTTTTCTTGGTGCCCATTAACTTGCAAGAGTGGTTAAGATCCAGCAAAAAGTTGGTGTCCAGAATTCCCATCAACCTCAGCCTGAGGAGGGACCCAGCCCACTGCTGGACCATCTCCTTGGTAAAACTATAACATCACAAAGCACATCAAACCTGACTCACATCTAGTGACAATGCTGCCAAGTCTAACTCAAAAGGTGATCACAAAATAATCACCTCCATGGTAATTAATATGGCAGAACTGGTGAGGGAACAAGCAACTAACCATCCCATGGAATAACGCACACAGTTTACCAAAGAATCAGGCTGAGCTGATATTTTCACAGATAATTTCACAGCAATAAGAAAATCACACTGATTAGAGCCCTATGCCATTTTCTAGACAATAATATTCACATTTGCTTAATACCAACTGTGCAACTTAATTGTCAGGGAGCGTAATTTTCTCCAGCTAAACTGTAACCATCACAAGGCATCCACAGCATCCAACAACCTGGCAGCACCTTCTGCTGCTCGCTGCTGGTGGAAACAGGGCCAGGTTACTCTCACCATCTGCTGCAGAGGGGAGCCAGGCACTGGGGACTCTTGGGTGAAAGCCCCACTAGACAGAAGACGTGCAATTTAGATGGAAGGAAATAAATTTTAAAAATAATCAGACTGGAAAATAGAAGTCAAGGGAAATCTTCACTCCAAATTCAAGATCTTTCAAGTCCCACAGAACAATCCCTGAGTTATTAACAAAGCATTACTTTTGAGTACTTGTGGTCATTTTTACTCTGTTAGGGATTGCCAACAATAGGTGCCAACACTGAGAAACCAGCTTTGACTAGAGCTGACTGGGAAATCAGAAATGGTTTTGGTTTCACATCAGATTGAAACCAAAGTAATAAGAAGCCCAGAAAAGCAAAGAGCCTGAAGCCTTTGATTTTCAGTCAGATTGGATCCTAGGTTTGCACTGTCATGCAGTGGACACCAGAAGTTGGCAGGTATCACTCCTGTTGTCCCTTACTCTTCTCCTGAGCAACTTTCTTAAAAAGGTTAGCCCAGTGCTAACTGGGCTTTCACTAATGTCAGGGGCAAAGCACTTGTTTTCCATGGGAATAGCAGTCAAACTTCACCTTCTTCAGCAGCAGTAAACATCTACAGTTCTACATCTGAAAGCAAATTTAGTCAGAACCACTTTTCCACAGCTGGTGCTCAGAAAGGTTCATCTCCTACAGCCAGACCTTGGGACAATGGGGACAGGTTGGAGCTGTGCTTTTCCATTAACTGAATGGGACCCTTTCCAGCAGCATCATCTGCCGTGCCTGTGCAGTCTCTCTCAAGCCCTTCTAGAAGAATAAGATAACAGGAATTTTAATTTGAGCCTAAGAAACTTGGCTCCTGGCTTCATTTACAGTCTCTATTAAATATACAAATAGCACATATAATGCAACTTAGTTGCTTGCCTGTCTTCCATGCCAACTCTCAGCATAGAATTAATGTTTTGATGGAATAATAAACCTCTCAAAATCTGAGCTGATAATGGACAGTCACGTTAGATGCTTAAATTATAGCAGCATGAACAGCCTTGCAATAATCAACCCTGCAACTGCCAAAATGTTTTCATTGTTCATTAACTGGAACCTTTTTTGCATTGCTAATCCTAATGAGCTGCAATTCTCATTACCATTCCAAGCACTGTCTGTAGCACATCTCTGGATTTCTTTTCCACCCAAACATACAATCTTATTCAACTGGCAGCCCGTTAATGCATTAAAAGTACAGAAATGGCTGCTTCACTGCAACTGTAATAAATCTACAGTGCAAGCACCTTGAGGGGAAAGTTCAGTTCAGTCTTCAAGAACTTTTGCTTAAGTAGAAAAACAGAAGGTCTTTTACTGAAGAGACCATATAGTAGAGTTTAAGTTCCAAATCCAAAATCCATTGAAGTTAATGGGAATCTTTCCATTGATTTCTGTGTACACTGAACTGTTTTAACTCCCTCCCTTCCTCTTCTGCTCCTCCCCAAGCATGAATAAGTGAATCCACTGCAGAGACCATGAATTTTCTTGCAGGGAACACAAATGATGTTTGTGTAAGGAAGGTTCAGCATTTTAATGTACTGAGTTACCAATGCCATTTCCTCTACTCTGATTCCACAGTGGCAGAGGTCAAAGAGTTCAAAGCATCCAGCAATCCTTCTCAGTCCACAAGCCAGGTCCTTTTTTTGCTAACTTTACTAAAATTGTGCACAAAACGTACCCCAGACTCTAAAAAGCTGCACCTCACCCCTCCATCTGCACCTTGTTTGCAAGAAGGAGCAGCCCAGAGCCACTGGCTTACATAGCATCCATTTGCTGTGGGGAAAAAATATGCAGGAAGCATCTTCTATAGCAACAGACTCCAGTTCCAGATGTGAGCAGCTTATTCATTAAAGGGAAGCAGAAAATAGAGACTGTCACTTCACACTCAGTTGAACATGTATTAAAAAAAGAGAATCAGTAACTTGTTAATGGTGGGCAGTTCACTCACATGAGAGAAGTCTTTTGAAGGAAAAGCCAGATGTGGAGCCTGGTTTATTTTCAGTGTGACCCTCTTGTTTTTAAGTATAACAGCCCCAAAACGGAGGATGTTAACAAAATTTTAGGCATCATCTTCAAGCAATTTCAGCCTTGAACCATTGATTTGTTCCAGAAAGACAGTTGTTTCCTTCCACTGGAAGGCAGGGAATATATTTCTTTCCCCTTCTCAAAAGAGACTGCATCTGCAGATATTAGCACATATGAAGACACAATATGAATTGTTCAGATGGAGAATTTTCTAAGTTGTTCTTATGACAAAAAGTTTCAACATTAAAATAGCTCCAAATGGAAGTAAGAGCTCTGAGTTCTCAAATTGAGCTGAAGCAAACACATAGATATAACATTGCAGATTCTCTTCAATATAATTTCATAACCAACTAAATAATCATTCCACATTGACAAAGTATTTCCACACTGACAAAGGCTCTGAACACATTAATTAAAGAGGAGTTTTGTATTTGAAGACAGCTAAGCTGTCTTTCACGAAAGCCCACATAATTTAATTTATTCCATCTGATTACTTGAAGCAGCAAGAGATGCTATACACAGGCACAGAATAATTTTTAGTTCTTGTCCTTACTTCTCTCATCTTCATGGATCAACTAAAGTGTTTCTTTATAGCTTCCAAGATAAAATTCTTGAAGCAATGCGCTCACTGAGTGTGATATATTCCCTTGAGACTGCCCTTGGGAAATCAAATAGCAGGCCCCAGGGGCAGAGGGGTCAATGGCGGATAGAGAATATACCTTTCCTAAAAAAAACTCTTAAAAATATTCTTTTTAGGCTATGACACAAGCCACTAGCTTATGAAATAGCTATTTTCAAGAAATCAATGGGCTGCAGTTGGACTCAGAAACCAGAATTCTGATTACAAGAATTGCTGCCCAAAAGCAGCTCAGGAAGAGCAACACCAAGGACTTCCTCCACACAGATCACCTCCAACCCAAATAAAGCTCTTGAATGCCAAGACTCAAGACAAATATTTTTAAAAGAGAATTGCACTTCTAAGTTGGATAAAGAGAAAATAATTCACATCTGCAAAGTCAATATGACTAAACCCGAAGTCTCCAAGAAAGTAACATAAAAACTCATCCCAAATTCTCACCAACTCCCATAGCATTGTATCAGACATTTCAGGCACTGAAACTATTTCAAAATTCTAAAACCCCATCCACCTATTTCAGTACTTGTCAAATGTCATAGTATGAGGAAACAGCAGAAGATATTTTTCTAGAAAATTCTCTGTTACTGCAAAGGTCAGAAGGACTGGTGGTGACCCAGCCTCTTCCACTTTTGAAGCATTCCAGCCTTTGTGCCACAGTTTTAAGTTCCTTAGCACAGCCTCTCTAACCTAAAATCTAACAGATTTTCCCTCACTTTACTATAAATCCTCAAAAAAGCAGCAAAGCTGGTTTTGAACTAGTCAGAAGGCAGACCCTTGAGACCAGGCTAAAACTTGCATCAAAGAGAATTTTCAGGCAGCCTCAAAAGCACATTCAGAGAGTGGTTTATATTCTCTTCCCCAGAGATCTTTTAGCTTAAACAGGCAACTCTAAGGTCTGACTTTGATTTGGCCCAGGCCAGACAGACATTAAACACAACTTTCAAGAATTGATGCTTATGAAATTCATTAATAGAATGTATGGAATTCTCCATAGCCTCAAGATATTCTCTAGTACGGTTCAGTTTCAAACTAGCTCCCATCCAGGCCCAACTAAGTTTATTATGCAAACTTGATAACATGTTTATAACAGGACTAATATGGTCTTGGGAGAACAACGTTGTTAGTTAGTACACTTAAAAATCCTACACATGAGCGCAAAATGCTATCATATCCAGCCTGCATTACACTGCTGTAGCAGTCAGATTCAAGTCTGAGTGAGGACAAAACTCATCCTTAGCCATGTAGTCATGAAGTGACAGTTGTATCAAAGGATGGTTGGGATGGAAAGGACCCTAAAGATTGCCTTATTGCAGCTCCTGCCATGCCTGGGGAGGATCCCCTCCCTGGAGCTGCTGCTCACACTTGTTTTGATGCAGCCCAGGGCAGGGTGGCTTTCTGAGCTGCAAGAACACACTGCTGTGTCAAGCTTCTCACCCACCAACACCCCCATGTCCTTCTCCTCAGGGCTGCTCCCAGTCCATTCTCCACCCAGCTTGTGAACGTGCTTGGGATTGCCCTGACCCAGGGCCTTGCACTTGGCCTTGGTGAACTTCATGAGGTTTGCACAGGCAACCTCTCCAGGTTCCTCTGGATGACATCCCTTCCCTCCAGCATGCCAACTGCACCACATAGCTTTTTCTTTCTTTTCTTAAACCGGCTTCTTAAATGAAAACTTGAAGAACTAAGAGTACACTGGGTCCAGAACAGTACATCTGTGGACATTTCATCTACACTGCCAAGAGTAGACAAAGCCTGACCTCACTGCCACAAAAAAACTACTCAGTGAAGCAGATGGTTCCATCTCAGTGAAACTCAGCTGATTATAGGCTTGAATAAACCCTGTAATAGCAGAGTTGTATGACAAGCAGAGGGTAGGCCAGGCAGAGACTACCTTGACCTTCTCTAACCAGAATCCAATAGGCAATTATCCATCCTTTTCTGCTCATCCAATGCAATCACTTAGGGAAGAGATGGGACAAGCACTGATGAGATACCTCTTACAAAATTTGACCATCAAAGTCCAGGAGAGCACCTACAGAAGGGGGAGGAAAATGACTCCAAATTGAAAACTGAGACAATGTGTTAGAAATAGCATTATAGCATGAGAAAAAAAAAAAAAAAGAAAGAAAAGGAAAAAGAAATCCTAGCTCTAAAGCCTTCTACTAGCTCCAAGATAAGTGATATGCCTGACAGACAAATGAGAGTTGAAAAGATTGCCTGATGTGCAGCAGGCTGAGAAGAAAAAAATCGAAAGCACTGTTTAACAGAAGTCAGACTGATCCCTGGGTGCTCCTGTGAAAGAAATCAGACCACTTCATCACCGTATTTTCTCCCCTTCCCTTCTACGTGCCAGCTATAAGTTGCACTCAGAAAAAATACTTGGCATGAGAAGAACTTTAAAAAAAGCAGTAATTTAAATTCCATAATGGGAGGCTATTTTTTTGTGTTTCCCAATATGAAATTCCATATGTTAGAGTATAATGAACCACAAGGTAACTACTGACCTTGGAATGCATACTTTCTTGGACTTGACTTTGGCTCACATGGACACTAGTGAGCTGCACAGAGCTTCAGGAAGATGCATAGATAAACATCTTCCTCCCTTACCTCAGGCAAAGATCAGAGCACCACAAGGTCCCACCTGTGCTTTCCCTACTTTCCCAGGAGAAGGGATCCAGACAGTTGCTGCTGGAACACCTCACTCCAGGTTTCCCCAGGAGAACACACTGCACAGCAGAAAGCATTCCAAGTTGTTCATCTGCGTTTCCATACAGCTCTTTTCATATTCCTTGCTTTGTAAGGAACTGCTTGGAGCAACCCTTTACATCCACTAAGGCAACAGAGACATCAATTTTCAACTCTTGTTCTTATCCATATACCTTGAAAGCCAGTGGGAAGTTTGATTTGTGTTACATATTTCTGTCTAAACCTGAAAAATCTGTAGATTGCATTTCACACAAGTACAACCAGGAATGCTGCTTCCATATTAATGTACAGTTTTAGGTTGGCACAGTGCAAAGTCTGATGCTGGGGGAGCCACTCTCTAACCGGTCAGAAGTAATACATGTAGTAACACTGCTTTTCCAAGAGTTCTGTGTTTGTCCTAAGTTTCCCAGAGATTTTTCCAAGTCACTTCTGTCAATAAGCCTGACATAAAGAACCCCCTGCCAAGCAATTTATCCAGCTTTTGGATGCCCAGCTTTAAGCATGTAGATCCTTTCTGCACTTGAAGTAGCTCTCAGAAGTGGGGAGCATTCCAGGATGTGCAGTCCCAGACACTTCTGATTTAAACACCAACTTCACTGCTGCTAATCTGCTGTCTCTGGCTCTTGCACACAGGCTACACTTGGCTTCCTCAGTTAAATAGTTCAATTCCCAACCATATTGGAAATCCAGCCATTTTCTGTGGCATAGTAGCACAAGCAAAATTGGCAATTACACTAATGCCCTGTTTATCATACAAACATAACCCCTAAGATCTGCAGTTGAGAAAGGAACATTTTGTTTCCCATGTGGAGATGGTAAGCATATCATTAGGACAATTTACTGCTATTGACAGATACTATATGTATTAATCTTCTGCTAAAAATACTGAAATACACACTGACAAAAGAAAGGAGAAATTCTGCCAGCTCTTGAAATAGGTGTTTCAGCCACATTATTTAGACAATAATTCAGATCACAGTTGGAGAGTGAACACTAATTTGCGAATTTAGCATAGATTTCCCTTGTCATTTCATTCAGCAAAATGTTTTGTTATTGGAACATTAGCAGAGGGAAAGAGAGAAAAAAGAGACAATTATTTAAAAAATTAGGACAGAGTGTGTAAAATGGGATTGCCTAAATGAAACACATGTTGCCAGCTTTGTTCTGACATATTTTGAGGTTTTTTCCTCAATAGTTCTTTAGTTAGAATGGCATGAAAAGGGGAAACTGGGGAGGTATGACTTTTTTCAAGATATGTGAGCAGCATAACTAAAACATGCCCACAGTTTTTTAAAAATAAACTGTATAAGGTCTCCTATCCCATAAATGAAATTTCAAAGAAGAAACCAAGCACACAGTAAAATACAATGTGTTACTTACTTAAGTTGTTGTCAAAGGGTCTCTACAGTGTCTTCATAAGCACTCAGCATCCAGTGAGATCCCACAAAGCTCTGCAGAAATACAGAAGCCAGAATCCAAAATACTTGCCTTCTATACAACTTGAAAGCATAACTCTCTCTTGTTTTCACCATAGGAAATGGCTTTTCAAGATGAAATCCTCACTCAAAAAGCAGCTAGATGATGCAGATGAAGGCAGGTTTCAGTCTGTCAGTTTGACAGTCTAACCCTTGGGTTAGACTGCTCAGAAGCCACCAGCCTGTGAAGATCAGGAACCAGCTTCATGTTCTATCCAAAAAAGTGTTCTATCCTTTACCATCTCTATTGTATTGGTGTCTAACGTGAGGAAAGAAGAAAGATTGTGTTAGAGGAGGAATAATAAGTTATTCAAAATTACATAAGACAGTCACACAAGGAAATAGCAAATAACTCCTCTCTCCCCATAGAAAAATTGATTGGTTTTTTCCCCTATTGTAAAATGTTAACAGTTAACATAACTGTACCTTTCACAATTTTTTTATGATATCAATTACTACACATGACCTTCTCTAGAGTAAAAAAAGATAATTTAATTTGCAATAAGAATTGAATAAGTACAAATGAGTAAGTTATTCTTTCTCATTCCTCTGAGAGAACTGAGAGGCCTTGCAGGCCATTGATGAGAAACTTGAACTTTGACTTAAAATTCCTATTTCTTTTTGGCTCATCTGGTTCAAGTTACTTTCCCTCTTTCACTCTGCTTCCTTTTTTTTTTTTTTTTTTTAATTTACGCAGAAGCAGGTTCATTTGAACAGCTACCAGAAAATCTTTTTGGATTCCTGCACACTCTTTATAACAAAACCACTACATCTACTGTCTAGACTGTTCATGGAAGTGTTAATAGCATCAGGTGATGGCTATATGAACAGATCCTGGGCCTACATATCCATTCTCTCTAGGTTTGAATGAATGCTGAAATGAGCTTATAATCAGCACAGTGAGATTCAAGCCTTTCTACATTGCCCTCAGTTTGATACATAGCCAAACAAACAAACAAACAAACACCAAACAAACAACAAAGAAACAAAAAACCCCACAAAAATAAAACCAGCAAACAAAAAAACCCAAGTCAAAAACTTCCAGAACCCAAGTAAAAACTTGCAAAGGGTAGAGTCCTCTTCTCACTTTCATCATTTAATGCTACACAACAGAAGATGCACAATTTTTCACAGTGGCAGAAAGCACACGTGTTACTAGCTCAGGTACATATTCCAGCACTTTGGAAATGCATTGAAAACTTTATGCCTGTGAAAAATGTTGACTAGTAAATATATATCTTTAGGCAATTGGGACACCAGTAAGGAGAGTAGGACTCCCATCACAGCAGCTGCATGTGAATGTAATGGTACAGAGAACAGAATAGAATTCACAAATCATACTGAATTGCTTCTCATGTTTACAGCCCTGGACACCAAGATGCAGCTGAAAGCAACTGTGCTCTCATTAGCAAGTTGTTTGACTTTGGAGGACTTGAGAAGGCCTCAAATTCCAATGCACAAGGATAAGGAACAAGCATTAGCTCTAGAAAGTCACGTTGTTTGCCAGAAGTAGCATGCACTGACCTAAATCTTTAAGACAAGAGTATATATCTGAAAACAAATCAACATCAATCCAATTTACACTGAATGATGAACCCTTCAATATCAGCCAGGTAAGCAAGAATCCTTTCAAGAACAAGGGACCCTTATACTTCCTTGAGCACAGTTTTCTCACAAGCATTGCAAATGCAAAACATCAAAGGGGGACAAAGGACAAGCGTGGAGGGGAAAAAAAAAGATTCAAATGAATTCCATCCATCAGTCTGGAGATATTAGATTATCTGGAATAGAGAAAAGTTGTGTGCTACAAAGCAATTCCTTAAAATCAACATGGAGCAGACTCCTACCTGGATATGGCTCAAAGTCATAGTTTCTAATAGCAGCACAGAGCTCCCTGTGAAGGCAAGCCTAGCTGGAGGGGATAACTCTAAAGACTCTCCCCACACCAGCCAGGAGAGCACTTGTTTTACTGAGTGGTGCTGTTCCAAGTGAATGCACAACCCCAGCCACGTCTACAGCCGTGAACATCTCCATGACAAACAGCAGAAAGAGACCTCATCATAGGGCACACTGTCAGAAAACCTGCCAGCCTTCAGGCAGCTTTTGACCACTGATGCCACCATTCAGTGACAGTGCCCAGTGGCTGCTATTTAAAAATTATGCTGGAGAGAAGGTATGTTCTGATGCACCTGAACTAAACATGATGAAAGCAGAGCCCTTCTAACCTTATCTCCAGTTCAGAAGCTGTCTGAACTGGGCATGGAACAGTCTTCTTTTCACAATAGGTACAGCTGGCCCCAAGTCAACCGAGCTCTATGGGATTTCTGTTAAGGAGATGATAATTGAGTTCATTAGACATTTGGAGCAAACTCTCGTCAGAACTCAGGCACCACGCAGACTTTGCTGTCTTCTTTAGCCAAGGTTTTCATTGCTTCTGTTCTCAAGTTCAGACTCTCTCCCCTCAGTATCTGCTCCAGTGAGTGTCCCATTAAACAACCTTGGAGGTTATAAGGGCATTGTACCAAAAATCTGACACTAGTTCTCAGATCTCAAGATGTGACCCTCTTGCACAGTGCTACTCATGATGGTTGAAAACATGGCCTCAAAGCCCAGGTATGTGCAAGAGTGAGGACAGCTAAGGAACAGAAGACCTGAAATCCTGAGTGCATTTAGGGTCTGCCTAATCTAATATTCCAAGAATGGTCAGGACCAGGCACTTCATATGATCTGCTTCACAAACATAACTCTAACATGGGTTGCATCTGTCAAATAATATGACGTTAGAAAATGATACTCCAGACTGAGAAGTCTGTACTTAATTAATTACCAATAGTAATTACTTAGCAAGAATGGAATTCTTTTCCCTCTAACATATGGTTTTAGATAAGAGAATTACTACTTCCACAATCATTGGAAAAGTAGAGTTCATTATCTGGAGTATAGAATGGGAGGGCTTACTTTAATGTAAGCCATATGCTGGGCTGCCAAGTCATCCATGAATATGGTGTTTGGGAAATTCTTGTCACAGTTACCCTACATTTACCCCCAAGAACGGGTAAACTGTTTAACTTCACATTTCTGTTGGATTTTTTTGTTTCCCATTTTCTAAGCACACTTAAAAATTTCTAACATTTAGGTACATGTATTACTTGAAACAAAATCCAGATCCTTCCAAAACAAAACAGTACTTAACAGAAAATTAAAAAGCACTTCCATTTACCACAGAATACTTAGGTTCAATTGCAGCATCTGTTTCTTAAACAGAATTCCTGATTTGTAACTGAGTTTGCCAGCTGGGCTAAATCAAGTCACAGGAGTCAGCTACCCTCGTGTTTTCAGAGGACATCTCAAGTGACCCTCCATGTCAAAAATTAAGAGTGTGTATAAGTTAAAAGGACAAATTACTCACAGTAACAAATGCCACATGGTGTAAGCATTTCATTTCCAGATTTACAGCCAGATAGAGTCCCCAGGCCACCACAGGGAGGAAGGCTGCAAGGCACCAAGAGCCCCACAGGGAACTCAAATTGCCAAGGGAATGCCAGGGATCATATGCTAGAGCAGCAGCCTTCGAGAGGAGTTCAGGTGTGCTCTGACACCCTTGAGCTTCAGATACTGTTGAAACTGCCCTTAAGTAGCACTGACAGACTAGAGTTTCCTGGTTTCCTCCCTACTCTGCTCCTCAGTCCCCTGCAGGGAGCTCCTTTCACCACCTCATGGATACAGTGGCACCCTTCATCTCACACAGGGTTAGTGACTACTATATTTCAAACTCTGGAGGAAAACTCAAGAGTCCTTCTATGCTTAAGCAAACAGTTGGAGGGCATGAATGTGTCCATTTCCCCAGATAAAATGGATGACAGCTCAGGATTTCTCAATTTATTTTTAGGACAGGGACAATTGATTTAACTTAGTGGCAAGCACCATTGGCAAAATAACTCCTAAAAAAATCCAATTCTGCAAGTTTTGACTAAGGTATTTATTTAACTTTCTTGTACACTAAGTCTCTCCCTCCTTTAACCACTGGGTCCAGGCTGCAAGCTGTTGCCTGTACTACTGAGATCAGAAAGATTACTTAGAGTCAGGTGTGCTGTCATGGAGCAGGATGCCTCTGCCACTGCCACGCAAAGCCCCTCTCCAGAGTGTCACAGCAAACCACAGCACACAGTCTGGAGATTCCCCAGTGAGCTCTGAGGGACACAGCCAGAGAAGTGGTCCCGCATGAGCTCACATCTCAGCCTTTAGGCAGGGCTAGTGACATCACTTTGGGCAGTAGCTTGTTCAGAACCAGCTGTGGATCTCTGGCACTCCTCTGTGCCACATCTGCTCAGCCAGCTGGACTAGATGGCCACTGTAAGTCACTTCCAACTGAAATGATCTCTTCTACATCCACCAGCCTTTCCTGAGGCTGTACTCAAACACTGCAGGACCTCATTCAACTTCTCTGGCTGAGCTTTAAAATCAAGGTATTTGGAAAAGAAAGAGAAATTCTGTTGCACTCGTACCTTTGACAAAAGAACATTTTGTTTTCAACCTAACTCAAAGCAAACTGACAGGTAAGTGAAACTGTGACATTGTACAGATCCTGATGGCCACATCCATTTAGACCACCTGACAGTTCTATGAAGTAATTAGTTTGATTTGCATAATACCTGCTCTGCAATAAATCCTTGGACCTTTACCAGCTCTTTGACTTTCTTCTGTCCCTCAAACACTGCAGCCTTGTGGAATCCACTCGAGACTTATTTTGTTAGAGAAAAGAGAACAGGGATGGCTTACCTCTACTCACGTGAGTCTGAAGTAGCATGGCTGGCTTACCTACCATATTTTCCTATTCAAAAATGAACTGCAATTCCATAGGGAACATAGCCTTGCCTCAGGCTGTTTCACCACCTTATTCCAACGACATGCTGTTAAAAGAATTCCTTTGGAGGCTCTGCTCACCTGTAGGTGGCCAAAGGATTTACCCTAAAACCCACATTATATCATGCCTAGATCTAAACCAGAAAAGTACTGAGTAGCAGCACATTCAGAGCAGGAAACAGGATGGTTTCACCATAGCCTTTCAGCAGACAGACTGAACCCTTGCACTTCAGCTGAACATGCACAAACATATTAGTGTTTCTTTATGGACAAATAATGGCATATCTTGCACAGTTGCCAAAAACCACTCCTGTTAGCTTTCTTTCAAAATGGTGAACTCCAGATCTATTTTGGTCTGGAGGACAATAATGCTTTCCTCAGTTTAGCAGGCAGGAAGCAACAACGTCAACTTTCCAAACAATGTTCAGAGTGGAAATTTAACAGTCAACATGCTTCTGCTTCCTCAGGCTGTATCTCTAGACTTTGAAGTGGTGATTACTTTTGCATAACCTCATTTTATAGGCTTGCCAACAGATCTCCACATAGATTGCAAATTAACTAGCACAGAAAGCTGCTATTGGGGTCCTCATTAGCACACAGTCATTTCCAGTGCTTCTCTCCAGCTTCCTAGATCATTACTTGAGCTCTGAACTGAATCCAGCATCATAATTAAAGTATCTCTTTTAACTTGAGACCCTATAAAATTGTGGTATAGTTTATTCAGCAGTCTGTTTGTGCCTTGTATCCTGAGGAAAGCTCAGGTTTGCTTTTTCTGAGACTTTGTTATTTGAATTTTATTTTTACAACCCAAAAAAAGCAGTGCAAAGTTTGATTTAACTTTTCCTGAGCTTAGCTTTACCCCTTCTTTGATTTTCAGTGTCAAATATGGCAAGACTATCCTTCAGGATTTGCAGACCAAACCTGACAGATAGTTACTAGAGGATGAGGAAGGAAGAAAATGATAAAGTGCAAATACCAAATTCAGCACCTTTTTCTATGTAGGGAATCTGAATCTAGATCTCCCATTTTCTAGTAAAGGAGCACTCAAGGTTTTGACTCTTTAATCTGTCTGGAACCAAACCTCAAATTACCTCATTGGGGTGAAAAAAGAACAAGTATTTTATCAAATCCACATTTTCAGCAGCTGAACTGGAACTTGCCCATCCTCCCACAATGCCACAAACTGCTCTAACTGCTTTCAAGTTCTGATCAGAACAATACAAAAGAAGGTTCAAATACTGCCAAGGCAAGGCATTGCTGAGTCTGGGGTAGTAGCTCCAAAGGTCCCACACAAGCTTGTAGGTGCTTTTAGATTTCACAGGAAGGTACTCACTCTTGACAACCCATAATGTAGAAACATTTACCCTGTTTCCTCTCAAAGTTTTTTAGGCTGCTGCTGTACAAAATTTTGTTCAGCTGTATGAAATTTTAAAAAAATAATAAAAAACCCACTCCAATTCTAAATCAAAGAAAAGGCTGGGCTTTGATTGATATTGAAATTATGCTTCCAGTCAGTCAGTGAAAGTCTCTAACACTTGAATCTAATTCATAGCAGGGCGCTAGGTATAAACCAACATGTTGTGTAGTTAAAAGGTAAAAATAGGAGTTTTTTAGAAAAACCAAGTTTGGCCACATGCAGAGTAACAGTTTTAGACATTTCTGCTGCAGCAAACAAAGGTTTGGCTTCTGCATTGACTCATTGTTGCCACTTCCCATACTGCAGGTAACAGATGGAAATTGAGCCAGGCATTAAAATGCTACCTAAGTCATGATTTTATGCTTTCATGCAGTGTCTCAATTAATCAAAGTTTTGCTATAAAATTCGAGCGGCAATGCTCAAAGCCAAGTCAAGTCATAAAATACAAGCTGATTAATTTCCCTCTAATTTGTATGATAATTAAAATTCCAACTTTTAATTCTGTTAATTGTCCTCCCACAAGGAGGTTGATTGGGCTTTGCTAATACATGCTGTGAAAATGCACTTCCCACAGGTCTGTCTTTGTTTCCTTTAAAATGTAATGCTTTTACATAATTGTCCCTTAAGTTCCATAGATAAATGTTAGCTTATCTCTGGCCTGTTTTCACACAAGTCCCCGTGTAACTTTAGCTGTGTCCATAAATCAAATGCTCAAAGTCATTAGGTGTTTCATCAAAACATTGTGCCAGTGTGTGGTTCTCTGTGAATTTAATGAACAATTAAACTTGCAAAAGACAGAGTGGGGGGGAAAACTAGAGAAGAAAAATTCACACACATTCTCTCCTGGAAGTCAAATACCTCTGAACTGGAAATAGACAAAGATATGTGATACAGCAGACACCCTGCTTTCCTCTTACCTTCTGCTTTCCGCAGTCGCAACAAACTGCAGTCAGAGGAGAGCTGAGCAGAGCTGGCACCTGCACACAACCCCGATGCTCACTGGAAAAGAAAGTTTAACTGGTAAAGCTGCAGTCAACCTACAGCTTGTGCATCTCTGTCTGGCTATAAAATAAACTTATCCTTTTTCTGATATACCTGAAGGGAAAGCCTTACCAAGTCCCTTCCTTGGGGTACAACAGTTATTTGGGGTACACAGAGGACACCTGTCATGCTGTATGCCATGAATGAATACATTATGGCCAATGCAAAGAAGCAACAAAAAAGTCCTCTGTATATACTTTGGCTCTGGACACATTCAAAACTTTTGTATAAAAAAGGATTGAGATGAGGCCGATAAATCCATTGCCATTTGCACTCATTCTTGCCTGGTTATCAGTGTCCATGCAGACGTTTTTTGTTCCTCAGAGTGAGAGTGACCATGTGCCTTCTGCTCTTTCATGTGCCTTGAATTTCCTCCTTTTATGCTTCCCTGGCTTATACATTTTGGTGTATAAATGGGCATCACATCATAAGGACAGCACATCAAAAACCCTCCCAAAGCTGCCTGGATTTTCACTGCCAGGATAGATGATTACACTTCTGTTCACATCAGGGGCACTGCCATGTTCCCACCATTTAACCACTTTGTAAAGCCCTCAAATTGCAACTATTACATTCCAAACAGCACCAGCAGTGAAGTTGGGGCTCAGGTGAAGGATAACAGACATGGAAAAGCAGAGTCTAAGCCTTCATTCTCCTCAGGAGCAGCAGATGGCTCAGAGCTCTCCCCTGCTTTGCTAAACCTCATCAGCACCCCACCATCATCCCATGTGAGAAAACTAAATATCTTTCAGGCCTGAACCCCTTATATGAGACTTCTTCCATCTTCCAGAGCTATTCCTTTGACAATGCAAAAGCTATTAAATCTTATTTTCCATTGGGAATTACACTTTCTACATGGTTATCTACCCTGTATTTAACACACTGTGGGTCCCCAATATCAAGCCAATGCCAAAATGTAAAAAGGGGCAAGGAAGCTCTGGCATATATCACCCTCTGACTCAAACCAAGACAGGAATATGCTGAGTGTGTTACACTAATCATATAGCCCAAATCTTGGCAGATAAGACAAGAAAATCAATTGTAATTTCTTCGGCTGTTTTCTCATATATTCTCAACTTGTTAGCAGACATTTCTTTTAAGAGAGCGGTCAACGAATATTTAATGCTGGAACGCACTGCCAATTTTATCTGCCAGCTAATAAAAAAAGCTGCTTGGTCATGGGTGTAAGAGAAGAGGTCTATTTTAGCCTCTGTGGCTGGCTGGCTGTAATAAGAGGGATGACAATTTTAAATCGGGAGATTAATGGATAATTTGGAATCACTGTCATTCTGACACAGCCAGTGACCTTTTCAAATTGACAGATAGCTCCATTTCACCCCAACCAGCTACAACAAGAGATTGTTTTAAACAATTGGACCTAAATGCCAGGCTTAAAGGAGGCCAGGCATAGGAATGTGGCAGGGCAGCTTATAAGTAAAATAGGCCTCCCACAGATTAATGGGATAGTTAGGAGGGCCATCCATCCAGCAGTTCCAATTCTCAGTTTTTAGCTGCTACAGCATTAGCAAGGTAAAAGGCACTGGTGTCAGAAAGAAGAATGCTCAGTATTATCTTTTCCAGCAAGAAAAACAGTGCCACTGTTTTCAGAAACACTGAACCTTCTAGGGTCTGTCCAAAATTATATTTTGAAAAGATATGAAATAGGTGAAAGAAAACTTCTGCAGACATCTGTACCCATCCTGTGATATTGGGCAGTTTTGCTTCAGCAGTAACACACAGAGCCATAAATCACTTGTGAGAAAAATAAAATAAAAAACCCCAGAAAAACTGATTTCCTGCTGGAGCCAAGATTTGCTCAAGAGTCCTGAAATAATGGACCTTAAAAGTAAATTATTGCTAACCACAGAAAAACTATTCTATGCAAAGCTGTGAGAGCTATCTCTCTCGAGGAATATTTCACAGTTTGATTTGCAGGGTTCAAGTCCAGTCTCATGACATGACTTTGGAAGGGAAGTCCTGTTTATAAACAAGCGAGCTGTCTCTTGACAAACCTGACGTGCCATTGTGCAGTTAAATACACAATATGAGAAGAAATTGATTCAAAGGGGTACTCTCACATTAATTTAGAATTCTATTTTTAAAGCCGTTCCTGTACATAAGACTTTGTTTTTACTGCCAGAGGTTTGCTAGATGTGGATTAGCATTTCTTTTCAGTGACAGATCTGTTGTCACACTGTCATTTGCTCATTTTTTTAGGGAGATGAGTGGGGTGGCACTTCAGGCCAGCAGCCCACCTTCCCAGTGATCACTGCTGGGAGATCTACATTCCCAAATGTCTCCAGACTCTTACTCTTATTGTCACAAATAGTTTCTGAGCAGTTATTTTAAAACACTGACAACTACTGGGCCATTTTCTAAATGCAGAATATGTCACCAAGCACTGGTCATGAGGGGAACTGAAAACCTGTGTTGGAAACAAGATGGGGATGTTGCAAAGATATATGCTCAGTTTCCAGGAGATGGAAAAGCGTGTGTGAGGCAGATGCATGTCACCAGCCATACTAATGAGCTGCTTAACTCCCAGGTTAGCATTGGTCATCATCAATTACAGCTGATTTCAGCTCCTGACCCCAGATCAGGGCCCAAGGCCCAAATGCAGTACAAGATACAACTCAGGATGCCATGCAGGTGACTCTGTGCACCCCAGTAATCCTTATTCAGTTCAGTAGCATGGCTAGCTGAGATCTTGAAAGTAGGAGCATATTTTAGATTCTCTGGGAATTAAGCAAGACACATATCTTGAGAAATTATGCTTGCTCCTGCTGGCTACTGAGAGGGACAGACACTGTAACACACTCGAAGGGTCAGAACAGACCAGACTGTTCCATTTGGAAGGGACAGGCAACGATCACATCTTATCCAACTGCCTGATCACTTCAGGGCTGACCAAAAGTTGAAGCTTGTTATTAAAAGCACTGTGCAAATGCCTCCTAAACACCTGGCTCAAGTGTAATATTTATTACATTTAATCGAAGAAAAGAAGAGATGCACAAGAAATTTTGCAATTAAACATGCTAAATCCACTTCCATTACCCATTGTTTGTGAGCACACTGAGAAATACCAGCTAACAGATTGGAATTCTAATAGGGTTTATGAATTATCACATTTTCTTCAAATTTCAGCATGATTTCTGGAAGTAGGAAATGTTTCATAGACAAATAAGGGAATATGGGATAAATTCATCACCATATTGTGATAAATGAGTTACACATCCAATGTGCACTAAATCTTGTAGGTAAGCTAGGGATGAGTAAGTGCAGTGATTGTTATGGATAACAGAAATCAGAAGATTCCAAATGTTTGATGAAGTGACAAGCTCTGTAGCACACAGAAGAGTGATCAGAAAGTTACACTGGAATTGAATCATGCCAGGTCTCAGAACAGGACAAAATATCCCACAGAGGAGCTACCACAGAAAGCATTCTGAGCCGAAGAATTTGGCATTGCTACTATCAGAACTAAAGAGAAACCAGTTTTCTGTCAGAGCCCATCCTGCCTGCACACCTGAACACAGACCTGACACAATAAAGGGCTGAAGCAGAGTGACCAAGGTGATAATTTCAATACATTTCATGAAATGACACTTTTTAGCAAACGCAAGACAGATAATTCTGAAATTGTAAATAGTTGAAACTTATGATTTTCTTTTTACCCCACAACTGAAAGCAGGAAATTATCTTCAAATTCATACTGCAAAACTGAAGAGGTACATTTGTGACACTCCAATGCTGTGCCACTAAGCATTTATTCGAAGTCATACAACTAGAAAATGGGCCACTATAGCCAAATTGCTTCTTTTAGAGATAAAATGGTTTGAATATAGTTGGCTGCTAGTAAGTTACAGAATTACTACTTTGATTTTATTTTAGCAAGACTAGAAATCCTGCACTTTGCTGTTTCTGTAACACATTAGTTCACTTTCAATTGCACAAATGCTCTAATTTGGCATCCCATTTACATCAAAACTTTGCATGAGAGCTCTATAGCATAAAATGACCTCAGTTTATGATGTTTCTTTCATTTTATGGCCTCTGAAAATAATCCTGTCTCAAGTAGGCTGGATTACTTTGGAAGTTTCATTTTCTCTTGTTATCTAAATACCAAAACTGATTTTGAAGAGAGAAAACTGGAATGAATCCTCCAGGCCAAATAGATTCCATTTTATTTACAGAAGAAAAATGAAAAAGAAAAAAAGAACAAACAAAAAAGCCTCAAACCTGCACAAGCAGAAGAAACCAAACCAATCAAAGGAAACAAAGAAAACCACCCCACATTAGAGAATGCTGGTGATGTTGCCTGGGATCTACGAGGCTCCATCACAGCCCAATCCTACAGCACAGGGCAGTGGTGTAATTTAGAGCTCACAAACCCAAATCCCTGCTCACAGGGTTAAAGCACTGAGTTTTTAAAGGTTACAGAATTGTTATTAGGGAATTATTTGATCTTGCTTTGATAAGATCATATTGCAAATTCAACATTTGTAACATATAATTTGTTTCCTTCTACTTTGCATGAACTTAGACCACATGGGCTGAGGGCTGAAACAAACTCATGCCTTTTAAATCAGGGTAACTTCTGCCACTTTCCCATTACCACAGCTTAGTGACCAAGAACAATTACACATTTTGCAAAACCACAGCCTAGGATTTGAAATTTGGCATCCCAAATTTGAGGAAGCTTGAATATTTTGCCTCTTGTCTAATCCTTTCTGTAGACAGGATAGAGGAAAACCAGCACATAATAAAATTAGTCCCTGCCAAATTTAACGACTCCTATGAAAACAGCAGCTACATAAACTCACCAAACAGTGGGTTAATTCTGTACTGCATCTCCTCAAATGACACTCAAACCTGACTCTTCTCCAGAAATCCACAGCTAAAGGACATCATCTTTTCCTTTCCAGTATTTGACATAAAGAAAATTACAGGTGAAATGTATCACGCTGCTAATCAAACAGTTGCTTCCATACCCTTGACACACCTTTGCTATATGAATAAAATTCCTCAGACAGGAAAACTGGTTTAATACCTTGTTAAAATAATGGAGTTAAATGTAAAATTAACTTTACTGAAAAAAGCACCAAGGAAATTCTACATATGTATGTATAGATGTACATATACATGAACATATATATATATATATGTACATACATATATGTGTATTGAAGTGCAGCAGCATTTTGAAAAATATAAAACAACAAAAGGAAAAATTAATTTTTGGCTTTTTGGTAGCAAAAAGAGAAAGCAAAGAACAATGAGATTAGTTTCAGATCTCCCTTTTCATAGAACATTACTAGCATTTTAACTGAACCCTATCAGTTACCATTCCAAGAGAAGGCAATCCAGGATTTGCTCATCTTTAATGAGAGTTCAGTAGTGAAGCATAGCAAAATAGCTTCATGGGTAGAAGAGCAACTCACTAAGTCTTAAGAGCATAATAAAATGTTTTACTAGAGAATTATAAAAAATTATACTATTTTACTTTCAAAAAAAGAACAAAAACCCCTGAAAATACTAAAGGTGTATCAAAACTTTTTTTTTCTTTTGATATTTAATGGATATTTTCATTGCCATGCTGAATATAAATTCTCTAGACACATCCAATTGCACGTTCAGTTATATGTTAATCAAAGACAAAATTCCTTAACTAGAAATCACAAAAAGAACAGGTTTTCAGTACATCTGTGTGGTATTTTAGCATAATATTCCAAAACTAGCCTCTTTTCTACACGACAAAATCACTGTGTATTTAAGGATTAAATATAAGCACCAAATTAATGACAAGGACTTAATGCTCCAGACATTATAATATTTGGTCTAAACTTTGCCCCTCAGATGCAGCAAGCAAGGACAAAGTTCTGGAAAGGAATTGAAAAATCTCACTCTCACTTTGAAAGGTGAATTAGGCAGTAATAAAGTGCCATAAAACTTTCACGAGGTTCACTGGCTAATTTCCAGAGGGAAGCTAAGGTAATATCCTTAGTAGAACAGAGTAGTAAAATGGAGAAGTCCGAGGAAAAGGAGTTCTTTTACAATGCTACTAGCCCATCTGTAATCTTAAATATTAGCAAGGCTAATGCACCTTTTTCTTGTTGAAAACCCAGGTATGACACTCAGCCCATCACCAAGGATTTATGTTCACAAGTGGCTACATGACAGTATTTTTCTTCTTGTATAGAAACTTCTCATACAACATCCAAAGAAACCCAGAGCACAGCAGCTCAAACCTAGGGAACTCCTCTCATCCCAGTGCATTCCCCTGTGCTTGGAGCACTCCTCTAAAGGATTTTCTTCCCTGAGAGAGGAGGAGCATGTCCTGCTTGGGACAGGCTGCTTTATTAGGAAGGCAATAATGGGAATCCAGCACTGGTAAATTCATACCCACTTCCCCATATCATTACAGGCTTCATGTAACAACTCTGCTTTATCATCAAAAACTTCCAGAGATGACAAGAAATGAGAATTTTACAAGAATTGTTCATTAAGAACAAACAACACCTTTCTGTCCCTCTCTAAATGAGCTATGATTCCATTTGGAATCCAGAAAAATAGACAAATCCCTCAGCATTTTCAACAGCAACCCTCAAGTGCTCAGCCAAGTGCTGCAGGGTTACCTCCTAGCCTGTCTAAGTTGCTTTGTGTTCCAGTGGCTTGAGTAGCAACCCGAATCAAGCCAGAAGCACATTAGATCTTAATTCCAGCTGGCATTCTGCAAGACTTTGATTAAGTCATTTGACCTCTTCATGCCTCACAACAGGGCTTGAAAGATCCGTGGGAAGCCACCATTTCCACATAAATCAGATGCCTCACAAACAGTTTTTCCCAGGTAGGTATGTGTGCCCATTAGGACTCATTCAATTCCCTAAGAGATTATACTGCTGCGAATGAGCTGTGGACACTCTAAAACCAAGATGCAGGATTCCATATTCAATTAAAAAAATCCCTCTGACTGGACAGATTTATTAGTTCCAATTAAATGAATTATGATCACATTATTTTTGTGTAGTAGCTATAACATATGCAAAATATGTTCAGAGTTTTCACTCAAAACTATGTCCATGCCATCACACAACACAATTTGTGTTAAAGTGAACAGGTTATAGTCTCAAAATCCATCTTACTTTGGCCATATCATATTTTGTCCATGAGACAGGCATTTTGGTAGTCCCAAAAGACTTTAGTCTCTCTTTGTACTCCAGTGGAATTCCTCCTAAGGCAATTCCAGAAATGTTCATCTTCTTGACCATTAGGGAGAAAGCAAAGAGGGACAGAAAGATGTAAAAATTATATCAAGGGGAATAAATTACGAGCATTAGAAGTTTTATTGCATATAAAAGTTCTTAAGCTATATGGAAAATGAATTGACAGAGAAATAAGGCAGTTGACTAGGAATCAGGGATGAAGTTAGTAAAGGCCAAATCAAACTAGGCTCAATTGCTGTGTGCCCTTTTGCAATGGATAATAATAGTCTTGGTGGTATGTGGGAACCCACATAAAACATTTCCTGCTAAAAGGCTTCCCACAATTCATAGAAACAAAGGAGACAGGCAGTTTTATGATCTTTATTGGAATAGAGTTAGCAGCAGAAAACTTCAGGGTGGGTCTATACCCCATTTAGCTGTGGCATGCACCAAATCTGACCTCTAAAAATGTAACCAAGGGCCAGTTTAGAAACTTGAATATATAGAGGAAAAAAAACCATAAAACAAACAAACCAACCACCAAGAAACAAGACACCAAACAATCATCAATCCAAAGATCCCAAAAGTTGAGCATCTGAATGGCTTTATGGTTTGGCCTTTATCTTCCTGACTACCTATAGCAAACTGCTGATCTCCTTCACTGCCTGTACCAGAGGCACCTGACTGAGCGGCAGTGTGAGATCGTTATGAAATCTGAGTTTATTAATCAAAAGCTACTATTTGAGAAACCAGGCAGCTCTTCACAGCACAAGTTACTCTGCTTTAGCAATACTATCTAAAGCATAGATAGTTTGTTTATATCTGTAAAATCAAGTTGGTTATGCTTAATCAAATATATAAATACACTTAAAATATATAGTCACCTTGTAATCTAACCTAAGTAGACATAAGAGAACAATTAATAAATTCCATTATAAAACCTTAACAACATACTGAACAAAACAGAATGCATCAACTTCCAATAAAATATACCTCCAAGCTTCTATGTCAGATCAAGTTGCAGCAGATATTATCATGTTCATTAGAAAAGAAGCAAATCAGACAGAAATCACAGTCATCCCAATTATTTTAAAAGTATTTTTATTTTTACCACAGGACTTCCAGCTTATTGGAGGAGGTCAGGAACTATATTACCTCTGACAAAGTACTCACTGTTTCTTCCCTGCCTTAGTTCTAATCATCAGCTGAAGAATTTGGTCTAAATTTATTATACTCTGCCCACTAGAGAATTCTCTCCTCTGACTCATGAGACATGCCTGCACTCATTCCACTCTTCTTGCAAACATAAGTCCAAAAATAGACTAAAATACACTGAGACTTTTGCCCCAGGAGCCTCATGCCACACTAATGAAATCAACGGGTAATTCACCACTAACTTCAAACAAATGTAAGATCAAGCACAAAATTATCTTCTAAGATCTCATACTTATTTAGAACCTTGCAGAAGATCAGAAATTGTTTGAAAACCTTTAATAAATTAAGCTCTACATAATTCTTGTGAACGTGGGCATATCCCATCTGAGCAATAAGCAAACTGAAGGATTTTAAAAGTGGTTTTCAAAAAGCAGCTACTAAATCTGAACCTGATTGTGCACAAGACAATTGAACAACATGAACCTCACTTTTAGCAGTACTACAATACAATTGGGACAAAGTGGTTTCCAAAAGATCAGGCCCAAATTTTCTAAACTGTGGCCTCTATAACTTCATGCCAACACAGAAGAAAAAAATCAATAGTCACACTTGGAAATACAATTGTTTTCAACTTCACTGAATCATGCCCAAAAATATTTATGGCAAATGTCAGTCAGAGCAGTTACTGTACTCTCTGTACAGTTCATTTTTCCTTCTGCTACAATGGAATTCTTTCTTGTTACTCTGCACTAGAGCACAGGCAGGACTGCTTGGTTTCATGGGGTTTTTCCTCCCCTAAGGCACACCTCTCTGTTCTTGAACCAACCACTGTAATGCTTTGGGGTCTTTCTGTATATTCTCATGCTAACAAGAGTCAGTTCATTGTCTCATGAAACAGCATTCGACACTCACGTCCTTAAGCCCAAACAAGAACATTCAACAGCAGATATTGTCCATGATGTCCTGTGTTATGTCATACCTCTCACTAACTTTCCCCCCTATAATCTAGTGGAATAGTCATGGAAAATTATAGACTCAAGATGCTTGGTAAAGTAGACCATGATCCAATTCCTTCGACTATGATAAAACTTTCCACCTAATCTCTGCAGCATTTGCTTCCCCCAGTCACTTGGCCTAGACAAGAATTAAGGTTGAAATCATAGCTGCAGTGCATGAAATGGTTCACCATCAAACTGAGGGAATTGCCACAAAGAGATTTGTTAACAAGGTTCCAGACTCTGAGGACAGATGTTGGAGTCTGGGATATATGTTACAGGGCTAATACAAAAAACACATTTGCAGGTATTTTCTGAGTGGCTGCTTGCTCCAAATTTACTTTTTCATAGCTCAACGACAGGCTGCTCATCTGTAGAGCAGAGTTAAGAGACCTGCACGTTACTAATGCCCATGATGCCAATATCAAATTTGGGGTTTAAATTTTTATTCAACACCTTGCTTTGCTTAGAACACTTAGGTAAAACCCTTCCAGGGCACCTTCAGTAATAAAGCTATATCTGTTGGGCCCTAAAAATACAAAGCATCTGGCTATAAAAAGAGCAAGGAGAGCCCCAAAAGACTTAGAACCATCAGGGGCTGCTTGTGGGAAGAGACTGACACACTGGGCCCGGGTCAAGGTCATAGCAGCACATCTCTGCAGATCAGAGCTGCAGTTCAGAGGGCCTTGATAAACAGGGAAAATGGGCTGATGAGCATCACTCAGCTCAGCAGAGCCAAATGCAAAATGCTGAACTTCAGACATAACCCCACGTACTGCCACAGGTTAGGGATGGGCTGGTGAGGAAATAGCAGTGCAGAAAAGGTCCTAGGAGACTGGTAGTTCTGTTATCAACACTAGTATACATACAAATCCCAAAATACTTCCTCCATAAAACGTCATATTCTTTCTTTCTTTCTTTAATGAAGCAGCATCATGTTTAGCATATGGTGAGTGGGTGGCCAGGTAATTGTGTGAAGCAAAGTTTCAGAAGCAAAGATTTTGTTGGTGATAAATAACTATCACCCAATGTCAGCAAAATCCCATGGTAATTTTTCCATTTAATATAAAACTAATGGGAGTGGCCTAGCTTTTTACTTACTTTTGGGGATTTCTTATACACAGCTCCTAGACAATGTTCCCAACAAGATAAGAAATATCCTGCCTCAGAAAGGTGAAGCAGGTTTTCCTTTTCCTGAAACCATGTGCCCTGTTTGCACTGATAACCCACTCTGGCAGCCCTTCTTTGCCATCTCCCAGATAAAACAATACCAGAACAGGATGTTTAACCCCAACTAACCAAAGCTCTTCCACGTTTCAAACACAGAAGACACCAAGGCACAAGTAGCCTGTTTGCAGGGTGAGTAGCTCAAGGTGCTCATTGGCAGCATGTTCCTGCCCTGGGATCTCACTCACTTCAGCAGTCACAGACACTTCCTGGACTGACCTGTCGCTGTTGAGCGGCTAGCTGAGGACTGACCCAAGTTCTCAGACAAGGAAAGAGAGGAGAAAAGAAACTTTATTGTTTTGAATTCCATATATATAGAGTCTACAGAGGTGCCCCAGATTGGTCAGCCCGAGACCTCCCCCTAGGCCCAATTGGCCAAGCCCGAACTGACTCAATCCGGAGAAACTGTTTGCAAAACATCCAAACTTTATCTTGTTTATGAAATATAGCAAAATGTTCCCACGGGAAGGACCTGTGCTGGCCACACTGACCTCCAACTTTCCCAAAACAAAGGCTTGGAACATCTTAAATCTGCAATCTCCAGATGGGGAAAACCAGGGTATGTGGGGGAAACCAAAACAAACCAAAAACTCCAAACTCATTCAACTATTTTTTTTTAATACTTCAGGACGAACCATATTGATCATCACACAAATCATGATTTCAAATCAGTAATAATGAACTACTATTGGAACCAATAGGAGATCTAAGTGCGCATGCATATTTGGCACCTTCCACCTGTTTTACAGAGGGAAAAGAGAAGGTTGGTATTCCAGCCTGTGCAGAAGAGTGCATACTCTAGTGGCCAGAGCCTGAACAACTATTACCTGCTAATCCAAAATAAAAACCGTTACCATATTTGGATAAACAGGCAAAATTCAATGTCATAATCTTAAATTACAACATGTACATCATATTAACATCTGAATATGATTAAACAGAGCTAGAGTGCAGAGAGTTAACTTATTTCAGCTCAAGAAATAAACAGGTCCACTACTGTTATGAGACACAGATCTCATCTACTAGAAATAAACCTGCATAATTTAGCAGCTATATATTTTGAAGGCATCCCTTCCTACACCATTTTATGCAACTACAGATTCAAGTAAAAATTCTGAACAGATATGCCACAATGGGAACATATGAAGAACAGAAGAATCAAATTTAAAATAAATAAACCCTGAGTAAAGCAGCTTAGTATGTCTGTTAACTTGAATATCTCAGTTCATTAGAGAAAAATATATGATCACCTTTTACTCCAAGAGACGTCCACAATGCCCCAGTGCAAAAAGAACTAGGGCAGTTAGGACGCACTAAAAATAACAGTCAACTGCACATTAATTCAGGAGGTGAGAACACTAAGGTTAAAGTATTTTTGCTGCAGGGTAGGGAAAAGGATGTGCTCACTCCATAGGCAGGAACATTGCTTTCCTGTTCTGTAAAGCCTTTTATCCTTATATTGATAGGGAGCACAAGAAATACTGAAAGACCTGGCCTTTTTGCCTTCTGTGCAGAGCTAATCCTAGACCTCTGCTTTGGATCAGCTTGTCTGAGCTTACACAAGACAGCTCACAGGACTTGTCCAAATTGCTTTTTGTTTAAACTTAAACAAACAGGTAGATTCTGCACTTTAGAGCTGCCAGCAAGTAATATCATATCGACATTAAGACCCATTAATTTGCTATGATTTCTTTTGCAATTGTATGCAAGAAGTCTCAGCCTAAATGTAATTCATGTTAATGTGAATTAGCTGAATGCAGCACTACTGATGAAGCTTCAAGGTACTTACTAGAGGAGGAGCAAACTTCTATTTTTGTAAAAATCATTTTGTTCAAATGATCCCTGCCAGCTTCTGTAACATTTCAGGTCATTTGCCAGCAGGGAGTACAGACTTGGGGAAAACAGCAGTCCTGTGGCTAGGGAGGTGTGCCCCTGGATAAATCAGTAAGAACTGAAAAAAACCCCCCACTTTACAATAAAGTGCAGTGGATAGCAGGGCAGCTCTTCAGCATTGCTAGCCATTTTCTCTATGTGTTTGCACCTATAAAAACCTAAAAACTATCTGCAAAACTCCAGTGAGGACTGATTGGCGTGGAAAAGATGAGCTATGTTTTGTGATGGAGAGTCTCTCTGTGTGCAGCACTGAAAGGAAGTTGCTACACTGGGCCTGTAGATTATCCTCCCTGAGCAACTCATCAGAATCACCCAGTAAACTCTCCTCTTTTTTTTTTGTCTTGATATGTCATGTGTTTAGTTAGGAACCTGTGTCATGGGGATCCTAAGCCCTCTGCAACCTACCACAGCACAAACACACACACCTATTCTTTACAAGGTTACCTTCAGTTAGTTTTCACCACCTGCCTGCCAGACAGTACCAAGCTGTTCATACTGTGTGTTCTCACCAGAATGCTGAAGCACTGTGCTGCACTTGTACGATTAACTTTCTATTTTCAGTGTCAAATCGGGATATGAATTTCAGATCTACTGAATAATGGGATCTGTGGGATATATCCTTGAAATAGCTCTCGCATTGATTTCTCAGCAGAGCAAGTATCTTTGAGTTCAGGAAAGTCCCAGCAGATAGGAAGGCAGCTCCCCACTTCTCCAAGAACCACACTTTGAAAATAACATATAAAAATTCATTACTGCGAGTTTCCTCTGACTCTTTCACTCCAGAGGCAAAGCCTGAGCCATGCACTGAAATCAGCCTTGTCCTTTCAGTCATCCTGTAAAGATTTACTGGATTATTTTTTCATTCTGTCCCACTCCTGTCAATATACCAAAATTCAGCAGAATAGTGCATATGACATATCAAACTGTCTCTTTCCAGTGTAAGATTAGTTGTCCTTAAAGTATCGTATTTTTAACAGCTGGACATATATTACATTCCAGTTGTGCCCAATGAAATTCTAGATAAACATGGAGAAGACTGATTGAGATCCAGCACTAACAAAGTCCAAAAGGACAAATAAATTATCTCTATATTTGGATGGAAACAAATTCTAGGGACTTGGACCATCCTTCCTGTTTAAGCTCAGGTATCTCATATTTCAGGGTTATTCCCTTAACAAATACATGTATTTTAGCACACTTAACTACACATCAAGGTAATAACCTCATCTCAAGCTTTTTTGAATAGGGAATTCAAGTGTTCTTTGTGTCAGAAGAATGCTTTTGCCTCCCTAATTTCCTATTTGGCAAGGGTCATGCCCACCACACCAGCTTCCCATTAATTTTGAAGCCTTGAGATATCTTGAGGCTTCTCAGTACTTTAAATAGTATATTCGGAGAATCACATGGACATAAAACTCAAAAAGATTTATATTAAATTATGACTAAGAGCAATATGGTACGATATAAACTAACCCAAGTAACCTGATGTAATTACACTTTTTTCCTGTATTTGTGCAGGGTGAAATAACTAAGCTTTCTACATTCCTCTAAACTCAGTTACCTACACTGGATCTTTGGTTTCACATTTTTGCACATGCAGTTGGCAAAAATCTCTCTCCCATTTGCAAACTGAAAGCTAAGCCTGAAGCACTTCAGCTCGCCTTCTGCCATATGTTTCAGTTTCGCAAGTTTGATCTTCTATTTGCAGAGTCTAAGTGTGGGGTTTGCTATTCTTAGCATTTCTGCCTGATGAAAAGCTTGTTTTCTGGTGAGTTGTAGCAGAGAGATCACAAAAGCTCCAAGACTCAGATTGCAAACTCTGCAGCATGCACTTCTCCTCTGATGGTTTTTAGCTTTTACTGTTCCAAAGCACAGCTCAGGCTGTAAGAGCACGTGCTGTACTGATCCACAGATTCCCATATGCACTGAAATAGGCTTTCTTCTCCTTGGCAACAATAAATAATCTAATAAAAAAGACACTGCATCTTATAAACAGATTGTTATTCCTTTGCAGAACTCCCCAAGGGCCAGCAAACTTTGACCCAGCAGACTGACATCTCCAGGCATATCAGATTTTAAAAGAAAATACCCAGCACCTCCATCAAAATATCTATCACTTGCTTACACATACCACATGCCACCTCAGCTGTTTCAGAGCACTCTGAACCTAAAGTCCATCCAAAGGAGAATGTAAGTGTTCTGAGACGGCCAGTGGCAGGGTGACAAGGAGCAACTTTAAATAAGGTCACACTGTGGTTGCCAACAGGAAAAGAGAATGTATTTATACATTTTAAAGCAACCACAACACCTTTAATTGATCCCACAAAGGAACTGATTGCTCACCATCTCTCTCAGTGCAAGAGAAGGGGGATATCAAATGACGGTGCATGTTACAAGTTCAAACAACCAAATGAAGAGGATATTCAGGCAAAATGCAATTGATCTTAGATAAAAATTACATTAGTTCATGCTGTCTCAACCATTCATTTTTGGGCTCTCATCTAATTGTACTAGTGCAAGACTATTATGTGAATTAAGATTAAAAGACCAAAAGCACCTCTGTTCCAGGAGAATCTGATGAATCCACATAGAAATATCTTTGGGAAGAAGATTTTTGTTCATGGGGATGATTCTCCTCAGCCAGTGCAGGATTGTTCTCCAAAGTGTTAAGACCTTCCTTATCTACTTTTCAATACTCTCTTCTTTCATAAAACAAAATATTCATATACTGCAATTATATACTGTAACTCATGACCCAGTGATGAGTCATGAGTTTTTCAACTTCAACTATCCTACTTTTTCAGCTTCAGAGAGTTTCTACGGCAGTAATTTCCCAGCTTCCTCATCCCATTTGCTTTAATTAGTTAGACCTGAAATTTAGGAACAGAGGTCAGAATCTTTCCCCCTTCTGTGCCTCAGAAGGTCTGATACCTTCCTTTTATATGGCATTATGCCCCTTTGAAACAAAACTGCTCAGAACTGCCAAGTTCCCTTTCCACATAACAAATTCAGCTCCCAAATTCTGTCCTCCATCATACCCAGCTCTAACATTACTGATTATTGGTTTCTCTCCTTTCCTCCCTCCTACTATTGAAAGTATGTTTCAGATTAATTTCCCTACACAGGTATTAGCTGTAGAATTAAAAACAAATGAAACATTTCATCCCAAATTTCTCTACTGGAGACATTTCTAATCCATGTTGTAGGAAGGTACGTTTGGAATAAGAAAGAGGCTGCTTGCATTTCACTTCAGATTACCATTTGCCACTTTGGATTCATTTTACAGTCCACTTCATCAACATGCTCCACAGTTGCCAAACACACCCATGCAATTGTTAGTCTATAGAATGAAAATCCAGCTGTACACAAGGACCCAGGTGTCAAGACATATTTAGACGGATAGCAACTACTGGAATTGATGAAGTCGCACACTTAAATACTGCAATGGAACTGGGGTCAAATTTTAGACACAAATTAAGACAATGCAGAAGCTAAAACCACTCAAGAGGAAAGTTTTTCATGGTCTTGGCTCCACTGCCAGTGTGGTGACCCTTTGGATGTTGTCAACACTTGAGAATGTCAGATAAGACTCATTACAGAGCAACTTGCATGAAATTCAGTGACCTCTGACACCAAGTGGATCAGACTAGACAATCTGATTATGGCTTCTGTGAACCTCCTAAGAGAGATGGATTAGATCCCCCAATGAGAAAGGCCTGGCAGGGCCCCCCACTGCTCTTAGAGCAGAGGTCTTGCCATTAGCATTTCCAGACAGAAATCAAAGTCAACCTCTCAGTCACCTCCCTTAAAGTTGGTAATATTACTTTTTCTCAAACAGTAAGAACCAGAAAGCAGCTTGGAATTTTTGTACTTTATGATTCTGCTGGAAGCATGGAGTGGAGAAGCTGGGAATTTGTTACTTGAAATTTAGACATGAATCAGCAAAGTGGGGATACTCCATTTGGCAGACTGCCCATGAATTAGAGGGAAACTGTAAAAGAAGCAATTCTCATAGTTCAAGCTCTTGAGGTTTGTGCCCTAATTCTGCACAGCCAGGAACAAGATATACACACACAGTGCTTCTCAATGAAGAGATGGTGCTAGTGATTCTTGGCTCTCCCATCATTAAGTTTTATCCATCAAAAACACAAGTTTCTCCATGCAGACCTATTTTTATTGTAAGAAATATAAAAGAGCAACCTAGCAAAGAAAAATGGTGGATTGACTTCTGCTATAACGAGCAAATGACTACACAGAAACAATTTCAGGTACATGCAAAGCAAAAGGATAGGTCAGTACATGAAAATGCCCAAAGGACAATGAGGTATGAAAGATCCACAGAGCAGAAGCTGTGAATTGTGACAACTACTTTGTTTTAAAATACTTATAAAACAATTGCCTGCATTTTCTAGTGTTCTCTAAGAATTAAAGTTCAGCAAAACAAAATCTGTATTTCTACAAGACATAACAGTAGCCCTGCTCCTCAAAGATTTACTCTTTTTTAGAAAGAAAACCAAAAAAAAAGGAAGCTGGTGAAATCAGGCTACTTGACAACTACAAATCTAGCTCTGCACTCGCTGGTCACCTGCCAAGGACCGAGAACTTCCCACTGGGCAGTGGAACCCAGCAGGAACAATCACCATTCCAGGCAGAGGAGAGAGGCTGCTGCTGCATTGAAGATAAAACTTGCAGTGCTTCACAAGGAAACCCACAATCAAGGGCAACTGCACAGAAGTTCTTACTACAGCCCTCTTTCCACACATTGTAACTGTACACACCGAGCTGACTGGGGAGCCACCCTGCAAAGTGCTCCTGCAAACAGGCTGGGTGGATTCTACCACTTTTATGGAGCAGGTCAGAGCTCACTGGTCACTTTCTCTGGACACAACTTCAGTGAAGGCTATCAAGAACAGTTTTACAGATAACACCTGATACCAGGGTCCCTTAGATCCCATTTCAGCCTGCTGACAAGGACTGGTGGTCAAACAACCAATTTCTCTGGCTCGGACAATTCTACGATTGGGTATCCAGTTAACAGTGCAAACACAAACATAATGAGGCACCACAGTGCATGGCAGGGTGGGTGAAGTGCTACATTTCTTCCCTAGGACCAATCTAAATGTGCTTGAATAGACATTTGCTTTTGGGAGCAAAAGAGAAAAGGGAAAATTGTCCTCACCAGATGAATAAGCCTGGCTGTGGCTGTGCTGGTACACTTTGCCAAGTGCTACCATGTGCAGCCACATTGATGCTCTAAGTGAGTCACCACAAGTGAGACATTCTCAAGAAGAAGCTGTCCTGTGATCAACAGCAGAATTTGTCCACACAAGTCCAGTTGTTTCCCCAAGTTCTTACTTCAGAAGCTCAGACTACACATACTAGCCCTAGGAATACCAGCCCCAGGAATCACACCAGGCCTCTGAACACAGAAGAACAACATAACTGCTCTGATTTTCTGCTGCTTGAAGTCTCCATCTCCCTGCCTTCTGGAGATTGTTGTTCTAAGAGATGCTGCTACCCATACCTAGCTTCTGAGCATTAGGGGGGTACTCAGTGTTTACAGAAAGAGAGAGTGCTTGTGTGTGTGTTCCAGCTGTGGTGCAAGCTGACTGAACAAGGAGTTGGCAACCAGGCCCAATGGTCCACATCCAAACCAAAGTTCAACTTACAGCTCGGAGTCTTTGCCCTTTAAAGTCTTTTCCTGAACCACTGTGTGCCAAGAAAATGAGTGAGCAAACAGAGAAAGGCAAACAGAGGAGACACTGATTACAAAAGTCTACTTCTAAAATTCTTAATGTGCTTAGTGACATCGTCCATCACAGCCAGATGTTAGAGATTTAAGTTAAACAAATTAAAAGCCTGCTTTTTGCCCTAGGCGTATTTTGAATTGTAGCACATCTCATTAGTGTGGTTTCCTTTAATGGCTCATTTAGTTTTTGGACTGAAAATTAGAAACTAAGCAAAAGCTAATTTAAGCAAACATTTTTTTGTACAGCCACTTGCTGGCACCTCAGAATTTAGGGGGCTTGAGAAGGGTAGGGTAAAAAGGGCTTTCTGTTTATGCCCCTCACCACAAGTTTTTTGATGCTAAAATATTTAGGTTCTAAACACAGCAAAGAGAGTATTTGTTTTCTTAAAAAACACTTCCATGAGAATCTAGAGGTTGATATATCTACCCTTGGTGGCCAATTTTAATTGGCAATATCCCTTTAAAAACAAAGGAACCTGGCTGCAAAGAGGTGCTTTGAATGAGCAAACAAATTTGGTTCTGAGGAGTTCAGATGCCTGGAACCTGACATCTTCAAAGCAGAAAGAGTTTTCCTCAAGAGAATAAGCTTCCGGAGAAACTGAAGGAAAGGCCAACAGCATTTGAAGAGGGAATCTTAAGAACTGAACAGAAAGGTTCCAAGATCTGTCTACATCAGAGAAGCAAGTCTCTAAGTTTGAAATAATAGCATTATATAAAGAAAATTACATTTTTCTCTGTGAGGCTAATCACACTGTACAATGCAGATGCAGAAAATGCCAAGGGTTTCTGTTAAGACCAAGCCCTCACCCTTCTGGCCTTGTTAAATATCAGACAGACATTCACAATTATATTCTAAATACTTCACTGTTTCACATGAATGACACATGTTCCAACATCCCAAAGATGCTCCATGGGACTTCAGTGTTTAATGTTGCTGAACTTCTCTCCGTGTTGTCATTGCAGAAACATTGATTTCCTCAACAGCATGATACAAGCAGCATCTTTAGAGGTGGGCACCAAACAATGATCCCCTTAAATACAAGTTACACACGTTGTTCCAAGGCCCTCAGGCTATCTAATAAATTCCATGATGCCATGGAAATCAACTCAGGTCTGACACTCTGGAGGATCAATAAAAACAAAATGGCAAATTGCACAAAGAGCTGATGTTTACCAATCCACAACTTCCTTAAATAAGTAAAATTGTTGGAACTCCTCCCTGTAAAAAGTCACGTGGCAAGCAATGTGTTTTGCAGTGATGCAAAGTTCTGGGAAATCTCTCACAGAGCATACTGTTCATTTGGGTGTGCATTACAACATTTTCAATCTGCAGTATTTATCCAATGCAGGAAGCTACTTGTAAGTGATCCCAGGTATCAGCTCCGTTCCTCTGCCTCACAAATATATCTTGATAAAAAGCAATAACCGATTTCATCAGAAAACCCCTTCAGTGAGGCATTTCTGCAGCTGAAACCACCCTTGCACAATCTACCACCTCTTCAAAAGAGGCTCAAATGCTTGTCAGATGCTAAGTCATATACAGGAGAAGAAAAGATGAAGTCAAAAGTCTTTCCCTGATGACTCCCTGCAATGCAGAGGTATGACAGGTACAGAACACCTATTTACAGTGAACAAAATAAGTTTAGCTTTCTTTTTATCCAAATTTTCTCTGCTATGCTCAAAGGAAAATGAGACTAGTAGAGCTTGCCAAAATTTTTTCCTTACTATATTTGCTTTAAAAATCCATAATTTGATATCTAAATTGTTTGTATATTTGGACTGAACACAAAGAGTTTGAGGAAAAATACAGTTCAAAAGTTGGTTCTTTTCTTTTTTTTTTTAATACTCCCAATAAAACATTTTGGATACTTTTCCCAAAGCTGTTTATACCTTAAAAATTAAAGGAAATGTTTTAAATTAAAATATTTCTTTAATGTCTGAATATTTTGGATTAACTAGAAAGGATTATCCACTAGTTTCATAACTAAATAAAAACAACAAAAAACCCTGTTATTTCAATAGCTCTAAAGAATGTGGATTAGAAACAGAAGTCATGTACAGCACTTTATAATTTTCAGAAACATGTTATGAGAAAAGCTGTAGGAGAGCTACCTACAAGGAAAGCCAGTGGACAAGTGGCTCAGTACCCCATTTGGGTAAATTTCTAGGGATACTGACAAATCAACAGGCTCAAAGTAAATAAGTAATGAAAACAGAGTCTGAGAACTGAGTCAGAAGGAGTCATGTTGGTTTTGTGGTTTGGAAAAGTATTTTAGAGGTTTTGGGCAGAGAGCCCATTGACCGAAACTCGCAAGTTAAACGCTGTAAATCCAGACCTTGTGCTGAACACACAAATCCTCTTATAAACAAACTCCTGTGACTGGAATAGTCTTTAGGTATAAGCAGTGTGCTCCCAAAGGCTGTTTGATTTCTTATGACTGTATCAGTTGCATGAAAAGGTTCTGTCCCTAGAACATTTTATCTGAAAGTTTGGGGCAAGCCTCTACTCAAAGAATCTATCTGAGGACAAAAAGAAACCAAAAAAACCAGTTCAGATTCTTCACAAGTTTGAATTAAATTCAGTGCTGTGTTTGCCATGGGATTTATTCATCAAGTTCCCATTGCTGGTAATATGAACTATGGGGAGAGCACACCACAGAGGCAAGTTCTCCACTGCTGTATTGGGAGAGATGCTGGAACTCACGGGTATGCATGACATCCCAGTCTGAGCCAGGACCTCAGCTCTGCCAGTTGCAAAGTAATTCCATGGATGGCATTACAAACAGCAGCAGCAAACAGCTTGGCTGTATCACATACAGGGTCAGGCTTGTGCTGTGGTTCAAAGCCAGAGCCACACACTCCTTTGGCATTATTTTCCTTACATGTTAAGTCTTCTCCATGAATGTATTTGTTGTCAATAATGCCACATAACTTGGAATGTTTCTTTCCAGCCTCCAGCAAGTTGTACAGAGCAGAAAGAAGTTAATGCCAACAACCAGTAATCTGACTTTCATTTACAGTGGTGAAAAATGGAGGTAAAGTTTGAGTTTGGAACAGATACAACTAAGAGCACCATCACAACCAGGGTCCCCAGTGCCCAAATCCTCCAGAGCAGTGTCATTCATGGTGAATTGTTTGACATAATATTATGTAAAGATAGGTTTACAGAAACAGCAGTACTTGGAACAGAGTTTCTAATACCTGGTTTTTGAGAGGTATTTAATAATTCTTTTAAAAGGATTTTAATCGATATCTTATAAATCTGTATTTACCCATGGAGCTATTTAAAACTCAAACAAACCTTTAATCTTAATTCCATTGAACAGAAAGGAGGCAACAACTTCACATTAGATCAAGGATATGGATGTATAAACTGTAAGCAGCTGAGTTCATTTTTTAGAAGGATCTCTTCTGTTCTCTGCTCACAGATTGCCCTAAAAACATATCCCTGCTCAATTCCCAGTCTGACTGACTTCTAAAGCCAGCTACTTTAAAGGTTCAGACTTAGCTAATCAGGCAGACACCACCAATGTCCCTGTAGCTTTTCTAACTCCTAATCAAAACCATGCCACAGTTATTCATTTAGATACAGAAAAAATATCACATTTCTACAAAACCACAGAGACCTCAGCAGCTGTTAGTTTCTAGATTAGTAAACTGTAATTGGAGGGTAGGTGCTGATCCTAAGTCATTAGCAGAACCTCCACAAATACTGTGGATGGCTGCCTGCTGTGCTCCTCAGTGCAAATGGACCAGCAAAGAAACACTTTCTGAAGACCAGAGATAACAGAGGTCAGCAGCATTAGGATCAAGGTTCCAGATAATCTTCAAATTAAAGGCCTTCAGGTGCAGTGAAGCCCAGCTGGCACACATCAGGGTGATAATCTAAACATAATCCACAACCTGCCAAACTGAAGGCTGAATTAATTATAACACTGAGGGGCTATGTAAAGGCCCAGAGATTACTGAACTCCTAATTACTGAATTTGATTACCCTGGAAACAGCATAGCTATTCACTTAATTTTATCACCTTCAGTTCTGCTTTGGACAGACACAGTTTTGTTAAGCTGGTGCTGTATCTCAAATTAAGCCTCTGCAAGATTTGGCATGCAGTAGCAACCTTGACTGAAAAGCCTGAAAACTTGACAGCTAGGTAAGCTACCCAAATCTTTTATTTCTTCAGAATATCAAGTTCTCAGAACAGACTGCCTCACAAGTATCCTGCCGAGCTTCATGAGGTGCTATAACCAAAGCACAGTGACATTCTTGCAGAGCTTTGGCTTTTTATTAACTCCATCTTAAGTGGACAGCACTAAAAATATTATGCAAAAAGTAACAAATAAAAATCTATGAAGATTCATGTTCAAATAATTTCAGTTTTAGATTTATCACAAGTGGTTTACCGAGGCTTAATAAACCGTTAGTCTATTACGACATAACTCAGTTTCCTGACTGAAATTTTCTACATATCCAAATAAAAAGCCTGTTCTTCATACATTCCAGGAACTGAGATGCACAGTGCTTAAAGAGGAATAATCCAAAAATACAGCAGACAATACTGTTCTGTTACAGTATTTTTGCAAGTTAATTTGTTGCAAAAATGTTGTTAATATATTTAAAATAAACCCATATTTGATTCATGTCATTTGTGACTTACAATACAAAACTGCGGAAAAATTTTATTAACCCATTACGCTGAATCACTAATCTTCCTTCTTCCACGTGAAATTAAGGTGGAGCCATCCATTTAAAATTTCTCATTGCTTACTGAATTGAGCATTACTGTTCTGCTCATACTCTCCTCTTCCACCAGAGCATTTTTAAAACAAAAGATTTCCTCTCCAGAACGCAATACCATGGTATGTCCAAGTGCTTTGAGCAAACACATCATCAGCTTATCTCCAGAATCCAAATAATTTCCTTCCAAGCTTGACAGAAACATTTCACTGAACGAGGGTGGAAATCTACCCTTTTGCACTTTATTAGCAACATATCTTCATTTGAAGCACAAGGTGAGCAACACTAAAATACTGTCTTACTACACAATTTCAACTCAGTCTCTGTCCCTATGGATTTAAAGCACCTTCTTCATAGACATTGTGAAACACTGGCACAAAAAGCACACTGGAAGAGCTAGAGGATGGAAAATAAACTTTACATTCAGGTGCCAAGGATGACAAGTATTAGGTTCAAATGCAAGAGATTAGGACTAAGGCTTTGGTGGAGCTGCAATTGCACAATTTCTTTTTAAGAAAAGTAGTAACCTGGTTGATATTAAGTGCTACCTTTACATTATTAACCAAGAGAGACTTTTTCCCCACTTGTATGTTTGCTCTGCTTTGAACAGTATCACTTTTACCTGAAAGTCTGCAAGTTTTGTCTGAAGTCATCCATCTCCAAAATTTTATTCAAGGCAGAATTTGAGAAGTGCATTAAGTCTGAAAGTCCTCCTCTCAAAAGTTTACTATCTTATAAAAAAAGACAAAGGAGGTATAGTTTTGCAAAAATCTACAATTATTCTTTCCACAGGCAAGGAATATGAGCATGAAGGAACAAGGATTTGTTTGAGGCTATGAGAAGTTCTAGAAAAGGGCCAAGGAAACCAGTCTCCTGAGACCTAATTCACAACTGAATTCTCAGGAAACATACTGGTAATATACACAAATAGATATTTTTGAAAACACTTCAAAAGACTTCTATGGGCTGCTCCCTTCAAAAGAAAAAAACACAGTGAAGATGCTCCCCACCATGCCTCTTCCTCCTCGCTTTCCTCCACGCTGTTTCTTAAATTCTGGAATTATCTAATTTGAACATTGCTCATTATTTAAAAAAAAAAAAAAAAAGCCCAAACTTTGGCACAGCAAGTATTCTCAGAAGGAGTCTCACATATTTTTAGACTAGATCACAGTTTGTAAAGTCCCCAGGGCATAAACATGGAAATAAAAAGCACTTTAAACAATCAAACTACAAATATGCTGCAAAATGAGCATGGGCTTTGCAGTGATTACACTCATAATTAAAAAAAAGAAAATCTTTAAATATTTTTTAAATTTCTTTTCCCTAGGCAGGAAGACAAAACAAATTTCAGAGCTCCAAGCCCCAGGGGGTACAAGGCCTCTATCCTCTCTTGGTTCTTTCTGGGAACCAAGGCCAAACAACAGCTCTTCAAGACACATTTGTATAAACAAACTTTAGTTCCCATCTGAGGGGGTTAATTACATCACCGCTTATGTCTCTAATTGGCGATTTTTGTCAAATATGCTAATTTGCTAAACTTACAAAACTCTATTCACCTCATGTGGGGGTGAGCATTTTGTGGACATTCTCCATATCCGGAGGCCTGCAGGCCTCCAATAAAGACCAGCCTTTATATTACTTGCTGTCCTGGTGCTGTCTCAAAGTGTGTTGTTTCCTTCCCAGGTTCCTGAAGGCATCAAGCCAGCAATGGATGCCTTTCCATTGGATGGAATTCCAGTGGATGCCATTCCTTGGCCCCAAAAGGGCTAACCCTGGGCTGCATTAGGCACAGCATCACCATCACTGAGGGAGCTCATCCTTCCCTCAGCTCAAGGCACAGTGTCACCATCACTGAGGGAGCTCATCCTTCCCTCAGCTCAAGGCACAGTGTCACCATCACTGAGGGAGCTCATCCTTCCCTCAGCTCAAGGCACAGTGTCACCATCACTGAGGGAGCTCATCCTTCCCTCAGCTCATGGCTGCTGAGGCCTCACCGCAGTGCTGCCTACAGCTGTAGCCCCGCAGCACAACAGAGATGTGAACACGCTGGAGGCAGCCCAGGGTCATTAAGATGATTAATTAATGATTCCCACATTATGTATGAGGACAGGCTGTGAAAGGTGGAGCTGTTCTGCCTGGAGAAGTGAAGGCCCAAGGGGATTTTACCAACGTGTGTGAATAGCTGAGGGGAAGGTGTGAAGGTGGTGCCAGGCCCTTGGCAGTGCTGCCCAGTGAAAGGATTAGAGTCAATGGGCACAAACTGAAACACGGGGTGGGGGGCTGAACACAAGGAAATGCTTTGTTTCTGTGAGGGTGGCTAGCACAGCTTGCCCATGGAGTTTGTAGAATCTCCTCTTAGGGAGGAGAATCTCCTCTAGTGGAGGTATTTAAAAGCCATCTGGGCACAGTTTTGGGCAGCCAGCTCTAGGCGGCTCTGTTTCAACATCCCTCCTGGGGGACAAAAGACCTCCAGAAGTCCCTTCCAACCTCAACCATTCTGTGATATGTCTCAGTATCTTTGCTCATTCCAAACCTGAAAAACAGGAAATCACACCCTCAGACACTTCTCTTTTGAGTTACCTCAGGACAAACTTAGGTGCCTGATGCTGAGAGCCACTGTACGTATCCAGAGCACTGCAAAGTACAACAAAAGGTTCTGCAAGGGCAGCAGCCCACAGTGCCGGCCCTGCAGCAGCCCACAGAGCCGGCCCTGCAGCTGGAGGCCTCACTCACACAGCTGCTCCCAGGAACTGCACAGCTGTCGCTGTTGAGCCGCTAGCTGAGGAATGAGCCAGGTTCTCAGACAAGGAAAGAGAGAAGAGAGCTTTATTGTTTTGATTTCCATATATATAGAGTTTACAGAGGTCACCCAGATTGGTCAGCCAGAAACCTCCCCCTAGGCCCAATTGGCCAAGCCCGAGCTGACCTAATCCGGAGACGTTGTTTGCAAAACATCCAAACTTTATCTTTGTTTATGAAATGTAGCAAAATGTTCTCACGAGAAAGACCTGTGCTAGTCACACACAGCCTTAGGAAGCAGCAAGGGACAACAAGGTCTCTCGCACCACCAAACTGGGCACTCACAAGCTGAAAGCCATTCAAACCCAAGATGTGCACCTGAGTGCAACAAGGGAGGCAGCTTACTGCCTAAGGCTGTTGTAATGAGCCAGGAGTGTTAGAACTGGGAAGAGAATCAGCCAGGCTGCAGAAAAGCATTTTTTAGGCTCCTCTGACCTAAGGAAGAAAGCACCCTTCCAATTCCAGGCAACTTACATGCAGTCATATATAACGTACAGAGAGCAACGCCCTTTAAGACTGGACTTTACAAATATCAAGAGTCAAACTGTTTATTTATTCCAGAATCAGTGTAAGGTATAAGAGGCCAAATTTTCCATTGCCTTGAATCTCCAGCAACCACTTAAACCAGGACAAAATGGGAGTATCTGTACTCATTTCATTGAAAATCAAGTCCAATAAGGACTGTAAAATAGCAATGATTAGTCTTGTTTGTTTGTACTTACTACTTATTTTTTCCCCATATGTCATTTAATTGCTTATGTATCTGATGACAGCAAAAAATGAGAGTTCTCACTAAATGGGAGTAACTTGTTCAAACCTGAGCAATACAAAAAAGTCAACAGACTAGTGGAGGTCAGAAAGAAACACACCCCTACACAGAAATCCACACACATATCCACCATGCCCCAGCCATTGGGAAGAAAAGATTTTAAAATGCAAATTAGATATCCATGCAGTAACAAATCATTATAAGTAGAAAACCTTTCAGCCCAGTACTTTAATTTCAACATGACATACAGTTTAATGTTGGCGCTATAAAACCTCAGTGCTGTTTTTAACTTGCCGTTCTGCTCTCCCCTCAGATTTACTGCAACAGAATTGAACCAGGGTTATAAAGAGCATGTGTAGTTAAAGAAATTCTATTTGATCCTGGAAATAGTTTCAGAATGGACAATTAAATCCATTTTTCCAGCAACTTAGATAGTCTCAGCAGTCAGTGTTGTAATTTGTTGTAAAGCCTACCACACATGAAATATCACGGCTCTCAGCTTCTGGCTTTTTAATGGTGTGATGCCAACCACAAGAGCTCTTTAATACAGTAAAGCTTAAAAAGGCCAGAAATAAAACCATTTTTTCATCTTCATTTTTCAAAACTGAAAAATTCTCAGACTCTTGAGATGAAAGACACCACAAAGGGGACTTTGATATTAATTGTCTATGATGCGCAATTCAAATATTCCTACAGGAAATTGCTAATCTTAGAGTGATATTAATATAGGCATGACTTAAGACACCAAGTAGGACTGCATATGGATCAAATGAGACATTCAAGAAGTCTTCTTCTGTGGCTTGGGCATGAGGATGGGACAGAAACATCTGACATTTGTTTGTATCTTTTTAAAATCTGGACAGACCATTTTGTTCCTCCCTGACATAACTTCTGCTTCTCTGCTCTCCTAGCAAGGGGTTATACTTTTTTCATTGCATTCTTTCTCTTGCCTGGAGTGAACTCAAGACATACTGTGGATTACTGCAAAGTACCAAAGCAGACAGCCCCTGATCTCAGTAGTCATATCTATATACTCTGATACTGCAAAATAGGAAGAAATATTCCAAAAGGGAAACACAAAGTTCAGTGTGTGAGGAAGTAAGTCTCATTTATACACACACACACATGTATATATATTATATATAGATAGATAGATAGATATATCAGCCTTTTCCTCATCTTTTGTCGCTGTATTTTCTTCTGCATCCAATAAAGATGGGAGATTCTCCTTAGCCCTCCTTTTGCTGCTATGTATTTCCTTTTTGCTGTCTTTTGTGGCACTAGGCAGATTGAGTTCCAGTTGGATTTTGGCCTAACTATATAGCTCCTATATACGTGTGTGTGTCTGTCTGTCTGTCTGTGTTTGTCTGTGTCTCATACTAGAGGCAGAATGAACCCACATTCTCCCTGTTCCATTCTTCAAGTCTGAAACTCTTAGTAGCAACAGATGAAGAAGGTTAACTGAAGTAAACAGGAGAATGCCAGACAGAATTGCTGTGGACAGCCATACCATGTGTTGGTGTCACCTGGAGGGTCACACTAAATCCACACCCGGCAAAAGACTTTGGAGGCAGGCTAAGGAAAAAGGTTTGAATTGCAGCTGCCAAGCTGTTTGAATCAAGCCTATCTGAGCAGATACTGCTTTAGAAATAGTAACCAAATATACCTCTAACCCCATGTAATTAAGAAAACCAACATTTTTGTAAGAATTTAATTTTAGAAAAACTCCAACTGAGGCCAGATTAACAGATCAAAATCTGACCTTTTATAACTGACACATTCAGGAATTTGTTTAGAGTCGTGTCTAACCCACAGGATTTCTGACAGCACACCAATTTCCCTCTTCTGTTGTGCTTTCCAGCTGAAAGTTGGATCATACAAAAGTCCCTCAGCTGAACTTTACCAAGAACTGGTCAGGTGGCCTACCAAGCTCCCTCTGCCTACTGAAGGAAAATGCCATCAAATGCTGGTTTTTTCCAGCTGGATTGGAAGGTTATCTCTTGTCAAGCATTGCAATGATCAGGCATGATGCTGAAAACTGAAATAGCCGTCACCTGTACATAGTGGGAAGAAACAAAACACAGCTGCCACTTTCAGGGCTTCAGTTCTCCAACCCACCTTTAGTTCAGGAGTTTACATTTTTTTAAGTGAAGCATCTTGGACTGCCCTGAATTTCATCTCATGTCTGGATGGGGTTCACAATTCAAAGGGCACATTATAAATTCCTGATGTCCTGGAGGAGAACTGTGCCAGCAGAATTTTTAACTTCTATCTCAAGACAAAAAACACAGTCAGAAATATCCTGAGAGAAAAAATATTACATAGCAATCCCCATGTATGTACCCAAGGCCCTGACTGCTTGGTGGCTCCAGCTATGTATTACAGAATCTAAATTTATCATTAAAAGCCATACCTAAAGAAAATAAAAAATAAAATAAAATAAAGAAAATTTTAAAAGCCAAAACTAAAGAAAAACTAGCTAAAGAAAATAAAAGGATCAAAAGAGCAAAGCAAAGGAATGATAAATTCAATAAATCTCCTGTGTAACATCAGACAGAAATTTTGCTCTGCACCTCCTGCCTCCAGTGGGCTGCCCAAAAATGAGGCTTTCAGTGCAGATATTACACCCACAAGATTAAATCTTAAAAATATACTTAGTTTCAATTTGCCCACGTTTAGTACTCAGCACAGTTCTGTGCTGTTTAGGAAAGGCAGTACACCTTGAATATAGCCACAACATTTCCTCGTGTCACACCCCTGCTTACATCCATGCACAACACAAGCACAAATATGCTGAGGTCTGTCTGTCTCCACAGACATGAAAAGCTCCCCCTCACCCCATCCCATGAAATATTAAAAGAGATAACAGCACCAGTCAATTTGAAAGCTGTAACTGCTCAAGCATTAGTATCCAGCTACCATGCTTATTCCTCAAAACTCTTCTCTCTTTGATGACTGTTCCATTATTCAAGGGTCAAAGGCCCCAGTTTAACCCAACAAAGAATAAAATAAAACCTGTCTACAGAAAACATAAGTGGTGAAACTAATTCACTCTCCTATTTCAGAATACTGGAACATTTATTTTTAAAACTGCACTGATTTAAGTAGTCTAATTTACTCAGGATACTCAGCCTTAGATTCCTGTGTTCTGCAGACCACACCAACACTAGCCAGAGTATAAAAACTGTAGGCAAACACCAGGATGAGGAGGAATCAGGGAACAACAGAAACTATAGCAGCTGGTCTGACACTTGTCAAAGCAGACTGTAAGGCTGTCAACAAAATTTTTCAGGCATTGAGGCGAAGTGTTTCAAGGTTGGATGTCAGAACGTGGCTAAACCAAGTTGCATTTGAATGAGATACTAGAAAAATCATAATGCAGAGAATGTGTTACAAATACTTTTTTGTACAGCTTAATTGTCTTGCTGCAGGTTGCAGTGATGACTATAGGCCTTGAGTACTGCTTACACTTGTGCTGGGGAAGCTGAGATGAGGCTTTACTAATTTATACACTGAGTTGAGTCTTTGCAAGATCCTGCCATTCAGAATATTTGTTCTTGGCAATTCCCTCCTACATGTGTGGATAAAGATTTTTGTCAAAGGCTGAGTTTTTCTTTAAGTAATGAAACACTGGCTGCCTTGTATCATGTATAATAAAAATATACACTTATACTGTGAAGCCTGAGAGAGTTTCCAGCAATTGTGCCTCATCTTAGTAGACAGAGCAGAAAATGCTTAAATAGTCCTCTGCTTGCTGCTTCACTGTGTTCCATAAATGAATTCCCCTTCCTCCTACTTCACATTCGCTGCTCATTTTCTTTCTAAGCTGATCACACTAATGATTTCACCCTTGTCTATTTGTGTGGGTTTGAAATTGGACAAAGAATCTCTCATACCTACTTTCAGAACATTTTATTTCTCTTATCTTGATAACATGCATTAGGAGTGTGATAAAGGGGTTTCTATCAGCATTTTTCTCAGTATTTAGATGAGATCATTTTGACTAGCAAGGCAGAAGCAGAACTTGCAGATGAGATCATTAAAAACTATGCTGTTGAATGCCAAGGAAATCTAATCTGAACAGGTCTCGTTATCACACAGGCTATGGACTATCATGAGCAAATCTAAACTATATACATTGTCAGTTTTCCTTTTAATAGCCTAAATACTGACTGTCCTTTTCTCATCCTTTCCTACCAAAGTGCTCTATTTTTCAATAGATTTTTTTCAACAAACTTTACCTTATTGCAGAATTCAGCCCATCTCTAACCTCAATTCATTATTGTGAGGAAGGCTACCAGGATGATTAGAGGGATGGCACACCCTGCTTTTCTGCTGTGAGGAAAGGTTGAGAAAACTGTGATTGTTCAGTCTGGAGAAGCTTCAGGGTGACATAAATGTAGCCTTTGGTACCTGAAGGGAGACTACAAGAAAGATGGAGAAGGGCTTTTTATAGGAGCATGTAGAGACAGGACAAGGGAGAATGGCTTCAAACTGAAATAGAGAAGGTTTAGATTAGATATTTGGAAGACATTCTTGACTGTGAGGGTGGTGGTATTCTGGCACAGGCTGCTCAGAGAAGCTGTGGCTGCCCCATCCCCAACAACAGGAGGTGGAAGGAGATCTTCAAGGTCCCTTCCAATCCAACCCATTCTATGATTCTGTGATTACTTCTAGCAAGTTTAGCAATCTGAAATGTGTTAGATGGAAGTCCTGGAGAATCAGCCTAACACACCATTATTAAGGTGCATGACGAATAAACAATCATTTACAGTCAGGTTTAGCCTCTGCTATATTCTGGAATGTTAACTTCTGGGATAGGTTCACTCTAAACCTTCTGTTCAATAGGTTCTCAGGAACCCAGGAAAACAAAGTAAGCACAGTAAAAGCAAACCAAAAATGCAGACCATGTGCATTCTAAAGCATGAGTCCTGTTTGTGACTGTTTGAAATATAAATTGAAATACAAAGCTCTGTAACAATTGATGTTATAGGGCAAGGCACTTACTCATGCACATGTGCACAGTAGCCCTGCATGCAGCAGACATCCTGTGCTAGAACCACAGCTGAAGTATGAGCTTATCTTGGATGATGGGGAAAACATATGTGAGAAAGTTTAATACTGAAAGTTTAATACAGCAGGGACCAGGACAGAGATTACACATTCAGCCTTACCTTTGTCACTTCCACAGTGCTTTTGACAGCCCTTAAAATAGCAGTCTTTGGTGAAAAGTGTAAGTCCTCACCTCTGCAGAAAGAAAAGCATTGACATTTTATTACTGAAGTGCTTTCCCACAAAAGGTGAAAGAATGTCATAGCAGATATAAATAAATTCTGCTTGTAACAATGGTTGCACAATTGTACATTTTATAATTTAAAGAACAGTTACAAAATTACATCTCAACTATTCTATTTTCTTTGTAAGGAAAGAACTGCAAACCCTGTGCCTGCCCTTAAAAAAGTGTAACTGATAACAGATAGTGTATATAGAAAAGAATTTGTTGAAAACACTTTTAAAACCATTTAAAAATAGAAATGCTGTTAAAGTACAATCCTTTGTCTTACTTTGTAGTGGTATGATTGTGTCAGAGCAAATAAATTCCTTTACAATTTATTTATGTACTAGTACCTTAGCAGATTTTAATTTTGTTGACACCTGCCCCTAAAAATGAAAAGAAGCACACCCATTCTGCCTCTCACACTGCCTTATTCTGATGCATATGAGGGCAATTACTACTTGACAACTCTCTGATGAATAACTGTGCTCTTTGCTAAGCTTGTCACATTGATCACTGGCCAGCAATACAATTAATAAAGTTTTGCTGTCCACATGGCACATTAATAACTAGCCTGAACCAGAGGTGGTAAGTGTGGTAGATCCAGAGCATTTTAATCCTTCATACCCTGCCAGCTTGGAAGATTAAAGGAAATCTCCAAGACAGTCTCCACATGCCAGCACGGGGTTCCATGACATCCCATCCCAGTTACAAACTCGAGACCTGGTATTTCATTAATGCAACTCAGTTGGACATTTCAAGCTTCATTTCCAACTGCTGCACTGCCTTGTGCACATTATTTATTTCTTTATCCTTCCTATTTATATTTCTGAAAGGTAGAATTGATTAAAGTTGTCAGTTCAACCAGAATTCATTTGAAAATAATGGCAATAAATTTAGTGCACTCTCAAACATTGCTTAATAATTCCATAACATTTAGAATGGAAAAAATCAATCTAGGAAAGGTCCCACCTCTTTAATACAGAAAAGGATGAATTCAACCTCAGTCATAAGCAGGAAGTCTGGAGCTTTCCCCCAACATTTTAGATTAATTTTAATTGCTGCTTTTAGAGTTTTGCTGACAAAGAGCCTTCAAGAAGATTACTTTTTTATTTCTAGGATATATCATGACCTGTTCTTTTAGTCAAGTCCACAGAGGACAAAAAGTTCATTTAGCAGAAAAATATTTTCAAGAACCCCAGCAAGCTACTCTGTCATCCTTGGAAATACCTGTACTTCCACTTTGCATTATGGGAAAATTCCAATTACATCTCAAGCCTTGGATCAACAATATCCACATCAGGAGCTCTGCGATTGTCTGTCCCCAGCTTTGCCCAATTTCCAGTCACTTGAGGCTGATCATTCCTGGCAGCCACAAGGAAATATGGCCCAGTAGAGATTCTCCACTGGGATCAAATAATCACCCTGTAATTGCACTAGCTTTACTAAGCAGAAGCAACACAGGGGAGGTAAAACATGGTAACAAAAAAAGAATGTGATGTTCTCCCTTCTTTAAGAGATATGAAAGGCAACGGAAATGCTTGAAAGGACCTCACTAATCCTAATCACTAATCATCAGCCAAGAACAGTGAAATGGGATGAAAAAATACTCCATATCTCTACCAGAGCCCACCATGTGAAAGGACACTGATTCACATGCTTCCAGGTAGCAAGCAGGAGGTTGTCCCACCACTAAGACTATTCACCTTCAACAGGCACTTCAAATCTTTTGTATTTTATTTCCAGCTTTAGAGATTTTGTAATTCCCACACCTGGCACAGAACAGTTCTTTTCCACACAGTTCTTGAGAAAAACACAAGGACTTTTGCAGCTTATGCAAATTTTACCTGCATCATCCTGCATCACAGATATTCTCTTATTCTCCCATTTTTAAGTGGCCTGCCTGACGCATCTATTCCAACTTTCTCTCAAACGTTTCCTAAGAGCACCAGGAGTGCTCAGCACACCACCTCAGGCAATGACCAGATCACCACTGAAGTATCTGTTCCAGCAGATAAGCACAGTCCCACTGAAATACCTGCTCCTCTTTAGTTTGTCAAAGTACAGAAAGCCTTAGGATAAAGCTTCCTAGGCAACCTAAAGCACTGCCATCCTGTCCCAAGGTTATGGCTGGCAGCAGCCTGCTCAGCTGTGGAGAGAGATTTGCTATTAGCTTATCTCACTGTGAGCTCAGCCCAGCTCACAGACCAGGAATGGATTATACCCATAGGCACTTTGCTAAGGATGTTCTCAGTCTCCCAAAATCCTTCAGTCTTCAATATCTTGCTTCACAGGGCTGAGAATGGAAGCTGTGCCATCAGGCTGCCTTGCTAGGGTATTTTTTATTATGCTTGATTGTGCCTTTGGTTTCAAGGGCATGTTTAACACCCGTAGGCAAGCACAATGGGATATCTTATTTGTCTATGTACATTACATTATAATAAAAGTGACATAGCAGAAGCAATGTGGACTTTGGAAGCTTCTTCTCACCCCGTTTTAATAGAAAAGTTTAATAAGGGAATCTTGACTTCTAAAAATGAAATGAAAGTCTATTGAAGTGGCACAATATACTGGCAGTGGATGGAATCACAGTTTGCACTTAATTACAAAGATGGCTTTCATAAGATTACCCATGCAAATTAGTTGTCTCTTTCCTATGTGCTTAAGGGTTGCAGTACCAAAAGACATTTGTATGGTAAATTGTGAATGAAAAGATAGCAGCACCCAGTTATAACACCAGTTAAAGTCATCTCTTAGGAGTGTATTTTCCTTATACACACCACTTTCCCAGCTCAACGCACCGGTTCAGCTGCAGAGATTCATTCCACTGTGAAATTGTGCATGCAAACTTCTGGAGAAAATAATATGCATGTAATATGTCACTAGACAGGATTATCACAGGAAACAGACTTATGATGGCCCACTGAGGAGGGATAGATGAGAGCTGTCAGAAGGAATAACACACCTGACAATCTGCAAAGATGGTAGAGGTCTCTGGAGAAAAGGTATAGCATTAAATTCCAGATATTTCTATCAAGTGTTCTCAGCACAGGCAATACCAGGGCAGCAGGAACTAGTGAGGTAGCTGAATGCCAAATGCTGGGACTCAGAAGGAAGAGGCTGTTGGTGCAAACCATTTATCCATTGGCCTGGAAGTCCTGCCACCAAATGAGAAGTGGCTAAGTCCCACATCCAGCTTTATACAGTCTGTTGCCCTTAGGTGGCCAATTTTGTTTCTAAGAGAAAAAAAAAGAACTTACTTTGTGAGCTAAACACTAAAAGTAATATTTACAAACTTTTCAAAGGAAGCAGTTAAATAAGGGCTGTTGAAGGGTGTTGTCACAGCAGGAGAGTCTCAAAATGCTCTCTAGCAGTCACCCTTGCAAAAGTCAGAGGAAGAATTTTTCCAATGAGTGAAAACATGTACAATGCAGTGATGACAAGTGAGACTGAATTAAAGGTGGTGTCCTACCTTCTATCAACACATGGGCTCTCTGCAAGGCCGAGCGTAAATGGGTCCTATCTGCTCACAAGGAGTTTGGTGCACTGTCCTACTCCAGAGCTTTCTGGGGCTTTTTGTAGTGACCAGTTTTTAGTCAATGAAATGTGCTCACAGAAACCTAAACCAACCCACTTTTGGGAAGGTACAGTCTTGAAAAGTCTTTCTAGGTATTTTTCAGAATATTTGGGATCAACTTTAGTTAAGTCAGGCAATGAATGAGTAGGAATATATGTTTGGAGTTTATTTAACTCTCCACCATAGTCAGCTAGCATTTGTTTCAAATGGGAATACTCATGATAACAGGATATGTTTATAACAGAACCTTTGTCAAACATCCTCTGTCTGCAGGAAAAGTAACAGACCAAAGGAACAGCAATGATTCCCACCGAGACACTTGTCCTGATAGTTCTGTGGCTTGAAACTGCTGCCTGAGGCACCTCCAAGCCTGAGGGAGTTTAGAAAGCATTAGATATTCTGGTCCAGCTATTTTCATGGCTGCTGCCACGTGCACAGAACTGAAAGGCAGAAAAGGTCCTCCCTCCTTGACTGGGATTCACAGTCACTAAGGACCCTGTTCACAGGAAGTATTAAAATACAGAATAAAGCACAGCACCTTGACTGCTGTGGGATCTGTTCCCCAGCAGCCACACTAGTCACAGTTTTGGTAGGGCTCAGTGAGGCAGGATATGAGAGATGACTGGCATGACCAGAGACATTATCCACTGGCATGGAAGTATCCAGATGGAGCCAGCAGTACAGCATGTGGAAGGAAAGCATATTTTGGAAACAACACTATTTTAATCATCAGCTGAAGAAAATTAAAAGGTGCTAGCCTTCAATGATTCATTTAACTGATTTCTGGTGAGTAAATGCCCCCATAGGCAACAGGAAGACTTCCCTCTGAGAGAATTCCACTTTGGAGAGATCACTGGAAAGAGGTCTTCAGGAGTCTGTTTTAACTCCTACTGTGAGACACCCTGGTGATGTCCTGAAGAGACAGACATGTTAGTTCAGCACCCAGAACATGAAAAGATGGGAACAAAGCCCATGGTCAGTGAGGTATTCAGTCAGGAATATGATGCTCAAGTTCTTTGCTTCAGTGTCTTGGGAAGCAAAGGGAGGCTATAGGCAACATAAGGAACAGATAACATTTTTGAAAACAGAGAGAAGAGTAAGCATGGCCAGAGACTCAAATGTGTGTCTCTCAGGCTGTGATGTACAGTATTCATTGAACCTCTAATAATAACTGGGGAATGAAGAAAATTAAGCTGACACAAAAGTCACAGTTTTCAAGCAAAATGGGGAATGTGGCAGTTCAGATACCCAAAAAAAGCACAGCACTTATGATAAGAACTGGAATTGCCTATTCTGTCTTTCAAATTTAGCTCAGCATCAGCCAGAAGCAGTAAAATAAGTGCTCTATATTTAGTGCCAATTACTCACTATAAATGGTGATAGTTTTGGTTACATATGCTGCTCACTGCCTTGTAGAGTTGCCTTGAAAGTTGCCCCTACACAAAGATATCTCTGCAGGAACTCTCCCTTCATTAAAGAAAAATTATATTTGATCTGCTCCATGATCTCAAAAATTTCTGTCAGGCCTTGGCCTCTGCATAATGAGTTCAGTGGTGAAGCATCCCATGACTGCACTGGGAACTCTTGCATGGATAAGGGTGAGAGCAGCACAGAGTGTACCAGGAAATCCTGTTGCTGGCTAAGTGGGGGACAAGAGTGGGGATAGTCAGTCACACCCTGAAAGCCTTAGAACATTCCTTACCTGAATTGTAACCTGAGTGGCATGAAAATGTTGTCGGAATTTTGCAAACTCCAGTAATTACCAATCTGGACTTTGGCCAGGGTAGAATCTCACTGAAGCCAACCATCTTGTGCCCTATAAACAGGGGTCTTACATGAGACACTGTGAACACTCCTGGATCACAGTGGGCAGCAACCAGCAACTCCCTCTGAGAGGGATGCTCTCAGAGCTCACAAACCCTCAAGTTTGCAATAATCAGAGGAGCCTTGTTGAAAGCTGACAATGGAGCCTAGGCTGATAGCCCTCCTCCTCAAGGCTCAGCCCTTTTCCATGGAGAAATATCAACACTTTTCAACTGAAAGTGTTTCACTGAAGTCTAGGGCAATTTTTAGCAGGTACCTTTCTACATACATATGTACATATACACACAACTATCTTCAAGAGTGTATAGGTAAAAATCAGACCAAAACCTTTTGGTAAACTAAAAATACATTATACACACACGCACACACACACACATATATATACATATTGTTTTGAACAACTCACCAGCTGCAAGTTGACAGCTTATCCCATTTCTTTGTTTGTGTCCCTAAAGTCAAAATGTGAAAACTTACCTAAATAAGACCTGAAAAGAACTCTAAAAGCTCCTTTCAAAATCTGGACAGCTATCTGAGCACACTGTTAGAGTACCAGGATATACAAGTGTCCATATAAGTGCACTAAGTCTGCCCAATTCTTAGCACTCAACAGTCAACATTGAAAGGGTATTATGTACATCATGAGCATGGATAATTATATAGTTGAGTAGGATAATGACAGTAGGAAAAAACCCACAGGAAAATAAGGTGCATATACTAGGAAGACTGCAATGGAAAAGCATCCACTTGACTCCAAGAGCCTTTCATATTTGTACAGGATGTTCAAGCAGCACTGCTACCTGGCACTGTGGGTTTGCAGCTGGGACAGCAGGTTCCCTCCCACTGAACTTCAACTTCATGCATCTGTTGGTGAAGGGCTGGACACTTCATCCATGGAGATGCCTGTAAGGATGTTGATTGCACTGCAAGACAATGTCTTTGAAAAAGAAAAACAAATATCCATTTAGTTAAGTGAAAATCTAGGATTTAATTCCCAGGTTTCTTATAAATCAGCATCACTGACTCATACTTGAACCTATAAATCTTGCTCTTTCACAAATTTTAGATATTTGCATTTTGGAAAGGGCCATTTGCTAAGACAATAATATTTAACTAATTAAATATTAAGTTGCAGATCTCTTTTGTTTGATAAAACCCTTATAAATATGAAATGAGTAAAACCAAAACACAATGAAGAAGTCAAGCAAGTCAGTCCCAACTACTAATGGCCACACTATTAATCATATAATTAATGGCTATTTAGTCTTTGGAGTAACTGGAATCACCTCTATCTGCCAGTGGTCCAGAAATCCCCAAATCTGACCACCTAGCCCAGAACCACAGATTGTAGCAGCTCAGCCCACCCACAAAGATTGCAAAGAAAGCATGTTGCATGGATAGAGCGTTCGTTCCTTATCCAAACAGAGCAAGTCCTGTGCCCACAATCCACTATCAGCTTAGAGATTTTTTCTATCATTATTTTTAACCCTGGTTCCTCATAAATACATTCACAGGCACCATTTAAAAGTCTCTTCTTTGTTCAAAAGCGATGGAACACAACAGCAGGACGATATTATGCAGTAACACACCAGGGCAAGCTATATGCAAAGGAAACCTGGCAAAACTAGTTTTTCCTCCTTTTCTGCAAGGCAGCAATTTTTTTTTCTTTAAGCTGTCTCACTTGAGGGCTTACATGAGTATACAGTGAAGAGGCAAAAATTCATTTCATTTTCCTCTCTTTCAGGCTGCCATCAACTTCATTGCTATGACACCAACCCTCCTTTTACGTTGCTTTGTGAGTACACAACTGTGTCACACACTTCAGGCTGACTAAGCACAGAATTCCAGCAGCATTTCCATGGCTCCAAGCCCTGATGCTCTAAGTGAGGAATGGAGACCTGACTACAGCACTGCATAAATCACTTTCCCTCTTCTTTCCCAGGGCTGTACCCATCAGAATCCACAAGTTTTGTGCCTCTTCCATATGAGGCTTTCCTCTCCAATTTATCATTCGCATCAAAAGCATGCCCCTAATCCAAATACCTCACATCAGGTAAGGCAACAATACAACACAGATGCAAGTTGTCTTTATCTTCCCAGGGCCACACAACTTGTAGAAAGTGTTTATAGCTCCAGATACCTGTATTATTGAATTTAAAATAAAAGCAGCACTATTTGTAGTTTCAGTGGACAACTGACTTGATGTGATTTATCCTCACAAAAAACTCTGTTTTTCAAAAAGAAAATTTTCACTTCAATCTTACAGGAAAAAAAGCCTGCAGAAGCACATGGATAAAAATCTGTTTTGAGGCCCTACAACATAAATTAAGTTAGCACAGCAGGGCTTTCACTGTAATAATTTAACTTGTCAGTTCACATCATTGACTAACTTGAAGAATTCAAGAATTCATGGGGCTTAACTGATCAATATAATAAACAGTTTGGAAGGCTCTGCAGGAATAGCCCAGTCTTAATTTGAGGTCAGTTCTTATTCCTTTTAAGTCTCATTAGCAGAAGCCAATGTAAATCCAGAGATTTGAGGACAAAAGCAGAAAGCTTTGCATCAACAGCAAGGCCAGCACAACAAAGCAATGTCCAGTTGAATTGTATGCATCCCAACTGCAATCTCTTCCAGGTCTCTGGCATGGAACAAAAAGCCTCTGTAATCCCTGTCAATAAGGAGAGACACTCCCAGGTTCTAGGAACCATATCTTTTCTCTAGTTTCAACCTGAAAATCAACCAAAGGTGTACCAGGCCAGATTTGCAGCTAGCCCCAAAAGGCTTCATTCTAATAAATTCTGCAGAGAAAGCCTTTCTCCAGCAGCCAAATTGTTGAAACAGCACACTTAAGCAGCTGTTGCCTTTCACCCTTCATTTTCTCAAGCAATTCCCTGAATGCCTGTCCCAGTCTGTCACTTTGTACAACCTCCTGCAGAGTCACAAGCCAATTCTGCACGAGCTGAGTACAACCAGGAGCAGCACAGCAACACCAGCTTTGGCACAGAGCCACCAACAAGCCCTGTCTCAAGTCCAGCCACGCAGGGTTATCCCTGGAGAATCCCTGCCATGCTGACAGGCAATGCAGCTTTGGGGAAGCCAGAGCTCTGCAGGCTGTGTGAACTGAGACACACTGCCCCACCAGCAGCTAAAAGCTGCCTTCAGAAGAAGGGCAGCTTTGCCCCAATGGAGAAATCCCTTTGAATACTGATCTGTTTGCTCAGTGTGCAAAAGATTGAAATTGCTGCTTTAGTCTTTCCTGTCTCCTTCCAAACAGGACATTTAATCACTCCCAAAGGAAAGGAACTTCCTAGGCCAAAATGTCTGACTTAGCAGAGTAGCAATACGTGAACTCCACTAAAATGAGTGAGAAAACTGAAGCTGTCAGGCAATTAATGAATGTTCTTTTTCCTCGGCCTAAGATGTCAGAAGAGATGTCAGAACTCCTGGCCTATTACCATTACCCACACCATGCAACCACCCCTAAATGAAGTCCAAGGAAACCAACTGAATAACTAACTTGTGCTGACTCATAGGAAAAACTTACCATGAAGCCAGGTGAAGCAGCATCACATGCACCAAGGAATTAAGTTCAGGTAAGGTCATCAGCCTGTGGACAGATGTTTCTGCAGCAGACTGAAAATGGGAGAAACATGCAAATCACTTCTATTTGAAGAGCCAGTCGAAGGCCAAGTCTGTAGGCTGTGAATCTGTAAAGAAAGACTTGAACTCCATAAATTCAAGGACTAAACCTGTTTTTATCTCAAGAGAAAGGCAGTGAAAATCAGTAGTGCAGAGTATTGACAATGACAATGGCATATTAAAAAACAAAATGCATTCAACAATCCTCCCATTTTCCCCATTTACCTTTTCTGTCATTTTCTGTGGAACAAAACATCTGCCTCACAGTTGAGACATTCAGCTCCTCAGAAAAAACTATCCTGAGCCTGATTAAAACACAGTTGAACAGGATGGAAAGATGACTTCCATGGACTGTTATTCAGGTGCGGAGAAAATATTAATGGATGGTTAAAAAAGTAGCTGAGCTTCAGAGGAAGACAGACTCCTTAAAAACTTATTCTGCTGCAGCTAAATTCCCAGAACTGTGTAACCATTGTTGCATCCAAACTCTATACTTCACAGTACCCCAGGCTGAGTTTTCATTTTAAGAGGAAGGCCACAGAAACATTAAAAAAATAAATCTTCTCTTGCAATTCCATATGGAAGAGAAGAACATTCAAGATATGCTTCAAGGTGCCTGCTTCCAATTTCAAATATGAAAGACTGTTTACTCTGTTTCATGAGTTGCAGACCAACTGTCAAGCCACAGAAAGGTTGCTGAAGCCAGCTCTGAAATAGCACTTGGCCCAGATTTGTCAAACATCACTTGTTTTCCAAAGTGAGGCTGATGAAATCTTTTTGATGATTTGAGTGGCCAGTGCTGTAAATGAGTGTAGTTTCAGTCCTTGACATTACAGATGTGGCTTTCCCCATAACAGCATTCACAGCTCAAGGAGTGTGTCATTTTTCAACCACACAAAGACAAAAAGCAAAGCATACATCTTACAAGTGATGCAGAAAGGACATTCTGAGAAAGCCAGATCTTCATAACATTCAGATTGGTACCACTTTCCCTCAGGTAAAAATCACTGCTCTGGTGACTAACTGTGGACCATCAGTACATTCATATACATACAGATGCCAAATCCTATTCCAAACTGCTTTCCTTATTAACACAATGTCCCTGTCAACCTATTTCCTCCATGTTTATCATGAAGGCCCTCTCAGTCACTACTTTTCCACATTGCACTCTCAGCCTCTGCTGATATCCACACATAAACTCTTTTTTTGATACAGAAAATTTACAAAAAAATATTTCCCCTGCCAAGTGTTAAGACACTCACTCCAAATTTGAAAAAGGTATGCTAAACCCTGTCTCTCAGCTCTCCTCCCATCAATTCACACAACACAGGTGTTACTTGAAATGGATCATCACTTTATTTGTTAGCAATGCTTGCAATGAGAAAAGTGCATGGGGACTTCACAATAAATTTCTCATGTTTAAGTGGAGAAAAAGGAATGGAGTAATATCATATATATGAACTTTTCAAGTGAAACAGTTCTGTAATACACAGACTGCTAATCTTCCATGTAAATATAGGCCAGTATAAAGTGTCTAACATCTAACTGAAAGAACAAGATCAATTGAAAGCACACTTCTTTTAAGGTGTTTTGCTCCTGAGGAAAAAGAATTCTCCCTAGTAAATGGTGCTTCCCTCTGAAATCTATTTTCCCAGAACTGAACACCGCACTTAGGAAAGAAATCAAAGAGAGCTAAGAGGAAGTCTTAGCTTCTCATCATGAAAGCTCCTAGGTACACAATTTAAGACAGAACCATGACTCTGCAGGTAAAGGCATCTTTACAGAAACAAGAACAACTTTCACATGGCCAATTCTCACTGGCTGACTTGGTTCAGAACTCCTCCATTATGGAAAGCCCCATCAGCAGATACCTGCCATGATGGATTTTGTTATGGGGGGAAAAGTTTCCTTTTTTGCTAGAAATGACCCATATCCATAACTTTCACTCTGATTTTATTACATTAATACTAAAGAATGACTCGAAGGAGATGTGTGGCTATGTGCAACAGCTGAGTATCTCTGGTGAGTGGTCCCAAAACTACAGGACAGCTCTAATGTCAAGATTGCTCACAGTTTAAAAGCTGTGTGATTATATTTAATCAAACCCCTAGCAGGGCAATTTTCCTTCTGAACCACTTGAACCCCAAACACTGCTGCTTCTTCGAGACACTGTTCTATCCACCAATTTCTAATTTGACCTGCTTGATACTCCCAACATTTTTCCTTTCATATGGCTGGCACTTCTACATTGCTAAACCACCAGCATGTATGGAAGGACTCATTCATGCAGGTGTTAGTATTTACCCTGTCACCACATAATGGTGCTGAGGTAGAGTTTTAGCATTAGTTTTATTCACCATCAATACTGTTTACATTAATTCCTTTTCGATGAGCAATATATCTTTTGCAAGTTCCTATTCAGCACATTATCCTGCAAGTCATAAAACAGAAGGAAACACATCAATAGCATATTATCTGAGTATGGCTCAGTTCTGTGCTTTTGGGTAAAGGAAAATTAACTAATTAGCAGCCATCTAGTTTTAGATATAGTATCAAACGTTGCCAAATAGAGTTTTTCTTTCAATACGGTAGTCCAGATCCAATAAAACACTTCAAAATATGATAGTCAAAAATTAAAAAAAAAATTAAAAATTAATTCATTTACTTGTATGGTATAATTTGAAAATAAAGTAGTTCTGCATATAATTGCCAAATTTCCATATTTATAAGAAGATGACACATATGGGGATAATAGCAAAATGGAAGTACCACTTTTCTATTAATATGGAAATTCAGACATTATTGGAGTTATCTGTTATAAATCAACTTCCTCATTTTTTGCTGATGGAAATGCCATTTATGCACTACAATAAATTCCAAAACTACTAATGCAACTCCCCTTTCACTCTGATAAATCAGTGTAATGGTTGTCATGCTTATCCTCAAATCTGCCAGGAGTTCTGCTCTTGGATTAAAACGGGTCAAGCCAACACTTGGTGCAATACCACTACAGGTTTTGAAGTTAGAGCAAGGAGGGATTTCTCATGAAACCTTGTTATTTGCAGAGTGCAGCTGCCCCAAACAAATACTGCTCAGCCACAAGGTAGCTGCATTATTCACTTCAACTGACCAAAGCAGGCCATGCAACTCCAAGGCACTATTTCATATGCTTGCACTGGGGGAATGACCTAGAAGAAACAGGAAAGAACAAGAGATTTTTAAAAACATTTGGGTTTTATACCAAGAATTGCACATTGCTTGATATCAGGATGATGCTAGCCTATCATCTTCCAGAGAGGAGTGCAGCAGTGGAGGCCTTGTTGTGGAGTAGAAGTAATCTGTCATTATCTAGAAACCAGTCAGATGCTGAAATTGCAATATTTTTTCAAGTGTTGGTCCCCTAAAGGCATTGTTCCTCTTTCCCAAAAGTGGTTTCACAGTTCTCTAACACCTCTAGAAGATGTAGCAGTTGATGTGAGGTAATAGTAATAGCTTAGACCAGGGCCTAACATGGGGCTCCTGCTCCCTGTTAATGCAAAACATGGAACAGAAAAGGTAATCACTGACACTTAGTATTGTTTCCCAAGTTTCTCCATGAACAGAACTTTTCCTTTCTCAAAATGAACATCAGAACATGTGTTAGTTATTTGCTGCTCTAGATTAAGGTGGGTATTCAATCTTTTGATGTTTTGCCTTCAAAAGTTGAACCCCAAATAGCGCAACAAAAAGCTCAGGAGTTCCCAGGTTTCCCAGTGGAGTTTTGCATATGTGAAATAACATTTCTCCCAAGATGATGCTTCTTTAATCGAATCTTGAAAAAGTATCCTATCAGGCCTTTTAAGGTAGCATCTGCTTGCTGCACAGCCTGTAAGGCAGTCGGCTGGACCAGCATTGCACAGGCACTGCACTGTCAGAAGCAGCAGCAACCAAATGTGAGCAGTAACACCTTTCCCTGCTTTTCCATAGTACTAAGTCACACATAAAAAGGGGGAAATGCTGAAGCTGCATCCATCAACATCAGCCTCACAAAACTTCCTCTAAAGGGGAATTTTTCAACATGAAAAAGTCAAACAACAGGCTGTATCACTACTCAGCAGTAGAGTCTCTGTAAGTGTGAACGAGGAAAGATGGTTCTCACCTGCTATGAGGATGAATTTATTATTCATAGGGAGACACCTAGAAGAAAATTTGACTTTTATCCTCTGTGTTATTCAGTCCCAAGTGCATCCCAAGATCTTCACAAAGTCCTGTTCAGAAAAAAGCTTTTCCATCAATATTTCTATCTCCTGCCATTGACTATCTACAATGTCTTCTGCACAGCTAATACAGCACAGAGGATCAGGGCTTCATACAGCCTTGGACAGATAACATTGTCCCAATTAAACCTGTTCCACATGCAAGGCTGCAAGCAGCACCAAAGCCCAACCAGTCACATGCCTGTCACCACTCCATACCTAGGGTCAATAAGCCCATGAGTATCCTTTATACTCTTCCTTGTCACTCTGGGTGTGTTTTAACTGTGTGGCTTCGAGCTCACCAGTGACCTTCACCCAAAGTCACTTCAAATGCTTTTGAAGCAGTGTTCATGTTTGGAGAATGGAAGATTCAGCTACATCACTCCTGCACAGGTTAATGAGGAGCCATGAGCTCTGCTGATACCTCCTGCCCACTGTGCTGCTCTGGTTTGTGGGAATCCACAGAGAACCCTCTGCCACAATCACTGTGACTTCCCCTCTACCACAGTACTCTTCATCCAAAGCATATTCCAGAGTTTAAAGGTCAAACAGAAAAAATTGCAGGATGATGACATGAATAATTTGTTTCAGTAATTTAGCAGCATTGGTTTGTTGTGATTATTGCTACAAACTCCTTTCGTATTTACAAGTGTGATTCTTTTAACATCTGAATAATTTATATACAGTGATCAGTGATGCGTGTGTCAGAGAATCAGGAAAATTAGCTCCTCTAGTGCTCCCTGACTCTAAGAGAACATATTTCCCCATCCAATTATATTGTTTCTCTGTGGATTGCATTTTGAATAAAGAGAAGTTCCACGCCAAGAGATTCTGAATGGGAGCCACAAGATGATCTGCACGTAAGCTGTAGCCATACAGACACACCCATAAGACATGCCAATAAATTTCACCTTCCCTGCAAGGATCCAGAGTGCGTTAAAAAGATGGGAAGAATTGTATTTTTCACCAACTCACACTGTGCTGCAATCTAAAATCAAAACCAAACAACAGAAACAAATAAACCCAAAGTAGACACTTCTCTCTTCAGCACATTATAGAATAAACTGAACAAAGAGAAGGAGCTGAGGAAGAAAAAAATTACACGTTGTGGTACTCATCTAACTGTATGCAGCCCTTATGGGCAACAGGCTTCCTGAAGGACATTGAGAGAAATCCTGTAACTTCAAAGACCCAGAATAAGAGGTGTTCTATAAATACTGAAGTCAAACCAGGAGACAAATGGTAGCTTGGTAGCACTAAAACTGAAAAAAGCTGAAAAATTTGGGAGTGAAACCATTATAAAGGGGCTTTAAAGCCTGGGGCAAGTACCAAAGCTGTAACTTTTCAGAAGCCATCCCATGGGCTGACATCCTCCTACAAACCCTCTTGGGCAGAGATAAGTGTGCCCAATACTTCCAAGTTACAGCAATCAAGAAGTTGTACAGATAAGATAACAAAAATCAGTGATTTTGACTTAACAAGAGGCATGCCTGACAGACCCACTTTTGAGCAGGAAAGGCCATCTACCAAAAGAGGGGCTGATGGAATCAAGGTGCAGTCATGGCTGCATGGGAACTTTCTGAGGCTGGATGGGAACTTTCCTTAAGAAATGGCAATACCTAGATCAAGTTTGATAGTGACACACTTCAGGGACTCATCAAACACATCTATTCCAGCCTAGAGCTGTGATGTCAAGGCTTCCATAAACAGCTTTTCCATAAACAGTGTGTGCAATGCATTACAGTTTAGCTCTGACAAGATCAAGATAGGTGCAGAGACAACCTGGCCTTCAGGAAACTCTTGCAGGCTTGATGTCTCAGACAAAGCATAATTCTCCAAGATCCATCAAGGTGTTTAAGAAAGAAGAAAACAAACAAACAAACAAAAAAACAATGAAAAATCCCAGGTCTGCTTCCCTGTCTACCTATGCTGAACACAAGAACAAAATTTATGATTCCCACCTCAGGAAACCACCACTTCAGCAAAAAGGTTGCACAGTATTTCCCACTCCCAACCAAATGACAGATGTGCACCAGTGCTAATCCCTCCTTCCGGCAAAGGCAGAGACAGAGACAACAGCTGCACTGGCTGGGACCAGGCTGCACTCAAAGACAAGATGGAGCATAAAACTGCCTTTTGACCTGACCCTCACAGCTACTCCTAGAGTATCTGCCTTCCCAGAAGGCTTAGGTCAAAGCCCAGTAGATTATAGAAGTCACTTGCCTAATTAACACCAGGTTGCTCTGAAACAGCAGTGCCTAATGGAGAGGCCAGACTAGTTCCTATAAGCAGAGTTTCCAGAGATTAAAAATCTGGAGAAGGTGCTCTTACAAATTTCTTATACGGAGATATTCGAGGAAGCATTAAGGTATGAGCCTGCTACATTTGCAAAGCAGGAGAGATTTAGCACATTGGAAAAATAAAAAGCAGATTAAGATGCTTATGCTTAACAGATGAAAATCAGGAAAAAATACGCTGATTGTACACATTCTCCAATATAACAAATGGAAGAGCAAAATACAAGATGTGTGGCCTAACAGCTGCAGTACTTTGAGCTGCCAGAGCCAAAACTTATAGAATATTCCTTTTGCTGATTGAAATCTGTAAGACACTTCAACATCTGTTAGAACAAGATGTTTGTTTACCACATTCCCCTACAAAATGGAATGATGTTTCTTACCTAATGTACTGAAGAATTTTTAGATGAAAGAGGGATGTTTATGAGATCCATGCAGGGTATAATTGAAAGAATATTTCCGGATAAAAATACCATATGTTTTGTATTTCCATCGAACCTATAAATATCTCTCTAACAGTTTGGGCCCATAAATACCATGATTGGGAAGAGTTTTATGCATTTGCTTAAGGCTTTTATTACTTTCAATTATCAGTTTGCTAACTGCATCTCATTTTCCTCCTGCTACATAGCAGTATTCCCAAGAATAAATTCTGAGATGTCAATAAGATCACTGGAATGAGCACAGAACTGAGCAATGCTGGGGCACACGGAACAATGTGGTTTCCACAGGGCACAGATAGCAATTCCTCCCCCACCACAAATGCCATGTGCTCTCTACAGTATATGTGACCTGCAAGATTTATTTGCTGCCTTGGTTGCTGGGTATGATGGGGAAAACCTTAAAAATGTAAACCTCCAGGAAGTCCCAGCTGCACAGCAGAGCTATGTAATGTAATTCTTCCTGCACAGCACATTAGCAAGAATAGTGGAATGTGAGCATAGAGAAAGAAATCTAAGCTCCCAGAGAGACAGAAATTACAATACCTTACTTCTGACCACATAAGAAATTCTTACTGTCTTTATAAAAAATAATAAAATAAAAAACATCAGTGTTTTCTAAATCCTACCACTGAAAGAATCCTTTCTCCCATCTGAACAGGGGAAACTGCCAGCATTTTAGGGAAAGATGCCATTTTCACCATATTTTTTCCACTTTATTATGGTAGTACTGTTTGCCCTTGTTTCAAGAAAAACTATTTTACTATCAGTCTTGTTAAAATCTGATTTGTGCACTACTTTTCTGTTGCCTCAGAAAGATGTGCTCCTAAGAAAAATTAACCGTTGCTTATTTCTTTTTCAGCTTAACTTACACGATGGTTTTACTCCTCTGATGTTTCATGTAATAAAAAAATAGATAATGTCTCTGCACAGTTAATACAAGCCTTGCAATTCCATGGGCACTGTTCTGTGCTGTCAATAATGTCATTCAGATGCATGAACATTAAAAAATAGTTTAAAAATTGGAGAATTCAACAGAATTCAACCAGTACAGAAGTTATTGAAGTCACCTGAAAGAATAGACAGTTGCTGCACTGAAATTTTTCTAATGTCACTGTAATTCAAAGTGTTTGAAGTTGTGTGGATCTCTCCATTTTGCACACAGATCACCATGTGCCCCTTTCACCTTTATCAGGTGAAAGCCAAAAGCATTCTGTGGCACTCCACAAGCTGGGAGCTTTGAGGGATATCAACCTCCACCCATCAGGAAGACAATATGTTGCTCCCAAACAGTTCCATGATCAGACTTTTAAAACTTTCTTTGAGCTATAAAGAACAAAAAAAGGCAGGAAAAATATTATTTCTGGAACTGGAGCCCAAATTCAAATTCCTCAGCCAAATATAATGGCAAGTGAGGAATTTAAATAGGATTCATAATTTAATAACTTTTCCATCCCCACAGGACTCATTTAAGTCATCAGAAACTCAACAACTGAATACGCAAGTTCGTTTCCCAGACTGTACAAAACTAAATGCTTTTTTTTTTTTTTTACTTTTTCCAATACTGCATTTATTTTAGGTAATAGTATAGGACAACAAGAGGGATAAAACAATTTATACGTGTGTGTTCCTAACATAACAATAGTTAGTCAACAACTACTCGTTAAAGACAAATGCTACCACCATTGCTCAGGCAAAACAGCAACTTGTAAGTAGCTCTTACTTTCCTACTACTCAAAACACCTACTGATCATGAGGACTCTGTGTTTGCACCTCACCATTTTAATTATATATTTCTCAAGTGTTTAGGCCCCACTGAAGCAGAGCTCACATCCAATCTGAGGCTTTCAGGGCGACGATGCCACTGACAAGCCACAACCAGTATCCTGGCCTGATGTGTCCATCTTTCTGGAGTCCACAGGACCTATCAAATCAGACAAATGTCAGTAAACTGCTTTGAAAAATCACACTCCAAGGGGAAATACCATCTGGTTTAGGGCAGAATTCTTCTCACTGATGTACAAGAGATTTACAATTACTGCAGGAAAAGCCCTTTGGAATAGTGATTTTCCATGATAGTCAAAGCTTCCTAGAAAAACAAACAAACAAACAAATGAACAAACTGATTAAACTGTCCTAATGGTAGTACATTAGAATTCAGCCAAGAGCTCACTGGGACACAGGAGCAGCTGACTCCCTGTGCCTTCTGACTCACATCTTCCCAGGGATGAGGAGATCCACAAGGTCTAGAAAACACTGCCATTACCAGAGGAGTGTGAGGTCACCCCCTCAGCAGAGCAGCACCTACAGCTTTCAGTGAGCCAAGAGCCTCTAAACTCCAGGAGAGCAAATCCCAATCCTCTGTGTAAACCAGCATTGCAGCACAGAGCCAGGGAGGTCAGTCGTGTCAGGGTGAGGGAGAGGCCAGAAGTGCAAATGGGCTGTGCTTTATTGTGTTAGATGCAAACTGTGGTGCCACAGGCCCAGGTGGGCACTTGTGCAGGATTGACTTAATGTGAAAACTTCCATAGGCCAAAGTCAACACAGACAGCTGGACAACAGGCTCAGACATGGTGTTCCCCTTGGACTCTTGCCACAGTCTGAAGACACTCCTGGAACCCCCTGCAGCAGCAGCAAAGCAATGGATGAGCTTTCCCCATTTTCTGACTGGTCACTTCCTATGCCTACTGCAGCAAAACCACCTGGAGACTGTTTGCTCTCACAGGAATGAATGACATTAACACTGAGACTCAAAAAAGCCCTCCCTAAATGAGGTGTTTCAGACATTTTCCCAGTGCTCTGGACAAAACTGCAGGCTTATGAGCACCGCAAGTCACAGCCTTGTAGCCTCACAAATGGATTTCAGGGGACTGGAAACCACCAACACCAGTGAGATGCGTTCTGGACATGTGTGCAGCAGCTGCCCTGGCTAAACATCATTCCACTCACCACTTCCCTGCACAAGTGTGCATACAGGCTAAAACTAGCAGGATCTCTTCAATTTACAGGCAATTATGAAAAGACAAGAAGTCCTGGACACCTACATCAAGGCAGAGCTCACACAAAGGGCAAAGGCAGCTCTGAGCCACTGATCTGATTTCTTGCATTTTGGTTTCCCAGGCATCACATTAAAGAACAGCTTTTATACTCTATATATAAAGCCCAACTCAAGGGATTAGTCTTTTGAAGTAGGCTGTTTCAGTGCAGTATTTCAGGACATTTTATCTCAATGTTAGATCTACTTTATGTTACCCATCTACCATAATTTCTTTGAGCATATTTTCTAAGTGTTTTCCCCCCATCAGTTGTTATAAATCAATGCTTTAGGACAGCACTGTTGGCTCACTCTGACTAGTTAGCACTAGTGCTCTACTCAGAAATCTAGGGCAGAACTAGGTAGGCTGAAGATGAATTGCAGAGTACTCAAATATTAACTTCCAAAAGTAGTTTGAAGGAGGAGGACTCAGTGGGAAGGCTACAGATTACCAAACAACTCTGGGCATTTGGAACTCAGAACAAGGAGTCTCAATATACAGCTACCCCTGAGGAAAGAGTGCTTCAGTGCTGTTTGCCAGGATAGCGGATAGAACACTTTACATGCCTTGTTTTAATAAGAGGATTGATTTACCATGAATGCTTTGGAATTGTGTGGTTACAGGCTACTGGAATAACTACCCCTTCATCTTAACTGACTCCCTCACATCAGTCCTTAGAAATAACACTGGAGAGAAGCCAAACAGGAAATAGCATTTCTAGATCTGCCAAAATATCATTTGATGAGATTGGGTATTGAGAAAAACCATGAGTGTTGTTTTTCTTGCGGGAAGTTACACAGCTCATGCACAAACACTTTTACACCCTTTGAAAGAGGTGCAAAACTGCCAGCAACAGAAGAATGGCTGTTTCTCAGACACATTCTTTGTGCTAAATCCAAAGGGCACACATTTTTCAGAATATTATTTCTGTTCATCACCGTGCAAAACTTGGCACTGCAATGACTCAGTATTGCAATTGCCTTGGTGTGATGTGCCTTATTGTATGCTGATCTCTTATGCTGGGTTAATAATCTGGAAGAAGCTTGTTCAGGTAAAAACATTAGGATAAAAATCCAACCCAATGCTTATTTGCTGCAATTAGACTGCAGATGAAGAAGGCCTAGAAAAGCCTGAGATAGAAAAGTGAGTTTGAGAATTGTTTTGAATCAATGTTGGAGAGCAATTTTGGCTTCAATGAGCATAGCTTCAAAATGCTCCCCTTTACGAACAGTATTTATGGAAGTTAAAAAAGTACTAATCTAACAGTACAGCTTCCAAGTACATCACTGATCCCCTTGCAAGAGTTTTGCAGACCTAATCTACTGTGGTAAAGAGCTTGATGAAATTACTTTTAAAAGGTGAAAAAAATTGAGATTAAAACTTAAAATACATTGAATTTAGAATTTCCGTTTCTCTGCTTTCTGTCTGTGGATCCAGATGCTTCTGAAAGCAGAGAGGATTTTTAGTAGAATTTATTTGCCTTCCAACTGCTATGCTGGAATGACAATCAGTTGTAGACTGTACCATAGTAATTATGCCAAGGGTACAATGGCCAATAGGTCATCAGGATGGTAAAAGAACTAGTAGAAATTCTATAACTGTTTGGAAAAAAATTGCTTTCCATAATTACAGTGCTGTAAATAACAAAGGAAGTTCATCTACTCCCATTTAAATCAAGGGCTCCTCATACAACCTTTTCTAGTGCAGTATAAAATTACTTTTTAATGGCCAATACCTCTCCCTGCCTCTAGTGAAGATCCTGTTCCAGTACTCAATGTAAGTTTAGGATCTCATATAAGAGATAGTACCTGACCCAGCTTACGCTCTAAAAATTTGGATCTACTGACAAGTGAAGCTTTCCTTTGAACTGTTTTTTTCAAATATTTTCTCAGTACCAAATGTTTTCACATAGGATATCATTAGGTCTAATGGGTTTGTCACTACTGCATTTCAGAAGAGCTGAGCTGGAAGTGTCCTAACCAAGAAACACTCAGTTTCTTGGTATCTCATCCTGACCCCAGATAGGAAGCGAGAGGAAAGGAGCCCAGTTCTGCTGTTCCCAACTTCAGAAACATCACTCTGCTTTAGCTCATTTGCCCTTCCACAAACATACCAAGGAATAGAGCTTCACTGCACCAGTGGCAGCCACTTACCTTTCCTAGAAACAGCTGCTTGCCAGTGCAAGAAAAGAACTGAGCTGCTGCCAGGAATATCATTGTACTGAAGCTGTTTTATTCAGGACACAATTTGCACTTTTACAGGACACCTCATCATCTCAAGACTCTCACTAATTTCAATCTCCCTTGAAGATTACAATTTGCTGTCTGAGAAACAATGGGACAAATGAAGAAAAAACTTGAAATATAAAAGTTAGAGAAGAGACAAGTGGAAATTCCACCCTGAAAATAAAATGCAGCCACAAAGAGCAAGAAAATGAGTGAGGGCTTGATTGCCCATCCTTACAATAGCTCTGAAGTCCTCTATGAAAGGTGGTAACTAAACTAAGCACGACCATGTCATGTTCTTCACTTTCAAGGTCCAAGACAAGTCTGAAAAATCCTAAGCAAACACTAGAAAGAAAGACTAGTATCAAGTACTAAATTCTAAGTTCTAAATTACATTTTTTACAGGTTTCCAATTGCATGAAAACATTTTGCTAGAACATTTTTATAGATTATTTAGTGTTTAAGGTGAAACCAAGAAAGCTAAGCACTCTTCTTTGGAGACAGAAACATACCTTCATGTACTTTCAACCCAGAACCAACAGAAAAATATCAGTAAATGTGGGATTTTTTCACATCAAAATGCAAAACTCAGCACTTTAGGACTAAAATTACCAACTCCCAAATCCTGGGAGAGATGATAAGAGAAGCCATGCCTTAGACAACATTATGCTTCATTCAGCAGTGTGACTGGCCTTAATGGATTTGCCTTGTTGATGCCAAAGGTAAGACCATAGCAGCATCTGCTCAACAGCTGGAGGTCTCCAACAGCTGGGGATTCAGCACTGAGTGAAGAATATACAAGCTGAAGAGCAAAGAGAATGGGTTAAGCAGAAGTTTTAAATGATTGCTCAATGTATTGCAATCATAGCTCTGTCTGTCACATGTATGTTACAGGGGAGTGGAGCTCTTTATAAACACCTCAGTGATTGATGCAGTCAAACATGAAGAGCTGAGGCTGTTTGCCTTGCTTTGCAACACACCAATGTAGCTGAAAGTATTATTTAACCTATTAAGCAGCTGGCTTGGGTGCAAAGGAGAAGAGTTTCTCTTTGCTTGGATGACACTATACCTCCCACATCAGTGATTCATTCCTCTCAGCCTTGAGAGAGGCAGCCTTCTTTTCTGGCTTATAAACACATTTGTGAAGTATCTGGCAACATTGGTGATCTCTGCTCAGAATTCCTTCCCTTATCCTACTTCCTCCTCATTTCAAACATGCTCCTAAAAATTCCAGTAGACAACCACAAATATTTTTATTATTGTTTAGCATTTTGCCAGAGGAAAAAAATTCAGTCCTTAAAAGGTTTGGGAAGAGGTCACACATTTAAACTGCATCTCTTGAAGAGCTAAGTATGTTTCCTGTGCTTTCCATATTAATTTCCATTCCAGGAATTCACTGGTACATCACTAATGCCCATGAAAAAGACTCAGTCACAAGATTTTCCCCAGAAATTACAAGAAAGCAGGATTTTTTAAGTACTATTTCTGGAAATTCAAATGCTAGACTGTAAGTGTTTCTTAATGGCATATTTACATGCTTGATGCTAAAATCAGAACTAGCCCAAATGTCTACATTTTTAATGAAGAAACATGACTGACCCAGTTTTTAATCACACAATCTGGTTAAAACCTTCATGCTTTTCAAAGAAAAATTGTGCTCTCTAAACTTATTTATATAAATTTACAGTCAGTTTGGGGTTTGTTTTTGTTTTTCTCTCCTTTTTTGAAGTCTTTCTTTCCACTATTTTTCTTTACCAGAACTGGCTGATGAGGTAAATGCAAACACCCAAAAAAAAATTTCAACCTGAAATTCACTTCAAAGGTTTATCAAAGATAAACTAGTTTTATTACTTAATTTAGAATTTTTCTTCAATATATAATTATATACATACTACATACACAGACACTACACATCATTAGGACCATGTGGTTGAAGGTACCTCATTGCTCCCTCTCTGTAGTACCATTTTCACAACTTCACTAGATCACCACTGACAATCACAGCAGCACATCCAAGATCACAAAGGATTCTGGAATACTGAATGCTGATTTCAAGTGTCAGAGACATTAGTGCTCCCTTGGCCAGTCCTTCCATAAAATAAACATACCCTCATCCTGATGATCTGAATTATCATAAACTATGTTTATCAGTTAACTTGCTCTGAAGGAAGTTTCCCATCTTAAAGAGCTTGGCAGAAGTGAGGTCAAGCTTCCGCTTTGTTTTGGATGATGCTCTTACATTTCTCTGCAAAAGGAACATAACACCAATGACAGGAATAGAAATGGTACAGGTTCTTCCTTGAATCATATAAAGGGAGTATCTGGAGAAGCTGATAGAGGCACAGATTGCACTATCAGGGACAAGATTTCTGCTGCTTTAAGAGCCCTCATTTCTACTTCCGTCATAGGAAGCAATATATATCAAATGCTAAAGCCTCTTTTGACAGGTTCAGCTTTGTCACAAGTTGGTTGGTAATCACAGCATTTTCAGCCTATAAAAAGGAAACAAAGCTGGCAGCTGATCCAGAGTACAGGTTCTGTAGAGAGTTGGCTAAAATTACCTCAAACTGATTTCATCAGGCAGGACATTAAAAGATCACGACAGAAAGAGGAAAAATCCAGAAACAGGGACCAGCAGAAAACAAGACAGTTCTCCTAGGAAAGCAAGTTCAACAAGAGATTCCTGAGAGATGGGAACTGTAAAGTATAGATGCCTTCCCAGGTCCTTCAGGACAAATAGCATGATTACAAAGAACAGTCACTCTGTAATGATAGATTACATTCTGACCTTAGTGACTGTCAACATCAAGATAAGTGAGGTTTTCTTCCAAGTCAACATCCAAGTCACTAAATGACAGGCCCTGTATATCCCCAATCAAACACAGCTCCAGCCCTCCCCTTTGTGAGGTGTGAATGTTCTGCTTTCTGTTCAACCTCCTGCTACATTTAGTCCCAAACAGAAACATGGAAGTACCACAAGACTGCTGTTCTGAGAGAAAAAATATCTAAATAGGACAGTGTAAGCCTTCCTCAAGTGGCATCTATAGCCAACCTTTACACACATACAACACCTGGGGAGGCAGTAAAACCAAACACTTGAGTATAAATGTGCACTTTGAATATTTAATTTATACAACTTTGGTGTTTTTCCCCCAGAGGTGATTTGGAACACATTGCACAGCTGAGCAGGAAGGGCAGCCCATACTGACAGGTGCTCCTTGCAGTCCCCTGATGTATATCTTCCCAGAGCAGAGGAAAATAGGGAAGCAGACTATATTTATAGTGCATGGAAATAAAACCTAGACAAGCCACATTCAGTCACTCACCAGCAGTGCTGGCTAAGTGATGAGGCCTCAGCTGACTGGAGGTTAGCAAATGTGATGCCCATCTATGAGAAGTGTCAGAAGGACAATCCCAGGAGCTGTAGGCCTGTCAGTCTGACTCACTGCTAGGGACCATCATGGAGCAGATCATCTTGGGTGCCATCAGACAGCACCTACAGGACAGCCAGGGGATCAGGCCCACACGGCATAGATTCATGAGAGGCAGGTTGATCTCCTCCTATGACAGGAGGACCCACTTAGTGGGCGAGGGAAAGGCTGTGGATAGTGTCCTGGGCTTCAGCAGCACCTTTGGTACTGACTCCCACAGCATTCTCCTGGAGAAGCTGGTAGCCCTTGGCTTGGGCAGGAGCACTCTTCACTGGCTAAAAACTGTCTGCATGGCCAAGCCCAGAGGGTGGATGGTTACACCCAGCTGGGGCTGGTCAAAAGTGGGGTTCCCCAGGGCTCAGTACTGGGGCTGGGTCTGTGTAATATCTTTATCCACGATCCAGACAAGATCAAGCCCTCAGCCAGTTTGCAGATGACTCCAAGGTGGCTCTGAGTGTCCACCTGCTGGAGGGTTGCAAAGCCCTGCAGAGAGAGCTGGACAGGCTGGATTGACGAGCTGAGGCCAATGGCATGAGGTTCAATGAGCTGAAGTGCCAGGTCCTGCCCTTGGGCCACAACAAACCTTGGCAGAGCTACAGGCTGGGGGCAAAGTGGCTTTTCCAACCTAAACAACTCCATGATTGTCCTTCCTTCATCTGGAAATTCAGCTACTGGGGAAGCTATGGAGCTAAAGCTGTGTAAGGCACAATCTGTTCTTGACATGCTAATTTTAACATACAAATACATTCAGACGATTTGCTCCAATCATTAAGGATTTTCCTGACAGCTGCTTGTTATGATTCAAGTGACCTATCTTCTATCTTCTGTTGTTCTTGGGGTTGTGGGGTTTTTTTAAAATGTATGTCATGGGCTTTGCTGGAGCCAAATTCCAAAGAAAAGAGTCTCTGCTTTTGCCACCTTTGACAGGTAGTGTTTAAAGGTGTAATGCAATGAGGTTTGCTGGGATAGATTGACATACAGTAAAGGATTGGTTGAACTGGATATGCAACTTAACAATGAATGAAAATCAAAACAGTCACAGCTGGATTTCAATTCATGCCTCATTCAACACTAGTCAAGCACAAACTGCAGTAGGTTTTTATGCAGGCTATAAAAAATTCAAATTGTTTTTGTACTGTGACTTCATCATACTGAATTTTTAATACTTATAGACAGACTTTACGTAAACAATCACAGAGGACACTTAAATTGTCTATGAATGTTCAGGAACAGGACAGGCTCTTGCCAGTGCACCAGAATGTTTCTGAAAAATTAGTCAAAGTGTTTGTGGCTAAACTAACCCTGAATTGAATATATTTATCAGTATTATTTTTCAATATGGTAATGTGCTTAATTTGAAATATTAAAAGCTGAATTATTTGGCTTGGAAAAATCTGAAATATAATATATTGCATTTTCGGTTTCCAGGTTTTGTATTTCCATTTGCTTTTATACCCTAAAAAAGCAAAGGGACTCTTCTGGCATTCTACAAAGGGCACTCACTGCAATCAAACACAATGATAAAATAAACTGTAGATCTTATTTTAAATATTTGACTGAAACTTTCTGACTTCCAAGATCCAGAAAAACACACCATCACTGGCCTGAATACACTATACCTAATTTTATGGCTTCACCATGTTAAAGTCATAGTATCTCCCGTGTTTCCACATGCACTGGAAATATCAGTGCTGCAATACTTTTACATTCATCAGATTGTAAATTTTCCAAGATTAATTATTAGAACTCATAATAAACTTTGTTATCAGTGTATGAAAAATTTGACTTAAATTAAATGCTGAATTATCTCAATTTCTGCAGATCAGAGTGAGCTGCTGAGATATTTAGGTCTCACCAGAGTTCTCCTCTTTCCAGTTGTTGTCTCCTGGTACTAGAGAATGTAGACACACCTTTTGGATAGGCAACTTCTAGAGTATAAAGAAGTTTTGCACTACCCATTAAACAGGAGGCTGCATTAAGAAAATGCTCTTTTTAAATCCACATCAAACAGAAAAAGAAGCTGTCTCAGACTGTAATTATTCCCTAGCATCTTCAAGAAAGAAATGTGAAAAGCTGCTCAAAACTCTCAGTTGCATCTATTTCTCCCTCATACCATCTGGGATGGCAGAGGGTGCCTGATGCAAAGCTCCGATCAGGTTATCTGTGTGGATTTCAGCTAGTTTTGAATCATGCTCTAAAGGAGGGGATGTTATTGCCTTTGAAGAGCACTCAGTCACAATACCCTGCAAAGGTATTGAAGTGGCAACCTAAGAACTGCATGGTGGACTGGCTGTCAGCTTTCACAAAACATGCCAAAACCACACAGATTTTATTGCAAAGAGAGTAAGGATAGGTTTCTAGATCTTAAATCATGTTTCTAGATCTTAAATTCTGCTTGTCTTGTAAGTAAATAACAACACAAGTACACAAGCAGGTGGGGAACTCACCAGCTCTTCAGTAGTTCTGACCTGTGCACCTGGTTGGGAAGTTGACGCTAGGTTTAAATCCCAAAATGATCTACTGTAGTAAATACTTACTTCCTTCTGAGTGCTCTACTGCAGGTTTAATTTAGAGCACACATTACCTGAGAAATTCAGGTTGCAGGCACCTCACCTGAGTATCCTTTTATATTGATGCTGTAAATTTGCCTTGAATATATTGCTATTAAATCTACGCTTGTTGCTAGAACTAACAAACCCTGAATTTGATGGAGCACCTCGTATCATACTGGGCTAAGCCAGGACAAGAACTGTGAAGCATGCAGCTTATTTCAGCCACTAAGCATCCTTCAGACATTGCTTCTTCAGCTCATTCTCAGCCTCTTCTTGGGAGAATCTGCAGTGAGCAGCACTCCAGTATAATCCTCCACCCACAGCCAGCATTTTGCTTATTTGGGTGTTATGGGCCTTGATTGCCACTTCACTGCCACTGGACATATCTGCTATAGGCCAAGCAAAGTATCCTACAAGTGTTCATGATTTTCATAGATATTGGGCTTGTACAGATCTGCAAAAATATCTTTCTCCTATGGTCCTTTCAAGCTCTTCAGGCCCTCTTTGTTTTTGCTTAGCATAAGATCTTTCTGTCCCTAAAACACTTTGCCCACCGTATGTGAACACAGCATCTAAATCAAAGTACTGGTCCCTTTAGCTGTCCTAACCTTGTCTGGCAAAAATTAGCTCCTGCTAGGCCATACCATTCAGTCTACTTGTGACAATGAATTTACTTTAATTCAGTAGATAATTTTAGCATATTCATATGTATGAATATAAATATGTCATATCAATGCCTGCTTGGATTGTCCTTTAGCTGCCTCCAAAGATGGGGTGTGACAAAGCTCCGATCACCTCACAGCTGATTAAAAACACAGAACTGTTTGTGGTAATTGGCTTATTTTTAAAAAAAAAAAAAAAAAAAAAAAAAAAAATCAGCATTCACAGTTTGCACAACGATTTCATTAAGCATCACAGCAGGGTGATGAAGTTCAAGCAGCACAAAAGAAAGGAGCATCCTTCCTTGTGAAAAGGCTTTGTTGGCCCTAAAGTCTGATTCACATATTAGGTATTTAAAACAAAATACCTTAAATTGCTTTTGGCACAGTATCATGCAGCCATGTAGGATCTGTAAAGCTGAGAAGCAGAACAAAGACTTATTTGCAACTTGCAAGAACTGGCAATCTGATCACTAGTTTGCACTTTTCCTGTCCATTGCCCTGAAGACAGAGGTTGACCTGGAGTACTCATAGCCGGGAAGTCTATTGTTGACAGCCTTGCCCAGAAGGTCTCTCAAAGGAAGCACCATTATAATAACAGGTCAGCTAAAAAAAGGTTAAAAAAACACTTGCTATAAAATTTTCTGAAGTCTCCCTATACAGCTGATTTCTCATAAAATACTTCCATTTTAGTAGGTGGTTATAGCTGTTTCAGGCTGAGTTGACTATATAATCAAAAGTTCAATATTGCTTGAGCATTATCCAGAGAAGTCATTGGCTCTTATGCAAGATCTCAATGTATCTTGAGAAAACAAAAGATTTCAACCTTAAATAACTAATCCCTGATCTTGCTGTTTTATTTGGTGGTGTTATTTTCATACCAGTCACATTATTACAAACATTGAAACACAAATGAATTTCTGCACAACAGGTCTGCATTGTTTGTAGGGGTGTTGGGAAGTTCTCAGGCCATCAAATGAGCATTATATTGATCACAGTTCATGCCACGAAGCTGTGTGACACAGACTTCAAACACTCTGACAGACAGTACTCATTTTTGTAATTAGCCACAGTCTTGGTGCCCTCTTGCTTCAAGGCTGAAAACTGGAGTAAGTCAAAATTGTTTCATTAATTGTACATCCTACAGCTCTTCCAATGTCCTGCACGACTATCAACTACTTCAATCGCTGATCTGCCAGAGGTGATATTTGACGCCTGAGGCAGGCAAGGTAAATTACATGCACAGCACATCATTTTTTAATGCTTGGGGTTTAAAGCCCTACATACAGCATGTGTGGCAGAAGGTCCTGAAATGTTCAGCTTGCCCCTACAGAAAACTAGAGAAGCTGGAGTAGGTTGCTTTGCAAGGCAGAAGTTTATGTGATCATCATGGGGTAAACCAAGCTGGAAGGATCCAGAAGGGCTGCTATGCATCCCTGAATGGGGATACCCTTAGAAAGTAGATAAATTAATCACTGTACCAAACCCATAAGTGTTTACTTTACATATAAGCCAAGAGATCCAGTCATAACTACTACATTTTCTTTTCCAGAAGGGCATTTTCAACTGGCACTACGGGGTGAACATTTGCTAGCTAAGACAAAGAGTAGACAGGTGGCTCTTGTAAATCCCCTGGATTTAAAGATGGATGTGGCACCTCCAGCACACAAAGCCAGCATCTGACAGCACATCTGCTCCACAGCCACACTGTGCTCTAAGAGCCACCCAGCTTCAGCTCAAATAGACAGGAACTCCTGGAGTTTTATGCACTTGAGGCAGTTTCCAAGCCAGGATGAAAGCTCATTCACATTGGAATGCCTTAGCAAAAGCTGCCTTGGATTTAGTTCTACAGGAAGGAGTTACTCATGGCATTAATATCTTAATCTTTTCAGGTATAACACTATGTCCCTACATTTGCACCTACTTTTTCTGCTTAGTTATGCCAGAAGCCCTGGAAACCAGACCTTTACTGGAGCAGATAATTCCCTTGCATAATCTAGTATCCATCCCACTTCACACTCCGCAAGGCTGCTGTTCCACATTGCAACTCTGCTCAGCAATCAGCTGAGGAGAAAGACAGCTGATGAATAATGGATGGCTGTTAGAGCTTCTGAATAACAGGACTGCTAAAGGGAGATAATAAAAGATAAATGTGCACTCCTGCACATCCTTTCAAATACCGTATGTTTAGCACTTTGTTCCATGCAGTTTTCTTAGCCCATAAGTAGGTATTTAGGGAGAATGCATGGAATGGCAGTGGAGGGGGGCATCTTTCAGTCTGACAAAGTCACTTCATGTATGTAGAGGTCATTTGAGGTGTCACCTTCGAAGAAACAAACTAAAGCACTTTCTTGCATTCAGAAAAGGGGAGGAATAACACTGTCTTCCCACACGAGAAGTAGTTGTAAACCAGCGAGAAGTTCAGGCTCCTGAAACAACTCATTTTCAGAACTATAAATAGTTTCCAGATTAAAGGATCCAATCAACAGGTCTCCTTTAATATTTTAGCTTATTTAGAATATGCTTTAAAAGACTTTCAATAGACAGTTTGATATGGTTAACATGGATCAGTTTTGGTATGTAGCAACCTCAATCATTTGCAGTCTTTTGAACATCAGACACATGCTACATCTGAGGCTTGGAAAGCAACTGCTCTCCAGACCTGAAATCTACCCTTATTTCCAGGAACTCTTCTTTACAGTTCACCTTGTCCATTATTCCTCTAAACCCACTTACATATTGAAAATCTCAATTTCCTATCTCTTTCTAACTGCCAGTTTTCTCTGCAATGTATGCATTTCTTTCTTCCCTGTAACAGTCCTTATCTCTTATCCTCTCCCAAGGGATGTTAAGTTCTTCCTAATCTTCTAACATTACTCTCAGTCACTTGTTTATCTTTTTCCCAAAAACTCCTTCCAGTGAAAGCAATATAATGGAGATCTATCTTCTCACTGCTCCTCTGAAACACATCTGTTCCCATTTTGTTCTAATGATGTGCTTTCTACGTTTGGTTTTTGATTGGTTTTACATAGATTTGAAGGGGAATGGCACACTTGCCAGGAGCACAGGGATTTCTCTGAATAGTCAAATAATATAAATAATCAAATAACTTCCAAGAAAAAAATATTATTAGTCACAAGACTATATAGTTGTGTTTAGGCATTGGAAAAATAAGTGGACAATTAAAGTCCCACAAGATTTTTATCTTGAAACGTGTCCTTCCTTAAATGCAACCATTTGTTCTCACTGATCAGCACTTGTGAACATAAATTTGGGTTCCATCTCAGCACATATTTGTACAGATTGTACTTGAAGCCCCTTTGAACGCAAACTTTTAACGCTAAGTTGGGATCATGCAGTTGGTTCTGAGCAGCTAATTAGAGTACATTTTTTGAGGAAATATGACCTGGCAATAGAATGCAGCATGGTGCTAAGATGAAATCCAACAAGGCAAAGCAACTGTTGTTCAGAAATGCATCAAATCTCACTGTCTATGAAGCTGTTCTAGTCCAGAGTTTTTCTGTTTAAAATCCTATTAGGGTCCTGAGTGTTTATTTTGCTTCATGCACACCCATGCTTAAGAAAATCCCATCTCAGACTGTTCTACTTCATCTTTCGGTTTTAATCAGGAAATGCTAGGCTGAGGTGACTCCATCATTCCAATAGTGCTTCATGAATTGCTGTGTAGAAAACACAGCCTGTGAACTTGAAAGGGATCTGACAGCAGTGACAAAAAGAACACTCATTCAGATTTTGAGAAACTTGCCTCACTTGCTAAAAAAGGTGTTGCCCTCCATTTGCAAGTACATTCCATATATGTCTACTCACAACTTTGATTAAAGACCCAGATATTCTAACAATTTTCTTTTCCAAGTTCACCTTAGCTCACACTGTTCAAACCAGCCTCCTGTCTCCCTTCCCCTCCTCTATGCACCCAACCTCATGGCTTTATAAGCCTGACTTATCACGGCAGTGTTACAGGCTCAGCCTTGCTGTGTTTGCTGCCCACAGATTATTTTCTCCACCCTACAACAGGAGCATTCGAGCAGCTGAGGAAGTGAATTCAGGCTCTTGTAAGACTCCAGAAGCAGCCAGGCAATAGAATAGATGCCAGCCTGAGACTTTGGATGTTACAGTATGCTGATTCCCTTGTGCAAAAACAATCTCCATTTCCTCACCTTTCTCTGGCTTGGCTAAAGAGGATTTGCTTACTGCTCCTACTTGAGGGGAGAGAATACTATGTGGAATGTGTGCTCTTTGTGCAGCCCAAGGGCAGGGATTTTTTTGAGTTCAAGGCTTTGGAAATTATTTCCCAATTTCATTATTTGAAAACACAGCATTCTTTTGGAGAGGTACTGTCTTCTTTTCCCAACAAGACTACATGGGATAGTTGAAGGATAAAGTTTATTTCAGTGCTCTCCTAGAGAGCAGCCATATTCACTTTGAGTTCTTCAGGAATACCTATCAGGCAGAATATTCTACCTGGAAAATAACATTATGGTGTAAGATGTAAACTCATTTGGCGAAGAATATCTTTTTTAAAGCCTGTTGTTTAGGTCCTCTTTGGAGTTACCTCCTCCCTATAAGTAGGATCAGCCCTCACGACCCCATGGATAACAAATAAACTGCTTTTCACAGGTCAATTTAAGGTGCCCCACCACCAATGTCAAGTCTCACACTTAAATCAGCTAAATGTGAGGATTCATTCTTTCAGGACAAGTAGGTTTAGCATTTGTGAAGGTTAATGGATAGAGATCCCCCCCAGCAAAGAAACTCAAATTCCCAGCACAGAAACACCACACTCTGCTAACAGGCACCTCTGGAGAAGAATTCATGAGCTCATACCACTCATACCACTGCAGCATCCTACAGTTATTCTACACAAGGGGAACTTTCAACAAAGCCTTCTTGTTACCAAGTTATTGACTAACAAGTATATTAGCATAAGACAAGACACACAGTAGAGCCCCAACTGTTGGAAGCTGTTTTAAGATTGCTCCAGTGCTGCTCTAAGTTACTGCACATTGCAAAACCAAATATTGAAGGTATTTGCTCATTCTGGGGTGCATCTTTCAAAGGACACTTCATTTAATTTTTCTTTTCACTGAGACCAGTATTTAAGGGGTTTTTGTCAGCTAATAGCTGAAATATCATGGAGTATTTTCAGAGGAATCCAAAGGCTGCCATCACAACTATCAGAAATATCAGTCACTACTGACCTGCTTGAAGGCCAGTGACAGAAAACTGAGTTTTCATCCCTTACCCTCAAAGCTGCCTAGCTCTGTGTTACAAAGGAAGATAAAACAACCAGTCAGACTGACACATTTTTGTGTGGTATTCTTCAGCCTAAGGTTTATTTTTGTGCATCACTGTTTGTTTTGACTGTGCTGTTCCTGCACATGCTTCATTTTATCCTAAAGTGAAGTACTGCTACTTTTCTTTCTAGTTTCCTGATTTTGGGAAATCATCCTTTCCTTTCTTGCCATCAGATCAGCTAATTTCTTTTTTTTCTCCCCAATAGCTAAGTTTAAATTTGCCCTTTCTTCTTGCAGCCGTGTTTTGACTTAGTTATATTCTTTCACCTGACAGTAAAACTACTTTTTTCTGCACTATTTCATCTCCAAAACATTTTTTGTTGGTTTTTTTTTTCCCAGAAAATGAAAAAATTAATAACAGGTAATAGTAATAGATTCTAAAACAGCCAGGACAAAGCCAACTAAACACAGCTATTAATGACACCTCTTTGCTTCTCACAGACATTGCAAAGGCAGCTGGGCTCCTATCTCCAATTCCATAGTAACTTCCACTTGTAAACTACAGAGGAAACAGGTATTGCTTGGCTGCCACATCATACAAACAAACAGAAAAACCTAATACCAAAAACCCAGAAAACTGAAATGTTTCACCAAAGAAACAAATTACATCAGAAAAGCTTCAACCTAGTGTGTACCTTTCTCAAGGCACACAAATCTGAGTTCTATGAATAGATCATGCAGCAGTTTTCCACATTTATTACCAGCCATGAAAAACCACCTGGCCAGGCTTGACAGATAACTGCCAAAGCAAAGGGCCACTGCAAATAGCCCCAAATGAGAAATCTGATCTTTGCCATATTAGCACCCTCGGAGCTGCTCCAGCAGGGGCTATCAGCAGCTCACAGCATCCAGCCTGAAGGTTTCCAGGTGATAGCTGAACAATCTGCTAAACACACATTCCATGTAATTAAACATTTACGGATAACCTGCAGCCTCCCACCCAGTGGGGTCTAAAAGCCATTAAAGCCTGTCTCTTACAGAGTATGGCCAGAACACATTTTACATGCAAATCAGCAAATCTACACAGCCATATACTGAAAGAGAATGATGTGCAGCATTTGGACACCCCACACAGTGTAAGGTGCTTGCACCACGCATTGCCAACATTCCCATGTCATCCATTCAACTCAAGGCATAGCATTCAGCATGAAAACATAATTAACTGGCACATGTACAGAGTTCAGCATTACAAGTGTAACAATTAAAATAGAAATAATGTCTTATCCATGTAAAAGAAGTTTTAGAGATGACATTTAAAATACCAGGTAAGCTGACTTCAAGGATTCAGGTCATAATTTAAAAATGCCTTTATGAGTAGCTTATTAAATTCCAATAAAGTGGAAAGCAGCTTTAAGCATATTACAAACACAAGTAGCAGAGGTTAGGGGTGGTGAGCAGAGCAGAACTAAGAGATTATAAACCATGATTAAATGACTCTCTAAAAAAGCTATTTTACATGTAAGTAATAAGTGCAATTTTAATCCATTCTAGTTAAAGTCATTAACATCAGTGTCCATAAATCATCAAATGTATCTTGTTGGGTGAGGTGGTGTGACTAGCACAGGTCTTTCTCGTGAGAACATTTTGCTATATTTCATAAACAAAGATAAAGTTTGGATGTTTTGCAAACAACGTCTCCAGATTAGGTCAGTTCGGGCTTGGCCAATTGGGCCTAGGGGGAGGTCTCGGGCTGACCAATCTGGGTGACCTCTGTAAACTCTATATATATGGAAATCAAAACAATAAAGCTCTCTTCTCTCTTTCCTTGTCTGAGAACTTGGGTCATTCCTCAGCTAGCGGCTCAACAGCGACAAGGTGGACATGGATTAGCACAGTCCAAGTGATGGACATCACCACTTTGCAACACCAGGCCAGGGAAACTGGTTGCCCAGAGGAACTGTATTAGCTGTATCACAGCTATGGATTGCTGTGATTTCAGTGACGTGTCTCAGGACAGGTTGTGCTACAGCAATCTGAACTATGGATTCTTACTCTGGAAAAATGAGAATGGGGGAATGAACTTCTCTTTTGAGCATATGAATAGACTATAGAACTCCTGAAAAAGACTGATAATTTAAGCTACAGGACAAAATAAAAAGACCCTAAGAAGGGATTCTGTAAATCTCCCAACAACAGGGCCACACCTAAGTCAGCAAGGGCTCTATTTACTGCATCCCTAATTCCCTCAGGTTCATGGGTAGCACCTCCCATAACTTCAGTCTACAAAGATACTGAGAGCAATTCATACATCAGGAGCACATTTCTGGCTGCAGGCAGCTTGGGCAGGATGGCTGCAGCTCCACTTAGCTCTTACAGCTTGGAACAACAAGTTCTGGTGTTTAAACACAGACTCTAATTGAGCCCTGGTCACAGAAACTGAGGCTTTGAAGGACTCTGGTCATGCTTGAGCTGGTCCCTAGGACATAGGAAGCATTACTTTGATCCTTGGGACAGTGGATTTGCTTTCCAACCGGGGCCTCACTTCAGTCAGACCTTTGACATCTCACAACAGCCAGCAGCTCCTGGAGGAGCAATGTGAGAAGCTTCAGGACTCATTAGCAAAGTTTCATGTCTGCTCATGAGGGGGTCTCACCAGCAAAAGTGCAGCCTTAGGGAATGTCTGCTGCAGTCACAGATAGGGGTAATATAAAAATACCAAATGTAAATTTAGACCACAGTTGATACCAAGCTACTCAGTTTAGCCACAAGAGCACAAGGCCCAGCATGAGCTGACTCGCCTGGCAGGCCTGTGGGTTGGGCTTTTATTAGCAGCTCTTATGCTCTCCTCAAATACACTTCCTCAATTCTTCCAATACACTGTGTGGGAAGAATATTCCTCACAGTAACTCCACTGTTAAGTGGATTTGTATGCATACCTCCCACACATCTTGAACATTCAGGGGATTTCTCACCACACCCTGTCCTAGATATATACATATATCTCACTGCATTAGCTCAATCACTGTTTCAGAGTTTCCTCTTTCTCTGAGGCTGTACTAAATTAGGGTTACACAGTGCTGTCCCCTCACCCCCTACATTGACCAAGAGAAGGGAATTGATTCAGTGATTCAGTATCATGAGAAATCCAATACTAAAACAGTGGCTTTGAAATCCTCCACAAGTCAGCCAAGATTAAATGACACAAAGTATGCTGCAAAGCAACTGGAATACTCAAGCCATGGGAAAATAACTTAAATGTCACCAGGGCAGACCAGCTAGGATCAACTGAATTCCCCATCTGCTGTGGCTCACACACCTGTGAAAATGGATTTCTTGAGACACACATTTAAAGGGTAGACAGCAAGTAATTCTTTTGTTCCTTATTTATAAACAATGCATCTATTTAGCAAACTAATTTCCATGATAGTAGATTGGGAAGGTTTTCTCAATTTGCAGCACTGGGCTCACTATTACATTCTGCATCCTTGTTTTTCATAGTATGTATGCTGCCAATACACATCTGGCATATAAACTGCAGATGAACATTCGCAGATGGCAGAAAATTCCTCAGCAAATGGTTTGCCCAGATATAGATGTGGATGAAATTACTCCGAGTGCATTGCTGGCAAAGTTTTGCAAGTATGTGAAGCTGTACATGAAATTTCTCTGCAAATAACTCTGAGGCTAATGCCTTTACCCAATGCTTAAAGAAACCTGCCTGGATTAAATCTGGATGACTTTAAATTTCATAATGTGTCTAGATATTAGATTTGTAAGACAGACCCCTGAAGGAAGTGCCCATGACTTATGTGCTTTTTCTTGCCATTGCACATGCATTCACCATAATTACAGGGACAAGCTGAGTGAACAGCTCTGTTCAGATGCCCAAAGGTGGCTCTGCATTTCAGTACTGTACACAAATTGTACACACATTATCATGCAGTTTTGAACAGTGTGCCCCAAATTTTTAACCACACTTAAAACTAAGGCAACTATGTTAACACTAATTAAATCTTTTCACCTGTGCTAGCACATGAAATGAATGGGGAAAGCTGAAAGCATGTGGCTAAAACTAAATGTAAACATCAGTATCTTTATCAAAGAATAATGTTTTACTGTTCACCATATGCTATCTACCCTTGGTTTCTTCTGTTCCTTCTCTTCTTACAAGAATAAAATAATTTTATTTTTCCTATTGAATTAACTCTCTACTATGCAGTGTCTCTAATTAAAATATAGTGACAGTCAACAAAACGCCAGAAAACAAAAATAACAAACAAAAAAACCCCAAACAAAAAACAACCAAAACCCAAACAAAAACCAAACCAAAAAAACCCCCCACCAAGCACAGTGGGAGAGCTGTGCCTGAGGTTCCAGGATTTTGTCCTTAATGAAAAGCCGTACTCCAAGGGTGGTTCGTTCTTGAGGAGACATGGCATCGCTCCCATCTGGTTGCCATGCTGCAGCAATCTGGCAGAAGGGATAACAGATGCTGAGACTCCAAACTGCTCCCACACTCTTTTCCCTGTCTCTAAAGGGAGTTGCACAGAGTCATCACTGAACTGTTAATGGGTGCAAGATGTGTATTTCTGCAACACTGAAGACTGTGAGCATGTGCAGGAAGTGAGGGGTGGTGAGGCTTTTACAGCTAAAAGAACCACTTAAAACTCTGTTAGTATTCAACTAATGTGTATTTTCCTTCCTTCTCTCACTAGTAAGGCATCTGCCTTCCCTGTCATCCTCTCAATGTGGCCATGAAATGGCTTCAAACTCGAAACAGACTAGCAAGGCCTGTGGAGTGAACCATAATTGTTCCTGTACTCTACTGATCCCCTGGGAAAGACTCCCATCAAAACATCCCAGCAGAACTGGCAAAATCACAGCTCAGAGCAATCCAGCAGCTTCATCACACAGAAACAGACAAGGAATGTGTGTGAGCTGAGACACAAGTGTGTGGATTTCTCAGCCAACCGGATCTTCATTAGACATAATAATCTTCGCTGGATCTTCTTCACAGCACCCTCTCATTGCTTCCCAGCCCTGAGCTAAAGCTCCCATCGAAGACACAGACTGACACCTACACAGAAAGCTCACAAATTTCCAATACCAGTGTAAAAGACACAGAAACACTGGGGAAGGAGCACTGCAGGTCTTAATACCTGCCTGCCAGGGAACAATTAGAATACTTGTGTTATACAAGGTGTTGTTATCTAGATTTATGCAGTTAAAACAAGTTAAAATCATTAATCCACTCATCCACAAAGAACTTTCAGAGGATACTCCATTAATTAATGTCCAACTATGTTTTGCAAGAAAGAAAAATATTCAGGTATCTATTTGGCAGATCTCATGCATGTAAGAATTGCACCAAACTCGAAACTAACAATTTTAAGGAGACCTAAGGAGACATCTAAATAACAAGTTAATTTCAGGGTGAGGGAAAACTTGCTGGAGTCCTTCAAAGAGTAGATTATTTACACTTAAATGCATCTGGCACAAAATAAAGTCTTTCCTATGCAGAGCAATCCCATATGAATGCCCCATGCATTTTAGGTTTAAAGACTATGCCAAATAGCAGCAGTTCACTGAAGGGTTTGTAAAATATTGCTTCCAGTAGTAATGACTTCTCCAAATCAAAGTCTCTAGTTCCTAGGATAAAGTTATCCATAACATTTTCTCCAAGTAGTATTAAAAATCCACATAAATTTAGTTGTTATTTCTGGGTACAAGAAGAAAAAAAGCTCAGCTGTTTAGACAGAGAAGGGAATAATTACATGAGTATGGGATATTTTAGCATTAATCTGGTTCATTCCCTTAAATTAGAAGTTAGTATTGGATAGAAAAAACCTGCTTTTTCACTCATTGTGCCAAATGTTCTGCAAAAGCTGATGTAAGGTGCAAGTTGGTTCAGCCACATACAGCATCTTTTGGACTAACTTGACCCATATAGCTGCTTCCCTCTGGGTGGTGAAAGCCAAGAATAAATGTAGTATTGTGCTGAAAATAGTGACGAGCTGTATTCAAACTCAGCTCCCCTTGGTGATAAAATTAATGGTGTATTTCCTCCATTTTTCCTGGGATTTGTCTGCGATGCTACTAGAGTTAGAACAGGAAAAAGAGAGTTCTTCCAGAAGTGATCTCAACTTGAGTCATGCCTATAACAACCTTGTGCACCTAAGGGTTCCTCAAGTTGCAGACAGGGAATGACACAGTTAAAGCACTCACAGTGCATGTAATAGAGTTGCTCACCCGTGCTTCCTCCTCCCTAGTGTGACAGCGTGGTGCATAATTTAGGCTCTGCTGTGTGTTCTCAGCAAACAGATGGTGGTAAAGAATCCTGCAGAATTTGGTGCTATTTCAGTCTGGGGAATTGCATTTTTATTCCATGAACTTTCCTTGGCTCCAGCCAGACAGTTCTGGCTCTTACATGCTTTCCAGTGTAGAGCACTTTGCACGACCCCCTTGGAAGCTGTGCTGCCTCACTGAGCCCCATCTGCTGGGAAGAGCTCTTCTCAGCAGTCTGTGCTGGGATAAACCCAGAGCACTGATTTCATGGTGCCACAGTTGCGGAGATCAGGAAGATGGTCAGTCGTCCCCAAGCACCACCTCATCAAGCGGCAAAGCTCCACACATCCCAGGAACCACCTCAGTGTCACAGTTCAACCACGACTGAGCTTCCTGGGAGGCTAGCTCTGGAAAAAGGCTCGGCATGTAAACAGGGACATGGTGCAGCTTCTCTGCCAAAATGCCTCTTGCCATTCTCCACCAGCGTTTCTAACAGTGCAAGACTCTTCTGCAGACACCACTCAGTCACCAATATTTTTCAATAAATATGTGATATTACAGCCAAGCCTACCATATGAATGATTTTCTTCACTTCTGTGAGCACAAGTTCATTTTGCAAGGCTCCAGTGATTAGTAGAAGAACAAAAATTTTGTGTGTGAAGAAATGAAGATGAACAATCATCCTCTGAGACGTGAGACAACCATAGTGGATTTCTACTGTGCAACTAACTTGTCTCAATTCTTGCATTACAAGCTGATTATAAAGCCAGTACTTCAGCAGGTGAGAAGCACTGTTCCAAAACAGCAGACATCATCTTTTCAGCCAGAAGTCTGTCTTGAGATTTTTAACATTTTACTGAATTATTGGAAAACTCTTCATATATATGTACAGTAACATTTCCCAATGCCTGCATGTTTCTAACACACTTTGAACTTAAGAAACACTTAGCATATAAAGAAAAAAATCCAGTCCTATTCCCCAGCTATCCTAGGCTGTCTGAAAACCTTAGTCACAGAAAAGGCTTTCTGTCCAGGAGTGAATGATGTATCGCATTTCTTTGAAAGTAGCACATAATCAAATTCTCCTCAGCAGCTGCAAATCCATTTCTGCTGAAACAACCAACTTTCTCTCTAGATTTTTTCACTATAAATTTCCCAGGAGATGAGTAGATCACTGATACTCTGACTCTTCATAAAACAGCAGGAAAAATTTGACCAATTAATTACATTGGCTGCTCTGTATTGCTGTAATCTATTCCAAATGAAGAGATGCAGTCAGATTTCCCAGGAGTCAAAAGTATCCATGTTCAGGTTAATTCCTCATAATCCTCCAAGTATTACTCTCTGGCTTGCCCAAGCTCCTCCACCAAAAGCAGAGAAGCTGGGAAATGCTGTCCACTACCTCCATCAAATCATACTAACAGATTGATTCACTGACATCTGCCAGTACCATGGTTTAAGTACTGCTGCTTAATTCCCTACTGCTCCAAACATTAAGCTTGAAATGAATAAACTTTACAAAAAGGTGTTAACGGACACTGAAAGAGATTTATCCCATTAGGTCACTTCTTCCATTGCAATACTCCTGCAAAAGAGCATTTAGAAATTTAATCCCAGAGAATTCCTTAAACATTGAAGAAACCCTGCAAAAAAATACTGTGTAATACAACACGTGGAAAAGACGTCCTGACAGGACACTTGGGAAGACAAGTCTGGCGATGTGACTTGGCACTAGTTTTGGAGCAGTAATTAACAGTGAGAGCTGAGGAACTGAGCTGGAGTCCAAACAGTCCTTCCCAGCTTTTAGCAGGAAGGTTTTTGTCCAGGAGGCACACAGGAGTCCCTGTACTCAGTTCCCTCAGTGTGATCCAGAGGGAAGGGTGGAGGTTTCCACAGGGTTTGCAGGGATTCACATCTGGGCTGGTAGGGAGAAGTGAGTTTCACAGTGATCTCCTTCTCATGGAAATGCAGGGAAGGCAACTAAAACCACTAGTAAAAGGTAGGGATTCCTGAAGTATCCCACAGTCCAGGACATTTTCAAGGGAGCTAAATATTATCCTTTCCCCATGCTAATGTGATCTTCCCACTAAGGGAGAGGAGCCAGACCATGTTGAACCATACATGCCAGATATGCACACATATCCATGTACAGTCCAAAACCCAAGATATTTTGTACACAAAGCTTTCCAGCACTGTTAGTGTATTTACATGTAGAAATTCAAAATAACATATTTGGAATACTCAAAATTAAGGTTTTAAATCCTGATTTACTTGTTTAGCAGGTAAGATCCCAGCATCTTAGCCACTTACACTAGCTGCAATTTATTGACTGCACATTTTCTTCACCCTTCCTGAAAATCGATATCATTATTGGTTTTCATTACACTATCAATACTATTTCTTGAGCCAGTAGGTCTTGCCATGAAACAGTTCCTGTCAATCTTCTAACTTTTTCATTATAGCGTCATTTCAAAAATCAAAGTTAGGAGTAGAAACAGGTCTACACAATTTTATTTTTGGATAGCAAAAAAAATGAGTGTTTGGAAAATATGCAGCGAAGCAAGCAGATGGAGGAAAAAAATGAAAAATGAGCTCCAAAGAATGCATCATTTTCCAAAGTAGTTCTTATATTTGTTCCACAAACAATATAGATCTATCTTGGGGTTTGCCTTATGTGCCTTGCTATGTATCACCAAGAACATTCACATCCCTTTTATTAAATATTAAGGGAAAATCATACTGCTGCAGTCAACAACTGGAAGCTATAAAACTTCCTAATGCAACAAGGAATATTGCCTTTGTCTCCATTAGCATGTTAATACAGCTAACAGTGCACCCCAAAACTTGTCCAAACTAAGGGAACTGCAAACAAACCATTTGGCTCTGTTAGCAGAGGTGTTGCAGTGCAGCCTGAAGGTCATACAACAGGGAAGAGTGACAGAATCATGAAGCATTGCAGCTGCTTGCAGTCCTGGTATGAAAATACTGTACTAAAAGGTTACTGTTTACAGTTGTATTTATTTTGTTTGCTTCCTGTCGTAATACCTGACATTGCCGTATTAATTTTCAGCCCAGAACTCCAGGAAACATCTCCAAGTTCACATGTTCTCACAGAAATAATGTTCTCTAGAATTACCACTCTTTTTGTTCAAAAATTTATGTAGTGTCAGTGCTGAAGAGAGATTTTCGGATATAAGAAATATCTAAAAGCAAGTGAGCTCCAAATACATAAGACCTTTAAACTCAGCTACTAATTGAAAAAAAAGTGTGAATGCAGACTTAACTTTTTGCTTTTCACAAATTTTGACATGTGACTAAGCTGGTTTAGCAAGTGCTCCTCAATATTCTGAATTTAGATTACAAGGACAAGATGCAAAAGTTAATGGCATCACCCACAGCAAGTGCAAACTTCCCACCTGAATCTTCCTATGCTGCCAGCTGGCTCCATAGGAAGCTGGATAGAAGGATCTCTTGGACTTGGAGCTTTCATAAAAAATGTATTTTTACTCCTGAGGATAACCAAGTTTGATAGGGTTTGGTCTTTTCTTTCACTGCTTCATCTGTGTGCACACAGCTTTCAGCTCAGTGTTGAAACACTTAACACTTAAAAATTACTGTAATGGCTGAATTTTGTCCAGAAAAATCTTTAGTCTAGGCCAGCAAGGTAGAATGAACACCTGACCCCAAAAAACCACCATTTGATCTTATGGAGTGCTGGTGTGCATGGAAGCTTTACCACCATATCAGCCAACTTTTTCTAAAACTCCCCCTTAACTTAGTGCCAGTTTAGGAAAAGGAAGCTGGTGCAGTTGATTTTGGAAGGTGCATGCAGAAAGATCTAGAAGTGACAGAAATCAAGCCATGACCACGTATATCTCAGTTCACTGCCTTCAACTCAACACTGCAGTGAGATTTCTGCACAGGACTCTAGCCACGAGCAGCACATTTGAGGAACAATTTTGGTTAAATGTGTACCAAGTGGCATTACCAGCCAGCAAGGCTTTGGCACTCAGTAATACCTTGGCTTTGTCAACAGCTCTGTTCATTTCAGCACTGAACTTGTAAAATAAGAGAGTAAGCACAGGATTCACCATCTGGCCCTCTGTGGATATCCAAAAAGCCATAAAACTGCTGTTCCTGAGGAAAATTTTATTTTATAACTTGTTAAGACATTGGATCTTGAGCTTACCATTTGCACTAATGCTCATTAAATTTAATATTTAATCTGGCTAGATAGTTGTATTGCCACTACTTTTTCTTGTCAGAAATGAATCCAACCCCCTTTCTAGCTTGCTTAGTCCCCATCCCCCAGGCTAAATAGTCTTACTTGCAAGCATTCTTACCTTAGAGGAGAACAAGCATGCACAACTGAATCTGACCACAGAAATGTGTTTCAGATAACAGCCCTACAAAAACCATGAGGGGAGCAGCTTTAATGCAAGGGGCCAGGGAGGCAGTGAACTTTCTGTATAGACATCTGATAACAGAGTTTACAAGTTCAATACCTGCAGCATACCTGGGGTTTAATCTCACTTCAGCTGACTAGACAATTAAGAACTGAAAAACACCTTTATAGAAGTGGCTGAAAGGCCAACAAAACCATTTGAATGACTGTACTTCCCACATCTCTTTTTCAATTACCTATTCCTTAGAGGCTGGCAATTAATTGTTGTTTTCATTGATCCAGTCTCTACCAGCCACCTTGCCTGACAGGCTGCTACAGCACTGCCAGCATTCCTTATGTTCCCAGTGATATTCACTTACCCAATTCCACTTCAAATGGGCTTGTCTGCAGCTACCACATCCATTTGCAGCTCCAATTTCCACTGAATAAGGGATGAGTAAGCCAGGAAGATGCTGGCTTTACAGTTGGGTCTTTTCCTTCTTGTACCTCTCCTTTGAACACAGTCCTGTATCTTCAGCTGTAAAAGCCATTATTTTTATCTCTGCCAGGAATGTTGTGCCAGAGCCCCATTTTGAAGCAAACGGGTGACTGATTCCCTGCTATATGAAACCTCAAGAAATTACAGGGTGAAACTTTTCTCAGGAAAATAACCTGCTAATAATTTTCATCACTCATTTATTAATTTCCATTTAATAAGAGCTCTATCAAAACTGAGTATATGAGCAACAGGGGCTTTCCCATCTCTCACTACAGTTGGCACAAAAAAGTGTAGAGTCAACTTGTAGGTAAGGCTGAGCAGAGAAAGCTAATTCTTTGCTCCTTCCCAAGGACAGGCACAGTCCCATGGGTCTGCACTGAAACTAAACTCTTAATCTACCTAAACCTTCACCCAATTTCTGTGTCCTTCTAATTGGAGGCTGGAATAAAACATACTGTCACATGATTTTCCAGCTCCAAGAATGCTACTCAACCTTCTCTTAACTTTGTCTCAAGTCTGTCAATCTGCAAAAACATTCTGCTGTCCAACTTAATAGCAGTAAGATATTAATACCTCTCATCTGGTTTTATAAGTACTTGGTCTTCACTAAGTCTTTAGCAGCCATTGATTATGAATGGCTCAATACAGTTACCTTGATCTAGCCTAGATTTCAAAGTAAGTCCATGAGAAGGGAAACATCAGACAATCAAGGCATCAACTTCAATTTCATCACCCGTTTGTCCCTATCACTGCAGGCATACTAAGAACATGAGCCTGAAATTATTTGGCAAGGGTACCATGGAGACAATCAGCAAGGTTGAATCCCATAGATAGTTCAAGAAAGCAAAAGAAATTAACTTTATTGTAATGCTTGCTGTACTCTATGCCATACATCTTCAACAGCTCAAAAAGTGCTATTTACCAGTAGTCAGCAAGATTGTTCTTAAGAACATTATCAGTGTCTGAGGAGAAAAGGCTAATGGCAGCACAAGGAATATATGAGTGTGTAATGTTTCTTCATTGTGAAATATTGCCTAGGGTGTTACAGTCTAAAAAAAAAAATGAAATACCCAAAAGCCAGACTCCTCACAATTTATTTTTAAAACTCAGTTTCTGCCCAATCCTTCAGCTTCCTCTGCACAAATGGAGTCACTCAAAAATGAATCATTTGAACAATTCCCACAGGAATATTAGAAATACTAAGATTTGTTCCCTCTGTTTGACATGAGCACCAACCAGAGCTGTGACCTAACCTAGCCTTCTTACTTCAGTAAGTGCAAACAGACTTACTAAAGAACACAAACTTTTCTCTCCATCACTTTCTCCCAGAGGACACAGTCCATTGGAGAGGGCAAGTTAATTTTGTTAGGTCTTCATGACAAAAGAGTGACGGTCATTTCATTCTGCACAGATGCTACAGAAAATGTTTGGCAGTATGTGGTTTCTGACATTTGAAGCAGCATTCTGATTCTGCTAATGTGAGCAGTTGTACTGCATTTTTTGCCAAGGCCTGAATTTGGCTCTGCATAGACCAAGAACCAGCAGCCAGCATGAGAGATACAGCAGTAGAGCTCCTTTCAACTCCTAACATCTGCCTTGCCCACTCTTAGCAGACCATCCACACCAGATCCATTGCCTGGAAACAGTCTCCACTTGTTCAACACTGTTCATCTGTTAAAGCACCACCCCACTCTGTGAGAGCTCTCCGGCTGAGCTGAGTCAAGGAAAGGCCCCAAAACAGAGGTCCCTGATTTTACAGCTCTGCTCCCCACTGCAAACCACTCTGTTACTGAATTTTGAGTCACTTAATTTACATCAACTTATTTATATCAACCTTTAACTAACTCTACATTAAACTTGTACAAAAACATCCATATCCCACAGGTCAAAGGCAAAGGTTTACAATTCACAGACAATGAACTGTATTCAGCATTGGGCATCATGTTTTACTGCAGGGTGGAAACTGAAGTTTTGTATCAAATGCTGTTTTCCACTAGTAAGAGCACAGCCAGTGAAGAAAGGTTATTATGTCTTGGTTCTGTCAGCAGCAGAAATCTTTATGTTCGACTGGTAGCAGTTACACACAAGAAGGTAAAATGTTGTCTACACTAGTAAGAGAGTGGAGTAATTTTTTTGCTAATATATCTAAGTATACACAAAATGTTTTAATTTCTAATTGCAGCTTGCTGGTGAGCTCACACCAGATATTAAATATATCCAATTTTAAGAAGTGAAAGCACTCAAATGAAGCCTGAAGTCAAGGAATGCTGCATTTTAAACCTCCGGTACCATAAAAAAATATGCAAGACCAGCTTATACTCCATTTATGCAAATGTCAGTTTGTAGCCTCCCTTTCTTCTTCTATCAACTGGAAACAATCTCAGAGAAACTACACTATTTAAAAGATATGAAATATTGTTTTTGTAAGTGCTTCCATGGTGACATGTCATAGAAGGGCTGGAGAGAAACCCATTTTCAGAACATGTTTGGAAGTAAGAAAACTACACACTGCATATTTTGATAGATAGATAACTAATTCAATAAGCAACATTTGACTGAAGCAAAGCCCTCTCAAGGATCTTTTTTTCCTGTAGAATAACATTCATTTATTTAAAGTCCTCATATTCACAGCACCAGTGTCCACTACTCTCACCCCAATGAATCTAACCCCAAAGGCAGCCTATGACAACCTGTCAGCTTCCTTTACAGAGCAGAAGGATCATTTCTATTTTGCTGCTCTTCAATGCTAATTGAGCAAGAATATAAAACTCTACTTCCACATAAGCTTTTATGGAGTGCCCTTCTGGTTTCCATGCCTGGATATTATCAAAATGCCATTTAGGGCAATGTAATTAATTACAGTCTTGAATGAAAAAAAAAAGAAAAAAAATTTAAAAAGGAAGGTAGCAAGAGACATGCCTTCATTTTATCAGTCAACCACGCATGCTGAAAGACATAATGCATTCTCTCTCTAACAGCCACTTCTCTCTCTGGGTGGCCTCTGCCCTAAGGAATAAAGGGACATTGACTCTGTGTAATAGTTTGCACAGGTACACTATCAAATCCAAGGATGGACATTAAATGGTTCCCTTAGTAACAGCCCTTATCAGCATTCTTTGAACACAAAGAGGAGATTTTTTCATCCTCTAGAAAATTTCCTTCTGCTTAACTACAGCAGACAGAATAATGTTTTGAAATTCCTGCTATACAGAGTGTTCTTTTTTTATTCCAGGCTACATATTTGGAAAGTAACAGTACAGTTCAAATACTCTGAAAGCAAAGATAGAAACTCAGCTACAGGTTACCAGACCCTTGCTGCACTCCTGTTCCCATTTGTGGGGATGTCTCAGGCCACAGCATTCCACTCACCACTGTACAGCACAACCTCAGAACAGCCTGTTATGATCACCCACACAGATAAAGAGCAGGAAGGCAGAGGCAGGAATGACTGTGTGGAAGGAGGGAAGCTTTCATGCTGGCTTGTTGTTGGAGACATTACAATGTCAAACTGCACCATAATCAGATCTGTCTGGTGAAGAAAAACCTTGCATCAGACCAAAAGCCCAGAATTCACATCAAACAGAAATGTAGATTTTAAATCAAGACAGCATGCAACCTTTCAGCATCAACCCAATCCTAAAAAAACCCTAAAATATAGTTTCTTCCCAAATGGTACTACACAGGTGCCATTCAACTTTAAATTCCTGGCACACTCCGTGCTTGGTTAGGGATTTGATCAAACAGCTCTCATCAGCAAGCCACTGCAGTGGCTTGTAATTATACCTACTTTTATTTCTTGAATTCCACTGTAATAGTGTCTTTTAGTTTCTAATGCACCACAGCCAAGCATATGGACATGTCCACTAAGCAGCTGGGCTAATGTTGCTTTCACGTCTGTTTCACTCTTCCAAAATATCTCCCATTTACAACTTATGGAAATGTACCAAAATGCTCTCTGAACACAAAGCCCTCTTCAAAGTTCACTACCTGATGTTGTATTTCTAAGTAGAAACTATTTGTGATAAAATAAAGACAGACTCTTAATTCCTCCTGAATGCTGAGCCTCATGCTGGGTAGAAACACTCTATGCATCTGTCAGCATGGATGCTTTTGGCACATTTTAATTCCAGAGCACTTCAGGTGCAAACCATACTTCCCTGTCCCAGTGCACAGACCCTTGAGCGCAGAGGGCTGGAAGAGTGAACAAATTCATCACCTGGCATCAGCACATCATTGCCATGGCCTCCTCTGGAGACATTTGCTCCCTTCTCTTACTCTGAGGATGACAACTGCTGCAAGGAGTGGAAATGGCATTCATCTGGACAGATAGACAAGAAACCTGCTCTCTGGCACTGGAAAATACTTTTTCCCTATATTTAGTAGTTTTGCTGCTGACAAGAACAAAACATACTGGCAGAATAGAGCAGGATCTGTATGAACTAATCATTGCCCAGAAACCAAAATACAGCTGGCAGGTTTAATTATAGTCCACTAGCCCTGACAGTGCCCTGTTAAACAACTCAGCTCTTGTGCCAAGGAAAGTAATGCAGAAAGGGCTTTTGCTAGAAGCAGATAGGAGTACTATATTGGAACAAAAAAAGGATACAAAATGGTAGAAAGCTGGTTAAGCAGCTGGGGTTAACCTTGACAGTATTTAGTTGCAAATACACAAACATCTCTTGAGTAGCTTGCCCCCAGCTATGAGAGCATTGATAGACCCTCTGTGTCTGCTGTGGGACGTCAGATGTGAGAATTCTCTTCGAGCCTCCTCTCTGAATTTTAAGATACAATTACAATACATATCATGCTTCACCAAAGCCATACTACAGTAGAGTAGCTACAGAAATAGAAAACTGAATATACAAATTAGGAGCAGTGCCCAACTTTCAGTTTGATCCTTTGGCATGAGTTGACTCAACTCCCTGCTACACACATGGGCAGGACAGCAATCAGGCACAGCAATCCAGAGCTCAAAGAGCAGTACCAGTCTCCTAGCTGTATAAAAAGGCTGGTTTTGACAAATGGCATCAAAAAGAAGGTCTTCTAGTACACCAGAGTTCCTTAGAAACTGGAACTCAAACACACACGAGTATCAGAGCAATTTTTCCTACCAGCTCAAGCAGAATTAATGCTCATAAACAAGGGCAGGCAGTCTTTCTTTCATTCCATCATATAACCACCAGAATTAGGACATTCCTGATGGATACTTGTCTACCTTGTCCTCAAAAACGCCCATGATAGATCCTACAGCTTTCTTAAGCGAGAGACTTTCTTGTATCTTTCTTCTAGCATGAGGGATCATCTTCCATCAAGTTTTAAGCTCCCCTTAAATAAATCCCATACAGGACAACTACTCAACCTAGCTACCACGGAATAGACCTCTTCATAAATTTTGTAGCATATATCACTTACAATTAATCTAGTTTCAGAACCTGGCCTTTTCCACATTAAAGAGGTCTGACATACATAATCAAACTAATCTGAAAATACACCCACTGCAAACATGACAGAGAGAAACATCCCTAACTTCCCAGCCTCAGATGCTTTCAAGGCCACAAGCATGGCCAATTATTATTGTGCCTTTCAACGGATGTAAAATAAATAGATGAATTGAGGGCTTGTTTGATTATTGTATTTGCATAAAAATATAATGGTTTTAAGGGAAGTCTGTATTATATTTATCATAGCCAAAAAAAAAATTCTTGGAGTACAGTCTGATTTTAAGAAAAACTCCTTGCAGTGTGGTGTATAAGGCGCATTATTGGTGTTTATCAAGTTCCCATTGAAGTTCAATTAGGATAGTGTGGATAAACATGTCCACTCACCAACTGTTAGTCTATGTGCAAAGCTAATGTAATTATAAAATGCTGAATCCTTTTCCTTTTTATAGCAGTCCAATCTAAAATGTCTGCTTTAGAAATTATATTTTTCATTAGGAAAACATAACACTAGAAAAGATGTTATTTCTGCAAGGGTATGCAAACAAAACAAAATTTCCTATAAAACTTCATGCTTCTTTACATGCATTGATTTTATTAGACCCCTTGGCTTTAAGAAAAACGCATCAGTAGGAATTAAATTTGCTTCACTTACAGTATAATTGATTTCAGGAAGCTATTGAATTTTGTTTTATATGCTCTGACTTGTAGACAAAATAGTCCAAACTTCCAAAAAATGTGCAAATCACCACTCTGGCAGTAGTGGGGGCTCAGCAGAACACAGATAGTGGCAGGTCAATACAGAATTGCACTACTTAAATGAAAATCAAAACCCATGAAGCCCTATTTCCTTCAGATCTCAGCAGAGTAGACTTCTTTATAAGTCAGATATATCATCCTCCATGCAGGTTGAAGAGTTTCTCTCCCTGGCCAAACCTATTGGTTCTAAAACTGTTGGTAAGTGACTTGGACAAAGAGAACCTTGTTTCCTCAGGGTGAAAAACACAGAATAATCCCCTTTAGGAAATTTGTTATTCTGTTTCACTGGGAAGGGTATTATAACCACACATGGGCACCTCAAAAGTAAAGCAACACATGTAGCAATGGAAAACAGAAATTAAAATTTTAAATTTGCTACAGTAGTTCAACTGTTATATATAAATGCACAAGAAAAACCACTCAGATTTCCATAACTACTTGCCAGTGTTACATTCAGTAATGTTATATTCCAACTGAATAGGAGCTACAAAACCTCCATAAGTGAGCTTCAGATGCATGCAGCACACCATGTCTTATAGGCTGATACTCAATGTGTTTAGTATGAAATTTGGAACCCACACCTAGTAGTGGCTGTCATTCAGTGATAACTTCTTAAACAGAAAATGAGTCCCACTCAGTCACACAAACCTCAGACTTTCAAATCATCTTTTAAACTAAGCAACTATCTGATTTCTAATAAAAGTCTCTTAGCACAAACCCTGCATTTCTCAATTTCTGGAAAACATTCAAAAAAATAAATGAGTGATCTATACTGTGTTATTCACCAACAGCCAATTGTTTTCTATTTATCTTTTGTTGCTTTCATTCAAGACCTGCAACCCAGAGATTTTTTTTTCAGTTTATATAATATGCCAAACAAATAATTTTCATTCTTTATAAACTCAATTTTCAATCAAAATTGACCTGATAGAACTATTTCAGTTAATCAGTTCTTAGTATGGACTGAAAATGAAATTTTAACCAAATTTTTCTTTACCTAATGCATTTTTGCCATATGCTGTTGCTGAAAATCCTGAGATACATAAAAGTCTTTCCCACATGCAAAAAGCACACTTAGTCTTAGATTAGAACTTATTCTAAAGAATCAAAAACTTGCAGCCCCCCCCCCCATCAGAAGTCTTATGTTTAAATTCTTCAAGTTAGGGGCAGTAAGCCTAAACTTCATTTGAGATACAGAGACCTCATATGAATTGTTTTGCAGATACGTGAAATCACTTCCAAAAACAAAAACAAAAACAAAAAAAAAAAAAAAAAAAAAAAAGGAAAAAAACCCCCACACACAAATACACTCCTCCCCCCACCCCCTACACTTATTCAGAGATGGGATCTGTGTTTTCCTTACTTTCACATAATAATTGCATTATTAGCTCTATCCCTATGGAGGGGCACCACAGGACCCCTGGCCTGGCAGCCTATGCTGAGAACTCACAAGACTGAAGGTGCCTCTTCAACAGCTGTGTTCCAACACTGCTTTTACAAAGAACTGATCACAGTGAGTTTACAGCATTAATTTTAATGTCCTCTGGTTAGCAGCAGAAGGGCATCCCTGCTATCATGCCTATTCCGTTTCTCAAAATATTTCACTCTCCCTGAGATATATATGGATTGGAAAACAATAGCTTCATTGAGTAAACTCCATTACTGTTGCAAGCAATATGCAGTGTGTTCCAACCATCATATTTATATGGAAATGAGACTTCGTTTCAAAAAGGCATGTTTCCATAAGCTCCAGTCACTGTCCACTGAACCTAGGCACTTCGCTTAAAATCAATGCATTTAAATTTGAGATAATATTTTTGCCTTTTGCTTTTCTCATAGGTTGTTTTACAAAAGCAGGGGCTGGTTAGTGGTTACAGACTGACCTTTTCCCTGAAAACAAATTGAAGCAAATGGAGGATTTTTTGATTTTGCATTGGACAACATTCTACAATGAAAGAAGCTGATCAGAGTACGAGTGAAAGTATTATAGCCAGCTGCTTGGCAGAGACTCTTAGCCAAGTGTCTCAGTAGGTGGGAACAGAAACTATTGTTCTAGTCAACAGCTTCCTTCTTTTGGGACCTATATGAGGTCGTGGGGAGTATTCTGACATTCACTACAGAAACAAACAAAAAAACCCAAAACACAAAAATATCACTTAACAGTGTTTTACTATTACAAAGTACTTTGTGTGTCACACTGAGGAAAATTTTAATGTTCAAGTAGAAATTATATTGTGCTTTGAGCCTCACTGAAATGACTTCCAGGATTCCTGTCATCTTTGTAATCTCTTTCATAACATCCCAGTTTGTCAGCATTTTCTGTATTCATGGAGCCACCACCCGCACTGGAAACAAGTTTTAAAATTCATTTGCTATGTTTTGCAACATGTTAAAGTTCACAGGACATGTGCTGGACATAGCAGGGCCACATGACTAGTGCCAGTACATGACATAACACACACACGCCACAATGCATACACACATTACAGTAATGACATTTATGTAATTAGGCTGGAGAAAAACAATGGAAGAACATTATCACAGACATTTACAAGCAGATTTATATTATACCAAGACACACAAGCACATGCAGCAGTGATAAAGGCTCCTGAGCAATGGACAGCCCTTCCCAGTGGAGAGACATAACTTCCATTTCAGTAAGTCCCTGTGTTGCGGGAATCTCCAGAAAAGGAGAAAGTGTGCTCACCCAGGAAAATGGAAATCAAAGGGAAGGACAAAAATTGAAGGAACCAGAATTTAGAGTTGTGCACCCAACAGAAATGCCTGAGGTCAACTGCAAGAGTGGCTCTGGCTAGAGAGCATGGCAAGACTCAGGGTGAAGCCAGAAGAAGACTGACTTTCTAGAAAAAGCTGAAAAGGTAGGAAAAAGTGTAGCATAAAGCCAAAGAAACTGTTGAGTAGAGCTGAGAGCAGATATCTAGACTCAGGATGGAGTATAAGGCAGGAGACTAGGTTAAGACTCCAAACAGCAGGAGGGAAGAGGTAGCACTGAATGCAAAAATAAAGGCTTGGGCCCTGACCAGATTGAAATAGGAGTTAAACTTGAGATATATCACCACTGCTCAGTTCCAAAATTCAGCTTACCCACCAAGCAAATCTTTAGTCATCACACACAACTAGCCCCACATGTGGGCATCACCCAGCCAGTCTGAAAACAACAGGCTCATGCACTGTAATTTTCAACCTCTGACTTGTGACAACAGGGAGGAAGGAGCAGCAGGGAGAGAAATCAATGAACAGTTTTTCCTGTGATAATACACAAGTCTTTTGTGTCTTCACACAGTTCAGTTACCAGCTGGAGCATATACTGCAGCAACTACCTGAGTTTCTGGCCCAGTTAAACTACTCAGAGATTCCATACAACTAATTTGTACAAAATACAAACCAAAATATCTCAAAATGTGGATTTTATGAAGGGCTGCATAAAACCCAGCTAAAGCAAACTTATGAAAAACAGGGAGATTTCTTCTGTTCTTATGTGAGTGCCATTAGGCTGCTGGTTTTAACAAGAAAACACACTCCAAATCATAATCAAAACATCAGAGAATAATCAGATGGTGGGGAAGGGAACATGTTTTATACTTCTGCCATTTTCATATGCTTTTCAGTATGCCTAAGTACTTTTTGTGACTTTAAATGACCTTTCCAGAAGACAGCAGCCACTGGCCAGTGACTCCAACACTATCAAGCACATAAACATTAGCATTCAGCTAATTCTACTTAGCAAGAAGACACCTTACCTTTTTAGAAGCAGAAAGCTCATAACTACCAGGACACAAACCCTTCAAGCTTCACTATTCTAGCAACTGATGCTTCCTTATGGTAAACTTGTTTAATGCTCTAATCCTTTAAAGAAATATTTTATTAAAGGGTAAGAAAGTATGCATATGATAGTTTAAAGCACTTCAACAGTCCTAATCCATTGGGTAGAAGCAATAAATTTGTCTTTAAAGTGACTCAGGCTTTTAAGAGAAAGATATGAATCTTAGTCATGCCCTTATCAGAGCATGGCTGGACAATCACCTGAGTCCAGGTGGTGCATTTGGCACATCCTGACACACCAGGGCTCACTGTCCTCCCCTGGAGCAGTCTTGTTTCCCATGCCCCAGAATGAGTCACTTTAAAGCAGTAACTATTGGAAATGCCTTCCTCCTAGAAAGGCATCATGACACCTCTCCTTATGTGGAGCTTCTTCTTGAATATTTAGAGCTAAATTTGCAGGTTGGTTCTGCTATTACAGAGCTCAGTATTTTTATACATTACACAAGCCCTCAGGCTAGTTTCTCAGCCTGTTTTGTTGAAACCTGTGCCCTCTTACACTCAAAGAAAAATTCTTTCTTTAAGCTAAGGGGAAATGCATGCTTCTTTACTTTTCTGCTCTTTGGCAATAGCACCAGTAAACAGTGAAGTCTTTGAAGAAGCTAACTGAATTAGGAGAAAAAAGTGTTACAAAATCTCTGAGCCTTACATAAACACTTAAGAAATCACTATTTTACTCCAGAGTCAAAGTGGTCACCTAAATCCCCTCTACTGTTTCATTCATTGGAGGACATTTTACAGAACAGGAAAACACAGGTAATAAAATATCCTTCCAATGTCAAGAGAATCTTGATGCACACCCAGAAGAATGGGTCCAAAATACCTCCCATGCGTCAGTACTGGTTTAATATTTAAGAATTCAAAGAAAGAACTCTTGAGCCTTGTATCCCTTGCTAAATAATTTGGCAGTAAATGAGGCAGCAGTAACTCTAGACAGAAACAATTCATTTTCATATTACTTAGACCAGTGTTAATGGAGTACACACAACTGAGATTGTCAGATGTTTCGTCTTCATCTGAAAAGCTACTATGACCTGTTCCAGTACTGATTAAAGGTCAAATAACTCACACAGGATAATGCTCCCAAATAAAATAATTCTGGCCATCCCACAAAAATCAATGATCTCCATATGTAAATCCTAGGTAAACAATTCATGTAGTCTGAAAAGTACAGAATACTGTGCTTTCAGATGAGTTATGGCCAAAAATCAGGGCTCTGCACAGTTGCTTGCATTCAAACAAGAAATGCACAATCTATGGATTTAGGCAAAAGAAAAATAATACTACTATGATTAATTTTTCTGGTTATATCTTGGGTATAAATTAGGTCTACCCCCAGCAAAGAAATCACTACAAAAGTGGTAATATGAAACAGGGGCCCAAGAATCTACTCACTAGATCCTCACATGATACAAAGGTTATGTAAATAAAAGAATTCTGCACTGTAGAACAGAGATAAGGATCAGACAGTAAAATGCTAATATCCTTAGCTTGATCAGATGAGTAAGTGCCACGTGAACAAAGGCAAATTTCTAAGGCAAAACTCATACAAGCAACTTTACAATTTGCACGTCCCTTAAAGCATAGTGAAATAAGACACAATGAACACTGCAAGTTTGGGGTAAGTTCAGCATGAACTGAGACTAAGGGCTCTGAGGTATTTGCCCCCCAGCTCTAGGTTTTCATTTATAACCTGTCTTACATGTTTTTCACATTTCATTTGGGAGCTGTGGAGCTTTCAAAGTAACACCATCAAATCACTTCTGTGTTTAGAGAGCAGATATGCTACAATTCAGATTTCAGACAAAGTGTCAAGTTTCAGTAGTAAGCAGAGCTATTTCTTTCCACCATCCCAATCCAGAAATTGACTGTAGATATGCTCATTTCTTACCAATCAGGTAAGCATGACTTGTGAAAAGAATCCAGTTAGTCACATAAAGAAAATTTTTTTTGTTGTCCCTAATATTTCCCTTGTCCCTTCAGTGTTTATTACTCTCAAGTACCTGACAACAGCTACTATTAATACTGATTTGAAAAAAATTACTTTTCTAGGGTAGCTTTTGAGAGGGGATTGAAATTGCCATTATGATACATCAAAGCTTTGATATGGATACTAGGGTTGAATGAAACTCAAGCTGTGATCATGATAGATCTTAAAGCACCTGTTATCTGAACTATAATGTTCACTATAAGGTGGCATTGTTCTGAAGTCAGCTTTTTGGTCTTATCTTTTGTTTTTGGAGGGGGCATGGCATTAGTAGAGGATGGGGAGGGTGGTTTGGTTGTTTTGACAAAGCCTATATGATTCCAGGAAATTTTTGTCTTCATCCTGTTACTACTTTTCTGTCGTCAATTTGTCATTTGGATATGTCTGTTAACTCACCATCTCAATATCATATTAGCAGTGCTAACTTTGGACATCTACAAAACATTCTGTAATATTCTAATTTATATCACAGCAATGCCATCTAATTAGTGCTTCAGAAGTCTTCTGAGAACATGGAAGGACAGAACAAGAGTTGGACTAGAAGGGAACACTTGTCACTGACCTCTGCAACACTGAGTGCATTCTTTTCCTTCTTGCTTTTCTTCTTCTGACATTTTGATTGCAAGTTCTTCCAAACAAGCACCAAATCTTGACAAAATTGCTATATTAGTGTTAGCTGGGACTTCTGGAACTGCAAGAAATACCATTCATCCAAGACCTCTCTCTACTTCAACTGACAGCCAGACCTCAAGGGCCAGGAACTAATACAGCATTTACATGGACTTTATTAAAACCAAAATGTCTCTTCCTGGGGATAATTAAGACAGTGTTAAAGGCAAATCAACCAGTGACCAGCTGCTGAATTTTCAGTGGAAGGAACAGATACATGTTACAAAATATTTGGAAGAAAAGCCAACCTAGTCAACAACTCAAATCTTTCACAGCAGAACAGGATTACATCATGGTTCAGTACAGAAGGGGCAGCTTCACCAACAACTTGATAAGGACAAGAAAGAACACCACATCTCAGCATATCTTCAGGAAGCCCTTATCTCTCTGCTCAGGACTTAAAAACATTAATTTTCTGCACTCTCAGTAGTCAGCTTACAGCTCTCTCTTTGCCATACAGTAGTTCAAATGTCCCAGTGATTAGTCAACTCTAGGGTAAGTGAAGTAGCAGGGACTGCATTTTGCCTGAAATATCTTGATACAGCCAAATCCACTCAAAAAAAAAATTAAAAACAATACCGGCTGTTTTATTATCAGAGGAATAATTAATTGCAAGCTGGATTTAGCACTACAACTGAGAAATCAATTGGATCTTCTCATTTTCTCTCAATTTGCTTTATTACATGAGTGTTCCCGACTCCAAGACATCAAGGTTAAGAACCAAAAAGGCCAATAAGCCTTCATTAGAGTGGTTTAGGTTAAATTCTTATTTCTAACATCAAAGAAAGAAAAATCAGACAGGAGGCTGCTATTTGTTTTCTCTCTCACCTTGTAGTGACACAGTAGAACAAGCAGAAGAGCAAGGCAGACATGATGAGTACCTCTCACAACTGTTTCATCTTAAACTGTAAGAAAAGACAAGCAAAAATGTTAAAGACACTTCAGAAGTATCCCAGTCTACTTGACCTTGGTGTAGCACTTACATCTCTCCCCCTGTAGAAAGGGGGAGAAATGTAGAAAGGGAGAAAAACATTCCCCCAACTCTGCTGTCTTATGCTCCTAAATTCCTCCTGAGCTTCAACATTGCATCATTCCATAGCCACTAGTTTCCCTATTCCTATTCTCCTGGTTTTGTCTCCTAGACTTTTCAGATCTACCCACTAGATCTACTTCTTTTCTTCCTTCTCTTGGAGTTGTGAAGATTTCACCTTGACTATCCCATGTTCTGAGTACCTCCAAATGCGTGCTGTTTGGTACAGCCAGCTCAGCTCAGCCCTGGGCTTGTCTGCCCTCTCTGAAAGTCCTGACATTGCTTTTGGGGAAGAACCAAAAAATCTGGACTCTAGCAGCCCCTGCCAAAAAATCTGCCCAGTAGAGCAGTTGTACAAGGAACCAGATGTGATAGCTTTTAGAGTCTTTTTAAATGCTTTCTCCTCTCTTTGAGTCAGATCAAAGCTATTAGGCACAAGCAAGCTTTATTTTTAAGGAAAGAATTACTTTTATGCAGATGCAAACTAGATTCCATGGAGTTTGAACAAAAATACTCATATTGAATGCATGCAACTTCATTTTTCCTCCTTGCAGGTCAGGCTATGTTAACAGAAGCATTGAAATGTTCATCTCAGATGGCCAGTTTCTATTTGCCTCGGCATTCTCTACAGGCTTTTTTTTTATTGTTGAAATTTTACACTATTTGCATTGTGTTGCTCAAAATCAGCTTTACTTTCCCCTCTAACCTTAGATTTTGCTGCTTTTCCATCTTCTGGTATTGAAAAAGAAACTTGATTTCCCATGGGAACAAAAATTTCCTGTAGCTTTTTTGCATACTTACACAAAGGTTGATTTCATAAACTATATAGGACAGATCCCCAGAGAGAAAATGTCACTTGGTACCATGCATATGGCTCTGCCTTTACTCAGAGACATGAGAATACACACACAGACAAAACTTGTCATGCACTGAATGTGAATTTTCTTTACCAAGTTTGGACAATTTGTCCACTTCTAACTGAGGAAGAAGGAAGGTAGGAACAAAGCTGATTCCTCTAACACAGCATGCCCTTTCAGCAGAGTTAACAGGCTGAACAATAAGAGCTGCAGAATATTCAACTCATGTCACTCAAGCCAAAAAACAGACCCAAATTCTGAAAACAGCTTCTTACCCAGAAAATCCTGTGCCTGCTCAGAGCAGTTAGACAAGCTTTGTGCTAGATGAGTTTTCCTGAGGAAGAAAACTGTGTAGAAGAAAAGAGAAAAAGTAGCTCCACTAACAGAGGCATGAGATGTCCTCTCTGGGGTCAAGAATAGGCACCCAATGCTCTGGAGGCATCCTGCTGCTGCACAAAACTTAAGAAAATAACTATTTCATAACTTCACGTGAGGCTAAATAAAGCAGGAGCTCAGTGCACTCTGCTGGCTCTGCTGTGCTTCATCTTGAGGGCCTGTCACATGGACCCATGGCATCAACTCCATTTGGGGCTCCCTGTCATGTGTTAGTATTTCCTTCTGAGATGCTTTTCAATTCTGCTGCAAAAAGATTTCCAAACCATCTCCAGCCACAAGCTCAAAGGTACAGTAGTCCTCCAGCTGTGGATAAGTTAGATATACACACCAAACCTAGGGCACCTTGACTGATTTCAACTAGCTAAAGCAATGGAAGGTAGCTGATCTCCTCCTACTGGCATGATAAATATTTTCACACCTAAATGGAAGATTCAGCTCAGTCATGCTCTGATCACAGGTGATCATGGGCAGTGTGCTAGAAAAATCATTTAGTTTAGAAAAAAAAAAAACCCTGGGCTTAATTGACTTGCAAGCCCTTACAGTGCACCTGAGCTGTGCATTGGTAATCGGATGATGGGCACTTAAGGACTCCAATATAACGTGCTTTAGGAACTAAATTCACCATAAGACACATAATTCTTCAATGGTTAGGATGATGTACAAGTAAAATCCTACCTTACCTTCCCCAGCATGTTTAGACAGCATTTTCAGAAGGATTGCATAGATACATAACTCACAGGTTAATAACCACACAGAGGAGGGGTGAGGTTGATAAAGCCAGTGATGCCTTTGCATGTTTGGTAAAGCTACACTGAAAACAAAAGCTCTGATTTTTGAGGTCTTTCTTGCTGCTTCATTTTAACTAGGGCTGGGGGTGTTATTTCATGCTTCAGTAGCTGCACTAATAGAGCTGCTCTGTGCTGGCTGAATGAGATTTTCCTGGTTGTGAACACCAATGGTTTGAACAGTTGGGCTAATCTGAATTAACCTATACAGCATAAATACACTTGAGTCCACAAATACAAGATGACATTAGCATAGATTCCTAGTGAGCTAACTCAAATTTAGACACTGTAAAAGCCTGGGGGGAGTTTGGAAGAGAGTTAATTCAAAAATTCAAATGGGAAAACCACCAAACCTACATTTATATTGACAGACATATGTAATTTGTGTGCATGAATGCTAGCTAATTCTCTGGTAAAATTCTCACAGGGAAAATAAAAACCCAAAACAAGGGGAAAAAATTACCAACATAAGGATGCCAGCCTTCTTCAGGTGTAATTCTAGGTGAGGATTAAAATTTGCCAGAAGGAATTGAACCAAGTTTGCAGTAGGGTCTAAATTGGTTCATGTAATTGCTCAATATCCTAAGCTTGAACCTGAGGCAGAAACAAGGACGTTGCACTTGCGGAAAAGAACAGCAACAATCCCTTTACTTGCAGTGAAAAAGAAAAACAACAAAATTGTGCTTTTACAATGGCTTCGGTAGCAGTCTATTATTGTTTCCCAATGTATAAACCAAGGTAGATCATGGTGGTGTAATTAACTACATTCTCAAAAAAACACCGTAAGAACACCCACTCTGAGCAAGCTGACAATAAGCAGTGTTCTTTGCTTCTTCCTTGAGAGCCTGTCTTACTGAGATTTGTGACACAGCAGCTGACACTTTACTGCTTCCAAAACTGCACCTCTCTGGGAAAAGTGCAGGAGTACAAGCACTCCTCTGAGCTATATATTTTGAACAAAAGCAACTGCTGCTTTAAACCGAGACCTTTTTCCTCCTCTTAAGAAGAAATTCATTGTTGGGTGCTCTGTGATGAGCAAAATAAGAGTCTAGGATCTCCAGGGTGATATTCTACCAAAAATCCACACACTGATCTCTTAACCCCTTAAAGAGCCTTCCCTTCCATCCCTCCTTTGAGGAGTCAACATTCATTTACTCAGCCTTCATGTGACCTCTCTGCTTAGAACTCCACTTAAAATAATCTAAATCACCATTTTGGTGATTATGTGCCTTTAAGTTTAATTGATCTTTGAAAGATGCATCCTCCTTTTGTGAAAAAGGAGGTCCAGAGTGTTCACCTTGTTCAAGGGGAACGTTTGGACACCCAGCTCTAAGCTGTCACTTAGGTTTTCACAGGAGAAGACATGGTAGAAACTGAACAGGTTTCTCCACATTAATGCGTATTTACCACCTCATTAGCAGAAGCAAGCAACTTGTGTATTAAATACTTCACAAATACTCATTCAAATGGGTGCCCATGTGAGGGATGGTCCATACAGATATTTCAGGCTATGAATCTTTAAGTTTCAGCTGGAACTGTTCCTATTCCCATCTATGACCCCTGCAGCATTTTTTTTAATTCTGCATGACTTACAGCAAATACCATTATTTTAGTCTTTCTGAATGACTCCTGAATTTTCTAGGATGATTATTAAACTGTGATAACACAGTTCAACATAAATCCATGTAAACACTCTTGTAGAAATACTGTGTTTATTTCAGCTGGTATGAAAACGTGGTTTCTTTGCTTCAGGGCAATAACTAACAGCTTTTAGAGCCTGAGGGATCAGAACACCCAGAAACTTGATCATACCCCTAATACTTACCACCCTAAGTGGAACCAAAGAGGAAGGGGAAAGGTAGCAGAGCTGCTGCCATGCTCTTCAGACAACTTTCAATATCAAAAGGACTTTACATAGCTGACATAAGCTTGGCAGCTTTACTGCAAGGAAGAACCTATGTGTGTATCTTTTTCTCCTACTTTAAATTCAGGTCAGATCATCTGATAAACATTACATAAACAGAAAAGTTTAGATATCCATAAGTTGGAAACAAGCAACAAGAAAGGGTTACAAGAGGTTCCATGTAGCAATTATAAAAATATTTGCTCTTAAGTAAAGAGATTTCCTGAAAAGAACTTGATTATGGTTAAGATACAAAGTAGGGAACTGATTAAGATTTGACATTTACTTGCTTAGCCCAAGGTCACCAATTAGATTAAACAACAATGAAGAAAAGAACAAAGGGAAATTAAATGGAGCTATTAAAGAGCAAAAAGTTACAAAATGTAGAAATATGCAAATAGGTTACTGAAAAATGTGTTTGGATAACATTAAATCTATGCTACAGTATTAGAACTCAGAGCCAAGAAAAGTCTGAAAAAGCACAGACTGAGTTACAACTACAAATTATCTCTTGTCTATTTGTACTCAACAAGCTAGTCCTTAATTACATAATCAGTTTAGGTTTTTTCCCCCCAAGTGAAAAATATATATGAGTCCTAGTGTTCCATCCTACTTTTCCATGACTTTGAACTTACTCAACAATAACTACACTCAACTCCATCCCTTTCAATACACAAACTGTCCCCACCTTAGCACTTGGCTAATCAGGGTGGGTAGGATGTCGTGGCTTTTTCTGTATCACTGGGCAATAGTTTGCTGTACAGAGAACACAAACTGTCTGCAATTTAACTTATGCAATAGGCAGTCAAAACCCCCATAACTTCTAAGTTCCTAATCAGCTGAAATTGAATTCAGGATTCTGAACAGGGGACTAAACTCTGGGCTGTGCAGTGGGGCTTCTCATTCACTTCCAGTAAGGAATACTGTGAAGAAGGAAACATTTACCTGGTGTATCAGGAAAGCATGAATCTTGAGGTCACTTCAACAATCCTCCACCATTAGAAATTAGATATTCAGCATCTTCCAGAAAGAAGACTTCTAACATCAGTTACACAGGTGAGAGAACAGAAGAGATACACTTGTTTCTGTCCATAAATTGAGCCACTATCAGCACAAAAGCTGTCAGATAGACGGGAATACTGTATTTATCAACCCAGAAAGAATACTACTGTTCTATTTTGTTGCAAACCAATTACCCTTAAATTTCCATCTGCACTTTTAAGGAAGATTAAAACTTATGCTTATGAGAAGACTGGGAAGAGGTACAGTTGAAAACGTGATTATGCATGGATGGAGAGGTACATTTTTTACACTGATGCTTAGTAAGGCTTCCCAGATTTCTGTACAGTGACAATTGTCCTCTACTTAAAGAGGTTCTGCACCTAAACAAAGAGCACTCACCCTGATTTATTTACCTTATTCTTATACACCTTGTTTAAACCACAACTCTTCAAAGCAAGGGCTGCAATGCATCTCTGTGACACTGAAATTTGAACTGTAATTCAATTTGAAGTCAAGGTATTACAGCCAAACAAGTTAATGTCTCCTACCTTGCACAGATGGAACTCCACAGTAAATCTCTCTCTTGTTTGTACCAGAAAGATGGGAAGCTAGAAAGATGGCAAATCTTTGGCTTACTAGCAAGATTTTGAGAGGGGAACTAATAAAACCTTGTCATGACTTTCAACAATATGGAAGTAAAAATAGTTTTAACAGCTAACAGAGTGTTCAGGAAGACTGCCAGCACAGGTATTTAATCTTTTCTATAACACTTTTACAAAATTACTGAGTGATCATGTGAGCCTTACCTCACAAATCTGGGCCATTTATAGAAAAGGAAGAAGTAATGAATTAAAAGCAGGTAAGTTATGATGGCTCCTCTGTTGATTCTTCCAGCACCTCAAGACTGACAGCTTCAACAATGCTTGGATCATGAGGCCATGAATCAGGCTCAGAGTAAATAAGGGATGTTTGCATTTCATCCATGACTGTATACATCCACACAGAATCTTCAATACTGTATTCATTTGATATGGGCTCTTTACAAGCAGTTGCTTTAATCTGTATGAATCAGGGGGACTCAAACATAAAATCCCTGATCAGTATTCTTCAGGAGAGTTAAAAGAGCTATTAGCCAAAGTAAATTGTTTGGCCATGGAGTCACAATCCCTCTTCAAAACAGATTGTCTAGAAAGCTTAGGACAACATATTTCACAGATGAAAACATGTCACCTTAAAAGTAAATAAAAAGGAGCCATCTTCCTTCAATAAAATATGCATTTAAATTATGTAAGAATTTCTCATTATACTTGTTACCAAAACAGAGAAGCTTCTGGTATCAAAAGAATATTCCTTTTCTTTCATGCAAAGTACAGTACACACCCAGAAATTAATTTTTAAGGTGACTTCATGCAGGAATAACTTCTGAAGTGCTTGCCATCTCAGCAGGCAGGCATGAGACCAGTGTGTTCTGGCTTGAGTTGGCAATTGTGAGGAACACATGTGTTCAAGAACTAATGTCAAAATGAGACATCTAACCCCAGTTTATATTCCAAACAGCCAGTGCTCAAATGCCACTATTTATTGCTCCAGTCTTTTCATACAGGCAGTTTTGAGCCTTGGCTTGTGCAACATCAAGTGTTTTATACTCACAGGTACAGTGTTCAAGCCTTGATTTATGTCTCAGTATCTTATACTCTCTAGTACACTACTCAAGCCTTGATTTATAGTTGGGTTGAGGGAATCAATTCAGATAAAACACTATTTGGCCAAACCTTCACCCTTTTCCATGAGCCAGTAGAAAGACTAACCTTTTCTATATCCTCTCAGAGAGCTATGCCCATCTTTTTGCTCCACTTTTGTGGAAGATATTTCATTCAGCAATATCCCAGTTTTTCTCTAGTCTCCTCCCAAGAATCTACACAAAAAGGTTGATTCAGCTCCCTAAAGTTTCAGTGAGTTCACTGAACATAGGTTCTTTGCTTTCTTCTTCTCACAAAAAGGAGATCAGCAGATAAAGTGTCATCTCTGAAATTCCCAATTTCTTAAAGCTGTCTAAGAAACATAGTTACAGACAATGTCTTCCAACACCGATAGTTACAACTATGGAAACAGCTCATGGTAAGACCATCTGGGTTTGCAAGAAAAACTCAAATATTTCTTTACCAAGTTTGAACATTGTGGTTATTTAAATTTAAAAAGTAGTTAATGAAGAAGCTAATTTTATTTATCATTAAGCCTTTGAATCAGAAATTTTACTCTCAGCCAAAAGCAGAGAATCAGATGAAAACATGAAGACTTGCTACCCAAATTTTTTGCATTTGTCAGACCATGAAACCCTAACCTTATAACCATTAGACCTAGAAGGAATTAATTTTGATTACCAGGAGAGCATTGGCACAGATAACAAAACCCTCATAACCACATGGCCACACACACAACCTGTACTTACTTCCAGCACAGTTTCTCATTTCAAAACTCAGGTAAGGCATGCTTCTAAGGCTGTGCAGTAGGTACCTGAAAATCTAAAATTGTCTAGAATTGAGTTTCACCAGACACTAGCTTCTCTTTATAGAAACTGCTAATCTGAAGCCTCAAAATGCTTATTTTAAATGATGGGGGACCAAGGGGAGTGGTGTTAACCACCAAGCCCAATTTTTTCTTCAGTTTTTTAAATCATTCTTTTCCACATTGCTTAAGAGATCCTTTTTGCAGTAAGATGATTACAACATCCTGAAATGGTTTTGCCCTTTTTGTTGCTTTGACTAAAGGAAAAAAAAAAAAAAAAAAAAAAAAGTAGTTCCATATCCTGGGCAAAGCCTCATGTAAACAGATGAGAGCAAAGAAAATAAACTTCTGGAAAAACAAAGAGGGACTGGAATCTAAAGAAAGGAAGGTCCAGCTCTAGCTAGACCTAGCTCTAAAATACAGCACGAAACCATCCCAGCAATCCTGAAACAATGGAGAGGCAACAGAATTGCAGATACACCTCTTTAATCTTTCAGTTTTTCAGGAAAACTTGTCTTACACAACCATTCCATGTCAGCTCCTCATTGCTGACTTCTATCCCCATTGGGGAATTCCAGTTTGATGAAAGAGGAAAGGTCACCAAGAGATTATGCTCTTGCAAGCCTCAAGCCTCATGTAATAAGTACCAGTAGGGCAGATATTCCTACTGAAGGGAAATCTGCAGCCTCAGCCAACTCTTTACTCTGCACCGAATGTCTATTTCGGGACAAAAAAAATACCCAAAAACTTTCATTAAGCAAGATTTGATCATGAGAACAAAGCCACAGGAACGATTTCACTAGACCTGCTCTACAGAGAATTGCTTAAAACATTAGCAGGTCTTAAATGAGCTCCAGAAGTCTGGGGCAGGGACAGTGAAAGGTGTGGTGCCTATGGGGAAGTCAAAGGAATTTTCTTCCAAATACTATTTACACAAAAATCACAGAGTTGACTCAGCTTTGGTACAACTTAATGGTTAGAAATCATCTTGCACTTCCTGGCCCCACTAAAACACACTTTATCTCGGACCAGCTTTCAGAGCCTTCCATCCCTGTCCTTTCCCATGCATTACGTATTAAAACAGAATTGCACTCATCTGTACCAGAAAGGGAAGAATGACAGCAGAGACACTGACTGTGTTGCCCAAATCACAAGAGATTGACAGCCTGGAACATGAACTATGCCCTCATAAATACCAGCACAAAATTTTAACTGTAAGGCCATTTTATTGCTTTTCTGATTCCTCTCTGGCAGCTCAGTTCCCCAATTATAAAAGCACCTTTTTTATGTTACAGCCTCCTCATCACTTTCTCCTGAAAGTGCTTCTGAAGTTATTTAAGCCTATATTCAATAAAAAAACCTCTGAATGAATTCAGGTTATCATCAGAAAATAGCACTCCACTCAGATAGCACCGTTTCCTCCAAGGTAATTTTCATACTTTAATTATCTCATTGCTTGAATCATCTTCCATAAGAAGCCCACCTCAAAGTCGTGCACTTGAATAAAACAGAGAGTAACACAAACTGTTACTCTCATTTACACAGACTCAGATGTGTAACTCAGAGTAACTCAAAATTTTACTTTTGCCTTCCCTAGTCATATTAGCTCATTTTAGACATAAACTATTCATAATAACACTTTTGCAAGACCCCTGCAGGCCATTTTTATCTCAGTTTAAACATCATTAAGTACTTTCACTTACTGAAGTTCTCAAATTTGCACTCTGATGGGGACAATTGTTGCAAAATGTATGGTCTGTTGTGTTTGCATATTTGTCTTCTTGGAGCATACATTACAGTGCCAGAAAAGGACGGCTTATGCTAAGAACAGAAGCCAGGAAATAGACAGTCTACATGGGAAAATAAAAATTAAAACACTTGAAAATGTGCCTTCAGGTAGTTGACTGTCACTGACTGAAGGTAACTTGCAAGTTGATGCAGAGCTACAGCAGCAAATAGAAAGGAAACAAGTACCTCATCTTCCAACTTGTCTGTTTCAACTGCCAGGTAATTAGTAAGTAAAAGAAGAGTGTAAACCTAATCCCCCCTACGCTTTGCAACTGATAATATAGTACAATTTGAAAATGTGCATACCCTGTTTTTAGCAATAACCTAGAGATCCACAGCATGTTAAAAGTACTACAAAACACAGACACTTAAGATCACAACCACTAGCTTTAAGAACTGTCTTCTGTGAGACATAACTGTTGTAGGCCAGAACCTCTCTGCCTTCACATCCCTACACATTTCACTCAGAGCTGCATGCACTTGCCAGACAGCTCATCCTATATCCTCCACCTCTGGTACACTGGTCACTTCTTGTTACCCCATTCCACTCTCTGCCATTTTGAAAGTCTGGCTCCATTTAAATAAGACCTAGTGCCCCCTACAGTACCAGTGACATGGTGGCTTCCAGGCCAGTATGGGGGGAATGGAACTGGGAATCTGGAAATTCAAAACCCTGATTTACTCCAACATCCACAAAGACCTAACGAAGCACCAAGCTGTAAAGTGGAACTGCCAGGGTGCTCTGTGTCTGGGGTGCTGCACAGACCTTCTGCAACTTCAGCGTCCCAGATGGCAAACTGGTTACATTGGAGACCTGCAAAATATTTCTAAATGTTGTTTGCTAAGTCAAATGCTTCTGTTCCCTTGAGGCAGCTGTACAGCTGCTGGGAAATGCACAGCTGTCACTGTCACTGGCTTCAGCAAGGCTAGGGCACTGCAGCGGCACTGCAGCAGCTCTGCAGAGCTGCCCCAAGGGAGGAGTAGGGGAACAAGGGCCCAAGGTGACATCCACAATGAGACTGCATTGTTCTTCTCCCACTCTCACCACAAGGATGTTTGAAAGCTCCTTGGGCACAGGTCTTCAGGAGTTTATTTCACTGCTGCAAGTAAGAGTGCTGGAGGTGATCTCAGTATGTGACAGGTACCTACACTGCATTTCTCTCTGATGCTGCAGTTTACCACCAGGTAGAAAAGGGCTCAGCCAAAGACTTCTGTGACAATGCAATGCACTCCAGGGCTGGAACCTGGCAGTTAGATGGCACAGAGACTCATACAAAGTATGAGTAGCAGCCATGGTTTTTTAAATTTGCACAAAATGCCTGGATTTTCTAGATTCTAGGAATTTTGACACATTTTTCCTATAGACCATTTCAAAATTCCAGAAACCAAGCAGTCAACAAGTCATAAGATCTACAGAAAGGACTGAACCTTGCTTACACCAATTTTAATGTTAGTAAGGTGTCCTCAACTTCCTTGCTGTATAGGAAATATTTACCATGTAGCATTTAATAAAGTATTTTAGGTGGAACAACTCATTTTCTAAGCACTCAACAGAAGCAGAGGCATGAAAGTATATGCAGACAGAATTCAATATCAAGAAAGTTAATAGCCTAATTTTTTCTTTGATGCTAGCAAACATTTACACTTTGCTTTGCACATAGATCTCTGAGAACAATGATTTTCATGACAATGAATAAACACATCTTCAGAACAAACCGAAAATTGAAGATAAACAAAAACACAGCATCATATAAAATGCTGTAATGCATTATTTCATAGCAGGAAATTATTTCACCCTGTGGCTTATCTTTAGTTCTTCTGTATAAATTGACCAGATATTGAAACATCAGAAAGCAAGCCCTGGGGCCAAAAATTTCCAGATCAAAGATGCTATGGAATACTCCAGGGATCCCATCTTGCTAAGAACAATGGCATTTGAAAGGGCAGCTAATAGCACGGTTTTAAAGAGGCTGATAGCTGAATATTTATCCATACGAAAGCATGCAGTGAATCAACCTTGGCTGCAACCTGTTTGTAACATAGCAGAAGTGCAAGGCAATAGTGATACCTTCATTACGAACCTGAACCCAAGAAAAGGCTTAGCCTACTTGGAATATTTAGGTTGTTTACAGGACATCAGATTATGCATGGTGCAAGTGATAGAAGCTAGACTTTCGTGCATGTGTGTGCATGGGGAAAAGTATTGCACAAAATGGTCCAACATTGAAAAAACAAGGCTGGTATAGATTCACATCCATATATTCTCCCACCTGCACCAAACTTGATCTTGAAACTTTCTGCTCTTCTTCTAGTCTAGGGGAGAAGCCAGTAACAATGCACACATTTCACCATGAAGAAGTAAGAGGTTTCAACTGCAATCTTAGCGTCCCTCTTCTGTCTTGGATTTTTGATCAGTCCTAGATCATGTCCCATGTTTCAACAGCAGCTATTTTTTCTCATGCATTCCTTAAAGCCCCTTCCAAAACAATCCCCATGAATATTGTTCAAGCTATTGTTCAGCAGGCAGCTTCTAATTAACCCTTAACCTTCAACTGGCTAAGGAGGCATTTTGTCTGAAGCAGAGCCCAGCCTCCCTGGAGTGTCTCTGCGAGCAGAGTGCACACCACTGTGCCTCCTGGGGGCTCAGTTACAAATCCTACAAACCCAGCTCGTCTATATCAGCTCTTCCTGCTGCAGGAACCTCTTACAGAAAAAGGCAGAGTAGAATGTGATGGCAAACGTCAGTCTCACTTGTTTCTTAGTCTTTCTTTAGAAAACTCCCTCTAATACACAGCTGATGCAAGGAATGGATTGGGAGCCAAGTATCCAAGTTACAGCCAAAGCAGACTGGTTGACAAATCACATTTGGCAGCCAGCAAGACCCAGAGATAAAAGTCTTTGCCACACCAGGTTCCCTATGCTGCGTGCCTATCACAGCCCAAACTGCCAGCACTAATAGGCAAAGCAACCTAACATTTTCCATGTTTAAGACCTCATTTAATCACTTTCCCCTGTCCCAAGTTATTTTGGATGACATTTCCCACAAAGACTCTCTTAGACTTGGGATTTTTCTTCCAGCCCTGCAGAAAGAGTTTATTTGCTCAATGCAAAAACACTGTTTTGTCAACATTTTTAAACAACTGTTAAGTCTAAAAGCTTTTATATCCATCTGCTTTTGAGCACAGAGTGAAAATTATCAAGCTGTCAGGAATGTTTCTTATTTAGCCCTATAAAATCTTTCAAATTTGGCAGTGTTAAGCCTCTAAAAGCTGCAGCTTGCCCATGCTCTGAACTGACAGGTTAGAATCTGGCAGCTCAATTTCCTGAAGTTACCATCTGCCCTGATCATTCGACAATCCAAGACTGAGTAGCACTTACATCACAGTTGCTGCTTTCAGTGCCTATCAAGCCGGACAAAGAAAAGCAGACTGGATTCATGTATTTTTATACTCATATCAAAGTTCTGGCTGTTTCTGCGTAGGAGAAAAAGTGCAAGTCTATTCAGAAAGAGACTTCATGAACCATAATTCAGAGTCCAAGTACAAAGCTTTCTCAATTGCACCTTCCTATTCCTTTGTACATTCAAATCACTTGAAAATTCTCCAAGGACCAACTGTTACTTGCAACTTCACTGTTGTTTGCTCTCCTGCCCTTATGGAATGGACACTGACTTACAAGGCTGTAAGTCAGCAAGTAAAATCTAAAATATCTATTTTAAGTGTCCTTAGCACACAGACGCCAGAGCTTTGAAAGCATGATAGAATTCTACAACAAAAAGACCAATAGTCAGTCTTTTAATTTCAGTGCGTGCAATTAAACCCAGTTACACACACACACATAGTTTCATGCACAGAATTACTGATGAAAGTAACATGCATTTCTATTTACACAATTGTTTTAATGGGCTCTTGTCAGTTTATGTTTTTATTGCTCAGCAAGTTGATGGCTCGCTATCATTTTAAAATAACAATCTATATCATTTGAACCTATCTTTACTGGAGAGAAAAGGAAGGTATAGGCCAGATATTCAAACACCTGTACTGAACAGGAGTTAGAAAAGTATTACTTGCAAGTTATCCACCTGACCTCAAACAGCAAAGTGTGAAACTTTCTGCTTCATGGAAAGATGGAGTATTGTGCTAGCCAATGAGTACGAGCAACATTCATATTGCATATATGGAACACCAAAAAAACCAAAAACCCTCAACCTGTATCCATCACGATCAGCATCAGGCACTGCAGAAAATCCTCAGCAAAACAGGCTCCCCAGAGCGAGGCTCCATGATCTGCAACCAGCAGAGCAGTACACAGCCCAAATTGCTACCAGCACAAGAGATTAAAATACCCAGAGAGTCAGAGCTGAGTTAGCAAACACTTCCCCACCATCCCTCTTCCTGGGAGGCTCTCTAGGCACTTGCTCAGGAAGAGCCTGGCTGCTTCAGGAGTGGGACCTGTGGGCAAGCCAAGGGGAGAACCTTAGCAGCCACATCTCTCTTTCTCCCTGAGCAGTTTTGTGTCCAAGACTCACTACCCTGTGGTGTGACCAGATAGCTTCAATTCTAGGTTCAGTAAACTCCATGACAGGTTGAGGCTTTTTCCCCTCCAGACTTTCAACAGGGTATTTAGGATGAAAAATTTGCAAGGTCCTTCTTGTTTAATCACATATACTGACAAAATTAGCAAGGTCTCATTTTGTAGAATGGAATACAGCACTTCACCATTCCAGAGCAAGTCTTCAGTAAACACAGTATTTAAAAAGAGTTCCGTTATTTTATCTTAGTTCAAGTCTCAAATGCATCTTCTTCACACCCTTAATATGGCTAGTCACATCTTGCCCTCAGTTACCTCAGAGAATATGGTTTCCAGTTTCAGAAAGAAAAAGCCAGCAGATACTAATAATAAAAAGTACATCTTAATCTACTGGAAAGAAAGGACAAAACCTAAACTGCAAGCCTGGATTTCAGATGTTAGGACCGATTGATTTTTACTAGAGACCATAAATGAGTGCCTTCATTCCTTTTTACTGCTATAGCATTCCCCTGGAGTCAATAGTGAATCCAGGTAGACTACACCAAAAAAAACCCCAAAGTAATTTTTCCAGTCAGCTGTTCTTGTGACTTTACTGTTAGAACCCCTGCCTTCAGCTCCTTTGAAAGCAGAGCTCAATGGCTCCACATCAGCCCCTTCCAGGCAGCAGTTATCTGACACCGTGAAAACATTGCACATAACTGAGCAGAGTTTGAGGAACATCTGCTCATGAAAGAAACATCTATCTCAGCTAATCAAAACGCTTCAATAAAATGTTTCAAGGTTATAATCTTTTGGCTCTGAACAAATTGGATTTTCTACCACACATCTTCCCTTTCCCACGTGCATTCAGGGACACACAATGCACGTGACATCTATAAAACCTACAGTATGGCTCAGGATCCAGAACTGAAAGGTTCTCTTTGCATCATTCTGTGTATGATCTAATGTGTACTTATGTCTTGACAAAAGAGCTAGAGCTTTTAACATTTACTCATATCTGTTCAGAACAGAAAAGGACTCAGGGAATGTATAAGATTTAACAGTCAGCATGAAGCATTTTTCAGCCTTTGCTTACGACCAGACCAGGGTACAGTTTGAATTCAGTGTTGTCCATTGAAGACAAATCCCTTGTTGTCCTTTTGAACTCAGAAGTTAAATCCATGGTCCCATACCCATAATATTTAATCTAAGAGCCCTTCTTTCCTTCCCCATGATAATTTATCCAAAAAGTAACCAGACAGTGTAGATTAAATGCTCCTCCACCCCTTAGGAACATAATAAATCTTCTTGGAAACCACAGAAGAATAAACACAAATGCAAGCACAGATTCCTACGACATGCCTGGCTGGAGTGCTAGCATGGATGGTAAGAGCAGTTAGGTGACCCATACATATGGAGAAGCTTCACACTTCTGATTTGTCTTTTCTGAAAATAAAAAAGCGAGAAAAGGCCAAACCCCTGAAATCTTCTGAACATGTCTCAGCTTGATCTTTTCTGGATTGGAGCTCGGGAAACGCCAAGTTTGGCATGGCAGCTGAGAAGTTCTGTGACCTCTGGCAAGTCAATCCACTTTTACAGCTTCGTCCCCCTCACAGACCCTTTTTTAACTGCTGTGTTCTTCAGACAGAACTTGTCTTTTAATATGCCTGTACACAATGTCCCGATAAAATCAGGCCATCACCAAGCTCTAAGATAAGCTTGAGCCTTCAGGCATCCTAACACTATTTTTATTGAGGCAAATTCATTTTTAGTTTGAGAGTACCGGAAGACTATTGAGACCTATTGAACTGCAAGAAAATGCAAACTTGCTTTAGTGAGAAACACCTGAAGTTTTATGAGCCGAGTATAGAGTGGTAAGAAATCCCCCACAGTGAGTTGTAAAATTAAATGTTTCTTTCATTTCTACATATGCTTCAGTGTGTTGTCTGTTAGTTGTTGCAGTTTAAACTGTTTCATAAAATAACAAATTATTTTTATTATCCCTTTGGAATGTTCCATAATTATTCTATAAAGGCAAAAGCATTTATCAATCATATGTAATTACTTTTAGTGCAAAGATATATATTGGTGAAAATTAAGATATAACTATTCAGAGAACATTTTTCTTTTATTCCCTTACTGTCACAATTACAGTCCAATCGTATCTGGAATAAACAAACACATTTGAAGAACAGGTACTTGGATAGGTTATCACAGGTATCTCATGTTTTCATGTCAAAAATCCTTAAGCTTTTGTTGTATCTCTGTCCCAAACCTTTCCGAAGAAAGAAAGTGCTGTTTTTTCAGTTTTAAAGGTCAGAATTTCAGGCAAATAAACTAAATTTGCACATCCTACCCTGGCCATCCCAGTCTGATGCCCTGAACAGGATGGAAAATCCCCTTCTGTTCTTTAGCCAGTACATTGACACAGAATACTAACTTTGCTTGCCAAATTTCATTTGCAAATCAGAACCTTCAGCTGACATAATGAAAAAACTACATATATTTAGAATATATATACACACACTCTTCCCTACAGTGGTAATTTCTACTCTTGGTTCTGACTGATTGAACACCCAAAGATCAAAGAATTCCATTACACTCTTTCTCTGGGTTTTCTATTAATTATTTTGTTACTTCATAAATTCAGGGTGAACCCTGCGAGTGTTCGAGATGAAGGAAGAAACTACATAGCAAGAATTTTGGGGAAATACTCTACATAAATTCCTGCTAACATCTATTTATCACAAAGTCTGCAGGAAGCATGACTTTTACCAAGGTAGTTACTGCTAATATCACAGTATGTCCCCAACAGCTTATTACAGCATTTCAAAAAGCTTGCTGTTCGTTAACTCCACTATTTGCAGCATAAGGCAACATGAGATACATACTAAAGGTCAAACAAGACTTCCTAAGAAATCAGTCCAAATCTTCTCTGATTCCAGGATCACAGGCCTTGGTCTGAAGATGGCACTTCTAGAAAATTTGACTATCAAGGAGTATAATCTCAATAATTTGGAAGGCATCTAATCAAAACTCTTGAAATATTTTAGAAATACCATGGGCAGGGAGCCTTTGCACCATAACCCAGGATGTTAGACCTCATGCGGTCAGTAGGAAAAAGATACTGTAGACAACTAAGTAAGGTGTTGAAAACCATTCTCTGAAGGACCTCTCACTGAGGTTTTCAGACAGCCCAGGGCAGGAATCTCATTCCAGCTGTCTCTTCCTGCAACAAGGAAAATGAGTGCACAGAGAAAGCACGCCTGTAGTCTGCAGCAAATACAGAGGGGACAAGCAGCTTAATCAGTTCTACACTTCCAGTGCCTGGAATATTCAATTTCATTTTGCTTAACTGGCAAAAATCATCACTGATGCTAAAAAAAAAAAGTAGATTCAAGCATTAGGTTTGATTTCCACTGAAAGGGGCGAGGTGGTAGTGAATGAAAAAACTGAGAAGCAGGACAGAAGGAAAACACACAAATAGGGAAGTATTTTGTCTCTGTGTCTTCACACTACCTTCAAATACCATCGTGCAGAGCACTTAAAAGTGTTTTTCATGGTCACACAAGTGAAGAAATTTCATCAGGCACCATTGATCTTTTTCCAAAAGGTATAGAACTCATGGGGATCCTAATCACATTTGCCCTGCTCCCTATCTTTTTTTCTTTTGGGGATATGAGCAGGAATGAAAAATTCCTGTGCCTCTCTGCCAGTGCAACGCTGTTCTTGCTATTTATAAAAAAATCAGGCAATAAATGTCAGTGTAATAGTGCAAGTCCTCAGTGAATTGGTGACTTTCAGCAAATGCTTATGTTGCATACATTTATTTATCTAATTTGAAACAGCTTCATACCTCACTGGGAGTATTACCTGGTAGAAGACAAAGCAAAAAAAGTCTCACCCTCTGCCGTATACTCCAAGTCAGATTCCAACTCCAAATAAAAAGGAACAATACAGTTCCTTTAGAAATCAGGGAGCAGACCCTTGGCACCTGCACAGCGCGTCAGGACCTGAAGCACTTCTCATATCTGAGCCCCTGTCTGCTGGCTTGCAAACATCCCTCAGGAAGATCAGCAGATTGCTTTGCTCACTATTTCTGTGACAGCGCAGAGGTTTTTGAGCTCTTCTTTGGTCAATTCTAACAAAAGCAAAACCCCTCAGCTTCAGCAGGAGTTTCCAGACCACGTTACAGAGCAAGTCTGAAGAGCTCCACAGGTTATTTTGATCAGTCTTGTCTGTATAATTTGAAGAGTGAAGGCCTGAAGCTTTTTCAGACCTTGGCTTAGAGTTCACTAGTAAATGTAATTCAACAAGATGTACCAATCTGATTAGCATTTTGACCAGGATAGTTTTTATAACTTATTTTATTTATTTATTTATTATTACTCCTCCTCCTCACAATAGCAGAAATGGTGATTTTTTTTTTATAAGCAACAGGCATATTTCAGTGCCTTATATTTTCTCATTAGTGAACAAAGGCTTTACCATTTCAGAAACTCAAATACTATTAGAAGTATCATTTAGTATTTAGACCAAAATCTAAAAATTAAACAAAACAGGAGCTAGCATCAGTAGGCTTACATCAAATGTAAGGTCCCTTTCCCATGCAGTCAAAAAGGCACTCAAGGGGAATAAAAGAAAAGCTATAAAAGCCTGACTTACATTAGAACTTCCAAGAGATCTATCTTCAGCAGTAGTTATTCAGGGGCTGATTTAACCAAAGTAAATGTTCTTTCATATCTAAAATAGAATGTAGCTATGAGTTACCAAATGGGACCCTGCCATTAACACAGTATTAATGAAATTCCATTTTTCAAATGCTAGCTAGGAAAGGCATTGTAGAGAACTGATAAAATCCAAACCGCCACTTAGTTTTGCAATTGTTTAGAGATCTATATCTCAGAAACAACCAAAATTTTCAGAACTTCCTCGAAAGCCAAGATGTAGCATCCATCCACACATCCTTCCCCACATTCAGAAATTTAATATTAGTTTCATACCATCACAGTAGGAAGTCAAACTATTATCTGATTCTGTTTGTCAGAACACCATTGTCTTATAGTTTTGAGATTGCTAAAAAGGCAAGAACAATAAGAAAAGACTGTACCAAGTGGAACATTTTTCAATTTTAATTATAAACATACTTGTGCATAAATACTCTACTGTTAGGTTTAGTCCAACTAGACTATCTAGATGGTACATTAAATGCTTTCATCTTCATGTGTAGTTAAAAGTTCGAGGACCATTTCTGTGAATTGAAAATCATTCAACCACTTCATTCTTCATTCATTTGTACTTTAGACGATGCCTTTTCTGCCTCTGAATCTCCATGCCAAGAATTACAGATCACTTGAAGGTAGGAGGCTGTGTCAATTGTTAGAGGCAGAGAAAAGTGAGGACTAAACCTACTTGTCTCAGTACCTCTAGCAGCTTCTGTTTGCCTGCTGAGTCATACACTCTAGACCTGACTTTTCCCTCTTCAAGTTGATGTTTATAAACAGCCTACCCCTTACAGTGCTATCAGCTTCCCATATGCTGGTTTTTACTTTACCATTCTTATCTTCAATTTTCTTCTAAATTTTAGGGTAGCAGGGGTTTCACATATCAAACAATATTCTATTTTACATCTTTCCTCTCCTTCCTCCCCTGGTACTGTGGGATAACCTGGATGCCAGGAGTGTCGACTTGTTTTGGAATATGTTGGTGTCAAAATAAGGGGAAACTAAACAATTTAAATAATATAAATAAACCAGCAAAGAAAATTTTACTTCAGTGATGCAAGAAGGGGTTATACCAAACTCACTATTACCACCCATCCTTTTTGGTTTGAAGAAAAAGGACCTGAATTACAGGCATAGTTCTGTCTCCTCATGAAGGCTGACAACAGCTTGTTAACATTAACCTGAAAGAATGCCACAGAGCTGTTAAGCAGTAAGACAGGGAATTCCCAAAGATAAATTGCAAAACAAGGCTATGGATGGATGGTCACATATTGTACTAGATAGTTTTCCTTCATAATAAAACTTTCCATCTCATCCTTACTTCTCAGCTCCGCCTTTTCAACAGCTCTGTCAGAAGTCACGGATCTCCCCTCAGATGGTTTTACCAATCCTTTGTAGTCCTACATTGTCAACACTTACCGAGTGTTGCCAAGTCATCGCTACCAAAACACTGTTTTCTTCAGAAAGGAAACAAAACAGACATGGGTAGTTTACAATTACCCACAGGACTGGGACTTCTGTGCTACCCTGGGATAGTCAGGAAGTGAGACCCTGAGAGAGACTGAATTACACATTTTGAAATAAATTTGATAAACTGTTCACAACAAGTAATAGAAGTGTTTTGAATCCTGAGGCTGTTCCTCTGATACATTACAATACTGTAGAAACTGTCGTATGGAACCTTCCTGTTGGCCTGCAAGCTCTCAGTTGTGCCATACAAACCACAGCAGGGCACTAAGCACAAACAGAAGGCTGAGATTCCCTCCCTTGCTGATGTTTCTACAGGATTGGCCACTCTACCTGGCTCTGTCACTGAAGAACATTCACAGCAGAGAGTAGCACCATGCTGCTGGCTTGCCAAGGTTTGCCCAAGTATTGGAAATGCTCATTTTCATTCCAAAACAAAAAACTACAGTTTTCAATTTCTATGGAAAATCTCCTATTTTTTCACTTGAAATTGTGCACATCAAATAAATCAACAGATACTAAAATGAAGCAAGAGATCCAACTCCAGTTTTTATCCATTTGCCACGACTTTCCTAGAAAATCAGAAGGTTTTTTGATTTTTTAACACACAAATCAGATTAGCGTGTTAAACTCCACACTAATCAAATTAGTTGAAAAGCATGAAAAACCACTTCTCTGCCTGCAAAGATCAATTTTTAACAAGGCTTTACTTCTAAGTCCTATGGAAGCAGAAGGCTAAAGCTTGAGGTAGGTTCAAGAATGCGTGTCACACCCCTTTGTTGCCAAAACTCTGCAATTCTACAGCCAGCCAGGTCACCCTCACAATAGTATGGTTTCCTTGGGGGAATCAAGACCAACACATAACAGCAACAGCTACATTCCACATTTAAACAACTATTCCTCCCACCTCCTGACTAAATTCAGAAAGGACTACTGCCTTCAGAAGATTTTTCTGTAAAGGAATAACATGTTTTAATACACAGGTAAAATATCCTAAAATTATGATTATGGTGGCAGAACTGTGTCAGATTCCAGATCGCTCAGCTTGTCAAAATAGCTTATGCTTTTCATATCCCCTCTTCACTCTGTACAGCAAGACCTAACCCTACTTTCTGTAGCATAGCATTCCTGATTCAGCACAATTACATTTCACATACATAAAGAATAACACTCTTGATGCACATAGATTTTTACAAGATTCTTCATTTTTTCAAAGCTGATTAAGTCCACTGCATCCAAAATAGTTTGCCATACACAATTACCACAGCATAACATGCTTCTTAAATCATCCCTCAAGTCACAAATGTTTTTGGAAAAAGGAGGTTTGGACCTAGTCCTGTGAAGCCAGCCTAATTTGGCTAATCAGAAGTAGCGTTGTAAATTTGATTTCTGATTTGCCACAGAACTTTTTCTAATAATTTGACAGCTAATAAAAGAATCATGCACTTATTTGCACACAATTTGAGCTTTGCTCCAACTGCTGCCAAAACCAAAGTTAACATCTGAATCCAGCTCATGTTAGCAGCAGCACAGAGGGAACTAACAAGTTTCATTAGTCTGCGTATAGCTCAGGTTGTTGTGAATAACACCCTTTCTTGATATCTGCTGATGATTTGATCTGCAGGCCTAGGAGAGAACTAAGGGATTAGAGCAGCAAGCATTGTACTTAGGAATCATAAGATATTTCAAGTGTTCAGATTTTACAGAGGCTTTCATATAACCTGTGTGTAAACTGGAAAGTGTGCCTGGAAAGTGTATTAAGGCTCACCTTTTCAAAGGGAAGGGTAGAAATTGCCTAGACCTTAAAAATATTTCCTACAGTTACATAATACTACAAACTCTGATTTAAAAGTGAGAATCCTCCATTCATTTAGGATGCAACCCTCATTCCTTGATTATTGCATGGTGAGAGATGTTCCCATCCCAATAATTCATCAGATAACTTGGGTCATTTAGCAAAATGCTCTACACTTACGCCTACAGATCTCCAGTTCATTAAGGTCTTTTCTGTCTCCCTCAGCATAGAGCCATATATAGTGACAGTAACCCTGGAGTTCTTTTCATCAACAGCACAGCTGTCCCAAGCTCACTACATGGCCAACTGGCACTTTCAGTGGGCTACATGAAGACCACATTTGGTGCTGTGGGACAGGAGGATGTGCTGGCTCACATGGGAAAATATGAGAACCGCATGATGTTGGACAAAAAGGGAGAAAAATACACAGCTTTCTTTCCTACACAGGCAGTACCAGGTAATTATTCAGAATGAAGATAAAGGGCCAGTGGCACAGCAGTAATTTCTGCCTGTGATCAAGACTCTCTGTCCTGAAAATAATCATCATTGCTCTCCAGCAACAGGGGAAATTCTTGTTTAATTCATGTTTAATTCTTGGTTAATTCACTGACTTATCACAATCAATAAGCTTTTTCCACAAGTGAAAGAGATAAATGTGACTCCATGCCTACAGCCAATTCTGCTGTTCTTGTTACATTTTTTGCATGTTTCAACTTGGTTTCACAGAGGGAAAAAACCACCATATTACTAGGCCTTCTTTCTACCCCATGCAGCTGTGCCACAATTTCGTGTCCTGATATTGGTTAGGGTAGGATTACTGTTTTCTTAGTAGCTGGTACAATATCTGTAAAGACAAAATTGCTTCATCCATCTGAAGTTTTTATAAAAGCAGTTTAGAGTAAAATATTTCTGCACAGATGTCTGTTAATCATTTGGTTCAGCTCCCAGCTGGTGCAAAGTAGAGGGGCACCAAACAAGCAAGCTGCAGACACTGCTCATCTGCCACTTGGTGTACCAAGTGAAACTCTAAAATTCAAGAATTTTACTAAGCAGTTCTAAATTTTAACAGGAGGGGGGTTTCTCCTCTAAATTTACAAGAGCACACTTTGAACACAGCAGCAAATATAGTTTAGGAGATACAGCGAATAAGAGAGTTCTCACAGATTGACTAGCTGTTCACTCCTGCAAGTACAGACTCTGCTTTGGTACTGATCCAGACAGGAAGAAACCAGGATGGATTGACTTTGACAAATGTAAGCTATTCAACATATGCTGGCAGGAAATGTTTACATCAGTCAACCACAATTCTGCCAGGACCACTAAACATCTTGTCAGTCTACACCATGAATGTAGTTAACACAAGGCAAAACAGAATACTGAGGAACAAATTTGAATAGATGGCTCTAATTGGAACTAACAGTATTTTCAAAACCTAGGCAACAAATGCTCAGGCAGTTGATGTTCCCTCGCTGCTCACACCTTCCTGTCTGTACTAACATCCTCTCACAGTGAGTCAGCGATGTGGATGTCAGCCTCCAAGCAAATCTTTCCAAATAAAAGTGACCTAAGCTTTTCTACCTTAAAAAACTATTCAACCAATTACATTATCCAATTAGCCTCACATAGCAGGACAGAAGGCCTCAGCCTAGATCTTGCCTGGCCTGCAGAGATGATTATGCTATGAGAATGCTTCCATTGTCCAGTGGCAAATACACTACATTAATCAGGAGTACTGTGACCTCTCTGCCAAGGACACTCTGCCTGAGTGGTGCAAACCTATTCCCACCACCACTTGATGATTGTTTTTCATTGGTTCAGGGAAGGGGAGCACCAGCTGTGGAAATATCTACCACCTCGTCTTTGTTTTGGGAATAACCATGAGTCACAGCCAGGCTGCAAGAACCACCTTGTCTTTGTCTCATCAGCCATGCAGAACTTGATTGGGGTGCTGAGCACCTTCTTGTGTGTAAATCACCCTTTCTTTTCTATACTTTCATTATTATTGTTGTTGTTGCTGTTATTGTTTGTTTTTTGTGCCTTTGCTGTTTGTTTTCATTAAACTGTTATCTCAACACACAGTCTCTGCCTCTGTCCCTCTCTCACTAGAGGGGGTGGGGATAAAGAGGAGCAGTTTTTTCAGAGTTTAATTCCCAACTGATTTTAAACCATCACACTGACCAAAGCAGATTCCGTGTATATGGAGCTGTAATCTCCCAAACAGGACAGGATGCAAAATGCTGACATGCCGTTTCAGGATCAGGTCTCTGCCATCATCAGCAAGTGACCTAAGGCCTCTGTCCCACACAACTGAATGAACTGACTACAGGTGCTATCTTTAAATAGGAAGTACTTGAGGTTAATGGCTGGCTGTATCTGCTGACAGCATTTTTTAAAAAAACATGCATAATGCATGATAAGCAGTGTTCAGAGGAAGACAAAAATAGCTCTGTATCAAAGAGGCTGGTTCCTTATTTGCCTCCAAGGGCAAAGGAACATGCTGGTCTTGCATGTAAGCAAATCACTTTTTCTTCTGAAAAGATGTTTCATCAATTCTCCTACAGATAAACATCTGCCAACATCAATATTCACTGCAAAACAAGAAAACCTCCTTAACCAGAAGGTATAATATAACTTACTTCCAATCAGAGGTCTGTCTTTGAAATAATAATATATTTCCTGGGCAGATGTGTCTATTTGCTGAGACTCCAAAACACCTCAAATATTGACATCCTGCTGTTCTACATTTGATGAAGTGTATGTGACAATGTGATGCCATAGTGTGATATGCCCTCATGAGATGAGTAAGGGAAGTCATCAGAGCTCTGGCCAGTTATATGACAGAAAATTCAAGAAATATAGCAAGCAGGCAACCTCAGTCCTCTGGCCCCTGTCTCCCAAGGAAAAACAATCAGACTCAGGATGTGAGGGTGGTTTGGAAATTAAGATAAACACTAGGAAGAATCTGATCAGAAAACAGGACTTATGCAACCCAAAGCAGACAAGGTCAGTCAAATCTGGAGTCTCCAGGGAAATGGTGCATTATGCCAAAAATACAAAGACATGATCTTTGTGGCAAGTCTGATAACAAACTACATGTAGCACTAGGCCAGCACCACCAGGAAGTGATGAATTAAGGGATAAAAATCCACAGAGCAATAAATCTGAGTTGCAACCATTTGAAAATGAGCCTCAAATACCTTGCTTTCTGCATACAGTTGTCTTACCCAGGCAGACATTTGGATTGAATTTAAACTTCCAAGTGAAGCCTGAAGCTGTTGAGGGTCAGATCCATTCTTCAACAGCCAGCTTAAAACAGCAAGCTCTAAAGCATTAGGTACACAACTAGGTACTGCTTTTGACAGTGACCAGGTTTTGAGTCTTGGGATTCTGTTGGTCCCAAGACCAAATTGAGTATGGCACTTAAGGAAAGCAGTGATTTTTATTAAAGCTAAGTGTAACCACTACCCATGGCTTCACATTCTGGCACCACCTCCCAAGAGGAGACTTTCTCTAACACCCTTCAGTTAACTCTGGGTATTTATTCAGTTTGCACAGAGCATAGCACTATGAAAACAGGTGTTTCTTTAGCATTACAGCGTTTCTCAAAAGCTCTTTGGGGGCTGCCCCAGGAACTTTACAGCAAGTCAGTGGGCAGATGACAAGAACTTAGGTAACTATAGAGAAGCCCACAAAAAATGCCTTCCTTGAATGGCTCAGCTGTCTCACAGATGGAAGGAAAAAGCACGTGAAATGACTAGCAAGATGTCCCAAATAAAGGTGCTAGCAGAACCAAAGCTGCAAATCATAATGGCAAGGGGTGAAAGGAAAGAGGATTGGCTGTGTTCTGGTTGCTTTTGTACAGGCTTTTACCAGATATGTAGCTCTAAGGGTAACAATCCCGAGCCTATCACCAACTCCAAATGAGGACATAACCCTACAAACCTTTATGTAGTAATTCTACATTATATCAGACATCTTGGCTAAAACCACTTGGAAAAAAAGGCATGTCTCTGCCAAAGGAAGAAGACAAAGTTTATCAGGATTTTTTGAGGGAGTAAGACAGCTGTGGACTAGGGTAAAAGCAAACTCAACTTTTCAAAGGGTGGTGTCAAGATCTATCAAAGGCTCTTAAAGAAGTGTAGCTGTTGCACATAAAAGACAGCAGCCTTCAAGCATTAATAACCCACTAAAAGATAAACAACAAAGTAGGAAGGAAAGCACTTTTTCATGATAAAAGAAGTTCACTAGTGTGGTCCCAGATGGACCTGTGTTGGAACATGCATTATTCAAAGTATTCAGAAGTGATCTGAAAAATGCTGAGAGGAATAAAGAACAACTGAAAATAGAGTGTAATATTTTCTGTATAAATTCATGAAGCAAATCTTATCTTGAGCCTTTCCAGTTCTCCTTATTTCAAAATGAGTGTAATGGAACTAAGCCAGCATGGGAAAAGCAACAAGAATGAAAGATATGTATCAATTCCTGTATAAGGAATTGATTATACAGTCTATAATAGATTATAGACTAGAAACACATCATCTAGAGAGAAAAGGATATGAGAATTTTACACCATCAACAGCTTCGACAAGGCACAACTAGTTTTTACTAATTTTACTGTATGCATTTTATCTATTATCACAGAAGGCTTAAAAATTCAGAAAGTGCTTTTTAATACTATTTATAACTTCACTAAAATGTGTTGTCAAAAAAGGTTGTGAATACCAAAGACTTAACTTTTTTTTTCCTCTTCCATGAGTGTCTAAATATCATCTCTGCATACTCAGTGCTAACAAGCAGATTAAAGAAATTAATCTTGTACCACAGTCCTATATAGCTTGGTCTAAATCACCAAAATCATCAGAGTTAACATCCATAAATTGATATTTCTGAAAGTTTTCTGGTTCCTACATTAAATCTAAATCCCCCAAAGAGGTCAGCACAAATACACCAGAGCCTTACCTTAAGGCTGTGAATTTCCCTAAGAGGTGGATATGGATGGCAAAGTCACCTTGGCTCTGACTTGGACACTACACACAATTTTCAAAGCCTCACTGAACTGAAGAGAGGCCTACATCTAACATTTTCTTCTCCTTTTGCTCCCCAGTCTTTAGCAAGTACTTCAGGACCCACCTGCAAATTAGATGAGAAATTACTTGAGGAGGAGACACAGGTGATTACTCTAGAAAATAATGTGCTTACCCTCACAACAACTTTACCTAAAAATCTTCCAAGAATGCTACACAGTTCCAAAATGTACTTGCTTCTGCTGCTGCAAATATTAATAAGCTAGGAACCAAAAGGTATTTTTGCTACTTCATTCATGGAGCATGATAGAGGCATGATAAATGTAACAGGAGGAATAGTGCTTTTATCTCTTTCAGCTGAGCAGGATATGGTATCTCTATTCTGCCTAACAGAAAACACATGGGATTGATGCAGATGAGCCTCTTATCTCAAGAGCTTTTCTCCAGAAAGTCCAAGGAGAAAAGTCTCCTATATTCTGTTCTCAAAGACACAAGGAAAGATGTAAAAAAGTCACGCTGTTCCTAGGTCAACAACAAGCTACTTGAATACCACCCCTTTACCACTTGAATGAGAAACATCAAACAGTTTTAAGTTTTTAATTTCTTTCACTACCCAAGTGGTTTGACACAAATATCTAGAAATATTTCAGTCCACCTGGGGACCGCTGTTCTGCTTGACTCTTTATTGTTCAGCTTATGTCAATATGTCCTCTTTCTTCAGTAATAAATCCACTTGCCTTGGTGCAAGGTAGAGTTTGGTAAAACATTCACAGTTGAATATGCTTTTCAGCACAATGGGTGTTGAGAAGGCTTTACAAATTTGATATGCTACCTTCAGAACACCACCAGCCAGCATTTAAGCCAGGCCCAATAACACAACTAAATTCTGTTATCAAATGTAATTTCTATAGTGGGTAAAAGTCACTCATCTAGAACTTGTCATCCTTCTCACTGCCATTTTCAAGCTGCTTTCCTCCAAGTTTTGTTATTTATATATACACACACACTGCAGTCATTTAACCCACTTCAAACAAGCTCCATGGGGTATTTGTGCAGACTTCCAGGATGGATACTTTACCTCACTTCCAGTGTCCTTCCTATTACAAGTCCCACACAGTCAGAGAAAGCTGTTCACAGATCTTGTTACTAAATCACAGTAGCATTAACATGTCACATGAGCCTAAGAACACATAAATAAGCTTCTCTTACACAAAATCCCTCAGATGAAATCTAAAGCACTACAACACAGAAGATAAGAACTGCAAGCTGGTTGACCCTCATGGCTTAGTACAACCACATCAGATTTGGCACTTATGACAAGGCACATCAACCACACTAATACAGCAACCTTTCTCCTGCCAGCTGACACCAGGTGTGTGTCCATCAGTAGGGCAAGTAGCTGTGACCTCTTTTACCCAAAGGTGTCCTGACCAAAGGAATTCAGCACACATCTGGTCACAGGAGAGTGACTGCTGGAAACAATGATCTTCTAGATTTGTCTAGATTTAGACAAGACTGTCTCCTGTGAAGTTATGGGCTACATGACCACTCCAAACAGTCTGTTATCTACTATAATGCAGAAGGTACATCACATCTTCCCTCCTTGAACAGTCAGCTGAAAGCATCACTATCTGCACCTAAGGCAATGTTAGTGTTCTCTGCAGCAGCTCTCATAATTGTAAATATCACAAAACATAACTTCAAAAAATAATTGTTCATATTTAAGCCATTTTTCATCTGAATAAAGGTATTTTTGCTGTCTAATAATATTTAAATAAAGTATTTTTTTATTTTAAATAAATAAAAGAAAATCAGGAATAATGCAAGAGAAATTCAACTACATTCTGCAGTACAACACCAGCTTACCCATCTAGTTAACAGTGTTATACCAACATATAATTGCACAGGATATTGAACAGCATGGTCACCTCTAGAGCTTAGAGCTGGGCTGCCAGCAAATCTAGCTGTAAGCCTGCCTTTATATCATTATTTCATTGAATGACTAACCCAGAAAATTATATTGGATTTACTCCAATAAGCCAGTTAACAGCAACAACCAAAAAAATGGCAACATGTCCTTTCATTCTTGCTTACCTTACATTCCTATTGTTATCCACTGTCAGTTCTCTCTTCCTGAAGGGTCCACAGCTGCTTCTGGCCACCAGGGCAAGCACAAGTGCATTACACAAGCCTAGAACCAGGTCTAAATCTCATAAGTGACTTGGGAGGCATCTTTACAGAAACCTACCTTCAGCAGGGGTCATTGCAGCAAGCCTGACACAGTGCAACAGTCCATAGGAAACTGTGGCTCCCTGCCTCTCCAGCCATGCACTGAGCAGTCCACTCAATGTGGATCTGTTTGCTATTCCTCTGGGCTACTAGGTCTGGAAAGCAGCTAGGCTGTTTCCAAGTCTGCCTCACTAGGGCAGACTGTAAACCCAGGTTTTTGATTTAACAACCTTCCTAGAAAACATCTCATTGCAATTTATGATATTTGTAAAATGCATATAAAATGAATTTTGATATTTTTGCTTCGTACATCTAATACGTTATCAGAAAAGCCTGTAACCCCAGCACAAGAGTAGAATCTTTCTAACTGCATTGACAAGGTGCTCAAGTGATAAACATAACATTAAACTAGTTAGGAAGTGTGTCTTCTCCTTGCCTGGATGTGCCACTCGAGTGGCTAGCGTGCTGCAGGCTGGCAGAGCCCTGTCACAGCTCCCCTTTAATCGAGGGATCAAGGAGCTCGCTCTAGAGGGGAGCACAAGCTCTTTTACCAAGTTATCAATAGCAAGTTTCTAATTCACCAGTTACTCTCCCCTCCTGCCCTAGTCAGTACTTCATCTGTCTGATACTTAGGGAGATTATTCTTTCCTCTGTAAATACCTTTCTGTGGCCTCTAAAGAGACATAATGAGCACTGCGGAAAATTGCCACAGAGGCCAATCAGTGCTGGTTCCTTCATCCTGCCAGCAGCTTAGCACACTTAGCTCCTGACATCTGATCTGATTCATTGGCTTGTTCAATAAAACACCTCAGTTTCAGTGACTGCTCCTTTCTTATTTCACCACAGGTTCACATGCAGCTCCAGTGACCTGGTATGTCTCTGCTTGTGTCCCCACACCCCACTCACACAGCCAGACCAGGTTTCCTCACCACTTCCTCCTCAGGTTTCCCATGGCACAGTCTCACATGTTTTGTTCCCTAAAGCCATCCATTCATGGTGAGTAAAACAGAAACAGCTTGAGCTGGGGACCTGAGCAAAACACCCCTGAGCTCGTGCCGTTTTTCTCTCCCTTTTCCCTTTTCCCATCACATTTCCTGCCCTTTCTTTTGCACTGTTTTTTCCTCATTCCCATCCTTTTTCCCTCATGTTTCACATGCTTTTGTCCCCTCACATTTCCTATCATCTTTCCTCTTCATATTTCCTGCTCTTTTTGCCCCTCACATTTCCCGCTCTTTCTCCCCTCACACTTCCTGTCCTTTTCTCCCCTCACGCTTCCTGCCCTTTTCTCCCCTCATGCTTCCCATTCTTTTTTCCCCTCACACTTCCCGCTCTTTTCTCCCCTCATGTTTCCCGCCCTTTTCTCCCCTCACATCTTTCCCCGGTTTCTCCTGTTACACTTCCCACCCTTCTCCCCACTCACATTTCCCCCCTTTTCTCGCTTTCTGTTTCACACCCTTTTCCCTCCTGCTCATCCACACACAGGGCATAACACACGAGCTTTCAAACCCAGGAGTTGCAGACGCTGAAAAGGAGCCTTGTGAGGGCTGCAAACCCCTAGTTTGTCCTCATTCCGGTGGCTCTGAAGGACAGCATTCCTGCAGGACACCTGCCCATCCCCAGCTCACAGGTAATCCTTCAAAGAGGCCACCTTGTTACCTGATGCCATGAAATAATACTTTCAAATTACAGCACCAGCCACTCATGCTATGGGAACTATAAAATTTCCACTTAATGCGTGTTAATTGGATTATTATTTTAAAGTTATGCTCTCTGCCCCCGCATTAATAACAAATGAGCTCTCTCTAATTATTATTAGAGTAACTCCCATGCAAATTAATGGTGAGGCCATTAAAACCGTGCAGCTGAACTGCCATTAATTCTCACATTTGAGCAAATCAGCTAATAAAGTAACAATAAAAAAGGGAAATTCCTTTATGCACTGCTGAATTCCTTCACTCGTACCAAAGGCATACAACAAAGGACTGTTAAGCACTTTTTCCTTTTATGAAATGTTAAGCTGAAATTATTCATCATAATCTGGAAGAAAATGACTACAAAAACCTGCATCTGTAATTTCTGTGTGTTTTTAGGTAGTGCTAAAGTGCAATCTTTTAACCACTGCTCATAGGGTATAGTGTGACACAGAAAGTCACAGACATAATCAGAATAACTAAACATTTTGGAAATAGTTGCTCTACATGCAACAGCACCAAATAATAGCTGTCACCTGATAACCTTTGCAGGACATTCTACTTGTGTAGGACTTCTAAATCAACACAAACGAAGGGATTTTTTTTCAAAGGGATGTAAGATAATCACTGTTTATAATATATTGAGACTATCCTACTGCACATTTATGAGCAGAGGAATCAAGTTGCTAAAATTGCATTAAAATATTATAATAAAGGTAGAAAACCTCTTCCTTGCTAGGCACCCCACACCTTTCTGACACCTTTAACAATCATTTACACTTTCTGTAGTCATTCAGTAATTTGATAAAACCCAAGCATTGCTCACAGTTATTATATGAACCTTTGAGCTTCTCAAACTTGCTTTGGACTGAGCTTTCCTACCTTCCTAATCACAGGCATTTGAAAATGCAATACACTCATAGATAAGGGAAACCTTTCCCTCCACACCCACCTTCAACCCATTTCTTTCTAATCTCAGGTTTAGATCATCATTTTTGTATTCTGAATATAGTTCCTTGCATTACCAAACACACCCTATTATCTTTATATTTCTACATTATGAAAATTAGAATTTGCCAGAAAAATGCAAGTTGCACTGCAGAAACCAATATCCATTAGTTTTCCAGGCAGAATACCCATGAACAAGAACATATAAAAGATGCATAGCTCTGGATATGATTACGATGTGCTCTGGTGCAGGAGGAGTAAAAATCTCCCTGCTTAAATGAGCATATTGCTCACAGTAGCAAAACTGCATCATTTGATATTAATACCCTTGATGTTGATATTAAAATCACCCAACTGATGTAATTGAAAATGTTCAGTACCTCCTCCAAGAATGATGAGTAGCAGTGGTCAACATTTTCTGCTGATTTTCTAAGAGAAATGTTTCTATGTGGATTACCCAGTATTGCAATTTCAGTTTAGCACATTATACAAATGCATGCATAACTGCAGCCAGATCAGTGAACTCTATGCATGCTTTATTAGATTTAGCATACTCAGCAGTTTGCAAGACCAGGAATGAAACATGAAGACCAGCTTCCTAACTAGTCACTACACCAGCAGAATAATAGACTCCATCTGGGTACAAAAAAATAGCAGGGAAAAAAAGCCCCACAACATTAAGAGGAAATATCTAAATGTCTTACATGTGTGACATACTGGAATACATTCAAATCATCCAGTGGCAACTGTGGGTTAGGGTTCCATTTATCCCATGTTTAATACAGGCACTTCAGAAGACTGTCCAACTTACCTTTAGCCCTCAAGGAGTTCAGGTAAGTGCTATATAAAAACATCCTTGTTATCTGGTTTAAAAATAATTGCTCATTTAAGGTTTTATTTCTTCCATTTCCAGAAGGCATTGACTGAAATGTATTGGAAGTATAACCCAATATTTGGGTTATTTCTTTTACATGTGCCATACTTTTAAGTCTTTGAATATACAGTCTCAGTCATCTAGGAGCTAATTACTGACTTTCTTAAGTGTTTCAACAATTTTTCTGCACTCCAGTGTGTGGACTGGTGTTCTCTGTCTACTATTTCTCTCATAATTGCTTCAGGAACTATTACTTGTCCATTAGGGGCATAGACTGCCTATCCACAGGGGTGAAATCCAGCTTCTAATGCTTCAATTAACTGACAATCTTTCGCACTATATTGTAGCTTAATATCTGGTAGGCTAATCTCTCATTGTGGAACCAAAATGTGGATGCCTTTTTCTGCAGCCTCTTTAGCCACCCTCTGGGCTAAGCCATTTTCCCATTTTGGCCCTATTTTGTTTGGTGTGCTCTGCAGTGCGTAATTGCAATTTCAGCCGGTTTTTGTACTGCTTTCAATAAATGTAATACTTGTCTCCCATGTTTCATCGATGTACTGTGTGCTGATAACAAACCTCCCTCAGTCCAAATTGCCCCGTGGGCTGCACTATGCCAAAAACAAAATTAGAATCCACCCAGATGTTTACTTTCTTTCACTGAGTTCCCAAGCCCAGGTGAGAGCAACCAGTTTAGCCTTCTGTGCTGAAACATCTGCCATGAGAACCTTAGATTCAATTACCTTGCCCTGGGTAATTACCACGTATATCCTGACACATGTTTTCCACTGCAGACAAAGCTACTTCCATCTGTGGATCATTCCTAGTCCGGGTTCTCTGTTGGTCTGTCCTTTAAATCCAGTCAGCTGGAATAAACTTATTCGATCGTTTGTAGACAATCACATTCTGGAGTACTTCCTACTTTGGTGGCCAACAGAAATATAGCAGGATTAACAGCAGAGGTGGTTTTAAGGGTAATGTCATCCAGATCCATTAGTAACACTCAGTACTTAAGCACTGAGCTGGGGACAGCCAGTGGGCCCCCTTTTTTTCCAAGCCTGTCTGTACCATATGCAGTACACAGACCATGGTGTTTTGTCCCAGAGTCAATTTACAAGATTCCTAAATCAACATCACTGTAGCTGTGACTGCTCACAAACAGCTCAGCCATCCTTGACTCACATTATTGAGCTGTTTAGAAAAGGATGCAAAGGCTCATCTCTGTTCTCCTGGGAAGTGTGCTGGAACTCCCAAGGCAATATTTTGTCTCTCATAAGTGAATAATTCAGAAGATTATCTCATGCAATCTAGCAAGACTAAAGCTGGAGCCCTCATTAGTGCTTTCTTAAGTTGTTTGAATGCAGCCCGAGTATGATCAATCCATATAATAAAATCTTTACAGGCAGTTTTTAAAAGTCCACACAAAGGTTGGGCTAGTAATCCATAACTACTGATCCACCACCTGACCATTCCAAGAAAGGCACACAAGTCTCTTACAGTTTGTCACTCTGGGATTTGGCAGACAACTTTTTTTCTTTTTGTGCTTAGTTTCATTTGACCTTGGAGAATTTCAAAACCCAAAAATGTCACATTTTCTTTGTCACTTGGGCATTCTGCCTCGATACCCTGTAACCCTTTAATCCTAAAACATTTTACAATTCAACAATGTTTGGTCTCAGCACTGCTCTTTAGTTTCAGTGGCAATCAGGATATCATCAACATATTGTAACCAAGCCCCTTGTGGATTAAACTACCTCCATTCCTCTAATTCCTTTGCCAGTTGATTCCCAAAAAATGTGGGGCTGTTTTTAAATCCTGCTGCTAGTATGGTCCGAGTCATTTGAGTCTTTCTTCCTGTCTGCAGATTTTCCCACTCAAATACAAACCATTCCTGGATGTTGCAGCTTAAAGGTATGCAGAACAAGACATATGATCTTTCCATTGAACTTCTTATGCAAAATTTACATTCAAAAATAGGGGAATGGAATTATTCGGAACTTCAGAGTAGAACATGAAATATTAGCTGCCTTTAATCTGAGAACTGCTTTAAAATTTGGTCTGCTCTTGCATCCAATCCACCTTCATTGCTGCACTCCTGGAATTTTTCACAGATCAAAATTTTCAAGTTGTCGTAAATTATATTCCTTGCATGCCTAGTGTTCAGGAGATTCATTAGCAAAAGTATTAACTAAGCCTATGCCAGTACCAGAGCAAACAAATTCTGTTAAACTGGCTGGTAGTGTTCTGTATTATAAAATTCATAGTTTTACTCTAAGTGCACAAGCAAATGTTTTGTTTAAGACTGATGTTTCTGTAAAGAGAGCTTTTCTGGGAAACAAGGGAAAGCATGTTTAGGGTACAAAAGGTCAGCTGAAAAGAGTTCTGAATGCCAGGAATAGGATATTGATTTTTTTCTGTGCAAAATCATTCCTAAAGTGTTCTTTCCAACCACTGACAAGACTTATTCTAATCACTGTCTGAAGAAAATGAATGAGAAGCAACCAAAAATCTGTAATATGGGAAAAAAATTCTTCCTTCAGGGAAGACAAGGTTTTGATTCTGATTAAAGGTGCTTTTACTGACTGACTGATCAAGTAGGTGTAATTTCTAGTTACTTTAATTATCTCATTAGCCTTATAGAGATGGAGCTATTTTAATCATGTGTATAACTGATTAAACTAGTTTTCAAGATTCGTTATTAAGCTTATATCCAGAAATATAAAGCTATAATTCTTTTGTAGTTATTGTATGTGGTTATTTTTTTGACATTAAACTTCATTGACTCAGTAAGAAACACTGAAAAAAAACTTATCAGATGAACAAATCTTTTTGGTTTTTCTTCTTTTTATTTAATGCATGTGATTTATGGTCTTTAATGAGGCCATTCTCATTTTGCTAACATGGTGCTGCCATTCACCTGGTGCTCCTGACCCAAACAAGCACTCTTTGGTCTTTGACTTTGCAGCTATTTGGTTTGATTATAAAAAAAAGCCACAGACAGGATTGGTCCTGTATGTAATTGAGAATATTACATTCATACTGAATATTCTGTTAAAGAACACGGACCATTTATGTGGATAATTAAAGGATTCATCATGATTAATAACGTTTCCATGAAGAGCAGCCAGTGGCATTGGTTAGACTAAGACATTCTTAGGCTGCAAGAGTAATTATTGGGGTTTTGCCACATTTGAATAGGTGTGGAGCACTCTGAAAAATATGAATCCCTATTTTAATTGAATCCATTGTATGTCTGGAAGCTGTCAGAATCCTGATGAATTATTTTTGCTAGAAGAGGAAGTGATTCACTGTCAGTGAATTACAGAATGTTATATTGATTCTAGTGCTGGCATATAGAATCTATACAACTTCTCAGTTGTAGGTATGGAAATCTACATTGCAAATGAAGATTTAATAACTGTTATGCAGCTATCACACGTGAATTAAGCTGCACTTAAAAAGATTTTAATTCTCAATTGACTTCTGCTTTCTCCATAGCAGAGCTCATGCTGTCTAGTACTCCAAATACCAATTTATATCTCCCCTTTATTACAGATGGCTCATATCCATTATAAATTTGCCAAGTATTTCTTTAAATTATTTTTCATTAATACCAATGGCTTTGGAAATGAAAGAAATCTGAGATTATTACATAAAGCAAAAGCAAAAGCAAAAGCAAATAGCTAAATATCCACTATAAGATGATGTTTTGAAATGACCACAAAACTTTAAAAATTAATGCTTCTCTACATTTTTGTAGCCATATTGATGTATCTGTGGCTTCTTGAAACAATCAGATATAGCCTTATAGTCTTAAAAACAGAAATGGAAAAAGTATACTGAAAAAAATGTACAAGTGATTGACGGAATATAAACAAGTGTTGTTAGACATCCTTTGTATGATTTTAGGGACTCTGTGATTTTTCTACACCTTTCTTTCTTACCATTTAAACAGAGGTAGGATCATTCAATATTTTCCTACATTTCATGTTTAGAGGTGAAACATCAAGAGATGCAGAATCTTGCTGCAGAGTAGTGGGATTTGCATCTGAGTCACCTTGTCATGTAATATGAATGATATTAAAGGTTTGGATGAACCAACTTGGAGTTGCCAATAAGACCCAAGGACCATTTCTTTCTAAGGTTTGCAGAGTAGAGCCTTGTGAACCTTTGTAAATATACATATTTCTGGACCTTATTTTAATACCAGATAATATTCATTCTAGTAAATATAAATACTGTGCTTAATAGTGTGCATTCCACTAACTGAAATGTCAGAGAATTACTCATTTTTCCAAATCTGCCAGTTTCTTCTTTCTACTTTGTCACTCTTTTATAACAGAAGTCCTCTAACTGTGCATGTTTATAGACAGAATATTTTAGTCAATAAATGTTTTTATTGACTTGCAGCGAGTTCGATATTTGGTTAACGTTAAAATGACTGGCTTATGGGAGAGCTCTGAGAAGTGACTGAACCCTGTAAAATGGGTAGATAAATGTTTATTAACTCAGAAGTGTCGAAAGAACAACACAATGAGAAGTTTAGTCTGCTATGTCTTGACTCTCCTTTTGCCCCAGATGTAAGACATCTCTCTACCCTGCTCTTTTATCAAATGGATAATGATTTTCAATTCAGTATTTTCCTGTTGTTAACTCTTCTGGAGTGAGTTTAGGTGTGACAGTTTGTGGTAGTTTGAGCATTAAGTTGTAAAGATAATAATCTGGGTTACTTTGGGAACCAACAGCTGCAATATAAACTCTACCAAGTAAGAGTGTACTCTAGAAACAGCAATGAGCTAGGATTTAAGCTCAGGGCAAACTATTGAAGCAATCATTCCATGACACAGCAGTGAAAATATCATTAAGTCCTTTCTGCAGAACATGGTATTTTAAGAAAGCATAAGAAATTAAACAATAATTTCTAGTGTTATGCTAATAAATTTTCCAGCTTAAACTTACGAAGATAACTGACTGGTTAAAAAACAGCTTAGAAAAATGTTTAGCAGATCTGGAAAATAAAATTTTTAAATATTTCTTTTCCTGTCTTGGCTGCTTTTGTAGAGTACAGTGGCATGGTCAAAATATCCTGTTAAATATTTGGATTTGGAACCCATGAAGAACAAATGCTACTTCATCCTATTTTTCAGGATGGTCTTTGGAAAATTAGCTATTGTCTCTGCAGCTTTTTTAAAGCAGGGCTTTGGCCCATATACCAGGATAGCTTTTGCACTTGAATCATTGAGTTGGCTTGCAACTTTTAAATTTTCTTTGAACATAATAGATCAAGTATATTCTTTGACTTTCTGTAAATTCTCCAATGCATCCTGAGTCTAGGCCTCTGCCACTTGGCAAAGTATTAACAGACCAAATTCAGCATTTACCACTTAAATATTAAAGTACAACTAATCTGAAAATCCTGTGCATCATTCTGAATATTCTCAATGAGGGTATTTTTCCTCATGGGATTTGCAGTGCTGATGAAATAGTTCTATTTGTGACTAGGAGTTGTGTTTTCAGTTCTCTAGCAGGGTCCTTTTCTGCTGAATCTTTGGAACGAAATAGCTGAAGAATAAACTTAGTCTGGCTGAGAATCTTATCCACATAAAGGCTTCTCTTACCACTGCCCAACAAACTATTTTCCTGAGTCTAAGCAGAGAATATTGTTTTACAGATAGCTGGGGTAGTGTCACAGACAAGGGAAAGGGTAAGTGAGAATGGAGCTTGAAGAGAAAATTGCCACGTAACAAGACACTGTAGCAAGAGTGGTCACACTGTGCTTGAAATAAGCATTTAATTTAAACTTAATGAGTTTCCTGCATGCTGGTTACAACTAAATTGATTAGAAATATATGTTTTGGTTTAACAAGTGTGCTGCAGGAGAAGCATTTATTACATAGTTGTTGAAGTGGCTGTTTTCTTGATCATTTGATATTTCATGTCCAATAATAAAAATGGATGAAATCTAAATGCAGAATCCATCCTACTTAGGACTCATAATTAAATGCTTTCCAAAAAGGTTTATCATAACTTCCCACTGTGGCTTGTGGCAAATTTAATGGTAAGATCCTTCTTCTGTCACCTGCATCTGCAGCAGATAAAACTGGGGGAGGGATATGTTGCTTAATTAACCCTGTAATTCTTACATTTGGGTTAATTGGCAGCTAAATTAAGGTTTCTTGTGTATCATATGCTTGGTGCTGTAGTCTGTTCTACACAATTTATTCCTCTGCAGCTAAGGTATTTCTGCTTGCTCACATGGTTTGATTGCTTTCATATGAAAGTATTAAACTTTTCTTCTGCCTTATGTGGACCTCCTCAGATACTAGTGACATAACACTTCATCTGTAACTAAAATAGCTGCCTGTTCAAAGAATGAATGAGATCCTGATGGCCCTTGGTATGTGAGCAATCTTGGAATCCTGATTTGGTCACCATATACATTATGGTGAATGTGACCACATTCAGTTGCAGTCAGTAGGATTTAAATGTGTCCAAATGTTGTATTAATTTGGATGCCTTGGCTGGATATGTTCAGCTGTTCAAACCTGCTATCTCTACTTACTCATGAGATATCAGTTTATTTACAATTTGCAGAAAAGCTGGTTGGAAAATGGCTGAATTATTCAGAAACATCTTAATAACAGAGATATCATAACAGAGATGATAAAAAATGAAGACATCAAAAAATTAAGCTGTAGCTTTCCCATCATACTAGAATAGGAAAGCTACAGATCTCAGTTTCTGACACTTAGACCATCAGAGAGAGGTACAACCTCTGGCCTCCTTCATTCATTTAGTCTGAGCTTCCTATCCCCCCTGTGGTGGATAGTTTGGGGACGTCCAAGCTAAAAGGGTTAAATAAGAATCACAGTGAAGTATAGAACATAATTGTATTGTGTGGTTTGAATTTCCAGGAAGGAACTTTGCTCAGAAGGAAAACAATTTGCAAGGCTCTCCATTGTGAAAGTAGGGCCCAAGCAGCTTGGACTCTATTGTTGTTAGTTTGATGGCTGCAAAGAATTCAGCTTTTCATTGGAACACAGAAAGTCTCTGGCTGATCCAGAGCCAGTCTGGATAAACTGCTTTATTCAAAGAACCTGTAAATCAAATGCTCATTATGACTCTGAGGAGTGCCTTAAAAGATGGCCAGCCCACACAACTTGCAATCTCTAGCTGTCCATAAGTAGATATGAAAAAGAGTAGGAATTGAAGTATTAAGCCTGAGCTGAGAGATGTGGGGTTTAATCTTTCTTCATTCTCAACAACGTGTCAGTTTCAGGTCAAACTGAACTGTGATGAACAGTTTCCCTGTAAAGGAAAAGCCCTTTTCAGAAAGGCTCCTTAAAACAGCTTATGAATTATTTCATAGGGAAAACAGCTCTTTTCAGAGCATGCTTCAGAAACAGGAGGGCCAAATACATGTTCTGGGTTTCCAGCAATAACAAGGCACAGCCGTGCTTTGCATTAGTGGGGTAATTTTATGAGTTACAGGATTTCATGCCCAGAGGCCATGACTAGAACCCTCCACAGACAATTCTTAGGAGCTTGCCATGAGTGTATGGTTTTCAATCCACCAACTTTTAGTCTGATTAAATTGAGCTCAGTATATTGTCATCTTGCAACACAGATTTTTCTTTTGGCTTGTTCATGCTGTAATAGCACAAAGAAAAAAACCAAAACCCCAATCCCAGATAACCAACAGTATAAAAACTTGACTGTGAAATTATAATGAAAAGTCTGAAACAGTGCTGATATGGAGTTAAAATTACTTCCTTACTTTATCTGTGAAAAATATCCTTTCCTAATGCGTTATTCATTATGGGCACGTATACCCTGGATGACATCAGACCAATTGAAAAGCAATTTGAAGGAAATATTTTCTAGGAAACTATATGCTATTCCCCTTAACCACTAAAATAAATAAGCTAGCAAATAAATATTCAACAGTGGTATTTTATCCACTTTTTTTTAACTGATCAAAACCAAGCTGTGAAGCATGGCAAAACTGAAATTAGTCTATTGTGCAGGAAATCTGTGCACAGTATGAAAATACATGTGCATGTGTGCATATGCACAGCACTGATGTCGTGCTTATTATTACTGAGGTTGACAGAATTGCTTATTACTGCTGAAACTTCTTATTGTGAACAATTAAAGACAAGGTCTTTGCCAAAATGTAACTGAGCTGAAATTTCCATACCTGAGAATCTGCTGGAGTCTGTGTTTTCGGTTTGTTTGGGGGTTGGTTTTTATCTTTGTTTGGAGGCTTTTTTGTTGTTTCTGAGGTTAAACTCAACAACTTACAGTTCTTGTAACATAGTGCTGAGAAAGGGGGAGAGATGCAGGTGAAAGAAGGACAGAAGAGGAAGGGAGAGCCAACTGAGTAGCGATTGGACCAAGTCACTGAACTGCTCACTCAGACTTGGAGGAGCAAGCTGTGGATCCAAGACATGACAGATCTATTCTGATTTCTGCAACTTTCTTTTGTCTCAGCTTGTGTGTGTCTGTTCAACAGAGTAACAAAGCCACCTGAAATACAGGGCTAAGTGTTCCTGCCAGTGTGGGGGAAGTCCCAGATGTTGAACAGCTGGTTGTGATGGTGCCCCAGGTTTCACTTCCTTTTCAGAGAGGAAAAACGCTAAAGGATTGTTACCAGCTGTTGTTACTGGGAGCAGCTGACAAAGTGGTTTTTCAATGCATATTTTTAGTTTTGCCCTGAATATAGCTGCGATGCAAGAATCAGGCTAAACACCTCTCTCAGCATTTTTATTGTAACTGTGAATCACAATACATTCCATTTATTACAGAGTGAGAAAACATACATTGTTGACTCCCAATACAGAAGTTACTCTGTCAGAGCCTTAGCAGGGATAAATTGCTGTGGTAGTAGTGAGCCAGGCTGCATGAGCACGTGTATGTAACTGCTTAAATCAGATGAATTGGCCCAAATGAAGGAAGGTGGGATGCAGTGAGCACATTGAGTATTTCTGCACAAAGTCAGCTTTTTCCCACTGTGGTTCACCACATTTTGGTGCTGTTGCAGTGCAAGTGGCCAAGACTGTTGTAAGTTACAAGCATAATTAGTTCATCTGTGTTATGCACCTGGGAATCAGAGTGTGGTGATAAATTATTCCCTTAAGCAGATTGAACCTCCAGTCAATGATGATGAGCCAAAAAAATTATGCCTGAAGCTTGAATTAGAAAAGCAGATTTTTTTTGCAGGGGAGCTCCTGTAAGGCTGAACCACAGGCACTACTGCTGTACTTGGTATTGAATGTTTGGGAAGATAAGAAAGTATAATGCTTTTTAAGGTTGATTCTGGGTACTGTGGTTTCTAGGAATGTAGGATTTTCTGAAGAGTCAAGGGAGATAACTAAAAAAGGCTGATAAATGGTGTTTAAATGTTTAACAAACAGTTGCATCCTGTAGTATTTGGTAGCCTTTATGTTTATAATGTTACTGCAAAGTTGAAGTAAATATGAAAGTTACAGTGTATATTATAAAAAGGATGGACCAGTAGAGTGGTGAAGCACAGAATAACACAGCAGAGCTGGAATGAAAATGGCCACAAAAATCTGACATTGCACAGAGCTTGCCCAGGAGGTAAGAAGAAAACTGAAATCACTGTTTCTATGCAGGGTGTTGCCTTATCACATAAAGCAGCAGGTAGAATTGACTGTCAGGATTTATGTGTCTTGTTTCCAGTATGAAACTGGTCATTCAGACCAGACAGCATTAAACGGCAGCTTAGTTTTCTACTGAGTGAGGATGTTCCCCTCAGAGCATTAGCTTAGATCTAGAACTTTCACAGAGGGTAAAATCAAAGGTGATGTACCAGCAACTGACTTATTTTCTAAGAATATCCACAGATCTGGTCAAACTAAATGAAAGACAGTAAATCTTTTGCCACTCATGTCTCTTTACTGTGTAATTACTGTGATTTGCAGCATGTTCAGCATATTTGGAGGAATCAGATAAGGTGGCTAGTGTTGGGGATTAGGTGTTTAAATATTACCCAAGGAAAGCTTTGATCTACTGACAATTCTTTTGTACTGAATTGGTAGCTGTAGAAAGATTCTTGGTGAATCCTCTGAGGTGAAGCTAAATATATCTTTCCCTTGACCACTTCTTAATCCATTAATTAAACTGATGGAATATCCTTGCACCTGACTGGTAGCTCTGCACTTTAAAATGTTGGTCAGATTGGATTCCAGCAATGGCAATGAGATGTTCAGGAATGCCAAGATACTTCTTAATGGAGATCAGTAGATGGCTCATCCACTGGGATTTTGCTTCCTCTAGCTTTTATTTCCATAGCTTTCTTAATTATAAGCTTGTGAAAAGACTTGGAGAAAAGATGCAGAGATTTTGAGAGGACAACATGTCACTCATGTTTGAAACAACTGTAAGTGAGTCCAAATGATGCAGAACTAATGAACTGGCCAAGCTTGGCTTATCAACCCAGTAATATAATATTGATTGCTGAAGATGAGGCCATTATATTGGTATAGATTTGAGAATTACCACTTTTTAGGTCATACTTGTCAAGAAATGAATGTCATTGGTTTAAAATTTAATTTCAGAGCTAAAACATTGTTATCTTGCAATGAAACTATTGAGAAAATTACAAAACTGGTGTTTTGTGAAGGGATTAGTGATAAGTATTCTTGACTAAAACATGAACAACCCCATTTACTAGAAAGATTTTCTAAAATTTTATCTGTAAAGATAAAATATTCTACCAAGGGTAAAATATCTAAAGATATTAAAAGCTTTAATATTATTTGGAACAGATGCAAATTCCTCCATCTGATAGGAAAATTTCATAAAAAAGGAGTTATTTTAATTTTGGCAAGTTAGGTATGTGTCATTTACCCAAAGCCCTTTTATTTGCTGACTTTTCTTATAGACGAGTTAAATTCTGAAGATTGTTTAACATTGGAGATATTGAAGATTATTTTTGAAGCCTGTTGAAACAGTTTAAAATATTCCATATATCTAGGTAATACCAGGAGGCTCTCATTTATTTTAAACTTTATATGTTAAGTGTTCCAATAGGCTTTAATCATAAAAGCAAAACTATTGGAAGTTACCTGCACAAATAGATTTGTTCTTTTTTATTTAAGTTCAGATGAGAGGGTGTGCTTCTGTGGGTTAGATTCTGGGATGAATTCTAATGGTTAATAGCAAGGAAACATAAATTCTGCATGTACTTACATAAGTAGATGCATGACCTGATGTCCAGTTCTGATACAGCTTAACTGCACTATTTAAGTAGCCAAAAGGGATAATAAAATACCCTAACTGGACACTTACAGGATCTACCTCTCCAGCAACCCTTTTACCCAACACTGAGCAAAGTTAGGAGAAGGGGTAAGAATGGGGGAAATGAAGCAGAGTTTCAAAAGGAAGGTGAACCAGGAAATATTGCTGGAATTTTGCTTTGCAATGATAAGAAATTTGGCAGAAATGTTCCAATTTGAAGTGAAACATTTACCTGCTTTAGCGAGTTTAATGTCAAAAGTGGTCCTACATAGTGCATGGAAATCAGAAGTTCAGCCCTGGTTTTAACTCTGCCCTTGTGCTGTCAGAGTCATCAGGATTTACCTGTTAGCAGCATCATGTTCACAGCTAATTCCCACTTGCCCTCTAGCAGCAATAGAAGTGCCAACACTTACCCTCATGTTAATATCACTACAAGATACTTGAGTAAGACATGGCACATCCCTTGCAGGTTTTGCCCTTCGTTGCTTTTTCTGCAGTGGCATCAGCAGACCTCTGTTCAGGAATATACTTACAGAGGTGCCCAGTGAGCTATCAGAGTTAAGAGGGACTTGAAAACATCTGAAATACCTTCCTGAATTTTAGGACATTAAACAACCCTGCTTAGGATGCAAAAGATGATAGAGGTAGCTGGATACCTGTTTACTTTTGACGGAAGTTAATGTGAATTATTCTAGTACTGTGTTGGTAATAGAGCCAGTTCTGGTGCCCAAACATACATTATAAACACTGAAACAAAATGCAATATGTTCTACATACACTTTTGCAAAATATTATGTACACAGATGAACCAAACAAAGACATAATTGTCACGGTGTATTTGGTTTTTTCTTAACAAGCACAGATATATTTTTAAATGCTAGGTGAACACAATCTGCAAATATTGCAGTGATACTTCATCCTTAGAAGCAATAACACAGCTGGGGGATAAACTAAGTGAAGTCACAGCATAAAAATAATTTTGTGCATTTCTTTTAGAGAATAATGGAATTTTAAGAAAGTAATTAAGTTTCTTACCTACTGAATAGTCTTAGGAGACAGACAGCCAAAAATCAAAGTATCAGCTGTTGTGATATTTGTGCTGGCACAAAGTCCCAATTAATTAGAGCTAGTGTTACAGTTATGAATCAGTAGCATTCCCTTAAAGGAAATAATGGAAATGGATTTTGAGACAGTTGAGATTTTGTTCTTGCAATGGGATGTCTAAGTGGAGATCAATGAATTTGAGAGTTAATAAAGAGACGTATTAGTAGTGTTCTTCATTCATCCAGGGCCTCCAAACAGAAACACACCAAATTTATTGCACTGTTGATTATATCAGTTTAGCTGACTGGTTTTCAAAAACACTGCAACAAAGCAAATATGGCTGAGCAATTTTCATGGGGTTTGGATTTCACTTGTGTCATCCATTCTTGACTCACATACTGCAACAAGTTTGTGTTGCATTTCACCCTCAAAAAAAGCTTTTTCCAAGTTTTTTGAATGTAGACTTCTTGACTCATTAAGACATTGCTGTATTGTATTGCTTCAGGGAAGTTTTATGTGGCAGTGAATCTGTCCCACAAGGAATGCCTCCCACTTGAGTTCTGTCGAAGTCCCAGTCAGGCATTTCCACCTCATTTTTCAGCCACCTGCAGCCTGAGACCCTTCTAGTCATTTTGATAATGAAGCTGAGTTGTCTCTAGTCAGTAAATCTACAGCTGGAGGGCACAAAGATGACTTTTCAGGCCTCTTCTGATTCCAACAGCCATGGATGAGAGCTGCTCTGCCTTGGCCCTTATGTCACTGATCTCAGGCTGCTTGGCTCTGACCTGCCTGAAGACCTGCAACAATTTGGCCATTTTTTGTGCTGCATACCTTTGGTTATGCCCATATCTATCTATTCAGTGACAAAGGCTGGAAGCAGTTAGAGAAAAAGGCTACTGGAGCCTAAGTCCTCAGACATCCCCCTTGTAAATTCATCTTTAAACAATGTTGCCCCGTCATCTGCCAAAGTCCTGGATGGAGATTTAATATTTTCCCAAAGGGATACGAATCTAGGAGCTACATTGCTTAACCACCCTCTAGCCTTGAAATCATCAACTACTTTTCCAGTAGTTATGTAGCTCTTTGATTACACAAAGCAAGCAGAGCAGATATTCCTTTCTCCATCCTGCTCCTCCAAATCAGCTAGAAGTGTGCTGGTAATCCACAGTTTAAGAAACAGACTCCAATTAAGCAGTGCTCTCTACCTGTATTAAGGGACATTTGCAGAATGCTGTCTTGGGGCTTGAAAATACAGTTTTGTAGTAAACTACTGATTGAGATGCATTATGAATTTTATCATTTCAATGTCTCCATAGCATACTGTTTTTAACAATTATTGTTATCCAGGAATGGGCAATAGTAGTTTCCTTGAAGTAGCAGGGAATTCTTGAGCAGCAAAAGCACAGCTGCCTAGCATAGCCTTTCCTCAGGATGTGAACTCCTGAGTATCTTTCTAAGTGGTAAAGATTTCTGTAGTAGTGTAAAACCCAAAACCCTTCATTTCTGGAGCTGACAGGGCTGGAGAAAGCCAATTCAGCATTATGTGTTTAGTTTAGACAGTCTGGTTATTGTTACAGATTAATCAAATGGAAACAGAATTTCTCCCCATATATTCCTTTACTATTACTTCTATAGAATTAGAGCATTTGGCAGCCTGGGAGGACTCCTATCTGAAAGCGCTTAAACATTGTTAAAAATCTGGCTACCATACTACAGAGGATACATTTCCCCCAGTGACCAGAGGAGTTTCTCAATCACCAACTGTATGGTACAAAAGCCACAGATTTGGCATTGGGGTTCTCATTTTGAAACATTTTTGTGAATCCTCATTCAATGAATGAACTTTGAAGTTCATGTTAGTTCAAGTTTCTAAACCCAGCTGTCATTATTTACAGTAACTCAGTAAGAATGATTAACATTGGTCTTTTCTTTCTTGTAAAAACAGAGCTTTCTGAATACACTTCAGTCCACTTCTTGTCCGTGAGCCAATTTGCCCTTACTGCAAAAGCAAATCAGTCTTGTCATTTCTAGGGTTTGGTTGTTTAGGGGTTTTTTGTTTTGTTTTGTTGACTTTTTTTTGTTTGGGTTTGGGTTTTTTTTTCCTGTGTGTCTCAGTTTATAAGACTACAGAACTGATTCTTTAATCTTATTAATTACTTTGGTCAGCTAGACTGTTCTAGATTATGCTGTGAGCAACACTTATACCCTCCTTTGTCAAGAGCTTCAGCATAATCTGAAGAAGATGGAAGAGGATTGAAACTTTTTACCAAAAGTTGGAAGGAAGAGAACAGAGCTGCCTAGTTTATTTGAAACCCTGTCTGCTTGGAAAACAAGTGTACTAGCAGATTATAAATATTACTGCTGCAAAATAAAAATATTTTCTGAATTTGATGGCTATCAACTGGGTCACCTGGGAGTAGTTCAACTGTGTATATGCCATCAGAGTATGTACCAGAAATTCTCTGACCAGTTTCTGCTGTAGCTCTAAGTCCTCTAAAAATGATCACTTTTACATCTGCCCCCAACAGAGCTTCCTCCATGTACTGCAAACCAAGGTTGAATTGTGAGCTCATTTGGCATTTAATTGATACATGGCCTTAGAATTCCTTAAATACTAACTAAAACCTGAAATGCCTCAATTTTCATTCATCCTGCTGGATAAAGATCTCTGGAACTTGCTATTTCGTTCATAACTTCAGCTTTCACTTGTTTCTGCACTATAATGAATAGCCTGGGTAGAAATAAATATTCTTCATTTGAACTCCCATTGAGTAATTACTGTTTGAAATTGATAAAGATCTGCCATGTAACTCCAAAATCTTCATTTTTCCTAACAGCTAGCCTAAAATCTCTTAAAGAGAAAATGCACGCTATCGAATGACTGGCCAGCATTAGCGTCTGCTCAAGCTGCTCATATAGCATATTCTGAAATGCTGTTGCCCCATGGGACCTGTAACACTATTCTTATTGTGTTCTGCTCAAATATAACATTGCTCTCCATTCCCAGGCTCTGTGCTGAAGGGCTGAGCAGCAAAGGTCGTGCAGCTGTGAAGGGACAGCAGCCAACCTTCACTCCGTGCCTGTGCTGATTAAATGGCTGCTGCCTTCGGAGCACTCACCCCCTGGCTCCGAGACCTGTTTGTTCAAGTCAGTGTTCCTGGAGACCTTTAAAGGCCTTTCAGTTGCATGCATGGAAAAGTATTAAGAAAGTAATGTATCAGAAAAGCTGGAAGCTAACCAACTGTTGGAAGAAGCCTCCTTTGCTCCTGGCACTTCTCCTCCACAAGCAAAGTGAGAAGCTTCTCCTGGGTAGTCTCCAGTGTAGGCCAGCATCAGGACACATCCCTTGTATAAATTTTTCTTTAAGACTGAAAAAAGAAAAATGGCCAACAAGCTTCCATTTCTTTTCAAATTCCTCATTTTTCTGGAATTTGAAGAGAAAGAAATTACACTTCTTGATCTGAGATCACATGCCCAGCCTGGCAGTTTCTCCTGCATGCAAAGAACTTTCTCCATTTTTACGAAACATCAAGAAGTCTCTCCACCTGGACAGCAACTATAGTTATTATAGTTCAACAATTTCCCAAAGTAGAAACTTTGGGAGAGATATAAACAAGAGAAGAACTTACTTTTTTATCTTTTCGTTAGTAAAACAGATCTAGAATATAGCTCTTGGTGCAAAAAATACAGCAAAGCTGCATAATAGTCTGCATGAGGGAACCAAGTTTTCCTCTAATCCAAGGGCTGGAGAGATTGCCTTGGAAATAATGCTGAACAAGTGTGTACCGTAAAAGACCCAAACACACAGAACTGGATCATACACATTAGTCTTGCTCACATGCCTGTTTGGTATGACCTCATAATTCTTTAAGATCATTCCTTTAATTCAACTTGCCATCAGGAAGCAACTTTTTTCCCCAGTTTAAGATAGGAGAGTCTCTCCTATAAAAGTGCAAGGATATTGGCTGGAAAGATATAGACACTCTTAGTACACCCTGCTCCATGTAGTGCCAAGCCTTAACCTCTCCTGCTCACTCCTTGTGCTAGAAACTCAGTAGTCTACTGAGGACTGGCCGAATGTATTGAATTCCTGCACTGAATACAGGAATGTGTGGAAGGAATTTGACCTGTGCTCCTCAGTTTTTTAGATTTATTTGCTCATTTCAACCTCAAAATCTAGGAAACTATCACATGTCTCTGATTAAAAATTCTGCATGAACATACTTTATCTGGCTCTGTCTTCTCAGCTGTGTTCACTTACAGTTTTTGGAGTCAAACTGCTGCTAAATTAAGTAGTATTAATTTTTTTGTTAGCATTAGGCTATATCTGCTGCTACCACCCTTTCTGAAAGAGCACAAGTTCCTTTCAAAGTATCATTAATCACCTTTTTTTAGGAACTGCTCAATCCTAGCTCTGCAAAAGAGAAATTTGAAATTAATGCCTAAATCAGAGCAGTAGGTATTTTTGACTTACAGTTATTTCAGAGTAGCAAGTAGGACTTCCCAAATTCATCACAGCCCTGTTGATTTGTGTTCATGTCAGAAAGACTGGCAAGAAACAATAAAGCAGTACTAACTTTTCTGAAGTGCCTGTTGTAATGTAGAGAGCCTACAAATGTAGAGAACTTGGAGATGCTGTAAATTGTGACTTCTTTCAACTTGATTATGCACGTTACCAAGAAAGGTCTCTCTTGTTCTCTGATGATAGCTGCAACTTTGGCAGGTACAGAAAAATAATCAGAACTGCAAGGACCAAGTTGAGCCAACTGACTTACTGTTTTGGGGAGCTGCCTGGGGGTTTCATAGAGATTGGGGTAGCCTAGCAAATGACCTGGTGAAGCAGCATCAGGTTGCACAACTATCTTAATGTTTTCTTCCATGATATTCAGCTGTGCTGGAAAACCTTTCTCTGTACAAAAAGCTGAGCTGTCATAAAGATGCTAGCTATGTTTTAAATCATGAAAAACGTAGCTTCCACGAGGCAGAAAGAATTAACATTTTTGTCCTGTCTGATTCCTGTTTGACTCAGAAACGTATAGCACATTTCTCTAGAGAAGGCTGCAGATTAAGAACTAAGGTTGCATTAGTTTCATCTGCACATCAAGTGTACAGAAATTAACCTGCTAAAATAGATTGAAGTTCAGGTGGGATGTGAAGCTGTATGTAAATACAGTAAGATAATTCATTGCTGAGTTCTTTTCCCCTACTGACATGAATAATCTAAAAGGAGGGAAAGAAAACCCTGGTATTGTGCACTTCATAGGTGAACTGGAGCAGAAACCCAGTGATACACTTAGGTTACCACTGGGATCAAATCTCCAAGATGCAACAGACAGCTTTGTGTAGTGTCTTCTCAAGTATTCTGAACGTGTGCAGGGGGGCAGTTTTAGCCAGCAGACCTTGTAAAGCCTCTGCTGATTTGAGACCTCGATTGCAAGTGCCAACTGGGGCTGATTTGGCCCATGTAAACAAAGCTGTGCATGCAGGCTGCAATCAAGGGAGCACATGTGCACAGCTGTGTTTATCTGACACTTTGCAAATCACGATTTTATTTCTAAATAGAATGCTGACAAGAACAAGGTCATGGAAATCTTCCTACTGGCACTCAGAAATAAATATATATTTTTAGAATGTTACCTTAAGAGCTTAGAAATTATAAGTTGAATTTCTTACAAAACGTTGAGGGTCTTTTTAGTGTTTTAACCTTCACTTAAATATACTCAACTACAGGACCTCTAAAACATACCTAGAAAAAGCCTTATTTAGTTAATGAACTGGCTTTTAGTGAATAAAAACTTTCCTAACACTCACCTTATACTTTCAAAGCAAAATGTTATCAGCAAAATATATGGGATTGACTATGACATGTCCAGTCCATTGAGGTGGGCTTCTATATCCTATTGACTTGACTGGAATTTAAAGGCTGTAGTCTATTGAAGCTGAAAACCTTGAACACTGGATTTCATTCACAGCAATAGAGGGTATGTAAGGGTGTCTTAAGGGTTCTGTTGTGAAGTCAATTATTAATTGACTTTTCTGAATGTACTTTGGAATGAAAGATGGACTGTGAGTTTTCAGAAGTAGGTTTTTTTAAATGCACTTCCTCTAGCTGACAGCATATTAGCAATAAAGCTGCTGGATGACAGATGTAAGGACTTCTGACAGACTGAAAAATTTTGGTATTCCAGACTGCAAAGTTGCCTCCATAACAGTTACACATAGGACACACCCATGAATAATCAGGAAACTTTGGAAAAGCTGTGCTGATGTATAATATGCTAAATGCTATTGTTAAATGCTTTTTTGCAGAATATTTAGGGTTGGAAGGGATCTCTGGATATCTTCTAGTCCAACCACCTGCCAAGGCAGGGTCAGCTAGAGCAGGTTGCACAGGAACTTGTCCAGGTGGGTGTTGAATGTCTCCACAGAGGGAGAACTCATGAACTCCCTGGGCAGAAGTTATTTGTAAAACATCTAGGAAATGCCTAAATATTTATTATGAACTTGTGGTTTTAGGGAACTTGGCTGGGGAGACCACCCAGAAGAATGAGAACCAGGCAGGCTGATCTTCTGATCAGACCAAAACCAAGACACTGGATAATCATAACTGCCTTATATGGAACCTAAAAGAAAAAATATGGACTCTTAAAATAAAAACAAATGTATGGTTCTTAAATTCTTCTCCCTCCTTTACACATGCTAGTCATGTTGTAGCTTCATACATGGGCTATAAAAAGTTCTATTTCTGCTCTTTTAGATGGTCACATAACAGGACAGAGAAGGTCCTTTAGTCTGAAGGGGATGAAAACCATATGGAATGGCTGGTTGCCACTTCACTACATAGCACAATTCCCAAAACACCAAAAGATTACCCCAGCTCATCTAGTTGCAGAGAAGCAGAAAAAAAAGTAATGATATTGAGAAAACACAGTCCATGAATGCTCATTTCTTAAAATGGGATTCCATTTGCCTGGAGGTATTGAAAATTATGCATTGTGAAAAGATTCCAACATAATAAATAAATGTTTGCATCTGTCTCTCCTGGGCAACTAACTGGGAAAGAAGATGGTTTTTATTCTTTTAAGTAAAGAATCTTTCATAGAGAACTATCCCAGGTAACTACATTTACCTTCTACCTATCCTTGAGAAAAGATAAACATTTGTTTCCTATTTCAATGTCCTGGTGTGCTACAAATCAGTTTTCCAGTCTCTTCCTTTCTCCAAAATACCTCCTTACTGAATTAGGACTTCAGCAAAGGACTAAGAAAAGGTATTTACCACTTTTAATGACAGCTATAAGTCTCCAACTCAATCCTAGCTGGGCAGCAGCTCATTTAGTACATTCCCCAGGTATTAGTGATCACATCATTCAAGAGGCCTATATTTACCTTCTTGTGCAAGGAATGTCTGTGCTGAAATTAAGGTTCTGTTAGTTCTCCCAATTCTTGCCTCAGCTAGTAGAACCCAATGTAATTTCAAAGGGTGAAGTACTGAGCCAAGTCTGTCTATGGAAGTTACAGTAGTTCTTTGGTGAGAATGTTTTAACCATGCCGTATAAATTTAAAGGATGTAACCCCACAAAGAAAACTTAGTATTTCAAGGCCCCATACTTTAAAAGCAGTACCTTTATGCAACCTTCCAGTGTTTGTGTTCAGTGTAAGGAGTTTGCTAATAATTTGAGATAAGTTAGAGAACTTGAGAACAACTGAAAAACATCCTGAATTAAACTTGGGTTAGGTTCCCCACATGAAATGGATATACAGAATTTATAGGGCACTTCTTCAGTTCATTTCTGCCTTTGTGTTTGTACTGCTACAGCTGAGGTAGGTTGGAGCCTGAGACAGTGTAACTTACCCTACTTCAGTAGGATGGTCTTAGATCATACAAAATGAACATTTACATTCATTTGTCGTAGACTCACAGGAAGATAAAGTATATTAACGCAAGGACTAGAAATATTAATTATTGCACTTGCCCTTGTAAGGGGAACTATTTTAGATTACTTTTTAAAAGTTCAGTTTCTCATTCTTTGCAGGTTGAATGCAGTGTGCCTTTTGCTGGGGAACTGCGAATCTTCCCACTTTTTGATAGCGAAGTGTGTAGCTCCGCAGGTTGCAAACTACGGACAATTAAATTGGATTTTAAAGTATCTGTCCCATGTGCATATTTTCAGCCTGATTAAATATTTCAGCTTGAAATAGTAATACTCTCAGTAACTGCTTGAGAGGGCTACTCACTGTGTCAGACTGGATTCCTGCAAGTGAAGTTGGCCCTGAAATGTCAGAGTGATGCCAAATGGAAAACTGAAACTCCTGGCTTTTGGAGAAAATTTTGAGCTATTTCTATGAAGCATAGGGATATTCTTTTGCACAGAATAAAAGCTTTCTGGAAGGCAGGAACACACTGTGGGACTTCTAGCTCTGAGCCTGAGAAAGCTCTTGTGATCATTGTAACTCGTATTTCCATGTCCTTTGCCAAAGTTTCCTTATTGTGATCCAGCTTCTCTGCTATTTCTCTCTCCCATCCCTTTTGCAGTCATGATGGAGGCCAGCCACTCAAGAGACTGCTGCAAAGGAGCAGCAGCTCAACCCTTCTTGTCAGACGATTGCCAAAATTCCCACTCACAGCAAGTTCTCAGTCGTGTAGAGACCAGCATGCTAGTTCTCTGCTGCCATGGCTGTGTGGCTCAATCCCTCAGCATCCTTACACTGACCAAGAATGAAAGGCCCTACTTTTGCCCCCACTTCCACTGCTGACCTTAGAAGAGGGAAATGCATGTAATAGTTGGATTTCTGAAATATCTGCTTTGACTGGTCCCTGGATAACAGTTCAACAACCTCAGGACTATAAAGGAGGCCCTTCAGACTGCAGGGTCTGTAAAAAAAGAGTGGGAAGATCCCATTTGGTTCAGAGCCCCTGCTCTAAGGAGCTCTATTGCCTTCTTGGGGAAAAATAGTGCATTATTTAATACTAGATAAACATAGTATCAGCTTGGTCTTGAAAACAGCTCAACCCTATTTTTAAAATAATTCAATAATTATAATTGCGGAGATTAAGGGGAAAAAAGAAAAGAAAGAAAAGAAAAGAAAAGAAAAGAAAAGAAAAGAAAAGAAAAGAAAAGAAAAGAAAAGAAAAGAAAAGAAAAGAAAAGAAAAGAAGAAAAGAAAAGAAAAGAAAAGAAAAGAAAAGAAAAGAAAAAGAAAAGAAAAGAAAACTTCAGCTCTGCTGCTTCAAATCTGGTTAAATTTTATAAGGGAGGCGATAGGTCTTCAGTGCAAACGTTTGAGCAAAATCAGTCTAAGTGCCTTTTATAGAACAGAGAAATCCCTACTGTGTCACCTGGAAACTTAAAATGCCGTGGTTTGTATCTTCTCTACCTTCCAGCCATGGACTAGGACTGTAATTGCAGTTACATACAGTTTTAATGTTTGAGCTGCAAGGTTTATTACTGCTTTTGGGGGTTAATATACAAAAGCAGGAAGCAAAAAAACTTTTGCAGCAGGTTGGGCAGAAGGCTCATGCCCACTGGGCACAGAGGGAGGGTGAATCCAACTGTTCCAGAGTACATGCTGGCTGTAGGAACAGGAAAATGGGGTTGTGTAGGCCATATTGTTGCTGAAAAACTATTTTCCTTTCAAGTAGCTGTGTCACACTGGATGAATGCTCTAAAGATTGAATGTCTGCAGTCCCTGCTTTGAATGAGAATTCATGCAGTTTTCATACCTCTTTAATGAAGTTTGTACCTCCTTTCCTGACCCTATATTGTCAAGTGTATGAGAAATGCCAGAGTGAACTTTGAAGGTACATAGTTAATAGAAAAAAGGATTATTGTAGTCCACAAAGACCTCTCTAACATATACTGTAAAAACACAGAAAATATCACAAGTTGCCCTTACTCAATATTAAAAAAAAAAAATCAAATATTTAATGCTTTGAATAGCCTACTCAGTTCCCTTATAGCTAATTAACTATCATGAATTTTAGTAAATCAAGTATTTTTGGCAAACATGTAGAAATATAGGTCAAACATAAACTAAAATATCAGTTACAAGAAAAAAAATTAAATACTGTTTCCCCCTTATATTTGTTCTGTGTCTGTGCCTATATTTAGCAGTAATCCAGTGCATCCTGCATATGGTGAATGATATTTTGATCCAGGATTTTTCTGATTTAGAGACCAATGGGCCATTCCTGTACACCCTATTGTGATGCTTCCATCACCTTAACTGCAAATACTGTTTTATGGTAAAATAATTAACCTTTCCTTTTAGAACTATTTGCATTTCTGTATTTCTTAAGGGGAGCAGCAAGTACAAAAATATGCCTGATAGTTTAATAAGAACTTCATTTTCATGCCTTTCCAAGTATACTTTGAGAAAAATAAAGTCAGGAAACTCAGTGGAACTGAATTGCAGAAAAACCACACTTACCTAACACTTCTGCTTCTTCAGAACCATGTAACTTCATACTGCAAAAACTCAAGCCAAGACATTATACACAAAAAAACCCCCAAAGAAACAAAACAAAAAAAACCAAACACCATAACCAAAAACAAACAAAAAACCCCCTAAGGATATTTCAATGTCTGTATATTTAAAGCAAACAATTTTTTATCAATGACCAGAAAATTATGCATAACTGTCAAGTACATGTAGCTGCATTTTTTGTCCGTGGTCTCTTGTACAGCTTTAGAAGCTGAACTAATTATGAGAGACTAATTTGGGGACATGTGAAAACAAAGAGGACAATTCAGGGAAGTTCAAAGGAGGAGCCTGGAAATTTGGGCAATACATGTGTGTTCTGTAATTTCTGTATGAAAGAACAGAAAGACAAATATCAGAACATCTTTAGTGGAGTCCCCCTCAAAAGGGTAGAGGGTCATAAACTATTGAAGCCATGAGCTCAGCAAGACGAGTAGGAGTTTGAGTGACCAGAGGTTTAGGATGATCAGAGAATCTTCTAGAGAAAGTACTAGCATTGTCTTCAACTTTTCCTCCTACTTTCAGAAAAAGAGTGTCAGGTTTGGTAGAAAATTTAAACAAAAGTTTTATTAACCTACACAATAAATATTGCACAGGTTAATGGAAGTAAGTGAATCATCATTCACAACACATGGATCAACAAAGAGCTTTTGAAAGGTGTCCCAATTCAGTTTTTCCTTCCTTTCAGTTCAGTTCATCTAGGGCTTCCTATGCTCTAAAGAACAAATTAAAACCCAGGTTACTAGAAGAGCCCTGTAAATTTTCCAGGTTGCTTGTCATGCAGTCAAAAAGTAGAACAATGAAAAATAACTCTGTGTGAATAAATGGCAGATCAGTTTCACCCAGTACATGAGGAATTTAGGTCAGCAAGTGTCCAGAATGGGTTAAACCATGCTGAGTGCTACACAAAAAAAAAAAAACAAAAAAAAAACCCTATGAAAAATGCCCAATTTTCTTATCTGTAAAGCCCAGGATACAATAAAAAGTGACTCCCATGTGAATTAAAATCAAAAATCCCCATGAAAATCAAGCAGATGGGAGTGGAAAGATTATACCAAACTGTCGTGGGGCACTGAAGGGTGTCTGGTACCAGCAGTAATATTTCCTAGCTAATCCTTAACTCCATATTCTCTATAAACCATGAAGAGTGGTTTATTACAATACAGAAATGTATATGCTGCCATAAACTGTGGGAGTTGCTGAAACAAGAATACTGATAAGTGAAACCTATCAGGAAGAAATAAATTAAACTTTTATCCCAATTTCTTGTAGAATATTAACTTTCTTGGTACTAGGCCTTGTTAAAAAAAAAAGGGGAAATGTTCTTCAGGAAGCTTTGGTGAAGAAGAATAGTGAAGAGAAAGAATTATACAGGGGTTGGATACTTGAATTCTTCTTCCCAAAGCCTCAGGTGCCACAGATAAGAATTAACAAGTTATCATAAGTAATCAAAGTTTGTGCCACTGTTTGCCAGTACCTGCTTGACTGCATGTTTTCATCTTGCACTCAGTGCAAAGTGATCTCCCATAAAAATGTTAAGACACTTGGTACATAAGGGCAATTAAGCACTGGTGTGGGTTTAGAGGTTTTTTCCCTGATCTAGAACCTACATATTTAAAAATGGAGGCAGTTTCTCGAGTATTGATAGGGTTTCTCACATACACATTGCTTGTACTTTCCCTTGTAGGACAAAGCACTTGTTAAACACACCCCTCTTCTAATCAAGGTAGAAAAACATCTCAGAAGAACAGCACTTTTCATGAAAATAGCCCATAATGGACAGAGTATTTTATTTAGTCCTCTCTGCTGTGAATGAAATAATTGTTCTCTGTCTTTTGCAATTTATTATGTTAATACTGCTCAGAAATACTTGCTTTTATTTTAATTTAATTTGAGATTCGAGCAGAAGGGGAACCTTTGTGTTCTGTCACAGGCAACAGTGTCTTAATGTGTATCTAATGTAGGAACTCCTCAAATAACAGGGTTAAAAGGCATTTGTTTGGCTGCTGAAGTCTGAAGGATGTTGCATATTATTTTTTGCTGGAAGATAAAAGCTTCTATAGTCTAGTTGCTTGAGAAAATGGCCTGAACTCATTTGCTTGGTTACTGTCAGAGAACATGAGAAAGGCTTCTAATTAAAAATCCAGTTTTTTCTGATGTTAGTGGCCTAAAGGAACAATAAAGAGTTCTGTTTCTTACAAATGGGGGCAGGGAAAAACAATGTTGCTGCTTAACATTAAACACTTTTCTGACCATAAACAGTTCTGATCTTTTTTCCTCCTCTTCTTTGGCCTATCATTTATTCTGTGCCTGGTCAGTGGAAGCACCAAACACCAGCAGTGATTTGTGAACTGTGAAATGGCTTTTGAAGCCTGAGGATGAAGGAAGATATCTGAGCCTGTTTCCATACCCAGAACCCATGTCAGTGCTGTCCTATACTGATTCTTTTCATTTTATGTGTAACTTTCATTTCCTAATAAGAAAGGTAATGATAGCAATGCAAGTTTTTTCTTAATCCTTTGTTCAGTGCCATTCTTCAGCATGTCATAGATAGTACTTGCTTCAGAGCACATATGTCAGGACCATTCTGCAGCCAGCCAAAGATTTTTGTGCTGGAAATCAGTTTTATCTAATATAGTCTCATCAGACTCACTCATCATCTCACTGCTACTCAAATGAGGTGAATTTAACAGTACACAGTGCCACAGCATTATAGCAGTCATCTACCTTTCCCCTTCCAGTGGTAAATTTTCACAGCTGGGCAAGTGGTCCCTAAATCACAATTTAACTACACTGTCAAAGTACTGGTTCTGCCAGATGCATTCTATCTCCTCTGGGGGCATTGCCAATGTAGTCACACCAGTTTTTCCCCTGAGAAATGCAGTTTGCTTTTTCTCAGGTAAAGCACCCAGGCAGACCTCAAACCTTTTGGTAGCAAGGACTGCACAGTAGGTAATGCCGCTCAGACATCAGTAAGCAGACATTTTTTGGGAGTTTTCTTTCCCTCCTTAGTACTTTCTGCCCCTGCATAATGGAAAGTGAATTTCATGTAATACTGTTGTCTTATTTGGCCACATGCTGGTATTTCCTCATGAGCAAAATCAGTATTAGTAAGTCAAGGAATTCAAGAGTTTCATCACATCTGCTTAGAGAGCTGGAATTGCCTCATATAGCTATCATGGACCAGTGGGGCATTAGGGAGGAGCGTGCAGGCAGAGTGTGAATTTGACCACTCCTTTGCTATTAATGTATGGGATAGAGGTCAAAGACCTGGTTTTTTACAGAGTAACAGCAAATGTCTTGCTCTCAGTGGTTTCTGTGAGAAATTCTGGTTTGAATTTTCTTGGAGCTAAGTTGTTTGCAGCATCATATCATTCTGGAAACCACTTTAATAGAACAAAATGCGTTTTGGGGCTTATATGTAGCTGAATGAATCAGGCAAGCAACAAGAAAAATCAGTCCACAGATGGGAAGTCCCAGCTTGTATAACTGATGTTAGACAATGCACATAATGCAATTCTCCATTTCTGCAGTCACTCTGTTGGTGAAAAGAAGGATCCTGATCCTGGGGATGCTGAGACTCCTGTGGGATATCACAGGAGAACTTAGGTAAATTGAGTAGGTTAAGGAATCGCAAATCACACAACACGCCTAGAGCAGAAACTTCAGAAATGTGCTAAATTCTGGTTTAGGTTTTGGGTGGAGGACTTATGTTTTACTCCTGTTTTGACATTAGAAAGACCTAACTGTGACCTAACATCTTAACAGAAGGATCAGCTTTCAGTAAACTTTATTCTTTCCAAGAACTATAGTAGTGAAAAAACCCACCCTGCAGTGCTTATTCTTTTGCCAAAATTTCCTCTGAAATGTGTTAAGTTCCTGAAAGAGTGATCATTTACATGGAGGTTCTGCATGCTAGTGATATGATGAAGAATATTTTAGAAGGGTGGGATTTACTAACAAGGCCCAACATGTCATACTTAAAATCCATTAATAGCATTCACATCATCTTTGTATTTCTACCAAATGGCAGATAGAATCCAATTTAGCCACTTTTATGTCTTTTTTTAATTCATAAAAACTGGAGTCTTGCCATTATTCATAAACAAGGCTGGAAAAATCAGAGTAAACTGCTGAATACCATCAAATACTTGGCTCCAATTCATTTTGGAGAATAAACAGCTCCAACTCAACTGCCAGCACCAAGTAAAATTCTGCTTTGTTTTTAGCTGAAAACATGAAGTTGATCCATCTGAACTAGTAGTCAGCTTCCTTGCACATAATTTCTCACACTATTAGAGCTTCTGGTCTGTACATACCTACTAACAGATAAGCCTGTGTCATTTAGTTTTGCTCTGAGGAGGAGTGATAGCAGAACCACAGAGTTCAGCAAATTTTCCTGGATTCCTTGTTTCTCAAATTTTCCTGTTTTTCCAGTGGAAAGTTGAAAATGTGAAGGTTTTTATTGCACCTGTACTGAACGGGTCACCTTCAAATACAAATTTGATAAACTGATAAAGATTAAATTTTTAATTAATTACATCTTGCCAAAATATGCAGGTACTTATTGTCTCAGACACTTCAGTTAAGTTCTCATATTACTATATATTTTCACAGTTTTTATCATCATGGGATCAGACTGTTTGTACACTTGCTTGGATAGAAATAACATGCTGGGTAGGATATTTCTTTTCAGGTTTAATCAGGCTTTTCTAAGGTGTTGGTTTTGGTTTTCTTAATACAATATTGGAGAGTGTAATTGTTGTCTGTGTGCATATTGCACAAGTGACCTGGCATGTGGCTCCACGTGTGAGCAATACTTGGCTGGGCTGTCATGTCAGCACTGCATGCCAGGCAAAATATGCTAAGCAAAGAAAAATGTCAATAAAGTATAAGCTTCTCCAAAGGGCAAGCAAGCAGCACATTAAAGGTGAGTGTTCAAGGGTTACATAATGAACATACCATTAACATACCTGGTTTTGGGGTGGGAAGGGGAAGAAGGCTTTGCAATAACCCACAGGCACTACTGTAACATCACTTGTGCATTTAATTATATTCTGTTAACCATCAAGCTGTTTGCATTTCTGATTCTGGAAAGTGCCTCCAGCACTCCAAAAACAGCTTTGAAGATTTCTCCCTGGCCAATAATCCATCAATTTAATTAGTACACAAGATAGCCGACGAGATGAGCAAATACCTTCCCAAATAACTGATGTGCCAGTTTTGCAGCAATAAAATCCTCACAATCATCCTCCTCCCCACTATTTACTGTAAACCAAAAAATCTGAAATTTGTTTCTCAGTCTAAAGGAAGAGGGAAAAGTAAACAAAACTAATCAGTTGTTTTACTACAGGACTCAGGACATAAAAGAAGTAATTAAATAAAATATAGTAATTTAGAACTTGACAGAAAGTTGACCTTGACAATGTATGACCAGTTTATTACCTGAATATCTTCAGAAACTCTGGCCTCAGCTTTCAGTGCTCTGGTCATTTCTCATGTCTTGTATTTGCAACAACCATTTTTTATTTTCCTTTCCTTAAAATGTAGTCTTGCATATGCACACCACTGATTGCAACTTAGTTGTGTGGCTTTCAGCATCACTCTTGCCAACCAACTGTGCAGTCATTAAATCACTTTGCAAACTGCACACATATTGCTTTAGCCTTTGGTAAAATTTCAACATCTTTTATGCCTAGAGGAGAGTTCAACAGCAACATCTGAAGTATGTAAACAAAGCAAGATGGCTCAGTATAATTCAATAGTATACATGACTCTCCAGGTATCTGGGCTGCCTTTTAGAAAAAGCTCCTGACAACAAATTTTGGGCATGTAGGACACCTCATTCTCATGTTAAAATTGCTTTTCTCACTTTCTGTGTTCAATTTTACATAGTTTATGTCTCAGAATTGATCTTAACATTCCAGATCCCTTAGTACCCCACTTAGTGATGAACTGAAGAACTGACTAAGCACAGGGAAGAGTTATAGTATCTGTATCAAAAGTGACAGATTTTGATCATACATGTCAAGGTAATATTTGTTAGGCATGCAAATGTAATGATATAATGTCTGCAATGCCACTTTCTGAACTGAATATGAATGAGAGCATTGGAAAGATCAGATTAATATTATGATGAGGTAGACTTACTACCTAGCCCTTCATGAACTCATGTATATTTAAATGATGAATGTCTAATGGCTTCTACTAGTTTAAGCATTGCAATATTTGTTCGTAGGAAATCACTTGTCTAAAGTAAAAGTGATAGCTTAAGGAATTGATGCAAAAGAGCACCTTTAAAAGAAAAAAAAGCTGTAGTTATGTCCCAGCCTCAGTAACTAAAGAATTGCATGTCAGGGCACTCACCACTTTGTCAGACTACACCGTTCTTAAGGTACCACTAAAGCAGGAGCTGTTTTTTACCACAGCTTTTTATCTGCTCTGGAGTATAAAAATGTAAGCTCACTATAAATTAACATCAAGAACATTTTTAACGACTTCCTGAAATTGTTTTGTAAGGCAAACCTTCCTTGTTCATCTTCCATCATTGCTCAGTTTCTTAAGAATTTGTGGAGATTTTTACCACAGAGGATCCTGTTTCTGCCTGTAACAGAAATCTCTTTCTGATTCAGATACCTGAACCATTACAACAGTTTGCAGCACTGCATCAGCCTGAAAGAGATTGCCACAGAACCCCACTTACTGCCCTCTTGTCCTTCTCTTGGCCCTCTGCTCACTGCTTCCTCATCTCCCTTCCAATCCGAAAAAATGTTTGGGTAGTTGGGAGGTGAAGTTCACTTGCCATTTCTGTGGCTGGGATGAGAACTCTACAGAAGTTCCAAAAACAATTTGTGGAATGGCAGTAACAAAAGAGAACAACACACAATGGAATTGCTTGCAAGTCCACAAGCAGAAAACAGACTTGAGGAATTCCCAAGGGCACAGGATGATTTCCCTCCCTCAGTCTGCCAGGAGCAAGTGCAACAGCATTAGACCTGTCAAGGAATGGCTGGGCAAACAAGGAGATCACTCATCAGTGTCAGGGACAAGATTCTGAATTTGATGGCAAAGCAACAAGAAGAATAAGAATGAGGTGATAATGGAACTGCATAAGCAGCACTTCTGGCAATGGGAAAAGCACATGGGAATGAGAATGAGCTGCTGTCAGTATCTCTCCTCCATGGTGATGGGAGCAAGTGAGACTTGGAGTTTCATAATGACAAGGTGGGAAAAGTTCCAGACTATGAGCTGCAGAGAGTCAGATCCCCTGGAAATACGAACACCATTAAATCACCTGCATGGTACCTGCGTATCTAAAAAATATTTGGAACAGTTTCTGGAAGAAGCAGGAATGCATGAACCACAGGCCACCACATAAACATCAACATGGACCTTCACGTGCAGCTAATCTTTTAAATTCCAGGAGCAAACTCACTAACTTCTACAGGTCCTACCTTTAATATTGATCTTACCTGGCCAACAAATATATAAATGTAATAAACTCATTTTAGCATCAGAGAATTTTATTAAAGTGAAGAGAAATCAATTTAAAGATCTACAGTTCAGTGCAATACATTCAGCTAAACAAATTCAGCAGAAGTGATACTGTCCCATCAAAATGAAAACCTACTCCACAGAATATTTTTAAAAGAAATCATGGTAGTATTTTTATTATTTGAAGAGCCTATCTGGTACATAAAACCCCCAGATTTAAGAGCTGCTTCAACCACAACCTAATAGACAGCAAACTCCAGTTCTGAGCAGGGACTTAAATCTTTTTCTTTTTTTTTCTCGCTATGGAGAAAGCTAGTTCCCACAAAACTATACTTCCCTATATGCAAACCATACCACAACAACAACAAGATTCACATTTCAATCTGTAAGATCAGAGCACTCAGAATGAACAAGTTCATTGCAACCTAGCAGTCTATAGCAAAAAATTGATTTACTGATGGATTACAAATAGTTGCTGTCAACACATCTTTCATCAGTGTGTAGAAAAATCTTTTTCGAACACAAGGCTGCACCCTATATATAATTTTTTCTGTAGGCTCAAGACTCCTGTAACTTCTTTATTTTGTAACTGCAGACTGGAAGAGGCATGGCTCAATGTTAACTTGATAGAGATCTTTATATTGCTTGCAGTGACATCTTTATACCATTTAATTGCGAGTTGTATAACATTATATGCCATGGCATCTTTGGCAATGTGTCTGTCCAATGTCCTAGATATAAGTGCCAGCATTCATAACTTTGCATTTAAAGCTACATGTATAATTCTAGAGATAACCTTCAGTTATAAACGAGTCTTACAGGAAAGTGTTTCTGCATGTAGACTAACAACCAAATAACCCTGAAAGATGAGTGACAAAAGGAGCTGATGCTGTCAGGGAATGCTCAAGGAAGAGCAACAAAACCCAACACTAATCCTTGCATCTAATTCAGAGGTCAAGTGAATTTGTTTAACTTCTGAGCAGTTGTGTTCTGTGGTCTTCAATGTTGAGTTTTACATGGAACAGTGCAGATGGGACCTTTTGCATACCAATTCCAGGCCTAAAAGAAGTTGGAATGAAGACCAACACTGATGTAGCATTACTAAGTCCACTCCTGCTATGCTGCTGCCAGTGAGACTTGGTCAGAAGAACATTTATTGCTAAAAATATGATTTGCTCTATGAATTGCATATTTTAGCAATGAATTATAAAGTAGAGTTAGGTTAAGGATCGTGTTATCTTATTACCCTTACAAACTATGAATTGTCATTAAAAGTTTCAAGGCTTCCGGTTATGGATGAGAATCTTGACTTCTTGCATCCAAGTTCTGGAACTCTTTTTACCATAGTTAAATGGATGACTTGTGCTGTAGCCCTCAAAGTCACCACTGGTATTTGCTGCAATTTGGAATCCCTACGGTTCAGGATGGTTTCATGCTCTGAAGCAATGACTGAGCTGACTGACTTTGCCTTATTCTGATGTAAGGTAATGTACTGGCATGATGACTGTCTCAAGAGACAAAATCTCATAGTGAGTCACTTCCAGCCTTCTCTTCCATCTCTTTTGGAATGAGTCATGGTGCGTGAATCCCTCAAGCGTGTGTGTCAATTGGGCTCTGGTGCTCAGAGAAAATTTTAAGGGAAGAATGGAAAAGGTTACACTGAAGATGATGATGGCAGAAGACTGTGGCTAGCACAGGTCCTTCCCGTGAGAACATTTTGCTATATTTCATAAACAAAGATAAAGTTTGGATGTTTTGCAAACAACGTCTCCGGACTAGGTCAGTTCGGGCTTGGCCAATTGGGCCTAGGGGGAGGTCTCGGGCTGACCAATCTGGGTGACCTCTGAAAACTCTATATATATGGAAATCAAAATAATAAAGCTCTCTTCTCTCTTTCCTTGTCTGAGAACCTGGGTCATTCCTCAGCTAGCGGCTCAACAGTGACAGAAGACAGCATGGCTCTGTAGACAGAAAATGAGAGAAAAAGTGACAATTTGTCTTAATGGCAGTTTCACCAGTGAGTGATAAAGGACCTTGGACAAGTTTTGGCATTTGAAAAAAGAAACTGATAAAGAAACCAGAAGGTGGGGCATGGCTTACAGAAACTCTGCCTTTCAGTCTCAACTGCATTCCTTTTCAGTGACTTCAATGTCATGGGTGATACTCTGTAGTAAATTAGAAATAAACAGATTGCATCTATCTCTTGTGGACTAAGGATATATCTGCATGGTTGCCAGACGCTCCCTGCAGTGATAGATAAGAGCTGGAGATGCTGATACTGACATCATAAAAGATTCAGATGAAGTAGTGAATGAGACTTCAGACAGGCTGTTGGAAGGGAAGAAGGAATTGTCATGAATCTTTCCAAGGTGCCAAAAAGTCCCACACTTGCAGTGTATTTGTACTAGGACTGAGTCTGAGCTCAGCTCAGCTCAATGACAAAGCTGACACTTGTCTAATGTGGACTCTGTTGGTAGGAAGTAAATGTCAGGGAATTGTCATTAAGTGTGTGGCCAAAGCAATCCAAGAGCAAGGTGGGCGAACTAGAAAGAACATTTGTGCCACAGTTTCTTCCCATTCCCTTTACTCTTAATGTAGTTATGAAACACCTAGCATGTTTTCAATGCCTAAAATGGAAAGGTTGTTGTCCTCTCCAAGTTCTGTGTGCACTATTAGTGTGTCTTATTTCTGCCTGTGCTTGCCTTGGACACTACTTACACATCTGTGAGAACAACTGTGAGAGAGCTTTGCTGGCAACAACTGTGTGATCCACTAGAGCTGCACCCCTGTGTGTGTGTGGAACAGGAGATCTACTGCAGATACCTGAGGCATGTCTGTCTACCTCCCACAGCTCCCAAATCTTGGCTGGAGTAGTTGCTGCTTTGACAATGAGATCATCTTTTGTGTTTCTTAGCTTCTGGTGGCTTACTGGTTATTCAGTTGGGCTTTCTCTCAGCAGTTAATGCGTGTACTGTTTTCAGGGATTTGTTTCATTTTCTGGGTCTTCTGTTTGCTGATTTCCAAAGTGGAGGTGTGTATTTCTTTATTGAAAGTAATTCATTAAAGTCCTCTGAAAAAGATAGAAGTCAGTGTATAAAGTTTAAAAATGGTGCAATGAGAAGTATAAAGGGAGATTAATTATCTTATTCTATGGTTCTTTCGTGAATAGACTAGAAATATTCTTGTTATTGATGGCTCTGAACAGCAACTATTCTAGGCATGATGGAGTGCCCCTCAGAAAATGCAGGCTGCATCCAGTCCACAGATGACAAAGTGGTGCTGTCACTGCAGGCAGCAAAGCTAACTTGGCAAGAGGGTTCTTTTTTTGGCAAAGGTCTTCTGTTGACACCAGGAGTTTTGTCAAACACTGCAGTACCAGCTAGAGGTGTGTGTAATTTTCATGTTAGGCTAGCACTACTAGACTGGCCAAACTCAGTGGTACTGACCTATGGCAGTGCAGTGCTGTTATTGACAGTTATTGAATTTGCTGCCACTGCCTTATTGGTGTTTTCCAAAAGTAGAACATTTGGTAAGTCAGTGGATCTGGAAACCCTCTGGCCACTTCTAACCTGTCCTGTATTTGAGGTATAGTTATCATAAAACACCATGGCTTGCTTCTGCTGGAAAAGAAAGTTTCTGAGAGTAAGTAAATGAACAACACTACAGACTTAAATATAACCAATTTTTCCACCATAGCTTTGTTTCAGAAAGCACATTAAGTTACTGTCAAGGGAATAGCACACAGAGAACCAGTTTTATTTAGTTAGATTAATTCCATTTTAGTATTTCCATTAGCCATTTTAAACTTGGCACTGCAAAGTAATAAAATCCTACAAATATTGACAGATAGAAAAGTAAATGCCACCCAACTATGACAAGCTGTTTTTCAGCCAACCTCCTAGAGATAGAAAGACTGCTATCATAATTTATTTATATATTAATAAGGCACATGATTTGTATCACTGGTGATTCCCTCCTAGCAATTAAGGCAAAGCTGATAAAATCTTTGCTAAGTCAACATTTTTGATAACTTTAAAAAATTCGTAGCTAAAAATCTTTCTGGGCTGCACACTGGGAAGAAAAGGATAAAGCTTCTCTTGTAGAGTGTGCTCTGTTCAGGGCTTAAGATTACAGCTGAGTCCATGTACAGGAGGAGGACCAAGAGGCAGAATGAAGCCTGAGATGGAATGTACCCAACCAGCATCCTTATGTGTCCCACTCAGCATCCTAGGAAAGCTGACATTTTGTATATGCCAATGTCAAATTACCACTTAACTTGCGTTGAAAGACAAGGTCCTTCCTTTTTCAAGAGGACATACTTGCACTTATTAAATATGACCCCAGCCTTGGCTGCTTGATCTTGGCATAGATTTCAGATATTTAAATAATTTATATTCATGGGGTTTATACATGCTAAGGAAATATTTTCTGATTTGTAAATATTGGGAAGGTAGAACACATCTGTATAAGATAAAGGCACTTCCTGTTTTTCCCCTCCCTTGATTCAAGACCAGAACTTCAGCTGATGCCAACATAGCTCCAAAGTGTCCATATCAGCTGAGAAATTGCTCCCTTTAGTTCTAGTGTTTGCCTCAGAATCATGACAATTAGCATTTATTGTAAAGTATAAATGATTTCTACTATATAATTGCAAGGAGAAAACTAATCCTTGGAGAAATCATGCTTGGAAAAAAGGTCAATACAGAATAAATGGGGAGAACACAGTTCCTGGCTTTTGGACAGTAACATTCACTTCTTCTGCAACATTAGGCAAGTGGCTAGTAACCCCAATTTTGTGAAGTGTGCAAAGTGTTTCGCCATGTCAGTGGGACATCCTTTCTAGAAAGACTTGTCATTCTGCTTAATAAGATTACCCAGGCACAAAAATAAAAATATCAGCGTATTAAAATATTTTAGAAAATGGATTTTTCTTTTTTATTTTCTCATTACCCGCAGATTATAAACCCATATATTGGAGTGTCTCTAAAGTTATACGTTTGTCCCTTGACAACAAAGCTTGTGACTCAAATAAGGTGAAATGTCTAAATATAAATGAAAATCCTGGGAGAAGCCTTGCAATATATTGCACACTTTCCAGCTAAGTAAGCCCCCAGCAGCAGCTAAAAGTGCTTTGGACAAAAAGGATGCCTTCTTTAAGTTCCTGTCTTCCCTATAAGGCTGCAAATTTCATAGCAGAGCTGAGATATGCTACTAAAATCAGTTGGTTTAGCTGTAGAGAATTTTAAAACTGTTGCTGGATTTCACCTGTTAATTCAGCCTTTCCAGCTATGAATCTTAATAAAAAACAGGAGTACCAAATGCAGTTTTGTTAACGTATTTAGCAATATTAGGTTTCCTAATGATCATTATAATTCCTGATTTTAGTGAGTTTTTTAGAATTTTGCATTTGATTCTGCTATTCACTGCATTTTTAGTTTTTAATTAAATTTTAGGTTTTAATCCATTTTAAGGTTAGCTGTAAGGGATCCAATGATTACATGCAGAAAGGGGAAGAAAAGCATAAGAGTGCCACCTCACTGCCCTAGAAACAATTTTTTTCTTTTAGTTCTCTACACACTGAATCCTTAAATTACCTCAACAACCATGCTGACTTCATACGCTGAATTAATGAAACACTGTTTAACCTGCAAATCTTATAACTAGCAAAAGCAGGTTATATTTCCTTAGCCAACAAAGAATTTCATAAAACTACCATTCTATAATTTACTCTTAAGCCACAGTAGCTCAAATCCTGTGGAACTGCAAAATATGGTATGGTTTAGGTTCAATAAAACAAAGTGAATGAAGTGCTAATTTGATAATTGTGTGGTTCATCTGAGTACTAAAACACAATAAAGCATGCCTTTTTCCATCATAACAGAACAGGCTACCTCAGGGGGATTATGATGGTCTCATGCCTTTCACCACCCAAGCAGCATCACAATGTACACCAAAGTGTGCCCAAAGGGCTTTGCTGCAACTGCAATGTAGGTTTCTGTCAATTGTTTTCATTCTAAGAGATGGACTATTTTCCTTTAACCATTCATTGAAAAATATTTTCAGTAGACACAAATCTAGTTTAATATAGCTGTATATAAGGACAGAGTACATATGATCAAAGTAGAAACTATCCTTGTTTTTTGTTTAGCATTCTTTCTAAAGGTTCTGACTTCATTCAGATACAAAGAAAAATTAAAAGAGGCGTTCAGGAACTAGGCCTTATGTTCTCCAGTAAATCAGGGAAAGGCTGATAATATAGAGATGATAGCAATTTTTTCTCTTTATATCAGTATCCTCCTTAGGATTAGAAAATACATGTCAGTTTTTGTTGTACAGTGCCACGGAGAAAGAGTGAGAAAGTTGCATGAAACAGTATCTGCAAGTATTTGGAATTCAGCCATATACAGCTCCTGCTGTAAATGAGTCTTTGGCCTCAAAACCAGGTTGGAGTCTGAAACATGCAGCAGCAGCTCTCGTTTCAAGGCTTCTCTCTTCTTCACTCACCCTAGTAGCTCTGAGGCTGCCAGCTGACCAAAGACCTTTTTTAATTACTTTAATAATTGTGAAGCCTGGTCTATCATGTTCTAACAATATGAGTACTCAACCATAATTGCATGACTGTTACCATCAGGCTTCTTTCTCAGTGTTTGAAATGGCAGCTTCTAATTGAATAACAAGGCTCGACAAGGCAAAGTATGTGTTGGCAAAATCTGCAAAAGCTATGATCTCATGATTGCTATGATCCCAAGATGAATATCCTTCTTTGAAGTCGTCTAGATGCTGTTGTTGAAATATATAACCATGAGAAATCTGGCAAGGGGAATTTAGTTTATGTTGCTAAGCAATGCAGTCAACCTTCAGGTGAAGAATTTAGACTCTCGAATGAGTTTTTCCCTCACAATATTTTGTGGATGCTATTAGTGTCTTCAGTAAAGCAGATAACTTTTCCTAAGGCTCCCAAAAATTGGAGAACTGCTCTAAAATCCAGAGTAATAGCTCAGTTTTCAGAAGACTGTTAATCCCAGTATGTGATGTCTTCACTGCACTTTTGCCAGAATTAGCATCTGCTTTTGCAGTGCTTTTATACTAATGTATCTCTACCACTCCTGAAATTGCATTGACTCTAACATTTATTTTACTGCAATATCTAGAATCTTCACTGTGGACAAGCCTATTGTGTCAGACACTTTCCAAACAGACTAAAAGTATTGTTTGAGCTCCCAATGGTTCACTTTGGCTCTTATGCAACAAAACCAATTGGAAAGATCCACAGACCTAACACTGGCCATTTTTAACTACTGAACTAGTTTAATGCTTCATTGCTGCAAAAGGCTGAGAGGGCCTTTCTTGGCTGTGAAGAGGTGAAGAAGACCCAAGCTGAATAATGTATTTGAACAGGAAAGAATTGTTGCTTACCCAACACATCAGGGAGGGCAGTGATAGCACAAATACTGTGTGTAGTTTCCAGTACTCATAGGAGGCTGTGCATTTACATGGAAAATGGTTTCCTTAGTGATGACACCCTTGCAAGCCAAACACCACCTACATCCCATTGTATTAAAGTGACTGGCATGAAACTATATTTGCAGAGCAAGGAAGTGATTTGCTTGTCATAGATCCATTTCTTCAATTGGAGGTTTACAGTTGCACTGAATCGCCCCAGGGTTCTGACTGTCACCAGGAATTCTGGTTGCAAGTAATTCTGGAAACGAGTGTTAAAACTTTTAAATCCCAAGTGGCAACAAAACCTATGGTTTTGTCATTAGAGCTTCTACCAGTCACTGAAGTACCAAAACCATCTGTACTGTGATAGAGAGCACAGTATCCACAGCCATCAGCTAATGTCTGTAACAAAGGCTGTGTCAAAATCAGTCTAAGGCATTGACCAGACTGAGGGCAATGCGGGGAGAAAAAAAGAAAGCATCAGTTTGCTTTTAAAAGGAAATAACCTGGTTCTTTAAGATGCTGGACAAAGAAATGAGACCTAAATGAACAGGAAATTATTTCCAGCTCATCTACAAAAGGCATAAGCTGTTTCTGCTCTCACTACTCTGTCGTCAGTACTAGCTTGGATTAGGAATTCTTTCCAGGGACACTTATAGGGCCCCATAAGTGCCACAGTGAGGCAGGGATGGCAGTCACTGTACACCATGTGCAAACACAAACTATGTCTGAGGTTTATGGCTGCTCTGGGTAGGTGTGATTTGAACCCATGTTTAGGCAAGAAACAGTGATAAGCAGACCTGACCTTTTTTTATTAGTGTTGGAAGCTTGTTACTGATATTTTCTTGCTGGCTGACACACATCTGTGTCAGATATTGGTAGGAAACAGTTTTGAGTAGCATTTTGGAATATGCACACATATGCATTGATCTGCTGAGACTTTCAAAAAGGGGAGGAAGTTCTATTCAAATTGTACATCAAATACATGAAAATAGAAGGAATGAGTTGGATGTTGGCCAACCTATTTCCCATCATCAATGTCCACTTTCCAGTCTTCCGCAAGAAGCAAGACAGAGGCATGAAACACTCTGACTTTTGTTCTTGAAGGCAGTTCTTCTCAGGCTTTGCCAACAAACAAGGTCAGCTTGCTCAGGCTGCAATCCCTTTAACATCTGGATTATGTCAGCAGATAGCCCTAGCCAGAATAATTTATAACAGAACTTCTCAAATTATAAGGCCTTTGTCCAAAGTCTGTTACAATGTGAAGTCTATGGATTTGGTGTTGAGAACTCAATGGGGTGTTTTTCTTTAAAAGCATGGGTTTATAGCTGCTTAAAACAAACAGGAGTCCATGGCACTAGTGCAACACTAGGATTTTTAAATAAGCTAAAAATTATTTGACGTTTAACTTAAAAAATAGAGCAAAACCATTAGTTCTCTAATTGCTTTCTTAACACTATATGTTTGGTATAAAGCTCATTGACATTATTATGACTTTCTGTTAAAAAATTAATTTCTGATTGGGAGTTAGAAGTATTTAAACATAACTAAATGGGAGTAAATGACAAAAAAAAGGTCAGGAAATATTTAGATTCTAGTGTTTTGTCACTTATAATGTGGGATAGAGGTATTAAGAAAAATCAGCATAGCAAGTAATAACAGGAATATAGAATCAGCTGAAACAGAATTATGAAATTAGTCCCTTTTGTCATTTTCTTTTTATATTTTGACAAAAAAATGTTCTGTAGCTTCTAAGTAAAAGGAACAAAAATGATGCCATGGAGCTAGGATATTACTACAAGTATTGCAAACTCGCAACAAATTTTATAAATATCTAGTGAAACTGATTTTTAAATATGTTGTGAGTTCGAAGGCAGCCAGCAGAGGTAGTACATCATTTGTCAGCCTCTTTGTGGTCAGTGGGAGTTACAGCACATCAGAGCACAATGGGCTGAAACATAATCCACACCTTTGGACACTCTTGATAAAATGCCTCTCCTCTTCCAAAACACATTGAGGCACAGTTGCTGTGAGAAGAATCATTAGTTTTATACAACCTTTTAGAATTAGTAGATTAAGTATTTCATTAGAAAAGTTGAGTGGTAGTTGCTTGCAATTTGCATTTTTTCCCATGAATCTATAACAAAATGCAATAACATTAATTCAGATAGAAACACAGGAAAGAAATTTTTGCATAGATGGGATATATTGTTTCATACTTAGCTTTACTGCAACTTAAGCTGTCAAAGAGTATGTCAGTGACTAGTCCCATGGCACAGAGAACTCAGTTTCTGCTGTAAAGCATTACTGTATCATTAACCTTTTAATACCTTATAAGAAAACCTTTTTGAAGGAGATCAAAGTGAGTACATCTTGGATTCTCTCCATAGTTTCATTGTGAATATCTGCTGTGAAATCTCATGAGTGACTTCAGATGTTAGAGGCATTACTTCTGCTTGGTATTGGTGGTGCTCATTCACACATACTATTTCTGTCTCTATATCTGCACTTTTTCTGGGACTTTTGTTGGCCCTTCCTGTGTTGAAATGGTCTAGTATTCATCCTAATTCCTACACAATTCAAATGTAAAATGATGAAAATCAACAATACTGTTCAATGCACAAGCTGGTTGTTTGCTGGAGCATTGATGTATGTAGCCTTAAGCTGGTCTGAGGTACTAGTATATAATTAAATATTCTGTTTTCTTTGTAAGAAGTATTGCTTGTAATGAATTGCAGATAGAGGCGAACTTTGAATAACCTGAGTTGTTTGTAACAGCATTCATCTACAAACAGCTTTAGTCTGCTATTGTATTATCTTTCCAAAAGAGCACCTGCTCTGGACTGCAAAATTTGAGATCGAGCATCTAATGGGACAATCTGCAAATGCATTCATATTAAACTTTGAGCATATGTAGAGCACATTCATACCACAGCAACAGGAATTTTATCTGTGTTGCTTTCTTGTTCATCATGCTTAAGAGTCGTCGCTTCAGCTTTGATGCTTTAGTATTTGGATGAAATAACTGGATAAAATAGTGCAAGTATCATTTCCTTACCAAAGTAGAGAATGTCATCTTTAGACAAAATAGTAAGTGGAGATAAAATTCACCTTCCAACACTGACATTTTCTGGAACAGTATTTCCTGGGGGTTTTTTACTTCTGGTGTCATTTCCCCTCACATGAGCTTAATGTGTAAATTTACTTTTAACTAGCATCACAAACTGCTGATATAACAAAAATTAGTATAGATGGTCAAGTAAGTGATAGGTGTACAGTGCAATGCTCGTGGTGAGAGCTGAGCTTCAATGTGTGCAGTACAGCCACTGAAACAATCATAATGAGGCCTTTTTGCAGCAGAAAGAGAAGGAACAAGTGTAATTTTTGTGTATCATATATTCACTTTGGAATCATTATTGACAAAGCCCTAGCATTTTTCCAAAGGCCATCTTTCACCTAAGACCTTATATTTCCTGGGAAGTTCTTGGAAAAATCTTGAGATGGCTTTAAAAATCCAGGATTACAAATAAGTGATTTATTTGCCTGACTTTTAAATTAACCTGCATGTAAACAACTTCAACCTCTTCCAAAACTACAAATGCTGGATATGCACATAAAATAAAATGTAACGTGATTATGCCCCAGCTCCTGCCATCAAGGAATATCTTGATATATCTTGATACACCCAAATAATCCAAGAATCATTACAGAACTGGGAAGTCACTGTTAATCTGATTAATTTTCTATTTCTATAGAGCATGGCCCAAAAAGCACGAGTCCTTACACAGTTCTTCCTTTGTGTACACTAGACACTTCCAAATCTTTTCATTGCATCTAGGCTTTCAATTCTAAATATGTTGTTGCCCTTATTACAATTAAAACTCTCCTGCTAACTATCTTGCAAGTATTTGTAGCTTTCGTATCAGCACTTTTCAGAATAAATCAAGAAGTTTTCAGGAGGAAACACAACAAGCAAAGTCCTCTTGGACAATCCTTTGGACAAGGGATCTTACATAAACTAGGCTAAAATTATATTTATCATCTTGACAATTTGTGGCAGTAATTAAAGCAAACAAAGCATGTCCATTAAGAAGTAACAAGCTAGATCAGATGACCTAAGAGCACATTAAAACATGCTGTGGGAAATTGTGAGCTACTTCTCCAGAACAGTTTGCTGCTCTGCTCCTTGTACCTTTCTCAGTAATGCATTCCTGTGTAGGAAGCACTAATTGGGTTGCAGGTTTACACACACCCCTCAGTGGCTGTTTTCCTACAAGATAAGATTTGTGGGGTTTTTATATGAACAATTCTGTGTTTCTGTCCATACTCCAGTTATCTCTAAGTTTCCAGCCATTACTGTGTCGTGTTTTTTCAGCCTTAGTCTGTCCAATTACCAGGATCCTAATGCTGCAGTAACATTCAGTCCCTTTCAGGGCTGTGGTGACTGGCCTGGTAGAGTTACATGAAGAAACAAATCCTTTTTTGTGTTAACAGGAGCAGAACTGAAAGCATATACTGCCCAGCTTCAGTGCAGCATGTTCCTAATGATGGAACTGCTCTCAAATAGGCTGCAGTAACTGGCAGAAAAAGCTTTATCTTCTCTTTCACAAGAACCTTTAAACCTCCCTTTAAATAAAAGCTTATCTGCTAATTGGTTTGACCCGCCATTCACCTGTTCATTAAAGGAATTCATCATTTTCCCCCAATCTGATGGTTAAAAGGCATTGGTAACTCTCACCTGGGAGTGTGAATGAGGTTTGGTTTTTTATTCCAGGTACCTTGCTGTTACATTCATTGTGAAACCCCTAAAATACCATTAATAAAGACTTTTTTAAACCTCATAAATCAAACAGTGACTTTATGTGATATTTAAAGACAAATAATGGATATTAAAGTATCACTGAATACAGTAATTAAAAAAAAAAAGACAAAACCAACTGTGCTTGCTTAAAGACTTGCAGAAAGGATTGATAATTATCCTGGCATTATAATAGGTTGATTTCTACAAGGTTTGCATCTCTTCACTTTATATTACTTTGCACATACGACTTTGAGGTATTATTTTTAGGCTAATTTTTTACTAGATTTCAGAATCTCATACTTGATGACAAGTCTGTACAAGTCTAAATAGACTTGCAGTTCCCAAGGGGAGACTTGTTAGAAAAGAATTTATGAGGTACTATCTTAACTGGAATATTCACCTCATCTGCATCTTACAAGAAACCTCTGGAGCCTGTCATGCACAAGCTGCACTCTTACAAATTCACAAGAATGATGCTTGGCAGATTTAACCCTTTGATGCTGGATTGTCTCAAAAGAAGAGGCAATTTCTGTTGACTATGATGGCATATCAATAAAGACAATAAACCTGGAAGAGCAGACCTCAGCTGCAATCAAAGGTCAGTGTCTTGCAACACTGGACAGTGACAGTTGGATAAAAAGAGAGAGCTGGTGTGTGTGCATGTGTGTGAGGGTGTGTGGGCTCATAAAATAGAATCAAAATGAAAAATTAGTTAAGTGGCCTGGAAACAAAATCCCAATTTTCTTTTTCATTGTCCATTGTCCTGTAGAAGTTCAGCTCTGTAGAGAAAATATATACCTACATGCAGGGATAAATAGTGATGTTCACCTTATCTTACCCAAGTCAGGATTGAAGACTAACGCAGCTAGAAATGTTTTGTTTCTTCCAGAGAAGAAACAGCCTTCAATATCAAAGTTCTGGCAAGTCTGGAGGAAATTAGTAGAGATTCAGATGGTGGGACTGATAGTTCTATAGAGCTTTTCAGTTTAATGTTCATCTTGTCTGACCGTTGGTAAAGCTAAAAGTCCTCAAGGCTCCAGCTACTGTTCTTTAGCACTCGGAGTTTTCCAGCCACTCTGAGATATAGTTGGTCACTTACTGAATTGGTCCCAATTCTTTGCCCTGTGTTGTATCCATGGAGAATGGCCAATCTAACTGATTGATAAATGCAGTAAGCCCTTTCATGACTATTCTTCACATTACTCCTGAAAAATCTCCCTCATTAGAAGTCAACCCCAGCAGTAAACAATCTTGGGAACCGTTTGTGTGAGGTGGTACAGTGGTTTTGTACATATTTTAATTTTGTACAGAGTAGGGCTGGCATTCCAGACTACTACAGAAAAGCTTATTTCTTTAGCTGTTACACTAAACCCCAAATGAAAGTATTCATTAACACAGCTGCAAGTCCAGTTCTCAGAGCTGTAAGAGCTCCTACTGATGACAGAGATCCTATGATATTAATGTACAGCAGAGGCCTACAGTGCTGTGTAAGGAAGTACAAGTGCTAATTTAACTGCAGCAACATTCCAGTTCCTAATATCGTCCACATCCTTTGGGACATTTTTCCTTGATATCAGCTGCTCCCAAAGCTGATGTAAGAAAAGCAAATTTCCCATAAACATGATTATTTAGGAATTTGGAGGCAACTGGTCATGCAATAGATGCCTCATAATTCTTCTACACTTGTGTCTTCATTTCTGTGCTTTGGCAATGAAAGGATTTGTTTTCCAAGTTCTCCAAGCATGTGTTTAACCCAAAAGCAGGTGGAAGACTGGACAGGTGACCTTTCCTAGGCTTCTGGCTACAAACATGAGGACACGAGCCTTTTGTGAGTGGAGATGTGAATGAGAAGTACACATCCAGTCTCCTGTGTGCTTCCTCTGGTGGTGGATGTGTCTCAGAGAGAGGGACTCCCCAAAGCACACCATCTCAGGCCCTATCAGCTGCTGGCAATTCAAACCAGGAAGGAGCCATCTGACTTTCTTACCAGAGCAGGACAATGAATAAGCAAAAATACCAGGACTAGAAAGTGTTAAGGAGCCAAAACAGGGGAAGGTGGAAGCTGCCGTAGTGCTCAGGGAGTGCCCTGAAGCTGTCCCTGCAGAGCTGACGGTTCTGCTGGGATCACAGCCCTGCAAGGTGGCTGCTGCAGTGCTCGAGGAGCTACTTTTTGTCCAGTCCCCTGTACAGCTCTGGCATGCGGCAGGACTTTTCACTTGCTGAAGGAGATGCTCCTCATCATTCCTATAGCTCCTCTCTTGCCTGATTTAAAAAAAAATCAGGAAAGATAAGAGCCTTGAGATCCTTCCAGCGGTTACTGCCGGTGTCTATACGAGCGAGTTACTGAGGTGAGGCTTTTTTCAGATTATTTTAAGATGATTTCCCTTACTGGGTTTAAATTCCAAACGCACCAATACCTCCTGGGCTCGGCGGGAAAGAAAGCCGCGCTCGCTGTCGCTGCTCCCGCAGGGCTCTCTGCTGCCATCTCTCGGCACTGCCTGGAGCCTTGGCATCGAGAGCCAGCTCAATCCGGAGAGCTCTCGAGAACCTCGGGAAAGAATTTCAGTAGGGATACTGAGTTGCCGATATCCTTACTTAGGATAATAGCCAACAAAGGCATATTCATGTTGCTGAACCTAAAGGGGAATTTAAATTATTTTTCCAGTATGCTCTTAAGTTACTCTGCCCCAGTGCTGCTGGAAGTGTCATTTCCAGCCATGCTTGTGTAGCTGTGTGTAACAGCACCAGGAGATGATGCAGTGACAGACAGGGGAGAAGCTGCTGCATTTCGGCAGGAACCTGGTTCCTGATGCCACATGGAAAGGTGTGGCACTGCCAGTCTGTGCCAGGTGTGTGCTACCACTGGAGCATGTAAGGAAACAGACACAGGAATTTTCCAAGGATATTGCAAGGGTACAGCAGGGTTACATAAACATACAGTATAAATATTTTGTTATCATATTTACCCAGATTACCCAATAATATCCATACTGTAACTCTGTAAATTGTGTTTATTTACTCGTGCATACTGAACCAGCAGCAGAGGCTTGCAACGTTACTGTGGTTGCTGAAGAAGGATATTAGGTTTCCTGTGTTATTGGGAAAAAGCCAGAATCTCTTCCCTCCCTTCTTCCCTCGCAGTGTAGAGTTTCTAGAGACTCGAGTCCTCTCTATTGTTTACTTTGACCAAATTGGTTATATTCAGGAAAAATTCTTCTGTTCCAACTTGGGAAGGAAAACTCTTTTATCAATAAACTACTCAGCAAAGCAGAGTTATGCAGCTGAAGTGAAGTGAAAAACTGAAAAGCAACCACAAAAGACTGCTGTGAGAAAGAGGTTAACAGCAAGGAATGAGGAGTGTCTAACAGCATGAGAACCATGAAGTAAAATGAATGTGGGCATCTAGCAGCAGTGGAGCAAGAAGCAGAGTATGGACAGAGAGAGTAGATGGGAGAAAAGATCAAATAGTGTGCCTGGAAAGATAATTTGCCCTTAATTCCTTCTCTCTTTACTGAGTGTGGGTGAAGGATTAGGATGACTTTCTCCTGGCTGTAAAAATGCTACAGTTCTTGTTTCCTGTCTGAGGCACATTTTTAAAATAGGAATTTGTCAGCACAAAAAGAGTGAGCAGTGCTAGTACAAAGGACCTATACAGCAATTTTTTCTTCTTTTAGTACCTAGGATAGTTTATCAGTATAAGCAACTTCTACCTTTGGTTAGGTGTTTGGGAGTCCTGTCCTTGCATAGCCCAGCTGTGAGAGAGTTCATTGTACTAAGGAAAGGCATATTTACATGTTTTACTGTACTTGAACACATACTTTGCTTCCTCTGTGCCATTACTTTGTGCCACTGGTCACTGAAGGGGTTCTGGACATAAGCATGATGTGGTAAACTTAACTGAAAGTTCTTTGAAAATTTAGTCATGTGTTTTATGCTATCATAGTTTTCGATCTCTGTTGTAGCGGACAGCTGTACTAAAGCCTTTCTGTTAGGACTTACACTCTTACTGCAAACCAGGCTGCCCAGGGCAGTGGTGGAGTCACCATCCCTGGGTGGATTTAAAAGATGTGACAACTGGGGGAATGGTTTAGTGACAGACTTGGCAGTGCTTGGGTGACTGTTGGACTCGATATTCTTAGAGGTCTTTATCAACCCAATCAGTTCTGTGATTCTTTTCAACAGCAACTGAACAATTTTAAGCAAGTAAAGTTACTCTGAAATTCACAGAATTAAGTAGGACAGAGAATGTTGTATCTGGGAGAAGTTCAGCTTAATGGTGCAAAGAATACAAAGGATTACCTGGTCATATTTTGAGATTAGTTTCAGGTTCCCCAAATCACCATATTTTGTCAAGACAAGAAAGAAAAGTCCGTAGCATGAGAATTGAATAGGATTAATATTTTCTCTGTTTTTCTCTTGCTGTACCTGATTGCTGAGGGTAGCCCTGGGCCCTTTAACAGCACATAGGAACTCAACTTTCCATCTGAAGTTCAAGCACATTTTGCCTAGCTAGTAATTCGGTTTCAAACTAAGCTCAATAGGCATATGACCTGGAGGTGCCATTAGAAAATGTTGTACCAGAAAATCTTCCAAACATGTTATAACCTTTTCTACTTGCTAAAGCTTATAGTGCTAACAGGAAGACACTTCCTGTATCTATAAGATTTGAGCAATTGCATTTTGTTTGTGCTTTTGTATCATGGTAGCTTCTGGGAGGTTTTAGTTCTGGAAACAGATTGGACAGTCTTGGGAGTTTGGTGGTCACTGGATTATTTTGAATCAACCCTATGAGGAGATACCATCCATAGGAGGTGCATTACAGTGTGCTGCACCATCTCAGAGAAGCTGAAATGAAGATACGATTAGTACATTAGGTTTGATGATGATCAGGTTTGATGATCAAGTTCTTCTGCTTGTATTTACTCTCTTCTGACCTTCTTCTTTAATCTCTGCAATATTGACTTGGAATTTAAACTTGTATTTTTAGCAAAACACAGTCTGTATATGGAAAAGGCAGCAATTTTACCCTTGGCAGGTATAACTTTCTCTCCCTTTCCACTTTCTCTATCCTTCCCCTTTCTTTTAATTGCCTTTCATTTCTTGTTGGCACCTAAAATGCCTGCAGTGACTTAATGAAGGGATGCCAGGGCAACCAAACCCCTCTGCCAGGACACTACTCACTGGCACCCTCTAAGTCAGCCAACCTTTCAAGATCTGGGCACATATTTTCAAAATTAAGAGGAAACTTGCTTCCACAAAAAAAGACACAATATTATTAGAAATGCAGTAGTAGGTACCCTTTAATGGCTGCAGTAATGGACTTACAAATGAAAATGAGATTCATGATGATTTATTGACTGAAGAAGTAGTGAAATAAAAGAAAAGCTGGCAAAAGCCTCAGGAAATAATCTGATGTAAAGTATAAAATGGGCACAGTTAGAAGGATATTTACATTTTCTTGGAAAAAAAGCCTACTCCAGCATATGTTCAGCCACTTTTTACTGGGAGAAAATAGAAGTTTTTCCAAGGGCATTCCACCACCTGATTTCAGTAATGCTGATGGTGAGTTGCAGCTTCCCTTCTCTCAAAAAATAAGATGCAGGAAACTATTCCCTTACTGAGGCTAGGGGTATGTACAGAAATTCCAAGCAGGAATTTGAAGGAAAAAACCCCAACCTTTTCCCCACCTTATTGGTGCCACTGTGATGTTCTCACCTCTCTACATCCAACATTCAGTGTCTCTGATATTTTGTAAAGCTGTTGTGAATGTGGTGTTTGTTTTTCATTGCTCCCCCAAGGTTCCCATGTCCCCTGCCCCACAACAGATACAGAATCTTGCTCAGCAGAGCCCTCCACACCCACTGGGAAATCCCACTCTTCTGATGTGAAAGGAACAGAATGTTTCTCTGAGTATTTTGCAGACCTCAGCCAAACTCTTAAAAACTTGGTTTGATATATGTTTTCCCCACATCCTTATGACAATTTGTCTTTCCCCCATGATGCCATGAAAGGCTTTCTTATTCTCTGCTGAGCACAGTGCTGAAGTGCTCCCCACCAGCAGAATGGATGGCATTGTGTCAGAAGCAGCAGGAGCTGAGAAGATGTGTTCTCAGTGGACAAGAACAGAACCTTCACACAACCTCTGTGCTGTCTGCAACCCCTGGCTAGTTCTACAACCTCCCTTTTCCTTTTTGAAAGGATTTAGTTGGAATAACTGTCACAGCTCTGGTCAGCTGACAAGTTTAGATTCCTGTCTGTGATGCAGAATCATGCAGGTGGAGGAAGAGACAGAACAAATCCACAAGTCAGGCTCGTAATGGAGAATCCATTTATCATGAATACAGCATCTCAGTAAAAATGTCGTTCAGTCTCTTTCTTCCTTACCTCACCCCACTCCCTTTCTCCTTTATTTTCTTTCTCCATCTGGTCTTAACCAAACAAGAAGAAAGGTGGGTGCATACCCCAGCACCCTTAGTGGGCTGTTGAAATAAGCATATCTAACTAAATGGATTGATTCTTTGAAGAGCTGCAACACCAACAGTTTCAGCAAAGCTACACTCACACACTAGGACATAATTCATCCATACCCTAGTATGCAAGGAAGAAGGAAAAAGCACTTCAGTTTCCCTTGACTGCACAGACATTGTAACAGGTATGAAGGCAAGGCTGGCTCCCACTATACACACTGTCATATGGATTTACTACTAATGCACTTTTTGCCTCTGCTCAGTAGTGGGATAAGACATTTGCAAACATGGCATGTGGAGTTAAGAGGAATCTTTCCAAATTCCTGTAAAGAAAAGCTTTCTTCCTCTCATAAACTTTATAACCCCATCCTAAGGTATCTTGTATGAGAACTTGATGGCATCAATTCCTAACAAATTCAGGTGCTGGGTTACAGACAGGTCCAGGCAAAAGTAGACTGTACTCTAGTGTTATTTGTACTGCAGATGAGGCTGCCAGTGATCTTGAATCAGAACTTCTAAATATACTGTGAAATAAGCTAACAGCCATCATCTCTAGGAGGGTTTTTTATTGCTAATTGCAACATTCCCCTGTGCAAGGTCCCCTTCAGCCCTAAAACCTGGTATTGCAAGCCACAGAGTGGGGCTGGGCTGAAGGCTTTTGTGGTCTGTTCTGGGAGTCCCATGGAGAAGCTGGTGGATGCTTTTTAGCTTTTGACTGCTAAATCCATTAGCCTGGATGAAGGGTTTGTTTTTGTTGTTTAGCTGCCAAATGTGGTAGCCAAGAGAAGTCAAAGGACGCTAAGTTTGGGAATATCTTTAACCACACATCCATCACTGGTCTTTTTAATTGGATTATTGTTTTTTCATCGAAAATCCTCTCAGGAATCACCTACCTCTTCCATTCAGTTGCAGTTTCACTTTTGTATTGAAGCAGAATGAGGCTGAATGGTTGGCAGAAGTACTGTGCTTTGTTAGAGATGGAAAGGATGATTTTATATAGGAAAAACGTGTGGGGCACAGTGTGGTCTCTTCATTACTGCAAAATTTGCTGGCTGCAAAGATTCTGCCCACAGTGGAAGGATTTTCTGTCAGCAGACTTCTCAAATAAATATTCATTGCTTTGGTGGAGGGACCTTTCCTTTACATCTAGTCATTTGAAAATGAAAGAGCAATATTGCAAGTGCAGACGTTACCTTCCAGCACAGCTGCTTTCAATTCAATATTCCTTGGGAAGCACACCATCCAAGACTGTTGAAGAATTTTCATTTCCCTTCTCCTTCAAGACATTGCAAAGAGCATGCAGTAGGTGAGAGAAGAGGCTGGGTGGTCCTTTCCAGTATGTAGCATCAGATGTGGAGGAGAAGAGACCACTGTGGGGAGCTGCACATGCCAGTGCCAGATGAGGCTGGACAGGCTGTGGGGGAATACAGAGGTATTCAAGGTTTTACAAGTGTCTGTCTTGAGCATCTCGTTTGCCAGTCTGAGGCTTCAGTCAGAAGTGTCTGGGGAAGAGGCAGCTCAGGCGTTTGAGATACTGTCCAGAAAAGTGTCTGGGGAAGAGGCAGCTCAGGCGTTTGAGATACTGTCCAGAAAAATTTGTGGAGAGTAGATTTGATCGTGTTCTCCTCAGAGAGAATGTGGACATTGGAAGCAAGTTCTGTTGTGCTCTTCTTCCCTTTCACCAGCGGGAGGAGCTGGGAGAATGGACTCCCCAAATACCCTGGGGCCAGCACTCCAGACTGGCTTTAGAAGCAGTGGAAGCAGGGATGCCTGTGAAATGTGCTGGGGGCAGGAGTCTGTGTGTCCAGGATAAAGAGAAGTTCCCTGCTTATACATTTTCCACTTGCAATGCTCTCTTGGTACATACGGGGAAGATATTCCTTTAAGCTCAAGGATACATATTTAAATAGCATAGGTGCCATAGAACAGCTAGAAACCAACCTACACCAAGTGATATGGAAATATCAGAGACATGTCAAAGCCATCCAAAAGCCAGATTTTGCCTTCAGCCAAGAGGCAAATGTATGAGCAGGCCTCCTGTCTGATCAGATGCCTCAGGCCATGCTTCTGCCCTCCTGGCAGCCCCAGCTGCTCACTGCACAGCATGGCCCATCCTTGTCAAGAGCACTGGGCAGAAGGGAGCCAGAATGTTTAGACCTTTTCCAAAATATCATGGCTCAACTGTCTTCTCAACGAAAATAACAGCAGTGAAGAGTTTCTGAGACCACAAGTTTTAAAAGCAAAATACTGCTTGAAGAGTGTGATAGATGTGGACTCTTCCCTCTCAAGACAGTAACAATGGGCATGCCTGTGGCTGTGTTAAATCAGTCCAGTAATTCTTCATAGTTTGCTTCCTTTTTAAGTTTGCAGAATTAGTTTTGTGCAACATGAATGAAATACACAATAAGTCTGACCTTTGGCTCAGAGCACAGCTGGCAAACATTGTGCAGCCCCTCCAGAGCTGCCTGGGGATGAGGCAGCTGCCTGTACCTCACTGCAGTGCCTCATGGAACAGGCCAAGGAATATGGATACCTTCAGCTATGGGAAGAAAAATGGGAGACTGCCAAGTGCATTTTGCTGAGCTAGAATTTGCTTATGATATTAGAGTATCTTTTTGCCTGTCTGCTTGCTCTGAAGATTTTCAGACTGAACAGAGCAGCTGCTCCCCAGGGAACAGTATGAACTTACGCTACAAGTTTGAAAGGCCAGAACAGTTGATGAACTTCCACCTCTACTCAGATACTGAGAGGTTAGTTGCAGAAGTTAAAGAGACCACGTAAGGCACACATCCTGACATTTAGTAGGGCATTTCACACATACTGGGTCATGTATGATTAGCTAACAGAGATTTGATTTGGTGAGCACATCTCAAGCAAATACAAGAGCTACTTGAGTGATGCAAGAGCATGGAAGCAATTTGAGTATTTTTCGTCTTAGATGCTGAATTTGGGACTTTTAGCTAATCATTTAAACTGCAGAGCATCCTTTCAAGGTCCTTGAAAGTCTTTAAGATAAGGAAGAGAGGAAGAATAGGTAGCCATGAAGCATTTTTTTTCTTGGCTCCTCACACATTGCCTGCTGCCAATTTTCACTGCTCTGCACACAAAAAGCTATTTGTCTCTTAATGCTAAATCCCATACTGGGATTCACAAGCAGTTCTTCCATGTGTCTGTGGGGATCAAGCAGATGTACAGAATTGCCATCAAAGAAGCCGAGTGCTTTGGAAGGAGAGAGAATTCTGTGTTCAGCTATGGAAGGTAATCCCAGTATCAGGACAGAAGTAGACCTGCAAATGGAGTCTGCAGTTCAGTGCTGTGTCTGCCCAAGAATGCTTCAAAATTCAGCTGTGAGGCAATCTTATGGATGAGAACATCCTGAAGAGCTTGAAAGCCCAGGTCACCTCCATAAGAAAGCAAGTGCTGCTCCATAGTGGCTGTCACTGGATGTTCAAGGTTGCCAAACTAGGCTAAGATAATTTTTCCACTATGATACCTTATAGCAGCCCTTTGTAGTAAGGCTCATTCCATATCTCATAGAGCTGATCCCTTTGACAAACCAAAGGCATTTTCCCAAGAATAATGAAGGCAGAGTTGCAAAGTCATCCAGGAATTCCTTGACAGCTGTAGTCCTACAGTTTGCTGTCCCTGGGAGGATTTGGGATCATGACTTTTGGTTCTGTTTGCACTAGCTGATATGTTTTTGATTGTTCATTTTGTTTTCCATAAAGGAGTTTCACTGCTCCACACATGAAATTTGAACACATAATATAGATTATCAATCAGCATGATTTGTGAACAATGAATGTTCACAAAGTGAAAGGAGATGCAGATTCACCAAAACAAGTCTTACTTTCTTATACATTGAGAAGCTCCTTGTAAATGGTTCGCATTTGAATTCCTCCCTAAGGATGGCTAGTAAATAAAACTTAAGAAACAAGCTAAATTTAGCAAAATTGCTTGACACATTTCACATAGCCAAACATTTGAAAGGAGAGACATCAGTTTTTGAAATTTATGGCTCCCCTTGTTCTTTCATACAATACAAAAATATTACCACTTCTGTATTCTGCTGCTGTTTCTGCATCTCCAATAAATATCCAAAGTATGAACATGGAAATCTACCAGCAAATATTTAAGGGTGATAATGTGCTTTTATACCAATCCATCAGAGCATCACAAGTTCCATATGCTCCATGAAGTCTTTACTGCAGAGGTGGTAGTTACTTATAAGCTTCTCCAGAAGTGGCTGAAGGTGTAGAGCAGCAAACCTAGCATGCTAAAATATTCACTGTGTTTACTTCAGGGTACATGCTCAGTGCTGGTTAAAATCCTTTCAACAAACACCATGTCTCAAATTGTGGAAACCAGGATGAGAAGATCGCAGTATGGCCGATGGATATATTTCAAATACATATGACACTATTCTGAGAGTTGACCCAAGAGGCAAAATTATTTAATTCCAGAAACAACTAAAGCTTGATCTTTCATCTAACTAGGAATAAAAAAGTATCTCATGTTTATTCCTGTTTGCCTTTTGTCACTTCAGTGACATTTTTGGCAAAAAGTAAATTCTGGAAAAACAGTAGAACCACACTATAATGGGAGCAGGACCTGCACCACAATTAAATGAATCTGGAAAATGGTGTCTGCCTGCCTGAGCTCTCTTGTGGAAATAACACTTAAGACAGTGAGATTTTTCCATTTTGCCCTATGCTTTTATGTCTAAATATTCGCAGTCACCACACCAATGCACTTGCAATTGAGGAACAAACTGCTTGACCCAGGAAGAATACTTCCATGCAGGTTTAAAATCAGTTAAACAAGCAGTTATTTATCATAAAGAAAGGAATGTGTCATCTGTTGCCTTTAAATTTGGACAATCTTAAAGGCCAAAAGAAGTTTTTCATGCCAGTATTCTGTGTCAGCAGTTTCTGATTGCATTATACTGTTTTAGGGTTTTAGGTTACATATACATACTAGACCTAAGTCAAGGTTAGAAGAGGACAAGTGATTTTTTTCTTTCTATTCAGTGTTTGGTGGAAGGAGGAATGAAATGTCTCTATTTAATTGGAGAATACTTTATTTATGGAATGCATTGCAGCACTACCATTATACTTAAGTAGCAATTCATTATGTGACTGTGTTTTCTTTCAGTCAAAATAGCTGCCATTTTTCTCTGTGATCAGTGGAAAATTTAAATCTTCAAAGTAATGGTCTAATCCACCTAAACTGCAAAAATGTTAATGCTTCCTGTCTCTTCCTTTTCCCACTGTGCCTCTTTTTCCCTTATTTTCTGTGAGCTTCCATCCTAAGTTATTTGCTACAGCCAGGAATGCTGCTTTTTTTTGGCCATGTTCTTTCCCTTTCTTCAGGGCTGCTTGCCCTGGGAGAATTAAAGCAGCATTTGTCAAAAAAATATTTGCCAATAATGGCTTGGAGTACTGTAACCGCAACAAATCTTGGCCCTTCCCGTCCACACACTGTTTAAGTATAATTTGAATTCAATACTCTCACACTTTTCTGCAACACAAGAAAAGCAGTGATTAAGGAAATTGTAGTATGACTGAACTTTATTCTGCAAGGGACTCTCAGTAGTGATCAAGACTGTGGTTTGGAGATGTTTCTTTTAGAAAATAAAAATTAAAGGAAAATAAAGCAGTGGCATATATAGGGAGATGATCTAGAAGCCTGGGCTGGTAGCTCTAGGAATACATTACATGGAGGCAGAATGAATAAATGTTAGGCAAAAGGGGTAAAGGGAATGAGGACCCTTGTCTGTCTCACAAGCAAATACTCTTATCTTGGGAATTGTTACTAACTGACAGTTCTGTGTTTATATCCCTCACAAAGCTTAGGAACATAAAAGTAAAGAAACAACCAAGGATATCACAAATCTAAGTTTCACATGCAACAAATGCTTCTTCAGTCAAATAGCAAGAAATGTCTTTCATGACAGCATAAACATTTGTGGTACATGACAAAAATAGTAATTAGTAAGCACTTTAAATCTTAAACTGCTTTCATTGTCAAATGTGAAACTTGAGAGCCCTCTTCCTTCACAGCACAGGAGAATGTGTGACACTGGAGGCCACAGCCTGACTTACTGTCCAGCTTTCTGTGGGTACCAGTTTGAAATGTTAGCTATGCAGAAACTACCAGCTTTTCATAACATCTGAAAGTTCTTCTTAACTTATGGAGAACATAAATAAGTTACATACAGGTTAAAAAGCTGATTCATGACAAGCACAGAGTTGATGTAACAGGTATTTAGACTTTAAATCCGTAAGCTGTAAGATGGTGGGTTTTTTTCCCATAATCAAGGGACAAAGCAGTGGACTCTAAAATCTTTAGATTCTTGTGTCTAGTGAAGAAGACTGCTCCTACCATGCCAATTTTTTTTTTTCAATTCTTATGGATGAGAAAGACAGAATTACCCATCTTACTGGCCCTCTGAAGTTGTTCTTTGGTCCTTGGCATGATGAGAACCATCAAGCCCTCCTTGCAAGATATCTCTACTGAAATAACATGTTTTAACACTGGCCTGTTTCTTTTTGCCTCTGTTGCTGTCCTATTAACTTTTAGAAATGAGCAATATTTCCAAAGACATGAAGCTCCCATGCGTTTTGTGAATAAATCTTCAGGTGTATATAGGAAAGAAACATGCTACCAACTCCTGTGAGAAAGCTGGGTTGGCTGAACTTTCCTGTCCCAATACATACAGATTCTTAAATAGGGTTTTAAATATTCTGATAGATACAGTTATATATAGATATATGCACACATATTCTTATCTATTCTGATATATATAGTAGCTAGAGATGATGAGTCATCCCTGGAATAGTTTGGATGTTGTATAACTGCAGATACAGGATGTGGGGGAGGCAGTTAGCATTGGGAGTGTGGTAAAAACATGGGAGTTCTGCAGAGCAGGGGGTGAATTCAGGAACACAGTGTACAAATCTGTACAGACCCAGACTTTACAGTTTTGCTGCTCACAGAACAAAAAAAAAAAGTTGTTATTTGTCATGGGAAATTTTCATGTAGCATAGGAGTACATGCAAACTGTGAGTGGAATAGCACTAACCATTAGTTCCTGGTGATAAATTTAAAAGCAAAACTTCATTTAGTCTTCATCATTATTGGACTCTTTTTCAGGTCAGGCAACTACTGTGAATCCATGGCAACTTTTCCTTTAGACTGTTACTTTAGTACTTAAGTGAGCAACTAAAGGGACCAACAAGAGACTGTATTATCAGTACAGCTTCAACAGGACTGTACAGAGGTCAGAGGGAAGAAAGGAGTATTTGCTTAAGAAGCTATACCTAGATTTTTCTTATTCCTTTGTAAAGCCACTAAAGACGGCAGAGGTTTTCATCCTTGAGGAACAGAATGAATAAAGACTCCTATTTTCACAGTTCATGGTTGAGTCAGCAATGATAACTTAATGTCTTGTTGCCTGCCTTTTGCCAGTCAGTGGCAAAGTAGCAGTCAAATTCATGCATGTCACATCAAGCTAACTGGCCAAGAAGAAAAAAGATTTTAAAAACCCTGTTTATATAGATTTACTCCTAATTGTTTTCTAATCAGTTTACATTCCATTTGTAATCAGAGGAGCCAAATCAATATTCAGCTAGGCAGGTGTGCTATGGAGGGAATCTTTCCTGATGCCAAATATGAAAATAATGCCAGCTTGCAGTGTTATGACCTTTCTAATCTCACTACATTAACAATGCTGAATCTTCAATTTCACAATTGCCAGGTTGTCACGGCAGCCCTCGCTGTGAGGATGGCTTACTATATACTGACAGGACCTTACCTAATTCTGATAACGTTTCTTCTTGATAAGTGATCAGTGGAAATTTAAATCTTCAAAGTAATTGTAATGCTTGCAACATGTTTTTGAAGTAAGCGAAAAATAGGAAAACTAAGAAGTGAGAGTTTAAATTAGTTCTTCATGGCAAAAATGTTACCAAGTTGCAGAATTCCAACGCCTTTACTGTACTCAGAATTACAGAATGCTCTTCTTTTTTTTAATTGCATTTATTTATTGATTGTTTCAATTCAATTTTTTGACAAGTAACCCCCTGTCCCCAAAGCATGGCCAACCTCACAGCTAGAAATGTTTGTTCCGTGTCAGTCCAGTCAAGTTTTCTGTACCTCCATGGACAGAGAGTCCACAATCACCAGACTGCTCTAGTATTTCACCATGCTTTTTTTCAATTTTTGTACAATATCCACTTGGAAACTTTATCATCAAAAATACACCTCAGTTTTATTTCCAGTTGTTGCGTTACGGTATAGATATATCAGAGCTTGCTTTAAGTGAGCTGGGTTTGGTATCAGAGCAGCTGGACACAGCAGTGTGGAGATAAGAAGAGCCTGTAAAAAACACCTGAGAACCATGGGGTGAACAAGGAAGCAAAGGACTGAGGCAAAGGAAGCAAATGCTCTTTATCAGGAGAGCATGATGGGACTAAATGGATACAATTCAATAATAAGGAATAGTAGGAGAACATTGGGTACTTCAAACACTGTGTTAATAGTCTGTGTTAAGTCACACCTAATTGGCATTTTATTGCCAAGTTTTCTAGTATCTCAAACTGCTACCTCCTAAATTGCATTAAGTGTGAAATACAAGTCATATTCCATTCATCAAAGCACTGCTAAAAGGCCAGACATGAAATGATTGCCTTTCCAAGTGAGCAAGGGATGGCTGAGGCTGAACTTGAGCAGTCAGATGTGAGAATGGAGGGAATGCAGCATGGAGGATGGAGTTTGGTAAATGAACAATGTCCAAGCAAGGCTGAAATGTTGTCTGGGCACTGTAACCACAGAGAACTGGAATTGAAAGAATCAAGAATGCAGATACAGCAAATCTGTGCAGAGGGAAGAGATGTGAGAGTTACATGTTTGTGGTAAAGAAATATGAATTGATTAGCAAGAACTCCAAAATATGGTGGCATAGGGAAAAGGAGGAGTTTCCATTATTGAAAGAAGATGCAATGCTCTTTTCTAACAAGACCCTGACTCCTCAAAGCTGGGAATACTGAAGAGCAGAAAGGAAGTAGCTGTGTGGAAATGAATGCAAGCAATGAGTGACAAGTAGGTACACAGATTTAAAGAAGTGAATGTGGTAGTATTTTGGAGCCCTCTCAAATCTTGAGTGCCCTTTTGCTTTGGTGGCCATATGTTCCCAAAGAGGTTGACAGAAAACCCCAAGTGCTCACAGGGGTACAGCCTCAGGAAATGGAGTTTTGGAGATAATTCAGAGCACCATCCTGGCAGCAGGGTCTGCTTCAGGGAGGGGAAGAGAAAGAGCTGTGCCCAGGGTGCTCAGCAGAAGTTATGGAAGAGGCTACAGACACAACCTCTAGCAACTGAAGAAAGTTTAAAGGCCCAGAAATCCAATGGGATGAGTCCAAAAACCAGCTTGTTATGAGCTCAGCTTTCTCAACAATATATAATATTTTGAAACAATTAAGTTGACACTTCCCATATCAGCATGACATCTTTATCTGAGATCTATGACAGGAGGATTTATTGCTTTAATGAAACACAAGGCAGAAGATTAAAAGTAAGCAACATGTAAAGCTTGCTTCAGTGACTTAGACCAGTGTCCATAATCATATGAGCCTCTGAGAAAATGCTAAGAACATTCAGATATTAACTGATTCATGAGATCAGCTTTATTATCAACAGGATGCACTGTTAAAAATTAGTTGTGATACAAAATTTCAGATAACAAAAGAAAACTGCTGTTTTAAGAGATAGAATTGAAAAGAATTTAGAACAAGACCAAAGGATGATGAGGTTTTAAGGAGTGAAACACTACTTAGAAAGAAAGAATAATAAAAAATAAGTTTAAAAAAAGTAAATAAATTTGCTGAAACTATGTAATTGCCAAGCAGCTTAATTTTTTTTTTTGGTGGCTGTATTCACACTGATCTGTTAATTTGGGATAGCTTCATTTTTTAGGAAAAAAAGAATGGGTGGGTATGATAACCTTTAGAACTGAAAGGGGAAACAAGCTTGCTACATCTCGAATTAGACACAGGAAAAATAAATTTGTCTTCAATAACACCAGATCAGAGAGCATTTGCCTCTAATCATTTAGCTTAGCATACTGTAAAGATCAGGGCAATTTATAGAACTCTGATCTATCTTGTTACAGCCTAAATTTTGTGTGTGTTCAGTTTAAGCTCTAGCACAGATATAACTCTTTTTTGACCAGAGTTAATTCTCTTCAAAAGCTCCCTGAGCTCCTCCACTGTCCCTATCTTCAGTGAATTACATTAGTTGTCAACTAAAAAGATGGGATGAACTCAAATTTGAATGCACTGGATTGTCTAACATATTTTCACTACAAGACCAGATTTGTCTGTTCAGAGGTAGTTGTTTGCAGGAAAACAATAAATAGTAATTAACCTTTCCTTTTTTCACTCCCATTATATTCTCTGTAAGAAGACAAAAGTAAATTTGAGTAGAATATGGTCAAGATTGGATATTCAAGTGCCTAAAGCTAAGCCACACCCATGTATATGTGTCTGCATTTTCCATCCACACAGTGCAGGGAGCATGAGCTTGGGCCTTGTGCAGGACTAGGGCAAGATGGCACAAATTCTGGGACTTAGGCAGTTGTTTGGACTAAATATTGTAGGTAAAGTTCATGATTCATGGCCTGAAGTTCATAAAATTTACTGAGTTAGTAAACTTAAAGGCACAATGTCCAGTAATTATCAAACCTACCATGGTGCAAAAAAGTCCTGCAGGAGGTGGCAGTACATTGGGATATGGCTTTAGTTCAAATGTTTTTCTGACTACAATGCTTTCTCCAACTTCCATGTCACTATGATTATCATTCTTTAGCCAAAGTCACGAGGCACTGATAAATAGATCTATTTATCTAAATAGATAAATAGATTTCACCCAGACTGTTTGACCTGGGAGATCAAAAGATCTCAGGGTGGCTGCACACTCTCCTATCAACACCTTCCAAATGTTCCTATATCCACATGACTCAAGTGTAGTTTTTCTAAAAGCATATTATATAGTTTACAGCTGAGAATAGCTTGCAATGTGAATCTACAGCAAGATCTTTTTTATGGCTTAATGTAGAGCTATCTCCCTCAGAAGGACTGGGCAAAGGGAAATGTGTTGCAGAGCATCAATACCCTCATCTTGGTCTGGGGAAAGATAAAGTGGCACAGAACAGGCACAAGTTGTTCTTCTCATGGAGGTTAATGCCCAAAACCAAGACCCTGTTTCTTCTTCCCTCCAGATTATCTGAAGTGGGAGGACAGCGCTCATTTTTCTTTCCACCTCTTTTCTCCTGCATGCCACAAAAGTTGTCTCTGAATTCTTTTTCCCAGAGACAAATCACTGCTCTCCTTAGGCTTGTTTTGGGGCTGTAATTCTTACAGGTGGCTTACACAGGGAGAGGTCTGATAATTTTTATTTTCACCTTGCCCACATTATCTTTTCTACTGAGGTGCCTGCTCCATTCCAGTGCAGGAAGGCACAGTTATTTGAAGAACTCTCGAATTATTGCAAATTATAGTTGACATAATAGGGGAAAGCTAAAATCAATGCCAGTTCACCATTCTGTAAGTTATTACAGTTCAGCTCATACCCCTTAAAATCTCAGGGAGCAGCGAGCCAGCTGCATGTGGAAACCATAACAGCTCTTCCTCCCACTCAGGGATATGTGTGTCTTGCACAGGCCCCTTCCCAAAATGACAGTCATTTGTAGAAAGTAATCTGGAGGGCCCTAAGTGGGGAGATAAGGAATGAGTGTTTTGCTTTTCCTATTTTGACCTTCCCCTGCACAGCATTATGCAGTGCAAGGGCACCAGAAAACAGCACATCTTCCTCCTGTGGCTGCTGCCAGAGAGCATTGCTGGTCAGGGTGCACACGAGCTGCCCTCTGACTGCTGCTCAGAGCTGGCCTTCCACAGCTGTTTGCAGTGCAATTGCCATAAAATCTGCTCTGAGCTCAAGCCAGAGACACTCAAATTGTCAGGCTCCCACTGTGCCTGCTTGAATGCTAGTAAAGGTGGCATTTTTGTGGTATAACCAATATTCTTAGCAAAGAAATTACACCCGTTTTGCTGATTTCCACTTACTGGTGTTGCTCTGCTGCTGGAATATGTGCACATTTAGCTACTTTTTCTAGAGTTGATCATCTTTGTCAGGTTGTATTGGCAAAGCCATCAGGCCCTGGCAGTCCAGGGCTTACAGCTGCTCTGCTAACAACAACCATCAAAAGCTGTGGGAACAAAAGTTTTCCTTCTCTGAGGATCAGAATATCCAAACAAACGAAGTCTGCTGATACATATTCATTTGTCATATTGTTTCTACAATATTGCACGTGGAATTGTTGACTCCCTCGAAGTTATTTAAAGGAACTTTTGCCAGTCCAGTGGCAACAAATGCTATACAGAGGCTTGACCTTATCGGCAGGCAGTTGTTTGCTCCTTGAAGCTATGAAGAGTAAAGTGCTAAACACATTTTGCTAAAGTTTCTGCAAAATCAACACAAAACCTTCTCCAGGATTTTTCTCCAGGGATTATGTGGAATTTTTTCTATTATGTTTTGCTGGATGATCTGAAGAACAATAATGAAGTACTCATAACCTCTTTTGGTTTCTGTTTCGCTCAGGACATTCCAATCCTTTTCATAGGTGGAAGAAAGGGATGCTGTAGTTATCTGCAAGATTCGAATGTTCCTGCAAGGGATGCCATGGACTTGTACTGCCTTGTTATAGCTTTTGTTTGAATACAAAATACATTTTTCCAGTTTCCATTTCTCTATCACAGACAAAGTTTAAACACCTTCCTTCCTATCCCTTCTTCTCTTGAGAAAACGCCCCCTCTTAACCTAGCAAGCCAGCAGCAGAAGCAGAGGAAGCTCTGAATTAAAATTCTCCAAAGTGCTACCATTACCCATCTTGGCTTTTGCGTTCCAACAGCCCAAATTTTCCCATTGTTTTGCATTTCAGTGTTTAACAATGCAAGTATCTACCTGACTGGCACATCTGTTCTGAAATAGTGCAATAATTCGTCATTGATACAGAGCCCCAAACTCTGGGCTTCACTTGTTAGGACAGAAGCTGTGTGTCACTCACACAGTGGTTCTCCCTCAAAAGGGAGCACTGCTGTCATCTCTTCCACAAGCTCTCAGAATGTCTCTATTAGGTAGTAAATGACCACAAGAATTCCAGAATAGTTCTCTGTATGGACATTGCTCTAGAAAATCAGCTTTGTGTGTCTGTGTGTGTCTGTGTGTTAGACTAAAAGAACCTGTATTACATTTGAAGCAAACTTATTATTCCAAAATAAATAATTTTTATTATAGAACAGTGTCCACCCTGGGAACTATTATAATACATTTCACTGTACTGCGAAGCACAAACAAGGAAGAATAATAGCTTTATTTTAAACAATATCCAGCCTGTGTGAACTCATTTTTTTTCAGGCTATTTCCATTGTAAAAATAGTATTAAACAGTCTGTTTCTGTTCAGAGATTCTTATCTTGGTGTTCTCAAAAGCTGTTTTTCAAGAGGTTACCAACATGATAGATATGTGGATTTTTTTAATATTCTGGCTGGAAAAAGAAATTTTTCTTCTTCCATTTCTTAGACAGTACAGCTTTCCCTTGAGTTTGTTCAGTGAAACAAACACACATGTCTGGGTCAGGGAAGATGATCTCTCACCTCTAGCTTCAGAAAGTTGCGTTGTCACGAAACTTCTCATCAAAACTAGGAAACTAAGTTTAAGGTAACCCTTATTCTTATAATTAATGTCCCATGCTTCCATAAATTAAGCCTTTTCCATTTTTAACAGAGAATACTCCTCTAACAGTTTTCCAGACAAGAAGAAATTACAAAGTAATACTTTTCAGTTGGGGATAACAACATTAAAGCCGGGTTTTGTCACATGGCGCAGTACAGGCACATCAGCTCCACCTCAGAAAAGGGCAGAGACAAGGATTTTGTATTCCAGCAGCACGTGGAATCCTGTATCATGGTACAGACCCATTTCCCTGTCTGTGACAAAGCCTCAGCTAGGTGCTCTCTGCTATATTTCAATCCTCTCTGCAGCGTAAGTAAGGTAGCTAACTGGTGATAAACAAAACTTTGCCAACTTGGAGGGAAAAAGGACAGATTAAATGGCTAATTAAAAGAAAAGGCCCTAATAATGTGAAAACTTCAGGTGTTTGTGTATATCAGAGGGAGAGATTAAAACTTCTGAAATTGAGGGAAAGTTACTGTCTATACATTCATTTTCTTTCCTTCTCTGTGATACATATTTTAAGGGAAATAGGTTGCTGGGCTTCCTACAGCAGAGTGTATGTGTTTTGTGTTTTTCTTTAGAACATGTAAAAACGGTCAGGGCTGGCTGGTCTTGCTTAGGTCCTATTTTATTATCAGTGATAAAGAATTCTTGGAATTCCTCCTGTTTCCACTCAGCATCATCCAGTGGTTAGAATGTGGTACAATAAAGAAGGTAACACTGCATCCTCTCAGGGAATGATGCGGAATTCTCTCTTATAATTCTAGCTATGAATAGTTGTTGGCCAGAACCTCTCTTCCTCCTGACAGAGGAGAACAAGGCATGATTTTTTATTGCAGCAAACATAAATGGAAGTAGGAGCTGCATGAATTGTAGTGACAGAGGGAGGAATCAGTTAACTGAAATTATCAGTATCTAAGGAAAAAACCAGCACAAGTTCAAAAATGTGTTGCTTTTTTAACCATACAGAGTTTTACGCTTACCTGGTTTGTGAGACTTGGTGACAGGGTAGTTGGGACTTCCATGTTTACACTAAAATTAAATAATACATTTAAATTTTTTTTTAACTTAAATCCCTATTTCTGCTATGGATGGACTAATAGGCTCAAATTTATTTGGTTTTTCCTCTCATTGTTCTTACAAGTCCTTAATCCCAACTGACTGTAATACCAGTGTGCTTCATCTGTACATATTAAGCCAATTTCTGGGACTTTATATCAAAATTGGAGAGGCAGACAAGTCTGTGCCACCAGCTATCACTGATGCTCAGTGTACAAATCAAGAAAAAGAATTAAGAGATTCATATACTGTGGATAATGCCTTAAGTAGATCAAGCTTAAAATACATAAGCTCTCACAGCAGAAACTGCTGGGTCTACAGTTATTTCCCCTATGCGACCATATCAGGCTTAGCTGATGATCCCCTCTGAAGCTGGTCACTCCTTCATCTGGTGCAATTTTAAGTCACCACTAGGTCCACTTTGGGCAGATCACTGGTCTTATCTCTCTGCTAAGTCACCCTGTGGCAAGGTTCAAACAGGGACTGAAGTGCCACCTAGGACAGAACAGCCCAGAAAAGATCATGAGGTTCAGTCTGGGCAAGCAGCCTCGTGCTACAGCCCAAATGCTCTACATGGGAAACAAATACTGTTCTCATTGTGATCCAGAATGTACTTGCCTGTTGACATTTCCACCTTTTCTCCCAATTTTCTTGTTGCTGTGGCCTAAAATTGTTCAGCACCCAAGAGCTCCTTTTGTGGTTACTTTCCCTTAGTAATAAATGTTGTGGACTTCATTTTAGTCTTGCAATCTCCATGAAATTCCTCTTCCTTGTGCTCTCAAGTGTTGATTTGGTATAATTTATAAGGATTGTTTTGATTAGATGCTGATAATCCCAACGGCTGTGATAAAACCAAGTGTGGAAAACCCCTTCTGTTTGCAGCATCAGCAGGTCTGTGAGTGATCCATGGCTGAGCACAGGGCATGCTGGGTGGGCAGCAGTGCAGGGATATCCTTCATCCCTTGGCTCTGGCAGCTCCTACTACACACAGGCAGATGGAATGTGAACTTCTTCCCCTTGCTTTGCCACTGAAATAATTTTATAGTACTTCAAGTATTGCAAAATGAAGGAGGGAAGAGAGAAGGGGGCAATATCTCTGCAATTTTTTTCACACTAAGGGCTTTTTAAACCAATGGCTTTTATTTAGTGAGAAAGTATTCAAACTTTCATTGGTCAACTCTACAGCTCTTCTGCTACATTGGTTGTAGGAGCAATATAATTGAAAGAGCTGATGCTGTGAACACAAGGCAGAGGCTGTGATTATTCACAGCTTGGCTTTGCCAGGCAATTTCTTTTTTAAAAAAATACATTAAGCAGTGCACTTCAAATTCCTTCCACTTTTCAGGTGGTTTACTTCTGTCTAAAAGCCTTCTAAGAACTGAATCGTGCACATTTCGAGTTTAACTGCACATCTCTAAGCATAATTGCTATATAGTAAGTTTATTTTATAGCTTTCAGCTTATTCATTTTATTACATAACTTCTTAATTTGAGGATTAAAAGGGAAAGTGATTAGTCACTCCTTTACTTGTAACTCCATGCTCATGAACTCTAGCACTCCTGCTTTGTCTGTTCACTATTTCTGTTAAAACATCAGCAAGGAAGGATGAATGAAAGTTCTAATTAGAATTTTTTTTTCACAGAGAATCACACAGAGGTGTCAAGTCAAAATCCTGTAAACGCATACGCTTTAGAATGCAATTTCCAAACTGGGGGTTTTTTACAACAGGTTTTTTTTTTTTACAAAGATCAAGGAAATGATGGTATAAAACATTCAAAAACAGTGCATGTGCTAACGGAACATCTGTATGTTTATCTAAGTACCAACGAAAAGAGACAAGGATCTTCCTCGTGCATTGTAGCATTTCCTGAAGAGCACAAAGATAAACCAATTCTATTTCCAATAATCTTTCAATTAATATGTGTGATACAAAAAACCCGTGACAGCTAGCTTGGCCACAAGCCAGTCTTAATCTTCAAGCCATTGCAGAAAGTTACTAAGCTGTTGGTACAGAAACTATTCCAGCACCATTTTCTGGCTGCCTAGATCCATGTTGCATATGTGGAGAGAGCCAACAGCTCTGCTGGCTGCACTGCCTGCCTTCCACGATGAGCCCATCCCGGTGTTTCGAAATCCATCATGCTAATGTCCCTACCAGAAGCCAAGGATTTGTGTTCTGAGGGGTTTTACAGGGCAAGTCTGAAAGGGTTACACTTGTTCCCTGCTAACAGGCATGTCACAGCGGACAGCTGCTGCATGAGAGAGTAGGGGGAAAGGGAAATCTTGTAGAACCCAAGCTCCCTTTACTTTTATTTAATACCCATGAATGAATGGGCAATAATGCTAATAATGTGCCACCACCAAATAGGCCTGTCCTTTCCATCAAGCCCAGACAGCATCATCTTGCAGCTGTTGTAGTACAAGTAGGGAAAAAAAGAGTTTGAATGGGGAACAGCTGGCACCTTGTGCCTTCTCTGTGGACCCACAAACTTCTTCCTTACAAGGATTAATACCTTAGAAATTATATATGCTTCAGCTGCAGCCCCAGCTCCTGCTTCAACTTGTAGGCATTTGTACATTTGAGAGATCAGTTAAGGTCTTTCCAATGTCACACATTTACATCTGGCCTCTGCAGTCACCACATGGCAACATGTATTTGTGGCTTTGAGAACTTCAACTGTTGCTTCTCACATGAGGTCTCAGAGCACTAATCTGCACGTGGTGGCTTTTGCAGTGGGTCTGTTTCAATCATCTTCCCTTTGCAAGAGAGAAAATACAATTATTAAGTAACTAGCTCTGTCTTACCAGTCATAAGCTGACATCCTGCTAAGTCACACCTGTATAGATCCATGGCATCCATGTGGCAAAAGGGAGCAGGTTTATATCATAAATACACAATGTGTGAAGGAAGTTTGAAAACACAAATTTGATCTCTGTAGCTGTTGAAGTTCCACTTTCTTCCATTTAGGACAACTGTTAGTGCCTACACCGTTTTGGTTTCTGCCGGGTTTTTTAAGACTGTCTTTGGTTCCTTTCTAACAGCAGATCTTTCCAGTGGCCTCCAGAAGCAGTGCAAGAGCCTGAAATCAAAACCAGGTTTGCTGAGTCTGATAGATTTTGGCATCATTCAGTACCTGTTGCCTTGAATTGAATGGAACCTTGCTGTACTCAGGGATCAGTGATCACCTCTCTGGCTGTGAGAGCTCTGTGGGGTTGTCACTAACCTACAGCATTGGTAGGAGAGCCATAGAGTATTTACACTAGGGTTTACAAACTGCTACAGGTTTTCAACTAGGAGTACAAGTAACATAGGAAAATGACATGTGAGTGCTGCCACTCTGCAAATGTGAATGGCTGGTAACTGCCACTAATGCTGCAACAGCAGGGGACAAGCAAAATCAGTTTATATTAGCAAGACAAGAGGTCTACACTTTGCTCTAGGTCTGAAAGTTGATATTACAGGCCAAGGGCTACAGTCTGTGATTCCTGACTGCTCACAATTCACTCAGCAAATTGTGTATACACACACAGCAGCAAAGCAAATGAGTATCACATGCCCACTCTTCCTAAAAGAGCTGGGTTATAAAACAAAGTAAATACACTGTTTTGTTTTGGGTTTTTTTCTTAATGGTGAGCAGTAGAACTTCATTTAAGGGGTAAGACATTTCTTGAGCTATTTCTTAGGGTTTGCAAGTGTTTAAAGAGGATTTTTTGGTAATGTTTTGGTTAACTTGTTATAGTAGTTCCTAGCCAGCTATTTTATCTTCTGAGTCAAGAAGCCTTTAGACTTCCCTTGCCTAATAAAGCTTGTATTTATTTATTAAGCTTTGAGATAAGTATTTCATTGAGGTTTTGGTGGCAGAGATGGTGTGTGGTTTACAGGTTTCCTACTGTTGTTTTCTCATGGGAGGTTTCCTGTAATAAGCCGCACTCTCACTATATCCTCAGTTTGTCCTCACCTCAGTGTTAACTCACATGTTAATATTTTATTAGATTTATTAGAACAGATTAGAATATTTTAGTAGATTTAACATAAATATTTAGGCATCCTATAGCCAGCAGCAAGCAATGATAAAATACTTTTCAACTGCTTTTGCAAAATTTGTGTCTATTTCTTGTTACCTCTAAGAAGATCTCTAATCCTTGCAACCTGACTCCTGGCAATGTCTTATCATGAATAAATCATGAGTGTTGGCTCACCTAGCTGGGAAAGCCAGGAAAGTGGCTGAGTGTAGAGCAAGCCTAAGAAACTTAGCTAGCATAAGCCTGACCTCAGTCTGAATTATTTTGTAGTGAGAATTCAATGTCAGTTCCTTCACAAACACAGGTTAGTGCTGGGGAGTGTACAAAAACAACAGGCCTTTCAAATGTACCTGAAGGAACTTAGTCATGTGAAAATCACTGAAAAGCAATGCAGCTAATCCTCCGAGATCAACTGGATTCCTATGAAAGTGCCAAACATAATCTTTCAGTTTGCTTGTGTAAGAGGGTTCTGCTCAGTCTGACACAGATCTGAGGTGGAAGGATGCAAAGGATTAGATAGATATTAAAATGCCAGAGAATTTTTTCAGTGGGCTATGGGAGAGTCTTCTGTTAGCATTTGCCTAGGAGAGTGTGGAGAGAAAATCTGAAATGTAGCTCGTCTAGTCCACAGGTTAGAGATAAAGGTACAACTTCCCCCCACCCTCTTCTAAAATGCTTTCTACCTAAATATTTAGATTTTAGCCATCTCAATGGTTGCAGATTGTCACTGCTTCACAGGCTATAGAGCTTGGCTTCTGAAGCTACCAAGACCTCGGGTGGTGAATTCCAGATAAGACATAGGAAAGCCTAGGGAGGTCTGGCTTGAGAGTAGAAGATTCAGCTTGGAAAGATGGATAGTGGCTAAATGTATGGTGTAAACTCAGAGAATAACCAGGCAGTTACAGTACGTAACAGGAGGTAGCAGTAACAACTTGTATTTGTCACATTTCTCATCTCTTTACATTGCTGTTTCCAATGGAAGGGCCAGGGAAACTGTAGACTTTGTTATTTTAACTCTACTTGGACCTTCTCTCATCTAAGAAACATGCTGGTCTAAACTAGCACTGATGCAGTACTTGATGCTTAACTCCCCGTGCAGTGAAGAACTGATCTATCATTGTCTTCAGTGGAATTTTGAGTATAAATAGAGATTAAGTATTTGCTTAAGTGATCATTTTAGGTGAGTCACTCCTGTAGGAACCTTTGAAATACCAGCATTTCAGAGCAGCATATAGAATTATCAGGGAAGGATTCCAAAACATTTCATAAAAACAAAAACACTGACCTCAGAGCTTTGGTTTTGCAGTGTCTCCAAGGCAGGATGGTGGGTACTTGTGTAAGTGTAAATCAGAAGGGTATAGGCCTTCCCTATGCTTCCAGCATGTTCCCCACACCCCATTTTTATATGAAGGTGCTGCAGTAAAGAAAACAGCACATTTTAAGCCATAACTCTGTATTTTCCTTTGTGCCCTGTTTATCTTACATGGATTGTATTTTAGTATGTTCCTTCACAAACTAACAGGCACTACACTTACCACAAATATAAATCTGTAACAAACTATGTCCATCTAGTTAACTAAAGAAAAGGGCAAAATATTTTATACCTTAAAGATTAAAACAATTCATTAACAATTGCTCATGTAACTGGAATTAATTTAATGACTGATTTCTTCATAGTTCTGGCATTTCCAAATACTTATATGTTTAGAACTGCAGGTAAACACATTGCAATCAATAAATCTGCTCTGTGTTTTTCATGCTGTGGTGTATAATGCAACCATGTATGTAAACCTCATGCATATGCCCCTATTTCCCAAAGTATAATATAAATTTCAAACCTGTAAATTAGGTTTATAATGCACTTCTCAGTGTAGCTGAACTTTGTGCATAAAGAATGACATCATTGTTTCTAGAATAACTAACCTACATGAGAAGAGGAGAATCAGAAGCAGACTTTTAAGAGGAAAATATCAAACAGAATAAATGGTTTGAACACAACATATGATGCTTTTGGGTGCTATAAACTTTTTATTGTTACTTGTTTGGGAAGAACTGCATAACTCACTGGGGCTCCATATCTTGTGAGTAATGCAGCCATCTCAAAATATAGCAGATTTATCCATCAGGGTATTCAAATGAAAATCCAGGATCTCATTTCCTCCTTGGCCATTATAAATTTGACCCAGTGTTTAACAATGACCCATCTGCATGGATTCCTTCACATTTACATAAGGCATAACTTAGATTAAAAAATGTAACCTGATGGAACATTTCAGCGCTGGAGCTAAGATCTAAGTTGTAACTTCTATTTAAAAAGGCACCAGAAACTTAAGGAGACTCTCCAACGCAGTAATTACAGGAGAATAGGGTGTTTCAGGTAGACTTTTTTAGCTAGAAATTAATAGTTGTTCATGGACTTTATTCTGCATAGACAATAACTGATGTCTTGATGAGGGGGCAGCATGAATGCCACTACGTTTAGCCTCACTCTTTGACATGGGGCCATGTTTAGAGCCAGAGGAGAGAGGAACCAAGTGGTGATTTGCCGGGGTTGCCTGGATACTTGGTGGCAGTGACCCCACCTGCCTTTGGCCCCCTGCCCGCCCGTGCCGCAGCAGACTCGGCTCCGGAAGGCGATGCCAGGCTCTGAGCACCCCGGCCGGGCTCTGCGGCTCCGGATCGCACCGATCCCCGCAGCACCATCTCCTCCTGCTAAGTGCTGCCCTACAGAGGAGACAGCTGTAAGCCGGCTCCGTGCCTGGCACTCCCAACGCTTTGCTTCGTTTGGGAGACTTATATTGCAAACAAACCCTGCAGCAGCCCCGCTGCCGGATGGAGTCCGCCTGACTGAGCAGCACAAGGCATTTCGCCGGAAAACTTTGCTATAAATAACACCTCTGTTGTTTTTTGCCTCGGCTTCACCTATGATTATCATTATTATTATTATTATTATTATTATTTACATATTCTGTGGCTGATGGTGTGCCCAGGCTTCCTCCTGCTCACAGCCATCATCAAGCTCTGTGTGGCCAGAGCATTCTCCTCTTGCATCCAGTTGCGACACTGCAACCGGAGGCTTGCGGTGGCCCATGTGGCGGCGGCAGCGGGAGCACACCCATGTGGGAAGACCCGCTCTTATTCCCATGCAAATTTCCTTGTTACTAATATTACTGCCTCAAAAGGGGAGTAGAAATCTACCCCGCGAGCAGCGCCGAGCTGCTTTTCGGGATTCATTAGAAGGCGGCACATAAAGGCTGCCCCTGGAAGCGCTGAGAGCCGGGTGCTCAGGGAGCAGCAGCCGCCTCCCAGCCCACCTGGGTGTGCAGTGCCGGCGGTTTCGGCGGGGCCCGAGAGCGGGCCGTGCTGGGCGCGGTGCTGGGCTCGGGCAGGGCCGCCGCCGCCGGTCGGCCGGCCGGTCGGTGTGTGCCCGCGGTCGGTCGCTCGGTCGGTGTGTGCGTGTGTGTGTGCGTGTGCCCGCGGGCGGTCGCTCGCTCGCTGTGTCTCTGTGTCTCAGTGTCTCAGTGTGTGCCCGCGGTAGCTCGGGGTGTCTGTGTGCCCCGGGCGCGGGGCGGTGCGGTGCGGGCGGCGCTGTGCATGCCGGGCGCGGGCGGCGCGGGCAGGAAGCGCTCGCTACCGGCCGAGCCGAGCCGAGCCGAGCCGAGCCCGGGCGCAGCCGGCGGCGGGGGCGGGCACAGCCGCGCCGGTGCCGCGGGGGCTGGGGCACGGCGGAGGCAGCGCCGGAATGGGGGTGGCTTCCTGAAGCGCGGGGAGGGGAGGGCGGGAGGGGGCTGGTTCTCGCCTTTCGCTGCCTCTCCGCCCCCCTCCTGCCCCTCTCTCCCAAGTTCGCCGCTGTGCCGCGGCGCCTCCGGAGCGGCTGGCTGCGGGCTGCCCGTGCCCCGCTCCCGGCGCTGCCCGCGGCGGGGCGGGCGGGGACGGCGGCGAGCCGAGGCGACCCAGGGAGCGGCCCGCCGCCCCCGGGGAAGGCTCCGCTCCGGGGAGCAGCGGGGGGAGGCGGCTGGCACAGACGACGAAGCTCCGCCGCCCACCCCCCGGCACCGCCGCAGTCTGCCCAGTGCCGGCAGCCCCGGGAGATGGTGACACATGAAGCGTGCGGGAAGGACCATGGTTGAGAGGACCAGCAAGTTCTTGCTGATCGTGGCCGTCTCGGTGTGCTTCATGCTTATCCTGTACCAGTACGTGGGGCCGGGACTGAGCCTGGGTTCCCCCAGCGGCCGCTCCTACTCGGAGGAGCTGGACCTCTTTCCCACGCCGGACCCGCACTACGTGAAGAAGTACTACTTCCCCGTGCGGGAGCTGGAGCGGGAGCTCGCGTTCGACATGAAGGGCGAGGACGTGATCGTCTTTCTACACATCCAGAAGACCGGCGGCACCACCTTCGGCCGCCACCTGGTGCAGAACGTGCGGCTGGAGGTGCCCTGCGACTGCCGGCCCGGGCAGAAGAAGTGCACCTGCTACCGGCCCAACCGCCGGGAGACCTGGCTCTTCTCCCGCTTCTCCACGGGCTGGAGCTGCGGGCTGCACGCCGACTGGACCGAGCTCACCAACTGCGTGCCCGGGGTGCTGGACCGCCGGGAGAGCGCCGCCGCCAAGACGCCCAGGTACGGCCCGCCGCCGAGCCCCGTCTCCGCCGCGCTGCCCCCGGGCCGCGACCCCTCGGCCCGCGACCCCTCGCCGCGACCCCTCGCCCCCCCAGCCCTGCCACCGCCGAGCCCCCCGCCGTGCGCTGCAGGCACGCCGTAATGCGCTGTGCCTCAACCTGCCCCGATTTTTTTTTTCTCGGGGGGGGGGGGGGCCCCTGGGGGGGGCACCTCGGGGCACCTTTCCCCAAGCAACCTCGGCTGCTTCACCTGTCCTCCCCTCCCGTCCTCCAGGCTGTGCCCTGCACCTTCCTCCTGCGAGTTTCCTGCTCTTTCCCTCCCACGCACCTGGTACGCTGCACCCTCCAGCCCATGGTCTTCTGCTCTAGCAGCTTCTGTAGCCCCTGTATCGAGACCATTTCTTTGTGCAGTTTATTCTCTCTTTTAAACATTTAGTCTTTACCTCAGTCATCGCTCTCCACCTTTTAAGAACCCTTGATAGCATACCCCTAGTCTCAAGCTTATCTTTGTAACCGGCTTTGCCCTAACCTGTGCGCTCCTTTTCCTCCAGCTGAAATTGTTTTCTAGTGCAACCGAGGAGAGGCACACGAGCCCACCAGTCCTCATGCTTACCTCCTTGGTTTACTCCCCCCAGTCTGCACTTAGTTTTTTGCACGTTGCAGAAAAGCCTCCTTAAACACCCTTTTTCTGTTACTTGCTGTTTATCTTGATGGGAGACCTGAGGTGAACTCTCTTGGGGAAAGCAGCTACCTTGTAGGTGTTCCTTGAGTGTCCTTAATATGTGCACCAGGAGAGAGGGAGAGCCATCCTAAAGCACCCCTCCGTGCATCCGTGTGGAACACTTGATGTATTTCTGCCCTCTTAGCCCATCGTTTCCCTGCCTTGGTCTCTTCGTGAATTATAAGCTTCAGAGGAATTTTCTGTTTGAAGTACTCTAGTAAAGACAATGGCTTATATTTAGATCACTAAAAGATTATGTTCTTTTAGCTCAATATGCTGTTGTGTCTTTCATTTCACAAGACAGTTTTTAAAATTATCACTATTTTTAGCACTATGCACTCTTCCTTTGACATATTAGTCGTTCTGTTAAAATACTTTGTAATCTGTTTGCCCTAAAGTTTCATTCTTTAAGGTGCCCGAGATCTTATGCTAATATTTGCTTATGCCATATACATTATTTATATGTATGTTATTAATATCATACATAATCCCTTTAATGAAAAGTGGCCTTTAAGAAAGTCTGTTTTGGCATCACAACAGTGTTCTCTCTGAATTTTTTAAAAGCCATTTTTAATGCTTTTTCTTTCCTTGGAGCTGTGTGCGATTGCCGGGGCTCTTTATTGTCTCTGTCATGATTGCTGCTGTTTTCAGCCCGTTTCAGCGTTAGTCATCCAAGTACGCTCAGGCTGCTGTCGTGCTGCCGTCCAGCAGCGGCAAACTGAAGTACAGAACTGAAGGGTTGAGGCTTTCCTGTGCTCTCTTATTAATAAGGTGTTTGAGAACACCTATAAGTAAAATATCCTCTGTCCAGCTAGTTGCTGCTGAGATTTTAGTGAAGCGTTGTTAGGAAAAATGCACGAAGTTCAGATCTGGTGTAAAAAAAGAAACAAAAATTACCCGTTTTGTGAACCTTGGCACTTGGCTAGCAAACCATTAACCTTATATAAAGACCTGTGTGGGTTTATGAATTGTCTCAGAGCCTTGTGTGCTTCCGTTGGCAGTTTTGTATTAAAATCTGTTACGTGTTCAGTATTCAGCTTTTTTTTATTCAGCAGCTGGGTTTTTTGTGTAGGTACCTGAGAAGGGGGCATGTCAGTTTCCAAGGCAGCAATTAAATTTCTTACAGCAACTCATAGGAAGTTGAGAATCAGAAGTCTATTGCTTCATCTCACATGTTTGTAAATATGGTTTTCCTTGCCATTTGTTTTGGAACATCAGGAACTGTATGCTTCTACATGCTTCTTAATTGTCTGATTTTTGGGTGTGCAGGAAAAATCATTAATCCTGTCCCATTCCCTCATGTCTCTGCTTATCAAGAAGTAGTTGTGCTTAATGTTGTCTCTTGACTTCCTTTAAATCTAAGTTAGAAGTTCATTTCCAGGAATTCAAGTACTATGATGTGGAAGCTCTAGATAATCTATGTTTGTCACCTTGGTCTGTTAAACAAAACCCAGAATTTACTGTTCATTGTATCCTGGGGATGCTTTCCGTGTGACCAGCTGCTGGTTGGTTTAATAATACTGTCCTAGGATCCTGTTTTGTTGTGTTGCAATCCAGTTCAGTTGGCACCTTATCCAAAATGTGATTTATTTCATGCCTGAGAAAATTACGAATAAGAGACAGGCAATGTTTGTTTCAAATAAAAATTTGATGGATTTTCTTTGTTAAAATACAGATAGTCTTGTATTATGTCCATTACAGTTAGAGCAATATCATTTTAGTTGTCCATTGTGAGTGTTGGATCTCTTACATTGAAACAGGACATCTTTTTACATGAGGTATATGCTAGAGAGGCTACTGTTTTATAATGGAACTGAATTATGAACATGACTCTCTCCAAGGAGAAAGAAAAAGGAGCAGCAAACCACCATTCAGGGTTATCTCAGATTCTAATATTTTCCAATCTGGATTTTGGAGTGCAGTCTTCAAATTCGGCTTTTAGAGCTAATGTATTGGCTTCTGCATTTGCTACTTAATACAAAGTTTAAACCTTTGCTCTTCCAAATATATGTTTGTCCCCAAAAACAAAACAGCTGACTTGTGATTACAAATAAATCTGCCTTCTAGTGAATGCTGGAAAGCATGAAGGTCATTCAGTATTGCCCACATGCACAAATCATGAGGTTCAAGCTGTTCTCTTTGTAAGGAATGCCATTTTGTTGCTGCCCAGTGCCCTATTGCACTACATTCCATAACCTGGGCATGGAACATAAATTTACAATGCAATTGCTCTCTTCATTGTTCAGTTGTTCTGTGATAGATTCAATGATTAGGAGCCCTAGATTGCCAAACACCGCATTTTTTCTCTTTTTCTTTCTTTCTTTCTTCCACATTGATGCAGTAAGTGTTAGAGATGGGTGTGTTAGCTCTAATGGGTCAGCATTCTAAAAAAGTTCTGCCTCTCACCCCTTCCCACCCCCTCCTGTTGTAGTGATTTTCCTGTTTTGTATTCAAAAGGCTTCTGGACTTCTTGAAGCAAATGTTACGTTTTATACACAGCCAGTAAAAGGAAGATTGATTTGTTTGGGGGCTGTAAAGCTTGGGACTCCAAGGAACTCTGAAGTTGGCTGTGCTTATCAGTTAAGTCACTTAGCTGCAGTTCTCTTCATGGATTTAGTAGAGGGCAAATTCCAAGATTTGGGGAATGGAGGCCTAATTATTCCTTGTGCTGTTTAGCATAAATAACTGTTGCAAAAGACTTTTTTTTTTTGGAGAAGCAGTATTAGGATGCAAGCCTTGAGTCACCCTGCTGGTATTTCAGCAAGCAGAGACTAAGCAGTTTCTGTGAACTGTTCACTCCAATTTGTTTCACCTAAAACTTGAGAGATCAAATCGCTTCAGTTGATTCTGAAAAAAAGCCAAACTCATTTCTTTAATTTGACTTCCAGAATTAGAAAAATGTATGAAGTGATCCACTAGTGACTTGTTTGTGGGTTCCAGTGTCTTTCTGCTGCCATGCTCCCAACACAGGAACACAGCACTGGCTGTTCTGAAGTTGTACTTGGAGGACACTTTGTGGGTGAATTAGACTCTAATGTGCTGCAGAAGCAATAAAACAAATATATTACACTGAAGGAATTCTTTATGTTTCCTCCCCTACCTGTTCCCAAAAAGCTTCTGAATAAACCCCAAAAAACCCAGGCTTTTTTTACTGTCCTGCTGGCTTCTGCTGCCTTGTGAAAACCAGAGCATCTAAGCTGGCATTTTCCTGGAGATGCATTATTCACATGCGAAGGATTCAAGGCATACAGCTCATTTGAAACTGTGTTTCTGGAAGCTGCCTGTTGCTGGGGAGAACCCATGTAACTGGGAGAGTGTTGGTGGGGCATTACTGGCTCTGTGCTCCCCCAGCTCTGCCTTCTGTTAGGCTGTTGCAAGCACCATATAGATTTTTTTTTGTTTTTTTTAATGAGCTGCCTCAAGACATGGGCTTAGCCTTGGCTTTCTGTATGGGTTTCTGTGCTAGTCTGTCATAGAAGTTTGGTCTCTGAGTTCACCTGTGGACAAAAATGAGAGAAGTGGGTGCATGCTTACCATTTCAGTATTTTTTCTCAAGGTTTCATACGTGTAGAAAGAAAAAAATTGTAAGCCACATACTTTTATGTAAGAAATCCATGGCAGGTTAATAAAACCTGCTGTTAAACAGATCAGTCAAGAATCTCTGATTAGCTATTTACAGCTTATGTTTTGGGTTGGGTTTTTTTTAAGAAACAATTAACAGGCCTCAGCAGTTTGTTAGTTTGATTTTTCTGAAGTGTGAACTTTCACAGCTTCCAACTACATATCTGTCCCATTGCAGGGATCTGTTCTTGATGAGGTTTTTATTATATGTGTACTTAGGAGCTGTAGAGACACATTGTCAAGAAACCAACTGTTTGAGAATGAAAAGCTTTACCAAATCATTTTTATAATATTAGCACTTCTAAAAGCTTGGGCTTGTCATTCTTTTTGGATCAGTGTGTGTTGGGGGTTGAGAAATACCTGTCTGCAGGGAGCAAGGGGCATTTTTTTCCACTCACCAGTTTGATTGAGACTTGTTTCTCTTAAAGAGCAGTGGAGAAATACCAATATAAAGCTATTTTCAGTAGCCTGGTTCATCTCTCCAACCTTTAGCTTGTGGAGTATTTTAAATCCTAGTAGTCTGATAGGAAACTCTTTGTACCTGGTTGTGCTCACCACCAAAACCAGGCTGGTCTTTCAGAGCCAAATGATTCTAAAGGGCCAAGCAGTTCTGATGTGAAAATCTTTAATTTGACACAGTTACCAAAAGTAGCTGAAAGAGGGAACTCTTCAAATAGCTGCCTTAGGTTTGAGGTACTGTGTTTATCTGAGCTTGAGACTTCTGGCTTGTATGTCAGGGGGTTTTTTACTGGTTTTTGTTGCCATTGTTGACAAAGCAAAAGGATGTGTGTGTACTTATATTGACCTGATTTTTCAAAATGATACCTTTGGCTGGTTTTCATTAATCTTTAAACAAAAGTTGCATCATAACATAGTAATTTTGTTTTTCTTCCTTAGAAGTTTGCAAACACTCTTTGCCTGGACCTCAGGTTTTGCCTTTCTGTCCTTATAATTTCCTGCAAAATAATTTTACAAATCAAAGTGAACAGTATTCTGAGTAAACCCTTGGATTATCACCTCTCTTTTTTTTTCTGTTGTTTTCCCTCTTTTTTTCTCCTCTTTTGTTCATTCCTTTTTTTTTTTTTTTTAAGAACAATTTAGAAATAATTAGATTACAAGAGCTGGCTTGAATTTTATTAATAACTGGATGCTTTACTATATACTCCCATTATAAGGAGAGTCATTAAGGAATGGTCCACTGTCAATGCAAAGCTGATGGATTCCACCCTGCCAGTGCAGGCAAACATTTTAATTATTTGGCTATTGCAATTTTGTAACATTTTGTGTGAAACTTCTTGGCCAAAGCAAGGCCAAGCCCAGCTTTCAAGGCTCTGCTGAAGAGTCCTGGTTTGTCAGTGTGAGATGCAGAACGGTATTCTAGCACTCATCAGGCCATACAAACTTGTGTGATCTTCAGCAGTGCCACCTTGTCAACTTTGTGCTGCATCTTGGAAGAAATCTATGATGAAGGGAATTTGGAGTTCATTAGTGCTGCAGGGACTTTGGGTGACAAATAGCCTGTGATCTGCAAACATGTGAAGCTGATGTTGCCTGGTGGAAGAGCTGCAGAGTTACCTGGTGTGACTGGTGGGCAGGGGGCACGGCTGGGTGTGTGTGGGGAGGACTCTTCCCTGCAGGAGAGCCAGGAAGGTCTTTAGTTGGATATTAGAATATGAACTGGATGAGGTTGTGTTACCTCTTGAGAAAGCACTGCTGCAGAAGATTCAATTAGAACTGGAGATCATGGTGAAACTGTACTCTCCCTGGGCCTTTGCTCCTTCTAGGAAGGAGGAAGGGATTATTCTCCCCTTGTGGCCTCTTCCCTCACTGATTTGTGGGTTAGACTCCATGGGCTTGTTCAGCAGACAAGCAGAAGTTTTGGCAGCCTGTTGTAGAAATTGGAGGAGTGTAACATGGGACCCATTTTCTAGAAAGTAATTCAGGCATGCAGGCCTGGAGTTATTTAAGAGAACTTCCTCATTAGTTCATTTCAGAGGTGAGACTGATGTGCCTTTTCTGAGTCATATTTGCCCACAGTGCCCACGCTTGTGGCTGGCACCAGAGTCCTTGGTGACTCCTTGGCAGCATGTTCCTGTCCCAGGTGTCAGTCACAGCAGGGACACACAGAGCCACAGCAGAATCCAGATGAAGCCAAACAAAAGGGGCTGTGGCTGTGCTGCTTTAGTTACTTTGACCTGGAAGTAAAGAGTGACTGTGATGAGAGAACACACCTGATTTTCAATTTACTTAGAAATACCTGTCTTATCAAACGTGTGACGTACATTTAGAGTCTCCCTTCTGTACATCCTGCTGTCTTTTACAGGTTATGGCTTTTGTATATCTTGGAAAGTGGGAAAGCAACATGGATGATTGCCAGTCAGAGAACCAAAATCTGTGGTTTATGTGTCTTTATTTTAAACTTCCAATTATTTGGCAGCCATTTTACCAAATTTGTGGCAGTAATGTTTTAAATAGGTAATACTTGGTCAGTGAACACTTGGGTTTGTTCTTGCTTTAGAAAGCCAGTGACACAGCCTAACTCCACAAAGCTTTGTTTATGCTTGTATTTCCACAAAGTGCTAGAACAGAGATGAATTTTCCATTATTGACTGAAATTGTGCTTTGTCAAGCAGAGATGAAGCATGGTCTTTAATTCCTAATAATCACAATTGTGATAGCTGCCAAGTCAAGATTTTTTGATGGAAGACAATGATACTTGTACATCAGAAGCAAATACCTTCATAAACTAAGAGGTTACTGTGTTTGGAGATTAAACAAAGTACAGGGAGAACACAGAGCTGAAGTAGCCCATGACAAATTTGCTCATTTCACAAGTGATGGTTGACCTTAAAAGCAAACAAACAAGCAAAAAAACCCCACTCTCTACTTACTCTAAAGGACTTGAAGTAGAATGATGAGGAAAATATACCCACTAGCATACACTCAAGGCAACAGAGTTTCTGTAATCACTGTTTGATATTGTTTTGTTCCCCCTTCTGTTTCTGTAGCAGGGTACTCTGCTGGAAATAGAGACTTGAGGATCTCTCTGAAGAGTCCTTTGGAGATTATTGTTACAAAGACACAAAGAGCCTTAAACACCACTGTACTGTAGCATGTCAGGTCTGAGATCTGAAGAGGATGCTTCAGACAGTCCTGTGTGTGCCTGCCAAAGGAGGAGCTATTTCCCCATGCATGGCTATTGGAGCCTGAGAGACCTTGTGAGTGCAAAAAGGGTTTTCAGGAAAGGTCCAGGCAGAGAGAGGTCATCAGCTGAAAAGCACAATGTATACTGAACAGGGTTGAGCTGTTTCTACATTTATTAAATGGTGTAAATCTATGGCATTTCTGTGCTTAGCCTCAGAAGTACAATACACTATACTGGATGCCTTTCATCCCCACAAACTGCTGAATAAGGTTAAGGATATGAGATATTCACAGGTATCTCTTTTTCAGTGGTGCATCCAGAAAGGACTGAGAAGCTCCTGTTGTCCACCTTTAGCTGTAACCTGAACTTTTTAGCAGTACTAATTATAATATTCTTTCACCTGTGTATCTCAAAGCCTCTTAAAAATTTATAGTAAATAGCACCTGGTGTTATATTCATTTCAAGCTTCAGGTCTGTGCCTTCATTTCAGCCTAAAGACTCTTAAGGTGTCTGTCTCAAAGCTGGCTTTGACCATAAATCTCAGACTTTCATGTTAGTGTAGACTTTCCTGCCCAATCACTTTGTCTCTTTCAGAAGCAACTGGTTTCTTCATTTGTTATTCCTGCTTGGCTCTGCTTTTCCCTTCCTTCCAGCCTGTTAATGATAAATTCTATGTTGTAGCTCACCTAGAGGAAATATTTCAGAATTTCCTGCCAGTTTAAACAAGAAAACAGTTATTTGCAATTAACTTTTTATGTTCTGACTCTGTGTTTTACTTCATAACTAATCTCCAGCCTATTAAGCAGAGATTCTTTGATTACACCTCACTGCAGATTGAAATACTATCATCTCTTTTATGGGGCTCTTGTACATGGGGGGGAAACCTCAGAGCTTCCCAAGCAGCCTTTGCATTTCTGTTTTTAAAACTGACCAAATTTCCTTTTGCTTAATGTTAATCCTCAAGTGCTAACAAGATGATTTGAGACTTTTCTGTCCAAATAGCATTGCTTAGAGTTTGAAAATGTGTGGTGACTTTGGACTAATTTCAGATGTATTGGAAAGGGACCTTGTTTCTGAATGAGTGCTAAAGGTTTAAAAGTGCTGCTTCTTCCATGTATTGGAGTTACTCTACATTTTAGCCTAAGTTCTTGTGTTAATTACACACACATATAATTTTAATCATATATTTCACTGATTACAGTGAAATACTCAGCAACTCTTGAAAGATTTTGTGAAAACATTGCACTGGTCATTCCCTTTTTTATCTTAAACAGCTTAAATAAAAAAGTGGGGTTTGTACTTTTTCCTCTCAACTCTTTCAGCAAATTTAAACGTCCAAGCAAATACTGCAAAAATAGAATCGACTTTTTTTGTTTAAACTAACAGCTCCTGCTGCCATGACCCCCTTGCTCTCAGTAAAGATTTGAGTTTGGATACCTGTGACCCTCTATCAAAGCGTGGGGAAAAAATCAATGCCTCCTAGCTAAGACAAACAGCAGCAGCATGCTGACTCACCAATTTCCTGACAGGTTCTGCTTTCCTACTGGAGATAGACAAAAGTGCAAGGGGAACAGGAATCGCTGAGTATAATCATAATCAGCAAACCATCCCTTCTGTTAACATGCCTTAAATCACAAAAGACAGGATTACAGTCTTCTGTTCTTTGGCTTTTTCTCTTCTCTTTTCTCTTGCCACCTGTGCCTTTTTTTAGGCCTTTGAAAGAGATAAGGCAGATGTGATGTGAGTAGTTGTGCAAGGCAGAAGATTTATTCTGGCTGCTGAAGCAAGTACAGTAGGGGTCATTTAGATTAAACCCTCCATTAATGGGGATGCTTTGTCCGTGGTATTCTGCACAGGAAAGAAAGATAGATATGCATAGGAGCTCTTCCAGGTAAGGAAATTCCTTGGCATCTCTTCTAGGAGGGCAAAACTGGAACTTCTTGTTCTGAGCATCTGAGTGAAGTTTCCATCATTGATCACAGTCCTCTGGTTGGTGTTATTATTTGCATCGTATCCAAAAGAAATCATCTGAAGGGTTTTTTTTTACATTGAAGTTTTCTTTTATTTATTTGGCTGTGTTTATAAATGTGTTCTAAAATGACACCATCTTTCTCTGTGCACATAACCTGACTCCAGTGGAGCCTTAGGCCTGGCCAAAGGCAGTGTAGTGAGGTCCTGTATTTTTAACAACCATATTGTGTTACAGGGATCATGTCTCTGATTGCTGCTCCTGGTGGCTTTGATTTTGAAATGTAATATTATGCTAAATACTAATGACTCAGTATTGCCCTTCATTATTAAAGCCATTATTTGGGCCCAGCATTTAATTCTGTTCTTTTTCTGTTTTGCAAATAGGCTTTTTCTGAGCAATGTGTTATTTCTTCATAATATCTGAACAATTTTATTTTCCATTGCCTGAACTAACACTTTCTTCCAGATTGGCATCAGCTTGTACTTTGGTTGCTTCAATACTCTGTATGTCCCTGAGCTTGATAAATCAAGTCTTCTTCTTTCCCTGTAGAGATCTCTTACTGCCTAACTCTTCTCACTCTCTTAAGTTACAGGATTTTCACTTAGGGGCTCCTTTTGTTCTGGTTCTTGAAAAGCCCCTTTTGCAATATGTCAGAAAGGCCTACAAAATATAACTATGCCAACATCAGAAACAGCTGTTAATCTGAACAGTCAAACTGAATGCACTCAATACACTTAAATATTTTAGGTGAGATACTACTGCCTTCTAACACTGCTCAGAAAGGGTTCTTTTCCTGACTTGGACTAAATTGGATGAAGCTGACACCTGTTTATGCAGCCAATCATACATAGCAAACACATACCTTCCAGAAACTCAAAAGTAGCCAATTGCTGTTTTCAGCAGTTACACTTCACAGTTTCCCAGTTTTCAACCCTGACTGTTCAGAATTCAGTCAGGCTCCAAACAGACAGTGTGCCAGCAGTTTATATGAGCTTCATTTTCTGTTTTTAAGAAAATGACACTCCAAATATTGAAATTATAGAAATCACTGAATGATACATGAGTTTGAATTTAAAAAATAACCCTGTTGTTGACTGTTTCTATTAACACAGGGCTGGCTGTAGGTGATCTCCTGCTTGTGACTTGGGTATGTCAAGAAGGCATTGAAAAACAGCTGCTGTAATTGCATTAGTGTGAACTCTGGTTTGATTGTATGTCATGAGAACTAATGTGACTCCCACCAAAAAGGGAATTTCACAAAGTTTGATGACAGGAGGAGCTGTAGTTAATTTTCTTTTAAAAGGAGCATCTGAGGTTTGGGATAGAAGAAAAAAAATAAAGAGATAATAAGGGAATAAGAAGAAATAATACATAACTTGTGTTGACTAGGATTTTCAGGTATTAGGTGGTTTGTTAGTTACCAATAAAGCTTTTTTTTAAAGTAACCATGAAGTCTTTGATCTTAGTGAAAACATAGTTTGAATTTCTTGCCTTTCTTTCCACCAAATTTCTTTGCCTTGGGATTTGCTGCCAAAACTGTGTGCAATTCTTTAAAGAAATAATATTGGACTACAACATGCAAGAAGAATACTCAAAAAGTCTAGTGTGGATCAATACAGTTTGTGAGACAACTAGCTTAGTGATTTTTAAAGGCATTTGTCCCTCACTTCTAAGACATATTTAGATCTTTTATCTGCAAAGAAGGTATTTTTTTAATATAATTTGGCTAGTTCTGTGCAACTTGCCAATTTTTTTTCTCAGCGTTAGCTGCTTCAAGATGACTGAAGAGGTCATGGATTTGCCTTCAGCTAGTCTGAAGGTTTCCCATGCTGTGACGTGCTGCTTGTAGCAGCTTCTCTGAATAGCCATGCATTAAAAAGAGAGCTGTCTTTCCCTGAAAACCTAATCAAAGCTCAAGAGAGGTCTCAAAAATCAGGATAAGTCCCTGCAAATGGATGAATTTGTGGTGGCTGTGATACAGAAGTTTTCCACATTCCCCTGTTTGGGGAAGCAGTTTGGGGAGCAGGTTCCTGTGTGATCAGAGGTATGGGGGGCACAGGTCTTCCTTGAACATCCCTTTCTCAGAAACATTACTGAAGATTTTTCTGGATTATGCTTATGCCAGCAGTTCTGTCTGGGTGCTAACCTGCCTAAGACAGCAGTTCCTGGGAAGAAACATTCCCATAGTTAGCTGAAATGTTTCCACAGTGCATGTAACAGTAGCTGTCAGCAGGAGTAATACGCTTGTTTTGTCCAACGTTTGAAAGGGGGTGATGGAAACAGTTGTACTTAATAGGATTTCACCGACTGGAAAGCAAACAGGAAATTGTCCATCCCATTTCCATCCCAGCAGAAGGCCCAGCCAGGGGTGTGGAAGCTGGGCATTACAAAAGCTGGATTGCTGCCCATGTTGTTATGTACTTCAGGGAAGTGAGCGGAGACTGTTCTCAGCCCAGCTCTGTCCCAGCTTGCCCAGGCAGGTTTCACGTTTGTTTGACAATGCTAAAACTGGGTTATGCACACTGTTTGCACAGCCAGCTTTCATGGTGCCAAACTGCAAGGTGAGCCCTGCCTGTGAGGGGCTGCTGGGCTGTGGAACTGTTCAGCACAGGTTTGATGTTCCTCTCAGACAGCTGAGCTCACAAGTGCAGGGGTTGCTCCTCTCGTGGTGTCTGGGGGAACCCATGCACTGCTCCCACCTTGTCAGCAGAGCTGCTCAGAGAGCATCTCCCTTGGGACTGAGCCAGCACAGCGAGATGTGGAGGGAGCAGCAGCACCAGCAAACTCTTCTGTTACGTAAGAAAGGAAGATTCTTGCTATACCTGTGAGTCTGTGTTTGTGAATAGCCCTGGCATCATCTCTCAAAGGCAGCAGAGAATTTTGCCATATTTTCATACTCAGGGAAAGTGCTGCTTGCCATCTGACCTGAAGTGTTTTAACAATTTTTTTTTTTTTTTTTTAATTGTAAAGTGGCGTCACCTTGGAGCTCTTTTGAAATATGTTGCTTGCACAAAAGATGGAGAAATGTTTGTATCCCTGTCTTAGTTTCCCACTCTTGAAACCACAGATAAAAAGTCATTACCTGGAGAAGGTGTGTAAAGGCTGTTGTTGTTGAGGACCATATTCACGGGATGTGGATGTGTACATACTCTGTTTCTTCCAATTCCTCTACAGTGTAACTGGGAATCCATGTGCCACTCTGAGGTTGGATATTTATACTTTTTATAAATGCAGAGACAGAGTCAAAGGTTCAACTGCTCACCATGGGATATGCCAGGACACCAAATCTAGGGCAATATGTGTTTGTTGAGTGCTCATCCATGTGCTTGGCACAAGCAGTGTTGTACAGCAGGATGGTCTTTCCTGTCTCAGGATCTGCTGAGGCAGTATGCTGGGGTTGGACTGTGTAACCAGGTGACTGAGGGAACCATGAGATTTCCTGTCATTCAGTCAGACACTAGAAGTAAAGATCTAAATCGGTTTTCTAAATATCTTGAAACAAATGCAGAAGTAAATCTTCCTGCAGACTGTCCACAGTATGACTGCTTCCATTTGGAAATAACTTTCCTCTAAGGCTTTCTGTCAGAAGGCCTTCTTGATGAGAGAATTTTCTTCCTTGTGCTCTGGCTGGTGTTGGAGGGAGATGACTTAACACTTGAGGTGTAGCTGGACTGTAATGACAATATAAATCACAGTAGGAGGGGTGCAGCTGCAATTTATAAAATGTGCTGGATGATCAATAGTTTGTCCTGAATGCTGCATGGATCGCAGTTAGCCATGATAAAGCACTGCTTGTCAGTGTATCACTCAGCTGGAAATCTTGCAGAAATTGAAGGATGGATTCTTTGAACATTTTGGAGATGTGGGATGCTCGGTCTGCCAAATACTTCAGGCAGGATGAATTGACCCCTTTCCTAATTAGGATATTTTCTGACTTCTGAAGTTATTTGGGGATTGTCATGAAAAGTCTGTTTTCTGGATTGAAGCCCAGCCAATCCCAAATCTGGAAATAACTGCTCGTGAGAGCAAAAGGAACAGTTATATTTGTCAACTCTACTGTTGTGGGTAAGCGAGATTTAGAGACTTGCCTAGTGCAGAAGGGATCTGAGAACAGTTTTTTCTTCTGGAAATAAGTAGAATTACTTAAACACCAAGGAATTCATATGGTGCTTTACTCCTTTTCATTGGAGTATGCACATGTGTTGGGATGTTTGTGAAAGTTTAAACCAAATCAAGGTAAAATAGATGCAATAAACTCAAGCTGGATGCTCTATCTATATGAACCATGACACATTGAATTATTTTGAAAATCATCATGTAATGTGTGCAGAAAAACATCCAAAATGGTACTAGTGAATTCCAAAGTTGTCAGTTATAAAGTTCTTGGATGCTTCAGGCTTTACTGTATTGTGCACACTTCTGTAATATCCTGTCTTGAGAAAAACTCTTTTCCATGTGAAGTCTCTCTGGGGTCAGTGAGGAGAGAATACAGGGGGAAACAACTGGGCGATAACGACTTCCCACAGGATAAAGCACAAAGAGTCCTTCCTTCAAACAAATCCCGTTACTGGGTGGGAGCAGGAACTCTGAATCTCAGTGTATTTCTGCAATTTAGAATACAGGCCTCTTGCTCCAGAAAACAGTTAAGCAACTGTTTATAGCAGTGAGGAGCTAGTTATTCTGATTTATTCTGGTTATTGGCTTTTCTTCCCCCCTCTTAGTTATAACTAATTTAACTGTGACTAACAGCTAAAGCTGGGACTATTCTGCATGTCACATAATCCTTTTTTTATTTTCCACCCTGCTTGATGATGCAAGTTGAAACAAAGGCCTTGTTGTTTAAGCTCCCTCTAAGCTCTGTTAAAAAGTTCACGTGCTTTAAGCCATGCTTTTAAATCACACCTCCAAGCCTGTATGGAAAAGCTACAGGCAAGTTTGGAGAAATCCATTCTTCATTCTGTTCAGCACACAGCTGATGGCATCACAAGAGAGGCAGGAGGAGTACTCTGAAGTGCTCTGCCTGGTTATAGGTGGAGGTGGGACCAGTGCTTTGAGGTCAGGTAAGGAGGTATCTGGAGCTTTCAGCCTCCAGGTCACTGGATCAATGCAGAACATGTTTAATGTGCTAAAAGCTCCACCTGGGCAGTATTTTCAGTGCTGCTCTTGGGTAACAGATATTCTCTCTAAAATAGGACTATCTGTATGGCACTAATCAAACCCCTATTTCTTTTGAAACCTTACTTGAGCAAGTAAGACAATGAAAAGGAGGAACTGAGCTATGCAAATGGCCAAATCATTCATGGTGTTCTAACACTTCCTCTGATGGTTTCTGATTTCTCCAGGTAGCCTCTCTGGCATGCCAGAGTGCTCCTCTGCTCTTTGTAAATAGAAGAGTGATGGTAGAAAGTGGCACAGGTACAGAGCATGTCACTGCTCTTGAAGCATATTCAGAGCAGAGTCAAAACTGCCGTCCTGACATCCATGAACCATCTCAGTTCTGTGATTCAAGGACTATGCAAACTTGTATCCAAGTGGTGAACACAAGGACCAAAAATGTTTCACTTACTCAGGTAAGAAAAGTTGCTTCAAAAGCACACAACATGGAGTGTAGGAGAAGCTTGGCCTTTAAAGTGAGACGTTTGGCCTCATAGTCAGAGTGGCCATCACTTCAGTGCCTTGAGCAGGTACTGGGTGCTCTTGTGCTTCCTTTCCTTTGTAATGTCACTGTGCAGCTCTGAAGAAGTTTTTATAAAGACAGTGAATTGTAAGCTAGCCCAGGAGACGGGAGCAGTTTTCTCGTATGTGTGTGGAAGACAGGAAGGCAGAGACACTGTGTTAGTACCAGAAATAAACATGGATCTGGGCTTAAAATGTGGGATTCAGCTTTTTCAACATTGGTATAGTGTGTAGTTTTGATTCCTTCAGGTACACATGTTGTACCAAGCCTCCATGCATTAACTGTTTTTTGCAAACAGGAGCAATTATAATTTTTAAATTTTTAAAAATTCTTTTAACCATTTGGTGCCACCATCCCACAGCTCTTTATCTCCATTCTTCTACATGAGGAAAGAAAGAATTGTAGATGCCAGCCCTCACTAACTCTCAACCTGAGAAAGATGGAATTCATTTATTTGGCTGAAAGCCAGAGAATTAAGTGGACCTGTCATAGGATTCTTAGCCACTTCTGAAAACAGTCTGGATTTACTTTCAACAATTTAGTAATGAGATTCAGTAATGAATAACACTCTCAGGGGAGGCACACTAACTAAAGGTCTTCATTTGCAGCTCTCTCCTGAGAGCTCTCGTGGCAGTGGGAGAGCTCAGCTGCTGGGGATAAGGTGTCACACTGAAGAGCTTTTGTGTTATTGATCTAATCTGGGGTGGACCAAAGAGGTCTCATGTCTGACTGAAAGAAGGATTGGGCTGTCCGTGCAGACTTGTTGGTTTCAGTGGCAACAAGACAGAGGCTCTGGTGCCATTAATCCTCTCCTGGCCTTGCATGGCAACACTGCTTGGGTTTATGTGCTGTATCCAATTGCATCCTGGTAGAAAAGGAAGGCATAAAGGAGACACTGGAAGCCACCTTAGCTCACTGACCAAGAATCTCCATTTGCCTTCAAGGCTTTTCTGGCTTCAGGCCTTCTGGCATGCCCCCAGTGAGAGCACACAGTTATTCAATTCATTTGTGGGGTGCAGTCCCAGACAGGTTATTTTCAGGGTTGGACAAGTCCACATCCAACTTTTGGTTTCCATGAGCAGAGAGATGTGGGAGGTTTCGATTTTGGGAAGGTTTGTTAGATATCACACACATGCCAGAGGTTCTGCAAACACAAGTTGGGATCAATGGCTTTGAGGACAAGCATTGTCACTGCTTGATCTTTATGAGAGCTGCTGTATATGAGCAGACTGCTGCCCAAGTTCTAAGCTTTTCAGCCCTGTGGTTTTTATGGTATACAGGCATAAGGTGTAATGGGATCAGGTTCAGCAGCTCTTACATCTCTATACCCGTGCAATAAGTCTTAGGCAAGAAACAACAAAGGTGTCCATCGGACTTTAGGAGTTTGGTTTTCTGTAGATTGGTTTTTTGAGTAAAGGAAGAGATGGTGATGCTCTCAGTAGCAAGAAGCATTCCTGCTTTTTTTCTTTAATTGAGAAATTTAAAGGGATGGAATACAAAAGTGTAGTTTATTCTTTTGTTTCATTTTCCCCTCCTTCAGAGAACAGTGTTGGAGTTATGCTTGGTCATTCCAGTACAAAACAGTTGTTTTAAGCAGCAACATTACTGAAAAAAAAATAAGAGAATGAAAAGTTTTACACTGTGCCACAAAGCACGTATGAATGTGGACTTCCATTTCTGAATTTTGGCAGGAAATGAGGTAGGAAATGCTTTATTAGAAACCTTGTCCAAAGAATCTATAATGGCACAATTTAATTATGTTGGCAAGGAGCTCTGGCAAGGTGTTGAAGCTTCCATCACATGTGGACATCATAGCTCTAAGTTTTGCCAGTTGTTGTCTCTTGCCCTGCACACTGGTGTTGTCAGAGAAAAGTGTTTGCTGAATGGAAGCACGGAGGTGGAAACTAAATTGAGTAACATTTTCAACTCCAGCAGAGTCTACTTTGGCATGCAGCACACTGCCTTTCCTACAGGGAATTTATGTGTTCTGTGGAGTGCACTGGACTGAAATGAAGCATTTGCAGCATTAATTGTAGCGCCTGCTCCGAGTCCTGTTATCTGTATTGATACCTGTGCAATAATGATGTTGTTCTGCAGCTTTTCCACATGCTCTCCTCTGTGCCAGTTCAAACTATGGACAGAAAGTGTCCCCAGTGCTGTGGTGATGCTCTGGTGCTCCTGCTGAACTCTCTGCTCATCTCAGTCATCCTTCAGAACCCAAGGGCATCAGCTGCTTCAGGGGTACCTCAAATAAGTTGGCAGTAATCTCATAACTTTTGAGTGTGGTCCTGACTACTCTGTTATCAGCATTTCTTAATTTCACTGTTACAAGAAGTGCAGACCTGGGATTGAGTTTGAGTTAGGGCCATTTGAACCCTTCATGCAAACACTACAGATACACCTCCCAGTCTAATTTCTAAAAAGAAACTGGTAGAGCTAACAAGTACCATTTTATAATGGCAATAAAGTGACAATTTCTGAAAAGGAGCATAGGAGGACTATTGCTTACTGCACTTTTTTCAATTTAATAATTGAGGACAGTGGGTTAAAATTGTCTTAACCTTGTCTTAAAATGTGCTGACTTTTCTGAGCATCCTGAATTATCTGCAGTTTGAAAACAGATACATTATTAGTGTGTTGCAAGGAACAACTGAATTTGTATTTTTCCTATGTTTTCCTTGCTGTTCATAGAATATCATAAAATATGCTCTTTAACCTGCTGGTATGTTTTTCAGCAGTATTACTTCTGAGAATAGGCTTAGACTTATGCCACTAAAATCACAGTAAGCTCATATTTTTTCCTGTCTTGAAAGACCTGCTGAGTATCTCGGAGGGCCAAGCCCTTAATAATTGAAAAGCTCAGCTACATCGGTCATTCTTTTTTCCTTTTTTTTCCTTGCTTTAATTTCCTCTTCATTTTTGAAGTCTGAAGTTGCTTGTTATTGTGTGGTATCTTTTGTCATTCAAGTTTACGTAGGAAAGTGTAAATGATCACTTATTTTTATGCAGAATACTCAGAAGGGAACAGGACCAACGTCTTTCCCATTCCAATCCCTGCTTAACCCTTGAGGTTTTTGACAGGTGCCCTCTAAGCAGTGAGTGATGCTAACAGGAAAGATTGGGAACTCATCTGTGAAATGACAGGATAAATAACTCAGGTGATTCTTACTTGCTGCTGCATCTTCCCTACAGGCCTTTGTTCTGAAGTCATTTGATTTTCTGTAGCAAAAGCATCAAGGAGAAAAGTGCTTTCTTGGTTTTTCGTTTGAGTTCCCAGACTGCTGGGGAAGATGGGAAGAAGAGAGGTAGGCATTATTTCTGCTTTATAATTAGGTCAATGATTTCAATTTGTGCAGAAAGCGTTTGAGCTGTAGCTGAGTCAGTGGCGGATCTGCAAAGGCAATTTTGTTTTATTTTGCTTAATTTTGTTGTCCTGACAGATATATTAGCTAGTAAAGAGAGAAAAGCACTTTGAAATGAAGCTGCTGTGCTTTTCAGTGATCTTGGCCCTGTATGTCCTATCAAAGTCTTTATGCTTGACACTGTTGAGTGTTTTATTTTTGAAGATCTCTGTTTCAGGTGGATTCTTACAGTTCAGCAATGGTCAGTGCAAGGCAGCAAGTACAGACTGAACAATGACTGTCCTCCTTTTGGAATAAGAGTTTTGAGAATTAATTATGAAATGAGTTGGGGTGAGAAGGGGGAGGATGTCAGGAGAAAAGAGCTAGCAGAACAAACAGAATCATGGAAAGCAGGTGCTTTACAGATCACAACGAAAAGCTGGCACATCTTCCTCTGTCATGGCAGCTGCTCTGCCCTTATTACCCCTCTGTACCTATGGGCTCTGGGGAACTCTTTGTACCGAAGAAAAGTCATCCAGTAACTCTAAAGCAAAGCATTTTAAAGAAATAGATGAAGTGTGTGTACAGACCTGGTGAGAGCACTTACATCCACAATTATTTCTAAGGGAGGTGGGGAGGGGCTATGAAGTGAGAGAAGGAAAGGAAGTGTACAAGGGAAACATTCTTTATGTCCCACTGATTCACTACCTACAAAAACTGCAAAATGTGACTGTGGCATACAGCATTAGGAAGGAAAGGCTCAGTGATTCATTTTGTTTGTTTTAATTGAACAGTGATTGGAAAAAACAACTTATTATCTTAATAAGCCTGTTCAATGTTGTATAGTAAAACCCTTTACAACTACCATTACGCTTCCTCACCCCAGAGGTATAAAACCATCTTTTTCCCATCTGTGAAACATTAGCAATCACTGTTTCATGGATTTTTCAGGTTGGTATGTGAAAAATCAGAAACGTTTAGCAATTCTTGTTAAATGTATTTTTGTGGTAATATGTTGCAAATGTGATGCCTGCAGTTTAGGTTGCATTAGCAATTGCACATCCAAAGGCTATGCTCAGTGATTGGTGTCATCTCAGATGTGCAGGGAGAAGGCAAGGAAGCAAGGTCGTTTGGGGTTTTTGGAGGTCTGTTTTATTTCATCAGAGCCCATTTCAGAAGCCAAAGGTAGACAGAGCTTGTTATTTTGTTGACTATGTCCTTTTCTACACTGAACCATGGTAGAGGAAGTGGAAATTTCATGTTTGGTTTTCCTCACTCTTCAGTCCTTGACTGAGTCAGCTTTGTTTCAAAGCCTTTGTTAGAGTGAGAAGCTGTGTGATAGAATTGCTGGGTGGGTGTTTAAAGGCATTCTGCTGTAGGTTGTTGCTCCACTGTTGTGTGGTTCATATGGTTAAAGTTGTTACATTTTGAAGGGATTTTTTTAGTGGGCTGCTAGATCGCTGCATGTGAGGTATGAGCAGAAGTAAATGATCATATATTTGGGGTTAGAACTAAAGTGGGGGTAGAGCTCTGTATTAGATGTGGTTTCTTTAATGAAAAAGGAGGTCTAAAATTAAATCACCTAACGAAAAATATGTAGTTGAAATAATGTGCAGAGCTGAAAAACACAACATGATCTTTCCTTTCTGGCAATTATTAAGAAACAAAATCAAAGAGATGGTATGATTTAATGGCAGGTCAACATAGAAGATAGTGTTACTGCAATTGTCAGTACCTTTTCAAAGGTGTTGGTGTTTGTCAAAAATCCTGCTTGTGAAGGGTTGGATTTTTGGGACTTGTATTAGACTGCCATGAGGTTACCTCAGCACAGCCACAGGAACTTCCAGTGGCTCTTGCAGCAACAGATGTTCTATATAAAGGTTTCAGATTAAAAGAGGGGGGGGCAATAGAATAGCTATATAAATATACTCTGCTTCTGTTCCTACAGAAAAAAACAAACTATAGTGGAGACTCATAAATCAAAGGGAAAGGGAGCATGCCTTGTGTATGTTAAGTCAGTTATGTGGCCTGAGCTTGTCAGTCAAACATAATGAAATTCATATTTCTGCTGAAATTACTGTTTTCCACTTCAGAAAGAAACACGGAAGATTTCACAAGTTCATGAAATGCCATGAGTTATAAATATCTGGGAATTCTGTGCCTGCAAAAAATAATTTATTGATGCAGTACAAGCTAAAGTTAATCATTTTTTTAATGCAAGGGGAATAACATCATGGAATTTGGCAAATACTAACCATGGTGTTTGTCTAACATTTGATGTGCCACCCAGTAATAATCCAGTTGTGACAGAGAAAAACAATGGTCATGGGAGGAGATGTGTTGTTGTTTCAGCATGTCATGATGATAAAAAAAGGATTGTTGTCAATTTTGGTGAAAGGAAGGGGAAATTCTTTGTAGTCTCTTTGTCGTCTTGGGGGTGAAAAAATAAAAATCAAAGCTTGGTGGGATGAGAGGGTGATGAAGCACAGTAAAAATGTCTGAGACTTCTTACTAAAACACCTCTTTGCAAAGTTACTAATACTGATAGCTACTTTAATAAAGAAAGATTCTGTGATTCCAGAGGCAATGAAAGATACCTTTGTTGGTTTAGCCAAACTACAACCAAAACCCTTTTGGAGTGTTATTTTTCTTGTTACCTTCATCAGATGGTATTAAGCCAGTTTGTAGACGTGAGCTGATAGACAAGTCTGAGCAAGAAGATATGCATTTTTACTGTGTTACTCAGCATTAGAACAGTTTGCCAAGGCTCAGTCAGATTTATATTAATTTTTCATTTGTGGAATTTTTGTTTGACTGACCAAAAATAGGTACACTTTATACACGAGTGTCTTTATAGGCTTACAAATACTTGTAACAAATGTTGGCACTTAACATCCATGAGCTGAATTACTCATTCTGGACCCACAAGCTACCTGTCTGGAGAGCACACTGTGCTTTGGGGTGTGCATCATCCATTTGCATAACCATTAGCCTCCTGTGTGGGAACAATGGCATTTTCCAGCTGTGCAATAGCAGTTACACACTCACAGAGCTACAAAGAAGATAATGACAAAATAGCAAGCAGCCAGCAGCCACTCTAGCATGTTCTTCCAGCCTCCCAGAGGTGTGATTGATGCTCAATAACCATGCCATAGTGAACCAAGATGCTGATCTTGGTCATGGCATCTGGCTCCTGGTTTGTTTTTTCACAGCAGTAAATTCATTGTGTTGCTCAGTTGTTGGGATGCATGTGAATTTCTTGACTTGCCCTCTCTCTGGCATAATTTGAATATTATTTTTTATCTTGAGGCTGTGTATTGTTGCTGTGGCTGTTCTCCCTTGCAAACACCATGGGGCCTCATTTCCATTAAGCTGCCCTTTCTCTCTGTCTGTCACTGTGTGATTGAAGTACCTGTCTGACCAGACAGGAGTTGCCAGCAGGACTGGGAGGCAATCTTCTCAAAAGTACCCAGCAGCTGCTTTGTCAGTCAGGCAAAACCCAGGACACTTTTCAGGCTGGGGTTTACAGGGACCTGAATCAAAACATGATTTCTCATTTCAGTCTAACTAGTATTTCTGGAGGCTTTAAGTTTTCAAGTCTAGACAGAGAAGAAATTGAACCTTTTTTGTAGTTACAGTAAAACCCAGTGGCCACTGCTGAAACTCCCAGCAGATGCAGAGTGTGCTGAACATGAGGGAGCAGTGCTGTAGGGCAGCATCCTGTTTGTGATCCATGGCTTTTGGAAATGAGTGTTGGACCCTTAGAACTGTCATCTGCAGGGTGGCTGAAGTCAGAGGAAGGGCAAAAAATAATCAGCCTAAGTAGAAATGCAAACAAACCATCACGCTTTTAATCACAGGGACAGTGTGGGAATCATAAATCAGGTGAAGGGCTAATGGAGTGGTTACAGGAAGCACAGATGATTAGAAAAGGTTAGCCTTTTCTTTCGAGATGCTTTAGCTGCTCACTGACCCTGCACAAACTAAATTTTTGCATAGCAGATATGATAAATACAAAACAAGATAATATACAGAAAGAAATCAGCATTATGTAGATTTCCTCATACACCCATTTGGTTGCATTTTCTGTACACTGAAATATGCATGCTTCTCTTAAGTGTGGTAACAAAACACTGCACCTTTCTGATGCCATGTACAACATGGATGCATACAGTGTTCCTCTAGTCCTGAGTCTTACCTCATGGGGTGGTTTTTTTTTTCCATTGCTGCCTCTCAGGATTGAAAAAAACACTTTATAATATGATGGGGTTCTTTTTCCAGAAAAGAAAACCAGTGAAGTTTGTAGAGACAGAAGAACATTGTAAAGTAGCTTTTCTGTTCATGTAGATACCATTGAGATACCTCTCTTTTCTTACTGGGGCCAGCAAGGACAAACTGGGAAGCTCTTGTTGTATTTCTGAATCTATTGCTTTAGGCACATCTTTGAGTCCGGAAACACAACCATCAGAATTTTGTAGTCAAGGAATGTATCACAACAATATTTAAATTTCAGAGAACATTCCTGCTCACAAGCATATTTTGCTATGCTCTATCAGTTATTTTAATCATAGATATTTAATCCTAAAAATCTTTTCTCCTTTGCTTTAATGACCCTTTCTTGAGGCTTACAATGATCTTTACCTTTCCTTCTTGTACAATAGTCCAAAATTGGCCTACTGCTATAATAGCACCTGGGGATTAAAGACTTCTAGGACCTTTTTTTTGTTTTATTTTAGTTTTTCAAAGCCATGGGCTTCTGAGAGCTTTTATCTTCAAAAATGTCCTTATTTTTAGTATATCTATAATAATCCCTAATTATAGGCACCTTTGGCCTGATTTTGAGAAGTTCACAAATGTCCAGCAGATGCATTGCAAGCTATGCATGTCCAGAGATTTCAGTTTCTTAGTTTTATTTTTCTGAACTTCCTGAATGTTTTTCTTATCTTGCAAAAGGTCTTGCAAAAGGTTTTGGTAGTGCCACTGCTGTCCTGCACTTCATGGTTCTCGGGATAAGCTTTGTGAGCTTTTTTATACAAATGATACAATATTAACACTTTGTTATATTTTTAATGCGCAAAAATATAGTAACCAAGTTTAATTTTTTGCAGGTAATTTGGTTATGTCACTTATAAAACATAACTGGGAGTCTGTGCAGGAGTCTGCCTTCAAGTTTACATTTATCAGTTCAAGAACTGGTTTGAGATCAATCAGTGCCACTGAAGTCTTGCATGTTTAGTATCTCCCCTTTCCGAAAAGAGATGCCTCCTCTACCTGTGTCTTATCCCACAGGCATTTCTGGAAAATCTACTGGTGGATTTCTCCAGATCAGGCAATTTCATTTCACAGCTTCTGGTCTTGTAACACCCTGAAGTTCAAGGGGTCTTCCAGAGGCTGAGTGAGTAAATTGCACCAGGTAATAACTACTGGAGTGGGATTCCAGCCCTGAAAGCCTTGCAGCATCTCCTTGAACAGTCTGACTTGTCCTGTCATTCAGCCCCTTGGCTGCAAACTCAGAATTTAACTTTTGGGGTTCTAACTAATGCTGAGGAAGCTTGTGGATTAGCACTTGCAGCATGAGGATTATACTTTGGTGAAAGCAGAGTTGCTGTTGCAAAGTTCCTCCAGGCTTCTCTTCTGGTTATATTTGCTGAGTTAGTGGTCTTCAAGTGATACTTGTAGGAAAAAAAGGGATACTTTTTTTTCCTACTGTTTAGATTGAGGGTTCTGCCTTACAGCTGGTGGGTGATCAGCTAATGTCCTGCAAAGTGGAGTTTTTTAAAAGGATTGATGCCTTCGACATTAAGAAGAAAATTCCTTTGCATTAGTCCATTTTAACAGCCAAGGCAATTTTCCACATGGTGGCTTTATGGAAATGGGTTGCAGCTCTCGCCAACCATGACCAGAACATTACAGGAAATGTATTTTCATGGAAGATTTGCTGCAATTGCCAACTGGAGAAAGAAGGGGGGGACAGGGGTTTGTTCTGTTAATGGACAACTGCGTGCCATGGTGTGAATCCCTCCTGTTAAATTAAATTGGTTTGCACTTTCCACTATTGCTTGTTCCATGCTGAGAGAAATAGTTACTGATAAACCATTTCCCTCTGTAAGAACTGACGTGTTGGCGTAGCATGACACCTTCTGCTGAAATGGGGTGAACAACAAACACATTTAGGTGTCTGACTGAGATAATTTAAGTGGTACAAACAATTGGAATATTTCCATGGAGAGGCTTGGTCAGAACCAGAACTAATGGAAATTGGCTTTGCAGCTTCAGTGCTTATAGCTGGTAATATCTTACATGATTTACAGGAGTACTGAATGAGATTTTAAAACTGCAAGATATTACTGCACATGCATGTCTTTAAGCATGTGAATACTATCTTTAAATTAAAACTTTCGCATGAAAGTCGGAAGGTTTGGGTGGGTTTTGATGCACTGTATTTTTTTCCATAGCTGTCAAAGTTCAATACTTTCCAAGTAGAAGCAGGAATGATATGTGGCTTTATTTATAAGTGAAAATGTTATCCATGCCGGCAATATATGATTGCTGGCAGGAAAAAGCCCTGCATGACTGATTCCCCTTTGGTAAATATTTGAATTCCAGTAGGTCCATTATCAATTCCATATGAGATATTTTCCAGTTCTTCCTGCGTACACAGGAGATGAGAATAAAAGGGAAACATGAGAGAGAACATAGGTACAACCTAAAGCTAAACTCATTTTTTCTGTCAAAGTTGTTTGGAGCTGTGGGGCAGGGAGACCTCTCAAATACTCATGTAAGGTCTCATTGGCTTTTGTTCTCATTTAATTTTTCTGCTGCTTGATTTCAGTCCTCTCTTGTAAGGAGTTTAAAGTTGAGTTCTCTAAGTTTGTGTTGACTCTGACACTGGATAGGTAAGTCTGTTGAAACAGTTTAATAGAAGTTTTACTTGAAATCAGCAAATGTCATTACAAAGAAGCACATGAGTTAGGTTTTGCTCTGATGGTGGTAAGACCATCCAGACAGTAAAAATAGTGTTTGTAAAAATAGTTTTGGACTGGTTGAGGTTTTTATAGTGATGTGCAGAATTTTCAGCAGTTGTGTTGGTTTTGCTTTGAATTTACTTTAGAAAGTTTTAGTGCCTACTGTGTGATATTTGTAATTACATGAGTAGGGAAAGAGAAGACAGGGAAGTAAGACTAATTTGGTAAAACTACCCTGAACGTACAATAGATGTATTTCTTAACAAACTGCTAATCTGTGTGTTAGAAAATTTTCATGATTAGTCCTTTAATTTCCCATTCCCAGGAAGAAGGGATTGGTTTAGCTATGTTTGCCTGCAGAAAAACTGGAATGACCAATTGAAGTTCACCCTTTTGAGGAGGTGCTGTTTTATACTAAGAGCATATAGATGAATATAGGTGATATATATACTAGATGAATATATCTTGATATTATACTAGATGAATATAGGTGATACAGTTCATATATATATATATGCAGATGATATATTTAAAGTCTGGTTTTAATTTTGATCTTAGCAGCAGCATTTTAATGATGTTGCACAGCTTATTCTTGTCATGCTTTAACATGTGTTACACAGAGGGAAGCATCAGAGTAAATTGGAAAAAATTTGGAATTGGGGGCATGGGGGAAAGGCTAGGGCCTTAAACGAGATGACACTGGCTTGCTTCCTCTTTGTGACTAAACTTAGGAAGTACAGGGTACAATGCTTATTTCTTTGTAAAGCTGGGTGGTTGTAGCAAGCGAATGATAGGGGTGGATGGTCTCCAACCATTTCTTCAGTATCTTGAGTGTGAGATTTGGGAAATATGCATAAAGCTCTTGAAAGTGCAGAAGTAATTTAATCCAGAGCTGAGATGAGGAATCAGTTGTGCAGTGCCTTATTTTGCAAGGGAACAAGGCAACCATCTGTAGTGCCCCTGACTGCTGCTCATCTTCTGAACAAAGGAAAGTGCAATGAACCACCTCCACCAAATGGGATGCTTTGATAGAAGGAAATGACAGGGTAGAGGAAACTGAAAATAAAACCCTAAGTCCTGTCTGTACAGTAAATACAAACAGAGAGTGAAGCTCAATGTATGCTTCCTGCTTTTTCTTTGCCTTTTTTAATTTTGTTGATGGGTAGCCATTCTTCATAGCCTGAACTTCAACTATCATCTGTACTATGTGGTGGGAGGCTGGAGTTCGATAAAGCAGTCAAATGAGACACAGTGAAATAGTTTTACAAATCAGCTTTTACTCCCCCCACTGACTGTTTCCACCTGACTGGAGTGGCTTCTGTGGTAGATTGAGTATGACATGCCATCTCGTATGCCAAAGACAGAGTTATTAAACCAATGCACCATGCATGATTTCATTAACACACGATCACCAGAGGATTGTTAAATATTCACTGGGACAGGAAGAAATGCAGGCTTTTGAAGAAAATCAAGCTTTTACATGCCAACTGGCTATGGAAATTTGATGAAAAATCATGGTTCCTCACAATTGTGCCCCACTGTACTCTTGGAGAGCTCTGTGTAGCTTCTTCCCTCTCCGAATCCTGTTAGCAAGGCAGCTCCTGAGAGGGACTCTGCTGTACCTGGATGAAGAAATAGAGTTCAGTGCCGATTAGTAGATGTATACGGTGCTTAGAAAAAAGTGGCTTAATTGTTTGTGTGGTCAGTGCCCAGCTTTAAGGGAGGGAGATAAATGTCACACATGCCTGGTGCTTGGTGCATGGCAGTAGAAACAATTGCTCCCAGTCAGTCACCAGGTGATTTACCTGATGTGTGTCAGTAGGTACATAGGGCATGGCTGACAATGGTAATGCTTTTTGGGGGAAGAAACAATATATTCTGCAATGCGTGCTTCAGGAACAAGCATTAGATGTTTGCACCAGAAGTTACATTAAAAGTTTGATGTCAACTCATAAAAGCTGAGAAAAGCAGAATTATAACTTGAGTCTTTTTTTGCTTTGGATTTTATTGCATCTAAAAATGTTTTAACTCTGTATCAATTGCTTATCAGTAAGAGTGAATGCACATAGCAGAAGCTGTGCAAGTGGCAGTAAATTACAGGGTCCATCTTTGATTTCTTTGTTCATTTTCAGTACATCAAATGATGGAGTAGTGGGATTTTGTTTATGCAGGAAGTTTTTTGTTCAGCAGCTGATTAATCCACTGCCCTTTCTTGGAGATTTTTTTGGGTTTTGTGCATCATAGTAAAGAATGCTGCTGGACTTGTGACTTGAGATTTTCTTTATTTTATTGTCTTAACTTTTTCTTGTTGCCAGTTTTTCCCCTTTGTTGGGTACCTAGCTGTGAGCACTGCATTAACGTGTTGTGGTAGTTCACTGACCGCTGTAATTCTGTGATGAGTCTTCCTGGCTGGACTGGAAACAGATTTCCTTGGAAGTGGAATAGGCTGAAGGCAGTTTTAGACATTGCTTCCTGTTTTTTAGTAGTGCTTTACAAAGAGACTCAAGTTTTTAAGAGCCCTGCATTGATTTAAAAAGATCCCAACTGGCTCCTTGCCACTTTAATAAGAACTAGTTCCACATGCAGATGTTTTAGTTATGAGACTGTCAGCCATTATGATCAGTAACTGTCTGCTCTGAAAAACTGTGACCTCAGACACACCTGAGATGGCTACAAGAAGGAGCAATGGTACTTGTGCCTTGAACCCAGAGGCTGCCTGGCATTGTTACCAAACATGGCTGGTTTATTTCAAGCATATCCTTTTGTCATGTTATGCAACTGCATATGTTGAGAAGGTGTCTTGCTAAGAGAAGGCTCTCTCAGGGTGAGATCTGTGATGGTGATCTCTGATCTCATGAGCCATAAAAGCATATTGTTTGTGTTACTGCTGTTCATTCTTTTTACAGAATAGCTGTAAGGAAGCGAAGTTTGGATCTCCTTGCAATCTAAACCAAACCCTTCCCTTATCTTGGATATAGGGAAAGGTCCTGTGCTGCTAGATGTGACAACTGGGTGGCACTAGGAAAGTGCAGAATCAGCTTCATATAAAAATAGAAATGAAACTAAATAGAAATGAAAGCAAGAAAGAATTTAAACCCTTTAGTCTGAGTCATTACTTGATCACGGATTGTCTCCTGTTGTTAATGTAAAGAGAGAAGTCTGCTTTTATGAAACAGCTGAGGGTCTTTGGAAGCTGGATTTGCATAGGGCTATTTTATAGAGGGGTTGATTTTCTGCTTTCTCTTAGACACCTTGCTTACTGGATGTTTGTATCTATAGCTGAACAGCTGATGCTTCAGAAAGGAAAATGGATAAGGAAGAAAAAACAGCGATTTTCTCAGTTGCTATAAATTGATGTCAATATCCCATTATTAATCAAAGTTTCTCTGTCTTAGTGCTGAGCTGAGCAGTTACAGCTGAAGGTTGGGGCAGTGAGGTCCCTCTAAGTTAACAGGAAGTAGTAACACTGGCTGTCTCCCCTTTCCTTTTTCCTAAGGAAAAAATAACCTTTTATTGTTATCTAACAAAATACTGTATAACTTCACTGCTTTTTACTGTTGTGTGCTCATTTTAGAGACCATATAAAGCTTTTGCCCTTGATTTCTGTGTTGCATGGGTAAAATCTGGGGCAATATAGTCCACAGTAAATAAAGGAGTTTCATGGATGTCCAACCAGAGCTGAGCACCTCTTCAAAATGGAGTAGGAAGACGCAAAGGGATCATTCATTCTTTCTGCAAACAGCAAATGTAATAAAAAGCTTCATTGGCTTTTGTTTTCCTTCCTTCACACAGCAGCTGAATTGCAATTATACTTAGAGGTTTTTTTCCACTGTTATTAGAAGGAGAAGAAAGCTATTATTCTAGCATTACCAATTCAGACATAAAATGAAAATGTTTATTTACTTTTGTTACAGAGGTTGAGTGCATGATCCTACTTGCATTGCCATCAGTGGCAAAGCTTCTATTAATTTCAATGAGAACTGGGTTGTACTCTCATTGGGAACAGGAGATGCTTATGATCAGCTTAATTTGTGACAGCTGAAAGAGTGTTCAGAGCCAAGGACTTGAAAACCAACCCACAAAAAAGTGGACAAGTGTATTAGAAAAACTTCCAGCTATCATATCTGCGGGCCTGGTAATAATTTTAGGGGAAGTAAACAATGGCAATGGACTCTGAAAACATGCAGTGATCAGTAAAAAATACCAGATTGTTGGAAAATTTTTCCCTGAGGGAAGAAGTCTCTCTTTTGAAAATATTAAGTTCAAAGCAAATATAGCAGACGTTCAAGTTAAGATTTCTGAAGCATAAAACAGGAGGTGTGTGGATTTGGTTTAGCCCAGTTTAATTTGTCTCTAGATAAGCTTTGTGGGTGTCCCAGCTTGGCAAGTCCAGTTGTCTGTCCATGTTCCCAGGCTTGCAGCAGGATGGGGGAAAGGATGCTCCTGTTGGAATTTCCAGGTGTGGAGGTGACCCCAGTGTGAGCAATCTCCCTGTGCTGCTTTGTGCCCAAAACTCCCTGGTTTGAATGGGGTTAGATAGCTGAAGGTGTGCCTGTGAGGAACTGGAGTAGTACTCTGCCTGCACAGAGTAAGTAGTGCATTTTAAATTTGTCTTTGATTCTGATGCTGGCAGGCATGAAGTACAGCTAATTTTGTTTGAGTTTTACAGAATCTGAGCCAAAGTTTATGCAGTCCATGTCTCTTCTGTTTGGTGAATAATCACCAAAACAAAAGTAATCAGTCTGTGTCTTCCTTCTTAAAAAGCAACAAAAAGTCATTTTGGGAACCCTTGAAATAGAAGACATGGGAATATGTGTTGAGAAAGGAACACAGTTTTTTGGGGTTTTTTTTAATTGTTAATGCCTTGCTGTAAATAGAAAGCTTTTAAGTTTAAATAACAGTTTTAAAGTGATGAAAAATGAGTTAAATGTGTCTTTCACTCTACAGATTTTGATGCACTTGCTTTCTCTTGGGAATACATTTGAGCAGAGAAGTGATAATTCTTCAATGGATTCAACTGTTATTTCCTGTCTTGCATTTATATTTAGTAACCCAAACGTTCTGTACTTACTCAAGATTGGGTTATGGGTTAATGCATTTTGTTACTCCTTAGCAGCTTGATAGTTATTCAGTCTGTCTTCTCCATGCTCATCCTGTGCAGCTAGGAATGCAATTACTGCCTGTTTTTTACATGTTTGGAGATGGTGGAAAAGAGCATGAAGATGGTGTTGGCCAGAATGGGCAGAACTGGTTAATTTTGGGTGGGTTTTTTTGTTTTGGTGAGGTTTAATTTGGTTATCTGTCCTCTTCTCCCCCCACCAACACAGTGTGCATGTTCTGAAGAAATAGCGTTTCACAGAGGGAAAATGTCATTATTGCTGATTTCAGTCTGGGTAGCTTATTTGATGGCTAACCAGATGGCAAATCCCTGTCTTAAATAAATAAAGTATCCAGCTAGGATAAATATAATGTAATTCAAACTGGTTTGGGGGGAAAGCGGGAATTGGTTGACAAACACTAAAATAATGCTGTTCCTGGTCTTCCTTATCTCTAGTTGCTGTGGGAATCCAAGTGCTGCAATTTCAGATTCCTGCTCAGCTTCTTGGCTTTGGCAGTTTAAGTAGATTTGTACAGCTGCACACAGCCTACAGGATTGGGCATTTGGGGTCTTAAAGACAAAGATTTGCTTCTGAAACTGTGTTTCACATTTTTAAATTAATTATTGAGCTTCTGGTGACTGAACTTCCCTTTCAGTGTTGCAAGGGTTATCCCAGACCCAAGAGCCCTCTCCCTGTATTTTACCAACTGTTCTTTCTATTTCATTTTGGCTTGGCCATGCCTATCTCACTGTTAAGTTCTCCTATCTGCCAGGTTTGATTCTTTCCATGATCGTTTTGCCCTAATCCAGAGGAAGGTGTGTGTGTAAGACAGGAATGTGTATCATCCCATGCAATCTCACTCTCAAAAAGTGGTGCCAGAAGATGAGGCAATGAAATTCTGGCTGCTTGAAGGATTTTGCATCTCTGTAATGCATCATTGTGTGCTTTCCCCAGACTCCTGGTGACCATGGCTGCACAGACTGCAGAGTTCTCAGACTGAGAAGTGGTTCAGAATAAAATATACCACAGTAAGGTGGACCAAACCTGGGCTGAAACTGGGGGTTTTTGTCATCAACCCATGAATTTATGGCATGGTTCTAGAAATTTCTTTCTATTCTGAAGTAGATCTGATTTAAGGAACTTGGAAGCAAACCCTTTTTAACAGGGAGTTCCTTTTGGAAGACTTTTGTCTTGCAGCCCTTTTGTTTCCCAGCTGATTGAAAGTGTTGGGAGAGGAGGAGGAGGACTGATCTTTCAGCTTAGAAAACAAGTATTTGTGTTACTTAGTTTGCTTTTCACTGGATTTTTCTCGAAAAAACACCAAACTGGATCTCCAAAGATCTCAGTGTTTCTGTGACATCAGAAAGAAGCCACACAGCCCTGACATCTGTAATTGAGATCACAGAGCTGGGGAGATTTCAGGCCCCGTGTTCCTTGAGATAATGTTGGTGTGTGTTGTCCATTTTAGTCCACTGAAGTGATGACACTACCTGTAACCAATATTAGATTCTTCTCGTCATTTGCTCCCTTTTTCTGTCTAATTGTGTTTCCACATTGCTCTCAGGTAGGATGAGTTAGTACCAGGGTGTGTTAGTCTTTAGCATGCCAATGGTAAGCAGTTTCCGTGTGATAAAGGTGAGACAGTAAAGTCGCAGAATATGCAAGTTCTGGGCTGGCATTCAGTATTCCTCCTCCTTTTCTGTACTCTTTTCACAGGCAGCTCTTCTGGTGAGCAGGATGGAGTGAAATGCTGTGGTCAGAAGCACAGGCTGCAGGTCCATCTGCTCTGCAGCCACACCATCCCATCTGCTCGCTCCAAAGCTGAGCTGCCCTCATGTAGCACCTCCTTTTTGGTGTTGTTGTCTGGCACAAAGTACCTACATCATCTCTCATAGCATGGATAGATTTTACAGCTCATACTGAGCTCTCTGCAGTTAGAATTATGCTGTTACCAATAACTTCTGCTTTCCAGTAGTTTGCTTTAACTGCAGACCAAGCAATACTACAAATATTCTTCAACTGACTTATGTACTTTCTTTTTGTATTTTGTTTTTATCCCATGCCACATCACCAGTGTCCTGGTTGTACTTATGCAAGTGTTTGGGGACCAGACTTCCAAACAATATCCCTGAAAGCAGTTGATAAATATTCTCTAATCCAAGTAACTTCTGTTTTCTGCACAAGGTCCCACAAATGTCTGCCTCAATGCAGCTGAGAAAAGCCAGAGTATGATGTTGAAGTATGGATGAAACTAAATCCAGATTAGATTTGGAGGTTTTTTTGAAGTAAGGTATTTTGGCTGCTGTCATCTTTTTGGTCTTCCACAGAGATTCTGTAGCATGAGAGCCACTTGTTTGTAGTTTAGTATTTAAAATTCTGTGAATTTTGGCATGTAGAATTTTTCTTTCAGTGCTTTTATTTATTTCCCAGATTATCTTTGTTGGTAGTCTATATATAAATAGTCTATTATAATGCTTAATCCTTTGTTACAGGAGACCTGGAAGGATCAACTGTGCTGTAAAAGAATAATTAGCTATTTTTTCTGTGTTACCCTGAATTGACTTTTCACTCTGTGTCATATTGACTTTTAACAGTTTATTGAAAACTAGATTTGAGAAAGTCAGACTCTCACCCGACAGGCTAATCAGTCAATCTCTAATAGACCTGTGATGCTCCACAGCCACCAGCTAATAGATTTTCCATTGTTGTTCCTTCCTTGTTGGTCAGGTAATCTGTTTCAGTAGCCCAGCTATGCCATGCACAAGTGGCACTTTGCAGAGCACGAAGACCCTAAAATTCCCTTATACAAAGTTTCCAGCCATTCTGCCTTTGTAATTCACCAGCTCTTCTACCTGGTTTTTTTCCATTCCTCTTCTGATTCTGTTAAAAACTGCTGCCTAATGAATCCAGAGCTCCTGGAAGGTAGGAGACCGATGCTTCTGCAACTTTTTTTCTCCTAATCTCCATGGAAGTGCTATCCCATAGAAATCAGGAGCTCCATTTCTTACCTTTCCTTCAGCTGTGCAGAGTGTCAGCTGCTCTGAGCAGTGCCTGGCTGTGCCTCACTCCCAGGGCTGTGGGATCACGGCTGCTCCTTTCTCCTTGGGGCCAACAATTTCCCATGCTGCAGCTGTATTTGTTGTCAGGGTGCAAGGAATGGCAGGGTGTGGGTAGAGAACTTCCCTCTGCGAGGGAGCTGATGTTTAGAGAGCTCTCTAAAAGCCTGTAATCTGCCGTGAAATTTATGAATATAAAAATGGGCCATCACAGATGGGCATTATTAACAAATGAGTTAATGCCAGCCAAGCATGAAAGGAAAGTAAAAACGTAGCAAATGATATTGTTTCTCTGTAAGAATTAGACTCTAAAAATAAGACTTTGAGTTAATCTTTGATGCTACTGTGGGCTGTGGGTCCAGGTAGGAAGCCAGGCCTCCTCTCCTCTGCTAGAACTGCTCTTAAAATGACATCAATATGAAAGATAGAGCCAAAATACTGCATAGAAAAGTAGACTGACTGTAAGAAGCATAGCAGGGGTCTGTAGGTCTAATATGAGCAAGTGGAGGTGTTTGGAGTTCTATCAGCTTTGTTTCTGCAAGAACTTGGAGAGCTGTTTTTAACCAGGATCAGATGTCAGCAGCTCCTCCTTTTTTTACATATAGGCTTAATGGGCCACTAGATTGAATTATTCATCTTCAGGGGAGGGCAAGAAGAGTAATTAGGCAAAAAATTCTCATTGTGACTGTGCATTGTTTTGTGTCTGCACATCCCCACCCACCCTCCTCTCTGACAACTGTAATTTTCAGGAATTTTAGTTTAGTGGATGGTAAGTTGTGGGGATGGGGAAGGACACACGCAGCCCTTCCTTCCCACCCTCTACCCCCCACCTGCAGGGAATGCAGTTTTTCATAGTAATTGCTTGATGCATGGACAAATCACTTGTTCCTAAATACCAAATATTTTTAAGGATAATTCCCAAGGAATGTATTTAGAAGAGGAAAAATACCACTTTTATAGTCAACTTTCACTTCTCTACTAGAACTGTAGAAGTAATTTTAAGAAAGTATTGCACATAGTAGAAGTTTGGCATGGAAGTTTTGATGTAGCAGTACATGCTGCTTTGAATGCAGCAATTAATTACTGAAAGGTGGTTGTGCCATGAAAGCTGATTTAGAAACTCAGTAGACTCCAAATGTGGTTTCGTGTTGCTGCCATGTTTATGTGACTTTGCGCCCTGAAAGTCAGGGTCTTTTAGACCTGTTAGGCTTTGATCTGGTTTTAAAATTAAAGTGAAATGAGGATGGGGCTGATTTGGTTAAACTTTATGTTTAACATCAACATGTGAAGTTCAACAGCTCCGTTCCAAGTTCTGAGCTTCAGCCACATGGTGAGGTCAGGTATGAGGGAAGAGCCACTCTGTAGGCAGTGCCTTGGCTCAAAAGGGAGAGAAAATAACCTGATCCCAGTCGGTTTGCCAGGAGAAAGATTACAGATAAATGGAAAATAAGTAACAAAAACTTCTAGGGGTATTTGGGGGAAATAAGAGTTTTCTGGTTAAGAGATAACTTCACAAATGCTTTTTCTTTCCACAAGTTTTCTGTTCCTGCTGGCTTAAGCCCTAAGTGTAAATGAGACAAAGATCTTTAACTGATAATGTTCATCAGTTTTATGCAGCCAGCCAGAACATTTAAATTGTTCTGAAAGATGAAGAACTGGGCAACAGAAACCAGAAACTGCCCTGAAGGAATGACCCTGACTTCACAATTTCTTTTGTAACTCATTATCCCTTTTTAAAGTCGCAGTTTTCATTATATGCGCTTCTTGAACTCCTGGGCCTAACCTTTTCTTGACTTTTGATTGCTATTTTGGTGCTTTGCTGGGAGGTTTAACCCCTTGAGCTCCTGCCCAGGCACTCTCCATGGATGTGAGGTGTGATCCTCCACTACTCTAGCCAGAAACATTCCCTGCATAGTGCTTAAAGTTCTTATCGATCTTTTAGGAAAATAGGGTTCATTGTTTTGTGCAAACATTGTCAACAGCCTTGTGGAGAAGGAACTTAGCTTACTTGCCCCAGTCTTACATGCCATTTCAGGCTGCCGTAGAGCCCAGACAGCAATGAAGATACCTTCTAAGAACTCAGGCTAGAATGATGGTGGAGCCTTCATCCTGTGGTGTTTGCTGCTAAAGGTGGAAGATTTCATTGTTCTTAATCCCAACTAAGAATTGGGGTGTTTTTTTAAATGTCTAAGATTCCATTCAAAGTAAAAGAGGAAAAAGAAGAGAGTAGAGGTGGGAGTTTGTATGTGCATTTATGCCTCTACCCAAAGATTTGGCCAGAGAGAGCAGCTGGCCACCATGAGCTGAGCCCATCCCTCTGCCTCTCTGAGGAGCTTGAACTCCAGCAATTGCACTTAGTAGTCTTTAAAGAAAAAATCAAACCCCTGATTGGATTGCAATTATCTGTACTCTTTATTGGTGAGAAAGGGAATGTATGTGTGGAATAAAAAGGATTAGTGGTAACACTCTACAGAAAGAGATGATGGAGTTAAAACCACCTGAGCTGTACGTGACTCCAAAGCTCCCCTACCCATTTGGGGGGCCCAGGTGCGATCTGCCCTTCTCACTTGGAGCTGGGAACAGTTGGCAGTTTGTAATTGTTATTGCTGAGAGGAGAAATCCAGCTTCTGTTGGTTTTGCCTGGCCTGGTTCTTGGTAGTGGGGGGCCACAGAAGTGGCTTGTGTGAGACACTTCTGGAAGCTTCCACCATGTCCAGCAGAGCCAATCCCTGATGGCTCTGAAGATGGACATGCCACTGGCCAAGCCTGGGCTAGTTAGAGATGCTGATAATGCCTCTGTGATAACAGATTTAAGAAGAAAACCAAAACAAAGTTTGTGGCACAGTTTTAATTGCAGCTGGAGAAAAGGAGGAGGTGAGAACATGTGAGGAGAACAACTCTGCAGACACCAAGGCCAGTGGAGAAGGAGGGGGAGGAGTCCTGTATTGTGATAGCTTTCCCAGCTGATAGCATATACTATATGTTTGTATTTTAAATGTATTTCTTCAGGCACTTATCTCACCTGATCTGGTGATTTCTGAGCACCTTGGAACACTGGAATGGTTTAATTCTGAGTTCATTTTGAAAATTAAATCAAAGCATGTTTTGTGGAACAACAGTATAGATTCTGACAATGTTGAACAAAGAATAATAAGTAAAAGAATATTGCAACTTAGCAAGTGATTCTGAATAGAGTATGTTTTCAGTAGGGGAGTCACCCTGATAATGGGCCATGCTTTATGAATACTTAAAATCCCAAGTTACATGTTCTTGTTTCATTTTTGCTGGCCAGTATCTTAATGCTCACCTGATTGTTTATACAAAAAGCCAGATATTGCAAGCTGGCTGAAGCTTGTGGTTTACTCTTTGGGAGCTTGATGCTTCAGAAACCACAATGGATTTCTAAGGAATTGGCTGTTGTCAAAATCTGTCTGTGGAAAACTTCTATAAGAAACAGTCAAGGTAAACTGTAGAGGGAATATTCTCTGGATCTTTTTGGAGATCTCCAGATATACTTAAAACAGTGAAATGGGAAAGATTTATGTTCTCTAAACCACATAGAAGCAGCTTCTGCTGAGATCATCACTCTGTCTATGAAGCAGTGAAAAGAAGTTGGCCAGGCTGCTGGTGAGGCACTCTGAAGGTCAGTCAGAGAGGGGCTGGGTGCTCCTGGAGTCCAGCTGAGAAGGTATTGGCTCTTGGGAGCCCTGGGTTTAGGTTTCATCGTTTTGGCTGGGAGACCAGGAGACTCTTTATTTCATTAATGATCTATCCAAACATGCCTACTTAGTATATGGACTCCTTCATTTATAAAAGGAAATTATCTGTTTAATGAATAATAGCAAAAGAAGGGGAGAGAAACCCACTCCTACATCCATTGAGACAAATTTTCTTGCAGAGAAAAGCCTTCTGTTTCCCATAATGAATTCCTCTGCAAACAGAAACGTACACTAAGTGCTCCTGCTATGCTAGTGTGTATACATTATGTATATTAACATAATTGTGCGGTAGGTGTAGAATATGAGTAGATGCCACTGGGATATAAATGCACAGGCTTTGCAAAAACGTGGGGGACAAGTTTGTCAGGAAATATGTTAGCAGGAGTTTCTTCAGCTTCAGTAATTAGGTGAAAGACTCTACAATTCCTAAGGAGTCCTTTCATCCCTGTGACATTTTTCCTCCTGTTCCCACTACCTATATCTTTAATGTAATTATTTCTGAAATCCGTTAATCCAGATCCATTTGTGAACATGTGTAAAGTAGCAAGGTGTGAACACCCGAATCATTTGAAAGGTTTTGTGTTACCTTCCAAGGGAGAGAGTGTGTCAGGCTGTTTGTGAAAACAGTGGCTGCTTGTGACAGTAGGCTTCCCGATTGCTGTAATGAGAAAGGACAGCAATGCTAAATGGATAGGCAAAAAGAAATTTGAGAGCAGAACACAGCACTTTATCTCTCACAGACAAATGAAGTGTAGAAAAGGGAGACCACCTTTCTTAGACACAAGGTCACCAATTCAAACAGTAGTGGGACTATTGCAGTGACTCCTACACATGCTTTGAAAATGTAAAGCCAAAGCACCCCATTAATACATCGGACTGTTGTTGATCAGGAAAGTACACCGTGTGCTTGCACTGCTACAGCTCCCTTGAAGAGTCACTAAGAGCAGGATCCAAACTCCTTCTTGGAGAAAGATGGGACAGAGGGATAAAAGACACGAGAAAAGCAAGAAAGGTAGAACTGGTGTGAACAGCTCCATTTATATCTGTGCATGATTTGTCATCTTTCTAAAATTGTTCCATTGCATTTGCCTGTTTGCAGGGTACAAACTGTTTCCTTGCCAAGCCTCTCTGTGCAGAAGCCAAATGTTGCCAGAAACTCTCTGGAGATTTGGTAGAGCCTTCTAGGCTTAGGCTTTCTGCATATTCACCTGGGGGGAAAAAGAATGGGATGAATTGGTACCTGCTGGGGGTGGCATTATTTATGTTGTATCATCCTAATGTACTGTTTGGTGTCCCTGTGAGCTCCACAGCTGTAACAGTGTGAAAATGAGAGATTTTTACATGGTTGGGGAATACATTTTCAAGGGATATAATTCATTTTCCAGCTTTTGTACTTAGTTCCTTCAGTCCAAGATTACTGTTTCATTTGAGTGTCTTTGGGAAACATCACTGGCAGATGGAGTTACACTTTCAGTTGGTTTTTATCCTAAAAATTTGGTGGAGGGGCAGGGTAAACAGTAACTCCAAGTGCCTTCTTAGAATCTGTGCTAAAATGCAGCCTGCTGCTTTTCCCACAGTGATTTTGAAGCAGTTACACTCAGCTGTAGCAATGGAGGTAAAAAGAGTGGCTGAGGAGGAGGAGGTGACCTGGTGCATTCACAGGCACTTGGTAACTTCTGCACCACCAGTCTTGGTTAAGATTATACAGGTCTCAAATAACACTTCGTTACTTTTCCTGTGTTTCTATCAATTGCTACAAAAAATGTTATAGGAAAGTATGGATGTATTTAGGGGAGAAATAAAAAAAGAAGATACTCAAGATAGTCTTACGTTGAAACTGCGAGAGTTTAACTTTTTTAACTTTAGGCAAAAGAGAAGATGACATTTTGAATACAAACATTGCTGTGGAAATGATCAAACAAGCATTTTTCTGCCTACTTTACACTTTTCTAAGCATTTCTTGCAGTTGCTTTCACTTAGATCAGTGTTTGCTGTCATTACCACACACGCTGTAACTTAACCTTGCACTTCATTCCTGACCAACAGCAATCATTGCAAGCACAGCCCAAACATTCTGACTTTTAACAGGAAAATAAAAATATGATGGTTTTCATAATCAATTCATACCTTCTCTGAATAGTAGAAAAGCATCTGTAAGTCAGCATTCACTTCTCTTAGGTCAGGGAATTCTTTTGAATCTAAATTGCTTGAATTTTTCCAAATACTTTTTAAACCAAAAATTCAGAAGTATTGAAATTATTAAACCCTGCAAAAATCTGCTACAGTTGATCTGTGGTTAATTAGAAGTATTAAAAAGTTTTCTTTATTGCATTATAGATTTGTTAGGGGGAAGTTTTTTTACTGTATCCCCAAGATTGTAACTAGGACTTTAATTAAGGTTGTTTGAAATCACAGCACAAGCTTAGAGTGTTGTACATTGCATTTGATTCCATCTCTCTTCTCCTGACTTCTCATAGCACTGTGCAAGCAACTTCCTTCTGTGGTTTTCTTGCTAGCATGTGTATGTTCTCTCTCACCCTCTGGTACTTTTGGGTTTTTTATAAGTATTGTAGATGCCTTGGGCCAGGATGAACCTTTGCTTTGTCTATGTCCTAACGTGGTAGAATGGCAGATCTTGCTGAAAATCTTCTGGGTTCAACTGTAATAGTAATCACAATCCTAAGTAGCAAATAACAACCCCATAAGCACTTTCTAGTTTACCACAAACAGCTTTTCTTCATAATATCTACCTTGCTTTTTTTCCTTTTTTTTTTTTTTTTTAATTAAATTAGAACATGTGAAGTCAAGATAAAAGTCCCAGAGTACTCAGATACAATTAAAAAACAAGTTGACCCTCAGGAAGAAACACTGTGCACTTGAGTCACTTAAAAGAAAGTAGGTAGAAATGCTGTATTACTGTCTAGATGGAAAACATGTCAAATATGCATGAAACTCTTGGCCCAGGGGGTGGGGAGGTTGAGAAGTGGAATGCATTTTTTTTTATCAGCTAAGAGAGACCATTTGCTTTCAGCCTCACCTCTAATCCTGATTAAAGAATTTCTTGAACTGAGATGCTTTTCAAAGAGAATTGAAGGGCACATTCTAATTTTATTTTTCAGTGAAAGTTGAAATGATGGTGTTGTCTTCATATTCTCAGTGCTGCTTCAGAGTTGGAAAAAAGCAAGAACAAGGCAGAGAAAACACGCTCTGTCTGCTCCCTCTCCCCAGCCTCGGTGACAGGGTGTTTTATTAACACTGTCTGCACTTCCATGCCCTCCAGTAGAGACACATGGAGCTCAACCCCAGGCTGTTGTGAGCACAAGCCATGGGGAGCAGCCCAGCCCATCCTGCTCGCTCTGCAGCTTCCACACAACCTGGGGCTCACAGAGCTCGGGAGGAAGGAGCCACACTGGGGGCTCTGCAATTTCCCATTGCATCTGCAGTGAGGAATTTCTCTTTAAAACATTGCCATAACTGCTGTTTCAGCCTGTGCTTTCTCAGCTCCTATAAATATCATGGCCTGTGAAAAGACCCAGGCCAAGTGAGTTTGAACAAGCTTGCATATAGCTTAAAAAAAACAAGAAGTCCTTATGTTGATTAGTAGCTGCGTAAGGAAATTGTGCAAACTAGAAAAGGTGAAATGCCACACCTGCTTCTTCACACAGGTTTTCTAGAGACCTTCCCCATAAAACACTGGAGAAGTTGAAAACGACTTGGGAAAAGATGGGTGGTACTGTAAGGGTTGTTTTGAGGCACTGGTGGACATCAGGTTGTATTCACATAGTGAAGAGTTTTTGGCATATATTTTGGTCACATGGGGATTTATGTCAGAGTAAGTCTTCAGTATCTTCATTTTGGACTTCCACAGACAATCAGTGGACAAAAGGATTTTGGGATCTGAAGGAGGAGGTCCTTTTTTGCAGAGAAGGTGTAGTTTTTCCTTCCCTGTTTCTCAGCTTGCTAGAGGAACTCATGATACCTTCACATCTGTTCTCTTTTAATGTGGCTGGTCTGTAATACAGCTTTATAGTCCTACTATAGTCCTATACTCCTACTTCTGTCATCTGCAAGAGCCTCTGTTCTGCTTGAAATTTATTGTTTTCTTATTTGCTGGGGTTAAAAAAAAGTATTGCTTTTATACCTTCTCGTGATAAGACTGGAATTGTGCTGATAAAGAATGAGCAAAAATGAGTGAACAGCCACTCAGGGGGAGAAAAGGGTGCTATGAACACCTTTGTTTTGGCTTTTTGGCAGTCACTGGATCAGGTCCTGTATCATTCATTATTTGGAGGTAGAGAGCAATGCCTGGTGATTGATCTGTTTTATGTAGTGTGTAATACTGAAGAAGTGAGGTTTCTTTCATTGTACAAATTACTTCCAATTATTTTTTGGTTTCTCCTAATCTCCTTGTAATTAAGAGAGGAGGAAACTTTTCAGTCAGCTGCTGGTGGGAAAAGGTTAATTTAATAGGCTTGACCATTTATCAGCTAATAAATTGTAATAGGAAGTGTCATTACTCTGTACAGTGTGTGCTGGTTACCAGTTCTGGCGTTTGGTTCTTATCCAGTATTCATAACTTGTGAGCCATCTCATTTTTTTCTAATGGGTTTTATGCCTCTCAGTTCAGTTTGCCAGTATGGTAAATTTGTCCTTTCAAATAGCAAGTCCTGTCCCTGTATTATGCATGAGTCTTCCTTCTTTTCAAGGCTCCCGGGTCTCCAGGTCCATAAATATTCCATGAATAGAAAGCCCCTTATGTTTCCCCTCTGGACTGGAAGTGGTTTAGAAAGAGGAGAGGTTACAGAAGGAAGGGGATGGGGCAAATGTCGAGCAATGATTCAGTTAATCCTTTAAAAAAAACTAATATAAAAACCTTCATGACTTTCTCCTTCTTTTCATCTCTATTTACAGCATGTTTGGGCTGTTTTATATACTGGAGTGGGGCAAGAATATATTTTATTATTTAGTTCCTGACGTTTCAAATGTTCTTGGAACAATTTCAGTGTCAAGTATCAGAGAATGCGAGGAGAGGAGATAACAATGGTTTGGAGTCAACATGTTGTGAATAGGATGTTATTTGTGAAATTAACCAGTGAAGATGTAATGATGTAGCACAGAATGTAGCTGTGGCATGCAGCATCAATAATAATAGGGCTGAAATATTTATGGTTTTCTTCTCCATGTAACAGTTGTAGTTTTAATTGTTCGTTTTTATGCATCCATATGATGTTTCTTTGTCTTCATGTGGTGCAGTTGTTTTTATGTAGCTTTTGTAACTCTTAACTCCCTATTGCCAGAGCAGCACCTGCTGGCTAAAATTGATACAAATATCATCTGAAATTATTTGCTAATCTTCTTTTTTCCTATTCAGGCCATGACTAATTCCTTCCTTAGGTTTGAAGAGTTGTGCCAATTGTCAGTGCAGAGAAGTCACCAGTATCTTAAAAAGGGGTATAATTTTCCTGCAGGAATTAAGAAACAGGGTGCAGAGATAGGGTTAATGGTATTTTTGTACTCTTTTTTTCCCTGATACATAAATTTTTGCTCCTGGACATATTATTTCAGTTCCTATCACAGTTCTCATGCCAAAACAGAGTATTTTTGAGCTCTGTCTATGTCCCTTAAAATGTGTGAGCCAACTTTCAAAATGACACCATGATCTGAGCTTTCAATCTGTTCAGTAGAAACCATTAGCTGAAAGAACAGTGATGAAGATACTGGAAGGGGAAGCAATGGCTAAGTCTGTGAAGGGAATTTTTGACCTTGTTGAAACACAGTCAATATTGTGTCACTGGGGAAATGCTAATGTGAATCCCTTAATACATCCTAAGAGAGGGAACAAGATGATGAAGGGATATGCTTCCTCTGCAGTTCCCCCACTGCACGTGATCTGCTTTTTCAGTCATGTTGTGAGTCTCTGAGAAAATTTGTTTTAACTATCAAAGTTATAAATAAATTCACAGAATGAAATGTGTGGTACCATCCAACATCCAGCTGGGATTTACCTGAGGCATGAAGTGGACATTTTGTGACAGAGTTGAATTTGGCTTGCCTGAGGACATGTGAAATGCTGGTAAAAGACTTTCTTGGAAAGTGATGCATTCTGGTACATGGCAAAGAGAGAAAATGTGTCTGAGGAACATTTGTATGAGGCTGTGAGGTTTGCCTTTAGCAAGTGTGATTGCATGGTACCCACAGAAAGGGAGAAGGGAGAGCTCTGTTAGAGACTGGGAACCCTCTCAGGCAGCCTCAGGCCAAGAAACAAAATCCTAATGAGGGAAAAACATGAGTTGCCCGAGAGTCCTGCAGCGTTTTGCTGCCATGGACTCAGCAGCACTGGCTGAGCTGGCTCAGCAGCTGTAGCACTGAAATATTTACGGTAAAGCAGTGAGTCAAAGCTGCACTTTTGAGGAGGTTGTTCCTTAGGTTGAAGGGGAGTTGCCTGGGACAGTAGGGTCTTGCCGGATGCTGTATGAATGGTGAGCTGTGGCACAAACCCTACAGATTTCCCAAATGATATGGCTTGTACAGTGCTGTGGAAGGAGCTGCTGGTGACCAAAGCCAAGTCTAGATCTGCATTTTCTCCACTTGCCCATGCTGTTTAAATCACGTGAAGACAAGGCACTGCTCTAAACAGCAATGGAAACAAATAAATTATTATTAGACCTATAAAAACTAAATGCTCACAACTGTAAGCACTTCTCATGGTCTTCATTGCAGTGTCTTTTGTAGAATTACAGAAAGTAAGACAGTGGTCTTAAAAAGAATCTTTACATTTAGAAATTCAAACTTTTCACCTTGCCATGGGCTGCTGCTCATCCCTAGGCTTCAGCTATAGGTAACCACTTCCTGTTTTCTTCCTTAGCCTGAAACCTCTGATCTGAAAATTGAACTTTGCATCCCTCTGAGTGTGCACATCTCAACACAGCCACCTGCTACTCTCTGCTGTAGAAATGCATTTGCTGTTTCATATCAGAGTTTGGTGAAAGATATGTTGAGCTATTTGAATATCTGAAATAAAAGCAAACAGAGGGAACAGATAATTTACTATGCTCTTTGTACTGTTAGTTTAAAAAAAAAAAAAACGCAGTTCACTAAAGAAGCAAAAACTTCCTCTTTATGCACTTGACATATTTCTGTTGTTTTGCTTGCATACAAGATGACTTAGTAATGCAGTATAGTGTGGGAACTAAACTGCCCACTGTCTCTGCTCACTGTGTTTTGTCACCTTGTGTTCCTCTTTCCAGAAGAAAGAAGGGCCAGACTACATTTTCAAAGTGCAGTTCTCATCACTGTCCAACTTCTAATTATTCTACTACCTCTGCTCCTGAAATACAGAGATTTTTCAGGATGAGTGCTGGGGGCTAGAAGGAGGAAAGGAAAGTGTATTCTTAGCCAGGAATGTGAGGTTAAACCTTCTTCTTCCCTGCTTTGCCTGGTGGTGCCCTGACCTCTCATAAACTCAAGGGAATTTCAGGACTGATGTGGAATTTACTCACATTTTTATTTGAAAGCTTAGCATTTTGAGCTGAGAATAATTTACTGAGCCAAGTTCTGCCTGCTGCTGAACAACTACAATGGTGAAATTAAAAGGGGAAGAAGGAGTTGTAGAGACAATTAATGGGAGAGGGGAGAATTCTAAAACAGTTGTGACACCCCATTTACTTGGGAAATGCTGTGCCCAGCAGCCAGGTACATGGCTTAGTTCTGATGTAGCTCTTGTGAAGAGAATATAACAACCTGATCTGAGTAGCTGAACTGTTAATTAAGTTGTCATAGGGGGCATGTGAGTGAAAGCCCGGGCATTACAGGAGTGGTTTTAGTGTAATCCTCAGTTGTTCTTTGAGCAGTTGCCCAAATAGATTTCAATTTGCAAAAACATGAGCATGCCTGTGAGAATTCATTTATTTATTTGCATAAATACCAGTTTGACAGCCTGCAGACCCTCTGTGTGTGCTGGGCAGCTGGGCAGCTCGGGTGTGTGAGCTGCAGGACAGTTATTTGAATTTCTTGGTGTCTGCACAACAGCAAGGACAGAACAAAGGTACACACCTTTGTTTGAGAACACCTCACGCTTTGTTTGAGATCCTAATCTCTGGCCATTCCAGGACGGAGTGCTGCTCCTCATCCCACCCCTGTGGTCTGCCCCGGGGAGAGGTGAGCAGAAGCACAGGGCAGTGTTTGTTCTGCAGAGCACCAGGGAACTCAGAAATGGGTGCCAATACTACGTGGATGGAGCAGCCCCTCAGCATTCACCCCATGTTTCCAAGTTTGGCAAGGATTTTTTCCCTTAGATCCTGGAAATGTGCAGTACCACCGGCAGTGGTGTCATCCTGGCTGTGGGAGAGGAGAAGTAGGAAGTGTCAGTAAGGATTTCACAGTGTCTTTGACATGAGGCTCTTTGGTAGGAGAAGAGGATGAAGAGAAGGGAGAGTGCAAAGGCAGCTCAGCTTGATGTGGACCCAGAGAGGTTACATTTTGGTTTGGAACAAAGTGGGTTACTTTACTGTGCACCATGACTGAGGTAAAACTATTCCAAGCAAAAGCTTGAACAAGAAAAACCAAGCCCATGTGAACCAGAAGGGTTTTTATTGACATATTTGTTTTTAAATGCCTTGTGTCACAATCTTTTCATAAACTCTTTTCTTCAGGTTTGATTGTGTATTTATTCCAAACTGAACGCTTGATTTTTGTGCCTAGTGAGCACAAGATTTGTGAGTTTATAGGTATTGGCTTCCCTCTACTTTGGAAAAAGGTCAGTTAGTTTCAGAAGGCACTGTGATTACTCATCTCCCTTTTTAGGTGAGCTCAAACACTTTGAAGACAACTAGAGAATTTTTCAGTCAGACATAAATGAGCAGAAACTGAAATTCATAGCTTTACCTGCAGTATTTTCTCTGACAGTCCAAGACAGAGCTGCAGGTGTTGTTGAAGTAAACAACAAATCTGTCAGCTAGTGGTTACATTTTAATGTGGTTTTTACCGAGAACTGATTTGAGCCAAGCTAGGTGAGTGCAGGTTAACAAGCTCTTTCTGTGCCCTGCTGGATTCTTGCTGGTCGAGCTCTGCTCGGATGCTGCCAGTTGTGCCAAAAGGTGGAGGGATTTTGCAGCAACCAAGGAGCAGGATGGGACTTGCCAAATACTTGTGTGCTTGCAGCGGATGCCAGAACTAAAAACCCCCAGTGGCTTTGGCTGCCTTATTGAAAATGTTGCTTTTTGTTTTTCCTTCCTTTTTGTCCTGCTTTCTAACAACACTGTACAATTGCACTGGCAGCCTCCAGCTGTCCAAATACCTATGGGCTTTTTTTAGGTGTGTGACTTAGAGCAGGAGAAAAATAAAACAGCTGTGCGTAAATTCTGTCCTTTCCCTACCCCCATTCCTCCTTTCAGGAAAGGCAAGCCAGGTAGAATATTTAGCAGTGTTTATGTGTGTAATTTTTAAGCTGTGAGTGGAAGAAACCTGACTAAATGAGTCCATTGGTCTCCCCTTTGTTTGCCCTCTTTCTATTCTTGGTTTTGGTACGTCCTTTCCCACTGGATTCCTGTCAACTAATTTCTGCACGGTTTCATTGCCTCCAGCCAGCTCTGTGGCTCCCAACCCAGAGCCAGCACAGTCATAAATCACACCCCCTGCCCTGCACTGGGAAGAAGGATGCTTTTAGCCAGCTCGGGGCTTGTAATGCAGATGAACGTCTCAGCCTCTCTGGGGAATGCCGGGGAGAGCAGGAGAGGGAGGGAGGCAGAGCTGCATCCCCATTCAGGAGCTGTCGAGCTGTTTGTAACTTGCCTTTGTTGAGTCCCAGTCAGGTCTCCCTTAGGTCACACATTTGCACTTGTTTTGAAAAAGGCAGAAGAGCCCTTGAGAGGCTGCATTGCCAAAGAGGGCAGAGGGAGAGCAGAGAATGCACTGGGGGCTTGGGAAAGCAAAGGGACGAAGAACTAAAGCTCCTTAAGTGCGGCAAATGAAGGTCAGAGGTCTCCTATGACCTTGCGCTGCCTTGGTGACCTTTTTAAGACTGTTGACTGTGATGATTCCCTGCCTGAGGGATTGCTGGCATCTGCAGGCATTCCAGCAGCAGTTAAACACCTGTGTGTTTGCTGTTGACATTTCATTAGGACGAGTAATGAGCCTGGATATTAAATGTCTACCTTTCTGGCTGGCCAAGAGGGAAAACGGGAGGGAAGCTACGTCGTGTCTGGGGCTTGAGGTGAAATCCTCAGTTCAGCTACAGCCAAGCTCTCTCCCCTCAGCCCTGCTGCTGAGCAGAGCGTGGGGAGCAGACCCAGCATCACCGTGCACTGTGGCCAGGACCTGGGAACTTCTCCCATTTTTACAGCCATGGCATAGCTCCCTTGTGCATCCACCTCAGGTCTTTCCTAGAAGGATAAAAAAATTCAATCGAGATTCCCTGGGAAAAATGCCCACACCTGGGAGAAAGTTTATTCTGTAGCCTCTAGTTGCAGATAATTCTCCTGCGTGCTGGGATCCAAGGCTCTGTGGTGCTGGATTGTGTCCCACAGTGGCATTTGGAGAGGGGCAGCAGGAATGCCTGCAGCAGCCTGGGCTAGGGAAAGCATTGCTGTCCTCTGGCAGCAACCTGAAGGGCTGGGAAGCAAGGTCAGAACATGGGAGCTTCTTACCATTAAATTCAGCAAGTGAGATCCCAGGGGAGGAAATACCTCCCTGCTTATTTTAGTTGTCAAAGAACTGTATGTGTTTTGAAGTTGCTTATACCACTGGTACACCTACACCACAAACACATGATTTTTCAAACCTTATAAATGTCAGGCTTAAACAAACAAACAAAACCCCAAGTGTGGGTTAATGAAAATTTATTCTTTGCAGAACGGTATCTCTGCCTACAGGCTGATCTTACAGCAAGCTGCACCTCCAAATCTAAGTCCTTTTTCGCTTGTCCAGGGGAGAGTGCTTAGACTTATCCTAGCAGGACCTGAAAGGGCTGGATTGCTGAGAAAGAAATGGGTGTTGTGTACACCTAGAATGCCTGAAACCAAGGCAGAATTTTTCTCTTGGAGTGCTTCTTCACAGCAGAGATGGCAGCTGTCATTTTGCTGTTGCTTTGGGCTCTGCTGAAATAAGATCTAGTGACTTGTACCGATGTTCAGAAAAATCGATGTCTCTTTGTTTATGCAGTAACATAAAGATGTGCTGCTCTTTACAGACAGTTGGCAAGCTTCTGTACTGAGCAGCTGGGCTTGGGATGGTTTAGATGGGCTGGTGGTGGTGCCTTCGGAAATTTTAGGAGGTGTTAAAATTATACTCCAACAAGCAAAGATGGGCTTCCATAACCATTCCTGTCTTCTGATAAAAAACTTACTGAAATAAGTGGGCTGAGATACAGATGTGGACCTCTCAGTATCCAGTTTTTCACTGTTGGCTGAAGGATGAGAGGTGTTCCTCAAGCTTGTACTGAGTTTAATTGGAGGCATGTTATGTTTCACTCTATCAATATGAATCAAAATGAGTGTACCACAGTACAGAGAACAGTTAGCTGGGTTTTTTCTCAGCCCTGGGGAAATTATTGCAAGATTGTTTTATTCCTTTCGTTGCTAATGCACAGGACAATACTTTCATGAGGAGCAGCATTTTCATTTCTGACAGTAGCTGGCCTATATATCACTTTGGCATAAAAGTATTGTTTGGAATCTGAAAACCACATGCATCTTACATAACTGTGCTGCTCCTGCCACCCAGGCAGGCATGTATGCACAGAAATTCTGAGGGCTGCTTAGACTTCTTTATATACACATGAAAGAAGCAGTGGGTATTTTTCTTGTCCCAGGAGTCCATGTGTTGGTTTGGCTATGCGTCTGTTTTCTTGCCTTCATTGTGCTGCAGGTATTGGTGTCTTTGTGGATTATTCATGAAGGGCTGTGTGTTTGTTTCCCATGTCACCATAGCTGTGCCTCACCCCACGAGGGCTCTGTTGTGGTTTAACCCCAGCGGCAGCCGAGCACCACACGGATGGGGGAGAAAATCAGAAGTGAGAAACTCATGGGTTGAGATAAAGACAGTTCAATAGGTGAAGCAAAAGCCACATGCACAAGCAAAGCAAGACAAGGAATACATTCATTCCTTATCAGCAGGCAGGTGCTCAGCCATCTCCAGGACAGCAGGGCTCCATCACGTGTGACAGGGACTTGGGAAGACAAATGCCATCACACTGCACTTGTTCTCTGTGCTGAGCATGATGCCATGTGGTATGGAATAGCCCTTGGATCAGCTATCCTGGCTGTGTCCTCTCCTAATTCCTTGATTTCTGGTGGGATTTGAGACATGAGAGCAGAGAGCTGCTTTGGCATCCTCTGTCTTGGGATGGTGTAATTTGGCCACTAGACCCTCCTCTGCTGCATGATCAAGTGAACAGGATAATCATTTCACAGCAGTCCTGGCAATTTAATTTTTTTAACAAGAAAATTGTGTGTTCTGGGCAAAGGCTTCTCATATGTCAGGGCTGGAATAGTTTATTGAGGGAAGCAATAGAAAGAGAAGGGGGCAGAATATTTGCTTTTTTAATACAAAATTGCTGGTTCTCACTCTGGTAAGATACCAGAGGACTTGCAACTGTCTGGGGTTTCTCTAATTCCTAAGCACAAATGAGAGTGTGACCCAGGAGAACCTGAGGGAGTTACGTACTGACAATGTTAAATCTCTTCCTCCTCTCTATGGTTTAGACCTGAGTGCAAGTGTCAGGACATGGACGTTTAGATTTCCATACCTACTGATCTCTAAACCTTCTGTGCTTCTTTATCTCCCATTGTCTGTGTCTGAATACAGGTTTCATAACCAAAAGAGTTTGTGCAGTGCAGACTGAGGCCAGGGAGGAAGACTTAAGCATACTTTTTGAAAGACTCTAGAAACATTTTTGTAATCACAGGGAAAATACTTTTCAGGAGCTGACACCCCTCTGTTAATTAAGACCTTTCTTTTGAAGTTGTCAAACAGAAAAAAGAAAAGCTGTATTTTAATTCAGTTCATAGGGTTGGGGAGAAACCAAGCTGGGGTTCAAGCTGCCTTGAAAACACAAGACGAGGGAGAGCTGTGAATAACTTGTCAAGCCATGAGTGGGAAGACACACTCAGCACTGATTTCTTTGTTCTGACAGTTGTGCTGAGATGCTGTACATCTGTATGTGGTGTGTAGGTAATTTTTAAGCTGTTAGTACCATGGAGCAGGGGAGAGCAAGTAGGTTCAGATGATCTTTAGCAAGTTCTTTGGGGGTTTCTGTCCCCCAGCGGGTTTTGTTTCTGTTGTTCATTGGCAAGGATGGCACAGACAGCTCCGAGGGAAGGGCTGGCATGAGCCATGCTGACCTTTGAAACTGCTGGTGACAGGCAGGTGAGGTGGTGTGAGCAGACAGCCCAGAGGGACTTCTGAACCTCTGCTGAGAGCTCAGCTTCACCCATTCTGCTAATCAGCAGCAGTATTTGGAAACTAGAAAAGAGCTATATACGACACGGTTTACTTGCCCTTGAGCTACGATTATGATTTCATGGACAGTGACAAATTCTCTGAAACAAGGCAGCATTTTGGTTTCTGAAGTGTTTGTTCACTCTGGCTGTGCCAATTCAAGTCTGCTGTTGTAGTCAGAGAAATACTGAGGGAAATCTGCAAAATCACTGTAATTTGGTGGAACAAAGTGGCATAAATGTGAGTGGGTTGTTTTCTGCTGCGCATGGTATAAGCTTATGGTAACAGACAGTTCCTGCTTTCAGATGCCTGCAATCAGAGATCAGAGGAAAAGAGGCCCAGGGGGTGAAATGGTGCTATAGCTGTACAGCAGGGCAAGGCTCTGGGAAGCCTTGTGCTTCATGATCCAGCACACACTCAGCTGCACAGGGATGCATTTGCCTCTCTGTTCCGCTTTTCAGTCAAAGCAAACCTTTGGGTCAGCCGTTCTCGTAAAAAAAACTGTTTCCTTAATAAAAATTTATACCTGAAAGGAAGAAAAACAGTTTACAAGAAAAGTTGGTAAAAACAGTGCTTAATATTCCTTGGTTTGTAAAGTAAACATCTCTGCAATGAAGTAACCCTTTCAGAACCATGCTCTGTCCTGCTTCTCAGAAACAGTGCTGCACTGAATGCAGGTGAGATCCAAAAAAGTGCAGGATGTTGATCTAATTCTACTGTCACTGAATCAGAGCTACTGATTTCAGTAAGAGCTGGTTTATATCCATGCTTGCTTTGTCTGAGGAAAACAAATTAAATTCCAGTGCCCCAAAAGTGTCTGTTGGTTTCAAAGAACCATATGGAATGGTTGATGTGTCACATAGTTGTGATGAATCTTTAGATTTTCTTCTCAGTTCTGAAATATACTATTCAGCATTTAGTAAACAAATATTCCAGTATAAAGGTATCACTTTTATTGTCTGAAAAGCTAACTTTTTTGGAGACATCTTATCACTGATTTTCAGTTCACTAAATAGGGGAGCTCCTAAAGTGGAATACTGAATGCTTTTTAAATGTATATACAAGAGAAAACTGTTGTTTCATCAATGCCCAATATAAAATCAGCCCAGTTCATACAGAAACAGAAAGATCTTTAGGGACAATTAAAAGGAATCAGCCTAATTTCATTCCACACAAACCTTTTTATGAGTAATCTGAAAAAAAACCCACAGCATTTACCATATGGTTTTATTTCAGTGAAATGCTAGCTTGTTCTAGAGGCAGTGAAAGTCATCAAGGCTTTTGAAAAATGTGTTTGGAGTGGAACTGGTTTTCTTCTCCTTTTCAGCTTGCACAAGGGTTGCTGGGAAGAGGTCTCCGCAGGTCCCTCTGCCAGCTGGCCTCACACTGAGTTCTGCATCTGCACCCAACGCCATGGGAGATCTCACCCAGATATGTCCTGGGCTGCTCTGTCCATCCCTGCCCATGCAGGCAGGGGAGGCTGGGCAAGAGGGGCACTTGGCATAAATGCCAGGTGATGATATCATTTGAGTCTGAGCTACAAAATTGTTTGAGCCGTTTTCCTCTGCCACTCAATGCCCAAGACTTTGAACTAAAACACTTCTTAAATGCTGAAACAAGGAATTCTGCTGTCTTGCCAAAGCCAGCCAAGGCCCAGCTATGCAGAAAATACTGCCTTTTTATTTCTTTTCGATAGGAGATTCCTTGTAGTGAAGGATGCTAACTGGGCTTGGTTTCCTTATAGTGTAGTTGGCTGATACCTGATCTGTGTGTGAGGACTTGTTTGTCCTCTGGCAGTGGGAGTTAGGATTTTAAAAATGCAAAAAGAGAGGGATTTAAATGGAGTATTGTGTTGTGTTAGTTTTGTGCTGTGCTGTAATTATTAAAGTCTGATTCCAAGCTGGGGAGAAGTTCACATTGTAGATGTTTAATTTCATCATCTCTTCATCTTACCAATAGCTTTGTCTCATTTTGCTCCCTTGCTGCTCCTGCTGCATCTGTCAACCTTGGAGAGCTGGCATGATATCCCTGGCAATGCCACACAACTCTAATCTTAATTCCTATTACTGTCTGGCTCTGGGACTGTATGTAGGTGTCTCTAATACACAGCAGAAGGCGGCCAGCAGCAGTCTTTCTTCTTTATATCTCTGCAGCTCTAATCCTGCAGAAGCCCTCGCTTGTAAAGATAAAGGTACATTTATCCTCGTTAATGAGGCAGCAGGTCTGGAGCTGAGCATCAGGGCTGAGTTATGGCAGCAGAACCATACAGTGACTAAAATGTTATTGCTAATAAAGACCAGGCAGTGCTGAAGGAGCATCTGCACCTTACCTAGCCTGGCCTGACATGAAGAGTTGCTCATGTTCATTTCGAAATTCTGTTAAAATTAAGAAAAACGCAAAGAAAATATTGGTTTAGCCAACACAGAGTGACATGGAATGATGTTTGCTGGTGATGAGGGAAGGAAGCCCTTCAAACTGGGGAGTAGAGAGTCATGATTTGCTTGGTTGATGGTAAATCTCTGGCCCCAGAGGACAAAAGGCCGTTTGGGAAGGCAGTGCCCTTCCCTGGCCAGGGCTGGGGCTGTGGGGTAGAGTGCTGAGGTTTTGCTCCTCCCTGCCATCAGGCAGGCTGAGCTCAACATGAGCCATGCCTCCAGTCCTCATTGTTATGGGCACATAAAGGAACTTCATGCTTTGGGCTCTGGATTATCTCTGCTTCAACATTCAAGTATTAGTGATTAAGCCAACCGTGAGGATGTTATTTAGTTGCTTTTGGGTTGATTGTTTGGTAGCACTTCTTTTGCTTTTTCTGATTAATCTCATAGAGTAAGGGGAGCTGTTCTCCTCTCCTCCTTAGTCTTTTATTTTTTCCTTTTTCTCTTCCTTAGCACCTTTTGCCCTTATGAGCACCTGCCCTGATTTCTAGCCACAGGAAGCCTGGAGAACAGCCAGGCTTCAACCTTTGAATCCTAGGATGTAGCTATCCTGGGTCAGATTAAAAACCCACCTTAACACAATGTCTTCAGTGCTGGTCACAAAGAGAACTACAGAGAACTGAAACAAGGCAAGGATGTGTATACTGCTCCCCCTGAGTAAACTCTCCTGAGTAAAGTCAAGAAATGTCCTGAACTAGACACAATTCCTACTGTATTTAGTAATTCTCAGTGGATTTTTCTTTGGATTTGCCCAGTTTGCCATCAGTGTGGCTGTCCTTTGGCAGAGCTTTCTGTAGGTGGCTATGTTTCTACACTGCCTGCAGTACAAAGGATTTACTTACTGTTGTTTGTTTTGGATTTTGCTGATAATCCCCTCAGCTGCTGCCCCAGCTCTGGGAATGGACAAAATTGAGAACTGATGATCTTCTTCTGTTCACAGAAGAGCTGGAGGAATGCCATGAGAGGTGGTGGCCATTTTTTTAACAAGGATGAGCTCGTTTGAGCTAGCAGGGAGGTTACATGGAAGTTTTGTATATGAGCAAAGGCAAGGCTCAGGATAAAATCATAGTAAGTTTTGGCAGGAATCAGAAGACAAAAATGAAAGACTCTGGAAAAGAAGACATTGAGGAGCAATGGTATGGTCATCTGGTTGTTGGAAATGTCCATCCCTGATTTAAGGACAGAAAGTAGAAATTGAAATTTGTTGTTAAGTGCATGTAGTCAAGGTTAATAAAGCGTATCCTTTTACCTGTTGATGTCATTTGCAGCAGAAATGTAGGTTGCTGTGAGTTACTGCCACTAGTGGAAGTGAGTGCTGACTGCTCTCATACAAAATCTTTGTTAATAATTAAGACTTCTGTCATGCAATGGCATGAAAGAATAAAGTTATGTTGTATTAAGTAAATAGCATTGTAACAGGAGTGTCAATGAGGGAAAAAACCCAACAGTGCAAAAGGAAGATTCTTTTTGAAAAGTACTCATATTCCTGTATTTTATTTTCCTTTTCTCCTAAAGCAGTTTTTTCCCTGATGATTATCTGTTCTTGCAATTTGCTCCAGCCTTAGCACAGCTAAGAATTAATGGACTCAATAGGAATTAAGTTCCTAAAACTGCTGACCCAAAGTCCACAAGATCTGAAGGCAGTCAGGGCTTTGTGTGCCCAAAGCCACCTGTGTTGAGTCAGTGCACAAATAGCTGTACGTGGGAGAGCCTTGCAGGTGGAGTTGTGTTCCATCCATAGAGCACTGAGGATTTGGTTTTAATTCCCTGCTTTTTGTATTAACTTACCTGCATGCATCATGCTGCCACCAAACTAACACACAGCAAAAAGGCAGCCCTGGAGCAGGATTTTGTTATTTACTCACTCAAATAAAGGTTGAGTCTGGTTTTTTGAGGTGCTTTTAGCTCCTATCATCAAGCTAACTGGAATTGCAACTAATTTGCTCCCTCTTTTTTTTTTTTTCCCCCATGTTTCCTTGATGTCTTCTGACCTGCACCTGTTTCCTCATTTGATGTGGTTTAGGTAAGTGTTCCAAAGGAGTGTTGTTTTGTTGTGGGATTGTTTATTCTCTCCCTCTCCCCTTCTGCACACCACAAGGCATTTATGACTGTTTCTCCTGCAGTTGAGAAGCACTTTTTGCCATCTGTCACATTACAGTTCCATGGGCTAAGCTGTGAGCTGCACCCTCCAGGTTCCTTCAGCTCCAGATTTGGGAAGGAAGGTGACCTCACAGGCTCTTTGTGACACTGCCTGATGGCCTCAGGGAGGTGGCAGCTCCCTGCTGGGGCCAGGGCAGTCTCTTGGTGAAACACTTGGAGTAAAATGAAAGTGATACCACACAGGGCTGGCACCTTCATGGGCACTCAGAGTCTACAGCACATGCTGGAGATTTTTTTAACTTCTCAAAAATTTCATTGTTAAAAACTAATAGTGGTTCATTGAAGCTTTCCTTGAAGGGCCATTTGAAAATCTCACCCTTTTAGGAAATGTATTCATATATCTTTGAACTGATAAATCTGTATCACCGTAAATGCAGACAGAAATCATTTACCTGTTTAGCAGGAGGGCTGTTACCATTGGATATTGACTCTAAAACATTTTTAGTCATAGCCATTATTTTTTTAATTCAAAGTGAAGTGGGGTTTTGTGTTTTCAATGCATCTAGATATAGAGAATATGCTGGCATCTGTTGAGAGCGTTTATATAGCCACGTGCTTCAGACAAGTGAAGCACTTTCCATGGTTAGGGAGCTGACTTGTGTCCTTGTCACCTACTGGTGAGAGAAGCTTTAATTGTCATCACTGTGGGACTTTCTAATGGATTCCTTTTGTTAGAAAAATACAGCATGTAGAGATACTGATATTCCAGGGCAGCATTTTACTCTTGCATGATGTAATAGTAGTTGCTGCCTTTGCTGAGCCACAGTGGATTTCCACTGATAAAAATGAGGCATAATTTGAATTGCAGAATAAGGATGCATGAACTGCCTCTCCTTCATGAGTATTTATGTGTGAGAAACATGCAGCTATACAAAGCCTGCATGCATAATGTGGGAGCCCATATACTTGACAAAAGAGAAAGTATAGAGGGCAGCCTACTTGTTAGCTTTCCTGTGTAGGAAACAGATACTTTGTGGATTTAACATTGAGAGTTTTTGTGCACAGCAGAGCTTGTCAGTTATCTGCTACCTTCTGTGGGGCTGTGAGGTGGGGAAACAAGAACTGAAACAGAAAATAATCCCAGGGGCCAGGCTCCTGAGTGTAAGCCTTGCCTCCATGGGCAAAGCAGGACAGAGCAGCTCAGAATTCCTGTTGCAGAAATCCCAGCCCATCAGCAGAGTGGCTGCTGACAGCAGCAGATGGTCAGGCTGCCCCAGAGGCAGCAAGGTGTGACAAGGTGCTTCCTGCGCCGGCTGATGTGCCCCCTTGTGCTGCTGTGGGCACCAGGCTGGGGCAGGAGGCAGAGCAGGGAGCTCTGCTCTGGGGCAGATGTGCCACTGCCACAGCCTCCTGCAAGGGACAAATGGGATACTTTGCCTCTCTGGACTGGTTCAGCTGGGACACCAAACACCAGCTGGCTGCTAGCTGCCTGCAGAGAAACAAGTGGCTTTCAGCAGCTCTGTGACCATTGTTGAGGTTCTTTTCAGAGGTAGTTGTCCCAGCTAGTTTGGGTGTAGCACAAACTTACTGTGCTCAGAGAAAGAGCAAAAGCAGAAGAATTTTGTCTTCACTACACCAAGTTTCCCAGCTGAGCCCCAACAGATACACTGCTGCATGGTAAAGTGAATCACTAACCACTCACATTTGTACAGTGCTTCTGCAGGGACCCTGCAGGACTTGCTTCAGCAGAGCCAAGTGCTGTGTCACATGCCATCCTGGCATTTTCCACCCATGCAGTGGCAGCAGATTAGGCTAATTTTTTTCAGCTGTCCAACTCCCACAGTCCCACATTCCCCAGCTACAGCTGGTGACACAGCTTTTGAATTTGAGTTCCCACGTGTTCTTGCAGCATTAAATGAGCACTATTTCATTACCTGGACTGTCTTGACAACAGTCAACATACCTGTTGTTGTCTGCTCTTTGGAAAGCCTCTCTGGAGCCCTTCTGTCAGCAGCTGCTTTGCAGGGAGGGCTTGGGGGTGACTGGGTTGGCTACTTGTGAGCTCGTGGAGAGAAGGGGATCCAGCACAGCCTCCTGCTGTCATTTGAAACACTCTGGTCTGTGGCAGCTACATGGAATATCCATGCTCTAGGAGTCATTGCCAGGGAGAAGATGTGTAACTCCTGTGAACAGGGTGGTTAGGAAGAGCAGAAGCCACTCCAGGTTGTTAAAGATATTTCCTTTTAGAAGAACTGAATCATCCTATTGCTGCCTGTCCCTTGTGTGGAGCAGTTCTGAGGAGCTGAGCACCAGTCTGGTGAGGGACCAGGATAAAGAGGTTGTCAGTCATGCTGCCCACTGTCAGAGCACTTGTGCCTAAACCTGGCCTGGGGCCTCCTAGCCCTGCTCAGGGTTGCAGAGACACAGAGAAGGAAGGTTTGGGCAGGAGACACTTCTGAAGGTGGGGCTGTGCATCATTTGTGTTGCAGCAGTGCTGAAAAGTCTTGATTATTTTAGCTCCTGTGTTGTGCCACCTTCAAACCAAACCGTGTAACTAATGACTGCCTCCATTTAAATTTGTCATCTCCTTCAAGGAGGAGATAAACAGGCAAGGGCTGGGATTAAGGAGGAGAGGTAGCATGCAGAGCATCCCCTGACAGCAGCAGCAACTGCTGGCAGCTCAGTCATTGCAGCTCTTGCTGCTGCTCTTAGGGGCTGGTGTTGCATGTTCCAGTACTTGGGAAACATGACCTGAGAATTAATGGTCTTAAATTTCAGCCAAGGAGCTCATACTTCTACCAGAAAAAGTAGTGATCTTAGGCACTGGGATATGTTACTAGAGGAGATGTAGGGGGAATCTGCACAGTTTACGGACTGTCTGGGAAAATGTGTAATTCAATAATGTTTTCGGTGCAGTTGAATCTGTCCTGTTAGCAGGGTCTCTTCAGGGTCTTTAAACACACTTCTGATGAACTTAATCAGTTGTGACTTGAATCCATCTCTTTATTTTATTTTGGTTTTTACCTTTTGCAGATATGGGGAAATGTCAAACACTTGCTTAGCATAAAGCACCTTTCCAGGGGCTCCGAGAATCCAGCTTACCTGACAGAATAGAAGCAGGATTATGATATTAGTATGTTACCTTTTCTTTAAAACCTTCTCACTGAATTTCTCCACTGTTGCATGACTCCTTCTGTGGATTATCATGACACTTCTCCAAGCTGATAAGTGATGCAAAGAAAACCAAAATTCAGGACACGTATTTCGCTTCAACTGCCACATAGTGTGATAGATATTTTGCTTTGCAATTAAGGCAGCATGCTTATGTACTCTAATCTGCAGCAATTTTTGCTCTAATAATAACCTATTAGTAGCCTGGAGCATGTTCTCTATGCATTACCGCTTCACAAATTATTGAATTTCCTCTCACAAGTTCATATGAACTAAAAAAAATTACAGCAAAAAGGGTGAGAAAGATGGCTCTCATAGAAAAGGTGAAATATGACCTCAAGATCACAAATAATGACTCTTGAAAAATCCAGATGCAGAATTTGAACATGTTTCAGGCCTTGATACTTTCCCCCTCGGCGTGCAGTGAAGCAAAGTGCACACACACTCCAGTTTGGGTCACTTGCCCAGTGCCAGCAGCAGTCAGGTAAATCACAGCCCCAGGTAGCCTTGCTTGTCATTCCAGCTGCACTGCAAATCTTATGGCCCTGTGAGCCCAGGAGCTATTAAACACCTTGGCCTGGATTTTCCAATGGTGTGCAGAAAAGAGGCAGAGATGATGATCCCTGTGCTGCTGATTGCACTGTCATTGTGGGTCATTAATCTCTGCCTCCTCTGAGCCTTCCCAGGGAGCACTGTGCCCTTGCTCTGCACCTGCCTCAGCTCTACCTGCATTGCTGCATCTGGGGGATCCAGGCTGGCTCTGCACACCCTGCCAGGCTGGGGCAGCCAGGGGGCATGCAGGGCTGCTGGCAGTCATGGCACAAACAGGATCCATGGATGTGTCTGTCTTGCTGTGGACATGTAGCTGCCTGGTCACTGTCCCAAGGGAGGGCTCTTTGGTTTTTGTGCTGTGAAAGAGACTCTGAGAGTGACAGTCTGGGACTTGTGTGCTCAGGCTGGTGTCTTCTCTAGATACACAGGAAATTCTCCTTTCCTTGAAGCTGTGTGGTTCCATCAGCTCTGCCTGAGCTGCTCTGGGCAGCAGCTTGGTCCTAGCAGCCCATGGTCCCTGGGATTCTGCTGCTGACAGATTCCATGGAGTGGGTTATCCCACAGTCTGGGACACAGCCAAGGGCATCGTGTAGACCTAGCAGAGATTCCATCAGCTGATGGCACTGCTTGCAGTCAGTCTGGGGACTGTGGGTTGGGCAGTTGGAGCACAGAGGTTCTGGGCAGTGACACTCCCAGGTTTCTCTGCAGGATGTGTTCCCTGACCACGGAAAGAGTAGAGGCTTCCCCTCCAGTCTTTGTTTTGAGAAAGTCACAGAGACAAGTTCACGTGGTCCCCACATCCTCCAGGACACTGGCAGAGGCCTTGGTGGCCATGCTGACTCTCCCACAAGGCATGCCTGGGCTGGGAGTTGTGGAAGGATGCTCCCAGGATGGATTTCCCATGTTGGCTGAGCTGGGTGTTCCGGAATCAGCTGGGGCAGAGCTGGGGAGTGCAAACCCACAGCCCAGCAGAACTGACCATGGGTGCAGAGAGTGATCAAAAGGAGATTGTTTCTTGGAACTGAAATTGTTTCATTCAACTGAAAATTTGAGCCAATGTCTCTTTTCAGTAGCTCTTTGTCTGTTTCAATATTGATTCTTTCTTTTAGTTCTGAATATTTTGCTTTTTTAATAGTTTTTTCCTGGTTTGAGGTAAAGAACTCAATTTATTTTGAAGATTTGAAATACCAGTTGTTCAGTTACTGTTACATCTAGCACCAGATTTGCCCTTCCTACATTCCCACAATTTTTTTTTTTCCTATAGAGAGATGGCCTGACTGTTTGAGGCAGGTCCAAATGCAAAATCAATAAAAGCTCATTGCTGTACATGTCATGGTATTAGAGCTCAGCAAGTGAGACTCTGCTGGGCCAGGAGTTTGCCTCCAGCCCCTCATCAGACACTCACCATGCTCTGGGCTTTGCAGCCACAGCACAGAGGCAGAAGGGATGCTCTGCTGATCCGAAGCAGCAATGAAATTACCATTGCTCTGTAATTTAGGTGTTTTACCAGCAAGTCACAATACTAATCTTTCTCTTTTCCTTCTGAAAATTAAACAAACCAGACTTTGAAAACCTTTTCTGTAAGGATTTTTCTCATTGACTATGAGACAGGATATCTTAACAAGATTGTTCATTAATTAATATTATTAATGCACATGTATGTTGCCTCTTGACAGTTCCTCAGTACGGAGTGCTTGAGGTTTGTGGGGTTTTTACCTCTCTTTAGCTTCCCAATTTCTTTTGGAAAAGTAATGTAAAAGAGAGACTTCCTTGTGTTTGGATTGGTTTTTTTCCATTTCTTAAGTCTGCAGGCTTTATCTTTGAGTCATTTTTGACTCTAAGAGATGAATTTTGAAGGTTGTGAACTTTGCAGCTTACTAGGAAATCCTCTTCTGTAGCCAGCAGAGTCATGATTCATTATCTCTCCGGTAGTTCTTTCTGGAAGGGGAAAATACATTTGGTGGGAAACTGGATCTCGGCAATGAGAATAGGAATCTTAAAAAATTAAAACAGACAAAGGCACTGTAATATCAAGAGGAAATCGTTTCTGTTTTTTGCTTCATTCCTAATTCCCCAAATATTAGTGGAGTTTTTACATATTCAAGGAGGCTTTTGCATTTGGAGTGTGGGTTTTGATGTTTGGGACATTCTTCCCAAGAAATAGGCCAGCAGCACCAGCTTCAAGCACACACTCTGACCAAGGCATTCCCCATGAGCAGCATGTCAGACACCACTGCTCCACATCTGTGGGGATATGGTGGTGCCTGGAAAATGGTGCAGAAAGAATGAATGTCGATTACAGAACAGAAGTTGAATAAATAGGGTGGGGGGAGGTGGGTTTTTATGACACCATCTGCCTCTGTGATCTGCAGCCTCAGTGTAAAACCATGGCTTGAGCTCTGTGCTACAGGTTAACAAAAGCCTTTAAATAGGGTAACTAATGGGTCAAACCTATCTTCACTTGTAAGGTTAAGACCCACAAGTCATCGTTTGTAAGAAAGTGGGGGGTGGATTGGTCACTGGAGAGGAAAGACATTAAATTAAATGTGGTGAAGCTGCCACATGGGACCCCTTAATAGTTTCTGAGTATTTTCTTAATGAAATGTAGCTTAATGCAATCCCAGCCTCCTAGCCTGACAACTCTGGCCTGCTGAAGGCTCTCACATCACTGCTGCCTTTTAAATGATTCTGTGCACTCTCCACTCTCTGCTGCTTTCTTGTCACTTATAGCCCCTGGTTTTTGACATAAACAAGGGAGTGTGGCAGTGGGAAGCTGGGACTGTCAGGCCTTTCAGTTTTGCTTTTCACCTTGTTGCTTGCTTACAACAAAAAGTAAGATCTATTTAAGTGGGGGTTGTACAGAGACCAGTGGTGCATTAAAACCAGGCAGCAAAAGTGGGGGAAAACATCTGTGGACTATGAAATATGAATGGGGATCTGAGGCGCTGGAGGTCATGCTTGAATAGACAGCGTTGTAGGAGGTGGATCCATCGAGCCTCAGCACTGGGTTCATCTGCTGGTCAGGACTTGGAGAAAACATTGCTCTGCTGGGAACAGGAGTGGAATTGGGTCAAATGGAGGCACCTGATTCATTTTAAGAGCCATTCTAGAAAAAGCTGTGGATCTTAAGCATGTCATTTTAGCAAGATCAAAGGCCACAATCACTCCTAATAATTTTGATGAGTGTGTGTTTAAATGTGGCCAAAGCAACACTGCAACTCACCATTCCTCATCAGTAGCATCCTCAGGGATGAAATGCCAGACTCTCTCCTCTAACAGCTCAGGCCTGGTTTCTGTTAGGAAGGGGCTTCAGTATGTATTTCTGTAACCTCCCTCAGAAGAGTTTATCCCTCAACCCTTCTCACTTTCTGTGCAAGAACTCTCATTTTTCCTGCTTTCTCTCTGGTGGGGAAGGAGCAATCCTCCTCCTCTTCAGACCTAGAGATTAATTGGACTGGGATTCCTGCACACAGCTCATCCCAGAACCTGCTCATCATTTGGGAAACACCTAGATGTTAGTTTGAATGCTTCTGGGTCTCACAGACATTGCAAAATACTTTTCTGCAAGTTGGCTCTTTCTCTAGATGCCTTCAGCTTCTGTTAGCTGTGTGCTCAGTGGATGTTCCTCCTGTTGCCTGGGCTAAATGCTGAAAGATCCAAATACTCAGATCTCCTCATCTTTCCTTCCTCACACCAGTGAAGCACATATGCTTCTGGAGTCTCTCTGATATTTCTAGTCTGCAAGGCAATGCATTATCACCATGCTTTGTTTCTGGGTGCTGAGGGGCAGAATTTAAATGGGTTGTCAAATGTCTGCAGCATTGAGGTAGTAGGTTTTCTGCCTTTCTCAGTAGTCAGTCTTTTGTTTCACTGAATGATTATTGTTTTGTGGTAAAGGTGTTTTTAGTTCTGGCCAACAAGTTTTTAGGAATGAAAAGTTTTTTACTTCCTCCTAGAATTATTTGGGAAGGAGACAGAATCTAATAGTGTTACTGGGGTAGGAGGTGGGCTCAATAGGGGAAGCTGGTTGGAATTGAGGTGTGACAGGAAAAGAAAAGTGGAGGTGACAAACATAGTCTGAAGTATTTCTCATTATCACATAAGTACGTGTGGAAGAAGGTAAAAAAAATTGTTACCTCAAGCTAAGTGTGGCTGGAAGTGAATCTGACAGATGTGTCCCACTGCATCAGTCTCCACAGTTCCCCTCATGCTATTGCTTTCCTGATTTACTTTGATTTTATGTTAATTACACATGTGCAAAATGAATGTATTCATCTAGGTGAGTTCCTTTCTGTAAGCTAATCCTTACTAACGCTGATAAGGATTGAGTAAAAACTGACTGTGGAGACACAGAGGATGTTGTGATCCAGCAGGATTCCTGTGAACGCTTCTGAGAAAGTTAAATGCCACTTGTTGAAAGTCTTGGAATTTACTGCAGTGGAAAAACATGTGTCAGTAGCTGGGCACTTGCACAGCTCTGTGCAGGTGAGAAGCACACTTGTTTCAGATGTGGCAGCATCACTGTGCTGAGGGCTGTGCCAGCAGCCTGGCAAAGAGGAACAGAATTGGTTCAGGTTTTTGGAAAGGGACTTACCAAGGTGGAGCTTCCCCCTGGGCTGCTGCTTTAAGGCTTTTGTCTCTTCTCCCACCTGTGAGAGTCCTTGCAACAGCTGCAGAATGTAGATTTCCATATCCCACCATGGGACTCAGCTGTGTCCTGGAAAGATCCATCTCAGTATTTTCCCTCGGGGAAGCTGATTCTTTGATTGCACGTGCTGTCCCACCCAGGGCTGGCTCTAGCTAGACATTGGTAATAAATAGATGTCTCTAGAGGGGCCTTTCAAGCTGGGACCCCTCTGTTTGGTCCTGGTTTGGTAATGGAAAGGTGAAAGGCCAGGGAATTCATCCATTTAAGGATTATCTTAGGAACGATAATATATCAGGTAATTCAATAACTGCCCCCACAGGGTTTTCAGGGGTTACAAGCAGTGCTCAAAGCAGATGCTTCAGTAAAAATTGCAAGCAGGTATGCTGCACTCATACTATAACCTGCGTAGGGCAGGTGAAGGTCCTTGAGGTTAGAGTGAGGGAATAATACTGTAATTCTGGCCTCTTTTTTTTCCAAGTGTTGGTGGAAGTCACAGGCCCAGTGCAGTCATAACTGGGTACATGTGCAAACCCCATCTTAAAGCCCTGAGCTTGTTTTAAAGCTAATCCATTTGTGCTTAATTTACAAACAGCTGGTTGATTTAAAGGGATTTTCCTACTGGAGTAAACAAGAAGAACATTTACACAGGGAGTAAACTATCACACTGTAAATTCTCTTCGCAATTGTTGGAGCTATTTGTTTGTATTAGATCTTAACTTCCTCAGTGCAAAGCTAATCCTTCTTGATCCTTTAGTGAAGTCATGATCCTGTGTTTGATGTCACCATCTGTTGCCATAGAAGCAACTGTGATGTTGCAAACTAAACTTTATGACTTCATGGCAAGATAAAAGCTCAACTGCTTGCAAAAGTGGTTAGGAATATTTCCATGAAGTGTATGGAAAAAATGCCAGTTTAGATTTTGTCTAAATACAGTTCTTGTAAAGTTTGTGAACAGGGAGAGGTTGGAATGATGTACTGTATGAAAGCAGGAGAAAAAGAATCCAGGGCTTGTATCAGATTTGAGCTTTTTAAAAAAAAAAAAAAATTCTGGCAAGTAATTCATCCTTGGCAGGAGCCCTGCTGTTAAAAGGTTAGGATGGTTACAAACAGGATCGAAATAGAAACAGTTTAAAACTCAAAGCACTGTACAGATATCTCCTGTCTGTAGAGAAAAGCTCTCATGATCTCACCTGGCTGTGTGCAGCTTTGAAATTGGCAGTTGAAGTCATTGTCACATAAATATCCAGTCAAGGGTTACAAAAGCTTGAACAAGAATATAACGGTTTGGGGTTTTTTAAAGTTGCTTAGGATGTTAAGCCTTGATCATTTTTAGGTGTCTGACCCAATTTGAGAAAAATCTTCCTTTTCCTAAGTCAGAGGAATGTTTTTTGCCTAAATGGCCAAAGGGGGAGGAAATGTGAGTGGGTTCAATGGTGCAGGACAGCAGCAGTGACACAGCTGTGCTCCTCACAGCCCTTGCTCAGCTCTTCTGCCAGCAAAAAGAGGCTTCAGAGAATGTGAGGCTAAATGTAGAAGGTTTTGTTTTCCTTTTTATGTACAGAAGAGAGGGGGATAGTATAATCTTTTTTCACTTTCTGCTATGAGGGAAGAGAGCTGCCAAGTCCTAAATTAGGAACTTCTTTATTTTTAATTGGACTTTCCTCTTTCCTGCCATCAGTCATTTTCTTTAAATTTCCTAGCTATTTCCCTCTTAAAAATAGACAGCCTGGTTCAGTATCTTTTAATTTTGTATCTTTGAGTGATGAAGGCTAAATCATGTTACCAGTGCAACCCAGAGTAATACATTGATGTCAAAACCAGCTTGATGCAATGCAGTCTCATGGGGAAGGTGCCAGTTGCCCAGTGAAGTCTGAGGAATGCATCTGCCAGAGCAGCACAGTCTGGGTTCTGCCTGTCTGCCGAAGCAGATCCACTGTACCTGGCCAGCCCTGCAGGTGCTTACCTTCACCTGCTTGCCCTTGTCTGTGTTTGAGGATGGTGCCTCCAAACAGATGGTTTCCAGACACTGTTAAAATTAAAAAGAAGGGTCAGTTTGAACTGCTTACAGTGAGGATGCAGGACTAAGTGTGTGTGTGCCTTTCTGTTGAAGATTGATCATCTTGGGGAAGAACCAGGTTGTATTGTCTGTCCTGTTCGATTGCTGCAGCATTGGTCCTGCTGATGTATTTGTGGTTACATTATTTAATCACTGAGTTCACTTCCCTGATAATCACACAGCTCTGATAGGATTACTTGAATCATTTCCTTAAGGGAAGGCACAAATTGTGGTTTCTCCTGCTGTGTCTCTCCCCATCTCTGAATATCTCCAAGGGATATGAAAGTAAAAAGTAACATCCCAGGACCCCCAGAAGAATTAGGTTCACTTTAAACATGACACATGCTCTATATCCCTGGGGCAGGCACTTCATTTTGTAGTGTTTCAGACTTTTATGACATGATGATTGATTTTGTAGAGGTGAAGTTGCTTAAGTCATTAGTTAAAAAGCCTGATAAAGCTGCACAAAGATATTAAGTCGTTATCAATCATCAGTGTCTCTTTGTTCTCCCCAACCTTTACCCCACATTTCAAAGCAAAGAAGTGAGACAGGCAGGAGGCTGCCTCACTTTCAGCCTGGCAGGGTTTTATGAGATCCTGGCTCTCCTGTCAGGGCCTCTGCTGAAAGCCAGGTTTGCACCAGATGATTAATGGGGAGCAGCACACTCCAGCTGACAGCTCCTGCTCTGCAGCTGGCAGCCTGAGCCCTCCACCCTGCTGAGCCCAGGTCCTGCCCTGTCCCCTCTGCCTGTCCTGTCCCCTTTGCCTGCCCTGCAGCCTCACCCAGGTCCTGTCCTGTCCCCCCCGCCTGTGGGGTTTAATGGTTCTTGGAAATCTCTTCAGGGTATGAATGGCAATTCAAAAGCTGTTGGGAATTCAGAGCTGCCCAATGCACACACAGTTGATTCTTGCCCTTGACTGTATGGGGTTCTCATAACTTTTTTTAATTATGTATTTTCTCTGAATTGCAGAGGTACTTTTCCTGATTTCTAGTACTTGATTTCCTTTGTCATTTCTACGATCAGTGTCCCAGGGGTTGACTTTTTCATTCTGAATTCCCTTTTTACCATTGCCATTTGTAGACTAGGGAAAATCCTTTCATTACAAGCTTCATGTTGCATTGTGGTTGGAAGTATTGTTCAGGTTATCATCATAAGAACAGAAGTATGTTTTGTGGAGAGGATTTTCCAGCCCAAATAAGCTTGTATCCTTATGGTGTGGCTAATGAAGGAATAGTACAAGGTATAGGTGGATAATAGCTTGTGGAAAATTATCATCAGGTCACAGAGTTGACAAGAGTAAATCTGTGCTTGATGTCTCCTACATGTATTAAGATTCCTGGTTTTCAGCCAGCCAAAGCTTCTAAGTGCTTCAGACAGCTTACTCTGGCAATGCTATTGTAGTGGACTTAATTTAGAGTGTGGGGGAATATAGATATATTTTTCTTCTCTTGGTTTATGTTGTGACTTTACTTTTCATAATTTAAGAGCATTGTGAAAGTGAGGTCCTTTCTGTACACAAATGCAACAGAACAGATATAGAAGCATGTTGGAAGGACATGTCATACTTTTGTTTTTTCTTCTAGATGCCTGTTCGTACATCAGCTTCACTGAATGGGGTGTTCAGTGGTACACAGAGACTGTACTAAAAGCCAATTTAAATCTGTTTTGACTAAGTTCTGTTTGGTTTGTTGGGGTTTTTTAAATTATTTTAAAGAATGATGTGTCATGTCAGACCACAAGAGTCCACCTAGCCCCCATATCCAACAGCAACGAGACTGAAATTCTGCAAAATAACAGAACAGGATAGGGCAAGAATATAATTATCATAGGGGTGTTCCACCCTCAAGGACTTTCCTGAGTCAGAGGTGACATCTTTAGCTATTACTTCCATTCATTTTTCCAATTTCTTTCTGAACCTGTGTTCCACTTAGCATTTACAGCATTCTGTGAAGATGAGTTTCGCAGTCTTAACTAAATACAGTGTGAGGAGCCACTTTCTCGGCCACTTGTGAATTGGCCACCTGCAAGTTCCATTTGCTGCCCTCATTCCTGTCCCAGAAGGGACAGTGGACACCTGACCTCCAGGAATCTGCTCTGTGTCACAGCATTCCATAGCCCTTGTCCCTGTGCCTGCTCAGCCATCTCCATTTTACACTGAAAGTAGTTCTAGTTCAGGTGCATCCTTTTTCAGATGGTAGGAAAACACAGTCTTGTTCTGCCTATACATCCATCATACTTACTGTCTCATGTTTGCTTTTCTGTTCTTAATTCTTGTCACTCTCTTTGCTTTTAGACAGTTAGGGAGGAATGAGCTGGTGCTTTTATTCAGCAGTCTTGTTAACTCCCAAAGCTGGATTCTGAAATGGCCAATTTATAGCCCATCACTGCACATGTTCAGTCAGGATTACATTCTGGGTGCCTGATTTAATATTTTTCTGCCTAGGTTTCATCTGCCCTTTTATTCCTCACAGGTGTAACAAGATCTTTCTTCGACTCTTTGAAATAGTCTGTCTTTCCTGTCTGGATGTCCTGATACCTTTGAGCTGCGTGTCACTAATCTATTTTCATATCAGCTGGGAATGTGTTGCCTGGGAGAGACCCCAGCACAGATCTGTGTGCAGTTTGTGCTCCTAAGAAAAGCAACCATTTGTTACCTGTGTCTAAAGCAGTTATCCTTCCTCTTCTCCACCCACTGAAACCTCTTGTTTGAGACAGATTTTCTCCTGGATCTGCACTTTTTGGTTAGAAAACAGAGGTGCCCAACAACACCGGTGAGACTCTGGGTTGGAATGGGTTGGAAGGACCTTAAAGCTCATCCAGTTCCACCCTGCCATGGCAGGGACACCTTCCACTATCCCAGGTTGCTCCAAGCCCTGTCCAACCTGGCCTTGGACACTTCAAGGGGTCCAGGGGCAATTGCAGCTTCTTTGGGCAACCTGTGCCAGGGCCTGACCAGCCTCACAGTGGAGAATTTCATCCCAATCTAATTTAAATCTACGTTTTTTCAGCTTCAGGATGAGTTACAAGATTTCCAGGCATGGAGGCAGGAAAAGGATTAACTTTGTTGCTCAAATACTATTTTCAAATAGGGACGTTTTCAGTTTATCAAGCATGAAAGCAGGTTTGAAGAAGAGGTGAAAAATATCTGTTTCTCCTAGTGATGCTTTACAGGTTGCCTGTACTTTATCTGCTATTTGTATATCATATAAATCCATTTGCCACATAAGTAGATTAGGGAATGCCAACTTGTATGAAAATACCCTACAAAATTTAATTTAAACTCCTTAAGATGGCTAATGTTCACTAAAGGTGCAGTAGAAAAGCAAACACTTAGAGCTAAAAGTGTCAAGATTTTCTCAAGCTTCTCAAAGAGTTTATGATCCTTTTTGATTTCACCCCCAGTACCCACATGCATGCTGGCTGGTTGTGCAGAGCTCCTCAGAAATAAAGCTGATCAGTAGCTTATGGCTAAAAAATAATGCCAGTATTCACTGTGGACAGGACTGTTTTCCAAGCCATTTTACTTCTGATTTCAGCAAACATGACATTGATTCACAGAGTAGTTTGGATAAACAGTTATTTTAAAATAGCCTGTTTGAATTATTTTCTCTTTGGAATTGAGAATGAGTGAGTGAGTGTCTAACAAGTCAGGTGGTGGTGGTGCTCTGTTCTGATTGCATGATTTAAACTTCTAAAGGGAGGAAATGATCAACTGAGAATAATGACCATCAAGGTAATAATGGGGATTCTTGTTCTTACACAAACACCCTTTCAGCTCTGGAGAAAGGAGCTATTTCCCTAACATTTGTGGAAACAAAAAAATGGTTCCATTGAATGTTCATGAATAATAATAAGGCATTAATATTGTCTGTAACAGCTGTTGGGTGAGAACTGACATGTAAAGCAGCGTTTTGAAGAGTTCACTTCTTTGTTCAAGAGCATGAAGTTTTTGAAAAAATAGAACCATTGAAATCATAAAGCTGTAGTGTCCAACAGCAAAGACAAAAACTCGGGGAGTGTTGGTAGGTTCATTTCTGCACTGTCTGCAGTAAGGAATGTGTGTGTAAGGAATGATATAAATCTATGAACCATCGTTTTCATGGCTGGATTTTGGTTTAGTATCTCATGAGCAGCCTTTCAAAGGAGTGAGTAGCACAAGGGAGAACAAATGGGGCTGAGAAGTGCCAGTTTCATTTAAGAGCACCTTGTACATCCAAAGCTGTGGTGAGTAATCGGTTTGATAGCATGTGCATTTCAATATCCATCTACTCCCTTCCAATCCTGTTTCCTGGATGGCCCAAGTGGGAGCCCAGAGGATGCTCAAGAGCCTTTGTCAGAGAAGGCAGGAGAACATAAAGGTCCCCAGTTGGATTGTCCTACCTGGGCTCCATCAATTCCTGGAGCACAAAGCAAACCTGCTTTTTGGTGGCTGTTGAGTGCACAGGTCAGTCTGGTGTTGTGAAGTTGAGGGAAGCTGAGAACTCACAAATGGCTTCTTTTCTGTTGGACAAGGCAAAAGAGTTTACCTCGTACAGCCACCACCTTATTTTCAGAGTAAGGCTGTAGTAATATGTGTCAGGGTAACTTCTTTTGCTGGAAGATTTGCTCAAAAGATTGGTACAAAGCAAATAATTTGGGACTACAAAGGGAGGCTGATTTCTCCCCTCCACCCCACCATTCATGACATGGTGCAGTTCAAGCTTGTTACCTCCCCATGTAATCTGCTCATTTTCCCTTGTCAGAGGCGCTCGCAGCACTGTATTTACAGCGAGAGGATTAGGCTGGCAGCTCTCCAGTAATGCTGCAAACTGCCTCCATGAGCCCTGATTCGGCTGAGGTTGTCAGCACTGATTGATTTTCATGGTTGACAGCCTTTGAAATGCTTTCAGATTGTGATTTCTCACTGGGCCTGATGTGGGGGAGGTATTTTTATTATCATTATTAGTAGTAAAAATAGTATTATGTGGGTATTTATGCAGGTAGAGATTAGGGGCACAGACTGGCATGAGCAGTTGGTGTCAAGCTTCATGTTGGCAAGGAATAATCTCATCCGGACTTGCATTGCAAAATGGAGCTAGTTCATGGTCTTTCCAAGATAAATGAAAATTCACCATAAATTTTCATCATTTTACTCTTTTTGCCATTGTGGCTCAATAATAAGCACTCTGGAATTTGGGTTCTCTGGGAAAACCCACTGAGTTTTGTAACTGCTAAAATTGTATGTCTTTAGTGTGATGTGTCACCGGAAACTGCAGGGAAAACAAAAACTCTCCAACATCTTTTCAGTGTTAGAGAATCAAGGCATTGCTTTATTCTGGCCAGGATGTTGTTCTGGCCAGGATGTGCAATAGAAATCATTCCATCCACACATTGCCTGGGTTGTGCAGTGAAAATCCATCCATCCCATATGGTTCTTTACTAGATTTTTCACATATTTATACAGACAAACCCCAAAGAAATTCTCATTCATTGGTCTTAAATGCTACAATTCTTAGTATTCAATCTCCTATGGGCTATTGATCCCTTCGACTTAGATGCTAATTGAGTCCTCATTCTTCAGTTCTCTTACTGGTTTTTCTCAGACCAGGTGCATCAGGGGATGATGTCTGGGGTTGGTACTCATTAATGTTCCTTAATGATCACTTAATCTCCTGTGTTTCTTCTGCTACTCCAAATCAGTTGATGTTAAACCCATCAGGCCTTGCCTGGTGAAACAGTCTTTTTAAAAGAAACTTCAATTCCCTTCCCCCTGGGCAAAGATGAACAAACCCCTGACTAAAGTTAGTTAAAAAAATTTTAGAAGTTGTATCATTTCTAATGGATGGAACAAAATTCAAAGGTTTTTAAGGTGAGTGTTTCAGTGAGGTGTTAGTTACTATCAAGTCACTTTGGATGTCACCTCATGTGTCTGTCCAGCTCCTGTTTCAGTTACTTGCTGATACACTGCATCCTGTGCTGAATCCTCTAAACTTGCACCTCAACCCTGCTTTTTCCCCTGCTATGAAAAATAAAAGCCAAAACTCATTGAAGGCAGCACACAAATATCACTGAGGTTTATTTCTAACATATGAAACATCTGTCAGCTTTTGTGCTATGAAGACAACATACCCTAATGCTTTGAAATTAGCTTTGTTACTGTTTAGGGTAGCAAAAAAATAAAAACACAAATGAAAACCAAGCAAAAGGATGTCTGTTAATAGCATTGCTCTGAAAAACAGCCTCATCTCCGTGGGAAATACATTACTCATGCAAATAGGAAATCACAGTGGCTAATGAGAGGAAGTTTCAGAGTTGGATCAGTCTGCTCATCTTTGAAGGGATACCTCTATAGCTTAGAGAAAAAGGTCTTTTGAAGTTCAGGCCAAAAATATGCTACTGTTGATGGAAATTTTTTTTCCTACAGTAAAAACATTAAGGAAAAACAATTCCATGTGAACATTGTAGTTTAGGGATATAATCTTGAGGATGTGCAGGTAATGTGTGCCCTGTATCACCCCTTGAGGCACACTGGTTGTAAACCCATGACCTTACTTCAGTAGATGTTTCCCAGAGAGCCTCTGGACCAAAAATCCCTCCTGCAGGTCACTGTGTAAATATGTCCCAAAGGCCAGCAGCCCCTTTCTCCAAGCTTTTATTTGCATCTGGGTACTGAACTTGGCAGCAAGATCCTACCCATGGCTCTGAGAAGTGGTGAAAAATCCTTGACAGGGCAGGGCAGGCAGAGTCCTGGGCAGCTACTGACTCCTTTTAAAATAAGGAGATGAGCTGTGGCCTGGAATTTCTTCCTTTTTTCCATGCTGTCAGGAAGCATACTTAGTGGTAATTTGGCTGCATTTATGCAGTCAGTATTTCTGTTGACATCACAGTGCATTTACGGGAGATTCCTTAGGTGCAGAGAATCACATTTTGGCTGCAGATATTTTCTTAAATTGTATACCTACTAATCTGGAACTGATAAATATCGACGGAAATATTCCATCTTCCTGCAAGGGATGGTTTTGCGTGGCAACTCAGTGGTAGAGCAAGGTGCTGTTGTTATCAGTGCTTGCCTGTCAGGCACCAGTAATTGCCACTATCTCAAGACTATGTAATTCTTTAAAAAAGAAAACTGCTTGTCTATGGTGTGACATACGGTTAGAAACTGGCCAATTCTTCCAAATATCTGTGATAACCTTCAGGCAGTTTAAACACACAGATTCTCATCTCACACCGATTCTGGCTTGCTCTCCTCATTTAAGGAGGGGAAGCAGAGCTGAGCATTATAACCCTGCTGGGCACACGGAGGAGATGGGCAGATTGTAGAGTGAAAACACACACTTGTCTTCTTTGGGAGCAACAGAGGATTGCTTGCAGGTAGTTGGATTGTCCTTTTTCAAAGGATATATGAAGGGAGTCTCATCACTTGTTTTTTATTGGGTTTAACAAGCTCCCTGTGGGGCAGGTCTGCTGTGGGCCTCAGTCAAGGTACCCTGGAACTCTTGTACTTGAGCAGTCAGTCCCAGCTCAGTCAAATGAGGTAGCCAGGTTCTGCTCTTGCACGCTGAGAAACTTCCCTGTACCAGATACTAAATCTGGTAAAAATATTGTTTTGACAAAATGTGGTCATGTCTGTGGAGCTGTCATACATTTACTGACCTGTGGTTGTATGAGAATCACTTCATTTCATGAGAAAGTTCAGAGAAGATGACTGTCATTTCTCTGAACTGCGTTTTTTTTTCTTTGTAGTACTCCTTAATTAGTCTGAACCTTCCTCTGTCCTGATATACTGAGACAGTAAGTGAATTATTATTCCTTGTGTCTTTTATTAATTGAAATAAATGGTTCCTTAAAAGAATCTTTTTAGTACATAATTTTTGTAACAACTCCACACACAAAACTGACCCCTTTTACCCCACCTGTGCAATAGAGAACATAGAGAGTTTGGGTGTGGTAAACTCTTCTTAATCTTAGTTGTCGCTGTGACATTTCACATACTTTTCCCTGAATTGTATGACTGTACATGAAAAGGTAAAGCTTCTCTGCTTTGTTGCTATAGAATTACCGAATCATTAGGTTGGAAAGAATTGCTAAAATCTTCAAGTCCAGCCATTAACCCAGCACTGCCAAGGCCACCGCTAATCCATGTCCCCAAGTGCCACATCCACACAGCTTTTAAATCCCTCCAGGGATGGTGACTCCACCACTGCCCTGGGCATCCTGTACCACTGCTGGGACAGCCTTTTGGGGGAGAAATTTATACTGTATTGTTGACAGCATTTGTTTATATGGGTTGCAGGTCTTCACTAAAATCAATTTTGTCTTTCTCATTGGGCTTTTCTAGATGTTTTGGTTTGCTGATGATAAGATGTCATCAGTAATCATCTCGAGGACTGACTTAGCCAGTATAGCACTTTCAGTTTTCATTGCTATCAGTTTTAGTTGTGTTCAAACTGAGCACAGTGCTGCCCATCATGTTGTCCAGATCTTGTTTCTGGAAGGCTAATCCATCACAGCAGAAGTCAGGAGTCACAGGTCCTTGTGGGCATTTCAGTGCTCGGCTGTTTGTAATGTGTTTTTGAGACGTCATGTCTGGCAGAGTTTTGTTTAGCCAGCTCTTTTCCTGAAGCTCCCTGTTTATTTTTCAGTTGGGAGGCTTTCTGTGTTGCTTGGTTGAAGGTAAAGCTATACTGCTGTATTCCCCCTCACTTCCAGCTCCTCAAATGCCAGGCAGAGTGCTACTGAACCCCAAGGGAGTCATGTCACTTACCTGAGAGAATACAGGCCTTGAGCCCAGTATCATTTCTGTGCTGTGGAAGGATCATTTGAGGGGTTTTTCTCTTCTGTTTATGTTTTTCATTGCTTACTTGATGACAGGATCTTCTCATTTGTAGTTCTGTGTTTTTTAAATGGCCTCATAGCATGGACTTCATGAACCTTTCATTGAAAATGTAGATAAATTGTCTCCTCTTGTGTTTATTTATCTGCCATACAGCTAATACTGTTTAAAGTAAAATACTGTGGGTTTAAGCCCAAAGAATATGTATGACTTGCAGCTGTAAAATAGAAGCAGATGATATACACATTTATATTTGCTTACTATCTAAAATCTGTCATACAGTTTGTTAGTTAAGACTATCACAGAGATACTCTGTACTCACCAGTTTCAAGGATCATAGGAACAGGAAAAGCAGGAAACCAAAGAGAGTATTTTATCTTTGGACTCCACTCCATCAGAAATATAGAAGTGTCAAGGTCAGTTGGACCAACATGAAGAAAAGTGCTTGAAATCCAAGGCTTAAAATGAAAACCAAATGAAATTCAGCCTGTCTGCTTTGTCCTTACGTGGGAGGCTAATAAAGCATATGTGTGCATTTCTGATTCCTCCAAAGAACAGCTTTGGCAGCAGTTATGCCTATCAAGAACCATTTGTGTTTCCCTGCTTGCTCAAGGGATATACTTCAAGGGGAATGGTGAGAAATAAGCTCCTGTAGTCATCTTCACAGCCAGACCAGTTGGTGTTTCAGGAGCAATGCCACACAATGGTGTTTCAGGAGCTTTTCTCCCACTCGTGTATCTGTCCTGGTCAGAGAACACATCCTAAGCTGTGAACACAGGGCTGGGGAGTGGAGTTTGAATATACCTGGAGCAAGATCTGCTGTCTGCTTGCCTTCTGTAGGTCTTTATTTTGGAATATCTTTCATTGATTTAATTAGCAGAAGAGAGAATCCTCTCTGTTAAACTAGTCACACTTCACAGGTTGCCCCAGAGGTCAAATGTTTCTTACGTAAGGAGTATCTATGCTGTAGTGGACTCAAATTCAGCTGTTGTATTCAACAATCAAAAGACTATTTCACCTACATGGGGAGCCATGTTGTAGAAGAGTTGCTTTGTGCAGGCTGCTGGATCTCCACAGGTTTTGACTTCAGTTAGTCACACAAATGTATTATTTGGTTTGACTTGGCTTGAGGAGCCTGGAAGATGAGACTGCTCTGTTTTTGAGGGAAAGAACACATAGAGCTGAATGTGGTGCATGTACTGCCAGCACTTTGGTCCTAAATGAGCAGAACAACCACAAACATTCAACAGCCAGAGTTTACGTAGAGTAACTCCTGCCAGAGGAATCCTATTGTTTTACTTGCTAATTTAAAAATTAGTGGCTGAGAGGAATGCAGTTTCAACGCAAACATGAGATACACAAGGAGGAGAGATTTATGGAGCTAGAACAGGAAATGGAGGAAGATGTGAGTTTGAGAGAATAGGAGGAGGTAGGAAGTGAAACAGACTGAGAATGAAATTGATTAATTTGTTAATAGTTATCTCACTGGATGCATAAAGCTCAGCTGATACAAATAACACTTACTGTACTTTAGGGACAGATTTGTAATAGGAGAGACACAACCATAAACTCATTTAGCCTGTTTAACATGCAAGCTTGTTTTGCCTAGGTTTGGGAGTATTTTTCCCAAAAACCTTTTGCTGGCTAACTGTTAAACTGTGAAAGCTCAGCTACTAATCAAAAACTAGGAGCTGCTTTCTTTTTTGTTGCTCATTGCCTGTTTGATCTGTCCTGCCAAAACAAGCACCCACTTAACTTGGTGGGGTGACAATTTTCACGTGTTACATTCTACATTACTCTGTCTGTCCAGTTGTGGAAAAACATGAAAGACTCAGAATGGTTACCCAGAGCAGTAAGCACATTTTTAATCCGGGATGGATGATGCTCCAGTCACGGCCAGAACATGTATCACTCCTAATTGACTCGTAGAAGGATGTGCTACAAAGCTTACAGAAGGAGCAAAACCAGCAGCTGCCTGGCCTAGCTTTGAACTTCGGAGTCCAAAGCTTCCATTGCTGAGAGCCTTCAGCCAGGTGCAGTGCTAACCTGCCTCAGGGTGCTCTCTGTTCCAACATGAAAATACAGCTGCAAGGGCTATGCAGAAAAGGGTGTTCCTATTTCCTTCATGCCAGGGCGTGCCCTTTGAGAGCTGTATTTGCATTATTGGATAGTCAAGATAGATGTTTTATTTTGAAAGTCAGGGAGAAACTTTCTAATATGCCCTTTTCTTTTGAAAATGCAGATCATCATGTTTCCATGCAGATAGATATGCTAAAGCACACTGCTTCACTGCTGTGCTGCCTTGTTGGGGTTGTTTGCTTCCTGGTTTCCAGAAATAGAAACTTTTCAAAATCATAGGCTTTGTTATATTAGCTTTTGTTCCTTATTTTTCTCAGAAGAACTAATGTCAGCTATAATAGTAAGTTAATAATCAAATGCGTGTTTGAGTTCTATATGAAAACCATGACTGTATAAAACACGAGATAATGAACTTCACATAAATGGAAATGCTTGTCTTAGGGCAAATGTCCATTTTATATGTGAGAGGGAGGACAAAGAAGATGATCAGAAGCAGAGTATATTAAAGCCACACAGATTTAGTTAGAAAAACAAAATTTCATCCTTTTGAGCAGTACAAGAGCTTTTGGCTACTGTCTTGTTTTGAAGACCTGGTCCAGAGGGGTTCTGTTTTGGTTTGGTTTTTTTTTAATCGCCCATTTCCTATATTCTAAGCAGTTAAATGTTACCTCTTTCCTGAGAATTAGATGAACTTGTGTTTGTGAGGAGGTCAGAGCATGAACTCCATGATTGCTCTTTGGTCAGGGCACAGTAAATAGCCACACTGCAGACTTGGTCTCTCAACTTCTAAGCTAATGTTACAGTGAATTTTTTTACAGCTGAGAAGCAGACAGATGACGCGTTAGATTAGTCTGCATTCACTCAAATGCCTCTTTTTAGGCAACTGGAAGACAATGTGTTGAAATAGCAGCAGTGATGAAAGTCTAGGGGTATAAGAGTTTCACAGACAGATGATACCTTTTGTTGGCCTGACTGATCTGCATGGGAAAGCAGGACAAGCTTTTGATGACAGTTATTTAATCAGCTGAAATATCAAAGCACATTCTCTTATCTGTACATTGTGGAGATCATGTTTCCTAAGATTTTCATGATGATTCAGTAGTTCTTTAAATACTTGTGTTTAAATGTGTTTAAATCAGCCAGTGGGAATGAAGAATTACCTTCTCTGCTACACAAAGGTGAATGTTAAGAACAGACTCACCGAGTCTGCTTGGGAGACATCTGAAAGGTTTCTTTGGTGAGTGCTTTTTGAGCATTTCCAGAGGAACTAGTTCAAATTCAGCCACTCTTCATATGCTGGGAACTGCAGTGAGGAGCTCATTTTAAGTTGATGAATGGACTCAATGAGAGCAAGGTAATTCTGGGATCACGAACAGGGGAATGAAATTGCTCGCTCCAGGAAGAGCTCTCCTGCCTGCTCTTGGATGTTTGGCCTTTCTTTTAATAGCAAGCTGTAGGAGACAGCTGCCAAATGCATTTCCCTCGTGTGGCAAGAGGATGTATAGTGTATTCCCATCTCAGAAATTCACTCGGGCTGTATTTTTGTATTATTATGAGAGCTCCCTGCTGCTAGATCTGTGGCAAAGAAGAGGCAGGAATGTTTAGCATTTGATAAAAGGATGGCACAATTAACAGCAATTTGTAATGTGTCTTTCCTTATTTGAAAATTTAGTTACTCCTAGGAACAAACACTGAATGTTTAAGATCTCTGAAGTATATATATGTGTGCGTATATATATATAAAAACATATAATATTTAAGCAGTCCTATGTTTCACCACATACATTTATTTTTCTTTTAGTTCCTATGTTTGAAGGGCATATAAACACTGGATCCCATAAAGTGCTGTTGAAGCGAAGAAATTGAGTTGACTTATTGTCACTGACACAAGAACTACAATAGGAAGTTCATTATTAGCTCGGAGCAGGACAGTCTAACTTTGCTTAAATCCCAAAGCTCCTTATCCTTCATGCAGAGACCATAATTCTATCCAAATTAACATGTGCTTCCATCTGCATGCTGTTTCACCAAATGGTTGCATTGTTGTGGTACCCCTTTGTCCTTTCTCATCGATGTTATTTTATATCCTCCCCCTCCTAAAAAGGTAGGGTATGTGTCCATCCCTGCTTGCTTGCCTGTAGTAGGGGTAGAATGGTAGGAAAAGGCTGCTTGCCATGAAATCAGCCACTATGAGAAACAGAGGCTGGTGAGAACTGCTGAGCTATTCCCAGTCTGTGCTAATAGTGATGGTCAAGGTAAGGTCCATGTCAAATAAAACCAAAAATGCTCTGGTGAACGCTTTCTTCTCATGTTGCTCACAAAAAAGTCACCTTGGCCTGATGAAGTGGATTTTTGCCAAAGGATCTTTCTCAAGACCTTTCTCTCATGGTTCTGGCAGATGAGGCCTTGGAGGGAACTTTATTTAAAGCCTTTGGTTTTGAGACTGGGCTGTAAGTAACAGGAGGTCCTCAAGCACCTTTGCACATCAGACAGCTCTGAAACAGGAGCTGTTGGGGGAAGTCAGGAAAATATCAGTAAAAATATCAGTAAATCTCATCTAGACAGAGTTGCATTTCCTAAGTCAAACAAGCACATGCAAAATGGGTTGCATCAGATAAAAATCCTTGAGTTAGGCTGCAGGAGCCAGACTTACCATAAGTTGATGTAGTGTGATTTCCTGGACAGAGTCCATCTTCTCCAGCCTGGTGTCACAGTAGTTCCTCTTCTTCCTCAGTTCTCTTAAATATTGTACATGGCAGCTTTTACTGTGTCCTTCAATATAAGGTCTTTCAGTTAAATTGCCTCATTTGATTCCTGGTGTGCTGGTCAGGAAGCTTGCTGCAAATACCATTTGTTTCTTAGTCTTCCAACGTGGAAAAGGAGTTTCATAAAGCTTGGAAGAATGAGGCATGTAAAGGAATCATTAAAAACAGGCAAATCAAACATCCTCTGTATTTGCTATCAGCATTAATCATGCTTAAACACTTTTCTAATATTGTCACAGCAGGCAGAATTTATATAATTGGGTTTCTATCATACAAGTGGTAGAAAAATAGTTGGAGTAGTTGGGTGCTGGGTGAGAGAACCAAAAGCAGGTCTTTGCAGTCACCTTCATGATCAGGCACAGCATTGTTCTGGCTGTGCAGTGCCTGGTCCTGTGCTCTGAGCTGAGGTCCACCCACGTTACTGGGAGAGCTTTGTCCTCCAGGTCCTTTGTCCTTTGGGTAAGAGGTGTTCACTGCACAGGCTGTGAGTGTCATCCACAGAACCAGAATGATGCCCCCCAGCATGTGCTTCAGATTTCAGGCATCCAGCAAGTTTCCAGTCAGTCATCTCAGGTAAATGTCTAAAACCTGGGTGGGACAGTTCTGGACTCTTATCTCTCTCTCTCCCTCTCTCTCTGTGCGAAATGCTCCTTTATATATTTGTTTTGGTTTGCTCATACAGGGATGTGATTGCATACTTTGTTTTCTTTTCAGTAAAAAAATAAATGTAGAAATAAGAAAGCATTAGAAGGGCATAGTTCTGATGTAAACAATACTTTTAGATTTCAAAACTGTCCCAGATTCCTTTCAGTTTCCAAAAAGTGGACCTGCCATAAGAAAAACTCCCCCATTTGCCTGCCCCATGCCCTTCTGCTTCGTTATTCTTTTTCCAGTTGTTCACTACTTTCCTGGAATAAGAGTAATGATTTTGATGTCAGCAACAATTATGTTATTTCCCTTTTTTATTACTATGAATGACCCTATCTTTCACATTCACAGTTTCCATGAAAAAGAATATGGAATTGGAACCAGTTTGTGTTATAGAGTGGGGAGGGAGATTTTCCCTTGGGCAGCTTCTATGCTTTTTCTAAATTAAATTTAATCTTATCAAATTAATTAAGGACAGTTTCTCTTAAACATGATCTGATCCAGCTGCTTAATGGAAAAACAAGTTAGTTTTGTTAGACTAAAGGAAAGCAAACTATTCTTTCCACTTTCTTCCTGGCTCTGTGCCATGAAATGAACACCAGTACTGGCCTGGGCTGTGAGACATAAGAAGGGGGACACTGGATCTTTTGTACTACAGTGCTCAGAAATAAAATTGATGAGATTTTGTAGAATTCAGATGTTCAGGACACTGAACAAGGTAGGCTAAGCTGTCAGATATTGCCATGTGTTGCCATTTATTGCCAGGTACAGCAGACTGTAGGGACAGTAGCTGGGAGTTGCTGTTGGAGAACGGTGGATAGGTACCAGTGCAGAGGTGAGTGCTCACAAGTCTGAGTAAAAGAAGGATCTCCACACCACAGAACTTATCATGGCACTTGGGACAGATAGATGTTCTCAAGCATTAAATAAGGCTAGGTTTCAGGATTGCTTTACCAAGTGGCCCACTACTACTTTGTTGTAGTTGTGAAATGGTTGTGAAATGTGATTTAGGGCACTGCAATTCAATGCATGGATTTGGGTGCTTCTGGCATTATATTCCTCCTTACTGACAAGGGAAGGGGACAAGGTTTTTCCCCTTACCTTACTTACGAGGTAAGGAGCAAAACAGGAGTAGGACAGCTATTAGACTGTTTTATGAAAATATCCTTTAATCTCATGACTGTTAGCCCTTGAGGTTTAAAAGGAAGTTTTATCTGATAGACTTTAGGCAGGATTTTACATGTGATTCATCCATGCCTCTGGAATACCCTCCTGCCCAGGCCTGCCAAAAAGGCAGCATTGTTATCAGATGTATCTGCAACCTTCTTGTAGTCCCCCATGGCTGGACAGAGTGTTGTCATCCTGAGCTGTAAATGATTCCCCCAGCACTGTTTTTAACAAAGTTTCCAAGCAAGCAGGATTGATGTCAGTGTGCTGTATTTCTGCTGAATCCCCAACCAAAGTATCTGGAGTAGAGAAGTCTGGTAAATTCCAGCCAAAGAGGAGTAGTCATTTCAAGAGAGGGAAATCTACAAATTTAATGAAAGCAGGCAACAATGTTCAAAGAGAGACAGTAATCTTACAGGGGTAAAGGCTGTAACTGGTTACTATATAATAAAAAGTCAGCACCATAATTAATTTGAAATTTACAGTTTCCAATAGGAGGAGTAACTGCTTTCTCTTTGCAACTTTTGATCAATTAAACAGTGCAAAAAAGTAAAGTGTGTGAATTCTTTTATCAAGAAAAATTATCTGCAGTCTTTTTGCGGCTTTACCATTGGACTTAATGCAAAACACACAAAAAGGTTTTAGTCCTAGACTGTCATGGTTTGCAGTGTTATTTAATTCACCATTCTCTTTTTTGCTCAGCATTTATCATCTGCTCTAAAATATAGAGAAGATGAAAGATTACTGTGGGCTGTCTCAAGGTTTAATTGTACATGTATTTATTTGGGGGTTTTTTAAAAATATTCACAGTTTTAGAAGCAGTATCTGAATTAGCTCTCTCTTTAAAATCATTGTCGATGATTTTAAAACAGGGGTGGGATGCTTGCTGGAGAGGGGAGAAAGGAAGACACTGGCATCTGCTGCCTGTTAAGTCCATTAATTGAAAAGAAAATACTGCTGGTGCCAGAATGTACAGCCCTGCTTCTAATTAAGCCTAGGGAAGCAATGGGCTGGTTTTAATTGAGAACAGCATCTCCCCTAATGGTGCCAGCAGCTAAAAAACACAAATGGATTCAAAGCATGAAGCACATGTGAGACAGTGGTGACTCTTTATTTGTAGGGTCAGTTCTTGTGCCATACTTGGAAACCTGCAGTATAGCACAAGACCTGGAGGAATAATTGGGTCTCAGTTAGGAGCAGAGTCATGTAGGCTTTCCTAGGTCTTAGAGCAGGGTGTTTACAGTACAAATTAGCAGGAGTCATTAGTAGTGTCCTTTCAGAAACAGCCAAGGAAGCAGGAATTTCCTGGTGGCTTTGGTGGCAGGGGAAGAGCTGCCATGCCTTGCTTTGCTCCTGGCACTGTGGGTCCAATTAGCGTGGTCTTCATACTTGAAATGCTTTGTGCCTGGGTCACCCACAGGCTCAGGCTGCATGCACCCCGTTTCAATCCCTGATCCCTTCGTTATTCCTATTTGTCATAACAGTATAGAAAAAGATAATAAAAATCTTCATTCTGAAATGGTCAGCTATTAGGAGTTCTGTGCTGAAAAATGTCCTAAATGACTTTTAACCTGGTTTCTGAGGGGAGTGAGGTGTATGTGATTGTATCATCTAATTTCATGCTTGTCACTCCTGTTGTAAAAGCTTTTGAATTCACTAGGCAATTTCAGCTGGAAAGTTCAGTGAAAATAGGTGGCCAGGCAAAGCAGAGACACAAATTAATTCCCTGCTTGAGGGGAGGGTTAGGGGTAAGCTCAGCTGCATTATTAGACATTAATGAACCCACACGGGACACATGCCTCTGCTTCCAGAGAAGCTCTGAGTAGAGCTCCCACTTTTGTTAGACATGGGATAATCAAACCCAAGCCCTGGGAAATCAGCCTTTGTAAGTTCCACTGCTCTCCTGCTTTCTTTGATAGATAAAGGTTTGCCTGGTCATCTCTGGAAAATATCTCTTCATTTCTCCAGAGCAGAAGGCTCATCCTTTGCCCAGCCATCTGTTCTCTCCACCCCACAGAAAAACTGGAACAGGCTTATCCCCATTTCAAAGCAGCTTTTTGATCCATATTCACTGCCCTCCAGCACAGGTGCCAGCGTCCTTTGCAGTGAATGTATTAGATGTATGGTGCATCCCTTCTCAGGGATGGGAGCTCTTTTTTTTCAGAACCCGGTTCTTTATCTCCAGCTAGAGACAAACCCAAGGCTCGTGACTCCAGAAGCAGCTGCTTCTGTCCATTTTATCAGCTAAAATGTTCCTCCATCACATGAAGCTGCAGACATCTAAGAGAAGCAGGGTTGGGGACACACAAATATCTCAGGTCCGTCTGTTACCTTGTGGATGCTGGGCTAGTTAGCATATTGAGTGACACACTGAAACCTGAGCTGCTTCTGGAACTACAGACTCCATGAGAATGTTTACCTTGAGCGATGGGCAGCACTCTGGGAAGGGAAAAACAGGGGCCTGCCAGTCCTGCCTGGGGTAGATGGTAGCTCAGGGTGCCAACTGCTCACACCTGAGTGCCTGAAACCAACCTCTTCACGAAACAATTCCCAGCCAGCACTCAAGTACCTTTCAGCAGAAGGGGTTTTAGACAGGATTTAGACATCCCTGTAGTTTCCAAAGTTCAGTTTGGAAGGGGGCTGATTCATATCTACTTGATCTGGAAGGTAGGAAGAAGTCAAAAGAGACTTTACTATCAGTCTGGGACTTCTGTGTGTCTATTAAGCTTAAAGACTCATTTTGCTTTGGCCTTAGTCCAGATTGTGTCGTATCCTGGCTCATCTGATTCAGGTTATAATGACCTGGCTATGTTTTTAAGCTGCTGCTGTGAGCCTAACTGTGGATTTAAACGTGGCTTATGTTTTCATGGCAGTGGTCACTAAGTCCTATGTGCATGTTGTAAGTCTTTTGTCTCAGTACCTGCTGGGTTTTCCTCTTGGTTGGATTGCTCAATCAAATTGCTTCTTAAACCTTTTTCCTGTAGAACTCCAGCCTGTGATGTGTTTTAAGGTGTGTATTTTCACTCTGATAGCTGCAGTAGAGTGTGCTTCTACACTCAAGTTGTTCAGATGCAGATGGCAGCAAAACAGTCAATGAACAGTAAATTGGCCAAGAAATATGATTAAGGGGGGAGGAAACAACATAACTTACAAATGGGTTGCATGTTGCAAAGAGTTTCAGTCAAAAATATTAAAGGGTTTTTCTTTTTTTCCATGTATATGGGGGAAAGGTCTAAGACCCAGAAAATGAAATTGGTTTGGTATAAGCAAAAATGAAACTTCTTTAATTTGGTCTCTGCCCTCTCTGATGAAGACAGGGGGTTTTCCACCTGGAAAAGAGAAGGCTTCAGGGAGACGTTAGAGCCCCTTGCAGAGCCTAAAGGGGCTCCAAACAAGCTGAAGAGGAACTTTGGACAAGGGCCTGGAGTGACAGGACATGGGATAATGGCTTTAAACTTACAGAGGACAGGGTTAGATTGGGTATTAGGAAGAAATTGTTCCCTGTCAGGATGGGGAGGCCCTGGCATAGGTTGCCAGGAGAAGCTGTGGCTGCCCTTGGATCCCTGAAAGTGCTCAAGGCCAGATTGGACAAGGCTTGAAACAACCTGGGATAGTGGAAGGTGTCCCTGCCATGGCAGGGAGTAGAATAGTATAATCTTTAAGGTCCCTTCCAACCCAAACCATTTAATGATTCTTTGACTTTAAAAAAAAAAAAAAAAGTATTTTGTATAGCTCAAAGTTTAAGTTTTCTTTCAGTTCAGCCTGCAGATCAGGGATACTCTCCAAAGCCGAGATCTAGGATGCCTCAGGGTTTTCTGTGTTTCTCAAGGTCCAGGCTGCAATGTTCTCTTACCCTTTGACTTCCCTAGCAATGTCCCTTGAGAGTTTGTGGTTTATGTGGCTGCGCTGTTGCAATTCGTGCTTGGGCAATGACCTCTAAGCACAGTTTCAGTTTTTGAAGTAATGTCTTTGACCTTCCAGGCAGAACAGTAGATTGAACTTTATAAACTGACCTGTGCTCATGACTCAGTAATTCTTAGCTCTTCTGGGACCACCACCCAGGAGGCTGGTACAGTCTGGGGCCTGCTGACCCGTGGCACTCTTTCTAAAGACAATCAGGAGGCAGACTGTCTGGCATTAAATGAGCCTTGTGCCAGGGCAAACAGCTCCCACACTGACCTCTTGCAGAGCCTGAGCTGGCCCTGGTTCTGCCCTGTGCCAGCCCAGGGAGGCAGGCGCCTGGCCGTGCCTGCTGGGCACTGAGGAGGAGCACAGGGCTGGCAGAACAGCTCACTGCCTTGCTCAGTCTGCTCCCAGCAGTGTGCTCCTGCAAGAGGGGAGCTCCAAGCTGCCCCTGCAGTGTAGTGTGCAGGAGTCAGCAGTGCTGTCCTCACAGTGCTGCTTCTGTGCGAGAGAAAAGGGAAACCAGCAGAGTTTTATTTTCCCTTCGCAGAGTGGGAGTCACCTGGCATGTGATACTTGATGGGCTGCTTACCCCTCAGTGGTTTGATGTTGTAGAAGAGACGCAGGCGGGGAGGCAGGGAGGCGCGGCGGCAAAAGGACGCACAGCCAGCAGTCTGCGGTTCTCCAGAGGTTTATTATGAGGCGCATCGGGGAAGGTCCGGGGAAGGAGAGATGGAGCAGAGAAGCGGGGACAGGCGCGGGGTCTGGAGCTCCGGAGGCTGCAAGCTGTCAGCAGCAGTTGGTCTCGAAAGGCGCTGAGCACCCAGTGGCATGAGGTTTTAAGGGGAGGGAGAGAGGGAGTGGTTTGGCACACAGGCCAACCGGGAAAGCCATAGGGAAGAGGGACAGGGGTATCAACCAATGATTACAAAGGAGGGGAGGATACATAATTCAAACCAACCAATGCTGTATAACTTCAGAGGGGAACAAAGGGGAACAGTCTAGAAGCAACCTATATATGGAGAAGGGGCGGGGGAGGCATCTGGGCCAATAAGCTTCTTTGCTGGCATATACATTGCCGCAGGGGCTCATGGGCTGATCTTCTTGGCACCATGACTGCGACAGCATAGGCTGTCCCTGCCCCCACAGCCGGCCCTCCGGCCGGCAACTTGGAGGCATAAACCTCCACAGTTAGATACTGAACCTAGGGTCAGGACTTCTAGAGGCTTTCACAAGGTTTGCCCTTGGCCTGCTTTTGAGCCCTTGGGCAGCCCCTGTCGCTCAGTTTGCCATTCATCCTTTGTCTCAGACACTGAAATGAAAAGCTCTCAAAGACGCTGCCTCTCACTCTGCAGTCTGCGCTACCTGCCTGCACTGAGCACTGTTGGTAGCCTGGCTGCTGCTGTCACCCACAGTGACAGGCTGGAACTGATGAGTATCTTTTGTTCCTCTCGAGTGAGGTTTGGCTCCATACCATGTGCCTGAGGGCCCCTAGCCCTGTTCCTGGCAGCACACTGCTGCTCCATGGTGGGACTTCCCTGTGCTTCCCTGTGATTCTAGGTGAAAAAACAACCTGGTGAATATTCTTATTCTTGAATAAGACTGCCCAAATAATTTATTTTCAGTGATGTGGAGAACAGGCATATTCTTAGCAAAGTGGTTTGGAATTTCTAATGAAATTGCCTTGACATCAAAAATAAAATGAGGGGAGAACCACAAGTTTCCATAAGAAGCCGAGCGATTGTTTAAATAGTTAAACAATTCAAAATTAAATTAATACTTCCAGTAATACTGACATTTCATTTTCACTGTTGTTCCCTAAACACACACATTCAGGGAGTCTTCACAGGGAGAAAACAAGCATTGCCAGCAGTTGGTAGAGAAACTTTTCCTTAGTGATATTTCTTCAGAAGTGAAGAAATTTTAAACTGGGTGAACAAGTGGGCAGCACTGAGATGTCTGTATTGGTTCTTTGTGAGTTACCTGTCAAGCTTGTTTCTAACTGGTGCTTTCTCCCTCCTGTTTCTGCCTTGCCAACTTTTCTTTGTCTTTTGAGTGGCCCTCAGCTTTGCTGTGGGATGCCTGGCAGGTAGCACGGTGCTTTGGGGAGCTTTTTGCTTCTGCTGCAATAGTTTCTAAAGGTGCTGTTTGAAACCATTGCCTGCATTTGTTTGGGGTTGTGATTGGTGGTCTGGCAGACAAGCACAGGTAGCTCTCCTGTGTTTGGTGTGTTCAATTGGACAGCAGCATTGCTTCCTGGATAGTTCTGGCTGAACTCTCCTCCTCTCTCACACCTCTGTCCTTCAGCCCCTTCCCTGGGCAGTGATCACACCTTAGCAGTGTTTGGGCTCTCTGGCTGCAGTGGCTGTTAGCCCATGAGCAGAATGCCAAATCTCCCAGGCCTCCAGTGGGGTTTTTAATGGAGCCCTCTGAAAGCCAATGCTTTATTTTGGGGGCTCTGCTAGACAATAGGCTCTCTGGATTCTCCTCCAGGGGACAAGCTTGTCAATCAAATTGTCACAGACAATAATTACCCCCTGCTTTATTTGCTCTGTCCGTCTTCAGAACAGTCAATTAGAGCTATTGATACAGACAAGCCATTCTCACCAAGTTAGTTTTCAGCCTAATTAAAAGGAACCTGTCAGTGCCTTTCCCTGTAACCCTCGGGCTTCTAATGGCTTCTCTTTGTGTATAGTGCAGGAACTGAAACTCAGCCTCACTCCTGGAGACAGAGGCTTAGTTAAAGTGCAGGCTTTCATCTCGGCCTTTCCCTCCTTATGGTGAGAGGGCGGGATGAAGGGAGGGAAAGGAGGATTTTCTGGAGAAGACAGTCCTGTCTGCCTGGTTTTGTTCAGTGTTTTTTAAATTCATCATGTGGAAAGAGAAGAAATCCACTGAACTTGAGAATCCTTGAAAGTACTCTGATGGTAAATAAGTGTTAATTCTCTCTCAGCACAGAGACCTTTAGACAGAGAAGTAAGGGCCCACTTCAAGGATGAAAAACAGTGCTTTTTCCTGCCAAAGTGTTTTGTTCTGCCTTTTTTTCCCCCTTAAAATGACTAGAACACATAAAAAGACATGCCAAAAATCTCATCATTTTCAGGATACTGCTGATCTGAAGTGTATTCAGCCAAGTAAATACTTTGACCAGGCTTTCATTGTGCTGTAAGAAAGAAACTGCCACACTCCACAATTTAAGCTCATTTCAACAAATTGTGTCCTCAGCCATAAAATAAACTCTCTGTCCCAACCTTGAAGGGGGATTCTGCCAGAAGTTTACACCTTCTGAGATTCAGTGTATGTGATCTAGTTCGTGGAAGGACAGTGGGCAGGATTTTCAGGCCTCTGCTCTTACAGCACCAAGCTGTCTGTGTTATAGAAACCTCCTTTTCTGAATTAACAGTGTATCCTTTTTTTTTTCTCTTCCATATTTTCACCATTGTTGGACCTTCTGCTCTTCTCTTCATTCATTAACTGAAACACACAGGTAAGTGTAAAATCTTTTTTTATAAAAAAGGATTAATATTTCTTTCTTCTTTGCCTTTCTCCCCAGTTGTATGCTCTATTACAAGTGACTTTTGAGTAGTGTGTTGCACAGAAGAGAAATAGTAGTGGTATGACCCCTAATAAATACATGTCCCAAAACTTGAGCCATTTCACAAAAAGACTATCCAAACCCAGGTTTCCCATTTAACCCAGCAACAGTATGAAGTGAGGCAATACAAGTCTCTTGCCAATGAAATTGCTAACCTCCCACTTTGTGCCGGTGTTGTAATGAGAAGTGTTGGCATTCAGAAATCTCTATGAAGAAACTCTTCGCTTTCCCTCTGTGAGGCAGATGTCCACAGGAAGTCACCAAATAATTTCAAAGTGTAAGTCAAAATGGGAGTGGGATTTTAAATGTAAGAAAAGTTACCAAGACATTCAATCAGTATAGCTTTGAGCTCCAAACTCTCTGCCCACTCACACAAAGTGTTTGCTGACCAGTTTACTATAATACAATGAGTATGTTGTAACACAAAACCTGTCCCAAACCCTTTCCCCCAGCCCTCCTCTAATTATCAAGTACCTAACAGGGAATAAGAAAAATTTAATTTCTGGAGTCTTGGAAAGCTTCCTCCCATCTTTGAAGGTGTGTGGAGAGTCAAAAGGCTTTGTGAGATCTAAAAAGGGAGCTGTTAGGGAGGTGTCTGAAGCCTGGACTGTTGCACCTCAGTCCAGCAGCACAGGGCGGCCTGAACTTCCCATGCTTCCTCATGGAGCTGTGGAGCTTGCTCTGGAACTCCCTGCAGAGGACTGCATTATTTGGAAGGGTTTGCAGGTATCTCCCACACGCTGTTCTTGCCAGTGCTACAATTTATTTTCATAGCAATTTGTAGGCAACTGCTGAAAATTCAGTCCTCTTCTCAGCCTTGTGTTTCCTGCCTCTTTCCTCCCCTAAAGATCTGTGACTGTGCTGATGATGCAAAGCACAAAGCTGTCTTTGTGCTGCTACTCATTCACCAGTCATCATTTATTGTAAATTGGATTAAATCTTGTTTTAAATGTGTTTGGTTAATGCCGTATTGTAAAACGATGCTGCAATAGCCAGAACACCTGAAATTGCCATTTTTGAGAAGCTGTTTTGCTGTGTAAGTGAACTCCAAAGCAAAGGGTAATTACAACTATAAAAGCACTCATGTTAACTGCATGCTTTAAGAGCTGTGTGTTACACCTTTAAAATTTAGAATGTAACAAAATACCGTCAATATTGCACGTACCACAATATGGAGCATACAAATATGTGAGCTGTATCTGTACAAGCAGGGTGTGAAGCCATCCAGCTTCGGCAGCTTGTCTGCACACCTGCATATGTACACTTCCCCAAGTATATATTGACTTCAAGTTGTCTTCATATGGGATGTTACCCTTCATGAAATAAAAAAATAGTAAGAACAGCTGTACCGGAGCAGGAGAAAAACCCATCTAGTCTGATAGCTCCAGGAAGACTAAAACAAGGCAAGCATATGTGATACTTCCCCTTAATAGTTCTCCAGCTTCCAATTATTTTCAGTTTAGTGATTTCCTGAGCATCACAGAAGTAGGACATGGAGAGTGAAAATTAAACTTACCAGACAAATGTGGGACAGAATATGTTTCTGACCTAAGTATTTAAACACTGCTTACAGCAACATATTACTTTCTTCCCCAAGTCCCACATTCCTGACAGTTCCCAGCACTGCACTCCCTGTGCTCACCCACCAATGCTGGCTTTCTCCCAGAGGGCAAATAAATACTGTGCCCTGGTATACAGGTTCCTTTGATGTAACTCTCTTAAAACTCTTTCAGTGTAAGTGATAGTTAGCCAGTGAAATTGGAGTTGTTGCTGGAAAATTCAAAGCAGTGGTTCCTCTTCTGGGGAAGAGGGAGACTTGTCACTACTGAGGGATGTGTGAGATATCCTTGCTTTCCTTCTCCGTGCTTTTCACATGCTCTTTTCCAGTCTTGCCAGTAAGGAATGGTCGTTCTGGATTTGTTTCATTACATAGAACAGTTGGAATCTGTGTCTATGCCAAAGTCTTTGTGGCTGTGAATGGCTTATGCAGCATTAGAATGAAATCTCTTAGGAGCATCTACCTGCTGTCCTTTCCAGTCCATAAGGGATATTGTGAGCCCTAGTTTAATCCTCCAGTGCTAATGATGTTCTGGAGCATGAACAGCTGGCCCATAATTTCTGTCCTTTACTGAGAATGTTCAAATTGATTCCAAAAAGTGGTATTTTGAAATGTCGCCGGAGGTGAGTAACATGCACATGTTGGAGGAGTTGAGCTGGATGTGTTTGTGGTATTACAGAAAAACTGGGAAATGAAACCACTGGATTTGCACTCCAAAAGGAGGCTTCCCTCACATGCAGCTTTGCCTGCTGTGTACCAAGTCACAATGGCAATATGGTAGGGGTTTTGTTGTGGGTTTGGTTTTTATTTTCCTCCAAATTCTTCTTGAAAATGAAAGACCAGGCTTTCCAATACTGTAGTTGAGAGGTGTATCCTTGAAAAGACAGTGTTCAGTAAAGATTTCTCCTGAAAAAGGGTAAAGATAAGACTTATTTACATGCAGGAAAGAGAAAGTAACAGAATTATTAACCATACCATTATTCTTTTTAGAAAATGCGGGTGTATTTCTGTGCACAGGAATTTGGGAAAGTAGCAAATTTGAAAGGAACAGCACTCTCTTTTACTTTTGCTTGATGTCAGAGTAAGAATTCATTGCTGAGGGTTGAATGAGACATGAACTGTCAATTTGCCGGCTGTACATGTGGAAGATGTCCAGACATTTTGTCTACCATTTTTGGCAAATTGTGCCCTTAGGGTGTTGTCAGCTGTGATTGGGAGGTTTCAGTACATAGAAGTCCTGTTCAGGAGGAACAATCCCTATTCATAACAATTTTTTTCATTAAAAAAAAATCCAAACAGATTCTCTTTTAACTTCACTAGAAATCCACTGACTCTCAAATATTTTAATGACCTTTAAATTTTCCCTATCCTCCTTTTCTTCAGTTCCTGAGCACTCCTCAGTCTCTGGTGTTCACACACCTCATATTGAGACATGGCAAACAGAAGCAAGCTTTTCCCAACTTAGCAGTTAGTAAGGAGCTGCACAGATCCTGAGACAAACAGAAATTTCATGGTGGAAAAAATCAAGTCAGATTTTAGCAGGATGAAGACAGCATGAATCCTGCAGATTTGAGTGAAATTTAGCAGCACAGTGTAGCCAGCCAAGGTTAAAGCTGTATCAAAGGTACCAACACTTTGAAGTGAAATATTAGGCTTGCTGGTCTAGACACTAAACTTTGATATACATGTGTAATTGTGGGTGAGGGCTCATATCAATGTTAAATAGTCCTGCACAGCTCCTTCCCAACCTTTCAGAGGAAAATTCAGCTGGAATTTGTAGTTTACTAAACCTGGATATGTCTGAAAGCCCAGCTGAAGGTTGCATACAGTCTCATGTGAATTACGTGTAGTTGGCTTAAGTTTCTGGAATGATATGAGGAGTGAAGAGAAAGTTTATATCCATTAGAGAAGATCCTGGATTTTCTTGTGTGTACTTCAAAGTGGCATGTGAATCCCTGCCTTCACTGCAGCTATGATACATCTGAATCAGTAGCAAGTGCTCTTGGTGAAAGTTGCTTTGTAGTTGCATTATTTTCCTTTTTTTTCTGTTGCCTGTAGTATTCTGAAAATATAATCCCTCAGGCTAAGGTATTCCTGCTCCAAGCTGGCCTGTGTGGGAGGGAGGACTGCCATGGTTCATCACAGCAAGTCTGAGGTGGAAGGGAATTGACATTCTGTTGTGATAACTGGAAAACAATTCTTGCAATTTCTTTTGATATATTATCATGTTGTTCAGCCCAATAATACACATGCATCATGTCTAGCAGAAGATAGGTTGTTATAGGTGTTTGAGAAATGCAAGCATATAATTAAACATTGTACCATAACGTACTCAAGTGGGAATGCAGTTTACGTCATCCCTTAGCATAAATATTTTTCTTCTTTGGAACATTAATTATACAACAGTAACTCTTTCTTAATAGGTTTTGGTTTATAGCTTTGCACTCAAAATACCAACATAACCAAAAAGATTTACTTCTGAAAATTGAATTGCCTTCTCCTTAACATGAGACTGTCTGAAAATTTATTGGCAGAGTTACTCCTGGTTTTCTCCATGTCTTACGGCATTGTTGCAAACAGATATAGAGGGTCAATGCTTTGGTCCATTTATCCTGATGGTAATGATGGTGGGAGGAAAACAAATCACAAATACCTCTTTTGGGCAAGTGACATCAGGTGCAGCTTACAAAATTCAGTCACAGCACATGTTGGTAGCCTAGGAATGAAGCTGACATCAAATGGCTGTCCATTGGGAAAGATACAGGACACACAGATGTCACAGCTACTTTCTTTACAGGTATTTGCTTAAGCAAGTGGACAAGCCAAAAGCTGCAATGAGTCTCAGTAAAGCTGAGCCTGGATGATGAAAAGTTTGCCATATCTTAGCCCATTGTTTCTTGGTTCTGAATTAAAAATAGGTGGAGATACAGTTCCATCTCTTTCTTTCCCTGCCATTTTTGTTTTGACTCCAAAGTGATTTATTGTTTTAATTATTTTTTGGAGAGACTTGAGCTGGCCTTGGATCTGGAGGGACAGAAGATTTTAAGAGAAGAAAGCAAGAGCTCTTCAGATTTGCATCAATGAGTGGGGCACAGAAATTGGTTTGCATATGTGTGTCTCTCAGAAATGTGCAGTGTAATTTTTCCTTCATCCTGTGGGCTTTGTTGTCCTGAAGATAGTTGCTGAGGTTGGGAAGTGCCTAGCAGTTCATTGGCTAAAACATGGCATTCACATCTGGCATTGTTTAAATCTCCTACATCCCTCTTGAGTGCATTTTTGCAAGTTGCTATTTCCCAGGCAAAACCATGGCAATCGTTCTGATTGAAATAAAAAATATTAGAAAAAATTTTCATTAGCCAGACTCAGAGAAGTATTTATGGCTTTCCCCTCTGAATATCAGTGGCTGACAGCATCATACTGAGAAGAGGCTAAACAAATTCAGCTGGGTTCCCAAGCAAAATTATTACATGAATATGTAGAGTTTATTAATACCAACACATGTCCTCCTGCAATATCAGCAGATGGTCCAGTCAGACAAGCAAAAAAGTAATCTTTTCAAAGATCAAAGAAAAAGAAGAAAATAAGAACTCAAAATCTAGAGTTTCTTAGTAGATTTGGTGGGAATTCAAATATCCAGAGAGAACAAGTGAGCAATGTAAGCCTTGAGAATATAACAGAGAACTCAGCATCTTACCCTTTTTCACCAGGATAACTCCCTTGACATCAGCTGAGATAAACTATACTAACTTACCGAAAATCACACCCATTACTTAAAATTCTCAAAGGCTTCAATTATTCTGATAGTGCATCTCCAGCCCTTGTATTCTCCCCCCTGGAGAGAGTGTCCCTGAGGAGATTCCAGGCAAGTCAGGAGATAAAGACCCTTCTGCCCCTGGGGTATTGGAGGGGTGGAGGGCTGTCAAAAGGTTTCAGAAGGGCCATGTCAAGTACTGACCCACTCTCAAAACCTGTGCACAGAGCTGATTTTACCAATCTACACCTACACCTCATTTTATTTCCCAGTTTCCTGTAAAACCTCTCTTTCTTTTCCTATTACAGCCATCATTATCAGGAAAATTGTACCCAGCTACAGTGCTGCAATTTTCTCAGGCTCTTATAGCCAGAGGTTGACAGAAATGTGACTGGTTTGTCTTACTCCAGACCCAGATACATTTTTCTCTTATTTTCCTGCTTCTGCTGTATAATGTCTTATGAGTATTTTCCTGCCTTGGGGAGTTATTTCATCTTTCAAACCTGATACAAGTTAGTAATTTAATGAAGAAAGGATCTTGATTAGCAAATATAAACTAGCAAACATTTTATGTGTTTAAGGATGGTGAAACCGACCTCACTGTGATTCTTAGAAGGAAATGTGACTGTCAGTGCAGCTATTACTATTACTAAACTATTACTTAGTTTAATTGCTTTTACAATGTTTGAATCCATAAAGAATGAAAATAAGAAAAAAAAATTAAAAATTGTAAAACCACCCACCAGTGAGTTACCTTGACGAATTTTGCTGTGTGGTTGCTCTGAGAAGACTGATAATTATACATTTCTCAAGATGAAAAATGTAAAGATATAGCATATCTGGGTACTACAGAAATATCTTCAGTTCACGTAATGATTTACAGGTGCCTTTGACCAACATGAAAATCAATTGTTGGACTTTCTAATTTTCTGTTTCATTTGTTTTCTGAGAAGTATCTTAACTGGTAAAAAAGACGGGAGTGAGAGTTAATTTTTTTGAAAGCTTTTTGAAAAGGTAGAATTTGGTGGTCCTCCTTGACAGGGAGTTTTTTTGCATAAGTTTGTGCTGGTTTGCACGTGGGCACAGAAGCCTTTGCCTGAACCTATCAGACCTGTTGTTTCCTTGTAATCTTTCACTGAATCCTTGACCTTATTGCTAAGGTCAAATAGTTTCTTGTGTGGGGCCAGTTCAGTTCTTTAAGGGACTCCTGACTTAAGCCTCTTACAGAAATGTTCTAACCAAGCATAAGCCGCATCTGTTTCTCTCAGCATTTACCTGCTGGAGGGCAATAACAAAGGCAGCTCACAGAATATTTGGTTGGGCTTTTGTTGCAAAGGCTGTATAAAATTACCTTCATGAAGTATTTGCAACAGAATTGTAATTAACTCAAGTAACTTTTAGGAAAATTTTGACATTCCTGCTGATAGCAATAGAAAGTCCCATTGAAGGCTCTATATTGGTATGTCCAACAATATAAAGCAGAAAATGTGTTACAAAATCGAACCAATGGCAAATAGTGTGAGACATCCTACATGGTTTGTAGTGTAAGACTGCTGTTGGGGATTATCTGTAACTGTTAAAGCTGCATATGAAGTTGCAGTTTCATTTCAGCTGATGTTATCTGATTTGGAATTTATAATACTATCATAAGGCATCAGCACTCCACAACCTTTATTGCCATTAGGAAGGGACAAAAACTGATAGTCAGTTTCATGTATAGTAAGGAATTCCAAGTTTCTAGTCACAGGTTTCAATTAATGGGATGAAAATTCACTTAGTGAAGCAAATGTTGTGAACCTACACAGATTAAAGTTGTTGCTCTGAGTTTCCAACTAAACTTTTTAAATCTGTTGCTAACAAACTGCTGCCACCAGGCCCAGGGGATCCCTAGGTGTTGATCACCAAAATGTATAATCTGCAGTCACTGGTGCCATGCTGCATGTAGGAAGATTAGGAAATGCTGTTTGTTTGCACATCAAAATCCTGTTCACTTGTCAGAGACTCCAAGCAGCCTTGGTCAGTCTGACCCTGCTGGCCTTTCGCTGCCAAGCATATTTCAATGTCATGGAGTCTCTCTTGCAGTCCCAATCCAATGTGGATCCACACTGGTGTTGGATTGTGAGCCTCTGCATCACGGTGGCTGTGGGATGTATCTCTGCACAAATGGTCTTTTGGGGCTTTGTCCTGTGGATTCCATATTAATTGCTAGGACTAAAAGGATTAACAAACTGGGTTTGAAAATACTGCAGCGTTTCTGCTGTGGCCATCCTAAGAGAGATGGCAACCTTGTTTTTAAGAATGTGTACTTGATTGGAGAAGAGTATATGGAATTGCTTCTGGTTCCTTGATTTATTTATTTTTTTAATCATACTGGCCTGATAGCTTTATCTCAGCAGCCACTTCTGAGAGGGGCTTTGTGCCAACTTTCTAGCCTTGTCAGCTGCATCAATCACACAGCTCATCCCAGGTCACAGCAGTCAGCGACTCAGCCAGCATTAAAATCAAGAACTTTCCACAATAAGCACATTCACCTTTTTGTAAGAGCAGATGGCAGGATTAATGCAGTGGTGTTGATGGCAGTGAGTGTGCTGAGTCACCTTAGCAGGCCCTGTGCTCTCTGCCTGGGGTGACTCTGCCACCACCAGCCCCACTCCAGCCTGCCAGGGACACAGCTCTTGGGTTCCTTGAGAGGAAATTAGGAATCACTCCAATTAATGAGTTGTTTCCATCAAATGGATTCTTGAGCTTTTTCTCCCCGTTTTTACCCTGCCTCTGTGACATGTCGCCAAAGCCAAACACTGCATTAGAAGCAGCAGATAAGCAGCATGGTGCTCTGGTGGGAGAGAAAATGGTGTATTGATCTGCTTGTAAACTGCACAGCAAAGTGAAGTTTCAGTGCTAATAATATTAGTAATAGCATATGGGAGCAGCTGTCTATAAGGAAGCAAAGGTACAGTGTGAAAGGGCCCATTATGGAGTGGTAGTTTTAGGGGGTTTTGGGGCTATACCCCAAAACTGTTCTGATTCTTGTGGACTCAGGACCTGCTGATCTTGGAAACCAAGCTGTCTTAGGCTTCTCCAGCACAAGGATGAGAGACTGCTTGGCAATTTTAGGTATTGTAGGCAAGAAGCAAGAAGTCCAGACTGAAGTGCTGCTGCATGTTAAACATTAGAAATCAAAGGAACTCCAGTAATTAATTTACTCCTTTCCCCACTGCTGAGCTGCAAATTGTGCAGAAGATATTTCAGAGTCCTTTGTCCCATTACCTTGTGAAGGTTTTTAATAATTTTCCATTTGTCAGGTGGTACTTACATCACTGTCTAAGAGAGCTGATTGACTTTGCTCCATAATGCTGCACCTGCACGATATTCCTGCTGTTACACTAAGACAGGCCAGATAAGAGGTGGTTGGGTGCACTAGGAGATTTCTCTGCAGAACCAACCTCCAGTGCAAACAAAAAAAAAAACAGACCAGAGGCAGGAGGAGAAATACAGAGCTGGAGAGTGAGGGAGTGTGTTTTGCTCGTAGCAGGTCACTCAAGGGTTTGGGAAAATCAGGTCTTCTGACTCCAGCTTTATTACCAGAGATGTAATAAACCATTAGAGCCTGCTGCTACAGCTCCTGACTGACTGTTGGGACTTGAATCATACATCTTCATTTCGAGTTCAGCAGGCAGAGCGCTGGCTTTTTTACAGGCTTTGAAGCAGAGGAGACTGCTGGAACACGCAATTATTTGCTTAAGGTGACAGACATGCCTGGGTCCTGAAGGACAGTAGTAGTTGAAAACTGGCAACCACAGACCTGTTCATGTTATGTAGAGGCATCTCCCTGGGGGGATGAAACCAGGAAAAACTGTGTGAGAGTTTGGAACAGTGCCTGTCCTCTCTGCCAACCCACCTCTCGGCGATGCTGCTGTTGTGGCATCTTGTGGCTGTTCCAGACAGAAACACTTAACTGGTGGTCTTGAAACTTGATTACAGAAATGGTGGAAGCAGACGTGTCCTTTGGTCTCCTCTCTAGCAGTTAAAAATATTTAGGGCAGGATTGCTGAGTTTTTATCCACATCTGCTTAGGCAGAAGCTCAGTGGTTCTACTTCTCTTTGGCCAGTGACACTTCTGGAGCTGGCTTCTGAGGCAGCTTCTCTTTTTACAGGATATTTTCTCTCCAAATTACAAGTGGTGTGAAATAAGGAATATTCTGCAGGAGCACAGGCAATGCCATATGAGAAGGAAACTATTGAACCTCTGATAACCTCGCAGTCTGATTTGATTACTCAGTTCACCTTTAGAATAAGGTCTGATTCAGAGATAGGAACTGATCTAGTTTTTCCCGTAATTTTCTTATATCTTTACGAGCTAAACCATCTAACCTTTTTCGTGCGAGTTCTTTTAAGTTATCACAGTGCTGCAGCTGCCCTTTTGTTTTTCTGTTTCTTCAAGCCAAATGTGCTGCTCTGCTGATCCTTCCAATTTCCTAAAAGCAGTCCAGAATCTAAAATCTAACAAGGCTAACTTTTATGAAGTAGTGGAAGCCGAAGAACATTCCCCCTCCTCCCTGTTCTGCCCCATCTCTCTGTCTTTTCCTATGCTTTGCCCGTTTGGGTATCTACAAGTAGAGAAAGTGATCATGGGGTAAAGAAAGAGTGGTGTGTGGTGGGTACAGCCCTGTGCTGGCTACTTCTGAATAAATGCCTCTTGTTACTTAATGTTTTGTGAAAATGAGAAGGAAAAGGGAAACTTTCCGTGTGATTTGGACTGTAAATTATTTGGCTGCAACCTCTCAAGTCCTTAAAACAGCCTGTAAGAACAAGATAAAGGAGGTACCAGAGGTTTATAAAGTCTTGCTTGATGCATTGCCACTTGGAAATGGAGCATGCTATCTCATTCCTTTCTTGGTGGATACAGCCAGAAAGTGGGACCCCTCAAAGACTCTGAAATCATACATTTTTTATACACATATGCTTTCCTAAGTGTCACTTATTTGGCATGATGTGTAAAACATTTTGATTTAACTTAATTTCATCTGATTTTATTGGATTGTGAAGAGCTGTTAGTTTCTCATTTAAACTGCCACATAGCATTTAAATTCATTAATTGACAATTATCTAACAAGCAACAGGAATAGCTCTCTTGCTGGGCTGAAGCCTGAAAAGCCCATTTGAACCTTTACAAATGTTAGCACATTTAATGAGCTAATAGCGAATTTGAGTTTCTGCAGGTTCAGTGGGAACTCTTCCTAATTGATGGCCAATTGGATTTTTCCCTTCAATGTGGGAGAGGTAATGAGACAGGGACAGTGTTCAGAGCAGTCCACAGAGAGCCTCTCTTCAGATTCTGTTCCTCCTGTCTCCATCCTGAGGCTGGACTGAAGACTGCCTCCCATTTCAAAGGGTTAGCAGCTGAAACACATTATTTAGAGTTCCTGTAATTTTATTTATAAGGAAATGGGAGGTTTATTATATTACATTTCTGTGTCAACTGTAATTCATTCTGTCGCCTAAACCACCTTCTTTTAGGGTGGGGAACTGGAAGGATGATTATAATTAGCACTGGCCAAGGCAGCACAGTGGGCTGATTAAGCGCTTGCCCAGATATTCTCATCTGGAAAGGAGGTTTGATATCTTGACACCAGTCCATCCTTTGCCATAGCTAAATCCTGTGCCTCATTTCTTTGCTCTTGGCATGTATGTGATACAGATACTCCTGGGTTTGGGTTTTAGTTTGTCACTGTGTGTGTGTGAACATGGAGTACTAATTACATCATACAGCTGCTGAACATCAGCCAGCAGTGTAACATGGCAAAGATACACAGCTTGACCTGAAGGCAAAATTGGCCGAGGTGGTTTGTTTTAAAGGAGCTTTTTCTACCCTTACAAATGCAAGTTCAAAGTCCTGGGTGAAAGCTGGAGTCAATGCTAAGGCTAACCTAAGAATTGCTACGAGAACTACACTGGCAGTGCTTTTTCAGGAAAAAAGCCACCATACCGACAAAGTGCTCTTGCTATGGAATCAGCTGCACTGGCAAAGCTGTTCATTGCACTGTTTTAGTAACATTTCTCCCTGGAGTGCACACACATGAAAGGAGCTTTCCAGCCAAAAGCATGTGCTGCCAGGATAAGCATGTCTGCACAGAGGGGCTGCAGCTGGCACAGTGCCGTCCTGTAGAGACCCACCTTCCCACAGAGCTCTGCCAGCCTGTGATGTGTGCATGGCCTGATTTTAGGCTGAATTGCTATTCATGCACTTTTCTGGAAGTCCTTGTGATAGTGAGTGTGAGGTGGCACAGTGCTGTTCACGAGCCCTAGCCTCTCAATGTCAGTCTGTCTGTTAATCCTTGCAAAACCTATTAATTCCTGCCTCTTAGTGCACTTCCCACCTGCTTCACTGCACAGTACATGTTCTTATGGACACTGTGGGTGCACAGATACCAGTAGAGGAAATATTCACAAGTGTCTGAGTGAACTTTATGACCTAGGCTCTCGAGAGTCTTTCTTTGTGTAGCTTTTAGCCTCATTTAAAGTCTACAGTCCTGTGTTTATATAGACTGATACTTGTACAGGTAGGTAATCCTCACTGGATTGCAGACAGAGTAAGCCAGATCATCACTGATGTGAATCAACATCACACCTTAAATTTTGATGAAACAAACTCATTCACACCACAGTGAGGATTTGGTGCTTTATGGCTCATCACAGAGAAGGTTTGTGTGGAGCATCTGAGCCCCTGAATGCTGTTCAGAGAATCTGCCACGCTGCCCCATAGCAGAAACTGCAGCCCCAGGCAGCTTCCCCTCTTGCATCTTAAGTATATGTCATATAAGTGCAATACCAAATAGGTGTGGACTGTGAAGAGCAGCCTCATTTTATGTGTTTTTGAGGCAGCCATAGAACTGCTTGTAATTTGTTATTGGGAGTTACTTGCTTTTCAGTCAGCTCCAAACTGGGAGACAGAAGATAGATTGTTGTTGGTGCATATTCTGACAGGGAGCATCTCTTCCACCTCCATAACAGCACAAAATAAATTTTCCCAATTCTTTCAAAGCAGTTATGGATCTTCCCATTTTTTGTCAGTCTTGTTCTGTGTGCAAGAAATGTTACAAATGTCTGTATTTCCAGAATAATATCCTTTTGCTCATATCTGTCCTGAATACAAAGAGGTCTTAGGACTTAAGCATCAGGTCTATTGAGCAAATCCAGTGCATTTCCAGCAGAGTTTCTCCTGTGCATCCAACAGCATTGTCAGTCAATCTGGAGAAAGCTGTACTATTCTATGCCAGTGCAGTCATTCTCTCTGATCTGCATATTACATTTTTCATTTGTGTAGAGGAATATGCTGTGCTAGGGTTTTTGCAAATGTGTCTTCCCAGTGTCATGGGAACTTTGTCAAAACCATAGTGCTAAGGAAGTAGAGAAATCCAATCTGGGATTTACTTAGGACTTGTCAGAGTTGCTGGTGCTTTGTATTAGTGTCAGGCAGGCAGCTGGGCAGCAGAAGGGAGGGAGACAAATGACTTGGTTTCTTTTCCTGCTTAGAGTGACTTGTTAGCTAAAGCAAATCCTCAGGTTACGTTGTGAGCACCTTCTCCGCTCCACTGTGCTCTCCAAATTTGGAATGGACTCTGTGATGTTTAATTAGGAAATCTACTACCATCTTTAATTCCATGCTCAAGGCCACTGCCACTCAAGAGGTCATGAAATCAGAGATCTGACCTCATGTGAGAGAGGGAAAATCAGGGGTAGTGGTCAGATGTTGGCTCAAGGTGCCTCTCCAGCTTTCAGAATTCAGAATGGGTCTGCCATTCGTGTAACATCTCAAATTATTTTCGTGCCTTGGAAAAAGGTCTTCTCCTTCACAGATTTCTAATGTGAAGAACTAAGACTTTTTCACACAATGTGGAACTTTTGCCTTTGAAGGATCTGATACCTTTGTGCTCGAGCCCTCCCAGCCTCTCTCTGTTGAAACTGAGGTGATCCTGATTGGAGAGAAAATCTTCAAAAACAGGACTCCAAAACCAGAACTTTCATTCCCTGCCCTACCCCTGCTCTGCCATGACTTTCAGGAAGACTTTACATCCTTAACATGCTGTTTTACTTCCTGTCCACTTCCTGCTTTGTCTGTTTAGGAACCTAGAACTGAAAATTCTCTCTTCAGCCATAGGTGCAGGCAGCCATACACTGCAGAGCAGGGAAGAGGCTATAAAACAGCTGCCTCAGATGTGCACACAGTGGTTTTGGGCTCCCTGAGGAACAGAACCTGAAACTCTGGGGATCACTGATGGTTTGGGTCCTTGAACAAGCAGGGGGCTGTCCAGTAAAACCTGAGGTCACTGGAAAAGGACACGGTGGCCCTGCTCTAGACAGGGCACAACAAAGGAACAAGCCTCATTTCGGCCAAGGAGCAGCTTTGTCCCTGCCCCCATCAGGGACCAGTGGGATGGATGGGCATTATATATTCCATTTGTGGCAGGGTTTTGTCTGTCTTGCTGCTAGCCTACTCCAAATAAATGCTAATGGTTGCAGATAAAGGGAATACAGGACTTTTCTTCATGCTGAACTTATACCTGCTCTTCAGAGGTGCTGAGCCCAGACAGCAGCTCTCACTAATTTCACATGTTTGGTGCTTTTAAAAATTATTAGACCTTCAATATTTGCTAGCTAGCACTGGGGGGAAAAAGGTAAAGTAAGTTAATAATCCTCAGGAAAATGTACTCTTTAATCTTTCTTACCGTTCTGTACAGTATGAGGTAAGAGAATAAAAGTAGAAGAATTGGATTTTGAAGAAATTCAAATGCATTGATAATGGTAAGGTGTCAGTTTTTTGAGCATTGCCATGCCGTCCAAAGGCAGCCTGACACACTGAGGCCACGATACGAAATGTAAGGGAGAGCTTTTAAATAAATAATGTGTGAAAAGAACTCCTTCAGCCCAGTTTTTATTCAGCAGGAGGATGGATATGAAGGAGGGGGGAGGGCCTGTTTCTCAGCTAAGCAGTGATGAAAATACAGTAGTCATTCAAATGTGAAGAATATTTAATTGGGGGAGAGGGAGGCTGAGAGCAGGCGGGACTGGAACAGGGAGGGAGCAAGGAGGCGGCAGAGGAAGGGAGCGATGGAATGACAATTCTTAAAGATGCATTAAACTGCAGGGAGCCTAAAGCAGGCTTAGAGATGAGCCTAAGTAACTGGGACAAAGTCTGCTCAGAAGCCACAGATGGGCCTTGGCTTTCACTATTATCTGCTTGAACTCACAAAGGGAAGGCGAGGTAGAGGAGGGGGAGAGGGTAAGGTGCTTCCTCGCCTCCCTCTGCCTGGCATTTGCATCGAGAGAAAAGTATTGTTCATTTCCACTTGTCGGGAGCCGGGCAGGGGAGCCAGAGGGTGGGAGAGAGCAGCAGCTCCGGGTAGCCCAGGGGATCAGACAGCCCTGGATTCTTCCCTCGTGCTCCTGCCAGGCAGGGTGTTAATGTGGCGTGAAAGCAGTTTAAAGCCCTGGGCCCCTCTGGCAGCCAGCGGGGTGTCCCGGGCGGGCCAGAGTCCCCACTGGGTGCCTGTCAGTGGCACTTCGGTCCGTTAGGCAGAAATTTGTTAGTATTATATTTTCCCCCGTTTTTTTGTTACAGCAGTGGGGAGAAAGTGACAGCTGTATTAGGGGCTGAAATACCTCCAAAGGGATCAGAAGACATCTGCAGGGAGGGCTTCTGACAAAAACCCCTTTCAGTACGCCTTAGCAGCAGCTTCCAAAGATACCGCAGAAAAGAAAAGGGAAGGTTTACTGCTTCTGGAGGGCTCAGGCTCCTGCCTTTTAATTTCTCTGTTTATTTCTCTGTTTCGTGATTCCTTTCCAGCCTTTCACAACACAGGCATCCTTCCCCACACCTGGGAGAAGAACTGCTCAGTGCCCTTCCCTGCACGCTCCTCTCTTGCTCTTTGTCTCATTCCCAAAGAACAAAAAGGAGGAAGAAGGTTGTCTGGGAGTCACATCTGAAGCAGGTGCTCCCGCCTGAAGGCAGGTCCTCCCGCAACCGGTGCTATCAGGCTTGCCAGAAATATTTTAAGCAGTCAAAATGGCTTTGTACTTTTTAATCTCTCTGTCCCTAACCATCCTTCCCCCTCTCACATCCCATTCTGTTCAGCTGTGGAGCTTGGGAGGGGAAAAAAAAAAGAAAAGCGAGCAGTCGCTTTTATCATTAACCCATTCATCTGCAAATCCCCCTCCCCAAAGCAAATGCACATGCTGATTTGCGTATGCAATCAGCTGTATTCTTCATTTCTATAGCGCCTTTCTCATTAACTACCTCTCTCAAAGGAACTCTTCAGGAAATAAAATTGGTTAGAGATTAAACACAAAAAGTCAGCCTTCCATGTTAAAATAGTGCTGGTTTTGTGAGGGAGGCAGCATTAGCTGGTCTTATCATTCACACTTTCCCATCTGCTGCCCCTTGGAGATGGGCATTGACACAGCAGAGTGGGGCTGTGCCAAGGAGCTGGGGCAGCCTGCCTGCATTAGTGAGCTTAATCCTTCATTACCTTAACAGGTTTTACTGTCTGCAATTCTGATTATTATTTTTATTTTGTCCCCAGGCTTTGAAGCACTCTAGACTAAAATGCAGCCCTGATTTTTTATTGACATTCCAGAAGGTTTTATCCAGACCTTCCCAAGTTCTGTTTGTTTCAGCTTATCTCACCTTTCCTGGGAGTGCACAGAGCCGCAGCAGGAGGAGCAGCACCTGCTGGGGGTCAGGAAGTTAGCACAGGTAGTGGGGCTGCCAGGTTTGGCAGCTCTCCTGACTTGTACCCCCCAGCTTTGGCTAAATAGACTGCTACAGTGATTGCTGGCAGTACAAATGGGACTTTGGAGCTTTTTTTTTTCCCCATTTGAAATAATGCAAAAACCTTTTGGGGATTAAGGTACTAAATGAAAAAAATAGCATCTTGAAATTTAAAAAAAGAAGGTTAATATTACTTTCTTACATGCATAGAAAATACAGATGTAATACGTAAAAGAAGGTGTAACATAATCTATAGCACCTTTCTTTCTGATTGCAAATAAGCTACTGCTGAGCATCAAAAGAAATTCAACAAGGAAGCATTTTCATGTTCATTAATCCTGTATGTTGTTGTTTTGAGTATGTTTCTTCATTTTCTGAGTTCACATTTTAAATCCGTGCTTATTAAAGTAGTGTTTGAAGCTGTAAGTGAAAATTTGTATTATAGGATTTCCCAGCTGGAGGCTTCTGTGTCAGTTACAGCTGGACTGACGCTGAGTGGTTTCCTGAGTATGAGCACAAAAGGCCAATTTTCCCATAAAGAGTCGAGAAAGTGGAAGAAATTACTTTTCAGATTCTATCATCTGTAAGGAGTAGTACGAAATACTGTCATTTGGTTAAAAACCCCGAACAGGTAATTTTGAGTAGTCTCATTTACTGTAAGAAAGATAAGAAATTCCAAAGTGCTTGCCAGGGGGTTACTGAAAAACATCAGTATTGTTTAACAATTTTGCATTCAAACTCAAAAACAAAACTCAAATGGATGTCATTGCATGCATAATCAGTATCCAGGGACATCTCATTCCTTCATGATAGTTTGTTTTCTGTTAACTGTGATGACAAGAAGAAATTTTGCACTAGCAATTGTTCAGTCTTGTTTATAAATGGAGAATAAATCCACATTATAGTAACAGCAGTGCTCCCCAAGGCAAAGTGTTCACACTCCAGAAGGTGCTGGAGTTTTATTGTGAATCTCGCCTGCCTGTTTCTGTGGCCTTTAATTATGCTTTAATAATTGAAAACTCGTAAAAACACCAAAGTTTTTGGTAAGTTACAAATGGGAGGTAAAGCAACACTGAAGATGAATGGAAAAGGACATTGAGAGCTGGTCTACTTGGCATTTGGCCAGCTTCCTTTTAATAATGCATAACTCACCTAATAGGTCTTTGTAATCCCTATCCTAAGAATAAACTGAGGCTGCAGCTGGAGACCATGAGGAAGGTGCCACCACATCATTTCTGCTATTTACAGTGAAACTCGGTGTTCCTGGTTTTGAGTTACTTAACAAAAGTATCAGACTGAAAGTGTAGCTGTAAGATAAAAGCAGATAGCTGCCTGTGTCGGAGAAAGTTGAGACATCATTTGCTTTAAATATTTTTAAAGGGTATTGTTTGCCTTTTAATTAATGCAGAAAACCACGAAAATCCTGATTGAATTGAAATAGCATAGTGAAAATAGAATCAGGAGGGATACATAGGTAGTGAAGCTATTCCCTTGTTTCCCAATGTACTGATGCTTTACATACCTTTAAAATCCCTCATTCACTGTTCTCACAAAGGCTTCTGGTTCTTGGGTTGCCCTTTGGCTGATCAGGATCCTGCTTCCTCACTGCTCAGCTTGGGTTTGTTTTGCCCTGGGCTTGTGATGCTTTTTGTGATGACTTTAAAGGTCCCTGGATGTACTGGGAAGCAGGGGAAAGGGGGACAGCATTCATCTGGGATAGAATGATTAGAGGAAACAGCATCTGAAGGTGTTTAGACACAGCTGCTTTTGTTGGAGTGCTAAAACTGGAGCTGCACCCAGTAAATGGAAAGCTCAGCAACCTGTGTGTGTCAGCAGAATCTTTGTTCAGAAGTGTAAATTCCCAGGAGCAAAATAATGAGTATTCTGCTTCCACTTCTTCTCTCCCAGCAATTGAATAACCCGTGCCTAGGGGTCAGAACCACAAGAATGATATCCCTGCCCTGAGGTTTTCTCTGTAATCCTCAAATGCAGGCAGTCCTGGCCCAGAAACTCAAACCACATACAGAGAATATGACTGCAAGGAAGAACCTTTGATTTTTGAAAATAGGAGAATAAAGAGAGGAAACACAGAGAATCTCCCTGCACACATCCAGCCTCACTCCTGGATGATTCGCTGCTCATTAAAAAGACAGTGATCAAGAAGTGCTCCATTTTGTAACAAATGGGGGAATTGCAAGCAACTCCCCTGCCACCTGCCACGCTCCGACTGCTGCTCTCGCTCGGAGATCAAGGAGTGAACAAATAAAGAACACAAACCACTTTCCCTTGATGACACAGGAGCTCTAATGTTGCAGGATCAGTTGTAACAGTGAGAATATGATGGCCATAATGATCAAAAGATTTAAAAGAAGAAAGGATTGCAGGGATACTTAGTATGTTTAGTTGGACTAACTAATCCAGCTACAAAGAATTGGCATCCAAAGACGGGAGGGTGGCAAAACCAAGAAAATCATGCATATGAACTGACTTGACACAAGTTAAGCATGAATGTCACTACTTCAGTACCATTTTGTTGGTCCTTCTGTGTAATACATACCTTTTCTTAAAACAGGGAATGCAAGCTTCACCTTTGTTTTAATACCATCCAAGGGAGATAATGATTGTGATTGTTGACAAGGGGTAGGAAGGAGGAGAAGTAGGGAATTGCCACGAGGATTTCTATAAATAGAACTTTGCTACAGCGATGCTTTTAGTGGAGAGTGTTTTTGCAGACAGGCTTGTAATGAAGAGGGAGCAGATTTATTGTGCAGGACTGTCAGGCTTTCTCTGAAAGATTTGTTGATGCTGTGCCAGTATGTTCAGTTTAATTCTGTGCTTCTAAGAATTCCCCCTCTATACTTTTTGCCTAAGATTTTCTTTATTTTGTCTGTAGTCTGAACAAAGAAACAAAATACTCTATTTTTGATATAGTTTTGATCTAATTATTTTGTGTAGCTAAGACTGAAACAATAATGAATCCTTCATTATTGTGTGTAATTTCAGACTTATTTCTGAGAGGTTTCTTTTCCTCTCCTTCCCCACAAACACTCATTTTTAATTTCTGTGGATGTGTTCTTTCCCTGGGAGGCAGCTGGACAATGCTCCTTGCTGCTGGAGTCAGTGGAAAGGTTGATGTGGCTTTTGGCACTCACTCAAAAGCAGATATCCAACAGAAGTAGAGAATTTAATTTTATTTGATTTGTTCTTTCCTAAATTGTATCTATATCAGTCCGTGAATCTTTCTGGATTTGATGATCATATTTTAATGTTCTTTTGTCAGAAAGAACTCAAGCCTAGACATACTTGTGCTCTATTTCCACTTTTCCAGTGGAAATAGAAGGCTGAAAGTCCACTCTAGACAGTATAGAGTTGGGCAGAATCTGCATCCTGACCTCCCCGTTAGCCTCATGGCAGCAGTCAGAGCTGAGGAGAGCTAAGAGAGCAGAATCTCCCTGCTGTCACCTGAGCATGTCATGCACCTGGCAGATTCATCCCAGAATCCTCCCTGAGGAGCCACTCCTTTCCCCATTTTAATCATAACATGGTTCATTACTGTGTCCACTGTGTTAGTGGCAATTGGTGAGGCCATTTGTGTTCAGAAGAGTTTCCTACCACAAGCTGTCTTTAGTCACCAGGCATATCAAGACAATTTCACTTAGAAATTGGGACGGATGGCAGCTGTTCAGATATTCCTTGAAAAGATGTTATTTGATGGCTCAACTATAAATCTCACACACATCCTAGTACCCCTATTGTTGAGGTAGAAATATCCTGCACTTGGAGGCTAGACTGTTGCTGCCTTTCCTCTTCTGGAAGAGCAGCCTGATGGTGTGGGCAGGTTTCCTGGTGCTGGTGATTCTTCCCTGACCAGGCTCTTGTGGCCTGCTGAGTGTCAGAGCAGGGTGCCCTCCAATGGCAGCATCAAGACCTGTGTGGGAAGTGACACCAGAGTGACAGATTCAGAGATGCCCATAAATAGGAAAATGGATGCATGGGGCACTACCCTTTTGGGGAAAGTATTTTTATAAGTTCAGGAGTAGCAAATTTAATTTTTTTTTTCATCTGGCTTGTTTCTAAATGCAGAAGTCTGGAGAGATGTGAGTGGCTGTAATGCTTGCTGCATTAGGGTGATTTTCGTGGGAGGAAGCAGCTGTGTGCTATCTCAGGATATAGGGGAGGAAATCCAAAGTTCATCCCAGAGCAGATACTCCTGTCAGTCATAATGCATCACTGAGCAAGATGAACCTTCCCTCCTTCCCCCTGCTGGCAAACACCAGAGAGGGGCCCATTGTTGCAAAACCTGTTATCAGAGCAGACATGCTACAGTGGCATATTTAATCCACAGGAAGCTTTGGCAGCACTGCATGTATTGATCCCAGCAGCTCCATCGAGGAATGGCTGATGAATGAACATATGGGGGATGCTTCAAAGGAGGCTGCTGGGCACAACTGGAAGCGTGTCTGGATCAGAGTTGTAGGTCTGAGCTCATTACAGTTTCTCAGGCCTATGATAGGTTGTCACAAATATAATTGCATTTGACATATCATCAAAAGGGACCCAGGCTGCTCCTTGCCCTAATGTTGACTCGCCTTGACAGTCCAGTGGCCCATAACGTCTGACCTGTAGTCTCAGCAGAGTTACAGCAGTGAGTGGGACCAAATCCAGTCAAACCTTCCCAAGGCTGCTCCAGGAATGTACAAGAGTGTCTCAGGAGGGGACAGTCTGTCTGTCCTTGAGTTGCCATTGCAGGAAGATGCTGACAGCAGCACTGTGTGGTGCTTTCCAATTAGAAGCTCCTTGAGTTAGAGCCATGTCTCAGCTCTAAGCACTTCTGACTTTGAAAGACTTTGACTTTTCCACTGTAGTTGGTCAAAAACGAAGAATGGGTGTAATGCAGAGATAAAAATTATGGTTGTAACACAATTTTTTTGCCAGCCTGTTTGGGGCTGTAGCAGGAGACTTTTTAAATAAAATCATCTTCCACCTGCAGGAAGGAGGGGTGAGGTGCCTTAGTCCAGGTGTGCAGAGCTTCCCTTTGCAGGTTGCTCTGTGTTGCAGTTGAGGCAAAGAGCACTCCTTTTTCTCAGAGCTTTCTGATACTCTGCAAGAGGCAGCATTAGAGTTGCCATCCACACTACAGCAGGTCCATTATCACAGCTATATTTCCTCTCCCTCGTCTTTTTTTAGGAATACCATCTGTTTAGTCATTAGCCCCATCAGCTCTCATTAATTGAGTCATGTCTCATTTAGGTTTCTGTATTAGCTTCTCATTGTTCCCTAGATAAGGCTTTTTTCCATATGCCTTGCTTCCTGTTGAGCTCTGTCCAAAGTCAGGTGTCAGCTGGAGAGCAAGGATGGGATCCAAACCCAGGCTGTCTTTCAAATCCTCCTGCCAAACTGCCAGCCTGTTTCTTCAGGGCACCAAGTGCCAGCTTGTCTGCACTGGCCCAGCTTTGGAGAGTCATGGGGAATATGGAACGGCCCTGACTAAAGAGAGAAAGCCTTCTGTCTCCCTTCCCCTTTGATTTCTCTGCTTTTCATCATCTCTGCTACAGCTAATAGGGTTTTTCCCTCCCTCCCAATGGCACAGTGGGTGCATCTCAGTATCAAAACCCTGATGCAGGACAGATATTAAGAACAAATCACCTAGAAGGAAATGATGGGTTGCATTTCAATTAGCACACTTTGGTTACACAGAATTAGTCCTGTCACAGAACTTTATCAAGAAAGCCTTCAGAAAAGCAGGGAGGAAAAGGAGCCCTCCTGTGTAGTTGCATTTCAACACTGGAGGGCTGAGGGTTTGTTATAAAATCTTCTGTTTAACTCAGTTGTTCCAGGCTTATGGGTTTTTTTACCACTAGTTTTATTGAGCTTGCTGATTTTTATTGTTTGAAGGGTAGAAGGATTAGTTACAGCAAAGCCCTTTTGAATGATTCCTTATCTTTAAAAGAGCCCAACTGGAGTGGGAGAATGTGTTAGAAACTACCCAGTTCACTGTGCAATGGATTATTGTTGAGACTGCAAAAGGTAGGTGTGAGTTTGCAAAAGATGCCTGAGACCATGATTTAGGAAGGTGTTGAAGTAATCAAGGCTTCTCAGAGTGATGTACAAAGAAAGAAATTAGAGAAAATTGTGAGTTCACAGTTTTCTTGAATGACCTGCCTGGCTTGTATGCTCTGGGGCCTTCAGATAATATACAGTCCCTAAACATTTTAAGCACTTTGCCAAAAGAGCAAGAACAAAACATGAAGCTGCTGAAAGAAAAGTGTTTCTTTTAAAAGACATTTAGATAAAGACCCCTTATGTCTCTGTGGCTTTCCCAACTTGCTTAGCCGTCAGATAATTAAACATTAACAATAAATTCTTCTCCTGTTCCTGTCATTCCCATGTCCATCTGCTTTCATTTTCATTTTGCTGCAATGAGGTGCCTACAGTTTCTTCCTAGAGCTTCTCTTGACACCTGTCAAATGGAGGACATAGCTTCCTCCAAAGCTGTGGCTCTCTGCAAAAGTCATATGTGCCAAATCTCCTAGAAACAGTAGGGATGAACCTTCCTCGGTGGGCAAAAATCTAGGAAACCCTTGACTCTAGAGTGAAATGGCACACAGACTCCAAATGGGGTGTTAGATAGAGGTGATGCTGAGCAGAACTGTGTTAATTTCCACAGCAGACCTAAGTTACCTGTGCCTTTTCATTTCACCTTCCCTCCCAGAAATGCAGTGTTTGCTGTGACCTGTTTTACCATGCATTTGAAGCCAAAGCTGGAGGAAGATTTGCTAAGACTTAAGAGGACATAACTCCTTGGCTGTCTGTTCTGCCTGTACAGCCTCTCTGCGTGCCTCAGGGCCTGCTGAGTGCAGAGCAGGGCTGGACAAGTTATTTCCTCTTTCTGCATGACTATTTGTAGTTTCCACTGCTGTCTCCTTTATATTGCTGCTCTAATTAAACTCTTCTTAGTGTGAAGCAGCTATAGACTATCACAAACTCTGTGCATTGCGTGTATTTTATTGCCTGCCTTGTCTTTCTCCAGCCCCTTTTGATTCCAAGGGAAAATAAAATACTAGAAGACAATTTTCTTCAACCAGAAATTGTGTATATTATCCACATGTGAAAAAATGTATGATTTACTAGCTCCCTGTAACAGCTTGAATATTTTATTATAAATACATTAAAAAATTAAGGTCCATCATTCAAATGGTTTAAACCCTAAATAAGAACAAAAAAGTTGAAGTTTGTAGGATAAAGCATAATTGCCTCAAAATGGAGAATTAAAAGGAAAAAAGAAAACTGGTAGCCAATTCTTAAATGCTACAACTATGATGTTTCATGTCTTTACTCACTCGTTTTCTTATCCTTGCAAAGACAAAACAAAATACTTATTCTAAACTAAGGAGTGGCAAAGGTATTGATTCCTTGATAGGAGAAGCTTGAGCTGGTTCCTAACGAGCCATCTAGCTTCAGACTTCATTGTCAATATGGTTTCTGGTTCCCCAAGATGTCCATAAGCTCTCTATATCTATTGTGATTTTACTGCCTGGGAGAAGAAAAGAGCTGAGGGATTCCTGGCCCTTCCATAGCTGTGAGGTGCCATGGAGGACCTGACATGCTGGGATGTGCTGTGATCAGGATTTGCCAGCTCTCATTGACCCTTCTGTAGACCACAGAAACAGAGTTGTTCTGGTTGGAAAAGCCCTCTGAGGAGGCCTGCCTTGTTCTTTCTCAGGCTGCCAGGCTAAAGCAGAGGGACAAGCAGGGTGATCCCAGAGCCAACAAGCTTGTGCTCCTTAGGAGGTTTCAAATCAGCTTGTCATAGTGAGCCAAATACAGACATTTTTGTGATTATCATCTGAGTAAGAGAATGAGTGGGGATAGTTGTTTGCCTGTAAGTATCGTTTCTGGGAGCTGAGAGGCTTAGCGGATTAATCTTGCTTCTGGGATGTGGATCAGGCTGAAGTGCAGGGCAGGATGATTATTAAGACTGAAATTCTCTGTCAATTTGTTGGCGGAGATAGTTTCTCTGCATCAAGGCGATGGTGGCAGAAGTGTCTCGTCTCAGAGGCAGCACAGGGAAGGGCATAGCTGAGCTGAGCCTGAGAACAGCAGGCAGCTTCCTGCAGGGGAGGGAGGCTGGCTTTGCCACACTGCATTTCTGTCAGTCTTTGTGCTGAAGAATTACTTTCTTTTTTCCTGCAGAGTTTTGTAAGAACTACCAGCATTGCAGAGGGCAGCACTACTCAGTGACCTGTTTCTGCTGTTGTTTTGGGGCTGGACAGTCATTTCTCTGTCCCACCATGGCTGGAGGTGTTTCTTTGTTTTCCCCCCAAAGACCAGGAGGTCTTTTTCTGTCACACTGAGGGTCAGAGTGATGGTTGCACTCAAGCTGTGCTGAATGCTGCCTTGGTGCCATGCAGTTTCCCAGCAAGGAGTGCTGCTTTGGAGGCTTCCTTCTTTCTCTGCCCTCTCTAGTCATTGCCTCCAGCTCCTCCTTCTCATTGAGGAATAATGGCTTGCTCTGGAGCATTCATGCTCAGGAGCATCCTAATCTCACAAATGCAGAGAGCACATGACATTATATTGATTTTTGCCAGATTCATTTGGCACTGTGGGAGGTTCTGGATCAGGAGCTGAGATAAGTGTATATGAGCTGTGTGTCTTTAAGCTTGGCTTCAGTCCTGCTGCCAAAGTTCCCATTGCAGTGCTGCCCAGCAGCCCAGGGAGCAGAAGACTCTCACTGTGCTGTGAGCTGGACAACCACAGCAGAAAGACAATCCAGTATTTTTGGTCCATCAGAATTTCTACTGTAAGTGTAAGATTGGCAGCTGCAGTTGGAGGCTGGCATGCAAGGACATAAGGAGCCAATAGTAGTCATTAGTATATTCTTGTGGGGATTTTTTAATTTGAAGGCTGGTAAAAATAAAAGACACATAAAACTGGTACCTCTTTGTTCTGTAACATTTAAACAGCGCCCTTTTGGTTTTGTTTATTTTGTATTGTGTATATTAATTTAGTTTTGAAGTGGTATGTTGCATTCTCTTTAGGAGCCTGTATCTGAAATACTCTTTAAAAATGTGAATTTGCACTGGACTCTACAGTAAAAAGAGTGGCAGGTTCCAACTTTGATAGTCACAGGAGCGTTTGCAGCCTGAGGCAGAAAATAGCTTTGTGAGTGCAAGTTTTTGTCATTATATTTGTGTTAAATGTAGCCCCAGGAACTGGTTCTGGAAAGGTCTTCTCCAAGTGGGGCCTGTCTGAGCATGCTTGCCTTCTCTTTTAGGGTGTGTTTTGTACTCAGGCTTCTCCCTGGGGCCAGTCAGAGTTTGGATATTGACCACATGGTCAATTGATTCCAAATCTCTGGAGACATTTTTTTTCCTGCTTGCGTACTTTATTTTAACTTTGGTGCAAGTTTTATTTTTCAAAGATTGAGAAAAGATAACAACAGCCATGTTGTCAGCCATTTCTCTTAATCCACAGTTCATTTTTTTTTCCCATTGGGCATTGTGGGAAAGAGATGTGTGTGCCTGACCTTGGATCAGTCCTTCCTACAAAGCTTTCGAGTCAGGAGACTTAATCCTCCTTTTCATGCCTCACCTCTGCACAATCGGGGCCAACCTTTGAGCACAGCATAATTATGTAGTGTGGTAGGCTGGGCAGATGGCAGGGGAAATGCATGTGAGGCATTTTGGTCACTTCTGGGGAACAACCCCCTTCCCTTACAAGATGATTGTTATTATTTGAGCCGTGCTTGCAGAGCTTAGAAGGGACAGTAGTGGGTATGTGTCCATGCCTCAAGGCTTTCCACGGTTTCAGTTGCCTTTTAAAAGGCACTTTTGGAAAACTCTCTAGCATCAGAGGTTAGAAATGGCCAGATGGCACTGAAAGAGTCAAGTCAGGGCCTTGCCTGCAGCTCTAGGGCATCCTGCTCAGGCTGTGGCTTGTGTTTCTGTGTGAACTGACAGGTTTTTAATCCTAGTCTACTTCTATTTTAATGCCTTATTAAATACTGGAGACACGTGGAGAATCACCTAAATGATTAAGTCATAGGAACACATCCCTGGCTGTGCAGCCCTGGTGTCTGTGCCTTGCTCCCTATCACCCCTCTGCTGCCTCTCCCAGCCCTCCCAGCACTCTGGAGAATTTACACCTTGCTTGAGGACAGCTTCACCCCTGTCACACCAACTGCAAGCAGATCGGAAAATACACTTTAATAGGGAGTGCTGGGAATGGGGGCAAACTCTTAAACAACTGCTGGGTCAGGTGTATTAACTGTTTCCGTGCAGAAAAAGCTGACTACAAGCCAGGGAAGATGATGCAGATCAAGGTGCAACATTCATGCCTGCTCATGCCCTTCAACAGAATGCACTGCCCTGCTATAAATTTTGATTAAGCCCTCCTGAGGCAAGGAGTTGTTGAAACATATATCAGTATGCTGTAACCTGGCAAACCCCCGAGGGTAGCGTGTTGTACCTGAAGCACAGCATGATTAAAATATTAGGCTGACACATGTGTAATATCTGAAAAGTTTTCTGCCACAGCCATTAAGCCCCTTAACGCTGTGCTTTGGAATGTGGCCATGAGCCATAAAAATGTCTGAACAGGCAAGAGGGTTGGTAGTGTCATAAATAATAATGGCACAGTTCTCCAAACATGCGTGAGCACAGAGAGAAAAGGAGGAATAAGGAGAAGAACAGGACGACGCAGTGAGATTTATTAACCTTAGCAGAGGTAAGGTTTAAGATTGGAAATTTTTGGATGAAAAGCAAACAAAATACTGTAGGGTCTCCTGAAATAAAAATGGGAAGATTCTTATTAGTGCTTGGTATGTCGGTAGCTGACATTTATTTTTAGCTGCAACCATTGTAAGAGATACAAAAAGAATTGAGCTGTGCTAGTTTAGTTTACTTTAGTTTGACACACCGTACTGTCACCCTGCCAAATCTACAGTGTGTGCTAGGCAAAGGAAATTCAGATTCCAGGAACAGTGACTTCAGTGGAAGTTAATGTTTTTTCCTGTGTGATGAAGGAGATGCAATGAAACACTGCCATTTTCAGCAGAAGCTGCCAGTGGCAGCATTTAGGGAATATTGTTGTGAGAAAAAAAGCCTTGTCCCAGGCTATTGCTTTTGCACAGAAGTCACTTTGTGAGCAGCAGAACTGATGAGCCCCAGGTTCTTCACGAGTTGTGGCCTATGCATTGATTTTTCAGTGTGGCAAGATTTGGAAAACTTTGTCTGAAACTGGCATTGATAACAAGCCTCTCGTGCAGAACCTTTGGTGTTTGACAGAAAAATGCCTCCCCCTCCTTTGGGCTCTCCATGTTGCACTTGGAGCTGTGTCCAACTTCCCAAGTATCAGGTGGTTCTTACATGGCTGCTTCAGTTTTCAAAATGAATATTTGCAAAATATTTGTAAATAGCCATCCACAGAGACAGAGAGGTTTATGGGCTTTGTGCTTATTCTTGTTTATTCGATGTGACCTCAATCTCTCTGTATCTTCCTGTGCACTGTTACACATATGGATGCAGCTTGGAGACTGAGATCTCATTGACAGAGCCAGCTTGCACTAATTTAATCCATTTATATAAAACAATGTGACAGGATAGTTCATGAAATCCCTTGCCCCAGTACTGCTACCTCACATACTTGAAAATACTTTGATCCTGAATGATAAGAAAAATAATATTGACATTTAGCAACAAATTGTTATCTTCTCAGCTACAGGCCAGAGCTGCACACAGGGATTGACCCATTGCCAACCTGCAGAGCCAGGGAGGTACAAAATCCAGGCATCTTTTAGTAATGCCAGGAGAGGTTGGCACTACCCTTTAGTAGGGTTTTGGATGCTTTATAAGGAAGTTACTTTTATACATTATAAATTGAGATCTCTAGGAGAAGTAGGTCAGAGAGAGCTGGAAGTGGTCACAGGAGAGAAGCTTTAGAAATGGTGAACTCTTCACCTCCAAATAAACTGGTTTAACCACATGGTACACAGTCAGGTGGGTGAACTTACCCACAGAACCACACCACCTGAAGGGAGGTCTGATCCTTCTGAAGACAAGGTAATAACATTAGGAATGTCCCTTTGTTGTACTTCCTGCAGCAGTACTTTAGTCTTTTAGAGTAAAGAGAGGATGTTTCTCTGACATAGAAATCTTTTTTGTGGAAGGTTGTTCTCAGCTGTTCCTGTAATGAGACTTTTTCTGCCTGAGCAAGTTATTTTCTTAAACTTACGTTTTAGTTTTTTGTAACAGGCAAACCAATGCTTAATGTTACTTAAAGTTCGAGAACGTCAACATTTTTGGGCTCAAGTTTCCTTTCTTTCTGCAAAGTTCATGAATACAGTGCTGCATATATTGCTTGATGGAGAGTCCCAAATACAATATTAATCATTCATTTGCTGTATTTTTGCTGTATTTTCTGCAGAGATAATTTTGTTCTTCTTCAAAATACTTGTTTTCACTGTGCCTGGCTCCTTGCACTTTCCTAGGCTTGGCTCAGGTCAGGGTGCAGTTTGAGAGGCTAAATAACAGGACTCTTTGCTAGTGCAGAGTGTCAGATTAAAGTGTACCCATTAAAGTGTACACTGGAAACCATTTTGGAATCTGTAGATTCGAAACACCAGCAGACAAAGGCTAAGTGACAAAGAAAAGTAAGGCTGGACTTTGGAGAGATTATGAACTTTTTTGCATGGCAACATTGATGAAAGCCTCCTCCCCACATGCCCATTGCTGAGCTGGAGCAAACAAAGCCGAGCTTTTTAGCTCTGTCTCTGGAATGGAAATGGACATCAGAAGGCGCATGTAAAATAACCAAACCAATATACAATTGCAAACTTGGATAATCTCTTTAGCCTACTTTCCTCCAGTAAGCGTCGGCTCTCTGAATCACCATTGAGAGCCTCAGAAAGCACCCCTGGAGCTGTGCTGCGGGAAACTCGCTTTTCCTGACTTCCAGGCTGCATTTCTTTTTTTGTTTTTATTCTTTTCTCCCCATGCCTCCCGTCTTTGCCTCTTTCTCTATTTTTGTCCATGCAAACATTATAAAAGGCCTAAAAGTGGATAAGTGTCTGCTTCTAGTGTATTTAAGAGGGAGTACCATGCAGAGAATCCCCCAAGACAGCTGCTTTGGTTCCAGGCCAAGCCGGCATTAGAGCTAGAGGGATTTAATTATCATATATTAATATACAAACATAGAATATATGTTGCATTTATCTGTTGAAACAGACTAACTTTGTTTACAGTTATTATTCTTTGCATTTATATGCTTTTACCTGAGAATCTCGGTATTCTTTGTCTGCCTTTAGGTATGCTGTGTGAGGACAGGGACCTTTAGAAAGCCTCTGCTCTATTTTAATGCTTTGGGAACAGACTGGTTGGTGTGTGCACACAGTGTACAGCTGTGAGCCTGGGACACAGTTCTGGGCTATTGAATTACCCTGCTGCGTGAGAACAGCAGGGGAAGCTCTGGTGGTATGCAGAAGCAGCATCTTTTAATTTCAGAATGCAAGATAGAAGAGATACTAAGCTGTCATTAGAGGAACAGTTTATGGAATGTCCTTGTTCTTAATTGCAGATTTCCTTTCAGATTTATTACATTATCTGGGTGCTTCCCTAGCATGCACTCAGAGAGTTCCTGTCTCTCTCTGCTTTCTCCTTTTTGTTATCTAATTATGAAAATTGATTTTCATGCAGCAACTAGACACTCCATGTATTTAGTGAATACAACTCACAGGAACAGTTTCTTACTCCCCGTACAAACTCCTAGTGACCAGCTGTCTGAACTACAAGGAACTACTGTAAGAATCTTAGTTTTCCTTGGTTTCTATTGAGACTTTCTGAATTTTATTCCATACAACTAGCAGTGTGTACAGACCTTTCCCAGCCCAAGGGTGTTTCAAAGGCCCATGAATCTCACAGATGTTCCCATATGGCAAGTGCTCTGCTGTCACCTACCCTGTGGCAACACGTGGCTCATTCCTTGTGCTGTCAGCAGCCTCTCCAAGTGCTGCCTTAAAGCCATGAGAGGGGAGCAGGGGAAAGCTCCCTCGAGCACTCCCTCCTCACTCATTTGCTGTTCTTCTGCTGCACCATTTCCACATTCTCTCATAGATCCATCAGTAAGGAGGTTTAGGGAAAATTGAAGCTTGCAACCACAGATTCAAAGACAAAATAATTTCTTGGGGCAGCGTGTGGGTGAAGTGGGCTGCTCCCCTCCCAGCAGGGCTAGCAACCTTCCTCTTCTTCTGGGAAAGAGAAGCAAATTTTTAGCAACCAGCTTTCACCAGGTGCAGCGAGTTCACCCATCTCTGGCTACAGCAGCAGCCAAAAAAGGCAAGGGGTGCAGACTCCATCATGTCACTTCTTCCCTACTCTGGTCAGGGCTGCAGGCACAGGGCAGGACCAGTGTGTCCTGGCTGCTGCCCAGCCCTGCTGGAAGGGTGGCGAGCAGGGGGAGCCAGGGACTACACAGCCTTGATAATTTTACAAATGCATATTCTCATCTGCAGTTATGCGACTACATTTATGGCAAAGTTTTGGGTAAGTCTGCTGTGGGTGAACTGCTTGGGACCACTTTCTGAGGGATTTGGTCACTAAGAAAGATCCTTTGCAGTGCTCTTTCATGGGAAAGAAATACATTCAAATGCTGTCCCTGCCCCTTCCCACTACCCTTCACTGCCTGGGATGTGTGTTCAGAAAGTCTCAGCTGAAATGACAACTAAGGTCTTGCTGTCCAAGGGGCAGACATGGCTCTCTGCTTCCATTCCCCATGCCTGTTCCTTAGGGGTGTGATTGGCATCTCAGCGAGTGGGTTTGCCTCACTACACTTGGGAAAAAACCCAATATTGAGGACATGGTTGGGGTGCAAATTGCGCTCTGCCTTGCACATAAAAACTCGATGTGCTGGCACAGCTCAAGGAGGCATCAGATGGCTGCTGGAGCAGGAGGAGAGGGCAAAGCCTCATCTCCCCAGTGGGGAGGGAGGGCAGCACGGCTCCTGCTGGCAGCCACGGGCTCTTCAGGTGGCTCAGCTCCTCTCACCACAACATGCTCACAGGGTCCGTGCTGCCATCCAGTGCTGCTCCGGAAAAATGTCGTTAATCCCAAACTCCTTGGACAGAAGTTGTGTCTCCCCAAGGCATTACTGTGAGCAGTGCTACCACGGCTTGGTGCTGAGGGCTCTTGTGTTCATCCCTGTGGGTCTGTGAGCATGCAGTATCCTTAGCTTTCAGCAACAATTGACCCTTCTCAAACTTCCTTATGTGTCAAAAATGTGTTTGCAGTCAGCCATGCCTGAATCTGAGCAAGACTGACTTTTTGGAAGGTTTTGGTGTTTGCAAAATGCAGCCTCAGCATAAGGGAAGTTCCATCTCCTGAATGCTGTATTTTTGTAGTATTAGGGAAACAAAAGCCAAAGTAGTTGAGAATTCAGCCCTGTGTTTTTCCCAGCTCCCACTGGGAGGAAAACAGTTGTCCACACAGTATCTTCTAGGGGGTCGTGGTTGCAAATGGATGCCATTATTATGAGAGTCTTTTCATTAAAAGCCAAAAGGATGGGATCTCTCTCCATCACCACCCCAAAGCTCTGCTTTCCCTAAAGAAAGAAAACCCAAGACCCCAGGCAAGTCAATTAAGTATTGTATAGACCTGTCAGACAGATAAGAAAGGGACGCTTTGGCCATAGTGAGGCCAAGGGAGGGGAATGGATCCCAGAAAGTCTCTTGAGAAGATAATAAATAGCCTTTATCTGGGAGGTGTGTCTGTGTGTGTTTTTTGAGGAGATGTGATGTCAACCTCCCAGACTCGCCTTCTTTGTTGGGCGGACATTGGCTTTAATTAAAAACCTCCAAGGGAATGTTAATTGGCCTGGGTAGAGGGTGGGAATCATTACTTCATCCTCTCTCCCCCTCCAAAGCCATGCACACACACATGCAGGAATTCATGCTTGCTTTTCCAGCAGCAGCTGTTCCTGGCAAGGCACCCCTTCCCTGTGTGACTGCACGTCACCGATTGGTAAGGGAACAACAAATACATGTGGGGCTTTGATTCCTTCTTCTGAGAAGGGAGGGGAGATCTGCCAGCTCCTTGGGTCCACCTGAGAGCCCTGTGCAGCCAGAACTTTGCTGGCCAGGGCAGCAGCCCCAGCCAGCAGCAGTTCCCCCAGGAACCATTCTGTAAAGTGGAGCTGGACCCCCTTGGCTAATGAACGTTCTTCGGCTTTGTTCCTTGGAGCATTGTTTTCCATTGGTTTATTTTTTTGAATTAGGTCATTTTTGTCCTACAGTTCAGAGTGGGAAGCCTCAAGTGAGCTTGCAGAGACATGACAGGGTTCTCTATCTCATAAAACCTTTGCTTAGTTTTCATTCTTTTCAGCTTTTCCAAGAGGAGTAAAAACAACCTTACCCAGCTTATATGCTGGATCTATACATTATCACAGCATAGACTAACCTCTCCCCATCATCTGTTTTCTTTCCTGTTGTCACTCAGAGGAGTAAGGGCAGTTTCTCAGGAGTATTCCGTGGAAACAGCAGTGGTTGATGGTCCTGCTGTCTGAAGCCTCAGACTAATGTGAATCAAATTCCTATGCTTTTTTCTTTCCAAGCTGTGATCCTGTTAGTACCAGTTATCCTTGTGGCTATAACTTTTCCTAAAGCTGTTTAGTTTCAAAATACTGTGATTTTTTTTCCTTTGTGTCTCAAATATTATCTATTGTGACAGTTTGTAGAAACAAACTCCAAAATACAGATAATAACTGAAATGAAAAAAAAAAAAACCAAAACGGCACCTTCCAAACTCACTGTCATCTTCTTCAAACAAAAGGTGTGTTCTTCTTTCATTGCCATAAGTGTAGCTCCAGAGGAGTAGAAAGTGCACAGCAAACTTCTGCCTTGAACTTCTGCTGTTAATGGTTTTAATATTATTAGCACACTCTTAATCAGGGCTACTGTGCAGCTTCAGACCATCACAGCTATAACACCAGCTCAGTATCCAGCTTCAGGCTTTTAATGTTGTTAACAGAGAGACAGGCTTCGGTTTGACATGCTTTTATCACCTTCTAGGGGAGTCTTTCTCTCCTTTGACTGGCTGGGAAGGCTGTACTCCCAGCACAGGTAATTAGAATAAATGTCAAAATTTGGATGCCGTAAAACAGGAGTATCTGTGTTCCAAGGGCTAAGGTCTCTGCAAAGCCAGGGAGAAAAATGAAGCCTGTTCATTTCCCCAGAATTATATTTAAAAGGAGTGGAAACATGTCAGGCTCTTGGGGGAGGTAACACAGCTGCCTTGTATTGCATTCTGGAATATCTTTTTAAAGTGACCTTTTCAAAGGATGTTCTTGTGCTCATGGCTTGTACCCATTTTTGCTCCTAGGTATTCAAGCATGAGTGTGATTTTACTTGATAATTGAAAGAGTAGAGCTATTGAATTCCTAACAAGGACATCCCTTCTCAAAAATTGCTCATTAACTGTTGGAATTTTAAACAAAATACTAGAGCTTTTAAGCAGCCTAAATTGAAAGGTCTTCTCTGTTACACAGCTTTCATTGTCTTGATTCACATGCTGTGGTAATTTTTGGCATTAGCACGACCTTTCAAAGTAAGCAAGGCATAAATCTGTATTACACATAAGAAGCAGGGGAGAAAACTTTGCAAAACAAGAAAATCTCAGAACTCTGTATCATTTAAGCTTTGTTTATTCATCCTACAAAGTACAGCCCCATGTGGTCTCTTTGGATCGTCTCAAGGTAAGAAAGAGAACACTAGTAAATTGTGCAGAATTCCTTTTTGCTGTTGACTGATCTTAAAAGATGGATGGCAAGGCTGAAAATCTTTTCAGTCTCCAGAAGAGCTGCAGGTTTGAGCCTCCAGCAGCGCAACAGATTGCACAGATGTGGTCCTTAGCCGATTACTGCTGAATGCATCTGCCCTGCTGCCAAATCTCCTCTTCATGGGCCACGTTTTATCCCATCCCATATTTTAGTTATAGTTTAGTCACTGTTAGCACCTGATGGAAATTATAAAACGAGGAGGAAGTGTCAGCATACAGTTAATTTTCGCAAAACACTGGAATTAAACAGCTATGTGACTATGGCTGACATTACTCGTGACAAATACATTTTGTTTCACACAGGTTTTTAGCCAGGTCTCTTTTAGTGCCTCTGTGGGCTACAATAAACAGTGCTGTGATAATGCATCATGGATAGATTGGGTGAACAGAGGAGTTAACATCTTTCAGTTTCTGTTTGCAGGACAACTTTAAAATCTGTGATGTCTTTCACCCTAATCTGGACATATGAAACATTCAGATTCTTTTACAAAACGTGGACAAAAAATAGAAATCCTTTAAGTGGGCACTACAGCAATTCACACCATTTTTCAGGCTGACAGACAGATTAAGGGAAAGGAAAAACACTGTAAGAAACTAGACTTGGGCCCACTTTTGTGGAATAATCAGGGACCCCAGTCTCGGACTCAGTCCCATATGCTGAAGTCAAGCAGGCAGCTCAAAATCAGTTTTTGCAAGATGAGATACTCTGATTCTGGTTATTCCTCAAGTTGCATTTGTCAGTATTTTAGTGCAGAAACAGCACTGAAGGTAAGTTAAAGGACATTTTTAAAGTATAAGATATAGGAGGTCTGCATACATATAATTTTGAAAACTAATTACCTCGAAAAACACAAACTACTACTTTGTCTACTCTGGGTATGTCTTTTTCTTGTAGAACTGCCTTAGAAATTGCTGGTTTTCTTCTTTTTTTGGACTACAAGGTCAACATAAACATTTCTTTCCACACACCTTGCAAATCACATCTCTTCAGTCAATCAACAAATGGGGTCTGCTGATGCACAGTTAATGAAATGGGCTGGGGTGCTAATCTTCTGCCCAGTAAAAACCTGAGCTTGTAAATCAGGTTGGCTGGAATGTTTGTCATTCTTTCCTAGCAGCAGTACCATCCCAACACAACAAGGGGTGTCTGGGAGGAGGGGAGCAGAGGGTCTGAGGTGAGAAGGTCAGGGGAGATTTGCTGATTGCTTTGGAGCTGCGCTGTCAGATGCTCATGAGGAAGGTTTGCAGGCAGCCAGGAGAACTGTCCTGCATTTTGGCCCAAGTCAGCCCACTTGCTGACTTGAGAAGAAGAAGGGAGCCAGCTTGGGGGTCTGAAATAGCTGATTTGCAGATATGGAGGACTTGCTGAGCATTCATGTGGCAGGACAAAACCAAGTTGTCTATAAAATGAGTCTTTCAGCCTATGGGATGTCTCAGCATGAATAGGGAGGAACACTTGTGGAGTGCAGGTGGTTTGCCTGGAAAAATATGCTTACAGGGTGGAAAAGGCCAGGATTCATGCTAGGTGATAGGCAAATTGTCATCTATTTATGCTTTTAAAGTATATTTTTGTAAAATACAGGAGTTAGCAGAAGATGATCCTAATGACTCCAGTCTGCGATTTTCTCCCTCTATTCCTTTTCGGAGAGCCCATCAAACACCAATAATTCTAATCTTTTACAAGTACCTAATGGCTCCCTGCCAAGAAAGGTTTTAAGAAATAAATAGGAGCTCTTAATGCAGTGAATTTCAGTTTTGCCTAATCTGTGCAAATTGATGAATTAAATCCCTTTGCATCTCAAACCCACTTTGGTGATTTGCATGGTGATTATTTCAGTTTTCATAAATTTTCCCCTGTCATTTCCAGTCATTTCTCAAGAACAGACATCTAATCTCTGCAGAACTGTGTTCGTGTAGTATGTGGTGTTTCAAACTTGTCTGTACATATTCAGCTCTTGCATGGCCATGGATAATGTATGTAGATGCATGCAGGACACCAGAAAGCTCAGCTGGCCCCGATGAATGTGCCTGAGATGTCTGCTTGTGCGTCCTCTGCACAGAGCACAGGCACATTCTGAGCTCCCATGAATGGGACTCAACGAGCAGCAATTAGGTTTGGCTGCCTTGCATTCACAGAGACCTAAGTGGAGGCTGGTTGTTGTGTATGAATCCTATATTGTGGACCTGTAGAATGTGTTTATAAACTGCATTTGATACGTAAGATGCAAGACTATGGAGTTTAGTACAGCTGCTGGCATGAAGCACACTGAAGTGACAGCTGAACAGATAATCTAAGAAAGATCCCTCTGTGCTCTGTTCCTGTTCCTTGGAGTGCTCTAGTGAAGTTTGAATGCCTGCTCTGCTCAGGCATTAATTGAAAGCATCCCTTAAAATGCAGCTTCTTTGCCTTTTGGGACCTTCCCACAGAAGTTTTGTCATGTAAGTCTGTCCCTCTCATACAGCCTCTCAGCATGGCATGAGCTGGAGAATAGTCCTTTATTTTAGAGTTTGTCTTGTCCTCATTTTGGCACATACTGGCACAAAAGGGAGTATTCCTGATATATATGATGTTTTGGAATACAATGGTTACAGTGTACCATGGCAGTCAGTTGTGTGTTCTGGTGTCAGGAGTTGTAATAACTCACTTGTATTATTAGAAAAGTTTTGCCAGTCTGAGATGGAGTCTCTCTGCTGCAAAAATAGCAGTTCTAAGTACCAGCTCTGGAATTATTGTTATGCTATCCCTAGCCTTAATGCTTTTCCATTTTCTTTCTCATCTGCTGTTTTCATGCTTCTCTGGAATGGCTGTTTGTTTATAGAAGCAGTGCATGTATGTTTTGTAGATAAATGGTTATAGATACAAATAGAACTAGAGATACACATCATGTGTTTCTGTCTGTATGTCTGTGCACTTTACATGTTCATATGAATTAGGAAGTGCTTTAATCCAAGTTTTATGGCAAGAACAGCATTCTGAGGAGCTAATCGTAGTTGTAAGGATGAACAAAAAGCCAGTGTAAGAGACAGGATTGGAATCAATATTCTCCTCTCTCTGCTTTCATCAGAATTGCAGAAGATCAACCTAGGAAGGACAGGATGTCTGCTCTATTCTGATGCCCCCAGGCAGGATCCATTCAAAATAAACTGCTCATGACGGATCTTCACCTAACTACTTCTTAAAACCTCTGACAGCGGAGGTTCCCAGGGTCCTGCCAGTGGTCACTTTGGCTGCTAGGTGGATATTAGCCCACAACAGACTATCCTGTGTTGTCTTGCCTTGCACAGGATTACACAGCAGAAATACAGGGCAGAGTGGGAGCATGGGTTGGGTAGGTGACTGCCTTTGGTGTGTAGCCCTGGAAGTTTAATAGACTCTCTGTGTTGAGATGCTCCCTGGTACTCTGTGTTGTTGTGTTTCTGAGTCTTTAACAGTCTCTTGGGTATGTGTTTAAGAATTCTGAGCCTGGCTCTTAATCTAGAAAAGGGAATGTAATACTACAGCAGGTTGAGAGTGGTCTTGCTGCAAATTCTGCATTTTCTTGGTAAATGCTTAGAATGTGAGTGTCCCATATGTTTGGCTGACCCACGGAAAACCCACGTGTAGGGAAAGTAAAGCTGAACTGCAAAGCAGAGAGAGACCCGGATTGTCTGACTGGTAAAACCCCAAAACCTAATGGAAAGGAGGCTGGAGTTACATACGTGTTTTTGGAGTTATCTCCTGGTTTGTAACTAATTCATTCTTTACTTGAAATATAACATGAGGCAAAAAATAGTGTGATTCCATAAGGTTGGAGGATGTGAAGATGAAATTAGGGCATGGTTTGAAAATCTAATTATTGGTGGCTTCGATGGCTAACAGTTCCCTTGCTGTCCTCTGCTTTCTCCCTGCCTCCCACACCTGCTGGCTCCAGGGCTGCACACTGAACTGGACTGGGAGAGCAGTCAGGGCTCCCTTCTTTGCTGGGTTATTTTTAACTTGTCTCAGTTGCTTGATCAAGCCCAGCGTTTCGTGTCTATGAAGCAGTTGTTCTGACACTGCTGAAGTGAATGCTTTGGGGGTGGAAAAGAGCTGTGCAGGGCAAGGACAGATGGCGGGAGCTACTTCAGTTGACCTTGCTGCCAAAATAAATGTAGATCATTCTTCCGCTGGAATGCAGCACGGCGGAGAAGTGCTGCCTGGAGAACGCTGCTGCACAGGCTCCCTCTTCACCATTTAGACTCATTATAGAGAGAAGAAGAATAGTTTTCCCTGCAGTCCCCAAGCCGAGCGTTTCCTCTTTAGCATGAAGAAACCCTTTTAAGAACATTAGCTGAGCTATTACAATGATGAGGATGCATGTAGGTCAAAGTGGTCGTTAATTTGTGTGTCCTCATTGCTCTACCTCTCTCCTGCCTTTGCCAGTTACTGTCCACCAAGTTGTCAGAGTTTATTCTGTAATATATACAGATATCTTTTGCCTGGGCACTAGATTAGGAGTGCCCCAGTTTATGTCAGGCTCTGATCAATCTCTAGGTAGGAACATCTACCGAGGTTGGATGTGAGGCTGTGACCTTGGCAGGAGAGTGTGGCTGTTCATTATCTTGCCCCTGAGCTGAGTCTCTCTCCCCACGTGTGTAATCCTAGAGTTTGCGTAGTTTCCATAGAAGAGATTCCAGCTGGCCTTTGATGTCACCTCAAAAATATTTATAGAGGACAAGTCAACTCTTTTATACAGTGAGTGTTGCATGTACTCAGAATCAAAGTGTAAATTATATCTTTCTAAAAGTGTGCACCTAGTCTTGAGTGTCAGAGCTGCTCTTTAAATACGTACTGCTCATGAAGCTCTTTATTGCCATTATGAAGCAGCTAAATGTCAATTTGGAGTAAGAACTTGGTAAGCCTTGTATATGAGAAGGCTTTTCCACCTGTGATGTTCTTGCCAATGTTTATAGTAGCACAGTATCCAGCAATTATACTGGAAGATTGGAGTCTACCCATAATTAATTTGCAATGCTGGGTGATGTTGCAACAGTTGGTGGAGGTATCCTGAATATTCCTATGGAGGGGAATGTTCTGTACAGGGGCATTTTAAACTGCACTTCCCAATTTGCAAGAGAGAAATGCAAGTTAACTTTACCTTTCCACTGCAAAGCTTTGCCATATTTTAAAGCTCGCCCTTCCCCATGGCTGCTACCTGCCAGTCCAAGACAAAGGCAAAAGAAGTTACAAAAATGTGACTCTGGCAGTCTTGGAAAAGAATTTTATGTCTCTGTGCATGAGATCCATCAGAGTGTTATGCATTCACCATGTGTGGTGTATTTCCAGCAAAGCATGAAAGTTGTGGTCTGAATATGAGGAGTACTGTATCTTTTATAGGCAATTATGTAAAGATGGCTTTTGAGCTGGGCCTTTTATTGGGACAGGCTGAATTTCCACTCTCATCTTGGTTTTGGAGATAAAAGCTTGTACCCCTGACCAGTGATTTGAGAGGGCACAAGTTAGGGGTGAGCAAACGAGCAGAGCAGCACTAGCCCCAGAGCCTGAGCTGGGAATAAGGCTGTTTGTATGCAGGTCTGTGTGCCTACCGAGCTGCAAGAGGAGTGCTGTGCAGGGTAAATGCATTTTACAACTCATTGGGAACATTCTCTCCCACTTTCTCTCGTGATTATTATCTGGATTCATAATTAGCCTAGCATAGCTTCTAACTTGATAGTAGAGTGGATTTTCTTACGGTTGAAACAGCTCTCTGTCCTTCTGTCAGTGCATCTTGACTGCAAGCTATTGCTTAGTTTCATTTGAGAGATTTCCCCAGTTTAGCTGCTTAAAAGCATTTCTTAGGAGGCTGCAGGATTTCACAGAGCCATTTGTCTGGCATTTCTCAAACAGTTTGCTTCCTGTTGATAGTAAACCGATGTAAAAATGCCAGAGTTGTAATAAACTGTGTCCACTCGTGCACTGCAGACCAGCTTTAGATTTGCCTAAAAGTCACTGGAGCCATGTGCCAAGTACATCTTTTTCCCTACTCTTTTTATTATTTTAAAGAGCAAAGGGCAAAGCCAGACTGAAGGTCAATTTATTTCTTCCTGCAGAAAGGTGGCGTGTCCTTTTTGAGCTTGCCAGTGTTTAGTTAAGTGATAAACAGACAAGAGAAATGGCTTGCCCCAGAGGACTGAGGAGCTGCCCCTAAGGCATTCAGATCCTGCAAAACTTTTGGCAAGAAGTTGCCCAGGAGGGACTGAAGCAGAAGCACACTTCTCTTGCTGGCATTCACCTGGGATGTAAACATGGAAAGTAATAAACTTGTCACAAAGGTCCATATGTGAGTGCCTAATGCTGGAAAATGCAAAAGTGACACAGATGAGCATAGATTAGAACTGTTCCTGACCTCTTAGGCCAAATGGTTTTATAAGGCCAACAAGACAGTTACAGAAAAAACTGGCCTGAGAGAACAGAGAGCTCAGCCTTCTGTGGTGCTGTGCCTGGAGCCAGACCTGAAGGTGAGTGAGGCAGTGATGCTCCTCATGTAAAAATTTCTCTCCACTCAAAAGAGTTTACTGTGGATTTCACAGATAGGGATGCAAGTGAGAGGAGAATGTAGAATTAAGGCAAGGTTGTTCTAAGGGTGCATAATCACAGGTCACCCAAACAACCTTTCCATCGAGGAGAGAGGGTAAAATATCTATAGTAAACACACAGGTGAATAACTAGGCCCTTCTGGTAAACCTTTGGCCACTAGAATTGTGCCCCTTGAGGAGACACAGGAGCTGCAAGGTGGAAGCTACCCATGAAGTCAGAAGCAAAATAAGGCACACTGATGGAGGCTTCCTGGAGGAACAGCCAGCACCAGCTGCTCTGGGGACTCTGACATGTTCAGAAATGCTCTTGCTGTGCTGTGCTTTGTGTTAAGGTGGGATGTTCTCCAAGCAGAAGCACCTGGACACAGAGGAAGCCATGCAGTGTTTGTCAAGGAGGAAAATGTTCAACAGGGTCGTGGTTACACTGCTGCCTTCCCTTTTTCCTGGGGGGAAAAATATATTGCAATGGTGGAAGATAAAAATAGCCCTCAGTCACAGACCTGGCAAGCATCTATATATGTGGTAAGCATTCTATGTTGAGGCTAAATAATGAAGTCATTTAAACGCTCTTTTCTTGGTAATGATTTAATACCAGAAGGTGCTGCCAAAACTGCAGTCTGGCTAGGAAGGCCAGAGCCAAAGCTAAGTCCCAAATGTTTTCTGTGGCTGTTACTCAGCAGGGCAGGGTCACCATGTCAGCGAATTCTCAGGTTCTCCTTCCCTCCTTCCACGAAAGCAACCATAAGGAACTGAAGAAAGAAAACAGGCTAAGTTTGGTCCTGAAGAATACCAAGGCAGAGCTTCCTGAGCCAGAATGCAGGAGAAAGGGGAGTGGTGAAGAAGGTGGAGGACAGCCATGCCAGCTCAGGCCACATCCATCTTCTCCTAGTAGTAGTTAGAAATGGTGCTCAGGGATGGCCAGGAATATGTGGGGCATGTAGCATACCTGCCCCTAACACCCTGCCAGCCTCCAAGAGTAGTTTTGAGCCTTCTTTTTATCCCTTATATGTTCAGAGGAGAAAAAAATTACTTTTTGTAGATTCTTGAGCAGTCCTCCCTTATTTACAAAAAATATTGGAGGGATATCAATTTTTCATGGAAACAAGACAGGAAGGCTTTGAATTTTGCATACTGGTTGGGCTAAAAGGGCAACAATATGATGCATTTTAATACATGCGGTTTGAGGTTCTTTTAATGAAAAATATCAAGTAAGCAAGTTAAAAGGAAGCCAGGGCTACTTCTGAAGCTTGCAAGATAGTTAAAAGCAAATAATTTAAAACATTTCATTAAAAATGAACCCAGAAGTTTTTTGAAGCTCAACATTTTGTTCTGCAAGCTCAGCATATTCATTAACCTCTCAGTGAAGATTGCTGAACAGCTGGATCCAATTTTTTGAGAGATAATCATAAAGAAATTAGATTAATAGTCTGCAAGTGAAGCAGTTGGTGATCAGCTCTTTCATATGGAGCACGTTGTTAGCTGTTTTCCATGTGAAGATGGTTACTGCAGTGCCAAGAGGAACGAGGCCATATCTTGATGATACAGATCTCAGCTCTCCTGGACTGTGAACACAGCAAGGCACAGATAAGCAGGATTGCTGCTGTCTCCCTTCTCCCCTTTCCTAACTCCCTGTTCTGGACACATCACCTCCATGACATATATGCATATTTGCTGCAAGGGAATCACTGCCCTTTCAATATCAAAGAAAGGATGTTTCAGACATACCAGTTAGTGTAGAAAGACTCCTGGCCCAAGTGAAGATGAAGTGCCTTTGTGGGGTGATTGATTGTAATACAGAGAGGTAAATGTAAAGGATGGGCTGTCCCTCCAAAGGTACAGCCACTAATGAAGTACATTCAGTGCTGCCTTCGCTCTCTCTTTATTTAACTGATAAAACTCCAAGCTCAGCAGTAGCTGGACTGGGCCAAGGCAAAGCACACCTGAGTCCCTCATCAGGCTGTACTATCGCCACTCTCATTTTTCACTTGCTTCAAGCAAGTCCCACAAGAAAAAATTTTCTCATGTTCTCCAGTCAGAGCCAGCCACCTTTGTGGAAACACAAAAACCTCTCTGGCCCAGGCTCCCACAGCATGTTCTTCCAACAAACTGCTCCAGCAGGGATGTGTGTTTCCCTGCACAGCCCACTGCTGCTCTCACACGCGTGGATTCAGTCTAAACAAGTGTGAGACAGCTGTGCCTCACGCTCTCAGTCTTTCCCTGGCAGTCTCCAAATGCTGCACCCTCGCTGCAAAGTGCCCTGATTTTGCTTGCATGCAGCAATTTCATTCAAAGGAAACAAATATCTGGTTTGAATGCAAATGTAGGGCTCATATCAGTGATGTCCCCACTCTGTGTTCTAGCAGCTTCTCTCAGGGATGGGACAAGCCAACAAAAATGTACCAGTAAGGCAGGAATTAAAGCACTTTTGCACAGGGGTTGGCACATCCTGCAGCCACCTGGTTGCTTTCTGCTTTGCTTCTTAGCTCACTCATCCTCTGACCTGTGAGTTTATTCCCATTCAAGCAAATAGATGCAGAATAACCTGGCAAATCTTAGGGCTTGATTTTCCTGACTGGGTCACCAGAAACAGCTTGCAGTTGTTTGCAGTGTGATTCCCAGGCAGTTTACCACATGCCTTTTTATAAAAAGTCCATCATCACCAGCTTTCCCTCATCTCTCTGTGTTCTACAATCACCAAAATGATACACTAGTCCTTACCCACTGACATTTCCTGGGCAAATGTTTATCCTTATGTAACTACGCAGGTTTTAGGGATCAACTGCTACAGTGAGCCTTCAGGTGACATCCTGTTGATGTCTTGGCTGTCAGATGCTCTAAGCTCAGTGACAGGGTTGACAGAGGACACCCCAGAGCTGCCAGGACTGTGGAACCCCAGCTCCAGCACCATGCACACGTCCAGGCACAGCCTCCCAGTGCAGTGCTCCATCCTTGGGCAGCAAACAGCTTAAGCACATGCCTGAGCTTAAATATCTGCTTAAAGTCTCCTTACCTGAGTAGCAATGGGTCTGGGCCCAACTGGAGTGCTCCCTTGAATCAGGGTTGAGAAAATTCTTTTTTTGTTGTGTCCCCCCACTGGTCCCATGCCAGAAGATCCCTCATTTGGATGGAAACATGGAGCAGAATAGGCCATGTCTGACTTTTGTCGTGCTGGAAGCCACAGCCAGATCTCTAAAAGTGTTAGTCTTTTTCTTTATAGCCTGAAAGGAATATTTGAATTAAGTGACAGAGCTAGGTAAAGAGGCAGAAGGGTTTTTTGTTTTCCTTTTTACTCAGACTTTCAGTACATGCTTAAAATGTGACATTCTTGTCTGGTATTTTCAGTTTAGACAGAAAGTGGTTGTTTCTTGGGTTGAAAAATCGAATTCCAGAAAGAAATAATGCTTCTGGCAGAGCAGCCTGCATTCCAGGGCATGATTTCCTCTCGTAACTAGTCCAAGAGAGTCAATATTGGCAGATATGACCATGACTGCATGTATTTCCCATTAATTTTCTTCAAAACTTGCCAGAAAATACATGTTTTGTTGCCAACAGATCACTCTTCCTTTCCATATATTTTTCCTGTCATCATTCACTAACCCCAAAAGTCTCTCTAAGGAAAAGGAAAAGATGTAATGCAGCACGCTCATCTGCTCTCAGTGCCTGCTGCAGAGGGACAGAATGTGGCAGATGGAAGCCCTATAGCAAAAAAATTGCAAGTTCTTCAGGAATGTGGTGTTGGGAGTCCCTTGCAGGATCAGTATTTTCTTGTGCATAAGAAAACAAGATTCTAAATGAGGTCATAAAGTACAGGGTAGCTGTGACCTTTTTGTTCTGTTTTCTCTTTCCGCTTCAGCTCTGAGCAGAGCCTCACTCACACGTGGTCTAATTTTTATACATTTGCCCTAAATCACCTCAAAATGTCTTTTGAAAATCCTCAGGCTGTTCTGGTTCTCCTCTTGGGATGTGTGCTGCCCACTTGTGCTGCACTGCATCCTGCAGCAGTGGGCTGTGAACCTGCAGCTTTGAGGGCATCTGTCAGTCCCACAGTACAGGGAGGAGAGGGATGGCTCTGTGCCTCTTTTGCCTGAGAGTCCTGAATTGGAATAAAGCATAATGTGACCACAGTTTGTCAAAGATGGAAGAATGCAGCTGCAGATCCTAGAGCAATCAATGACAACAGATCCTGAATTCTCCTAGCAGTTCAGTGCATTTCAGCACATCCCATCCAGCAGCTAAACAACTTCTGTGCCCTCTGTCTCTAAAAATTATTAAATTTTATCTTTCTGCATGAACCAGTTAGTGATGAAACAGACAAAAAATTGACCCATAAGGGTTTTTTTTAAATTCCACCTGGGCATCTGTCACTTCATCAGCAGGTGTCATTCCTAAGCACATAGTCAGGACATATCGCAAACTTTGCTTTGTTGCCTCAACAGGCCAGTCAAAGGCCCTGCATTTTGGTACTGCAAGTCACAGCTCAGCTTTAAGCAGTCATCTTGTCCTGCCAGAGTATCTTTTCTGTCTCCTTTTTTTTTTCTATGAAAAAAACAGCTGAAGTGATCCATAAACCAAAATTACATTCACAAGTATCTTACAAATGAGGGATGGGAGATAAATATATAAATATAAAAGTGTATATAAATATAAACATTTTTTAATATAGAAATGTATATATTTGGTTAATTATTGACTACAGTGAATTCACCTGTAAGAAATAGTGCTTATATCACTATATACTGTACACAGAGGGGAGTTATGTTGAATTTCAGCAAATTAAGTTGGATAAGTTGAAATACACACAAGAATCAGCAACTGGTATGTGTGTTTATAGCAGCATTTCTAATTGGAGGCTTTTTAAATAGTACCACTGTAGAGGTTTTCCTTATATCTCAGCTGCTAAAATTGCACTTTCACCTTGGACTTCCTTTATAGAGTGGAAGAAACTTTTTTAAAATTTGGGACTTACTGTACAATAAAAGCTATGACTGTGTGCAGGTGTGTCTGTAGGTGGAGGCTCCTAACTCCTTCCATACTTGGCCTGGCACTGTTGTACATGAATGTGCAAAGAGAACACAGGGGGGAGATCTGATTGCCTAAATTCTCCATGAAATCTACACAGTAATCTGAGAGAAAAAGCTCCAGTCCCTGCTCATGCACCACTGTCCCCAGTGGTGTGGGTAGACCCAGCCAGCTGATCAGATTTTATCTATTCCCTGAGCTGTTAAATTAAGAGGTTTTGAGAGCTGAGTGACAAAGCTCCTTAATTCCAAATCTGTTCCCAGCAGCAGTGCTGTCATCACCTGTACTGCAAGCTCAGCTCTGTGGCTGCCCTCTGTGAGGCTGATGGGCAGCAGAGCCCAGAGCAGCAGGGCAGGCAGTTTGAGGGATGCTCTTCTGCCCCTGTCCCCTCCAGCTGCACACTTTGCTCTGTCTTTGGTAGGTTTCTGTCCTCTAAGTAGGATTCAGAGGCAGGGACATAGAAGGGGGCTGATGCCTTTGGGAATCATGGGGCTGCAAGTGTGGAAGAAAGACTCCCAAAGAGAGAGTAGGCTCCATGCCATCCTGCAGACCCAGGCAATTTGGAATGTTTAAAAAAACCAGCCTTCTTTCTCCCCCATTTTCTCCCTAACACTTCCACTTAGCAACGGAAGACAAAGTCACATGAAGTGAAGTGATGGGTTTGATTTCTGTAGCACCCTGGGTGGACTAGGTGCTTGCTTTACAAGATATGTAAAGTCCCAGTTTCAGCTGCTCCAGCCTAGGGAGATGCATCTGCTAGCCTGGAGGACGTGCTGCAGGGATAGTCCAGGTAGGGCAAGAAGGATAGCTGGAAAGCAGCTCAGTGCTGAATTCCTGTCTGCTAGAAATTAATCCCTTGAGTGGGTGCTCACTGCAGCTCTCTGCAGCAGCTTAAGCCTGCAGGTGGGAAGAACAGAAGTAGGTGAAAGTCAGCTTCTTTTTCCCTCACTCAGGCGTGGTGCAGAAAGGTTTGGCCTCACTCTGAGCAATGATGCTGAACCCAAAACAACATCACACAGCTCTCAAACCCCCGTCAATTTTTTTCAAAATACAATTTCTTATTCTACTCCATCTTGGCAAAGCCACATCAATCCCACCATGCTTCAGCCCCAAATTCTTGTCAGTGCTTCCCTACTTACTTATTTTAGCTCTTCTTGAAACTCTGTTGTACACGGAACTCCCTGCGATGGTGGCTTTTGTCAGTCCTGGCAAAAGGCAGAGGTCAGACATGGCAGTAAGTGAGGTTTGTGTTTGATCTTTGCTGCACTAGGGCTACCCTTGGGCTGAAAGCTGCAGAGTTCCCTTCAAGACAATGTCTGTCTTTCTGTTTCTCGAAACATAAGGGGTTTGCAGTATCAGGTTTGCTATTTGTAGATTGCTTCAGCATTCATTTCGCTTGTATAATGATGTGCTCTACTGAAATACCAGAATTACGTGAGATCTCAAGTGAACAATCCATCCCCTCTCAGGAAGAGGCTAGAGCATGTGTGGAAGACCTGCCAGAATCACTGAACTCAATGCTAAAACTGAGCATTAGCCCTGTCAGCTCCCTATCTGGTGGTACTATTTTTCCCCATTTATTTATCATCATTCTGAAACTAATTTGGAAGGTAATTATTTAATACTGTCAGAAAGCATACAGAAGGGAGGAAAAGCCTCCCTAATTGTGTTTTGACATTCTTTGACATCAGCAATTCTTTTGAAGGAAAGAGAAAAAAGAAACAAAACAAAATCTGTTCAGTCAAGATTTTTCTGCTTTTTGTTTTCTTTGGCTAAGAAAAATCAGGTTTTTTAATCCCACTTTCTTGGTCTTTTTTGTTTTTCCTTTTTTAATTTTGAAAGGAAAATACAGCATTTCCAACCTTTTTTACAGTTACATACCAAACCTTGGGACTGATACTGCATTCATGCCCTGTAACAGGGCAAATCCTGTTTTGCTAGCAGGAGACACTGCAAAGTGACAGAAACAGTTAAATCCCAACTCTTTGTGGGGAGGACACTTTGTCCTTGCTCCTGCTGCCCTGCTGGAGTTGGTGGTCCTGTGTTGGAAGGGTGCAAAGCCACAATCTCCCCTCTCTGTGTATCAGCAGGTACCTCTGAGCTCCTTACAGGGAAGCATTGCAGACATTACAGAACCCCTGACTCTGCCACTACAAAGCTTGTTCTTCTCATCTCCCTTCAGCATGCCTGAAAGGCTCTCACCACAGATTTCTTTCCTATAGGTGCTCAGGGTATTTTTTTCAGCTGTCTGGTAAGCTTTAACACTGCTCCTTTCTTGGGTTTGACAGGTAAATGAGAGCACAAGCTTCCAGAGTGATTTTTTTATGAATTACATTAAAATGTCTACCTTTTCAAAAGATCAATAAAACCTGAAATCTCCCGAGAGACCTAGGGCTTTTCCCTAGGATTAGCCCCACATGAAAAGGCCATTACTGTTTGAATATTTCCAAAGTATGTTCTAGATGTCTTTTAAAATTTTGATTGAAAGTTAAGTGTACAAGTTGTTTTGAAGGGCCTTTCCGATCAGTTGTCAAGAAAGTGAGTTGAAAGGAGTGAGTGACTGAATTTGAGTGAAATCGAAGACTTGAGGGATTTCCCGCAAGTGGGATCTGAAAGAAATCTGAACTCCTCCTCACCTGTTACTTGTAGGATGTGGTTAGGGAAGCCACTGACAAAATGCTGTACAGACAGCACAGCTTCTGGTGCTGCTGCACAGCAAAAAACATTTAGAGTTAAGCATTTTTTCAAAAGGGAATGAGAAGGAAAACCACAGAGTTTCCTAATAAGCTGTAAGGAGTTTTCTGAACCCCAGGAAATACACTCACATCCTATTTCCCCCCTGCCATGTCTATGGCAAGGCACCCCAATCCTGCCAGTCAAAATGAATGAGCATATTTTGCAGCATTACCTTGCTGATGAAACAGATCATGTGAATGAAGTTATTCAACCACGTGGCTGTTTACTGAGCACCGTCTGCATCACGGGCTCTCCTGAGTTTCCAAATGTCCAAGAAATTATCTGCATAAATTATTCACATGGCTCGAGTTTGTCCCTACAACAGAGCTAAGAGTCCACCATCTGAAAAACTGGATTAATATGCAACATGACAGAATTTCTTAATAATTTTGTGGTTCCCTAAAAACAAAAGCATAAAGTGCAGACAATACACTCTGAAGTCATTGCTTTGCTCTGGTTAAGGCAGAACTTTGAAGCTGTATCCTGTCCTACTGTCATGAAACATACTGAGAACTCATGGGAAAACTTCACTTAGAAATCTGAATGCCTTTGTTGTTTGTTTTTTGGAGGTTGCTTTGTTGTTGCTGGTCTTTAATGGAAGTCCTTTCATTTCCTTTATGTTTTAAGAATTTGTACATCCCTGGTACTTTGCTGACAGTCTGTGCGGAGCTCACTTCAGCAAAGTGCAGCTTGCTCCTCGTTGAATACAAACAAACAACACTTCAGTGCATTGACGACAGAGGGTATTCCAGGAAGAGGGGCTGGGGCAGCCTTCTGGTATGATAATTGAGCAGGGAGCTTCTCTTGCTTTGCTCTCCTGTTCAGACCTTAAGAACAGTTTGCCGTTTGTAAGATTCCAGAAATTATTGTCCTGGGAGAGACAAAACTCTCACTTGTTCAGCCGGCGTGCCAGTGCACATCAGAGCAGCTCCTGCAGGCACATTCTTGAGCATTCTGCTCTCCCTGCCCAAAGCCAAGAGCCAGGATCCATCCTGCTGTAATTTCCAAGAGTGCTCTTTCATGCTTCCGACTCCAGCCCTGAAGGAGATGTCTCATGGAATGACCCAGCCTTTGTAAGCTGGCATGCAGAAGCTGAGGAAGTAGTTCAGTTCTGCCTCCATGCATCTCCTCACAAAATTAGAGACTGCAAAAGGCACTGTGACTCAGAGCTGTACTAACAGCCAGATGTAGGAACTTTAAAGAAAGGCATTCTGCAGATTGATCACAGCAATGCTATTACCATCAGTGGTGTGTAAAGTGTCAACTGCAGCTGTGTTGAATTATTCATTATTTCATAAATACAGTGAGGTTTCCAAGGGCAAGGTTTTTAAGATCCATTTGAAAAGTGAAATGAAAGCCCCTGTAATTAAAAATCATTATTAAACTTCATTTATTTAACTTCATTTCAACTTTTTCCTATGTGATTATTATTAAAGTTATTATATTTATTGATTTTCCTACTCCCTTCCCTTTCTCTGCCAGCTAATGAGAAAAAAGTGGTTTTGAATTAAGCAAATAATCTTGCTCTCCCTAGACAATTGTTCCGTGCTCTCATGTTGACCCCTGGAAAGAGATTTAGTGGGTGATGCTCTTATTTTTGCTGATAGGAGACACTGTGCCCATCAGCACAAGATAAAAGGAAATAAATTAAAAGGAAATCTAAGTTTTGATGTGCTTGCATCTTACATCCTTAAAACTGTCGGTAGCTTTGGAATGACTGGAATCTGCCCTGGGCTCAGCAGGGAGTGAAGTGCAGCAGACAGAGAGCAATGCTTTCTTGTTTAAGAGCAAGCTCTGGAGACAGAGTGCATGTCCAATTCCATACAAACCACATTATCTTCAGCTCATCTCTAGTAGCAGAACATATTTCCATCAGTACTGTGCCGTTCAAGGTAAAAAAAAGTTACAAATCCCTTTGATACCTCAGCAGTCTTTATGGCAGTGCTACAGTTCCTCTTGGGATCAAGGCTGTGGTATAAATAGCTGTGCTGGTTCGTGTGGCAGCACCAGAGGAGAGCAGTGATGACTAGTAATTCCATTTTGCCGTAATGTGTAGTCTTTTAATAGTGCAGTATTGTCCACAATGGGAGGCAAAACTGGAGAGACACAAAACATTACATATTCACCTAGAAAATGGGATCTTTTTGTGCAGTTAGTTGTGTAGGACTGTCCTTCTGCTGATTCTGTAGTGCAACCTCAGTATTGTACCTCCAGGCATCAGAGTGTCTCAGAGAGAGGAAATTTCCTCAATTCCTGTGCTGTGTTCCACAGCAGAGGACATGTGCTCCACAGCTCATTCTGGCTCCTCATGGGGAACTTGGGCTACAGGGCTCTGCTGAGACAGAAGAAAAGATAAATAATCTCGTGAAAGAAGTTCTTACAAAACTCCCCATCCCTTTCAGACCAGCTGTTTTCCCCTCAACCCAGCGACAAGAAACCGCCTGGGGGCAAAACTAGGTGGGAGGGAGGAGCTCTCAGACCAACTCCCTGCCCAAACTCCAGACCCTCTGGGTTCTGCTGCCTAGCAGAGCTCACTCTTCCACTTGCCATGGGTTTTTTGAACCATTTTCCTCCATTCTCACTGCATCCTTGTCACAGATTGAATTCACTGAGTGAATTCAGTACATGGATGAGTGTCAGGGCAATAACAGGCAGCCTGTGAAGGTTTTGGGGTGAAAGTCAGACACAGTTCATGTTCCCACTTACTTCTGTGACCGTATGAAATGTATGTCTCATTACTCGTGCCCTTGCTCATTTCTCATTCATCTTTGCTCAGTAGTTACTGAGGGGTGAGATCATAACTGGAATTCATTTAGAGCTATGTTCTCTCCGCCCTGTTGGGTCCTTCAGCACAGTGACTTTATCCAAGATTTCATTTCCTCCCTGTCTTTTCTCATAAACAGAAAAAAGGTGGATGGAAGAATACTCTGGCAGAAATACTTTGGCAGAAGGCCCTGGTTTTCCTCATAGCCTCACACTGTACTACCCCAGCACATTTACAGTTGCTTTCTGTATCTGTCTGTAGTCTTTTTTTCTTACATTATGACCTTAATTTCTCTGGAAGAACAACTCTTTAGTTGTGTGCCATTTAGGGTCAAGCATTGCACCTCAAGTAGAAAAAATAGAAACACCTAAAGTTCTTTAATATATATTCAAGCCAGCTTGATTTTGCTTTCCCAGAAAAGGTTCCTTTGAGGATTTTTTAAAAACTCTCAATTTTTATCATCACTGAAAATGGAAAACATTATAAAAGTAATTCAAACACACCATGCTAAATTCATTACATTTATATGCAGGCATTGGGGAGGAGGATACAGGTGTTGTGAGAAAGAATTTCCCATTTGATTGAGTTTTTTCCTTTATTCGCAGACACTCATGACTGTCTTTTGCCTCAGTGTTGGAGCACCAATGATGAGGCAGTTAGAGGACTTGAGCTTGCTTCCTGCTTGCTTCCTTCAGTAGTACTGGAAACCTTTGAGTCTGATAAATTCCCCAGGAAATTCACAGATTTTCTGGCTTTAGAACAGTCTTTGTTTCTTTTCTTGCAAGTAATCCTTCCCCTCCTTTTTCTGTACCTTCATTGCACCAAACTTGTGTTGTTTTATGGATTTTTGTTTTAGTGTTAACAGGTCTCCAAAGCCTTTCCCATTATTTATGCTGGAAGTTGCCTACTAATAGGGAGAGAAGGATGTTAGAGCTCTGCCTGGGGCTCTGGGATAAGTGGCAAATGCAGTGGGCTGGGCTGGTACCACCGGGAGCTGGAGCTCTGCCAAGGGCTTGATGCTGCTGAGTGTGTGCAGACAGATCTATTGATACAGAGCCTGCCTTCTCCCTCTATCTGCACCCAGGACTTCTGGTGGGATGGTGTGTCTGTGTTACATTTCATCGTACAAAAAATACCTTCCTGTTACTCCTTTGATGACATGTCAGTGTCATGAAGGAAGGCTGGTAAGAGATTATTTGCATAAATCTTTGAAATCTCTATCCACTGACAGAAGCACTTCGTGTCACCCTATTTCGTTTGCCCCATTGTTTTTCCTTTGTCATTGCTCGGAGAAAGCAAACTAAATTGAATTAAAATGTCTCTTTTGTTTCCTGCTTAGCAGGCGTGCTCACAGTGAAATACAAGTCTAACTGTGTATTTTCTCTCTCTCTTTCTTTTCCTTTCCCATTTGACCCGGATTTGTCTTTTGGTGGCTTTGATATCTATCTCTATGTGATCCTGTCTGCTTCATTACTTTAAAGGTAAGATTATTATTTCGTCAGTCAGTATTATACATGTTTCAGAGGTGCAATAATATACCTTGACAGTGCTTTGGGGAGGAGGTTGGTAAGGAGGCCATGAAGAGTACAAGAGCTCCAGTTAAAAAGAACATTTTCTATTTTGTCTTCACTAACCATTGGCAGCAGGTAGGGATGCTCCCAGCAGAGGAGGCTGGGTTTTCCTGGGCAGACCCCAACAGGGTCTTGGACATGGTGCCAGCTGGGCTCTGTCTCCTGCTGCCACCCAGCTCTGCCAGCTCCCCACCACAGCTCAGAGGGGGCATTGGAGCAGCCCTGAAGCAGCAAACCTGCCCAGGACTGCAGGAGCAAGACACAGGCACTTGATGTTTCCTTTGACACAGGCGTTCCAGAGAACTGGGACTGTCAGAGGTGGCTCAGTAATTAAAGATCACAAATATCAGCGTGTTTAAATGACAGTAGAGAGAGGGGATGCCAGTCAAGAACAGAATATCCAGGGAGGTGTACAGGGACAGGCAGGGCCATTGTCTGTCCCTGAAAGCTGGCAGTGTTTTCTCTCTGTTGCTCTGTTACATGTGCATCTTTGGTTTGCACTGCATTTTCTGCCATTTGGGACTCTGCCAAAGGCTGAGGTGAAATATCTCCAAGCCAGTCCTTCCCAGAGCTTGCTGCCTTTTCATGCCTTTTCAGTGCCCTCTGTTCCTCCAGGACCAGGACACTTAGGACACAGAATGTTTTGCAGAAGAAATGTAGAAATATGCAGATGTTGGGAGGCAGGGCTGTGTATTTTCTGACAATTTCCAAGCACAGATTTTCACTGAAGACAAGGAACAGAAACTGCACTAAGAAATTTTATTTAACAAGCATTTTTATATGCAACCACCAAGTGGCAAAAAGTGAAGTCCTGATGCTTCCCAGCTTGTACAGAGACAGTCCTGGTCTATGACAGATCTGGAAGAGGCTATTAATTTTCCAAACTTCATACTTCCCCCACTTCCCAGAGGTCCAGAAGTACATGCTGTGGTGTCTGGGTCATCTCCACAGCCCTGCAAAGGCCTGGCTGTGTTCCAGAGACTGACTGACAGAGGGTTGGACCCAGCAGCCTTGTGTCTCTCTCAACAATGTTAGGTTGCCTTCATTTACATAGTGACAGTGGAGTCACAGAAGACTCAATGAATTTAATTAGGAGGAACTGGAAAACGTGTGTACTCATTATGTAAAACATGTAAATTTAACCCTTGAAATGGAATTTTCAATGACTCACCACTGTGGCTGGATGCCAGCGCCAGAGGCAAAATGACAGAAACTGCAAGTGTGTCAAAAGAAATTAAATCAACTATATGAAGGTTCCTGGGTTTTGTTGAGGAAATGGTTGTTCATGCTCAGTATAGACTAAGAACTTGTTAGGAATGTTGAGTTTTCTCCATTAAAATGGGCTTTGAGGTGGGATATGTCTTTATAAGAAAGCTCATTGTTAGAAGACCAAAAAAACATGGCAGGAATAGAGGAATCATATAGTGGATCTTTACCAAAGTATGTGCACAGAATGAAAGGCCATAATAAACATCACACAGTGATGGCTGCTGTAGGTATGCCCAAGGCTCTGATGAGTGTTGCAATGCTGAAAAATGGCTGTGAGGAAAGTTTTTACTTTACCCAGTCACTGCAAATGTCAATTCACAGGCCCTCAGACAAGTTACATGTGGCTGGATTATCACTGTGGGATGCCCTGGGGTCTCATTGGGCTTCATTGTAGAGGATATGGAACAAAGAATTTCATGGGGAGCTTTAGACTATTGTTGTCAGTAAGAAGGGAAGGGATTTAACCCTGGGGCTGTGGCTGACACTTCCAGATGCCATCCAGGAGTGTGTGTGTAGAGCTGCAGCTCTTAGGACAAAAAAGAATTTTTAAGGGTCTGCTTGAACTGTGGCCACTGTTGAAACGCAAAAGGAAGGTCTCTTAACAACTGAATATTGTACCTGTGGTGTGGTAAATGACCCTCAAAGGCTCTAATTGTTCTGTGCTGTCCCGGACTCAGCACGAGGCTGAAGCAGGATGGGAGCACAAAGGGCTGTCCTGGACTCTCGCTCTCTGAGGGTCCCCATGGTCTGTGCCATGGTTTTGGTCTTGCCTGGCTCTCCTCTCAGCAAGGGTCTGTCTGACAGCAAGGCACATCCTGAGCAAGGCTGGCAGGGCTGGGAGCAGCTGGCAAAGGGTTAATGTGCTGCTGATGGGGTGTTTTAAAGAGGAAGAGCATGATCAGGGAAATATGGTCACTACTGAGAGGAAGTAGGGCCAGTCGTTATGAATTCTTTTCTGTCTTTGAGCACGGCCTCAGTTTATTTATTAATTTGCTCCAAATTTCTCATTTTTCATTGTTTATTTCAGAGCTGCTGCTCTGATGTTTTCCTGTGCTCTCTAGGGACCATTCAATGTGTGGTGTCACCCTGCTTTGGAGGCTTCCAGAAGAGCTGTGTGCTCCGAGACCTGCAGAGAGCAGCCTTTTCTGGCCCCATTTCCAAATGTCACCATCCAGGGGTTTCCTGTGCATACTCCTGAAAAAAATCATCTCAGTTTTTCTCAGAACCAGGCAGGAAGTGTAGATATGAAGCCTGGCAGGCCTGAGACAGAGCCAGACTCCGACTTTCAGCAAAGCCCAGCTCATGGAGCAGGGGAGCACACCTGACAGCAGGGGAACACAGTGTGCTGGGAGCACTCATTGTTTTCATCCAGAGGCAAACTGCACCCTGATTTGGCTCTTCCTGGCCTGCCTATCCACACCCCCAGCTCCAGGTAGCTGCCTGTTTGACCTAGCAGCTCAAGGTCAGCAGGTTCTTAGCCAGGAATGACATGAGTACGATTTTTTTTGTATTGTGATGCTGCTTTATTTTCCAAGGTTTGCAGTCTGACAGCCTGAGGCAGTTATTAGACAAGGATGCTTGACTAGATCAGAGTCCAAGATTATTCCGGTCTGGGGTTATCGTGTCAAGTGCTGCTGTTCGCAACAGTAGTTTGAAGGATTTAACTTCTCAATATCCCTGGTTACCTAGGGAGTGAGCTGTACTCCGTGTGGCAATGCTTGCTCATGCAGAACTGTGTGTGATTTTATGTCTGTGATTTACACCACGCCTCAGACCGAGTGGAAAAGGTCGTCAAGGAAAGTTTAACTAACAAGTATAGACAAAAGGTTATGAGAAGATTCTTACAACGTTTTTAATACCTAGAAAAGGTTCTGTTCCTCTTCCCAAGCTTGTCCCAGTGCTCCTAACAGAGTTACACAGACCACATATGATCTGTCTCCAATCGCCACCCTCTGCTGCAAATTCTGCAACAGGACTCTTGTGCCCAGGAGTTTTCCTGACTCTCTTCCTCTTGGTTTATCATTGCAGCCAACAGCTAGCCCTGGCAGAGCAGTTAAATGCATGGTCCCTTCCTTTCTTAACCCTTGCATGGAGCATATCTGTGGGAGGTAGGGAATTCTGTCTGCAAACCAACAAGGCTTCTCTGTAGCAGCAGTCAGCTCTGGGATGCAAGGATTTAAGGTGTCTGGGTGTGATTCTGAGCCCAAAGAGGCTGCCTTAGCCAAGATGACACATTTGAAAGGGAACTCAAACTGTGTGAAAAGGACCACAACTGACAGCAGTGGAGATCAGGGACAAGGAAAATAATTCCATCAGCATTTTCATTGACTCGAACACTGTTGGTCTGACAGTTGTCATCTTCTTTAATATTACTGGACTTGCACTTCATGTAGGAAAGAAAAAATAGGCAAAGAGAAAAACACATTTAGGAAAACAGGGTGAAAGCCTCTCAGGCAGTGAAACACAAAAGTGCAGAGCAAAGAGAGAGAGAGAGAGGAGGACTTGGTCTGTGTCACAGCACCACCAGAGCAGTCCGCACTGGGAGGGAGAATGGGCACACTCCTTTGTGTCACTGATCTTTGAAAAAAGCATTTGTTTATGGAGTGAAAGTCCTCTTTAAAAGTGAGATTGCAATTATCTTTATGAGGCTGTGTCTTGGAGCTTGGCAGACAGCTACATACTGACCTCCCCTCCTCCCATCTGGCCAAATTGAAACCATCAAAGCTGGTGGTTGCAAAGGCCTGTGGGCTACTGGACTGCCTGGCTTGGAGCAGCACCAGCAGCTGTGCCACAGGTTTCCTCAGAAGGTACTGCTGACTCAGTGGGAGCAATTGGGCAAATGGGCAATTGGGCCCCTCCATGGCTTTTGGGGACACTGCTGCTTGTGGCCACCACGCTGAGTGTTTGCCCTCTGGACTGGAAAGGAAATGATTTACACTCAGGCGACTAAGTGTTAACTGCTTCCCCTTACTGTTTTTCTAGTCTGGTTTAGAAGCAAGTGACCTAAAAATAAAGTCACTGCCCCACACTTGCCATCTTGCGAGAATTTTGTACCCAAGGAGTACTTGGTTTTAGAATTTTGGCTCATTTTTCCAGACCTTCTTACAAACATAGCTCTTGCTAAATTAGGAGCTGCCACTGCTCATCAGCAAAGTCCTGTGTTCATCTAGTTCCTGACACACATTAGTGGCTGCTAGATGATAATGAGGTTTTGTTCATTACCCTCCTCCATCTGATTTGAACTCCTGATCCAGAAGCCAAATGCTGCAACAGCTCATTTTCAGTCCTGAGCAATTTCAGGTCCTTGTTCTTCTGTGTAGCAGAATGTGAAATTTGTCCAAAATATCCCTGTCAGTATTTCCATCATTATGGTTGCTTCATTTGTACTCTTTTTGAGAAGGTCAATCTGTTTGCTGAGATGGGAGCAGCTTATGAACACTTTTTATAGCCAAGCAGCAGCACAACACTCATCCTAACAACATCTGAAGGGGGCCAGGGGATGTTAGTGGGCTCTGCTGCCAGGATGTACTGTGTGAGATGTACTGTAGGTACACAACAAGCATCCACCCAGGAGTTGGGACTTGACTACATCCCCTGCAGCTTTGGGTGCAGCACTCACTCACCCTCCTCCGTTCTGGCGCCTGTAGTTGGAGAAGGCAGAAAATAAATAAGGGAGGATTCCGTGGAAAATTCTGTGAAAGAAAAAGACTGGAGACCAGGCCTCCAGAAGAAGCTTATAGAGCACAATTTGTTGGGTTCCACCCAAAGTCTAAAGGGCCATTGATTTGCAGTCTGTAAAGAGAACAGCAGGCTGGCAGTAGGCTAATGGACTGAAGACAGATGAAGCTGGACAAACTCGGGCTAAAGGTTGTAGAAAAATCTCTGGATTGTACTAGGCTGAGCACTGCTGACAATTGTTCAATTGAAGCAAGATTATTTCAAGAATACATGCTGAATGCAAGGAAAAATGAAGTCATAGGAACCCAATAGCCTCTGTAATTCAGAAGTCAAAATTGCAATAATCTTTTAGAGTTTTACTTTCTGTGAATGACAGTGAGATGAACAGGTTCTTGGTTTCACAGTGATTTGGTCAGGAAATGAAAGCCCTTGTGTATTGTGTCACCTGGTACTGTGCCATTGACTTGAAGAGAAATCTCTCCTTGTTTTCCATGGCAGAAGGACCTTTTGCTTCAATTTGGGAGTCTTCTTTCCTGCCACACACATTGTATGGAAATAGAAAACCAAAGCTTTTCATTACAGCTATACCCAAGCTGCTGGTGTTTGCTTGTTTCAGCAGTCAGGAGGATATGAGAGGTTGGACATACATTTACTGATTTAGTGTCATTGGGCTCTCAAAGAGAAAAGTAAGCTAGCTGACATTAGTAAACATTAGTATTGAAATATAAGCAGACTAGTTAACAAAAGAAAATTGTCTAAATCTCGATAGCTCTTCATCTACCTGATGAAAAAGGTAATGGGGCAGCTGATCATTTCAGCAGGGCAGGTCTTGGCAAGGAAAGCAAGGAGGTGGAAAGGCAAGCAAATGACTCAATGCTCTGGAGCCCCAGAGGTGCAGGAACTTTAGCACAGCTTTGAGTTGTCTTGATTCACCATGACTCCTGGTGTTCACTCTTGTAAGCAGGAGTAAGTTCTTCTGTAACCTCAGCAGGAAAGGGCACAGTCCTGAAAGGGAAGGGGAATCTAGGAATTACACAGTGGCAGCATTTTCAGAAGCAGACGATTTGGGGGCCTAAGCTGACATGAATAACATTTTTCTCATGGATGGTTTTATAGTGTTGTCATCTTTCTGCTCACAAAATTGTTGGACGTGGTGCTCTCAGGAAGCCCAGTCTAACATCCACCTCCTTCAGCTGCGAAATTGGCATAAAGAAGAGAGTCTGCAGGGGATTGAAACACAGGTAGGCCCTCAGTTTGTTGGTGTAAAGGCTGGGAGATACTGCTGCATTATCTGAGCCAGAAAATACTTGATAGAGCGTTACACCAGTAATCTCAGCCTGTTCTTGATGTGCACCATAGCAAGGGTTAAATGAACTGGAAAGCTCATAGAAAAAAGCTCATACAGTGCAGGTTTTGTTTATACTGAAATGTCCCCATATGTTTCAGTTAATGCAGAACATAATTGGGTCTGCCTTGGGATGGAGACATTTTTCTTACACAATTTATCCATTAATCGTGCGTGTGGGAGAGTCCACTTCACCAGAAATAGCTTCCTTTCCATTTTAGCCAAAAACCCACAGTGCAAATCTCCTCCCTTCCCTCTTCTCCTCGTCGTGCTCATTCTCCCCTCCAAAATGTTCTGCCTTGCTGCAGAGAAATAACCTTGTGGAACAATTTCAAACATGAGGTAAAATAGGTCTGCCCTAAATTAGCTTTCAGTTAATGTATTTCCTGGCTCAATTTGCTGAGCAGCTCACATAGCACATGGACATTACTAAATTAGAAAATCGTACATATAAAAGTTTTCTTGTGTTTTTGTGTGTATGTTGTTTCAAGGTCAGGGTTTCTGGTTTTGATTTTAGTACCTCAAAGTAGTGGGAAAGAATTGTGCTTGACATTAATTACATCCTTCTGCCTGCTTTATTATTATTTGGATAAACAAGCTACTGATTTGAGGGAGAGAAAAATCTACAAGGTGTTTGAGGTCTTTATTTCCTTTTCCTTTGGTAAACTTCCAGTAATTTACCTTGTCTAATTTGCCGCTGGAAACCTGCTGCTGGGAGTGCTCATACCTGAGAGAGAACAAAATTAGTGAGCTGCAAGGAAAATTTCAGTAATGAGATGAGAAGCAGGGAAAATTTGGCTTTGTCTGTTTGCTTTTTGTGTGTGAATGTGAACAAGAAGAAGAAGGAATATTGATTGTCTGAAAGCAAGACAGTGAGCAGTCAATGGAATGGGAGGCTCAGAGATGTTTGTGGTGATCACACACCACTGATCCCCTGGTGCTTTACTGGCCCACAGGAACCCCTGACAGCCTGTAAACTTAAGCCAGCTTTTGTACTACTGCCAGTTACTACTGGCATAAGGCAGATTTGGGTTCAGAGGCATTTGGCAGCTACCTCTAGCCCTTTCTTGACCTATACTACACATTTCCTGAGCCATGGAGTTTCAAGGCATACAATGCTTATCCAGTGACAGTCCCATGAGCACTTGTGTTGCATGAGGCTTTGAGCCACTGGGTTATCAGGGTATGAAGACCAGTTGTGAGAAAAAGCCCCTGATAGATTTGGAGGGAGATGAATTTTCTTCAGTGGAATCCAACCTTAGAGAGCAACCTCTTAGTTGTCCTGGAAGAGGCTCTCCGAGTTCCTCCTTGCACACAGGTGAATGGGTATTTCAGTTGAGCTGTTCATGGAAGAGCTCAGTCACTTTGGCTGCCATGTAGAAATAACCTAGTCTGATTCATCTCAAGGTTTTGAAAAGCTTCCTTTCGTCCTGTACTAACTGCCTGTCCAGGTGTCTGTTCTGAGTTCCACATCTTCCTTAGAGTTAGAGTTTGCTTATCTTTAAAAATACTTACCATGAGATCAGTCTGCAAGTCAGCAGACATGACACTGAATACACTCTGGGAGTGAATTTCTCTGTTTCTAAATTGATGCATCTTGTAGCCCTTTTTCAGAGGGTCAGAGACCACAGGGAGCTCTGCTACCTCTGGGGATGGGGGAACCTGCTTGAGGATCTCTGCATTTTTGTTGGTTGCTGTTTACTGTTTCTTTCCTTCTAATTAGCACAATTTCCCCCTGCCTAGCAGTCTCAATTGCTTAAGTCTTTCCCTGTCACTGTGTAGTCTGGTCTACTGCACCCATGTGCTTACAACCCCCTAGGGTCATCCAAAATTCATACCTAAGGAGAGAAATTGCCAGCTAAGAGAGAGAGACAGCATCTGTGCAGAGTGATAAATGAGATTCTAGGAGGGAGTAAGAGGATATTAGTTTTTAACAGCTTCTAGAAATCCTAAAATAGAGCAGAACTGGGCCACAACTAACAGAAATCAAGACTGCTCACCGAGGAACAGAGGCATTGCTGTTGAGAGGGAAGGAGCTTTGGCAGAGAACTCCTCCCACAGCTTTACTGGAGTTACCAGAGTGAATGACTTGGAGCTGGAAGGATCCTGAGCTCCCCTGCCAGAGTACTTGGAGTTAAGCAGAATGAGGTCAGCTTACTGTGGTGGAATTTTTCAGCCAGTCCAGTGGTTTTCCAGGGGCCTGAGTCAAATTTTCTCAATGCATGACTCTGGCAATTCATACTTTTTTGGCCTTTATAACTATCAGCCACAAACAGTATAAAACCCAGTTTGCATGTGCATGTGGACAGGCAGGAATTTAGGGTCAGTAAATGCCACAAGAATGGATTGACAGACTGCTGTTTTCATGAGAGAGCATAAACTGAACTGAGAGGCCTCAAGTTTCTGCTAAGGCTTTTATTTTCTACCTTTTAGCTTTTTAGTGAATTAGCAAGGGAAAAGTTTGGTTTTCTTGGTGCTGCTGAACAGTTGGGGGACCCCAGTGCTTCTGCTGGAGGCAGTGAGATCAGCAGAGTCCCAGGTGACAAACTGGGAACGGAAGGTTGACATTGTGATAATGGCAAATAAGATATAATTCTGGGGATAAAACAGTGTTTGGATCCCTAAACAAGGCTTGCCAATATTTTCTTTTCCCAAATTGTCCTTCCAAAGGATGTTTGGCACTGCTTCTGTCCAAGGTATGGGATATGTGTGTTTTGTGGCAATTCCTTACCCCCTGATCCCTTTGTCCTGCTAACAGGGTACCTGCCTGGAGCAGCCCACAGCTCTCCTCCAGCCCATTGCAACCACAGCCCAGGTTGGCTGGGGCACCTCTGCATAAACTGGTTATTCCACATGGATGAGAGTTCCTGGATCTGATGGTGTAGACGTAGCCTAAGGGAACTGCTGGGCATACAGAAAGCAAAGCAGCTCCAGCTGATTTGCAAAAGGTTTCTTTGAACATGGATTGGGAAGGGTCCACATGTCTTCAGTTAAACATATCTGCTCTCTTTGCAGGAAGGTGGACCCTGCTGGGGCCCTAGTTGTCCCTTTCTGAGAAAGGCCCAGCACTAAAACAACATGGAGATCCAAGTTCCTGCTTTACCTAGAGATTATTCATCCAGATAAGGATTTGTGCACAAAAGGCAGGATCAAGTGTTATAACTGTAGGGTCAATTGTTATAATGTGTTATGGTGAAATCATTTTTGTCTGCCCCTCCTCCACAGCTTTTTCTGGTTTTCTCTTCTCCCCTGCTCTTGTCACTGCTGCTCCCCAGCATGGGTCACCAGCAGGCTGCATTTCCTTGGGAGAGTCCTGCCTTGGTAGAGTCCTCCCCAGGCCACAGTCCCTCAGGGGTGTCCTTCCTGCCAAAAGCATGTCTCCAGCCCCATGTGGGCTTCTCCCCAATGTTTCCTCATGTGTCCTCCCCTAGAAGGTGACACTCTCATAAGTGAGCTCATACAGAGTATTCGCTTTGTCTTCAAGGAAAGCATTTGGCAGGCAGGCAGGTGAAGTATGATCCAACATCCCTAGAAGCGAGTGCTCTTTCCTCTGAGTTCAGTGAGCTTTGGATTGTGCCCTTATGGAAGGAAAATTTGGCAGAAAAATGTATAAATTAGACTCAAGTCAGGGGAAAATATTTCAGCAAAGCATTGGTGGCTGGAAAAGCTTGATTTGAGTGCTAGAGGCCAAGCACAGGAAGGAGCAGAGAGGTCAACACTGGTGCCCAGAAAAACACAGGTAATGACAGTAGTTCTCTGTCAGAGTTATGGGCATGGTCAGTCAATCACAAGTGACAATCTACCTCTAATGTGTTCAGCTTTCAGCCTGCAGCAAGGCTAGGTGTGTTTGTAATTCACCTGTATTAATGGTAATTTTTTTTGAAAGATTCGTCATCACACTTTCTCACTTTGGAATCAATGCAGCTGTTAAGTAAGACCTGTGAAAACCTAATCCACAGAAAGAAAAAGGAAAGGTCAGATTATATAGTAAATACAGCTCTAAAATAAAGCTTTTGGATGATAATGTATGCAGCTAACCTCATCCAAACATTCACCCCAAAGAGAACAAATAACTTCATTTGCAGCCTAAACGATCCCCTCCTGCACAAAGTAGTGTTAAAAGGGAAAAGGTCTAATATTTTTAGTTTTCCTTCTTCAAAAGGTAAGCCTTTTGTTTTACAACCAGACTGACCTGGTGGTGTACTCAAGGCTGATATGTCATAAGTAATTCTACAAATTTAATCTAACAAGTCTAATCAAATTTAAACTTAACAGACATAATCACAATTCATTTCAAGCTCCTCTTTTCTTGTCTTCCTTCCTTGTCCTCCCTATCCTGTCACGTAGATCATTCTGAGTTTTTCTCCCAGAATATTTTGCTACTCCTAAAGGCTTAGACAGATGAGAGTTTGTGGTTAGAGAAAATCCATGTATTCACTGGGGATGAATGAAAGCTTATATGGAGCTATCAGTTGTCCAGAATAACTGGTAACATTCTTGTGAGGGGAAAGGGTAGTAAAAGGTATTGAAGATTCTTTTGGCTAAAAATTGGAATGTGATCCATAAATCTGCCATCCATCATCTTCAGTTCCCAATCTCAAGACTCAGAGCAGCCTTTACAGACTCCTTGATGATGAGAACAAGACACAGCACAGTGTGTAGGACTTTAGCACCCAGTTTTGGGAAGTGCCATCAGAAGCCTCATCTGTAAAGTTTTTGTGTGTTCATGGTGATACAGGTATTTTGCTCTTATATGGAAATAGTCTCCATTTTCTCTCAAACTGAATGCTCTAGAAAGAGAAGAAAACACTCATGATAACTCACATTGATAACAGGCATCATCCCACAAGGAGGTTCTGGTTCTTCCCAGGATCTCTGAAAATGTCCTGAAGCCTCATCCAGAGGCCCTGGAGCATCCCCTGAGCAGAGAGCTCAGGAGGCTGAGGTGGGCCAGGGATCCTGCTTGAGAGGATGGGAACTGGGAGAAGTACCTGCTCAGCCCCAGCTGGTACTTGCTACCAAACATCTGTCAAGCAGTGATGGAAAAACCACGCAGCATCTGTTTTCCAGAGGAGAGCTGTGCTCATGAGCCGCAGTGGGCAAGGGCTGAAATCTCTTGGTTAAAACATATGTTGCAAGAAATGAGCAAAACCTAAAGTAAACTGTTTACACAGAGGTAAGCATCTGCTGATTGCTGCTAGACACAGGCTAAATGAGGCTGTTTGAAAATGGCCTCGTTTTGCCCTTGCATGCCTTTTTAATACAGCTGAATAAGTGACTCCTCACCAGGCAGAAAGCTCCATTACTTATGTTTCCACAGTGCATTTTCTTTCCCAAACAATGTTTGCTGCCCCAAGAGCCTAATTATCACCTAAGAGATGTTAACAGCCAGATCATTGGAACTTCGAAAAGGTTTTGATCAAATACAAGCAAGATGTAGTTTGTATTTTGCTGCCCTGTATTCCAGGAGCAGCTGGTCTCCTGAGGTAGGAAAGTGTGGACTAAGTTAATGAATTTAAATATGCTTCTGTTAGATCTTTTAATCATGAATGTAATTGCAGCTGGTAGTCTTTTTAATTTTTAAATATAGAGGATGTGATTGGATTTCTTTTTCTTTTTTTATTTCTTCATTTTCAAATCTGTCGCTACAGTTCCTCCCCTCACGGAATTCTCCAGAAGGAACACCTTGTCTTCCCAGAGTGAACATTGTGAATCTTTCCCGTACTGATTATTTCACTATGAATTTTCTGCATTAGCACTGCCCTTTCTGTCCCTCTCTACAACTGCTTCTGCCTTTGTTGAGTCTGGCATAAGGATACACATGTAGTAACAGGCACAAGCATGGAGTGGGAGGAATTTACCTTTGGAATTTACCTCTGATACATACCTCTCGTGACAGCTCTGGCACTTGTCTCTAGGCTGACTGGAATAACAGGATGCACAAGCATCAGCCCAGCTCCTCAGAAACACTAACAAGGGGAGTTTGAAGCCCAATACTTGTGTCCCACAGGTGACTGAGTGTTTCTGTGTTTGAGCTAGCTGATAATAAAAACATCACCAGGTTAAATGGAGCAGACAAAGGAAGCAATGCTGGCAGTTCTGTGATGCTGAAAGCTGTCCAGATCTCTTGCTTTTGTATACATCCTCTCTTTAGGATGAAAAAAATGCAATACACCAAGCTGAGATCCCCCAGAGTATTGAAAGAAACGGATTGCAATGGCCCTGCTTCCTTCCAGGTCCCACTGGCAAAATATTCAAAGAAAAGATAAATTATTATGTGACGAGACAGGCAGGGGATTGAATGACTCAAAGCTGTAGGATATGGAGCCTCATATAACAAGATCACCAGCTCTCATTCACCCCAGCTTGGTGGTGCCTGAAAGCCTCTCCAAGCTCAGCAGTTTGCCACTGTATCTGAAAGAGCTAATGGCCCCAGCCCAGCAGATCCCAGTGGGCAGAGACTTAGCACAGCATGCTCCAGGGATGTGGATTGCCACACACTTACTTCAAAATTTACCAAACACAAGAAAGTTTTTCTCAGTGATAATTGTTTTGACAGAGAGACTAAGCATATGCCTGCATTCAGGCCGTGGTTATTTCAGTGGAGCTGTGCTGATAAACCCCTCTGGGGAGGGAACTCACGCTGGCCAGGTTCCTCTGCTCCACCATTTAACCCATTTCCCTGGACATAATAAGCCACATATACATTGCTACCCACAACTTTTTGCTGGCATTGCTATCTGGCTGGTAATGTTCTTTCGTTTCATTTATCTACTCCTCATAGTACAGTTATGCCAGCAAAGCTCTTCCATGTAACCTAAGCTTATGAGGGAGAAAACGCCTATGTAAATTTTTTAAAGGTGGTGTTCCGTGGTCAGGCCTGAAGCAGAGAGTTAAGCCAAAGGCTCGGTGGGTACAGAATTGTGCTGTCCCGAGGCAAAGGGCAGTGCTGAGTGCTGCGGTGCAACATCCCCCGCAGGGAGAGAGAGGGCACTGCTGCCAGCAGGGAAGGGCTGCTGAACTGAGAATGTGAACACCAGGGGCAGCTGCTGCCAGAGCCTCTGGGACGAAAGCTGTGTGAGCAGAGGGTTGTGCCGACTCACCCTGGGCTGTGACACCCAGCAGAAGCTGCGGGTGACACCGGCTGGGTGACTTTATGGCGCTTCAGGGTGGCACTCGGGCATCGCTGCCTCCAGCGCCGCTGTGCAGAGAGAAACAATCCCAATTACCAATTGCCGGCGATTAGACGGCATTGCACTGGTGGCCTGAGTGTGTAAGACACGACAAATGCCACGGGCAGGGAGATGCTGGAAGGAGCGGTGCCTCGGTGCGGAGCCGTTCCGCAGCAGGCAGGTGCCATCTAGTGGAACTGGCACTGCCGGTTCCCTGCGCTGGGCTGCCCGGGGTTCTCAGGCTGCGGCAGCAGCAGGAACACCCCCACCGGGCACTTCTTTGTGCTTCTTTGGGCAGAAGGGTTTTCCTAGTTGAGAGCAGTGCTTTGGGAAATGGCACCGTACACTTTTAAGCACCTAATTAGACTTATCTGCTGTAGAGCTGCAGAGGAATTTGGCTGCCTTTTGGCCAGCTGGAACACCTCTGGAGTCCTTCACATGGAGGGTGAGAGAATGTTGGCCTGTATTTAAATTTAAAAAAAGTCTTTCAATGATTTATTAATCAAAAAGCAGCTTTTCAAAATCACATTCAACACATTGCTGCTTTTCTGGTATTCATAAGTGCTCCTGCTAACCAGAGGGCAAGGGATGCCATTAACCACCCTTGGAAGCAGAAGAACCCAAGGTTTGTTAGGGTGAAATATCCCTTCTTCACAGCGCTGAGGTGCTGTCTCTATGAAATACCCACTTAATATTTCATATTCAGCCTCACAATGCACAGGTCTGAGGGATCACCTGGCAGAGAAATCCCGAAGCTCTTGAAGTTTTGAAGACTCAAATGTCCGTCTGAAGTCCCAAACCACGAGGCTGATTTGTGCTTCCTGTGAGTGCAACTGAGGGGAAACAAGAGCATTCCTGTAATTAGAAATAGGTTTGCTGTTCCTTGCACCTCTCTCAGCAGCGCCTGGGAGAGGTCACTGTCAGAGACAGGATGCTGGCTGGCCAGGACAGATCCGTGATGCATGTGGAGCAGCCCTTTCCAGCACTGCTCAGTTAATGAATTTTGCAGTCTTTGTTCGCTTCCTCGGCATGGTGATTCACTTAGGAGAGGAATTGTTTCTGGGAGCTGGACCATCACTCTGGCAATTCCTGTTGGGTCTGTCTGCATGCCTGCTTTAAATGAACAGTGGCTGCTGAGGCCAGCAAGGAGCTGTGCTGTTTGCAATAAAATACCCACACTTTGTACTGTGCGTGTTGCATATTCTCCTGCTCTTTAGGAAAGAGTTCTAACAAAAGTGTTAATTGCAGGCCAGCTAATGCTGCATTATTTTCAGGCTCAAGCAAAAGAAGTTCAAGCCAAGAATCAACCTGCTGTTTTCAGATCAATAATTTGTGAAAAATGAATAATGATGCCCATGAAGTCTCCCATTGTGCCGTGGGAAAGGGCTGGTGTTGGTTACAGAGCAGCACAGTGAGCAGCCTTCTCTCAATGGTGCTGCAGCCCCTCCTGCCCAGCCTGGCTCTGGCGGGGATTTTAGGAGCAAACTGGCAGCAGCTGTTTCCTTGGGGCTGACTGGATGCAGTGCCCATGGGGAATGCACTGCAGCTTGGGCTTCTTGCTGCTGGCAAGGCCTGACATCAGCTGCTCTTCACTGCACACCCTTGATGGATTTGTTGCATAAGCTTTTAGCAATGTCTTGATTTCCCAGGAAATGATGTGTTTTAGACAGAAGCCAGGCACCTTGTTAGTCCTGCCAGCTGGCAGGGGGGTGGGTATGTACATATAGCTATTTGGTGTTTAATAATTGAAACTGGATGTATCAAGGTTGGCAGCATGTCTTTCAGCTTTAAAGACAGGGTATTGTCACAGGAAAATGGGATGTTTTCCTGTGCTGGAGACAAATTTTTCTTCAGCTAATCTTGGTGTCTGCAGCTGCTGTGTCAATATCTCCTCCCGAAAGGCAGGGAATGAACTTCAGAACATCTGTAACAGCTACATTAAGTGGTGTGGTTTATTGTAGAATTATGGATGATGATGGCTGGGTTACTAAACTGTAAATCAATCAAAGCTTTTTGATGATATTCTAGATCATTAGAAGGAGACTCATGCAGGAAGAGACAGTGATTTATTGCACCAACTGGTAACACATTCAGCCCCAGTCATTTTTATTTATTATTACTTTGAAAAGATTTCAACCCTTCATTAAAGCACATTAAAAAAAATCTGTAGTGATGATAAAGTTTTGCTGTAATGAAAATTGACACTCTTGAACTGTGATTTCTGGTGATAAGAAAGTGAAGAATGAGGAACTTAAGATACACAAACTTCACACTAAATTAGTTGAACAATTGCCTTTGTTTAATTGTCTGTTACGAGCAAATGAAGGGAACTTTTTCCTTTTCATCCTTAAATCTGTTCCTTTGAAAGGATCTCACACTATCTGTAGTTTTGAACCATGGTACCCGGATTTTGAATGCTTAGCAAGTCATCCATTTCTGAGGCATTAGCAACACAGACAGGATTTATTTCAATCTCTGCATATGATTCTTTGATCTGGGGCTGACTTAAGTGCATTCCAGTGCAATTAATTAGGAAAACAGTATAATACAGTGGCAACTCCAAGTGGTCTTAAATGTAAAAGTGACTGATTAGTAGCTCTGCTTTCTTGAGGATTATCTTCTGCTGCTTGACAACATCTGCTATTGCTGAGCAAGGGAGAGTCAGTTAATTGAGGAGAGGGATCTTTGCTTCTCTCTGTAAGCCACCAGTATGACTATTCTCCAGAGGAGAAGCCATGAGGGAACCTCTCCCAGCACTGATTGTGAGAAGGAGCTGGCTAAATGGAATCAGGAGCAGTCCCCTCGCTGATGCTGTGGGGTGTGTGGCAGTGTGCAGCTCACACTGATTGCTTTGCAGGGCAGTAGTCGTTCCCTTTTCCTAGCAGCCCTGTGTGGCTGGCAGAGCTCCTTGGAATGCAGTCCTTGCACTGGGCCTGCTTTCAGGGATGGGTTGTGCTGCTGTTTGTGTTTTCTTCCTTGGAATGTCTCGTTTCTTGCTGTTCACTGGCTGGCTGAAAGTTACAGTGTTTGCTTGGCTGTTCAGGACGAGTCAGTCCAGTTTAAAGATCCTGTGCATCTCCTTTCTGTTTCCAGAGTCTTCCTACTCAGGACAATAAAAGTAGCCATCCATCAGTTTTTGATTGGAACAAGATTGATCAATGAGCAACTTAGGGGTGCTGCAGCTGCCTGACACAAATATTGCCTCCCTTTGCCTCCCTTTGCCTCCCTTGCCTCCCTTTGAAGGAATTCAATTGTCCTGCATAAGTGATCAATATCTGCTCCCCTGACTACTCATGCTCCCTTAATCTTCTTGTATAGTTTCTTTATAATTTAATCTTCTTCAAGGAGCCATATTTCCTGTCTATCATGCTGTTACATTTTCCTTGAATCTTTTTTGAATCTCACAGCCAGTGGAGCTCCTGTGATTCACAGGAGAAGCTGACTTACAGTTCAAAAGAAAATGCAAATTCTAGCCTATCTGCTTTATTTACAGCTGTTTCAAATAAATATCTTTACATATTGCATAGTTACTTCAGCTTTGTCTTTGCTCTATATCAACTTGCTTCTGGTTTTCTTTTTTCTGTTTGGCAATATCCCGATCATTTTTTCTTCTGCATCCTGAAGTGTGCAAGGATCAGATGCAGAAATCCTGCTTTATTAGTTAAAATATTCACTTGTTTTATTCATTGCATCCATCTTGACACCTGGGGAGACATAATCCCTGGCATTCTCTCTCTTGCCAGGACAAAGACAACAAGAAGCTCCACAGATTTCTGTGCAGAAGCAGTGCAGCTCAGTCCCAGTGGCACAGCAGAAAGCTCCCTGACTTGGCAGCCTGCACTGGCAGTGTGTTAGGGGACAGCACTTACTCCCTGGAGATGGAATGAGGCCCCAGATGCTTTCCACTTATCTAGTGGGAGGGTGAAAACTGCTATCCTATGCTACACGTCCAGTGGAAATTAATCTCTGACACAGAGAGGAAAAGTCCAGTGTCTCATTGCAAATGTGTCATTACTCTTCAGGGACTGATTTGTTACTTGCTTGGTTCTAATGTGGCCACACACAAGAAGATACTAAAAAAAAACACCTGATGCAGTACCCTTCTAGCAAATATTTTATAGTAAATATGGGTGTAATGTGTTGCTGACTTCTGTATGTTTTGTAATGCCAAAATCAATGCACATGAAAGTCTCTGTGACAGAACCAATAAGTGAAGGGAGTGCAAATTTTTCTTTCAGAGAATGGCCATGTTTTTCCCTCCTGAAATTTCCTACCTTGCTGACAGCAGGGGCAATAATGAAAGCAAGGGAATTCAAAGAATAAGCCCAGGTTGCAGTTCACCTTTCTGCCAGCACTGATGTAATCCTTCTGGCACTGCAACTTCCCTTCGCCATCTGTCAGCATTCCGATGTGCTATTGATTAGGGGCTTTACTGAGGTCACTCAGGAATCACAACAAGCCTCCTGAAACTTGGGCAAGGTAATAAATCAAAGGTATTTGATTTGTTACTCGCTGTCATTTTTGGTGCCTTGCTTCAGTAGAAGACAGCAGTCAACACTTCCTCAGCTCCTCGTGTGAGGAAAGTTATGATGGCAAAAGAAAGCGCTTGTTTATAAACGGTGCAAGTAACATAAGCTTTTAATGGGTCCTAGAGGAGTCCAAGGCTCCAGAGGGCTCTGGAATGCCTTTCTCTCCACCCCCATTTGCTCCCCTCACCCTGACCCCCACGTTTTTTTCCAAGCCTTTGTCCAATTTTCATCATATCTGTCATTTTGAAAAATGAACTGGCGGTTCACTCCTAAGGTTCATAGCATGCCATGTATCTTTTTTTAGATTAACTTGTTTGCAAAGAGACAGTTCAACAGGAAATTCTTGTGCTTACACAGCAGTGCAATTTTTATGAAAAGCAGAGATGTTGTTAAAACTCATTATCTGTGCCTATTCTGCTAATTGGATATAAAGAAGTCATGAGGCAGGAGGATGACAGGACCATGCTTGCTTCCTGGGTAGAAGCCTATTAGTACATTGCTAACAAATCTGACCTGGGGCTGAGTGTGTAACACTCTGGTATGAACACAGTGAGTGTCAACATTGCCCAACACTGAGATCTGAGGGGAAAGTGCACCTCAGTTCATTTAGGGAGACAGTGGTCCTGAAGGTGTCCATTTCTGATGGTGTCAGAGGAATGAATGCCCAGCCTTGATGCTCCATTTGATTGCAGACGTAAAATGCTCCCTTGTATTACCATGTGGATCAATCAGTGTGGAACAGCCTGTATCACTCTGCCCCTCCCAACAGGGCTGTCAAGGCTCCACATGCCCTCCCAACTTTGGGGCTGACTTCAACCTTTGTGCCTCCACTCCAGCTCTGCTGCCTTTGCCAGTATATTTCAGGAGGAATAGCTGTGTTACAGGAATACATGCACAATACTATTCCAACAATTGCTTTGCAGACCTGCCTGTCTTTGTAGGTCAGCTTTAAACAGAGATACCTCACCCTGTGCTGCAGCCACACAGCATGACTGCTCCTGCAGATCCCAAAATCGAGGCTGCGTTGCTGCAGGGTGACTGGATCAAGCACATAGACTGACCTTTTCCTGGGTTTCATGTCTGCATGGTGAAATCAGACCCTTGAGTGAGGATCTGGAGGGGGAGCAGAGCCTGGCTCAGGGTTGGCTGTTACATTTCCAAATGTCCTATCTTCTAATACAGCCGAGTCCCAAGAGCAGAGACCAGCAGGCAAAACAAACACAATTATGCAAAACAAACCTGGTTCCCAAAGCAAGCACTGACACCCCTCCTTTCCTGGCAGAGAAAGTCACTGCTGTAGGTGTTTACCAAGTCTGAGAGCTGGAGGATTGCGTGTGCTATTCAGTTTCTTGGCTTTTGGGGGTTTGTGTTGCAACCTTTATTTAAACATCAGGGACAGAAAAAAATGTTTGGTTTGTTTGTTTGTTTGGGGGTTTCTTTCTGTTTCTATGATTTTTAAAGGACTGAAGAGTTTATTGTGTGTGAAATGCAGGAAGAGCCTAAATGAACAACAGATGAGAGGAAATAGACTGAGGAAAATTAGGGCTATTTGCTACCAAAGGAAGTAATCATTGTACATATATTAAATTCCAATCTCTAACTGAGAATGTGCTTGTTATGCAAGAACTGTAGAGGAAAACAGGGGAATATGTGGAGTCTTTGCAAAAGTGGTGAGTATGGGTTTGGTGTACTGGTGGTAAATAAGGAGGCAGCTTTTACTGAAGCGAGTGGTGGCTGGAGAGTCCCCCAGAGTTTCCCATCACAGCAGAAGGTTATTCTCTGTGCAGAAGGGGAAAACCGCTTTTCATACATCTGCTGTTTGTGGGTAACATTTAGTATGACTTTCTAATGAGAATATAAATTCTTTGTGAACTTGCACCTGCCACATTCTCAGCTCATCCATCCTTAGAGACACCTGACTCACCTAGACTTACTATTTACCTACTCCTTAAGGATGAACTACTCATTTTCAGTGGAGATAACCCTTCCCTGGCAATCCCCTGCAGTGTTTGAGCCAAGTTTGGGTTTAGGTGATTGTAGAGGGGGGCTGAGTGCTCTGGTTCCTCTTCCCTTGGTCTCTGCACTAACAGCAGGGCAGGCATTTCACTGCTGGGAGACAAAATCACTGTTTGTTTCAGGGGTAAACTACTGACAGTGAGAGCCACTAGGAATGGAATAAGGACCCTCACAAGGGATTTGTGGAGTGTGTGATACATGGGCTTGGCTTACAAGGATGCCTTAAATCAGCCACAGATTTGACATTACTACGTCTTTAAACAAAACAGAGTGTTCCTCATTATTACAAGATGGCAGACCCCCTGTTCAGTTAATTCAGCAAAGATATAGAATGATTTTTTTTAATTTCTTTTTATTTTTTTAGCAGTAGAAAAATTGTAGCCTGGGGGCATGTAGCTTTGACAGATTGGGGTTATATGGTTGAAGCTGACCTATGCAGCTTCCTTCCCCCTCCCCCTCCTGGCAGGCAGAGGAAGCATTTATGATTGCAAGTGGCTAGCTGTATTTTGTCCTCTGTCTGAAGGAAGGCCACCACAGTAGTCAAAAAGGACTTGTTACATGTTTTGCTTTTCCTGGGAGGGATGCTTGAAAGCTCAGTAAAGAATCTGTAAATTTTTTTTTTTTTTTAATAAATAAATTTGACCATGTGGGAGGGAGCATTTAAGTGCAGGAAAGAATAGGGAATTGCACAGTCAAATAAGGAGTTCTTGGCAGAATTTAGAGAGCAGCAGCAGTAAGAAGGGTGCATTGGCATGTAGAAAAGAGTGGAAATGAACTGAAGAGAAATGATACCGTCATATTTAGAATCTGTCAATTTATCAGAGTTATGTTGGCTGGTTATTAGCAAAAGAGAAGGAATTGAGTTTTTAGAGGAAGAAGGGTTTCATTTCCCCTTCATTAGCTGAGGAACCTGCTGACAGGAATTAAGACAGAATATTGCTAAATTGCATCTTCAGCCACGCAAGAAAGGGTTATTTTTAACCCAGAGCTGCTCAGTGACTGCATTTGCAGCATGGCCCTGCTTTAAAAAAACAAAACTCTGCTGCCAAAACTAAGGCTGCTTTGTGCTGCTGTGAGAATGGGAAGGAGAGGTCCAGGCGGGAATCCTGTGGGGCAGTGGTGCCTCTGACGCCTGTGTCATGAAAATATGCCTCCAGTTAACTATTGTCCTCTGACCTCAATCCATGCTGAAACAGGGGCTTTGCATAATCGTGGAAGGAGACGGCTCCTGCTCCAAAAGATGTTATGTTTTGAATTTCCAAAACAGACAAAGGAGACATTGTCAGCCCTTCACACATGGGAAATAGAGGCAGAGAGAGAGAGAGATTTGTCTGGGGCAAGCAGGCTAATTTTGACAGAATGGGCACTTAAAGTGAGGTTTCCTGAATTAATTTGTGTGTTATGACCACAAGATTGCCCTTCCTTTCTAATATTGGATTTTGTTCTCCCTGAAACTTCAGTTCTGATGCAGGGTTGTTTATCAAAAACATTCTTTTATTCTGCTCTGTTTAATAAATATGCTAGGGATTCTGTCCTTGGACAAAACTGTGCAGCTTGCATGCAGGTCTAAGTTGCAACTCTGCAAATGCCTCACAGAGTCTCAGGTGGATTTTCATGTTGGCACTGCCAGGAGCAGTAATGCAAGAAAAGGCAGAGGTGTGACTTTGTCTTCTGCTTGTCTTTGTGCCCTTGGGGATCACAACCCCATGGGTATGTAGAAGGGGAGCCTGCAAGAGCAGTAATGCTGTTCTGCCCAGCTTCATGTGGGAAGAAAAATCTTACCAACTCCCGTGTCCATTTGTCTTGCTCAAGCTTGTTAAGAATCAGCACCTTGGAAACTAATATCTTTCCAGAAAGCTAAATACAAATTTGGGGCTGTAACTTTAATTAAGTCAATGGTGCATCTCAACTTAGGTAGTTAAAACTATTCTTTTGCTTTAAAGTCTCTGTTTGGTTTTATTTGTTAGGGGTTTTTAAAATTTTATTTATGCCCCATTGGGGCAGCTTCCTTAAGTACTTCCAGGCACCTGGTTCCAGTTTCCAAATCTGATTTCTGTGTTAGCAGGTGAGCTCTTTCCTTCGAGCACTTTGCTGTGTGACAGGCCTGGAAAGGGGCACATCAGATTCAGTAGAATCTCAAAAATTGTAACCTGTTTTCCTGTTCTTTCTATTCATGGAGATGAATCTTTGAGAAAGATCACTCATGGTAAAATATTTCCCAGGGTATTGCCTCAACTCAGGTAATAGCTCTCACAGTGCAGGTGTGCAGAAAGAAAGCTCCTTAAGCTTTTTCCAACCCATGTGCTGTTCAAGCTGTTTCTGTTTCAAGGGACTCCAGAAGCTTTGCATGATATTTATTAATCTGATTTACTAATAGTCTCCTAAAGTTTAAACAGAGACAGAGAGAGAAGATAAGCTGGACTCAGGCTTGCAGGAATCAGATTCGTGCCAACTCTGCCACTTCCATTTAGCTTTATGTGCATCATTTAATATTTGCGGTTCCTCTGTCTACCAAATGCAGATAGTAATTCTTCCCTTTTTTCCCTATCCATATTTGTATAGATGGCATGTTTGGACAGGAATCAGCTCCTCCTGTGTCTGTGGATACCTCACACACAAATGAGTCCCTGATCTTAGGTTCTGTAGCCACAAAACAATAACTGGCTTCAACCTGCTCGGTGAGAAACACAACCTTTGGATTACATTGGTGTAGATAAAAAGTCCACTGCAGTTCACAAGTCAAAAACTGCTGATGGTGTTTAGCATCAATGTCTGTCATTGAACACCTGGTGTTCATCACCTCTTTCCTTTTCTTTCCACTGTCATATTTTATCCCATCTATTAGAGGTTTCTGAGCTCAGTCTGTATAAATTATGGTTGCCTCTGAGTCAAGCTGATGGAATCACTACAGGCTGCAAGGTAAAGGAAGGAAAAAGAGGTAGACTTAAGGAAAAGTGTTTCTCTTATGTGCTCTGCTCCCCTTCTTTCTCCCCTTTCCCTCACAGACAGTGCTGGGCAGTATTACTAGAGAGCAAGATACTCCTCCTATTGAAGAGAGATGGAATAGTTTCCAAAAATAACAAATGTCTTTACCAGCCCTAGTTATAAAGGCAGAAAGCAGGAGAGGAATTGGAGCTGGAGTGGACTCCCGATGCCATTGTTGGAAAGACCAAAATTGACTGCTTTGGAACAGCCCTTCGGCAAGTTTGTAATGAATTAGGAAAGCAAACATTCCTTCATGTGAGACTTCCTGGGCAATGGCTTTGATGTATTTTTTGAAAATTAAATTGCTCTTATTGCAGAAATTTAACTTACTACTAGGAAAAATAATACTGAAGGTGCTAGGAAAACACCTAAAACTTAAACTTAATTTTAACTGTGTTAAAATTAGCCAAAACAGAATACTTTCACTATTTTTTTTCCTCAGAAAACTGTTCAGTGCCATCTCAGTGCCCATTACATTCAGTGTTCCTGAACCACGCTGGCAAGGCAGTGAGCCCTAGCAGCATTCCAAGGATGTATTTCTGATGGGGACATGAATCCTCCAGCACCCCTGGATGAAACATTTCCAGTTGTGGGTGTGTGTTATCTTCTGTGTGTGCAGAGTGTCCCACAGCCCCATGCAGTGGGAGCTCGTGCCAGCTTTAGCCACCAGAGAAGGCATTTCCTCATTCTAGGAACACAAAGGCACTTCAGTCCCACACTGCTGGCAGTGGGGGAAGAAAAGGCCCATTTCCCTCTGTGTGGAGAGGCCTATTGCAGGCTGCCATCTCTGTCAACCCCAGAACTTTATGGGCTGAAGCTGGAGGGTCTCTGTCAGAGACAGCTGTCATGTTTTCAGTTCTAGGGACTGAAATAGGGACAATACAAGGGACAACTTGTATTGTTGGGGACTTCATTACACTTGGAACAGCGAGAATGCCCCATGACATTATGTGTGTTCTTCCCAATTGTCTTGCTTTTCACTTCTGCTTAGTCTCGTGTCTGAAGTGTGTCTAAAGTTTGTTTGATTTAATATCAGGTTGACTGAAATGGGAATAAATTACTGCTGCCATTGCTGGTTGTCAGCTCAGCCTTCTCTTTCTGCAAGCATATTGCATTCCTGGTTTCCCATGGCTTTTCACTTATGCTCCTGTGGTGTTATCCTGCTCCTTACTGCAGCCTCCCAGATTTCAGCTCGGCAGGCAGATCAGTCAAGCAGTAGGAGTCCTGGTCAGCATGTGCACGAAGTGGAAGGGAGAGGCACAGCCCATAAACAGCCAGGCTGCAGGGCTGTCCTGGGGAGCAGCTCCTGGCTGGCACAGCAGGCTCACAGGGAAAGGCAGTGCCAGGAGCCACAGTCACCCTCTGGAGTCAGTGGATGGGTTCAGTCCTGGAGATTTGTTCTGCCTTTGCTGGGAATGGACATCCTGGTGAAGGTGCTGCTACTTGGCAAGGCTGAAATGGTGGGCAGTGGGAAAGAGACACACAGGTCTAATGTTGCACAGACTGCGTGAGAAAAAAATAACCCACGAGTAGAGTGGAATGGATGAGGAGATGTTGATTTGCTCTCGGTTTTTTGCTGTCTACACTAGATCCCTGCTTGCCAAGCATCTTTCTTGTCACTAGCAGCATATTTATTCAATTTTCTCTTCTCGTTGTAGAAAATTCTACTACATCACGCTGCTGAGAGACCCTGTATCTCGTTACCTCAGCGAGTGGCGTCACGTGCAGCGAGGAGCCACTTGGAAGACCTCCTTGCACATGTGTGACGGGAGGACACCAACTCCTGAAGAGCTGCCGTCGTGCTACGAGGGCACGGACTGGTCGGGCTGCACGCTGCAGGAGTTCATGGATTGCCCATATAACTTGGCCAACAACCGCCAGGTGAGGATGTTGGCTGACTTGAGCTTAGTGGGCTGCTACAACATGTCCTTCATCCCGGAGAACAAGCGAGCGCAGATCCTGCTGGAGAGCGCGAAAAAAAACCTCAAAGACATGGCCTTCTTCGGCCTGACAGAGTTCCAGAGAAAGACTCAGTACCTGTTTGAGAGAACTTTTAACCTGAAGTTCATCCGGCCCTTCATGCAGTACAACAGCACCAGGGCGGGCGGGGTGGAGGTGGACAATGACACCATCCGCAGGATCGAGGAGCTCAATGACTTGGACATGCAGCTCTATGACTATGCAAAGGACCTCTTCCAGCAGCGCTATCAGTACAAACGGCAGCTGGAGAGGATGGAGCAGAGGATAAAGAATCGGGAAGAGAGGCTTCTTCACCGGTCCAATGAAGCACTTCCCAAGGAAGAGACCGAAGAGCAAGGACGTTTGCCCACTGAGGACTACATGAGCCATATTATAGAGAAGTGGTAGCCTAGGCAGACTTTTATATTAATGATATTCTAGGGTTTCCATATAAGAGATCATGGAAGTAAAATTACAAAAACAACAAAAAAATATTTTATTTAAAAACGAGTCTGTAAAACAGAAGATAGATTGCTTCCTTAAGCATAGGGTCTTTTTACTGTTTCTTACAAGACCGATGAGATTCTTAAAAAAAACAATAAATACATAAAAATAAAAAAAGGGTCAACATTCTAATGCAGAGGTAAAAAATGCACAAAAGCAGTTACCCACTCATAAGGCCAAATACTAAAGAATGTTTCTTATCCTCACACTTTTAACACAAATGGCAGGAGTGGGATTTTTAAAAATCTATCAATCCCCTGAGAATAATGATATAAAGATACATCATTAAAAACAAGGAAACAGAGGTTTTCTTTTGTGTGGGAGGTGGGATGGGAATTGCATTGTCTGTAAGTAACTGATGATGGCAACTGAGTTGAGGAGGTGCCATCCTGTCAGGCTGGGAGCTGAGCACACAGGCAGTCACAGCATTTCAGCTGGCAGCCACTGCCACATAGTAAAGAACCATTAAAAAAAAGAAGAAAACCAGTCAGAGGATGAGAAACATTAAATTGAATTGACTATGGCCTGGGATATGTACTTAGCACAGTGGTTCTGATTCATTGCACTGGTATCGCATACGCATATGCAACTTCATCACAAAACGAATAGGGAATTCATGCACAAAACTCCCAGATTTGTTTCCCAGAGAGGTCCCAAAACAAGTTAAAAGCCAACCATAGACTCAAACCTGCACTCACATGTTATCCTCTCAGCTTACACCGCTACTGTTCAAGCCACCATCAGTATTGTGTGTTAACAGCACATGAAAACCCTGTCCTACATCCTAAAAAAAAAAAGGAATAAAAATTTAAATACTCCCTCATAAATCTGCACAAAATTCAGACCCTGCCACTGATCAGCCATTAATGGGAACGTGACAAGGGGGCTGTTTTGTTTTGTTTGTTACTATGTGAAATACTGACCCAGAATAAGCATAGAGATGTACTCTATCTGTATTATTTCAGTTATTTTTACTTGCTTTTATCAAGAGATAATGGGCATCAGCCTGCTTCCAGTGAAGTCACTAGAACTGATTTAAGTGGGAACAGGATGGGGCTCTCTTCCAGAGCTGTGAAAATTTCTGACTATGGGTCTGAATTAATTATGAGACAGTGCACATTGTCTTTTGGCAGGGTGCCTGTTCTGCAGCCCTTACTTCAAATGAACAAGCTGTGTTCACAAAACTGGAAAGGGGAATCATGGAAAGTGTTTTTTTTAGTCTCAGACCACTCTCAAAGCAGAACTCTTTCAATGCTGTTCTTTAGGCCCTCATGGAAGTTTAATCCTCCAGTGTGGGGACAGTCTAACCAGGTTCTGCTTGCTGACTTTTGAGTCATACAACAACAATGACTTTTCTAATTCTTCTTCCCACTCGCCAAATTAAAATATGGCCTTTTTTTTGCTGTTGCAAGCACTTCTTTGTTTGGCTGGAAGCATGGAAATGAAGTTGTTTTTGCCTGGTTCGTGTCTCACTCCCTTATTACTCAGCCTGTAAGACCTGAACCAGCTATTGTTGAGGGTGAACTCTGAACCAAATGCAATATGATTTGATTTTCAAAGGCCATGCTAACTGCAAATCAATATGGCATTGAAATCACTGGAGGAGAGGCAGAGAGCTGATGCATTCAACTTTAGCATGTCGTTTTTACAGCATCCCTTTCCCATCATACAAATCCACTGCTGTGCTTATTGGTTTGTATTTTAATTCTTTCTCTGCCTCTGCGCACTTTCCAGCAGCTTCAAGTTCAGACTGAGTTTTGCAAAGGAGGGGCTGCTTTGTTCTCCTGTGCACACCCTGAGGAATACACCTTGCTTTTGGAGATGTTCTTCCCCTGAAGAGTAAAGACAACTAAAAACTTGAGAACAGAAAATACAAAGAGCACTTAGGGCTCAAATACAGCTTTCTTACAGCCCTGAGCCAAAGTCCACCAAAGTCAGAGGATGCTTTTCCTATTGATTTCAGATGGATTTTGGTCAGATCTGTGTCCTGCTGCTGCAAAGTGCACAAGCACAGGCTCACCTGTCTGCAGGCACAGTGGGACTTTGTCACCCACACGTTTGGCTGGTGCCAGGATGTGCTGCTGGTGTCTGTGTCTTTAGGGCTGTGTCAGTGCTTCTGCCACAGAATGGCTCCTGTTCCCAGAGATGTGTAGCCTGGCCATAAGCATCTCCTCCTAGATAAAAATTGGGAAGCAAAATGAAGCAATATTTGGTGGTTGGCTTGGGGGCAGAAGGTATTACAAGTCCATTTGCTCATCTCTGAATCCCAGGACTGGGAGAAGCTATGCCTGTTAGTTGCCAGCACTTTTATACATTGCTGTAACTAAAGAAAACATTTGTATTTCAAAAATGCAATGTTACAGGCTGTTGACCCACAAAACACAAGATACAAAAAGCAGCTGTTTTATATGCACAGTTTCCACCTTTCCCCAAAAGCTTTTCTCGGTGCATCCTGTGTTCTGGATCCACAACACACAAGTGGTTACTGCAGTTTATCCCTGTTTGCGTCGCACTGTTGGGACTGTGTGGGATTCAGAGCAGGATTGTGATCAGGCTGTGTCTGCCTGAGCTGGTTCTGTGTTAGGGGCTCTGAGTGACCAGCTGGATGTTAATGAATCTGTCTGCAGGGTTGTCTAAATCAGAAGCAGCCTCTGACCTTAGAAGCATGTCAGTAGAAGACCTTGTTCCAACATTTTCTTTGTAATATATTGCAGTAACAAGCAAAAGAAATGAAATTATACTGAAAGCTGTCTTGTTAACTGTTTCACTTCAACCACAAAAGGAGGGCTGACCTCACTCAGTACTGAGGCAGAAGTTTCAAGATTTAAATCCTGCACCCAGAAAATGCCTCAGTTTTTCCACCTCTACACTGGAAGTAACAAATTTATGGACTCTAAAAAGGTACTCCAAGGTATGAAAAGTATAGGGCACTTTGAAACAGATTCGGAGTAATGGAAATTAAGAGAATCACCCAAAAGCCATCCCTCACCCAGGCTGCTATGCTGGTCTGCTTATGGCTGTAGCCATGTGTTAATTTATTTTAAGTGCTGTGTACCAGAACATGGGTTGCAGGACATACCTGGCACTATCTTCTTCCTTTAGTGGGTGCAAGGGAACTTTTTTAACATAATGTGAATGTAGTTTTTTGTGATTTATATGTACCACAGTTTGAAGTGGTACTATTTCTTTTCTTTTTAGGACTGATAATTTGATGCTACAATAACATGAAAAGTGTGTGTGTGTAGTTTTAAAGTGAATGGAGAACAGCAGCTTTAAGGCACTCTGGCAGAAGTAGTGGCCAGATAGTAGATTCTTGTTCAATACCCCTTTCTTCCAAAATGTTTTTCCTGTGACTTCCAGACATATCAAGACCTTGTTCAGTACAGGAGATGTTTCTTCAGGGGGTCAGTCAGTGCATCATGATCAGGTGAGGTTGAGTGAGTGCTGAGAGCAGCGTGGGCAGTGTGAGATTGGCCCTGTCTCTCAGGGACTTGGTGAGGCAGTTCCCCTTGGAATCAGAATTTTGCCAGTCAGAGGCTTATCCATCCCACAGTGTTTCTGCCACAGTTCCAGGGATACCCCTGGAAAGCCTTTACAGGAGCTAGGGCTGTGTGAGGTGTTTCCAAGGGTGTTTACAGCCAGCAGTACTGGGGCAGGAAAAGGTCCTTGGGCTCTGCCATCTGGCACTGTGATGATCCTGCACATCCACAGCAAGGATGGGGCTCTGGGTGGGGATTTCCCAGCAGACTCCATTCCTGCTCTGGGAAGGTGGAAAGGCCAAGACATACTGTAGTGCTAAGAATTCATTTGCTTTTAGTTGCCTAAACAGTGTAAACTTCACTGCTTGGTGGGTGTTGTTGCTGCAGAAAGCTTTTTATTGCTGGTTTGTCTCACCCCAGTTAGCTCTGTTGAAGGAATTTGCCTCATCCAAAGTTTTCCAGACAGTCAGGTGCCACCCTACCCAGGTCACAAAATGCAGGATTGACTGGTGATGTTGCCAGCCCAGGCTGTCATGGGGTTCAAAGTCATAAACAACAAAAAAAATTTCAGCAAAGGATAAGTGTGACTTTTTGGCTTGACTAAATTTCTCCCTTTATGCCCAACAATTTTGAATAAATGAGGAGCAATTGAATTGATGTTTTTGCACCCCATAGTCCCTTACTTGCTTACAAAACTGGGATGACAATGAAAGCAGCATGAGAAAGATCCCAGTAAGGTTTTAAATCCTCTCTTCCAGGGCTGTCCTGTTGGAGCAGAAAAGAGCAGTGCAGTACTGAGTATGACGAAGGCAGAAGGACTGCACGGTGGCAGTACAGATTATTAGGAAGTTTTCACTCTGAGCCAATCAAGTCACTTCACAGAGGCCACTGAACAGCTACAGGTGATGTTAACATCACAGGGCCTGACTGAGGCTCATATCTTGGGGTTTAAAGCATCTCTGGTGTCCTACTGGTGTTTAGAGTTACCCAGATCTCCTATCCCATGGGCTTTTCCAATCATCACTAAAAAGGGGTGGAACTACAGTAATTCATCAGCCAAACTGTGCTTAATAGTGTATTCCCAGAGCCATGGCTTGGCATGCAGCTGACACGATCTGCTGGATTCGAATCACAGGGCTGGCTGCCTTTTCTTTTGATTCTTGTTTTGACTTTCACTAATATCAGCACATCATGTTCCAGGGGCAGAAGTCAACACAGGATTCGCTGCCTGATCAGGAGTAGAGCCAAGCCTTGATGGCACAGGTCAGTGAGCAGCAGCTCAGGTAAAGCAGGGCACACACACAGTCCCAGCCCTCCCTGGCTCTCTGTTTTACCCAATCCACAGGAGCTGTGCCAAGGTGAGTGCAGCCCTGATAAGCATATGGGTGTTAAAGCCTGTGTTGTTCCAGCTGCAGGAGTTTTCTCTGTAATTCTTAGCCATGCAAGCTGAAAAAATCCAAAATTTGCAAATGAGTCTGTCTCCTCAGAGCCCCACAATTCCCCCTCCCTATTTTCCCCCAGGTGTCTATGCTGGAGACTGGATTGAGAGAGTTGTACTATAATGAATAATTTTATATTCAAAAGGTTTACTGAGCATGATTTGTTTTGTACATATTGGAATATGATTTAACTTATTTTTATTGCCCCTTTTAATCTTTTTTCCCATAAGGAGAAGACAGAACTCCCCGTCCTCTCTCAGTGTGAAGTTCCTATGTGTTTATGTGTAGTCTGCCAGTCAAACACGCAACAGGCACAGGGTTTCTCACCATCCCTACTGCTGTCTGATTTTGTTTTTCATTGTCATTTCTATTCATCTGAGGCTTTGCTTATATTGTCTCTTCTTTCCTCTCTGCCACACAGTCTGCACAGAGCAGGGAAAGGGCAATGCAGGCAGGATTTTCTTTTTCTTCCTCTCCCCTTTCTTGTGTGCTCTACTTACCAAGGAACTTAGTTCCTCTAGGAGTTGTGTGACTGAGGGTAAAAAAATACAACTGTTCCCCCACCTGCCTCCCATCCTCCATCCTGTAGATCAAACAGATTCAGCTTCTCTGAAAGTGATTGTGGCTGGACTCATTCCATTGGGCTGAATGTGTACGGTTTGCACTTCCCCCCCCCCACTCCAGGAACTTAAAAACAACAAAAAACGAAAAGCAACTGTTTAACTTGAGCCAAGTAACACTTAAAGCTTTATATATTTATTTATAGCATCTTACAAAAAGTGTTATAAGGTTTTTTCTTTTCTTCCACAAAAAAAAATAAAATAAAATTTTTAAAAATCATCTAATTGTTTTTGTCTAGATCAAGGATGAATGTTAGCAGATGAAATAAACCCTAAAACTGAGCATCTGTTGTGCGTGTTGTCCTTGCATTGGCCTTTGGATGCTGTTTCAGTGTAATATGTCTTGCCTGTTTATTACAGAGAGATAAAGCTGCCAGTGCAGTTGATGGAGAATATTTGTTTTCTGCTACAAAAACAGACTCCTGGACAAGAAATACTCAAGCAGAAACTGCAGTCTGTTCGTTCCTATTGTTACATTTGAGCCAACATTGCAAAAAGCCCTTAAACCTCATGGAACCTATCATCTTTTAAAAATTACCTTTGATACTGTACAGCCTCCTTAGTTTTCTTTTTCAGAGTGGCTGCAATGAGCACATTTGCAGGCAATAAATAGAGGTGGTTACCCCAACTATCACAGAATAATTAACAGAGCTTTTTTGTTTGTTTCACCTGCAGTCACTGAACTGAGCCATGTGCCTGTTGTGTACAGTGAGAGTAAGTCAGGGGTAAGAGAATGATGATCAAAGTGTTCCACAGCAGCCTGAGTGAGAGCAGAGAGGTATTTCTGTGGGTACAGCAAGTACCAAGCTGTGATTTTACTGAAGCATCACTGCAGCTCCCACCTTGCAGCAGAGGAGCCATGCAGGTGCTGGGGGAGCACTCAGGTGAGTGACTGTGAGGGGAGCAGCTGTGAGCCAAGGGGGTTCAGCTGGGAGGGGAGCAGCCAGCAGAGACCCTCAGTCCCTCCAGCTGTGCTCAGGAGACCTCCTGAGTGTGCTGCTCTCCTGCTGAGCTGCAGGAGGAACTTCCCAGCATCACTGCCTCTGGACAGGCAAGGTGCAGACACAGCTTGTCCTGCTGAGGGGAGCCCTGCTGCTCCTCTTGGAAAGTGCCAATTGTCTCCTCCTTTACCTTCCCAAAAGCCAGGAGGATGCTCTGCCACAAGAAGTCTGGACAGGTAAAATGCTTTCATTTGTATGTGGTCTTCCTGCACTGCCTTTAAAATGGTTCTTCCTCTCCATGCTGGTAGCCTCCAGGAGAAGGAGAGGAGGGAGGATAGCTAGCTAGCTAGCTAGCAGGTGGAAAAAAGGTTTCTGCTGTTGCAGAAGGGGAAAGGAGCAGAATGGGTGCTTGCAGGAGGGTTAAAAGATGCAGAGAAATGACTGAGGGAATAACTTCTGGAGTTTTTGGGTGTTTTCTTGGTAACACTGATGACTACTCAGTTTCTTTATTCCTGAGCCCAAAATGTTCCTGGTATTTTACACTATCCAGCAGTGCCTCTGGGGGATGTGCTGCCTCAGGGTAGTTGGAAAGTGCCTTCCTTTGTATCCTGCTGTTAGCCTAACAGTGAACACCTGGCTGCTCTGCTGCCCCAGGTGACAGCCTGCTCTTCCTCAATGGAAAAGCTGATCCTGACTGCACTGTATCAGAGGAGGTGGTGCTGAGATTTGTCAGAGGTTGTGCTTTGTTTCTCTGGCTCACAAACTCACCCAGAGCTACTTTAACTCTTTAAAAACCTCTTTCCTGCCACTGTCTAGAGACAAGGAAAAGCAAAGCAAGTCTGCTTTAACACTGTAATGCCAAAGGTTTTCCACATTGACCTTGGGGTCATACAGGTTCTCTTTTTGCCTTGCTGAGGATCCATGTGTGGGTGACTGAATGCTGGACTTCTTCATTGGCACAGAGCAGAAAGGGACACGGGTCCTTGCACAGTTAAATGTGTATCTCATGGTGACTTCATGGTTCTATGGATATTGTAAAAGTGGACAGATTTTAGGAGAGTCCCTTGCCTTGCAGTTTGTAACACTTTATGAGCAGTACTTCAGTGGCACTTAGAGTAGGGATGTAAATAAATTTATACACAGGTAAAATGAAATGGGTTTTCTGAAGTTGGAAATGTTCATGACTGGTTTGGGCACACCCCTCTTTGCTGCAGGGGGAAACCAAGGCACATTCATACATAAAAGAATATATTGTGGGCTTAACAGTAAAGCAGTTTGAGTTTTCTTATAGTAGTTATTTCATAAACTTCAAATAAAGGGGGTGTAGCCAATGAAATATTCATTAAATCACGAGTATTTAATAGATTATTGCTATGTATCTCTTAAAGCAATCAGAGGTTCAAGTGAGGAAAGCTTCTCTTGCAATGCCCTGTCTGCTTTAATCGATCTGGGAAGTAAGTGGCTTGGAAAAGAAACCATGCATGTTTGTATTTTGCAAACATCTACAAGCCTGAAATAAATACATCTCTATTAGTGAGACCACACTGTAGCAGAAGTGGGAGCTTTGGTGTGTGATACTGTTTGGTAGAGCTTAGAAATTCTTTGTCCACCATGAATTTACTCACTTGGCTCTCTCTGGTGATGCTCTTCTCATAAGCTTTTTTACTCTTGAGTGCTTTCATGTCCCTGCCTTCTTCTTGCCCACTCCTGTTCCTGCTTCCCAGAAGGTTTGTCCCAGAGATGGGTGTGCTGTGCAGTATCTCAGCCAGCATTCCTGAGACCTTTGCATGGGGAGCTGCAGGGCTGAGATGCTTTTTAATCAACATCCAGCCAAAGACACAAGGGAAAAGTTGAATACCTATCCTCTAGGAGCTGGGAATGGATGAGGGGTAGCAGTGCTTTGCAAATGTTTAATGGACTAGGTGTTATTTATATATTTATTTTGTTCTTCCCCACTAATATATTCTATTATGGTCATGGAATCTAGATGTTTTTGCAATAAATGAGTAATAGTGATAAATAATCATTTAATTCAAGTGGCTTTAACATATTCTAGTTATTACTGAGTTCCATTTAGAAGTTCCTTATTGACTTAAACCAAATGTTATACTCAGTTGTGCTGTAAATGGTAAAGAAATTACATGTGGCCTGATCTAGTTAATACAGGCTGGATACCTGATCCTGAAATGAAAATGTGGTAATCAGTCATCAGTTTTCTGGCACAGGCAGTGACAACACATATAAATCACACAGCCGTTGTGAGATGGGACATAACTTTCCTGTAGAGCCCTTTCTTTGGGATTGGATTATTATTGCCAGACATTGTTTTCTGAACATGAGCTCACAGCCAAACTGGGGAATGCTCAGATGTTCTGCATGCCACAGCAGCCCCCATCAGTGCTGGTTTCTACTGATCATATGTTCTTTCTTTTCCTTAATATCAAATATTTAGACGCTAAGTGAGAATTAATAAACTGAAGCCAATTAACCACAACTTCATGTAGGCTTTTAAATTTTACTGGGTTACTGAATAGCCATACCTTTTGTGTTACTGGAAATACTAAAGCCATGCTGCTTCTTGAGTTAGCTGATGGAGGCTTTGCTCCCTGGCTGGAGAGCCTGGGTGTTGGCTAACAGTGCCACTGGGAGAGGTGTAGGACCTTCAGGACTGAGGGAACTTGTTAGGGTTCTGCTCAAAATAAGTGCCAAGTGATGCAAAGAATTAATGGTGTTCTGTTTTGAGGGCAGTCTGGCCTTCTGAAGCAGCTAAAATTACCAACATTCTGCTGTTTTGGAGGTGAAAATGGAGACAGGAGTTCTGTTGGAGGAGAAATCTCTGGCTAGGAGCAGCCCAGCTGATGTTATCAAGGGACCCTTCAGCTGTTCCACATAGCTTTTCATGTGTTTATTCTGAATCCTGTTGTTTTCTTTCCACTAGGAAAACTTGTCAAAGGAAAGTGTAAAAGAGGGGGCAGAGTGCTGGCTCCAGTCCTGGCCTTCATGCCATGGCCTCACCTCCAGTTGTTCCGTGCTGCCCTTAGAGAAGGACATCCATAACCCTTTGGAAAGAGTGTTTCATCTGAGCGCATATTCAGGCTTTTTGTTATTTCTTGGCAGTGTCTTAGTAATTTGGAGGTCATTTTTCCTGCCTGCCTGTCTGTCTGCCTCTGTCCTGGTAGTGCTGTGTGCTGTGCCATGCCACAGGCAGGGAAGGCACAGGTATGGCTCCCTTCTCCAGTGGGGAGCAAAGGCAGGATCAGCTGTGCCAAGGCAAACACGGAGACAGGGATGTGCCTCAGTGGACAAAAGGTCCCCAGAGCCAAGCTGAGCTCTGTGCTGAGGGGTGGTTGTGGCACAGCAGTGTCCTCCAGCAGGGATGGCTGCTGGCCTGCTCTGCAGATGTGGACATGTTGTCTGGACCCTTTAGATGTACATTTAAGGGCTTGCACAAGAAAATCAAACCATACACCCGCAGGGACAGTGTTGGGAGGAACAATTACAGCAATAAATAAAGATTTCTGCTTGCATGCCAACCCAACAGGCTTTACTGTCTCCTCATCAAGTGATCTGCCATTTGTTAGCAATTGCTTGTTAGGGGCTTTCTGCTCTAGGCCCATTCCTGCTTTTGTGTATATTTTACTCATCTTGACAGGGGAAAAGAACTCTATTAAGTAGAGGCACTTACAATTCACAGTGCCTGTGACATCTGTGGCAGGACTAGAATTACAAACCACATCAGCATATTTCTTTTTGTTTGTTTTCTCTCTGATTGAGAATTTCATTAGCTGCCTCACATTTTTGGTTGTGGGTTATTTTTCCCTCGCTCCCCTGTGGCTTCTTTGACCATTTGTTTCGTCATCCTTCCTCATTCTTTGTAAATGTGTCCTGTGTTGGCCAAAACCCACAGGAACTGGCAATGAAAGGATGTGAGGCAGTTGTCTTCTTGGGTGGGAAGACATAATGGAAAGTGGTGTGTTCCTTACAGCAACCCTTTATCATTCATTTTGTGTGTTAAAAGCACTTAGATGTGTTTCTCACCCCCAAAAATCTCTTCTCAAGTTGTCTCTGGTGTTTTCCCCTCAACCCTTCTTCTCCTACTGATGTTCTATTTCTTTTTCACTAGCATAGATGCCTTATGGGAATAACTTTGCCTGTAAGGTGTCTGATGCTTTCTGCACTTCCATACATCCTTCCATATCCAACTTTCAGTAATTAAGGCACAAGTTTGTGACTGAAATGATGCTGAAATGGCTGGGAAACTGGAAGGTGAGGGTTGGAGAGGATGAGCATAAGGGGATAAAGACAGACAAGCTGGTGGTCCCCAAACTGTGCCACAGCTTTTAAGGGTAGGGTGGAACCCAAAGCTCTCTTGGTGCTTTGTGCTGGCAGCAAAAAGGCTTTCACTGAAACCCAGTGTGATGTGCTGGGGCTGTTAGGGTGGGAAATTAAGTAGCTGTAGAGAGATTGTTGACCTTCCTTCCCTTCATGCCTTTAAAGAGGAGTAATGAGATTCTTCCACTCTAAACCACATCCAAGAAATGTCTACCACCTTCTAGTGAGCAAGGCTGAGGTGTAAATGGGCTCTTCCTTAGGCATCCATTGCATTTGCTTCACTTTACACAAGAAGAGGGGTGACAGAAGGGCAGTACATTATCCAGTCATTCTTGTAAAGAACCATTTCTCATGCATTAATCCTGGATTGCATGAAACTAACACAATGCAAGTTTTGGTGTGGAAGAGTGGAGAAGAGCAGAAGGCAGAAGCTGTCCATAGCTGCTGTTCTAGACACTGCAGTGCTCATTACAAACAGGTACCAGAGAAGTGTCTGGCTCCAGCTGGCTGGAATCATGCCAAAGAGGCTGATGCTCAGGCTGCTGGCAGGGATGATGCTCCGTGATAAAATAAATGGAAAGGTCACCTTGATTAACTGCCCATCTCCTCTCCCTCACTCTGTCTGGATCTCTCTGCCACCTTGATAACCACAGCCATGTCTGACTCATCAGCCATGTCAGGCAGCTTCCATTTAAATGTTGAGTATGAGCCAAATTGTTCTTCCTATCATGTTTAAGCTCCTTCATATTGTTAAGTGGTGGTGTGTACTAAAAAAGAATTGCATGGAAATGTGCATGAAACACTGACCCAGATCAGTGTGCTTTTTTCGTTTGTTTTAGAGCTCTGTGGCTTCCCCTCTTCATGGAGCTTTTCTCATTAAAAATAGCAACAAAAAGACCTTCCTTGTCTGGGGTTTTGATACATAATAAATGCTGCAGGTTTCAGTCACTGTGTTGTTTTGAAGCACTGTAGCATTTGTATCCTAGTTCATCAAATATGTCCTGGTTGTGTCAGAAAAACAGGGAACACAGTGAGCTCCTGCCTCAGGACCCTGGAACACTTACAACCCTGTAACACAGCTCAGGAGAAAGGAGAGTTGGTTTGCCTTGTCTCTGGGCTCTGGCATAATTGGGGATTTTAATGGTAAGGTAAGATAGGAGCTTCTCACTGTCAGCATTGGAAGGACCTGCAATCTTGTCTCATTAAGAATCAATAAAAGCTGCCTCTTATCAGATTTACATTCAGTCCCCCCAAAAAGTGAATGTTATTAACTTCAAAAGATTTTCCTTAAAGTATTTTTGAGACTGGCCTATTTGGGCCAGTAAAGATACAGAATTCCTCCTTAACATTATTGTCATCCCATTAAAATCCCCAATTACCCTATCATGCTTTCCTTATCTACAGAGCAGGCAATGAGCCATAATTTTGAGGGGATGATGATTTGATGACACTGATGGGGCAGACTGAACCCTCAAACTCCATTAGGGTGCATGAATCACAAGTTAATTAGTAATTTTTCCTAATATAGTGAAGTTCCATCTTTAATCCTACAGTTTCTGTCTCTTGTCAGATTTATTATTATCTCCAGATGGACTGTTCTTTCTCTTCCCTCAAAACTTTCTCATGTTATGAGGTGAGGTTTTTATAGGTGTACAAAATACTAGTTTCTTTCCTCTGAGTAAAAACTTTCCACGGTTATACTTCATTTACACAAGCAAAGATTTTTTTTAAAACTGCAGCTTCAGGAGTTTCATAGGCAATTAGACCCAGAAAATTATGAGGTCTGATTGCCACTCTGGAGAGAGGATATTAGAACCTGACTGAATCCCTGTTACTGACATAGAAGATAATTTTGAGCACCAAGAATTGCAAGTCACCATCTCCCTGTCTCCAAAAAGCCTGACCCACCATAACAACCAAAACACTTTCTTGGTTTGCATCTCCAGACCTCTTAACAGTGCCAGGTTTGAGGAATGAGCACAAGTATGGTGTAAAAAGTTAATGTTGTCTCTCACTTTGCTGCTGGCAACAATTTGGCAGGAGAATGTCTCGTTTTGGGGTGGGGGGAGAGGCTTGATGGTTTGGTTTTGCTCTGCTGTTGGAGACTCAGCACAGCACCCAGTGTTGAAGGGGTTTCCAGTCCAGACTGACTCTGCTGGGAAAAGTTCATACAGAAGTCAGGTAAATAAGTGAATTTTCTGAAAGGTAGACTGAGCCTCTCTTGTGGGAGAGAGAGGGAGTCAGGGTTTAAGTAAGGATCAGACAGTTCCTGTTTTCAGAGGTGGCAGCTGAGTAGGAACAATACACAGCAATAAGCAAGTGCTCATGTGTTTGATGGAATCTATAATTATAGCTCATTGCCTGCTCTGTAGATCAGCTAAGCCATAATGTGGAATGCATTTGAGAGCATTTCCAGCAGCTCCACGTGAGGCTGCTCCTGCTGAAGGCTCACAAATGTAATTCAGGGCTTCTCCCTGTAAGGCTTGAGGAAGTATCAGTGCCTGTTGGTACTTGAAAACACAGAGCCTAGTGTTCAGTCCTCGAAGCATTTTGCTCAGCTGTAAGTATACTTGAACAGGAAAAGAGAGATGAGAAATTACTCATGCTTCTCTGTTCAGAAGTGTGCTGGAGAGAAGGAAAGTGATCTGCTCTGGCTGGAACTCCAACGAGTAATCTCCTTTCCAGGTCAGGGAATTTCCCACAGGAGGAGTTTGTAGATTGCTGCTCTGGTGCAGCCAGAGAGAGCATTGTGGTAAACTCTGTTTTCTGAGGCCAGGGAGAGGTGATGCACTTTGCTGGAGGACTTTGAATTTTTTTTTTTTTTTTTTTTTTTTCCTCAGAAGTCTTCAGAAAACACACATGTGGTGTTGTGGAAGATCACAGCCAACTTTTATGTCGGGCTCCTCACAAAAAAAAGAAAAAAAAATCAGCCAGGAATGAGAATTGAAATGAAAAGACTTTGGGCTGTAATGAGTATTTCTTGGTTGTGAATTCAGGAGGGGCTTGGAACAGGTGTAAGAACCTTTCCCAGAGTGACATCTCATGGATAAAAACACCGTGGTGCTGACAGGGCTGCCAGAGGGAATCACACACAGTTAGCTGCTGGATGTGCATGCATGGCTGCCTCGCTGCCCTGCAGCCCCAGAGGCAGGAAAACAACTCTGCTCTGAAAACAGAGGGAGGAGGAAGAAGGAAAAGAGGATTTCAAAGTAGCTGGAGTAACTGACCTGTCTGGGAGGCTGCCTGCCCATCCTGGAGCTGCTGAGCTACTCTGACACTTCTCCTGAAGTGCACAGAGCCACAGGAACCTGTAGGGAGGGGAGAGAGAGCAGCTCAGAACTGGAGGGGAGATCCTAAATCCATCTACTGAGGCTGTCTGGAAAGCTTTGTCAGTGTAGTCTGATGCTGATGTACAGAGCAGAGCAGCTGGCATGAAGCCTCAGTAAAGCATTTGGATTTCGTGGTCTGCAAAGGAAGACACAGCTCAGCTTTGGGTCAGGGACAGCAAGGGCCTCAGACACTGCACAGAGCAGGGCAGAATTAGGGAAAATGGTTTTCCCCAGTGCTCTCTTGGGAAAGTTCCTGTCTCTGTACACCACGTGAGCACTGACAGGTCTCACAGACTGGCTTTTGGGAAGCTCTTCTCACCCATTCATGTAATTCTGAGTTCTGCTCTCCTAACTAGTCTGAGACAAGCATTTATGTTCCCTAGAAGTTAGGGTCCTGATCCAAAAGCTGTTTACATTTTCAGGAATGATTTCACTCTGTGCAAATCTCTCCACCTCTCCACACCTCTGGATGGAGCAGGAAAGTTCACAAACATTCCTTCCTAGGCTGGCAGGAGCAGCTGTTGGAGCACCACCCCAGGCAGGGGATGCAGATCTCCAAGATGTTCCATATTCCAGGCTCTGTGTGAAAACTTGGCTCTTGCATTCACTTTTTCTGCCACTGGAGCCAAATCCCATATTGAGATTATAGCACTTGCAAGAAATTTGCCCACCTTTGATGGGTGGGAAGAGGCTGGAATTAGCAAATCCTCTCTCTCAGCTGCAGTCTGGGGTTTTCTCTGGAGCCCACAAAACCCTGACTTCCCTCAGGTCTGATGCCCACAGGAGCCTGACCAGGCATGTAGCTCTGGGCTTCCTGCACCATATTTAGAGGTAAGAAAGGTGCCAGTGTTACACAGACAAGCTAGAGCTGCAGCCACTTTTCAGGGAATTTACTGTGCATCTTTCTTTCTGGATATTCTCTACTGGTTTTGGATATGAATGCAAGCAAAGCCACTGCTTTGGTATGGAAACAGCCTAGAGCAGCAGGATTCAATTTTTATTTTTGAAGGCTAATAATTCTGATTTTTCAAGATTGTTGTGTGCCACCATACAACATGCTTTAACTATAGAAGGAACAGGCTTGTGCTGAGTAACTTTGTGCATGTTGGAGTCTGTGAAATTCTCACACAGGGTGTCAGGATAAGCAGAGCAGGGTGTTGTGATGTCAGCACAGCTGCTGATGTGCTGCTGCTGAGTGGCTGAGCTGCAGCACAGCTCCTGGCAGGATTGGATTTATAATTTGCACCATCATGGGTGAGGTTATCACTTTCAATGTGACTGGTTTGGATTAAAAAACATAAAAGCAAGATCACTGCTGAGGGTTGCAGGGATCACAGGGGTGCAGTGATTTTGTGGAAGGCTGTGGCTAACCCAGCTGGCTCAGATCAGGCTGCACTTCCTCCTGCTGTTTGCCCAGGGAGTGATTGCAGGAGCTGCAACCCCTGCAGGTGAGAGAGGTTTGTGTGGATTTTCCTAACCTGCTTCTGTCTAAACAGAGTGATGCAAACCTCCCAGCCAGACAGACTGTGCCTGAAGTGGTTTGTGTGAGCATCTTTCTGTTGGAGTGTAGGAAAAAGGTTTCAGGCAGACCAGCAAGGTGTCCCTGTGCCTGCAGGGTGAGCTAAGCTGGGCTTTCTTTTCTGTGTTCCATTTCACTCCATTTCCTGCACACAGCCCTGCCTGTGGGCTGCTGTAAGAACATCTATGCACAGGCTTTACACGTAAAGTTGTATATCCAAATCTCAGAGAGCACTGGTGAGTCAGAGTGAGAATTTGTGGTCACTGCTCAATGTGAGTTGAGCTCTGAGATGAAGTCTCCTCCTGTGGCCTCTGCACTGGACAGGCCTCCAGTAATACCTGGTGACAGGGGGTTGATGGTATCTTCACTAGGGGAAAAGAGACTAATCTAGGACAAAAGTGATTTTTCCACTTGTTTCCTGATGAGCTGTGAAGTTCTGCTTCAGCCAAGTGGCGTGAAATTATTACCTTGAAAGTGGTGATTAGACAGAGCTCTGGTTTTTGCTCCAGGCTCTATGATAACAGAGAAAATGGACACTTGTTCTGGATCTGCTCTGAGGAAATGCTGGAGAGCTGGTGCCTGGTGATGTAGCACTCATCTCCTTGCCGATAAATAACATTTATCTCAGTCACCAATTGTTTTTCTATTGACCTTAAAGCAGGGTCAGGACCCTGGATCTCTGCTAAGCTACTTTGCTTTGCATTTAAACTGTCCAAAGAAATATTGCTTCTGCACACTGATGCAGCTGTGTCATAATTGTGAACTTTCAAATTTGTTGGCAATCTTGAGCTTGATGTTGCCATTTGCTCCTTTCCTCGTTAATTAACTCCCAGCTCAGTGACAGCTTAGGAGTCTTTCTGCATTTTCTATCAGAGAGCTGATGCAGTTCTGGATTGTGATCACACCTATCATACTTTGCTGTGTCATATTCAAATGTGTTTAAATAATAGGTGGGGACTGCTAAGTAAATACTTAGAATGGAAATATAATTGCATGACACCAGAGGAATACATATAAAGGGAGTTTTTCCAGACTGCTTATTTACAGCTTCAATTGAAGTATGGGTTGTTAATTCAGTGCCTTGGTTCAGGCATCAAAAAAAGTTCATTTGTATTCTCAACAACAACTACAGGATTGCTTCATTTAATTCCTTGCTTTTACTTTAAAGGTTTGCTCCTACATTGCATCTAATTTTATGTAATTTTCAGCAGCTGTGAAAAATGAGCTTAGTCCCATCTCATCACCCCATCTCTGCCCTTCCACTAGATAGGCTTTTTTGTTTGCTTTTCTTTTGTTTTTGTTTTTGGTTTGTGTTTGGGTTTTGGTTTTGGGGTTTTTTTTTTAATTCCTGTGCTCCCACTGCTATTCTTTTTTTTTTAGCTTTTTTCTCTATTTTTTTTCTTTTTTTTTTTTCCCACATAGTGATGATGTGGCCTTAGAATCAGCATGTTTGCAAAATCAGACTGGCACTCACTAGCATAACTCTGGGCTGTGTTCTGAGGTGGTTCTTCTCCCCCCAGGCTTCACAGTGAAGCTGGATGGTGGTGTGTGGAACAAGGCTTTGAATGAATGGCCCTTCTTGCATTCCACAGAGCCTCTTTTGATACTGTTGTTGTTTTATAGGTTTGAACTAGTCTCTGTGTTCAGGTCTTAGCCACCATTCAGAAAAAGCCCCAAGTATAATAAATTCAAGATGCTTGCAGGGCCATAGTGACAAACAAAATTCAGTTGGTGTGACTGTGGATGTATTATTTATTGCTATGCATTATTAATGACCTTGTAATACGCCAGTGACAGCAAATCAGAGCCAAAAGGGAATAAAAAAGGACATAAATAGTTGAAATAAATAATGTATCTACTTTCAGGTCATGAGTCCATCATTGCAGCAATAGTGGGTTTCTTTGGTTCGTTTTTCTGTCTTTGTAGTTCAGTACTGCTTGTTTTTATTTGATCACTTTGCCTTCTGCCACTAGATTAGTTAGAGAAGACTGTGTGCTGCTTTTATAATTAGATGATGAATTAATTCTTTCCCTTCCTTCTGGCTGTGTTTTGGATTTTGATTATCAGAGTAGCCTGGCTACTGATTTCAGTAAGCCTTCAATTACTTCCCTGTGGTTCTCCTGTGACACAAAACCTGGGAACATGCAGAGCCTTTTTTCTGGAGTCTGACACCTCCCAACTCTTGCTGAAGAAAGCCTAGGAGAGAGTTTGAGAAACCTCTCCCCTTCTTCATGGGCACACCTGGGTGAGCACAGCTTGGAGAAGCCATCTGGGTCTTGGGAAGACACTTTGAGTTGTAGATTCCTGCTGTGCTCCAGGCATGTCACTCCTTGTCCCTCCCTCCCCATCTGGGGAAGCTGTAGATCCAGATGGAAGTTAGGGTCTGAGTTGGAATTTGATGGTCGTGCTGCAATTACATTAAAAGGTTGTATCTCAGATTCATCTCCATTCTGTGCTCAAACATGAAGAAAGTAAGAGAACAGAAGGAAATAAAACAAGTATTTATTCAAAGTCCTGATTTTCTAAGGCTGCTGCAGGGTAGTGACTGGGGGGTTTTGTTGTCTAAAGCCATTCATTTCTTCTTCCAAGCCTGTGCCATTGATGGCAGCAGATGAATTTCTCAGAGTGTCTGTGGTCCCTGCATGGTCAGTGCTTTGGGTGAAGCTCTGAGCAGCTTCTCTCTTGTTCCTGCTGCACAGGCATGAAAGCTTTACAGCCTTCAGAAAATGAATGAATGAATGAGCAAACAAGATGGACAGCATTTAGGTGGTTGCCAGGTTGGGTCCCTGTAGTAAGAGCTTTTTAATATCTCATTCCTTGGTAGCTTCATCCCTAAAATTCCTGACCTTTGCTGAAGAGCTTTTAAAATCAGCTTCCAGATGTTAAAATATTCCATTTATGCCTGATGGGGCTGACTGTCTTCAGATCACATTTCTGCTTTTAGAATTCAGTTCTTGCTTTGATCAGCAGCCCAGAGTGATCAGGTACATTTATTATTCCACAGATATGAGCTGGCAAGAGGCTTTTCATGCATCAGCTCTGGTGGAGGGAAAACAGGCACAGCAGGAGCTGTGACAATGAGGAAGAGGACAAACCCAGTGGGTTTGTCCAAAAGAAGTAAGCAGAAAGGCTTGGAAACTCAGGCAAAAATGTGGAAACTCAGTGCTTCAGAGTGTAGACAGAGCAGATCTTTAGCTCTCCTGTGCCACTCGGGTGATGACCTGGATTTTTGGGACTCAATCACTGCCTGCTCTCCATTGCTTTGCAAACACAGGAAAAAGGAGGACACACATTCACAACACTCACTGTGTATGCAGTGCTCACCCTTTAAAGAAACTAAATTTATTGGTTACATCAGTGAAAAAAGTCTTGAAAGTACATATTTGATTTTAAATCTTATATTTGTTTTTAGGTGTTAATGTTATGTAGGCAAAAGTGTTTCTCTGAGTGGGATGTGAGACAAGAGCTTCTCTTGGAAAGAGGATCATCCTGTAGGAAGGTCAGTCTTCTGCCCTTCCATCTGAGTCCTTTCTGCCATAAAAGGAGGAGGTAGGAAGATGATTCTTGCACTATGCAGGTGTTTCTAAATTACCTTCTACAAGATTTTCTGCCCACTCTCGTCAAAGAGCTTGTGATGGTTACGATTGGATACAAGGCAGTGGACCAAATAAACCTCAACACAGAGCAAAGGTCTCTGTATTGACTCGTGATTTGCACTGGAAAGTTGGTGGTAACTGAAATAATAGTTTCACTTTATTTTATTATTAATATACAGTAAAAAATCAATCAACAAAGCAGCAAAACAAAGAAAGACCCAACCACAATAGATCCAGAATTTGATCTGTTTGGCTGCACCTTTTCCTGGAAGCACTTAGACCTTTTCAAGGTAACTATATTTGAACTTCTTTGAAAGCCTTACAACATAATAGCAGCAAGTCTGGTGAGTGATCAGCACTACACTAAGCTGGCACTCATTACTTGTGTTAACATGAGTGCAGCAGCCAGGCACGTTTGTTTGCTTTTTTTTTTTTTCCCCCCATGGAGCACCACAGTAGACCACATGGGAAAAATGTCTTTCCCACTTTAAAAATTGCTGGAAATTGCAGGAAGGGCTCAGTAGGCACTTGTGGATTTTTTTAGCAGTGCAAGTGCTCCATCTACAGATCAGAACATTTAACTGAGATCATTGTGCAGCACACTCTGAGTCCTTTTCTTTAGTTATCTTAATTAAAGTACCACACAGCTAAAACCTCCCTTAGTGAGCCCAGTGTGGTTCTGAGTAACCAGCTGCCAACAGCAAATCGTGTCACCTACTGTAAGGTCACCTTTTTTTTTAAAGAACCTGGCTGGTTTACTCAATGAGAAAGGGATGGTGGCAGAGAGGAAAAGAAAAAAGCTGTAAAAGCTAAAGTCAGATGTTGATGTGAGGGGAAATAGTGTGACATTGCTATGTGTGAGCTGAGGTGAGGATCTGCATCCCTGTCAGCGTGGTGAGCTCTGAACAGCTTCCCAGCAGTAGGATGGGAGAGTGAAAACCCAACTCATTTCATGTGATTTGGATGTATTTGGGAATGCCATTCTGCAAAAGTGGCTGTGGTAGGGAGATGATGGCCTTGGTGACTCAGGTGACACCTTTCAAACCAGCAGTCAGTGGTGCTGGGACAGAGAACTGCAAGATTCAGGAGGGCCAAAGCAGCCTCTCTTACTTATTTTTGAGGCTTTTTTTGAAAGCCCCCAGAGGAATGGTGTGTGAAAACAGAGCAATGTATTCTTACAGAGATCTGAACAGACCAGCAGCAGTGAGGAGTTTTCCTGTCCAAGGCTCCCAGTGTGGCTCCATCCAGAGTCAGAGCCACATTCCCAGGGCAGGAGCATAATTCAGCCAGCACAGCAACAGATAAGGCCTTATTTCTCCAAGGGAGAAAAACACAATCTTGAACACATCTTTAAATACTGTTCAATTTAAGGTCAAGTAGCAGAACATTTGGAAAAGTGCTCCTAACTCATTAAGCTGTGTTGTTCGGTGAAGATGGCAAAATTGTTCTAGTAAAAAGCAGGATTCTTAATAGGTATGTGTGTGCTGTATGTAAAAATCTTGAAAATATCACCTATGCTGGGATATCTTCATCAGTCTGGTGCAAGAGATGTTGAGCAGTTAAGATTTCTCTAAAGGGACAACTCAATAGCAGGTATTTAGAGAGTCTGAAAAGCTGGCTGGAGAGGTCACTGACCCAGTGGGGCTGGTTTTGATAAACTATGGAAGATAAGGCACATGTTCCACAGAAGCTCAGCAAACTTGTCCAAACATCCATTTGAAACCAGAGGGGAAGCTCCTGGGAGATCAGGGGTGCCTTGAGAGCTGAAATTAGTCTTGAGGGGAATTTATGTGACGTAATTCTTATCAAAGCAGTGTAACTTTGAGGAGTTGTAGGTTTGGGATAATAGCAACACTGAGTGTGTACATAAACACTTCACAAAATCATACCAAAATGATGTTACTGTATTGCTGGGGCACATGTTAAAAGAATTCAAACCCAGTTAGCAAAGCGCTATCATAATAGTTAGTGGGAATCCCTATCAAGTAGGTGTTTGAGATCCTTTTCCCCTGCAGTGGTCAGTGCTTTCCTCGAGGTCTGGAAGCAATTGTGGAGCTGTGGAGCAGCAGCACAAAAATCCTGAGGCCTCTTTCTGCAGGGGAACTACAGAAGCATTTTGGGAAGGCAAGTTCAAACCTGCAAGCATTAGGAATATGAAACACCAAGACTTCCAGGAAATAGGGGTTGTAGTCCTGAGTCAAAAAGGAGTTCTGGTGATTGTGGTGGATGAGCAGTTCGTAAGAAATGCTCAGTGGGATGGGTAGAAGGATTCCTGTGGAGCTTGGCATTTTAAAAGGCAAATACTTAGGGGATGAGGGTGGATATACAGAAATACACATGCACACAAACATGTTTTCTTGATGTAGTGTTGATGAAATTGAATGTATCCAGTTTTGGTGCCAAGTTTTCATTTAATTTATGTTTTAAAAATTAGAAAATTAAAAACACTCAACCAAGCAAAGGAGAGAATATCAAGAAAACAGTCTAAAGGGTAAGGGAAATATTTTGATGTCTGGAAGTACTTACTGCATATTTATTGCAGTAAATAAACACCTACATGTAGGAAAAAGGTTGAAGAATAAGAGTCTAAGAGCTGAGACCTGTTCTTTCCAGCAGAGAAAGGAGATGTAAGTGTAGTAGAAACTTCCCCCAGAAAAGGGGAAGAAAACCAGCACACCTTTAGTGTTGAAAATTAATTTTAAGGAAACAAGCAGGTTCTCCATTCTGTTGTATCATTTAGGAGGAAGCCAAAAGCTGTACACAAGGTGACTCTGCCTGGCACAGGTGGAATGGTGAGAAATTACAGCAGCCTTTGATGAGCAGGGGGTTCTTCCTTCCACATCTTCGCACAGGAGAAATGTTGTTCCCATTCCTCACCAATCCCCAAGCTGGTTGGTAAGGAACAAATTCAGTGTATTCCAGAATAAGGCAATCTTAGGTCTCAATAAAGTCTAGTCAGCAATAAACCCTGGGAGTCAGAAGTGATTTTGCTGTGTCCTGATTAGGGGATGCTGCTCAATTATCTGGATTGCAAGGAGCAGCTAGCACACATGCTGCAGACTGAAAGGAAGAGTGGGGGAGGCCTTTATCTCTAAGTCAGTGAAGATCCATGTGTTGACTCAGAACAGATGGAGTGTATAATCCATAAGCAGTGCCCAGGATGGGGTAAATACAGTTACGTGGCAAAGAGGAGGTGGGTAGAGTAAACGGAGAGAGAGGCATTTCCTTGAGGATAGCTTTGAATGTTGGGATATTTACACTGTCACTGTTAGCCAAGGTGGAAGCATGAAGTGTAAATCCAGTGGCTGAATGAATTTTTCTGTGGTGACTTGCAAAGCTGCTCTGGGGGAGTGACAAGGTTTGGGAAGGTCAGCTCCTTGAGGAACCTTGTGCTTTGTGTCCTGCTGGCTATTGCTGTGTTTGGGATGGCAGACTGGAGTCCCTTGGTTCCAGAGGGTACAGGTTTAACTCCTTTCCTGGGGTGCATTTCTGCAGTGACTGAAAATCAGGCTGCACTTGTACAAAGTGCAGATGTGCTCTGGACAGCTCTGAGCTGGTGAGATGTATGGCAGGGAGAAGTCCCTGGAGCTGAGACAGGAAGGGCTGTTGCACCCAGAGCACAGCTGAGAGTGCTGCAGTGCTGATTTGGGGATGGTTTTGTATGCATACAATTGCCTGTGTGCCCTGGCTGGGCCAAACCAGCAATCTGGGGATCAGGAGCCCTTCAGGTTCAGCACAGGGAGCACAGACTGGCCTAGGGTATCCCTGTCCCTGAGCCCTGGTGACAAGGGCAGCATTACTGTTGGTCTTGTCTAACTCTGAAGTGCATTTTAGTGACTTTTCTCATCTTAGGTCAGTGCAAGTGTTTGACCAACAGATGGAAGCAGCAGCAAGAGCAGCTCACGGATAAGTGATTTGTTTAACTGCAGACAAAGCACTGCCTGCCCTCCTCTGGTTTTGTATCTTCCCCAGAGGGAGCCTGAAGGGAGGAACACCTTTCCAGTGAGCTCTGGGGGTGTCATGCCTGATGTCACAGACTTTTGTAATTTTGTACTGAGAGCTGGCAGGATGAGGGCAATGGGACAGTTTGCCCATCAAGAAACCTGGTATATTCAGGTTAATACAATTTTTAAAAGTGTTGTAAAAAAAGGATTCAAAACTACTTTTTTCATCCTGTCTCCCCCAGTCTCCTGTCAGAATTTTTCTCATTTATGCAGCTCTTTTGGGGTGGAGGGTGAGCAGTCTGCAGCATAAAGTATGTACAGATAATGCTTAAATAGGTACTTTGGAAAGCAAAGGTGGGGGGAGTGCAAAATCCTTTACTGGTGGAGGTCATAGGGCATGTATTTATTCCTTCTGGCTGCTTCCCTTTCCCCTTTTAGTTGTATCCTAGGATTTGGTCTCATTCTCCAAATCTGAGCAAGTTCAAACAGTCAGCTGGAGGAAAGCAAATACCTATCTCTGTAGCATTCAGTTGGGCTTCCTGTGACAAGCTGTCTACTTTATAGGTCTTTGATTAATACTGATGCTCTGGTTAAGAGGCTTTGAGAGTCCTATGGGAGTTTGGAATTCATTCCCAACTCTGAAAGAACTTCAGACAGAGCTCTGTACTTGAAGGTATTACTGGAGGATCACTTTTCTGAGTGCTTTCTATGAAGGATCAGTGTAAAACCAAATCAAATGAAGGAATGGAGCAAAGCTGACGTACAACCATCTTTTTTTAAGTAGTAGTAGAAGAAGGCAGAGTTAAAAAAAAAAAAAAAAGAGAAAGGTAGATTTATACAAAATATTCATATTGTTTACCAGAAGTGCCTCAGTTTAGGGGTTACTCCAGTACCATGATTAACAAGACTGGCCAGGAAGGGGAACTCCTCCTTCTCCCTCCTAGCTTTTCAACAGGATCCCAACACCTGCATACATGAAGTGAAAAATGCACTCCAAGAACAGCATTAAAACCTCAGTTATCTGCCCCAAAGCAATCAACAGGAGAGACATGGATAAAGGACAACAGGGGTTTTATTACATTGGATCTTCTTGTTGCCACTGTACTGGGAAATTCACTGTGATCTCAGTAACATTCAGTAAAGAGAACTCCCAATACCTTGGTCACTTTGATGCCACACAGAATTATGGAATATTCTTGAACAGATTACAGAAGATTCAGGTAAAACCAGTTCATAATTTAAAAAATGTTTTGGTACCTAAGACTGTGACTGGGTATTTACTGCTTTGTACATGTCCCTGTCATTTTCTTTATAACCCTACAGAGCTAAATGAAAGAGAAAGCTTAAAGTCTTATTTCTTTGCTATTTGCTTTTTAGCAAGGCAGTGAAAGTTTCCTTGTGAGATAAAGTACAGGGCATTTCCCAAGTGTGAATTCCTCACCAAGAGGTCAAGCTGCTTGTTGCCAGAGATGGAAATAAATGTCATCACTTTGCCACAGAAGTGGCTTTCCTAGTCTGAGGGATCCAAAACTACACTGTGACCTCTGCACTCCCGATTTTCTAATTATCATCAGTCTCACTAGTTACAGGACCAGGCCATCAGTGATATGATCAGCAGCAGCTCCATCTCATTAAGCAGCTCACTCCAAGATGCTTTCTAGATGGGAGTGTCAAACTCTTTGTCTTTCAAGGCCCCACTGAGCATCTAAGAGCAAACATATGCACAAATCCAAAATTAGTGATTATTCTTTTTGATTGTTATTCTTGGGTGGAAGTAAATAGTGGCTTCTCAGGAAAAATGGGAATAGTTCACATTCAGAATGATCAGGACCATGTGCATTTTGTATTGCACTTGAGAACAACTACAGGACTCTTATGAGTACTGCAAAGGTACAGAATCTCACAGGATGTTTCTGGCTTCTTTCTGTATCAATTTTGAGTTAGATGAGTTTTATTTCTTTATAGGAACTGTAGAGAAGAGCATGGCCTCCGTTAACTAGAGGCAACAAAAATATCCTCCATAGCTAGCTAGATCTTACAATTTTAGAAAGATGCAGTGTGGTGGGTGTTCAAGTACATACCTTAACTATCAGAATGAAGGAGCATAATTTAAAAAAAAAATCTTTAACTGGCATTTAATTTAAAAGTATTTTCTTACTGGGCTCTAAACAAGGCATTGTAAATGTGCTAAATTTAAGAGGTTGCTTTATTCTCAGTCTTGTGGCTCCTAATATAATTTGGGGGGGGAGAAAATAAGCCAAATATGGTTCTAGATAGGAAAGAGCCTTGTTTTGCAGGAAGCTACTCTTGTTCGGAGGGCTTGGGCACATTCCTTCCCCATCCATCCCTGGAGGGAAGGGTGGTGTTCAGCTGCTGCCCACTTCACCCTGTGCCATTCCACATGCTCCAGCAAGGCTGGTTTGCAGCTGAACACAGAAAGGACAGTCTAACCTGTGTTGTCTAAGCTGTTCAAAAGAGGTTAATTGACATAGTATGTAATTAATTTGTTAGCAGGCCCATTGTTTTCTACACTAAAGTCCTCCTACTGTAAGTCTGCTTTTCCTTAAGTGGAACACTTTTGAAGGGAAGCATAAGGCACCTCACCTGTAATTTCCAGAGCCACCAGACACACTATTTGAATTTAAAACCCCACCAAGTGGGGAATACCTAAGCTGATAAACTGTAAGGCTGCTCTCCAGCCCCCCATGTTTGCATAGCTTTCCCTCAGGAGAGAGGGGTTATAAACCATCCTCTCCCAAACCTGGCCAGAACTGCCCACCTCTGATACCCACAAGTGCCTGTGCAGCACCACAGGCCAGCAAGGTGAGCTGAGGGACCACGGGAATGGCTTTTTAAAGAGTTTGGGGTGGTGGTTTGGGCCTTTGCTTGAGCTGCCTGGAGAAGAGCTGCTTTTCTCTAAGTCACACTATTGAACAGTTTAAACACTACAACTGATGTCTTCTTTCAGATTGCTCCAAAACATGATAGGATTTATAACACAATAATTCCAGAAGAATATTATAAGTCAGGATTATCATTGGGCTGATAATTCCAGAAGAATATCTTAAGTCAGGATAATCATTAGGTATAACAGCACAAAACCTTTACCTGTATAAAAACAGGGGAGGCACAAAACCAAAAAAAGCTTGGATTTCTGAAGAGGTATAGGTAACTATATTTCGTACTAGATATCTCCTTTTAGTTCTTACATTTTAACTCTTCAACTCCTCAGCGTTACAGGGAGCAGACTATTAATCCTACAGAATGAGGGAAATGGGGTTTGAGGGTTTTCTTGAATTGGTATGTTCATGGCACAGAACTATGGCCGCATCATCTTTAAAAACGAAGGCATGAATATGAATGATAAAACTAGCCCAGGGTAATTAATCCTTGCAAGAAGATATTTTCTTGTCTGTGCACAGAATGAAAGCACATGCAAGTGAAAGATCCAGAAACCCCAAAACCAAAATAGGCCTGTAATGTGTACAAGGCAAAAGGATGATCAAAGGACTGAGTGGGAACTAAAGTTTAAGACCTAAGAACTCTGAAGTTTTTATTGATGTGACAATATCTCTGTTTGAAGAAAAATAAAGTTAATGAAATTTACATGATGATAAACTTCCAAGCTTCCACAGATTTTTCATAAACAAAAAACATTCATGAATGAGTGAACCACAGCAAGAGTAAGGCCCTACCAGTTTTCCAGATTGATTTACACTTGGAGCAGGAGGAAGGGAGGGCACTTTGATTCAAGTCAGATAGGCTAGGACGAACTCAGCTGCCAAATTTCATCTTCTGCTCACTTTGTAAGATTAGGCATTTGCATTTGGATGGGCATTTAAATAGATTGTGGTAGCTTTACATTAAGCCAAACCATCAAAAGTTGGGCAATAAATGAAGACAGGAAATACAAAATCAAAATAATGCTGGTTTTGTTACAAAATCAAGGGCAGACTGAAGAAATCCAAGAATTATTTTCAATCATTTGAAAACCTGCAGATGAAGCAGTGTCCCAAATCCAAGGCATAATTTAGAGCCTTATAATGTTACCTGGAAAAATTATCTCCATCAGACGAGGTCAGGATGTATGTCTGCAATTCCCAGACTCTCAAGGTAGATCTGAGGTCAACAGGAGCTTCATCAGTGGTGGAGGCACCAACAGCTGAAGGAACAGGCTCTGGGCTTTTCCAGTGGATTTTGAAGTTTTGCTTCTGAAACACTAAATTCCATCATGGGGTCTTTCATCTCCACCACAGGTGCAAAAAACCAGCAATGCTAGTTCCAGCAATCCAGATTCTAATTCATATGCAGAAATTAACCCAAAGGCAAGTAACAGAAATGCATACATCATCCCATTCAATTATTCAGCAGTTTTGCAGACATACCGGAAAAAACCTAGCTTTCAATATAAAAATTGTCTATGAAAGAGTCTAACTTGACTTTGTCTCCATGGATCATAACTCCACATGTGCTGCTGGATCTGTAGAAGAGGAGAGAAAAATGAGCACTCAGTTTCAGCTGCCTCAATTGGCAGATTGATTTGAAAATCAGCACAGCCCTCTTTGCAAGGTCCCAGAGCCTGAAAAACAATTCTCAGCCACAGCATGGAGCAGCACTTCTTTATGGGTTAAGATAAGGCCAAGCTCATAAAATGGCAGGAACAGTGAGGGGCTTTTACAGAACTGGAATAAGTCTGTTCTGTGGCTGTCAGAATTAGGTGAAATTACACCAGCCTCACTCAGCAAGGTCCTTCCATCCCATTACACTCCCTGATTATTTAACTGGCCCTCAATCAGCCCTGTGCATGGCACAAGCTCACAGTGAGGGAAGACACAACACCAGACCAACAGGCACAGAGAAAGTCACAGGAGTACAGAAACAATTACCGTGTGTGTGTTGTCCTGGCATCTTAGCTGGTGTTCCCATTTCTTTTTCCTTCTGGAACTGACTCTGCAGCAGTTTGATTTCTTGATCATAGTCCTGCCATTCTGGAACTATCCGCATGGCTGCCTGCAGCTTGGGCTCTTTGGTCATTGGGTTGTTACACTGCAAACAGAACAGACAGGCTACAAGAGGTTTCTGCACTCAGCAGAGCTGTGCTTCCCTCTGCAGGGCTTCATCTGCTGCTGGGGAACAACAAATGCCTGTATTTTAGCTAGAGAACCGTGCAAAGTCTCTTTCCAGATTCATAACAATGCCACTGCTCCAGGAAAGAGAAATACAGAAGCTAATGGAAAAAACTTGAGTGCTGAAAACATGCAAATACCAATACAGGCTGAGGTAGGGAAGTGCCTCTAAACTGGCTGGTCACTTACGTTTTAGTGTGATGTAAGAGAGAGGGAGTCATCCTGCACTCACCAGATCAATGGTTTTTGCTCTCTTCTTCGAGGAATCATCACACCATGTTTCACACCACAGCCACTCCTGGGGCAGGGACTTGATTGGTACCTGGTGGATCATGTTGTTTGGCAAATCCTGTTGTGCAGAATAAGAGTTACTAGCTGTTCCCACAGGGTGTAGGATGGGAGGCCCAACCCCTCTCCCAAACCAACAGCATTGCAAAGGTGAACTTTTTTGGAGAGTTTTCTTTTTTCCCAATGCAAATATAAAGTGATGAATCAACATTTCATCCCATTCCAAACAAAGTCCTTTGGAAAAATCCTGCATACTGTGACTGTTAATCTTACTTGGTTGAATTTTTTTTATTTAGCAAACAGTATTAAAGCAGTAATATGAATCCAGTATCCAACCTGTACTGGACCAGTTTAGAAGACTAGTCCTGGCTGATGAAACCACAGTGTTATTTTTTCCATCCACCATAGTAAAAGGCTCATTTCCAGGTTATTAATTAATGTACAGTAAAGCACTCAGAGCTGGGCAGCTTGAGAAACAAGTGCCCAGCTGTGTTAGGTATTTGACTTGGGGTATACTGGAAAATCTGGCATCCTTAGAAGGAGAAGATGCTGTTTCTACCCACCAATTATATTTGATGTTATCAATATCTGTCTGGGTGTAACAGGACTGCCACTAGCACCTGCCTGTGAGGGAAGTCTGGACAAGGAAGGACAGGTCCCAAGCTGTCACCATAGCCCAGTAAAACAAAACAAACACAATAAAACACACCTGATCAAGGTTGGACAGACTGTTTGGATCCTGACTAAGGCCCTGATATTGTCCTCTGAGTCGATCTCCAGCTGCTATCTTTCTGAATTTCTTCAGGTCCACAACATAGAGAGCACTACATAGAGATGATGCAATTAGTAATGACATTTCACTGGTGGATAATTCACTGCAGCCCCAGCAGATCCCTGAGACACAATACACTAAAACAATCTCACAGTGGCAGCACATCAGATAATGTATTACAAGACAGGAAAGCAGTTCTAACAAGGAATTCTAAAAAGGAATTTTCAACAAATCTATCTTAGCTTTGCTGTCATGGAGTCCCTTGTTCCAGCATTTGTTATTAACAAAGGAAGATGTCTGTTAGTTAACACTTCAGTTCTTCACCAGTAGCATACTGAAAAGAGCTGTATACCTCAGCTAGACTTTTGCTAAGTCTAAGTAGCAGCAAAAACTTTACCCCTTTATTTTGAAAGAAAGAAAATAGAATTCTTCAGTACCTGATGTGGTATTTTCTTCCAGCTAAATGACTTGCCCAGTATCCAGATTTCCAGAACCTGTAGCCATCCATTTCTCTTCGACTGTCACAGAATGGAGTATATCCATAAGGAGCACCATCTAGATTGAAATCTCTCAATTCTTTTAGGTCTGTGCGGACAATCTGAAGGGAAAGCACATTTTATTTTGATTTCTAGGAGCCTGCCATGGGCTACTTGGAAATGCTGTACAGGATTTAATTCAAACTGAGCAAACAGCTAAAGGAAGAATTACCTGATATACATGGGAGTCTTCTGTATTATGTGTATTTTATACAAAAACACAGCATAAAAGGTGTTGTCTCCCCCGCCCTTAGAGCTGGAGCAAATAAAACACAGCTTGAAACAAGCTGATAAGGGTTGGTTTGACAGCTGAAGTGCAGAACAGTTTAACAAACAGCAAGAATTCTCACTATATGTGAACTCTACTGGGATTCTTGGTATTCCTTCCTCTTCAGAGTTTGCAGACCCTTCAGGGATGAAAGCTTTTTAATGTCTTTTTGGCACAGATGTGGCAGTAGCACTACTTTAAAAATACCAATCTGATGGGCAAAAGATGCCTTAATATCTCTCACAAACAGAGAAACAAACTGTCTAAAATGACAACAGCATAGCTGGAAATCTATCCTGACTGATACTTCAGCTCAAGTTTTACCTGGCATGGGATCACCCTGTCCAGATGCCAAAACCCCCAAGCCACTTTACACTCACTTGTTGATAACCTGTACTTCTCAGTTTCACATGTATTTTTGAGAGAGTACTTTTGGCAGTTCTCACTGTGCAAGTTTCCTGCACTTTCCACCCATTCAGAAGTGAAACATGACGCCTTCCAGTGCTGTTTGCCTTGCAGCAGGACATGGCCTCATGCACAAGGGATTTGCCTTCTCCTCCTCTGAAAGCCACTCAGATGTGGCCAGGTTAAAAGCAGGGGCCTGGAAGGGCAGGGTGGTTGGTGACTTAGGAAAATACTGCCTGTGGAAAGTGATCAGCAGGCTGGGAGAACAGACTGAACTGGAAAAATGGGAGGCTGAAATGAGAATCTATTTGGCAAACTAGCTGGAATAACAGTGAGCAAATGAGAAACCAAATAACAGCAAAAGACAGGCCAACAAAACCAATCTTGTGGAAACAGGCACAAAATCCAGCCCTCACTGCAGCATGCAATAATTACAGAATCAACCTCCAGTCATGCCTGTGAAGGGCTCAAACTTGCAACCCTTCCAACAATATGGAAATTGTATTCAAGAACTTATCATTAAAAAAAAAAAAGAAAGAATAAAAGAAAAGATAAAGTAACTCCAGCCTCTGTGTTACCTGATCAGCATCCACAAACAGGATTTTATCAACAGCTAATGGGAAGAGCACATCTAGAAAGAGGATCTTGTAACCCCAGATGATGCGCTGTTTCTCTGTTTGCTGGTGCAGCCAGCGTGGCCACTTATACTGGACAAGCTCATACTGGAAATTATACTTCTTGGCCATGTATGGGATGAACTCCTGCAGAGGGAGGGGAAAAAAGCAGCTTATCTCAGTTCTTTGTTCCTCTGCAGGAAAAAGAAAAGCACATTACAAGAGACAGATTTCAGTCCAAGGCACAGAACACATGAGAAAATGAAATACCACAAAGAAAATCAGTTTCATTGTTAATTCACACAAAAGACTGAGCCCTAAGCTGAACAATCAACACAAATTGTAAACCCAACTATCCTGAGACAACTAAATATTTCAGCTTTTTTGTCCACACAGTTCCTTATGAGCCATTTTATAGTGATCCACAGATCAGTTTAAAAGGATGCAATATTCAAATCATAAAAATTCACAGATGGGAGACTTATTAAGGGGTGTACAAAGCAGTGTAAGTGGGAGTATGTAAAATGAGAGAAGAGAATTTGGAGAATTTTTTTTTACTAGAACAACTTGTCCCACTGTCACATCAGCTGACAGCCTCACAGATGAGAATTTCTCCAACACTGGGCAAGCACAGGTTTAGCCAAGTGATGCTGATACAGCATTGGGAAGGGACAGGGAAGCAGCTTGTGGCATCTTGCCCTTACCACCAAAAGAATTTCTAATTAGTAACAAACCTTGAATGTAGGTGATAAGTAGTTCTTCAGAAACCAAAACTTTAAAGGAGTCTTGGTATGTTTCAGCACAGACAACATCATTATGCTATTAAAAGAAAAAAAATAAAGCAGTTACAGGATCAAGTGCCACCCACTAAAGATAAGCTGTGTAATAGATTACAAATTGCTGGGTTAAACTATTTGCAGTTATGTGTCAGGTAACTGCACTTCACAAATAAGGAAAAAGTTGGTACAGCCTATTGTAAATTGCTTAATTTTATCTACAAAATTACTAAAGCTCCAACATCTATATATTTTAAATAGTCAGAGAATATACAGTCTGTTGGCTTTCACAGTTCTTTGAGAACAACAGAAGTTCTGATTCTTTTCCAAAGCAACTATGATTTATTTGAGAACTTTTTAAAAATACACTGCTTATATCATAGTGAGAAAATTCAGGACAGCAACATACCATCTATTAAACTAAGTCTGTTTTTAACTCATGAATGCTATGCAGACAAAAGTTCCTATGACACAGCAGATGCTGTGGACTTCAGAAGCCTTGAAAAAGTGGGGGTTTTTATACTCTTGCAAATTGTAACCTTTTTCCTTGTGCAAAGCAGGACACTGACATGTGGCACACTGGGATTATAAACTCTCAACTAACCGTAGGAATCTCTCATATAGGTGTCCTGAAGCCACAGAGAATATATTCAGTACATCATCTTTATCCTGTTTTACATCTTCATTCTTTTGTCCACCTGTGAATCCCCTAAAAGGAAAAAAAAAGGACAAGATAGGGAAGGCCAGCTCTATGGGAAAGGCTGCAAATATAGATGATGGCTACAGCTTTGGTTTAATACAGTTAGGCTGTGGGCTTTTGGTGTCATTCCCTGCTGACCAGGGCACCCTGACCAGGGCAGAGTGCTGTGCACACAGACAGGGAAGATCCAAGAGCTCACACATGAACACCTTTTGACTGAGGGAGCACTGGCTGAGGTGCAGCTCCTGGGAAGGAACACTGTTTCCAGTCCCCCAAGCAGAAGGGAGGGTAAGGGAAGGTAAAAGAAATGCAGAGAAGGAGCCCAGATCTCTGGAAAGGGAGGAGTCCAATGAATGACAACCCTAAATTCAAGCAGTCTTACTAGACAGCTGTAGAATTTCACAGACATAATGGTATCACCAAGTAGTTTCAAGAGACTTGCAGGTTATTATTGAATTAGTTTTACCATTTGAGTGATTCCCAAAATCCAGATTCATTCTCACTGGTGCCATCACTTAGTAGATCTTCATTCATCATATCAAACTTTTTCTGAACCTGTAAAACATAACACAGCTTTAGTGAGTGGAACCACATATTGGGCAAATAGCTATGGAGTGTTATCCTGACACTGGCTCTGTTTTTACCTACTTGAATTACATCCCATGAGCTGACAGGTAATCTAAGCTGTCTGGGAAAACAGCTCGTTAATGAACTGACTTTTTCCAAACAGATTCCAAAGGAGCTTTAGACACTAAAGGCATGTTAGTCTGGATGGTTAAAATGCTTTTCTAGGATGTGTTTAGTGAGCAACCTTGATGATGGATACTGGCAAAGAAAAACCTTCAAAGAAACCAACACCTCTAGTTTTTAAACTCACCTTCACTTTAATAATTTTGCTCTTGAAGTTATTGAGAACAACAATAACTTCATTAGCTTCAGGCGGAGAGTCTGTGCCATCGTGGCTGAAAATAGAGCAAGATACTGACTTTTACTACAAAGCAGAAATACATTCTTTATTTGCTCTGCTCATTTTTATACATATATTAAGCCTCAGCACTGCAAAACAGGTTTGAGATGTGACAGTGTAACAAATGCATCTATTTCAAAACATTTAATGGGGCTTTAAATTAATTAATTTCCCCTTGCATAACTTATGTTCAGTATGAAATATAATTTGCTGTTTAATTTGCTGTTCAGGTCACCACACTTTGGCAAGGGAACCATTAGATTCACATGTTACCGTGCCTTCCTACTTCAGAAGTTTTATAAGAAAAGGACTGAAGTATTTCTTATCCTGTCCTACCTGTAAATCCTGTAAATATCTTCAGATCTGCCTTTTCTCAGTCTTAGAGTCCATGCACCAGGATTGGCTTTTAACTGGAAGTAGCCCTGTAAAGTAAAAAGAGTATTTGGCAGTTTCCATAAAATGCTAATGCAGAAAAACAAGCTCTTAAGTTATGTGCTTAAACTCACTTTTTTATATCTAAAATGTTATTTGTGAGCCAGTTGATTAACATAAACTTAAGGCTTGTTAAGAGAGAACAGGAGAAAAGTCCCAGAAATTATTCCATTCAAAACTACTGGGTTTTCCCTAAGAAAGAGAAGCTTGAAAAGGTCTGGCATTACTTGTTAGATGAGAGAAACTCTTCATTGTCCTGATTGGAACATTGCAAACCCAAAGTCTTTTCCTGCAAAAGGTTGCCTTCATGAAGCAGTGAGGGAATTTCAAAACACTAATTTGTAACTTCACAACAAATCTAAAGGAATTCTGAAGCTCTACAGACTGGTATTTCATCTACAGCAGGAAGCAGTAACATAATGTACATGGTACAAGGTATCTCTTCTACAGAACTTAAATTACAATGTGAAATTCAAATATTGTGTTCAAGTCTTGTTGAACCTTCAGATTCCAGATCAGAGTATTTTCTTCTGTGATTTAGATAATTACATCTATAGAAGATATATGCATCTGCAGAAATGCTTTAGTGTCCCAGCCAGTTTTGCACTGTGGCTCCCAATGCTTGCAGTTGCTATGTAACCCAGTCTGCTTTAAAAAGAAAATGTTAAAGTATTTTTAAAAAAGCACAGGTTCTGGTCTCCTCATGCCCATGCAGAGTACAGACTCTGAGCTGAGCCAGAGGACTCCCAGCCACAGCACCATTTCCTGTGGTACACTTTGGTACAGCTAATTAGGAAAAAGACAACTCTGAGCCATGAAGCTTTGCTCTCTAACATACACAATGTGATCACATGTAAAATAAGGGACATCTTTCTTTGTGCAGTAAGAAATACTACATCATTCTAGGACATACTCTGGCTAAGAAAAGGCACAGACAAACTGCAAATGAGTAAGAATTTTAAAATAAATATTTAGCACCAGTGAATACTTTTTCCGTGTTTTTATTTTAATTCATTTAAATAAATGCAATATATCCAATGAATTTGAATATTAAAAAACAAAAAAACCATCCCCACAGCCATATGCTAGTAAATACTCAGTGGTTAATGGAGTGGCTGTGCTGACTGGATGGAACACCAGTTAGTTGTTGGCAGTTTCAGCAGAACACTTACCAGGTTGGCCATAACGATGGTATCAACAATGACAGGGCTGGCTGAAGTCCCCAGGGTGAACTGGAGGCCCCGAGGTGGCTGTCCTGTTGTAATGTCATAGCAGTGTCCCTCCAGCAGCAGGTACTCCAGCTCATACTCTGCAGCTACAACACTGTCCACCTGCAAGGAGCACGCATTGCTGACTGCAGCTCTAGCTCTCAAGGGCCAACTTTTAGTCATTCAGTTACTCTCTAGAATAGCCACAGTAATTAAAAAACAATTTTACCAGAGTAATTTTATTATTAGACAGATACCTAGAAAGCCTGAAAGAGCTCAGCTCCTTCAAGAGGCAAACGTCACACAAATATTGTTAGGAATGGCCTTGACCAAAAGAATTTGAATCTCAATGTATGTTAGGGTAACAAAAGGGAAGCATTGTTGCTTTATTCCAAATTTTTTTCCTTAACATTTACTGGAGAATGTAGTGTGGTATCTCATAAAAACTGTATGATGGGATCCAGAATTTTGACTGTAAATCTGTTTAAAGCTGGTCTCACCTAATATTAGCCATCTGAAATAAATGTTTTGCTCTGTGTTACCCACACAGTGCACTAAAGTACTGTCAAGAAACACCCATTCCTTTGTTTTTCTACACTGAACAAAAGTGTCAAGAAAAGAGAAAAAATAAACAACCCAAAAAAAAAAAAAAACCCACAACCCCAAAAGATTTGGGTCCCTACCAGGCCAAAATCAGATGTAGCCTGAGGACAGTACATAAGCAGAATGTTAGTCTAATCCCACAAAGCATCTCCTCTCATTGCACATCCAAAATGACAGTTTAATTGCTACAGCACCATCAGACTGCACATTGGGAACTGGAAATGGTGCACCTGCAAAAGTAAAGCTGCTGTTTATTTGGAAGCTCAGGAATGCACTTTGAATGACTGAAGCATTTAATCCCCCTCTCTCTCAGGCTTTCAATTAATCTAAGGGATGGGCACGGGAATCAGAGACTTGAAATGTAGTATCAGTGGTTCATTTATGGCTTTACAGTTAGGTTAAGAGATGAAAAGCAAAAAACTCCTAAACCAAAACCCAAACCATAAAACATACAACCAAATTCCTAGATTTCTGAACAACTAGTACAGGATTAGCAATGCCAGATATACCACAATACCATATTATATTCCCAAACAATATTAGAGAGATGCAGAAGTAAGAGGAGGCTAATAATATAGTGATCAGTGAGAAGGATCATTTGTATGAGACCACAAGGCTGTAAATCCTGTCAGTTTTGCAGAGACCTGTTTGTAAAGGCTCTGATGGTCTCGTTACATATCCAGCAGTCAGGTTTTTCCTTCTTTATCCCTCTGTATGTGGGGCAGCACTGCCCAGATCCACAGTCTGACTCAAGGTCTGTTCCAGCAGCAGTAAACTCCTTAACCAACAGCAACTGAGTGGATTTCTGCTGCATGGCTTTACTGCTGCATTGATACTGCATGTCCTTCTGTGGACCACAGGAGTGGTCCACAATAAAAACAGGTGAAAATAAACAGGTAGCTAAAACCAGCTTGGTGGCTTCTAGAAGCAAGGGAAAGGATCTGATTCAAGCCTAGTATATTTCTGAACCTCTGGTTCAGGCATACAAGAGTAATTGAGAAGAGCAATCTCACTGTCAGGGAGCTTACACTTCTCCTAGAAAATATTTAGAGGTCTGCAAATGCAGTAATATCCACAGCTCTATCTTTATTGGCATTTTAAGATTCTGCATTTCTTTTCCATAAAAAACCAAGCCCTAGAAAAACACCACCATTTAAATGCAGTAGTTGGAATATGATGATTTCTCTTACCTCCTCTAAGTAAATATTGTCAAGGTCATATGGGGTTCTAACAGATTCCACCATCCAGCTCTCAGGTGTATTTAGGTTCAGCGTGAACAGTGGAGACTGGGGCATATCAACAAACTTGGCAATTGGTCCTGGAGCAAAGTTATTCTCGGCTGTGAAAGAAATCTCTGGCTCCAAAACATAGCGATAAAAGCTGAAATTTCAGAAAGAAGATGTTGGAATATGTATCTGTCAAACTTTGCTAGTATTTCACTCTCATTGAATTTGCAGATGGCATCAGCTTTCCCTGACCTCCAATGTCTCCAAGGCTTTGTCCAAAGCAACACAGGTTGTGCTAACCTTAGAATAGGCCAGAATTCCTGTCTTGAAGGACCAAACAAGATTGTCCAAGACTCAACCATTAAGATTAGTAAGTTATTTAATTTCATGTACATACCAAAAAAAAAACACCAACCAAAAAAACCCCCAAAAAACCAAACCAAACAAGCAAAAAACCCCTAACAACAACAACAAAAAAAAAAAACCACAAAAAAACCCCCACTCAACTTGTAGAACAGCAGAATTACCTCATGCTGTCCACAATTTCCCAGATTCTCTGTGGGAAATGATGCTATCATATAAATGAGCTCAAAGCAGTTACTGAGACTTCCAATAGGACATTTGACCATGGGTTTGTGCTTGCACATTCCAACAGGTTTCTTTCTCTCTCTCCCCCCACACTCCTATCATGGAACTGCTTACCTTTTCAGTGGCATGTCAGAAAGTTTAGACTGGCAGTTCATAAACACTCTCAGGTTCATATTTATCAATTGGTTCAAAACCTAAAGTAATGAGAAAGAGACATCCCTTAAATGCTACCGAGGAGAGCTGAGCACTGCTTTTATAGACAGGACCTCAGGGTGACATGTTAGCTGCTCATTCCCAATCCTCCCTCCTTGTGATTTGCTTTATCACTCCTCCTTTTTAATTGGTGGTTTTAAGAGCAGTTAACCTGCTCCTCATTTTGCAGGCATTCCTTTTGGCATGCTGAGACTTTCTTCCTCAAGAACAGAGTCACTGCAAACTAAGCTGTTAAAGCAGTGAAACTAAAAGCTCTCTGGACAATACCTGAGCATGATCTTGTTAGTGTGCAGTGCTGCCTCATCAGTATTTCCACTGATAAATGTATTGTGAAACTCAGACACAGTATTAGAAGGACACTGGACACCACACAGTCAAAGAGGAAGACAAACATTCCAAACTGACAATTGAGACAACCTTTTGGAGTTACTCACAACCCTGCCTACGTACCAAAAGTAACGGAGCGAGTCTCTGAGCATCTCTGGTCACAGGATCAACAATAGCCACAACATCAAAGTATGTCTCCCCCTGCTTTGGTCTCAGTTTAACTGCACTAAACCAAAGAAAATACAGTTTTAAAGTACCAAACATATGGATAAACACTTGAAATACATTACAAGCCACTGCCATCCATCTCATTCTGAACTCAAATTACTTCCTAAACGCTGTGCACCTTCTGAAACTAAATAGAGAAAAAATAGGCATATACATGTATGTTTACAGAGATAGGTAAAGAGACAGAATTAATTTCTGGGATCTTCCTGAAAACTGTTGGGGACTTTCCAATTCCTACTTAGATTTCTTTTTTTAATTAAATGCAACTTAAAACAATGGGAAAGTTAAAAGCCACAGAAAAGTATACTGTTCAGCAATTCTATACCTGTATCGCTCTTCAAAAAAATGATACTCAATCCTTGCCTCTCCTTTTGGCTGAGCAGACAGAAGAGCATCCACTTTCATTACCAAGTCACTTGCCCTGAAAAGAAGGAAAAGAAAAAGGCTTGCAGATATCCAAAAAATGCCTGTACTGATCACATTTCTGCCAGGCAGCAGCAAAAGAGAAGGCAAACAGAATCCAGATACCCAAACACTTCTACTACCTCTCTACACAGGCTCTGATGAATTAAACATATTTAAGGGTTAATCGACCAGTAATTTAAAGAGGCTGCAGCCTTATTACTGAGTGTACCAAAGTATTTAACAAATACAGAACAGCTGCATTTTAATGGGGTCAACCATGTTACAGCATTCTTGAACTTCACCAACCTCTCAGACATGAAAGCCATTCAGATCAAACCCTTGTTTCAGTGCTCTCCCCATTTTACACTGCAACTCTGAGCACTAGGAAGCAATCCTGTAAGTGGAGAAACTTTTGAGAAGGGTCCTATCATAAAAGATAATTACCTTTGACAGCTTCTTCCTTTTTAGTATTCCCATAAATGTTCAGTCTAGTGTTTTAAGAATATATTCAATCTTCAAGGTGTAAAACCTCTTGAAAATTCAATGAAAATTGGTTTGTACATCATACCTTTGCCAAAAAGCAAAACTGTAACCAAGAGGTCTGTCAGCTTTTCCTGAATTAATTCTCTCAGAGATTTACAGTGACGGCTGTTCAAATTGCTCATACCAAACTCACAAGCCTGGTGAATTCCACTAAGTTCCACAGTGTTTTCCAATGCAGCAGATAATTTCAGAGATTTCTGAAAAACCTTAGCAGCATTCAAATAAACAAAAAGAAACCCCAAACCCACTGCTCTGTCCACAACTAGCATATGTTCAAACTGTGCCCTCTTCCTCCACCCCAACACCCAATGGATGCAGAAATGCTTGGAATACTATTAAAACCTGTTGTGTGATTCTGGATCCCAGCAGAACATTTCTGCAGAACAGACCTCATGCTTAACTTACTTGAGCAGCCCTTAACAGTCAAGCAGCATCACAGAAAAACGTGATGGTAAGTATGGCAGAAACTATCCACAGCTTTGTGCTTCAACACACAAACACACCCACGGGGAACTCCTGTTCTTCTGAACTTCAACATGACTTTCTTTTGATTAGTTCACCTCTGTGCTTTGTGCAAGAACTGTCTAGAACTATGACTTCACTTTCCTGATTTCTGTCTCTTTTCCTAGTGTTTCTCTTTGAAGTTAAAAGCAGTTTACAGGATTCCCATAGTGCTGGCAGGAAAATGTATTACTAAAGTAATTTTTATGTAGATAGGCCAAGCAGCACTTAAATGAACTGCAAATCAGATTCAGAAAGTCATGTTATCAGAGTCTCAGCACGTCTTTGTAAGCCTCCTTATGTTTACTTACAGATCTTCTTCGAATCCCAGCTGCTGAATCTGAGATTTGATTTTCTGACCCGATGTCTTTAGTATGATATTTTCAAGGAGATGAAAATCATCCTGATTGAACATCTCTCCATCCTCTAATGGGCCAATAATCTACCCAGAAAAAAGCAGAAGCAGCATTATTAGGTAAAGGCACCACTGAAACACAATTCAAAGATGTATTAAATAAATACTCCAGCAAACCAGTCTCAGTGGGAGCCAACCATTTAGGCTGGTATAAATGTCAATATCAGCAGAGTTTAACAGGTAAATCTGGCTATTTAGAGCCAGGAGTCCCAGACTAAGGCATAAAACACATGCTTACAATTTTCACTGGATCAGGCACATTAAATTACACATGAAGTACTACATCTGGAAGGGACAATAGAATACCAGGCCAATTCTAGTAGGCCAGCAAGACTCCAGCAAATCTCCCTCCTCTAGCCTTCAGAAGCCTGAAAGTTACCTAGACATCTCTTGCTATTTTGCTAATAAGAATAGAATACCTCAACTCATCAGCTGAGATTTTTAACCCATTGAAATACACAGCAATCACTGAGACCTGCATGGGTTTTTTCCTAACTAGAAGCAGATGACAAAAGAAAACCCAATGCTGTACACAGCTGGGTTTCATTATTTGCAGTGAAATACCTCATTTACCTAATCTCAGATAAACTATAATAAAAACAGCTAATAGAAGAGACCAAGGCACCCTGGTCAGGGCAACATACAAGCAGCATAATCTTGCAAATTTATCATCCCCTTCTACCCCTGGACTCAATTCACTGCCAGCATTGAAGCAACTTTGTTATTGAGAGACCTGAATTTGTACCAAATGCCAGTAATTAACTGCACACAGTAAGAAGAAAAAGTCACACAGGTGTGAATAAATCAAACTGGAAGTGGTCCTAAGGACGACTGAGACCTCAAAAAGGCTGACATTCCTCTGTCTGATGCCCAGACTCTGCTGCTGCTCAAGATCTGCATCTTTCTCACATGTGGAATAGCTCTTTTTTTGTGTCTGCTGATCATCTCACCCGTCCATTGCTGATCACAGCCCTCTGCCCCTTCTTCAGCTTCAGAACATCTCTGCAATATACAGCATGGGACAGAACAAAATCCATCTTGGGAGATTCAAAGGCTTCTTTGAAAATATTGGTATCCATACCCTGAAAGAAAAGAACATTTGACATTGAAATAGAAACAAAACTAGACCTCTGCACACTTTTTAAAGTACACCTTTTTGTTTCCATTCAAGAACATCTTAATATCTTGCTAAAATTGATCCCTGGCCTCCTTTCCTTGTGCTCTTATACCTAGTTCTTGCTTGTCACCTTCTAACACTATCCCAACCTCTGCTGTGAAGCACCACAGCTACTTAGACCAGCTCCATTCTTCCTGCCTAACTTTTTAGAATCTGCTTTGAGAAATGTATTTTTTTTTCTCAGCTTTTAAAAAAAATATTACTTTCTTAACCACCCAAGAAACAATGGACTCACTTAAATAGATCCCTGCACCCATGTTCCTTTTGACTTTTCAAAGTAACATAGCTTTGATGTGTATGAGGATTTACTTTATGTTTAGATGGATTGCTATATTTACATAAGCCCTTCAGAGATTTAAAAAAACCAAACTAGCCAACCCAACAGTGTTACTTTTCTCTGTTACTGCACCTTCTGCATATGAATATACTACATTATAAAATTCATTTGAGGAACAAGCAAAGCACCCTCCCCATGCAAATGCCAACAGACATGCCTACCCCAACAGCAAATTCCAAGATGTCAGCTCCTCCCTCCAGGGCCTTCACAGTTTCTTCTTTTGCCATCTTGGTGATGAAGTTCTTGGCATTATTTGAGGTTTGTGTCTGCAAAGCTGCCCATATGGCTTTAGCAACAATGGTATTCTGGCTGTTGGGGTCTTCACTAGGATTATTGATCATGCTAATTCGAACATTATTGCTGGATTTCTGTGTTTAACAAAACAGGTAATGGGAAAGTTTAAAATTTCAGATATCATAAATATATAATAAACATTATAGCAAAAGCTTTGCATTTCTTAACCAGAATACCAGATTCCAAATTGGATAAATAACAGCACAAGGGTAAAATGATGAGTGAACTAATTTAACACCAATCATTTAGCTTACACATAGGCACCACCATGACAGCAATATTCTAGAAAATATTACCTACCTGATGTTTAATGGCATCATACAACAATTGCCTCCCTGAAGGTTTATCAAAATCACCAACAATCCAAAAAGTAACTGGTCTAACAAAGGAATCATCTGCAATTATTGGAAAAAAAAAATAGGAGAAATTTGAGGGTGAAGGGAAGGAAAGCTTCATTTTTTTCTTCATTTGGAGGTAAACTACAATGCACATACAAAGACTTCCAAAGAAGTAAAATTCCATAGGAAAGCTAGGGATGAACCTAAGCTATGAAGCCCAGCAAGACAAAATTAATAGCATTGGTATATTAGTCTTTATTAGATCATTAAGAAAACCAATGTGGGACAGCATGCATTGCTCTTTCTAAGCTGGATTCTTTCAACATTTTTGTTTGTTTGCTACCTTTTCAATTGCAAATTATAAAGAAACATAGAAATAACTTGCAGATTCCAACTGTAGGTGGAATCCAACAGACATACCACTTCTTTGTATTGAAGCTGTTAGTTTACAGAATCAGTTTTGTATAAAGACAAAAATTCTGAAGCAAACATGCATTTCAACAGCTTCCTTCACTGCCTGCTGCTTCTAAAGCCAGTGTTACAAAGGAACCAGAAAATTCCCAAAACAATACAAGAAATGCCAAAGCATGAGTTACCATAGATCTCCTTGGAAGACATTCCTGGTCAAAAAGCAGAAAGGAAAGGGGAAAAGGAGAGACACATTAATAATCTGATGGTAATCCCAATGTGTATCAAGAAGCTGCAGCACTGTACTGGGCGTAACTGAATCACTACAGTTCAGATCCAACAGCAACAAGTTTGTGCTAATTTTACTGGAATAAGCTTTGACATTTTCTTCCCCTTAAACAGATGGATGCTTGATTTTCATGCCACAGCATTAGTTATACTACATAGTACTGCTGTCACACCATAGGGTGAGGGCATCATTCTGAAGACTGTTTACAAACACTGCCATGCCACTGTGACTTGGCTGTGACCCTTTCTGTTGTCTTCCCTCTTTGAAAACCAGCACGGTAGTGCTGTATCAGTGCTGGTGCTGAGCCAGCAACATGTATAACTTCTCTATTACTTTAGAAAATAGACATGTTCCAGCATTATTGTAATCAGATAGCAGTTATTAAATATCCTAAGTGGCAGAAGAGGCAGTGACCAAAAAACATCAAGCCATGGAATTAATGCACTTTCCAACAAGCATGCCAAGATGTGGATTTAATTAATGCTCTACACAAGAAACTTGTTCAAATCCAAGTGAGTGAACATGAATGAAGAGCAAACACGAGACAGACAGAGCAATGGGAACATTTCAGGTAGTGCACATAGATGGCAGTGGCTGCAGGTAGTACCATGGAAACTTGGGACAGTCTAGTAAAGACAAGAGACAGGATCAAGAGGAATTGGGTCAAATGACAGCAGCTTATTTCTGGTACCTAACCAAAATGGATAAAGGAAACACCTGATGATGTCTGGCTAGGCCTGATTAGGTTCTGTATTGTCTGTGCTTGCATTTCCTGCACTTGAGAGGTATGGCCAAGTTTCAACACTTTTATGTGCAACTGTGACAATACTGCCATTGGAAAAGCAGTGCATGCAGTGGAGCAATAAAAACAGCACTCACCACATTAGGTGATGTCTTATATAACAGGCTGTTAGAATTTTCTTCTGAACCCATGTAACTTTTAGCAATTTTGAATTATGAGATAGAGACCTAAAACACCTTTTATATTTTTCTAGTCATTTGCTTACACTGCTGCCTTTCTGAGGGTCACTTGCAGTACAGCAAGAGCAGTTTGGGTAGGACTTCTTTATTCAGCAAAAGGTTGGACTGGGTTTAAAGAGGGGAACATTCTTGTTCCATGCAGATGTCATATCTTACAAAAAAATAAATCCTTAGCAGACTATGCTGCTACCCACAGGCCTGACAAGGCTCAGTCAGTGTCTTAAGAACTGCAATATATGCTTGGAAACATACATAAAAGCAGATTTGGATTCAGAATCCACTGCAGATGTTACCTTTCTTTGTTAAGTAGGTCATGCTGTTTGCAACAGCAGCTGTCTTATCTTTAGAATCCAATGTAGTAAATCGAGCAAAGTCATCCACAAAATGGTTATCTGAGGAAGAGAACAAGTATTAGATGCCAAAGCAACCATTCCACGTAAAATGAAAATAAAATCACTACTATTACCAGAACATTGAGAACACATCCCATTTTGCTCCTTGTGATACTGCCTCTTCTGTCTCATTTTCACTGTTAATACATAGGCTACAAAATGTATTTTGCTGTCTCACAAATTACATTAATAACTACATTGCATACTTGACAGGCAGAAATCTGTTGAAAGAATTGTCCAAGTCTCACTTAGAGATTATTCACATATACTCACTAGTATATGTATACAATATACATTGAAAAATCCACTGTGTCACTATTTTTTAAGCAACTCAAAAGAGGCAGGTGTAATGTCATTGTACTGTAGTCACTGGTTTGGGTGTTCAAACATTTAGCAATGAAATATTTTTCTAAATCTGAAGTAATTCCAGAGATGACTGTCAACCCTGCTCAAAAGAAGGTCAACTAAGAAACAATCTGCTGCTTTAGGCATTATATGACTGTTCTTGGCTTTTTGCAGCATTACTAATTTCTCAGCTTCATGAGTCATATTCCCCTTAGGGTCTGTATCAAATCAAAACAAATTCCCATTTTGAAAACCAGTAGACATTTAATGTTGTACATAACATCTGCCCTGCACCAGGGCTGGGACATCACTTGGGGTGCTGTTAATGCTTTGCCACTAGAGCTTTCCACTGGAAGAGCAAGTCTTTCACTCAGATACTTCAGGTTTAACACAATTAAAAGAATCCCTTACTCATTCCTGTCAGATCTAGGTACTCTCTGTCAGACCTTAGGATTCTTGAGTTAATTCTTGGAACAACATTAGGCTGGTTCATGATATACTCAACCACATCTTGGTCATTAGATAGTTCACCCTGAAGGAAAGAGGAAAGAAGCATTATTTGTTACTTCATATATATAATTGCCTTACATAACTTTTAAAAAAAAGTAATGATGGAAGTTGTCCTGTATAATATGGAGCCAGGGACTTGTGAATCAGCTTTTCCAAATCTAGTTTCTCTCAAGCCACAGATGACCTCAGCACTCACCAGGTACACAGCTCGCTGGAAGATGCTTGTGGTTTCCAGGATTTTGTGCATTGTCACAGTTTCCAGGTCATCAGGATCCAGCTGATCCTTTTGAAAAGGCATTCCATTGAACAGCACAACAGGCAGAGGGCCTACACCCGTTTGCTCATAGTAAGCTCTTGCTGCCTAAAGACAGGAAAAGAAACAGCTTTACCACGTCAGCCCTTTGCCACAAAGGCTCCTTACAAGCTGTGCAATATCCACAAGTCTATTCTAAACACACAAAGAGATCCTTACTGTCTTTGGTTAGGTATAGAGAATGTTAGATATAGAGAACTGGATCAAGAAATTGTATGTAATTGTATTTTCAAAACTGGGGCAGCAAAAGAAGTGGGGGGAAAAAAGCTATTTCATGAATTCTTACCTTTCTGTTTTGATCATAGGCAGAATCAATTCCCAGAACACTGCTGACTTCCACATAAGGATACTGTTTCTCAAGAACACTAACAACATGTTCCACTTTCAGCTGATCTCCTGTTTTCACTTTGTTATATATCTGAAAGGGGAATACAAGTTTACAGCTACAACTGTAAAGCCTCTGTCTGTACTTATCAAAGGTAAACTGACCTGTCACCTGTATTGCAGTAGTTATAATAAGGCATTAACAGCCAGACTGCAAAACTTATATTCATATTTATCAGCTGCAACAGCTCCTCAGCACTTGTAGAACCATTATAAGGATCTTGCTATATCTTGTAGTCATTCCAGTGAGATTGGACAAAGGTAAGTATGTATTTCTTTAAATAACTTGCATCTTTATTTAGAAAAGGTATTTGAGGTGGGAAAATAGTGCTCTGGGGAAAAAAGCTACAAATAAAATATATCCAAGGAGCTACCCTTCCCTTCAGAACTCAGGATATACTTATGAACAATACAACAGACCTCACATGTAAAGCAGGTAACTCTTTCCCTCTTCAAGGCACAAGATTTTACTTTAAGCTACAAATACATACCCAAAATAAAAAGAATAAAAGTAACTGTCTTTAAGTAACCAGCAATTTAACGTTACAGTGTGTCCCAGCTTGCCAATTTGTACAAGTATCAAACCACAGGTGAAATTCATTTATCAGCACCTGTATTGCCCTTTACTGTGGCAAAGGTATGCAGCTGGAACTGTTCAAACCAAATTACAATATTGAAGGGATGTAGCAGTTCCGAACTCACAGACAGAATGAGCAAAGGGACAAGATCAGAAAAACATGCAAAAGTTTTAAGTGTCTCAAGGAAACCCAGGCTCACTTGTTAAAGTTATATCAGAAGCACATTACAAGGACACACGTGGTCCTAGTATTTGAAGATACTCTGCATATTAACCAAGCCAAAGAACAATTCCTTCCGTTATCGACATATTAGCCCATTAACATAATCTTATGTACATGGAAAATGTTAAAATATTAATTTCCCTTTTAAATTAATACTTACAGACATGACAGTCTGAAAAGCATAATTATTGTCCATTTCTTGTGCCACATAATTGTATGTCCTCAGGAGGGCAACACCAGCATCCTGAAGTCCATCCACATCCTCTGCATCATTAACCACAAAGACTAGTCCTATCCTGCAATCACACAAACCCTCAGATCATCAATCTACTACACTAATAAAGAATCAACTCTTCATACAACTGCTGGCTACCATCATCATCTTAGACACAGGCTTTTTCTAGAATAGCCTGGTAAAATGCTGAGCAGAGAGGCCAGGAATCAAGTTTAGGACATATAACCTCTAACCAGTCCATCAGAATCTTGCTTTTCACCTCTCTCTCATCCAAAACTTGGAATTTCTTTTGGACTGTTAGAGAAACTGAACTCTGTTTTGCTAGTAGAGAAAGTTACATACAAAAAATATACACATACCTCAAATACAAGGTATGTAACATTTCTGTAGCGTCCTAGCAATGAGAATTCTACAACTGCAAAAGTCACATAAAACTCATGTTAAAAAAAACCCAAACATTAAAACAGAGCAATTACCTCAGTGGGATGTGGTTACTGAAAAACATTTCTGCCACATTCAGTAATTCTGCTGTGGTCTCATGAGTAGGATCTACTATCAGCACCTGTATACAAATAGCAAGTGAAAAAGTTTCCATTCCCTTAAGAATTCAAGGGGTTTTGATCAGAGATAACTTTATTCATGTCTCAGCACAGAATTATCATCAGGCCTGCTTCATACACTGCCAGGGAGACAGCACTCATTAAATGGAAGTTTCTTCCAAAGTCTCCAAGTCCATTATCAACAGTACCTAGTCTACCCAACTCCTTTAACCAGAAGAGACAGGACTCCTTACATCCTTGATACCTTCACCTCAGTATGCCCTGGCACTACCTCCTGTCTCCTGCCTCTGCCTGCACACACATCCACCCATTCCCATGTGCCTGAGACAGGCATTTGTCACAAGTGAACAACACTTAGTGCCCTGGAGAGCCAATGCTGCCCAGACATTCTCTACTGTCCCAACCCAGACAGAGCTGGGCCACTCAGACTGCATGTGGAGCCCTTCAGTCATGCTACTGCAGTCTTATAATTTAAAAATTTCTATGTTAAAAGTATTGAACTCCAGAGAAAAAGGTAACAATGTGCCCACCATTTCAGATGGTTCAAGTCCCTATTTTTCCCTAATCAGAGTTCTTTTTTTCCACAGGACCACTTTGCCACATGGCAAGAGTTAGAGGGCACTATTTGCAAACTCTTCATCAGATCCAAGTTTAAGTAATTTACCTACAGACTAAAAGGACACCCAGGACTAAGCTGAGGGCTGTTGATTATTTGTTCAAGTCTTGGTGCATGAATGCTTTCTAACTTAAACAACTGAAGTGAGTCTTAACTTTGCTAAGACAACAGTTAACAAATTTGAGAGATTTCATTAACCAACTTCAGGTACAATCACAAAGTTAAAACACACCAAATTATTATTTACCAGATGATAATTTCATCCATTGACAAAACAACTCCTGGCATCTAACAGATGCCAGAGAATCATGCTCAGTAATCTCTGAATCTCACCCATCACTTACTAATACGAGGAGAACAAAACCTTTTAGAAAAGCATCCTTTCTCTCAAGCTATTTAAGTGACAGTGTATGTGTGAGGTACACTGCAAAAGCTGATGTCCCTGCTCTTAACAAAGCAAAATGCACATTTCATCTAGTCAGATTATTACTTACAAAATTATGGAAGTTCTTTCTAATTTGTCTGATCACTCCTGGAAATGTGGGACGTAGTAGTTCTTGCACACTGGAAGGCCAGGAATTATACCGACTATCAACTTCAAGGTTGTTGATCCACTAAGAAAAAGTAAAGGCATTGAAATGATTGACAATCCTCCTGCTCTGCTCCATGACTAAAATATTTTCAAATTAAACACTATGTTGAGAACTGCATGAATAAGAAACAAAGCTTTTTAAAAAGCACTGGTTATATTCATAACCATATTATCCTTTGTACTTCACTGCAGTTTCAGAGCTGATGGTGAGATAAGGACAGAAGTTGCCCAGGACCACTTCAGAACACATTGCCCAACAGCAACTCAAGTATTTCTGTCTCAAACCACACGCACTGAAATGGCAGAGCTCCTGATGTCCACGGCATAGTCAGAATCTGATGGCTGGATATTCAACTTCAGCACATTGTGTAAGGAAAGCCCCTCAATGCCTAGGCTGTGCAGACCTTCCATAACACGGGCTTCATTGCGGAGCACATCAATCAAGCTGCAAGGAAAAGGAAAGTGGGTTGAATTTCAACCCCACAGCAAATAACTTGCTCTTACCCCAAGGGTTAACAGATGAAAGGTATAAACAAGTCTGCCATGCCTGGGCACTAGTTCTTATTTATCACCTATTTCTTACTGTCCTAAGAAACTTGAAATAACTTAAACCTATTCAATTAATATTTTATTTCTAGGAAAAGCTACGTTAAATCAAGATAACTAATCCATGCTTTATATATATATATGTAATTTCAATTCCATGTTATTGAAACACATCGTGACAAAGATATAGGGTGGTTTTCAGATGAAAAATATACAGTGGTTTATCCTTTGAGAATCAGTCTGCTGTCTGTAGGTCAGAATAAACCTAAATGCTGACAGTCTGAGACCCCAGAATTTTGCTAGTTACAGCACAGGTCAAAAGAACAGTACAAAGGTGACTTCCCAATCCAATCTTCAAAGGTATTCCACTTTTCACCTGAGATTTTTTGTAGGAAATGCACTTGAGTAAGACAAGGAACCATGATTTGCTTTTTATAGTACTTACCAATTGAACCTAATCTAGATTATGAACAAGGTTCAAAACTGTCTAAATAACTTCATAATTCATGCACAAGCAGGATGCAAGTTTCTAAACAGGACACAATTATGGTGAAAAATAAAACATTCCTACCTAAATATGTCCTGAGTGTCTAAATCAATAAGTAGTCCATTGATGAACAGGGCAGAATCTCCCGGCTGCAAACCTAACGTTCCTTTGAAATACTGAAAAGAAGTAGGAAGCCATTAGAAGACTGCTGTGCACAGAAAATATTATTAAAGAGTTTCACTGTCAAAGCACCAACACTGGAACTGTTTCCTCCACACAGTATGAATCATTCTAAAGCCACGGCAGCTTTTGAATATATTCTGTGACTTCCTAGAGAACACTGATGTGTACAGATATCTATGCATCATCTCAAATTGGATAATGAGAAGTGATTTTCTTCTGCATCCTTCAAACTGATTACAAAGATGTTTAATACAGCTGCTTTTCAAGCAATAAATTTCTAACAAGAGAAGTATTTTCATATTTAAGAAAAGAATCCTAATTATGTTCCTCATCCATGTTTGAAAATCCACTTCTTCACTTGCCAGATGCATACTACAGAGTTGTGTGTGAAAATACTGGGTTATTATCTTGAGCAACATGTAAGTGTAAGTGCAAAGGCACTATGTTACTCGCTAGAAGCATTACCTTTTGGTTCTCTTCAATTTCTGCTCTGAGTTCCGAAGAAACAACCGTTTTTGTTATGGCCCTACAAAAAAAAAAACATAACGCTATGAATCATCTTTCTGTTTGTCTAGTGGAAAGGTATCTACTTATCCTACTTTTTGTACCTCACATATTAAGATAATTAACCTTCTAGTACAAAAAGATGCAGCAAGAAGCAGTTGCACTTGGTGGTACCATTTAAATAATAGGATGCAGCATTTTTCTTACATTGTATGAACCAGCAGCATAAAAATGTTAACCATATCCCAGCTCTCAGTGTCTTATTTCACATTAACCATAATAAAAGTGTGCAGCTGCCAGAAAGGTAAAGCTGGAGGCTGGCAACAGAAAACACGGGATTTTTCTCCTCATAGTGGATTCCCATTCCTTTCCTTACTTTGGATCTAGTGATTGCATCATCACAGAATGGGCAACTACAGCCCACAGAGCAGACTGAAAACACAGTAAAAAGCAATACCTGCCTTAAGAAGCTCTAAACAACACCTTAATATGAGGTACTTGAAAATAAGACCAGAATTCACTTTCTTTTTATTCTCATCTCAGCTCTATCTCCACCTGCCCAAAAAGGAGGAGTTTCTATAATATCATCTTCACAATCCAGGCAAGACAATTTACCAAGAGAAGTGTATCTCTAGGCTGGCTGGCCATGCCAGATTATTACTGAATTTTTTGAAACTGATTGGAATATGTTCAAGACAGTCACTAAAAAAAGTGTAAAAACCAGTGGAATTCCACCTCTGACATGAGACTGACTGGGCTGTTTGGCAAAGTGAATCCTAGAGGAAGAGCGGGACCCTGTGAATAGATAAACGTTAAGGCCACCAAACAGAAAGCTCAGCCAATAAATTCTTGACTACTTGATGCAATAGGTTTAGACACATTTCACAATAAAACAGCATGGGCAATTCTGGCAAATTTTCTACCAGTCCACATCAGCTGCCATCCAGGAAAAACACTGTAAGATCCTCTTTGTAACCGCAGGCTGAAGAACTTCCCAGCATAAACATTCCCCAGTGCTTGCTTCCAGCTATGTGAAAGTCAGACATTAACCCAACCAATGCTGCTTGTCTCAGGTCCTGCTCAGGAAAAGGAAAGTAAGAAAACTTTCTAGAAGTCATAATTAAAGTTACCTGGCCTTTGTAGGGAAGTTCTGACTAAGATCTTTCATGACCATGAGAGCATCCACAGGGGGAGCAGTCAAAATGCGAGCAGCAGTTTGAAAACTCAGATCTTGGAGTGAAAAAATAGAAGTCAAGAACTCAAAACTGAAAACAAGGCAATGCAGAGACAACTTCAGCTTTCAACTTTTTTTTGCATGTTACCTAAGAAAGTTCACTTTCTATCTGCACCTATAGATACTTCTTTTAAAATCATCTTAATAATAAAGGTGTTCAACTTCTACGAGTTGCCTTGAAATAAGTAACCCTTTCAAACTGAAGCAGTGCATGCAGCCTACAAGTTGCTTCAGTGAGTCCAGACCAGCATTCTTTCTTTGGCTGAGGTGCGAGGATCTGCCCTTCCACTGGATATAGGTAGATACAAAATACATTTAGCCTTCTGCATTACTCTTTTTGAGGGGATGAAAAGCTTTTTCATGGGCCTTTACAGATATTTTCCAGGGAATCAGGCCAGAGCAGCACGTAGTTGATTTTGAAATACAGTTTTCCCCTGGTCTTGAGAAATCTCAACATTCCACATCAAAAATGTGATCATGGAAACAACCTTTACATTCCTTTCTTTTATGCATTCAGCAGACCATACAAGCAATCAGTTTAAGAGCAAGTGGCCTACTGTACTTGGCAATATAGAAAACAATCCTCATGTCAGAAGTCCTGTGAAACAATCCTAAAAGCTATTTCCACAGGACTCTACCAAAAAAAGGCACTTTAAAAAAACAAGTATTTTCCAAGTGAGACTGAATGCAGGAATTTACAGTCAAACTCAGTCAACTGTACACAGCCACTAACAACCTTGATTGTGCAGAACACTAGAAAACATATTTACGCTGAGTTTCTGTAGACCAATACTGAAAGCCTTTATCCAGATTACCTTGTAGCTGCCATACTTTCAAAGGTGCCATTTCATTGGTACTTTCCACAAGGTGTTTCCTGAGCTCTTTCAGCTCTTCTGACAAGTCAGGATACAGCTGCCTAAAAGGACACAAGAGACAAACAACTTCTGTGGTTTCCTATAAGAAAGTCTACTGCTAATTTAAAGAAACTACCACATAAAAAGGTATTCTGCTAACACATACAGGAAACTCAGACATGTAAAAAATAATAACAAAGCAAAATATCGTCATCTCTGCAAAAAAGCTTTTGATACAACAAAGTCCAACTGAGTTTTACCTGAGTTTTCCAAATAGAAATCCTTGCACTTCATCAATAGGGTCATCTTCATCTATGACCGTGGCATTCACATCTGTGCCTATAAACACACAGAGAACACCACTAGCACCAAGCTATTCACAAGCAGAAAAGCAGGAAAATCTGGTGTTTATATGTGTATGTGCACATGTAAAGAAAAAGTATACACACAGATTACACTATCAAAATAGTTTTGGCAGATGCATGGGAGTTTGTAGAACAGAGATCAGTGCTCTATAAAAGCAGCAAAAGCAAAAAAAAAAAAAACCACAAAAAAAAAAAAAACCAACCAAAAAAAAAAAAAAAAAACCATGCAGAACCCTGTCTTCCCAAAAAAAGCCCCAAGAACAGGGAACACAATCTGCTCTGAGGATGGGTAAGTTAAAGCAAATTCAAGTAGAGAATTTGCTTTACACCTGCAGAGAAGCTGACTATCTGCTAAAAGATTAGTTGCATTAGTAGTGCCATTACTAAGATCTAGTCCAGGGCCACAACTCCAGCATTTCACAAAGACAGAAGACAAATGCCATGGCAAAGATACCCTTCATAAGAAACATGCTCCCAAAAGGGATTTCAGAGCTAAGGAAATAAAAATATCTGCAATTCAGATATTCATAGCAAAACAAACATAAAATTACCTTGGCAAAATTAAAATGTTCACATTAAAATACTTAAAATAATAATTCACCTTTCACCTGTGTATCATCCTTGGCCTTATATTCTGTGCTTTTAATAGCCAGTTCTACACCATAGCCAGAGAGGTAGACCTTTTCTTTGCTGGGGTGCTGTAAGGAAAAGTCAACAGTATGATATTGCCATCTTTGTTTTGATCCATAAAAAGCTGCCACTTCCCAAAGCTAAGAAATCTCAATCTGGTACACATTCCAGACATAACTGGTAGCGAGAAACAAACATCATGAGTGATTCTGCAGTAACATCCTAAAATACTATGTCCTACTGTATTTCAACACACTTCTTGAAGTTCAGCATGAAATAATTATCTCTATGAACCAAAACACCATCAAAATCCACAAAGTAAAGAGGAACACAAAACGATGTTTTCAGGATTCAGTGTGTGAGCCAAGCACAGGGGGATAGACTCCTATCATCAAATCAGTTAGAGGGTGGAAAGGAACTTCAGCTGGTGGTTCTGGAAAAAAATTGCTACAGAAACAATGCTTTTCTTTTGAAAATGTACCTTAATGTTAATCCTTGTTTTCCATATCAAGTAACTAAAGTAACTAAATGGCCTGACTGTGAAATGTCTGACTATTTCCTATGATCTAACATAGGTAAAGAAACTTTTTTTTTTAAAACATTAAAATCTCTAATTAATCTAGAATTTAGGCCTGGATTTGTGAAATCCAACAATTTCATTTAAACAATCAGGAGATTTAAAATATACTGTATTACTCAGCTACGCACAATAAAAAATTAGAACTTTTGAGTATTCCAAGTAAATGAACAACGGTAGGCAAATGTCAATTTAAAGGAAACAAACTTGGGTCAGTTTTCTTTTTTATAACCAAGGCAAATTACTCTATTTTCAAACACCTCTCTAACACTGCACTAATATACTTACAGCAATGTAGTGCCTGAGGACATAAGTGATTTCTCCTGCCTCAGCCTTTGCCACAAGCCTCCTGTGGTGTCTGTAGAACTCCTCAGAGCCAATCTCAGCATAAAGGATGACCACAGGGCTGTCAGGGTTTGACGCTGGGTACTTGTGGTCTCCTTTGAACAAAAATGGCTTTGGCCTAAGAGGAAACAGTGAAAAATGCCACAGTGTGATTCACAGTATCTCCTCACTCAATGCAAGATGCACATGGTTTTCCTGTTTAATCACTGTTCCTTTTTCACTGAATACATATGGCAAGCTATTCCCACAGATTATATCAAGGCTGGCAGCACTTGATGCATGTTGATAAAAGCTTTGTGAAAAATGAACACATGAAAAGGAAACAAGTGACTAAGAGCTATTTTGAATCTAATACGATACTAATTTTAAAAAATAACAACTTCTCTTAAATTTCCAATTAACTTTCTCTCCCCATGGTGATTCATAAATTCTGTATGAAAAACTAAAAAGGCTGATAGAACAGATGTGCCAAGGGCACAAATTCATTTGAACCCAGTCCTGGGCTTAGTATACAAACAAGAAAGTGACTAAGTCTATTTTCAACTTATTTGTTTACATTTTGTCTAAAGTGCAATGAAACATTCAAAATATTCCCAGTAAGTGAGAAGAATAGCATGAAAGCTACAGATGCCATATGCCTGCACATTGACAAAAAACTCTTTATGCGTACAAGAATCAATATTACCAAGATTACAAAAATAATATTGAAAATAAAAATGTTTTCATATTATGAAAACAAACTGAAATGTAAGAGTTTGGGTTCATTTTCGTTTGTTTTTTGTCTTTTTTTTAATAGGTATTATATTTTATACCTTCTTTTTGTTATTAGCAGTTACAATCAAGTTCTGTTCTTGTAGAGAAATCTGAATTTTAAATATATTGTGTGGTAATAGTTTTCTTTGTCAATGCTGAGAAAATTATACAGAGAAAAAAATACTTGCATGCTTTCAGCCATTCATGAAACACTTTGTTACACTAACTCTCATTTGAATTTGCAGCTTCTATTTTCCCTATATACTGGAGGTTTTATGCACTCCTGAGAATTCCTACTATACTTCAACAGTTTCCAGCTATTTCCAGAATTTGTTTCCAACTTTTCCTGTGTACATTCCTCTTCCTAGCAGAATTATCAAACAGCAAGGGATAAGAAAACAAACACTGCAATCTGACTTAATACAAAATAAGAGCCTGTCACTCCTGTGCAAACAGTGGACAGGAGAAATCAATACTGAAGAACATAGAAACAACAGGTCTATTACAACTTCTTCACAGCAATAAGTCTAACAGGTTAAATTTTAAGAGCTAATCCAGTAACAGGAAATTAAGCAAATACCTGTCTGAAGCCACCTGTAAAAGGTTTCCAAGAGAGTCAAATTCACATGTTTTCTCCCCGTGCACAACATAAAACAGGGTACAGCCCTTTGGTGGAGACTCATCTGCTGCTATCTGTATAAAATATTGGTAATAATGTAGGTTGAATGTTTGCCCTTAGAACAAGTGAAAATTGTAACAGTGTAGCTGTGCAGCAAAGTGTTATTTCCTACATTCCAAATAAGTGCTTCTTCCATGTTTATGACATAATTTAAATGCAAGGTGAAATTGTAAGACGGAGAGTTAAGCCTTAACTTATTTCTCAGTCTGCTACTATTAACTGTAAAGTTAGTTGCAAGTACAGAAAGCAAGGCTGGCAATTGTAGGGGTTTTGGTTGAGGGGGCTTTTTTTGCCTTAGATATCACAGATATCTGTATTTGTTAAATATCAAGTGACAAAATGACTCCACATGAACAAGGAAGAAGTTTTATAGTATTACTTAAATAAAGCACATCCTAATGTGAGACACTTTGCAATGAATTATATGATACCCCGAGACTGAAAAAGAACGGAGAACACAATGAACTTTCATTTATGAGTTCTAATCACTTTATATACACACACACATATATATATATGGATTACTATCTTCAAGTATGTTCAACTGAGCAACAGGAACAGCAGCAGCATCACAAGTACCACTGGAGCCACAGGGATGGTCCTCATCAAAATCTTCACACAACTATCAGTACAGCAGGCACAAAGACATGCAGACATGCCAAAATGACAATTCTTTAGTCTACTCTACACAAATATTCATCACCTCATGAAATTCATATATACATCTGCTCTGTGGGTCAGGTGTACAGAGCAGTTAATCAGTCTAAGTTTTCTATACTCTCAAATGTTTCCTTCCACAGCTCACTCCTTCCTGAGCCTTAGTAAAATGCTCTGCACATCATCTGGGCATCTCCTGTACTAACCTGTTGAAATGCTTGAACTGTTGCAGAATAAGAGCGTAAAGACAAGGAAAACTTCAACAAATTCTGCTGCAAAGGTGACAGAGTCTGGCAGGCTACTTTCAGCATTTCCTGGTAAGAGGAATAATCACTACCTGCAAAGTCAAAGGACAAGCAGTTATCTTTCTATACCATAGTCTCATTGAAGAGGGGCTTCTCATCTTAAATGTGATTTATATCAACAGAAGCCCAAGACATTAATTCTAAGTAAGCACATAACCATTCCTCCTCTGTTTTTGTTACAGCCAATTCTACAGCTGGATTAGAGTGAACTTCAACAGAGTTCCATGAGACTACACTGGAATACATTCTAGAGGATACAAACATGGGCTGGGGAGAAGGGAAACAGTTAACAGTCCCCATTTCATTTCAGTTGAGAAATAGTAACATAGAGAAAAGGCATTTAAAATATTTCATACTTCATGTTGAAAAAGAAATCAGCAAGCAAAATGTTTCAGACTCATCCACTACAGCTTTTGTCAAATGGATATCCAAAAGCCTTGAGCACATTACAGCAAAAAATATTACTTAAATTAGTATTTTAGAAGTCAAATGAGGACTAACACAATGGAACACAAAGCATTGTGATATATTTTTCAACTATCAGTCAGCATCAAGAAAAAGGCTATAAAAACTTACCATCATGCTCAGCTGTCTTAATACTCTCACTGGCTTCAACAAAATTCCAAAATTTTTCTTGACCTTCTTCTGATAAAAATTCACTAAGTAAGATGAGAAGAGTGAGCTTAGATCTATGAATCTTCTCCCAAGTCACAAATCTAATACCTTGTAATGCTTTACAGAAAGTTAAAAAAACCTACCATTTATTTACCTATATCAGAAAACTGTGTTACCACAAAAAGCATTCCAGGAAAACTACAAACAAACCCAAACAAATAGTAGTTGCAGACCAGGACAAACACACAGTACATGAAAGCAGCTTGTAAGGCACCTATTGTTCCTTTAAAGACTTCTAACAGGCAGAAGTGTCCATCCTGCTAGCTCTCCTCCCTAATGCATTTCTTTGCTATCTTTCTTTTATGAGAAACACATATTTTTGTTTATTTTGCTGAAACAAACTGTAGATTACTGTAATTATGAACTTTGGTGGAGGTTTTCTGTTTGCTTGTTCTTAAGCAAGCAAAAGGAGAAGTCACAGCTTCAAATCGTGCTAAACTCTCATATAGTAGCATATAGTTGGGTCCAGATACAAGGTTAGATAATGAAATTCATTCTCTAAACATTGCTACCCCCAAATACTGTATCCTGTCTACACATGAAACATACCTTATGCTAAAGGCTGCTACAGCAGAAGGTTTGGAGCCTGCTTACTGCCACAGTAACTTGTGTGCTCTGATCCAAGGTGGTAAGTGCTGCTTGAACACGTGGGTAACAAACTGCAGCGCTGGGCTAAGTACACTGAACAGCAGGAGTGATTTTACACTGCAGTGCTGCATCATGCTGCAGTTCATCCCAGGTGAACAATGGTTATCTATCCAAAGTCTTTGATGGATCAAGTCTTTGGCACATGATTTTGATTATTTGCTTACTGTTTTACACTCTCTTGGGTTGAGTTTTGCCCCAGTAGTGTCACACAGTCTCATGGTATTTAAATCATGGCTTAACACCTGTGCTTTGCATTTTACTGCTTAAGGAATCGTCAGTCTTCAACTTCTCCACAGAAGGTTACAGAAAAGTAATTTCACCTAGGACACACCTGTCCTCTGAATGAAAGCCATGCTCATGTGAATGAAACCCAGCAATGCTCAACTATTTTCATGTGAAACAATCTGCAGTAAAACAGACAAAATTCCACATTTGGCAATACCCTTAAGTGATACAAAATTAAGCACACACACTCTTAAAATTCTAAAAGTCCTACTGACATCTCTAAACTAAAACGTGACAAAATGAAACAATGGGGACCTCAAAAGTGCTGAGCAGACTGGCAGTGAAAGTAAGGCATTTCACTTTCTTTTTACATAACATCTTAAAAAAAAAGTCTATAATAGCATAGAAGGAATGTTCCCAGGGTGACTTGCACAACTCTTAACAAAGCAATTGACTTTAATCAATGCACAACTCACATGACCAAAGTTAAACTCAAGCTTTACTGAGCTAGACATACAAGAACAGCAGAAATGTATCAAAACCTACAAAACCTGCAACACTCAAATAAAACACATTTTGCCATGTAGAAGACCATGCTAAACTCCTCTATCTAATGCTCTGAGTAAAACTTCGTAAGGCAAAAAACACCAACTACGTAACTCTTTATGGTTATTCAGCTCTGTTGTAATGCACAATGAAAGAATTTATCACACAAAAAACCTACTACTGTCTCCTCTAACATACTCCTCTCATCTCCCCATGCACAGCAGTGATCACATTCACATGTTATTACTGTGAGTTAGTAGTGACCAGAAACCAAAGTGCCACATAACAAAGAGAACACTTTACTTTATCCTCTAAGCATATTCTGATTTGACAGTGAAAAAAATCACAATGCACTTACCTTATTTCAAGGAGTAAAGGAGTTGAAGACCACTTTGTAGTTAGAGATGTTGTCACAGCCTTAGAATCTCCTTTTACAAGTGAAGAGCTGAACCAGATTCCAAGGACTGCAATAAGTATTCCCATTTTATAGAAGACTGAAAATGATAAAGGAAATAAATAAGTTTTGCATTGTCTTTTCTCATAAATACAGGACCTCACATATCCAAATATGCATATATATTGAGATGTATTTTAAGACTGCATTTAATGCAATACATTAATGAGATGATTATCATCTCACCTGGGCTTACAAAATCAGAAATACTATGAAAACTTGAGGAGAGGCAAGGAATTTACAATCTTATTCCTGAGATGCAATTAAACCTAAACCAATTCCAGCTTCCTCTGTGTTTACGCTTTCAGATAAGCTTGCTTGTGTTCTGGGACACCAATATCACATACTACTTGCTTTAAGAGGTATTGCAAACCACACATGTTCCAGATTGGGTGAGAAAACAACCTGCCATTCATTTGATGGGAGCTAAAGTCCCACCTTGTGTTACCACAGATCCAGCAGCTGTGGACTAATCAGTGTCAGGTGAAGTTCCCTAGTTAGTCCTTTAGGTTCTGCTAGGTACAGCAGACTGCTTCTTTGGGGAATGAGAAACAAGTATTTCCTGGATGCACTAAGCACCACCAAATTTAAAAGCTGAAAAATTAATGAAATAATGCAAACAGACTCAAATAATACAACCTACTGTGAGAAATGAGCCCAAAAAAATCTGCCATTTCTTTATTGTCCTTCATGTATATTTTCAAGCCTTTGTATTCTCTGGCCTACCCACTAAAACAAAGCTGAGTGGAATTTCCTTGCCCACAACTCCTAACCTTATGGAAGACCTGAAATTTTCTGTTGGCTTTCCATTACAGTCTCCAAAAGTTCAAACTTTTTTGCCCCTCTCTCACTATAGTACATTTATATTTACTACACCCCCAGTGTGCACCCATGCACTCTTTCATTTCTTTATCCTTATTTTTCTGGATAACTCATTTTCCATGTGCCCCCTGCAACTGAAGAATCATCCCACTCCAGTTCCACATATATCACACCCAACAACCTGCCAGGATCTAACTTCTGTCTCTTTTTTATTACAATCTCAATGTAAAGAATAGGGTTATGTATCTGTAGCTCTAAGCTACCTATATATACACACATAGACAAAAGAACCAAATCCTACTCCCTTTAAAAGTTTACAGTCCTCCAGCCAAAGGTTTCCCAACAATAACTCAGATATTGTTCTTTCCCTTGAGATAAAACCAGAAATTCCTGCTGTGATATCCAAAGAGCAGCTTGCTCAGCTGCACACGACATTTGCTCTATGCCACACCTGGGAAGCAGACAGATGGCATCACAGAATGGTCACAGCCATCACTCCCTGTGTGCACAGGGGGAAGTTCAGCCAATATCTGCGGAGTGAAACACTGGCTTCTGCCAAGTGCCACAAAAAACCACAGTTCACAGTTCCTCCCAGAGACGTGTCCTTCTTATTCTCTGCAAATCATACACTGGGGTTTGAAACATGTACATGAATATACTGAATAGCATTCTCATGACTAACGCTCCTACACTGCTCTCTTGTGCCTGCTCTTCCACTCCGGGAGGACTGTAATAAAAGCCTTTTTCTGTATGAAATAGGAAAGAAACCAAAGGACACATCTGTCACCCTACACAGTTTGGCCAACTGAAAACCTGCAGATTAGAAATATCTACCAGCCCTCAATAATAACAGCCATAAAAGAAAGGGATGACCAGTATCTCAAACAAAATACACCATGGAAAAAGAAGTAAGAGGCACGGGAATGAACATAAGTGACACAAGGAGATCCAGCTGTGCTCTGTGCCAGGTAACAAAGCAAAACCCCCTCTGAATTATGACACTGCGAAGCGGATTTTTCACACTTCCGTTGTAAATATTTTTCCTCCTTATTTTCCTTCCAATTACTCCATTCAAAATACTTCTGGAAACTTGCACATGCAGCCTCGGGGCAAGGAATAAATCAGCGCACATTCACAGTCAGTGCCCTCTGGCAAGTGCAGTGAGGTCAGCGAGGCAGCAGCGGGTGAAGCTGCACTGCACGGCAGGGCAAAGGACCGCAGCAGCTGCCGGGAGCGAGGGGCAAGTGCTGAACCCACATCGTGCACGGCACACACCACTGGTAACAGCGATCAGCGAGAGCTCGGAACTCTGGGGAAGCACGTCCTTCACAGCGCTCACGCTGCCGGGCTACGGACACTGAAACCAAACGGAGGCGATTCCCTGGTTAGCCCACAGCCAGAAAGCCTCGTTGCAGCTGCCGGTGGCTTGCAGCGCCCTGTCACTGAAGCGCTGAGCAGCCACACGGCAGCTCCGGGCCGCCCGGGGCTCAGAACACACATTAAACCCGGGCCGTCATGTCGCTCATGGTGCGGGACATTAACCCGAGCACAGCCTCCGCCGCTCCCCGGTCCCGCTGCACTCGTGCGCCCGCCGACCGACCGACGGAGCCCCGCGGGACGCGGAGGCCGCTCGAGGGACCCCGCCGGTGTCGGCCTCTCAGCGAGGCTCCTCTCCGCGGGGCTGCGGCGCCCTCCCCGGCCGCCCGCCGCCGCCCAGGCCGCCGCCACGGACCCGCCCCGCCGCCGCCGCCTCACGGCCCGCCGCTCCCCGCGACAGCGCACCTGCGAACGGCCGCGCGCCCGCCCGGCTCCCGCCGCTCCCAGCGCTTCCGCTTCCGCTGCCGGGCGAGCGGCGAGCGGCGCGCGGCGCCGCGCAGTGACGGTGGGGCCGGGCCGCAGCCATGGCGGAGCCGCGCCGGGTACGGCCGGCGGGACAGCGGGGCTTTGCCAGCACTCCTGGCAGTCTCGGTTTAAGGAGGTAACGCCAGAAGCACAGGTGGAACCTGTGTTTTTTCTGTTCTTAACTGGTCCATTGGCCAGCCTGTGCTGCTGGAAGGAGACCTTGTGCAAACAACGGCTTCCTGCACTTGCTCGTTTGTTCGTAAAGACAGCGGAAAACTGAAAGCAGCATATGGCAGATTAAAAACCAGTGTATCTTCATTTATCTTCTCTGTACACTTTCTCCGTCAGAGCTCCCTCTGCACTGTCGCTTGTTCACCGCGAAGCTGCTGACCCCGCTTAGGCACTGTGTGCTCTGTGCCCAGCTGCCCTGCCGCGCCCTCCGAGCCATCTGCAGTGTCACTGGGCCTTTCTGAGCACTGCTGGGAAAAGCCAGAAGAAAGCTGTGAGTCCAGCCAGGCAAAATAACTGCGGCAGATGTAAGGGAGTGTCTAGAGAGCTGAGCTGTACGCAGGACAGGTTCAGGTCGGTGGGTATCCTGGAGAGAGGCATCCCACCGAAGCGAACTACTGCTCACGGTCAGAGCTTCCTCAGCAGCTGTTTGCAGGGCTGTTCACAACACAAACACTAGGGCTGGCGAGGCAGACCTAGGGATAACGTACATGTGATCCCGACATTTCAAAGGTTTTCTTTCTGGTTTCATTTTAAAACATTATTAAAACTCTGAAAGTGGCAGGTGGCTGGCTGACTTCATCTCTGAGCCTCAAGACACGAGAACAATGTCATGACAAATGGTGTTGTTCTGATGTGTGTGTAACCAAACGCCAGGCAGCCCTGCTCGGGTGGTCTCTCAGGGCTGTGATGTGCGTCACCTCCAAGGTTTGTAGCTTTTTTTAAAAATCATTTATTTTTTTTCTCCTCTACCCCAGTGATAGGGGAGGGCAGGGTGCCCCGCCCATATCCCCTTGTCCCTTCCCAGCATGGAGGTTGGGGACTAAGGGGAATCCCCGGGATGCTTTGGGGATCCCCCAAATTTTACGAGGGTCGGGGTGCTAACCCCATCTGTGCCTCCGCCAGACCCCGCCCTCACGTCCTCCGGTCACTTCCCAGCACGGGGGTTGGGGATTTTGCGGTGGGGGTGCGTTTGGCCGGGTGCGGGGAGCAAGAAGGGGGTGCGGCGCTGGGGTGGCGGTCAGCAGTCCGGGGGAGCGGCGGGAGCGGCGGGCGGCACGGCGCTGCGAGGCGCGGCCCGGGGCTGAGGCCGCAGCCTGCCCCGCCCACCCCGCGTTTCCTCGGAAACCCCGCGGCGTGCGGCCAATGGCGCGCTCAGGCGCAGCACCGCCCCTCCCGCGCCTCGCGAGATCTGTGCCCGCCAGAACACGAGCGTGGACTACACCTCCCGGCGGTCCCGCGGGGCGGGCTCGGCAGCCAATGAGACGCGGGAGCCCGGGGCGGGCGGGGCTGGCCGGGGCCAATCGGATGCGGGCAGCTGCAGCGGCGGAAGCGGCGCTCGGAGCTCGGCAGCGGCGGAGACGCGGGGCGACCGGGCTCAGGGACCGGCGCGCGGCACCGCCCCGGGCACAGGTACTGCTGCGGCCGGCGCACGGCATCGCCCCGATCTGCGGGCCGGGGGCGGCTCCGAGGAAGGGCTGCGGGTAGGGGGCGGCGGCCGCCGCTTCAGAGCCCGACGGCGGCAGGGGGGAACGAGCCTGCGGCCGGCGGGAGCGCCGCGGAGCGGGAATCGCGAAGGGGCGACAGGGGGGCAGAGCGGCGCGGCCCAGCCCCAGGCGGCGGGGCCGTCGCGCTGCCGGGCACATCCGGGCCCTGCGGCCCATCAGGGCGGCGAGGCGGGGCGGGCAGGGCGGGCGCTGATTGGCCGGCGCCGCCCCGCCGCCATTGGCCGAGCGCCGCGCGAGCCCGCCCGCGCGGGCGCGCCGGGGTGGGTGTGGCCGCGGGGCCGCGCCCGGCGAGTGGCAGGGAGGGAGGGCGGGACGGGACGGAGGCGCTGCCGGGCCGTGCTGTCGCGACATAACGGCCGCGCTGCCCCTAGGTGACATGAGCTCGCAGCAGTTTCCCCGTTCGGGCGCGCCTCCCGCCGCCCTGGGACCAGCGCCGCCGCCCATCCCCACCAGCGGCTCCGCCGGGATCATCGCCCCCGCCGCCACAGGTAAGCGCGATCCCGGCTCCGCGTCTGTCGGCTCCGGGGGCGGGCAGCGGTCCCGGTGACCCCGCCCCGTCCGTCACCCTCCTCCGCCTCGGGCGGGAGGAGCGGTGCGGCCCCGCGGGCGGTGGCAGGCGACCCGAAAGCTGCCGTGGATACGCGTGGGGAGAACATCGTGGGGATCAGTAAACTGCTTTCCAGAGCTGCTGACTCTGCTAAGCGCTGTCAGAACGGCGATGTGCCTTTGCTGCCAAGTGTCTTGGCGCAGTTGCCTGTGCCTCTCAGCTCGTCCACTGTGTGTTCTTAGCAGAAGTGATGAGTGGACATGGGAACGAACATTTCATGGAGCTGGCAATGGGGTGGGAACCCTGTCACCCTAGCACGGTGACAGGTTTTCTGCAGGCCGCCAGAAGTAACTGGGGGAGCAGCTTCATTTTCAGGAGGGTTTATACTTGTTTTTCAGCTTGATATTCAGATATGTATTGCATTAAATGCTGAGCTTTTCATGCTGTCTGTTTGATGTGAGACTTAATGGCAGTTACTAGATAATTAAGCATTTTCCACTTGAAAAAAAAGTTAGTTAATCTGTGTTTAAAGAAGGTGTTTAGATGGACTTCTCAGAGTTGACCCCAGGTTGCCCAACCTTACCAGGCCCATCAGTTCTGAGGGGAACAGACAGAAGCAGTGCCAGAGTTTCCAGTTCTTTCATCACTGGAATATGTTTAACTTTAAGAGTGAATTTCATTAATTTAGACATTTCTGACATCTCATCTCTGACCTAGTGGGTGACCAAGGTGAACTTTTTAACAATTTTTACGTTTTTCTCTTTGTTCACTAGCGACTGACGAATCTAGTCGTGAGTCAGAAGTTGCTCCCAGGGAGCACATGGGCCCCAGTGGCTCCATACAGCCTCGGGAGGAGAAGCAGGAGCCCGTGGTGGTTCGGCCATATCCACAGGTCCAGATGCTGACGCAGCACCACCCTGTCCAGTCTGGTGCCCCAGTAACAGTGACAGCACCACCAGCACATTTGACTCCAGCTGTGCCACTGTCCTTTTCAGATGGACTTATGAAGGTAATGAGGAGGGTCATGATTCATCGGGGAAAAAATATAATGTGTATGAGTCAGTGTTGAGAAAAGTAAATTACACCAAATCCTTCCCTGCTTTTGTTTCTAAAGCTTTCCTTGCAAGCTTCTGTTAACTGTACAGGGCCTCGTGAGTTTGGCTGTTCCAGATGATACACTGAGGACTTTCTAGTAGTTCAGCATTATTTTTGAGGGGGGTGTATTTTGTTTAGTTTTTAAGAGAACAGAGATTTCAGTCAGTTTCTGAAGTCTTCCATTTTCTCTGCTGGATATAAAATGAACTGTTAATATCCAGTGTCTGGAGAGCAATACCATAGCCCTGACAGATTCCACTGATGATTCATGCTGTATGTTAAAACCTGCATATTTCCAGGACAAAATAGACCTTTTCTTTGTTTGGAATAACTAAATGTTCAGTATCTTTCCTCTCCAAATATTTAGCCATACTTGCATAAACTTTCTCCTCAGGGTTTTACCCCTCAGAATGATTGCTGCTTCACCACTGAGCTCTCATTTGAAATTGCCAATGTTTCTGTGTTTCCATTTCTTGTAGCCTCCCCTGAAGCCCACCATGCCGAGCCGGCCCATTGCTCCTGCTCCACCCTCTACTCTCTCAGCTCCCACAAAGGTCCCTGGGCAAGTGACTGTGACCATGGAAAGCAACATACCACAGGCTCCAACAATTCCTGTGGCAACAATCAGTGGCCAACAGGTCTGGTTTTTTGGTGGCTTTTCTGTTCCAGCTCACTGCATGGTCAGATCAATACAAATACAAGTGAGGTGGGCTTTTGCAGCAGGAGGGAAGGTAAAGAGAGTAGGTTTCCCTATTCAGTGCTACTGGTTGTTGGATCAGTTCTGCTTGGATCATTAAACTTCAGCCTCAGTTATCACTACCTCTTTACAAAACTGCTGATTTGTTGTAATCATCCAACTGAGATAGCACAGCCAGGCTCTGATGGCAGAGCCATACCCAAAAGCTGGGTGTTTCCTTAAAAGCTCCTGCTGTGTCTGTGTCACTCGGAGAATTTCTACTATAGGGAAGCTGCTGGGATTCATCATTGCAGTATTCTTCAGCTTCCCTTGGAGGAGCTCAGAAGACACGACTGAACGGTTCATTGGTTTGCAGTGTGTTCTTAGTGAATTAGGAAAATTTGAGGGAGCCTGTGTAGATAATGCTTTTGAAAATTGTTTCTCCTTTAACTTGATTGCAGAGCCAGTCCTGGTGGTTTGAAAATAGTCTGTCAGAGCACTCATCACTAAACCTGTGAAGGCTCACGGCTTTGATATAAAGTGCCTTTAAACGGATTTAATGCCTTCAGTTAGTCTCGCTAAGGATGTGCAGCAATTTCAGTGGATTTACCTTGTATTAATATCCCCAGAAGGTCTAGAATTATAAAAAAATAGAATTTGTTCCAACATTTGCCAGGTTTCCACCAGTCTCTCAACTTTATTGGAGAGGTGGTATGAAACCATGTCTTAATGGCACCAATGCTAGAAGAGGCAGCTCTGTGGTTGTTTGTGGGTGACTGCTGGGTGACTGTCACCCAAGTACCAACCACAAAAACAGACCAGTGAAACAAATAAGTGTTTACATTTCCAGTGTCGGCAGGCTCTGTAACTTTATCCTGCACAAATATCTGCTTCTTTCTCCACTCAACTTTTAGTGCATTCAACCTTGGTACACCAACTATTTCTCCAAGATCCCTTTTCTGTCTCTGAGGCTTAGATATGGTAATTCTGTGGCCATTAGTTTTTGTCAACACATCTAACTTGTTTTGTTCTTGAAACTCTGCAGGGGCATCCCAGTAACTTGCATCATATCATGGCCACCAACGTGCAGATGTCCATCATCAGGAGTAGTGCTCCTGGGCCTCCGCTGCACATTGGAGCTTCTCATCTGCCCCGAGGTAAAGATCCAGCTGTGCTGTCCCTGCTTGCTGTTCACACTCTTTCAGCTGCTGCATTTAGCCCTCACCTCTGAAACTCTCCTTGCTGCTAATGCAACTGTTTCTTCAGATGTTAAAACTGCTATCAGGAGTGAGTGACTGCTGGCCTTTTAGGAATTACGTTGCCTTCAGCCATTTAAGGGAGGACCATGTGACAGTGTTTAAAATGCTGGCAGATATCAGCACATCTGTTACTCTAATTCTTTGCTGTTAAAACAGTCAACACTTTAAAGAAAAAATATCCGCTGGTAGAGACTCACCTGCCCTGCTAAATGTCATGTTCATTCTTGGTAGCAAGTATTGCTCACCTGTGGCAGGAGCACCTGGGCAGTCGTGAGGCACATTCTTGTATCCCACTCTCACAGGACCACTCATGCATTTTTATGTATTTTTATGCATGCTAACACATCATACTGTGTGCATTTATATTTACCCATGAGTAAAATGCTGGTAATAACTACAGGCTCTTGTTTCCCAGGATTTTGGATGCTACAACTTGTAAAACAGGAGATCAGCCCCTTAATGCAGCCCTGTGCTCAATACAGCCTGTCAGATTTTTGACTGCGGCTTTACTTTCGAAGTCTTTAGGGTTAGGTTTGTAGTTCAGGTTTAAACTGATCTGAATTCCAAGTACCATTTGTTACTTTTATTTCCTTTTATGTTCAGTGTTATTTGCTCACTCAAGAAAAATAAGTTGATGCGAGCAAAGACATAATCTTCTTTAACCAGAGCAGGTGGAAGGACTATGAAGGTTTATCTGTAGCTAAAGTAGTGTTGTTCACCTGATTCTTGGTGTCATTACTGAGATTTGGACTCTCAGTATACATTTTCTTTTTTCCCTGCTCTTTTTCTCTTGGTTTGAATATTAACTTTTGAAGTAGTAATTTCAATAGAGGACATGTACAGAAGGTATGCAGTCCAGTCCATCAACTGATTGCAAGGCCATTTGCCTGCTACTGTGATTTACAGGAGTCATCAAATAGTAGACAAATTAATCAAATGCAGGTTTAAATGGTGTGGAGTTTTGGTTTTGGTTTTTTTTGGGGGAGGTGTGTCTGGTTGGTTGGTTTGGTTTGGTGTTTTCTTGTTGTTTTGGTTTTCTTTTGCAAGTGTATTTTTCTTCTGAACTTCATCAGGTGCAGTGGGATCATTGCTGGTATCAGGTGACTTATTTACACATTGGCCCAGAAATCAGACTGAATTATTTCTACTGACTTCCATAGCTTGGAATAAGAAAACATGGGATTTGCAATACAAGGCTATTATAGGGGAATAAGAAATACCTCTAAAGCAAATTGATTTAAAATAATACCTACCCCTCCACACATGCTTTTGTAAACCTTATGTATACACCAACATCACCTGAACTGACATGCATGTGAAATGTGTTAGAACTGAAATACCAGCTCATGTCAGGGTCTGTGTGTGGTTGTGACGGAGCTGTTCGATACATGGAATTTTAACACACTTGGTTTGTTCCCCAGGTGCAGCAGCTGCTGCAGTGATGTCCAGTTCTAAAGTAACTACAGTCCTGAGACCAGCTTCCCAGTTGCCAAATGCAGCCGCAGCTCAGCCAGCAGTTCAGCACATCATTCACCAGCCAATCCAGGCAGGTAGCAGCCAGGCAGCTCTGCACATCACTGACTGCCAGCTCCAAACTCTTCCTGGCGTGCATCTGTAATGTATAACCTCTAATTGCCTGTTTACTGGGCTGAAGCTACTGTCAGCTCTCTTGCAGGTCTATTTGCTTTATTTCCTTCACAGGCTTGGTGCCAGAAGTTGGGGTTTATCTGTCTCTAAAGGGCTTAGAAACTGGGAAGACAATTCAGCTCAGACATGCTCAAGTTTTAGTCTGAAAAGTCCAGTACAGTGTGCTGGTGTTGATTTATTATGCAATATATGAATTGATGGGGAATTTCTGAAATCTCACTTTAATACGTTTCTGTATATCTCAGCTTTTGTACGTGTATAGGAGAAGACTGTAAATATCATCTCCCTGCAGCAGTGCTAGTGTTCAGCATTAGGATAGAGGGTAAACATCTTCCCATTGTGCTTTCAGTTAGGATCCCAATGTAATCACCTCTGACTTCATGAGTACACTTGGATTGGAATTCCTTTTTGTTCTGAAGGGAACTGACCTTTGGGTTTTTTTCTAAAGACCTTCAAGAGATACAGTCTTGTTAACTTTGTTGGTTACTGGTTCCTGTGCTGAATGTGTGTTGAAAACCAGGACAGATCTGCTTAGGAGCTTGCAGATCAATTCAGAAAGACTTGGAAGTGTCTCAGAAGACCAGAACTTGGTGACAAGGTGTAGGGAAACCTTTTAACCAATTTTAACCAAGTAATTCCTAGTTGTTCTCTAAACAGCAGAATTTCCTTTCTGAATGTTCCCTCTTTGACTCTTTTTTTTCTTTTTTTAAATAGTCTCGTCCTCCTGTGACAACTTCAAGCACTATTCCTCCTGCAGTGGTGGCTACAGTCTCAGCCACGAGAGCTCAGTCCCCTGTTATAACCACAACAGCAGCACATGCCACAGAGTCAACCCTCAGGTAAAACCTACAGTGCTCTGACTTGACAGAAATTGCAGCAAGGGGAAATGTTAATATATCAAGAGCTGATAGTCCTCTACACGTGGGAGGACGTGCTATAAAACAAAAATAGTAATGCTTGCATGGTGCAAATCCTTGCAGTTCTGTGAATAAAAATGGGTATACGATGAACTACTGCTCTGTGTTACGAGAAGGAAAGACCTTAATGAATCACTTTTGAAGTCCTGCGCCCTGGACAGCAGTTTCTGTTGCAGGAACTTGTGGATATTTGGCCCATATTTTTATGAAGGCACAGTGAAAAGTGACACGTGAATGTTGAAAAGCATCCCTGACAGGAAGTTCCCTTTACAGACTGATAAGAGTTATGATAACACTGCCCTCCTGGCTGGGTACATAGGGCAGATGAGGACAGAACAGTGTAGTTCAAATTCTTTATGTTGCTTTGCCATGTGATTGACAGCTGTGCTGTTGTCACTGTGGAGGAGATTGAGGCCTGATGTTTGTCCCTGTGTTGTATCTTTCCTATTTAGTATCCACACGGTTATCTTAATGCTTCCTTTTGTTTCTCTCCAGTCGTCCCACGCTGTCCATCCAGCAGCACCCACCCTCGGCAGCCATCAGCATCCAGCGGCCAGCGCAGCCCAGGGACACAGCCACACGGATCACCCTGCCCTCACACCCAGCCATAGGTACACAGAAACCCCAGCTCCACACCATGGCGCAGGTAAACTGCAAGAATCAAAAAACCGTTTTGCTGCTTCTAGAGATTTTTTTTATAGCTTACAGGCGAAGAGTAAATTTGACAAAAGAGTTAGTATGATGTTAGTAATGTTCTTCACAGTCAGTGCAACATGATTCGATACTAAGTGTAGATTTTAAATGTAGTAGTCTTCTAACTTTGAGAATTTCTTTTCACAGAAAACCATTTTCAGTACTGGTACTCCAGTGGCAGCAGCAACTGTGGCACCTATTTTGGCAACGAATACCATTGCTTCAGCAACCACAGCTGGTGAGTATTCATAGTGCTGTTGTGGGAGCATCGTGATGGGTGTGTTTGTTGTTTTTTTGTTGCTTTCTTTTTAATTTAAAACCTGATCATTTCTGATCAAATCTTTTCATGGTAAAGGCTGCATTTGGAGGTGTGTGAGCAGGCTTCAGGAGAGAAATTATTGAGTTCTTCAGGGAGGTTGTGTGGTTTTGGCAGTTTGCCCTCTTTATTTGGCTGTAGATACACTGGCATGGTGGGGCTCCAAAGACAGATCTGCTATTAAGTTTGACTTTTTTCTTTAGGTTCTGTATGTCACACCCAAGCGCCTACAAGCACCATTGTTACCATGACAATGCCCTCACATTCTTCCCATGCTACAGCTGTCACGACCTCAAACATCCCAGTTGGTGAGTGAGTTCAATTTTCATAAAGTGTGTAACTGATGCTTCAATTTTTCTCTTTATGCTGGAAGTGTTTGTGCATGTTAGCAAATTAAGGAGGGAAAGAAAATCAGTTCAAGCTGGCGATTAACAGGTCTGCTGTTCTAATTTTTTTTTAATATCAGGAAGAAATAGATGTTCTAGGAGGAGTAAGTAATAAAATGGCTCATTTACTTCCTCTATTGCATTTTTAGACAAACTGGGCCTTTTGACATTTCAAAACCTGCATTGGATACACTAAAAGTTGTAACTGCTTGGTGATAGCCTGTGGCTTTCATAGTTGATTTTGTAAGTTACTCCATGTGCTTGTTGAGGTGTTAGGTGTAGCCTAGCTGAGTTTGATTAGTGTGTTCACTTGAATGTAAAACACTAAGGTGTAAAGGTGGGAATTTTGTGTGCCTGGATGTGGAATGTGCCTGAGATGTTTCCTACAGAGCTGCATAAGTTTGCTTTTGTTCATCTGTTTTCCTGCTGACCTCCTTGATCCTCGATGAAATCTTGCAATCGCTTTTCCAACCATAAATTTCCAAGGAGTGAAATTGTATCTCCATACATCAGTGTTTCTTGTAAAGCTTTTATAGGTGTTTTCTTTCTTTTCATGGCCTCTGTCCCCATACACTTGTCTGCCTTGGTCTCATTTCCCTTGATCTCTGCTTTCGAAACTCAGATAACTTGATCTTGACAGCAGAAAGGTTTGGGCTGATCCTAAAAAAAATTAACCTCATTTTCATTTCATCAGAAGTGATTTTGTTAGCAAGTATAATTTATGTCTGTATTTAGAATACACATCCATTCTGATCTAAATTGATGAGAAATGCTTTGTTCTCCTTTTTCTTTTGGCATGTTGTGGATAGGAAATCATCTGTGGATGGGTGGGTTGTTTTGGGTTGAGAGGGAAGGGAGTAGTGTTGGTTGTTTGGTTTGACAAGATTATTAATCTTGCCTTTGCAGTGTTTAGTAGCATTTCCTTTTAACTGCTTATTGATTACATGTTTGTCTTTCTGTAGCTAAAGTGGTTCCCCAGCAGATCACACACACTTCTCCCCGGATCCAGTCTGATTACACAGCAGAGAGGAGTAACCTCATACCTCTGTCCAGCCACCGGGCATCTCCCAACCCAGTAGCGATGGAAACCAGGAATGACAACAGGTGGGCAGAGAGCTCACAGCTCTAGCAATGAGAGTGTGTGTGAGGAGGGTTTGAGTGCCCTGCTGCTTTTCCTCGTTCTGATATGGTGGAAATAATGTTGTAAAAACCTAAGGGGAATGGGATTTGGTAATTCTGAGTCAATTATGATAGTTGAGATAATTGCTAGCTTATGACAGATGAGATTGCAAAGCGCAGGGAGTGCTAAAGGGCAGGGGCTGAAGGTTAACTGTTGAACTCACATGTGTAACTCTTGCTTTCTTTGATGCCTGTAGGCAGTCGGTGCCTGTCCAGTTCCAGTATTTCTTACCTACATACCCCCCCTCTGCCTACCCTCTGACTGCACACACCTACACCCCCATCACCAGCTCCGTGTCCACCATCCGCCAGTATCCAGGTAAGACCAGCTTGGGGCAGGCATGCTTGGATGCTTTGTTGAGCTCTTAGCTTATGGCTGTGCTTTAGGGATGGAAGGAACTAAAAGGCTTTTGTGCTTGATTCTGAAAATTTGTCACAAAAAGTCTCTGATGACTTGTTGACAGAGGGGAAAACTCATGGATAAGGGGTGCTGAACTACTTCAGAGCCTACTAAATCCAGCTAATAACAGTTTTCTCAGGAGTTTCATATTTGATATCCCAGGGGTTGTGTGTCTGTAAGTAAAAAGTTTTTGATGCTACAAATCACAACAGTTCAGCTCCTCTAAACCAAACCAACTCTTTGATGCATCTTCATTTCCTGGTGTTCTGACAAGCTCTTTTAATATCTCTTCACATGAATGTACAGTTTGAGAGAGAAATCTGAACCAAAAGGGGAAAAAATAATCTGCCTTGCATACATGCATTAGTGTTCTGATTAGAAGAATGGAGCAATTAATGTATTTGAACTGTTGCAGTAATTTGCAGTCAAAAAACTGATGCACAACCCAAGCTTAAGTCATTCTGTGACAAAATTTGGAGCACTTTTACCTTGCTGGGTCGTTTAGGGCTGTTCTCTATAATGTGATCATTTCCACTGTCCAGGCTGCAAGAACATGCATGATTTGCATTTTTGTGGCATATCTGTGTCTGCTGGGAGCATGTTACCTATGAGCAGCGTAGAAGGAATTCAGAAGGACTAGGAGGTGGCAAAGCCCATTTGTTGAATGGGAAAATATAGAATCATAGGGTTCTTTAGGTTGAGAAAGACCTTTAAGATCATAAAGTCCAACCATTAACCCAGCACTTCTAAGGCCATCACTAAACCATTTTCACATGTCACACATCCATATGTCTTTCAAGTCCCACCAGGGAGGGAGACTCCACCACTTCCCTGAGCAGCCTGTGCCAGGGCTTGACAACCCTTTAGGTGAAATTTTTTTCCTAATATGCAGTCTAAACCTTCCCTGACAGAACATAATTGCACACAGTCAAGGGTTCCAGTTCTGGAGGCATACTGGGGTGGTGGCAGGCTTATGGTAATTTGTATAAAAGCAGATGTAGGTTCTTCATCAGGAGCTTATTGACAGAGACATTTTACTTGTTAAATTGACTTGAATCCATGGAAGAAGGCATTAATTATGGCAGCTGGTAGTGACAGCTGAAAGCAGAGGATTCAAGGTACAAGGAGGGACATGCACCTCTGCTAGGCACAGCTGGGTGAGGGCACAGAGGAAGTACAGAGGAGACTTCTAGAAAGATCACTGAGATAAGGAGAGTTAATGCAGAATTTTGGAGGAAGAATGTTGGCTTTGGTTTTCAAAATGCTGCTTGTGTTTTTCATAATAACCTGAAAAGACTTTGCTAGATAGAAAGTTCTGCAACAGCAGTGTTTTGACTAAGAGACTAAATGTGCCATACTTTATACAGAGCCGTTTTCAGGGACCTGGTTTCAGTTTTTGACGCCTGTTTTTAGAGTGTCTTGTCAGCACAAGAACTTGATGGAAATCCTGTGACAATGATAAAACCAGCTTGTTCTGCATTGTTGGCAAGCAATGCCATTGTTGGCAAGTTCACACTTGCATTCTGTGTGTGGCTGCAGAAATCTGGGTGCAGCTCTGTAGAGACTGGAAATCTGGAGATGTAGGGTCTGCAAGTGGTCCAAAAGTATGGTTAAATGCTGTTTGGGAGAACTGTAATATGCTGTATAGTAGATCTGAAAAGATGGAATCAGTTGTTTAGAGCTCTGAATTTATTTAAATTAATTGAACTGCTTAGAGAAGGTGTATTGTTGGGAATATTGCCCTGCCACTAAACGATAATTGTGTTCATTTGAGCTGTGGGATCCAGCCTATAATTGTGAACCCTGTTCTGAGACCAGATGAGGTTGTGTTCAACTTCAGAGCACAAGAAATTACTTAGGCTTCTGATTGCTTTTAATCTATTTTTTAAAGAAGAAAAAATGCCAAGTGTTGGTACTTAGAAGCATTGTAAAATAAGATAGTTAGCAAAAATAGAGCACAGCTTTCTGAGACTGTAGTTTGAGTCTACCTAGAAGCAGAGTTAAACTTGATCTTTTCTCTCTTGCTGCAATTTGAAATACAAACTGGAATGAAAATCATCAGTAATATTTAATTCCTCTGTCAGGCAATCTTCCTTCTCTGCTCTCAAATTTACTACCACAAGAAGCAGAGTGGCAAATTAATCTTTCAAAGCAGAAAAAGATCTTAGAAAAGTTAGTATTTGAGTGAGGGGGAAACTGAGGCCACCTGCTGGGTAGGTGTGATGAGGTGTCTGTGTTGCTGCTCCCAGTTTCAGCCCAGGCGCCCAACTCGGCCATCACAGCTCAGACCGGTGTCGGAGTGGCCTCCACTGTGCACCTGAACCCCATGCAGCTGATGACAGTCGATGCATCTCACGCCCGGCACATCCAGGGCATCCAGCCGGCTCCCATCAGTGCCCAGGGCATCCAGCCTGCACCCATCAGTGCCCAGGGCATCCAGCCTGCACCAATCGGCACGCAAGGACTCCACCCCGCCGCCCCGATGGGCGCGCAGGGGCTGCAGCCAGCACCCATCGGTGCCCAGCAGCCACCGGGCGACACCAAGACCTCGGGTAAGAGCAACCAGCCGAGTCCTCCCTCAGAGCGACACAGAGCAGCTCGGCTGCTGCCCTGCACATTTGGCTCTGACTGATTATCTTGTTACAGTCTCTATGGTCCAGAGGTGGACACTGAGTACATCTGTGCACACATTCTCCCAGCAAATATCTGTTGACTATTTCTGAGCTGATTTATTTTTAAAGCCTACTAGGTGGAGTGTGTGGGTAGCCTTGGATGGGTTACTTCAGTAGAAAAGACTGGTCATGCCTGAGCTTAAACAAATACCTTCAGTATGGCCTTCTGGGAAAAGTAACTTACAAGTGAGCAATGTTGTCCAGCTGTGCATTTAGATCCCAGGAGCAATTAGAATACAGCCAGGTACCTTCTGCTGTTGGTGACCTGATCTTGAGCTGTGACAGAAACCATCTTCCGTTAAAAATGATTGGTCTGATGAAGCCCACACAACTTACTGAAGGAATGGAATATGGCATCCAAGAGAAAACGCTGTCACATAGCTGGCAGGCATTGCATTGTGACTTCCTAGCTGTCCAAATGCTCTGCATCCCTTAGTTGGCCAAACAGGCTCTGGCAGGAAGTCAGAATGCAAACACAGCTGATGGAGTTTACATACAACTGGTATGTGTTGCCATGTGGGCTCTACCAGAAGTGTTATTGTGTTGACCCAACTGTGTTGGTGATCGCCCTAATGATTTGTGCATTTTGCATGTCTTCTGGAAAAGATTCTTTCCCTAGAAGTGGTTGTTAGGCAGGAGACGTTTCCATCTTCCCTGCAGAAGGTTCAGATCGCTTGTGGCAAAGCTATTGCTTACAAAAGAGTCTGAAAATCTTGCAGTTAGAGACTGGGGGACTCAGAGAATGGACAGCATATGTTCTGCAAACATTTGCTTTGTCATAAGCTTTGGTTAAGTAACTGCTGCTTTCCCCTCTCTGTCTCTGTTTTCCTCTGTGCTGTGTCCATGTCCATCCTTCCCAGCAGTAGTCTTGGCAGATGGAGCCACCATTGTAGCCAATCCTATTAGCAACACGTTCAACACTGCTTCTGCAGCAACTACAGTTGTGCAAACCCACAACCAGAGTGCCAGTGCCAGTGCTCCAGCCCAGGGCTCCTCCCCCACGCCCAAGCATCCTTCGCAAGAAACCAGCCACCGATGGGTGAGTAGAACTGAAGGTGACATGGGAGTGACACTTCTGTGCAATCCAGCCCAGCCACATGGAGTCATTTCAGTGGAGATAAGGAATATTGTAGCAGATTATTCCGTCAGCAGTGGTTGTGAGTAACCTGCTGAGCGGTGAAACAGTTCTTTTCCTCCCCCAGGGCAGGATACAGTTTTCTGTACTGTCAGTAATAAAATGAGAAGAAGGACAGTTTGTCTCTTACGTCTTGAAAGTGACCTTTTGAGGAAAAGTGGATTTGAGGCTTTCTTGCTTAGTGTGATAAAAAGAAAGAGTTCAAAATCTACTAAAATTAGAATTGGGTGCTTTGTCTTCAGTGCTTTTCTTGGAAGAATATGTGGATGAGTGGAAAGGATAGGATTAGTACCCTGCTGTGAAATCTGATTAGGAAGGAAGGGAGGGAGTAACTTAAACTCTTAAAATATTTTATGTTGCCTGTCTATTTTTAAATGCCTTAATAAAGAGGCAAGAGACAGCTTTAGAATTAACAATGTGTTTCCTCCCAAAGAGCAAGTGAAAACGTTTGGAACTAATGTGTCTTGTGAGATTAAAATTGCATATTTGTTATGTGGGTGGAAACCTTTTTTAAGGCAGAGAAGCTGCAGGCTGTAAAACTGAAAGAGAAGTTAAAGAGTGAAAGTTAGAACACTAAAGTGTTTCAATTTGAGAGGTTGATTATTTTGGACAACAATTTGACTTTTGATCCCACAGAAGACTAATAATCTCTAAAATACCTTAATCAGCCTTATCCTAACATCCACACTCAGGCCTTGAGGTCCTGGTCAGGCTCTGACAGTCTAGTCCAGCTAAAGGGAGCAAGTGCCTGTATGAGCACTGTTTAGTTCCAGATGATTTGCTCAGTCTTGAAGCAGGAGTGCTGGACAGCGGCATGGCCAGACCTCTTCATCCACTGCTGGAGCCTGGCAGTTGTAGCAAAATGTTCTCACTGACAGGATGAAAATAAAGCTGGCGTTCTTGGAGAAGCCCTACATTGGGTGAGACTAGGCCAGAGCAACTAATGTTTTATTTTAAAAGAAAATACAATACCTGATTTGAAAGGTAAAATTAGAGTCTTTGTGTAGCGAATTGGTTATACTGGAGACAGAGAACAGTGTTACAGCCATAACTCCTGTCCTGGTTTGCGTAAGAGAGCTGATTTCTTTGCTCTCAGGGGTGTTTGTCTTTGCACCAGGAGGTGGGAATCCTAGATCCATCTGTCTCTTACAGGCTGGCAGTCCGGAAAAGCTTAATTCCCCCTCAGCCACCAGAAGTGGCCAGCACACGTGTTGAGAGCACCATGCGAAGCACGTCTGGATCACCGAGGCCGGCTGGGTAAGACTTTAGGAAAGAGCCAACTGCATCATAATAGTTTCATTATATTTGAGTTGTGTTCTTTGGCTATTGGAGCATTTTTCTTTCTTTTGGGAAACAATCTGTTTTGAATTTATGAAAAACTTAAACACCCTTGACAAGTTTCAGTGTTTGTGGAGCTGAGGAAATTACCTGTAAAAGCTGTGGTGACGAGCTTTCACAGAAACAAACAAAACCCCTCTGCTATTGTAAGGGGATAAGCCTCAAAACTTTTTATACAGTACCTGAAAAATAATACTGAGGAAAGGTAAATGCAGCTTCTGCCCTGCTTCAGTTGAGTTCAGTGGTTTTACAATTTGTTGGTTTATAACTGTAAGCCACAGTGGGAGCTCCTCCAGAGGATGGGGCAGTACAGTTTTGGGTAAAAGTTCCCCTTAGCTGCATTGGGAAACTGTTTTGATCCTTTTACAAGTATTTTGAAGTTACCTGGAATTAGTCATGAGATTTTCTTTCACAGTGAATGGAAAAAAGTAGTGTCTATAATAAATACAAATTATCAGAAAGGGAGAGGAGGAGGAAATACAACTGACATTAAGCCTTCTCCTGTTGTTAAACACATTAGTGAGCCAGGTGGGTGCAGGGAAAGCCGAATAATCTGACTCCAGTTTGGCTCGTTCACTTTGTGCTGGATGCTCATGACCAAGATACAGTTCACTTCACTTTGTTTTGCTTTTATGTGTGCTACAGTGGCAAGCCAAAGCCTGAAATCCATGTGTCCATGGCCACTCCAGTCCCTGTGTCTATGGAGGCGGTGTCTAACCAAGGTGGCGAGCAGCCCACCATCGCAGTGCCCCCCACCTCCCAGCAGCCCCCCTCTGCCATTCCAACCATCATCGCGGCCGCCAGTCCCACCTCTCAGCCTGCAGCAGCGCTGGCCACCATTCCAGGAGCTGTTCCAGCTGCTCCACCCACTTCCACCACCATCGTGGCAGCACCTGCTCCCCCATCCACCATGAGTGGTGCTCTGTCAGCGGTGCTGGGCCCTGTAGTACCAGAGATCAAAATCAAAGAGGAAATGGAGCCTATGGACATCATGCGACCTGTATCTGGTAGGTGGCTGGTGATCATCAGGTTCCTGGTTTTTGTTTTTGAGACAGTGGAGGAATTAGGAGGATTTCAACACTTCCATCTTGAAAATGAAAGGCCGTCTCTTCCATGGTAGCACAGAACACCAGAGTTCCCACATGCCTTACATTCATAAAGATCTTCTTTGCCTTTTCCCTAGTCTCCCATGAAATCACTTGTTATTGTGGCTGCATGTTCAAATGATCAGACTCCAAAGAGTCTGTGTGAATTCCTGGCCTAAAATGCACATGCTCAGCAGTGGTACCGGTGTGTTATGGAACAGCTCAGTTAAATTCAGTTTGCTCACAAATCCTACTGTTCAGGTCCAGTGGCCTTTCTTGTACGTGAAAAATTTGTGGCCAGAGTGGGACTTCCTAGGGCCCTCCTGTGACTCATGCGTATTTTTCTCTAGAACTTTTCAAAATGTTCATTATATTGCCTTACTTATCCAGCTTGGCCATAGTTGCTATCAGGTGGCATGATCAGTAAATGCAGATCCTTACAGATCTTACCGGGCACTATATAGTGGCAAAATGATAGGAATGCATCCCACGGTCATAAGTTTCAGTGTTCAGGTTTAGCTGTTGGTTTTATCACTCTCCTTGAAGCTGTATGTTGTCCTCTGAGAAGGCAGTGCCTTGCTGCAGATGTGTCTGGAGCAGAGGCAAATAGCGTTAAGCTCTTTGGGGTTCTTCTGTCTCTTCCTGGCATTTGTGGGTATGCCAAATTGGCATGAGATCCTATCTCATAAATCTTGTGCTGCAGCCTTGGTCATGGCTGATGGAGATTTTCCCTCACAAGAGGATAAGGACTTGCTTACTATGACAGTGACCTGTGCTGGTGTACATACAGAGGGATTTGGTTTTTTTTACAGTAACACAGATGTTAGCATGGTTCCTTTTTGTAATATTAAACTAACATAAGCTTCAACTATGAAGCAACTGAGGGACAATTGGCTCTACTCTCATTCTTTATGTATGTGAGATACTAAAGATTTTAGCTTATAGGCTTGTCCTAGCAATTACTGCTGGCTTAATATCTGGCCTGTTGGTACACATCACACATTCCTCACACTGTGCTGAAACAGAAGCTACTGTTGGAGGTAGTGTTCAAGCAATACATTACCTTCTCACTGCTGATGGTTTGGGTTCTTCTCTTTCCTTCCTTTCAGCAGTCCCTCCTTTGACTACAAGTACTGTGTCTCCATCTTTGGCACTGCTGGCCAACAATCTTTCCATGCCTCCAAGCGACTTGCCACCTGGTGCCTCACCGAGGAAGAAACCCCGTAAGCAGCAGCACGTCATCTCCACAGAGGAAGGGGACATGATGGAAACAAACAGCACTGATGATGAGAAATCCACTGCCAAAAGTTTGCTGGTGAAGGCAGAGAAGCGAAAGTCTCCTCCAAAGGAGTATATAGGTAATGACATCTCTGATGTCTTTTTTCTTATTCAGGTGTCTATTTTCTCTTCTGTGAGAAACAAACAAAAGGTGCTCTGTCATGTTTCCTCTTCCTATATACAAGTAATAAAGAATCCAAGTGTCTGTTCCTCACCACTTTTTGTATAGGGCTGTTCAGGGAAAATGAGTTTTCTCAACACACATTTTGTATGAGTTAGCACTTACGGATCTGCTTTCACCACTTAATGATGCTAATGCACTTCTGGATCCTTTTGTAGATGAGGAAGGTGTCAGATACGTCCCTGTGCGTCCCCGGCCACCAATCACACTGCTCCGGCATTATCGCAACCCTTGGAAAGCTGCTTACCACCACTTCCAGAGATACAGCGATGTCCGGGTCAAAGGTCAGTCTGGGCATACAGCAGAAAAGAAGGGAAGGAGGCTACCCAGAATGTAGTTTTGTAAATCAAAAAATGGGGTGGTTACTGGTGAATCTATGTACAGTGATAGAAACTTGCTCACAAAAGGTACCCACATAAAGGTGATGTACTGTGGTGATAGGCTGCAGTTGAGTTTTCTCATTTGCTACCTAACATTTGCCAGTTAATACACAAAAATTCTAGATTTGGTGTAACTAGTCTTGTCAAGACTAGTCTTTTAAAGAAGCCCTTTTTTCCCTAATACAAGGGAAACAGGGATCAAATTCTGTCTTTCAGACTTATTAGCTAGTATTTTAGAATTTTTAAGCAGGCTGGGTTTTCACAACTGTGTAAACATATCTAGGAGAGAGTAGAGATAGTACAAGATGGACCTTTTACTTCTTTGTGCAAGGCGTTTGAAACATTCAGCACTACATTCTTTAAATGAGAAAAATATGTATTATGATACAATCTTTATGGAAACACAAATAACCTGCTAGTAAGTGAGAGCAGCAGTCAGGTACATGGCAGATGGGAAGTCACTTCCCTGTCTGAAGCAAAACATTGCTCATTGTCATTTATTGGGATGTAGGGGGTGCAGAACTTGGGTTATTGTTGTTAGAGAAGAGAGGCCTGGCCAACTCCTGAAATTTGACTACTGTGTTTTTGTATTTCCTGGTGACAGAAGAGAAGAAGGCCATGCTGCAAGAGATTGCCAATCAGAAGGGTGTATCCTGTCGTGCACAAGGGTGGAAGGTCCATCTCTGTGCAGCGCAGCTACTACAGCTGGTAGGTGCATGGGGCTTGGAGCTTCCTGCAATAGGGGGGAACATGAAGCTGTGTAAGACAGGAAGATGTTCTTACAAACTCAGTACATCGGGATACACTAAAGGAGCTGGTGTGTAGAGCCCAAAGGGAGTGGGACATGCTTTCCCCTTTCTCAGGAATGTGGCATAAGTGGCTTGGAAACTTGGAGTGTTGGTTTTGATCCAGACATAAGAGCTGATGTATTTTGTACAGATGATCAAAACTGGCAACTCCCTCCTGCTGATGCACAGGTCTGAAGAAGCGTCTGTTTGGGATGGTGCGGCTGATCTGAGGAGGCAGCACTGATCCACATTCCTGGATGCTTCTGTTTCAGGTTGGGGGTGAGGTAGGTGCTCTGCATTTTAGCACCAAACTCCCCAAAACCTCTGCATTCCTGGAATAGTATTGTGAGAAGTAGGGGAAGCAGTTGTGGTCAGGATCCATGTTTCTTCAGAAGAGGAGCAGTCCTGTAAATAGGATGTTAAAAGGAATCATAGTGCCACATTTTGTCAGAGGCTCCATCTTCTGAATCACTGATAGGAGCAGCTGAGAGGGGATTATCACTGTTTCTGTGTAGCTTTGTTAACGTGGGCGAGTGCTTGCCAGCTTGGCAGTGACCCTTCTCATGAAGGGCTGATGTCTTTTAGACAAACCTGGAGCACGATGTGTATGAGAGACTGACTGCCCTGCAGGAGGGACTCATTCCTAAGAAAAAGGCGGCAACAGATGATGACTTGCATCGAATCAACGAACTGATACAGGTAGGTCCTGTGGCCTCTCAACCCAAAATTCCTTTGTTCCAAAGCATCTACTGCTGTCAGTAAAAGCTAAAGCTGACCTAAAAAAAACCCATGTGGGTTCACTTCCCATGTCATCAGTTACAAGGGGCATTGTAGGAAAAGGGAAAGGGATTGCTTACACCAGACATTCTGTGGTTAATGAAAAGTGTTTCCTTTCAGGGGAACATGCAGAGGTGTAAACTCGTGATGGATCAAATCAATGAGGCTCGAGACTCCATGCTAAAGGTCTTGGATCACAAGGATCGTGTTTTGAAGCTTCTAAACAAGAATGGAACTGTCAAGAAAGTGTCCAAATTAAAGCGAAAGGAGAAAGTCTGAACGCAGACTAATGACTTTGGAAATGGAGAACGTGTACAGAATGGAGCTGAACCTTTTTGTAGTTTGGGTTTATTTTTAAGCAGAGCATTTGAATAAAAAAGGATGAGTTTAGGGAACAGATGGACACGTGAAGCCTGGTGACCTGAAGGGATTGTCCTTGATCTTGTTATAATGAACAAAGATTTCTCTCAGGCTCATCCCTTTTTAAAGTCTTTCCAGTCCCACTGTTTAACTCTTCTGATGTGTCAGGTGTGGGCACACCTGTGAGGCAGGAGATTGTGCAGGGGACTCCAGGAAGCTGACATGCAGGTATGGACCCAGCCAGCAGCCAAGCATCCGAGCAGTGGAAATGGCACCTTTCAGTTACCCCATTCAGTTCTCATTCTGACCTTCCAGTGTCTAAAGCAGCCTTCTTACACCAGTGCCACTGCACTAGGGGATCTGCCACAAAGAATCTCCAACAGCTCAGAAGTCCTAGCTGTCAAGATTAAATAAAAAAAAGGAAAAAAAATTGGGGTGGGGGAATCATTTCAAAGTGATATTGTAGTGTCTGTGTGTGTGTCTGTGTTGGTGCTCTGGGATACTTGTGTTGAGGTACCTCTTGCAACAGAGGTACTGTAGCTAGTGTAATGTTAATTGTACGTACCACATACATCCTGAAAACATGAATAAAGCAATTGGAGGGTTTTGTATGTGAGCAGTTTGTGTACCTTTGTACCAGTGAAACTTCAAGATGTAAACTTTGAAAACAAAGCTCTGGAAGAAGCCTGAGGGGAGAAGAAACAGCATGTTGGGATGCAGCCAGCACCCTGTGCTGTGGAAGGTGAGTAATGCAGTTCCCAGTTCAGATCCTGAAGATGAAATATGGATTATCCCCCATATACTTGTGCATTTAACCCTAATATTTTAGAAAAATTGCCAAATCAGTTCATTTTTAGTCTCCTCAGCAGGAAACTTCAGTTTCATGAACTAACTCTTTTAACTCTACATTCTTTTCCTCATCCAGTTACAGTGCTGTTATCTTGCCTTTATTCAGAACTGAGTTAACTATTTCAGAACTTAGGAATGAAGATTAAATACTATTTTTTATATCTGATTTTTATAATTAGAGATGTAAGCAGAATGTCCATATTCACACTGTTCTTGTGTTTTTAACACATGCAACCCAAATTTACTTCAACTTTGAACTGCAGTCAAAAATAGGCAGTCTTTCCTATTAGTTTGGCTTTGCTTGTTCAAATGAAACCACTTCCATTGTTAGATACAAGTCTAAAATGATACTGTAACTTCGGTATTAGGAAAGTTACAGCAGTTGTGCGTGTGTATGTCGAAAATTAAAAGCAGAAGTAAGACTGGAAAAGATGGGAATCAAACTGCTGCTATCATCTCACATTTCTTGTGCTTCAGGAACAGAAGAACATGCACAACTGATCACGTATTTGATGTTGTCAGCGTAATAAAACACAGTGCAAACACTCCCAGGTTCCTAAGGACTCTTTAAGAAGCTTACTGGCAATTCATTTTTGAAGGGTTGGGACCTTTGTAGGGTTGGGGACTATTTCATATCTTGGCAAAGGGGTTTTAAGTGCAGCCCAAGGTATTACCAGCAAAATGTGATATATCTTGGGGGAAGAAGGGAGGGAAGGATTCTTTTAAGCACTCCAAAAGTTAGAAACTTGCTCTTGGTCTGCTCTTCCGGATATTCTCACCTGATTCTCTGTAACCTTAGTTTTCATCAACTTGTATTCAAGGCTGTCATCTAGACTAGAAGGGTGATGCTGTTCCATAACCTTAGAAAGGCAATAATTACAGTGCTGCTCTTGTACTGTGGAAACCAGGTAGATTCTATCACGTTAAAGGCCAGGAGAAACCTGTAGAAGGTGTCCGTGCCCATGGCAGGGGGAAGAACAACACAAGCCTGAAGGTCGTTTCCTACGCAAACCATTCTGTGATTCTGTCCTGCAGGGGAAAGATGCACTGACACTCATGGGTTCTCTCTGTTGCACCTCGCACAGCCACCCCGCCCTGCCTCCCGAGAAACCTTGTCCATCCACAGCTGGCACACAATTCTCTCAGGGTGCAATACAGAGCCTCTGGTTTCACAACATACCCTAAAACCCTCGATGAAGTAACTCGGTCTCTGCGTTGGTTTTTATGGTGCTGTGAAGAAGGGTGGGGGGAAGGATTTGGGTGCCCCGTTGGCAGTTGGAAACACTAAAAAAGTAATTTTTGCGCAGGTGCCATTGCCATACACATGGCTACTGCCATCCGCGTACGTTACACGCGGTTATAACCAAACCCGTGCCGGCGGCCGCACCAGAGCCCGCTCTGCCCTCACGCCGTCGGCTCGGAACGCGCCGGGCCGCACCAACGCGCCGGGCAGCGGGAGGGGGACCACTCCCCCGCCTCGAGGCACACAATGGACGCTCCCCACCGCTCGAGCCACCCTTTAACATCGTCATCCACCCCGCTGGCCAATGGAAGCGAGGCGTTGCCGCCACGTGACAGTGCCTCCCGTCCCCGGAACTGTTTGTTCCCTCTCGTGCAGTGCTCACGTGACGGGGAGAGCAGGAAGCGCGTCTCTATGGTCCCCGCATGGGGCAGAGCGCCCGCCCAGGGGCCTTGGTTGTGCTGGCGCCGCCGGGAGGCTGGCGGACTATGAGTGTTCGTCCCTCATTACCTCACGGCCGGGAGGGAGGAGGAGGAGGAGGAAGGGGAGGAGGAGGACGAGGCTGTCGGGATAGCGGCGGACCTGCCCGCGGCCTCGCTCCGGTCCTCCGGCCGCCCCGGGAAGCCCCGGCCGCGGCGGGCCCTGCCCGCTCCCCCGCCCGCCGGGCCCGCTTCTCCGGGGAGCCTCGCCCAGGCCCATGGCCCCATGAGGCGGCAGAAGGCTGCGGGGCAGCAGCGGCGGCGGCGGGGCTGAGGCGAAGGAGAAGCCGGGACGGGTGCAGGAGGTGGGTGACCCCCCCGGGTGTGAGGGAGGCAGCGGTGCAGGGGGCACTGTCGGCCGGCCGGCCCCCCGGGCGGGGAGAGGCCGCAGGGGGGTCCTGCTCCGCGGCGCCCCCTGGCGGCCCCGGTGCTGCCCGGGGGGTCGGGCTGGGGGCACGGGGGTTCCCGGGGTATCCCCGGCTGGACCCGGCGGGGCCGCGGCACCCCCCGAACACCCCGCAAAGTTTGTGTGCGGCAGCCCGGGGCTCGTCCCGCCGCAGCGGTGCCCCGCTGTGTCCCCCGCCCGCCCGCGGGGCTCTCCCGGGAAGCAGGGCTGGAGCCGAGCGGCCGACGGTGCGGCCGCCTTTGTTAGGCCCCTGCTGCAGAGGAGGGGAGAGGAGAGGGAAGCTCCCCCCCTGCCTCTGCCACGTCTCCGATCTTGAATCAAGTGTTGTGCTTCCAAATAAATAAATAATGATTTATCCTCCCCAATGCGGCTGAGCCGTCAGTGGTAACTGGGGAAGGCTCATAAGGCTCATCTATCCCAGCACCCTTATAGAGCCAGAGCAGGTTACTTTTAATAGGCAGTGAAGAATTTACATGGTCACTTTGTCAAAGTTACGCTTTTCTTTTGCCTGGTTTGGTTTCTTTTTTTCTTTTTTTTCTTTTTTCCTTTTTTTTTTCTCTAATATTATTATTGCAAAAGTAAAGATCAAAGGAATAATTATAATTTTCCTTAGGTCTTACAAATTGTTCCTTATGGTCTTTCTAAAACCTTAAGTTGAGGATTCCTAAGCAGAGCAAGCACTGCAGGCATGCGTGGTTTGGGTTGAGAGGTGCATCTCTCAATACCACTTACACCAGTTCTGGTACAGTTCAGAATCCTGGAACTCCTGCTATGACTGATGAAACTTAATGAATAAAGTTTTCACTGTTTGCACGTGCGGAGAAGGGTGTGAGTTGGCACAACCTGGATTCCAGTGCATGTCATCCTTTGCCCCCAGTACTGTGTTTGTGCTCTCAGCTTGGGAGGGTTGGAGGGCTGCTCTGGTGGTCACAGTAGTACCCTGGTACTCATGAGAGCTGAGTGTGACTTCAGTCCCCCACGGTGTTCTCCGTGACTCATGTGCCTGTGCTTTCTGCCCCATTTGACAGATGGGGAACTGGTTTTCCCTCCCTTGGTGTATTCAGATCTCATGGTGATGCTGGTGTTTAAGTTCCTACCATTGACCTGTAATCCTTGCTTACCGTGTTTGTTTGTCTTTGTCTGCACAGCCTTTCCTCCCTGTATTTGTTCTGCCCCTTCTTGTGATGCATGTATTTGTTCTGCCCCTTCTTCTTTGCAAGCAAAACAGTGTTCTGGGTTGTTGGGGTTTTTTACACCATACCTGTTTCCTGCCATTATCACTTCCCTCTGTTCAGAACGTGCTGGCTTCAGCTCTTCCTCTCCTGCACGTCTTGCCTGTACATCCTGCATGTTTACTTGGGAGCTGTATTACTTCAGCCAGTCCTAGAAAGTAAATGCAGATTCCAGTTCATGTACTCTGGAAAATAGTCTGCCGTTTAGAAAATGGTGGTTTCAGTGCTTTTAGCTTCTCTTTGATCTTGCCAGTGCTAAATCAAGGGCAACACCCCTGGGAGTCCAACCCAAAGGTGTCATTTTGGGCTGCTGTCGTTCTTCTGGAGGGAAGGGAAGGGAAGGGAAGGGAAGGGAAGGGAAGGGAAGGGAAGGGAAGGGAAGGGAAGGAAGGGAAGGGAAGGGAAGGGAAGGGAAGGGAAGGGAAGGGAAGGGAAGGGAAGGGAAGGGAAGGGAAGGGAAGGGAAGGGAAGGGAAGGGAAGGGAAATGCACTGGTGGTTTGTCAGCAGCTTGTTTGCCACTGGTGCAGGCATTGACTGAGGAGGAATGGGTGAGCAGGAAAAGTAGTGGATGGGGTGTATCTGTAGTCCCAAGTCTTTTTTTTCTTCTGTTTTTGCCCACTTTTGTTCTTTTAATGGGATGTCTGGTTATGGGGTTTTTTGTGATGAGCCACCTATTAAAGTGTTCGGTATACCTCATCAATAACTTGAGAAGTGTGATTGCATGCATGTTGTGTCCATACTCTTACAGTTTATGTGTGAAAACACCCATTCTACTGAACGGGCTTTAGTGCCGTACTTGGTCACATGTTTGGAGGGTTTGCTTCTTCTGTTTGTAGCAGAAGCAAGGAAGCAGCTGTTGGTTTTTCACCTGTAACTCTTTGTGTAATACTTCCCCCCCTCACTCCTCCATGCCAGGGTTCTGCAGTGCTCCAGGTAGCGAGTTTTGAAGCAGGATGGGAAAAAGACGCTGTGTTCCTCCACTTGAGCCCAAGCTGGCAGCTGGCTGTTGTGGGGTGAAGAAGCCCAAATTGTCTGGGAGTGGAACGCACAGTCATGGGAATCAGACCACAACTGTACCAAGCTCCAGTTCAGGTCCTCTTCAGAACCACCAGCATACAGATGGGAATAATGGAAGGGAGAACGTATCTGACTTGACTTTGGGCCCAGGAAATTCCCCAATTACTCGAATGAATCCCACTTCAGGAGCTCTGAGCCCACTTACTCGGCCCAATGGAACTGCCAACAGCACCAAGAACCTGGTGGTGACAGCAGAGATGTGCTGCTACTGCTTTGATGTACTCTACTGTCATCTCTACGGGTTCCCTCAGCCACGGCTTCCTCGATTTACCAATGACCCCTAGTGAGTACATCCTTATGTGGGAGGAAAGCTGGGAAACAGCTTCTAGAGCTGTGGTTTGGTTGGGGACGGGTGAAGGGTTTCCTCTGGGAAGTGGGAAAAGTGGTGTGCAGAGAGGAAGGGGTGTATTTTGCTGCTTACTTTGTCTGCTGGAAACAAAACGATGCACTGTAAGCACACAAAAGATTAAAAGTATTGTTTGTTGGTGGAGATGAGTGAGCTTTAAAGGGTGGCCTTTGAGAGAGAACATGCTTAGCTCTACAGAGAGCTAGGCCAAGTATGAAGAGGTGTGGTGTTTCTTCAGCTCACAGTCTGGTGTGTTCCATGAGGCATTGTGTTCTTTGTGGAGGAGTGCAAACCCACTTCATGGTAATGTTCTGGTAAAGTTTGCCCCCTTCTTCGTAAGCAGCTTCCTCTGCAAAAATTAACTGAGCAGTGCCACCTATAAAATTGTACTAAAAGAACAGTTAAATAACATCATTAATTTGAAGAAGCTGCAGCTTCTAATGTGAGACACTGACTTGGAGAAGGGAGAAGGGAAGAGACTTACTTCTGCAAAGCAAATGGAAAGGGAATAAAGTAAGAAGTTGACACAAGTTTCCAGCTCATCCTGGAACAAATGCTGGGCTGCTGAGGATTGGACAAGGACCCTCACAGGAGTCTTCAGCTGTCCAAGTTAATGGGTTTAGCAGGGAGGGGAGTCTAAAAATTTCCAGTTATAGAAGATATGTTAGGGAGATAGTACTAGTTGGGCAATGTGGGGAGAAATCATAGAGTCATTTAGGTTGGAAAAACATTTGAGTCCAACCATGAACCCAGCACTGCCAAGAGACTTAACTTCCAAGGACGATATCAAGGTTAGGAGGAAAGGAGATGTGTATAAGCAGAAGTGAGGAGAAGGATTTATTAAGCTGTTTTGCTTTGGTGAGATTTAACTAATGTTTATCTGAAGGTTGACTGTGTAGGTGTGGAAATGTTAATGTTGCTAAAATGTTTGTTGAAAGAATTATATGGGCAAGATCAATGACAGATGGACCTTCTGACACTCCTCCAGGGGCCTCCTCCAGAACAATAGAGAAAATATAAAGTTGCTGACATCCTTAATTTTAGCTAATGAATTTTAAATTGATGTAAGGAACAATGGCTTAAACAGGTCAAGGACTTTTCTCTGTGTATTCAGTGTCTGCCCACCTTACTGCTGTCAGGGTGGATGTAGGTTGTGCTTCCATGCAGTTATTATTCAAGCTGGATTATGGATACATGTTCTGAATGCTGCTGCAGAGTAAGCTGTTTAATACTGTAAATACAAATGGATAGAGAAATGCTCTGGACTAGGATATCAAATAGTTCCAGGGACTCCCCAGGCTGAAACATTTCTGGTGTTCATACCTATGCTAAGTAGGCTCCCTTGAGGACATTTTATGTTAGTGTGTTTATTATTTTGTCACTTGAAATGCAAAGGGTTTTTTGCTGTTGTTCTTTTAAGCCAGTAAGAGAGATGGTTTTATACAGCTGCATTCTTTTGGTGTCAGAGGAGATTTCTGGCTGGATTTTGTTGCTTTTTTCTGTTGACAGTTTTCAAAAAGGATATCCTTTGGGGAATAGCATCTGGTTGAATTTTATACCCAGATTTGAAAAGTTAAAAATTGTTCATTTCTGTGCTCATAATTACAAGTCTTTCAGATCAGCACACCAAAAAAGCATAACCATCCCTTCTCTTCTCTTCCCCTGTGGGCAAATGCTTACCTGGATTTTCTTGTGTTTCAGCATTTATGCTGTTGTTTCCAGGAAATAATTGGATGTACCCCAGGGAAAAGCATGGGGTTTGCTCTCTTGCAGAGCAGCACACAAGGGTGAATTGTCCCACTTGAGACAGTCATGTAATGAACTTCAAGCCAAATGTTATCAAATACATTACAGTAAGCAAAGTGAAAATACAGAAATCATTTGCATTGTGGCCTTTTGTGACATAAGTAATGTCAGAGTTCTTTGGACTAAACAAAGGTTTATACCAGAAGTCTCCCTGGACAGACAGAGAAGAGACTGTTGATGGAATAGAAAGAGGTACAGCCTGTTCTGGATAACAGATTTTTAAACTGGTGCTGATCCTTAAAGATAAAAGTAGGTGTGAAGGTCAGGATTTGGCATAAACAGTGTAATGACATGAAAGTTACAGGGTTATGAGTTGAAAACCACCATGAATTTCTGTTGCCAGCTTGACAGGATATGCACATGGACAATGCTCTTGATGGGAATTATGGAACTGGTAGATACCTGTGAAGTAAGGTTCCCTTATTCCAGTGTTAGCAGTGATGTTCACACATCAGTAGAGAGATGGTGGCATTGCAAGACTTGTAGTTATGTCTGAATTAACATGGTAAAGGAAGAAAATACTCCCTTTACTATTCAAGTTACTGCAAGTAATTAAAATTTGGAACCTAGGCAAGTAGTTAATTGGTTACTTTTTCCACTTTTGTACTTCAGTCTTCAGTCAGATTTTTTAATAGTAGATATTACAAACTGGTGCTAAAACTATACTGTTGAAGTTTCTAGTTGCCATGCTAGAAAAATAATAAGATACTTGCATCATAAAATCTGTTCTGTAACAGGTTTTTCCCTAGCTGAACCCTGACTTGAACAAACTGTATTTTTCTACTTTAAAATTCCCTTTGTAGTTGGAATTGATGAAGCTAATTTATGGTTGCTGAAATTCCTCTCTCAGCCTAAAAACCCTCATCAAACACATATAAGTGGGATGTTGTGGCTGGGGAAGAAACAGTTGACATAATCCACTGAGGATATGGCTGCAAAGTTCCAGTAGATGCTCTTGGGTGAACATGGACAAAAGATTGTTGTTACTTTTCTCAGTACATCTGGGAAATAACACTTTTCAAGGAGGGGCTCTGGAACAATGGGCTTATTGTCAGCTGCACCTGCAATTTGCTGAGTGCATTTATTCTTCAGAGACAGAAACATCATCTTCTCTGCAGTGAAAATAGTGAAATTTTATCTATGTGTATAGAATCATCTCTCTTCTTATGCCTCAGTTGTTCTGACCACAATGAAAAATGGTTTTAAATGTGCTATAAGGTATTTTAAAATATACAGCCTTCTGAATGCAATTATCCTTGCCCTTCTGATAATATCTCTTCTATTATAGATGCATAAAGCTGTGTTGCAGCTCAGTGGAAAGATGGGTTGTGGGATTTTTTTTCCCTTTGGAAGGGGAAAGAGGTAAATTGAAAATGTGAACCTGCAATTTGAATTGAAGGGGCATTTACTTAGATTTTTGTTTTGTGAGTGATGGTTTTTATGTTATCCCTTGCCTTTTCTGTTTGAGGTGAGTGTCACATGGACTGAGCAGTACTTTCAAAGTTTTTATTAGGTTAAGGTAAATTTCCACTGATCTTGTGACAGTAGTGTTTCTCAGAGATCTCCTGTGTAAGTTTAGGTTTTGTGTTTGTTTGATTTTTTGAGTTTTCCAGTGTATTTTCTTACACTCTTTTTCTGCTTGCTCTTTCAACATATGATAGGTAGATAAAAATGTAGAGGAATGAAATCCTGCAAGTGCCTTGAAGTGTTATTGGAAAACTAGAACAGGAAATCCCCTGTCTTGGTCAAGCCAACCAGAAGGTTGTTGTTGGGTGTGGAAGGATGTTTCCACTTCCTCTGTGGGCAAAGTCCTTCACAATTATCACTCAAGGGCTAATTGCTCTTTTGGGTAGTACTTAATGCCATTGGTTGCAGCTGGTAATTAGATCCTAAATGATGGATTTATGCTGTGATGGTTTTTTAATTCCATTGTTGCTCTGAGGAACATCACTGGGCATTGATTGATTACTACAGCTCATATTATGTTCTCACTACTTATACATAAGAAGTTCTGTGGCTGTGTTTGAGAAATCATCCACACTCCATACTGGTTTTATTCTCTGAACAGAATATCTTATTTTTTGTAATGTTTGCTGCAGAGGTACGTTGCTTACAAGAGCTTCAAGTGTTTGAGGAAAGTAAGTGTCTGAGCTATGTTGTCAAATCAGTCTCGATGGTTCAAAACTCCTGTCAATGTTTTTTTAATCTCAGAAAATCATATTCTATCATATTACTTAAAGTTCAGTAGAAACCCACAGTCTTGTATTCAGTATTCTGTACTCTGAACAAGTCACAGAATCACTCATCCTGTTTTTATAATTAGATCAGCACTATCAGTTGCCTTAAAGAATTTTGCAGATGTTCAGACATTCTCGTTGAACTGCAACCACCACTGTCCTTTTAATATTTGTCTCTACAGCTCTATGCAGTTTCACTCACTTCTGTAGAAGTTAATTTTTTTAATTCAATGTTCACAGTCATTTTTCCCTGTTTATCTCTTCATAGAGCTCTGTTATTCTGAACTTGATATTCTTTAAGGCCAAATAATGAATTCTAGTTTAAGAGCTTGAAATTAACCTGCTGAGTTTGAGAATCTGCTGTCAAGCCTGTAAATTCATGATGGTAGACAGGAAAGTGGGAATCCAGATGATGTTTGAGTAGGATCAACAAGTGTTTTAGATATGTGTTCAACAGGAGAGAATATGTGTAAATATAAAGCAAATGTAAGGTAAGCAAAAGATATGGACATTAACTGCTTGAGCCTTAGTGATCGACCCAGAAATCAGATCCTTGTGGAAATAACAGGGAGAAAAAATAATCTGGATTTCTCTTTATGAAAGCAAAAGAGCTTTTCTTGCAAATCTGATCCATAGAAATGGTAGTATAAGGAACTAAACTTATTTGCTTCATCTATATTAATTTTTATGTGATCTATGCTGTAAACTAGTGTATGCTACAAAGTGAGGCAAATACTGACAAGACAATCAGTGGGATCAATTAACCATATCAACCATTAAAAGACAGCACAGAGTCTGGCCAGGAGGGTGTCCATAGAGGACTTGAAGAGTACTGCTGGAAAGGAGGAAGTATGCTGAAAACGCGGAGGAAAGTGTTGGGGTTTGCATGTGGCAGGGTGTGGGTGTGAAGTTTTGTTACTGCCAGATAGCAGGTGAGCAGACCTGCCTGCTGGGGTTTACTGGAGGAAGAGAAAGCAAAGGCATGTGTGGCTCTTTTACACCTTGGTTGTCTTCCCTTAGGAACCAAATACCTGTAGAGGCTGGAAGATTTCTTTTTTCTTGCCTTTTCAGTCCGCTCTTTGTGACGTGGAAGACGGGGCGAGACAAGCGGCTTCGTGGCTGCATCGGGACCTTTTCAGCCATGAATCTTCACTCAGGACTCAGGGAATATACATTAACCAGGTAACTGCCCAAAATGAAATAAATATGAAATTAGTTCATTTACTGAAGATCTGTAAGAATTCAAGGTGAGGATGTTGGATTGACATAGTTCAGTGTAGTGTGCTTCACAATGAAATAAATGTGAGTGTGTGATAGTTATAGCGAGGTGATACATCAGGATTTAGTGGTACAGCTTTGCAAAAGGTGAGTTGCAGTTGGCATTTTAAGGCTTGTGTCAAATCTGTCTTGCATACTAGCAGTTTTGACATCTGTAGCATGTAATTTCTCTCCGACTGCAGTAGGTATTGGACAGCATCAGGAAGCTTGCACTGGTATTACAATTCATTAGATTAGGGAAGGATGCAAATCACTTTCTCTGCAGCAGCAGAGAAACATGTTTCATGCAGGCATAATCAAAAAGGGAGTAATTGAGCATCTGACACTTTAATTTGGTGCTTGTATTGGGCGATATATCTTCTCTTCCCTTTAGTGCACTTAAGGACAGCAGATTTCCCCCCTGACCCGCGAGGAGCTGCCCAAACTCTTCTGCTCTGTCTCCCTCCTCACTAACTTTGAGGATGCCAGTGACTACCTGGACTGGGAGGTGAGAACAGGTGCATTTGGAACTCTGCATCACTCTCTCGTTCCATTCGGGTTCGGGTTAGTACATGGTGATGTATCTCCTTCATTACAGGGGTGTATGGGGATGAGACTGGGAGTAGAAGAAATGGGGCTGGAAAACCAGAAGGGAGGAAGAGGATGGCCTAGCAGTATGCTTTTGGTTGTGGGGGGATCTGAATGGGAATAAAAGAAACATGAAAGTAGTTTGTGGATTTGGCCCAATAGGAGATGGGTGTAAATACATGTATAAAAATCTGGGAAGTATTTTGATGGTGTGAATGGAAACTGGAAATAAAAAGTAGTTAAGACCAAAGGTACGAATGGTTTTTTGGACCTTGTATGTGGACATGTATTTTGTTCAAGGAGTAAATATGGACTTTATAGTTGGGTAATTTTAGGCATGATTCTTGTGTTCAGAGATTTTGTCTCTCTTGCCTGACACAAGAGATGGAAAACTGACAAGACTTACCTCAGGAGAAGTGGCAGAGACACTGATGAGGCTTGTCTGGGAAGGGTGGCTAAGACAGCTCCTTGTGAGACCTGCCAGGCAAGAACAGAGAGTGGGGAAGAAAATTACCTTATCCAGGCAAAAGCCAAACTGTCCAGAGAGAGAGAGAGATACACAGTGTTGTGGGAATGACAACTCAGTCATGGACTGAGTGCTAGCAAACACCTCTTATTTGGCTATTCATTTCCATCTATAGGTTGGAATCCATGGGATCAGAATAGAGTTCATCAATGAGAAAGGTGTCAAACGCACAGCCACGTATTTACCTGAGGTTGCTAAGGAACAAGGTGGGTTTGAGATGGCAGCCAAACATGTCAACACATTGTGTCAGAGAACTGGGTAACTTAAATCTATGGATTTGGGGCTTGGAACACAATGCTGTCCTTATACTGGTGCCATGGAACCACCAGGCTTAATGTTGACACCTGACACCAGATACAGTTGCTGCTGGGTTTTCATCTGGCCTTTTTCTCATCCCATATCTTTGCACAGCTGTATCTTAGTGTCAGAATGTTTTAGGGCTAAAGAAATAGAGGATCTCAAAGTATGGATCTTCCAGCCTCATTCAGCATTGCATCTTTCCTCTTCTATGTTTCTCCCACCAACTAGGATAACTGCACGCTGCACAGCACCAACAGGAGAGTCACTTTCCTCCTTATTCTTGCTAAAGTAGCATCCTCCAGGGGAGGGCTGGAAACACAGCCCCTCTGGAGCACACTTCCCACTCAAATAGAGTAGTGATCACCACGGTAACTGCTCAAAATATTGCCTCCTTTCCTCCACCTAGCAGAGTGGAGTGGTCGCATCCTCCTGGCTCTGGGGCAAAAGACTAAGGTAGGAATTTTAACTCTGATCTCTCACATAGCAGTGCACTGTGTTATCACTAGAGCATCAATCCCAATTTGTCTATTTAAAGAGCTACATATTCTTTTTGAGGGAGCTAAGTGGCACGTGATGAAAAAATTCAGGGTCCCTGCAAGGCACAGACCTTTATAAGAAGACATGGAATGGAAGATGGAATTTCTATTTCATAGACCAGCTCCAATATGAGTTTAAAGGGGTAGGCATGTGCAGATAGTGTGCCTGCATCAGGCCATGTATGTCCAGTTCAACTAGGATTTCTAAAGCTCAGAGTTTCCTGTTTAGTTGTTTGCTTTTCTAGAGGCCTTTTAATGCATCTCATGTGGTTTTGAAACATTTTCTTATATTGAAAAATTTGCCTTGTTTCTATTTTTGAATAGACTGGGATCAGATCCAGACCATAGACTCCTTACTCAGGAAAGGTGGCTTTAAGGCTCCCATTACCAATGATTTTAGGAAAACAATTAAACTTACCAGGTAAGTAGATGTATTTGTTGTCTTTTAATGTGGCTAGCACAGGTCCTTCCCGTGAGAACATTTTGCTATATTTCATAAACAAAGATAAAGTTTGGATGTTTTGCAAACAACGTCTCCGGATTAGGTCAGTTCGGGCTTGGCCAATTGGGCCTAGGGGGAGATCTCGGGCTGACCAATCTGGGTGACCTCTGTAAACTCTATATATATGGAAATCAAAACAATAAAGCTCTCTTCTCTCTTTCCTTGTCTGAGAACCTGGGTCATTCCTCAGCTAGCGGCTCAACAGCAACATTTTAATTTTACCTTGTAAAGTTTTCTGGGTGATTTAAAATATGTGTGCTTGATGTGAGTTTTTATGCCTCTTCCAGAGGAGATGTAGTGTGAAAGACCAAATCACAAATGCCATGTGGTAGGCATATAATGCACATGGAATTAAGCCCAATGTGATTGGTCCATGCAGAATCAAAGTTGGCATTTTTCTAAGTGTCACAGGTTTTAGTGTTACTCTCTGTGTGAAAGATCAGAAGCAGAACCTTTGAAAGTTAAAAGATTGATTTTTGGGGTATCTTTTCAATGAACTTCCTTTTCTCAGAGTGCTGATTTGTGAATGCTGTAGATATTTGTAGGTGACAGCTGTCCCAAAACCAAACCACACTCAAATTTGGCTGGTTTTCAAAATTTGTTGCTTTTTTATACCCCCAGCTGTTATACTGGTTTCTGCCCCCTTAATGTCAGTAAAAATTGGGACTTTCTGGTTTTGTATAGAACACTAATTTACCAGGTCATTCTTTACCTCTAGAGAAATGAGGTGGGTGTGCAGGGTTTTCTTTAACAGGAGATGACAGAATGAAGGTTTTCATTAAAATCTGATGTAATGTGGTCTTAGTGCAACTCACAACCACTTTGTAGCTGCCTGTTGTTTAGCATGCTTTAGAAGAACTTGGAAAACTCCAGTCTCTGCAAAGGAACTTCACATTTTATGAACTGTGATTATAAAACATGGACTAAGTCATTTATGTGTTATAATAAACCTCTCTTTACCCATCTCTCAATTTTTTTTCTCTACCTTTTCAAATGTGGAGATAACCACAAAAGTAAACAACAGTGAAATATTCATTGTTTAGTCACTGCAGTTGAATCTTCTTCCAGCAAATTTTTCATGCTATTTTTGTCTATTGCATATATGCAATGCTTGTTTTCAAAGAATGCAAATCGATCATTTATTTCCTATGTGCTACTTCAGGCATCCCTTTAATTATGATCACCCTGATTAGGGCTCATCTTTTGGGACACTGGAACTAATTCAAGCTCAGATAGGTTATTCATTCTAGTGGGTTCCTCTTGGTCATCATTGACTGTGAGCTAGAAGGGGATGTGGGATGAATATTTTGATGTCCAGTCCCTCCATATTGCACAACGTGTTGACATTCTTTTTCTGACGCTGTTCCACAGGTACCGCAGTGAGAAGGTGACAATCAGTTATGCAGAGTACATGGCCTCCCGCCAGCATTGTTTCCAGAATGGCACTCTTCATGCCCCCCCCTCTACAATCATTACTCCTGACACACGGCTGCATGACCAGTCCCACTCCCCAGTTGCTGCCAACGGCTATGACATCATTGGGGCAGACGCCTCCTCTTCCTGGTCCAGTTACTTCTATTACTGCACCATTTTATGATGCTAGCTTCCGTTGCCAAGTCTGCCTTCCCACTGACCTGGGGGGAGGATGAGAGAGTGACAGGACTTCAGGGGCCCAAGCCTTATCTCAGCCTTCCCTCCCAGCGGGGGTTCAGTTGGATTGGGGCTCCATGCCTACGAACTGTCGTGAGGTGCAGAAGACCTCTAGGAGTGAAAGTGCTGCTTCGGACTGATCTGTTCCTGGGTGTTACCGACACTCTGGAAACTTGAGTTGTTTGCTATGGAAGCCCCCCAGATCAAGTAGGAGCATTCCCCTGGCAGCCTGGGCAACGGAGTCCAACAAAACATTTTTTAGGTTATTTTTAATTTTTTTTAACCTCTGGTATCTGTTGTGTACCGAGAGCTGGTTGCAGTCCCCACGCATCACAAGTGGACATCATGATATTGGGGAGAGTTGAACACCTGGATGGCACCCCATCCTCATGGACAGAAAACATGTGAAAAAATAATCCATTATTTAAATAAACCCTTGAAGGCTTTCAGGCTCAGATCCTTGGTAGGTTGGATTCTTTGGAAATCCTTGTGGTTTACAGTTTTCTGGTTTTTAGACAGACCTTGGTAATGAAGCCTGATATGAAATAAAATGCTGTTTTGCCTGTAAGAGAGCAGCATGGCACATGCTGTGTACACAGAGGAAAAGATACTAGAGTGTCCCTGGACAGTCTTTGTTATGACCAAGTTTTGTTTCCAAATATTTGTAAGAGATAGGATTAGGGCTGGGGAGGGGTTTGCAGAGCAATGACTGTAGTCGTACAAGTGAGACCAGTGACTGAAATTCGTTTAATTTAAGCTAATAGTCTTGGGGACCTTCCTTATGATAGAACAGCCACTTTCTCCGGTATGACTGCTGATCTTAGGGGCTGTGAGTGTTCCAGTTTATAGCAGGCCTATGGAATAGTGCTGTGTAGTTTCACTGGTAAGATTTATCTTACTCAGCTTAGTCATTGCCACATCCAGGCAGTGAGTGGGGAAATCTGTATTACCCAAACTGCATGAAACTCAGGTGCATTCTGTATTTCTTCTCCCATGGTTGATGATCACAAGGAATCCTCTTTTCTAAAAGGAAGTTATCAGTTGTTATTCTGCAGATCGATGTCATAAACTCTAGATTATGACACTCTTACAATGAGGTAACTGGACTTCAGAATATAATTTGGGGTGGGTTTGGATGGTTTGTTTTCCAAGCTTCTGGAGGGTCAGTAATGATTGGGGAAGAAAATAGAAGTGCGTAGCAGAGTCATGGCTGTTTGGTTGCATACATCTTTAGAGCCTGCTTGCGTGTTGTAATTGGCTGGTGTTTGAAGCCTGAAATTATGCCGTGGCATGGCAGGGAATAGGGCAGGTAGAAAGCTGAGAACTGCTGGGTGCTGCTCCTGGTCCTAAGGAAGCAAGGCACAACTGTGCTGTTTTGCTTCATGTTGGTGTGACGTTCTGCTGGAGGAGAGAGATGTGAGGGAGATTACTCTGGATAACAGTGCAATATCGACCCAGCTTTCCTTCCCTATTGGGTCATTCTTACAAATTGCCATTTTTCCCTTGTGATGTTGTTGAAAAGCAATTGAAGATGAAAGGATTGTTTCATGACTTCCTGCTGCTGAGAATAAATGAGTCTTGTCACAAACCACTCCAGTTTGTAATTGCTCTCCCAGGTGCCGTGTAGTGATGGGGGAGGGTGGGGCCAGCTCCAGGCATACCACTCACCTTTCAGCTGTCAAACAGTATGATACATAGGGCTACACTCATTACTGTTCAAGTGTTCTATGTTAGAATTTAATTTCTAAAAGGTTTAAAAAAAGGCAAAAAAATGGTGCTAAAACTTCACCCCTGAGCACGCTAGGTGAGACTGGTCATGCAGGCATACAGTGCCAGGCTTTTCAATTATACTGTTTCTTTTTCAGATGTTTGCCCTGTTCTCTGTGTCTTCAACAGTGTATAGTGTTTTCCTGATTTCAGTTTCTTTGACTAGGGGATGACTAAGGGGTGGGGCAGGGAGGGTTAGTTGTCATTTTTTTAAACAACAGAATTTTAGGATTGAGTAACTTGGTTGGTTTAAGCCTGAAGTGGGACAGATGGTTTGGGACTGGGGAAGTCTTATCCTCTCCCACTTCTATTTCCCCACTCAGTCGGTTTAAAATAAAACAAAACATAAATGCCTCTAAATATGTACTGTGTTCTTGTCTTGTTGCAGTGAGAAGAGAACCTGGCAGATCAGAAACACTGGTCTGTTGCCTAAGGAACAGACCCTCTCAGCTTTAGTCCCATAAGGGTCCAGCTATAAAATCAGTTGAAAACTGTGTCAATAGCTAAGTCAGCTCAGAGAAATGTATGACAAGGACAGGTGGTCTCAGGAAATAATCCCATTTCTAGATCATTACATGGCAGCTATGCATAAGGATGAAAGAGGTGAATTAGGAAGAAATTGTAGTTTGCCTTGAGATGGCGACAACCAAAATCAGTGGCCAGTTGATCTGAGATTTATTCCATGGTTGTTTTGCTGGGACAGCTGATTAGAACTACTCCTCAAAGCAACTGTTACCTGGTTTGATCTGAATTAACTCATCCTTAGAAGCAAGTGCCTTTTGGTCTAGAAGGGTTTATTCTCATGACAACCACAACTGATAAATAATCTCACTGCAATGATGAAATGTCTTTGTTTTACAGTAACTACAGGAGAATGTCTTTGATCACTGGAGTCTGTCAGTGTTGAAATGTTTCCACTGTGAGGTTCTTAATTTTTTTTTTCATGTTGTTCAACAGTCAATCTCAACTGAAGCCATTTCAGTTTGGGAATGTTATATGGTCAAAATATCACATATCTACAATTTATCAAAACAAAAAAAAAATCTGTAAGGAAATCTAAGAGTTAGTTTTAACCTTTGCACAGAATAATTTGTTTTCATAGTACATTAACAAACCTCTGCAATCTTCACTGACCATTAGTACTGTTTTCTGTTTGTATTCAGAAACTACATGTTGTTTTGTTGGGGTTGTTTTTGGTTAATTTATTTCCTTAAAGCAGGAGACCTCTTTTGACCTACAGTGCAGAAACGTCAGACCAATTCTTTATATTACACTTGGTTGCCTCCTACCTATATAATAATTTCTGAGTGTAAATAATTGAACTCTATCCTCTAATGACGTATTGTAGAGAATAAATCATAATGGATAAAGATTTTTTGTACTGTCCTCTTTATATGATTTTTCACAGCTGTTATAGGGGATAAGATGAAATTGTTCTCATCTAGAAAGACAAACAATGTATTACAGGTATGAATAGCAAACCTGTAAATTACACCACATATTCAAAACCCGGGAGGTTGCCAGAGTGGGATGACACAGCTGTCTGCAAACACACCAATAATCAAGCAGGTTCACTAGAAGAAAGCAAGGAAAAACAGTAGGAAAATTAAAACCAAATATTAAATATATTTCATTAATAATGGCATAGCAGTGTCTTTGTATCCTGAAATAATGTTTGCTTGACAATAACTTTTTATCGGTTGTCACGATAGTGAAATGTATAAAGCACATATATACAGAGTATTGTAAATCTTTCTGGAACTCAAAATTGTTCTTTGGGTTTTTGTCTTCTAAAATGAACTGAGAACAAATTGTCTATACTTTAGGGCTATAGTCTTCAGGTGATCTAAAAATCTTATTTCAGAGGGAAGAAACACACATATTTCTAGATTCTTACTATTTTAATGTTTGTTTTCAGACAGGATTAGCTGATTTGTAGAATAGTTTTGAATTGTATCCCTGGCTGACATGGTTTTTGTCCCATACATTTTCAGATAGTTGTTAACTCTTTACCTATGGCAGATGTACAGCTAGAGATGCTACATTTTCTGCTTGTGGCTCTTGGGAAGGACAGCCCTGGGTGTCAATAAACAGTCATGAGACCCAAAAAACCCACTAACCAAACCAAGGGGGAAGGTAGTTTTGACTTAAATATGCCTGAGAAGGTCATTTATCTCAGCGCAACTACAAAGCAAAAACCTATTTTCAGGTGCTGGTACTTAGGAAGGCTAGAAAGTAAATCCCTTAGGTAATGAGGTGGATGCTGTGACTAATATGATTTCCAGGTGAATTCTAGTTGAATTTCCTTGTGAATTATGAAGCTACCCATTTCCCTACCCATCCATTCTCATGTGCCCAGGGGAGTTATCAAGTACATTCTCTCAGCTTTGTTGGCAGGAAACAGTGACTTAATTTGTACATTTTAGTGTCATATGCTTTTCCTTACTTGATTTTTTTTGGTTTCCTATTGAATCAGTCAGACATAAAATCTTTGTCCAGTGTCTTTCATCAGAGGTTCTTCCCTGCATGTTGCATTCTGTGACTGCTCTCAGCAGCTCTCAGGGAGGATGAGGCCAGGTAGAAGGGTGTACATATGACTGCACACTGAAATAGGTCAATCCAGGCTAAATATAAACCAGAATAATTCTCCTGGAAACAGTTTCTTCTGTTGCTACTTCTGTTTGAAACAAGAAACAAAATGAATTAGTCATTTAGCACTCACCTTTCTAGAATCAAATGACAGAAAGATTAGCAGAAACTTCCTAAAGGATACTTCAAATGAAGAATACTTAAGCATTTTTATTTTAAACACGAAAAAGAAACTTGTTTTATCTGTGATTGAGAAATGCCATTTTTATCTTCACGATAAAAATGAAAATCAGAACACTTTCCTCTACAACTCAATAAATTAATATGTATACTGACAGTGTGAAGAACAATATGATAGGAAAGTTCCTAAGATGGTTTTGCCACAGTCTGGGAAAATACGACTTTTGAATCTCTTTGATGATGACTCACAAAACACAGCAAAAATATTGTTACCATGTTCTTTAAGGCAAGTATATAATTCTACAAATTGGACATTATCCAGATTACTGGACCATATTTTTTCTTTTTCTACAGTCAGCTAGACTGCTCTTATAATCAGATTAATTCTGTCATAAATTATGTATTATATGACCAGTTGATAGTACGTCATATATGTATTTAAAAACTGAACAGATCATGCAGTTTTGCATCCAGAGTCTTACTATGACTTTATTACTCGATATTAATATAACTTTACTTTGCTCATACATGTTCATTCATTATGGTTTTGGATATATAATTTTAAATGGAGTAAAAATAAAGGTAAAATGGTGTGGAAACCTAAACCTGAAGAGTTATACTTTAAGAACACAGGTGAAAATCATATGTCTTGTGCAATATTGGCTACTGTGGCACATTGTGCTCTCAGTGGATGATTAGCTTCACAAGGATCTACTCCTATCACATTGGCACTCCACAGAAAAGCTATAATTACTGTTAGAAAGCTTAAAAAACTCCTAGGAAAATCACATTTCTTCTGCTGATGAATTAGGAGAGCATATTACAAAATAGGTTTATGCTAATAATAGAATATCCTTGTTATTAGTTGTTCCTACATTTGATTAGACAGAGATATTTAGCTGAGCATTTTGTAAGATCACTGTAGGTGCAATTAGTTGTTACAGGATCTGTGTTTAAACTGTGGCAACACAGGAATTACCATGATAGGTAACAATCTAACAATCTGCTTCCCAATAACGTGTCTCCAGCAAGGATCAAAGCTTTTTGCCCTGGAATATGGAACGTTAGAGACTTTGTTAATGATAAATTACATTTGGCCAAGTATTGGTTTTTTTTTAATCAGTTTATTTTAGGATGTCACCAGTAAAACTGCCTGAAAATTCATATAGTCATTCACTTTCTTTTAATCGAGTTCATCTTGTTTTTCTATGTATATTTTGTTGATAAATGCCAAAACAGTCATTATTAGTGAGGAAGAAGCCAGTGCAATTTAAAAATAACAAAAGCTCAGGTACTCTGCTATGTTTGGTTTGTTGCAGAAGCTGAACAATATTTACTGTGGGGTTTGTAAGTTTATTTTTAAAATTATTTTTAAAAAAGAAAGGTGGAGGGAAGTAGCTTCCATCCAGGAACATTTTTATTTTGCTCTCGAGACCTTAACCAAACACATCAGTGATAATAAACTTAATCTTACATGATAGCCTCTTTAACTGTATCTATAAAATCTTGTTTTTGTATGCTTAAGTAGAATGGATCCTTGGGGAAAAACAAAAAGGGAAATTAATAACTTAAACCTCTGTGAGCCACCTACTGTTTTGAGAATCATGACGTTCTGGGTTGACGGGTTATTTGAGAAGCCATCAGGATTCCAAATGATTTTAAATGCTTCTCAATCTGGCATGGATTTTCTTGTTTTCTTGTAAGCCTAATTGAAATTGTTTAATTTGCCAGATGTTCCCCAAGATATTTCCATTCCATCTTCCTGAATGCCTTTCTCCTTGTACCACTTAGCAAATTACTTTCCAATCAGTTCCTCGGCTATGCTCATTATCAAGATAACAAATACTATTTTATCTCTTCATATTCTTCTAGTTTATTTTTAATTCATTCCTTTTCCCAGCATGCAGGAAATCATTCACCTAGGCACAGATACAAGTTTATGAGAACAGGAGCAGTTTCATCATAAATCCTCCAACAGTCTATTTTTGTCTTTCTTTAAGGGTGCAAGATGACATAGTAAGGGCTGATAAGATGATTACTTTAAGAGTCTTAGGCTGGTTAGGCACTTACATGTGAGCTCTCTAGGGAAGACACTGCTCCATAGGTTATTTTGCTGGCAGTGTTGGGAGAACTATCTTCGTTTTCAGCCTGCCTATGCTTTTAGGGGTCTGTAGATTGTTTCTGGATAGTCTGAAAATTAATCTTTCTTATGAAGTGTGTTATTTGTGATATCAATACTCCTTCCTTACAGACCAAGGTCTATTAATCACAGTGAGCTAGGCAGAAATTCTGGCACAGTCAGTTTTCCTAAGGTTGAGGTTCACTGTGTAGCTGGAGGATGTTCTGGTGGCGAAATGGAGCTTGTTGTAGCTGCCTGGTGTGAAGATGCACCTCATTCCTCAGCGCCCTCAAGTGCTCCTGCTCAAATGGGTGCTGCTGTGCAGTCTGGTGAGGGGGACCAGTGCAGTTTTGAGCTCTTTGGTTATTTCCTAAAGGACAGGGCAGAAGAAGAGTTTGCTCATGCGAAGGACAAGTACTGTTTCCCTCAGGGCTCCCCTACACTCCTGCTCTTGGGCCCTGGTTCGTGCCTTGTAAGACTTTGGGTTCACGATCACAGAATCAGTTAGGTTGGGAAAGACCTCTGAGATCGTCGAGTCCAACCTTTGAGCAAAAACCAGCACATCACCCAGCCCATGGCACTGAGTGCCATGTCCAGTCTTTCCTTAAACACCTCTGGGACGGTGACTCCACCACCTCCCTGGGCAGCTCATTCCAACATCTAATCACCATTTCTGTGAAGCAACTCTTCGTGATGTTCAACCTAATCCTCCCCGGCGCAGATTAATTCCATGTCCTCTCATCCTGTCGCTTGCTGCCTACTAGAAAAGGCTGAGCCCTCCTGCTGGGGCCTTGGAGAGTCTTGGTCACAGCTATTTAACCTCTGTTCACATCTACAGCGTTCAGCACCCCACTGCTCTCCGTCTCTAAAAGGAGCTAAATACTAAGTGAACTTAATCATACCTCTGAGAGCTGTTTTGTGGGGAGAACACTAAGGCTCCCTGTCCCCGCTGTTTCCCCTCAGTGCCCCACAGCAGCAACCGAGCTCTTTTATCCTCAGCAGCGCCCAGGGTAGAACTAGCCCCTCGCCCTTCAAAGAGGGAGAGAAGCAGCCGCCCCTTCGGCCCTCAGCCGGGGCAGCGCCATTCGCAACCCTCACGTGGGGCAGCGCCATTCCCAACCCTCAGCTGTGACAGCGCCATTCCCGCCCCTCGGCCGGGGTAGCGCCATTCCTGCCCTCACTCGTGGCAGCGCTATGCCCGCCCCTCAGCCGGGGCAGGGACACTCCCACCCCTCACAGGGGCAGTGCCACTCCCGCCCTTAGCCGGTCGAACCGCCCCTCCGCTCTGAGGCGGGCCGCCCTTTCCGCCGCGCCTTTCCGGTGATGGCGGCGGGCGGCAGCGACCCGCGGACGGCAGACGTGGAGGAGGACGCCTCGCAGCTCGTCTTCCCCAAAGGTGCGAGCGGGGGCGGCCGGGGCTCGGGCGGTGGTCGGGCGGGGGTCGGGGCTGGCAGCGGCCGCCTGTGAGGGTGCGAGCCTCGCCGAGCGGCTCCGTGCGCCAGAGGCTGCTCAGCGCCCCGGCCCCTCCACCGCTAACCGCGAGTGCTAAAAGTCAGGATAATAAATGATTTATATCTAGTTAGTGACCTCATGATCCCTAGGGTGTGGCAGTTCTTAGATGGGCTGCTGTGTGTGTGTACGGTGTTTTAAAAAAAGAATCCTATCAGGTTATAGCGAAAAGATTACTGTTTTTTGATATCAGCTTTACTTTTTCAGTGATGTTTTTTGACACAGGAATTCTTGTCTGTGAGGGTGGTAGGCCCTGGCACAGGTTGCCCAGAGGAACTGTGGCTGCCCCTGGATCCCTGGAAGTGTCCAGGCTGGACAGGGCTTGGAGCAGCCTGGGGCAGTGGAAGGTATCCCTGCCATGGCAGGGGGTGGGATGGGATAAGCTTTAAGGTCCCTTCCAAACTAACCCGTTCTGGAAAGCTGTGAATACTGCTGCAGTTAGGAAACCAGCTGTCCAGATCTAGAGTTATCTATAGAGGTATCTATGGACATTTACCATCTGAATATTTTTTTCAGAAAATTAGTTCAGTATAAATTCAGTATTTACATCTCAGAGCCACCCTGGAAAGAAAAAGGAGGGGCAGAAAGAAAGGATTCCCTGCTGCATTTTTGAGTTACGAATAATAGGAAAGTTCTGAAAGACTATTTTTTAATATGTTTTTATGCTAAAATCTCATGTTTAGCCCATGCTAATTTAGTGCTCAATGCAAAATAAGAGTTGCTAGTCCCTTTCTAGCCGTCCCTGTATCTGCTTGTATAAAACAGTGCTGTCAGGCACTCTGGGATGCAGCTTCTTACCCTGTTGCTTTGAACAGCTTGTACTGCTGATGCTGAAAGACCTTCTTGTTATTGGAATACATATAGTGGTTGTGGTGATGAGGAATGAAATAAAAGTTGGCTAAAAAGGGGAGCGAAATTTGTTAAGATTGGTTAATTTTTTTTTTCTGATAACAAAATTTCAGTAGGTCAATTAACTTTTCAAGTAAATGAAGCCTTTTTTAAAACATTCAACCACATTCATATTTACTTGAAAAACTCAGAGACTTCTGAAGACTGTAGGCATCACTTCTGAATTTTGTGGAGTTTCAGAATTCTAAATATTTTTTCTGTAGCTGTTAATGCATTACTTAACTTCTGTCAAAATTGGGTGAAGAAAACCAATATCTGCATAAATATAAAAAAATCAGAATGTTAGAGCTGGAAGTGTAAAATACATGGTCAAAAAGACAAACACCTTGGATTGTCACTCAAAGTGGCGTAATTTTTATCAGAATGAAATGCTGCCCAATCATTAAAGAAAGGACTCACACAACTGCCATGAAACACATTTTTCACTTCTTTATTACTCAGAGCTAAATTTAAGTACAAAACGTGTGTAGTTCCCTCTTTCAAACATATTTCACCTTTTTTATGCTGATGTTCTCTCATTTGACTGCAGAGTTTGAAACTGCGGAAACCCTTCTGAATTCAGAGGTGCATATGCTGCTTGAGCACCGCAAACAGCAGAACGAGAGTGCAGAGGATGAGCAGGAACTGTCAGAAGTCTTCATGAAAACCTTGAACTACACAGCACGCTTCAGCCGCTTCAAAAACCGTGAAACCATTGCCAGCGTGCGGAGGTCAGTTGGAAAGTTAGGGTGTTAGAGAATTGGATTGTTAGAGAATTGGATTCTGTGTTAGAGAATTGGATCTATAATACTGATGTTGCTCTGTGAAAGTACATTTTAGTGCTGTTGCATGATTTGTTCTTTAATTCCAAATCTTGTCTTTCTAACGACAAGAAGAAATTTAAAGAAATTGAATCTTAATTCTTGATGGAGGGTTGTACTTTGTCTAGGTAAGCCCTCTGAAGTGCTTTGGTTTTGGTATTTCATTGACAGCTGATTGCATTAAATGGGAGGATTTTCTAGACTTTGCAGAACAATTCAGGGGAAGTGGAGTTAGCAGACAGGACTTCATGTTTTCCTGTATGCATTTATGTATTGTCTTTCCTCCTGAAAAAACTGACTTCAGTGCCAAAAGCAGTACAAAAAGATAAACATTTGGTTCAGTTTATGCTCCTTTATATTTCTGTCTTGTAATTTCATCAAATTGTTGCCTTTGCTTACAGTTTACTGCTCCAGAAGAAGCTCCACAAGTTTGAATTGGCATGTTTGGCTAACTTGTGTCCTGAGACAGCTGAGGAAGCAAAAGCTCTGATTCCTAGGTAAGCACTGACATATTGTACAAAGACTGCTATATACTTCCCTGTGACCTAAAGCCAGCTATGGCCAGATGCCTTCTCTTCAATCCAACTCCCTTGATGGAAGAACACTTGGTCTTGGTCTTTCTTCCCCTACCCATTGATCTGACAGCAATGCACTATTTGTACATGTCCCTAATGTGCTTCTGAGAACTGTTATTGGATCAAGTGTAAACCTCTTAAATTGGGGTTCTTAACTGGCTGTGTTTGTGTTCCTTGGAGGTTTTTTTTTTCTGTTGGAGCAGATAAAGTGTTTTGTGGATAATGTATGGGGAAGCAGTAGCTTCTTCATACCTTGATTGGTTACTTCATGGCCTGAGATAGAGGAGAGAATGAAACATTAATCTGAATTAGAGTTTCTTCCTTATTTGTCTTTATATAAAAGAGAATGCTTTGGGATGACCTAATTGTGGACTCCCAGTATCTGAAAAGCGCATAGAAGAAAGATGGAGAGAAACTTTTTATAAGTGTAGTGACAGGACAAGAGAATGGCTTCAAACTGAGAGTTGAGAGTAGATTTAGACGGTGTATGAGAAGAAATCCTTCCCTGTGAGGGTGGGGAGGCCCTGTCACAGGTTGCCTAGAGAAGCTGTGGCTGTCCCATCCCTGGAAGTGTTCTAGGCCAGGCTGGATAGGGCTCTGAGCAACCTGGGATAGTGGAAGGTGTCCCTGCTCATGGCAAGAGGGCTGGAATAAGATGATCTTCAAGGTCCCTTCCAACCCAAACGATTCTATGATTTTGTGTTAAGATTTCATAGCAAGAATGGGCTGGCTTATGAGCATGTATATACATGGACTTCATGCACCCACCTCGCATTTTTTGAAAACACATTTTGAAATTACTCAGCATAAAGTTCTGGGAAGAGTGGAGTTTTGTCATGTGAAGAGGAAGCAGCGCATAGGGATTAGAGTACAGGCGGTTACTGGTGCTTACATACAGTGGGTGATGGTGTGTTGAGACTGACAGGAGAGAGCTATGACTGAAATAAATCAAGGGGGAGAGATTATTCCTGAAACCTTTAATGTCTCCTTTTTGTTCTTACCTTGCAGCCTGGAGGGCCGGTTTGAAGATGAAGAATTACAACAGATTCTCGATGACATTCAGACTAAACGCAGCTTCCAGTATTAAGGTTAACCCTCAACCCCTTTCTCCGAACAGAAAAACTTGAGGACTTGGGCTGTTTCTCAGCCCTCTGCATCAGTCCAGCTCCCGGCTGAGTGAGGGTAGCTGTGGATGCAGGGTCCTCCAGTGCTGTGTTGCTACAGGTGCATTCAGACTGGAGGTTAGCATTGTCCTTTTGGTTTGTTCCTTTTGTATGTTGGCAAGGACCCCTGTACTGTAAGAGCAAAGAAAAGCCTTTTCCCAGTGGCTCAAGTATTTGTTTCTTCCGTAATCACTCTCCCTAAATTTGTAAATTTTCACTGTTTCTGGTTTTTGGCAGAAATATATATGTGATTTCATGTTTTTTAGGAACTTCTTAAGTACAGGCAAACTTGTTCTTGGTTCTCAGAAGGTTCAGTGATGGGCAGCATCAATTTCTGTGGTGTTTTTGTTTGTTTGTTTGTTTTATTGTTTGATCAGGACAGTAAATTTTTACAGCTCAAATATTTTTCTATTATTGTTTAGTGTAAATTAAAAGATATTTTAAATTAAAGTTGTGTGGTTTATAAACATTAGGTACATGTTATGATTTTGGTTAATGAGGACTTCTTTGATAAATAGATCCTGGAGATCTGGGGACTTCAAGAGTGTAATAACCCAAGTACAGTTTAGGACAGATCAGACAGAGGTGTTACTACAATGACAGTGAGAAAACATTGGGGCAGCATCACCCTCTCTGCTCCCCTGTTCTCTGCCAAGTGATTGAAGACACCCAACCTGTATCCTATTACAGGAAAGAAAAAGGTGAAGAAAACCAGTAATTTTGATGTTAACAAGGCCAGGTATCCACCCCTGGAAGGATGGCCTCCTTAAGTAGGTTGGTAACTGCCCTAATTCTGAGATGAAACCAAACCATAAATAATGTGACACAGTGGAGGGATGGCTGCTGGTGCACCCAGTGCTGGAAGATTCACAAATTGTTAGCTTTTAGTTGAAAGGAATGTTCTTTTGGTTAGGATAAACTTCTTAAACCAGCCATTTAAAATCTTGTAATTTTACCACCACACCTGAAAGAAAGAAAATTTTGTAAGAAAGAGCCTTGGGACAAAGAGGCAAACAGATGTGTTAAGACACTTTGTGATCATAAGCCATAGAGTCTCACTGACTTTGCAAAAGGGACAGAAATAAAATATTATTTCAGTTCTTACTAGAAATGTAATGTTGCTGCTGTGCTGAGAAGCTGCACTGGTGTGTGACAACAACCCACGAGGAGCACATTACCTCAAATAGCATTCGTGTCTGTGCTGAGGTGGCAGTGGCTCCTGCAAGCCTCTAAAACCAGACATGCATCTGGAACTGACCAGGAACTTTAACAGGGTCAGAATAATTAGAACTAAAGAAGAAAAACCAAGGTGGTGAATCTTTATTTTATAAAGCTTAGTGTCCCCTTTTGATACAGCATATGCTTCCCAGTAGCTGCTCCCGCTGAACCTGGTTTGCTCTGCAAAATTTCTGTTCAAGCAGCTTTAAGACATTTTCATCTAAACACACAAGCTTTTAGGTCTTAATCATAACTCATTCAGTGAAAAAAAGCCATTCTACATTTCTTTATCTACATTCCTACATTACTACTTGAATATGCCTTTTTAAGCACCCTTAGGACTATTAAGGAGGAGTGTAACAGACCTAGCCATCTGTAAATGATCTCAGAAGATTTTCACTATCCTACACAAAGAGATAATTACAAGTTTTGAGATTAGTAGGTTTTGCTTGTTGTGCTTTGAAGCCTGGTAATGAGGACAGAGAAGGGAATCGCGGAATCAATTAGGTTGGAAAAGACCTCTGAGATTATCGAGTCCAGCCTTTGAGCAAACACCATGTCAACTAGACCATGGCTCCAAGTGCCACCTCCAGTCTTTCCTTAGACATGGTGACTGCAGGCCCGGTGACTCCACCACCTCCCTAGAGCCCATTCCAAAGGTGTTTCTGGGAGCCACAGAAGGCGGCCTGTGTTGTAGCGCTTGGGCGTTTGGTGAGCATCAGAGAACTAACACGGAGCAGCACAGAACACAGCTGTGCCCGGAAGCAGTTACCTGTCTGGCCACCCCTGCCCATTGTGGCGAGCCTGGAGCCCGCGGGGGTCTCTGGTGGCGGGTCACAGCCCGGGGCCCGGGGGTCTCTGGTGGCGGGGCACAGCCCGGGGCTCGGGGGACCTGCGACCCCTTCGGCCCCACGGCATGCAGGACGGCCCCAGCCCGCCCGCCCCTGTGCGCATGCGCACCGCCCTGCGCGCCTCCACCCTGTCATTCCTGCGCCAGCCGGGCGGGCTCGCGGGAGCGGCGCGCGCCCCGCCCCACCGCAAGGGCGCACGCGCGTTGCCGCCCGAGGCCCTTCAGCCGCGGCGCCCCCGTCCGCGCGCCCTGACGTAGTACGCGTGCGCGCTGGCGTGGGGCGCGTGCGCTGCTGGCGGGGGAGGCGGAGGGAAGATGGCGGGCGGCCGCGGCTCGTGAGGCGGCGGCGGCGCTTGCCGGGGCCAGGGGGACGAGGCGGGCGGCCAGGTGTCGGTGGGGCGCGGAGTCCCGGTACGAGAGGCTGGCTGGGCGGTGAGTGCGGCTCAGCGTCGGACGGGGCGGGTGAGCCGCTGGGGAAGTGCGGGCGCCTCCGCCATCTTTAGGCCGCGGCCCTGGAGCGGCGCGGCCGGGGCAGGGCGGGGGCCGCCGGCGGGAACAAGGGGTGCCCGGGCCGGGTCGCCCTGCGGAGCGGCGGGAGCCCAGTTAGGGCCCAGCGCAGCGGCCGGGCCCCGGGCTGGAGTGTGCGTGAGGGCTGGGCGTGCGAGCGGGCAGCAGGGCCCCTCTGCTCTGCACTGCACAGGTGTCTATTGGCGGCTTCGCCCCAGTGTCTCAATCCCGTCCTTTTCTACTTCATTTAATTGTATTATTTTTTAATATTACTCTTCCTTTGGCCTTGGGTCTGAGCGGAGATCGGTTGTGGCTGCCTGAAGATAGGCTCTGGCCATTACAGGCCATGTTAGATATGTCGAATTTTCTACTTACGTAGTCCTTCATAAGGGTAATCCTCTGTATGCTAAGGAGAGAGAAGAAAAACCTACAGACGGGTTACTAACCCGTCTTTAAGCTTCTCAGATGCGAAGTAACATAACTGCAATTGTCAGTAAACCACGGTCTTAGTTCTGTAGGACTACTGAACATTATCTTCGTTTTTCTTACGGATCCTGAGGGGGCTGTTGCTTGTATTTTGCACTCTGTAATACTGTACAGCTATACTGTTAGAATATGTTCCCTGCAATGTAATAACACACAGCCGTGTGCAGCAGGCACTTGCTTGTGCTGGCATGGTGGAGGGGCTAATGATCATGTGGTGTCACATTCCAGTGATTGAGACTCATCAGCTTGTGCATGGGTAGCAAACCTAGGGGACCTGTTCAACTTGAAAAAAAATAGCTCAGCCTTTTTCGCTTGGAGAAAAGTTATTAAACTTCCTGCCTTCTTAGAGCAGGGTCTTATTTCTCTCTTGCTGACTGTTAGCTTCTTTGTTATGAGTAGGTAGTTGTGTGGCCTCAAATACAGTATTTGTTAAAAGTAGCAGTTGCTTGAAAATGTCTGTTTGTCTGAGAGAATTGTCATTGGTAAGTAGCTGTGTGCTCTACAAATCTTGTACCTCATTATATCCTTACTTGTAATTTGTAGGTACTAATTGGGAATCTGTTTTTCTATGTAGGCAGTAGTCTGTCATTCTTCTTGCAGCATATGTTGATTCTGTTTGCTTAACTCAAACTGTACTATCCCTCCTTTATGAGAGGCAATATTACATGTCAGTGAGTTTATAGTATGCAAACGTTATTGTGCCAAAATACTTCTTCAGGGTTCCCTGCTCCTAAATCCTTTTCAAGTAAACTGACATTTACTTCTCAGTGATTTGCTGCAATATTCTGCCATCATCTCACTCTAAGAATATGTAATTATCAAACATATTTCAAGAATCTGATTCTTAACATCTTGTTCAGTTGTGTTGTAATAGTTCTAATGAGAAGACCTGAAAATGTAGATACTGAAACTAAAGTATTGAAAGGTTGAGGGGAGGAAAAACCTTTGAGCTGCAGTGAATGTTAGGTGCGAGTAACTACTCCTAGAGCTGCTAAAAGCTTTTGACTTAAATATCAGTCACTACAAACAGTTGTGTTTCCCTTTCCCTGTTGCCCGAAGCGATGGTCCTCCATTGAGCCCGTGGAACAGGAAACATTAGACTGTTCAGACTGTTGAAATTGAACATTTCTCATCAGTTTTGTATTTGTGTTATCAGCGCAGGAAAGAAGAACCTAATACTCTTAAATTGTGCTTGAGATAGAGGTACTAGGTATGCCTTCTTGTGCTGCATCAGAGACTTTGATCTGAGGAGGGGATAAGAAGTTTGCTGTTTTGTTCCCATCCCTAGCAGATGAGTCCTCTGACTCACCTGAGAAAGCCAATCATGGAGAAGACACTAGGCTGAGTAGTAATATGGAAGGAATACAGTTTGACTTTGTACTGGGATGTTTCCTTGCAAAATATTTCACTTTGTGCATCTGCTAGCCAGGTATCTAGGGAATTTCAGTAGATGATTCAGTAATACTGGAAGTGAAAATTATTTTTGCCTTCCTTAGGTAGAGGTGATAATTTAGAAAAATATTTCTAAAAGCAAACCAGAAGCTATCTGCAATGTATTTGTGAATTTTACAAAATTTGTTCTGTATTTGCTGTTTTTTCATTCCTCATATTATATTGTTTTGTTATTGGAAGTAAAAATACAGATATGCAGGCTTCGCTGGTGTAATTAATAGAAAAAGTGAACATTGTTAGGGCTTGGTGGTGGGAAGGAGATGTGCTGAGGGTCTTTCAAAAGAGTAAAACCTTAAGGTAATCTTGGGTTTTGCTTCTTATCATAGAAAATATATAAAGGTAAGAGCAGAGAAGTACTTTTTTGATAGCTAACTGGTTTTGATTTGTATTTTGCTACTAATTTTACCTCAGTTTGGAGCACCCATGGTCACCTATTTTCCAAGTGGTGCTAAACTTCCCAGCAATCTGTTCTTGCCCACTAGTACTTAAAAAAAGCTACTCAGCATTCCATAGTGTCACTTCTGGTTCAACCTGCTCTCCCCATTCAGGCTGGGTATACCAGTCGTTCTGTTGTGAAACTTGAAATGGGGTATGAAGTGTATATTTAGCAGGAAAGCAAGTAAGCTGGTTTCTCTTGTGTGGTAATAGTGCTTTTGCCAACACGTTTGCTGTCAAGGCAGTGTGTTTACAGTGATTACAGATCCTGCTTGGTTGTGTCCTGTGATCACAGTCACTATGAGTACAGCATTGTGATTGGAGGGATACTAGAGACCAAGTTACTCAATGCTTTGGAACTCAGGTAACTGATACTGTTCCTGTTCTACCTCTGCACCAAATCTGGGGGTTCTGTTCTAAGCAGTTTCACTAATTGTGGCTTTTATCACATTTTCTCTCGCTACTAGAAGGAAGGCTTGCTCTACAGTGTTGAATTTCACTGTTGACCAACCCTGATAAAGTTTGTGTTGTTTCAAACAATTGCATATAAGTGTACATACGCATTTACATACGCATTACATACGCATACAGATATAGAATATAAAAAGTATCACATTCTTTAGACACATGAAAACATTTCTTCCTCTTATATACTGCATCAAGTTAACCCTGGTACATTTTTATCTATCAGAAAAAGAGTTAGAAGTTTATCTTCTATTTAATTTTTCCTTTATATAGGATTTTTTTTCTAAACACTGTTGTTAAATCTGACCAATTCCAAATTTCTGCTTACTTTGTTAGTTGATTTTGATGTGAAGAACAATAACATGCCATATGAGCTCATTGGTGCTATTTAATTAGTCTTCAATATAATGAAGTATGTTGGTTAAAAAAAAAAATTCTATTAAATTTTGAAGCTTTGAAAATATTACCAGTGTAGTTGTAAACCTTATTTAAGCTAGAATTTTTGGTTCTTTAAAATAATTAAAATCATTATATTCTTCTGCCTATCCACTTTTGGTACCAGAGTTGATAAAGTGGTGAAGGCAGCTGTACAGGGGGACCCTTTCTGTGAGCAGAAGATGATTTGGTTTAGTCTGGCTCACTTTTCTGTTTTGGCCTGTGTGTTAGAAACAGTGGTCCTGGAACCTGTGAGGTGGGAAAGAGGAGGTGATGGCAAATACCTTCTCTGCCATAGCACTGACTTAGAGTGTGCTGGGTGGCTGGAGCGTGTGGAGAGGCAGCCTGCACTGTTCTGAGTTGATAGAACAGAGCAGCTCTTTTGAAAATACATCCCTAAAATTATGATCATGTCTACAGTACCAGGTTTTAATTCAAAGCAGTTGATCATGAAGCTTGTAATTTCGGTAGCTCTTAGTCACTCACGTGTGACTTTACTCAAAAGTGAGTGCCATGAAGTTGAAGAGTTTGGTGAGATAGGCCAACAGCAGTTTTGCCACTAGAACTGTAGATTTGTTGGCACTGATCAGTTCTGTATAATAATGTTTTATAGAATTCAATACATGGGTACTTGAATTATTCCATGTTTCTGGGATTTAAACATTTGAGGATTTCTTTAAGTTATTATCCCAGATCCAAAAGAAACAGGATACAAAAGAATGTGTTGATGTGTTATTTTTTTAAAGAGGGGCCAGAGACTGGGTAACAAGGAGTCTGTAGTATTTTATGGGTTTGGTGTAGTTGTATTCATGGTGAAGTTTTGGCAGCACGGTGGTTTGTATTTTACTGTGGGTACAGGAGGACTCCTCTGCAGTTTTGAGTTTGATAGGAGCTGCACTTTGAGCTGGTTACATAGTTCCACAGCTCCAGCTAATGAAGTGCTGGATTTATGGCCTGAAGGCTGTGGACCTTTGCAGTCATCTAATGTGGCGTGGTGTTGCCAAATGGTAACTACCCCTGATCTGATCCTTTGGTTTTCCTTCTGGGTCAGTAGAGTCGTTCCCTGGAACTCAATAATCAGTTACCTGACAGGCTGCTCTGAGTTTTGACCAATATTAGCAAAAATGGTCTCATAATACAGAGCAGTTACTTAGGTGTATGTCCAGTGTGCTCATCAGATGTTCATGTTGGCTTGAAGGAGGGGTCATAGGAGGGAGCACACAGCTGGGGTCAAGCCAGGACTGCTTTGGTTTTGGTCTCAGCAGCTTTAGGTTGGATTTGGGTCATCTCAGCAGTTGTCTGGACTTTTCCCACAGTGCCGAACTTCCCTCAGTACCTATTGCTGCACTTGAATTGTGTGGTCACAATAAGCAGTAACAACTCCTACCTTTGTCCTCCTTCCCCCATCCCAGTGAAAATCAACACCTAGCTTGGAAAATTTCTTCCTATTGTGCTGTGTTTGTCAGCAAACCATTGCACCTCTTTGCAGAGACTAGTGAAATGTTACAATTATACCACAAGAAAAATGGAAGACTCGGCAGAATTGCAAGGAGGAGGAGCGCACTGAATGAGTATTGATATGGTATGTTCATTCTGCAGTATTTGCACTGTTTCTCAATTACGGAGTTGGGAGCTAAATTCATACAAGAATCAGTCATCAAACCATATTTTGCAATCTTTTTCTATGGATGGATGCAAATATTTTGGTCTCCTTAACAAATCTAAACCTCATAAATAAAGTAACTATTTCTAGTAAAACCTTTTGTAGACTCTTAATTAATATAATAACCCACATCTGCCAAGCTTTCAGTGTAGTAAGATGAAAATACTGACCTAGAACTGGTGATAAGTGCTGCTTTTGACAGGAAAATTTGCCAATATTCTCAAGGCAGGAGATATGAAGTAGGAAAGAAATGCTAAGGGATTTTAGAGTTTTGGAGAACTCCAGCTTTTAAAACTGAAGCTCTCTGGTGATGTGCCGTTCTACTGAATTGTTATTCTCTTGGGGAGCTTGACTCTTCCTCTATTATGGGAAAATCTGATGCTGAACCCTTTCTCCATGAAAGGCTTTGTGTGAGTTTGATGTATGTGAGCTTGACTTTCCTTTACTGAGTAATATATTGATACAGAAAATGATCACATGCTATTTTTGAACACTACTAAATGGTAAAAGTAAAGGCTATTTACTAAAGAAATTATATGTGGTTTTACAGTAGTGTGTGTATATATATGTATCTATGCATATATATATTCATAACAGTATACAGGCTCATAATCCACAAGCAAAGACCAGAAAACATATTCCTGGAAAAAATTTGCTCTCTGGCTCTGGTTAAAAGAAGGTGCATTTCTAATTAATTTTCAGTTGTATGAGATGTATATATATCACCCATCATCTTAGAAAGTGTTCTAGTATTGCAAGTTTCTTGTTATAGGAAAAAATACCTAGGTTGGTTATGTTTGAAAACAGGTGGAAATTTCTGACAAAACTTAGAACTGCTTAAGTGATATCTGTAATTTTATACACTGCGAGCTTGAAACTACAATAAACAGCACTGTTTATTTTTTCCTATTGTAAATTAGTTCCTCATGGGATTAAACAGTTTCTAGCCTAACCAATAGCAAACAGTGGTTATGCATTAATCTTCCACACCAAACTGTGACAAAAGAATAGTTTGCATATATGCTACACTTTGAAATCTTAACTGAAGCAGATAGTGAGAAGCTATACTTCTGAAGATCTTCATCCACATAAATAATCTTCAGTCAGAACTTTATTTGATCAAAATAATTTTGGAAGTGCTGTTTTCTTTGACTGTTTCCTTAATTTAGTGGGTGTTTGTTTGATGGGATTTGTTGCTGGATTTTTGTTTTTAACTCCATGGCTTCAACAGTAAGTCAAAAATGGAGAGCATTGATAATTAGCAGGATCCATAAGGCTTGTTTAGCAACATTGTGTGTTCAATAAGGTTTGAATTGTTTGCTGCAATTCCACTACTTTTGTTTAAGGGTCTCTCTTTATTAGCTAAGTCTAGGCATAGCAACTGTAGGTATTAATTCACGTATTTTTCAATCAGCATCGTTGCTGATTTAACTACTCTGCTGTTAGGGCAGATAACAAATTTTTGTCTTGGATGTATGTGTGCATCTGCTACATCTTCTTATGAAAAGAGAATAAAAAATCCCTTCAAAAATCTCCTTAGATTTGTGAAGAAAATACTGTAGGGTGGTATGTTATAAGCCAGTTATTCTGCAGTGTGGATGTACAGTTGTTTAGTCTCTTTTTTTCTCACATTTAATACATGAGCTATGTAAATAACCTTGAGGTGCCCAGAAGATGAGGGCTCTGCACAAAGTCTTCACCTCTGGATGCAATAGGGTATAGGCATCAGTGGTGAATGGATTTTACCATTAAAATATGCAGTGAAATTAAAAGTTCTTTTGTCTTGAAGTGTCCTACTGAAGTGTAAAATGTCTTTTTGGAGAGAGAAGTAGAAAAAGGATCTTTGAGGTATGGTTAATAACTGCTGGAAAAAGATTGCTTTTAGTTGTTTTTTGTGTTTTTTTAATCTTCTTACACTTCTAACCATATAAAGGCACATTTTTTCACATGATCACACATGATAGCACTATCATCCTGCACCTTGCTACCTCTTCCAGACTTCAGTTGCGTAGTTGTGAAAACTTAAGACACTTCTCTGCCTTTATTTGGCTCAGAAACTGGTATGGCAGACAGCACTGCTTTGTCAGAAGATGGGCCTGAGTAACATTAAAGGGGGGAGAGAGGGGCAGGGAGTGAGTGTTCCTTGGGTCATGAAGTAGAGATTTTCTTAATTCTTTAGATGTTTGCAACTTCTTTTCTGTGGAAAAGCAAATGTCGCAATAGTTCTGGATATGTTTGGTAATCATTCATCAGCTAAAGATTGTGAAAAGTAAATCTGTGTAACAAGTTACAACTCTTACTAATTCCCAAATTTTCCTAAAAAGACTTTGGTGTCTTGTCAGCATTGAATATGCAACTCTTAGGGTCCCAGATACTCAGCTGTGTTTAGTATATTAAAATGTATGTTTCTGTTCCATAGTGTGAATGAAGAGAATCAAGCACAATCATGTTGCTAGATTATATGGATTTTGTTTTCTTAATCATTAGAATTTCAGTAGGTTGTGCCTGAAGCAAAGACAATTTGTTATGCTTCCCTGCTTAAGTTTTGCCCTACAAACTGCCATAGTCTTTCTAGTCTTTTTCCCTTCCACTGATAATAAAGTTCTCTGAAGAATTTTTTTTGGTGAGAATTTCTTGTCACTCTTTCTCCTCCTCTGTCTGTCCCTGTCCATCCCATTATGTACCTAACAGTAGTACTTGAGTCAAGAGGGACTTGAGGAGTGGGTCACTAGGAGCACCTGGAAATCAGCAAGGAGACCTGCAGAGTTCTCCATGGGCAGGCAGAGCCTCGTGGATTTGTTCAAGCTGCAGAATGATTGGCTGCACAGCAGGCTCACAGAAGAGAATCAGAGAGCTACAGTCAATGCCAAGTGCATAGGAAACAGCAATATGTTCTCCTCTCAAGTAAGGCAAACTGCATATTGAATGAAACTGGGAGGAGCATCTCACACAGATTCAGCTACGACTGTTTTGTTCACCAAGTTTTGTTATTATAACCAGTTGAAAAGTGTCTTGATATTTAGGATTAGCAAGGATGAGAGGCACTTTTTTTTTTTTCCTTTTAAACTACTCTTCATGTGTCATTTTTTTAGTATTTGTCATGGCACGTTAATGTGATTTAAATGTCCATCCTGAAGTTTTGTTTCCTGACAAAGTAGCAGCTTCAAGGTAAGGCAGCATCAGTAATCACTTCAGTGTGAAAACTAAGCTAGTTAAAATGAATTGCTGTTATCACAATGACTCACAGTAAAAGATTATAATCTAAATGCAAGCCTTGACACATGCTAAGCAGAAGTTGAGATAAAGGGGTATTTGGGAAGTTTAGAGGGAGCAATAATGTTTTAATTAAAAAGAAAATTAAGATATTGTGAGTAAACTTTATGGTAAAGCCAAGGTATCGAATTGGTAATAGTAGAATCATGGGAGTAAACCAAATCCTGCCTATCTTCTAGCTGAGGTTTAGGTGCAAACTGCCACACATCCTCATGCTGCGTGTGGTTGCTTCCATGTTTGCTTAGAAGTACAGCTCAAGAAACTTTAGCTCACAGAAGTTGCTTTTGTGAGGTCCAGAAAGGCAGTGTTTCCAGGCTGTTACACTCGTGAAAGTAGTTTTCTCTACTATAGCCAGAGAGGTAAAAGCGGGAACTGTCTGAGTCCTGTGAACTGAAGTTTTTTGAGGGTTTTTTATAATGTATGTAAGCACATGATCTCTTGTAAATATGTCTGCTTTGGAATGAGTCAAGGGTTCAGCTTGAGCATAAAATGAGGAATGTTTGTGATATGATTATTAGGTATTTGTTGAGTGCTAGAAATCCAAAATTTAAAGGAAATTTTCAAGGATATGTAACTTACATGCAGCTAAGCAGGCTCAACTGTTGAAGCTTGTCCCCCAGGCTCTGTAACCCGAGACCCTCAGACTGGCTGTTTGAAGGTGTTCCCCCTTGGGATTTTACATAGCTCCATTTGTCTGTAAGTTTGCTCTACTGTTTCAGAGGTTCTTGAGAATTGTGTGTTTATATGTGAAACTTCAATAGTGTAGGCCCTTTTTGTCCATTAAATATCAGCACTCCTTTTCCTGCAGAGAAATTTGGATTCCCTTTGAATCCAAAACTGCATCAACATGATCACGTTTTGCCATGTTATGTGTTCTGTCCTTTCAAACTCTGTGGGTATATATGTTTGAGTTCTTTTAAAAATCCAAAGGTTTGAGCTTCATGGTGAAATTGGGCATTATGAAAGTACAGAACAGAAGTTAAAAGGATAAAAAAGTACTTCTGCATTTTATGGTTTTGATCATGCCAGTGTAGTAGATTTTTGACTGTGCATAAAACATAAAGCTTTGGAGTATTTCCAAATAAGAACAGATCTGTGGGCAGAGTACTTTATTGTGACTTAGCTATTAATTTAAGTATGTTTCTGCAATTTTAATGAAGAATGAGATTTTTATTTTATTTTTTACATTTTCTCTTGGAACAGTAGGACTGGAATGGGGAAAGCTGCTAAATTCTTCCCTCTCTATTTGTGTGGTCAGAATTTTAACCCCATTTCTAGGAAAGTTTAATTCACAAACAGAGTACAATAGAGAATGGCTGCAGATGCATGTTGGGAGCACAGCATTAAAGCCCAGGGAAAATGTACTTGCTGCAGAGAATAGGGATGTTGCATAATAGCAGTGTTGTATAACACAGGTCAGTGTTTTTGCCTTGAGTTTTTGGATTTGGTGTATTGTGTACCTCTGGCACCTGTAGGTAATTAATGAGTCTCTCAAATTGTAAGAATGGTTTTGGTTTTAAGTTTAAACTTCCCATAGTCACATCTGCATGCCTTGTTGAGAATTTTTTGAGATATGCATATAAAAATGCACAAAAATGCATGCTGCAGTGCCATTATGTAATTCAAAAGTGTGAATAAGTTTTTTAAACACTCAGAGGTCAAGAATGTTACATAATTCTTTTTACTGTTACAGGTCTGCTTTTGACTAAAAAGTTGGGCAACTTTGCACTTCATTATTAAATCTAATTTTTTATATTTTTAATTTTTATATAATATACATTTAATATATAGTATATATTATTGTATGTTATATAATATGTATTTTACTATAATTTTTGCATTTCATACTATTGCTTACTACACTAATTCTCTCACATAATTAGTGAAAAAGATACCATTTTATTCTAATGAAACTGCTTAATCTGTCTCAAATCTGTTCCAAAATAAAAATAATACAACCTACATGTAATAAGAAAAGTGCTCGAAATTACATGAGATTTTTGATTTTTTTGTCTCACAAAGATGTAGAATTTACAGACATTGCGTTATCTTGTTTGTGAATCTGATTAAATGTTTTTCCAATGCAGTAGGAAATTGAAACACAAAGCAGTTCAGGGAATTAGTCAAATTAATATGTTCTTCACTACATCTGCAATTTGGCATAGGGGTTTTTTTCATAGTTTCTTCTGTGTTTTCTGAGTGGATTTATCTTATGTGCAGTGAAGGAAAAGTAAGATTAGTATTTTCTTCAGAAAAATGATGGTATCTGAATAGAGCAGAAACAAAAATCTCATCTGCTATGAGAGATTAATTCATTGGCATGCCATGCAAATTAGGTTTGGCAGATTTCAAGTGTATCTTCAGAAAACTGTGGTAGAAGCTTGCTGCTGCTAATGCTGGTTTTACTGTGGTTTTGGTAATTTGATTTTCTGATACTTCTGGGTTTTAAGCATACTTACAGCTGCTCTTTCTCCATTCTGATCAGTGAGTGAAGCAAGGGCTATGTAGAAACACTGACTGAAAACTAATCTTTTGCTCAGGTTCATTTTCTTTTTAAAAGATAAATTATTTTGGTTCTAACTAATTTAGTTCAAAATATTTGGAAGACAGTTTAAGATAAATGGTTTGCAGAAATGAAGAATCTTTTTTTTTTTTTTTTTTCTGTGTAACCCCCTGTCTGGAAATTTTATGATTTCAAGAACTTGTCTGTCACTCTTCTCAGTCTTTAACCAGGATGGCTGGCTCTGTTTCTGTGTAGTAGAGACGTGGTGTGTGTACATGCATGTTTATTTCCTTTTTATTTGCTAAAACATGAAAAACTTGCTGAAGAATTTTTGCTTGGCAAAAATTTGAACATTTGTCTGGAATATATCCTTTCACTTAATTATTTTGCACTGGGAAGAGGTATGATTCCCAGGAAAGGAAAAAGACTGGATGAGGAGACCAAGAAAGAGCTTTCCTCAGGAAAGGGAAGCCATGGAAGGATCCACTGCAGGTCTCCAGAGCAGAGATGCTCATTCTTCCAAAGGACAAAAGAAAGGCAGATCTTTTGGAATGTGGTTATTAAGTGTTGATACTCTGTAAAAGGGGGAAAGGAATAACATTAAAATGTATTTGATGTGAATGTTTTTCAGAATAGGTATGTTTATTCAGATGTGCTTATAGATTTCTTAAAACACAAATTAAAAAATGTAGAGATATGGTTTCTCAGAGATGACTATTGAATTTTTAGTAGGAATTTTTAAATATGTTACTAAAAGGAAGTTAGTTATCTGTACCTTTGTAGATGTAAAAGTGCTCTTTTCTAATCAAAGAAAGATATCTTGAACAATAAACTTGGCAAGGTGCCTTTGCATTGTGGTGTCCTTATCTTATTCTTACGCCTCAGGAAGCTGAGATGGTTCTTCACCAATTCCGTGTCCCCAGAATGTCCCAAACCATGTTTTGACTTTCTCTGTGCTGTTGCAGTGCAAGTAACTCCTGTCAATCTTCACTGTTTCTGTTACACTGTGAAAGTGCTTGCTTTAGAGTCTGTGTCTAATGTGTGTTTAAAGAAGTACTACACAGATACACACAGGACATTTTTAGCACTTACTTTCCTTTGCTGCTTTAGCCATATCAGGGCAATGTCTTTTAAGCGTCAGCATGTTGTATTTAGTGGGCAGCACAGGAGTTGCAAAGTAACTGGTTGCTTGCACTCTGCAGAATAACCGTCTTTGCTACCATTTGGAAACATACTTTTCTTTTGATCAGTTTATAACTCACTGTATTTCACCCAAGTTGCTTCACTTGCAATTAAAAATAGCTATTAAATAGGCAAAGGTATTTGAGTTACCAGTTACTGCACTTCATTAATGATGAGCTTTATTTTTTGTGTAAACCATATGAAATATGTCAAGATTTTACATAAATCAGTTTTTTTCTTGCAGTTTTGAGCTGTCTATAAGTAGCGATGTATTTAGTGTAAGTCATCACTCTTTTTCTCCAAGCTTTACCAGTTTGGTGGTTTTAGTTTGGTTTGAGTAATCTAATATGTTTTATTTTGATTTAGTGAAGTTATGTGCGAATTACTTTGGTTGCATGTTTGAAGTCAGAATCTGTCAACTTTCAAAACCTAATGCAAAAACCATTTTTATATAAAAGGAACAACCATATCCAAATAAGATGATAAAGTAACAAGGCTACTACATTAAATGCCAGTAGCCTTATTTGGGTACATGAATTGAGTGGTAACCATTTTCTGTAATTGACTAATACTGTGTGTAATTTTTTGCTCCTTTTAAAAAGCAAAGAAGCTCCCCAAATCCATCTGCCTCTACACCGTGCTGCCCTGGCTGTGAGATTATCATCAGTTCTTTTCATTTTTAATTCTGTTCTCCAGTAAAATCCCTCTGATTACTTGATGGCATTACTAGACCTGGCAAACAAGAGCTGACTTATGCCAGGTGTTGCAAAAAAATCTTACTGTTGCCTCTGATTGTATGAACTAAGGAAAATACGGTTTCTTCCCTGTTGATGAACTCTAAAATAAAGAAAAAGTTTGGTACTTTGCTTAAAATAGGAAATTGGATGTTACTACCCTGGACTACGTAGTGCCGTCTAATATTTGTTTGCATGTTTCTTCTCATACTGCCAATACAAAAGGAGCTTTAGCTAATAGACATTGCTGAATTCTGACATTGCAGTTGATAAAAAAGGTCCTAAGGAGAGCCTGTTGAGGCTTAGGTTTGTCCCAACAAAAGCCAAGTAGGATTCTGATAACTTAAGCATTAAATGAGTATATTTGTTTGACTGGAGTACAGGTCTTTGGAAAAAAAATGGTCTAGTTTAATTTGATTGTGTACCAAAACCCTTTCTTTCTGAAGCATTTTTGTTTGGAAGCTTCACTTGGGATGTATAGGCACTCATATATATACATGTGCACATATTTTTTTATATATGTTCATAGATTATATACTTGTCTTATGCATGCATAACATAAGGATATTGTGTGGATAAAACATAATATTTGAGGTAATTTTTAGAAGAAAATGATCCTAAGCAACTGGATTAAGAAAACTTCTTGCAGTGTTTGTATATGCAGGTGGAAGACTTTTGGGGATAGAGGCAGTGATCTCAGAAGTTGAAGAAACAGAATATAAATGCTTCATTTTTCTAATTCTGTGTCATCTCCCCTGTCATGTTGTTGTAGTTGTCATGTCACTTATTGTCTTGTCATAATCATGATTGTGGAAGTGTCTGTAGGCATGAAGAAGTGTAATTAACATGTTTATGCCTTTGGTCCTAGTTTTTGCTGATCCAGATTGCATCTTAAGTGAAGGTTGTTTGTGCTAATTAGATCTAGACACTGGTTGGACTCACCTAAAACTATTGCAATCTAAATTGACCCATATTATTTAGTGTTTTATTTACCAATGATACTAATGCAGAAAATTTCTTCAGCAATTTTTTTTTTCTGGAACATGGAAATAAAGCATTAACTTGTCGCTTTGTAGTGTTTCCCAAAAAAAAGATTTTTATGTAATGTTTTCTTGCAAATATAGCTGATCAAATTTTTTTTTGAAGCCCCAGCATATATATTTGTCTGCATTCTTGGTCTCAGTTCTTGACATTTATTTTTGCATTGCCCATTAGGGAGTACAGATGCATGATTTTGAAAGCATAACTTCTTCCCACTTGTTTAAAGCACTGATTGGTATAAAGGAGTGTCAAACTTCAGACTTGAGAAAGAGTAGTAGTGGAAATTTTGTCTGTTTCTGGGTCTTCTTATGGTGTGGGTTTTTTGTGGCGTTTTTTTGATTGTGTTTGGTTGGTTTTGTTGGGGTTTTCCCCCCAGACTATTCAATAAGCGTTAAAACGTTTGGGAGACTTAATGGATTTGTGTGTTTAATGCCAGCTTGTTCTGCTCGTTTGAAGAAGCCACTTTCTCTTTTTTGCTATAAACCCCCTACAATAAAATTTTAAGTTTGATATTTAACACTGAAACCTTCTGTACAACAGTTTGATACCTCCTGCCAAGTTGTAAGAGAATTTGAGATCCCGTTAGGGCGACTTGAAGTTATTCCTGCATGAGAACGTTTGGATACCTTGTTTGAGGCAACCCTAATGTAGTATCTGTGTGTTACAGTGATGTTCTAGAGTGGGAGATGTTTGGAGACATGTGGTGTCTGATTAGAGCACCTGGTATGGAGCACCTTTCAGGCAAATGAGTCTTTCAGCCACCAGATGAAGGTTTTTCAAAAGCTGTTCTCTGTCTTCCCCCCCCACTTCATTCCGGTTACCAAGCTAATCTAATAAAATGCTACACTTGCCAAAGGTGTTACATTTCCTCACCTCATTTAAGGAAATGTGCTGTTTTAGTTTGGACTTGTTTGTCATGAACAGAGAAAAGTTGTAATGGCTTTAGTGTGGAAGTTGTTTGTGTAGAGAGGACTTGGGTGCTGTAGGTAGCTTGTTTTATAGCTGGCTTGTCACACTTCGTTAGCAGTGAAAAGAAGTGTGTAAGTCCTAAGTTTGCAGAGCTAATCACTGATGGGTGCCAACAAACTCCCTGATGTTTATTTAAAGGACAACCTGCTCCTAATAATTAGAAAGAACCTCTTAAAAAGAATCAAACTCTGCACTGCTTTTAAACGTTCTTTGATATCTAACATTTCTATCTTAGCTTTATTTTGCTACTTGAAAAATGGAAATGTTTTTGGAGTACTGGGATCAAAAAAAGTGAGATAAAATTTTAAAATTGGCAGGGAAACAACTTTTCAACCCTTTCAAATTGAGGATATGAGTATTTTAACTACTTAGGAAAGTGCATTCATGAATTTACAAGCAGATTATATAATCTTTTTAAAGAAGAAATCTGTAATTTCCTTTTTTTCTATTACATGCACTTTGCTTCTGTGTAAACACTTAATTCTTTGTGCAAAGCAGCATTTCTAGGTGTTTTTTGGTTCCCTTGATGACAGTACCAGTTTCTTTTGGTTTAAAGTGTTTTCCAAAATGAGTTCAGGATATGGGGTAGAACATGTTTGAAATGAATTTTGAGCTTTCATTGGTTCAGCATGTGAGTGCTTAGTCTGAAGTTAGAATATACTTTAAACACTGTGTATATTGTAGGGTTTTTTGTATATACAATTGCTGTGAAGGAGTTATGATCTCCTCATTTAAGGATTTCTTAGACTGAAAATTAGGTTTTGCACTCATTTCCCTCTGTCATAAAAATTCTGAATATTGAAATTTTCTGCCTGCCCCTCACATTTTCTTAACATTCTCAGTGAGTCTGGTTGTGGGGCTAGTATACTCAGTTACATTTATCAAACCTTGTTAGAGTTGTAATTCATTTATTTTGCTGTAACGGAATTGAAAGTATACCTACAAGTAGAATGTGATCTGTGGTCCATTTCCAAGAAGTTATGTGAAAGGAGTGTAATTTTATTTTTAGGTCCTAGAATAAGATGTTGAGTCAACCTTTGAAAACTTTTTCTGTTTTAATCGTTAAATTAATTAATAATTAATGTGCTGTTTCCTATTTTTTATACTGACTCTGAAATACCCTCTGTTGAAGGATCTTGCCATTTCTTGCATTTATTTATACTGTTTTACTGAGGACATTCTTTTCCTGCACATTTTTAGTTTAGGGATGGTAATGCAAACTTAATAGTGATGCATTTCAATACAGCATTCCTTTTGATAGAGAGCAAAAGTATTTAACTGCTTTAATGTTGGTGTTATGTGGCACAAGGGAAAAATAATAATTATTCAGAGGAACCTGCAAATGTTTCTTGCCAAGAAACGGTAATTTCTGAAGCTGTTAGTCATCCTTGTAAACTTAAATTAGGGGAGATCCTAATGTGGGGATTTTGTCATTATTAGGTGCTAACAGAGTGTTTCACTTTTTGCAGTCTTTCAGAAAGGACGTAGCCATGGCCACAGAAATCGGCTCACCGCCTCGCTTTTTCCACATGCCGAGGTTCCAGCACCAGGCGCCTCGGCAGCTGTTCTACAAAAGGCCTGACTTTGCACAGCAGCAAGCCATGCAGCAGCTCACCTTCGATGGGAAGCGCATGAGAAAAGCTGTCAACAGAAAGACCATAGACTACAACCCCTCTGTAATTAAATATTTGGAGGTTAGTAAATTAATTGTCTGATTTTGTTCGAAAACCATTTTTTCTTCTTGAAATTTGGGGTTGTGCTTCTCAGTTTCCATAGAACAGTCTGGAATACTGGGAGATCTACTGCTGCATTTTCAACCAGACTTACAAATGCTTGTAAATTTGGTATATTGTGAATAAAAAGGGAAGGTTGAGCGTTGGTAATAAACTTGTTTTGTGTAAATACCAACTTTTGTTTTTTGTCTTGAAATTCCAAGTTGGTGTGCAGTTGAATATCTTGTGTCATGTTCTGACTTTTCATAAAACTCATTATAAAGTGGTTCTTCTTATTTTTCTTTTGAAATAGAAATTTCCCAAAATGGAAGATGAACCATTATCCCTTCCTCTCTGAAATCAGGGCACTAAAAATATTTTCTCATCATTTTACTAAATAGCTCTTCAGCTTGCATTGTGGTCTCTGAGAGTCCCTTTCTGTACAGTTAATAAAGAGAGAAAAACTTAACGTTTAAGTTTTATTGAAGAAATGTTTATGTAAAAATGCTTATTTAGTTAACCTGATGGGATGGCATTACTTTCCTAAGAAATACAATTTTCTCATCCAAGATCTACTCTATGAGTACTGGATGTTAGCTTAGAGGAAGTAGAATGAAATCTAAATACTGGTGTTGTTGCAGCTGCATCAGCAATATTGCAAAAATATGATGAAATTAATTCCATGTGCTATGGCCAGTGCGTGATTGTAGCTTGTAGGTGTTAAGTTAGAATGTTTTCTTAGTAACTAATCTGTTACCTTCTAAGATCTGTTCAAACATCAAACATTTTAAACATATTCTTATGTTTTAGGAACGCCTCAAAAGAGATTCTATTAGTAGTGGACTATTCAAAAAAAAAAAAAAAAAACTGGTTTAGAAGTCCAGAACCTTTTTACTGTGGCAGAAATAAGCACCCTCAAAATTGTGTTCATTAAAACGGTAACAACATACAAACAAAAAATCAGATCTTTGTCTGCTGGCTTCAGTACAACTGGTTTAATTTAATGTCTGTTAAAAAAAGCCAAGAAAAATGTGTAATTTGCTCTTGGCTTAAGAAGTTGTAGCAAACTGTAGTGATGTATGCTGGGAGTGTTTTACCTAGAATTGTAATTTCTTTCCAATATGTGCACAGATCCACATTGGTAGGATCTGTGGCACAAAGCTGAAATAATTAATTTCATTCTAAATTCATTGGAAGTGTTTTTGAAAAGGTTTTGTTTGGCAACTCATAAAATTTAACTAATTGAAGGCATTGCTATCCTTTGGTCTTCTAAGTTCCATCCATTTGAATGTGTTGCCTTTATGCTTGTGCTGCAGAAGGTCCCTTTGTAGCTCATATGGATTTCATGTGGAGTTCATCAGCACAGCTGCTAATGGTGTAAATCCTTCTCCTGAATATAAAGCTTTGACACTGGGCAGCAAAATACCACTGTCTGTGCCACAGTAAAGTGCCTTGTGACATAGGACTGCTGCTTTCCTGCTGTTAAGCTTCAGTTTCAAAGGAGTTGCTTCAATTTCATGAAATTAACACTTTAAAAATTCTTGACTCCTTTGGAGTATAAATTCTACATGTTCCTTTTCCGGGGTCCAAAGTCTTAACAGAATTTATTCTAAAATCCTTGGAGCACTTTGGAATTTCCCAAACAGGATCTCCATGTGTTTGTTGTTTTCTGTTATTTAACAATGTAGTACACTATTATGAACCAGGCGTTGTTCTCTTCTTTCCAGAATAGAGTATGGCAGAGAGACCAACGAGATATGCGAGCGATCCAGCCCGATGCAGGATATTATAATGATGTAAGTAAAATTTTCCTATTCACTGCTGAAGTTGTGCAGTTAAAATTTGTCCAGAAAATAGGAAGGATTCTGCATTCCAGCTGAGGTTATTTTTGTGTCTGTAAAAAGCCTTAAAGCTATGAAAGGTATCTTCACTCTACATTATTTTGTTCTGTTGGAGTCCATGTCCGTGAAGGGACCTTAAAGTTGGAGAGGCTTTTAATTTCCGTGCATAAGAACTCTCATGGTGCACTGAGGTTGCAAAGCTGCTCTGGAAGATCCTATTTCTGGATGTTTGAGTTGTTAAATCATGCAGACTTTGAAACACTTCTACCAACTTAGTTCTGGTAATATCCCTGCAAATGACAGCCTTGCTTTTCCAGAAATGGATGTTTAGAATGTGTGCTTTTCTTGAATTTTCTGATTTAAGTGTCGTTAGTAAATCTTTTCTTTCTTCTTTTACAGTTGGTCCCTCCTATAGGAATGCTGAACAACCCTATGAATGCTGTGACAACAAAATTTGTTCGTACATCTACTAATAAAGTAAAATGCCCAGTGTTTGTTGTCAGGGTGAGTACTGTGTTGGAGTCTTAATTTAAATTAGACTGATTCTAAACTGAATAAAGAAACAAGATGGCAGTTAAAGCACCTTCAAATAAAACTAGCATGTGGAATGTGCAGACTATTTCTGTGTTCAGTCTTTCTGTGGAGGGTTTTAGGAAAATAAATGGTAAGGTCTGAGTACACAAGAGTTGTTACTCTCAAAGTTTGAGGTGCAATTCCTGCTTTCCTCATTACATTTCAGAGAGCTGACATATCTTGACTCAAAGGAAATTTGGTCTCTGTGCTGTTTGAGTCTCACAGCAGCTTTGAAGAACTTTTTCTTGATGTCAGTATTGTTTAGTATTGCTATTGTGTGCTGGAAATGTATTGGTGCCAATTAGCCATTTCTTCTCTACAGCTAGAGTTTTTCATTTTTTTTGCCCTTGGCTTTGTCCTGTTGTTACAAAAGTCAAAATTCTTCTGGCACTGTTCTGCATTTTTGCCTTCTCGCATTCTCTAGAAAGTCGTTTAGTTACTTCCATTTCCACAGAATCCCTGAAGAAGCTCATGATTTATTTGGAGAATTGTGAAGAAATATTTGAATGTCATATTTGCACAGTTTAGTTAAATGTTTCTTTTGCAGTGGACTCCTGAGGGGAGACGGTTGGTCACTGGTGCATCTAGTGGGGAGTTCACTTTATGGAATGGATTGACTTTCAATTTTGAAACAATATTACAGGTAAAGTAATCTGTCAAGATTTCTGTAAATTTCTTTGAGGTCTTGGAGCATGTTTTAGGAGCACATCTTCACCCTGTTCATCATGGGTCTGTGGTCTAAGTGGTAGTGGGAACATTAGAGGTCTTTTATTCTGCTCTGATCCCATGTCAGGCTGTGGCTACAGGCAATTCACTTAATGCTTCTCATTCCACTTCCATCTGCTATATTAACTGTTCACAAGAATGTACTATGAGTATTTGTAATAATAAAGAAACACTTTGGAAACAAAGTGCAAATACTCTTATTATTTAGAAGACCATTTGAGTAAAGGATTTTTTCCCCCAAACATCTTGAATATAATTAGATCATCATTGTTCTCATTTCCTCATGGCAGCTGTTAAGTTGGAACTTTAGTAACTTCAGTGTTTGTGTGGATCAGACAGTATTTGAATGTGTTTGCTAGAAGTTCTGTTTCTGAATTTGCAGGCTCACGACAGCCCTGTAAGGGCTATGACTTGGTCACACAATGATATGTGGATGCTGACAGCAGACCACGGGGGATATGTGAAATACTGGCAGTCCAACATGAACAACGTCAAGATGTTCCAGGCACATAAGGAGGCGATTAGAGAGGCCAGGTTTATACACAATATACCATTTTCTGTAGTACCTATTGCCATGATTAGACTGTTCTCTAAGTGTATTCTGGGTGCAGAAATGCATGGGTTCTGTCAGATTCTGGGAAACTTCCTGCACCACATAAACACAATATTTCCTCTTGTTTCCACATTCTCACCGTTTTGCTGGCACCTTTCTGAATTAGTATTGTCCCAGTATCCGCCTCTGCAATATGTTAGAGATGTATTTGTCTGCCGCATTTTGCACTGGTATTCTTTTCATTTTTATATGGTGACGATGTGTATCAGTTATTCCTTTTTATACGCACTGTGTAAGACAACAATTTCATTCCAAATAAAGAATTCAGTCTTTAATAATCTTAACTGAATAAAATATAAAGCCTTCAGAAATAAAACACCTGCATAGTTCTCACAAAATAATAAAACACTAAATAAAGTGAAGAACTGCTTGGCTTGGTGAAGCCAAGACTTCCAGTAATACTAAATACCCACGCAGACTGCCACATACAGAAGTCTAATGTTAATATTGAATGGGTTCTTCAAGCTTGAAACTGTAAGAAAGCCATTGAAAAGAAGATTGTAGGATATTCTCTTGGTTCAGTGTTGATGCCTCAGTTGTGCAAATGTCTATATAAAAACCAAATCCAAAGTGATACTTATCAGTAAGATGTAAATGAAGGGTATTTCTAGAGCAACCATGCATATAATTCTTAGTAAATGTTTTTAAAGTAAGCCTGAAGAGAAGCTGCAGATCCCAAATGATGCTAAAACAGTGTTTCTTTGGGTTCAGGTGCTGGCCCTTGGTGATAAAGGTTCACTGCCACAGACTCACTTGCCACTAAAGTCACCATTTTTCTTGGTAGGGTGCAGCATTTTCTGCCAGAATTTGGTTATGAGAAGTGCTTACTTTGTATTCAGTTACTGTCTGACTATCATGGTCATGCACTGAATCTCTCTACTACTTTAGGCCCTTTCTTGATCATAAAGATCTAGGATTTCACAAGGGCTCCCTCGTGGTCTTTCTCTGCACTAGGAAGAAAGTGGAGTGCCTGTCAGTTGTTGGAGATGTTCTGGCCCTATTCACATGGTTAAATAACTCCTTGCTTTTCCAGTGACTTTCACCAATCAATGTTAACTGCTGAATCTGGAAGCTGCTTATATGTCTGTAGGATTCTTTTCATGTTGTTGGTGGGGTGTAATAAGAGGGAGTGTTTCCAAATTGCTCTTTTAAGTGGTATGTTTGTTTTATATAGTTGCTTTTTTTCAACAGTTAAACCAAGTAGCATTTTCATGTAACCAGCTTTCCCTTACTTTTTGCTTCTCTGCTGCAAAGCACCTGTGGCTGAAGAGGAATTTTTTCCTAAGAACTGTTCTCCTGTGCTTCTACGCAGTGTCACTTTCTTATGGTATTACCAAACATGAAAACCTAGGAGGACAGTTACCAGATCATATTGATGTTGCTTCTCATCCTGCAGAGAAGGCACTACTGTGTGCAGTCTCGAATAGGAAGGTGCTAAGAATAAATGAGATTTTTTCCTCATTTGTCAGGGGACTGCAATGCAATAGTAATCCTATGCTAAATTCATGTCTTGTGATGAAGTGCCATTTGGCAGGCGCTGTATTCACTTACAAGTGCCTATGTTCAAATGCCTCCTTCAGTGTATAACACATTACAGTATAATTTTGCCCTGTCTGAGAAGCATAGATAATCTGTTAAATGCTGACTTCTTTCCCCTGCTGTGTGTCTTCATGTAACAGTTTCTCACCCACGGATAATAAATTTGCTACATGCTCTGACGACGGCACTGTTAGAATCTGGGACTTTCTACGTTGCCATGAGGAGAGAATTCTTCGAGGTATGTGTACCAAAAGTACTGATTGGGGTATTTCAAGAGGGGGAAAACCTTTTTATTTTAACTAGGTGTTCACAATACAGAAGTATCAGCTTTTCTACGATTTGTCTTAAATGCTCCAAACAAGTTTTTGTTTGGCTGCTGCTATAGGTGCCTTATATTCAGAGAGGCTGCAGTTCACAAAGGCATTACCCTGTTTTCTCTCCACTTAAACTCTAAACAATGGAGGTGGATAGAAGGACATTTTACTGCTCCTAATTTGGTAGAAACAGCTGTTTCTGGATCAGGAATACATTTATCTTTCTCCAAAGCTTAATCTTTGTGACCACTGTTATTTCAGAACATGCATCTTCATGCAAAGGATTTCATTCTTTTCGTGGGCATGTCTTCCATTCTGATTTCTTCAGAGGCAAGGTAGTTATTTCTCATTCCTTAAGAGGAAGAGAATATTTAAGTAGAAAAAAACAAATAAATTTTGATCACATCATTTATAGGACAGGCAAAAAATCCTATATTTGGTTAAAGTTTTCTGTCCGACATCTGTGTACACTAAATTCTGGTGCCTTTCCACTGGCCTTCTTGAGCCTTTCTCCTTCTCTTACTGCAATCCAAATGAGCAACAACAGTAGCTTCTGACAGCTATTCCTTTTTTGCAGACATGTCCAAGGTACATAATTTAATAAGCAAATGTATTAAAAGGCTGCTATGAGACTGGGGATTGTAGATTTGCAGATAATCTGCAAAGAAGGTATATAATAAAAACATGGGCTTTCAGTTCTAGGTGTGAGCTTGTTCAGTGCTTTCCTATATAAAGGAGGTTGTTTTTTTTTTAATTGTGCCTCCAACTTGGACCTGCATTCCATATTTTATGAAGTAGAGCTCTCCCTGTTTCTTCTGACTCATAAGCTCTCCTCTTGTCTTACTAGCATGTTACTTTTAAACACCACTACTTTGCAAAGACACTGAGCTTCCATGTTATTGCAGTGATGATATTTTAACAGGATGTCTCTTTACATAGACATTATGATAGGTGTTTTCTTTCCAGGACCTGGCAAAAAAATTTCTAGGTTATATCTTTACACCTGTTACTCTGGAAGGCCTCAAACAGATTTGGGACTGTTTTGCTTGATGCTTTACAAAGAAATCATTCTGCATGTAACATATTCTGTACCCTCCTCCAGGTATGTACTAACCGTGTGGAGGAAATAGGGATTGCCTCCATGCAGAGTTGTCAAGGTTATAAAAATCCCTCCACTTCTACATTCTTTCAACGTTCTGCATAAAGTAGAAGGAGGAAAGCATTTAGTTTAGGCTCCAGAGAACAGAACTTGCACTACATTTTCTTCTGTTACCTTGTGTATTTTTAACATTGTGACCTCAGATAGAATTATCCTATAGTTTCTCACAGTTTATACATCTCATTATTCAAATTTTTAGTTTGTGCAGTAGTTCTATAAAGAATACATTTGCTGCTGCTTGTATCATCTACCCACAATACACTTCACCTTTTGCATAAGTTGGAAGTGGTTTGAAAACTTTACATCTTTGGATAAAATTGAACAGGGCACATTATTCCTTGTTTCTACTGTCAGATAAGCAAAAAAAGCACCAAACCACAATGCCCCAGCCTAAACCCAAAGAACACCAGTAAAAAAAATCCCCCACAAGAAAGCAAAATAATCCTCAAACCGCTGATTGTTGGGAGGATGTCTCTGCAAACATACAGGTTTGATTTGGCTTTGGTCTCTAGGACTGATTTTAAATACGGTCAGAAGAGTTATTTGAAAGAGCTCATGGGTAACATGTAATTTTCTTGGTGGAAAGTACAAGCTTTCACTGTTATTTGGAGGTTAGCACTTACAGCTTTAGGATACTGATCTTTAGCTTTTGGCTTCTCCATGCGCATTCTGCTTTTGCCTAGTTACAAGTGTGACCTGTAATACTTTGCTTAATACAGCCTTCAGATCATCAAAATACTCATGTCATTGCCATCCAGAGGTAGTGATCTGTAAATTAAAATTTTGGTGCCACTATGTCAAATAGATTTCGTTATGTACAGATACTGTTCAGATGAAATATGGTGCTGGGAAATTATTTTTATTTCCTACTTTCACACATCATATGACCATTCTGGATAATATTGGTGCTGTGAAGTTGAAGGAGTTCTACAGTGTCCTTCAGGTCCAGAGCTTCACTTCGCATGTTAAGGTGTTCATCAAGTTGTTACACCAAATTATAAAAATCAAATGTATCTATCAGTTTGCAGTCAGATGTATTAATAAAATGATTAGCACTCACAGGGATAATATATCAATATATTGTTATTCTTACTGATATTTCAACAACAAATTAAGGAACATACTTTAAAAAACGATTTGAAGATTCTGTTGGTAAGGAATGCTTATAAAGCAGTTCTATAGAGAGCATTGAAGTTACTGGGATAAGTTTTGCTGATACAAGAAAGACAGAATTTCATAGACTTATTGCAAGCACTTTTGCTTGCTCTGGAGCAAACTAATATTTATTCCTATTATTTATTGAAATGGTTCCCTTAAAAGTGGCCTGAAGCAACAATTCTAGACTTACCTTCTGAAGAGTATTGGAAAAACAATGGAAGTGGTAAATTACATAAGATGAATTCTTAAAGTTTCCTGCAGTTCTTTCACCTGTCTGTAATAGGCCATGCATTTTTCCAGCAGTTTAAGCTGTGAATACATGGGCTGCATGTGATACACTTATTAACTAACTGTATCCACTGCTTAATTCGTCAAAATGAAGATAAACAGGACACCCGCTAGGGGTTCATCGTATGTTCTGCCAGAGGTGCTGGGTCTCTTCTCTTCAATCTCCAAGTCGTTTTGCTGGCCGACTTTTCACTGCTTAATGTTGCTTCCGGTATTGTTGCTACCAGCATGGCTTTCCGGGGCACAGGAGGTGGAGTTTGGACATTTTGTTAGCAGTACATGCAGATTTATCAGGCTCCCTTTTAATATCATAAAGCAATAACTAGGATTAAAATCTTGTTTTCTTGGGGAACCATCTTTAAATAATTCAAGTCAATTATCTTGGAAAAACGTGTAGGTGGGGGAAATAGCATTGTCAGTTACTTGGTTCCCCACAGTCCAGGTACTGCCTGTCTTTTCTCTTGAGGTAGAGCTGCTGTGGTCCCGATTTTGCCCTGGTTGCTTTCGTCCGTGTGAATTTCTGTCATGGTACTATCTTGATAATGGTAATGAGTGCAGTTTAGTGCACTTACTAAAATAGACAGGTAATAGACATTGATGTTCAAAAAAACCATCCTTTTTTAAGTAATGGAAGCCAGGCTATAGTGTAGCAATGTGTCATTTTCATGACAGTAATCTGTTCCTCTGAAAGGCATTTCCAATAAAACACTCTCAAGTCTTTTTCCTAAACTGTTGCAATGAAGTTAATGCTGGGAACGTTTCTGTAAGAACATACACATGGATGACTTTTAATAATGCTAAAAACATCTAGTGAAAAACCATATGCAGTAAAACCTTCATGTCCCTTTATTTATGTGAGAAATGAATGCGATTGCTGATTTCTGCTGGTGACAGTGATGTTCTGGGTAGTCTGTCTGTGCTGATGTATTCCTGAGAATATTTTGGGTAGATCATTAATAAACACACAATTCCTTAATTATTCCCAGCATGACATCATGGGCTAGTAGGCTACAAACAGATTTTTGAATTTCTCAGTTCCCCTGACCTTCCTTTCCTTTCACAGTCACCCAGAATCCAGTAGAAATGAGTGCTTGGGGGGACTGTAATGTTTTCATTTTGAAGTGTAGATTTGCTCTGTGTTTCCAGGATTTCAACATTTGTGTGCCTTATATAGGTCTTTTGGGGAGGATGATTCCACCCAGCTCTCTAAAAGGTGGTAACCCATGCTTTTTAAAATACTTTGTAGATAAGTTCTTGTATTTTCTATCTCTAAAACAGGGTAATACGCTAAATGATCTTTCAGCCAGTGTGGTAGACTTGGCAAAAGATTGTCTTATCCTAATTTGAATATTTAAAAGCCATTGCAATTTCATTGCATTCTGTCTGGATTTGCGATTGCAGCTTGTAACAACATCTAATTTTTGACACTGTCATCTACAAAACGTGTGTTTGTGCCTGCGGAAGTCACAGCAGTTGTGGTAAACAGACCTCTCATCTGCTCACAGGTTCTGAAAAAGTGTCCCCACATCTAGTAATACTGAAATAACTGAAGAATTTATTCCTTCTATTCCATTTCTTGATCTTTATTAACAAATAATGTACCATGAAGTCTCCTAAGCTGTTTAAATCTATTGTATGGTTTCTGTTCTCTGCACTTGCCATCTGAAAGGAAAGGATCTCATCAGAGTTCTTTTCTTCAGTCAAATAGCAAATCCTCTACTTAATCTAGATATGAGTTCCATAGGTAGGAGGAACCTGAGGACCAGAACTGCATCTTCAGCTGGGTCCCTTGCTTTTAAACTGCATTACTACCTCGCTCTTAGCCTTGAAGCAGGTAACTTCTAAAACTGTTTCCTTTTCTTGGAATATAATTGAACTCTCCATTGGATAATTTAAAAGTAAAAAGTCCTAACATTGCTGTTTCCAACTTTGTTACTTTTACGTGAGGTTTTTCTTTCATTTTCTTTATCTCAGCAAAGAGAGAAAACTCAGCAAATTCCAGAAATGCGTGTATGTCAACACCGTGTTTCTTGTGAGGTGACCTAATGTTTAAACATTCTGGGTTTTTTTGTGGGGATTGCTTCTTTAAGCTGTTAGGATACCAGGTGTGTTTGAAACGTCTTCTAGTCTACTGATGCATCCCTTTGTGAATATTGGAAGATTTTTCCTCCGAACAGAAGGAAAGATGAGACCTGGCTGGTAGTGGCACCAACCATATCAATCTAGAGAAGTCCTCGAGTTTTTAAACTTAAAACGATGAACTGTTTTGGAATGCTGATATTGGACCATTTCAGTCTCCTCTTTTTTGGTGGATTTTTTGTTTGCCAGCTTGTGTTGCAGGTCTCTAGTCTTCATTAATCTTTGTTGCCGAAGCTGAGCTGGGGCTGGGGAGTGAGCTGTTGCAGCTAAATCAGTTGAGGAATAGCTGCAAGTGGCTGTGCTTTTCATCTGCATTAGGCACAAGGAATGTTAAGGAATTTATGTTAATAGTGGATCTGTGAGAGGTTTTTTCCTTACACAGACAGTTTAGATCACTTGCACAGTCTGTGATGCAGGCGCCCTGTTGCCTGCTGCGCATGTTATGCCAGTGATCCTGATGTTGCTCCTTTGATTTTTTTGTGATGGTGGACTCTTCATAGTTTCATTCGCTTATTAGGAAATGCCTCTGCCTTTGTGAGATTAAAAGTTACAAATATTGTATACGATTTCCTGCTTCATAAATGGAAGTCACCAGACAACATCTATTTCCCTAACATCTTCCTCTACACTTTGTTCAGGCTTAAGTAGCACCAAGGACTTGCAGTGTGACTACTTACACCCTTTCCTGAGCTTGTAGGTAGTCTCAGTCATTGCTGCATGTTAGGATGGTAGGTGTAACCTATGTTAGATGGGAAAAATCTCATCTCTTGCTGGAGGCTACTAAAAAATGTTCAGATGTCATCTGATAACTCAGTGTTATTCCTGATAGTGACTTTCAAGGCTACAGTGCATTGGTTTTCTCAGTATAGGAAACTATTATAGGTAGGCTTTATTGAAATGTCCACTTCTATATGTGTTAAAAATAAAAATCCCTCTGAGAGTTGAAAAACTACCTGCTGTATTGACTTATATCAGCTTTCTATTGGTGAAGTATTCTGGATTGGAAAAAACTTGGGGTTGATCCACTAAGTTGAGGTGCTTGGTTTCTGTGATTAAAAGATGGTGATAAGGTGGTATCTTCAGGCTTTTGCTCCGCTTCCTAAAACAATTTGAGGAGAATTAGAGGATATTAAAGATTGCTTTTGGACCTGGTTGCACCTGATATGCCTAAAAATTGGACTTCAGGTGTAAGTAGCATTAAAGTACAGCATACTAAGTCTTAGAGTTCTGATTCTTATCTAGAACCAGTGTTTTGAAAATCCTGAAAAATTGATAGGAAATACATAGAATTCTCAAAGAATGGGTAAAAGAGATCATGAGACATGAGCCACAGCACTGTGGTATAAAAAAAGTTATACTGCACACTTCTGTCAAGGCTTTTCCTGAGACAAGAATGAGGAGACACTGTGCAAGAAGGAGATTATTTCGGATGCAACTTTGAAATATTTTCATCCCTTAAAATTGTTCTGAAGCTGAAAGTTATATAATCATTCTCATTGAGCCTGAGGGCAAATTGTACACTGATACTTGTAACCCATCTCTTCTGTGAGCTTGGAGGAATATTGAGAAACCCTAGTGTTTCCCAGGACAGCCAGCTCTCAGTGCTGCTGAAATACAGGATGGTTCCATAAGAAGATCTCTGCATTGTTAGAATTTCTTGCATCTGCTTCCTTTTGTGTGTCTGATGATTGCAAAGGGTAGATAAAAACTGAACTAGGTGAAACCATTTTTACAGGTTGTTAGGTATCTAAGTACTTGAGGGGTGAGAACTTTATTTCCGTCAGTTGTGACTTCACATAGAATTAAAAACAGTAGAGCACAATACTCTGTGTAGGGGTCAGGATCCACTGGCAGTGAGAGCCACTGCTGCATGTGTGATCTTTGTCTTTCAGCCCTGTTCATGATTGTGGAGGAAGACAAACACTATCTAAGCTGATTGCACTGATACTAATGATAAAATCCTAAATTACAGAGGCATTTGAACACTGATGCTAAGGCGATTCCAGTTGTCCTTCCTCACCACAAGTGAGGGTGTTGAAAGGAGGCAGAATGGGTGTCATTAAGGATGGTGGCCTCCTGGTAGGATGGTGGCCTCCTGGTATCTACTCAGTATTCCTCATAGCAAAAGTTCTCAACAACAAAAAAAAATTATCTGGAATTAGCCTTAAGCCAGTTATGTTAGTAACCCATCTCTGATAAAGTCTTAAGTAGATAAATACTCAGAATTGGACACTTCATTAATTAGATTTTTAATGGAGTCTTTTATCTGACATACCATTTCCACAGAGAGCATAGATAAAACACTTTCAGGATAAGTGGTGGAAATCTTCAAAAAATAAAAAAACCACAACTACTTGCTGAAAATAATCTATATCAGTCCTTAGAAACTTTCCTTGCAGGCTTCTTTATGCCCCTTATATGGGTTAAACAAAATGCTTTTAAAATTACTTAACATTTATCTTTCAATATCCTCTAGTTACTGTACTAAAAGCTTCTGTGCATCTAGGTAAGCATAAACTTTGCAAAGCATTTGATACTTTCTTTGCATCATTTCTATTCTACATACTTAAATTATTTCCTTTTGTTACATTTAGCTCTGAATGCTGTTCTAGGTTTAACAGTGAGACACTTGGCATTGAGTTTTATCATATGAATTGTATCACAGTTTTCATACTTAAAATTACATGTTCCTAGAGACAGCCAGACCCTGGGAGATGGGGAGAGAGCTTGCAAATATTTTCCCTAAAATATGGTGGCATTTTTTTCTTGTCTTCCATAACTGCCTGGCATTAACTTTCTCATGAGAAAGCCGGTCCTGCTCATGATATGTTTGCACTTTTAGGAAGACAGAGTCAAAATTTAAACTGCGGAATGTGCTGAAATGGGATTGTATAGCAGACCAGAGAAAAAGGGATAAGTAAGAATCCTGAATAAATCTGTGTGAAAGGTGGCTGGAAATAAGAATCACAGGAGATGTGAGGAAAGTGTGGAGCTGTGTCAGTATGAAAAAAACCTAACAGCTCATGTAAGGATTGAGAAAAGCTGGTGGCAGTGTGAGCATGGAGATGAGAATGAGGTGTGGTGGAACTTAGCAAGTCACACTCTGAGCATTTTGTGAGTAACTGGGGGCAGCCTCAGTCACCAGATTGACAAGTTGGAGTAGAGTTAGGAACGTGCTCTCTGTTTGTTCGGAAGACAGACATGGAGTGAATCACAGAATACGCTGAGTTGGAAGAGACCCACAAGGATCATGGAGTCCAACTCCTTAGTCTTGGTCCTTCCCAGGACCATGTACCTAACAGTATTGTCCAAACCCTTCTTGAACTCTGTCAGGTCTTGGTGCTGTGACCACTTTCCTGGGGAATCTCTTCCAGTGCTTAGCCATCCTCTGTGTGAAAAACTTTTTCCTGGTATCCAGCATAAACCTCCCCTGACTCAGCTCTAGCCATTCCTTGGGTCCTGTCACTGGTCACAAGAGTGAAGAGATGAGTGGCTGCTCCTCTGCTTCCCCTCACAAGGAAGTTGTAGACTGCAGTGAGATCTCTCCTCAGTCTCCTCCAGGCTGAGCAGATCAAATGACCTCAGCTGCTCCCCACATGGTTTCCCCTCCAGACCTTTCACAAGCCTCGTGGCCTCCTTTGAACTCTGTCTAAAACTTCATGTCTTTTTTTACACTCTGGTGCCCAAACCTGCCCCCAGGACTCAAGGTCCACCCCAGTGCAGAGCAGAGCAGGACAATCCCCTCCCTGGCCCATCTGGCCATGCTGGCCCTGATGCACCCTAAGACATGACAGCCCTCGTAGCTGCCAGGGCACTGCGGACTCGTATTCAGCTTGCCATCCATCAGGACCCCCAGATGCTTCTACCAAGTCATCAAGATCTTGGAGAGTAAGCTTAAAAGTTTCATTTAAAGAAAGCTGAGGAATGTGTTACCTTAGCTGCATAATATTGGGAAGAAAAATATCTTCTTGTAAAAGACAAACCCAGCTTTCTGGTGTGTGCTGGCAGATGCGTATTTTCTACCATATGTACGATAGGTCTTTTTCTGTTTATGTAGAACAATGGAGCATGAAGATAATGTAAATGTTGTATTAAAATCTTACGTTTTAAACTCCGTCATTTAAAAAAATGCCTCTAAAGAGAGTCATAATAACCTTATAAATTAGTAGCTGTCATACTATGGTAGTAACTGTAACTGTTCTGGTTCTCAAAGAATAAAATGAATTGGTGAAAAAATGTAGCTCAGGATCCTGTCTATTATTAGTAGCATATTATTATATGCTGAGGAAATGAAATCTAAATGATTATACAACACTTCTACATTTGAACTTTTCTTTATAGCTGACTTCTTTATCTCCTCTCCAGGATAGCCTTCTTCGCCTTCATTTTTTTCTCTGTTAAGATTTAAGGAAGGAGTAGCTCTGATGCACATTTACAATCCTCAGAATTTGGATAGCAAGACCTTAACATTCTTTCTTGCTTAATACAAAGCCTAGTGCTCCTTGAGATCTATTTTTCATCAAAGGTTGAGTTTCTTTCTGGCTTTATAAATAATCACTGCACTTAAGGATTAAAAAAAAATCTGAGTGTCATCTTCAGAGTCAGTGAAGAGCTGATATTCCACCCCACCGTCCAACTTTCTGTGGGAGGCACTTGTCCCAAGATGGATGATAGAGTAAAACATTTTCCTTTCAAAAGGCAATTTTCACCATTTTTTAATGTTTGGAGATATGTAGCACAAATTGATGTAGAGATGGTATTCACAGGTAAGTAATTTCCCACTTAAGTACAAGTTTATTGGGAATCCCCAGAAGTTCAAATGAGTCCAAACTCATGTTTCAGATATGTTGCCATTATAAAAATAAATATTATAGTGAAGTTTAAAGTTCTAAAAAAGAAAATACTTTGGTTTATCTCCTGTTCTGATCCAGTGGAAAGCACATTTAAAAGCCCATTTTCACTGCAGACATGATCTCGTGTTCAGGGTCTTTTTTTTTTTCACCTGTTCTCTTACTAGGGCAGCAGAAGAGTGTGAGAGTTTTGCTTAATTCTAGGTATTGTGCAGTCTCTGTCCTTGGAGGTTTTCAGACTAAAGCTGGATAAACCCCTGGGTGACCGGCTCTGACTTCATAGCTTTGAGCAGCAGATTGAACAAGAGACTTCTGAGGTTTCTTCCAGCCTGACTTACCTGGTGCTCTTGGGGTACTGAATTATACTGAACTGCCCTGTTTTGCCAAAGACAGTAAAAATCCTACTGATAAAATTTTTAGTTACCTTCAGCTGTCCACTGGCATATAGGACGACATAAGGAACTGATCTCCAAAAGACAGTCAGACATTCTCTCTTTTTTTTTTTAGTTTTTTTTTCTGGCAGCTTTTAACATGCTTGAGGAAATGCAAGCTATTTGGATTGGAAAGGCTTCATGTTTAGTGGATATATATATATATATTTTTTTTTTTTTTTTTTTCTAGAGATGATAAATGTTTCATCATTCCTTAGTGACTAATAGTATGTTAGACATAATAATCACTGAAGTTTCAGAACTTCCTGGTGTCCTACAAGCCTTAAAACTTCGTAGCACATAAGATGGGAGGTGTGTGCTGTCAGAGTCTTTGAAGCTCCTGCTGATTATGTAGTAGGTGAGGTAAACCAATACCTAGAGATATATATATATACACATTATATATATGTAATTGTTATATTTGCATATATAATTTTTATATAAACATCTCTAATGATCCCAGTGGCACATTTTATCACCTTAATACTTGTTTGCTACTTTCTTTAATGTTTCAAAATGATGCAGTTTTGAAAGAGAGTGTGCAGGTTGTGTTGTAAAGCTCTAAAGCCCATGCACAATTAAATTGAGTTTCCTTTAAAAGAAAAAAATAATAAAAAAGTGATTTAGGTAGATGCTTTACTCCTTGAAGTAGGGCAGCCTAGGTTTGTCTGTGTGCATTAATGTTCTTGAAGGTGCATTTCTCTAGATCACGTTTCCAGGTGCTTCAGAGATTCCATAAGTAGACGTGCTGTGTTCAAAAAATAAGCATTTACATCCAGGTGAAATGGGTGTTAGAGAATATTTTTCTCTTCTTTTTCTTTCAAGTAAGAGCTGGTCTGTTACAGAGTATATTTCACTGTTCATTCCCACACCTATTCCAGGTCTTTACTGACTTTGATGTCTAAACCAACATTATTTAATTTCCAAGTTTAAGCATACTAACAGAAGACTGCACAATACTACATATTGTTTTGAGACTACAGTTTATCTTAAAGTTAAAAAAAATCTAGAAGTTTTGTTTTAAAACATGAAAAGTGGAGGCCACATTTGTTTTGATCTTTTTACTACAACTGAGTTTGGAAAGGAGTTATCACACATTTTAAAACTTGTAGACAAAATGCCCCATTTGAATTGTAATTAATCAAGAACAAGATACAGTTGCTGATGGAAAATACAGTCTGGACAGCTGTAAAGCATATTTCTGTGTAGCATAGGTACTTTCAGTGTTAGCAAGGTGTCTCTGTTTTCTGAGGATGAACTGAGTCTGCAGGTCTCTAGAGTGCTGAGTGTTCCTGCTTGCTGTTTGTGCCTGGTCAAGAAGAATCTGCCTTTTCTTTGTCTGCCTTCTGTTCTTTCTTATCCATGCATAATTCGTTAGCAGAAATAGTGTTTTTAATTAGACCAGCTGATAGACTGAGAGAAGAGTAGGGTTTTGTTGTTTGGTTTTGCTTTTTCCTTTGAAGGGCACACCAACCCTTCTTAAGGATGCAAAAACTTGCTTATATTAGGTCAGCTGATCTAGTTGGATAATAAGTTGCCTTCTCCCTACAAATCTTGCTTTACACCCTTAAATCTTCCAGCAACAACGACCGCTTGTGGCTTCCCTAGCAGTAATTCACCTCCTTAAAATGACTGTAAAAGGTCTTTTCTCTTTAGTAATACATACATTCTCAAAAGTATTATTCTCTTGGCTACTTTGCTAAATTTAGCCCTTAGGAATATTGATAATATTGTTGAATATTAATTACTCTTGATTGCTATTGTCCTTTTAGAAGTCCCTGTTCTCCAGAGACTTACAAATGAGCACATGATACTACAATTACGAATGTAAAAAGCTAAATTCAGTGAGTTCTTTTATTACTTTAATTACTCTGCAATTATTTTTTAAAATTCTTTGGGCAAAGGTAGGTTCTTTATTTCACACTGCTCCCAGTTTGTCAGGAATATCCTTTTCTTCTAAAAGAATTGAGGGAAAAAAAGATCATTCCAATCACCTACACAAGCATGTCAGAGGTGTCATTTCTGTAGTACGTATTGCATTTCCTGACAGTTTTAAACAGGGCTTTTCTAAAAATGCTATCAGGAATTTTAGTACTTGTATTAAATTTTAGAATTCCTGTGGTCACATTATAAAACTGGAGCAGTGGAGGCTTTAAATAGCAAGAGCACTCCTGCCAGCCGTGCTTGTAGGGAAGCAACCACCACTTCCTGTCTGAAAAACACATCCTGCTTGCTCAGAGGCTTTGCACATGCTGCCTGATGCTCTCCCACTGCCATTTTCTTTTCCCTGCATCACGGAATTCTTCAAGGATTATCCAGTCATTCTCCCTAAGAGCACTTACTGTGGGTGTTTCAGTCTGCAGTTTCACCTTGAGGATGTCTGGTCCTAGTAAACTTGGATAGAAATACTGGCAATTAATCTGTGTTTTGCACAGTGGTTGAAGTTACATTATTTCCTGCAGAACTCTGTCATCTCAGGTATCATCACTTCCTCAGGTGCAGCAAAGCCCACTAATTCACTAAAATTCAAAGAAGATTCTAAATAATGGGGGTTTATTCCATAAAAGTGACTTACTAGGTATAGCAGCAGTTGTTTTTAACTCATTGCACAACATTTATTTGCCAGATTAATGACTTTGTTCCAACAGAATGTTGGTATTTGAATAAGGGTTTGTTAAACTTTTTTGTAAGATGTATTAATTTACTTTGCAAGTAAGTTTACTTACTTCAACTTATTTTGCAAGTAAGGAATAGGCATGAGACAATTTTCCTGAGTAATACTTAGCAGCAGTAATTACCACGAGCATCTAACAAGCATAGTTCATTATTGGTATATGAAAGGGAACAATGTGGGGAATTTAAATTAGAATTGAATTTGACTTGAAGTGCTATGTTAAAAACCATAGAAATTAATCTTGCATTTATTAGACATGAAGAATATCAAAATGTTTTTCCTGAAGTGCCTACTCTTTGCAGTCCTCGCATAGAAAGGAGGAAGTGAAAAGGTAATTTTTCAGTTTGTTACAGTCCATGGCTCTTAGATGCCAGTTCCTGTGAACTGGACATCTGCAGGGCTGGGAATGGTAACCTGGCTGGTTTAGGTGATGTGTTTTGCTGGCCAGATGTTTTGTGATAACTCTAGTTCCAATCAGCCTGAATAAATTCGCTGGTAGTGCAAAGTGATAGATTGTACTAATAATCCTGAAAATCTATCATCCTCCAAAACCAGAAAGTTTCTCTTTGTTCACACAGTAGCAGAAAAGACTTGCTGAAACCACTTCGTAGATAAATCATTCTATATAATTTTTATGTAACAATAACTTTTGTAAAAGTTTACCCATTTGTACATGATAGAGGAATATTTTGCTGCCACTTTACCATAGAATGTATGTCATGCAGACTGCCTCTCACTGCAGAGCTAAACCCCCAGTGGTTTCTGTGAGAGGTGCATTGATCCAAGGGCACAGCCTCTCGTGTGCCGAGGAGATCAGGGAGCTGCAGCTGCTGCAGTGATCAAAGCCCAGTCTCCACCAGGTGAAAAGCTGTTTCTAGAGCCAGGTGTTTCCCAGCGTGCTGTACCTTCTCCCCAGTGGAGTGCTTGTTGCAGCAGTCATGACACACTGACTCTTGTAAAATTGCATCTTGCTAGCAGCAGATAATTCACACGGGAATATGTATTCCAGAAACAGAAACCAGCCTAATGGAGGTGTATTCTGTGTACTAAAACAATAACTGTATTTTATTTGCACTGAAAATAAACTGTTGACATGGGATTATACCTGTTAAAGCTTCTTTTTATTTGGTTAACTTTTTAAGGTGCAAAATGCACTTTGCTCCCCAATACAGAGTTGCTGTGTTAACAGAAATATTAAAAATCAAAATGTAAATTTGGCAGTACTGTCATTTTGCCAACAAATATATTTGGGTTTTTCCAGTTTCCTCAGTGGATTACTTCAGTAGCAATGACATGCTCTTACTAGTCTTTCTCAAACAGAAATTATTGCATCTTCTCTCATGAAAGTCATCTTTCTTTGGTCTATGCTTATTAGCCTATGTATGGCAAGTGAAGAGGAGACTTTACTGCCTCCCCCACAGTACTGATTCACTTAATCAGTAATTTTATTTTACAGAAGATTTCTAAAGTTCGGCTTTCTAGAAGATAAATCCTGCATTTTCATATTGCTCAGCTTAGGTACACACATCGTAGGCAGCAGTGTAAAAGGTGTTTTATTTGAAGAGCACAGATCAGTTCCACTGCAGGCCAGGAGAGCAGCCTTACACTGGTGATGACCTCCCCCTCATATTTGTGCTTAACCTCCTTACTTTGTTCTGCCTGTCATTTTCCAAACATGTACCATTTTCCCACTTGCTTTTTAGCTGTTTCCTGTCTTTGGAGCTTCATATGTGGACCCAGTTCATTGTGGTTATGGGAATGAGTTTGTACATTTCTGAGACTGGAAATATATTTTGTATTTTCTTTCTTTTAGTGTGTGTAAGATTAAAAATTTTAAAAGCTGCTACAGAAATCTAGAGATTCCTTAGGAAAAAGCTTCTTTCTGAATCACATCTTCCCAGTAAACACTTGTTATCTTTTGCCTTTAATTTTAAATTGATAATATAGTTGGTGTTTTCTTCTGGTGGTTTGAGCCACATTTTTTACACAGATTCAGGTGATTCAAAGTTTAGCAGGTATCTTTTATCGTGCTGCTTTTGTATAATAAATGCTCCAAAATCCAGGGGAAAAAGCCCCATAGATAACTTGTTAATATTTTCAACTTGTATTTCCAGAATGGTGATAATTAAAATCTCTAGTATTAATATTACTGCTGTTGTGCTCATCCTGTATCAAAGACTGAGTTAAAATTCTGGAGGCAAGATCATTGTTTTAGAAAAACTGAAATGTTTCTTTTTTCTCAGTGTTGCTGAAGAGATGGTCAGACTTCTTTTTTTGTTCTGTGTGCACTTACAAACAGATGGACAGTCTCTGTCTTGGATTCTTTGTCCATGTCATTTGACTTTTTATGTGTTCTCTAGAATTTTGGCTCTATGTGTTGTCTAGAATTTTTTATCAAGTTTTTTTAAGGTTTTTTTAAAGCTCTGCAATAGAGTTAGTTCAAAAAGTACTTCAGACTAACTTACATTTCCTCTGAGCGTAAGATTTTTGACTAACAAAGTTTCTGTTTATCTAACTGGAAAATTTAATTTTGAAATTTTAAACAGTGTGTCTGGTGCTAACATGGAGGGGTATGCAGTAACAGCCAGGAGCTATTTGCTCCAGGTGTAGCTGTGGCATTGGCATTGAATATTTTTCTGCTTCTGAGGAATAATTTTCCTGTTCTAATCAATTTTTTGTTCTGTGGAAGTTATGATTACTTCATGAGAACATAACATTGCAGTTACAGTTGCAGTAGGCTTTTAGAATTCTTTCGTGCCAAATTCTGCATAATTTCATTATCTTGTTTTGGGAATTTGTAACATGCTACTGGGTACATGTCCCTGTAGATCAAATTCAGTTATAACCTGCATCACAGAGGGAAACATACTCTTGTCTTGTCTGATGTTTTTACTCCTTATTTTGGCAGTGAAAAAATCTAACTGGTAGTGATTTCCATCAGCACAGGTTCAAAGAAGTATTTAGTCTATTCGTAATGTGATGTGTTTGATTCCTGTATCCTCTGGTCTGGTCTTGAAAGAACAGTCTCTCTACATGTTGTCATAGGAAACCTGTGTTACACCTATTTGTTTTTTTTGTGAGGTTTTTTTTTTTTTTCATCTTAAGAAGTAGTAGCATTTTTTTCCCTGCACTTTAAAATTCACGTCTTGTTTTGGTCACGTCTGCATGTGACATTAGTAAGTAATGCTGAGGACAGGATTTTCCACTAATTGTTGCCAGCACTTCTGTTTGGGATCCCAGTTAAACTGGTGATGGGCCCCTTTGCCCTTTTTTCATAACCATATGTGTTATCTTTACATGTTCTCCATACTTTTTCCCCCTTGGTTTTGATATAATTATTATTTGGATTGTTTTATCTCATTTCTTCCCATTGACATCTCTCCCTTTCTTTGTTAGGTTTTATTGCACAAAATCCCTGGTAAGTTTTGAACACCATATTTTTCCCTGTCTCTCTGTTCAATCACACATGAAGAGCTTTATTTTGGGTCAATTCATGCGCTTGTAGAATTTCAAATGATACATGGGGATTCACGGAATTGGAGAGCTTCACAGGTATTTGTACAGCCATACTGCAAAACAGTTGTTTAATAAGGGACCTATTTTTAGAATTGAAACAAAAATAAAAAATACTTGCATTTCTCTACTTAATTAGGAACTGCAGTATTATTTTTAAATCTGAAAGAGGAAAAGATTTTCTTAAATTCAGAATTATTAGGTGACAAGAAAGAGAGGACTGGGAGTATGGTGGCAATATAGGAAAGTCAGGGAAATAAGAGGAAATAGGAGCACCCATGGTGCAGAAATTTGAAGTAAGACTGAAAACATTCCTTGTTTCTGTCTCATCTGAGCTCATGTCTGCTGCTTAAAATTTCAAAAGGTTTTTCTCTTAGGTTTCTGTAACATTATTCAAATCATTGTTTGAAGTGCATTTCAATTACACGTTTTCACTGAGATTGTTATTTTTTTAATTTTGCTGTGTTTCTCCTCATTAGCCCCAAGATCTCAACTAGATTAGACACGACTGTAAGTCCCTGTGTGATAATTACATGCCAGGTTTTTCTGTTTCAGTTCATGGTATTCTGTTCATTGGGTGGGTTTCTGTCCCCCTAATTTTTCAGCCCTTTCATATTTCCGTTGCTTGAAAATTGACCCTTTCTGCTTGAGATGAGAATTTTGTCTGCTCAGAAAGAGCGGTGCTTTGTAACTCTTGCCCAGCTTTCTGCCAGCAGTTTATTTCAGTAGACCTGCTGCTTCCTGGTTTGCTCAGCCTTGGTGACGTTGCAAAATGCAAAGAGCAACTTGAATTGCCTCTGTCTTCATATCCCTTCTTGGGTCTTTTACACTTGCTAATTGGATTATTGACTGACACAAATCTTTTCCTACAGTCTATATAAAGCTTGATAATCTCACTGTTGGCTCCCTCACCTCACCCCTGGGCCTGCTGCTCTTCACGTACTACTGAGAGTACTGTCAGTCATGCAGTATTTGCCCTAGAACCAAAGAAAATAGTTTTCCCAGCTTCTGTGTACCTAAACTCAGTGTTTCTTTGCTTCTAATTATAATTGGCTCATAATTATGAGGTGTTTAGTAATGCTCAACTGACTGTTGGAAGTAGCTTACATGTCTTTTTTTGGCTGGCAAGAAGAAAAATAGTTTTCCCGCAAATGTGCTGTCCCTTAAAGTGAGCACCTGGCTGGACAAGTGTTCTTCTGGGTCTGGCCAGATGATCGTGGCTGTCTTTAAAAGTAACTTACTTGACTGAGAGTTGACAGTGCTTTTGTCAAGGGGATGTTAAAATGCCTGTCATCTTAATGATGAAAACACTTCGAAAGCTGTTCTTCTAGTTAAAGAGTATCAAATTGACCTGATATTATCAAGTCAATAATAATTCAAGTTGATCAAAGCATCAAGTTGACAGGATCTTAGTAGTCCTCCTGTGTTGTGTGTTTTAATTAAAAGATTCTGGGTTCACTTGACAGTAAGAGTATATCGAGTTATATAAAAGATTTCTTGTAACTTCTTTGGCTGAGATCCACAAATATTTTTCTTAGTTTTTAGCAGCTTGCTGAGAGTGTTCTCTGGTCATGTGGCCACACAGGGGTTTGAAAGTAGGTATTTGGGCTATTCTTTCCTCTTGCAACAGTAATAATCACCAGCAGAACTTCAATGAACATCCAGGAGATGTTAAAGGAAATAATTACTGGAAATTATTACTAATGGTTACTCTTAGCTTTTCTGGAAGTCTTTGTTCTCTTCCCGGATTTGGGAGCTAAGTAATCTGACTTTACTCCTTGGAACTTTGTCTGAAATTTTGGTCAAAACAGAGAGCTAGAGGCAAGAAGGTACTAAACTCCTAACAGTTTCTGTCCTGATTTCCTTCCTTTCACCTTCTTTATCTAAACTGCCAGGCTGAATTTCAGGATAAACCAAAGTTTCTTTATTAGCTTCAAGTTAATTTAAAAGTACGTCTAAATTGATACTGTGGTTTTGACATTCCTTCCTTGTATTAGTTATTGTAGTTTCAGTAAAACTGTCAAACTTCAACTTTACATAATGGTCTAACAGGGAAAGGCTTGACAAACGTGCTGATGGAAAGGCTGGGGATTTTGACTCCCCTGTTGGCAGCAAATAACTCTACACCAAGTCATCATTTTCAGTAATTAGTGACCAGAACTAGTTTCTTAGGGATGTGTTTAGAAAACTCCACTGAAGCTACTTCAGGTTCAGTTCATCTTAAAATTGCATCAGTTCCTGGCAGCTTGGCTTCAGGTACCAGTTTTTAACTCATGCCCTGCTTTGTTCTTGATTCATAAAATACAAGTATATGTGCTGATTGTTCAGTAGTTACTTTGACATAAACTGTTACTGTGAGGCTTCAGATTATTTGATATTATAATCAAATTCATTTATTCTGGTTGTGGGTTTTTTTGAGTTGATGGTACAAGCTGTAGGCAGACTCCAAAACACTTGTTTGGTCCACATTTGGAGCACCTTGACTGTTTTTAATGTGAAAAAATTTTGGTCTATTTTTACAAGGTAATATGCTGCCCAGCAAATTGATTTTGTACCCAGATATAAAGCCACAAAGCTATGGAAGCTGCAGACTAATAATTGACAAATACTTGAATTTCTCATCTGTTAAGTTCATGCTTTTTCTTGCCTTGAAGGAGCACGCGTTGTTCCTCTTGGACACAGCTGTACTCATCCCTGTTTTTAGGGAAATACATCCCTTGTATTTCCCTATTCTATCCCATGCTGTGTTTGGATGAGATCAGTCCTGTCTGGGGGCTAAAGACAGTAAACACTCCTTAGAGGCAGTGCAAGCTATGTCAGATCCAGTGACTAGTGCCAGGTACTTGAAAGGAAGGTGCCAGAAAACAAGCAGTAGAAAACTGGGAAATTCTCACTGAGGGAGTGGGGTTTTGGCTCCTGTCAGCTGTTAATGTTATGAAGCATGCGACTTTTTCTTACAATTGCTGTTCATTTTTAATGTTTCTTGTACGATATTTCTTTTTCTTATCATTAAGTGTAAATGCCCTTGTAAATAAATATTCTCTGACAATGAAAAGCAAGTGTGTTGCTGCTTTCAAAGTAGGCTGGCTAATTTTTTAACAGAAAAGAACATCTAGTCCCAGCTACTTTACAGGTAATGTAACCAGCAAAATAAAAAAAAATTATCCTACCTTTTGCAATTTAAAAAAAATCCCTTTTAATTTTCTGATAAGTACATGCAAAGAAATCATAAATAATAGGCAGTGAGAATTCTAGTAGATAACTGTGCCTGAGCGCAAAGCAGAATCCAGCCTGCATTTCATAAATAATTTAACTGTGAGGAAAACCTGTGTTCGTCCTTGAATTCAGCTGTATTACTGCTAAGCACTCACATTTCTATTTGGAATAAGAAGGTGTTGGAAGTTTTAATGTGGTATATCTTCTCTTTTGACACTTTCTGCCCTTTTCCCCCTGTCATTTCTCCTGAGCTAGCTCTGAGCTTCCTGATGGCTTTTTTTTTTTTTAAAGATTAATAATGACTTTAATTAGAAATAATGACTGCTGTATTGCAGTAATGCATTGTGCTGCATCTAAAGCATCATCACATAGGTGATCTCTCTGTGACAGAGCTGCTCTTAATGATATAAATAGGTGATTAAGTGCATAAAACTGGTGGTAAGTTAAAATATCTGGATGTTGATTGAGCAAAATCAGTGACATTTTAGTAATATTTTTACATACTAAACTTACTATTGATAATTATCTGTGGTCAATCTAGATAGGACTTAACTGTATCTTGTGAACAGTTTTTTGGTTCTCACTAAGAGAATGTTAAACAGCTCTTGACATATTACAGATGCTGGTCTCAGTCAGACTTTTGTCCTGATGTGTTTTACAGCATAAATAACCCGATTGGGTGTAGGTAGTGATAACACTCAAAAATAAATACAGGAGTTAGAAAATATGTCTGAAAGGAAGGGTGTCTTTAGTTAGTTTGTTGACTCTAGCATGAACTTACTAACGGACCTGACACCACAAATCTAAACTAGCTAGCATCTTTAGCTGTGTGATTTTTGTTTCTGTTCAAAACAATTCATTTCAGCTTTGGGAGTTGCTCAGCTTCAGTGAATTGAAGAATTTAAACGATCCCTCTAAGTTTATCATGTGCATGACTAAAGGCTTAACCCTTCATCACCACTTCCCACACACACTGGAACTCAGGTGCTTTTCTTCCCCTTGCTATAAGCAAGCCCTTACAGAAGATACTATCATTGAATTTCCAGAGATGTAAAGAATCCAGATCGCTACTTGCCTTTGCTGGTAATTATATATAATATAACAACTTTTTTCATTATTCTTTACAGTGCATTTACCATTACCAAGATGTGCAAACACTCAACTAGCATTAAATTTAAACTTTTTTTGCTAGTTCATTAGGGTTTTGTAGAATTCAAACTGTTCACTGAGTGGTATAAGTTTGGGACTAGCACATACAAATTCTAAACTCATTTATGGAAACACTGATTACCTGTTCTGGGTAATCTTGGGAAAAGTAATTTGTTACCCACACCTGTTTCATTAGTGTTTACTGATTATAATTGTTTCTTAACCTTCTGATTTCACAGATGATTACCTGTCCTGTTACAAGAACTTTTGTCTGGAAAGAAATTATGATTATACAAGTGTAATGAAAGAAAAAAATTTTGTAAAATTTTAAACAAAGATGACATATGTCCCATTCTGTTGCTGTTTTAGTGAAATAGTGGTGATCTAGAAGACATCCCCTGCAGGTCGATTAAAATTAGCAGTCTCTCTCCTGTCTCTAGATAACAAGTTTAATAGCCTGGAAGAGAGTTAGAGGAACATTGAGCAAAGGACAGAAAAACCTGTCTTTGTGGTACGGAAGTCTGAAAGTATGGTGCGAGGCATTATTCTTAATCCAGTGAAGACTGAAATGAGCTTTTCCCCTAATTTATTATGCACCAACTTCCCACATTATGCTAAAAGGCACAAGCTAAAAGGCAAGTATCTGTAGGGTGAGGGTTTCTGTGGCATTCTTTCTTGGAGTGGAGAAGAGGAAGTCATAGAGCTCCTAGGACACCTCTTGGATGAGTATAGTTCACATAACTTGATAGGGAAAGAGCACTAAATTACTGGAATTAAATGTATTTGTACCCTTACTGCTGACCTGATCAGTGGGACCAAGGCAGTACCCAGGTTCTTGTAGGTGTGAGGTGTGAGGAGTTCCTAAGTGAGCTGTTCATGGAAGCAGGGAATTGCTGCCGAGTGGGTAACTGTCAGGTAACGTTTTAAAAGCCTTTCGTTAAAATGGAACAGGCGGAAGGATCCAATTTGCCTAATAGGCTGGAAGCAAATAGTAAATTCTAAGGGAATTACATAGAAAACTTAGAATTCCTTTCTCTTAACATGGTTGTTACTGTTATCTTTGACTTGCCGGTCTCTTTTCTGTCCCTTCTTCCTTGTTCTCTCTTTTTTGGGGGTGGAGCACCTTAGCTTAGTTGGTAGTAAGACCTAATGCTTCTTTGCAGATCCCTTGGAAATAATCCTCTGTAAAGGCCCTGCTCTTTGAGAGGTGTGGTGTTGTTTTGGGGACAAAGAGTGAATGTCAGTGTGTGGTGACAAAAAGGCTTCAGTGTGACCAGGCCACGTGGGGGAAACACAGCAATATTTACTCCCCATTTAGAACAGCATAAAAGAACCATGTCTCTTAAACAAATCCAAACAAATAGAATTTTGTCTAAATGAGAAACAGTTTAAAGAATTACCATTATGTTAATTCTTTAAAATATAAATTGTTTAATAAATATCCATTTGCTTTGGAACATGGCTGTTAAATGTAAAGATGCCTTAAGACTGGCATCTCAATATGTGTGTATACATTCACATAATTGGTGAGAAGGATCTAGAAATTTTCCAATACTATCTATAAAATTCTCTTTGAATTTACGTGCCTTCAGAATGGGGCACATCCTATGGGGAAATAATATATAACAGAAAAGCTAAGCTACAGTGATAAACCTGATATAGCTATAATTCCTATACACAGTTGCATTATAAAATATATTGATATCTTACAGACTGTAATATAGAGACACTGATTCAAACCATCTCTTTTACATTGTAGACTATATTCAGAAAGCCATAAATGCAGAAATTAGTGTGAAGAGGGGGAAAAAATCATGTCCTTTAATTATGTGTACTTTTTCAGGCTTGTGACATACTTGATTTAATCAAATACCATTACATATGATCTTATGATAGCTTGTTATGCCTTTCACTAGCTAGGATTTCTGTTTAGTGTCTTTTAAAGAACAACCCTTCAAAGAAGTTGGCTAGAAGTACTAACAATCAGTATTTTAATTGAGAGGATTGTGACTAAGGGCACTCAAAACATTTATTGTGCATTTGAAAGGTAATAGTAGGGAATTACCTTTCTATCTGAGCTTTTTAAAGGTGCTACATATGCCTGCCTTTGTTTTCCTGCAATTTTTTTTAAATGGTTGGAAAAAGTTGTAGAAAGTAAAACCAACAGGTGTTGGTATATAGGTTTATGCTCAGACACTCGTGATTTAAATGAGTTCAGTTTCTCAAGAGTCTGTGCCTTCAGTCTTTCATTTTAGTCAGTTTATGGGCCTTGCGTTGCCACAACTCCTACACAATTCACACATTTCAATTCATTTATCCATAAAGCGTCCCTATAAGACAGGGAATTGATACAAGGTCTGTGCAAAGGAGCAAGAGTTGTTCAGAGAGGAATTGTCATGCTGGAGCTCTGGTCAGAGAGGCAGACGTGTGTGTGACTGTTGAAATTACTGAGCGAAAGCTGTCGTCAACAAATAGGGAAACTGCAGCGATTTGCATGAATTAAGGTTTTCTGAGCTTGGCATTTGGTGACAAAGGGGTTTTGTACCAGAGGAGAGGCTGATTCCCAACACTAAGAACTGAAACAACCGTGAAATAAAACCTACAAGATAGCTTTTTCTTTGCAATGTTATTTTTAGTGTATTTTCTGCATCATCTCTCCCATTATAGATAGGAATGTGTGCATCTATCAGCAGAATGACGGAAAAGCAATATACAACATCAATTGCTTCAATTTTAAAAGAAATGAGGAAAGGTCTGATATGATGCTATTCAATTATTTTGGCTATGTAAATGTTCTGAGTTCGTCCCTTGAGAATAGTTTATTTAAAGCATGTTGTAGGGAAAAATTTATTTTCTCTTGAGAAAGCTTCATTGCATTAGGAACCTAAAGCTCAGTGTGTGATGTTTCCAATTCTGCAGAGCTTTAGCTGAGATGGCTCTGTTGAGGGCAGCATACATCACTGGTTAGATTACAAAGGAGGGTCCCTATTTTCCCCTCTGCTGCTGTAATCCAGAGTACAGTGGGTGAAAGAGTGCTCCCTGCAGGAAATGCCAGTTACCTGTTCAGTCATATACAGGTTATAAGGATTATATTTTTAAATATTTTAAGTTTCTGCTGATCCCCATGGGCAATATTAATGTGCTGATAGCCAAAAGCCTTTTGATAAGTACCCAATATCTGCTCCAGTTACAAGTTCTGAGTGTCCTGGCATCTTCTGCTACCTCTCAGCTCTGTGCTCTGGACCTAATGGGTAATCAAACCTGGCTCTCAGGAGCCCATCAGTCCAGTGCTGTCTGTCACTGCCTCTCCCTTTTGAAGACTCTGAAAGGGTGGGTGCTTCAATGGCTCTGTTTAAGATTGCCTGTTCTAATCCTTATTTTTCTCAGAGTACATATTTGTATTTGGGCTGGCTTAACTCAAGAAGAGCCTAAACCAGGGCCTTGCACAGGATGAGCTATCACCCAGAGATGGCCTTTCACCAGCATCACTTGTTTTCTGGATGCAATGTTTTCCATCAAGCAGAGGTAGCCCTGTGTCTCCCTGTGCTTTTCCATTGCTAATTGTCTTTATTTCAGGAGCAGCAAGGCCAATGTCATACCAGTCCATATGGGTAGGGGTTTTTTATAGTTTTGCTGGGCTTTGTTTATTTCATATTTTAGATGGTGGTCAAGTATTCTAGTCTGAACATATTTTCATATGGTTCAACCAATTATTAGCTGTAATGGAGTGTTTTTCTATAAGGGCCTGGTTTTGCCCTTGAATTAAAATCTCCTGTCTTTCCCTGGGCACTGCATGATAGCAATTACCTACAGAATATCCTTAGCTGGAAATTTGCTAGCGTGGATTCCCCTCCACTGTGGAGGAGGAGCACTTTTCTCCCTTACTCCCGGCTGAATTGTTCCTTCCAAATAAACACTGGGAAGCAAGATTTGTTCAGCATTCAGCTTCATGTTTGAGTCGAGAGGTTTAGTCAGAGCAAGTGGAGACAGACAGTGCCTGTCATTTCTTGCTGCATTAGAAAAGCCAGAGAGACGAGAAACAATATATCTCAAAGTGCCTCTCTGTTGGTAGCCCAGACCCACAGCGCACATCGATGGTCTTGGCAACCTGCGGCTCTTGCTCTTCCCTGAAACCCTGCATATTCCAAAGACAATTCTGCCTGCCGTGGCTGTGGAGGAGTTGGGTTCCTTCACCTATATAGTCAATCAGTTCTCACAGTTGTTCCCATATACTTAGCAAAGCTGTATTCATTTCTTCTTTGGTCAAGAATCTCTTCCCTGTATGTCCTTTCCTCCAGAGAGGAGGAAAGTTGCACTCACTCGAGAGTGTGCTTCTATCAATTTGCTTCTATTTTAAGATACAAGTATATTGCTTATTCTGATGCCAAAAGATTTTTGCTTTTTATATATTTTCCATATATTCGTAGCTCTGTAGACTATTACTGTATTGTTAGGTAGTTTCGTAGCTAACATTCAGTACTTTTCCAGTCCTTTCTTAAACAAACACATTCCTAGAATCCCATTCTGATCTTGCTTCTTCAGTGAACTGAGGCCATTCTACTTTCCCATGTATGTAGACATAAACAGTGAGAGGCTGGAAGAAAGGGGGGAGGCTTCAGTAGGAGGCCGAACCAAGGGGGTGTTACTTCAATAACTGTACTTCTGATTGGGGATTCTTGTCAATTGTGCTAATTTGCTAAACTTACAAAAGTGTCATAGCCTTATATCACGTGTGCATTTTGGTGTGCATTCTGCTGTGCACTTCCCCGTAAGTGCCCCTGAAGGATCCTTCAATAAGCAGTAACCACTTATTGACCTTTCAGTCTTGTTTGGCTTGTGATTTTAGGGCTGATAAAGGCATCAATTCTAATTTGATTTTTCTGTGGCCTCCGGAAAATTTCAACTGATACTTGTTTTTAATGTCTTGTCAAAGTGAGATCTGTATAAAGACAGTTCGTGCTGCTTAAAGTTCCGTGTTGCACTCTGTAGCAAAGCGGAGTCCGTGTGGGAGCTGTCTGACTTGATGGGAATCCTTAATCTTTCATGGAGGATGCTCCCGTTCTTCCATGCTGTTTATGACTGCGGTGTCTTCATGCTGCAGGCAGACCCTCCTTTCTCAAATTGCTTTTTTCTTCAGTTACTGCATGCTGCCTCATTTTCTAGGATGGACTGCCACTGTTGGCCCTCCCTTGAAATGGGCTGGTGTGGAGAGAGATTGGAGAAGGAAATTATTGTAATTTCTTTTCTGAATTCATATAGTTAATCTCAGAAACCTCCTTTTGTCATGCAGCAGTAACAGGCTTTTCTTTTTGATGGATTTTAACTCATCTGAACAGCACTGATTGTCTCTCAAGGTCAGTCAGTCAATTTAAAAGGAAATTATGTCATAAGGGTTTTTCTCTGCTAGCTCTTAAATGTTGGAAAAACCTGAATCCCTCTAAACTGATAAGACACCACATCTCATAAGGTTTCTTTTCATCATATACTAATTTAGTTTTCAGATTCATTATTTAATTTCTTTGCTTATTTTCTGACAGGACAGCAAAAGGATAATACTGATAGGATAGGAACAAATAGGTATTTGCTTTTTATTTCTACAGTTTTTCACTGAAGTGTCACAGAGTCATCTTACCTCACCACCTCCATATAAATGCTTCATCAGTGTTACATTTAAAATACTGTGAAATTGTATCAGGCCAAAGTGTAAAGAAAAGTACCAATTTAAACAGAAACCTCTTAGATAATTTTTTCAGTGAGCTTGATTTGAGGGCATAGTCTGAGAAGATGCTCCCAATAATTAGTGGGAAGGAAAGCAAGCTAAATAACTTGGAAGAGTTTTTATTTAATTTATGTTTTGTAATCTGTGCTCTGTGATGTTTTTCATTCAGTTTTACATTAGTTATAAGGTGTGAACCCTGTAATTTTTCAGTGTCTTTTCAGTGTCTGTGAAATCTCAGAATGGACAATTTTTATCTTAACAGGACATGGAGCAGATGTGAAATGTGTTGACTGGCATCCAACAAAGGGATTAGTTGTTTCAGGAAGCAAAGATAGCCAACAGCCCATCAAGTTCTGGGATCCAAAGACTGGCCAGAGCCTTGCCACACTGTAAGTTCTTACCCACAGACTTTTGATTTTCTCAGGTATAAGCTAACTTTATAATCTTTTTTTCTTAATTCCCTTCTTAGCTCTTTTCCTTACAACTTTTCAGCCATTCACACTTGCTTCAAACATAAAGCTAGTGCTTTAGCTGTGCCAGACAATCTACAGGTTAGATGAAGACAAGTCTGCACCTGGAAAATTGAGACTTCAATATTCCTTCTTCACAGACAACCTAGTCACACAGTTCTCATTCAGACTGAGATATAGAAAAACAAATGAGATGTTTCATCTGGCTGATGAAAACTTTCTTATGCTGCAGTAGAAACATTCACAGTAACTGGACAGTGTCTCAGTGAGTGCTACCAGTTACTCTAAAGTACAAAAGACCAGGATCAAAGCATAGGGCCTTTACACAGAAAGCCTCAGTGTTCTGCTTTAGTAGCCTGAACTGCCTTGTTATTGACCTGAGTATTTGTGACTGACAAATGACACATTTTTATCTGTGTCTGAGAAATCAGTTTCAGGACAATCTGTTTCTGTTTCTCTCTGCTTGCAGACATGCTCATAAAAACACAGTGATGGAGGTGAAACTGAATCTCAATGGCAACTGGCTGCTGACAGCTTCTCGAGACCATCTCTGTAAGCTCTTCGACATCCGTAACCTGAAAGAAGAACTTCAGGTCTTCAGGGGTCATAAGAAAGAGGCCACAGGTCCGAATTTATTATGTGAATTGATACTATTAAGCTTGGATTAAAAATTCAAATTATTTGCATTCATGAGAAATCCTAGTATTATACCTCTGATTGTGGCTTACTGTGTGTTTCAGCTGTGGCTTGGCATCCTGTTCACGAAGGGCTGTTTGCCAGCGGAGGATCTGATGGGTCCTTGTTGTTCTGGCATGTTGGGTATGTGGCATTTTCATCAGCACATTGGAAAGATGTTGGTCAGTTGTGCAAGGTGTTAAACACAAAATATCTCTTTTCCCCTTTGAATCTGTATTTAACCTGCACATTTATGATGTAGCTTTCCACTGTACTTGAGGAATTTGTTAATATGCTTAATTTATGAAGAAGTTTTCCTGTAGAAATGTGCTTTAAAGTATACAATTGCTTGCACAGAACTAGCCATGTGTTGAGATGGTGATGAATGATGGAAATTCCTAGTTTCTTGAAATTTGTTCTTAGGTGCTGTAATGATTTTGTTTCTAAATGTACAGTTAAAAATCTCTGCATTACTGAACTGCCTATTAAAAACAACTGTGAACAATCAGTTCACCCAGGACAAAAATGACAGAGGCTTAAGTTCAACAAAACATGGGGCAGAGGATGAGCAACAACTGAATAGGAAAAGTTTTTTTGCAGTAGGAGATATTCAGCTGTGTATGATTGTTTGGGGTTTTTTTTTTTTAATGCATCAGAGTTGAGAAGGAGGTTGGTGGAATGGAAATGGCCCATGAAGGAATGATCTGGAGTCTGGCATGGCATCCCCTCGGACACATTCTCTGTTCGGGCTCAAATGATCACACCAGGTAATTACAAGTATTTAAAGAAAAGGTCTAAGGAAATGTAAATACTTTTAGAAACTAGAACGGTGCTTGGCATCAGTGAATGAATAGATCGGGATGGTTCTGTTACACAACCAGTGGCCAAAAGAGACACAAACTTATGTCAATAGGAAGCACTAGGTGGCACTGACATTTTACATTACAAGGTAGAGTCTAACCTCTTGCTCTTCATCTAAGGAAGCCTTAAAAAACATTATGATTTTGGTTTGTGGGAGCTTTTAAATCCGCTGAAGAAATGTTCAAAAAGAATTCTTGTAGTTTCTTGCTGAAGAAGTTCTCTTATCTCCACAGCAATTTTTCCTGCAGATCATCTGCTGGTCATGTCTTTTCACATTGCAGACATTTTCCAAGGCAGTAGTTTGTGTTTTTAGGTTGGACATGCTATAAACATAGTGCATTTTACAAATGCAGTAAATTTCTGTGGGGCATGTGTATATTTAGTGTATATGAAGAATGTACTTGAGCAAGAAGGTTTTGGAGAGGACAAGAAATTTTTTTCTTCAGGATCTAATGTTGATGCCTTGTACTTATACTTTGAAGTATCTTCTAACTTGTAACTATGTAATTTATTACAATACTTGTTGGATTTTTTATTTTTGGCTTGAAGCTCATACCATGTGTTCAGATCTAGAACTGAACTTGATTTAGTAAGAGTTGAATCCTCATATAATCAGGATACCCTACTAAAAATCAAAGAACTGATTAGATTAAAAGTTGTTAGTGCTCTTGCCCCTTTAATGAGATCATATAACTTCATTTTGACAGCAAGTTTTGGACTAGAAATCGGCCTGGGGATAAGATGAGAGATCGTTACAACTTGAACCTGCTGCCTGGGATGTCAGAGGATGGTGTGGAATATGGTAAGGCACTTTTCCTCAATATGGAAGGAAGAGGACTGGGGTCAGGAACAGGCCTAGGTCATTAGCTGGTACTTTTGGGTAAGGTGGGGAAGCAGAATTATAGCATTGGTGACCACTTAGGCAAAAATACCTTTTCCTAAGGATGGTTTTACTCTCCATGTTATCAGCGATCATCTTTCCAACAATGGGTTCTTTTCTGTTTCCACAGCTCCAGGAGGTAAGACCTGCTCTGTCAACGACAGGAAGGAGGTTTGGCTCTCCCTCTGGCAATATCTCCAGTTTACTTTTCTTCCTGAAATCTTCATCTGTCTTCAAGGCTTCCCACAGTCCTGAACTGCAACAGGAAAAGCTTTCAAATTATTGAATTTTACTTAAACCTTTAAACTTTAATCCCTTCTTAAGGATTTGTCACAACAATTTTAGGCTGCTCAGCATTGCCCAGCTCAATGGTGTGCCTCAGCCACCTGTAGTTGCATCTGTTTCTTCAGATTTCTGATTATTTATTCTTTTTTGAGGGGAATTAAAATGCAGCACTTTAATACAATTTAAGTTTTAAAACATATAGATTTGTTTTAACAAAAATGGGACTGCTTATGGGTTATTAATTCTTTTTCTGAGCTTCTACCCTAAATGTAACTTTCCTGAAAGGACATAGTTTCTGACCTTTTGGGGTATATTTATGAATCTGAACTTGCAGTTCTTTTTTTATCCTGTAATTCATGTATGAAACCAAATTGTGACCCACCAGTTGTAAAAGATGTATTTACTATTGGAATATGATACTTATGGTAAAAGCATGTGAGAATCCAAAGTGATAAAATGGTAATGTGAATAAAAATTTTCAAAGTATAAATACTTCCTGGGTTTTTTTCTCTAGATGATCTGGAGCCCAACAGCCTGGCAGTTATTCCTGGGATGGGAATACCTGAACAATTGAAAATAGCCATGGAGCAGGAGCAGATGGGTAAGTAATAGCTATGGGAAAGCATTCTTCTGAGCAATCCAGATACTTCTTTTTCATTCTTTTCATATTCTTTGGGAGCACAGATGCTTTTTTCTAAAGTTCTGTGTTGTGCATATTTGCCATGTAAAGGATGAGCTGAAAACCTCTGTGAAAAACAATAAAGGATCTTTCTGTAAACCTGCATTGCTCTGACTGTTTGTTTTCTTGGTGCCAAAGGGAAAGATGAGTCCAATGACATTGAAATGACAATCCCAGGACTGGATTGGGGAATGGAGGAAGTAATGCAAAAGGACCAAAAGAAAGTGCCACAGAAAAAAGTTCCCTATGCAAAACCAATACCAGCACAGTTTCAGCAGGTGAGTACCTGATACATGGGGAACAGAACAACCTGTTATCTTCCCAACTTCAAAAAGTCTTTTGAAATCTTTTGGATTTCCTCTTACAGCTCTTCTGTATCAACACCCAGTGCAATTTACCACAATAGCTAGTTTAATTACTGTTTGAACATAAAATATTTGGTTAAATATCTTCTATCTTGTATCTGTACCTGGGAAGAAGTTATAAGATATGGAAGTTTTATTCAGCATTGTTTTCAGGTATCCATACTGCAAAATGTTTCAGCATATCCCTTCTCCTTGCAGCAATGTGATGCATACATGTTGCTCTACAGAATTAATCTTGTGTTTCCTAATCTTTACAGGCATGGATGCAAAATAAAGTTCCTTTGCCCCCCCCACCTGAGCCATTGAATGATAGAAAGGAGGATATTAAGCTGGAGGAGAAAAAGAAATCACAGGCAGAGATTGAGCAGGAAATGGCAGCACTTCAGTACACAAACCCACAACTCTTGGAGGTATGTGTGGAAACAGAGTTATTAGCAAGTTTGCTTTAGTCCTTTCTGAGATAGATTTGGACTGCAGCACTAAAGTGAGCAGCTTTTTTCAGCAGCTTCACCTGTTTGCTGCTTTCACCTTTTTACAAAAAGACATATAATGAACTGGATATTGCATTTAAGCGTGATGATGTGAAACCCTCAGTGAGGCCCTCACATCTCAGTTAACTTGTACTGATCTGTGTGTCTTTTCAGTTATTAAATTCTCTTTAGTTAGTTATTTCTGCTAATTGCAAGAGGAACATTCTTAAACTCCTGTGAAATGGGATGACTGCTTCTGATTTTCAGTTGTAACATAATTCTGTGCTTAGTTGATTTTCTGGGTCTCTTTTTTGGACAGCAATTGAAGATTGAGAGACTTGCACAAAAGCAAGCTGAGCAAGTGCAGCCACCAGCCCCAGGAGGATCTCTCCATGGACCCCAGCCTTTCCCAGGGCAAGGCCCGATGTCACAGATGCCTCAAGGGTTTCAGCAGCCCCTTCCACCTCAGCAGATGCCAATGAATATGCCTCAGATGGGACCTCCTGGTCCACAAGGACAGTTCAGGCCTCCGGGACCTCAAGGACAAATGGGACCTCAAGGTCCATTACACCAAGGAGGTGGAGGTCCACAGGGGTTCATGGGACCACAAGGACCTCCAGGCCCCCAAGGGCCTCCACAAGGAATGCCACGGCCTCAGGACTTACATGGACATCAAGGAATGCAGAGACATCCGGGCCCCCATGGGCCAATGGGGCCTCCAGGTCCACAGGGTAATGCTGGCCCACAGGGACACTTGGGACCGCAGGGCCTGCCTGGGTCTCAGACTCATTTAGGACCACAGGGTCCCCCTGGCCCACAAGGTCACTTGGGTCCTCAGGGTCCCCCTGGAGGTCAAGGAATGCAGGGGCCACCTGGTCCACGAGGAATGCAAGGACCTCTTCCTCACGGCATGCAAGGAGCTCCGGGATCTCAAGGGATGCAGGGCCCTATATCTCAAGGGCCTTTGATGGGACTTAATCCAAGAGGGATGCAGGGTCCACCAGGACCCAGAGATAACCAGGGACCTAATCCACAGGGGATGATGATGGGTCATCCACAAGAAATGCGAGGTCCTCATATGCAAAGTGGTTTACTAGGACATGGCCCCCAGGAGATGCGGGGCCTTCAGGGACCTGGGCCTCAAGGTTCAATGCTGGGACCGCCACAAGAATTGCGTGGGCCACCTGGTCCACAGGGCCAGCAGGGACCTCCACAAGGCTCCTTAGTGGGGCCTCAAGGAAACATGCAAGGACCTCAGGGACAGCCGAACCCTTCGAGGGGGCCACACCCTTCCCAGGGCCCTCTGCCCTTCCAGCAGCAGAAAACACCTCTGTTGGGTGACGGGCCTCGTCCCCCGTTTAATCAGGTACGTGGTGGTCTTTGGAACAAGGGGAGTTTCAGGAATGTGGGAATGGTAACTGCACAGCAGGAGCTGAGAGAATGGAGGTTGCGTGTTCCTTGCAGGACTGAGGCCTCAGGAAAACTGAGGTGGTAATAAAAAGGGTTATATAGCCTGGAAACAGCAGAAGGTGTCCCTGCCCATGGCAGGGGGATTGGAAATAGATGATCTTTAAGGTCACTTCCAACCCAAACCATTCATGAGTATGTGACAGGTAACTGTGGAAAAGGGATTATTGGGAATACTAGTACAGAAACCAGTCTGCTGTGAAAATATGTAACCCTAAGAGAAACTCCCCTTTTCTCATCATTTTTTTCTTTTTAATTTAAAGACATTGACCTGTCTTTAAGTGGGGTATTTTCTGGGGAGCAGACAAGCCCTAATAGCACTAATAAAAGTCAAATTTAAAGAAGCTGAACATAAGAAAAGTTATATGTATTAATTAAAGCAAGGTACTGCCAACTGTCCAGTTGTCCAGAGTAGTTAATCCGAACTGTGGGATGAATTTACCATAGATGCTGACACACCTGGAATCAGCTTAGCTCTGGTGGCATTTAACCGTTCACTCTTAAGCGCAGAGGAATACAGAGGGACACAGCTGTCCTGTTTCCTGCCTTTAGCCACCTCTGCTTCCCAGAGCACAAGTTCAGAGGCAGCAGTGTCTGCTGTTAACTCCTCAGTGCGCTGTTTGCCGAGAAGCAGGAGAGGCAGCACAGGTATGGGATGGGTTTGGGCAGGACTAGCCCAGGTCTAGTGGGGTGAGCACTGAGCAGGGCCTGGATGTGTGCTGACAGCAGGGAGCTGTCCCCATGCCCTGCTGCTTCAGCCTCAGCTCCAGGAGGTTTCACCAGCTCAGCAAGATAGCTGACCTGGAATACTGGAGATTGCTGCTTGTAGACACACCAGCTGATTCCACAGGAGTCAAGGCAGGCTTTGGTAAGTCTGCTTTGGCACCAGCTGCAGCCTGCTCTGCCCTCTTCAGCACTTTCCATTTTCTCTACTACACATCACACAGGGCTCTCCGTGGTTATTGCCTTTCATAAGTTCCTAGCTGGATAGCACCAGTTCTGTACTTTAAATGTCTCAATTGTCTTCAGTTCCAGGTGAATTTTGAAAGGGAAGTTTGGAAAAAAAAATCTGCTTAATTAAAAACCAAAAAGTGTGGTGTTTTTTAACCAGAATTGTCACTTCTAGACCTGGACTCAATAGTTTCAGACAAAGCTTTAGATGTGCAGAGTACTTAGTGTGTACTCCAGTACTGATCACAATGAGTAACTAAATATTCAAATGAGCTTTAGCTCAGGGATTCCTTTTCAGACTGAAGCAGAGGAGCCTACAAGTTGTGGGTTTATTTGAATATTTTTTCCTTATTAATCAACAATTTAATAACTCCCTCCAGAAGTCTGTTAATGTGCCACTCTTGGTGAGATTTCAAAAGTATCCAAGTTACACAAACTAATGTTGGTTCCACAACTATAAACCAGCAGAGTTATTTCAAACTGCTATCTCAGGAAGACTTAATTTTTCTGCTTTGAGAACAATTACCATGTTTGTGGAGGGCTGTCCTTGTCTGCCCTTGCCACTGACACTGTTCAGAATTCAGTAGGGTGCTTTTGGCAGGTGGCTGGATATTTTCAATGAATACTGCTATCTTGAAGCCTTTTACAGATACTAAAAAAATACATAGTGAGATATTTTAGACCATTCTTCCTTCCTTGTGCACCTTTAGTATGGTAACAGCTTTTAAAAATTAATGTATTTTAAAATTCTTAATGTCAGATTTTGCTCCATTTTAGATCTTTGTAATGTGAATAATGCAGTAGTTTCTGTTTAAAAAGGCACCATTTGTGATTTTTTTTTTTAACAGTAGGCTTTAGTTTGTTTTGTGATTTGAATTTGGCATCTTTTTTCTGTAAACTTGTACAAATCACTTGTCTTCCTTTTCAGTAGAAGAAGTGTATGAATATCTGCTTTATCAAGGGCTTGTGACATTCATACAGAACATTTCTAGATAATTGTAAGGGTTAATCTCCATGTAAGATATCACTGTTACCTGCATCAGGTGTACACTGGAAGCAGAGGTTTGCTAGGATACACAAGGCCATTTACAACTTTTAGTAAGGTAAAGTACAGCTCCTTCTGAGCTCTGCATATTTTTCAGTTTCAAGCCCAGTTTGAGGCCTGGAATGAATTTGGAAACAAAAATCACACGAAAATGCAGAGTTAGGGCTCTGTGTTCCCAGATTGGCAATGGTTTGTTTGCAGTAAAGGAGAGTTATTTACTGAGCACTAAAAACTGCTGCTTTAGTTAAACTCTAGTGGCATAAATGAAAGAAGTTCCATAAAATTTATTTGAAGCAAGCATATGCTAAATATATGGGAAATCCTGGAACTCCAGCAAGGTTTTGGTCAGGAACAGCAGAATCACTGTCATAGCTGGCTCTTACTTAGTCAGGGGATGGATTTGTTCTGGGCTCAAGTCAACATTCCATCACTAGGAAAGTATTTTTTTGGGATTTTGGGGTTTTTTTTAGTGGGCATTGAGCCAGATCTTTTATTTTGCTTATTTTTCCAACATTCTTACAAAATTACTCAATGCAAATATGATGTTTGTAGTATATATTTGTGTGCTTTCTTGTGTTTATCACCTACATTGCAGTTGAGTATAAATATTTAATATAAAATGATAATTTCAATATATGATGGGGAAAAAGCACAAATAAACTTCCTGCTTCTCTGCAATCAGGAAAAAAAAAAGGTAGTGTTTCTCCAAAATCAATTTAGAGCATTAAAATTCTTTCACTTTGATTGATGGAGAAGTGAAGCAGTGTAGTTATGACCCAGTAGTGTGATGGAGTACAAGTCTTTAAGTATTTCCCGACTACCTGCAGTCTAGAACGGTTTTAACAAGTCATTATGAAGGCCAAGACTAAATCTTACATACTAGACATGTCCAGGAAAAAATTACACGTTTAGGGATTTCTGATAAGGGTTTGGGGGGGATTTGGTTTTTATGGTCATGTCAGCATAAGAAGGTTTTGTATAGCAATCCTGCAGGTTTCAGCTCTGTCTGGTTTGTATTTTTATTATTGGATTTCATAGCTACAGTGTAAATTCTGTACATGCTCCTTTTCAGTTCCAGTCAAGCACAAGCCCCAAATGATGACTTTTTGTCAGGCCTTTGCAGTTTAAAGGCAGATTCAGATCCTCATCTGAACACAGTTTTCCAGCAGTGTCACCATTGCAAGTCCAGTGTAAATTTGGTATCTGTAGAAATCTTTCATGAGTCTGTGACAGCAGCTGAATTTAAAGAGCATTATTTTATCCTTTAAAATTCGCAAAAAAAAGGAGGAAAAAAAAAAAGCAAAAGACATTTACATACTTTATTTTTTTCCTTGGGGTCACATAAAATATACAAACCTCTGCCCACTCTACTGCTTGAGGAATGAGGTGACTGTGGCTCCTGCCTTTAACCCTGTCAGTGCTGAAAACACCCTTAACAACTTTTTTATTGGTGTTTACCTGAGGGTTAGCATTTCTTTTTAACCCTAAAATGAAGAAAAACAAACTTTTCCATCATGTTAAAAATGAAACTCATGTAATTCCATGTTAACAACTTACAGAGGTTTAGAGAAGAGGTTCAGTTATGGCCCTGTTGTTGTCCCCCCATGCCAACATTCTTGATACTTTTGTATATATAGTTTCTCTTTTTGGTTCATTTCCAAATGAAGTGTTTGGTCTGTGCAGCTCTTTAACTGCATATAAATCAGTACCTGATATTTTTCAAACAAATATACAGTTTCCTCCTCCAGAAGAATAGAATATTTGTATAGAATACTCAATAAATTCAGTACATTCTTACAGAATATTCACACTCAGGAAGAATATGAGCTTTATCATCTTTGGCTGTAACAGGTAAAATGTGAATAGTTGAAGTGCTGTTTCCTATAAAATGGTGTGTTGCTCAGTGACTGAAGCATTACTGATGTGAATTTCAGCATCTGAAAACTGATGCTGAAACCATTGGAACATGAGCTGTTTCTGTTGTACAACCTGTGCAGATGCAGACTTCATGGAAAGAAAATTATTTTGCACTCTTAACTACTCTCACATGGCAATTCACGTGGCTTTTCTTCTTACATGCTCACAGGATGGACAGAACCCAGGTCCTCCTCCGCTGATACCAGGCCTGGGGCAGCAAGGAGGACAAGGTCGTCTTGGCCCTCACAACCAAGGACCTGGTCTTAATAAAGGTAATTAAATATTTTGTCTGTTCTCCTGTGAGTCAGCCTCCTCAAAGAGGGGCTGTCCCAGTGCAGTGCACCTAGAGAGAAATGCCTGGAGCACAGCACAGGGCCTTGGCTGAAAGAAAAGCTTCCATAGATGTGCACTGGAATATACAGAAAAAATTTTCCAAAAAGTATTGTTTAATGTGAAACGTTACACATATACTTTGTAGAACTGTATGAACTAGAGCATCCTAAAACTATTTAGAAAATGTTACAGAAACCTGCTGTGATTTTTTTCCCCTCAAGGTGACAGCCGTGGTCCACCAAACCATCACCTGGGCCCGCTGTCAGACAGACGGCACGAGCAGAACAGTGGTGGCCCTGAGCACGGGCCTGAGAGGGGCTTGTTTCGAGGTGGCCAGGACTGGAGTGACGGCAGAGACAGCAGGGGCATGCCAGACAGACGAGGACCTCACCCCGACTTCCACGATGACTTTGATCGGCCAGATGACTTCCGTGATGACTTCCATCCGGATAAGAGATTTGGCCACCGATTACGAGAGTTCGAGGGGAGAGGAGGCCCCCCGTTACAAGATGAGAAATGGAGACGAGGTGGACCTGGGCCTCCCTTCCCTCCCGATCACAGGGAATTTGAAGGAGGTGGTTCAAACCGTGGGCCTCCTGGTGCTTGGGAAGGACGGAGACCTTCAGATGACAGATACCCACGGGATCCTGAGGATGCACGCTTCCGAGGAAGACGAGATGAGAGGTAAGAATGAATCCATTTCTCTTTCTTGGGTTAGAGGGTAAATGGAGGGAACTCTTTTATTCCTGGTTTCCTTTTCATTAAGGAGTCTATCTGTTTCAGATTTATAAACTGGAAACCTATAAGGAAATGAAAACTAATATACCTGAGTATAGAGTCCATAAAAATCATTCAGTAATAGAAGAAAACTTGAAAAATGGTCATTGTACACAGCAGCTTCCGTGTCTTTAAACAGTAAGTAAAGAGAAGGGGGAAAGTTTGTAGAGAAGATCCAGTGACACAGGATGAAGATTTGAGACCGTTTTGATGAAAATTGAGAGGAGACTTAAAGGTTAAAGTGACAAACTCTTGAACACTAGAAGTGGATTTTGAGATTCTGTCTCCAGTCCCAAACTGCAGCCTGACTGTAGAGACTGTAGGATGAGATGCAATGCCCTTGTAAGGAGCAGGAACAGTGATCTGACTGCCAGATAGAAGGGACAGAGTTACAGCATCTGTTGGATTGTCGAGACTATTTTTCGTGCGTTTGCTTGTAGAAATTTTATTTCTCTTTCTGACTTATTTCTTAATGCCAAGTGAAGAACTCAAAAATAATCTGATTTACAGCAATGTCCTTGTCATTGCTCACAATCTCTGAATAAATCGCAAAGGGATAAATTTGCTTTTGGTTACCAATGCAAATATGGAGGAATTAATGCTGTCTCCGAGATTAACAGCAAAATTGCTCCAGATTTATGCTAGTTTAATTAAGTGAAATTTGGCCTCCAAGGTCTAAGCCTCTCATTGACCACCAACTCTCTATGTATAAGAACATGTGCTTGTACAAATATACTGTGGTCTCCACATAATGTGAATTTTGTGTGTTTTAGTTGCCTTTTTAATCATTTTCTTACATTCCTTTTACTTTGCATCTATACAGCTCTTCTTTTAGCAATTTTCTACCTAGCTCTGTAAGATGTACCTTCCTTTTGTGTGAAGAGTATGAAAAGAAATGAACAGTAACTAAAAGAAGGTAACAATTAAAGCCATTTTTAAAAGGTAAAGCCAGAGAGAATCCAATTGGATGGTCCAGTGGTCCAATGGTCTGCATCACAGAACTCTAAAAGTCACAGCAGACAAGACTTTTAGAAGTTTAGTAGAGATTTTCAGATCTTGAAAATGCTTAGGGACTGGAAAATACTTTATTATGGTCCTGATTTTCAAAAAGTTTCAGGAAGGGAAACAAGAACCTTGTGACCTGTAAATCTGACTTTTGAACTAAGAATATTCTATTTATCAGAGTACAAGTGTTTGCCCAGAGAGTTTGAAATGAAATAGCACAGAGCTCTAAAAGGCTCATTGTGCTTGTAAATTTGATGATTTTCTTGGAATGAAGGTGAACTAGGTGCCATTTACTGCAGATGCTGTGGTGGACTTAATCCCAACCAGTTGCTTAGCTGACTTGGTTTGAAATTGAGATTGTAACTGGTTTGATCAAGCATGAGAGGCAAATGTGTGTATGTGTGTTTCTCTCTAATTTCCCATCCTTTTCATCCCTGTCCTGTTCTTACTCTACCTGTACATATCAACATGATGCTTCTACTGCAGAGACCTGCCTCTTCCTGCCTGCTTATCTGCACAGTGTGTAGTTGTGTACAGTAAGGTCCTAGGCCTCGGGGAAGAAGATCTGAGAGCAGTCAAACAGGAACTGAACCTGATGCAAGGCAGGGTTTTATGTGTGACTGATATGAAAAGGCAAATAAGGATGTCCATAACACAATATTAGGAGCTGTGGCTATGTCAGGCATAGGTACGGTAGATTTCCAAACTCAACTGTGTCCGTAAGTTGCCTGGAAGACATAGGAAAGGCCCTGTTCCTGCAGCCCTGGGGCCTTGTGTTGAAAATCTTGGTAATTTCCAAGCTAAGTCAAATCACACCATATCAGTATTAAAGTGGGAGGCCCTCTAATAAACCTCTAGAGGACTGTGCTGTTTCAAGGCTAAACAATATTGCTCTGTGATTATTTGAACCATTTGTACCTGAAACTGTTCAGTTTGTTTTCCCAAACCATCCAGGTTAATGTAAATGGTTCATGGTCCATACACAGCACTCCTCCATCCACTGTTGTACCTGTACAGGCACAGCAGCCTCCTCTCTGTATTGTGTTTGTTTTCTGGGAGGTGGAGACAGACCTATTGTTTTTTATTAAAAACAATGTAAAAGTTTAAAAATATTGTATTGTGTTATGACTACTGTTAAAATATTTAAATTTGTAATTAAAAGGTTAATGTTGTTAAAATTCTAAATAAAAGTATCTAAAGTTTTGCTTGTAATAGGATGCACTGTGTCGTTAATGAGCTGGGGAAGGGGATGCTGCACACGGCCAACACCGCCGGAGTACTGCGGTGGTTCCAGTTTGGAACTGGGAACAGTGGGGAGGTGGGAGGCACCTGTGACTGGGCAAGGAGTGCCCCACACTGTGTGCTGTCACTGAGGGTGGGCAGAGTAGCGTGGGGTGGCACGGTGGGGACTCGGCACCAATGTGCCTGCACCACCTAACACCTCACCGGGGCTGTGACTGACACCATAACCACTTTGGAGGGCAGTCATCCCAGAGTATGGGTGTTAGATATTCACACAGCCTTCTGCAGGCTTACCTGACATGGCACTGACAGCTCAGGAAGAGCCATTCTCTCTGAAGAGCTGTCCAAGTCCCCCAGTGCGGCGCTGGAGGAGCTGTACTCAGTTAAGATGCAGTGCAGAACCCAAATTCCTGAAGATGCCATTGATACTTAGTAGATGGCAGTTATCAACTTCAGTGTCATAATTACATTTTGCAACACAAAATTCATAACTGCAGTTGGATAAACTGCTCTTCAGGTTGCAGAATGCCACTGTGCGCTGTTCAGCCATCACTCTGCCTACAGATCCAAGGGCAGTCTAGATGCATTTGCTAAAATTTGAAAAATGGAATGAAAATGAGAATTGTCTGGCAAAAGCATCATAGAATTAATAGGAATGAGATCCTGTAATGTTTTGTTACAGCCATGACTCTCATTGCTTCTATGCTCTCAGTTTGTTTTATCATGGAAATGGAAAGGAAAAAAGGGAAGGGGAATGTAAGACCACCACAGTGATGGGGAATTCGCTTATACTTTGCCTTGCCTTACCTCACCTTATATCTATCATCACTCATCAATTGTTTTTCCCACCTTTTCATTAAATGTATACAGTATGTTTAACAATATTTTTCTTGTATGAAAAGCCAACTTAATCAGTGGAAGGAAATATCAGGGGAAGATTTCAAAACTTACTATCAAAGTTCTCAAAGGCAGAAAATTAATACTTTTCCACCTACAAATCCTGTTCTAGTAACTGTGTGTGCTGTAGCATTAAGTGAAACAGTTCAGAAATTAGTTGATAATTAAACTGAAGCTGACTCAATTATGCCTAAAAACCACATTTGTATCATGTTCTTTCTCGTAGCTTCAGAAGAGGAGGACCCTCGAGACATGAGGGCCGGGGACCCAGGGGCAGAGATGGCTTTCCTGGCCCTGAAGATTTTGGGCCAGATGATGCTTTTGACTCTCCAGATGAAAACTCCAGAGGAAGGGACCATGGTGTTCGGGGGCGAGGTCGAGGTGCTCTGAGAGGTGAGGGGAACAGATGAGGAAGGAAAGGCATTTCTTGGGCAGACAACATTATTTTCATTAATACAATTTCTCCTTCCTGTCTCCTTCTCTTACTGCTCAGGAGCCCGGAAGGGTTTGCTTCCTACTCCAGATGAATTTCCACGCTTTGAAGGAGGGCGGAAACCAGAATCCTGGGATGGAAACAGAGAACCAGGTAAAAAAATTGGTGAGATTTGTAGACTTCTACAATATAATCACTTAAAAACATAGTTTTATAATAATTTCTTTTTCCTGTACCTCATAATTTTGTTACCAGTATTTTACCATGAGAAAAGCCAAATGTAGCTCTTTGGTCTTTTAAATTAAAGAAAAATGAACTATACAGAATTTGCTTGACCCTAAATACAACTGTCTTACTGAACAAAAGTGATTGTGGCACTGAAAGCCTTGATTTTCAGTTGCCTTCTTGTACAGTCTAGAACTGCCTGGGCAGTTGTCACCCCTGGATGCCTGAATCACATTTCATGGGGGTTTTTTAAGATGTATATTAGTGCCAACAGTAATCTTTATCTTAGTTTATATATTTTCAGCTGCTTGTATTTGTGTTACTAAAGGTAACCCCATATGGGGCAAGACAGAGCTGTAGAATGTCATGGAAAAAAAAGCACAAAATGACACATGAATAAATGAATGTGTAATTGTCTCTAAAATATATGCAAGTATTTTATACTCAAAAGAATGCTTTACATCTGCCACACTTTTCTTTCCCATCATCTTTAAAATCTGTCTTACCTTTAGCTTTATTACTAAAAATGGGATGGAGGAAAAGCTTTACATAATTTTAACTTCAAATTGTGTACCAAGTGGTGTGGGCAATTTGTAAATTTATGTGGTGCCTCCAAAAATGAGGAATAATGAGCCAACGAACATTACTTATCCTGTGTTTTCATGCCTGACTGAACAGGTCCTCGTCCAGATCACCCTCCTCACGATGGGCACTCTCCAGCCAGCAGAGAACGTTCTTCTTCACTCCAGGGCATGGACATGGCCTCGCTGCCACCACGGAAACGTCCCTGGCACGATGGACCAGGAACCTCTGACCACAGAGACATGGATGCTCCAGGTGGACCTCCAGAGGAGAGGGGCAAAGGTAAAAAACCCCTTTGATTGAAACCTTTAAATAACACTGGCATGCTTTTCAGCAGTAAAAGCATGAGTTTATCCAGAACTTCTCTGTTCAGAGGGCAGCTGGTAACTATCAGATCTTAACCAGCTGGGAAGTTAAAGACCAGTCTTACAGGAACATAAGAACAGAGGGGTTTTCTTGAACATCAAATCCAAATCTTATCTCCAGCATCACAGAATCCCCTTCTTTATTGCCCTGTTCAAAAGCAGTTATTTTTTAGTTCCCTGTTACTCCAGCTGAAAAACTCATTAAGAGCATTTTTTTTTCACATTTTCAGAATAGTTGTTAATATTCATGCTTGTGATATTATCCTTTAACTCAAATAAAAGAACATTGGGCCTGTAGTGATATGTCCCTGAAGTGCTCCCTAAACCTATGAAGATCGTATTCAGTGACTTACTAAAATATTACTTTTATATTTAATGGCTTTTTAGTTACCTTTTGTGTACTTTTCTAATTGCTTTAAGAATCATATAAACTTTTGATATACATAACATCCATGGACAGACCTCTAAAACTTAATTGCAGTAAACTATGCTTTAAAAAAAAAGGAAGAAAAATGTTTCTCTCTTGAATTCTCTTTCTTATGCTTATCATTCACTAATTTCATTTGATGTCTTGTAATTAAGTTGAATGTTGGTTCCTGTTATTTCTGAATGCCACCTCTGATTGCACTGAACTCTACCACTTCCAGCCTGAACCAGCTCTCTTCCAAGTGAGAGCTCTGATCAGTTCAGTTATTCTTTCTAGAAGTTGTTCCATGTCTTTCGCTATCCTTGTTACTCTGTATGTGCCATTTTGAGTTTTAAGTTACCCTTTTCTAAATTAAATGAGGTAACTCGGAATTGCACACACTATTTAAGATGTGGTGTAACCATGGATTTCTACAGTTCTCTTGGATAGTTCCGCTTTCTCCATTCTTTCCTAGCAGTTCCTGGTGTTATAGTTCCCTCTAACTGATCACATGCTACTGTAACCTACAAAATACATTCTTTTGGAGTTCGTAGCTGGTTCAGAGTCTTTTGCTGTGTATGCCAGTTCCACTATCCTATTAGCATCACGCCAGTTCTTGATCCTATTTCTTACAAATCTCAGGACTTCTGTTCTCTTTTGGAAATAGTCTTTCTTTAATGTCCTCACATTGACTAGCCACTGTCAGGTAGTGATCAGTGACAAAAGTCCTTCTCATTTGCTTCCAGATGCTGAGCTGGCAGCCTGCAGCTGAATTTGTTATTGTTAGACTGCACAGCTTTGTCTCTGATGCCACTGAATTCCATTCCACTTCTCTTACCATTGTCCCGAAGCTCATTCATTTTTAACTGCATGTCACTCCTCCTCTGCATCGACTCTACTCCCAATGTTGCATTATCAGCAGGTTTTATCATTCCTTCACAGATGTTTTGAATAAAACTCTGCTGATAAACTTCTCTACCAGTATTTTTTCTTTCATAGCTGCATGCTGTATTTCTCAATTTAGCCAGCATCTATCAAATCTGTAAGGATTCCTTCTCCAGCTCCAGTAATCATTGTGATAACTCTATCAGATTCTTTAATAAAGTCAAAACAATTGTCCAGGCACAAGAAGTGTGGTAATTAACTCATAGTGTGCTAAAGAAAGTTTAGAATGATGGCAGGAAGCCTGATAAACAAACCATGAACAATACTTTTTCATATGTGGGCTATTTCACCTTCAGTTGTATTGGTAAAGTCATTTGAAGATTAAAACTTCATGAATTAGAAACACTGTGAAACAATTTGGTGACTGTTTTACATGAAACCAACGAGAATCAACAAAAACCACTCTTGCTAAAGTGCAGCAAAAAATACCTGAAATTAGCTGTAGTATATGTCTGTAAAACAAAGTTACCACTAAATTTGTTCTTTCAAAATACTGTTTCTTATTTTAGGCTAATGAATTGGGTTGGAGGTTTTTTAATGTTCATTTACATATCAAAACCAAAAAGATATGTGAGAATTAGAAAAATCTGTTCCTGGCAGTAAGAGCTTGTGTAGTTTTTTTCCTGGTTAGTAGTAAAATAAAACATTTTTCCATTATTTTTAGCAAAAAATGGAACAAAACAGTAATGTTACTCATTATCTTCACCATCAGCCGCAACTTTCTCAACTTGTCAACAGTGCAATGTCTTTGTTTAGGATTAAAAAAAGTCTTTTGCAGTAAAAACATAGAACCACAGATAGTGTCGAAGCACAAGAACTGGCAGTTTGGAGGACAAGCTGACTTATCACTATTGTGACTTCATTTCAGTGACTGTGACTGTATCAAATATAAGGTCCTTTAATTCCCAAGGAATTGCTTGATTGTTGTCTATCTTCTGAACTGTAATGGAGACATTAGATCTGTATAAGAAAATTGTATAGAGGGAGGAGGCATAAAACTGCAGGTGTCAGCTACATCTGGTGTGTGAACAATGACACCACAGCAGAACTACCTCAATACATGGTATGTGTGAGAAGGGACATGGCTTAGACTCAACCAGTAACTGCTTGTGCTTCCTTTGTAGGACGAGGGAGTTCAGGACTTTCACAGAGAGCACCAAAATCTGGGAGGTCTGGTTCTCTAGATGGAGAGCACCACGATGGATTCCACAGGGACGAAGCCTTTGGCGGAGGTCCCGGTGGAGTCAATAACCCTTCTCGAGGAGGAAGGAGTGGAAGTAATTGGGGAAGAGGAAATAACATGAACTCTGGCCAGTCACGAAGAGGAGGATCGAGGGGTGGAAGAGGCCGATAGAAGAGGCTTTGACTGGGTCATGCCCAGTCCTTGCGGGACAATATTTAAATAGACTGCTACTCTGGACTCAGTCACCTGCAACGCCACGAACCTAGATTCTTAACTGGGATAATAACTGAATGTGCATTAGTTCCTAACAAGGGTCTTTCTTTTCCTACATCAGTCATCTGCCTCTAGCTGCAATATTGTAGCTAGTTTTGTTTTGTTCTTTCCACTCCCATTTTCCTCACTTTCTTGTTTTGTCAAGAGCTGGAATTTCTTTTAAGTGTTGTGGAACATGGAGCATCTCCACAGATTTCAGTTCACCTCCAGACAGAAACTTGTTTCTATATGTACAGTTTGTCAAAGAGTTATGTTGGTTTTGTATGAATACAGAATGTAATTTGCGCAAAAATTAACAAAAAATCAACAGTGTGTGATTCTTTACTCACCTATTACTCTGTAGAGGGTTGTATTTAGGCAAACTTGTGTTTCAGATGGAGCAACAGTACTACCTCCTGAAATCTCAGCCATTTAAAATACTGAGAGCCAACTCCTAGTTTTTTGGTTTATCATGTATAGAGATGTTTCATTTTCACCTTTAGCCACAGCTGTCTACAGATTACAAATGGTGCTGACGTTAAAATGCCAAAATGCAGGCAATCACCACTGCTTGCTAGTCTGCCATCCTGAAAGAGAAAAAAGTGGAACACCATTTAGAACAAGTTGTCAAAGACATAGTGTGAGTTACATAACCTGGATCGCAAGATAGACATCACGGCAAATATTGATGTTCAACACTTCACCTAGGCGAGTCACGGATTTTTGTTCAAAGCAGCATCTGTTTGTAGAGATTGAGAAAGTAAGTTTAGCAGCTTGATTGGTATGTTTTACAACAGCTGTATGACGCATTGCTTAAAGCTGTAGGTGTTCAGCAGAGTCTGATGCATTAATTGCTGAAGTGCAATTCATTACTTCCATTATAACATTTTTTTAAGTGTCTTTTTCTTTAGGATATTGTTACCTGGTTTTACTAGAGGAGGGAAATGAGGAGGAGGAATTATTCCCATTTCCCGCATTTCATAATAAAGCTGCTTACCAACCATGAGTTTGTTTTCCCCATAAATCATTCATATTAATCATCTCCAGCCACCCTGTTATCGAAACGCTCCTTTAATACCTAAGAACTCAGTGAAAATTGTATCACGTAAGTACCTGTTCTACAGTTATCTCTCAGGAAGGTCCTATATTAGAAGTAGAGCATATAATGTATAGTTAAAAATCACTACCAGGCTTCCCTCTCTCCTGCCTCGAATTTCAGGTTATAATCAGGATGAGACAATGTAGTTCTAGAGGCTACTGCAGCCCAGTAACACATGGCAGGTATTGCATCTTCTCATATAGTCAGGTTTACCAAAGACTGGGTCAAGTCCTCATGTCCCATCTTACTTGAAGACACCAAAGCACAAATGCTTATGTGTTCTCCTGCGTCAGTCAGTCACAAGTATGGTTTCTTACTTTGTTTTTAATTTGTGGTGTATGAAACTACATTTGAAAATTGTAACTGATTGTTAGCCTAAAAAATCCTTGTCATGGGGCTCAAGAGAGATAGAATGGTCTTAAAGGAATAAACTGGAAACAGCTGAGATGCATCTGATATGATGCACAGTTTCTCCCTTGAGAAAAAATGCTTTTTAAGCTCTATCTGAAGAGGTTTGGGCACTCTGGGTATATGTTTGGCAGTAAGGATTTGTCCTGAAGGTTTCATGATAAATACTAATGATTTAATCATTGGCAGAGAGGAAAGCTTGCTGCTTTTTTTTTTAAAGCAAGCCCTATATATGTTTACAGGGCTAAAAGAAGTCTAATACTTAGAATATACAAGTTAGAGGATGAGCTTTAGGTTTTAATTAAACCACAGTCCTCTACCAAAACAAGTTAGAGTGTACCTAACAATAGAAAATCCAAAAACTTGTGTCTCCTCTGATGATTGGTTAATTCCTTAAACTATTATGGTACTTGGTGTTAAGTAATATTCTTCATCAAAGGGGCAGCTTTTAAATTGGGTTTTTAAGCATTTCACAATCATATGCTTTAAAAAGTCCTAAGAATATTTCATAATCAGATTTTCTACAAAATCTTAGAAGGTAACAGCACAGCAGAAGAGACAGTAGTGACTTCCCAGTCTGTGACCGCATGACCCACTATTGCCGGGAAATGGACACAATTATTTAATGGGAATATACATCTGTATGCCTCAGGTCATGTTCAGCCAGTGCTGCATGGAGAATCTTATGCTCTACCTGTCAGTTTAGAGCTTGTCTCAGATTTGTTTAATTTTATACTGCTGTTAGGAATAAAATTAATTTTATATACTGTAAATTAGAAATTGTAAAATCGAGACCTAATTTAATGCTATTCTGATAGCTCTGGTCTACATTCTTAATGGAAAAAAAGCGACCATTAGTGAAATGTTTATATTGACAACTGGACACAAATAGTTTTATTAAAGCAATGCATGTACATTTAAGTACCCCCTTTAACAATTTCAGTTTAATTCAGAAAAGTATTTGGTGAATATGTTAAAACTAAATAGTGATAGCAGGTAAGTATTGCAGTGGCTTTATTTTCTCCAAGAGGCACAAATGCTCAGTGAGATACTCACTGGGGGCTCTGTGCAGGTGAGGCCCGGTTGTCCCATTTCCTTGCAGTAGTCCAGTACTGGAGCACCCAGCTGTCAGCCTGAATTCAGCACCTTCCTAAGGCAGCTCTGTTTCTGCACTGAAGCAGAGGTCCAGTTACTAGCACATCTATTTTTGAAGGTCAGGCTGCGACAAGTGAGCAACTCCCGCCCAAGTTCAAAGAGCAAAAGAAATATATATATACACTAAAGTAAAATTCTAAGAGCTGAAGCTACCCTTTTAAAGCCCGAGGATTTGGTCCCTTACAGCAGCTCTAAGGCAGAGGTACCTGCAAACGCCAATGCTCTTAACTAACATTAGCACCTTGCATTCTCTCATCAACATGCATGAAGACCCCCCTCCCCTTACAAATATGGGCAGTGTTCGTGACCCACAGCCCCAGGAAAGTTTGTTTCACTTACTGGATGGTTATTTTAAAGCTGCTTTTTAGAGAGAAATGCAGTTCAGTGGCCACAGTCTTCACATTCACCACTGGTCTGAGGAGGCAGCAAGAACAGTATGTGTTCAGAGTGTAGGGGTCAGCCCAAAATGAGGTAACACCAGTTAATTTTTGAATGTTCTCCCCCAGACTTGATCACATTTTGCTAAATCATCTTCGCGTTCCAGCATCCGTCAGCCTTGCGCACCTCAGCTGCTCCTCAGCGACGGGCCAGTCCATGATGACACCGCATCGGCTCCAATCTCAGCTCTGGAGCAGCTGCTGCAGCAGCCACATGGCCTCATCCTGGAGGTAGGACGTGGGATCTGCCAGCTCCCACCCAGAGGTGGAGCGATTCCAAGCCATGGCTGTGGAGCTGACAGTGCGGTAAGGCAAACAGCGAGCCCGGGGGCGGCTCGGCAGGCTGACAAAGCTCAGAGTCACCGGGGCCGCTCCGCTCTGCCAGCCGCTGCTGCTGTTCCTCGAGTACTGACGAGGAAACCCCGACAGGACGCGGAGCAGGCGAAAAGGAGCGGCGTCCCCCGTCTCGGAGTCGGTTGGCTGTAGCGCGAGGCTCTCAGTCCGTGTGCGGCCGATCCTCCCCCGGTGCGGCAGCCAGGCCAGTCTCACAGGGGCAGCGCCTTGCCTCGGCCGCACACCGCGGCGCGGAGCAGCCCGGCGAGGCGGCGCAGGCTGGCGGCACCGCCGGGCAGCGCGGCCAGGAGTGTGGCGGCGGCGATGCCGAGCTGCGCGGCGGCGCCCAGCGCCGTCAGCGCGGTGCTGCGCAGCCCCAGTGCGGCGTACAGCGTCGCGAACAGCGCCCCGAGGTACAGCAGCGTGCCGCGGCCAGGCTCCCGCAGCAGCCGGGCGGGCCCGCGCAGCAGCGCGGCGGCGCCCAGCGCACAGAGCGAGCCGAGCGACCAGAGCAGCGCGAACTTGCGAGCGCGCAGCAGCAGCAGCGGCGCGCACAGCCCGGCCAGCACGAAGCACAGCGCGGCCAGCAGCACGCACAGCCCGCTGCCCGCCAGCCGCTGCCAACGCGACAGCCCCGGCAGCCACGGGTCCGCCTCTCCCGTCCAAGGCCACGCCGGGGCGCTCGGGGCAGTGCCCGGCGGGAACGGGTTCAGCGCGCCCAGCCAGGCCCGCAGCCCGCCGCGGCTCCCCGCCTCCTCCTGCGAGTCGCCGGCGGCCGGCGGTGCGGGGGCCGCGCTGGGGCCGCTGGCAGCGGCAGCAGCAGCCCTTGGACTGCGCAAGGTACTCGTGCAGTTGCCGGCCCAGGTCCGCCATGGCAGCGACGGCATCGGGCGCTACAACGCTCCCTCCATCCCCAGCGCCGCCATGTTCCCGGGCAGCAGCCACATCCGGGGCACGGCCGAGCGCGGAGGCGACGGGCCGGAGGGAGGGGCGCGCATGCGCCGGGGATGGTGAGGGCTGTGACAGCTGGGGGGAGAGACAGTGCGGGTGGCCTGTAAGGTCTGTGAGGTCTGGGGGAATTTAGAGTGCTGTGGGGACTGGGAAACCTGTGGAGACTGCGAGGCCTCTGCGGTGTGAGGGCTATGTAGGCTGCCTAGGGCTACGGGGTTTCTGAGGGCTGTGTCGGCTGTGAATGGCTATGGGCTCTGTGAGGGATGGAGGACTGTGAGGGTTTTGAATCCAGTGGAGGCTGTGAGGGCTGCTGGGCTGCGGGTTCTCTGAGGTCTTTGGGGGCTCTGAGGGTTATGGGGCTGTGGGGGCTTAGAGTAATATTGGGGCTGAGGGGCTCAGGTCTAAAGGAGCTTAAGCAGTCTGTGTGGGCTGTGATGGCTGGGAGGGCTATGAAGGCTCAGGGCTGTGGGCGCTCTGAGGGCTGCAGAGGCTCTGAAGTCTGTGGGGGCTGTGAAGGCTCTGAGGTTGTTGAGTGTTATGGGGGCTATGAGGCCTATAGTGTCTCTTATGGCTTTGGTGGCTGTGGGGTCTGTTAGAGCTGAGAGAACTGTGATGGGTACAGGGGCTGTGAGGTCTGTGGTGACTCAGAGGGCTGTGGGGGCTCTGGTGGCTGTGGGGGCTACAGCAGGTAATGCGGTTTGTGAGGTGTTTGATGGATAAAGGGGCTTAGACAGCTGTGGGGGCTGTGAAATCTTACGATGCTCTGAGGGCTTTGCAGTCTGTGAGGGGCTATAGGGTCTGTGACAGCTGTGGCATTTCTAAGGGCTCACCTGGCTGAGGGGTCCGTGTGAGCTGAGAGTGCTCTGACGGCTGAGGGCTCTGTGGCTGTGCGAGCTGTACGGGCTTTGAGGACTGTGAGGGCAGTGGTGAGGGCTGTAGGGTCTGTGAGGACTGAGATGGCGCTATGGTGTCTGAGGGCTCTCCTGGCCGTGAGATCTGTTAGTGTGGCAACGGTGCCAAACACCTGGCATCTTAACCAAGATTAGAACAAGAGAATGTTGACCCTGAAGGCTCTGCTAATCTGTGTGTTTGCTGGGGGTGCTGTGAGAAATTACTTCAGTGGAAAACCACTGTATGTGTGTGTGACTTACTGTGGCTGAAGACTGTCATGTGAATGGAATGCTTGAGACACGTTTTGTGTTACAAAATGAGCAGAGATTCTGGGCCCCAATTAGAGTGTGGTTGTTTATCTGTTACCAACAATAATAAAAGGAGCTGAGAAAGGGAAAAAAGGAAGAAGAAAACCAACACCTATGGAGCTCAAAAACTGCAACACTGTATCAGTGTGCTTTCATTGCCGACAATTGGATATTTTCTTTACATTTAGATTTTTTTGTTTGCATTTGATCTCATCACCAACATGGGGGCTGTAAAAGCGATGAGGTCTTGGAGGGGTATAGCACCTGTGTGGGCTCTCAGGGCTCTCAGGACTTTAGGGTCTGTGAAGGGTTGTGTGGTCTGTGAGTGCTATAGGGGCTATGAGTTCTGTGGTGGCAGTGTTGGCTATTGGCTTTAGATATCTAGGGTGGGGTTCAGGAAGTGAATTAGAGTGCCTCTCCTTGGGAATTAAAGGACATAGTCCTAGTTTTTGCAGATGGTAAGGTGCCATGGGAAAGTAAGCTCCAGCAAGACATTTCTGGCTTGGACCTTTTGTGCAGGAGCAATGTTGAACGTATGTAATATTGGAGTTGGTGTCCAGTTTTCGGCTGTGGGCTCCTGAATGTGTGTGGCAGTGCTTTTACATGGGAATACCTAGGGCTAGTGTTTCAGATGCAGGTAGGGGTTTTCAGCAGCAGGCAGGAGCAGCTTTCTGTCCTAGCACATTCTGTGTGGAAGCAATCCCCCACTGTTTGCAATTATCATATTGGTATCCAAATTTTGGAGTTAACCTTCAGAAAGTTATGACAGTGCTCTTCATCAGAATGAAAGCACACCGTCCTAGTGTTTGTGCTGCAAATTATCAGGTTTCCAGGGAATGAAAGGGATATCAGCAATTCTTTTTTCTGGCACCTTTCGGTGGGAGCAACCTCCCACTGTCGGCAATTTGGCATGTCATCTCCACGTTTCAGAGGTGGTCTTCTGAAATTTTTGGCAGTACATTTATTCTGGGCAAAGTTAGCAGCTATTCTGAGTCTTGGTGTACTGCCTAGGGGAGGTAATGCCCAGTAACAGTGTTCTAGCACCTTTGTATGGGATCACTTCCCAGATGTTTTATATTTTGGAGGCGGGACCACATTTATTTTGAGATGGGATCATAGGAAAACAATTTTGGATCCACACATTCGGTGGTCTTGATGAATTCAAGTGATTTTCTAGTATACAGTGCTATCAGTTAGAGCTGTTGAACCATCACAGTGGGAATGTAAAAGCCAAGCTGTTTATCTTTTTGTCCTGGTACCTTTAGTGTCTGAGCAATCAGTGGTAGGGTTCAGTTTTGAGTTCTGACAGTGTGAGAGTAGAGAATTATGATGGTACACAGAGCTGAGAAGGAGGGTGCAGATACCACTGTGTGTCATGTAGTTCGATGGGTGTCGTTGATGCTGCAGCCAGCAAGAGCTTTCTTACCTGGCACTTCAGTGAGTTATATTTTTGTTGGATGCTTTCAATGTTGTAGCTGGGCTCTGCGAGAGTGAAAAAACATACTAGCACATATAACTGGGGAGGAGTCCGTGTTGCCGTCTGACTGTGGTGCAAGTAAGAGTTTGCACGTGGAACGGGAAGGTCAGCAAACCCTTTGTGTCCTGGTGCATTTCATTTGATTACCATGACCCGACGTTTCCACCTTGGGAGAGGCACTTTGGGTTGGTTTGTAGGTACATAGCACCATCTAGCTGTGTAGTTGACGGAGATGGAAGTACACCGTGGTTATCTCCAAACCATCCCATGTGGAGATCCAAAGTCCACTGCTGTCAAATGTGCCAGAATAGAAAGATTTTACTGACATTCCCTTCCATTTGCAAACTTGTATTCACACCACAATCAAGTGAGAGTTACTTTTCCTTGCAGCCTGTAAACTGCACACATGATCATGGTGCACTGCACCTTCATTCTCAGCTATGTTGTGTAGCATCATGCACTTTCAGTCTCTCAGAGTCTGAAATCTCCATCTACTTCTCGCACAGAGAAATGTGTCAGGACAGAAGCAGTTGCTGGATCTCCAAGCCTTTCAGCAAACCACCATAAGGCTAAAAGTGCATGAAAGTGCAGACCATCATGGGATATGAACACTTTACCAGGTTTAAGGGGAAATCACTTGCTGTGGTGCAAATGGAAGTTTTCAAATGTCAGGAGGAGGAAGATCAGCGAAAACTGTATGTCCTGGCAGATTTCTCTGAGCAAGTTGTAAGCTGGAAACTGTTCCATTATCTTTGACTCTACGAGATTGAAAGAATGTTATAGCACATAGGGCTGAGAAGCAAAGTGCATAGCATCAGTTTTGTCAGTTTATGTGCTCCAAGCAGAAGGTGAAGGCCAGAGCTGGAGTTTTTTTGTAGGACCTTCTGTAAGGGATCAGCTCCTGGACATTTGAAGGTTTGAAACTGGGATCTACAACAATAAAAAACCATGACATTTCATACAGCTTGAAAGGAACGTGCATAGTCCCAGTTGTGTAGTGTCTGGTTGAAAAGGGCTAATCCACCAACTGTTTTTGTCCTGGTACATTTTTCCACACAAGAGGTGTATCAGGCTCATTGGACACTGTGAAAATCTGCGATGGTACTTAGAGCTGAGAAGGAACGTGCAGGGCACCATAGTGTGACTGAAATTTACAGGCTGTAAAGAGAAGAGGTCTGTCACTCGATTGCGGCATGAACACAAATACCAATTCCAAATATGCAAGCTTTTTGTCCCGGCACATTTCTCTGTGTAAGCTGTAGCTGGAAACTTTCCAGTTTAAACCCCTACCTGGCCGCTTGCAGCCGGTCCCGCAGGGGCAGCAACGCCAGGAGTGCCGGTGCAGCAGCACCGCGTCGAGCAGGGCGGACCCGAGTGACAGGGATGTCAGCAATCGCCGCCACCGCGGCCGTTCCTAGCCACAACCCCGGGGCGTCAGTTCCGGGGCTGCCCCGGGTCTCGCTTGCAGAGCCGGCGGGCTGTGGCGGCGGCGGCGGAGCGGCGCGGCGTTGTGAGCTACCGGTAGGCCCCGGGGGCCCCGCTGGGCTCGGGACTTCCCTGTTTAACCCCCTTCCTTACCGACAATGCCTTCTTCGTTCCTCCGCGTTAAGCCCCGCTGTCTCATCCAGTCTCCCCCGCCCCACCGTGCCCCTTGTTCCCTGCTCCGTGCCTCCTGCCTACTGTCCCTGTCACCCCCGGCTCCCGGTGGCTCTTCCTTCCTCCTCTGTGTTCCCGGTGTCGCATCTCCGGCCTCGCCTCGTCCCGTCCCCCGTCATTCCTCAGGCAACGATCAACCATTTGTGCTATTATTATGATTCTTCCCCATCCGTTTGGATTAAAAAAGAGACAAATTCTCAGATTTCGAAGGTGGTTTACTCCAAGTGAAAATAAGCAGGTCTGGAAGATAGGAAATACTTTGGAAATTACCAGAGAAAGCACGAGCAGATGTACTCGGCCAAGAAAATAAAATGGATTTGGGTCTGATAAAGCACCTGGGTATGAATATTAAATACATACATGTATGAAATTGTGATACATGAGTGTATGTTGGTGTAGTAAGAGGCAAAGTGGCAGCTTGATAATTAATGGTCGCTCCCTGCAATGATTAATAACCCCAAATTTTATGGTTTCTTTGAGTTTTCTACTCACTCTGAGGGCTGTGGACTACTGCTCGTCTCAGGATGCTAAGACCAGTTTTGTGTTCTGGCTTTGCTGAAGGTTTAGCTGTTTCTGTTGGACATTTATATTGTATTTTTAAAAACATTTGGGCTCTGATGTAATGATGTGCAGTCCTAAGGGGCAGGAGAGATGCTGAAGCAGGTGATTAAAAAAAAACCCAAGCTCTAAGAACAGGGGTTCAAATTAAAGTTAAAAGCTTGCATTCTTTTAATCAATAAATAAATTTTGCTTAAAAATATTGAATAAAAATTAAGAATAGCAACATAACATAACATTTGGGCAGTTATCTGGTGTTAGGATGCTTGCAGACAGGGTAGGAAGAGGAAGTGAACAGAGACAATAAAAGGGGATGAGAAAACAAAGATGTTACCAGCAAAACCCAGAGGTAATGGCAGCCCCAGCAATGCCTGGGGGCAAACAGGATGTCTGGCTCTTGGTGTTCAGGTGTTCAGGAACCCACATGGACCAGCATGACAAATGACTTGAAGATCTGAATTTGAAGGAAAGGAGAAGGAATTGGAAATTGTGAGGTTTTGGCTGCCAGGTCTGTTTTTTCACTGACAGAAGGGTGCCTCACTTCACTCCTTGAATTCTGTGCTCATTAAGCTGCCTCCTGATCCTCAGCAGTGGAGAAAGAGAAGACAGAGCTTAAAGTTGTCATCACCCCAGCCAGTTTTTGGTCAGTGGGGTTTCCAAAGGCTGGGTGTGCTTCCCAGCATTCCTATTCCTCTGATCCATGGAAAACAAAGAGGGGGGGATCCTACCAAAAGCTTGTTAACAAACTTATTTACATGACAAGCTTTTTAACATATTTATGTGAAAAAACGTAGTATTTTAAGGCCAGTAGGAATTCTGTCCCAAAGCTATGTACAGGAAACCAGCTTTAAAAAAAAAAAAAAAAAAAAAAAAAAAAAAGAGCGCTTCAGGTGTAGCAAGGAAGGATGACATATCAGGCTGTCAAGGAGTGTGAGATATGGTGCAGTGTGGAAAATTCTCCTGAATTTTATCGAGGAGTTCATCTTCAAAGCAAGTTCCACCTAATTTGAGGTGGTTCAGGCGAGGCAGCACTTGCAACAAAGCGATAACAGTACCAAGGGAGACCAAATCATAGAGGTCAAGGCACAGGGTCTCCAGGTGCTCCAGTGTCACAATAGCAGCCAGCCCCTTGTTTGTCAGGAAGTAGGCGTTGCTGATTTCCAGGTGGCGGAGCTGCTTCATGTGGCGCCCGATGAATACCATGGCAGCATCACCGATGATGCAGTGGCGTAGAATCAGGCGTTCAAGCTCTTCCAGGTGTGGAGCTGCCGCTTGGATCCCCGTATCAGTGACGCGGTAGGTGCCACAAAGGCTCAGTGTCTTCAAGCGGTTCTGTGAGGAAATGCCAAGAAGATCATGGTCAGAAAAGGTGGGAATGCTGTGGATAGCGAGGTGTTGTACCTGTGGTGGCGGCACCGAAGGGGAGACGCAGAACCAGGCATCAGGAATGTCGCAGAGGCTCAGCTCCAGTGTGGTGATAGAAGAGGGCATGCTCTCGTATGGGACACGGCGGAGGTCTGTCTCGGTCAGGCACAGCCGATGGAGCTGGGGACAGCGCTTCCGAAGGGCAGCCAGCAGTGCCGGTGAGAGGAGCCGCTGCTTGGGGCCGGAGCGAGGCATGCCGCGCATCCGCAGGGTGCACAGGCTGTCGGGGAGGCGGTGGCGCACCAGGTGCCACAGGGTGCGGCGGGTGATCTGGGGGATGAAAGGGCCTGGTTCCAGGGGGTGGCATGGGGAAGGGCACCCCTGTGACAGCCAGGGTGCTTCCCCCCCATTCCCTCAGTTTCTGCCTGCGGCGGGGTAATTCCTGTGTGCCCAGCCTGCAGTGGGGTGACCTGACCCCCCGGTGTCAGTCCCTATCCTCAGCGGGGTGATCTCGCCTCCCCCCATCGCTGCTGCCCCGCGGTGTGCGCAGGCGGCCCGTACCCGGAGAGGACTCAAATCCACATGTGTCCAGACCGCTCGGTCCTGCGCCAGCCGCTGCCACCGCCGGCAGACCCTGCGGGGAGGCAATCAGCCGTCAGCGCCGGGGCGGGGAGGCTGCAGGCGGCCGGTCCCGCCCGGGGGGACCCTACCTGGCCGCTCGCAGCCGGTCCCGCAGCGGCAGCAGCGCCAGGACCTGCAGCAGCACCGAGTCGGGCAGGGCGGGCCGCGCCGCCATCGCGGCCGTTGCTAACAACAACCCCGGGCGGCAGTTCCGGGCCTGCCCGGGCCTCGCTTGCGGAGCGGAGCGGCCTTGCGAGCTACCGGCAGGGCCCCGTAGGTCCGCTGGCCTCGGGACTTCCCTGTTTAACCCCCTCCTTACCGACACCCCCCTCCCGGTGCCTCTTCGCTCCCCCGCTGTCTCATCCACTCTCCCCCGCCCTACGGTGCCCCTTGTCCCCGTGTCCCCTGCTCGGTGCCTCTTGTCCCCCGTCACTCCCACCCCACCCCCGGTGCCTCTTCTTTCCCGGCACTGTCCCCCTTGGTGTCTCTTGGAGAAGAAGAAGTGACAGTGCTGCCTATTGCTGGTCCAGTCACTCCCCCTGACGTGTTGTTTCTAACACCCTTGTAATGTTCACGTGGCACCATCTCACATAATCTCCTCTCTGGACACTCAGCAGGCCTTTGCAGGACGGGAACAGCTGTCATGACTCTCAGAGAAGAGCCTGGAATGTCTGCAGTGTGTAGCTGCAACCCGGGAAGAAGAGAACACAAAGTAATAAACTTAACTCAGGAGGATGCTTGAGCAGGTAAAACATGCTGTCCCTACCTCTGTAAAGCTTCACTGTCCTCTGGAACACAACACATTTTCCCAGACAGCACTTTGGACAAGCACATCTGCTTGTTTTCTTTCTCTCTTTCTCCTGTGGGCACACACTTTTGTATTTTCTCTTTATTCTGGCACCCCATGGCCTTCACAAATGCGCCTTGACACCGATGCCAACCTCCTTGCCCCAGGGTCCCCAGACACACACTTGTCTCACTTTCATAGCCCACACTGAGTGCTTTTTGCCCACAACGGTCTCTGAGCAGAAATCTCCTTGCCTTGATGTCCAGAAGCGGTTTTGCTCCATTTGGTGACAGATTTCTGTGATCGTTTTTCATATCCAACGTGTAGGTGAATGTGTAGGCCAGCTGAATGTTTATGAAAGAAGTGATAAACCTTTATAGAATCAGGATGAGCATAAGGAAAAGGAGAAATCCTACCTAATTCTGGTAAGATGGGGGAAATTGTGAATGTTGGGAGATTCCAAAGATGCTTTAAAATGTATGAATGGAAAATTGAAAATTCCTTTTCATGTGGCAGAATATCTGCAACTATTACTGTTTTCTAAATAAATTTCAGAGGATTAAAATTGATAAAAAGATACTAATGTATTTCTGTTCTGTCACCAACTTGAATAAAATTTCAGGTTGTGTAGGTGTGTTGGTTTTGGCTGGGGTGGAGTTAGTTCTCTTCCCAGTGGCTGGTGTGAATGTGTTTTGCATTTGTGCTGAACACAGGGTTGATATTCTAGAAAAGCTTTTGTTACTGCTGAACAGAGCTTAACCAGAGTCAAAGCCTTTCCTGCCCCTTGCAGGTGGTGAGAGTGCTGGGAATACATGGGAAGTTGGGAGGGGACCCAGGACAGGTGACCTGAGGGGTATTCCAGACTTTATGGCATCATGCTCAGTGTACAAAGCTGCAGGGAAGAAGGAGGAAGAAAGCTCTGAGCTGGGCGGGCTGCCTCAGTACCCCAGTCCTCCCTGCTCCCAGGGTGGCTGTTTCAGGCCTGGGCCTGCATCCAGCCCCAGGCTGCCCCCGACGGCGCTGGCACCTGCCCAGTCTGCCAAGGGCCCATTGGGGCCATTCGCTTGCTGCAAGGGCAGGACAGCCGTGACGAGGTGGCCCCACGTCGTCGCCGTCGTCTCCATCCCTTCGTGGTGCGCTGGCGCCAGCGGCAGGAGCAGGAGCGGCAGGAGCAGGAGCAGCAGGAGCAGGCAGCTCCTGGGAATCGCCGGCGCCGGAGATTGTCCGATGGGGACAGGGCACCGAGCCCCGTGCCCCGCCAGCGTGCCCGGAGAGACCTGCAGCAGCTGGGCGGAAACGGGCCAGCGCAGGGACCGTGGGTGCCGAGGACCATGGATGAGCTGCTGTCTGGAGGAGACAATGGGCACCTCCTCCCCTTGATTCCATTTGAAGTGGAGCCTCCATGACCCATCTGCAACGAAAACCGGGATGCTGAGAGGGGCCTTGCTGGCTTCTTCTGCCAGTTTGCTCATTGCTGCAGGACTGGGGTAATGGGAGCTGTGGGAGAGGGAAGGATATGGCTGTGGCATCTTGGGATATGGCTGAAGAGCTGGTAGAGAGGGATGAATGTGGTTGTTGAAACTGGAGGAGAGAGGCCATCCTTGGTTGCTTCTCTGCCACTTTGCTCATCCTTGTGGGGATGCAGCTGGGAAATGGAAAGGGAAAAGGAAAGGGGAAGGGGAAGGGGAAGGGGAAGGGGAAGGGGAAGGGGAAGGGGAAGGAAGAGTCCCCTGAGACTCTCTGAACAGATCCCAAAGAGGCCAGTGCCTGCTTTCCTGAGGAACAGGGTGAGAGAAGAGGCAGAGATGGAGGTTTGGGGCAGAACCTCCTCTCCTCTCAGGCTCTTGCACACCCTTGTACTGTGGAGGGCTGCAATCCTGAGAGAAGCTTTCTAGGCTGGGAGAGGCAGCGCTGGCACAACCCTCTGCCAAAGGGCTTTCAGCAAATTCCCCCTCCTACAGCAAAGCATAACCTGGGCTCGTGCTGCGGTTCTGTTGCTGGGTGGCATAGGCTCATCCCCCCAAGAGCTGGGTGTCAGCCTGCACTGGAGCCAGGGAGGGACTGAGAGGCTGACTCTGTAAGGGATCCTCGCCAGGTAATTGGTGTTTATAGGTTTAGATCTGCTGCTTCTTAATTTTATTCCAGCCCCTTGATTGAATTTCTCACATGTAAGTGAACCCCATGAGTCCACCCTGGCCATATATAATGGATGGTGGAGGAGGGAAAGAACACAAACATGGCTGAATGCCAGTAACAGATGCCCAGGCAGGGGTGCTTCAGATCCCTCTGCAGAAGATCCTCCATTGCCAGAACCTGCCCTCCGTGTCCCTGTGCAAGAGGCTTCCTCTGTCCTCAGCACCTGGCCTGGGGCCGTGACCAGCCTCGGCCATTCTCCATTGGCCCCAGGAGCAGGACAAGGCTTGGAGCTGTCACCAAGCCACTATCTCCAGGAACAGCGCCAGTTCCACCCACTGAGCCGTGGTGCTGCCACTCGATGCCCCATCAAATATTAATACAATGCTCAATGCCTCTTTGCCCTGCCCCAGCACTGCAGCCCTGGCCCCTGCCCTCTCCAGGGCTGCCCGACCACTCCATCCTCCCCTCCAGCCCCGTATTGCTCATTGCTCCCCACACAGGGACTTTGGGAGTGCAGCTGCACCACCTTTGGGTGTTCCCTGAGCAGGGCAGGACAGGACCCAACCCCCTACCTTCGGCAGCCAGCTCAGCCCCGTGCAGCAGGTAAGACCCCGCTGGGGCTGGGGCAGTGGGCACCCCCATCCCCGAGGAATGCCAACCCATCACTCCAGGGAGCGGGAGGATGGGCTGGGCGCACGGGATGCCCAGAGAAGGGCTGGTGGCCATGGGGCAGCCCCGGGCTCGGTCCTTGGCTGCAGGGGTGTCATAGTGCCCCCCTGGGGTAGAGCGGGCAGCAGGGATTCCTCATCTCCCCCCCCCCTCTGAAGGAATCAGATTCACCCGTGGGTCTCCCCCAAGGAAGATTTCCCGCAAGGACCGGGGTGATGTGTCGGGTCACCCCTCAGCCTGGGGGGGCCCTGGAGGTGTTGGGGCCCATTTCCCCTTGCTGCCCTCCCCCAGGAGGAGGCCCGCGGCTCTGTCCCCAGCAGCCACCCGGCCCGGCAGGGGATGGAGCCCGGCAGGTCTGTGCCGGCGGAGCTGAAGCTCCGCAAGCCCTCGCAGCGGGCCAGGATCCCGGCGCCCTTCCTCGCCCACTCGGTACGTCGCTGGCTCGGCCCGCGGCCCCCGGCTCGTCCCCTCGGCTGCCGTACGCCTTCGAGCCCCCCGTGCCTCTGCCCGCACAGGACGGGGAGGCTGGGCCGGCGGGGCCCCCGGGCCGGACCCCGCGGAGGTGGACGCGGAGTCCCTGGTGCCCACGCACGATGAGCGGGGCCGGCTCATCCCCGAGTGGAAGCGGCAAGTGATGGTGCGGCGGCTGCGGGCCCGACTGGCGGACGAGGAGCCGGCGGGAGGGCAGGTACGAGGGGCACGGGGAGTAAAGGGGCGCTGCCGATCGGGAGCCGCTGACCGCCTCTCTCCGCAGGATGCAGCCTCCTGGAGCTTCTCGGCCTCCCACCAGGCCGTGCTGGGACCCTTCGGGGAGCTGCTGACCGAGGCGGACCTGCATCAGCTGGAGAGGGCAGTGGAGAGCCTGCGGCTGCGGCGCCGGGGCGAGCTGTACCAGAGCGAGCTGCGGCGCCTGGTGCGGGAGCTCCGCGCCCTCTTGCCCGCCCCGCTGCTCAACATCTCCGTCCGCAGCCCCCCGCCGGTCCCCGGGATGCCCCTGCCCCTCTGGTGCGGCCGCCTGGCCAGCGCCGTCGACAGCCTGGCCGCGCTGCTGGCCCACGCCGAGGGGGTGCGGGGTCCCCTCGCTGCGGTCGCCGCGCCCGCCGCTACCTCCGCTGTCCCCGCCGCCGGCGGGCATCCCCGGGAGCCAGGGGGCAGCCTGGCCCAGCGGGAGATCCGGCAGTGCGGAGTCTGCGTCCGCAGCCTGCGCGGCGCCTTCGAGCCCGGCTGGGGGGCGGTGGGGAGCGCGCCGGCCGGGATCGGCGAGGCGGAGGCCGCCAGCGACTCGGGCATCAGCTGCGAGGAGGCGTTTTCCGACGGCGGCGGCTCCCCGGGCAAGGGACAGAAGCCGGGGCCAGAGTGGGGCAGCTTGAGGAAGGAACGGATCGTGATGCTCTTCCTGAGCCACTGGAGACGCTCCGCTTACGCGCCCTTACAGCCCGGCGCCGGGGACCCTCGGGAAGCTGCGGGCAGCGGGGCTCGGGGGGCGGCGCGCCTTGCGCGGCAGAGAGCGGCCATCCAGAGGCTGCTGAGCGGCTGGCGGGACGCTGCCTCCCGCCGCCCCCGCCGCCGCCCCCCGCCCGCACCCTGCTCTCCCCGGAGCAGTTCGTGTCGGCGGCGGGGGGCGGCCCGGTGGAGTACGAGAGCCTGTCGCTGGAGCTGTTCATGCTGGGCTATTTCCGCATCTTGGAGCAGGAGCTGCCCCCGGAGGAGCGCCGAGGCCGCCACCTGCTCTGTTTCGAGGTGTTTGAGCAGCTGGGCCGGCACGGCTGGCGGGCTGTGCGAGCCTTCCACCGCGCCGTCATCGACGAGATCGCGGCCGGGCGGCGCGGCTGGCGCGACGGCTTCGACGACATCAAGGCGCGGTACTTCGGCTCTCCGCACAGCCCGGCGCAGCGGCCGGGGCAGGCCAGGGACGAGGGGGAGGAGATCTGCCGCTACATCGATCGCAGCTTCGCCTTTTGGAAGGAGAAGGAGGCCGAGATCTTCAGCCTGGAGGAGTGATGCCGCGGGGCTGCGGAGGCCGCGGGCTGCAATAAAAACTTTCTTGGTTCTGTCCCAGCTGAGCGAGGCTTTCCGGGGCGGTGAAAAAGCTGCTGGGTTGGGCGGGCCGCCTCAGCACCCCAATCTCCCCCAATCCCAGGGCGGCTGTTTCAGGCCTCGACGGCTGCCGCGCAACGAGCTCACGCCCTGTATTTATAGCGGCACCGGCGGTGCAGGGCGGAGGAGGGGCATCGCTGGGACCCCCGGCAACCGATGGGGTGCGGGAGGGTGCTGTGGGAGCGTGTCCCTCCAAGCTCGGTGCCCAGCCGACGCCCTAGCGACGGGGAGGCTTTCCTAAAGATGACAACGACGGGGATGGGCCGCGGCGACAGCTCTGCCCGTGCGGTGCCTTTAAGAGCAGGGAGCAGTGTCCAGGTGCCGCCTAAAAATAGTGTGTGCCTCGCGTCCCGGCTGATCCCGTGTCATGCGGCATGTCCCTGCCCAGCCGCAGGGCGGGCCGGGCTGGGGAGCACTGCTGAGAGCGGGAGCGACAGCGCCGAGGGCGAAAATCACCCCGAAAATCACCCCCAAAGGCCGGTCGCAGCCCCGGCAGGGCAGCTGCGGCGTGGTGAGGAGGAAACACGGCCACCCGCGGGAGGGGGGCTGTGAGAAGCACTCTGTGCAGCCGCTGCTGTCCGTGACTCGGGCGCTGGGAAGGCAGGAGGGTGTCGCGGCAGGGGGAGAGGGAGACACCGTCGCCTTTTCCTAGCAGAGACACCCTCGCCTCCCTCTGCTCGGGCACCGCCCGCCTGCCGGGCCCCACGGCCATCCCCGGCACCATGGTGAGGAATATGGACGACTTCGACTTCTGCCTGCCTTCGCACGCCCAGGGCGTGCTGGAGGGGCTGCAACAGCTGCGCACCAACCCCAAACTGGCCGACGTGACGCTGGTGGCGGGCGGGCGGGAGTTTTTCTGCCACCGTGGCATCCTGGCCCTCTGCAGCCACTACTTTTATGCCATGTTCTCCGGTGACTTTGCTGAGAGCATCGCAGCCCGGGTGGAGCTGAAGGAGGTAGACCCCAGTGCGCTGGAGATGCTGCTTGATTTTGCCTACACGGGAAAGGTTACCATCAACCAGGGCAATGTGGAGGGGCTGATGAGGACCTCCAGCCAGCTCCACTTCCCTGCTATCCAGAAGGTCTGCAGCCGCTACCTCCGGCAGCAGATGGATGCCACCAACTGCCTAGGTATCTGTGAGTTTGGTGAGAGCCATGGCTGCCCTGAGGTCTCCTCCAAGGCCTGGTCTTTCTTGCAGGAGAACTTTGAAGCCGTCTCTCTTCAGGAGGAGTTCCTCCAGCTCTCCAAGGAGAGGTTGGCTGTCTATCTCTCCAATGACCAGTTGCAGGTGCAGGAGGAGCGGAGCCTGGTCGAGGCTGTACTGCGCTGGGTACGCCATGACCCAGGGCCTCGAGCCCAGTTCCTGCCAGAGCTGCTGGAGCTGACCCACCTTGTCTCGCTGCCTGACCAGTACCTGCAGAATCTCCTTGCCAATGAGCCTCTTGTTCGCGACTCAGATGCCAGCAAGGCACTCATTGCCCGATCCTGCACCATGGTGGGTACCCCCTTCCCCTAAATCCCACTCCCTGAGTCAGGAAGGAGGAGCCTGACTGCTCTGCCCTGGCGTCTGCAGAAGAGGCAGAGTGGCACCGGTGCCCTGAAGAATCCTCCAGCCCCACCACAGAAGCTAGAGGAGGTGCTGGTGGTAGTTGGCGGCCGTGTGCTGGAGGACAGTGAGGATGAGGAGAGAGGGCTGGAAATGCCAGCTGCCACCAGGAACTTTGCCTTCTACAACCCCAAAAGCAGTAAGTGCCCACCACTTCCTCCACCTCCCTTCACGTTAATTAACCACGTCTACCCCAAAGCCACCTCTTGCCAAACTAGTGTCAGTTTAGAGAGACACTGGTTGGCTTGGGATGGGGTTGAAATAGGGGTGGCTTAAAAAGTGCCATCACTGGCTTTTGGGGTCATTGCTTGGATCTGCTGGGTTTCAGGGCGATGGATGGCTCTGCCCGACTTTCCTGATTACAACAAATGGGGCTTTTCCCTGGTGGCTCTGAACAACGACGTGTACGTCACAGGTCGGTGCCAGGGCTGCTGGTGCAGGCTGGGGGCTTCGAGGAGCAGGGATGGAGGACAGGGGACAAAGCTGTGAGCATGAGGCACTGGTGTGGGGCCACAGGCTTCTCTCTGAGCAAAGTCCTCTCCTTACTCCCTGTCTGGGCAAATCTGGCCACTGGCAAGGAATGCCCAGGGATGGCTGCACTTGGAGAGGGTGGCCCACCTGACCTGTCCCTCTCTAGGTGGCTCCCGGGGGTCCAAGAATGACACATGGTCAACGACACAGGCCTGGTGCTTCTGCCCCAGGGATGGTGTCTGGAAGCCCATCGCGTCCATGCTGAAAGCACGGACAAACCACACCAGCGCTATCCTCAATGGGGAGATCTACGTCATTGGGGGTAAGGCTGCAAAGACCCTGTGGGTGCTGCTGGGGTCGGGGTCCATGGGTGCCCCAGAGCAGCGGGGTGGCTGCAGTGTCCTGTCACCCTGCAGGGACAACAGTGGACGTGGTGGAGGTAGAGCGCTATGACCCCTACAACAAGAGCTGGTGTGCCATCAGCCCAGCCCTCAAGTACGTGAGCAATTTTGCAGCTGCCAGCTGCTTGGGCAAGCTCTACCTGGTGGGCTCCTGTGCTGTCAAGTACAATGCGCTCACTCTGCAGTGCTACAACCCTGTTCAAGGTGAGAGCTGACCCTGCTGCCACACCCCACCATTGTTGTTCCCGGGAGAGGGACTGAGGGGGGACCCTCAGGCAGGTGACCCCCTGGACTGCCAGGCACGGTGCTGTGGGGTGTAAGCAGGTGCCAAGAGGGTGTGGTGATGGCTGTGGCACAGGGCCCAGGAGCCCCAAGAGCATGGCTGTTAGCAGCATGGACTTGAGTCGCAGGTGTCTGACACAGCCCAGACCTGAGCTTCAGTGGAGCAGGATCTCTGAGGCATCGGGCTGGGGGAGGCTGCCTGCCTTAGGGAGAAACTAACACCCTGTGACAGTGCCACCTCCTCAGGTAGACTCTTCCCCATCCCACAGCACCACTACAAATTATATCCCCACCTCCCACTGGTTTTTATGCAAGACCCTCAGCTGGGATGGGGACTGTGGGTGCCAGTCTGCCTGGCTGCTCTGCCTCCTCCCTTTCAAATTCCCCCTGAAATAGCAATGCTTTTTTCAGCAACTGGCAGCTGCACTGAGAGCCAAGGGTGGGATGCACTGCTAATGACTGCTCCTTGCAGATTTGTGGAGTGTGATCACGTCCCCCTTCATCCCCAAGTACCTCTCGGCCCCACGCTGTGCCACGCTGCGCGGGCTCATCTACCTCATTGGGGATAACACCAAGAAGGTCTACGTGTACGACCCAGAGGCCAACATCTGGCAGAAGGTAGCGGGATGTGGGACCAGGCATGGTCACCGTCCTAAGGAGATGGGGATGGTGTTCCCACCTGCTCCCCCTCAGCGCCAGCACCCCCTTCTCCCTCTTACCCACTCATCCCTTGGCTCTATTAACACCTGCAGAGCTGAGGATGCCCCATTCCTCCCTCCCCTGCTCTCCCATCACACGTGCACTAGGCACAGGGGGCCCCAAACCCCACAGAGAGGATGGGGCAGTGAGACACATCTGGTGGGTCTGTCCTCTGTGGTGGGAGTAGGAGGTCACCAAGGAGTCCCTGCACATCTCACCCTATCCTCACACAGGTGCAGCTCCTACACACACTTCATGAGAACGGTGGGATGGTGGCACTGGGTGACCGGCTCTTTGTCACCGGTGGCCACTGGAAGGGCATGGACGGGGACTACCGGGTAGAAATGGAGGTGTATGACTGCACCAAGGACCTCTGGACGTGTGAGGGCTCCCTGCCCTGCCTCTGGCTCTTCCATAGCTCCTCCTCCATCTTCATAGACACCTCGAAGTGGACAGAACCTTTCCACGGTGACCATGGGTGGTAGGAGAGCCACAGTGATGCCTGTCACCCTATCAGCCATGCTCCCCTTTTTCTGCTGCCTGTTCAGCTTGGCGAGGGGGAGGTGGAAACCCCTCTGCCAGGCTGGGTGGGACATCAGGAGAGTGTTCTCCCCCACCACTGCAGGGAAGAGGTTTTCCTTATAAACATGCTTTGGCTAATACTCTCTTCTTTTGGTTTGTGAGTTTGTGGTTTTTTGAGAACTGCCTTTTCCCTCCTCCAAACCCCTAAAGCTTTTAGGGTATTTCAAAGCCTCCTCAAAGCGTGGCTCATCCCATCAAAGCCTGACATCGCTATCTGGGAGCAGCAGCCCGTACATAATCCTGGTTTCTCTCCTGGGACATGCAGCATGCACCCCAGGGAGGTGACCCGTGGTCACGGTGAAGCAGCACGGTGAATTGGTGACTCCTGCCCCAGTCCCCCGTCTCTGACGGCACCGGTGCCAGAGGGATGGGCGAGCACAACACGCTTTCCCGACGGCTGGGCCCGCAGCCAGCACCGCGGGACGGTTCAGCTGGTCCGCCTTCGGTTGCTGGGTATGTTCGAAGCGTTAAAAACACCGCGCTGCTCCCCAGGGCCCACGCGAGTTTTTACCCGCGGGGAGGTCCCCGAGGGCAGAGCCCAGCAGCGAGGCGGGCCCGAGGCGGGGCCGGGGCCACCCTCCGGGAGCGGTGGCGGGATGCGGCTGCCGGAGCTGTGCCTGGCGCTCCTCTACGCCGCCGGCAGCGGCACCGAATCCCCGCGGGCAGCCCGGGAGCGGCCGCCGGCCCCGGGAGCAGCCGCGGGGCGTGGGGAGCCCGGGGCGGCCCGCGTGGACCCGCGGCAGGCGTGGATGCTGCTGGCCGGGAGCCCCGGGAGCGGCAGCGGCGCTCGGGGCCGCGGCGGGCCGGGGGCTGACATGGCCTCAGCGGGCGGCAGCTCTCCGGGAAAAGCGCCCTCGGCCGCCGCTGTGCCAGGGGCTGCCCAGGCCTCCCCCACCGTGCCGGAGGAGCTGCTGAGGGAGCTGCAGCTCCTGCTCAGAGGTACCGGGGCGGGGGCTCGGGGAGGAGGGGAGCTGTGGGGACAGTGGGACAAGGCACAACAGGGCTGGGCAGCAGAGCCAGGAAAAGTGAAGGTTCTTTCCTAACATCACACTCCGGTGGGGTTTGGGGTCAGGCATGGCAAAGGAGCAGGCAAAGATGTGCAGGAGAACTGGGGAAGGGTGGAAGAAAGAGGAGGAAAGCAGCAAAGGTAACCCCCAGGCTGGAGCCCAGCGTCCTGTGGAAGCAGCCTTCCATTGCCAAACGCGTGAAGACACCACTGTGGAGCAGAAAATGTGGCAGGAGCTGGGGCTGTTCTATATAGTAAGTGCCCAGCGTGCCCCTTCTCCCTGTCTGCAGAGGCACCCACCCTGGCACAGGGACTCCTTCTCTAACTCCAGCCATTCCCTATCCCAGCCTGAGAGGGAGGAGATGTTCCACCGTGGCCCAGGGCTGAACCTGACCAGCGGGCAGTACACAGCCCCCATTGCAGGATACTACGCCTTCACCACCACACTGCACATCGGTGAGCCCTCAGACAGCCCCACGGCCCTGCCGGGGAAGCCTGAGTTGGCTCTCACGCCCTGCTCTGTCCCAGTGCGTAGGGAGCCGCGGAGAAAGGGGCAGGCATGCCGAGGGAACCGCCTGCGGGTGCTGATCTGCGTGCAGTCCCGCTGCCAGCACAACAGGTATGGCAGGGCAAAGCCAGGGAGGGGGGGAAGGAGTCCAGCATCCCTGGGAAAAATGGGACATGCTCCCCCAACAGTACCCTCCCTCTTCTGCAGCAATTTGGAGACCATATCGTGGCTGGAGAGCAGCGGTGACCTTTTCACCATCTCTGTCACTGGCACCCTTTACCTGCAGGTTAGTGGTGCCACTGGTGACAGTACTGGGTGGGAAGGTGCCTTCTGTGTCCCTAGCCCAGGGCTGGGCATCAGGTCTGCTTCTCAGATGACCTCCAAGCCCCAGGGCAGAGCTCTGTTAGGGCACTATAGCACCGACTGTGGCTGGGCTGCCCTAAAGGCCTTGTGATGCTCTTTTTCCAGAAGGAAGGGTAGGGGCAACTCCTCCAGCTCTTGGCTGTGGTGTGCAGGGGAGAGCTCTCTCCTTGGCTCTGCCAGGCCAAGCCTGGTGCCCACAGGGGAGGTGTCCTGGCCCTGCTGATCCCTCTCTCCCCACAGGCTGGGCAGTATGCCTCTGTTTTCGTGGACAACACAGCAGGCTCTTCCCTCACCGTTCAAAGTGGCTCCCATTTCAGTGCCGTTCTGCTGGGAGTGTGAAGGGGCACCATGCTGAACCTGTGCCAGGAGCATCCAGACCCTTCCCTCTACCAACCACCATCATGTCCTCCCCAGCTCAGCACCAAGCCCAGGGAACACAATTTGCTCATGCAGGAACTGCAGTCTGGTCCAATACTGCTTGTGCTGCAGAACCAGCTGAAGATGGACAAAAGATCATGAAGTAGATGATGATGATAATAATAAAGCAGCGTGACCAGGACCTAAAGGCATTCACTTTTATCTAAAGGCTAGGCCTAGAAGTTTATCATGGAAAGCCCTACTGACAGTGGCAGCAGATGGTTGCCTTCTCCCCAGGGCTCAGCTCCCACCATGCCTGGTACAAAGCCCCACACATCCACTTTTGCCCTTAGTGGACCTCCCTTCCCTGCCCAGACCCAGTCTCAGCAGCCCAAGCCGGATTCTGTACTGCTTGAGCTGTCCTGCAGTGTATGAGCAGTGAATGTTTGCTGGCAGGAGCCAACATCCTTTGCACTAATCATCAAAGCAAAGTCCCAATAATGCCACACATTCGATTAAAGCAAATTCCTGTCCTGTGACTTTCCACAGCAGGCACTCCCTGCCTGTGGCACAGGGCCCAGGCTGTGGGCAGCACAGATACGCTCTTTGCTCAGGCTCCGATAGCCGCCGGAGTTGAGGATGGGCACAGGGCTACGTGACTGAGTGAGGGAGGGCTGTGGGACAAGGACCCAGGAAGGCTTGGGCGTTTGATTTCTTAGTAGCACTTAGCCCTGGGCAAGCTGTGCCAGCAACACTACAAGATAGCAGGAGCTGTACCTAGCCCCACCTTCTTCCAGGGATCTCCCTGCCTGCCCTTCTCCACAGGCTTCATCTCCTTGAGGAGTCTGGTGAAGTAGCTGTTAATGCAGCAATTTATGGGTAGGGGTGTTTGGATCTGGGGAGGAGGGGGGCAGTCTGACTGTGCAGTTTCAATGCTGACTCCTCCCAAAGCAAAGAGAATTTGTCCCTGAAGACAAAGTTGTGCTTCTGCCCCAGCTGATCAGGTGGGCAGCAGCCTCCTGGCAGGCATGAGAGCTGCAGCTCCTGCCCAACTGAGAACTTGGCCCTGGCAGCACCTCCCAGTCCCCACTCATGATGAGCCAAAAAAATGCCATGAGAAATGGACATTTTATGGAAATTGTTATTAACTGTGCCATAACACTGCATATTCTGATCCAAGCTGGAGCTGTGCTTTCAGAACTTTTCCAAAAAGGAAGAAAAGCAGCGTAAGAGGAGGGAGAGGGAGGGAAAAAAAGTCAGAGAAGGACAAACTAACATTCCTGTCACCAGCTCTTGCACTGGAATTCAGACTGGCCTCCTGGAAGGAGCCCCTGAGCTGAGAGCATGGCTCAGCGCAAGAGGTGGAAAAAGGGGGAAGTGAGAAGGGAGAGCAAGTTACCTTTCTGAAATTTATCATCAGGGTTTCTTTTGCCACAAACAGAAGCAAGTCCATGCTACTCTGGGCTCCCCAAATTTGCCTTTCAGGAGCAGAAACAGCAGAGTGTGCTGCTAATAAAGGCACTCCCTCTCCGCTCATCCTGCAGTGCAACTTTACATCAGAGTACACAGGAATGGCCGGGAGCAGAACAAGCTGGCAGAGGACAAGCACTACCCAAAATCTGTGCTGTAGGTCCACTTCCTTCCTCAGTCCTCTGCAGGAGATGCAGAGAGCTAGTGCGCACCAGGCTGCATTAGCCTAACCCTCAGCCCAAGTCCAGAAGTGTGACTGACTATTGTTGGAGCAGAAATATATGTAAGATGGTAAAGTCACCTGTACCAAACAGAACAGCTATTGTGTGCTCCAGAAAACAGATAGCCCTGGATCTGTGACCATCTCCCAAAGTTCCAAGGATACAGAAAGGAGCCAGGGAAGCCTCACAGCCCTGTGCAGGGCTATGCACAAAACAGCAGGCATCACTGCATCACCCTTGCCCACTTCCCCTGGGAATACAACTGTGCCTCATCACAGCAAGAAAGCAACCACTGTGCAGACTTGTCAGCTCACCTTCCTCCCTGCCCCGCTCACACACAGGATGGGAAATTGGAAATTAAAGTGCTTAGGTACCCAATCCATTTAGCTTTCATTCTGTCATTTGGTCTCATGCCAAATTTTCTCTGAAAAACAGCACACTGACTGCAGCAACAGCTGGTAGAGGCACTGAGACAGGATGAGATACCAGACACTTATTCATACCTAGAACATGAGATGCCTTCTCCTCACATAGCACAGAGCCTGCCTGTAGCTCAGCTGCCTGGCAAGTCCTTTCGGTGAAAACACTGTTTCCAAAAATCAGAAGCAAACTCCAGCCATTTTTTCCATGCCAGCACTGTGGTAAAACTCCAACATGTTCTGCAAGCACAGGGCAGGTACACTGCTGCTGTGCAAGGTGTTTGTGTTCCTCAGCTGCAGGCAACCTCACAGCCCAGCTTCAGAGTCAAAAGATTTCCTACCCAGTGTGAAGAGGACAGCCCATACCACACCCCAAGCTGGTGGCCTAGGGCATCTCACAGTCTGCATGGTACAGCCTGTCTCGGAGCTCCCACCAAGTCCTGGAACTCTGGACTCTCACAGAGTCTTGCACAAAGCTCAAGGATACGGATAGCAGAACTGCCCCATGTGAAAAAGCTGGCAGAGCTCATGCCACCAGATGCCTCTTGCTAGTACCCCTGCCAAATGGATTTACTGGGTTTGCCAAGACATTCAACCCTGCTAGCTAAGTGAGCTAAAACTATTAGAAAAAACCCCATCTTTATTTACACTGAAGAGCATCCAGCAGGACCCACCTTCCCCCAGCCACACATGCATGCACACAGATCTCTCCCTTTCCTTCCATCCACCACACCTCATCCCTGGGTGCTCCACCATCCCTCAGTGCTCTATCCGGACCACCATGACCGTGACGTTGTCCGCCGAGCCTCGCTGCACTGCCTTGTTGGCCAGTCTGTTACATGCAGCTTCGTATCGAGCATCTGCTTCTAGCTTCCCTTCTCTCATCTGGATATTCTTATCCTGTTGGGACAAGGAAAGATGACACTGATTGCTCCCAGCAAAGGTAGGTACAAGCACATTGTATTTTCCATGCACTGGGGAGCAAAACAAACACAGACAACCTTGGGAATAAGGGAGGGTACCCTGGCAGAAGTCCATTTCGTGCCCACTGCACTGATCCAGCCCCCCTGCTGCCTTCTCCTCACCTCCAGGCAGGACACAATGAAGTTCACAGCTTCTTCTGGTGTAAAGACTTTGAAGAGACCATCACACGCTATCAGAATGAACCTGGAAATCAAGTGGAGACAGGTTCCAAGGCTGAATTTTTGGCTCCCAAGCTACAGCAAAATCCCTCCAATCTATTCTGTGAACATTGACGTTCTGATCCAAAGGGAAGGCACCATTAAAGCTCATCTGAAAATCCCTTATGACCTACTATTCATGGCAATTCATAATACAGGCCAAAGAGCCAGGCAATTAATGTAAGACTTAGATCAGGGCATCCTGGCAGTCCTACCAACACTGGCAAGATCATATATGACATCCTGGTCAAATGCTCCATTGTTTCTCTAAGAACTGCTTCTTTCCTTTGAGTCCTTTCCATTCACATATTTCCCCTGGGAAGTGGCTAATGCAAGGAAATAGAGAAACACAGCTGAATCTCTCATGTACATCACTTTACATTCCTACACTCCCGAGGTATGTGGCAATTTAAATACGTAAATACAAAAGAAAAGCAAACAACACAACTGTGATCAAAAAACTCTGACACAAAGTATTGCTACAGGCTGCAGAAAGTTGAGGGGATACAAAGCCCAAGGCAAGGACAGCATCTCTCTTAGGATGGGAAGACAGCCTGCTGTGCACTCCCTGCCTGCACAGGGAACTGTATTAAGCAGGAGCCCTAACCAGAGTCACCAGGACAAGGATAACTATGTCTAACCCGCAGAAGTGGTCAGCCTGCACATGCCTCTGAAGACATCACTTCAGAGCCTGATACTCACGAGTATCTTTAGAAATATTTTAGTGGATCACTTGATACGGAACTCTAACCCCAGAAAAAGCAGCAGTACTGGGTTACTCTCACCTCTGAGAGTCTGCAGCGCCATGCTGACATGAAAGCTCACTGCAATTTGTCGTTGCCAATCATATAATGAAAAAGTATCTCAAATCTGCAGATATCAGAGCCGAATGTAAAGGTATTTATGGGCTCTACAGCTGCTAGAAACAACTCCTGGACAGGATGGAGATCCAAGAACTCAAGCCTTAACTAACTGCTTGAACACTGGTGTGTGAACTTAATCAGAGCACAAAGGACATCTGAGGCTTCTGTATGCTATTTCTACGAGGCTGGTTCCTCCAAAAGGAGCCTTCCCAGTATCTTGGCAGAGAAGCAACATTATCCCACTGTACTGATAAGGAACAGGAGCAGAGAGACATCAGCAGTAAGAGCATCCTCTAATTCCAGGGGGGATCAGTGTGAAGTGCCTTGGCTCTAACAGCAGAGCAAACAGGGCCAGGCAGCATCTGCTGAGCAGAGCTGGGAAAGACAATCCCCCATGCAATGGCACACTTTACCTGTCATTGTGTGTGAGTTGGCAGCGTTTGATATCTGGCACAGAGATAACACCACAGCGTTTGTACTGGCCATCCCCAATGGAGCGGGAAACCTCCAGCACTCCTAGGACTCTTCCATCCCTGCACAAGGAAACAAAACACTGAGAGCCTTCCCCACCTGGATGTATCTTGCTGCATTGCCTGATGGGGACACGTTGTGCATCCATCTGCCTCATATAAATAATGACTTGCTTGCCCAGCAAGTTCAAATCTTCACTTCAAAGTCTCCTTCCCTTTCTGTGTATTTGTGTGAAGCTCTGGGAAACAAGCAGTCAGGGGGAGGAGGAAAGGAAGTCAGGAGATTTCAAGGCTGTTTTCTGTCACCCTGCCCTAACTCAAGTCCTGCTAAGCCAAGCAAACTGGGGAAGTAAGAGTTATATGTGAGCTGAACTCCCAGAAGCATAGTTTGAATACAGAGATTATTTTTTGGCAAACTGCTCTTCACTAGGAGCAGAGAGTGGCAGAGGCAAAAGGTCTGAGACAGCAGCTCCTCCTGTGTCCTGTTTATCAGGACACCAATCCCTTCAGAGTGGCTCAGCTGTGGGCAGTTCTCAGGAGCAAGAATCATGGCAGGTTCAGCTCCTGATCACCTGGCCTTTAGTAACCACCAAAGGCAACAAGCAGTTCTGTGAAATCTAAGTTACAATACCCCTTAAGAAACAGCTCTGGTTTGTTAAGCTTTTCTAATTAACCAAGTTCCCTACAGAAACAGCTTCCCACACATCACATTTCCAACAATCAAGCATCTCCTCCCCAAAAACGCTGTTCTGTGCCCTCTGGGAATACACAAAGCTCATTCATCTCATAGTCCAAGCAGCCCTGCTTGAGATAAAAGCAAGAAGCAAGGCTCGTCACAGAGAAGAGATCTGATGCTCACACACTTTGTGACTTATCTCTTGGGTCCAAAATATTGAACTACAAGCAGTGGGAGAGGCTCCCAGGTAGTCAGGGACCAGTTCTGAAAAGAGCTAACAGACACTGGGCCATCTCTCTGCCATGTGCAAAGATAGATCAGTGCTAAGCGCAAGTGGCAGCATGTGCTCTGTGGAGATAAGGGACAAAGTGCTCCAGACATGGCAGCGTGACAGAACTGAGCCCACCCCTCCCCACCCTGAGTGCATTCTGCCTCCACAGGAATGAACATACTTCACCTGCACTGAATCCTCTCTTTGTGAAGACACCACTAAATCAAGAAATAGTCTTCAAAGAAGAGAGAGAACCTAGCCTGGGAAGTAAGACTCAGCTGCTGTGTTTGGCACTGGCTCTCCAAACAGCCATGAACTCCTTTTTGCACAGGAACATTAAGATAATCACATTTTGGCTCCGGAAAACTCTCTTCTACTGCAGACAGTCTCAGTGCATCACCTAACCCCAGGAGAGCAACATCAACTGACATTGAGGGCTTTTTGTGCTCTCTCAAACCATCCACCTTCTCACAGGACAAGGAGAGAGAAGTCATGCTGCAAGGAAATGAGTTCTGTTCAGTGTCACAGCGTGCAGAAAGCAGTAACTTCTTCAACAATCCATTTCAGCTCTGTAGGTCCAAATCTGTAGGTCAAGCTTAAGCATGTCTGTGCTTGTATCCCACTGCCAAGCTTTCACATGAGTCCTGCCTTGGGCATCGTAAGGCTCTGAGAAACCAGCCCACAGCAACCAACTCCAGTAACTGAATCCTTACACACCTCAGGCACCACTCTGCTTCCCACAGGCAGCAGCAGATTTTCTCCAAGCTCTCAGCTAGGATGCTAGCCTCAGGAAACTTTAGAACCTCAGTGCCCAAAATTAGGCTAGGGTTTAGATTAGCTCACTCACACCCTCAGGCACTTACCTGACGTTTCCCCCAGCTTTCTGTATCCGCATACGCTCCTCATATTGGGTGGGGTTATGCTCCTTACTGAGGCTTAAGGCTGTGTGTTTCTGACTCTCTTCATTGTAACGACACAGAATCGCCTGTGCTGACAAAAGACCATCTTGAATAAAAAACAACACAACTGCAGCAACAGCTTCTTGAGAGAGAGCCCCAGATTGTAGTGAATGGTTCTTCATTGGGCCAGTCACTGCTGGCCAGTGGTGTTTCTTAGGGCTCAGTCCTAGGTAGGAGTTGCTGTTCAGTACTTTTATCAGTGATCTGGATGCAAGAGTTGAATGCATCATTACCAAGTTTGCTGGTGATGAGTGGGAGTGCTGTGGACTCTCTGGAGGGACAGCAGGCCTTGCAGAGGGATCTGAATAGATGCACCATCAGATAATTGCCAGTGGCATGGAATTACTAAGTCCAAGAGCTGGGATTCTGTGCCCAAGGCTGAGCACAAAAGTGTAAGCTGGGAGAGGAGTGGCTGGGAGCAGAGAGGATCTGGGGCTGCTGCTTGGCAGCACTCAGTAGGAATCTCTGCCAGGAGGGTAAATGGCATCCTGGGGGCATCTGACACAGCGTGGCCAGGGGATCAGGACAGGGGATGGTCCTGCTGTGCTCAGCACTGGTGCAGCCTCACCCAGAGTGCTCCAGCATTAAAGATGATGGGAAGGTACTTGAGTGTGTCCAGAAGAGGACAACCACCCTGGTGCCAGGGCTGGAAGGCATCCCGGGAGGAAGCTGAGTGCTCTGGATTTGTCTGGTTTGAAGAGAAGGAGTCCGAGGGACAACCCTATCCCCCTCTGCAGCTTCCTGAGGAGGGGGCATGGAGAGGGAAATGCTGGGCTCATGGGAATGGCTCAAAGCAATGCCAGGGGAGGCTCAGGCTGAACATCAGCAAATGTTTCTTGCTAGAGCATCTAATCAAATACTGCACCAGGCTTCCTGGAAAGGTGGCTGATGCCCCAGACTGTCACTGCTTAAAGAGGCTTTTGGACAATGGTGTAACTTTAGGGCAGCCCTGAAGTGGTCAGGCAATTGAACCAAATTATTGTTGTAGGTCCCTTCCAACTGAAATATTCTATTCTAGAGACTGTGAGATATTTAGCACCATCAAGAGAGACCTGTTGGTTTGCACTATAGGAAACAACACAGGAATACTCTACCAACCGAAAACAAGATGCTTTGTAGGAATAGTTGAGTAGCTCATGGCAACTCAGACATCCCAAACAAACAAACAAAACACCATAAAATTCTGGGCAGAATAAAGATGCTAACAGTGGTCTCCATTCTGCTTACCCGGCTGTCCCCAAGGTTGGCTATGTAGAGAATATTGTCGACAGCTAAGACACAAGTAGCTGTGGAGCCATCCTTCCATGCTGGCTTCCTGAAGGGAACAAAAAAAAGAGATTATTAAAGGGGAAAAACCACACTTAAGAAGTTAAGTCAGAGTGTTGTTGGGTATTCAAAGAAGAGTCATGTGCCCACACAGCAATCAGGCAGCACAAGCCCCCCAGCAACTGCCTGCAAGCAGTTGCAAGAAGGGTGCAAGCAGTTCAGGAAACTGTTGGTGATAAACATCTAACTAGACAAGGACAGAGGACCTGCACAGACTACTGACTTCTGAATGCACAGCCAATGCCCAGCTGGTGTAAATATTGCCAACCACAGCTCCTGAGCAGAACGGGCTCAGCCCTGATGACAGCCCAGAAGCTAAAGCATCAAGAGCAAACAAGCTTCCCACACTCCCCTTGGGAAGCTCTTTCTTTGCAGCAAAAGGAAGGCACAGCCAACTCTGCAGCAGAGTTGTCTTCTTTTTGCTTACATTTTCCTTCCTTTTTTCACAATATCGCTGCCTCCTCCTCCACCTCAGCCCTCACCACTCCACCTCAGCAGCAACACCACTCACTCAGTTGTTCTCCTCCTATTTCACTTCCTGTAGTTAAGCTTTTTATCTCTAGAGCTCTAGGTAAAATGAGAAGCATTTCTTAGATTACAGCTGCCAGACTAGTCCTCTCCACAAAGAAGCCTGGCTATGATGCCATTCTTCACTGAAACTAGCTTTGAGAGACTGATTTCTAGACATATTTCATCCCGTTTTTCCTTACTTTGAAGGTGTGGCCGAATGAACATGATTCATTTTACCATCAATAGAGCTATTGGTAGCACCCCTTTGTAGTGCCTTTGTCGTAAGTCCTATTTCTGACCAGAGGCTGGTTTGAGAAAGACACTATTGTGACAGACTCAAGAAAGCTTCTTCCTTTTGCCTAGTCAAACTTCTTGCTCTGATTAGGCTTAAGAGACTGAGCCAGTTTGCAATTTACTTAAAATACAAAGTTTTCAGGGAATCGCAGAATCAAATGGATCAACAGTCTCTCTATCTGTGATAGAGGTGCCACTGTGAAATAATAATAGCAAAAAAACCAAACTAAATCTGCGTAAAGGATTGGTAACAAAGTGACTGTATTTTAAATGCAATCTACATCTTCCCTAGCTCACACCGTTGGTGTGTCAGTTCAGCAGAGACTGAGAGAAGGGCAGGGTGCTTGGCAATCCACACCCAGCTGCAAGGCAGGCTGGCATTTACCCCACAGAGGGACATTGCTCATCATCTCTGTTTTCTAATGAGTGGAAGAAAGCAGGATTTAAACTTACACTGGGAGAGTTAAGTCTCTCAACACAGGGCATTAAAAGCTACCTCAGGGATGTGTTCCAGCCTGGCAAGCACAGCTCTAAAGAAAGCTGGCTTAGTGGCCTCTCCAGATGGCCTCCTGCTATACTGATGCCATCAACAGAGAGATCCCATCTTAGGCAGTATGGGAAAAGTCCCTTCAGCAACATAGCAAATCTTTAAAAAGAAGGCAAACAAGATGCCCTGATAAGGACAGAGGTGGTCCTTGGACCTGCTTTGCTTCCTTCCTTCATGAGGAATATGTATTTTATTCTAAGGGACCCTACAGACCACACACCATAGAGTAAGACCAGAACATGCCATGATCTAGTTCTAGCAAGCACTCAGCTGGCAAGAGTCACAGCCTGACACAGTACGGCTGTGTGGAGTTTTGCCAAAGCACACACATGACACAAGGTTTCCTCTGCCCTGCTCAGAACTCAGACCTCAGAGATGTACATTAAGAAATATAAAAGAGTAGAAAGCATTTGCACTTACTGGCTGGATGCCTGCTTTAGAAACTCTTCATCTGTGTGTTTGAAGGTGTCCAAAAGGCATCTCTTCACAGTTTTCTCCACACTAACTACCTCACCTGTCAGACAGAGAAAACAGCAACTAAGCTCCAACTAAAACATATCTGATCTATCCTAGTCTGTCCCTTTGCTCATCCAACATTCAGTCAGGCAGTGCATCTCTTGGGCTCAGCAGAGCAGCTGGGGCACATCCTGGGCTTACCCTACAAGAAATCTGTGCAGTGGCATATGTGGAGAGTTTATGACATAAGCCTTTCCACCACAGGAGTGTTTTCACACTTGAAGTGGCACTGCCAAAACTGGCAACAGCACATTTCACGCTTGTTTAGCGAGTCAGAATTGGCTATTTGCACCCTTGTGTCAAAAAGGCTTCCTGCCCTCTTCTCCAGGAGACAGAGCAGCCTTTGCTGTCTGGGATGGGAACTGTAGGACTAAGCAGAAGAGTTTCCCTATCTACTGCCAAGGCAGAAAAGGTGACAGTTGTCCTACAGCCCTTATTCCACTTCTCTCACCTTTAGGAAATTTCTTAATCAGGTTTTGGTGCAGATTCTGTGCAGCAAATTTTGAGGCTCGGACTCCCCCGTGGCCATCAAAAACAGCGAAGTACGAAACACGTGTGCTGTGAGGGAACAGAAAGTAGCAGAAAGAGGCTAAGAAAGGCCATTAGCCAAGGAGTGGGATCTAGTACAACCCTCTCCATAATACCCTGCCCTGTGTCAGCCACACCAAAAATCCTGCACTCCAAGGCACAAAAGGTAGCAGGTCTCTGAGCTCACACATTCAGCATTTACATGGTTTACGTGCTCCAGCAGCAACCTGAGAAATTTCTCGTGACTTTCCATTCCTCAAGAAAATGAAGGGCAGAAGGGTTTACAGACCACAACTTGGCATAAAAGCAGATAAACATTTCACCTCAAGGACACTGCAACTCTCCAGCATTACAGACATCAGTCTAGCCAGTCCTACAGTACATTCCATGCCTAAACTTGCTCCAACTATACTACAGACAAAAAACCTGGATCTCTCAGCACACACACCACTTGGGACAGTACTAGTACAGAAGTTAAATCCAGGATCAGGGTGATGCTTGAGAACATTCCTTTAAATACACATCCCCACTTACATTTGGGTAACAGAGGATCAACATCCAGAGTTACAAGGCCCTCATGAAGTCAGTGACAGAATCCACTAAGCACCCCTCAAAGGGAGGTTTTTGTATACAGGAGCCCTGTGAATTGCCTGAGAACACAGCTAGCTGATGATTCACTACAGGTCTCCCAATAACAAGCCCAAACCACGCACCACAATACAGGCAGGGTTTAGATTAGCTAAACAGACTAAGGCAGACAAGAGCATCAGCTGTTAAAAGCAAAAAGGATCATCTCATGGGCTTAGCTGAAGCAAGCTGGAGCTCCCTCACCCCCATGATGGCAGTTCTGGCAGTTGGGGCCCACTTACATTTGGGAGGGCAGAGGCCGGCATTCCTCAGTGATATCATTTAAGATGACATGTGCATCCTGCATGTCTTCTCTCTCACCTTTTCTCTCTGCCACATAACCCTTCAGTCCAAGAATGCCCACTGATCCTAAAGGGGAACAAAGCAGATGCATGCAAATCAAACTCCTCCGTCTCCTCAGCTCAGGCTAAAAACCAGTAAGCTCTCAGCTTTCAGAGCCTTGTCCTGGCAATGCAGCCCTTGTCCTGCAACAGAACATCTAGCATCTGCTGCTGAACAGGATCTATTTATTTAGTAACATGGGTTTTTATGTGTCCCCAAGGTCAGCAGCTCTAAAAGCAGCCTACCCTCACTTTAGCAGGCAGCTGTAGCCAAGCAGGACTGCTGGGCATCAGACAGAACTCTTACCAAACAAGGGTGGGGGACAGGGAGGGCAGGGGAAGCACGTGGCACTGAACCTGCAGATTAAGTAAAGCACAGCTTTAAAGAGTGTGCTAAGGACAGGAAATACAGGTCTGATGTTCCCAGGACACGTCCTTTCCTTTGTACCGCTGAATACATCTTACTCCCAAAGCTGCAACACAGTATTTCACAGACATTGAAGTCAAAGGCCCAGTATGTAACAAGCCTGCCTCTCCACCTCTCTGGCTTCCTTAGCAGCCAGGAGGGAGATCTGTGGATGTGGCAAAAGAAGCCAACCCCGCCTCTTGGCAGCAAGTACTTATCCTGCCAGTGCTGAGGTGCCTGCTGCTCAGCTTCTGCTACTTCAGCAGGGACAGTAAGAAGGCCCAGGTGAAGGAGGCAGATAGAGCCAGGAAGCTCAAGGGGCTTCCACAAACCCCTGCAGCAGTTTGCTCCCTACAAGAGACAGAAAAGGCAAGCAGACTGAAGAACCAAAGCTTAGCTTGGTTCTGGACTTACTCAGCCCAACGCCAAAAGTACAAATTGAGTACATTTGTTTTCAAACTGTCTGAAAACCTTTACAAACTTTCTTTTCCACAAGTTCTTCCCTGCCATTCTTCTCTTCCTCCTCCTCCAAGGACTTTCTCTTCTGCCCTTTCTCTTGGCTCTCTGCTGATACTTGCTTGGTAGCACTGGAGGCTGAAAGAATGCAAAAATGCAAGTGGTTTGAGTGTTCCAGCACTGTTTTACTTGCATAAATTCAGCAGCAAGTCCTGTTATACCAAAGCACATTCAGGAGTGCAGGTTCACACACTTACCCAGCATTAAGTGCCCAGAATTATTACTGAACAAGAGACCCTAACCGACCACAAATGGATACACACAGCTTCCCTCAGCACATACAGCCTGTGGCACACACACCACTGCCTGAGCAGGGAGTGCTGATTTCACCACTTCATGCTCTGTGATTCCATCTCAGGAACAGGACAGCTATGCTTGGCTAGCAGGCTGCTGATTCTCCCCCACAACACCCAGGTTTTATTTCCTAGCTACCAGGCCTTTTTTTTTTTTTTCCCCAGTTAATTGCTCAGGAAGCTAATGCTACAGGCTGGAATGCTCTAGCTATTATTACTACTATTATCATCATTATTATAATTATTTTCCTCTATGATCTCTGCCCACAACAATGCAAAGAAACTTATTTTAGTACTCTGAATGTACATATTTTTAGAGAGTTCAGAAAGAGGCTACAAATTAAAGCTAACAAAGAAAACCTGATGTCAGAACTCTTTTTCCTTCCAGAGATTTAGTCTCATATGGGTATAGTGAATTACCTCACCTCCTCCCAGGTGACAGCAAGCACATGGCTGCATGCAGAAAGCCTAGCCAGAGCAGCAGTTTGGGTTTGAAGCCTTTTTCAGCAAGGAATAAGGAGGCAGCCAATGCCTACAGCAGAAAAGCAGCCAGAGCAGTGGCTGCACCAAGGAATACACATACTTTCCCTCCCAAAGCAGGGAGCTTCCAGACAGAGAATGGGGATCCCCATAAGACAGAAATGTACTTCTGGGAACAGGCCTAATTTTACATTTTAGGATTCAAAATCCTGATTTAAACAATTGGGGCACAAATTGTCATGACAAGTGTCAGCCAATCCGGACTGGAAAAATATGCACCAGGTTAACTTGCCACGTGTGCAACACAACAGGTTGCATCCTGGGCTTTTCCAAGAGGGGTGACTCGGCAGAGGCTGGTGAATAACACAGTTCCTTACCTGGGTCACTGCTGCTGGCTGGTGGGAGACCATCAAAGAGCAAAGAGCCTCCATTTCCTGCAGCACAAGAAAAAGACAAAAATAACTAAGTACCTTTGTTCCTTCCAGGGAATAATCCTTTGTCTGTCTCCCCTGAGCTGAAGAAATGTTGTCAGCTTACCAAAGAGAGACAGATTTCTACTTCCATTACTAGCTGGACAAACCCAGGCTTTGCATTTGTTCCAGGAAACACTTATATGGAACGTTTTATAGAATATATATGGTTATAAAAAAATCAAACAGGATGCAGCTGGTCTGCACACCAGTACCAATAACCCCACTGTCTTTATTCTGTCTAACGAAGAACAGGATTTACACACATTTCATCTGAAAGAGATGCTGATGCAGAAAACATGGAAAACCAAACTAATGGCAGAAACAGAGCACCCATACCTGAGTCAGCACTGCTAGATGGTGGGAGATCATCAAACAGCAGAGGCCCTTTCTGGGCATCTTTCCCTGCAAGGCACCAGGGCACAGTCAGGAACCAGTGCACACTCCTGGGGGGAGCTGTTGTGAAAGGACTGCCCCCCAGCCAGTACAGGTGTGGTAAACCTTATTTCCATCTCTAACTTTAGCACCTGCTACGCAAGCAAAATAACCACCTGCCTAGGGGCTGAGGTGAACTTTGGTCTTGAGAACAGGTTTTGGAGTTTTTTTGTTGGCAATCCACTGATCTCACACTAGTACCCCTCAGCAGCACAGCAAAGGGAAAGGCTTTACTATGGTCTAAACCGCAGGGAACTGTAGTTTATACACAACATGCAAAAACATGGTCTACATTGCAGCGGAGCGAGTCCCGGAGAAAAGAAAACCACAAAAAACCACCAAAACGTGCAATTTCTCCAGAGATTCATAACCCGTCCCCTCACCCTCCCCCTGCCCCTCAAGCTCCCTGTGCCGGCGGCCTGGCTGTGCGCGGAGCCACGCTGCCCGCGGCCGAGCTGCAGCAGGCCCGGCGGGGCCCGCGGCCTGTCAGGCCGAGTCCAGGTGAGCCCAAACGGGCCGGGGCCGGGCAGGGCCGAGGGAAGCGCGGGCCCGAACGGATCGCGGCCTCACCCGCGGCGCCGCCGGGCTCGGGCAGGTCCCCGAACAGGTCCATCGCCGCTCCCGCCCGCCCCGCGCCGCCAATCCGCACCCGCGGACGGGCCGGAAATGGGCGCGCGGCTCGGCGGCCGGGGGCGCGAGCGGAAGGACGGCTTGGCCCCGCCCACGAGGTGCTCGTCAAACGCCCCCTCCACCAATCGCAGGTGGCGTTGCGCTGTCAATCAGTGCCGTGGCCCCGCCCCCTCCCCGCCAGGCTCATCGATACTGCTAGGGGGCGCACCTTCAGCGCTGCCCGCCCTCAGCGATCCTCCCGCCCCGCCAGCCCCAGAGAGGACGCTCAGTGCACGGGAGTTGCGTTAAATGCGACATTTATTTCAGAACCGAACAAGCCTCACGTGCGCACGGACGGCCAGGACCCGCAGCACTGCCCCCTAGCACACGGCAGGGGGAACCGCAGAGCGGGAAGTGTGGCCTTCCTCCTCTTCTGGCTCCAGCCTGCCCGCCGCTGTCCGCTTGTCTTCCGTGCCACCCGCTGCCCTGTGGAATTTCCCTTCCGATTGGGCTTACAGTCTTGCTGAAACCTCCGTTTTGCATTCCTTGCCGAGGGGATGGGTGCCAGGGCCATGACAAGGAGCGCGGTGCTGCTCAGAGCGCTGCTGGCGAGATGGCAAGGGTGGCCCGTGTGCCTCATCCAGCGGGAAGCCCTCGGCTCCGACCTCCAGCCGAGCCGTCTGCTCTGCAGGTTTGCTGGCCTCAGGCATGGCTCGGCTCTGGCTGGAGGCTGTCCTGCTGGCTGCGTCTTGTCTGGGGCACAGGCAGCACCACACAGCTCTGGCCGGTGAACCTGTGTCTGCTCCCTGACAGACACTGGTCCTGTCTCTGCCAGAAGCGGCCCCTATTCTGGAAGAGCTTCCCCTATTGTGGAAGAGCTTCCCCTTAGGTACCTCGTGTTTCTCCACCCTTAGCCCCTTACACTGAAATTTGGGATGGTACCAACTAGCCCAGAGCATGAGAGCCAGGATGTTGCAACCTGGGCCCCTGCATTGCCCCAGCTCAGCCTCTCGATGCCTCCAGGCTGGCATCTCTTCATCCGTAAAGGGCGCAAGTTGGCCTCCAGGTCTCAAATGGATCACAGAGAGGAAAATAGACCAGTTTGATGGGGAGCTTATCCTGGGCAGGGGAGTAGGGCTGAGAGGAGCAGCCCCACTGCAACTCTGAGCTGTAATAATGGGTAAAATGCCCAAGGAGCTGCGGCGAGGACAGGCAGAACCAGCATGTGCTTCAGAAGAATCCCCAAACTCTTTCTGTGACCTGAAACCCAAGCTAAAGGGTGCCTGATATGCAGCAAGGGGGCCCGTGCAAGCCTCTACTCATCTGCCATGTCCCTGCCTGTCCGTGCCCCCACAATACGAGTATAACGAGAAGACAGCACCACATCCCACACACACACACACACGCGCGCGCGCACCCACACCCCACAGACAGTGCAGGGAGGTGCGGCAGAGCCAAGGCGCAGCCGTGCTGGACAAGAGACAGCAAAGCTGGGGGGGTGCCTGGGAGATGCACGGAGGAAGATGCTCAGCTTCCCACATGGAGCTGTGCCAGATGGCCACTTGGGAAGCCCTGAACAAAAACATCTAACCATGGGTAAGAGATGGGAGAAGAGAGAGAGAGCTGCTGCTGGAGGAGATGGGAAGCAGTGATGGCTGGAGGAGAAGGTCTTTTCAGCAAAAACACCTTCGACGTGGGAAGCCCCCAGATTAACATGCTGATGGAGGCAGGGTGGGGGGAGGTGGGTGCTCATTTCTGCAGCAGAGGAAGAGTGAGAAAACACCAGCTAGAACAGAAAAAAGAAGCCCCATCCCCACCCTGACACCCTTTGATCTGCTTTGAGCCTGTCATCTTGCTGGGAGAAGAAGGTATGTGCAAGCCCTTTAAAGGAAAGGGCAAGAAGGACTGTGTAAGGGTGAGATGGTCATTCCTAGTTGTGGCTCCTGGGGAATTTTCCCATTCCACCTGAACCTCCACACTCCCTGCAGGGTTGGAATCCTTGGCATCCTGCCCTAAGAGTGGGAAATCCCTTTGGATGAGACACCTGGGGGTCCCTGGCTGGGATAGTGGAGGTGGCCCATATGGTTTTGGTTGGAAAGGGCAGCCCAGCACGGGGTGACAGACAGAGCCATCCCCAGAGCTCTCCTTTTCCCTCCAGTAGGACTAAGCTCCAAAGTGCAGTGACCCATCTGCATGGACATGGGTGCCCTGGCCAGCTGAGACTGTGGGCTCCTCCCTTCCAGAGGTAGATGGGGCAGGTAGGAATTGCCTTCTTTGGGAAGACATGGTGGGCTGTCTGCCCACTGCTCAGGGGAGAAGTGGTTTAAGCTGTTGGGGAAGGCAAAGCAAATGACTGGGGAAGGGCGTAGAGTGAGGGTCAGAGCTGCGCTGCTGCCAGGCACAAGCCAGGGATGTCCTGGGGAGGGCATCTCTGAAACCCCAGCCCACCACCAAGGCTCTCCCCTGCCTGGGGGAGACATTGGCTGGGGGCCAGGACTCAACTTAGGGGATTTTTGTGGTCTAAATAGAAATAAATACTTTATAAATATAATCTTAAAGTATGGACACCTGATCTTACTCCGCTGCCTCTTGCAGAAACATCAGTAAATTAGGGAATTCCCACACCTAAATTACCACTTTCCCTTCGCCTGAGGGCAATTCCTCCTGCTCTCCCAGCTCTGACTGCATTCCCATCTCTCTAGATCAAAGACCAGCTTTTGGCCAAAATCACCCTTCTCACTCCCTCCCCTCTGATAGGGACCGTTTTTTTGAGCATTAGATGGTGTGATATGAAGGTCACCCATGGGGGGACAGGCAGAAGATGGCATGTGCACAAGGAATCCTGCCCAGGCGGGTCCAGGCTTTTGCAGCTACAAACAGAAGTGAGTTTCCCCTGTGAAGCTGTGAATCGAGACAGATCCTTCCATGGAGCAGAGAGCTGGGGCAGCAGATGGTGTGAAAGATCAGATATTAACATGGGGAGTCTTCAGACAGAATCAGCTATCTTGATCCTGTTGGCAGACGGATGAGGTGGAGGGTATTTTTCAGGTTAGATTCTCATCTGGGCTGTTCTCCTTCTGGACAGCTTGGATCTGATTTAGAAAACAAGGGACAAAAGGTGTTAAGAGAGGGACAAGGAGAAGTGTGTACTCCCAGGCTGAGTGTCCTACCTCCAGGCTGATACTTGAATCCAGACAGCTGGAGGGACATAGAATTAAAGTCTCTTTAGCCAGAGCACACACATTTCCGTGTGTTTATTCCTATTACCCTAGTCCTGCCACTTGAGATGATCTTGAGAACTCCATGGGATGGTCTTGTTGAGGAATGAATACATTTAGTGCAGGTAGCTTGATGTGCAGCTGCAATTTGAGCTGCAGGGGTGGGAGCCTGAGGCAAGAGTCCGTGAACTGCCGATCGTTTGCATAACAAGGGGCACAAGGACCTGGGCATAGCTAGGTGAAGGACACTCAGAGACACAGCAGGAGCAAAGGAACCCAGACTTTTGTGCCCTTAGACTATGGGGGTATAAAAGTCCAGGGTTTCCTTTGTTAAGGGTCCCTTCTCAGAGGCACCCAGCTCCAGCTGTTATTTTGTTATTGCACCATGATTGAATTATTTTAAGGATCAAGATGTCTGAGACTCTGCTGTGGGAAACCTGTGACTGAGCCAGTTAGGAAACCTTGTCTGACTGTGAGTGTGGTGAGTGTAGGAAGTCAAGCAAAGCCGCTGTCAGCTCACTGGAACCACCTGCTGTGAAGGGGCCTCAGTCCCAGCTCAGGTGGTGCGTGTGTGACTTCCAGAGTGGCTCCTGGATGGTCAGACAGGAAAGTTTCCTCAACAGTCTCAAAAACACTGTGAGATGGTCTCAAAAACAGTGACAGACCAGTGTCCCTGCCACCAGGCACGGATGTTGCTTTGAGCTCAGCACAACAGTGTCTCTGAGACTGAAACATTTAAATGTGCATGAGCTGAATTCAAAATTATTATGGTTGAAGTTTTGCCAGCTGAGAACCTGTCCAGGCACAGCTCCTCTCCACAGGAGATGCTCCCCACCTGCCTGGGGGCTGCAGCAGGGAAAGCACTGGGAGCCTGAAGACCCTCCAGAAATGGCTTCTCTGCATCCCCCTTCCCCAAGCTGCCCCTGGTACCTTATGGATCCAGCCAGGAGAGGGTTGAAAGCGTAGAGCCAGTCGTGCATGTCTTTGTCACTGCTTGCCTGCAGCAGGATGCCCCGATGCTCCGTGCACACCGCAAACGTGTTTGGGGTCTGCTGGGGGAGAGCCAGGGCTTAGTCCCTCACTCGATGGGGTGTGTGACTCGATGTGGCTGGCTCCCAGTAGCCTACCTTGAGCATGGCCTGCTGGTCCTCACTGTACTCCACCTGGGCCTTGGAGAGGTTGAGTATGGCCCTCTCAACTGCATCCTTGTCCGAGTTGTAGATGTAGACATATGGACGCCGGACCACCACAAAGCGTTTCACCCACCCATTGGTGTGAGGCTCCAGGAAGTGCAGATAGCCCTTTTTGGAGACGATCGGACTGCAGAAGAGACCAAGATAATGGGTGGAATACAGACCATGAGGAGGTGGCAATGGTAGGGCATGGACCCCTGCCCATAAGTGCCCCCCTCGCTGGCTGCTCCAGTTGCTCCTACCTGACCCGAATCTCCTGGATGTCAGGCACCAGCAAACGCTGGGGCTCCTTCTCCTCCTCAGGCCGGCGGGCTGGGGACTTCTTCTGCTCTCCTTCTACCACAGGCTCCAGGTCAGGACTCTCTGCCTGGGAGGAGACCTGGGGGGGTCTGGTGAAGGAGGAGAGGATGGAGTGTAGGAAGAGTGATGGCTAGGGAACATCCATAGACAAGGACCATGTCCCAGTGATACAGCTGGTCTGCTTGGGGTGTATCACCAGAACCTCCCCGGCAGCTTCTTACCTGACCTCCATGGCATTGTAACGTCCTTCCACCAAAGATGGGCAGGTCGAGGAGGGGGTGAGAGAGGTGACCCCAAGAGCTGGCATGGAGGGGTCTCTTACCAAGGTCACAGACATTTCAGACAGCTGTGGAGGAATGGAGGTGTGAATTAAAGTTTCTGCACAAAGCCAGGCACATGCAAAGGACCAGGCTCCTGCTCATACAGGGAGAGGCAAGAGCCCTGGCTGGCAGGGTCCTCTCCTGGCATAGTCCTGAGAGGCACCAGTTCGGGGGAAAACCCAGGCAAGCAGAGAGAGCAGACACCCTAGAGGAGGCATGACTTGTGCCATAGTGCCCACCTAGCCCCCACCCAGCCATTCCCCTGCCAGCCACACATCCCTCCTTGGCCCCACCAGCCCAGCAGAGTCTGGCGCAGCAGCAGTACCTTACTCTCACTGGCACTAATGCAGACGTGGCTGTGGCTGTACTCCCTGTTGAAGGTGTGCGTGAGCAGGCGCAAGCACTGCAGAGAGAGAAGGAGGACAGTGGGGCACAAGGCACATTCCACCTCCCGCTCCTCGGGCTTTCTCCTGCCACAACCCTCAGCTCCCCTGTGGAAGCCACTTCCTGGCTTCATCCTGGCAAGCTGGGGATGCTGCAGGATGGTACCTTCACAGCCAGCTCTTTCTGCCTCTCGCTGGGAGTCTCAGGGGGAGAGGTGCGGCCTTCAGGGGCCCCGTCGGCAGAGAGTGGGGAGGAGATGCAGGAGGTGCTTCGGGACTCAGAATCCTCACTGGAGCAGGGGGACAGGGTCTCCATGCCCAGGCGCTGGGTTGTCTCCAGCTTCTCGCGCAGTAACAGGTAGTGTCTTGTCTTCTCCACCTGGGCACAGGCACCCAGGCTCAGGGGTGGCTCTTTTCCCGATCCCAGCCGCCTTAACCCCATTTACTAATTAGCTTTGGTTTTAATCTGCTGGGACCTGGCTAGCAGTGATGCACAGGAGTCTTGGCAGCACAGCCCCATTCCTGCCTCCTCCCACAACCAAGATGGCTGTGACATGCAGGGTGGAGAATCCCCCCAGCACCAGCAGAGCTGTGAATTGCACTATTTCAGCCCTTTTCTAGCCCAGACTCTTACTTCTTGCAGGAGGCTGAGTTTCTCCAGCTCCCACTGATGGTCAAGGATGAGGCTGTCACTGCGGGGTCGCCAGCCAGCCAGGTTCTCCTCTCCCCGGACATAGGCTACAGAGGTGTCCAGCACACGCCGGCGCCTTCTCTGCATGCCTGTGAGCACAGACGCACAGCTGGAGGCACAGAGGCACAGGCCACAACCCAAATGCCCAGCTATGCCTCCCTGCCCCAGCTGAATAGCTGGGCAGAGACGTGGCACCCACCTGGGCTGCCAGCATCAGCCACGCGGCATAGGCTGAGCTCGTAGACTCCTGTCACGCGGTTGCTGTGAGCGAAGAGAGATGAAGGATTACTGGCTTTGCCCCATCCCCACACCCCAGTTATTTCACTCAGGCTGCTGGGATGCCCTAGAAGAGCTCCAGTCCCTGGGTGATGGCTCTCCTCTCCCTAACAGGAGCATCCTGGTACCTCTCAGAAGCACGCAGGCTGCCGCTGCCAAAGAGATTGCGGATGGAGCGTGATGCAGGAAGCTTGGCATCCCGGGAGTAGAAAACCATGCAGAAGTCTTTGGTGATGACGGCAGGCTGAGTGCAGTTCTCCATCTGCAGTAGGGCAGGGGGAGGCATCAGGGGGGCTGCAGGGTGGCAGCCCAGCAGGTCTGTCCCACCCTTGTGCCCAGCAGGTTCTACTCCTAGGGTCCCACAGTGCCCCTGAGCACCAAGCTGAACTCTGCACCCTAGAAGCACTGGCTGAGGAAAGGCTCATGATGGCTGCACCCCAACAGCAGGGGAAATACCAGACTTTGTTTATGTATAGTGACCCCAAGCAAGGTTCTTGCCTCAATGTAAGCTGACAGGGTGATGTAGATCTTCTCCCGGTAAGGGGTAACACGGTTGAGCAGCAGTGAGTTGTGCATGGAGCTATCCCACGCCGCCTCAAACTGGTAGAAAGTCCTGCCAAAAAAACCCAGCAGGGCCAGTAAAACAACCTCCCTGGAGCCCCTGGCAGGCGAGCAAGGAGATGCCATTGTCCCCCCCACAGCGCTGCAGCAGGCCTGCAAGGACACACAGACATGCATGCGCAGTGGGGACAAATGGGGACAGCCACTCCAGAGGACACAGGCTCAAGGCAAAGGGCACAAGGCATGGTGGGAGGAGGACACAGCACCCTTGAAATGGCCAATGGACCGGGGTTTTGGGGAGGAGGGACTGCGAGAGGAGTGGGGGGCTCAGATGGGGTGCAGGCAAGGCAGAGCAGGCTGGGAAGGCAAAGGAGGGTGAAGGAGGGTTCATGCCCCATCCCCATGTTCAGAGCGGGGGCTGCCACCCCCAGTGCAGCTGGGCCAGTCCCCACCATCCAGCCTGGGACACAGCACCTCTCAGGCCCTGCCAGGAGCGGCTGTTGCCATTTGGGTGATGATGGCCAGAAGGGAAAGGAGGGAGGATGCTCAGCACGGGGGCGTGCTGCCAGCCCACCTGAGAGCGCAGCCCCCCCCTCCACCACTCAGGTCCCCTTCCCTAGGGCTGCCCCTATCTGCCAGCCCTGGGCCCCAGTGAAAAGCTAGGGATCATGATTTGGTGGCTGGCTGCTGTCAGGCTGTCTCCCCTGGCTCTTGCTCGACCCTCATCACCAGCCCCATTCCCACTCTGCTGCCTCAGGCCCCTTTGGTGTGTTTTCCATGGCTCCCAGGTTGGGAGCAGGAGCAGGGGACACCAGGTCCCACTCACCCATACCTGGAGAGGATGGCACAGCTCACTCAGATCAAGAGTGGCAGCTGCCCTCCCTTGGGTTGAGCAACCAAGGGTGAGAAAGCAGGAGGCAGCTCCGGTGAGAGAGCATGGGGGACCCTCGTTTCACCCCCTGCACCACTCCTGGGCTCCCTCCCGGGTCAGCCTTGGCTTTATGGTATACCAACTCCCCAAAACTGCCCAGAGCTGCTGCGGCCCTGGCTCCTGCCTGAGCATCCTCAAGAAGCCATGGTTCAGCCATATCTCAATGAGAACACTTCAGCATGTCCCTGAAGCAGCATCCAGGTGGCTGAGGAGCAATTTTAACAAGAGTCAGGGCAGCCAGCGGGAGCGGGGAGAGGTTCTCAACTGCAATTTCCCCCACACTGGAAGAAGAGGGAGAGTGACGCTTTCAAAAGGTGTAAAATACATAAACCACCCCCAGTGTGAGACACAGCCAAGGCAAAGGATTGCTTTGCAGACACAGGTTGACTAAGAAAAGAGCGCTCCCCAAGGAGGAGGAGGAGAAGAGGAGCCTCAGGGGAGGGGAGAAAGAGCAAAAAGCAAAGGGAGGAGGCAAAGGGGAAAAAGAGAAAAGCAGGAGGGACCAGACCGAGCAGGTGCGCGTGAAATACCTAGTGTCATTTCCCAGCGAAATGCTATAAGTGGAAGGTGACCCAAGGACAAACACACACATGTACACACACAGAAAAACGACAGGTCAGAAGAGCCCCTCTTGAAGGGACTCGCCCATATTAGCACCACTGGCCAAGGGAGCTCCTGCCTAGCTGAACCCAAAATGGCAACCAAAAGGAGCTCAGAAAGGGCAGACAGAAGCTTACCAGACTGGGTGAAAACCCTCTGCCTCCCACTTTCTTCATGGCTCAGAAGCTGGGAAGGAAGCACATGTGCTCCCTATCACCTTAACTGTGCCCTTGTGCCATCCCAAGGCAAGGAGCTCCCCCCAGCACAGTGCCCTGGGACAGTGCCAGCTGGGGGGATGAGCCGTCCCACTGCACTTCACACAGCAGGTGACTTCTTGGCCCATCCCCTGGTCCACAAGGAAAGCATCACTCTGCTGAGAGGCCATGGGCAGCACCAGTGTGAACCCACTTCTCTTGCAGTGGGGGCCTGCATCAACGCTACATCCACTTTCCTGCACCCTGGGAGGGGACAGAATGCTGCTGGAGGGACAGCTCTGTCCTCAGACATCTCTGAGCAGGACCAGCTTGAGTTGCTGTAGGGAGCACAACCTTCAGGCACAAAGTTATGTACCAGGACTCGGGGCACTCCATCGCTGTCTCCCAGCCACACGCCCCTCTTCTGCCATGGGGCACAGTGGTGAGCCCCTCCCCGGGGCCTCAGCCATGCTCCCATCCAGACGCTGGTGGCACATCCACAGATCTGGCACCTCTTGCGCATATGCCAGGCTCACCCAGTGGTCCTGGCTGAAGCCCCAAACAGTCACTGCCCCTTTACACAGGGGACCGACAGCCTGTGCCACGTATATGTGTGTGCACCCACTGTTACACCTGCACACAGACACACACACACTGCCTGTATGCCGCACCTACACCCACAGGACAACCGTGCACAGAGTGGGCAGTCGCTGCCTCACCAACTGCTGTGCTGCCAGCGTTACCAGGTGCCCAGGAGAGGGCAGACAAGTCCCAAAACTTCTAGTCCTCAACAGCCCTGCAGCTACTCCAAGCAGCACCAGGGGCTGAGCTGGGGCTGGGGTGGGAGACAATGGAGGGTCCGGCACACTCGGTGCCAGATGCCAGAGAAGATGGGAGAGTAGCGAAGTTGAAAAGCAAGAATAAAACCCAAATCAGGCAATGGGGATGCAGGCGTGCGAGGGGGAGCGGCAGCCAGCCAGAGCGTGGCCCAAACGAACAGCAAAAGGGGTCGAGTGAGCAAGAGGTGCCAGCGCAGGAGGGAGGAGGGATGGGGCACGTGGAGTGGATGAGGGGCTGGATGTCCAAGTGCTGCCTCTGGCGGGAGTGAGCGTGCCGAGGCAAGGGGGTAGAAAGAAAAAACAGGAGAGAAGAAGGAGAGGTGGAAAAAAAACCAATGGAAACAAATAATACCTAGGCATATCCGAATCAAGAAACTGCCTGCGAAAACACAAAACAATCACATGGTTAGTGTGGGCTTAGATGGGCAGTAGCAGCTGAGGGAAGCGAGGGGGGACACCAGGCACTGCCCCCCGCACCTCCGCCCTGGGCGCTCGATGCAGGGATGGATGCGTGCTGAGGAGAGAGCTGAACCACTCTCCCAGCCTCCTCCTGAGTGGCTCCGGGGCGCTGGGGATGCTGCAGAGGGGAAGCTAGGGCTGCTCCAGGCAATGGAGGCTGCATGACACGAGGCAGCGAAAGCAGGGAGTGCAAGCAGCTGGGAGGAGGGTGAAGTGGGTGCTGGCTCTGCTCTCTTCCTTCCTTCTGCCTGTCCTCACAGCTGCAGGGCGAAGCATGCATGTCTGCATGTGGAGTGGGAGTGGGGGGCACTGCAGCTACCTGCAGGCAGCTGGCCACCCTTCCTCCCCCTGCCTCAGCACGGGCAGGCTCCATGGAACAGATATGGGACAGATATGACATGCGCACCAGTCTGTGCCCCAAATGGGCCGCCAGTCTCCACGCTTCTCTCCACACCCCAAGTATCCCCCCAGCGTGAGCCGTGTCCCCTTGTCCTACAGGACTCACAGGGCGGAAGACAGAGCAGGAGGCACATCACTCCTGCCAGTCTGAAGATCCCATATGGCTGCATCTGGGACCAACCAGACAACCAAGCAGATCAGGGGGCTGACAAAATGCTGCACAGCCCCAAGAGCCTGTGGGTGCCACAGCCACCCATCTCCCAGCAAAAAAACCACCACCGCTGCACTGGGCCAGGCCTTCCTCATCTGACCATCTCCATCTGGCCTCCTTCTGTATCCCCAAAGCTGTGACAAAGTCTCCTGGTCCGACACTTGCACACAGGCTGACCCCACGACTCGCCTCTGCTGCCCGGATACTCTGTGCAGGTTGCTCTGCCATGTCCAGGAGCTGCCCTGGGAATGCTCAGGGTAGCACCTCCCATCCAGACCCCCATAATTCCCCCAAATTACCCTGCCTTGGGACAGGCCTCCTTGTGGCAATCGTGACCACAAAGCAAATGAAGGAAAAAATGGCCCCCATGCCTTGCTAGGATGTTCCTACACCAGCGATACAACGCACACAGCCAAGGACCAGTCCTGCTGCTCCCAGTGCTGGCAACAGCCATCCCTGTCTTGTTGCAGCTGCCTGCATGCACACATTCTGGTCAGAGACCAGTCCTGAGGACCCAACCAGTCCTCAGAGTTTCACCAGTAGCCCTGGTGCAGAGGAGAGCTCCGCCCTCCATATCCATGACTCTCCCTGCCACTGCAGGACTCATACAGGGAGATCTTAGAGATAAAAATTTTCCGGTCCCACTTCTTTCACAGCCTGCCAAACCCACAGAGGGACACCTCTAAGCAACCTGGTCTACTGGAAGATGTCCCTGTCCATAGCAGGGGGTTTGGAATGAGATGATCTTTAAAGTTCCTTTTAGCTCAAACCACTCTGTGGTTCTATGACAGAGCCCCCAGGGACAGGCAGGAAGGGATGGACATCCCTGAAGGTGGGAATAGCTTTCCTGCATTACACACTGATAGGGATCTGCCATGGGTGCCAAGTGGCCTTTCCAGCAATTTTGCTGGGATACAGGATAAATAGCCCTTTGTGGCATGTCCCCTCTTGCCATGGAGTTGGGACATCCTCCTGGCACCAGCACCAACTGCCTCCCTGTGCCAGGCTGTCACAGCCAGCACCAGAGAGCAGGACCCACACATGAATTCCTTGTACTGCCCTCCCCAGCAAAGCAAGGCCTTGGGGAGGAGGAGAAGGGGTTTGGCAGCCCTGTATTGCAAGACCCTGTGCAGGTCCATAAAAACCCTGCCTCAGGGCAGCAATGGGTCAGCAGAAGGGCCAAGAGCCTTCCAGGGGAGAGAAGGGCTGCTACTCACCCCCCTCCATCCCTCACCACAGCAAGGGAAGAGCATGAAAAAAAGCATCACGCACCGGTCATCCTGGGAGGGATGGATGTACCCAGAGGAGAGGATGTTCAGGGACAGGATATTGGGGTCGATGAGTGACTCATCTGCTTCTGGGGTGTTCCGGATTCGACCTGCAAACACAGCACAGAGTTGCCTCTGAGGTGACAGGCAGTGGCCGACTGCCTGCCTGCAGCCTCCCTGTCAGGCAGCAGTTGCCATTCAGCCCACTGCTGGCCATTCAGCACCAGAGATCTTGGTCCAGCTCCTGGACATGCTGGCATGGGGCTGAGGTGTCCTGCCCAGGCAGTGTCACAGTGTCACCAGCCAGGCAGCAACTACTTTACTATTGCAGTGTAGGAGGGGAGACAAGGCATAAAGTCCCATGTGGGAACATGGAAACACAGGAATATGGGCAAGAAACAGCCCAAGTGGATGCCTGGGAGCTCAGAGGGCTAGGGGCTGGCTTGGCTTACCCACAACCAGCTCCCGTACTTCCTTCCAGTGGATGAGGCTGCCCGTTTCATGCACCAAGGTGACAGTGATTCTCCTCTGGATGCCCTAAAATCCATGAGGCCAGAGAGAAGGGACAGTAGTTAACACAGGTCCCAACAGGACTCAGAGCTGGGACAGCATCTTGGGCAGAGAATACCTGATGAAGGAGGAAGGTCCCATGGCATGGCATGCCTCCGCGGTGGTCCACAACAGCAGGGATGTAGCTGGAAGAGAGGATTGCAGCATGACACAGAATCCTGCCAGCCTGCCCAGAGGTGCTGAGCACTGGGCAAATCCCCTGTTGCCTTCCTCCCCTCTCCCTCTCCCTCTCCCTCTCCCTCTCCCTCTCCCTCTCCCGCTCCCTCTCCCTCTCCCTTTCCCTCTCCCTCTCCCAGCAGGACTTACTCGCCATTGGCCTCCAGCTCGCAGATCTCAAAGAAGACCATCAGGTCATACTTGCACTGGCAAGGGCCAGCACTGGGCCGAGTCATGGTGCTCAGCTTTGTCGCAGGCACTACAGTGGGTCAGAAAAGACAGGTGAGAGGCTGAGCCTGCTGCTGGCACTTGGAGTGAGGCATGTGATGGCAGGGAAAGGGCAAGGCAGGCAAGAACCTCAGGGCACACACAGAGGCAGCAACAAGAGCCTCATCCCAGGGACTGTGCTGATCACTGGCATGATTTCTCCCTTGCCCAACATGGGGCATGAGCAAGAGACTGGCCTCACCCATCCCCAGGATGCACATGGTGTGCCTGCAGTCTGAGCATAGACATATCCAAAAATACACAGTGCTGCTCCAGGCACTGCTCAGGGACAACCAAAGGGAGGCTCTCCCTGTGCTGGTGTGTTGACTGTACAGCCAAACCCCCACAGCTGGGTCTCAGCCGCCAGTGCACAGTGAGGATCCTGCCACCCCTGTGGGACAGTGGGGCTGGGTGGCCATCTGAGCTACTCAGGGCAAGGAACTTCCTCCCTGCTGCTTTGCAGGGCTGAGATGGGGGTATTGTATCTGTTGAGTATTGTGAAAATGGGTGTCTAGGACTTCGGAGTGCTCTGGCCCATAGTAAATTTTGTGGTGCCCCTGGGGTGCTAACTGGTCATTCTGGGGAAGAGGACACCCACCCAACATGGGAACTACGGGTGCACACAGGAGTAGGAGGCCGGGCTCCCTACCTGGTTTGGAGAGTGGCATCACACGGGGGAAGTGGCGTCGGGATGGCCTCAATGGGCTGCAGACAGAACCAGCTTGGTTATAGCACCCCCAGGGACCCCCAAACCCAGCCAGTCCCACCTATGCCTTGGGGCCACCCCGCACCACCTGCCCCCTTTCTCTGAGTCCCCACTGCACCAGGAGCCCCTGGCACAGCCAGGGGCTGGGGCTGGCCCAGATGTGCCCACCTCAGCACATCCTTGCAGAGAGGTGGGAAGGGGTGCTGCTGGTAATGGCCGAACACCTCAAACACAATCGGCTGGCTCTTGATATATTCGATGAAGGATTTAGTCACCTCCACAGCGATCTAGAAGAGAAAGAGCTGCTGAGACTGCAGTTTAGCTGGGAAAGGGACAGAGCGAGCAACATCCCTCATCCACTCCTCCCCCCATTCAGGGATGCTCTCCCCACCTAGACCACTGCCATGAAATCCCAGCCTTTTCAGGTGGACGACAGTGGCTTTTGGTCTCTCTCCTGTATGTCCACTATGTCTAAAGTTGGCTTAGCTGGGTGGCTGTGAGGGGCTGGGAAAGCCAGGAGGAAGCTGCTTCCCTGGGAGAGGATCCAGCCAGTGGCTCTGCAGAGACCCCAGCAGCTGCAGGGGCAAAGGGGTGGTGGAAGAAGGGTACGCACATTTTGGACATGATAGAAGCCCAGTGGTGGCCCTCGTCCTGTGTTCTTCAAGGGTTCTGTTGAAAAGGCCTCATCGTGGCGATGGATGAAGCTGTGGAGGGAAGGAAGGTGGTTCAGGGGCTGTGGGATGGGGATGTACTGGAGCAGGGAGGGGAGTGAAAACAAGGGACCAGAACAAGAGCCTATTTCCCTGGGGGCTGCTGCCTGCACCCTTGGCTGGCACAGGACTCCCCAAAGCTGATGGGAGTCTCTCCCTGCCTTTTGCCAGTGACCACACAAGCGCTTTAGCCCTTTCCACAGCCCTTGGTTTTGCCTCCCCATCCACAAGGGGCTCTGAGGTGGAGGGGTAGGGCTTCCCAACATTCACCATGAGCCCCTAGGTGATGGCTGGAGCGTGATGGAAGATGCAGGGCTGGGGGGCACTGGGGCTCACTTGAACTGGCAGAAGATGTCTGCGTATTCTGCAGAGATGCTGGAGGCTTGCAGGACCGTCACACGGAAAGTGAAGATGCTGCCCAGCTTCAGGTGGTCCAAAGCCACCTCCAGTGGTCCATCCGGTGCAGGCTTCTCTGGGCTGTCCAGAAGAAGGTCCTCTGGGGTCACTGCAGGGAAGGGGAGGTCCTTAGCAAATCAGGATGTCCTCTCAGTGTTAGGAACATTTAGGAAAAATGTTGAGACACTGGAGCTTGTCCAGAGAAGGGCAACAAGGCTCGTGAAGGGTCTGGAACACAAGTCCTATAAGGAGCAGCTGAGGGAGCAGGGATTATATAGCCTGGAGAAAAGGAGGCTGATGGGAGACCTTATTACTCTGCAACTACCTGAAAGGAGTTTAGCCAGGTAAGGGTTGTTCTCTTCTCCTAGGCAACTAGTCATAGGACGAGAGGTCACCACCTTAAGCTGCACCAGTGGAGGCTTAGGTTGGACATTAGGGAGAATTTCTTCACAGAAAGGGTGACTAAGCATTGGAATGGGCTGCCCAGGAAGGTGGTGGAGTTACTGTTCCTGGAGTTGTTTAAGAAAAGCCTGGACGTGGCACTTAGTGCCATGGCAGTTGATGAGGGGTTGTCAGGTCATAAGTTGAGCCTGATGATCTCAAAGGCTTTTTCCAACCTAATTGACTCCGATTCTGTCTGCCAGCAGCCCCCACCGGAGGTGTTGATGCCAGGAAGAATGCAAAAGGCTGGGTGCAAAACTGCTTGTCACACCTCCTTACCTGCACAGGTGTTGTTGTTGACTTCATCGGCAGAGGGACCCACGTCGCTGACCTGCCCCTGACCTTCGACAATGCGCAGCTCCTCCTGAGAGGTCCCTGAGCGAGACATCCCCACAGCTGGGCACGACTCTGACTGGAACTGTGTGAAGAATGCGGCTCAGGGATGTTGGTGGTCCCCAGGGTGGTCCTGCTTGTGCCACCATCAGCAACCCAAGCACCTGGGCACCTCCAGCTTTCCTCTCCCACCCCACAGCAGCCCCTCTGGGACACAGGTGAGAGCAGTGTGCACCGGTGGTTGCCTGAGGCCTTGGTCTCCCTGGTGGACCTAGACCACCTTCCCTCTGATGCTGACACCTCTAGGAGCCTGGGGGTCCCTGTGGGGAAGCACTGAGGTGGCAGACAGGGGTCTGGGGTCTCCGGGCACCCACCAAGAGCTGGCTCCACCTTACCTTCTCAAAGTGCTGGTCATCAAAGGAGATCTTGGCTGTCCCAGACTGCCGCACACCAGAGCCATAGTCAGGGGCTTCTTCGTCCGCTGGAGGAGGGATGGGGGTGAGCAGCACGGAGGGTGCAGGGGGTGCAAGTGGCACATTTTGCAGGGGGGTTCCCTCCTACCTGAGATGGCCTGGACAGCCACGCGCAGGAAGCCCTTCACCTCGCCCTTCTCGCTGACGATGGCCACGCGGTGGACCAGGGGCACGGGGTAGAGGAGGTTGCTCAGGTAGACAAAGGCCCTGCCAGAGAAGGGGGGACACACAACAGGGGGGGAGAGCGGTCACTGCTCCCACCCGCGAGTCCCCAGGCACGGCTGGCGTGGCCGGCAGCGGCCGGGATCCCAGGTCACTGCTCAGGGCGCGACCGCAGCGCTGCAAAGCAAAACTAAAGAGAAGGCAGCCAGGGCCAGGCGAGGGGGCTGGGGCAGCGGGCAGGCAGCGTGCCGCGGGCAGGAGGGTGGGCAGGAGGGTGGCACACGCCATGGACAACACCACAGAACACACCAGACTTGCAGACCTCTCCGACTGTCACCTCTGTGGCAGGCAGGAGGGGAGAGGGCTGCGCTGGTGCCACCAGGAAGCTGTAGGGCAAGAGGACCTTCTCTGTGGTAGAGCTGGAGAACTTGGTCAGGAGGTGCTGCGACACAACAAGGGGGCAGCTGCAGAGTCACCATGGGGAGGACAAGGGCAAGACAGGGGGAAGGAAGGGTAACAAGGGAGATGGAGGCTGTCAGGAGTGAAGGGGGTGAGAGGACAAGGTCCTGGACCTCCAGAGGTGAACCTGCTGGCGGTTCATGGCCCTGGCTCTGCCCGCAGTGTTGCAGACCACTGGGAGGGAGGCTGCATGGTGTGTCTGGCGCCATCAGGGTGTGCATCCCCCCTCCCCATCCCTTCACATGTACGGCTTCGGGGTCCCAAGCCACCTGCCAGCATGTCCCAGGGCTGGACAGTGTGCCTGGCAAGTCTGAGCCCCACTGCTCTCCTCTGCAGCATCCAGGTCACCGATGCCACCATGGTGAAGTGCCATGCCAGAGTCCAACACAATGGCTGCACCATGTCTCTGTCAGCACCTCCTGTCAGGCCACAGCTCTCTGTTTCTCAAGTGTTTTGGGTCCTCTTGCTGCCTCCCTCCACCTCACTACCAGCTTCCAGCGGTCATCCATGGCCCTGGTGGCATGCTGTGCCCTCCGCAGTGACAAGTCACCTTTGGCACTGAGGTCCCTGCCAAGAGGTGCTAACGAGCAGCACCGCTCCCAGCAAGAGGGGGTGTGGGTGCCTGGCACCTCTCCCTGTGGCACCCCCAGCATCTTGACACGCAGCATCATTGGGTGTTGTGGGGTGGGATGGTGCTGGGGGTGGCCAGGACACTTCTGCTTCAGGAGGCTCCCATGAGGGTTGCATCTCAGGCAGCTGCTGTGCTGCTCAGGGCGTCCCAGCCTCACAGGAGTCTTCATATTCAATGGCACCCCAAAGTGCCCAGGGGGCTCTTGCACCCCTGCACTTGCACCCTGATCCCCGGAGATTCCCCCTGCTCTGGTGACTCCCATTGACCTTCAACTGCTCCTCGAGGCTTCTTCCACCCAAAGCATCTCAAAGGACTCAAGTTGCGGAAGCAGGTGATGCCAAATCAGTATCTCCTGATGGGCCTGTCTCAACCCATCTCTTCTCAGATGCCACTGGGAAAAAGTGGCATCCTGGCAGGACCTCACACCTGGGGCAGTTCCCTGTGACCACAGGGATCTCTTCAGAAGTGCAGGGCTCTGTGTGAACCCACCCACCCGAAATCACAGGGCAGCTGGTGTGGAAGCGGAGGACTGGAGAGGACAGGGAAGAGTGGGAGGGAAGTGGGGCAGGCAGGGAGGAGGGGGACAAGTGTGTCACTAGAGGAAGGAGGGCAGGGGCACTAACCACAAGATTGGTGAGGTGCAAAGATGGCATGCTCAGATCAAAGAAAAGCCTTTCCAAAGGAAGACAAAAGTGAAATAACCCCAATTTTCGCTAAAGCTTTGAAGAGATAGAGCCAGCAGCTAAAAAAAGAATTAAAAAAAACACCCCTAAAATAACCAAAACAAAAAAAAAATGAAAGGAAGAGAAAGAGGAAGAGAGAGAGGAAGAGAGAGAGGAAGAGAGAGAGGAAGAAAGAGAGGGAGAGGAAGAGAGAGGAAGAAAGAGGAAGAGAGAGAAAGAGAGAGAGAGAGAGGGAAAGAGAGAGAGAGAAAAAGAGAAAGAAAGAGAGAAAGAGAGAAAGAAAGAAAGAGAGAAAGGGAGAGAAAGAGAGAGAAAGAGAGAAAGAAAGAGAGAGAGAAAAAAAAGAGAGAGAAAGAAATAGAGAAAGAAAGAGAGAAAGAGAGAGAGAAAGTGAGAAAGAGAGAGAGAGAGGGAAAGAAAGAAAGAAAAGAAAAGAAAGAAAAGAAAGAAATCAAAGACAAGGATCCAATCATAAACCAATCCAAGCACACTTCACAAGAAATGTGGCCGGCGGAGCTGCTGCGCGGGGAGCCAAACCCAGGGCAGACTCAAAAGAAGTCAGGAGGCACCAAGCTCTGGGGAACATGCCCCCGGCATGGAGTGGGGCCGCTGCCACAGGGCCTTATTTGGTTTTTTGAGGTGCCCTTGAGAGTTTTGGGGTTGTTTTGATTTTTTTTTCTTTTAAATAAGGAAAAAATGAAAAAAGAAAATAAAAGGGGAAGAACCCAGCTCTTTCGGTCTGAGGCTGCAGGACTCTTACCCCACCTCCACCCTCTCTGCCTGCTCTGGTCCCTCGTCCCCACCATGCTGCCTGTCTCTGGCACACCAAGGAAGAGGAGCCCCAGCTCACCCCAGTCAGGGAGCTCCTGTCTGAGGCAAAGGCTCTCAGAGCAGCTCCTGGTGCACACCCCTTGGGAAAACCCCAGGGAACACTGACAGCTCCACATACCATTCTAAGGATAGGCAGATGGCTCCAGGTTTGGTGGCACAGCCAGGTTGGGGCAGCTGGTGGACTTCTCCAGACCAAGACTGCTGGAGCCCAAGGACGTCTCCAGACAACAGGTATGACAAATCAAAGCTCTTGTCCTTGGCCCTAGCTGAAGAGGAGCTGGAGCCTACACTGAGGTCCCCACAACCTCCCTGCACATCTCCTCTGCCAAGCTGGCAGGGATGGCCCCAAGCCAAGCACTGGCTATGGCTGGGAAGAGCAAACGCTGCTTTTGGCACCCTGTCCAGCACCTGGCTCTCCATTCACATCCCTCAGCCCCGTCCCCCCAACACCTGGGGACATCAAAGCCTCCAAATTCGGGGGGGCTCACACTGACCAATGCAGTTGGGATGGCCACGCCAGTGCCAGAGGCACACAGGGTTTTGAAGTGCCTGTGTGTCCCCAGTCAGCAGCACCGTAGGGTCATCCCAAGCCATGGGAGGTGGCCCTTCCTGGGACAGAAATGCTCAGGACCAAAGCCCCCAGGTGGCTCCCCCAGTTCCTTTGGTGATGGAGACACAGCAGAGCTCCCCTTCTCAGGGGCTCCCCCAAAAAGGTACCTGCATAAAGGAAGGTACCATCCACCTTCCCCTGCCATCCTGTGCCACTGCTATGCTTCTCACAGCCCTACCTCAGCGGGAACCTCATCACCCCGCCAGGCAGCCGGGCTTGGCGGCAATCCCAGCCGGCCACCCCCTGCACCTCCGGGATGCCCCGGAGGTGGGAGTCGCGTCCAAAAGCAGTTCCCTCATGCGAAAGAGCTAGGTCCTTCCCGGCATGCTCTCCTAAAACCTCACCAACCTTCCTACTAAACTGAACAGGGGGAAGCGGTCGTAAAATGGATCCCGGCCATCACACAGCGGGCACTCCGGAAAGATGTCTTCCTCCAGGTCCTCCTCCTCCTCCTCCTCCTCCTCCTCCTGCCCCTGGTGCTGCTCGTCAGCAGGCTCGGTGATGTCGGAGTCGGGGTTCGAGAAGGTAGGGGAGGGGGTGAGATCAGCCATGCGCTCGCTCATGCATGTGTTGAAAAGAGGAGAGCTGTTGCAGCCAGAGATATCTGAACTAAGGTTAGTACAACAAGATAGAAGACATGTTAACACCAGCTGTTCCAAACAGAAAGAACAGGAATTTTGCTTTTTTGTTTTTTCTTGGTTAGGTTTTGGGGTGGGATTTTCGTCTGCTTAAATCAAGGGACATTGGGAACAAAGACCTGCCCATCTGGTGCATCTCTAAAGCCACCAATGGCCAGAGAAAAGAGCAACCCAATGAACCAGTGTGAATGCTGGGGACTCCCTTTGCTGGCTTTGCAGGGAATGCAGGGACAGAGCACGTAGCACAAGGCTGACCACTACCCCTGCTGCTGGAGAGAATCTCTCCACGTGCTACAGCACGGGGCAAAGCCTCCAGGCCACGCAGCTCAGCCCCCTGCTCCCCCTGCCCCACCCTTCTCCAGGGTGGCCCACCTTCATTGCTGGCCCTGCACCCTTCCAACCGGTGTGCAGGAAGCGCACGGAAACACGCGGCACACACTGTACAGACAGATGCTCGGACACCAGCGCGTGCACAGGACACATGCCCACCGCCTGGAGGTCACAACAGCACAGGCTCCCTGCCCACTGGACAGCCATGGCCGCTGTGCCCCCAAGCCTGGAGCCCGTGGCTCTCAGCACTGGGTCACGGCAGGCAGCAGGAGCATTGCCAGCAGCTCACAGGCTCCTTGGGGTCCTGGCAGCCAACACGGAGGAGAGCCATGGCACTGGAGTCCCACAGGGGGATGAGTGCCATGCACGTGGTGGGCAGTGCTGGCAGTGCATCCTCCTGCAGGACTGTCTGCGGGTCCCAGCCACGCTTTGAAGGAGCCAAAGTGCTCACCTGCCGACCAGCCTGAACCAGGGAAAGCGGTCGTAGAAAGGATCTCCGCCGGTCACCACGTTGTCACAGTCCTCAATGACACTGGAAGGCACTTCTGCTGCTCGGTCATACATCTCACGCATCAGGTCCAGGCGCTGCCTGCAGGGAGACGGGACGTCAGTGAGACACAGGGCTGCGGGCACCCAAACCCTCCTGGCACAGCCATCTCTCACCCACCTCAGCTTCTCCAGGGTCCAGTAATGTGTTGCCCCGTTCTTCTGGTCCTGCACCTCTACAGCCACAATGGTCCGAGGGAACGGCCGCTTCTCGCGGTCCTTGGCAGCATCAGGAGGCAGCAGGTCGGGAGGGAGAGGCGAGTACAGCGTGTCTGTGAGGAGCACAAACTGGAACTGGACCTGGAGAGGAGCAGAGGGGATGGTGAGAGACCTGGGAGGGCAGAGGGCTTCACGTGGTGCCTCTGGTGACCCCTCCTCAGCACTTCCTGGCTGCCTGTTCTCATGGCCTCTGCTGTGGGTGCTGCAGCAAGCCAGACAGGAGCCCAGCCACCCACCTTCTTTTTCAGCTCCACGCTGATGGCATTGGCTTCCTTGAGGAAGATAGCGTTGCCCCAGAGCAGGTCACGGAGGGAGGTGAACTGGTACCACTTCCACTTCCTAAAGGCCCAGAGGGCAAGCTCGAATTCCCGTTCTGTCCACTGCACTGTGGGGACACGGAGGGACAGTCACCCCACTGCCATGAGATCACCCCACAGTTCACTCTTTGTGCTCCCACAGAGAGCATCAAAACCTCATGGTGGCTCCCAGCCCTCACCTTCATCCTCAGGTTCTTCCTCCTCTTCATTTGCCTCAGGGTAATACCTAGAATCCATCTGCTTCTGCAAAGCCTCCAGTTTGCTCTCATAGTCCTGGGGGAAACAGGAAGAGAGGCGATGCAACCCACTGGTGTGATCTTCCTCCATGCTGCCACATCGCACTCCTCTTCCCCGCAGGAACACAGCCTCCTCCCTCTCCTGGATCAGTGCTTGTGATAACAACTCCAGGAACAGATTTGCCCTCGTTTTTAGAACACAGATCCACCCCACACAAACATCTGCCAGGACTTCAGTCATGCCTGGGCAGCCTGAGAAGGAGCCATGTCCTGGCCACCTACCAGCCTCTGCTGCTCCAGAAGGTAATTTGCCTCTTCCCGCTCCCTGCGGTACTGGTCCTCCAGTTCCTGTAGCCTAGGTGGAAACAGAGAAGGAGACGATGACCACCCTGGAAGTGGACACCCAACTCCCCAGCACCTCAGCCCACGCTCTCACCGCTGCTCCATCTCCTGTTTCATGTCAATGCCTTGCTTCTCCAGCAGCTCTCTCTGGGCAAACGCCCAGTCCACAGGCTCTGCAGGTGTCTCAGCACATGGGGTTCTCTCCCGCTCCTGCCGAGCCTGCTCGGGGTGGTTGAAGCGGAAGACATGGCTCTTCCCCATGATGATGCGGTTTCCTGCAGTGAAGTGCATGGCGTGGGGGAAAGGTGTGAGTTTAATCAGAGACAAGTGCAAGGCTCCCATGGGAGGGAGGAAGGTGGGTTGGAGCAGCTCTGGTGCCAGCCCCAGGGACCCACCTGAGCGCAGGATGCTGGGCTCTGTCACCTTCTTGCCATTCACATAGGTGTCAGCACCTTCACAGGGCTCCAGGGTCACTATCACTGCGGAGATGACAGGGAGAGGGGAGTGAAGGTAAGGTAGAAGGAGAAGGGTAAATCCTGCATCTCCTGCTCTGCTGCTCCAGCAGCCTCAGAAAGGGAGAGCCACCACAGCCAGCACCCCAGGTATGGGTGGTACCCACCTGCAGCACCCACACCTTGGGCAGCTAACAGGACTCAGCCAAGCTGATGTTAATCAGAGCAGTCCCAAGGACTAAGGGCCGCTGGAGACTGCATGTGAGAGGAGACCAGAGCCTCCAGAAGGCAACTCCATCCTCCCCAGGCTCATCTCCCACAGCCCCTTCACACCCAGGTTCCTGCCGTTTTGGGGGGTGGACTCTGCTCCACGTCTTGAGCAGGGAAATCATCTACAGTCTGCTCAGCCATCCTGCCCCAATCTCCTCACTTTGCTTTGTTCCCATATGCCTTGCAAGAGCTCCCCTCTCTGCCATGGGGGATGTAGCTCATCTGGAAGCATGGAGAGGCCATAGCCATGGCCAAAGCCCTCCTAGTTTGAGGAGGGCAGGACATTCAGCTGGGGGCAGGTGCTGAGGACATGCAGAGGGATGTGTCCCCAGGGCAGTGAAGCCACTCCAGACAAGCAATACCTTCACCACCAGTTTTGGTGTCACTGCGGAACAGGCAGTGCTCTTCTTTAATGAAGTGCCCGCTGAGAACGATGTCCTGCCTCTTCTCAGCATCTTCCCGGCCAACCCTGCAGGGGAAATTTATCTCAATCCTTCCTCAAAGCAGCTCCTCCTGAGTATCCCCCCAGCCCCATCCTTGGTACACTGCAAGACCAACATCTCAAATGAGATTCCTACACAAATCCATATGGCTGTGGCACTTTGGGGATGCCCTGGGAACAGCGCCCAGCCTGGAGACAGCTGTCACCCCACTGCCCACCTGGGGAAGTCAGGCACTGAGATAGGGACAATGCTCCCACTGCTCCATGGGACCTGGCCCTCACCTTGTTATTCCATCCTTGATGTAGTAGAGAAGACACTCGGACATGAGAGGATCCTCGTTCAGGTTGACCAGGTGTGGTGTCTGGGAGAGACAAACAAGGAGTAACCCCTGTGTGCCCTGTGTGCCCAGGCACTGAGGGATGGCCTGCAGGAAGGTGGGAGCTCAGCAGCACTGCAGGCTGCCTCTGCACAGGCTCTCCTCCCCTCTGGATCTTCAGGGCAACATGTCCAGACACTTTTCCAGGGGACTGCAGAGAACTGAGAGGCTGGCATGAGGATATCCTGCTTCCACAAGCTTCCTTGCTTTCCTCCTCCCACAGTGGAGTGGTGCTCACCCTTCCTCTGGTGACCTTTGAAAATTCGTGTTCCAAACAGGCCCAACACAGAGCCAAAACCTTTCCAGGGGGAATCCCTGATATGTGTGGCTCAGAGTCTCCTGGGGCAGGACCCTTCTCACCTGTGCTGTCTTTTATAGAATAATGGAATGGTTTAGGTTGGAAGCAACATAAAAATGCATCTCCTTTCAGCCCCTGCCATGGGTAGGGACATCTTCCATTAGACCAGGTTGCTCCAAACCCCATCTAACCTGGCCTTGAACAATTCCAGGGACAGGGCAGCCACAGCTTCTCTGGGCAACCTGTGCCAGGGCCTCATCACTCTCACAGGGAAGAATTTCTTCCCAATACTTAATCTAACTCTGCCCTCTGCCAGGTCAAAAAGGCAGTAAAAGTGCCCATTTTTCTCTGCTGATTGTACATCAAATGAAGTACCCAAAAGAGCAGGTCCCAGAGGTTCAACCAACAGCAGTGGATGCCTGAAGACCAATCTGCAGGCTGAATTTCACTTTTTGGTCTTCTTCCTAACAGGTCTCTTACATCCCTTTCTTCCCCTGGGTCATAAACCACTTTGTTCTTGATGAGAGGGACATTTCTACCCCTGCCAAAGGCCTCTCTGGCCACAGCCATCTTAGCTGCTGGGATAACACCTTCAGGGAACAGGGGAAGTCCCAGAAGTATCAGTGGGAGAAGTTCTGAGTTTCCCGGACAGAACAATAGTGACTGTAAGGAACACCAGATCAGCCTGCTGAGACCCAGCATGCAGAGGGGTCCCCTCACCATGGTGCCACAAGCCTTGGCTGACAGCAGAGACTCACTCCAAACAGGGCAGCAGAGCTGGAGGTCAAGGGAAAGGTGGGCTCTTCTCCATGGTGGCTGGCAGAAGTTGGCTGTAACATTTAACCTCTGGCCCCTCTGGACAGACATATGGCCCTAGGGCCTGAGACTCTTTCATTTGCAGTTTTTGTCCAGATTTTCAAAGCTGGTGGTGACCTCTCACTGAGCTCCTGCAGCCATAACCACCCCAGCCATGGCACATGGCAGGACAGTAAAGTGCAATACCCATGACAAAACCAGAGTTGCACACTATCAACACTAACTTTCCTCACCAGCCACAGGAGAAGTCAGAGGAGTTTCCACCTGTCAGATAGTTGAAGAGCAAGGAGGCACCAAGACCACCACAGCAATGCCCCACCTCCAAGACCAACCTGCTTTGGGGAATAAACCCCCACGCTTCCTACCCAAAGGTCTGGAGTCCTAACAGGCAGCAGCTGGGACAAGAAACAAAGACAACACTGTACAAATTTATCCTGAAAGTCAAGCTGGGCCACCTAGGAGGAAGGCTGAGAAGTCTTTATCACCACCTGAGCTGGGGACACACACATTTAAGAGGTTTGGCCAAGCCAAATGCTACAAGCAATAAAGAGATGGAATATTCGCCCACCCATATTTCTCAGCAAGGGCTTGCTGGTTTCAGGGGCAGCAATTTTAAATATCTGAAAGTATGAATTTTTAAACTTAACACTGAAGTCCAAGAGAGCACTCATCAGTAAATACCTTCACAAAGGGGGACAGCACCCCAGCAATGGGGGCTGGACATTTAGCCATGTGTTCCTCCCCATGTTTGTACCCAGCAGGCTCAATGCTGTGATTTCCCCCATAGGTTTCAGAGCCAAGAAAAGGCTAGTGAAGTATGTGGGGCTGCCCAGCTGTGATAGAGTGGATCAAAAGGGAGCTGCAGGGGTACAAACCAGTCCCCAGGAGGAAGAGAATAGGATGATCCTACCTTTTTAGGTGAAAAAACACCCAAGGTGCCTCCATCCTCCCTCATGGCCACCCCCATTTCGGCCAGCAATGCTTCCCTGAAGGAGCAAGAGAAAGAAGAGCCTGTCAAAACTCCATGCACCCCTGGAGCCAGCACTAGGATGGAAGCCCATGGTTTGTGCCATTGATTGCAATGTAGGGCTTGCTACAGCTTTCATCAACTCAGGTGAGTTTTCCAGAGCAGCCCACCTCTATACAGGCTGACATGGTGGTACTGGGGTGCCCAGGGGGCAACCCAGGGTCCGGCTAGGTATTCAAACTGTTTGGCTGCTCCAGGAACTCAAGTGCTCTAGCAAAGTGCAGAGCATGGGAAATGCCCAAGGAATGCCATCCTGTCCTATCCCATCCTCTCCCATTCCACCATGCCCAACCCACCCACCTCTCCATCCGTATTGCTTCTGTCCTTCGCAGCTTCTCCTCCCACGTCTCATTCAGCTCTGCAATGATCTTCTCTGTTTCCTGGCAAGTGTGGGTTAAACATGGGGTTAGTGTATCCCCTGGGCAGCACACCTGACCACTCTGCCCAGTTCTGCCCAGCATGCTTCAGTGAGACACTGGGCCCACTTTCGGGCTTGTTTATACAAGCTGCAGCAGCATTTCACCCACATCTTTCTATCACTCCCGTCTTCAAAGAGTGAGGCACAAAGACCAGCCTCACCATTCCCTTGCTGTCAGCCTGCTCCTGCACCATGCTGAACCAGGAGCACTCATCCCATGACAGGAGTGCCCATCCCAAGCTGGGAGCACCTGTCCCACAGGCAGTCATCCCCCACAAGGCAGCACCACGAAGACCCTACAACACCCAAACCCTCAGTCTGGGCACGCTCTAAGTCTGTCCACTCCGCAAAAGCACATCCAAGTATTGCTTCCCATGAGGATCACCCTTCCGGGGTTTCCAGAAAATACCAAGCCCACTCTGCAAACCACAGAGCATTGAGCTGAGCCCTTCATCCTGCAGGGCACCAGCCTCTTACCTTGAGTCTTTCAATGGCCTCTTCACTGCCTGGAGCGAACATGATGCGCTCGTGGAGGCTGGCAACCGAGGCAGCGCGGCTGGACAAGGCAGAGAGGGAGGAAGAGGGGCTAATCCCAGCAATGGCATTGGTCACTGTGGAGAGATTGTCATGGCGGTGACTCAGCTCTGTCCCTCTAGCATCATTATTGTTCTCAAAGTCGGACACATCTATGGGCACGGAAGGAGGGATGGGCCGGGGAGAGACACACAGACAGGATGACAGAGAAAGACAGAGACAAGAAAAGCTGTTGGGAAAAAAAAAGAGTGGCTGGTGCATTGAGAAGAAAGCCAGGAATTGCAGGAAAAGGCACAGGCAAGAGCACAGCGGTGCAGACAGCAACAGGGCAAGGGCAGGCACTCTCTACCCCAGCCTGGGCAGCCTCTCAGGGAACAGGGCTGTTTGGTGAAAGAGATGCTGGAAGCAGCCTTCCCAGGCTCCCAGGGACACTTGTGCAACACCAGGTCCTGCATCCGTTGGGTCTGAAATCAAATGTCCTCCCCAAGTATGTGCCACTGCCTCTGTCGTCCTCCCCATCTCATACAGTCTGAGTGGTTTTCCCTGCCCAGATGCCCCAGAATAGCCAGATCTGGGAGCAGAGAATGGCAAGGGGATGAGAGGGGGTGGCCCTCTGCCCTACAAAGGGGTCAGGCAGACAGGGCAGAAGAAGTGGCTGGATTCCCTCACAGGATCTACTCAAAGGAAGCCAATGGCTTGGCCAGGCAGCCAGAGAGTGCAGCCAGGGCTACAGGCAGCAGTGCTTGCCAGCTGGCACCCCAAGTGTCAGCTGTGGTGGCTTAGGAGACAGGTCTCAGAGTTGCTCCTCCAGCCCTGAGGAGTTCCTGGGTCTCAGAGCACTGTGGCAGATGCAGGCAGGGCACAGGTTAGCAGGTGCAGATTAGTCAGCCATCTCCCTTAGCCCACATCCAGGGAAGCTGAGCCAGGAAGGGACAACCAGGCCCCTGTCTCCTCAGCAGGCTCGCCATAGCCTGGCTGCCCTGCCTGACCCAGGGTGGGATAGGGCCACAGTGCTTATCTATGGGCAAAAGCCTCCTGGCCACCACCACCCACCACTCTGTCAGCAGAGAGCCATTCCATCCCACCCAAGTGCCGTGCCAGGCTCCAGTCCCAGGGAGACACAGCACCAGCAGAAGCAGCAGCAGCAGCAGCGACAGGAGACACCAGGACAGTATGAAGGAGGAGGTCCCCGTGCGCATTGAGCCCTTGGCATGGCCAAGGGGAGGACACTGGTCCCTTCAGCTCTATGCCAAGCCCAGGTGCTAACCACAACTTGGCCACCATCCCCTCTGCCAGCTCCCTAAGGATGGGCAGCCTGCAGGCACACGCCACTCCATCAGCAGGGGTGCCTGGGCACAGCCCTTCCCCATGCTGCGTGGTGCCCCTGGGCACAGCCTGTGTCTCCCAAAAGCCGTGAAGCAACAGAGAGTACCAGTGATGGGGAATACACACATTTGGATCCTCCCGCAGCAGGATGGGCTAAGAGAGAAAGAGAGGGCAGGGAGCGGGAGTAAGACAGAGAGAACAGAACAAGGCGGGGTTCATCTCAGTAGGATATCTGATAGCACAGGGAGGGGAGCCCATGGGCATGTTCAGTCCTAGTAACACCTTCCTGGCACCTCTGCTGGGTGCTGGATGCTGAAGATGGCAGGTGGAAGGGAAGAAGGGAAAGTTTGCTGGGTGGAAAGCAGCTCCCCTGCGACAGGAGGCGATAGGGGGCTGTGAACATGCGTGCAGGGGCTCACCAGAGGCAGCACAATGCTGCCGCAGGGCCAGTGGAGCAGGATGCAAGGTGGCTCTGGGGACATCAGCCCTGCAGGCTGGCAGGACCTCAGCCCATCTCTGCTTGGAGCCACCGGCAGAGTGGAACCATGGTACCTACTGTCAATGATGTCCCCAAGGCCCTGGGCGTAGAGAAGGTCACGCAGACGTGCCACCTCGTCCTTCAGCTCCCGGATGAGCTTGTTGTTGGGGTCCTCATTGATGACAGCATTGCAGCGGATCTGCTTGGCACGGTCAGCATACCTAGGGAAGGGCAGGGATTGAACAGGGGCTAAACCCCAGCTGCTAGGCAAGCAGGATTCTTGCAGAGCCCCTCCAGCAAGTGATCCTTTGGAGGATCCCAGTGCCAGGACAATCCTTTGGCCCCTTGTCTGGGTTGCAGGTTCCCTCTACAGTACACCCCCAGCCAGGGACAGCACAGAGGTGAGGAGAGCACATGGCAGTGCCTGGACCTCACACAAGCCCCCTGTTCTTGCTCACTGCAGGGAGAACAAGGGCACTTCTTCCTACCTGAGGGTGCTGAGGGTCTCATCGTAGTTGATGTCAGCAGGACTGAGAGCAGCAACCATGGCAGTTCTGGAGTTGCCTCCTGCACAGTAAGATACAGCCATGAGGGAGATGCTGGCCCTTGTGTCCCCCGTCACACTCTGCTGGGCAGCCACGCCCATCAACAGACCACACCCCCCACCTGTCCTCACCCAGGTTCTCCCGCAGCAGCCAGGTCAGCACCGAGTCTCGGTATGGGATGAAATCTGTCTTTTTCTTCTTTTTGTTCTGGGGAATGGAGAGCAAAGGGAAGGGCTGTCAAGCTGCCTGCTCTCCTCAAAGAGAAGGTGACAGCTGGTCCCCATCCATGGGGACTTGGAGGAGGGTGGCTCTCCCAGCTACTGCAACCTTGGGCATATTTGCTCAGGTCCACAGGTCCTGCCTGTGAAATGCCCTGAGATGGGAGGGTTGTTTAAGGCTGGGTACTGAAAGCCCCAGGGTGAGGAGGCTGCTAGCCCCCAGGAGAAGAATAACTTGAGTCCAGGCACTGTCTCACTCCCAAACCACCCTGTAGCCCACTCCCACCCCCCTCCCACCGCCTCCCACCATGCTAAAAACCAATGCCCCCTTCCCCACCTGGCCTGGGCACCTACCTTGTTCGGCCCCGAATCCTGCAAAGGAAGTGGAGAGACTGTTTAAGGGAGCTGTTTCTTTCCTTGGCACCCACCACAGATCCCTCACCCTCAAGCAGAGAGTGGCAGGCATGGGTTCCCATGTAAATGGCAACCTCACCAGCCCAGCTTGTTCCAGCTGCAGAGACAGCTTGGGATATGTCGGCCCATCCTTTGGAGCTGGGATGCTCCATCCCTTGGGACTAGGCCCATCCCTGCTGGCCCGAGCCCATTTCCCCCCGGTGCCACTGTTTGTCCATGCTGTGGCTACCTACCATTTCAGCCAGGGCAGAGATGACCTTCCCCAGAGTGGTCAAGGACTTGTTGATGTTTGCTCCTTCCTGGTTAGAAGAAGAAAAGCCCAGATGCTCAGGCCCCATTTCAAAGCCACTCTAAAGCCCAGGAGAATGAGGAATACCCAGTATGGTGTGGGCAAAGAGCAGCTAGTCTTACTGGGTAAGCAGCACCTCGCAGCTGGGACTCATGGGCCCTGGTGAAACTGGCACTATGCAGCTTTCAAACACAATCCTATCAAGGATTTTGGCAGTGCAGTGGGCAAGGAGCCAGGCAAGGAAAGGAGATGTTTTGGGTGGGGATGAGGGAGGAGGACTTGGGGTCCCCACCAGCAGAAGGGGACCTCATGTCAGCTCTCACCTTTAGCCTTGTGCCCTTGGCACCTGTGGAATCAGCTCGCTCACTCCCGGCCAGGTCCACCAAGCTGATTTTGCTGACCTGCAGGCAGAGGGGAGGCTGTCAGCCCTGTGGGCACAGCAAACTTTGCCCAGCACGAAGCCAAAACCTCTTGCAGGGTGACACTGCTCTGAGGGCAGCAGTGGGTTCTGCAGGGTCATCCTTGCAGGATTTGGTCAGCAGGGCTAATACCCTTGCAGGCAGGGCTGAAGGGCACCAGCTGCCAAATAGCCTGTCCAGAAGCTGATCCCTCGAGGGACCACGAGCCCAGCATGTGCCTGGGACTGATCTCCCTCCTGCTCCAATCCTCCACCAGGCCTCATCACCTCGTCCCCAGTGCAGACGGAAGGACACAAAAGTCCTCCCTGGATCCACATGGGTTCCCCCGAGTCCTTCAGGCCATGCTCTCACCTTCTCAGTGGTGATGTCTGTCTCGGCGTCGTGCCGCTTCTGCGTGAAGATGATGTTGAACACGGCGTGGGAGCGGCTGCTGGTCTCATTCATGTTGGTAGCAGCCACTGTGCTGCAGGGACAGTAGGACAGGGAGGTGTGACATGCTGTGAGGGACACTGGAGCAGCTGGTGACAGGGCTAGGGCTCATGCCAGGACAGGGTACATGGTGGGAAGGCAAGTCTGGAGGACAAGAAAGGACTCTGGGAAAGACGTGCACAAGTTCAGGCTTTTTCCTGCTGTCTCCAGTGCATTTGAAAGCAGGAAGAAGGTAAGGTGAAAGCAAGTGGGGGTACCCAACACTCAGCAAGAAGGGAACTGCCACCTCCAGAGCAGAAGACTAACAAAGTAAGGAAGTAAAGCAGGACCTTCTAGAAGTGTCTGCAAGCTTTCCAAACCCTGTCCCTCTCCTCCTTCTCCAACTCACCGGGCTTTGTTTCCAGAGTCCATAAGGTCCTGGATGTCATTGTAGGATGTCACAGCCAGCTTGGAAAGGTCCTCAACGTATGGACCCATAAGGGGATGCTCCCTCACCCGCAGATTCCCCTTGTTCTTGGGGTTCAGGAGGTCCCTCACACGTTCGCAGTAAATTTCCATGTAGCTCACCTAGAGTAGAGGGCACAGGCAGAGCTAGCAGAATGAGCCACCCAGGCACCCCCAAAGAGGGCTCTGCACACTGGCACAATCTACAGAGCCAGGGGAGAAGGCTGGAAGTGGGCTAGGCAGGCAGTGGGGTGCCTACCTCCACAGAATAGGACATGTTGTCATTCGTTGTGTCGTTGATGCGGGAGAAGAGGTCCTCGCACAGCTGCAGACAGAAGAGCCAAGCTCAGCCCCCCGCCAACAGGATGCTCCTGCCTGGGGTGCCCAGACCACAGGGATTTCTGCATTTTCACCCCCAAAACCAGCCGATGAGTGCTGGGATGGCTCCTGGGGAGCTGGCAGAGCCCCCCATGCTGATATGGGTCATCAGCATCCCCAGAGCCCCTCTGTGTCCTGCTGGGCCAGCATGAGGCAGCTCTCGGTAAGCAGCTCAGCACTTGGACTACTGTTACTTATGTACTTTGGCCTTGCGTGGCCAGACCACAGCCCATCCAGGCTTGGAGAGTCTGAATGACCCCCCTTGGCCCCTGACTCCATGGCAGAGCCATGCCAGCTCACTGCCATGGTAGTGCTGCATTAGACCTTGGCAAAACCTGGCCCCACTGCCACCCTGCTGCCCTCTTTCCTCCCAGCTCCATTTGTCCCTTGGGCATCCCTCTGGGACCACGGGGACAGGTAGCTTTCCCCAGGCATACCTGTGGGATGATGCCTTGCTGGTCCTTCTCCTGCTTCCCCATCATAGTGTAGGATTTTCCAGCTCCTGTCTGCCCGTAGGCGAAGATGCACACATTGTAGCCTTCAAAGGCGTGCTGCAGCATCTCCTCACCAATGTCCCTGTACACTTGCTTCTGGGATGCATAGTTGATGTCTGCAGGCTGCACACAGGAGGGGGACATGGAGAAATTTGGCAAGGAGGCCCTCCTGCCTCTCCCCAGCCCAGCCCTCTAGGTGGGCTCAGGCCTCCCAGTGCTTACCGTAGTGTGGGACCAGTAGGAATAGTCAAAGCTGAAGCTTTTTGGTGTCTCTTTGGGCTGCTTTGGGTTCAGGATAGCTAGGGACAAACAGATGGGAACATGAGGCCACCAGCCACCCATGGTATCCCCACATTCTCCCCCTGCTCCCCCGCCATGCGGGAGGGGTGAAGGGTGATGGGGGTTCAGTCCAAAATGGTCCTAGAAGGTAGACTGGGACTCTCCCAGCTCTGCAGATGGGTCCAGAACCCCCAGATCCCAACGGTGGAAGCAGAGGGGGTGGATGCTATGGCCAGCAGAGCCCACAGAACAGGGCAGAGCCTTGCCCAAACATCCTGCTGGACACAGTGAAGGGGACATGACTCCTTCCCTTGGGTTCCTTCCTGCTGTGGCACCTGCCTGTGGGAGCCCAGCACTGGCACAGGAGGGTCACGGCCTGCCTCTCCCCATGGGGGTGAATGTCCAAAGCTCCCATACTGGCACCTGTGGGGTGGGAGCAGCTGCAACCCTGTCAGGGCTCCCTTAGAGCCCCTCCTGCCTCTCCAGGTCCCCAGTCCCAGCAGGGTGATTAATGCCTCGTGTCACACCACCAGCGGAAACAAGAGTCTGCTTTTGTCATCCCCTGATGAAAAGGACGTTGCTATGGAAATTGGAGACTGCATCACTGCTCTTCCTCATGCAATGTTTTTTTCCTCCTGTAGAGCATTTATGATGTGGTTTTTTCTGAAACAACAGATGCATCAGAAGAAACCCAAACCAGCGGGTAATCACAAGATTCAGCCACCAGCCGTGTTGGGTGACATTGAGGTGACCTTGCAGGCCTGTGCAGCACAGTTCCCCTTTCCCACTGCCCCAGCTGTTCCCTGCCACCACCAAAGACGGGGAAGCCATAAGCCCTGAGCTTTCTCCACCCCAACCTGCTCTGCCCAGCAGCCGGCAGTCAGCCAGGGCTTGAACCCTCTCCAGGTTTCAGCTGGGGCCTTCCTGAGCAGCCCCAGGCACGGTGCAGCCCAACACAGCGGTGTGTGGTGCCCAGATGTGTAGTGTTATGCATATAGATGCTTTCTGCTCTAAATTTCTTCTCCATTACCCCAGTGGATACTCATTCTAGTCTCCCAGTACAGGTCCACCACTTCTGGCCTGAGAACAACGCAGCCCCGCCTGCAACAGCAGCGAGGCAGGCAGGGGAAGGGTGGTAAGTGGGGTCAGGATCCAGCCTGACCACAAAACCACATGGTGCTGCTCAGATGCTCCTTACCATGGACAGAAGCCCAGCTTTGGCACCAGAGGGGCTGGCATGGGCTCCCTGCCTGCCCACCCACTGCAGACAGCCTGACTCCAACGCTCTGGACACCTGCTGCATTCCAGGCAAACTAATTACCAGGAGAAAGGGCTGGGAAGTAACAACTGGCAATCCTGCAGCAGCAAACAGGGATGTGAAGGTCCCTGGAAGAGCAGGACTTTGTGGGCAGAATGGGCAGTCGCGGTGGCTGCCCATTCCTGATCCCTGCTGATGCCTGGCTGTTGTGCAGAGGGCATTGTGAAGAGAAGCAAGGGTAGAGGCCATGCAAGAAGTGGGATGGAGCACCTCTGATGGCTCCTGGTGTCCAGCCTGGCAGCCCCACCATGTCACCATGCCACCTGCGCTCAGCTCCAGTCTGTGCCTGGCGGAGGTGACCCTCACCACAGCGAACAGGAGCAAGAATGAGGCAGGATGGAGCTGCACAAGGCGACTGTTCTGCATCCCAGTGCCAGCCCATGCTGGGCACGGGGCAGGGCAGCAGCCGGGGATGGCACCAAGCAGCTCCAGGCATCCCAGCTGCAGCTGCCCAGCTGGCATGGGAAACCAGGGATTGGGACACAGGGAAGAAGGGAGCATCCCAAGAGCAGGCATCTCCTGTCCTGAGCTGAAACACCCTTCCCATGCCCCTGTCATTCCCATTTATTTGCCTGCAGGCAGATGGATGCTGCTGGTTGAATTTTTCCTTTCCTCTGACTAGGCATATAGGGCTTTTGCAAAGCTGCTGCAAAAGGTTCATGCTCTGGGCCAGTGGGATTCAAAAGGCCAGGAAGGGTGTGGGGATGAAGATAAACATACAGACAAGGGTGCAGGAAGGAGGAAAACTTCTGAAGATGTCCCTTGCCTTGCCCTGAAGAACTAGCAGCATGGCAGAGCACAGGGAGTGGGCAGGCACCAAGCAGGAGAAAGCCCAGAACCCACATCAGAGAAAATAATCACCAGGTTTTAAAGCCAGCAGAGGCACAGCTCCAGATGGAGAATATTAAAGGATCAAAGCCCTCCTCACCATCCTGGTGGGAGCTGTCAGGAGAGGGGCCAGCAGTGCTGGTGCCCAGGATGGTGCCCACAGAGTGCAGAACACCACAGAACAGAGCAGCAGTGCTGGCGAGCAGGTGGGTGGCTGTGGCAGCTGCAGTTTGCAGGCAAAAGGGCAGCAGAGAAACGCTGATCCCTTCCCACCCTGGGCCCCGCTGCCTCCCACAGGGCTCAAGGCATTAGGCAGGAGAAGAACCTGCCTCCCCCCCAGCACATGTAAAGGTCTCTGCAAATAATCCTGGGAAGGGGAAAACTTGCTCTCACTCTCCTCAAACATGTTTATCTTTGGCTTCTCTGCGAGGAGTCAGGGGGATTGAGACAGTCCTGCTCTGCTGGTACTACTGGTATCCTCCTGCCTCCACCAGCCACAGCCAAAGCAGGCTTCTGAGCCCCCCACATCTGCTCCCCAGCCCCCCTGGCCAAGAGGATTAGCCAGTGGTTTGTCCATTCATGGAGAAAATCCTCAGTGTCAGCAAAGGGCTCCTGCCTGCAGCCCTGCTGCCCTCCCTGGTGCAGGCAGAGGCACGGGCTGGAGGGCTGGGGGCACAGCCAGGGTGTGCAGGGTGAGCAGGGGCAGCCAGCTCTGAACAAACATGGCCATGGTGGAGGTAGGGGATGCCTGATGCTCTTGACCGGGACTGGGGCACGGCAGGTCCCCACCACCCATCAGAACCAGAACTGGGGACATCCACCCTGCCTATTCCCTGGCCCTGTGCAGGTGGGAAGCTCCTGCATGGCCAGAAGGCTTCCTGGCCATAAGGGCAGAAGCTCTGCACCCCAGGCAGATGGAAAATCCCTGTCCAGCCATGAAGGGAGAAACCCCACAGGATGGCAGAGCCCAGCAGGTGCTGCACCACAGACCTCCCATTCCTGCTCCCGAGGCCTGCGGTGACCAGGGGACCCAGTGGGGTCCCAGAGTCACCCTGCACCCTTGGGTGGCCTCCTCTCCCCAGCACCAGGGTTGTCATAGCAGCCTGCATGGCGGGGGTGGCTGGCAGCGGTGTCTCACCCACCATCAGTGACGCAGGCAGCCCCGGGCGGGCAGGCAGGGAGTTATTTTAGACACTGACCCATCTGGAGGCTTCCAGAGCCAAAGAGGAGGGATTTGGCTGCCATTCTCATCCTGTACTGCCAGCAGCTGTTATTTAAAGAGGGGCAAAGGCTGGATAGGTTCCTAACAGGACATACAGCCCTGAACCCCCATACTACATCCTCCACCCCGAGCACATCATTCCCTTGGCAAATCCTCCTCCCACCCCTCCATCCTGCTGCAGTTGCATCTTCAAGAGTCCCAGAGAAGCTGGGATGGGTCCTGGCATGCCACAGTGAGTGGTACCTGGCCAGGCAGTGCCATCAAAAAATGCTGGCTGCCCCATGCATAGCCTCAAGACCAGGCTGGATGTGGAAGAACCTGATCTATAGTGGAAGGTTGGAATGAGATCATCTTTAACGTCCCTTTCAAATCAAACCATCCTGTGATTCTGTGATTCCTCCCTCACTGTCTACCAAGGAATACTTCCCCTTTCACTATCACCAAAATCCGAGGGCTCGGTGCCATATAGGTCCCACCATTGCCATTTCAACAGCAGGACTGCATTCCTCTATGGGAAAACTGACATCCTCCCCACATTTCCTCCTCCAAATGACTCCAGGTGCTACAGGCATCCTCACCAAGAGCCCCTCTAGGCCAGTGCTTGCTGCTGTGGCCACACCAGGCAGCACCCAAAGCCCCCCTGCCCCGAGGCACTCACTAGTGGTGCTTCCCGACATCTGGATGATGCATTTCGATTCCCGGCTCATCTCCCGGGAGTTGAAGGGCCGGACGCGCACTGCCACCTTCACTGACGCTCCCGCCATCGCGCTGGCCGGAGGTGGGTCCTGCTAGCGAGGAGCAGTGGCTGTCCTGTGGAAGGGGAGAAAAGGGGGTTAGGAAAGCTTGCATTCCAATCCGCATCTTGAGTCTGTGTAGGATGAATGGAAAGCCTGTGCAAGGAAACCTCCTGGCAACAGTGTTTTGCCTCTGCCTGAAAGATGACATTTTGTTTCATACTGCCCTCATTTCACCTCTCCCTTCTCCCCATTGCATCTCGGTTCAGGACCCCCAGCTCAGTTCCAGGGGCCATCCCTGACCTTACCCCAGGGCAGCACTGGGGCTCCATCACCCTGCAGCATCACTTGGTAGGCACCCTCAGCAGAGGACAGAACCTTGTAGGCACCGTCAGCATCAGCAGAACCCCCAAGGAGCAGCTTTTCCATCCCAGGGAGCCAATGGTACTGAGCAGGTACCCCCTCACCTGCAAGCATGCCCCCCAGGCCCCTGCCCATTTCCCGAGCCTCCTGCCTCCACTCCAAGCCCAGCAGGACAGAGCAGAGTGGGGAGGAAAGCAATGGCATTCCATTGAGAAAGGAGGCGGCTGTTGAACACAGGCATGTGCCTCCCATTCAGCTCCCACAAAGCAGACATGCAGTATCAGCACCAGCAGCCCCTCCTGGGAAGCCAGTGGCCATTGCACTCAGCTGAAGCTCCCAGTTTACCATCATTCTTTTGCTCCTTTTACTAAAAAATTATTCATCACAAATCTCACAAGAGGAAACAAAGAGCTCACCAACATCTCCCAGAGCAGCTGCCCATCCCCACGCTGGTGCCCATGTGCTCTGCAGCATGTTCTCACCTTCCCTGAGCTGCACTTAAGCCTCACCAGCATTGGCCAGAAAATGATACTGGGATCCTTCCTTACTGGGCTCCTACCTCTGATTGCTGCATCCTTCGGGATCCTTTTGAACCTGACAAAATCTATTCCTGCCTTCTAACGTCCCATCCCTTTTCCTGCCTTGCCCTGCTCCCTGGCTCCCCATGCTGAGCCTGCTGGTAAAAATGGAGCATAGGACCCCTCAGAAAAGGGGCAGGAACCTCTCCTCTGGCATCCCACCTGCAAGGGCGTCTGTAAATTCCCTCAGGCTTTTCAAGCCTGGGTTTTGCCAGCAGGATACTTGCCCGGGGAGATCAGGGAGGAATGAGATCGTTAGGCACAGTTCTGGTTACATGGGCCATGACCAGAAGGAAATGGAGCAGTAAGGATGGATCTTGAACATGAGACAGCTTTTCCCATAGTGGAAATGAAAAATTCAGGAGAATTTGTGGAAACGAGGCAGGGGAGAAAGGGAAGAAAAAAACAAATCCACAGAATAGAAAGTATCCCAAGAGAAGGGGATGGCTATAAAACTGACTGAGGTTTGACAGCTCTGGTTTGATTTCCAAGGGGGTGAGAGGAAACCATAGGCAGGTGTACTCATGGCACAGTGGAAAAATTTGCAGCAAGAAAGTGTTACAAGCTTGGCACTGCCTTTCAGAAACCCTTTGCATATTTTAAAATGAGCTGGCATGTCCAGCAGTATGAGGAGGACAAAGCTTCTTCTGTTGGAGTTCCCAAACCCTCCTCTTATCTTCCCGCTGGGACGGCTCTGGAGCTCCCACTGTGCTCAGCCAGTGATCACACCCACAAATTCCAGAGTTCAAGCACTTGATCTCAGGCTTTCTTGAGCTTGGATTATTTTAAGCAGGTGTTTAACACCACCCTTGAGTCCCTAAGCCAGCGAGTGGGTTGCTGCATGCCAGTGGCCTCTACCTCCCCATTCAGATGGGGAAAGGAAAAATTAAACAGAAATGCTTGCCAAAGGGGAACAAAAAAGCTGTTTTTCCCATGAAATGATGGGATGTATTCCCATGTGGAAGGGCTGCATCTTCAAGAGGCCATAAGCTCGAGCTGCTCCACCCTGTGGCACCACTCAGGGACAATGCATACATCCCCAGGCTAAATCCCATCCGCACCTGACAACTGCCCATGTCAAACATTTCCCTCTCCTCCCGAGTCAAGACAGCTCCCTTCCCCCAGCTCTGCAGTTTCTCCAGCTACCAGGACCTCTGAAGAGGTCCCTGGACTCCTGCCTCCTGCACAGCCACCAGAACAGTACACCCATCAGTGAGCCCACCAGCCCCAGTGCTGCCTGCCACAGGCCACCTCAGCCCCTGCCCTTTTTCCCTCCCACCCCGTGCCATTCCCAGCCGCTCTAGCCCTATCACTTCCCATGAAGAAGCACTAGTTTCCCTTTTGAACCACTTTTCCATGTGGCTCATCCTGCTGTGCACCTTCCATCGGTGTTGCTTTCCTTTCTCTGCCTTCTGCCCAGTCAGCGCCACACCCACCATTGCTGGCCATGAGAAGCTCCCTCCTCGCCAGCAGGACCTTTTCTCTCTCCCTGCCATCCACAGCCCACATCCCAGTGTATTTCCATCTGGCTCTCCTTGCCCAGTGGTGTGAGCTCCTCTCCCTGCCAGTATTCACTGATGCAGAGTTCCATTTTCTGCTCCAGCCATTTCCGTCAGCTTCCTTGGCTGGCAATGCACTGCTTCCCTCTGTTCCTCTGCAGCTCTCCAATTCCATCTCTGCCACGGCAGCACAAGGACCCCAGGCAACACTGTGTGTGCTTGGGGACCACCAGCAGACACTGACCCAGCTGCTTCTCACCCTCCTTTCCTTCCCCTGACTCACTTTCCTGGCTCAGCTGCGGGGAGGAATTCAGCCTGCACCCACTTCACACAGCACCATGAGCCACAGCATCACTGGCCATGGGCGCTGAGCATCCTGTAAAGAGAGGGGCCAGGCTGCAGCGAGCAGGGCCAGGGGCAGGGCCAGGCAGCCCACTCCAGCCTGTGGGTAGCTCCAGCCCAGCCAGCTCACTGTGCCTGGGGACAGCCAGCCACCGCCTGCTTAATCCGCTGCCATCGAGAGAAATTCAATAAGCCATGACCAGCCTTTCGCTGGGAGTGAGCCAGCATGGAAGCCCCGCTCCCTGCTCCCTCCCTGCCGCCTCCCAGAGCTACCCTGCACACACGGGAGCTTGCAGAGAGGAACGGCCAGGGAGCCAGGGGGTACATCTGCACCTGACCCCAAATTCTACAGGGCATCTCTTCCCCCACTTCCCCTGCAGCCTGCTGGCTCTGCCCAGCTCTACAACACACCGGTCACCCTGAGTTAGGAGCCATGATTAACTGGATCAGCCAAGATTAACTGGGCAGAGATCAGCTAATGAAACCGCTCTTAAGTCCAAGGGCTACCAACTGGCAGCCTCTCCTGCTGAGAGGTGACCAATGGGACAGGGAGCATTGTCCCCAAGTGCCACCACCTTTGGGGAAGTAAGCTCTTCCCCAAAGGATGCTAAGGAGCATGCCATGCTGCTGGTCCCCCAGCTCCAGCAGATGATGAGCTGCCTGTGCCCAGGGAAATCCAAGGTGAGTTTCCCTTTGTCTGCACACATCCAACCCCATGTCACCTCAGTGGTGAGGGTGGACGCCCCGTCTGGCTGCACTAGTGTGTTCTCAGCAGCCGCCAGGCTTTGTTGTGGCAAGCCCTTCCCCTGCACCCTTTGTTGGGGCCCCCAAGCTCTGACTGGGACCACGGGACTCTGTCCTGCCTCTAGGGCAGCAGGGAACATGTGGCTGGATGACATGGCACCACCAACGCCTGCCAGCTAAGCTGGGAGTGCTCCTCACCCACCTCCCGCCCCACACAAGGGCACGGGGCCATGACAGTGCAGTTTTCTCAGAGCAGCACCGGCAGGCAGTGAAGCAGCTCAGAGGACAGCCCAGGACAAGGGCAAGAGCCCCCCATGCTCAGATGAAATCCAGCCCCTGCTTCCCCAGTGCCATCACAGGCACCCTGCCCACCTCACCTCCTGCCCACCTCAACGGGGGACACAGCTTCAGGGCAGGGTTTGCAGCTCCCTGAGAATTTCCGTGCAGATTCAATTTACAGGTAGCAAATGTAAGATTGTGGACGAAGGGTTCTTGCTGCCCATCCCTGCTGCAAAGTAACCCCACCCCCCATCTCTGCTCCCTCCATCCTCTCTTCCAGACACTCAAACCCAAAGCAGGGAAAAGCTGCACAGAAAAGGCAGCGAGCTTCAGTGGGAGCCCAGCATTGCTGGGCACAGAGAAGGGTAGTCAGGGAGGGGACAGACAACAGGCTCCCACATGACCCAAGGCCTGAGGGGCTGCAGCTCTTGCCACATGCAGGGAGGCAGAGGGTGGTGGCAGCATCTTTGCCAGCACCAGCTGCCACCTCCCAGACAAAATGGAGGTCAGCAGCAGCATGCCGAGATGGCAGAGCCACCACACCCCTGGCCATACCCAGGGGAGGGGGACGGTCTGCCGCCTCCCTGCCCCCCTAGTGCCACAGAGGCCACCTGCATGGGGCTGCTCTGGGGGCTGGGGCATGGAAGGATGCCTGGCTGTGGGGTGACAGGGGAGATGCTCGGCTAGTTCCTTGTCCTCACCGAGCCCTGATGCTGTCGCATGGGACCTGAGCAGGCAGGAGACCGGCTCACATGGGGTCTACAGGACCTCGGGGAGGGGTCACTGCCCCGTGAGGGAAGAGGGGGAGGAAGAGGAGGAAGAGGAGGAGAAAGAAGCAGAGGAGGAAGACAATAGGGCAGGTGCAAGGCTGCTCCCTGGGAACCTGGATGACCATGCATGGAGCTCTGCACTAGCCCTGCACCCTGGGACCTGCCCCTTCAACAGCCAGCAGCCCGCACTGGCCCGCAGTGACATGGCGGCCCTTGTCCAGCCGCTCCACAGCGCAAGGTCAGCGGCAGCTGCTCGTCCTTGGGGACAAGAAGAGTCTCAGCATCGCAGCATCTTTGCCAGCTACCCGCGGCGAGAGCCCCAGGTGGGGCATCCACCACCTCCCTCCAGCGCTGCTGTCGTTAACTCTGGAGCATTATGATGATGACGCAAGATGGCTCAGCTGCATAACCGGAGCATCTGCCCCACAGGGAAGAGCGGGGGTGGCTCTGGGGTGACAATGGGTTCCTGTGCCCCCCGCTATGGGGGGCGGGGATGGCATCCTCCCCTTTCGCACCCTGGCTGGGGCCGGGGCGGCAGAGACATCTCGTCCGCGGGCAGGCCCCCCCTCCCCCGGCTGGATCCTTCTGGAAGACGGGGCGGCACCCGGCGGTCACCGCGCCGGGAACCCGAGGACAGTTTCCCCCCCGCCAACTTTGAGCATCGGGGGGCACAGCAAAATGGCCATCGGCCGCAGCCCCCCCGCCCCGCCGGACCCTCGGGGATGCGCATCCCGATCCCACCCGCCACGCCTAGTCCCCGCCGGGGCCACGAGGGGCGGCACCGCCACCCCGGAGCAGCCCCCGTCCTCTCCTCGGCCAGCGCCCGGGGGGCGCGGCGGGGCTGCCCGGTCCCGCGCGATGCCGCCCGCCCCTACCTGCGATGGCCGTGGCCGTGCCCGGTTCGGAGGGGCGCAGCGCTCAGCCGTGGGCGGGGGCCGCCGGCATGAGGCCGACCCGCGCGGTGCGATGCGGTGCTGGTGTCGGTGCCGGTGCCGGTGCCGGTGCGGGTGGCAGCTGCCCCGCCCCTGCGGTCCCCGCCCCACGCGCTGGTTGGCGGCTGCCGCCGCCGCCGCCGCCCGGAGGGGGACGGGGGGACCGGGCGGGCGCGCTCGGGGATGCAGCGGTGACGTCAGCGCATCCCCCAGCCCCGGGCGTGCTGCGGAACCGCCGCAGGGGCGGGGCGGGGCGGGGCCGGGCCGCGCCGCACTCGGCAGCCGTCGCTCGGCAACTGGCTCCGTCCCGGTACCCCGGTACCTCGGTACCGCGGTACCCCGGACCGTACAGCGCTCCCCGGCGCGGTACTCCGAGGAGCGGCCCCCGCCGGGGCTTCCCGTGCCTCGGCCCCGGCGCCGTCAGCTCGCTCCGCCGTCCGCCGAGCCCCCGCCCGCAGCCCGGGGCTCGGCCGCTCCTGCCCATCTGCGCCCGGAATTCCGAGCCAGCGCAGAAAGCGGATTATTCCTTCGCTGCCAGCTGTTTCCAGCAGCACGGCCACCCTCGCCCCGCGGCAGCCCCGAGGCCGCGTGTCCCCTCCCCGCCCAACCCATGCCCCAAATCTCTCCAGAGGACAGGCAACTGGGATGTTTTCTTCACCCGATATGTCGTCATCACTTTGGTGGGATGATGGCTGGGCAGCAGTCCGGGGCTGACTGTGGGTTCCATCATCCATGTGGGAGCGAACCCATCTGCCCCCAGCTCCTCTCAGTGATAGCCATCCCGGTGCTGGGCAGATGTGCTCTCACCTGGCACCATTGCTGGCCCCAGTTATGGACTGCCTCTGTCCCATATGTCTTCACCAGCTCTGCCAGGTGGTAATTTTCACCCCTATGCTGTCATCCCTAACCAAAGCTTTGCTCACTGAGGGGCTCCTCTGGGCAGGGACCCACTCATGGATCTGCTAAAGCTGGCAGCAGGCAGCTTGTTTGCATTTCAGGGTATGGATGGCAGAGAATGTGCTGGAGGATGGGCATGATGCAGTGGACTGTGGGCACACATGGCAGGTAACAGCACACTGAACTGCCACACGGGGCCTGTGGCATCATCAGGATACACTGGGATACTCATGATCCAGGCTGAGCCTGCAGAGCTCAGCTCGCTGTGGCAGGCACTGTGGCCATGTCCCAGTCCATAGCTCTGCCCTGGTGCACATCAGTCCACTGGCCAGCCTCCTTCAGGCTGTGACCCAGCCAGACATCCTTCTGCAAGGCAGATCCCTGGTCAGGGAGCCCTGGTCAACAGGAATTTTGTGCTGCAGGAGGAGCTATGACCACGGCAGCAGTGCCAGACCAGCCCCAGCACAACCATCCCACAGGATCTAGGTGCCCAGAGCAGGGATCCCACCTGCTGTGATACTGCTGGGAAACATTAGCCCTGGTGTTGTGGGGGCCATGGGGACAGGGACTGCCTCGGGATTTGCGAGTCCCAGAGGCTGGCATACCCGGGGAGTGATGCCCTGAGCACTAGCAAGGGGGCACCTCCCAAAATGAGGGGCCCAAGACAGCAGGGATAGCACTGGTGACACATTAACCAGACAGACGAGACAACCAAGGGTAGAGTCCAGACTGGCAGGGGGAGCACTGAATTCTGGGTCAAGGTCCGTGGGGACACTGGACACTGCTGGCACAGGATGCACTGTGCTGTAGTGCTGGCTGCTGCTCAGGCAACCTCCACTGCTCCTCTTCTCCGGGCTCAGCTCCTGGGGACAGCACGCCGTGCCATGGCCACCAGCCTGCTTCGTGTTCCCCCACCCCCGGAACTGCTGCGGCCCCTGGCCGTGCCAGAGAGGTTGCTGTTCGGGCCAGGGCCCAGCAATGTGCCCTCCCGCATCCAGGCTGCGGGTGGTCGGCAGCTCCTGGGCCACATGCACCCTGAAGTGCTGCAGGTGAGCTACCTCAGCCCAGTTTTCCTTCTCTCCCCTCCTCTTCCTCACCCCCGGGAAGGGCTGGAACAGCTCTGCTGGGGCAAGAGGAGCAATAGCAGTGCTGGCCAGTGTCCTGCTGCTGCAGGTGATGGATGAGATCAAGGCAGGCATCCAGTACGCCTTCCAGACACGGAACCGGCTGACCCTGGCCATCAGCGGCAGTGGCCACTGTGCCATGGAGGCTGCCCTCCTCAACCTGCTCGAGCGTGGCGACACTGTGCTGGTGGCCACCAACGGTATCTGGGGACAACGTGCCGCCGATATTGCCAGGAGGCTGGGTATGCTGATGACAGCTGCATGGCATGGCAGGGCTGAGGGGACTGGGCTTGAAGGCAGGATGCCCCGCTTTGCTGTCCCAATCCTGGCAGTGACTAGTGACACAGCTTAGAAAGCCAGAGAGCACTCTGCTAGAGAGCACTCCAGGTTTTTTCCAAGAGTGATGTCCCCCCATTTATGGTACTTTATGGCTTTTCCACTGGGCAAATCTGCAAGAGGCCAAACCCTGGCAGGCAGCTGTGCTCGTGGTTCATATGTGACCTGCTTCATGGAGCAGATCACTGTCCAGTGGCAAGCATGCCCTAACCTCACTTTCCTCTGCCCAAATTCCTCCCAGGAGCCAATGTCTATGAGCTGCTAAAGCCCCCGGGCAAGTACTTCACTCCACGAGACATTGAGCAGGTGAGTGCTGGCCACTATGCTGAGGGCACCAGCTGACTTCCAGTGTGGTCACCTTCCCTCCGTGTCCTGCAGGGCCTGATGCAGTACAAACCTTTGGTGCTCTTCATCACCCATGGCGAGTCCTCCACGGGGGTGCTGCAGCCACTGGAGGGGCTGGGCGAGCTGTGCCACCGGTCAGTTCATGGCGGGCACCCGCAGGGACTGAGGGCACCCCAAGATCACCACTGGGGCTTTGGACCTGGGGATTTATATGTCCTGGGCTTTTCTCTGGCTCTGTTGTGCTGGAAGCGGTTGGAGCTGGTGAGACACGCAGCCCCTGTGGGGACCAGGATGCCAGGGCTGTGGGCAGAGGCGTGGCAAGAGGAGGTGGCAGGAGCACCAAGCTGAGCTCTGTCCTCCCACAGGCATGGCTGCCTGCTGCTTGTGGACGCAGTGGCATCGCTTGGGGGAGCCCCCATCTTCATGGACCAGCAGGGTAAGAGCCACAGTGCCACCACAGACAGCCAGGGGACAAAGGGGCTCATGCCTGGGACAAGGAGAGAGAGCAGTGGGATCAGACCCTCCATCTGCATGTTGGCTAGCAGCACTAGAAACTGGTCCAGCTGCAGCCAAAGAGCCTGTTCCCCTTGGGGGACCATCAGCAGGGCCAGAGGGCCCTCCAAAGCAGCCTGAACACAAGTAAGACCTGCAGTGTGTGCCATCCTTGTGCTTCCCACCCACCACTTGCAGATAGGTTGGAGGGCTCAGCATTTTCCTCCTGCTGGGAGCCTCCGATTCCTAAGGAGTTGTCTTCCCTCTTGGGCAGAGATTGATGTCCTGTACTCAGGGTCCCAGAAAGTCCTCAACTCACCCCCCCGGAAGTGCCCCCATCTCATTCAGTGAGCGAGCCAGGTAAGAGCAGCCCAGTCCCACCAGGGTGGAAGGGGAGGGGGCTGAGGGAGGCTGTCACCTCTCTCCTTTGCCAGCCACCTGCTTTGGTCCCACTCTGTGGAGAGAATGCCCAGCAGCATTTCAGTGGGGGTAGAGCCCATCCCATCCCTGGGCAGTGACTGGGAGCTGGAGCCAATCTCTGAGCTCACTTTAGGGGATTCCTCCCTCCCACAGGGCTGATCCCACCTTGGAGCTGGTGGGGTCAAGGTCCAACCTCTCCCCAGCACTCTGTTTTGCCAGGGAGAAGCTGCTGAGGAGGAAGACGAAGCCCCCATCCTTCTATCTGGACATGGGCTGGCTGGCAAACTACTGGGGCTGTGATGGGGAGCCACGGAGGTGAGGACAGGCTCTCTTGTTACAGAGGGCTATAACTGCTCCAGCCTGGCTTCCACCTGGCTTGGGGGCTGCCTGTCCATCAGGGCTCAGGCCCTGCCTCCCCATCACCCTGTCTGCTGGTCACAACTCCCTGCACTGGGTGATGAGGAGGAAGGATGCTGTGCCTCTGTTTCCCTGACCATGAGCAAGGGGATGCTGTGCTGCAGCCAAGCTGAAGCCCTCTGGGTGCTCCTTGAGTTTTGCAGGTACCACCACACGGCACCCATCAACAGCTTCTTCAGCTTGCGGGAAGGCTTGGCCATGCTGGCAGAACTGGTGAGTGGCACCAGCAGTGCCCATGGGGCTTGGAGGAGCAGTGGATGCCAGGAGATGCTGTCAGTAGTACAGACCTTCTCTCTCCTCTCTGCCCACAGGGTCTGGAGAGCTCTTGGGAGCGACACCAGGCCAACTGCACCCAGCTGTGCCAGGGGCTGCTTGACCTGGGGCTGGAGCTCTTTGTGAAGGAGGAGGTGGGTGCAGGGCAAGCCCACCACCACCACAGAGTAGGGGAAGCATGAGGACACAGCCCTGTGCAGCTGGAGATGTGCCTGGGCAGCTTTTGATGCCAGAGAAAAAACTCCCCCCTCAGTGATGCTCTCTCCTGGCAGTGTGCTGGGGTCACCAAGGGCTGTGGGATTGAATCCAGTTTCTCTCTTCCCCAGAAGGTTAGACTTCCCACCATCACCACCGTCAGGGTGCCTGAGGGCTACAACTGGAAGGACATCACAGCCTTTCTGATGGACAAGCATGGCATGGAGATCGCTGGGGGCCTGGGCCCCACAGTGGGCAAGGTGGGCAGAGTCCTCCCCTCCTGCTGCCCGTGGCTGGGCACCGAACCCCATATTCACTGCCACTCTCTGGCTGCCGACAGCGTGTGTGGCTGGCTGTGTCCCATTGCCCGGAGCAACGCATAGCAGCACAACCACACACAATCACCGCCTAATTGAATAACCACGCACGTAATTAGCGGGGTGACACCTCTTTATAGGAACGGTGTGTTAAATACGAGCAAGGGAGCTGTGCACAACCACTCGTGCCCGGCTGTGTGTCCCCCACCCCGCATGGGACTGCCGAGGCGCAGACACGAAGGTGGGTCCTGCAGGGAGACGCTCACCCTTCTCCTCCTAGGTTCTGCGCATTGGCCTCATGGGCTGCAACTCAACCCGTGGAAATGTGGATCGAGTGCTTGGAGCCCTGCGAGATGCCCTGAGCCACTGCCACCGCAGCAGGCTGTGAGCACCCCTGCCGGGTGGGGGGGCTGGGGAAGGTGGCCTGGCACTTCCCCCCATGGCTGCAGGCAGCTGGCAGCAGGACTCCACTGCCTCCCGGGGATGCTGGCAGGAGACGTGGCAGCACCCAGCGAGCCAAGCCACAGTGCAAAGAAGCTGGAACAGCAGTGGATATGGAGGAGAGGGCTGTGCTCAGTAGATGTGAGACATGGCTCAAAACCCCTTCTCCCGTCACCCCAATGGCCTGACCCTTCAGTTCTTTCCCTTCCCCTGGCCCCAGTGGATGGTGACCCTCAGCAAGGTGACAGAGGCCTGGATGCAGGATCTGACCATAGGTCCCTTCCCCTCCCTTCACCAAGAACCTTGGCCTTCCCTACCCTGCAGTGCAGAATGCCAGTCATCCCCCTCCAGATTCTGTACCATGGCATGAAGCACCCAGCACCCAGGTCTACCAGGGCAGCCAAGAGCCATGTGCTCACTCCCATACCACCTTTCCTCAATAAAATGACACGTGTACCACCTTTCCTCAATAAAATGACACAGCAGCAAGCTGCTCCCTGGCCCTGTAACTCTCCTTGCACCCCCCAGAGTTTTGAGACACCCCAAAGGGGCAGCAGCAGGGTCCCACTCAGCTCTGCCGAGGGATTTCTTGACGGATCTTGCAGAGGAGCTGGGACATTGCTGAGCGGCGCGCGCTGTCCTGGATCTGGTACACCTGAAACTGAAGGCAGGTGGGAAGTGAGGGCTGAGGGCTCCCAGCTCTGCTGGAGCTCCATGCCCCAGCACTGCCAACCTCCCACAGCCTCCACAGCACGCCAGAGGGCTTGGTGGGGCCAATTCCAGCGCATCCCAAGCTTCCCAGCCCAGGTGGCCTCTGGTGCTGGAAGGGCTGGGGTTACCTGGCTGAGCAGCGTGTCAAAGTACGCCGTGTTCCAGTAGGAGCCATCCTTGGTGGGGAGCTGCAGGAGGGCTCGGGTATCAGGGTCTGCCTGCCAGCTGCCACTGCACGCATGGAGGCCAAAATGGAAGCGGAGGAAGCGTCGGGGGTCCCAGGCAAAGCTCTCGACTTTATGGTAGATGGAGGCAAGGTCTGGAGCTGCTCCTTGGAAGAGGTTTTCTTCTGGGTTCAGGAAGTGGGGCAGGTGCTGGGTGGCCAGGCAGCGGAGAAGGATCACCAAGAGCCTGTAGACAGAGCCTTCCAGATCCTGCCAGTCCTCTGGGGAGGGGAAGAGCTCTGTGCTCCACAGCAACACCATCTGTGGGAGGGAGAGAAGAGCACAGGATCGGGCACAAGGCCTGAGTCCAGGAAAGCTGTCCCTTCAACCCTGCAGGTCACCATGCAATGACCTGTGGGGTTGAATCCATCAGGGCTGGTGCAGATGATACTTTTCTGAAGGTCAGATCTGCCCTTTTTCTTAAAAAAAAGCCAAAACACCACACCCCCCAAAACATCAAAGAATGCAACACAAAGCAAAACACACAGGATTTGGGTTACTTTGTGCTGGAGCCATTCTGTAAGCAGAAAACATCCTTGTGCCCTTCTTGACCCTTGGCTCAGAGAGCCATCAAAAGGCAGGGCACACCTGGATAGTGCCACCCTGTGCTGTCCCCAGCATGACCCCTTTCCACACCAGCATCATCAGTTGGCATGGCTCCAGAGTGTTGAAAACAGGTTGGCTGGGAGAGGAGGTTTTTTGTCAGCAGAAATGCCACCCTGAACCCTGTACAGGCATGGGGCAGCCTGCAGCATGGCAGCACAGCAATGCCATCCCCAGCAGACAGGCAGATTGTGCCAGGGGATGATGCCCTGTGCATCAGCGCAGAGCCCCAGCTCTGAACGCACTAAGTGTCTCCAGCTGGACGTTGCTGTTCAGTCCAAGGAAGAAGGATCAAAGCCCTCCAACCATGGCCAGCAGCATGCATCCTTTCCAGGCACAGCCATGGGCTGGTACATCCCAAAGCACTGCAGGCACTCGTCCTTGCTGTTTGGGTTCTTCTGCAGGGGAGCAGCCTTGGCTCTGCTTGCCCAGAGAGCCATGGTCCCAAGCAGCAGAAGCAACCTACCTTCAGGTGGTTGAAAGTGAGACTGCCTTGCCCACCCTCCCCTCCCCAGTCCTGGTCACGGAGCTGGTCGAGCAGGCGGAGGCTGTCCAGACGGGGTCCCTTCAGGGTGTCCACTACTCGGAGCAGCTTCAGGATGGCAAGGTGGGTGGAGGATCTGGAGGAGGAAAGTGGGGTATGGTGAGAGGGGAGATGAAGACCTGCATCCTCCCAGGCTGGGGAGAGTGTACCTGCAGTGACTTAGTGTGTGGGGATCCCTGCATGCCACACACATGGTCCCAGCCATGCAGCATCTTGGATCCACCTCTTGCATTTGCCTCTGGCAGAGCAGAGCTTGAGAGGTGTGGAGTGAGATGGGAACACTGCTGAGCAGCTCCTGCCTTCCCAGGAGGAGCAAGAGTGGGGTGAAGTGGGGTTGTGCTCCCCTATGTGTAGTGGGGAGGGTTGCAGGCTGCCCCAGAGGGGGAGGCTGGGTTGGTCCCCAACAAGGGGCCGAGCATCCAGCTGCACAGCCTTCTTCCGAAAATAAATATGGACTGGTCCAGCTGGCTGCTCAACCCCTCCATGGGGCCAGGTAGTTGTGCTGGCAGGCAAGATACTTGTCAGTCCAGCTCCATTCCATCCTGCAGCCCATCCTGGGGGGCACCTCATCATCACCCTGCTGCTGCCAGATGCCTCGGCTTGTCTCTGACGCCCAAGCAGGGATCTGAGGGCTGCCACCCTCCACACAGTCCGGGTTCAGCTGCTGGCAATAATTTCAGGGGGCTCCTTCAGTTGCATCCCGCCTCTTTCCTTGAGCTGTCTGAAACTCGGCTGAGTTTTTTCCTCCAACAGAGGGAAGAGGGCTTGAGCATCATAGGGAGCGACCTCAACCCCTGCTGACATGTCCCCGCCCTCTCCCAATCTCCTTTTGCCTACACCCGGCAGTGCTGTCAGCCAGGAACGATCCCTGGCGCAGGACCACCCTGCCATGCATGCAGGACCCTCTCACCTCCAGCGATGGGGAGAGGCAGGGACAAAGTGAGCCTCTTCTGTGGCCTTCCTCAGGCTGTCTTCAGGGAAGCCCCTGTCGCTCCGCCGCCCCTGGAGCCGGAGCGGCTCTTGCTGCCTCCTCACCACAGGAACAATGTCAAAGCGAATGGACTTCCAGCTGCCACGGATCAGCAGGGAGAGCTCCATGGCATCTTCCCGCAGATTTTCAGCACTGATGTCACCTAGATGCAGAGGGTTTGGCAGCAGTGAGGAGGTTACCACAGCCGGTCCCACAGGCTGAACCAGGTATGTGCTGCAACGCCTGTGGCCACGTCCCACCCCACTCGACCCCTCCCTTTCCAGTGCTGCAGTTTGGTTGCAGTTTCCCAGCTGAAACCCCTCTCCCAGCCATGTTGGGGTGGTTTTACAGGGAGAAACATTGTGGGGTTCAAGGTCAGGCACAGCAGGAAGTCTCAAGCAATCTAACTGAGCTGTGCTTCTGGGTGGCTGAAAGCTGCCAAGAAAAGCAATGTGGTCCAAGAAAAAGGGATCAGGAAAGGTCCATTGCTTTGTGGGGGTGGAGGAAGATGAAGGTCACTGGCTTGGCCATGGAAGAAGGAAGAGAATGGTGGACTTGCTGGGACTGGGTTAAGAGACCTTCAGACTCAGTGGTCCTCTCACATCAATCACTTTTACACCTGGCTTGAGCTTTACTTCAAGAAGCATGCTGGGAGATGAAAATGCATGAAGAAGCTTATGGAACTGCTATGGGCATTCCCAGGCTCCCTTCCCACCATGTCTTTTCCGAGTACACTGCTGCTAGCTGGGGCCTATGTGTTCATAGGGTCAGACCCATGCCCCAGGGTCCTGGTCCAGCTCTGATGCACTCCCAGCTCACCCTCCAGACGGCCTCCTCCAGGGAGCAGGGGGCACTTGGAGGCTGAGAGGTGGAGGGTGGGTAGGGTAAGCCAAGCACACCAAGCCCACAAGCAAACCCTGCCTGGGGACTAACAGCAGGGCTGGGTGAACCCTGCACCACCAAGAAGGGTGCCATCAGCCCCAGGTGAAGATGCCTGAGGATGACTCTGATGCCATGGGATGGCAGGGGATAGTTTGCATCTCCCCTTCCTTAGCTGAGGGCAAAGCCTATCCCAGCACACAGCAAGGTGCTTCCTCACCTGCTCCTGCAGGCTTTGGGTGGGCCACAAGCCCAGGAACCCACGTCCCAGCATGTTTGCCCAGGGATCACTGCCAAGCTGGGCTACCCAGCAGCACTGGAGGCAGCTCCTGGCTGGGAAGCACCCTGCCAGTGTACGCACCTGGCTGAAGCAGGAAGAGGCGTTGGCAGTGCACGATGGCTGAAACAAGGAGCTCTTTCAAGTGCTGAAGGATTTTGCCTGGAACCAGACACCCTGCACCACCTCCATGCTCCATCACATCCACAACAGCAGTCCAGTCCTCCAAATCAGTCCCCGGAGAGCACACTTCCAGATAGCAGGTGTTCAGCTCTGAAGGATGCCTGCCTGGGGTGTCCCTGGTCTGGCATGCCAGCGCCTGCAGGGTGTCGCCGTCAATACGCAGGGGCATCTCTAGAGTGACAGCATCCTCAGAGGCACAGAGAGCGAACTCCAAGGCTTCCAGGTTCCTGGCGTAGTCCACAAGGAAGCGCGGGTCCCTGGCATGGACGTTCTCCAACAGGGTGAGCAGGATGTCCTCAGCCCGCTGGAAATGCTCCACCCGCTGCCTCTCTCGGGACACGATCACCTCAAGGTAGCTGTGCCAGAGGGAATTGTTGGCTTCCATGGCAGCTCTGCCGCTCTCTTAGGCTGCTCAGAGCAGGAGTAAAAATGCGTGGGCAGGCAGGGCAGGGCTGGGTGGAGGCGTGGGGCGGGCGGAGGGAAGCACAGCCGGGCGTGGACAAGTACCCGTGCTGGGTGACTCTCAGGGCAATCGCGGGGCGGGGGATTGAGTCACACCGCGGTCCCTCTTCCGGCACTCCGAGAGAGTGGCAGCGAGTGCCCAGCTGGCGGCTCATGCCAGGGGAACGCTCTGGTCACCCACACCTCTCTTGGCACAGGGACTAGGTGCCGGCAGCACCTCTCACAGCCAGTGCCACATGAAGGCGACCCGCTGTCCTCCCGCCCTGGCCCAGCTCAGGTCACCCTGCCCGGCTGCTCCCAACCCGTGTGGCGCCCACGGGAGCTGGGCAGGCTGGTGCTGGAGCTGGGCCGAATTGCGGGGCTGTGGAAGGGCTGCAGCATCCTGAGCCTGACTCGCCGGTGCCCAGAGCAGCCCGGCAAGCCCAGTGCAGCTCTGTCAACACCAGGCTCAGGCTCCATCGGGCTCCATCTTTCCAGGTGCGGGCAGCTCCCGGCGCCTCCCTAGGAGCCCCGCTGCACGGATGAGACCCGCGAGGGGCTCGGCTTCCTGCCGGGCTGGGGGAGAATCCACCCGGGAGGAAGCACAAAGCGGGGCTTTCGACCCCAGAGCCGCCGTGGGGAGCTGGTCCGTGCGGTCCCTGAGCGCAGCCGCTGCCAGGGGGCGCAGGAGCTGCCATCCCCCCCGCCCGCTCGGGTTGGGGATCCGCGCATCCCGGCATCCCGAAATGCCTGCCGTCGTACCCTCAGACCTGCCCTCACTCTTCCCCATATCCCACAGATCCCGGAACGGGGATTATCCGGGCGCGTTATCTTTTTGAATGCCGTCACCTTCCCAGGTGCGTTCCCGAAGCTTCACAGGCCTGGAGCCGGAGCTCCATGGTTATGGCTGGAAGGGTGGGCTCTCCCAGCAGGACAGCGTGGTTCAGCGATCCCAGGCTTTCCTACAAACTGATTCTGCCCTTGGTCAGGGCAGGGAAGGGACTGGGGACGTGGCGGAGGCTCTGTGGCAGCAGGGGTCAGTGTGGCAAAGGGACCTGAGATGAGTGTGGGGATAGCTTCTGAGAAGGGAGGCAGAGTGCCATGGGGCTCGTGGCTGGTCCTCCCACCTCCTGCAGCTCACATTTACCCTTTTATACAGCCCAGATGAAGTTTCTGGATCTCCCCAGGTTTATTTCTAGTTCATCTTTCCTGTGCCTCCTTCAGTTCCCCGTGGCTGAGGAGGAGTCTGTCCCTCATGGCCATCTGTCCTTCTGCCAGCTGACTGAAGGAGCTCTGCTGTGCAAGAGAGCACAGGGTGAGAGCTTCCACCTGCAGAGCAACCTTGAGCACCTGCAGTTCAAGTCATTAAGCCTGCAGTGGGCTTCTTGCTACTAGGAGGCTGGAGGTGCTCTGGGCTGGGGAGTCTCAGCCAGGTTTTAAACCCTTGACAGTGGGTGATGGGTTCTGCACCTCCTTACCTGAGTCCTGTGCTTCAGGTTTCACCCCATGTGAGCAGGGGATGCTCAGTGCCCCACACTGATGGCTGTCTCAACCAGGGCTGAGTGTGCAGGTCTTACCCTCCTCCATCAGGTGGGGAAGACAAGCTGGCTGGCACCCCAGAGAGGGACTGAAAGGAACAGAGTGGCTTGGGCTCATCTTGAAGAATGCTGAACCCAACCAAGCCAGGCAAGACATCTTACTGCTCCATGCCCTGATGCAGGAAAAAGAGGGCAGAGAGATGCAGGCCACCACTTTGCTGGGGGTGGTAGGGCATGGCTCATTACTGGCAGAGTTGCTATGTGCATCCTTGTCATGGAGGGAGTCTCTGCTGCAGCAGCAGCCAGGACATTCCTTCTGTCAGTGCCTGGCAGGAATGCTGGAGTAGGCTGTGGGCATAATGCAGAAGCTGAACTTAGAGCCAGGAGTGGAACTATAGGAAGGGAAGGCTGGGCAGAGCAGGGAGACATGGCCGTCCCCACAGATATCTTGGTGCTAGTAGGGTAACCATGCCCCCTTGTTGCAGTGCTGGCTGAACCTACAGTGTGATCCTGACATCCTGCTGCCACAGCTCTGATGCCAAGAAAAGTGAGCGTGATGTGATCCCTGCAGCTCATTTCTGCCTTTGACACCTGCACTTTTTGGACCTCTGGGTGCCACAATCAAGAAGCTGGTGCTGCAAATGCTGCCTTCTGCCCCTTCCTCCAGGCTGGGACCTCCCCTTTTCCCCTTTTTCCCCCCTTTCCCCCTTTTTTCGCCCTTTCCCCCTTTCCTCCTTCCCCCTTCTGCCTTTCCCTTCCTCCTTCTTTCTTCCTCTTCTCCTCCTTCCCATTCTTCACCCTCTCTTTTTCTCCTTTCCTATTCACCTTTCCGCTTCCTCTACCACTTCTTTCCCCCTTCTCATTCTCTGCTCTACCCCACAGGCAAGGGGCCAAGGGCAGGCCCTGGAGGAGCATCTTCCTGGCTGCTGCCAGACACAGGCAGCACAGAGGGTGACCCCACTGCAGGCACAGTGCGAGAAGGAAGAGGGATGCTGGGTAGTGGCACATCTGGTGACAAAGCTGGCCAGCCAGGAGAGGTGGGAGCAGCCAGAGGTGCTGTACAATGCTCTGAGCTTGAGGGAGCAGAACTGGTGTGGAGAGGGAATGATGTGGATCAGAAGCTTCACCCCACATGGATGGGTGGCTGAGCCCTGGCTGTGGCCGTGGTGCACAGGATGAGCATGGCTGGGCAATCAGGGCAGCACCTGGACATTCAGCCCTGCAATTTGCCCAAGGTGAGCACCCTTCCATTGGCACAAAGACTGGGAAAAAATTCCCAGCAAGAAGGTCAGTTAGGCTATGGAAGACATGGCTGGACTGCAGAGTGTTCTGTCTGGACAAATCACTGGAGGCTGGTGGCGAGTGCCCTGGTCCTGGCAGAGGGTCAGGCCTGAACGAGCTGATCACTCTTGTTTCCATCTTGGTGTTTTATGGTTCCATGAATTTTTGCTCTGTTAGAAACAGGAGAGAGAAAAATCAACCCAAAAATAAAGGGCAAGTACAAGCAAGAGAGAGGAAGAACCAGGGGGCATGGGAGCACTTGTCAGGGCAGAGGTGGACGAGGGGCTACAATGAGCCCCCAGTGTTCCTCGCCCAGCTTGCCTCTCTGCAGGACTGTGCAGTGTGACTGCTACGCCCCAGACCCTGCAAGATGCCATCATCACCTGGCAGAAAGATACTGAGGTGCTGAGCTGGTGGGTTGAGGAGATGGTGGGGTGCAGGGGCACTGGCATGCAGAAGGTGGGTTGTGCTCTGCCTCAGCACCATAGTTCCACAGCAGCTCCAGCATCAGCACTTCTGCACCCCACACGCCCCCCAGAATGGCATGGCCCCCGACAAAATGGCTGGGATGGGGAGAGGGGACAAAGGCAGGGAAGGTAGAGAGGAAGAGAGAGTAATTTAACATGACAGGCTGTTTATTTTGGCAAAAGGGGTCTCTTTTCAACACATTTCAAAGCTCCGGCCCTGGGGCTTGGGGGGACCACACAGAGGGGTGGGAGATGAGGGGTGCGAGATGGGGGGTTCAGTGGGACACCTGGGCTGAGAGGGAGGGAGAAGAATCCCCTGTCTGTTCATCCCTGGGGCACAGCCAGGTTTTCCAAGCCCTGGGTGTGCTTGCACGCTCCAGTGGGGTGTCCCCACGGCGGGCCGGTGCTCCCGCGTGCACATGCTTGCCTACACGCATCCACACACATTCGCACGCTCCCCCTGGCCCTGCGCCTGCCTCCAGGCCAGGGCTCAGCTGGAGTCTTGGCTTCCCCCAGCAACATTTCAAAATAGGCTGTTTATTAAAAAAAAAAAAAAAAAAAAAGGAAAGGGGGGAAAATTGCTAGGAAAGAAATAATTATTATAATCACATTAAGAGCTTTGGCTGTAAAACCCTTGTGAGGGCGCAGGGAAGGAGCTGGGGCTGCTCTCTGCAGGGAGTACAGGGGGTGGTTTTCCTGCCTTGTGCTCTTTTATTTTCCAGTCCTGATCCAACAACACCTCCCCCCTCCCCTTTTCCTCCCCTTTATCCTGGGAAATGAAAACAATTTATTTAATGATGGATCGTCCCTTTCTCTGGTCACTGACCTTCTGGGTGAATTTCTGCTGAGCTCGGTGGAAAACTCGAGGCTGGGTTGTGGATCCCATCTGTGGATGGGGGGAGGGGGGGAGCTCACCCTTATCCTTCCCAAAATCCACAGCAACAATCCTGGGGAGCAGGACGGGGCTGGCAGAGAGGGTCCATACCAGGAAGCCCAGCAGCAGACTTTGCTGCAGGCCCTGTCCCTGCAGACTAGGGGCTTTGGGGGCAGATATGGGGGCCCCAGAGCACCCCCACCCCTTCTCTCCTGGAAAACCCTCAGGGGTTCCCAGCACCCACTGCCTTCTCCCCGAGCTGGTCCGAGGTGCAAGGGCATGGCTAGGGTGCAGTGCCGAGGTAGGAGTGGGGAATGGAGAAGTTATCTCCACCCTGCCAACAGCCCTTGCTGCCCAGCGGGGCTTTCCTGGCTCAGGGTGTCTGCGGGAAGTGGAGCTGATCCGGGAAGGTGTGTGGGGCTGCATGGGGCTCCCAGCAGCGGCCGGCAGTGTACTCCCGTAGCAGGCGGTCTGGCCTCTGGCCGATTCCCTGTTTGGCCGGGTTTTGTTCCCTGGGGAGGGGAATGCAGGAGGAGTGAGGGGAAAAGGCAGGATCACAGTGGGAAGGGCGCTGTCAGCACTCAGCATGCATTGCCCCGGGGCCCCAGGCATGAGTGCAGCCCTGCATCCCTGCCGGTCCTGCTCAACCCCCAGCTGAACCGGGATGGAGCAACCCAGCATCCAGCCCCCTCCCCTCTGGCCCTTCATCTGCCATGGCCTGTTGCTCAAAGCATGGTTCTTGTAAAAATGCGTAAATATTTATATAAGAATAATTTAAAAAACATGGTCTGTCAAATAATCAAAGCAGCAGAACATCCGAGGAACTTTCAGCTGGGTTGGGAAATCCGGTGTTGCTTTCCGATGCTCCGCTGCAGTGCTGGAGGTGCTCATGGCCAGCCCCAGCCCCGTGTGATGCCAGGCTCACTGATGTGGGCTCATAACAGGCTTGAAGTCTTCATTAAAACTGGTGGCGGGTTGGCTTTCACTTGCATTAACCCAGCTGCCTGCTGCAGGAGCCTCAGCCAGGGACAGGACATCACCAGGCTCTGGTTTCAGCCTCGTGTCCTGGTTTCAGCACTGTTCCCTGCACTGGGACTGCCCCAGAAGCCAGGGATATCCTTGGGTGAAGGGCTGTGTCCCTATCCTCCCCTGAGATGTGTGGTGAGGCCAGGGACTGGTGTGGGGAGTGACAGGGTGGCAGCTGAGCTGGTAGGGTGACCCCGGGTGCTGGGGGGTTGCTGGGGCACTCCCTGATAGCATTCCCATCCCTCCAGAGCCAGCAGCACCCTCAGCATTTTAAAACCTTGGCTTTGCAGTGGTGGGGCAAGAGCCTTGGGTGACGGCTGCCCCCAGGGAAGAGGATTTGTGTCCATCTCAATGGCTGTTCATCCCCATTCATGCTGGTGTCAGCAGTCACTGGCAGAGCCACAGCTCCTTTTCTGTGTCCCAGTTGGCACCTTGTTCACCCAGCATCACCGAACAGCCCTGAGCTTCCTGGGGGTACAGCACTGGAAACCCCCAGGCCCAAGTCCTTCTGCTCGTTTGGGACTCCCCTGGTAGCAGGGAAGGGACACAACTGCAGCCCAGCAACATCCCTGGCACCATAGCTCAGATGACACATGGCCACCAGATGCCTAGGCCATGTGGTTCAGGAGGGGTCCCAGGGTGGCATGAGGAGGTGGAAGGATGGGAGAGGGGAAGAAGTCCCCCCTGTTCCCATGGCTCTGTAGAGTGGAGGCAGGCGTTGCTGGGGGTTTGGGGGAGTGAGAGCTGCGTGTTGCAGTAACCTCCATCCTCTTGGCTACCCTCCAGCCCCTTCCCACCACCCACATCTAAGCGTGTGATCTGTGCTGCTGCATTCTTTGAGTCTGGGCCAGATAACGAGTTCAAACCCTTTCATTAAACCTCAGCTCCTCAGCTCCCCTCAAACACCCCCACACCTCCCTAGTCTACCTGGCTGCCTCTCCCACCCTGGGGTGGGAGCTCCCAGGACTAGTTCTCCCCTGGAGGAGGTGATGCTTGTGCCACACACGTGTTTGGCATCTGCAGGGAATGCTTTCTGGGCTTGGCCCAATTAGCTGGAAGGGAGGGGAGAGCCAAATCCAAACCATGTGCTGACCTGCAGTCCCCTCTGCCTGAAAGCATCCGTGCTGAATGCGCTCTGGATCATTAATAGCTCCCCAGGTCCCATCCACATGTCCCGTCCCCCAAGCACGGGGTCTGACTGGGATGGGGGGTGGGTAGGGTTTTGTGCTCTTTCCTGATGCTTTTCTGGGGCTGCCTTTTGTGAGAGTCAGTGGGCTCCACCACAGGGCTGTGAGGGGTGGCTGGCAGGAACCAGGGGGCAATTGCATGTGGATTTGGGGCAGCCCTGAAACTGTGATGCCAGGTAGAGGCAGGCTTGGGGTCAGTGGAAGGATCTCTGCCTCCATCTCTCACTCTTAGGGGTGGCACCTACCTCTCCCTCTGGCACAACTTTGCAGTGGAGAGTTGGTCCCACGGCATGCCCAGTACCCACTGGTCTCTACAACCCCCTTGCTGGGTGTCTGTGGAGTGCAGGAGGAAGCACCAGCTCTAAGCACTCAGGGACCTATGACGTGGTTCTTCACTGGGGAGCATTTCCATCTGTGGGTGCCAGGGAAGCTGGGATGAGAGCCTGGAACACCCCTGGGACCTGCACTGTCCCCTTCACAGCCTGACAGCCTCACCAGAACCACCCACTGGGATGGGTGTGGCAGGTCCTGACCCCATTTCAGTGGCCATCAGAGAGCTGGACACCATGAAGGTGGTGGCAGAAAGGGGCATCTGTTCGTGAAAATGGAGTGGGTGGTGGAGGACAGAGCTTGGCCAGATAGTGTGGAGAAAGGGCTGCTTTCCCCCATGCTCCCCCCAGCATTCTCAGCACAGAGCCCAGCTTTGCACCGGCTCCAGCTCCAGGCCCAGAGGAAATATCTGCAGCTGGGGCCCACAGCTGTTCTCCCTGCTCCATTTACTGCTTCCAATTTAACGTCCCTGGGAGCTGGGCTGGACAACACGGGGGGAATATGATGATGCTTTCCTGTGCAAAGCCTGCCTGGAAGAAAATCCACCCCTCACACTTGGGACGGCTGCCCTTCCATTCTCTTGAGGGAAAACCCACCGGGAGAAGCCTAGGATGGCCATGTGGGGTTGGTCCTGGCAGAGGGGCAGGTTGGTGCCACAATATCCCTGTGCTCCTTGGAAGCTGAGCTTGTGGCAGGCCTGGCATAGCATGGCAGGGCCAGGAGATGGGAATTTGGGGAGTGCAGGGCTCACTCTCATGGGTGTGAGGTGGTAGATGGCGATGGCCAGAAGATGGCCCCACAGTCACTCCCCAAAAGAGATGGGTCTCTGGCATCTGGCATCCCAGAGCCACAGATCGGCTGTGTGGGGAGGATGGCAATGTCCCCACTGCATCCCACTACGGTGTCCCCTGAGGCCAGGGCCAGGACCAGGGCGTGCAGCTTAATGCCTTCCAGAAGATCAGTGATGAATGGCCAGGGAGGGTAATTCATATCAAACCCATAAAACCTTTATTAGCGTCCTAGGGGAGAAATCCGGATGTGGCTGCTTATTTATTTTGGATTTCTTTCTTTTTTTTTTTTCTCCTTTTCTTTCAACATTTTCTTCCAAGAGATTTTTAAAGTGACAGGGTCACCTCTCTGGATCAGCAGTAGGGCTCAGCTAGGGCTGCCTGCCTGGGGCACATGTGGTCCTGAACCACTGGTGCCAGCTGAGGCACCCTGGCATCCCAGGAGTCAGGCTGATCTTGGGGTCCAGCTTTGTGACCACTATGAGGGGGAGAGGGTGTTGGAGTTGCCAGGGGCTTGTGGGTGCCGTGCTGCTCCAGAGCCCCCACAGCATGCCCCCGGCTGCTACATCCCTGCTTCCCACTTTTTGCCCTCCATCCTTCACCCCATGCTTCTGTGTCCCCCACTAGAGAGCAATGACAATCCCCACGCCAGCAGTCCCTGGGCAAGGATTTTGGGAGAACGGGAGAGCGGGGGCCCCTGGTGAGGTAGACTTTCCATGGTGGTGTCCATGGCTGGTCCTCACCTAGTCCTGCTGTTGTTCACTCTTTACATAATTTGTTCCTTGGCCCCTTTTCAGATGTACCGCACAATCGTGACAGCAGAGGATATTTATACAGTGGGGGTGTGGAATAACATGGAAAACCTCTGGAGCTGGGAATAGATTCCCACATTGTCCCAGCACCAGGGGCAGGCAATGGCCCTCCCTGTTTTTGCTGGGGCTGGTCAAGGTTCTCCCTCACATCCTCTCTGGCACCTCAGATGCTCCTCCCGTGGGAAAAGTTGGGTACCAGGAGGTGGGAAAGGACCCTGAGCCCCTGCATCCAACAGGATCCCTCACCCCAGCATCTGCCCGTGGTAGTGCAGGCAGCACCCATCATGAATCAGAACCATTCGTGCTTTTAGTGGGACTTCCCGGGGAGTAGCCCTCCACTTTCCTGGGAGCTCAGCCTCTCCCAGTAAAACCATTTCCCGATAATAAATGTAGGGTGGGTGTGTTTGTTTTGCTTTGGCTTTTTTTTTTCTCCAGTAAAGACAAAGAAGCCCTTGAGCCTGGAGCGTAACCTAAAACGCGGCATTCCTGAAAAGAATTTCCTGATAATATTTTTAGCACCTGAAAAAAAAAAAAGGGGGGGGGAAGGGGGAGGAATAAAAAAAAGCCAAAAAAAACATAAAAGAGAAAAGGAAATGACACAGGGTTTTTTTTTCTCCTCCGCTCTTTTTTTTCTTTCCCCTCAGCCGGTGCTCTGTTTTGAGGGAGCAGAGGGCACTGCCGAGCGGCTGGCCGTGGAGCGGCTCGGTGCCCACGCGTGGCTCCGGGTGGGAGGGAGGCGCTGTTCCCGCGGGGAGCCCCCAGCGCTGCCGCCCCGCCCGCCGCCCCGGGCCCCGCCCCCGGCGCGCCGAGCTCCCATTGGCCGGCCACACCCCAATATGCAGATGAGGCGCGGGGGCGCGGCCCGCGGGCTGAGGGCGCTGGGCGCGCGGCCGTGGAGCTGAGGGGCCTCGGGTTCGCACCGCTCGGTCCCAGCGCCCAGCTCCGGGCGGCAGCCGCCCTCCCCGTGCCCCTCCGCGGGCGTCCTGCCCCTCCCCGCCCCGCCCCGCCCCGTCCCGCCCTGCCCCGCCCCCGCCATGCTTCGGTGGCTGGTGCCCCCGTGAGAGGCGAGCGGCTTTGCCGGCGGCCATGCAGGTCCTGGCAGGCTGGGCCGTGCTGGTGGCACTGGGCGAGTGGCTGTGGGCCGGTGCTGAGGTGCCGCTGGGGGATTTCTACCCCTTCGGGCCGGCCCAGGGCGACACCGCCACGCGGAAGCAGGACGACGGTGGCTCCGAGCTCCGGCCCCTCTCCATCCCCTTCCCCTTCTTTGGTGCGGGTCACACCGGCCTCTATGTGAGTAATTTCCACTTATTTCTGCTTATTTCCTCCTATTTGCTCCCTCTTATTTCCTCTTATTGCCTCCCTCTTATTTATTTCCTCCTATTCCCTCTTTTTCTCTCCCTCTTAGTCCCTCTTTTCTATTTATTTCCTTCCCTTTTATTTCCTCTTTCCTGTTCAGCTTGGATGAATCTGAGTTTCCTTGGGGGCCATCAGGTGGTCCCCGCTTAACTGGAAACTTCAGAGGAATAGCACTGTGCCAAGGTGATGCAGTGGGCCCCAGGTTTGAAAAGCGTGCTGGACCCCTGGCTCAGTATGGGGGTCCCCAGCAAGGATCCTGGCCCCACTGCCTTGGCAATGCTGGGCAAAGCACTCCCCACGGTGGGGAGCCTGGGCTTAGCGCTCGCTGGAGCCTGCAGTACCTGCATACCCACACCTTGTGGGACTTGCCTGGTGACATGCTGGGGTATCCTGGCAGTAGCGTGGAGCTGGGTACTTCTGGTGGGCAAGAGCTCAGAGTTGGTGTGCTGCAGCCCTAGCATGGTGGCCCTTGCTGCAGGGAGGGGATGCTGGTGGGGCTCTGAGTGGAATAAAGACAGCTGCCCTTTGGGCTGCCCACTCGACAAATCTGACTCCCTTGCCTTTTCCTGCACCCACTGGGCTGCTGGGACTACTGGTCCCTTGCAGCCCCTGAGCCACCTGGAGGGGACTGTAGCCAGAGAGCTCAAGTCGTGCCTGGCCCATCATGTCCCCCATAGCTGTGGCCAGAGGGGCAACCCCAAGTGCCTGGTTGTCCATGGAGTCTTTTGGGTGGTGCTGTCTTGCATCCAGGAGGGAGATCTGGGCTCCCCGTGTTGCTTCCCACCTGGCCCAGTGAATCATTCCTGATCCCTTCTCCCTGGTTTGCTTTGGACTTCAGGATGACCCAGACCCAGCTGGCAGAGGAGAAGGCTGAGCATTGCCTTGATGCCATCCCAGAGCTAGGTTCATGTACCATTCCACTGCTTTGGCTCAGTGCAGGGGGTCCTTGGTCCTACCTGGTCGTGTTATTCCACTGATCAAAGCACCAGCCCTGCCTGCAGGGGATAGGGATCCAGACTTGGGGCTTGAGCCACCGTGGGAGGATAGAAGAGGATGGGAGAAACCAGGTGACATGATGGTTGTCCCATAGAGGATCCACAGTGTAGCTCTAGGTCTTGGAGGCACTGCAGGGGTCAGAGGACAGTACATCCCCCTTCCCTGAGCTGAGACCCCCACGGCTCTGCAGGGCCAGCTTGCCTGCCCCCGGCACAGAATTCCATGTGGCAGGGGCCCTCCTCCCCAGGGAGCTGCTGTCCGGGGTGACTGGCACAGGGCTGGGTTCACCTGGAAACCTCTGTTCTCAAGGGCTGCCTCCAACCACCCCCTCCTCCTTCACAAAAACCAGCAACAACAAAAAAAAAGCCCTTCTTGGCTCTGGTTCTCTCCCATCTTGCTTTAATCAAGGGAAGAATGTTCCTCTGCGGACACAGTGGGGTTACGGAGGCTTTGGGAAAACAGAATCCTCTTTCCCTTAGTCACAGTAAGGACTGCCCTGTGTTCAAATGGAGGGGCTATGAACCCTCCTCAGGGACTGGGGACCTTCCCCAGGGACTGCACAAGGCCATCACAGCTCAGCCCCCCATGCCTGTGTGTGCTGGCAGCTGGGGTGAAGGCATGCTGGCTTCCACATGGCTCCTGGGGATGCTGGCTCCCAGCTCCTTTTTGGCACACAAGTGTGACACCACTGCCTGCCCGCGTGCCAGAGGCTCTCTCCAGTTGAGAGCCTCTTGCCTGCACCAGGCCCCCTTTTCCATCCTGCAGCCCAGGGGCTTGCCAGAGGCAGACATTGCACACTGGAGAGCTTGGCTGGGGGCTCTGTGTTCCTGCCTGTCCCACTGTCAGCTGTGCGCTGGGGAACAGAGTGGCTGGGAGCTGACTGCACCACCAGCCGTGGCACTGTGGTGGAGTTCTGGCAGGGTGTCCTCCTGGGAATTTGGGAGCTCAGGGTGAGAGCATTTCCCTTTGATCCCTGCCCCCTCCAGCCTGTTCAGGCAGGCAGGGCCTTCCTTCACCTTCCTCATTCCCACTGCATCCCCAAGCTGGGAGGCAGCACTCCAGGCAGCAACATCCACTATTTCCAGCTTCCTTCTCTGGGCAGAGGCTGCCTCTGCCATGTATCCATGGGCCAGGCATCCCAGAACTCTAATTGCCACAATTAGCTAGTGCTGAGGAACAGCTTGAAGTATCTCACCCTGGGGGTCTGGCATCCTCCACTTTAATGAGAGCAGCCTGCCGAAGCACCGGGGGCTTTGCATGGGGTTGCAGCGCTCGGTCACCTGGGGATCAAGAGCCCGTTGGCTCACTCGGAGTGCTGTGCATGCCGGTGGATGGATTGCTGCCCAGCAAGGCTCCTCCCACCCTGGGCCAGTGCCCACATGGGCCAGTGCCCACAGCCCCCCTGCTAGCAGGGTCCAGCCCCATGGGCTGCCTGTGAGCTGTGAGACTAGGGAGCGAGCTCAGGCCTCCACCCCTGCCAAGAGCACTGCCGTGAGCTGGCCCCACGCACCGGGCACTGTTTGTTTAATGCACAGCGCTCCTGCAGTTTTCGCAGCTGTTCCCCTTCCCCTGGCCCGGAGAACAGGGCTGGGTTTGTTCGGGCAGTTGCCTGCAGCCGCGCTCCAGTGAGCAGGCGGCTGAGGTGGGGGCCTGTGGGTGTTGTGGGTGCTGAGGCACGTCTCTGCTTCTAAGGACAGGAAGGGGAAGCGCTCCAGTATTTGTGGAAAGGGGAGGGGGAGAGAAAGGTGAAATGCAAAGCATCTCTAAAACATGGATTCCTGCTGGCAGCAGGAGTCAGTTGTGACCACCCATTTCTTTGCCTCTCTCTCTGCAGGTAAACAACAATGGCATCATCTCATTCCTGAAGGAGGTCTCCCAGTTCACGCCGGTGGCCTTCCCCATCTCCAAGGACCGCCGTGTGGTTGCCGCTTTCTGGGCAGATGTGGATAATCGGCGGGCAGGTGAAATATATTACCGAGAGAGCACCGAGCAGCCCATCTTGGAGAGAGCGAGCAGGGACATTGCCCAGTATTTCCCTGAGTTCCCAGGGTTTTCTGCACAGTGGGTCTTCATTGCAACCTGGTACCGAGTCACCTTCTTCGGGGGCAGCTCGTTTTCACCAGTGAGTAGCTGAGGCAAAGCAGCCGCCCCACCTCTGTGCCTTCCATGTGGTGCCAGACGTGCTGCCATTTGTGGCACGGAGCTGTCAGCAGGGCTAAGTTGACTGTGGTGGCTCCATTGTGATACCTTGCTGTGATAGAGCAATGGTGGGCTGGCAATACCAAACCCCCCTCTTCGTGCCATGTGGAGGCTTTACATCACCACCCTTCTTGGGCAAAAGTGAGGTGCCTTTTGCCTTCCAAATGCTCAATATCCATATTTTCCCCCATTTTCCCCATTCCCCTGTGAGGAGAAGTAAGCTGTTCTCGCTCAGGATCCCAACGAGTTAGGATTAAAAATGATTAAACTCTAATGCCCTTGCTCGCAGAGGACTGGGGTTCAAGGAAACACCCCTTTGCTGATTGTAGTTTCTGTCACTTTATTTTCTGACTGGTTCATTGTCCCTCACTGCTGTCTTCCCCTCTCTACTGCAGGTAAACACTTTCCAGATTGTTCTCATCACAGACGGCAAGCTTTCCTTCACCATCTTTAACTATGAGTCCATCACCTGGACCACGGGTATGCACGCCAGCAGTGGGGGGGACTTTGCTGGGCTTGGTGGCATCGCGGCACAGGTAAGTGGCGCATGTGGCCCCTGGGTTGCACATCTGCCTTGTGAGCTCGTGGCTCCTGTTTGGGTTTCTTGGAGGTGGAAAACCTCCCCCTGCTTGTGGTTTTTTTTTTCCTTCTTCAGAGTTCTTAAATATCCGTGTGTACTCTGGCTTCCAAAGCTGAGACCATACAGGGGGCTTTGTTATCCTGAAACCGCAGGTCTTTGCCTTGGCTGCTGCTTCATAGTCCCTTTTCCTTCCTAACCTCAGGCTTTAAGAGCAGCTGCCACAGCTAGCACAGCTTCTGCTTGTAGTTTTATTTCATCCCTGTGTGTGTTGTTGTGTTAGAGGGAATAAAAGCCAACACCCACACCCGCGAAAACCCCAGTACCCACTCGGATGTGTGAATTTACCAACAGTTGATCCATGCTGGGCACCCTGCTTGCCAGCCTGCAGCATGCAGGATGCTGCAGGTGGAGAGGAAGTGAATGGGATTTGGATCCCCAGGAAGGGACTGAGCAGGCCAGGTGGCCACTTCACCCTGTTGTCCTGTCGTGTGGACGGGGCTGAGCGCTGGCTTGTGGCACGTGGCAGGGGAAAGTTGGTCTGAGCGGTGCCACCAGTGGTGCCACGTGACAGGAGAGATGAGTTCAGGTGCTCCAGCTGCCTTCCCCCACACACTAGTGATGTCTCTTTACTCTCTGCCTTTGTCCTTCCAGGCAGGTTTTAACGCTGGTGATGGAAAGCGCTACTTCAATATCCCCGGATCCCGCACTGATGACATCGCTGACGTGGAGATGACGACAAATGTGGGTATCCCCGGGCGCTGGGTGTTCAGAATCGATGATGCCCAGGTGCAAGTGGGGGGCTGCAGCAATACAAGTAAGAGGACAGCAGTTAGGTTTACTTAACTCCCAACCCAACCCCGCACTGTTCTCCAGCCCCATCTTTCCTTGCCTCAACCCCCACCTCCGCGGGGTGGAAGAGATGTCTGGAAGGGCTTTGGGGAGGGAGGGGAGGCAGCTGTCTGGTGACCATCTTCAGCACTGGCTGTGCTTGGGGGTGGCACCCGTGGTTGCCCCGGGGCTGGGAACGGGTTGGGAGAGCAAATGGGAAGGGGAGGAGAGTTCTTAGTTTAAAGGAGCCTGTGGGAAGTGATGAGCAAGGCTGGGGAGGAGGTGATGTGCACAGCTGGGACTCTGCCAGCCCATTGCCAGGCAGGGCATGAGGGGCCAGCACCCTTGGGGGGTGCATATGTCTGTCAGTCTCAGTACGCTGGGCTGAGCCATGTGGAGGGCTGCTGAATGCCAGCCTGCCATGTGGGGCTAAGTTGCCAGGGCCTGGTACATGCTCCCCACTCCAGGAGTCCTGGCATGTCCCCCACAGAGCTGCTGGTCTCTGGTTCCTCATTCCCACTTCCCCCTGGCCATGTTTTCCCACTTGTGATCTGTGTGTCTTGCGTTATTGGTGGATTTTCTGTACGTGGGCTCTCCTGTCCCCTTTCCCTCTGCCCTGAATGATAAGTGAGGGCATGTCCATGTTCCCCCAGCCAGTGGAGCAGACCTTCTCCCCCCATCCAGGCTGTAGACCTGTGCAGCCTCTCCCCCTTACACAGGAGGAGTAAAACTGCCCCCTGTCCCAGGGGAGCCCATGAGGAGCAGACCCTGCCCCACCGTCAGGCAGGCATGTCCCGAGGGCTCCCCAAGCACCCCAGGGAGCCGGGTGGGTGCAGAGAGAGATCCTGGCACTGGTGTGGCTGGAAGGTGGCAGGTGAGCCCTGCCAGGGTGGGTGCTGATAGGGGTCACTGCCTGTTCCCACAGCCTCTGTGTGCCTGACTCTGCGGCCCTGCCTGAATGGGGGTAAGTGTATCGAGGACTGCATCACGGGGAACCCCTCCTACACCTGCTCCTGCCTGGCCGGTTTCACTGGGAAGAGGTGCCATGTTGGTGAGTGCTTGGCTGCAGGGAGCAGATCTCACTGCCAGTGTCACTTCTGTGTGCTTGACAGCCTGTCTGTCCCTGCCCTGAGCTCCTGTCCCCACCGGGGCTCTGTTTCAGATGTGGATGAGTGCCTCTCCCACCCATGTCAGAACGGAGCCACCTGCCTTAACGGTGCCGGCAGCTTCACCTGCAGGTGCCCGCCAGGCTTCAGCGGCAACAACTGCGAGACCGGTGAGCAGCACGGCACTTGAAAAGCAGAGACCCCAGGCTTGGGGGGCACTTCTGCTCTTGGGAGGGCTCTTTAGACCAGGGCTCCTGCAGTAGCTGCTGGGCTCAAGCAGTTTGTGACAGCCAACTTGGATTTCAGCTTGCTTCGGGCAAAAGAAGCTTTTCTCTGGCCATGAGCCTTTCCTGCTGCTGACTCTTCTGAGGGCTTTGCTCAGCGCTGCCGCCAGCACTCTTCCACCACCACTCCCTTAGCCAGAAAAGCTGGCAGCCAGTGCTCAAACAAGCCTTGCAGGCCCTGCTTTTGCAGGTGATATTCTGGTCCCAAGCTCTTCAAAGCCAGTGGAGACCCTCCCAGTCCCTGGCAGGGGCTGTGGTGACAGGTTTCCCCCGCCGCTGGCCTCTGCCTGCCAGCGGAAGTGCCGCCAAAGCATTTGGCTCCCAGCAAGCTGCCGCGCCAGTGGAAAAGGCGAGAAGGGAGTTGACTTTTGGGGGAGGAAGGAAGGGAGGGAGAAATGCCCAGCACAGCACACTGACATCCAGGAGGTGCAGGAGGATGAAAGAGCTGAGCTGCCCGAGGACAGGTTTTGGGGACAGTCATGACTGGGCATATAGCCACTGTCTCCTGGCAGAAGGTGCATGGTTGGCTCTGGTCAGTGCTGTGCCTAGGCCTGGTATCACCACGTGTAGAGAGTGCCGTGTGCTGGTCCTGTATCTAGGTTGACACCCACGTCCCTCTTTTTCTTTGTGTTCTTCTGCAGCAGATTCACCGTGTGAGAGCAGGGTGTGCCAGAATGGTGGGAGGTGCCAGGTGGTGAACAGGACAGCGACATGCTTGTGCCAGTCGGGATACACAGGGGTGGACTGCCAAACAGGTGGGTGACAGAAACAGGTACGGGGTGGAGATGGTGGCATTTTGTACCTTGGCAAGCTTCCTGCCCAGTCAGCTCCATTACTGGATGTGGTTTTGGGAGGGGAATGCATGGAATTGCCAGTGGCACCTATTTTTTTCCATCCATCACCTTCACCCTCCTGAGCATTATCTGGGCTGGGAGGCACCAAGTGAGCTGGCTGTGCTCACACATAACCTGACCACATTTCCCGACCTCCCCTTGCAGAGGTGAACGAATGCGAGTCCAGCCCATGCCTGAATGGTGGGCACTGCATCGACCTGGTCGATAACTACACCTGTGTGTGCCTGGAGCCCTTTGTGGGACAGCGCTGTGAGACAGGTGCCTGTGCCCCAGGATGACCCACACCAGGGACTGTGTCCCCCATGTTCTGCTGGCCATCATGGCCCCTCTCCCCATGCTCCCCAGGCCCAGGCTCTCCCCATGCTCACTTCCTTGCTTTCCCCTTACCAGATTCATCTTCCTGTGAGGACCAGAGTTGCCAGAACCGGCAGACGTGCAACTACATCCGCCCTGGCCGCTATATCTGCACCTGCTCCCCGGGTTATTATGGCAACAACTGCCAGTATGGTGCGTGGGGTTGTGCCTCAACCAGCTCAACCATGGGAACCATGGGAACTGCAGTCAGGAGAACTGGGTGGGAATGGGTGAATGGCTGCAAAGGGGCTGTGTAAGTCATAGGCACTGCTGAAACTGGTGGGCAGCATGTGTAGAGGGGCCGTGGTGCTGCCAGGAGGGAACACACTCCTGTGGGGCTGCTTGACCATGCTGGGACCTCCAGCGGGAACCGCAGGACAGAGGATGTTCCAGCCTCAGACTGGACCCCTCAAGCTCAGCCTCCCCATTCCCACAGGTGGGCCCCATGTGCCTGGTGCCTGCCTCTCCCACCCGTGCCAGAATGCGGGCAGCTGCCTGGAGACTGAGCGGGGCTATGTCTGTGAGTGCCAGGAGGGCTACACTGGACAGGACTGTCGAGACCGTGAGTACTAGCTGAGGGGACTCGCTTGTGGGGTGCAGCATCTCAAGGGGAGCCTTTGTGCTCATGAAAGGGATAAGCAGCAGCCCCAGAGTGCCTGTTCAGGGCTCCGGGATTGAACAGAGGGTCTGTCCTGCTGAAGGAGTCTGTGCCTGTGTGTCTGAGGGCCTCAGGGCTGCTGCCCACATGAGCTTCCTCTGTGAGTGGCATCTGGCAAGGCCATTTGTCTGTCCCAGCCCACAAGCAGGAGAGGTCCTGGGAAGCTCCTGTTTCCTCTCTTGCAGAGCTCTCTGAGGGCTGTGAGTGTCGTAACGGGGGCAGTTGTCTGGAGGGGAATGTCACCGTCTGCCAGTGCCTTCCTGGGTTTTTTGGTCTCCTCTGTGAATTCGGTAGGTGAAAGCTTTGTGCTTACTATTGTTCATTCCCTCTGGGATGCTTGAGTCAGGCCGTCTGTGGGTAAGCAAGGAGACACTGCCTGTGCCTGAGCCTAGCGGAGTGCCAGAGGCACACGCTGAATTTGAGCCTGGAAATACTGTCCCCTGTTGAGATGGCAATGCTTCCATCTCCATCATTTCCCCACTGAGCTGTGCCTCTCCCAGCCTCTGCTCAGCCCAGCTTCCGTGGGTGGGGAGGGAGTTGCAGCCCTCGCTGAAGCTCACTGGGCATCCAGGCTGGGCATAGCCATCTGTATTGTCTGTGCCATGGAGAACAGAGGGTCTGTCCTGTCTCACTGGACCCTGCAAAGTTAGGAGACTGCTGTTTCCATGTGGGTGTCCTGCCACTGGCTGAGGGAGGCCGGCACTGGCCATGTGTTTACAGAAGTCACCACGACACCGTGCAACATGAACACGCAGTGCCCAGACGGTGGGTACTGCATGGAGTATGGCGGGAGCTACCTCTGTGTCTGCCACACCAACTATGGCACCAACCACAGTAAGACTCCATGGGGATGTGGGAACAGTCCTGGAGTGGGCGTGAGCTGGGAGTACCCTCACCAGCAGGGTAGCCGCCCTTGTACCCCTGGGCATACGCCCTCAGTGATGCCCTGTGTTTGTTTCTGCAGCAATGCCATCCCCCTGTGACTCAGAGCCCTGCTTGAATGGGGGGTCTTGCAAGGTTCATGATGACTCTTACATCTGTGAGTGTCCTCAAGGCTTCCTTGGCATGCACTGCGAGAAAGGTACTTGTACAGGGCTCCCTGTGACCCCAGCACTTGGCAGAGGTTGGGAGAAGGGCTTGGACCCTTTTGGGAGATGAGCAGCTACTTGCAGAGCTGGAAGTTGGTGCAGGTTTTCCCATCCCATCCTACAGGGTAGAGGGTGGGATTGCATTACTCCCTTCATGACACCCAACAGTCACAGTAGCTGATCCAGTTGTTTCCTGCACAACACCATCAGTGTTGGTGTTTTTTCCTTACATGGCACAGCTTCTGCCCTTGGCAGCAGCCAGCTGTCTCCCAGCATCATGCACCCAAGGCCCCAGCACATGTCTGCATGGGTGTAGTTTCTGTGGTGTTGGCGGAGCCGGGATGCAGTCAGCCTTCCCGCAGCGAGGGTTTGGTGGGGTGCTGGTGGGAGGCAGCAGCTCTGGGTGACCCCGCTCTGGGCACTCTCTCTGCAGCCAAGCCTCGGCTCTGCAGCACGGGACCGTGCCGCAACGGGGGCACCTGTAGGGAGGCGGATGGAGAGTACCACTGCACCTGCCCCTACCGCTTCACCGGCAAGCACTGCGAGATCGGTACAGCCCCCCGGCCCCCGCAGGGACGAGAGGTGGCAGCTGGCCCACTGGGCTCACTCCCGCCCTGTGCCCCCAGGTAAGCCGGACCCCTGTGCATCGGGGCCCTGCCAGAACGGAGGCACCTGTTTCCACTACATCGGCAAGTACAAGTGTGACTGTCCCCCGGGCTACACCGGCCGGCACTGTGAGATCGGTAGGTTTGAGGAGGGCGTTCCAGTACCTGGGGGATTGGCTGGGGGAGTGATGGGCCTGACTGTCAGGAGCTCACTGCTTGCTTTGAGCCCCCTTCCCTGCAACTCTTCCTTGTGCTCTGCTGGAAGGGGAAGGGGGCCGGCTCTGGTTTCATTCTTTGCTCTGCTCTTCTTCCAGTGCCCTCCCCATGCTTTCTTAGCCCCTGTGAGAATGGGGCTACCTGTGAGGACCTCGATGGGGGCTATGCTTGCACCTGCTCCATGGGCTATGTAGGGAAGCACTGCCAGTTTGGTAAGGGCCTTATGCTTTCCCTTCCAGCTGGGGACTTGGGGTGCCTCTGTGGGCCCCATTTATCCCCTGTCTCTCCCCAGAGGTCGACTGTGGCATCCCCAGTGAGGTGAAGCATGCCCAGGCTTCTTTCAACTCCACCAAGGTGGGCTCACTGGCTGAGTACCAGTGTGAGCTGGGCTACATCCTCAGCCAGCACAACCATCCCCGTGTCTGCCGTGTGCCAGGTGTCTGGAGTGACCCCCCCGAATGTGATGGTGAGGAGTGCTGGGGAGTGGACAAGCCCTGGGACACCATCCTGGTGGGCTGTGGTCGTGACCATGATTTGGTGACCCCAGGATATGCACTCCAGTTGTCTACTGCCTTTCCCCCGGGATCTCTGTCCTGTGCTCATGTCTCTCTCTTTCTCTCTCCCTTGCTCAAACACTTTTAGAGATCGATGAGTGCCAATCCCAGCCCTGCCTGAATGGTGGCCAGTGCAAGGACCGTGTCTCTGCGTTCCTGTGCTTGTGTGAGCCAGGTTACACCGGCTACCACTGCGAGTTGGGTAAGAGACCATCCCAGGCATGGTCACAGTCCCTTCCTCACCCTCCAGCCCTTGGGAAGGCCCAGTGGGTTGCAAACTCCATGGCTGGGAGCTAGGTTACCAGTGGCTGTGTGCTTGGATCAGCCTGAGGCAAGGGCTTCTCTCCCAGGACTCCCAGCCAGCTGTAGGATTTTCTAGCAGGGAGATACTGCTCCTGGTTGGGGATGGGCAGCAATGGGAGGTGGTGGGACTTTGGCAGGTGGCTCCAGCCCGGTTCCCTGGGACCGGGCTGAGGACAGGGGTAGGAGAAGGTGGGCTGTTGGAAGTTCGATGAGGGACATGACTCAGGCACCCTATGGGATCTCTTGGCACAGCCCCGCACTGCCAGTTGTCCCCAGGTGTCCCTGAGGGAATGTACCCATACCATGTGCCTGCTTCAGGGACAGGCATGAGGCAGTGGGCATCCAGGAGCAGGGGTGTTCCTGGCCACTGGGCTTGGGGAAGCAAGTGACATGGGAAGGACCCGTGCCCTATGGGAGAAGTGCTGCCTCTCCAAGCCCTTGTCCCCACCCACCACCCATGTCTGTGCTGAGCTGACGCCTTTCTTCCCGCTGGATCCCAGATGTTGATGAGTGCCAGTCGGAGCCCTGCAAGAATGGCGGGACCTGCCAGGACCTCCCTGGATCCTTTGCTTGCTACTGTCCTGAGGGCTTCCTGGGGACCCAGTGTGAGACAGGTAGGGGCTCACCCTTCCTGGGTCAGTGCGAGGCTGGACTGTGGGCACCAGGACACTGCCAGGGCCAGCCCCTTGCCAGGTGGCTGGTCACTGTCTTGGACACCTTGACCCCAAGCCATCACCTGGGTTCTCACTGTTGCATCTCCTTGCCTGTAGTTTTGGGGGCAGAGCTGACACTGCTCTGATGGGGAGGGAGCAATGAATGAGGTGTCCACCAGGATGGACTCCCTTTCCAAGGTGTCCACCCCTGCCAGTGGATGACTCAGTGTCTGGCCCAGCTGTGCCAAGCCCTGGGCTACCCATCTGCCCTGCTGCCCCCTTGGGGGTCTGTCACTGCCACTTGCTCATGGAAGCTGGGAGCTGGCTGGTGGCATGCTGGCATGCTCACTGCTGGCCTTGTCTCACCTCCAGAAGTGGATGCCTGTGAGTCAGACCCTTGCCGAAATGGAGGGGAGTGTGAGAGCTACGGGGGCTCCTATCTCTGTGTGTGCCCAGAGGGTTTCTTCGGCTACCACTGTGAGACAGGTGAGGCAGGCAGGGCGGCGCAGGGTGGCTCCAGGGTCAGCGGCACTGCTGACACTGCCAAACCTGGCACCTCTCCCACAGCCAGTGACCCGTGCTTCTCCAGCCCCTGTGGGAGCAGAGGCTACTGCCTGCCCAGCAATGGCACCCACAGCTGCACCTGCAAAGTCAGCTACACAGGCAAGAACTGCGAAAAAGGTAAAGGCCCTCAGCAGCGGCACCAGGATGTGATGTGGGGCTTGACACCGGCCTGGCAGTGCCCACCGCCCATGAGTGGCTCAACACCATCTGGGAGCAGCAGCACTCCTTGAGGCGGGCAGGGCTGGGGGCTTGCCTTGGGGAGGGGCAGCCCGTGCCCCACCAATGCCATGGGTGGGTGCTAGCATGCTGAATTGCTGCCGTAGGTGCCGGACATGGCACCAGGACACTGGGGGGACAGATTTCCCCTGCAGCAACGGCAATCCCTCGGATGCCCTCAGAAGGGGAGGCAGAGGCGTCCGAGGGAAGCCTCTTGGCAATGGCCTCCCCAGGACCCCTCGCCCCATCCCGCAGTGGCAAGTGCTTGGCCACCAGTGATACCAGGGAATGCTCCTGGCGCCCTGAGTCCCCCTGTGCCCCCTGGGCCAGGGGTGGCTTACACCCACAGAGGCCCTGCCAGGTGTGCCAGTTGAGACAAGCGAGGACCTTGTCCTCTTATCGCCGCTGTTCTGCCGCTTGCTGATGGGGTCTGTTCACTAAAGATTCATGGCGTTACCTCTCCCCTTTGCTTTTGCACACACCCTGAAGAATTGCTGCCACCAACCTCATTAAAGGTGGAAAGGGTGGAGGACACTGGTGTGTTGATTTCTTGGCACCCACCTGAGGACGCAGCTGCCAGGCAACTCATTGACGGCTACGCCGTGACGTACGTATCCCTCGACGGCTCTTACCGCAGGACAGATTTTGTGGACCGAAGTCGTTCTGCCCACCAATTGCGGGCACTAACCTCCGGCAGAGCCTACAATATTTCTGTCTTTTCAGTCAAACGCAACGTGAACAACAAGAATGATATCAGCAGGCCCGTCATGCTCACCACGCGCACTAGTGAGTAGCATCCCCAGGGGGATCACAGTCGTGAGCGTGTGTGGCCCCTGCAGGTGCCAGGGTTTGTGCTGCCACCTCCAGCCTGCCACCAGCTCCAGCATGGTGTCAAACCTGCTGGGTTTGCTGGTGCAGATCCTAAAATCCAACTGGGGGCCTCTGGAAAGTGCTTTACACAGAGAATCGCTGTTTTCTTTGCTGTGAGTAAAAGGGGCCTGACCGGTCTGTGGCTCACCCTGTCCAGGGGCTGTAAGGGAGCTTGCAGCAGGGACTGCTCCTGAATCCTGTTCATTGGGGCCAGGCTGTTCTGCTCCTTGTTGCTGTGCCCAGGAGAGTATGAGGAACTCCTGTGCAAGGCAGGCAGTGGGGCTTGTGCAATCCCATGGACCAGTCATCCTGCCATACTGCTGAGCTGGGCGTGGGAACATGCCAGAGAGGGCAGAGGCTGTCAGGGACCTCTGCTCCATGGGTGGAGGAAGGGGCACAATGATGCCTCTGGGGCATGGACAGGCAGAGCAGCTGTGATCCTGCTTTCTAGGGCAGGCAGGTGTGGAAATCAAATGCAAACAGGATGGAGGGAATTAGACTTAGGAAAGAAGGTGGCCTCTGAGGAGAGGAGATTGGTGGTAGTAAAGCCCATGAGCCACATCTCCCACAGCAGGCTGAAGATCAAGTGAAGCCTGGGGAGATAGCAGCATAGTGCTGGGCGCAGTGTAACACAGGGCCTCAGGCCATGGCTGGATGCTGGGGTCAGCAAGAGCTAGGCTCAGGATGGCCAGCTGGAGAGTGCCATAGACTCAGCAGTCACTAGTGGGGTTACCCAGAGCTCAGTTTGGGGCTAGTCCTTTTTAATGTATTTACTGATGGTCTGGATCTTGTGTACCCTTGGTAAATTTGCAGACAACACCAAGTTGAATGGGACTGTTGATCTGCTTGAGCGTGGGAAGGCTCTGCAGAGGGACCTTGGCACACTTGATCAAAGGGCTGAGGACAACAGCATGGTGTTCAGTGAGGCCAAGTGCCACATCCTGCCCTTGAGTCACAGCAAACCCCTGCAGCTCCAGCCTGGGGGAGGAGTGGCTCAAGAGCTCTTCAACAGAAGGGCACTAGTGGGATGCTGGTTGACATTAGCTGAACATGAGCCAACAATGTGCCCAAATGGCTAAGAAGGCCAATGGCATCTTGACCTGCATGAAGAGCACTGTGTCCAGCAGGACTAGGGAAGTGATCATCCCTCTGCACTCAGCTTTGTTGAGGCTGCATTGCTTTCAGTTCTGGGCCCCTCACTTTAAAAAGGACATTGAGGTGCCTGGAGCATGTCCAGAGAAGGACAACAAGGCTTGTCGAGGGTCTAGAAAACATATATTGTGAGGAACAGCTGAGGGAGTTGGGTTTGTTTAGCCTTGAGAAGAGGAGGTTCAGGGCGAACCTCATCACTCTCCAAAACTCCCTGACAGGAGGTAGTGTGGTGGAGGCTGGTTTCTTCTGTCATGCCTGCAGAGTGAGGATAAGAGGGAATGGCCTGAAGCCAAGACAGGGGAGATTCACATTCGATAGTAATAAAAAAACTTTCACTCTTTGGGTGGTCAAGCATTGGAATAGGTTGTCCAGGGAGGTAGTAGAGTCGCCATCCCTGGAGGTGCTCAGGAGGCATCTGGATCTGGTGCTGGGTGATGTGGTTTAGGGGTTATAATGACAGTGCTGGGAGGATGGTGGGACTGGATGATCTTCTAGGTCTCTTCCAACCTTGATGATTCTATGGTTAGGGCCAGGCCTGGGCACTACAGCCCCTTTGGAGCTGTGGTGGGGGGCTGGGGCAGAGGGGGCAGCCTCGGGGGTGCTTTGAGTGGCATGAGGCCCTGCGGGTGGGCAGATGGATGTGCCTCCTGCCTGCCTGGAGGCTGTGAGGACAGGAGAGCATGAGTTCAGCGGGAGAGGCGGCACTGAGCTGCTTCACTGGGGAAGGAGATCCAGAGGTGCCGGCAAGACCCCCCTTGGGGGGCCCATGGGGAAGGGATGGGGTGACCCACGATGACCGCAGTCCTCTCCGCTTGCTCCGGCCAGGACCGCGTCCGGTGGAAGGCTTTGAAATCACGAATGTGACTGCCAGTGCCATCACGGTGCAGTGGGCTCTCCACCGACTCCAGCATTCCACTGTCAGTAGGGTGAGGGTCTCCATCCGCCACATGGGGGACCTGGCAGGCCGCACCGTGGAGCTGAACAGCAGCGTGGCCAAGTACACCTTCCTGTGAGTGGGGTGGTGCTGGGTGCCAGGGCACTGGCTCCTTCCACTTACCCCTTCCCACCCTTTCTCCTCCACAGGGACCTGCAGCCAGGAGAGAGATATATCATCCATGTCACGACGCTGAGTGGCCTGGGAATGGAAGACCACCCCTCAGAGAGCCTGGCCTCAGCCCCTTTTCATGTGTGGACAAGTGAGTGAGGTTGGCTTTGGCATCCCAACTTGGCGGGTGCAGGGTGTTGGCAGGAAACCTGTGGGGAGGGAAAGGTGTTGGGAGCTGCCAGCACAGCAGGTGGGAGGTGTGGAGGCAGGCCTGAGGAGGCCAGGAAAGACACTGGCATGTCCTCCCTTGCCAAATGTTGTTTACTCTCTGAGACCAGCATGAGCCCAGCCCCATGCAGCACCTGCATGGGCCCGGTTCATTCTAGAAGGCGAGGGAGACCTGGGTGCCAGGGTGCAGTGAGGCTCTGTCTGTCATGTCTGGCAGTGCCAGGCAGCCTGGGGCCCTGGCACACTCGTAACATGGTGTGAGCAAGTAGGGTTGTGGCCAGTCAAGGACACCAGCTCTGACCACTTTCCTCCCCATCTGCTGCCTGCCGCAGGGCCTCTCCCCCCACAAAACCTCACCGCCTCCCATGTCACCGCCACCTCTGTGTCCATGGCGTGGGAGCAGCCGCCCGTTGGCACCATGGAGGGGTACATCATCAACGTCACCACTGCTCAGAGCGTCAAGAGCCGCTACGTGCCCAATGGGAAACTCGTGTCCTACACGGTGCGGGACCTGCTGCCTGGGCAGCGCTACCAGCTGTCCCTTACAGCCGTGCAGAACACCGAGCAAGGCCAGGTGCACAGCGAGCCCATCCACCTCTACGTCAACACCTGTGAGTGCTACAGCATGGATGGGGCAGCACAATGGGATGACAGGGAAGCAGCACAAGGGGTGAAAACCAGCTGGCCAACAAAGAGCCCTTGCTGCCCCAGCACTGGGTGTCTGCAGCAGGCTGTGGGGACAAGACACAGGTCCAGTGGAAAGGGAGGTGGGGGCTGTAGGGTTAGCGATGGGCAGATGCAGAGCTACAGCTTGGTGATGGGTGCTTGCATCCCTGGTATGTGGAGCGTCACCTGGCAGCCTGGGGATGATGGGATGGGACAGTGGGGCTGGCTGGGTGGTGGGTTGCTGGCTCACACTGCCTCCCACTAAGGCTCATCCTTTGGTGTGCAGTGCAGAGGGATGGGGCTCCGGAGAGACGGTGGAGCCAAGCTGGGCACCCCCGGGTTCTGCGCAATAGGCTGCCCCCAGCCTTCCTGCCCGAGCTCCGCCTGCTAGCAGATCATGACACAGCTGAGGAGCCCTCGCCAGCTCCCAGGTAGGCATTGCTTCAGCACTCCTGGCTCTTCCACTAGCACTGGGCCCAAGCACTCTAGGCTGAGCCAGCCCCTTTTCCCAGTTTCAATGTGCAGGTGTGTGCTCCTGCTGGGGTGCAGCCTCTTGCCTATCCGCTGGGATCCTGAGCCAGGCAGGCCCCTTACCCTGTGAGCAGGTCCCTTGTGGGACTTGTACAGAGCCTGATGCCACCAGTGAATACTTCATCCAGCTGCCATGAGCCCCAGCACGTGGGGCCTGGGGACCTGCTGTGCCCCATGCCCTTATGGTCCTCCTGTTCCAGGTTCACGGAGCTGGTGGATGGCAGAGGGAGGATCAGCGCCAGGTTTGGCACTTCGCTGGGAAAATCCATCACTGTGAAGACACGTAAGTGCTCTGTTGCCTTTATGTCCTGCTCCTGCCATCCAGTGCCATCTCCTGCACCTCCTTGCACATTGAGGTGGCAGCTGGCAGGCTGCTGTAGGAGTGGGGGAGCTGTAGAGGAGGGTGGAGCCCTCTCACCTAGCCCTGGGCAGGCAAACATCTGCTCTGCTTGTTAGACCCCTGGCTAAGGAGAGGGGTGACTGGCTGGGGGAGCCCAGAGAAGGACTCTTGCTGATGGGAGGCGATGCTGACTGTGGCACAGCTGCCCTTCTTCCCTGCCAGCAGCAGCAGGAGCCTGAGCAGTGGCTCCATAGCCCTCCAGTGCAGCCCCTGCCTGCCCAGCAGCTTCAGCCCCCACTGTCAAGAACAGCCTCACACCTGAAGAGGGTGTCTGCATGAGAAACGCCTCACTAGTCCAGCCCTAGCCCCCATTTTCCAGCCCCAGAAGACTGGGGATACAAGTGCCAGCCTGGGGATACAAGTGCCAGCCCAAGATACCCTAGAGCACCTGGGAACCCCATGCCATGGGGTGGGGAAGGGGCCTGGCACACCTGAGGACAGCCCTTGGCCTCACTGCACATCCTGGTTCTGCCCCTCCCTCCCCAGGACTCCGTGTCCCACAGCCTTCCAGGAGTGAGGGTGTCACTCCAGTTCTAGGAATGCCAACTGGGAAGGGCTAAAGCACTGCTTCAGGCCTGACCAGTACCCCAAAGCTGTGGGCAGGCTGCATCCCCTTGGAGGGACTGCCTTTGGGTCTAGCTCTGGCCTGGAAGGTGATGTTTAACCCTCTCATTGTACAGAGCCAGAGGCTCCAGTGAAGCTGGAGAACACAGAGGTGTCCAGCTGGGACAGTCTGGCACTGCAGCTGCGTGAGGCAAAGAGCAAGAGTAAGTCCCAGGGGAGACCCACAGCAGTGGGAACCCAGCCCTGGCCCCACAGGCAAGGGGCTCAGCACCGGCCTGCCCTCCTTGGAGCCATGGCAGGCACCCCTGCCCACCTGCTCTTCCTGGGAGCACCCTGGCAATGCTGGGGGTTTGGCAGGGCTGTGCTGTGGCCCCGGGCTCTGATGGTCTAGCGTGTTTTGCAGGAGAGAGGCAGAACTGCTCCAAGAATCCCTGCAGGAATGGAGGCACCTGCACCAGAGATGACGAGTCCTACCACTGTGCCTGCCGCCCAGGGTTCAAGGGCCGGGTCTGCCAGCTGGGTGAGTGCCAGGTTGTGCCAGAGGGCCAAGCTCCCTGCTGCAGTGCCAGGCTGGTGGCTGTCCCTGTCACAGGTCCCCCAGCATGTAGGTCACCCAGCACACCCTGCCAGCACCCAGGGGCTTCCATGATGCCCAGGCTTTGCTAGAGATCTGTGCCATGCTGGCAGCTGAGAGAGGGGCTGGGCTCTGCTGTTAGTTCGAGGAGATGTGAGTGCAGGTCTGCTCCCTGCTCCTGGCTGGGCTCTCTGCCTCTGCCTGGCAAGCCAGGCCCCTGCCTTACCCACAGAGTTATGTAGGCACTGTGAGGCTGGGGGCTCTGCTTCTACGGCTGGGTCAGCTCTGTTGAGTACAGCTAAAGAAGCCAGGGGGGCCTCACCGGACCCTTGCCACGAGGCACAGGCAGGCAGGGCCAGGGATGGGCTCAGTGATAGCTCCCCTCTCCTATTCCCCAAGCAGCCTGCAAGAAGGTGCCACACTGGTGCACGCGGCTGTACTCGGAAACCAGGTCATTCCCAGTGTGGGAAGGAGGCACCTGCCACTATCTGTGAGTACTGCCTGCAGGTTATGCTCCCCCCTTCCCCTTGTGCTCTGAGCCAGGGATGTCTCCCTGCAGCTCAGCTTTGGGGAAGGGAGAGCAAGCACGAGGCCGTCTCCAACCCCAGCTGGCAGTTGCCCCCTCCCCAGTGCAGGCTGAGCAGCCTGGCTGCCCCTGTGGCTGCCTCTAGCTGTGCCTCAGGGCAGGGTGTTGCTGCAGTGACAGTTCCATACTGGTGTTACCTGCCCACGTGGCAGCAAGGTTGGATTTGGTGTGTGTGACCCTCAAACAGCAGTAGATCCCATCCAGCTCCTGGCTGCCTCTCCATCTGTGAGCAGAGGGTTGGGGGAGCCCTGATGCAACGCCAGGGCGTGGGGATTCTGCTCTGCCCCCAGCCTCCCTGCCATGGAGGCACAAAGGTCTTGGCCACAGCAGGCTGAGCCCCATTCCTGCCAAGGTTGGCTACTGCAGCCTGGAAGGAAATAGCGGAAACACCCCGCCTCTCCTTCACACTTATCAAAGGCCATCTCTCCCTTTTGTTCCCTACACTCATGTCTCCACTGTGTGTATAGGTCCAGGAGAGTCTACAAGGTACACCAGGACATCTGCTACAAGGAGAGCTGTGAGAGCACCAGTTCCGAGAGGACAACCAGCAGGTACAGCCAGCAGCAGCACCCTGAGTGTGCCAGCCTTCCTGTGACCCTGGGCAGGAGCATGTAGCTGGCTGGTGTTCCCCAGCATGCATGGGGACACTCAGGTTGGGGGTGGACTGGGAGAGGGGTGCAGACATGACCAAGGCTCGGATGTCAGTGCTGTGTGCTTGCCTGTGAGCAGTGGCCAAAGGGCAGGGGGCTGATGGTGCTCTCCTTCCTTCTCTTCCAGAAAGGCAAGCAACAGTCACACACTGAAGAAGCCATAGAAGTAAGTACCTGCTCCAGCCCTCCTCAGCTGCAGGCAGGGGCAGTTGCCTTGCAGGGAGTCGGGGAGAAGGGTGCAGGCCAGGGCAAAACCCTGGCTCACACCACTGTGTCAAGGGGGTGTGAGGCCTTATGGCTGAAGGCTCCTGGTTGTGGCTGGGGTGGAGGAGCAGGAGGAAATGCTCTGCTTCCCCCTGGCTCTGCAGCTCCATGAACAAGAGATTCCTGCACAGAAAGGGCCAGGCAAAGGCTGGAGGTCTGGAGATGGCAGGTCCCCTTCTCTCAGCCCAAGACTGGTGCACAGGGTGGGAAGAGGCCAGCTGAGGGGCATCTGACAGACTGTGCACCAGCTCATTTTCCTCCTGCTCCTCCACAGGGTTTAAAGCAGTAGAAGCTTCGTCTTTCCACATCTAAGGGCTTTTTGAACACCAGGAAGATCAGATCTGCTCACTGGGTTGAACACAGCAGGGGAGCCTTCCTGCCTGGTGTCAACCTCTCCCTCTCCTCCAGCCCATTAGGGACACGAAGCTGGATCAGCACACTGAGTAGTGCTCCCTTTCCCCCTGCTGGCCCAGCACTGCCTTCTGGCCCCCTCTCTGCCCCTGAGGAGCTGAGCACCAGTGCCCCTTAAGGGGGCCAGCCCTGCTCAGCACCCCCAGCCACTCTGCACAAGTGATGGGCTCCCCGCTTCACTCAGGGATCAGCCCAGCTCCTTGCCAACAGCATCTGCACCAATCTGTTTTCGTAATCCAAGGTTATAAATTACCTATAACCCTCAAATAAAACAGTTTAACGCAGACCAAAAAGCCTTAGACATCACCTGAAATCTGGCCCCCAAAAATCTGCTCTGGGAAGCAGCCTCTGTAGATGAATCAGAAATGGTGAGCAGCTCTGAGTGGTGAGGGGAGCACGGGCAGTGGAGGAGCATTCCTGTTTCCTCTGCTCTAGCAGGGGGAATTGAGGCAGCTTCTACTGCCTGCCTTTTTTCTTTGCTTTGTAAACAATCCCTGGTTTAAACCAAATTTCCAGCTCAGAAACCAATAGAGCACCTAAAAATCATTTTTAAATGTGATCTGTAGGTGAAGCCTGTCAGCTAAGGCATGCCAGTACCACCGCACTTGTAACTGCCTCCATACCAGTGCAGGGCACAGCAGAGGCTTGGTGACAAAGCCAGCCCTACATGCCATCCCCTTGCACTGCACCCAGAGTTTGCCTTCCCTGTGGCACCAGTGCTGCAGGGTATGTGGAGGAGAGGACCAGCAGGCAGCACTGCAGCAGGGCAGGCAAGGAAAGAAAAAGTGTAGCTTAGAAATGTTCCTAGCTTTTGTGAGTTTGTATGAGAACACTAGTTAAACATAGATTTGTGTATTAACATACACGGTGTATATTATAAATTAACACATACCAGAGATATATCGCAGTTATGGTATAGAGCGTTATGTTCCCAGCAGTGTGGGATTATTCTGGTGGGGAGGCTCTCCCCCTCCTGCCGAGCATCACAGAGCTCTGTTGCTCAGCCACGTCTCAAGCAGCAGCTGGGAAGATGCTCTCAGAACGGGACAGGCCCAGGAGTTTCAGCATTCCTGCCACCTTCTTCCTCCCGGGAGCAGTGTAATAGAGCTCAGCCTGGAGGCACAGCTGCAGGGGTGAGTGGCAGGGACAATGTAAAGCCACGACCAGCTGGCCAGCGTGTTGTTCCCATCCTGCACCACCTCTAGCTTTGCTCCCACAGGAGAGACATGTTTTGCTCCAAGGCTGCCTGGTCCTGTTCCAGCTGCCTGGCAAGCACAACAGCCCTACCTTCCCAGGGCAGGAGAAGCAGCCAGCCCTCCCTACCAGGTAGAGCAGGGCAAGGGGAAACCTAGACAGGAGGGTTTGGGGCTGTGGTCTGAAAGCATTTGCACCCTTGCTGTGTCAGTCACGAGATCAGCACTGACAGAGGGTGCAGAGGTGGAGGTGGCCCTGCTAGGAACAGTTTTGTTTGCACAGGACCTGTCCCCACAGCAGCAGAAAGCCTGGTCCTGCTGCCAGCTGGCACAGCAGCCTGCCACCTCCCATCCCACAGCTGGCACCGTATATAATGCAGCCGGAAGGTTTTAACCTAGTCTTGGAAATAAATTAGGGGGTTTTGTTTTGATTTTTTTTAATAAAAACACTTTATGGAAACTTTTTTTAAAGTAGTTGGTCAATGAGGAAGAATAAGTGTTGTTATATTTAACAGATGGGATTTATTGGTACCCCAGCCATGGGGCCCTGCACCCACGCTGGCTTGTGCTGGTGTGGGGCTGCAGCCCAGAGCACCCAGAGTGCACCAGCAGGGGAGGGCTCAGGCACCTTGGGGCCTCACCTCCTCACTCCCGGGCTGCTTTACTTTTATCACTGTCCAAATCATCATCTTCCTCTGTGTATAGAGCATCTGCAGCCTCCTCTTCCTTTTCCTTCTCCTCCTCCTCTCGAGCCAGCAGCTTCTTGAAGACCTCATACTCCTCTGGGGTAGAGTAGGCCAGACTGGCCAGGAAGTCTTTCTCCGGGAGCTGAAGGATGTCCTTCAGTTTTGGGTTACTGGTTTGGGTCTGCCCTTTGTGTGGGGTCTCGTAGAACCCCCGGCGCTCCAGGAAGATGTGCCGATTCCGGAGCTCGGCAAACGGCATTTGGAAGAGCCGAGCCTTCACCATCTCCTTCTGCTGGACTCCCATTCTGAAGTAGGCATACTGCGGGCGGGACGGGGGGCGTCAGGCACAGCCCTATTCCCGTAGCCGCTTCTGGCAGGAAGGTGGGTCCCGCTCCTCACCTGGAACTGGTGATGGAGGGTGCTCGGCTCCTCCAGCAGGACGGCGGGGCAGGTTCCCAGAACTTCCCGCAGCTGCTCCGCCGTGAACAGGCAGCGCTCCCGCAGCAGCCGCACCGCCGCCTCCAGCCTCTTCCGGGGCACGTGGAAGAGCTCGGGGCACCGGCTCACCGCCCGCTGCAGCCGGCCTGCGGGCAGCAGGTCAGCGGCCAGGGCCCCGCTGTCCCCCCCCGTCCCCCCGCACGCCGCCCTACCTCCGTCCAGCCCCAGGCGCCGCAGCTCCTCGGCGCGCTCGCGGAGCCGCTCCGCGGGCAGCCGCAGCAGCGCCGGGCTCCGCTCCAGCAGCGCCAGGGCGGCCTCGGCGCTCAGCCCGAGCAGCAGCAGCTGCGCCGCCGCCGCCTCCCGGCGCTCGGGGTCGAGCCGGGGCTGGAGCGCCAGGAGCCGCCGGGCCTGCTCCTGGCTGAAGCCCATGTCCCGCAGCGCCGCCACCTCCCCGCAGCCGCGGCCAGGGCACGGCCCGGGAGCGGCGGGGAGCGCCCGAGCCGCCCGCAGCGCCCTCCCGGCGCCGCGCAGCGCCAGCCACCCCGCCATGGCTGCGGCCGAGCTCCGCCACCCGGCCCGGAGCGGCCGCGATCCCGCCCTGGCAGAGCCGGGGCAGCGAGGGGAGGGCCGGGGCGGGGCCTGGAGCGGCTGGGCTGGCGCTCTCGGGGCAGAAACAGCCCGGGACCCTGGGCGGAGCGGGGCTGAGTGCTTTGCCCGCTCCGATGACCGCAGAGCCGATGCCAGCCGCCGAAGGGTCATCATCTCTGCCGGGGCCAGAGCCGGCGCGCAGGGACACAGAACACAATGGAGCGTGAGGGCAGGTTGTTGTGTGTTCGGATGGAGACAGCACAGTCCAAAACTGGATTCGAAGCTACTCTTTAGTGATTAAGCCGAGTCTTGTTGCTTCTCTGTCAGAAAGCAGCAGCAGCCGGCAGAACCGCTACCTTTTCCCAGCACTTCCTCCCAAGCAGCCTGACCCTGGCTGAGCTGTACCCCAACACGTTCCTGTTACCCATGTCTCGACCAAATTATCTTTACTGAATCTATTTTTTCTTCCTAATACCTTTGTCTCATCAAAATCGAGGAGTATTTTCCTGGATATAGACAGAACTCTGATACTAAAAGAGACACCATCAACCCACCCCTCCCACCCAAATCATGCAAATTACATGTCTCCTTTTGAGGCTCCTTTGTGCACACATACTCCAGAAGACCAACAGACAAGTTATCATTCATTTATTCATTCACTTTTCAGAAGGATATAAACTACGTATAAAAAATAAAACCAGGCAATAAAAATATATTCCAAGTTATGAACAATTTGAACAACTTCAAAATCTTTGCCTCACATCTTTGAAACATGTCCTGGGTAAAAACAATAAACTGAGCATATGTGGGTATCAGCAGGCAACCTTCCAATGGGAACTATCCTGCTAACACAGCTTAGATTTATCTCAGTCGTCTCTGGATGAAAAAGCCTTCAGACTGAGGTCTCACCCGGCTCAGCAGAGACAAACACCTCTTCCCAGGTATAATCAGCCAGGTTCACAGGTTGTCGCAGCCAAGGATGCTGTGCTAGCCCAGCCAGAGTCGTGCGGCACTCTGGAATGGGGTGCAGAAGCCCAGCCATGAGATCCATGAGACCTGGGCAGAGACAGCAGAGGGATGGCTCAGGCTGGAGTTTAGGCAGGTTGGGAATGAGAGATGTGGTTTATATTCACAAAATGACAAATCCCCCAAACTCTAACGCACTGAGCAGCTTTTCAAATCATCACAGAACACACTGGGGAGCATTTTTTCAGTCTTCCCCTTTCTTTCTGGTGAAAAAACATTGCTTATACTTTCCCAAGAGATCTGCTCCTTTAGAACAGCAAATGGGAAGGGCTCACCTTCTGACACAGGGCGAGGAGGACTCAGTTCGGCTGCCAAGGCCTCCTCCAGCTCACAGAAGGGATTCTCCCCAAGCACCAGGGTGTAAAGGGTGATGCCAAGTGACCACATCTCCAGCTCAGGGCCACGGTACCTGTGCAGAGATAAGCTTGTCTAAACTCAGATTGCAAGTACACATCTATATGTTAAAGAAAGTGAAAAGGGCATTGACAGCCCTTGTTTCCAATTTTTATTTTAACATAGGGAGTTTGTGAGAATTCTAAGAAGGTTCTAATGTGTTTGAGGAGCCTGCGTTGTCCTTCTCCAGAATATAAAACCAACCACAGAACAACTGGCCAGTTTCTGTTGATGAGTATGTGTAACATGCACCCAGACTTTCACATATGTAAGCTGGTGACAAGAACTTACCCCTCCACCTTCTTCATCATCAGCCAAAACTATCAAGTAAATATTTAACTGGAAGAAAAAACACATCCTCCCAGCCCTTTCAAAACAAAAGTTATTTGGAAATAACTATCTCAATTCCATCTGAGAAAACATGACAGTTCCTTCATACAGTAAGAGGTGGAACTCCCAGGGCAGAGCTGCTTGCTTCACCTTTCATCTCATTCCCAGCAGGAATTTCCTCTCCTCCTTGCATTGCTTCTTCCCCCAACTCCATTATGAGGAGCTGCCTGAAGGACCCATGGAAACAGCTGTGAAGCAGGAGGAAGATACATACAGGCACATACAATTACAGCATGTGCCACCCCTGTGATGGGGAGGCTTCCTTGTGGACCAGAGACCACCAGCTGCCAGGTTAGGAGCACTTGGAGAGGGAAAGAAGAGAGAAGAGAGCCAAGATTTAGATAGCACATCCAAAACAGCAGCAAGAGAAACTGCAAGGGAAGAATCCTTGAGTCCCAGGGAGTACAAAAATCAGTGGGGAGATGAACAAGGATCAAACTGCAAACATTCAAACACAGGGAAGCACAGCAGTAGAAAAGAGGGGAACAGAGAGGATGAGAGGGGGAGGATAAAAAGCACAGACATGCAAGGAGAAGGTGCTATCAACAGCAGTACTTGCTTACTCCACTTCTCTGAAACAGCAGCTTTTGCTAGAGAAAGCCTGACAACAGATTTAGAAACAACTCTGTACAACTAATTTCTATCACTCCAGTGCCCTACTTTGTATGCACTCAAACCTTCACAGTGATTTCTGTCACTGCAGTGCCTTAAATCTCGCTGCAGTTTCCTGTGGTTAGATACTATAGCAGCGTTCCAATGGCACAGCAGCTTGGCTTCCCTGTTCCAGCCCTGCACACAAGGGTTTTTTGGTGTGATGGCACAAAAATGACTTTTCAGAGGGTGACATACGGTTTGCCAGACAGCACTTCTGGTGAGCAGTATTCAATCGTCCCACAGAAGGTATAAAACAATTTCCCAGGTTCCAGGTAGGCAGCTGAACCGAAGTCCACTAATTTAATTGTGAAATCTTCAGCAATGACAATATTTTCATCCTTGATATCTCTGTGAAGGATGTTCTTACAGTGGAGATACCCAACTGCTGATACAAGCTGGAAGAGGAGAAAAGAACTAGGTGTTACTACACAGAGTGCCCTGGATAATTGATGTGGCATCACAGCTTTCCGAGGGTCACATTTTGGCTTGTTTTGACACTATGTAAACAAGATAATACATCCTAAATATGGTAACTGGAAATGGCCTCAGGCCTGCCTGTCCAATGCTCTCGGAAGAGACACTTTAAAAAGCCTTTGCTGCTTTCCTCTCACAAATGTGCAGGAGGTGGGGATGCTGCAGTCAGGATGTGATTGTGAGCATCAGAGCTCACTGCTACAATCCTGCAAGTTACTCTATTTTTATCCCAGCTTCATCTGGAGGGTCCTTTGGTTTCTCCAGAAGGATATCACTGTGTGCCTTCCATGCTGCAGGATGACAAAGCATTTAAGATTGAAGTTTGGTATATAAATAATGTAGTCACTCCTAATCTCCATTCTTTTCCTTGCACGATTCATGCCTTAGTGCCATAATTAAGGATAGCATGAGAATGATATCACCTTGGAGATGATCGTGATTCCTACAATGTTTTTAACAAGAAAAGCAGATGGCTGAGGGAGAAAAGTTTCTATTTATAATATAAATCTGCCTCTGCAGAGAAATGCAGTACAGATCTGAGGGAACAAGACGGCCTTACAAACCCCAGGCTGGGTTAAGGAAAGGGCTGATCCATCACAGGGCTAAAGGGACACCTTTGGCTTCCATCTTCCATCAGCACCCAAGTGAGGGCAGGGTGGGCACAGCAAGGGTGTGGGGGCCTTACCACGTACACATCAATTCCTGCATACCCTACAGAAAGGAGGAATTTACTCCAAAACTCATGAGGGGAAATTACCTGGGGACTGCTGCTGTGGTTAACTCACTAAACAAAGGGTAATTCAGCTCTCAGGCAAGCTCCTCACTCATGGGAAACTACCCTGAGTTACTTTGCATTATGCCATGTTAAAATCCAAGATAATTTCTTGATTTAAAGAGCAGAGCCCTTTACTCCTGTAACCAATCTAAACTAAGCACTGAACTAAGTAAAAATGTGGCTTTTTCTGAGGCTTGGGACAGCTTCTGTGAGCTTTCTTCCTCCCTCAGAGGAAATGGTATCAGGTGATAGGGGCTCTGCGCTGTCCTGATAACAGCTGAGGGGCCTTGGCTCCATGGGAAACTCTCACAGGGCAGTAAGGTCCTGGAAAGGCTTCTCTGTTGTTTCTAAGTAAACCTTAACAAGGTTTCTGCAAGAAGCATTTCAATCAGCCCTACAGAATAGTGGGGAAAGGTTCTGCAAGTATTGAGCACAGCTGCAATTCAGTACACCAGATGATTAGCCAGTATTAAGTGAAACAGAGTCCTGGTTCTTATATTAACCAATTCTTACCTGTGTAGCAATTCTGCTCTCACCTGTCTGAATATATAACTTGCTAATGGCTCATCCAAGTTGGGATGATTATCAATAAATGTAAAGAGGTCCAGACCAGATCCATGCTTCTCCATCACCAGCTGGAAGAAGGATTCATTTTCAAATACATCCAGCACCTATAAATAAAATACCTGTTTAATCATGTGCTTCATCCTCAAAACCTGCCCTTTTTGTTTTTTTTAACAAATGCTGCTCTCCTCTTGGAGATTTAATTGACGTAAATTATAATCTTTGAACTCTCATTTTACTGAGCACAAATGTTTCTTGAAAAGAGCAAAGAATTAAAACTGGGAGCAGGATTAAACCCAAGAGGAATTTTCTTTCTGAAGAAAAAAAAAACCAAACCAAAACCAACTCCAAAACCAAACCCAAAAACCTCAAGAGGATGAAACAAGACGTGTCCAGATTGTTTACTGAACTAACACACATTCAGATGTGACATCCCACTTCCAAGATATGCATCTCATCTTGCAATAGCATTCAGGGTTTTTTCTGTTAGGAGTCACATCTTCGGAGCAGTTTGGGGTACAAGTGTGGAAGCAAGCAATAGTCTGCTACAACACACCCTCCAAAACAAAGCAGGATAAATAGGTTACTTTCTTTCCTGAAAAGACAGATTCAATACAGGACACTTCACTCCTGAAGAGGAACATGAGACACACAGTATTCAAATGAACCACCTGATGCAATGCAAACTGCATTAATTCTGAGTCACTGTACCTTAATGATACTGGGGTGCTGCAGCTTCAGCAGGATTGCAATTTCTTGAGTGACCCTCCCCAGATCAGGATCATCTACCCAGCAGTCCTCCAGCACCCTCTCCTTCCAAATGAACTTTACAACAACCTACACAGACAACAGCATTCAGCATCACCTGCAAAAGCATGGCTTTGAGTGTCAGGTAAGTTAATTTCCAGGAAATGTGTTAGTGTCTCATATCACTGGAGGGATGGAAGTAGCCCAGTGTGAATAGCTTATGGTATACTTAAACATTTTAAACTAATTTAGTCCTAGAAGCCAAATGATACACATAAATGGAATATATTTATTGCTGCTCTGAATTCTAAAGGCTTTGACAGGCCAGCTCTCTTATCAACTAGTGGAGGCTTCTGGCACATGGGTACAGTGGAGGAAAATGAGTACTTAACATCCATGCAAGAGAAACACCACAGCTTGCCTGTCAGCACACGGAATACTTCTCCTGATAAAGAGGAGAGTGCTGTAATCTCAACATGTCTACTCCCCATTCCTAAGTCATGGCACAATAAAGATTTTGAGGTTTGCCATTCTCTTTAGTAACAAAAGACTAAAACCTTTAATTCTGTTAAGCTTAATGTCTACCTCTTTCAACAGGTTCAGTTAGCTACATTGATTAGTTCATTAGCTCTCTCTGCACCTGTTGTCTCAGGTAACATTCATACACTACATCAATGCAAACATTTCTTTATCCTGTTCCCATTACAGATTTCTGTTTAAACAAAGCAAACCCCCAATCTACCAAAGAGAAACTTTTGACAGTGTAGTGTTGACAGAATATGAATGCTCTAACCTTTCAGTTTTCATCCCAAATTATTATTGCAATAGAGCTAGAAGAAATACTTCACCTCCTGGTGATCCTTCTTGCCCCTGGCACTCCAGACAAAGCCAAAAGCACCTTTGCCAATAAGACTGAGAGTGCTGTAATTTTTTGCGTATTCTCCCTCACACGCTCTTAATCCTTCAAGATCTTCAGCTCTTTGGGAATTGTCAAAAAGTGAAGTTGATCTGATGGTCTAAATACATATATATAAGTTACAATAGCAAGAAAAAATGAGCAAGCCACAGAATCAGATTGATAAAATTAATAAATACTGAAAAGAACATACACATCTCCAAGAATATCTAAAAGGAGAAATCTGGTTCTGATAGTGAGAACTGTATGTTGATCACCATACAAGTTAAGTCAACAATCAGCTCTCATCATACTGCTTACTTCAGAGAAAGGTAGGAGAACAGAAGCATGACCCTTAGATGCTCAAGTAGGGAAATGAATTCACTGTGGTCTCTCACCAAATGATAATTTTGTACGTTGAATAACAAGTAAGTTACTTTCAATGTTGCAATTTTTTCAGGTAAGTATATTCTGGATGGATGGAAGTATGAAGGTGTTGCTTTATGACCTGTCTATATATTTGGCAATTTCTAGTTGCCTCAGTAACCTGGAAAGGGAAACTACAGGTCTAATTTGTAGTACATTTCAATACACAGAAGCTCCTTGAGTATCCTGCAGTTTGGAACTGCATTGTTCAGGCTGGAAAGGTAACTAGGCTAAGCCCCACACCAGAAGTGTTACAAAGTAGCAATTGAGATAATTTTTTTTAATATCTATGAAAAAGTAGGGAAACAAAGAAACAGCAACATTTACCCCACCAACTCATGCCATTAAATTAGAAAATCTTTTCTACTTTAGCTTCAGCTTAACAGTCAAACAAGGAGAGAAATGCTCAATATTCAAAGGTAGGATTTCTTACTTCTCCCAGACTTTTAGTGGAAAGATCAGCAACAGACTGGGCAGAGTTTTCTAGGCTGGCGAGCAAATGCTGAGTCTTTGCTACAGCTTCTTTTTGGCTCTGTGAAATGTCTTTCACCACCCAGACACAGAAAAGTACAGTGGGATCCTGCAGCTCTGCACATTTCACCTCGAAGAGTATACCTGTAGAAACAGGTGAGGAAATTAAAATGGTAGAATGTAACTTCAGTGTTCAACAAGACTGCAGATATTTCAGGACAAAATTCTGAGCTCTTGACAAAAAGCTCAGAATCTGGGGAACACCTGCTCAGTAAAGAATCATCAGAGGGGCTGACACCAGCACAGCTATTCTAGAGGTACCTATCAGCTGCCTCCAGAGTTCCCATCTCCAGCAGAAACTTGTCAGTGTCCAATTGTGATTATACATTTCACATTGTTATTCCAGATTACACAAAAATGGGGATTTTATTCAACAAGCCACTGAATGCAGCTGAAGGAGTGAATGCAAAAAATTCCATAATAAAATTTTAATACAATTTACAGTTTTACAGTGGAGTTTGTATTTCCTGTTCAGAAAAAGTTACCAGGTTCAAACTTTTAAATTGCATTTTGAGAGTATTTCTGACTCTTCAGTAGGGATTAATTTCTTACCAATTTTGTATTTTATACCACCTCCTTTTCTAATACCCTTTGGGCAGACTTAAATACCATTTTTTCTTCTAGACACTTCTTCCTTCCTCTCCACTGTGAGCTTCTAACCAGAACTGTCTGCATTCTGCAAAACTGTGGGTGAAAAGGAGCACCCCGATAAGAGTTTAGGAAACAAGGTTTCACTTACTGAATTGTGACCCATCTCTGTGACAGCAATTCCCAGTGTAGCTGCCTTCCAGAATCTCACAGGTCAAAGAAGCTGCTGGATTCAGGCTGCCTTCTTGTTTCACTGGGGTTGATGTTACTTTTATCTCCATATTTAGCTGCCTGAGCAACTGACAGTGTTCTTCAGGCCTACCTTTGCTTTTCAGGGTATTTCTGTTGGAGTTGTCCCCCACAGTTTCTGCAAGAGTTTCAGGTTTCTCAGGAAATGCTTTGGAGGATTCCTCAGAGTTTTGTAAATGCCTCTGGGAGACCAGCCATCCAGAATCAGCTTCTGTGGCAACACCACTGAGCAGCAGCTTTCCTTGATGAGTGGAAAAGGCACCATTTGTCTCAATTAGCATATTTGAGTCCACTGCATCAGAGTGACATCCTCCTACAAGGGCTGCAGTAATACCTACAGAATTGTCCGAGTTCCCCTTGACAGCAGTATTCAGACCCAGTGCCTCAAGAGCAGAGCAAATACAGTTCAGTTCAGTGTTTGATTCTTTAACATCTTCAGAGGCTGTGGCAACTCCTGGTACAGAAACACTGCAACTCATTTTATTTCCTGAGCAAACATCACAGACAGTATTTCTTTCAGGTGCAAAAAATGTTGAAGCATCATTTAGCAGGCAGCCTTCAACAGCCATATGCTCAAGGCTGGAATGTTTTGCATCACACATCGAGTTTGTTTTTGACACCTGCCCTGGAACCATGAGGTTTTTGAAGTCTTGTCTGCAGTTCAGTGCTGTACCAGGCCGTGGCTCATCCACTGTTGGTGTTCCAGGGGAGTTACAAGTAACTCCAGCAGGTAGCTTCACAGGGTCATAGGATGATGTGTTTAGATTGTCTTCTGGTCTAGAACAAACAGGCAACCAGGCAACAGTTACTGCAGGAGATACTGCACTGTGACTGCTTCTTTCTGGGATCCCTATGTTCTGACCTAAATCCCACTGTTCTGAGTCAGATGATGTGAGAGAGAGCCTTGCAGAGAGCATCTCTTGAGAATTATTTGATCCTGCAGTTTCCACTGTTCTATACTGTTCCACTGCTCTGATTGTGTCAAGCCAGTTTTTTGGATAAGGCTCTCTGGTGGGCTGACAGCAAGGCTGCCCTCAATGCAGAATTTCAAAGTTATCAGCAACATCATGATTACAAAAGAATAAGAAAACTGTCCTACTGTATAATACCTGTTTAAATATGGTCACTATTTAAAACCTGAACCAATAGATTTATTTTAAATTTAAAAGCAAAAGGTAGAAAGCTGTTTGGCATCCAAAATCCTAACTAATTTTGGTAAATTGAAGAGCAGGTACGCTCAAATGAGAAATTTTCCATAAGGAAAAAGTGCTTCTCTAACTTAATTTCTAAATATAGATCATAAACCATTTACCATCACAAGAAAAACTAATACATGTGGCAGGTGTTTTGCCAATTGAGGGGGGTGATAGAATGGACACAGACATCAATGGAAAGAATGCTCTTATTTTACTATTAATATTGAGGCAGCACAGAAGTAAAAGGATATGTTTGATAAAACAATAAGCACAAGAGCACAAAAAATGACACTGTCAGCCATTTTAAAAAGCAGCAAGAACTGTGCTGTAATAGTCTATACCTAAAAATGGATACTAAATATTTACTGAGGGTTAGAACTGCTAAGGTGGAAGGCTTACAATTTGACTTGAGGTAGACCATGAGCACCATTATATGTACTCCTAAAGAATTTCTAACCTTGTAACAGGAAAAAGACCTGGAAATGTACAAGAAAAAATGGCTGGACTTCAATAACACAGTATCCTGTTTTAATGGCTGACCTGACAGTTACATGAAGCACCAGAAGGAATAACACTTAGAATTCCCTCCAGGTAACCTGACTTCAGTGCAACACCAGCTGGAAGTAGATAAACATCCACTATTAATGGGTAGTGAAAATAGAGCCTAATGACCATCCCTGGATGAAACATTTGGTCCCCTTTAGAGCTGGAATGTCTGTAACTTTACAATGGTAGGTTGTGCAGATCTAAATAAAAATCTAAGGCAGGCACAGCTCAGCCTTGTCTTGCAAACAGCACACAGAGTCTAAAGACAGCAAAGCCCTTGGAAGGCCCTTGCTACACCTTCCCACAGACATCACACAGGTGACAAAAACAGCTTTTGCTGGTGATTGCCATCACAGCTCTTCATTTTCCCAAGTGAATATTCAGCCCAAGAAATGCCTACCTATTCGTGGGGGTGGATGCTGCTTCAGGATGTGAGGGAGGAGAAAAGAAACTGGTCCTATTCTTTTGTTTATTCTCATCATGTCTTAATTTGTCATCTTCGTGCTGTTGCTCCAATTTCTGTTCTTCATCTCTTGACAGAAGGTGTGCTGAAGATGCAGCCAAGAAACTGCTCTCTGTACCAAACAGGAAACAAAACCACACCAACTTAAACTTTTATGTTTAGGATTCGGAGGCTACAGCGATTAAAAATAAACTTGGAACTGCCTTGGTCTGTCTTTTCCCTAAGGAACTGAGTATAAAAGGCTTGATTAAGGTAAAACAGTCCAAATACAGGCATTCCACTTCACTTTGAGAAATCACCACATGCAGGAATCTACATATTTTAGGGCTGCCAAAATTTGCTTTTCTGTCAAAGCTCTTGGGCAAATATTGGTATTGTACATTAGCTACTCGAAGTTCAGAGACCTAAAATATGTCAATAATGTCAGGAGTCTGAAATTAAAATGATCATACACAGCAGTGTTAAAAAAAAAGCCCAAACCACACATATACAGCCCATTCCAAACATACACAGAGAAATGGTTTGGGCTGGGTTTATTTAACTCACTGAAGCTGTAAGATAAAAAGAGTCTAAACATGTTTGAAAGAAGAAGAGATGAAGTTCTTTCCTTCCCCAGTGACAAGAGATGAGAACAAAAACACGAGTTTGGAAGACGAAGTAAACCAAGTATTGTTGCTGCAGAAGAAACTAATGAGCAAACAAATCTAGATTTCAATCCAGAACAATCCTTTGATTAGTAACTTTAATTAGTAATCCCTTAATTAGCTGAGTGCCAACAATGCTTCCTCACTGAAGAACTGAACTACTCCTAGATTAAGGGCATCATTTCAACAAAGAATTACCTAAGAAATGGCATACTGTCTACAAACCCTTCTTTGTTCCAGTGGGGTGCATTGGTTTCAGTGCAGATGTGCATTTCTAAGCAAAGAGAAAAAGAAAATAGGGGGAAAAACAAGAGACAAAACCAGCATAAAGGATCTCTTGCTATATGGACAAAAGCATTAACTTGCTGGTATTCTCTGTATTGGCCAGAACTAGCTGGAAAAGATATGGCTTCTTTGCCTCTACTTTTTTGCACTGTGTTCAGAGAAGTAAAATTTTGATAAATTCTTAATAAGCGCTGTGAACTGCACCAGAAGAATATGTGATGCCTCCCTGATTGAAACACAGCAACCATAACATTGAAGATTAGCCAGCAGCACAAGCCAATTCAGAATATTAGATTTCCCCCTTAAAATATTAAAATATTAATCCTAAGTATCTACAGCTCTGCTGCAATATGGTCACAAGAGCTGTATTTTACACATTTTAAAATACCACAGGGTCCTAGCAGGAGAGGGAGGGGAAGTGCTTGTTAAGTACACAGCATTCTCTATTCTCACTGCAATTTCTAAAATTGGATATTCAGTTTTATCTTCTTGGCAACAAAGAGAGAAGCTCAATCTTTGGTGAACGATTCTCTTTACCTGAGGTTACAGAGGCAACCTGATTAAAAAACTGCATGCAGAGACATTGCTTTTATGAAGAATGTTCTCATGTTTGTAGGTGAACCTCTTGTCTCTGCTCATTTCCCCCTGGTTACAGCAGCCAGAGCCAGCTGGATGGCAAGCAGTGACACCTTCAACAATGCACTCACCTTCTGTCCCTGTGGAATCATCCAGAGGAGGTAAAGGCAAAGAACAGCCACTGCTTCTTTCCATGTTGTTATAGAAACCAGGGATCAGGAATGTAATGTTCTAAAACAAAGAATGAAACTGTATAAAGCTAAGCCAACTCTCACAGGATGGGGACAAATGCTAACAATCTGTGTCTGTCAACCTGATTCTCAATAGATAGCCAGGCAAAAGTGATCCACATGGCTAATGGAGAACATAGAACAGTGCAGCTTGCTTTGGGCTACTTGAAATCCACAGTAGCTCCTCAGCACTGCAAGTCTCAGCAATTACAGCACAGGAATTTGCATGTCATCCTACACCTCACTCACCCAACATGGGGAACACAGAGGTTTTGTGATGGCAAGGAGTGTAAAAGACAACTTCACAATTCCAGTGGATATGCTGCCACATGTAGCAGTCTTCTGGGAGGATTTAAACTTCTTGTCTTACCTTTCCCAACAGATCTTTCTTCTCATAGCCAAAGAGCATTAAAGCAAAACTATCCTTGATGCCACAGATGATTCCATCTGACTGGACAGTAATAAGACCACTGATGGTGGAGAAAACCACAACTGTAGCAGAGTACTGATAGCCTGGGAGAGAGACTTCTGTCTGTGGAATCTCATCCTTCTGCACTGCTGATTTCTCCTCCTCCAGATGGCTGACTTCCAGCTTTAAACTCAGAGGAAACATGTTACCCTCTCTGGATTGGCCTACAGCTCGCTGGATCCTGAGGTTCTAAATTAAAGCAAAAAAAACCAACCAAAACTCAAACTGAAATCCTCTAACTAACCAAATGTTTTGGGTTTATTTCATTATTCATATAAAATTACAGAGGAATTCTCAGGAAAAAGGATCAGAAAAAGAAAAATGAACCAATTCTGTGAATATCAAAATGAAGCAAGTCTGTTTTTTTAAGGATTTGGAATCCAGTGTTGAACTACTATATAAATATCCTGAGGATGAAGACCAGTCCATGCTGCAGCTTTTCAACAAACTAGGCATTCATAAGAAGGCCTCCTTCAACTCCCTAGCTGCCCATTTTCATGGCATTTGCACGATCTGGGTATTCTTTCACTCCTCAAACAGACAAGATTGCAATGGGCTAAAGAATTCAAAGGAATCCTAAAGAGCTTACAGAGAGAGCATGGTGTCTTATAAAGCCAGGATTGGAGAAAACTGTCTTTCACGAGGACAGACTCCAGTGAGAGGTCAAGGCATGGTCTCATCCCTAGTTAGGAGCTCTTCAGGCAACAGGTCCACAAATAAGCAGCACACCCTTTTCCAGGAGAATTAAGCTTCTCTCTGAAAAGGCTTTCTTCTGTTATGTAAGGACAGTAAACAGCATGCACGTGTGTTCCAAATGGGAAGGCTATGGAAAAATGAGGTTGGTGCTTACACTATACCTTTGGGATTTTTTTGCCTAGAGGAGGGATCTGCACAGAAGGAATCAGGTCCTTTATGTGGAGTCCAATTACTGCTTCCAATGTTGGGTAGCCATGGAGATGGGCATAAAGGAGATCACATGATGTAATTTCTCCCTGGGGAGGAAAATTTACAGGATTGTTAAAATCTTAACACTTTAGCCACAGTCCACTCAGTACTTTGACAATGGTTTCTGCAGTTATCTAAGCAACAGAGGAAATTGCATTCTCCAGTCCTTTGGTGGACACAACTCAGTAAAAGCAGATACAGCATAAAACAATATTCCCATATCACTGTGCAGGGAGCCTGCCCTTTGCCCAGGAGAGAGGCACAGGAGTCCAGCATTCCTCACAGAACTGTTCCTCAGTAAGATGATCCCTTCCCACAGGCATCCATACCACAAATAACCAACCCAACACCGTTCAAATGTAAGATGTCCCCTGAGCAGAGAGAGTGTATTTTTATGTGGGTTGTCAAACATGTCAAGGTGAGCTGCCCAAGAGATTCATGCCCAGTTGCTGCATGCACAGTCCTGATTTCTGGCACTGCTATGGACAAACTCCACGTTCACAAACAGTAACTTGTGCCTGCTGCCTTCCAGACACATTCCACTCACACATAAACCCTCACAAACTGCAATCTCATTTGATTGTTAGGAAAACACTTACATCAGCTGTGAAGGAAACAGAAGCTGAAAGTCTTTCCACTGGTTCCAGCACAACCACACAACGCTGGGTGTCCTTGCTTCTTATTTGCCTCAACCAGACTGAGACAGGGATCTTCTCGTTGAGGTGGCCAATAACATCCACCTTGCCAGATTCAGAAATGGAGACATGACTTACTAAGACTGTGGTTACTCAGCAAGAATTTCAAACAGAAGTAAGATACTGAGCAAAGATACCTCCCCATTATTATTAGACAAATATCATTTCTTGACTACTTACTAGTATTTTATGGGAAGAAACACAGATATAATATATAATATAGAGATTAAAAGATCTGAAAATAAATTACTAATCATACACAAAATGTTGTTATTTTTTGTACCATCTTTCCCCGCCTCAGGAAGTCTAAAAGCATAAAGACTTCACAATAATAAATGTGCCACTCTAACACCTTGCATTCAGTCAGAAGTGCCTCTCAGAGTTGCCTTAATTAAGGGATGTCCCATGGTGCTAATGAACACTCCCCATTAATAACACAGCTCTTACTTTCAGCTGCAAAACCAGCAGTTTTATTTCTTATGGGAGGAGATTCTTCTCAGATCAGAAAATGTTTATTTATCGTATAGCCTGCAAGGCTCATATCAAGCCTTTTCTGATTTTTCTATTATCTTGACAGAATGGGTTTATGACTTACACAGTGACTCCTATAAAGTATTTGGAACAGCTTAGAATAAGTGCCTCTGTCAAGACATTTAATTTTAATCTCTGGTTTAACTGCGGTTTAACTGAATCAAACTTAGATCTTTGCCCCTACCCCATATCCTGCTGAGGATTCAGGAAGATAAGGCTCTGAGACACTGACAATTTCAGTTCAAAAATAACACACCAGAAAGAATATGAGCTCATTTCCCAAGGATTCTCTAGCGACAACTCACAACAGCAGCAAAAGAAAATAATTCAGAGACATTTCTCATGCAGTTCTTTTATAAACAACCCCATTATAGGCAAAATATTAATTCCACTCTTTTGTACCAACTATGGTGTTTTGGCACAGGCACCAAAAAGTACACTAGGTTGTGCCTTTATAATATGCACAATCCAATTTAAGATAATTTAAAATATATATTTTAAGGACCAGACAATTGGGAACTTTTCCACAATAGACTTTTTCCATGTCAAGCAATTTTTAAAAAAATGTAGTGTCCTTTAAGTTCTGATTTGGTCAAGTCACAGTGACTATATGTGTTGACAGCTGCAAGGTTCTGATGGATGTCCCCTTAAATCATCTTTTGCCCTTTGAATTCCCACATCTCCAAAGTTTTAAACCAAACAGTCCTGCAAATGACATAGTTGCCAAATGCCCACAAAGTTAAATATATCAGGAAATTATATAGAAAATGTAAAAAAAAAAAAAAAGTCCCAGAGCCTACAAAATCACTTTATATATGTGGTGGGGAATATTTCCTTGAATATTTCACATACCACAGTTCCTGAAACCACTGATGAATATTCATAAGTTTCTAGGTACTCCTCACCCACTGCTTCCCATGCCTCTTGATCAGATTTGGATATCAAGTGGGACAGCTTTTGACCAATGAGTTCCTGACTACTGCACCCAAGCAACTTGCAAGCTCGGTCATTGGCCACTAGGATCTAGAAAAGAACAGAAAAAACCAAACCTAAACAAAGAATAAAAGCTGTACACTTTTTTAAGAGCTCATCATCTCCTCAGGTTGTTGTTTTAATGTCTTATAATATCCTTTTCTCTTGGTGGAAATAAAATGGTTCTTTAGAATTCTGAGTTCATTAAAGATTCTTATTCTAGGACATCCCTTGCCCCCACATCTTTCCAGTTAAGAGGTTTTGAGACATTGCTTTCCTTTTAGGTTTTCTGCTTTCTTTTAACTGTAAACAATGACACCAATGGAGGCAAAATTACAAAGTTGTATTTGTAAGCAAAGCCCAGGCAAGCCATAAAATTGTATCCAAACTCAAAGGTGTGCAGTGATCACAGCAGTCATTGGCACACTGGAACCTGTATAATGGAGAAAGTTGGGACTCAGTGTCTTTAAGGTGGGCAAACCTGATCTGTCAGTTCAAGCTAAAAAATGGCACAGCTCTTTAAAGTCTCCAGGACCCAATTTTAGATTCCTCTCAGGACAGAAAAAGAGAAATTCTTTCCCTCCCAATGCAAATGAAATATTTCCTGGGGCAGATAAAGAAATCTTGTGCCACCACAAACACATCTCAGGGTTGGTACTTTACAGAGAGAAGGCTTGAAGCACATTCTGGTCTTCCTTTCTTCCCTCATGTCACTTCACAGCTGCATTCTTATAGAATCATTGAATCACAGAATGGTTTGGGTTGGAAAGGACCTTAAAGACCATCCACCTCCACCCCTCTGCCATGAGCAACCTTCCACTCAACCAGGTTGCTCCAAGCCTTATCCAACCTGGCCTAGAACATTCCCAGGAGCAGGGAGTCCACAACCTCCCTGGGCTAATTGAAAAAAGACTCAATACATCCTTGCTTCTGCTATTGTCTTGTATATTTTGCTAACTATAACCTGCAATGGAAATAAACTCATCAGTTTGAGCTGGAACAGACAACAAAATGCCTTCATGATACTCTGATTACCAGCAGATACACAAAAAACCCAGTCATTTTGGCCTGTCTGATATCACACAACCTGTACCAGCTATGGACAGCTTAGCACTGCATTTTCTCCTGCAATTACCTCTGTTGTGGTGGCATCCACAGTGAAGATGGCTTTGTTTGGGTTGCGTGCAGCAGCTGGGAGGTGCTGGCTGGATTCCTCCACAGCAGGGGCATGAAGAAAGGAGCAAGAAGCAGAACTTCCAATGGAAGCAGAGAGAGAGGCAGAATCCCACTGAGCCCCTGAGTTATCAATTTTGCTGGTACAAATGTTACGAGCTGTCAGCGAAGACAAACAGTAAGAGCTCCATTTCTCCCCTGTGAAAAGATAAAGGTCAGCAGTGTTGCTGTAACAGCCTACTACAGGAGTACCAGAGGAATGAATTTATTAAAAAAAACTGTCAGCTGAAGCAACTGTCAAGTAATCCCAAAATACATGCTTCTGGATTTTTAAAGAAACTACAAGAAAATAAAATCAGTGAAACAAAGAAAACAAAATCTATTCTAATAAATCTATCTTTTTGAATCACAGTCACTGGCACACATAAATTTAGTCCATAGGCTAAAAAAACTTGCTAACATCTATGTTTCAACAAGACTAGTTAACTTTTATTTTTTACTTAGTGGTTTTTAAAATGTTTCGAAGTTTCTCCAATTAAAAATTAAATGGTTATTAAATAATTGCAGTAAGTGCTCAAACCTGTATTAAAAACTGCATTAGTTGGAAGCCACTTATTTAACAGTTCACAATATGTGACATTGAAATACCTGTGTCTACACCAACATTTTAGGCTACACAGTGCCAAGTGATTGTAGTGAAATTTTCAAAGGTTCTGCCTGTAAAAAACATTTCTCAGAGAAATGGTATCTGCAGCCCAATGCCATCGCTCCACTCCCAAATCAGTAAGGAGCTTAGAAGGTTTAGCAGCACTGGAAGAAGCATCATGAACAACTCATCACAAGGACATTTATGCACTGCATACAGTATGACCATGCTCACCATGATTAAACAGGGAGACCCATAGCTGGACACACTGTAAACTGCAAAGTCCTTCCCATCCTGACAGAATCCAGTGTAGCAACGTCTTTCTCCTCACTTGGAAATTTTTTGTGGTTTTGATAATTGTACAAGATAGGAGCGTGGTCCAGTGGCAGCCAATAAAGGTTGCCCAGGGCCAAATGCAAATGCAGAGCACTTCTCCAGTAAAGTTTTCACTATAAACTCTCCCAGCCTGCAGCAATCCTTGGCTCAGGCACTTACTGAACAAGTGCATCCTGGCAGATACTTATTGCTGTCACCTCTACGTTTGAGGAAGGGGAAGAGGAAGGTCTGAAACTGCCCGAAAGCTTCATGGGAACTCAGTCTCACAATGCTGGGCTCACCAGACAGTGATGCTCCACGCTGGCAGAGTCCAGAGAGACGACTTTTCCTGCTTTTGTTGCCCCTGGGAAAAGATCTATTCAGCTTATCAGAACCATTCGAGTGAGTAAGGACTGAGGCTGCTGATGAAGACAGAAGACCCCCTTCAGAGGGGCTATAAACCTCAGCTGCCATGATCGCTCTCTGGTTGCCACACCACACCTAGGGAGCCACCATCTGCAACAAAGAAACAAAGGATATTTTGAGTCAAGCATTGAGTCAGGCCCGCAGCAGAGACTGACTCTGGCAGGTAGCGATGCCTCCGAGCCCAAGCAACAGGGCTGCTACAAAACGCTCATTCTTGTGTGTCCTGCTCTGTTTGCTCTGTGCGGTAACCCACAGGAGACTACTGACTTAGCATCCTGCCCAGCTGAGCCTTCGATCCCTCTACGGACTGTTCTATTCCCTTAAGAGTTGGATCCGATGGTCCTTCTGGGTCCCTTCCAGACGATGCTGTGATTCTGCAGGACACCTGTGACCCACAGGGCGCCGTCACCACATCTTTTCTGTCAGCGCTGCTGGGCACCCAGCAAGAACCCTCTCCCCTTTCTGCCGGTTTGGAAATCAAAAGCTTTGGTAATTTGGGAAGTCATTCCCAGTTTGCAATCAGCAGGTGTGGCACAGCCTCCCTCCCACCCGGGGTTCCCCCGCCGCCCGCGGCCCCACCAGGACAGGACAGGACAGGACGGTCCGGCCACGGCCACGGCGCCTCACGGCCGGAGGGCGCGGGGAGGTGGAGGCGGGACTCGGAGCGCCTCACCCAATGGGCAAAGGCGTAGTGAGAGCGGCACGGACAGGGGCGAATGGGACGCCAGCGCGGGAGGAACGAAACAGATGGCGGGCCAGGGCGTTTGTTACTCGTTACTCCCGCCCGGCTCCCCTTGCCCGCCGCTGCCACACGCCGTGCTGCGCTCCTGGCCGCTGGCCCGAGGCAGCGCGGCCCACCTGCTCCGGGGGCGGGCGGCTGCCGGTAGAAGGCCCTTCCGCAGGGTGATAGCTATCCTCCGAAGGATTTTCAGGCGGAATGGTGAGGCCGAAAGCAGCGCGTAACGCGTCAGGCCCGAGGCGCTGGTGGAGAGGGAGCGGGTCCCGACCGCCCCCGACCCGTCCGGCAGAGAACTACGACTCCCATGAGGCCGCGGGGCACAGCAGGGCCGGGCTGAGGCCCCGCCTCCTGGGCGCGCCAGCTGCGGGCGATTGGCTGCTGCGCGGCGGCAGCGCCGGGCTGTGATTGGCTGTGGCGGCGGCGGGGGCAGTTTCCGGAAGGGGCGGTGGGAGGAGGAGCGATATGGCGGCGGAGAGCGGAGCGGGGCCGCAGGAGATGATGGAGGGTGAGAGCCCGCCGGGGCTGCCGCGGAAGCTGCGGGACTCGGGGTGGCGCGGCCGGCCGCTCGGGCGCCGCCGCCGGGCGGGGCGGCTGGCAGCTGCGCGGCGGGGTGGGGCTCGCGGGCCCTGCGCTGCGGTGGAGCCCCGTGTGTCCGGCGCGGAGGCCACTGCCCGGGGCCAGGCCGGGGACAGCTGGACAGGGGGCCGCCGTCAGGTACCGCGGCACGGCCGGATCCCGGCAGCTCCGTGCGCCACAGGGAGAAAGGAGCGGGGCTGTGGAGATGGCCGTGACGTAAAAAATAAAGATAACGAGAAAGAAACCTTCTGGATGACGCTGGTTTTCCTTAGTCCTGGTGAAACGAGAGATAATATTGAGGGGGGCCAAGGAGGAGCGAGGAGCTTCTTCTGGTCCAGGCCCAGGGTGGCCACCGGAGCTGTGGCTCGGTGAACGTGAAGGGATCTGACAGGTTGTTCTGGGGATACGTTTGCTTCTATCTGCGAGGATTTTTTTATTGATGCCTTCACTTCTTCGTGTCATTCGTACTATTGTACATGATACTGATTTTTTTTTTCTAAAAGCTTTTAAAATGTAATAGTTCTAATTCCATCTCCATAGTCTTTGGAATTGCACTTCATTGATCTAAGAAATTTCCTTTTTCCTCCAGTCTTCTTCCCAGATTGTTGGTTTTAGGAAGATGTGATGGGAGGAAAAAGTGCATCCAAAATCAAAGTAGAAACAAGGGGTAAGAGGCCTTTTATTTAAGACTAAACCTTTCATTTAGTTAACTTAGGATTTCTACTAACTGCGTAGTCGTATAAGTGAAACCTGGTTATTATATCTGCTTGCTGCTGCTCCCTCTGCCCCACTGCTGGAAATAACCTAATTTGCTGCTCTGTGTCTTGCGCAGTTGATAAGCGGATCGAGTCGGAGGAGTCGGGAGACGAGGAGGGGAGGAAGCAGGCGGTTCGCTTGGTGACAGAGCTGAGCCAGCAGAGCCTGAGGGATGAGCAGAACGGCGAGAACTCCGCAGGTACCGTGTCAGCCTCGCCTTTGCCTCCGGGAGTCTCGTGTGCACAGCCTGCATCAGCCCCTGTGCTCCTCGTGGCTGTGTCAGTGCTAGTTATCCACGGGAATCTGCCCTAGAGCAGTCTGCTTTGAATTTAAATAAATTGTAGCGTTACCGTTGCTAGAATAAAGTTGCCTGCTTTTTATGGAAGCACCAGTACTGGACCTTTGATTTTTTCGTGTTTATTTACCCATCCGTGTTTCTCTCGGAAATATTTAACATCAAAATGCAAACCATCCTTATTCATGTTTTTCTTCTGTGGAAATTTAGAAACTTTATGTGGAAAGATGCTGGAAATTTTCATTAGAAGTAATCACAAGGAGCTTTTCATTATTCTGCTTTAATTCATGTAGTTTTTTGCCTAAAGAATTGCCAGGTTCCTTTGGAAGGCAACAAAGGCTATTTCTAGATGGATTGAAGGAACCTGTCAGTCTTTTTTTTTTTCATTTTAAAAGTTCTAAGACATATCAAAATTATATCTTTGAATCCTCTTGAGTTTAAACTTTTGCTGCAATCTTACTGTTTGTATTAGAACGTGGGGTAGAAATACTGACAGACTTTTTTAAGCCTGTAAATGTTTGATGGAAGGGTTTTCAGAGGCTTGCATGGAACTTGTCAGAGCAGATCCATTCCTGCAGACCCTGTGTGGTGATTTGATCTGAGCTTTTGATGCAATCTGAAGTGTAACATCATTTTTTTGACTGAGATATCCATGTGATTATTACTGGTCTGGTACTAGAAAGGAAATAATGAAACAAATTTTAGTTCCTTTTGACTGTGCATCTACGGTGGATTCTTCCTCATCTTAACTTTGCCCATTGGGATTTGCCAAAGTATTTTTCAAACCAGTAAATTGTTACTAGAATTTTAAGTCTCATCTTGTAACTGAAAGCACTCTATATAGGTCTAACTTGTTGATAATATAAAACCCCCAAATATTAATACAGAAATGCTGTGGGGATGCCTGTGGAAGAGCACACTTTGCAAACTGTGCATCCCAAGCACTGTACAATTGATACAACCATGCAGATCAGACAGAGCTTTCCTTTGCATGCCTGGAATCCTGAGTGTTTGCTCAGCTGGTGTGATTTAGCTGTGTGTTGGAGGTTATATTTTGCACATTGTTCCCTTGGGAATTCTATTGAAGGAAATACAGAAGTGATGTACTTTCACTGTAGCGAAAGCAAGAAAAACACATTCAGATTTGTTTGCTGAATTACATTTGTGTGCTGTTTAATACAATGACTGTATTGTTACTTTTTCCAAACTGTAAGCATTCAGAAAATTTCTGCTAGGGCAGGAACCAAGCAGAGGAATAATTTTTGAGCATTTGAGATAGTTTCCATGGCCAGCTTCGAGTTTCTCAGCTGAAGGGAAAATGAAGAGTTTTCCACATTTTTTTCCCCAGAAGATCTTAAGCAGAAAGAGCTTGAGCAGCTGAAATTTCAAATTCATCATTTAGCTAATTCTCTGAGGAATAGAGCCTCTGGTTAGAAAGCTTATAACTGAGCTATTTATAATATCCTTCATGCATATGCACTTAAAAAGTGTAGTTAGGCTTTTTGATTGAAATGCTTGTGGTACTGTGAACTTACGTAACTCAGTAATGACTGTTCCTACTGTGGAGTTTGGGTTTTGTGAATGGTGGATTTTTCCTTACCTCTGCAAAGGCATGGGTTACACAAAAATTCACTTATGAAACTTCACTGCTAGAGTGGTGTTTTTTCCCCCTTGAGAAACATGCTGTGTTGAGAAGTGTGGAGTAAAGCAGTTTGCAAGGGAAATTGCAGTCCTGGCTGTAAAGTGCTTGTAGGAGGGTCAGTTTAGAGTTTTTTATATCCAGTCAGTTCACAAATAAAATGGCATATAAATGATTGTAAATTTATGAGAACCATTTTTCTTTTTTTTTTTTTCCTTTTCTTTGAGAGAAAATGTATTTTAACATTTTCATGGCACTATTGCTTTACAGCTGATATCAGATACACATCTCACTCAGGCTGCTATATGCTTTATACACAGCACATAGATTTCATGACAGTTGGCTTTATTACCCAACAGCAGTGTCTGTGTGCTCAGTTTTAAATTTATTTTATTTTATATATGTATCCTGTGTGATTTGGCTTTGCACCTTTGGATTTGAGTGCTGTTTTCCACGCTGGCTATCATCAGTGGTCTCTCAAAGCCATATATCAAAATTCAGAGGAACTACCCTTTGACAGGCCCCAGAACAGACTATTTGACAGATTGTTTGGCTAGCAAGATTGAATATTTTAATTTATAAACATCTGATTTAGGCAAAGTCAAAGAATTTTTTTTTACTTGCATGGGTGTTTTTAATTGAAGGTTTGTTTTTTTACAAAGTGCATGATTGGTGTTAGTGTTGGACAGCTTTAAAGTCTCAAAGGACTCGAAACTCAGAAAGTTCCTTCTCCATGAACCCTAAGTTACTGCTAGTACAACTCAATACAAGGGGCATAATTTTGATTTTTTTCATGTGATATCTCAAATAACTGTTGTTCCAAACTTGGGCAGTGTTCCTGTGGGCTGTAAATTCAGCAAGGCTGCTTGTTTGGCTTGGAGCACTTCTCACTGGCAATCTTTGCACCCAAGAAATAGGTCAAAGAGGTGCAGCCTTGGTAGCAGCAGCCCAGGGTATCCCACTCCCTTGCTGAAGTGCACAGTTCCTGATTGGAACTAAAATAAGAAAATGCAAGCGTTGCCCACTGCTAAATTGCTGACAAGCATCTGTATGTGTGTCAGTTTTGGTGGCATTTCTGTCCTGCCATTCAACATCCCCAGGTCTACCAGCTCGTTTTGCATTCCCAAAATATAATTTATGTTTTCTGCTAATTTGTGCGGTTAAAAAAAAAAAAATTAAAACATGAGGATTGCTTTTTCAGTCTTAACTTCTGTGAATCAGTTCTCTGTCCTGTTTGAACACCCAGGCAAGAGCAGCAGCCCACATACAGGAAGGTCAGTGATTATCTGTGGACCATCAAACTCTTGGAGCTGGATGGCAGTATTAAAAATGGTGATGCTGGTACTGTTTGTGCCTACACTGCTACTTACATGGCCAAGCATTAGAAGGGGAAACACTCATTAAATAGGAACATTAGCATTTACAGGGGCGTTGTAACCATGCTGGGCTGTGAATATAGTCACTACTACTGGGTTAAGGGAATGAGCTTGCATATGTGCAGGAGTTAGTGCAAAGCCTTTGGGATGTGACTGTAATTAAAGTTGCTTGGCTCTTTGCAAGTACATGCAGAAGCTCAGCACAGGAAGTAAAAAATGCTTGCATGTTGTATGCCAGTTTTGCAAAGCTGAATTAGACTTTGTTTTTCTTCAGAAATTGATGCAACTGGCACATCGTCTTCAACAAATGGGAATTGGCATGAATTATTCAGCATGAATTCTCCAGTAAATTTCCCTCCTTCTTGTGCTGGGGTAGAAGCACAGCAAATGCTGGGCTGTCTTCCAGAGTTATAAAAGCATTTCCCAAGAAAATGCATGCAGTGGAATAAACAGTGTTGTCTGGCATAGTAGAGAGTTCAGCCAAACACAGGAAAGGAGATCCATGCAAAAGTGTTCACAACAGTGACAAAGTGGCAGTCCTGATAAAAAAGAAGCTGAAGGGTGGGATTATTGGGATGCTTGGTCATTCCTGGTCATCTCTGTAGACAGTTAGGACTCCTTCTTGGCAGGGTTTTATCATGTTGTCAGAGGAGCAGACACTTTGGATGGCATACCTTCAAAGGGGTGATGGCCCTAGGTGTGAAGGAAGGGCATCCTGCCCAGCCTTAAACCAGCAGTTTTCAGCAACCACACAGGCAGGCTGCGCAAAGTGCTGATCTATGTGTCTTTTGCATCTGAGCATGAAATTCTGCTGTTAAGAAAGCTTTTTTCCATGACTAGCTGTCACATTGAAAACCAAGTAGGTGGAGTGTGGTTTTAATGAAGCAGAATGTCTGAACTGTGCATCTCATGTGTTTCTTCTTCTTCAGAGCTCTCTTGGTCTCTCTGGGTGTTAGCTGTTGTCCTGCCTTTAGCTGTCTGGTACAGAGGTTCATAATGTGTTTGCTTCTCCTGCAGGGGAAGCGGAGACCCCAGTGGACATGGAGACTATTAGCCTGGACCCAGAAGCTGAGGTAAAGGCAGATTTTTGTCCTTACGGGCTTTATACGGCAGGAAGCAAAGGTAGGCAAAGGCAAGTATTGAAACCCGGTTAAAAGATCTAATTCTTCTGAAGGTGCTGGCTACTGTGATCCTCCCCAGAATTGATTCAGAGCCTTTAGACTAGAAGTAGAGGTGTTTTATTCTTGATCACTAGCTGAAATATTTTGTTAGTACTTTCTAATTTTAAATTAAGCATAGAGGCACTGAGTGTGTCTGTGCTGCAAGAGGTATTGAGGGGCTACAAGCTTCAGAGAATATATTCAACAAGCTGTTTGCTGCTGTGAACCCTGTGATTTGGAATAGGCACAGTGACTTACCCAGCCCAGTGCCTTGGCATCAGCAACCTCGTGAGCCCATTAGCTGGAGTGTGTTTGAGCTCGGGTGAGCAAGTGCTGTGTTTCTCTTTGACTTGCAAAACTGGAGCATCTGGGGCTGAGCAGCACAGATGTGAAGTGCATCAGCTGATTGCCAGTGCAGAATTCAGGTTCACAGGGACCACTGCTTGTTCAAACTATCAGTGTTTCCTGCTCATCTGAGGCCTGGAACTGGAAATGGCAACTTGTTTTCCAGTTAAGCCCTAGTAAAGTAGGTAAGAGAAATTTATGCAACACTTTATTTATGTAAGATAGCAGAATTATTCTGTCTCAATAAATTTCTGCAGATTTCTAATTTTGGCAATGCTCAGACTCGTGAAAGGGCTGTTGCCTTTTTGCAGATGCTGCATTTGCAGGTGACAAGTTTAGGCCATGTGCCTTACCTGTAGTGGTAAAATCATATGCCAAACCCATTTTGCAAATGCTCTTTGAAGGGAAGTTTTAATGAGCTACACATTTGTAAGACTATAATTTTCCTTAGGACAAAGTATCAAGTTGATCTTTAGAGACCAGATTTGTTTTGAAACAACTACTAAATCCCTCCATTTCTCTTTAAGGATGTTGACTTGAATCATTTCCGAATTGGGAAGATTGAAGGATTTGAGGTGCTCAAGAAAGTGAAGGTAAACAGTCCTGGACAATAGAGAATGTCTCTTGGAACTGGGTAACCTGTAAGAGGACAGATAGAGAGTCTCTTTTTGGCTGAGATCTTAGTGAGTTCACTTCATTTTTAGCTGAAGAAGGTAGTGTTTACCTACTTGTCAAGTAGTAATAAAAATCCTGGGATTTTGCAAGTTTGTTTTGGAAATGGATGAGAGACAATGCATCAGGGCACATCCTAAGAGACATCCTGGACTAACACAGCAGGCTAAACACAGAATAATGTGGATGGGAAAGGATCTCTGGAGGTTTCTTGTAAACCCCTCAAAGCAGGCCCAGTTAGAACATATTGCTTAAGGCCTTCTCCAGTTAAGCTCTTGAGCATTTCCAAGGATGGAGATTATATAGCCTCTCTGGGCTGCTGTTACAGTGTCTGACCATTGTGGTTGAGAGATTTCCTTCTGTAGAATTGGAGTAAACCGAGAGAAGATTGTATTAAAAAAGCCCCAAACAAACCAACAACCAAACAAATTCCCAGCAAAACTTAATGGGGAAACCATCACACACACCATATTGTCTGTAAGCCAAGAGGCATTATATGCAATCCTTCATATCCATTTTCCTGTTTCTTTTTGAACTTTTCCCCAACAATTAGACTCTATGTCTCCGTCAGAATTTGATTAAGCACATTGAAAACCTGGAGCAGTTGCAGACCTTGCGGGAGCTGGATCTCTATGACAATCAAATTCGGAAGATTGAGAACTTGGAGTCTCTGGTGGATCTTGAGTGAGTCCAGGGGAATCACCAGGATTAAGTTGGGGGTGGTTTGCTACTCACTGTGTTACTCATGCTGTACTTATTCCATTACTCATGCTGTACTCATTCCAGCATTTAGCACCCAAGCCTCTCTCAGAATTTGTTTGGGTGCTCTGTGAAGGATAATGTGTATTCTCCATTGATATTGAGCCTGTGCAGTAAACTAGTTGCATTATCCTGGAGCTCCCCAGGGACAGGCAGCTGGAAATGAAACCTGTGCTGTGTAAGGCAGTGGGAATGACAGTGAGAGTGGGTTTTTTTGTTTGGTTGGTTTTTTTGGTTTTTTTTTTTTTTTTCGGAAGAGTGTTAGGGAAGGAGTAAGTACCCTTCCAAGCTTCTGAGTTTCTGGCACTTGCCTGGCATCACTCTGGAGATACATTACAAAGCTGTTCCCACTGGGGTGAGGACTGGCCTACTTCTCACAATCACAAATACTTCCTGCCCATGGGAGGCCTTCACATAGTCCTGTCAGAGGCAGATCTTGTAGGCAACTACCTTTCCCAAGGAAAATGCAGATTGGCTTCTTCCCACAGTGGCAGCTCCATGGCTGGCCAGAATAATGGCTGTCTTTTGCATGTGGCAGATGATTTTTTTTGTTTTGCTGACACACTACAGAAATATTTTGAAAATTACAGTTTTTATATTTTCTGATAAAAAGAAATGACTTTACCTTCAAGGCCTAGCAAAGGCTTGATCTCTGCAGCTAGTGAGATTCCCCACCAATTTACAAGTGTCTCTTCCCGAATCACCCATGACTGATGAGACCTTCGGTTTGTTTTACCTCAGGGTCCTGGACATCTCCTTTAATGTTCTGCGACACATTGAAGGACTAGATCGGCTTACCCAACTTAAAAAACTCTTCCTTGTCAACAACAAAATCAGCAAAATTGAGAATTTGAGCAACTTGCAGATGCTACAGATGTTAGAGTTGGGATCCAATCGAATTCGGGTAGGCTTGCTCTGTGAGATGTTAGCTGGAGAGTTTTGAGCTCTTTGGTGTGACATTGGCATTTTCTGAAAGTGCACTGCGTTGACTGACTTGCAATTTTGTTTTTTTTTTATTATTCCAATCATTCACTGTGCTTATTGCTGTGCATGCTGGATCCTTTCATTAGTGCCTGGCTACTAAATCACTGTTTATGAATTTTTGCCTTCAATGAACTTGTGTATCCCCTATGCGTTTCCTTTTGCAGGTGATGGTTTCTTCCTGCTAGAGAGCCAAGCCTATCAAAACTAGCAGTTGTTGTCTCTTACCTTTCTACAGACTGGTGCTGAGTCAGTGAAAGCTGTTGAATGCAAAATGAGCTTGTTTTGCACGTGCAATTGGATAGCCTGCTATGGCAGTCAGTCTTGTTTAGGAAAAAGATTTTCTTGAGGTTTTGCTCTGAAATGCCTTTAAAACCTAAAACTTGGTATGGTACTACTGATTGCTTTTGGGTTTTATTGTGCAGTTTGTGACTTTTTCAATTTAAAATCTGTGCCACTTACAGGAGAGTAGTTATGAGTAGTCTCTCTGGTCCCTAAGGTAGGATTCTCTGCATTTGCCCAGTGCATAAGTGAACTGGTCAGGCAGATGACACAAAAGACGTGCAACATACAAAGAAATCTTGTTTTTTGAAGCTTTTTCAATTACCTGTTCTTTAGAAAATACTTGTAAAAGAGAAGTGTGTTTCAGTCAGTGTGGTGTAAGCTGGTGCTGCCCATTTATAGTCTCTGAGAAATTACTTGTTATGCTGAAAGAACAGATTAGGAAAAGATCTGTTTGTTCTTTTTATTTCAGGACTTGTGGAAGCACACTTCTCATTGTAGAAAAGAAGAAAACTTCAGCTATTATAAGCAGCCTTCTAAGGCAGAAATGCGTGCTGCTTTTTTGAAGAGGAAAAATTTTGGTTTGCTCCGAAAGCTAAACTGGACTGATTTTTTTTTTTTCCAGGAATTTCTGCTTTGGAAATGAAATTATTTAGGGGAATAAATCTAGAGTGTGAGAACATCAACCAGATTAGATGAGGGATTAGGAACCTTAGAATTTGCATAGGATGGGGGAACAGGAGTTATGGAGAGAAGCACTTGGCTTTTTTCAGCAGCAGAACAGGTTCAGCACACTGATCCTTACATTAAAAAAGCTGGGTTAAGCAAAATGGTACTGTATTGTGTATCTAAGCATCATTATCTTCTGGGAAAAAAAAGAAATCCAGCTAGATTTCTGAATTGAAATTTAGGCAGTACATTGTCAGTAATGTTGTCAAACCAAGGAATATCTTTTTAACTATGAGGTTAGATTTATTTTATGTGTGTTTTCTCAATATCAAGCCTGAGCATATTAACAGAACAAACAAAAAAACCCCAAAATTATCACTGTATGGGCAACACAATTTTCTTAAATTACTTTCTTTTTAGTGGGTTTTTTTCTCTTTGTCAATTCTATTCTGACTTCTTCAGTCAGCACTGCTCTGTGCTTCTAATTGCTTTAGTGGAGTGTGTAACCTGTGACTTGGCTGGGTACGAAGAAGTCTCATGCTATTTGGGGGCACCTAGAACTCCTGTATTAGTTTTCTCCTGGGGTAGGTTGGCTTGGCTGTATGCTTTACAGGTGGGCATATTGTTAACTCTTTAGGGCACAAGCCTGTGGACTCTTCAGGCAGTGTTCTTGGTTCTGAGGTGTCTGATTGACACTTCCCTGTGCATTAAAGCTGCTGCAGTAGGGCTGTTCTTGCTTACTCTGCTGCACACTCAAACCTCTCAGAGTGCACTTCTCTTGGAATCCCTTGTGACTTAGCACTTTTTGCTCTGTTTCTTTTGAATGAATGGTGGGGAGCAGAACTTATGCTTGAGGTGACATATTTAATGCTTTTTTCCTTAAAGTTGGACTGAGGCAACTATAATGTAAGCACTTCTTGTTCCTTAGGTTTTTGTCCCCTCATGTCCATCTGTTCCATTCCTCTCCCTATACTGAGTCATCAGTATTTCCTCCTCAGGGCTGGTGAAACTGCCAACGAGCAACAAATACATAATTTTTCTTGCAAGGTAAAAATAGGGCTAAGTCCACAGGCTAGAAGCGGGGGGTGAATGCAAATTTGAGCCGATTAACACTGTCTGTTCAGTCTTTTGGCAGTTGTGGGATAGAGATTGCAAAGCTTACCTTTCCTGAGTGTCCATCTTCTTCTTCCTTTTGTTATTACATGCACAGGTAATTGTGCATGTGCACACACAGAGTAATTCAAGTGGTGCTAGGACTCAGTCGCCTGGCTCACCAGCACTGCTAGTTTGAAACTCTGCCAGGCAGGAAGCACGTGGAAAAGCTGAGATGTCACAACCTACGTGAGCACTGACACACAGCTCTGGGTGTGTTTGTGTCCATATTATTGTTTTGCTGTGAACTGAAGTTTGCTTGTAAAATTCTTGTCGCTTTAACAGCATCTTGGTTTTTTAATTCAGAGGCTGCAAAAATAAAAGTGTTTCCTTTTGTTTGCAGGAGCCTTTTGTAATCCCACCCTTTTCCTTTTTTTCCCTTTTTTGCTCTTCTGTTCACACTTTCTCCCTTCCTTTGTAGTATCCTTGATGCTTCACAGAGATCCTTATTTTCTCTTTCTGAAGGCTGAGCTTGATTTAAACTGGTTCAGTGTCTGTATGTGTATTTAAAAAGTGTACATCACTCAAACTGGTATGGGTGTGTTCTGCCAAAAGCATGACTGTATAGCCAGCAGTTAAATCTATTAACACATACACCTGTGAGACAGTTAACTGTTTATGGCAGAGAAGCTGAACAACTTGCCTCTGTGTGACGCAGTCACTGATGTGCAGGACTAAATTTACAAATAGTGGTTTTGCTTCCCAGATTCTCTTTCTGTTCACTAGTGACAGATTTTTCTTGCTTCACAAATGAGTATTTTCTACCCAGGATGTACCACGTGGCTATAATGTGGCTACAAAATGACAGCCACATCTACCAGGTGGAGTTTTGCATCACTGCAATAACACTGTCTCCTCTGGTCATTTCACAGGTAATTGAAAACATCGACACCTTGGCTAATCTTGACAGTCTGTTCCTTGGGAAGAATAAAATCACCAAGCTCCAGAACTTGGATGCATTGACAAACCTGACTGTGCTCAGTATACAGGTATTGGTTGTGTTCTGAAAAGCCTCGGTGACACGAACCACCTTGTGGTTTAGGATTAGCTCTTCTGAATCACAGAATCCCAGAATGGTTTGGGTTGGAAGTGATCGTAAAGGCCATCTTGTTCCACCACCCTGAAATGGGCAGGGACACCTTCCACTATGGCAGGTTGCTCTCAAACCCCACCCAACCTGGCCTTGGACTCTTCCAGGGATCCAGGGGCAGCCACAGCGTCTCTAGACAACCTGTGCCAGGGCATCCCCACCATCCCAGGAAGAATTTCTTCCTAACATCTAATTTAAACCTGCCTTCCTTCAGCTTAAGGCCATTTCCCCTTGTCCTGTCACTACATACCCTTGTGAAAAATCCCTCTCCAGCATTCTTCTAAGCCCCCCATTAGCAGGTCTGCAGTGTTAAGAGTCAAACTCCTGTACTGGAAGGAAGTGTGATATCCTTTTTGTTGTCTTTTTTTCATCCTTTCATGCTACTTGAGATTGACAGACACTGATAAAATTATAAAACAGACATTTGATTTTTATGGAAGAAAGAACAGGAAATGAATGCTATCCCCTATTTCCTTCCTGAAACAGTTTCCTAATGTATTACAGCAACATCAAAAGTGTTACACCAGGGAGTCCTTACAGTTAGAGTGGCTCAGTGTCACTGCCTTCTGAGCCTGTGCTAAATGCAGTCTGTCCTTAACAAGCTTCTGAAAAGCTTCTTCCTTTTTAAAAGGTGGAATAAAAGATACTCAGCTAATTTCTTTCACCGAGTCTCCTTATCCATATGACAATGGTTATGCATTCTAGTATCTCCTAAAGCTGTTGGCAAAACAGACTGACTGCATGCTGTGGTATCTGTATGTGCCATAAAGAATTAGCTACAGCACAGTGCAGTGGGTTTAAGGTGGTGTAACTTCCTCTCTGACCATCCCATTTAAAAAGACCTACAAAATGAATGCTGTTCATGCATAGGCCTGTTGTTTGTGGAGACACCAAGTGGAAAACTTTCAGGCTGCAACTTTTGATGGGAAGGTCAGTCTGATTCTTCCTGGAGGCTGGGACTCCCATGGAACTTCCTCATGCATCAGTGATGCAGAGATCAAACGGCTGAGCTCACAAGATCAGTGTGGCCCCAAGCAGACTATTTCCCCTTGCCAGCCATACTTTAGAGAAATGGTTGTTCCCCAGTGAGTCACATGGGGTTGGGTTTGTTTGGAGTGGTACTAAATACCTGCTACCCTTGCAGAATAACCGTCTGACCAAGATTGAGGGGCTGCAGAGCTTGGTGAATTTGCGGGAGTTGTACCTCAGCCACAATGGCATCGAAGTCATCGAGGGACTGGAGAACAATGTGAGCAGACTGTTGCTGACTGTGTGACACAAGTGTTGTGCTAAGCTGCTTGTGTTGGTGGCTTTTCTGGGAGATTTTGTTCCTCAGTTTACCCAGTTACATGTGGGTTTCTGAGTCTTTTGAGAGACCACAAATATCTCAGTGTTTGTTATATGTTAAAATATCTCATGGGGGTAAAGCTCCTCCAGATATTCCGGAGTAGAATTATTTTCATGACATGGGGAAGGCAAGCCCAGGATGTGGTTGAAGCAGTGGCCTGGCTGATCTTCAGCCATGGAAAGGCTCCTGGACACAGCTGACTGGCTGCTGCAGCCTTTCAGAGAGCAGCTTGTAGATAACTATGAGTGCTTTTCAATAGGACAAAACTGGAGCTGGGAGTGAGAGGCCACCTGTGCCACACAGCTTCCTTTCTTGTTAGTGTACATGTCTAGCTTTCTGGATGGGATGGATTTTGTGGAAGTATTTTCATTCTCACCCAACAAAAGTTTTTCTAAAATTGTTGAGTTTCCTGCTGCTAAGAGTTTGTTCAACTCTGCTGCTCAAGAGGACACTTATGATCTGATTTTTAATCCTTCTCTTAATGTACTTTGAGGAAAGCTAACTTTTTAGGAGCCCTTGGCTGGCAGTTGCCATGCAGCCAGTAACTGCCTTCATTTTTGTCTCATGGCTTCTGGGGGCCAGTAGCCCAGCTTCATTACAAACAATCTTCCTTGTTCTATATAGGCAGTAAGAGTTGTGCTGAATGTCAGCAGCTGGCAATAATGTGTCTGCTCCTGACAGTTTCCAACTCTGGGCCTGAAAAAAGGGGCACAGAGAAGATGAAAGGAAATCTGATCTAATATTTTTGTGTTTGCTTTGTCTAGAACAAACTCACAATGTTGGACATTGCATCCAACAGAATTAAGAAGATTGAGAATATCAGTCACCTAACAGAGCTGCAGGAATTCTGGGTAAGCACAGGCCAGAGCTGTTCCCCAAAATGTCTGTATAGCAGCGAGGGAAACCCTTCTGATGGGCAGCAAGTAGACATGTATGCCTTGGAGTGAACTCCTCTAGTTCTGGTGATCAGCTTTAAGATCTTGACAGTCTGCATGGATAGAATGTGTGGTGGTTTTTCCAAAGGAAAGGGAAGAGCTTAAAAATTCCTTTGCTGAGTGGTAAGAAGCTTGTGTCTGCCTAGGAAATGGGTCCTGTCTTCATGCTCAGGTTGGTTATGAAACAGCCCCAAGTGTCCTATTTCTACAGCTCGTCTTTCTGTAAGTGTGCATGACAGAGTAACAGGGGAAGCACAGAGCTTGTTCAGAGCAGAGTTGGTATGTTTATGGTGCTATAAATAGGAAGAAAACAAAGCCATCTTGTGGTTCCATTCCTGTGCGGTGGATAACACCTTAGGATTGATTCTGTTTCTTTCTGGCACCCTGAATTGCTAAGCTCTTTGGCTTTTCTAAGTCAGGTCAGGAAATTCACAGAGATACCCTGTCTTGAGGCATCAGCACCATGCCATGTTTGGGAGCTGTGTACAAATCTGCTCATGTGAAAAAATGGAGAAAAAGCAGCAGATGTTCACAAGCTGGCACATGCTTTAGCTCTTGTAGTTTCTGCATTGAAGGCTGAGAATAAGAGTTGTGCTGCATAATGTCTGTCATTTGGAGTTGAGTTATTTCAGCTCTTGGGCACACACTGAGAGAAAAGGAGTGGAAAGCAGCTTCAAATGAAACCCAGCTGGAGTTTGGAGTCCAGGCTCCTTGGTTCATTTTCCTCATCTTGCAGCATGGCTTAGGAGACAGCTGCTACCTGGACAGTTTTACCTGTCCATGCCTGTTCTGTAAGGAACTCTTTAAGGAACAGGAGCTGAGAAGCTCATTTAATGTGACATCTTTTGGGCAGTAGAAGTGAGGCAGTGCAGTGTGGCTGCTGTGGGGCCTGTCCTGATCCTGTGCAATTTCCTCCAGGCTTCCTCTTTGTTGTTGCTCTGCTTGTAGGAAGTGTCTGCACTGGTGCACTTGTACTGAAAGGACAGGCCAGATCTGAACTTCACTGGATTCCTTTGAAAAAACACCAGTGTGTTTAGAGTCCTTTGTCAGAGCAGAGTACTGGCCAAGATCTGTTAGCTGAGCACGGAAAATGCCCTTCTGGCTTTGTTCCACTTTATACTATGTTTAAAAAACCTGATTTTTAGGTTTTTTTAGGAGCAGGGCAGAATTTTCAATGGAAGCCAGTGTCGTATCTCCCAATTTATGGGGTTTTTTTCACTGACTGCACAGTAGAAGCTACATAAAAATGTCCTTTAACACCTTGTGTAAACAGAATTCAAAATCCTAGACACTGTGATAAATACCACAACCCCAGTGGAGGGTCTTGGACATCTGAAGGTTGAGTGACTTGGCAGAAGTAACATTGTGATGAACTGTAGCAGAATGAGACAATCCATTGAGGCTTTTTACATTTTATTTGAAGGTGGCATCGCTGTAGCAACTCCTCTGCATCCAAAAGTAAAGGGTCCTGGTGCCTCTGGGTTGGACAGCATGTGGCCACCTTGTAGCTTTGCTTCCTTGTTGGACAGCTGAAGCACTCATTCCTTTGTGTGGGAATCCCTTTGCTGAGCCAGCAATGAGGCAGGAGAAGAACCCAAATCAGAGAGCTTGGCACTTTCTCTGGAGTCTAGAAGCAGTTTTTGCAGGGAAATTTATGTAGAGAGAGGAAAATGTTTCTTTTCTTGTCACTTTAGGACCTTTTTTAATGTTTCCTGAGAAGGCTCATTAAAGTAAAGATGGATGTCACAGTGGAAGTAAATTGTGATATAAAGATTTCCAGCCCATAAATGCACAATATATGGAGTGGGAGACGGTGTAGAGACTGGCCTAGTGCCTTGCAGGGCTTTTCCTAGCATAGTGGTTGGACTGGATCTGCTGTCTGAAGCGTGGAGCATCTGACCAGCAACCAGGACAGCGTGGGGGAGTTGGGTTTAGTAGCAAGGCCTGGGATGTGAGACAGGAAAGCACATCTCTGAGGTTCCAGGGGAAGAAGGATCTTGTAGACAAAATGTTTATGAGTGTGAAACCTGTGCAGTGGTGGTGCCCTGGTAGCAGTGATGTCGGTGTGAACATGCCTGTGTGTGCTCTGCAGATGAATGACAACCTTGTTGAGAGCTGGAGTGACCTGGATGAGCTGAAAGGAGCCAAGAACTTGGAGACAGTATACCTGGAGCGAAACCCCTTGCAGAAGGATCCCCAGTACCGACGCAAAATTATGCTGGCCCTCCCGACTGTCCGGCAGATCGATGCCACATTTGTTCGATTCTGAGCCTCCTGCTGCCCTCTCTCCCCTGCCCACCTCCAAGGAATGTCCCAGTGGGGTTTTTTATCCACTCACCACTCCCCAGGTCTTCAGTACACTGACACACACAGGGCCAATAGTCAATAAAAAGCACTGAAACCAGATCTTGTGTACAATGCACTCATTGTTTTTGAAATGTTGTTATTATTATTATTAAATCTTAACACAAGAACCTTCAGTGTGCCTGTGTTTTTTATTTTATGGGGGAGGTTTTACAAGGAAATATTTGCAGCAGACTGAAGCCGTGTGAGCCACTTGCTGACTGCTGTTGACTCTGTGACACGCGTTCTGGTTAGGAATGTCCTTGCAAACACCATGTCTAGATCCAGGCCCAACAGTGGTTATAAAAATGTGAAAAAAGATCTGATGAAGATTCCCCACCCAGGTTAGTTACCAGGTATGAGTCAGTGCTCAAGACCTGGTGGTAGAACATGGGGCTGCAAGGGGAGTAGCCTTTTTTGTTTGCCATCAGAAAATTTGAATCATGTCCTGCTTCCACCAAACACGGTGAAGTGGCATTGCTGTCCCTCTGCACCTGTGTTTGATCTGGGCACTTGAACTGCATCTCTCCAGCAGATGAAAAGCCCCTGGAAGCACTTGCCATGTGCTGCTCTGTTTGTCCAAGAGGCATGTCATCAGTCCAGGGGAACAAGGGAAAAACAGGAGGGGTGCTTGAAAATTTGCTCTTGGTGGTAGTTTGATTCATGTGGATCTGATGTGGATTTGAGTGGGATGAATCCCTTCTTCAGCTGGAGACAGGAATATTAAGCAGGACCGTGTGGCCCTGTAAAAGATTTTAGTTTCCCTTTGTGGGCTGTGTTGCATTTGCTCCCTGGCAGCTCTGCTGGAGGTGGTGTGGTGACAGGGCTTGGCTGGGGAACCTGCGTTCCACCATGCCACTGAACTGAGAATGTGGTGAGAGAAGTTGCTTTGAGTCCCCCAAGGTGCTACTAACTCTCCCTGGGGACTGTAAAAGCAGTATCTCAGTTACTCTGTGGCCATTGGTGCTGTACCTCGACATTGTTCCCCAGCTGACAGCATGGCCCTTGGCTGGCAGCACCTGGCAGGCAAAACACTGCTGGGGTCATGCATCCGTCACTGGATCATGCATGATGGTGGACATGCCTTTGAGCTGGGTAACCAGGGAAAAGTCCTTACCTACAGTGACAGAAAAGATGAGAGAGGAGGTTGTTCCACAACATATCTGGCTGAGGTGGTGGAGGAGAGGAGCACTCAGAGGGGGCCTAGATGGTGATGTGACAGGAGAACACTGCACCACACTGCTGACCACTCAGCTGCCTCCTCACCTCCTTCCTTAGGCTTGCATTTTGCCTTTCTCTGCCTCTGCCACAGCAAACATTTTGTTTAGCAGAGCACCTTTTAGCCAGGTCCACATTGTCCACCCACTTCCCTGAGGTCCTGGGGGCCCTCACTCGTGCCAGGGCTGTGTGTGCTGGACATATGTCTGTGTGGGGTAGTGGGGAGGGTCACCATTGTGGAGGGAAGCACTTTTGTGAAGAATAAATTCCTGCACGCCTGGGTGACCTGCAGGAGTCAGGTCCCAGCAGAAGCTGGCTGAGGTCTGGTTCTGCTGTGCTCCAGCATGCCGGACTGGGAGCAGGAAGCAGAGTCAGTACCTTCTGCACTTTGCTCCCACAGATACAGAGCATTCAGGGACCAGGATGGCAGCCTGACCTTGACGCACTGGCAGCTGCTGGCTGTATGCTTGGGTTTCATCACCACCTTTGAGGTATCAGCTGCTGAGCCCAACTGGGTGGCCCAGGGTGTGCTGCTGGGGGCAAGAACTCGCCATTGCAGCCAACCCACACTTCCACCACGTGGTTTTCTTTATCGGACGTGTGATTGCATGCGTGGCTGCTGCCTGACATTCCTGAGGCTGTGGAGGTTAAAATGAAGCGTGAACAGTACCTGGATCAAGAGGCTGTGGCTGAGAGAGAACAAGGTGGGCTGCAGCAGGTCCTCTCCCTTCTCTAAAGCCTTTTTGCTTCATGCTTGCACTGAGGCACAGGCAAGCAGGAAGGCAGCCCTGGAAGGGGCTGTGACTGCTCCTGCTGGGATGAATGCTAGCTCCCTGTTTCTGTTGATCAGGTCCTTTTGGAGAGACAGGAGACAAGAAGCAAGGCCAGAGTCACTGATCCAGCTGCAGCCAGGGACTGGGAAACTGAGCAGCTCACCTTAAACGCTCAGCTGAGCATTGCAGCGTGTCTACAGCCCAGGGCACAGTACTAGGACAGAAGGGCTGCTGAGCAGTTCCTCCTGGGCCAGCAGGTGTGCCATGCCTGGCACCTGGGCATTTCGGGATGGCTGCTGCTGAAGGTGGGAAGGGACACAGCTGGCTCTGAGTGTCTGTCCCAGCTCATTGGTATTGCTGCATACATGACCTGGCAGGGAGGGAATCAGAGTGGTGTCAGTCAGAGAAGGCAGATGAGAGGCTCTGGTTGCACCATAGCTGAGAAAGAGGGATCATGGTTGGTGCCTCCCTCTCTTCCCTTACACCAGCAGTCTCCCTGGCACCATCTGCCTGGATCCAAGCAGGTTTGTGCTTCCCTATGAGGAGGGCATAGCCTCCACTTCTGCTCTCCCTCCTTTTCTTTGACCCACCACTAGCCATGTGAATCTCACCCCACTAAGGGCATGGCCACAGCAGAGACTCAGGTATGCAAGCAAACTCCTCGGCCCTGGCTAAACCCAGCCCAGCATGTGCTGTCTTGGCTCTCAACCCACCAGCAGAAATAATATCCACCACACTCCAAGCTGTTTCAGGTTTTATTTTAGAATTTATAAAATTCCAGTGTCATCCATACTCATGAGCCTTTTTACATGTTTGCATATAGTCTCCAAATTCCAAAGTTAAGGCCAAGGGATCATTGCTATGGAAACGTACAATATGGAAGACGTCAAAGAGAAGAAATGGACACATGCCATAGTCTGCTGCAGAAGGAGGGTGGTGGGAGGACAGTACTAGGTACAATCACTTCATGACCTTCTTTAGAGTGGAGGGTTGGGCTGTAGGGCATGAGCTCAAGGCAGTGTGTGCCCTGGATGTAACTCAAGCCTTGCTGTGCAACTGGTGAGGGCACGGGGGCATAAAGAGGAGGAGGGGATGATAGGTTTGGTGATGCAGGACAGACCTAAGCTACAGGGCATTAACCATTTTCTGACAGACGCAGATGGGAAGGTACCTCCCTAGCTGTCTGATTCCCCGTTTCCCGTGCTGGAGGCAAGGCCACCCGGTCCTTCAGGGGCAACCAGGCACCCCACAACGGGCCATGATCCATTTCACTTGGTTCTCAGACTTAAGGAGAGCACTGTGAGGTTTTGGTTTGACTTCTGCATAGCAGCCTCTACCAAGAAGAGCTGGTGCAGGAAGGAAAAGCATCGGCAGGTTCAGCCTGTCCCATGGAGGGAAACGCAGGAAGGCTAGACTCAGCCTGCCACTGTTGTGCTCTGTCAGCAGCACTAGAGAAGAGAGGCTAGGGACTCCTGCCTGTCCAAAAGCTGAAGCAGCTGGGACAGAGGAATGGCTCAGACTACAAGCTCTGTACAACTGATGCGGGGAAGTGGGGCACACAAAAACCCCGCGCTACACACCTCCCTCCACAAAGATGTGGTTTTCCTCTTACTGGCTGGAGGAGCTCTGACACAACCCCTTTGAGCAAGCTGTGGCAGGGCCCAGGTGCAAGTGGCCCTGAGTACAGATCATGGATCACCCTCTACCACCACATGATGGAGGCCTTGGGAGGGCTCAGCACATGTGTCACCCCCCAATGCTGTCAGAGCACAAGCCTGGCTCACACAACCTCTGCAGCTGAGGGCTATGGCACAGCTGCACCTGTGGCCCTGGGGCCAAGCCCTGTGCTAGCTCAGCATGCAGTCCTAGGGATTCACAGCCTGCCTCAGCATCACCATGCCCTGCTTCCCTCTGGAGCAGCACTCACAGCAGTGCGGAGACACAAGGCTCCTCTTGCTTCTCCCCCACGCTTCTGCTATGGCTGCCCAGGTGACAGCTGGAACAGCTGCTAACCCATGACCATGGAGAGGGCCCCATCGTACTGATGTTTTGAGGTAGAAAGAAGGCAATAGGAACGGTGTGACTGCCGCTCATGCCGAGCTACTGCAGCACAAACAGCAGACTACAGCTTCTCCAGGCTGTATGCCCCACCAGCTGCTCCTGAGCCATGGCACCACAGCCACCTCGGCCAAGCCAAACCTGTCCCATTCGGTCACACCGCCACGTGCTGGCTCTCCTGCCTGCTCACACTGCTGGGAAGGGAGAACGAGAGACCGCGGGGAACTAGGAGCAGGGTCTGTCATCAAGCACTGGAAGACTGGTCAAGTGTGCAGGCTGGGACTGTGCTTGTGTGGCGCAGGGAGGTGCGCTTGCTGCGCTCACAAGTGTCTTCCTGACCAGGGCAGCCATGTGTTGTTCTGGCCCGTTCCATCTCTGTTGTCTCTACAGCCTATTGAAGGTTTTGTTTCTTTAAAAAGCAGGTTTCTGACCTTATAGATTATTTTAAGCTCTCCCCACAGTCAGCTATCAGCATTAAATGATTTTTTGGCAGTTAAAGGAAAAAAAGTTGATTGCACTCTACAAAGGTAAAGTAAGGCCTGGGATAAACACAAAGGAAAGAGGGCAAACGTTTTGGCTTTAGAAAGTCAAGGAAATTTATTTCCTGAGGTCATGAGACAGGAAGTAGATTCCTAGCCACAGTAAAGGAGGTCTCCTAATGAAGGCGAGAATGCCTAGTCAGACATGCTCAAGAGAGCAGATTGCTCTGCTAGCGCTTGGGAAGCTGCAAATCTTAGCCACTTGGAGTCAATTATGAAGTTTCTAACAAAAACACACACATTTAGTGTTTGAATCTGAGTGGAAGTCTTGTTCCAAAGGAGGAAAGAATAGCCATCAAGAGATGAGGGTGGGTCCTAGCCACGGTGATAGCTGAGGGGAGCAGGATGGGGTCTAGCACTCCAGACACCATTAGGAGACCTCTCGGGACAATTGATTTGTGCTCCAGCCGCTGGGTCAGATTTCAGACAGGAAGTATTTGTGGCAGGTTAGTGTCAGGTCAGCGGGCTGGAGGAGTTTCTGCTTCCAGGTCATTATCGTTTGGGTCCCCAGGGAAGAGTCTTGGGGGCCACTTGAGCCCCAAAGCTGGGGAAGTCTTCAGAACTGCTCATATCAGGGGCCTAGAGTAAACAAAAAGGGAACAAGTTAAGCTCCTGCCCTGCTGCAAACCTACATGGTGAGGCCCTGAGCTAAGCAGCATCGTTGATATCCCAGGGAGGAGAGACAACGGGGAAGGGACAAAAAGGATCACTGTGGCCTCAGGACTGCCCAAGGTGGAAGGCCGAGCTATTTAGAGGTGACACGAAGGAGGGTGCAGATAAGGTGCAAAGGGGTCCAAGCGTCCCAGCTCAGTAACTGGGCCATGGGAGCAGGGTCAAGCCAGCCCTGCAGCAGCACTGGGGCAGCTGAGGATGAGCTGCCACATGTTCCAGCTCAGACCTGCAAACACTGAGCCAGTTCTGTGCTGCAGCAAGTCTCAAGTCCCAGGCCTTATCCCTAAAAACGACACAACCTGACAGGACACTTCCTGGTAAGGGTCCCCCATTCACCAGCCGCTCCACAGTGGTGTAGCCAGAGTGGACAAGACACTGGGAAAGTGCTTTGAAAGCTGGACAGGAGAGCCAAGGCCTGTGCTCAGCTTGCACAGGCCACAAAGAGCAGCAAAAAGCTGTTTTCTCTGTCATCAAGGAGAGTGTTGTGTCCCCACAACCTGTACCCCCAGTCCACAGCACAAGCAGCACTCACCTTCTCGTTGTTGACTGTGGCCCAGGGGGCATCTCTCACCACAAAGCCTTTGGATGGGGCCTTGGACTCTTCATGTGAGGAGGGCTTCATGTACACCTGCATTGCCTCGTTGTCCACCACATCTGCAAGCTGTGGTTACACAACCAGTGAGGGGGGATCTGGATAGCTCCTCAAACTGGTATAAAATGCCTGCCCCCCATGTCACCACACTGCAACCTGTTCAAGCTCACCAACCTGTTCTACAATGACCAAAAACGGTGTGTCTGCACTAGTCCAAGGGTCACAACTTTTAACTGGTGCAAGCTGCTACAAGGCAAGAACATGCACATCCTGGGGTGTCCCACCATTCGCATTCACTGTCCTCTCCTGGACAGAGGGGCAGTCCAGCTGGTTTGAGGGACAGCTGTAGTGGAGGCTGACAGCCACCTGCACAGGGCTCAATTTCTCTGATGCAGTGCAAGAAAATACCACACGGACATAGTTCAGACATCCAGCTCCATGACAGGGGAGATTCTTGCTGAGCCCCAGCACAGATTTGCTGAACACTTACATATTCCTCCTCCAAGTTCAGGATGTGATCGATAGCTTCTTCCACATTCTCAGGGAGTCCTGTCACAGTCACACAGTTGGGATCAGGAGCTCCACTCTGGGGAAAGCGAATATCCACCTGCAACACAAGGAACAGCACAAGACTTACACCTGCACATCTGAAATGCCAGAGACTCCCCATGATCCTTGTCATTACAATCAGTGACAGTGATCTCTGATGCCCTAATTACTGTCTGTTCACAGCCACAAGTCTGTTTCAGACCTCCACAGCTTAGACACTGAGGAGTGAGCTGGTATATACCTAGTCCCAAAGCTTGCCCAGTTTCCTGTGAAGAAAAGCAAAGCAGTCTGCAGTAAGGACCAAATTTCCAGTAGCCCCTGCTGCTCTCACTCCCAGAGGCTCACTGATTTCTGGGCAGCTCCCACAGCAGAGGCAGGAGAGGGGCTGCATTTCCAGTGTCCTCACACTGCTGCAAGTGTTTTCACCACCAAGCCATCACTGTGAAGCACAAGAAGTTTTCTGTGCCACAGAATAATCCTGTCTGACAATCACTTTATAGAGCTGGCCTAGTGCACCCCATGCACAAGCACTGTGCTCTCTCACACCCTGCCTTCCAGATGGGTACTGGAAATCTAAACAAGACAGGACCAAACCCAAAGGCTGCTCATTTGGGAACCAAACAGTTTATTTCAGTAACAGCCCAGCCAAGATGCAAGTCTCCAAAATCCCATCCCTCTGTATTCACATTCACTGCTGCCCCTTGCAGTAAAGCCTGCTGTTTATGCCATACACTATCAGGGCAGAGGTCCCTGACCTCCCCAGAGCCAGCCAACTTTGCCACATCCACAGCCCAGAGAATATGCCATGATTCCCAGAGTCAAGGGAATCCACAGTGGCCTAGAGGAAATCCAGAAGAATTCCCTGAGTTAAGCTCAAGTAGCTGGGGTGTGTGGGCACAGCCTCCTCACACCAAGAGGCCTGGCTGCCCACTTCCAGTAATCAGACATAGGCACCTCCAGTAATCCAGTAATCCAGTAATCAAACATATGCACCTCCTCCTTTCTCTGAAGACTAGCTGGGACCCTGTCTGCAAGAAACCCAACGAAAGGGCTGCAGAGGGGGACAGAGCTCAGTGCTGCTTGCAGGGCTAATCCAGAGCACCAAGGAAGCATTCCTAGGTTTCTCTTCTGTCTGGGTTCCAGCAAAACAGGAAAAGCTCCCGGCCTGGCTCCCAGAGGAACATGACTCAGAACTGGAATGGGGATGCTTCAGCTGGTGTCTGGGTATGGTGTCCAGACAGCCCAGATGCCCTGGGCCAGGGATGCTGCTCATATGCTGGTGAGGGCAGAGTTGAAAGTGAGCAGGGCAGCACTGACTTTTCTTTTGTGTCTGTTCTAGCTGAAGGTGCTCAACAGGCACGAGACAAGAACCACAAGATGTGAGCCTCATTTAGCACCAAGCTCTTCACACAGGACAAAGTGGCTGCCCAGGCCCAGCCTGTGGCACTGCCCCACTTCTCACCTTGAACTCATCCATGATTTTGCGGATGGCTTTACCACGTGCACCAATGATGCGTGCGTGAACACGATGGTCCAGAGTCACATCCTCGGAAACCATCTGCTCCAGCTCGCCAACGATCTTCATGATGGCATCCCGGGCAGCCTCGGCGTTCTTCTCGTAGCCAGTAATGGTGATCTGGTCTTGGGCCTGGGGCACAGAGACGTGTGAGAAACCAAGCTCATAAGCAGCTGAGCAAGCCTTCTTCCTGCTAATCCCCCTTACTGTCCACCTTATCAAAAATAAGTGGAGAGAGTTCAGAGTTCTTGAGAAGATGCTCAGAGACAACCACTAGCTATCCTTGCACTTCATCTGATCTCTCACCTGGCTTTCATCATCCTTGTCAGGGAACTGGATGTTGACCTCGTGCTCTGTGCGTATCTGGGTGATCACTGCTCCCTTCCGCCCAATGATTTTAGGGTGATACTTGGGATCTACAGTGACTGTCAGTTTGAAGCTTCGCAAGGCCTGGAACAGGATAAGCAGAGTGAGAACAGGGAACACACCATGGCTGGTCCAGTGATGTGCTCACTTAAGTCACAGCATTTCTTTCTGCCTTCTGAGATGCATGGAACAGATCTTGCAGGGCCATGCTTGAGCACCCAAGCCATTCATCTGCTGGAGTGCTTTTGCCAACTTGAGAGGGAAACTACAAACAGCAAACAACCACCCAACTCATCCCTCACCTGTTATTCAGAGCTGTGATAAGGATTCAGTGAGGATAGGTAGAGAGAGACTCACAGCACAGTGAGGCTCCCACCCACCAGCGTCTTGAAGGTACATGAGGGTGTGAGAGAGACCTGGACAGTCTGAAGTTATATTCCCAAACTCTCCTGTCAGAGAGTTAGCTTTGAGTAGCTTAGAGGTAGCTTTGAGTAACCCATTTATGAGCATTCCACACCCACAGAGCAGCTAAGGGTGCTCCTAAAAGGTGAGATGTTCCATGAGTCTGAGCCCAGAGGCTGAAGCCATCTTTGTCTGGAAGAAAGGAGGACAGGCACAGGTCTTACCCGATCCTCTTGTTCAGCTTGCAGCTCCTTCACTCTTTCCAGCAGCCCAGCCTTGGCACGGTCCAGGTTGGTAGCCAGCCCAGTGATAGTGATGATATCTGACTGCAGCTCAGGAGCAGGCACCTGGATGTTCACCTGAGTAACAAGCAGCAATTATCATCTCATATCACTGCTCATTCTGTATCAGTTGTGATGCCTCCGACTGAAGGTTGGCATCTTGCTGGTCTACCCTGACACCAAGACCACTTCCCACCCAGGCAGCCTAAAAACCACAGAACAGCTGAGGTTGGAGGTCATCAAGCTGGACCACCCTGAGTCAGTTGCCTGGGACTGTTTCTAGATGGTTTTTGAACAGAATTCTGTTTCTCCAGCCCCTGTGCCAGCCTAGAGAGGCCAGGAAACAAATACATGTTCAACAACACCATCTGCAGCCAACTTGCATCAGACCCAGAGGCTCTGGAGAATTCTCCCAAATGGGCTGGCACAGCAGCGCTGTTTCCCATGGCCCAGGAGCAGGAGGAAAACAATTCTCACACTGATGAGGAATCCCTGCAGACACCAAACAACAGACATCAACACTGATCATACAGCTTCAGCAGGAAACCTGCCGAGCCCTGGACCCAGGGTTCAAACCACCCAGGGATCATTTTCCTATTATGGAGCCTGGATTCCATGGCTGACCTGAGTATGGTGCAACTGTCTGTCAGCACTCCAAATACAGTCACTTAGATTCCCCAGGGCAGAAGAGATGGAAGGAAAGGCAACAACTTACTTCAAACTCGTCCATCATTTTGCGGATCCCACTTCCTTTCTGGCCTATGATGTAACGGTGAAGATCAAAGGGAACTTCCACCTCAATGGTAACAGGAACCAGAGCCTGCAGGGGATGGAGCGTGGTTTAGGAGAAGTGGAAAGACTTCGCCTGTATTCTAGCTTGCCATATACTTGCCAAAAGAACATATTGCTGAACAGAGGTACATTCCTTTGTAGTCAAAATAGAAACTTGACAGGAAGAGAGGACAGCTGGAAACACCAAAATGACCTGTTGCATGTTAAAGCATGTTTTCCAAACAAGCCATCTGAAAACCCACCTGGGGGACAGGTTGTTTTCATATCCTTGGCTTCAGTATAGCAGAAAACATCACTACAAAGTCATGGCAAGGTCTGCTGAAGCTGGAATAACTCAGCCTCAATCAGAAACCTCCTCTTCTTCCCAGCTGTGCTCCATAAAACAAGCATGTCATGCTTTTATGGCGAGTAACGGGGCTGCTTACAAGCTCTAGCAATTGCAAGGTCAGGCACTATGATTCAAGCTGCCAGGCTAAGTCACAGACCAGAGGGGCTTCCCTTGAGCAGTGCAGACCCCATCTACAGCCAGCATCACTGACCACTTGTGCTGCACCCTGGACCGAGCAGCTTTTACTACCACCACCAAAAATTACATCCAGGCATCACTACCTTAACAGGGTAAGGGGCTGAGAAAGCCACACACCTGCAGTGCCTCCTTTGCTGCCTCACACTTCTCCCTGCGGCCAGAGATGATGATGATATCGCACTTCTTCGGAGAGCTGGGATCCGTGTCCTTCCCTTCCCCACCTTCCTCACCATTCTCCTGCACAGCTGGCTCTGCAACAGGGGCTGGAAACATGGAAAGTCTTGTGTTCAATACACAGAGTCCTCTCCTTGCTCATCATCTCCCTCCTACAGATCCTCAGGCTCAGCTATCAGTGAGAGCTCAGAGACCTCAGTAAGCCTGCAGAGCTCTTTTTGTCTGGGTAAGTCCTCATTCTCCCTGCTCTCTGCAGTGACAACATGTTCACAACACCCAGGTCTGTGGTTTGACCTCCTAAAACTGTCCCCTTCCCAAGAGGGCAAGGTTATTGCTAAGCCCAGATCCAAGGACACTGCAGGAACACCAGGGATCAGTTCTCTCCATAAATTTAAAGTCGAACATGTCCACTGGTACAGAGTGTAGGCTACATTACACTCATTTGATCATCCCAACTACCATGTGAACATGCATCCATAGGAATACCTGGGTTTTCCTCCCTGTCAGGGAATTTGATCTGGACACCATAGTCCCGGGTGATCTGCTGGATCCGAGATCCTTTGGGGCCCATAATGGAGCGGTGGAACTTTTGTGGGATGGTGCATTCGATTGTCACTTGAGCTTCCTGTGGGAAAGCAGAATTGTTCTATAGCAATGCAGCCTCTTTCACACCAGAAAATAGAATGTTTGTGCATGGCGAAATCCAAAATGGACACAGAGAGAAGTCAGAAAAGATAACAATGGCTGACGGGGAAGAACTGAAAATTTCCTAGAATTGTTCCTCTCTCAGAGAAGAGCAGATGATTTAAAGAAGGCTGCCTTCAACTCAGGATGTTAAAGGCTCCCAAGAGCAAAGCTCAGTCTTTATTGCCCTGAAGAGGAGGAAGCATTAGAATAAAAAGAAAAACAAATAAAGAAAGAAGGGAAGAGAACAGGTCTGAGAGTTGGCTGCTTCCAAAAGCCAATACTAACAGTGCAGGAAACCCCCAAAAGCAACCACTGCTCAAGGCCAGACAATGAGAGGCACAAGAAGGCTCTGATCTTTTAACGTCTAGATGTGCATCAAGGAGTGGTCTTCCTACTTCCACTCTTGAAAACCAAGAAGATGGTCACAGGAGGTAATTTGGTCATACAGCATTTGGAGTCAGCTGCCACCCCCCAGGACAGGATCTAAAGTCTGCAGACTCTGTATGTTGGCAGCAAAGGTTCAAATCCAAGAACTACCATGGGACTTGTTCACATAAAGCTTGGTCATACAGCAGGTTCAAACACGACACCGCTGAAGGAACAAAGTACAGAAGAAACAGTTTTTCTACAACATACCAGGTCCTCGATGATCTCCTGGATGCGTTTCTTGGCTGCCTCCACACAATCCTTGGCTCCTTTGAGGGTGACTTTATCACTCTGGGTGCCAGAACGTGGGAAGCTGACCATCACACCACCATATTCATCTGCAATCTCACGCAGAACTTGTCCTCTACGGATGACAAAGTGGCGGTGGTGCTTGGGGTCAACCACCATGGAATCTTCAACCACGTTATCCTGCCAACAGACAACAGCTAGTCAACCACGCCTGTCCTGGTGATAGGCAAGAGCTGGCTGCAGTCAACAGCAATCAGCTTACAAGGTGAGGAAGGATCTTCCTGAGCTTCCATGAAGGGCAGCAAATGGTTTTAGGACAAACAGGTCCTCCACGCTGACTTGTTACACCTTGCTACAGTGAGAGGCAAGGAAGTAGAAAAAGTTCATACCAAGTTCTTGATGAGAGCCTCCAGCTCCTTTTGTGCCTCTTTGACAGCCTCCTCTGTTCCCATGATAGTGATCAGTTCCTGATCTTTGTCCTCAGAGGTGGGGAAGATGATGCGGGCCCCCGTGTTGTCTCGCACCTTACGGATGTTGCCACCACCCTTACCAATAAGGAACTTGTGGTACTCTGGCTTTGCACGGAGGTCCACAGTATAACTCTTTGTTTGCTGAAAGGAGCCAAAGACCCATGGAACATGTCAATATATAGAAAATATCCATCAGCATCAACAGTCAGCATGTAGATGTTATCTGCACCCACATGCAGAGTGTTGCAAAAGCAAGGTAGCTGCAGTGTGCTGTTGAAGTAAAAAAGGTATACAATCTCTTAAATTAAAAACACTACCCCAAAGATGTGCTCAGGGCAAAAAAACTAACTACATTCAGCATGACCAATGAGAATATGGGCAAAGACTTCCCTAGGAGAAGGGTCTGACCTGCACAAAAGGCAATACAATCATTTGCTAACTGACTGCTACAAGCCAGGCCCCAGAGGCAACCAACCAGTTCACAGGGAGAATATGGTCACATGCTGACCCTAGAAAGCTTGCTATTAAAATGACCAGTCAGTCAGTCAGCCACAACTTAGAGCAAAGCTTTGTAATCAAAAGCTCTCAAATTTGGTTATATGCAGTGGAATGGAAGAACTAGAGCTGAAATTCAGAGAGCAAGAAAAAAGTGAAGGAGATCTGCAGAGTAAACTGTTTCAGAGAAGTGTGGATACCTAACAGCATTCAAACCACAGAAGCAGGAAGCCTTAACTCTGAGTATGTCATCAGCCTGGGCAGAGATGCATTACAGACAGTTTTTCTACCCATGAGGGAAGAACTCATTGTCACAACGATGGAAGTATAGCTTTCTTTTAATCATCCACACTGTACTCAAATCCCTCAAAAGAGGATTTGTTTCACTGATGCCAAAGGCTTCCATGCAGATAGAGGGAATCACTTCAACTCCCAAAAAGAAACAGCTGGCCAAACCAACCCGCTCCTTCTCCTGTAAGACAAGGCTCACCTTCTCCTCTGCCAGATGTAGCAGCTGTTTCTTGGCTTTCTCCACATCCTGGGCTGGGCCCCTGATGGTCACAGTGTCACTGCCAGAGCCCTCTGTGGGGAAGTGGATGTGGACTCCGCCGCACTCCTCCATGATGGAGCGGATGAAGCGGCCTTTGGCGCCAATAAGGGAATTATGTAGTTTGGAAGGAATAGAGACCTCCACCTCTGTGATGTTGGCCTAAGCAAGGACAGTACGGGGCGTTAATCAAGCTGCAGCAATGTGTTCGCACAGACTCTGCTTGCCCTCTAACTCCCACATTTGCCAGGAGCTTTGCAGAGCTGTGTGTGAGAAATGCCTGATCAGAGGGAATTGAGACTGGCCACTGCTAACACATGAGCAGCCACAAACTTCAGTTTAAGTGTCAAGAACAGATGGACATCCACATTTGTCTCCCCGCTGCCCTCCCCCACTATGAGCACTTCTATATTTACATCTCCTATAACTCCTATATTTTTGTTTTTAAGTCTCTAATGTGCCACAGGCCAGTTGTTTCACTTACCAGCTCCTTTTGGATAGCCAAAATTCTGTGGCGAGCAGCCTCACAGTTTGCTCTCTTGCCTGTGATAACAATTGTCTCTGAGTTGCTGTTCTCAGCTGGGAGATCAATTTTGGTGTTGCTTTCTTCACGGATCTGCCACAAAAAAAAATCCCAACAAAATCATTTGAGAGGTGGTCCCATGTCAAAAAAAAAGACCTTGGAGGTTTTACTTTACATTACCAATGAGCAGGGGAGACCAGTGAATGACATTTCACTGCAGGCAGTGACCACAATGAGAAGTGAAAATGGAAGACATCTCACCTTCTTGATGTTGGCACCTCCTTTCCCTATGATGTTCTTGTGGAATTGTTTAAAGATGGGAACAGAAATAGAAAAGCTGTTTTCAACCTAAGGAAGAAAGGAAGGGAGAATTGAAGATTACACCATCCTAGCAAGTGAGGCCCCATCCCAGGAACTTGATAAACAAGCTTCTGACAATAGGCTTAGACCAAGGAATTCTCTATATGGGAGACTTCCAAGAATAAGCAAAGGTATGTACCTTCTCCTATAGCCCTTCAATAACAGGTATTACCTGTCTGCTCCCATACAGACAGAACAATGCCCAGAGTTCCCTCATCTTGAGGTGGGTCAGCCCTATCCAAGCCACTACAGCTCTGCTCTATTCTGGGTTATCCAGGCATGGAAGAGAGAACAGCAGATAGAAGTCTCCCTTACCAGGTCTGCCACCATCTTTTGCATGTACTTGGTGCACTTCTCCACCTCGTTTTTGGGACCTCTGAGTTGGACGATGTCACTCTTGTGTGCAGGGTCAGGGAAGTTGATGATAACCTGCAGGAAATGGTCATTTAGAGTCAACTCAAACAAATGCAAGAACTGTCATGTCAGAGATGTGCAGAGGTTGGGCAGATCCTGCAGATCTCCTTTCCCATTCAGAAGCAGGTAACAATGTCAGCAGTCTCTGGCCAGAAGAACCATCTTCTCATACATATTAGATGTATGAGCAGATGCATATCAGTTATATGTTTCTCAGACTTACAAAGCTGCTACATGTATGACTTTAGTGACTGTGTGTCTATTACCAATGTAGGAAATACGTCCCCTGAGTTCCTCATCTCCTAGAAAGCCTTACCTCTGGGAATTTCTCCCGGATTTCCCGGATCCGCTCGCCCTTCTGCCCAATGATGGTCCGGTGGAATTTCTGCTCAATGATTAGGTCCTTGGTGCGTTCATTTTCCTGCGGAGAATAGAGTTTACATGGAGTGTTCAGCAGGAGAGCCACATACTTGTAATTACCAGTTTGCTGCCCGACAGCTTACTTGTCATCAATGTCCCTCTTTTCCAGATATAATTCACTCTAAGTCGACAGAGAAGGGGATCCAAGGGAATAGAGAAACTTGCACTTGTCATGAGATCCAAGTGCTCAGCGGGCAAGGGCCACACCCCTTCACCAGAAGGTTGCTAGGGAATATGAGTGCTTAAACCCTGTGGCCTCCCAGGAATCACATCTCACTCACCATACGGGAAGCGAGTTCCAGCAGCTCTTTCTTGGCCTGTTGGACCCCCTGTGGGTCTCCTTCAATTCTGATCAGGTTGCTCTTCTCATTGTCCGGGGGAATGCGCACAGACACCTTGTAGAGGTCCTTAATCCTGTTAACTGCAAGACAAGGGCTGTGGTGACACACTCTGCTAGGCCAAGATTGGAAGCAAAGACATCTTGAGTAGAGGCTGTTTAAGAAGTACATCAGCCTCTGAGAAAAGGCCAGAAGGGTTCAATCAGGAGAAAGTGCCTCTCCACCCTGGGGCTCAGCAAGAGCTGATCTGTCCTACGCAGGAATCTGTATAATTAAATACTGTGGCATCTAGAGCCAATAGTTCACTTGCCAGAGTGAGGCATCTGTTTCTTCCCCAAACAGCACCATATTTAGACCAGAAGATACTCATTCATTTCTAATTTCAAATTCTTTTTGGGGAGAAACTCACCATGCACATTTCTACCCCCACAACTGAGTTTTAAAATTAAATTCACATAGACCAACTTGAAAAAAAGAAAAGACAACTCTTCAACCTCCCCAAAATACAGAAACTCCTCCAGGACATGGCAAAGTAATCTGTTCAACTTTCCAAGACATTTCACACATTAAAGCCATCCCAAGACCTCATTGCCCATTTATCTCCCTGTGCAAACTTCACTCCAGAAAGGCAGAGGCAATGTAATGGAGGCAGCACCCTGGATGAGCTGCAGAGGCATGATATGATCGACTAATCACAGAGAGCCTGAGCAGAGGAAGGATAAGAAAGGCACCCCACTTACTGTTAGCTCCATTCTTGCCAATGAGGTGTCGGTGGAATTTGTGGTCAACGTTGATTTCTGCATAATCCATCCGGTTGATCTATAAAGAATTGTACAGGGTTAGGCAGGGCAGGCCCCCTCTGCTGCTGCCTGTGCCTACAGCCAGTGCAGGCACTGACTCCAGCTGCCAGCACTCTTCCTGCTACAGAGCAGAGCAGAACTCTCCTCTGCTTTGAGCTGAGAGCACCATGCTTGTGAAACATTTAAAGGGACTTAAATGCCTCTCCAGCTGCGACTGGAGAATCTTTCCTTCTCTGCATCAAAAGACTTAGGATGTGCTGGTGATTTCTTAAGAAAAGCTTCATACCCAAGGTTTTATTTCATCTGCCACACAACTTGCCTTCTGCAAGTTCTGTTAAGCCTGTGAAGATATCTCACAGATGTGATCTACATGTCATCTCTGCTATTGCCACACCTTCCCCACTTTCTTCTTATATAACAGAACTAGTACTATCAACTCACCAGATCCTTGACCATGACTTCAATCTGTTCCTGAGCCACATTCACATCTTCTGTAGGTCCTTCCAAAGTGATTTTATCTTCTCCTTCAGTGAATTCGATGTGAACCTTGAGAGACAAGGCAAGGAAACCAGTAAGAATTTTCCAAGGCCACACAAGCCAGGTCAATACTGTTACTCAGGCCTACACCATCAATCCCTGATACTAAGGGTACACATGGTAGGCAGAAGTAGGCAACTTACAATTTTGGCCGTATCAGTGCTTGGAGCATAAGGCTTTGGTGCTTTCCTGGAGTCAGCAAGGGCTTTGGAAAAGCTCCTCACCTAGCCTTTCTCCAGATACCATCTAACTCACCAGGGAGAAGTCTCACTGAGGTCAGCATTTCCAGGTATCCTACTACATCAATTCTCCAAATAGTACTACATAAAGCTTCCTTTCAAGGACTCAACCCTTGAGAGTAGCATAGGATGAGAATTGCTCGAGGCAGTAGAATTTGGTAGTTTCCCTGAATATTATAAGATCTGTGTTATTTCCTCCCTGGATTTATCCACGCTACAATACATTTCTCTCTCTACAAAGGGTGAGCTGGACTAAACCATATTCTACTTCAACTGGTGCTAAGCTAATAGCTCATCCATACCTTTGGCATCTGCTGAGTTATTTTGGCCAGGTTTTGTCCTTTCTTTCCAATGATGAAACGATGAAGCCAAGAGGGGGCTGAGACCGAGGAGACGGTAAAACTGTTGGCCTGAGAGACAGAGAGAGAAGCTGTTTGAAGGACAGAATGGAGGAGGCCTTCATAAAAATTCACTTCCAATTCCCATGCTGAACCTTCAGTATTGAGTTCTAAGCTGCATCTCTGCCACCCTGACAGAGACCGCCCTCCTACATCTGTCAGTGTCCAGGGATGTATCTCTGTTGGGCATTCAAAGGAGGCCTGGCCCATTCAGTCAGTACCTTCGCATAGACTTCAGTCAATGCTTGCCCAAGCTTTTCAGGCTCGCCTCGCAGTATCACCGTCTCCGAGCTGCTGTCAGTGGGTGGGATCTCGACAGAGACTCCAGTTTTCTCCAAGATCTCCTGCAGGGAATTACCCTTGGGGCCGATGACATACTTGTGCTGGGACTTCTTCACCTCCACAGCGATGGTAGTAGTCTTCTTTTTCTGTAGGAGCAGAGGCACTGGAGCATCAATCACAAGGGAGCAGGGAAGGGCAAAAGTGAAAGGAAGAGACACAAGATGCAGTGAAGCTCAGCATCCAGGAAAGATCAAAGCAAAGGTGAGCACAGGAGTTCAGCAGTACCCTAGCCTCTTTGGGACCCTGCCTACAGAAAGCTCTGTTCTCAAAATTTACAGGTGAAATACAGAAATTCTGTTTAAGCTCCCTGGGACACTACATGGAAGAGACCATATACACACCCCTGCCCTTGCACAATGCCCAGCTGTCCCCAGGCAGTGCCATAATGCAACACCATGCTATAAGCTGATTATCTGTGTTGAAATTCCAAGTGGTACAAATACAGACGTAACCATGAGGAAAAACAGACCAACAACCCACAAGGATATTCACGGTGACACTGGCAGCGGAAAATAAACTGAAGTGAAATTTACTCTTCAGCAACCTGCACTCATGTAGCAACTTCGATACTGTCAGTTGGCCACACTGTAGCCTTCAAACTTCCCTCCTTCCTTTGCAGCACCTGGGTAAACATGCACCCAGAGAGCTCTTTGTGGTGTGCTAATTTCCATTACACAAAAAAGCAGGAGATCTGTTTCCTCCCCAGCGGAATCACCCCAAGTCCCACTGCTGAGCAAGGAAATGGGAAGATCTGGGTCCATGTACTGCAAGGGCTGCTGAGCAAGAGCTGACACAAGGAGTATGCAACTGAGAGATGCACAAAAGTAGAACAAGAACGGAAGAGGGGCTATGAGCAGGTGAGGGGAAGACGGGAAGCTCTAGGGACCATCCATACCTTCTCCTCATAAATCTTCTTAACACGAGCCACAGCCTGGGCTAGCTGTTCCTTTTCTCCTGTGAAGACTATCTCTGTCTTGTTAACGCTGGGTGGAGGAATGTTGATGCGTGTCCCTGTCTCCTGCATGAGCTCACTCACCAGCTTGTTGTAAGGGCCAGCAATGAAGGGGTGGTACACCTTTTCCACATCCAGCCGCTCCACGGCACGCTTATCCTAGAAGAATCCAGAACAGTCCTGAGTGGAAACTGCTGTTGATATTGCCATCTCTGCCACATACAGCTAAATTCCCAGTGCTGTCTTGCTTGACACTCTAGCCTAAGCACCCTTGTCAGCTTGCAGGCTCCATCTCTTTCCATCTACAAGTACTGCTGTTCCCAATTTATGATATTCACCTCTGTAATCTCCTGTCTTATCTCAGCTGGCATCTAGTACAGTTCACCTCAAAATACGAAAAGTGCTTTTCTGACTTTAGAAATGGACAGAAATGAAAACCAGAAGGTGCAAAACCTGGAAGCAGTGCTCAACCAGTGGCACGGTATATATCTCCATTCAGACTAATAGTATTACCACTGGCTGTGGCCATGGTGGCTACTAACATCTAATATACCATAGAGAACCAAAATGGCTGTTCAGATAATGACATGAAAGAGATCACAGCACTGAAGTACCTGCTCAGCAGAGATAAGCAGGATCTCGTGTCGGGCCTTTTCAATTCCTTCTTTAGTGCCGGTGATCTTGATCTGGTTGCTGGGGTCATCTGGGCGGGGGATCTGGATTTTGGTTGCAGTTTTGAGCTCCAGGTCCTGCAGCTTCTCACCATTCTTTCCAATGACAAAACGGTGGTGCTCCTTGGGGATGGCAACTGTCGCTGAAGCCTGGAACACGAAGGCCAAGCATCTATGAGAACCCTTGCCTGCACAGGGAAAGCTTTTCAGGTGCTGCTTGGTGGTACAACTGAGAAGCAACCACAATGCCTTCCAGCACATCCTGTCCAAAGACTGATACTACACCAGAGGAGTTGACCTACAGTGCCTGTATTCCAGGAGTCTAAACCCCACTATGCTCTCAAAAGCCTTCTGTTTGCGCAGGAGCAGTACTCTGAATCAACACAGGCCTTCAGGCACAGACGAGGAGGTGTCTAAGCTCCACTGTCTCACAGTCTCTCAGCACCAGACAGCAACTGGGATGATGGCTCTGGGGTAGAGTTTATCTGAACTCTGATATCTGCTGCCAAGGTTACAGAGAAGAAGACACAGTCTGATCTGACTCCTAGGAAACTGAAATTCAACACCAGAAACTTATTCCGGCAGGCAGAGAGCTCAAATATGCTTACCACTACTGAGTGCTAAGGTGTCTTCAATGCAGTACACACTGCTCCAGGGACTGCTTCTAGATGGCTCCTCTTGAAAAAGGAGGGTCCTCAGAACTTACCTCAATCTAGCATTAAAGGGCTGCTTTGTAACAGGGATTCCTGACTACTTCTTCCCTTCTCAATGAGTTTTTACTGCTTTTTCCCTTCTCAATGAGTTTTTACTGACCTAACACCTTAGGATTGCTACTGTGCTCTTGATTCCTGTGAATATATAACTACTAAGTAACTAGATACTTAAAATTAAAGCTACAATGGAAAAATAAATCAGTCAAATAAAAAAAAGATCACTTGGTGTGACTCTTCAATTCTGAGTCCACATACTGACGTCAGCCAAGCCTAGGACAAGTTGTAATACAGACACACCTTTCAGACCTCGGGGCACTAGGAGAGATATTTGAGGACAGTGGGGCATGGATCTGTGGTAGAACAACCTAAACTATTTTTTCAGATACACATTATGCAGGGTTTGTCCCATTTTCTTCCCTCTGGCAGGGTTATGACACATGGGCTGAACAGCACTGAGCAGACATGGTATTAACTATTGCATTAAATACCTTGGACATTACACTTTAAAACACACCAATGACACCTGGCTGTGATATACCTTAATGAGAACTACCATTTTGATAACGAATTCAAGAACCTGAAGGTAAGAAATTAAAATCCAGAGGACTGAAAGGAGAAGCAACTGAAACAAGGAGTCTGCACATACTTAACAATGGGGCTCAAGTTATACAAACCAAAACCCTGATCTGAAGCTTTCAGCATTTGGCAGAACTCCCTCTTCTCTATTTTCCTTTCTCCCATCCCTCCACACTCTTCTCTGAAGGACTTCAGAGAAAGCACCATTTTGTTCTCACACACTATGAACTTTGTGTGAGGTGCCTGTAGCCTGCCAGCACCAGCACCTCAGCACAAAGTCACAGATTGAAGACTCCACCCTTCATGCAACACCATGGCCTGTAATTAGCTTTGAACCCTATTTTAAGCCTCATTTCCATTCCAAATTGCCAATTGCGTGTTTTGAAAATACAGGGCAAAGCTGAATTAGTCACCTAATAACACCTTTGGCTTATAAGCACACACTCCCAAGGGTCTCAAAGCATTGGGGAGTCTAGGGGAAGAGCAAGGATCAAGTGAGAAACAGTTAGCTGCCCTCACCTGAGTCTGCAGTCGAGCAACAATTTCCTTCCGAGCCTTCATGACTGCTTCCAGCTTGCCAGAGACCATGATGGAAAGGCCCTGGTCCTTTGCAAGAGACAGCTCCAGGTGAGCTCCTGTCTTCTGCATGATGTCAAGGCAGATCTTGGCCTGCTCGCCTTCTCCAAACTGATTCATGTCCTTGTATTTCCTCTCCTCCAGCGGCACATGAAACACCTGCCCAGCCACAGACAGATAAAAGAGCATAGCAAGCTGTCAGTGTGCTTTTGCCTGACAGTTCGTCTCTCTCTGATGGCCATACAGGACTTTAGTGGCAAGCTGACCGCCCAGGTTTGTGCAGCGCATCAAGCAGCTGTGCCCAGGGAAGTGCAGGAGCACTGCAGCAGGCAGTCTGTCCCACATTAGAAGTCTCCTAACGAGGGATTAGCACTCACTACAGGAATTCTGCAATCCTCCCTTCAGGCCTGCTTTAGCTATTTGTGGAACAGGGATGCAGAGCTCTTTCTGGACAGTTTTCCAACACATCCCTCCCCTCCAGAGCAGTCCTAGCTCTCAACTGCACTACCAGGGTAAAACACAACAAAGAGGCTGACATACCAAGGATTTCATACTTCAGGGCATGCTTCCCCACTTTTGGGAGTGTGGAAAAGAAGGGAGATAAGATATCCACTCCCACCAACCTGAGTGATGACAGAAGCCTTTATTGGTCGAATTTTGCTCCAGGGACCAGCAGGTTCCTGGGCAGTTTCCAAACATGATGCTTTCTCAGGGAGCGGAGGGAAGGCTTCCTTGTAGGTTGGAGGATCATTCTCTTCTTCAGAGTTTAAAGCTGTAACTGGGGTAAAGCAAATAGGGTAAATGAGTCACTTTCCCCGCAGAAATGCTCCTGTTCACAGGCAGTGCAATTGTAATTAGGCATCACTAACAAGGGAGAGCAAATGGCTTGTGCCCTCTTATTAATCCTATTACAGCTATTTCTATGGAGCTGCCAAGTCTGGAGCACGACTGACATCAGCATAGCACAGACTGCAGTGGATGCCACAACCAGCCTTGTCTAAGCTGGCACAATGGATGCAGGGAGTGAACACACAAGTGAATGGTGGCAGCAAACAGCACCTTATTGCCAACTTTGTCAAGAGCGGATCAATTAGGGGAAAACAGGCTGAGCAGGAAGAAGTGAAAGGACCCGAGCAAGACTGCAGGTCAAAAGAAGATATGACAAACATAAGCCCAGGAAAAAGGCAGAGAGAAGGGCTGTAGTTAGGTCAAAGTCTAGGGAAAGTCTGTACACCTGGTACATCATGTTCGACTCAGTTGTGCACTGGGCCATGCCAAGTGGGCCAGTTCACAGCTAGGGATGGATGCCAAATCCCATCACTGAGTCAGTTCACAAGGTTACAGTGACCACCCCCAGCACCTGCCTGAGCAAACAGTGGAAATGACAGCCCAGCACACTGATCCATGAGCGTCTCGTTCAGTGTCCCACTCTTGCATGTGTCCTGTTCCAGGGCTGACAGCACTGCTAGCCACAACTCTCTGAAGTGTTCAGGCTTGTCTCCTCACAGCCCTGTACTGTGCAGAACCACCACTGTGCTATTGGGGGTGGAAAGCTAGAGTCTGGCAAAACGCTAATTTAGGAATGGAGAATGCATGCTTTTGGGGAACCAGACACATGGAGTGAGCTTGGGTAAGAGCAAGGAACCTTGTCTGTGCAGTCTAGATCTAGAGGCACATTACAGGAACTCAGTTGTGTTTGCTCACCTTTCACTTGCTGCTGCGCCAGGCCGCTGCGGTGTTCAGCAAAGCTCTCCTGGGTCAAAACTGCCACGGAGCTCATTGTCGACTTCCCACCCACACACAATCCGGGTATGCCACTGGAAGAGATGGAGGTGGCAACATTACCAACACCACTCAGGATGCACAAAGTCACTCCAGGAAGACAAAGTATCAGTTACTGAGAACTCTTGCAGTCATCCCCCTGAAAAGCACCCAGGGCCCCTCAGCTGCCCAACTTCCTTGTTGAACCACACAGGAACTCAGGGGATACCTTTCCTCTGCACAGTGGTCACTAGAACCTGAGCTCCTCCTCAAGAAGGCAGAGGAAGTGTAACCTAAGAAGGTCACTGGAAAAGGGGACACCAGAAATTTTCAAAGCATTCTCTAATTAATCAAAAGCACAGTCTAATCAATCTATTAATGATGTGCAATTTTTAAATGAGAATGTGAATGTCTGGATAGTCAGTCCAAGACGACTGTGTATCCCTAGAGAGAAAAGGGAAAGGACCCAGGAAGCTGCCTCTTCCTGAGAAACTTATTTAGGTGCCTGACTTAGGGAGATACTCAGAAAGCCACTCTGACTAGCAAGCTCAGCAACAGCAAGGTCTTTGGCTCTTCCAAAATAAGAACTTACCAGCTAAATGGTCAGTAGCCAGAGAGTCCGTCCTGTAAGCTGCCTGTTTGTCAGCCTGCCAGCTTTTGCTTTAAAAGAAAAACATTAAAACAAATTAGGTAACTGCTCCAAGACAACAGAAAATCATGACACCTCTGTTACTGTAATTTTCAACAGAGCACCACTGTTTCAAAGTTGCACCTTATCCAAAACACTCTCATACCCAGTTGCATCTCCCCATACATGACACCTGTCATGTTTTACTAGCTCTGCAGGCAGCGCTACTATCTACTCAAACCTCACAGCAGGAAGTCTGGAGCAGTTACTCTTTCATCACACTGGCTACAAGAGTAGCCATCCAGTATCAGGCAAAACCACGGTCAATTAATAACAGATGTCCAAGACATGAAATTTCAGGGTTGCAAGCAAGACCTTCTCTAGTCAGAAGAGACTAACAGCCTGAAAGCCTGCCAACAACACTGCCATCAGTCACAAGTTAGGAATGTAGTTCAGTGGAGTTTGGGTGAATCAACACAGACATCCTCACAAACTAAGGCAAACACTCAGGGCTCTCCACACACAGCTGCTGGGCAGTCCAGCATTGCAGTTTTTATTGCAATAAGATCATACACTAAATTCTGTCTCCAGGCCTAAATCTTAAAATTGGAAGAAGAAAATTCACACTGGCTTTCATGGACTATTTCAAACATGTACACAAGACAGAGCCAGGAAGAAAAATGCACTGCTGGGAAGGGCTTTGTATCTCCTGAATCTGGATCTGCAGATTTACTGAAGAAGTGTTTCGGAATACAAGTGAAAATGTAAAAGCCAGCACAGTGCACACTCTTCCAGTTGTATGACAGCCATGCACACCCAGAGTCCTCTAGACCTGTTTCATGTGCTTCTGCAGAGCTTGCACTGTCCTAAAATCCAATGCCTCTGGCTGTTCATGGGACAAGAGACCCCTCTCCCACACACACCCTTCAGAGCTGCTTGGACTATCTTTTGACCAGCAAACTTGGTTGCTTTTCAGGAAAGTGAGACCTGCCATCTCTGATCTTCCAATGTGCTAGAAAAGGCTCCCAAAACCAGTGTCACTCCTAAAAATGCAGTGCTTCTGATGGGGTGTCTCACATGATGCTAGAGCTGTAATGCAGTAAGGGAAGCCAATGGTAGTTGAAGGAAAGGAGGGAAGAACAGGGACAGCAGTGATGGAACATGGTCATACAGGCTTGATCTGCACCTCAGCCAAGGCCATTGTTTTCCCCTACTTCAACATGCCTTTTACAGGCAGAAGGCAGCACAAACTGTGCTCTCAGAGCAACAGAGCTAATGTTGCAATTAATCCTGGAATGAGGCAGCAGGTACCAGGACAGCCAGTCATGCTGCTGAAGTACAGCTGCTGCAGCAATGCAGATCTCTGCATGGCATTTGCTGGTGTACAGAAAGGGTGGCTAGTAACCTGATCTTGGAGAAATCTCCTTGCTGTCCAGGGTAACGCTACAGTGTAACACGTGGTTACGTGTCCATGGCACACGCCTGCACAGCTCAAGCTGCTGCAAATCCAAGGAAAGCAAATTAATGCCATGGCACCTGTTTCAGACTATCTTGGTACGGGCTGCAGACTCCGTGGCAGCTCCTCCAGCCTGTTGGGTCAGTAACGAGGGTGCCACCACCTTATGGCAAGCTCCAAATAACAAGGGTAGGAGGGAGAAGCATCCTAGACATCACAAACAAGCTGCCAAGCTCTGGCTCTTGCTGGAGCCTTGCTAATGGCACAGATGTGCTTACAACTCTCATTTCTCCAGAAAGCACCACCTGGCTGATCTTGCATGTGCTTTGCTCCTTCAGAGGAGGAGTGCAAGGATAAGAAATCAGTGAACAACACCCAATATAGTGCCCATCTGAAAGCCACAACCTCAAGGCACAGCTGCTGGTTTCACTGTGTGCACACCAGCTAGAGAGATCCTCCTTGCACCCTCCACCTCAGAGAACAGCCAGACATTCAATGAGAAATCAAAGGGCAGCATTTATCCATATGAATTTCTGCTTCGTCACCCATACAAGAAGCTAAGAACAAATACTTCTCAGCTCCAGCAACCCCAAGCATATGGTATATTGTAGGCCTCAGGGATTCATCTCTGGCCAAAATCTGAGGCAATCATTAGAACAGTATTTCAAATGTAATGTCAAAACCAGCAGTTCAAGCACCGCATTTGGATCTTACACCTCCTTGGCTTCCCACTTAGGTTTTGAAACTAAGGTTACAGCCACGTCATGCTAGCATGCAGCTGACTGGGTCAACAGGTTTCAAACTGCCTGGTTGATACACCACCTGTAGTGCTGGCCTTGTGCACCAAAAGAAGTTACAGAAGTCTAGAGCACACTTAAATAAAGAGAATGAAATAATCCTTAAAATAACCTCCAGCCAGGGCCAGGCCTAATCACACGGGAAGCATTTGTGCGAAGAGAAACAAAGGCAAAGTCATGAGCTCCACTGCCAATACAATCAGTTCTTGTGGACAGAAATTTCAGTTACGTGTTATTTGAAAGTATATTTAATAAAAACGCAATCACTTTGTTAATCCCACACAGTGAGAACTGCAGCAACAGGACTAGGCTGGTTGTGGCAGGCACTGTCCTCTGTCAAACATTCACACAGGACAGGGCAATCTCTTGGTTGATGAGTGCACACAGATGAAAATATTTGCTTTCTGAAACCCGACGAGCTCCCTCAGAGATTAGAGGCCCATGCCCCGTAGTTTTGGGTGAATCACGCTGACTGACACTTGCCGTGTGGCAGGATGCAGTCTCCCTTAGCAGCGGTTCTCGACTTAGCGCATCACAGAGTGCAACACGACCGCAGCCCTGGCCGCGGCCAGCCCTGACCCATCCCCCATGTTTATTCTTCCACTAGCGCTGGCCCTGCTGCCACGTCTGGTCCCGGACAGGAGGAGCCCTGTGGCGGCCCCGCCACCGAGGACGTGCACCAGGCCGCGTCCTGCTGGACAGCCCGGCGGGGTAGGCCCGGGTAGCACCTCTCACCGGGGCTGAGAGAGGGCTTCTCCGGTCGCGCTTCGATAAGGACATCGGCCCAGGGGAGCCTCCCGCGCGGTGCTGTCTGCGTCCGGAGCCTACCCAGGCCCGTACTGCCACCGTGACTCTCGGGGCAGCGGCACGGGGCCGACCCTCCGCTTGGCCCCGCGATGCCCGGCCGAGGGGCGGGGGAGCCGCCAGGCCCCGCGGGCCGGGCCGGGCGGGCGGCGCCGCCAGCGCCACCTCAGCACTGGCGGCACCGGGGGCGGGGCGGCGGGGCGGGGCGGCGCCCTTAAAGGGCCCGGCGGTCCCCGCTGTCACCGCGCCCCCCGCGGGGTCGAGCGGGAGGGGGCGGCGGGGGCGCGCCCAGCGTACCACGACCGTGTGGGAACGGGGCCAAGGAGCGGCCGGTACCGCGGGGCAGCTGCAGCCCCAACCCGCCGCGGCCCTGCGGGTTGCAGGCCGGGGGCGGCCACATCAGGCGAGCGGGGGACAGGCGGTCCCGCGGGGCCCAGTGACAGACTCGAGTGCGGTTCCTCGGCCGCCGGAACGCTCCCGGCGGCGGTAGCGCGGCGGGCACAGCCAGCTCCGGGCCCGGCGGTGGCACCTCCCTCCGCCGCCGGTGGCCAGGGAGCGGGGCCGCGGCGCTCGTCCTTCTATAGCCACGGCAGGAGCGGAGCGCTCGTCCCCGCGGCCCGGGGCAGGCTGCCCGCCGCCGGCACACCGCGGGCTGACCAACACTGGACGAGCGCTCGTCGCGGGCCGCTTTGGCTCGTATCGGAATCAAACCCTACGACCGCCGGGAACGGCGTGAAGCCGCCTCGGCCTGTGCCGCTAATCCTCTCCCACCGACGACGGGAGCCACGCCGCGCCTCGGCCCGGCCGGGCCACCCCCTCCCCACGCAGCCGCGGGGCCCGGCCTCCCCATCGGCCCGGCCCCAGAAGCCGGCGATAAGCGGCAGCTGCTGCCGGCCGGCACAGCCATGCCACCACCGTCCGAGGCCGCGCCGCGGGGCCAGACTTTCTCCCACCTCCCGCCGCCAGATGCCCTCCTTTGCCGGACTTTGCCCTGTCCGGCCCGGCCGGCGGGAAGTTAGCGCGGAGTTTCCCGGCGGCACCGACACGTCGGTGCCCCGGGGAGGATGCGAGGCTGCCTCGGGCCGGGCCGCCTCCCCTGCCCCGCCAGCCTCCACGTCGGCGCCGCGGCGGAGGGGCCGCCCCCCGTCCCCCGTGACTCACTCCGGCCGGTGCCCGCTCGCCCGCCCTTCTGGAGAAACGGAGCGCTCCTGGGAGAGCAGCGCGGCGCCCGCCCCGCCGCCTATATAGGCCGGGCCGCTGCCAATCCCCGGCCCGCACGTCAGCGGGACATGCCCCTTCCCGGCGGGGCCGGCCCGCCACGCGTGCCCTGCGCCGCCGGGGACGCCCCGCCGCGGCCGAGCGGCCCGGGAGCCTGCGGCTCTGCTGGCGGCCCCACTCCCGCCGTCCGGCCCGGCCCGCGGGGCGAACGGCGAGGGAAGCGAGTCGCGGGTGGCTACGGCCCGCTCTGCGCGCCTCGGGACCTCGCCGCCGCCTGCTCCCCGGCTGATAGCCGCGGTGCAGGCCCTTTCCACCTTCCCTGCGGATTCACCCCCGCCTCCCGCCCGCAGCCCTGCGGTAGAGGCCTGGGGCTGCTGTAGCACCGAACCGCCCGCGGGCCCTTAGCCAGCCCCGCGACGGCCCCAGAGGTCACGATTACCCACTTTGGCCAAGCCCGGTTTCACGCAGGGTTAGCGAGCGGTAGCTCATGAGGGCTCTGATCAGCCTGAAAACCACGGCTGGCACAGGAAAGAACGAACACCTGAGGCTCCTGCCCGGTCCCGAGAGGGGAGAGGGACAGCGAGGCCCTGGCCCCAGGTGGCCCCTTGATCCTCCTCCTACTGCACAGATTGTGTCGGAGCAGCAGCTACCTGAAGTGAGGCTGCAGGCAGGCAGAAGATAAGAGCAAGAGCAGGGAAAATAAAGGAAAAACAAATGAAACAAACAAATAAAAACCCCCAAACCACAACACACCCCCTCTCCCCCAGAAAAGTAAAAAAAAAAAAAAAAGTTAAAAAAAAAGAAAAAAAGCCCCTCCTCTTATTCCAATCTTTAATTTAGAGATGGGGAAGAGTGAAAGGGGAAAGGCAAGCCAGAAGCCAGCAAGCACAATATCCTCCTTTCCTGCATAGAGGATGTTTATCAGTTTGTGCAATATAGCTGTTTTTAATTATTAGCTCTGCACTCTCAGGGAACCAAGGAAAAAACTCAGTCCCATCACTGTAAAAAGACATCGAATTTGAACTGATTTTTGCATTAGTTCATTTTCCTACACAGCATTAATCTTTCTCATAATTCATAACTTACACTTAGTGAGTGGTTTTCTCATTCCCACCTTGGGAGAGAGCACTCCCAGACCCTAGCCAACAAAATGAAAAGAAGCTGCTCTGTGGAGCTCTGACCACAAAAATTTGAGGTCTTAGGGATAACTGCTTTTGATTACATGCAGTAATTTTTAGAGATTTCATGCACTGTATTTACAGAAACATGGATGGTATTTAGACTTTAGTAAACTTATTACTTATTATTAACAAACAAGAGTAGACGTCTCCATTTCTCCTCTTATGGCTAGGAGGACATCATCAAAGCACTTGAATTTTTTGACACAAACAATTTATAACTATAAATAAAAGATATACCTGTGGGTGAAATCAGGAAGTCTGCTAAACAGAGAACAATTGTCAAGAATTGACACCATGCCCAGGCACCTCAGTGATCTATTTCCCGCACCCCAGCCTCTCCTCAGAAAGCCTATTATCTCTGTGAAGATGCAGGGATCCTGCTCCAAGCATGGGGTTCTCCACAGAAAGGCAGTGACCACTGCTGCCACGTCATATATGCTCCAGGAGCTGCCTCGGGCTGCTCTGACAAATGGCCTGGGCTGTGGATGCCACAAGCATCCGTAAGGCACACAAGCAGGCTGAAGCCCACCAAGACAGAGGTGGCTCATGCAAAAGCAAAGCTCCAGGGACCTGGGCAAGCCGCAGCACCTCCAGACTTTGGGCAGCAGCTGGAGTGCAGGGTGTTGTAATATGGGAGTCAGAGCCTAGGACTCTGAACCTTGCTTGAGGTGCTGCATGCTTTTCTGGTGCTTTTGCTCCCTCGTGTTTATCTCCCCAGCACAAAGCAGGCCTTGCCACACTCTAACTTCCAATTAACTCTGACATGGGCAAGTGCTATGATCCCCTGTGCCAGAGGGCCAGAGAAGCACCACAACCCCCAGCCTAGAGCATCTTACTAAGACACCAACAACATTCTCCGTCAACTCCACCTCATTATCTCCAGCAGAGGCCCTCTGTGGGGACATGCCACCTTGTACCTATGGGATAACTGCATGGCCCTCTCCTGCTCTCTCTATATAGTGCTACTGCAGCCACTGGGAGTGCCAGGTCATTATGGATTTCTGGCTTCTATCATAGCTTCCTCTGCAGGTCTGCTTAAGAGGTAATCTTTCTCTGCCTGTTGCTCTTCCTTTATTTGCAGCTGCAAATGCTGGGAGGGAAGCCTGCCAGTTCCAGAAGTTACTGGAAGGCCTAGAGCACCTCACTGTGTGCCACCCTCAAATAATGATTTCTGCTGAATGAAACCTGTCACAGGCTGTTCTCCTTAGAGGAAGATCTTCCACAGGGGAAGAGGGATCTGTATGGGGGGAAGAGGTCACCTTTCCTCCCACATTCAATAAGTACAGAAGCGTCCTATGCATGGACAAAAGCACATTTAGAAGGTGCCAGGAGGCTTACTTCAACCTGCTGCTCCCACCAGCACATTAACCATCTGTGTCCTGCTCCATTCCTTTTCTTCAATGAGGCTATGGAGTATGGGCAGAGAGGGGTCTGCAGGGATTGCTTCAGCGCTGTTCTGCCTACTTACTTGCCCACAAATGTAATCTCACATTAAAAAATAAATAAAAAATAGACTTGTCATGGAGATGTGTGTAAAATGGCTCCTCTACAAGCCAGGTATAGGAATTTTTGGTAGCCGAGGGGAATGGAGACAGAAGAAGGTACCCAATCCCTGGACAAACACTAACATACTACTCTTCCTCAAACAACCCATATTTTGGCAGCATTACAACAGACCCCGATTTCATTACTTGTTAGAACAACTGGAGCCCCCCAAAGAGAACACTGAAGTGTGGCAGAAAGGATAAAGTAGTTTCCATGGCCTACCACCAGTCTGAGGGAGGACACAGAAACAGGACCAGAAAAAACATCAAACAAGCACAGAGATAAAACTAACACTGAACTGGTCTGGGACTTGTTTTTTTGGAACGTGTTCACCCATGTGAAAGCAAGGTTGAGGAGTTAAGAAGCTTTCCATAATCACTCCAGGACTCTTGGGGAAGGCAGAGGAAACTTTGCACCTTAAACCACTGGAGCAAGAAGGTTGGTCTTTCCTGGCACATCTACCCTCGGCTGAGCTGGGATTTTGCAAAGCATTTCTTCTAGCCTATTTGTATTTTCTGTTGTTAGAAGAGAGTCCTATTTTCCCTGCCAGAAACCAAAAGCCTTATTTGGAAAGCAACCCAAGTATGTTCCAAAGAGTGTGTGCTGTGATTTTATTTCCTGTTAAATATAACTCCAGACTTCTAAAACTGTACAAATAAGCACCCCTTTTGTGCCCTGGGTGCTTATCCCACACACTCAAGTCAGAGAACACCACAAAAGAACTACCCTTGAAAGCATCCATTTCAGCACATCCCTTGCCAGTGGCACGAAGAGAAAAGGGCTGGGGGTATACTTTGCATCACACTAGAAAAACCAAGCAGAAGAGGATTCAGGATGCAGGGCACTTGCATGCCAGAGAGTACTGAAGTTCTCAGCCAAAGCAGGATACGTGTCTCAGCTCTACAGCTATTGCTGTGGCTCACCATGGGATCTTCCAATAGAACATTTGCATTTCTGCAGAAAATCTCTATTAAATTGAAAGGTCAAATTATATAGATCTTTCTGCTAAGAGAATAAAAAAAGTTTCATCATATGAAATGACTGAACATGAGTCCACATTGCTTACGTCTCCACGACTTTGAGACTAGACTACTTATTTGCCAAGAGGAAGGAAACTTCCAGGGATGTGCAAATCAGACACCTATCTTCCCCACTCACACCAGTGCTGGGAAGAAATGATTCCGCAGGCTAAATTCTGCCCCTTGGCTGTCGTTAAGGCAGCCCCACCATCTTCAGAGGCCCACTGTAAATACCCAATTAGAGAATTACAGATAGAATGAGAAAAATCTACCCAAGCCTAGACATTAATCCCAGCTCCAACCACTTAGGTGACATTGTGAAGAAAGGAGGGCGGTGGAAAGAAGATGAGTGACTACGTGTGTTTGTCTCACACAGGATCTGGGTGGTATAAAATACAGGGTCCCAGGTGGGAGCAACACCACTGCCCTTTCTCCTGGTAACCTCCATTGTTTATTGAGGGCAATTCTCTTGCAGGAACAGAAGACTTGACCAGATATTGAAGGAAAATTACTAACCTCAGCAGGGCTCTCAGGCCAATATGGTTCTTTAAAAGACTTATTTCCTGGGCACTCTGACAGTAAAATTATGCAACCATCAGTTAGCAAAGAATATATACACTGCCCTTCCTAGCCTATCACAGGGTGCTCTATTAACAATGGGCATGCAGAATAGGGATGAAGAATGGGAACAACTTACTGGTGTGGACAGAGTTCTAGTGCGAACAAGGAGCTTCAGGCCTTCTGACTGCAGAGGGAGGAAAAGCTGCTGGTTTTACACTGTGAGAAAATGAGATTTAATGAAAAAAACCAAACAGTCAAGAAACTCAAGCTCTGCTCTTAGATTTGCTGAATTGGCCAGCAAAATTCTCTTGGTTGCCCTGGCTGTGCACACACAGCACCTTGATTTTCTCTGTGGACTCATTATTTCATTTCAGGTTGTTCAGAATGCTGTGATCCTTGGATGTCAGGTGCTATGACAAAACAAGTGCCTTTTCAGAGATGAGGAAGAAAAATCAATGGACAGTTTAATAAAATCAATTCAAAAGCAAAGCAAAAGGAAGCCACAGAGGACCAGTCAGAGTCTGCCCTTCCACTTGCACTGTGAGGGAAATCTGATTTAACATAAACGTGGGTTTCAAGAAGTTGCAAAGGAGTAGAATTTTTAAGGAGTAGAATTGAATTTCAGGTTCCTGGCCTTGGGGAGCCAATAAACATTTTCACGAGGAATAAACATCAGGGATAAAGTAAAGTACAGTACCTTCCAGTTTCAAAGTAAAGCAAAACACTGTTTTGACTAAAGAATGGAAAAAGTGATTCAGAAAACAATGATTCCAAATATATTGCCTGGAAAGTGAGAACAGCAGAGAAATCACAGAAATTCAGAATATCTGGCAACATATGGAGGTCTGAGTCTCTGGGACCCACTCAAAGCAAGGTCAGACCAGGGCATTCAGACCTTTCCTCACTCAGGTCTTGAAAACTTTCAGAGCTGCACAAAGTTTCTGGGCAACCTATTCCCATACGTGACTATCCTCACAGTGAAAAAAGCTTTCTTACTTGCAGTTAGAACCTCTAATTTCAATGTCGGCTCTTTACACTGATCTGAACTTGCTTTTTAGTTTAAATTACCACCACACTGTGTTTTATCACTCCCAGGTGCTTTCAGAGCTGTGCTGCAGCACTGCTTGCCATTCTACACTGCAGAAGAACAAAAATCTTCCACGATCAGCGAGCTGAGAGGCACTTCCCAAAGCCTGCTAATATCCCAGTTACCCAAGAAATGAGGATTTTGGAGATACTGCAGAACAAAGCATGCACTATTTTCTTTCTGTTCTTCAAAAGGAAAGTTTCACTTGGCTCTCCTTTGGCTACTGGGTTGAAGTTCTTTTGTTTACCTTTCACTGTCTCCTGTTCTCTCTCCATTGGCCACTGCAATATAAAATGAACACGTGGCAATTTTTTCAATTTTTTTTTTTAGAAATGCTGCCAGAAGCTCTCATGCACTATAAATCACCTAGCTTGAAAAGGCAAGGGATTTGCAAGCCCTAAACTCACCTTTTCCCACATCAACTGTCTTATACTTGGAAAATGTAAAGTCAGCTGCGCCCCTTAGCCCAAACCTTGTCACCAGACTCACCAAGACCTTCCTCCAGGTATTCTTAGGCTGATGTTTTGCAGGGCAGAATTTAAGTGCTTGTTTACAGCAGTTTATAAAGATGACAACCACTTCTTTTCACACGGATGAGATAAATATAGACAAAAATGAAAAAAAAAAAAAAAAAAAAAAAAGACGGAAAGTGGCGAACTAAATGAGACCTCCCCAATACCACTTTTCAGGGGAGGAGGAGAAAAATTGCAACTTAAGCAAAAATGTAAACAGACATTTGGTTTTGTATGTTTTGTTTGGGTTACAGTTCTTTTAAATGTTGCTTAGCTACTTTGATTTGATGTATTATATAGAAAAAGAAAGAAAGTTGTTCAAGGCTCCTTGAAATATTTTAAATATTCCTCAGTTCTTAATGTTTATTGGATAACAAAGATTCAAGAGAATGCCAGACCTCCATTTTTATAAACTTCCTATGTGCTCTGGTATGTTTTGCTCCAAATTTCAGTTTCCCAAATCACATGGCTTCACAAGACTCTAATTCTACAAATTTTATTTTTCTTTACTTGTATCTTTCCATTGCAATAAGCTGCTTGAAATTAGAACCCAGAAAAGTTAGCGTTACTGTGACAAACAAAAGACTTAAAGAACACAAGCCCGAAGCTTGCAGGGAGGCTAGTGCTTTTCTTGGAGCAGGACGGAACTATTTAAAATTGAAAAAACCCACCTTCAGTTTGGCAACAATTCCTCTGAAAAGGCATTAAAGTAAATATCTGATTCCAACTGCCACTTTGGAAAAGCAGTGCTCAGACCCTCACTATTTAAGCACTGCCTTCCCTTTGTCCTATTCATAGCACATGCAACAGGGGCTCAGCATATCCACAGACAAGCACTAATTCCTAATCTCTACTAGGCCAAGCAAAAGGCTCTTCATGTGTTAGACAGAATTACATCACGGTGATCTAAACTGACAGTGAAAAAACCAGACAGTCTTCCCTTCCAAATTTGCAAGGCCACTCTAAGCCTGCTATGAAAGGAGAGAGAGAGATAGTGAGAACTCAGAGTAAAACTATTCCCCCTAATTTTTACAAATAATATTATTTTACACTTAAAACTCCTTTTCATAACTGAATCATTCCCAGTTCTACCCTGCTCATCTTTGGGCAAAACTGGAACAGGACATGAACCATTTTGGGTACAATTTTTTTGTTTTGATACCTCATGCTACTCAGTCCTCCACCCACTTCGTTATTGTCTTTTGGATTAATAGAATGGTGTCCTGAGCAAGACGAGTTTTCAAATAAAATAGAGGGGTTAACATTCCCAAATTTGCAATAACTTCTAACTTTCTGTAAACACTCACTGCTTGCTCTCATTTTACCCACAACTATGCTGCAAGCAACAGAGCCATCAACTCAGGATTTTAATGTCATGAAACTACTTATAAGAGCAGGTGTAAAACTTGACTTTTAAGCTTCCTCAGTGCTATATAACCAGCTTTACTTTTAAGCCATAGTCATATATCTACAACTAGCTATTCTCCAGACATTCCAAGGGTCCTTGTAAGACGAAACACCCAAATCCCAGCAGGCTGCACCAACTGCTGAAGTATTCACTTTGAAAACAAAGGCATATGCACTAACAGGTCAACCATAATATATTCCCATCCCCACTCTCACCCTGCCTGCTCTGGGAGTTGTTCTTTTCGGCTTTCCTTTCAACTGCTCCAGCACAGGTTTACATTCAGCTTTATCACTCACACAAAGATAATAGCAAACTTACTTTATCTTGAGCAATGGAAACAACTGGGGCCTGGTTTACAAACAGCAGAACCTTGCTCTCCTCTTTGGGAAGGGCAGGAGAAGTCAGGCAGTCCACACCATCTCCAGTGCCTACTGGAGACACAAAAATGCCCCTCAGCTTCTGGGGCAAGCAGTAATGAGTCCACTTCAGTCACTCCCAGCTTCCTGCCCCACTGTGGCTTTCCCTGGCTTTGTCTTTGTCCCTGCCAGTGGGGAAATCTTAACCCCACCCCTTACTCTCTTCCTCTTTCCTAACCCAACCCGTGTACCCATCCCATGCCCAAGGTCCCTGTTTGGGCCACACAGCCTGCCCTAGGCCTTGTTTGTCACTCATCTTTGGCAACTATCCAGTTTATTTTGTGAAATATCCAGTTTAATTCCCAGTGCCAGAAATGCAGGGATAGACAAAAGTACAAGACTAGAGAAAAGCAGAAGAGAACTAGAAAGTGATGCTACTTTAGGTGGTACCACCTGAATCAAGCACTGGCCATCAAGGAGCACTCAGTGCTCCTCTGAAAAAAAAGCCTTTGCAAATTTTTCAACAACTCACTGCAAAACCGTTGAAATACCTTTGAACCAAAACTAATGGGGTGGGGAAAAGGGACAGGAGAGTGATGTCCATGCTGTGTGCCAATACCCTAAACCAAGCCTGACATTCGAATGATGTAAGAAGATTATTCCAGTTATCCAAACCCTGATGAAAAATATGCCAGAGGTTAGCTTCGTAAAAGTCAGCTATACTGTCCTCATGGTGTTTACTGTGAGATATGATACCAGTAACCTTCCTTTAAAACCAGATGTATGTACCTGGCCTGTGACTTGGCGTCAGACAGCATTTTATGGGCTTTGACAGAGATCTCAAGAAACAACGATAAATTCAATAACACAGGGAGAAGGTTGGGTCCTGCCTCCTCCAAGCAGGATTGTAATTATCAAAACACAACAGGGCTCCAACTTCTCTTCCTCCTTAAAATCCAGTTAGTTGCTGGGATGTTGCTGAATTCATAGCTCCAGCACACAAGTTTCAATTGTCATGATATGAGCACTCCCAGAAACTCTCATTCACAGGTATTTCTCATGCAGGTGAAAGGTGTGGCATATGCACAAGTTATATGTGTGGATACTACTAGCAGAATCACACTGACATACATTTATAAGCAAGTTGGTTATAGAATTGTTTCTTGGTTTTGCTTATTTTCCTTGTTTTCATGTTTGAGTTTGTTTTGTTGTTGGGGTTTTTCTTTGGGGGGAGGGGGGAAGGGTGTGTGTAATTCTTTTCTTCCATTAATGCTAAATAAATCTATCTGTTTCATCCCCAAGCTTCTCCCAAGTGGTTCTTTCTCATCACTGAAAAATCTTCAGTAAAGACAGCAAAACTCTTGCTGGAAAACGTTTCCAGACACTATGCTGCGGAGTGTAAGAGAATCTGCCTACTTCCATTTTGCGTCAACAAGTAAATCCATTTTATTTTGCAATTAAATTAAATACCATCATTTAAGGGATGTCGCATATATATGACTGTGCTATTCAATCCTCTCAAAGGCACAACTTTTCCTGTGAGTCATCATTTCTTTGTGTCTTGCAGCTACTGAACCAATCCCTTCCCTTCTTCTAGTGCTGTTTTTCCACTGAAGTTAAACTCATTATGACTTCCTCTAGACAAGCCTTTTGTGGTCCATCTTTTCTCTCAGGTTTCTCCCTGTTTTTTCCTGCCCACTGCTTTGCAAGCAGTGCCTCTTTTGTGCCTCTAGCTGGACATAGCTCCTTGCTCCAAGCCCTGCTCCTCACAAAAGAGTGACATGCTTCCCTCGCTGCCTCAGCAACACAGGCAGCTCCCACGGGCCAGGCAGCTGTGGCCAAGGTCAGCCCTCTGCACCCACAGGAGTACTTAAATTACTTACATACTAATGTATTTAGCAATAATTTGCAAAATATTAGTAGATATCTTCGAGGCTTTAAAGATCTATCAGATGCAAGACTCAACAACATAGAAGCAGTTGTGAGAGACAAGTGAGGTCTACCAGCAGGATCAAAGAAAAGTATCTGGATTACACAGCAGCTGCCAGAAGTGATTCCTATACTTGTGCGAGACTGCAGGGAAAATATCAGAGTTTGGGTAGGTAGAAACACCAAATATCAACTAAATAAGGGAAAAAATTACCTATTTCAGTTTTAACATATATTTTTAATCAAACAAAATAAACTCAGAACACTAATCACAGCCTGACTACTTCTCCTTGTTGCAATTAAAACCATAAACACAAATCCTCAAGCAACTCAGTTTTCCCCCTTGCTTTGGCTGGAACTTTTCCTCCTCATTTATTCATCTTTTTCCAACCTGACTTTCTGATTTCCTTCCACTGAAGTCACACCATCAGAGCTAAGGGGCAACACGAGTTCACAGAAGGAAGATGAGGGAAAAGATCACTAGGGTCATTAGGCATTCAGGACTTTTCCATTTAAGATGGGAATGCAAATCACAAGATTTTAATAAACTGTTTATGTCCTAAAAATCTTTCTTTTAAAACTAAATATAAACATAAACTTCTCGAGTGTAATTTCCCATTCAGGATAAGCTAGTGACCCAAAATTATTCTTTGAAACCCAGGAATCTCTAAAATGGAAAGAGCTCTTGAAACAAGCCCTACATTCTTGAAACAATACTAGATTCTTGACTTAATGACCAGTCTAGCACAAACACCTGGAGGCCAGAGACTAGCTCCAGGTGTCCTGAGTCCTCTGCAATCCTTTTCCCAAGAAGCCCTGCTGACCAGGGCCCTCCCTTCCACTCCAAATGAAGTCTCACAGGCCACAATCAACACCACAGCTTCCTGGAAGTGCGGACTCTGCGGGAAGAGCTTCTAGACCAAAGGTCTAGGAAAAAAAAAAGTAAAATAAAAAACCATGAGCAAAGCCCAACAGGGTACTCAACAGCATTCTGCTTTCAAAGGTAGGGTAATTAGGAAAAGGAACAGAGGCCTAATCCTGCAGCTGAGTTTTATTTTCCTATCTCTTCTTTATCTGTTTTCATATTTTAATACAACAACACCTACTTAATTCTTGCGCAGACACATATTGCAGAAGTTCTACCAGGATCTGGGCCTCTCAGTAACGTGCTCCTGGACAAGTTAGACTTGCTACCTCCTGGATGAACATGGCTTTCGCAGTCTGCTTTAAAAATCCTGTTGCAACTTCTTCAGTGGTGCATAGAAACCCAGAATCACAGACTGGTTTGGGTTGGAAGGGACTGTAACCATCCAATTCCAACCCCTGTCATGAGCAGGGAAATCTTCCACTAGCCCGGGCTGCTCCAAGTCCCAACCAACCTGGCCTTAAACATTTCCAGGGGAGGGGAAGCCACAACTGCTCCATGTATCTTTGTCAAGACTGTAACAACATTCAGTGTAACAACATTCCCATGGGAGCAGCTGCCAGTCTTGCTATTTCACTCTGAGGTTTATTTTATAAGCTCCAGTACAGTATAGGCCTGAGGATTTCCTTCTGTAGAATTCTTGAACACAAAACAAAGTTGAACCACTGTTGTGCGATGTTTTTTCAAAGAGAAACATTTTCACATAAATCTAATACTCTACAGAAACCCACAATTCAAATTGTCAAACCTCTCCCAGTTATGGTAAATGAACCACTCATTCTTAAGGGGATTGGATACTGGGAAGCAGCACAGGCTAGCCATCAGCCACCATCACTGGAAGTGTACAAGAGATGTATGGATGTGGCACCTGGGGAATGGGTTAGTGGTGAACGCAGCAGTGCTGGGTTAATGGTTGGACTTGATGATGTTGGAGGTCTTTTCCATCCTAAATGATCCTATGATTCTAACCACACACCTGCATTCAGTTTGAATGTTCTGGACTGGTCCCAGTGCCACTGCTGACTACTCTGACCATCTGATTGGATGAATTACCCATGTTTTCACAGCAGCACAATCCTAAATGCATTTGTACCAGCTTAACAAGCTTCTAAATAGAAAGAGAGTACTATGCTTTGGAAAAGGCAGTAGCACCCAAAATACTGTAACCAGTAAAACGTCCCAATTTTCTTCAAAAAGGTGCAAACTGCATAGTTTGCCTTGTCTGGGATGGCTCCCACTGAGATTACAGCTATGAAAAGCCCAAGGTTACAAAGCTCTCTTCTAACAGACCTAATGTCTTCCAAGGCAGCTTAACATCAAATGGGAAAAGACCAGCTACTTGACTAAGAACAACTGCCCTTAATCTACCAAAACCAAGTTATTCTTCTTACCATCATGCTATGCAACAAATAACAACAACATTATGAGCCAATTCCAGTTCAAGGGGAAACCTCCTCCCCCGTCATGCCAATCTGGGTAAGTGAGACCAGTGAAAAACCAGGGAACATAATAACCTTTAAAAACATAAGAACCAATGTCAATTTTTCACCAGATCAGGCAAAACTGGGGGAGAGTAGAGAAAAGTCAACAAAAAATTCAGCTTAACTCACAACAAAGGAGGAGACAGGAGTGTGTATCACACTACCAGCTGCGGACATACCAGAATGATCTATACAGACCAAACATGGAGCAATCTTTAACTGTTTCTTAGAAGCTACTTGTTAAACTGTCCTTTGAGAATGATCTGGACTAACTGTTTGTTGCAGCAGTGGCAAAGCTCAGGCTGGCTGGTTACACTGCCTTGCCACCCTGCAGTTACATACCGCCAGTTACTGTTACTTTCACATCTAGCAAGAGCTTTTCCTTTGCCTGTCACTCTGATCCCTGTAAAACTATACTGTGGACCTTTACAGAAAAGGTTGTGTGTGTGGATGGCTCTGCCTATGATTCGGGCCATGCTTTATGAAAATCCATGTACAAATAATAAAGACTGCTTTTTTAACAGCTTAAATCTAAACAGGCAAAGAGTTGGAGACACAGAGCTTTAGCAGACTCACAGCTACACATTAGGTTACCACTTCTTGTTTCATCTCTGATATATATGTTCCTTTACCACAGAGAGGGATATCCAACCCCTATGAAACAATACATGAAACATCACTTCCAAGTCAGGTTTGGGGGGAAAAAGACCCCAGACCCACAAACCATATTACTATCTGTTGTCTTCCAACTGAAGACAGTTGTTGGAACAGAAACAGCAGGCAAAATGGAGACTAAATCACAGGGCAGCTTCTTCACTTGCCATATTGAACAGAAAACATTTGATAAAGCAACACAGCACACATCAGTGTGCAGATTTTTCTCTGTCATTACACAACAGGATAGGAAAATAAGTGACTCCTTCAAACTCCTTGGGGCTGAATGTCACTAATCTTCTCTGCCCAGGCACAGAGTTGAGAACGTTTCAAATTCTAAACTTCGGGAATTCAAGGCCGTTGCCTCATCTTGCAGGTTATTGCTATTACCAATATTCCCACCACAATCTCCTCTCTTCCTTCCTGTCTTTCAGTTAAAGAAATCACTCTTTCAATTGGGAAGCCTTCCCTACTGTTTGGGGAAAGCCATCATGGGAAGCGCTACTTATTATGTGTCACATCACTTCAGCTATAGCTCAAGAATCATCAGCGCTCCTTGCTTAACCCTCTTCAGGGCTGCTGAATTGCTGGATCATCCTGGTCTATAAATAACCCGCAATAAACCCACACTGCAGGCATAGAGAGCAGGTCAGCAGAGGCAGAACTTCCCCTCGTATCATGCACAGAGGCGGCTGACGTTACCTGCAGTGTCACAGGTGAGGCCAAAACCCTCCCCCACCGCGGCCCATGGCGCAGCCTCAGCTTTCGGGCCCAGCAGCAGTGGGAATGGAGACTACTGCACTTGGAGAACCCACAGCAGACCGGGCCCGAGGGGACAGGGCGGGACCCAACGCCAGCCGAAGGAGGGGGGAAGGCGAGAGCTTCCTCAGCCGCATCCCCCCACAGGCGGTGCGGGCCCAGCCCCGGCCGATCCGCCGCAGGGAAAGGCAGCGGGACATGACTCATGGCTTTTGTCTGTTCCCGGGTGGCCCCGGAGCGCTCCCCGCCGCCAAGGCGGCGCTGGCAGCGGAACGGGACCCCGGGGCGGCGGAGCGGGACCCCGGGGCGGCCCCCGCAGCCCGGCCCGGTGCGGGGTGCGCCGGCGGCACGTGGCCCGCGCTGCGCCAATGGCAGCGGCCGCGACCATAGAGCGGGGCCGGGCGCGCACCGCACAGCCCGCCCGCTGCCCTTCTCGCCGCTGCCGCCATCTTGCTGCAGGCGGCGGAACGCGCCCGGCCGCGGAGCCGGGCCCGCGCCTTCCTCCCGCTCACCCGAGGCTCTCCCGCCACCGCCCTCCCGTGCCGGGCCCAGCTTTACCTCTAGTCGGCCCGCAGCGAAGCCTAAGCTGGGTACGAGGCCGACGGCCCGGCCGCCATCTTGCTGCAGCACAGGGGATGTGCGTGACCTACAACATGCGGGCGGCCCCGCCCCGTCCCAGCGGGTTGCTATGGGGATGAGGCGGGCGCGTGCGCGCGGGGCTCTGCGCGGCCCGGGGGCGTGGCCTGTGGGCGGGGTCTGTGGGCGGGGCGGCCTCGCCCCCTCCCTCCGCCGTGCGCGCGCGGGAGCGGAGCTCGGAGTTGGCGGCTGAGGGAGGCGCGAACTGAGCTGCGCTGAGGTGAGGTGAGGGGCCCTGCCCTGCCTCGGGGGATTTCGGGGTCCCTTTGCGCGGCTGGAAAGGAACCGGGGATCAGCGGAGGCGGCCGAGAGGAGCTGTGGGAAAGGGTCTGTCCTTTTCAGCCGCGCAGACGGACCTCCGAACCTGAGGGGGTTTGGTTGAGGTTGGGTGATGCTGGTGAGGAGGGAGCGGGACGATTTGGGCTGCGGGCGGTGCCGGGGAGGTGAGGTGCCCTGGCCGCCCGCCAAGCGCGGGACCTAGTGGGTGTATGGGCCGCCATGGGACCCCCGAGAGGGCCCGCGGAGGAGCGGGGCCCTCCCTCAGCGTGTGATACAGTCCCTTCTGAACTCACTCTCGTAGAAAACTCCAGCCGCGCTGTTGAAACCGGCGGGTGAATAACATGACCGAGCAGCTCCTGAGGAAAATCTGGGCTGTTTCAAGGCACCCGAACCCTCAGCCCATAACCCTAACCCCGAGCGCAGCCCTAAGCCCCCCGTGCGACCCGCTGGCTCGGGTTGCGGTCGGCAGGGCCTTGGCCTTGGTGTTGGGGTGTGCTCCTGCCTGAGTGGGAGCGCTCAGCCCTGAGGGGAGCGCGGGGGGAAAGGTCGTTCGTGACAGATTTCTGTGCTTGGTCCGTGTGTTAAAATATAATGTAGCTGTAGCCGTCTGCGTAACTCTGCTCTCTGCTGCGTTTCTTAGTAGCTGTGAGAAACTTCCCTCTGCGCTTAGCCTGCCTTTGAGAAATAGTTGGGTGACAGGCAAGTCTCACAAATTGAAAGAATGTTCTTCTGTGTTCCAGCAGGATCTAGTTTTGTTTGGCTCTGAAAACCTCTCATGGAGAATGGTTAAGCAGCAATCAATGACATCACTCGGCAGGAAACACTCTTGGAAGGAAGAGTGGCTATCAGACTAATCTTACATGATAAAAGGCTCATGGATAACCTCTTCACTAGTTGAATACATCATAGGTCATAGACCAGTTTATGGACTGAAATACAGATGTTGCAGATACTAGAATTTATTTTTAGCTTCAAATTTCACTTGAGAAACATGTTATCCAGTTTTTATTTTGTGTGAGTAAACAGGGTGCCAGATTTTTTGTCAGCGAATTCGGCTTTGTGAGAAAAGACACCAAATTGCTTCAGTGTTTAACATCTTCAGTCTGTAACTCGCATCAGAAACTCTTCCTCAGAACCAGCTTCTTTCTTCTGGTGTGTGTTTGAGGAAAGCAACTTCAACTGTTGCAGTGGAGTAACCAGTGCAGTGTTGCAGTTTCTAGTGAAGTAGTCACCGTGAGCTAAAATGTTGCCTCTTTGTAAACCCAAATGAGCTTGCAATTGTGTAAACATACACCTATATAGCAGCTTTGTAAAGAAAATCCTGGAATTCATCCCCATATCGAAACAACTTTGCCTTGTGCCTGGCACAAAAAGTTTGGCTTCTGCCGTCTAACACTGGGCAATTTGTTTTGATCCTGAGATGTCTTTTGCTGGGAGGAACAGACTGAAGGGCGCTGTAAACTGAAGCAGTTTAGTGTAATCTTACACAAAACTGAACTTGCTGACAAAAATCTGCTTGGAAGATGGAAATAATCAAGTAGTGATAATTTCAAATCCATGTAGTTAAAATGGAAGTGAGCTAAATAAAAGCTGACTGTGGGCTTTGGGAGTGGGAACAGATACCTTGTGGTTAGAGAGTGAGCCAGGGGAGGGACTAGAAAGGGGAATTGAGCTCTCACCACTGGCAGATACAGCATATACTGACATTTTTATGTTGCCACAGTAAATCACATGATCTCTTGAACTTGTTCGAGTTAGTGGTTGGTGGGTCAAGAGCCTTTTTTGCATGGAAGTGTTAGATAAGAAATCTTTAAAAAAAACTTTTTCGTGCCTGTCTCTTAGATTTCAAGTGCAGCTACATTTTATACTGGCAACAGAAGGTAGAATGACTGAGTTTACAAGCATCTAGATAAAAGAGGAGGAGAAAAAGTTTCATTTTGAAGCTGTTAGCTCTTTACAAAACACTTGAGCCTGAATGGAAATGTTGAGTAGAAAGAGGCTTGAAAAGAAAAATAATACATGAGTTTGGGGGATTTTTAGCTTTGAAAAAAATGTTTCCTGTGAAGAGCAAGGCATCTTTTATCAGGCTGTTTGGTTTGGTTAGTTTCCGGAAAGGATGTGAACTTTCATAGCTTCAGAATGATTTGTCACACATCTGGTGCCTTCAGCACCCCACGTTGACGTTGCTTGAATTTATTGTCTGTGTTTATAGGAGCAATGGTAGCTGAAAAGTCTGCCCATTGTTAGTACAGAAGAATCAAATACTTGTGCTTTGTGAAGAAGTTGACACTGTTCCAGAATCTGGACATCCAAACAGGGATGCGCCTTTTTCAATTTAGTGTGCAACACTGGATATTACACTAGTTTGTGGGTAGTTTTTTTCTCATACAATTTTTAATAAGCTGAAAAACATTATTTTTTCAGATCTTTTCCCGTCCTTCTCTAAAAATGTCCAAGGTAAGAATAACATTTCTGTCTTCCAATGTAATAATGTGATACATAGTTTTCATTTTTAAATATTCATCTTCAATGACAAAATGTGCAACTTAATCTGTTTGATGGTGAAGGAGAGGTCTATAGGAGACATAATATTGAAAGATGAGAGATATAAAACATATTAAAGTAGTTTCTTGCAAGTTTAAACCTCTGCTACTAACTAATATTCTTGGAAGGATTTAATTTTGGTCACGGAGTTGTATACAAGCTCCCTGGTGCATCTTCATTGAAACTTCCTTTCTGTGACTTTATTTTGAGGATGAGTCAGTTAATAAAATGATGCTTTAGATTTAATTTCTTCCTTTACTAATAGAATCAACTGGTTTTCCAAAAAATCCTTCATTTGAAATGCTGTAACCTAAAATATTATTCAGGTTAATGTCATGCTGGGATTCATCTAATTCTTGGCCCTCAGCATTTGACATAATGGGTAAACCATCCATGTTTGCTTATTGAAGTGAAATGAATAATAAAGGGTGCTTGAGTAATATGTTTGAAGAGGGAAACTAAGAGACGTAAAGATTTCTCTGCCATATCTGTAGCAGTGAGCATTCAAAAACTATTGTGTAAATTGCTCTTCCCCCCATTTTAAGAGAGCTCTCTGAAGAGCACTTCCAGCAGATGGCTGTCACTTCACAAGTTTCTCAGGGTTTTCCTTTGGATGTGCTAAAAATGGATCAGAAATGGTCACCTTTTTATTCAAGTCCATAGAAAACGATTCTATTTTAACTGTGTGTTAAGACACTGTTTTAAAAGTGTGTGATTAGTGACTGCACTTCATACTTTTTCATACTTTGATAAATAATTGTTTGGGATTTTGTTTCTCTTTTACTTAAGGTGATCTTGGCTGGATAGCTGAATAATTTTTTTTGAAAGCTATAGGTTGATGTAGTTCTGCACTTCTTTGTGAAACTGTTGAATAGTAGCAACCTCTGAGTAGTTTCCTCTCTGTATGTCATGTAGCTTCAAACCTTTTGAGATAAGTGAGGAAAGAAGTTACACAAACTAGTAAGTCTTGAGTGGTTGCTTATTGTTGTCTTATTTTATTTTATTTTATTTTATTTTTAGCAACAGCCTGCTCAGTTTAGTAATCCAGAAACTCCCGGCTATGTTGGATTTGCAAACCTTCCCAATCAGGTTCACCGAAAGTCTGTGAAAAAGGGGTTTGAATTTACTCTTATGGTGGTTGGTAAGGAAGTGTTTTATAGTCTTTCTCACAATTAGTACTAGTTCACAGTGAGTTTTAAGTTAAAATGAATGTTACTTCCACTATTGTAAGGCTTCAGCTTGCATCAGAAACTTTCCTGTACTGTAGCATTTAGCTTTCTTTTATATTTTATCGATTCTTGCAGCAGTTTGTTGTTTACCACATTACTAACCATGCTTGAATATAATAGTGAGTTTGTGGGTGAAGAAATTTTCTTGTACACTCAAAGAATAATTTCTTCCTTCCTTCTCCCATGTCTTATGGGATTTCAGCATTCCATTTAAAATGTAGTTTTAAACTGGTTTTGCATTTGAATACAATCTTTGTTCACTTCCGTGTGTTGATTAAGAGACAAGTGTTGAGGAGAACATTTTCTATTTAAAATGTTGTTTGTGCTTCTGTAGTTCAAAATAATCTGAACTCTAGTATTTTCAACCCTTTCAAATACTCTTGTAAAAGAGTGAGAAAGATTGAGAATTGGACCAGTTGGTTTTGATGTAAGCTGCTACTTTTTACATTGATCACGATTCTATGTTAGCAGTTGTAATCTAAAGTGTTATTCTATTTGATAATTCATTGGGAGTCTCTGCTGGTATCTGGAATGGAAAGAAAAATCTAGTGTCTGCAGAAGTACCTTGATCCTTTGAGAAATCAGTTGCTATTCCTGAAAGTTAAGTAGACTCCCAAATCAGGCTTGTATGTCTTCTCTGTTTCTCTGTTTGTGAGCTGTAATTTCTGAGTTTTGGTGTTTGAGCTCTGTAATTCTTGCTTTTAAATAGGCTTTCACAAAAAGTACCCTAATAGAGTTAGGCACCACAGGAATTATTACCTGGCACCACAGGAAATAAATCCCATCTGTGTGCTAGATTTGCCCAGGAGAGATCACAGTGGGAATGAGCAGGAGAGGCAAGATAGTGCACGACAGGAGGTGTTTAACTTCTTAATTGTTTTGGAATTCAGTAGTTACAGAGAGAGTCTATCCTCAAACCTTTCATTACTTTTGCCAAATGACAGCCCTAGCACTGCTTTTGTCTTGTGTCTGTATTTTGTTCTTCAGTGTTGTACAGAGTTGGCCCTTGTCTTTGTCTTCCCAGAATTTTATCATAGCTCTTTACTGTATCTTTCATTGGATTTGATTTGCATGATACTGTAAAGGATATCCTGTAAAATCTAAAAGTAAAGCCAAACTGTAAGTAGCTGCTTCAAATTATTCTATCTATTGTAACTCTTCAGAATTTACTGTTCAGTGATCATAAAAGTGTGAACAGTTTTGAGAAAGAAAATATGTGCTTTCTCTGCTAACTTAACTTCCAGATCTCTTTGAATTCTAACTGCAAATAGTGCCATGTAAAACAGTTTTGGAAGAAAGCAATGTGAAAGTATGTAGACCAACAGTTGTTTCTAGACTCTTGTAAAATAGAAATAGAAGGGAAATGACATGGTGTAAGAGTAACAGAAAGGCAATTAACCCACCTATGTTGGAGTAAAATGGAACTTTACAGTTGTTGCCTGCAAGTATTTTAAATGAAAACTACAGAAGGAGAACTTGGAAAAAAGTAATCTCATTGAAATTTTGGAGTGGTATTTTAAGATACACTAGCAGAGGGAGGCAGTTGATGTAAGATAAAATAAACTGTGCTTTAAGTTGTTGATTATTTCAACAGTTTGGAATGTGAATTCTTTCTCTTCAAATATGCATGGAATTAAAGTATGTTCTCTTGTGGGCTGTGCCTGTATAGAACAATCACTCTTCATTAAGTTGTCTTCTTTCTTCATTTCTGAGCAGGATAATATTTTAAAAGCTGTCCATGCTGATAGAATCCTAATCAATGATTTTGCTTTTTCACATTGTTTTTGGTTGTGGGTTTTTTTCCCCCTGCTATTTACTGTGGTGTCTGAAAATATTAGCTGCAGTTTATAATAATTTGTCTGTTTGGCTATGTTGCTCCCAAAGGAATCCCAATCACTTCCATTTCATAACAAGTTTATGTTCATTCTCATTATTAAGCTGTGACTTCATCTAAATAGTTATTTTACTTATGAGTTACTAAGCTACTGTAGCCAGTATAATCATTGAAATTGACTACGAAAACTGATTTGGTGTATGTGTAATATTTACCCATACTGACACTATGGAATGTGGCATTGGATGAAATCATACTTTATTTAGTTTTGCTGAAATGCTTCTATGTGACTGTTGGGTTACTCTGGGTGCATGTCTCCTTCACTGGTGAAGGTTGCACTGGCTCAATCTGACCTTGAAAGCTGCATTCTATAAGGCATTAAAAACTGGCAGCTGCTACTCGAGCTTTATTTTAAAACCATTTCCATCTTTTTTTTTCTTTTGTTCAGATATTTTTGTCAGATTCATATTACAGAATAGTCTGTGTTACTCAGGGATTCTGTGGCCCATCATTTTTTAACATCTAATTTTTTAATTTAATTCTATCAACACCTGAAATAAAACTAAAATTCTAGAAAAAGTTCTCTTCAGTGAGATCTGTACTGAGAAGTACTGAGCATGTGAAGCTATTCTTTTTCCATGCTGTGAACATTTGTTCTGATTAAGATCTTGATCTTTAACTAATTAGTTGGCCTCTAAACTCTCCTCATGGCTGTCAGTATCTCTAGAACAAAAATATATTTACGACACAATTTGGTAATCCCCATATTCCTCGGTATAAAAAAATTGCTCAGTGGCCATATTCCTCTTGCCTTGAGTTCTTATTTGTCATACTGGCATAAAAAGCAGAAATAAATCCCATTTTATGATGTCTGGCTGTACAGAAGTTTAGAAAAGCCTTTTTCATTGTTTAAATTGATGATACAACCTAGACAGGACATAGCTTCTGGCTGGGTATGATATTTCACATTCTGGAGTCATAACAGAAAAGCATGTCTTAAAAAATCAGGAGACAAGAAATGGGAAATCTTAAGCCTAAATGGATCAGAACTCCACTTGACTGGCAGAATTAATTACAAATAATCGGTGAAAGCTCTGGGAAAGGGCATTACAAAGGTGTAAAAAGTGTTATTCAACCTTTTTGTGCAAACTTTGCTAATCTGAAATTAGATATTGTTATTTTTTTATTTGAAAGAAATATTAAAAAAAACTATAGTCAGATGATACTGTCTGGATACCCTTGAAATTATTTATGTAAATGTGTTGCATTTATCTTTTTATTGAATCACAGGTGAATCTGGATTGGGAAAATCTACATTAATAAACAGCCTCTTCTTGACAGATCTTTACCCGGAAAGAATAATCCCAGGAGCTGCTGGTAAATAAGACTTTTGCACAAAGATTTTTGGAGTTGAATGCTTTTATCTTTGAATTTTGGTCACAGCTAGCAGTGATTTCTAGCTGTAATAGTTTCTAATGTATTTCCTGACACTTGAGCTGTTTGATAAAACTATTTTCCTCTGCAGCCAGGATGTCTATGGGGTCTTTGTTATTTAGTCCTTGTGTGTATTTGTATTAGTACCTAGCAACTTGATCCCTTCTTTTGCTTGAAAACATTCATTGTGCCACAGTAAGACAAACAATCAACTAAAACAATCAGAAAATTTATTTCATTTTTAATCTGTTGCAATGAATTTTTTATACCTGCTTGCACCTTCATTCCTTTGTTTTGGATTGATATTTAGTGAATGAGAATTTCACCTCCTGTTCTTCTTCATTCTCATGTCCTACTTTTATTCTGTTAATCAAGGTATGCAAAAATCTAACAAAAGAGAATATTGTAATAAAATAGGATATGCAATTTTTCCCATTTTTCTCCCTGTTGAATGGCTTGCTTTAATGGTTTTATCGTGTTAGCTGATGATTGCTTATAACTTCCAGCCTCAGGAGAAAATCCATTATGTATAATTTTGGTTTTTTCTCCAATTACCAGTTATGGTTCTGTCTCAGTCCCTTTTGCCTTAATTTCTACATTATTTTTAAGAAAAGTATGAAATCTCATGTAGTCCTCTAATAACATCTGAAGAATTTATGTACTGAGTCTTTTTGTTATCAGGCTTTAGAATATAATCAATAGAATAATATTTATGTGTTTTTATCTGCTAATTAATCTTTGGAGCTTATCTCAAAATGACATGGTCTTACAAATTTGCTTCTGAAAGACTGAGTTTGTTGTCTTTCAGATAAGATTGAACGCACTGTGCAGATTGAAGCCTCAACAGTTGAAATTGAAGAGAGGGGAGTGAAACTGCGGCTGACGGTTGTAGACACACCAGGATATGGGGATGCCATCAATTGCCGAGACTGGTATGTGCACAGAGGATGTATCTTGATCTGTGCCGGGAGATTGACAGAGATTTCTTATTTGTCCTGTGTCCTACAAACTTCTGCCACATGGATTCTGTATGCTGGACCTCATCTGGATCTACAGGGGACTGATGGTTTTTGGACCCCTATAGATTCCCTCCAGCACAGATAATTCTCTCAGGTACTGGAAGTCTTCCTCCATGGTGTCCCACCTACCTGGTCACACTATTAGATCATCCTTGAGAGAATACCTTTCCCTCATGCTTGACAGGAATCACCACCAGAGCTGAGAGTTTCTGTCCTCTTCCCAATCCTCTTGTCATTGCCCATATCCCAGGACAGGGGTCCCAGTTGCTTGGCTTCACTACCATCTAGTTCCATACCATGGATCATGATATCCTAGTATCAGAACACCCAGGTTGCCAGGCTGAAATGGCTGCTGAAATCTTTTTGCATATTTCACAGCTCACCAGGGATAGCAATTGGGTGATTATCTCTGGCCCTGCCTCTTCCTCCTGTTGTGAGGGCCCTGCTTCCTCTTCATCCTTCACTGATTTATCAAATCATCAAATTGATTTAGACTTGGATTTCTTTTTCTGTATAGGGGCATCTGTTCCTGGCACAAGTTGTTCTGGTAGTTCAGGAGCAGTTGGAGCAGCCATGGTGCCTGTTGTTCTGCTTTTCTTCTCCTCCCCTGAGGGTGCTCTCTAGTCAAGAGCAGTGTGTGGTAAACAAAAGCCAGGGCCCAGCACACTGAAATAAGTTGCTCCTCTCTGGAGTTGCCCCCTCCTGCTGACTGGGGCCAGAACCAGGACAATAGTGACAAAACATTGGATATAAGCAGGCAATCCCTGAAAGCCATTAGTATCCTGGGCTGCATCAAAAGCAGCGTGGCCAGCAGGTTGAGGGAGGGAGTTCTGCCCCACTACTGTGCTCTAGCAAAAGACAGACATGGAGCTGTTGAAGCAGATGCAGAGGAGGATCATGAAAATGATCCAAGGGCTAGAACAGCAGTAAAGAGAGGCTGGGACAGTAGGGGTTCCATCTGGAGTAGAGAAGACTCCAGGGAGACATTACAGAGGCCTTTAAATATATCAAAGGGCCCACAAGAAAGATAGAGAGAGACATGATACCAGGGCCTGTAGTAGCAGAGAAAGGAGTAAGGGTTTGAAGCTGAGAGTAGACTTAGGTTGGATGTAGGGGAGGCTTTTACAGTGATGGTATTGAGATGCTGGCACAGGTTGCCCAGAGAAGCTGTGGCTGCCCCTGGATCCCTGGAAGTGTCCAAGGCCAGGCTAGACATGGCTTGGAGCAACCTGGGATAGTGGAAGGTGTCCCTGCCCGTGACAATAACTTGGAACTAGGTGATCTTTAAAGGTTCCTGCCAACACAAACCATTTACGATTTTAAATCAATTTGGAACAAGAACCTTAAATAGTCTTGAACATGTGTGGTTAATGTTAATCAAAATATAAATACTAATCCCAGAGAAATTTCTTGGAGCGCTGAGGTTGGGTTATGTATATTTTATCTTACGCTATATATATGCATAGTAGCTTGTTATTCTAGAATTCAACTAAAATTTTAAAATATGTGCTCTTCTATTTTTCCAGTCCTATAGAATCAGTAAATGAAATTTTGTCCATCAGAAGATTTGTTCATCAGCAGTGTATCTTGGTGGTTTAATATTACCTTTGTAACAGTACTAAAGTTGTAGACCATTTGGTGATTTCTCAAATCTGTGTTCGTTTTACAGTTTTAAGACCATAATCTCTTACATTGATGAGCAGTTTGAGCGATACCTGCATGATGAGAGTGGTTTGAACAGAAGGCATATTGTAGATAATCGAGTTCATTGCTGCTTCTATTTCATTTCACCATTTGGTCATGGGTAGGTGTTACTCTGTCATTTTTTACATTATTTTGTTTTATTTTAGAGAGTTGGTTTGTGCCTGTTGACTTAAATTTTCAGAATCAGGTTGCCATTACATAAGCAACTGCAGTAACCGCTGTCATTAGTTGGCTGTGTTCTTTCTCTCTGTGTAAAGAAAGATATTTATGTTGGAGTGAAAATAAATTGGTAATGTAGAGTAAAAAGAAATAAAAATTTTCCATATTTTAATTTTAGCCTTAAGCCTCTGGATGTTGAGTTTATGAAGGCCATACACAACAAAGTAAATATTGTACCAGTGATTGCAAAAGCTGATACACTTTCTCTGAAAGAGCGAGAGAGACTAAAGAAGAGGGTGAGTGTTTTTCTAGCTTGCAGAAATCTGTTGTGCTTTGGTTGTAGCAATATGGTGGCTGAAGAGAAGGGCATTCTCATTAACCTTGCTCTGTCCTAGCTGAGGAAAATACAATCTCATGCACAGTGTAACATCATTTAATATGTAGTTTGATATCTTGTAAATAATTTTATTATGTTTTTAACTGAAAAATTGTCCTTATTGTTTGCAAAATGGCAGACTGGCTACATTTAGAATTAGATTATGAGTGAATTTTGAAACTTTGAAAAAATATTTAAACACATTTGCTGATGGTAACTGCTCTCTTACCTGTTTAATCAGTTCCAAAGCAAATTTTTTTAGCCAGTCAGAATTCTGATAGTTAAAAAATGGGATTTTCAGAGATGTTTCTGATTTTGGAGTTGCTTGTCTTCCCTTGTACCCTGTAATCACTCTTTCTATAGCATTCCAGTTCTTTATTCCAGAGGCAAGACCTCTTAACACATTCAGTCTTGCAGGACTTGATGCTGTATTTGCTGGGAGGAGGTGGAATTCAACAAGCCATCTTGAGCTAATAACAGCAATGAAGTTTACAAAGAAGTATTAGAATTAACTTGTCAAAAGGCATGCTCCAGTCTTAGCTCTTGTCGCTGTTGAGCCGCTAGCTGAGGAATGACCCAGGTTCTCAGACAAGGAAAGAGAGAAGAGAGCTTTATTGTTTTGATTTCCATATATATAGAGTTTACAGAGGTCACCCAGATTGGTCAGCCCGAGACCTCCCCCCAGGCCCAATTGGCCAAGCCCGAACTGACCTAATCCGGAGACGTTGTTTGCAAAACATCCAAACTTTATCTTTGTTTGTGAAATGTAGCAAAATGTTCTCACGAGAAAGGCCTGTGCTAGCCACAAGCTCTTGCATTGAAAACTTTATCTATGTTTTTTGTCAGTTATTCTGAAAATCCTTATAGCTATCTTACCCAATTTGGAATAAAAATAGAGACTTTATATACAGTATACTCTAGTAGGTACATTTATTGTGCTAGAATTCTGCAGAAATAAAGATTATTCTTTTTTAAAGAACAAAATTTGGGTCTATGGCAAATGGATTCCAGCTGCAGATGCCATTACTGGCAGTCATGAAGACAGAAAAAAGTATTTGTTATGTCTATATCTCAGTTTTTTAAACACTCTCACCCCTACCCCCCAAGTAGTAATTCAGAGGTAAGAGCAAGGAGATTAAGCTGTAGAAAGCAAGTTTGACTTCTGACTCAATGCTTTTATTATTACAAAAAAAACCCTGCAAAGGTTTAAGCAAATGTGGTTTCTACAAAGGGTAGTGTTTTTGTGAACATCATTTTTTGTCTGAAAGTCTATGGCGAGCAGTTGCTACATATCGTGAAGAAATATGGTGTTTAAAACCAAATCCTTGTTGAGCAATTTGGACCAGTAAGATAAATCCAGATTTCTTAAGAGACTGTGTATTAAGTAATTTCATGTTCAAGATCTAAAGGTACTGATTCTACATGTATATGATATCAATTTCTTTTACTGCAAATCTCAGATTCTGGATGAAATAGAAGAGCATGGCATCAAGATTTATCACCTGCCTGATGCTGAATCAGATGAGGATGAAGATTTTAAAGAGCAGACCAGACTCTTGAAGGTGTGACTGGCTTCACAGGTTACATATGTGGATAATGTATCATATTTTTTCAGACTCCTCTGACAGCTTTAGAACAAGAATTGCAATGCAGCCTGGAGTGAGTCACCATGTCTCTGCTCAGGCTACCCTAGCTGGAAGGTGGTGGCAGCAATTACTTTTATTTATTTTACACCTTCAAATTAAAAGAATTATAAACTTATTACCATAATATGCAGTGCTGAGCAGAACAAGAGTTGTTCTTGGAGCTGTTTGTCCTGGTACATTATAAGTAACTTCTGGACTTTTGGCTTTCAGGCCAGCATTCCATTTTGTGTAGTGGGGTCCAATCAACTCATTGAAGCAAAAGGTAAAAAAGTTAGAGGTCGGCTCTACCCATGGGGTGTCGTTGAAGTGGAGAATCCAGAGCACAATGACTTCCTGAAGCTGAGGACCATGTTAATGTAAGTTAGAAAATTCCAATTAAATGGCAGTTTAGAAAACAATCACCAAGATAATCAAGCACTACATTGGGGGGTTGAAGCAGTTGTGAAATCCCTGGAGATATTCAGAATTTCTGTGGGGAAGGCCATGAGCAGCCTTGACCCAGCTGAGCTTGGCCTAGTCAGGGATTGGACCTGACTAGGTTCTCTCCGATCTGAATTACTCATTTTGTGAAAATGATGATTTGTCTAATCCTTTTGTCAAAAGCAGCGCTGCACGCTACTCATATCCCCAGGCGTATAAAAAAGATTGTTTCATTCCTTGAGCTTATTTCAATGTATCTATAAGTAGATACACTTGCAAAGGAGAGGACTTCAAAAGTTCACTGCGCGGTTTTTTCCCGGTCTTTGCTACTCTGTTTCCCCTGCTCAGCTTCATCAAAGGCTTTGCCCCAGAGCATAGCTTCTGTCAGGGAAGTCTCAGGGCTGAGGAGGAGCACAGGGCTCTCTGTGTCCTTTACTGCACCAATTTAACTGAAATTAGCTTTTAAATTAGTGTGTTAAGTGGGTGTGCATGCTGAGCACATTGATCCAAGACAGTGCTCAATATGAGAGTTGCTTAAGCAAACTGATGTGACATAAGAATGCTTTATCTTTAATTACTTCCTCCAGTACCCACATGCAAGACCTTCAGGAGGTGACCCAGGATCTTCACTATGAGAACTTCCGCTCTGAGAGGCTCAAACGAGGCAGCAGGTTGTCATCTCATGGTTGCATGCTGTTTCTTCCTCTTCTGAATTTATTTTTTGCTCTCTCTGTGTCTCACCTACTACTGCATTGCTGGGATTTGGTAGATCAAGGGCAGCTCTGTAGCTCCAGTCAATATCAAGTTCCATCAACTGGCTTACAAAGAGTGTCACAAAAAGTATTTGGTAAATCTGAAGTGACAGTTGTGGAGTTAGGGAATTGTGGGAATAGTTACATCTGTGCTTTGGTCTGAGGCTTGAACACAGTTGGATTGGAATGCTGAAGGAATGCTGAAGGTACTAAGTAGGACAGATATCTGTGATAAATGTCTTAAAAAATCTGCAAATTAGGTTAAAGCTGATATATTAAAAGTGTGGGTTTTTTCAGAATTAACAACTGAAAAATTCGGATTGTGTCTTCAAGAAGAAATGTTTTAAATTTTCTGCAGTGCTTTATTAAACATGACATACATAAATAATTTGCTCTACATAGCAGTCACAGGGTAATGGCTGTCAGCCCTATTTTGAGCTGGGATGGGTAGGGCACAGCTTTCCTGGAAAGAGACCTGGGCAAAATACCCCCTTTTAAAGTACAATAGCAGGGTTTGTAAAGATGAGTTGGTGAGTACTTGTTGGAAAATATATTTCCTGGTTTAGGTGTTTCAGCTGCGTCTCTTATTACAGCCACTAGAGGGTTCCGAATTGCACATTTTGGGGGCTTTGGGGCATTTTGCAAAGCTTTCCCCATCCTGCTGTTGCCAGAGATTTTGACACATGCCTGGTCCATTTTTAACAAAAGGAGTTTGTTCTTGCCTGTACCATTGGCTTACATTCAAGCAAGATAAAATGCTCTTCTCTCCTGATTTTAAATCCTGATTTCTGAAGTTCAAAGTCCCCACATTTCCCAAGTTCTGGCACCTGTTATCCAACAGGTGTGTACAAAGGCCTTCGAAGTAACGTGACCTAGGGTCATCCAATTTTTAGAGGATTTCAAGTTGCTTTTGCCAATGATCTGTGGCAGTAAGTTGCTGTTAAGCTGAATATGTGTTTTTGTATCTTGTGGAGTAAGTGGCCCACACACCTTTGGTTTCACATTTCTAAAATGGTGCTAGAACTTAGTTAAATTTTCTATAAGTGAGGGTAGATTTCATGTGAATTTATTTCAAGTTTGCACTTCAGCTACCAGGAGTGCTTGGCAATAGGTGTTTGTTGACTGTAATCGCTAATATTCTCAGAGGTTTTGGGGCACAGCGGATTTTTTTACAATCTATTTCTCTGTTCACATTTTAACAAACACCAATTTCTTTGCTATGCATATTTGATGGCACTTGCTTGATTAGATCCATTAGTAGATCTTTCCTGTTGTGACATGGAGTAGGAAAAAGCTATTAGCAAAGTGGTAGATAATCTTGAATAAAGCCACGTGAGAGTCAGTTGCTTCTCCCAAGTAACAAGTGATGGGACAAAAAGAAACGGCTTCAAGTTGCACCAGGTATGTTTAGATGTAATATCAGAGAAATTTCTTCACAGAAAGGGTGTTCAGACACTGGCCCAGACTGCCCAGGGCAATGGTGGAGCTACCGTCCCTGGAAGTGTTCAAATTGGTTGTGGATGTGGCACTTGGGGACATGGTTTAGCAGTAAACACAATGCTGGGTTAATACTTGGACTCAGCAATCTTAGAGGGCTTTTCCAAACTTAATGCATTTATGTTTCTAACAATATTCATATTATTTTAGGAAAACAGAAGATGAAGAAGTAAATAAAGACCAGATTCTACTTGAGAAGGAAGCAGAAGTAAGACGATAGAGCTTTATATTCTTGTAATGGGGGAAATTCTGTTCTTTGTTGCTTCTTTAGAGCAAATATTTATATGATCTTGGTTATTTGTAAAGGAAAAACTGGTATATGCCAATATAAATTTATTTAAGGTTCACTAAGAAAACAGTATGAAGAGGTGAGAGGAGACTCAGGACAGGGGTTCTTTGGAACAAGTGGAATCTGGTAAAACATGATTCCATTGTAGTGATCAGCAATGGATGTGATGCCTACTGTGCGAAAAGGAGAGCTATCCTCATGGGAATAAAGTTCTACAGTTAACAACTGCAGATTGGGACAAAGTCAGTTCAGCTCTGAAGCAAAAGAGGGAGTGATAGTAGAAATGGTCAGGAATAAAAAATGAAACAGAAATTCTCATTCTGCCACTATGACAAATTCATAATGCATAGCTCTAATGCTGCTTTTGTTGTTCCCCTAACCCAAAAAGGATATAGATAAGCAAGACTAGAAAAAGTGCAATGAAAAGCAAAATGTGGGCAGAAATGCTGAAATGAAGACCTGAAGCAGATGAGATTAATAGCCTTGTTGAGAAGTAGATGACAGAAGGGAAAGGTCCTTACATGATCACAGATGGCAGGATGAATGGGAATCTACTACACAAGCAAGAGGTCATGGTTGATGGGATGAATAGATGGCTGATTTCAATTTAAAAAGACACTTCTAACATAGTCTGTAAATTGTGGTATTCATTAGCATGGAATTTATACAAAGCAAGATATTTTTGAGCAGGTAAGCTCAAAAATGCTGAGATGGGAGAGTTTTTTTTTCTCCATGAATGTGCTCACTAGTGCAAAGATAGAATTTTTGGGTTTGGCAAGCTCCAAAGGGGACAGATTCTGAGCACGTGTGTGTAAGTACTGGGAGTTGGCACCTTACTGTCAGGCTCTGCCTAAGAGCCAGTTCTGGGGAGAGGGCTGATTTAGATGAACTCCTTAGCCTGCCCCAGCACAAGCAGACTTCTACTAGTGATCTTAGTGGGGACCCAAGTCCCAAAATACAGCCAAAGTGAAAATGAAAAAGGTTGATGTTTCAAGCACTATGAAAAACAAGTAAAGTGTAAACATTCTACATGTTGAACTTGATTGTTAACCTTAACAGTTAATTTGAGCTTACAGTGTAAGTGCACAAAGGCACCCTAAATTATTTCCATTGTTGAAATGAGGTTGACTTGCCACCTGTTGGAGTTGGGTGCAATAAAAGGATTTAAGTAATGTCTGTGCAACATGGTTCAATTAATCTTAGTAGGTGAGTTACATACTTTTCTTGTGTTTAAATGTTGCAATACTCTAAAATTGAGCTTCAACAAAGTTTAATAATACTTATGTCTCATTGGATGGTTTGGTGGTGATACTTGCTTCCACCTAGTCATCACTAGCAAGGGAGCTGGGGAGTAATCCTGACAATTTCTTTTTTGGAGGCAGATACAGGTGAAGTTTGAAGGGACATAAACAAGCTGCTTCTTTTTCTGATAAACTTTAGTAAGTGTAAATGCTTGTTCAGAACCATCATTTTTATACATTTAACTTCAGAGACTTCCATTTAGGGATGCTTAAAAATCCCATTCCACAGTACAATAATAAAGCCTATTTATTTCAGTCAGTAAATGCCGGCCTCTTCAGGGATGAAGAGCAGTAAAAGAAGATGCCATATCCTGAGATCATTACCTGTCAGATAAAGAAAATGCAGATATGTGATCCCTCTTTAATAAAAATAAGTAATACCATGGTGACAGTGAAGAATTATATTCTGAGGTGAGATTAGGCTACAGAATTCTTCTGTGCTGCTTTTCCAGCTCCGTCGCATGCAGGAGATGATTGCAAGAATGCAGGCACAGATGCAGATGCAGATGCAAAGTGGAGAAGGTGACAACAGTGCAGTTCATGGGCACCATGTATAAAGTCTTGGGTAAGATGTTCAAATAGCCGCTGAAAGGGCTTCTCCTTTAGCTGCTCACTAATGTGCTTGATATTAAGGAGTTTTGGAAAAATGTTTACAAGATGGGTTTCCATAGGTTGCAGTCTTAATTTTAATTTATAAGGATTAACTGCTGTTTGCAAAGTTAAATGGCTTGGAGTCAAAGTAAACAGTGTGGTGTTGTGTGTGTATATATGAAAATTTTCCAGTAAGTCAATACAATATTACTGGTAAGAATTATGGAAGAAGTCTTTGAAATAGTTTAAACAGGTTTCTCAAGCTCATGATGAAGTCATTGTTTCCTTGTGACTTATAAATTGTGTGCAGTTCTTTCAGGTTTCTTAAAGTGAAAAGACAGCTGATCTAAAATGGTATTTTCCTGCCTTGTTTTTAGATGACTTTATCCCCTGACACACAGGAGAACTTCTGGAGTTGAATTGCAGTGGTGGAGACAGAAAGAAGCATCTTGTTCCCATGTGACCTGGAGCTTGCTGGAGAGTTTAATGTGGGAATGTTTTATGGTAACATCTTGTGAGATGTATTTCATAACATGTAGTCAGTTGGCATTTTATATATTATACACCTTTGACTTTCCTTTTCTTTAGTCCTTCTTATATTGAGGTTATTTTAAATTTCCTATTATATTAGGGATACAAAATAGTAATTGAAAGTTTTCTAGCCTGATACAGCATTAGATAATAATATTTTTAATATACCTTATTAGCTCTTTGCTTTTAACTTTGTATTCCATTTAGAAGTAAACAGCTGTCAGTGATAACCTTGTTCAGTGCCAGGTAACAGTAACCTCACTAAGGTTGCACCCCTGCAGGGTTAATTTTATAAATATTGCAGTGTTTACACGTGTGTGGGAGACCAGCAGCCCTTTCTCTGACTCTACTCACAGCAAAGGATTTCCTTGGCCTCTGCAAATATCAAGTGAAAGTTCAAGCATGCCTTGCGTCGTAGCAAAAGAAAGAAGAGGAAGTGCCTCTGTGAGAGGCACACTGTATGTTACATGACAGGCATTATTTCCTTTAAATTTAACTTCAAGGGTTATTATTTTCCTAAAATCTCTATCTCTATTGCAGCTAATTTTGAAGAATTTCTTGTAGGTCAGCACAAGTCACTCCTGCTGTTTTCTGGCATTATTGTAGCCAAATAAACTTGAATAATGCTGGTATTGTTGAACAAGGTAAACTCCAAAGAGTAGTTTTCTATGCATGGGTGCTTCCTATATACAAAGGCATAAAAAATTCTATAATCCCTAGTGAGTATTTTCATACTATTTTTAGGGCATTGAAAACTGTTACATGTAGCAAAAATATATACTAGCAAACTTATCTTTTTTAAAATGATCTGTCCCTGACAGGATCAATGTAAACTGTACTTTAACTTCTTGCTCCAAGATGGAGTCAGCAGTATTACTTCAGAAGTGACTCTGATATTTTTCATTTAGGCCAAGGTCACTTTCTTAATACTGATAGCACAGGAGACTGTTTATAGCTTGGCTGGACTGCAGATCACACCTGGTATTGTGTTTGCAGCAAGTAATCACGCGGTAGCACACAACTGCCCAGGTGGTGGCTGACAGGGCAAGCAGTGACACACCTTCGGTTGTCTGCTGCTTCTGATAAAGCCAGCAATCAGATTTCTTCATCTGATCTATGACAAAACATCCTTATCTGAGCAGCTAATAAAACATAGGTAGAATTGCAACTTCTTTCAGCTCTTTGAGCTCAGGTGCAGCTATGACTTTTATAATTTTTTTAATGTTTCTTTGAAAAAAAAATAGAACTTCTACAGCTAATGTATAATTCCAGTGGTACTTCAGTGGCTAGATTAAATATAAACCTGTTAAGCAACTGAAATTTTTACATGCCTGAAACTACTGTATTATGTTTGAATCTCTAAAAATGTGAAGTAGAACCCTGCATTGTAGCCTTTGCTGGGGTGCTCCTGTTCTCTTTTCAAAAGTAAATGCTGTCAAAGTTTGACATGACTCATTTGACCTTCCCTAACCTTGACAAAAGTGAAAATGGGAACCTTTTTGTATGCTGAGATGCACAGCAGAGGTAAGTCCCATTTTGTCAAATCTTTACATATAAAACTTGGATGGAAAAACATGTGCTTCTAAATTCTTGAGTTGCTTTTTCAAAAGGAAGTGTAGAACCAAAGTAGTGTAGCAGCACTATCAGAGAACACTCTGCACCACCTTATTTATCTCCATTACTATGAGCCTGTACTTGAAGAAAAACTGTGAAATGTAAAAAGTCTGCAAAGGGGCCTGGTTGTTTGTGTCACTCTTGCTGTGTATATTGGAATGATAGTTTTTCCCTATGTTTTAACATAGGAACGAGAGCAGATTGTCCATTTGTTTGGTGCTATTTGGTCACCATCTGTGAAATTATAGCAGGCAATGTGTGATCCTTTGAAATATTTACATATCTATTAAAGTATTTGATCAGGATAAAGCATTTCTTTTGATTCTTTAGCAAAAAAATTATCTAAAAATTCAGCAGGAGAAATATTTTTGCATGTTGTTTTGGTATTTAATGGGAAAAACCAAGTTTATGGCATTAGCCATTTTAGCTGCAATACTCAAGACAGGTAATTGACTGCTGCTTCTTCCCAAGCCTTTGGGGCAATTGTTCATAGTGTGCCTGATGTCTCTGAAGATCTATTTCCCCTTCACTTTTCTTGGGATGGTCTTGAAATTCATGGTTTTGTGCTGAGACATGAAAAGCAAGACTGCTTTTCTCAGAAAAGCTGCTGGTAAAGGAAAGTTTTGAGTAACAGAAAGACTTGGAGACAAAAGGTAGATGCTATTTGGTGGCTTGCTGAACTGGCCACAGTTCTTTTTCTGTTACCGTGTTGTGACGTTTTTTATTTTAGGAGTAAAAATACTTCTGAATTTGCAGAGCTTTATAGTTGATAGCAAAAATTACTTGTTCTTGGTACAAAACCCTGTTATATTCTGTTTTATGTACTACAATTAGCCAAAACTGTAATAAAAAATGCTAAAAAGCTATTTTGTGTTCATTATGATTCTTTATTATCATCAATATTAATTTGTGGTGACATGTTTCAAATATTGTCCTGGTTCTGACCAGGACAGGGTTAATTTTTGCAGTAGCCAGGAAGGGCAGAGTTGGAGTGGCAGTGGATGGGGTTCGGCTCTGTGGTAATAGTTTTTGCATGTGCATCACTCCCCCTTTTGTACCCTTTTGTTATTAATATGGTTGCTATTACTGTTCCTTTTCTTATCTCATTGCTGTTTCCAGCAAATTGTTCTTATTTCAAGCTGTGATCTTTACCTTTTGTGCTTCCAGGTCTTCTCTCTGTCCTGATGCAGAAAAGAGGGAGAGGAAGCGGAAGCAAGTGGTAACGTTTTTGTAGGTTCCATTTGTCCTGGTTAGTGTGATGGTGGTTTGTATGCCCAAATGTTCTCTTTTCTGACGCGAGTAGTTTGAGTGTACTCTCTGGCCATCATGGTTCTTCAGCAAGGAATGAGGAAAAAGACATTCAGAGCCTGTAGTGTGCCCTTTTCAGGTTGTTGGGCTGGAGATCAAATTTACAGTGATTGCTCCCAGGCTTTCCATTTGGGTGACACCTGTGGATGAATTATTCATAGCTCTCTCTTCATACACACTCTAATGACCACAGAGTAATTCTCCAGAGTAATCGACTGAGGAGAAAGCTGTGCTGTGATGTGAGTGGAAGAGAATGTTTGGCATTTCATTAACAAATGCTTCCCAGCCCAACTTTATTCCATTGGCATGTGGTAAGAAATCATCCCAAGACTGAAAGAAATTAGGTTCAGATTCATGGATTGTAGCTTCGATGTCTTTCGTTGTCCTCGGCTCCTTTGCTGTTTCTATCTCAGTAGACAGCATAAGTGCAGAGAAGTGCCTTGTTTTCAGGCAACTCTCCTGCTCCACACTGTCAAATATTGCCTGGATCTCTCTGTTTGGACAGGGCTAAGCACCCCTCATATGTCTGTTTCCTTGGCTTCTCTGTGGTGTTCTTGTTGGTTTATTTGGCTTCTGGGCCCTGAAGAAGGATTTCCATCAGGATTTTACTAGCTTGTTACACAGAATTTGTGGTTACGAAAAAGAAAAAGAAAGTGAAAAAAGTATCTGTGAACTCCTGTTCCATGACATTTGCGTAAAGAAAAATGAAAAACATAACTTTTCTTGCATTTTTCTGAACACTTTGTAATAGACCCTGAAATTCTGCATGCTATAGGGAAGGGCCTCAACTAGAAGACAAATGAGGTGGTTAATTGCTTGGTATGTGCAAGAATATAATCCATAAAGGCTTTGGGAAGAGTTGAAACTATTGCTATGGAGGACATTGTACAGGAATTCAGTGCAAAGGACTCCATGGAACTATGTGCTCTTCCCTATTTGCTGTTTTCTCAATGCTGTGTGTGGAATAGAGCACAAAGAGCTTAACACAGGGCTCCTGCTGTCAGAGAAAGCCAGAAAGAAATGCTTAAAGGGTTCCTGCAGTGCAAGAAAGCTGTGATTAAAGCACTTCATAACTCAGCTCTCTGTAGAGGTTTTGCCACAGTCCACAATTCCCAAGGGCAGTTTCTCAGGAGAGTTAACAGTTTGGCTAGCAGCTTGTTGTCTCAAAGCTCTGTTCCTGCCATGTCTGCCACCTCTTCCTGGAGATGCTGAACGAGGCTCTGGGCTGCTGTACTTCCTGTTCCTTTGGACAGCCCTGAAGGCATGTGGCTGGCAATACAGGCCAGTTTACCAGTGAGCAAGTGTTGTCCCTGTGCTGGAGCAGCCCCTGGTGTAGTTGTTTCCTAAAGAATCTCTTCACAATCCAGAAAAGGTGAGGTGCTGTCACCTGCTCGTATGTCCTTTTATATGGAGACTTGAATGGTGCTGAAACCAGGCTGTTGTCACAGTGACCAGGTAAGCACATGTGCAAGTGAAGATTCATTTGATGTCATTATGGATCAAGTCCAGAAACCAGGAACAGAGGGAGTGTGAGGAGGAAGAGCTTTGTCTAAGGAGTGGTGTGATGGCCAGCCACACTGCCAGTGCAGCCCAGACGTGATGGGATCACCTGGGCCTGGCTCACAGCCACGGCAGGGTGTGCCCAAGTTTCAGGTGTGTTGTGGAGTTTCTGCAGCATTTAGCAAGGCAAGATCTGATGTAGCTGTGTGTTTACAAGTTCAGTTTCAGTGCTTGAAATGCAGAAGACAAATGAATTTCACTCCCACCCACAGGAAAGAGAGCCTGTCAGTCCAGCAAGGCAGAGAAGGTGTCCAGCTGCCTCAGACAGTGAACGCTTTTGGGAAACTACCCTGGTGAGAGCAGACACAGCCCTGCAGCCATCCTGCCTGGCTGTATGGAGCAGTCTCATGGAGAAAGCAGTGCAGTACTCTCATTGCTGTAGGAAACACTGAACTCCTAGATAGGAAAATAATGAGGAGCTCTACTCTCTCCCAAGCCTGGGGCTTATCCTGCTCCCTTTGAAACCCTCTGCAAACAGTTCTGTAGAACTGACGAAGCCGGTTGTTTTTGCTCTATCCCAGCCCTCCCCGTCTCTCAGCTTTGCACTTATTGTCTGTGGTGATGTAAATGGTGTCAGATTTAAGGCTACATTCCAAGAGTGATCCACGTTGCCAGATAGAAATTTCTGCTCAGCCATATAAGTTGCATCCAGGAAGACATGGCAAAAAGTCAGGGAGATCTGAGTTACAAGATATGCCTTCCATTAGCAACATTGCTGTGTTGAAGCATCGTGCTTAAAGTGCCTCAGGCTTGCTGTCGTCCTGTTTTTTATTGAGAAACAATTTGAGGCTGGTGGGGCAATGAGGAATCACCTTGTTTTTATAAGCAGAAGCCAAAAATTCATGGGAAAAAAACCATGTAGGAAGCAGAGGAGCTCACAAGTGATGTGAATGTAACAGTGTATTCTATAGAATACGTAAATACACACACCCTGAGAGCTAATGCAAAACACTCATTAAAACAGATCCTGTGTTGCTTCAATAGCATATTTATTAAAAAAAGAGAAAGGCACTGACAGTAAAAGGCTTTGTTCAGAACATGCTCACTCTTGTGCCTTGCAATTTCCAATTCCCCTGTTGTTTGAATGTTTTTTTGTTATTTTTACTTTTAAGAAGCTTTTTCATAAAGGAGAGCCTAAAACCTAGGCTGAGCTGTTCCTGTAGTGGTACTTGCTCTGAGTTCAGAGCTTCTCCCCTGCAGAGACCATGGGATTCAGCTCTCCAGGAATATTTCAGTCTCTTTGAAAGTTTGTACCCAGAGCTAGAAAACTGGTTTGAATCTTTGTTTCCTGCCCAGCAAATAGTCTCAGGCTGCTTTGAAACACGGAAACACAGCGTGGCAGGGATGGTTGTCCATGTGTGTGACAGCTGGGCTCAGCTCAGGGGCTGCATCTTGGCAGCAGTGGGACTGCCGTGCTCCATATCCTGGCACAAACAGCTGGAACAGTCCTTTTGGTTGAGGGCAGAGTGGGGACTCAGCCAGTTTGTTTTGCCAGCAATCTGTGTTTGGCTGCCTCATTTCTGAAAGAACTTAATGCAGCAGAGTCTGCATTACTGACAGCCTCAACCAGGGTTTATTTGGCAGTAAAATAATTGCCAAGCTTATCAGTGTCTGGTGTTTGGAGATCCTAAATTTATAATTTCATTCTGAAGTGTCCTGTCCATTAAATAAAAGTATGCCTTTTTCTCCTTTATATTTAACTGGGCTTTTTGTGTATTTGTTTGACTAAAGTTGATTGGTATGTGAAGATGAGGTGATCTTCTTTCTTGTCAGAATTTCAGATTGTGGGGGAGAGGTGTTTTCTGTCTGGGGATGTCTTGTTCCTTGTCCACCCAAGCACACAGAGAAAGTTTTCTTGTAGATCTTTGAGGCATGGTACAAGTCATGACTGAATTGAACCCTTGTGCAGCTTCTCTGAGGTATCAAATCCCAGGCTAATTTGATGGGCAGGGAAATGAGGTGAACCTCAATGGGATTTAAAAATAAAAAAAGGGAGGGTGAGCTTGCTGGCACTCCCAGTTTTATTGGGGCAGGGGGGTTCAGGCCTTGTGGCTTCAGACGTGCTTGGTTGCCCTCACTGTGCAGACATCATTAAGTGTAAGACAAGAATAAACCAATGTAATTGTAGAAAAGACTATTTGGCAGCTGCTTAATGTTTAGGCTGTTACAGTCACAGAACTAACACCTATAAAAAACTCTTAGGATTCAATTTAAAACAAATTTAGAGGAATTCATATTTGTGCTTTTGTGCAATAGGATGGATGTACCACGTGGGGGCAATAAGGGATTATCTGTGTCTGAGCTTTTACCTGTGGATGAAGAACATGGAAGACATAGTTGTCAGATTTTGCCTGGGCTTTTTTTTTTTTTCCAGTATTGAGGCTCAGCAGTCATATTTCATTGCAGTTTGTAGCTTGTCTATGCTCTTGATTTTTCTGCTGTGGCTTCAGAACTGCTGCTGGCTACAGACTGAACCTTCTGGGCACGGAGGACGTGCTTGGACAAGTTCGCTAGTCAGACTGAGAGAAGCTGCTGAGTGAATGCCTCTGTGTGTGTGCAGGTATGAACATATGCTGTGCTTAATTTACTTGTTCTAATTGCCACTTTCACCATGAGAGCCAAGTTAAAATAGAGATAAAATTATGAAAGTCAAAGTAGGTGATTGCAAAAAGGGATTGCAGCCTCTTGTTTTTCTCTACTAGCAGAAGTTTTTCCTGTACATAAGTACCCAGGCCTTTCTAAAGAATTGGTTAATACTGAGGGTTTAATTCCAGGTCACAGTCTGAGGCTGGTGGACTTTGTGCTTTATAATGTAATATAAAGGCCAATGTAATAGGTAGTTGCAGTGTGTGTAGAAGAGCTCCTGAAAAATGCTCCAAAGGGGAGCAATCTGAGAAGCCCAAAGTTTTTCTTCTGGGAGAAGTGCTTGAGCATGATTGTGGGAGGCAGAATTATTTAAGATTGGAAGTATAAAATCCCAACCACAGAGTCTACAAATACCTGTAGCATGGGAATCAGTTTGTCAAGTTGGTTTAGCAAGGTACTGCTACTGCTGAGTGCCTTTGCCATTCTATCTCTGCCAGTGGAACAAGGGGCATTCTGAGCATTTTTGAAGTATCTTAATTCATTGCTGTTGAAGAACAATATTTCTCCTATGCTTTCAGGTCAATTTTTGGCAGTAAGTGAGCCTGGAGTAAGAGAGTAATTCTTGTAAGTGGTATGTACAGGTATGGCTGTGTTGTTCACTTGTGCTGATCATGTGGATCATATCGCTGCTTATCTGGCAATTCCTGTTCACGTTGACTAGTCTTTTGCCATCTAATGATGGTGGATTGATCAAATGTTATGATTTCACTCTTTTCATGTTTTTCTACCATCTGGGGTACTGGTGGGCTATTACTACAGAACACCACCTGAGAAAAATCGCTGAAATTGGCTTGATTTTGCTATTTAAGAAACAAACCTATGCTCTTTGTGACTGCTGGGTAGACAACTTGCTAATCAGTGATAAGACAGGTTGAGGAAAGATTTGTTGATCCAGGTAGACTGGTCCCTACTGAGATGTTTAAGGTGATGTGGAAGGCAATCCAGAGGATGGGTCAGTGAGACAAAACAACTGTCTCTGTCTGGTTCTGCTGCACAGGCTATTACAGATCGTGAAGCACTTGGCTGAACTCTTCAGAGCTGAAACACTTCAGACCAGAAATATGGCCAGGGTGGTCACTAATTGTCATGACAATTCATCTAACATGTGAACACAGTTGTGGAAAAGTGAGTTTTTCCCTTGGTGGACCTTTGAGGTGCTCTGCAGGTGGTGCGGTGTCACCGGGTCCTCAAAAGTGATGGAAGAAAGAGTGATCATCTTGTGGAGAAAGCTCTCAGCCCTTCCAGATAGTCCTAAGTGACACTGTGCTTAGGCTTAGGTTAACGATGTTTATAGCAAATTGTTGAATATCTCCAGGTAGTAACAGATGGGAGAATTGTCATACAAGGCATTGGCTTGAACTAAAGTAGGACAATGGCAGTGAACTGTGGCCATCAAAGGTTTGTGAACTGCCCCAAAAGAGATTCTGGTACTTTCAGTGACCCACCTGCAATGAAATCCATACCAATCCATCTTCCTATTTTCATCCTTGACATGCCCCATGTGTGTTGTCATTGTAGAGTTCCAGTACAACACACTGGAGAAGTGAACTGGTGATGTGTGGCCCAGTTAGATTGGTGTACATGGTATAAAATGCTGGCTTGAGTGGTTGTAACTATTTTTGCTCTCAGCTATGCCAACTTGCTGCTGTAGACAGAAGGGAAGACATAATGTAAGCTTTTGAAACTGCTTGCCTTGTTTTTATGAGAAGGGAGATCTCTGAGAGACAGAGCTTTGTAGTGTGTATTTGGAAAATAATGTGCTGACAAAATCACCAATAGGTGTAATTTTTCAGTGCAGAGTTTCTCTTTGCCATGATGGAGGATCTGAATAAAAAGAAGCTTTCCCAGCTGTTTTTTATCTTGATTGGGTAAGAAGTCTGCTTTGAAGGACTTCCTCCACACTCCTCCAGAGAGTGATTAAAGAAAAAGATGACATTATAGTGAAGTGACAGTATAGTGTAGTGTAGTGAAAGGGTAATTCTAATTGTCCTGCTAAGGCCAAAAGGAGAATGTGGTGTAGATTATCTGTCTGTTGAGTCAGAGAATTACACCTTGTTATCATTTTTTATCTCAGAAGGAAAAAGTTGTCCTTTGTCCTGACACTGCATCCTTCCAACAGCAACAGCTGGCTTTCATGTGTAATGACATTCTTCTTCTAGTTTTGGTCTCTAAACTTCTTTCTTCTCCTGCAAAGGCTTCAAACACTGCGTGGATGGCTGAGAAATTTGATTTCATGGGTGCTACAGAAACTCAGAAGTCTTTGTGGATAGCTGTGAAGAACATACTGCTGAGTCTAGTAGAGATAACCATCCACTCCCTCTTTTAGGTTTCAGTCACCAAACACCAAATCTCAAGCATGCTTCTTGTTACAGTTGCTGAGGATTTATTAAATGATTGAGTGTATAGAACAGAGGTTCAACCTGATATGGCCCATACTAATTGTACCCTGTTTGGTTGGGAGTAGGAATTACAGAGGGTAGAGGTGTCATCTCTCTCATCTGGCTTCCCATTGCCAGAGGGCAGGGTTAGATGGGATATTGGGAAGAAATTCTTCCCTGGGAGGGAGGTGAGGCCCTGGCACAGGGTATCCAGAGAAGCTGTGGCTGCCCCTGGATCCTTGGAAGTGTTAAAGGCCAGGTTGGACAGGGCTTGGAGCACCCTGGGCTAGTGGAAGGTGTCCCTGCACATGGCAGAGGAGTTGAAACTGGATGGTCTTTAAGGTCCCTTCCAACACAAACTATCTGGAATTCTGTGATATGATGGAAAATATTTTTTTTGCTTGTGTGGATGAAAAGGTCGGAAATGAGCTGCGTGTAGAAACAGAGGTGCTGGGGATGTGAACAATTAAACACACTGAACCTTTGTGCCTTTTCCTTACTGAATTCAGTAAGGAAATTCAGTAAGGAATTCAGTTTCAACTCAGTAAATTACTTGTATTTTGGGTGAGCAATAAAGTCAGGACTATGGAGTGAAGCATTAAGTGCAGCAGCAGGGTGCTGATGTTTCTGAAGAGCCTGCCATATCTGTAATTACTGCTTCCTGTCCCAAATGTGGTGGTCTGTGGCTTTAAAGTGATCACATCAGATTTGTTCTCTGACTTAGTGGCAGCTACTTTTCTGCACAAGAAAACTTAAGTGCTCTTTTTAGATGTTAAAGCAAGCAATTGAAATGAACATGACTCTGAAGTCATGTTCACTTGCACTTTGAAGGATGTGAAACTGTATTAGAAGTTAAGTTGTGAATAAAGAGCCATGCAAATAGGATTCTGAAACAGCCTGTCAGTAATTAAAGCACTTCACCTGATTGAAATCACAATTGATCTTATGAATGGAGTTCTCTAAACTGTTGTGTACATCTTGGAACTTTCCAATTTATGTTTTTTGGTGGGTTTTTTCCTGGTTTTTTTTTTTGTTTTGTTTTTTTGGCTTTTTTTGTATCCATGAGATTCTTCAGCTCCATTTCACATTTTAAGGAGAACAAATAATGGGATATATTTTTTTGTGTCTTTTGTTCTTTTGAAGAGATGAGAATGCTGCTAGTCAGGAATTACTCATTAAATTTGCAAGTTGCCTTTTGCTGAGTGAGAGTGATGAAGCTGCTTCAGGTTGAAAGGGCTGTTCTGCATAATTTATGTGTTTGTTATTATAAAAAGTCATATGCTACGCTAATATTTTAATTTTCAAATTGTGAAAAGGTCAAGTTCTCAGAAACAAGATGGCTCCTTGCATTTCTCATGCTGTTGGCCAACAATCCCTACCTAGAGACACCCAAGGATTTCTCTCATTCCTGTTGCTTCTTGTCTCGAAGAGCAGACTCTAGTGAGCTATGGGTGACTCCGGGGTTGTCAAAGGTGGTCCGTTTCAGGAAGAGCTCTTTTCCTGGCTCTCCTGTTGTCTGCCAGCCTTGGCACCAGCTTTAGAGCAGTCTTGAAATCCAGACGGTGCACAGATCTGTTTGTCCTGTGCCGAATTTCCTACAGTGTTTTGTTCTTGTCTGTGTCAGTGAGGGATCGACTTGCTGGTGGGGGAGTGAGGAGAAGGAGGAGGGTGCTTTTGTGGTCTTCAGCAAGCAACCCTGCCCGATGCCTCTGTGCAGCACACACCTTTTGTCCTGTTCTGTAGCGATGAGTCTGTTTCTATCCTCACTTAAAATTTATGTGTGAGAAATTTAACGAAGTGAAGACCTAAAATATTCATTACTTGGCCCAGGGCTGGTTACTGGCCTGGTGTCATTCCCTAGGGCAGTGTTTCCCTGAGCAAATGAGATCTGTGGGGTGTGCACTGGGGGGTTCATGTGCCTTTTTTTGGGGGTGCAGACGTTGGACAGCAGCCTGTGGGCTGGCTGCCCTTCAGCTGGAAATATTTTAAAGCCTTCCTGGTGCTGGAAAACCACACTTTGGGTTTTACTCAATGAAACAATCCTCTAATCCCGGCGGGCCGCGCCGGGCCGGGCCGGGCCGGGCGGTGCGGTGCGGTGCGGCAGGAGGAGGGTCGCTCTCCGCGCGGAGGCTCCAGCTCGGTGCGCGCAGCCCAGCCGCCCCGAGCCGCCCCGGCCCGTTACCCGCCCGCGGGTGGGGCTGCCCAATGGCGGCGGCGGGGCGGGGCGGGGCGGGGCCGGCTCGGGGCCGGTGCGCGCGCGGGCAGCGGCGGAACGGGCCCAGCCTGGAGGTGAGCGCGGGGCGGTGGCTGCGGGGCGCGGGCCGGGGCCGGACGGGACCGAGCCGAAGCGAAGCGAGGGCCGGGGCAGGGCGAGCGGGCGCGGGGCGGGAGCTGAGGGGGTCGGAGCGGCGCTGCCGGCGAGCGGCGCCTCAGGCCGGTGGCTCGGCCCGCCCCGCCCGCGCGGCCGGGCTGCTGCAGCTGCCGGGCGTTGCGGGCCCGGGCCGGGGCGCTCGCTTGGGAGCCTGGCCGGGGAGACGAACGGGCTCTGCGGCCCGCGCTCGGCCAGCCCCGGGACGGGGGCTCCGGGTGCCGAAGTCTCGGGACCGCCTCTCCCGGGGACTGCCGGGCCTGGGGAGCGGCTTCCCCGAGGGCTGCCGGGGGTTCAGAGAGCGCCTTCGCCGGGGGCTGCTGCAGGTCCGGCCTGGGCGGCTTCGCCACTGCCCTCTGGAGCTGGCAGTGTGTGAGCACCGCGCCCCGGCACACCCCTCCCCTGCATCCGCCTCCTTGCGGGGGACCCGCGCTGAGAGGGTCCTGCGGCGCCCTGCTGATCGTGCTGCTCGGTCAGGGAAGCGCTCCTGAAGCCCTGCTCACCTGGCAGGGACCGGCTGCGGACATTCCCCACCCTCCCCGCCCATCCAGCTCCTTCCAAGCCGGCGTTTGGCCGTGCAGCGCTGCAGGGGACAGCCATGAAGCCCTCCGAGGCCGTGAGGAGGGACGGTGGTCATAGGGGAGCGTGAGGAGACTTGTATAGGGTCGCAGGAGACATGTCTCTCCTCTCACAACGGGGCACTCGGGATCTTCATCCTGCTTCCTTGCGGTGGTTGGATTCCTAGTGCATCAGTGCCAGCTCAGTGTAGCGATGCTAATGGGTGGCTATGGCTTAGTGAGAAAGTTAAAAGAGTAAAGTTTGCTTCTGTTGGCTGAAGGGACCTGATATGAGAGTACTTCCTTGCTGCTCCGTGTGTAGGGATCCCTTCCTATGGAGGGCAGGGACTGCCCTGCTCACAGCTGGGAAACTGGCCTTACTTCAGATCTGCCTTCTGCATGGGTGAGGGATGGAGGGAGCACGGACCTTGTCACTGACCAAAAGACACGGTGCTCAGAGGAGTTCTTTTGAAAGCTGTTGGTATCATTCCTGGAAGTGTGCAAGGCCAGACTGAATGGGGCTTGGAGTAAACTGGTCTAGTGGAAGGTGTCCCTGCCCATGGCAAGGGGTTGGAACAAGATGGGCTTTAAGGTCTCCTTAAACCCCAACCACTCTACGTTTCTATGATCTTGCACATCCTCACGTATAAGCTGCTTTTCCAGATTTGCTGGTATCTGAAAATGCTGTCTTGCTTCTGAAAAATAAGTTTATTCCATCCAAGTAGAAGATGAAACTCATTGTGACTTAAAAGCTATTTCAAAAGGACAACGAAGTGCCAGGTACAAAAAGTGAAAAAACACTGTATACAGCTACTTAAATTTTGTATATTTTGTTTTATTTGTTCCTTCACTTAGTGCTGAGAGCAACACTCCTTTAGTCACTGTGCTACAAGGAGCTGATTTAGCTTTGGTGCCTGCTCCCAGTTTGTAGGAAATTATCAAGATAAACACTAGATGCAAACAAGTTCAGGGAGAGGCACTGCAAGGAAGATTTTTTTAACTCTAGAACACTAATATTGAGGTAATATTGCACCTTAATTTTGCATTGTTGAGACCTTGTTGTGGCTCACCCACGGCAGGAGGTCTCGGTGCTGTGGGATGCTCTGCCCTGCCTGTAGAAACTCTGTATTTTCAGAACTTGCAGCCTGTCTCAGGCTTCACTAGTTCATTTTCCTCCCCCTTTTGTGTAGTCAGCCCCTTGAACTGAAATGTTTCCTGAACCATGACACTATGGTTTGTGTCACGAAGTGTTATATGTAGTCAGAGTACATAAAACGCGATAGGTAATTCTAGTGGTGAAACTGGAAATAGAGTTTGGCTTGGTTTGCACTCCTTACACATTGGGTTTTGAAGGCAATGGGAGCAGACTAGGGCTATTGGGAGATTGTTAATAGCTGTGATGGCATTAGCAGAGTGCCTTGGGAGGGAATGAGATGTGGCATGAGGAGATGCTCCCAGCTGGCACAGCAAGCCCCTGCTCTTCTGGGGATCGTGCTTGCTTCTGCATGTCGTGTGTTCTGCCTAGTGCTTGTCTGGCCTTTAAAATCTGAATATTGGCCGGCGTAAATATTTTTAGGAACGTGTCATCAGTAGGACAGGAGGTCGAGCCTCACTGAGTTCACTTTTCCTGTTACCACCTGTGGGGAAGGAGTTTGACATCTGCAGTTTCTGTTTGATATGGCTTCGGTCTCTCCTGGCTGGTGACCAAAACTAGAGAGTACCCAGGAGCTGCTCATTAGTCTGGCCTTGGGTGGCCTGCCTGCCTTGCCTTTGGGAAGCAGCTGGCTCCAGCTGGAGGGGAGGCTGCTGAGGCCTCTGCTGCAGGGCTGTTCCTTGTGCTGCCTTGGCTATTGCTGCTTGCATTTTTTTCCTTTTGAGTAACTGTAGTGGGTGTCTCTTCAGTGTCCAGGAGCTGTTTATTCAGAAGGGGATGAATGTGCTCCTGGAGCACTGATTTTAAGAGCGGATGGCTAATAAATAGCCTTGTGAGGAGTATGATTGGGTAGCTTCAGTTGCTCATAGGCTCCCAAATAGCAAAAATCTGACTGTGCCATTACATGATAAGGCTCACAGTATCAAGGGGGTACAGATTACATTAATCTCTGGTTTCTCTTCAGATTAGCAGTTAGAGGTGTAACCTGGGCATCTATTTCTGCAGAATTTTGTTGTTAGGGTGGTTTTAAAATTTAGGACCTAAAAGTTTTTCTCTTTGGCTGCATGGCCACACAAACCAAGAAGTTTGGCCAAAGAATATGCAAAAAACACCTAAAGTAAGAAACTTTCTGATTATTTGTCACCCAAAGCTGGAAGGTTGGGCACCAGGCAATGTGTGCCCACTTTTATGGTTAAGCTCATCCTTCATGCTGGGTTCAGTTTTAGGTCCCTGGAGCATGTCCAGAGAAGGGCAGTGGAGCTGGGGAAGGGTCTGGAGAACAAATCAGAGGAGGCACAGATGGGGGGGCTTAGCCTGGAGAACAGGAGGTTCAGGAAGGACCTTGTCGCTCCCTGTAACTCCCTGTCAGGAGGGTGCAGCAAGGTGGGAATCAGGCTCTGCACCTAGAGAACAAGGGACAGGACAAGAAGAAACGGCCTCAAGTTGTGTCAGAGGATGTTTAGATTTGTTATCAGGGAAAATTTCTTCACTGAACGGGTTGTCAGGCATTGGAACAGGCTTCCCAGGGCAGTGGTGAAGTCACCATCCGTGTGGGTGGGGCTCTCGGGGACGTGGTTTAGTGGTCGTGTTGGCAGTGCTGGGTTAGTGGTTGGACTTGATGATGTCAGAGGCCTTTTCCAGTCTTAATGATTCTGTGATTGTCACACTTTCTTGTTGCATGCTGTCAGTTGGGAGGCTGGTGGTGTCTCTGGTTGGTCTCAGCTGTGCTGCTCTGGCAGGGCTCTGCAGGGGCTCAGAGGACACACAAGCCTTGTGGTGGGTGTGATTACGTGGGGGAGGCATCTGTCTCACCTCCTGGGATAAGTTTATCTCTACAGGGGTCTGCAAGTATAAAAATAAAACCCCCAAAATGTTAAAATGCACTGGGCTGCAAGCTTGGAAGATGATGTGTGTGAGAACTGAATGTAAAACCACCCCCAACTAATTTGTAAGGACATGTACGGCTGGCTTCATTCAAATCCTTGGAGCAGACTGCCTACCTACTCTCAGCACAGTGAGACAAAGAAGTGTTTTCATGAGCTGCCTCTTCTTTTCAGACAAAACACGTTTATTACAAAGCAATAACCTACCACTCCTTTGGATGTGAAGCCATGTTAAGGCTGTCCCACCGCAGTACCCACATATTTTGGACTGTTGAGACACAGTGTGGTGTTTGGGTAATTCACCCAAAAGCCCCAAGGAGCTATTCCTGCTGGGTGCCTTGCACCTTGCTGCCAAATACTCAGTGCCAGCAGTGGGCATGGGGCAGAGGCTGTGGGGCATTCTGAGCGCACAGGCCTCACATGCATGTAGACCCCACTGTGATTGATTCCCTGTGCAAATATCACCACTTCTCTGGTGGCATGGGAGAGCTGGGGAGAGCCATGTGGACTTTTTTCCCATGTCAGATTAAACATTTGCTCTGCACAACTGCTACCAAGCTGCGACAGCAAGAATCATGCTGTAGGAGTTGCCTACTTGAACTGTTTTAAGTCTCTGCAACTGAGATTTTTGCCCACTGATTTAATCCGGGTATAGCACAAGTTTGCTAGTGAGGTGAGGCACTGTTACCTTGTAGCAGTGCCTGATGAAGTCTCTGAGCTGCCAGCAGTTAAAGTTTTGCATGAGTCATCATTTTGGGGATGCAGGAAGTTAATTGTTATTGTTATCTCAGTGTGAGGTCAATGGGATGGTTGGGTATTGGTGAGAGGTACAGTTCTGCCTTACCCTTCACTGTCCCTAGTGCTCATCCTGCTGGTGATAGGGGATTCATCAGCAGAAAACTCATCAGAAATTAAAATGTTCATGTTGGGAGGGTGGAAGGCACAGGTTCGACTATTTTATTTCTTAACCATGCTTCAGAATGGTTAAGTTTTCTTCCTACATTTTCTTCCCAGCTGTTGGATTTTAGTCATTATAGTGTGGTTTGGGTTGGAAGGGACCCTAAAGCTCATCTTGTTCCAACCTCTCCCATGGGCAGGGACACCTTCCACTAGACCAGGTTGCTCCAAGCCCTATCCAGAGTTTCATTAACCTTCTTACTGATTTTGCTAGGGGGATAAAGAGTGTTAAATAAGAATTTTGTGAAAGTGCTTCAGTGGGTAGTATTTTCATACAGAATGTCCGTGGAGAATCTTTCAGGCTGTAACCCTGTATTTTCTTCCATGTTTCTATAGACTCTGCTCACTGTTGGAAGATGGGAGAGATAGAAGGAACATACAGAGTTCTGCAGACGCCAGGCTCTCGTTTGGGTGCCCAGAAGACCTCAGGAGTGAGTACCTTGGAGCCAGGGCAGAACCTCTTGACTACCATGGCATCATCACCTGCCAAAGCGCACGAGCGTGACCTCCCCATCAAAATAAAGATGTTGGACAACACAGTGGAAGTACTTGAGATCGAGGTAAGAGAGATTTAAACCTGATTTCAAGTACACTGAGCCTCTGATGATTCATAACGCACAAGGATGTGCCTCTGTAGAGAGCTGGGACATTTCAAGGCAATATCTGAATAAAGATTCCTGTCGGGATTTTACCTACGTACAAATAGTGATATCAGTTGTATGGCTTGTTTTTTAAAATCTTGTAAGTATAACAGATGTTTTGTGTTTTTAACAGACTTTAAACACAAGCACATACTGTAAGGAGTCTTTATTTGTTGTTTGCTTTGGGGGAACACCAGCTGTCTCCTGCCAAACTGTTCTCGCTTCCTGAGCCACATGCAGCTTTGTCAATTTGGCAGCTGTGAGAGTGAAAGAGCTTTGCCTTAGTTACTGATTTATATTAATTATTTTAATAGCTTGTATCCTCTCCATGTAAACTTGCTCCTGTTTGAAAGTCTTTGCTTACTACCACATTTTAGGAGGGATACACCAAAGCAATGTCAGTTCAGTGTTCCTGAAAATTTTTATTTAGAAGTATGCTTGGGGAAATCTGCCATAAGACATAGAAGCCATGCACAAATTAGGGAGATTCTACTCTTAAACAATTTTTTTTCTTCCAATTCTTGTTACATTTTCAGCATTAACCTCGGATTTCTAGTTTGCCTGTTGCATAGACACAAAAAATTTTCTTCAAATAGAGTGAAAAATACGTCTGTGGAACTCTGAAGAAATAGTGGATTTGGGGATGTCTTCTACAGATTCTGTCCAGCTGTTCAAGTCTCAGACATGAAATCTGCTTTTTTTTTTTTTTTTTCCCAAGTGTGAGGTTATGCCTGCATCCTTCCACTTGAGCACACAGTGTCTGGAAATGCAAACCCACCCATCCCTCATGTACTGTATAGAACACAAAAGTTTCTTTTTTCCCTTTAAATTATGTTAGAATATTTTTTTAGAAAATCTGCTGACTTTGGTTCTTTTGAAGGATAATTTTGTTTTTCCAAGTTGATGTAGATGGCGCTTTTGTATTTTGATTCAAAAAAGAAAAAAAACCCCAAGTAACACCCTCAACTCTGTAATTTTGAAAGTCAGTGCAAGGCCAGGTTGCATGGGGCTTTTAGCTAGTTGTCTTGTATATGTTTCCTATAATTAGGAGCTATCTTAGTTTTTTTTACCTGAAAAGCTCTCTCTGATTATGGCACCCACAGAAACACCCGAATTTAGGCACTAGCATGCTGAGGCCATATTGTGCTGTCAGTATTGAGATCAGCTGAAACTGAAAAACTTAGAACCTCATGCTTGATGCTGTGAGTGGTGAGGAGAAGGGGTCAGCCTTGGGTCAGCTTCAGAGCATCGAGCACAAAAAGGTCCAGAGTCAGCAGCTGTGGCATTACAGTCCAGCTAACACTGCCTCCATTGCCTTTCAGTTTTGGCTAAATAAGGTAGCAAATGATAGCAAACAGGCATGAGGTATTAAACTGTAACCCTCTGCCTCATTTCTTTGGTGAGCTGATGGGATAGCAGGAACTGTTGACTGCTGTTTGTAATGGCACATGGGAATTTTTCACTTGGGATTGGGGGCAGGAATTAGGAAAAGGCAGTGACATTGCTGAATAGGTGGCACAGTTATTTATCAAAAAGCAGTTAAAGAAACTGGTGGCCAAGCAGCTGTCCTAGAACATTGAAGGTTCAGATTGCCATGCCACTTGCCCACTTCTCTTTGATTTTGCAGTTTTTGTCACTAGATGTGAAAACAAGATGTGCTGTTTGGGGTTTGTGTTTGATTCAGGTCAGCAGTAGTTTGTCAGTGCAGTGGGACACAGGCCTTTCCCATGGGGTTTTGGCACTGCCTGCTCAGGGAGATGTAGCTGATGGCAGAAGGTTGTTTTGGGTTTTTTTTCTCCCAGTTTAAATGATTTTCTTTTTCTTCTGTCTGTAAGAACTATGGCAAATGACTTTTTTTCTGAGAAAAATGGTGTGTCAATGGAAGGACTGACTGGGTGTATGATCAGCTCCTGGAGCGACCCTTGCCTGTGCAGTGTGATGAGGAACCTGGTGCAGGAGCCCTTTTTATTGCCTCACTGCCTAAAATGAGCCACATTTAGCATTTTTAACCAAATGGAGTAGTCACTGTAACAACTGAGTCCATGCAGCTTTACCTTGTCATCCCCCCCTTTCTCCAGGATGTGTTTAAAACAGTAGCTTTTCTCCTGGCAGCAGTTGGTGGGTGCTCTGGTTGGTAGCCCTTCGCTATTACTTCACGTTTTAATTTGCTAAAGAGCAAGAAAAGAGACTGACAGAGTGATGTAATGTATGGAGACAGAGCAAAATGGGAAAGAACAGTCGTTTCTTTGTGTTATTGGTGTACCTGGAACAGTTTGCTAAAAGTTCCATATAGCTCCATTCTACCACTTTTTGTCTGAAGTCCACTGTCTCTGTCCATTCTCTCCATCTGTACCATAAGGTTTGATTTCTAGCTAGGAATTTTGTTAATCACTAAGAGGAATTATTCTTCAAAGTATGTTGTGCAGAGCCCTTCTCCAGGGAATCTGATTTGAATGTTAGGGCACGGAGAAATACTCAATGTTTTCCAGAGTTTAAAAAAACTGAAAATGGGCTATTTATGGTTTCTCCTTTCCCTTCCAAATCAGAGGAGAGAATGAAACATATCTATTCACAGCTAGGCTGCAGTATTCATTATTTTAATGAATTTTGTTTTCCCTTTTTACAGCCAGCTTGTTTAGTCAGCTCAAGTCTTGCATGTGCCATGTCATGGGGTACCTGGCCACTTCTCTTCAAACTAAGTCTGTCCAAAGGGTGGTTTCGCAAACTGCGAGATGAATGATTGGAAAATTCAATTTAGTTCAGACTGTGGGCACGCTTCAAAGTAATTAGGGTTTTACAATAGAAGTTCTGCCAGCTTTCCAGATTTTCTGAAGAGATTAAACTTGGAGGCTTTTGATCAGTGCAAAAATGTGGCAGACTCTTAAACAGAAGGGTCTGGGTTGGGTTGAATTCACCAAAATGACATTTAATGAAATTGCTGCTGTAATATGATGTTTAATATTTGGTCTGTGTGTTGTTCCTTATGTAGGAAATAAGTGTCACTTAGGGAATTCTTTCACATGAATTATGCTCTGTGCTATGAGGAAGTGCCCCAGAGAAAGTAGTTTATATTACTATGCTTCAGATTTACCAGATTGTTTGGGGAGAACTTGGTGCTTCTTCAATGGCATGTACTTCCTCTTCTTCTGCTTGGATGTCAGATGAAATTTGGGAGTGAAAAATACTTCTATATTTTATTATAGGGTCTGCCTACCTGCTCCACTGTAAGGGAAGATTTAAACTGGAATTTTTTTTTTCTTTTGTGTTAATCTTTGTTGGGTTGTTTTGAGAACAGAAGTCTGTTCTTTTTTATTTTTATTTTTTTTAATGTAATGAAGTGATGATGTTCTGCATCCCTGCAGTGCTGTGTGAGGTGTACCTCTCCCTCTGACACCCGTAGACTCCTGGCAGGGAGTTGCTGCACTCCACTGCTGTTCTTGAGAACAGGCTAGTGAGATGAGATTACACTTTAATTCCTCCTTTTATTTTCTTATTAAGCATTATCTTCTCACTGCTCAGGTCTACTTTGATGTCTACTGGTGTACCCTGCAAAACTATGATATTACTACAAAACTGAAGTGGCTTATTCTATACTCAGCTGAAAATGGGTATTTGATGAGTACTCTGATAGTGATAGTGTCTTTGCTGGGCACTTCCTTGGCTTATTTAAATTTATAAATTGCATTATTAAAAGTGCAAAGCTACTCTCCATCCTTATGTTTAGAATGGAGTAAAATAGCTCTGGTTATTCTGGTTTCTGTGCAGTTTGCAGTTAGCTGTGATTACAGAGGTGCCATGAAAGTGACTTTCCCTTGGATGCCCTGAAATCAGGAACTGGGCTGGGACTGCAGATGGAATGGGATGGCAGAGGAAGCAATCTGACTGCAATATGCTTCCCATGGTTTGGAGAGTGTTTCCTGCTTGTGCACATGGCAAAATGCTGCTCTCAGTAGCAGTGTATTGGTAGCGTTAGTGCCCCCAAGAACTTTGGTGGATATGGTGCAGAAATGATGCAACTTTTCAGTGTGGTTATTGAGCAATTTTAAATAAGAAATATGTGTATGTTAAAAGCTGGGATCGTGTTGTGGGCACTGAAAAGCACTTGCTGCATGCTGTGAGGAGCCTGGGGTGCATTGCCGGTGGGACGGGCAGCCCAGTTGCAGCTCTGGGCTCTGGCACTGCCTGCCCTCCTGCCTCTGCCTTGTTCTCCCTGCGCCTGCTTAGACCTTCCTTTCATGAAGGCTTTTCCCTCTGTGCTGTGAAAGTATTAAGAGCTTAAATATGTGAGGAGTCGAGGGACAGTCTGCTGCTGAATCCTATTAAGTGCTGTGCTGGAGGAATCGAGGTGCTGTTGGTCAGCTCAGTGTTTTTCTTCCCTAGCCAGGAAGAAATAGTCAAAATTCCAGAAAGAATCATAGCCAGATGTTTGTCATTGCTTCGGTTTGAGTCTCCTAAATATGGCAAATAAGCTGCCTTAGGACTTATTTTTATCTGACCTCAGAAGAGAAAGTTAGTAATTCACTATTTTAAATTTGCAATTATTATAGGGTTTAAAAAGAAGGTAACTAAAGCTTTGCATTTTGTGTACTGTTTGAATCCACTATATATTTTTTAGGCCTGTTATTTTGTGTTTGGAAGCTTGACTTTTTTGATGCTGTGTCGGAATGTGGTATTGGGTGGGGAAAGGTGAAACCACAGCCATTTTATTGACAGACATTTAGAGTGTGTTTTGTTCATTCGAGTGTTTTTTGGGTTTTTTTTTTGTTTTTTAGGAAAGATGTGAACTTAAATTGTATAATAAGCCAAATTTATTACAGTTCTCTTGATATTAGTTGTCATATTATGTGTAAAGAAAATGGAGCTTTACTGCAGTAAAGGAAAAACAGTCTGAATATTCCTGTACAAAAAGTTGATTATGTGCACAGGTCTTAAAATACAGAAACCCTTTGGGAAAATGGTGATCAAGTGTTATTACAGTCCTTGAAATATTAATGTAGTGGATTGAACTCGTAACAGTTTGTATAGCTGGGCAGGTGTTCATTTCTGTTTTCATAATCTAGTTACGTAGGATAGTGAAGATCAGCTGAAATGACTCTCATGCCATTCAACCAAAATGGCTGTAGGAAATGCTGTATTCCACAAAACCCCCCCAGACCAGGAAGTCCACTGGAAACCTTTTAAACCTTTTTTGGGTGTGGGCAACATTCAAAGTTGGGCCCACAGATGGGTAATTCTGTAGAATATATGGAGCCTGAAAGGGAAAAATACCCCAAACCAAACCAAGAATCAACCCACAGGCAGCTAAAGACAGCTACAGATGGTCAGTGTGCTGAGAGGCAGATCAGAGAAGTTTTAGGTTTGGGCCTACTGAAAAAAGGGACTTGGAGTTGAGCAAGGATGGTGTGTTGTGGTACTTGCAGGGTTCAGAGCAGCACTTGGGGATGTGCATTTAGCTAAACAGGGTTGCAAAAGCACACCTGTGTGTCAGCCCTTTCTCCTTGCAACCAAATTCATGTCTGGAAAGGGCAGCATTGCCCACTTGGGCAAGAGAGAGACTGTATGCATTGAATATTTCAAAAGCTGTGCTATGGTGACAGTGCCTAGTGTGAGAGATTTACTGTTCTGATGCCTTAAGAAATTTTAGCTTTAATTCTTCATGTATCTGTAGCCTTGGTGTAGTTCTGGGCTTCATATAAAACACTAAAACCTCTGTTCCCAGCACCTTTAGCCAAAACAATTCCTCTGAATGGAAATCTAAGGACATGTTCATTGCCCTGGAGCCCCAAAACATGTAAATAACAGTGAGTTGGAGGGGAGCAAGCCTGGAATGGTTGACATCATCACCTAAGGGTGTGATTGGAGAATTAAGGCCCAATATGCTAATATGACAGAACTTATAAAAGGTGGAGAGCATGTAACCTGATGTCCATTTTTGGGTGTAGCCTCATGAGGGGGCTTTGTTTACCCTGGATGTACGTAAAGGCCTTTAATGGATTTGTCTGCTTTTTACTCTCCTAACTTTGTCTTGGCCTCTTATTTCAGGTAGCCTGTTTTAGGTATCAGTTCAAGGCTGGAGTGTTGGGCATGGGAGGGGGTAGGCCCCTCTCTCTGACAGAACAGTCATTCATTAATAGAAACAAGAATTAGAAAAGGGAAAAAAAACCCAAAAAAGCTTTGTAGAGACTCTATTAGAGCTGTCTGACATGGCTGAAATCGTGCAGGAGAAGTGTTGCTGTGCCCTCAGCCCACTTCCCAGGCAGGTAGACTGATGCCAGTGGTGTAGGAAAGACTTCTGCTGGGAAGGGGAGGTTAGAAAAGCTTGGCTTTATCTAATCTGGCCTGTAGGTATTTATTAACCCATCAGCATGTTATCAAACCTCTGCTCAAAGTACAGCGGGGAGTGATGTTAGGACAGCTGGTACAGTTTCAGTTTTGCACAAAGCAAAAGGGAGTTTTGACCTTTTCTGTAAAAGTACCTGATTTGTATTTATCTTTTGTGTAAAGAGTCTGTCATAACTGTCTTCTTGGTATTTTAAACTATTTCCTGTGGGCAGATTTCCTCAAAGCAGTGTGTCAGCCTGGCGTAGCCCAACACCTCGCAGGGGAAGTACAGTACCTGGGTGCTGTAACTTCTCTCCTAGGAGAGAAGGCTGGGAGAGCTGGGATTGTGCAGCCTGGAGAAGGAAAAGCTCTGGGGAGACCTTATTGCTGTTTTTGAACACCTGAAGGGGCTCCAAAAAAGCTGGAGAGGGACTTTGGACCAGGCCATGGAGTGGAGAACAAGGGGGAATGGCTTCCCAATGCCAGAGAGCAGGGTTAGATGGGATATTGGGAAGAAATTCTTCCGTGTGAGGGTGGTGAGGCCCTGGTACAATTGCCCAGAGAAGCTGTGGCTGCCCCTGGGTCCCTGGAAGTGTCCAAGACCAGGCTGGACAGGGCTTGGAGCAGCCTGGGCTAGTGGAAGGTGTCCCTGCCCATGGCAGGGAGTAGAACGACATGGTGTTTAAGGTCCCTTCCAACCCAAACCATTCCGGAATTCTAGGAAAGCCCAGATCCAATCTGGTGAATGTGGGTGTGGATGGTGATTTTGAGGCAAAAGCATAATTATTGGAGAAAGACTTGCAATTTTAGTGAGACTTTTTTTTTATGAACACAGGAAAACAAAGTATTTTCTGTGTTTAAAATTACTTTAAAAGATAGTTTTATTTATATGCATATACACACATATGAAATGAAGCTGTGCAAGATCCCAGAAGCATTTACAGTCTAAATGTGTGTGGAGTGGCCAGGCCCATCTGAGGGGATGTGTGTAGAAAAGTTCAGGGGTTCATGCAAGTGTGTAGGGGCTTGTCGCAAAGTTCAAGGGGGAAAAATTGAGATCAGTCTCCTGACTTCTAGTTCCTTCTCTTAATTAGCTTGTGTGAACAAAGTAGGTGCCTAGACTTTCTATTATGAACGTGAATTTGAGATCAGCTACCCCAAAGCAGCTCCTCTCTGTGATACTGTCACTGCTGTCACCTGAATGTTTAATTTTTAACAAGCAGAAACTCTGGTGCCAGATCATCCAGCAGTACCTGTGAAACTCTGCCCAAGGATGTGGCCCACAGTGTTAATTTGTGTGACTTCCTTCTTCCACAAATAGTCTAGAGCACTGCGTGAAGCAGAGGTTTTGGGGCTTCATGTCTGTATTTACCTCTCCAGGTAGTGAAAACAGCTGAAAATTCCTGCTTGATGCCCAGTGTGTGGCTCTTCCATGTTGCTCTTGGTACACTTGGACACCATGTGTGGACTGAGTGTGCTCAGCCGTGTTGTGGCTTGGTTTTTCTCTGAGCACAGTGTGTTTTATTCCAAGTAGTCCTGGTATTTCAGCATATTTCATTTCTAAAACTTGGAACCATTTTTTGTCTATATTTGGTATCTACTTAAGTATACATTTCCCAATCTCATTCACATAATTCCCTCCCTCTTGGGGATCTTTTCCCATGTCAACCAATTGTTGTTTTCCTACTTTCAGGCATCCAGCAAGTCTAGCCACTCTGGAAAAGCATGTTTGTTGGGTAGAGCTGGTTAATTTGGCAGTGATGTGCTTTGACACTGCTTTAAATGGTCCTTTAAATGATCATAATTTTAAAGCTAGCCGTAATTAAATGAGCCAGAGGCTTCCATTTCTAGAATAATTTGTCTGGCTTGTGGATTCTTCTTTAAAAAACCCTGACAAACCCACATCAAAACCAACCACTGAAATCTTAGGACAAAAAAGAAAAAATCATGGGGAGGGAGTATTAGAGGGTTTTTTTTTCCCTAAACAAAAGATCATGCCCCATATGGAGCGTAATAATGGAACTTGAAATAGCTCTGAAATTTTTATTTGGGCTTGCATCTTCTATATTTGAGTAAATTGTATCTCAATGCTATGTGGAAATCGTGTAACACAATATTTTAATAAAGAAGAACTTGCAAGATGAAAGCGCACTCCATCTCATTTTGTGATAATGCAGCCACATCGGAAGGCTGCTGTTGCAAGAGGGAAACCTGGTAGCTGAACTGTTCTCTCTAGGGTGGAAAGAAAAGTTTTAAAAAAGTAAATTCATACCAGCACCCAGGGCAGAAAGTTGGATGAAGTTTGCAAAACTCACATGTGTGCTAGGTTGGCTCCTCTAGGTCTTCACCCAATTCTGGAAGAATTGAGGATTGGCAGGTGGGACTGGAGGGGGTCAGGACCTTGTACAAGAGTCATGTCTCCAGCTGGGCGTCCTGTGTTCTCTAAGCTGTTGAATGCACACTATTCTTGGTCTGGTCTTAGTAAAGTAAACTGTAGTTGGGACCTGTCAGTATAGAAAAGTGAATAAAAGAAATTTATTTCAAATACTGTTTTCTTCACAAAGAGTTAAAAGAAAAATGGAGAGAATTAAAGTTATTGCTAAATGTTCAGATGATCAAAATAAAATAGTATTTAAGCAATTTGGCTGAGCACATGAAAACAGTGTTTGACAGAATTGTTACCTGGTGCCTGTTTTTGTGGGGAAGCAGGGCGTGTTTTCATTGGAGTTACTATTTCCAATTAAAATTGAAGAAACGAGTAAATTACTAAAAAGAAAGGCAGTTGTTTCTTGCTTTTCCAGTCTGCGGATTAAATACTAGATATGGAACCATAAGGTTGTCTTGTTTTAGCCATGAAAGCACAGAGTTAATGACTGGTATTGCCTTCCCTCTTATATTATTTCCTTCTTTCTAATAAAGATTCTAATGTCCACCCTGTATTCAGAAATGCAGTTTTTGTTTATATGTGGCATTAATGATGGCTGTTAACAGGGAGTTTTGTGGGTGTTTTTTCTGTCTCACGCTTCATTTGGACAGAGATCTAACAGATTACAGAAGGGTTGGAGATAAACAGAGCTATAAACTCACCGAAATGTTTTCATATTTTTGATTAAGAAAGGAAATAACAAGTCTATGTTTAGCTGCAAATTGTCTTTCTTTTTTTTTTTTAATTTGCCAAAAAATGAAAAATCACTTTTTCATTAGGAAGACTTCTAAAGTGTCCTAAAGAAGAAAAAGCAGTAAAAACCCATGACTGGTGAAGGGAACTTTATTTAAATCAGTTCAGTTTGCTTTGGCCATTTGCAGGGCACTCCATGTTGGCTCTGTGTTGTGTGCTTGTCAGTGATGATGTCAAATCTAAACTGCCTCTCATGCACATCCACTATTTGCTGGATGATTTGGTCTCCTGACAGTCGCAGATTTTTGTGACATAAAAATCCAGAGTGTTTGCTGCTGCTAGGATCCAGTGGCTCCCCTGACTCTGGCTGCACAAGAGTTTCCATTCTATACCTTGTCTTTATAACTGCTTTTTCCAAACTCTTGACTTTTGGACTGATTTTCCCTTCCAGTTTATCTGCTGCCAAAAGTGGATTTCTTTTTTGGAAAGTTGGAACAAGGGCAGCTTGCCAGTTTTGGAAGATGAGAATACTACTCCTTATGAAAATACTGGGGCTTTTGGTTTTTAAATTAAAATACGGGGAAGCAGGAAGTTAGGATGTTCTGGAAGACAAGTTTGGGAGCTAGAGAGGAAGAATCAATTTTGATAATATTGAGCTATGCTCTACTGAATATCCTAGGCTATGAGTTTGTTTTTCTCTCTTCCTAAACTCAGAAGTTATGGCAGAGGGGGGATCTGCCATGTAGGTAGTGATATTTGAGAAAATAGCAAATAACACTTGGTTTGATTCTCCCCCTCTACTGTGCTCTGGTGAGACTTCATGTGCAGAGCTGTCTCCAGCTCTGGGATCCCCAGCTTCAGGAAGACATGGAGCTGCTGGGGTGAGTCTGGAGGAGGGACAGAGATATTCTGAGGGCTGCTCTGGAGCCAGGCTGGCAGAGCTGGGGGTGTTCACCTGGAGGAGAGACGGCTCCAAGGAGACCTCAGAGCCCTTCCAGTGCCTAAAGGAGCTCCAGGAGAGCTGGAAAGGGAGCTGGGACGAGGGATGGAGTGACAGGATAAGGGGGAATGGATAGATGGGATATTGGGAAGGAGTTGTTCCCTGTGAGGGTGGGGAGGCCCTGGCACAGGGTGCCCAGAGAAGCTGTGGCTGCCCCTGGATCCCTGGAAGTATCCAAGGGCAGGTTGGACAGGGCTTGGAGCAATCTGGTGTTGTGGAAGGTGTCCCTGCCCATGGCAGGGAGTGGAATGAGATGAACTTTAAGGTCCCTTCACATCCAGACTGTCCTGTGATTATATGATTCTATAAAAAACCCCAAAAAACTGTTGTTATGACTTTTTAAATTATTTATAATTTACTCCTCTGTCCTAAGCATTCCTAACATGAAATATGTTTATTTTTCTGGTAAAGTAAAAAATACAGATATCTCCTTCAGAGAAGAAGCTTCAGCTGGAAATGCTTGTTCCTGTTTGATGCTGTCTTAGCACAGGGTGGGGTCTGAAGGTGTAGCTTCTCTTTCCACACAGGGCTCTCCATGCCATTACTGCCTGTCAGGGTACCCTGCTGGCACTTGCACAGCTCTAAGTGAACTTTTAGACTTTCATCTCACTATACAAATCAATTTGAAATAAATCTGTTCTACTGATCAGTCTTCTAGTGATGACTAGTTAAAATTATCTACAGTACAGTTAGAGCTGGGTCACTGGGGAAAGCTGTTGTTGGCTGCCTATTTAGGTTTTTTACCCTCTTTTTTCTTCTTTAGTTTTATGTGAAATAATCCAGTAATATCAGTCGTCATTGTCTTGGCAGAAAATAAAGAGTAATTGAGAAGTTTGGAATGGAAAGTATGCCATGTTGTGAATTTGTATTGAAAGCAGGACCTTTATGAAATGCATTCATGCAGCTACTTGCCCTGATGTCAAAATTACAGTAATTAAGGAATTAGTTAAAATATTTTGCTTTGTGATGCTTTTATGCAAATTAAACAATGACACAGAGCTGCCCACTATGTCACTTTCATTTTTGCCCACTTCAAAATGTTCAGCTCTTTGGAAAGGGTAATTGTAAACGTAATAAACAACTTGAGGAACTAAATGATTCTAAGAGGAGTTTTCCCAAAGAATTTGCGGCGTAATAATGAAGGACAGTGTTCTGGCTCAAGCTTTTGAACCCCATTTTTATTTTAAAATAAAATTAATACTGTTCTTTCAAAGTGTGACATTTCTCCTTTGAAGGATGCAAAACGATATGGCACCTTTATAGTTTAATCAGTTGCCAAGTGCTTCCAGCTCCAGCCATCTTAATTTCTTCACCTCCAGTTTCTCTTGAAGGAGCATGGACTTGACAGGGGAAGGAGAGAAGTGCCAGGGATATGTGCCACAGGGGCTCTTATTTTGGAGAGATGAAGGCAGCTGAACTGTCTTCAGGCAGAGAACTCGATGGAGCCACAGACACATGACTCAGTTTAAAGGAAAGAAACCTCTGTATTATAATCTGATCAGGATAATTTTAATGCCTGTATGTATCTAGCCGTGCTGCACACAGATTTCTTGTTCAGCACAGCACACAGCTGGGCTGTAAAACTTGTCTGATTGTTAGCAGGTGTCTTTCATGAGTTAATCCAAGTGTATCAGTTCTAACAGAAGGTGGTTGGATCCAGAAGTGCTTTTTGTGTCACAAATGAGAAATGAGAGATCTGGTTCATAGGACGCCTCCTGTTCAGAAGCTTCTAAAGGTTTGTAGATCTGTCCATGGAAAGGCAAGTGGTACGTCCCATCTTCTGCACATGAGGCTGGTCAGGGTATTGTACAAATATAGCTGGTTGAAAACTGTTCCACTCTTGGATCTGTGGGGCCTGAGTGAAGGAGATACACAATAACAGATGTGTGTGTATGTGCCTTTAAAAAAAAAGGGGCCCTGCTATATTTTAGGATATTCTGTTACTATTTGAGGATTTATTCACAAGTCCATAGGAAGAAACGTGTTTCAAATGGAGTTAAAAAACTTAACATCCAAAGTCCATTTCTCCAGGCATATGTATGGCAGTCTGTAACCTGCCTGGGGTACATGCCTGGAGACAGCAAAGAATGTCATTTACTGGAGATATGGCTTGCCTTACCTGTATCATTCCTAATTTCATTGTCACTACTCAAAAACCCCATACCTGCAGAATCTTCTGCAAGCACAGATTTTGGCTAAAAGATTCAACCATAGGTCTGCTACAGTCACACAGTGAGAGATGCTGAGAGCAAGGTGGGTAATTGAACCAGCAGCCCCAAGTGTAGCTGGTTTGGGTGTGCTGTGGAAGTTTCCTGTTTTCTCCTATGTTGCTGTAGCTGCTTTCTGCCCATGTTTGTGGTTTTGCCCCTAACTTGACTTGTCAGAAAGGGTTAGTGAGTGGGTTTCCTGAGGCAGGGATTCATTGAAAGCATTCCCCAGCAGCGTGGTGTTTGGAGAGGAGGTTTGGTTGGGGTCCCGCTGTCCGCAGGCATTTCCAGCCTGGTTGGTGCAAAGGCTGCGGGTGGCCCTGGGGTTCCTGGTGTGGAAAGCAGCGAGGGGTTTCTGTGGAGCAGGGATTTGGCAGCTCCTGCTCCCTGTGCTGCAGCTGGGGCAGATCACACCGCCCAGCTACACAAACAAACGTGTGGGTTTATTGAAGGATCTGCAAATAGCCTGCAGCTGGTCTCCTCAGGTCTCGTGCTGACCCTGCTGTGAGCAGGAGACTGGATGTAGGTGACCTCCGGTGGCTCCTTCCAACTTCAGTTCCTCTGGTTCTGTGAAGGGTTTTTATATGGAGTCGTGCCTGTATGTTAGATATTTGTGTATTACAGTGACAAGAATAATGTGAAAAATCTTTGTGATATTTTTCTCCAGTTTGTAAAGATGCCATTTATTTTTGAATTTGCTGTAACCTTATTCTTGTTTGTTCTTATTAATCTCACTGTAACTTTTTCTATTACTTCCTCAGTCAAAATGTTACGGCCAGACATTATTGACAGAAGTTTACAAGCATCTGAATTTGATTGAGTCAGACTACTTTGGAATCGAGTTCCAGAATATCCAGTCATATTGGGTGCGTACAGTTCCCTGACAAATCTGGTGTAATAAAAAGGTTGGGTGAATGCAGTTCTTTGAGTGACAAAATTTCTCAGTCTGCTGGAGTCGCCTGTAGTCTCCTGTTGGGATTATCTCCTGGATTCTTGTAAATCTGTTTCACTCACCAGAATGACAAAAACTATTAAAGCTGAAGGGAGGAATCAGATTCTGCTTCTTGTTAAATCTCAGAAGTTGTACAAAGCAGTTAAATAGCTGCTGATGTTCCCACTTGCAGGGACAGAAATAAAATCCTTCTTTCCTCTGAAAGGGGAAACATGAACTCAAAGTGTTCTCTGTGGAGCGCTTTTAAAATCATATTATGGTGTGTAATCTTGGTAGTGTTCATATTTATCCTCAGTTAATTCAGTCTTCTGTTAATTTTCCTGAAGAGCCGTTATGAATCTCTTTCTAAAACCTCAGCAGGCATGCAGGCCTGCATGCTTTTTAAGTCATTGATCTAGATCAATGCAGACACCTTTAAGCCTCCTAGTCACTTTATCCTGTACCTTGCAAAGAGGACAATGTGGCTTCTAAACTAGAAAATGTTGCCCAAACTTTCTTTTCATTTTGGTTTGGTTTTTTAAAAAATTTTTTAAAATACTTTTTTTAGCCTTAGGACTCTCATTCAGAAAATATGACTGAGAACATAGGGAATGCTAATGGCACTAATCCATACTGCTCTTGAGCTGAGGAAATACAGTAAAGTTTGTTTAGTTTCCATTTCTTGTGCATGGTGTCCAAACCCTTTCTGCTGCTAATATGGTTCCTAAAATCCTCAGCTGTCCCTCAAACAGCACAGTAACTAGTAAGGATCAAACATAGTTGTCTTGTAACAATTTTCTGTTTGGAAGAGTGGGGAAAATAAAAAGTTGAGCTTCCAGATTATTTTGCATTACTTTTATGCAAAAAAAGATGTTCCTTTTACTAGGACAACAATAGTCTTTCTTTTAAAATGGGCTTATCAAAAGAGAAAAAATGGTGGGAAGTCAATATTGAGTAAAAACTCTTAAGTAGGTAGGTAAGAGTGCTGGAAAAAGCGTAGAAGGGGAAAAAACATTGGACTTTTTCATGTTCTGCAGACTTTCTGTAATTCTGCAGCCTGGCTCCTGTCAGACTGTGGGTTTTGGCTTGACTCCTGCCCTCTTGGCAGTGGGGCTCTGCTTTTGCTGACTTGGCTCCTCTTCTGTCCAGATGAGCTTTAAGCACAGATCAGTGGTTTTGCTATTGATGCATGAGAAATGTCAATTCAAATAGATACATACACTTTTTGTAAAGCAAAGGAATTACTGCATTGAGGAAGAAATGCTACTCATAAATTACTGCTTAATTTGAATTTACTTTTGATGTTTTCATATTATAGTCAATAAGAATGTCAGTTTGTAAATCTTTTCTCTTCAATTTCAGATTTGGCTGGAACCTATGAAACCTGTTATTAAACAAGTACGGAGTAAGTAGTTTTAAAAAGGAAGGTTTTCCTTAATTTGCATCTTCTTTATGTGGGTTGCTTTCACAATTACTACTTGATTTACTGGTTATGCTTCCCTGCAAATTACACATGGTAGGGGTGATAGTGGTTCCTGCTGGGACATGCCAACCTGACATTTTAATAGGCAGTGTGTGGTGGGTGGAATGGAAACTTACTGCAGATAGGGTTCTTTCTCTGATAAATATCTGGGTAGGTTGGGTCAGCTGGTGTTATGTCGAAGTGAAATATAACACTTGCTGTGTTAGCTTTTGGAAGTTGTGTTGTCACACCGTGGGAAGAAAAAGGAACATTTTGGCTGATTCCCATGTCAGCTCTTTCCACGTGCTCAGGAGCAGCTTCACTGGAAGAGCAGAGGTGGGGATCTCCCACCTGCATGGTGGCTGCAATGTCAGAGCCTCTGCCTCAGCTGGGAAATGTGGTTGTGCTGCCTGGCCAGGAGGATCTCCAATAGCAATGCTCTCTTGTCTTTAAACCACCTAAAAAGTGTTAATGTGACAGGCACTCTAAAGGCCAAAAATAGCTGAAGAAAGCAAGATGCTGGTTGGTTCTTCAGATGTTGAAGGATTAGATCCAACTTTTTGTTTTTTCCCTTTAGAATGGAGTTAAGCTGTTTGTTTTCTGGTTCTGATTGTAGAGGCTTTGTGGAAGAACAAGATCAGGAGGGTGTGGTGGATTCCTGCTCCTTTCCAGATCTTGATTGGAATATGTTGAAAATGAGTACTGGGAAGTAGCTTTTAGTAGCTCTTCTGTCTAAAACTGATTGCCAGAAAATATGAAGTAATCAATTCTAGCTAATTTTTTAACTTTAAGGTCATGATTTTGACTTTTGTCAACATTGTTTTTTAAGCAGAAGAGCCAAATAATCTATAAAACAAGTCTCCCTCAGGAGAGTACAGAATATTTTCACTCTTATTTTTGCTGCCAAAAAGATATTGGGAGTGCCATCTTTTTATGTGCTCCTGGCTAGAAGCAATTATGTCCTAGTCAAAAGATCTGATGGACCGTAGGTCTGCAGTGCTGCCTGGTTACTCCTTCTGTATCCTCTTCTGTACTGCATAAATTGTGGAAACTTGACCTTAGACCACGTATTGTTCCCTGATACTGCAAATATTGTTCTAAAATGGTCTAAAAGGATGGGGATGTCCTAAGATTTTTGGCTACTTTGTGATCTACCACCCATGCTGTGTTGGCAGTGAAATGGAAGGATTTATTTAAATTTTTTTAAAATATTCGTCTCTAAGAGATGCCAGTCAGTTGTCTGGCAGATGTTCACGTTCTGAAATCACTTTTATATTGATTGAAATATCCTATTTTCTGTATATTGGGGGTTTTGTTTGGTTTTTTTTTTCTTTAGAATTTAATGGTTTTGAAGTTAACCTTTTAACTTCTAGCCCAGCAGCAGGGGAACACAGATGTTATGGGCTTTAAGGTGGTCTTGCTCAAACTTGTTGGTTGATGTTGCTGGTGATTGTTGTGTTCCTGCAGATATGCATTTCTGAGTCTTGGACAACCCCTTTAAAAAGAAAAGTTCTTGATTTACTCCCAGTTAGTTTCAGCTAATGAGCTATTGTGACATACACTGAACTGTGGCTTGTATGATAAGGTTTGGGGTTTTTTCTTAAATTTCAAATGAATGCAATCAGTTTTACTACTGAACCTCTCCAGATGGGAAGGAGTTTGGATACAAATTTTCAGCTTCCTAACAGGCACACATTATCAGGTTGATATTTGGGTACTTTCTCTGAGGTGCTGCCAGTTTATAGTCTTGTATTCACCATTCCTGCCTGGGTTATTTTTCCTCACATCCCTTTTATTTCTTGCTTTTGCTCAGATTTGGCTTCTTAAAATAAATTCTGCATCTCGGTTAAGACTGGTCAAGTGTTTCATGGTTTGAGTGGAACTTATTCATAGACAAAAGGCAAGAGTGACTAAACAAAAAGGGCAGGGTTGTGCTACAGAAGCAAATATGCAGTATTATGTTTTTAATTTTTTATATTTATTGTCATTTGATGCGATGCTTGAAACACTTCCAAAATTGCTCCCACATTAATACTTCCACTTGATTGGCTTCAGAAATGTGCAGGACTGTTGTTAACCTTGTGAAGGTCTTCCAGAGGCTCAGAGAATTTTCAGAAATTTGATGTAAAGTTTTGGTCTTCTAACTGGAATCATTAAAACTATTTATTTCCCTCACTCGGTGTGTCTCTAGAACTGTAGAATCCTTAGTCTCTGCCAGATGTGATCTTTCTGTGTCATTATAGGGTGTTATTTCCAGCCTCCTTTCATTTCTAGATACGACACTGTAATTAGGATGTGGATTTTAGGTTTTTTTTTGGTTCACCAAAGCTTTGGTGACTGTGGGATTGGAGGCCAAGAGCTGCTCTTGTCACAGCTGTGATAGTCTGCGAGTTCTCCCATCTACTTGTCAAAAAGCAAAATTTGTTATTCTCTCATTAGCAAACAAGAGGGTGAGTGAAGGAATGTTTGGCCTGTGGGAATCAGGTATTTCAGACAGAAGAAATCAGTGTACTTTGGAGCTGATGGGGTTAAACGGAACTTTGTCAAGCTTTAAGAGATCTTGGTGCTTAAAATAAATTAAAGCAGGCTGGCTTGTGCTCCAACAAATTTGGTTTCTTTTTAATTTGGCTAAGTTTACTTTGACACAGCAGTGGCAGGGGGAGTTCTGGGGGGCTGTGCTTGGCTCTGGCCCAGAGGGTGCCTGTGGACATCAGGTGGAGCTCAGGCTGGCCAGTGCTCTGCCTGCCTGTGGAATACTTGGCCTCGTTTGCTTTAAGGCAGGAAAAACAATGGGAAAATGGTGGTGCCCAGTCCTGGCATGGTGAGTGGCTGTTGTATCCTGTAGTAATTCTTTCAGAAATCCAGGGGGAACAGGGATTGTGGTTCTGCAGGCTGAGTTGTGATGCTGGAACTGTTGATTCAGAGCATTATGGACTGTTCCAAATAGTGACCAAGGGTTCTCTTTAATTGTGCAAATTAAATTAGTTTTCTTCCTGTTGTTGAGATGGACAAGAACTGTTGAGAATGGGAGGGCATGAGTATTACCAGGCATGCTTGCAGCAGGCTACAAAACACCCTTTTATCTGCATGGGGAGCCAGCTGAGTCTGCTGGTACCATCCTGATAGTGGTGGCAGGTGTTGGGAGCCTGTGGGATGCATCTCCCTTCTGCTCCCTCTCCCGGGGTCACCTGTGATGGTCTTTTATGGAGCCAAGTAGTTGCTTTGGGATATTACAGATTTCATGTTGCATGAAACTCTTTTTCAAGCATTCAGCCTGCAGACTCACTTTGTCAGTGGTATCCAAGTCCCTTTGGAAAGCAGCTGCTGCTTCTCCCCTGACATGGACAATCTGTTCCAGAGCCTACTGTGGATAGCTGGGAATTGAAATCTGGCTAGACTTTCTTTGTGTTGTTTCTCTGCCTGTTGGCAAACAGAATATGCATGTGTTTATGAAGAACTCAGGTTTGTTTTTTTTTTTTGTGAAATGACTGACGTTTCTTCTAGGACCAAAGACTACAATGCTTCGTCTGGCTGTAAAGTTTTTCCCTCCAGACCCGGGTCAGCTGCAAGAGGAATATACTAGGTAAAGTATTTTTCGAAATGTTGGACTTGTATTACCTACTGCATTAATAGAGCAGGAAGGCAGCACAGCTGCTTCTAAGCAAAACTGAGATGGAAGATGAGTGCAAGAGCACTTACAGTGAATGTTACAGTTTCAGCAGACATGTGTTGGCAGATGAATGTTATCAGAAAAAATACTTTTTGAAACAGCAAACAACTCAAGTTAGGGCTTGCCAGCATCATGGTGACAAAGGAGTCAGAGTATACAGAAAATACTAACTTTAAAAATAGAGACTATTAAAAAAATATAAAATAATCAGTACATGTTTTAGTAAGTGATTTAAACTTCAGAAGCTCACACTTTACTGTTCACATTTTTCACCATGCTCATCATGGGTAATTTTTGCTGATTGCTAATTGATCTGTGGTCAGTTAAGCAGCCCTATCCACCTGCTATCACCTGGGGACCTGAAGTCTGTGCCTCTAGCAAGGACTTTACCCAGGATGTTAGTGTTTGAAGAGCTCATTTGGTGCTTTTTGCAGTTTCACTGCTTTTAATTGGAATTCCTTTTAGAGAGGTTCCTTATTATCCTTCAGATGTATTTAAGAACAAACCAGCATGATAACTGTTGTGATTGTTTCTTGTCAGGAGAAATACTATCTAAATATTCCTTTTGCATCAAGTTTTCTTATGTTAACTGCTGTTTCATGTAGGAAATTCCTTAGGAATACAGTTTTTTAGAGCAGAAACTTTATTTTTCCTATTTATTGAGTATTACTGGTGGAATTTTGGTCTGTGCTTAGAGCATCTGGGTAGTCAATGATGCTGTTAATGATAATATACTCTTAATTGTCATCAGACATGCAGAAAACAGAGCAGACTTTTTGAGAAGCCTTTAATACATATTAACAGTACTTTAAAACTTTAAAAAAGCTTATCATTCAAAATGTATAACTTTTATTATCTTTCTGCTTCAGGAGTAAAGTTTTAAAATAAATTCTTATTTAAAAAATATTGTTGTTATCTCTCAGGGTGTAATTCCGTAAAGAAAAAAGGATCAGTCTGGCAGTTTGAAGGTTTATAGTAGTGAGTTGTTGCCTGGTTTCTGGAGTTCTTACTGCATTTTCTTCCAAGTAAAAGGAACAGCATACAAAACTGTTGAACAGAAATGATTCCTCTTTAGCAACTGAATGGGAAATATTTTAGTTGAAGTAATGTAGCACTATAAGAAAAGGAAATTGAACTTCTGTCTTTGTAGGCTGCTAATATAGTTACAGAAAATACAACTGCTGAGTAGATTAGTTGAGTGCTAGTAGAAATGCTTATCAGTTTTCCTAACAAACTACTGGAATTGGTGATGTTCTTCCATCTTTTTTCTAATAGATAAGATCACTTTAAGTTCTTTAAGTTTCTTTCCAGCTAAAAATGACAGCTGTTACTGCCCAGAATCCTGCTTAAAACATGGTTTTCCTCCTGCTTCTTTGTGAGTCCTTTTGTGCTGATAAATTGCTCTGAACTAGTCACAGGTTATTTGGTTTGATTTGACACTCCTTGGTAGCCAGGCTGTTGTGTTACTGTTTGGAGAGCAGAAGAATCAGGAGGTGCTGCTTTTCTAATCTTCTGCTCAACTGTTCTGTTGCCCTTTCATGTGTCAGGGTGGTCTGTGTAACTCCAGCCCTTGTACCTCTCCTTCAGGTACCTGTTTGCTTTGCAAATCAAGAGGGACCTGGCGGAGGAGCGCCTGACCTGCAGTGACAACACAGCTGCCCTGCTGGTCTCCCACCTCCTGCAGTGTGAGTATCCCAGCTGGGCTGACACTGCCAGAGCTAGCCCACGGGAAATTGCACACAGAAGCTTTCGGGAGCTAAAAGTAGTCTCTCTCACTGTATTTTCTTCTCCATACGCTGTAAATATGTTGATTTTCGACCCTGGGATGGTCGTCAGGGCTGGCATGGGGAGGAGCAGCTGGTGCTTATGTGTGAGGTAACTTTGGCTTCATGGGGGTTGTACAGAACCAGCCCCTTGCTGTCTGTTTCCCTGGCTCTGCAAGCTGTATTACCAGCACTCCACATCTTCCAGACAGCTGTTCCCACCTGTCTCTGTGCTCCTCTGGCTTTGTTTTTCACTTTCCCTGTGCCTGGGAGGGGATGGCTGTATAGGAACTGGGCTGAAATACATCTAGAACCATGCTGCAACAAGGTTCCACAGTGGGGCTGTCAGCAGCTTTCCTCCTTGCTGGGAGTGAAACTGGAAATGGGAAGCAATTTATTTTGGAAGCACTCCATGCTGCTGCTGGTTCAGTCTGTACATGCTTAAAGACCTAAAATGTGGCCTTTGAGATGAGGAGGTTGGCAACTTTGAGTGAGTTCAGACACCAAATTGCTGGAGCAGCAGCTGAAGTGTTCACAGCTCTGCATCCTGACCTGCAGACAGAGCAAAAGCTGATCAGTGATGCTTCTTCACTGCTAAATAGTTATTGGTCATCTAATTCTGCATTGCAATATAATAATACAGTTATAATAGTATTACCTCTGGTGATTTTTTTTTTTTTTGGAAGAGCAGATCTATCTTGTGTGTGTGCCATCAGTGAGTGACACATTTAAACCTGCTTATGACTTTCCAGCACAGTGGAGCTGGAGAGCGAATCTCACTCTCACGCCTTGCTTAGCTCAATTCTGCTCTTCTGGAAAATGGGCTGTGAGAAAGAATAGGTTTATTTTCAACAGAAATAATTTTACAAAAGTGCCTTTCAGTATTTTTCACTCATTCTTTCATGCTGGCTTGATTTTAGACGGGATTCGCTGTGTTCTTGTTGACAAGAAGATTTTCTTCTGTAAATCTCTTCCTAAATTCACAGCATTGCATCTGAAAGACATGGATACATGAAGGGGAGACCAAATTCCAGATGTAATTTGCCATCTTCCCAAGTAGCCTTGTCTATTACTAGTTTACATATATTTAGTTAAAAATAAATTGAAATATGCTGTTTGGTATAAGGTGTCTGTAAGAAAGAAATGTTCAGAAATCTTCAGAAGACCCACCTCATGGATCTTCTACAGATCTCACATTTTTCACCCTTAAAAAGTCTAAATGTTCCAAACAATGTTCAAATACTGCTGTGATCCCCAGGAAGACAGCTTGGGATAAATGTGAGAGTTTATTGAAATAAAGCTGGATACAAAGCATCATCCACAAATTTGAAGCACTTAAAGGCTCTTGGGGTCTCTGTAATTCCTTACCAAGCATTTTCTGTCATTGTTCCTTTTCCATTATTCTAAGATTGTTTTGTTTTCTGTCGTAGCTGAAATAGGAGATTTTGATGAATCGGAAGATCGAGAACACCTTAAAACAAACCAGTATTTGCCAAACCAGGAAAAACTTGAAGGAAAGATCCTGGAGTTCCACAGGAAGCACGTGTAAGTGAGGATTAATGTAAACCACTAATGTAACCCCTGGGCAGTAGGCAGGCTTGCTTGGGCGAGGTTGAGTAGCAGAGTGATAGGCTGATGTTAAGAGTGTGTAAATTAAACACCATTTACCTTGAGCAAGGAAAGCTGGGTGTAGCAATAGTTACATGGTTAGGATGGAGTTGTTGGGCACTAGTTTTTCTCGAGTGATTTTTGCAGTGTACCTTTAATAATGTGCCAGAGAAAGCTATCATGTAATAATGGGTTTAGGCAAAATACTTCTTCAGAATTTCCATTCTACAAAGTTTAAGCTCAGCTTTGCCAGCATATGCAGAGCTCTTGCTTTTGTCTAAATAATTAGAAATCAATTGCATTGTACTCTTTCTCTACACATTAAGCATAAGGGAGATGGAGAAGGATGGAGGGAGTAGGGAAGAAATAACTTTCATCAGAATTCATGCAATACCTTATCTTACAGCTGGGTATTTTTGAAATAAGGAAAGATTATTGATAAAGTTAAAGAAAGTGCCACAAATATAAAATCAGTTCCAACATGGAGTCAGGAACTGCAGGAACTTATTTTTCTGTAATTTTTGAGACCTTGCATACTAGGATCTGGGAATTTGAAGTTCTTTTATATATTGTGAATATCCACACACACACAATTTTATTGTGCATGGTTGTGTGTTTTAATCCAAATTTAGATTTTCCTTTCGCTCTCTGCGGGGAAGCTCGTGGATTGTTGCTGACTGATTTTCTTTTAAGATACAGCAAAGGTTTTTCAGGGCAGCATCTGTGTTTGAAGACACATCCTTTAGTGTTGGAAAATTAGTTCCTGAGAATTTCAGTAATTAACTATTTGCTCTTTATCATCAGTCATTTTCACTTGCACTGAAATGATCACTAATGATGAAATTTCAGTTTTGTCGATTCTTCATGAAATCAGGTGTTTATTACTTTTTTCTGCTTTTGAACCTTTGAGGTGCATGTGGAAATTAAGAAACAAAATAAATGTTTTTAAGTAATTTAAAGTCATTTTGAAGTAAATTAAAATGTGTGCTAGGATTCTTCACCTTGGGAAAAGGTAGCTGGAGGAGGGAAACCACTAATTTCTTTATTTTTCTCTTGTCTAAAGAAAAGGGCTGAAAGAATTAGTAACTAATTAGACATTGTGATACTACTGCAAGGTGCTGTAGAGTCTGAAGCAACAACTGGGTCATGCAAGGTTTTGATGACACCACGCAGTGTAGGCTGATGGCTCTCAAATTTGAGGTGAAATGTGGGATTTTTAGATCTAAGTACCCCCAGAGTGTGGACAGAGCAGCTGTGTGTTGGTCATGTGTCTGGAGTCTGTTGGGTTGCTTCTGCTTGTGGGGAATTTTCCTGGTTTACTTCTCTTGGTGGAAGGGTTGTGACTGCCTTGTGAGTGAGAGACTGGTAGTTGTGTTAAATAGGTTTGAGCTTTTTTTCCCAAACAAGTTACTTCTAATCATTCATTACAGTAAGGAAAGTTTGTGTTTTTGCCTGTCAGGAAGGAGTCAGAGGAAGGTTAATAGGAAAAGATTCCTTGCTTCACAGATGTACTTTCAAAATTAGTTTAATGAGAATTGCATTTAATACATCCCTATTATTAAAATGATTGTAAATCTTATTTTAAAGCAGTGTTTTAGAAGTGTACATGCAAGCCACATTAACAGCTGAGGCACATAGTTAGAAAGGTTACCATTGAATGTTAGTGATACCTGGGTACCTTGAAGGCTAGTTTCAAATTCCTCTGTGCCTTTGGAAAAATTTTTGTTAGAGAGATGTCATTTTGCAAGCACTGCAATCTTAAAATTAGCTGTGCCTTCTATGGTTTAACCTCAGCTCAGCCCCGTGCAGCTGCTAGCTCCCCTTTGTTGGGTTGGGGGAGATTTGGAAGGGTGAAAGCGGGGAAATTCATGGGTTGAAATACAGGCGGTTTAAATAGGTGAAGCAAAAGCCACACACACAAGCAAAGCAAAACCAGGAATTCATTCCTTACTTTCTTCCCATGGGCAGGCAGGTGTTCAGCCACTGTCAGGAAAGCAGGATCCCATCCCTCCAGATTGTTGCTGTGGCACCTTCTTTCCCCCTCATTTTCCGTTTTTTTTTTTTTTTTTTTTTAAATTTTAAAATTTTTTTTTATTGCTTCATTGTAGCTATTAGAAGTGGTAGAACATCATCACCCTCAATAAAACAGAGCCTGTGCATCCAATCCATTCTGTATATTGAGAATGCTGTAATTGGAAAGGTGACAGTTGAATGCTTGTTTTCTATTAAACATATTTTTCTTTTACATTTGCAAATACTTGCTTTTACTGTGGCTTCTATACGTTGCAAATGTAGTAACAGTAAACAAGATGAGTTATATTTTTGGTGTAGCACATTAGTTATTGCTTCAGCAAGAGCCTGAATTAACTTACTTTATTTTTATAGTTTATTAAAGATAAAAGGTGTATATTTTGTAGATGATGTATTGGCACTGGTGCAGTTAAATTCTGGCACCCATACACTCACAATACAATGTTTTCTGCCTTCCTGGGAGTAGTATAATACTTGCTGCGAGGTGAGTGCAGTTCACGATTCAACATGAAACATTTTGCCTGTGTTCACATGCCTGTGGTTTCTTTGTCTGTACATACATAAATCAGGAAAGAAGTAGATTTGATAGATTTATATTTACATTTCCTGTTATCCCTCATGTCCTTTCACAATGTTAGGTTAGTTGTCCATGAATTTAAATTCTTTAAATTGTGTGTTAGTTAGAAAAACTGTAACTTGACACTTCATCTTTAAAGTTCTATATTAATCACTGGATTTAAATGCTCCATAAATCACTCAACACTTGACAGCCTTTATTTTGAATCCATTGACACGGGAATATTGTAGCACTACCAATATTTGTCCAGCTGGATGGTTGTGAGGAACTTTTACACTAACACCTATTGCACTGACAGCAGTTTTTGCTGGAAATACTGATATTAGTCTGTCGTCCATTGACCTGGGGAAGATTAAGTAGATTTATCTGCTTAATGGCTGAACAAAATTAGAGCAGATTGTTTTGGGGCTGGGCTGTGCAGCTAAGCCTGCAGGCAACATCTGAGGGCAATTTCTGAAACTGCCTCTCTTTGTACCCATCTGTGGTACAGCCAGAGCTGCCTGGCTCTGCTCCTGGCTCCTCCACACCAGGCTCAGCCTAATTTGGTTGGTACAGACAGGTTGTATGAAAGTGAACACTCTTAAAATTGGCTGTTATCTTTTTGTTTTTTTTCTGAGATGCGCTGTGCTTTGGATCATATCTAATGGTATTTGAAATAACTGTCAATGGTTCTACATCAGTTACGCCAGACTGTTCATGAGAAATTTTTAGTACCATAGAGCTCCAATTTTCCAGTTGCCATATTTTTGGTTTTGCCTTCCTTCCCTTCCAACCCTGCTTCCCAACCTCAGCACCCTCTTTAAAAGACAAAGCCCTGCTTTCATTCTTAATGTTGCTGTATTCAGAAGAATTATAGCAGGAATTAGTGTGGGTGGAAGTTACACACAGTGCTCTCAGAGTGTAAGTCAGGAAGCTCTGGCCAAAAGTAGGATTTATGATGTACCTCTTTTGTCTTGTATATTTTTAGTAAATAGGAGCCATGGTACTCCAGCTTTTTTGACGTAGTTAAGGAATCTGTGGTGGAAATGGAAACAACACTTAAAGCCAATATTAAAAGCACTTAATCCAGTGTTACTCATTTCAGTGAGGAGAAGAGAAATCTCCTTTACCAGTTGAAGCTCTTAGACATAACTAGTACATGTAGTAGTAATACTGATATAAATGTAGCTGCAAAACCCTGTCTGTAGTTTGGCATTTCTTTTCCCATTTGAAATCAGGTTTTTGTTCCTCTTATGTTCTTCCCTTTCTATTACGTGGTCACATAATACTGACGTTTGGATGAGGGTGGATTACAGACTGAACTTGTAAAGTCAGGAATGTCACTGAATCCTTGCCTTCTGCAGCTGGCAAAATAAATTTGTGATTTCCTGCTGTAGCGTTTTAGATTCTTTGTTTTCCCCTTCAGAATGAGCAAGGCAACAGAACACTGCTGACATCCTATTGTCAAACGTGTGCCCATTCAGGCTTTCTTTCTCAGGGCATTTTGTGTATGTGTGTGTTTTGCACTAAAGAATATTTTACTAAGTATCAAAGAAGCATTGTTTTTTCTAACTACTTCTGTTTTTAAAACCATGGCATGCAAAATAAGTTTCATAATTGTGTTCTGAATTGTATAGACAGTTTCTACTTGGAGTTAATATATATTGTCATAATCCCTAGTTCTGTTAAATTCAAATATAATAATCATTCACTTCAATATTCTCTACTTATATTTTAAAAAAATCGATATGGTGCTAAACTATTGTTTAATCTAACATATGATTCTAGGTAGGTAAAAGGAGATATTTTTAAGGAGTATGACTTGACAAGCCAGTCAAGGCAGCAGGAGAATTTATTTAGAGCCGATGCTGTGGTTGGCACTATATAGTGCACATAAATAGGTAATGCTAAAAATAGTGTATCGTCTGTTTTAATAAAATGAAATGTAGATTTATGGAAGGAAGGCCGTTTCTTGGAAAAAGTAATTTATCCTAGTGAACTTGCACATGGAAGTAATTTGGTATTTATTATTTTTAATCATTGTCAGTAGTGATGTAGGGGGTCACTTTATCCAGCTGTGGCTGATAGAGCCTCACTGCTCTGAATGCTCCACCGTTCTGTGTTTCATAGAGTTCCGGAGTGGTTTGGGATGGAAGGAACCTTCAAGTTCGTCTCATTCCACCGCAGCCATGGGCAGGGACACTTTCCACTATCCCAGGTTGCTCCAAGCCCTGTCCAGCCTGGCCTTGGACACTTCCAGGGATCCAGGGGCAATTGCAGCTTCTCTGGGCACCCTGTGCCAGGGTCTCCCCACCCTTACAGGGAAGGATTTCTCCTAATATAATCTAAATCTCATCTCTTTTAGTTTAAAACTATTCCCCTTTGTCCTATCACCTTCTGTCTGTATAAAAAGTCCCTCTCCTTCTGTTTTATAAACCCTTGGTAAGTAATGAAAGGCCACAGTGATGTCTCCCCAGAGCCTTCTCTTCTCCAGGTGAACACCCCCAGCTCTCCCAGCCTGGCTCCAACCCTTGGAGCATCGCTGTGCCCCCTTCTGGACTTGCTTCATCTTATGGTGTGTCCACTTACGCTAGGAGCCCTAGATCTGGAGGCAGCTCTGCATTGGGGTTTCCTTGGGGTGGTTAGCACAGGAGAAGGTTCTCCTGCCTTTTCTGGTTCTCCTTAATCATATTACACCTAAAACTGGGTAGTGGTGTTTTCTTTCATCTTCAGGATGTGTGTAGTTCAGAGACCTCCTTGGGTGACATGCTTATGTTTGTAATAGAGACTTTTTTGCTTTGTAGTGTAACTGGAGAATGATCAGTAGCAACACTTGTACATGATCATCTTCAAGGTCTTTTTCAGCCTTAATGATTTTATGATTCTATGATTCTAAGAACTCCTTCATTTCCATGGCACCATTTGCTTAGTCTTGGAGGATCTTAAACTCCTTGTCAGGACCCATGAACTTACAGAGAGTGTTTTTGACTTACAGGGAAAAGCTCTTGTCAGTACAAGTACCAGCTGAAAATGCACTACAATCTAATACACTCTCTCTCATGGAGAAAAACTGGGGGGAGTGAGGAAAAAAAAAGGACTTTTTGTGAACAAAAACAAAATGTTAGTGGTTTGACATCAGCTAACCTGGGGAGCAGGCAGTGAGGGCTGAAACTGTGATGGGTGTGTGCCAGAGTCTTGAACAGCCTCTGTGCTGCTGTTTTGGACCTCATGCACCCTTACAGAGCAGTTGCTCCCATCTGTGTACAGCTTTCTCCTGTTTTAGTGTAATTTCAACAGCAGATGAGGTTTCATTTTAAAGATCATTCTCTGTATTCTTTGGCAGGGAGGGAATTATCCAGCCAAAGACTGGGGGAATGTGTTGCACCCTGGTAGTAATAATTTTGTGGTCCCTAAACCTGACCTGAAAAGGGTCATTCTGTTGCAATATTTGCATTGTTTCTGTTTTTCTAGCTGTGCAACTCTGCCAGCTCTCACTTCTTATCTTAGTTAATACTAATGTGTACACAAGCAAGCAGAAGGAGGAGCACTAAGGATTGAATTTGGATTTGTTAAACTTTATAGTTTCTAAACTGAAAAAGCTCTGAGCTAATTAACATCTCTTTCAGCATCTATCTTGGGATGTGTTTGACATTGGTCATCAACTGTGTCATTATAGAACTTTCAGTGTAACACATAACTTAGAATGAAACTGCCCAACTAGATGAGACTAGAAAATTCTCATTTAGTGCCAGAGTTCAGACTTCAGGGTGTTAGCTGTGTTGGCAGTATCGTAGAATCAGATTGTTCTTAAAACTTCGTTGGTTTTTTTCATTATTATAGGGGTCAAACTCCTGCTGAATCTGACTTTCAAGTGCTTGAAATTGCCCGGAAACTGGAGATGTATGGCATCAGATTCCACCTTGCCTCTGACCGTGAGGGCACCAAAATCAATCTGGCAGTTTCACACATGGGTGTGCTGGTGTTCCAGGTATGGCAGGGAGGGAAAACTCTGTCTGTCCTTTAGCAAATCTTGGAGTAAGTCTCCTATTTTAACATCAGGCATCCCTGATGTCTTGAAAATGTAATGTGTTCTATGGTCAGGGAGTGTCATTTAAGCCCCCAAAATGCTGTTTGGTGCAGCTTGTTCTTCTTGGTGCAGAGTGAAGAGCATCAAAACCAGCAGTGACAGTAAAGTTTGTTTGAGATTAAGCGTGTGATCAGAGAAAATCATCAGTTCATTTGGCACAGCCCTGGGACAAGTCTGTCATCCTGGAATTTTGGTTTGGTTTCTCTTCTTTTAATGTTCCAGTGTATTTTTGTTGGGATATTGTTGCTCTTAATGTACAGACGTGCTGATTGACTGGAGTGATTGGACCAATTAGTGTTACTGTGTTTGTTGTACTAAATAAACAACTCATTGCTCAGAGTCCTGTTTATGAATGCAGTAATACTGTTTTCCTCTCCCCAATGCACAGAGGCAGCTGATACACTGAAATATTTCCATTTGGGTGCTCAGCTGTGTCTTACCTTTAATTGTAAGACATGTATTACCTTTAATTGTAAGACATACACATGTCTATATAGCCACAACAGAGTTTTCCTTGGTACTCTGCTCTTCTGAAGCTTTTGCTAACTTTTAATTGTTCTCATTTTAATTTAGGGTAACACGAAAATCAATACCTTCAACTGGTCCAAGGTCCGTAAACTGAGCTTCAAGAGGAAAAGATTCCTTATTAAGCTTCACCCAGAGGTCTGTGTAAGTTTTACTGTAATATAAACTGGTCAGTGTTCAAAAAAACACCTATGCTTAATTTTATGATGAACATTTCTAGAGTTTGTGATTTTATAAAAGAGCCTCAGCAGGGCAGGCTTGGCTTCATCATTCAAGTGCAAATCTTTCCTTTCTCACTCCACGACTTAGGATCTTTAGGTTTTGTGTTTCAGTCTCAGTTTATCCTTGACACAAGCTTACACATGTATAAATGAAAGACTGAAAAAATTCCCAGACCCAAGTATTTGGTGCACCCTGTCTCAGTACTTCTACTTCGAAAAAGTTACACGCAGTTTCTTGATTCAAATAACCTGATACACCTCAGGTAGGAATAGGTGGCTGAAACTGTATTGTTGTAGCTTAATTTTAAGAATGGTGTGATTACTCTTGCTTCATCTTTTTTACACATCTGTATAGCACAAGTGTTATTTTTCATGCTTAGCTGATTTACTGCAGATGATTTTGATTCCAGATGTCATTAAAGTTGTTGTTTCCACTCTGGATGATTAGATAGCATTCAGTGCTCAATTTATATTTAAACAGGGGAAAAACCCCAACTTTGGACATAATATAATTTCATGTATCAGAACACCTGAAACGGGACACACTCTCTGCTTGTGTCGCAATGTGTCTCACAAAGAGACACCCAGAAATTTCATATGATGACTGTACTCTGACATATGCAGTGTTTTCCAGTTTTGTCTGAATTTCAGGGAGACAAGCATCAGAACTCCTAAGAAAGAAACAGTGTTTTAAAATAGCTACTATTTCACTTAAATATTTAAATTTCTTTGAAATTTCTAAAGGTGGGTTATATTAAGCATGTCCCTAAAGTCAAGTGCTTTTAAAACACTTCTACAGTTTTAAGGTAAGCAAATATTTTTGAAAGCTGTTAAATGATTTTTAACTGCATTCAGAATCACTCCCATTGCTTTCAGGCATATGAGAAGTGACTTAGCAAAATCCTGCATTTTGCTGGAGTTCAGCTTTTTTGTTGGCACTCATTTGTGCCTTCCTTTTCTCCTCATTGTCATTACTTCTATTTTTTTCCCAGGGCCCGTATCAAGATACATTGGAGTTTCTTTTGGGAAGTAGGGACGAGTGTAAAAACTTCTGGAAAATCTGTGTTGAGTATCACACGTTCTTTAGGCTCTTCGATCAGCCAAAGCCAAAGGCTAAAGCAGTGTTCTTCACCAGAGGGTCATCCTTCAGATACAGGTAGGGAGAGACAGAGCACACTCGTTATGTCTTAGAAAATGAGATCAAAAGGAAGAAGTATTGTAAAGTCATTCCATCTCTAATGGTCACCCCTTGTTTGATAACCTTTGTACTTGTGTGGGTTCACAGTGGACGAACACAGAAGCAACTAGTGGATTATATTAAGGACAGTGGGATGAAGAGAACCCCATATGAAAGGTAAGATGAAGTAGCTTTGTAATGTGAAATATAGCTGAGACTTTTACAGTGCCCTTATTGCCTAATGCTGCTTGGAGGCAGGCTCATTCTCTGTTACTAAGGTTTCCCTCAAACTTAAGGTAGCTAAATTAAAATGTAAAAAATTTATTATTTTGTGATGATATAAGAAGCTTAGAAAAGTTTTGGTACCACGTTTTGATGTCTGTGGACAATGTGTGCCTTAGCTGTCTGAAAGTTCAGCACATACTGAAGATTCCCTGAGCTGTCTGTGTGCTACTGTAGCTGTGCCATCAGCCAGTGACAGAGCTCAGAATTGAACTTGGGTTCTGCAAGTTTGAACCTGTGACCTTAAATACTCATTTGTTGCTAAACATAAAAACACATAAATTAGGAATGTGCATTTTCATTATAAAATTGCCATTTCCTTACTTGACTCTAAAGCTGTCCTGTCTACATGTGGGAAGCTCCTCCTAGTCCAAATCCTAATCCAAGCTATGTGTGGGAAACTCCTAATCCAAAAGATTGGAGGGACTTGATCAGAACTTTTAAACGTTTGCATTAATCTACTATTAATAAATACTTCTAATGTCTCAGACTCCAGATGAGCTCCTTTTCTATGTGGAAATGTGATTTTCTATTGAATTATTGACATGGAATGAATCTAACCATAAGTACAATGCAGGATACCACTTTTTGGAGTCTTAACACGGAATTTTATATGATTGACTGAATTTGTCAAAGTTTGTAAAATAGTTGCAGATTAGCTCATTCTGTTTCTGAAGCCATTTGTCTGTAGATGTTTATAATGATGACAAAGGAAGGACGAATGAAGGAGTTAAACTAAAATGTGCTCTTTAGTATTCAGCCCCAAGTTGTTCTTGAGTTCTCCTTCGGTGTTACTAAGAGATCCCCACCAGCCAAGTGGTGGTCTGTCTCTACTCCCAGGTAACAAGGGACAGAACAAGAGGAAACAGCTTCAAGTTGTGCCATGGGAGGTTTGGATTGGATACTGGGAAAAATTTCTTCACTGAAAGGGTGGTCAGGCACCAGCACAGGCTGCTCAGGGAAGTGTAGGAGTCACTATCCCTGGAGCTGTTCAGAAAACATGGAGATAAAGCACTTGGGGACATGAGTTAGTGTTGGGGGAGCAGTTGGACTTGATGATCTTAGAGGTCTTTCCCAGCCTTAATGATTCTCTGATTCTGTGAATGATCTGGATCTTGCTTTATTCCATTTTTGTAAATTTCCTGCTTTTGCATAATTTAATTTACGACTCTTTTGACCTTTAAAAACTTGAACTAGTTATTAACAAAGCATGATGAATTAGAACTTGAGATGTTTCTGTTGGCTGCCAGAATGGCAGTAGGTGATGGGGGAAGGAAGGAGGCTGATTCATGTCTTGGGTGCTGACAGGCTGCTCTGCTCCACAGGAGGCACAGCAAGGTCAGAGCGTCTACTCGCGCCTCGAACACAGACGTGCCAAAGCAGGTCAGTTCTGCAGCTCCCTTGGTAGTGTGGTCAGACCATTGACAAACAGCTCTCTGAGGTGAGAGTGAGGGAGTCAGCTCACCAGAATTGCTTCCACTGTTTGCTCTTTGGCTGGCTGCACAGTTCTTTTTGTTGGGGTTACTAATTTGATAGTTGTAGCCAATGGAGTGTAAAGTGAGTAATATTTTACTCAAAATTCCACTGAACTCAAAAGGAAATGTTGGGTAACCAAATGTTGCTATTTAAGAGGATTACTTTGTCTTGAGGTACTCTCTGACTGCTCTCTGGCAGTCTCAAGGTCATTGTAAGATGCCTTCTGCACGGCAAGAAACAAACATTTCACTGAATGCACTTGTACTACATGGGAGGAGTTAAGGAAGCATCATGGAATTTCACTGTCATTTTGTTATTTTTCCTTGTGGATGCTTGTTCGGTTATAAAATACATGCATTTAATTTTGCATCCAGTTGCCGTAATTAAGGGAAAAAACCTTGCCTTTTACAGAGGCTGCTGGATCAGGCTCTGTGCAGCGTTTGCTGTAAAGTGAGCTCCTCTGGAGCGTATATTCCTTCTCCATCTGGATGTAACTGGATGTTGCATTTGTTTTTGTGTATTACAAAAACCTTTTTGTCTGTTGTGTTTCTGCCTTTTTTCCTCTTTTAGAATGTCCCATTCACTGAGGGCTTGAGAACTCCAGGGTCTCCTGTCTCAACAGCTGCCCCCTTCCACTCGGTTCACTCCTCAGCCAGTCCCTCTTCTATGCTGCCCATCTTTGCTGAACCCAGCCCTTCCTCCTTGGATCCCCGAGCATCATACACAAGGATTCCAGAGAAAACCACTGCAGCACCAGTGGAAGAAGCAGGGAGGAAGCTGATGCAGCAGCCTGGATCTCCCATGCTCCAAGGTGTTGGGTTTGGTAGTGTTGCAGGAAACTGTAACCCGTCTTGTCCTGTTGTTGAGAGTGGTTGCGGTGTAGATGTAGATGTAGAGGGGAGTAGTAAGGAGAGCAGGGTTGCTGGCTGTAAAAATGACAATGATGAGGATGACTTTACCACAGGTGTATTCATTGCTGAAAAAGAGCAGCAGCGTGGCAGCCGAGGTGCCCCTCTTTTCACACTGACAAGTTCACAGTTACAGGTGTCAGAGGAGTTTATTGATGATGATCCAGCAGAAATGTCCTTTTTTGCTGGGGGTTCTGAGGCATTTTCCTATGTGTACAGTGGGTTAGAATTAAAGGGTTCTGAGTTTTCTAAGTGTCTGTCAGAGTCGGCTGGTTTAACTACAGACACCCTCCAGCAAAACACAGTCTCTGCTCAGTCGAGCCCCGACAGGTACTCAACCGAGGCTGTGGATATGAACATGGAAGAGGAGTTTGAATTTGAAGAAGGGAGCGATTTCAACGGCAATGAGAGGCCATCAGGTACCTCGGAGCTGTTTGAGGTGAAAGCCCAAGCGAGCAGAATGCAAAGCCTGCTGAGCCCCTCAGAAACGAGCTCCCTCATCAACAACCGCTCTGAGAGCAGCTCCCTCAACAACCTGCCTCTGAATGGCCCCTCCTCCCTGCACACCTACGGCTCTGCCAACCATTCCGAGGCCAGCTCCATGCTCAACTTCCCTGCCTACTCGGTGCGCTCTGAGTCCAGCTCAGCCTTCCAGTTCACGGACATTATTGACCAGCTGGAGCAGCTGAGCTATCCACCCACCACCACAGAAGACTCCAGCAGCACAGACACTGACTCCTGGGGCTCGGAAACAGCTGCACCTCTGGATGTAAACCTTTTCTTTAGTAACCCCTTTGCTCAAACCACCGGCGACAACTTTGCCTTTGACTTTCAGAATAATTTAAAAAATCTCACGCAAGAAGACTGGACAGAGAAGTCACATATCAATTGATTGCCTTGATTTTTTTGATGGATCCTTCTATGCTGTTAAGGCTTGGAAGCCAATAGGGTGTGATATCAGTCAATCCAGTGGCTGGATTTTAAATCACGTAACATAGTTGATTTTTAAACTTTTTTTAAAAATACGTGTACCTCTTCAATGTCCCTCAAAGCATCCAAATTTTGGTGCTGTGTTTCTGTGCATCACACTGCATCAAGAATGGGTTATAATAGGCTACAGTGTTGGAAAATACTGCATTTAGGAAAAAACCCTAATTTCAGAGAATTTAAGTATGAACTGGCTCATGCAGACATCATAACTTAGAGTATACTGAAGGATTTCTTCGGCTGTAAACATATCAGTAAGAGTCTCATATAATATGCTGTTCCTCCAAAGTCCAAATAAAACAGAGGGGAGTCACTTTCACTCATGCTTGTTAACCAGCAGCTGCATCCACTAAACTGCCTGTTTTCCTGCGCTGTAGCAAGATCCTCATTTGGGGTTTGTTTTTGTTTCCATAATCAAAAAAACCAAACAATCTTCAAATCATCTCTGAAGGACAGTTTTTAAATATCAACCTATGCAACATGTCTGTGCTTTGAAGATTGGCCTGTACCTACCTGTGTGGTAGTTTGGAAGAGGGAATGTGTATACAACCAAATGGAAACAGCAGGTACCAAACTTCTTGTGACGACAAGCATATTTGCTGACTTCCAGATGTCTTCAGCAGTCCAGCAGCAAACATTTTGAAGCAGTTTGGAGATATACAGAGACTATAAAAGCACTTAATCCCCGTCACATTTCCCTTCTTTCTGCTTATTAATCACTCTGCATAAAAATACTTACAAATTAATTCAGAAAAGTATCTGTGGAGGACAGCTGGTGGTAAACCTGGTGGTAGCTTTAACTTTTTCTTTAAAATATGGACTGTATTCAGAAAAATACTGTAATTTTTCTGAGAAATGGAGTTCTTAGGAGAGGTGAATACTGGAGACAACAGTACAGCTTCAGGGCTTCAATAGTAAAGCTTCAGAGCTTTTGTAAATTCTTTTAGACAGGTGACTTTGATGTGAGACTTGAGCTGTAAATTTGAAAGTGTAATCAAAAAGACAATTGAGTTGTTACTTAATTGATCACATTTAATTTAGCAACATTTATTGAGGTGAAACAGCAAAAAGTGTGAAATATCCTTCCCTACTGCCACAGGTTGTGGGAGTGAAATTCTGAGCTTCAGCTTGTAAGAGCATTTTTTAGACTATATACAAGCAAGAATGGGAAATCCGTAACACCTGATCCAAATCTTGTGATGGAAAGCGCCATCTTCAGCCATTTGTTTTTGGGGTTTTCAGTCCTTTGCAGAGAAACTTCAATACTAATACAGTTGATGCCTCCAAAATAAGCAGCTTAGTTATAAATGTAACTTTATGATCAATATTACTGATACCAGTTTAAATGTGGTCTTGATATATCATTAAAGACCTTCACTGTTTATTCAAAAATTTAAAAAATACTATTATTTCTCAAAATTCTGCTAAGTAAAACTTTGATGGAATACTTCTCAACATGAGGCAGAACACAAGGAGGTGAAACACTTCCTTTAGTCACCCATTTCTTCCAGTTTAGTTTTACCAAGGTATAACTGTTCTGCACAATGCTTGCTTTTATCTTGTGTTTGAGTGGAATCTGTGTTGTCCCATGAGAAACCTGTCCCCTTTGCCAGCAGCATAGAAAGACAAAGCCCATTTGGAACAAAGTATTAGCTCAGACCTCCAGCAATGTGCCACAAGGTGCTCTTTTTTAATCTTTTTTTATATGTTACTTCTATTTTATTTCTTTCCTGTGGAATGTGTGTTCTGGCTCTCTGTGGGACTTTATTCAGGCCTGTGGAGATGATGTTGTGGGTGTGTGGTGTGACATTTTGAAACAGGCCTTGGAGGAGGTCTGCAGTGGTGTACAGAGCTGGTGCCTTTTTCGGTGGTTTGTCTGATTTCTCCCAAAATAAACTACATTATGTATCCTAAGGAAGAAGGAGAAAACCAGCAAAAAGACAGAATTCTGTCTGCAAACTCTGTAACAGATGATAGCATCAGAGACAAAGATGTAGAGAAAGGCTGATGATGTCTTTAATCTTGTAAAAAAAGAATCAGGATTCAGCTATTACATGTAACTGTGGCTGCTGCTGTTTCATTCCTGTGCCTCAATCATAAACATTCCCTTAAATGTTTTAGAATAGTTTAATATGGGAATAAATCTAACTAAATTCTCTCAGTTTTTGAAAGATCCTGGGAAAAAGCTGCATGTATTTTCAATGGACTGACTTGCCAATTTACCTTCTTGCACCACAGTTAGTTTGAAAAGGCATCTTCAATGTTTTTCTTGTATTTTGCAACCGTGCAGATCTTTTATTGGCAGTTCTAAATCTCAGGGATTTTTCTTTTATAAAGAAAGCAATAAGATTCGTAGTGTAGTGCCCCTTTTGTTTTCTAAAGGAATGGTGTGACTAAGATTTCAATCCTCTAGCTTATCGCAAGTTGTGTGGATCCACAGGTGAGGATGAGGTAAGGGGAGCTTTGTCCCTGGTACAGATCTGTCTAGATGCAAGTTTTAGTTACCGAATGAGAGCTCAGAACTGCTGTTGTGGTCCTGCTAGTTCTGTCTGTGCTCTGGCTGACTGATAGCATGAAGCTGTCATGGTTTCCTTCTGTGCTTCACTTGATTTCCAAAGCCCTGTGGCTTCTGAGGATACCTTTGCTTGCTGAGTTGTGTTGTTTTGTTCAAGGTTTCCCAGACAGACACAAAAGAGCAGAAAATTTAGTTCATAAGTTGAGTTTTTATTATAGCAAGAAAGCTGTGAGCAAAGGTTCTTCAGGTAAGATCAGATTTACTTTCCAGTAGAGATGGAGAGAAAGCCAGCTGCCCTCAAGGAAATGCGACAGCTCAGACCTTCTCAGGCAGCTCGAGCACCATGTGTGGGTTATTTCAGTGCAGTGGAGCTATCCTCTTCTCCCCTGGCTGTCTCCTGAGGTGGCAGGAGAAGGTGAGAGAAGGAATGTCTTTCCCTGCTCTGTCCCCTTCATTTACTTTTGGGTAGTGTGAGGGAAGTGGTGAACTGGAGGGCAGCGTGGTGTGTCCTGAGTCCTGACCATGCCGCTTAACTTCCAGCATTATTCCCTGTGGATTGTTTTATTTTCTTGTTACAGTGTTGATACTAAAACTTAGTTGCTGGTACTGATTCCTGGTTATTTTCTGAGTACACAAGTTCTCCTTTCATGAAGGTGAGCAGTGAGTTGGCAGTGTGAGAGCCAGGAGCCTCACAGACCCTAGGCAGTGACCGCTGCTGCGGGAACCACATGGCATGGAAAACAGGGGAAATTCCTTAGGAAAAATGAGGATATTGAGGAGATCTGTGTTGAGTATTGCATGCAAGAAAGAAGCATTTGAGGAGCTGAGGTAGAGCAGATAAAACCTGGGTGTAAACTTTGTGAGTCTGTGCCAGTGAGTGGTTGTCTCCCCGCTCCTCCCTACATGCACCTCTGCAGGTGCATTCTTGCACATTTGCTTTCCTCCCCTGCCCCATGGGAAGCTGGGGAACACACACAGGTACTAACATTTCTAGCCATTGCACAGATTTTAGTTCTCTGTTTGTCCAGCAGGAGAAGCTCAGGGGTTTCCAGGTGTGTTCTCCTGCTCTACACCGTGCACCCAGTGGCTGTTGCAGCGCTGGCTCAGCATAGGGAGCATCCTGGGGCCATCACTGCTGCTCCACAGCAAAGCAGAGCTGTTTTCCATCTTCCCATGCCTCTCTGTTCTGTTGCAGCAAACACATGCAGATGGAGGATGCATGCCAGTATTATGGCTTTTCCCAGTGTCAGGCTGGTGGGCTTAGCTCTCTGTGGTGCTCAACTGAACATTGCCGTGTGACTAAAACACCAATATGGGTGTTTTCAGTGAGCAATTTAATCCCCACCTGTACTTCTCTATGTGTGTACTTAAATCCCTTCTTAAATGCTTAAACACATTTATTAAATGTAAAACGCTACATCAGAGCATTTTTGATCATCATCTATGCAGTTAATGAAACTTAATTTGCACAAAACATAGGTCATGGAATATTCTCTGACCTATCTGCCTCCTGGTTAAGCTTTGTTAAATTTACTAACCTGTGTTACCTATTGTGCGTAGACTTTGTCATTTTAAAGTACTCATTCATTAGTAAAGTAATACATGCTGTATATTCCCAGAACTTGCCATATTATATCTTAGGGTGGAATAGGGCAATATATCAATCTACTCTCAACTTTCACTTTAATTTCCAGTGAATTTCAGAGTTGCTGAATGATCTGGATAATACCAAGTATTGATCTCCTTTTTCCTGTGCTTATTTGTATTGTGGTTATAGGTGATTTTGTTTAAGGGATTTTTATTTTGGTTTTTTGGTGGCTTGGTTGTGGTTTGGTGTTGGGTTTTTTTTTTTTTTTTTTTTTTTTAAATTTTGGTGGTGGTAGATTTTATCTAGTTGCAAGTCTTGGTAGGGATAAGATTTTTGTGAAAACACTAATAAAAGTTGTTATAATTTCATGCTTTTTGGTGCAAACCTGTCGTAAGTCATTCCCATTATTGTCATTTTGCAAAATGTAGTAAGCCATAATTACTCAGTACTGATGGATGAATGAGTGTTATCACAGGTCTCAATATAGTTCTTTAGCTGTCATTGCCTGTCGTTTTTAGGGGCTCTTACACCTCACTTGTCACAAGTGCTGTGTGTATATATATGGCTGTAAATACACATTGTCTGTCTGAAGATGGGGAGACTTTACCATTCCAAAGGCATCATAAAATCCGCTTAATTTATTACCTGCCCATGGGGTCCCATAGGATTAGTCCAGGGGCTTAACTGGAGGTTTGGAGGTTCAAATTTGGAACAAGATTAATTGAACCTGGTCTGTGGGAAAGTGTTCCTGTGCCTTTTCCAAAGTCATAATATTCCTCAGTTGCTGGAAACACAGAATTCCCATTTATCGGTACATATAGGGGTACGTGTGCCTTGGCTAGAGGGACTCCCAGTTCCTTAGGTGCTACTCTTGCCAGGAAAGGATTACATTCAAACAAAGAGAGCTGGAATTTTTTAATTGATCTCTTGAACTTTATCTTTTATATGGTAAATGTTTATTGAATTATATGTTGGGGTTTTGAGTATCTTTGTGTCTGTTCAGATTGCCAATTATGAACCTACAGATTTGTACTAATTCATAATTTTAATTGTTTATGCAATAAAACAAGGAAAACTTTGATATAAATGACAACATGGGCTTTTTAGCTTTATTTTCATTACCCTTATCTTTGAAATAGAATAAATATTTGTTCTCCTAGGCAAGGCATCTTACAGTTTTATTCCCAGCTTTCTCCAGGCAGTTTTCCCCCTGAACCCCTTCGTTGAAAATAGAGCACAGTAGGCAAACACTGGTGTGTGGGTTTCAAATTCCTGCTTTGTGCAGATCTTTTGCTTGGGATACAACTGGGGCTAGAAGCTCAGATTTCTTTGCAGGAATTACATTTATTGTGGAGACCTTTTCTTTTAAATTGGATATGTCCCTTGAACTCTCTGTTTTTATTGGAAGATTGTCCTTTTTTGCAAGCATAGCACATGGAGGCAATTGTATGTTTTCTAGTTGACAGGTTCTCCTTCAGGTGTCTGTGCCCAATGTTTAGGTAAATCCTCTTCCCTGCAAACAGCATGGCTTGTACAAGGTGGAAAGGTGGCAAAAGAAGGGTGGTTGTTTTGGATTGTGTCGGCTGTTTTATGGGTGTCATCGTAAAACTGGGGTCAACCTTAGGATTCTGATAGTCCCACATTAGCTGTGACTTCACAGATACACAGCACTGTGCTATACATGTGCTTTAATGTTTTACATGACCTGTACCTGTAGTAGGATAAAAAAGAGATCTTTGAATTTAAAGTCTCTTATTTATTAGTAGGCTTTTTAGGCTCTTAGGTAACTTTCAAGATTCTCTATCTTCCAGCTATTTCTCATCATTTTAAAGGGAAGATTTGCAGGGGGAAAATCTGCTAGTTGTGATGTTTTGCAATACGGAAGATAGGGAAAATATCATCCAGGATTTTACTTGTAGTACATCAGCTTGCTAATGACTTCACTCTAGAAATAATACTTTCACTCTAGAAATAATCATTTGGTCAGTGCATGTGGTGGGTTCAGCAGGGCGTTGGGCAGAAGGGAGGCTCTGGGCAGGTTCCCATTGTCCTCTGATCTGCTTCTTCAAGGCTTTAGCCTGAAAATAGCCTTGCCTTTTGAAGTAGTAGTCATAGCAACAATGTAATAATAAAGTTGTGTCTTTAAAGGTTTTCTGTGAAATGCAAGAGACACTCCGTTTGATAAGGAGCCGTTGCTGGCATTTGACCCTCACATAGCTTTTGTCCATCCCATAATGCTCTGTATTATTGGGATACTATTTTAGTTGTCTGTCTTTGAATTATTTTAAGCATCCAGGCATAAAGCTTACAGACCCTGTACTGTTTGTTTTGGCTGACCAATCAATTTAGATTGAAGAATGGAAATACCTGCTGAAAAAATAACTGGGAAGTGATGCCAAAATGTTTTATTGATTAGTTTTTATTTCAGTTACGTGCATGCTGGTCTTTATGAAATTGTGGGTTTGTTTGCTTAAGGTTAGATGTTTCTAACTACATAATGTAATTAAAAAGTATTAATATACTTAAAGATCTTTGAGTATGTGGGATATTGCACCAAGCTGATGCATTTTTGGATGTTGCCTTAAGTGCATTTGTGTGAGGCAGAAATTTGTTGTGTACAGGATGCAGCTATATCTGATAGTCTGAGCTACAGCATTGAATTCACATGTCATTGCATGCAGGCCTGGCTTGTGCTCACAGCATTTACAGACACCAGTCTGGGATGTTTGTGTGACTTACTTGTAAAGAACAAATTTCCACTTCATGCAGAACATTGAAACCCAGAAACATCCCTCTGAAAGAATAATTCCTTTTAATATAACTGTAGGATGCTGCCTGTGGGGAAGGGAAGACCTTGGAGCACCAGGGTTTGATGTCAAAGGGAATCATTCACATATTTTGATCTTCTCATCAACATTTCTACCTAATCAGGAGTTTTCTACAGTGAACAGCAGTTGAAATGGCTTCTCCCTTTACCATCCTTCTCTGTGAGAATGAGGAATTGCTGTATATCCTACCTGCTTGCCTGGACTCCTCCTGTGCTGCTCTGGTGGAGAAGTTCTGGGTTATGAGAATGAAAACTTCAGTCCTCACTTGTACTATCATCTGCCAAGACACACCATCACACAGATCTTAGATCAAATATTTAATGAAACAAATGTTAGCCAAAAAGCTAACCTGAGCTGCTCTGTGACTTCTTGTAGTCTCTTCTAGGAAAAAAAAATGGGGAGGTGTGGGGACAAGAGGGAATGGCTTTAAGCTGAAGGAGGGTAGTTTTAGATGGAGTAAATTCTTCCTTGTGAGGGTGCTGAGGCCCTGGCACAGGGTGCCCAGAGAAGCTGTGGCTGCCGCTGGATCCCTGGAAGTGTCCAAGGCCAGGCTGGACAGGGCTTGGAGCAGCCTGGGATAATGGAAGGTGTCCCTGAACATGGCAAGAGGTGGGACTGGATGAGCTTTAAGGTCCCTTCCTACCCAAATTGTCCTGTGATTCTGTGAGTGTGCCTCTCACTTCCATCAGTCACTGGCTTTGGGGAGAAGTTCTTGCTTTCGGATTCAGTGTTTGAAATTAATACTGGCCATCTTCTGTTGGAGGAGATAAAGGTAGAACAACCCAACTTAAAAAGCAGGGTGGTTTGTAGCAAATTCTATCCTATTTGCTCCCCCTTTTTCTGAGCTTTCGGGCTGTCTGGAAGCAATTCAAGTTACAGATTCTGGAATTTTTCGCTACTTCATGTTAAATTCCAAGAACTTAAAGAAGCTCCTCACCCCTGCAAGCTCATTTGTTCGGAAGCTGTTTTTGTCAGCATTCCTGGCATGTAAAAGCAAACTTGAATCCTGTGCCTGGATAGGTGAAACAAATGCCAAGCAGTGTTGCTTTCCTGGGGTGATATTAAAATCAATGTGAATGGACAAAATGCTCGGGGAGAAGCAAAAATCTACTCCAGAATTGGTGCTGGACTAGTGTATGAATAGTTAACTCCGCAGCCTGGATGATCTGAATCTCTTCCAGGTGACCGAGTGCAGCACTGTTTAGCTTCCTGCGTTTGTCCATGTGGAATTACAGGCTGGGGCTGCCTCGCCCTGGGTGTGCTTTCCAAGCCTGAGCAGCTGGGAATCGAAAGCTCCCAACTCCTCCTCCAGCACCCATGACGGTGTGAGGACATGCTGGATATCTGTGAGGGCTGATTGTTTTTTTTAAAGCCTTTTGTGATGATTTCTGTGTAGGCTGGGAAATGATGATTTGGCAGTTTGGGGTTGGCTGTTGATTTCCCCATTTGTCTTGGGGCAGGTGATTTAGCACTTGTGACACAGCAAATCCTGCTGGGGAGGTTTGGGAGGGGCTTTGAGCTGTAGATTTTTAAGTGTTGATATTGGTTTAGTTGCCTGATCTGAGAAAACTCATTTGTTTATCACAGGGAAGGTCAGAAAAATAGTATGTGAGGTTAGGAGGAATGCTGTGGGCATAGTGTGTCTGTCACCTTCCTTTGGTCCAAGAAAGCTGATCTTGAATGGTCATTTTCAGCCCTGAAGGGTGTCTGAAAAGAGGAGGCTTAAATTCACTGTGATGTGTCAGAAATCTCTAAAGGGTATACAAATTAAATAATAATAATTTTTTTAAAAAGGACATGTAATAATCTAAAACAACGAAGTACCTGTTGTTTCTAACAGGTTTAGCTGTGGATTGTGTCCATCCAGTTAATACTCAGTGCTGCAAAATTATTTTCCTAGGGATTATTCTGCTTGTGTGCTTAGAAGAGCCAGGAATGAACTTCCTTCCATGCACCCTCTTTGTATAGCAATAGGCTTTCCTTTCCTTTTGGACCAATTTTGGGGATACCCTGATTTCTGAATGTGTTTTTAACATACTTTGTCTTCTGGAGTGGCAAGTCATGGAATAATTTATCCTAGCTTTTTCCTGTGTTGAAAAGTAATTCTTATATTGAAAAGGAAAAATTAAAAGCTGTGTTCTTGTCCCTGCAGTATAACCCTGGGTTGTGAACTGTGCTGCTACTCAGCAGAACTTTTTCCTCGACAATAAGCATTTATCCTTCCCTTAACTGCAGTTGTTGCAGTGTCTGTCCTAACTGCACTGCTATACAACCTCTATGATGCAGGGAATGCTCTCTTTGCTCTGAGATACACTCTGAAGTCTTTGTATCTGTATACCTTTTTGCTCTTTTTCTTTTGCCTTTTTTTAAATAATACGAGATTGCAATTCTGCTTTGCTGTAACAGTGGATAATCACCTTAGTTGCACTATCTTTGAAATAATTTTCTCTCCTTTTCCACTCCATTTTCTTGTTGTCTTCCCTCCCAGGCCTCCCTGTGGATCACTCCCAGCTCTCCTCCCTTGTGCTGAAGAGTCCCCTAGGCTTGACCCCAGCCTTTCAGGTGAACTTGAATGCAGTGACCCGTGGCTCATCCCCTCTGCTGAGCCCTGTCCTGAGCGACGCCGGCGGGGCCAGGATAGAAGAGGATGATGAAATGAAACGGAAGGTAAGATCATGGTGTAGCTGGGAAATGATGGTGCCATATGGGAGATGTGCTGGGCACTGAAGGTGTGAGGTGGGAGCTCTGCTGGACACTGAAGGTGCCAGCTTCAGTGCTTGGTGGTTGCTGAATGCTGATTGTGTTTTATTATGTGGTGACTGAAGTGCTGCAGGTTGGTCAAGTGTGTTGTGCTGTTGTGGCAGGAGTGCCCAGTGCCCTCCTGGCATCTTCTTGTGTATTCTTGTCATGGCCACTGTGACCACCTCCCTTTGGAACTGTGTTCAAAATCCACCTGTTGTACCCCAGAATGGCAGTGAGTTCAGGCAGGACATTGGGAAAAAGTTTTTCACCCCGAGGTTGATCCCTGGAACAGGTTCCCTAGGGAAATGATCACAACACCAAGCCTAACAAAGACCAAGGAATATCTGGATGATGCTCCTAGTCATATGGTTTATTTTCAGGTGGATCTGCAAGGAGCAGAGAGTTGGACACAATGGTCCTCAGAGGTCCTTATTTGTTAATGTATAAGGTGTGTGCTTCCTGGGTTCCTTCCCATGCGATCTCGCCACAGTCTCATTGGTCCATCTCATCATGCACTGCTCTTCCAGGTCATGCTTTCTGGTCATAACAGGACCTTTAGAGGGGTCCTGAGGGGGTGTTCCCCTTGAACTGTGGAGGACCTGAGCTCAGTGTGAATTCTCTCACACCCGTTTCATCATCAATTTCTCATCACACCCATTGGTCAGCAGAGCTGGCCGTGTTGTTGAAGTTGTCTTCTCCATGGCTGACCCTTCTGTCTGCAGAGAGGTGGACAGTGCTCTGGCCTTGTGGAAGGTTGAGTCTCACTTCGTGGAAAGAGTGGGACAAAAATGCCCCTGACTTTTGCAGGTGCAGTTAGTCTCTAAGCAGGAACAACTTTGGGTTTTCAAGATGTGCTTATGTTTAGGTACTGCTCTATGCCTGGGTTGCTTGCTTTCTGCCCACCAGTGAGCACTTTAACCAGGGATTTCCCCACATGATGGGGAGTTTTCCTCACCCCCATGTAGACCTCAGGATTTGCTGCATTTCTTCCAGTAGGATAGAGAAGTCCACCTAACAGTAGAGTTCCATGACCATTTTTCTGGAAGGCTCTTTGCTCTCCTTGCCCTGCTTGCAGAGAGGTTTGGTGACTCTGTGGTGCTTGAGAAGGATCCAGGACTTTCCATTACAGTGCCAGGAAGGCTCCACTGTCCAAACTCAGTTCCATATGGGGTCAGTGCCCACACTGGGATCTACAGCTTTCCATATAATCCCAAAGAAGAACCCACCTTGTGTGGTCTTTGCTCCTGCTCTTCTGCTTGCCACATCCAGTGTACCTCTGCCAGGATCAGGATCCTCAGGCAGGAAGGTCACAGGCTCCTGCTCTTTGGTGTCTTTACCATGTTCTTGGGCACGTCCAGGCACTTCTGTGATGCTGTTGAGAAACACCCATGGGGTGGATGTGGTGTGAGTAAGTGCTTGCCAGAGAGAGGAAGGTTTAACCGGTAACTGGGAGCTGAGCTGCAGACAACCCACCCAACTGGCAGCTTCCCTGTCTCATTTAGACTTTATGAGGTGGAGTTTATAGCTTTGGCTGATCACTCTACCATTAGTTTCCATAGTTATTTTAAAAATAATTCCTTTCATTTATCCTTATAGCTTGGAAATAATGAGCAGACACTCTGTTAGCTGACTTAGACACGAAGCCCAACCCTTTCTGCCACATTCTGCAAGGTCTGGTGTTTTGGCAGCTTGTGTTCTCATTCAGACTGAAATTAATTTATAAAAGTGAGGCTTCTTAGAAGGGAATTTTTTTTTATTCTATTGATCTTAAGCTTGATCAACTCCTGAGAGTTCCAAGGCTTTAATGTCTATTCAGAGACATTGTCTTAAGTGAAACAGACCCAGGAGGAAACCAATGTTAAATTGGTTAAATTTAACTAAGTTAAATTTCACAGGAGCTTTACAAGGAAAAAGTAGTCTTACAGTATCTCTCTGACTAGAGCTCTGATTTGAAGGTGATACTGCTGTAGTTCCACCTACTTGGTTAGAGGAGTGTTAAAAGCCTAGGAACCTTGGAATAACTGTTTCCATGTTTTTGTGAAGTGCTCCCTTGATTTGAAATGGAAGTGCATGTAATGGAAGTGTCCAAGGCATGGTTGGACAGGGCTTGGAGCACCCTGGTGTGGTGGAAGGTGTCCCTGCCATGGCAGGGGGTTGGAATGAGATAAGCTTTAGGTCCCTTCCTACCAACCTAAACCACCTGTGATTCTGTGAGAATTGACATATAATTGATATTAATTTTTAATACCCTTGAAATAGAAGGAATATTTTATAGTAAAGTCAGTATTTGGGAATGTGATACTGAACAAAGACATGTCCTGTTAGTAGTGAGCTGCTCCATTTGCACCCAGCAAGGGGAAGTGGATGTCAGGTTTGAGCTTATGCCTAGTAACAAACAGAGGTTTGTATTTCAGTTGTTTTTGATGCCTGTGTGTCCTTTCAGCGCTTCCCCACCGACAAGGCATACTTCATAGCAAAGGAGATCCTTGCCACAGAACGGACCTATTTAAAAGACCTGGAGGTTATCACAGTGGTAAGGGGGTTTGACTTTTTTTTTTTTTCCTTTTTTAAACAGATTTATAATTGTTAGGTTGGAAAAATTCAGAGTTTCTTCCTGTGAAATAGCATAATCCATTAGCTAAGTAGCTGTTCCCTTGCTTGTTCCATAGCTCCTTCTGTGGTGGAGCAGATACCTTCTCTGGACTTCCATCATTTGCCCCAGCAGCTACAGCCTGTGGCATCCTGATGACTTAGGCAAACTTTTGCTCTGAAAACTGTGAACAGGGACAGCCTAAAAATATTTTTCATTCAGTTTGACTGATTGCTGCCAGCTCTGCTTATAACCTGGCCATCTTCTCTGCAGTTTTCCTTGGGAAGCTTTTAGCCTTGTGCCTTTGGATCTGAGAGCAGATGACAATTGCAAAGGGCATCAAACCTGTGGGGGTTTGAAGAATTTTGTCTTGTTTTGTTGCTTCCCTTTCTTCCTCCTCCTTTCACTCAGAATAGTAAAGTGAGTCCTGGTTTGGAGGCCAGCATGAACTTCCAGCTGTGTTTCTAAAAGACTTTTTTTTTGTTCGTGAACTCCATGTCTGAGCACTGGGACTGTTGCCTTTCTCTAGGCTGTTGTTTTAATCTCCTCAAAGAAAAGCTTGAGTCCCTTAACACTGTGCGGCCTCAGTGGAGGTGTTCTCTGCAAGCTCATTGAGCACCATCTCACTCCAATTCCTCCTACAGGCTTCCCAGCACTTCTCCTAAAAGATGGGGGAATCCCTGGCACCTCAGAGGATTTTTGTAATATCCCCATCCCTGCCAGAAAGCTGGGAACCGGCAGCGATAAAGTGTGGAATGTGACCTGCAACGAGATGTCTTCAGCTGAGTAACTTGCACAGGGCTCCAGGTGTATCAGAGCAGTTGTATCTGCGTGGAAGTGGCAGCAGTGGTGTGGCAGCAGCTGGGGCAGCCACTGGGTAACTGACTGTCACTGAGCTGTCCCCAACCATCCCATCATTGCATTCAGAAACAAGCTTGTGGCTCTGGGAGCCAGCCATGCGCCTCATCTCGCTAATACTTGGCAAGGAAAAAAATCCCATCTTTTCATTTTTCACAAATTACGTCTTCCCTAAATGTTTCTTCTTCCTTCCTGCTGTTTCCCTGTGCATACTTTCTCCTCACCCATCACTGCAGGAGCAGGAATTTTCATACTAACAACGAATTTCTGAAATACAGAAATTGATGGGAATTTCTGGTTTTCTGGCAGTGGTTCCGCAGTGCTGTCATCAAGGAGAATGCCATGCCAGAGGGCCTGATGACATTGCTCTTCTCCAACATTGACCCCATCTATGAGTTCCATCGAGGCTTTCTGAAAGAGATTGAACAAAGGCTCTCACTCTGGTAAGCCTTTTTCTACATCCTCATGTCAAAACCAGACTATAATTGGTATTTCTGCATTAATAGAAGCGAGGAAAAGTCTTTTATGAAATTAAAGGTATTAAAAAAGTACTAAGTACATTGTGCAAAGCCCATTTTTCAAGCTTTGCCTTGTATATAATATCCTGTAATTGTACGACTTGTGCACCAGACTAAGGGTTTTGTAATCACAGAATCACTTAAGTTGGAAAACCTCCTTAAGATCATCAAGTCCAGTTGTTGATATAATTTGATAGTTTTCCTCAAGCCTTAGAAAAAAGAAGGAACTCCAGATCAAGAAGAAAATGTGTGGTTTTTTCCCACATCTTCCAGTTAATGAATCTCCAGGTGAAAATCTAGGAAACATTTCTGTAATTAAGATGGTAGTTCGGTTCTTGCAATGCAGTTTATTTCACAGATCATGTTTTTAGTCTTTGAACCTTTGTTTTTCTCCTGACCTGACATGCTATATATTACAATATAACTAACTTTCAAAAGGAGGTGTTAATGTAAATGAGGTATGAGCAAAAATAAATTCACAAAATCAGGTGAGGTTGTGTTATGACATTTATTTGGAGGTCTGAATTGTAAAACTCTCAAATAGACTTTCACACAAGTTCCTTTCTAGTCCTTTCTCAGTTTTCTAAGTATGACTTTGTGTTTGCTGTTTTATGCAGCTTCCATATTTAGTGTACCAAGTTTTCAATCTGAACAGTGAAATAGGAGTGTCAAGTGGCTAAAGATTATGTCTTGAATTACAGGGGAAGATGGAAGGAGAAAATAGAAATTTCTTGATCCCTCATGTATGTTGCATTCTCAGTTCCTCCTTCTGTGTGTTCCAGGGAAGGCAGAACCAATGCTCATGTGAAAGGAGATTACCAACGCATTGGAGATGTGATGCTCAGGAACATGCGTGCTCTGAAGGTAGACACAGGATTAGAGATGTGGAATTTGGGGGTTTGTGACTAGCACAGGTCTTTCTCGTGAGAACATTTTGCTATATTTCATAAACAAAGATAAAGTTTGGATGTTTTGCAAACAACGTCTCCAGATTAGGTCAGTTCGGGCTTGGCCAATTGGGCCTAGGGGGAGGTTTTTGGCTGACCAATCTGGGTGACCTCTGAAAACTCTATATATATGGAAATCAAAATAATAAAGACACCTTTTCTCTTTTCTTGTCTGAGAACCTGGGTCATTTCTCAGCTAGCGGCTCAACAGCGACAGGGGTTATTGAGGGGTGGGGTTTTTTTTTTTTTGTTTTGTCAATGATCACAGCTCAGGGTTAATATTTCCATTAATCACAGAATCCCAGGGTGGTTTGGGTTGGAAGGACCTTAAAGCCCATCTCATTCCACCCCCTGCCATGGCAGGGATACCTTCCACTACACCAGATTGCTCCAAGCCCTGTCCAACCTGGCCGTGGACACTTCCAGGGATCCAGGGGCAGCCACAGCTTCTCTGGGCATTCTGTGCCAGGACGTTACCACCCTCACAGGGAAGAATTTCTCTCCAATATCCCATCTAAATCTTTTCTATTTCAGTCAGTCTTAAAGTAACTTGCAAACAATTATTGTTGATAAGCAATTTAAAAAGAAAACGTAGTAAAATAATTGCAGGAAGGCTTTGTATCACTGTTGCTTATTTAGCCACCTTCATTTACCTTGAGAAAAGGTGATTGTTGGTTATTCAGCACAAAACAAAGAAAAATTATTTGTTTAGCTCCCCTATTGAGGCCTTGATGCATAAGGTTATTTAATTAAAAATATATATATTTTTTAAAAGCAGGATAGTTTCTTCTGAACTGAAGTCAGCTTTATTTGGAGCAAAGTGCCTTTGTCGAAGAGTTACATTAGTGCTGTAGTAGTAGAGTAATTATTTAATTAAAACCAGCAGCCTGAATGGGAGTGCAGGAGGGTGAAACTATTTCAACTGCAGTATTTGGTATTCCCAGCAGGCCATAGTGACACCTATTTTGACCTTGCCTGGGGGCTGCCTGCCAGTTTCTTTAATTATGAAAGACTGTTTGCCTTTGATCCAAATAACTTTTTATCCAATTCCCCAGGAGTTCACCAGTTACCTCCAAAAGCATGACGAGGTTCTGACAGAACTGGAGAAAGCAACCAAACGCCTCAAGAAGCTGGAGATGGTTTATAAGGAGTTTGAGCTGCAGAAGGTTTGCTACCTGCCCCTCAACACCTTTCTGCTCAAACCCATCCAGAGGCTGATGCACTACAAGCTGATCCTGGGGAGGTTGTGCAAACATTACACAGCGGAGCATCGGGACTTTGCCGACTGCCGGAGTGAGTGAGCACCCAGCATGTCCTGCTGGCAGCACCCCTTCCCATGGACATCCAAAAGTCTGGGAAGACAAGAATTAGAGAATCACAGAATGCCAGAATGGTTTGGGTTGAAAGGGACCTTAAAACTCATCTCATGCCCCCTCTGCCATGGACAGGGATACCTTCTACTAGACCAGGGTGCTCAGAGCCCTGTCCAACCTGGCCTTGAACACTTACATTCAGTCATGTTCAGTCCTGTCCACAAAAGCAATGTAAGTGCCTTTTTCTTCCTGGCAGTCCAGGAAGTGGTTTTCTCATGATGGATCCCAATGTTTCAACCAAAGCTGGAAAATTAGCCCTTTTCTTGTCTCCTTTTTCAGCAGGAAAAAAAGTCTTTTTTTTTACGAACTCTTTGTCATTTAGATATAAAAATGTGACCAAAAAATGCTTGTTTTGTAGCGTCAGAAGTGTGTGTAGTAAATTCCATTGATGACAAAGTAATTTTTGGCAGAAATAGTTGAGTTTGATTTTCTTCATTTACTTTCAGCTATTTTTTGTTTAAGCAAAATCTGAGATCCACAACAATCTCCAGAAGCATAGGAAATGCTAGGAAGTCGCTTGTTAGTCTCTATTTACGCTCCTCTGAAATATACTTAAGTTGGCAGTTGGACTAGGTGATTGTTGTAAGTCCCTTCCAACTGAGCTATTCTGTTCTAAAATCGGCTAAAAATTTCAGATCTAAGTTTCAGATTCAATTTTCCAGGGGTGAAATGGGTGGCCTGGGTTGCTCTGCTCTGATCCCTTTGGTCTGTTCTCCATACAGATGCGCTGAAGGAAGTCACAGAAATGACATCACAGCTGCAGCACAGCCTCATCCGCCTGGAAAATTTCCAGAAGCTCACAGAGCTGCAGCACGACCTGATTGGGATAGACAATCTCACAGCACCTGGCAGGGTAAATGCCTCTGCTTAGTTTTTAGAGCCTTTATTGGTTTTATTTCCAAGGAAGTGCCTTTGAAGCGTGGATTTGCCATCGCTGCCTCACTGGTCTGTGGGACAACTGTAAAGGCTTCATGTAACTGTCTCTTAGTGAATCCCATGGATGATAGGACTATCACCTTGGTGGTATTCTGAGGAATAGATCAGAAATGCTTCAGCTTAAACTCTGCTTGCAGTTTCATGTTTCCAGTGCAGACACTGGGTGTACTGGGGTATGGTGTCATGTGTGTGAGTGGGAACTGGTGTGTCGTACTGCAAACCCTCTCCCAGCTCTGTGTCTGCCTGGTGCAGCCTCAGAGAATGTAGGGATGGTGAGAGCCACAGCACTGGGCTAAACTGCTGTGGGTGCCTCAGTATTACAGGAGTTTGTGCAGTTCCTGCCTGGCTTTTTGTTTCTTTGTTTTTGATAGATGTACTTGGCATAAATACAGGAGCATCGCATGTGCTTTGGGGATGCTATGGCAGTCACTGCAGTGGGATGTAAGTGTGATAGGTGAACTGCTGGTGTCCAACAGGAATTCTGCTCCTTTCCCTTCTCTTCCGTCACTGATTCAAATGTTGGCTGCAGCAAGGAGCTGATTCATGTCATAAAAAAGGAAGGAAAGTGTTATCGAGCCTCTAAGAAATCTGTTAGTGATCATTGCTGGGCACCAATCAACATCTGTGTACTCTGGGATGAAAATGAAATTCCCTTGAGTCAGGAAAGATCAAACATTGTCTAACTTTTTCTTTTCCACTGCAGGAGTTTATCCGGGAAGGTTGCTTGTACAAGCTCACTAAGAAGGGCTTACAGCAGCGGATGTTCTTTCTGGTGGGTGTTGCTTCTGACTTTTATAAAAACAAAGTCTTCAAGATAAAGTTGTTGGGAAAGTGTGTTTTCATGTGCTTGTGTGAAAAATCATCACTTGAGACTGAATACTCTAAGTGATGTTTTAAGAGGGCGTGACTGTGGCACTACTCTCTGGTCAGCTTGTCTCCTTAGCAGCACAGAGTTTTAACAGAATTTTAAAATTTAATTTCTTCTCTTAAAAGTAAACAAAAGAGAGATTTTAAGGGTAGTTGGCCAAACTGACTGAGCAATGGCATTTTTCATGCATCTACAGTGGCCTTTAAACATCAGATTTTTAAGGAGATGTCAAAAAATCCTTGGTCCTGCCTGCTGCTTTCAGAACACTGTTCTCTTCTTGCTTTTCCAGTTCTCAGATATGTTGCTGTACACAAGCAAAGGGGTCACAGGGACAAATCAGTTCAAAATCCACGGACACCTCTCTCTGCATGGCATGCTGGTAAGTGGTTCCATGTTGCATCACAGGGTTAAGGAAATGGCTTTGCCTAAGACAGGTTGAGGAATTCCTTCAGGGCACAAGGACCAAAGCCACAAAGTGCTCCAAGGCTGGTCTCAGCAGCAGTTGGACCTTGGTGTGTGTCAAACAGAGCTTTATCTGCAGCTGATGAGCCTGTTCTTTGCACATTAGCAAAACAGCTGGAGCACACCCTCTTGTCCATTCACTTTCACACTGCTTTGAGAGGCTCATCTGGAAATAGGGATTGATTTATCCTGGTGTTTTGCCATCCTGGTCACTCCTTGGCATATAACCAATCCTCCTGCCTCCCCACTCCTTTTCTAACAGGATTGTTCTTTCTGTCTTTGATTTGCAGCTGATAGTGCTCGACCCTCCGGTGAGTAATGAGCCAAATCTGCTCCAAGCTCTTCCTTTCCTTGCCCTGTTGGAAGTGGTTTTGTGCTCCTGCAGTAGAAAGACACCGTAGATTTTCAAATAGAGCCAAAATAGACTTGAAAGTAGGTGGTATTCATCAAAGAGTTGCTGTTCTGCACTTCCTGCAGCTGGATTGGAATCCTGTTTGACTCCAATCCCAGCCACCATAGGACAGTTTCAGTGTTTATTGGTGATTGAGCACTGATGAGGAAAATCTTTTCTTTTCTGCAGGTGGAGGAGAGTGAGAATGAATGGTCTGTCCCACACTGCTTCACTATCTATTCTGCACAGAAAACCATCGTGGTGGCAGCCAGGTAATCCTAGTTTTCCTCAGCTGCATAAATTTCAACCTTAAATAATGGGGTTTTTCACTGCCTGGTGATCTGTTCTTGAAAAATACCAATATTACTGATATATAGACTGATTTATACAGTATATAAATCAGGTGTGTAATGGCAGAGGAGCCAATACATTTGGTATGCAGATGTGTTTTCTTGAATTCCAAACTAACACCTGAAAATGTAGTTTTTTAAAAATCAACCATTTCTCAGCAGCTGTGAGTCATAAGGTGCTTAAAAGATTCTTGAATTTTGAAAAATAAATATAATTTTTACCTTGTCATGACTTTAAAATAGCTTAATAGCTTTCAAATAGCTTACCTGTCAAAAGTAAAAATTGCTGCTGGGCTTAGACCATGTGTGGAAAGCTAAATTAAAAGCTTTCAGAAAAAAGAGATGGTTACCAAAACAAAGAAATGTTGTGGCTTTGTCTAAAGCCAAACCTTGCACTGTTGCATACCTGTGGATACAGATACACCTTGAAGGGCTGTGAAGCTCTCACCCTGCAGTGGATCCTGTGAGGGTGAAGGAAATCTCTTCCTGCGCTCTGGGTTTTAATGGTTTGAGATGTCAGGTACATCCCAGATGCCCTTTAAAAGATGGGCTGTGCTTTGGGATGCCATTTATCCTTTAAAAAAATCATGGCTCATATCTCCCATCTCCAGAATTCCTCTCCTGACCCACCCCCAGCTGTCTGTTCATTTTATTTGCTGTAAAGTCCAAGAGTTTAATTGTTCAGTCTTGTTTCAAGGCTTGAAAATAGAGGTGAAGGCTGTATGAAGTCAGTTTCCTCTCTGGAAAGCTCCTGCTTTGGAGGAATTCTAATTTTGTTTTTATTTATCTCATGGAAAGACACTGTCCCTTGTTTTGGGCAGTGACCTGTGCCTTCAGCACAGGGGCACTCAGTCACTGTTCTGGGCTGGTGGATCCCCATTCCCACTGCTTCCCTTCCAGTACCCGCCTGGAGATGGGCAAGTGGATGGAAGACCTAAATGTGGCAATTGAAATGGCCAAGAAATCTACTGAGAAATCCGAGATGCTTCTGGAAAACTCTGTGTGCAACCGCTCCAACAGTAAGTGGTGTTCCTGCCCCCTTGTGCTATCCTTTCTGCTTTTCCTTTTGTGAGTTTGATGGCATAACTGAAGTATTTTTATAATTAATATGATAATGGAGAGTTAATTGGGTTTTGATTTTAATCGAAAGAGATATGCTTGTCTTCCTAGACTGATGTTCAAGGTAGCTTTAAATGCAGCAGAAATGCTCCCAATACAGGTCCTTATTCATCTCTTACATAGATTTTTCTCAATTTAGCCATATGGTGAATTTTTTTTGTCCAAAATGTGCTGTCTCTGGAGGTCAACTTTTACAGCCCAGTATTCCTGTGCCTGTCTGGTGGTGTTATGGCTGTGCTGAAACATGGAATACTCTTTCTTGGAGCCCTCTGTCCTGTTCCTTGACTCAAGATGAAGCTGGGCATTTTTGTTTGACACCGCACTGACTCAAACCATTCTGTGATTTTATTGTAGTGGAAGGTGTCCCTGCCCATGGCAGGGAGCTGGAACCAGATGAGCTTTAAGGTCACTTCCAACCCAAACCATCCTTTGATCCTGAGTCAGCTGCCCCAAGTAAAACTGAGTAATGAAATCCAGATTGATGTGTTAGAGTGGTCAGAGGAGCTGTGTAACCAGTTCAACTCGACATATTTAAAACTGCACCATGGCAAGAGAAAACCTCCTTTCTCAGGAATCCCAGCTCCTCTTGCTTTCACCATTGCACAGTTTTCTCAAACCACTACCCAATTCTCCTCCCCCAGGATCCTCTGATGAGGTCTCTGTAGAACAGGAGTCCGAAGATGACATTCACTCCTCTCGTAGCTCCTTGGACAGGCAGAGTCACCACCGTGCCAACACAACCATGCACGTTTGCTGGTACCGCAACACCAGCGTCTCCATGACCGACCACAGTGTGGCCGTCGAGGTACCGAGGGCCGAGCGCTCGCCTCACTGTCCATCCTGCCTGGGCAGGTTCTGTGGCCAGGGAGAGCATGGGCCATCCAACACCACTGCATGCCTGTCCCCTCTGTCCCTGTCTGTGTGTCTGTACTCATGCTCTGCTCTCTGTGCAGCAGGGACCAAAGCAGGGAAAGTTTAAAGGGAATGCAGGATGTCCTAGGACTGAATCGCTGCTTTGGGTTTCGTCCTCCTTGCTGGAGGACTGACCATCCTCTGTGCTGGGCACTGCTGATGTGTCTCAAATCCTGGGGTCAGTTTTGGGCCCCTCATGACAAGAAGGACATTGAGGGGCTGGAGCATGTCCAGAGAATGACAACGGAGCACCAGGAGCAGCTAAGGAGGCTCAGCATGGAGAAAAGGAGGCTCAAGGGGGCTCTTCTGGCTCTCTAGGAGGGCTTCCTCTCCTCTCAGGAGGCTGAAGCCAGATGGGGGTTAGGCTCTGCTCCCAGGAAACAGGTACAGGACGAGAGGAAAGGGCCTTAAACTGCACAAGGGGAGGTTTAGATTGGGTATTGAAATATTTCTTCACTGACAGAGTGGTTAAGCATTTGAATGGGCAGCTCAGGGCCATGGTAGGGCCACTGTCCCTGGAATTGTCCAGAGAATGTGTGGATGTGGCACTTTGCTCTGTGGTTCAGTGGGATTTGGTCAAAGGTTGGTTGATGATTTTGGAGGTCTTTTCCAACTTTAATGGGTCTATGACTGTAAATTCCCTATCCATGGTATTTTCCTTTAGAGATTGACTGTGCTGAACTGAGCCCTGGTTAGCTGCTGTACTGCATCCAGAATTAAGAAGAGGGAAATCAGTTGGAATTCTCTGCCATTCCCTGGCTGGCAGGACTGAGCAGCCAAGTGTCTTTTCACAGCATCATCATTTTATGCTGAGCAGAGATGTTCATTATGTGCCCAGTGAGGTGTTCAAGGCCAGGTTGGATGGGGGTCTGAGCTACCTGGTCTAGTGGAAGGTGTCCCTGGCAGGGGGTGGAACCAGGTGAGCTTTCAGGCTCCTTTGAACACAAACCTGTCCAGGATTCTATGAGCTGCTGGTACCTGTGGTCTTGCTGTTACTCACAGTGCAAGGCAGCACTGGTGGCACATATGGGTTCTGAATCCTGGAGATTTCGAGACAGATCAGTTCAGCACTGCTTTCACTGCTTGCACCAAGTCTATGGTTTTACTTTAGGCAGCAGTTTGGCAGGGTGGGACACCTTCCTGGAGGCTGGCATGCTTGGAAGACTTCCAGAAGTGGGAATGACCCTAAATACCGTGGAGAGAAAAAGAAGGTCACTGACTAGACAAAAGCAATGGGGCAGGGGACTGCAGCATGTGTCTGTGCCTGCCTGTCCTGCTCTGCTCGAGGCACTTGTTTAAAAGGAGTTAAAAGTTTGGGCACTGGAGCTCCTGCATTTTTCTGATATAGAGACCATGTGGATCAGCTTGGTAAGGGAAGTGCTATAGATGTGACCTAGGCTTGAGGTCCAGACATTGGGCCCTTGTGCTGGCTTCTGTTGTGGTTTCTGTTGGAGGGGACAGGCCTTTCCCTGATGTCACCTTGGGAAAGACACCACCTCCCAGTTCTGTGCCTGCTACAGGTTCTGGGATTGAATGTATGAGTTCTTGCACTCCTTCTCACTCCGATCTGTTCCATGTTCTAACACCGTCATTTTTTCCACAATCTGTTTTCCTTTGACAGCCACCTCTCTTGCATAAGTCCTCTCACCCTAACATTCTGTTTTTCTCTTTCTCTCCCCCTTTCTCTGCTCAGTTTTCTGCTCTCTTGCTGTTTCTCCAGAGCTTCCTCCTCGCTATTTGCTGGGCCAGGCCCAACGGCCCAACACAATCACCCATGTTTGTTGGTACCGGAACCAGAGCCTATCCCTGTCTGATTACTTGTGCATGATCCAGGTAAAGATGCCTCTCACATGTTGTGCTGGTGGGGAGGAGCATGGGATGCCCAGGAAAATGTCCTGCTTCCTAACTGCTCACGTGAGGATGCTCATCCTCAGAGGCAGAGTTGTACCATTGCCTTGTTGAGACAGGACTTCCTCCTGTTTATGCCTCACAAAATGGTTCTCTCTGGAAATCTGCCACGTATCCTTTTGCTCAAATTACAAAATCCATGTGCTGTCATTCCATGCCATGGGTTTCCTTATCCCTCTGGCTGACTCCAAGGCAGTGGTGTTCCCCTTCCACACCAGCTTGGCTTTGTGTAGCTGCCATGTGTTGTTTATCTCCCAGCTCTGCCATCCTCTGCTTCCTGTCCTGCTTTATTTCCCTTCTCACACAGTGTATTCCATGAGGGTTTTCTGCATGTAGGAAAGGGTGGCTGCAAGGGATGGGCCCTGGTGGCTGATGGGCCCTGGTGGCTGTCACCATACCTGGAAGGCCTTTTACACCAGGGAGCAAGTGTTGGGCTGTTCACCTGCAGCAGGATGGCAACCTGTGGTTTCATGGGAGTCCTCTTTTCCTTCTATGCCAGAACCAGCTCTCTGGGTATTTGCTGAGGAAGTTCAAGAACAGCAATGGCTGGCAGAAGCTGTGGGTCGTCTTCACCAATTTTTGCTTGTTCTTCTACAAGACACACCAGGTGAGCAGGTGTAGGTGAGGGGATGATGGTTGGGGTGACCTGGGGATCCTCAGCTTTCAGCTCCAGGGGCAACTCACAGCTGTTTGAAGGAGAGTAACAAGTGGAAAAGGAGGTAGTTCATAATGAAGCTGCTCTCTGAAAGCCTATGAGCACTTCTTGTGGAACTTAATCAGAATTTCCAGTTCTGGTGGTTCTGACCTTCTGTGAGTGAGGGGGAAATGTCTCCTCATGCAGTGATTGAAGAATGTGAGGAACCCAGCAGCTTTTGGACCTCCTTTGCTCACTTCTCTCCCCTCTGGGCTTCAGCTCATCCTGACAGGCACCAGGAATTTTTCTGTCCATGGTGCATTCAGCACCTGCTTGATAATGAACCGTGGTGCAGCACAATCTTTTCATCTTAATAACCCAATAAACTGTTAACCCAGTAACTGGGTTATTCTGGCTTCTTGCCTTGAAGACACATTTCTTTTGTGAGGGTTACTTTACTTTTTTTTTGTCAGATCTGTGCTTGAAGTTCCATAGAAAGGGTGCAGAGAGGGAGGAGGGAGCCCAGGAAGCAGCAATGGGTAGAGGAGCAGAAGCTAATAATTATAAAAAAAGTGAAGGGAGTTGGGGAAAGGTTTAATTATAAGCTGTTGGTGACCTTGCAGAAGAGTCCTCCTGTTGTCTGCTGAACAAGAGAGCACAGCCCTTACCTGTGGTACAGGGGCTGCATGGCAGGGATGCCTTGCACTAAGGGCTGTGCTCTTGGGCTTTTCCAGGATGATTATCCCTTGGCCAGCCTCCCACTGCTCGGTTACACGGTCAGCTGCCCTGCGGAGGCGGATGGGATTCAGAAGGATTATGTCTTCAAGCTGCAGTTCAAGTCCCACGTGTATTTCTTCAGGGCTGAGAGCAAATACACCTTTGAGAGGTAATTTTCTGTTTTCTCTGTCTTGGTGTATAAGCTGCTCTTAACGCAGTGGTTGGTCATCCCATCCTCTCTTTCCTCCTAGTCTGAGTGATCTTCCAGCATGTTCTCAGGAATAACATTCTCTTCCTTTCACCACTGATGATACTGGAGATTCTCCTCTGCCAGAACCCTGCTCTCTGTGGGGGAGCTGGGGATACACCTCGAGCTGTGAGCTGTACTTTGTGCCAGGAGTCTGGGGCTTCTTTGGAGTCATGGAGGCATGTGGGAGGAAGGGCTGTGGGGTACCCAGCCCCACCAGCTCTTTGGGAATCAGATTTCCACATCCTGGAAAGGGTTTTTTGGTTTTTTTCTTCAATCTTTGGAAGCACAAGCTATAGCACAATGCTGAGAGCAACAAGTGGAGGCCTCCTTTTCACTTGGCTGGTTTCTCTGTAATTACATTTTATTATTATTCTCTATAAGTACAATTGTTTGCTCTCAGGGGCTTCTGCAGAGGGTCCAAACAGGGTGTGAAATGCACCACATACAGGGCTTTGCTGCTGTGTTAACTGTGGAGAACCCTTGCACTGAGGGTCCTGCCTTGCAGGGTTGTATTGGTTGTTTTGGAATGTGGTTTTACTGAGGTGTCACATGTCACCTTGGGAGAGCATCACAGACTTGTGAATAGCTTAGGTATCAGCTACCCGAGCCATAAGTTGTACTCTTTAATGCACTGGGCTCATGTAGTGATTTTAAGAGGAAAATGTCTAATTCACAATGGGTTTGTCTTGCTTTTTTCACTTTTGCTTTCCTTTTTTCAACAGGAGCAAGGCTGTTACCTATTCCCTAATTTATTGTTAAGAAAAGCAATAATTATTGTCAGTTTGTCACCCTTGATAACACTGAGAACACTGAGCTCTCATGGGAGTTCTCTGGAGGTCAGACCACTGTAGACCTGTTACTTGGACAGACAACCATGTTCTGCAGGGTATTTACCACATCTCAAGCTGTTAATTTGAAGAGTTCATTTCCCAGAAGGCTTGTAAAAGAAAGAAAATTATTGTTTTGGGATGTTTGGGAAAGGAGTGCAGCTCATAACCAAAGGACAGGATTATCTGTGAGTGAGGGTTAAACATTTCTCATGTGTTTTCTTGGCAGGTGGATGGAGGTGATCAAAAGAGCCACCAGCTCTCCAACCAGGTCGAGCCTGCTGCTTCCCAAGGAGAAGGACAGCCACACAGAGTGACGTGGGGCAGAGCTGGATCTCTGCTGGCAACACCAACGGAAGAGGCAGGTGGGAACAGGAGTCTATGGAGTTGATAAAGCCAAGAGCCAGGAGGCTCGTTTCCCCCGGTATGGAAAGTGGGAGTGAGGGGGCTGCAGACAGGGATCACATCCATTCCCCATGGTATGGAAGAGGGTCAAGTCTGTTCCAGCTGAACCTGCTTAGAGAGAACCCAACAACAGCAGTGCTCCAGTGTGCACACATCGTGGAAGGGTTCTTGTTCCATTGGACCTGTACAGCAACACCTTGACCTGCCCTGAAGGCAGGTACCACCTTGTTTGTACATTTTGACTGGATGATCAGCACACCTGGGAGAAAACCAGCAGCTTCCAGTGGTGCAGCTGGCTGGCAGCAGTGGGTGCCAGGGCTTGCTGGCTCCCAGACATCCCCTGCTTCATGGGGTTGGCAGCACAACCTGTCCTGCTGCTGTCAACATCAACCTGCTGGCACAGCTGTCTCAGACTAATGGGAACACAGTGTGTTGGCTTCCCCACAGCTCATTCTGAACAGCCACTGCAGCTCTCCCAGAACAGCTCTCCTCCTCAGGAGCTGCCACGGCAGCAGTTTTCCAGGGAAGCGGGAGGATGGAGTCTCTGCTGAGCTGTCGAGGTGTTGGTGTATTGTGGATCGGTGCTGGGGGGTGCATGGTTTGTCCTCTGAACTCAATCACTATTCTCATATCACAGCTCCAGTTTCTTTATCCTGTAGTAGGAGTTAAGTAAGGCATGGGATGGCAAACACTCTCCACTCTGGTGTGGGTGATGTTTTCAAGGCATTTAAGCACTGTAGGAGAACAAGCCTCTGAAAGTCACTGTTGCTTATGCTTTTGTCATGCAAAGACTTCAGAAAATCCCTAATCTTATATTTCAGTTTGGGGTGGGATCCATCTTCTGTTTCTCATGAAGGTGTAAAAGTCACTGGATTCCAGATGGAGCATTAGTGTGGACTCTATTAAATTTCTGTATCAAATCTGAAATGTTTGCAGCTTGTTCTCTTTTGTAAAGCTGTCACCTTTGGGTGCCTCCACAGAAGGACTGACATATGCTAAGTGCCACAAGATGCTGTTGGATGTGGCTTTGATGGGCTGTGCTGACTTTGATTTTAATATAAATCATAGAAAAGTGTTTGTGTACTAACAGAAGGAACAATGCAGTGGTGCAGTGAAAGCAAAAGGAAAGTGTTGCATGTTGAGAGGATGGAGGAATGTGGAGATCCCAGTGACAATGGGAAGGACATTGGAGCATTGACAATGAGCACGAGTGTTCAGTTATGGTCTCAAGCATATGTGGGATGAGGACTGAAGGGAGGGGGAATCCAGAGGGATTTTCTTGCTTGGCATTTGCATCCTAGAGGAGTGAGTGCAGATCCAGCCTGTGCCACCGCTGTCACAAAGACCATTGTCCCATCTAAGTTAAATGTACTTAATTTATTAGCGTCTTCATTTATTATTTTTTAATTACCTGTTCTAGGTGTATCCATGTGGATTTATTAGACATGTTATACTGTGGCTGAATATGACTGTTCAAAGTAAATAGCATCTTGGTATAAAACTCTCTCAGCCTCTTATTCCTGAGCTCACCCTCCCCATTCCTGGTCCCATGTTCAGGTTGTTCAGTAGTTTTCTGTGACTCTGGATCTCAGCTCACCCTGTACCAAGTGCTCTCCATCCAGTCAGGATGGTGTGGAGGAGGTGGCAGAGCTGCCTTTGTGGAGCCTGAGTGCCACTTGCCCCATAGTAAGCAAGAGTCTTTCCTGAAGGTCTGCAGGCTGGTGAGTGAATCATCCTTTAGTTGCTTCTGTGCTGAGCCTGTCTTGAAGATGTAAGTGCTGAGATGGGGTCTCTAAACCTGGAGCCTCTGGAAGGACAGCAGGCAGCAAAAAGTCCCTTCTTGGTTTGAGAACACTGAGCTCAAATGTCTCTGCATTTAAAGTGCAGGAGCTCAGGCTAGAAAAGCCAAAAACTTTGCCATTCCTAGCAGAACTGCAGATGTCTTACCTCAGTGAACTTTAAAAATGGTGAGGATTTCAGTAGTGTATCAGTTTTGTGAAGTATTTTATTTTTCCAGAACTCTCCAGGAGTCTTTTTGTCTGAATGATGAGCATGAGCAGTTTCTTTAACAGGAGCATTAGGCAAGATCAGGATTAAAATGGGTCCTTACCCTTTAGTTCCTTGCTAAGGTGTATGTAAGGGGGAAGATGCAGTTGGGACCACATGGCTTAATAGTCATGGTCGTGCTATTTCAAAGACCATCCAGTTCCACTCCCTCTGTGCCTTTTCCCACCATGGGCAGGGACACCTTCCACTGGCCCAGGGTGCTTCAAGTCCCATCCAACCTGGCCTTGGACACTTGCAGGGATCCAGGGGCAGCCACAGTTTCTCTGGGCACCCTGTGCCAGGGCCTCACACCCTCAAAAGGAAGAATTTCTTCCTAACCTACCTAACCCTGCCCTGTCAGTGTGAAGCCATTCTGCCTTGTCACCCTGGAGCCTTCTCTTCTCCTGGCTGAACAACCTGTACGCTACTAGTTTTCCTTCTTCATGTGACCTTCATCCAGGATAACACAGTCCTGCTGTCCTGCTTAAGAAACTGGACTTTGTTCAGTAACTCCTGACATATTTCATGCAACAGAGCTGTTCTGGTGACCACTCCCTTCTCCCCCCCAGCCATAGCAGTGATTCTGTCACACCAGCGAAGTCACCTCCCTGTTTCACAGCTCAGCACAGCCTGAGCTCTGCAGAAGCAGCAGCAGGCATGGGCACAAGGTGCTGCACACTTGGCACTGCCCACACCACAGCTGTGTCAGTGGAGCCAAGTGTCTGAGCACTGGGGAGACATGAACTGTCAGACATTCGTTTTTATAAGGCATCAGTCACCACTCCAATTACAAGCTGCACCTACCCACACAGCTCTGCATCCTCACTTGGTGCATCAAACCTGTGCTTCTGTACTCCAGCTGCAGGTGAGGTCAGCTCATCACCACTGTCCTGGCAACAGCCTGCTGCGCTGAGCACGTGGCATTTAGCAACATTCCCCTCAAAAAGCACAGTCAGAAGTGCATTTATCAGTGTTGCTTCTTGGCTCTCAGGGAAAAACAGGTGAGGAGCACTGCAGAGTTGGTCACAGCCTCAGCTTTGTCTTCAACCTCTGTTCCTGCCCAGGGAAAGACAGTCACAAGGGTTTAAACACAACTAAAATGGCATCTCCAAAGTGTTCATCCTGTCCCTGGGGTCACACAATCTTGGGGATGTCTGGTCCAACCCCTGCTCATGTAGGGCCACATCTGTGCAGTGGATTATCACCAAAGATGGAGACTCCACCACCTCCCTGGGAAACCCGTGCCAGGGTTAGGGCCTCCTCCGACCTGCACAGTGAGACAGAGGAAGGCAGAGATACCCTGTTGCCAGTCGAGCCTGAGTCTAAGGATGATGCAGATAATGAACATACAGACAATAAACAAACAAGTAGATAATGAACAAACTCCAGCAAGAAACTGCAGTGTTCTCCAGTGCACAGCTATACCTTTGCCAACAGTGTGTACTTCCTGGAGTGCCAGCAGAAAGGACTGATGTGCCTGCAGCTGTAATCCTTGCACACAGAGTACTTGGCTCTGTCTCGGGGGTCTCTGTTACAAAGTCATGAAGGGGAAGACCAAGAATAATGCAGAGAAAATCAGCTGGAACCAATCCCTTTCCCCTAATAACACAGTTACACCAACCTCATTTGTTTTGTTACTTTATTGAAAGTGGCAGATCCCTTTCAATGTTTTTAAAAACTAAACCCATTGTTGCTTTGAACACTGGACGAAGGGTGTGGGGATTGTTTCCTTTAAAAAGTTTACTCGTTACACTGCAGAGCACGTGAGTAACGATACAGGTACCTTATCCACACGGCTTGCTACCGTGAACAGCAACTTCAAAAGCAGCAGGAGCCCTTGTGCTGGCCTGCAGCCTCTGCCTTCCCCCTCTCCAAGTATCCTGTCTTTACATTAACTTCTCCTCCTAAGGGAAAAGTGGGTTTGTTTTGTTCTTCCTAACTGCAAGCTCTGAGCTGGCTCTCACCACAGTGGAACACTGCTCTGCAGCAGAGATCCAACAGCAGCACCTCTTCTCTACTGTACAAGTTCATAGTGTTGCTGAGCCTGGATTTATCCATCAGGATAAATAAAGGATAGTCATAAGCTAAACTGAACATCACACACCAGGATGAGGGAACATATGGTCCTCCTGAGCTACTTGCAGCCCAGCACTTAAAATCGGCAGGTCTGAATCTAAGTACCAAAAATCAAGCCTTGTTTCTAACCAAGTGTCTTTAAAAAAAATGCTAAACAGCTCCAGCCTTTGTTCTCAGTGGCTCTGGGGTGAGCAATATCATCCACATACAAACACCCAGACAGAAAGATCTGGTTAAGTGAGGTCTTGATGACTTCATGGAAATCTCTTCACAGTTAGAGAGCAGCTCTCTAAGCAACCAGCTATCAGGGGTGATTTTCCTAAGTCTATTTTTCTAGACCTTTAAAGTGTAGATTTAAGATCTGTGCGCTTACCTGAATTAAAGATTTGCTTTATAAACTAGTCTGATACAGAAAGCAAAGCTCCTGGGGATGGCTCTGCTGAATACCTTAAGCAGCCAATACAGCAGTAGATGCTTTACTTTCTCTGCTAGCAAACACCACCCCAGCTTGTCAAGTGGAGCAGAGTCCTGGCTGCAGGAAGTTTAGATCCCAGGCTGAAGGAGGAGCCAGAAAGGGAAGGCTGAGGAGAGGGAGGCCCAGAACAGCTTTTAGGAATCCCCAGCCCTACCACACTGCTGAGCCATCCAGTTTACCTCATCCTGTAGAGGACAGGTTTTTGGCTAAAAAACTGCTATATAGTGTCCCTCTGCCTTGTTGAACCAAAGCCCTGCTGGTGTCTTCAGCTGTTGTGTTGCCCCCACTGCACTGTTTAGCCCCTCTGCCCCACGTGGGTATGCACAGTGTGGGTCTGCTCAGCTCAGACTGGCACTGCCCAGCCTGCCTGTCGAGCTGCTTCAGCTGCCAGAAGTGCCAAGGGCAGGAACTCCATCAGCTCCCCCAGCAAACATACCCACTTTGTCTTCTGCTCCCTGGAGACCCAAGGCAAGTTCTGCTGTTGCCTGAAGTAGATGACCTGAGGCCTAATACAAAACTATGTCCCAGAGCCAAAAAAAAAGAACAGTCAGCAAACCCATCCTCCTGTGAAATGACAGTCGGGGAAAAGCAGCCGTGTATCAGCTCAGCTGCTTGCGGCACTGAAAAGCGTTCTGTTACTTGTGTGTGAAGGGCTTGAAGTGATCCTCCAGAAGAACTGGAGAGCTGGTCTCACTCTCCCAGAGGCCCTAAACGCCTGGAGAGCTTCCCAACATCCATGCACTCTCACACAACTGCTCACTAACACTTCTTTAGGAAGGGCAGGAGGCTAAACCCATCAGACTGCTTGTGAAACATGTATCAATGGAAGAGAATCTCCCTTTTTCCAGCAGCCAGGCATTTACCAGAAACAAGCTGTGAATCAAACCAAGCCAAAATGGACACATCCATTGTAGGAAAACAATTAAAAACTGCATTGATTACATTGTAAAAACAATTAGACCACCCATCTTGGGTTCTGCAAAAGGTCTAAGTTGTACTTGCATCGCAAACCCCACCCTGGATTATCATGGAAACACGGCTAACATGAAGGCTCTGAAATGTCCTGGAGTCCATCACAATGTCACATCCAACGGCAGATGGTGGTCTGGATTAGAAATGTAGTTCTTATGAAGCTGGAAAAAATCCTTCCCCCCTCACAACAACAGCAGGGAATGTGAGTGTCAGCGGGCAGAGGTCAGGTGGTTCCGACTGTGTGAAAACCTGCAAGGAAGAATTAGCAGGGAAAAGTCAGTAGTGGCTGTTTGAAGCTCTCACCTGGAAGAGGATCCACAAGCAGCCACCAGCAGCTCTGTGGGGGAAAGCCTCAGGCTGGGTGGGTTTGTCCCCACTCCCATTGCCACTGCCATCAGTTTTTGCTAGATAAGAAGTCCTGACAAAAAGCCAGCACTTCAGCAAAAAGCCAAGGTGGCACTTTTTTCAGGCTTTCAAGATTCAGTTTTAACCTAATAAGTTTTCAGCACTAGTGTTGTACAGTAAGAAAGCAATGAGGTCTTCGCAAGCACCCAAAGAAACCAAGTATCTTGTGCTTCTGCCCCATCCAGTAGTGTCATTTCTAGGCTGACAGAAGTGAATGATGCTGAAACAGCTACCCTGTCTGCAGTCACCCACACACATCTGTGAGCACCTCCTGCTCAGTGAGAGGCTCAGGTTTTACAGGTATCACAGGACACCTTCTGTGCCCCCTGTGGGTCAGCCAGAAGAATGAGTGTTCTCTTCCTGGCATTAAGTGATTATTAGATGAGGGTTCTACACAATCCCATTGGTATATTTGCTTGGAAGCTTGAATGATGGAGAAACAGAAGCCCTCTAGGGCTGGATGTGGCACTCAATGCTCTAGCTGACAAGGTGGGGATCAGTCAAAGGCTAGACTCAATCTCAGACATCTTTTCCAACCTGACAATGATTCTGTTCTATTCAACAGGTACTTGCGTTACAAGGCACAAACTTTAACCCATTAGAAATAAATGCTTAGAAAGCCTAAGTTGAAGGGTGAAAAGAGTGTAAAGTTTGGGTTGTGTTTACAGGAGCAGCCAGAACACAGAATGGTTTCTTTGGTCTCACATGTATGGCAAAACACTTCCAGCCTACTACAGGGAGTAGCCAAATGTTACATTTCTCTCTTGTTAAGGAAAGGGTGAGATTTAGGATAGCCTGCTGTGAAAGGGAGAAAAGCCAAATTAATATTAAATAAAGCCTGATAAATCTGTGACCAGGTTAGCTGTGTTGGTACCTGCAACACATAGATGTGACTGGACTTGGTGCCAGCAGTGGAGCCAAGTTTGACCCAGCAAAGAAATAAATTCTACCAGACTACTCTCCTTCACTGGTTTAATAAATAATTCTCTTCAGGAAAAGTACACTTTCCTGTATACCTACAGCAGGGCAAGCAGTGACTGGCTGCACGTAGTGCTGTAAAGCACATTCCTTGTAATGAAACAGATACTCATTAACAGAAACCTCCTATTCCAGAAGTGATCCCGATGAGATTTTGCATAGTCCTTGCTACCTGAGTAATGGGACGAGCAGAACATCACATGTATATAGATATATGTGCAAAATGAAGGTGAATAGCAGCATCTTTGTGTGTCCTGCAACATACATCTGCTTTACAGAAACCTGTCCAGTGTGAGGAAAGACTTCTGAGGCCGAAGAACTGTTTCAATTAAATGAAAGCAGTTAAAAGAAGTGGCATAGGAATGATTAAGGCAGCTGTCATCAATATTCACTTTTTTCTGTCTTGACTGCTCATCACCAACCTTTCCACAGCTCTGGAGCACAACAGCCCCAGCTCACACTCAGGGCACTCACCTTTGTACCCGCTCCACCATGTGTGCTATCAGTTTGTCAGAGATGCCTGGGCAGGACTCCTCAGCCAAGCTAAAGGCATTCTCCAGCTCCTCCATGGCTCCCACATTGCCTCCAGTCTGCTTGTGCTTATCTTTGAGCTGCAACCCAGAAACAGGGCGTTAGGTCCTTATTTTGTTGCAGAAAGCACTGGTCAAGAAGTGCAGCACTGATATTAAGGCCCTTTCCCTCTTAGTATGACTCCACCAGGGTGAAGGAGGGCACCCACATTCCACTTAAACCAAAAAGAGCTGTTTTTGTAGGTCAGGAAGGTAGAAGTCCAGTGTCTAGGGTTCAAATTTTCCTCCAGGTACTGCTTCCCCAGGGCAGGATCACACAAGGATCTGAACAACAATCAAGCGTCCTGTTGAACAACATCTGCCAGCTTACCACTGTCCAGTTCAATTAAGCTCCCATTAGGCTCTGCTGATTTAAGGGCTTTAGATTAAGCTGGGCAGTTCTTTGCCTCAATTCTAGGATCAGTCTTTCCTGTTGTTGGAGCTCACCTGTTCTCCATGCTTCGGAAAGCAGGACAACGTGAATGCTAACCTCCAGTTGTGGTCGTTCCTGTGCACCAAGTCCCCTGCTGGGAACAAACAGTTCCCAGCCAAAAAGGGCTGCTGCCTCCTCCATGAGGCACCTGGTCCCTACCACAAAGCTGTGGGAACAACCCACACACAGCTCTGCTCAGTCAGAAGTGGCAGGGGCATGGAGGGCAACTCAGTTACATATCAAGGACACCGATTTCTTAGGCCAAAAATAGTTGTGATGCTCAAGCCAAGGATTTGATGTCTACCTACCAAAGGCTGCCCACCTCAGAACAAGCACAGGGTCTGTCCTGGAGGTAAGTTGTCAGTTTGATGCCAAGGCCCTGACCTTCAGCTTGCCCAGCACCTGTGATGGGAGCAGTGTGTGCTGGGCAGTCTCTTCCCACTGCAGAAGAGCTCTCCGGAGGCTTGCAGGAGTTAGAGCACTGCACTGAGCTCAGCTTTACCAGCTGCTTCTTGCTGCTTGTCCCTCCAAGCCCAAATGTCATTTTACCTCCCTGCTTCTCAATTTCTCCAGATTTACAGTTGCCCACATCTGTTAGTGACTCCCCATGGGCCATTTTCAATAATAACATCCAGTAACAAGCATGCAGGGAAGGTAAATAAAAGATTACAAACAGCATCTCAGTCAGATCTCCATTCACACAGCCCAGCTTCAGCCCTCTTAGGGAAAGAGGGGATCAAGCCCAGCTGGTTTAAGATGCAATCATACAACAGTGAGGAGGACAAAGTCTTCAGTTCTAGCTTCCTACCAAGAGCAAAGAATAACATGTGCAACCAGCAGCAAAGCAGATTTTCAACCTGGAGAAGTTTTCTTTCAAGTCCCCTCTCTACTGCATGCAAAAGCCAGGTTATTTCAGAGACTGCCCAGAACCCTTCCTGCACCTGATTTTGCTCAGTGAGATCTGCAGAGCCAGCAGGAAAGTCTAATCAAAGGAAAGGAGAACCAACAAACTGGGGTAAGGGAGTCAAACTAGCAGAAATGAAATGTCCAAGAAGCCACTTCCTGCCTGGAACTGGTGCAGCAACATCAGTAAGGAAAAGCACAAAAACACATTTACAGTCTCTTCATCTCCAACCAGCAGAGACACCAAGAAGGTTCTACTCACCTCCCCAAAAACTGGGTGAACAAGTGTGGAGAGACACTGTGACCGTGGCTGCCTCTTGATGGGCTCAGTAGGCTGGAAAGCAACAAGAAAAGTTACAAGTACAGGCAAAAGCTCCCAGGGCACACGAAGTACTAAGCCTTTGGTGAATTTACAGCACCTCCAAGGCAATACCATCACCAGATCTTGGGAAAGCCACAAGTTGCAGTACCCTGATGATATGGAAGACACAACTATGGAGCACCAGCCCTTAGTGCCAAGCTGAAGTACATTTCAGACATAAGATGAGGGCCTGGTGGCTTCCCCAAGACATCCAAAAACTCATGTTAGTTCAGCCCACTTCAGAAAGACCAGACAGTACACAGACCTTCTGGGAACCATGAAGAGCCATTCCTTTGTGCAGCTTGCTCAAGGAATTGGGGCGAATGGTTGGTGGGAATGTCCAGATTGGACCCTGGTCTCCATCCTCTGCATCTCCATCACTGCAAATGAAAAGGGGAAAGTCAAGACAAAGCCTCAGCTCCACACACTGGGGGTTTGCCCACACTTTCCCAGAGTCACAAGTTCTCCCCACCTGACTGCCATATCGTTGCAGGCCTTCAGGCTTTTCCCTATCCCCGAAAAAATTCTGAAGAGAAGCCTCTTCAGTCTCTACAGCACATATACAGCATCAAAGAGATCTGAGTTAAGTACTACATCGTGTTTCCAAATCACCACATTCACCTTTCTGATCTAGCTAGCCTGAAAAAGTTTCTAGTGCTAGTTAAATATAGGAGAATTTCAAGACAATCCAAGCTCACAAGGGGCAAGCCAATCTCCCCAAGTCCTTGGTCACTCGAGTCACTGCCCCTACAGGCAAAGAGCAGCTCTGTGAAACCAGTCTGGCAATGAAGTGCCCTTTCTGCATCCAAAGTCTATAACCTGACTGTCCTGCATAGCAGCAGCAAAGATTTACACCTGAGTACACACAAATACAGCTCTTGCCACAGTTATTAAAGCCTGTGGCTCTTGTAGTTAATGTGCATAAAATACAGGCAACAAGAGCCCTGTTCTACTAGTTTCATGCAGACTAAATGTTTTGTGTCAGGACTTTGATTCCTTACACTCAGCAAAGAGGCTCCACAGGTTAAGACCAGAACAGAGAACCAGGCCCCACTGAACACGAGGTAACAGCCTGGCTCTTCGGGCAGCACTCACTTGCTCCCAGAAATGAAAGCTCAAAGGTTAAGATCTCAGGTGGGAAAAGCACCTGAGCTGTTTGCAGTAGGCTACCCTGGGGCAAGCAGGGGCAACTCTCCAAAGTATGTACTTACATATCAGAATCACCAGAACTGGAATCTTCTCCATGGCCCTCTGATTTCCAGCGCTTGAATCGATCGATCAGCTCCATTAAGAATGAAGTTTTCTTGGTGTAGCGTGTGATGAACTTGTGCTTTAGCAATTCTTTAGCTGTTGGCCTCTGGAGCAGAAAAGGAAAGCATGTCACATCTAACCATCTCTGCAGACTAAACATGCAACTCACTGACTTCAACTGGAATCACAGAATATCCTGAGCTGGAAGGGATGCACAAAGATCATCAAGTCCAACTCCTGGCCCTGCACAGGACAGCCCCCAACGATGCTACCAATCCCCAACAGTGTGCCTGAGAGTGTTATCCAAATGCTCCTTGAACTCTGGCAACCTTGGGGCCATGACCGCTGCCTTGAGGAGCCTGTTCCAGCGCCTGGCCACTCTCTGGGGGAGAAGCCTTTTCCTAATATCCAACCTAAACCTCCCCTGACACAGCCTCATGCCATTCCCTTAGGGCCCACTGCTGGTCATCAAAGGGAAGTGATCAGCGCCCATCCCACCAAGCGCCCTCATGAGGAAGTCCTGCCAGGCTCATGTGTCCATCCTGTAAGCTCAGCAATTCTCTCTCTCCAGGAATTCTGGCACTTTCCTGCTAAAGGAATTTTTGACCTCTGCTGACCTCTACCCAAATTCACAGCGGGGCAGCAATACTCACAAATCTAGGGTCCTTATTAAGGCAGGCTTCCACAAACTCCTTGAAGGGCTTGCTGTGGTGACCCTCAAGTGTTGGAGGGTTGTTTTTGGGGATCAAGAAGAGTACCCTCATAGGATGCAAGTCAGAATTTGGAGGCTCTCCCTTTGCTAGTTCAATGGCTGTAATCCCAAGGGACCAGATGTCTGCCTGGAAAAGAGAAGAAGAACAACACAGAACAGTAAGGAGCAATTCTACAACACGAAAGCACAGTTTTAGGACAGCTAATCACATAACATCAGATGGGGCATTTCACGTCTAACACACAAACTTCTCCAGCAGACCCTGAATCATAACAGGAAAGAATAATTCCTGCAGTAAGCAGCATTTCCAATCCCTGTTTCTGTCCTATCGCGACCTCATGTACAGTAGCCCCAAGTAGCAATTACCTCTTGCTCCCAGCTCACCTTGAAGTCATAAGCAGACTGTTTGATGACCTCTGGTGCCATCCAGAATGGAGTCCCCACAAAGGTGTTTCTCTTGATTTGGGTGTCTGTCAACTGTCCAGCCACCCCAAAGTCAGCCAGCTTCACATCTCCTTGTTCCGAAAGCAGCACGTTGGCAGCTGAAGACACAAGTAAGCAGTTAAGTCTGCTGGCTTCTGAGTCACCTCCAGCCCACACAGAGCTGAACACTGAGTGAGGCCCTCCTGTGCCATCCTCCTTCACCCTCAGCCTGGATTTAAAGCCTCAGACCCATTCTCATGGTTTGAAGTCCACTGGGTAACACGGAACAAGTTCATGAACTTTGTTGGATCAGAAGGGCAATATTGCTAAGGTAGGAACAGGGAGTAGATGTGAAAGGCCACACAATCAAGTAGATGTGACTCTCAGCCACACAAAGGGAGAGTAACACAGCCTCTAATGCTCTTGATTTTTTTTCCAGAGTAGCATTCAGCACAGGTTAAAAAGCAGATCCTTCTAAAGAGCTCAACTCCCACTCTTGTGCTAGTTCCCACTCACTCATAACACTGTAACATCGTGCAGATTTGGGAACAGGGTTTTTCTGTAGGACTTTTCATTCTGAGACCCTACCTAACAACTTTCAGCATTTCCCTACCACTGGCAGTCAACTTTCAGCATCTCCCCACCACTGGCAGCCAACAGCCCTGCATATCTTGCAGTGCTAGAAATGTGCAGTCTCATGTACACAATGGAATCTTTTCTCCCTGCTCTCTCTGCACGAGGTTTCTGTGCCCTGCCTGCTCACATCCCCTCCTGCAGTGGGTCAGCAGTGAGCATCCAGCACTGGCCACAGCTCCACAGCACTGTCCCTCCATCCTGCCACAGTACTTTGATGCTCTGGGCTTGCTGTGACACTGCTCTTCAGGAGGCAGATGCCAGCTCTCTCTCCACTGCACGTGGCCAGTGACTATAAAAACCAGCAGCAGGATAAGCTGACACAAGCTGCCCTGATTTTCTAGGGCTGTGAACCCTGCATAAGGACAGCTCATGTCTGCTGTGAGCTATAACCACTATAATCAGCACACACACCCTTTCAGGTCCAGCAGCAAAGCATATGTCCAGACACAAGTCAGCAAATATCTGAGCAAGCCTTCCATTGACTCCTTTGCTTTAGCTCCCTGATTGTACAAAATGAAAATGCTAGAGGAGATCTACAGATCGTTAATGTTCCTCTAAACCCTAAAGACATAAAAAGCATGAATCATGATACAGTGACAAGCATCAGATTCAGATAACAGCAACCCAACACGATAAGCAGTACTGAGAAATAGTCTTTGAAACCTTGCAGATTATGGTGAAATATAATACCTCTGAATTTTGTTACTAACATCCCTTACAAGAAAGGGAGCTGAGCTCTCCAATCTTACCTTTGATGTCCCTGTGGATCTTCCTCTCTGAATGTAAATAATCCAAACCCTTTAGGATTTCTCTCAGGATAGTAGCTATGTAAGTCTCTTCCAGTGGTCCTGGCTTCAGCTGATAAAAGGCAGAAAGATGACTTAAAAGAGGGTGACTGATGCCTCGGATTTTCCAGCCTCTCAGTTTGTCACTTGAAAACCTTGGCCAAGCAGGCCATACTCAGCAGGAAGCACCTTCTTGCACACCTGGTGCACATTCCACGAAGCAGAATGCTGGTTTTTGCACCTGGCAGCATTAAATGGAAAAACTTTGGGGGATTTTCTGCTAGTCTAGCAGTCTGTTAAAGGCTTCATCTCTAGCTTTGGCCTGGAAATACACTGGTGAACAGAACATTCTATTAGCTTCTCTTGTTCAGATCTCTCTGCTAGCATGCAAATACTGAATTTCACCCTCTGAGACATCAACCCTCAGGCTGTGGAGTATGGTATCAAATCTCTTCTCCTTTCCATCAGTTCTCCTCTAACCCAACTCCTGCCTTCACAGTGCAATAATGAGGTTGTGACACTCAGATAACTTCTGCTGATGGCAGCCCCTCACTACACCCTCCTCCAAGTCACTGTAGGCTCAGCAGCTTTCCCTACATGACTCATTACTGCTCTGGAAAAATGGGTGTTATCATCCTAAAGAGAAGAGAAAAATGCTGTGACAGAATACAGTGAAGCAGAACTTTGCCTATGGGTATATTCTGCATTTGTATTCTCTTAAAATTTGGGTAAGTTGATCACAGGCCATGTCTTTACTGAGCTATGCAGGCACTGAACAGTACTACAACTCTGACCAGGTGAAGTACAGATTTGCACTGCTCAAAACCAACTGGCTGCGGTCACTTTTCAGTTCACTGACTCTTTCCATAATACAGCAGCACAGCATGCTGGACAACAGTGCTGGGACAGCTGAGCTCCATGAAAACATTCCCACTATCCTGGGAGAAGCATAACCAACATGTCTATCCTTGCACTGCTCACCCCTCAGGCACAGGGCTGCCAGAAAGATGGTATGTGGCAAATGAGTGTCTGGCTTGTGGGCATTTCACAAACCAAGTCTCCAGTCAATATTTTTCACAGTCCAGAACTTGCCACTTACCAAATCCAGGGCTGAACCTCCTCCCAGGTACTCCATGATTATCCACAATTTAGTGCCCTGCAAGCAAGAGCACAAATCAAGAGCAAAGACAGTAATAAAAGCAGACAGAAAACTGAAAGGCTTATGAAGCGGCAAGATACAAGAGTAGTCCTGTGCACAATCCAAGAGATGCTGCACACCACAGCTCTCAGGGCTTACGAAAGGAGCCCCCCAGCTCCCTCTTTCCTGCTGACACAGCATTACAGAGGCAGACCTGCCTCCAGTGCATTTCTAACTCTCAGTCTGCAGTTTCATCTGTACAAATGACCCTACAGGCACCAGACTGCCCAGCCCACAAAGTTATTCCCAGGCTGGAGCCCTTTAACATTTCTCCAACAGCTCATCCAGCATAAGACCTTTCCGGCAATGGCAGGGGAGCATTGCAGCCTTTGATCTCATTAACAGGGCTGCCAGCTTGAAGAGTACAATCAGCAAGATACTCTTACTCCTCAGAGAAGAGATTTCCATGCTGAGGTTCCCAAACTCCTGGTAGAAGATAAGCAGCAGGTCCATGAAACTACAGCAGAAGGCTGAGAAAATGTATTATGGCCTTTGAAAAATATGTAAGGAATATTCTGGACCCAAAGAGCTCAGGAACTGTTAGTTGCAGTCCCACTGTAACATTTATCTCCAGCAGCAAGAATGCAGAGGCCACTTCTGGTCAACACTATGACTAACTTCCATGAGAGATTCCTAAACCTGCTCTCAATAGTGGCAGTATCAGCACTCCTCTGTAGACTCGGTTAATATTATTTTATTCTTATTATTCCTCTGATGAAGTACAGTTTCAACCTCCTTTTTTTTTCAGAGGCTACTAAGAAGGTAGCCTAGAAGGTACTACCTTAAGACTGTGCTGTTCTGGAAAAGTATTCCCATCAACTTCCTTTCCAGAATTGTCAGACTAGGAAGAGGTTAGTCTTCAACAAATAATTTGCTCTCCAGTGAAGTGCCCTGCTCTTGGTACCACACAGTACAGGGTGCCTCATTTCGATGTGCTTAGCAAGTGTCTTAAAGCCCAATCTGCTATTAAGTGCACATCAGTGCAGTGATCAGTCATCACTGCTGCTGCTGCTGCCATGCCATGCTGCAACTCACACATCAGACACTTTCCAGTGCCGTGTGCCACCATCCGCTGCATCACCCACAGAGGAGCCCTCCCCATTCCTCAACTACTGGCAAGGAATCACCATGGTTTGTCCTACCTTCAAGTAGGAGCCATAGTACCGGGTAATATAGGGACTGTCACACTGGCTGAGCACCGTAATCTCCTGCTGAATGTCCTCGATCTCATCCTCAGCCTCCTCCAGATCAATGATCTTGATAGCAACCACTTCCTTCGTGCGGTTGTCGATCCCTTTATACACTTCACCAAACGATCCTTTGCCGATCCGCTCCAGCTTGGTGAACAGCTCCTCAGGATCCACCCTGGAGTGCTAAACCATAAAGCAGAATGGGAAAATTCCATTAACTCCCACCTCACATACCCCTATAGCTCATCTCCATACCTGTGCACCTATTGTGTTGATAAATTCACCTGAAACTCACATATACTAAAAAGTCTTAGAAACTTAACACAGAATATGTCCAAGATTAGAACCTTTTCCACAGGCTTTCTGACCCTGCACATGACAGTGGGGGAGGAAAAGAAGAAAAGCCCACCATGAGAATGTCAGCAAATATCTCCATGGAAAGTGTCAGATCCACTGCGACAGGGCTGCTCAACTGCAGGTACTAAGTGATGCCAAAACAGCTCCAAGAGCAAGCACCTGTTCACACTTCAATAGAGACCAGCAAGGCATACCAGAACCAGCTTTCTCTTGCAGATCAGGATGAGAAAATGGGCACAAGCAAGAGGCCATAAGAATGTTTCCCTAGTTAGCCTTCCTGCACTCAAAGACTGAAATTATTTGAAAGATATGCATCCTTCCTGACTTGTCTGGAGGGTGAAATATTCCAGTAATATGAGTTCACACTTACTGTCTTCTCTGCTGCAGCCTGATTTCCAGGCAGCACCCAGTTCAGCTCTCTTCAGACATTTGCAGATGGAGCCTCACATCTTTTGGAAGGTCAGCAGCAAGGTAGAGGCAGGAGAGCAGAATGGACACTCAATCTACCTGACCTGCTTTTCTGGAACAGCCTCTTCCCTGGCTGGCATACCGAGATGCAAAGGAAAATAGCATCTCCTTCATTAGATAAGCACATCAACTAGGCAGTTACTAAGAGAGAAATACTGACTTTCTAACAGCAGCTGCACAGTTAATTCTTTATTAAGATGACTGTGAATGAGAAAGTGACTGTGAATGAGAAAGTGACTGTATTTCCTGAGAAATACCCTTTCTCAGGATATTTTGTTCAGTCCAGCTGCACACCAGGAGGTCCTGCTCTGCTTCATGATACTAAAATGCTTTTGTGATTAGTTTTTCTGCCTGTTTTAAAAATAGTTAAAAAAAAAAGTTGGAAAATATGGCCTGACCTTAGGAAGCAGCCAAGCCATTAGAGGGAATTTTCCACACCCAGAACTTCTCAGTCTCACCTCCATCACGTCACCCAGCGAGACCGCTCCCTCACAAGGGCCTTGAGTTGGCAGATTTTATCAGAGAACAGGGAAGCTGCATTTTTCCATCTCACACCAGGTTCTAGCAGCAGGCCATCATTGAGCAGCCCAAGGTGTTGCTTAATGATTAAGCCAGTCTGTCATCACAGGTTGTTTGCCTTCTGTGCCTAGTGCATTGCTATAAGCCAGGCCTGGTGAGCTTTACAGTCAGCTCACTCAACAGGATTTCCACACAAACTCCAGTCCAAGATACAGAAGGATAACCAAATATCCTTTTGCATCCATAGCAACACCCAAACAGGCTGTGCTTTGAACAAATGTGCTGGAAACAGACTGGAAGGGATGTTCAGAGATAAAAAGAACTGGAGATACATAGCAGACTGGAGAAGAAAGTGGGGGAAAGAGGATTAGAGCTTGAGAAATGCCAGGGAACAATATGAGAATGATGACTGCAGGCAGGAAGAACAGTCTGACTAGTCCAGGCTCACTATAGACCAGGAGCAGTTTCCACCTCTTGAGTGACTTGGAGGAAGGGGCAACAAAGTGCCCCAGACATTACTGTGCACAGTGACCTACTGTACCCTAAAAATGCCACTCAACACATGAGCCACTCCTACACATCAGGGAGAAGGGAGAGAAAGATCATCTCCTAGAAGCACCTGCTCAGCTCAGAAAAGAAACACTACCCACATGAATCCTGCAGGGAAGCAACCCTTCAAGGAAACCTTTCTCCCATCCCATGTAACTTTTCCATGAGGTAAGAAACTGCAAGGTGGAAATAACTGCTCCCCCCTCCGTTTGGTAGAGCACATCAGAGAAGCAGGATTGATTTCTCCAGATCAGGACATCAAACATCAGAGCACTGGCTATGGCAGGCAGCTTCTGGGACAACTACCCCTTTATGTGGTAGGCTCTGTAATCATGGACAGCTTTGTAAACAAGCTTCCAGACTTGGATGTTGGTTTATCCTGTTTTCTGTAGAACAAAGCAGTTCAGGTAGGTGCGGTGAAGGAGACAAAGCTTCCTGACAAGCAGACAGAAATTTTACCCAAGAGACTCAGGAAAATAATGTAACTGATGAGCAGATGCGACAGGACCACCGTCATTAGGGTGGAAACATTAGGAAACTTTGTTTGTAGGTACTGGATTTACTTTCCCAGTACTGACATGGAAATGTTTGAGAGCTCTCAGGTGACAGGGCAAGAGTCTGACCATATGGAGGGCCTGAGGGTGTACATCCCTTGATGAAGTGGCCAAAATTGCAGAAGTCACACCCAGCAACAGACAGAACTCAGGAAGCCAGTACAGGGCCAAGGGGTACAGAGTCATTCCAGCCACAGTTAGAGTCTTTGGACATTGCTGGAGGACCACAGTTTGCTGATGAATTTCTTCACTTTCTGTAAACAGGGAGGAGGAAGGCCCATCCCAGACTGAAGTAGGTCAATGTCTGCTCAAGAGAACACCTTGTGAACTACCATTGTGGACACCACAGACGAAACTGGCAGGTGGCATTTTCAGCAATTCTGAATTCCCACGACAAACTAGGACGTCCTGACTGCAGGACATTGTTCAAAAGTCCCTGCCCATTAAAACAATCTGGTTTGACACACCACATGGTGATGCCCTGACAAACAAAAAAGATCAGATCTGTGGGCATAAAAGCCTCAGCACTCATCAGACAGCAGCATGAATGCAGTTCCACCATGAATGGAGAACTGTGGAACTGCACTGCTCTGCAGGAGAGAGAAGGATGCATTCCATGAGCCTGACTCTGCCCTACCCCAACATATCTGCACCTGCAAAGCAATGCAGTGAGAGCTGTAATAAGCACCATCCGTCCCTCTCCTAAACATGAATTATCTCAGTACCAGTCATCTGGTTAGAGAATCCCCCTGGCTGGAAATCCATCTTCTGGAATTGCACTGCTACAAACACACCTGGGAAACTTCATTAGTAGGAAGCAACAGAATCCAGATGAAATGCCTGCTTAAATACCTGCTTTATATCTGCTTAAATGAGCACAGATAACCCAAAGCAGCTTATTAGCACCTGTCACCTTTGCAACTGCACACCAGCTTGGGTTCTTTTCATTTTCTTCCACATTCACAGAGCCCATCAGGGTTGAAAAACGGAGCTCCAAGTCAGCAGCGGCTGCTCCTTGCTCTACTACTACATGTAAAGCCGTTAAGGGATGGTCACTACATTGTAACTTTTGGCTTGACTTAAACTGCTTATTACACAGCAGTTCTGAAGCAAAAAGCCTCCTGCTGTTCCTCTCCACTGAGAGCAGCCAGTCAGGCATTAGAGACGGCTCAGGCAAACCTGGGCAGGCTTTGAAGGGAGAGCACACAATGCATGATCTCAGCTGTAAGTGCAGGAAGGGAGTAAGTATGAGAGGGATGATGAAAATTTCCTAGTAATGTGCTCCACTTCTGCCCTCTGGGATCTAATCTCAGAGCACAGGAAAGAAGGATGCTCTGTTCTGACAGGTGTGGGAGTGTTTGCCATCCTGACTGATGATGCCATGTTTTAAAACAGACCAACTCACTGCAGCTATCAGGAATTAGGAACTGCAGTGTGTTGAGACAAGCCTGGCAGTAACACCAGCTGCTTCATGGGGAAAGAATGGTTTTGGCAGCTCTGCCACCTCCAGCTGCAGAGACATGATATCCACAGTCTTTGAGAAGATGTGGATAAGTACGAGAGAAGAAGGGTAAGTATCTGCCCTCATTTCAAAGATACTGCCTAGAAAAATAAGCTGCATATTGGGAACAGAAGCAAACACCATTTGAACCAGCTGAAGATCTCTCTGAGCTGTGTCCAGCTGGATCTTACTCTCAGAATATGCAAGAGCAAGAATCACAACTGCATTTGTTGCATAAAACACTGAGGGGTGCTTAAACCTTTTTGGAAATGAGAATTCCTTAACCTGGGGCAGGTTGGAATTGGAATCATTGTTCTCTATGGGAGAGGTCTGTAACAGAAGATTACCAAAGCCACAATACTTTACAAGCTGAAGCTGACTGAGTGTGTGGCAAATTCAAAGGGTTTATGTGGAGCTACAGCCACATTTAGTGTTATTTCTGACTAGAGCACTTTCCAACCAGCCAAACAAACAAACAAATATAATTTTGCTCTACCAAACACAGTGGAAGAAGAAAGGTGGTTTTAATAGAGCTCATCTGCTCTTCTCTTTCCTTCATTGCTTCCTCTGCTCCCCAGATTCTCACTCAGCGTTTACTCACACTGCCTGCTGAACCTCTGGGCTACCAGTCCATTTGGTGAAACCAGCTTTCTATCTGGAACCACCTGAAAGCTTCCCCGTCTATATTAAATCTGTGTACAGCTCTCTGCAACCACCAAAACCTGAGACAATTTTGAATTTCTGGAGTATAGAAAAGAGGGAAGTTTGTGTTCAAGACTTTGAAACACACCTGTTTGTCTGAGACTACCAACTCTCTTCACAGACAGCATTCTTTTACTTCAGGTAGTAAAGCATTACTTAGCCAAAAAACCTAAATGGCTTCTTCAAGGTCACATAAGGAACAGCAAATCCAGAAACAGACCTCAGATGAGAGCGTTAAATGTAGTAACTAACACAAATACATCACCTGGCAGATAGAGCCTCAGACAAAGACTGGAGGCCTGCAGTGCTGTATGTACACAGCACAAGGGAGTCAAGAGAGGAAACAGTCAGCTGAGGCAGGGAAATGGAGGCACAGAGGCAGAGCAACCTGGGCATTGGCCTAAGGTAACTCTGCCCATCAGCACCAGAACTGAGAATTAAAGACAAGTCAAGCTTTCACAGTACCTCCAACTGCTCCCTAAATCCCAGTGCAGAGAAGTTCAGGCCAGTTCCTACTGCCCTCCCAGCAAGCCTTAGTTACACAAATTACAAGGTTCTACCAGGGATTCCTGAAAAGACCAGAGGAATGGACAATACAGATTGGTTTCCCATTCCAAGACCAGGCAGAGAGTCATGGGATGACAATCTGAGAATGCCTAACATTTCCATCATAAATTCAGAACTGAAATCACTAGAATGCTGATAAGCTTCATCAGTGAATGTTGTGTACAAAAAAAGCTTCAGAGCAACCTCCTCTGCAGCTACAGGACTCAGTTTTTAGCCCTAACCAGACAGTAGCCTTCCCTTTCTCTCCCTGTACTGTGACTCAGTCAGGCACTATATTTACATTTAATTTCAGACACACTTTGGGGAAACAGTTGATGTGAAAGAGCATGCAAACTAAGGTGCATTGCAAATCAATTTTAAGTCAGAAAGGGTTCAGAGAAAGCATTATCTCAAACCACTAAAGCTTTTAGTAATTCTACACCTAGCAACAGAACAAAATAATGCCCCAAAACTCACAAAACATGGTTTAAGAAGACCTATGTTCGGTACTGACATTTGCCAATAACCAAACACACCCCACAACCAAATTGAGAGGGAAGAAGATGCAATCCAATACTATTAATGTGGTTTAGCTTTTAGTCCCAAATCCTGGTGTCATCTTTCCATATTCCTCTTATGAAAATGTCATCACAACAGCAGCATTTAACCACATCCATGAAGGCTGACATGTCCTGGAAGAGTTACTGCTCAGTATCAAATATCACTGCCTCTTATGCAGCAAGGTTACAAGGACCATTTTTCTGAGACTAATGCCATGAACACTTGAGGAAGGTATGTCTGGCAGAGCCAGCATACCCAGTTTTTCTGTTCCCATTTCTAGACCTCCCCTTCCAAAAACACTCAGAAAGCCAGTGACTCCTGTCTCCCTAAAAAGAGGAGAGTTAATCCCAGAGAAAGGCTCTATACTGGGTGAAGAATTCACTTTCTGTATGGCTGGCAACACAACACTATCAGCCCAACACCAGCACCAAGTGAGACACAGATCAATCAGCTAACTGGAGTAAGCTGAGACCTGTGCAAGAGAGATAAAGAGTGGCAAAAAGTGATTTTCTGGTTATTTGTTTGAAACCTTCACATCAAAAACAAATACTGTTATATAAACCTTTGAAAAGGATTTTAAAACAAACTTTTAATCACCACTTACCTGGGTAGCAAATTCTCTCAGGTGAGCCATGCCTACAGGATGGGTTTTTTGCAAAATCAGGGAGGATTAGGATGTCACAGCACAGCAGGAAAGCAACGATTTCTCCACTGGTCAGCTGTGACAAACAAGAACACATAGCTCTCATGTGAGGTTCTTGGAACCTGGCTCATTCCCCTGAAGAGTTATCTGCATCTTTTTTCTTTCCTCCATTTGAAGCTCCCCTTGAACCTGCCAACATGTTCTAAACATGCTAGGCCCTTCTTGCAAACTGCATTTCTCAATCCTTTAGAGAAAAGCCTTCCAGATGTGTTAAGGAATTTCACTCGAACGTTATACACTGACCAAGACTCATGCATCATTTCCCCTACCATCACCTCAGCACAATCCCCAGTATTACAGTTAACCCCACAGCTTTTTTCCCTCACCACCACCCCCAGCATCCTCCCCAGCACAGCCCACAGCATCGTCCTCAGACACTACTTTTCTCCTGCTCCTCCTCAGCAACCCTTTCACTGAGGGTTCTCTCCCGCTCCCACCGTCCCCGGTACAGCCACCGGCAAAGCTCAGCTGCCCAGCACACACCTTCCTCTTCAGGGAACCCCAACCCTGCTCCACCCCTGGCCGCTCCCTCTCCAGCGCTCCCCAGCGACCCTTCCCTCCACCCCAGCACCAGCTGAGCCCCAGCCCGGCCCGGCCCGCCGCCCAGCCCCTCGGGGCACCCCGGCCCGGCCCAGCCCTCTCCAGTGCCCCCCGCCCAGCACACCCCGCTCCCCTCAGTGCCCCAGGCACGGTGCGGCCCCACAGCTTCCCTCCACCCGCACTCCCGTCACGGACACCTCGTCCCACCTCACACCTCAGAGATGTCCCCCCTCCCGCGTTCTCCTCGCCATCATGGGCTGCTCAGCGCGCCCCCCGCCCCGCCCGGCACCCTCACAGTCCCTCTGTGGCGCGGCGCATCGCCTCGCCGCCCCGCCCAGCCCGCGCAGGCCCGCCCGGCCCTGAGCGCCGCCGCACCTACGGGCAGCGCTGCGCCGCCGTCGGGAGCGCCATGCCGGGCCCTGGCGCACGGAGCCGCCGCCGCCCCGGGCTGCCCCGGGACACCAGGCGCGGCGGGGAGCGGGAGCGCCGGGCCGGGCGCAACAACACGGCGCGGCGGCGGGGCAGGCCGCACCGCGCTGCATGCCGGGAGGTGTAGTTTCCACGTAACTCCACCCGGCAGTGGGAGCCATTTCCTGGACTACGATACCCAGAATGCTATGCGCCCAGCGGCAGGGCGGAGCGGCGGGGCGGAGCGGCGGCGCGGGGGTCGCTGGGGCGGGGAGTCCTGAGGCGCGGGGGGCGGGCGCTGCCCGGCCCAGCGGCCCCGCGGCGGGACGGACTCGCGACCCCCGCGCACTGGCGGGGAGGCGGCGGGGGAGTCGCTGTTGTCCTCACGGCCCCGCCTCACGGCAGCCCTTACTGTGCCTGGGAGCCCCCCGGGGGAGGCTGGGCAAGCCCGCCCTCAGCTCCTCGTGAGGGAGAGGGGCTGCCCCTCTTTGTCCCCCCGCGGATTGCCGGTGCCCCCCAGCCCGCCGCGGGACGGCAGGCCTCAGGGGAGGGAGGAGAGGTGAGGGGACTCTCATGAGCTCCTTCATGGCGCCGTTCTCAGCGCTGCATCTGCAGCGTTGGGTTTTCTCCACGTGCTATAATGTCAGTGACTGATTCACGTTTTCAATGAAAAAAAACCCCACAAAACAATTTTCGCAGCCTCTGTTGCCAGGCAGCTTTAACGCTGGCCCTGCATTTCTTCCCTGCAGTGAACAAACCAGGCAGAGCTTTTCCCTGGCGCTGACACGCAACGCCTTTGTCACAACCTGCTACTCCCAATGGTGAGCTGGTGCTGCTCTGTAGCTCAGGTGAGCTGCAGAGAGGGGAGCAGCGCTGGGAACTGTCGCTGCATGGACAGATGGGGCTGGGCAGCAGCCAGCAGCTCCCTCACATTCCTCTTATTCCCTCCCACATCCTTTCTGCATTCCCTTCCCCATCCACCTCCCATCCCTCTGTTTCCCTGCCCCTGATCAAACCATCCAGCAATTTGAGGTACTTGAGTGAAAACATCAATTACATAGAGCATAGGTATCAAATACTCCTGCAATGAGATTCTGGCTTTGTATTTAAATCAACTGTACCTTGCTGGAAGGTTTTCACAAAGGTCTTGCCTGTAGGATCCTTGGGTTGCTGGCACTTTGAGTTTATACCTGCAGAATCAGGCTTCTAACCCCACAAAATACAATCGTCTCATAAACAGCCCTATTCAAGCATGACACCTTGACTTAGGAGATCTATGAACAGACAGAGAAATCAAAGCTTCTTGTGAAGCAGGAAAGGGAGGAGAATGAAGTTCTGCTCTGGTTCCTTCTGGTAACAAGGACCAAGGGGTGAACTGTTCCCTGTTTGAGTCCCTGTGTGTGTTGCTTAATGATCATTCACCCAAATGCCTCAGCTCTCCACCTCCTGTTATGGACAGGCATTAATTTAGCTGTTGTTGGCATGAGGCTGAAGGGCTCTTACCAAAATAACTGTATGTTAATGTGCCAACTCAGAATGTACACACAGGAGCAGCAATTAATTTGCCAGTTCAGGATAAGTATTTCATAAGGGTAATTGTCATGTGGGATTTGCATGGCATTTCCATCTGAAATTGCTAAGGCTGGCTCAGGAGCACAGGAGACAGAGGGTGTTCAAATGAGGGCTGGTGTTTTTCCTCATTAGTGATCCACAGGCAGCCTGCTTTGTAGCCTGTTGCTCCACGGGTGGGCAGGAGAGATTGTATGAAGTGTTGGTCTGGTCACCACCTGGAAGAAACCATTTATGGATCAGTAGCTTGTCACTTTTGACACTTTGGTTTGGACAAGCTGCAGGTTAAGGGCTTAGAGATGATTGCTCTGTTGTCAGGCAGCTATTTCTGGGCCTGTTTTGTAGCGGATAGGAATATTAATGTGCTCAGAAGAATGCAGAAACAAATGCTGCTCATTAGCCTTTGCCCTCATGGCAGTAAGTTCTTACCTGTTCTTACCTCTTGCTTCACAAAATTTTAGGATCTTCATGTTTATAGGGTTCCTACTCCTCTTCCCATGCTTTTTAAAATTGCCCTGGATTATGAAATCTACATTCTACTTGTCCTGGATTGTGAAATCTTCCAAGAAAGTGCCTGTTCATGGTTGGGTCAAGTACTGATAGATTTTTCTGTATGAACTACTCAAAATACCCAGATTTATGTTGTTCTGTCCCTCTTGAGAAACCTGTCATGACCCTGTTGTCAGAGAGGCTGTGCAGGCATTCCTGGGGGAGCTGGGCAGAGCAGTGTGGTATTGCCTGCTGTGAAATGTCCTACAGTCCCTGGGGTTTGGGGCACCTGGTCAGTGAGATGAAGACACGAGCCTGGTGCTGAGTCCTGGGGCTGCTCAGCCTGCAGCAGCACAGACCTTTCCACCCTGTTGCCCGCCTTCCCCACACGTTCGGCAGACCTGGAGAGCCCTTCTAGCGCCCTCGCCATGCTGACCGTGCTGTCAGGGAGCACCGATGGCCCTGGGACAGGTAAGAGGTTTTGGAAGCCAACCTGGTTTGCTCTGTGTTGGTGCCAGCAGATGGCAACAGCGCCTTGCAGCCCCGGCTCTTGCAGCACCCGGCAGCCACACTCGGCTCCTTGCAACAAACGGCTTCGCCAAATCCCCGCTGTTCTGTCACTGCTCATCCCTTTCCTGCGTGGGTCATGCAGCCCTTCGTGCCGGTGCATGAAGCAGTGCTCAAAGCCAGGAACTCAAAGCTGTTCACTCAGCCTTCAAGCAGGCATCTTGCTTCCAAAGGAGGTAGCAGCATGCCGGGGAGCAGGGAGGGTGGTGGCCTGTGCCTGGATTTCTGTCCTGGCACTCTGAAGTTTCCTGCTGTGTGGGTGGGGCCAAGTCTGATTCAGTTTCTTCTGTCTGCCCTGGGTACCACATTAAAAATTCAGACACAGAGAGGGTAAACCAACAGAGAGTGGAGTGTGTCATGGAGGGTGACAGTAACTCTGCAGGGAGATGGGTACAGCAGCCAAGTGACTGGGGACATGGTGGGCTGGGTGATATTAGGTCTGGCACCTTAGCTTTGGAGTCACTAAGGGACATGTCAGGGGAGTTGGAATGAAATGACTTTCAAGGTCCCTTCTAACTCAAACCACTCTATGATTCTATGTTTATTTCCAGCAGCAGCTTATGCACCTTGAGCCTGGAGAGCCCTGAGAAGTGGTAGCACTTTCCTAGCATAAACAGAACTGTGGAGCAGAGTGGTTAGCCTGTGAGCTGGGTGTTAAGTGCTCTCCCTGAAGGTAGAACTACTTAGCAGGATAGATGGGGGTCAAACTTCCCTACAAAATGTGCAGCAGAACAACTCTCTTGGTGCTGCAGTGCTTGTTTGGAGAGGAGCTGTTTCTGGCTCCATTTGGATGCCGAAAGGCTGGAATGGTTTTGTGGCTGGAGTGGAATTGTGGAGAGCAGTGATGTGGAAGAGCACTATTGCTGCATTATGCAGTAAGCAGTAACACTATAGGAACAGAAGGTGGGTTATCTTCTTGACAAGAGGATCCTTTTGAATTTGTCATGTTCCCAAGGCATATGGTTTTGCCCAGTGCAAAGTGAAGCTTTCAAGCCCCAGGAAAAAATGCACTTATACAGAAAAAGCAAGAGTTGGACTTACTCAGTAAAGAGTTTTACACTTTGCTGTGGTTTACAGTTTGTGTCTGGACTTGGCCCATGAGCCTCTGTATAGCAGATGCTACTCAAGCTCATGCCAAAACAGTCTCTGCCTGAGCTTGCAAGCTACGTTGACAGTTTTAAATGGGGATGTTCTTCTTAGTCACCTTTCTTTTTGGTGAAGATTTTGAAGTGCAGCAGTACCTTACCTGAATTCAACAAAGGAAAGGAGGAGCAGAGCACACTCTGAATCTAAATTGCTCCTCCTTTTGGTGTAAGGCATATGGTGTATTAGTTCTGCTCTATTTGGGTGCATCACAGCTACTGATAAGCATAAAGTGTTTGCTTTGTTTTGGCAATAATGTCCTGCTCCAGGCCTTAAACTGTGCTCATTGTAGGAAAGCCAGGGAGAATTCAAAGAGAAATCCATACCCTTACAATATAGATGAGGCTGAGCTGGTACTGTGGAATCCACTGGCTTTGATGGTGGCTCTTCAGATCTGTGCTTGTATAAAGACTGCAGCAGACTGTTAAAGCTACATCAGTCTCCTTCCTGCTTTCAGATTGTATCACTACAAATCTTGCAATATTGGCTGCACAGGGCTTGTTTTCTGCTGATATTGTGGCTCTTAAGGCTATCTTGAGTGTTGAGCAAAGAAAAGAGCCTTTATCTCTCAATCCTGCTGGCAAAGTGGAATAAGCAAGAGTGATGCTTGCAGCTGTAAAGCTCAGAGTGCAGCTGACACTCCTGTTGGCTCAGCAGCCCCTTGCTTCCCACAGCAATTAATTCCTAAATTAAATTAAGGTTCTTCCAAGCCAAGAGCGTGGAATGCTTGCTTTTCCAACTCATGTTGCTGGGTAGTGGTAGAAAGCAGTTTAAGAGGATTGAGGTAAATTCTAGGTTCTTGCACACCTCTGTGCTGTGTGGAGGCAGGAATGGATGTGGCTAATGTAATTCAGGAGAGATTTTTGCTTTTCTGCTAGTTTCTTCTGGCTGCCCTGGAAGATTTATGCAGGTGAGTGGGTAGATCCCTGTTCAATTGAGCTGTAAGGGATAGTTGCTGACATATACTTTATCTGGGCAATGGACCTGGCACTCACTGAGTATGTCAAGGGTAATTCCTGTCTTTACCACATAATACCTATGAAAATTGGTGTAAAGGCTGCTTAAAACAGAGGAAAAAATGCTCTGCTGGAACTGGTAGCATGGCATTGTCCTTCAATGGGTCAGACCTGCTTTTAAACTGGAGCTGCTAAATGTGGTTGAATCCCCTCTGAGTTATCCATCCAGGAAAATAAAGAGAAATATAGTACTATCCAGAACTGCTGGACAAAATAAGCTTGCTTTGGTTGCCTGCCTATTGCCCATACTTTCTCACTCTTGTCCAAGTTAGGAACAGGAATACTCAGCAGTAATTCTGGTAAAACCACAGTGTGGTCACACTTGTGTTTACAAAGATCGCTGCAATTCAAAATGATCACTTAATTTAGTCTAAGGTGCTTCTGATCCCTCTGTGTTTCAGCTTTCCCCTGTGAAACTTCTGCGGCGCTTTCTGTTCTGCTGCCTTCGCTGGTGCTTTGTGAGGCCAGTGCCAATATCTGCAAGACATTTCTAGACTACTTGGAAAAGAAACTCATGGTTTCAATTGTGTGTGGAAAACCACAGTGAAGTAAAGCCAATGTAGTGCTGATAACTGGGTCTGAGTTCAGCGTGCAAGGTCTCATGGAGAAAAACCTGGAGAGGACTTGACAGCTGATATTCCCCCTTCTGACAGCATTTTTTCATGTCAATACATGTTTTTGAAGCCATTAAACTAAAATACAACACTGAATAAAACCAATTATTCAGATTCATATACTTCAGAGGAAGAAACTGAACTAAACTGAACTGAGTTCATGCTCCTTTTAACTCCCAAGACACCTTGTGGAAAGGAAAACTAGCAATTAATTAAAGACTCTTATTTCATAGAATAGTTTGAGTTAGACAGGACCTTTTAAAGGTCATCTAGTCCAACCCCCCTGCAAGAGCAGTGACATCTTCAACTAGATTTGTCCAGAAATGTTTCTAAACAGGAAGACGTAGTTACCTGGCTGAGTGAATAGTTGCTTGAATTACGATTCTGAAGGGCTTTCTTTCTGTCTTATTGTAAAGCAAGAAGGTGCAAAGCTACCTGCTCTTTTAGGCCTCTTTGTGTTGAGGGCCTTACTTCCAGCATCAAATTTCTGTTTATTAATGAACACTTCCTTGGCCTTTGCTGTCTGGGCCAAAGCCACCATTACCAGCTCTATCCCATGATGTTCTGCAAGGTTTAGTCATAATTTATGTGAATTGCTCCAGGCTGCTGCAGTGTGAGATGGATGAACTCATGGCTGCTTCTAGAACTGAAGTCACAAAGATTATATTTCTCCTAACAAAATACTGTGTGTATGTTAATGCCAGCAAAAAATTTTATCCTGCCTTGGCTTCTATCCAGAGAAACTGCTCTGTGGTTTACAGGATATGAGAAATCGGACCTTAAGTGAAGATACACTTTGGGAGTTGGTGAGAGACACAGACCCTGTGCAGGCATGCGTGAAGCTGATTTTGCTTTGATAACTTAGGATGAGCAGCATCTACTTCTTTTATATCAAGACTGTCTATTAAATTATGCTGTACATCTACCCTACTTTGAGGCTTCTACTAGAGGGGCACCACTGTGCCTTAAACAGCAAACATTTGGTAGGTAATGTTGAAGACAGCTCAGTGGCTGCTTGTCTTCCTCATGGAGAAGGAGATGTGTTTAGCTGCTTCTAGTGTCTTGATGGCAGTGAAAAGCTACCTGAGAGTGTTTCTCTCATTGCTTGCTCCTATCCAGTGCAGCAGTTCTTAAATGTGGGATTTGATTGTGTGTTATTTCTCCCTGTCTTTGCCACATGTAATGATGCTGAACCACACTGACTTCCCCTTAAACCACTAATGTTTCACTTGCAAATACTGAAGTAAATCCACCCTTCAGCTGAAACTGGTCACTGGAATGAGATGTCTCTCTTCCCTAGAATTGTAGTTTTGTGAGTTTCTGCTTCATTCTTTGAAAACACTTCCCCTAATTCTAATTTCACCTATTAGCCTTCTCCTTGCTGTTGAGAGACTTCAGATTTAACCTGGCTATAGTATTATTGCTGGTTTCTCCCCTAAATCACCTGTGGGACACTGCACTCATTGCCAGTTCAGGCAACGAGTTCATTGCTCAGGTGAAATTTGTGGAATGCTAAAGGGATCTTTCAGTGCAAGTTTTCACTTGGATTTTATTCATGTAGGTAAGTAAATATTTCATAGAGTCATTAGGTTGGAAAAGACTCTGAAGTTCATCAAGTCCAATTTAAGCCCATTCTTTGCTGTAAACAAAAATATCAGAGCTGTGAGCATTTGTTGAAATTCTGAAGTGATGGAAAGCATGGCAGAAATTTGAGTGACTTGTGAAATATAAGCAACCAGCATTGCTTATGTTGATGTGGTTCTTCAGGCTTTTTGTGAAAAGTAATTAATCTTGCTTCATATGTAGTAGATTTTTTCCCCTTGTACCTCTCTGGCTCCTCATAGTCAAAGGACAAACTGAATTAGCTTGGTAAGAAAGACTTCTCTGAGTTTGCAACATCTCAGAAGTCTTGAATTTGTCCACAGAGAAGGCTTTTGGTCTCCAACTGCTCATTAATTTCAAGAGTTGACTCAGTTCCGTACCTGTATAAGAACAGCTGTGTTCTGGCTTTTTTTGTCTCGAGTGCTTTTCTGCATTCTAAAACCCCTTTCAACATCATGTTATGTTTGATATTTTAATTTATCGCTCAAAGACATAATTTTATTTCTATTTTCTTTGCATTTTAAACTGCATTTTTATTAATGTTCAAGGGACATATGCTAGCAACAGGAAGTTAAAACAGTGTAAGTAGAAAACAGCCTGGACACAGTCAGATTTCTGATTGGTATCAGCTGTAAAATTGCCAAAACACGCATCCCTTTTCTCCTTTTTTGTTGAGAGAGAAACCGTAGCAATGAGCTGTGGTCAGATGGAAGTAAACAGATGAGTCTGAGACTTGCCCTCTCTTAGAAACAAGTGTAAACCCAGATTGAAATTAGGGACTTCAAAACAAGATTTCACTTTGACTAAATTGGGTCCACCCTGAGCACTTTTGACAATATTTTTTAACGTCTGGCCAGATGTTTGCTGTTGTCATGCCAGTGTGAAGTGATGCACTGAAGATGTGCAGACTGGGCAAGAAGCAAAGCACCAAGAGCCTTCTGGCTCTTGCTGAACTGATGGTCCAAGACCTGTAACAGTTCTTTTCCAACCAGAATTCACTAGGGAGCCTGAGAAGGGATTGCTAATGATGGTGGGGATTTCCTTCTTCTGTGAGCATGGGTGGGTATGTGTATCACCTCATCCCAAACATTTAGAGCACCCACTGCACCCAACTGCCTTTCAGTCACAGAAACACTCCAGCCCAAAGGTTTCCAGGTGAAGTAAGGGACACAATGAAATTAATGGTCAACAAATGCAAGTTAACCCTGCTTTGGACACCTGCTTGATCAAGCTCATGTTTCAGCCAGAAGGAGAGAATTGCTTTTGTCCTGGCTTTTGTATGTGCCAGATTTGGATACCTCAATGTCAGGTAACAGAATGCTTACATCTCTTTTTTTTTTTTTCTCCTTCTACCTCCTTCTGGTTAAGGTCTCTTTGATCCGAAGCAATGAAAGCTCTCATCATATAAATGTGGGAAAATCCAAACTTGCTGAGCAATCGTTGCTCTCACAAGAGGATCTGTTGATTATCTTCTCTCTGCATTTATCTGTCTTCTGCAGTGGACTAGGAAGCTCCAGATCACCACAGATGCATTTTTATGTGGACAATTAACACTAGTGCAATAGTTTCCTGGGCTTTTTTCTTCATGGAAAAGCTGAATTTGTTTCCTTTTGCTTTTAACTACCTTGCTTGTACCAATACATCTCTGCAGATGTGCTCTGAATGGGAGGTTTATCACATCCAGACAAAAAACAACCAACCAGCTCCCTGAACCAGTCCACAGTGCCAGCAATCCCTAAATTATTGCAGTGCAATTTGGAAGGATGATTTAGGAATTGGTATGAGCAGCTGGACAAAAAGGTTGCTGTAGCTGACCCTGATGCTGAGGAAAACAGCCCTATACAGCTCCACTGAGAAAGAGGGATAATTCTTGTTAACCAATGCAGCCTTGAAGAAAACTTCTGTCAATATGGAGTTCCACGAAGTCTAGAGGTGTGTCAAGTGTTTAGAAATGTTTTGCTGCAATCAGAGTGGAACTCTGAAGTGGAATCCTCATGGAGGTTCTGTAAGATATATTACTGTGAATGAAGCAACAATGCACTCTGAATTTGACCTGTGCAGACTAAAGACATTAGCCTTACCTCCTTGTCTGAGACCTTGAAAAGACAGGTTTTTTTAAGCCATAGCTACTGCCCTGCCCAGCAGTAGAGACTAAGACTGAAGAGCCTGAAGAGGCTTTCCAAAAGTCACCAAGGGTTTAATTACAAGTAGGGTTACATTCTGAATATGCAAAACTTGAGTCTCAATCCCTTGGAGCATGTTTAGGGCAGGAAGATGTGTACAGGGTAGAGGCCTGCCCAGTGTTATCAGCTCCAGCAATCCCTTTGCCTATGTAGGACAGGTCTGTGTGCCAGCACACGTCTTCCAGCTGCAGATAAACGCGTCAGAGCTCATAAATGCTGCTGAACCAGTGCAGAAGTGCCTGTACCCACTGCAAGCTCTCTGACTTTGGGATCATTGCAGGCAAAGGCACCTGCCTGTCTTTACCTGTCCATGTGCGCGTATCCCATGTGTGAGAGTGAACTGATTCCTAAACCTGGTTGGTGGTCAATTGCTAGAATGAGACAAAGGCTTATCCTCTGCCTTTGTTGATTAGAGCTCGAAAGGGAAGAGAACTCTGCTCTCTTGGGCACAGTGACCTCATTAGGTATTTTCTGCCTTTTCCCTTTTGGTGGTAAATATCTTATTTGTGTTTCAAAACAAAACTATAGCTCTTGAACAACTCAAAACTTTTTATTTCTTTGTGTCTGCTGCCTTCTTGTCTATGAGATGGTCGATCCATTCAGTAAAATGTGTCATTTTGAAGCAAAATAGAAGACAGGAGACAAACAAACCAGTTATATTTACTGAAGTAGGTTTTTAAGCAGATGATGCAGCCTTATCAAAGTCCTAGATGTAGCTAGAAGCTGCTGTCTTACAGTGAACAGCTGCTGACTTGATACCTGAGTAGTAACAGTTGGTTAAACTCTTCTCAGACAACATTTCCAGAATAAGATTCAGGAATACAGGTAGAGACGTTCTGTGATTCAGTTCCGAAGCTAATGTTAAATTCCTGCTACAGTTTCCCCTTCACCATGTTTATACATCAGTCCTGGAGTGCACCATATCTCTGTTCTGTCTTTGTCAAAATGTATGGATAACAAAGTTGTGCCTACAGTGACAGTGGGCATGGCAGTGGGTTAAGAGATGAAAGCTTTGGGTATCAGTGCTAGTCTACATTAGAAACCAAAGTAATGGATTGGTCACTAAAGTTGATGTGTTTAAGTCACTAGACCTGTGTCCTCATGAAGGAGAATTGTCTAAAGGCTGTGGAAGATAAGTTGACTGTGGCACAGTGTCTTTGGTCTGGTATGTGACACTTAGCACTGCAAAATCCTGCTGCAGAAAAGGTGCTCCAGGGTGATCCCATCAAGCAAGTGATACAACTCACTGCATGGCTGTGAAAAAGGTTCCAAAAACCTCAGTGTTTTACTTGGGTCCCATTAAGCTGCTGCTTCCATGTATTGTTTTCGTATTGCAGCTGGCAAAATATTTCTATGTAAAAAGAAGTGTTTCATCCAACCTTCCTGACCCTCCTGTACAGCTTTGCAGCACAAAGCCCGACATTGTAAGTGTGTTTGCAGAGGTGATAACTTCACAAACACAGACTTGAAGTATTGCTGCAAAAATCACGTAAGAACATATGTTAAAAGTGGGTGAGATAATGCAGAAGGTGGTTCAGGGTTGGTTTGCTAAAAGGCATTGGTCTGGCTACAGTGCCAGAGTTTTGCCAGAGCATCTTGTGTCTAAAGGGAAACTTCCTATAGCAGGTAGAGGCTAGCAGGGTTGGTTTCCAGACTCTCTGAAGATTAACTGTCTGTCTTTGGCAACCCTCTGCTTCTCAGTCCTTACTCTGCAGGTGTTCATAAAATGGAATCTCTGCGTGTAGTTTCTGCTGGAATTGTAGGCTATGTGAAGTGGCTGGGATAGACTCTGCAAGGTGAGACACAACAATAGCTCCAATCAGAGCCAGGCTCCTCAACAATGTTGAGGACCTCCTGAGCCCTTGGGGCTATTCTGATGCTCTTGCAGGCATCTATATCATGCGGACCCTCTGCAGTGTGCTCATAATTCACTACCTGTTTTGCTTCAACTACATCTGCTAAAAGGGTTTCCCAGAGACTTCTTTCTCTAGCAGTTGAGCTGTTTAATACTGAGCAGAAGCTGTCCACATTTAAACCATCGCTGTGTTCTTGCTGATGTGACTTCTCCAGGGTTTGCTCCCACTGGACATGCTTATAAAACATAGTTGTATCTTTGTGCTCCCCTGGTGTTACAAAAGGAGTGCTCTAAGCTGTTTTAGTCACCCCATCTGAGGCAGGCAGGAGCTGTGGTATGGAGCCTGTTGTTCCAGCTAGAACACTGTCATGCCAGGAATAGCTACACTGGAAACAGTTGTTTGAGGTGATAAAAACTGCTTTTGCACTGTTTCCTGTCATTCCTTTGCCACAGGGGTTTTCCCATTATAGATCAAGTCCCTAAGCATAAACATTGTATGGAAAAAGGGGCTCTGATTACGCTGACAGCACCTTGGATTGTAACGCCCTCTTCTTTTGTGGCCAGCTGGGCACTGTATGCTGTGGTTTCATCTATTTTTACTTATTGTTCAGTGTGAAGCTGTATTTTTCATGTGTAAATGATATAGGTAGAAGACCATGCACTACTGGGTGGGTTTTTTGTAATACAAAGTTTGCTTTTTTTGTACCCAACCCTCATGCTTCTAGCTTTTGTGTCTTTGCTACAGGGTGGAAGTTGAGGGGGTGCTGCATGCTGTGACAGTTGGGCAAGGAACACATGTGGGCTGAGATTGGCACTCACAGAGAGCTGGGAAGCACTGTGGCACTTGCATATTTGCCAGAATGCTGGGAAAAATTATCATAAGTTAAGCAATGCTGATATTTAAACATTCCTCTTTGTTTCATAGCCCTACTGAATAGGAACAGTTTAGATAGGGCCCCTGTGTCAAGCTGTCAGCTGCTGCAGGAAGCTAAGGCATAATTTTTAATGATTTTTCAGCCATCAAGGTAGCAAAGGCAAAAATATTCTTTTCCAAGACACTATCAGGCGCACTCTGCAGGGAAGGGGTGGATTGGGGGTTAGGGTTAGGCACAGAATCTCTAGAGTCATGATTTCAGCTTCCGTGGTACAGACCTCTGTCTATATTTAAATGTGAGTAAGGCTAGTAGATAAAAACAAATTCCTAAGGGAAATTGGAGCAAATACATCTGGTGCTGGAAATGCACAGTCACTATTGCCATATTACCGTGATCACGCTGAGCAGAGCTGGGGTCCCAGCTGGCATCACTGCATGCATGTACTCTCCTTAACCCTGCTCCTTTCCCTGAAAAAGCCAGCTCAGAAAGATCTGTTGCCAAAGGGTATGAGGTACCTCAGCCCTTTTCCAAGACAGCAAAGCAGGCTCTAGCAATCCAATTGATGGCAGCCAACATGCTCTGTGTTAATCTGTGCTTGAGTTGTGTGTTGGATGCTGGCCAGAATGTTCAGTACGTCACATAATAAGGCTTTTTCATGCAGTTCATTTGTTCCTTTTTATCCCTCAATTTGGAGACCAGCATTGGTGCAGGTTGTACTTGAGGGATTTATGGGATTAACACCTTGGAGAGCTGTACTTTCCTCTGTCTTTTCTCGAAGGCAACAGTTACGTCTCACTTCTGACCTCCTTTCAGAAAGGCTGTGTTTCAAACATGCCAAGTACCCAGCTGCTAATATACAAACTGTTATTTGTTGGGAAGAATTTGTGTTAGTTCTGGTGGAATTTTTTGGCTGCAGGAAATTTCTATTATTAAAACTTCTTTTGTTTCAATTTGTAATATAAAAGCCAACATTTGTATGTGGTTTATTGAGATGAAATGGTATAACACATGCACATGGAAGAAAGCTGAGTATTGTGGCATCAATACAATAATGTTGCAACAAGGAGTTGACTTGAAATTAATTTATAAATATTTGGAACTAATTGAAATGTTTTTCTTAACGCATTGAGATAAAGTGGACAAATTCCTGCCATACACTTCATTCTGGACAAACTATTTCCTATCAACAAACTCTTCATTTTTTTAACCACACTACTTGTAGTTTGGGGGGAATTGCAAGCACTGCATGCCTTAGCCCTGAGCAGTGGCCATGTTAATCATAAAATCATCGCAGAATTGTAGAATGGTTTGGGTTGGAAGGGACCTTAGAGATGATCTATTTCCAGCCCCCTGCCGTGGGCAGGGATATAGTCCAAAATGATGGAGGTGATTGAATTGGTAGGGCTAACCCACAGCTGAATATGACAGCGTATAATTCCCCCCACTTGGCTACCATATGAAATGACTGGCCAACATGAACTCTGCAAAAGCTGCTCTGGGAATCCAGCAGGAATTACTCCTGTTTCAGCAGTGCATTCATCACTGCCTGTTACGTGGGGTAACCTGGTCCAGAATTGATGCTCCCACCCTCACGCTGAAGTCGTCCTTGAACGAAGCGCAGTGAAGAACAGCAGAGAACCTCCTTAAGAGAGAAGAAAGGGGAGGAGAAAGCGTCTCTCTCTGGCTATAGCAACCCCACCTCCCGGTTATTTCATCTTCCTTACAAGGCTAAAGCCAGAAGCTTTCCTCTGCGCCTGGGTCTCTTAAAAGCAGGAGAGCAAGCCCCGAGGATCCCGGTGGAGTGCAGCCGGGATGTGGGGCTGACAGAGACGGGGAAGGAGGCACTGGCATGAGCCCTGCGGAAAGCACAGCAGAGGAGGCTGGTGCTCTCCAGAGAAGTGTGACAGTAACCTATGAATCCTAAACCAGGTGCCCAGTGATGCAGATCTTCTAAAGAAACATGAAAGCAAACACAAAAAGAAATCACTGAGGGGGAAAAAGTGCAACATGAGAGGTAAATATATTTTTTCTTGGGACAAACTGAAATAACTGGCTGTGTTTTTTTTGAGAATCATCATTGTAAGTAGGTGTCTGAAACTGCAGACTGAAAAATGCATTTATTGACATCTGAATAAAGACTGGACTGACTCTGACTTCAAAAGCAGCACTGGGTTAAAAACTCAGATCAGCAGATGAATTCAGGTGCCTCTGTAAAAATTTTGAATCTTCTCTTTAGGCATTCACACCTTAAAGCTTTTTTAAAATCTAGTTTTCTGTTTTGCACTCTCTGCTATTGCTAGCTGTTTTCAAGAAGTAGTATGCACGTTGCTTTGGGGAAAAAGCGTGGCACAACCAAAACCTAAACTGAGAATATGGTAAACTGTCTCCATCAAGACATTTCAAATGCTCCCATACCCCTGTTCTTGCAATAGTGCCATTTCTTCTGAAAGATCCATGACCTACTGTGCTGGAATGTCTGTTGACATCTGGTTGAGGTTACTGTAACTGGTATTCGGGGTTCTTTTTTTTTTTTCCAGTTTAATTGAAACAAGCTGAGATTGTCTACACATTCTATGAAGTGTTTCCATGCTCTGACAGTCTAGTCTCTCTGATGGGTAATTCTAGAACTACCAAATCTGACCTGGAAAAGAGGAAACACCTCGAGAGTTCAAAACTGCAGCCCTTCTGTGGACCATGCTGCCAGGGAAAGGCAGAGTGGCTGGAAGATGCAAGACTTTGCCCCTTGTCTGTAAGATAGACCAAGAGAAATGTTTTGCAAATGTGATACTAATGACTTTAGCATAACTGTATTCTGGAGCTTTTGATTTACATCTTTGCAATGCTAGAGGACTTACAGATGCTTTTATTTATCAGCTAAAATGAAAAACTGGCCTGTGGAGAAGAGCTGCTGGGAGCTGTGATGACCGTGAGACCAGAGGATTACTAGACAACTCCTGCAGATTCTCATCGAAGGCATTGGCTCAGCCTTCCAGTCAGTGCATGCAGAGGTTTGGCAGTTGAGGATGGAAGTGCTCCGTCGTTCCTCAGTCTTTGCTGCAGAGGTGATGGAGGTTTTTGACAGGTCTCCCACTGACAAAGAGCTTGTGTCCCAAGCCAAGGCTCTGTGCAGAGACTACATAAACTCAAGGCTGATTCGGGCGGGTGTCAGCTGGAGCAAACCCGAGTACAACGCCCCAGTGCCTGGGGGTAAGCTGGCCGAGGTGTCCACCATACTGCTCCGACTCGGTGAGTGCCTGCTGGGATGGGGGGACCTGAAACTGTATGGAGCAATTCAGACCAGACTAAGGTTTCTGGAAGAGGCTTTTCATGTGATGATACCGAGATTTTTCTTCTCCACTTTGAGTATTTAGTTTTGGTTTTGGTGGTCTTCCCTAAACAGCTCCCTTGCTTTGAGTTTCCTCAGTCTCTTGGAGCACTGCTCAGCACAGGGTTTCTGCAGAGCTGCCTTTTTCTGAGGACTTGCAACAGCTCAAAATCACACTGCAGTCCAAGAAAGCCCAGCAGCAGACTGATTCTGTGTGCACAGGTCTCCAGCTGAGTAACAGCTCTCACAGTACTTAGAGCAGTCTTGCTCAGCTGGGCATTTTAACTGATCTTACAGTGTTTTCTCCAGATGTGTGCGACTTGATTGCCACGATGCATCTGGCATCTTCTAGGGCACTGCTACCGCTGGACTTGGGCTTCAGCAGTAGCTCACCCTGCTGCAAGGACCTTTAATTTGGAGGTAGTTGCTTAGAAAATATGTTATTGGAGATTTCATAAAAGCTCCTTTTTAATGACAGCGTGTTTAATTTTCCTTTGTCTACCTTAGTCATTCAGCAAGACCTGAGTTTTCTTGCTTTTTGCTGGAGCAAGAAGGAGTTAGTTGATATTGCCTGGCATGTGCATATTGCATTCGGTGCCACCCTCACAGCACAGCAACTATGGGGGCTTCAGGGGGAGCAATCTGAAGGCCACACCTGGAGGTTGTGACATGAAGACATGGTTGTACCAGGAGCACCCTCTAAATGTTGACAGTTTCCTGGCCTTTTGTTTCGGGTTATGTAGCATCCTGTGTGCTCAAGTCTAGCTGTTTTCTTTTGGGAACTCAGCACCCTAATTCTTGGAAGTTGCGTCCAACATCCCTGCAGGCTGGTATATTAGTTCACGTCTGGCTTGGAAAGTATCACCAGCATTTGCATCTGATTTAATTACATCAGAGTTCAAATGAGTCTGGTGAAATAACCATCAGCTGGGCCTTAAAAAATCAGGGTCTCCCCACTTTCTCCTCTTTCTACCTGATATTATCCCAAGTTTCTTTTTAAGGCATAGCTGTGTTTCTTTTTTTTTTTTTTTATTATTCATTCTTTCTCACTTTTTCTCTTCTATGCTGACTTTATTTCTGTTTTTGTTTCCTGTGGTTGTTTGGTCTTTGAGGGATTTTTTTTGTTCTGTCAATCTCATTGTCTGTTTGTACTCCCTTTCTTCTCTGCCTGGTTTGGGGGTTGAGATTTATTTGCTTTCAACCCAGTCTTCTGTGGGTGGCCAGGAACATGTTAAAGGGCAAGCAGGTGGCACACTGGATCTGAAGGTGTCTCCTGGATGACTCTGCTGGTACTTATGCATGTCCAGATGGAAAGATTTGGCTGATAGTTCCAGGAACTTGATGCCTTCTCTGAACAAATCTGTTTGGAGAGTGCTATGTGGTACTCATGCAACCAGAAAGCTGAGCAGTCCTCCTCATTAGGATGAGGAGTCATTTCTGTCCTGTTTCTTTGGAAATGCCACTTGCCACATGGCCCATGTCTTTCTTTTGCTCTTTGGTGCTCTAACTAGCACAAGGCCAACTGGTATCCAGCCACCTGCCTGGAATGCTAATCCTTAGCCACTTGCTAAGCAATTCAACAAGCCAGACCAGTTTTTTTCTTTGTGATAGTGCTGGGAAGCCTGTGGAGATGGGAAATTGGAGTATTTCCTAGCCCACTTGCACATAGAGAGTCCAGTGAAGTGCCTTGTGGGCCAGCAGAGGTCCTGGGCACAGGCGATGCAGTTGGAGGTCATAGGGAGGGAGACCCCATCAGCTCAGTGAGGCTTAGCAGCTAATTAATGCAATTAATGAGTCAGACATGGTAAAACCTACTGGTGTGGCCAAATGAGGCAACCCAGACCAACCTGCTGTGTGTGTCAGAGGCCTGGTTTATCTGAAATTGTATTTCCTCTGGCCAAGGGCTAGGGAAGTGCCCTTTGACCACTGCACTGAGCTTCTGCACATGGGAACTGCCACTGCTGCCCTGCTAATTCTTCCATAATCACTGGAGGGAGGAGGAGAAGCCCCCAAATTGCTCTAAATGTTGCAAATTTGGGCAAGGACACTGGAGACCAGCACCAATGTGCCACAGGAGAGGTCCTGGGGCTGCTGGGGCAGGGAGGCTCTCTGAGCATGGGAATGCTTTCCTGTGCTTTCCTTCCCCGGATGCTCCTGTCTGCGCTGTGCCTTGCTGCTGAGCAGGGCATGTGTGCCTCCAACCAAGCCCTGATCTCATCTGGGGCCTCCAGGCACTGCTTGTTTGAAGTTGTAATAGTGGCAGGCTACCAAATGCTGATCCCAGCCTCCTGTGCGTCCCTCCCAGCTAACCAGGGCTATCCCCATTTCCTTACATTTACCGGGAAGCCCGTGCGCTGCCTGTGAGGAGAGTACAGCTGTTGAGTAGCCCATGTAAGGGTTCCTCTTATCAGGGCTGACCATGTGTTGGCAAGTTTCCTCTTGCCATCAAACAGGGACAATCCCACACTCAGAAAGGGCCAGGAGAGCTCAGCTGTGGAATTCTGTAGAGCTGGGGTTTGCCTGTGCGGAGTGTCAGAGAAACGAATTAAGGATCAGTAGCGAATGGCTCTGTAACATGCTCCTGATTGCAGTGATATCTTCCTCTTTAGCTCCTATATAAATGAAATTTTGAGGAGAATCAGTTGCCCTCTGTCTGGACCAAGTCACCTGGGTCTTGCTGTGGGATACAAAGCTGTTGGCATAGATCTTCCTCTTCCCAGAGCACCCTTGGGCAGGAGAAGAGCACAGTGTGTCCTAAATCTAAGTCAAAAAGAGCTCTCCATGCACAAAGGGCCTTGGTCCCATGGGATGTTTGTGTTGTGTCACATTCCTACAGCAGCTGTGCAACCTTCATTAAATATCCATGAACCTCTACAGAGAGAGAAATCCCTTGGAAACTGGGCTTTATTAATTCTACTACTCAAAAATTATTTGTTTTGCTACAGAGGAAAAGCTTTACTGTTGTTTCCCAAGCTCCATAACTCAGTCCTTTGGGAGGAGATTCTCTGCTTGACCTTGGTATTTTTGGCTTGGTCTTCAAGCTGGCCTAACACCTCCAGCCATTTCCCAGCTGGGCAGAAAACACTCTGGAGGTGAAAGCACATGTCTGTGTGTGTGAGGAACCTTGCTGCTGAGCAGTCAGCCATGCAAATGAGCATTTCTTTAACCATTTGGAGGAGGGAAAGTACTCCAGATTAACTCTCGAGTGCCTGCGTGAGCATAAAATAGCTGGGTTGGGAGTCTCTTTGTTCAATTAATGTTGTGCAGTTCTGGGTGGATCCTTGGCTTTCATCAGCCTTCAGCATTCTTGAGTCACTCTCATGCACTTCAGGCATTTTTGTACAAGCCTGATGGGGTGCTGAGGAAGGGCGTATCTCTCACAAGCTTCTGTGGATGTACGTGTCTCCTTCTCACTTCTTAAATAAAATGACAGGGCCTTGCTTATCTGAGGCCTGTCTCCTGTGTTGGAGGAAAGGCAGGCAGCCAGCCTGGGGACAGCATTTATATCAGGGATTACTGCAGCCACACCACTGGTACTTGGCCACTGCCTGCCCCCACTCCCTTTAGGGGTCCTAGTCACAGAGCAAACTGGGAAAGGAGGGTGCATTTGGCAGGGAATTGCATCTAAACGATCCTGAGCACTCTGCTGCCTGCTTAAATTGGTGTTCAAACTCTGTCTGAAGGCATCCCTGGAGTGACCCCTGCCATAATTCCTCCATGGTGAGAGCAGGACTTGGTGTTGTGCATGCTGACTCCTGGCTGTTTGTTTCAGGGGATGAGCTGGAGTACATTCGCCCCAATGTCTACCGGAACATCGCCCGCCAGCTGAACATCTCCCTGCACTCAGAGACAGTGGTGTCGGACGCCTTCCTGGCAGTGGCTGCACAGATTTTCACTGCAGGTACTGTGCCTGGACAGATACGCAGACAGGGCTGGGTGGAAAGGAACAGGATGGAGCCACCTCTCTCGTGGAAGGTGCGTTCCTGACACAGCCTGTAAGGTGGGGCCTGGTTTCTGAAAGGGCTGTGGGCAGTTTGGCGGTGTGCCCTGCTTTAATGATTTAATGAGAGGTCCTCTACCCTGTCTTCTGGCAGGGAAATGCCCTGGGTTGTAATATCCTCCCAGTAGATTCTGTGTCATTCTAGAAGGCACCTCCTGCCCTTCCTCATTAGGATGTGCTGTTACCTCATTGCATGGAGAGGTCACTCATTCCAAGCTTCTTTGCTCACCATTGGCAACTGCAGAAGATTCATTGCATGGGAGTCTCCCTTGTTCCAGCTCACAGTGCTGATGCTGGGAGCCAGAATCAACTCATCACAAGGGAGCTCCCCTCCTCCTGGCTTCCTTTCTCACAGCAATGGCTAGAATAGCAATGGGACCTGTGCTTCTCCTTTCTCATATTGAGGGAGTCTTGGCCCTTAAGTCAGTTCCACATGAGTAGGTGCATTGAGCTTTCTCCCTGCTTAGATATGAGTGTTCTGCTGCTGCTGTTAGACTGGTTCCAGAGATGATGGTAAAAAACAAAATTATGCCCTATGCTGTGTTCCTGCAAGGGAACTTCAGCTTTCCCTGGAAACAGTCCCTGCCCACAACTGGAAAAGCAGCCTGTGGGAATTGAGGGAAGAGAAACCTTTTAGAGAGATTTATGCCAGGCAGGTTCTGACATGGTTGTAGGCTTTCTGCAATGTCATGTTGTCTGTGGAAGGGACACTAGATGTTAAAGATTGGAAACAAAACAAAAAATAAAAAAGGAAAAGAAACCCAAGCAAACAACTTGCTAGCAGCATAGAAATGTGAAAGCACTGGAACCAGTGACAGTAGCATGGGAAGTGTCACAGGACACAAGGAGTCTTGTCACTTTAGGAATAGCTGCTACAGGTTAGAAGTCCAGATTTCTGTTGTATTGTCAAATAGGCTACATCACTCAAAACCTTTTAATCCTCACAATCAGCTTTGCTTCTTTATCTGGAACCACTGACGCTTTGGAGAAGCCCTGACATGCAGAAGGTCTGAAGTGTCTTGTGGTGGAGAGCACAGATCCTCCCCAGAATCATAACAGATGGCAAAATAGATCTCTGAGAGGGACTCCCCAGGCAGGGCTTCTGGCAGGTCAAGCAGGGCAGATTTTACTCTGTGGGTTATGGAAATTGATGCTGTGTCATTGGAAATGGATGGAATTGGACTGTGTGGCAAATACTGCAGCCCTCAACAGCCTTTCAGAGCATGCCTGGGATGCAGCTTGCCTTGGCACTGAGCTGGCTTGGGAGGCCCTGTGAACTCATGGCAGGAATGTCTGAGTGTGGCTGTGCTCAAAGGGCAGGTGCCCTGTCTTGTCACTTAGTGCTGAGCTTTACTTGCATCGAGGCTTACAGAAAAACAAAGGTCAAGTTGGCAGACCCAGGTGCAATTTGCATTGCAGGTGAGTAGGTGATCTTAGATGACTACAGCTGACTGCATTGGGACTGGCCCATGTCCAGAGCTGAAGTGACACAGAGAGCTAAGCCAGAAAGCCAGGAATGCTGCAGGTGGAGGAGAGTGTGTGTGCTGCAATGCTGCATTACCATGATACTGGGGAGAAAATCTGCTGCCTCCTGGGAATTCTGCTCTCAATGTATATTGACAAATTCATTGAGAGCTGCAATTTTTGTGTTCTTTGACTTCTCAGCTCAGGAGCCAAGTGTGTGGGTAGTTTAAAATAAAAGTAGAAATCATACCTCTTAGTTCTAAACTTGGGTTTTCAGGGTGTTAAGAATAGAATCTGGACTCAGCCCTGTGAGGCTGACAATGCTGGAGACTTTGGACTCAAGCTCTTTTGACAATTCTGCCCCTCCTCCGGGGACACCATGCTGCAGAAATGGCTGGCAGTGTGCTGGTTGCACAGGGGCTGATTCAAACCCTCCCAGAGCTCTCTATGCTCTGTTCTTAATTCTTTCTCTTCTCTGCTGGGAACTCTGTATTTAATTGCTTTTATCAACTTGTTATTCTAATTTCTCCTATGTAGAAGGCTGCTGAGTGGCAGAGGGGTAGGAGTTTGCTAATTTTTAACATTCCTGGATCCCACTGCAGTCTCAAAATGCAGCATTTAACAATAAATCCAGCAAATTGGAGTTGGCTGTGGCAGCCAGACATTCATTCCTATTTTTTTTTTCATAGTTCAGAGGAAAGAGGCTCTTATTGAGCAAAGGAAACCAGACGCTCAAGTTCAGCCGGAGTTTTCATGCCAATTACCAAGTTTATTAAGAAAACAGCTACAGTCTGACACTGCAGTGCCTAGACAGCTTAGGGAGCCCCACTGGTCACTTACAATGCCTTTCCAGCAAGGAAGCAGGGGATTTTGACCCTTTTTTGCTGGAGGGGTTTTCTCCTTAATCTTTTACATGTCTATCTATCTTCCACATCCTGGTCTGGTTTTGAGTCTTCACACTGTAGCTATGTCTGTGCTCTCACTTCCTGTCCATACCATCTACAAGTGTTGACTAAGCCCAAAACTTCCCTGAGCAGCCTGTTTCAATGCCTCTTCTTTCAGTGAATAAATTTTTACTAATACCCAATATAAACATCATCTGGTGCAATTTGGGGCCATTTCCTCTTGTCCCATGGCTTGTCATCTGGGAGAAGAGACTATGGTAAGGCTCAGGCTGTATTTTGTTCCCCTGTTTCCAAACAACTCATTAGTTATTGAGGGTGAGGAGAGCCCATCTGTGTGGAGACAAACACCTCACAGCCCTGATCTGCTTTTGATGGGGAAGCATCTGCAACAGCATCATCTCTGTGATGTTACCACTGGTTCTGATGTGTGGTCCAAAGGTGCTCTGCAGGTAACAGGAGACTTTCCCTTACCTTGAACAGGCTTTGATTTGGAGCCTGGCTGAGCTGACATTTACCTTAGGTGTTTAAACAAAGGCCAGAAGGAAGAGGACACTTGGTGGAGAAACAGAAGTAGAAAAGGGAGAGACATTTTCCTTTCCTAAAGGAAGCAGTTCTGTCCTGTTGGTAAGAGCTGCTAAGCATGAGGGCTTTTTAAAAGCTTTCAGTGTGGTTTTTACTGGGTTTGGTTTTTAATCAAGAGTACCTGGGCTGAAGTGAACCCTGTGTAATAGGAATGTAAGGTTAATGCTTTCTGAGGAGAAAGCACTTTCCCTGCAGGAGCAAATGGATCTAGATGACACCAAGGTGACTGGTGCTGTTGACACACCTGAAGGATGGGATGACATCCAGAGGGACCTGAACAAGCTTGAGAAGTGACCCATGGGAATCTCATGAGGTTAAACAAGGCCAAGTACTAATGGTGGGGGGGCAACCACCAGGAACAATCCAGTCTGGGGATGAACAGATCAAGAGCAATCCTGGAAGAAGGACTTGGGGGTGCTGGTGGGTGAGAGCTTGGTGTACTGGGACCCAGAAACTCCCAGAAACATGTGCTGGGCTCATCCCCCAGAGTGGGCAGCAGGGGAGAGGGTAATTCTGCCTCACTCAAACCTGCCTCCAGCCTGAGGGTCCCAGCACAGGAAGGACATGGAGCTACTGGAGTGAGTCCAGGCGAGGCACTGAGATTATCAGAGGAAGGATGGAATCGTTCTGCTGTGAGGAAAGGCTGAGAGTTGGGATTGTTCAGCCTGGAGAAAAGAAGCTCCAGGTGGCCTAATTGTGGCCTTCAAGTACCTGAAGGAGCCAAGAAGAAAGGTGGAAAGAGACTATTTAGAAGGGCCTGGAGTGACAGGACAAGGGCGAATGGCTTCATACTAACAGGTAGTAAGTTTAGGTTAGATATTAGGGAGAAATTTGTCCTTAAGAGGTGAGACCCTGGCACAGGTTGCCCAGAGAAGCTGTGAGATGAGTTTTGAGTTCCCTTCCAACCCAAACCATTCTGGGTTTCTGTGAAATGCTGTTAGAAATGCTTTCTGCTGCTCCTTCATAGCTTAGGCCTCATGACTTGAGCTTCCTGCCTTGTCACACATCGTTCTTGGCTTTTTTCTCCACCAAAGTATATTGTGTCTGGCTGTATTCTCCCAGCTGTTGAAGTTTAGCAGTGGATCATGTTTCTTTTAGGTCTGATTTGTGCATGAGACTTTGATGCTGAGTGGAGCAGAGGGAAGTTTATTTGAATAACCTCGGGTAGTGTGGAGCCCTGAGACCGCAGTCATGTCTCATGGCTTCTTCAGCTCTCCCCAGGGGCAGACAAGCTCATATGAGCAGGAACACTTTCAAGAGCATTCCTCTCCTGCTAATTCATTTTACCCTGGGCTCAGCAGTGTTTACATACCTTCAGCTCCATGGCTGGCCTAGAGTGTGCAACTTGCACTTCTTATTTTTTATAATGCCTTCTAAGCAGCCCTTCACTTTTTCCATATCCTTTTGTTCCAGTCTGTGAGCAGAGCTTTTTCTCTTTTGATCATTCCTTTCTGGACCAGTTTTCCATTCCCTGTTGTTGTTAGCTCCTGTGCGTGTTAGTCCACACAGTGGGAAGCTGTGAATGGATTTTCTTGCTTGGTGATGAGTGCCTGTTTCACCCAGTGTGGATGACAGCCAGGCCTTTTGAGGAATTTGGAGCAAGACATGTTTTTGCTTCTCATGTGCACTGGCCAGATGCAATTCCAGCTTGTGCTGAGAGATGCATCACACTGGTGTCACTTTGAACCTGGCCTGGACATCAAGGGCGGCAGAGGCACTGCCCTCTCAGTAGATTGTGCTCCTCTGCCCCTGCCAAGGGAGTCCTTGAGAGAGAAAAGTCAATGGAGCTGGTGTCCAGGCAAAGTGCCCAGGAGGGCTGTTGGGGTGTGTTTCCCTGCCCTGTGCTGCCTGGGGCTGGATGCTTGCTGGACCCTCCTGGGCAGGGAGCTCAGCCACAAGAATAGTTCAGGTGTTGGAGATGCCTGCTCTTGCCTTGCTTCTCACCCTACAATATCTAGTGAGAACAAGAGTATAAGCTGTGTCCTGCTGTTGTGAATTAGAAGCCCAGCCAGCTGTCTCCATCTTCTGCCTCCAGCAGTGGCAAGAGGACTTCCAGACAAATGGAAATCAGGAGGGGATTTCCTCCTCTCCTGCCCCCATGAGCTGGCTCTCCTAGTAAAAGGAAAGGCAGACTGAAGGATTGCTTTGACCCTTATGGGCACGCTCTGGAAAGAGGATGTGACCCCTGAGCACTCCACATCCATCACCATTAAAAACATTAGCCAAGAGCTCATTCTCTTTTTGCTGTCAGGTGAAAAGGAGAGGGGCTCTCTCTGTGTGTCAGGGAAGCATTCACCTCGTGCAAGTCCTGCAGCAGGTACCACCATGGAACAACCTTGGCAGGGAAGCTGGAGCTGAAGGGCTTCCTCTCCATCCTCTCTGGACTGATGTGCCTTAGAGCAAACTGCTTTCCTGTCTGCTGGGGAAGTCATGGGTCTCTTGAGCCTTTATCTTTCACAGGCTGTGGTTACACTTTTCTTCTACTGGAAAGAGCAACCTGGGTTCAAAACAAAGTTAACCAAGATTGGAGCTGTCTTCCTGTATCAGCGTGACCTCAGTCCTGTCAGTCTTTGCTATCGCCATGTAAATATCTCAGAGCTAATGGACTTGCTTCAGATATTTAGAGAGTGCTGTCAGTAAAAGCTTGGGAATAAGCCAGTGAACTCTTCCCTGGAATTCTGGGTAACTTTTGTTATGTAACTCAAGATGCAAGGAACCACATTTCTGCAGGGATGGAGAACTGTAAAGCTGACTTACACTAAAGCTGTATATAAGCCAGGTGAGGCTCTAGTCCTGGAGATAACATCAGCAAGGAGTGTAACCCCTTAAAGCCTCTTTCATTAAGCAGAGATGTATTGACCTGCACTGGGACAGCCCTTTTCTTGCAGGGAGAACCTCTTTGTCTTGTCTTGTGTGGTTTCATAGCCTCTTCCTGGCTCGTTCTGCTGGCTGTCATGGTGACACACAATGTGAGAAAGGCAGATAAATAGTGTGAATGCCAAACAGGCAGTGAACTTCCTGAGTGACAGCGCTGGTGTCAGGGACACCGCAGGGTTTAGTTGGCAAATAAACCCACAAGAAACAGTCGCTTTAGCGACATTAATAACTTTCTCTGACCTCAGGGATAGCTCTGGGGAAGGACAGAGTATCACAGAGGATTTGAGTTAATGCTGTTACAGTTGCTGCAGAGCTTCAGGCTGATGCTGTTACAGTTGCTGCAGGCAAAAGCCTGATCTGTAGATTTTTATCTTGTATTGGTCATTACAAATTGGGGGTTTTTAACACTGAATAGATTTTTTTCAGTCTAACAAGGTATTCCTGTGGCTGGCGTTTGAGTTCCTCTACAGTTTAGTTCTTGTTTTTATTTAAGGAAAAGAAAAGCAAGCATTTCCTAAAGGTGTTAGTGTGAGTGTCCCTTTTGAGGCACTAAGTGTAAGAACTGTGGAAATGCTCTGGAATGTGCATGTTTTCTAAAGAAATATGGGGCAGTCTACTGCGGTGAGAAGAGCTGTGAGGAGGCTGGAGCTCCATCCCAGAGTTGGTTCAGGATACCTGGAGATCTGAGAGTGCAATGAAGGAAAGAGAGAGGCTCTTTACCCCATTAAAATTGTATTTTTGCTTGCTGAGCACATCCAGATTTCTGGTGGTTTGTTTAACCCCTCCTGGTCCATAGATCTAGTCATTGCATGGATCTTTCCATTCTGTCACCTGTTTTCTTTCTTGCTGCAATCCTGCAAGAACAGTTCTATGTGGTTTTTAAATATTAGAACTTCACCAGGCTTCTGGTTATGTTTTGGAGAGACTTTGGACAGATTCCATAGAGACCTAACACTGTAAAATACGTCACAGTATGCTTGATAAATATGGCTATATTTGTATATTTGTAATATTATCTGTAATACAGATCATGAAATAAGGGAGGGGGTTGCCATTGTGCAGTGGTAGTTCTGCATGGGAGTGAAAGGGTTGTGTTTCCAGGTCACTGGTCCTGATAAAAGCCTGAAGAGGGGCAGCTGACTGCAATGTTTGAGCATGACGGATTTCTGTCCTGTGCTGTTGGTAAGGTGCAGGGGAGCCCCCGAGAGGCTGGCTGGTACCTAGAGCTCAGCTCCCGCTTTATCGCTAGCACTAACAGGAAGATGACTGCTGCTGGCACAACTTCCATGGGGAGCCTGCTGCAGGGAGGTCAGCCTGGCAGGAAGGCTGTTTTCTGGGAGATTAGATAACTGACTGACACTCCACCCCTGCACTGCCTTCACTGGGGTAGCACAGGCAATGCTAAGTAGGCAGAGTGGCCAAATCCATGAAGTTACCTGTTTTTCAGGTGGAAACTGAGGCATAGTCCTTACATGGAAGAGGACAGCAGCCCTCATGAGTGCAAGTGGAAGGGTAGGCACTCTGCTCTCTGGTGAGCAGCAACGGGACCTAAGGGAATGGCATGAAGCTGTGTCGTGGGGGTTAGATTGGATATTAGGAAAACATTCTTCCCCAGGGGGTGGTCGGGCACTGAACAGGCACCCCAGGCACCCCAAGAGGCATTTGGACAATGCTTTCAGGCACAGGGTAGGATTGTTGAGGTGTCCTGTGCAGGGCCAGGAGCTGGTCTTGATGATTCTTACGTGTCCATCCAGCTCAGGACTCTATGACCCCTCTATTTCAGCTCTGATTCTATGAACCCTCTGGGCCTTGTAGCTTTGCTTCCCTTTTTTGCTTTTGCTCCATAATAGAACTGAAGATGCTTATCTCGTGGGCTTTGAGTGTCACATTGGAACAGTTTTCTCTGATCTAGAAAAAACCAGGACTGTGTTGTCTAAGGGTGCTTAAGATTTGTGTTGAAGACAAAAACCCCAGGTTGTTCAAACTATTTGAACTCTATCACCTCATGTGCAGCATGTGCATGGCTGAGAGCAATACAAAGCATGGTGGTGCACGTCTTCTTTATCCTGATGATGCCTTTGGGCTGCTTTCTCCAAAGCTGTGCAGCCAGTGCTGAGAGGCAGTCAAACCATACAGAGGTCAGATTATTTCATTCTGCTTCTCTATGTGGACAATTTTCCCCAGTCCTGGTCCCCTAGTATTTCTTTTCCCCCATGTGGTGAGCATACAGAGCTGTGGCTGCACGCAGGCAGCATGGGCACATGTAATGAAGCAGAGTCATTTCCTTTGATGCTTCAAGGCTGACCTGAGTGTGTGTGTAAATACGAATGAGCTTTGTTCTTTTCACAGGCATCACGTGGGGCAAGGTGGTGTCCCTCTATGCGGTGGCAGCTGGGCTGGCAGTGGACTGTGTGAGGCATGCACAGCCAGCCATGGTTCACACCATCGTTGACTGCCTGGGAGAGTTTGTCCGCAAGACCTTGGTGACATGGCTGAAGCGGAGAGGAGGCTGGGTAAGAAATGCTGGCTCCTCAAACTTGTTTCTGCATGTGCAGACCAGAAAATATCCTGGTTAATGAAAGTGAGAGAGCACTTCCTGCAGCTTCATGCAGAAAAAGGCTGTGTGAGATTCTCTTCCACAGCCCTGTGGCCTCCTCTGTCCTACTTACACCTGAGCTAGACTTATATAACTCTGTTACTGCCTTATGGCCCCATCCTCAAAAACATCAGTTATTCTTGTCCTCAGCTTCCTGCACAGCTGAGCCATAATATTTCAATTCCGACCCATCAGCACCTGTTGTGCTCCTGATCTTCTCCAGAGCTAACAGCCAGTCATAGTGGGACACAGTGGGGTCATTCTTGTGAGGCACTGGCACAGGTTTCCCAGAGAAGCTGTGGTTGCCCCATCTGTGGAAGTGTTCCAGGCCAAGTTGGATGGGGCTTGGAGCAGCCGGTACTAATGGAAGGTGTCCCTGTCCATGGCAGGGAGTGAGACTGCATGATCCTTAAGGTCTCTTCCAACCCAAACTATTCTTTGATTCTGTGATACTCTTGGCCAGCTGTTTTGTAGAAACTGGCAAAAAATGAGGCCTGCCAGTCTAATCCTCCTTTTGCCTCTAAGCATCTGAATTCTTTGGTCTCTCTATACCCAATGTGAGTATTGGTTCCTGTGGAAGATTGCTCAGAGTAAGAACTTTATTTTGGTGCTGTGGAATAACTAGATACCTTTCCAGTGACCTCCCCAGCAGACTGGACAGACTGGCTGGCTGTGTCAGTAGCTGGCAGCTGGGTCATGTCTGTATGTACCAGGCTTCATGTGCCTGTCTGGCAGGGGCACAGACAGTCCTTGGATCCTCTAGTGTGCTGCTTGGGGCACAATATTGCCCTATGACACCACTGAGTTCTGGGACATCTTGTTCCCAAGGCACACACACTTTCCAGATGAAGCCATGGCAGCAAATTCCCTCTTTTCCAAGAGGTGAAATTTATTCCTGAGCCATCAGGAAATGGTCAGGCTCCCCACCCACACAGATCTAGAGAGAGGGAAATGTCTTTTTCCAAACTGAGTATTGTTCCTTTGTGCTGAGACTTCCCAACTGTGTCAGTAGCTGGTTCAGTCATCTGATTTCTTCAGGAGTGAAAACACCTTTTTTGGTGAAGAGGAGCTGGGAAAGTGTCAGTGTTCTGATTTTGGATCCCTTGCACTTACTAAGTACTAATCCTACCTTAACTCATTCCTGTCCTTTCTAAAACTGTGTCACCTTGAGGCCAACTGACTCAGGGAACTGTTTGGTTGGGCTAAAAAGTAACCTTTGATTTGAATGCCCAGATCTGTTTCATTTTGCATTCCAAAAATTAATTGTGCCGAGGCAGGTGAAGAGGATATCCTGGGATTGAGTAACTGTTCCTGCCTGTTAATGCCAGTCCCTGCCTCAGTGTCATTTGAGTCTTACTTTAACTACATACCTGTAGAGCTGCTTGAAATGTATTCTCTGAAACTATTTTTTAAAGATCTTGTTTCATTAAAACAGAAATGTTGCATAGAAACACATCTCTTTCTAGTTTCCAAGTACCTTCTTCTTTGTTTTGGTAAAACTGGCATGCTCTGATAAATTAGCATCTTGTTTTAATTTTTGCATTGCTTCATTAGAGCTCGAAAACAGAGTGTTTGGATAGTTCCAAAAGGATATTTTTGGAAAGTTTGTTGCATAGCAAACAAGTGGCAAAACACATCCCCAGACCAGCAGCGGTTCTGTGCAGCTGAGGAGATAAGTCCACCACTGGCTCCTTCTGCCAGCCACCCCTTTTTAGATGGGCAGCACGTTTCTATTGGAGTTGCTGAATCTCTGCTGATTGCTCTTGGGATCTGGCCCTAAGGAAGAGAAGCCAACCTCACTGCCCCCTATCCAGCAAAAGGACTGTGAAGGCTGCTGGGTTGTTCTGATACAGCCCATTTCCAACAACATTATCAGCAATTCTGGGCTGTGAAAAGGAAATACTTTCCTTCTAGAAATGAGGGTCCCTTTAGTCGGGGGAAAGGCTGCTAATCCTGCTGCCATCTTGTGCTGTGCTTCCTTGAATGTTCTTCCTCTTGATCTAGGCACTCCAGCAAGGGATTTCCCAGCCTGGTTCACTAATGGGCCAGACCAAAGAAACTCCTCGGTGGAACCCTCTCACCCACTGCCAGGCCTTGCTGGTGTTGGTTTGTCTTGGCATGGTTTGCCTTGTTCACAGACCCTCATCTCTTTTCCATCAGCTTAAGCTGAGGCTGCCAAGAGTAACCACCATGCCCTGAGCTGGTCCAGGAAGACACCGTGGGGACTTTGGAAAGGCATTTGAAATTCTCCGTTCATCAGCAGGTTCACATGCTGCTTCAGCTGGGAAGACCCTACCCTGCAAAGCTCAACCCAAACATCATAAGAGGAAAAAAAGAACCTTTGAGACATCATTTCTCCCTGGGAAGAGTTTGCAGCCTCAGTAGTGGCTTTACAGTTGAATAGAAAGATTGAATTTTTTTTTAATCAGCATTTGCTACAAAGCAGTGCATGTGACTCGGATTTGTTAGAATAATTAACGTAGAACATCAAACTGCCATCGAAACAGTTTATCAGTGCCTGACAAGGCAAAAGGACATGAGTTATTAAGTAGCTTTGAAGTTTTTGATTCCAGTGCCTTATCAGGTACACTTGATTTGGATAACAACAGCTAAGGCAATTGTTAAACAGCTGAGCAATTTTGCTTATCTAAGCAAGCCTCACACAAATTTGTAAGTGCTTCTGAGTGCAGCACCTCTTGGTCAGAGCAGTGAGGTCATTGCCTTTGGGAGAACATAGCAGGGCTTTTAAGGATTTCTCAGGTTTTCTCATCTGATAGTTAACCCTTTACAGCTGTAATCAACCCAGTGTGTATATTTGGGCCTTGTACTGGCTCACATGAGGCACTAAAGCCCATTAGAGCTTATGTTTTTCATGGATCAGGTACCCTAACATATGTGTTCAGACAGGTACCTGCGTGTCATGACTTCTCTCAGCTAAAGGGACAGTTTGACACAAATGTGTTTTAAACATGACCCCATGCAGGTCACTATAATTTGAATCAGTTCAGACTTTTTTCAAATGCAAATAGAGTGAGTGTGCTAAGCCATCATTGAAAGTATTCATGGCGACCCACCTTACTTTCCTCCACAATACAGATAAAGTGCCTGTAATCATCAGTACCATGTTGCAGCATCTTTTGGTAACTATATTGGCTCTGTTTGCTATGTTTGCTTGTGTTTTTTAGCTATAGGCAGCAGCATTTCCACACCTTGATGCTGACTCAGCTTTCTGGCATTCTGTTTCTTCCCATTGTTGCATGCCTGTATTCATTCTTCCTGCAGTCTCTGCCTGTGAGTTTTTCACGGGCTCAGCTTCTCCTGAAGCACCCAGGAGATCAGCAGTGTGGTGAGGTGCACTGTGCCAGCCTTCCAGACACGGTGAACAAGGAGCTGCTGGAACATGTGGGAGGCTGCTGTCAGCAGAGCTCTGGTCTGGAGATGATGATGGGGTTGGTTAGTGTGGCTGTACTCACTAACCAGACTTTGGGATTTGTCCCTTCAACCCCCTCTTCCATTCTTCTGATGATGACCAAGGTTGGTCAGGCAAGGCTCACACATGTCTTGAATGCAGGCAGAAGGAATAGAAAAGATTATTGGAGTATTCATTGTCTCTCATGTCCTTTTTTGGGGAGGAACATCTCAGGGTTGAGAGTCTGACTTGTCTGTGCTTGGTCAATGAGAGACTTATCTCAGAAGGCAAATTTGGAAGACTGCTGAGCTAAGCTTGTAAAGAAAAAGCTTTTGGGGCTGTGAACTTTTGCCCTCCTTGTGATCTGATTATTGTTCCCATTTGCCACCCAAAAGTTATTTCTGAAAACCACATGGGGTTGATGTGCTAACGGTGCACTGCCTGTTACACAACCACAGTCCACATCTCCTTGTGCTAGGCTGGAGTTCAACCACAGCTCAGTTATACCACTAGAAAAACTTTACATTTTGATTCTTCCACCAGCAAATGCATTTTCCTCTCTACCTCTGTCCTGTTCACTTTACCCTCTGGATATATTCTGTTTTCTCCTTCCCATTCCAGTTGAGAGACTATCTCTATCAATTTACTGGTTTGTTAGGTTTTTTTTTTTTTAATCATTGCAGGCCAGCTTCTCTTCTTGTTAATACTTGAAGCTGGCTGCCCAAGTGATCTTTAAATCTGGCCCACACATCTGGGAGGCATCTCTGCTGGCATACATATTTCCACAAACAAAACTACAAAGTTTGCATTGCTTTAGATTTAAATTGGGGGATGGCTTGCTTGAATATCTTCCAAAGAAAACATTGAGGCAAGAGAAAAAGTGCAAGCAACTTGAGCTGATATTAAACAGGACAACCTCTGGGAAGCATCTGGCTTTACAGAAAAAGATGGAAATGCTGATACTGCTAAGGCTTCCTAGACCTTTTGAACAGGTAAAGAAAGTTGTATTTAGCTATCCAAAATGGAAAGTGCTGGATAATCTTCCTGTAGCATTTCTTTCCCCAGGGGTGGCTGAAAAGGGGGACATTTTGCCTCGTCGATGGGGAATCAGGAAAGGGTAATTATCAGGGCTCTTGAGCCTGACTTAGTAACTTTCAGTCTGCTGAAGTGTCAGAGCCAACACCTAATGCTGCAGCAGTGGTGGTGCCATGCCGTGGGTTGTGGGGCTGGGACAGCCTGCAGAAGTGGCTGACGTGGGCATCTCTCTCTGACAATCTCTCTTCCCTCCTCATTAGGCAGACATCACAAAATGTGTGGTGAACACTGACCCCAGCCTTCGCTCCCACTGGCTCGTGGCTGCTGTTTGCAGTTTTGGTCACTTCCTCAAGGCCATCTTCTTCATCCTGCTGCCTGAGAGATGAGTCCGAGTCGCCAAATGCAACCCCCCTGCCCCATCTTCTCTCCCACTCCAGAAGCAACAAGAAGTAACTGGAGAAGTAATTCCAGATTGGTGATGGTATCTGAAGAGGAGGAAGAGAAGAACTGGGACAAGGAAAAGGCTTGTTCTCTCCCATCAGCTGGGAGCAGATGATCAACCACAGTCTCCTATTTGCAGCCACACGAACCTCTCTCACCATTAATCCTTTCAAAAATCTTGTTTTCTTGGGTAACTTGCATGTGTGGCTTAGGTGTTGCTGGTCCCTGGGCAAGCTGGTGGCAGCCATGTGCAGCATGAACTGTCAGATGGCTTATCCTTACAGCTGTGTTTGCATGCCTATGCTAGTGCCAGGCAGAGGGGAGAAGGAAGGGAATGTTATTTGAAATGGGATAAGAAAATAGGAGAGGGGGAGAATCCCTCCTTCACTCCATGTGATTTCCCTTTCAGTCCTCAGACTTGCCTTGTGTTGATTCTTGTCATTACATTTGTGCTTCAACTTCATCTCCTTTATGCCTAACTCACTTGGCTGGGCTCTGCCCCAGCACAGCATGGTGGATTTTTAACAAGATAAAACCAAACATTCTGTCAACAGGTGCTTCTCCCTGACGTGTCTTGGAGGTTGGTCTGAGTGGCTGTGTGAGGGGCAGGACTGGAGGGGCAGTGTGTTTTGTTGACCCCTCTGAGCACATTCATCCTAGTCAAGCAGCAGAGCAAGGGGCAATCCCTTCAAGTAACAACTCAGGATGGAATTTCATCATGAAGAAAAACGTTTTGATTTTGTTGTGAGGTGTTAGGGCTAAGCATATAAGTAGGAAAGGCTGGGGGACATGGGCAGAAATAGGGAAGCAGCAAGTGAACTGGCTGGCATTGTAAAAGCAGTGATCTGTGCTGAAAGTAGCTGATGTATGTCTCTCCTTTAATCTCTTTGGAAGTACAACTTGTAGTCTTCTTTGTGGCAAACAATAAAAGAAAATAGGTGATATTTCACTGTTGCAAAGGCTATTGTATTTGTTTCCAGACCAGACTTAACAATTCCAAAAAAGGCCAGAACGGTGCAGAGACAAACACTCTGGTTATGCTAAAAATACTTCAGCTTTTCCCCTGGTAGAGCATGTTAACATGTTAAAACTACGACTCGCCTGCTTCACGCCTGGAATTTAACCCATGTTGTTGCCATGTCAGAAACATTCTCTTTTCACCACCAGATGCAGGACCTCCCTGATGTCAGCAGGGAAAGGCTGTGGAGCCTCTTCTCTGCCAAAGCCTTCTGGAGACTCCCTGCTCAGTGCCCTGCTCCCAAAAGTGTGGCAGTAGGCACAGATAAAAAAATGGATTAAGAACATGTGGCACTATAGGAGGTTTTGCCTGATTTCCTTCCCAAACATTTAGAGGGGCTTTACTCTTCCTGCAGGAATTACAAAGGGGTCTGAGAATAAAGCAAAACCTTTACTTTTGGTTGCTGTCTGTGGGCCAGGTCTCTACTTGCAGTTAGTAGTGCTGTGCTCTGACCAGCAGAAACCCTAGCAGAGAATGTGTAGGAGTTAGGTCCTTGCACATTCTGCTTTTTCTAGCCCTTTGCACTTTTGCTGATGCTTTGGCATGGGGATGCTGGCTCCAGCTTTACGGCTAAGTGCTACACACCCAGTGAAGAGTGCTGTGCCAGCTTGGTCTACGAGAACATTTTCAGTAGTAAAGCAATTCTTGTGAACCAAAGCCCTTCTAGGGCAACATCCCCCATCCCCAATCTCCCAACAGAAACACTCACCGAGAAGGAGAGAGTCTCCCATTTCACATCAAAGCTGTGTGCTGCCTTGGAAAGTGGCTGGGGAGACTTTGGGGTGTGTTATACTGATGAAATTCCCAATGTGGATGCAGCTGATGATGCCATGAGGTTAGGGCATTTTTATGTGTGTAAAGCTTGCAGCAGCTCCCCAAATAAAACCAAATTGCCAAAGGAATATTTAATTTTTTAAAATTTCCTGACATAATTATATTGGCATCTGAGGTTTTGCTGGCATCACTTATAGTTAGGATTTTCTTCCTTAGATTCCTGGTAGATCTGGCTATGGAAATTTAGAGCAGGTACATAACACATGGGGAATTACACTAATAACCTTTGAGCAGCAGAGAGAGGATCCCCTCCAGTCTGCAACAGAGGCACTAAAAGCTTTATAGTCCATAGCAGGAGGGTGCAGATTTGGTGTCCTAAAGGAGTTTGCAGAAAAGGAGACTTTGAATTTCTGGAAATACCCTTGTTGTGTGCAGACTTTGACTTGGACGGCTTCATAACTCATCAAGTCCAGCTTGCCTTGTGTCTCATGGAGTGTATGGGAGTTTCTGGAGCAGCTCAGTTCCACACTGGGACTGGCAAGGCCTGTCTCAATGTGGATACTGTTTTGAAATGTAATACTTAAGACTATGGCTGTTTCTTTTCAGTAAACAAGTGATATCAGAGGGTCTGTTAAGGAACACAAAGAGTTAAATGCACCAATTAAGTGGATTTAACAAAAAGATAATGACAAGCCAAATAAAGCAGCATTGCTGGAAAGGAATGTGTGTGGGTGGGAAAGGGGTTACGGAGGCAGACAAAGGCTCAGCCTGGAAACTGCTGATAATGAAGAGGTGGTGGAGCTCCCCTCGAATAGGTTTCAGACTTCTCTGGCTTCTGTCTGTCTTCTTGCATTTGCTAGTCCCTCCAAAATATGTACCAGAGCGGAACAGAGGGTTAAAGGAGGGTCCTTTGACCCTTGTCACTCCTGTAATAACCCCACCACCACCAGCCTTGTCACCAAACTAAACAACAAACAGACAGAATTGCACACACCACTGTGCATTTAGGAAGTAACAGTATTGAGCATGATACAGACAAGTGTTTATGTTGTGTTCAGTCCTATCTGTAATGTTTAGTCTTTTTGGAGTACTTCCAGAGGTCCTTTGCAATCTCAGCTCTTCTGGGGCTCTGTGATTTTCCTATTCCCTCTTTTTCACCAGCTCTACCTGATGGGAGACATCAGGGTTGGTTGTTTATCACCCTAATAAACATTTTCTTTTTAAATGATTGATGAAAGTCCTAGGAGTAGATCTAATTTAGTTGTTAAAGAAAACCAAGAAGAAAACAGGTACCGAAGTTAGTGCTAGAATACTATTGTGCCTCTACATTCCAAAAGCCTGTCTGTTGTTCCTCTTCCAGCATCAAAAACTGAAAACCCCCAAACTAGCCACCTCATTCTTCTCCCTCCCCCTCCAACACCAACCTCAGTTTCTTTGTAGTGGACCTACATTCAATGAACAGAAATATCTGCTTTATCACAAAGGAGGGAAGTAGAAAAGCCCTCTCAGCTTGGGACTTTCAATGATAAGCATTTGAGAAGTGCTTATTGTGTCCTAGACATGGCCTTGCCCCAACCACAGCCTTATTTGTACCTCTCTCATATCAAACCCTGGCAGCAGGTTCACCTTCTTCAAAACAATTAGAGAAAGTGGTCTCAGTCTCGCAGCAGCTGTCACCTGTGTTCCTCCACTGCTTTTTCTCCTGCAAATGGAAAGAAAACAGTCTGTGAAGTCCTTAATTTATCAGACTTGCATCTGTATTATAGACCAAAGTACAGAACAACAGTGACAGGGAGTGAGATCGAGGTTTCCCAGGAAATTGCAACATCAAACTTCCTCATTTTCAGACTTGTTTTTTAGACCCTGAGAAAAAGCTCTAATTTTTTTTTATTCTCCTTTTAATGTGCAAAGTCTGCAAGTGGCAGGGTTTTTGTGCACAATTAAACTGAAGATGAAGCAGACTGCAAGTCCCTTAGACAGGTTTCTGAAAAGCTCAGACCCTGAAGGCATTCCAAGGGCTTTGCCAAGAGCCTCCTTGATGAGGCTCTCATCAATGTGTGTCCCCTTGAATTTCTTCCCTGTCATTGTTTTTTTTTTTTTTAGATCTGCTATTTATAACTTTATAGGCAAAAATTTGCCACAGATTAATCATTCTCTTAGGGCAATGGGAAAACAATGCATGTTACTAGATTAATGACAAGCAAACAGCAATTTAATGTACTGCTGGCTAAGTCTACAAATTTCTTCTATGCAAGTGGTTTGACAGCTGGAGTTTAAATACTCCCTCAGAAAAGCCTGTAACCTCTTTAACTCTAAACATTTTGACCCACTGGGATTATGAGCCCCCAGCACAGCTAAACAGAGCAATCCTCAATTGAACTTTACACTGTCACCAGGACCTGGAAATGCATTGCATGTTCAAGCAGAGTCTGTGGGAAATAAAGTGCCCCACGGTCAATCACACGACATGCAGACTGTGTCCAGGCAAGGTCAGATGAAAAAAAAAAATTCCCCTCTCACAGATGGAAAAAAATAAAGAGTTGGGAAGGGAATTTCCAGCTTCCTTACAAGCATATTTCAGAGCTTTAACTCAGGAGAAATGTCCTCTCTTTGTCCATAGACCAGCAGACAGCATTGAAACTTCTCCATCACTGCAGGAACACTTGCTTATACTTCTCTACTGGTGTCAAATACTGTTGTTTCAAATTTTCCCTTCTGTCCCTATCTCATGACCTTCCCTCTTGCTTTTGTTGAGCTCTGTGTTTAAGCAAGATAAACTTTTATGCCCCATTCCCTGCTGGAGTGTGACTCAAGCTAGGCTTGCTCTTGAGTCCCTTTCAGTCACCACAAGGGCAACTGGTTTGGACTTTGGAGGACTCTGGGCAGCGCCAAGGACCTTCAACATCGCCAATCTGATGGGAACTGAGAGGATGGGCTACTGGCTAGGACCAGGCAGCACAATGTCTCACCTAACTCTCATTAGGGAGGAGCTGGAGATCCTGCACTGGTCCTTGCTATGCAGATCCATTCTCCCAATGCTCTGTGACACTGTCCAGGGAACATAAAACCATCTGAAAGTTGATCTTGAAGGCCTCTCAATATCGTGGTGTTGCCATTTTACTCCTAGTGTGGAGGTGTGAGTTGGGGACTGTGTGGTGGTGACTGTGGGTACAGTTTGTACCTGTTTCCCACCAGAGCTGAGCCTGGATTTTCTGGTAATCTAAGAAGGGGATTAAAAAACCCCCCAAAATAGCCTTTTATTTTGATCTCCTTGGCACTTCAAAAGAACAATTCAATCACCGCTAAGCTGCTAGAACATACTTTGCTCTCAGTTCCTCAGCCAGAAATGGCCAGACTGCCCTTTTGAAGCCTGGCAAGTTTCTGCCAGCTAACTCCCTCGCCTTGTGCTGTCAGCTTTCCCTCTCAGTTCACTGGCATTGCTCCTGGGGAAAAGTGTCTGATCCCCATGGCCACCTGACCCAGCAGGTTGTTTTCTTCCTCGGAGAAAGAAACCCTGTCCAAACCATCTGGTGGCTGCAGCAGAGCTGGGTGCTCTCCTGAATGGCATTGTGCCCCATTGCCTCGTGTGTTTTCCCTTTTGTTAGGGCTGGCATGTGCATTTCTACAGGAGGAAGAAAGAGAAAGCTCAGCTGGCTTTTGAAAAGGAGCAAACTCCAAGGATTGTGTTCCAAGCCTCTTCTGCTGCCTCCAAGGTTTGGGTACATGCTGGTGGCACTCACCAGCTGATGCACACCATGAGCCTGTAATCTGTGGCTAATGGCAGATTACTTGAAGCTGTGAAAAGGTGCTTGGAATATCTGTGCCCTTGGGTTTTATGGCTTAACTGGAGGAGGAGAACAGCACTACTAAAAATATGTCTTCAAGTTAGCGATTTGTCTCTGAGGGAGAGCAATGAACTCTCAGAGTCAAGCCCAGGCTGTGTATTATTACAAGCAAAAAACCTACTTGAGGCTGGAATTAGCTCCAGTTAAATTATGAGGCACCCTTCCCAAACCCTGCAGCACATCAGGGGGAAGACTGGAAAAATTGCACAGCAGCTTTGCTTAAATTTAAGCAGTTTAATGAAAATAAGAAGTTAGTAGAATGGCTTGTGTTGACATTGGGTTCACAGCCTTGAGGGGGTTTCTGTAGGGATGAAGACTGGATGAAGCAAGGCTGTGTGGGGCACCTGAGTGGGATGTTCTGCCATCAGAGCTGGCAGGAAGGTTTTCCTGTCAGTTTTAGGCTTCAGCTCCGGTTTCAGGACAGGAGCTGGAGGAGAGGGAGCACACAGACACCCAGGGATGGGTGAGGGCACAGCAGCTGGGAGAAGGCAGCCTGGGCCCCACACCAGGATCACTGCTGCTTCTCATGACAAAGGGCTGTTTCTATTTGCTGTCTCCCACGGCAAACACAACTCCAGGGCTGAGCAGAAGCAAAGTCTTAAGGACACCAGGAGCCTGAACTGTCAACACACCGAGATTAATGTGCAGTGACTTAAATCAGCTCATTTAGGAGTTCATAAAATGCAAAGCACTGAAGGAAAGGAGAGGGGAAAGGAGGGGAAAGGAGAAGGGAAAGCTGTAAGGGGAGCAGTGTGGTCCAGGAGTATCCCATGGATTCTCAGTGTACTTTCCAAAACCCAGTTATCTTGTGGAGACAGCTTCCTAGCAAGAAGCATTTGTTGACTCCATATATTTCTGTCTGCAGACATAAAAATTTCACTCAGTCCTGCATTTGAAGGGAAGAAGAGCAGCTGAGAAAACATTTGCCCTTTTTCAAAGAGCTTTATTTACTTTGGGATCAGAGTGATTCAGCATGGAGGCACCAGCCGGGGCTGGAGGCAAAGCTGCACTTCCCTTGAAGAGGGAGTTAAGGATTATGTCAAAAGTGGAATTTAATCCTGCTGTCTTTCACTTGAAAGATTTAGCAAAGTGCCTCCAATTTACTCCAACTTCTCCAAGGACAGTGATGTCCTCAGGCTTTGAGGGAGTGAAACACTGGGTGACTTGTCTGAAGGAAGCAAGCCATGTGCATGGTCCTCCCTGCCCTGTCACCATGGGCAGAGCTGAGCATTCCCATCCCATGGCCAGAAACCAAGCAAAGAAGGAAAAGTGGAGCAGCAAAGGGAGTAAACAGGGTGATTTTACATCCTAAACCAAACCTCTTGGGATAGCACTGGACAGCACAGCTGGTCTGTGCATTTGCAGGGTGTCTCATTCCCAGGCTGACTTTGTAGAGGGAGGGTCTTCCTCCTGCAGGGGGTTCAGTGCTCAGGGTGCTGGCTTTGGGACAGGCTGGCTTTGGGCCATGGGCTCCTGGCAGTGCTGGCTCTACAGGCAGGCAGGCAGGATCCTGAGCTGCTGTGGTGGCATTGCCAGTGCCAAAGTGGGACAACAGCCTCTAAGCACTAGAAAGATGCAGAGTTTGGACTTCCTTTCCAGGCCTGGGATGCTGCTTCTGCAGGTACAAACATTTATGGGCATGGATTTCTGATTAAATTGATGCAATTAAAGCATTAATTACATTAAATTAATTACAATTGAAGCCATGGAGTGGAGTTATCCACAAAAACTCAAACTCTAAATGAAATCTGGGGTTTGTGCCCTTTGGATGGCAGCCATCCCACTTTCCCAGCTGACACTGTTCTCCAGAAGTGGATGAGAGAACAAACTTGAGTTAATTTTTGATAATGTTTAGCTTTTCTTTAGCTTTTCTTCCTGCTCCTCCCATGGCACTGCTTTCCCCACTGCACCCATGGGTCAGGAGAGCACTGACTGCTCCGTGGTGCTGGTGGGCACCTTCCTTGTGCCAGGTTGGAAGTGGACAAATCTGCTCTTCAGGTGCATTGCTTTGCTGGTGTCTGGCTGAATGCATAGAATAAGGTTATGAAAACCACTGTAGTGCTGCAAAAATCCCACAGTGCTTGGCTTGGTCTTGTCTCAGAGGAAATGCTCTTTTATTCAAACACATCATCATTCACAGTGCTTAGATAATGAATGGAGGATTAAAATAAATATCTCCATGTCTGGATATTCCAGTGTTTTAGAAGGCAGGAGAATAATAACTCAAGGCTGAGAGACATGAATGCATAGAAGAAAGTCCCCTTTTGGGCACGGGTGGGCCCAAAAAAGCACTGGCTTGTAGCCAGGTGAGGTTATTGATGCCCATGCTTGAGGTACTCCACAGCACCAAGGCTGTTGTTCTTCTGTTGCTTGCTGAAGGCAATAGCAGAGCAGATTTGTTCATTTCCCCACAAAACTGAAGGCTTTTGGGTCAAATACACCACTCCCTACCCACCAAGCCCTTACAGCTGGGTGTTTGGTCACCCAGATCATGGCTGGAAAATGTTGCATGTGTGTAAAATTGGCATTATAGTGCTACAGTACTGCTGAATCTCGTGAGTTTTCACTAATGAACATGAAACATGAAGGCACTTGTGGGGGTTGGATACCTCCATATCCACCTGGCCTGGGCTTACTCTACTACTTCATCCTTATTATTATTGGCTAATTCAAGAATATTTTTCTTATTATTTCATTTCTCTTAACATTTCCATCATACCCTAATGGGATAAATGTGCAACATTTAACATCCAAGATCTTGACCAAGGGGCTTGTCCAGGTGTTGCCACATGGCAGACTGGGAGAAATTATGCATTACTGGAATATTCCGAGCCGGAAAGTAGAACGAATATGTTTCTTATGTGAACTAAGGGATAACAATCTGCAAAACCAGTGTCTCCTAAAGGCTGAGAGCTCAGGTCTGGCACAGAACGCCTCAGCAAGCAGTTTGTGGAGCAAGGTGAGTGGGAGCACAGTGAAGACAATCTGTTAAGAAGGAAGTCAGGTGCCTGCAGCTGCTGCAGGCTCCCAGGCTCCCTGCAAATACCCACATTCCTCCTCCTGTTTGTATTTGCCTGCACACGAAGGATGTCTCCTTCTAACCATGGCCACACAGTTGTACCAGGAGAGGGAAGGAGATGTGCCAGAAGTGCAGGATCCCTTGTGCCAGGGAGCATCCCTCCCACCCATGAGCTCTGATGCTGGCATCCCAACCTCAACATGGGATCAACATCCACCAGGATTCTTCAACACATGGGTACTTGAAAGTGGTGTCACCACCAGGTGGCCAGATGGTAGCATCTCTGTGACTTTGGGAGGAGAGGGACTTCCACTTCTACCCAGCTGCTTGTTTCCCTGATGCTTGTGGGTGTTTCTATGTTGGAGCTGTATCTGCCCCACAAAAGAAAAGGTCTTTCAAAATACCCACTGCTCAAAAGTTGCAGGGGGTGGGGCATTTGACAGACCAAGCATGGCTGATGGAATTTTGTTTCCTGTGGAAACCAGGCTGAAAATAAACCCACGCCAGACTGACAGCTCTGTCTCAACTTGCACCACACAGTGGGAATGACAGACATCCCCTTCATGGCCTGGCTGTGGCTGATCCATGCAACAGTGACACAGGATTCCAGTTCAGTGGCCACTGGGCTTCTGGAGGCTGGGACTGACTGTTTGCTGAAGCAGTAGCCAAGGCCATGTTCTGATCCTGGGCTGCTGGTTCTGGCACTAAGAAAGCCCAGGTGATACCTTCAGAGGTGACAATGCAATTCCTGGTGCTGATGCCACTGTTGGTGGTGATGCCATTCTGGCAGCTTTGGAGCTGTAAAATACATGTGGTGCCCACAGACCTCTGCTTCTCAGCTCCCTTCCCACGTCTCTGCTTCTTTTCCCAGACTATTTTCACCTACAATATTTTTCACCATACAATGCCCCAGGCTTCAAATCATGATCACCGTGCTGATCCTGTCCATTGATGACTCTTCCATGACAAAGCTATGACTTCATTTTGACAAGCTCAGCTCCGTGGGCATTGCTTTCAGGCTGCCTGCAGGTGTGCTGCCTCAGACGTGTTTCAACAGTGCTGCAAACGAGCAGCAGTTTTAAAGAAAAATGAAATAATCAGGCCAGATCTTGCCAAATCTTCTCACCTGATGGATGGAATCTGTTTACTTCATAGCTTAAAAAAACAAAAAAGAGAGAAGCCAGCAAATCCTACTGGAGGCATACCTGCTTTCAACCAGCAGCTGCTGCCAGCACGTCTGCGGGCTTAGAAGAAGTCTGGGCTGCCCCAGGTGAGAGATGTCCACTTCTTGCAGGTTTCATTGTAGAGAAAGTTGAGACCCAGGAGCACAGTATCCATCCCATGGTTTGGCTGGGGAGTCTTTGCAGAGGAGAGACAAGAATGAAGAAAGAAAATTCAGGGATCTGTGCTCTGCAGCTTTCTGTGAGGTGGCTACAACTGGCTGGAGGGGAGCAAGAGGCACCTTAGCAATGCTTTTTGGGACTGTGTCAGCTCCAGACCACAGAAGGAGCTAAGAGCAGTCATGGAAAATAACTCTGGCTTAACATGTACTCTTGGTGCCTCCTTTCCAAAAGACCCATGCCTGCCTCCTTTCTCTGGTACTGATGTCAAAAGAATATCATCTTTCATCCTGGGAAGGAGAAGTTCAAAACCTCAGGGTAAGGGGCCAAATTCCAAATTGCATTGATACCTGATATTGAGGGTCGGCTTTTCTCAAGAACCAAGAATTCCATTTGACTTAGGGCAAGAGATGTCATCTGAGGAGCAAAAAGGAAGGCAGGCTGTATGAAGTGCATAAATCTGGTGGCCCTTGTAGGTTCAAACCTTGGCTGTGATTTTATTGTCTCTCGATAGCTGGTATGGACATAGCATTGGATGGGGAGATGGTGTTGCTGCTCCTTCCTTCCACAGCTTCTGCCCTGATGCCACCAGGGAGGGAGGAATGGATGGATGGATGGATGGATGGATGGATGGATGGATGGATGGATGGAAAAAGGCTACACTGTCTTTGGCTGAACAGTTTTCTGAATAAGAGATCTATTTTGCAGGAGTTGTGGACACAGTGGTAGCTCCCCAAACAAGCCTGGTACAAAGCATGGCATCATCAAAATGTTACCACACCATGCAGAGCTGCACCCAAAAATGGGGTGCAAAGGGCTGGTCGTCTGAAGAGGTGGGGATAATGCAGGAAATTCTGTCCCCAGGCTCTAGATGGAGGCTGATAACACCGGGTGCAGGTGGGTTGAAGCTCAAAGGGAGGAGCAAGCTGTTCTCTGCTGCCATTCAATTTAGAGAAGCAGCCAGGCTGTGTCTGGCAGAGTGACAAAGCTCCTTCTTTCATGACTCATTTCAGGAGAACAACTTTGGTAAGCAATAATTTTGCACTTCTGTGATTTCAGAGGGTGTGAACTGAAAAAAAAAAAAGCAGCATGAGCTGAGCCCTACTGAGAACAGAGGCCGCATGGCTGCGGGCTCAGCTGTGTGCTCTGAGCCAGGAGTGGGGCACGCTGCCGCCCATGTGCCCTGGGGCAAACCATCCAACCCCGGCAGAAGTGGAACTGCCTCAGCAAAGCCCAGGCTGGCTCCTCAACAGGCTGGCTGTTGTCAAAGCAGGTGGCTAAGAATTCGCTGCAGGAATTCGGCGAGGCTGTAAGGATGTCCTCCTCCCACTCACCTGCTCTGTGACTCATCCCGGTGAGCTCATCCGGGAAAGGCAGGAGGATGCTGCCAGCCTGGCTGGGTGGAAAGGGCACAGCTGCCCCGGGAGATGCTGACCTACACCAGAGATGCTGCCAGTGGAAATGCAGAGTTTCACAGTGTTCAGCAGTGCACAGAGCTGGGGGAGAGCTGGTGTGTGGGGTGCCCAGGTGTACAACTAGAAATTTCCCCTATTTCCAGCCCTCCCTTTCCTGTTCCTTCAGGGACAACAAACTCAGCAAGGGCAAGCAGCCAGAGTGCCCCTGGGCCACTTGTAATCTTGTTTCATCCCCTGGAGTGCTCTGAGTGAAGCCATAAGAGCTCCACAGGGGGAATCCCATGGGCTTTTAGCATCCCTGCAGCAGTGATGAGCATACATTGCATCTGCTTTCCTCCCATCTCTATTGGGACCATTCCCACTATCACCACCTTACTTTTTGGTGCCATGAGCTGTAGGCATCCATAGGGATCACTGATACCAAAAGAATGAAAGACTGCCATGGAAAGCCCTGGCACTCCAGTGCGTTTCCAAAGAAAGATTATTTTCTTTCCACTTCCATCTTGTAAGAAACAATCTTAAAGTGCAGGAGAGTACCACTAGCCCACCCACTGGGTTTTTGCTCTTCACTGTTCCCTCCATACACTGCTTTCCTTTCTCAGCTGTCTTTGAGCAGCTTAGGAGACGAAGAGGAGCTTTGAAAAGCGTAGCTGAGGCTGCAACCTGGGCTGCTACTGCCCTCTCCTGGGTCCAAGGTGGCCAAGAAACAATTTTTTAAAAGCGGTTGCTGCAAGCCTGGATGCAGGTCACCGTTGTCAGATCCTCTTTCAGACTTGCAGGGAACAGCACCCAGAGGGTGCCAGGCTCAGGGATGCTGCCCAGGCTGGTACAGGGCTGGGCTGGCTGCCATTTTGTAGGCCTTTTACCAGATCCCTTCATGAATCCCAACAAAGTTTATGGCCTGAATGGACAAGGGGTGATCAGCTTGGGGTGTATGGATACAGCTGTGCTGACCCAGTATTGTGGGAGCTCATGGTCTGTTCTGTCCAGGATTGTTTTATTTATATTAACCTAAAAAGCCTCCTAAATAAGATGCTATGGCTGATTCCTTGTACTGCAGACAAGTTCCCAGCTTTGCCCCTCACCTTGGCTCCACTGCCAGCTGAAACAAAACCTCACATTGCATATTTTGCCCTGCTTTACCTATGTGTTGGCTGACCCTGCCCAGGACACCCTCCTGGCTGGAGGACACCCCCTGGCACACCAGCCAGGTGAGCACTCAGCCCTTCAATACAAGAGGGATCTCACCCCAGTTTGCTCCTTCTGCAATGAGGTGGGGACATCCTCCCTCCAAAATCTGAGCCTCTGGGGTCCTATTGCTTGCCTATCCAAAAAGTGGCCAAGAAATCATAAAATTCTAGAATGATTTGGGTTGGAAGAGACCTTAAAGACCATCTAGTTCCACCCTCCTGCCATGAGCAAGGACACCTTCCTCTAGGTAGGATGCCTTCCTCAGGATTGCTGTGGGCAGAAGAACCTGTGTAGGTGACCCATGATGGGTTGGGAACAGTCCATGGCCACCTACAAACCACAGGAATAACATGGACAGTCACTGCCATAGTTAATGATAAGAGGATACCAGAGCCTCTGCTGTGGCACTGAGAGCCTTTAATGCAGCAATTGGCTCATGGTTTCAGAAGCCACTTAGAGGCTTATTCTGGTGTTAGTGCGTTGTGAGAGGCTGGGAGCTCAGTGCTGGAAGGCTCTGAGGCTCTGAGGTGTTAGTGTAGTCCCAGTCTCTTCTCAAAGGAGCACAAGAGAAGGTGGGGTCAGTGGTCTCCCCCTTCCACAGCCTGTGCAGGAGTGGGAGGCTTCGAGTCAGTGATACTGACCCACATCTCCCAGGAAAGTCAGCACAAAGCAGAGAGAAGCCCCAGGAAACAAGCTGTGGCTGAAGTCTTCCCTGCCACAGAGTGTCAAGCCTGCAGGTATGAGCCACGTTTGGATACCAAAGACCTCTGCAGATGTGCTACCACAAAACCCCGTGGTGGCCACAAGCAGCAGATGGACATCCACGAGGTGGTGCCAGACTGATGTGAAGGGAGCTGGGTGTCCTGCACACCCCTGGGTGGAAGTTCCTTACCTTTTCCTTAGTCATCAGCCCAAACTTTTCTTGCTTAATTTTTTTCTTTTTTGTTGTTGTTTTGTTTTATTTTGGTGTGGTTGTTTTCGGTTATTTTTCCGGAGCTGACTCATATTGAAGTTGGCTCCACACATGGAGCCACTCATGTTGCTCCAGGTGTTTAAGAGCCAAATCAACCCACTTATTGAAAACATCAAGTGTTTGAAGAGCTGGGGAAGAGAGGAGTTGCTGTGATGTGACCTCCCTGGTAGAAGCAGCTGCAAAGCACAGGCACAAGGCCACCACGATGGCAGTGGGACATGGGCCAGGTGAGAGTTGTGTCTCACTGCCCATGCTGGACCACGCAGCACCTCTAGTCAAGAGTGCTGGGCTTGTCAGTCCTGCCAGAAGAACAAGCTGCGTGGGCAGTAATTCTTCCCAAAAATGCTCCTCCAGGCAGTGATGGAAAACTCCATCATAGGCTATTAAATATGAAGCCCCTGAGACACAAATCCTGCCCCAGTCGGAAGTGCCAGACTATTTATACACTCCTGTGTAAGAGCCACAGCAGACCCTTGGCTGTCTCCATTGCTTTTTGAATGTTTTCCAGTCCTGCTATATGTTTCCGAGACAGGGAGAGCAGAAATGTACTCCATGAATTATGGATATGTAGAGGGTCATAATGATGCTCTCCCTTTTACAGGCTCCTCTTTTCCAAATGGTTTTTAACCTGTGCCTCTTGTTTGAACAGCTCTTGGACCATCTGGTAACTCTGAGCTCTCATTCCAGGGACAGGGTAACACGGGGCACATGATAAAGACTGAAAAGAAGAAAATAGGAAAAACCACATTTGTCCCCACTCAGTAGCAGCTGCCATTTTATTGTCTGCTTGCAGTGTCACAGATTGTTGTTCACCCCAAACTGCCAATGGGCTCCTTACTACAAGGAACACACAGAGGTGGAAGCTGGGAGCTGGAGGATTGGAGAGAGGAATGGACACAAGCACCAAGGCTTTTCCCAGTCCCAGTAGCTGAATCCTCCCGAAAATGCTGCTTCATCATTTACCATCCTCTCTGCTCTCTGCTCTTCATCCTCCCCCGTGGCTGGAAGGAGGAGGGGGAGGAAAGAAGGAGGCAAAGTGTGTGAGAATGTGGGAGGAGGGGAGCAGGTTGGCTGGGGATGGAGCAGTCCTAGCCTCAGCCACTCCTGGTCCTGGAGTGATGATAGCTGCAGCAGTGCTCCCCAGCTAGGCTCCCCATCCCATGGCATGTTGGAGCATGGCTTAGGAGGGCACATCCCTGTGCCTGGAAGCAGCATCTGATGGGGCAGGAGGTGAGAAGGCAGCAGGGATGCTTCCCCTCCGTCTGCCCAACTCCTGGCAAATGCTAGTCCAGCCCCTGCTGCTCTGCCTGGGAGCTCTTGTCCCCTGGGAGGCTGCAGGCAGGACACTGCACAGCCGTGGCTTGTCCCTCACTCTCAGGGTGGGGACAAGTGGGACCATGCACCCAAGGCAGCTCCATCCCCACTGCATGGAGTGTGAGGAGAGGGAGGGGTGATGCTCAGCAGGATCAAATAAGCAAATTCTTGGTGTCCTAAGTAATAAAAGTCAGTGTGGTATCAAACCTTTTTGGGGCCTGAACCCCTTTGTCCGACACTGACGGACTGGAATAGAAAAACACCTCTTCCTAACCTCTTCCTTCAGTAAGAGCAGCATGAGAGATGCCCTTGGGGCCCCAGCCCTGCCCTCAGTAGGATTTGCAGGGCCAGGGTCAGGGTTGTGGGGTGACAAGATGCTTGACGAAGGCTTTGAAAGGCTTTGCCTTATCTGCTCATCCTCATCCTCTCCATCCATAACTGGTCCCACACATTTGCACCGGGTGGAGACTCTGCCACCCTCAGCCATCTGCCTGCCGGCTGTGCTACCGGTGGCCCCGTTTTCCCCTTGCTCCATCCTGAGCACCAGGACTCAGCCTGCTGAAATCCCCATCGAGGTGGGATTACCAGCACTGTCTGGAGCTCAGATCACCTGGGTTTTGCAGTCTTGGGCAGAGGACAGAGCTTTGCGGAAAATAAAAATGGGATAGGGTTGGGAAGCTGGCATGGAGCTCCCTAGGGAGGGCAAGGTGTCTCCTAAGGCTAAACAGCTGATTTAGCTCCTTGAAAGCTTCACACCAGATGAATTGGTTTTGCTTTGCTCTGCCTGGGGTGGGAGACAGCCACACTTCTCTGTGCAGCTTAATACTTCAGGCATGATGGAAGAACAGCTCAAGGACCCATTAGCTAAGTGGAGTGGATCCAGGCGAGGTGGGGTGGGTGTGTAAAGAGCATCATGGTACATGAGGACCTTTCATCTCTGCCCTATCACATCTAGGGATGGGGTTTGGCTGGGCAGTGAAAATAAGCTGCAAGAGAATGGCTGTCAGAGTATCTAGCAGCATCACCTGGGAGCCTGTGGACAGCCTGGCTCAGCCCAGCTAAAATTGAGGCTAATGGGAGTGGGCAGCTCTGGCCTGCTTGAGCTTTTCTCCTGCCTGTCAGGAGAAACCCTAAGACACCTCAACTGAATCAAGTCCTCACAGAGCAGCTCTTGCCCTGCATCCACCTCCTTCATCTTTTTGCAAACCCTGAATTTTTCCCAGCCTAGAAACGGAGACAGTGAACCACTGCCCATAGGTGTGGATGGGCTTTCCTGAGAGGAACCCACCTGCTTTAGCCCTGCTTCTTGTGGTGCCTGGATTTCCAGGGGAGTGAAGGACTCACTGAGAAACCCTGGCAAAGAAACAATATTAAATTGCAGACAGAAGCCACCCCCATTCCAAATGGATCTTCTCATGGGATGTGGCCTTGTGAAAGCCGTGGCAGTATCCAGACCCAGAAGCAACAAATCCAGAACTGGGAAGAGGGCAGGGGGACTAGGGACAGAGCAGCCCGGGTGACCTGGTCCCAGCTCTAGACACACCCTGCTGCAGGCCCCAAGTGATGTGCTGTACCCTGGAGCACTTCAGACCCCACAAGCACATCCAGGGGCTCCTCCCAGCCCAGGCAGCATCCCATGGCGCAGGCAAAGCAGGAGCCCAGGCAGTCAGGGAGGAACAGGAAGCAAGATCCTTTATTGTACACAGTACAGAATGTAATGCAGCTTTGCAGGAGATACATAGCCCTGCTTGAGTAAAGATATTTCAAATCAGTCCTCAGATTAACCCCTTCTGCACTGCAGACCTGCCACACCGAGCAAATGGTTAAAAACCTGTCCCCAAGGTGGGGTTCCCAAAACCAAATGCTCCCCATAGATACAGGCCACTGCAGCCACCATGGGGAGAGCAACCAAGTCTTTGTAGAGTTAATCTTCATACTTCCCAAAAAAGAATTAATCAGACCAAAAAAAAAAAAAAATCCCAAACAAAAATTCCAACCGAAGCTAACTAAAGAGAAAAAATTCCTATACAGCATTTACAACAAAACATGTAGCCTGGTGCAGGGGAGGCAGGTATGGATATATGAGTGGTGGAGGAGTGTTAGGAGGTGCAGCGGGGGGGAGCTGGAGGGAAGTGGGATATTGAGGAAGAGGGGTGGGGGACCCCCCCATCCCTGCCCACCTCAGCCTTACATCCCAGCTCCGAGGCCATGCCGAGCAGGGGGAGCACAGCTGAGCCGATACTGGGGTTCGGCCCTGGCTCCCATGGGAAAGAGGACTGGAGCAGTGAAATGGAGTGGACCAGATCCTTTGGCAGCCATCCCAGGAAGCCGTGGGCATCGAGGGCTCCCCCTGCCACCAGGAAAGCCATGGGGGTGTCCCCAGGGGCTCCAGGAACAGCAGCCGGGCTGCAAAAAATAGCTTTGCCTTAAAATACAAAAAATCTACAAAAATCAGTTTAGAAACCTTTAGTATTTTCCTAAAACATCCCAAAAAAAAAAAAAAAAAACCCAAAGAGGGAGTTAGTGTCAGGGTCTCCTCCCCTAAAATGCAACCCATGGCCCACAGCCAGAGCTGGGGAGGATCGAGGGCATGGAGAGGATGCAGGAGGTTCTATGGGAACAACAGGTTATATATGGGGAGGGGGTTTGGGGAGAAGGCAGAAGGCTCCTTGGGGTTGGGGTAGGATGCTGCGCACATCAGCCCCGGGGTGCTGGCCCAGGCAGCCCCCCACATCCCTCCTCTCTGTGCAAATCAAAGCCCTTTCCACCACACAAGGCAGCTACGCGGATTGTGCTCGATGCAAAGCAGATTGTCGTGACAATTGGCTCGGTAGCCACGCAGCCCAGCCCTGGGGCACTGCCGGAGCCAGGGCCTGGGGCAGACACTTCGACTTTAGGCTCCCCAAGACATCACACTGATGCATGGCAGGAGGTGCCGGCCACGGACAGTCCTGTGCACTAGCCCTTGGAAAGGAAGGGTGGGAATTCGGCGGCAACACACGTGGGGCGTTTTGAATTCCTCCAATTTGTGTGTGCACCCATGCGGTTTGTCGTCAGGTTTTTTTGTTTTTTTCCCCATATGAACAGCCAAAAATATTCTTTAGAAAATCGCGTTTGCCCCAGGTGGATGCGCTAGTGCCAATGGCTCCGCCGGCCGGCCGAGTCAGTAGGCAAAGCCCTCCGCGTAGGGAAGGCTGCCGCAGGGATCCATGTCCAGCAGGAACGCCGGGCTGTCCTCGAAGTGTGTCAGCGGCACCGTCTCCTCCTCCGGCACCGGGCAGTCAGGCTCTGTCTTCAGGAAAGGGCGCTGGTTGTCGGGATAGGCCATGGAGAAGAGGGCGTCGGGGTCGCAGACGAATTTATAGACGTACCGCTCGCCGGCAACCTGTGAGGAGGAGGGAGGCTGTGAGAGGTGCCCTGAAGAAGCATCACACACCTCACATCGGACCTGATCCCTCTCCTGCTGCACCCTGGGGACAGCAGGGGATGGTCATGCCCTGCTGTGGGGTGGCAGGGGGGCATCACTCACCTTCTGCATGATGCCTTTCTCATAGTAGTAGCGCAGCGAGCGGCTGAGCTTGTCGTAGTTCATGGCTGGCCGATTCTTCTGGATGCCCCAGCGCCGTGCTACCTGTGGGGAGAGACGTGGCAGCCATCAGGGCTTGAACAGCCAGGGGTGAAGGTGTCACCATAGTCTGGGAGTGATTCCCCGCCTGCTATGACAAATGCTCCAGCTGCCACCACACAGCCACCACCAAATCAGGGGCCAAATCAAAAGTTGTTTGATTAGGGGGAGGCCTGCCAAAAACGCTGCTTCAAAAAACCACAATTTCCATGCATGGCGCAAGAAATATTATGGGTAATTACCCACAATGCGCAGCTCAGTGCTTGCTACAGCTGCTTTCAATTACTCCCCAAACAGCTTCTTCCTCTGTGTCACCCTCCTGTGGAGCCACATGACTCTGGCACGGCACTGTGCCAGCACGGAGCTGTTGCTGGAAAACCCAGGGCAAAGGATGGGAGCAGCTTGGGAAGGAGGGAGCCATGGCAGAGCAGTGGGTCTGAGCAAATCACAGCACAGAGGCAACACCACCATGGCTGGTGCCCAATTCAGGAGCCAGCACACGCCACTCCAAGAGGCAGCAGAAGATATTAAAGGCAAATTTCCACAGCTGACTGGAGAGTAGAGATATGTGTCTAGCCTCAAGCGCATGGGAAGGATCCAGCCCACTCCTGCATCCCCACAGCCACTCCCCAGCTCCAGGGCAGGACCTCTCATACCTCCTCAGGCTCGATCAGCTTGAACTCCATGCCTCGGCCGGTCCACGCGATGAAGTGGGCGTTGGCAGGGTCGTCCAGGAGGGTGACCAGGAACTGCCAGAGCTGCAGGGAGCCGCGCCGCTGGTAGGGAGGGCCCTCACGGTACAGGGTGGGCTCCTGCTTCACTTTACCTGCCCGCACCAAGACACCTGGTTAAACACTGTCCCTCTCCCAGGCTGTGTCACCAGCAGGGAAAATGTGCAACAACATGGGTCAGCCCCGTGCAGACACCTGAGCAGGATCAGACCATGGGGTGGGAGAGGGGAAAGGTGCTGGGGATGGTGCTGTGGGGGGTACTGCAGGCAGGTAGATGTCAGGGACAGAGGTGGAGCATGGCAGTGACGCCAAGTTGCTACGTGGAATGGTCAGCAGCTCTCAAGAGCACCGTGCCAGCATTGCTTGGCTTTATAAGTCAGGAAATGCAGATCCCAGCATCCCCACATCTTCCTCCATGAGCCCCAGTTCCCCTGCAGGCCCCCCCCGGGGCCACATTCTTACCCTCCAGTCTCTCGGGTACCACGCATGTGTCATCAAAATACAATCGTGTGTCCTTTTCATAAGAAAATCCTATGGGGAAAAGACCCTTGGTGAGCATAGGGCCCCTCCACCACCCTGGCTGGACCCCAAAAACCCTGGCTTGGTGCAATCCAGCCCAGGACCCCATCCACAGCTCTGAGAGCAGCCCCATTCCCAGTTATATCAGTGGCTGAGTGCTGCACAGCTCTGCCCACCTCGCTGCTCCCAAACCCTATTAGCAGCTCTGGCAGGTGCATTATCCCAGATTACACAGCGCTGCTGTGCCCTCACAGCACGCTCACAGGGGCTGCCGGCTGCTTTTGGGGCTGCTGCCAGCACACAAGGCTCTCACAGGCCCCACGGTGTCTCATGGGTGTTTTCAGGGTGCTCAGGGAGTACTGCCTGCCCCAAGGGAGGGGTGGGATGGGGGACAAGGGGAGAGAGGCAGTGGGGAGTCACTCACCGTCATGGCTGTTGGGGAAGACATTCCCCCGTAGGTACGAGGACTGGCAGTTAGGCACTTCTGAGAGGGAAAGCAAGATGGCATTAGGGTTGTACACCCTGTGGGTGCCACCACGGATTTGTCAGTGTATTCTTCACCCCGAGCACATCCTGTGGTGAAGCCCAGGCACCTTCCCCCCTCCCCACGCTCCCAGGCCCACTACATCCATCCTCAACATTGGGGAAAAAAGCCCACAATGGTTTGGGGTGGCACTGGAATTTAGACTGGAGCAAGGGCTAAGTCAGCTCGAGTTTTCGCAGGCCCCGCATGAAGGGGAGGCACTGCTGCGCCTCCCCCTACCATCTGCTTGGCTGTGCCACCCTCCATCCCGAGGTTGGGGTATTTTTAGGTCCTAAGGCGATTAGAGGATTTTTCCGTGATGCTGGTAGGGTCCAGCAGCCAGCAATCACAGCTGGCCCTCGGCCAAAGCCAAGGGGGGACCCGCCAGGGACCGTGGGGCACCCCAGTCTGTGGCTACGGCACTGACCGCACCATTGGCATCAGGTGAACGCCTGCTCTATCCCCTGGCTTTGGAAAAGGAGGAGAAAAGAGAGGAAAGAGAAAGGCAAAGCAGGATCCCAGCACTGAGGGAGCTCCAGGGTGACACAGCACCCTTCTGCCTGAGGCTCAACCCTGTGCCTACCATGCTGATGGCAGAGATGCTCTGCTCCTCAGAGTGTCACTGGTGTAACCCCACCCAGCACCTGGCTGCCCCCCGATTCACACACACCTGAGTCAATGCAGTAGTCCCGGGGCTCCTGCTTGATGCCCATGGGGGGCTGGAAGCTGTGGCCGGGGGGACCGGGCAGACCAGGGCCGCCGTGCTCGTAGAGCGGGTCGTGGTACTCCTGCTTGAATCCCTGAGGGGGGCGGGGGGCAGCAGGGCCCAGGGGCTCCGACAGCTGCCGGTGGTAGACAGGACGGCTGTCCCCCGGGACCCCTGCCTGCGGCGGGAAGGGGTGGCAGGGCTCGGACAGCTGCCTCTGAAACCTGGGGGACAAGGACATGGCATTACTGAGGAGTGGGGTCAGCCCTGCCACCGGCTCCCAACCCAGACCAGGACTGCCTGGCAGCTGGGTGCCTTCAGCCTGGGGTGCTCCCAGGGTGCCCCACAGCAGGCTGGGATGGTTCCCCAGATGCACAGCCACCACTAGGGCTCATCCCATGGGGACCCAGTGGGGTGCTGAGAACCCCTGTGCCCCTCCAAGCACTGAGGACCCCAAGACGGAGGAGCAGGATAACACATGGGCCATCACAGTAAAACATTCTAGCCTTCAGGTACCTGGAATGGAATGAGAAAAGGAACGAAAAACCACCCCCCAACAGTCATATCTCTGCAAACCAGTAAAATCTGTCCCCAGCGTGGGGGGCAGGGGCCAGGGGATGCTGTGCATGGGTGGGCGCTTATGCAAAGCCAAATCCACTCCGCAGCTCCAGCCGGCTGCTAATCCGCCTGCGCAGCTGGGATTAAACCTTGAACTCGACAGCAAGGAGCACTATTTTCGGCTCCAGGGTGCTGCCATCACTTGTCTGAGCCCTAGCATGGTTTCTGCCGGTGGTGTTGGATGAGGCACCATCTCGAGGGGGTGCTGCCACATCCCCTCGTCCTCCGGCACCTTGAAAGGTGATCTTGGATCTCCGTGCCGGCTCCTCTCGGCTGGCCTTGCACCATTTGGCTTTGTAACCAGAGCTCTCCCAGCTGCCGGGCTGGGATTACTCCATTTCCGAGCCGTGTCCCTCTGCCCTTCCTGAATGAAACCCAAGCCCTGTGCTGGCACGGTGCTTCCCAAGGGGTTGCAGCCAGCCCCCTGCATAGCTCAAAGGTCACAAGGAGCCCCACTTTGCTGGGGAAGGATGCTTGCCTGTTCTAGGCACATTCCAAGGGCTGCCACAGCCCCATTGCATGGCCTTTGCCAGGCTGCCACATCTTGCCCCATGCTTACAGGGGTGACACGGTGGCTGTCACAGAAAAGGGCATCCAGAGGCTACAAGCAGAGCATCCACTGAGAGGACCCATAGGAGCAAACCCAGGGTGAGGGAGGGGACTGGCAAAGCCTCCAGGGACTTCAGAGTGATACGGTATGATGCCACAGCTTGGAGAGGAAGGGGAGAACAGGGGTCTCCCCTCACAGCCCACAAAATCATGGTGATGCCATGCAATGCATGGGGGAACTCAGAACCATCCCCAGCCCGGGGTACACAGGGGCAGGACACAGATGGTCACAGCTCGCCAGTCCAGCAGTGCTTGGCTTGAGAGGTAGAGCTACAGTGGGTGGGAATGAGGGGAGCCGAGCCCTGACTCAGGACCATCACCTGTTGGAACAGGGATGGATGCAGGAAGCAGCCTCTGCTTCCCTAGCCTTTCCCAAGAGGGAGGCGAAGGCTCTGCCCCATGTTCAGGGACTGGGAGAAGCAGTTCCCTGTTAGCAGGAGAAAGAGCCACGAGATCCCAGTAGGAAGCGGCAAGTTTTGCCACATGGGACCACAGGCAGCAACATTTGGCCCACCGACTGCAACTGCAGCACAGCGACAAAGGCACAAGCATTTCCTTCCCCACACTTTGGGACCACCTACCCACCCCAAGAGTCCCCATAAACCCCCAGATGATTCCTCTGGTCACCGGGGTGGGGGACACCTCACCTGTGCTCTGCGGGGTATTGGTTCTCAGACATCATCTTTGGCATGTGGATGGGCGGGTGTGGTGGCCGCGGCACGGCGAAGGGCTGCTGCTGCCGCTGCTCCTGCAGGGTGTGCGGGGCCGGGGCAGCCCCATGGGCAGCCGCTGGCACGGCCGGGGCCGGCGGTGGCGGCGGTGGCAGGGCCTGTCCGGGGTGCGCGGGGGACACCGGCGTGGCGGGCGGCGTTAATGGCTTGAACCCGGCGGGGGGTTTCCTGTCATAGGCACTGCCAAAGGACATGGGCCGGGGCTGACGGCAACGCCGACGGGGACAGCACCGCGTGGCACGGAGTCCCCGAGGGCTCTGCGGGCAGCCCACGGCCCCGTGCTACCTACCAGCAGTTGTAGAGGCACTTGTCCCCATAGCCGGCGCAGAGAGCCTGCTCGTGGCTGCAGGATGACAGCTCCGAGGATGGGCTGGGCAGCTCCCGCTTGATCTTTGCCGGAGGTGGGGCGTGCAGGACCACTGCAAGGAGACCGAGGAGGATACAGGCTCACCCAAATGGGAGAGGGCGATGGGAACATCACCCCTGCGAGCATCAGCTCTTGCTTTGGGAATAAGGTGCTGAATTATGCCCTCAGAGCACTAGGCAACTGAAGCAGGGCAGTTTGGTGCCCTGGCAGACCCCAGCAGTGGTGGTGAAGTGAGCCAGGGTGGCAGGGGACGGCAGAGCTGGGACAGTCACAGCAGCCCAGGACTTTGTTCTCAGAAGGGAAGTTGCTCCCCAGTGGGATCCAAGAGGGGCAGAGCAAGGGCTGTGAGAGGGGAACAGGCAGTTCAACAACAGCCTTGGATGAGATGTGTGCTGTGGCCAGGCAGCAGCCCCTCAGTGAGTGAAGCAGAGCCCAGGCACCACCGGCTGCCTCCCTGAGCCATGGAGCAAAGGGTGAGGGGGCTTGACAGCCTGGAGGTCCCCAGAGCTCATAAACAACCCTCACAGGGGCATACCCACTTCCAGAGTTTGTAAGTGGGATCCACCTTCCCGCAGCCAAGGTGGTCCAATGGGATCCAGTCCTAGGGTCCCACAATTGTATGAGCTCAAGTGACAAACATCCCATTAAACCCAAATCCTCTCCACCCACTCCCAAGCTCACTTGCTATATATAATTATAAACTGAGTAATATACGCTTAAGCTAATTAATTTCTAAAAGCAGGCGCCCTAGGAAAGGGAAAGCGCCTCAGAGATCTGTACCTAAATAGTGCCTCAGAGGAGAGCCAAGACTAATCGGAAGTGGAGTATTAGCTTCATGCAAAGCCTAAACACAGCCCAGCTACACTGGAGAGGAGCAAATAGCTCCAGGACAACTGTTCACAGCTTGCCAGGTAATTAGCTGCTCCCCTAATTTGTCAAAACCTTTAAAGAGCTGCTGACTCCCCTTTCTACCCATCCCCCCCTCGAAAGGCCCCAGTACAGCTGGTACCAAGGGCATAAACCCCCCTCCTGGCCCCCCCAGAAGGATTTGAAACACAAAGCCCAGCGCTGAGCCAGCACAGCCCCCCACACGCCTTCCACTCGCTCCCAAGCCGGATTTATCCCACTCCTCCTTCCCCCCTCCCCAGCGAGGTTTTGCCACTCTCAGCATTTCCAGCCTTAAAAGGGGGCCAGCATGGCGGCGGCAGAGCACAGGCACCCCACGAGCCATGGGAAAGCAAAGGGGAACTGGCTTTGGAAGGGCTCCAGCTGCCTATCGCGGGCATGGTTCTCCCGAACAGGCTCCGTGTTGTTGGAGCGAGTTGTTTTTCCGCCAGTCGTACAATGGGGTCTGGTTATTCATTGAAAAAAAAGCCTCCAGTCCCTGAGCAGGCACCACCCTCCATTCACAAACACTTCGGAGTGCTCCATTCATGTGGCTGAGGGAGGAAAAAAAAAAGAAAGGAAAAATTTCCCCAGAGCTTAGCACTGCCATTCAAAAAAAAGGGAAATGAGCCTTAAGATCCTAACAGAGACCAGCTGTCCAAGCCCGGACTCTGTGCAACGTTTGGATTCCTTACACAAACACTGCAGGGCCGGCCGGCGCTGCTCAGCACGACGTGCTCCTACGCCAAGCTCACGGCCAGCAAGGCTGCAGGAATCCGGGGGCACCGAGGCCAGCGGTGCAGCTTTTGGGGGAAAGTGCTGGGTTTGGGACCCCTCAGAGAGCAGCCAGCTGGGAGGAGCTGCCCTGCCCCAGCACCCAACACCTCAAACGAACATTGGGTCCACGAGCACTTTTACCCTTTCCGGTCCTGCCCTCGGCACTATAATTAAAAGCTAAAAAAATACATAAAAATAAGCAGAGGGAGTAGCTCAACTACAGATGGGGCCGGAGAACATGCGTCGGCAGATCCACGCCAAGGCTGAGCCACAGCAGCAGCTAGAACACCCCTGGGTGCCTGACAGCCCCTCGGGATGGAAAGACCCTGGGGTGGCCAGACAAGGGACCAGCCACATGTGCCACTGCTGTGCCCAGCCAGGAGGGAAAGTGGGGGAGCTCAGGCAAAGCCCCCCAGTGCCATACAAGCAGTCAAATTGGAAATGCCCCTGTTGCCAGCCATCAGCAAAGATATCTCCCACGGAAAAGGGAGACACCACAAAGCCACTCGAGGCCTTGAATTCCCAGTGAATCCCTTGGCGGAGGACAGGGCAAGGTTATTCCCACCCATCAGCATAACTGGACCTCCACAAGGCTAAGCTGGGTGGACACTGGCTTCCACTGGCACCCACTGAATGCGCCAAGAGGAAGGCAACCAAACCACCACTGCCAGCCCAGGGACCTTGGCACCCACTCAAGCTGTCACCTGGGAGCCGAGCTCCGCGCCTGCCCCTCCATCCCCCAGCGCTACAGGACGCACCCAAGGTCACGCCAGGAGAGGAGTCAGAAATAGAAGCCAGGCTCCTGCTTTCCTTTGTTTAAACAACTCTTCCTCACAAACAAACCTCCCTCTTTCATTTTGGTGTGTAAGAAACTCCGTGCCCTGCCCGTGGCTTTTGCCACGTGCTGCCTGCACGGGGAGGCCACAGGTACCCTGGGAACAAATCACCTCCTGTGGTGCTCGATCTCCTCAGCACGATCCCATCAATGCCCAGGTACTTGAACAACCAGTGGGGACATAATATGTACACCTTTGGCCCCAGGACCACATTCCTGGTGAGCCCACACCCATGCCCAGCCAGGGCTGCAGTGTGAGGGCCAGCATGGTGAGCTCTGCAGAGTCACCCACAGCCTCCTCACTTTCACGGAAGGATCCACCATTTCCCTGGGTAACCTATAAGCACTGAATCTGGCCTCTTGCCGCTTGGTCCAGGGTGCTAAAAACAATGCATCCCTCATCTGGAGTAGCCTTGCTTTCCCTACAGCGGGATTTCCTCCCCAGAACAGCGACCCACTGCCCTCCAAATTGTTATTTTGCTCCCAAGCCCCAGCTTTAAGCTCCTGTCTGCCAGGGATCTTGGCTACAGAATTGGGAACAGAGAGTGGGCAGCAGCAGAGCTGCCAGCAGCTATGAGGGGGTTTTAGCAAGGCAAGAAGGATGCTGCAGTTCTGAGCATCTCCAAAACTCCACGTGGCACATGCAGCATCGCCAAACTGCATGTGAAACATGCAGTGGGGTCCAAACTGAGCCTAGTTTGTCCCTTTCTGCCTCTGTGCCAAGGAAGCTTGGCCCTAGGAATGCAAGATGGGGCACAAGGTTGAGGTTTGCTCAGGCTAAGAGAGTTTTCTCAGGGAAAAGGCATGGAGCTACACAACTGCAGAAGCAGAGTCCAACACAAGCCCGCAAACATCCATAGGAACTAAGGTGGGATTTTCCTTTCCCCATGAGCTAACGGATGCTGAACTCCAATGTGACTGCCAGCCCAGCAAGGCAGCATGCTCCTGCTAGTGAAAGCTGGGTGCAGACCGGAGCTGCACCACAGCCCTCTTTCTCTTCCTCTCTACATGGCCCATGGTTCAAAACTGGAGTTTCCCTCCTCTGTAAACTCTCTCCAGTGGAGGCATGGAAGAGCTGGGCTTCCTGTTCCCCTCTGCCTCAGTCTGAAACCTTTGCTTTCTCTCCCCAGGAAAGTTAAGGAAGGTTATTGCTGCAGGGAGTCACGCAGGCAGATCTTCCAAGTGACAAAGTAATTTCAACACCACATCCACAGGGCTGAGCAGGTCAGAACATTTTTAAGAGTCCTGACCAAATAAATGCCTTTTTCTTTTTCTCCTCTTTTCCCTGCATCACCCAGAAAAGTTTCTCTCCTCTCTGAGCTCTTCAGGTTACAAGGAAACAAGAGACTGCCAAAAGGCACTGGAAACAGCTCCAGCTCCAAGAGCCACCCTCCCACGCACACTGCAGTTTCTACTGCTCTGAGCGAGAGCTGCCGGGCTGTGCTGGGGATGTCAACAGACCGTTGTGTTTCTGACTCCGGGCTCGCCTTTTATCTCAGGGGAGATGGGGAAAAAACACATCTGAAACTTGGGCTGTCTGGACCAGCTTAATGGCAAGCTTCCCACTCCGAAGTAATCAAAGAGCAATAATTAACATGCATTTGCTGTCGGAGGAGATACCCCGCTGCATGCTGTGACAGAGCTGGAATGAAAAATCTGTTCGACTGCAGGCTAAATTTGATTTCCTTTAAGTTCCGTAGCTGTCTGGCTCAGCAGCAAATCCCAGCCACCGACACCAAGCTACTACTTGTGTTTGCCAGGTAACAACTCAAAACATCCTGACTGCTCCCCCTTCTCCTCCAACCGACCCTTCGACGCCCGAGAGCAGCGCCTGGAGCTGCGCAAGCCCCACACGCCATTCCCTGGCCCCTGCCCTCGCCACTAACCCGCTCTGGCAACACACCGCGGCTCAGAACCAACTCTCGCTCTTATGCAATTCACGAGGGACTGCATTTTCACTGGCCTCCTTTTAAAGACGCTCGCTTGCCAGTGATTAATGCCACTTAAAGCGGCTCAAGTTTCACCGCTCAGGCTCGCTCTTGCCAACAGCGCTGGGCCAGGACTCTAAAAAGCTCTAGAAACTGCAGAGATTGTGGCTAACCGAAGAGCCCAGCACGGGCTGTCTCTTCCACTTGAAAAGGAAAAGGAGTATTCAGAAGCGAATCCACCTTACTACGACCAAGCTGCACGTCTCAGAGGAACCCAGAGAGCAGACTGAGATATTTCCATGCATTTGGCTGTAATATGCCCCATTAACAAAAGACAGAACATTGCACATTTCATCTTGATGAACCCAAGCCACACGTGCTTTCTCCCAAAAGCCCACGATTCAGCCCCAGCAACAACTGCTTTCCCAAGGAAGCAACTCCAAACCCAAATGTTTGCACAGGCACCCAAACATCTGCCCCCAGAGAACAAAAACCCGGAACAATCACTTACAGTTGTCAGACTGGAAATCTGGGACAAATTGTTCGTCATCGGGGACCTGAGCTAAAAAAAACAAACAAAAAAGTGGGTTTATGGCGTTTTCAGTTCTCAAAAAAATGCTCACAGAGAGATTTTACATGGCAAAAGGCAGAGGTGAAGACTTGCCTTCAGCTAGCCAGGCCTCTTGGAGCTGGCTGAGATCCTGGAAGAGCTCTGGAACAGAGTGAAAGACTTATGGGCTCCACAGAAGAATAAATAACACTGCCATTATTTGCAGGATTATTTCTAAAACAACGAACGCCAGGCGAGTGGTCTCACGGGGCCACAGAGAGGCCGCGGCAGCCTGGGCCAGCCCTGCCTACCTTCCGAGTCATGGGCCAGGTCGGTCTCCAAAAATTTCCTTTTCCTATCGGACCCCGGCCGGCCTCGGCCCTCCTCTGTGCAGGACTTCTGCAAGGAAAAGGGCGACAGCTGCCCATGAGGGTGGCAGTCCCAAGGCTCGGGGGTGCCCCCAAGGACAACGGGGGTACTCCCAGGGATGGGGAAGGGGTGCCCCCAAGGTCGGGGAGGAAGGCGTCAACAGGGATCAGGGTGGGCAAACTTACCCCGGGGCCCATGAAGGGAACCTGCTGGTCGTAGAAGCCGTCCATGGTGCGGGGGAAGCGGGCAGTGCCCCCGGCCCGCTCAGCATCGACGCCGGCCCGGGAAGGGGGTCCCGCCCGGGCTCCGGCAGGTGCGCGGCTGGGGGCGGAGGGGACGGGGAGGGGGGTCAGGCCCTGGCCTCTGCCGCCCCCGGGGTTGGCTCGGCGCGAGCGCGGGGCCGCCACGCCTCCCCGGGGAGCCGGCCCGCTCCTGCCGTGGCGGGTCGCAGCCCCCCGGCTCGTGATGTCACCTAATTTCTATAGAAACGGCCGTGACATCACGCGCCGTGGGAGCGGGAGGAGGCGGCGGGGGGGCGGGCGGGCCGCGCGCTTCTCCCCCTCCCCCCGCCCCCCGCCGCTGCGGGGCCGCGCCGCAGCCAGCCTCGTTCCCACGCCACCCCGCGCGCCCCATTCATAAACTCCGCCCCCCTCCTCCTCTTCCCCGAGCGCGCGCTCGAGCGCCCGCTCGCGCGCGCCCCCCGCCATTCACACCGCGCGGCCCGCGCCATTCATAAACACCGCCCCCGCCCCGGGCCCCGGCCCCGGCCGCGCTGCGCCCCGCCGCCAGGCCCCCACGTACCCGGCCGGGGCGCCGCGGCCTCAGCGGCAGCGGGGCGAGCCGGCACTGGAGCCGGGACCGTGGCCGGGGATGGCGCGGCGCCTCTCCGAGCCCGGGCACCGCGCTGCCGCTCTGCGCCGGCCCGCAACCCCCGAGCCAGCGGCCTCCGCCGGCCCCGCCCCGCGCCGCTTGTTTACCCTCCGAGCTGGCCAATGGGATGCCGCCGCTCGGCCTGCCGCGCCATCTGATTGGCTGCAGAGCTGCTCCGTGCCCGCCCGCGCCCCGCTCCGCCGAGCACCATTGAGACCGGCTGAGTGGGCGGGGGCGGAGGTGGCCAATGGGCGCGCCGGGATTTGCCTGGCTCCGCCCGGAACGTTTTTCATTCATAAAAAAATAGAAGGGGGAAAAGACTGGCGGGTGGGGCTGGGGCCGCGCAGGATTTAAAGGGGCCGCGGTCCGCTGCAAGAGCGGGGATGGGGTGGGTTAGCGGGCGGCCTTGAGGGTGGGATAGTTGGTGAGACAACCCTCGGGTCCGGGGCGGCGAGGAAGGACCGGGTCCGTGCACAGCGTGCCCAAGAACCTGCCACACAGCAAGCCGTGCAGATGGGGCAGACCTTGGGGCACACAGGCCGTGGGGTCCCCTCTGCTTTCTTGGGAAGTGGATGCTCACAAGCAAGACAGCGTCACACGGGACCCCCTGCGAGCCTGGCGCTCATCCATGCCTGAATACTGATTTGGGCAGCCTTTCCCCTGCAGGCACCCTGAAGCCAGGGTTGCCTTTTAAAAGGGCCATGGGAAAAACAGTTCCTGCCTGCAAGGGCTTTGGGGTTGCCCCTGCCATGGATCCCTCCAAGCAGATTCATGGACACACACTCTTGAAGGACTCCAAATGTCCCAGAGGTCTGGGAATGAGTTTAGGACGGAGTGGTGCTGCTGGGGGCCTGCCAGGCCTCCCACTGCAGCATTTCCCTGCTAAGTGCCTCAGTTTCCCTATCTGTAACTGCAGGTGGTGAGACCTGCCCTGGGGACCTGTCAGTGGCTGCTCAGGGAGGTCGAAGTTTGCACAAGACAAATGGACTGTGTGGAGGCCTCACATTGCCAGGGAGGGAGACTAGGAAGTTATTGCTGGAGAAGGCAAAACCAAGGGATAGTGCTTGGTTCCATACTGCACATCTCACCTAAGGAAGGAGAGGAACCTTCTGCTTGGATGCTGGGAAGTTGCCCAGGGATTAGGAAGCCTGTCAGTACAGAGCTGTCTAGGCCAGCTTGAAATCCTCAGGTCACGGGCTTGTCAGTGTCCTGGGAGAGCTGCCCAGCATGTCTCTGGGCAGCTGGAAGGAACTCTTCTGTCGATGCTGGGTTACTAATGAGCTCCCAGAGTCCTCCAGGGCCACCTCTACCCCCCCACCCCCAGGGATGACGGTGGTCATGGCAGGTAGCTCATGTGCCATCCTGTCCCCGGTGGAATGATGGGGCTGCTAGGATACACCGCGTGCTGGATGCCTGCGTGCTGGGGGCAGGAAGCACAGAGGGCATGGGGTGTCCTTGCTGCCCGGAGCTCACTCCCGGGGGGCTCTGCAGGCACTGCTGCTCTCACTTCCCCTCTGCACAAAGGCAACCAGGATTAAATCACTGCAGGTAAAATTAGCAGATGACACATGGGCGGGCGGGTGGCAAAACCCGGGCTGGGGAGCACAGTGGGCGGTGGGGATGAGCTGGGTCGCTGCAGAGCTGGGGGGCACAATGGGCAACCCACGTCAGCTGCAGATCCACACCGTCTGGGGGCTGCTCGGCACCCCTGGGACACGGAGAGGTGACGAGGCCGAGCGCAGCGGTGGGACAGGCGGCTCGGAGGTCACAGGGTTGCCTCAGGAAGAGCCGAAACCCCTGGAGAGCCAGGGCTGGGAGGGGGGATGGTGACCAGTGCCTGCTAAATTTAGAGCCCACTGAGGGGAAAAAAAAATTTTTGCAGGCTCCAAATTTAGCTGGATGCAGCTCCCACTGAGCACCGCTCGATTGCGCTGCTGCCGCCAGCACCCCTTCAGCCCCGGCACCCCCGATTGGGCACAATCTGTTTTAGTCCCCAGAGGTGGGGATGCCACACCTGGCCAGGAATCACCCCATGCACCCCAGGAGCAGCTGAGGAGTTCATGACCATCTTTATTTGGAGGCAAGCCCACAGCAGCCCAGATGTACATGGCAACACGCGCTACGCTACGGACACCATTCCATGCAGGCAACCACAGCTACACACACACACAGAGGAGTGGGCTGGGGCTCCTGTGGGAATGAGGTTCCCCAGCTCTCAGGGGACCCCCAGTGCAGCACTGGCACCACTGCCTAGGGGTTTGTTAGTGGGTTTGGTTCCATCCCACACACTTGGGAACTGGGCTAAACTGGGAGACACTAGGGAATGGGGGGGATCAGAGCCTCGAGTGCCCCTCAGCTATATGGCATATCCCTCCCTGGAGCTGGGGACAGCTGGGCTGAAGTCCCAGTCTCTGTGGGTACCTCCTGGGCTCAGGACCTTTGCACCATCAGACTAAGGAGGTCGGGAGCTGGCAGGCCCACTGAACCGTGCCTTTGGCAGTGTGGGTGCAGATTGGAGCGCTGGGTGCCCTGGGGCAGGTGGCAGGGATCATCTCCCTGCCATCAGAGGGGACATCTATCGGAGCCTGGCAGAGTGGTGCTGGTGTATCACCGTCCCACTGGCCCCGGGTGGTGGCCCTGGGCTCCCTGTGCCCTGCAGGACATATGGCTGAGTGTTCACCCTGGGATTTCAGCTCCTCACCAGACCAAGGCTGCAGGCACAGGCACAGTGCCCACTTGCTTCCCCAGGCTCCACACCGACAGCAAACCACAGCAGAGACCCCAGTGCTGCTCTTTGCCCAGAGCCCAGCAAACTGTGACGGGGGGCAAGGAGCAGGAAAACCACTGCTGATTCCATGCAGGCTCTGGGATAAACCTCAGGCTGAGGCTGAGCGGGCAGGGAAATGGAACCAAACCTATTGACCTTGTGCACTGCCATCCCATGGAACAAACCTGTCACCCTCCTGCTGGCAAAGCTCTGGAGGTGGTGGAGGTGGCTTTTTCACCCTCCCCAAGTGTGGGGCTGTGAGGCACCGAAGCCCTTGGCGACAGGCCAGGGAAATGGAGGCAGCTGGTTCGTGGGACCTGGGGTTTGTTTGGCCTCACTCCATCTGCTTTCACCTGGCTACTCATAAACAGCTGCCTGGGGTGACAAGGAGAGGGTGGATTTATGCACTGCAGGTGACACGTGCCTGCGTACACAGGTCACCAACAGTTCCCTTCCACTCACTGTTCACTCTGAAACATAGTGATGGCAGCACCCTCTGCCTGGGGAATGCTATGGAATGGGGACCTGCAGCACCAGGAGGGACTGGGGAGACACTGGGGAGGACAGGGTGACTTGTCCCAGCCCTGTGGCAAGGACATAGTGGGGACAAACAACAGTTTTCCTGCCTGCAGTGACATCCATGGGGCACACACTGCTCCCAGCTTGCTTCCAGCAGCACAGGAGCCTCCACCAGCCCCAAGGGAGCTGCCTGGGAGCAGGAGGGGTAATTCAGGATCTGGGTGTATCCAGCATGACAGGCCCACTGCTGGAGGCAGTGGGTGACTGCAGAAGCCACCAGCAGCCCTTTCCATGGCCAGTCTTGCCAGCTCCTGGCTCCTGGGAGTACAACCAGACCATCACGAACTCCATGCATTCATCTGTTTTCTGGTCCCTGTGTATCCTGGAGAGAAGCTGCATCCCCAATCTGTCCATCCATGGGTGATGCCACCAAAACCTGCCTGTGCATCCCAGTGGTCCCCAGCAGTCATGCAGGCAGCAGCATCTGTGAGGCTTGGAGTGGGTTGTGGGGAGACCTGGAGAGAAACTGAGGTGCAATCTTGCTGCCCCACTCCCTGCAGCCATCCAGGAGCATCAGAGGTGACACCGATGCACAGGGAGGGCACCAGCCTGGTGGAGCACATGGGGACATGTGTAAAAGGTGGTGGGGACATGTGTAAAAGGTGGTGGGGACACTTTCAAGGGAGAAGAGCTTCTAGCTGTCTATCCCCAGGGTCTCCAGCCCCTGGCACAGGCTGGCAGGCTTTAGGAGAGAGGAAAGTCCCTGTGGAAGGAGGTGCTGTGGAGGACAGCCAGCAGAGAAGGGAGGTGGTGTCTGTGTCAAATCTGGGCTCATAAAAAGGTGGCCCTCAGAGTCCCCCCAGAGTTTGCTAAATAAATACATAAATATGAACACAAAGCCCAGAGCTGGGGCAGCTCCCCCCAGAATCCCCTTTTTTTTTTTTGCTATTTCCCTGTAAAACCACAGTCTCCTCCCATCTACCCCACACTTGTCCCTGTGCACTGCCTGTCCCCAGCCTGTCCCACACCTCATGGCTCACTGGTCTGGCAGCAGTGGCTCTTTGCATCACTGTTAAACCCCACAGCACAGAGGTGAGTGGCCAAGATGGCTCCTGTAGGCTAAGGAAATAAATAATTCCTCCCATTGCAGGGACTGGGGGACAGAAAGCCAGTGCAGCGACACATCGAGTGGCCTTTAGGAGGATGATAAATAAATAAGTGGAGCTTGGTGCTGCCTCAGGAGCACATTCACTGGCAGCTTGGCTGGAGGGTATTTAAATAAAGGGGAAAAAAATCCCAGTCCTAGTGCTGCTCCAGCAAATGTGCTCCCTGCATGCCAGCCTGCCTTCACCCCCTTCTTCCATCCCAGCTTGAGAGGATGCTTGTGGTGATTGGAAAGGAGCCTACAAGTGCTCCTTCCCAGGAGAAATAATCCCCACTGGGCTTGGAGGGGGAGTTTCTGTCCCTGATGCAGAATGGGGATTTGGGACCCCTGCATCAGGCAGGTGGCTGGGACACTGAGTGCCTCCAGGCTGCAGATCCTTGGGTGCTGCTTTAATCCCGAGTTCTGTTTCTCCTCTTCAGGAAAAAGAAGCTGCTCTTCTGAGGGGGGCCCAGCAGCATGGGCACCTGGCTTTTATGTGTAATTTTGATCTAAAAGGAAGTAGAAAAACCCAGCTCAGTAGGAGGGTCTTGGGCCCTGAACCCGCCCAGGCACCCTCCAGCCCCAGGACCCTCAGGAGTGACCCCAGGGAGCTGGGTGCAGCTCAGCACCAGGGAGAAGAGCTCTGGAATCATGACCAGGCAGTGCTGGGATGCAAAGACGAGAAATGCTAGGGGACCCTACTGCAGCTTCCCCAGGGAGGAATGCTGCTGTGCCCACCCATCCATCAAGAAATGGGCGTGTCATGAGTCCAGGGCCGTCATGGGTGCAGTCACATCCTGCCAGGCTCTGCGGCCTCCCCAAAATGTAGAGACTTTGTCCCATCCTGCTGTGCTGCCAGCCCCTCCTGCTCAATCCCGACATCCTGCCAGCCCTGCCCAGCCCGGCTTCCTGCCCCTCCCTGGGGACTCACGGTGCAGGACGGCTGCATCCAGGGCTCCCCATCCACCTGCATGGGCAACAGCTTGGACGTCCTGCAAGGCACAAAGAGACAGGGGTGACACAGGTGTCAGGTGTCGCTGTTGGTCAGGCACTCAGCTGTGAAGGGGATAAATACCTGATGATGACAGAGGAACACTGGGCCAGTCTCTTCCCTGCACTCTTCAGCCCCGTGTAGATCTGCCCCATTTCCATCGCGCCTTCCAGCCCCACCACCTCCAGCAGCTGGTCGCTGAGGTCTGCAGGAGAGAGGGATCTGAGCTGGTTCCCCCATCCCCAGGGATCCCCCAAAATCACAGGGCCAGTGTGCCAGGGCTGCTGGCTGTCCTGAAGCTTAGCAGGGCTGGTGGCACTGTGGGGATTTATCCTGATGTCCTCTGCGTCCCGAGACCACCAAGCTGGGTGTTCACAGTACTGGGCAATGCTGTTATCCAAAATCTTTGGAGCAAAAGTACTCCTGGTCCGAAACAGCACCTGGCCCTGCATGGCTGCAGGGTGCCAGCTCAGATCCCCACCAGCCCTTTGGCTGTTTGTTTGCAGTGTATGAAATGGTGACACACCTTCCCCGGGTGCCCTGGGGTGCTGCAGCTCCCCAGGAGTCAGCATGCATGGCAGAGTCCTCACTGTGAGCAATCTGGTCAAATCCCAGGGTATCCCCTCTTTTCACAGCTCATCCTGCTCTTCTGGGCTGCCAGCAAGGACACCTGACACTGGCACAACTCTGCTTCAGGGTCCTCTTTTACACACCCCCTGTTAATCCTGTGAAGTCCTCTGTCCTCCCATGCCCTCCTACCCACCCACGAGTGGGGATGTCCCCAGGGTACCAACCCTTTGGGACTGGCTCTGCTCCCTGCCGCCTGTTGCCACTGGCTCATGCAGCAAGGGACAGACAGTGACACTCTGGGATGTGACACTGCTGCTCTGGCAGCCACATCACAGGGTGCTGCTTCCCACCCCAGCCCCGGGCTGTGGGAGGTGGTGGGTGGCAAACCCAGGCACCTTGCCTGTTTTGCTGGCTGCTTTCTGCCACTGCTCCCCACTGGGGAATGCTGCCAGCACTTTGGGCTGTCCCTGCCCACAGGGATGGCTCTGGTGGCTGCAGCAGTGGGTGCCAGGTGCCAGCTGGTCCCAGTGCAGGTCCTGTGCTGCTCCCAAACCCCACATCCAGGGTGGCAGCTCTGGTGTTGGGGCCTGGCAAGATGCTCACAAAAGCCAGCTCTACAGCTGGATTCCAGCTTCTCCTCTGCCATATTGTGGGGTCACCCCGGCGCCCCAAAAGACACAGAGCCTTTAACAACTCCTCCAGTGCTGTTGCTCCGGAGATGGTGGGTGCCCAGTGCCCCTGTGCTGACCCCATGCTCCCCTATCACCCCCCACTCACCCTGCACACAGAACTTCAGCTCCTTGGCGTCGGTGACCACGGTGCCCGATGGCTTCTCTGGCACCTTCTTGCCCAGCCGGTTGTAGCCACGCTGCTTCTTGGTCTCGCCCCACAGGTTGGAGCCACCGTACATGCTGGGGATGTTGAGCACAGCAATGCCCTCCAGGGAGGTGTTGCTCAGGTCCAGCAGGGTCCCATCGCACTGCCAGGGACAGAGGCAGTGTCGGGGAGGTTGGGAGAGCTGTGCCCATGCCATGGAGCTCAGCCTCCTCTCCCCACCGCAGAAGCACAGATCCCTGAGCACAGCCTGACACCCAGTGGGGTGGCTGGGGCTGGATTTGCAAATAGCTTGCCACTTTGCTTTCCCAGAGTGATTGTCCACTCCTTGTGCTCACCCTCTCCTCTATTTCTGTGGGGGTTTTACTACAGGTCCAAAATGGCAGTTTCAAAAATGCAAATTCCTGGGAGACAACATAAAACCTGGTCTAGGCTTGGTGCTGTGACCCAGAATAGGAGACAACACCGCCTTGGCCCTAAAGCAACTTCTACCCAAGGAGCTCCAGCATGTGCTTCCCCCTCTCTCCTTGCCCAAATTGACTCCAAAGGACTGGAAAGTTTGGCTGCCCAAAGAGTAGCTCAAACCAGTTTGTCTTCAAGTGCCATTTGGAAACTAGAACTAAGGCTGGAAGGAAATTAAGGGAAAGGTGTCAGAGGGGAAAAATGTCAGGTTTTGGAGAGCAAACTACAAGAAAACACACAGAACTAGCATCCCAGGCCTTGCTGTCATGCAGCAGGACTGCCTCAGCTGAAAATTCCCTCTAAAAGTTAAAACACCCACTGCCTGCAGCTTTCCCACAGGATTGAAAGCAACAGCCATGGAAATGCATTTCCTAACTTCAGGTCTTCTCACGCTACCCAGACATGGATCCCCTTCCTAGACACCTCTGGTGGAAGCAGCCACTTTTTCATCCAACTGGAATTTCTCTACACCATTCCTATTTTCCTTGAGGCATCTGCTGTTTACCTCTCACTCTGTGCTTCAGCAAATCCCAGCACAGCATTTTCCGTGCATTTTGGTGATGCAAAGGCCTCTCTGCCCTCACTTGCTGTGCTGAGAGGGATGAAATGGGCTAATAAGCCCCTGCTGCTGCTCCAATTCTGGTTGCTCTCCTTTAACAAAGGTCTGGAGCTTATTTTTACCACCCCCTCGGCCAGCACTGAGGACACCAACCCCATGTATGTGGAGCTGGGTGCTCACATGAGCTAATGCCTCGGTGTGTCAGATTCTTTCTGCCTCCCCTGGTGCTGCAGGATCTTATTTTTAGCCTCACACTGAAAGCAAAAAGCAGGAATCTTCTGGTTTGGGAGGGAAGAGCTGTCTCTCCAAGGCTTGGAAAGGATATTAATCCTTTAGTTCTCAGTACATCTTAATGGTATTGTGATTTGTAGGAAGAGAAAAGACCTCAGTGCTCCAAGCAGTGGATACCAAGTGAGATACCTTGTGGGATGGACAGCACAGCTCAAGCATCATCCCCAGCCACAGGCACCTTTCCCACCTGCCACTGAGGCAGCGGGTACCAACGCAGCCACGGTGGGATGGCAGGGAGTCAGCTGCCAAGAGAGCAGGATGATGGGATGCTGCAGGAGCCTGTTCCTGCCCACAGCTGCCCACGCCTGCCCACAGCCGCGGGCAGCAGCGATTCTCCCTGCAGAGTCCTCCCTGCTTCGTGCCAGCGAGCTACAATGGGCCCTTTGAGCAGGGGCAGCTGACGGCGCGCTGGCAGCGAGGCTGGAAGGAGAAATTTGCAGCTGGGGGAAAAAGCAAATTCATTTCCAGGAGTTGTAGGGGGAACGAGTGCCAATTTCCAAAACAAAACTGCTATTTCTCTTCGAGGCTGACAGTTGCCTGGGAGCTGGAGGGAGGACAGGCGGCTGCTTTCAACTTCAAATAGTGCAGGATTAACACTTTCCTGCCAGTGGGCTCAGCTGGTGGGGACACACATTTGGTGGGGAGCACCCCGAAAAGGAATGGGGGTGCTCCTCGTGCCCATCTCCAGCAGCATTGAACTCCACAGACATGGATTTTATCCATCTGGGACACTGCTGCACTGATGGGGAAGGGGGTGAGATGGTTGAGATGCTGGTCCTGCCCCTTCCCACGAGTTTCCAAGGGTGAAGCTACCCACCCCAGGCTTTGGGAATCCCTCTGCCCGTGGCCACACATCTGCAGGGCCAGCTCTCTGCTCTGCACCCACCACCTGCTCTGACTCCCACCACCCCTTACAGCAAGTGCTGTTTTCCCCCCTCACCCTCCAGCCTAAGTTATAAAAGGGTGGATTATCCAGAGACAGGGAGAGACGGAAGTTTACAGCCCAAATCCCCAGCGCCAGCGGAGAGAAGTGACAGCGCTCTTAGCAACCACGGGCCCTCCTCTCAGCTCTAATTAAAGGCTGTTTCCATGTCATCCAATGAGGGCTGGGAGCAGCGCGGAATTTACAGAGAGAATATTCCAGGCATGCTCTCAAATACAGCTGGAAGTGGGGAATACAGGGTTATTCTTCTGCCCACAGCTGGCCGGCTTTGCAGCAAGCTCTGCATGGTGGCATAGGGGGTCCTGCCAGCCACTGTGTCCTTCTGCCACAATGAGGGGTCAAAGCCATGGGGGCACCCTCTCCCCAAACAGCTTAAAGCCTTGTCTGAAGAATCCATGGGCAATGGCTCCAGAAAGCCCTTGTGGCATGGCTGGAGCCAGGGACCATGCTAGGAAACCCACCTCAACCTCAACATAGTCGTGCAGCTTCTTGCACGTGGCTGCAAAGGTCTCTGATGTCCCGAATTCGAAGTACCACAGCTTGTTCTTCATCCTGGGGCACAGAGACATGTCAGTATCCCACCTGGAAGCAGCACCTTGCACCAGTCAGCAGCAGGATGGGCTGCCAGAGACTGCCTGGAGCTGTTGTGCTGGGGACATGAGCCACAATGAGGACAAAAGCCATTGTGGAGAAGAACCACTGGCATCCTGGCCCCATGGAGTTGTGTGGTGGGACGGGGGTGTGTCTGGGAGTTGGGGGGCTGTCAGGAGGTGGCTCGAGCAGACCTGGGTCTGATACCCAGCAGAGGGGGAGGATTGGGGTGCTGGGTGCTCCCTAGTGTGGGACAGGCTGTCAAGAGACAGGGCACCCTACAGAGGAGATGTCTCAGCATCCTCCTAGCACCCTGACCATGGCTCATTCCCTGCATCAATTGCTGTGCCAGGCTTTGAGGGGGAGGCTGGAAGCTGTGAGAGGCTGTAAGGCGAGAGGAGCTGAATGCTTTGGTCCTCGGGATTTTTCTAGCAGGTATTTCTAAACCTGATGGGGGTCACAAGCCATGGCTCCTGCTGCCATCACCCCATTTCCATTACCCTGAGCACACTGGGAACGAGCTGTGACCTGCTGCCTGCCCTGCCCTCACTGCCTGGCCTGCTCCTGCCCGTCCTGGAATTCCATACTAATTATAAAGCATGAATGAACGTAACTGGGTGTGGGGCCAAGTCTGAGCAGCCTGCCGCACCACAGGGCCTTGAAGAAGCATCCCAAACCCCCACCATGCCTGGCCCTCGATCCCAGCCACACTTGGTACATGCCCTGCCTGTCCCCTAAGGTCAGCCCAACACCAAATCCTCTTGGCACTGTGCATGGCAGTGGCAGGGTGTCCCCCCACCCCCAGCCCTCAGGGGGGCCCTGGGGAGCTCTTACCTGCTGTTGAATTTCTCAGGGTGCTTTTCTCGCATGATGTGAAAGCGGTGGGCAATGGAGGCATCCTGTGGAGAGTGGGAGCACAGAGACATCGGTGGGGCAGCAGAGAAACAGAGCTCCTGCCTTGCCCACCGTGGCACATGCCAGGATATGGGTGCCCAGCTCTTCACTGGTCCCTGTGGCACAAGGACATGGTGAGGGGGCCATGCCAAGGCCATGGAGGGACCCTCAGCCAGGCTCTTCCCAAAGCTTGTGAAGTGAGATGTAATTAGTGCACTTGGCCTCCTTCCCTCACCACAGGGGCTCTGCATGGAGGGGATGGTGAGAGGGGAGGAAAGCAACCAACGGAGCAGTGGGGCCATGGGGACACCCCACAACCCTGCACCTGACAGCTCCCCTGGCAGCTCTCCTGGCACTCATCACAACCTCTCCTTATGCAGAGTGGGGCTGTTTAAGCCCAACTCAGAAGCTGTCACCAAATGCCACCTGCAGTGATACCCCCTGGCATTCACAGGGGCTGATGTGAACCCCGAAGCACCTTGCAGTGCTGCAGGTGGGTGACCCGTGCCATGGTGGCACCCCTGGCACAGTATAGAAGTGCTACAAGCTCCCAGGAAGAGAAGGGCTTTCCCCCAAGCCCTCCTGCTCTCAGGACTGACCCCCAGCACTGGGGGGAACCCCCATGGCACAGGGCTGTCATCCTCCCCAAGCTCCCTAACCTCTCTAGGTCAGGAAAACATGGGGGAATGTGGGTCCAAACACCAAAGCAGGGCTTTGGTGATGGGTGCTGTCTTGGCAGGTGGGGTGTTCTTGTCTCTGGGACCCCAAACTTCCCTGTACCCTGTTTAAGCTCCTTTCACACTCAGTCTTGCAACATTCCAGCTGGGAAGAGAGAGATCCCATGCCTGCTCACGTATCTAGGTGCTGCCTTTACAAATGACAATAAAACCAGAAAAACAAGGCCAGGAGATGGAGGGAGGTTGGGAGCGTAAGGAGGAACAGGAAGGGAAAAACCAACTCCTGCCCCATGGAACTCACCACCCCAATGGAGAAGTAGTTGTTGATGATAGTGGATGGGACAGGATCTCCGTTGGCCTCCTTGTCACTAGGAATGATGTCTATCTGCCAGCGGTCCAGCATCACCTCTGTGCTGTGCTCTATGTCTTTCAGGACCTTCATCAGGTTGCCTCCTTCGTAGCCTGGAAGGGAAAGAGGATGAAGGAGGATGAAGGGTAGCACAGCCATGTCACAGCCATGTGCCAAGTACTTGGGGAAGGCTGGGGCTGCTGCTGTGGCACATTCTCGTAGTGGTGGCAGAGTTTTGGCTAATGGCAGGGCTCTCCAAATGGAAAAAGTTGGGCAGGACCTGGCTGCCAGGGGTTGAGAAAGCAGCGGTTGCTCTATTTGGAAGGAGTTAGAGGCACCAGGCTGAGATGCAGCTCTGAATTGCATCCCAGGAGCCCAGGACTCCTCCCTCCCCTGGGATGGCACCCACCCAGCCACACGGAAGGGTTCCCAAGGGCTGGCCACCCACTGGGCAATGCTCGCCTGTCCTCACCTCCTCCCCAGCGCAGGCACCGTGCGAGGTCATTGCCCGTTCCCAGGGGCAGGACAGCCACCGGTGGGTGCTTCGCCAGGTTTGCCTTATCTGCAGTTCAAGGGAGAAGAGAAGTTTGGGGCTGACAAGGCTCATTCCCTGCTCCTCTCCATGTCCCTCCTCAGCCAGCAGCCTGGAATGATGCTGTTGGCAGGACCACCACCCCACTTTTACTGGGGGAATATTGGGAATCTTCGGCAGATCACCAAGGATGCAGGTGGATGTTGCTCTGCAGGAACACAGCTGTCCCTTGCTCACCTATGCAGTCCAGGATCCAACCCACAGTGCCATCCCCTCCACAGGCCAGCACACGGAAATCAGGAGTGTCCCGAAAGAAGTTCAGCCTGGAGAAAGCCAGGAGAGACAAGGGGTGACATGGGGGAGCAGGGGCCGGTGGGAGAGGGCAGAGGATCACCTGCAGCAATTCCATACCCTGGCGCGGGCCCGCCGCGGTCCAGGTTGTACACTTGGCGTGGGTTGAGCAGGTAGTGAAACTTCCGAAGGACCCTGGCAAGAGAGGGACGTGAGGAATGCCATGAAGGTGAGTGCACACTGGGAGTGATGCCTGAGGGACCGGCAGCCCCCAGCCCCGGGGGGAAGCTGTTCCCACCTACCGCTCCCCTTGCCTCCCTCCACTCTTGGGGTTCACAAACACCAGGAGCGGGTGCGTCCCAGGCTGAGGGCTGATCTGGAGGGCAGAAAATGCAGCTGTGAATTCCTGCCTACTGTTGGTTTCAGTGGCAGAGCTCACCTGCAGCCCCATGCAGTAACCTACCTGCAGCCCTTGCCCATCCACTGTGGTAGAGTTGAACTTGAAGCCCTGGCTGTCCTCGGGGCTGGTGCTGGCAGGGGAGTCACTCTCCGATCGTCGGCAGTGGGACTGCCTGTCCTTTGGGGAACCAAGGCACGGATGCCCACACTGCCTGAGAGGCACTGCCAGCAGCCAGGGCAGGCAGATCGGCCTCGGCAATGCCCTGCTGGGTCCCTGTCACTGCAGCCAGGAGCAAGGCACTTACCAGGATGAGGGGGGCACTTACCAGGACAAGGGGGCACTTACCAGGACAACTGGGCAGATGTAGGATGGCAGCAAGATGTGGTCCCGCAGTGGGCCCCCATCGCACTCTGGCTTCACGTGGGAGGCACATTTGTTGTGGAGCTGGTGGAGAGGGAAGAGGGGACATTGGACAGGAGACACCTGCCATCTCCTGCTCAGGAGTAGAGCTGACTGTGCAGGCACTGTGGATGTGTCCCAGCCCTGTACTCACGGTGATTTGGCACCAGACGCAGTGCAGGCCAGTGATGCCCTGGTAGCACTTGATGCTCTTGTGACATCTGTCGCACTTGACGGGGGAATTGCCCTCGATCCAGGTGTGCTGCATCACCTGCAAGACACAGGGGGACGCTGTGGCACAGGTATCTCCCTCCTGCTAGGGGTGTCCACCAGGATTTGGGAAGCTTGTCCTGCAGGGATGCTGGTTTATCCAATCCAGCCCCTCACATGAGCCCCATCTGGAGCCATGGCAAATCTTGGGGCTGGGGGTGCCTGGGGACTGGGGTGGGGTGCATCCTGCAAGGCTTTGGATGCTGGGAATGCCCATGAGCTGCTGCCCGGGATGTGAGGGGCAAAACCCAGGGGGAGGAGCTGTGGGGAGCCGGAGCAGGAGAACCTCTGGCTCAGAAATGCACCAGCTGCCTACTCACGCTTGTGTTTCTCTTGGACTTAACATAGGTGCTGATGCAGGAGGCAATGTCCTTGGACACACACCTCTCGTGGACTGTGTACTTGCAAACTGGTGAGAGAGAAAAATTACAGAGCCACAGAATCAATTAGGTCTGAAAAGCCTTCTAAAACCCTCAAGTCCAACTGTCACCCCAACACTACCAAGGCCACCACTAACCCATATCCCCAAGTGCCACCAAGAAGGTGGTCAGCATCACTCCCCAGCATGGGAGCTGCCCCCTCCCCACTCACCCTGCAGCACCCATGGGGCTCAGCACTAACAGGGATCAATCCCCCCTCCCCTGGGCACTGGATGTGGCAGGAGCCACCAGTTTGGGAGGGCAACATTCTGGCAAGGATCCAGGACTCACAGGAGCAGCAGAGGCCCTGCTTGCGCACCCCCAGCAGCATGGTGCGGCAGAAGTTGCAGTAGGCAGGTTTCTTGAAGTGCTTCAGCCTCCAGGCATGTTGCCCATCATCCTTCACGTTCTGCAGGGCAGGAGAGTGGAGGGTGAGGGGGTCACTCCCCTGCTGCCAAGAGTCCCAGCACCCTCAGCCTAGCATTTCTATCAACTTTTCATCCCCTGGTGTTTCTGGGAGTTTGCTTCCAGCAGGATCATGGGCTCCCCCTATTCCCCTTCTCTCTGGTGTTCTCCAGAGCATCCTTGCCACCATATCTCCCTGGGCACATCCAGCTCTCACGCACCCTTGGCACAGTCCAGCCACAGGGAGGGTCTTGGTGGCTGACAGGAAGGTGACTTCACATCTGAGGCAAAGCCACCACCACCACCATGGGGTGACCAAAGTGCAAACCTCTTGAATCTGGGGCCAGGCATGACTGCTTTGCAGGAGCCAGTTAAAATTCCCTGCTTTTTTCAATTTTTCTGCCAGAGAGCCTGTCCCCCATCCCCACCTCTCCATGAGGACAATGGGCACCATGAGCAAAACCATCTTTCCCTGCAAATTATTACCTGATGGCCAGGGATGCACTTGAAAGAAATGAAGGCCAAAAGGATGAAAAAACAAGACAGAAAAATAAAGGAGGTCCCAACAACCCCAGCTTTGCTCTTTGAACCCCAGTCTACAAAAGGACATGCTATTTTAGGTACTCATCTTAGGTTTTGATTAAATGTTCATCAAACTGGAGTGCACTGTGATAGCAAGGAGCAAGCCCAGCCTGCTTGGGCGCAGCAGCTGGCAGCGGCTGCAGCTCAAAAATGAGTTTGGAAAGATTTGGGGGGTGAAGGGGACAGGGTAGGGGGTGTCAGCAGGGGCTGGGGGCAGCAAGGGGCTGTGTGGTGTGTTGCTGGGGGTAGGCTGGAGCAGCCAAAGCAGACCTCTGCAGGGACACTCACTGTCTCCATCCCCAGGAGCACCAGCAAGGGGATGGTGGTCATTCCACCCCGGATCCACTCCTCCAGTGTCACAGTCCCATCGTGGTTGTAATCAATCTCCTCCATCATATCCTTCAGGATCTGCAGGAGGGGGAAAATGTGGTGACACAGTGATGCCACCCAGGGCTCTGGCTGGCAGTCCCTGTGTCTGCCCCAGCTTCCTCCAGCCCCAGCACTCACAGGCTTCAGCTCGGTGGAGTCCCACTCCAGGTACTCAGCCACGTGCACCATCTGGTTGATGATGCGATCCAGCTCCTGAGCACACAGACAGCAGTGCCCGATTAGGGACAGCTCCAGGCACAGAGTGTCCAACCCCAAGCCCCAAGGGTCTACATTCCCATATGCCCAAGGCCACCCCAGTCCCCACCTACACATGAGGGACATCACCACCCCAGTCCTCCATTTTTCAGGGCCTTCTGCCCTCAAAACCTACAAGAAACTCTGTAAGGGATTTTCCTTGGGAAAAACGATTCTGATAAGCTAGGTTTTATTTGAAACAGATTTCAAGGATGATACCCAAAGAATAAAGAGAAAATATCACAGGAGAAGAAGCTGTGCATGTTTTTTTCTTCCTTCAAATACCATGACCTGATGTAGAGCTACAGTTCTTGGTGGGTGGATTTTTTCTAGCTCCTGCTGGATGCAGCAGAGTTGGCATGTGCTCCCCAGCTTTGCAGCCCAGCTGCTGCTTCCCTCCTGCCTTTCCACATCCCTGCCCATTTTGGAGCACCTCACCAGAGGAGTGGGCACCCCAATAGTGTCCTGCATGTTTCCAGCCCTCTGAGCAGCCCCTGATTTCTCTCCCGAGGGAATGCTCACCGAGCTGTCCAGGAGGCCATTTCCATCGGTATCATAGAGGCGAAACATAACTGGAGGGAGGAGAGAAGCTGCTGATAATCAGAGCCCCAGGGCACCCTGCTCCAGGCTGCAGGAGCTTCAGGTGGAAGCCACACTGTGCTAGCTGAGCTGGGGTGAGATGTGACCCCAGGGCTGTGGAGCATTGGAGTGAAGCCCCTTGGCCAGACTCCAGTGACACAGGCAGGAGCAGCAAGGGATGCTGAGCGGTTTTCCCAAGGGCACAGGAGCATGCAGCCCTGCACTCATCCTCAGGCAAACCCCCCTGAGCCACTGGTCCCCCCTCCACACAGCATGACCCCAGAGTCCCACTTACATTCCAGCTTGTCCTCTGCTCGTCCCCTCTCCAGCAGGGACAGGTAGCAGACAATGTCCTTCAGGTGGACCACCTGGGCCAAGGGGGTGGGAGGAGGAGGTGGTGTGGCTTTCAGGGAGCTGGAGCTTTTCCGGAGGCTGAAGTGTAACCTCTTCTCCCCACTCCTCGTGCCTGTGGGCAGGGAGAGAGGCCATGCACAGGGATGACATTGGACCAGCAGTTGTCCCCGGGTGGGACATGGGAACTCTGGGGCATTCAGTGTGGGGCTGAGTGACACCACGGGGCCGGGGCTGAGACACAGAGGGGACACAGGAATGGCCACCAAAAGGGCACTTGGGGCTGGGTGCCAGCACAGGCCTGGGGGCACAAAGCAGGTGTGGGGCTGGTGCCATCACAAGGACAGGGCTGGGCAGTGCCACTCAGTCCCTGGGCTCAGACTCTCACACCTCCATCACACCAGGGGTGGGTGTGGTGAGCAGTTGGAGCCACGGAAACATCCCTGCTGGGAACAAGCACCCACCCAGGAATGAGAAGCTCAGTGGGCAGCAAAGCACCTTGCCAGGGTGCCACGACAGCTTACACTTGCTGATGCCAACAGCAGCCCTTGGCAGAGGGGCCATTCCCAGTGCTCCCCTCCTCGGGGGCTGGCAGGGCCTGGGGCAAGGGGCAGCCATGATTTACCACCCCATTTCCCCCTCTCTATAAGCTACTGCCAGGTAATTAAGACTGGCAGGCGCTCTGTGGGATGGGATTGGTGGCTTCAGTTTGCCAAGAGAAGGTGTTGAGATTGCCAGGAACCTGGTGAGTTTGGAATGTCACTGCCACTGCGACAGGGACTGGCCCAGAAACTGGGGAGGGCTACTGACCGCCTGTGTCACCCTGTGGAGCCCCAGCCAAGCTCACCTGGTGACTGAGGGCTGAGCAGGGACCCAGAGGAGATCTTGGAAGAGCCCGAAGAGTTGTGAGCAGAAGTGGTGCCAGCGGTGGATTTCTGGGAGGATGATCTGGACCAGCTGGGGGAGGCATTGGGGATCGATGCCGGGGTGAGGGATGCTGCCTGCGGCTCAGCCGTGTTGCTGTGGCAGCTCTTGGGCTCGGGAGTGTGACGTCCCAGGGCACTTCGAAGTGTTTTCCCGTTGATCCCTGCAGAGCAGACATGTCCAAGGGCAGTGTGACAGCAGGGTGTCTGTGCCCCTTCCTCCAGGAATGGTGCTGGGTGCTCGCCCTGCATCCTCTCTGCTAGCCCTGTGCCTCTCTGCCTTGGCATCCCAGCCCCAGGGCTCTCTGAGGGACACCACAGGTGGCCTCTCACCCTCCTGCCTGGCCCAGCAGCTCCCAGCAGGGCCCCCATCCCTGGGTGATGGACACCACAGTGCTCAGGACCACACAGGGAGGATGTGCTCCTCTGTCACCAGATAGAGCCAAGACTGAGGGAGGTTCTGCCTTTCCTTTTGCAATTTATAGTCCTTTCAGCAGATGTCTCCACGAGCCATGAATCCACCCGGAAAGGGCTGGGGGAGGCAGACTTGTCTGCCTGGCACACATAGCCTGCTCTGGGTGCAGCTGAGTGCAGGGTGGCTGCTTGCACCAACACCCGTGACAGAGGCACGGGACACCTCGATCCAGATAGAGTTGCTGACATGGGGTGACTTGGGCTCTGAATGTGCAGAGGAAAGGGCCTGAGCCATAGTATCCTAGAGAAATCCCTGCCCAGAGCACCCTGGGATGGGGCAGAGCTGGGTTGTGAGCTGGCCTTAATGCCATCCACTGCAGGTGCCACCCCCTGACCTGCATTCCTGTGAGCAGTGTGGAAGCAATCCCACCGTGCCAGGCTGCCCTGGCGTGCCCAGCTGGGTGGCAGGGCTGGCTCACCGAGGGTGCTGTGCTGTGAGGCTCCAGGGCTCTGCTGCTGGGTCTCGGGGGAGGCTTGGCAGATCTTACGCTTGAAGGAAGTGAAGAGGTGCTGGCAAAGCTCCTCTGGCACATCTGCCTCCAGGTAGGTCTTCATGAAGAGGCAGAAGCCCTCATAGTCGATGGGCTGGGGAGAGGACAGAGGAGGAGGATGGAGGTGCCCCAGGCCACCGTGAGGGTGCAGAGCTGCCAGTGGGGTGGGGCTTCATGCCCTGGGCCTCCTCATTGGGCACATCAGTAGCAGAGCCCTCTGCAAAACCACTGGCTTCCCAAATCCCAGTGGTTGGATGTAACCTAAAGGGACCCAGGGGCAGCAGGGCCAGAAATGACCAGTGCCAGCGTGGCTGAGCCAGGGGAGTGGTGCTGGGAGCAGGGACAGCAGCCAGGACAGGAGCTGGGGGAGTGGCAGGGAAGGGCAGAGCAGCGGGACCAGCCCAGCCCCAGCCCCATGGGGACTCCGGGCCTCCTCCTTCCCCACCAGGCATTGTCATTACGTGAGGATAATGTTTTCCAAAGGCTTTTGTGGCCCCAGCTGGAGTGAGAGTCCTGTGGTGCCTTGGAATAGCAGAGTAGCTTTGTGCCCCTCCTAACCACATTCAACTCACTGATTTTTCCCATTTTGCCTTGATTCTAGTGATTACAGCCCCCACAGAAGGCTCCGTCCTGCTGGCACATTAATAGGTCTCTCTGAAAGCACTCCTTGGAAAAAATCATCCCAGCCTTGTTTGGAGGAGAGCGAGAGGGCACAGAGCTATCCCATCCCCTTGCTGGCCAAGTCATTTGCTTTTAGGGGGAGAGTAAATCCCTCCTGGATTCTGCCTGGCAACGGAATGCCCCAAAAAGCTCTCAGTGGGATGGGATGGGATGGGATGGGATGGGATGGGATGGGATGGCCATGCAGTGTGCATGGTGCCCAGGATGGCCGGGGAATCCAATCCTGGGAGCAACACCATAGGGAGAGATGGGGGCCAGCCAGCCCTGCCTTCTCCTGGCTGCTTCCAGCTGCTGGAGCTGGGCTGAGGGAGCTGACGGGGGGCCAGGAGCTGCCAGCAGCATGAGGGGACACTGGTGGGCACAGGGCCATACCTGTTCAGGGTTGTACCTCGAGAGGACGCCGTCCCCATTGAACTCCTCCAGAACATCCTTGAGCTTCTTGCTGGAGTCTGGGGAGACAACGGGACTGTGCTCAGTATGGTTCTACTGGGCTGCCTTCACCATCCACCAGCAGGATGGTGCAGAGGGCTTTATCAGCTGCATGTACCATTTCTGGATCCTTCTGTGCCTGGAAGAGGCCACCCTTGCCCTGCTTCCCCTCCCACCTTCAGAGGGCAGGGCAGATATGGAAAGCTGGCTTGGGAGCTTTACATACAGAGAGAGCTTCCTCCTACCAGTGTGAAAACAAACACAGACCCAGAGCAAAGCAAGGAAGGCATGGACCACATTCCTGTCCCAGCTGCTCTGGTGTGCCAAGCACACCCCTGGATGTCCCTGCCCCTTGTGCAAGGCTGCAGGTGGCTGCTGGCACGCCTTGGCAGGCCCAGTCAAGCCAGAGGCTGCCTTGGGCTGCCCGTTGGTATCTGCAGGAGGTGCCAGGAGGGAGAAATAGAAAGTATTGATAGAATGATGGAATCATTTAGGTTTGAAAAGCCCTCTAAGATCATCAAGTCCAACCATTAACCAGCACAATTGCATTAGATAGAAATGTCCCACATCTCCACAGCTTTTAAATACCTCCAGGGATGGTGACTTCACCACTGCCCTGGACAGCCTGTTTCAGTGCTTGACTATCCTTTTGGGGAAGAAATTTTCCTGAATATCCAATCTAAACCTCTCCTAGTGCAGCTTGTGGCCATTCCTTCTTGCCCTATAATTGGATTGGTCCGTGCAAGCTTCCACACAAGTAGTAAAGACTTTCCCTGGCTGAGTGTCCTGGGCTGGAGTATCTGGAGGGACATTCATCCTTTCAAAATAGAGAAAAAGGGGAAAAGCGGGAAGAAATAAGATCAAGGTGATCAACACTCAGCCCTCACCTTCACACACATATCTGGGCAAGTGCATTTAAAAGGTTTTCGGACACACCAGCCTTGTTAATTACTGTGAAATCCTCTCTCCAAGCGGGGGCTGTGCTGGCTCTGACCCCCTCAGCCCTCTGCTGGGGACAGAACTTGGCACTGGACCACAACTGTCTGGGATGTCTGGGGCACTCAAGAAGGGGGATCCTGGGCCTCCTTGGCCTGTTCCCTGTTCCCCAGCCTGGTGCCAAGCCATCTTTCTGGGGAGGAGGCAGCAGCCCACGCTGCAGCCTTGCTGGGCACACTTTGATTAACAAAACGAAGCTGCTATTAGTGTTCTGAGTCCAGCGTTACAGATGGTGTTTTATGGTCTGGGATTCAGGAAAGCAAAGCCCACCATCCTCCAGAGAGGCAGAACAAGATGCAGAGAGGGATACTGCAGACACACCTCTGCCTGCAGCCCTGCCTGAGGTCTCTGGCTGGTGGGCAGGAGGATGGGAGCAACTTGCCCCCAGCCTCACCCCTTGGCTGTACAGTGTCCCCAAGGACAGCCTCAGAGAGCTCACAGGGTCCCCTCTGCCTCTCAGTCATCTCCCATCCAGCCTGCTCTCCCCAGGATCGTGCCCATCCTGCAAAGCAACACCCCTGTGATTTTACACCCCTCCTCCCTCCATCCCATGCTCCCAGCTGGGATTTTCTGCCCACCCTGCCCTGCTCTCAGCACCTGCACGGGCTGCACTGCTTCTCCATCAACTGCAGTGGAAAGCACACCCATGCTCCAGCTCTCTGGCAGGCAGAACCTCAAGGACCTGGTTTTGGACCCCTGCACTTTGCCCAGGCTCCCTCTCCAGCTCCTCCCAGCCCCAGAACCCCTTCGGTGCTGCTGCAAATCTCCTTCCCTCGGCAGGAGCTGCAGCAGAGAGTTGCTCTGCGAAAGCACTAAGGAAAATTACCGCAGAGGGTTGGCAGCCCAAAGCGAGCTGTGGAGCAGCTCCGCGTGTTTGGGAAAAGCCAGTCTGCTTTCCTGGTTGGCATTTCACTTCGCTAACGAACGTGGGAGCTGGCCGCCTTCGGAAGGACTGAGCTGTGCTCACGTGTCCCCCCAGAGCTCAGCCAAATCCTCCTGGGCAGCCAGGCTTTGGGACCCCAAGCAGCCAGGGGTAGGGGTCGGGGATTTTTCCAGCCTCTCAACCCGAAACCTAAGGAATCACCCAGTTTTCCAGGAGGGTACTAAAGAGGGGTAGGACACCAGTCCAGCACAGATCAGCAGGACTTTCCACCCTCCTCTCCCTGTCCCAGGAGGGTGCACAGGGTACTCACAGGCCGTGTACTGCTGGAGCTGGGCGAACTCGGTGGGGCTGAGCGAGATCCACATGGCATCGCTCATCTTTGGGCAGCAGTGCCCGTGGCAGGGGCCACCAGCCGCTGTGCTGCCGTGCCAGGCTCAGTGCCACAGGTGCCAGCAGCCACTCGGTCACATTGTCACGGCGAGGGGCACGGGGGGCTCTCGGACCGCTGGCATCATTCTGCTGAGCCCGTGAGAAACAAATTCCAGAGCTTCAGGGCACCTGGTCAGCACCTTCCTCCCTGGAGGGGACAGAAAGAGAGGATGGGGTCAGCAGTAAGCAGAGGCTGGGTCCTGTGCCACAGTTCCTTGGTGACAGTCACATTTGTTAGTGGGGTCTGTGGGGCACGGGGTGTGTGATCTTGGAAATGGTGTGCCAGGGTGCTTTTCCAGCTGGGAAGGGCCCACACTGCAGAGGTGGGGGATTCACATTTCAGGGAACAGGGAAGGGAGTGTGTGGGCTGCAGTGGAATGATGGTGAGCATAAGGAGGAGCACAGGGCACCTTGCTGTGTGAGCATTCCCAGGGCTTGGTGTCCCTGGGGAAGACCCTCTGCCCTGGAGCCAGCCTGGTGCCACCCTGTGCCACAACAGCCACAGCTCCCAGTGGATGGAGGAGGACAGAGGTCAAGCAAATGCCTTGGGCAGGGAAAGGACCTGGTCACCCCCAGCATTTTCCAGGGGAAAAGGGAGCAGAAGGAAGGGCACGATTATTTGAAGAAAATGCAACAGCTGGAGGCAGAGAAAGCAAGAGAGTAGAAACTGGCAGCTTACTCTTGCACCTTTGAAGCTTCTGTTTACTCCCAGAGAATCATTTTAAATGAAAATCTACGGTCAAAACTGGATGCAAAGGGAAAACCCGTGCCACAGAGAAACCCTAACCAAAGGGCCCTCTCCAGCACACCTGTTCATAGGCTACAAAACTTATTCGTTTTTCCGTTTAACCGAACTGGTCATCAGGCAAAGGGCAGCATTTGAAGGAGGTGGTTTTTCTCCAAGGAGTTTGATCTCCATTTTAGAGCTGTTTCCCTGCTAAATGTTGGCTCCCAGTGTCCACCAGCCTGAGCTGACGGACTGGAGAAAGCAGAGCAAGGATGAGCTGGGAAAGGTCATGAGACTTGGGATGATGCTTGGGGAGCACCCACATCCCCCAGCTGGCTGCACCTTTCCATTCACAGCAAAACATCTTTGATTAAGGTGAACAAGTAATTTTGGGGAGCTGTCGGGTCCCACATGCCACACCAACCCCAGACAGAGTCCCTAGGGACATTCCCATGTGGGGAGCACCAGGAGCAGTCACTTAACCCCTCGTCCTCAGGACTTTCTCCATATTTGCTTACTAAAGCTATTTTGGCTTTATATTCAGCTGCTGAAAGTGCTCCAGGGTGAGATGTGGTCCCAGGGGCAAAAGCTGGTGTTGGCAGAGGAAGGAGCAAACCCTCTTTGGGGCTGTGGGGAGGGAGGATGGTGACCCTTGAGGAAAGAACACGGGGCTGAGCACCCAGCCAGATGGCTGCTAAGGGATTTTCCAGCTGCAAGGAGTGACTGCACACCTAGAGAGGAGCCCACCCGGGGTGCACATTTGCTGGAGTTAAATGTCACAACTCTCCTCAGTCCTTCCCAGTCCTTTCCTGCCAGGAGGACAAAGTCACTGGGGTCTTGTTGCACCTCTCCACAGCCTGGGACCACAGCAATGGCTGTCCCAGGATAGGGAGCAGTGTCCTCACTGCTCTGCCCTGAGGCACTCGTGGAGGGATAACATACAATCCTGGGGAAAATCTCACCCTCACTGGGGCCCTGCAGCCCCAAGGCAACTAGCCTCCAGCCCGTGACTACCCCAGTTCATCCTGGCAGCTCTTTGTCCCCCTGCCACCAACTGGGGACAGGCTGGATGCAACAGTGGCAGGGCTGGGAAAGAACTACCCAACATCTTCCCACCCTGGTATTGGTTTTGTGGGGATCTTCATCTTGGTGAAAGCACAAGCAAGAACATGGTGTTTGCTCCTGTGCTGGATGGTGGGTTTGTCCCAAAGGATTTCTGAGGCTGGTCCAGAAGAACTCAATCTCTAAGAAATGCTCAGGAACGCACACAGACTTCGTGTTTCCTGGTGGACAAGTTGTTTGGTTTGATCAGAACCTCTTTTAAATCCCAAATTTATCCAAGGAGAGGCTGAGAGTGCAGAACTAGCTAGAAGAAAAGACAAAGTGAGGGGAGACCTAACTGGCTCCAGCTCCCCAGAGGAGTTCAGGGGCACTGAACCCTTACACAACAGAGGGCAGCAAAAATATCCCTCACTTCTTTAAAAGGTGGGTGATGGGGCCGGGTGACAGGGCAGCACAAAGCACCAGAAGGAAAGCAAAGCAGAGCTAATTGGGCCATCCCAAGGGGCTTTCCCCCAGCAATCGCTGGAATAACAAATGCCACTTCTGGCACGTCAGCCTGGGATTTCAGGAAGGGCAGGAAAAAGCCTCCTTAGGAATCCAGCTGCTCCTCGTTTGGCCGCCCTCTGAATTGTCAGCGGCAAATTATGTTCTATTAAATCAAATTTGCCTCTCGCTAAAAATAGCTCCCTACTAGTGTTACAAATAAGAGCGGATTACCCTGCCTGAAGGCTCTCACCGGGACACGGCCCCTCGCCCCTCCTCGCTCCCTGCCCGCCGGCCGTGTGCGTGGGCTGGCCGCTCCACCGGCACCAGCGTGGCGTGGCGTCACTCAGGGCGGCCAAAGTGGCTGGGGGAGGATGGAGAGAGGGCAGCGTGGAGCCTCCCAAACCCTCCTGGGGGAATAAGTGGTGCTGGAGCCCTTGGGAAGCTGCACGGAGCATCCTGCCGGCTCCAGGGATGAAGGAGGTGCTGCTGGGAGCATCGATGGATGCAGGCAGAGGTGAGGCTCCATGGGAGCCAGGCTGCAGCCATGTAGGGCCTGAAACACCTCGGCAAGAGAAATGAAGGCAGGAGTTAGCCATGGGCCAGCTCCACACTGTAAGCAGATCACGGACAAGCAGCAGGACCAAGCCATGGGTAGTGGAACATGTTAGTGTCCCTAAGAAAGGGCTTTCCTCCAGTATCCAGGGATGAGGGACTCCCAGAAGCAGCAATGGGATGGCAGAGGAGGTGTTTTCCCAGCCAGGCATCCCTGTCAGGAGCCTTTTCACCAGCCCTGCAGGAACACCCAGCTCCTCCATCCCACAGCACAGAGCCCTGGGTGTCACCATGGGATTGGAAGGGCTTTTTCCACTGCCACCCCCCAGCCCCACCATGACCACAGCTACTGATGGGGACCTAATTCTGCCCACACTGGGGCAGAGAGGCAAAGGGTTGGCAGCTTCCAGGTGCTGGCAGAGCCTCCAGCCTCTGAATGGCTTCAGAGGAGCGTGTGGATGGGGCTGCAGCTCATGCCTTGCTGGAGATGTCTGCTTCAGATGCCCTTTGGGAAGGGAAAACATCATCTCCTTGAGCTTGGCACGAGGAGGCAACGCTCCTGCTGAGCACACACACACGTGCAGAGCCTGTGGCTCCCTGGCAGCAGAGGGATACAGCTCGGCACAATGCTGGGCTCTTCCCTGCACATCCCTGCCCGGGCCTGCAGAAAGCCACAGTCACATGCCACATCTCCTGGGGCAGAAGCATGGCAGGTCCCTGCAGGAATGGCATTTTCCAGGCCTCCTCCCCATCTTTTGGAAAGATCAGCCTATTTTTGTGTTGGATGGGGAGAGGCCCCTGAGGCGGTGGGTGGAGTATAAATCCCTCCTGTCCCACTGCAGCAAACAAACCCCAACCAAGTCACGCTCAAACTATTTTCTGCAGTGACAGGAGAAGGCGCTTCTCTGCATTTCGCCAGCCCAAGGAGACACTCCGTATCGGCTTTTTCCATTCTCCAAACCTGTTGCTGTGTACACATTGCCCTGACCCTTTGACCATCGACCCACACAGAGCAAGGCACGCTATCCAGGTGCCTCACACCAACTTTGCTTTGGGTACTGAGCACCCTCGTGGCACCAGAGTGAGGAAAGGTGCTGGCAGGGGTGCATCCGTGTTCTCCCGCACAGTGACGCAGGGAGAGGTGGGTGGCCCTAGCCAGCCCTCCAGCCCCAGGGTTGGGCTGTGGTTGTACCAACTCCCAGCTGGGTGCTGGAAGAGCTTGGCTCAACCTTGTGACATGGGGGACACAGCACAGCCTCCCTCGGAACTCGCCAGGGCCAGCTCGGCTCATGCCCCAGGGACACCAGCAACTTCCTGACTTACTACTGTTGCATTTTTAGAGAATAATTCTGCTGGCTGAGTTTGGAGCAGACTGGATCTGAGCTACGATGCCTTTGTAGCAAAACCCTTCCCCTTGCCAACGCCCATGCAGGTCCTAGTCAGACCAGACCTTGTCTCGTGGAAAAGCCCTTTCCCACACCAGACAGGGAAGCAAATGCTGGCCCTGCCCCCTAAGGACTGGGATCCTTCCCGGGATTCCACCTCCATCACATTGCACATATAAGCCCAGGGCTCCCGGACACCTACAAACCTGGCAGATGGAAGCCCTGGCTCTCTCTCCCTGTGGGAATCCTGTCTGTGAGTCCCACGGGTTAACCACACCTAGTGTGGGATAACACTGCTTCCCGAAAGCTTTGAAAGACGTTCTTCCCTTTCATCGCCCAACACAACCGGCAGAACAAGTCATATCCAGCCTCCTTCCACAGGCCAGCCACACCGAGCACCTCCTCAGCCCTCCTGCCTTCCAAAGCCAACGGCCCCGGCAATTTTCACTTAACAAGAAAGACACTAACGAGCTTTTCCGGCCTGGCAACACACAGGAACAGCTGGATTGGGCTGTTCTTCTGCCCAGCCAAAGGACGGGTGGTTTTATAGCCAGGCTGAGAACCAACACATGCTGAGACACCAGTGAAGGTGGTGTAGCCCCCTGGGCTGCTTTAGGGGCTCGCTGGTTGCCATCCTCCTCACCCTAGGGACAAGGGTATGCTGCCCTCTCCTTCTCCAGCCCTCGGGAAGCTTTGCTCAGGAGCGGTGCCGCACGCCAGGGAACCCCGATTCCCCAAGCCCAGGGTTCCCCGCTCCTCCACCGCCGGTAGAGCTCCCCAAAGCGCTCGGGAAGGGGTCAGGGCTGGCCGGCGGGAGGGTCGCAGACTCCGAGGGCAGCGCACGGGGACCGACGCGCGCTGTCGAGCCGGTCCCGAGTGGGGTGGGGGGTCCCGCGCGGCTCGGGGGGGTTTGCCCACGACCGAAAGGGGTGATCCCACAGGCGTCCCCGCCCCCCCGCCCAGCCCCGCGTCCCCCCGCCGCTGTCCCCTTACTTGGCGGCGGCAGCGCGGTGCCATCGGCGGGACCGGCCGGGGCGCTCCGGCGGCGGCGGGGCTGGCGATGCCTGGCAGCGCTGGACAGCCCGGCGGCTCCGCGCTCCGGCGGCGGGGCGGGGATGGGGGATGCGAACGGGCCCGGCCCGCCCCGCCGCCCGCTCCGCTCCGCTCCGCCCGCCTCCGCCGGCACCGGGCGGCCGGGGCGGCAGGGGGAGGAGGACGAGGAGGAGGAGGAGGAGTTGGAGGGAAGAGCCCGGCGGGCACGACCGCGCCCCCGCTCCCCCCGAGCCCGGGGCAGCTCCGGGGAGCACCGTGGCGGGAGCCGCCGGCTGCGGGGGCGGCGGGAGCCGTGTTTCCACGAGACAACTCATTTGTGATGAATTCCCACCTCCCCGCGGCGACAGGGTTTTCCCCGCTTCCCGCTGAGCACGCACACTGCCCCTCACCCCTGACGCTCCCTGTCTCCATCCCCGCCCCTGTCCTTGTCCCCATGCCTATCTCCATCCCCTTGCTTAACCCCATCCTTGTCCCCATCCCCGCCCACATCCCCATCTTCATTCTCGTTCATGTCCCAGTCTCCTTTCATGTCCCCATTCCCGTCCCCATCCCCATCCCCATCCCATCCCTGTCCCCATCCGTATCTTCATCCCATCCTTGTCTCCGTCTCTGTCCCCGTCCCAGTCCCCATTTCACTCTCTTCCCTGAGCCGTCCCCCCCCTCCCCAGCACCTCTGTCTCTCACTTTCAAATAGTTTCACGCATGGCAAAGGTTGCTCTTTCCTCAGGAACAGAACAAACCACTGAAAACAAACAAACAAAAAATGCCAAAACAGATAAAAAGCATTTTTATTTTCTTTCCATGACGCGTCTGCCTGCTTGCTTGGGAGTGACACTATTTCAGGCATGTCTATTATTTGTGTTTCGCTATATTTATATTAATTAGAGACGCCATCCATGTACGCAGTTCCCCAACTTCAAAAAAAGCAGGAGAAGGAGACTGACAGCTGGGACTGAACTTTCTTGAGAGAAACAGGAGCAGGTTCCACAGCCATAGCTGTGCACTGAGTGCCCATCCCAGATGACGTTCCTGCTCTATATGGGGGATCTCTCCAGTCCCAGCCCCACTTACCCTCCCTCCCTCCTGGCTGGGATCCCTCCTGGGTTGGGGCACCTGGCTGGGATGCTGAGAATGACTGAGTCCCCAGAACCGCTCCACTTTTAGGGGAGATAAAATCATTTAGGTGGGAAAAGACCTCTAAGATTGAGTCCAACCATTAAGTTTTGATGGTGACACTTGTCATCTGTGCCTGGGAAGGAGGAGCATCCCTTCAAAGAACTAACTGGTCTCTTACGAAGGGCTGTGTAGAAGCGCAGAGGAGTCTCACATTCCAGAGCAGTGGGAAGAGGACCCTGAGCTCCCTGCTCCCATCCATGCTTAACCATCTCCCTCAGAAGCTGTAACCTGTGTCAACACTGAGCCAAAGCAGGTGACATCTCCTCTCCCCCAAGAAGAGTGTCCCCTCCCTGTCCTCATCCTGTCTGGCTTACTTCTCCCTCCTGGGGATGGGGACTGGGTTGGGGACCAGGATGAGGATGGAAAAGTGAGGCCTCAGGGTGCAGTGCAGGGCTGGTGGGATGTGGGGAAAGCCCTGCCACTGTGGGGGAGGCAGGGTGAGAAATTCTTAATAAATGAGTTTTATCATTTGTTATCAACTATTGCAGGGAGGTAACAGTTTGCCAAACACGTGGGTGAGAGGAGGAGGAGGAGGAGGTGGAGGATGAGGATGAAGAGTCTCCTGGCTGAACACGTGTGCTGTCTGTATCTAGAGTGCCAGGGTACATGGTGCCTGGGCTGGGCAGGATGAGACCTGGGCAGAGCTGGTGAAATTCCTCCTGCAGGGGTCCAGTTGGCAGACACAGAGCCCTTTTTCCAAAAGAAAACTTGCACCAGATGACACCTTGCCCAGCTCAGGGCTGATCCCAGCCTGCGTGGGAGCAACTGTCTCAGAATGCATTGTTACCTCCAGCAGTAATTTCCAGCCAGCAGCAGTCTCCCAGGGCTTTCCAGATGACCAGGAGCTCTCATAGGTTTTCCAGACATTGGAATGACCCTGCAGGAGTGGGGCATGAATATTTTTTCGAGGCAGAGTGGCCAGCTTGATCATGACAAGCTGCTGACCCAGTGAAATGCTGGACTCCTCCGCTCTGCCTTGACTTTGCCAATGCTCTGCCAGGGGTAATGGTGAAATTCTCAGCACTCCCAGATGAGAGAGTTTAATTCTTTCCCTGCATCCAAGTAAGTATCCCTTCCAGGGATTAATTAGTAAATTAAAAGGGTGGGAAGACCAAATGATTATGATTAGGCACAAGCCCTGGTGATGATGTCTGTTGCAGGTCTGTGTGCTGTGTCCTGACACACTCCCAGTCCCTCAAAGGGCTGAAGCAGCAGATTCACCCCAAATCCATTCCCTTAGTGGGACACTGGGGTCAGCTTTGGGAGGATGAGAGCTACTTAACACTGATATCTGAGTCTGGAAGCCCTGACCACACAACCCACGGTGCATGGAGGGTCCTTCTGAGGGAGGAGAAGCATCTCTTTACTGGGGTGGCAGTGACCATGGCCCAGGGGTGCTGGCAGGAGCTCTGAAGCCTCTGAGCACTGCCTCTGCACATGCAGGAGGAAAAGCCCAGTCTGGAGAAGCAGGAAGGACAAGGTGCCAGAACAGGGATGCTATCCTGGGGATCTGTAATGCCTTCCTGGTCCCTGCTGGTTTGCCAGTACTCTCCCTGGTGTGCTGATGGCTCCTTGAGATGACCCAGCACCCCCCAAACACCCCACAGCTGTGCCTGCAGGTGCCCCTTGGCACAGCACCCCTGCCAAACCCTGTGCCTCAAGGCCAGGTCTGCCCAACTTGCTGTCCACACTAATGCAAGTGATGGGTTAATTAGAGCTGCAGCCCTGTTTTCTATCCCTGTCCAAAAAAGCCATTACATTTTGCCTGGCAAAAAAATTGTTCTTCTTAAGCCTGAATCACTTGTGATTCCTTGTTCTGATGCACAGAGATTTCTTCTTTTTCACTGGTTCCCCCTGGCAGAGCCCAAACCCAGCAGGGATCAGCAGAGAAGGGGCTGAAACCCCTTCCCTGCCCACCCTGGGCACACAGGTTCCCACCGACATGATTGCTCTGCAAAGGATGGCACTGATCCAGCCTTATTTTGGGGACACTCAAAGGGAAAAAGTTGCTTTTTTAGTGTGACAAGGAAAGGAGAGGTTAAAAATGTCTTTTAATCACCTGGGCAGATTTAGGAGATTTTTATCAGCTCTTTTCTTGCTTTAACTCTGGTTAATTTTCTCTTGAAATGTTGGCCCAAGGCAATGCCAAGGCTGGCTGCTGACTCAGTTGAAGCACTGCTTCTCCTCCTGGGCTCTGTGACGTAAGAGAGAAGGAATCCCAAGCAATTATAACTTGATTATTTTCCTGAACGTGTGATTACAAATGGGAACTGCAGAGCAACGAGCACTGCAGTCAAGATAAAATTAAAATGAGCCCAGGCTCCTCTGCTCCCAGCTCCTGCTCCAAAGACAAACAGCTGCTTGGGAAGGCCTTCACAGCCCAGTTATTTCTCAGTGACCACAGGAAAGGTGATAAAAACCCACATAAAATCACAAGAAATTTCCAGGATTATTTTTTGTACAGTTCTGCTCAGTACAGTTCTGCTCCCTGGGAGAAGGATGAGCTCATGGGTGGTTGCCAGTGTTATATTAAGTCTCAGTGAGCCTGGAGAGAGGTAGATTAGGTTGGAAATTAGAAAACGCCGCAGGGCTGTGATGTCCCCTGAGAGGAACTCAACTGGAGAGCCAGGAGATGCCAACCTGGCTGAACTGGTCCCTTCCCAGCTGCCAGTCATGGGTGTCCCTGGGCATTGTGCTGGGGCTCCTGCACCCAGTGAGATGAGCTGGTGGCAGGACAGGACAGTCACTTGCTCCTGCACTACTGTGGATTTTCCCAAGGAACCTGGTGTCACCCCAGCAGGCTTTTCCCAAGCCTAGGGGCGCTGAGCATCAGAGAGGGAACAAGAACTCAGCTGCTGGCTGCCAGCTGACTCCATCCCTGCCTCTGGGAACAGCCTGCATGGCTCTCCCCCAGAGCATGACTTTAGGCAGGATGACTTTCTGGAGGGTGAAATATCTCTTATTTGGGAAACCATGGGGTTGAGCAAGCGAGAGCTGCAGCAGTGCAGTCAGAGGGAACATACGTAGCAGTGCCAGCAGCAGCTCTCCATGGCTGTGTGGCTCTTGCCCAAGCCCAGCTCCAATGACAGAGCCAGCCTGCTGCCAGGGAAAGATGCTGTGAGTCAGGGATTTAGGGGAAGTGGCATCTTTCTAAGGCTGGGGGAAGACTCCATGCTCAGAACATGGAGCCTTGCAAGCCACCTCTGAGCCCAGGAGCTGGGGAAACCGAGGAGGGAAGGAGCTGGGAGGCTGAGAGTGGTGTTATGGGGCAAGTCAGAGCACCCAGGGGTACTTGAAATTTTGTCCCTGCCCTATTTCCCCTCGAGTGACCTTGAGCCAGTAGAAGGTAATCACAGAATTTTAGAATTGCTGAAAGGGTTTGGGTTTGAAGAGACCTTAAAAGTCATCCAGTTCCAACACCTCATCCCCACAGGTGGAGACATCTGCCACTACACCGGGCTGCTCCAAGCCCCATCCAGCCTGGTCTGAGATGCTTCCAGAGAGGGGGCATCCACATCTTCTCCTGGCAACCTCTGCCAGGACCTTACCATCCTCACAGGGAAGAAATACTTCCCCAAATTCAGTCTAACCCTGCTTTCCATCTGTGTAAAGCCATTCTGCCTTGTCCTATCATCTAGCCTTGTCCTTGTCTAAAGTCCCTTTCCAGCTCTCTTGGACTCCCTTTAGGTACTGAAAAACCACAACAAGGTCTCACTGGAGCCTTCTCTTCCTCAGATTGAACAATCCTCAGCATTTCCTCAGAGGAGAAGGATTCCATCCCTCCAACCAACTTTGTGGCCTCCTCTGGACTTGAGGATGACCACAGTGACAATGCACAGTGCAGAACCTGATGGTGTCACAGCATCACCACATCAGAACCCATTGGCAGAGAGCACCAGGCTCTTTTAGCCTAGTGAAAAAAAATTCCAAATTTAACAAAATATATGGAAAACCTCCTCTTGTACAGAGGTATTGATGTATCATCTGCATCCTCAAGCGTGCAGTGCTGTGGGTGACACCTCACGGGTGCAGCTGGGTGCCTCCATCACGAAGAAGGGAGGTGGGAGGATGAGGGCAGGGGAAGAGCTTGGAGCAGATTTGGGGTGCAGGAATTCAGGCAAAGGCAGAGCCCCAGCTCTGTGCCCTCAGGGCAGGCATGGGAACAGAGGGATCCTGCCTCCTGTCTCCATCTCTGGCTGCTGCTTAGCTCACAGAGTGTGTGGAGAAGAGCAGGGAAGGGAGTACAGGAGCTGTCAGATGTTGTTAGTGGTGTGACACCTCTTAATAAGGCCCATCTGTCTGGAAGGCAGCAGATCCGGCAGGATTCCTGCAGGCCTGATGGTGAATGCTGCTGCCAAGGTTTTACAATCAGCATTAATAAACACGCTGGGGCAGCATTTGGCACCACGAGCTCAAACATCTCAGGGTGAGAACGAGAAAATCAGGATTGCAACAAAAATCTTCACTGCAGCGCAGAGCTCCTGGGAAACTCGTTGCATCTTTTGGGATGTGTTGATCCAGTTGATCACTCCTGCTGGTGTACCTAGTTCCTGTGGACACCCATCTTACCTGGGAATGTGCACATGGATCCTGCATCCTTAATCAAAAAACTGAACAGGTCCTCCACCAGCCTTTCAACCATGAAGAGCCAACAGACCTTTATCTGAATCTCCATCCTTCTTGTTCTGCATTGCTGCACCCCAAGGAACACAGGCACCTACATGGGACAATAAATGTGGCAAGAAAATCCCTGTCTGTGGGAAAAAGGATTTTGGGGAGACTGTAGGGACAAAATCTGCCGTGACAAACCCGTGTGTCACCTCAGGGCAGCACGTGTCATCGGGCAGTGGGCACTCCTGGCGCAGGATGGCACCACACAGAGTCTGCGAGGGAGCAGCTGGGCCTGTAGGTGTGGAATGGCAGCAGAAAAAGCCCATGTGATTTGGGAAATGCCACATTCGGGGATGATGAAAGGGTAGAGCTGAGTCAAGTGGCTATCGATGAATCACAGGGCTGTAGGGAACACGCTGGTGGGTGTTTAAAATGATCTGTAAAGCTTGGTTCAGCTGCGGCAGACATTTGGGCGTGTAGGAACGTGCTCTGCACGTTTCCCAGGATTTTCCCACCGCAGCTGGGGGAACCTTTGCAGGGGAACCAAACACTGTGGTGTCCATGGGGGTCCCCTGCACGCTGCCACCCCCAAAGCAGGGGGAGAGACCTGCAGATGGGTGCCTTGGGGTGGAGCATGTGGTGCCAGCAGGGCATGCTGGTGTGAGCTGAGCTTTGCCAGGACAGCCCTGCCCAGGGAATGTTTGGTGCCAGGAGCCCAACCACCCCCAGCTCCTGGGCTCTGCAGAGCTCTGAGTGCTCCCTTGGATAATTTGACCTCTCTTGAGCGAGAAAAATTAAACTAACTTCATTAGAAACCCTATTATGTTGAGCAGATTAAAGCACCAGGCTGCAGGGGATACTGAATCTCTCCTCTGCCAGGGATAGGGGGTCAAATCAAAGGTGCTGCTCCCGTACATCCTCACAGACCTTTGCCCTTCATGTTATTCCCACAGGTGACCCAGCCTGTGTCCCCACTGAGGCTCCTCTTTCCCAGAGTCAAGGTGCTGGGTTGCAGGTCTGTCCCTAGCCCTGCCCCACTGTCCACAAGGGCTGGCTGGAGCGCTCCTCACTGCGAGCGATAAGAATCGCTTGAAGTATACACTTCCTTAAATCCCTTGAACTCCTGAATTAAAATACGGATGTGGGATTTAACTTGGAAGGTTTTCGAAGGAGATATTTTTGTTATACATCATCATGCATGTCACGAGCCTCAAATATTTGGAAGGGCTGTATAAATAACTGTGTGATCACCTTTTCTCCGCTGGCTCCTGCCTCTCTATCCCACAGCTGCCACAGAGTGGGGAAACATGCGTGGCACTTGGGAACCTGCAGGTTTGTTCTTGGTTGCTTTCATGAGAGCTTTCTTGGGTTTTCATGAGAGGTGCTGTCCCAAGACTTGTTTCATTGGAGAGGAGAGGAGAGGAGAGGAGAGGAGAGGAGAGGAGAGGAGAGGAGAGGAGAGGAGAGGAGAGGAGAGGAGAGGAGAGGAGAGGAGAGGAGCAGGAGCAGGAGCAGGAGCAGGAGCAGGAGCAGGAGCAGGAGCAGGAGCAGGGCTCACAAGGATGCTGCTTCCCCGAACATCCGTCAGACACCTGCAAACCGTCAGGACAAAATTGTTGACACTGAAACATCATCTGGGACAAAACACATACTGGGAACTACACCATGTGCTGGGCAACAGTCGTGTCAATCCCAGAACTCTTGGAATGTGAAATCTTGGAACAATGGATGAGAATTTTCATTATATTTTCAGTGGAGAGAGAGAAAAAATAAGCCAGAAGCTGTTTCCCACCTTGACAGTTGAACCAGCCATGGAGACCTGGGAACATGACTTGGCTTGCCCCACATCTTCCTCCCCATCACCCCAGAGCAGCAGCCAGCAGAGATGTCCCAAGGTCTGCACCCCAGAAATGCTCAGGGGGGCACCCTGAGTGATTTTATTTCCAAAGCAACATCAATATGTTGCTATTAAAAGACTTTCTGGGCCTACAATGCGAATCCTCAATCGCGGCCAGACAGCTTATCGTGGGTTCAGCTTAAACCCCTCCATGCCAGGCTGCCACTGCCGCAGTCACTGGGAGAAGAGAAACGTTTGCCATATGCTGAGGGATTACTGTATAAAACTGAGGTGCTTGGCTGCATGCCAAGGCACAGGGTTTCCAAATAGAGTCTGAATCCTGGACAGAAAAGTTCCAACTAAATATAGACATGACAGCCTCAGAGTTGACTTCTTTTTTTTTTTTTTTTTTTTTTTTGGTTTGAGTTCCCTTAAAATAGTGTGTTGGGGGGGGTTTTGTGCCCTGCTGAGTGGGGCAGAGAGAGGCATGTTTACAAACACAGTTACAAACCCAAGGACATGGTGGGATGGGAACCTCACCCTTCATCCTGCCCACCCTTGGATGTTCCCAAGGGCTGGAGTAGATGTGGGTGCAGAGCACCCAGGCTGTCTCCTGCCCTTGGGGAAGAACCAGGCGAGGTGTCTTCTTCCTCACACCCTGCCCAGAAAGGTCTGTCAGTCTCAAAATCATTGCAGAGAGCCAAAAAATGATGACATGGGAGAAGACAAGTGGGTGACACCTGTGGAAACTCACTCCCACATAGCTCAGCAAGGAGAAGCTTTGCTGGGTGGTTTCAGAAGAGCCAGTCCTGCTGCTGGGAGTCAGGAGTGATGGGAAGCTGAGAAAACACTCGGCAAGGAGATGGTGCTTTCACTTGGAAAAGGCGGTGTGGATTTTCTGAGCTGCCAGCCCTGCTCACACCTTTTGGAGACGTGGGCTTGATTACTCAGCCATAGAACTATTGGCAAATGCAGCGACAAAATCAAAGACCAGCATCAGGACGGAGCAAGGGGCTTGGATCTCAGTGGCTTTGGGATGCAGCAGCTCTGGGTGCAGCACGTGAAATGGTTTTGCAAAAGTGCATAGAAAAAGCAACAAAGCCTAAATATCTGGGATGGGGAAGCAGGTGTTGGATGGATGTGCTCCTCACACCCGGCATGGAGCGTTGGGAAGAAGCGTTGGAGGGGAAGTGGAGAGAACTCATCCTCATGAGCCGGCCTCGTGCGCTTGAGGCAGCAGGATGCTGGGAGCTCTTTAAGGGCTTGGGGGAGAAAACTCCCAGAAAGCTAGAAGTCATTGGTTGTCTAACGTCATATATAATATGGTATGAGAAAAGATTGTTAAGAGGCTTGATGACAGAGAGGAGGTGAAACAAGCCCCTACATGCATGTTGTTGGTTTGCACAGTATCCACAAAGGGCTGCCCAATACCTTTGCATTCCAAGAAGAAATTTATTTAAGGTTGCACAGCTCTTAGGACAGCTGATAGGGATAAAAATTAAGCAGATGTCTGAGACAGGCCTTAAATGAGGATGGCCTTACAAAACATAGGACGTCTGAGTATTGAATCATCAGTTGTCCGAAAGGGAAAAAAAAAGTTTAAAGTAAAATAAAAAGGCAGGAAAGTGGCTGAGGGGTGATCCCACTCCAGTGGAAGGGCTGCCAGGAGGAAAAAGTCTGGCTTCGTAAAATTCCTGTTCCTAAACAATGGCATTGGGAAGGTCAGTGACACGGGGGAGGTAGGGCTAATAATAACAAACACCGTTAGAGTTATACCTTACATAGAGAAAACTGCACTGGAACTGGCTTTCCAAGAGCCCAGCAAAAAGCTTTTGTTTAATTTATGGGGCTCAGGCTATTTTTAGCTGGCAGATCCTTGGGGTTTTATCTGGGATCGCTGCTCTGAGCCAGCAGCTGGAACATTTTAATTGTATGCTCTGGATTTGGGGTGAGGTTTTTTTTCTGAAGGGAGAAAGAGGAAAGCAGGTGCTGGGGTCTGACCTTGCTGGTCTCCCGATATCCTTGGCAGCACCTTCCAGAGTGGGGAAAGCAAATGGGTCTTGGAGCAGCTCTCTGTCTCCTGGGAGACTTTTTGGGGTGGTGCTGGGGGGTCATAGGGTGAACCCCCATCCTCCAGTCCAGCCAGGATTCTGCATTCATCCCCAGCCCTGCCAAAGGCCAGCGGCCAGCAGGCGAGAGTGTGGCAGGGGGACACCGTGTCTCCCCATCCTCTGGTTGCTATGGAGGTTTAAAAATAGCCTGGGCGGTCCCACAAGGGGAGAGCATCCCCTTCTTCCAGGAAAGCCAGAAGTGCTCCAGGCCTGCGGGCGGCAGTGCTTTATTTGTCAGGAAAGCCCTTTGGTATCTGCCTGGAGCAAGGATGTGAGAGGAGCCATCTGCTCGGGGACAGGAGGTGTTTATGCCAGCCTGGGCAGAGATGAGCTCTGCAGAACCTTGTCCCAGCTCCCATCGTGCTGCTGGCACCTCTGCCCTGCTCAGAGCTTGGCCCCAGTGATGAAGGCAGACGTCTCTGTTTATGAAAACACCAGCTCTGGGAGCTCCCATGGCAGCTCAGAAATCCATCCTGGCTGGTGGCTGATGAGAGCTGGCACGGTGGGGTGACAGCAGGGACTGCCACATGCTGGGGGGCGGGGGTCTGGGGGGTGTCCCTGCCATGCAGGGCACTGACAATGCTGGCAGTCTCTCCAGAGCTGTGCCCCAGTGCTGAGCACAGTGCAGCCAGAGGGCCCTGGGTGGGCAGGGGGCTGGAGGGGCTGCTGGACTGGAGCTGATGGCAGAACCATCAGCCTTGTCCCCCAGTGTGGGGACACCACAGCACAAGAGGTTATTTTGGGGTATCCTGTTCCACTATCTACACTCAGGGCTGCAGGCAGACACCTCTCCCTGGGCTAATGCAAAGGTGTTGGTGAGTTGATGAGACAGAAAGGAAGCAATTAAAAGCAAAGCAAGACACCTAGGCCTTGCACATGCTCCCAGGAGAGCCTAAGGTGCTCCAAGACCCCCATCTGGCTGCACTGACCCAAGAGGATGTGGGCTTGGGATTAAAGGGAAAACTTTGAAGAAGTACAAAAAAGTGCAACTTTTCAACCTTACTTTCCCTTCCTCCCCCTTTACGTTTTATCTCCCTACAGAGTAAGTCTTTTTCATTTGGATGACACAAACAACCCCAGGTTTTGGGCTGAAACATCAGCAATCACCTCCTTCCATTGCTGGCCGGCATGGCAAGCTAATTTTAACCTCCCAAGCTCCCTCCCATCTCCTGGAGATTGTCCTGTTGCAGCCAGGGAGTGCTAGAAAATAGTGCATCACCCACTCATCCAGCCTCCTTCAAGGGAAATATTTATATGATGCCAAAGAGAGGGTTTCCATGGCAGTGATGACTCTAGCACCGTCTCCTTGGAAACCACTTGAGGCCATCTTGAAGGGTTTGAAAATCCCCTTCAGAGACAAATAAGGAGAAGGAGAGGAAAGGCCACCGGGATTAGAGTGGTGCTCCCCGCCTTGCCTGTCAGCTCCTTGCCTGCTCACACTGCCTGGGATGCATTGTAGTCCACATGTTTCTTCATGGATAGACCCAGGACAAAGGAATGAAGTGCTTTGCAGACAGAATTGGTTTGGTTGATGCCTCCTCCTGCTTCCCAAACCATCCAGCAGTGACTCCACTATCAGGGCACTGCTCAGCCCCAGAGGGGGCTTCAGGAGACTCCCCTGTGTCAGCTAATGCCAGGGTGATTATCAGTGCCTGCCCAGCTTCAAGCATCAGCTGCTTTTGGAGAAGAAAATGCAAAAGTTCCATGTCTTTGACAGCCCAAGTCCCCATCACACGTGAAGAGCCCCGTGTTTCTCCTGAGGAGCTGCCAAAACTTGAACCACAGGCAAGAGACTGCTGCTGGCATCACAGCGCTCGCCTGTGGTGGTGAAAGGAACGCACCTCTGTGTCACACACATCCCACGGCTCAGCCCCCTCATCCCATGTTCACCCCCACACCACGTGGTTCAGCTCCCACATCCCGTGGTTCGGCCGACGGAGTGCCTTTGGCCACTTACACTCCCAGCCTGCAGGAGCTCTGTCACCAGCAGCCAGTCCATCTGTCTCTCAAGGACACCAAGAACACGGCAGGGAGAGCAAAGCTTTCTGAGCAGATGGATGATGAACTCCACGATGCAGCTGGCAGTGGCAGGGGTGGCCAGTGTTGCTGCTTGTTCAAGCTATGGGATCGCTTTCTTTGGGGTTTTGCTGAAAAATACAAGTTATCTTCTTCATTTTGTTTAGGGCAATCCCAAATATTTTCTTCTTTCTCCCTGAGCTGCCTCCATGCCGAGGAGTCAATGATTCTTCAAGCCAGAGCTCTTCCCCTGGCACCCTCACTTTGCTCTGCAGAATTGCCTTGCACCCCATTCCTATAGGTACCTTCACACCACCCCACAACCCCCACCTACCCTCCTCCCACAAGCAACCCAGCCAGCTTTCCCACAGAGAAAGACCTGTGCAGTGCTTGGTCCCCCCACGGGACCCCAAAGGTGTGTCTGGCCACAGTGCCAGTACCGGGTCTGGCTTTGCCTAGGAGGGAGCTCCTAGCATAGTGTGTGTCACAGAATTCATGCCTGGCACATGCTGACCAAGGTGCCAGGTTGGGATGCAAAGCATGGAATTACAAGTGTAAATATTTATTCAGGGGCATGAGATGTCCCAGCCAAATCAGGGCACCCAGATGTGGTTTTAGATGAGGTTCTTACATCCATCAAGCACTCAGGTACAGCACGACTGAGCACTGACACACTAACAGATCTCCAATCACAGTAACACTTGGCAAAGCTGCTCTCTTTCTGCTTGTTTATCGATCCAGGTGTCCTTGAGTCCCTCTGGCTGCAGTGACTGACCTGTGTCACCAGATGATGTTGGGAGAGTCTCAGAGCCTGGGATGCTGTGGTACCTTGGTCATCCCAGGGATAAAGCTGTTCTTTATCCCTCAGGGACTGCTCTGAGCCTCCCAAAAGCAAAGTCCTTCTCTCCAGGGCCGGGCTGTCCCTTTGTTTGCTTTACTTCAGCACGAGCAATACCAAAGTCTGCAATAAAACTCCACTACCTCATCACATCGCTGCGTGTCACGAGAACTAACGTGTATTTTACCATTAACGTGCTTCCGTGCTGATGAACGGCTGCGGGAAGGGATGCGGGACCCTTTGGAGTCGGTTTGCGCCGGGGCAGGCGGTGGTTCTCGCGGGGAGATTAACCCGGGGAGATGTGGAAAAGCTGGTTCTCTCCCAGTCCTCCTGCTGCTGCTCCCGCGGGGGTCTGGCCCCCTCCTGCGGGCGGCGCGGGGACGGCCGGGTCTCCCCGCCCGGTGGGCTCCGGCAACCCCGGGGCTCTCTCCGCCCGGGACAGCTCCTCCACCCGCCGCCCCCAGCCCTCGCTCCCCACCGGCGGGTCCGTACCGGCAACCCCGGAGCCCCGCTGCTCCGAGGGGCCGCCCCCGGCCCGCCCCCGGCCGGCCCTACATAGCGGCGGTGTCCGCCCCGCCCGGCCCGGCCCGGCCCCGCTCCGCCATGGCTCCGGCGCTCCGGCTCTGTGCCTTGGCCCTGGCCCTGCTGTCCGCCGCCGCCGCCGCGCAGGACGTGGCGGGAGGTAAGCGGTGACCCCGCCGTGGGGCTGAGGGGGTCCCGGCTGCCGGCGCTCCTCGCACAGCGCCCCGAAATCACGGCCGGGCAGTTGCTTTGGAGCCCGCTTTTGCGGGATGCCCAGTGCGGGAAGCAGGCGGGCACCCCATGGCCTGCGTGCGGGCACCCGGTGGGTGTGGGTGACCTCCGAACCCACTGACCTCCGCTGTGGCCACTCAGAATGGGGCCGGGCAGCGAGAGGTGGGAGGGAAGGCCCTGTCCTCGCTGGCAGCTCTGCACGGTGGGATCCGGTGCAGCGCGGTGTGTCCCTTCGAGTTCTAGAAAGTCGAGTGGGTGCTGGAAGTGAAGCTTTGCTCGCCGCTTTTCCAGCTTCCACTGCAGTGGAACTTGCATGTGCCGAGGAGTTGTGGTTGCCCCATCCCTGGAAGTGTTCAAGGCCGGGTTGGATGGGGCTTGGAGCAACCTGGTCTAGTGGGAGGTGTTCCTGCCCAGGGCAGGGGTGGAACAAGATAGGCTTAAAGCCCTTCCTACCCAAACCATTCAATGATTCCATGATTTAGTGATGATAACGGCTCAGGTGAGAGAGCTGGTTACCTGCCCTACCAGAAGGCACTCACTGGGCAGTCAGGCCCCTGCTGATGGCCCGTTGGAGGAGATTTTCCTTCAGGACAGAGGAAACTGGCTGGGCAGCCTCAGACCAGGAAGAAGATTGGTGCTGTCAGATATGGGTGGGTGTGGAGCAGTGGGTGTCCAGCTGCCGCTCCTTGATGGGTGGGGGATGGAGCATAGCTCCCTCAGTGCTGCACCAGATGGAGAAGAAGCTGTAGGAAAGGGTGGGAACAACTGCTTTCAGAGCATTCTAAGAAGTCTGTGTGCTCTTCCAAGCAATGAACTGTTCTCCATGTGATGCCTGCGTGGTGGCTCCAGCAGGGAGGAGACTGAGGGTCAGCATGTTTTGCTCTTTCTTCCCCAAGCTATTCCCTTCACTCCTCTCATAGCCAGCTGTCAAAGGCATTATCCAGGAGGCTTCTAGCACAGCAAGAGCTGCTGTCCCATCTCAGTCCCTGAGGACTGCAGTGCTACCTGTGCCATCCCATGTGAGCTGTCTGCTCCCCTGAGATGGGGCATTTGGACAAACCCAATCCTGAAGGACTGCAGTGTCCTGGAAGCAGCCCATTCCCAAACAGCTTTAAGTGGGTGGCTTTGACTTCATGATTTGGAGGATGATCCCCCGCTGGGAGTGCCAGGAGAGGGGATACCCCGTGGGAAAGCAGAGCTGAGTTAAAACCACAGGTTCTGCTTTTGCACACCGCTGGCCTCCCGTAGTGTGGGAGGGTGTTTTGTGATTCCTGGTAAGGAAACAGTCCCAGGGCAGCACAGGCACTGTTGTGCTTTTCCGGCCTCAGTTGAAGAAATGGAGAAGATGCAGCTTCACAGAGTGTTTAAAATCTGCAATCTCAGCCTCTTCGGGTGTGTAAACACCCTTATCTGAGCTATGTTAATCAATTGCCCAGTTGTTTGGAGGGCTGCACAGAGCATGTGACTGCTGACAGTGGGTCATAGCTGAGGGTTCCTGCCAGCTGGAGGGAGAAAATACAGCTTTGCTGATTGTGAGGGTGGAAAGCAAGCACCTCTGGGACTGATTTTTTCCTGATTACGACACTGCAAAGCAGTGATCCTTCATCCAGCAGTAAGTGAGTGGTCAGAAAAATTGGTTTGAGTTTTGCTTGTTTTTTTAAACCACTGTCAAACAGGCTGGTGCTTAGACTCTTAAGCAGGGGTGAGTTTTAAATGGCTCATTCTTGAAGGCTTGGCAAACCACCCTTCCTGAGGATCTGGGGAAGCACACCAATGAATTGCAGGTGAATATCCTGTAAGAAGACTTTCTCCAAGAGCACTGCTGTGAGCTGTAGGTGTGCCCAGAAGGGGGATTGGACTGGGCCAGCTTGTCCTGTGAACAGGACCTTAACTGTTCCCCTGCCCAGCTGGGTGCATCCCCTGGGGATGCCATCATCCATAGTGGCACTGGTCCTGAGAGCTACCTCTGTCTGTAGAACTGGGGGCTTCCTCTGCCAAGTGGGGGTGGAAAAAGGTTCTGAACATGGACACGGATTTTGGCTGTGGTGCTGTTTCCACCACCTGGACTGAGTCCTGCTGAAGGAAGATTTAGATGAATTGGCTGGGGTAGGGTACGATCCTCATGTGCAGCAGGAGGGCACCTGCAGGATCTGTAGCTCTGTGTGTGTCCCTGTGTGCTCCTCTGCTTCTCCTGGTAGTAACTTCTCTCTGGGGCTTGTTTGCTTGAGCTGCTCCATCATCTGGTGCTGCAGGACTGTACCACCTGCTCAGTGCTTGCCCTCATCCTCATAGGGTCCCTCCAGGCTGACCCCAGCTGTGTCCCCTGGCTGTCCTACTGCCACAGCAGATGCTCAGGCTTTTAGGGAAGTGAAACCCAGGAGAGGAACTCACAGCTCAGGGCTTTGGCAGCAGAGCAAGCAGATGAACTTCCATTTGCATTTGAGCCTCCCACTGTTACATGGAGCCCATGCTGAAGCTGCTGAAGCCCATGCATTGCTGCTGGTCCAGTGGTGGGTGAAGATGTGGGTAGGAGCTGGCTTCGAGGAGCCCAGAGTTTTAAACCACTGAAGCTCTTTTTTCTTTCCTGCAGGTTGTCAACAGTATACAAACAGGAGCTGTGAAGAGTGCCTGAAAAATGTCACTGTGAGTAGCAGCAGTAAGACTCCCAATCTCTCCCAATGCCTGAAAACATAGTGCTGTTGCAGAGCAGTTTCCCTCCTGGAAGGGTAGCTGGTCCTCTGCTCTTATCCCAGGCATGCTGCAAATTCCACCCACCTATGATGGTGAGAGGGCAATTCCTCTCTGCTACTCTGGAAGGACACTGCTAGGAACTGCTTGGGTTTTGTTGTGTACATTTTGATTAGAGTAATGGAATTGCTGAGCTGCTTCCTGACAGATGGAGGACATGCATGGAGAAGGGGCTGAGTGGGCTGGACTGGCTGATCAAGATGCCCCTCGACCAGTCTGTATGTGCTGTGGCACTGGGTGGATCCAGGATGTGTACTGGTGTCCTGCCAGTCTCTGCTGCCTTATCTTGGATATCAGCAAACTTGAACTTGAGTCGGATCTCACTGATGTAGCCAGAACCAGTTTGACCAAACCCTACTGAATGCTGGGGTTGGGGGTTGGAGCCACCAGGAGAGAAGCATGCAAAACCCTACACAGTCTGGTAGTGGCTGGGCACCCACACACCTCTCCTGCTCATCAGCTTTGTGTGTGTGGAGTGCTTTGTCTCAAAGGTGTTCTTATCCCAAAAATAAACATAAAGCATTTGGTTATTAATTGTGCAAGCCATGGTGGGGTTCTTGAGGCTGTCCTATGCAGGCCAGTAGTTGACTCAATGATCCTTGTAAATCCCTTCCAGCTCAGGATAATCTACAATTCTAAGCCAGGAGAAGGATTCTCAGCATCTTTACTTGCTCTAGAACCCTGCACTCCCCTCGCCTGCCTCTCCTGGTGTGCTCTGTGTGTACACAGCTCTTACTCCTGAGCATCCTGGTGCTGCAGGGTGGTATCTGGTTCTTGTGAGCCGGCAGCAGCGGCCCTGTGCTGTGGCTGCCAAAGCAAAGCGTGGCTCGCTGGCAGCACAGCCCTGCACCAGTGACACTGTGCTGCCTGGTTCCTGTGTTCCAGTGCCTGTGGTGTGCCAGCAGCGGGAGGTGCATGGAATACCCTGTCCGAAGAATCCTTCCCCCGGCCGACCTGTGCGAGCTCCGCTCTGCGCGCTGGGGAGTCTGCTGGGGTAAGTGCCAGCCTGGGGTGGTGACTGTGTGAGTGGTGGGAGGTTCCCCTGCCTCCCCATCTCTCTGCCAGTGTAGCAATGACAGGCTGAAGTCAGTCAAGGTTCTGCAAACTTCCTGAAGCGTGGGTGGGGAAGCGGCGTATGAGCAGTTCCCTGCCTTCTGGTAAGTAGGACCCGTGAGGATTTAGCTACTCCAAAATATATCCCTTATGCTGTGGTGTGATGGAGGCTCCAGACATGGCTAGCGCCTGGGAACAGGAGAGAAAGGTGCTCTGTGGGCCTGTGCAGCCCTTCCTTGGTGTCTGAATCCCAGAAGCTCTCTCCTCTGCCGCTGGCACATTGCTCCATGTGCCTCTTCTGGCTCTTCACGTGGCTGCTGGCTCAGGTGGGCTGCTGGAACTAGAAGTGTGGTGACTTCTCTTGGGAACCTGTGTGTACCATAGTCCTGCTCAGCTCTTACTCTCCTGAGAAAAAAACCTATTCCAAAACTACCCCTGCACATGCAGGTCTCCTCTGGGAGCTTTTTCTGATGGGCAGCTGGCTCTTGGCTGCCTCTCCTTCCTGCTGCTGCTGTTTTCTGAAGGATTTCTGGAGAGATTGGTGCCTTGTTTAGATCAAGCTTAGTGTATGTTCATACTCAGACAGGACCCAGCTTTTAGGGGTTGCAGCAGGAAAGAAGCAAGCTGGGGCTTGATGATGAGGAGCCTGGAGCTGAATTGTCATTGCCTGTCATCTGTTGTGCTTGAGGCTGGGCTCTCTTTTCTGCCCACAAGAGGTCAAACTGCTCCTGTGCTTGTGGAGGAAGAATCTCCTCTTTGTGCGCCCTGTGGTATGCTTTTCTGAAACTTCTGTAAGACCTTGAAATACTAGTTTTGATGTGAGTAGCTTCACAAAAGGTTTCATTATAGGAGAACACATTCCGTAGCTCGCAAAACTTGCTTTAGAGGAGATTAGTCCTGTGGGAGATTAGCTCTTACATGAGCCTGCATTTTTGGTATGTGTGACTTAGCCTTTATCATCAGCTGGAGGAGTGCCTGGCACTCTGCCACAGACCTGTCTGTGTGGGAAGAGGGGAGCTGAACCCCAGGCTCACCCTGAAATCCAGGATTTCAGAAGCACTCATGCTGCTGAAGGCTTTGAATACAAGTTCAGCCGTGGAGTTAGCTCAACCTGGAGTACCTAAAAGAGGATCTATTTAGAATGGATAAAAGGAAGAAGTTTTTTACAATGAGGGTGATGAGGCACTGGACAGGCTGCCCAGAGAGATGGTGAATGCTCCATCCCTGGAAACATTCAAGGTCAGGTTGAATAGGACTGTGAGCAGCCTGGTCTAGTGGAAGATGTCCCTGGCTGTGGCAGGGAGTTGAAGTAGATGACCTTCAGAAGTGCTCTGAGCGGGTTCAGGTGCACTGGGATTTCGCTAACCTGGCTGTTGTGTGCAAAGTGGCTCCTAAACAAATATTTCCACAGGCTTAAATTTGTGAACAGTCTGAATCATACTTGGAAGAAACTCCTCTTTGTTGTCGCCTGAAATCCTTGGCATCTAGATGTATCAGTTTTGGATGATGTCTCTACTGCCATTACTGCAGGAGCTGAGTAGGATGAGCAGGGACCAGGTCTGCTGCTTCACCACCGTGTTCCAGCAGGTTTTGTTCTGTGTGTGGGCAAGCAGATCCCCCCAGCCCTGGGGAGACATGGCAGTCAGGTGCAGGAAGCAGCACTGATAAAGCCCAACAGATCTTATTTCAATTTATCTCTTGCCCAAGGACTTCAGACACCTGTAAGTGCTCATCTCATCATGGGTGACTTCTGAGGCTGGCTCCTATGGGCAGTAATTCCTCCCTGTCAGAGGTTGTTCCTTAGCCCTGAAGCCTTCAGTTGCTGGTTTGTTTGGCTTTTTTTTTTTCCATGGGTGGTTACTTTTCACCTGGATTAGTGATTAAGACAGATTTGCTCCTGTTTCTGCCAGAGGAGTTTGACCTGCGTGTGCTTGTCCTTGGCCTTTCTTCATGGCCAGTAACTGAGCACTCCTGTTAACAGCTACACGTACTCAGCTGGTGTGTGTTTGTGGGTACCAACACTTGGTATATCTACAGCTGACAATGTCCATTTGCTTTCCCAGCATCTCCAGCCCAGTGACTGAAGCTGTTGGTGACAGTAGTTTTATGTTTGTAAATAGGACAAGAGGAAATTGCTTTAGGACAAGAGGAAATGTCCTCATGTTGCACCAGGGGAGCTTTAGGTTGGATATTAGGAAAAAAATTCTTCACTCAGAGGGTGATCAGACAATGGAATAGGCTGCCCAGGGTAGTGGTGGAGTCACCATTCCTGAAAGCATCCAAAAGACATGTAGCTGTTGCACTTCGAGCCATGGTTTACTGGAGGACCTGCCAGTGCTGGGGGAACAGTTGGACTTGACGATCTTAGAGTGCTTTCCCAACCTTAATGATTCTGTGATCCTATATTGTAATTCCAGGCAACTGTGTCTGAGTGTGCTAAACGTGTTTTGTCAAATCCTTTAGTGAACTTTGAAGCCCTCATCATTGCGATGTCTGTGGTGGGAGGAGCGCTCCTGATCATGTTGGCGGTGTGCTGCTGCTGCTGCTGTTGTAAGAAAAAGAGCAAAAAGCAAGTATCGGGGGGGTCCCCTGATTGTGTGGAGCAGCTCAGATGCAGCCATGTGCTGCTGCAGAACTGAGTGCTGAGCGCTCTAAGGGGCTTTTCTGTCTGCCAGGCCAGACAAGGATGACGAGAGAGCAGCCAGGGAGCGGGAGAAGAGGCGGGTGCGGCAGGAGGAGAGGTGAGTTTGTACCACAGGCCCTCAGGCTACAGAGTTATTTGGCTCCTGTGTGTGCCATCAAACATGATGCCAGGAGGCACGTGGGGCTCAACACATGCAGTGAGTGGCTGCTTCAGCCCTAGCTCACACACAGGCCTCATGAGGAGCGTCCTGGTGGGGTGACTAGTGGATACAGCATCACAAGTATTGTGTATATGACTCCCCAAGGGCTGCTGACGTGTGTGGGCTCTGGTGGTCCCCAGTGCCTCCAGGAGGTGGGAGGCTGAGCAAACGTGCCAGCCTGGAGCTCCCTTGGTTGGGAATAAGCAAGGATAAGTGGCTCTTCTTGTTTGGTTTTGTTACTGACTCATGGCTTCTCTGTTTGCTTCTTGCAGGAGAGCAGAGATGAAATCACGACATGATGAAATCCGAAGAAAATACGGTACAGTGCTGACATGAGTGATTCAAACTAAGCTTTAGATGAAGCAGCCTCAGTAGCTCTGCTCTTTGCCATGGTTACAGCCGTAGATGAGACCTGGCTAACAGGGAAAACATGGTCCCTGCTTCTCTTGGCTCTGTGAATTGCTCTCTGAGAGCAAGTGTAGGGATGCTGGGGTCATGGTGTGTGAGCCCACACAAGGGCTATTCCTCCTGGGCAGAGAAGAGGGAGTGTATAATGTTCCCCAGAACCTGTGTCCTCCAAGCTTGCCATGTGGGAGAAGCTGATGGAGCTTGACTGGAGGGGAGAAACAGCAGCTGGCAGACAGCACCATCATAATGCTGTGGGGAAGAAAGGCAGAGCTGTGCCTAAAGGAGCTCTTGGTGGGGGAAGCACCTTCCTGTGAAAGAGCTGTGCTCTGGGGCTGTCTTGCTGCAGCCTGACCCCAGAGTTTGCAATCTTGTCCTTTCTGGCTGTTCTTCAAAAGTGCTGGGCTGAGAAAGCAGCAAACAGCATGGTACATGGCTCGTTCCTAGCCCAAAACAAAGGCTATACCCTGCCTTGCTGTCTCCCAGTCTCGGTGCAGGAGCAGGGAAGCAAGTCTAAGAACAGTTTTAAATTAATTTGGGTCTGGACTCTCTGCTTGGAAGTCCAGCCTGACAGAAGGGGTGTGCAGAGGGAGGGCTCTGGAAGATTAGCCAGGCTGCTTTACCTGGACTGTGCATGGACTGCCAGGAGAGGAGTTTGCCGTCAGGTCAAGCTTCTCAATGGATGTCTCCTCTTGTGCAGAAGGGGAGAGTGAAACAGTGCTGATGGGGGAACAGCTCAAGTAAGAGCAGGTCTTTTGGGAGGACTGCAGCCAGGAGGCTGGAAGGTGCTCAAATGACAGAGTTGCTTCCAAGGACTGGTTTTCTTGCTGGCTGTGACCAGTGTGGGAGCTGCTGTCTGAACAAATCTCTCCTCTCTTCTAGGCCTGTTCAAGGAAGAGAACCCTTACGCAAAATTTGAGAATTAGCATCTCCGGACTCACCCACCCTGGTGAACAGTGCCTTTTGCAGAGCCAAAAATCTCCAGGCTTCCCCCACCACCGTGGTGCCACTTAAGCTGCCAGAGAGGATGAGCCAAGTGCTTGGTGACACCATTGTCCCCACTCCACATGCTTGGTTTGGCCAGAGCTTTGCTCTTGCCCTGCTGGTGCAAGAAACCATGCTGGCAATACTGGAGGATGGCACATTTCTTCTCACTCACCCCTGGGGTGGTTGTGGTGTCCAAAGCAATGCACATTAAGTCCTTGTCCCAGCCAAGGGCGACAGCAATGTCACACATCTCCATTGCTCCTGCCTCACCAAGAGCACTTCATGCACACAGAGCTAGAATCTTCTGCCCTGCCCCTTCCCCCCCAACACACCTTTTTTTTTCCTTTTAGTATATGCAAAAGCCAGCAAGAGTTTCCTGACATGTGGGTCAGCAGGAAGCTTTGGCTGTCACTCCACTGCTTGCACTTATCCCAGCACATTAGCAGTCCTCTCAAAGAGCACAAGTTTCTGGTGATCTGGTGCTTCCAGGAGGAAGGTCTTATGTGTACCTTCTCACTTGCAACTAATCTGAGGAAATCCCTCAACTCTCCTACCTCTTCTGTGCCTTTCTAGAAAGGTGGTCTTGAGTTCAATGGCCACAGCTGTTAGCAATACTGTAAGTTTCAAATGCATTTACAATATGCTGACTGTATATTAAACTGATTCAATTACTGTCCTGCTCTGAAAGAGTTTAATTCTGCTTCCATAGCAGGCACAGGTTGGTGGTGGTGGCTGATGGAGTTGTCACTTTTAACAGGGCTCTGACTCATCAGGGGGTAGCTGGAAGCAAGGCTGCCTCAGGCTCTTGCTGGGCTTGAAAGGAGGAATCTGTTCACAGAAATGTTCAGGTGTTAGGAAGAGCTTGGGATGGAAATAGGGCTGCTCCAAGGAAGGAGCTGGGTGTTCTGGCAAGAGCTTGGCCTGTTGTCCTCTGGCACCTCTAGGAGAACCTTTGTGTCCATGGGGTGGTCTGGGGCCTCAGACTGCAGCCCGAGCTGTGTGGGGAGCTGGGGTGGGGAAGGAGGATGGAGCTGACTGCTCCAGCATGGTCCAGTGCCTGCCTAGAACTGGCCAAGCAGCACCTGCAGCCCTGTGTGCAGCCTGTGCAGAGTCTGGGAGAGTCTGGGCTCAGCAAAGCTGCCTGTGGCCTCCTGCCAGGCAGGGGGACTCCCCAGGCGGCTGGAGTGCTGCTGGGGCTTGGATAAAATGCTCCCTCTGCATGGCCAGGCTTGTGGAGCTCAGCACAAGCTGCTCCAGCTGAACTTGAGGAGCTGAAGCAGCCGGGAGCCCTCGCTGCTGCTGCTGCTGCTGCGCGGGCTGTGTCGGCTGCCAGGCCCTGGCTGCTGCCAGGATGCTCTGAGGGGCAGGACTTGCAGGTGGCTTTTGATCCAGACTGTCTCTGGCTGCTGCCAGAAGAAGCTCTGGATGGTAGGAACAAAGGGGCTGACTCTGCCAAGCTCTCGTGGGGGTTGCTCTGCCAGCTTCTGTCCAAGGCAGTTGGACTGTCCTGGCAGGGGCCGTTCTGTCTCTATGGAGCTGAGGGCAGTGCTGACAGCAGCATGCCTGGGAGTGCATGGCAGGGAGATCATGGTTCACAGAGATCCCCATTTGGTCTGAATCTCCTTGTGCATGGGAGATGAACTGTGGAGCCCTGGCAAGAGAAGGGAAAGTGCTGATAAGGGTCCTGGTTGTGCCCTGGGCTTTCCTGGATGTCCTGGCCCACAGGGCCTGTTGTGGCTTTTTGGTCAGCGCAAGCCCTGACCACACCGAGTGGGTGAGTGGGACCACCACGGCAGCTGGGCACAGCAGTGAAGCTTGGGGTGAAGGCGCCAAGTTCCTCCGGGGATGGAGACCAGCAGGAGACATGGCGATAATGAAGAAACACAGTCTCTCGGGATCGGAATCCAGTGGTTTATTGGGAGGAGAGCAGGCGGTGAAGGCACATGGAATCGGGAGGAGGGGGGAGATACAGTCAGGATTTGGAGCTGAGGCCCAGAATGTGACTCGAAGGGGTTAAGAGGGCTGCAGCATGGGAGGGGTTTAACAGGAGGACCAACAGGAGCACGAGAGGTACAGATTGACAGGGACACCAGGGAATGGGGAGCGAGGAGGGAAGGTACAAAATTTGAAACCCAATGGGGAAACTCAGCTAGAGGGAACAAAGAAGAATTTTCTAGCCCCTTAACTAAATAAGGGATAGGGGAGAGCACATGTGCAGGGCCAATCAATCATTGTCCAATGCATATTGAGGAGCCACGCAAGTGTCTGGGTGTGCACTGCTTTGTCACCCTACTCAAAGGTCTCTCACACCCGGGCCCTTCCTTGGGTTTTGCTCCATGGTGGTGTGTGCCTGTGGTGCCCCTGCCAACCAAAGGTACAGAGGATGCTGTGGGGACTTGGTCTGAGAGCCAGCAGTGTCCAGGGACAGCTGTGCTAAAGCCTTTCGAGCTGCTGTTGCCCTGCTGGGCTGCACCAGGCCCCATCCTGCCCTGGCACTGGGACCAGGATTATCTCTTGGGGTTCCCTGAGCACTTCCAGCAGCCCTGCTCCCAGCACTAAGGGATGGTGCCTCCAAACCCATCAGGGATGAGGAACCCCGGCAAGCAGGTTCCTCTTCCTGAGACCCCACTTGTGACTGGCTCTGTCCTGCTCTGCTGAGCCAGGGCAGCAGAGAGACCTGCTGGGAGCCAGGTCCCCTGGATGGAATGTGGCCATGCCCTGGGGACAAGCAGAGGCCATGCAATGCTGCCAGGGCAGCACCCAGTGTCCCTGGGCAGAGGCACTGTGTCCTCTGCTCTCATGCTTGGCTCCAGCATCCTCATCCCAGGGGCTGTCTCCCATAACCTGGGATGGAGCTACTCCTGATGTTTCTAATTCTTCCTGTGAAGGTCGCTGTGTGCAGGGATCATGTGGCTGATGCACTGCAAAGCTGGCAAACCCTTTGGCTTGGCTGGCCATGGTGGGGAGGTGAAGCTGTGTCCTTGGGTGGCCAAGGTGCCTACTCAGGTCTGGGAAGAAGCATCTGCAGTGTAACTGACAGTGGAGCTTGACAGCTTAAAGGACACTTCATGAGGATTAAGTAATTGTTTGCAAGGCTGCCATGATGGAAAGCTGTCCTGACTGGGGTGTGGGAGCAGATAGTGATGGGGACACCCCAGCTGAGGAGTGAGACAGTGCCCCACCACCTGCAATGGGCCCTAGGAGGGAGCACAAGGGAACTTGGAAAGAAGGGGTTAACGAGATACGACAGGGAGCTTGGCTTTGAGCCACAGGAGAGCTCAACAGCTCTGCACAGAAAGGCCACAAAGAGCTGGCACTGGCCAATTTCAACCAAGTGATGGGAAAGGTGGGACAAACAGCCAAACACTCTGAGAGGTGAAATCCCTGTCACAGACTGAGTTGTGACCACAGGCCTCCCAGCTGCAGGTGAACTGTGCTGGGGTGGCCTGTTGTCATCACAGCCTCTTCCATTGCATTCACAGCAGGGCTGTGGTGGCAGGGATGGTGGCAGCAGCACCAGCGGGGCCCTGTGGGTGCCTGGTGCTGGAGAGTCTCCACTGAACAACCTCAGTGTCTTTGCAGAGGGCACAAAATGATTCCAAGAGGTGCTTTCGGTGTGTACTGCTACAATGGTGGTTTCAGAAAAAGTGGAGGAAGAGGCAAACAATTCAACAGATCCTATGTTGTATTCCAGAGCTGCTTTATTTGAAGGGGAAAATGCTCATTGGGGCTGATAAATGATCACCCAGATATTTCTCATGAGTTTGGAGACGGAGGCTTGGGGGAGGTGGAACTTTGCAAATAGGCTCTGCCCTGTGAGGAAGTGATTTTAACTATTGATACTCTGGGTGTTTAAGTAGAGGGTGTTGATCAGCAGCATGAAGCTGAGATGGAGGCTGATCATCAGCAGTATAGCCCAGGCATCAGTACTGGGACTGGTCCTGGTACTTCTTGATCATGGTCTGAATAATGGGGCCCAGGGCACCCTCAGCAAGTTTGCTGAATTTCCTACAGCGGGAGGAGCTGCTGAGACACCAGAGGATGCCTCTGCAGCCACAAGGACCTCAACAAGCTGGAGAAATGTGCTGATGGAACTTTCTGAAGCTCAACCAAGGGCCAGGCAGAGTTCTCCCCTGGGGAGGTGCAGCCCCAGGCACCAGGACACACCATGGAAAGCAGCTCTGCAGAGCAAGTCCTGTCGAGTGTGACTGGCACAGCACCACCCCAGCAGGGACCGCCTGGAAGGGAGCTGAGCGAACACTGAAGTGTGCAGCCCACTGCTGGGACGGCTTTGTGCCGCAGGGTGTGTCTCTGTGGACAGCAGAGCTCCAGGGTTGCCAGCAGGTGTCACCTCAGAGCTCTGTGATGCCACCAGTCATGACCACTATGACATCACGTGGAGCGTTGAGTACTGCCACTGCACACCAGACTCTGGCTCACTAGCAGCCGAGGAGCTTCCGCGTGCTGTTAGTGTCCGAGGAGCCTGAGCGCTTTCAGTGTCCGAGGAGCCTGAGTTCTTTCAGCGTCCGAGGAACCTGAGTGCTATCAGTATCTGAGGAGTTTCCAAGTGCTGTCAGTGTCTGAGGAGCCTTCGAGTCCTGCCAGCGAGTGAGGAGTCTCCCAGTCCCGCCAGGGACTGAGGAGCCTCTGAGTGCTGTCAGCGTCCGAGGAACCTGAGTGCTGTCAATGTCCAAGGAGTTTCCAAGTGCTGTCAGCATCCGAGGAACCTGAGTCCTCCCAGTGTGTGAAGAGTCTCCAAGTCCTGCCAGTGTGTGAAGAGTCTCCAAGTCCTGCCAGGGACTGTGGAGCCTCTGAGTGCTGTCAGTGACTGAAGAGCCTCTGAGTGCTGCCAGTGTCTGAGGAGCCTCCAAGTGCTGCCAGTGACCAAGGAGCCTCCGAGTCCCACAAGAGGTCGTGAAACCCTCGAGTGGTACAAGAGGAAGCCAAGCCTTTGAGTCCTCCCAGCACCAATGGAGGCCAGACAAGAGCCAGCTGCGCCAAGAGCCGTCAGGGTGTGCCGCATCTGCGTGAGCCTCATCCAAAGCCGCGCTGCCGTGGAGCCCTGCGGACATGTGTTCTGCCATGCCTGCATCCAGCCCCAGGCTGCCCCCGACGGCGCTGGCACCTGCCCAGTCTGCCAAGGGCCCATTGGGGCCATTCGCTTGCTGCAAGGGCAGGACAGCCGTGACGAGGTGGCCCCACGTCGTCGCCGTCGTCTCCATCCCTTCGTGGTGCGCTGGCGCCAGCGGCAGGAGCAGGAGCGGCAGGAGCAGGAGCAGCAGGAGCAGGCAGCTCCTGGGAATCGCCGGCGCCGGAGATTGTCCGATGGGGACAGGGCACCGAGCCCCGTGCCCCGCCAGCGTGCCCGGAGAGACCTGCAGCAGCTGGGCGGAAACGGGCCAGCGCAGGGACCGTGGGTGCCGAGGACCATGGATGAGCTGCTGTCCGGAGGAGACAACGTGCGCATTCCCGTTCTGCCTCCCCCGCCGCCCTGAACTGAAAACCAGGATGCCGAGAAGAGCCTCGCCTCGTTTCTTCTGCCTGCTTGCTCATTACTGCAAGACTGAGGGAGTGGGAGCTGTAGAAGAAAAAGGATACAGCTCTGGGAACTTGGGGAGAGGGTGGGATATTGTTACTGAAATTAGTTAGAAAATAAAGTTTTTTATTCATTTTGAAGCATTAGAAAGCAGGCGTTTTTTATTAGGGCGGGACACATGGAAGAGTATCTCCTTTAATCTGATGTGTGTGGTGAAACTTCTCAACAGAATATTTATTCCGTCCTGATCATACATATTCATGGCAATGTGCCTCCTAGCTAATACACAAACACAACTTTCCTAGAACTAATTTGCATGCATTTGCCTCCTACCATAAGTCCTTTTTAGGTCCTGGAGGGTCATCTAAAGGGGGGTATGGTGGTCATATTCACTGAGTGTTTCAATATTACAGGTCACCTTTCTTTTGGCATGCTTTTTGTTACACAACTTGCAAAAAAAGCCCTCTGTAGTCCTCTTTTATTTGTTTCTCCACTGGTTCCAGCTATATTTATCCTCCTTTGTGCATACTTTTACAACATTTTATCATTTTTTGCTAGTTAGTCTATAAGCTCTATTCAGCAGTTTCAGGGGAACTGAAAAATTTCTATTCTCTGTGTTATTTATCAAGCCTCCCCTTTTCTTGAGACTGTCTCTTTAAGCCAAGTCTCCATACTTCATTTTCCAGCAAAAAGTGTTACAACAACTGTAATATTGAATGCAAGCAAGTAGACACAATACAATGATTACAGTGACTGCCATGAATGCATTTCATAGCAGTCTCCAATTTGGCAGCCATGAAGTAAGCCAATCCCACCAAGAAGAATTTAGTTTTTTCTGCCACCCTTCTACTGCTCTTTCTACTGAGGTGATTCCTGTCTGTTGGATTTCAACCCCATCACTGATGTAAGGGCAACATTCCTGTCCTATAATAGCACACATCGCTCTTTGGCTTCCAAGCAGATAATCCAAGGCCTTGCAGCTCTGTAGAGCCACCATTCGTGTTTCCTGGAGCTCATAGCATGTGCTATTTGATGTTTTAATAGTATCGATATGGCTGAAGAACTGGTAGAAAGGGAGCAATGTGGATGTTGGGAGTGGAAGAGAGGGGGCCATTCCTGGTTGCTTCTGTGCCATTCCTGGTTGCTTCTGTGCCATTTTGCTCATCTCTGAGGGGGTGCAGCCGGGAAAGGGAATGGAAAAGGGAAAATCCCTTCAGGCTCGGAGCATGTTCTGAATGCACTGCTATCTGCTTTCCTCACGGCCAGGGTGAGGACAGAGGCTGAGATGGAGGTTTGGGACAGAACCTCCTCCTCTCTCCTGGCCCCACAACACCCCTATGCTGTGAAAGTCTGCGATCCCAGAGCGGCTCCCCAGGCTTGAGGAGGCAGTCCTGGCAGAGCCATCGGCTGAAGGGCACTGCCTGTGGGAGAAGGGGACTCAGCCGGGATGGACCTCATATTTAGAGGGTCTCCTCTGAAGAAGCCCGGAGCCCTTCCCGCCCCTCCCCACACGGGCACCTCCGGCAGCACCAACATCCCGCCCTGCCGCCTCCTCTCGCTTTCGGGTGTGTTACAAATCTAATTATTTCCGCAACTGTGGATCGAGGCAAACTTCACTGTCCGTCCCTTCAGGGGATCCGAACACCCCAGCACCAGTCTGGCCTGGGCTGGGCTGGAGACTCTGGGCGGGCTGTGCTTTAATGGAAGACTTCTTGTCCCATGTTTCCCCGCACGCAGGAGGTGCCGTGAGACCGGGACGATGGGGTTCCGAGGGTGCCCCGGGGATCAGGGGTCCCGGGGATGCCCAGAGGTCCCGGGGATGCCAGAGGTCCCGGGGATGCCCAGGGCAGAGGTCCCGGGGCTGCCCCGGAGGTGTCCCTCACGGCGGTCCCTCCAGGCCTGCTCACAGCGCCCCCTTGCGGCTCAGCGGGGACGAGCCTGCACGCGGCCCCGCCACGCCCCTTGGCCGTTGGCCACGCCCCTCAGCGCGAGCCCCCTGCTACTCCCGCCATGTCGGAGAAGAAGCCCGGGGTGAGGAGCGGGAGGAGCCGGAGGGAGGGGAGGGACGGCCGGAGGGGAGGGACGACGGCGGCAGGGGCTGGAGGGAGGAGTGGCCAGCCTCTGCCTCCCGCGGCAAGGCCGCGGTGCTGCTCCGCCCCGCCCGCGGTGCGAGGCGGCCGAGGTGTCCCGGGCGGGGGGAGCAGGAGCAGGAGCGGCGGCGGCCGGGGTCCCGCGGGACGTGGCCGGTGATGTCCGGCCCGAGCGGGACCCCGGGGCTCACCCGGCCGGGCTCTGAGCCCGCCGCGTCCTGCGGCGTGCCGTCCAGGTAGCCGTGAAAAAGGAGAACGACCACATCGAACTAAAAGTTTCCTGCCAGGACGGCTCCGTGGTGCTGTTCCGAATAAAGCGGCACACCCCGCTGAGCAAGCTCATGAAAGCGTACTGCTGCCGAAAGGTAGGCGCGGGCACGGCTCGGGGGCTCCTGCGGCCCCGGAGGGCTCCCACGGAACCGGAGGGCTCCTGCCACCCCGGCCAGCCCCTCTCTCCCCGGGGATGCATCCCCCTGCTGGGTGGAACCCTCGCTGCTTCTCTGCCCGGGTCGTGGAACATGCTTGTGGGCAGGCTGAGGGTATCCAGGTGTGTGGGAGAGTGAGGAGCTGAGATGCTGGCAGCTCCTCAGCGTGGAGTTCTTCTCATCGGTGAATGGAAGCTGCCTCTTCCTCCTCAGGTGCTCCCTAACAGAGTTACCAAAATTCCTCCAGTTCCGATCCTGGCTCTGAGAGAACTCACTAACCCTCAGTCCTGTCGTCTCCAAAAACTTCATCAACTCTGAGTGCATTTTCTGTTTGGAAAAATGGCACAAAATAAATTCTTCCGTGCCACAGCTTCCTCCTGAGTTTTTTCATTCTCCCTTCCTGTGTCTCCTGCTGCTCACTGCACAGTTGTGACTGCTGTGTTCCACGGGTGTTCACTGGCTGCTCTGTGTCAGAGGCTGTTCTTCAGTGCCATCCTGAGCTGAACAAGAGAAGGATGTATCCCCACAGCTCAGTTCCTGAGCCTGGAGCTCCCGATGCCCCTGCTTTATGCCGAGCAGAGGGTGGGCATGCAAATGGCTTTGGAAGCAGAGTCGGATTTTGTTTGTGGATGTATCCCCTTGTCTGTTACTTGCAGGATGCTTTCTTTGTTTATTTAAACTTTACACACTGCCCTCCTCTGTGCCTGCTGCACCCTGACACCTCTCTGGGTTTTTGGAGGGTTGCAGGGCATTTTAGCATTCCTCTGTGTGACAGAGGTGTGAACTACACGGGGGTTTGGAAGGATTTTAGAGGGCAGAGCAAGGTCCTCAATCCCTGATGCAGGGAATAAAGACTTCCTCGTGCGATTAAACATTGTCAGAACACGATTCAGTTGTGTGTTAACCCAGGTTTTAAAGGCAACGCAAAGTTAGCAGCATTCAATCTTCCTCAGTGTATAGACAGCAAGACAAATAGGCTCAGTGTCCTCATGGTTAAATATTAATCATAGAATCACAGAATGATTTGGGGTTAGAAGGGAATTTAAAGCCCATCTCATCCCACCCCCTGCCATGGCAGGGACACCTTCCACTAGCCCAGGTTGCTCCAAGCCCTGTCCAACCTGGCCTTGGACACTTCCAGGGATCCAGGGGCAGCCACAGCTTCTCTGGGGAACCTGTGCCAGGGCCTCACCACTCCCACAGGGAAGAATTTCTTCCTAATACCTAATCTAAATCTACCTTCTGTCATGCCCTTGTCTTCTGAGTGTTAGTTTTGTTATCATGTGTTCTGACAGTAAATCTGTGAATATTTAGTTTGGATTTAGAAACACAAATGTGGTTTCTCATGTTAATAACTTTGAACTTGCAGGGCCTTTTAATGAAACATACAAGGTTTCTCTTTGATGGACAACTAATTGAAGAAGCTAACACACCTGCACAGGTATGTAAAACGCTCTTACTCCAAATTGCTACATAGATATTCTGAAGTCTGAGTGATGATCAAAGGGGTTTGAGATCAAAATGATCCTGAATTAGTTGCTGTGAGTTTAGCATGTTCCAACTAATTTGTTCGAGGTGACTGAGGGAAAGTGTTTTATGCATTAGTTAATTAATGTTATCTCTGAAGTGCTCTATTGCTGGTTAGGAGCAGAGAGCCAAGCTTTTGTCGCCAGGTATCTTTCAAGTTTTCTGTATTATTTATAATTTCCATATTTTTAAAATGTTAAAATAATTCCTGTGTTACTCCCACAGCTGGAGATGGAAGACAAAGACATGATCGAAGCATACCAACAGCAGACAGGTGGAAGGTGCTAAGACACAACATCTTTTGGAAGAGTTTAAGGATCCTCATCACACCTCACTCTGTCATCTGTCCTTGGATGTACTATTTTATTAGTGAACAAATGAACATGCCAATCACACATGGGGTTCTTTGAAACTTTAGAGAACATTTACCAAAGTTTCTTACTGTCTTTGACATTCTGCCTGCACAAGTCAAAACAGTATCTGCAGGGATTGAGCTATGTCTGAATTGAACCATTTTAAATTCAGATTAAGTCACTGTGTGTTGTTTCTCTGTTGCTAGCCTTTTATTAAAAATATATTGGTTTTATTACCTTTTTTTTTTCCCTTAAATTTGTGGCCTAAGCATTTATCCATGTGTTGGGACACAGTGTTCATTCCCAGCTCTGGTTGGCCTTGCCCCTCTGTTTTAACTCAAACTATGTAAATCATTCAGTGTATTTTCATGCCAGTTACATTGAGTGTAAAAGTTTCTTTTTAAGATGCGTCCAAGAGAAGGAACAGAGACACTGGTTTTAAGTTTTTAGCTTGTCTTGCTAAAAATTCACTCAATCCCTTGGGCAGCTTGGCACTCTTGACATAGGGCTGGAACATGATACAATGCTTAGGGTAGAGTTTAAATACTTCAGGCTTTCATGTGTTTTTCATATTATGATAAAGTCACCCAAAATACACTTTTTTTAATGCAGAAATTAGATTTTTTTTGTCCTGCACTATTGCAGAACTGGAGGTAGCAGTGCACCTGGTCCAAAAACTTAATGCTTGTGATAGAGTAGCAGTGGCTTTTTGTTGTGCAAGCTTATAAAAATCCCATCACTGAAATTCCAGCTGTTTGCTGAGGGCTGGGCAGCATCTGTCCCTTTCTCCTGCTCCCTTATCTTCGACTCTCTCTGTGGGTACTGGAAGTCTGTAGCCTCAGGTTACTTTTTATTACTTGTTTTTGGAAGCTAAGCTTGGAAAATGAGAGGGGGAGAAAATGCCTTTTAATGTCACCAAACTCTGCAGAAGAGCTAGTAAGTGAGGAGAGACGTTTAGGTGTCTTCAAAATAATAATAATTATCTGCTCTCCAACCCTGCTGAGGTTTAACCATTTGTGTTAAACAGGCTCCGTGAAGCTGTTCCAGAGGAATTTTAACTCAGGCTGTCCTGCTGCTCCATGGAATCACAATCAGCCTATTCTCTTTCCATTTCTTCGCATTAGCTATGCTCCTGCCTGCTGAAATCTCGCTGGAAAGGCCCCTATTTTCCATGTTCCTGGTGAGCTGGGGTGGGATATGCCGCGGATCCCGTTGTCTGCTCCCCGATTTCCACATTCTGTAATTTACACAGTAAATGCCGTTTGTGCCTCGGGCTCCTGTCTCTTTGTGGCCCATCCTGGCAGGAAAGGCAGTGTGAGGGGCTGCTCCAGGCAATCCGAAGGATTTACTGCATTAAACCAGCTATAATTTTTGGAAAATAGGTACACTCAATTTTTTATTGGACTAAAATGTGCTTGCATCAGCACTGGTGAATCAGATTAGATTAAAGTGCAATAGTCTCCCTTCAGTCTTCGAATTCTGAGTGTTGTCCTTATCTCTCGCTAATGTGCTTTGGTTTCTTTCTACTTTGTTATGCCACCAAAGCAAAACCAGAAGCATTAGTACATTAAAAATACCAAACTTCTATAAACTTCTCATCCATTAATCATCTCTCAAACATGTACATTACAAATAATGCTCCTGAGATCCATCTAACCGTTATTTCCACCTGAAATAAACGGGAATTCTAAGTGTAGATAGCTTTTCAGAACTGAATAATAACATCGCAGTTTGTAAGTGATGTGGTCACATCTCCATTTAATCCATGTTGTCTCTAAGGAACCAGATGAGTCGGTTGCCTGGTAAAACATAGCAGATCAGTGGCAGAGTCTGGGATGGGACTCAGCAGCAATTCACATGGCAGTACACACTTCCAGTCAGATTTCAACGCAGTAAATCCCCGGTACGAACCGCACAACCCCCGCTCCGTGGGGCATCTTGCTGCACAACACAGCATTTTGCGTGTTCTCTCTCCTCCCACCAGCGGAGCAGCTGCCGTGTTCCCGTCGTTCCCCCAGGATCGCCGCCGGGAGCGGGAATTCCCGGAGCCATCCTGCCGGGCGTTCCGGCTGGAGGACCGGGCGCTACCATAGAGGAGAACCGGCGGGATAGAGCGCCGCCCTCCGCCCCCTGCCAGCCGGCGGCCGCTCTGGCCGCTCACCCGGAAGCGGCGGCGGGGCCGCGCCATGGCGGGGACGGCGCTGAAGCGGCTCATGGCCGAGTACAAGCGTGAGTGGCGCTCCCCTGGGCTCCCCGCGCCGCCTGCCCGGCGGGATCGCTCCCAAAGCCCGGGAGGGCCCGCGGGCCGGGCGGGGCGGTGATGGCCGCGGGCCTCCCTCCCGGCGCTCGGGGCGGCTCCCCGTGCCCGCCGGCCGCTGGTTCTCCCCACGCAGGCGGCAGGGCCCTCTGTGCGTCCGTGCAGAGCCCCCGCGGCGGCGGTGAGGGTCACCGAGCGGGTACGGGACACCGCCGGCCCTGAGGGGGCTGTGGGAAGGGGTCACCGAGGGGAGGGTGGAGTGCGGGTGACACCGCTGGCGTTCCGTGACTCCGAGAGCTTAGTCAGCGGGCAGGCTGGGAACCCTGGGCGAGTGGCCAGTTATTTTAGTGCTTTGCCCTGTCACATTTTCCAGATGGAGCAGAATACCGGAATGGAAATCTCTGTTGCAGAGCTGTGTTACATCAAAGATAATTAGAGATGTTTGTCAGGACAGATACCTTCTGGTTGTGCCCATCCCTGGAGGTGTCCAAGGCCAGGTTGGGTGGGGTTTGGAGCAACCTGGGATAGTGGAAGGTGTCCCTGCCCATGGCAGGGGGTGGAACGAGATGAGCTTTCAGGTCCCTGCCTACCCAAACAAGTCTGTAATTCTGTGAAGTCCTTAATGGAAGCAAAGTGGTTAGTTAGAGGATTTAAGCTCGAATTTAGTAATCAAGAACGCAGACTTGTTTGTTTACAAACCAGTGTGAGATGTGACTGCAGGGGGTGGCAAGCAGTGATCCTCACCAGTCCCACCACAGGCAGCAGAGACCAGCTGCAGTGGGTGGGTCCCCCATCTTTTGGGATGGATCATCTGCTCCCTGGTGAGCTTGAGAGGTGTCCAAAGGTGCCCTTTGTTGGCAAGAAATATTTGTTTGGTTAGGTAGGTGTTTTTGGGCTTTGATGCTCTGGCTTTTATTTATAGCAAGGAAGTAGGATGGAGAAAAGAAGTGTTTGGTGGGGATGGAGGGAGCTGCACTGTAAGGACTGGCCATCTCCTCCAGGGAGGTCACTTACTGTGCTCCCCAGGCTGTCCAGGGAAGGGGAGTTGTTTCTCTGTGTCATCATTTAGTGGAAGACTCCAGCTGGTGTAAAAGAGAGTATTTATAGACACACTTCCTGCCAACACTGTGCCTATTCTGAGGCTGCTCTGCAGAGCACAGGTCTCTAGGCTGAACTGTCACACAGGTGTTCGTGGGGCCAGAGCCTCCCAGCCAGTGCTGGTGCTGCACTGACAGCTGGGGGTGGTGAGGGAGCCCTGTGGCTGTGTGGGTAAAGCTTGTGCTGACGGTGTGTGTCCTAGAAATCTGCATTTTCCCCTTGTAATCCAGGAGCAGTGACCTGAAAAACAACCACAGAAAGAGTTGGCTCTGCTTCTGGCCTCTCGTATCAATCCCGTAAGCCTCAAAAAGCATTTTTGATCCTTTTTTGATCCTTTGTTGTTGAGGAGCTCGGACAGCTTACTGGAGTGTCTTGTATGAATGAAATCTTTAGGAAAAATGATATTAAATGACATCAGAAAGATTTGGACTTAATGCCACAGGCAGACATGAGGGGAATCTTCTCTGCCTGGTTTCCCAGGGTAACACTAGTCATGAACTGAGATCACGTTTTGTGTGTGATCTGCCTTTACAAACACTTTCCCATGTCCAATAAAACACAATATTGTGAAAAATGAATGTAACTTGCAGTGGCTAATTGCACAGTGCTTTCTGGAAGCTCGAGGTGCAGCAGTGCAGTAAGTGAGACATTTTGGTGTCTGTGGGTTCTGCTCTGCTGTGTGTCTGGGTTTTTTACTTTCCTTTAGCCCATCAAACCTTGCTACAAACTCCAGAATCAAGCCTGACTTACAACCTTTCCCAAGTGTTTAAGTGAAGACTTACAGTTAGTTGTAGCTCTTCCAAAGCTCTTAGCCATGTAGAGTTTTTCGGCAAAAGTAATTTTGAAAAATAAAAAGGGCTTCTGGTTGTAGGTAATTCTGCTGCCTCTTTTAGCAGAAAAAGAGCAAGTCCTGCCTTGGGGCAGGGCTGGAGTGTGAGGTTCATCGCAATGTGAAGTTTCTCCCTCCTGATGTGTGTTGCTGGTGTGTATGTGGGCACTGCAAGGCCCTGGGTGAATGTGGGCATGGAAGTGGCTTTCAGTGACCTCCTGACTGCACACCTGGGATGAAAGCTTGAATGTGTTGTGTACAAATTTGTGGACACAATCTTTCTTTGTTATTTTTCCTCTTCTCTATCTCTTCCCTTTAGTTGCTTTTAGTCATGACAGTGGTGGTTGCCAGTCAGTGCCTTGCTGGTGGGTGTATTTTCCTTACCAGACTTCTAATTCATTCCCTTTTTCTCTTTTTCAATTTTTGTCTTTGATTTTCTCTGTTCATGTGCGCACACGTGTTTAAATCTTTATTTAAAGATTAATCATTGCCTTCTGTGAAAAATACTTGACATTGTCAGGAGTTTCTACCTGTTGGAGCCCAAATCCATTACTGCATTTTGGGAGAAGCTGTGAAATTGCAGATTTTCTTTCATTTTGAAGAAGGAAGGGAAGGTGGCTGTGGACAGCCAGGTGATATGATTGGGTTTTTTGTCTGCATTTAGATCTTTGCATGTTTAACTTTTTGCTGTCTCAGATTTATTATCTACTCTGCCAGAACTAGTTTGGCTAAAACTTTCCAAAAAAATCCAATACAAAAAAGAACACTGTTTTTATTAGAGCATATATCTTGTTAATTCCAGATGTATAATAGTATTAAGGCTTGACACAAGTCTCTCAGTAGCAGCTTATATTTGTGAGAGTTAAGAGATGGAAGCCTTTTTCTATGTTTACTGTTTCTTGATGCAAGATCTTGAAGACGTATTATGCTTGCTGAAATTTCAAATCTAAAATGGGTTACTCCTGAGGAATTAAATCTCTAGAGACCCGAGAATTGTAGTGCCTGATTGTGTGCACTGTATTTCCTTCTTGGTACAAACAGGCAGCAGAGTAGTGAATTGTAATGCCAGCAGGTTTCTTTGGAAGTGCCATCAGGTTGGAGATAAGAGATTTACATGAATTGTGAGATTTGGGATGTCACAGAACTAATAAACCTTCTGAAACTGGCAGTGCTGCAGTGGGTACTTCCCATCCTTACTGCTTGGGGAGACTTCCTGCTGTGTGGAGCCAGAAGAAAACTGACTGTTTTCAAGCATCTCACTCCAGATGCTGTCAGATACTGCAGATACATGCCCATAATATTTCCTGAGTCCTGGGTTTTTAATCCCCTTGGAGATATGCTAAATGGCTGCAGATTTTAGGAAACATACTGTTGAACTTCTCTTTTGAGGATGATCTTTTCAGTCTCTTAAGTGCTTTAACAAGAAGGTGTGTTTTCAGTTCTCCTGAGAACCATCTCCAAGGTGTAATTGGCCCTTAATGACTCTACAAAGAGCAGTGAAATGAAAAGGAAGGCACGGATTGTGTGTGCACCAAATCTGCCCCGAGTTCTAAATAGAAGCATCACACTTCTCTAGTGTCAGCTCTGTTTTAAGCTTACAGGGAAGACTTAGAAGAGACTTTTCCTGGTGTTCCCCTTTAACTCTTTCAAACTTGGTTATTTTCCTAGTTTGCTGGTTTATCCTTTTTTCCAAATTAAATGCTTGTCCTACCACCTTTCGGAATCCCTTCATAGGATGGTGCTGCTTGTGCATTTGCTCTGTAGGAATGTCACTGAAAATCCAGAATAAAACTCCTTGACACCAGTGTAGTATTCAGAAGCAGGCATTATTTTATTCCAGCCCTGCAAGTGGAGAATTGAGCCTCTGTCCTCATGAAGACCCTTTGCTCTGTGGGCTTTGGCTGTTTCTTCCCATTGCTCCTGTTCTCCTTGGAGTGGAGTGCTGTATGACACACTTCTGTGACCTCAGGGGATAGGCAGGGACTGCTGCCAGCTTTTCCAGGAAAATCTTGGGAAACATCAGAGGGCTTTGCTTCTTAGAGAGAGCCACAAGATGGAGCAAAATGATTCCAGGAGCTCCTGTGTTTGACACCTCCCTCTTTCTGTCTAAAAACATCCAGAAGAAAAGCTATTGGGGACTCACTGTGAAGCTGGAAAAACCTGCCATGGAACACCAGGGCATTGTGGAAAACTGTAAGGTTGAGTTTCAGTCTGCTGCTGGGCTTTGGAACTTCAGAGAGGGCTGTGCCAAGGTTAAGAGCAACCTGAGCAAACAGAAGAGTTTCATGATCTGTCCTGGCAGTGCATCTCGGCATCATCTTTGAATCCTGCAGTAAAGCAGCTGTTGTAAGACAGAAATCTGTTCTGTGCATCACTACCCACAGTTTTCACCTATAGCCTAAACAGAAATTAGGTGATGTGTCTCATTTATTGGTTTGTGACTTCACATGTTCTCTGGGTCACTGTTCCTGCTTGTTTTCCTGCGTGGGAATGTGTGTGGAAGTTCTTGTGGCTGCATTCTGTGTTGCACTGGTGTTCCAGAGGCCATTGGTTAGAAAACACTGTGCTGGAAAACAGCTGGGAGTGTCACCTCCTGCCACCAGATCCAGTGGCTGCCCCATGGCTCACTCAGAGCATTGGGGCTGATGTTGAGCCCCCAGGACTGCTGGCCCGTTGGTTGCCTGTTTGCAGCTGAACTGTGCTTCAGCTGCTGATGCCTCCCTGCAGTGCATCAGAAACTTGAAGCTGATGGTCATTCCACTAGATAGGAGGAAATGTGGTTGTTATTTTATCAGCACATGGTGCACTGGGCTTCACCAACTTGAAATAAGGGGCTGATGCCAAAGGTTATTTCACAAATTTGCGATTGTATCAGTTTCCTAGAGAAAGTGAGGATTGATACATCCAAACTTGCAGTGTGCAGCCATGGCTGTTTTATTGCTGCTTCTTTTCCAGACCACGCAGGGGGAGTTGGATTGAATTTAGGGAACAGAGCTGCTTGTCAAATCTCTCATGTGTCTCCTTCTCCTGTTTTTGTGTTTTGGGTTTTGCACTGAGGTGCATCAAGCTTGAATGGGTTCAGAGAGGTTACAGGAATAAAAGCTTCAGGCTGTTATGGTATCCAGCAGATACCACAGAGGTGCAAGAAAAGAGTGTTTCCCAGGCTTTGTGAAAAGAGTTTTTGTCTTCCTTCTCAGGTTTCAGTTATTGCCTCTGTGAAGATGGGGAATTTGATGAGTGGTCTTTTCCAACCTAAACAATTCTGTGATTCCAAAACTAGTTCTAGCAGCCTGAAAAACCCCAAAGTGCCAAATAATTTTGTCCAGAAAACTGTCCTGCATTAAGCAATGGTGGTAGTGCCCCTGTGCTAAGCCATGGCCACTCAAACACCCCCGGAAATGCTTGGGCTTGCAGATCACCTCAATCTTCCTTGTGTTTTTGTTTTTGCAGAGCTGACCCTGAACCCACCAGAGGGGATTGTGGCAGGTGAGGAGCCAAGCAGGGTTTGTGCACTCTGGAGCTGTAACCTTGTGTTCAGGTAGCACTGAGCATTGTTCTGTTTTATTTCACAGGTCCCATGAATGAAGAGAACTTCTTCGAATGGGAAGCCCTGATCATGTGAGTTAATACTGTTTGGTGTCTGAAATCAGCAGTTGCTGGGATTACCTTCTAGGAGAGCAAGAATGTTAAAAAGTGCTATCAGTTCTGTATGACATCAGCATTGGCCTACCTTAGGCTGGGAACTCCTCTGATCCAAACAGGACTTTATTTGGACTTTAAACAGGGTGACAGAGGCAGCATTGGTGATGTGTACAACTTGTTATGAGAACTTTTTGTACAGGTGTCATAATAATAAGCTTGCAAATTTGTCAGGAATCCTCATTTGGGCTCCCTTGGATATATGTTACATTTACAAAGCTGTAGGAAACAAACAGTTACTTGATCACACAGACCTGTTGGAACATTGCCTAACTGCAAATGCAGGACAGATTTTAAGTGGAGTAAAATACACAAATTATTAGTGACAGGAGAAAAAAAATCAATGTCTAAAATTAGTTTACTCACTATTCAGATTTTTTCTAGAAAAATTGAAAGGTTTTGTTTAGAAAAAGTATTGAAATTTAAATAAAAATTGTTTTGAACTTCTTTACACTTCATGAATCAGTTGGTGTTTTCAAGAATTGGATGCAGTGGTTTTGTGTGGAAAGAGATTCACTCTTCTGTTGGTGAATAGCTCTGATCATGACCTGCTGTGTTTTGGGGGTGATGAAGAGTCCTTTACAAAGCTGTGTACTCTCTCGTCTGCTCACCAGCTGATGGATGTGGTTGTTGGTAGCAAAATTTGCCATGAAAAGACAAAATCTTTTTGCCCAGCATCTTACAAGTTATCTTCTCTCTTGCTTGTGCTCTTACTCATGCTGTACCTTCTTTGGGAACTTTGAGTACAGGGAGTAACTGGTGATTTTCACAAAATAAAGTTCTAAAATGGTAGAGGAGAGGAAAAAAAGACGTTTGTCACTCACATCTGACAATTTATGTAAATACTGCGCAATTAAAAGATGAAGAAGTTCCAAACCTCTAAGTCCATCTTGAAGCTGGTGGTCTGTTGTTAGGGTAGATGCTGGCTCTGTATTTCAGGATTCCTTTGGTGAGAATTGGTGATTTCCTTTCCATCAGCCAGGGCTGAGTTGTCCCAGAGGAGCCTGGGGGCAGCAGACAGTGGCTGTGGCCCCACTTGCTCGGTGCCTGCTGCAATCTGAGCAGGTTCTCCCTGCAACCACCAGTGCTGACTGGCGAGATTCTCATCTGGCGTGGGTGGCAGAGCTTTCCTAGCTTGGTCTGCTTGGAATGTGTTGTCTAGGGATGGAAAACAAGATTTCTGTCTCTTGGGCTCAGGCATGCAACCAATACAAAAGCATGGTGAGCTGTAGCGAATTCCCTATTCCACACAAGCCGGCTGTGTGGGTGATTCTGCTGCACGCCAAGCGAGAGCCTCCGAGTTATTTTAGACCTTGGTAAATGGAGGTTTGGATTACCACTGCTTGTTTGCTCATTGATGGGAAGAGTTGGTAAGTGCCTCTGCTTATGTACAGTGATTTCTGCTGGGATAACAGGTTGTGCCTCCTGGTAGCTCAGTTCCCTGAAAATAAGGACTTAGCATGGAAATAGGTTGTTTTGTTTCCTGACACCAAAGATTTTGGCTGCAGGGTCTTGTGCTTTCTGTGAGAGGCATAGTCAGCACATGTGCTTTGTAATGGGCCAGATTTCGGGTCAGGCAGCTGTGATTGCTGGGAGGGTGGAAATCCCAGAGGGTTTAATGCTCTTCTTGGAATACGGAAGGAAGTTCCTGCCTATTGGTACTTTCTCATAGCAGAGGTTGTATGGCTGAGTAGAGCTTTCATGAGGGACACTCAGAAGTACTTTTGAATTGCCTAGAAAATGCCTTTTCTGATGTTTCCCATCATATCCTTAAAGAGCAGAGGAGCTGCTTGCAGACTTGAAAGCCCTTTAAAGTGCTGAGTGTTGAGCTTCAGGTCTTTGTCAGCGTAAAATGAGAGGCGGAGGTGCTTTAATTTGGGTTTCTGTATTGTGTGTGTCATAATAAAGTTAGATTTTAAGATCTGCTCAATTTTGAAGCTGTGATACATGTTTACCCTGAACACATTTGGTTACTTTCATCTCTTTACAAACCTTGTTAGTAGCAGTGTTTGCAATACTTTTGGAAAGCAAGTTACATGACTTGTTTGTATTTGTCTGTGGTGATCTCCTCCAGTGTTTTGTAATCTCACATGTGCTGTGTGAGATTCAGGGAATGAGGTGTGTAGATGAGAAAATGAGAGTAAAGCTGTCTTCAGATTTTTAGACAGAGAAGTGCAAAAGGTAAGTAACGTAATTGTGAAAAGAACAAAATACTTTGTTTCCTTCACCCAATTTGTATAAAGCTAGAGCACATACAATGACACATAACTTAAAAAAAAAAGAGATCTAAGAAAGAAAAGACATCTCTCATTTATCAGGTCAGAGGTAGGCTGGGTAATGTTACACAGATTGATGTAAGAGCTTGGCTTGGAGATAAAATAATGTATTTTTAAGTAATGGAAATAATAATTTGTATTTCCAGTGTTCTTGCCCGCAGCAGCGATGCTGGAGGAATGTGAAACCTATAAATGTTAAGGCTGTATTGGCATGTCTAAAGGAGAGAACAGATCTTACACTGGCATGTCTAAAGGAGAGAACAGATCTTACACTCCCAAAATAAGGGTAATAGACACAGAACTGAAAATACCACATGGAAACCTTTCTGAAGAGTGGAGGTGGGGAGTATTTTTGAAAGCCAGATCTTTGCAACATAATTTCAGGAGAGATTACCTTATGTTGCTCTATTCCTTACCACTGCGTGAGGTCCTTCAGGCTATGTTATGTTCATGAATTTCACATTTCAAGGCCAAATTCTGCCCTCTTTGGTTGGCATGAACAAGTGTGTGTTGCTATTAAAGTTTATCCCCAAAAGACACACAAGCACGCGATGGTTAAGAACCTTATTAGCCTGAAGATTTCTTGAACGCTAAACAGTATAAATTGAAGTCAACTTATCACAAAGCTGTCTAGAAAGGTAATTAGATCTATAATTAGGCTTATGACTTTTGTTTCCATTCCCCTTTTGGGCATCTGATGACTGTGAGGTTTGGTCTTTTTCCAGCATCTTTTTACAAATAAGCCATTTGTAAATATACGTGAAGCTGTGATTATAGAATTAGAGTCACAGAATCATTAAAGTTGGAAAAGACCTCTAAGACCATTGAATCCAACCATTCCCCAAGCACTGCCAAATCCACCACTAAACATGTCCCCAAGTGCCACATCCACGTGTTTTCTGAATGTTTTCAGGGACAGTGACTCCACCACTGCCCTGGGCAGCCTGTGCCAAGGCTGAAGGGAAGAAAAGGCTGAAGGCCTTTCAGGGAAGAAATTTTTCCCAATATCCAACCTAAACCTCCCCTGGTGCAACTTGAGGCCATTTCTTCTTGACCTGTCTCTCCTTCTCTGGGAGTAGAGCCTGACCTCCATCTGGCTCCACCCTCCTGTCAGGGAGTTGTAGCAGAAGGTCCCCCTTGAGCTGCCTTTCTCCAAACTAAACAACTCCCATTAGCTGTCCTCATCAAGGTACTTCTCTCTCCTATTTGGCTGATACCCACCACTCTTTTCTGCCCCTTGTCTGAGTACCAGCCAGCTCCTGGAGGTCAGAGCTTCTCATTTTCATGCTTTGTCTTCTGTCAGCTTTGGAATGGCTGCAGAGCAAGGCGGTGATTGTAGAAGCTGCCATGCTCTTACCTCCCTGGCCCTACCAATGTCCTTTTTGAGCTAAAAGTGAGGCTGTCAAGTTCAAATGCTGAGTGTTTTGTAGTTGCAAATGCTGTCTTGGATTAACTTGAATAATTTCTTTGAAGTTGATCCTGGCAGCGCTGAGTAGCTAAAACAAAAGCATTTTGCTCACATAATACAGAGCCTAAAATGGAGTATGTTGGGTTGAGTGTATTTGACAGAAGAGCCCTTAAGGCTGTGGGTTTGCTCTCAAAACAGAACATAGACACCCACCAGCTTTTCAATGCCTGTATGTACATACTCTCAGAAGTTCAACAATAAGCCTTTAAAATGCAGCTGGAATTAAAATGGTCATGAAAAAATGCATTCAGTTTACTCTCAGATGTGAATTGAATCCCGACTAAATTTAGGGAAAAGGCCAGAAGGGGAACAAAGTGGTTGAGATGGTTTAGCTTTCATTCTTGCAGAATGTTGATGCATTTCTCTTACCTTACCTGCCAGTGTTAATATTCATGTTTCAATCACATAGTTCCTGTGTTAATCTACCAGCCAAGTCTTTTGAATCCCAAAGTTTGAGAGAGTTAGTCTTCTAGGGCTTTAGGATTTGCTGCTCTCCAGTTTTACTGTTCTTTCTGGCATGGAGAATGTGGATTGGGAGGAGAAGGCATGAATATATTCCTGAACCTTATTTCCCAGACAGTGGAACCTTTGTTTGCAGGGCTTTTTACTAAATACATGAGGTTTCCTTGGCTACGATTTTCAGTGCTGAAGCTTTTTTCGTCATCTTTCCAATCAAGGGAAATCATGTTTGTTTTACAACTTCCAGATGGTTCATCAAGTATGAATAAATCATAGCTAATAAACTTGTTTTTTGCTCACTTTCCACAAGTGTTTTATGTAGACAGGGTAAAATAGTTGGCTTTATGTTCTCAACTCGATTGCACTTTGAACTAGATTCTGAACACAATAAGGAAATGTTTCTACAAGAACCCTGACGAAGCCATTTGTTCTCCACCTGCACTCGAGGGAGGGCAAACTCAATACCTGAAGTCTGCAAAGACACATCGTTGTCCTTCATCTCATCTGACAATGATGATCTCTGAGCTGTGTTTTTATTTTTACAAACCTTTGCTGTGTTTTCTGCTTCAGACAGCGATAAGTGTTTGTGTGGTTGTGCTCGATACTGGCAGTTGGGATCTCTGTGGGATTTATAAATTAATTTTGAGCTTCAGCATTTGACATCTCTGTCTTGTAGAGCATAACAGTATCTTCAAAGGCACAGGAGTCCCACACCTGCCTCTGCTTTCTCTTGACGTGCAGACACTCAAATCCTGGAACATGCCTTGGAGCCAGATACTCCAATTATATCCAGACACACCCTGCTAATTAAACAGTGTTGTGACCTTCCTAGTAATTTAGTGTGCAAGCTTTGATTTCCCCTTTGCCTCCCAAGCCTCATATTTGGATTTAACTTTATGAGGTGTGGGGTAAGAGCACACACCTTAACTCTTTGTTTCCTGGAGAAGATGATATAACCCAAGCATCACACGTCTCATTAGACAAGAATTGTGGTGAAAGAGCTGTTTAAAACTTTGGTGAATAACATTTTTTCTGTTTCCAGGGGTCCTGAAGACACCTGTTTCGAGTATGGGGTTTTCCCTGCTATCCTGAGCTTTCCACTTGACTACCCATTGAGTCCTCCAAAGATGAGGTTCACGTGTGAGATGTTCCATCCCAACAGTGAGTCTGATGCAGCAAGATGCACGGGGGAGTGGGATGCTTGTGCAGCTTAGAAAGAAACTTTTGCAGCAGGAGAGCTGGCATCCTTCCCAAGGGTGGTTCTCCCCCTTTCCAACCTTGAGCATGCAGTACGAGCATTCAGCTGTCCAGCAGTTTTGTTCTCTCTTAGGGTTCTTTTCTCATTATCACGTCATTCCTCATCAACCTTCTACTCATAAACAATCCAATAAGGATTCCAGCAAATTCCATGCCTTTAAATCTTCTGTACAGGATGTGAGACTTAGTGGATCAATACAGGCTGTTTCCAGTCACAGAATCATAAAATGTGCTGAGTTTGGAGATACCATAAGGATCATGGTGTTCAACTCCTAGCCCTATGTAGGATACCCCAAGAATCCCACCATGTGCCTGGGAGTGTTGTCTGAGCATACCATGAACCCAGTCTTGCTCTATGGCTCATATTTAGGTATTTTGGTGTTATTTTAATGAGTGAAAAGGCGTTCATGGCTGCAGCTTTATTAGGCAGCATGGCTTTTGCCACATGAAATTACAGGTTTGTTTAACATTTCTGAGGGGATCTCTCTGAAATACAGAGTTCTCTGTCCAAGTAGACAATACATTTGCAGGTGATTAATATTAAGACTTTGCTGGCCTTTGCTCTGCAATACTGATTGAGTTGTACTCCATGAGCACAGAGATCTTTTCCAACATTAGTGAATCTATGATGGTGACAATATTATCTGAAGATTTTTGATAGGAGTAACTGCAGAGACAAGTTTGAGCTTTGGACATGAAAAAACCTTAAAGCCCCTGTTTGCAGCGTGGACCACTACTTTCTGGAATCAGCCTTGGCATTCTGTGTGAAATCATTGCTGTTGACATCTGCTGAATCAACATGGAGTGTGCAAAGGTTGTTTTTTACTACCCAGGTTTGAAGGGCTGGACCTGTGTTCAGGCTGTCAGGTCTCTGAATTTCGAGAGCAGGAAAAGGCAAATGCTGCACTCCTGCCTAATGCTTCCTCTCCAGCTGACATTCCTGCACTTGGAAAACACAGGTCATAATCTTAGCTGGGAATTGATTTATTTCATCCTATATTCAAGGAACTTTGCAATTCCTTGAAGTTTCTCTGTTATTCCCTTCTGGAAGCACCACTCATGCAGGTTCTTGCCCATTTAATCCACAGTTTTCCTGTGGAAGACACACCTGCATGTCACAGCATAGAACTGTGTGGACATGCCCAGGGCAGTGTGGCATCACCTCTGGAGCTCTGATGGCCACAGCAGGGCAGCATTTGGCACTTGGAAGCAGTGTAGCCATGTCAGCACCTTGCTCCAGCTGGACTAATTCACCCAAACTTCTTGCCAGAACTGGTCTGTGTGAGCAGATCCATGTCCCTGCAGCTCCAGCTGTGGCCTTGGCTTGAGGTTCACTGCTCACAGCTGTGTTGTGTGCAGCACTGCCAGGAGGAGTGGGGTGTGGAGAAGCACAAACTGCCTGGCTCTTGTGTTGGAGAGTGGCTTTACACATAGGTGTTTCTTCCATGGAACATACTGGTCAGCTCAGCTCTTTAAAGTCCTGTGACTTGGAGTCTTCCTAATCTGAAGTTGAGATCACCTGAAGTAGAAACTTGAATCTTTCTTCTTGGCTGGGGTTATGGTGGGCTGGCTCTACTCAGAAAGGCTGCAGAAGGGGGGTGTCAGGGATGTGCTTTTGCTGTGTATTCCTCCCCCTGTGAGAAATAGCAAGGAAAATGTTGAAAAAATCTGGTGTGTTCCCTCATCTTCGCAGTTTATGTTATGTGAAGGGTGAATTGAGATACTGCAGAGCTGTCTTCTCTTGAATGAAAATTACCTTCTTGGATGCTCTGGCGAAAGTAACTTTGAAGTAGTGATTAATGGCATTGCTTGCATTTGCACTGAGTGACAACGTGGGGAGATCATAGGATCAGAGGTGGTTTGGGAGGGATTGTTGGAAGGGACATTAAAACCCATCTTGTTCTACCCCCTGCCACAGGAAGGAACACCCTTCTCTATCCCAAGTTGCTCCAAGCCCTGTCCAACCTGGCCTTGGACACTTCCAGGGATCCAGGGGCAGCCACAGTTTCTCTGGGCACCCTGTGCCAGTGCCTGCCCACCCTCACAGGGAACAATTTCTTCCCACAATCCCATCTAACCCTGCCCTCTGGCCGTGTGCAGCCATTGTCCCTTGTTCCAAGTCCCTCTCCAGCTCTCCTGGAGCCCATTTAGGCACTGGAAGGGGCTCTAAAGTCTCCCTGGAGCCTTCTCTTCTCCAGGCTGAACGCTCCCAGCTGTCCCAGCCTGTTTGCAGAGCATCTCTCTGTGGCCTCCTTTGGCCTCGTTCCAACAGCTCCACGTCCCTAGATTGGGGGCCTCACAGCTGGACAGAGGTAGGTCTCACCTGAACAGAGGGGGAGAAGATCCATACATCTTCCTGGAATCAGCCTTTGATGTCTTGACTGTGCCTCTGATTGCAGCTGTTTTGAATGAGGCACTGCACAGAAACAGGAGACTCACTCACCAGGGAAATACCTTCTACCAGTGGGTTCCTGGCTTGCAAGAAGTGCTGATTCAGCACCTGCTGTTTTCACCTCTTCCAGCTATGGTTAGACCAGCTCCAGTCCCCAGCCTGGGGCTGCAGGAAGGGCTGTAAATAAAAGTCCTCCGCAGTGCTTACATGCTTGGGCAGACAGAGCTGGGTGCATGGAAGGAACTGGAAATGAGCACAGCTGCTTCCAGCAGTCATTCCCTCTTTGTTTTGTCTTGCTTTCCTGGCAATGGCACTGATTTGGTCACCTGAGGAATAGAAGCCCTGAAATTATTGCGCTAAAGTTGTCATTCCTCCGGAGGCTGCAGAGTTAGGCCATGTTTCTAGAGCAGTATTTTCTCTCTGTGTTGCCTCTTCAACCTTAGTTTGGTTTCATTACCAAGTCAGTAGAGTCCCGTTTCTGTGAAGGCAACTTGTACTGTTACAGACATTGCTTACACTAAAGGTGGGAGGGGAAGCACCTGGATCCTTAATTTGTAGGTTTCCTTGTTTCCAGGTGCTTTAATGCAGCTGAGCTTTAAGCAAAATGAAAAAAAAAAAAAATCAGTGGGAATTCTTCTAGTTGCACCTCAATAATGTTCAAAATAAGATCTGTGCTACTGTTCCTAATATATTTAACATAACACTTTCTTTTTTCTCATGTTTATAACATATCATAACACTTTTCCCTCCTTTGTGTAATTCTTTTCATGGTCACAGTCCAGTGGAGGATTCCAATGTGCATTCAGTGCATTCATTTCCATTTAAGTAGGACTGGTTACCTGCTTGGAGTTGTGTCCGTGCATAAATCCTTGCCTTATTCCACCAGGCTGCATCTTTTTTTCTGATTTAATAATCAGTAACAGACTAATTTTTTCCCATGGAGTCTGTCACTGATTATTAAATGACACAAGTGCTCCTAGCAGGTTTCTGTTGGGGAAAGAGTTTATTAGATTTGCTTAAAGAAGATTTTTCCTAAATTTTTGTCTTTCAGATTTTGTGTCCTCTTGCCTAAAGAGGAAATTTAAACCTGGATTTAGTTTTAGTCATAGAACAGCCAAGTCTCTAGACTGATCTTGAGATCATCTGGACATGCTGAGCATTTCCACTGAGTAACAACCAATCTTCTGTACCTTTTGTGCAGTTTACCCAGATGGGAGAGTGTGCATCTCTATCCTTCATGCTCCTGGGGATGATCCCATGGGGTACGAGAGCAGCGCAGAGCGGTGGAGTCCTGTGCAGAGTGTGGAGAAGATCCTCCTGTCGGTTGTTAGCATGCTGGCAGGTGAGCACTGCTGTCCTGTCAGCAGCTCCTGGGTGAGCTGGAACTGCCTCTTGCTTTTTGCTTTGGTGAGTGAGCAAAGCACGTGGAAAGCTGCTCAGCAGCAACCACGGTTCTTAAAGCCCTGGTATTTATTTATTAGTGAATCAGTGCTCTGAAAAGAGTTGGAAAAAATGCAGCTGAATGAGTAACAGGTGTTCCTGTTTTGAGGTGACTGCAAGGCTTTCCTTCCAGTTTGGTAGCAACTCAGCCATTAGCGATGGGTCAGGTGGGTCCAGAGGCTCAGCTGGTTCCTTGCTCCTGGACAAAACCTTCTTTGTAATTGCTATGCTGTCCATTCAGCTTTTAAAGCTGTGGATTACAGCCTGTGTTGGATTTGGCTTTTGGCAGAAGGGTTACCTGACTTAACCAGTACAGTGAACTGGAGTCCATGGCCTGTGATTCAGAAGCCAGCACCCTGTTTCTCTTTGTTATTCCTAGCCTGGGAATGTGCTCCACTCTGCCATCTCTGGTTCAGAGGAAGGCTTCTTGAGAAGAGACTTGAGGTGAAAAACCTTTTGTGCAGCCTTTCAAGTAGTTTTCCCTAAATCTATCAGGGGCTGTGGATCAGCTCTGTCATATACAGCTCTGAAAGATGGATCATTTTCCACACAGTGGACACAGCCACTGAACTGCCTGAAGAGGGCAGAGCCATGTCCCTTAGAAGCAGTTTTGAAGGTTAAATGGGTTTAGAAGCTGCAAAGTTGACCAAAGACTGAGCAAGAGATTGCTTTCCCTACATGGGACTGTTTTAGCTTTGGAATAGTAACCTGCTATTGGGAAGCTGTGCAGGCAAATAGTACCTTGTGGGCTTCCCATGGCTTCCAAGAGCTTGGTTTGTGCAACAGCCTTGCCTGGACTGATAAATGTGGGAGTCACCTGGTGTCGTTCTGTGCCTGTGCATCCTGTTTTCCATGGCTTTTGGAGAAATTAGGCTAAAACACCAGCGGTCAGCTTCTTTCAGGGTACTGGAAATCTCTCAGCCCTGGCTGTGCAGGCAGTGTGAACCCAAGTTTACCAGACTGGGTGAGCTGCACACCTGCTGGTTTTTAAGGTGGACTATCAGCATGATGTTGAGAAGGATAGGAGCCCAAAATACCTGCCATGAACTGGACCAGGGTGGGTGTGGACTAGTGTGGCAGGGAAAGTGGGCAGAGTGTGTTAGTGCCTTATGGAATCCCAGGACAGCATCCTGCTGTGTGCTGCCCACAGACCTGATAAATCCTGGGTTTCAGCTTACCTCCATACAAAATGGGGAGCCCCTGGGACTCCAGCACTTCATGTGCTTTGTAAAGTGTTCTGAAATCCTCGGATGAAAGACGTTGCAGAAATGAAAGCACATTCTATGGGTTTCCTTGGTTTGTTTTGTTGGTTTTTAATAGAACAAGCCATCCCAATGAGTGACAGCCTGTTTGGGTGGCCTGGTTGGAGGGGCTTTGTGTCTGGGAAGCTGGAGAACAAGAAAAAGATTGTTCTGCAGGGAGAAACATGCATTTTTAAAAGCCCTTGACAGCACTGGGGGTGCTACATTGTGTTGACCATGTGCATGGTGGCACTCCACTGCTGAAAGCACCAAAAAAGGAAATCCTGCTCCTGTGCCACTTGCTACTTGCCTAAACTCGACCTTGTTGTGATATCCTTTTTCTTGTGGTCAGTTAAATCAGAGTCTTTTGGGAATCCAGGAGCTGTTATTGGATTTGTTTTAGTGGTGTTTCTGTAGTCCCAAGGAGGAGAAGTGTTATCAAAGCTTTGGGGAAGTGGCACTCTTGAAGAAGCAAGAAGCTCCATTGCCCACTTACCTTTGTCCTTCTTGTTTCAGAGCCAAATGATGAAAGTGGAGCCAATGTAGATGCCTCCAAGATGTGGCGGGAAGACAGAGAACAATTTAACAAAATTGCCAAGCAGATTGTGCAGAAGTCACTTGGACTTTAAGCTCACAGAGAGACTGAAGTGTTTTGTATTTCTCTCCACCTGGAAACGAGCAGTGCTCAGTGCTGGTACCAAAAAGGAAATCTTCGTAAAACTATTGGCCTAGTTCTTATAATTTGTTATTTATTTACCATCTCTTTTATTCCATTGCTCCAGAGAAGCCTCTAGTTCACTCACTAAATTGTTTGGAAAAGGGATTTAATGGTAGATAAAAATACAGAGACAATGCTCTTTCAAAGGCTGCTTGTTGCTACCTCACTTTGTGGTGTGGAAAGACTTGGAGACTTGGAGACTTGGCAATCTGTAGTCCTCCCTCACCCATCTGCTCTTGGAGAGCAGTGCTGGTTTGGATCATCTGCTGGAAGAATTAGTTGTGTTTTTATAGGTAGCATTGCATCTGGAGCAGCAGTAGACAGGAAATACTGTCTCCATTCTATGATACTTGTTAGGTTAAGGGCAGCATTTGCAGTCAGATCTGATTTGAAGAGTATAGTTAGCAGGAGAGGCTATAAAGCAGGATTACAGTCAGTGTTAGCAAAGAAGGGAAGTTTAGGGAGTGAGCTGTGCAGACTGGCTGGGGGTCTGGAATGGGCTGGTGTTCTTGTGTAACACTGTGAGTTTGTACTGAGCCTTTGAATCGGTGTTGGCTTGGCACAAATCCCAAGAGCTGCTTTATTACTCCTTGAAGACACTCAGCTGTAAACTTTACACTCAGTTAGAGACACAAGGTGTAAAGGCTGGATTGTTGAACACTTTGGTCCAAGTTCACCTGGGCAAGGTAGGTCATTGGCAGTTGGAAACACCAGTGAGGAAAAGTCTGCTCTGCTGGGCATGTAAATAGCTCTGCAAGAATATCAACTCACTGTGGTGACAAGTGAGTGTTGAGAGGATTTGGCACTGCTTTGCTTTTACAGCCCAGGTCACCCATTTTGAGATGAATGAGCCAAGATTAGAATGATGGACTTGTTAAAATTCCCTGTGACATTCTACACGGAGTGCTCTTGTGTATGAAATAGGAGCCAGAGGAGACAGGCTGTTTGCTCGAGGATGGTACGACGCATGCTTTGGACCGCAGTGTTGTAGCCACTGTGAAGGGTGCAGGAAATACCAGCTGGTCACTTCCTAAAACTGCTGAGGGGCCTCTGCTGACCTTTCTGCTTTGCAAGCCAATCTCATGTGTAGGTCCAGACTTCTCCAATTTACGACAAGGAATAACATGCCTGTTGATAGCACACGGAATCCAATTTTGCTGGCAGCTTTAAACAGGCTAGATTTGACAAGGGCTGGTTTGGTTTTTTTTACTGTGAAGCGTGTGACGTGGAAGGAGTCACACCATGGGGAAAGCTTTACAGAGGTGATGGTGTGTATGTGAGTGGTACAACTTGTCAGCGTTTCTGTCTTGCTGTCTGTGCTGCAGATCACCCTTCACCATTGCTCTGCACCTCTCAAGAGTTGTATTGCTACAACCTGCTGATTTTACCTCCTTGTAGAAGTAATTGTGGCTTTGATGTAAGGGTGGGAGTGGGACTGGACATAGCTTGGGAGCAGAGATGATGAAATAGTGTTGTACCTACCTAGTATTTCAAGGCATACAGGAAAATGTAGCACTTTACGCAAACTGGGAGTGTTTTTTGAATTGGAGTTGAGGGAGGATTGCTCCTGGGAGTACTGCAGCCACCTTTGGGAGCAATGCTGGAGAGCTGCGAGAGCCACTGCAGAAACACAGGGCAAAAGTGGGGTTTGCTTAAGTGCAGAGTGTTTTATTCATGTGTGCTTGCTCATTATCTTCATTTTATGGTGGGATTTAGTCTGTATACTGAAAATAAAGTGATTATATTTTCTCCTTTCATAGTTTTACACAAATGTATCGCAGTGGGTGTTGTATATGGGTAACCACCCAGCCAAGAGACTTTATTCTAACCCAGTTAAAACATGGGATACTTCAGGAGGAATGGAAGAGCTGACATGGTTGCATGGACTTTCCAGGCAAGTGTCTTGTCTCTAAAGCTGGCAGTGGCTGGGTTATTCAAAGAAAACTGTAAAAATCTGACAGTAGGCAGATGTGGTGTAGTTTGCTCTTTACAAACATTGTTATATCCATGTGTCTGGCCTGGGAAGTTCTTGTGAACATACAACAGGTGAATTCATTCAGGATGTGCTGATATCAGCCGTTGGATTTGAGGAGGATACTTAGATCATGGTAGAATCACTGAACGGTTTGGATGGGAAGGGACCTTAAAGACCATATAGTTCCAACTCTGTGCGATGGACAGGGACACCTTCCACTCAACCAGGTTTCTCAGATGTCCAGTTCCTACTCAGAATTTCCATAGTCCTCAAATTTCTGTCCAGAAATAAAAATCCTTGCTACGTGGCTGACATGCAGTGGGTTTGAAGCCACCCAGTGACCATAGCTACCTTGCAGTCTTGAAGGTGACAAAATGCGGGCAGAAGTTCACCTCAGAGGATGAAAGCTTGGTGTTGAGGTGAGAACTGTCCTATTTGGTGTCTGTTTACTCAGCTGAAGCCAGTGGTGAGCATTTGCATTCATCAAAATAAATTAATTGTTCATTGTGTTCATTTAGGAAGAAATTCTTCCCTGTGAGGGAGGTGAGGCCCTGGCACAGGTTGCACAGAGCAGCAGTGGCTGCGCCATCTCTGGCAGCGTCCAAGGCCAGGCTGGATGGGACATGGAGCAGTCTGGGATAGAAGAAGGTGTCCCTGCACATGGCAGGGGGTGGAGTGGGATGAACTTTAAGGTCACTTCCAATCCAAACCATTTTGGGATTCTGTGGAAGGTTTAAAGGTGACAGTGTGGTTGGCATGTTAGATTCCCTGTTTCTGTTTGCAGGCAATAACTAATAATTATTCTGCAACAAACTGAATCCTTGCATAAAACAGGAGGATTCAGCTCACACGGTGGAGGTGTGTGGGCTCCTGCTGTGACTGGCTGAGAGGGTCTCATGGGTCAGGCACCTTGTTGCAGGTGGGAAACACCTGAAAGTTAAAGCTTGTAAAACTGCCATGTGGCTCCTAAAGACTTAATTGTGTCCCTTCCTGAATGAGCACTTACGTTGGGAGGATGTGCAGTGCTGGGCAGTAGTAATGTTTTTCTGAGCAGTTGTCTTTTTTCAGCTGAAACACTTATTATAAAACATGTTCTTTGGGGAGTGTCAAAGCTCTACAGGTGTTATGCATGTAGGTGAAGTATTAAAGATTTTTTTTAAATCCTTTTCTCTGGATTATATTTGCTTTAGGCTTTTATATTAAAAGAAGAATCCCAACCAAACCCTTCAACAAAGCTGTAAAAATGCAAGCAACGTCCTCTTTAAAGCCTTTGTATATACACACATCCACACACGCTCACTGTTGTTTTTCCTTGGCAGAGGGGCTGTGTCAGAACACACACAGTGGGCTGTGAGACAACCATTAACTGGGTTGGTGTGCCTTTGAAAGTGTGAGAGGCGTTGGAGCCACATGAAACGGCTGCAGCTTGGGGGCAGAGCCAGCCCTGGGCTCCCTGCCAGCTTTTTTTTGGCCTTTCTGGAGCGGTATCTTGACTAGAAGGTGGTGAGCTACAATTGGGATGGATGCAACAAGGAAGCTCTGCACCTTGGGAAGGTCCTTGCTGTCCTGAAGTTGTGTCTTGGTGAGGATGCTCTGCGTGTGAGAATGGAATGGAGAAGCAGCACAGACCTGAAAAGTCCATCCCCAGTGCCAGCCGTGCTGCTGATCCTGGGGTTGTCTAGGATGTGGGATTGGTGCAGCTTTTAGCTCTAGAAGGGAGCTTGAAGCAGCAGCCTCCCTTGTCATGTGGTGTGGGGCTGAGCTGGGGCAAGGATGAAGGTTGAGCATGAGGTTCTCACAGTGCCCTGGCAAGAAGCAGCACAGGTCACTTGTCTGATGTGGCTTTTCTTTAAAATTTCCCTGACTCAGGGGAAGAAGGAAATCCCTGCCCTTCAGGAAGCTCAGAGGCTGGAGGAGTGTGAGGGAAGGGATGCTGGGGGTCTTGCTGCCAGCTGGAGGCAGGGTTGGGATAGCACAGGAAGGGGAAGGTGCAGGAATCTGGAAATTCATCTAGCTGGGGGCCTGAGCTGCCAGCCCTAGTGAGGGCTTCTGGTGCCTCTCTCCTGCTGCCATGTGCCACCCAATGTCTTGGGCATCAAAAGTGCTGTGCCAGGCTCCCTGGGGCTGCAGGGATGAAACCCATCACTGAGGAGGGAGTTGTTCAAGCCACTTAACATTTGGTGGTCCTTGGCGCTCTCATGGCCCCACGGCAGCATGGGATGGCTGGGAGATCTGTGCCTTCCCCATGACTCCAGCCCTGGTGATCTTCCCACCTACCCCTGCCTGCTCCGACGGCTCTTCTCCCAAGGCAGGCAGTGCAAGAGCCCCAGGAGAACCAGCCAGGTGGCTTTTGAAGGTGGCTACCCCCCCCGAGATGGGACTGGGCAGCAGGTGAGATGATGGGGTATGTTAATACGTAATTCATGGCATGGCACAGCCTGTGGGTTATTACAGGGGAGCTGCCTGTGTGAGCTCCAGAGGACTTTGGGAGTGGGTCTGGCTGGTCATGTCCCTGAAGGGCATGGGGGGAGATGAACCAAGTCCTGGCCTGAGTCCCCTTCCTCTGTGTGTGGTGCATCTTGAGTGGGGGATGAGGCTGTGGCTCTGTCCCAGCTCTGACCAGAGCCAGGTGTCCCTGGCTGGAGGGACTGCAGGGAGTGGCCAGAAGGGGGACAGGGCTCACTGAGGAGTGAAGGCAAACACCCCCCACTGTGGCCACCCCTCTGGGGGCTGCAGAGTGGCATGGGAGGTGGGTTCAAAGCAGCAGAAATGCAGGATGCAACATGCAGGGGGTGGGGGAACCCACGTGTTTGGGTGCAGAGCCCAGCACGGGGAGGCTCTCCACCCACAGCTGGGATGGAAGTTTGGGCCCAAAACAGTTTTCCCCGTGCCAAAACAATTTGGCAAATCGAACCAAATTGGGGTGGCACAGGGATGTTGAATTGGGATTTCTTTGCTGGGTCTGCCTGGGGTGAGATCACACAGACTCCTCTCCTGGTGTGGTGCTTCACCAGGATCCCTGTCTTCTGCCAGTCAGAGGAAGACCCCTCAGAGATCTGATCAGATCCAGTCCTGGTCAGACCCCTCCAAGCTTGGTCAGCTGGTCAGGTGCTGGGGGATCTCACTCTATGAGACAGGTGTGTTAGAGACAGCATTTGATACTTTTGACATCTGTCCCTGGAACACCCAGTCAGTGACCAGGAGGCATTTGATTTATTTTATCCATTCATCCCTGTCCAGCAAGACTCGTAGCTTGAATTCTCTCTCACATGTTAAATACCTTCTCCTTTGCCCAGAGAAGAATTTGTGGCTGCCCTAGCCCTGGAAGCGCTCAAGGCCAGGTTGGACAGGGTTTGGAGCAACGTGGATAGTGGAAGGTGTCCCTGCCCATGGCAGGATGAAATAGGCATTAAAGTTGCGTCCAACCTAAACCATTCTGTGATTCTTCTGTAGATGCTTCTATTCCCCCTTTGACACCCACAAAAGTGATCGTGGTGATCGCCTTCACTCTGAGCCTGGGCTGAGCATTGTGCCTTGGCCAGTTACAGGAAGCTGGATCATCATGGAATCATTTAGTTGGAAAACACCTCTAAGATCATGGAGTCAAACCATCAACCCAGCACTGCCATATTCCCACGCCTGAGCATCTCAGGAATCCCAGCGGTGCTGTGGAGTGGGACAGGAGCTGTGGTGAGCGGGCTAACCCTGCTGAGAATGCTGCCTCTGTTTGTGTGCTGGAGGAGACCAGGCTCTGAGGGTTGGGCTGTGGGCACCTCAGCATGGGAACCATGCCCCACCAGCATCTGCACACTTCCGAGAGCTGGAGTGGCTGGGCAGCAGCATTGCGCTGGAAGAACTGCCCTGAAGAAAGTCATGGAAAACAATAGGAATTGTTCTCTGCCTTTGTTCCCTTTCCTTCCCGGATGTTCGAGGAGATGGAGCCGCGCTCTGCTGCCAGCGGGTGGGCAGAGCAAGTGTGGCTGCCTGTGCTCCCGCCTTGGCACCCGGGGAGCCACCGCCTGCTCTGCCGCCTGCCGCCTCCTCCAGAGCCTGGATCGCTGCTCGTATAATAATTAAAGCTTGACACTGTCATGTGAGTGAGCGATAAAATTGGCCAGTGGTTCTCTGCGTCAGGGGGCAGGAGGTTTTCTTATGGCTGCAGAGCAAAATGATTCTAAAGCTGCTGTTTGCTGCCCATGCTCTCAGCCCAGATTTGCTGCCAGCACTGAGGAGGGGTTTGTGATGCCCACACCTTCCCAGGGTGGGCGGTCTGAGGTGGACTTGAGGGAGAGAAGATGCTGACTGGTCCCTAACCAGGGAGCCATGGGATCATTTCACAAGCAGCACTGTGCTTCCCACTTTCTATCCCTGCCGGTCCTCAATGGGCCCAAGGAGGCAAATCCCTGGGTTTCCCTGCCATGGCTCTTTGTGCCACTTACCACCATCTGCCTGTTGTAAGCTGGTGCATGTGGTCATTGCCCAGATCAAAGGGCTACAAGCAAAGGCAGAGGAGGGTTTCCCCCAGCACTGTCAAGGGAGATTCCTCTTCCCATTCCAGAGCCAGCCCTGGGGCTCAGATGTTACTACAAGACAGCCTATGGAGAGATCACAGAATCATAAAATCCCTTAATGGTTTGTGTTGGAAAGGATATTAAAGCTCATCTAGCTCCAATCCCCTGCCATGGGCAGGGACACCTTCCACTAGACCAGGTTGCTCCAAGCCCCATCTGACCTGGCCTTGGACACTTCCAGGGATGGAGAGTCCACAACATCTCTGGGCAACTCTCAGCACAGGGCATTTGGCATGAGGTTTGCTTAGCCAAGCTGACAGTTCCCCACACAGAGCCCCAGGTGTGCGTGGTCAGCCTGGTGAACTGCTGCTCCTGATGCAGGAAAGCTGAGATGTTTCCAAACCCCGAGCTGCTCTGCACAAGCTCAGGGTGTTGGGACAAGTGCTGTTGCTGAAGGAGATTCAAGCACAGGCGGAAAGTATCGAACAGGAATGTTGCTTCCCTAGCCTCTGAACTCTGTTTATTCCCTTTGTGGATAGATCTCAGCTGAGCTCAAAACCAGGCAGAATTTTCCCACTCCAGGTGGAGCAGGAGGTCCAGGCAGAGCTCCTGGATCTCCTGCACCACCACCAAGTGACGTGTGAGCCTCTCTCCTGTTCTTTTGCCTCTGTGTAGGCCTGAGACCTACAGAAAATACCCAGAGCACTGTTTCCATTGTCAGCATGCTCATGATGGAGGGTTGGATGCCCTCCATCCATACAGAGCTGCCTTACTGGAGAGTGTTGAGTCTGAGGATCCTGCGGCTACAGCGAGGTGGCTCAGCCTCTTCAACAGGTTTGGGCACACTGGAGGAAGGTGATAAAAATTAGAACTATGTCAACAAGGGACAGGCAGTAGTGAAGGACTATTGGTCACATGGGGGCAAAACAAGGGGAGGCGCAGCTGTGGGTGCTGTATAGCTGCATCCAAAACCATGGAAGCACGGTCTCAAAGCCTGTCTTCCCTTGTACTGGTGAAAGTTAAGTGTCTGCTCTTTGGAGCCCTTTCAGAGCCTGCCAGCTCAGCTGCCATGTGTCCTCCACATGTGGGGCAGGACGCTCAGCTTGCTCCTGGCTGCCTGGGCAGGGACATGGGCTGCAACCCACTGCCTGCTGCCATGGCCAAAGCCAGGGAGCCCTGGCTGGGTGCTCCTGGCTCCTTCATTCCCTGAGGCTGGCAGTGGGCGTGGGGACATGGAGGGCTCTGGGATCTGAGCGATGCTGGTGGCTCCCACCGCCCGGCAGGGATCGCTCCCAAAGGCAGCTCTGTGCTGGGAAGCTGGCAGCAGCACTGGCTGCGTTGGGGCGGCTTTGTCCTTTCTTTTGGTGGTTTTCCTAAAAACGGTGCCTTTTGCAATCCTCCCAGTCTTTCACAAAACTTTTCCTGGCAGAACCTCTCCAAAACTGCTGGGAATTCAGCTTTTGAAAGGCATTGGGGTTAAAGGCGTTTGCGCTTCTGCACAACGCTGACAGGTTTCCTGGTGCGGAGATTTCTAGCCGGAACTCTGCTGTATGTTGGTGGGTTGGACTCAGAGAGTTGAAGTAGCTCCAGGAAAACCAGGGAAGATTTTCAGCCTGGGAGAAAGGGCAGAGGTGACAAGGCAAGAGCCTTGGAAATGACTGAGGATGGAGACCTCATCCTGGAGAAGGTGTTCCAGTTGTTCAACCCAAACTGTCATTTGGGGAATTGCGATCTGGGATGTCACTGAGAACAATTCCCACCCATCCCCTTCATAACTGATCTCAAAGGGCTGATCCCCACCCTGCTGCTCACACAGGTGGGAATGGCTTCTTGTGCTCATCACTGACCTCCAGCTCCATGCCCATGGGTGTGAGTGTGGCAGGCTCCTTGGCCCTGCTGGCGCAGGCAGGAGGGTGGAGCAAGGTTGGGGACACCATGAGATGGGTATTTGTCCATCAGTTACTCATGGGGTCCCTCCAAGCTTTGCCCTTGCTGATGCCTGTGCACACTGCATTTCAGGGGAAAATACTTGACGAACTCAGAGGTCTTTTCCAACTTAAAGAATTCTCTGATTATATACAGATGTCAGGAATAAAGACTGAAATGAATAAGGCATGAAGCCCTGAAACACGACTTTGTGTCTGCAAATAATAAGGAATGAGTTACAGCCTTGGAAGGGCAGGAACATTTCCCCGTGTGCACAGTCCAGCCAGTCCCTGGCGTCAAGGAGGTGCCCTCCTCACACTGTCCCCTGCTTGAAAGCTTTGCTTGAAATGGATTGCCTACAGATGGGTTTCTCAACCTTTCCTAACCCAGGGATGGCCAAACCTTTCTGGTGAGAATCCAAGGATCATTTTGTTCAGGGCCGCCACATGGTTTTATTTATGCCCCATGCGAATTAGGCAAACGTCTCGCTGTTTGTCTCTTTTATTTCATCCCCTCGTGCTTGCTTCTGCACATAGGAATGTGTGCCTGTGTGCTTAGGAACTATTTTGCAGACCACTTCCTAATGTCCTTGGGACACGGAGCAGGTCCTGGACCCAGTGTGACAGCGGGGAGCAATGTGTCCCTGTCCTTACTTCACATCACAGCTCAGCTCTCCATGCAGGGAGGAAAGCACCAGGCACTGCCCAAGCCACTCCACCATCTTCTGCCATGCCAGCATCCCCAGCCCAGCAATGGAGAAAGCCTTGAGGACCTTCAGCATCCCTGTCCTCATCAGGAGGCTGTTTATGAACGTGGCTGAACAGCAGCCTGAGCCCACCGTGTCCTCCATGCTCGTTGTGGGGGCTTCAGTCTCTCCACCTCCTGCCTGGGAGTCCACAGATCTCCCTTCTTCTGGAAGGGACACCCACAGCTCTGTCCTTGGCTCTGAAGATGTCCCCACTGACTGTTTTTCTGGCCAAGAAAACACTCAAAGGTGGCTGCATCCCCTTTGAAAAACCAATCGACCCAGAATCTCTGCCAGGACTTTCCCTCCCTCCCTGGACCCTTGCAGAGCCTTGGCAGGAGCCTTCCCCAAATCCATCCCCTGCTCAGGGCGGCGCTGCCAGCTCCCAAAGCCACGCTTAACTTGACACATGTGTGCAGCCCTGGGAGATGTGGCAGCTCTGATTCTTATTTGTGATGCTTTCTCCAGTTCCAACCTGACGGGAGCCTCCCCTCCAACACAGCACCTCTCTGCCAGACGTGCTTGGAACGCCAGTCCCCATCTTGCCGTGGCTTGGGGTTCCAGTGAGGTGGCTGCTCCCAGCCCCAGCCCTGGTGGGTGTCTTCAGGGCTGTGGGGAGTATCAGGAGGGACTGTGCCTGTCAGGGGGGATGGGATGGTTTGTCCTCCTGCATCCCTTGTGGTCACCTCAGCAGTTGCCATTCGGGACCCCCATCTGCCATTTGGGACTCGCAGGTTTGGTTATGGCTGTGCCACTGGATACCAGCCCAGCATGAGGATGGGGATGATGCGGAAGGAGCAGTGCCTCACCTCTGCAGCTCTCTCTTGCAGAGAAGGTTTAAGCATGATCCTGGTAGAACCCTAATTGGGAGCGTGCCCAGAGAAAGGCTGTTTGGAGAGGGGGAGCTCCACGCAGCTCTGCAGGGCTGTTGGACAGGCACACAGCCACTCTCCACGCTCTGAGACAGAGGCACCAGCATTCTGGTGTCTTGGGGTTTGTGGGGTTCAGTACAGCTCCTCTCGGGATTTGGGGCTGAGCTGCGTGCAGGGAGCTGCACTGCAGCATGGGTTGCACCCCTTGGGCTGCACTCTCAGCCCCAGCATGGCTGGTTTTGGGGTACAGACAGACCTGCAGTGAACACGGCCGCAGGTCCAGCTCTGGCTGCTCCTTGCTGACAAAACCCCCAGTTTGTGACACAATTTTTGGCGTTTGGTCCTGGCCATCCGCTTCCCATTCTAGCACACGCCTTGCGGGAAGGCTTTGGGGCCGAGGGGGGTGGGAGCCTGTTTCAATTGTTTGGGGAATGGAAGAGACTCCATTCTGTGGCTGGAGGAGCCCAGCAGAGCTCACTGCGTGCAGGGAGTTTTCCCACTGCTGCTGCTCCCATTGGAACAGCAGAATCTGGAGGGTTTCTGAACTGGTGGCAGAGCTTGGGTCTGGTGGTTGGTCCTTGGGATGGAGCCTTGCCTGGGGCACGGGATGTGCATCACCTGCCTGGGACAGTTTTAGGGGAGAAATATGCAGATTTTGGGATCTGGCTTATTTTTGGGCATGGTGGACTTGTCCAGAGGGGTCAGAGGGTCTCTGATCCAGTACAAGCTGAAAATCTGTGTATTTAGGGACAGGAAGATTCCCACCCAGGTGTCTCCAGGCAGGGGTGAATCTTCCACCTACTCCCATGTGAGCCCAGAAAAAAGAATCACCAAAAATGAAAGAAAGCAAAGAAAGCAAGCAAAAAATAATGATTAAAAAATCCCTCCCCAAAGCCGCCTTCCAGAGGGTTGGGCAAAAGATAAAAGCCCTCGGAGGAGCCGGGACTCCTCCTCTCCCACCACCGACCTCTCATTTAAATGTCTGTGTGCAGGCTGCAGCCGGCACTGGCTCGGCGGCCGCCACCGGAGACCCCCGTCAGTGTCCCCGGGGGAGATGGCCACGCCGAGCCTCGGCAGAGAGCCGGGCTTCAGCAGCCTGGGGTGGTGACAGCACCCCGGATCGGTGTTGGGGTCTCCAGGGGTCCCACTGCAGAGCATGCGAGAGCCCCCGGGGCGCTGAGCCGAGCCGGGGCAGGGAGGAGTGGACAGCGCGGGGGTCCCGGTGGATGGACCCCCTAAGGCCAGACCCTCCATGTCGGCTGCACTGCTGCTCTGGCTCATCCTCCTCCGCTGGGCCAGCGGCGGGGGCTTCATCCGGGGAGGCAGGACGTGGCAGCACTGCACAGGTAGGAGCGGAGGGCTGGTGGGCTGCACCGGGGCACAGGTGTTAGCCCAGCTGCGAGTCGAGCTGGGACTGGCGTGTTCCCATGGATGGGATGTTCCCCGAGCCCCAGAAGGTGTGCTCTGTTTTGGGGGGCATGGCCCGTGGGGGTCAGCCTGTCGCTGGCAGCCCAGCCCCAGTATTTCGGTGCTCAGTGTCCACCCAAGCGCACCGAATGACAGCGATGGCTCAGGTGCTGCAGGCTGCCAGCACCCACGGACGGCAGGAGTGGTCATTGCTGTGCCTGCAGCCCCCGCTGTGGCAGGCGGGGAGCAGCCAGCCCTCTCGGAGCTGTGGGGAGAGCTGTGCGCCTGTCCCTGTGGCACAAGCCTTGTCCCAGGCTCTGCTGGAGGCGGAAGGGAGGGGAAGGACTGGAAGAAGGAGAGGAGGTCCATGAAGTTCCCCTGGAAAGTCCCTCCCGTCCCGGACTCTTCTGTGCTCTTACGGGCACAACCTCCGCCCTCCCGGCGGCAAAAGTTTCCGTCCCACCGTCCCCAGCCGAGGAGCTGGCAGCTCCAGTGGCATTTCCAAGAGCCTGAGCCGAAAAACGTCGCCATGCCCTGGCTCTGCCGTCCCATCCCCATGCCTGTGCTGTGTGGGCAGTGAAGCCTGAGCTCAGGTTTTGGGGCGGCTTGGGCCCATGCTCTGTGTGCTTGGGGCTTGTCGCAGTTTGATGGCAACTATATTTGCATTTTATTACAGCCCAGATGATGTGAGAAGAAAAACAGGGAGAGTTCAGAGAGTTTCTGACCACTGCCTCTTCACCGAGGTGCTCCAACCTCTCTGGGAATGTCCCTGCTGTCCCCAGGCAGCCTTGGCTGGAGGGATCTGGGGTGCCAAGACCCCAGCGTCATCCTGGGGACCCCCAGCACGAGGCCCCTTGACACCACTTGTGCTGCCCAAGCTGGGCTGGAGCACCCCAGCTGCTCTCCCAGCCCTGGCAGTGACGGATGTGGGAGGCAGACAGGAACGCAGATCTTTGGATTTAGGGATTTAGGTTTGGTCTTAGGACTTGGCCCCTTCCTGGCCCACAACCTCCAGCCCCAGCTGAACTCTCCCCCAGGCCATCCCACCATCTCAGGGACAACTGGGGGCTCCTAAACCCCCTGCAAACGGAAGCCTGAGTTCAGCTTGTACTTTTTGCTGGGGAAAACAGGAACTGGCCATTCCCTGAGTGATGCGTTTTTGAAATAAGCTGTTCCAGTTAAAACTCCTCCACCAAGACTTTGCTTTAGGAACAGCTTAAACCAGTGGTGGGGCGGGCAGGGGTGAGCTGCCAGGGTGGGAAGGACCTCACCGATCTCCCTGCTCGGGGCTGGATGGAGCAACATGAGCTCATCCCTATTTGCTCTGCCCACCTGGAACTGGGCTGGCCTGGCGTGTCTGGAGGAAGTGCTTCCCTTCTCCAGCTGGTTTGGATTCAGACACACATCCCAGCCTTGCTCCCAGCTCCCTCCTTCCCAGCTCTCCCGCTGTGCCCCAGCAGCCCGGATTTATTAGTACAAATTGGAGCTAAAAGCCAGATCTCAGTGGGGTGGGATGGAATCAGGGATGTCATCTCTTGGGCATCATCTCCCTTCCCTGCCAGAAAAGCATTCAAAACGCAGAACAGGAGGGTCCAAGGCCAGGAAGGTCAGAGAAGTCCCCACAGCTGGCACAGCCCTTCCTGTGCTGAGACGTTGGACCTGGCACTGTTCTGTGGGGTGGCACTTTGTGGTGCTCTTGTGCTGTGTGTTCTCACTGGGGCGAAGCCCTGGGGCTGGGCACGGCGTTTACTTCTCTGGGGAGAGGATAATTATTTCTAATGAGTGCTTTTGGTGCCTGCTGGGAGAGTGCGTGTTCATGTGTACAATTAGGGGTGCGGTGGGAGAGCCTGAGCCGGGACTGGAGGGGTAGAGCCGTTCCCACTGCCCTGTGGACAGGGACAGGGATGGGTGGCTATCCTGCGAGCAAATCCGGATCCCTGCCTGCTCTCCTGGCTCCGGCTGCGCTTGCTGATGCCCGCGGATCCCGAGGAAGCTGGTGGCAGCCTGGGGCTGCCTGGCTGGCAGGTCCTGGCTCTAATGTCAGCATCCAGAGCTGCATCAGTGAGCTGGTTGTGCACACCTGGTGCTCCTGCTGTGGGGATGGAGATGCCAGCCTCGGTGTGTGAACGGCCAATCTTCCCTCTGGCCCTGAATCAGGGGCTCGGGGCAGACCCCAGGCAAGGGCCAGCAGGCTGCTGCGGCACGCCAGGCCATCCCTCTGTCGCTGAGAAAATCAGATAGGGCTGCGGTAACCCCATCCCACAGCGGGACAGGGTGGGATGACGAGCTGCGCTGTCTCTTGGCACAGACCTGCGCCCGCTGGACATCCTGTCGGAGGCGGTCCCGGCCGGGGGCTGGCCCGGGGCATGCGGGTGTTCCAGGTGCAGGGGGTGCGCGGTTTCCAGCTCTCCGCCTCTCGGCCCCGCGCCCTGGGCTTCCCCGCCTCCCGGCTCTTCATCCACTGCGACCGCTTCCCCGAGGAGTTCTCCATCATCGTCACGCTGCGGGCGCTCAGCGGCCCTGCCAAGGTGAGCGCAGCGGGCTGGGAACGGGCAGGAAACGGGCAGGAAACGGGCTGGGCACGGGCTGGGAACGGGCTGGGGGGAACGGGCTGGGAACGGGCTGGGAACGGGCTGGGAAGGGGCAGGGCACGGACAGGGCACGGACAGGGCACGGGCAGGGAACGGGCTGGGAACGGGCAGGGAAAGGGCTGGGAACAGGCTGGGAACGGGCAGGGAAGGGGCTGGGAACAGGCTGGGAAGGGGCAGGGCACGGACAGGGCACAGGCTGGGAACGAGCAGGGAAGGGGCTGGGAACGGGCTGGGAAGGGGCAGGGCACGGACAGGGCACGGCACGGCTCGCTCGGCCCCGCGGGTGTGAGCCGTGGCCTCCCGCAGAGGAACGAGTACATCTTCACGCTGATGGTGGAGGAGAGCCCCAGCGTGCTGGTGGGGCTGCGCTACGCCCCCGACAAGCTGCACTTCCTCTTCTGGAGCCAGGAGCGCGCCGGCGGCTGGCAGACCCGCGTCACCTTCCCCAACGTCTCCCTCTCCGACAACCAGTGGCACACGCTCATCCTGGCTGTCTCGGGCCAGTCCTTCTCCCTGACAGTGGACTGCAGCGTCCCCAAGGATGTGTAGGTCGGGGGCAGCGGCGGGGGGCTCAGCAGGGTGGGTAGGGTGATGTTCCTCCACCGGCATCTCCTCTGGCCACGAGCAGACGCTGTGAAATTGTCCCCTACCTCTTTCCTGCCCGTCCCCAGGGTGGTGGAGACGCCGTTTCCAGCCTCGCTGTCGGTGAGGAGAGCCAACTTCTACCTGGGCAACAGGCGGAGGAGGAAAGGCGTGTTCACGGTAGGTGCCCCGTGGTTTGGGGTGCCCGGGGGTACCCAGGGGTGCCTGGAGGGCTCGTGGCTGGCCGTGGGGTTACCCCCAGCCCTCTCTCAGTCCCCTGCGCTGGCAGGGCTTGGGCCATGGCACAGGAAGCAGAGGTGGCTGTGGGTCCTTCCCAGAGAGGCAGTGAAAGGCACCTGCAGCTCTGAGCCCCAGTGCTCCCTTCACCCATCCCAGCTGGGCACCTGGGGTGTGATAAATGTGCATGAATCCCATGGACAATTCTGCATCCAAGGAGGGAGGGCAACAAGCAGAAGCCTGGCAGGAAATCCAAGGCATGAATTACATGCAGCTCCCATTCTGTGATCTTGCTGGACTTGCTCTCCATCCCTCTGCTCCCACTTTCCCAGGGTTTGCTGAGACAGCTTGTCCTGCTGCCAGGAGCTGATGCCACCCCTCGGATATGCCATACCATGAACTTCAAAGTAGCAACGCTCTCTGTCCCCTCTGTCCTCCAGGATGTCCCTGCGAAGCCAGTGAGCAACGAGGTGCTCAAATACCCCTATGGTCAGTGCCCCTGAGGTGCAGGCTCTGTGAGGAAGGGTCTTTGCATGGGGCTGGGAATGAAGCAGAGGGGAACAGGATGCTCCCAGCACTCTGTGTGTGTGTGTGTGTGTGTGTTTGTGTGTGTGTGTGTGTGCGTGTGCGTGTGTTGGGATCCCTCTCCTAAATCTCCCTGGAAAGGTGGGGTGGCCCTGTCTGGGTCCCTTGGCAGAGCTAGGCTCATGTCAGTGGTTTTTCCAATCTGTGGCTTCTCAGATTTGTGCTGGGATTCCATTTCCCCCATTGCCTGGTGCCCATCATCAGGATGAGACCAGGACATCCACCCCTCCTGCCTCTCTGCTCCTCCACTGTGTGCTCTAAGAGACTCCTGCCTCTTTCCTCTCCATGGCCAGAGACTGACATGAAGGTGACTCTGGGGTCTCGTCCACGCTGCACCAAGCAGCAGAAGGCTCAGTTCTGGTTCAATGCCTCCCGACGAGGGCTGTACCTGTGCAACGGCAGTGCCTGGGTCTCCATGCTGGAAGGTACTGACACCCTGGGGGAGAGAAGGACACCCCTGCAGCAGAGGAGGAGCTGAGATATGCCCTTGAGACCACTTTGGAATGGGAATCAGCAGCAGAGTGAGGGACTGGGGTGTCCCCCTGTGTCTCCCCTGCTTGGCCAGGCTTTGCTTAGCTCTCAGTGCCCACAACAACACCCAGAACACCTCTGGATTTGAGTGCCTCTGTGGTCCATCCACCTTCTCCACATTATCTGGCTCCCCTGGGGATTTTCTGGGCAGGATGAGCTCCTGCCCTGTCTGAGCAGGAGAGCTCACCCCACGGAGTGCCATGCTCAGGGTGTTGGGGGTGCTCCCTTCTGTGGGTTCCCAAAGGCACTGATGCTCCTGGAGCCAAAGCACCTGTGGGATGGATAAGGGGGAACAGAGAGCCTCATCAGCTGCCAGAAATACTGGGGAGGATTGGGAGGGTGGCAGATGCAGGTCTCAGTGTCACCTGGGCTCTGGTGGGACACTTTGTAAGGAAATCAGTGGGAGTACCAAGATGGAAAAAGCAACCAGAACTCTGCACAGCAGCAAGTGCCACTGAGTCTTCACCAGGCCCCTCTCCAGCCAAAATCATCTGGTTTCAACCCCATCCCTCTTTTCTGTGGGCTCTCAGTCAAACACAGGCTGGACTATGTGGAGGAATACCAGAACCTGGTGACCAACTCAGAGTCGATGGGCATTGAGGTGTTCACCATCCCAAAGGTGGGACTGTTTGCAGCCATGGCCAACCGGATCACCCCCCGGGATCAGCCATCTACAGGTGGACAGACGGGAAGTTTGTGCACTACCAGAACATCCCCACCTACCAAGCTCAGTCATGGAAGTATTTCACCATTGGGAAGAAGGTGAGTCTGCCAGGAAGGTGCCTCCAAAATTCAGTGTATTTAATTGCTGGCTTTGGGCTGGGAATGTGCCTGATATCCCCAACGTTGCTCTCCATCACGCTAGTTGCATCCTCACAGGCAGGAGATGGGAACACTGGGGAGTCTCAAGGTGGTTCCCATCAGCTTGGCACATTTCTTCATGGAGATGGTGGCCAGAGAGGTGTTAGACCAGCAGCACCCCCAGTACTGGTGTCTCCAGGTTCCCCAGACACAGGGCAGGTGGGATGCACCTCTGTGGGCGTCCTGCACTGGGACCTGCTGCCACTCCTTGGCTGAACAAAGCCCCAGACTGGTGCTGGCAGGGTCCTGCACAGGCCAGGAGGCAGGAGACATCCCCAGTGACTCTCCTCCTTGTGGGCTGTGGCCCTGTGCCTCTGTGGCCCAAACTGGGGCATAATCTCTGCTGCTCCATCTGAAGGACACTGGAGTGGCACAGAGCCAGCATGACAGAGCTTGGATTTGCTCCCTGCCTTGCACTTGGCCACCTCTGCTGCACCACGCTCGTCTCTTACACTTGCACAGGGGTTTCTTGGTCTGGAAAATGTTTTGTCTCAGGGAGCTGTTATCATTATTGTCATTGTTATCATTATCATACCTGCCTTTTTTTGTTCTGAACCACCTTTCCTTACAGGAGGGTTTGGTAGCCAAACCCCACTCCTTCCCCAGTACATTTCCTGTCCATTCTCCCTATTCCAGGGGCTGGAGGGGTGTGAGTGGACACAGCTCAGCACTCCCTCCCCTTTTCTAAGAGGCTGTTGGCTGTGAGTTGTTCCCCTGCCATGTGCAAAGACCCCCACAGGCCACTGGGTCCCTGTCCCCACTTTGTGCTGCTTGGGGACTGCTCAGAGACCCCAGCCAGGGACATCTTGTCCCACACCAGCCACCTCCATCCCATACCCTCCATCCTACCCCCCCTATGTGCTCTTGTCTATGCTCCTTTGAGAGGAGAAAACCAAGCTGTCCTGGCTTTTCCTTTTCCAGATCTTCCTGGCAGTGGCAAATTTTGAGCAGAATGAGAGGGGTCAGGAGTTCTCTGTAATATACAAGTGGAGCCGCAGGAAAGCGAAATTCATCACGTACCAGAGGATCACCACGCACAGCGCCAGGGACTGGGAAGCCTTTGTCATTGAGGGAGAGGCTTTCCTCGCCGTGGTCAACCACAGAGAAGGTAGCCAGCCCTCAGTGTTCCCTGCAGACCTTGGGGTGATATCTGGGACCATGGCAGGTGCCCTCTGCAGGTACCCTGCTGAGAGCATCCTCCTCCTGCATGCTGTGGTGGGAGTGCAGGGCAAAGCCAGGGAGGTTTGCACACAGGCATGAGTTTGAGGTGCTAGAGCAGAGCCCAGGAGCTGGATGGAGCACATGCTTTTGGGACACAGATGGGACTGGCCCCACTACACAGGGCCACCCTGTGGGACAGCTGGCAGAGCTCGGCCACCCTGGGATGCTGGCACAGTGCCTCTGGAGCACTGCTTGTGTGGGGATAAAGCACCTGCCCGACCCTCCTCTGCCTGGGCTGCCACAAAGCTGCCACTGTGCACTCAGGACAAACTGTTGGTGTGTCCCATGGGATGGAGGCTCTGGGTAGGGATGGAGACACAACGTAGGGATGGAGGCACTAGGTATAGAGGGGATCTTTTGGTAAGGATGGAGGCTATAGAATCTCGTTGGCTACTTCTTGGAGAGCAACAGGTTACTTGCAAACAGCCTCGTGACCTGCTGGCAAATATTGACATGGCTGAGAGTGAATATTTCTGGGTATATATAATATTTCTGGGTCTCGTTTCTTTCACAAACCTGGTATTCCTTTCCCTCACGGTGCACATCTGTCCATCTGTCTCCCCCAGGGAACAACCACAATATAGACAGTGTGATCTACAGGTGGAACCCCAGGACAGGGCTGTTTGAAACCAACCAGACCATTCCTACCTCTGGAGCCTACGACTGGGAATTTTTCACCATCGGGCCATATTCCTTCCTGGCTGTAGCTAACACATTCAATGGCACATCCACTAAGATCTACTCACACATCTACATCTGGCTCAGTGGCTCTTTCCAGCTCTTCCAGTCCATCCTGGTAAGGCTTGCCCACTTCTCCTCAGTCCCTGCTCTGGGTTTAGACAGGGCAGCCACATCCAGCTTCTCATGGCCTCCTTCCACACAGACATTTGGTGCTGCTGACTGGGAGGTTTTTCATATTGGAGACAGAGTCTTTCTGGCTGTTGCCAACAGCCACAGCTACGACAGTGGGATGCCAGCACCCTCCAACTTCTATGCCATCAACTCCTCCATCTATGAGCTGAACATCACAGCCCAGATGTTTGTTAAATTCCAGGACCTTCTCACCTACAGGTACCTGTGCAAGGATTCAGAGTGGTCCTCAGTCCACGTCCTTCCCCTGGGCAGCCCAGAGTTCCCATAGAATTAGAGAATTCCAAACTGGTTTGGGTTGGAAGGGACCTTAAAACTCATCTTGTTCCACGCCCTGCCATGGGCAGGGACACCTTCCACTGTCCCAGGTTGCTCCAAACCCCATCCAACCTGGCCTTGGACACTTCCAGGGATGGGGCAGCCACAGCTTCTCTGGGCACCCTGTGCCAGGGCCTCTCCTCTTTTAGTTTAGAACCAAACTCACATGTCTCCTGGACGCTTCCTGCAGCCTTTCACACTCCCAGGGACCGAGACCGGTGGGGATGGTGATGGGTGACAGCTCCTTGGCACCAAATCCCAGTGGGAGCTGGGAGAAGGCTCTGGATTTGAGAGTGAGGATGGACTTCTTCCGGGAACAGCCTGGGAAGAGCAGGGTTTTCTGTGTGTCAGGGTGTCAGGGACTGGGGTGGGGTGGGCTTAGACCCATGGACACACAACCCCTCCTTCAGCACAGGGGTCACCTCACCTGCCCCTCTGCTTATTTCATCCCCAGTGCCCTGGACTGGGAGTTCTTCTCAGTGGGAGACGACTCTTTTCTGGTGGTGGCAAACTCCTTTGATGGCTTCACCTTCTCTGTTAACAGCATCATCTACAGGTACTGCAGAGGGCGGGGTCTGGGGATTCGGGGGGTTGGGGTTGTTCCCAGCAGGAACATCCCTGCATGGGCACAGCCTGGTGCATCTGCCCAGGGACAATGGATGGGATTGTTCCCTGTTCTCAGGCAGGAATGGGAAGGCCCAGTGAGGGACATCCCACCCTGAACCCCAGCAGGGAGGTGGGAGATGCCAGCCCCACGGCTCAGTTTCTCTGCCTTTCACTGGTGCCCAACTCACACCCCAGGAGCTAACTGCCTTCCCTGCAGGTGGCAAGGCTATGAAGGCTTTGTGGCAGCTCACCACCTCCCCACCATGGGCTGCAGAGACTGGGAGGCTTTCCACACCGCTGAGGGCTCCTACCTGTTCTACTCCAGCGCCAAGGAGCCGCTTTCCAAGGTGCTCAAGCTGAAAACCACCTGAGGTGGCTCAGACACGCTCAGCTCATCGCCAGCACTGGGACAAGCTGGGCATCCAGGTGAAGATGGACCAGAGCCCAGGAATGGCTGCAGCATCAGCTGGGCAGAGGCTGGCTGTATGCTCTGCAGGAAGGGAGGAGGAAGAGGATGAGGAGGAGGATCAGGACAAGGACAAGGAGGGTGGAGCTCCAGAGCTCCCTGCAGCCTTGTCCAGGGGCTAGTGACGGGGCTGTTTCTCCTGGGAAAGCTCTGCCGCCACGCTGCAGAGCCATGTCCTACCCAAGGTTCCTGGAGACCAGGTGCATCCCCTGGCTTACCAGGACCATGATGCTTGGCAATTTCCAGTCCCCAGGAGGGACCCAGAGCTGCCAGTAGCTGTGGCCAAAGCTTGCACAAAGCCAGGGAAGGAAGAGACAGAGCAGAGCATGAGCTGCCAGGGTGGGTGCATGGCAGAGGGGAGTAAACATGTGAGAAACTGGGGGGAAAGGTGGGTCCAGGCTTGGCTCTGTCTGCCTGGGGCTGTGATGTTCCTGAGGACCATGTGGTTGGACATCACAGCCGTTCTTCACATCATCTTTGGTGACCTCACCATCCCATGCCACTGCCACAGGTGCCTGCCCACCCTTCTGCTCTGCCATGGCTGGTTTGGGCCTCCCTCACCAAGTGCTGTGTGTTTTGTACAAAGCTGTTGTTGTGTTCAAGGACCAGTGCTGGTTTTTGCCCCTCCATGCACCTTTGAGTGGGGTTAGCAACTCCTGAAAAAACCTGCTTGGGACCAATCCACCAGTTTGGACCAATCCAGCTGCCATGGGCATGGCGAAAACCCACAACTGCTTCAGGTGAAACTGTGGCCTCTTTCCTTTTCCTCACCTTTGCTGGGGGACTCTTTGGCTTAAGCAGAGCTCTAATAAACTGTGTGCACCCAGCCTTTCTCCCACATGGGTAACTGAGCTGCTCTGCTCACAGCAGAGGCATCCCTTCACCCAGCAAGTCACTTCCAAATGTCCATGGCCATAGGTAGCCCACGAGGATGAGGTGGCCTGAGCACAGCAGTGTGCTGGGGTGAAGGTTCCCCTGTTTCACCTCACCCAGGACCCACTGCCTCATCTGAGTGTCCCAGAGCATCGCTCAGCCTTCCCCAGACCCAGGTTTCCTGCTGAGCTGGGCCACCCACCCTGGCACTGGAGAGCTCTCAGGAGGTGCCAGTCCCCCAGGAAGGGCTGGGGTGTCACAGCCTGAGCCATCCCAGGGTCCAGACCTGCAGAATGAGCCTCTGTGTCTCTCCCTCCTCTCCCTGTTCAGGGTGGCTGCAGCTGGCTCTGCCAGGAAGGACCATTTCTGCCTTGTGAGACAAGGGAGAACTTGATTTGCTTCCATCACCAAGCTGCGAGCAGCAACTCTAATTCAGCCCTGAGGAAGGGCAAGATAAGGCAAGATAAGGCAAGACCAGATGCTTTTGGGCAGCTCAGCTGAGGGTGGAGAGGATGGCATCTAATGGGAGTCGTGCTGGTACATTGAATTTAGGCTGGTCTGCTTTGGGAGAGATTGAATTAGGACAAGCTCAAACCCACACTCCCACCCCCCAGCACCATCATCCTCCCTGGACACTCAGCTCCCAGCAAAGCACAAATCCTGAGGTCTTTTCCTAACTTTGGGGCTTTATTGAGGAAACAAAGGTTTTGGAGTCCCCCCCAGGTTGCTGGAGGCAAGCAGAGGCTGCCAAGATACTGCACGGGGGCCTTGGGGTCCTGCCCTCTGCAAGACTGGTCCCTCACTGGAGCCAGAATGGGGTGACCCCTCTGCCTCATGGCCCCACAGCTCATGTCTCCCTGCCAGGGACTTGTTCTCTCCAAATCACAAGCATGTGGCTGTGGCTGCATTCCCTGCGAGCTGCATTCCCAGCTCTGCTAGGGACAAAGTAGAGTCTCTGGCAGACCCTGGTCTCCATGGACAGGTCTGCAGGGCTGTCCCTGGAATCACTCCCCGATATCGTTTGCTCACGCTCAGCCCAGTGTCACCGAGGCAGGGAGATTGGTGGCACTTGTCAGAAGAAAGCTCTGGGGAATCCCACCAAGGAGCTTGGATGCCCACCAGGTGGCCACTGGCTCCCTGCAAAGAAGCTGGAAGCTACAGGGCAGTGCTGGTGGTCTCTGCATGGGCCTGGGCACTCGGCAGGGACTTCAGGTAATCCACGTGCTTGCAGGAGTCCTCGCGGTTGTGCCGGACGTAGCAGATCACGTAGACGATGACCATGGCGAACCAGCCGAACATGGTGACGAACATGGCCACGTCCGTGGTCCTCTGGCGCACGCTGCAGAAGTTGACTCCGGCATCCAGGACCTGCAGCAGCGGCTTGCCCACGTACTCCTCCCGCGGGGCCGTGTGGCAGGTGATGTCCTGGACGGAGTCGAGGTCCAGCCGTGCCTCCCACAGCACCTCCTGCAAGGCACACTCGCAGTGCCAGGGGTTGTTGGCCAGCCGGAGCTTGGCGTTGAGTGCCAGCAAGGCCTCCTTGGGAATGCTGCGGATGCGGTTGCTGGAGAGGTCGAGGGTCCTCAGCCCAGCTGCCACCCCTTTGAAAGCTGCCCTGTCGATCTTCTCGATGGCATTCCTGGAGAGGTCAATTTCCTGCAGGTGGGAGAGGTGCCTGAAGGCATTGCTGGGGATCCTGGTTATGCTGTTGGCATCCAGCTTGAGGAACACCACATCTCTGGGGATGTCCTTGGGGATCTCCTCCAGGTGCTGGGAGCTGCAGAGGACGGCTTTCTCCCCTGCCCGCTCCGTGCACTGGCAGCTGGGGGGGCAGGAGCTGCCCCAGGGGATGCAGAGCAGCAGGCAGAAGAAAGCTTGGGCCACGCTGGTGGCTGGTGTGGTGGTGGTGAGGGTCATCTTGCAGCCAGCCAGCTCAGCATGGCCTCTGGCAGCTCCCTGGGAGTGGCAGCAGCTCCTGGGCAGCAGGACGGCCCCTCGGCGTTGCTGCAAGGCCTCTCCCATCACTGAAGGGAAGCTGTGGGTGGAGGGGATGTGACACGGCATTATTTCCTGGAACACTGGATATGGCTCATGTATGATGTGCCCTGGCAAAGGAGTGAGAGGCTGGGCTCAGGAGACCGGAAAACAAGGGTGGAGTGACACTGGCTGTCTTTTCCAGGACGGATTAATTTAATCAGAAATAGAGCTCCGGGGATTGAAACCCCAGCTCCCCTACCCCTGTCTCTGCAGAGACCACCCAGGTGGACAAAGGGAGCTGCAAGATGGAGGTGTGGAGATGGGCCTGGCCTGGGAGCCTCTGCCCCATCCTGCTACCAGTTTCCAGGGGGATGCAGTAGGTTGGTGCTGGAGAACAGCAGCAGCAAATTCCTATCTCACCAACCCTGAGTGTTTAAAAGAAAATGATGAGTCAGACTCTGAGGATCATCAGACTGATTTAATCACCACCAAGGTTTTAAATAACAAGATGTGGAGCTCTTTTGCTTTCCTTTACCTTCCCTTCTGGTCCATGAGTGGATACAAGTCATGTTTCCAAGGGTTTCACCATGAAGGGTTTGGAGGTGAGTTTGTTTTTTAAAGTAAACAAAGAGTATGGTCTGATATCCTGACTGTAGGGGCTGGAGGTGAAGAGAGGAGCCACTGCCTATCACAGTAAAAGGGGTGATGTGGGAACCCCAAAGGACACCCCAGTGCTGCCAGGGGTGAGGCAGGAGGTGAAGGAGGTGGGACACCTTTCCTCTGCCTTTGGTGCTGCTCACACCTCTCCTGCTGCCTTGGCCAGGCTGGGGGAAGAGATCCCATGGAGGGGAGAGGTGGGAGGCCAAGGGAGCCCGTGGGGATGTCACTATGGGCTCCAAGTTGTTGTCCCTCTGGTACCAGCATCCTCCTGCTAAGGGCATCCTCCTGGTGACAGCAGCATCCCTCAGGTGTGACCACCCTCAGGGTACCACAGAGGGATGCTCATACCCGAGGGATGCTCATACCTGAAGGATGCTCTCTGTCGCTTTGCCCGCCTGCCCAGAGCTGTGGATTCCTCCCGGGGAGATGAAGTTGAGCTTCCCGGGAGTCCCTCTGTCCCTGCGAAATGTACCGGGCTATGGCAGCTCTGACAGCTCCGTCGCTCCGGGGAACAGGAACGCGTTATGCGATGCCGTTTCCCACCGCCCGGAAGGGCTCCGAGGGGTTCACACGAGTCGCAGCCTCCCCGGACCCCGGGGGTGTGCGGGGGTGATGCCCGACCCGCCCTCCTGCCCTGTCCGGGTGCCGGGGATCCGGGACCCCTCCGGGCAGCACGACCGACCCCCACCGCCCCCCGCCGCCCCGGAGCCCCGCGGGTCCCTTACCCTTACCGGCTGGGCCAGGGCGGCTCTGCTTCGCTCCGGCTCCGGCTGTCGGTGCGGTGCTGTGCGGTGCGGTGCGTGTGAGGTACGGGAACGGTGCGGTGCGGTGCTGTGCGGTGCGGTGCGGTGAGGTGCTGTGCGGTGAGGTGCGGTGCAGGTGCTGTGCGGTGACGTGCGGTGCAGTGCTGTGCGGTGCGGTGAGGTGCGGTGCGGTGAGGTGCGGTGCGGTGCGGTACGGTGCGGTGCAGGTGCTGTGCGGTGAGGTGCGGTGCGGTGCTGTGCGGTGCGGTGCGGTGCTGTGCGGTGCGGTGCGGTGAGGTGCTGTGCGGTGAGGTGCGGTGCAGGTGCTGTGCGGTGACGTGCGGTGCAGTGCTGTGCGGTGCGGTGAGGTGCGGTGCGGTGCGGTGCGTGTGAGGTACGGGAACGGTGCGGTGCTGTGCGGTGCGGTGCTGTGCGATGCGGTGAGGTGCTGTGCGGTGAGGTGCGGTGCGGTGCGGTACGGTGCGGTGCAGGTGCTGTGCGGTGAGGTGCGGTGCAGGTGCGGTGCGGTACGGTACCGGCGCGGTGCGGTGCGGTGCGGTGAGGTGAGGTGAGGTGCGGTGCGCGGCCGCTCAGCCCCACCTGTTGCTGCGGCGCTCCCGCGTTGCCCCGGGCCGGGCAGTCCCGCTCGGCAGCACCGAGCGCTGCGGGGGCGGTGCGGGAGCGGGAGGCGGTGCGGGGGACGGGGGCGGGGGGAGCAGGGGACCGGGGTGATGGGACAGCCAGGCAGCGTCCCCACGGGGCTGCAGGAGAGTGGCCGCGTGGAGCCCCAGCGTGCAGAAATTAAGTGCTGCTAATGAGATTTCAGCAATTTTCTCGAGGTCTAGAAGCTGGATCAGCTGCTGTAAGGCATCGTCCCCCTCCCCAGCCATGCCCTGGCCGGGATGTCCCCAGGCCCACGTGGACTCTCAGCAGATGGTCTCCTGTCTCTCTCGGCAGTGGGAGACCAGGAGCAGACATCAAACATCCAGGAGCAATGGAAGAAGGTGCTGTGCCATCACTTTGGAGCACAGCTCCCATACCAACCCTAAACGGGTCAAGTCATCTCAAGCAGTGGTCTGCTGCAAGGTAGACCAACCCATGGCAGTGGGGTTGGAATGAAATGATCAGTAAAGTCCCTTCCAACCCAAACCATTCTGTGATTCAGCCATCACTGGGGGTGAGTCTACAGGCAAAATGAGTTTGTACGAGATTGGGGTGGGAATTGAGCTTAACCTCAAAGTGTGCTCCAAGCATGGCCTCCAGGAATGGCCCCTGGTTAAACAGCTGTAAAACACACCAGCCTGTAGTTGTTTAATACATGGTTTATTGAGCCGGGTTGAATACATTGCCAGACTTAGCCCCCTCCCCTCGCCAAACCCCTGTGCATCACTGGTGAAACCACAGTTGTGCTGTGTTGGCCATCAGTGTGGGATGAACAGCCTTGACTGGCCAATGTCTGATCCACTGGGAGATGGTGGGGGAACCAAAATCCCTTCCTGAGCAGTCCCAGGCATTACATGCCACAGTGGGGCTCTTCTGGATGATCAAAAAATGTGTCAGCTGTGCCTTGTTCTCCCCATGGCAGTCAACAGAAAATGAAAGACCCCTTGAATGCAGGGATGTCTGGGACTCACACATGATGTCCCCTCTCCTACCTGCCCAAGGAAGCACAGAGCATGGATCACCTGTGTCCCAGCAAGCTGCCCCTTTCCATCCATGTGCACAAGGAGACAGGGAAAGGCAGAAGATGCATAGCTGGGGCCTTGCTCAGACAGAGGGAGGAAGTTTAGCTACAAGCTGCATACACACGCAGGATCACATATCAGTTTGGGGCATGGCAGGTGGGGCTGTGCAGAGCTATGAAACCATAGGTATATAAGCCAAGAGCTGCTCACACCTTCAGAAGTGCTGGATCACAGCTCAGGACCATGTTGTTGGGTCTGAGGCAACCAGAGATATGGGTACAGCCACCACAGGAGTGACTCTGAGCCTTTTCCAGAGCAATCCTTCAGGATCTGTGGCAGTGGGGCTGCCAGGGCCCTGAGCAGGAGCAGGAAGCAGGGATGGATATTCTGGTGGAGGGGTAGCTGGGACTGGTGAGCCCTCAGTGCTCATCCCAGAGCCAAGAGCAGGTTGGACTGGACAGAAGGATCATCTCACAGGAACAGCCCTGTGTGGCCCAAGCCCTGGGCTAGTGCTGTGGGCTGACATGGAAGCACCAAGACACAAGCTGGGGCTGAGCTTGGTGGCTCAGGTGACTGGGATGCACTGCCCGGGCAGCCCCTGTCCCCAGGGAGGGGACACTTTTCCTCCCAGAGACCTGCAATGTACATTCACGGAGGCACCCAGAGTACCTCAGCTCCAGCAGCTGCCATGCTCTCAGGTGAGCTGGGGTGGAGCTGCAGGTCCCAGCCAGAACCTGGTTCTGGAGGAACCCTGGAGCCTGCAGGAGCCCTGGCCTGTGCAGGAGGCCTCAGTAGTAGGCACCGAGGAGGGTTGAGACCTTGTGCAGGAGCTCCTTGTGGTTGGCGTGCAGGGGGATCCTCTTGTCCAGCACCTGCCAGCGGATGCACAGCTCCGGGTCACAGCCCTGGAGGAACTGGAAGGGGACAGATGTCACACACGTGCTGCTGGCAAGGGCCGTGCTGGCCACGCTCAACAGCACCTCTAGTGCCCAACCTCCTGCCCCTTTTTGGGGCACACATTGAGGTGCCACCCCATGTTCATCCCCATGTTCTTCCCCACGGCATGCAGCCAGAGAATTCCTGTCCTGCGGAGATTTGGGTGTGGAGATCTGGCTCCTGTGCCCCAGACCCACTGTGAGCTGGGCCAGGGAGCCCTCAGGGTTGACAGCTCTGTACCGAATTCAGCCGCTTCATCTCCACATCATTCTGGGTGTCGAAGTGCACGCTGATGGCGACTGTCTCCACCCAGGCGTTATCTGTGTTGCGTGGGTCATCAAGGTACCCCCTGTGTACCTGTGCAGGGAGATGCCACATGAGCAGAGCCCTCATCACCTCTTGAGGGCACCCTGGGGGCCTTGGGGGTGGGTGGGGCATTGCCCTGCAGCTCCTCTGCCCCTCTGGAGAGCAGAGCCCCACTCCCAGGGTAGCTGGAGCCATGGGGAGTGACCGCAGCAGGCACAGATAGTGGTGTGGGCAGCTCTCCCCAGGCGTCTCTGGGCTGCTCCCTGACCCCACACACGCACTACAGCATGTCTTTGCTTTTCCCAGCCCTTCCTGTCTGGTGGGAGCAGAGGCCAAGAGGTGATGCACCCTGTTCTGAGGCATCCATGTGGCCCTGTGACACTGCGATGTCCCCATGTGCCTGTACCACCATGACACCTGTGTGTCCCTGTGCTAGGGTGATGCCCACATGTCCCCATACCCCTGAACCCCTCTGTGGCCCGATACTGCTGGGACAGCCCTGTGCCCCCACCTCGGTGCCTTGTTTCAGCAGGTTCTGGAACTGGGGCCAGAACTCCCGGCGCAGGATCCACTTGAGCTTCAGTGGCAGTGTCTCTCCCGGTTCCAGTGACCCCTGTGCCAAAGCAGATGTCAGATATGGGGTCTGCCATCAGCACAGTCCAGCCTCCCTCCCTGCCACCAGTCTTGCCATCAGGCAGTAGACTGTCACCTCTTGTGGCAGAAGATGCCACAAGGTCTGCCAGTGCCTCCCATCCTCCCTCTCCTGCCCAAAGTCCTCAGCTCTGGCCAAGCGGATGTCTGAGTTTGCCTGATCCAATGTCTGCCAAAGGATGCTTTGCCAATAGCTTAGCAGGCTCCCAGGAAGGACATGTGAGAATGGAAGCCAAGGAGAGGGAGGAGGGAGAGGCAGGAGACAGCGGGTGAGGGTGGGTGAGTTTGTGTAAGGAGACCACTGCTCCCCCAGCTGCAACACACACCTGTGATTCCCCTTTTCTGTGGGACATCCTTCCTTCTGCCTTGCCTTGCCTTGCCTTGCTTTGCCTTGCCTTCCTTCCACTGCTCCCAACCCCCAGCTCCTTCTGCACCCCCTGGTTTCCCTCAGCTCTTACCCCAGGCAGAGCCCAGACATCTGATAGTGGATATTGGGCTACCAGGACTTCCAGCATCTTCTTCAGGCTCTTCCTGATAATGGACCCATCCAAATTCCTCCTCCAGCTGTGAGAGAGGCCCCTGTCATGCTGCAGCTGGACGTGGCTCCCCTCTGGCCAGCATGTGGGGTTTGGCCAGGTCTCTGAGGTGACCCTGTGCCCCCTTCCCCACCCCACCTCAGCCCCGTGCTGGAGCAGGACACACTCACCGTGTCACCACAGGGTGCAGGGCGTGGTTGGGTCCAAAGCAGTGCAGCCTCCCACGGCCTCTCAGCCCCGTTCTGCCCATGGGATTCCTGCCGTGTGACAGTGAGGTGGTTGGGGCAGCACCAGACTCCCTCTGGGCACCCCTGTGACACTTCCCTACCACTTCACCCCACCTCTTTTGGGGTGCTTTTTGGGGGTTCAGTCCTAAGGACAACGCATGCAATTATCCCTGCCCCACCATTAGCTGTAGGGAATTGGGAATGGGATGGAAGTGCTCAGGTGTCCCTGGCCTCTCCGTGTCCCAGGGCTTTCCCCCACGCAGCTCTCACAGCAGCGCTCACAGTGGCAGCCCGTCCTGCACGGCGTAGAGCCCGTGGAAGCTCTGCCGGTCGATCAGCCCATCCATGGTGTTGTAGTTGATCTTCAGGAGAGACTCCAAGGAGCTGGAGGGTGGGAGGCAGCCCGGCAGGGAGGGCTGGCTGTGCCACCCAGGGAAGGGGTGGAGGAGTGGGGAGCCATGGGGGGAGACTCACAGGCTGAAGGGGTCCTGCACAGCCATATCCTTGTGGTCAGCCGAGTAGGCAGGGGGGTCGTAGAGTGGGAAATCCACCTGCACAACACATGGCCACGTCAGCCCCCTGCTTGTGCCCCTGCTCTCACAGCAGGCAGGCACTGAGACCTCAGGGACACCTTATGCCCCAGTCTCTTCCTCTGCCTGGCTCATGGCATCACCCCCAAGTGATGCTGCAGGCTCTGCTGGGGGCTGAGCTCAGCGTCTTGGCTGGAGAGCTCATACCCCAGGAAGCCAGTGGAAATCCTGTCCATGACCCTGAGCCAGACCTGCTTCAGGAAATGCAGAGGTGGGTGGTTGTACCCTCTGTGTCCAACCAAGCACCTCCAGGCATTCCTGGCACTGCAGATCCTAGCAGGAATGATGCCCTTTCCTTTAGTGGAGCCTCAAGCAGCAACTCCAGGAATCCAGTTGTCCCATGGCTGGGAAGAAGAAGAGCTCTCAAATGGGATGATGGGTTCCTCTTCCCACCACTGTCAGGATACACCTCAAGACTCCTCCTCCCAGCCCCACTGCCCAGCGTCTCAGCTCCTACCTCCCAGGGCACCTTCTCATCCGGCACAGGGAAGCGGAGGGTGTGGGACCCTGGGTACAGCAGGTTTCGGGCAAGCACGTGGCATGGGGGGCGGCTCTCCTCGGCTTTCCCTTCCAGCTCAATCTCCTTGGTGTCCAACGCTTTGGAGGAGCCTGTGAGGCACACACAGACAGCAGGGTCCCACAAAACAGTGCCAAGTCCTGCACTGTGGACTGGGGCTCTGCTGAGGGGGCTGCCTGGGACTCCCCATGGGGATGCTGATGTCCCCTGGGGATGTGGACCCTGCCTTCCCTTCTGTCAGGTCCTGGTAGAAACCCCAGGAGAGTGAGAATGGACTCAGGAAGGGCTGGATGACCTCACGGAGACACCAACCTCCCAGGACCAAAGGAACCTCTGCCTCACTGCCTGACAGAGGGGTGCGAGGGGCTGCTCAGCCCCAGCCCGGAGCCCTGAGCTTTCCCGGTGAGGGGGGAGGAGTCGGGCTGTGCTTACCCATGGGCGGCACATCCTCCCCTGAGCTGAAGCCATTGCCCCGCAGCGCCTGCATCATCCACCTCAGGGCCTGGGCGCTCTGATGCACCTGCAGGGCACAGCAAGGGTCACCCCAGCCCCTCTGCCCGCCACGGGATCCAGCCCTGGCAGGAGGCACCGCTGCCTTGGCACTGACTGCTGCTCCCTGCGGGCAGCAGCGATCGTGGCTGTGTCCTGATGGTTGCCTCGGGAAAACCTTCTCCAGGGAAATATTTGTACAAAGCAGGTGGAAAGGGAAATACAAACAGGATATGCCAGGGCTGGGCTGGCTCCCAGGGAACCCCAGTGCTCATGCAGCTCCAAAGGGAAGGGACAGAGGGTCTCTGTCTCCAGGAGGTCTGGAGGGTCCTCTCAGGCCAAGGAGAGCTGGGTCAGCTCTGTTTGGGTGACTAGTGGAGGCTGTGGCCCATCCCACCACTTCCCACTTGCATCCTGTTTACTTGGGAGTCAAACAGAATTTTTCCTATGAACCTTTTCCTCTCAGATGCTAATGGCAAGGAAACTTGAACTGTCTCAAGGGTATTGATTCAGAGAGATTTTGAGCTCCAGTGAAGTTGACTCAGCCCCTGGAAAAATTTCACCCTCCTTGGGTAGTTGCCCTGGTTTTGCCTCACCTGGTCCTCCAGAGAGCCCAGTCTTTGCTCCACTACCCCTGTCCTCTTCACCCGGTCCAAGTCCAGCAGCTCTGCCAGTACATCAACCCTGGAGGTACAGTACAGGATGAAACACCCTCGGCAGCCACCCCTGCACTAATCCCAAATCTTCCCTACCCAGGACACTGAAGGACAGAAGGACCTTCCTTTCTCAGGAGCAGCAATACCTCTGTGCAATGTCCCGGATCATCTGCTCCGTGTTCTGCTTCTCCTGGCACTGCTGGTGCTGCAGGTAGCTCTCCTTCAGATACATCTCCCATGAGAGGAGGGCAGCTTCTTCGTTCTTCTCCAGCTTCTCCTCTGCCGAAAGAAGAGGACGGCAGTGCTGTCACATCTCGGGGCATCCCAAACCCCAGGACCACAGCCCAGCCCTGTACCTCAGCATGTGGTACCGTGCCCTGGGGAGGGGACAAAGGGCAGGAAGGGGACGCCGGTGCTCACTGAGCTTGTGGCGCGTGGCTGGCCGGCGGAGCAAGCCGCGCTGCACCAGGAGCTGCAGGTGGTTGAGCAGGATGAGGGGTGGGGGAGCGGGTGGGCGGCCGTGGTACTCCTCGATCAGGTTGTGCCGCTGGAACTTCCAGATCTGGTCCGTGTGCTCCTGGACCTGCTGGAAGGTGTAGCTGGGGCAGAGCCCAGGTGTCAGCCGTGCCGTGGGGATGAAGGGAGCACATTGTGTCTGAATGGGGTCCCAGCTCTACCCACCTCCCTGATCAACCCTGACCTGCAACTACTTCCACCACATCTGTAAGCCCCAAGTGGGATCCCACTACTTCCACCACATCTAGAGCCCGCCAGACTCACTTGAACATGGCGATGAGGAGGTTGAGGAGAAGGATGTTGGTGAAGAGCAGGTACAGGCACAGCAAGATGACTGTCAGCCATTCTGGGAAGATGGGTTTCTTGTTGTCTGCGTTGGTCTCTGGGCACTTGGGCTTGTAGGGGTCAGTCCCGTTGGGGCTGCACTGGTCAATGTTGAAGTTGACCCCTGCGGGAGAGCACAGGGTGGTGGCCAAACCTCAGGTGTCTTGTGGAGCATGTTCTGCTCTCAGAAAGCAGCCAGCACCCAGGGAGCTTAGCACCAGGCAGGGATTTGAGCTCCATCTGCGTCATCCCAAGTGCTCTGTTCACTGCCACCTTTGTGGGACTTCCATGGGCCCACATGGCATGAGTTTGGTACATCAGCCTTGTCACAGCTGCCCTGCTTATGCCATGTGCTGTCACAGTCCCTTACCATCGATGTAGGAGGGGATCTGCCCAAAGATGGTCAGGTAGGAGTGGTAGACCACGCCACGGAAAAGCCACTCCACACGTTCCTCGTTGTGGATCAGGATAGCCTGCTTGGCCACCCCAAAGGACACCACCCACACTGCCAGCAGGAAGAGAAAGAAGAAGACATCCTTCATCTGCAAAGACAGAGGGGAAGGATAGCTGTGTCTTGGAGCAAGCCCCACTCCAGGATGGGATAACATGGGTGGCAATCCCAGCCACTCTAGCAGGACAGTCCAGCATCACCCCAGCAGGACAGAGGGGAGCTCTCACCATGCGCTTCACTATGATGATCTTGGGCCCCAGTGTTCTACTGACTGTGAAAATGTGCATCAGACGCAGGCAGAAGATGATGAAAGCCAGGGACAGTATGATGCGCCCAGGATATAATGTTGATGGGATCAGTCTGGACCCAGAGAGAGGAAAGGAAACACCTCAGTGCCACCATAGAAACATATAGAATTATTTCAGTTGGAATTACTGTGAGGCCCTGGCACAGGCTGTCCAGAGAAGCTGTGGCTGCCCCATCCCTGGAAGTGTCCAAGGCCAGGTTGGACAGGGCTTGGAGCACCCTGGTCTAGTGGAAGGTGTCTCTACCCATGGCAGGGGGTGGCACTGGGTACTCTTTAAGGTCCCTTCCAACCCAAACCATTTTGAGATTCCATGATACTGTGAAAATACTATTGAGCTCTGCAGCTCACCTGCAAGTCAGCCCTGCGATAAAGACGAGGATGGCGCAGATATCCAACTTGTTCCAGAAGTCCTTGATATACAGGGAAGCCATTTTCACAATCCCGAGTCCATCTGGGTCATACAACAGCTGTTGGGAAGAGAAGAGGGGCTGGGTGTAAGATACTCATGTGCCTTCTAGAGGAGAGAGACCACAGAGATCATCTGGCCATCACCGAACACTCTCACTGGCCCAAAGGCAACCGGAGCCCATGTGTTTTTTTTTCTAGGGGCATGGGAGGAGCAAGGGGACACCTGGGAAGGAGCGTGGGGACACCTGGGACATGAGGCTCTTCAGGAGCAGAAAGGCACTGAGATGTTGAAGCAAAAACTGAAAAATCTTAGATGCCAAGCAAAGCCTGGAAATCCTGTTGTGATTGTGCTCTCTCCATCTCCTGACATTCCCAAAACAGACACCAGACACCTACTGGGCAAAGCCCACCAGCCCTACAGCATTTTCTTCTGCAAATATACAGGGCCAAGCCCAATTCAGCCAGGGAGAATCCATGGCCTCAGAGATGGGGGATCTGGTGGTCCCATGTGCTGGGACCTCTCTGAATAGATGGTGACATGAGGAGCAACATGGAAACAGGAGCTGAGTGGGACCTCCCAGGAGCACCTGGCAGGGTGTCCCTCCTCCCATGCCATCTCCCAGCCTCAGGTCTGCCTGCCCACACCTGGCGGGTCTCCTCGCACACCAGGGAGAAGAGCCAGAAGTAGATGAGGTATTCCCGCCAGGACGGCATCGGCTGGAAGTCAACCATCAGGACGTATGCGAAGAGCAGCAGGAAGGTGAAGTAAGAGAGGATGTTCATGAGGAAGATGACGATGGGGGCTGTGAAGAAGGCTCGGAGGCGTGTCAGGCAGCCCATGGGCTGCAGCCTCTTCTCCCTGCTGGGAGCAGGGATGGATGTGGGCTGGGCTGCCCAGGCAGATGCCATGGCAGCTTCCCCCAGCCAGCCGCAGGGCGAGGCTGGAGCAAAGCCTGCCTCAGTGCAGGTGTGTAGCTGCCAGCAGTACCTGAAGGTGATGAGGTTGGTGTAGAGCAGGGGGAAGAACAGCATGCATGTAATCACCCTCCAAAGCCCATTGTCCACACACAGCTTCCCCCACCAGACCTTGGTTAGAAAAGCCTGTGAAGAGGGAGGAAGAGGAGTGCTGGTTACAGAGGCTGAAGGGCAGAGTCCCACTGCTACCCACAAGGAACTCAAGATCTCGGGGACACTTGGGCATATTCCCTCCTAGGACCACCACTGGGAACCCACCTGGACACCCCCATGGGACACAAAATTCATGTTCTTGGCCTCCAATGCCAGCTGCAGACAGGTTGTCTTCCCCCAGGCTTCAGAGACACGGGTGAGAAGCTTCTGGGCTCTCTCTTCATCCTTGCGGTAGCATTCTGTGAACACACCTGGGTGGGCCAGAACCAGGGAGATGAGGCTCAACTCCAGGGCCAGAAACCCACAGAGTCACCCTTGGGTGCAGGATCAGGACATTAAACCACACAGTGCTACTCCCTACACTCCCACCAGCATCCAGGCGTGCCCTTTGCAGCATCATGACCCAGACTGTGAGGATGGGACCCTCATTTGTCACTCCCAGACATCTCCTGGGTGAAGCTTGCCAGCCCTGTGGGGTGCAGGAGCAGCTCTGGGGTGCTGGTGCCCTCCCACTCACCGATGGCCTTGTGCTCATACTCTTCGGCCAGGGCCAGCATGTCATCTGTGGTGTCCGTGTCCTCCTCCTCCTTGGCCAGCTCCTTCAGGATTTTGCTGCAGGCCAGTGCAGCCGCCATGCAGTCCTGGCTCTGGCACAGTAGAGGATAAGGAGAGTATGGACAAGACAACATGGACTCTGTCTGTCACGTCCCAGAAGACCTGCCAAGCCCTCCCCAGCTCCCACAGGAGGGAAGGAGGGTGTCCCAAACTGGTGCTCAAGATGGACAGCTTGCCATGACAAGGGCTGAGCCAAGCTCCCCTCTGGATAACCCACTGCCATGGGGAATACAGAGACAGCCCTGCCCTCTTTATGGGATGCCTTGGCTGATGGGATGGAGTGATTCTTTGGCATGTCCACTGTGCCACCAGCTACACTGCCTCTTGTCCCAGAACACTGTTTATGGGTGGAAGCTTTCTCCACCCCAGCTGCTGTGCTCCTGTGTGCACAGCCCTCTCTCAGCCTGTGCAAGGACTAGCCCACTTCTGGCCCAGCACATCCTCTCTCCCTGTTTCAACCAGGAAGTGGGGAACTGACCTTGTGGTGTGGCTGGGGATGAGCACCAAGTGTCCTCAGGCTGGCTAGCCTGTCCTGTTTGGCTGGGGTCAGCTCAGGACAGCTCTCCCGCTACCCCAAATCCCAGCAGGTGCCACTGTTCCCCTTGGGCCTGGGAAGTTTGGCCCCAAATGAGCCTCTCAGCCATGACCAGACCTCTGGGCTGTGATACCTGGGCCCAGATGATTTCTGCCAGCTCCCTGCGGTTCTGGACCACAGCCCAGATGAGCAGATCCCGGACAGGGTCCATGGTGAAGGTGACTCGGCCGGCAGAGCGCTTGTAGAGGGAGCGGAGACTTGAGCCCTGCACCTGCAAGGTGTGCAGTGCTCAGAGCTGCTCCCTCAGCACAAAGCCCCTCAAACCCCTCATCCACCACTCATGGAAAGAACTTTGCCCAGATAGAGGGGTGGCCAAGACTGGACTTTTCCTGGGTATCTCATTTTTTCTAGGGCTGGGATCATGTAGAGCTGTGCACCCACCCCACCAGGTCCTGCCCCACCAGCATCACACATCCACACAGTGCTACAGGTGTAGGAAGGTGCAAGTTGCACCTGCAATGCAGGGCAGAGCTTTAAGGCACTTTTAGTAGGATTATCGAGCAGACAAGAGGATAGAGACCCAGCTGCACCTCCAGGATGGCTCCCTGAGCCAGTGTCCCCTCCCTGCTGCCACCCTGCCACCAGGTCACCCGGAGATGCATACGTTCAGCTTGATGTGTGGCACGGGGATGGAGAGCCGGGGCCGCTCCGTGTGCTTGGGCTTGGGGTAGAGAGGCTGTGTGGAGCAGCCCAGCAGCTCCCGCAGCACCTGGGAGACATGGTGCATCTGCAGCCTTGGCATTTTGGAGCCGGCTGTGTGCTCTCTCTCCTCCAGCAGCACCTTCTGCAGCTTGCTGTGGAACAGGCAGGATGGTGCCAGGTTGTCGTAGAGGTAAACCAGGGTGTCCCAGGTGACAAACTCCTTGAGACGCACTCCCTGCTCCAGGAACAGCTTCACAAACTCTGGCTTGTTGGAAATCAGGGCAGCTGCCATCACGGGGTGGAGATCTGAGGGCTGGCAGGCCAGAGGCAGAGGTGAGGGGTTCCATGGTCTCAGAGCCACCATGCTCCCCACTTGGGGGGGAGATTTTATCCCTAAGCACATGAGGAGTTTCTGGATATGAAAGAGCATCTGGGATGCACTAAAACTTGTGGGATATTCCCAGGGGGTTAGAAAAGGGCAGTGGAGCCCTCTGCCCCCTTGGCCACTGGACAGAGGGATGACTAGGGCAGAGACCATCTATCCCAAGTTCATGAATATCACAAAATCACAGGATGGTTTGGGTTGGAAGCTCATCTCCTTCCAATCCCCTGCCAGGGGCAGGGACACCTTGCAGATGTCCAGGTTGCCAGACTGACCTTCAGCATCTCCAGGGATGGGGCATATATCCTCAATGTTTCACTTTTGGGTTCCTAGTTCCCACCAGCCCTTCCCAGTCCTATCGAAGATATGTGACCTGGGGGAGCCCAAACTGTTGACTGGAACAGGGAAATCCCTTCCAAGTCCCACAGTCCCATCAGAAAGGACAGAAAACCCTGCTCAGCCTTGGCTTCTCAACAGCAGGATCAGGCATGGGATGGCAGAGTTGGCTCCTGCCCCACTCTGTAGTACATTTTGAGCAGGGAAGTGTGGCTAGCACAGGTCTTTCCCATGAGAATTTCTTTTGTGTTTTATAAACAAAGATAAAGTTTGGATGTTATTAAAAACAGTGTCTCGAGATTTGGACAGTTCATGCCTGGCCAATCAGGCCTAGGGGGAGGTTTCTGACTGACCAATCTGGGTGACCTCTGAAAAGTCTATATATATGTTGGATTCAAACAATAAAGCGCTTTTTCTATGCCACACTGAGAATCGGGGCTTTCCTTCTCTGCTAGCGGCTCAACAGCGACAGGGAAGCACCAGGCTGAATTTAGAGACAAATTGCTATTTGAGCAGTGACCACAGGGCAGAGCTGTCAAGAGGTATTTTAGGTTCTAGGTGGGCAGATTGTCTTTAAAAACACTGGTTTTGAACAAAATACCAATTGTCTTTGTGTGTGCTTACCTCTGTTTTGGGTGTTCAAGCACATTTTTGAAAAACAGCCCCTCTGTTAATGCACTGGGAGTTCAGGGCCCAAGAGAAATCCCTTTAAAACTCTCCCCAGCCAAGGTGAGAAGTGCCCTCCATATCCACAGGCCTGACAAGCTATAAGCCTGACCAGACAAACAGCTCAGGGACTGCCTTACCTTCCAGTCGTGGTCATCTGTGAAGATCTCGCTTCGGGCAATGTCCACCCTGTTCCAGGCCACAGCCAACTTCAGCTGGTGGTCCCAGTTCTCACGACCAAAGTGGTCCTGGTTTCGGGATGCTGCATGCAAAGTGCATGTGTTAGAACAGAGGATCAACTACACGGGGGGAAGATACCATGTGGAAGCCTCCTTGGAGGTGTGGCCCTTTGGATAATCATCTCTCCCCAGTAAAAAGTTTGGGGAGTGCTTGGTGACCCCACAAGTCAAGCAGTGGTAGGAGGTGACTTGACCCTCATCCTGTTCACCTTGCCCCATCCTCCCAGGAAGGTCCCCAGCCCTCACCTTTGAAGAGGGCCTGGAGGATGGCCACATCCACGTCCTGCTGGCCATATTTGCCCTCTCTGAAGATGGTCAGGAGCTGCCGGCTCCGCACTATGTCTTGGATCTACAAGGAGAGCCGTGGGCAAGCAATCAGCAGCAGCATCTCCTCCCTGCTTCCCACAGGCCCCTGCACTGTGCAGGGCGATCCCTCACTCCCCTCTGTCACCTGCAGAACCACTGTGCTGTGTCCCCCACCATGGCAGGGTTGGTCACAAGCACTCCCTCCCTGCCCAAAAGGAGCAGGCAGTGGAGGAGCAGAGCTTGAGCCCTTGGGGTGCCCACCAGGACAAGGATGAGGGTGGCTGGGGGCCTTAAATTATGATCCTTAAACTTCCCTCTGGGATCCTTGCTGCTCATGGGCCAGGACCCCTGGGACCCCTTTGGTCTCCCAAAGCTCAGAGGAGCCTGCAAGGGGCTCACCTTCTTAGTCCACTCCACCAGCTTGCTCTCAGTGAAGAGCTCGTAGGTGTCATGGAAGAGGACGCTCAGTTTCTTCTGGATCAAGGCAATGGTTATCTTGGCCACGGGCAGGTTGGCCACCTGCGCGATGACATCTGCCACACGCCCCGAGCCTTCCACGATCACACAGGGGGTGCCGTTGGTGATGGCATTGTAGATGGTCTGCAGCAGAGCGGGGAGGTTGGTCTGATCCCACCCACACTCCAGCAGACCCTCTCAGGGTCCCTCTGCTGCTCCCAGCACTCCTGTCAGGGTGGCGCCGCCGAGAGCAGCACCCCGGCAAGGAGCTGTCCCTCCTCCACCCCCTCCTCAGCTTGGCACCAGCAGTTCTTACATCGAGAGTCCCAGGGCCTCCTTCCAGCACCACACACACGATGGGGATCTTGATGGCAACGCCTGCAGGGAAGCAAAATCCAGGGTCACCTTCCCGTAGGGCTGATCCCCCACAATGGTCACCTCTGAGTGGGGTGTGAAAGGCAAGGTGGGAGCACTGTCCCTGACATGTCAGGATTCAGGAGAGGGGAGGGAAACCATGACTGGTGACTGCCTGGCATGGCAGGTCAGACACATAGTGGGATTTTTGGGGTTGTTCTGTGCAGGGCCAGGAGTTGGACTCGAGGATCCTTATGGGTCCCTTCCATCTCAGGGGATTCTGTGAGCACTTGTGTGCATGTCTTATAACAGGAGATCATTTGCACAGTGAGAAGCTGACACCTGGAAGCTCCCTTGGGCCCTGGCCCTGTGGGAGAAAGGACTCCTCCTGATCAGCTCATCATCATGAGGTTTGGGCACCCCTTTAGTGATCCCATTTAGGTCTGGCAGAGAAAGCCCCTTTGATCTGTGTCACTGAGGAGCCAGGTTTCATATTCATCATGGCAATCCTCTCACACCCCGTGCCTGGATCTGCTGGGGGAAGCCTGAGCCTCTTGCTGGAGCCCAGGAAGGACACCATTCCAGGGGGATGGCCCATCCCTGCCTCAGGCCGGGCTGTGTGTTGCCATTACCTCCTTTCACCTTGGTCTGCTCCGAAATGAACTTCTCCAGCCTGGTCCTCAGGGGGATTTCTACCCCGTACCTCCCATGGGTCCCATCATCCACCAGGATGAAGTGGGAATGGTTGCTGTCCAGGCATGACAGGCTGCCTTGGTTCTCCTCATCCAGCACATACTCAGCAGGAAAGCCTCCCTGTAAGGTGCAGGAGACACTCTGGGAGAAGCCTGGCAGAGGAGCACCAGAGAGTAACCAGCACGTGGGGACAGAAATGGGTCAGCATGTGGGGACAGTCTGGCCAAAGAGTCGCTGTGCCCCACAGCGCTCATGTCAGCCCTGCCCCATGCTCCACCTGCCCTCACACCCACAAGAGTCCCCCCAGGGGAAGCACAGAGCCTACTCAAGACACTGGGTAGGGTGGTGGAGCTTCTCACCAAATACCAGCCGGGCACCATCCCTGGAAGAGTTCCAGGCCAGGTTGGATGGGGCTTGGAGCAGCCTGGTCTAGTGAAAGGTTCTCTGCCCATGGCAGGGGGAGGAATGAGGTGAGCCTTAAGATTCCTTCCAACCCAAACCATTCTGAACTTCAATGACCATCACTTCTGGTACAGCTGGGTTTTCCAGGGCTGCCAGCCACAGTGACATCTAGAAGCACCTGTTCCCACCACAGTCCTTGGCAGGACTTCCCCAGCAGCCCAGGCATAGGCAAAGCAATCCCCTCTTGGCTCTGCCCGGCTCACCATGGGGCAGATGAGGCTCTCCCGGTTGTACACAGTCCCCCAGGTGGCAATGCCAATGGTGACAATCTCGCCCTCCTTGTGGCTGCAGCTCAGGATGAAGTCTCGCACTGCCTCTCCCACCTGTTTCATCACACCAGCGTGGGACCCTCCTGTGATGATCCAGGCTCCTGGGGGCCACAGAGGGGCGTGGGAAGGGAGAGGCTCTGCCCACAGCGATCTCCCAGCCTCCCCCATATGGCTGTGGGTCCTTGGGGATGCTCCATCCCCCAGAAGATGTCTCTTCCCTGCCCTGGCAGCACAGGCAGTGCCTTTTCAGCACCTCTCTGAGTCCAGCTCCCTCTGAGCCTCTTTGAGCAGGAGCAGCCCATCCCTGGTGATCATGGTCCAGGTAGGGACCTACAAGTCCCCTGAAACAGCTTAGCATCACCAGAACAGCCCAACTTACTGAACCTGGCATGGCCAGGTACAATCACAGGGAGACCCTCTGCATCCAGATGACCTTTAAAAGTCCCTTTCAACCCAAACTATTCTATGATTCTGTGATTTTATTATTACATGGTCTCTTACCTGTGGTCTGAGCCACCTTGACTAGCCCTTGCCGGAAGATGTTCTTCAGCCTTGGCTTCATGACGAAGTTTTTGGCTCCCCCAGTGACTGAGATGAGCAGGTTGGGTGCATCAAGGCCCCAGTGCTGTGTCATGAGGTGGTAGATGACCCGTGGAGGGGTATCCGAGGAGACACGCACATACTGCGAAAAAAAGATCACACACACATTTTGGGTATAAACAATGGAATCAGGGTAACAGGACACCTTCACCACAATTCCTCCTGTCCCACCAAAGAACCAGAGGCTTCCCAATGTCATTCCGCAGCAAAGCAATGCTGCTGCCAGTCCCACTCTTTGTCCATGACCCTATTCCCATTCATTTCCCCAGGAACAAGCATTCCCCAGACAAATCCCCAGACAATTCCCCAGACAGATGGGGACAGGGGACAGCCACTCCTTGAATCATGGGTCTTGTTGTTTCAGAAAGGGTCTAAGGCTGAAAGAGAGGAGGGGTCCTGTCTGACCCCCTCCACTGCCTGAGTCATTGTTGCCTTTGGGGCAATTCCGCCCTTTCCAAACATCCTCTCATTCAGGAGGGAAATACTCCCATGCCATCTGCCATGGCAAGACCCCAACACTGGCTGCCCCTGCACCCCCAGTGGGACAAACAGGTCACCTTCCCTGTCTTCTGCCCCAGGCCTGTGAAGCGGATATCACCGAAGGCATCCGTTGGCATTTCCTGGATGTGCCTGCTGGCATCCCATTCCTTCCCCAGGAAGATGGGAGGTTTGGCAGCATCATCCAGATGCTGTTCCCTGAGATAGCCACACTCACACACGATCCTCCTGAAACACACACCAACACCTTTGTTGGGAACAGCTGAAACACGAAAGGCAAAGCCCAACCTCCTTGGAACAGCGCAGGCACCCACACCTCCCACCCAGCTGCTCCTCCAGCTCAGAGCTTGTGCAGAAACAAGGGCATTGTTTGGGGGGAAATGAAGAGAAAAGAAGAAATACTTCCACCGGTAGAGATTTAGGACAGAAATATTTGGGTTGGAAATGACTGCATGCAAAAGCATTGGAAAAGTTTTTCACTGGGACACAAAATCTCAGCCATGTGGTGATTCACCACGTGGTGAAGAACCAGTCAAAAAGGGGTTTGCAAATCCCTGTGACAGAAAGATGGGATTTCCTGGTGCTGCGGTTTTGCCACCAAACCTCACTTCTCTTCTCCTGGTGGGCGAGGGAAGGAGGGACTGTCTCACTTACCCAGAATCTGATGTCTGGGAGCTTTCCACAAAATAGGTACATTCCTTCTTCCGGATGTTTTCAGGAATCCAGGAGATGAGATTTTCCTGGTGGAGCAAGAAAAGCAGCAGGTGGTCAGGTTTCTGGAAAGGGTCAGAAGTTCTGCCAGAGGCCAGACACCATGGTGATGGGAGCACATCTGGGTGATTCTTTGGATGTGAAGGATGGGAGTTCCATGGCTGTCTGCAAGGACAAAGCCTGGTGTACTCCAAGGAGAGGAGATATGAGTGCTGGCCATGTACCTCAGATGTTTGAAGGTTTTCTGTCTGTCCTTAAAACTAACCTGATCAGTTGTTAATGTATAAACTCCTGTTAATGAACCACTCATTAACATTATTTCATGTGTGTGCCCAACCGTTTCCTCTTCCAGCACCTCCTGAACTTGCCTTTTCATTGCTGCCGGTGGGGAAATGCGCCTTCCGCCTGCTCTTGGAGACACTGCTACTGCTCTGCTGCAGGTTGGGGACCACCTCGAAGTCACTCATCTTCCTGGGCAGTGTGGCAGGGTCATCTCCTCTCTCGGGGCACACCTTGTTCAGTTCGGAGGGGAGCACCTTGGCGCAGCGGCCACGTGCAGACATGGCTCCTCAGTCTTGTGCTTCTCAGCCTCCTCTCTCCTGTTCCTAGGCTGGGAGGCCCTGAACACCCCCATCCTGAGGGCAGCAGAAGAGAATCAGAGAATCCCAGAACAGTTTGGATTGGGAGGGGCCTTAAAGTTCTTCTCATTCCAGCCCCCTGCCACGGGCAGGGTCACCTTCCCCTAGACCAGGTTGCTCCAAGCCCTGTCCAACCCAGCCTTCAAAGGAAAAGGATGCCTAAGAGCTAAAGCACCTCATTCCCTAGGTGGAGAATTGGTCCATGGGAAACCTGCCATCTCCTCACCACAATCCTGACCCAGGGGCCACGTGTGCTGTGACCAACCTCGGCATGCACCATGCTTCCCCAGGGAAACCCACCAGTGTCTACAAAGTGCCCCCACCATCTTCAGCCTGCCAGCCTGTAGCTCTCCTCACCTGCTCTCCACTGCAGGCAGCTGGGATATTTTTGGCAGCAGGGAGAGCAAAAACTAGGTCTCTTCTGTGAGCAGCCTGAGCATGGCCCTGCATGGAAAATCTGGGAATATGGACATGCTGGCTGCAGAGACTGGAGGGGTCCTGTGTCCTCTGCAAAGGTGTCCTGAGAGCCCCAAGGTGCACAAGAGCTTGCTGCAAGCAGGGGCTGCAAAACTCCTGAACGGCCCTGAACACTCACAGCCCCCTTTGCTGAGACAGGAGAGCTGCTGGAGCAAAGGTGGAAATGCTCCTGGGTGTCTCTGGAGCCTGAAGGGGGATGGTGTCCTCTCAGGAGAGCTGGGATTAGGTAATGGAGGAAGCACCTGACTCAGGTGATGCTCTGGTCAAGCTGTGTTTAAGAAGGATTTTGTCTGCTTTCTTCAAGCCAAATTCTGCATTTCACCCAAGGGTGGGGAGTCCTTGTGGGGACAAGGAATGCTGATGCAAAATTATGGAGTAGCAAGGAAAAACTATTTTATCAGCCTCCCTCCTGGGATCTACACAGCCCCACCGACCTTGGGAGGCAGATTTTGGCAGATTGGCTTTCTGCATCAGCACAACCCCCCGCAGATCTGACTTTCTGAGAAACAGCAGTTAAAATAAGGTCAAATGCACCCTTAATTCTTGTTCATGGCCCCACAGGGCAGACAGGCTCGGGGGCCTTGGGGCACGGCCACAAGCAGCTCATAAATCCGTGCAGGAAGGGCTCCCTGCAATTCCAGGTCCTCCAGCACCTGGGATACCTGTCCTTAAAGGCTCGGGGACAAGGACAGAGCCTCTCCCGCGGCACACGCTGCCTTTCCCCCCAGCTTGAGGGGATCAGGAGGTCCCTGGGCCGCACGGGATGGCTCAGCACCCACCAAACGGGGTGCAAGGCTGAACACTGCCCGTGAAGCTGCCCGCCCCGCTGCCCCTCCGCCGGCACGACCGCAGCGATGCTGCCCGTACCTTCCCTGCCGCATCCTCCGGCCGCATCGCCGGCTCCGCCGCTCCGTGCCTGCCACAGGGATTCAGCCCCGCGTCCCTGTCGTCCGGCGGGTCATTTTGTCACTGGACACACAGGCGATGAGCGGAGAATGGGGCAGAGCTGCCTGCAGAGAGGAGGAGGTGGCAGTCGGCTGGCAGCTTCCCAGCAAATCAGGCTGCAGAAGCGATCCCTGCCGAGGAGCTGCAGCGCCCAGGCGAGTCCCGAGTTTGCTGGAGTGGCTGAGTCACTCTGGCTCTGCCCGCAGTCCCGCTGCCGTCAGCCCCACTCGGGACAGGACAGTCGCACCCGAACCCCCTGGGCAGGGGAGCAGGGGAGCTCGGGGGATGGCTGCTGCCGGGAAGGAGCAGCGCTGATGGAGGCTCAGGTGCCTCGCAGGCTTGGCAAATGTGATGAAAAATCCCTTCCCTGACTGTCAAGCATCCTTTGTATTACAAAAGTATATTACCTTAATGTATACATATATTCTATATATACTCTATATATTAGTTGAACGCTGTGATGTGATGAAGCAGTGGAGTTTTATTGCAGACTTTGGTATTGTTCGTGCTGAAGTAAAGCAAACAAAAGGACAGCCCGGCCCTGGAGAGAAGGACTTTGCTTTTTGGAGGCTTAGAGCAGTCCCTGAGGGGTAAAGAACAGCTTTATTCCTGGGATGACCAAGGTACCACAATATCCGAGGCTCTGAGACTCTTCCAACATCATCTGGTGACACAGGTCAGTCACTGCAGCCAGAGGGACTCAAGGACACCTGGATCGATAAATAAGCAGAAAGAGAGCAGCTTTGCCAAGTGTTACTGTGATTGGAGATCTGTTAGTGTGTCAGTGCTCAGTCGTGCTGTACCTGAGTGCTTGATGGATGGAAGAACCTCATCTAAAACCACATCTGGTGCCCTGATTTGGCTGGGACATCTCATGCCCATGAATAAATATTTACACTTGGAATTCCATGCTTTGCATCCCAACCTGGCACCTTGGTCAGCATGGGCCACGTGAATTTTAATGGAGGAACCTCACGTCCCACCACAGGCAACAAAAGCCTTTTGGATGCTGCTTCCCACCTCCCATTCCAGGTGCTCTCCTCCTCCCGTTATGCTCTGTGCCCTGAATGAACTGGCTTCTGCAGTGGATTTGCAGCCACTTAACTTCCATTTGCCCCAACACTCAGTTAACAAACCCAGCATCCATTTTCTCAGGAAATGTGCTAAGCAGCAAAGCCAGGCCAGGACAGCAGCCAAGGCAGCGGGTGCTGCAGCAGAGATTTGGCTGCTGTGGCTCAGGCTTGGGCACTGTGGCTCAGCAGCAGCAGCACCCTGGGGAGCCCAGGCAACTGCAGCTCTGAGTGAGATGAGGGTCCTGCAGCACCAGGCCCAGTCATCCCCATGCCTCTTGCTGGAGAAGACATTTGTGTCCAGAGAAGGAAACAGAGATGTGAATGGTCTGGAGCACAAGCCTTGTAAGGAATGGTTGAGGGAACTGGGGGGATTCAGCCTGGAGAAAAGGAAGCTCAGGGGGGACTTTCTGGCTCTCCACAACTCCCTGACAGGAGGGTACAGCCAGGTGGGGGTCAAGCTCTGCTCCCGGGGAACAAGGGACAGGACAAGAGGAAATGGCCTCAAGCTGTGCCAGGGGAGGTTTATGCTTTCTTCACTGAAAGGCTTGACAAGCATTTGAATGGGCTGCTCAGGGCAGTGGTGGAGTCACCATGCCTGGAAGTGTTAAAAAAATGTGTGGATGTGGCACTTGAGGACATGGATTAGTGGTGAACACAGTGGTGGTGCTGGGTTGATGGTTGGACTTGATGATCTTAATCAATTTCCAACCTTAATGATTCCATGACTCTATAATACTGTGATTTTCTGATGGTAAAACATCATGGAACATTGCTGGGAGACAGGTGGGAGGAGAAATGCTGCTGGATCTCAAACTCAGCCACATCCTTCAGGTTTGGGGTGAAGCTCTGTGCTCCCTTCATGGCGTGCTGGGCTCAGGTGCTGGGGAGAGGCATTAAACCTACAAGCAGGGTCAAAATGCAGCTGCAGTGGTGTGCTCAGCTCCTTTCGCCCCCTTTGCAGCCCGAGGATGTGAGTTAGCACAGACCATCCACGCCACGAGTTCCACTGGCTCCTCTGAACGAGAGCAAGCAGCTGAGCCGCTTCGCTGGGAGAACAGATGCCACTAATAAGGCAGTAAATAAATCCATGTGCAACACTTCACAGCTGGGTTGTAATTACCTCTGCACTGCCAAAAGAGCCGACGCCAGAGCTGCACATTAATGACACATTAATGGGAGCGCTCATCCGCTCTCGGCTGGCTGGCTCCCCAGAGACCAGGGCTTTTATTTCATTTCTGCACACGCCAAAACCACCATGCTCCGGTGGGACTCGCCTGGAGCCAGCACTGGGGTGGTTCCCACTGCTCCTCCTAAAAGCCCAGCTAAAAACCAGCAGGGCTGAGAGCAATTCCCAGCAAGTTAACATCCATTTGCAGCAGTAGGAGGATGGAAGTGGGAGTATGGAGGACTCTGGCTGAGCTCTGGGCTGTGCCTGCACACATGTGCCATGCCCCAGGTTACACTCAGCCGTACTGATGTTTGTGATCCAGGATGCTTTTTCGTGCCAAAGAGCAGCAAACCTCCTGCCAGTGCTGCAGAGCCTCCAATGGGATCAGCCCCTCACTCCAAGTCTCTCTCAAGCATGACCCCTCTCTGGCTGGAGCTCGATCCTCCCAGAAGCCATTGTGGTGCTGCTTTGGCCACTGGCAGGGGAGGGTGGTCCCTCCTGCCTCTTTCCCCCATGCCCCAAAGACAAGGTTTGGACCCCTGTCTCTGAGCAGCTGCCATGAAGGATGCCTCCTTCCGAGGGATCCATTACAGACAGCCTGGGGGCTCCAACAGGAGGGTGCTGCTCAGGGGGAGCCGCTGGGAAGGACCAAAGGGTCACCTCCTGCTTGCCAGGGTTTTCCACCTACACCTCCATGAGATTTCCATCTGTCTCCAGGGCAGAAGGCACCCTGAGGCCTTGCTCACCCTGAGCAATCTCACCCTGTGTTTGGCTGCCCTGGATGGGGCAGACAGCCCCCAACACTCCTGACACCAATGTTTGGGGACTACTCCTGGCAAACAAGGTCTGCCAAGGCAGCAGGGAGGGATGGGCAGGAGCTCAGCCCCAATGCCAGGAGCTCTGCAGCCACCTGGGTTGTGGAAGGGGATGGAGCAGGGGGGCAGTGAGGGCCTGGCACCCTTTGGGACACACAGCCACCTCACAGCTCCTGGGGATGCCCCAGAATGGGGAAAGGTTCTGGGCTTCTTCAGAGGAGACCCCCTAAACAGGTTTGTCCCATCTGGGGCAACTTCTCCCACAGGCAGTGCCCTTGCAGCCAATGGCTGTACCAGGTCTGCCTCCTCTAGCCCAGAGAGCCTCCCTGGGACCACAGAGCTGGTGTGGGGCAAGGAGAGGAGAGGAGGTTCTGCCCCAAACCTCCATCTCAGTCTCTGTCCTCACTCTGACCCTCAGGAAGAGCAGACACTGCTCCCTTTGGAATCTGCTAAGAGTTCCAGGGGACTCCCCCTTTCCTCTTCTCCTTCTGGGTTACATCCCCACAGCAATAAGCAAAGCAGCACAGAAGCAACCAGGAATGGCCCCTCCCACTTTCAATATCCACATTATTCCCTCTCTACCAGTTCTTCAGCCACATCCCACACTCTCCCCCACGTTCCCACAGCCATATCCTTCCCTCTCCCACAGCTCCCATTCCCCCAGTCCTGCAGCAATGAGCTAACTGGCCAAAGAAACCAGCAAGGCCCCTCTCAGCACCCCAGTTTTCATTTCAGATGGGTCATGGAGGCTCCACTTCAAATGGGATCACAGGGAGGAGGTGATGTGGTCTCTGCTGTGGGGCAGCAGTGATACAAGTCCTTTGTCTCCCTCATTGCTGAGGGACTCAATGACATTTTGTGAAGGTCAAAGGCTGCATCCTGATTCCAGTTGGAAACTGCTGAGATCCAGCCCCACTGTTGGCAGTTTCTCTCTGTTCTTTGGCTCTCAGTTGTCCCCCACACTCTTGTGCTATCCTGCACTGAAGCTTGCCAAGGTCTGGCCCTGACCTCCAGCACTGCACCAATTCCCTTCAAACTGCTGGACAGCAACTTTGGGATCAGAGCCTGTGACAGTTTCTGCTGTCCCACAGCAAGGTGTAGGTTCTCCCTCCCAATACTATGCCAAGTTTCATTGCACAGGCTCTGGAGTTCTCAGGGTCTTTCCCTACAGCGCAAATCCAGTCCAGAACCTGCAGCTTCCCTGAAGTTATCCAGCTTATCCAGGAGGCTGGATCTCCAAGCCAGCCCCTGGTAATGAACAGGCAGCACAAAGCCCCTCCAGGAGCACTGCCGAGCAGCAGGCTGCACACACCACCCTGCAATCACGCTAAAGACGCAGCCATAAAAATAAAAGCATTTTATTTATTTTTTTTTTATATACCATTACAGAAACATCTGAGTAACATTCTCAACAGGACGGGCAGCTCCAGGGCCCTGGGGACGAGTGCAGGCAGCCTGCTCCAGGGTCTGCCACGCCGTGCTCCTGAGCTGCTGCTGCTCTTGGTGCATGATGTCCTGCTCCTTGTCCTCGGCGAGCAGACCTGGCACTCCTGGCGTCAGGGCGTCACCTTCTTGTAGGTGATGTGGAGGTGCTGAGTCATGGGCTGCGTAGTGGTTGCCATCGAGACAGTTTGTTCGAGCTTCCCATCGGAATTGAGCCTGAATTTTCTGGTAATCTAAACGGAGAGTAGGAAAAGAAGTAAGGGAATCAAGCAATGAGCACCCATAGGTGAAATCCCTTACCTGTGCTTTCTTCCCTTTGCCATCTGTATGCCTGCTGTCAACACACCACCAAGGAAGGATATTTTGATTACAGCAGGTGAATAAACAAGTTTTCTCTCCTAAAGAAAGCAGGCCTCTCCATAATAGCAGCTCCAAGCCCATTAGCCGTGGAACAAGGCAGGTTCACAGAATTACACAATTAACTAGGTTGAAAAAGACCGCTAAGATCAAGTCCAACCTATGACCTAACACTACCTTATCCACTAAACCATGGCACTGAGTGTCACATCCAGGGACAGTGACTCTACCACCTCTCTGGGCAGCCCATACCAGTGCCCAATCCCACTTTCAGTCAAGAATTTTTCCCTAATGTCCAGTCTAAACTTCCCCTGATGCAGCTTAAGGCTGTTCTCTTGTCCTGTCACTGTTGCCTGGGAGAAGAGACCAACCCCACCTGGCTGCATCCTCCTGTGAGGGATTTGTAGAGAGTGAGGAGGTCACTCCTGAGCCTCCTTTTCTCCAGGCTAAGCAACCCCAGCTCCCTCAGCCTCTCCTCATAGGGCTTGTGTTCCAGACCCTTCACCAGCCTTGTGTCCCTTCTCTGGATGTGTCTGAGCATCTCAACATCCTTTCTAAATTGGGGGGGCCAGAACTGGACACAGCACTCAAGCTGTGACCTCACCAGTGCTGAGTGCAGGAGAAGTATCACTTCCCTGGTCCTGGTGGTATTCCTGACACCCTCTCTCATTCCAAACCCTCCTTTTCCAGCAAGGGCCTCCGAGATACTCACTAGGACCATTCCCTGGGCCTGAGCTGCCCTCAGGTGCCATAGCTCCACCTCCAGAACTTCCTTCCTCCAGCCAAAGCCAACCTTGGAGCTCTCAGCTAGGAAGGAATCTGCTGGCGTTCTGTGCTTTCCCCTCTCCTCCTGCCAGTCTATCTGCCCACAGTTCATGCAGTGACCTGAAGAGGACAGCTCCTTTTATTTAAATATTTGCAATTAAGAGCTCTGCTCCCCTGCTGACATCCACAGTATCTAATGGCTTTACTTCTGCCCCAGAAAGGAGGCAATACAGCCGTTCCTGGGAAAGGAGAAACCCAGCAACTGAAAACATGCATCCAAAAGCAGGGGAGTTAGGACTTTCCAAAGATAGGACACTATGTATGTAGGCAAATAAAATTTTTGTCTACATCTGCACAAACTTGTGCTCTCCATTGTCTACAGGTCAGATTTATAGCACACAAAAACCAGGTTGTGAGATCTTGCTCAGCCTTGCTGTCTCTCAGCTGCTGCTCAGCCACGACAGCGTCAGAGGTCACAGCAACACTTCCAGTGGTGACCTCAGGATGCCACACTGACTCCAGCAGTGCCACTGTACTCACAGCTGGCTGTACTCCTTCCAGCTGTGTCAACAAACCCCTGCTACACACCCAAAAAAGTCAAACCCCCAAAAAAGTCAAACCCCCAAAAGCAGCCAGCCAAAGCTGGAGCTGACAGCAAGTGCCAGCCCTGCCCTGCAGCCACAGATGGGAAAAGAGCCCAGAGAAGGTGTGAATGCTCTGAAAAGCAAGTGAGCAAGATCTGCAGATGTTCCTAAAATATCCTTGTGAGGCCCAGTACTGACCATACCTTAAATGTGCATTCTCATACTGCAATCAACCCAGAAAATCAGCATTAATAAAAGAGTATTTAGCAAAGACTTTCCTATTCTCTTCCCTAAGGACCTGCTACTGGCCACTACTGGAGACAGGATTCTGGGTTAGCTGCTCTGATCCAGCCTGCCAGTTTTTATCATAATGATCCCTCTGGGTCTCGTAATGCACAAAGTATCTTCTGAAGGCTCTTACAGAAAGAATAAGCCAGGATGCCATGCAGTATTTCCAAGAACTCCTGATGGCATTCTGTAATTAAAGCATGCTAATTAACCTATCCTCTCAACTAGACTCCTTCTGGGGCAAGCAATGCTACAGGAATGGGTCATTGTGTGTACTCACCTGCTCTACATGGGGCTTCTTGGCAAAGGAGATCCTGGCTATGGAGTGAGAAGCTATAGACAGCTCTTGTCCATTCACCTCCCCTTCCTCCACCTCCACCAGACCTAGGGAGAAGCAAGGACATACATATTATTAGACCACAAACGTTATTTAAGCACGTGACAATTATAATTTTGGCCTTTCAGTACTTAAAAGGGGCTTATAAAAAAGAGGAAGAGGGACTTTTTACACATGCAGATAAGGATAGGACAAGGAGGATGGTTTTAATCTGTAAGAGGAGAAATTTAGGTTAGATATTAGGAAAAAATTCTTCCCTGTGAGGCCCTGTGAAGGGGTGGTGAGGCCCTGGCACAGGGTGCCCACAGAAGCTGTGGCTGCCCCTGGATCCCTGGAAATATTCAAAGTCAGGTTGGACAGGGCTTGGAATAACCTGGTCTAGAGGGAGGTGGAACGAGAAGGGCTTTAAGGTCCCTTCCAACCCAAACCATTTCATGATCCATTAGGCTACATAACAGAGCATCACACCCTGTTAAGAATGGTTTTATTTGCCCTAGCACTATTGACAACTGCAGATCCACACAACCTCAGACATGGAATGCTGCTCAGAAAAATCCAGCCAGACTTATTCACAGTGTGTGGGATGAGTATCACAGCACAACTGGCACTTTTCCCTTCAGCACCTGCCATTTTAGATACAAATTAAAGCATCAGCTGGGGTTTAACACTTTCACTTATGGCAACTGAGATGTGGCTCTTTCTCATTCAGTCCCCATAAGGTAAGAAGAACCAAGGTGCTACATCCAGACACTGGGAGGCTCTCCTAGTTTAGGAACCACTGTGGGTCCAGGGCCAAAGAGCAGCGATTCCGACCTGGAAAATTAATTAAATAAAACTGTAAGAGGTGTGAGAACTTCTGAAATAGTGATGAGATGGCCCAGCAAGGTAACAACCTCTTCTTTTCCCCAGCATGGATATCAGGCTTGTACCTGTGTTCTGGGCACTGATGAAGGCCACCTTGTTAGTGTCAGGTTTGAGGCGGATGAATCCACATTCCCGGTGCATGGGCTTCCTGGTATCCGGATGGAAAGCGTTGAATCTGAGGAGAAATCAGAGCACAAAAGCTGATGTATTTTGCACTCAAAAGACATTTTTTGGCCTGGTTTCCTCTTATCTAACCAAATGAGTGCCTGCAGTACTCTTTGAAGAGCAAAAGACTGACAAGGCTTCAGAGTTGAGAGACGTAAACCTTGAAAAATATCGTTGCCTTACAGAGGCACAGCTATTTTTTAGAGCTGGAGTTAAGTCTTTAATTTCAAGCTTCAGATTTCCCACAACCTCTGGGTCTTTCTAAGAACTAGCTCAGAAACCCCTCAGGAACTCAGATGTTTCACAGATGCTGAAGCCACACTCTGTCTCAAAAACTTCCTTTTCTCAAATAAATATCTGAAATTACTGTATCATCTTTATTTCACTTTTACACCTGGCAAATCAGTTTTTCCTGTATATTCCTTGCTGCAGGCAGCAACAGAGCAGACATATTTCTCCCATCACCCCCTTCAAAAATATAAAAAGTTCACCTCGGATTCTTATTTATTCTTCAGGAGGCCTTAAGAACTATAGGTTTGGTCACCCATAGCATGGTTGATTATCAAAAGTAAAACAAACTTAAATCAGGCAGCTTTCAGTGCTCAGAGTATTCAAGGAATACAGGGACTGTCTTTTAACAGCCACTGCTCCAGGAGGCAGGAAAGCACAGGGTCTCTGTCCTCCAAGCCTGCTGCCTATTTTCCTGGTGCTTCCCAAAGCTCAACAGCTCACAGCTATCTAACTCCTTGGCACAAAAAAAAGGAGGAATAAAATAAAAGGTGACTCAAATCAGCAACTGGTCACAAGCTGGGGAGGGAGGTGCAGTCAGAGCAAGATTGTCAGAGCTTGGTTTCTTTTGGAAACAGGACTAAAGCAGTCACAGGCTGAGCTGGCAGCTCCATCCCACTCCAGGAGCACAGAGCATCTCTCACACAGCACTTCCATCTTCTAATTCTTTTCTTGGTTTTCAAAGCAACACATTTTCCAACTCACCCTCTCAAATGAGCACTGGAGCAGCACTGAGCAGTAGCCAACTTGTCACTTCTTTCCCTCTGGATTTCTTTTGATTTCTGTTAGAACAATCACTTGCAGCCAAAGCAAGTAGTTAAGCTACCTGTCTCCTGTCCCATATGGTTTGATAAGTGCTAATTTTTCTCAGATTTTCACAATGGTGAAGATTGAGAACCACAACTTAAAATGGACAAACTTGGTGGCCATGCCATAGCTCCTTCATTTATTCTGTCTCTAAGTGGGAGTTTCACAAAGAATGTCAATTAATCACAAGTTCTCAAGGTAAATGGAAGTCAGACCATGCAGTCACATAACGCAACATCATCTCATTTGGTAGGTGAAAATTTGTGTACTTCGCCATTGGAAAAGAAACAAACAACTCCCCCTGGAGCCATGCCTGCTCCAATCCAACAGCTGCTGCCCACACAGACAGACCCTGGACTTACGAGAAGTTGAGCATGGGCTGCCCCACGTGAGAGATGTGCACTTCTTCCAGGTACTGGAAGGGCTTCATTGTAGGGAAGGTGCCGTCTCCTGGCGGGTCTGAGAGCCAGGTGCCCAGCATCCAGGACAGGGGTTCCATCACAGGGTTCAGCTGGGGAGTCTCTGTGGGGGAAGAAGAAAGAAGGAACAAAGAAAACTCAGGGGGCTGTGCTCTGCAGCTTGCTGTGAGCTGCCTCCAGCTGGCTGGAGGTGAACACAAAACACCTCAGAAATGGTTCAACACTACAGCAATGCTTTTCTTCAGAGCAGTGCCAGCTCCAAGGTGGAAGGGGAGACGGGGAACAATGAACAGTCATGGAAAGCAGGTCTGTTGCCAAACCAGCCCCTAGCTGCACACAGAGCACTCTTGCAGGTGGTCCATTTCTGACTCCTCTCTTCTTTCAGATCAAGCCTCCTCCCATCTGCACGCAAGGAAGAAGATGACTGAAATCTCAGCATAAAGAATAATCATTAAATGATAATGAAATCTCTAATGCTGTGGGCTGATCTTTCTCAAGCACTGAGTACATACTGTTCCTGTTTGTTTCAGAGGCCAAGGAAATGAGTCCTCACTTCAAAAGAAAATCAGGCTGTGCACATATTCAAGATGAAAGTTTGGCTAAATTTCCTTTTTTAAGAGGTTAACAATGGCCCGAACTTACACAAAGAGACAAGCAGGGATCATTCAGAAGCTGTTCTGTTTAGGCTCTGGACAAAGAGAAACATTTGAGTGCCTGAAAGTTAAAAAGTAAAGGGAAGAGAAAGATACTTCCCTTTGTCACTGCAGTTATTAAAAAGCAACCAAGGTCTGTTTCACAAAGTTAAAATTTCTTTAACGAATCATTTTACAGAATCACAGAATAAGCTGAGTTAGAATGGACCCACAAAGATCATGAAGTCCAACTCCTGGCCCTGCACAAGACCATCCCAAAGAGTCACACCATGTGCCCGAGAGCATTGTCCAAATGCTTCTTGAACTCTGTCAGGCTTGGTGCTGTGGGAGAACTTTGATAAACAATACTTTTGCATCTTACTTTCAGAGGCTGTGACCTGAAAAAAATAAATCAGGAAAATGGAGACAATTTAAAGCTATGTGAAGAGCAGAGCAGACCCATTAGTAAGGTGTAAGTAGGGAAAGCAAGACGTCACCTATGGGATCTTGGGAAAGACAGATTCCCACACAAATGTGGTGCTTGCTACTCCAGTAGTAGTCTATTATGCTGACAAATACGACTGAAGTATGCTTAAAGCATGTCCTCCTCCCCCTCATGGGATAAATGTTTTGTACTGGCAAGGTGGGCGTTCCAGGGGGCTGTTTTCCACTCCCAGTGAGATCAAGAATTCAAGAATAAGCTGCCTGCCTGGTTAATCTAAAAGGCACCCACTCAACTGCAGGGAGAAATCAGGACTTAAAAGGGTAAGGCTGTGGTCAAAATTTGCTTGACCAGTCTGAGTTTCACGGTGCTTTTTACAAAATGTCAGGCTAAAAAGCTGAGCAAGGAGGAAGAACACAGTCCACATCTGAAATGCCAAAGAAGGAACAGCAGCTTTCCTGGGTAAAAGAGACCACTTGTGGTACTCAACTCCCACAGACAGCAGGTTTTAAAAGCCAGCCCATGTCAGCGAAGTGCTGCTACTTACTCTGCTTTATCCTGAAGTATTTTGCAAGGGAAGCATCATGAGGAAACATGAGCGCTCACTAGGACATAGGTGATAAAAGTCTACAGCATCAGAGCCAGGATCTGTAGAACATCCTGTCAGCCTGTGCATTCCCCTGCAGCTTACCCAGGACTTGGAAAAGGGCTTCTCACAATCTGACAGCAGTGTCAGTGTACCAGACAGTATTTCCTTGTACTCACCTTTCCAATTCCATGAGGAGAGCACACAGTCCTGTGGGTAAGGAGTGTGCTGCTCCTCCCTCCAACTGGCGTTTGCCTTTCACTCCTTACTGCATTTCTTTCCAAGCTTTTTGCAGGCTCATTTCCCACTGTGCAAGTGAAAAGCAAAGCTCTGGAAAAGCTGCAGGGGCCTGCAGCCTGGGCTGCTGCTGCCCTCTCCTGGGTCAGCATCCCAGGAGCAGGATGCTTTCTGTCACCACAGTGCTTTCACACGACACTTCCTTTTCTTCTGCTTGCATTTCAGGGAAAAGCATCAAAACAACAGATGGAAGGAATGGCTTTACCCATTGCCACTCTTTAGACTTGGTTATAAGCCAAGAGAAGCCAACTAATCGTTTCCAGCACCCCCAGCTTGACTCCACTGCCTTGCTGTGCAGCGTCCAGCCTGGCTGGAGGTGCCTGACCCAAGGAGCACATCTCACTTCCCAAGAGCTGGAATTCCAGCCAGCTGAACAGTGAAGCTGTAACTGTACATCCTGAAGTCTCTGGCACCTGGGCAAACAAAATGGCCAAGTGACATTATTACTTTTCCAAACTACCTAGATGGTGGCAAAGCCAATGAGTTCTTTAGTTCTCATGTGGCAGAATGAATAAGGACCAGGGACACTCAGTGAAGTGCAGGGGAGTACAGACATCCTGATCTCATCCCATGCAATGCTCTTCTCACCTTCAGTGTTGGTCTCTGACTGGTGGACTAAGACTTTTTTCCTTCCTGGCAGCTTTCTGTGCTGGAAGGCTGGGCTGGGAGAGTGGAAAAGCAAGAGGAGAGGCAGACAGGACAGAGTCTGATTGAATTCATCTGAAAGGAAAAGTAGCCATTTAAAAAGAAATTTGCTTTTTTATGTCATGATTGGGACAGGTAAATGCAAGACTATTGCAGCAGCAAAAAAGTCCTTTGCTGAGCTGCTTTGTTTCAAACTTCAGGTTTATAGATGTCAAGAGAAACTCATCTGACACTGATGAACAGGGCCTGCAAGTCTCTTTTTAAAGGTCTAAACTCCTCGCACATCATTTTTACAAAAAACCCACTACTGTGGCTTAAAATGTAAGTGTGTGATTATATCAAGAATACAAATGACATCTGAGAATTTGGAGTGCAAGAGACCCTGGTCACCCTTCTGCATGCTTAAAGCTCCACACTCAGATGGTGTCTTCATAATTCTCTTGCATTCATATGCACAGTTCCTCTTTTACCTAATAACAGGGAAGCTCTCTCTGCATCTTCTTTCTTAACATTCCTGGAATCACCTTCCCCTACCAGATGACATGCTTTCTGGAAGCTATTAGGGATCCAGCACCTCCAAGACACTGTTCCTCCACAACCTGGTCTAGTGGAAGGTGTCCCTGCACATCACAGGGGCGTGGAACAAGATCAGCTTTATGGTCCCTTCAACCCAAACCATCCTGAGGTTCTACAAAACCTCACTGAAATCAACTGTGACATTCATGAGTTGTAACAGTTTGGGAGACAAAAACCACACAACTGATCACCTTGATCTGTTTCCTTCAGGAAGCCATTCAAGCCACAGCCACCGTGCCCAGGCCCTGAGCACACAGGTCAGCTTCACTTCACCACCTGACCCTGCTCCATCCCTCCAAATTCACAGGCTTTCTATGTCTTTTCCATTCCCAGGGGGTATACAAATCAAATCACACCCTGCACTGTAACACAGACTGGAACTGGCTGTCCAGGCTTTGCAACAGGAGATACTGTGTTCTCCCTGCCATGGCACAAAGCAGACAGAGCAGCTGGACAGCCCCCTCAGGCCATGTCTACACAGCCGGCGTGGCTCTCAAGTGGGATCCTAGGCACAGAAAGCTACACTGGCACAAATTCCTACACAGCTTTATCAGCAAAGACACGGTGAGCAGCCAGCTGGTTGCTAACAAGGCAGATAACCTATTTCCTTGAGCTGGGGAACAACACTTCCTGCAGAAAACATGAAGAAAAAAACCATACAAACATCAACAACAACAAAAAAAAAACCACCAAAAAAACCCCAAACAAATCCCAAACTAACTTCCAGAGTCTTCAAAGTGCGAGTTCTGCAGCACCAAGTGGGCAGTTCCCTGCAGTTCTTCTTTCAGCACAGTTGCTCACTGGGTTTAAATCATCATCATCATCATCATCAAAGTTCTGGTAATTAAGGAGCATGGTTGGTGATTATCTATCCCTGATTTGTCCAGGTCTCTCTGCAGGGCCTCCCTGCCCTTGAGGGAGTTGACAGCTCTTCCCAATTTAGTGACGTTGGCAAACTCCCTTAGTATTCCTTCAAGCCCTGTGTCCGAGTTGTAAATGAGGACACTGAAAAGAACAGGGCCAAGGATGGAGACCTGTGGAACTCCACCAGTGACAGGTGCCAACCTGGTGTCACCCCAGTCACTGTCACCCATTGTGCCTGACCTGCTCACCCATCGTGTAACACAGTTATCCAGCTGTGGGTTGGACAGTTTGTCCAGAAGGACCCTGTAAGAGACACAGTCAAAAGTTTTGCTGAAGTCCAAAATGATTCCACCTCCTGGCTTTCCTAGACTGATTACCCTGTCATAGAAGGAAATCTGGTTTGACAAGCAGGACTTGCCCTCATGAAGCTGTGCTGACTGTGACTGATGCCTGTGTTGTCCTCTCAGCGTTTTTCAATACTTCCCAGAATAATCTCTTCCATTATTTTACCAGCATGGAATTGAGACTGACAGGCCAGTTGTCTCTAGAGTCCTCCTTCTTGCCCTTCTTGAAAATCGGGACAACACTCACCAGCTTCCAGTCAGCTGGAACTGCTCTGGATTCCCAAGACTGCTCAAAAATCAATCATCAAAAGAGGCATTGCAATGACATCAGCAGCTCCTTGAGGATTTGTGGATGAATCCCATCAGGTTCCACAGATTTGCAGGGATCCTGCTGGAGCAGCTGATCCCACAGAACTTCTAGATTAACTGGGAGGTGACCATTCTCAGTCATGGTCCTCTAGTTCACAGCACTGAGCCCCATCATCCATGTTGAAGACAGAGGCAAAGAAAGCATAAAACACCGTTGCCATGTCCCTGTCCCTGTTTGTGAGGTGACCATCCTCATCCTGGAATGGGCCAGTGTTATTTCTCAACTACCTTTTGCCACCTATATATTTGAAAAAAATGTTTTTATTGCTCTCCGCAGTTCGAGCAGCTTCAACTCCAACTGAGGTTTGCATGTATGAATTTTCTCCAACAGTGCAGAGCAGCATCTCTACATTCTTCCCATGTCACCTGACCTTGCTTCCACTGGGCACATACCTTCCTTTTCCATCTTATTTCCAAGAGAAGATCCCAGTTCAGCCAAGCCAGCCTTCTGCCTCACCTGCTTGACTTCTGAAATTTAGGAATTGCTGTTCCTGCGCCCTTAGGAAATGATGTTTAAAAACTGACCACCACTGATGGACCCCAGCACCTGCTAAAACATCTTCCCAGGGGACTTTACTCACTAATTTCCTGAGCAGCATGAGGTCTGCTCTCCTCCTCATGGCCAGAGTGGAGGTTTTTCTGACACTTTTCCTGCTGTCCTTCACCAGATATTTTAAACCTGATGTCTGCATGGTTGCAGTAGCCAAGATAGCCCCAATGTTCACTTTGCTCACGAGATCCTCTCTGTTGACAAGCAGAAGGTCATCTTTCCAAGTCAGCTACTGAGGTCCCGTTCCATGAAGTTGTCATGCAGGTGTTTTAGGAACTTTCTGGTCCAGGTTGTATCAGCTGTGTGATGTTCCCAGTTAATTTCTGGCAAGTTGAAGTCCCCCATAAGGACAAGGGCAATTGACTTGGAATCACCCCTTAGTCCCTCAAAGAATAATTTATCAGTGTCATCATCCTGGCTGGGAGGTCCACAGTAGACTCCCACAGCGACATCTGCATTATTTGTTTTCCCCTTCATTCTTACCCTAAGGCTCTCAACTGTGCCGTTGCCAATTGTGAGCTCCAGACATTGCAACCCTTCTCTTACATACAATGCCACCCCTCTGCCTCTCCTGCCCTGCCTGTCCTTCCTGAAGATTCTGGAACTGTCCATCAGGACACTCCAGGCACAGGATCTATCCCACCAGGTTTCACTAAAGCCAATGATATCAGATCTCTGGGACTGGGCCAAAGCTTCAGCTCCTCACTGGTCCCTCATGCTGGTTGCATTAATGCAGAAACATTTCAGGTGTGGTACATTGTAGCCAACACCTGGTGAAACAGATTGACACATCCTATTAGTGCTCCTTTCCTCAAGTTTTGGCACTCCATGATTGGCTCATCACTGGTGACTCTGGCTTTGTCCCTTTCCCCTTTCGAAGCTAGTTTAAGGCCCTATTGACAAGGCCTGTCAGCTCCTGTGCTAGAACTCTTTTTCCCCTGAGAAAGATGCATCCCATCAGGTGTCAGTAGACCAGCTGTTCAACAGATCATCCCATCTCTACTCCAAAAGCTGGGAATGTGGTTATATTCACAAATTTTCATGTTATAGACTCAGTAATTAATTTCATAGCCAAGTACTAAGGTGGTATTGCCTCTGTGGTAAATGCTCCAGTGCCTGTAGACACTGCCAGAGTTCTGCATTACAAAATACAGAGAAAACATTTTTAAAATTACACTCTATTATGAGAAGCCAAACGCCCTACCTGAACTCAGTCTGACTTTCTCTCGAGTTTTCCTTAGTTTGCTGTTTCATTGCTTCCTAGCTGCAAGCTGGGTTTTTGTTGTGACTCGCTGCAGAATTAAATGCTTAATGCACAAACTCTATAGACTATTAGGCAAAAAACCTGGAAAGAACAAGACCATCCCACTGAAAATAAAACCAACAGCAGTGCAAAAAGTCTTGTTTCCTCTCTTCCAACTACCTTTCTCTCCAAGGGAGAGGTCAAGGAGCCACCTTCCTCAACCAAGTCCCAAATCTGGAATGGCTGCACACTGCTTGCTCCCATGCAGAGCACAGAACAGTTCACCTCCCACTCAAGTGCTCAGGCCACTTGGTGAACTCTCATCCAGCCTCTTTCAAGATACCTTTTGCCATGGATTCAGCCCCACTCTTAACCTATGCACACATATTCCTACTCCTTATCTCGCTCTCAGTCTTTTTTATAGCTCCCTCGTCCTTTGTAACGCCCCACCCCATGGACCAGTATTCTATCCTGGCTGTTCCCATCCCAGACAGGGCACAAAAAAATCACAAACAGCACCTGCTGTCTCAGAATAAGAGCAGTTTTTTTCCAAAATTTATCTCCAAGTTAACATGGAGCTGCCAGGCTAGCAGTGCCTGACCTGGTAGAGGCAACTTCCCTGACAGCACATCTCTGTAACCCAGCAGACACATTTCATTTTCAAGCTGAACTGGACACGGGCCTGTTGCTGGTCCAGTTCTCAGACAGGTAAAAGCACAGCATCTCCACCATTGCCAATGAGGAATGGAATTTTGCTATTTGTTTTCTGCAACGTGAATGAAAATCTGTCACCACCTCGATGGGAAACGCCACTTCAGGCTCTGCAGACCAGGCATCAAGACTCCATCTCAGCACAAAACCACACATTAAATGTTCCAAATCCTTCTCCTTGTTCCCAAAGTTCACCAACTATGCTTCATTTGCATGTAAAAAGTACCGTAAATGACCCCATTTCTACACTGGCTTTGCACAAATACTCAAAGACAAATCCAAGCTGGAACAAATTATGATTTCCCATAGATTCCTAGCAGAGCTCTAACCATTTTTCACATGAACCCATTTTGCAAACTCTCCTGTCTTTAATATGACCTTCATGAAAACAGACATGCAGCATGGAAGAGGCTCCTCACATGCCCAAGCAGCTGAATTCTAAGAGCTTTACCTCTCTGATGAACACAGAAACTCGACTCCCATGGAATCCTACCTGTGTTTGCTCCATGCCCAGCCATACTCGCAGATATTTTGCTATTTGCTCTGCTACCAGCCCCCCTTGCCCCCAGAAGGTGCTTTGCGCAGGGTGGTAAGATGGCTATGAGGGAAGTGATCTCATGGTTGGGTAAGACACTGGTCCTGCTGCCTGCTGGGAGATGTAGTTTTATAACCAGACCAAACTGGGCCACGGCAAGAGGCGGTGATGTTTCGGAAGGAGCAGCAGGGATGTCCTGTCTGAGCGAGCACACCTGATGCAGCAGAGCTGTGAGAGCTTCATGCAGAACAAGACGGTCAGACAGCACTTGTGCAGTTAGAACAGTCATGCCTTCCCCAGGACACATCCCTGGTTGCTTGCTGGCTCTCCCTAATTTCTCCCAGTGCATCCTGCTGTCCTCCAGAAGCTACATCTACCCATGTCCTGCCTGGTGCACCGTGCCTAACCGCGCTCCTCCGCCAACAGCATTCCTCAGCCTTAGGTCCATGGACCTCAGAAGTAGCCTGTGAAACAGAAGGAAACATTTTCCTACCAAACAAGTGCCCAAACTGAAAGTTTAGATGGAAAAGGCCACCACGGCAGCTGTGCTGTGCAGGAGACAGCATGGGGTTTGTCCCAAACCATTGAGTCGATCCCCCCGGTGGGACAGATTGGGAAACACCCCTGAGCACATGGTGACAGCTGCAGGTGGGAGTCACCTGCCCAGCCTGAGTCATCCAGCCCTGAGTGTGGCTGGCAGGCACTGCTGTGCAGCAATCCTGCAGGAACCTGCTCTTCCCAGCCGGCTGCAGCTTGGATACAGACAGCAGAAATTTATTTGTCTCATTAGAGGAAAATATGTGAGAACTAGCACCGAAATGAAGCTCTGCTTAGTGGGTGTGGGCCTAAAGGTGGTTTTTGGTGCTCAGGATTTTGTGGAAATGGCTGAACATCAGGGATGCAGACAGGTAGCAACCTGCACAGTCAGTCCAGTCAGGTACTTATACTCAAGGAACTGCCTTCAGCAGAAAAAAAAATATGCAGGCTCAGGTTCACAGCTAAAACCATCACCTCAACCGCACATCAGATGACTTGGGACAGCTGAGACAGAGCTACTAACAAAGACTACCATTATTATTAACCTAATGTGCTACCCGACTGTATTTTTATGAATATGAAAAGCCTTTCGTAACTCAGCTTTGTATTTAAGTAAAACTCAGTGTCTGGGCATGAACCAGTCTCTGCCTGGCAGCAGCTGGCTGCACTTCATCAGCTATTTTCACTGCCATAAACTATTATTATGAGCACAAGAAAAAGAGTCTAAAACAGAAGAGCACCAAGATCAAGCTAAAAAATAAATTAAAAAAAAAAAGCCAGTCAGCCACCAAAAAACCCTTTAAAAAAGTTCCCAGCCAAAGGATTCAATATAAACCTCCCATCACGCTAAGCTACAATTGCCAAAATGGTTCATTTTCACACACTGTTCTCTAGTTTTGTTGATAAAAGATGGCAGAGAGGGTAACAAATTGGTCAATTCATTAAGAAAAATTACTTCTTCCCTTATAAAATAGACTGTGTAAAGCATATATTAAGAATATAGTTTACAAGAACATAAAATTTTCACTTCTCAAAGACATATGTATAAAAACATTAATTTTGGGCAAAAGGAGAAAAATCATAGTGCTTACCAGAATAAAGAAAAACATCCTTAAAGATACTCTTTCTGCAACTAGTATTTCAGTGAAGGTATTACAACAAAGCTAGACGCCTTTTTTAATATATATGTGTATATATATATAAATATTTTTAAAATAAAAATATAAACTTTTAAAATACAAAAATATGATTTTTTATATAAACAACAGCTATGGAATCCTAAAATTGTATTTATTTTCTTTAGTTTGACATCTAAACAATACAAAAACACAGACCAGAAGGGACAAACAAGACTACGTGGATTTCCCAGGGGAAAACTATTTCCCCTCTACCCAAATCAAAGTGTGAGTTTTCCCATACTTGGGAAAATTAGATACATATGGGAAAAGTAGCACTGGGTGTAGACCTTCATGAATTTATGTATTCTGTTAGGTTCCACTTTCCTCTTTCAGTGAGGAAGTCGGCCATGCTGCAACAACCTGGAGAATATGCCCATCTATGCCAGCATCACCTTTTCTGACTGTGTACAACAGCTCCAGAAGAAGCCATGAAGTTTTTCTCCTACAGGAAAGGTAAGAATTACCCATCAAGAGACACCCAACACTCCAAAGGTGATGACTTCTCCAAGCAAGCCCTACAGCACAAATCCTCCCCAAGGCAACCCAGTGTTTTCTCAGCAGCCACACACACACCACCATTAGATGGTCCTAAACTCTTGCCCTGAATTGCACCTTGCAACCACAGCCACTGTACACAAACTGCACATTAAAAGACACTTTTTCTTGCAAGAAGGGTTATAGCCCAATTTGACTTCTACGCAACAAATTTTTTATGTGACCTCATCCCTCACTGAGTTCTCCTACATTTTCAGGTGCTGATTACTTTTGTAATAGAGAAGCATTCTTCATTGCTCCCTACTTTATGATGTTTCCAGACCACTTTTGCCTTCTGAAGGAGGAAAGGATCAAAGCAAACACAGACACTTGGCTCACAAATCATGACCTCGATGTGTATCACGACACTGTCATATTTGATACCTCCCACCTCACTTGCATTTCCTGTATCCTGAGTACTGAGTGCAGCATATGAAATCCAAGACCACAGCTACTTCTTATGCCACTGAAGACAACAACAGCTTTCCATACCTGCTGCTAGGACAGCTCATTAAACACACCAAAAAAAAAAAAAAAAAAAAAAAATCACAGGCATGGTCCAAACGAAGAAGGAAAATCCTAACCAGAGCCACTGAGTCACAAACAAATTAAAATAATCCAGAAAGAAAGGAAAATAAATTCGTCAAGAGAGTTGCCTGCAACACCATGACCTAACTTCCCATTCCAAACCTTGGAAAGGTTAGGAGTATAAGAATTAACTTGTGTGTGCACAAAGCGAATTCTTTAATCTGTATCCACTGGTCTGACACAAGCTGCTACTTCTCCTTCCCAAAACGTCCCTTTCTCATACCTTTTCCCCATCACAGCTTTACAGCCTCCAGCTTAAACAGCCCCTAAGAAAACAGGGCATTCCACTTCAGTGCAGCACCCCTGGGAATACTGACCACAGTCCTGGGATATCGGGCTGTTCAAGTAAGGGAAACTGTTCCGCTTCATCTCATCCAGCTTCTCCTTCAGCTTCCTGACTTGGCTGTCGGAGCGGCTGATCCTCTGCCTCAGAAGTTTCAGCTCTCCATTCTTCTTCTCCACCTGCTCCCGCAAGCAGCACACCTGGCTCTTGCTCTGCCGGGAGGAGAAGCAGTACGAGTGGAGGGAGTCGATGAGCTTGCAGGCCCCCGAGGCCGACATGATCACCTCGTTGATGGACATGGGGTTGGCGTCCGTGTCACCCTTCCGCCCCACCACGGCCTCGGTGGCGGGCCGAGGGGTCAGGTCTGCCGGGGACGCCGACAGACCCTGGCAGGGTTTCTGGGGGGTCGCGGTGAGGGATGACGTCGGGGAGACTTCTGCCACGGCCTTATCGTGTCCCAAAAGTTGGCTGCTGCAGCTCGGTTCCACGTCTCTCTTTGGTCTTTTCCTTTCTAGCTGCTCTTTGGGGAGAGACGGCCTCTCCCTGGCGTGCTTGGAGGAAAAGCTGTATGAGTGGAGGGAGCCGATGAACTTGCAAGCACCAGAGGCAGGAGGGGTGAAGTCGTCCACCGACACCCCGCTTCTGTCTGCCACCCAGCTCCCCACCCAGCTGCCCCCGGACACAGTCCTCCACAGGAGACCTCTCAGGCTTTTTCTGCGCTCCAGGCTTTGCACCCAAATTATCCCCTAACGTCCTTCTCCGAGGGCCGTCCAGCTGGCTGTGGAGGGCCTCTTCCTCCTCAGATCCCATTTCCTCTTGCAGAGTGGCCTCCTCCATCTCTTTCGTCCCTTGCATCACCATGAAGTCCTGGCCAGAAGATGCTACCTCACCGCCTCCTTCCCGCGGGGCCTCCCCATCCTGCACCGGCACCTGCCTGGCTATTTTCCTTCGGCTCCTGACATAATCCAGCTTGTCGTGTTTCTTCTCCACGAGCTGGAAGATGGTGGGAACAGCAGTGGGCTTCAGCAACCGGTGCTGGTCTTCCAGCCGCTTGGAGAAGCTGTCTTTGGTGAAGTGCTCACTGCAAAGAAAGGAATACTTGGTGGGAGTCCAGTTGTCTCTCTGAACAGCTTTCAGCCACTGAATCAAGCGCTTTGAATCCTTCAGAGGGAATCTAAAGGAACAGACAAAAAAATAAGCTACATTTTGGAAATCAGAAGGGTTGGTACTTTTAGAATCACGAAACTGTAGGATCACAGAATTGTTGAGGTTGGAAAGACCTTTAAGATGACCAAGTCCAAGGTGATGGTTAGGTTTAGAAGATTCTGGGGAAAGTTGCGTTTTGGTAAGTTACACTCATTTATGAATGAAATTGCACTCATTTAAGAATTATTTCACTTCGGGCTGAAATATTTGATATTTATTCGCACAAGACTAAAAGGTGTCGTTTCCATTTTCATCAGCAATCGACCCATTAATCCTCTCACCAGCCCCACGAGGAACACCCTGTCCAAAAGGAAGGGGGATGTGAACACCACCAAAACACCCAGCTCAGCCAACACGCTGCCCAGCGCTGCCTCCGTAACCCGGGTGCTGCTTACACCGGGGGTGTTTAATAACATTTCATCAGGTGTAGAAATGCCTGGGGTGGAAGAAAGCCCCTGAGTAAGGGAACCAGCTTCCGCTGCCGACGGGACTCCCGAGATAGGGGTTTCCCCGGGGACTCACCTCCGGCAGCATCCCCGGGGAGGGATGAGGCGGAGGACGGGCCGCGGGGGGCTCAGCTGGGGAGGGTCGGGGGAGAGGCCGGCGAGGGCCCAGGCCCCGCGGCGACACGCGCTGCCGCTGCCCGGCCGGGGCTGCTGGCTCCGGGAGCCCCGAGCCGGTTTCCCCTAAGGGAAACAAAGGGCAGCCGCTGCCGCGGGGGCCCGGCGGGGGGAGCGGGACCGGGACGCGGGCGGCCCGGCCACGGCACTTGCGGCGGGCCGGGCGGGCCGCCCTTACCTGTGGAAGGAGACAGCGCCGCGGCGCGCCTTGCCCTGCCGGTTGGAGCAGTTGGCGGCGGCGCAGCAGATCACCATCTCCGGCCGCCGCCGCCGCCCTCGGCCGGCCGGGCCCGCCCCGGCCCCCGCCCCGGCCCCGCCGCGCCGCCGTACGGCAAGATGGCGGAGCCGGGTCACCCCGGCGCCCCTCGCCGCTGGGGAAGGGGTTTCTGTACGGCACAACATGGCAGCCGCCACACGGCCGCCGCCATTTTGGCCGGGGCGCAGCCGTACGGCGCGGCACAGGTGGGGAAAGGGGGGTTCGCTCCCGGCGCCTCTCGCTTGCCTCGTCGACGCTGCTGGGCGTCCGCCTCCCGACGAGCCGCTCGGTCCGTGGCAGCCAAGCGGGGAAAGGCCTCTCCGAACGGGGCGTGCATGGTGGAGGGGGTAACCCTGACGAGGGAAAGAGGGGCGGGGCTCGGCCGACTCCGTACAACACGATGGCGGCGCCCGTTCAGCACATCTTTCCTGGGTATACGTGTCACGGGACGCGCCCGCCGGCGCTCTGCGCAAGGAACGAAGCTCCCACACTCCGCACCTCCTTCTCGCCCCTACCCCGGCCCCGCCGCCGGCCCATCATCTCCCCGCGCTCCGCGCTGCCTCTCTGTACGGCAACATGGCAGCTCCCGCAGCCCGGATACAGCTGCACAGCGCGCCGAGTCGTGACGAGCGCCACCGACACCCAATCGGAGCAGAGGCCGGCGGCGAGCGGGGCTCCCATTGGCCGGGCCAGGCGTGTCGCGCCAGTAGCCGCGCAGGGCCGCGCCGGGCGTGAGTGTCGGCGGCGGCCGCAGGCTCGGCGGGGCCGCCATGGACGCAGGTGGGTCCCGGGCGGGCCCTGCCCGCGGCGCGCCGGCCGCGCTTCCCCTCGGGACTCCCCGGCCTGGCCCGGCCCGGCGGCCGCTCGAGGCCCCCGGCTCCCCGGTGCGGCCTCCCCCGACGGGCGGCGGGGAAGGCGCCGCTCCCCGCCTTGGGCACGGGCCTGGGAGCCGCGGCCCTCCGGAGCCCGGCCGCCCCTCCCGGCGGGGCGAAGGGGAACGCGGTGGCTCCGCGGCTGCCGGGGTGGACCGGCAGAGCCCGGAGCCAGGCGGCGAGTCCCTCCTGCCCTCCCCAGCCTCCCTGCTGGCGTCTTTCCTCGAAAGCTCGGAGCTCTGCCGGCGGGTCGGGGCTGCCCGGGAGGGGAAGCGGAGCGGGGAGCGGTGACAGGGCTAGTGTCGCTGTGCCCCGCTCCCCGGCAGGGCTCGAGGGGCGAGAAGGCAGCCTGGGGGTAAGAAGGTGACTTTCGAGGGGTAAGAAGGCGGTGCCTCAGCCACTCAGGGCGCAAGCAAAGCTGTTTGTGGTAGCGATTTGGGGTTCGTGCAGGTAAAAGTAGAAATAAGTGTTTGGCACTTGTGTTGGTACCCGCTTCCCTCCAGCCTTAGCGTAGGATCAGCTTCCACCCCCTCCGCAGAGATAAGTGTTGTTCCGTAATAACAAACGCTGCCCTGTGCGCGGTGCGCTCCTCCTCCGCATGGCCGAGCGCGGCTGTGCCGGGACTCGTAGCTCCCGTCCCTCCTCAGGGCTGCCCTGCCTTGGTTTGGCCTCCGTGCCGCTGTCCTTGTCAGCGTGCTCCGGCTGAGAGCGTCCCGGCTCTGCCGGAGCGTGCTCGGATCCAGTGTCACACCTGGGAACCGGACACGCTCCACTGAGTGAACTTGCACCCCCTGATCCGAGAGATGTGTTTGCTTTCCCTTGGTGCGAGCTGTTCAAGGGCAGGAACACTTCTCTGTGGTGCACGGTGGGTCTGGATGTCCTTCGTGAGAGGAGGAGGAGAATCTCTGGGCTGAAGCCCCTTCGTGTCCAGCCCTGCTCCCGAGATGGTTGGGGACCTGACAGCAGAACTTGGAACTGCTTGCTCCAGGCCTCCAAGAAAGCACCACGCTCCAGTGGTCTGACTTTCCTCTCTGTCTCTTAACTCCTTGTTGGTGCTCAGATAATCAGGATGTGTCTTGCTTGAAAGAGCTTAGGGGAAAGAAAATGATTTAATCTTTTTTCTGCAAAGGGCAGAAGTAAGGGTTTGAGCTGTTTGGTGTTTTCCAGCAATGTGTTTTACTAAAGTAGTAAGTTTACCTTCTCTTCTTGACTCTGTTTGAAATGTTCCACATCCAATTGCATTCCTCCTTTCCCTTTGCCTTGGGTGAAGTACCTGTATCAGCCAAAGGAGAGATGATCGTTCTCACTTTTGATTCTTCTGTGGTGGCCTTAGTTGGAGGCTAAAGGATTTGGGAAGGTGTGAGATCCAGGCTTTTCCAGAGAACAGAGAAGCCCCAGGACCAATTTGGGAAGGGAGGTGTGGCAAAGCCTGGTTTTCCTTCAGTGCCACTCTCCAAAGCTCAGCTTCAGTATTTTGTCTGAGTTTTTCAGCAGGCAGACTGTGGCCAAGGTGGCTGGTGCTGGGAAAATAACCTGCCGTGTTTCTGTTTGAGTCACTCAAGCATTCACTTGTTATTTGTTTCCCGAAGTTGAGGGGGAAACAAATGGCTCTGGCTGTGGTATGGGAGATGAAGTTGGTGTCTGTCACAGGGCTGGCCTCCAGCACATTTGCAAACTGACAGCAGCACTCAGGGGCTGCTCCCAGCACCCAGCTGTGCCTCTGGGTGTGTTTGGTACAAGCTGGGATAATGTTTTTGTCTTGAGTGTTTCATTGTGCTGATTAAGAATAGAAGAAGGGAGGGAAAATTTCTGCCCTAATTCTGTGTATTTGGAGAATTGTTCTTGTGTTGAGATGATGGAGCATGTCTCCTATTGAGGAGAGGGTGGGAGATCTAGGGGTGTTCAGCCTAGAGAAGAGAAGGCTCTGGGGAGACCTGAGAGCCCCTTCCAGTGCCTAACGGAGCTCCAGGAGAGCTGGAGAGGGACTTTGGACAAAGGCCTGTAGTACAGGACAAGGGGCAATGACCTCCCACTGCCAAAGGGCAGGGTTAGATGGGATATTGGGAAGGAATTGTTCCCTGTGAGGGTGGTGAGGCCCTCAGGGTGCCCAGAGAAGCTGTGGCTGCCCCTGGATCCCTGGCAGTGTCCAAGGCCAGGTTGGACAGGGCTTAGAGCAACCTGGGATAGTGGAAGGTGTCCCTGCCCATGGCAGGGTGTGGAATGAGATGAACCTTAAGGTTGCTTCCAACCAAACCATTCTGGGATTCTTGTGTGGCATGTACAAAGCTTTGCCTCTTCTGCTGAGGCTTTCTGGGATGAGGTATTCTGCAGATCTCATGGAAGGTGAGCCTATGGGGCAGCAATCCAGCCGGCCTCCCATCATTCCCAGTGTGTCCAAAGCTCCTGGAAAGCAAGGCTGCCTTTCTCAGGGTGAGCTGTGCAGGGCTGATAGTCTGCTTTTAAACTATAAATCCGTGTGAAGTGGAAGTGTTGTGTTTCATGTGCAGAGACTGCACATCCTTCTCTGCGGAAATGGCTGCTCCACTGTGCTGGATGCTCAGAGGTCGGTAATTAAAATAGACCGAGGGCTTTCTGAAGGTGAAGTTTTGGAGCACTGCCTGAGAAATGTGCTGATCTCACCCAGCTTCTGCAGCTCGGAGAGAAGCAGCTTCAAACAGGATTTCTGCTTGGTGAATTTCCAGATGTATTTCTCTTCATGTCTGGCTTTAAGAAGGAGAGAAAGGCTCCTGTGCAGGCTGTGACAGTCTTTGTGTCCTGCCTGAATTGTTTGGGTCCCACTGGCTCGTATTTAACCCATCTGGGCAATAGCACAGTAGATGGACTTTGGAAAAGTGCTGGAGCATATGAAGGTGGAGGCTTGTAAAGGAAACACTCAGTGACCTCAAGCCTTGTGGTGAGTTTACTGCTCCCATTATAATGTCCTTGGTACTGACTGGGAGCAGCCTCTTGAATTTTCCTGCCTGTCAAGGGGAAACCTGAACTCCTATGTCATACTTGTGCTTTTTCAACTATTTTCTCCCTGAATCCCAAATGAATGAATGACCACCTCTTTGGGATGCACAGCCAGACACACAGGGCCTTGTCCAGAGCCAGATGCTGGGCATTCAGCTGAAGGGCTCTCCTTCCCAATGTGCAGTGTCATGGCACATGTGCTGCATTCCCTGAACACTGGGCAGCTGGGGATACCCTCTGCCTGCTGACCCCTTCCTCCCTGAGCTTTGGAAGGAGAATGACTCCAGCGGTCCCTGTCCAGTTGCTGTGAAGGTTCCAGTTGCAAATCCTGTCTTTGTTAAAGAGCTGGTGCCCTGCAAACTGTGGGGCTGCAGAGGTTGTGATATTTGAGCAGGTCTGGGAATGTGGCTGGGAAGGAGAAGGATCATAGCTTTATGTTCCTATGTGGCATCCTTGTTTCACTGATTTTGTTTAAGCTATTTGAGTCTCCTGACAGAGAGCTGGATACATGGCAAGCTTAGGAACTGACAAAATAAACCACAAAATATTCCTTGGAATACCTTCCTGAGAACTTCAATTTTTATGTTAAAATCGTATCTGTTACCTTTGCAAATCCTGTGCCTGTGGATGAGCACATCTGCACAGCTGTGTGTTCCTCTCATTTTGGGGTGACACCTGCAAAAGCTTCTGCTAGGTTTGGTGCCTCTTGAGGAGAGACTGAGCAAGGTTTAGTTCCCACTTTAAGCTGATCTGTGTTTTGTGTATTCTTCCCTCAAAATTTATGTTCTTTGCAAGAGGATTTTAGCCACTTTGCACAATGGAAAAGAGGCCCTCAACATCATCTCCATAGCTGATTATGTGCCCGATGGTGCCTGTTCTGGAAAATGGTGTAGCTGCCAGCTGAAGTTTTAGATGTTTTCTGCCCCAGGAAGAACCTGGAGCTGGTCTGACCTGGAAATCCCGCTGTCTGTGGAGCAGCAGGGAGCGAGCCAGGGCTGGGTCACCTCTGTGCCTCCCAGAGCTGGTGGGTGCAGAGCACTGGGACTGTTTCCTGCCAGCCCAGGGAGGACTCACTGAGTCACAGCAGCTCTGATTGTGTAGCTTTGTCTGGTTTTAAAAACAAAACTTATGAAAGGTCTGTAATTTCTCCTTTCTCTTTCTAGCTACTCTCACCTACGACACCCTCAGGTTTGAATATGAAGACTTCCCTGAGACCAAAGAACCAGTTTGGATCCTCGGCCGGAAATACAGTGTTTTTACAGGTATTTTGTGTGCACAGTGCAACGTTTTAGTCTACAGAGGACTTTGTTAGTGTCGCACTTGGGTTTTAGCTGCCATGCTTCTGTCTGTCCGGCCATTTCCATGGACTCTGGAATGTTTTTGTGCAGACAGTTACAGTATGGTAGTTGTTGGGACATATCATGAGGGCAGGATGATGGAGGCAGGGGGTAGGAAGATGGTTTGCTGCTTCATAATTTGCCCATGGCCTTAATGTCTTTGAGTTGCTTGCAGCTATTTTGGGGGGGGAAAGGAAGTTCTTTGTCTACAGCAGCACTGCCCTGTTCCTCAGCCAAACTGTGCCTCTGGGCCTGCAGCCTGTGAGGAGCAGAATCCTGTTGTTGTTGGGGAGGGTGAGTGGGAGGGAAGTTTAGCTGTCTTGGTGCCACCCTCATGTGTGTCTTTCCATGCTGAACACTTTCCAGAGAAGGAAGAGATCCTGTTGGATGTGACCTCTCGGCTTTGGTTCACCTACAGAAAGAACTTCCCTGCTATTGGTATGTACTCTGGAGGAGTCTGAAGGCATTCTGGAAATGATTACAATCTGGTTATCCCTAATAAAACAGTCCCCACAGACATGCCATCATTTCCATTCATAAGAGTCTGAAATGTGCTTCATGTAATTGATTAGACAGACTTTTGGTTTATTTGATAATGAGAATTCCTCATCCCCTTGGGTAGGAGGGATAGCAGTGGTTTTTAAAAGAATACAAGGAGGAGTTTAGGAAGCCTGTTCTTTTTTTAGGCAACATGGAAGGATTTTTGTACTTCATCACATCCTACATCAGTCTAGTGTGAAATATTACTGAATGATGGTCTTGGGCTTGAAGTGGATTAAAATGGTGAAAGCTAGAGAATGATACAGAAATTGCTGCCTTTGTGCATCTGCTCCAGACTGTACGTGGGGGTTTTGTTTGTCTGGGGGGAGTTAGGTGCCTGAAGTGTCTGCTACACACAGGAGCTATAGTGATGTGAGAATATTTCCCAGTGAAGTCGAAGGAGTATATCTTGGTTCCTTAAGCTATTCTGCATGACCTCTTCTGGGGTTTGGGTTTGTGTGCTGGGTACAAGGTGTATCAGAGGAGATCTAAGAGCAGCTAAATGGATTCCAAGCCCTACCCATGTCCCGCTTCTGTCATTGTCAGTGGGAAAGTAACATGGCTCAGGTTTGGAAAAGAGACTTCTTTGTAACTGGTCCTACTGGCTTGTGCTGTTCTTTCCCTGCTGGAGAGCCCTCTGCCTCACAAGCTCTGAGACATCTTTAATGCAGTTTAATCTTTAAATTCATGCTTGTGCACCATAGTTAAACATATGTTTGAGATTGAAGGGTTAGCACATGTTTAACTGGCTCACAAATACAGTTGGGGTTTGTGTGTGAGTCATTAAAGGCTGGGGGGTGAAGACAGACCCCATTTTCTGAGTCATTTCCCATTTCACAATAGGTATGATTTGCCTGTCATACAGTAAACCTTTTCCAGTATTTTTTCTCCCAGTCATCCCTGTTACTGTTCATCCCTTTCCTCTCTGCTTGCCCATTTAAATATTTTAAGGGTTAGGGAACTGTCTAATGCTAATTTTGTAAAGCATTACCACATTTGGAATTTGTACATGTTATGAATTACTGGTGAAATTACAGAAAACAACTGCTGACCATTGAGAAGCTGATCAAATAGTTCTCTAGATGATGTTTCTCCTTGTTTAACACCAAAAGAAGAAAGCAACATTACAAAGACTTGCAGAAGCTGTGCCCAGGCACAGCTTACCTACTGTGATCACACTGAACATTTGATCTCTGTTATTTGTAGTAACAGCCAGAGCTGCAGTGGAGGAGCAGCAGTTTCCTTTGGAAGGTCTGTCAGGGAAATGCTTCCAGCCTTGTCTCCTTTGTCTTAGACTTTCTAGTATGAGCTGATATCCAGCTTATTTGCCAGCCATACGTAGGATGTGTCTTTTTTTGTTGCTTGGGTAGTGGTTTTTTTTGGCTGGTGCCTTTTTTTATTGGCCTGACTACGTGGTTCACTTTGAAATCTTATTCATAGCCACTTCTGATGTGGGAATTCCCCAGGACTGGTTTGTTTTGCATGATAGTTGCCTTCTCAGGATGAGGATTACAGGAGTCATCTCTAAGAAGTACCTTTGTGTAGAAATGTCTCTGAACAGGGCTGGGAGTCTGCAGCCAGGCTCAAGGGCTGTTGTGCTCCTGAGAAATTCAGTTCTCTCTTAGGTTGTTTGGATTTCTCTCAGAATTTCTTCCCTTTTCAGTTATTGTTAGAGGAGTTTGTTTATTTTTTTTTTCAACAGATGCCACTAAGTTACTCATTGAAAACCACAGTTTTGGTTCTCAGCCTTGGGTGTGTGATCTAAGCTAGTCCTCATTCCCTGCCCTGTTTCTTGGTGAACCTGCTGCCCATTCATTCTTGTCCCTCTTGGCACTGTCTGATCATTCATTCCCTGTTCATGTTCTGTCCTTGTTTGCAGGAGGAACTGGTCCCACCTCTGACACGGGCTGGGGCTGTATGCTGCGCTGTGGCCAGATGATCTTTGCTCAGGCCTTGGTCTGCAGGCATTTGGGAAGAGGTAAAGCAGTGCACAGCCCACACTGACTTCCAGGGCCGTGTGCTCCCATGAGAGCAGCACTTGGAAGGGCAGAGATAACAAGGCCACAGCTGGGAATTGCTGAGGGTTCTGTAACTTTTTTCTTCAGTCTTCTCAAGTTCAGGGCTGTTGAGAGAATAGTCTACTGGGAACTCTCTGGGGATATTTGTATTTTCTGATTTATTCTGTTTGCTTTTCTGTGGGTGATAGCTTTTTATCCCAGCTGTAAGAATATTTCCTGTTATTTTAAAACTAGCCCTTTACTGTTGGGAATGCCTCAGATGCCTAGTAATAATGTAATGTTGTGAAAATTGAGTTGGTCAATACACAGGAAGAGAACTGCAGCTTGCAGCCTCTGGCTGCTAATAAGTACCATGTTTATTTCATATATCCCTTGTCTGTCTTAGACTGGAGGTGGATAAAAGGGAAGAGGCAGATGGATAATTACTTCAACGTTCTTAATGCCTTCATTGACAAAAAAGACAGCTACTACTCCATTCACCAGATAGGTAAGAAGAAAGAAATGCTCATTGTCTTGGTTTGAAATGCTCTAAACATCTAACTATTTGTTGCTTAGTAACAGGAATGGGAAGAAATTCTCAACCCCCGACACTCATGTAGCAAGTGGACTAAGGAAAGCTCTCACCTTGATATAAAAAACCCTGAAAAATAAGAGAAGCAGCCTGTTCAGTGTTTCCTGTGGGGTGTTAAGGCATAGCTTCAGTGAACAGAACTCAGGTCACAGGAGTAGTCTAGTGATCACTGGGTAAAGCTTCTTCTGAGGCAACACTGCCCTTTGAACTTCTGTGCTGCTGCATTTTGGGGACAGGATTTGCTTTGCAGTCCTTCAGGATGTGTTTCTCACCCCCATGAAACAGTAAACACTTCTCATTCAATAATGTTTCCAAGTAAGAATTCTTCCCTATTAAATACAAACCTGATTAGGAAGGGATACAGTGTGGGTGGAATTATTTACTACATTATTCTGGTTTTTTGCTGTGATGCAGCCCAGATGGGAGTCGGAGAGGGAAAGTCCATAGGCCAGTGGTACGGACCAAACACGGTTGCACAGGTGCTCAAGTAAGTGCTGCCCTTTTCCTTTTCTGTGTTGAATCAGGCAGTGGGGCTGGTTGGTGTGTGGTACCTCTGAGCTTACAGGGCTCTGCCTGGTGTTGGAGCATGGCCTGCCTTTAATAACACCCTCCCTCCTCTCATCATTCTCCCCTCACTTTGGTAGATGAGCAGGTGACTCCCTGGAATTGCCTAACAGCAGCTCTCCCTGGTCAAAGCACATTTCACATCATAATTGATAACACCACTCTCTCCTAATCCAGTTTCTCCTCTCTGATACACCACCATCTTTGCCTTGTAGTTGTACTAATCCTTCATTATTTACTTGTTTTTAATTTTCCTGTAGAAAACTGGCAACTTTTGATACGTGGAGTTCCCTGGCGGTACATATAGCCATGGACAACACAGTAGTGATGGAAGAAATCCGTAAGTATCATGTGGAGGTAGAGTGTGGTATATCCTTGGCAGCATGAAGTACATGTTCTGTCTTTGAGAAATTGTTCCCTGTGAGGGAGGGGGAGGCCCTGGCACAAGGTGCCCAGAGAAGCTGTGGCTGCCCCTGGATCCCTGGCAGTGTCCAAGGCCAGGTTGGACAGGGCTTGGAGCAACCTGGGATAGTGGAAAGTGTCCCTGCCTGTGGCAGGGGGTGGAACTGGATGAGCTTTAAGGTCCCTTCCAACACTCATGATCTGTGAAAGCTATGTCCAAGTGTGCTAAAACAAGGTGAGAATTGCTGTTCTAGGGCAAGGATGGGCCCTTGTTTGACTTTCATTTCATTTGATGATGCCTCTGGATCTAGAGAGAAGGGTTGCTGACCTTCAGACAACATGTGGGAGCTGCTTGGGAGGCAATGTCAGACTAGCTCTTGGCCACAAGGAGCAAGCAGTAAATGGCTGGTTCCTCTCCCATATAATTGGTAGGTAGGTTTTGCTGTAAGACAGAGTAAGAAAACTAGAACAGACCACTGAAGAGGAAAGGGACCAAAATTGGCATGGGGAGAGGATAAGAAGGGAATCCATAACTAGAGTGGATCTCTCATCATTTTAAGGAATATTCACTGGTGGTGGGTTTTTTTGCCTTTTTTTTTTGTTTGTTTTTTGGTGCATCCTGCCCACAGGCTGGCTCTGGAGGCTGAGCAGCTCTTCATGCCCATCTTGAGCCTGCCTGCTCTGGCTGCAGCTGCAGTCACCAAAGCTGAGCACCTGCATTGCTGGTTGCTGCAGCCCCGCACAGTCCTGACCTCAGCAGCCTTCCCATGGCTTGCTTTAGGCTAATTCCTGAGGCAGTGAGCCCACTCTGCTCAAACCTTGTAGTGTTTCTGCCAGGGCAGTGCTCTGAAACAGCTGGTGCAGGGTTACAGGTGAGGTCGTGGCTGGCATCATTTAGGCTGGTGGGGCTGCCACAGAGCCAAGATCAATAGCCAGGCAATTTATGCCTGGAGTGCAGGATAGTCACTTTACAAAGTCACATCTCTTGTCAGGTAGTCTCAGTTGCATCTGACTGAGAAGTGCATGTCTGACCTTAGCTGAAGGTATGTGCTTAAACAAAGGCCAATTTTAAAACAGAAATTGGATTTATCTTTCATCTTTAGCCTGAGAACATCACTTCTAGAGCTGAAGCATGCTGGCTACAAGGCTTGGGTGTGCTGCAGGCTCTGTGTGGCTGTTCAGCACTGATACTGCTTCAAGTGACATGTCTATACAACTTGTCATGGGCAGGGATGTGTGTGCTTGTTTTTGTCAAATGTGGATCATAATGTACCTGTTCAGGGCCTGAAAGTCACTGTGTGAATGGGTCTGATGTGTTACACATATGTAGGTTTGTGTTTGATACCTTGTGCCCAAAACATTGTGGATAGAAATAATGTTGTTTCATACATGTTACTTCAGTCACTGATAGGGTTCAGCCAAAGGTTCATAGGAAATGCCTTTTGCTACAGCAGTGAAGAAACATAAATCTTTATCCCTTCTGAGTCAGTGTTCTATGAGAAAAGGCATCTCAGCTGGGTGTTGGAGAATCCTGTCCATCACAAAGGTGGTGAGAATCCAAGACAGTAAAGCCAGAACCTGCCAGCAGCAGCCACAGCAGGAGAGGTGTCAACAGATCTGTTGGAATATGTTTGCAGTAAATTGTTTGGATCCAGCTAGGAAGCTTTAGGCAGGTTCTGCTGTGCTGTGGCACCACAGAACTGCTAAGCCTGCCAGATATCAAGGTGAATTTAGTCTATGCCAAGTTCTCTGCTGCTTAAACTGGAGGTAAATATGTTCATACCACAGTGCAGGATTGCCATGTGCTTTGCCTGATGAGGAAACCTGCAGTGACACCCCATTCAGCAACAGCACTGGCTTGGCAGCTGATTTCACATCATCAGGCAGGCTACTGCAACAAAAGAACCTGTTTTAACAGGAGAAATCACTACAAATAATGACTGAGTTTCCTCAAAACCTCTGGTAACTTACCTCTGTGCATGAGATGCACACATACACCTTCTCCTTCCTTGAGGAACAGTATGGGGAGGAACTGCTAACCTCTGTGCAGGTTGTCTCTCTTCCTGAGGCTTTAGATCGAAGTTCTGTTTCTTCCAAATTTGGGTGTAATGCTGTCCTCATTCAGCTGGTTTTGAAGGTCTCAGTAGTGAACAAACACCCAGCTGAAATGGCTGGTGATGAAGGTGTTTGTTTACATCGTGTCCTACCTGCTAGAGTGTCCTGGCATTCAGTTTAGGCTGGGAATAAATTAAATGAGCCTCTGGCATTTTGTCTAATTGCCTTGGCTTCATGATTAAAGTGCTGGGGGTTTCTTTGGGGTTTGGGTTGGTTTTTGGTTTTTTTTTTCCACACACCCAGCAAGTAATGAAATTGGCCAGTGAGATGGGTAGGCTTGGAGTTGTTTCTGGACCAGAATTTACATAACCTGGATGCATTACAGCCTGGTTGTGTGTTTGTCAAGCCTTTAGAATGAGGATGTAGAGTGCTTATGTCATGTGTATGCCTTGAGGAGTTCTGCTGCCCCATATCTTAGAGGCAAAGCTCATTCTGAAATTGCAGAGTTTAATGCTCATACTGCATTAGGTCTGTGAAGTAGCTTGTGAGTGATCCCCAATAAAATTTATGAAGGTTTTTGTGAACTATTGTAACTATTCTAGACAGATACCATGTTTGTATCTTGCTACAACACTTAATTACAGGTGAATGTTTCCTGTGTTAAGTCATAATGCTGTCCTCATTCAGTCAATTCATCCTCTGTGAACTCCTCCAGAGCTGGACACTCCAGATCTTTCCTCTTTCTGCCTACAAGCTGTGTGAGTTCAGGGCTGTTGTCTGACCTGCTAATCAATTCATCCAGCCTTGTTGGCACAGGTGGTTGCTCACCTTTCGGGAAGAATTTGCATTTTCTCTGCCCAGCAGTTGGTAGCTGTGAGCACAACATGTTGTGGCATAAGCTTGGCATGAGCCCTGCACAGAACCCACACAGTCCAAGCACTCCACCTCATCAAGCTTTTCTTGGGTTGAAGTGCTGTAGGCTTTTAGTAAAGAGCAGTTGTTGATCAGATGAGTCACTCAAGGTCTGCAAACAGAACAGAGGTGACTTGTGACACTTTCTGCTCCTGTTCCCTTTCCACAGGACGGTTGTGCCAGTCCAACCCGCCGTGTGCTGGAGCTGCAGCATGCCCTGCCCTGGAGTCAGACGTGCTCTATAATGGGTGCCCAGAGGACGTGGGGCTTAGAGATAGGCTCAGCCTGTGGAAACCACTGGTGCTGCTGATACCTCTCCGCCTCGGGCTCACAGAGATCAACGAAGCCTATATTGAAACACTAAAGGTAGGGAATCTGGAGCTGAATTCCTGCAGGTGTGATGCTTAAGGATCCTGTTGTGAATGAAGTAATTACTCAGAAGTAATTGCAAAAGGAAGATGTGTTTGGAGACAATCCTTGTCAAAGGTCAGGATATAGGTTCTTGCAAACTGTAGTTAGGAAGGTGGGGGGCTTGAGGGATGTGGCCCTTTTTGGTTGGTTGTTTTTTTCTTTTGAGGATCTTCAGAGGTTAAATCTCAGTCCCTCTTTGTGTTTAGATGGTATCAACCTGCTGAAGCCTTTGTCAAGCACAGCTGTGCCCTGCTTGGTCGTAAACTGAGCGTTAGTTTTATACTGTTACACACTTGCCATGGCTCTGATGCTGAAGTTTGTGCTGCAGACTGAGGCTAAGAGCTGTCAGGTGGTTGCAGGTTGGAATATTGAGAAGCTGCGAAATTTAGGGTGTGCACAAGACAGGGTGCACAATGCTAGCAAGCTCTTGAGCTTGAGCAAGAGACCGCCAGATTCAGATTCATGGGAGGTTACTTCCCTTAACACTCAGTAGATCATGCTTGGCTGCTCCAGGTGGTTAAGGAAACACTATTTCCTGAATGATTGTTCCCTCCCTGGAGCACTGTTGCAACCTGATGACAGCTCCAGGGATCTTGTCACTGATTGCAGCAGAGCAAGTAGTGTAGCTTCTTTCATTGGTCCACCTCTGTTCCTTTCAGCAGTTAAAAGTGGTTTTGAGCTTCTTCCATGTTCCTAGAAGGCCCTGTGTTGCAGCCTGATGGAGATTTTCTCCAGAAGTGGCTGGTTTTGCTGCTAGACTTGCTGATTTTCCATGTCCCTGTCCATCTTTCCCACTGCATTTTTGGATGTTTGCCTTTGTTCCTAGCTGCTGTTTCACTGTCTGTCAGCTGTGTGTTCTCTGTGTTGCTTTTCCAGCACTGCTTCATGATGCCCCAGTCGCTGGGAGTGATCGGAGGGAAGCCAAACAGTGCTCACTACTTCATTGGCTATGTAGGTGAGTGCCCAGAGGACTGCAAAGACTGTCCGAGCATCTCTCCCAGCTAAAAAATGTTTGTGGGGTGGCACAGCTTTCCTGCTTGGCCTGTGGTGCATGCTGCAGGGTTCTGCTTTCCTGCTGGAAGTGTGGAAGGCTGCTGTGGGCTGAACCTCTCACCTGAGTGATGTAGATTTGAACAGTGGCCATAAACTTCCACTGTGTTACACTAAATCCTGTCTGTGGAGTGCATAGAGCCTGTTTCCTGCATTCAGAGCTGACCTCCCTCTGTGGCTTGGCTGGATTTAACTGTCCTTTAGGTGTTCCTCAAACCCTACAAACTCTTGTTACTCTCCTCCTTCCCTCTGGTTTCCTCTCTGCCGGAGACCTCAGGTTATTTTTGCTTTAGATTTCTGGGGTCTATGTAAGCTTACCCAGGAAGGGATGAGCAGGAACAGTATCCAAATAGTGCCTGTGCCTCAGTCCCAGGCTGTCACAGTGGAGTGGCCACCATGGTTGTGCTGGCAGCTCTGCCTGGCTGAGAAGCATTTGGGGAAGTGGCTGAAAGCAAGATGTCCCTAGAATGTGAATTCCTCTGTGTGGTTATGAGGGCTGGCTCTGCCATTGCTCTTCCTCCTCTTTCTCTCTCACCACTTCTCAGCTTCTGGCATGGTTCTTCCTGTTGATGTGTCCTTGCCTCTCTGCCCAGGTGAGGAGCTCATTTACCTGGATCCCCATACCACGCAGCCAGCAGTGGAGCCCAGTGAGAGTGGCTGCCTCCCCCGATGAAAGCTTCCACTGCCAGCACCCTCCGTGCAGGATGAGCATCGCCGAGCTCGACCCCTCCATTGCTGTGGTGTGTTCCTTTCCACATCACCCCCAGGAGCAGTGCTGGGATTCCTATGTTCCACAGGGAGCTGGCAAAGGCAGTGCTGATGGGTATTCTGTGATGCTGTGCTCTGGGCAAGTGCTGCCCTGGGTTTCAATGACACTGGTAAAGCAGCTCCTCATGCAGAAAGTGGTTTATCCCAGGGAAGTCCCCCTTGCATAGCAGTTAAATGCCATTCCTCATGGAACAGTGTTGTTCTCTCAGGTTTAGTTTGGACTTTGATTCTGGCCTTTTGATGGGCAGATCTGAATCAGTTCCTGAATCCACACGAAGGTGTGCCATGGCTTGTTTTCTATTGAACCTGAGATGCCTGCCCTGTGTTTCCATAGGGTTTGCTCCTCCTGGTTTTCCTTCTGCATTAAAGCAAATATTGATGATTCCAGCACTGTGATAGCCTGTTCATATCAAACCTTTGTGGAGTGTTCAGTTTTACAGGGCAGTGTGAGGCATACTTTTAAAGCAAGGCAGTTTGGAGTAGTAACTGCTCCCAGTCCTGATCATGTTACATGGTGTTAATATAGGTCCTTAAGTCTAAAATGATCAATCTAAAATATAGATAGATAAAATTTTTTTCTTATTTTCAGGGCTTTTTCTGCAACACAGAGGCAGACTTTAACGACTGGTGCCAGCAAATCAAAAAGGTTTGTGTTTATAGATCTGGTCAGACATTGGAACAGGCTGCCTAGGGAAGTGGTGGAGTCCCCATCTCAGGAAGTGTTCAAAAGGCATGTGGATGTGGCACTTGGGGACATGCTTTAGTGGTGGGGGAATGGTTGGACTCAAAGATCTTCGAGTTATTTTCCACCTTTAATGAGTCTCTGATTCTCTGTCCCTGGGAAAGGAGTATCAGGTATTGTCTTGTTTCCAAACCCCTGCACAGAGACCACGTCCTCTGCAGCATGACCCCATTTTAAGCATGCTAAAATAGTTTCTTAAACTACAAAAAGGAGCATAGCTCTGAAATTCTGTTGATGATGTGAGTCAAAACATTTGAAAAACACTTTTCCAGCTGCAGTGAAGTCCCAACAGATCATTATTACCCCCTGAAGAGCACCAGCAGTGCAGAGCTGTTGGTTCTCACAGCTCTGCTCTGTCTCCACAGCTGTCCCTGGTCAGAGGAGCGCTGCCGATGTTCGAGCTGGTGGAACGCCAGCCCTCACACTTCTCCAACCCCGACGTCCTGAATCTCACACCAGGTGAGGCCATGCAGGGAGGGAGAGCTGAGGGGGAGCCAGTCCCTTTGGGTTTTTGGAAATCATGTGGAATTACATGATGACTTCTAGTATGTTCCTGTTTCACTTGGAGTTTAATCTGGAGCTCTTGGGTCAATTGATGTAGTTCTTTGGCTTTCAGCTAGAGGTTTGCAGATCCCACAGTATCTCAGGATGATTTTTAGAATAATCTGTGAATGGTGATGGGGACTGAGCAGAAGACAAAACAAGTTGATAGGCTGTCACAGCAATGTGACTCCATGGTTTCTAAAGAGATACTTGGAGGAATCAAAACTGTCCATTGGAAAGGCTGAAATCCAAGTTTGTTGGTAATGAAAATGCCCTAAGACAGGGCTGGTCACACTTAGTTCCAGCATAAGGCACTCCTTCCTGGCATGTACCACTACCAGTGTGAAAAAGGACAAGTGCTGGGCACTAATCTTGCCTGTTGGGCTCTGCTTATCTCATTAATAACGTACACAAACATTGCAGGAGATAAAGCCATTGGCTGCTTCTGCCAAGAGCAGTGAGCGTGTGTAGGCAAGCCTATCCCATCACCAGGCAGCCTCCTGGCAACCTGCACACTGCACTTCCTGGTGTCTCTCTCTCCTTTCTTAAAAGCCTTCCTTATCGCACTGTCCTTTGCTGTTAAGAGTGCTCAATTCCTTTAAACTGTCAGTTGATCCTTGCCTGTCTTTAATTGTCCCTAATTGGTGTCCTTTCCACTCTTAAAAAAATGTTCTTGTAATGGACTATTTGTCTTTCTCCTTTGCTGGTTTGTAGATCCTCTCCCATCTGCCACGGCCATTCCACTTCTGTTAGTCCTGTCTCTCATTAGAAGCAGTAATTGAACTTTGAGCCCCTTTCAGGGCCTAAAGGGGTTCCAAGAAAGCTGGAGAGGACACACAGTGACAGGTCATGGGGGAGAAGCTTCCCACTGGCAGAGGGCAGGGTTAGATGGGATATTGGGAAGGAGTTGTTCCCTGTGAGGGTGGGGAGGCCCTGGCACAGGGTGCCCAGAGAAGCTGTGGCTGCCCCTGGATCCCTGGCAGTGTCCAAGGCCAGGTTGACAGGGCTTGGAGCACCATGGGCTAGTGGAAAGTGTCCCTGCCATGGCAGGGGGTGGAACTGGATGAGCCTTAAGGTTCCTTCCAACCCAAACCATTCTGGGATTCTGTGACTGTCCAGCCTGATATAATAACACAGGTTTCTCCTTTACTTCTCCCTGTGCTAAAGTTGCTTTCCCTTTAGGTTTGAGCTTCTTCCTTACCATATAGTTGGAAGGATAGACAGGCAAGATCAACTAACATTACCTTTCCTCACAAAATGGACTGTACTAATTGCTGTACTAATTGGGAGAGTGCATGTTGTAATTACATTCCTTAACAGTTGTACCAAAGGCAACTATAGCAGAAACAATTTTCTAATACATAGTGGTAAATGTATGTCTTAACAGGGACAAAAGTCTTCATGGGTATTAGTCCAGACCTGGGCAAGTTCTCCTATTTTGAGCCTCTTGGGGCAGAACAGTCTCCTGCAAATGCAGAGCTGAGGCATAGGAAGGTTGTACAAAATACTGGCAGCAGAAATGGGTTTGGATCTGTGAAAGATGATGCACTTCTGTGCTCCATGTAATTCTCTCCAGTGCATTTTCCTTGCCACTGACACGTTCTTACCCTCCTCAGGGCCCTCACTCAGGTTTCTCATTGAGTCTTGGAACTTGTAGGCACTTGGCACTCAAACTGTGATGTCCTCCAGCTGCTGGTCTCGCTGACAGTCACAGCATCCCACTGAGGCAGCGCTTTCTTCTTCTCTTCCAGACTCCTCTGATGCCGACAGATTGGAAAGGTTCTTTGACTCGGAAGATGAAGACTTTGAAATCCTGTCCCTTTGAAAACCAATAGGAAACTGACTCTGCAAATTTGTGTATGTGTGGGGAGAAGGGGGGAGGGAAGCTCCTTCGAGAGCCTGGGGCTACCGGTTTTCATAGGCGCTTGCTGCCATCCCTGCCTCCTGTCCATCCTGGCATTCCGTGCAGCCTCGGAGCGAAGCGCACAGTGTCTGCGGCGGGATGAAGAACCGAGTGGGTGTTACAGCCTTACTGGCTGCAGTTGGAATTCCTCAGCAGCAAACAGTTGCTGGAAGTGGATGCAGTGGTGCTTAGGAGTTCAAAGCCTATCTGTTACATCAGCAGGTCAGCTGGGTCTTCCGGGGAAGGCACGGAAATCGTTAGAGCGCTGAATCCTTCCATGGGGACTCCCCTCTGAAGCTTAAGTAGAGCCCACCCGTCATTTAGCAGGAGAAACGTCCAGTTAATGCCTTTAGCAGCTTCCCTTCTCACTGGCCAACCTGGACTGCAGCTCACTACGCCAAGGAACAGCAGCCACGTCCCACAGACAGCTGTGAAGCCTCCGGAGTGCCGGTCCCTACGGTACAACTCCTGTTCATGCTCTGCAGGACACTCAGCACTACCTCTCCTGTTCACAACCTATGGAAAGGGAATTGAGGGAACGTCTAAGTGACTGGGAATTCAATAAGTGAAGTGTGGAGCAGCACTGTGCTGCTGGGGAGGAGCAGCTCAGTCCCAGTTTAAGTAACAGAAGGATGGAAGAATAGAAAATGTGTGTGTTGCTCAGTGAGTCAGTCCATGTGCTTCTGCAATGGAATAGTGTCTACAGCAAGTACCTTCATGAAGGCTGCTTTGAGCAGAACACTGAATTCCACAGCCCTGGAAAAAAAAAAAAAAGAGTCCAGAGCTGGGAAAGGTGAAACAGGGCAGCAGAGATCTGCTAGGTGTGTGCCAGGCTTCTGCCTGTCCTCCAGTATGCTGGCATGACAACTAGGGAGTTATGGTGACCTGCCATAAAAACCTGGGCCGTAAAACCTCTTGAGGTGCCCTGGGTGGGTTGGTCAGCAGTTCCTCCAGCTACTCCTGTCAGACATTCCCTTTCCAAAGCAGAAGAGGTGCCTGAAGGTGGAGCAGGTTTCCACTGCAAGGAAGTGGAGCACCTTGCCTCTGCCAGCTCCCCTCCCTGTGGAGTGTGCCCAGAGGTGCTGTAGGAGCTAACCTGGAGAAACCCCTGTCAGGTAACCATGCCAAGAAGGGCAGAATGCCTTGAGAAGGTCCAAGTATACTGGAAATTTGAGCTACTTTAAGACAGTAGCTCTGCCTAGGGCCCTTCTCCACACAGAGAAAGGTAACTGTGGAGGAGAGTTGTCTCCATGCACACTGCAAGGGAAGTTGCTGCCGTAGTTTCCTTGGTGCATGCTGCACACTGCAACCCTGTTTACAAGGCTTTGGTTGGTGCATTCAGGTTTGGAACCTGGCAGATGATGATCTTATGCCCAAAGGTGGTGCCAGCAGGCTAGAAATGACCTGTGTCCCCTGTGACTGACCTACTGATGCTCTAACTGTCCCTGTGATACCTGAAAGCAGAGGTTTGAACTGGGAACCACAATGCTTCTGTCACTAAATTATTATTTGCTGCTTTCTGCCTGCTTCTCTTCTTCTCTCTTGTAGTCAGGGGAAGAGGCAGCAGAAGAAGTGGGGCTGTGCTCCATTCATCTGCTTTCAATTTCTATCTGAATAAACAGATGTAAAATCTTTGCCTGTCCTAATGTCCTTGCACAAGTTGAAGGAGGTGGAGGGTAGTATGCAGTACATCAGAGGAGTCCAGTCTGTAGAGGGGCTCCGAGAGAGCTGGAGAAGGACTTTGGACAAGGGACTGGAGGGACAGGACAATGGTAAATGGCTTCCCACTGCCAGAGGGCAGGCTTAGAGGGGATACTGGGAAGAAATTCTTCCCTGTGAGGGTGGTGTGGCCCTGGCACAGGGTGCCCAGGGAAGCTGTGGCTGCCCCTGGATCCCTGGAAGTGTCCCAAGGCCTAGTTGGACAGGGTTTGGAGTAACCTGCGATAGTGGAAGGTGCCCCTGCCCATGGAAAAATACGATCCTTAAGATCCCTTTCCACCCTAAATCATTCTATGATTCCATGGTTTATTTCATGTTTGTGGTTTTATGTTAATTGACAGCTCAGCCAGTCAAGATTTTACCTGAGTGTTAAAACAACCCTAAGCTCAGCTGTCTTCAGTCTTCAGCAGGTATTTCTAGCTTTTCAGTGTATTGTCTTGTCTTAGTGTTCCTGTCAGGGCCTGGTGCAGCATTGCAGGGACTCACCTCCTTCACCAGGAGTGTCTGGCTGCCAAGTGCAGGGCAGCTGTGGAAGGAAGGCAGCAGCATTTTCCATTGTAGCTGATGCTTATATTAGCAATTTTGTTTTAAATATTTACCTTCCTGCTCCTGAATCAGTTCAGTCTGCCTCTCTGAAGTTAGAGAGGATTTAGTCTCTGGAGATCAGGGCAGTCCACCCTACTGGAAGTTAAACATCCAGCAGAGAGATCTGAACTCTCCTGGCCATGCCCATCTCTCACTGCCCCTTGCAAATGATTGAACATTCCAGTTTGTTGTAGTTTGCTGGTTGTTACTGGTGATTTAGGTGATCCATAGCTGGTCTAGCTCCAAATTGCACTGGGGTGTGGGCGGGCAGGAGCCACAGGTGACTATTCCCCTCATCCTGGCTAGTCTAAAATAATTTATGTGCCACTTGCCCTCCAAACTGGCCTTGTGTTGAGCTAATGCATCTATTTCAGGCTCTTACCTGCTCACAGTGTCCAGCACTGCACAGCTGGGGAGCAGCCTTGAATTCATCTCTCCTTTTTCCAAAGCTCTAGGAAACAGAGTTTCCTAGATAAAAGTGGATTTAGTGCCTGAGCTGCAGGACTTTCATCTCCCATATATCCTTGTAGAAGATAAATTATCATACAAAAAAAAAAAAAAAAAAAGCCTTGTGCCAAATACTTACAAGAATAATTTATTAGCAAGTCCTCTACAAATTGGTTTGAGTATGGGGGGGATGCATTTACTAGAGGAAGAATGATCAGAAATATGGCAATTCCCCAAAAATGGGAACTGTCTATGTCCAGGAATGGCCCTGGACTCTACACCCACAAGCTGCACTCCAGGACTGGAGCTGGAACAAGAGCTCCTCCTTGGGATAGGGAGGTTTTTACAAGGAATTTGATACACGCTTGTGGCATATTCATTTAAAAAATGCAGAAGGGACTATGCAGGATGGAAGGGAGGAGCAGAAAAAGTAACAAGGACATCAGCAGCTTGTTGGACCCCAAAGAATACACAGGATCTAAGCTGTAGCTGCTGGGATTTAACAGAGTCATCCAAGTGCGGAAGATCCAAGAGGTGACCTTTCCCTTACTCTTTTAGACCTGTATGAAGTTTCATTTCCAGAGTTCTCCCAAAGGTTTATTCTGAACCTCCTGCATAGTCACCTCTGCAATGGACTTGATTTCTCTGTGCAAGTCTTCAATGCTCTTTGAAGCATCCACTGTCTGTTTCCAAGACAAAAAAAAATACAGGATAAATACAGAGAATACAGAAATGTGCTACTGGACATCACCAAATGAGAATAATCTTGTTGCTAACATCTGTTCCCCCAATTCTATATTGTTACTCTTCCTGAATAATGAACTAATTACACCTCCTCTCTGCAGTTTCTGGAGTGGATTTGGGAATAATCAATATATGTAGGAATAGACATTTAAGAAGTGAGGGTAGGTGAAGGGCAACAGAAGAAACTGGTGCTGCATGTTGTTCGCTGACAGTCTTTGGGGTGTGTGACAGAGGGCAGGTAAGCTCAGGATTCATCCCAGGTCCACAAAGAGCTGACCAGGGTGTCCTGGAACAGGGAAGTGCCCTCTCTGCCACAACTCACAGTGCCCTTGGCTGGTCCCCAAAGTGTCCCACTGACCAGAAGAGGGAAGGGGGAGCGCAGGGATATGACAGGCAAAATTTGGGAGCTCTCGTTAGAGACCCCCAGCACAAGCCCATTAGTTATCTCCTCACCTTCCAGTTTAGGGTCTTGTCTTCCATTAGGCAATAGAAGGATTGAAGAACTTTCTCTTGGAAGGAGCTGTTCTCGTAACGTTCATGTCCGAAGTTCCCTCGTTCTGCTGCTTCTTCGGGGTTTAACTGAAGAAACAGGATCAGGTCTGGCTTTGGGAGTCCAGCATCAGGCTGTTTGCACCAGTCCAGGCAGAAATTCTGTCCCAGGCAAAGACAAATGAGTTTGAGGTGAGACAAACACAAAGACAGGAACGCAGCAGGTTGACTGGAGAATGGGGTGGGAAAGGAACAGCCAGGGAAGGCAGGAATTGCAACCCAAAATACTTGCTACAGGCTGCAAACTGAAAAGGTGATATCCCAGCTTACCATGTGGGAATTCAGTCCTGGCAATCGGGTGGTGAGCAGGTTTTGTCAGGTGTTCAGCACCCCTTGTGCCCATTTAGGTTGGACAGAGCTAAAGCTTTTCATGCATCTTCTGCAGAGCACATCTGAGCTCTACCAAGGCACATTCTGAGCCTCCACACAGCCGTTACCATTCCAAAACTTTCTCAGTCCAAAAGAAAGCTGCTCCCAAACACAACCATGACACAGCTGCAGTGCAGATCTCTCTGAGCCTGTGGAGGCTCCTTTTCAATACTCACCTACCCAGGCATTTAAGCCCAGACAAGAGATGCAGTTTTCAGGCTTTTGGATTTTGTTGACAGATCTGAAAACTTCGATCAGGGCATGTGAATCCATGATGTGAGACCAGAGGCTTGTCCACTTACTGCTCTTTACATCTTAAATCCCTCTTAAGAGAAGCAGGCAGATCTGCTCTCCAGTTTCTCCCCAGCTGTTCTGTATCCTGGTAATCTGGGTATTTTTTGGATGTATGTGCAGTGGGTTTTCCAATCCCCTAAAGGGGGTAAGAGAAGCTGGAAGTGCCATGACATCTTGGATGTGAGCTCTGGCTGCCGGTAGACTTTTCTATTAGATACGGACATCAACATCTCCCCTTCTTCGAGGAATCCTTCTTGAGTGAAAAACATGCCAAACTCCATTCTTTTAAGAAGCAGAGGAGGTTCCTTTCAGCAGCAAAGATGCCATCCCAGCTTCCCAAGGGTTGCATCCACAGGGCTGAGCCCTGCAGGTCACCAGCTACATTCAAAGAATTGTAGACACTTTAAGACACCCTTTTCCCCCCACCAGAGAGTAGCAGAACATTCTTTGCTGTGCCCATGTGGATTTGGGATCGTTATTTTGGGGTGACTCAACTCATGTTACATGTCCTGGCTCCTAATTTGGGGCTTTTGCAGACACCTAATTAGCACCTAAACACTTTAATGCATCTGTCTCAGGGTTAAGCCCCAAGCTACACAATGTCCAGAGAAGCAAGAGGGTGCAGGGCTTGGGTGCTGTCCAGATCTCCTCAGTCCTTCCAGGAAGCAGGGAAAGGCTTGGGCAAGAATGAATGTAGGTCATGGCTGGTGCTGCAGGCATGGCTTGAACTTCTGTGACCACAGGATGCTCTTTGAGGATTGATGGCTACTCAGCAGGAATGGGACACATCTGATGGAGTGGGATGAGTGTCTGTGCAGAGTAGCCCAAAGGGAGGCTGACAGAGCTGACTTGTTCTGAAAGCAGGGACAGGCCAAAAGGCACAAGTGGGAATGTGAGAAATTCAGGCTAAATGACGAAAATCACTTGTACTCTGAAGGTGAGCAGAGAAGAACCCAGAAAGGAGTGGATATACATGCCTGGAGACACTCAAACCTTGGCTGGATGTAGGCCCAAGCAGCCTGCTTATGTCAGCCCTGCTGGAGGTTTGGCTTCATGAATTCCACAGGTCCCTTCGAACGTATGTGGTTGTTATGTTTCACAAATGTACAGCAGCCTGCAAGTACAGAGAGTCTTAAACTCCCAGAATCATTCTCCAGAGTCCCACAGGTCAGCTTCCAGTCCAGGAGTCTGTCCAGATTTACAAAAAGTCACCAAATAATTTCTCTGCTTGTTCTGGGGAAGGGTAGACCCAAGTTAATACCTGAGCTGAAACTTCCATCCCTCATTTCCAATCCTCATTTCCCAGAAGGATGGAGCCATGGCTATTCACACCACCAGCCTCTACCTGGAGCTGCTTCTCCAAACTGAGAGAGGGGCAGGGGCTGCTGCAGGTCTCACTCACCCCTTTGGCACTTGTGAAGGCCACTCCAGAGAAGGCGTATCTGTCAACGACTATCGTGATCCCTTGATGTAGTTTTTCCTTCATTGTTGGTCTGAAACCATGTGGGAGATAAAATAATAAAGTTTCACTCCTTTACAGTGACAGAAATTAAAGCAGTGCATCTAAAACTCCAAGTATATCATCATTAATGGAGATCACTGGCAGGGGCAGCTGTGATGCAGATGACAGGTGAAGAGCTGTTTGTATTCTTTACCAACCATTCACTTAATACCCTTTCATGACACCCAAATTCAGTGTGCCAAGCACTGGACACTGCTCTAGGCAGCTCCAGAGCTTAAAGGCAAGATCACAGCTGAACTATATTGACATGAACAGCTTAGTCCTCTTCCCTTTTTGGGTTGCAGTAGATTTTGTGATACACTGCCATCTTTATTCACAACAGTTCTTATTAGAGCTCACATATCTGCCTTCTGATCTCCCAGCTTAATTGGCACTGCCGCTAGAGCAGAGCCAGCAAAGCTTTTCTGTAAAATGAGAATGTTTTGAAATCTAGATTTCCATGTAAAAACAACAGCCAATGCTGATTGCCCTATCTCCACACCCAGATTTTGTGACTAAAGCAAGGACAGCCAGTTATGGCTGAACGTAGCCTTTGGCCAGAGGGGAAATTTGGGCACAATTCCCTAATCACTGTCATGGAAAGGGACTGCCTGGCAAAGCAAGGTATCGTCAGGAAGGAGTAAATTCACAGTCTAGGCTGGTTCAGTCTCAGCTCCCCAATTCTTTAATCCAGTACAGCACAGCAATTGGAAATACAGCACCAACGATTCCAAAAAAACAAACTGTGGGATCTGACCTAAGATTACAAGGGCAGGGTTAGATGGGATATTGGCAAGAAGTTCTTCCCTGTGAGGGTGGGGAGGCCCTGGATCCCTGGAAGTGTTCCTGCCCATGGCAGGGAGTGGAACTGGTTGGGCTTTAAGATCCCTTCCAACTCAAACCATTCTGGGATTCTGGGATTAAATCCAAAGCTCTAAGAGTCCTTGAGACACAATTTCTAGCCTGTTTTCCTGTCTAAACAGGATCACATTCTTGTATTTTCTGTACCCACTACAAGCCCAAACCCCAGGGTATTCAACACCACACATTTTTCTTTTACAACTGAACAAATGTCATCTTTACACATGTTCCCAGCGGTTGGCAGAGAAGAGCAGGTGAATGGTGTGGTCCTCCAGGTTCTTCTCCCTCACCAGGTAGGAGCTGATCAGCTGCCCAATCTCTGTGGTTCTGTCTGTAGGAAAGAGAGGGAGAAGATGCGATGACTGCCCTAAGCTGCTCTTCCCAGAGGGGTGTCCATCTGTCCTGGGGGTCTGTCTGTCACGGCTGGGAGGTTGGTCTGATCAGGGCAGGGTCTGTATGTCTGCCATGGATGGGTCCGTCCAGGGTGAGAGTCTGTCTGTCACGGGTGGGGGGAGCTCTCTCTAGGGTGAGGGGTATGTTTACCTGTCACGGGTGGGAGACAGTCAGGCCATAAGGGGATGGCCATCTACCTGACTGTGACTGGTCAGGAGGAAGTTACTCCACCCGGGATGAGAGCCCAGACAGACATCTGTCTGTCCGGTCTATCTGTCTGTCCGGGCTGGGAGGGGTCTATCTGCCAGTCACGGGTGAGGGGTGGTCGCTCTGTCCGGGCATGGGGGTCCATCTGACACGCGTGGGAGCTCGGATGTGCCGCGAGAGCCCCGGCCGGCACCCGGCCTCCTCCCCAGGCTTCACCCCGAGCGCCCGTGCCGCTCGCAGCGCGCCGTACCCGGGAAGCGGATGAGGTCGGCGCGGTGCCCGGCCGCCCGCAGGGCCTCCACGAGCCGCCGGCCCTGGGTGCTCTTCCCGGCGCGATCCACGCCCTCCAGCGCGATCAGCGCCCCGCGCCGCGCCGCCATCGCCGCCCGCGCTCCGCGCCCGCCGCCCCGCCCCTTCCGCCCGCGCCCGCCAATGGCCGCGCGGCCCGCCCCTCATGAATATGCAGCGGGAGCGGCCCCGGCGGCCAATGGGCGGCGCGCGGGCCGTGCATACGGGATGAGGCCGCGGGCCTTGTCATGCGGGCCCGGCGGGCGGCGGGGAGCGGCGCGCGGCCCGCAAGATGGCGACTGCCATGTACCTGGAGCACTACCTGGACAGTGAGCGCGGGGCGGGGGCGGCGGGGGCACCGGGGCGGGGGCCGGGGCGGGGGCGGTGGGGCCGGGGCGGGGGCGGCGGCGGCGGCAGCGCGGGAATTGAAACTGCGCCACGGGCAGCGCCGAGGGGTGGGGGGGCGGCACTGCGCTTATGTCATCAGCCGGCGCCAGGCTGCGTCATCAGTGCGCGGGGGGGGCGGTGAGGCCATGGCGGCTGTGAGGGTTTGCCGGGCGGGGGGCTCGCTCTGCCCTCGGCTGGGTCAGGGCCGGCTCGGTGCCGGCTCGGTGCCGGCTCGGTGCCGGCGGTGCCGGCCTGCGGAGGCCCCCCAGGAAGGTGCTCAAGCTCTGCTGAGGTGAATGGGCGGCTCACGGTACGTATCTCACCGGGTGGTTTGGGTTGGGAAGGAGCTTAAGGCTGGTCTCGTTCCAGCTCCTGTCACGGGCAGTGACACCTTCCACAGACCAGGCTGCTCAGAGCATTTAGTGGCATTTCTCTTGCAGGTATTGAGAACCTGCCGTGCGAGCTGCAGAGGAACTTCCAGCTGATGCGGGAGCTGGATCAGAGAACAGAAGGTGTGTGCAGGTGTTTCGGCAAGCAAAGGCTGAGAGAGCCTGGCCTGGAAAACGGGCAGAGCCCAGTGGAGGCTGCGCTTTAGAGGGCGAGTCTCCCTCCTACTGCTGCTCCTTTCCTCAGCCCAAGTGTTCTGCAGTGTTTGTTTCTTTCCTGTGAGGGTACAGCTCACAGGGCTTGATTTTCTTTTCAGGTTTAATTCATAGCTGTGTGATCACTCTACTCAGTGGCCACTTGGGTGGCCTTCCTTCCATGTATTTCCATATCTACCAAGTTCTAGATTCCTGTGTGCCTTGCAGGACCATTTCGTCTTCATTTTTGAAGTTTTTGTTGGTACCTGGCTGTGCATTAATGATTTTTTGTTTGAACTATCAGAATAGTGAGTGACTGCACAGCAAACAGAATGTTCTGCATGTGGGAAGACAGGGTGAAGCTTGTGAACCCATGGGTTCAGATTCTGATCTTAACTGTAAATTAACTGTAGAATTAGCTTTAGAACCCTTGAGAAAGCAGAATCACACCACAAGTGTCAAAAAGTGAATACCTTTAGCTCAACTGGTTTTGTTTTTAAAAAAGAAAATGCATTTAGGAACTGAGAGGAGTGTAAGAGCTGTCAGGAAAGATCTCCCAAATATCATGAGAAAGTAGAAGAACAAAAATACCTGCTTTGGCTGACAGGTCTGTCATGTGGGATATTTCCTTTGTTTTTCAGACAAGAAAGCAGAGATTGACAGCCTGGCAGCAGAATACATTGAGTCAGTGAAGAACATGTTACCTGAGGAGCGAGTGGAGCACCTGAAGAAGATCCAGAGTGCCTACAGCAAGTGCAAAGAGTACAGTGATGACAAAGTGCAGCTGGCCATGCAGACCTACGAGATGGTGAGCCATGAGATGTGGGAAATGGCCACACTCTGGAATTGTGCATGTGAAGTTACTTCACAGTGTCAGCTTTCCCTGACCTCTTTTTTTTTTTTTCTTAAATGTCTTACTCAAACAACTTATTAATCCTCAAGCTTATTTTTCTCACTGTTGCCACCCCCAAAAACCCTTCTGCTATGGCACCAGGTTTCTCTTTTGCTGAAGAATTAGTGAGTTTATCCTCCCTGGAGGTGGCTTTATCAGTAGTACTCGTCTGCTGTGTGATAATGCCAGCAAATTTACCCCACTCCCTTCTCCCCAGCAGCTCCCTGTCACTGATAATGTATTTGGGGCTGGTCTTAGTTGAAAGCAAAAATTTTTTAAGCCAGCTGCTGTACTGTGTTGTGGAGGAACAGCAGGAACTCTGCTCAGTTGCCTTGGTTTATTTGACATCAAAATTTCCTCAATGAACCTTTTAGAAAATCCCGTTTCTTAAGATGCAACTTTGCTCTTTTTTTTTCTCTCCTGTCCCTTGAATAATTCTTATCTCCATATGTTTTACTCCCTGGATAAAACTTGAGTGAGTGGAATCCTTTTGACTGAATGAAGTGTTTGTTGTCCAGCTTATAGAGATGCTTTGTGTTTTGCTACAGCTGCAGTAGATGTTTTATTGTCATTAAATACTGCAGAAAAGGAAATTATGTCCCAGGAATATCAATGCCCTAAGTAACTAGTGAACTCATTTGATGACAGAGTATTGCAGGGGCACAGTTTGGGGATGGTGGCTTAAAATCCCTGTTCTGAAAGTCACTTTATTGCAGCCAGGATAGCACAAGGTACTTGATTAATGTGTGATAGTGATATCACTTAATATTGGTGATAGTCAGCTTCTGTCTGTATTTATTGCTAAACTTCTTTGATTCACATGACAGTGGAGTACCAGGGAAAAAAACTAACTGCTCTACTCAACACATTTCAAGGACTATATTTGAATTTTGAAAATTACAGGGACAAGCCAGTTATCTTCAGTATTTCTCATCTTGTTCAGTTCTGAAAATCATTAGTCTGACTTGCTTTGACTCTCCTTTATGTACCTCCCTTTTCCTTCCTTTCTGCTTGCCTGTAGAGGGATTGGGTCCTCTTGCTTTTGCCTCCTTCATTCCCTTTGTGTGTGGCATTTCCCTTTTCCCAGCCTGTACCCCTTCCATGCCTTGCTCTGTGGTACCACACACTCTGTTCACACTGATAACAGCCAAGTTTTAGCCCTTCCTGTTTTCGTTTGGGGCTCTTTTTTGGGTTTCTTTGTAATTCAGTTTGTGGTTTCCTCCTGGCGCAGGTGGATAAGCACATCCGCCGGCTGGACGCAGACTTGGCGCGCTTCGAAGCTGATCTCAAAGATAAACTGGAAGGCAGTGACTTCGAAACCCCTGGATCTCGAAGCCTGAAAAGTGGGTCAATTTCATAAATTTTATACAATTCTGAGCCTTTTCCAGCACTTGGAGTATCAAACCAGAAAGGCTGAGATGTAAAATAGGCTCTTACTTCTTGAGGATGAAAGAAATGCACCACTTTCTGCTTGTTTTTAATTATCTTCAAAATGTTTGCAGCAGGCAGGAGATGAAGAGAAATGCAGTGCTGGGATCAAACTTACTGTCCCTGTTTCACAGATCCATTCTGAGGCTGTGACTGGTTGTAGGGAGGGTGCTGTGCCAAAACTGCACTGGTGTGTGTAATAGTCTTACTTGCAGGCTTGATCTGATTGAGTTCTAGGCTCTTTTTGAAAGGAGATTTTTTCCCCCTCCTTTTGCCAGAATTTGGATACTAATTAAGCAGGAAAATTAGGAGTTTAAGGAAGATACCAGCTTCTGTAGCGTGTACTGAAATATTGGGTGATTACAGGGACATTTGAGTGTGGATACAGCAGCACAGCTTTATGCCTTTGAGCTATGAAGTAAGGGGTAGAAGCAAGGAGGTGGAGATATAAATTGTGTTAGTTACTGAGTAACCTATTAACTGAGTTTAAAAACATACCAAGATTTTAAAAAAATACTGCATGTTTAATCAAGTGTGATGCTGTTTGTGACTTGTGCTGACATACTGCAGTGCTTTATTGCCAAAACTGCAATCACAAGGGTTTGGTACTCAGTTGTACTTGCCAGTTTGGTGGTTTTGTGGCTTAGAATGCATTTCAGTCAGCATATTCAATTATATATAGAATAAGGATTTCTCAATTATGTATGAAATAGGGATGTCAAGACAGTAACTGCATCAAAAGAGTAAAATCTGGGGATGTTTCTGCCACTCACACAGGCTGAAACGATGGTGGTGTTTTTCCTTTCTAGAGGGACGAAGTCAGAAAGACAAAAGAAGCTCTCGTGGTCGAGGCAGGAGAACATCTGAAGAAGATACACCAAAAAAAAAGAAGCTCAAAGGAGGGTAAGGCAGAGCCAGGCACAGCTCCAGGGCCTTGTGCTTGACACTTCATGAATTTTCCACAAGCTCATGTTTCCTTATTTATGACTCGTGTCCAGATGGTGAGCGGTGTTAAGAGTGTTCTGGTCTTACTCCATTTAATTAATGTCCTGCTTAGGACAGGCCAGCTTTGTTAATTAACTCCTTGGTTGGCATGTGGAAGCTCAGCATGCTTGGAACACTCTGACTGGAAGGACAAGATCAGCCTCCCTGCTGCTGTTGGCAAGCTGGGAGAAAATAGCTTTGATTTTTGTCACAGGGCTATTTTTAACAGTTGCTTTTGGTCTTGATGGTAAAAAGAAATGCACTTGTCCATCAGGATAAAAACTGATGTTGTGCTGTTGTTCTAGAAACCTTGGAGAATTTTGGGGGTTGTGTCCAAAGGGTCATGTCCTAGGTAGCCTTGAATAGTCTAAATTGGTTTTGAGAGGCAAGGAGGAAAACATGTCCCCTCTCAGATGTGATTTGTATTAAAGGGGCTCAGTTTGTTCTGATATTTTCAGTTGGCTAAGTGGAGGTGCAGGAAACTAAAAATAATTTCTGTGGACTGCTACTGACATGTCAACACATTCCTGTCAGAGAAAGAGGATTCACTCATGCCTGACAATGAGAAAAATGTATATTAAAACAGACTGAGGAAAAAACCCAAACAGGTTATTCTACCCACAGCCAGGACTGATCTGTATGATAATTTCATTACTTTACTCATGGCATCTACAAATGCCTCTCTTAATCCTTTCTAGTCATGCTGTGTTTGATCCAGCCTACCTTATTATTTTAATTACTGGATTGTGATAATGTAACATAAACTCTAAAACAGGGTCAGGGTGATTCAGGGAAGATACTGTTTTCCCAAAACACTAATTTTCCCAAGTTTTAGATCTTGGAAACATCAAATCCCAGAATGGTTTGGGTTGGGAGGGACCTTAAAGCTCATCCCATTCCAGCCCCTGCCATGGGTAGGGACACATTCCACTATCCCAGGTTGTTCCAAGTCTGGCTGTGAACACTTCAGGGATGGAGCAGCCACAGCTTTTCTGGGCAACCTGTGCCAGGGCCTCACCACTCTCACCAATCTTAGGGAAGAATTGCTTCCCCAAAATCCCATTTAACCCTGCCTTGTTGCAGTGGGAAGCCATGCCCTTGTAACACGGTGTTGTCTGCAGTTGAGAAGTATTTTGTCCTGACTGTGTCCTTGCCCACAGATCGGAGTTTGCTGATACCATCCTGTCAGTGCATCCCTCTGATGTCCTGGACATGCCAGTGGATCCCAATGAACCCACCTACTGCCTGTGTCACCAGGTGTCCTATGGAGAGATGATTGGCTGTGACAACCCAGATGTAAGCACTTGAGAGATGATTTATTTTTGAATATTTGTTCCCTTCCAACCCTATACAGTCCAAGGAGGGAGTCCTTGCTCACTTAGGTCATACCAGATGATGGGAATGTTTGTGAGTCACTAAGAATTTCCTCTGTGGGCTTTTCCTTTCTCTTTTGCAGTGCCCAATCGAGTGGTTCCACTTTGCATGTGTGGACCTGACCACCAAACCAAAAGGGAAATGGTGAGTGTGACAACATTCAGCTTTGGGATTTTTATCAGGCTGCAGTTTGTCTCAACAAGAATTAAAACCCTGTTATGACCCTAACAGAGGAGCTTTTCTCTTCTTCTCAGAGTGTTTGCATCCTCTGTGACCGGGAATGTTGTTTGAGGGTAAAAGGTACAAGACGAACCACCTTAAAATCCATTTCCACAGAAGTCTTAGGTTCTGGTGGGAACAAAACTGCCTGATAAATAGAGGAGGTTTTGGCCTGAGGCATGTGTCAACATGGACATGTAACATCTGAGGTTTGAGATTTGTCTAGATGTGGCTGTGCTTAAAACTGAGAGACAGGCACCTATTTGTTTTACTTGGAGACAAGTCTGGAACACTTCTCAAGGTTCTACTTCTGTGTGTGCTAGTCTTGGAAGGGATCATGGGTTTGTTATTTTTATCTTAATGGACTGTTTTAATCAACAAGTTGCTAGTCAGAAACAGGCTTAATTGTGCACAAATGTTAAAACAGTTCTTGGACTCTGTGTTGTTAATTTCAGGAGCTAATTACTGCCTCTTTCCCTACAGGTTTTGTCCTCGTTGTGTTCAGGAAAGAAAGAAAAAGAAGTAAGGAGTAGAGGAGGATACACCGCTGAGGCAAGAAGAATTTAATATATTCCTTCATTCATGTTGCAATATTATCTTTGATTATGTTTTGTTAATCTGTCCTCCATCTTGTTCCGGTATGATATTTAATTATCCAGTGGCCAGTTGAAATTCCTGTTCTTTCCTAAGACAATGACTTTGGGAGATTTTTTTTGCCACGGAGATTTTATTTATGTTAGTCTTGCACAATAATACTGAGAGAGAGGGTATTTTCTTTCCTGGCTGTTTCCATTTCCCTGAAGATCCTTTAAGTACATCACTGTGAAGATGAAACCTACAGTATTCTGGGAGAAAGAGAGAGAGAGAAGGTCAGATTTTTTCACAAAATAAGATGAAGGCCTGAATTGTTAGCTGTAATTGCCTCTGTGGCATCTGGGGAAATCAGGAAATCAGGTTTTAGGGAAAGGCTGCATGAGGACACTGTTTGTTCCCATGATGGTGTGGCTCTGCTGTTGAAGGCCATTCAGGAATGTTCTAACATGACTTCTTGTTTCGTTTTAATGGGCCACATTTGCATGTTCTTGACTTCTTTAAGCTGCCTTTCAGATGATGAATGTGAATCCTTGCATTAGCACAGTGTTGGTGGCTGCAGCAGACGGGAGAGAGGAAAGCAAAGTCTCTGTTTTTTTCTTCCTCTGAGATACAGTAGAAGCAGAAGTTGAGGGAAGAGCAGAGATAAGTCTTGCCTTCAAATGTTTCCTGCATCATGAGGCTTACCTGCTTACAGTGAAAGACGTAGTGGGGAAAAGTGCAGCAGGATTTCCTCCCTGCTGGGGGAGAGAGGAAAATAAAGCCCCAAACTCATGAACTTTGCTGGCTCTGCTCCCTGAGGGGTGTTGGTGGCAGCTCTGTGCAAGGCTGTGTGCTGCTTTCCATACCAGTGTGCAGGAGTTCTTGATATGGACTGCTGGAAAGGCATAAAAGAAACTTCCAGATAAACTTTTCTTCTGCTGAATAAACAGTACAGAAGATTAAAAACACTTCCACTCAGATTCTGGTACCTGTTTTCAAAAGGAAAAAAGGCTTTTCCTGTTACACTGAGCCTCTTACTCATGTTTTGCTATGAAGGAAAGTAGAACACAGCTCCTGCCACTTCTCCTTCCCTCTGTGGGGCTTTGTGCCTGTTGCTGACATTGAAGAAACCTCTCAATCTTGAGGCAGCTTTTCTGTAAACGTTGATTTATGGCAGGAAAAAAGGATGGGTTTTAGGAAAAAATCCCTGTCTTCAGGGTCCTGTCATGCCCAGTGTAATGTTGCAGGTGTCCTTACTGCATTGCATCACACAGAGATGAAGTTTCCGTAAGTTCTGTGTATGAAAACGCACCTTTGTGATGCACATTTATCATTGCTGCCACGGAATAGCTCTGGGAAAGCAGGCAGGAGAATTAAAGCCAGAGTGCTGGAGGGAAGGAGGAGGAACAGCTCAGTCACACAAACCTGAACTTGGAGGTACAGCGAGCCCTCTTCTTCCTGCCTCTTTGTGAGAGCAAATTTGTGATACCTCATGAGCTGGCCTGCAATCCAGTCACCAGTGGGTGAGAGCTGTGCCTCCTTCACCCACTGCACTGGACTGGGTCAGAGCATTGCTGTGTCCTGGAAACCCGTGTTGATGCTGTTCCAGGTTTTATTTTCCCCTTCCATCCAATGGTATTGTAGACAACTTTTTTTCCCATTTTTCTTAAGGCTTTGTTAGTACTGGTATTGCCATGGGTTAAGCATTTGTTTTGAAACAATCTCAAAATTCCACTCTGGAGGTCTTGCTGGAAACATCATGAGGCAAGAGAGCAGCTCTGGGTGATGAACCAGTGTGGAGGTGACTTCCCTCAGCTCCAAAATTCTCGTCAGGGAAGATAACAAAACACAGTTTTAGAAGTACTTCAGGGGCTTTGAAGAGCATTTTCCACTTCAACCAGCAAAGCAAAAAGGAAAAACAAGCTCTAGAAGGTGGAGCCCTCAAAAGGAAGGATAATTTGCTAGGAATGATGAATAGTGTGAGGTACAACATTCTCCTCTTCTTTGCAACATCTGTGATGTGTAAAGCATCCAAGATCTGATACCAGCAATAAACTCTCCCACTGGGAACATGCCATTGCAGGGCTTGGATGGGCTCAGGAGCATCTCCTGCCCTCCGACACCTGGCTGTAGAGATTTTTATACAATTCCTTGCAGACAGAAATACCAGCAGCCTTCATTTTTGCTTACTATAGGATTTAAATCTTCTGACTTTTGAATGTACAGCGTTAAATGTTTCCTGGAGAAGGGTGATCCCCTAAAGGAACGTCCCACTAAACCTTGTCCAAAAACCCCACCTGGGGGCCCAGCTTTACTGCAGCTCATCCAAACCGGAGGTCAAAACGACTTTCACCCGAAAAGAGACAAAAAAAAAAAAAGAATTTAAAGAATGTAAAGTTTAACAAAAAATTGTATATCTGTATTTTTGGATCTCGGAGATGTTGGATTATATTATAAATAAAGTATTTTTGGGAAGAAGTGTGGTGTGAGGATGAGGGGGTGCTGTTGCAACCTCCGGCCGCCAGGGGTCGTTGCCGCCCGCCTGCGCTGAGCGCGTTCGCGCTCAGCGCAGGCGGGCGGCAGCGACCCCTGGCGGCTTGGGGTGAGGCGCGCTGCGCGTCCCGGTTTTTCCAGGCCACGGGGCGTCCTTGTAATCTCCCGGTGCACCGGGATAATCCCGAATGCCCCCGCCCGCTACGTGGTAAACCCCACTGGGAAGGGCGCGTGGCGCTGCGGTGTCGCGGGGGAGTGTGGTGGGAGCACCCTGAGGCGCTGGGTTAGCGAGAGCTCTCCCCTTCGCCTCCCCCTCGCTGCGCAATAAAGAAGGCCGCGGTTTTCTCCATGGCTTCAGCAGTCCTGCGGAGCCGCGGGGCCGCCTGGCTGAGCAGCTGCCGCGGGAGGGTCCTGCAGCGCGGCGGCAGCCGGGAATCCCTGGGTGTGCCCCGGGATAGGGGCTGCGCTGGCTGCACGGAGGTGGTGCCGACCTGCGAGCGCTACCCAGTGCGGCGGCTGCCCTTCGCCCGCCTGGCGGACGGCGATGTGGCTTTCTTCGAGCGCCTCATGCCCGGCAGGGTCGTCACCGGCGCGGAGGAGGTGAAGCCATTTAACGTGGACTGGCTGAAGTCGGTGCGAGGTAAGCGAGCTGGTTGGTGTGCTCGGTTGGTGAGACCTCCTTCCTGCTTCTGTTAATTACCGGAACAAAAAGTTTGCCAAAGGAAGGCTCATCTTTGTTTACGGCAGATCGTGTCTCTACAGACCGTAGAATATCTTGAGTTGGAAGGCACCCGTGAGGATTATCAAATCCAACTCCTGGCACTGCACAGACACCCCAGCACTCTCACCCTGTGCCTGAGAACACTGTCCAAACACTCCCGGAGCTCTGGCAGCCTCAGGCTGTTCCCGTTCCCTAGGGAGGCTGTTCAGTGCCCAGCACCCTCTGGGGGAAGAACCTTTCCTGATCTCCAGCCTAACCCTTTCCTAACACAGCTCCAGCTCTTCCCGCGGGTCCTGTCACTGGTAACCAGAGATGACTGCCTGCCCCTCCAAAATGAGTTTTTCTCATAAAAATATTCCTCTAAGAATTACCTGGTGTCTGGTAAACTTACAGGCTTTCATTAAAAAATATCTAAACCCTCTAACTTGATTATTAACTTTTTTTTCCTGAGACAAATTGATTCAGGTACCAGTTTTGCTTGAATCAGAAAAGAATATGAAAACTTTTGGGAGACTTGACTGTAGGCCTTCCACAACCTTAAGGTGGCTTATAAAAAGGAGGGAGAGGGACTTTTTATACAGGCCTGAAATGGCAGGACGAGGGGGAATGGCTTGCCACTGCCAGAGGGCAGGGTTAGATGGGATATTGGGAAGAAATGATACCCTGTGAGGGTGGTGAGGCCCTGGCACAGAGTGCCCAGAGAAGCTGTGGCTGCCCCTGGATCCCTGGAGGTGTCCAAGGCCAGGTTGGACAGGGCTTGGAGCAACCTAGGATAGTGGGAGATGTTCCTGCCCGTGGAATGAGATGAGCTCTTAGGTTCCTCCCAACCCAAATAATTCTGGGATTCTAACTCAAGCATTGTGAATTCTTTTTTGCTTCTGTCAAAGATTTCATGACAATTTAAACCATTTCCCACTGCCCCCTGTGGCATCCAAGTCTACCAATACTTGCAAAGTTTTTGCAGGGCTTTAAGGGAAAGGCTGCTGTTGAAATATTTATTGTCAAAGTGGTTGAAATGCCTAACAGTGGAGGGAGCATTATTTCCCACCTCATGCTTTCCCACCTGTTTCTTTCTGACCTCTGCAGAGCCACAGCTTGCCTTGAGAGTCCCTTGCTTTCATTGCAGGCTGCAGCCAGCTGGTGTTGAAGCCACAGACAACGGCAGAGGTGTCTCAGGTTCTCAGGTAATGTGTGCCTTTTCTGCTGGGCTTGGTGCTGAGGAGACTTGGGTTGAGTCAGGGAGGATCTGGCAGGTGAAAGTAACTTGTAGGTGTTCAGATACCATTTCCATAAGCATTGGAGTTGCTGAGGCAGCTTTCTTCATGACTTTTCTGCTCTGATAAATGGCTAAAATTAGCTATTTTACAGGTGCTCAGAGATGGGAAGTTGAGTGAAGGATTCAGGAGGGTCTGTTTGAAAAGATAAAGAAGGGTAGGGCAGAACTGGGCAGTTTGAAGATCTGTTTTACCCACGTCCTGTGGTTCGCTGGTGTGAGCACAGCTCTGGATGGGCAGTACTGTGCCAGATCACTGTTTGGCTGAGGAGCTGAAAGCTGCGGGAGCCTGTTGCTGGCTGTGTTAAAACAGGGATGCATAGCACAGGAAAGGCAGGCCAGGCTTCTGAAGGAGCTCTGGTGCTGTAGGGCTCTGTGCCATCCCTTGTGCAAGAGCTGCTGTGAGCTCAGAGGATGTGGTGGATGGTGCTTGGCAGGGATGTGGCAGGTGGAGCAGCTGAGGCACAGGTGCACATTTTGTTGCCTACAGGGCATTAATTTCTTGGGAGGAGGAGAGGGGCTGTCATGTCTGAAACCACTGCCAGAGGCTGGCTGTCAGAGCCCACTGAGGAGGCCAAGCTGTTAACACAGACTGCTGCAGAAACAGCTTCTGTAGAAACATAAGCAGTGCTTTCCAAGCAGGTGTTGTGTGCCAGGTGTGTCGATACAGATGAGGCTAACCCCAAGTGTTGGTTCTTTGCTCAGCACTTGGCTGAGTTCAGACAGGAGTTGCACTTTCTCACTTTGTCATTGAGACTGTCTCCTTGCATCAGTTTAGTCTTTAGGTGAAACGCTGCTTAATTTTAAGGAGCACTGTCACAACAGTAGAGGTGTAACTTCTCTGACAGACTGATTCTGGCCTTAAAATGCATAAAAACTAAGAAACCTTTTTTCCTTCCAGGTACTGCCATGAGAGGAACCTGGCAGTGAACCCTCAAGGGGGTAACACAGGCCTCGTTGGGGGCAGTGTTCCTGTCTTTGACGAGATCATTCTCTCCACTGCTCTCATGAACCAGATCATCAGCTTTGACAAGGTGTCTGGTAAATATTCCAGAGATGTAAGGCACAGAAATGGGCCCCAGGCCCCAAAACAGACATTTTCCTGGGAACAGATAACAGCAGGATCAGCAGGGTTCATCCCAGCAGCATCATAAGGAGGTTTGTTTGGGTTTGGGGAGTTAGGGGTCAGGCTGCTGTTGAGTATCTCTGTTCAGAGAGAGAGCAACAGGCAGAGGCACATTTAATGTGATTGTGTTTTACCAGCCCAGAGTTGTGGGTGAGCAGATGTTAAGACAATAGCAAAGCTCCCCAAGGCTTGAGGAGGGGAGAGTTCTCTGGAGCACGCAGCAGAGACTAAGACTCCTTGTACATTTAAGCTGAATCCCAGGAAGTTTCGGAGGAATAGGTGATTGCATCTGCTCATCTGCTTCTTAAGGGAGCACCTTCTTCTCTGCCATCACCTTGTAGCAGGGCGTTTCTATTCCAGGAATCCTTGTGTGCCAAGCTGGCTGTGTCTTGGAGAGACTCAATGAGTACTTGGAGGAGCAGGGGTTTATCATGCCACTTGACCTGGGGGCCAAAGGCAGCTGTCACATCGGGGGGAATGTGGCCACCAACGCCGGGGGCTTACGGCTCTTGAGATATGGCTCTCTGCGAGGGACAGTGCTGGGCCTGGAAGTGGTAAGGCGAGTACCTGGCAGTTCCCTTCTCTGTTTAATCCTCTGCTTCTTACTGCTTCCTGCTCTTCTAACTATCCAGCACGCAGACAAACTCCTCTCCAGGCTTCCACTCCTAACTTTTCCTTGTTGGAATCTTTTGGGAAGGGTCAGCACGTCTTCAGGAGTGTAGCATGTTATTGCTGCTGCAGTTTCCAGCTTCCACCTCTGTGCTTGCTAAATCCGTCCTCTCTTCTGGTGGCTGCTCACTCAGATTTTAATAGAATCATGGGATCACAATGTGGTTTGTTTTGGATGAGACCTTAAAGGTCATCTTAAGGTTTAAAGCCCATCCCATAACAGCTATGTTCTTTGGGCTCATTGTGGTTGCTGACTGTGTCCTAGAGTCTCTGCTGTTCCTCAGCTACTCCTGTCCTACAGCTGAGTGCCTTGGCATGTAAAGGCTGGATTAGGGGTTCTAAAAGTTTTCAGGGCTGGGGAGCAAAGCATTAATGGGAAAAAAATTGAACAGGGAACAAAAGTGTGGCTTGGTTTTATTGTGTAGGCTTAGAAGGGAGAGCATTTTTCTCAGTTCAGTTTGGCTCTAGTGTCAAAATAGCCTTTAATAACCTGCCTTGATTTAAGGCTCAAGTGACAGAGGGTTTACTTAATTCTGCTTAACTGTTCACTGTTTCAAGTAGCTTTCCTTGTTTCTGCTGGATAACCAGAGCTAGGGCTGTAGAGAATGGCTGGTCTTTTCTCCACCACTAGTGAGAAAAGCAGAGCAAACTGGATCTCCTGTTATTACTTGACCTGATGAAAGGAGTGAAGTAGGGGGGAAATACGTACTCTATCCTACTCAGGTAGCATGTAGAGAGGGGGAAGAGCTGGGAATGGAGGAGCAGTGTGGGAATGGGCTGCAGCTGTATCCCCCTGCTCAAGGTGACTGACACTTCCCATCAGCTTGGTCGTAGGCAAGTTCATGACAGCAGATTCCTACCCAGGTGCTCTGACTGGTCCCCTGTGTTCCCACAGGTGCTGGCTGACGGCTCAGCTCTGGACTGTCTGACCTCTCTGCGCAAAGATAACACGGGCTATGACCTGAAGCAGCTCTTCATTGGATCTGAGGGGACCTTGGGAGTTATCACTGCTGTCTCCATACTCTGTCCTCAGAAGCCTAAGGCTGTGAATCTGGCATTCCTAGGTAGAAGCTGATATTAATGATTTCACACCTGAATTCAGAGGCTGGGAATAGGGATGGAGGGGAGAAAGCACTGCTCAGCCTGCTGAGCTGCATTGCCAGCATCAGCTGGTTTCTGGGAAATAGTGTAGGGCTCTGTGCTAAAATACCTGTGTAGATCTTTAATATCTGTTGAAATACCTGCAAGGGCAGGGTGTTCTGTAAGGAAGGTGGAGTCAGGAGCTTAGCAGGGTGAGGAGGCAAGCAGGACAGTCCCCTCACTGATAAGGGTCTGGTCTGACAGGCTCAAGAGGTGAGCAGGGCAAGACTGTGACAGTAGGCAGAGGCAGCCACCAATCCAGGGGTCACCAGGTGAGTGATAAGGTGACAAGGTAAGGCTGAGAAGTCATGTCTGCAGTTCAGGTTCTGGATCAGCAGAGTACGTGGCCAGGCACTGGTGCTTTAAAGCTCCTTCTGGGTGTCCCTCAGCAGGTCCAGAGTTGTTTGTGGGACTTTTTTTCTTCTCAAAACCCTCTGAAGGGTTTGCGGCAGTGTCTGTTTTTTGGTCCTGATTCCTCTCTGTGTTCTGTCTGGAGGTTGCCAGAGTTTTGCTAAGGTTCTGGAAACATTCACAACCTGCAGAGCTATGCTGGGCGAGATCCTGTCTGCCTATGAGTTCATGGATGAGAAGTGCATGGAATTGGTTGAGAGACATCTCAAGCTGTCCAGCCCAGTAACAGGTACCAATGACATTGGCACTATAGAAAAGGGGGCATTGTAGTGCTTGGGATTTTTAGACTAGTTTTAAACACTTGTAAGAAGTGACTCATTTTAAAATAAGTTGACTTACTGACTTTTTAAAAGTCAGTGATTGTGTGGGTGTCCCTCAAAATTTTTGTATCTAGTATATCCATTCCAAACACATTTTTATCTTGAAAGATGAGACTTTTTAATTGTATCTTTCCTCACAAAACTGCTAGCTTTCTGAAAAGTGGTTGCTAAATGAAAGATACAGCATGTCAATGAAGTCCCCTCCAGATAAAAGGCTGCCCTCTCTGGCACCAGAGAGTTTGGGCACATAACGTGTGGGGAAAGCTCCAAAACCTGCCCTAAATTCCTCTGTTTTGCCCCAGGGCATCTACTTACTTTGTTCTCCCTCATTCTCAGACAGCCCTTTTTATGTTTTAATTGAAACTTCGGGCTCCAACTCAACTCACGATGAAGAAAAATTGAACAACTTCCTAGAACAGGCCATGGCTTCTGGTTTGGTCTCTGATGGAACTGTGGCGACGGACGATAAGAAAATAAAGGCAAGTCAGTGTTTCCTCTTCCACAAATCTCTTTGATGTGAATTTGTATTTTTTGTAGGGAAATGTTCAGACTGATGTTTGCTATAGGCATGGAATCCAAGAGCTACTTGGTTTATATGGATTTCTGTGATCCTTGATTCCCCAGGTGCTGTGGAGCCTGCGGGAGAGGATCACAGAAGCTCTCACTCATGATGGTTATGTCTACAAGTACGACATCTCCCTGCCTGTGGGAAAGCTCTATGACCTCGTGACTGATATGAGGGCTCGGCTGGGCCAGAGTGCCAAAAATGTGGTGGGCTACGGGCACTTGGGTGAGTGGGGGTGCTGGGAAGGGAGGCGAAGGCCCTTCTGTGCTGCAGGTTTTGCTGTGCAGCCATTAGTGAGAGGCTTAAATAGAGGAGGGTGCATCAGGATCTTTGTGTTTGAATTTCACTGCTTTCAGACTGTTTTCCATACACTGATGGCAGGTTGCAGTCTACTGAGCCACGGAACTGATCATCTGTATCTTCCTGCTGTGTACTTTCTATTTAAAGATGTAATTCGTTCAACCGGACCATCAATTTGCTTAATGTACTTAGACACATTTGGCAGATAACCACTTTCTTGTCCGAAGTGATTAACCTTACTGGAAATCAATTTTTTGTGAGCCCTTAACCCTTCAACAGAGAGTGATAATGATAACGCACAGAAAGGCTGATAGATTTGTCAGCACGCTGGGAAACTAATCTCATTTTACAGGCAGGTAAATTGGTCGCCTAGCAGAGTGTTCTGTTACAAAAAAGCCACTCTTGACCATGCTTGATTAGGCATCATTTGAAAGACACATTGCACAAAAAAAAAGGCTCCCTGTGGTAGCTCTTGGTGTTGAGGACTAAGCTGTGTGCTGTGGGGGTTTGCTAGGATGTAGGATGAGGTTCCGGAGGGAGAAGGATGAGTAAGTTGTATTTATCTTTGTGTGTTTTGTCTTTCAGAGTACCCAGCAGCTCTGTGCTTAATCAAATACCATCACACGCAGTGGCAAAAGGAGAAATTGTTCTGTTTTCTTTGTTTCTGTTGACACGCTGCCAAAGCGCATTTAGAGCATTGCACAAACATAATAGGGAGAGAAAAAGTGATGAAGGGCCACGTTAAAATCTAATGATCATTATGAAATGCCATTGGGGAAGTCTTTGTCGTGGCACAATCATTAATGCAGCAGTGAGAATTTTAAAATCATAAAAGTCAGAGTTTGAAAGCAGCTTAACTCGGACCCCTTCCTCAAATACTGCCCTGGGAGCATGGAATAGCACAGATCCTGTTTGAATCGTTTGTGCACAGAGAGGCTGACATTTGTGGGACAGTGAGCTTGTCCTTTTTGCGTAGTTCGCAGACTAACAAAGACCCTGTTGTTGGAGTATGTGGAGGAGCCAGGAATGAGTATCCATTGCAGGGCCACCAAGTCTTTCTCCCAGATTCACCTATGCAATATTTTCTTCCAGGAGATGGGAACTTGCACTTGAACGTCACAGCGGAGTCCTACAGCCATTCCCTGCTGGACGCCATTGAGCCCTTTGTGTACGAGTGGACTGCGAAATGCAGTGGGAGCATCAGTGCAGAGCACGGGCTGGGTTTCAAGAAGAAGCAGTTCATTCAGTACAGCAAACCCAGCGAGGCAGTCATGCTCATGCAGCAGTTCAAAGCCATGCTGGACCCCAAAGGCATCCTCAACCCCTACAAGACACTGCCCTCAGCTCCTGAGAGCAGTGCATGCTGAGCAGCCAGCAGAGCAGGGCAGCTCCAGCTCTGTACCTGCACTTTAGCCATAAAAACACTGGTGGAGCAGCAAGCACGTGGAGTGCTCTGTGTTTGATTTCTTTAGTGGGATGGAACAAGTAAAGGAACGTGGTTGCTCTTTTCAGGGGTGTCTGCTCTTGCTGAGGAGCACGCTGCTGAGTTTTCTATTTAGTCTGAACATGGAAACCAAACATGGAGATTTGGTGTGTATGAGTATTCCAGCTTTATTTCCCCTTAGGTTTGCTCTGATTTATCAGTGACAGCTGCCAAAGGAAGCATTTTCTCATTTGGGGTGTGCAAGTGAAGCATCAGGAGAACCTGTGGGTGCAAATCTTCTCAGTGAAGGTGTTGCTCCTCCTCGCTTGTTTTATGTAATACACTTGTCCCAAAGCCCACAACGGCACCTGGTTATGGCCTCTTTAGTGATGCCACCTCCAGGCTGTCCCAAATACAGGTGTTGTCCCATATACAGGTTTGCAGTGCTGGAAGGACTGGCCAGAGAAGAGAGGGTGCTGGAGACCAAGCCTCTGGATTTTGTCAACTGAAGGAGAAATACCAGCAGCCAGACTGAGGAAAGGGATCTCAGGACGTGTGCTGGGCAAGCAGCAGGCTCTAGGCATGCCAGTGTTTCCTGCTTCCTTGACTTCCAGTCTGTCCTTCATAGCAAATCATGAGAGGTAAAATCATAATTTTACACAGAGAGGTGTAAAATTATTCCTGCCAACCTGGTTGGATAATATCTGGGATAACCCTGAGTGAAAATACAAAAGGACAGGGCTTGGAGCAACCTGGTCTAGAGGATGGTATCCATGCCCACAGCAGAAGAGTGGCATGAGATGGGCTTTAAGGTCGGTTCCAACCCAAACCACTCTGTGATTCTATTCTGGGAGTATTGTGGACTCTCTGGAGGGACAGCAGGCCTTGCAGAGGGATCTGGATAGATGCACCATCAGACAATAAATTGCCAGTGGCATGGAATTAGTAAATCCAAGGGCTGGGATTCTGCGCCCAAGGCAGAGCAATGCTGAACACAAGTGTAAGCTGGGAGAGGAGTGGCTGGGAGCAGAGAGGATCTGGGGCTGCTGCTTGGCAGCACTCAGTAGGAATCCCTGCCAGGAGGGTAAATGGCATCCTGGGGGCATCTGACACAGCGTGGCCAGGGGATCAGGACAGGGGATGGTCCTGCTGTGCTCAGCACTGGTGCAGCCTCACCCAGAGTGCTCCAGCATTAAAGATGATGGGAAGGTACTTGAGTGTGTCCAGAAGAGGACAACCACCCTGGTGCCAGGGCTGGAAGGCATCCCGGGAGGAAGCTGAGTGCTCTGGATTTGTCTGGTTTGAAGAGAAGGAGTCCGAGGGACAACCTTATCCCCCTCTGCAGCTTCCTGAGGAGGGGGCATGGAGAGGGAAATGCTGGGCTCATGGGAATGGCTCAAAGCAATGCCAGGGGAGGCTCAGGCTGAACATCAGCAAATGTTTCTTGCTAGAGCATCTAATCAAATACTGCACCAGGCTTCCTGGAAAGGTGGCTGATGCCCCAGACTGTCACTGCTTAAAGAGGCTTTTGGACAATGGTGTAACTTCAGGGCAGCCCTGAAGTGGTCAGGCAGTTGAACCAGATGACTATCGTAAGTTCCTCCTAGCTGAACTGTTCTATTCTAACATTGTTGGTTTTGGGGTTTGGTTTTATTTGTTGGTTGGTTGGTTTTATTTCCTACAGTATGTGGGGAGATAAGAGATCATAATTTATGGTTCTTTGGACAAAACCACATTGTCACCCTTCTGCTACGGAGGGCTGTGAGTCATTCGTCTTCTGGTTTACTTGGCGCTTCCTGGTCATATCCGTATTTACTGATACCTATCACTCTTAACTCGGGCTCTGTTTTATCCAAATGAAGCAGGTGATGATTAGGAAGGGCCTGGGGATTTGCCAAAGGTAAATAGTGTCACTAATCTGACAGCCTTTTACAACGAAAGGATGTTTTCTGTCAACTTGGGGAGAGCAGTGGATGTCAGCAAACCCTTTGATACTCCCACAATCTTCTCCAGGCTGGACAAGGATTTCAGTGACCTGGTATAGTGGAAGAATCACCATCCTGTGATTCTATGATTCTCCTGGACTGCCTGGGTGGGCTGTGAGACAAGTAATAAGCTGGCTCAGAGGCTGTGCTCAGAGGGTGCAGACTGATGGCTTTTACTCAGGTGTGCTGGTTTGGGAAGCCTTACTGGATGCCGTGAGAGTAGGAAAGGTGTTGTCTTGTGCAGTAGCCATCTTCACTCCTTGCTTTTCAGCGACTTTGGCTCTTCCACAGAGCAATGAAATAAATGATCCATCCAGAGCCTTGTTTTTTGAAGAAAAACTGTCCTAACGAGTGCTTTCTTCTGTTTTAAGGCAGAAGATTGCACTAAGGATGCTGGCTTGTGCTCAGCATCCTTCTCAATACAATTCTAACATCACACCTCTCTCAGCTTGGCCACATGGATGCTTTTGACAGAAATACCTCCATATGTGACATGGCCTGCCAGTATCTAGTTCTGCCCTCCAGTCTTGTCCATTCAACTCTTTCTCTCCACTATGGTGCACTCCCCACCTCTCCCTTCATCCCTCAGGACCAGTCAGAGAGGAGCTGATCTTCTGAGGTGAAGCAAAATGAACTTGGTGTGCTAGATGTGTCTGAATATTTGGAAGCTGAATGGCACTGTGTGATGCTTTATTTAAGTAAATAACTATTAGAATATTGTGGGATGCCTTGAGGTGATAAGGTGGAGAGGTCTACAGAGCATGTCTTCTTGCAGCAGAAGGGGTTGATAGTTCTTTCCAAATCAAGCTGTTTATATTTTCTGCCCTTTTCCTACCCCATTCTTTCTCCTTTTTCCCCAAAACTACTGACCATCACTGTTTAAAATACAGGCTTTCCACATGAAAGGCTCTTTTTTGGAAGCAGAACTTTCCACACTCATCTTTTTTAGCTGTGTATGGAGAGGGTGCTAGGGACGGAGACACACAACCCCATGGTGTAGCCGGGGAAGTTCTGGCACAGCTCCATTTGACCATCATCCTTACAGATGAAGATCCTAAAGCTCAATGTAAGTTTTACTATTTCACTAAACAATAGAGCAGTTCCCTGAGGGACTACAAGGGAGCAGTTAGTGTAGGGCTATTTTATCATATCTTTCCTAGACCTTAGTTCTGTGTTCTCAGTGATGCTTTCCCATAATGGTGCACTGTTGTTTCTAGGAGGGAACGATAGTGTGGGTACATGTATGTGTATTTTCAGAAAGAATCATTGTGACAGAAGTTTCTTGTCCAAAATTCTAATTTTTCAGAGACAGACTTAAATATTAGAACATTGTGGATACTCCACACGTAAAACCAGTGGTCTTCTGGCACAGTGAGGAAGCACTTGGCTCTACTGGTTTTGCCTCTCTCTGTGCTGGTTTACGGCTGGGATAGAGTTAATTTTCTTCACAGTGGCTGGTCTGGATCTGTGTTTGGATCAGCGCTGGAAGCACAGGAATGTTGTAGCTGTTGCTGATTGGTGCTTGCACAGCATCAAGGTCTTTTCTGCTCCTCACCCTGCCCCACCAGTGAGGGTCTGGGGTGTGCAAGGAGCTGGGAGGGGACACAGCCAACCCTGACTGACCACAGAGATCTCCCACACTGTAGGTCGCTGTGCTCAGCAATAAAAGCTGGAAGAAGGAGGAAGGGAGTGTTCCCAAGTCACCGTTATGCGTGATGGAGCCCAGCCTCCCTGGGGATGGCTGAACACCTGCCTGCGGCAGGAAGCAGGGAATGAATTCCTGTTGCTTTGCTTGCATTTGCAGGTTTTGCTTTACCTGTTAAACTGCCTTTATCACAACCCACAAGTTTTTACACTTCCACCCTTCTGATTCTCCCCATCCTGCTGCATGGGGCCAACCTCCCCCAGGGACTGACCCCCAACAGGAAGCAGAGGCAGGATGGAGTGATAAATCCAGCACCCTGCCCCTAATTAGCTCACTAATCCTGCATCACCTAGCTGACCTTCCCTGCCCCAGTCTCTGGACAGTCCACCCCCATGTGAAGACAAGTATTTGTGCCTGGCACCATTTTTTTTTTTTTTTTTGTGTAACCAAAGCTGACAATTTGTGTACAACACCCCAGGAGAGAGCAATGAATCGATTGTAAAAGTGTAAAAAATGGGCTTTTGTGATCTGTGGGCTCTTACCAGCTCCTGAGCGAGAAATGGCACAGCTGACGTGTGTAATGTAACAGGAGAAAGAGGTCGCTGAAATGTGCCCCCCCTGCCAGCAGCAGCTGGTGCTATGCCAAGAGTAACCCTAGAAATTCTCCATAAAAGAGCACATTGACTCAGGTTCTACCAAGAAACTCAAGGAAAGCAACCCTACACCTTGCTAATCTCTGCATCTTGGTAAGCACTGGGGTCGGGGCTGGTCTGGGGAAGCAGTGATTTAAAAAGAAATGCTGTGCATTTGGGTGCTCTGGAAATGTAGCAATGTAGGTGAAGGATCCCAGAGTGCTGAGGATTTGGCTGTTGGTGGGGCATGTTGGGCCAACAGCATTCAAGGTTTAGAAAGGTGGCACTGTGTGGAGGTGGAGAAAGGAGGTGGAGAAAGGTGGAGAGGGAAGGGGGATCACCAGGAGGTGCATGGAACAGGGCATGGCCATAAAACACCAAAAGCAGCAACTCAGTCCCCCCTAATCCAGGCTGGTAGGTGTGAGTACACTTTTTGTTGCCCAAATGAGGAGACTATTGGCTTCAGCCCGATGTGGGGAGCGGGGAGATGACCCCACCTCCAGACCTGCAGGACAGATTCTGCTCTCCCAGGGCAAACTGCAACCATCAAACCCAGTTTGCGAAGTGCTGGTGTACAGCAGCCTCGGTGGTATCTAAAATTCCTGCATAATACCAGTTGTAACTGTTGTTAATAACATCAGAGACAAAGCATAAAATAATGCCCATTTAGGGGCAAGAGTTCTCCTTCCCAAGGCTTGGATACAGCCAAGTCTCTTAAGCTCTTAATCTCCGGCTACAATAATTGCATTTTTACCAAAAAGTTTGAAGTCTGAATGTTTTAAGAGTAATTTTCCGTAGGTGAACACTGTTCCTGTTTTGCTGTTGTCCCAAATTTGCTCTTGCCAAATGTATCTGGCAGGGAATTCCTGTCCTTACCCACAGAGCAAGAACAGAGCAAAGGGACAGCAGGCACTGACTGTGGCCCCTGGTGATGTGATGTTGTGCAGGGTGACAAAGGTGCAATGCCCTCCACCAGCCCCCTGCCTGGATCCTGCTGAGAGCCCCCAGCACCTCCCTCCTGCAGCCAGGAGAGAAAGGGATCCTCACTAAGGAATGAATCCCTGTTAAACCTTTCCTTCCTGGCACAGCTGCTGCCAACGCCGTGTCCTGAGGCAGCTCTATGCCTGTGTTGATGTCCTGCCATACCAGCGCTTTTTATGGCTTATGAATTAACTCCCACCCACTCCGGGGAACACCTAGCCACTCCCTTTGTCCTCACCTTTGTCCTCACCTATCCCAGCCATTTATAGCGGAGGAGGGATGCTAGAAATAGAGACTTGACCACTAGGAGCCGAAGGAGACAAACAGCTACTCGAGTCGATTTGCAAAGGAGATATTTCCCAGCTTGCAGCAGCATGAAAAGCCCTGGGTGCACTCCAAGGTAAGGGCAGAGGGGAGCTGAGTGCTTGGGGTGCCAAATTAAAACTTGCTTTGCAGGAAGGTCTGGTTCAAGTAATCCCTGGAAGTTGTTAATAACCTATAGAGTTAGTTACAGTTTGCTTTGGGGAAGAGATTAACTTTGCCCTTACTATTTATTGCGTGTGTTGCAGGTCTTTTAAATTAAAAGAGCCTTGTTAGTTTGATGCAGAGGTCTGTTATTTTCAGCTTAAGCCGGAGGAACAAGAAGGGGGTCCGAAGCCTTAAAGTATCCATAGCTGCACCTCTAAGAGAGGTAGTTTTCCATGTTTTCTTCCCCGATGGGAGATGGCACAGCACAGGCTGGAAAGGCAAGTGGAGCCTTTGGCACCAGCCCTGCCGAGTGCTCCATGGATTTTTTAGCTTCTTAGAATTTTGTGTCTAAGCAGTCAGCTCCCAAGTGCTTCTCAAAGGGCTCCCAGGCTCATTCAGGTAACTTCAGCGCAACGTTCAAGTTGGAGCTTTCTCTCTTGAGTTTTGCGTTGCCAGATCTTAGAGGTCTTTTCCAACCTAAACAATTCCGTGCTGCTGTTCAGGTCAGAGGCTTGCAGTGTTGTGACAAAGGGGGTGTGTGTGACACGAAGGGACCACAGCTTAAGGCTCCCACAGAGGTGTGCCAGGACAGTGGGAGAAAAGCAGGGATGAAACCCCAGTGCAGGTTTGCAGGCATAGAGTTAGAATATTCTGAGCTGGAAGTGATCCACAGTGATCATTGAGTGCAACTCCTGGTCCTGCACAGGGCAACCCCAAATACCACACCAAGTGCCTGAGAGCATTGTCCAAATGCTTCTTGATATTCTCATAATTCCAAGTATTTGAAATTGAAATGTATTTGAAGCATAGAGAGCCTGAAATGTAATCGTTGTTCTCTGCAGACTTCCAAGGAGTTGTCATGTCTTACTCATTCTGGAATGAGTACTGGAAGCAAAGTCTGGTAGCAAATTCCACACTGGCCCTGTGCTGTTTTCTGGGAAAGCAGTCACATTGTATTCGAAACAGAGTGTGTATGGTCCAGGTAAAGATGCTACATGCTTTGTATTAATAAAAACCCTGAAACATTTCAAAAGCTCCTTTTTTCCAAGCACAACCTCTGCAGAAATGATGGAAGTTTGTTGTAAGAGGAGGGAAAGGAGCCATCAGTTTGCTCAGTGAGAGGTTAGTTTATTCAGCCACCTTATTCCCACTGTGTGTGTGGGGATGTCACACTGAAGCCAGTGACAGCCCTGTGGGTGCAACTGTGGGTGGCCAAGGCCAGGGGTGATGGGGATAGGACCCCCTGCAGTGGTCAGGCACAGGACTCCATGACTGTCCTGACCTGCACCCTGTGTACCTGGAGCCTCCTCTCATCCCCCTGCTCTCCATTTTCCCACACTCCTCCCTGGGGATGTCCTCAATCCCTGCCCTTGGCCCTTCCCCTGGACACCTTCCTTGCTCACCTTTGCTGGGCTGAGGTGCAGCAGAGTTTCCTCCATGTCCCCACTTCCCTGCTTGCTCCCCGAGCTGGAAGGCAGGTATCTTTCCTTCCTTCCTTCCTTCCTTCCTTCCCCTCCTTCCTTCCTTCCTTCCTTCCTTCCTTCCATCCATCCATCCATCCATCCATCCATCCATCCATCCCATCCCTCCCTCCCTCCCTCCCTCCCAGGACCAAGCACCATGCCATGGTAATTCATTGTTTGTCACCCCTGGGACAAGAAGCCTGCCATTTCTGTGTGGGGACTGGCACATCCAAGGACCATGTGCTGCAGAGATCAGTCACTCTTGCTCCTTAAAACTTGCTCCTTAAAACTGGCCATTCCAGGAACTAGCCATAGTTTTGGCTTAGATAATTTGAACCTTTATTCCTCCCTGTGTCTCCAGGGACAAAATCTAGCTGTTGTTTGGTTTGGGGCACATCCAGACAAAATGGGTCTACTGGGAGCATTCGGTTAGGCTGGAGACAAACTCAGTGTGCTGAGTGTATCTGAATATTTGGAAGCTGAATGGCACTGTGTGATGCTTTATTTAAATAAACAACTATTAGAATATTGTGGGATGCCTTGAGGTGATAAGGTAGAGAGGTCTACAGAGCCTGTCTTCTTGCAGCAGAAGGGGTTGATAGTTCTAGAGCATGTTGTGATCTGGATCTGCCTTCGGGATGGTTTGGGGTGTATGTGATTTGTTTGCCCCATAAGACATCACTCTGAGTTGCCATTCTGGGGACACTGCCTAAAGAAATAAATGGACTGTTACTGCACCCATTAAAGTGGACAGAAAATGTGCAGCAGGAGGATGTCAGCTTAGGAGGGAGCTCCAGGCAGGCAGGGTGACATGCTTTGGAAAACCATCACACCAACAGCAGCTTCAGTTTAAATGGAAGACCAAGAAGATTGGCAGGGGCTGCATGTGGCCTGTTTGCTGCCCATGGGCTCCTCTGCCTTTCTTTTCCTGTCTCATCCCCAAAGACAGGGGATTGTCCCACTCCCATCCCCTTAACAGGCCTGGGACCAAAAAATTAGGAAATCCTGATGAGGTCTTGCCTGCAGCTCTGTCTTGAAACTCTTTGTGCAGAAGCTGTGCTGCGAATTCCTGTCAGAGGTTGGTACCACCTACGGCTGAGGGTCTTCCCAGGCCTTGGGAAGGGCTCTTGGAGGAAGGCTTGAAGGCTTGCTTGCTGCCTTTGGAGAGTGGAAACCATGAGTGTGGCCATACCATGCTGTACATCGGGATTATATCATCTCAAACCAGTGTAGAGCCTGAGCCAGATCTGCTGCATTTTGGGCATGTCTGCAAACATGGAATTCACACAGTTTGAAAAGAGTCTAGGATGAGAGAAGTAAGATCAAACTTGGTGGTGAAAAATTCCTTTTAGGTGTGCAACAAACCTTCAAAAGATCCTCCCTGTGTCCCAGCTGGTGAGCACTGGTGATGATCATGGTACCAAAGAATGGTTTGAGTTGGAAGAGACCTTAAAGACCATCCCATTCCAACCCCCTGCCATGGGTAGGGACACCGTGCTATATAGTGGTTGCTTAATTAGTGCTGGAAGACTCTCCCCTCATCATTATCCAGCCCTCCCATTTGAAAATGGGGTATGATTAATCCATTGAAGGGTTATTTATTTTCTGTCTTGAAAAACCTTATTTACATTGAAAAAGAACCTCAGCTTAGTGGGGTTTTTTGCCGATTCCCATCTTCTGCAGCGATGTGATTACAGGAGCCGCTCAGGTTTCTCACCAGGGAAGTCTTTATACCCCTACAAAGGGCTCGTTTTCTTGTGAACGGTCTAGGAGTTTGAATAGTGAATACGCTCTAAAGCCCCAGAAAACCAAAAGAAGAGCAAAACAAAAGGCAGCCAAGTAGAGCAGGAGGCTGTGGGAAGAGCTTAGGCTCTGCCCAAAGCACACTGTGTCTTGCCAAAGGCCAAAATGAAGAGAATGGAAGTGAAAATGCAACTTCTCACTGTCTTGCCTCTAACGCCACAGCTGCTGATGCAGCTTGGAGGCCAAAGGTCTCCAGTGAGATGTAAAATTGTGCTCCTGGTTATTAAAGTTCCCAAGGGCAGGATGTGAAATGTGGTGGTTTGGGGTAGGACTATCAGATAAAAAAGCACTGAAACTCCTTTTTTTTCCAGGCATGTTAGGTGTCTCATAATTTTCAGCTTCTGCCTGGGACTTAGCTTCCTCTCAGGATTCTTCCATATGAAGAATAAGAAATACAGGTAAGTGAGGTTGTACAGCTTCGTGTGTGTGGAGCAGCTGGGACATCTGACACCCAATTTATCTATGATGAGGCTTGAGCTAATACTGGAAGGGTGGTGGCCCAAAACTAGGTCCTAGATCCATGCTTGGGGAAGGAATCAAATTAGCCAAAGCACAGCTCTTTGGGACAAAATCAGCTGTGGGGGGGGGGAAAAAAAGGGATTCAGCTGAAGTCTTTGGTAAGTGAGAATCTGGAGGAGAAAGCTCTCTGACATCTCCACTGGAGGGTTGGGGCTGGTTTGGGTGCAGCCTTGGACCAGCTGCAGGTGTGGTGTCAGAGGAGCGCCTGGGTTTGGCTTTGCAGGGTCTCAGAGATCTGGCAAAGAGATGGGGTGCAGCACTGGGAGTCTCTTTGCCCCACCTGGCTCCTTCCTGCAGAATCCCAGAGAGCCACGAGGAGCTGCTGACCACTCCCATGCTGTGCCATGCTAAGACAAATGTCATGTTCCTCAAGACCCACAAGACAGCCAGCAGCACCGTGCTCAACATCATGTACAGGTTTGCAGAGAGGTACAACCTCACCATCGCCCTCCCCGCTGGCCGGCTCTTCCACCTGGGATACCCAAGGATGTTCGTGGCCCACTTTGTGGAGGGTTTTGAAACCATAGGCCAAAATTACAACATCATGTGCAACCACCTGCGGTTTAACCTCTCAGAGGTAAGAAAGACCCATGACACCTGCAGAGAAACCTGGTTGGGATAGCAGGACTAACCTCCTCTTCCTCCCACAAACAGGTGCAAAAGGTGATGGCAGCCAACACCTTCTACTTCTCCATCCTGAGGAACCCCATCCATCTCCTGGAGTCCTCCTACACCTACTTTAGGCACAATGTCCCTGCCTTCAGGAGCTCCAAGGATGTGAACGAGTTCCTGGCATCACCCATGGAGTATTACCACCCAGAGGACTACAGGCAAAACATCTATGCCAGGAATATCATGTGGTTTGACTTCGGCTACGATAACAATGCAGAGGATGACACAGAGTACACCCAGGCCATCCTGGAGGAGATCGAGCAGAACTTCCACCTCATCTTGATAGCAGACTACTTTGATGAGTCCATGATCCTCTTGAAGCATACTTTGTGCTGGGATCTGGATGATGTGATTTACTTCAAGCTCAATTCCAGAAGCCACGACACTGTCCACACGTTGACTCCAGAAAGCGAGGAGCGGATAAAGGCGTGGTGCTCGCTTGACTGGAAGCTCTACCTGCACTTCAACCAGAGCTTCTGGAGGAGACTTGAGGAGACCATAGGGCTCGAGGTGCTAGAGAAGGAGGTGGATCACCTGCGGACCAGGCAGAAGGAGCTCATGGACACCTGTCTCTCAGAGCAGCACGGAGTGGGGAAGGATCATATCAGGAACAGAGGTCTCCTGCCTTTCCAGTCAGGGGCTGCAAATATCCTGGGGTACAACCTCAAACAAGACTTGGACAACAGGACTCTGAGAACCTGTCAGAAAATGGTCATGCCAGAGCTCCAGTACATGTCCTACCTTTATGCTGTCCAACACCCAAACAAGAAGAGGAAAGATCTGGGATTGCCGTTGCTGTGGACGAGCCCCCAGGAGAAGCAGCTCCAAGTGCCCAACTAGGACATGTGACAACCCACTGTGACTTCCCACCACTTTGCATCACCCCATGTCTAGCACATAACTGACCCACAGGACCCTTGTGCATGAGGAGGAGGCAGTGGGGGCTTTGTTTGGGGTCACCAACTTGGTGGTTGGTTTCTTTTTGGGGGACCTTGAGCCAGAGGCATTGTATTGGCTGGATCCTGGGTGATCCCTCCTGCCTGCTCCCAGCTGGAGAGAGCCAGCCTGGCTGCAGCTGGCACAGACATTCCAGCCTCTTAATCATTAACTGTGAGCGTGATCATTTGCCTTCATTTGATTTTATTTGATATCCATGGTTACATCCAGTCTGGTCACAGCTCACTGGAGCAAGTTCTCCAGTGGGTTTGGGGGGTTTAGGGGATGGGGAGGGAAACCAGGGGAGTGTGATGAGGGGACGCAGTGCTCGAAGGAGCAGGAGAGATGGTGGGTGTCCCATCCAGTAGCATCCACACTCACTGAGGACTAACCACCACATGCTGCCATGGCTGCCTTTGGGATGGGAATCCAAGCATCCTGTCCAAAGCCAGGCAGGCTGGCTGTCCAATGGCATGTAAGCTGTGCCTCTCACATGTGTCACGAGGTGCAGGGCCTCTGTCCCATGTGGGACAGGTTGGTGCTCCCCTGGGAGGAGGTTTTGTGGTTTTGCATGGATGCTCCTTTGCGCTCAGCATCCCTGAAGCCCTTTACCAGCAGAGGCTTTTTGGGGCTTCCCTTGCTGTGTTGGCCAAACTTGCCAGCACAGATTAGGAGGGATGCAGTGAGGCACAGCTTTAGGCACATTGGTGCCATCCAGGCCCCCACTGCTGCCCAGACCAGCAGGAGCAGGAGGAGCTGCTGGCTCAGCTTTAAACCATATCGCACTCTTGGCGATGTCACTGTTGACTGACAGGTGTGTTGGGAAGAGGTGACAAGCAGTGACACCAAACCCATTTGGCTTGGTACTGCCATCCTCACAAATCTCCCTGGCACCGCCACAGCAGCAGGGTCCCAAATGATGGGATGGGGAGATTGGATCTGGAGTCACTTGGCTGGCAGTGTTGCCTTGGGGGTGAAGCTGTGAGGCAGCTGCTCCAGGCAGGAAGCAGGAGTGATGCTGTCAGGGGGAGAGGGGTGAGAACCAGAGCCTGGATTTTCCTCAGCTGTGTTTAGCAGCTGAGGCAGGGGTTAACCAGCCCAGTGTCCAGCAGGAACAACCCAGATTAACAACACTTTCACAGTCCCTTGCTACAGGAATCATCACTAAAATTAACCCAAGGCTTGGGAGGCATTTGTAGCAGCCAGGCGGAGCTGCTGGAGCCACACGTGGTCACCCTGGGCCATCCCAGGGGCCATTCCCAGGCAGTTCTGCAGCCTCCGCCTCAGTTTTCCCCTTGGAGCTTCTGATTCATGACTTGCCATGGGAATTTTGTCAAGCCCTTTTAGCTAGAATGAGGAGAGAGATGGAATATAGGTATAAAAATAGTTTATCAGTAGCTGATCTGTGTGCAGGTGGGGGGTCCTGGGAAGGTTGGGGATCCTGAGAAGGTTGGGGATCCTGGGAGGTTTGAGGATTCTGTGATGCTGGGGGTCCTGATAGGGCTGGGGATCCTGGAAATGTTGGGGGTCCTGCAAGGGCTGGGGATCCGGGGAAGGCTGGGGCTCTGGGAAGGCTGATGATCCTGGAAGGGCTGGGAGTCCTGGGAGGGTGGGGGGTCCACGGAAGGTTGGGGGTCCTGGGAGGACTGGGACCCTCTGGACCACAGCCCCCAGGCTGGGGAGCTCATGGCAGGGTGCACTGTGCTGAACATGGGCTGGAACACCTGGATAGGGAAGTCTAGCCTCTCCCAGCCTGCAGGAGGAGGGAAACTGAGGCAGGAGATGCAATCCCTGCCCCATGGATCCCCGTGCTTCCCCTGCCGGGGGTCCGAGCAAGGTGGCTGTGCAGCCGCGGTGCCCCCGGCGCTGCCCGAGCCCATAAGGGTGCCTTTGTGCCACGGGCGCCGCAGCAGCAGCGCCACTGCTGACTCAGCGATTTTGCCGGGCACCGCCGCCGTGGGAGCCCCGTGACCCACCGGAGGGGGCACCCTGCGAGGGGAGGGGGTGCCAGCGAAGCACTGAGGCGACCGCTCTGCAGAAAGCCGGCCACGGCGACAGCTGGTGCTACCCTGTGCTGGGGCCGAGGGACAGCGGGGACACTCCGGCTGAGCAGGACCCGGTGAGTGCCTTCACTTTCTCCAGGGGGGTGTTGAATCAGCAAAAGCTCCTGATGAAGCCACAGGTGAAAGTGGGTCGTGGCTGCTCCAGCTGAGCCTGGAGTGGATGCCCATCTCCTTCTGTGGTGATAATCTCCAGGGAAATGTAGGGACATGTAAGCTGGGGACAGCTGACTGTGGTGTCACTCGTGTTCCTGAAGGAAAGGCATTTGGGGACATCTCTCATCCACTGCCACAGGGACAGCCTGGCTGGGGACCCCACTGTCTGTGCTGTGCACCTCGGGTTCCCCCCACAGAGGAGGGGGAACGAGGCCAGCTGGGTCCCTTGCACTGGAGGCACCAGAGGTGCAGGACAAAGCACTCCCTGACCCTCTCATGATGAGCCTGGGTTGGTCTGGGGGGTCTCCTCTGTGGGTGCTTTCCCCCAACACCAGCTGGAAGGGAGTGTGGAGCTGCAGGTCTCACTCTGCCCTTTGCTCACTGGCCTTCATTTCCCAGGAGAGTATCTTAAAGATCAAATTTCATTTCATTTTGGGGTCCCCAGGTCAGCCTCCTCGCTACTACCTTACGTCCTGGCTCACCTCTGAGCTGTGGTGACTTGCTAGGGCACATTCAGCCCCTCTCCACCCCAGCCCTGCCCCTCAGCCCCTGCTCAAGGCGGGTTACCCAGACCCAAGCCCACCAGGTTAAACCCCAAACCCTTCCAAGGGCACCCCGGCACCCCAGCACCCCTGGCCATGCCCAGCAGTTGGTCCCCCCACCTCCATCAGCCCACCGGATCCTTCTGCCGCAGCTGCCATGAGCTCCCGGCACTTCCCCGCCCGGACGGTGCTCTTCGAGAAGGAATCCAACGGTGTCACATACCGTGTGCCCGCCCTCCTCTACCTGCCCTGCGTGGCCAAGCTGCTGGCGTTTGCCGAGGAGCGGCTCAGCGCCGACGATGCCCACGCCAACCTGCTGGTGCTGCGCCGCGGCACCATCTACGGCAGCTACGTGGAGGTGGGACAGGGGGCTGGGGGACACGCTGGGCTGGGGACAGAGCGGGAGCTGTCCTCATGGCTTGTGTGTGGCACAGCCAAGCTCTGGAGGCAGCCACGCGGGGAGGGGAGGCTGGGACGGGTGAAGTGAATCACAGACTCACGGGTTGGTTTGGGCTGCAAGGGAACTCAAAGGCCATCTCCTTCCATGCCCTGTCATGGGCAGGGACACCTTCCAAGCACTGTCCGACTCAGCCGGGAACACTTCCAGGGATGGGGCAGGCACAGCGGCTCTGGGCACAAAAGTAGGATGATCCTTATCCTTCTCCATCCTGTCACCCTGCTCCTCCTCCCTGGGCAGTGGGAAGACATGCGTGTGCTGGAGACGGCAACGCTGCAGCACCACCGCTCAATGAACCCCTGCCCGCTCTACGATGAGTTCACAGGCACCCTCTTCCTCTTCTTCATCACGGTGCTGGGCAGGACGCCTGAAGCGTACCAGATTGTCACTGGCCAAAATGTCACCCGCCTCTGCTGTGTCACCAGCGCTGATCAGGGCCTGAGCTGGAGCACAGCCACAGACCTGACGCAGCAGGTCATTGGAGCGACCATCAAAGGTACAGCTGGGGTGGGGTGAGGAGAGGGGAGAGCAGTCAGCAAGGGGGGAGGGGTGTGGGTTTTGGCCTTCTGGAGCCACCAGTGGCATCACTGGGGGTGACCTTGAGGTAGGAAGCCCACAAGCTTCGAAAAGGGTGGAAAGGGACCTCAAGCAGAGGGGAGAAGGGGTGGAGGGAATATCTGTGTCACTTACTGGAGGTTGGGAGAAGATGGAGAGGCCCCACAGCCGTGTGTGAGGACAGCCAGGCAGCACTGGGCTCTATTGCCCTCCCATCCCACCACTTGGCTTGGCTTGGCTTGACTGGGAGGAAGCCCTGGGGACCCTTCCACACTGGGCACAGCAGGGCACCAGGGTGGTCACTCTTTCCCCATCCCACCTTCACCCCATCCCATCTCCGTTCCCAGACTGGGCGACGTTCGCTCTGGGCCCTGGCCACGGCATCCAGCTGCGCTCCGGCCGGCTGCTGGTGCCTGCCTACAGCTACCACATCGACTGCAAGGAGTGCTTCGGGCAGCTCTGCAAGACCACCCCGCACTCCTTCGCCTTCTACAGCGACGACCACGGCCGCGGCTGGCGCTTCGGGGAGTTCATCCCCAACCTGCAGACGGGCGAGTGCCAGCTGGTGTCGGTGGACGAGGAGGATGGATCCAACGTGCTCTACTGCAATGCCCGCAGCCCCTTGGGCTTCAGGGTGCAGGCGCTCAGCACGGATGACGGGGCTGTTTTCCACGGGGGGCAGCTGGTCCAGCGGCTCGTCGAGCCCCCCCATGGCTGCCACGGCAGTGTCATTGGCTTCCCTGCACCACTGGTGTATGTCCCCAGCACCTCCCAGGGCTCAGCTCACCGGCTGCTCCCTGGGGTGCTCCGGGGATTTCGGCACCAGCCCACCCGCCAGGCAGGAGGTGCTGAGCTGCCCACGGGCAACCACCACGAGCCAGCTGAGCCCGGTGAGGATTGTGCCACCCCGGGGTGTCACAATGATGCCCACAGTGCCACCTTGGTCCAGAGGGACTCTGCAGCAGCCCCCAACCCCACTCCCTTCTTCCAAGCACCAACATGGATCCTCTACTCCCACCCCACCAGCTCCATGTCGCGGGTCAACATGGGGGTTCACCTGAGCACCTTCCCCAGGGACGCCGAGAGCTGGACAGAGCCCTGGGTCATCTACGAGGGTCCGAGTGCTTATTCAGACCTGGCTTACATGGAGCTGCCCTACAGGGACTCGCCGGTGGCTGGTGGCACGGCCATCGCCTTCGGCTGCCTCTATGAGAACGGCATGAGGTCACCCTACGAGCAGATCTCCTTCAGCATGTTCACACTGCACGATGTGCTCCAGAACATCCCCCTGACAGCCACTGCTCCCCGGCCGGGCCGCAGCCCCACGCGCCACCGGGGCAAGAGGAGGCGAAGGAGCTGCCTTGTCTCCTAGAGCCCCCCAGGGCAGCTCTCCCATTCCCTGGTGCTGATCCTGGGGCATCAACCCACAGCCTGGGTCCTGCCACTGTCCAGCACAGCCACAGCACACAGAGGCGTGTTCCTGTCCCCAGAATGGGTTTCATCTCATTTTTATTGCTATTTTTTATATTATATATTGGTTGGGTGGGGAGGCTTTGCCCCCAGCCCAGCCCCAGGCTCCTCTCCAACTCAGAGCCACCTCTGGAAATAGTCATTGGAGGGCAGCAGCAGTGCAGGGGGGAGGCAGCCAGGGGTGCCCTGTGCCATCCCTGTGCCATCCCTGTGCCATCTCTGTGCCATCCCTGTGTGCCAGGTGCTGGCTCAGAGGGACATGATGCTCCAGCTGTGCCATACCTGGTACCATCACCCTGCTCTCAGGGTTTTCCTCCCCTTGTTATGAATAGTTATGCTATATAAATATGTTATATAATGTTAAATTCTTTCTTTTTAATGAAAAGACTTTTTCTCAATGGTCTCTCTGAAGTCACCGTGAGGGTTTGGGCTGGGGTAGAGTTCCATTCCTTCATCATAGCTGGGATGGGGCTGGGTTTTATATTTGGACTGATGATAAAGAAATTATTGTGTTGCATTACTTGTCTGTCTGGGGCTTTAGTTCTGTCTCTTTGTTAATTTCCTTTTCATTACAATTTTTTATTATTATTATTTCAAGTATTAAACTGTTCTTATGTCAATCCAGGAATCATCTCCCTTTTACCCCTCTGATTCTCTCCCCATCCCATAGGATGGGGATGAATAGCTGGGTGGTGCTCAGGTGCCAGCTGGGGTTCAACCACCACAGTGGCCCAGTTTCCTTTAATCTGGCCAGGGCCTCAGATTTTTAACGTGCTGTGGCCATCACTGCTCCCCTCTGGCCCTGGTCAGTCTGGGGACAAAGCCCCTCCCAGCAGGGGCAGGCTCAGGGTCCTGTAAGGGTTATGGGGAGTGGTTGAGCACAGGAGTGGGGCTCTGCTCCTGAGAATGAGCAGCAGCTGCTCCTGACATTTCTGTGTGGGTGAACTTTGGGGAGCTACACCTCAGTTCCAGCTCTGCCTCCCTCAGCACGACTGCATCCAAGGGTCCCAGCTCAGCTCCTCGGGTCTCCTTCACCTCTCCTGCCCTGTGCAGCTGACAAACACCAGCTCAGCTGCCCTGATTAACTGACTAACAAAAGTTAGCGTTCAGCTCTTCTGTCTGTGACACCACCATGTCTCATTCTGCACTGGGGTGGGTGGAGGCTGACAAGTGACAGACAACATGGAGAATAGGAATTTCCAGTTCCCTTGAAGCTGCGAAATAAAACTTAAAGACTAATTGGCAAATTAGATAACAGTGTGAAAGTGGAACCAGTGGAGAAACAGGTAATGAGCAGCATAGTGACTTCTGTGGCAAAGTTGTGCAACGAGAAACAACAGCTCGTGCCTGGAGAGAAGTTCAAAGCAAGGTCACAATATTGGGGAACTCAGTGAGTACAACTACCAGACCGCTTTAGACAACCTTCTGGGACCAAAAAATAACTTCCAGGAAGGGGGGAGAGGCATGTAAATTAATTCTAGGAAAGTGATGTTTATGTATTGGCTAGGAAGTCCCTTGTAATGAGTGTGTCTGACCGTGGTGGAACAAACACCCTGTTGTGATGTTTCACAACAGACATTCAGTTACAGGGAAAATCTTCCAAATGTGTCCAGCGCCGTAATAAAAAATGCCTGCTTTCTAATGCTTCAAACTGTGATAGCAAAATTGTTCTCTGGCTCATTTCAGGACACAAGGAGTGGCTAAGGCAGCTGCTGGGCTCACGTGGGGATGCTGGAAGCCAAGTCCTTACCTCCATCCCTGAGCGAGCCAGTGTCTGACCCCAAGTGGCCACCAGCCCCACGGGAAGGGGTATGGCCTGGGCTGGGGGATCTGCACAGGAGCAGCCCTTGGTGCTTTGTCCCCATGTGCTGCTTCAACACCAGGGGTGTCTGTCCCCCACAGGGCTCTGTCCATCTCACACGGGGCTCTTGCAGCAGGCTGCTGTCACAGCTCCTGCTGTGCCCCTCCACAGCGTGTGCCAGCAGCCAAGTGACACCTGGGGTGACACCTCCTCCGAGTGGCAGCCTCCTGGCACCACCACCATGCCTTACTTGCCCTCGCAGAAGCCACAGAGGCAGCCGAGGCAGCCGTTGAGGATCTGCAGCAAGGCCAGCACCATCTCGGCCACGCTGATGAGCAGCAGGAGGGAGAACAGCACGACGTGCCAGGTGACGATGCCTTCTGGCTCCAGGCAGATGCTCCAGGTTCTCCGACTGTACAGGTAGTTCTCAGCCCTGGGTGACAGCAAGGGGAGAAGGTGGAGGTTGCTGCCTGCAGCAGGTCCAGAATCCCATTGCTTTCTACCATGCAGGGTACCCCAGATACCCATCCTTCATCCCGAGGATGAGCAGCGTCAGGAGGAGGTGATGGAGATGGAAAGGACCACGTAGAAATCCATGGAAGGCGAGGACTCCTTGAGCTACTAGTCTTTCATCAATCACCAGCAGCAAGCACCTGCCCAGCCTACCACCTTAATTAATCCACTTAATTAGCAATATATTGACATGGCACCCTGGTGACTCAGCCCCTCACCTGGCATCAGGCCCCTGGTCAATGGCATCCAGGAAGGGATAACCCCAGAGGGCTCCCTGCCTGAGGCCGAGCTCGGTGGTGTTGTAGAAGCAGAGGGGACCATTGGTCAAACCCACCCCGGAGAGGACGAAGCAGGCAGCAGCACCCAGGAGAGCCAGCTTGGAGAGCACGACGGAGATGAATGCCTGTGGGGGACACAGAACGTCAGCGGGGATCCAGAATGTGGCTGCAGGTTGTCAGCAGAGTTTGGGAAGGGGGAAAGCTCCCCAGCTGAGGCTGAGGATGGAACCATCACTGGGCTGGGCAGAGGTGGGCAGGGAATGGAGAGGGCAGGGAGAGGCAGTGAGTGCAGAGCCCATCCCGGCACACACGGGAAGCCCTGTCCTCTGGGGAGGTGGCACCTGGCCACGGCCCAGCACAGGGCCACTAGAGAGGGACACTGCCAGGATCTGCCGTGGGAGAGGGGCAGGGATGCACATCCCACCGTGGGACCACGAGAGAGGGGCTGTGACCCGACACGGGACAGGGGGGACTCTGTCACGATCCACCACGGGGCCGTGGGAGAGGAGGATCCCTGCCGTGTCCCGCCGCAGGACCATGACAGGTGGCACAGGTGGCACAGGTGGCACAGGTGGCACAGGTGGCACAGGTGGCACAGGTGACACACAGCCAACCCCCGCCCGCTCTGTCAGGCGCTGCCTTACGTTGTGCCGAGTGCCGCAGTGAGAGCAGCCGGAGCACTGCCAGCCCAGCGCCGTGACGTGAGCCGCTGCCAGCAGCACCTGGGGACAGCAAAACACAGCTGGGGACACAGGGGAGCCACTGCCCTGCTGCATCCCCCCGCCCCCGCTCCGGAGCGCTCCCGGACGGGTGCATCCCGCGGTACTCACGGCGATGCCTCCTCCCCAGAGTCCCGGCACGGCCTTGGCGTGGCTGCTGATGTGTCCCTCCAGCAGGTACCGCGCTGCCCCGCCGGGGAACAGCAGCAGGATGCTGGCTGTCACGGACAGAGAGCCCAGCACCAGCAGGCAGGGCCCCACGATCCGGCTGCACCTCCCCACGCACATGGCTGGCCTGCAGGGGATGGGCAGGAGGAGAGGAAAAGGAGATTCAGCCCCGCAGTGCCCCGAGGCTTCCCCACCCCGAGCCCATCGCACAGCTGTAGTTGGACTGGAGTTGCTGGTTTGTGCTTTGGGCTCTCAGCCCACCTCACTGGCACTGCTCCTACTTGAAGGCAATTTCCAATAGAAATCTTAATGTTTCTTTGCCGAATGGGCAGTGGAGTTCCCACATCAAGCCCTGAGACCTGTGTGACCACAGGATTGGCTCCTCCAAAATGTCCCTGACCACGGCAGGGGGTGCAACAAGAGGGTCTCTAAGATGCCTTCCAACCCAAACCAGTCTGGTTCTTTGAAAATGTTACTGTAGGGAGCCAACCACCCACCACATCTCAGTTTGGCTTTCAGTGTTTACAACAACCAGGAAGGAGCCAGGAAAGAGGCAAAATCCTTGGACAAGGGCTTGTGAAAGCACATCAGTCTCCAACCAAATCCAACAGCAATTCCATCCCTGTTGCACACTAGTCTTCCCACAGGTCTGCATATGCTGAAACCAATTAAATTTAATTAAGAAAACATTATTACCTATCCTCCAGTTCCACTGACATCAAGTTATGAGTTTACCTAGAAAGCACTTGCCCATCTCCAGGTGATACCTTGTCCAAAATTGCCTCTCTTCTGTACCTATGAGACCCTCACCTTGTACAGGATGTCCATTAGTCACTCTGGGACTGCTGAAAACAGCATGGTTTGCTCTTCTCCTGGCTCCCAGGTATTTTCTACACCGAGTTCTTTTTGCTCCAAGTTGGGCTTTATGCATTTCCCCCTTTCCTGGTGGACTGCAGCTCGTTTTGCACAAGTTCCCCAGCTCGAGCTGCTTCTCACGCTGGGTGATTTTTTTCATGCTCGCTCTGGCTTCGCAAAGCAGAAGCAGCTGTGGCACCACGGCTGCTGTTTCCATGGTTGTTTCCGTGGGAAGAGCTGCCTCAGCCTCCTCGTGCTGGGGAGGAGCAGCCAGGGCAGCTTGTCCAGCCCTGGCACTGCCCGAGGGGCTGAGGGGCACCAGTCAGGTGGGTTTGCTCAGGACCAGCCACGCCAGTCCCAGCAGGACACTGGGGAGGGCTGAGCATGGGGAACGGGGCTGTGGGACCTGTGTGGAGATGGCACAAGCCGAGACACCTGAGCTGGACCATCAGCTCTGCCCATCCTGGAATTCCACCTCTCTTGATTTCCTGACTTGGTTATGGGAATTGAGGGCCTCTTGCCCTCAGTGAGGTCCCACCTGCAGTCCAGGGATTGTGTGAGGTTGTCTCTCCCCACAGCCATGAGTATCCAGTGCTGAGTCCCACCTGCCCACCACAGTAAACCTCCTGGAACAGCTCCTGCTGCTCTGAGCTCACAGCCTGGCCTCTCACCAGCCAGAGCCTTTCTGCACATCTCCCCTCAGCCTTTCCAAGGACTCTCCTTCCCCTCCACTGCTGCTCTTTCCCTGGGGGTGGCAGGAGGTCTCTTTCCCCCATGAAGCTCCCATGGTGTTCTGTCCCCTCAGTGAGCAGCAATGCAGTGAGACAAACCCCTGTGCAGGGGAGGCACAGCCAAAGTGCTCCAGTCTCCCTCAGGACCCTTGAAAGCAGCACTCCCTTCTGCCAGCACATCTCCATGACCAAAAGCACAGAAAGTCCAGCAAATCCTCCCCTCTGCCCAGCTTACCCAGGAGTGATGCCACGCAGAGCCAGCAGTGTCCACCCCTCGGATGTGTCCTGTCCTGGAGGCATCACCCCTGGGTGACTATTTATGACATCCCAGCCTGTGCTCCCCTCCTCCACCCAAGGGCCTCCCACCACATCCTCATCCTCCATCCCTCACACATCCAAAGGAAGGATGACTGGCTGGGTGAGCCAGTCTCTGCAAACGCTGTGGCTGTGCTTCTGCCTTGCTCTTCCCCATTTCAGAATCGACACTGGCAGAGTTCACCAAGACAGGCACAGCTTCAGATTTTCAGGCTTCTACCACATCTGCCCTAAAGGTAGCAAGCAGTGCCTGAGTAGTGAACACCATTGCTCCTGTAACAATCTGAGATGACTATCTTGGGCTGACACCGTCCTTTCTCTCTAATACTTCAATAAAACTTCAGAATAAACATTCCCATGTTTATGAGGCTGGTTCCTACTTCCTGCCCTTTGCATCCTCACAGGTGTCCCTGCTGTTCCTCAGGTGCTGTGTGTATCCCTATGACGTGTATATCTTATTCCTTGGCAATAAGATTGAAAGACAGAGGTTATTACTGGATATCTTAATTACTGTTAGTCACCAGATATCTGCATTTCTTATCTGCCATGGCTGTCAGATGAGGTGCAATGAGGAAACTCCAATTCCCACAGGGAAGTTCAGGAACAGGACCAGGAGAACATGAATCACTTCTTTGTCAGAGAACAGGAGTCAGCGAAACTGCAGCACTAAAAAATGGCAAAGATGGGGCAGTTTTGTTGGCAGAGGAGTTGCAGGTGGCACAAGCAAAGAGAAGAATGGATTGTGGGCTGTGCAGGCAGAAGGACGAACCTTGAAATCAATGAAACTGTCAAGGGGAAAAATCCTGTCCAAGACAGGAAGAAACAGAAGATGGAGTTGGAGCCCACCAAGAGCCACATGGGAAAAGATGAATGGGTGAGGCCGAGTTACAGTAGGCAATTCCATTCCTCTAGGAAAAATGAGCTGAGGAGAAGATTATCTGACAGTTCATCTGAAAGGAAAATCAGAGTTGGCACCAGGACAGAAATTCCCATTTTAGTCACGGAATTTCAGAATAGTCTGAGTGGGAAGGGACCCAGCAGGATCACCCAGTCCAAGTCCTAAGTGAATAATGGTGCATGAGGGGATTGAACCTGCTACCTTAGCATCATTAGCACCTGAGTTCATCTCAGGCTACTTCATCCTTAAATAAGACAATACAGTGTCCAAAATGAAGACAAATACAATGCATGCAGGATAAGCACAGTCCAATTTCTCCTTCCTCTCTATTTTTACTTCAAAAGAGGGGAACCCATCCTTCACTCTGCTGGAAGAAAATGTTTTGCAACCTCATCTTGTGCCTTTCCTACGTCACAGCAATCTGAGGTTCCCACCATACACATGATCTGCTCCATCACCTCCCACAGAAAACCCCACGCCAGGAAGTGTGAAGCATCAGGGTGACGCTCTTTTCCCTGGATTGCTAATTTCCTCCTCATAAGAGCAATCATAATACTACAAGGCTAACTTTAGCCCTGCACGTGAGGGGCTGTGTGCCTTTCTCACACCAGAGTTCAGCTGTGAAAGTATCATCACAGCAATTATGGGCAAGGAGCTTGCTGTCACTCCTGGAGCAGCCAAATGTGGTCCCATGTGACAAATTTCCAGCTTGGCAAAGTCCTCCTGCTGATTCCTCACAGCTGAAAAGACGCCTTCACTTCCCTGCTCCCCTACCCTTCCCTTCCCCAGACTCCTTTGTTGCTGGGGAAATTCCATGGCAGGCTGGGTTTCAAGAGTGGTTTGGCTTCAAGGAGAACCAGACTGAGTTCAGTTTGAATTGGTGAGAAGGAACCGCTTGGTGTCAAACCAGCCTCCACCACTGTTCTGGATGGAAGATTTTCAGCACAACTCTGGTCTCTCCCACTCCTCTCTGCAGCATCTGCAAATCTATTTCTGCCACTACTCAGCTAAGACTTCTCTAAAATCTCCTTTGAGAAGCCCTGCAGGGTGTTTGTGGCTAAAACTGACAGGAAACACCAACATGATGATGGACAATATTTGCTTTAGGGCTTACAAATGTCACCTAAATTTATAGTCAGATAAACCAACCCCATGACAAGTTGGAAGTTTGCACAAAGGAAAGTAAATGAAACCCAAGAGGTATTTTCAGTTTGAGGTATCCCTGTAGTTCCTTGACCTGCAGATTGATGAAAAAAGATTTCTCAGTTGGAACTGGAAATGTTTTCCTAAGCTGCGTGAAGAGTTCAGGGTTTTCCAGCTTCAGGACTGTGGCAGGGGATGAGGTCACTGTTTCAGTGCAGACCTACCTACAGCCAGGAACACAAGGATAACCCAAACTGGATTTCTTATTTGTTTCTCCACTGCACCTGCCAAGTCCCTGTCCAGAAGGGCTTCTGCTCCTTGGCATTTCATGTGAGGCCATGACAGGAATGTCCCAAGGAGCCCAAAGACAACTGCACAAGTCAGAGGCTCTGCCTTGACAACACTACTGACAGTTCAGAATAGAAAGCCTCATTTTCTCTGCTCTTGCGTCAGGAACAATGGAAAATCCCACCTTTTTATTAGTTTTCATATGGGTATTTTTCCTGCCAAGGTCCTGGAAGCTTGTCTCACTTCAAGATTTTGTATCCTCTACAACAGCCTGAAGCTTTCTTGGGTGGAACACACAGTGCTGTCATCAACAGTTCCTTATCCTCCTGCCCCAGTAATCCTAAGGAAAAACTCATCAACTCCCCATATAACACAGGGACAGACTTTCATTAGAACTGATCCAACAAATAAACCCCAACCCCAGAAAACCAAGAGCTGAAGAAAGCTACTGAAAACAGTTTATTTCCAGGATCAAATATTACAATAGGACATTTACATATATTTATAAAAAATGCAGCAGTTGTGTATATAGATCAGAGGTTTCCTTGAGTTTGGTCCCTCCCAGCACAGTGAGCTGAAAACTTCCAAATTAATCCTCTCCCTCCTCCCACATGAAGTTGCCATTATTGAGGAAGAAAGTGACCACTGTTAAAAGCTGTCACTCAGAAACTGGATGTTCCCCAGTTCCAGGAAACAGCCTAATTTTTAAAAAAATTACCTATCCTAGAGTCTGGTGTCTCTGAGTTGAATTTCACACAGATGTTCTTCATATAAATCTGGTCTAAAAATAGCACCTCATCACCTGCTCCACACACAGTTTCAGTTCCACACCTTCAGTCTTTCACAAGCAGTTACAAAGTGACTTTTCTCTGCACTGCAGACACTCCCAGTGATGAGAGACAGTGACCAAATCCCGAATTTCTGCCATCACTCACAAGGTGCCTGTGGAACACAACGGATAACCCAGGGCAGGTTGAGGCACTGCTGTCAAATGCCACAGAGTCCAACTAAACCCTGTGTGTGTGTAAATACATATGGCTCTATTTGTTGGGAGTGCACAGACACCAAGCATCTCACAGACAAGAGGAGACAGGAATAAAAGTCATCACAGAAAGGGCATCCATTAACCTTGCCAGCTCCAAATCCAAACAGGCCTGTGGGGACTTCCAACAACGCAGCCAGCACAGAGCTCAGCATCAGTTTGTTTTCTCTTTGAAACAGGAGCTGTTCCATTTATAGAAAATCATTTGTGAAAATAAATAAATAGAAAGGGTGAGGGAGAGCAGAGGCTGGATTTGAGTCCATGGGAACAGCCAGACAAGGCACAGCCAGTCCTTACAGGACAGCAACTTTGCATTCACCCACCTAAAGCACATCTTCTGCCACTCCTTCCCTCTTGGAACACGGGACTACCTGTTTTATCAACTTCACCAAACAGGGATTAAACCATGAGAAAGCAGCAACATTTAATACAAATGAAAAAGGAGTAAGAATGAAGTGATAAGGCTCTGAAGTGACACAGATCTTCCCACTCACACAGACATTCCCACACAGGTCTCTATGTATTCATTTTTATGTGGTTTACCAAAAAACCACCAAAACCACCACATTTCACTCATCTGTGCAGCGTTTGCTACCTGACAAACACAGCCCAAATGCTGCCCTGCCCCAAAAGAAAACTGGTTTTATTTCAGCCCTTGTTGCTGGAGTCCCTGTGGCCAAGCTTGGTGCTCCGACAGGAACAGGAATTCCAGACCCTTCAGCAGAGAGGTTGAGTTACCAAAACCTGCACCAAGCCCAGTTCCTGCAGAGGTACAAACCCCAGCAGCAGTCCCAGGGGAAACTGAGTGTACAAATCAGCTCTGAAGGATGTGGACCCTGTCAAACACAAGCTGGGCAAAGGAGAGCTGTCACTTCCCCTTAACAATGAGGAGCAGGTCAGGGAGCTCTGGGAAGAGCTGATGGAATATTCCTGTTTAGATCTACTTAGGAACTTTTTGTACTTTTGGATGCCTTTTACAGACAACTGCATTTTACAAGGCTACCTGCACATACTGGACATTCCTCTAGTATCAGTGGAGTTAACTGAGCTGATTTACCAGGAAAAGCAACACACTGCAGCCCACAAATGTCGCAAACTGTAAAACCTGCAGACCTTAGTTCAAGGCCTAAAGAAAATAACACAAGTATGGCCAGAAATGTTTGGCCCAGCCTTTACCTGCCCTTTTTAAGCCAGTGGGGAATGCTGTGAAGTTGAAGCTAGTCAATCAGCTTCACTTAAGAGCATGTAGCATCAGAGAGATCCAAAATCCTCCTGTGTGCCTCGGAAGTGGGAAGTAAATGTGTGAGCATTCACCTGGCAGGGAGAGCCAGTCTTGTTTCACCTTCAGTTTCAGAATCCTGGCTCTGACTGGGACTATCGGGCATGAAATCCCAAAACAAAGCTGGGTTAGATGAAGAGCACAGGCAAAGGGATCATCTCCACCAGCAGCAAGGAGCTCCAGCTTCAAACACGACAGCCCTGACCAGTTCTCCTCCCAGAGAAACCTCCAGTGCCTACCTGCACTGCTGCTCCTCTGACCCCAGCAGTCCTTGCAACACCACACGCAAATCCTGACCAAGAGATGCCTGCAGGAAGCCACAAACCACAGCCTTTGAAGGATTTGTTTCCTTGTCCTTCACAGCTCAACATCTTATTTTGCAATCCAATATAACACATTTTTTCCAGCCAAGGCAATTTGAGCTTCAGATTTCACATCTGGAAGTGACTGTTTAAAGGCTATTTAAATAGTGCCCAACCAGCCACCACCTTCACTGCTATGAGCTGTCCCCAGGCAGGACTTGGTTCTTGTTTTCAACCACATTCCTCAGGCCGGCAAAATACATTCCTGCAAAGGGATGAAGAGCTAAAGAGGTTGTATCCTGGTTGGTGCAGTTCCTTATCAGCTTTCAGACCCCACAGCACAGCTGATGTGTGTCACAGCACTGGGTTGGTTTGGGTTGGGAAGAAGAGTGAGAGGAATGAACAAAGAGAAGAGCCACGTGCAGGGATACATATTCCTTAAAAATTCTTTTCTGTCTCTTGCTCCCAAAGCAAAGCAAAAGAAAAGTGATAGAAAAAAACCACACTGTGACACAGAAACGAAAATAAAAACCCAATCCAGGATCACAGTTTCCTGGAACAGAACAAACTACTAGAAACCAGGAGAAAATGTCATTTTCAATGTACATGTTCAGCTTCCCATTCTTCTTTCCCCTGCTTGAGCAATTCCTGGTCTCATCACAGAGCTCAGCCCAGCCCTATGTACGCCTAGCAGGGGAGGGAGGCTGCCAATAAACCAACCTGGGACTTATTATTCCAAGCAGACAGCTGAAGCTGCTTTGGGAAGCCTTAGGTCTACATGGAAACACGAGTTAGGAATCTGGATATCCAGGAACTGAAGGATCCTTCAGTCTAGAGGTGCCACTGCTGCTTCACAGGTTAAACACAAGACCCTCCTGACTTTCCCATGCTGGGGGCAGCCTCCACACCAGAGTGTCTTTACAAACCAAAAATGACATCTGGCGTCACATCAACCACTGATCAGGAAACTGAGATCAGATTCTGCTTTCCTGACACTACATCCTGCAGCAGAAAGGGAAATCAGTTTATACAATTGCATGATTACATGTCAAACCTCAATTGTGAGCAGGAGACAGCTGTGAGCTGAGGTTTCCATGGGGAATGCAAGACATTTTCTGTGATTTCTTACATTTAAAGGTTCCAAAGTGTGGAGGCTAATATGAAACCAAAGGCAAAATATCTTGAAAAACTGGAATATGGTAAATTTATGACTACTTAAGTCTTTAACATGTACAACCATCTGAGAGTGGCAGAAAAATCAGAAGTTATGGCAGGTGCCACATGCCTTTCTCCTCAGTGACTGAAGAGAACATTCAACTGAGTTTTTAGTTGTAAATACACAAATTCACCACACCCTGCTGAGGGCTGTGCTAGTTAACTCCTGTCCCACTGGAATAGCTGCTGAAACATCAACTGACCAACAGCTCCATGTCTGGAGAAGACACTGGAAGAAAAACAGGGCACTGACTTCTGGTGCCAGCTTGCAGAACTGGAAGGAAATCCCAAACCAAGGAGCAGCTTTCCATGCAGCCCTCCAAATGCAGAGGTAAGTGACAATATGATGAACACAGAAATAGAATAAAAATTGTCCCAGAGAGTTCAAGCCACCAGGCTGGGAAGTGTTCTATGAAGCTTTAGCTGATGCTCAATGCAGTCAGTGCTGTAAAACTCCTGCAAAGCCACTCACTCCTGAAAGAAACAACCACTGTGCCAAAGGAAAAAGCCAACTGACCGTCAAGTCTCTGTGGCAGGCAGAGAATCCAAAACCTTTACAGCATCCTTGTCATTTGCAAAATCCTGAGAGCAAGTAAGGAGACACTTTGAGGATGCTGGAAAGAGAACATGGAAAACCCACCCACTCCCATGAAGGAGCTGGTTCTGCTCCAGAACTGGACTCACAGCTTTCCCTCTGGGCCAAGCAGTCAATCCCATATGGAGCATAGTTGGCTTTTTTGGGGGTTGGCTGGTTATTTTACTGTGTCCACTGGCAATTTAAAGCAGGAGGAAAACATGCAGGCAATCTAGAAGCCTTTGAATTAGGTGGGGTAGAATTATCAGGCTCAACTCAACTCCTTTCCAAAACCAGAGTGTTGGATAAGAGAAGGCTGGAAGGTTAATGGAGACCTTTACTGTAGGGAATCTAAACAAAGGAAAGACTGTCCTGAAGATTATGCTCTCTCCTTACAGAGAGATGCCTCAGTGCCTTATCACACACTCTTTTCAAAAATAAATTAAACAAAACAGATTTAAGAATAGCAGCGAGAAGGGTTTGTGTATATGGCCACTCCAAGCTCCAGCATGCTGGATACACAGATCACTGTTTTACTTTATTCCAGGAAAGCAGAGGAAAGATGTTCTTCCCAATGCTCTCTGCAGCTGAGGAAGAAAATAAAACTCTGAACACTCTCATTTGGTCACTAGAGTGGGAGAAAGGAGGGAGAGAGAGGAGGAGGAGGGAGAAGGGCCAGTGAGCTGCCTGATTCCAGCACTGCAATCCTATGACCCTTAACTGCATATTTAACGACTCGCTGTCCCAGGCAAAGAGGAGAGGGAGGAAGGCTGGGAGAACTCAGGCCACAGTGCTAATTCCTTTCCTGCACAAAGACAGTCTCTTGAGGACACAGGCCTGCCTCCTGTAACGTGATCTCATAGTCCAGGTGGGAGAGTTTCCTCCGAGGGAAGTTGGTGAGCAGTTCAAAGCGTTCGTTGGGGTAACCTTTTGACTGGACGTGTTTCACCAGAGCCTGGAGAGAGAGAAAGGCAAACAAGTGTCACAACAATCAGAATGTCAAAATATCCCATTTGCCTTTAAAAAGAAAGTTTGTAATCACAGACAAAGAAAATTTGGAAATTTGGAAATTTTGCATGGAGTACAGACCCTCTTTTACTTTAACATCTAATTTGGCCCACACGTAGTATGACTAATCACCAAAATTAATTACCAGGGATCCCTTACCTAAATGATTCTTTGCACACAAGGTAAAGTATACATAAAACTATACATAATAGTACCTTAATGCAAGAGAGCTGAATTCCACATCACACATTCAAAGCAAAACAGAATCTGAAAAAAAGGCCTAAATGCCCTGAAGTAGAAGCTCCCTCATTTGTTTATCAGATATTGCCCTTACCCTAAAGCTAAAAGCCACCAAAGCAGTATTTTTGTGAGGTAGCATCGACCAAAATAAATGCAGTACTTTTACTAATTGTTTTTTTCTTGCCTTCAAGAAGCAGAAGGGTTTGGGGTTGCTTGATTTAGGTTTTTTAAAAGATCTTTTCAATTCACTGTCTCCTCTGCCAACAGAAGCAACTGGGGCAGGATACAGAGCATTGGGATGAGGAGCTACCAGCCTCACACCCAACAAACAGCCAAGTCAGGAAGAGCCCATGTTGGTGCTGTGGTGAGAGAGATTTCCTGAGTTCAGGAATCACAGCAGATGGGAATCTAAAGCACAGACAGGGGCAGAGAAGTGGGGATTGGCTGAAGAAAAGAGGATACAGCAACAGAGCAAGATGTGGGCAGGAGAAGTCACAGCTTTTGTAAGAGAGGGAAAAAAGATTATTCATTTATAATTAAACAGAAAGTGCTCAAAAATCAGTGGGTCACATCAATGCTGTTCTCTTTGTTTTGGTGGGCAATTAATGCCAGTAAATCACAGTAAATCACACCAGCCCACAGCACACTTCTGGAACAAGCTGTCCAGAAAAGCTGTGGCTGCCCCTGGATCCCTGGAAGTGTCCAAGGCCAGGTTGGACAGGGCTTGGAGTGGCTGGGATAGTGGAAGGTGTCCCTGCCCATGGCAGGGGGTGGAATGGGATGAGCTTTAAGGTCCCTTCCAACCCAAACCTCCCTGTGATTCTGTGAAAGAGGGGACTGAGGCACCCAACCTCCAGCCTAACTCAGCTTGACAGGGCTCTAGAGCAGCTCAAACACAGCCCTGCTCTGAACAGGTGCAGGTGATCTCCAGGGATCCTTTTCAACCTGGGCTATTCCAAGGTTTCATGGGTACAGAACAGCCAGGCAAGTACCAGCAGGGAAGTTCCTTCCAAATTCATCAAAACCCACACAAACACCTTTGGCATGGGGGGAGTGTTGCCCCAACCTCCTCCTTTACCTGGACTGGTCTCCAAAGGCTTTGCAGATTAAAGTGCCTGTGGCTGATGGGGAATGCAAGGAATGGGATGATTTCCTTTTCAGGCAAAGATGATCAAAATACCTTTACAAACCACTGAATTTAAATATTCAGTCAAGTTTCTTGCGCACATCCCTCCCTGTCCCTTCACAGGCAGTCTTTCCTGCACACCTGAAACACCTGGCAAACCAAAGGTATTGAGGATGTGGAGGAAGGGCTGAGCTGCTGAACACAGTAAAGCCCACTTAATTTGCACACAATGAGCAACTGCTTCTATAAAAAAGCAGTGTTGCCTTTTTTTTTTTTCCTGAGGGAAAAAAGGGATCATGGTAATATTGGAAGCATAAGCACCTCTTGGAACTAATGTGTGTAAAGAAGCCAGTGCTTCATCAATACCAACAAAATGACTAAAAATAAAACATTTTTAAAACCAGTGTTGGGGAGTATCATCAGTTAAAACTCCTGAAGTGCAACTGTCTCCTTAAGCAATTTCTTTTGCTAGTTCTGGCCGGCTTTAAACTGGAAGCAACTAAGGATTGAAAAAAAATCAGTATGGGAATGATGCTCACAAAGGAACACCTGAGACTCAATCTGGATCTGACTGAAAGGCTTGAGAAGATCACATGAGATGAGCACAAAAGCTGCCTGTTCAGCTCTGCAACCAGAAGATGTCTTTAGCCACAAACCTTGACTCAGCTGAATTCCTCTGCTGACTGTAAAGCAGAAGGGAAATCATATGCTGAGATAAATTTCCTTGAACTTCCACAGTCCATAAAAGGAGCTAGAGCAGAAGTCAGGATTATCAGGGATGTTTCAATATTACATTTATGTAATGCCTAAATAAATTGCTCAAGTATTCAAAAGTGCTACGTGTTTAATAATACATGAAAATTTACTTAACAGGCTGCATTCAAAAAGCAGGCAAGCTTTCCTTTTTCCTTTTATTTTCAAGCAGGAGAGTCAAGGATGAGAACGTGAGCTGAGGATACTGTACATTCCTAGCGCTGCTGACAAGGCAACAGCCTCATTTTCTGTAAGAGATAGCTGACACTTTTCTCCCAAATCTACAGAAAATCCTTTTATGAGGTGCACTTTTGCCCTCCTTATGACTCCAGCTTTTAGACTGATTACATTTAAACGAGCTTAACTGGCCACTGTGTCATAAAAACTCATGGCAAACAGGAACACAGTGACCTCTTCACACTGTTTCCAGGTAATTTTGACAGAAATGCAAATTTTGACAGAAATGCCATTCACATGGACTTCTCCAAGGTAAGAGAGCCCAAAGCACAGTTGAGATGCACACCTGAAGCACAGTAATTAAATAATATTGTAATACATTTGTTTTGGGAGAACTTCTTCTAAAGTCTTCTCTGACATCCACGTCCAGAAGGGAGGGTGGAAGTATGATGGGAGAGATGGAGAATGAGAATGGAGAGTTTTGCTTTTGATTTTACTGTGGGAACCAACTAAACCTTTAGAAACAGAGCCCTAGAAATGAGAAAGCTCTAAAGCTATTTAGAGTCATTTTAGAATGGAAATGAGCAGTGTGGGGACCAAGGAAGACACTGAAGTGTGCACAGAACCCAAGCAGCAAAGGAGACTCACAGAGCCATTAGTTATCAGAGAGGAATGAAAGTGCAAGCACTCCCTGGGTACACCTCTCCCACTAGAGCTGATTTCAACAGTGTCATCCCAGGTACAGAAATTCTGCAGTTTAGCTTTCCTGTACTCAGATAAGGATTCCCATTAACTCCACTCACCAGAAGTTTAGCTTGCTCAGGCAGTGAAACTTGTTCCCTCTTTCCATCTGGATACCTTAGCATCAGCTGTGCCTTTGGTCCTACACAAAGGAAGTTACAACAAGTTAACAACAGGGCAGCTGAGTCGAGCTCCTGTGTAGACTTTAGGTGGGACAGCACAGCAGGGTGAGGGACTGGAGACAAACACAAGGTTCCAGTCTGTGGAGATCAATTTCTACCACAATGCTCAAAATAAACACATCAGACTCAGGACTCTTCCAAAGCAGTAGTGACTGACACCAGCCAGCATGCCCAGAGCACCTGTGTTACACCATAGTGTGCTTTACTCCTGGGTAAGAAATGAGCTCAGGGACCAAGGGGATTCTGCAGGCTGGGGCAGCGCTGTGCCAAAGTGGTGCTGCTGGTGAATCACTCCCATGTCTGCTGGCAAGGAGGTATAAATCAGAAGGGATTTTTAAAACAAGGGATGAAACCAGGCTTGGCAGCCTATAAACAGTTTCAGGCAAAACAGCCACAAAAACCCCATGGAAAGTGAGCACTTACCATTCACGTCGAGGCCCCGGAACGTACTTTCAGGCTTGTCAGGTGACTCCTCCAGTGCCCCCGCATCGATGCAGGGCAGGACTCTGTGGTTTGACGTTGTCCCAGGCTCAGTCCTTGCAGAGGGCTCAGGCTGAGGCCTCCGGCTGTCCTCTTTTTTAAACCCCAAGTCCTTGTGTGGAGACTTCCTCAGCTTGGCTGGAATCTCGGATTCCTCCTCCTCCTCGGATCCACAAACAGAAATAAACTCTTCACTTCCAGAAAAAAGCTCTGACTCCGACTCCTCATCCGAGCGGCTCTCCTGCTTGGCCTGAGAGGAATCAAAATGTGTCTCCTGGAGCGAGGCTCTGATGGCAGCTTCCAGCTGGCTGTCCTCACTGGCATCGATGAGACTCTCCTGTGGGGTTCAAACAAGACAAATACATCACAGCTGCCTTCAAATATGCACTGGAAAACCAAAAGGAAGTCAATCTTCCAGAAGGGAAGCCACTAAACCTGTCAGGAGCACACAGCAGGGAAAGCTAGGCCTGCTTAATTACTTAATGGCTTCTCCTTGGAGTTCTGCACGGGGTAATCCATTTTCCTTTCACACTGCTACTGCTAAATCCAAAGCGAGTGCCGAAAGCACAAACTGCACAACAGAGCAGTGACCCTGGGAGAAGGCATTCCCTGGCACGCTGTATTTTTGCATGCCCTTGCACTAACTCATTGAGTCTGTGTGGGAAATCAGGAGAGCTGGATAAGCACGGGTCAGCGTGTTTTTGGGGTGTTTGCAGCCTTCCCAAAGAGCCCCATACTCACTGAGCGAGAGCATTTCTGGGGAGGGCTGGTGGAATGGCCATCCAGCTGGCCATGCTCACTCAGGAACCCAGTCACTTGGTCCAAGAAAGAAGTCACATCTAACTGGTGCCACTCCACGAGCTTCTGGCCTAGGGAACAAAAGTTGGCATGAAGCAAAATTTCAGCAAAACATTGCAGTGTAGTGGTTAAACTCACAGCTGCAAGAGTCCTCATTTGTGGAACTGCAGCTTCCCACATGCTACCACCTGATAGTTACGGAGCTTCCTCCTTCCACGCCCTTGAAAAGGGACAGACAGAGATACAGACTCAGCTTACTTCCAGTCTTTTCTTACCTATGGGAATGTGGGCACAGAATGGTGAATTTGGCTTCAAAATGAATAAGCACCAAACCACTCAGTTTATGAAGAAGCATTTCTCCATTCTTGCTAACTTTAGCAAACAGCATTTGATCCCAGAAGTGCTAAGAAAAATATCCTAACTTCAGCTGCAACATTAAAAATACGTATGTATTTTTGGGTCGTTTAAGTCAGCTACAAAGAAATCTCAGCTCTGATCACAGACACTATCACTTCAGTCCTTAGAAGCAGGAGACTAGACCAGCGTTATATAACCAGACAGCTGCATTATATGATGATAAAAGAAGCTGCTGGATACAAATGAAAAAGCAACAACTTTGAAAGAGCTGGAGGGAGAGTGAGAAGTTTGATAGTTCAGGTAAAAAATAACCAAAGAAAACAAAACCGCGAAGGCAAAATGGTATTTCAAAATTAAGATGTACTTTAAGAAGTCATTGCTGAGCCTCACAAAGCTCTGTGGGAGGAGCAGAAAGCAGACTGATGAACTGCTTACAAATATTGTAGTTATTCATCACATGATTTCAAAAAGCTCTTAAAAGACTTAAAAAAAAGAATTCAGAGTTTTTCCACCAGGTGGAACTATTTTCACTTTCTAAGCAAAATACTCACTAAGTTTCAAATACACAACATTTCTGCAAGTTTTGGGTGGTTTATTCCCTTAGTTCCTCTGGGAACTTACTGAGTCAGTCCTTCAGGGACTCAAAGGACTTTAAGGTCTTGAAGAGGTTCTTCAGCCAAATGTAACACAAACTGCAGTGGAAGGTATTCCAGCCTACAATGGGGTAACTCCAGGTAACCAGTTGCCACTTGTCTTACCTGTCCTGGGATCCAGGATGGAGACATAAGGGAAGTCTGCTAATTTATAAAACTGTATGTACCGCTGGCCTTCCTCGCTGTCATGGTACACCTAGAAATTTGGGCAGGTTAGTGGCTGGAGAGGGAAGACAAGCAAACTGTACCTTGCAAATGCAGTTTTTCTTTATTCCACACTATAAACTACAAATGGCACACACAGTTCTCAGTAACTCTGACAAGCTGAAAATAAGCCTCCAGCTCTCCATGTATTAGAAGCTACGTGGTAACATCTTGATTGCAAAAGCAAAAGACAGTTTATGCCTCCAAATGCATATCCATGAATTACATCTACATCCATAAACCACATCCACTCCATGAAATACATCTTTTCTGCAAGCTGGCCAAGAGAATTCAATCTTATTCAGCGAAATCTATTTTTTTTGTGCTGTCCCATCTACCAAGTTACCCACATGTCCATCCCCAGGCAATTTCTCACCTGCCAAAAAATGAAATGGTCCCGGATGATGTTCTTCACAGCCTCATTGCTCCAGACATCGCGGTTGAGGCACTGGCAGGCGAAATCTTGCACGTTCTGAATGTTTATCATGAGCCATTTGTTCTGCATCTGACCACACTCCTTGGCCTGGAAGCAGAGGGAAAAGCTTGGTTAGATCAGGCTGAAGGGCCAAACAGCACTGATGCCAGCAATGACCAGAGATGGCTTCTACCACTGCCAGACTTTCCACCAAACCCCTTCACAGTGAGGAGGATGGACAGAGCTAGTGAAAAGACACCCACAAGACAGAAGGCAGGGCTGAAGGATCTGCTTTAAATGACCCTGGTTGAATTACAGAATCACTTTGATGAACAGAGCTGCTGGATTTCAACAAGCCAAGCACAGGGTGGGAAAAGCAACTCAGAGGGGGGACACACATGGCGATGCTGAATAAAGTATTTATTCAGGAAAAAGTGTGGTCAGTCCCACCGACCTGACAACAAAGACCTGCTCAGTCTAAAGATAAACCCGTGGATCATCTAGTGAAGTAGGTTGCATAATTGACAGAGGACTTGCATTGATTCAACAGGACCCCTTCTCTGCATGTTTTCTTTTTCTCTCCAAGTTTTGAGTTACTCTGTGACTGTCCAGCTGCCGAATTAGGCATCCTTTTTTGATGCTGCTTATCCAGACTGCAAGTGGGGAGGGAGACAGGAAGGTGCAGGAAGAAATCTTACTGGTTTGAGTCACAAAGCTGGCACTGTCTGATTGCTTGGTTGCAAGTTAATGGTAGGAGTTTGATCAAGAATGTAATTCTGATCGCTGAACTGTCATACCTGTTGAAAAAAAGAGGGCTAGATCAACAGCAGGAATGCTCTTACCACCTGGAAAGACTGGAACTGGCATAGGAACTCCCTTTGCTTAAAAAAAAAAAAAAAAAAAGTCATGCTCACCATCCTGCTGGTAATCTACTGTTAAGGAATTCAAAGGACAAAAAATTCAGGGCAATCACAATGTTATGCAAGATTTTGCTGCTTGGGCACTACTTTGTTCCCCACACCAAAGTTTTTACTTTTGAAAAGAATTTTAGCCAGTGCAGTTTGGAACAGTCTGCCTGTCCACTGTGTGACAGACAGACATGTGAATCCCACACACTCAGCTTCACCAAGGCAAGAATCTCAGCCTACAAAGTCAGTCTGCATGGCCAAGTGCCCTGCAAAAGCAGCTTTTGTTTTACTCAAAGGGGAAAAAATGAAGATAGAAGCATGGAATAGTACTGTTGTCATAAGGGGCCTCACACTAACTACTCACCACTAATTTGCACTGCCAGATTCCAGCATTTGGTCACCAGGTCAGAAAAGTGGGGCAGGTGACACCTAAGGAACCAGTGAGGCTCTTAAATATAGTTGTCATGCTTTTATTTAAAGGATTTGTTTTGAGCTAATGGTGCGTTTTGAGAATCAATTCTAGGAAATCAGTTTAAGACAAGGCCTAGAGGTATTGCCCAAGTTTAAAAGGAACAAAAATCTTTAAGTTATTTAAATCAATTGGATTGCCTTAGTCCTGTATTCTAATGTAGTCTGTTTGTTAAAAGAACACTCCCAGAAACATGTAATTAGAAAGCTGGAAAGTGCATCTTGCTCTTCTACACTCACTCTGTGTATCTTTCAATATTAATGGAAACCTCTGGCTCTACCTCTCCTCGTTTTAGCTAAGAGACGCAAGCAGGAAATTCCACACAGAAAATTTGCAAAACTGAGTTCTCCCCTGTAGAGCAGGCAGAGCTTTTGAAACTACTTTTAACTTCCTTCTAAAAACAAGCTTTGGACTTAACATTTAAAAGGACACAGTTAAACTGCTGCTATCTCACATCCAGAGCTCTGCTCTTACACAGCTCCAGGGGTTCTTCTGAGGGGTGGAAGGACAAGAGTGTGAGAAGAAACACTGGGGTTGGAGATTACATAGGTGGGTCATTTTGGAAAGTGACAAAACAAGGGGAGGCTCAAGAGCTGGCTTGTGTATCACAAAAGCTGGGATCTGATGGATTTAGATCTGCTGTTTCCAACACCACATGCTCCCCCATTCCCCTCCTCCTTTGAGGTATAAAGGCCAGTGCCAGGCACTGACAGAGCCCACAGACAGGGCAGGACAGGACAGAACAGCCACTCTTTGAGAGCAGAGCCAGTGGAGCCCAGATGCAAAAATCAAACCAAACCAATCCAATCTGTTTCAAGTCTGCCTTTACGCTTTCTACCCAGTCACATATTTCATCATTACAGCTCAGGGCAGCAAACCAGCGACCTGGGGAGACAATCTGTGAGACAAGGCTTGGTTTACACTCAGTGCTGCATCTCCCTGAGTAACTCTGACTCTTGCACTTCTAAAAATAACTTTTCCTCTCATTTGACTACTCTGAACATGTATGGTTTAAAAATGTTGGGGTGGTTCCTGCTGGCTCAGTTTTGTTGAAATGCAATCCTTTCAAGTCAGCAGAGAGAAGAAGGAAGTAGAGCCAGCACCTTGTGACCCTCTGGACATGTGTGTGACTCAGTGTGGAAGATAACAGCTGACAGAGAGTCAGAGCAGGACATTATCAAACAAAAAAATCTCCTATTTAGGCCACACTTCCCCTCCTACCTGGGGCAGGGATTAGATCCTTTCAGCACCCAGCCACTCCTGAGCTCTACCTGAAGCTGTGCTGACCCAAACCAGGCTAGAAGCACCTTATGCACAGGTAATTGCCCCATCTGAATACAGTGACAAGACCAGCTTCCAAATTATTGCTGCTTTTTAAGCAGAAACAGAAAAAATTCAGTCTCAGCTGTAAAGCAGGGAGCAGCTAGAAAAGATTATTGATAAATGGGAAAAAAAAATCATATAGAAAGACTTGAAACTCTGCAATATGACATTGAGTCACTACACTGAAACCCTACTGAGTGTTAAGCACAGAACTGCACGCACCAGAACCATCTCCTCCCGCACCAAGAAATGCAAACTAAGTCAATTTGGTGTGTACCCCAAAAATTAAATCATCTCTCACATCACAGGCATGAAGAGAGAACACCTGCAATTCTTGAAAGCGGTCTGAGATGAGGACAAAGCCACACTGTTCTCTATCAGACATGTTTGGTGTGCAATGTATTTATTCTACTCGAGTGATTTATTCCTAGCAGATTCCACATTTAGGAGAGAACTGTAATTTAGTCAGTCACACATTGAACTTGACAAGTACAATGATCATAAGTTGTTCTGCATGTGCAGCAGAATGCTTTTTTCATATACAGCAAGTAAAAAAACCCAAACCAATGTCATTCAACACCTGAAAATTTTAGTTAACCTTACCTATTCCTAAAGCTAGCATTACTGAGTTCAAATGAAACAGCAACTTTTTGGACCCAACTGGTAACAAAATTTCTTTGTACTGAAGAAAACTGAGGTTTCTTGGGGAAAACTGAAGATAAATAAATGTACTTACTATCAAAAAACAACCTTTAAGTGCCCAAAGAGTAGCAACAGCTGATGAGCACCAAAGATACCTGAGACCAGATGTCACTACTCTTGTGAACAAAGCCCTAAACACCAAGTGATTCTCAAATAAATGTACATGGCTCAACCCTGGCAGAGTGTTCCTGCACACCCCTCCAGAGGCTGGAACACACCACACACTGGAAAGAAAACCCCACTTAGATCAAAACTGAACTGCAAGAGCATCACAATGACAGTAGTTAGCCATGGATACCCCTGAATGTGATGAGCATCTCTGATTTATCATATGGTTTATATACATATTTATCTCAGCAAATAGAGAAGGAAGGAGACAACAGCAGCTCGCTAGAGATGAATTTTGAAAGACTATGGTCACTGAGGCCTAACACTGTCCCAGGCTGAAGCAGTACAGCAGTTTGTAGTGAGAGAAGGTAAAATGCAAGGGAAAATGAGCAACACATTGAAAAAGTGGAGTTATATTGCAATGAATTTGAGGAGCATCGGTGTGAAATGAAGGGTATCCCAGGGGACAAGGAACTGTACAAGAACACAGCAAGGTGAGTACCAACAGCAGAAAGTGTACAGGTCTTTAGAGTGCAGCTACTGCACAGAACACAGCAAGGTGAGTATACACAAACCCCTTCCCCAGCCCACCCTTCCCCAGCCCACCCCTTTTTTATTTTTAAATTTTCAAGACTAAGAAGAATGCAGAGACTTCAGGACAAACAAATCCATCAATCAGTTATTTCACTCTGACACTACTTTTGACCGTGACAGATGCCACAATCCATACGTTTGCAGCAAGACCTGAGGAAAGACAAGCACCCATCTCAAATTCCACAGCAGAGCCCAGAGGGCACTTGCTGACTAGTCCTGGAGCAGCACTGGTTGCTGCCACCTGAATTCCCCTTACTGGTACTTTTAACCACACATTTGCTGGCTTCATCAACAGCTCTGGACCCCAGGCCCAGCAGGCACCATCAGCTGGACTACCTGACACACCTCACTTGAAGCAAACCCTGAACCACAGATCACAAGGCAGGAGGGACAACCGAGCACCAATTGCTTCAGGCTGCTCCTCTGCTGCCACTGCACCAAATTCCTTCCCAAGGTGGACGCTGCTGTTCTCTGCCAGCATCCTTTCACACCTGGAATTTTATTAGGAGATTGTGGAGGGCACCCTTGGAACACAGGAATTAGTGACAAGGCAACTGATGGCCAGTGATTTGGGAAGCATAAAAAGAGAGATGAGGCTAACGGGATGAGAGCTGGAGACACCATAAAGGCACACAGTGTTTCACCCAAAGTTCTCCAGCAGTGCTCTAGTATTTGTGCACAGCAGTCAAGGCACATGTGAAAGCAAGGTAAATAATATTTTTGTTCAGCTCGTGCAGTCAGTTCTCCAATGTTGGTATTGCACCATTTAATTGTTACTTTGCATTCTCATGCAGTAACAATAATGATCATCACCATCACCAAGCTCATCTATTCAAAGATGACCAGGAGAAAGTTCAGTAGTAAGTGCAATTTATGAAGACTATCTGGAAATAATGGAGTCAAAAATTAACAATATCTACCAATCTGCATGTTCTCTAATCATTAGTTAAGTCACTGATCCACATCATAACAATTCAGGAATAGATCCACACATGCCTACACAGTCAGTGAAGGTGACACCTGAGATAACTTAAAGCTGACAGTGTCCTGTATCTCTGGGATACTTTTCTCAGCACTACCAGAAACAAAAGACAACCACTGTGATTTTACACAAGAGCAAGACTGCCACTGGGGATGAAGCTGCGGCTTGATGGCAAAGCTGCATTCAAATACTTCTACTCACTCAGGTATCAGAAGCCACTCAGCCATGTTAACTCCACCTCAGCAGGGCTGCGCTGCAAACCACACTGCCCCTTGCAAAGTTCTCCCTCACCAATCCAAACCAATCTTACTCCAGTTTTTATGCACCCCCATGCAGGTACTTCAAGGGATGCCATTTTCCCATTCTGAGCAGCCTCCCTTGCTCACTGAAGTCTTTCCCCACATGTGATTTGCCACACTGACACTGAAACATAAAACAATGTGCTCTACACGGTCAGGAGCTGGACTCTGTGATCCTTGTGGGTCCCTTCCAGGTGCCACCATCATCAGTGAAATCCTTTAATAAACCACCAACATTCCCATACGCAGTCCATCAAATATTTATCACTGCCCAGGCTTTTGCAACCTTCTGATTGCCCAGCCACAGATCCATGCTGACACTTTCCCCAGCCACCCCAAAGGTGAGCCCTCACCGTTTCAAAGCTGCCTTTGTGCATCAGGTCAATGGGAGGCCTGAAGAGATCTGCCAGCGTCGTGAGCTTCTTGTCCACTGCCCCTCCATTGCGGAGCTCCTGCTCCTGCCGGACTGCACGGCCCCAAGAGGAAAGGGAGAGGAATTAGACAAAACATACTCACAAGGGGGATTTATTATTGGCTAAATGCTCAAACATAGAACTTCCGGGGTGACATTGTCTCGATCTCCTAGGAGGTTTGGGGGGAACAGGGTTCGAGCAGTTAGTGGGAGGAATATGAGCGCCAAATTCAAGGATATCTTTTAGGGAGAGTCACAGGGTTAGACCCCACTGAACCGGATTAGCTGGTGTGTAAGGCAGAACCTCCTTGACTCAGCTTTCTCATGTGCTTTCACTTTAAAACAACATCTTATTAAACCTGAGGGGACACATACCAGTATTTGAAAACAAATGAGCCAAAAAAAGCCATGACTTGTCCCCAGTGATGCTTTTAAAAGGGAAACTGAGCTAGATTGTAGCAATATAACTTATAAAAGGAGTATTTCTATTGCAGTGTTTCCAGTACTTAACTGTGGGGCAATCCCACAGAAAAGAAAGAAACAGATTTCATTTACACAGCAAAATCTCTCCAGATGTTCCTTTAAGTCCATCAATTCCATCTGAAATAATACAGAACACGTTTCCTACACAGATGTGACCATGTACAATAAAGGTAAATTGCAGCAGATATGTATTTTATGGAACCAGGTCAGTTGAAATGGGCAATAACTATCCCACAACCAAAAATTTTCCAGTGTGGAAGGTAGCTATCAATGGACCAAAATGTAAAACCATGTTTGAGCAGACACACAGGAAATAAAGCAACCCTGTACAGCAGCCCTAGGAGCCAAGAGATCATCTGGAATTTCATGGCCAGGGCTGCTTCTCCAGAGACAGCGATGTCCATCCATAAAGTTCTGCCAAAAAACATGATAAAGTTTCAGCACAAACCCTCACAGTGCATGTCTCACATGCTGGGCATCTCTCAATGTCTCAGGAGTGGAAAACCCTGACCAAACCTGTCAGGGGAAAGAAAGTGACTATCAACACTTATTTTCAGTTTGGCAGCCAACTCCGAACTATGTGGGAACACGATCCATGGGCCCCAGTCACCAGTGACAGGATAATGAAACAGCCTCAGGTTGCACCAGGGGAGGCTGAGATTCGGTATTAGGGAAAATTTCTTCATGGAAAGGGTTGTCCAGTCCTGGCACAGCTGCCCAGGGCAGTGGTGGAGTTGCCATCCCTGCAGGGATTTAACAGCCATGTGGATGTGACACTTGGGGACATGGGTCAGTGGTGGCAGTTCTGGGGGAATGGTTGGACTCTGTCCCAGAGGACTTTTCCAACCTTACTGATTCTGTGGTTACACCTCTGGAACACTCCAGCAACATCAGCACAACAGCCACAACTCAGATGTGAAATAGCTGGTGCTGTGCTGTCACACAATCCCATTCTGTGACACTTCATGGATGAAGTAACAGCCAGTGCTTTGGCATCTGCAGATTCTGTGTATGAACAGCCAAGGGCAAACAGCAATTAAAGCCATGAGAACCTCGTGTGTGGCCAAGAAAGAAGCCTCAGGGCTACTCAAATGTAATTGAAGTGCCAGAACATCCACTGCCTAGCCAAGAAATATTCAGTGGATGAACTTAATTTCTCCTTGGGTGTTGAGATTCTTTCCCCTTTTTAGTTCCCTCTAGAGCACAAAAAGGCTTTCTTAAGAATTAGCAAGAAAATATTTGCCATAACAAAGCAGACAGAATATACTGTGATAATCACAATTCTGTGATTCTGTACTTCTAATAACATACCCTGCTATGCAACAGGCTATTTAAAAATGTTTCAACAACTGAAAGTTGTCCTAGCCTGGACAACAGGAATGATTTCTCCATCTTACTTACATTAAAAGTAATAAAATAGAACATCAGGCTTACTGATCTGTAGACACTTACTGGTTTCCGTCTGAAAATCCCGAAAGCCATCGAATATTGAGCGAGCAGGTCTGCGTCTTTTAGGAGCTTAAAAAAAATTCAGGAATTATTTCAAAAGTATATTATCAAAATAAATACATATTAGTACCTTCAACCACACATGTAGGAAAACAGAGTAAGAACCCAAAGCAGGGATGATGTGGGAATAGAGGTCCTTGGGAAGGGCTGGAGATGGATGGAAACAGGCAGCAGGTAGTTTGCAAATTCCAGTTCCTAATATGTTTCCCTCCAGCAAACCTTAGCCCAGAAACAAAACATTTATCAACAACATAGAGAGGCTTAAAGCCCCTTCTGATGGGCTCACCAAGGCCCTTCAGCATGTAGTGGCAGTGCTGTCACAGCATCATCTTGCCACAATTCCAGTCAAGATTTTACCCAAGGCCTTTAAGTGGATGAAAACTTCAAAAGACTAAACCCCACGAGAAAATATTTTCTTTATACAGAAACACATTTGCTTTTCCACAATGTATTTCTATTCTTTTCTAAACTCTTATCCTGATCCTGGCCCAACTTCTTGGCTGGACAGGTAACAGTCATGCTCTTCCATTAGATCCAATGTCACTTTTTGCAAGGAAACCTTCAGAACTGATTATCTGCAGCTGGACAGAGACAGCAGCCCAGGCAAGGATCAGAAATACCCTCAAGTCCCACTGAAGTCCGAAGGTACAGCACAACCACTGCACTTGGAATGCAAACAGAACTGCCTGCCAACATTATTCCAGCTACTTATCTCCTTTACTGTCAACTGACAGACAGAACTTTCAAAGCCCAATTGCTACAAGACATAATAAACAAATTAAAGTAGAGATAAATACAGCCAGTGCAAATGTGACGATACAGACTATCATCAAAAAGGAAAAGCAAGCCTGAGCAAGGAACGTGCTGGGGAACAACACCTCCCAGCACCAGGGAGGAAGATTTCCTTCAGCCCAAGTGCTTAGGCACAAGCACAACCCTCTAAAGCCAACCTGGGAACAACTTAAACTCAGTTGGAATAGCAGCTGAAGGACCACTTCAACAGAAGCAGCATGTCCCTGCCAGGCTCAGCTCCAGCCCAGCAGCACAGGTGAAGAGGCTCTCAGCAGTCCATGAGGATCCTTTCCAGTCAATGATGGGATTCATGTATCCAGCAGGGCACAAATACACAGGGTCACCTCTTCAACTGGGAAAAAGCCCCGAGCTTGTACAACCACCTCAGTATGACCCTTAAAAACAGCCACCTCCTCTGCTATAAGGCTAGAGCTGACACCAGTTATCTCTTTCGGCTTCAGCTCCTCTGTCAGGCTGCTCCATGCCAGAAGTGTAAGTGACATTGGTGGATCACACAGTGCCAGGAGGGTCCTGATCCAGGTCACCTCAGTGGTGGTCAGTGACAGTGTGATTGAGATCAGTGTGTAACAGGTAGATATAAAAAGACCAGGCATTAGGGTCAGCAGATCTTAATCCTGATTCTTGAACCCACAGGAGTCAATAGATCTTTGTCAAAAACTCTGTTGGGCCACAGGAAAAAGTGCAGAGAGCTCCTCTGTCTCTAGAGGGGCATCAACAGGGCATCTTCCTCTAGCTGCACATTTACTGCTGCACAACTGCCCTCCTCTGCTACTAAATGCCCCACTTCCAAAACCCAAGTAGGATAGGAAGTGCAAGGAGTAGATAAACACATAAGTTTTCGTGTCACTGCATCTTATGGTTGAGACCTTCACAGTCTAGCATCACTGCTGCTTACCAGGTGGCCTTTCAGCAGTGAGGGAAATGTCATGAAATGACATCAATAAAGCTCACACAAGTGCAAAAGCACTTCAGTGAAGGCAGATACTCTGTATGTGTCACTCCATTTTTGCCCAAATGCAAATTAAGTGTGTATTTCAAATTGTTGGTACTTTATGCATCTCACATCAGTATGTAGAAGTGGAAGTTAGTCCATCTCAGTGATTCATATTCTGCCTAAGGAATAAATATTTTCTGATGGGACTAGGGACTGAAGCATATTAAAGGAGTTGAAATTTTCCAGCTCCCTAAACAAACAGAAAAATAAAATTGCGACAAGGACTAAAACTAGAAAAGCTAATATTGCTGTCTGTGCAAGTACAGCAAAAAGGCAAGTGGTGTGCACCTGTACTGCCTGGCACTGTGCTGCCCTCTGAACCCCCCTCAGCTTGTGCATCCTCTCTGATGTTGAAAAACAGAATCAAGACAAAATCAGTTCCTGAGTAAACCTGAAGCCTGGCCTCGTTCTCCTTTCTAACACAGGAACTAAATAATAAAAAAAGAGCTTTTCCCATGGGAGTGAGACCACTGCAGTGATGAGCACTTGCATGGCCTTCCTTGGTGCAAAGGGTAAAGCCCTCAATCCATTAGACATGGCTTTGCCAGCCCAGAAATGGCCTGGGCCACATGAAAAGGACAAAGACAAGAAATGTAGCTGCGTGGCACAGCTTAAAAAGCAAATTAAATTCCTATGTGAGAAATGAAGAAGGTTATGAGCAATCACACAGTTCAGCCCTGCTTTCTGATGTTGTCTCCTCGAGATGCAGGCATTTGTCCTCTTCATTTTCACTCATCAGCCAAGGCTCCATCCCAGAAACTCAAACATTTCCACAACAGTACCCTACAGTTCTGGGCCCCCAGAACGCAGATGTATACTTAATTAAGTTAATTGGATGTCACCTGACAAAGTTTCATGAAACAAGATTTAGCAAATTAGTACCCCAGGGAATGTAGCATCTCTCATGTGTGAGGTTTTCAATACCACTGGTGTTATTTCTTCATATCCAGCAAGTTTTGATTTTCTTTTGCCACTTAGCTCATCTCAAGGTAAAGAAAACAGAAACAAAATAAGAACACAAGCTTACCTCCAAACAAGGGCTCAGGCTCTACTAAGATTTCCTGCTTTTGAGGAATTGGAGCTCGTACTTCATCCCTACCAAAGGAGAAGAAACAAAAAAAGAAAATATCAGAGAGATTATAATATTCCAAGTACTGTACAAACCCCATCTCATTATGCTCCAAAGCTCCTGCAACTTGAACCAGCTAAAGATGTTGCTGTAGCACTGCACAGAATGAAGAGGTTTGGGGTGAGTGGGACCTCGAGGGAGCATCTATTCCTACTCATGGTACTGCTGCTGGACCTGGTACCCTGTGCACTGAGAGCTGGCATGGACAGGCTTTGATAGAAGATTACACAAACCCCTGAGTGGCTGGATCCCAGGCTTTGTCAATCTACTATTTAAACATCTTTTCTTCTTCGTAACTTTGTTAGAACTTGGAAAAGTTTCTAAAAACTTAGCAAAAGTTGTTAAATGATCCACTTGCAATCCTCCTTTCCTTGCTAGCTACATAGAAAAAATTTATTTTCCTTATTACCAGCTTTTGTCTGTCGGAAGACTTTTTTGCTTCCACCTGAAAGTCACACACCTCTCTTTTCCACAGGAAGGAAAACAAGGTCAAGGTGGCCATTTCCCCCCATTTCTGAAGCAACTCTTGGGCTCCTTCAGAGTTGGGCTCCCTCATGTGTCAGCTATGCTTACAAGGACTTATAGATAACGTGAAACTACAGTTAGGAGAAGAAAGTAAATCACCAGGAAATCACAAACATCACTGTGACAATGGTGTGGTCACCTGGCCCACAGAGCTATGTGGAGAAGGGTTCATCCATTGCTACATCCTGTCTATGACCTCCCTCTTTCCTCAGACTCTTCCAAGGTGTGAAGTGTGCACTTTGCAGATCCTGGCCATGCAGGTTACAAGAAGTAACTCAGGATGTCAGCAGGATGCATTAACCTTGCTCTTAACCTCCAAATCTTTGATTGCTCTGCGCAGCTAGTTACTCTCCATTTACACATTTACTGTTCTGTCATCCTAGGAGGAACACTAAGCTGATCAGCACCTGGAGGGTTGTCAAGTATAAAAAAAGAAAGTATTCCAAGAAAAATCTTAAATCGCTGATGTGCCAGAAGTTGTCTAGAAATAAGAACACTAACCTATATACCTATTTTAACTTTGCTACCTGTCAAAAGTTCATGCAGGAAGGCACCTCACACCAGATACAAACGTCAGCACTAAAAGAATTGTTTAAATTTATACATGTGCTTCAGAAGTATGAGTGGCAAGGATGTCAGCTGTATGTCAGTTGCCTTCCTCCTGAAGTGGAAGATTTTCCTAAGGACAAAAGCCTGGCTTACGTTTAAGTTACAATATTTAATTAATGTGATTTATACCACTCAAAATATTCCATTTATCCCAAGCAGTCACATTAATAGGCAGCACTGAGAGTCTCTGCCATGCTTTAATGGAAATTCTCTTCCCTTTACAGGCATCTGATGTGTAAGAGACTGATGAAGGTGTTGAAGTTGCTGATTCCTCTGCATACTAGTGTACAGGGTCTGGCCTTTCCAGTGCCAAACTGGCTTAAACCATCACAATAAAACCTCACAAGTCAGACTCTTCTCTCAGGTGACAAGAGACAGGATGAGACAAAACAGCCTCAAGTTATGCCGGCGAGGTTTATGTTAGATATTATGGCAAATTTTTTCACAGAAAGGGTTGTAAAGCACTGGCACAGGCTGTCCAGGGCAGTGGTGGAGTCACCATCCCTGGAGGTGTTCGAAAAACATGTGGATGTGGCACTTGGGGACATGGGTTACTGGTGAACATGGTAGTGGTGCTGGGTTGATGGCTGGACTTGATAATCTTAGAGGTTTTTTCCAACCTTAACAATTATATGAATCTATGAAATGGGAATAATGTGGCTTCATTTCTAAGAACCAAACCAACAGAATTCTCTAACTGCCAAGTCAGTGTAAAGCAAGATTGCTGAAGCAATTTAAAAATAAGACTCTCTTATGACTGGATCCCTGCTTTAATGACTTGAGCTTTGTTTGTAAAGAACAGTGGGTGAAAGCTGCAGAAAACTTCTGAAGTACATGCAAGAAACTCGCTTCTGGTCTACAAACCAGAACACCTGAAACACTGCTGGAGCACTCAATTTAACAAGATCAAAGCAGTGTGCATAGCTGTGAGTGAAAAGTGACAACTGCCTCATTTGCTGTGCCTTACACTGTGACATTTGTAGGACAGGTACATACTCGGAGTGCGGGCGAACAGCAGCCACCGCCGCAGAGCTGGTGCTGGGCTCCTCTGCAATCCCTCCTCCGTCCAGGAACATGGTGACAGCCATCTCCAGGTTGTTGTTGCATGCCTCAAGCATATGCTTCCCCACGCTTTCACTGGCACCTGGAATGCCAAAGGGAAATCACAGCGTTTTGACTGGAAGCGCCCAGAACAGCTTTCTCTCTCAAAGCATTAATAATTAGGAAGAACGGTTCATCAGCTGCCATTTATCCCTGAAGAACAACTGTGAAAGGAGACAAACATACAGAGCTCAGGGGGAAGGGAATGACTGCAGTCAGGACAGCCAGGCTTCTTCCTGACAGCAACACAAAAACCCTAGTGGAAACCATCTGAGGGGTTTTAGCACGATCTGGATTTTCTTCTACAGGTCAGACATTTTCCTGGTACATGGACCTGTTGGAATGAGTCCAGAGGAGACCACGAAGGTGCAGTGAGAGCTGGAACCCCTCTGCTCTGGAGCCAGGCTGGGAGAGCTAGGGGTGTTCACCTGGAGAAGAGAAGGTTCTGGGGAGAATTTAGAGCCTCTTGCAGTGCCTAAAGGGGCTCCAGGAAAGCTGGAGAAAGACTTGGGATAAGGGATGGAGGGACAGGACAAGGGCGAATGGCTTTAAGCTGCCAGAGGGCAGGGTTAGATGGGATATTGGGGAATATATTCTCCTCACAGGGAGAAATTCTTCCCTGTGAGGGTGGGGAGGCCCTGGCACAGGTTGCCCAGAGAAGCTGTGGCTGCCCAATCCCTAGAAGTGTTCCAGGACAGATTTGGAGCTACCTGGTCCAATGGAAGGCATCCCTGCCCATCACAGCAGGTAGAAGATGAGTTTTAAAGTCCCTTCAAAGCCAAACCATTCCACGATTCTATGAATTTTCCGAACACAGGCATACACAAAGAAAAATGAAAACCTGACTTGACATTTTAACAGGAAGAATATTAAACCAGCTGCTAAAGTTTTTTATCCACTTGTAACAGACATTTAGAGATGGAAGAAAAGACACCCTGATTTACTGACTCTGCTGAAAGGCAAAAAAAAACCCAGCAGAAGCTCAGTTTATATAAGAAGGGAAAAAAAAAAAGCAGCCAAGAGGGAGAAAGCAGTACTTGTCTACAGAGTTCTCTGTATAATGACTAACATTTATTCAAATCACGGAATCATGGAACAGTTTGGGTTGGAAGGGAGCTTAAAGTTCATCTAGTTCCACACCCTGCCATGGGCAGGGACACCTGCCACTATCCCAGGTTGCTCCAGGCCCTGCTCAGCCTGGCTTTGAACACCTAAAGTGCAGCTAATCCCAGTTTTAATGTTGCTGCTCAGGACAAAGCAATAGCTCCTAACATCCATTGTAAGTCTTTCCTCAGAGGATGAGCCTCCCAGCTTCTCAAAAACCATCCCATCAGCAGAAGCTCCCTCAGGAAAAGAGGCTCTCCTGCACCCAACTCTTTAAGTATCTGCTGACTACCTTCTCCACAGGTGGTGGACTGCCAAAGAGCTTATTTTCCTATGGAAAGGCTGGTAGAGAGGAAGAGTGGTAAAATGCAGCTGAACCAGTCTGGGAGCAGCTTTGGGATCTGTAGTAATTCTTCCTAAGTTCACGGCAAGTCACCAAAATGACAAAACCACTTTGCCCAAAACCAGGCTCACAGGTAACATCAGTCTGGGCAAAACATTTTCGGATGTTTCCCAGATTTTCTGGGAATGACTCAGGAAGCTCTGGTTTGAACAGAGAATACACTGTGAAACTGTGGAGGTCAATCAGCTCTAAATAACCTGCACATCAAACCACGGAGAAAGCCAAACTGACTGAGGAACTGGTTTCCCAAAACACCCAACCTGCCACAACAAGCGTGCTGGGATGGCAGTCAGCTGTATTTTAAGACCTTAATTGAGCTGAAGAAAGTGCAGATTAAAAACTAGTGACATCCCAAAAAACGACAAGAAGTGAATAGTTTTTCACTCAAGCTATTTTTTGGCTTTTTCAGCTCTTTTCAATGTGAACTGCAGCAATGAAACCACACCTGCGAGTCTGGAACACACACACCACTCTACACCTCACTGTAGAGTCATGCAAAGCCATTCATTTGCAAGAACTGGAAGAAAAATGGTAATTCAACCCTCTGTTATTATTTAAATTGACACTGATACCAAAAGTGCCTGCACTGATTCCTCATCACTCCTGAGGAAAGTGCCATCATATGAAAGCTTTCAGTCCTTGTGCTGGAAAACAGAAAAATTTTAAATATTTGTTAAGTTTCAATGCAAACTTCACAGATATCCTATAATTTCCTTGGGGAAGACATGTAGCAGTTACATCCTCTTAGCAGTACTTTCCTGGATGAGAGCACCACAGAAACACAATTCTGCCATCAGGATCAAAGAAAAGGACCTCACGCTGGGGAGTATTCCCTCAGCCTTTGCCCCACAGACAGGAGGGATTGCACACACTTACAACTCCACGCTGAAAAAAAACATTAACACAAAGCACTGCGGTGTGAGCACCTGTCACACCACACCAGCATTGGTCAGACAGGCTCCATGGCAACACACTTCTAGATATCACCTTAAATTCTGTTAAATGGAAAAACGAAACTTCAAAACTCCACTTAACACTGGATGGGTGAAGCCCACCAGGCTATTTTTTTTTTTTTTATTTCTGAAAGCATAAAGAGGCGTTCTCTTATGTTGAGCATAAAATACGTGTCTAAACACAAAAAGCTGTCAGGAAGAGGAAACCAGCACAGCTCTGCCTGTTCTGGTTTAGGTTTTAGCATATATCTCACACACAGGCACATACTACTGAAAATATATTTGCTGGAGGTTCTTTTTATTCAAAGGGCTTACACCATAAAGATTCTTTAGGAACAGCTGAGAGATCAATAATCTCCCTGATTACATCCTGCTGCAGATTTGAGTGTGTCCAGGTACAGGGACACAGCGGGAAACGGAGCTGCTCTGGACAACTGGATTAAAGCAGTTTCATTTCTCTTTAGTTGTTTAGTTGATACATCTTATTAAACACTCCTGTAGTATCTGACACGCAAAGCCATCAGATTAAACACAAAGTGGGTCAAGCGCCCCAAGTACACAACCCGAAGCAGGAGCTGTCACCTGACGCGAACTCGCACGGAAAAGCAACCTGCTCTCGCCGTTCGCGAACTCGATTCGCCGCGAGTCGCCCGCGCTGGAGGGTATTTCTGGTTTTTCAAAGGCGGACTCCGGGCTCAGCTCCCGGCTCCCTGCCGGCCGCCAGCGGTGCCCGCAGCAGCGGGAAGCGGCTCCGGGGCGCGCAGGCGGGAGGGAGGGCAGGAGGCAGGGAGGGAGCAGGACACACAGCCGGGACAACCGGGAGGACCCCCGAGCCGCCGCTCAGAGGGAGGCGAGCTGCCCGCCGCGCAGGGAGCGCAGCCGGAGCCGGGGCAGCCCCGCCGCGCTGGGCAGAAAGGCCCTGGCACCGCCGGCGCCCCGCGGGAGGCGCTCCGAGGGCAGGGGCAGCGCGCCCGGAACCGCTCCGCCTCGGCCCGCGCCTTCCGCCCCCGGCCCGCCGGCGGGGGGGGGGACGGGAGGGACCCTCCCGCGGCAGCCCCGCGGCCTCGGCGCGCCCCGCGCCCCGAACCCACCGGTGATGGCGGTGAACTGCTGGACCAGCGCCCTCAGCGCCGCGGCGCCCGCCGAGCCCCCGGGCGCCGCCATCTTGCCGCCGCCGCACCACAACACACGCGCCGCCGGCCGGCGCGCGCTGCGCATGCGCGGGCCCGCCCGCGCGCGCCCCTGCTCCCGCCTGCCGCCAGGAGGGGCGAGGGTCCCGGTTGCCACGGTAACGAGCCCCGCCCCTCGGGCCGCGCGGGAGGCGGGAGTTGCCGTGGCAACGCCCTTTTCTCCCGCTCGGCGCCTTTCCCTGGGAATCCCCCCGGCATTCCCGACCCGCCGCTTCCCGCGGGCACGGGCCTTGCCGGCCGGACCGGCATCCTCGGGACACGCGCCCGGGGCTCCCACGAGGATTCACCCCGTCATGGCGGCCCGCGGCACAGCGAGGGGCCGGGCACGTCCCGGGCCGGGTGCGGAGCAGGTCCAGGTGCTGTGACCTGAGAAACACCCCGGGAGTAGCCATGATCACCAGCAGAGGCTGGGGGTGACCAGCTGGAGAACAGCGCTGCGGAGAAGGACCTGGGCGTCCTGATAGGCTACCAGCTGTCCCTGAGCCGGCGCAGTGTCCTGTGGGCCAGAAGGGCCAGCGGGATCCTGGGAGGGGGGCACAGGGAAGAGCACTGCCAGCAGCGCAGGGAGTGATCCTGTCCCTCTGCTCAGCCCTGGGAGGCACAGCTGGCATACCGTGTCCAGCTCTGGACTTCTCAGGCCAGGAGACACATGGAGCTGCTGAAGCAGGGCTAGCGGACACTGCAGAGATGAGGAAAGGCCTGGAGCATCTCTGTGCCCAGGAAAGGCTGAGGGAGCTGGGGCTGTTCAGCCTCCAGAGGAGCCCAGCTGACAGAGACCCTCAGCCCTGGGTGTCCCTGTGTGCAGGGAGGGTCAGAGCAGGGACCACGCTCTGCTCCAGGGAGCTGGCCATGGCACCAGAGGAATGGGCAGAACTGATGCCCAGGAAGTTCCCCCTGGGCAGAGGCAGAACTTTCCTGGGCAGTGACTGAGCCCTGAACAGAGACCAGAGGCTGTGGAGTCTCCCTCACTGGAGATATTCCGGAGCTGTCCGCACACACTCCTGTGCCATGTGCTCTGGGATGGTCCTGCTGGAGCAGGGAGGTGGGACCAGGTGAGCCACCGTGGTCCCTTCCAGCCTCACCCATTCTGGGATTATGGGAGAGGCAGAACCTGAAGTGGTCAAGGAACAGCTTGTCTGCACCAGTCCAGGGAGCCCTGACAGGGCACCCCTGCCATCACTGTCACCATTAGTTCTTCAAGGCCAGAAGAGGAAACCCCTGGATTTGTTCCCACCCACCGTGCCAAGTGTTTCTGATCCCCAGGTCACCTGGAGAAATGGCAGGAAAGCGATGTTTTACTCCTTTTCCTGTTTCCCGGCACAGCAGGAATGTGGCTGCCTCGCTGCTGAACACCTTGCCAGTAACACTTGTCAACTCTGTGAGTACCACAGAAAGCTGAAGTTTCCCTAAACTGTAATAATTTAATACCTCATTGCCATGGAAATAAGTACAGCTGTTCCCTCTCTTATTCTGTCCCTGCCTCCCATCTTCACAGCAGCTCTGGTGCTCAGGGAAGCAACCAAGCCTGTAAAGTATTTGAGGTTTTGGCACTTGTTTTGTTTTTCCTGGCAGTTGGATGAGCTGAACTTGTTCACAAACAGGACAAATGAATCACCAGGGCTGAAGGTAGGTGAGCAGCAATGAACCGTTACACCAGCCCAGGTATCCCAAATGCAGACTCCAGCTTCACCAACACCAGTCAAACAAAGCTGATTTCACCTTCAAAGCCACAGGGACAGGAACAAGCTGTTGGTACAACCAAAATACACTCAGCAGTGGCCAAATTCCACCCTCTAACAAAAAAGATCTAGAAGAATACGCCAAATTATGCCTGGTGAGCATTACTGTGCCATGGATGTGGTGAGGAATGGGATCCTTTGGGGGACCTGAGGGCTTGCAGCACCCCACCTCGTATAGGGCTACTGCTACAGGTGACAGGTTTTGTACATTTTGCAGTAAAGTTTAGGTTTTATCTACCAACCAATTTCCAGTCCTGCCTTTTTTCCATTCTGCTTAAAAATAATAACAATTCTTATGTAAGAGGCCCTTCTGACACTGAGGGCAACATTCAGTGAGCTGGAAAAACACAAAGACCCCCAAATCCTTTAACACACCTTCCTCAATATACACACACCCCAAAAAACCACTTGAGAGCTATCTAGACCTTTGAAATGGCAGATTTTGTAATTTTTGTTGTGATTTTCAGTGGAATCACAGCAGCAGGATTTGCCATTGCTGGTGAGAAATAAAGTTCAGCAAACAGTCCCCCCTGTCAAACTTCTAACTGGGATTAGTTCAGTGCATGTCTCAAGTCTTATACAAACGAGAAACACAGTCACACACTAAAAGGGAAAAGAATCCATGGAACAGCTTGTGGAAGAAAAGGGAATGAGGCTGGTGTGAAATGCAGCAATCCATGTACTAGGATGTGGTTTCATGCCACTTGCACAAGGTGCAGTGTTGCCAGAAGGGGAAACAGTCCCTTCTCCCTCACCCTCTTGCCCCTTAATGTTTCCCCTACCACTTTACCATCCAGAATTAATTCATGGCGAGTCCCAGGCTACCAAAGCTGGCAGTCAGGCATAGACTTAAAGAGTTTTGGCAGCAAATAAACATTTTCTCCTCATCTGCTTTGAAAAAGGAGTTTGTTTTTCACAGGCTTACCCTGACTGGAAAGGCTGAGGGTCACCAGCATGGAAACAGTTAGTAGCTCTGTCTTAAGAAAAAACTTTAATTGATGAAGGGATGTTTTTGACATTATGGGTAAGACAGAAAATAATCCCAACTGTGGTAAGGACTAAAGAAAAATAGCCCCATATTGAAGGAAGGCTTCCAGAACAATGGCTGGGGCAGCAGGAGAAAAATCAAAGGATTTGCTACTGGACACCTGTTGTAACTTTCTCAAAAAACATCTCTGAACAGAACATTTATTTATGAGAAGCCCACCAATGATAGAGACATGCAGGCAGAAGGGAAAAAAAAACCCATCCAACAATTCAGTTTTGGCTGAGTGTGCTGGTTATGCTTACATAAAATTTGGGGTTTTTTAAACTTAAACCATCAGAAGATGCTGATTTGAAGTATTTTGTTACAAATTTCCCAGAACAGAATTAAAGTCGTCAATGGAGTTCAAAAAAAGGACAAAACTCAAACATTTGCTGACTTTGGTGACTAGCACACACCCTTCAGCACTGCAGCTGGCACTTGGCTCCATTTCAAACACAGACAGTGCAGAAGTAGCTCCAAAGCAAAGAAAACCCAAAATATGGCTTCATAAAACAATTAGCAAGAAAATGTCCTCTGTGGAGTAGGATCTGGTTGACTTTTCACCAGCCTCAACTTCCTACAGGCCTCAGCACCTCCACATCTAAATTTTAATTTTTTTTTTGTTTATTTTAGTTTTAAACCCAACAGGAACAGGATTTGATGGTACCTCTGAAAATGGAGGGGAACAGTTACAACCAGGCAGTTATGTGAATCTCTAATTACAGTTATGTCATTACTGACAACTCCACTTTTCAGTTGTTTTTTTCCCTTCTAACTTTCTCCATCATAAATGGCTTCTAGACTACTGTTTTAATCATACTCAAACCAGTTTGAGTATGAAAATCAAACAGCATTAAATATAGTAACACTATTATACAAGAATAAAGTTGCAGAACATGAACAGTAAGAAAGCAAAAGTACCTTGTTCTTAACAACAGGGGAAATGGGATATGCAGGAGAGATCTCTCTGGACAGAGATGAATGTGAGCCCACAGCCTTGGCAGCCATGAAAGATCCTTGGCTTTGGCAGTGGAGAGTGACCTGTTTCCTCCCTCTTTGTCCGAGGGATGGGTTAGCACATGGCAGGGAACGAGTGACCGACTGGTTACTCTTGTGTTAATGGGTGTGCGAACAATGCAATTCCAGAAACAGCCTAAATTCTGGCAACATGCTTCAATTTCCAGAACAGTGGTTGTGCTGAGGGAAGCTTCAACCTTGCAGCTGACAGCCAGCCGGGAATACAGACTCATTTTTCACTTGTTTCCTCCACGGAATGCGCATCTTTTCCGTTAAATACTCCGGATTCTCATTTTAAGAGCAGACCACCAGTTATCTCTGTTTTTCAACACTACCAGTGTATGCACATTCCAAACCATGTAAATGCAAGCTAGAAAATAAGAAATGCTCTGAGTACTGCAAGTGCTAGAAAATAATATTCAAGAAAAGAACAATTAATGTTACATTCTGGGGGTGCACATTACTAAAGCTTCCCAGGACTCAACTCTGCCCAAAGTGGCTCCCCTCCAAAGCAACAACTCAGAACTGCTTAGGGAAGCTTTGCCTAACTCAGGAGAACATCACCACAGTTCTCACTCCCACTCCACCACGTGTCTGTGGTTCTGCTGATCTACTCTGCAACAGGGCTTTTAAACATCTGCAGGATTGTCTTTTGCTTGTTCTTAGGCAGTGAACAAATATCATTTGCGTCACTGGTATTAACCACACAATTCAAAACCTTTCCTTCCTTGATGTTGGGGGATTTCACCCGAACCCTGGCAGGGGACTGCCAGTTTTCATTGCAGGAACCTTTCCGAGTCTTGTGCTGATTGGTTTCATTCTGTTTTTTTGACCCCTTTGAGTTTTTTGCCATCTTGGAACTTTCCTTTCTGGCAGAAGAGTCTTTTGCAGACCGAGGTGTTTTGGCGCGAAGAAGATACTCATCTGGAGAGCCCTTCTGTCGATTTAGTGTCCTTTCCTCCTTGTTGAGCTCCCTCTGCAGCTCCAGAGCCAGAAGCCTGTCCTGCTCCTCCTGCCTACGCCTTTCATAGAACTCCTGCTCAAAGGCTCTTTGTGTTTGCAAGTCAAAATCACTCATCTGCTCATCTTCATCTTCTACACTTTCTGAAAAGGTTCTTCTCCTCTTATCAAGCGTGCACAAGTCAATCATGGCCTCAGCAGTTGGGGCCTCCAGCAACTTCCTTTTGGGAGTCTCCTTAGTGTTCTGTGGCCTCTCCGGTGTCTCTGCATCCAAGTGTCCAGGCTCCTTCCTCAGTTCACACAACTCAGTCTGACTGTCAGACATCACACAATTCATTCCTGACTGAACAGAGGCACAAGTTTCATCAGACTTTTCAAGGTTTGTGCTTTGGACATGTGTTACATTGCCATTGTCTGACTCAATTCCATCATCTTCTCCTTTGGATCTACAAAGAACTGTTCTAGACCCTTCCCCTTCTGTGGCTCCATGAAGTACATCTGGAACTCCATCTTCTAAACAATTTGGTCCTGGTGGTTTTTCCTGGTTGACAGTTTCACCTGAAGCTGAGGCACTGAAGTAGTTCATGCATGATTCCAAAAACGAATCCTTAGCACCAGAATCTTTACGCACATTGGTCAGCTGTGGAGACAGGGTTGGCATTTCCTCTTGCTCATCCTGCAGTGCAGAACTGCTGCCTTCATTCCTGTTGGTCTCCTGAAGAAAAGGGAGACAACACTAATCAGGTAAATTTATCAAAAGCCCATGGGTGTGAATAAATGCCAATTTCACCTCTCATGGCTGTATTGCCCATGAGCACTCTGGGATAGCAACTCAGATACTTCTCTTCTTAAAAGACACCTAAATGTTTAATAATAATGAAAATATTTAAAGTAACTGCAGAAGCCCAGCTAAAGGACTGAAATCACAACTGCAGCATTTTCCTCTTACTGGTGACTCAGACCAACTGTGCAAGGCTGCTCATCTTCTTTTGGGGCCTTACAGGGATGATTAGACAGATTAGCCATGGAATGATGTGAATCAGGGTCCACCCTCCTCCAGGAGGCTCTGGAACCAGGAATCATGAATACTGAAGGTAGTTTAAAAAGGACAATATAACCTGCCCAGCTCTGATGTGCATGGGGAACAGAGGATTGGAATCCTACAGGCAAGGGGAATATCCCATAATTACTAACTGTGAGATTTATAAAAAAATTATTCCAGTTACCACAGAGACAGAGTTGCTCCTGCCTCTTCCTGAGGTACTACAGAACGACGCTGATCCCAAACCATCATGATTCTTTGGAGACAGATACCTTAAAAGGTAAAAAAAAGGATACCCCTTTAAATGTGTTGTCCTTGAACTGTCAGTCCTTTGAATTATTCAAGATCTTCAGGTTCATTCTGACAAACAAAAACAAGAAGGGCAGGTGTTTCCCTTCTCCTCCTATGAGGAAAGTTTTAACCTTCAACATTTCACATTCTCCCCAGTTATCTAGAGAAGTTGCCCTACAGCATTCCAAAGAAGCAAATGGAGCAGAGGGACACTAAAACAAGCCAATAATTAAAGAAGAAACACTTGGCTGAATCCCTTACTTCTGAATGTCTCCAGAGTTGCTTGATTTGTTCTTTGCCTTGCATGAGCTGGCTGGGGACACCTGAAGTGAGAAGCTGTGTGCCGGTGACAGGCTGCTGAGCACATGTCCCTCAGGATCCTCATTCTTCCATGACAAGTAAAAACAGTGTTAGGTAAAACAAAACAAAACACAAACTGCAGAAACCTCAGGGAACTACTTTGGTTTTACTGCAGAATTAGTTACTTTTGCCCTAAGCATTCTAGAACTGTGAGTAACAGCTGGTTATGGAAAAGGAAACATTACATGATCCATACACCTTCCTGGATTTAGCACAGAGGGACAGGAGGCTTTGCTCAAGTAAGTACACAGGTTTCATCACTGAGTAGCAAAAATTCAACTAACCAAAACAAATTAATGGAACAAAAAAAACCTCCAAAAGGTAAGGCACATTTTCACTACACATTCCTTTTCTGCAGTACCTGTGACAGACATTCATTTCTTCCAAAGAAAGATTTTTAAAATCCTGAGGAAAAGGAAGCATACAGCAGAAAATCCATGTTTTGAAATGTGTCAGAATGAAAACATGCAGTACATGTGCCAGATGCTGGATTTCAAGTGTGTATTACACAGGCTTCACCCTCCCACTGTTTTTTCAGAAATCAATGGTCAATCAAGGCTTAAAGTACTGGGGGGTGACAACAGCTTCCAACTACAACTAAAATAAACTTAACTTATTCCAAATTTTAACATTTGCTCTGAGAAGTCCAAGTTGCTTGCATTATATTTGCTGCTGTCCCCCTCAATCCTAACTCACCAGACTGTTACTGAGCTGCCACGCCAGCTCTTCATCTTGCTTCAGCTGTTTCTCCATCTCCCTCCGTCTCTCTTCTGCCAACCTGTTCTCCTCCTCCTCCTCTGCCAGCAGCTGCTGGATGTATTCCTCACTCGCCTTGTTCTCCTCTTGTTCGTGCGCTCGCCTTTCTGCCTCCACCTAAAACAGATGTTTTAAAAAATCCACCTGGTTACTACTGCAGAGCCACATTTTACACCAGAACCTCTCAGCTGACACTCCTTAAATGTGAACCATTCGCTGTTCACAAAAATAGAGCAGTATTTCATTGCACAAGTCTCAAAGATATAAGAATCACATGGTTTGACCATGGTGACAAACCTTTGTATTTCTGTAAGATTATACCATTAACCTTGCTCACCCGCAAGGTCAAACTCCATTCCTCACCTTTTCAAAGTGTTAGAAGCAAAAACTAAGATCTCCAAATACATGGATCTACAGAGAAACTGGGATTAGAATTCTTTCTAAAGCTGAATGCCACCTATCCTACAGCATTTGCTCAACCTGCTTACATCATTATAATATCCCACAAACAGCACATCTCTCTTCTAGAAGTGTCTTCCTCTCTTGAAGTATGCAAAACCCAAAGCAGCTGGCCGAGATTTTTAAATCTGCCTTCCTTACAGCAGACATGTGCTGACATATCAGTTACCAGCAACTCCACGAGGACAGCAAAGTACTTCAAGAATAAAGCTTTCTTTGGAAATTCCCCCACTCCTCTGCTTCATGTGCTCCTGTAACCACCAGCAAGGGGCTCTCAGGGAAAGGTGCATTCCCACATATTTTTCAACTCTAAATCTTAATACTACTGTGTTTGGATTGGAAGAAGGATCCCTAAAAGAATCTTTTCTGATTTTCAAATTAGCACAGGTAACAGAGTGAAAACAGAAAGAAAACTATGTACATTCATTACTGAAGCTCATCTAATTGCAGTCTCTTACTTGGAGGGAAATCAAGAAGGCAAATGTAAAACTAAAGCCCAAACAGTTCCAAATTTCTACATTTGCTACTTTTACATACACTGACTGAGAAGTAAGGTAGGGGATATAGATCAAGAAAACTTGAGAAATGTCACCTTGTGTCAAATACAGAAAAAAAATCTCTCCTCTTCCATCAATTTAATTCATGATTCAGGAGTGACCAGTCTGTTCTTACAGCTGCAGTGCCCTTTTAAGTATCTTAATTATTAAATAACATTACAACTGTTTGTGGGAACAATTCAAATAACTGAATACAAAGCATTTATGCTTTTTGAATGTATTTTTCAACTCACCTTACTAATCTCTGCTTCATATTCCTGCCTCAGCTCCCCAGGCTTGCTCAGCTGATGCTGTGGCTTGGGGACACAGACTAATCAAGAGAAAGGAGAGGAAAAAACCAAAGTGAGGAAGCAAACGAGATCACAACAGTCAATAATGAAGGATTTTAACAGATGACCTCCACACCCTATCATTGGAATGATTTGACTTATATCAAGTGTTATGATTAAAAAGACAAAGGAATAAAGGAAAAAATACCAAGGAATAAAGTTTACACAGTAGAAAAGTGCGGTGTTACAAAGTGGCACAAACAGGCAGCGTTTTCCAAGCACTGCATATAAAGCAAATATGATGGAACAGGTTGCCCAGAGAAACTGTGGCTGCCTCACCCCTGGAAGTGTCCAAGGCCAGGCTGGATGGAGCTTGGAGCATCCTGGTCTAGTGGAAGTATCCCTGCCAATGGCAGGGAGGTGGAATGGGATGACCTTCAAGGCCCCTCCCAACCCAACCCATTCCCTGATTTATTCTGTCACTACATTAACCATAACTTGTGTCTTTCACTCTTTTTGGTTAAAAAGACCTCAGAACATTTCAAGTGGAACATGTTGCCCAACAGCCAACCTACCAAAAACCTCCCCCGCAGGGAGCTTGCAACGCAATAAACCCCAAAATCCTATTCAAAAAGTTAATCAGATTTCACTTCCTTCTCTCTGACACCACAATTTTCAGCTCAGAGATTCTTGCACTGACTGAACCCCTGGAATTTCAACCATACTAATTAACACATAAAAATCTTATAACCACTTCACTTACTTAAAAGTGATAAAGAAACACCCCCAAAGACTCTAACACTTGGCTTGCAGACACTACAGCTGCAAACGAGCAATGAACAAGGCCAGGCAGCCACACACCAATACCTTGCACCAAAGGCATGAACAAACACCCACTGAAATGACCAGACAATGCCATTTTTATCCTCTGTACTAGAAATTAAAAGGCACTGCCCACCTCTTCTCTGCCTCTTTTGCAGGAGAGCTCTGTCTCTGCCTCGCCCGGCAGTAACACACCTGCCAACCACAACTCCTTATTTCCCCATATTCAAAGTCCACCCACAGCAATTACCATAGCAAAGCAGAGACAACCCAGGACAAGTGACATCTCACTTACTTTCCACATCCAAATCCTGTCCGTTAATCCTCCGCTCGCACTCCTTTGGGTAATTCTTCTGAATCTTCTCCCAGAGCTCCCAGTTGATCAGAGTATTTCTGCGGGTATTGTACCGTGCCCAGGAAGAGACTCGACGCCTACAAAAGGGGCAGCAGAGACTGGCCTTTTCCACTGTCATCTGAAAGCAGTAATTGCAGAGGGTATGGCTGCATGGCAGCGTGACGGGCTCCACAAAGATCTCCATGCAAATCTGGCACAGGCAGTCGGACAAGGAAAGCGGGGCTTTGGAGTTCTTCGACATACTGACTTGAGGCAGAGGAACAACACTAGGACAACATCAGGACCTGAAAGCAAAAACAAACATTTATGTCCCTTATGGGAAGCAAAATAAAGGAAAATACAAAATTTTTTACTACTTTAAGAAAATGTTACAGGATTTAGAAGCCTGCTTAAGTGGTTGCTTTGGCTCAGGACCTGAGAAATTCTTGAGGAAGAAGCAGGTCTTTACAGAAGTCATGGAAACACTGTACCAGGTTTTTCTACTGCCGTTTCCTGAGCTGTAACAGGTGCTTTAGGGATAGCAAGGTGGTGGTAAGGAGAGGGGGGAAAAGAAGATGCGAGTTCTTCCAGCCACTCCTATTACTCCCCTCTTCTCCCACCACTCCTAATGACAAGCTATACCGGACACGTTATTCCAGTTACCTTAACCTTCCATTCACTCATTTTTTCAGTATCTCTGTGTCCTTCAAGAGCTGCTTTTGGCACAGACCTGCTTCAAGCACGTTCTGAAGGTGAAATACATCAGAGCAGAGCAGCTTCTTCCTCACTCATTTGCTTACTTAAGCTAGGACTACAAAGCTAAAATACCTTTTTTCTTAAGATAAATGAAGAATTAAGATTTCAGCACCTTCTTGTATGACTTGAAGCTGTGGGGATCATCTGCCTCCTCACACGATTTTTCCACTTGGCCCAGCAATACTGTGGGAGAGAAAACAAAAGACACATATAGCAAAAGAATAAACCCACTGATTTTTAACTTACAAGCGTCTTAAACAGGCAGCTCCAGAGACGGGAGGCCCTAGAAAGAAAGGCTGCCATTCCTCACAGAGAACTCGCCATGGAGACAAACACACGTTAAGGCGGCTTTTTTAAATTCCCGCTGTTTTTATTGATAAAAAGCAAGCCCCGGGCTTGGGCGAAAGGAGCCGCTCACCACCCCGGCCCCTCAGGCTCCCGGCCGCACCGCCACCCACCGCTCGGCCCGCCGATGGCCCCCGCGCAATGGCGGCCGCGCTCCGCCCTCACTGAGCGGCCCTTCCCGCCGCCCGCCTCACGGCTCCGCCTCCTCCTGCTCTCTCTCCTCCTTCTCCTCTTCTCCTTCCTTCTCCTCCTTCTTCCGCTCCTCTTCTGTCTCCTCCTTCTCCGCTTTCACCTGCTCCGCCGAGCCTGCGGGGAGACAGAGGCCGCGGGCCCTCAGGGGGACGGCGGGCTCGCCTGCGGTGATCTGATGAGCGGGAGTGGCGTCCCGCTGCCAGAGGGCAGGGTTCGGTGGGATGTGAGGAACGAATTGTTCCCTGTGAGGGAGGTGAGGCGCTGGTACAGCTGAGCCGCGGCTGCCCTGTTTGCTGCAGTGCCCAAGGCCGGTGGGCCGGGTGTGGAGGCGGGTTTGATGGCTGGCTTTGGTCCCTGGCCGTGCTCACCTGGCCGCCGGTGCCCAGGGCACATCCCGCCTCAGGTCCTGCTCCAGCAGCTCTTCCTGCCGCTCAAACTCGTGCTCCAGGCTCTGCAAGCTGCAGTCCAGCTCTGCGAAGCGAGCCTCCAAGGACAGCAGCCTGCTTTCTACCCTGCGCGGTGGGAAACAAGGGGAAGGGAGTTTCGAAACGGTTTGGGGCTTTCTGCCGTGACATTGCACTGTGAACAGCTCCAGACCAGTTCTGAGGATCCTCCCAAGCTTTGTGACAGCAAACACCACTAAAAGTGAAGGGGTTTTGTCACATCCCATGTCTTTGTGGCCCTTTCCTTGTGCAGAGATCTTATAACGTCCAAATACAGCTGCAGAGTTAGTATGTAGATACATCTGCAGCTCTCAACCATTTGCATTATTAGTGACACAATTTTTTCTCATAACATACCTCGAGGTGATTTATGCTTTTATTTGTAATGTCACGGCCTTGTGAACTATTTTCAAATAACATCGAGCACAGTTTCTCATTGTTCCTCTGGTTAAAAATCATGCAAATAATAAACAAGCCACCCGCAATGCTTCTCTCTCCCAACAGCTCATCCTGCTCTGGTTTTCCCTTCTATAGGACTGTTCTTCCATGCACAACTGTGATAAAAACTGCTTCATGGCTTGTGTGTATTAACTGCTTTTTCATTATTTGGTATCTGTTGTGTTTTCCCTTATTTAAAATTGTAAATTATAACGATGAGTTTTTGAGTTTCAAGCTACTCCACTTTTGCTGAAGAAAACTGCCTGTTTTAAAATAGCTCACTGTTTTAAGAGACGAGGTACAAGGGAAAGCAATTATTTCTCTCTTTCCTGGAGATACAGGATGTGTTTGGCTTCTGTCACTTTGGGTGGTTTTTGGAAAGAGAGTTTTCTCCACATTTTTCTCAGTTACCTGATTGACATCAAGGCATGTTCTTGAGAATCCTGAGGATCTCAAAGCTAACATTAATAATTCAAAGTTCCTTCCTAAATACTGAAAAACTATTTCAGTACTATGTACTTCATAAGTGATTTACTAGCAGAACATCACCTACTCCTTACAGAATTTTTTGTGATTTTTCTTTTTATTTTACTGGCAGAACTTCAGGCTGTATCAGCTAACAATAACTACACCATCAGCAAATATTACAGAAAAAACCCTACATTTTTTTCTTTATCTTCTCTTATTTCATCCCTAGTTTGCTCCACTGCTTCTGTTAGTATTATTATTGTATTGTTTTAATGCTCCTGGAATTGAGTTCTGAATTGTGACCTGCCTGTGTTAAACATGCTCTTCACATCTTTGACTTGTTTGTTGTGGCCCTATTATGTGTATCTTTGGCTGAACTTTTTGTAAGAACTAAATACACAGCAGCTTTGAGGTGGTGACATTTAAAAATAAAAAATCCAAACAAAATAAAACCCTCCAAACAGTTTTTCATTCTTTCACACATATCCCACAATATTTTAAAGCCTGTTGTTAAAAGAGACAGACCAAAAATGCTACTTTTTCCTGTCATCAGCTCCTCCCTCTCCTTGCCTGCCTCTGCTCCAGCCTCCCCCTTCTCCAAACCAAACCCTGCTTTGGATTCTGTCTGCAGCTGACCTGAATGAGGAGAAAATAAAAACACATCAACAGCGGCATATTTTAGTAAGTATCCCCGACCTTAATTCATTGTCTGGCCGCTTATGCAGATCCTTGTCTAAAGATTTTCTGTTTCCTGAGGCTACGAGGCTTCCTCTGCAGCCCCGTGAAAGCTCATCTTACTGCGGTAGGACTCCTCTTGCTTCAGCAAGAATTTTGGGACTAAAATAGAACTTTAATTGGTAAATTGGGCCGGTGTCATGTAGAAATGGAGGGAGTTCAGAAGAATTGTAAGGATTGATGTGTCATAATTGGATCGAATCTGTCAGCACCGAGAGAGCAAGTGCAGAAGCTGAGGTGAGGTGAGTCGGGGTTTTACTGTGAATGACTTTCAGAGCTGAGTTGTCAGATAATGAGTGTCCTTGCCGGTGAATTGCTCCCTGGTTTGCAGCTTTTTGTCATGGTAAATAAGCTTCTCCATGGCCCATTCTCTGGCTTCCTTCTCTACAAGAGAAAAGTTATCCGAGATCTCATCACTAATGCTACTCTCAGTGCAGCAGTAGTTTCTCAGCAGCCTTTAGTCCAGCGCTTCAGTATTTGACGAGTTTTGCTGCTCCAGCACTTTTTTTTTTTTTAAATATTGCCTGTTTTTAAATTAATCTTCTGTATTTTTAAGCACCTGCAACAAACATTTCAGCATTTGCAATTTTGGATTTGACAACGTCTGTTCAGTTACATCACAGTAGATCCATAACTGATCTCCTACAGCTGTTACTGAATTCTGATAGACTGAGTGCTGCTGCCTTTTGATCTAAGTTTGGAATGAAAAGAGGAAGAATGGATTTAACCTCCTGCTTTCATTTCCATCCTGACCTCTGAACACTTTTTCCTTTAGTGTAAGTGAAGATACCACTGAGTCAGTGACCTCTGACTAGTGTCCACACAAACCACATCCCCATTCTTTACCAGAAAGCTTTTAAAATTCCCCTCTTGTTAGCACACAGAACGTACTTGGAAGCTGTGCAGTAAAAGTTCCAGCATTCCCTATTCTCTGGAAGTGTGGTTCTATGTGAAACCTTGTTTCTGCTAGTCAGGCATTTACAGAAAATGACATTTTAGTGCTGTCATGTGGGTTTTATTTTCCAGGTCAATGCAGCACCCCACACTTCTCCAAGCTCTCCCTGTTCACTCACCCCATGGTGTGTTGTACACACACTTCTTCAAGCAGTTTCCCACAGAATTAATTTTCACTTTTTTCTTTCAGGAGTGGTTTAATTGTTTCTCCCTCTGGTCTGGTCTCCAATAGCTACTTTTGTGTTCACCATTGTGTGAATAATCAGAGTCATAAAAGCTGTGAGTGAACCAACGGTATCAACAGTATCTTGACAAGAGGAGCAGACTCTTTCCAAGTCTGTCAGCTGTCTGTCTGTCAACACATAATCATTCATTTCCTAAGCAGAAGTACTGCATCCCATCAGCTGTGACACTCTTGATAGGGATCATTTTTACTGCAGGTAAACCACAGTTGTATGTATGGCACCTTATTTGACTTTAAAATGTCTTGACACTGTTTGCATAGCTTGCTTTTGAAGCTAACATATCGTAGAATCCCAGAATGGTTTGGGTTGGAAGGACCTTAAAGCCCACCTCACCCTCTCCCCTGCCATGGCAGGGACACCTTCCACTATCACAGGTTGCTCCAAGCCCTGTCCAACCTGGCCTTGGACACTTCCAGGGATCCAGGGGCAGCCACAGCTTCTCTGGGCAGCCTGAGCCAGGGACTCACCACCCTCACATAGTGTAAAAATCCAGATCTGAAAATCAGCAAAGTGGGGACAGTATCCTGCCCATCTCTAACTGCTGAGAATTTCAGACCCTTTTTTGACTCTTCCTGAAGATCCATGCTTTTATCTTTCTATCTGCTCTGAGCCACCACCATAGTGCCTGCTGCTGCACAGCTGAGCACAGGCCAGTGCCAACGAGGGCAGCTAAGGCTGGATTGTTTTACAGGAAGTCTGTGAACCTGTTGGTCACGTTCCTCTGCCAAGTGCAGGCTTTGGAAATGGAGGATGAATCAGCGTCACCTATGTCCTGATTCCCCAGTGATGGTGATTTGCTTTCTTTAAACTTAAAAGAAAGGTTCATTCTTGGGTTTGGTTTTTTTTTAGCTAACAATAACCACTTAATGCCTGTCCTTGAACTCTCCAGACTCTGAGGCCAATGGTCTGAAAATCACAAGTTCAGCTCAAATCTCCCATTAGAACAGCAAGCCCCAAATTTCACGGAATCACAGAATATGCTGAATTGGAAGGAATCCACAAGGATCCAACTCCTGGCCCTGCATGGACACCCTAGTAAACCCACCCTGTGCCTGAGAGCATTGTCCAAATGGCAGCCTTGGGGCCATGACCATTCCCTGGGGAGCTTGTTCAGTGCCTGCCCACCCTCTGGGAGAACCTTTTCTTATATGCAACCTAAACCTCCCCTGACACAACTCCAGTCCAATCTCCCTCAGGTCCTGTCACTGGTCACCACAGAGAAGTGATCAGTACCTGTCTCTCCTCCTCCCCTCACCAGGAACTTGTAAACCTCAATGAAGTCTCCCCCCTCCCCCCCCGGCTGAACAACCAATCCCTCCTCACCTGGTGACACTTCATGCAGCTGCAGGCCCTGGCTGATGGAGCAAATGCCCAAATCCTGCAGCGAACAGCCAGGATGGCAGCCATGGAACTGAACACCACCATGGAGCTGATGGCTCTGTCCCTCTTTCCTCCCCAATGAGGGAAGAAGAGATGAAACCTATTCATGAACTGCTCCCTCCCTGTACACACACAACGTCTATTTATACCCTGTTGCCCACGGAAGTTTCCAGGGAAGCACAGGTTTGCCATGCTCACAGATTGCCTGGTCTGGTGTCCCACTCCCCAGCCCTCCATGCCCTCCCCCTCCCAGCCCTGGCAGAACCTGTTCAGTGTCTCGTTCAGGGAGCGCAGGGAGATGCTGGCTTTCGCCATCTTCCTGGAGAACACCAACAGAAGAAATAAAAGCCAGAGCAGGCTTGCTCCTCTCTCCTGAAGCCGGCAGCAACAGCAGGGACAGGGGATCCGAGTCCTGCAGGAGGTTGTTTGTTCCAAGGCTTTTTATAGCCTGTATATCCAAATATAGGTCATGGATGCACCAACACACGTTCATGGACATTTCACACACTGAACCACACAGCCTGACCTGACCCCTTCCTCTGCCCCACTGATCCCTGTGCCTTCATAGAGAAATTAATTCAGAGGTAACACAAAAGGGAGTAACTACACTTTTCTGTTGGTTTTTTTTTGCTGTGTTTTGGCTTCATTTTGCTGTTGCGCCCACCAGATCATGTCTTGGGCCAAAGCCTCCTGCTGGGAAAGACTGCACAAGCAGATTGCCTTTGTTTTTTTAAATTAAAGAAGTACGAAGGTAAAATCTGATTTGGATGAGAATGAGTTATGTTTGGTTGAAAGGAGCTGCTTTGAGCAAAACCAACAGTTGGAATCTCTTCCTTAAAGGACGGAGAGAGGCAGCACAACCAGATAATGGTTTTCAGGAACTGGGTATGCAAAAAGAAGAGTTGGAAATTTTTGCATAACAATAGGGGTCTGGTAAAAGCTCAGCTGGTGAAACACTGCAGCACAAACCTCCCATCAGTGCAGCAGGTCCTCAGCCTGCACTAGGAATTCAGTTCCATGACAGGGTAAGGACAGCCTGGGAAAAAACCCCTTTTTTTACAAATTATTTGCTTACTCATGGGAAATCCACCATGAACTTAACATGTTGCAGTATTCCCACTTAGGTCTTCCTACCTTCAATTTGCAAATGAAGGGAAGCTTCTAGCAAGCCAAGTTGTGCTCATTGTGTTTCAAAGCTTTGGGAAGACAGGAAGTATTTGGGTAAGTAGAAGCTTCATATTCCCCCTGATGGGGGTACAATACACTTCTTGACACAATTTTGTATGAGTCTTGCACTGTTAGAGTGAGTCTAAGCACAAGGGAACGGCAAGAGAGAAAGCATTTATTAAGACAAGTGTAATAGGTCTTTTTCCCTGGGATACAATACTAACTGACAGGTGACCCAGCAAACAGGTGTAGGAGTTCCCCTTCCCCTTCCTTTGCTGCAGAGAAAAAATACAGTTGGCAACCACAGGGAAACTCATTTGATTACTTGTTAATTGATGCATCTCTAGTCTATGCAGCTGCTGACAGAGCGATGAAAACCAGATTCCATTATGACCAGTTTAAGCCAACTAGGACACAGCTTCATGGGAAAAGTCAGAGCACTGCAACAGCCCAAACCACATGGAGCTGAGCCAGTGACAGCCCTGCTCCTGTTCAGCAGCCTCCCTTAGCATTGTGGGTGTCTCCTTAGCACTAATTTCCTCCTCCAGCCTTAATTATGTCAGCTTAGTCATGAACTAATGTTACCCCTAAATATAGAGACCCGTTTCACTTAAATTCAAGCAGCAAACTGCCAACCCTGCAAGAGACAGTGGCTGTGAACACAACAGCCACAGAGAACCAGCATGAGGCCAGGGACATCATGAGTGCACAGCAAATCCCAGTGGGGTTCACTGTCCAGTTCACTGTCAGTGCATGTAACTGGCTCCAAGAAGTGGTTTTGTCCCCCAGCTTTCTGTTAACACCTAGGTCCCTTAAGGTTCTGGCAACGGATAGGCTGATATAGAGCTGGTCTGGTCAGCGACCAACACTCTCCTGGAGCCTTTGATCTCTGTGCATGAGAGCCAGTTCACCTTCTCTCCATGCTCAATGGTGAGCTTGGGCACAACTCCAGTGTGTTCATTTGAGCCCACTTTGTTGAGCTTCCCATCTTTTCTGCTGGAAGCAGCTGATTGGGCCTTCTTCCTGTGCAGAGATTTTGCTGGACTTTTCTGCTGTTTTCCAACGTTGCTGCTGACATCCCAGAGCAAGACTTTCCCGTCGTTTCCTCCAGACAACAACCAGTATGCCTCTGGCATAAAGAGCACCTGTGAGACTCCCAAGCTGTGACCCTGGAACTCCAGCTCACGTTCAAACCTGGCCCCGGTGACTCGGAATATTCTGACTTTACCATCTTGGGCTCCGCAGCTGAAGATGTTGCCACAGGAGGCGACAGACAGAGAATGTGCGAGCGGTGGGTTAAAAAACTGCCTGGCTGACTGCAGGCTTTCTTCCTCCATGTCACACTCCTGCAGGTTTGTGGTCCACAAGGGGCGAGCTTTCTGCAGGTTCCACAGTATCACCTGGGAAAAAAACCCAGGATGAATCAGTAATTTGTGCGTGTTACGTAAAATCAGATCTTTAATAGTAAAAATAAACAACCACACTTCTTGCCTTAGCAAAGCAAAGATTGTGCATGACTCCAGGAGGTGTAAGGCACGTGGGGAGGAGTGGTTAAACTTACCCTGATAAATGTAGCAAGTCTTTCTGGCCTGTTTTCCAAACCCCTGCCGCCATACTCTGCAGTCAATGACTCAGACCTTTAGACCACGAAAGGGATGCAAACACTGCTCTAAAAGCTTTTGCATTTGTCTCAGCAGTAGTAATAATGACATACTGCACATCAATTATTGAGAAGGAGGGACACGGAAACACTAGCAGTGAATAGAGATCATTATCATTCTGGAGTTCTGGCTCTGCTGCTTGGCCTAAATAGTCACTTCCATGAACGTGTCTGAAAAATGGGACAGCAAAATGCAAACAGTAGTTGAGGCTGTTGTTTTTAAACAGGCATATTTGTATTTATTTTTATATCCAGTGAGTAGATCCGGTTTGTGCTATAGAGTATGGCATGCTTTTTCTGATGAGAAGGGGGAGGTTATGCTTTCAGACTTGCTTTTCCAATGCCACCCCACCTCCAAGCCCCCCACGAAGAATCCTGTGTCTCTCGTACGGCAGTTCAAGCTCTACAGATTTATACTGGGCCAATTGGAAATAATTTTCTTGAGACTTTTGTAGGATCTGAATTGACAATGAGCATTCTCAAGGCCAACAGATCCAGAAGCACAAATCAGTGTAATGCAGCACTGGTGACTGTTAGCTTCATAAAACTCAGCTCCAATTTGTTATTAATAAAAATATTCCTTCAGTAGTAATTACCAGTAAGAAGTACAGAAGTCTTTAAATTTAGTTCACAGAACAGCCTGGCTCTCCATTTCTTGAATCCAAATCACACTACAACATCTGAAATATGTTTCCTGTCACTCTCCTGTTTCAGTGACTGCTGTTGCTGCTGCATTAAAACTACTTCCACAACAACTGTGATTTACTGTAAATCAGAGGGGCTGGGTGATGCTTACAGAAAATACTCCTGTTTTCCTCACAGACAGCACTGCAACAGCCTGAGGAATCCATCAACTGCTGACAAGTTTTCTGCAAACTAAGTATTTTCTGTCCTCGTGGCATTTTCCCTGCTTCATCAGTACTCCTGAAAGAACTTCAGCAACTTGAATTTCAATTCTCATCAGCCATGGCATCCCTGAGCATTTGACATGCAAGCCCAGAACATGTTTCGATGCTTGCAGAGCTCAGAACTTGTCCAAAGGCATGGTCCAGCACAGGGCTTCAGAGTTCTGCAGCTAAGCTCCCTGTGGGAAACAGTGCATCTTAAATGCAGCCTCAATGCACAATGATGCTCTTTTCACTGTACAAAAACAGACTAATGAAATCTTCTTTGGGACATTGACTTTCACCTAAAAAACAACTTGCTGAGCTACAACACATGAAACTAATACTCAAACGTCACAAGAAATAATCAGCTCTCTTGTACCTAGTTGTACATAAATGCTTACAATTCTGATAAAAAGTTTCCAGCCACAAGCTTGTGTATCTGCATTTCAGGGAATGGAATTAAGCCAGCTGAAGGACTGAGTATTTACTCCTCCCAGACTGGATCATCATGGCTTTAACATGGAAAAATATAGTTTATACTAAATATCAGCATGTATTTGCTCTAAGGGGTGTGAGATGCACTTTGGTTTCAAGAACAGTATGAAACTGCTCAACGCTGTCACACAAACTTCACTCTGACACCACTGGAACCACAGACACCTTTGAGAAGTGACAGTTTTCATATTGGGCTAAACCAGGAATGTGGTCAGATCTCAACCACTGGAAAGAAATAACTGAAAAACATCTGTTCTGGGTGGCGAGCTCTGGACTTGATTTCACTCCTAGCATGGCTCATCTCAGCATGCAAAGGACAAAGTTTCCTCTTGATGAGTATAGACAAGTGTAAATGACAAAAGAACATTTCATGCTTCCAAGAGGTCAACAGAACAAAGGACAAATTATACAAATCACTTGTTCTCGCAGTGACACGTTCCACTTGGAAAGGTACTGCTCCACCTGCCTGCCTCAGGAGCTGTGCCTTTTCCTCCCTGTCCTTTGCATCTCATCTGCAGCCACAACTGATCCCCTACGGACAGCTTCTCGTTTTGCTCAATCCAGCAAAGAGCTAATATGGCATGAGTGAGCTTTGCAGCATATTCTGATTTCCCCTCACCCTGCTCACTTTTGAATTGTAAATATCAAGGAAGATAAAAACAGGGACAGGAGCTGCTGTTGCACAAACAGCCTCAGCACTTAGTTTTTGGGTCAAAATTACTTCAGAATAGTGAGGGAGCTTTCTGATGACTGCACGCTGAACACCTTCATGCTCGGTGAAAGTCTGTGGGTGCCTCACTACACAGGTGGGTAATTTCTGTTTCACTTCACTAATAACTGTGCACGTGTATGCAAATCACCTGCATGTCCAGTCCACAGGAAACCAGGCTTTGGGGCCGCTGAGGTCGGAAGGCAACGGAGGAGCAGATGTTGGAGTGTCTCAAGGACCGGCTGACTTTCTTGCTTTCCAAGTCCACAACCTTTATCGCCCCCGAGTCATCCGCCGCAGCCAGGAAGTTGTCGGTGTCGTTCACTGAGAGGCAGTTGATCTCCTCCCCGTTCACGTGGAATTGCTCCAGGGGCTCGTGGAGGGAGCGGACATCCAGCACGCTGATGGTTTCTCCGTGGGACGTGTACAGCGTGCTGGGGCAGCGGGCGGAGAACACCACCGAGGTCACGTCCTCTGCCTGCGGCAGCCGCAGCTGTGCCACCGGCGAACCTCCCCCGTCCCAGAGCGCCAGCTCGCCCTGCTCCCCGCCGGAGGCCACCAGCCCTTCGGCGCTCACGTTCAGGCACAGGACAGAGGAGGAATGTCCACCATTCCACTGGACTGCCATGCTTCAGGGAGACCTCTGAAACAAACAAAAAAACCCCTGAACTGAGGTGGTTGTTGGTCTCATTCCAGCAGAAACTTATCAAACAACTAGATCATGCTGCAAACTGCTTGAGACTCCAGCGTCTAGTTGAAACAGGCACCTCGACAGCTCAGGACAGCTCAGTACCCAAGTGGAGCTTTGGCTCAAACAGCACTGACACCAGGCATAGCCGCTGCGCTGGCCGGTCCTTTCCAACCTAAATGATACAATGATTCTGCAGTCCTTTTAAGAGAAGCATTACTAATGTAAAACAGGTTGCAACACATTTAATTGTCACTCAGAGCACACCCATGGCGCTCACCAACTTCAACTTTCCCTGGCGTGACCGCCCACAGCAGCCTGTGTCACAGCACTGCTTAGGGAAGCACATCAGCAGAAAATTCAGTGGCGGGCGAAGAAAGTTAGGACAAAAGTATTGGAAGGACTGGGGTGCCGCGGGGAAAAAGAGGCTTTGTATGATAGCCCAGCAGCTGCTTCACTGCCCTAAGAACCGTGAATTTATTTAACTATTGGGCAATAAATGGCTTATTCCTGGTTTTCTCGTGGTTTTTCTTTTCTCTCTCTTTTTTTTTTTAAACTATGTTATGTTTTGCACGTGATTTTTGTTGACCCAGATCTACAGAGCAGCCAGAACCCATTCATGCCACAGGAGGAACTTCGGTGTTGGCGATTCAACAGCACTACAGAGAGGGCCGACACCCTCCCCGCAGCTCCCGTCGGGGCAGGTTCGCGGCCGCCGGTGCCCGGGGTCCTGCGGTGAGTGGTTCCCTGCCGACCCCGGGCGCTGCGGCAGCTGGGTCCCATCGCCCCCGCCCCGGCAGGCCCGCCGCTGGAGCCACTCCCGGCCCGGCCCGACCTGACCCGCGGGGCGCGGCGCTGCCGGGGCCGTGCCGGGGGGCTCGGGAGGCCCGCAGGCCTCCACTCTCACCTCAGCTCCCCTCACTCCGCTCCGCTCGCTCGGCCTCCCCGCGCTCCGCTCGGCTCCGCTCCGCCGCCCCCGCCCCTCGCCGGCCCGCCGCGCACGCGCGGGCGGTGCCCGCGGCCGAGATGGCGGCGCCGCGCGCCCCCGCGCCGTGAGGCCTCGGGCGGCCCCGGCCACACCGGGCGGGCTAGGGCAGCGCGGGGGGCGATGGCGGCGGGGCCCGGCCCCGGGCCCGGCCCCGGGGCGTCCGCGGCGTCGTGGGGAGGGCCGGGCTGGCGGCTGCCGGGGCGGGTGCTGGAGCTGGTGTTCTCGTACCTGGAGCTGCGGGAGCTGCGGAGCTGCGCGCTGGTCTGCAAGCTGTGGCACCGCGTCCTGCACGGCGACGAGAACAGCGAGGTGTGGCGCAGCCTGGCCGCCCGCTGCCTGGCCGAGGAGGCCCTGCGCACCGACATCCTCTGCAACGTGCCCACCTACAAGGGCAAGGTGAGGCCGGGACCCCCCGACCCGCGGGGACACCCCCACCTCGCCGGGACACCCCTTCGCCTCCCCCGGCGCTCGGGGACATCCCCGCAGCCCTCCGGCCCACCCGCCATTGGAAGCTAAGGGGGCGGGAGGCCGGAAAGCATGACAGGGTTTTATCTCCTAGAACCACAATGGTTTGGGTTGGAAGGGACCTCCAAGCTGCCGTGGGCAGGGACACCTCCCACTAGACCGGGCTGCTCCGGGCCCCGTCCATCTCCCCCACCCACCTTCTCTCGCCCAGGTCCGTGCCTTCCACCACGCCTTCAGCACCAACGACTGCTCGAGGAACGTCTACATCAAGAAGAACGGCTTCACGCTGCACCGCAACCCCATCGCGCAGAGCACGGACGGGGCGCGCACCAAGATCGGCTTCAGCGAGGGCCGGCACGCCTGGGAGGTGTGGTGGGAGGGCCCGCTGGGCACCGTGGCCGTCATCGGCATCGCCACCAAGCGCGCGGCCATGCAGTGCCAGGGCTACGTGGCCCTGCTGGGCAGCGACGACCAGAGTTGGGGCTGGAACCTGGTGGACAATAACTTGCTGCATAACGGGGAGGTGAACGGCAGCTTCCCCCAGTGCAATAACGCGCCCAAATACCAGGTGAGGGGGCTTGGCGTGGGCTGGGCGCTGTGCCGGGGCTGGGAGGTGCTGGCTGGCCGTTGCTGTCCTGGCTGGCTGCTGAGTTGCTCCGAAGTGATCCTTAAAGGTCTCTTTGCCTTCCCTGCAGAAGGCAGATGATTCTGCCTTGTGAGCCTGTTTCCCCCTTCATTTACTGCTTCGGCAGGCTACACCTGTCTGGTGCTCAGTGCATCTGATCCTGGGCTGTTTCCACACTTTAATCTCAAACGCTGAGTGTGAAACCTGTACTGTAGGTGTCTGGTTAGACATCGTGGTGCTTTTTGGAATAAAACCTGAAAAGACTGTTGTAGCTTTCTGAAGTAGCGACTTGCCCCACAGCAAGGTGAGTGTCTGAGGGCTTGTACCCCTTTGTTGTCTGGCAGGGTGAGCAGAAGTTAGTGCTTAGGTGAGAGTTTTCCTGCTAAAACCTGCAAGCAGTGCTGATTGCTGTTGCTTTGCTCACTGGCCACCTTCCCACAGGTGACATCCCCTGTCTGGCATCTGATGTTCAGATAACTTCAGGGTATTAAAGAGCAGGTGCTATGCCACCTTTTTGTCCTTATGGAAGTGCTTGTCTTGTCGTACTGCCTTTTCACTGCTGGGTTTGCTCATGTTCCAACTTAAACTGGATGCACTGTAATTTCCATCTCATATTCAGAGAATGAGTGCAAGGGATTTTAGGATCATCCAGACCCCAGTGCTGTGGCTTTGCACTGGCTTACGTTTCACTTGTGGGTGAAGATCCGTGTAGGAACGTGTATCTGATATTCCTGAATTTCATGCGAAAGTTCAAATCGGTGATCCTTTGGCATATTTTGAGTTTATTAAGACATGTGCAGTGATCTGCTCATAGAAAACATATTTAGAGGAAACACATGTGTGTGTTAGTGTTGGCTGGAAGAAATTCCCAGTGCTGGGGCTGGCTGGAGAAGAGTCAGGAGTTTGTATGGCACCTGCTGTGCTTGTGGCTGTTCTCTGGGACTTACACTGGTGTCTGAAATAACGTGTAATAGGTAAATGCAGGGAGCTCTGGGCCTGCCTGGATCCAAGGCTCTGCTGTGGTCAATGTTGGCTTCACTTGTGTGTGTGTGTATATATATATATATGTGTGTGTGTATATATATATATATATATATTAGGGTTTTCATTTTACATTTTGTACTGGAATTTCCTTCTGCATTGGGGAGGGAACACCTCTGTCAGCATAGCACCTGCATATTAATCTATTCTGGGATTTTTTGTAGGTGGCACTTGCCTTTCTTAAACAAATCCATTGTCTTTAAAAATGTTCCTCACAGAGCAGTTGCTGCAGCTGAACAGAGTGTTCAGGTAACTTGGAGACCATTGCAAAGATTCCAAAGCTCTGCAGTATTCCCAAAGCAAATGCTACATAGTATCTGCTCTCAGGTGCTGTGAGAGTACTACTGAGTTAGAAGTATAAACTTCTCACAGGTTTATATGGGAAGGGTCATGTTTATTATCATAAATAGGTGGTGGATACAGGCTGTCCTGCTTCAGAGGCACTCAGGATTATAGTGAAATTGAGAAATGCCGATCATCCATCATAAGAGCAATCAGTCATGAGACACAGGAAAGCCTTGCTTTGAAATTCTCTGCTGCATTGCATTTTGTGTTATTTTTGTCTCCATCTGAACATGCTGACTCTTTCTGTGTATTTTTACTCCCCCTCCTGTCTCTGTTTTCCAGATAGGTGAAAGAATTCGAGTTATCCTGGACATGGAAGACAAAACATTAGCGTTTGAGAGGGGCTATGAGTTCTTGGGAGTTGCCTTCAGAGGACTGCCAAAAGTTTGCCTGTATCCAGCAGTTTCTGCTGTGTATGGTAACACAGAAGTGACTTTGGTCTACCTGGGAAAACCTCTGGATGGATGACGTGGATTGTTTCATTGGGACGTCGAGATGTGGATGTTTGGGAGGAGAAATCTGCATGTTGGTTAGAGGGAAATGTGTATTAGAGGAAAAAAAACAACAAAAAGGTGTGGGGGTGTGTCCAAGAGCCATCGAGGGAACCACATGGAGTTTGGAAACGGAGGACCAGCCGTACTTCAGAAATTGTGTTACATTTCCTCTTCCTACCAGGCCAGAAAAATCCTCAGGGCTGCAGTTGGTTAAGTGGGAAGCTGACAGATGCATGTTGCAACAGATTTCCTTGCTAAAATGGCAGTGTGACCTCAAACATTTAAGAAAGGACTTGATACAGAAATGCTTGAGGAAATTACCCTGGGATTTGTAAGTGGCTTGTTTTGTGAGAGACTCCCATTTCCAAACTGCTTGTTCCTTTGTTCCTTCCCTCCTTAGGGCCAGCATGGGGGCTGGAGCAGAGTGGGGCTGCTGGGGGTATTTACAGTTTTTAATGTCCTGAGAGGCACGGTCTGTGCGACTGCCCTTCTCTGGTATAACCATACAACATGTGTGCAGCTATTTTTAAGCGTATTTTAAGGGTTGTATATAAAGAAAACCTTGAAAAGGACAGTTAAAAGAAAGGGTTTGCTTTATTCTAACTGGGACAGAATTTCTTAAAGGGAAAAAATCACCCCCCTCCTTGGCACCAGAGCACACACCTGGGACAGGTGTACAGCGTTCATGTCAGTGCAGTTCTGTTGTGACGTGTTTTGGGATGCTCTTGTGGAGTGCGGTGCTGCTTTGGGTTGTTTCCTGTGAAAGTTTCCATGGCTTCAGTGACAGGTTTGTTCTCTGTAGGAAACACAAAACGTTTTCCCCTCAAATTTCCTTTCACCAGAACTTGCGCTTCCCTTGGGCAGGGAAGGCTGAGCACAGCACTGAGCTTGCCTTCCTTTCCACCTCCAAAACGCCACCTTTTCAAAGCATTCTTACCCTTGCTGATCACTGCTGTGAAATGTCTCAAAATAATGTGGAAGGAGCATTGGGTTTCTGCAACCAGACCTTGTCTTCAGCTTCAATGGCTTTATAAGGCTTTAAGGCTTGCCTGAACCTTTCTTAACTGAATCAAATCCCTTAGTGCCCAAACATTCAGCTGCCCAGGACAAGTAAAACTCTCACCAGCCCTTTGATGGGGATTCTGGATCACATTCAGTGTTTGTGCTCTTCACTTGCACCAGTTTTCTCAAAGCCATGTACAGACCCCCCAGGCATGTTTGTGTGCTTGCATGTGCAGGCAGGGAAGCTGCCAGCTGTAGTGAGGAGGGACTTGTGGTCAAACCTCTGTTCTGTGAGGCTGGAAGGTCTGTAGGGAGCCCCAGGAGGGCCCTTTAACAGGGCAGGAAAGCTGTGAGCCCCACAGCTGCCTCATGACTCTGGTTTAGTGCTGGTTGGCATTTCCCAGAGCTGCTTTTTGGAGAGAAGGAAATGTTTATACCACCTCTTTTTTTTTTTTTTTTTTTTTTTTTTTTTTTTTTGCGCCAGAGAATGTGAGTTGCTTGGTGTCAGAGACTGGCAGTTCTCTGAGTATGGAAGAGAGAGGAATTCCTCTTGGGCTGTTGCTCATCCCCCTCCCTGTTCCTCAAAGAGAGCAGTGCAAGGAGGTGAGAGAGGCTTTGCCTTGGAGTGCTTTTGACTGGGTAGATCACCAGGTTCTGCCCTGGAACTGTGTAAGTTGTTACCATTTAAAGGATTTTAAAGTATTTATTTGTTTTGTGTGTTCATTGCTGAAAGGCAAATCAAGGTCTGTTCCTCCTGCTGCATCAGACAGAATGTGCTGAGAGCAATGGAGGTGTTTTAGGTGGTGCTGAGAACAGCCAAATAAAGGATGTGGGATGAGCATCCAAGTACCTCCCAGACAAATCTGTTACAGGCATTGATTGTACTGGACTGTAAAGTGTGTCTGCAGAGCAGAACCGTGGGGCATAGAGTTGGGGATAAAGGAAACAAAACCCTGCCCAGTTGAGGAAAATAAATAAATAGTCCCCGGGATGAATGTATTCTCAGTGCAGTCCTGAAAGATACAACCTCTGCGATTGTCCATGATCCAGTTAGAGGCGAGGAAACCCTGAGAATTCTGAGGAGTTTTAATCCCAAATTCAGATTGATTCCCATTCTTCAGACTGCATCTTGCCCTCTAAATAATTTCCCTCTAAATCAGAAATGCTGAAAGTTGAACATTCCTTAAGGGTGGGTTTGGGTGGACTCACTTATGTAAGATTATAACTTATTCCTGGAGACCAATGCTGGCTGTACAAAATATTAAAATAAACTCTGCTATCATTCAGAAGGATATATCTGTGTGGATTGTTGGAATGGCACCTGTGGAATCCCACAGATGGGAAGAAGGGAATTGCAGTTTGGTCCACCAAGAGGATGGAGGTGTTGGGCCTGTGAGATTTACTGTGTGACTGCTGGGAAAGAGTCTGTTGAGTGGTTAATGAGGGCTTGGAAACTCAGGGATCTGATAGCTGTGCTTGGGAAATTACATCCTCTGAAACAGGGATGCTCTTTCATGCCTGTGGGAAAGGCATTCCTGACTGCTGGAGGCCTCAGGATTGGAGTTGGGGTGGAGTGGTCACTGCCCTGCTGCTGTACCGAGGGATCTTCCCCCATCAGCTTCCTGCTGTTTCCTTAGCTTTCCTATGGAAGTTCCATATTTCACAAATGCTTTTAGGGAGAAGTATTGTAGTTGTAAGCTCTGAGGCACTTTCTAAATTCTCTGCACCAAGAGTTTGCTTTTAAGCAGTAAATCTTGGCTGGCACCTCCTTCAGGAGCAGAGAGCTTTGGTGTTCGCTCGCCAAGAAGGGAGAGTTGTTTTTTTAGCCTGAGGTACCTTAGGGTCATCTGAGCAGTTGTTTGGGGTATTTTTCCTACCTTGAGAAGGGGTTTAACTGCTTTGGTCATGGGGAACATCAAGTGTTCACAGCCCCCATAACAGAAATCAGTCAGACTCACAGGTCTTGACTTCAGAATCCTACAGGATTTTGGGATAAGCGAGCATTGATTAAATTCCTTGTGGTTTTAGTGTGCAGTGAAGTCTGTTGGGAACTGAGCAATCAGTCCTCTGTCCCTGTCATATCTCTGAGGAGGTGAGGAGCTCGATAGGGTCACTGTTTGGGGGCAGAGGCTGTTCCTGGCCTTGGTGGTGACCCGAAGCCAGTTGTGTCACTCCTCAGGTGCTGCTGGACAAACTGATAAATCAGAATGGCATGGGAAACTCCCTCCTGGAAAATGCTTTTACCCCAGTTAAAATGCTGCAGTGAGTGTATATTTTTAGGAGCCCACTGTGCACCTCCCCCTGGCAAAGGCCACTTGGTCCTGTCCCTCCTGGCCACGCTTCAGGTGACAAACCCAGGCAGGAGCAGATGGCCCTGGTGCTGTGGCTCTGCACCTCCAGTGTGGCTGTGCTCTTCCCTGCCCACCTCAGTGAGAAATCCAACTTTTCTGCCTGCTTATCTCTGATCTACATTTCTGAATTCCCTGAGCACACGGGTGTGTTTCCAGATGGCTGCCTCTATTTTTTTTTTTTTTCTCTTCCATTTTCACTGGGTTGGTGACAGCAGCAATGAGTTAAAATAACACTGGGCCTGATCACAGTCTGATCATGCTGAAGTATTTGAGAGGTGAGCAGCCCTCAGTCATTCCTTAACCTATGTATTTCCATGTGGATATTGCAGTTTTTGCATGTTATAAATAGCTCTTGCATGTGAAAGGGAATTTTTTTTCTCTTATGTGCAGTGAAATCTGCAGACAGAAAACTGCATTATTGAAATCTGCACTAAGATCCTTTCTTACAAAGTGGGTTTTCAGAGGGTTGACAGTGGCCATGTTTGACCCTATAACTGACAGTAGCCCACCTTGCGCTAGAGTATGACTGAAAGAAAAATGAATGAAGCAGTGAATGAATACAGCTTTTCCTGCAGTGCTGCTGGACCTGCTAATTCATCCCTTAAGCAGGTTTTTTCCTGCTGCTGGATGATGCTGTGTGACTTGTGAAGGAACTTTCCCATCTCTCCACAAGAGAGCAAGGCTGTGGGAGCTGTTGTGGGTCACAACTCGGGGGAAAAAATGGTTTGACTTGTGCTCAAACAAGTACTGAGCACAATAAATGTTTTTAATGTGGAACCTTCTCACTTAGCAATTACTTCTTGTCGTTTTCAAAAACCAAACCAAACAAAAAGCCCTTAACAGAAGTGGATGATGAACATAGAATTAAGTTCACTCCTTCATTTGAACCCTGGGTCCTGAAATTACACTAAGCAAATATTTGCATTTCAGAAAATGCTTTTTAGTGACACCAAACTGAGCCAAAGCTCCAAGTTCACCTTAAAGGATTGAAATGGATTTGAGAGGCTCAAACAAAATGTCAGAGTTGCTGTTCAAGGTCCACTTTTTCCCAGACTTGCTTTTCTTCCCCTCAGATGTTTATGATGAGGAAATAGTGATATCAGCAAAAGATTATTTTAAAAAAATCCATTGCAATTGAATAAAAATCAAAGTAATTGAAAAGGGATTTTTAAATAAAACTCACTGTATATTACAAGTGTTGTTCATTCTTCTGCAATTTTACCAAGTCAGGAATTGAATGGATTTTCCCCTCATGCCTGCACTGGCAGGTGTGGTGTGAGTTACCTGCAGTGGTTTCATGCCTGCTTGATTTATTTTGGCTTTTTAATCTTGAGCTTCCCATGCTTAGGAGAACTCAGCCATGTCCCATCACTTTTAAATAGCAATTTAAGAGAGTAAACTCTGCCAGCTCTGATATGTGGCTTTATAAAGTGCTGGATAAACCTGCTAGTAAGGAAATGGATGTTGGCCAAAATGTTTTCTGTACCATATTAAAATACTGCAGGGGTTAACATTTTCCATGGAATCCCAGATCAGTTTGGTGTGGAAAGGACTCATCCAGTTCCACTCCCTGTCATGGGCAGGGATACCTTCCACTAGACCAGGCTCTACAGCCTTTGCCACTTCCAAATCACCTTTGATGGCTTTTTGTTTTGTTTTTTTCTGTGCTCAGGTGACAGAGGGCACTTTCCTTATATCAGATCCCATCTGACAATTGGACATCTGAGCCCTTCTGCAGGGTCTTGTGCCAGAGCAGAGCTGGAGGGTGGGATCTTGCTTTGGAAGCAGCCAAGAGATCTCATTTCAGCTTCAGCATAAGATTTTATCTATTCCTGGAAAACTAATTGACACGAGCAGAACTGGATCAGAGTTGGAACATCAGTGGGACTCAGGAGAGTGTGCAGGAGGGAAAGCAGGTGGTTTTGCATGCTTACCTCACCCCACAGTGCTGTGCTTTGTTTACTGGCAGCATGAGCAGCTCTTCCCGGCAGGACCGTGGAGAGCAGGAGGGATCTATGTATTGATTGTGCATCTGGCTGAACCTACTCTCTCCTGCACTCCTGTGCTGATTCAGGTCCCAGATTGAGAGGTGCAACTGCTCTGAGTTTCCCAGGTAGGGCTGCAGGGATGGTGTTTCTGATACAGCAATGATCTCACATGTTAGAGTGTTTTTTTAAATCTACAGAAACATATCCTGGTAGTTTTCCTGTTTTCTTTCCCAAAACCAAGGGAGATCTCCTAACTGCAAGAGTGTGCTCCAAACCTCAAAGCCCCAACCCCAAATCCCACAGACAGGCTTTGTCCCTTGTCCCTCAGGTAGCATGCTAGCAAGCATGGATGCTGAGCCCCGTGGCTGGAAACCTGGGAAAAGAAGACTTTGTAGCATGAATTTACTTGCAGATCTGCCTGCCAGACCAGGCTGTGGCACAGGGATGTTGGCCCTTCTGGCCAGAGGGGAAGCCGGGTGGGACATGCTGAGCTCTGCAAGGAGCTGAGAGAGTTTCACTTCCCTACACGTTTATGACAGAATTACTCACTTCTCTGAAGCAGAATGGCAGCAGGGAGGGAGCTCGTGGGGCTGCAGATGGGAGCAGGTTTTTTTTTGTCACAATTTGCATTCCTGAATGATGTCACAGCAGTGACTTGTCCAAACCTTTTCCTTCTGGTGACTTACTGCTTCCAGCCCTGAGAGTTTTAGGCTCAAAACTGACAGAGAGGAGGTTTGGATTTGATACTAGGAAGAAATTCTTCCCTCCTGGCACAGGGTGCCCAGAGAAGCTGTGGCTGCCCCTGGATCCCTGGAAATGTTCCATGCCAGGTTGGACAGGGCTTGGAGCAACCTAGGATAGTGGAAGTTGTCCCTCCCATGGCAGGGGGTGGAACAAGAGGGCCTTTAATATCCCTTCCAAAACCCAAACCATTCCATGATTTTATGATAAAAAACTTTGGTAAATGTGCTGGAGTAGATGGGTCACAGGGTTTTATTGCTTTCAATGGTTTATTTTATTGTACAGTACAAAAAAAGGTCACTTTATCCACACATTTGGCAATCCTACGGGAAAAGCTTGGGCAGCACCTTCAGGTCTAACTGCAATCAAAGTCCAAACTAGAAAAAGCAACCTGGTTGTGGGGTTTTCCAGCCCTTGAGGAGATCTAGGAGGAAAAGCATGGAATCACAGGATGGTTTGGATTGGAAAGGACCTTAAAGCCCATCTTGTTCCACCCCTGCCATGGGCAGGGACAACTTCTGCTATCCCAGGTTGCTCCAAGCCCTGTCCAACCTGGCCTTGGACACTTCCAGGGATCCAGGGGCAGCCACAACCACTCTTGGCAAAAGATCAGAGGTCTTTTCTGACTTCGGGCACTGGCTTCTCCTACAGATGACATTGTCCAGAGCATCTGGACTGTCTCAGATCATAAGGGAGTGGATATACTTGGCTTTCAGTTGCTCAGAAATACAAGGCTCTGCTGCTTCAGCCTCTGATACATCCTGCTGCATGCTGCACTCTGGACACCGTGTGATCTGGATGCTCTCCTGCTCTCCCAGGAGGAGGTTCACCTCAGCCTGCTGGTGGTGAATCCCAAGGAGCCCTCAAACCCTAGGTTGCGCAACGGCTGTGAGTGGTGCTGGAGCTCAGCTGCAGGGTGGGAATAGGGGGAAATGAGATCCCTTCTGCAGCTTTCCCTCTCCTGCCACTTCCTGCTCATTTACAGGCTGATGGGGAAGAGCAGTGACCGCGGGTGGAGCTGTGTGGGCTGGACCTGCCTGCGGGAAGGAATCGGGTGGGGTCTGGAAAGGGGCTGTGGCCGAGCCACTGACCAGCTCCCCTCTTCCCTTCCCACCCTGTGCTCTCAGGAGCATGGGTTTGCTTCCCACTAGAACCTGTTCCTGCCTTTCTTCTGAGTCCCACAGTGGGAATGGGCACCTTTTGGGGACTGAGGGGTCAGAGGTGGGATCCTCTGTGAAGTTCTTGCTGTGGGGCTCCTGACTGGTGTTCAGGTCCTTGATCAAGTGTGCTCCAAGCCCAGAGACATAATTTTCCCAGTTGTTTGTGCTGCAGCTCACCTGTATCCCTGCAGGCTTGTTGCCTTTGTCAGTCTGGGGGGTTATTGCCTCCTCCCTGCCCTCCCACAGCCCCAGCTCCTCTGGTGTTGGCAGCCAGCGCGATGCTCCAAGGGTGGGCGAGCAAGCCCAGGGCTCTCCTCAGAACAACCCAGAACTAATTCTGGCTTCAAAGAAGTCTTCTTTGAACCCTGCTTTCCATCAGAAAACCTGGCAAGAGCTCGGAGATTCCTGACACCTGGAAATATATAAAAGAAATTCTTGGCTGTGAGAGTGGGGAGGCCCTGGCACAGGGTGCCCAGAGAAGCTGTGGCTGCCCCTGGATCCCTGGAAGTGTCAAAGCCAAGCTGGACAGGGCTTGGAGCAACCTGGGATAGTGGAAGGTGTTCCTGCCCATGGCAGGGGTGGAACAAGATGGGCTTTAATGTCCCTTCCAACCCAGGCCATCCTGTGATTCTGTGGAATGGGGGCGAAAGGCTGAGCGTGGCTGTGGCTAAATGTGAAATTGTGGAGAAGGAGGAGCCAGGAGTGTGGGCAGCTGCTGGAATGGGAGCAGGAGCAGGAGTGGGGTGGGGGAGTTTTCCCACAGGAGGGTGCTGGGGCTCCAGGAGCTCCCAGGCACACAAGTCACTGCAGAACCAGAGCCTGGAGCTTTAGTGACTGATGCAAGAGCTGGCAGGTGCCTTTGCTTGGACCCAGGGAAAGCAGCAGGGTGGTGGTTTGGCCACAACTCAGGGGAAAAAGCAGTTTTGAGGCTGATTATAAATCCTTGATTTTTGTCCCCTAGTTTCCCCTGCAGGAACTGCCCTGAGGGGAGCTGTGCTTCCTGCAGAGCTCCAGTCCTGCTGTGGCACTGGGGCTCTGTGGGCAATGCTCCTGTGCAGCAATGCACCATCCTGGCATGGGACACATCCCGAGCCACCCCATGGAGTTAAACTGGGTGGATTCCCATTGGGAAATTCAGCCACATGAAACTCCAGAGCTCAAGTTTAAGGTTCAGGCATTGAGCTGTCCATTTTAGCTCTTCCCTTTTGCCCGTGTAACAAATTCTGTTTTCTTTTTTGTGTTCACAGTTCCTCTTAAATTAGAGGCAGCAACTGCTGCTGGCAGCTCCTGGCATACAGGAGACCTCGAGCTTCCCTTGTTTTATCCAGAGCATGCGATTAAATTAAATAAATTAGATTAATGATGCTTTGCACCGTCATCCCTTGCAGAACCATGTGTTTAATTCTCTCCAGTTCTCCATCCCAGTGGGAGTCAAGGAAGCCCATGGAGAAACAGTTATTTTTCACTTTTCCCCCACTCACCAGGTCCTGCTGCTGTGTGAACCATGAGTGACCTTTTCCTGGTGCTTCCACTCAGGAATAAATCACATTTCCTGCAGGAAAACCCTCATTCAGCGATGGGGTTGCTGTTTCCTGCTGCAGTTCCCGAGGGTCCTGCGCTGGGCGCAGCGTTCCAGGGGAAACCGGAAGCCTGCCCTCTTGTCACAGCTTTGCTCTTGGTTTGTACTTGACAATTTGAAGGTTGTTAAGGGAAAAAGATGGCTTGGAGGAAGAGGAGGTGGGAGGAGCGGAAGGAGCTCACTGCGTGTAAAACCATGTGGGGATTCCCGGTCCTCTCCTACAGCTGCAGGAATCACAGCTGCACATTGGGACATGGCTCCAAGCAGCTGAGTCTCCTTCAGCTTAACCCACCTGGGCCATTGAGCTGGATTGGAGCCTCCTGAAGAGCTGATCAGAGGTGCAGCTCCTGGCAGATGTCCCTTTATTGTGCTGATATTAAAAAAATAAATTACCCCTCTCACAGCACACACCCAGTCCTTACTGGGAGGGCAGGGTGGGGGTGTGAGGGAAGGAGGGGAGCAAGCAGCAGCTTCAGGATGTTCTCAGAACCACCCTGCTGCAGGATGTGGGGAAAGTGTGAGCAGCAGTGCTGCTGCCGATGCCCCAGCACAGAGCTGTGGGGTCAGCCCTGGAGTGGGGCTGCTTTCCAGGGACAGCAGGGTGGGGGAAACCTGGCTGGGCCATGCGGGGGGCTCTCCCAGCCCATGGTGCTGCTGGGGAGGGGGGCTGAGCTGGCTTGGCTTTGGGGATGGGCTGGGGGCAAAGCAGGCAATGAAGCAGGCTGTTTTCTCTCCCAGTTCTCTGGACTGCAGGAGGAAGCTGGTTTGACCATCAGGGCATCACCTTGATGGTGGCACTACAAGAAGGAATCTCACCAGAGCTCTCCCAGGAGCCTCCAGATCCAGTGAGTGCAGTGTGGTCACGGCTGAGGATGCTCAAGTTTTACAGCTCTGCCAGCTCCCATGTCTCCAAGGGCCAGGTGAGGGGTTTGGGATGAGGGGTTTGTGGTCATCAGCTGATCTCAGCCTTTCATGTGCCCTTGAGCAATGCCATGGGAATTTTGCCCTGCTGTGAGCTTCTGCCGCTGCTGTTCACTTCTCTCTTCTCCTTCTTGATTTTTATACATCAAACTTCCTTGAAAATGGAGGAAATGAAACCACAGGGCTTTTTTGTGAGTAACATGGGAGAGGTGGGCCTCCTCCCAGAGAAGAAATGAAATTTATGGGGAAGGCAAGAAAATGATCTGCCTGGTAATTTATGCTGGTTTCTGGAGTTTGGGGGCCACACGGCCCGGCAGGGTGGGGGTACCCCGGCATTTCTCCACCCCACAGGATCGATGGCATGGCTGGGGGACACGGCTGGGGGCAGAACCATCCCCAGAAACCCAAGCAGGGGCTCTGCTGCTGGAGCTGTGCAGAGGAGTCACCATGCAAGGCTTGTCCCCAGCGCTGGCTCGTCCCCAGGAGCTGTGTGACCCCAGTGGGGCTGGTTCCCCCACACCCCTCTCTGCCCACCCAGAGCCCGTGGTTCCTCTTGCCGTGTGCGAGGGCATGACCCGGGCTGGGAGTGCTGAGCTCAGTGAGCTCAGAGAGCAGAGCTGGGCCGCGCTCGCTGCCTCCATGTGACTGCAGTTTCCGTTGGCTCCTTCCGCAAAGCCTATCTTGGTGCTCGCAGCGAGGGCAGGGCGGGTGGGACACCGACCCGCGGGTGGCACAGGGACCCGCACAGTCACCCCTGGCCCCGGCCCCAGGAGCCCCCCAGGCCTGCGGGATGGACTGTGCCAAAGCCCACCCGCCATCCCACACGGTGAGTAGCTGCCCCCGATACCTGTGCCGGCGGAAAACCCTGGGGGTTTTGGGGAGCCCCTGGGCCAGTCTGAGGATCTGTGGTGGCCACGTGTCACTGATGCCCACACTTGAAGGGCTGTGGCTGTGTGGGCCTGTGCTGGGGCTGGTGTGAAGCACGGGGAGCAGCCCGGGAGCTCCCAGAGCTCTTGGATGTGGGCTCTGGTGTAGGGCTGCGGGCAAGGGTTTCCTGCCGGGGCTGCTGCCTGCTCTCCTGGCCAGGCAGGTGCTGTCCCTGCAGCTCCAGGGAGCACTGGGGGGATGGAGGTGCTTCTGGTGTTGGAAGAAGCCAAGAAAGGCTGAGCTAGGTAAAGGAAAATGTGAGTTCCTACAGAGGGGTTCAGGAGCCAGGGGCAAACCCAGGGTTTTTCGGGTGCAGCAAGGACACAGCAGGGTCTCTCTCCTGCCACTGTGCCTGGGCATGAGGTGCTGCTGGAGACCAAGGACTTGAGAGGGCAAAAGTGCTGTGTGTCAGCTGCAGTCTGGGGAAGGGGGGCTTCCTCTCTATCCCCCCCAGAGTAATAAAGGCACCAGCTCAATACTTTGGCTGTCCCAAGGAAGGACACAGCCCAGGACATGCCCTGGTCCCTCTGTCCTGCCAGGCTCTGGCTACCTGGGCTGCCCAAAATAACCCTGTTTCTCCTTCACACAGTGGCAGCTGTGAAAGTGCTGCATGCCAAACACTCGCTGAGCCCTCGCTGCTCATTTGCCTGAGTTTCAGCTTTTCCCCAGATGCAAATGCCGTCAGCTCCAGTCCCACCAGGTGGGTAACAGGACATCTCCTGCTGGAGAGCCTCAGCTTCCCTGGGAGGGCCCCCAGCAGGGATGGGCACTGGGGGCACTTGGTGAGGGCTGGGTGAGGTGGTGCCCCCGGGGGAGGGTTTGGTGCTGAGAGGGGGGACATGAGCCCTGCTGGGGTGACACCCTGCTTGAGGGATGCAGCTCAATGGCCTTCACGAGCAGCTGTGCAGCACTGACAGTGCCTTCTGCACGTGTGCTGCTCTGGGTGGGACTGAGCTGCCACCCCTGTCCCTGCTCTGCCCCTGCCCTCCAGGCTCAGACCAGGGGAGCCCCACGGGGGTTTCTGCTGGGGTGGGTGGGCTCAGTCCCAAGGCCCTTTGCCCCTTCTCCATGGACAGCTCGTGGTGGCCCAGGTTGCCTGGGCCTTTTGGGGTGAACAGTTTGCAGCTTCTGACCTGCTCACCTCTGTCTCCCTCTCCACAGGAGTGCCACCACTGAGATGGAGGCCCCGCTCCCTGGTCTCTCTCTGCTTCTGCTCCTCCTGGCAGTGGGATGGGGAAGCAGGGTGGATGCAGCCTGGGCAGCATCTCCTGGGGGCTGTGAGCTCGTAAGTCCTCTGCTGTGAACCCTCACCCCTCTGACTGCTTGGTCCTGTCTGGCAAAGCCCAGGCAACTCAGCATCTCCACACCTTCTCCATCCCCACCACTGGCTTGGAGGGGACTGGTGTGCCAAGGCTATAACCAAAGAGCCACCTCCTCCACCCTCACTCTGCTCCCCAGACTTCTCCCTCTCCATCTCCTGCCCCTCAGAGTGCTGTTACATATCCTCTTCCTTCAGGTCCAGAGCATCATGGACTGCACTGGGAGATGGCTGAGCTCTGTCCCAGGAAACCTCCGAGGGGATACTGAGGAGCTGTTGCTCGATGACAACACTATCCAGGTCCTGGGCAATGCCTCTCTGCTCCTGTACCCCCAGCTCTGGCATCTCAGCTTGAGCAGGAACCGGCTGGAGCTTATTGAGCCCCGTGCCTTCCTCAGCAGCCAAGGCCTGCAGGTGCTCTCCTTGACAGACAACCTGCTCTTCACCAACTACTCGCTGACAGCAGCTGCTCTTTCTGCTCTGCCAGCCTTGAGGACGCTGGATCTGGCTGGAAATCAGCTCACCGAGGACATGGTGTCGGTTTTGGTCTCAAACCTCTCTACCTTGGAGTCCCTGTCTGTGGCCAGGAATGTCATCATGAGGTTGGACTCATATGTCTTCACAAACCTGACAAAGCTGCTGGAGCTGAACCTGGAAAAGAACTACATCTTTGAGATTGACCAAGCTTTTGAAGGGCTGCAGAGGCTGCAGAGGCTCAACATAGCTTACAACTACCTCCCGTGTCTGGTGGGATTTGACCTGACCCAGCTCAGGGTGCTCAATGCCAGCAATAACAACATTGAATGGTTTCTGACCCTGGAAAGTGATGATCTTTTTGAGCTGGAGGTGCTGGACCTGTCCCACAACCGCCTCCTGTTCTTCCCTGTGCTGCCCCGGCAGAGCAAGCTGCACTCCTTGCTGCTGCAGGACAACAGGATGAGCTTCTACCAGCGCCTCCCCCAACGGCACCTCCCTGGCCAACGTCACCGTGCAGTTCCTGATCATCAATGGCAACTCCACCAACATCACGACGGTCAGGCTCTGGGATGAGCTCTGCTACAGCAACCTTTCCTCCCTGCGCCTCCTGGACTTGAGCCAGAACCAGGTCTGGGGCCTGCCGGACGATTTCTTGTCCCAGATGCCCTCCCTGACACAGCTGAAGCTCAACCAGAACTGTCTGGAAGCATTTCACCTGCCAGAGGAGGACCCCTTGGCCATGCTGGCAGAGCTGGACCTCAGCCAGAACAAGCTGGTGGAGCTGGGGGTAAAGGTAGGTGTTGGGGACATCCTGCCCAGCCTGCAGCTCTTCAACCTCAGTACCAACAGGCTGCAGGCACTTCCTCCCGGGATTTTCACCCACACCAGGAACATCACTACCGTGGACCTCAGCCGCAACCGGGTCGACCTCTGTCCCCAGCCAGGTGAGGCTGAGAGTGTCCCCTGTGTGGACATCAGGGGTGTGGAGACCTTGACCCATCTGTCCTTGGCTGGCTGTGGTCTGCAGGGGCTGGGCGGCCGTCCCTTCCGGGGGGACATCGCTGATGCACCTGGACCTCTCCGACAACCGCCAGGCGCTCTCCGGGGACCCGGGGTGGCTGCAGGACCTTTTCCTGACACTGCAGGTGCTGTCTCTGAGGAACACCAGCCTCTCCTCTACTGCCGTGGATTTCTCTGCCCTGAACAGCCTCGTGCGCTTGGACCTTTCAGGGAATTCCTTGGCTGCGTTCCCCACCTCGCTGGGCGCCCTGAGGCTGCGGACACTGGACCTGCGGGACAACTGCCTCCCGGCGCTGCCAGACGTGGCGCAGCTGCCGCTGGGGAGGAGCCTGCGGGAGCTCTACCTCAGCCGAAACCCCTACAACTGCTGCACGCTGGGCTGGTGGGACGCCCTGCAGCAGGCGGAGGGGCTGCACGTCCCCGACGGGCGGGAGGTGACCTGCAGCCACAGGTCCCAAAAGCTGAGCCCCGGCGCGCTGCCCCAGCCCGTCCTGCAGAGCTGCCGCTGGCAGACGGCCGACCTGGCGCTGCTCTACCTGGTGCTGGCTCTGCCCACCTGCCTGACGCTCCTGGTGGCCTTCGTGGTAGTCTTCCTCATGCTCAAGGAGAAGCTGCTGAAAATGGTGAAAACCCGGTGTGGGGTGTCGTCTGGCCCTTACTGATGGCTGAGGGGGAGGAAAGGCTCCGGAATGGTCAATACGAGTGGGCAGGGTTACAGGTGATAACCCCTCTGAAATGGTCAAGATGGAAATATGATGGATGCAGGACAGGAGGTGCTGGGAGAGCTGCCATTCCTGCCCTAATGGTACCCAAAGGCTGTGGGGCCGTGTCTGGTGATGGAGCACTGGGAATCCTCAAGGAATATGTCTTCAGCAGAAGCCTTGAGCTGGTGTTGGTGAGAGCTGAGCAGACACGACATCAAGCAACCTCTTGGCTGAAAGGACAGGTTGCCCAGAGAATCTGTGGATGCCCCATCCCTGGAAGTGTTCCAGGCCAGGTTGGATGGGATATGAAGCAATCTGGCCTAGAGAAAAATGTCCCTGCCCATGACAGGGGTTGTAACCAGATGGGTTTTTAAGGTCCTTTCCAACCCAGAGCATTCTGGGATTCTGTGACTGTTTTCTCCAGCGCTGTTTTTCCTCCCCTTCAGGCAGTTCCCTTTATTTATTCCCACCTATATACAACTCAAAATGTCCTGCATATCTGCAACCAGCTTCCACAGAGTGCCCCAGGCTGGAGCAAACATCACCTGGGCGCTGTGGAGAAGGGTCTCTGTAGCCACAGCTTTCCAAACTGCTCTTCCCAGCACTGCCAAACTCACAGGCAGCCCTGGGTGAGCACCGTGTGTGCTGATAAGATAGGCATTGTCAGCAGGGCTGAAAGACACATTTGGGGGTGTTTTTTCTTCACTAAGTCACAGTCTGGGTTAGAAAAGTCCACTAAAGCCAGCCCAAGTTGCAACGATGTGAAATATTGATTGAAAAGCAGGAGAGTAAATTATATCCTTGGATTGAAAAGCAGGAGAGTAAATTATGTCCCTTGGTGATATTTTATCACGGATTTATTTTTCTCCAGTGACTGCTGGATTAAACATACAAAGGAAGCAAGAGAAATCCTTCCTCCTTGTTGTGCAAGCCCCACACCAGCAGTGCTGGGGGTTTCCTCCACCCAGCTCTGGTCACAGCACACTCCAGCTCTCCCGGAGCATCAAACTCTACCTGGGGAAGTGCTGCTCTGTTCCTTGGGGGTCACTGAGAGGGAAAAGGAGAAGTGATGGTGGTTTGTGCTAACTCAGAAGCCCTGCTGAGAACTGGAGTGGCTTTATTCCTGTGGCACTATCAGGATTTTTCCAGTGAAATATGTTTAATGGGGATGGAGTGCAGGGAAGTGCGCAGCAGTGTTGGAGTGGCAGTGCCAGGGGCTTGTCCTTGCTTGGCCATGGGTGGGCTCAGCCAGGGATGTGGAGTGTGTTGGGCCTCAAAACCAGTGGAGTTGTCCTGGGAGGTGACGGAGGGAGATGCCCAAGGCTGGCGTGGGGCCAGGAGGATGCCAGGGATGGTGCAGGCAGGGGGAGCCAAGGCTGGCAGCATGGCAAACCTCCCAGGCGCAGGTGAGGGATGGGGATTGGGGTCACAGGGGAGCTTTGTGTGGCTGGTGGCTGTGCAAGGCTGGAAAATGGTGTGGGTCAGACCCTGCTAGACCAGCTGGCAGCTCCACTGGGGCCGAGTGCAGTAAAGGCTCTGGAAACCCAGCTGTCAGATCTGGCTCGGAAATGGCCACTTTCAGCCCCAATTTTAGACTGAAATAGGCAAACCCAAACCAGGCCCCAACTGGGGAATCCCTCAGCCTCTTTCAGCCCTTCTTTTGCCCGTAAGCTGCACCCTGGGGGACAGCAGTGACCTATAAATACATCCCTGCACTGTCCCCTGGGTGCGTTCCGGCATCTCCCCATTGGCAGGGTGAGCAGTGTCCCTGGGAGCTCCCCTCTCCCTGGTGCTGGGAATGGGCTCAGAGAGCAGGGATGTGTGTCCTCTTCACTGCCATGGCAATGCTGCTGCTCCATCCGGTGAGGGGTGTGAGGTGCAGCCACGGGAGAACATATAGGGAGGAACGTGGGCACCCAGCACTGCCCAGGGCATGGGTGGTGTTCTCAGTTGTATGGAGCTGATGGGGATACTCAACATTCCCTCAGCACTGTGGCTGGGATGCTGAGGCTCACCTGGAGTTGTGATGTGAATGAGATGTCAGGGCAGCAAGAGGAGATTCCACTTTCAGAGTGGTGGATGTCCTTACCAAGCTGCTCTCACCATCTTTGCGAGGCCATGGTGATCAGGGAAGGTCCTTGGTGAGTGGAGAACCCAAGGTCCCACCCAGCTTCAGTAACAGCCAAAAGGACATCCCAGGGAGCATCAGGTCCAGGAATGTTCATGTTGGGAACCATCTTCCCAACATTCTTCATGTCAGGAAAACCATGGAAATAATGTTCTTTGTTTGGAGCACATTTCTAGAAAAAGAGGGTGGCTGGAAGAAATCAGCATGGACTGCTGAGGGTAAGTCATGCCTGCCCAACATGCTTTCCTCTCAGGATGAAACAGATGGATCTGTAGGCGAGGGAGAGTAGAGGATTCCATCTGCCTCAGCAAGGCTTTGCACACCACGTCCCACAGCGTTCTCCATCCAAGTGTGGATGTCACGGTGTGGATGGGTGGGCAGCCAGGCAGGTGAGGATCAGTGGGAATGAAGAGCAGAGGGCTGTGGTCAGTAGGATGTGCTCTAGCAGGAGGCTGCTGAGGGGACTGTTTTGGGATCTGTCCCATTTCTTGTCTTGATGCATGATCTAAAGGTGCCTGTGAAGAGCCTTGCTGTCAAGTTCACAGAGGATCCCAAACTGGGAAGACCAGTGGGGCTCCATGCTGAAGGGCTGGGGTGGGCTGGAGGAATGGGCCTGTAGGAACCCCACGATCCAGGCACTTGTTTGGCCTCAGGTGGCTCTCACTGGCGAGGAGGCCATGCCTGGAGCTGGGCACAGGCCACATCCTCTGAGCCCAGCCAGGAGGAAGCTGGGGGCAGGCTGGCAGTGGAGGGGAGGTCCCAGGGGTGGCTCCCTCCCTCCTAAGTGGGAGATCTTTCTGTGCTGTTATGTTGCAATAGTTGAGGCAAGGCCTGTGCCAGACCCCTGCATGCCCTTTCCGGTCCTGGGAGAGCTGAGCCAGCCTTTAGATTTTCTTAATTATGGCAAGTGAGGCATCAGCTTCCATTTGTCTCCTAACTGAAGACCTCCTTGGCCAAGATGAGCTCCCTTGTCCTCTCTAGTGATGGAAAAGCACAGTGGTTTAACTGACACTCGTTGCATGTTCTTCACAGCAGTGAAAATTTTGGGGTGCATGAAGAGAGCCCCTCCAGCCACTCCTCTTAGTTATCTGAGGCAGCAGTTTGCTGAGGCCCCTCAATTTGGGATGAAGAGCCATCCCACCCACAGCCCTCACAGCTGCCTGGGTTCATAAAGCCAAAACCCTGGAAGCTTTTGGAGTTGCAAAATTTCCCAAAGAATCCTAATCTTAGTCCTCCAGTTCTTACATGAGATAAATTCTTACATGAGTGATCTAGTACAGATCAGCCAAAGCAGACAGCTGGATTAAAACCTTCAGTGGGATGAGTAAAGATTTTGCTTTACTCTAGAACCACCCCCAGCCTGTGACCTTCTATCACTCTGTTCTTTTTGGATACTTTAACCACATTTTCCCAGAACTGAGCACTTTTGAGGAAGCATCATTCAGCAGTGTAAGGAACCAACCATCCCACTGCAGCAATTTGAAATCATAGTGTTTTCAAAAGTACTTTCAAGACTAATTCATTTTCAAGATATTCCTTTTCTTAAATGTGAGGATTTATTTTTCTGTAAGTTAAAGCTGGAGATTTAAGCATCACTAGGGAAATGAAATGTGAGAGTACTATCCTCAATGCAGAGTTGATTTATCCAGAATGACTGATACATATTTAACTTCCCAGCAGGCAATAATAATCACCCTGTTTGTACAGTTCAGCTTTAACAGTGTCTTCAGGACATGAATATTTAATGCTTCATTTTCAGCTGAAGCTGACTGAAATGTAAAAAAATTGAAAGATTAAATAATTTAAAATTCTTTTATGTAGGAAAAGACTAAAACCACCCAACAATTTCAGCTGCCCAGTTTCCATTTAATCAAGTCTGGCTTCTTAAACAAAGCTCACTTAAGCCTGGGATTGCTGTGTCCCTCAGGTTCTCCTAAGCCAATGTGCATCAGTTCCGTGGGGCAGAATGTGCACGATGACATTGTCCTCTCTGCTGGGATGCTGAGATTTGTCTCTGAACTGTCCATCAGGACATCTTTGTCTGGAATCAGATTTCTCCATCTGAATCCAAGTCCCAGCCACAGGACTCCAGCTGCTCATCCTGTGGGAAGTCCACCTCAATGTTGTAAATGAAGTCGGGGTCATCCTTCTTCTTCCTGTTCTTTTCGAAGAGCTCATCCATGATGCTCTTCCTTTTGGCCAGTTCCTTGTCATCCAGTTTGTTCAGATCCTCCTCTGGGTCAATGGTCTCTTCCCGCTGAAACTTTTCCAAGCTCTCAGCCAGGCTGTGTCCTTCCAAATGACCTCTCAGCAAGCTGTAGAGCTTCTGGAGCTGACGCAGTGAGACCCCTTCCAGGTAGGCCTTGTGCCGAGGGTTGTTCTTCAGCTGCTCGGCAGCCCTGCTGCAGTCTGGGGAGAGCCAACACGAGCACCTGCGGCTGCAACAAACCTCCTCCCACAGACAGATCTTCTCCCAAACCCTCCCAGGGGGTCTCTCCAAACCCTCCAGGCTCAGAGAGACGCCCATGTTGAGATGCAGCCTTGGGCCCCTTGGGGAGACAACACTACCCCAAAACAGCCCCCCCTGCACACTGCTAGGAGGATACTCAATGGTTACTAACAATGCTGTCACCAGTGAGTTCCTCTCCATGTGTCTGGAGGGGACCAGACAGGAAGGAATGCACCTCACCTGAGAACTTGGAGAAATTCCTGACGGGCATGATGCGCTGGCGAGTCTTCTCCTGGCTGTCATCTCTGTAGATGAGGATGATGGATGGGGGCTGGAAGCAGATCCCACACTTCTGTGCAGTGAAAGTCATCGTGGCACTGGCTGTGGTGTCATCAGAGCTCCTAGCAATGACAACACTCCCTGGAAAACAGGGAAACAAGTGTCTGAGTCTCTCAGTGCTGGTCTTTTTGTCAGGGGTAAAGTTCAGCAAAATCACAGAATTTAAAGTCCCAGCATGGACCTTAAAGCATGGGGAAATGAATTATGAAATTAAATTAAATTAGACTTAAAAATCTCAATCTGCTGCAGATCCTGTTTCCCAGCTCAGTGGACAGCACTGAGTGCATGTTACTTTTATTTTTGTTTTAAACATGTGAAAATATGTCAAACATGAAAGTGATCTCCAACTACCCTACAGATTGCAGTAAGACAAAATAAAATATTTTACCCCCCAAAAAATCAATGTATTTCTCCAAATCAAGAAAAATCACATTAATGTTCAAAAGCTACTTTGAAGCAAAATTGGACACTCTTCTTCCTTTGTAAAAAAATCACACAGGAAAGAGTTCAAACTTGCAGTAATGTCCTCAATAGTGAAAATTTCCAAGGTGAGGCTGAACAGGGTTTGGAGCAATGTGGTGTAGTGGAAGGTGTCTCTGCCATGGCAGGGGGTGGAACTGGATAAGCCTTAAGGTGCCTCCGACCCAAACTATTCTGGGATTCCACAAAAATGAGAAATACAAACGCGAGCAGCTCTTTGGATCTGCGGTAAAGAGGATCTGCAGGTAACCCGGGCTGAGCCCTTCGCTGCCGGAGTGACGGGCAGCTCCCAGCAGCTCAGCAGCACAGCCGGGGGTGTCTTATGGCCGTGCCAGTGCCGGTGCCGTTCAAAGCCGCTTTTCCGCGGCCCGGGGCGTACGGCGGAGGCCCGAACTCTGAACTCTGAACACGAACGGCAGTGGGCAGGACAAGGTTGGTCCCTCCTGCCTCTCCCATAATCCCAGAATGGGTGAGGCTGGAAGGGACCACGGTGGCTCACCTGGTCCCACCTCCCTGCTCCAGCAGGACCATCCCAGAGCACATGGCACAGGAGTGTGTGCGGACAGCTCCGGAGTATCTCCAGTGAGGGAGACTCCACAGCCTCTGGTCTCTGTCCAGGGCTCAGTCACTGCCCAGGAAAGTTCTGCCTCTGTCCAGGGGGAGCTTCCTGGGCATCAGTTCTGCCTGTTCCTCTGGTGCCATGGCCAGCTCCCTGGAGCAGAGCGTGGTCCCTGCTCTGACCCTCCCTGCACACAGGGACACCCAGGGCTGAGGGCCTCTGTCAGCTGGGCTCCTCTGGAGGCTGAACAGCCCCAGCTCCCTCAGCCTTTCCTGGGCACAGAGATGCTCCAGGCCCTTCAGCACCTCCGCAGCCTCCCCTGAACCCGCGGTGTGAGTTTCCTGTCTCCCTTCACCCTCGGCCCGTCCCCTCACCTCGGCCGGCACGGGAAGCCGCTCCTTCCTCTTGCTCCGCCTCCCTCGGGCCGGCCCCGCCTCCCCGGCTGGTTGCCATGGCTACAGCGCCGCCGCGGAGCCCCAGCGGCGAAGGCCCCTCCGCTGAAGGCCCCCTGAGGGCTGTCCACCCTAGTGCCTGAGAGACGTTGCGCCCCGGAGTCAGGGGCAGGCTGGCCCCTCGCGGTCAGGCGGCGCTGCGGGCAGGCCGAGCGGGACCGTGCGGAGCAGGCCGCCATGGCGGGCGGGCGGCGGGAAGCGGTGCGGCTCGGGGCCGGGCTGGGCGCGCTGCTCTGCGCCCTCCGTGAGTGCCCGTGCGGGACCAGGCCGGGGAGGGATGGCGGGGGCGGCCTCTGTCCTCTGGAGACAGGCTGAAAGAGTTGGGGGTGTTCTGCACGGAGAAGAGAAGGCTCCAGGAGACCTTAGAGCCCCTTCCAGTGCCTAAAGGGGCTCCAGGAGAGCTGGAGAGGGACTTGGGACAAGGGATGGAGTGACAGGACAAGGGGGAATGGCTTCCCACTGCCAGAGGGCAGGGCTAGATCGGTTATTGGGAGGGAATTGTTCCCTGTGAGGGTGGTGAGGCCCTAGTAGAGGTTGCCCGGGGAAACTGTGGCTGCCGCGTCCCTGGAAGTGTCCAAGGCCAGACCTGGAGCACCCTGGTCTTGGGGAAGGAGTCGCTGCCCATGGCAGAGGGGTGGAACAAGATGGGCTTGAAGGTCTCGTCCGAGCCAGTCCATCCTGTGACTCAGGATTTGGGACGTATGGCTTGGTCAGTGAACCAAGAAACCTCTTCTGCACTTTGATCACAGTCAAATACTGTTTGCCTTCTGCTGTGAGAGGTTTTGCAGATGAGGCGTTCATGAGTTCTCTTGTTGAAGTTGCCAGCCCCTGGTATCACTGTGCTGTTACACTGTTGGCTCTGTGTCACCTTAGATGTGCAGGCGATCTGTCGGGACGCCACTGTCACCCAGGAGCTCCTGAAGGAGGGGTTTCACAGGTGAGTCCTCACCCTGTCCTCCATCAGCTTAACGTGCCATGTGGTTTTCTTTCAGTAGAAGCTTCTCTTCTGTTCATGTGCAGTTGTGTCAACTTCCTGAGCCATGATCCCTGGGCATGTGTCAGGAATGTATTAACAACATCAAGGCTGTAGTGGAGGGAGAATAGGAGGCCCCTTTCTAAAACTTGTGTGGGGGCCATTGATAATTCTGGGACATTTATAAAGAAGTGAAACTTCTTTTTGGTCATGGATGTGGAGTGGGGGTGAAGGAGAGCATGGCTGGACAGGGAAGTGTGATTAAATTAGTTGCACACAGTGTGAGAACTGCCTCTCATCTCATTTGAGAAATGTCTCTGGCGGGTTTTGTGCTGACTTTTGAAGTGTGGGTATAAATATTTTGCTTCTGTTTCTGTTTGAAGGGACCTGCTGGTGAAGGTAGAGCTTGGGGAGGATGCAGGAGGATGTGCAGTGGCAGCTAGAATGCATCTTCCACCAGGAATCTATGTGGATCCCTATGAGCTGGCAACACTGCAGCAGCACAATCTAACACAGGTAATGGCCCCAGTGCCAGGAGATCTGGCAGTGACTCAGATAAGGACTCAGGGAACTGTAATATCTGGTTATTATCTGGCTCATTGGACAAAGGTGATTAATTACTGGAAGGAGGTGGCAAACAGTGTCATCTTCCTGGTGTCTCCTTGTAGCTCAGCTCTGGCTGAGCCCTGTGCTGCTGATGTTCTCACACACAGGTGATATGCCAGGAAGCTGCTGCTCCTCTCTTAGCTCCAGGGGAGCAGCTGTGGTTAAAGGGTCTTGGGTTGAGAAGGTGGAAGGGAAACCCCCAAAGAGGTGCTGGTGAGCTCTAAGTCACACATGGTGCATTTGGACTGAGCAGCTTCCCAGCATTGTTTTCATCCCAGCTTTCTATGCTGCTTTCCAGTCTTTGCTTCACATTTTGGGTAGAGAGATGTGCAAAGGCTGTGGCTTTGATCTCTTTAAGCACTTAATTTGGCTAAAACATGGATGCTAAGGCTGTGTGCCCTTGGGATGCCTGAGGTGCAGGTCAGGCCTTGCTTACACACACCATTGAGCTGATGCCTCACAGGTTTGGCTGTAGGCACAGTGACACTGTAAACTTCTCACTTGTGGCAACCACTCACTGGAAGGCTCTTGAAAAGGAGCAGCTCAAGGCTGGAATTTCCAACTCGATCTCCCTGACCGCAAAATCAAGCTCAGTGTTAGAACACAGAATGAGGGAAATGCTTTATCCGCCTTGTATTGATTTCAATCCCAAGCACACCTCTGTCTCTCCCCTTCAGGCAGTGTTGACTCCTGCTGTCATTGACGTGGAGGCTCCCGAGTACTCAGCCAGGGAGCTGGTTGTGCTGCTGTTCCTGGAGCGGGATGCGCGCTGCTCCCGCTGTTTCCGAGCTGCCATTCCTGTGCATGTGCGCTACCACCGGCCGGCCCAGGGGACAGGGGAAGCCTTGGTTGTTCTGGAGAGCCCAGAGGTGCTGCTCTGCTGCTGCCACAGTGAGATTCTCGTTGATGTTCTTGGGCAATTCAGAGCTTGGAATCTGGTTCTGTGTGAGACAGAGCTCTCTGTAGAACATGGGGGGAAAGCGTGGCCCTGATAAAGACCTCGTTGTCTTCCTCACTGGGTGCTGCTGCCTGGCCAAAGGCAGGGCTTTGTCAGAGACTGCTCTGTGTTGTGCTGTTGCTATTGTATCCCTGCGCTGCTTGGGATCTTCCAGCTGGAAGACATGGCAGCGGTCACGATCCATGTTTGTCATGATCCCAGCAGGGCCTGGTTTGCCAAAGGCCCCCTCCTCTGACCATATTTCCCTTGGCAGCTGGAGCTGTGCAGGCTGTATTCAATATCCACTGTCACCTATTTAGAGTAATCAAAGGATTGAGATGCTTTCTAACACTCTCCCTTTATATAAAGGGGGAATGTAGGAAATTGTGCCTGAAGTGTGGAATGGTCAGAGTCTCAAACTCTGATGAAACAATAACCTGATTTTTTTTACAACTTTTCTGTCCTTTCACAAAATCATTCCTGCCAAGTCAAACACACTAATGGTTTTCAACTCCTTTTTCTTCACTTGTGCATCATTTGAGTGATGATTTTCTGGGATAAGCAGAGGCAGGCAAGACTACCTAGTCACTTAAAAAAGGGGTGTTAAATCTTTCTGGTTTTTTGCCACATTTACTACTTATGGGCAGGAAAACATTATTAATGGGAAAGGATTTAAAGTATTGGAAGGGAGATCTTTAATGAGTTGACAGGAGGCCAAGAAGAGAAATGGAAGAATGACTTACAACTTTAGCTGTATGGCCAAAGTTGAGAGATCTATAGGTTAATCAGGAATTCTTTGCCCTGTTAAGGACAAAAGGACCAAGACACCACACAGGTGAGATCCTTTCTTGGGTATCTGCTGTATTAGGAAGGGAAGAGTTACAAACTTCATAGCAAGTACTGCCCAGCATCACTTTGACCATGTAGAGGTGTTTTACCAGGTGGCTCCCCGGGAATAGATTCTGTCAAGTTGTGGGGAAAAAGATCCTTATTTTGGAAAAGACTTGCAGGCTGGATTGCTTATCCTGCCTGGCTCCTGGTGATGCAGGAATGCCTTCCCTAGGTGACCTGTCTGCAGAGTGCTGGGAACGTGCTGAAGTGGACACTCCCTGCTCATCTGAAAACACCACTCCCTGTCAGTGGCACAGCACAAAACACAGACCTGTGAGTTCTGGTTCTTTTTAACAACTGCTGCCTTTTTGCTGTGATTGCACCTTTCATAGCACAGGAATTAATCAGTAGAAGACGAGTTGGGTGGTTCTCCCTTTGGCAGGCTCCTTTCTTCCTTTCTGACTGGCTTTCAGTGGGGGTCATCCTGCCCTTCTGCCATGTTCACACTCACCTTGTGCTCTTCTGGCTCTTTACCATGGCTGCTCTCCTGACATTTGTTTTTTCCATACTAGTTTACTTGGAATCCTAGGATATAATTGGCACTGGTCAAATTAAGAAAAGTCTTTACAATGTTGGTGCTTCAGAGGAGTAGCAAGGTGGGAAATGAAGATCTAACTAAAGTAGTGGTAAAACTGTGAAGATTTAAGGAATAGCATCCTGAAAAAAGGCCACTGCTATTTGTTTGGCTGTTATCTGGTTGGGTAAGTGTTTAGGAAAAGGTGAAGTTTCATACTGTGTTCAAAACCAAGGAAAGTTGGATCTTTAGTGTGGCCAACAACTGTTTTTGATGCTCAAAAGTGCCATAGTAATGTAGAGATTCAGAAACTAGACAAATTTATATCATAAAATAATCTGTTGTTATTCTAACACATGCGCCTTCTGTATTTAAGATACCTGTAGACAGCTGGGACAGCTGTTGTCCATAAACATTTTGCAGCTTCCTGCATCTGTGAAAATAGTTGTTGGCTGTGGAGAAATCTGTCCCTCAGTGATCTGTGGGAGCTGCTCTCCGTGCAATATTCCATACATACCCTCAGTGGCAAAGCTGGAGTAGGAACAGAGATGCAGGGATACAGATGGGAGCAGGTCCATCTCCTGAGCTGTGCAGTGCAGCAGTGACTGGCACTGTGTTTCTCATCCTGGTTCTGGTGTTGAATCCCAGAAGAAGCCTTAGACAAGGGCTGATTAAATCAGGGTCTGGTTTCTAATCCTCTTGGTTGCAGTCAAAAAGAAACAGCTGGTCAAGTGCATGTTATCCATTTATTTTTCTCTGTAGGCATCCAAGGCATCAATGCTGAGGGTTCCTGTGGGGCTCAGGGAGCACAGTTCCCTGGTGTGTGCCCTGACCCTGCTCACCACAGGGCTCAGCTCTGGCCTGATCCTCGCTGCTGCCTGCAAGTATGGACACTTCTCCCAGTGACCTGAGGAATGTCTGACCTCCATCCAGAACTAACTGGATATTACACCAGATTCCTGAATGGATCCTATTCTACTGTTATTTATATCTTAGAGGGTGCAAGGGTCCCATAATGGGTTATAGTTCCTTTGGCTCATAGAGCTTCCAAATGCCTTCCACAGCCCAGAAGACAATTTGGATGTGTTGTTGATATCCAAAGCAGATGGAGGGTAGGAAAAAGCCTCAAAAAGCTGAAAGCACTGCTGTGGGCAATGAGGCAACAGTCAGGGGTGGATTTGGGGCTCCTATTCCCTCCTCCTGGCCCAAAGCCTGCTTCCAATATGGTGCTGCCTCTTGCAGAGGTGTTTGTATTTCTTGTCTCAGGAATTGGTTATTAAGAGTATGAAAAACATTATTGAGTCATTAAAGTTTCTGAATTTAAGCTTGCACAGATGGGTTATGTATGAATTTGGGATGAGACATTCTGTGTGTACCTGGAACAGGTCAGTAATCTCTCCCATCCTAATAACTGGGAGGGATTGGTTGCTCTTGGTCAAATTAGAATCACAGAATCATTAAGGTTGGAAAAGCCATCAGAGATCATTGGTCCAACCATTCCCCCAGCACTGCCAAAGCCACTCCTAACTGATGGCCCCAAGTGCCGCATCCACATGGTTTTAAAATCTCTCCAGGAATGGGTACTCCAGCACTGCCCTGGGCTGTTGTGCTTCTGTGCCTGGACAGCCCTTCCCAAGCCAAACCTTTCCTAATATCCAACTGGAACCTCCCCTGGCACAACTTCAGGCTGTTTCCTCTCCTCCTGTCCCTTGTTCCCTGGAAGCAGAGCTCAGCCCCCACCTGGCTGTACCCTCCTGTCAGGAGTTGCGCAGAGCCAGAAGGTCCCCTGAGCCTCCTTTCCTCCAGGCTGAACAACTGGTGACAGTTGAAAGAGTTTAAAAAGTTTGAAGAAATTTCACCCTATTTCATGAGTGGAAAGAGACCCTTGGAAGATGAAAGTGGGGGACGGGATAGTGACTGGAAGCAAATATTTAGAAGACCTACATTCAGTCTCCAGGACAGCTGATCAATAGAAGGAAATGGAGAGGAAATTACCCAATGGAAAAGCCGAGAGGCTCTGGAGCGGCAGAGCTCCGGTGCTGTCTGCAGTTGTCAGTAGGTGGCACCGGGAGCCCACGGTAACCCCCGTGTGGAGAACAGAGCTTTTATTCCTGATTAACCTCGAGTAAATTAGTAAAAGCAAGTGATTTGGGGAATGATGTGCATGAGGGGGTGAGTGACAATTCCTTTTAATGGCTCGGTGTGCAGCCTTTCATCACTGCCCAGCTGTAGCCTCAGGACCCCTTGGGCATCTTTCTCCTGCTGGAATACAACAGGGAGCTTCTCTTGTTCCACAGCAGGGTGGAAACAATCAAAGAGAGATTTGGGCTGTTTAACCCTGTCAGTACTGGGACCAGCACTGTATCTCTTGTCTGCAAGTGGTATTTTTAATTCCCAGAGCTCAGTTTGTTCCTGTGCTCTGTCTCAACGTAGGTAACTTCGTGTTGTAGCCTGACATTGACTGAATGAACGGCAGCATTCCAGATTGCCAGAGCTGAGTGACAGGACTTCATTGCCTGCTTTCTAACACCAGGTAGCACCCGTTGAAAACCACAGGTTGAATCCCTCAGCTAAATCAATCTCCCTTACAGAGCCTAGGGAAAGGGAAGGGGAATGTCTTCTGGGCAAATGAGAAAAAATATGGAAGTAAAGTATATATGAAGATTCCCATCAATCACCTTTTCAACTGAAGTTAAGTAATTGATTCTGATTAATGTAAAATATGAGAGGAATGGCAGAACCTCACAAGGGGTGGGTTTTGTTTAGGCAAATATTTGCTGTTTTGAAATCCACACCATTTGTTTTATAAATACAGCAGACACATTTTTCCTTACAGGTTATGAGTAAGTTTGATAACTATAGCAGTGTTAATTACAAAAGAATCTGCCAGTGAATCTCTCTCTCAGAGCAGAAACTGCTGTCACTAAGCCAGCACAGGATTTAGCAGGTGTGCCATGCAGGAGGATTGAAGTGCCAGCCCCACAGGAATCACAGAGACCAGAGGAGGAGCTGTAAGGCCTATGCAAAAATTCTGGCAGTTTGGGAGACAGGAATGAGTTGTTCAGGAGTTCTTGGCAAGAAAACCCCACTACAAGGGTTGGACACAAACATTCCCATCATTAATGTGTGTAAGGACTGAATCAGAGCAGGGGGGAAAAAAGGGGATGGGGTGTTAAAGGCCATGTTAGGAATCAAGGCTTTCTGAATCACAAAGAAATGGGTATAACACAAAAAAATACAAGCTGGAAATTTGGATGTGCCTGGCCCTGCATGGAAGATTGAGGTGTCCATGGATCCTTTTCCCCAAGACCTGGGGAGGAGGAGCTGCCTGGTATGTGTCCTGCTCCTTCAGAAAGGAAAATGGGATGTTGCTTCAAACCTGGGCAGGCAGAGGAGGTGAGATCCACCCCCAGGGCAGGTGGGAGCATGGAGAAATCATGTGGAGGATTAAATGGATTGCAGGAATTTTGGGGGAGAAGCCTTGACAGCATGTGTGCCACTTTCCCAGCTGCGTTCCTCCTGCATCCCCTGGAAGCTGTGTATCCAGCTGTGGCCTTGGAGAGCTGCTCTGTCCTGCTGCTGTCACCAGCAGCATGACCCCTGCGCCAGGTGGGCTCCGAGAGGTTGGTGGCAGAAGGGTTAATTTGCCCTCAGCTGTGATACAAAATATACAGAACAAGCCCCTGCCAGAGCAAAAGGAAGAGCCAGCAGAGCACAGAGGAGAAACAGGAGCAGGGTGCCCAGAGAAGCTGTGGATGGCCCTGGATCCCTGGCAGTGTCCCTGGATGGAGCTTGGAGCACTCTGGGCTAGTGGAAGGTGTCCCTGCCATGGCAGGGATGGAGTGGGATGATCTTTAAGGTCCCTCCCACCCAAACCATTCCATGACTCCATGAAGCCCTGTGGTGCTCTGACACCTCCACACTCCCAGGGCAGGGAGGGCTGTACCTCTGAGAGCCAGGACAGGCCTGGAGGGGACACTGAGACACAGCCTCTGCGTGGGCCTGAACTGGTTTTCCTCACAGAGCAAAGCACCGAGGAAAGAAACTCTAATTTAACACCACAAGGTGGAAGGGAGCGTGGAGGAGAGCCAGTTTAGATGGATGCTGGATTTGATGCTGGATTTTTTAGGGTGGTGGCCTTTACCCCCTGCAGCTGGTTGTTGTCCAGAGAAAAAAAAGAGAGCCTAGGGCAGCCTAGAAAAAGATAAATATTATATATATAAGATACATTTTTATATATAACATATATAATAATACAATATATATTGCACATGATATAATAAATGCTATATATAATATATTTTATATATTAGATGTATAATAAATGTTACATTTGTTATATGTAATATATTATGCATAAAATTAATTCTATATAATGTATTATATATTGCATATTATATAGATTATGTACATTAAATAGATGTATTTCTGGATATGGTATATATTATTGTATCACATATAATGTGTGTGTATATATATATATATATAACGTTTATTATAAAACACGTTATATAAATATTATTTATGTATCTATTAGATAAATATGTATATAATATATATGTATATAATATATATATAAAATATTATGTATATAATAAATATAACTAACTTTTTAATGCTGTTAGGCTTTTTTATTTTTCTCTAGTTGTGGTCCAGAGAAGTAGAATATTTTATATACATAACAATATATAAATAAGTAACCATAAACACTGTTTCTATTTTATAGCTATAAACCCATTCCCCCAGCAAGGAGCGGACTACAACTCCCGTCATGCCCCGCGGCGACCCAGCTTCCGGCGCACGGCGGGCGGTGCCCCCGCAGCAGTGCTCCGCCCCGTCCCGCCCCCGCGGGCTGTGGCCACGCGCGGCGGTTCCGCTTCCCCTCCGGCCCCGCCGCCGCCGCCCCGCCGGCTCCCGGTCCCGCCGCCGCCCCGTTCAGCCCCGCTCCGTCCGTCCCTCCGTCCGTCCCTCCGTCCGTCCCTCCGTCCGTCCGCCGAGGCGGCGGCGCCGCCCCACCCGGTGAGTCCGCTCCCACCTGCCGGCCGCGCCCCCGCCCTTTGTGCGGCCCCGGCCGGGCCGGGCCTGCGGCGGGGTCTCCCGGGGCGCGGATCGCCCCCCGCTCCTTCCCTCGCTCTCCCGCGCTCCCCCCGGCCCGCTCCCGCCGCCCCCGCCCGCGGCCCCGCCGCTCGGCCCCGCTTCCTGCGGGCCCCGCCGGGCCCCGCCTCGGCCCCCGCCCCGGGCAGCGGGATAGAGCCCGGGCAGCGGGATAGAGCCCCGGTAACGCGGGACAGAGCCCCGGTAACGCGGGATAGAGCCCCGGTAACGCGGGATACAGCCCCGGTAACGCGGGGCAGCGCGGCTTTGCTGGGCGCCGCTCCGCGTTGCTGCGGGCCAGCCGCGCTCGGGCCCCGCGGCTGTCAGAGCCCGCTGCCCCGCTGCTGGCACCCGCGGCTCTCATCCCTGGGAAGAGCTGCTGCTCCGCGGGGCCCGCAGGCTTTGCTCCTCCCTGTGCTTCTGCCTTGTTCTGTGGCTGCTTTTTGCATTTATCCCGTCCATAGCCAGGCGGGGTGGGTTAGAATCACAGAAATGCAGGGGGGTTGGGGTTGGGAGGGACCTTAGAGCCCATCCAGTGCCACCCCTGCCATGGCAGGGACACCTTCCACTGTCCCAGGTTGCTCCAAGCCCTGTCCAGCCTGGCCTTGGACACTGCCAGGGATCCAGGAGCAGCCACAGCTTCTCTGGGCACCCTGTGCCAGGGCCTCACCTCTGTCACAGGGAACAATTTCCTGCTAATACCTGACCTAAATGTACTCTTTCATAGGTTAGTGGCACTGGGGAGCAAGGAGAGTAAAGCTGATTTAGCCTGGTCCGTGTGGCAGCTGCCCAGAGGCTGGTTTGGGAGCAGAGAGTTCCTCAGCTGCTTTCGAGGAGCAAGGCTGTGCTTTGCTGTAGGCAAAATAAACCAGTTCACGAGCTGCCCTACGGCCAGTGATGTCTCGATATATAACATAAACATTGTCCTGCAGTAATAGCAGTGTTAGGTGCGATTCAAACATGGTATATGGTGACGTTTTTAACATTTCTTTCTTTCTCTGGTTTTGCCTTTTTTTGGTGTGTTTTTATACTTCAAAATGCAGGGTCTGCTCTAGAGGGTCTGAGATTTGCTTTGCAGTTGGAGTGTCCTCATAATGGGAGTCCTGGGGTGGTATCTCCCAAAAAAACCCCCAGGGATTAGCCACTTTGTACTTCAATTTCTTCATTTTGGAGACCAAAGCAATTAAACTCACAGGAATATTGTGGAGGCAGGTTAAGGCATATGTTACCACAGAATTGGTTCATCATTACAGACTGAAATAAAATAGAAGGAAAGTTGAAATACGAAAATGCGAAGTATTTGTTTTATGAGTTTTTGTGTAGAATCTTTGAGATAGTAAGAGCACTTTAAACAAAATGCACTGGGGAATGTGTTTTAGAGGCAGGAAAAACCTTGCTCTAAAGTTCACTGGTTGGGTATTGCAGTTCTGGAGGCCAAGACAGAAATGCTTGAGGGAGAGTAACCTGGATTTTCTGTGCTAAATTGCATGTGGAATTTGGCTCATCTTTGTTCAGATGTGGTTGTTAAAACAAAAATACCAGGCTGTTAACTGTGGAATATTGGCTCTGTCTGCGTATTTTGCACTTTTTATCACCATGCAGTGTGTTCAGTGCATCCGAGGTGTGTGCTCTGCTGGGCAGCTGCTCATCAGAGGCTGATTTATTGGGATGAAGTCTGTGCTGGGGTACAGCTTGGACCTTTGGCTCACTGCTGGAGTTTATTCCCAGAGGCACCTGCTCACGCTTCCTCTCTGGATGCTGGGGTAGGTGGGTGGATGCTTCAACCACGTAAGACAGCTTCAATCTTGGGTGTATTTTCAATTAATACCCTTTTAAGATCCCAAGTGTGCTCGTGTTGTTGGTCAGCATTTTGGTTGTGTTTAAAAGGGAAAATTATTCTGGAGAAACTGGAGAAAGCACCTTTGGTTTAGAAATAACTTCAGGAATTAAGGGTATTGATTGATGCTGCAGGTTTTGCTCTTGTGACAAGAAAAGCCTTTGGGACCCCAAACTAGGTCTGTGTTATTAGTAAGATACTTCTGCGTCAGAGCCCTCTCATCTGTCTTGGGTTGGTTTTGTTTGGGTTTTTTCCCCTTTTATCTGCTTTCTGCATGAGGAGGTTTCTGGGCTCTGAGGCTTGTGCCAGTATTTTCTCGTTCCTCACAACACACAGTTGCTGCCGTGCCCGTGAAGCAGCTCTTTGTTCTGCAAACAACCCCGAGTCACAGAGGCTGCTGGGGATGGCCCAGCCCAGGGACAGCACCGGCAGAGCTCCCAGGCCTGCCTCACCCACCGGGACAGCTCGGGAGGGGAGCTGAGCCTCCCGGGCATCCCTGGGGAGATGGAAGCAGAGGCTGGTGATGGGGAGAGCCGGGGGAAGGAGGGAGCTGGGGCAGCCAGGCACCATGGATTCCACACATCCTGATCGCTGCTGGCAGCTGGGAAAAGGCCAGAGTGAGGTGGTTGTGGAGCTTTTCCACCTTTTCGTAGAACTCTGGTTGCTGTGATCAAAGCAAAGGCACTCCTTTGGGCTCGGATTGATTCAGGAAGGCTGCACCATGCTCCACTTCCACTTTCCATGCAGGCACCTCCCTCCTAAATCTAAATGAAACGTGCCTGTCTGGCCCTGAGCTTGGAGGGCACAGTGTCCTCTGGGAGAGGTGTTTGTACCTTCCTTGGCAGCACCAGGGACCAAACCTTTGCAGGTGCCTTGAACGTTGCCACTGGTGAGGCTGCCGCTTGCCCTCCTGGAGATAACCAGTCACTTGAGTGCCAGGCTGAGCTGCCAGGCTGGCTCCCAGCAAAGATAAAGTCCAGTTAGGGCAGAGCAGGATTGGTTCTGCCTCTTGGCAAGGGCAGCTTGACCCAGAAAGCTCCGTGGAGGAGGCAACACCTGCCAGCTGTCAGGAGTAGGTGGGGAAGAGAGAAGGAGTCCAGAGCACTCACCCAGGGGCAAAGGACAAGAAACCCTTGGGCAGGGCACTGGCTCATTGCAGCAAGGAAACACTGCAGCGTTCCCTGGAGACCTGAGGATTCTTATCGGGCTGTGCTTTCCCGTGTCTTGAGCGTGATAAAACTTTGGAAAGCTCCTATTTGCATTTAAATGCAGGTAAGAGGTGGTAGATGTCTTCAGGTGAGACAAAATCTCCTAGTGACCTGCCAGGTATGTGAGGAGCAGATGGAGCTCAGTGTTTGTGTTCAAGCTTTACTTCATTGGCCAAGAGAGCTCAGGGCATGATTTTACCTAATGCTGGTAAAGTCACTTCCTTTAAAGGGAAAATACACATTTTAGTGTTTGTATTTTGACTGATGTGGTGGGCAGTGTCTGTCACTGAGAGCAGGAAATGCTGGTTTTCGTCCTAGTTCTCTACCTGACTTGCCAGTTTTTTTAAGTGGATCATTCTTAATGTTTTCTCAGCTTCTTTCTATTTTTTCAGCTGGAAATGGGGATTAACCAGGCTTTGAAAATGTCTCACCTGGCAGGTAGGGATGTAAGTGTTAAGAAGATGACTTAAACCTGAGTTTCAGTTTTTCTGTTGAGATAAATTTTGATAAGATACACTGTGAATTCCCAGAAGGAATTCCTCATGCTCTCTAAAAGTTACAGTACATTGAAAAGCTCTAAAAATTGGTGCAACAGCTCTTTCCCTTCATGCAAAGCCAGTGGATTTCAAAATTCTCTGATGGATATATCTGATTTCTGTTTGTGAATTTCAAAATGCTTTTAAAAATCTTCAGTTGCTAATGATGTATTGGTGCTCAGAATTGTTTGAATGAATACACCTTTCTAGGGGAATACAGTGTTTTTAAGATTCATGGAAATGCTGGGAGCTTTGTATAATTGGTAAGTCATTGTTTCCCAAAAGATCTGAGCCCAGCACTGGTTTTGGTGTAGCCCAAAGTTGAGTGATATTTGAATCTTAGTTCTGAACAGCAGAGGCTGTTCTCTCTGCTAATTAGCAAAAGTTGTTTTATATCTTTGAAGGAATCATTTTGCATTAGTTTTTCATTTACAGTCATTTTAGAACTGCTTTAGCTAGCAGAGGTATCTCCTGGACAAAAGCAAGAAACAGCTGCTTCTGGAAGATGCTTTTCAAAATCACCTTTGAATATTTAACCCATTTCCTTTTGAAAGGTCTCCAATAAACTGAGAATCTGGAAGAATGACAATATCTTTCCTCTAAGCCTGTCTAGAGCAAAAAGCCATCCTGTTTTAAAGGGATCTGGGGATTTGGGCTCCAGGCAGGACCTGGCTGAGGAGATTCTTGTGGAAATAGCTCATTGGCAGGAGCTTAATTGAAAGTACACTTCAGCTTGTGAATTATCTGCTTTAGGGTGAGAAAAACCCAATTGTTTAGTATGTTATGTTAATGTTTGAAAGTGAGCAACTTTTAAAATTCAAAACCATTACTTAAAAGGTGAACTTGATATTTTATACTTGTTTTAAGTAAGCTGAGTGCTTGAGATTTTACCAGGATATTAAATCCACCTGCTGGCATTAATTTTGACAAAAATCCGTGACCATGGGGTTGTAACTTGGTGCCACCTGGGCAAGTGGCACCAGCCACAGTTTTGCTCTCCCCTGGCCCCAAACCAGTTGTTCCAGTCATCCCAATGTCCCTCTGTGGCATTCCCTGCTTGTGGGAATCCACGTCAGGGAATTGACTGCTGGAAAAGGAATCCCTGATGTTAAACTTGGCTTGGCAATGTTGCTGAGTGATCTGACACTAATGGTTTGTAATAACCTGGGAGTGTGTCTGGCTTTCTGCTCCTCCTGCCTTTTTGATGTGTTTGCTGAGCTTTTGGGAATGTTGCTTCAGATCAAACACAAAAATGAGCAAGATCTCCTCACAAAATGCTGCCATTGCTTTCTGTGGCATAGCAAATAGGTCTCTAATACTGTTAAATGATTTTTTTTGCTTTGAAACAGCCTTTTATTTTCAATGTGTGAAATGCTAGCTGTCACTATTACAAAAATAAATTATGTGAAATCTTTAATTTGCCAGAGCTGGGGCATTATCACCAAGTGCCAAATATTTTCTGCTTCTACTCCTGAGTGGAAAAAGCAAAGAGAAGAGTGAAAGCCAGGATTTTCAAAGCTATTTAGCAACAGGAACAGTTAATTTTAAACTGATGCCAACGTGCTAAGGCTCTTTGATACCAGTGTCCAAGCTTAGGAAGTAATTCTTTTTGGTAAAGAGAGCCTTGACTACTGCAGCCAGGAAATTCAGACAAGTACCTCCTGATTTTTGGGATGAGGCTATTTTGCAGTAACCAAAGTATGTGCTGGCTGGGGACTCATTGCTTTTGTGACCACTGCTTTTTCTTTTCAGCCCATTTACAGGCATTTTATATATATATTTCTTTTTTTTTTGTTTTTGAGGGAATCGATGTTGAGATTTTTAGATGTAGATTATTTTCCCAGGTAGCTGCTGGAAATGGAAAATAAAAATTCAGGATAGTTCAGCAGAGCTGGTTTGGATGGTTTCTTTGCAAGGAGGGCTGTGTATTTTAATGTGTGGTTTTGATGTCTTTTATTTTCTTATTCATTAATAATTATTCCATTGTAAAATATTTTACTTCTGAGAGGCATAATTCTCATTCTCCTTGGCTTGTTGTGTGTGTCCTGGGAGGTCTTTTTGCAGCACAAGGAAATGTACTCAGTCTTGGTAAATCTGGATGGAGTTCTGCTGTGGAAGAAGTTAAGACTCCTGGTAAACCTATACATCCACATCAACCTGAATAGGACTTGGAGCATCTCATATAATAACGTTTTAGTGTCTTAAAAAAATTAGAAAGAAGGGCTAGGTAATAAACTGAAATAATGAAGAGTGAGTGATAATACTGAGATGAAACGATTTTTAATTTGGTTTAATTCATGGTGGTGATGACTTTGTTACTCCAGCAAAACAACATCTTTACAAGCATCATCAGGATTTAAATCAGTGTTTTTCATTCCCTCATTGCTGCTATGAGCTACTTGTCAGACACATGGTTGGCACTGAGTTTTATCTTGTACCACTTTGGGCAGGGCTCCTGGGAGATCTTCCTTGCTCTGGGATTGAAGATCTTTGGCAATAAGTCTTTGGCAGCACCTTTTTGCCAGGTCACACTCAGCTAAGAGATTGATGGTGGGTGTACTTTACTTCCTCAGCACTTCCAAAGCAAGATGCCAGCTTTCTCAATTCAAACTCATCTGAACTGGAGAAATCACTTTGTTTTGAGGATCTTGGTCAAGAGTGGACGTAGATGTGGCTTTGATTCTGTACTGCTCTGATGAACAAGAGTGCTCGTGTTTCCTGCTCTGCTGAAGCAGCTTTTGCTGCCCAGCCCTGAAAGGTTTTGTCAAATAACTTGTCAGTAATCCTCAGCACTTGGGCTCCTCATTGTCCCTTTCTCTTGGTCATGTTTTTAATGTCCTAAACAAGCTGTGTGTGCCAGCAGTGCTTTCCGTTGGTTTCTCACTCGCTGTCTCTGCGCTCACATGTCCCTGGTCACAGAATCCTGGGATGGTTTGGGCTGGAAGGAGCCTTAAAGTCCATCCAATGCCACCCTCTGCCAGGGACAGGGACACCTTCCACTAGCCCAGGCTGCTCCAAGCCCTGTCCAACCTGGCCTTGGACTCTTCCAGGGATCCAGGGGCAGCCACAGCTGGTCGGCAGTGCATGATGAGCCATTTTCCAGTGAGCAGAGTGGGACAGACTGGTGGCCAGGGGCTGCTCAAACTGATATTTTGTGGGCTCTCCCTTTGCTGCCAAGTTTAATAGAGATCTGTATCTCTGTTTCGCTCTATTGAAATGGCTTGCTGAAATTTGCTTCCTGTTCTCTTAACAGTTGAAAGGACCTGAGAAAATTTTCCTTTAGATGACAAACTCTTGGAAAGCTGACCACTTCTAAAGCTATGGCCTTCTTCCATAGTTACAATAAGTTTTATGAGAGGAGAATAATAGCTTTTTTATTTAGAAATACATGTATTTGTATTTTCATAAACAGAAAAATTGTTGCAGAAAAAATGTTTTATGCCTTTCTTTCTATGCTCACCCTCGCTGGTAGCAGCTACTGTATTACCTGTAGGAATGTTACTCATGGTTTATTGAACAGGCTATAGGTGGTTACCTATGCTTATGTGTTAAACTCAGAATTTGTACAACAATATAAGTAGGTTTTTTCAAGTCTTTTGGAGCTTTCTGAGTGCGATATTATGTTTTGTCAACTGTTTCAATATTATTTTAACTTGACAGCTTCCTTTGGAAGCTCTTCAGATTCCCAGGGTGTGGGTAATCCTGCCTGGTTGTAGTTTTCTATTCGGTTGGTAACTGTGCTCTTCATTCTGTATTTTTATTTTTTAAAAAGTGTTTCATTCTTGAGCAGTAAAATCAATTTTTGTGGCTGTGGTGCTGCAGCATCCTGCATAAACAGCCATGGATAGTAACTCCCTCAAAGTGTACTAATATTGCTGGGATGTATTAAATCACTTTGAAAGTTCAGTTTGTTTAACCACTCTCAATTGGCGTTTAAGCCAATTGTACATTTACTTAAATATCTATGTTTAAGGTATTTTTATCATACATTTGATTTGTGAATTGTAAGAAGTGTATGGGGTCATATTAACACACATGTTGGGGCTATTCATATTTTTTCCCTACTTACTGACTCCTGTAGTTGTCCTGTAAGTTTGGCAAAAATGAATTTCCACATCAGCATAAGAATTATTTACATATTTTGAATTATGATATAGTTTCATGCTTTTTTGGCAGTTTAATATATTTTGATTTGTAGCCTGTGCACCAGTTCTAGTTGGTTTGGATTAGTTTTCTTTGGCATTTTTGATAAAAACTTGTTTGTGAGCAAGAAGAGTGAGAGAGGTAGTCTTACTAGGAATGACTTAAAAAAGAAAAATTAGAAAGTTAGTTTAAAAACTCATTCTGGCAGCCAGTGTTTTAAAATCGTTATTTCCAATGTCCAAATGAGTGCTCTGGCTCCCTGAAAGGCACACAAGAACATTAGCCCAAATTTCAGGGAATTTGCTGCATTAAGCTGTATGTGAATTAGTTCCTTGTATGTGTGCAAGTAATTTAAAAGTAGAAAATCTGTACCAGCACACCAGGAAAACTTGGGCAGTGTCACAAAAGTAGTACTGGAGTGTGAACTGGGGCGAGTGATTTCCAGAGCACCTTTGCCTTGCTCATCTTTCCCCTTTTTCAAGGAAAACTGTATAACAGGATTTCATTTTTCTGTTGAGCAATCCAGGTCTAATGTTCAAAATTGTATCTGAGTATTCAGGAGGATTTGAGTTTGTGGCAGTTTGGCTTTGTATTTGTTGTACTGTTTATTTTGTCTTGAAATCATGGGGAAGGGGTTGCCTGGGGTGCTGTGCACTGGCGGCAGAATTGGTTGCATACATCGTCTAGGTACTTCACCTCTCCATATAGACTTAAATATGCCAGGAAAAAAATAAAATAAGGACTTGTCCTTGTATCAAATCTGTAAAACTTCAAACCCCGTCAATGTAATGAAGTTGTCTCTGAATGTGGCAGTCTGGAGACACTCGTGCAGCAGCTGTGGCAGAAGTGTGAACGAGCTTTCGCCGCTGAGCTCTGTGAGTATTTTACTAAGATCTGATTTCATCCTGAGCTGCTGTTGGCAGGGAAGTAATGGGGTGACCCTTCCTGAGTGTGTTGCTTTCTCATTAAGTAATTAAAGGAACCCACTGGGAATATTGCATCCCTCTCTGGAGTCCTCAGCAGAAGAGACGTGGACCTGTTAGAGTAAGGCCAGGGGAGGCCACAGAGATGCTCTGAGAGGTAGAGATTCTCTACTCTGGACACAGTCTGGGAGAGCTGGAGGTGTCCAGCCTGGAGAAGAAAAGGCTCCAGGAGAGACCTTCCAATGCCTAAAGGGGAATTGTAAAAAAGGAGAGACTTTTTAAAGGGGCAGATTGCAATAGTACAACAGGGAATGGTTTTACAATTAAAGAGGAGAGATTTAGATGGGATTTTGGGGAGAAGTTCTTCCCTGTGAGGATGATGAGGCCCTGGCACAGGGTGCCCAGAGAAGCAGGATCCCTGGATCCCTGGCAGTGTTCAAGGCCAGGTTGGATAGGGCTTGGAGCAGCCTGAGATAGTGGGAGGTGTCCCTGCCATGGCAGGGGGTGGCACTGGATGAGCTTTAATGTCCCTTCCACCAACAGCTTTCCCAGCTATCAGCTGTGACCTTCCTGGTGCAGAAGTGGGATGCTGCAGGGATCCCTACTCCTGTAGAAGTTCCCATGTTTGAAGAAGTCAGTGTAGTTTGTTGTGGCACAAATGGAATATAAGTGTCCCAGGAGAAATGGTCTCCAGTTTCTGTGTGGTGCTGCTGGAATACACTTGGGAAATGAGCCATGTCCACCAAGCTGTCTCTCAGTGGGGGGTTTGTTTTTGCCATGCTCAAGTGCTTTTGGTATTCACAGCTCCTGCATTTGATTTCTTGGAGCCTTTGCTCTCTCTGGCTGAATTTGTGTCCAGTGTGGGCATGAGAAAGGGAGCATCTTGAGCTTGGGTCGTGCAGGGGTTTCAGCAAACTGGTGAACCTTTCCCAGGGGCTGTGACTGTCTGGTTGGCAGCTGTACTGGTGTCCCCTGGGATTCCCCACTGTGGCATTTTGTGGCAGGTTGGCACTCGCTGTAAGAAGAGTCAAAGGTTTGGCCCCAGGCTGCTCTGCTGAGCTGAAGTTCCCACTATCCACTGGTTAACTGCGGCTGGAGCAAGCCTTGGGCAGCCACTAGAGAGAAACAAAGAGCTCTATTCTGAGTGCCTGTGAAAAAGAGAGCTCTTCTGGAGGGAGACATTTCATCTTTCCCCTTTGTCTTTTGCCTTATTATTCGTTTTTCCCTTAGCTGACATTTGACAGCTCTACCAGTGATGAGAGAGCATTGCATCCCTTAACCTTGAATTCTATCTGCTTTTGCCACTCTCATACACACTTTGTGTTACCTCTTCTCTTTCCAGTTACCTCTAATCTGGATGGGGAAGCCATGCCCTTGTTTTACTTTTTTACATTGCCCAATAATATTTCCAGAGGTTAAAGAAAAGGTTAAAGAAGCACTTTTGTTCTCTGTCGGGGTTACTGGTCACCCTTGGGCACTTTGCCAGCAGCCTGACGTTTTTAGAGCTCTGGTGTGTGGTGAATCTCCAGGTTAAAGAGCTGGGAGTGCTGTTATTAACACAGAAGTGCACCAAACTGTACAGGTGCCTCGTGCAGGGCAGCCTTTAGTCAAACAACTTTTGCTCTGGAATGTGCAGTCCCTCCCTGCCTGTAAATGTCAGCTTTAATTAAGAGAAAATCTCAACAACGAGATGCAGACTTCATTTTATTTTTAAATTTTCTTGTAAACTTTCCCTACTCGCCCTTTTCCCTATTCTCCTTTGATCTTTGGAAAACCTCAGCTATAAAAATAAAAGCTGCAGAGTGTCTGCTCGGTGGTGAAATATGAGTAAGCACGAACACCTCGACTCATGGATTTGCATGCGCTGTGCCCGCCGCCGGCTGCCTCGTCTGCCTTCAGTTGACTCAGGATTTTCAGCAGGCAGAGCAAGGATAATTTCCTTGTTGAGCACTGAACAGGCTGGTTCAGACACCTTGGAGCACGTGTTATCGTTATGCATCTTTGCACAATGGTTCCTTGAAGGAAAACTCTGGCTGCAGGCGGGATAAAACCGAGCGCAGCCTGAATTCGGTGGGTAGGTGGCAACTCCCCAAGGGGAATGGATCCTTGGATCCTTCTTGATTTCATTCCTCCTCCACCACGCTCCTTAGGCCTCTGTGTTCCTGCAAGGGCTGCCTCAGAGAAAGGTGGGAATGGCCACCCCTGTCCATCAGCTCATCCCTCTGGCTTGTTTCCGTGTCACCAGCTGCCTTCCCGAGTGAGTTTTCCGGCCACTTCGGGGAAATGGGAAATGCAGGCAGTTGGGAAGTCACTTTTGAGGCCCATGTGGCACTGTCACCTGTGGTGTTTGAGGGTTTCAGAGGTGATGGAGCAGAGAAGAGGCTCCTGGTTTGCTGGTGGTGAAATACCAGCACAGTTCAGCAGAGCCACGTTTATTCCATGAAGCAGAAGTGAGATCTCAGGTGGGCGTTGAGTGCCCTGCAGGTTTCAAGGGACAAAGGGCAGATGAATCATAAGGTACAGGTGGCCCCAGTGTTCAGTGAGCCAGATAGTGTTAATTTGCTTAAATTTTCTGTTACTAATGGGCTTTTGCCAGGACTCTTGCACATCCTGGTGTTAGTCTGGGCCCACTCAGATTTTCCCTGTTTATCTTTTTCAGTCACAGTGTTCCTCAAAAGACTGAGATACCATTATTTCAAAAATGAAATTTTTGCAGCCCAGTTGCTCATTTTTAGTGCAAGACTTTGCACATCTGCTCAGTGCCTTATGGAGTCAGTAGTTGCTCCAGGTTGTAATGGACTTTGACAATGGGCTTGAAGAATATTTTCCTTTAGGAAGCCTTAAGAGCCCTTTCAAATACCCCCTCAATAGGATATTTGTCTTGTGTAACTCAGTTGGTGGTAAGCACATCTATTACAGTTTTGGCTATTCCTCCTTCTGTGCTAATTTCCTCTCTGCTTTTTTATTCCTTCCATTCGACCATGATTTTCATCTTCTTTTTCCCCCCAAATCTCTTTATCACTTGGCAATTAAACAGCAGTTGTTTGTGCTGTGTTTCCCTTCTATTTGTGTGACTCAGCAAAAATCATAAGGAAATTGGGGGGCTGGAAAAAGACAAATTAGAAAGAATGTGGCTGGGTATGTTCTGTGTGTCATCCAGGCTGATTTTGCCTGGATGACACAAATCAGTCTGAGTTCTCCTACACCTTTGTTAAGAGTGGGAATATTGTGTGTTCCCTCTGCCACATGTAGCAGTGAAGGGAAGATGGGAAGAAGGGACCTGACCTCTTTATAAACTTCATGCTAGTTGGTTTGGTTACTGTGTCCCTTTGTAAATCTTAAAGACAAATTGGTTTGGCTCAGGTATTTTTTATTTCTGGGTTTTTTTGCAGCTTTTCTCTCAACTGCATTGTTTGAAGGGTGAGCATCTTGCCTTTTTGGGGTTGTAAATTAGGGAATCTGAGCTTGTTTGGAGTATTTTAGGTTAGCATGGGCTCCTCTGTGCTCCCTGTAATGAAAAGCTAAAGAAGAGTAACTTGGTTTTCACAAGTGTGCGGTCTGGCACTGACCAGATCCTCTTTCCTGAGAGCCCTAAACTGGAAGGAGAGGTTTCAGCACACCCCATGGAGGTTGGTGCCTGCATTTCCAGAGGAGGGCTGGCTCCCAGCGCCGCCTGTTTCTTTGGAGCATCGCACATGTTTCCAATAAGCCAAGGTGGAACAGATGATCCTGCTGCCTCTTCCTGGCCGCTATCACTGTTACTCTTGTCCGTGCTTTTGCTCGAGTCCTCTCTTGGCAGGCAGAAGATCTGCGACTACGTTTGCCAAGTCTGCAAGAAAGTAATTCTTTGTCTGCCACTGCTGGGTTTTTTGCACAGTTTTCTCGGTCGAAATGATGAGATAAGTATTTTCAGTCTCTGAAGGTAGTCTCATTCTGTTCCAAAAAACTCCTTTTTGGAGCTGATTAAATAAATCTCGTGGATCCAAATTCTTCAAGTTGGCAAGCTAGACGTCCCCAAAGACTTGTTTTGTTTTTCATGGAGAAGACAGTCTGAGATGTGCTGGTTTTGTGAATTTCTCTGCAGCAGTGAAATAATTTCAAGCTGTTGAGCTGCTCAGCTAAGAGGCAGAGTGATGAGGCAGGAAGCTGTGGCTAGGTAGCACCATCTGAATAAAAACTTGTCCGAAAGCTGCTTTCTGCTAATCCCTGGGAGGAAGTGAGCTATAATCAGCACTAAGTGAGCTAATCACAGGAAATCTATTGCTCAACAGGAGCCTTTGAAAAAAAAAAAAAAAAGGAGGGGGGCAGGGAGAAAAGAAGAATACCCATGGAGACTTGTCATTCTACTTTTGGACTCCAAAATCTGATTAATCTGATGAAGTGAACAGCCCTCCAATCTCCAGTTAAAAACTGTACCTCTTTGCCAGAATAATGAAGCATCAAGTCTCATCTCTTCCAGTAAGGTGATTTTCAGGTGTTAAGAGGTGGTGGTGTGGGGAGGCTGTGTGTAAGCAAACTACCAGACCCACTGGGGGCAATGGCAATGAGCCTCCAGCCATTTTCAGCAAGGATTTTTATAATATAAAGCAAGAGTGGGACACGACTGTCTTAAATCTGCCTTGTTACAGCAGTCTTTTCTTGGAGCATCACACCCTAGCTCTTGCATTGTTCTTGCTGGCTCTGTGCTCTTTTTCACGTGACACCTTCTGCCTTGGAGATCTGTTTCCTGGACATCTTCTCTCTTTTCCTCTGCTCTGCTCGTGGCTGTCCCGGATGCAGTGACAAGTGTTGCCAGTGGTCCCATAAGGCCCCGTGGGAAGGGGTGAAGCTGCTGCCTGGAGATGCTGCAGTGATAACTCACTCTTCTCAACCCTGCTGTCCTCTGCAGGGACTGCACCCACCAGCAGCCTTTCCTTCATTTTTGGCCTGTTCTCTTTTCACTTCCTTCTGTCAGACCACAGACAGTTACGCTGTGCTGCCTTCAAGCTGTGTCAGTGGCCCAAGTGTTGTGCAGTTCAGGTGTTGTCCCAAAAGTATCCTGCAGCTGTAGTGGCACATCAAAAGCAAAGGGGTTATGTTTCTTAATGCCTTGTTAGCCTGAAATTTGTTACTTCTCCTTTTTTGGTCAACCCTGCCAAATGGGCTTAAATGCGGTGGTTGTGCTGCTCCTTCTGTGTTGTGCTGCTGATAGTAAATGAGTAATCTTTACCTGCAATAAAGAGCTTAGTTCAGTCTGCAGCTCTCTGAAGCTCTTGTCACAGATGTAGTGTGCACTACAGCAGATAGGAGAATGATTGACGGCAATTTTATTTTATTTCCTTTCGTCCTCTTATTCCTTTTTTTCCTTTTATTTCCTTTCCTCGTCCGCAGGCAAGTTTGAGAGGACGAATGTTTGTCCTTTTCTAGGAGTCAGAGGAGCTGAGCACAGCTCAGGGATGGGAGTGCATGTCAGGCTCCATCCCCATCACGAGGGAGCCACAGCCTGCACAAGAGCTGTGCTTAGGAAGTCCTCCAGGAAGCAGCCCAGCTTTATGCTCACACAAGGGGAACTGGGGGGCACAAACAACAAAAAAAGGCCAGTCAAAGCCAAAGTATTCAGACTGAAGTGCTGCAGCAGTGCGTGTTTGTCAGCTTTCTGAAAGCACTGCCCAATCCTCACTTTACTTCAGCTTTCAGTCACTGTCAGGGTTATGTTTCTGGGTGTTTTCCCACCAGTGGCAGTGACAGGAATGGCTGTGTCTCTCCTGTGGCCTGTCTGTGACCTTGAGTTCTCGGGCCCTTTCCATCCCCAAAAGAGGAAAGATAGTTAGCAGCCGGATGTAGATTATAAAAATGAAACTCAGCACACGTGAGCATCGTGGGCAGGTCCCTTCAGGGGCTGGGAGGGACCTGGGCATGTCTTGCCTCATCCTCCCTGGGCAAAGGTGGGAAGGTTAATGGTGCTCAGTTAACTGTTGGACTCAATGATCTGCGAGATCATTTCCAGGCTAAATGATTTGATGGGAGGGAGGAGGTGCAGTTGTGAGGAGCCTGGCTGTAGGTCTCTAGCATTGCTGGTGAGTGATTTAGGACACCCAGACCCTGCTGGACACTTGCTGCTGCCTCTGCAGAAGAGCACAGTTGTTCTTTGGCTGCTTAGGATGGAGAGAGCACTTAATTTTCACTGTCCCAATGCAGGGCAAGAAGCCTTTGTCAGAAGGAGGGGACAGCAGCTGGGATGTGTGTCGTGGGTGTGAGGGCTGAGAATGAACCCTGAGGTCACCAGCACTGGCACCTGTGAATGTATTTTGTGGGTTAAGCAGCAGAACTGTGGGGAGGAAAGCTTTTAGCTCTTTTTGTGTCTGTTTTTGTGGGAGTGTAATGGGCTGCACTCGTGTCCTGTGGTGGGACTGAGCCTGTCTGAAGGCTGTAGTTAAGTATTATTTGCAGCTTCTCAGCTTGTCTCTGTGGTTCAATCCATTGCTTTCTAGTTCTTGTATTAAATGTAGTGTGAGTAGTGATTGTGGGGGAGTTGCTGATGTGCTTGAATGCATTATTATTACTGGAATTTCCTTCACTGGCAAAGATGAAAGTGAATCCCTCTTCCATGTGTTACCTTTAGCATACTTTTGTGAGGCTGTTCAAACTCAGGTTAACTATTTTAGTAAATGGCTTTCAGCCAGGCTGAAAAAACCCCACCATTACTTGTGTTGTCTGATTCTGTCAGAGAAATAAGAACCTGACATCGCCTTTGCTGGGTTACAGACTCCTGGCAGGCACTGGAAGATAATTCCCCATGTCGTTGCAATTCCCTGCACAAGGAATGAATCAGCAGGGCAGGCACGTGGGTGATGGTGCAGGAGTGATTCCGTCTGGCTGCTGGGATCTGGACAGGCTCCTTCTCCTCTTGGAGGGTTGAGAGAGCACAAATGGAGCTTCAAGGGGGTATTTGCACTCTTTAAATTTTCTTTTCCTCTTTTAAAATCCCTCCTCCATCATTGCCCATAAAGCCCAACCTCCGTAGCAATTTCCAAATACTTCCTGACGCTGTGGAAACTTTCCTTGCATGATGCAGGCAGGATAAGGATAAAGGGGAAGGGGAACTGCTCTCTCCTTTGGCTGAGTGCAGAAGGAGGAGAGCTGTTTGGATTTGAACCTGGACAAAATGATTGATTTTTCACTTCCGATGATGGCTGAAGGATGGGAACTTGTGCTTCGTGACGTGCTTGGCGTGACTGGAGCTGTTGTCATTTATCTAACTGATGAATTCAAAGCTGCCAGTGCATTGAACTGGGCCTTTGTGCAAACTGAGTTTGAATTCAGTGCTTTATTTTAACAATGAGCTTTGAAACAGCCACTCAGAAATTCTACTATGTGTTATTAAATAAATCCCGGGTTAAATTTTTCCTTAGTGCTGAGGTTTTCCTGGACCACAGGTTTAATGAGCTGGAAGGATGTTGGTGCTGGAGCCAGTCCCTGAGGTGGGAAGTTGATGCCTGAGCTCTTTCTGTCACTCCAGTTTGCTCCACCAGCCCCACAGGTTGTTTTTTCTGCTGTGGAGCCCCTGGGCTGTTCTTTGAGAGAGGTGAAGGCTCTCTCTGCACACTGTGAACAGTCAGCAGCTGATCAGAGCTGCAGCTCTGAGGGTTCTGCTCAGATGCTGCTACACCAACACCTGTGGTACACCAGTTCCTTGAAGTGCCTGATTGTCTGAAATAGATTTGGATTTTTGTATCCTTCTTCCATCTTCTCTCGGACACACAGGATACTAAGGAATAATTTGTTTTGGATCAAGAATGAGTATGTGATGAGCTGCTTGGGTCAGCAGGAAAGGATCTTTACTAGAGTGAGAATTTTATTTTAAAATTACATCAATATAAGTGCAGTTGATTTTTATTTTTTAAAAAAAGTGTAACCTGAATACCAAATTACAGCACTGGTAGTTTGTTGGCTGGACTCTCCAAGGGAGCATGTGGGGAATTAATGTGGGTTTGGAGGGCCAAGTCTGTTCTTGTCCAGTTTCAGATGCAGGTGAGTTGTTTATCCTTACATCCTGCTCTTGCTCTTATCAGACAGCTCAGAAAAACTGGAGGAAATAATAGGGTTTGTTTTAGAAAAATAAAGAAGGCTACTCATGATGTTGCTTTCTTCACATAGTGTATCATTTTGGCATTCAAGTTGTGTGGTACACTTATTTACCTGCTATGATTTATTTAGCTCTCTGATTGCATTTGTTCCAAAGAAGGAATTCTTTCATCTGTCCCCATTTGAATAGCTAAGGACCCTATATCCTGCTCTTTTCTGAGGTTTGATTAACAGAAGGGACACAGATTATGCCATCACTCCAAACCCAACTTCAATATATATCTGTATATATGAATACACATGTATAGGAATATATACACATATATGAATATATCAATTTGGTTTGGTGGATGTATTGTATATATACATTTATAAGGCAAATATTTTATTTGATTTATACATCTTAAGTGGGTGGCATGTACTTCCTGCAAACAGTGTCTTGTAAGGGAAGCATTAGGAATTAAAATCCCTGTGGGTTGGCTGTTCAGACCTGCTGTTGGCTTGCAGGATATTAACTCTTTTCCCCCATATTACAGTGCAGATATTGGAAAGCAAGACAGTCTTGTAGATAACTTGTAACATCTGAAAGAGCAATCAGTAAGCGGATTTGGAAGAGTGTTGGGAGTCACTGCCTGATTCACCACTGCATCCCTGCAGCCACGTTCAGGCTGGTGTGTTTGTAATTCCATCATCAGGAAAGGGCTGCAGGGCAGGTCTGTGTAGGTGGGTGCTGCACAGCTTGGGGTGCTCTTTATTGGCCTCCAAGTCATGGAGCAACCAGCACATGTCCAGTTTCCACTGCACTGCCAGAGCATTGTGCTCCTCGTGCCTCTGATGGTATTTTACAGAAATTATGTGCTTTCATGGGCATTTATGGAGCTGATTAATGTTAATCTCCTTGAGCTTCACAACATGAACCAGAGTGCTGCTCCAGTCCAGGCTGCTGGCCTGACTTGTGTCCCTCTGTTGGGATTTGGCAGCATTCACCCACCCTGTGAGATGACAGAGAATGACAGCCCATGTTGTTTTAGTTCTGCTGCTGGGCAGGATGCAGGTGTGGTGTTGTGTTGTTGGGAGCACAGTAACGGAGAGGGGATTGCCCTGTCTTGTATGGCTCTTGTGAATGACACTGATAACGTGAGGCACGCCTTGGGATGTGATGGGAAGTTGGTGGGCACCAGGAGACCATTTATTTCCCAAACTGTAGCGAGAGGAGAAGGAGGAGGAGGTGAACACAGATGTGTTGACTCCTGTTCCAAAGAGGTAGCTTGTTATTTGAGTGAACAGGAGAACTGGGGACATGTTTGTTACCGTTTGTTACCTGTCAGTAAGAGGTGGTTTCTGTACATCTTCCTTTGTGCTCTTTACTCTGTAGCAGAGAGGCTGCCTGTTTCCTGGTGATCAGAGAAAAACCTCCAAGATACTACAAGGAGGGAGGAAATAGTAGCAGACATTTTTTGAATGGGGAATGTGTCACGTAGATGTTTTATTGTGCTGTGGTCGTAGCTTTAGCAGCTGTTTGTCCGTGTTTTCACTCATGTTTTTGTTGAGGATTCAGAGAGGATTGTGGTGATACTAGATGTTATTTTCTGCAAGTGGAGAAAGTTTGGCACCAAGTGGGGAAGCAACGCAAGCCTCATTCAGAAGTGGATCTCAGTGCTGTGCTCTTGAGTGTGTGGGCTGTGTGATTTGGGTAGAGATGTTCTGAATGCAACAATGTGGAGAGTGTGCTGAATTATGACTGACAAACACAAGCTGTTCCTTTGTCCCCCAGATCTTGTCTGATAAATGACAAGCAGGAAAGCATCTAAGGTTTTTAAAGCTGCTTGGTACTGGAGCATGAAGCCTTTTGGGCTAGAGCTACCCTTAAAGAATGTTGTACTTAGACCCTTTGTGTGAACAGAGAACCAGATCTGGGAATTTGTTCATTTGGTTTGGGTTACTTTTATCACTGGCAATGTTTGTCGCTCCATCCCACAAATGCTGCTGCTGGCACAAATGAATGGGTGGCCCAGAAATGGGAATGAGGAAGGGATTTGCTTCCTTTGGTGGAGGCGTCAGTGTCTGCGTTCCTCAGACTTGAATTCACGCCTCCTTCCCCTCTGCCAACAGAAGAAATGGTATGTTCATGTACTCCATGCTCTTTCCCTACGTTGAAACAACATTTCTCTTGCAGGGCTTCCCCTAGCTATTGAGCACCATGTCTGACAACGGAGAACTGGAAGACAAACCCCCTGCCCCTCCCGTCCGGATGAGCAGTGCTATCTTCAGTGCAGGGGGCAAGGATCAGTTGGTGACCAACCACAGCTATAAACCCCTGCCCTCTGTCCCAGAAGAGAGGAAACCCAGGAGTAAGATCATCTCCATATTCTATAGCAATGAAAAAGGTAAGATGCCTCTTTTTTTCCACTGCTAGTTGTGTTCCTTTACTCTCCTTGTAAGTTTTGGTGGTGCTTTAGACGTCAGAGTCCAGCCTGCCCAAGTGTAGGGGATTGGAAAACCATTCCCTAGCTGCTGCCCAGTTTGAAGCAATGCATTTCCAAACAACCCTAATTGATGTTTGGCATTCTTGGGGATCATGCTACTTAAATACAGATTTCTAGTTTTAACTGGGCACCCAGCTGGTTTGGAGGTTACTTCGTGGTGATGATCATTTATGTGGCACCTTGAGGAGAAAAAAAAGTCAGTAAAGAAATAGTGGTGAAGGTGCAGTTGCATGAGGGAAAACTGAGAGAAATTACATCCTTTTGTCTGTGGAACTGCAGTGTTAGCATTGATTACTAGTGGGGAAAAACCCAGGTTGCTGTGAAAACAGTTATTTCTGAGAAAAAATGGCTATATTGAATACCAGGCTGTATTTGTGTGTTGTTTGCCCTCTTTTCTGTGTGGGAAATGCATGTACAGCAGTGGAGCCCTTCATCCTGGCTCTCCATAACATGTGTCTGTGTACAACAAAATAGTGCATAGACAGAAATACCTTCTAACATCTGGGATGATAAAACTGCACAGGGCCTTAAGCCTGACCTGAATCTGCTAAGCGTTTTATTAATCTACTAGTTAACATTACTTTTAATGTGCACCTTGGGGAAGACCCTGCTGCTCTTGATGCCTTCTGTGCTCTTGGCTCCCTGTGCCTCGCTGCTGGTGTGCTGGGCAGGACTGGTTCAGTCATGCTGACACAGGTTTGGTTTTTTCAAGAGATTTTGCTCCTCTGGTTGATTATTCTCTTGGCTGAGTGTTTTCCCCAGGGCTGGTTTTTGCTCTCACTCAGCTGTGTGAGCAGCTCTGCAGCCATGCTTTCCAGATATCAAATCCTGAGAGACAGGCTTCCCTCTGTTTTCAAAATCTGGCTTTCTGCTCTCACCAGTAGGTGTGTTTTCCTTTTTGGAGGATGGAAGGGTTTGGCCAGTGTAGCTTTTGGAGGCAGAATAGTTGTTTCACAAGGTCATTTATTGTGAAATAGCCTGTCTGTGGCTGGGCTACAGCAGTAGCAGTGGTGGTCTTTCTGCTCTTCTAGGTGAGTCCTAAAGAGCAAAGTCTGTAAGGAGGACATGAGAAGCTACTACAGGTTGATGGCAGCACCCCAAGAGAGACTCCAGCTCTCTGAGGGTGCTGAATTTGGGTGCTGAAGGTGGCAGGTTTGGGTGCTATCAGCTCAGTGCAGTGCTACATGTCTGGAGCAGGTTCTTCAATTCTTCAGAAATAATGGTGTTTTACCATTAATTTGTTGGTCGTGGAAGGAAATACCCACAATTTGTCACAATGGGTTCTGCAGGGTAATCTCATGGATCAGATCTGTCCATCTTCAGGCAAGGAGAGCAGTTTAGGAGCTGGGATGGCACTTGCCTTTATGCTGTTGCATTGGTGGTTCATCAGAGTATTGGAGCCCTTTCACAGACAGGGACATAATGAAGCAGAACATAACCCCATGTGAAGGAAGGTTTTTCTTGCTCTGAATTGGTAACACAAGTGAATTATGAATGCAAGTGGGTGCTGGGTGCAAGTACAGCTGGAGAGCTTTGTGACATTCCATAGCACCTTTTTTCTCCATGGACATTTTCTCTTTAAATTTTGATGGTGGATTTCTTTCTTCATTGCAGGAATGGGGAGGTGATTGAAGACTTATCTAAAGTTAGAATTAATTATCTAAAATTGGCTCATCTGAAGTTGCTTTGGAGTCCTATCAAGCTTATTCAGACCACTCTAGATATTGACATGCACCAAATTTAGGGAAATTATTCTGCATATTTGTTTAGGATCTACCTACTGGTACTTAGTGTTGTGAACTAAAAATGGAAGAAAGAATTTCTGCTGTGAAAAGTCCATTTTGGAGGAAATGGGTGTCGGTTTGTGTTTTCTAGATGTTAAAAAGTATTTCAAGTAATGTCCTCCTGAAAAAAGCAGGTTTTTTTGCCTGGCAAGATATTAGGAAAAATGGAAATTGAATTACCTAACTTAAAGAAAATATCTGAAAGTTTATATTTTTTTAATTTGGAAAAATCTTGTCTATTGGATGGTCCCCAGCAAGGCTAATGTAAATATCCAAAGAAGGGATTTTGGCCCTCAAGACTGCAAAACTGGCTGTCAAATGTAAGCAGAACAGAAGTGGGCACACTGTCCTTCTGGCACTCACACAATAGTCAGATGTTAGTTGTTTTGTTCATTAGCATGGCTGGGACGCACCCTCCCCAGAAATGCCCATTTAAATCCTTCTTTTCTTTAAATTCAGCTGCTGGGAAGCTTTACAGAAATACTAACTTACTGCTCAGATTTAAAAAATGCATTGGTACTAGATGCAAAACGACCCGTCAACCTGGGGAAGAAATTTTGTCATGGGAAAAACTTCTTCAGGCAGTGCATAAGTTAAAAATCACTACAAAAATGTTAAGTTCCCCTTTTCAGAAAATGAAAAAATCCTTGCCATTATCCAGGAATGTTGTTTGGCTTTGTCTGCACATCTCTGTCCATATGATTTTGCAAGGTCCCTCCTGGCCAGCCTCATCTGCTCCCAGATCCTCTCTTGGGAGGTTCTTGTGCTTTGGGGGACTTGCAGATGAAGAGATTTAGCAATTACACAGTTTCTGCCCCAAGTCTGAGCTAGTTCTATGCTGAAATAATCATAAGGGTTGGAAGGGATTATTTAATCACCACTCATGGAGGGTTTTTTCCCCCCCTGGTCCCATTGTTTAGGATAAATGAAGCGATAGTCATCTTCTTACTAGAGTACTTCATTGCTGTGAGTTTCCTTGGCTTGACTTCTGAAGTCAAAGGAGCCTTGTGTGGTTTTGGAAAGCTTTAAAATAGTCCCCTAAAACCAGAAAATTTTGGGCAGAAAGTATTAAAGGAGGTGCTGAGGGCATCACCCAGATCCTGCATGTCACATGCCTGAGGCACATTTTGGTGTGGTTTCAGCTGGGGCTCAGCAGCTCCAGGTGCACATCTGGAGTCAGCAGCCTGGTACCTCCAGCTGTTGGGAAACAGCTGCATTTCTTGCCTTGTGGACAGAATTTGGCTGGTGGGAAGCCTGAGGATGGATTTGCCCTGGGAGATACCGAGGGTGACACCTTGCTGAGTGCTTGTGGCTTCATTTGGGGAAGAGAAGAATCTGGTTGTATTTGAGGCACCTTCTTAATCAGACAGCATTTCTCCAGCTCACCAGATCCTTCCAAAGGACCTGTGTGTCTTTGGGAACAGGAGGATGCTGCTGTCTCTGCAGGCCCAAGGGCCAAATTCTGGGTCCCATGAGCAATAATAAAATGGTAAAACACCAGTTTCTGCAGGATTGAAGGGCTAAGACAGAACCTCCTCCAGACATGTTGCACCACACCGAGCTGACAGCACCCAAATACAGAGGGCTGGGAGTCTCTCCTGGGGTGCTGCCACCAACCTGAAGCAGCTTTTCCCATTCTGCTTACAGACTTTGCTCCTTGGGGCTCATCCATGTCAGCAGAAAGAGCCCATGTGCAGTTTGAAAGCAGCACTGCCCTTCACAGAAGGGATTCCCATTCCAGTCCCGGGCTGCTGCAGGCCGAGCCAGGGGCTGGAGCAGCGTGGCCTCTCGGTGGCCTTGTTCTCAGAGCTGGAGGATGTCCTGCCAGCACATGACTCACCGGGCTTGCCTCTGGCTGGGGCTGTTTGTTTGAAGTGCTGCTCTGCTGTTCCTGTGGGCAGAGCAGTGGGTTTTAGTCTCCCTGCCTTGCCTGCTCGTGGGATTGGTGTATTTTTGGAAGGAGTGGGTTTATTTACGCAGGACGTGCTGAAGGGCTGGAGCATGTCAAGTGCTCCCAAACAGGAGCCTTCCTGAGGAATTCAACTTTATATATATATATATGTATATGTTCCCCCTTGCTTCCACATAAAAAGCTGCAAGAAATGGGGAAGAATTGGTGCTTTCCTTGCTTCTCACAGCAGCCAGTTTCTCCTGTGCCGTGCCTGAGCACTGTTACCGAAACGTCTGCCAGCCCGTTTGCTTTTTGGCTCTGCCCTGTGCAGCCATATTAAAGATATCCTGTTTATAACAGCCGTGTCTTTCCACGGCATTGTTCAGCTGCAGGCAGCCCACATGGCTTTTCGTTCGGGAGTATTGTCCTCGCTCCCTGTCCTTCCCTTCCCTTCCCGCCAGCCTGAGGGGATTTCAGATGAATTCCTGGCTCCGAGCAGCACCATCTTTGGTGGCTGTGGAGTCATGAAGAGGGTGCTGGTTTACCTGCTTCTTCTGTATTAAAACAAGAGGACTTTTTAAGGTGAATTTAGAAACAAAGCGGAAAAATAAAATAAAAAACCCACACCCCTGAACCTCCTCCCCACCCCGCCCCGCCGAAAACCCCCAAAACAAGCAAACAAAAAACTGAAGCCCCAGGTGTTAGAAAACATCTTATAGATTCAATTCAACCCAGGTTGTATTGTGCAAATGGTCCTTCTAATTATCTGTTCCTGCTTCTGGTACTTACGATGCTTTTTTTCCCTTTTAATTTAAATTAGGTAATTGCTCTGAGGCTATAAACTCTTATCTTCATCACAGGAAGTCCTACTTTGCATTAATTACCTTGAATTGAAGCAGTGAGGCAACTGAGTTTTAAGTGTCTTTAGGGTGAACTTGAGGTCGAACTGAAGTTGTCTTTTCTGCTGTTCTTAATCTATATTAAAATGTCTATTTTTGCATTGTAAACATTTAATATGTGTGGATTTCATGTGCTCAACAGAGCACTCCAGTGCTCCTAATCTCTTCTCTTCTTGCTGCCATGGTATAAATAATTTAATGGAACAAGGTGTTGGCTCTTGGAATCACGGAATACCAGCATGGCTGGGACTGGAAGGGACCCTAAAGCTCATCCAGTGCCACCCCCTGCCATGGCAGAGACACCTTCCACTGTCCCAGGTTACTCCAAGACCTAGCCTTGGACACTTCCAGGGATCTAGGGGCAGCCACAGCTTTTCTGGGCACCCTGTGCCAGGGCCTCCCCCACCCTCACAGGGAAGAACTTCTTTCTAACATCGAGATCTTTGAATGTCTTTTTCAGGAAGCAAGAAGAAGGAAAAGGAAAGGCCAGAAATCTCCCCACCGTCAGATTTTGAACATACCATCCATGTTGGCTTTGATGCTGTTACTGGAGAGTTCACTGTGAGTATTCCTGCCTTGGAGTAGCTCAGGAAGCACCACGGGTCAGTGCTGCAGTGAAGCCAAGGCAGAGCTGTAGAATAAAGTAGGAGTTAGGCTTTGTTTCCACCAAAGAAGGAATTTTCCTGTGTGTTTGTAGAGCACACTACCTGTTACTGCTTCTGCAGGGCCAGTGTGACAGCCTGTGTCATACTGTGTCCCCTGGGAGGGCCCTCCCTGTCAAATCCTCTTCAGTTTGCTGTCTTTAGTGGGTAACACTGGATCTGTTGAGAGTTTTTGTATTCCCACTCTGGCCCAGCACACCTGGAAGAAGTGCTGCTGTGTGGGTACTGTGATCTGTGTTTTGGCTCCTCGTCCTGCTCGCTCGTGTGCCTAAGGCTGTGCACGTTATGCTTTCTATAGAGGGAAGAAATTTGTTTTGCTTTTAAAAAAACCTTCAAAATACAACAAGGATGCTTAATATCCCCTGTTTTTCCAGGGAATGCCAGAACAATGGGCTCGGTTGCTTCAGACCTCAAATATCACCAAGCTAGAACAGAAGAAAAACCCCCAGGCGGTACTAGATGTGCTGAAATTCTATGACTCCAAAGACACAGCAAAACAGAAATATCTGAGTTTTTCTGCTCCAGGTGAGAGCCAAGTGTGCAAGACACTAGAGTTGGGAATTTGGAGCACTGTCTTCCTCTCTGTCAGCATGATAAATCAGGTTCAAGTGCTGAAAGCAAGGTGCATTTCAATGAGGCACAAATATTCGAAGATGGATTTAAAACTTACTGGAAACTGGTGTTGTCCAGTTAATTTCCTGTTTTAAGTGGAGAGGGGAAGAAAGGGAACTGGATAATTCAGAATAGCAGCCAAAATGAACTTGAATGGGCTGTGTTTATCAAGCTGGGGCACTGGGACAGGGATGAACTGGTTTTGTGCTGGAGGCATTGCTCCTCACAGCTGTCTGTGAACTTGATGTCACCAGCTGGTGACATCAGCGATGCAGAATACTCTGTGACTCCTAAATGGGGACCTGTGTTGGGGGGCTGAGAGAAGGACTGTCCCACAAACAGGTGCAATTTTACCTACTTTTCCTTCAAATCCTTTCTGAAAGTAGCTTTGTAATAAGGCTTTGTAATATTCTTATCCTGTACTCTACAAAGTTCACTTTTTTTCTTTTTTTCTTCTGATGATTTTATGGATTCTGCTATTTGTCCTCTTTAGAAAAAGACGGTTTCCCTTCAGGAACGCCAATGGTGAGTGAGTTTACTATTACTTGGATATTCTTAGGTGCATACAAGTTAAGGTCTGTATTTGTTATATTGTGAATCTTGAAGTATTAAACTGTATAAAGATTAAAAGTATAAAAATTAGGATTTTTTTGTGGACTAAAACATAGATTTGCATGGTCAATGGCATGTTTCACTGGAGTAACAGTATTTGAGTCTCGTAATAAAAGGTAATAACTTAAGGATAGGTTGAGTGGTTTAAGTTTTTTTTTATTTTACATCAGTAACAATTATTTTATCTTAACATGAAGAAAAATGCTATGAAGTCTTTTATACTGTGGGAGAGACAATTTGTTTATTTGTCTTTTTGTAACTTTGGTAAAAATGTAGACCAATGCCAAAGGTTCAGAACCATCAACAACTGTGCCAGATGATGATGAGGATGATGAAGAAGCTCCTCCTCCTGTGATTGCTCCACGGCCAGATCACACAAAATCGGTGAGCAGTTGTAAAATTGACAGACCTGCATTTCTCAGCATGGCAGAACTTCTGCTTTTTAAGGAGAAGTTTTACTTGGGCAATGAGCTGCTGTAAGTTTTTAGGGAAAAGTTCTGGTTTTTGAATTTGCTAAGAAAAGACTTGATTTCTGGATATCAGTTGGATCAGAAATCCAGTAGTTAATAGAATCATAGGATCATTTAGGTTGGGAAAGACCTCTGAGGTCATTGAAATTTGTCAGTTTGTTTGTCAGCTTGTATTGAAGATATCCAGTTGTCCGTATCCTTCACCCCAACATGTGAGGAGGAAGTTTTTTTTCCCTAAAAAACCCCTGTAGGCTGTTTGTGTAACTTTGCACAGCACAAAGCAATGTATTTGCTTTCCTATATTTGATTGGATTGCAGTGTGGTAGCCTCTCCAAGTACACTACCTAAACCCCAACCAATGCAAATTTGAGATTTGAAAGCTTATTTCACTCACAAAGTCATCAGCACTAGAGAAACAGTGAAATGCTTGAGAAGTTGTTCATTAGGTTTTAGGGTAGCTTTGATTTACACACCTTGGTTGTGGTATCCCAGGGATCCCATTTACTCCAGCTCCTTCTTTTGGCTGTGGCAGCTGTACCTTTTGCTTCTCTTTTGTTCCCCCCTTTTTCCAGGATTGAAAATGTGAATTATGTTTATTTGTCAAGGGATTTTGCTTTATAATTTCCCACTTCTGGGATGTAGACAGATAAAAGGCGAGAGGTCTACAGATATTTCTAGAGTAGCTGTGTATGTCTGTGAACAGCTCAGGAGAAAATTAAATTCCTTTGAGAAAAACTTAAATTGGGGACAATTGGGAAATATTTGGGAATTTCATCCTTCTTTTCATGTCAGTCATGAATATTTTTCTTTTAGATTTTAGTAGGAGTTGATCTCACTATTAAATAGTGATTTCTGCTCTGTTAACTAGTGTGGGTTATAAAGAATAAGCAGATAAAAAACGGAGGTGGAATCTCCTGGCATCCACTCTGTTCAGGAGATGTCTGGGTCTCTTTCAGAGGTCAATAATGTTGCCAGCATCTTGATTTATGGGATTTTAATGTGTCTCAGGTCTAATTTCTGCCTCATACCTGTTCCAAAATGATGCCTGGGGATCTTTGCAGCTCTGTGCTGGGTTTCATCTGAGGGTCAGTGATGGCAGAGCAGGTGCTCAGGTCTCTGCTCTCCCTTTCCAGATTTACACGCGCTCTGTCATTGACCCCATCCCTGCCCCCTCGGGTGACACCTGCGCCGACAGTGCCTCCAAAGCGGGGGACAAGCAGAAAAAGAAGACCAAGATGTCAGATGAAGACATCATGGAAAAACTACGTAGGTGCCTTCATTTCAGATAAACAAAGGCTTTAGGAGTGGGGGAGGAATATTAAAGCCATATTTTGTGTAACTACCCCCAGTGCTCGGGTAGTTCTGTGTGCAGCAGCAGCAGCTGAGAGCGCTGCATTGGCTCTGGGGGTTTGTAATGCCCTGTTGGGTGGAAAACAATGATAGAACAGATTTGGGTTTGTATCTTACATGCAGATCACAGTATCACAGCTGAACTTCAAGCAAACCATAATAACACAAAACAGTTTCTGCTGTTGCTTGTTCCATGACCATCTTGGTGATTTTTCACTCTGTTAATGTTCCTGTGCAGCTTTGGCTGTTGGTGCAGCAGCTTTGTTACTTGAGCTGACCCACTCTTGGGCTTGTCTTGGGCCAGGCCAGCCCTGCTACTGTGGGACAGTGAGACTGGCTTGACTTTTTGATTGTATTTTTTTTCTTTCAGGCACTATTGTAAGCATAGGAGATCCCAAGAAAAAATACACCAGATACGAAAAAATCGGGCAGGGGTAAGTGTTCACCCCAGCTTTTATTCCCAGTGGGGCAGTGTTAGCAGCAGGGTGCTGTTCTCTGCCTCACACCACTTACTGTGCAGGCAGAGGTGTTGGCTGCATTTGGCAGTGATAAATCATAGAATCCGACCCTGGTTTGGGTGAGAAGGGACCTTAAAGCCCACCCCTTAAAGTTCCACTCTCTGCCATGGGCAGGGACAGCTTTCACTGGACCAGGTGGCTCCAAGCCCTGTCCAACCTGGCCTTGAACACTTCCAGGGATGGGGTAGCCACAGCTTCTCTGGGCAACAAACAGAAAGTAAATAAACAGTGAAAGCCTTGCACAGTGGTGGAAGTTTTGAATTGGAAACTGAAACAATTTTGTGTTTGTGACTTGGCTGTTCACATGTGTTTGTTACAAAGGGAGATGCAACTTGCTGTAACATTTTTCTTTCTCTTCACAGGGCTTCAGGTACAGTTTTCACAGCTATTGATGTGGCAACAGGGCAGGAGGTAAGATTCCTGTGTTCATTTCTTGTTTAAATGTTCTTCTGTAGGTGGCCAGAATGATTTGACTAATTTCCTTCAGTGGCTCCCATCGCTGCTATCACCTCTCAGATCTGTTTGTCATAGTCAGCTGTAACAGTGTGTGCCTTGTTCTGTAGTAATCAGATGATGAAAGCTAAAAATAGAGATTTGTCTTTCCAGTGAAAAGCAGAGGGAGTGAGGTGTTCCAGAAATGAGTTTGGAAAATGGTTTATCCTTCAAGAATTGCAGGCGTTGGTGTCCTGTGTTTTCAGAAATAAAACTTTGTTTAGTCTTTGCACCCTTGGCTGTGTCTCTCTGTGGAAGCAGCTTGTCTCATGTGATGCCCTGCTGTAGTCAGAATATCTTCTTCAAATCCTATTCTTTGCTTTTATCCCTTGGTTTCTCAAGACCCTCTTCGTTAAACTGATGGCATCAGCAATACTTGAGTATTCGAGTTAGGTGTTAGAATTTTTTCCCCTCCCAGTCAGGATGATCAGGCACTACACAGGAGCCCAAGAAGGGTTGTGGTATATCTGCTCCCTGAGGTCTCCATTCCAAACTCCCTCAGCAAACTGCTCCTCCTCCAGTCATAGTAATTTTGCCACTCTGTACCACAGAATGATGAGAATCTCTTCCTGTAATGTCCTTGGCAATGTAGTAACAGTCATTTCTACAGGATTATGCTGGTTCTTGTGCTTGGTTTTGGAGTCATGGGCAGGTTGTCTTGCAGAACTCCAAACTGCTTCCTCAGAGTGTTGGAGTTAACAGGAATGATTCTTCTCCATTTTAAACTCTGTAGTACTTGTCCTTGTTAGATTATTTCATGGATAAGTTTGGTCTTTATTTCCACTTGTCTCTGAGATAGTTCATTGAGTTAATGGCTTTCAGAAGAATTCCTTCTGCCTCCCAGTGTTCCTTATACCCAAACACCAATTAGGCCAGAATAGAGAACAACAAATTGCCTCACCTTGCATTGGAAGGCTCAGACTTTCTCTCTGAGTTGCTACAGGATTCTGCTTCAGGACTGTTGATGTTGAATTGGGTGAATGTCTTTTTATCTCCTGAATGTTCCTTTGCTGTCTGTTCTGGCCTCTGTTACTGTTTGTGGATCCTTTCAGCTGCAAGGGGATGATGTTGGCCATGAGCAGAAGTTGTGTGCTTCAAGCTGCATTCTTTTAAGTTGTATGCTGATAAATAAACAACTTGCCAGCCACAAACTGTTCTAAACTCCTTTAGAACAGGAGTTACAGGATTCCTTCTGCCTTTTCGCTGTATTAAGAGTGACTGAAAGGTTTGGCTACTGAGGTTTGAGATTGCTGTTTTATTTCACCCTATTCAGGTGGCCATTAAACAGATCAATTTGCAGAAACAGCCCAAGAAGGAGCTGATTATTAATGAGATCTTGGTAATGAAGGAGCTAAAGAACCCCAACATAGTCAACTTCCTGGACAGGTAAATGCAGCCAGTTGGCTGATTGCTCATTCTGAGGGTTACAGGAGGTTATCCCTCACACAGACCTGCTCTTCCTGTACCTAAGGGTCTTGGAAGCAAATGAGTCTGTGTGTAGACTGTCACTCTGATGGCACAGGGACATGCTCTTGGTTTTCCCTTTGTAGTTACCTCGTAGGGGATGAATTGTTTGTGGTGATGGAGTACCTGGCTGGAGGCTCTCTAACAGATGTGGTCACAGAGACGTGTATGGATGAAGCACAGATCGCTGCTGTCTGCAGAGAGGTGAGTGTGGAGGTGCTGGCTTGAGGAATGAAGGTGCTCTCTATTCCCCTCATTTTTATGGCATGCTCAGGTTAGCACTAATTGCAACAATTGCTGCTGAAGCCATTGAGTAAAGAATGAATGGCACCATGAGCAGAAATCAATATTACAGTTACAGAAAAGAACAAAATTAGGTTAACTCAGAAAACTGGGCTTTGCAAGTTGTAACACAAAAGAGCTACAGTGGTGTTTGAGGTGGGTGTTTGGGAATGTTTGGTGATGGAGCAAATAAAGTCCATGGGTTTGGTACCTGGGGTGCCTCATCCTGCTGACCATGTTAATAGAAAAATATGAATAATGTGGACTGTTATTAACAGAGCAACATGAATGAAGTTCAGGGAGGAGCAATAGAGAAGTTTAAGAGCTGAAAGGAATGGCTTTTTAACTTGGACTAACAAAGAACATTCAGAGGCACTAAAAAAAAAATCTGCATGTTCATGTGAGGATAATGTAGAAATGAGAAAAAGCCCAAAAAAACTCCTGAAAGCTTTGAAGTGTTTTCCAGAAGGACGAAGGGGGAAACTGTGTTTGCTTACAGTGTGAAAGTGGATCTGCTGAAACAGGAGTACATTAAGAAACATATACTAAAATAAAGATGAGCTGAATGCAGAGTATTCCTTTCCCACTTTAGTTGTTCCCATAATGTGTGAAATCTGTAGTTCTGTGCCAGTTAAGCTTTCTTTATGGATTTCTCAGGAAAATAATTCCCCAGAAGGTTGTAGCTGGTATAATTTTAAGGTTGCAGTAAGTTTTCAAATGAAAGCATTAAAAGCAGCTGATATCACAACTTAGCAGTGGTTTCTGCCCTGAGCCAGTGCCAACATCCAGCTTGGGCTTGATTTATCATGGCAGAAGGAGGATTGTGTTATCTGCTGTGCTGGAGGATCAGAGGCTTTTAAAAAGCCCATCTGACTCCATCAGCATGACGACTTTTTTTGTGACTCACCCCAAGGGAGGGGAGGGAAGGCAAACTTGCACAGGAACGTGTATGGACAGGGAATGGTTTCCAGAGAAACCAGAGCTGGAAGCAGAGAACCAAAAGAGTAACTATTTACTGTGACAGTAATGAACTTTTCTGCAGAAGAAGTCAAATATTGAACTATTGTACTTCATCAAAACTCTGCTGCCTGGTGTTGTAGATACATTTAATTTTGCAAATCAGTGTTGCTTTGCTAAAGCAAACCAAGATTAAAAAAACTCAGCGGGGACATCTGTGCCAAGCTGCAAATGGCAAATGTTCTGCTTAGATGGAAAGAGAAAAATCTGGCTTTTTTTCTTTTGCCTTTTATTCTCAAATAACAAAAGTAAATTTCATTACAGTTTTGGGCAGAAAGTTAGTGGGAAAAGTTTTCATCTGAAAACAATACAAACCAGTATTAATGCCTTTCAGAATGAAGATGTTTTACAGCCTTCACTGGAGAAGTTGTGTGGATGTTGGCAATGAAGCCTCCCCAGTTCCTCTTGGTGTGACCTCAGCCTAAAAAGCTCTCACTTAGTCCTTTGTGGTTCCACTGTAGAATCTGTGGGATGTATCAAAATTAACATCAGGAATTTCTGAGAGCATCTCAGGTGATGAGGAGTTTAAAGGATGCATTTGACAGGGAAAAGGATGCATCAGACAGGGAAATTCCATAGTGAAATGATTTTTGACCTGAAATCTGGAGCGTATTTTTTTAGCCCAAGAGCTTCCTCTGCTGGTTATTTTCAATAATACCTTTACATTCTTGCACTCAGAGCTGGCTGAGGGTGAAAACATGGCTTTGAATTTGTGTTCTCATACAGCAGTTGTGTTCCTTGATGCTGAATGTTGTTTTTTTCTCTCCTGTCCAGTGCTTGCAAGCGCTCGAGTTCCTCCACGCCAACCAGGTCATCCACAGGGACATAAAGAGTGACAATGTGCTGTTAGGAATGGATGGATCAGTTAAACTCAGTGAGTAGCAGACACTTGTTTCATGGTCTGTGTTCCCTTTTCCAGCCATCTCTTGCTCAGAGTGTATAAATCAGTAGAAAGAGAATTGGCAGGGAGATTTGAGGTGGATTTTTATTGACTATGAGTAATAGCAATCAATTCTGTTATAAAATACGTGTCAGGCAGCAGGTACTGATACTCTGAGTGCCCTCAGGCTGGGGCTGTGAACGTGTTGGCCCCATGGAAGGATGTTGAGGCAAACCTGTGGCCCCATGAATACGTTGGTAAATGGGAAGTAACTGGTACCAGACAGTGAAGCAAAATGGGAAGAATTGCAAGAGCAAAGTTGCAGCAAACTGCAATGGCTTTGTTAGGATGTCATGACTTGATACAAATGCTCTGCCCTATTCATTACAAGGCCACTAACAAGGTAATTGGGCATTATTGGTCATTTAATGCAGTCTAGTCTTACCCTGTGCCTTCTCATGACAAAAGAAACTACTTGCTTTTCAGGTAATTATTATGCATGCATGGGCTTGTGTACAAGTAAATCCTTTTCTGGTGTGTGTAAATAAAAATTACGTGAAGCCACTGGTAGCTGTCAGGACTGTTGAGAAAGTGGTGTATTAAAGAGGTGTATTATCTGCCTTGCTGGTATGTAGGAATGCACAAAGCATATAACAATCAAAGAGTTAAGGCAGAAAGTTGGGAGGTAAAAAGTGTTTTTAGTAGGAATTTGAAGTGCTATGAAAATGTGTCTTAGCAATATTCCTTATTCTAGATGGTTTGCAGTCTCATTTTATTTATGAGATGGAGTGTGAAGAAAGATTACAAGCAACCCGATTTGCATACCAGCATTGTTGGATGCACTGCTCGCTTGCATGGGGAATTTTCTTTTTAAGGATGTGATGTGTTTGTGCACAGACTGTGGATTCAGAGGCTGAGGAGAAGTGAACAATTACAGCAGAGGATGTGGATGAGAGGAGTTAGCTGGAGAAGGATCAAAATTGCAAAAGAGGTGTCAAAGCAAAGCAAAGTGGCCGAAGTGTTAGCAGCTGAGTCAAAGTCATCACCCCAGCAGATCAGGGGAGGATGAGGAGGAAGGAGACACAGGAGGAGCCAGGAGCCAGCTGCAAAAATGCCCTGTGTGAAGGGGAGGTGGTGTAATCAGTGTTGAACAAGCTCTTCTGGGGCTGTGTGATTATATTGCTTTAGCAGTAGTTTACAGTGGGAGAAGCTTCACCTTCTTTTTAAACTCTTCCCCTTCTCTGAGGGAGTCTGGTGACAGGACAGGTGTCACCACTGCAGCTGCACATGTCAAACTGGATTCCTGCCTGTCTTCTTCCTCTGTGCTGGTGGCTGGAGGCCTGGCTGGGACAGCACTCTGCAGCTGCCTCCCTGGGCTGGTCTCAGAAATGGGCCGTGCTGGGAGGTGACTGTGCCACCTTGATAAGGCCAAAAAGTGCAGGAGGAACTTGGTGACTCCTATAGGTTTGATTTCTGTTTGGTTTTGGATTTTTTTTAAGGCAGCATTTTGACTGTCAGGGTGGGGTAGTTCTTTGTTAAATGGTCTTGGTACAACTTGGCACTTCCATGACTTGGCTCTTTCCTTAGCACTGCTTGGCATAACGCTTCCAAAATCACCTCGAAATTTAAATTTCTCTCTCTCTCTTTCTCTCCCTCTCTCTCTCTCTTTCTCTAACTTAGTGTCAATGATAAAGTAATATCTGTCTCCTGCCTTAACTGTGTTCTTATTGATGCTTTACATGCCTGGGAAGTGGGAGTGCTGCAGCTGGATAAAGTAACATGATGGGACATGCATTGCTGCTGCACCTGAAGGCTATAGGAATAGGTGACTTTTCTTGTTTTCTTGAGTGTGGTTGTTCTCTTTGGTAGTTACCTTGTGGAAAGGTTTGTTTGTCCAGGTTCCTGCTGCTGAGTGGGGTAGCACTGCACTTCCCTGGAGCCTTGTTTCCGTGTCTGTCAGCTGTAGTACCTGTATAGGTGGCCAAAGTGCTGTGAAATGTTGACCTCAGTAGCTGCACAAGTACAGTCTGTTTAGCAGGGCAGAAGCCATGGATTGTGGATGTATTTCTTCTAGTTCAGGCTGTGTAACACACCACATGCAGAACGCGCTCAGCCTGTGTTCTGCTTGATTGCTTCTTTTGGCTGTTGCCATTCTGGAATTCTTGAAGGAAGGACTGGGCAAAACACCATTCTTCTACAGGGTAATTCTTGTTTCCAGAGGACAAAAGCCTTGTCTTCACTCCACGGAATTCTGCCCTGCTTAAGCACCTTCAGGTTTCGTATCTTCATTGCACGTTGGCTTTTTTAATCCGGAGAATGTAGTGGGGGAGGAAAGAAGAAACTTCCCCCAAGCCCCTCTCAATAAAATCTATGTGTAGCAATAGAGAAGTCTTCTAGGAAAGCCACTTCTTGGGGTGCAGCAGTTTAACCTCTTCACCTTGTGTTGTCCTGCAGCCGACTTTGGGTTCTGTGCCCAGATCACCCCCGAGCAGAGCAAGCGCAGCACCATGGTGGGAACTCCGTACTGGATGGCTCCCGAGGTGGTCACACGGAAAGCCTACGGCCCCAAAGTGGATATCTGGTCCCTGGGCATCATGGCTATTGAGATGGTGGAAGGAGAACCCCCGTACCTCAATGAGAACCCCCTGAGGGTAAGAAGCCCTGGCGTTGCTGGAGCTGGGTGTTCACCACTGTCAGTAATTGTTCAGTAATCGTATCTGCATTGAAAATGAAATGAAAAAGCCAACAGGCTTCAACAGTACGAGCAAATTGCTCCAGAAGAAGAAAGCTGTCTTGAATTTGCAGTCAGGCTTACCCTGACTCCCCATCTCTGCAAGTGTCCAATGCCAGGTTGGATGGGGCTCAGAATGACCTGGGATAGTGGAAGGTGTCCCTGTCCATGGCACGGGGTGGAACAAGATGGGCTTTAAGGTTTGTTTCAACCTAAACCAGCCTGTGATTGTATTCAGAAGATTTGCCTGCCTGTAGCTAAAACACAGGACTTTGACCTCAGGCCTCTGTGATAGTTCAGGGAAAGTAAATCTGTGAGTTTATAAAAAGTGCTGCTGTGTCACAACCTGGTATTTTCTCCGCTAAGGTCAGTATCTGTTGCCAGAAGATTTTGAGTATTATTTTACTACTGGCAAGAATAGGTCATGAATGCCTACAATTGTGGCATTTTTACATTTTTAATCTCTGGAGCTGAGGAGAAGTAGGCTGCAGAGCCCTCTCATCTGAGGTCTTGCCACCAGGCAGGTCAGTTTGGCATCTTTTGAAGCTTGCTTTTGGTTATATGTTATTCCTCATTTTACAGGCTTTATATTTGATAGCAACTAATGGCACACCAGAGCTGCAGAACCCCGAGAAACTGTCGCCAATATTCCGGGATTTCTTGAACCGATGTTTGGAGATGGATGTGGAGAAAAGAGGATCAGCCAAAGACTTGCTACAGGTGAGACTCAGCTTCTTCTCACAGTGTGAGGGCCAGAAGGCAGAGTCAGGCCAGCCTGGGATGAGCCACACCACTGACTGGCACCTTTTCTTTTTGGTGTTTTCTCCTGAGAGCTGTAATGAAAGCAGTTGGTAGGAGCTACAGTCATCACATATTTATTATGCACTCCAAAGTTGTTCCATCATAATCTATGCCTTCACTCTGCCACTGCCAAAGCATCCAGCAGTTTAGGAACTCCCTTCAGGAGGTGGCCTTTGATAACATTTGCATTGCTTTTCATACTTCTGCTTGCAAATGTCCTCCTCAGACCTCCTGATAAAATAACCTGCTGGTCTGATATCAGTGTTCAAGCCTTGAAAAGCAAAGTTTGCTTTTTCCCCAGGGTTTTGCCCTATGAGCTCAGCAGATGGAGCCACCATTTCTCCTTTTATTTTTGATTTTAAATACTTTCTGGGCACTGCTGGTTTGTTAAATGAGATCTGCTTGTGGGCAGCATTGTGTGAAGGAGTGAGAGTCACTCCTGCCATTCCTGGGGAGAGCAAGGAGTAGCTCTGAGGCAGGTGGTAGAGGCTTTCCCAGTAAAGCCAGCTGCTGCTCCTTATCTTTCTTGGATTATTTCTTGTTTAGATCTTTGTTTTGCTCATTGCAAGTGCAGCTTCAATACTTACCTTTTCAAAAGGCAGTGAGATATTCCAGGAGAAACTCCATTGGGCAAGGCAGTGTGACCCTGGCCAGCTTGGGATCACCTTGTCCTTGTAACCATCAGGGGAAACACGTGAAACAAGTCAGCAGTTAAAATGCAGAGTCATTCCTGCCTAGAAACATGAATCCTGCTGGAAATCAAACCTTTAAAAGCATGTCTCACTGGTTTCCCATTTTTCTCTCTTCCTGGCAGCATCCCTTCTTGAAACTGGCCAAACCTCTGTCCAGCTTGACGCCACTGATCCTGGCAGCCAAAGAAGCAATGAAGAGTAACCGCTAACATCCTGCCACGGCCTTCTTCCTTTTTGTTTGTTTGTATTTTACAAATCTTTATAATATATGAAATTGTTACACTTCGGGGGGGAGGGAAGGGATTTTTGTGGGGGTGGGAAACGTCTGCAAAAGGGAAGAAACTCTCATCCAGAAGACACCCAAAATACATTGTGGCGACTCTAGAGATCCCTGTCTGGGGTCCAGAAGGAATGGAGGGCTGAATTACTGGCCTTTGTGGGGTTTTTTATTCTGATTTTTTTTTTCCCAGACAGCCCAGAAATGCCACTTGCTGTGCCCAGGGCTTTAAGGGGTTTTAACGACTTCGCTGTAACAGCTCCCGTTGTACCCTCTGGGTACTTTCAATACTTGAATGACAGATTCAAGCTTTCAGAGAGCAGTACTAATTTTACCTGCTGATCTCTTTGACTCTCCTCTTCCTCCCCTCTGCCTGCAATCCCTGTGGGAAGCTCCCAATGCCCAGATTCACGGCAGGTGTGGTGAATGTGAAGGTACATCTTGCCCCTCATTTCTGTTCCGGAGTAGCTGTCGCTGTACTGTAGAATTGACAACTTGGTTACTTAAGGAGTCGTGATGTATGGAAATGGTTTTCACTTTTTAAGATTAATAAGGGGTGGGGGGTGAAGAGAAGTATTCAGCTGTTTCTCATGCCTGTGCTCTGTGGATGTTTTTTTAAATCAAAAATGTGGCCTCTTTGTAGAACCATAATGATCGGTCGAGTCTTTGGATGTGGGTTATGGATATGTAGGTTGGGGTCAGATACTTTATTTATGATCAAATGATCAGTTCTAGTCAGGGCAAGAAAAAATTCCAGCTGTCTTCCTGTCTGCTCTTTTTTCCCTGTTAGACTTGCTGGCCAGAAGCTTGAGGGATAATGTGCTTGGTGCAGTGGGTGGTTCACAAACATGTATCTGTGCTCTGACTTGGGCTTTGGAAGTTATGCTGGTGCCTTTGACTTTTTTAATTTTACATTTCCCTCCTTTGTATCAAATACATTTTTGTATATGTTGTAATTTCCCCCTTCCCCGACCCCGCCAAGCAAATAATGCATCAACCTATGGAGTTGTCAGAGTTTAAAGTATTAGAGCTATTTTTTTCCAGTTTTGTATGTGCTCCATTTGTACTAATGAAACCAGAAGAACAAATAAGCAGATCTGAGGACACTGACGATACAGGATTTTGGAAACATGATCTGAACAGAGGATGATGAACACCTGGAGATGCCAAAGTTGTGAGATGAAGCAGAGGGGAAGCAGTGCTGTCAGACCATCGTGGGGCGTGCTGGACCAGCTGGTTCAGGGCCAAGGAGCCGTGTCACACTGATCCTTGTCACCAAGGACGTTGCACCAGCCAGGATGGCTGCAGCCAACCCTTCAACACAACAAAAGTGCCTCCTTCTGAAGGACAGCGACAACCTGAGCAGTTGAGTTCTTGGGGTGTTGCCAGGGGCGAGTTTGGCAGAGACTGTGCCCCTTCTAGTGCTACAGTCTATGCATTTCAACCTCCCCAAGTGTTTAAAGAAGAGCCAACTGTAGTACCAATGTGCCAAACGAGTCTGTGAAAGAACAACCATGATTTTAATGGGATTGTCTTGCATTCCCAGTGGGGCAGGGCCTGGGACAGACAGAGCTATGGTTGGGTGTGGACAGAGGACCCTGAATAAAAATTTTTGCACACTTTTCCAAGCATTGCTGGCCAGGGAGAGAAGTCATTTTCAGAGAATTTCAGTATCTGTATAGAGAGAATGACATTTTGGGGACTGGTAGCCAAGGTATGACAAAACCAATGTCCAGGTGAGAGCAGCCAGGCAGATTTTGGGGTGCTGGTGGAGGGGAGCAGGGCTGGGGTCCCACAGCTCCTGGGGGTCATGTGGGGCCAGCAGAGTGCCTTGTTGGGCAGGTTCAGCTTGTGTTCTGCTCCTGTGTGGGAGTTAAAAATCTGTGTTGGGTTAATTATCTTAACTGCTCCTGACAGGGATAAATCTCTCTAGCTGTAAGTATAAGAACAGTTATGGCTTTAAATTTTAAATTTGAGGAAGTGTCTCACTCCAGGTAAGGAAATCCAAGTGCATTTCCCTGGGAAAAAGTTTATTATGAGCCGTGGGTGCTGTACTCACCCTGGTTTGAATGTGTCTTGGCTCCCTGGTCAAATGGAGCAGTGAGGAGGCTTGGCTGAGGAAAAAACCTGTTGTACCAGTGGTTCCCTCTTTGTCCATTGCTGGCAATGGACTTGGTGAAACTCCTGTGCCAGAGTTAAACTGGGAGCTTTTCTTTCTTTCATCTTTTTCTTTCTTTTTTTTTTTTTTGTTTTTTTTAATGGCACAATCTAGATAAATTTAGCTTTTTTTAATAGAAAGAAAACAAATCATAAGTAATTTTAACTTATTAGTTCACTTTTATTGGTGAATGAGAACGGTTTAAAACATGTATTGCAAAATCTGTCCAATTTAGTCTACTTAGGAGACGATTTCCGAAGATTCAGCCATCCCAATGCACAGAACTTGGCCCAATCCCAAAGTTCCCAAACTGTGTGTGACCTGGGAGGCTGGGAAGTGCCAGCATCTCCCTGTCCCTACACAGCAGCTGTCGTGTGGTGAGGTTTCCATGGGGATCAGAGGTGGGGCTGGCAGGGGAGGAGAGCCAGGAGAAGGTTTTTGTGCTGTGGTTTTGTGTCTGGAGCGTCGGGCATCGCTTTGCCGAGGGTGTCTGCAAGGTTAGAAACTCCAAGCCATGGGTTTTCCCTGGCTGGGGAAGGCTGGGAAAGCTCTGTTCAGCTGTGCTGTGTCACTGGGGCAGGTGGAGAGCAGCCAGAGCTGGAGGAAATGATGGGAAGGGATGAGCTGCATCTGAATGTTGGGATTCCCTGCATCCCTGTAGGGTGCCCAGCCAAGGTCCCGAGTGGGGATCAGATGGGATCCCTGTGAAGTGTCCTGTGTGGTCAGTTGGGCAGCTTGTGGCTGAGGTGCAAATGTGCAGGGAATGTGAGATTCCTGGGATGATGTTATCGTAGAATAAACCAGAGTTCTTGTTAAAAACAACCATGGGATTGTGCACTTTACCCTGCCTTAGGTGTTAATGAGACTAATTGGAGCTTTTCCCCCTGGCTCTCCGTGCAGGGAGGTGCAAAGGTTTGGCTACAGCAGATGGGTCCCGTTGTCAGAGGGGCTGGGGAGGGAGCAAAAATGTAATTAAGGGTCTCTCCAGCTGGAATTGAGTCAGTAAATCTCTCTGGTCTGTTTTTCCCTCTGTTCCTTATGCTGTTGATGGGAATGGAAGTAGGTGCAAGCTTTCTTTTTATTTTTTTAACTGTCTTCAGATGTTAATGTTGCCTTTTGTGTAATTTAATCCCATTATGTTATTTAATTGTTACTGCAATATTAACTACTGTATTTGTTGACTTTGTTTAATAACTGTTCTTTCAGGGCTAGAAATAAACTTTTAAAAAACATTTGGGGTTTTTGCCCCCTTTTCCTTGTCATGAGTTTATACCGTTGAAAATGAGAGTATCTGAAAGAGTTCATGTTTTACTGAGATTAACAGAATGTATTTGTAACTAAGCTCCTTATGAATGCTTTAATGATGGTGGATATAATTTTATGCTATACCAGCCTGTTTCTTTTAAAATTTTATGATTGTTTATTATATATATTATAAATGTTACAGCATGGGAAACATGGGAGCTGAGCTGTCCTGCTGCCTGCAGGGAAGATTTGGCTCCCAGGTTTGCTCCATCTCTGCTGCTCAGCATTTGGAAATGAGGGCACTGGGTGTCAGCAGCTCTCCGAGGACTTGGGATGAGATCTGTGGTGCCTCTTGGTGCCTCTTGCCCCCCAAGGCTGCAGAGTCACTTTTTTCCCCCACTGAACCTACAAAAAGTCTGTGGGGTGTTGGCCTTGGCTAAAGCCAAGGACACGGAGGGATTTATGTGGGGTTGAGTCCAAGTCAGTTGATTCCGGATGAAGTTTCTGCCTCAGTCATGAATGGCAAGGACTTGCATGTCCTGTGCTTCCCTTGTGCAGTTGGGAAAGGAGCTCTTCCCCTTCCTTGCATGTTGTACAAGCTTTGCTCATACCCTGACAAAGGGAAGTGAAGAAACCACTTGTCTCCAGCAGCTGCTGCACCCAGACACGAGAATGTTGGTTTGCACAGACCCTGTCTCTTCAGGGTTATCAGTTTGTTGTAGTATCTTTGTCTTTATATATAATCCACCCTTTGTGCATTGAAGGTGGTGTTCCCTAGCACTGCATTTAAGTGATTTGGCATTTAATTTTGGGGGGGAAAAGAGGATAGGAGAAGGTGCTTAGTGGAACTGAGAATTGTCAGGATTTTGGTTTGCACAGCTGAAAGTCGCAAGTCCTTGATAAATCCTCTGAAGTCTTGAGTGAATTTGCTCATCCCTTGCACATACTGCCTGAGACTAAACCCAAGAGCAGCCCCATTTGTTTGAGATCAGTTTGTTCAAGATTGGGTGTTTAAAACATAGTCCTATAAGACAGTAAATTTGGAGGCAGTGGTTTCTCCCTTTCTGGGCTGCTGTTTGGCTGCAGTGAGTTACTGCAAAGCTGTTTGGACTGCCCCAGTAACAGACTGGTTAAAATCAGGATGGGTGAAAACTGGGCATCCTCAGCAGCAGCATTTTCACAGTGGTGTCCATAGATCTCTCCTGCCAGGGGTTTGTACTGCATTTCCCCCTTTTTTATATATAACTTGCATTTTGCTCTCAAGATTGATTTTAATATAAACAGCTGTCCTCAGTCACGTGAGAAAGCAACGTGAAAGTTTGCTGAGCTCAGCCAACTCTGGTTGTTGCTCCCCAGATGTGTGGAGGAAGCAGGTTTTTCCAAGAGTTCTTTTCCCTACTTCAAGTCCAGCCTGAGGAAGGATTTCTTTTCCTTGAGGGGGGAAAATACCAAGTGAGAATTACGACTTTGTGTGAATTCTCTACCTGCAGCCTGTTTGGAGGGAGCAGGGCAGTGCTGACACAGCTCCTTGTGTTTTTCCCAACTAGTGGCTGCAGTAGGAATGTCCTCCATAACTTAGAATTGATAAGGTTGGAAAAGACCTTTTAAGATCATCAAGTCCAGTCCATCAAGATTTCAAGTCCCAGCTGACCTGAGTGTTGAAACAGCCTGGAGACACTGATGTTTTGGGTTTTTTAATGGGATTTTCCCAGTGGGCAGTTACAGGTTGCTCATTCTTCACACATCTAACAGTCCTCCAGACTTCTGCTTTGGAGCTGTATTGAGTCAGTGGGATAGGAAGAGCAGCCAGCCTGTCCCAAGGCACGGAAATAGCTCAATTTTGATTTCCACAAAATGCTCAATGCACAGCTCCAGCCCCTGGTGTTTCCTGGAGGGCTTGGGAACGATGAATCCAGCTTGGTAGGACTGTGGATCAACAGGGAAGACACTGCTGGGACTCAGGGCAGCTCCTCAGAATGGTCTGGAGGGGAGACATGCCCACACCATGTGCAGGGCTGACCTTCTCAGGACAGATGTCTCCTGGAATTCCTTGAGGTTTCTAGAGCCAAGGATGACCCATCTTTGTTATTTTTTCCTCCCAGTGAATGCTTATTCTAAGGATTCAGGTCTTTTCACAAAGCACAGTTAACTCTTGGATCTCCTGGAGCACTTTTCCCTGCCTGCCCATGAAGGGAAACCTGCCTGGGGTTCCTGCTGCCTTCTCCCAGCAGCTGGGAACTGCTCCAGGAGAGCTCTAATCCACCCCTTGCCCAGTGAAAGCTTAAATAACCTTCTAATTCTTTTTTTTTAGCTCTTGCCTCTTTAAGGGTAAAAATAGTGAGGGAGCCAGGGTGGCTCTGCTCAGCTCTTGGGACCCTTCAGTGTTTTCGGGGAGTGTTTATTTTTACTGAACTCTGGAAGTGCCAGCTTGTTCCTGGCCCATGGCTAAACCCCACCATTTAAATAGGTGCATTTGAAGGCCTGAAAACAAGTTTTATTTAGAAAGGCATTGATGTTGCAGCTACAGAAAAGGGGTTTTCAGTGGTAATATTAGAATTTTTAGATAGTTTTGTTCCTAGAAGAGCAGCCCTGCAAAGCTGTGTGGAGTCTGCTGTCAGCACTAACATGAAGGAGGGAATGAGCCCCTGGCATTATTTAATCCCAGTTGTCCTTGGGATTAAATCAACAGCTCCCAACTCCTCTTCAGCCTGAGTTAAATGTCCCACAACAGCAGGATGTGCCGTGGGCAGAATTACAAGCAATGGGTGGGAAATAGTCTTTAAACCTCAGAATGTTTATTTCCCAAGGCCCAACTCTTAAAATGCTTGAAAAGAAGGGGGAAAAAAATCAATTTTCTGGAGGAAGGAAAAGATGTTGGAATTTCTTCCCCAGTTTTACCAGTCTGGGTCTCATAATCCAGTGGGTCTCTTCCAGGGACTGGGTTTGGGTTGAGTCGCTGGGTCCTTGTGAGGTTTTGTTTCTAAAGAGAAAACTCTACTGGTTTCCCAACTTCTGAGAAGCACAGAAGGAGGGGAGGTGGAAAGAAATGAGTTGGATGGTGATGTGAAGTATTTGAGGGTTGGTTCTGCAGTGATGAGTAGCTTTGACCAGCACTTTGTTGCTGGCAGAGGTCAACTTTCATGAGAACACCACTACTAATTCATGAGACTCTTAAAGAACTTTTCATCCCCTGTTATTCCAGGAGAGTCATCTGTTCACTTGAGGTGCAAGATGTGAGATTGTCCTGTCATCTGCAGGGGTAATTGGGGTAAAAAGAGTTAAACTGGGGGCAGTTCTGAGGCAGGCTGCCCAAGAGCAGGGCAGTTTTGGGGGGAAGGAGGGGAGGGCTTGGATGATGGGTTGTTGGCAGTGTGGCTCCTCTCCTTGCCCAGACTTGCCGTGGTTTCCAAAGCCAGTGATCCCAGGGACCTTCCCAAAACCACTGCTGGGTGGGCACTTGGGGAGGGAGAGGAGTGGGGAAGGAAGATGAGAGGAGGGAGAGTGGTGCAGGGGCAGAGGCTGAGCTGTGACCTTCACAAGCATCCCCACAATGCCCCACCATGATGTTGTGTTTCTTTGCTGCCATCAAAGGCTGGTGGGGAGAGGCTGAGTAGCTCCAATGCCTTTGGAGCATCTGCTCCTGCTTTTCATGGCTTGGGCTGCATTGCTGGAGCCATTTGAACTGTCTGAAGAGCCTCATCCCTGCTCAAGTGTGCTTCAAACCTGCATTTCCTGGTAATTTCTTTAATAAATGATGGGGTTGGGGGGGCAGGAAATAAAATGGCCCAAATCCAATCTGTTGGCTCTTGTGTGTGTGATGGGGCAGTGAGAGGAGCTGGGTTACCCACGAGCACTGCCTGCCCTGGGCATGCAGGAGAGCCTGGAGGGATGGGAAATGTGGGCTCAGCATGGTGGCACTTCTGCCGCAGAGCAGGGAAATGACCTGGAAATCACATCAGGTATTGTTTACCACGGAATCCCAGAGTGGTTTGGGTTGGAAGGGGCCAAACACCCATCTCTTTCCACCTTCCACTGTCCCAGGGTGCTCCCAGCCCTGTCCAACTCAGTCTTGGACACTTCCAGCAATGGGGCAGCCACAGGCATTGGAGCCAAGCAGGAAGAAAACGAAGTTTGTTGTTCCTTCAGGAAGAGCTGTCAGCTGCTGTGGGCTCTCAGGTGGGAATGCTGGGGCTGGGGGCTCAGTGCCTGCTGGGGATAACACCCAGATTTGCTGGCACAAAGCACGTGGTGGCTGCTCCAGCTGCTGAGAGCCTGGCAGCTCCTGGTGACACCAGCATTGCCCACACGTGTGGCCTTTCCCAGGCCTGTCGGGCTGTGCCACGTTTGCTTTCACCTGCCTTTATAAAGAGGAGGTGCAGGAGCTTCCTCTGCTCCTTCCCTGCTCTGGCCCAGGCTCTGCCTGCAGCCCAGCCCTCACTATGGATGGCCTGAACGTCTCCATTGCTTTTTTCCTCCTGGCTGTTGGGCTGTGCCAGGCGCTCAGGTGGTTCTCCAAGAGGCTCCTGTCTCCCGGAACACCTGGCTGCCTCGCCAGGGAATTCGCTGGCTCCTTACAGTTGTGCATGAGCTGCCTGGAGCTGAGGATGCTGATGGACATTGGCCCCTGGGCTGGTGGCTTTGGCCTGGACGTGGTCCTGACCCTGCTCTTCCTCCTCTCCGCTGTCCACGGCGCCTCTTTGGCCGGAGCATCCGCCAACCCCACCGTGTCTCTGCAGGACTTCCTGCTCCTCCAGTCCAGCCTGGCAGTGACAGTGGCCGAGCTGCTGGCCCAGGCTGCGGGCACAGGGACAGGCTGGGCTGTCACCCGGCTCTACTGGTCCTGGGAGCTCACAGAGCTCCACTTCTTCCAGAACCTGATGGCTCCCGAGTGCAGCTCCTCCATCCGCGCCTCCCTGCCCCTCGCTGCCTTCGCGGAAGGCGCCTGCTCCTTCCTCGTCCACCTCGTCCTCCTCAAGGTGCAGCAGAGCCACCCCCTGTACAGGGTCCCTGCGCTGGCGGCCACTGTCACCTTCCTGACCTACACAGGTGAGTAGCACTGGCATTTCTTTCTCTGAGTTATTCAGAAAAGTGCCTCGTTCCTGGGGGAGGAACAGCCCCTTTTCCATCTTCCAGGACTGGAGAGGTAGGAATTAACAAGGGAACCACTACTGAGGTGTTTGTTTTCTATTCTTTTGGGGAATATTCGTTTTGGGATGAAGATGGCAGTTTAGGGTGTTTGGGCTGCAGGTGGATGTTGGCTCACAGCCGTAGCTCAAGCTGGGATCACTTCCCTGGAATGTCCCCTAATGCAATCCCTCCGTGCTGCACTGAGCTTTTCTGCTTTCCACCAAGCTCAGGGCGGTGAGGGTGGGATTTTCCCAGTCCAAGGGATGCCCCAGGCAGGCAGGAGGGGTCACAGCCTCTTGTCAGTGTTCCAAAGGATGCAATGGGACTCTCAGCCACGTTTCTCTTCCCCCACAGCCGGACCGTTCACAGGGGCCTTCTTCAACCCTGCCCTGGCCACAGCCACCACCTTCCACTGCTCGGGGAACAGCTTCTGGGACTACATCCAGGTTTACTGGCTGGGGCCCCTCGCAGGTGAGATCTTCCCAGGGGGCAGAAGCTGGGCTGGGGGCAAGGCAGAAATGCTGGGTGTAACACAGGCTGTTCTGGCACAGGGCTGAGCTTGGGGCTTGCCAGTTGCAAGTGTCATTTTTCATCCTGCTTGTTGTCTCTGGAGTCATCTCCTTGCTATCCATTTTTAAAATCCAACTTCTGCACTCTACAAGGGCAGAAATCTCCCTGATGCCAAATTCTGGGGGAGGTGTAGCAAAGGGATTTTAGGGCAATGGCAGGCTGAGCTCGGCTTTGAGGTTCTCCTGAGCTTCAGGATGATCACGGGGAGCTGGATATGTGCTGACAGCAGAGACAATTCCCTGACTGGAGGGTGGAGGCAGGTGGGAGTTGGGCTCTACTCCCAGATAGCAAGTGATGGGACAAGTGGAGATGGCCTCGAGTTGCCCCAGGGGAAGTTTAGGTTGGATATTGGGAAAATTTCTACCCTGAAGGGTGGGCAGGCACTGGCAGAGTCTGCCTGAGGCAGTGGTGGAGTCCCCATCTGTGCAGGGATTTAAAAGCCACGTGGATGTGGCACTTGGGGACATGATTAATGGTGACCTTGGTGGCACTGAGGGAATGGTTGGACTTGATGGGCTCAGAAGGCTTTTCCAGCCTTAGTGATTCTGTGCCAGAAAACCCCTGGGGTGGTTTGTGGCCCTTTTGGGTCAGAACAAGCCCTGTTTATTACATTGAGGACACAATGGTTAAATTCTCCTGAAAGCAGTACAGCAAGGGTCCCTCAGCTCTTGATGGGGACATCAGTGGTGCTGAGCTGCTTTCTGCCCATGGTGAAGATCCCAAAAACTGCTGCTGAGCCGTGGGGAGGGTGGAGATGCTCGACACAGCACACAGAAAGGCTCTGTGCTCTCATTCCAGGGATGCTCGCTGCCCTCCTGCTGTTCCAGGGCAACATCCCACGCCTCTTCCAGAAAAACCTCCTCTACAGCCAGAAGAGCAAATACAAGGTGCCCAAGGCAAAGGTGACAGCACAGGTGGAAGGTGACAGGGCACAGTGGAAGAGGAAAGGGGGGAAGAGCAGCTCAGAGCCCCATGCCTGAGCCGGGGGTGCTGGCAGCTCCTTTCCTGGGAAAAGGTTTCCCGCTGTGGAGGATTTTACTGCTTGTTCAGTCCTGAAAGCATCACAAAGGAAACCTTGCAGGACACTGAGCCCCTGAGCTCCTTTGGGAATAGCTCTGAAAGCCTCCCTGGAGAGCCTGAAATGTTTCAAGCCCACATTGCTACTTCAGAGAGAAAACAAGGAACACTTTTGCATGAATTGCTGGTTGTCTTGTACTGCCAGGAGTCTTACAGAAAGCTGGGACCATTCCATGGGCAGGCTTGAGCAACTCGGGGTTATTGCATCGTGCAACGCCTGAAATAACCCCACTGGGTCTCTTGCAGCTCTAAAAACAAAGTGTAAATGAGTAACTGCCTTGGAGACTTGGGATGGGGAGGAAACAGGCTTTGATCTTTCGAGGTATTAATGGATACTGGTCAAAAATTGGTGGTTTTCGAGTCCTTGAATTGCACAGGCTGAACCTGGCAAGTCTTGGAGAGGAATTAAAAATGCTCCAAGGCAAGAGAGTTCCTTGGCCACAGGAGATCCTGCTCCTCTGGGGATGTGCTTAGCCTGGGTTTTGGTGTTGTAAAGCATCAAGAAATGGTGTACAAAGAATCTGTGGTTAAAAAAAAAGAAAGAGACCCAGGCAGCTGGTGTGGTTGAGCAAGTGCATCCCTGGGCTCTGCTCCACATCTATGTGAAATACCCCTAACTATAAAATTACGGTTTGTGGGGAAAATATTAAAAAATAAATGCTGTGGTTGGCATTTGGGTGAGTGATGTCATCCCTGTGAGCCCTGCTGGGGGACATTCCTGAAAATGGGGCTCACTGTGATGCCCAAACCACCTCTGCCCTGCCTGCTGCCTGCTCTGGAAAGGGGGAGAATGTGGTGGGAAACACCTGATGGGAAATGGGGATCCCCTCAGGCTGGGCTGGGGCCAGGGCACCCCATGGGAGCTGCACCCCAAGCTCTCTCCTCAGGGAAGAGCACAGGGAGGTTGAGATGCTCTGGCTGTTCCAGTGTCCCTGCCCTGGGTCACCTTGGCAGGAGCTCGAGCAGGAATGAGCTGCTCCTATTTCCTGAGGTGCAGACAGGGAATAAGGAAGTGGCACCCAATTCAAATGAGGAGTGGAGGTGTCAGAGGCAGCTTTGGTACTCAGTGTCCAGCCCTGCTCCTCCCTGTGCCCTGCTGTGTCCATGGGGGACAACCCCAGGGTGCTGCACGGCCTCTGGGCTGCCCATCCCAGTTGATTTCCTCTGGGATTGCCCTCTGGAGGGACCTGCAGGCCCCCGTAACCCCAGACCTCTGAAACCATGAGCTCACCCCACAGCCCAACAGGAGAAATCAGGGAAGGGACCAACACAGCAACACACAGATGTGCCTCAGAGATGAAACTTTATGGAACACACAACACCCCAAAACCCTGGAGCAAAATCCCCCAAACGATGGCCCCAAACTTGTGCCCGACTGGATGCTCAGCACTGCCCCAGGAAGGACTCTGGGTGCACAGTGTGGCTTTTTTCCTGGTTAAACTGAGCAGGAGACCCTTGGGTGGAAACTGAAACCTTTAAGGCTCTCCACACCTGCCCCAGGGAGAGCCTGGGATGCTCAGATCCCCCTGGGCAATTTTTTCAGAACCTCTTTTTGTCTGGAAATCGTACTGAAAAGCCACAGATGGACCTCTGTTTATCGCAGCTGATCTACTGGCTCTGCTTTTGATTCAAGGAGAAGTACAGTAAGAAAAACTAAGGCTGAGTTGCCCTCCACAAGTCATTCCTGTGGGAATCTTTGCCTGGACAGTGTAGGATATTTCTGCAGCAGCTTGAAGGGGTGGGTTGGGATTTGAGAGGCTCGCGAGGTGTCTCCTGGTCACACTGCTGTGGAACTTTTTTTTTGCTTTTCAGGACATTTTCAGATGTTTGGGATGTGATTCTGGGGCTGCTGGGGAGGTCATCTACTGGGGCAGACGGATGTAATTAAGAGGAATTTAAGGAGTAACAGTGAATGTTGTTATTTTTAATTAAGAGGCTGCTTTTCCAGCACGGCAACGTTAAGGGAGCAGGGGAGAGCTGCAGCTGCACAGACAGACAGACTTGTTCCCAAGCTATAAATCAAACTCCCCAGCTCTGATTTACAGCTTGGCCCTGCTCTGCTGCAGTCTCTGATGAGGATTTGGGCTGCCCTCCCGGCTCTGCCCCTCGCTACCGGAGCCGGTGCTGTGCTGAGGCTCCAGCTGCTGCCTGCGGGGTTTTCCCTCTGGAAAAGTCCTGTCGATCCCCGGGATCTCCCTTGCAGCCCGTCCCGGCAGCCTGTGCTCAGTCCTGCAGGGACAGAGGTGCCCGTGGCTGGGTGGGCAGCTCCCCCGGCCCGGGAGGGCTGTGCCTCGCTGTGCTCAGCCAGGGCGGATGGAGAAGGAAGGATGCCCGCAGGGATGCTCAGTTTCGGGTGGCCTCCAGAGCATCCTGGCGGGAGGGAGCGGGCCGGGCGGTCTCGGGGGGCTGCGGGGGGAACTGCTTCTTGTAGAGCATGCTGCTGTACTGCAGCTCCGGCGTCACCAGCCGCCGGCAGGTTTGCTCCAGCTCCCGATCCAAGCCCTGCTTCAGGTTGTAGCCCAGGATCCGGGCCCCGCCGTGCTGCAGCGGCCGCAGCGAGGAGTCCTTGATGTCCTTGGGGGCCACACTGCCCGTGCCCTGCAGGCAGGTCCTGGCCAGCTCCGCCCGCCGCTCCCGCAGCGCCCGCACCTCCTGCCGCATGCGCTCCCGCCCGATGGCGCGGTCCATCCTTTCCCAGAAGGTCCTGTTAAAGTAGGTATAGATCTCCCAGTCCAGCCTGTTCCACGCCTTCAGCTTCTCCACGACGCTGTCGGGCAGCGGGGACTTGGTGCTGCTGTCCCTGGTGTTGAGCGGGAAGGACACGACGCTGTCCAGGTCCCAGCACAGCATCTCCTTCAGCAGCACCATGGACTCGTCGAAGTACTCGGAGATGAGCAGGAAGTCGAAGGACGCCTCGATGGCTTTCAGCATGAGCTGCACTCGCTCTGGGGACACGTCCCCGTCGGGGTTGAAGCCGAAATCGAAGGTCATGAGGTTCCTGGCGTAGTGGCGGTCGCCGCTGGCGGGGCTGTAGTAGCGCTGCGGTTGGCGCAGGAACTCCTCCAGGCTGCGGACGCGCGAGAAGGCTGAGGCGCCCTTGTAGTACACGAAGGAGGACTCCATCAGCTGCACGGGGTTCCTCAGGATGGAGAAGTAGACGGCAGAGCTGGGCACCACCTTCTGCACCTGCCGAGGGGAAAAGGAGGGTGTAAAGGTGGGCGGGGAAAGGGACCCTGTCACCCACCATGCTGATGAGCAGAGCACTCGCTGGGGCTGGAGATGGGGGTGCTGGGGAGGGTTTCGGGGTGCTGCTCATCAGAGGAGCTGTGGGGAGCCCCAGAAGAGTCACCCCAGCACTCCTCACCGTGGGCTGCCACAGCTGCATGGCCTGGCTGGGATGGTGACAGTGCCATCTCCTTCCCTTTCCCCACGCCTCCCTGTCCCCAAGGGGCGGATGCTGGGCACGGCTGACCTGAGATGATGCACTTTGGATGTTCTCCTCGTGCAGCTGCTACCCTCTGGGCCTGTCCAGGGAGCAGGACATGTCCCAGGGCCCACCAGGCAAGAACAAGATGAGAGTTGCTGACTGCTACAGACACTGTCTCCCATCTTGCCATGGCTCACAGCACAGGGATTCATCAAACCAGCTCACAGGAGCTCTCAGGAGATGCCAACAACATGCCAGGTGCCTGTGGGCAATCCTGGCTCTCTTTAGTTCATCCCCAAAGAGTTTATGTGCTCAAAAGGTGCCCCGTGAGCCCCTCTCCCCTGCCCTGCTCATCCCTCGGAAGGCTCTGCCCGTACCTCAGGCTGCAGGAACCGCATGTGATGGCAGAGGATGTTGAAGCGCCGGGGGCTCTGCGGGGAGAAGCCCTGCACGAACCTGGCCAAGAAGTGGTGTGGGTAGTAGAGCTGGTAGCCCCCTCCCAGGGGGAAGGCAAAGGTCAGGTTGTGCATCTCCCCAAAGCGGAACAGGATGTTCATGACGGTGCTGCTGGCGCTCTTGTGGACTTTCAGGAAAACAATGTCAGTCTTGGGCTTGCACGTCTTCCCTGGAGAGGTGACCCCTCCAGCCTGCTGACCTTCTCCAGCTGTCACCTCCTGGACCTTAAAGGCTTCTGTCCAGCTTGGGGAAAATCCTGTCTGCAGGTCTGTTTTGTAAGAATCCTCTGCCTGCAGAGGCTGAGCTGAGTTTGGGATGAGCTTTGTAAATGAGGTGCCCCACTGAGGGTGGGGAGCACCCACAGCTCGAGGCTGAGTGTGGCTCTGTGCCTCCACCTGCACCCTTCCAGGAGGGGACATTCCCCTCTGCTCCTCCGTGCTCAGCCTGTTTGCCATGATGATGAACTTGCTGGTGACAGCTTCTGCCAAATCTGCGGCGATCCTCCCAGGAAGGCTTGGAGAAGGAATATCTCTGTCTGCTTTTCCCAGGCCAGGAAATTGGGGTTTCAGTCCAGTGGGTGACAGATGGGCTTTTGCCTTCTCGCTGCTCTCCTCGGGCTGCTGCACCCAGTGCTCCTCCTGGCTGCTTTCCAGAGGGGTCTCCTGGTTGAAATACAGGTGCATCCTGAAAACATCCTCAGTCAGAGCAGGCTCTGGCACGGCTTGCCTCTGCCACTGCGGGGAGTCCTCCTGCCACAGCAGGTCAGGGCTGTGCAGGGCAGAGCCCAGCCCGTGGCCCGTGGTCTGCTGCAGGCCACGCTCCAGCTCACACTGGCAGCTCCTGTGATGGGGAGGACACAATGCTCAGCTGCAGGAGATGGAAGGACAGTGCAGAGGTGGCTCCTCTGCAGCCCAATGAACCCCCTGGCCCCCCAAGGTCACCCCAAAACACATTTCCCCCTTTTCTTGGGGTGGGTGGCATTGCTGATGGTGTAGGAGCTTCACTGCTGCCCTGGAGGGTGGGGTGGGTGCAAGAACTGGGGCTGGATCATCCTGGGGGTCTTTTACAACCTTAATGATTCTGGGAAGAGGACAGGTCAGCAGTGTGTGTGTGTGCCAATGCCTCTGTCTTGCTGGAACACAGTGGGCTGGTGGAAGGGGCAGAGAAGAGCAGGTGGCCTGGAGAAGCTGCAGGAAGGATTGCAGATAACCCCAGACTGGGAGGATTGGGCTCAAGGGTTTTGTGGTGAGCCAGGACAAAGCCAGAGCAGCCTTGTCTGACCCCAGGGCAGGCTCAGCTCTGGCCAGGGCATAGGGGTGGGATGTGGGACCCCCAGAGACTCCCCTCCTGCCTGGATTTTCCTCCCTGTGTGAGGAAGAGCCTGCTGGGTGGTTTCAGGAGGGCAGTTCTGAGCCCAACTCAGCGAAAGGCTGGAGGACGAGGTGCAGGTTTGTAATTCTGCTCAGCACCTACCCAGGAGGCTGCAGCTTCTCCACAACCTGAAGTGTGACCAGGAGGAGGATGAGGAGGCTGAAGGAGATCCAGAGCCGACCTGGCTGGCACCTGTAGATTGTACTCAGCTTCCTGCAAGGAAACAGACATTTGGGATCATTCGTGAGGAGAAAAAGCCAACACCATTGGTGTGTGTGAGGCAGGTGGGAAAGGTGCCTTGAGGCTTTTGTAGTTTTTTATCTTTATTTAAGGTAAGGTCACGATTCCATGGGTGGAAATGATGCAGAGGCGGCGATAACCAAGGAACCTCCGAGGCTGTGCCCGAGCAGTGCAGCCTCGTGGAAATGTCCAGATGGGCCACAGATATCATGCTGAAAAGCAAACAGTGATAACCACCCAGTCCCTTGGCTGCTCAGGGCCACCTTCCCAGAGCAGCCTGAGCTCCCTTGGCAGCAGGAACAGAACACTGCCTGTGTGCTCCCTGCCCTGCCTGGCTGAGAAGGATCAGGATCCTGTCTTTATCAACACGGACAATAAATCTCTTTTTTTCTCTGCTCTCCCCACTCTCTGCTGTTGGGTTGCCATCTGCACAGCCTCCAGCTGTGGCTGCAGATGTGATGCCACCATAGGGGCCCCAGCAGTGCCTGGATTTTAGTCTGATTTTAACCACATCTGCAACAGCAGTGTGATTTCTTCAGGCCATCAGAATTGTGCTGTCAGGGTTTGGGTTGTGTGTGGTGACATTCAGGCTGTGGAAATGCTGCCACAGGGCTCCTACTCTTTGTAGGGCTTGCTGCAAACCCTGGTGGAGCTTGATTGTAGCTTTAATCTTCAGCAGAACTGTCGAGGGACTGGAAAAAAGGATTTGTTTGTATTTTATTTTGCACAGAAAGGTTGTCCAGTCCTGGCAAATGTGGCACTTGTAATCACGGGTTAGTGGTGGCCTTGGCAGTGCTGAGGGAAAGATTGGACTCGATGATCTTAGAGGGCTTTTCCAACCTGAATGACTCTATTATGCTGCTGGTTTCTCCCCAGCGAGCTCATTGTTGCATAAACAGGAGAAGGTTTATACTGGAGATCTGGTTAAATCCCCTGGGATTGGGCTCTGCTGTGGGGGAAGCCCAGCCTGCCAGGGCTGCTCTCCCCTCTCAGAGGAGCAAGGATCTCAATGGGAGGAATTAATGAGAGCAGAAATTTGGGCAAAGCCTGCTTGGAAGCCACGTTCCAGCAGCCACCCTGGCACTGCTGGCATCCTGCAGTGGTCAGCTTTGGACCAAGACAGTGGCACTGGGACTGCAAAGACCTGCTTGTCCCAGAGCTTCCTCATCTCCCTGGTGCTTCATCTCCTGCTCTGGGCAGTCCTGTGACACGTGGGAGCAGAACTCACTGAGGCAGCAGTGACACAAACGTGGGCTGTCCGAAGGGGTCACGGGCATCTACAGGTACAGGTCAGGAATTTGGGTTTGCCTTTGAGAAACTGGATTTGTTCCAGGAAATCATTGCCTGTCATGACTAAGTAGGGGTTTGACAATGACAGCACTGCTCATGGTACTTTGGACTGTCATGGATATAGCTCTGCCCAGTTCCCAGTAATGTCCCTTATTGAGATGAAACTCTCAGCTCCTCCCTGGGGGATTTTAGCATCTAAAATACTGGGGACTGGAAAGGCTGGGAGGTCTTAGCCGTGGCAGTGCTACTGAGGATTCAAATTTTGGGCAGGATTACTGGCCATAATTAGTGCCCATCAGCAGCACAGCATCCCCAATCCCAATGACACCTTGGCGGTGTCTGTGCTCTTTGCCACTTGGGGAGCAAACTGCCAAGCCCAGGTGAGACAGGAGGTGGCAAATGTGTGTCTGGGTCACTGCCTGCCCGTGTCAGCAGCACAAGGAGAGCCTCATGAGGTCTGAGATAAACAGATGTGACAAATAACAGAGCAGAAAAATGCCAAATGCTTCAGCAGAGCCAAGAGGGAAGGTTGAAGCAGAGACACGAGGCTGCCCCAGAGCTGGTGTGGGGAAAGGCTGGTTGTGGAAGACAGAGAGACCACAGAGGGAGAAGGCAGTGAGGGAGGAGCTGCCCCAGAATGAAGTGATTCCTCTGGATCTGGTTGGAGACTCAATCCAACTTTCCTATCACTCAAGGCAAGGCTGATGACAATTTTGTCTGGCTGACAGTGCTAAGAAGGGAATGAAGAGCTGCAGCACTGTGATATTCAGTGATACACACAAACTCTTGGGGGGATCTGCAGGAGCACACAGTGACAGAGGCAGAGTGATGGAACACTTCCCCCAGGCAGTGCTGGGGTGCAGCACCCTCTGCCACTCCTGTGTCTGTATCTGGTGCAGCTATAATTCTGGCCTTGCTTCCACAGAGGTCCTAAGCTTTCAGCCTGGGAGAATCTGTGAAAGATCCAGGTCCTTCAGCCCTTCTGAGGTGCCTGTTGTGTTGGTGGAATACCCAGCTGAGATCACACAGCACGTGTTGGGCTGCCTGGGGCTGACCAGGCTGGCACAAAGCTGGAGCTGCCCTTCCCTCCTCCAGACTGCCTCTGGCAAGATACATGGACATCGAGGAGGGTGTGCTGGGAAAGTGGCAGTGCTGACATTTGCCCTGAAGATGCCAAGAAGTTGCATTGGAGGCAGCAAAACATCGATTAAATGATGCTGGAGCAGGTGGATGAGATATGGCAGAACAAACCTTCAAAAGGCTCAGCTGCCTTCCAAGGGTGAGCCCTTGCACAGCCTCCTCTCCCTTTAACACACCGGGGTGGATCAGGGCTGTGTGTCTTGGGGCAGAGTTAAACCTGAGGGCAGAGCACCAGGAATGTGTCCAAGGGGCACTCGGAGCCCTGCAGGGTGGCTTGGGCTGCCAGAGCCCAGCTCCTGCAGAGTCTGCAGAGATGCCTCCATCTGCAGGCAGGCTACAGCTGAAGAGCCCCCTCAGACCAGATCCTGTGTGCTGTCACCTCCAGAGGTGACAAACAGGGTGCAGAGCAGGATGCAACACCCCAAAAATGCCTTTGGCTGCAAGGGCTCAGTGGCAGAGCCAGAGCAGCTGGATCCTCCTGTGCTGGCTCAAGGGATTTAATCCAAACCTGAACTGATGGTCAAATCCTTGCAAGGGATGGTGCCCCAGCTGTGTCTCAGTGCCACTCAGCAGGGGACAGGGTGCCTGGGGTGCTGCTTGGCAGCAGCTGCCACTTGTTCTCAGCAGGACTGCACATTTTTCCCTCCTGCTCCAAGCAGAGCTTCCCTCTGACCTTCCTTGTGCCCCTTCCCTGTCGAGCACAGAAACAAATGCCCCAGGCAGGATGGCTCTGTAGCTGGAGGTCCCCAGGCCCTCAGGGTCCCAGCTGGCTGTGGGTGCTGCAGGAGGTGCTGAGGCTGAGCTCACTGGGCAGGTGAGTGGCAGAAAAAGATTGGATTGCTTTGCTGTGCCCAGATATTCTCCAGGCACTGCGTGAAGTTGCACCAGGAATGAAGGCACACAGTATGTGCACCAGGCACAGCCTGCTCCCTCTGACCAGTCACTGGAGCCATTTTTTTGGCAATAAACGAGAAAATGGGCAAAATGGTTGGAGGGATGCTCAGGTAGCACAGCAAGGGCACAATGGCATTGCCTGCCTTGACAGCTGAGTTGGGAATAACTCTGAGCTCCCTCACACTGCAGCTCTCCCCAGCCAAAGGACTCTGCTGCAAAGTCAAGCCTTGCCCTCCCCTCATCCCTTCTGTCCAAACCAGAGACTGTGGAAGAGGACACCTCACCCTGGGTGCACTCACTGGGGCAGCCATGTGAAAAACCTGCACAGAGAAACATTTCTGCTCCACACCTACCCCACTGGTGATGCCTCACCTGGGACACTGCAGGAGGGACAGCATCCTATTGCCCTGCCAAGGTCTGTGCCATTCTCCTTCCTTTATGGCAACAGCCTTACAAAAGATGCTGTTTTAAGCTTCACCAGAAGGGAAAAGAATAAAATCTCTCTCTGCTCATTCCCATCACCAGTTCAACTTTTCCCCATCACAGAGGGATCTACAAGGACATCACCTCTAGGCAGGATGGAAAGAGAATTTTACTTAGGGAAATAGTACTTTACTTGAATAAATACATAAAAATATTCTACTTACGTGACCAAATACCTTCTGAATTTCAGCATGGTGAGCTGGAGCCTTGGCTGGGGAGCAGGTGGTTTATCATCTGCCCAGAGAATGGAAAGCAAACACCCGGAGCCTGGGCTGTGCTGCAGCCAGAGGCCCCTCCCCAGAGGGGCACTGGGATCCCAGCAGACCTTCCCACCCGTGCCCTGTGCCTGCCCAGGGAGTGCCTCCCCACCTTCACCCCTGCCAGGCACTGCCACGTCAGGCAGAGTGGTGGGCAGGCAGTCCACCCGTGCCAGTGTCCCTGCCTCACTCCCTGGCTTCACCCATGGCTGTTGGTGTTCCACTGTGACCCCTTCTTTTCCTTTCTCATGTCCTGATTTTGCTTCTTGACAAAGCTGAGGGCAGAGCTGATTGTGAGTGTTGAGATTTTGACACTCCTGATGTCTCCAGGTCAGTGCTGCTGAGACTCTGTGATGGCTGCTTCACCCCTGCATGGCAGGGAGCTGGTCCTGCCCAGCTGGAGCTGGAGCATGGCAGTCCCCAGTTTGGGGGATGTCCCCCTGGCTTGGGGGGACAACAGGGGCCAGGCTGAGGGTGGCACATACAAGACATCCATGTGTTAAGTGGTGCCTGGAGTGGCGACTGTGACGAGGGGAAGCAAAGTCCTCAATGCCCATGCTGGGACTGAGCTGTGCCACGGTGACCAGGACAGCCCTGCTAGGAAGCCACCTGGCTTCCAGTACCAGTGGGAAAGTGGTCAGTGGCTCTGCTTCCTGCTGGCTGGTGGGCAATGTAAGACAGCTCAGAGGAGGACTGGGAGGCTGCCCTCCACCCTGGAGGTCCTTTGGCCACATCCTTCCCCTTGGAGGCTCATCCCAGCATCCCTCACAGCATCAGCCATGCCCTTGTGTGACCAGGGGCCCAGGGAGCTTGGCAGGGACTGTGTGCTTCTCCTGTTTGGGCACAGACCCCCGGGGCAGTGAGGAGGGGGAGGGTGGCTGGGACATGGGACACAAGGGCCAGTGGCTCAAGCTGTGCAACACCCAGTCTGCAGGGCCAGGTGGCTCCTGTGCCTGCTGGCCCTGCAGGACAGGATCTGGCTGTGTGTGCTTTCCCTTGCCCTGTGCCCATGGGGCTCAGGAAGTGCAGAATGGGTGGGTAAGTCACTTCCAGCCTGCACCTGGGCTCTCTGGAGGGACAGAAGGGCCCAGCTCCCTCCTTCCCCACTGCCAGCAGGGAGGCAGCCGTTCCCCTCACCCTGGCACAGGCAGGCGCTGCCTCTCCCCATCCACCTCATCAAAACCACAAGTTTGCTGTGGGGCTCTCCTGTTCTCCACCCATCCTGGGCTCTGGCTCTCTGCTGGGGCTGGCAGCTTCCCTGGGAGTCTGGGGCTGCCTGAGAGCCACAGGGATCAAATGCTCTCTGATGCAGGGACTGAGAGTCAGGACTTCTCCCCCTGCTTCCCTCTGCACACCCATGCTCCATGCAATCCCAGCTGGATAATCCTGCTTGGGGTAGAAGGCTGTGAGCATCTCCCATGCAGGATCTCCAGGGAATGTCCCATTGCTGCAGGGCCTGGGGAACCTTTGCTTGGGAGCATCCAGAGGCTCATCAACGTGAGGGTGTCCAGCCAGGCTTCATCATGCTTCTCTTTGGTTGTTTCCTCTTGCTTGATGGTCACTGGTGGGATTTTCCACTGCTCATCACTTGTTTCCTTAAGGACAAGCCTATTTGTCTGTGGTGACCTCATGGAGGTCCAGTTTCCATATGTAATCCCACTCAGAATCTCCTCTATTCCTGTTTGCAACCTCTTTCTTGGGGCATTACTGGATGCATCTGTGGAGGAAAAACTCAAGAGGTGAAGCTGACTGTTCCTGCAGAATGTGGTGATGGGAAGCACAGCTGTGCTCTCTACTGCCTGTGTGCTTCCTGTGCCAGAGCTGCAGCTCAGGGACCTCAGCAGCTCTCTTGGGATTCTGCTGCCACCTCAGCTCTCTTGGGATCCTGCTGCCATCTCACACCTGCATCCTACAGAGGATGCTGGACTGGGAGCTGGGCAGGAGCAGTGGGGATGGCATTGCTCTGAGACTACACCTGGTGGTCTCTTCCCTGCCCCAGGTGCTGCAGGGGGGTCAGATATGGGCAGGTAAATGCACCTTCTGCAGTTGTGTGTCTTGAGAAGCAAAGGTGCCCTCATGGCAGGCATTGGGCACTCCTTGGGTGGCTGCATGTGCACTGCTGACCTCAGAAAAAGGCATCTGAGGAGCCCCAAAGGCTCTGGTCCCCTCCTGTCCCATGTCCCTGTGCAAGTTGATGAGCAAGGAGATGTCCTCAAGGCCATCAGGACCTTGCCACTCTCATGCAATGGCTTTCCTGCTTGGCCCAGAGGAGCTGCTGGTGGGTTTTTCCCAGGATTGCTGGACAAGCTGCACCCAGAGAGCATCCATCTGTGGTGCATTTGTACCCAGAGCTGAGGGGAAGAAGAACACAGGGGAAGTGCCTCTCTGGTGAAGAGGAAAGGAGGCCTGGGAAGGTGATTGCCCCTCTAGTGAGGAGGAGAGCAGAGCTGTGACGTGGATTCCCAACCAATTGCCACAGCAATGGATGGTATGAGGGAGAGCCTGGGGTTTGCAAGGGCTTGAGCCTCGCTGTCACCTCAGCCAGCCATCTGCCTCCCTTCCTCCTCACCTTATTCCTTTTCCTGCTGGGTGGGGAGCACTCCAGCATAAAAACAACCCAGCAGAGAGCTGTGTGTGGGTTGTTGTTTGGGCTTGCTGAGGGCAGATTCTGTTTGCCATCAACAACACTCCCTGCTGAGCCCCGAGGTGTGAACAGCAGCGTGCAGGTGGGTGGCACAATGGGGCTCCTGGCAAAGGTGACAGCCAGCAAGGACCTTCCCGGTGGGAGCAGGGGGCTTTGTTCTCCTGAGAGAGCTTCTTTGTTCTCCTGAGAGAGCCTGGATGGTGCTGCAGAAGTGAGGAGCAGGAGAAAAGCCACTGCTGCTCCCTGGGACAATTCCTTGGCTAAGGAGGAGACCCATGGCTGGCAAGAGGGAAGCAGCTGCAGCCTGGACGGTACAGGCAGCTAGGGAGGTGTCTTGGTTAGGAGTGGAGTCTGGGGTCTTGGGAAGATGAAACTGCTGCCAACTGGGGCAATTCCTGGGGATTTCCTGGGTCTGGGGTGGCCTGCAGAGGTTTTCTGAGTGAGTGGAGAGTGAGGGAGCTGGAAATGGCTCCCTGCTTCTGAAGTCAAAGCAGAACATCTGCAAAATAAACAAAAACCTCAGAAAGGAGGAGTCAATACTGCTTAAGTGAATCCAGCCTGGAAGAATTTGCTGCCACTGGGATAAGTCAGGGAAGGAATGCCTGATGTGGGACTGAGTTCCATTGTTCCTTGGGATGACCACAAGGTCCCTGCTCACATTGCTTAGATATGTTTTTTCCCAATATTTATTTATTTATTTATTTATTATATTTCTGTTGCGTTTGTGTGTTTGCACATGCACTTTGCTTGAACAAGGATTTATCTCCATCGTTTTCTGCCAGCACATGGTCACTTGGCTGTGTCATTTGTACCCTGGCAGCCTAGAGCTTGCTGGATCTCAAAGTGGGATGTAAAACATGAGGACTGTGTGTGCCTTCCCAGCAGGAGTCAGCTGGCAGTCCCAGATGCAGGGACAGACTGGGGAAGCCACATTTTGGGACACTCTGATTTCCTAGGTCTGTAATTCTTCCCACAAAAGTCCTGATGGAGAGGCACTTGAGAGGGGGACAAGCTGTCCCCTCGCTGCCAGCAAACCCTCTGTGCAGCTTTTCTGTTTGCTTTTCAGACCAATTTCCATACAGACCTGTTCACAGACCGACCCATGATATTTTCTGGATGACTCTCTCTGGGGTATCCAGCTCTCTGCCTTATCAGAAATGTGCAAGTTTGCTTTCCCAGTTGTTCTCCAATCTATCACCCCGTGGGCCTCCCCTTCCGCTGGGCAGCCGTGCTCCATTAGCACCCACCTAAATTGATATTTAGTTAATTTTACACTCAGCCGAGAGAGAGAGACATGCCCATTTCCCCATGAATGCTGAAGTGAGCCTGCCCTGCAGAGCCCATCGATACCAGCTCTCCGAAAGGATGCTCAGGGAGCAAATGCATCCGGCTGGGAATTTTGGAGCAAAACGTGGTGGGAGCTGAGTGCAGGGCTGGTGCTGTGGCTGCTGGGCTGGGTGGGACCTCCCAGTCCTGGGGATTTTGTCCCACAGGGGATGAGGCAGAGCCTGTGCCAGCACCACTGGCACAGCCTGTGCCACCACTCCTCATGGCTGGTAAGGCTGAGGAGCAGCTGGATGAGCTGGCTTTAGGCGAGGAGTGCGTCATTGCTCTGGCTGTATGGTTTTGGCTGGCGCTGGGACTTTGGCCCTAATCGTACTTTTATTTGTTCTTTAATCTCAGTCACCTTATCAGAAGCCTTTGAACAACCAAACACATCTCTGCTCACCTGGGGAACAGGCTTTGCTGTTTCTTTTTGGCTGGTTTTGTTTGCTTGCCAGAGACCTCTGAGAGATTAAGGTGATCCCTCACAACCCTGGGCTTTGCCTCTGGAGGCTGCAGCACTTGCAGCACTCGGGTGCTGAAAGACATCTATATTTTAGGGTGACTTTGACATTAGACCACATCCCACAGGGCCTTGTAGGATCCAAGATCTTCTGAACCATTCCTGAGACTATCCATGTTGGCTTCTCCAAAGACATCAGGTTACATGTTACTGGGAGGACTTTCTGGTCTGTGTGCAAAAGAAGAAATGAAATTGGGCATCCCTACCACGGGGTGCCCTGGGCTCTCCTCAGCAGGTGAGATGAGCATCCCCTCATCATTAATTTTTGTCCAGTTTTGGGCTGGTCAGGACAAGAGAGACCTGGAACTCCCAGAGCAGGTCCAGTGGAGGATGACAAAAATGCTGAAGGGCCTGGAGCATCTCTGTGCCCAGGAAAGGCTGAGGGAGCTGGGGCTGTTCAGCCTCCAGAGGAGCCCAGCTGACAGAGGCCCTCAGCCCTGGGTGTCCCTGTGTGCAGGGAGGGTCAGAGCAGGGACCACGCTCTGCTTCAGGGAGCTGGCCATGGCACCAGAGGAACGGGCAGAACTGATGCCCAGGAAGTTCCCCCTGGACAGAGGCAGAACTTTCCTGGGCAGTGACTGAGCCCTGGACAGAGACCAGAGGCTGTGGAGTCTCCCTCACTGGAGATATTCCGGAGCTGTCCGCACACACTCCTGTGCCATGTGCTCTGGGATGGTCCTGCTGGAGCAGGGAGGTGGGACCAGGTGAGCCACCGTGGTCCCTTCCAGGCTGACTCATTCTGGGATTCTGTGGGGCAGCTCCCATGAGTGAATTTCATGCAGTTCATTTGCTCCCATTACCTCCAGTCCTGTCGCAGGGCACTGTTGAGAAGAGCCTTGTTTCCTGCCTTCATTCCCTGCCTTCAGACATTTATACACATCTACAAAGTCCCTCCAAGATTACTCTGCTCCGGGATGAGCAGCTCCAGCTCTCTCAGCTGCTCCTCACATGGAGGATGCTTCAGACCTTCACCACCTCCACAGCCTTGCACTGGTCTGGCTGCAGTCACTGCACCTCTCCTGTGCTGGGGAGCCCAGAGCTGGAGCCAGCACAGCAGGCATGGCCTCACTTGCACTGAACAGAGTGGGAAAGGAGACTGCTGGAGCCTGGGGAGCTGTGCTGGATCCAGGGATGGCCAAGGATGTCTTTAGGACTCTCCATGGCTGGGGGACCCATGTGCTGGATGTGACCCCGAGGAGTGGGTGAGTGCTGGGTGCAGCCCCAGCTCTCAGCCAGTGCTCAGTGCCCACAGCGAAATTGTGGAAATGGTTCTCAGGTGAAGCCTGGAGAGAAAAGCTGTATTGATCGAGGGAAACTGGGTGGAGCAGGTGTTGACAGAGCAAATGCCTTTTGAAACATATCAGCAGGCAAACAGGGTGGGGAGCTCCTGGGCTGATGCTGCCGCCTATTTATGGAAAGCGTGACAGGATGTCAGATAAATGTGATGCCTCACCTCACTCAACAAAACAGTGAAATCTAGGAGAGATTTTATGGTTTCTAGGAAAGTTCAGCATGGCCATGTGTGGACTTGAACAGTTGCCTCCATCACTACAAGACTTTGAGGGGCTGGAGTGAGTCCAGGGATGGGAATGGAGCTCCAGAAGGGTCTGGAGCACCAGGAGGAGCTGAGGGAGCTGGGGGAGCTCAGCTCGAAGAAAAAGAGGCTCAGGGGAGACCTCCTTCTCCACAACTGCCTGACAGGAGGGTGCAGCAGGTGGGGGTTGGGTTGTACTCCCAAGGAAGAAGGGACAGGATGAGAGGAAACAGCTTCAAGTTGTGCCCAAGGGAGGTTCAGGTTGGATATCAGAGAAAATTTCTTCACAGAAAAGATTGTCAAACATTGGCACAGTTTGCACAGGGCAGTGGTGCAGTTCCCATCCCTGAAGGGATTTAAAAGCTGTGTGGGTGTGTCACCTGGGGACATGGGTTAGTGGTGGCCTTGGCAGTGCTGGCAGAATGAGTGGGCTTAATCCTAGAGGGTTTTTCCAACCTTAATGATTCCTAGACTGCATGTGTGAGTTACCCCACCCTCAGCTCACACTGAAGGGTGTTTGAGCTCCTCTTCAGTCAGAGGAAGGACACTGGAGCTTCCTCCTCATGCACTGAGAGCCTTAGTCATCCTGTGAGGCTGTGCCAGCTCTCTTGGGCATTTGTCCATGGAGTTCCATCAACAAGTGGAGTAGTGCTAGTGTCCTTGAAGGGATTGGAGATGGAAGAGCACCCACCAGGGAAAGGGCAAAAGCAGTGCCTGGAAAACAACTATCCAGAGATCTGGGAGTTTTGGGTGGAACAGAGGACCTGTGTATGTCAGAGGGAAGATGGACAACCCAGCAGGGCATCAGCAACCCCGGATGTTCCTGGAAGGTGTTGATGAAATGTCCTTGTCCAAGGAATAGAGGAGCCAACAAGGAGAGATGCTGTGCTGGATCTTGTTCTCACCAGCAAGGAAGGGCTGACTGGCAATGTGAAGCTCCAGGGCAGCCTGGGTGCTGTCATCATGAAAGGGTGGAGTTCAAAATCCTTAGGGCAGCAAGGAGGGTGCAGATCAAGCTCCCTGCCCTGGGCCTCAGGAGAGCAGACTTTGGTCTCTTCAGGGAACTGCTTGTCAAAGAACCATGGGATAAAGCTCTGGAGAGAAGAGGGGCCCAAGGAAGTGGGTTGATAGTCAAGGATTATGTCCTTTGAGCTCAGATGTGATGAATCCCAACAAAGAGGAATCCCAGAATCCCAAAATCCCAGAATCCCAGAATGGTTTGGGTGGGAAGGGACCTTAAAGCTCACCTTGTTTCAGCCCCTGCCATGGACAGGGGACACCTTTCATGAGACCAGGCTGCTCCCAGGCAAAAAGTCCAGGAGGACTTTTCATCTGTTCATCTGTGGATGAACAAGGAGTTGCTGGAGAATTTCAGACACAAGAAGAGGATGGAAACAAAGACAAGTAGCTTGGGAGGAAAGCAGAGAGATTGTCCGAGCAGGCAGAGATCAGGTTAGGAAAGCTAAAGCACTGACAGAATTAAACCTGGCCAGGGGCATGAAGAGCAACAAGAAAAGCTTCTATAGGCAAGTTGGAGATAAAATAAGATCAGAGAAAATGTGGGCTGTCCCTGGAGGGAAATGGGAGAGCTGGGTTCCTACGACATAGAGGAGGCTGAGGTACTCTGACTTTTTCACCTCAATTTTCACTGACAAGTGTTCCAGCAACAGTGCTGGAGGCAATGGCAAGGCCTGGGAGAATAAATATCCTCCTCCTGTAGGAGAAGGTCAGGTTTGAGGCCATCTTAGGATCCTGAGGGTGCATGTGGAGCCCCTGAACAACTACATCCTGGTGAGGATCCATCATGGATTTAGCCTCTTGATCCATCCCAGCTGAGTCCTGGCTCTCACAGGGGATGAGCTGATGACACCTGGCAGTAAAGCCACCGCACCAGGGTGTGCCCAAGGCAGGGATTCTGCTGAAAGTCCTGCCAGGACTGGATCTGCCTCTGGGTACCAGAAACCTCCTGTCTCCTGTTCCTCTGGAGAGCTGGGAAGGGCAGAAGGAGCCACCTTGATTCCTGGCATGGCCTGGGGGCTCCAACAGGAGGGTGCTGCTCAGGGGGAGCCGCTGGGAAGGACCAAAGGGTCACCTCCTGCTTGCCAGGGTTTTCCACCTACACCTCCATGAGATTTCCATCTGTCTCCAGGGCAGAAGGCACCCTGAGGCCTTGCTCACCCTGAGCAATCTCACCCTGTGTTTGGCTGCCCTGGATGGGGCAGACAGCCCCCAACACTCCTGACACCAATGTTTGGGGACTACTCCTGGCAAACAAGGTCTGCCAAGGCAGCAGGGAGGGATGGGCAGGAGCTCAGCCCCAGTGCCAGGAGCTCTGCAGTCACCTGGGTTGTGGAAGGGGATGGAGCAGGGTGGCAGCGAGGGCCTGACACCCTTTGGGACACACAGCCACCTCACAGCTCCTGGGGATGCCCCAGAATGGGGAAAGGTTCTGGGCTTCTTCAGAGGAGACCCCCTAAACAGGTTTGTCCCATCTGGGGCTCTCTTGTCCTGGCGAGCTCAGCACTGGACACAACACTCCAGGAGTGACCTCCCCAGTGCTGATCCCCCTTTGATCTGCTGCCAGTCACCTTTGCAGTACATCAGCCACATGATCCCTGCACACAGCAACCTTCACAGGAAGAATTAGAAACATCAGGAGTAGCTCCATCCCAGGTTATGGGAGACAGCCCCTGGGATGAGGATGCTGGAGCCCAGGATGAGAGCAGAGGACACAGTGCCTCTGCCCAGGGACAGTGGGTGCTGCCCTGGCAGCAGTGCATGGCCTCTGCTTGTCCCCAGGGCATGGCCACATTCCATCCAGGGGACCTGGCTCCCAGCAGGTCTCTCTGCTGCCCTGGCTCAGCAGAGCAGGACAGAGCCAGTCACAAGTGGGGTCTCAGGAAGAGGAACCTGCTTGCAGGGGTTCCTCATCCCTGATGGGTTTGGAGGCACCATCCCTTAGTGCTGGGAGCAGGGCTGCTGGAAGTGCTCAGGGAACCCCAAGAGATAATCCTGGTCCCAGTGCCAGGGCAGGATGGGGCCTGGTACAGCCCAGCAGGGCAACAGCAGCTCGAAAGGCTTTAGCACAGCTGTCCCTGGATGCTGCTGGCTCTCAAAGTTCCCACAGCATCCCCTGTACCTTTGGTTGGCAGGGGCACCACAGACCTGTGGACCAGCGCATCCAGGAAAGCCCAGGGCACAACCAGGACCCTTATCAGCACTTTCCCTTCTCTTGCCAGGGCTCCACAGTTCATCTCCCATGCACAAGGAGATTCAGACCAAATGGGGATCTCTGTGAACCATGATCTCCCTGCCATGCACTCCCAGGCATGCTGCCGTCAGCACTGCCCTCAGCTCCTGCTGGGCAGCACCAGAACGTAGCCCCTGCCAGGACAGTCCAACTGCCTTGCACAGAAGCTGGCAGAGCAACCCCCATGAGAGCTTGGCAGAGTCAGCCCCTTTGTTCCTACCATCCAGAGCTTCTTCTGGCAGCAGCCAGAGACAGTCTGGATCAAAAGCCACCTGCAAGTCCTGCCCCTCAGAGCATCCTGGCAGCAGCCAGGGCCTGGCAGCCGACACAGCCCGCGCAGCAGCAGCAGCAGCGAGGGCTCCCGGCTGCTTCAGCTCCTCAAATTCAGCTGGAGCAGCTTGTGCTGAGCTCCACAAGCCTGGCCATGCAGAGGGAACATTTTATCCAAGCCCCAGCAGCACTCCAGCCGCCTGGGGAGTCCCCCTGCCTGGCAGGAGGCCACAGGCAGCTTTTCTGAGCCCAGACTCTCCCAGACTCTGCACAGGCTGCACACAGGGCTGCAGGTGCTGCTTGGCCAGTTCTGGGCAGGCACTGGACCATGCTGGAGCAGTCAGCTCCATCCTCCTTCCCCACCCCAGCTCCCCACACAGCTCGGGCTGCAGTCTGAGGCCCCAGGCCACCCCATGGACACAAAGGTTCTCCTAGAGGTGCCAGAGGACAACAGGCCAAGCTCTTGCCAGAACATCCAGCTCCTTCCTTGGTGCAGCCTTATTTCCATCCCAAGCTCTTCCTAACACCTGAACATTTCTGTGAACAGATTCTTCCTTTCAAGCCCAGCAAGAGCCTGAGGCAGCCTTGCTTCCAGCTACCCCCTGATGAGTCAGAGCCCTGTAACAGTGACAACTCCATCAGCCACCACCACCAACCTGTGCCTGCTATGGAAGCAGAATTAAACTCTTTCAGAGCAGGACAGTAATTGAATCAGTTTAATATACAGTCAGCATATTGTAAATGCATTTAAAACTTACAGTATTGCTAACAGCTGTGGCCATTGAACTCAAGACCACCTTTCTAGAAAGGCACAGCAGAGGTAGGAGAGCTGAGGGATTTCCTCAGATGAGTTGGCAGTGAGAAGGTACACATCAGACCTTCCTCCTGGAGGTGAGGGGCGTGGCCAACGGCCAAGGGGCGTGGCGGGGCCGCGTGCAGGCTCGTCCCCGCTGAGCCGCAAGGGGGCGCTGTGCGCCGGCCTGGAGGGACCGCCGTGAGGGACACCTCCGGGGCAGCCCCGGGACCTCTGCCCTGGGCATTCCCGGGACCTCTGCCCTGGGCATCCCCGGGACCCCTGATCCCCGGGACACCCTCGGAACCCCATCGTCCCGGTCTCACGGCACCTCCTGCGTGCGGGGAAACATGGGACAAGAAGTCTTCCATTAAAGCACAGCCCGCCCAGAGTCTCCAGCCCAGCCCAGGCCAGACTGGTGCTGGGGTGTTCGGATCCCCTGAAGGGACGGACAGTGAAGTTTGCCTCGATCCACAATTGCGGAAATAATTAGATTTGTAACACACCCGAAAGCGAGAGGAGGCGGCAGGGCGGGATGTTGGTGCTGCCGGAGGTGCCCGTGTGGGGAGGGGCGGGAAGGGCTCCGGGCTTCTTCAGAGGAGACCCTCTAAATATGAGGTCCATCCCGGCTGAGTCCCCTTCTCCCACAGGCAGTGCCCTTCAGCCGATGGCTCTGCCAGGACTGCCTCCTCAAGCCTGGGGAGCCGCTCTGGGATCGCAGACTTTCACAGCATAGGAGTGTTGTGGGGGCAGGAGAGAGGAGGAGGTTCTGTCCCAAACCTCCATCTCAGCCTCTGTCCTCACCCTGGCCGTGAGGAAAGCAGATAGCAGTGCATTCAGAACATGCTCCGAGCCTGAAGGGATTTTCCCTTTTCCATTCCCTTTCCCGGCTGCACCCCCTCAGAGATGAGCAAAATGGCACAGAAGCAACCAGGAATGGCACAGAAGCAACCAGGAATGGCCCCCTCTCTTCCACTCCCAACATCCACATTGCTCCCTTTCTACCAGTTCTTCAGCCATATCGATACTATTAAAACATCAAATAGCACATGCTATGAGCTCCAGGAAACACGAATGGTGGCTCTACAGAGCTGCAAGGCCTTGGATTATCTGCTTGGAAGCCAAAGAGCGATGTGTGCTATTATAGGACAGGAATGTTGCCCTTACATCAGTGATGGGGTTGAAATCCAACAGACGGGAATCACCTCAGTAGAAAGAGCAGTAGAAGGGTGGCAGAAAAAAGTAAATTCTTCTTGGTGGGATTGGCTCACTTCATGGCTGCCAAATTGGAGACTGCTATGAAATGCATTCATGGCAGTCACTGTAATCATTGTATTGTGTCTACTTGCTTGCATTCAATATTACAGTTGTTGTAACACTTTTTGCTGGAAAATGAAGTATGGAGACTTGGCTTAAAGAGACAGTCTCAAGAAAAGGGGAGGCTTGATAAATAACACAGAGAATAGAAATTTTTCAGTTCCCCTGAAGCTGCTGAATAGAGCTTAAAGACTAACTAGCAAAAAAAGATAAAATGTTGTAAAGGTATGCACAAAGGAGGATAAATATAGCTGGAACCAGTGGAGAAACAGAAAAAGAGGACTACAGAGGGCTTTTAGGCAAGTTGTGTAACAAAAAGCATGCCAAAAGAAAGGTGACCTGTAATATTGAAACACTCAGTGAATATGACCACCATAACCCCCTTTAGATGACCCTCCAGGACCAAAAAAGGACTTATAGTAGGAGGCAAATGCATGCAAATTAGTTCTAGGAAAGTTGTGTTTGTGTGTTAGCTAGGAGGCACATTGCCATGAATATGTATGATCAGGATGGAATAAATATTCTGTTGAGAAGTTTCACCACACACATCAGATTAAAGGAGATACTCTTCCATGTGTCCCGCCCTAATAAATAACACCTGCTTTCTAATGCTTCAAAATGAATAAAAAACTTTATTTTCTAACTAATTTCAGTAACAATATCCCACCCTCTCCCCAAGTTCCCAGAGCTGTATCCTTTTTCTTCTACAGCTCCCACTCCCTCAGTCTTGCAGTAATGAGCAAGCAGGCAGAAGAAACGAGGCGAGGCTCTTCTCGGCATCCTGGTTTTCAGTTCAGGGCGGCGGGGGAGGCAGAACGGGAATGCGCACGTTGTCTCCTCCGGACAGCAGCTCATCCATGGTCCTCGGCACCCACGGTCCCTGCGCTGGCCCGTTTCCGCCCAGCTGCTGCAGGTCTCTCCGGGCACGCTGGCGGGGCACGGGGCTCGGTGCCCTGTCCCCATCGGACAATCTCCGGCGCCGGCGATTCCCAGGAGCTGCCTGCTCCTGCTGCTCCTGCTCCTGCCGCTCCTGCTCCTGCCGCTGGCGCCAGCGCACCACGAAGGGATGGAGACGACGGCGACGACGTGGGGCCACCTCGTCACGGCTGTCCTGCCCTTGCAGCAAGCGAATGGCCCCAATGGGCCCTTGGCAGACTGGGCAGGTGCCAGCGCCGTCGGGGGCAGCCTGGGGCTGGATGCAGGCATGGCAGAACACATGTCCGCAGGGCTCCACGGCAGCGCGGCTTTGGATGAGGCTCACGCAGATGCGGCACACCCTGACGGCTCTTGGCGCAGCTGGCTCTTGTCTGGCCTCCATTGGTGCTGGGAGGACTCAAAGGCTTGGCTTCCTCTTGTACCACTCGAGGGTTTCACGACCTCTTGTGGGACTCGGAGGCTCCTCGGTCCCTGGCAGCACTCAGAGGCTCTTCAGTCACTGACAGCACTCAGAGGCTCTTCAGTCCCTGGCAGGACTTGGAGACTCTTCACACACTGGCAGGACTTGGAGACTCTTCACACACTGGCAGCACTCAGGTTCCTCGGATGCTGACAGCACTTGGAAACTCCTTGGACACTGACAGCACTCAGGTTCCTCGGACGCTGACAGCACTCAGAGGCTCCTCAGTCCCTGGCGGGACTGGGAGACTCCTCACTCGCTGGCAGGACTCGAAGGCTCCTCAGACACTGACAGCACTTGGAAACTCCTCAGATACTGATAGCACTCAGGTTCCTCGGACGCTGAAAGAACTCAGGCTCCTCGGACACTGAAAGCGCTCAGGCTCCTCGGACACTAACAGCACGCGGAAGCTCCTCGGCTGCTAGTGAGCCAGAGTCTGGTGTGCAGTGGCAGTACTCAACGCTCCACGTGATGTCATAGTGGTCATGACTGGTGGCATCACAGAGCTCTGCGGTGACACCTGCTGGCAACCCTGGAGCTCTGCTGTCCACAGAGACACACCCTGCGGCACAAAGCCGTCCCAGCAGTGGGCTGCACACTTCAGTGTTCGCCCAGCTCCCTTCCAGGCGGTCCCTGCTGGGGTGGTGCTGTGCCAGTCACACTCGACAGGACTTGCTCTGCAGAGCTGCTTTCCATGGTGTGTCCTGGTGCCTGGGGCTGCACCTCCCCAGGGGAGAACTCTGCCTGGCCCTTGGTTGAGCTTCAGAAAGTTCCATCAACACATTTCTCCAGCTTGTTGAGGTCCTTGTGGCTGCAGAGGCATCCTCTGGTGTCTCAGCAGCTCCTCCCGCTGTAGGAAATTCAGCAAACTTGCTGAGGGTGCCCTGGGCCCCATTATTCAGACCATGATCAAGAAGTACCAGGACCAGTCCCAGTACTGATGCCTGGGCTATACTGCTGATGATCAGCCTCCATCTCAGCTTCATGCTGCTGATCAACACCCTCTACTTAAACACCCAGAGTATCAATAGTTAAAATCACTTCCTCACAGGGCAGAGCCTATTTGCAAAGTTCCACCTCCCCCAAGCCTCCGTCTCCAAACTCATGAGAAATATCTGGGTGATCATTTATCAGCCCCAATGAGCATTTTCCCCTTCAAATAAAGCAGCTCTGGAATACAACATAGGATCTGTTGAATTGTTTACCTCTTCCTCCACTTTTTCTGAAACCACCATTGTAGCAGTACACACCGAAAGCACCTCTTGGAATCATTTTGTGCCCTCTGCAAAGACACTGAGGTTGTTCAGTGGAGACTCTCCAGCACCAGGCACCCACAGGGCCCCGCTGGTGCTGCTGCCACCATCCCTGCCACCACAGCCCTGCTGTGAATGCAATGGAAGAGGCTGTGATGACAACAGGCCACCCCAGCACAGTTCACCTGCAGCTGGGAGGCCTGTGGTCACAACTCAGTCTGTGACAGGGATTTCACCTCTCAGAGTGTTTGGCTGTTTGTCCCACCTTTCCCATCACTTGGTTGAAATTGGCCAGTGCCAGCTCTTTGTGGCCTTTCTGTGCAGAGCTGTTGAGCTCTCCTGTGGCTCAAAGCCAAGCTCCCTGTCGTATCTCGTTAACCCCTTCTTTCCAAGTTCCCTTGTGCTCCCTCCTAGGGCCCATTGCAGGTGGTGGGGCACTGTCTCACTCCTCAGCTGGGGTGTCACCATCACTATCTGCTCCCACACCCCAGTCAGGACAGCTTTCCATCATGGCAGCCTTGCAAACCATTAGTTAATCCTCATGTAGTGTCCTTTAAGCTGTCAAGCTCCACTGTCAGTTACACTGCAGATGCTTCTTCCCAGACCTGAGTAGGCACCTTGGCCACCCAAGGACACAGCTTCACCTCCCCACCATGGCCCAGCCAAGCCAAAGCATTCACCAGCTTTGCTGTGCATCAGCCACATGATCCCTGCACACAGCGACCTTCACAGGAAGAATTAGAAACATCAGGAGTAGCTCCATCCCAGGTTATGGGAGACAGCCCCTGGGATGAGGATGCTGGAGCCAAGCATGAGAGCAGAGGACACAGTGCCTCTGCCCAGGGACACTGGGTGCTGCCCTGGCAGCATTGCATGGCCTCTGCTTGTCCCCAGGGCATGGCCACATTCCATCCAGGGGACCTGGCTCCCAGCAGGTCTCTCTGCTGCCCTGGCTCAGCAGAGCAGGACAGAGCCAGTCACAAGTGGGGTCTCAGGAAGAGGAACCTGCTTGCAGGGGTTCCTCATCCCTGATGGGTTTGGAGGCACCATCCCTTAGTGCTGGGAGCAGGGCTGCTGGAAGTACTCAGGGAACCCCAAGAGATAATCCTGGTCCCAGTGCCAGGGCAGGATGGGGCCTGGTGCAGCCCAGCAGGGCAACAGCAGCTTGAAAGGCTTTAGCACAGCTGTCCCTGGACGCTGCTGGCTCTCAAACAAAGTCCCCACAGCATCCCCTGTACCTTTGGTTGGCTGGGGCACCACGGGCTGTAGCAATGGCCCTCACTCAGATGAGCTTGGGCAACCAGTTGCATGGAGCAAATGACACCAAGGAAGGGCCCTGGGTGTGAGGAGACCTTTTGAGTAGGGTGACAAAGCAGTGCACACCCAGGACACCTTGTGGCTGGCGTCCTCAATATGCATTGGACAACGAATGCATTGGCCCTGCACATGTGCTCTCCCCTATCCCTTATTTAGTTAAGGGGCAAGAAAGTTCTTCTTTGTTCCCTCTAGCTGAGTTTCCCCATTGGGTTTCAAATTTTGTACCTTCCCTCCTCGCATCCCCATTCCCTGGCGTCCCTGTCAATCCTGTACCTCTCGTGCTCCTGTTGGTCCTCCTGTGTAAAGCCCTCCCATGCTGCAGCCCCTCTTAACCCCTTGCGCAGTCACATTCTGGGCTCTCGAGCTCCAAATCCTGACTGTATCCGTCCCCCGCGTCCCTCCCGATTCCATGTGCCTTCACCGCCCTGCTGCTCCTCCCAATAAACCACTGGATTCCGATCCCGAGAGACTGTGTTTCTTCATTATCGCCATTTCTCCTGCTGGTCTCCGTCCCCGGAGGAACTCGGCGCCTTCACCCGCAAGCTTCACTGCTGTGCCCAGCCGGCGCGTGGTGGTCGCGGCAGCTCACCCACTTTGGTGTGGCTTCAGGGCTTGCTGCCTGACGCAGAGCAGAAGCCACAACAGGCCCTTTGGGCCAGTGCACCCAGGAAAGCCCAGGGCACAACCAGGACCCTTATCAGCACTTTCCCTTCTCTTGCCAGGGCTCCACAGTTCATCTCCCATGCACAAGGAGATTCAGACCAAATGGGGATCTCTGTGAACCATGATCTCCCTGCCATGCACTCCCAGGCATGCTGCTGTCAGCACTGCCCTCAGCTCCATAACATGGCCCCTGCCAGGACAGTCCAACTGCCTTGGACAGAAGCTGGCAGAGCAGCCCCCATGAGAGCTTGGCAGAGTCAGCCCCTTTGTTCCTACCATCCAGAGCTTCTTCTGGCAGCAGCCAGAGACAGTCTGGATCAAAAGCTACCTGCAAGTCCTGCCCCTCAGAGCATCCTGGCAGCAGCCAGGGCCTGGCAGCCGACACAGCCCGCGCAGCAGCAGCAGCAGCGAGGGCTCCCGGCTGCTTCAGCTCCTCAAGTTCAGCTGGAGCAGCTTGTGCTGAGCTCCACAAGCCTGGCCATGCAGAGGGAGCATTTTATCCAAGCCCCAGCAGCACTCCAGCCGCCCGGGGAGTCCCCCTGCCTGGCAGGAGGCCACAGGCAGCTTTGCTGAGCCCAGACTCTCCCAGACTCTGCACAGGCTGCACACAGGGCTGCAGATGCTGCTTGGCCAGTTCTGGGCAGGCACTGAACCATGCTGGAGCAGTCAGCTCCATCCTCCTTCCCCACCCCAGCTCCCCACACAGCTCGGGCTGCAGTCTGAGCCCCCAGGCCACCCCATGGACACAAAGGTTCTCCTAGAGGTGCCAGAGGACAACAGGCCAAGCTCTTGCCAGAACACCCAGCTCCTTCCTTGGAGCAGCCCTATTTCCATCCCAAGCTCTTCCTAACACCTGAACATCCCTGTGAACAGATTCCTCCTTTCAAGCCCAGCAAGAGCCCGAGGCAGTGGTGACCATACCACACATTTCTAGGTGAGGAAGGAATTCAGACTCAAGACCTTTACTGCTTGTCCCTGCAGGGGTCATCGAAGCAGCATAGAAATCCAGGTAGCTGCCCAGGGAACAGTCACAATAAAATATTTCCTTCTCAGAGTTACTTTTTGTAGGAAAAAACCCCCTTGAGATTTGCATTTTCTATCCTCAGTTACAATGGAGGAATTCTGACATGTTTGAAGGGCAAGAAAATTAATTTTTGGTCCTTGGAAACCTGCAAAGGGGATTAAATTCACAGGGAGTCTCACTTTCCACCTCTGCTTTTCTACCACATGCTGATCTTTTATGTGGCCTGGCTCCTTCACCACCACCTCTTCACCCTGAGAAGGAAGGAATTTTAAGTCAAATCCCAAAGAAAATCATTCAGGTCTGAATTGTGCTGGTCCACCAGCTCTGTGGTCTGGTCCCTGGAGCTCCCACAAGCCATTGTGTGACAGCCCCAAGTATGAATGGAAAGCTCATGCTCTGTTCCTAAAACTGCTCCATTGCACACACAATGAACCCAAAAGGCAAGGGTTTTCTCCAGTCCTCCTTTCTCCAGCAGGACTGGACTTGAAGCTCTCCTACAAGGGAAGTTGGTCCTTTGGACACCCAGTGTCTGCTAATGGCTTGATTTATTTACCTATTTCATTATTTCTTATTTTTCAAGGCCTTTGCTTGCACTGGTGCTGCTTTAGGGTGTTCATGGCTCAAGGTGTCAATGTGTTTGCAGCAGCTGCAGCTCAGGCTCCTGCTTGGTTCTGCTGGCATTGAGGCTGTTGATAAACCACATTCCCATCCCTTCTTGCCTTCAGGGCAGTGTTGACATAGAGGCTGTCCAGGGCTTGGACGTTGGCCAAGGAACTGTCATCTTTTCCAAGACCAGCTGAGCCCCACTGTACGATATTGTCCATTGTTTATGGCCAATTAAACCATTCGCTGTATGGTCAATTAATTAACTGTAAACCACTGTTTATGGTTGATCACCACATCTAACCCCAGGAATTGAGCTAACTGGGCTGTCAGTACCCTGTCAGACAGGATGGGTCACTTGAGGAGTGACAAGGTGAGTCTCAGGGGAAAATGTAGCTCTCATGGCCAAGGCGAGCCCCTGCAGGTGCCAAAGCCCTGAAGGTGCACCATGCCCCACTGGGATCCCACCATGGACACAGGGAGGTCGTGGCACTGCTGGGGGAGCTGCAGGGCCAGCTCTGGCCATTGTGTTTGAGCAAGGGCTGTGCAAACAGCACTACGTGCCTGGCCAAGGCTGCCGCTGCCATTTCTTGTTGGCAGCGTGGGGTCGGAGGTTCAGAGGGACAGATTCAGGTCCAGAGTCTATGTGTGAGGAGAGCTGTGACTTGTCAGAGTCATGATAGGCACTGGGGACTGAGAGCTGTGGCCTCGGGAGCAGAGTGGGTGCTCCATGCGGGGCTGTGGGGCAGGAGGGGAAGGGCACATGGAGGTGGATGTCGTGAGGAAGAGGAGCACAATCTGCTCTTGTCCTTCCTGCATGTTTGCCCACACACACTCTGCCCCTGCACCACCTCTGTGGCTCCTGCCCTGTCACCTCTGATGTCCCTTCTCATCTTCCTTCTCGGCCTGGAGAGATCTCCCTCTTTCCATGGGGTCTGAGGGCACATTTGTCCCACAGGAACTGAACAGAGTCCTACAGAAAGCCAAGGAGCTGAAGCAGGTGACATGCTGTTGGTGCAGTGAGGGGGATGGGGTGCACTGGGGCTGTGTGTGAATCCACATCCCCCACCCCTCACCCCACAGTTGCATAAGTGGTCCAAATACCAGTTCTTCGCAGGTGTTAAAACATCCCCTCCTCCAAAAGTGCTGTGGGGCTGGGAGAGGAGTGTTTGCTGAGCAAGCAGCTGCTGATTGCACAGATGGGACTCATTAGGCTCCAGGTGGGTTGAACTTTGTTCCAGGAATCACCTATTACAACTTGCTCTCCCCTCACCTCCACTGCCTTGGCTTTGGATCCTTTTCTCTGCCGTGGGCCAAGGGAATGACCTTCCTCTGGGCCATTTATCATGGAATCCCAGGATGGTTTGGGTGGGAAGAGACCTTAAAGACCATCCAGTGCCACCCCCTGCCATGGCAGGGACATCTTCCACTATCCCAGGCTGCTCCAAGCCCCATTCAAGCTGGCCTTGGACACTTCCAGGGATCCAGGGGCAGCCACAGCCTCTCTGGGATAAGTTTTTTTTCTACCTTTGATGCCTCTTGGTTCTTCCTCACACTTATCCTCTGGCAGAACTCCTCAGAGGGGCTCCCGTCCCACCACAGCTGGGTAGAATTGATGCATTTTTTGATGCCTGTCCCTGGGGTGCTGTAAGGAGGCAAGAGCTGATATTTAGGAAATTCCCTGCAAAATCAGGCTGGGGGAGTGCAGATGCCACACAGTGCGGATTAAAGCAAGAGCTGTTGTGATGTTACCACCGCTGGCATGACTCAGGAGACATCTTTCCCCTGTCAGATCCACAAGGAAAATGTTCACCCAGCAAAGCTCAGCTGGGAAGCAGGGAAGAATGGAACAGAAACTGCTGCACACAATCAGCTGGGATACCGCATCCCAGAAGGAGTTATCTCCTCTTCCCATTGGTTGATCCCATCTTTGCAAAGGCAGTTTCTGAGTAAAGAGAATGCAGGTCCAGGTTGGGGGAAAGTAAGGACATGAAGAATTGTGCCCCAGGAGAGAGAGACCGGAGCACTCCAAACTGTTTGGCATTGAAAGGGCAAAAGGGGAGGCCACAGACATGGCTTAAAGTGGTTTGGGATGAATGACAGATATGAGGAGAGGTCACAAGGAATGGAAGAGCTCTGCAGGTGTTTGTGTAGCTGCAGTGGTTTCCACTAGCCTGGAAGAGTCTGCAGACCATCTCTGGAGGGTGCTCTGTGTACTCCCATGCTTGGTAGCTCTAGGGAGGGTTTGGCATGATGCCCCTCCAGAACAGCCCCTGCATCCCAGGGAATGGATATCACTGTTGTGATATCACCTGTGGACCTCTGTCCTTCTCTTGGTGCAGGAAATGTCTCTTTCCAGATGTTCCTCAGCCAGTCTGGGAGCATTATTTTTCTTTGAACAACCAACACCAGAAGATAGCGCATAAAACTGTTCTCCACCTTTACACTGCTACTTAACCTTAGCTGATCTTACAGATCAAGATCTTCTAGGTGTCCCCTGCCTTCCCTTTCACCATCAGAATCTCTGAGCAGGAAGTGCCTGAACACGAGTGTTTGTCAACTGTGAACTGGGTAAGGGCTGAGTTAAAGAAACAAGAAAGAAAAGGGGATAGTCCCTCAAACTGGGAACCCAAGCTGGGAATCTTGCCATTTGTTAGAGCTCAAAGAGCTCTGGTCCAGCTGTGTGTGCTGCTCCTGCAGCAGGGCTGTGTCTTGTGCCCAAGAGCTGGAGTTCCCGCCTTGGCTCAGCCAAGGAGATTGTAGGTGCAGGACAGTGACTTGAGCAGAGCCAGCACCCCACTGCAGTCCTTCAGGAGATGATGGTGTCCAAGGTTTGGGTTGGAACACTGCTCCTGGTTTGTCCCCTCAAGCCAAGACTCTGAGTGCTGCCAGGAGCTGGGCCAGGAGCTGGCCACAGTCCCGAACTCCAGGTGTCCCAGCTGGGGACAATGTCCCTGCCACGGGACTCGGGCCACAGCACATCCTCTATGTTCCCCCAGCTCCTTTCTGCCTCCACCTCTTTTATTTTTGAGCGGTCACCTGTGACCAGAAGGAACTGCACCGTGGCTGCTGGACAATTGAGCAGCCTGTGCTCTGGATTTGTGAGCACAGCAGACATAACCCTGAACTGCTCCAAGTGCACATGTCTCTCCTTGAAACCAGGACAGCTCGACTTGCAGTTAATCCTTTAATTCAGCTTGGATGAATGAAGGTGGGAACGACATCTGAGCCACCACCTGTGCCCTTTAACATGAATATACTCCATGCTACCTCTGCTGTAATTACAATCTGAAGGTGTCAACACCCTGGGATGGGAGAGGCAGCTCAGGTTTAACTTTCAGGGGCTAAACCAGTGCTCCCTTCTTTTGTCTTCTGTAGTTTATTAAGTCTTCTCTCACAGCCAGAGCCTGCAGTGTTTCCAGTAGGTGTTGCTAATGGAAATATTATGCTAATGAGAAAAAAGTTGATGACTCTTTTGGTGTAAAGCTCTCCCTTGAGAAGCTGTTTGCTGCTGTGCTCTGAAAATCTGAGCTGACATCTCTCGTGGTAGACAAGGAAGGAGACACAGGTTGGTGGCTCCAACTTCCCCAAAGCCTGCTGTCATTACACAAGTCTGATGACCTTGACTAAAGGGCTGGTCTTTTCTAGGGGATTTCCCACCTCAGAGAATGTGCAGAAGGAACAAAAATCTTGTTTGTAACAGGATCTCAACAAAGTTTTCCCTGCTGTTTGTTCATGTTATGTCTCCATGGCATGTTTATGAGGATGGTGTTGATATCAGCGTGGGGCTGTGGGACTCCTGTGAGAACCAGAACTCAGCAGAAACATTTGGTTTGACGGAAAAATCCTACTGGTGCCTACAAAAAACCGTATTTTGCCTTCCCATTCCAATTCAAAGGGAATTGCAGTGGAATGAAGCCATTTCTACCCATACCTTGCCTAGAACATAACTGATCAGCACTGATCATTGATTATTGTACAACAATGATCGTTGTTGCCCAAAGCAGTTCTGGACTCCCCATTCCTGGCAGTGTCCATGGCCAGGTTGGACAGGGCTTGAAGCGTGCTGGGACAGTGGCAGTGGTCCCTGTCAGTGGCAGAAGGACTGGATTAGATGAGCTTTAAGTTCCTTTCCAAGCCCAGCCACGCTGGGATTCTATGATTACACCTACCAAGTGCAGCCACGTCCCTCAACCTTATGCAACTTCTAACAAAACATCTGAAACAAGAATTTTTCTGGTTCCTTCCTTATTCTTGCAACAGTTTTCAAGAGCTGCTAGAGCCATGCCACTCTTTAGCTGGGCTTTGCCATCACATTCCCTGGTGCTACATGAGCAGAGTGTGGGGACAAGGAGCCAGTGGATGATGCTGGGGGCTCTGGGAGGGCACTGCTGAATCCCAGTGTCCACCCCACCCCAGAGCTCCCTCCCAGCCAGACCTGTGCCCTAAATCCCCCCATTCTCTGCCTATGTTTTCTGCCCCTTTGTCCCTGCAGCTGGAAATGCAATGAGGATTAAAATGCCGCAGGAGTCTAAAAGCCCTCAGGAGGGGGTTTGAAATCTGCTCAGCTGGGCCGTTTCTCCCCCTCTCCTCCTGCCAGAGTTCTTAACAGTCCCCAGACTTCCATTATTCCGTTGCAAAACAGCAATTACTGGAAAGGACGAGGTGGTTTGAGAGCCAGGGTCTGGTGGTGCCTCAAGGCTGTGCCAGCCCCGGGTGGCCAGGGAGTGAGGATGGGAGGAGCCATTCCCCTCGGGTTTGATCTCGCTGAGAACATCTTGACCAGCGAGCAGCAAACAAATTCCTCTGTCACTCGGGAGTGAGAGGAGGCACCAAAAGGTCAAGCCTGTGCTGGGCAGGGCAGGTGTTTCACTGGTGGTGGGGTGGTCACCTCCCCAGCAGGGAGGAGATGCCCTCCCAGGTCCTGGGGCCACTGTTTGCTCACTGGTGTCATACTCAGCTCTTGACCTCCAAAGGGTGAGATGTTTGCACGGCTCGTGACAGATCTGTCTTTGGAAATCTCAAGAGCAGAAGGAAAATAATTTAACAAGAGTTCAAAGGGTCTCCAATAAAGACTAAGCCTTGCTGTTATTCTAAAGCATTATTTCCATTAATTCCCTTTTAATGCTGCTTTAAAATTACAGAGTGGAAGGGAATGTTGGCCAACAGATTTTTTGGTGGTTTCAAAACAACCACTATTAATCAGCAGGGTATTACATTGGCTGTAAGAGTGTTTAAATGGGAAGGTGGCTTCAACCAGGACACATGTAGCAGCGTGTAGTTGTGGTGACAGATTAAAAATTAGCTATTGTGAAGTTTCCCACAGGGACAGGGGCTTGGAATTAATCATTACCATGAATTAACTAACTGGAAAGGGGTTGGACAGCAAGTGGTGGAGTTCAGCCTGACCCACTGGTGAGGTGACCCTTTTCCCATTCATTTAATGCCCAAATCTCATTTCTGGCCAGAGCAGCTTTCCAGCAGCTCCAGTGCTTGGGCACAGTGGTGGGTGACCATGCCAGCCCAGCTGAGGACTGTGGAGGATGAGAAGAGGTTCAGTCCCTGCTCCCTGGGTCAGATCTAGCAGAGAGAGATGCTCCAGCAGACACTCAGTGCCCCAGCCCCAGGGTCTGGTCCTGCTGGTGCTGCTCTGACAAGCTGGGTCAAAAGTTTTCTCTTCTTGATGTCTCCCCTTGCCTTCTCCTCGGTGTCCTTTTGGCTGCTGGCCTCTGCTGCCTGCTCCACCAGCAGCTCTGTGCCCACAGCTCCAGCAAAGTCACCCTTGGTCCAGCAAAATCAACATTTTCACTCTGCGAGAGGCTCAGAGCTGCTGCCCGGGCTGCATCTGCCAGGACCTGCTCTGACCATGTCCGCCTGCTCCTTTGGCACCCAGCTGGGTGTCCCCTTATGGTGCTGGGGTGGCAGTGGCTCAGCCCCAGGTTCATCCTGTGCTTCTCCACTTTTCCTGCCCTCTCACTACAAGGTCTTCTTGGACAGCTCTGCCTCAGTTGTCCCTCTGTCCTTATCCTGGTGCCCTGGGCTCTGAAACTGCAGGGGAACATCCCTGGATGTGTGTGTGACATCTCATGAGTGCCACAGCTCCCTCCTCCTGGAAATAAACCACTTTTTCTCCTGTTCTCAGCCAGCCATATCTCTGGGATAGTGCAGCATCTCGCTGTGGGGACATGTCCCTGTGGAAACTGTCTGGCATGTCCCAGGGAGTTGGACACAACCATCGTGTGGACAGAAAGGTTGTGTAAGTGCACCGGGCACTTGCACAGGAGGAGAGGAGCAGGAGAGGAGCAGAGGCTGCTGTGGCCACACAGGGCAGCTGGCACTCCTGCCATTTCTTTCCCAGATAGCAGTATTTACTGGTTTGTTCCCACAGATCTTTGGAAAATATCCACGAGCCAGGGCTGAGTGTTATCAGGCTGCAGCCTCTCCCTTTGCAAGAGTGTCTTCTGCAGGAATTCGATGCCTGCCCTTCCAAAATCCTTTCAGGAATATCACAGCTCCTGGTGTTGCACAGAGTTGCTGGTAATCCTGTTAACCTCTGGGTTAATTAAGCAAACAGGGATCCTTCATTAGGAGGAATGGCACTAATTGCATGTCTGAAAGGGTGCGTTTTGCATGCAGTGCTGGCTGGCAGAGCAGAAGCCACTGCTGACTTCAGCGAGAGGGCTGGGGAGTTAATGGGGGCCTGCTTGGGGAAGGAGGTCAAGAAAAACTGGTTTCCTGAGCGATGAGGTGTTTGCTGGAGTGGGGGATGAGCTCGGGGAGGACGTGGGGCAGTGGCATCCTGCAGAGCCACCATGCAAGGCACAGAGGGTCGTGCTGCTGGCACCTGGCTGTTGAGCTGCCCTGAGTTTCCAGCCTGAAAATGCAAATCTGGAATGGTATGACCTGGTAAGCAGCTCTGGACGAGAGGCCCCAGTCTGCAGCTGGGCTTAGCACTCCAAGCCGGGAAGAGCGGCTTAAAATCGACAGAGAGCTCTTTGTTTGCTGTGTGCGGTTTAGAAATTAGGCAATACTTAGAAGCAATACTTAGAAGCAAATATTGGTTCAAACAACATCAGCTTCAACTCTCCAGTGGCCAGTTTGGCTCATCCCAGGTAGAAAACAGCATTTTGCAACACAGTCAAAACCTGACACCGAATATTTCTCCTAACCAGCGGGGGAACGGGTTTGTGGCATTTCCTGAAAAATAAACCAAGCGCAGTGACTCTGCAGTTGGAGCACAGCCCCAGAATTGACCCAGAGATCCAAACAGGGCCTGCAAGGCTGTTTCTGGAAAGCCAGCCACAGCTCTCCAGGTATCTGCCAGGCCTTGGGAGCCACGGGGAATGCCAAGCTGGTCCCAGTCCTCTGTCAGCCAAGGCCACGCTTGCAGAGCTGGCACTCCAGCAGCTTACAGCTGCTGCAAGCCCTGTGCTGACCTGGGCTCCAGGGCATCAGTGACTGCCTCTTCCAGGAGAGGCTTGGCACCAGGCAGGAGCACTGGGATTTCCCCCAGGTTCCCCCTGATCTCTCCCTGTCCCTCCTGGGTATCTGAACACTGAATCCCAGAATGGTTTGGGTTTGAAATGACCTTTAAAGATCATCCCATTCCACCCCCTGCCATGGGCAGGAACACCTTCCACTAGCCCAGGGTGCTCCAAGCCCTGTCCAACCTGGCTTTGGAAACTTCCACGGGTCCCGGGGCAGCAACAGCTTCTCTGGGCACCCTGTGCCAGGGCCTCCCCACCCTCACAGGGAGGAATTTCTTCCCAATATCCCATCTATCCCTGCCCTCTGGCAGTGGGAAGCCATTCCCCCTTGTCCTGTCACTTCATGCCCTTGTCCAAAGTCCCTCTCCAGCTCTCTTGGAGCCTTTTAAGGCACTGGAAGGGGCTGGAAAGCACTGGAAGAGCCTTCTCTTCTCTAGTCCTGCTGCCCTCACTGCTTTGGATGCAGCCCAGCAGACACTTGGCTGCAATTGCTCAGTGCCAGCTCATGTCCATTTGTCACCCACCAGTTCCTCAAGAGGTCCCCAAGGGATGCTCCCCATCCATTCACCACCCAGCACCACCACCTCCCATGTCCTGACATGGGCACCATTGCCAGTCCAGTGCCAGTCTCCTCTCATGTCCCACCCTGTGCTCTTGACAGAGGAACAGGGAAGATGATCTGGGAAAATGTGTTCTCAACAGGCTGCTCCTCCTGCCTTCACCTGATGTGATGTGACATGTGGGGCCAGGTCAGGACAAGAACTTGAGCATAGCTTTTGTGGTTGACCATGTGGTTGACCAAGCTGGCATCCTTGTCATGGGCAGGCTCCAGCCTTCTTCAAGCCAAAACCTGGAAATTCCCATTTCTAGAGGAAAACAAGTTGACCCTATAGAGAAACCCAAACTTCTGATGACCTTGACTAAAGGGTCAGTCTTTTCTAGGGGATTTCTCACCTCAGAGAATGTGCAGAAGGAACAAAAATCTTGTTTGTAACAGGATCTCAACAAAGTTTTCCCTGTTGTTTGTTCATGTTATGTCTCCATGGCATGTTTATGAGGATGGTGTTGATGTCAGCGTTGAGCCACCTCGAGGCTCAATTGATTCCCCTTTGGTTTTTTCTTCCATTTTCAGGGCATTTTCTCCTTAGTCACTCAGATGAACTGGGTTTTCATCACAGCTGCCAGCCTGGTAACCCCTGGGAACACCAACATTATCTCCAAAGGCTCCCACTGCTGCACAGGAGCACCTCTGTGGAAATAACTGCTCCAAAGAGCTGGGTGAGATACCTGTGATGGTGTGGTGCCTTGATCACAGCTTTCTGTATTTCCCTCTTTTTTCTGGATGTTTTCCACAGGCACACACACAACCAGAGCTCCGTTCAGCTGCGTGGGTTCTGGAATGAGCTGTGCTGTGGTAAAGCCAAGCCTTCTCCCACACAGCCATGCCAGCTCCAAATTTATCCCAGCTACAACAAATGTCCTTTCCTTAGGACACAACCAAAACTCCAGTGCTGCACTCATCTCAACCACAAACCACAGCACACACACACACGGCCTTGCAGTAATGAGGGAGATGTGGAAATAAACAGTATTATTTTACCTTCTATTTCATTTGGCATTGTTCTTTCCCCAGGGTTCAGCTGTGTTTATGCATCACCACTGGCCCGTGGTAGAGCGGAGGGTGTGTTAATTTGTATTTCTTCATCATTCATGTAATTTTTAGCAGCATCCTCATTTGGAAAACACAACGGCCGGGATGTGCAGTGTTGCAATGCAACGAACTTGGGATGTGTGACAATAACTCAGGTCGTTCCATGGAGATGTGCACTACAGAAGGGTTGATGTTTCTGGATAACAGGGACAAAGTCCGAGGGGCACTGACTTAGCTCTGTCCTGTCTGGTAAAGGTGCTCCTGCTCACATGAGCCAGAGCATGGAAACTGCCTTGAAAGCACCAAGAATCTCCAGCATTACTAAAAATTGGCCTTTGCTGTTTGATCTTAGCAGAGTCAGCCAGACACTGGCATTTGGGAATGGGACCAACCATGTCAGGCAGCAAGGTACAGGTCTGACCTGTGTACTTAGTGAGGCACAGGACCCACCGTGTGACTAAATGTACATTTTCTAACTCAAAATTTGGCAAAGCAGCTGTCTGATGGATGTTCAGGGGAGGAATTTCACTGCACCACACAGTTCATCCTTTTTGGACTCCCAAGAAGAATGGCATTTTGGAGCTGGAGGAGAGTAGAATCCATTGTAGGGAAAGGTAGGATTTGGTAGAACCAAAGGAGGTGTAGAAGCAGCTCTGCATGTGGCTGGTGACATTGCAGATGACTAGCAGCTGGACATCTGGAAATGCAGGAGGGTGCTGGAATGCAACAGGTGTTGCAATCCAAGCATCTTCCTTTGCCCCTGGATTTGCCCTGATGCCATGTGGGAGAGCAAGGGAAAGAGATGTGAAGTGAAAACCACCCATCCCATCAGCACATCACAGCCATCCTCTTGGCAGGTATGGAAGGCATTGGGATGCAGATGTGATGTGAGAGGGGAGAGAGGAGTGGTGGGTGGTCCATGGAAAAAGGTCTGGGAACCATGAGCAGAAGGCAAAGATTTGGGCTCTTTCAGCAACTGCTCTTCTGTTATTTGAGTGGATCCTTTATGTTTTCCAAGCTTTCTTCTGCATCTTTCCCCTTCATCTGTCATGTGGTAAAAGTATCTTTATTGGCTCTGTGTAGTGCTGTAACTACTTGTGGGGTCAATATGTCCAAGCATTTTCACCAATATTGATGTGCTCAGGTATCTTTGATGTTTCAGCAGCAACTGCAATTTCTCAGCATGTCTGTTAGAAGAGGCATTTTGGAACAACTCAACAAAAGGCTCTGGAAGAACCATGTGGGACAGTCTCCTGCAAGCCTTTGTACCTCTTCTTCCCATGGGTAGGGATGTTGCTAAGGCTGCCATGAGTGAGGCAGGGATCACTGAGACCCACAGGAAACTGGGGATGGATTTCAGTGGCATCTACCTGTCTCAATTGAAGAAAACCTTGGAAGGCCACAGCTTGCTGGAATAAATATGGATGGGAGATCTTTTAAAAGGGAAGGCTTGAGGTGGGAGGAAGTCTGTCCCCCTCCAGCTGCAGTGGCTTTGGAGACACTCTGGACACAAGAAATTTTGCTCTTCTGGGAAAGCAGGGGATGAAGGGACAGAAATAGGCATAGCCATGCTGAAGGGAGTGCTGCAGATGCTGCTGAATAACCAGCATGGCCAGGAGTGCCTCTCGCTCAGTCACAGGCAGAGCAGGCTCCTGGCACTGTAATGGAGGTGGTCATTGCCTTAGGGTCTCCACCTTCCCTGGGTCACTCTGTAGAGCCAAATCCTTGACGTGGCACTGAGCTCCCACCTGCACTGAAGCCACTCTGGGCACCATCAGCCACCTGCAGGTCACTTTGCCCTGAGCTCGCTGGGGTAAGGGACAAGAGCCAACCCAGGTGCTTCCAGTCAGCCTCCAGCTGTGTAGAGAGTGAAGGCTGTAGGAGAGGAAGGACCTGTGCAGGGAATCCAGGAGATCCTCCCTCCGAGGGAGGCTTGTGCTCTTGAAAGCAAGCCTGGCTGGACTTCCAACAGCCAACTTGTAGCTTGTGTTGGGTGGACTTGGTGGGTGGACTGGTCCTATCAGTGGTCCAGGGATGCTGTTAGAGCTTGAGGACTGGCTGACATGGTCCAGGGAATTCCCGGTTTGTGTGCATGTGCCAAAGGCTGAAGCTGGACCTGTACCTGGCAGCAAAGATGGGGACATGGAGGCTGGGACAGCATCACACAGGCTGCCCTCAATAAAGCAAGCCATGCCCCAATGGCCCTGGCTGCAGGGGGACAGGCCAGGAGTGACACAATCGGATGGAGAAGCTTTGCAGAGGAAGTAGGAGGAGGGTGACTGCTAATCTCAGCATTTCTTCCCAGGTTCATCCCAAAAATTTACCAAAAGTGCAGCGTGATGCTTCCTCCTGTCTGCAGGGCACTTACCGAGCTGTCTGGTCTCTGCTGTTGGCTTTCTTTGGCAGATCATGTGTCAGAATCATTTACTGCCTTTCAACCCCGCTGGCATTGCCAGGAGCACGCAAGGGAGCGGGCAGGCACTCGGTGCTGTGAGCCAAGGGGCGATGGGCACCTCGGCAGCACTCACTGGCAAACACACAAAACTCAGCGCTGGATCCAGCAGGGACTTTCTGAGATTAGTTCTGGGCAAGGCAGGGGGTGGGCAGCACAAAGGAAAGAGCCCCTCCTGCGGCGATTCAGCCCGCAGGAGTATTCAAGTGTCACAACTTGGGAATTTTCCATCTGAAGCCCCTTGTAAAATGCAAGGCGCTTTGCCCTGCTCTGGCTCCTGCCTGCGGAAGGGTTCAGTGCCAAAGTGAAAGGCTTCCTAAAAATGGGCTGATCCAGGGAGGGGGGCGATTTAGGAGCTATTGAGAAACAAGGAAGGACAAACAGCGTTAGGTCATTGCTTCTGCAAACACAGCCAAGGCTGTTCCTCTATAAAAGGGGCAGAAAGCGGTTCCAGAGCCATCACAGACTCGGAGGGGACAGTCTGTGACCAAGGCTGCTGCACCCCCTCCTCGGCACCCGACCCCCTGCTCAAGCATGAACCTCGCCCTCTTCACTGTGCTGTCCTTCGGGATAGCGGGTAAGTGTCTGCTGACTGCAGCCTTTGGGGAAGGAAGTCAAACCCTCCTGGAGCCCGAGCTTCCCCGAGGCAAGGCTGTTCGAGAGCTGCAGCATATGCCAGAGCCAGGCAGCTGTTAAGGAAAAGCCGGGAATAAAGCGGTGCTTGCTTTGGCAGCCGTGGATCTGTCAAGGAGGATGGTATTTTGGGTGCTCCTGACGGCAGCTTCGGGCAGCCCGTGGGGTGGAGGGAGGGCTGCAGCTCCCCGCACTGCCGATGCCCACCCGGCAAGGAGGAGGGATGCTCTGCTCCCACCAGCACGGAGGGGAATGCCTGGGACAGGCTCTGCACTCCTGCTGTCACGGGAGAAGAGAGAAATCATCCTCCGGCCGACTGCTGTGCTGGGAGAGGAGCACGGGCTCAGCAATGGGGGAGAAATTAGTGCAACACCTGCCTGCCAAACGTGTACATGTGTTTGGTTAAACCGGAGGGCAGTGACAGTAAAATAGAGCTTAAATAATGAAAGATAGGTGTGCTTCCCCCTCTGCCCCAGCGCTGCTCTGTGCTGCTGCACTTTGCTCGGGCTCCTGGGTGTTTTATGCCAAATTTGTGCTGCTGCAGGGCTGGCTCTGCTTGGAGGGATTCTTTCTGCTCACAGCTCTGGCAGGCAACAGGCAGGTAGCCATGGCAAGGAGTCTGCTGTCTGGACAGGGAAAGAGGGATCCCCTTCCTGGGGTAGGCAGCAGGTCTCCTGATCCCACATAAAGTGTGGTGGTGATTAATGTCCTCTGGTAGGAAGTGCACCCTGTGCCTCTGGCATCAGGAAGTCCTTCAGCATCTCTGCTGAATATTAGCATGCCAAGATGTTTTTCTAGTAGTTCTTCCTTCCCAGCAAGGAAAGAGACAAGAGGTCACCCAAAAGCTCTGTGACAGTTGCCAGGCCACTCAGGCTCCCATTACCTTCCCAGTGTCACCAGTGCAGCTGGGCTGACTCCCTCAGGAGGTTTCCATCCAGCCTCTGCCCCAGGGAGGATGGCTAAGGTGACCTTAACCATGGCTTTGTGCAGCCAAGGCTTGAAAAATGTATGATGAACTTGAAAAACATATTAAAAAAAAGGTGATGGTCATAGGAATTGAGGCTAAGCATTCTCCCTGTGGCCAAATTCAGCACCTCCACTGCAGGGTTCAAAAATCAAGTAAAGAGAGGCTATTTCCGAGATGAAAGAGAAAATGGAAATGGCACAGGTTAACCTGGAGGTGTTCAGATGAAATGTGCCACCGAGGGTTTGGAGGGACAGAGTGGTGCAAGTGGCCTCTTGGTCTGCACTACCCTGCCAGGAAGGGGCAGAGTGAAGGTGAAGGGTCAGCACAGGCTGGCCATACCCTTGAGCTGCCAGTTTCCAGCATTTCTGGGGTTCAGATTTCTGGAGGAGGCATGAATCTGCATCCACCTGGGGCCTTTGCTTTGCTCTGGTCACCCAGAGCAGCCATTCAGCTGCCTTTACAGGTTGGGGGACTCATGGAAGGACTGTGCTGGTGCTGTGGCATCTCTCATGGGGTGCAGTGGAGGAAATGAGATGTGAAGACAGTTCAATATATCAGATTATTCAGCTGCCAAGGAGGCGAGAGTGGCAGTGCACTGCACACAGCCTGGCCAGGTCAGGGCTGCTCCCCCTCTGGGGTTATTGGCAAAGGCACTGCTTCAGTGCTCCAACTCTTCTCTCCGTTTTTGCAAAGGCTTGAGCTTGATTTGTATTGAACTGTGTGGATTTGTTCTCGTAATCCTGTGGATGTTGCTGTGAGTCCAGGCTGCTTGAATCACAATAGTCAGGGACAGGAATGATCCAGACGCTCCTGACGGTGCAAACATCAGGCAAGAAAGAAAAAAAGGACCTTCCTGCCTGACTTGGGAGATCCTGCACTTGGCCATCACCAAAGGCTGTGACCACAGGGATCCAGTGACCCTGTGCTCACAGAGATGCTGTTTCTCTCCAGTCAATGCCTTTCTACCTCTATTTATTTCTGGTTCTTTCTACAGCTCTGTGTTTTGCTGCTCCCCAAAAGCCAAGTGTCAGGTGGTGCACAATATCCTCAGCAGAAGAGAAAAAATGCAACAGCCTGAGGGATCACATGCAAGAAGAGAACTTTGCTTTCAGTTGCCTGCAGAAAGCATCATACCTGGACTGCATAAAGGCCATTTCGGTGAGTGGGCAGCAAATTCCTGTACTAGGATGTCTCAGCAGCCTGTTACACCTGGAGATGGGGTTTCCTTTCAGTCACTGGTTGTTAGTTGTGATCTCCCTGTTATCCACACGGATCCAGGAGACACTCTGGGAAATGCTTTTCCTGCTCTTCGTTAATTGACGAAATCTCTTTGTTGTTTAGAATAACGAAGCAGATGCCATTAGCTTGGATGGAGGTCAAGTGTTTGAGGCAGGCCTTGCTCCCTACCAGCTGAAGCCCATCGCTGCTGAGGTGTATGAACACAATACAGGTACATTTCCATGCAGTATTTTGAAGCCAAGTGGTGGTACCAGACTGAGAGTGCAAAAGCCAACCAAAGGTTGGGGCAGTTCAGCACAATGTGAATCATCACCCATGGCCACAGGAGCCAGTGCCCCATTTTTTGTTGTTTTCTGCAGCGAAATTCTCTGATCCCATGAGGGGATGGAGAGAAATGAGCAGAAATCATGGTCCTCCTGAAGCATGGCATAAAAATTGTGCTGGTCCTAGAGATCTGCTTTCAGTGGCCTTGAACTCTGTGGGTAAAACACAGAGCTAGGAGGCACAGATAAGTTGTGTGATTTCCTGTGCAGCCATCGAGACCAAAACCCAAAATGATTGGAGAGGCAACAGCATTATTAGAGGTTGGGAGGGACACCCAGTTGAGATCACTGAGGCAAGAAATGCAGGCAATCCCCAGGAAAAAAGAAGAGAAGCATAAAAAGGGCTCTGCAACAATCCTTTCTGGTCAGAGTTAGATCCATGGCTCCAGCCCTACTCACTCACTGTACTTTTATCTCTCCCAGCTTTCTCCTGGGAGCCAAAGAGATGCTACTTCCTCATCTCATCCAAAGCTCCCAACCTCTTTTGACCTCTTCCCTGGAGTTCAGCCTGTTTATACACAATATTCAGGATTAAAGCAACACGGCAGAGTCATTCCCAACATGGTAGCTCAGAAATAGAGATATTAAAAGGAAGGCTGAGGTCTCCACCACCCCTAAAACTCAGTCATTGTATCCATACCTAGCATGTGACAGACTGGGTAAAATTCTAAAGACTAAATGTGGAGTTTCAGTCTCACGAGGCGTCAGTGGGCAATGGCATTTGAGAAGAGACTTGCCAATGGAGATTTGCCAAAAAGATTTGTTGAAGTTCCTTACAAAACTATGGCACCTTGAGTGTGATAGTATTTTCAGATTGCTTACTGTAAATTGTAAGCTGCAGCACTGCTTCAGTATTTGCAGCACAACTCACACCCAAGAAAATGGGAAAACCACAAGTGTTCAAACAAATTGCTGATTGTTTGGAAGTGCAGCATTGTGTTTCCTGAAATTGGGGGTTTGGCAGGATTTGAGATGTTCCTAAGTCCTATTTTCTCATTCTTTCTTCCTTTTTCCTCCACTGCAGGCTCCACTACCAGCTACTACGCCGTGGCTGTGGTGAAGAAAGGAACAGGCTTCACAGTAGATGAGCTGAGGGGCAAAACCTCCTGCCACACAGGGCTGGGCAGGTCTGCTGGCTGGGTCATCCCCATTGGCACTCTCATCCACCGTGGGGACATCGAGTGGGATGGCAAAGACTCAGGTTCCATCGAGCAAGGTGAGGTGGGGCACGGTGAGGTTGTGGTGGGAGTTAAGCCAGGGCTGGTGTTATGGTGAAAGGGAGATTTCCCAATCTTCTCTGGGGGTGCAGAGGTGGCTCACAGGGCACTGACATTCCTTGTGCATCCCCTCCCTTCCCAGTCCTCCTAAAAGTGAATTTTTGACTAACTGTTGCTTCCTTCTCATCCACAGCCGTGGCCAATTTCTTCTCTGCCAGCTGTGTTCCTGGTGCCACCACTGAACCCAAACTGTACCGTCAGTGCAAAGGGGATGCCAAGACCAAAATGTCCCGCACAGGACCTTATTCTGGATATTCTGGAGCTTTCCAGTGAGTGAGAGTTATTTTTCCTTCGGGGAAGCATTCTAGCCCTGACACCTGCAAATTTTTGTTATACCAGGGAGGGCTGTGTTGGAATTAGGGGTCCTGAGGAGACTGAATTACTTCTCTGCCATTACAATTTCTTCCCTTGCAGCACAGCTTTTTTGGGAAGACCATTGCTCCATGGCTGCAGTTTAGGCTGAAAATAATTTGCTGAAACAGGAGATAGGGAGTCACAATGTTTTTCTAACTTCTCTTCTGCTCCTCCCATCTGCAGCTGTCTGAAAGAAGGGAAAGGAGACGTGGCTTTTGTGAAACACACCACTGTTCAAGGTATGCCAGCAAGATCCCTCATTTCTCCTCTTTCTAGTCCCCCCTCTTGCTGCCACTCCATCCTGCAATTCGTTTGCACTGTGCAGCTTTCATTCCTCTCCAGGTTGGCCCAAACCCTTCTTTCACCTCTTGAAAAAAGTTTTGCATGTTGTGAACTTCTCCTCATTATCGAGAAATAGGATTATTGTGGGTCCACTTTATGTTCTCTGCGGTTCTTGGCAGTTGGAAAACCTGCTTGGTGCCATATCTCAGAGCCAGCTGCAATGTGAGCAATTGAGCAGCTCACCCATCTCTCTGGGAGGGATTTTGGAGGGAATCGATCCCAAGCAAGAGTTCACTAACTCTGTGGAGACCACAGATGGCCTGGCATGCCCAGGACCTGCAGTGAGCTCAGTGGCATGTCACCAAGGCAGGCATGGGGCTGGGACAGCTTTCCTACAAGGAGGTGCTCTGTGGGGTGGGCTTGATCAGCTTGATCAGCAAGGGGAATTTTTTGTCCCCTTGAGGACAGTGAAGTACTGGGACAGGTTGCCCAGGACAGCTGTGTACTCTCCACCCTTGAAGGGTTTCAACATCTACCTGGAACATCCTGGTCTGTCCCTGCCTAGACCAGGGGGCTTCAAAGGTCCCTTCCCACTTGAATTCTCCTGTGACCTTGTAATCTCAGTCCTGGGCTTCGTCTTCAGCCTTGACATCAGTCACCTACTAGCCTCCATAGACCTTGTGCAGCTCCTGAGCTGCTCAATCCATTTGTATGGTGTTTGTAAACCTATTTGTGCATAAATCGTGGTCCTGTGGGGTATTTATGGCCAAGGCAGAGGTGATCTCTCTTCCAAAAGTATTGCCTTCACATGCCCACAATGACCCCATTGCAAGGGGGGTGCCTGCAATCTGTCCTCTGCAAAGAATTCCCCCCGGAGCTTCAGCAGAAATAAATTAATCACAAAGCTTCCCATAGCGGCCTTTCTCTCAATTTTCATGGTGATGCATCTCATGGTTCTTCTGTTCCTCTAGAAAATGCCCCAGCTGAGAAGGATGAGTATGAGCTGCTGTGTCTGGATGGCACCCGCCAGCCCGTGGACAGCTACAAGTCCTGTCACTGGGCCAGGGTTCCTGCCCACGCCGTTGTGGCTCGAGATGACAGCAAGGTCAATGACATCTGGAACTTCCTCTCCAAAGCACAGGTATCACCAAGCTCTCCTTTCCTTCCTCCAATATCCTCTGTCCTGCAGCTTTGATTGCTCTCTCCAGCTTTCCAAGGGATTTCGTGTGGTCATTTGCTGATTATTTTTCCCTTGTGGCAGGAGAAGTTTGGCGTGGGCACAAGCAGCACCTTCCACCTCTTTGGGCCACCTGGCAAGAACGACCCAGGCCTCAAAGACTTGCTTTTCAAAGACTCTGCAGTACAGCTGAAGCAAATCCCCTCACTGATGGATTCCCAGCTCTACCTGGGCTTTGACTATTACAGTGCTGTCCAGAGCCTCCAGGAAGGTAGGCAGAACATCACATATTGATGTCGTGTCAGTGTGAGCTGTGTGGAAGACTTGGCATTGGCAAATACAGCCAGGCAGAAGGAAGGTGATCTTTTCAGACACAGACTGTATGGTCTGCAAAGTATTTCCTGTGAAATGACAGAGCCTTCACAAACTTCACTTATATCAACAAAGGAATTTGTTGTATCCAACCCAAAATAACGTCATCACCACACTGACAAACATGGAAAATCTACACAGACTCCACACCAGTTATTCAGGTGGTGGTAGAGATTGGGCATGGTCAAAACTGCTGCTTAGAAAAGCCATTTCTGGGATGTAAAAAGAAGGAACATCCCAGGACTCCACATTCAAGCACTTGAGGGAAACAATGTCCTTTATTTCCATCTAGACTCATCAAGCATTTGCTGATGGCTTTCTGAGAGTCAAACATCCCCCAAATGATCTCTGAAACCCATTTAGAATTCATAATACAATTTAAAGTACTTCACTCCTATGAAGTGGCATTTATGGAAAGGGGTGAATGGACTTCTCATAGCATGAAACTGGATTATTCAAGTGCTTTTTTACTGAAACATAACTAGGTTGTAATTTTCTAACTCAGTCTGGTCTTAGTCTCATGCCTGTCTGGGCTGTGATGAGTGCAGAAATGTGAGATCTATTACAGACAGCAATTTCAAATACTGTTAACACAGGGGTGTTTAGTGGTTGGCCTGTTTTAGCTGACAGAAATCTTCCTGAATGGCTTGTGTTATGCAGAAATTCACCTTTCTGACATATTAGTTGATTTTTGAGCCTCAAGAATCACCTTTTCTCCTCTTGCCAGCTAAACCGGAACACCTTGCCCTGAGCAGCAGCAGTGTCCAGGTGGTTTTGTGGCCAAGTCCCTGACAGCCAGGACGTGCCCTGTTTGCTCTGCAGGGCTCATGCTGGTCTTCCCTGTGCTGCCTTTGCAGATCGCCTGACCCCCAGCCGCAGGGGCAGCAAGGTACAGTGGTGTGCCATCGGCAGGGATGAGAAGAAGAAGTGTGACGTGTGGAGCGTGATGAGCAACGGGGAGGTGGAGTGTGTTGTGGCAGAGGACACCAAGGAGTGCATCACCAAGATCATGGTATGGCTTTTCTTTCCTTTTCTTCTCGCTGTGAACTTCCTAAGTGCTTCCTTTACCATCTGAGCCCTGGAAACTGCTGGCCTGGGGATGTTCAGTGTTTAATTTCTGTGTCTTCCCCTTGCAGAAAGGTGAAGCAGATGCCATCAGCTTGGACGGGGGCTTTGTCTACACTGCTGGCGTGTGTGGCTTGGTGCCAGTGGTGGCAGAGAGCTATGAGGGTAAGTACAGCTCTGTCTCAGGGCCCAGGTGGTGGGGAATGGGCTGGTGCCAAAGTGCTGGTTGTAATCTGGAATCTTACAAAGCAGCCACAGCGCTGCATCCCGCAGAAATCACAGAATCACAGAATATCCTGGGTTGGAAGGGACCCACCAGGATTGAGTCCAACTCCTGGCCCTGCACAGACACCCCAGCAATCCCACCCTGTGCCTGAGAGTGTTGTCCAAACACTCCTGGAGCTCTGGCAGCCTCCGGCTGTGCCCATTGCCTGGGGAGCCTTTTTAGTTCCCCACCACCCTCTGGGGGAAGAACCTTTCCCTGATATCCAACCTAACAGTGCTCTGAGGCAACTCTGCTCACCACTGCATGCCTTGTCTTTCCATGAAAGCAGAACAGCCCTGGGGAAGCAGGATGGATGCTCCTCTGCATGGATAGGCAGGAACTCTTCTTTGTTTAATCAGGGTGCCCCTGTCCTTTAGCACCATTCTTGGTAAAACTGCTCATTTTAGCTCAGAGAAGCAGCTGGAGGCTGTGCTTTGTTCTGCTGATGCACAAGGTGTTACTTGAAATGGTCACTTCCACAATAGAGTCTTTCCAGAAATTAGTGAACTCAATCTTTTGGATTTGAGATGTCCTTATTGATTTAATATTCTTTAATATATTTAAAGATATTTAAATATTTAAGATATTTATTTACTGTATTCTTCTTTTCCCCTCCCACAGATAACCACTGCGAATCAGAAGAAGAACCAGGTAATTACTGCCAGCAGAGGGACAGAAAACAGTCCTGAGGGATATAAGTAGAAAAAGAGATATGAGTCATGAGTGGAGAATAAATGGCCAGTCTCCACCCAAAGAAAGTCCAATGTAGATATTCGAATTTTGGTTTAGCAGTCAGAGGGAAAGTTAGGGGCTGCAATAAGATCAAGGTGAGGCATATGGTAGTGCCACAGATTGGCGTGGTCACACCATAGCAGCACTGGGGCTGTGAACAAGGAAAGAAGATCTGGGCTGCAGCACTAGGAAATTGTTTTTCTAGAATTGGGAAAGGGGAGAGGAGGGAAGGGTTTTGTCCTTTGGACAGAGAGGAGAGAATAAGAAATCAGGAGGGGATAAGGAATCCTCACATGTGTCTTGCTATAGCCTTCTCACATACCCAGGTGTCAGTTTTGGAGGGATAATGTCAGGGATAATGATTTCCCAGGAGCATGCTGGAAGTGGATGCATCAGATCTACAAACTCTTCCATCGTTGCTGCCTGGCAAAGTATTTATAAGCACAAAGTAATTCTGCTGTGCTGTTCATAGGTGCTCTTTCCCAAGAGAAGCCAATACTTTCCCCTAAGGGATCACAGTGGGCTCTTTGGGTCAGGCTGTAATCCTTCTCTATTTTATCTTCTGAAAGCAACCTACTTTGCTGTGGCTGTTGTGAAGAAAGATGACAAGGACATCACCTGGAACAACCTGCAGGGGAAGAAGTCGTGCCACACTGCCGTGGGGAGAACTGCTGGCTGGAACATCCCCATGGGTCTGATCCACAACAGGACAGGCAACTGCAACTTCGGTGAGTCCAGTTTGGCATCTGTTTCTTTGAGCAGAAGAAGCTCAAAGCGTTTTCCCAGCTTTTTTTGTGAGCTGGGAATCTGCTCACAAAAGAATGTTTTACCATCCTTCATCTGGTCTTCAAAGTTTCTTCTGCCTCAAAGATTCCCAGCCGGAGGGGGGAAATGGAAAAAACTCTGTTATTTAAGGTTTCACTGAGCAAAATGTTAGGCTTTTGGTGGCTGCTTCAGAGTAAGATGTGGCACATCAGTTGCTTTGGGGTTCTTTGCTTTCTTTTAATATCTCTCCCTTTCCATTTGCAGCAGCCCAAGAGATGTTCCCAAAAAGGGAATATGGGCTGCTTGTGCAGGGTGGGGAGTGGGGGTAAAGGATGAAACTCAAAATGGAGGGGAAGGGCTGAAAACAGGGGACAGAGGCTGATCTTTGTTCAAGAAACTTAAAGGGACTGATCTAACTGCCTGAGAATTCATTGAGAATTACAGTCCGACAAAAATAATTTGGAAAAGTTATTGACCAAGACAAAGTAAGCACATAATTATCGAAACAAAATTTCTAACCACATGAAGATATTAGTGTTAGTAAGTTTTATTCTTGGCTTCTCTATCCTCTTGCCTTCCTTTCCCACTGTCCCTTCTCCCCCAAGAGCTCTGGCATTGCTGCAAAGTGCAACTCTGCTGACCCAAGCCCATGGAGGCTTGAGCTGGCTCCGTGTGAGCTGGGAATGGTTGGCAGGGAAAACATTCCTCTTTTTATGCCAAGATAGTGCCTATTGCAATTGAGCCTTGGACCCTGCTTCATTATAGAATCACAGAATCACAGAATGGTTTGGGTTTTAAATGACATTTAAAGCTCATCCCATTCCACCCCCTGCCATGGGCAGGAACACTTTCCATTATCCCAGGTTTTTCCAAGACCCATCCAACCTGGCCTTGGACACTTCCAGGGATTCAGGGGCAGCCACAGCTTCTCTGGGCAACAATAACAGTAATTATAAATAATAACAGGCCCCAAGTTCCATGGTGCAAGCTGGATGCACGTGATTTGCTGACCATTTTGTCTTGCTCCTTCTCCCAGCCCATTTCCAGCTCCCCAGTGAGTGCTAACTCAAACTCAGGGCAAGAACATGTTATTAAAATAAAACCTAACTTCTCAGGGCAGGAAAAGTGGATTTATCCTATTCTTGCCTCCAGATGAATACTTCAGCCAGGGCTGCGCTCCTGGCTCTCCTCCCAACTCCCGTCTCTGCCAGCTCTGCAAGGGCTCAGGGGGTGTCCCTCCGGAGAAGTGTGTCGCCAGCAGCCATGAGCAGTACTATGGATACACCGGAGCTTTCAGGTAGGTGCTGGGGACACCCAGGCTGCCTCAAGTACCCTGGGGCTGATCACAGATGGTCACCCACATCACTGGCCTCTCTTTCTCCTTCCCAGGTGTCTGGTTGAGCAGGGGGATGTGGCCTTTATCAAGCATTCCATCGTTGAGGAGAACACTGATGGTAAGTGGTCAGGACTGCCTTCCTACATTATTCCTACATTATTGCTTTGTTGGTGTTGATGTTCTCCTGCTACACAAGGTCTTTTAATCTCCAAACCCATCCTCTTTAAAGGCAAAAATACAGAAAGCTGGGCCAAAGATCTGAAAATGGAACAATTCGAGTTGCTGTGCACGGACGGGCAGAGGGCGAATGTCATGGATTACAGGAGATGCAACCTGGCCAAAGTCCCAACCCACGCTGTGGTGACACGCCCTGAGAAAGCACAGAAAGTCCGTGAGATGCTGGAGAAGCAAGAGGTTTGTAGTGCTGAGAGTGGAAGAAATATTGTGGGGTTGCTCTGATTTTCCCCAAGTCAGGGCAAGGTGGAAGATTTTACCTCACTGCCGTGGGTGACAGCCTTGTCCCTTGGCCTCCCCCTTCCTCCACCCCTTCTGAAGTGCTCTTTCTCCTCTGCCACCTTAGCAAACACACCTTTAGGTTGCAGTGGGATCACAGTGGTTGCTGCTGTCACAGTATACTTGTGTGACATGAGTTTATCACCTCCTTTCTGGGCCCTGCTCTTGCTGGGTTGTTTCAGAAACTCCTTTGGGGTGACCACAGCTGGGTCAGGCTCAGCCCTGACAGCAGCCTCCCTGCACACACACAGTCTTACAGCTGCTTGGCTCACTATAAGCAGGATAAACCATCTCCATTTCTCCCTGCAAACCTAATTATTGGCTCCACCATCAGGGTCTGGTGAGGTCCTTTTGCTTCTCCTTGTGGTTAAGGCAGAGGACCTGCTGGCAGCATCTCTGCACATAGTGACATATAAAAATGGGGCAAAAAAGTGTGCCTAGCAATGAGAGATCCCTCCTCTAAGCAGGCAGACAGAAGGTTCGATCCTAAATTTCTGGAGCCTGGCTTGGGGCTCCCCAGGCTGGTGGTGAAGAACCAGTTGCAACGGCTGGGCCAACTTCCTACTTCTCTCCTCTTTGTGCCTTTATTTCAGAGACTGTTTGGAGCAAAAGGAATCAAGAATAAAGATTTCAACATGTTTGCATACGAAACCAAGGATCTTCTGTTTAAAGACCGGACAAAGTGCCTGGTCAAGCTCCATGATGGAACATCGTACAAGGAATTCCTTGGAGAAAAATACTATGCTTCACTTGCCAGCCTCAACACCTGCAATCCATCAGGTAACTGGAACAGCCCCAGAGGAGGTCCTGAATTGCAGTTCTTACCTTGCAGGCATGGGCAGTTCCTTCTGGAATTGTCCCTTCAATGCCTTTTAAGCAAGAGGATGCCAATATTCTTTTCTCAAAGCTCCTTGGGTGAACTGAGAATAGACTGAAAGTCTGTTGTTCTGGCAGCAATGTGAATAAAAAACATTTCCTCACCTTTAGAAAATATGGACTTTGAGAAATGGCACAGAGAAGCCCCCAGACCTATCAGTGTGGATTCAGTGGGATTTGTGATTAAAGCTCTTTTTTGTGGCACACTGTGGATCTTCCACATGGTGATATTGTTGGCATGGCTGGGCGTGTGCTGGTGGGATAAAAGCAGGATCTGAACTTCTCCCTGTCCTTTCCTTTCCAGATCTTCTCCAGGTGTGCACCTTCCTTGAGGACAAGTAGTGAGATGGGAAGGATCCTCGAAGTGGGGGAGAAAACATCAAGCCATGACTCCTCTCGTGCCCTCAGCACCGAACACTGACCCCCGGAGGGCCCTCTGCCTTCACTGCTTTCTCTGCCCTCCCTCATCACTCTGAAAGTGGCTCTTTGACACTTTACAATTCTCTGCTGCCAGCACAGCAAAAAATAAAATCTCAAATCTAAATGGGAGTCCTGAATTTTTTCAAAATGGTCCTTAAGCCCATTCCATCCTCAGGGCCTCTCACTGTAGGACAGTGACAGATACCAGCATGGCTGTTGTCACTTTTTGGTGTCCCTTATGGAAATTTCTTGCACCATTTGCCAAAGCAAAACAGATTCAATATAGCCCAGAGCCTAATTAACTTTGCCAAAGCGTAATTAGCTTTGGACTCTCTGTGCTTTTGCTTTGCCCAGATTATCCCATGTTCTCCCCGGCAGGTGACGGTTTCCTAGTGTGGGTGGGACATGGGAAGAGGGAAAGTGTTTATGTCAGGGAAGCTGAAGGCTGGAGAAGGAAAAAAACCCACCCCAAACCAAAATAATACAGCAGGTGTAAGATGGGAGGTGTGAACAGAAACTGCTGTGCCTCAGATCTCAGCTGCCTGGGGTCTTCCACCTTCCACCAGGCAGGACTCACTGTGCACATACATGTATTGATGGGGAGAGTCCAGGCTCGGGCCTCCTTGCTGGGAAAAAAATCTAGGATTTGCTCAGAAACGTGTGTGTTTTGGTAGTCTGTCTGATGTGCTGCTGACCTGAAAACAAACATGGAGTTTGTTTTGCCTGATTCTGATCCACAGTGGAAATAAAAGCACCTGCTGAGGCTCTCTGCTCCAGAGGAACAGCCTAGGGACATCCTGGGTGTCCCAATCCTGCTGTCAAGGCAGGCATGGAGAAGCTGCTGAGAGCACGAAGCTCCTGGCTTTGAGGGAATGAATATTTTGATGATTTTCGGATGCATATGATAAGCGTGGTGAGAAGTCCACCAGCCTGACTGAAAATCTCCCTGGATGGCAGGAATGCGGAGCGTGACAGGAAAGGATGAAATGCAGTCCCTCAGTTTATGTAGGATGAATACACTGGACAGGTGGTTATTTAACTCATTCTTCAAAACTCACAACCAAAGAGAATCAGTGCCTCTAACAGGCTGCTTCTACAACTCACTAAGGCTACAGGTAGAAATCTTTCCCCCAAAAAAGATGCAGCATCTGCATTTCATGTCAGGTGTAAGCCCTTGTCCCCTAAGTAGGAGGCATGCATCAAAAGAACCTCACTAGAGGATCACTCCGGTTGGAAGGGATCTCTGGGGGTCTCCAGTCCAATCTCCTGCTCAAGGAAAGGGATCAAACAGGGTGCTCAGGGCTTGATCCCCAAGGATGGTTACTCCACAACCTCCCTGGGCAGCCTGTCCTGTTGCCTGGCAGCCCCCAAAGGAGGAAATCCCTCTCCTACCCACTCTGAACCTGTCTTGTTTCAATGTATTCCCATTGCTCTTCATCCTGCACCACTGTGGGAAGCCTGGCTCTGCTTCCCACTGCCTGGCACAAATGGCCATATCTTCCTGGGGGAAAACAGAATGCTCAGGGTTTGGGACAGAGTGGCTGGAAAGCTGGGAAAGGCCCTGGAGGTGCTGGTGACAGCGGCTGGACATGAGGCCAGGTGTGCCCAGGTGGGCAAGAGGCCAATGGTCCCTGGGCTGTCCCAGCCATGGTGTGACAGCAGGACCAGGGCAGTGACTGTCCCCCTGTGCTGGCACTGTGAGGCACCTCCAGCGCTGGGGACAGTTCTGGCCCCTCATGACAAGAGAGACATTGATGGGCTGGAGTGTCTCCAGGGAAGGGAACGGAGCTGGGGAAGGGTCTGGAGCACCAGGAGAGGCTGAGGGAGCTGGGAAAGGAGCTCAGCCTGGAGAAAAGGAGCCTCAGGGGGACCTTGTGGCTCTGCACGACTCCTGACAGGAGGGGACAGCCGGGGGTCAGGCTGTGCTCCCAGGGACAGGGGCAGGACAAGGGGAGAGGAAATGGCCTGAAGTTGTGCCACGGGAGGGTCAGGCTGGACATCGGGACAATTTCTTCCCAGAAAGAGCTGCCCAGCCCCGGCACAGCTGCATGGGATTTCAAAGGCCTGTGGATGTGGCACGTGGGGACATGGTTAGTGGTGGCCTTGGCAGCGCTGGGGGAATGGTTGCACTCGATGGTCTCCGGGAGCTTTTCCAGCCTAAACCATTCCATGTTTCTCCGAGCTCGCCCAGCGAATCTCCTCCCTCACAGCCTCTCACGGAGGAACTACAGCTCCCATCAGCCCCCGCGCCCCATCCTGCCCGGCGTGCGGCGGGCCGGAAGCGGAAGTGCGGCGTGGCCACGAGTGCGGAGCATGGCGGGCGGGCTGGAGCCGCACCTGGCGGCGCTGCGGCGGGAGCTGCCCGGCCCCGCCGTGCTCTCCGTGCTCATCGCGCTCATCGCCGTCGCCCTCACCTTCTGTGAGTAGCAGCACCTCCCTTTCCCCCCGCCCCGCGCCCTGCCGGCGGCCAGCTCTCGCTGAGGGGCGCCGGTGCCCTCAGCCGCGGGCTCAGCGTGCCCTTCTTCTCCCGCAGTGATCTGGCGCTTCGTGCAGAGCAGGAGGAGCAGCCGCAAGGCCGTGCTGCTGCTGGGGCTCTGCGACGCGGGGAAGACGCTGCTGTTCGCGCGGGTGAGCGGGGCGGGGGGCTCGGAGCTGCGGCCTCGTGCGGAGGGGAAGGTGTTCCCTTTAGTTCGGCTTTTAATCTTGGAATGAAACTGTTAAAAATTGGGGTTTATAGCTGTAAGGGGGGATAGACACCGAGTTTTGTCTACCGCGGATTGTCAGAAGAAATGGTGTTTTGGTTTGAATTTGGCATTGTAAAAAGCTTCGGGATACTTGACCTCATCGCAGTCTGCAGCTCCTCCCGAGGGGCAGCGGAGGGGCTGGAAATATCTCTGTGCTCTCTGGGACCAGGGACAGCACCCGAGGGAACAGCTGGAGCTGTGCCAGGGGAGGGTTAGGATGGATATCAGGGGAAAGTTCTTCCCGCAGAGGCTATTGGGGCACTGAACAGTCTCCCCAGGGAATGGGCACAGCCTGAGGCTGCCAGAGCTCCGGGAGTGTTTGGACAGTGCGTTCAGGGTGGGATTGTTGGGGTGTCTGCAGGGCTAGGAGTTGGACTGATGATCCCTGTGGGGTCCCTCTTCCAACTCTGGATATTCTGTTACTGTTAAATTTGAAAATGAAAGGGGCACAGCAATGGGTACTATGGTCCCAGCTGGAACACTCCAAAAGATTTGCAGGCACACTGCTTCTTGTTTTAATGCAGATTAGCAATACAAATAGATAATTTTTTCCTAATGACCATTTTTTAATGAATTGGGGAAAGTAACCCCAGCAATAGTTTCCTGCAGGAAATCGAGATCAGATCTCTGGTGCCCATTACCCCTGTCAGGCCATTTCAGTTTGTGAGCAGAGTAAAGGTGATGCTGGTGATGAAAAGCCTGGTTTCAGGGTCCTCTCAGGCTGCTTTTTCTGAGTGCTGCCTGTTCCCCCAGCTGCTGTCAGGGAGGTACAGAGACACGCAGACCTCGATCACCGACAGCTCCGCTGTGTACAGGGTCAGCCGCGACAAGGTGAGTCCAAACCAAAAACACCTTTATCAGCTTCAAGCAGAGGTTCCAGCTGTACTGTTTATGCTCTCAGAAAGGATTTTGTTATTTTTAGGTCCTGGGCTGCCACAGACCTGGTTGGTTTTGGCAGTTCTTTCATTTTGGCAGGCTCTTTCTCGTGCTGGATGCACACGTGGCGGGGAGAGCAGTGTGCTGGCAACATCTGAACTGCTGGTGAATTGTGAAAGTAGAGGGTGGTTTTGTGGCTTCACCTTCTCAGTCATTATTAACAACAGTGATAATGAGTTTAAAAACTCGGTAAAAGGATGTGCAGGGTTTTTGAAATTTTTTTCCCCATTTTTGTGTCTCTTTAATTGAGCAGACACGTATTTGGAGGGGGTGAGGCAGTGGAATGCTGCACGGCAGATTGCTGCTTTTTTGATCCCCTTTCTTAATCATAGACAAAGTTTCCATTAAAATCCAGGAGCAGTGTGCAAGAAGGGGCTCCTGCAGCCTTATCTTGAGAGCAGTGACGTGGCCCTGCCTGGCTGTTTGTTCTTTCCCACCTCCTGCCTTTGGCTGTTTCCTTTCCTTTCCTAGGAAGGGAAACATTTGCAGCCTTAGTTAAAAAAGGCTCTTGCAAAGGCATTTTTGTGTTATTCCCAGCAAAGTTTGGTGTATTTAGGGAAACTTGGTATGTGTGAGTAGGTAAGTTGGTTCAGAGACTGTAGGTTTATATTGTGCCTGTTGTGTCAGACTGGTTTTCCCCAGTCTGTGATCACAGGAACCCCTAGATCAGGTGGTGTTAATTCCATCTTGCTTGTGTTCCAGAGCGCTAATGTGACCCTGATCGACCTTCCAGGCCATGAGAGTTTGAGGCTGCAGTTCTTGGAGAGGTTCAAGGCTGCAGCCAGGTAACGTGGAGGGGATTGGCAGGGGAGGAGGGGGTGGGTGATCCTTTGGAAAGGGATAAACCAAGTAATGGTGCTGGGAATGCTGTCAGCTGGGCTGGTGGTGCCCTGAGAGTCAGAGCTCTGCTGTGGGGTAGTGCTGGTTGATTTTTGCTTTGCCTTCATAGAATTTCTTGAGTGGGAAGGGATCCACAAGGATCATCCAGTCCAACTCCTGACTCTGCACAGGACAGTCCCAAAAATCACCCCTGAATTTCCTACTTACCTGTGCTTGTAGTGCACCAGGAGGCAAAGCATCCGCAGCAGGGAGGTCTAGGGGATGTGGGATATTCCTGAGGCAGACAGGGGAAGAATTCCTGCTGGAGCTGGCCGTGGGGTGTATTTCAGCCAGCACCTGCTACAACCTGTGCTTGGGCTGGGTGAGATCAGATGTGGAAATCTCAGCCCAGGCTGGAATACCTGCAGGGGAAGGTGACTGCAGGACTTGATCCCCAGCACCTGTCCTTCTCCCTTGCCCCAGAGCCATTGTGTTCGTGGTGGATAGCGTGGCCTTCCAGAAGGAGGTGAAGGACGTGGCAGAATTCCTGTACCAGGTCCTGGTGGACAGCACTGTGCTCAGGAATGCACCGGCACTGCTCATCGCCTGCAACAAGCAAGGTACCCTGGGGCTGGGGCTGGCCAGTCCTGCACCTCAGGGCTTTGTGCCATGGCTGCTGGACTTGGGAGCTGGGATTTCAGCAAAAGAAAGGCTGGAATTTAGGTTTAAATTTGGGCTACTCAGCAGGAGTGCTTGTAGGACCGTTTGGGAGAGCTGCAGCTCTGTGGGTGGGTGTAAGGAAGGCAGGTGGTTTTTGTGGGGCTTTTTGTTTCTGCCTGCTTTGTGCACAGCTGCTCCTCAGTCTCCAGGCAGCAGGAAATAGGATCAACTGGAGCATGAAGAACTATCCCTACACACTTGGCAGCTTCAAAGTCAGAACGAGTAGTTCAGCTGCCAAGGTTCCATGTTTCCTCTGGAGTAGCAGGAGCATCCAGCTACTGGAAAAGACTCAATTTTCAGATCCCTACAAGTTCTGCAGTGAAAGCGTGGATCCCTCTGTAACGGATGTTTTGGGGCAGTATCAGATCTGTTTTGTGTAGTTATTTCCTGCACTAATTCAGGAGCTGCCTGAGGCTTTCATGGCCCTGTGTGCCCTGGGTGGAAAGTGCTGTGTGGAGCCAGGAGAGGAGGGAGTGCTGGGGCATCAAACCCTGTCCTCTGAAGGAGCTTCCTGCCCAGCAAGAAGGAATGAATTCCTTGCATTGTGTCACTGTTGGGTTGTTCCCATTCACACCTGCAATCCCAAAGCTCCAGCATGCTTTACCCTGCTGCAAGCACAGCTGTCCTTGTCCTGGTGACTCCAGTGACTGCACAGTGTAAACTTACTTACTTCAGGAGGAGGAGGCAGGTTCTGAATTTTGACAGACAGCCAAAGAGCTGATTTCTTGTTCTTTTCTCTCTAGATGTCACAATGGCAAAATCAGCAAAACTCATCCAGCAGCAGCTGGAGAAAGAGCTGTAAGTATGGAATGGGATCTCAATCCCTCTGAGCTTTGCCTCTTCTCCTTTCTCTCTTACCTCAGTGCTCAGTGAGCTCCCTTGAGAAGTGTCTGAATTCCCTGTGCAACTGGGAACAGTCTGGTCTGGGGATGGCAGTGCTGGGTTTACAGTTGGACTCCATGGTCTTAGAGGGCTTTTCCAACCTCACTGATTCCCTGAATCTATAATCCCTTTGGCCAGCAGACGGCAGCAGGAGTATTTGTGCTGTGTCTCTTGCAGGCTGAATACACGACCTGGTTTTAACAGAGTAGTTAATTGCCACATATTCACATTTTCCAGGAAAACAAGGATTGCTTGTTCTGATGTTGAGCATTTGCTGACTACCTGTGTGTAGGTGTTGGATTTCTGGGTAGCTACTGTGTTTGCCATGGGCGAATTGGGATAAGGACATCATCACCAGACTTTGCTGTCATTTATTACCAACCCCAACCTGTTTGAACACCTCTCCTTCTGCTCCCTTGAGCCTCTGGCCTTGTGTCCTGCTGGCAGAGCTGCATCCCAGCCATCCCAGAGCTGTGGTGCAGGTGATGTTCCCATTTCCCAGCTGCTGACCAAAGCTTTCCCTTCTCTCCCTGCAGCAATACCCTGCGGGTGACCCGCTCTGCAGCTCCCACCAGCCTGGATGGCTCAGCCACAGGGGGCCCTGCCCAGCTGGGGAAGAAGGGCAAGGACTTCGACTTCTCCCAGCTGCCCATGAAGGTGGAGTTTGTGGAGTGCAGTGCTCGGGGCAGCAAGGGAGAAGAGGGAGAGGCTGACTTGGAGGACCTCGAGAAGTGGCTGGTGAAGGTGGCCTGAACAGAGAGGGACAGGGCTGGGGGGCTGAAGGGAAAAAGGTGGTCTGGAGCACTCAAATCTCATCTTGATGTAAAAAGAAGAAACTTCAGCTGGAAGTCAGCACTGTGGTGTCTTCCTCTGCTGCTCGTGGGCTTGGGAGCGACATGACAACCGCTGGTGTGATTCCCTCTGACTGTCCTTTCATGCTGCAATGTTTTTATCCTCTCCCCTCTTCCCCTGCCCTCCTCTGGGCTGCTGACCCTTTGGGATTTTCTTTTTCCTTAATCTTTAAGCTTTTCATTTGGTAGTTGCCAAGCAAATTATGAAGGAGTGCAGTGCCAGGTGAGTTATAGAGACTGGAGTGTGCCTGATGTTTCCTGCCAGGGTTTAGACCCCTGTTGCCTCTCAGAACCACTGACCACCTCGTGATTGGGGCTGCTGGGGAGCACTGCACAGGCTCCCTAAGTTGGGCAGAGTATAAAAAGCTGGTTTCCTTTTGTCTCTAGCTTCCCATTGTTCCAAACTGGTGCAGCTTCATTTCTGTGGGGCTGGAGGAGTGTGAAATGCCCAAACCAGGCTGCCTGCCCTGCTTTATTCCCTGGACCCAGCGTGTGTTTGGTGATTTCCTCTCTTGATGAGCTCCTGGGAGTTTTTCTTCAGCTGAGGGCTGTGAAATGAAAGCTTGGTTCACTCTGCTGCTCCTTTCAGCCTCTCCTCCCACAGCCATGAACAAACACTCTTTAAGAGTGGCAGAGCTACAGGGGGTCATGGCATGAAGCTATGAGATGAGCACAATTGTAGATCCAGAGTGAGACCTGGCATGCCAGGCATTTGCTGTGCAGTTCTCCTGCTGCCTGCTGCACCAAGGTCTTCCTTTGTGTGGAATTAGTCAGCACTTGTGGCAAAGTGAGAGGGAAAGTCCAGGAGCTGCCAGCATGTGGGTGTGCTTCCTCCTCCTGAGGGACATGCTCAAGGAAGAGGGGAAGGAAATGGGAGATTTTCCCAGATTGTGTCTCACTGCACAACGCAGAGTCCTACTGCAGTGACATTTTCCCTTTGTGGCTTCTCCTGTTGTTTCAGGGTTGAGGGGGTGGCTGGCTCCTGGCAGACCCTTTTTGTAGTTTGCAGCCCTCTCTCCCCCATGCTTTAATGCCTCCCTCATCTCTCAACTCATCTGTTGTGTTCTGTTCCTTCTCTGGGGCTTTTCCTGCCTCCCTGCAGCATTGCCAGGTGTTGGGAAGAGCAGGAACTGCCTTCAGCAAAGCCCTGTTCCTGTAGTGAAGCTGGTCCTTGTATTTCCAGTCCCGGGAGCCATCCATGCAGGAGGTGGGGAGGATAATATTTACCAAACATGTTATATTCTTCTGTTTCCTGCAGGCAGAGTCCTGCTGGAACATGTTTGTCATGCTTTGAACTCCTTTAGCTGGAGGTCTTGGGCTGCCTGCTTCAAATCTGAAATGCTGAAGTGATTTTGGGCAAAAAATTGCTGTTTCTTTGGATGGTTGTTCTTGCAAAGACACGTCTCATTGAAAAGCAGAGGCCAAGCAGCAGCCTCAGCTTAAGGGGGTGAGGTACCGTGAGGCCAGGGTGGGTTTTAAGTTATTCTTTTTAAAAGTATTCCTTAAGTAAATTCTTTTTTGCTTAAATGTTCTCAAGTCTTGCTTCAGTCTGTTAGCCTTGGTTCTTCCCAGCAGTGTCAGATCCACATGGATGGGGCTTAGCTAAATGTTGGGGATCAGCCTTTCTGCTCTGTGGTCACGTCTGTGTTGTCAAAAAACATTGTTTTCTGCACACACAGGGCTCTGGGGTTGGTTTATTTTTGGTTTTGTATTTACTCCTTGGCCTGACTGATTGATAAACTGATAATCACCTAGCAAAAAACGCCCACGAAACAACAAAAAGGCACTTTGGTGATGTGCACAGGAAAGCTCCAGCCAGCTGCGGTGGCTGTGGTGACAGAGCAGCGCTGCTGTGCCCTGGAGGTGGATGTGGAACCCTGTGGCTTTGCTGGATGGAGATGAGATGCCTCAGCTTTCCCAGGCTGAGGAGTGGCCGCACAGCCAGGGCCAAGCTCAGGCTGAGCCCAGAGCCGCTCGTGCCGGAGCACAGAGCAGAACTCCAGGAGTTTTTGGACCTCACTCCATTACTTGTTAAATATTCAGGGCTTTTTTTTTTCCCCCCAGTGGCTGAGGGAAAAGAGCAGAACTGGAAACTCTGAGTGGTGTTTTCTTGTTTTTCATTCCCCAGTCAGCTCTGTGCTTTGTTGTTTGCTCTTCTGACTTTGTTCCCAGCCTGTGGCTCTGCTGGCGGGGAGTGCTGCTGCTGAGGCTGCAGCTCGGCAGGGCTGTGTTGGGGTGGCTTTGGCAGGACAGTGGGATGTGATAAACTCAGCCCCTTCTGCTCCAGCTGCCTGACCCTGAGTCAGGAACCCACTGTGTTCACACATCCCCGGGGACTGAGGCTCTCACTGTGCTAAAGCTCTTTTGGTCAGTGTTTTTTGCTATGGGTTGTACTCCAAACTGTTCCCCTGCAAAAGGCAGATGTTTTTGGAGAGAATGACCAGCACAGTGATAATCTGGATAGCAGAAACTTCAAAGAGGAGAAGAGATTGCTGAAAGGCAAAGAAAAGCAAAAATAATGATGCCTGGACATCAGCATTGCAGTGGGGTGGTTTCCGAAGGTCTCCAATGCAGGTGTTGCAGCTGTGACCTTCCTGTGCACAGAGCCGCCAGCCCAGCACCTTTGGGGTGCAGAGCTTCTGTTGGCCCCCTTTGGGCCACCCTGTGCCATTTGTGACCACTTGTCCTGCTGGATGTTATCCCTGATACGGATGTGGAGAAAGTTAGGGGAGGTCAGGTGGGTGTTCAGGGAAAATCTGCCAGGTGGAGGGGGAAACATGGAGAGGTCTTTTTCATGAAGACATGCTGATGCAGAGCAAATCCAAGACAGGTTCCCTCCTGTCGTCCTTTCCCTTGACTCCCTTCATGAGCATGGATGCATCAGGGCCAAGAGCACAGGGAAGAGTCAAGGGGTAAGGACAGCAGGGCCTGAGTATATTCACCCCACAAAAACCCCTGAAAGAAAGCTCCAAACCCACTGTACCCTGCCCAGAGCCCTCTGCATTGAAAAAATTACAGGATTTTTAAGTAGCTCCGTGCTTGCCGTAGGTAGCTGGGATTGTTAGGCCATGGGTTGGATTGGATGTGAAACCTACGGCTATGCTGTGTCAGGCAGAGAGGGATCAGAGGAAAATCCGGAGCTGACAGTCAGATCATTAGTAATAGTAAATATCACTGATAATAGTTAGAATAGATAAAGCTGCAGCTAAAATATAAATGCTGGAGCAGATCATGGTCTGTGAGCTGTAACAACTCCATCACTAACACAACTTACCAAACCCTCAAACAACCAAACAAGCAAAGCAGTGAAAGGGTGAGAAGGACCCCAGACCCTGATACAGCTCTTGCTCAGGACTGGTGTGAGGGAGGGGGAGTGAAACTTCCTAATTGTCAGGCATTTGTTCATGGTCCTTCCTCTGAGGCAGCAGCTTGAGCAACCAGCACTGATCTATGCCAATACACCTACTGGGGATGAGGGGGAGACCAAGAAAGCACCACATTTGGAAAAAGTGACCTTTATTTAAAAAATAAAAAGAGCAACAAACCCCAACTGTTCTGCAATAAACCCCTTGTGCTGACTTGTCCCAACACGTGTGCAGGGTGTCCCTGCTGCCCTCTGTGGGGGCTGTGGGTGGGGGTACACCGGGCTGGCAGCCACCTCCCCTGCTCCTGTCCCAGCCGGGAAGGCACATCCTCGGCCGGGAATGTCACGCCGGAGCGGGACCATCGCCCCCAGCAGGCACTTCTCCGGGTCCGTGTGTCGCAGCCCCCTCTGCCTCCTGCTCCAGCTGGCCGGGGCTGTCCCCTCCCCAGGGTGAGGGCAGGCGCTGCTGGAGAGCCTGGGAGAAGCCATTCGCAGGATGGAGCATCCCTCGCCGGGAGGAGCCCGGAGCTGCAGAGGCGGAGTGGCTCCCGCGGGAGGTAAAACAAACCCGAACGGGACAAAGTAGTGGCGGTGGGTGACGGGGGTGCGAGTCAGTCCTGGGGGGCTACACCAGCCCCGCCGCCTTCTCCTGCACGTTGTACTCCTTGCTCCTCTTCACCTTCCAGCCGATGAGGGCGAGCAGCACGGTGCCCACCACCTTGTAGCCCACCTGCAGCCCCAGGTATCTGCCGGGAGAAGAGTGGGGAGATGCCACATCCCCACATGGCACTGCCAGCCGGCCCCAGGCTGGGCCGGGACCCCTGCCCTCCTGCCCTGCCCTGCCCGGGGCACAGGGTACCTGTTGCGGAGGAAGTCGTTGTTGTAGTAGGCGCAGAAGCGGCGCTGGCTGCACTGCTGCTGCCAGTAGATGCAGGAGGAGTCGATGAGCGCTCCGAACATGGTCGGGGCTGGCAGCCAGGCTGGAGGGAAGAGAGGATGGAGTCAGGGTGTTCCCGAGGAGGTTCGGTGCCTCCAGCAAACCCCCAGCCTCATTCCGGGATGAGCACTCACCCAGCAGCCGCATTAGTAAGAACTGCACTCCGATGGCGAATGACTTCTCATCCTGGTTCACTACCCTGCAGGGGAGAAGCCACGGGAGGTCAGAGCTGCTGGCGCTGGATTTGGCCAAGACTTGGGCTGGTTGCACGTTTCTGACATCCTGTTGATGCCAACGTGGGGAACCATCACATGGGCTCCCTCCTGGGACTCGGGACCCCCTCCCCACTGCTCACCGTAACACCATCATGTACAGAGGGTTGTGGGACAGGCAGGCCACCAGGGCAGCAAAGGAGATGAGGAATATGGCAGGAAGGAGCATGTGGGAGCAGCTGACAGGACAAGAGCCCATGTAGGTGGAGAACAGCTTCTTCCCAGTCAGGGAGCAGTTGTGGTAGATCTGTTGGAAACGTTTGAAGCAAAACAGACGTCAGACTCCCAGCGCCAGAGCAGGTTCTTGTGACACATCATCCCACATCCTCTTGCAGGACACTGACAAGAACACCAGCTCTACTTTTAAGGCACAGCCATGGCATCCTGTGATGGGATTTGCCACCATCCCTGTCCCTCCAAGCAGATTCCCAGGGCATTATGGCAATTCTCCATGGCACCTTCTCAGGACTCAGCACATCCATGTGGAAAAGGTTCCACCACCTTATTGTATCTATTGGGCTCCTGCAGCATCACTCTACCATTCCCAGCAAGGCTGTTTTGCAAACCACTTCCTTTACTAACCATTTGTTTGGGATTGGAGGAATTGGTGGCGCTGGTGGAGCAGCCGGCGAAGCAGGGGGAGATGTATTCCGTGGTGTTTTCCCGGCACACGGGGTGGAAGATCTGCTCAGAGCATTGGCACCCAATCCGTGCCTTAACCTGCTGCTGAGAATTCGGTGTACTGCCAGAAAGGAGGGGGGAAAATTGGGGAAAAAATGAAGAAGTAGGACAGGAGGGATTAAAAAAAAAAATCCCTCTTACTAGTTGACCAGTTTCCCTGTTCCTGTTTGGGCTGGGACAGTGCCAGCAGCAGCCTGGCCTTCTGCCAGCCCCTGATCCCTGCAGGTACCTCTGGAAGCGTGCAGTGAATGTCACAGGAATTATGTTATGTCTACAAACAAGTACTCACACGCTTATTTTCTTTTTTATGTTTTTTTGCCTCTCCAGCTGAAAATTAATCGGCCAAAAGCCTGGAGAAATGGGTCTGGGCTCCATCCAGAGCCGCACAAACAGATGTGCGAACAGCTGGAAAAACCACACGGACACAAACTGAAAGTGGGCATGTTCCCAAACAAGCCTGATGACTGGAAACAAAGAGGACAAACCCAGTGACCTGTCCTGTCTTCCCTCCCTCCCTCCCTCCCTCAAGGAGTGCATCTGCTGGAGTCACACAGCCCGAATCCCTGTGGGAATGTGGCACTAGAAAGCTGCCCTTGGGCAGGTTGGTATGGGGCAGCTCCTCCTCCTGTGGGAAGATGGCATCAGAAATCTCTTCCTTGCTGGCAGTGCACTGGGAAATGAGCTCAATGCACTTGACATCAAGCCTTGGTAGTATCTAAATGTCATTTTTATCTTCAAAAGTCATGCTAAAGAGCCAAAAATATCTACTGAGGTGAGGAGAAAGATGATGTCCAGCTGGAGCACTGGGAGATTGTGAAGTGATGTGGACTCAATATTACCAACTTTCCCCGAAAAATCCAGAGTGAAAAACTACACCCTGCTTGTTTGGCACAGAAAATCACGGATAAACACCATCCCGAGCTCTCTGTGCTGTGCAGCACCTGGATCTCCTCCTCTCCACCAGCGTGGATCCCTCCCCACGGATAAGAGCCGGAGAAACGAGGAGCTGGGAGCATCACCTGCATTACCTGGGGTTGTAGATGCCCTCGATGTGCCCCGTGGAGCAGCCCATGAAGAAAATGGGCAGGCAGATGAGGATGGAGAAGACGAGCACCACGACAGCAAAGCGCGGGATGGCGCGCAGGGAGAAGGAGAAGCGCTTCATGATGATCCCTCCCAGTAGCATCCCGAGTGCTGCTGCAGGCAGGTTCACAGCTCCTGAAGAGGAATAGAGCCATCAGAGGGTCCTGCCTGCCCACAACCCCTCCATGGGCAGGGGATGACTCTCTGGATCTCACAGGAGTTGGGAGAACCCAACTGTTGTCTCAGACAGCCCAAATCCAAATCAGCTGGGGAGCCTCAGGCCAGGAAAACCACCAACCACCCCAAGGTGAACCCCAGGTCTCATCCAAAGATGAGTTTTCAGTGGCTTCCTCTCCAGTATTTCAAAAGCCTGGGGAATAGGGGCAGTTGGCTCCCTGCTGATGGATCTTCTTGCCTTCATCTGTGCTCACCTATGAGGAAGTTGGCGTAGGAAGGGGAGGCACCGTACTGCTTCTCCAGGAATTTGTTGAGGAAGGTGGCCAGGCCCGCAATGACGGAGGAGAAGCTGCACTGAGCCAGCACCAGGAGGATAAAGAGGGGGTTGAGCAGCAGCCTGAGGAAGATCTTTGGGAATCCTACAGGGAAACCGCAGGAAAAATATCTTTTAGCTGTGTAATCCTCATGCCAGCAATTTGTACTGGGAAAAAACCCCACCCATAGCCCATTCCCAGTAAGGATGTCTGTGGGATGATGAGGATCTACTGGGGATGCCTGTGGCCATGGGAAAGTGGGAGGGGAAACACCCTAGTATGTCCCAGCAGCTGGCAGGACCATGGATATGTTATCCTGGTGGGACATTGTGTCCCCCAGCCCTGTCAGCAGAGGCAGATGGACTCAGGGAGCAGCTCTGTTTATTTGGTCTCTCATGAGTTTTCTAATTAGCGGGAGGGTGGTGTAGAGGCAACATCCATTAATGCCCAAAGAGAGGAGGAGAGGGAACTGACAGCTCCAGGATATGACTGCACTGGAGGAAGAGGCAAGGAGGGAGGGGGTTTTAGCTGGGAAGAAATCATCCTGGAGCTAAAAGAGTCATTAATCTGGTCCCCCAGCAGTGACATCCCTCTCAGGGCTGTTTTGGCTCCACATAAGCAGTGTCAGCTGCAGTGGGTGACCTCGTCGAGGAGCTGGTGGCGCCGGCAGCCCCGTGCCCACTCCTGGAGCTGGGGTGAAACCTCCCAGCCACCGTTTCCCAGCACACTCACACCACTTTAAGGTCCTCAGCACAACATTTAGAAACAATCCAGGCCCCACAGAAGGGATCCCTGTGCCAAAGGGAGGCTGTGCCCACGTTCCTGTGGTCCTGAGGTCCTTGTGGTGCCAGAGCTGGTCTGCACACAGTGCTGGACTCCCAGGGACGCCCAACAAGCCCCCTTGGTTTGAAACTGCTGCTGGGGTTGTCCCCACCCACCCAGCACAGCCCAGCATCCCCCTCCACCCTCGCCTGGGCCCGCCAGCACTTTACTTTTTATAAACTCCAGCAGGGAGGTCTCTTCAGCCATCCCCACCTCCATCTTCCTGAGCATGCCAGCCTCTCCGTTCTGCTCCTGCCAGGGGAGAGAGGAGCAGCCTTGGTGACAGGGGCTGGCACTGTCCTGGCACAGGGAGGCTCAGCAGGGGCAGGGTCTGTCCCAGGGGCCATTGACCCCCAGCCAAGCCTGACAATGACAGCAAAGCCCCATCCTGTGTGCCCTTAGCACTTCTCCAGGCTGGGAGAGTTGGCGGTGTTCACCTGGAGAAGAGAAGGCTCTGGAGAGACCTCAGAGCCTTTTCCAGTGCCTAAAGGGGCTCCAGGAGAGCTGGAGAGGGACTGGGGACAAGGGATGGAGGGACAGGACACAGGGAATGGCTTCCCACTGCCATTAGGGTTAGATGGGATCATGGGGGGAAATTATTGGGGTGCTGAGGCCCTGGCACAGGGTGCCCAGAGAAACTGTGGCTGCCTCTGGATCCCTGGCAGTGTCCAAGGCCAGGCTGGACAGGGCTTGGAGCAACCTGGGATAGTGGAAGGTGTCCCTGCCTATGGCACGGGGTTGAATAGGATGAGCTTTAATCTCCCTTCCAACCCAAACCCTTCTGGGATTCTGTGATTAAAGGGTGAATTATCTCAAGCATCACTGCAGCCCCTGAGCAGAGCAGCAAGACAACAGCTTGTTGTTGAGAGGTTTTAAGAGTTTGGAAATCTTTCCTCTCTTGAACCCGGAAAAGAGACCTCACTTTTAACTCTGCAAAAAGTCTGAAAATGAAAGTTGGAGACAGCTCAGCTCAAGTCTGGAGAGTCCTTTAGCCATAACTCTGAAATGTTTTGGGTTTGATTTTACCTTTAAAGAATCAATGAGTAAACAATTTCAAAATGGAACTAAAATACTTTTGTAACAAAACCAGTGGGGCTTGGCTTTGAAAACACTCAAATGATGCATGTTAATGATTTTCCATCTTTTAAAATTTGTTTTAATGGGAAAGGGTTGCTGGGCTCCCTTCCTCCCCCAGCCCCTCTCCTCTGGGGACAGGTATTCCCTCCCCGAGCTCATCCCTGGCTCCAGGACGTTCCAGCCTCTGGAGATGAGGTCTCACCTCTCCTTTCAGCATGTAGCGAGGGAAGAAGAAGTAAGGGATGGAGGTGAGCACCAAGCAGCCCGAGGAGATGAGCAGCCCCAGCCACCAGGCTCCGATCCACCGCTGGTCACTCGGCGTCAGCTCCACTGCCATTGTGGGACACAAGGACACACCGTCAGAGCTCCAGTGGTGAGAGGGACAAAGCTCCATGAAAATATGGACTGGTGGAGTATGAAGAGTCCCTGTGGGCATAGCCCAAGGGTCTCTCTGCTGGCATGGAAGAGTAAATGGATGGAGGTGAGAACTCCCACCAAGCCCTGGTTGTGTTTGACCTCCTTTCCCCTGCATCACCACTCATCCCAGCTGCACCGAGCCTCCCAGGTGACTGCAGGATGGATTTGGTCAGCATGGAAACATGGTGCTGGCACAGGTTCAGCTCTACCCCCCGAGCCAGCCAGTGAGGCAGCAATTATGGGGGCCTGGCTCCATCCTGTGCCTGGAGAACACGCTGGATTTGGACCATGCTGCCTGTCAGGGGTGCTGAGCCAAGACAGGCACCGGGAAAGGGCACGCTGCTTTCCTGGAAAAAGCTGCTCTCCCATTGTTCCACCTTGGTCACTCTTTGCCTGCAGGGACCCAGGGCAGGCCCTGTGCTGGCAGAAGCTCCTGGTTTCCGAGTGCACCAAACTCCGGGCGCCTTCTCCGGAAAAAGGAGGAGAAGGTGAGAGCCACTCGGTCTGCAGCACAGCCATCCTTCGGCTGGGCCAAGGGATGCTCACGGGACGACTGACAGATTGCTTGGCTCGGCGTGGGAATGTGGCTGCTGGGAAGGAACCACCGTGCCAGGGTGTGACAGGAGAGGAGCCCACACCCCACTGGAACAATCATCCCACTTCCCCAAACAGGACCACTCCACTCTGGAGCTTGGACGTCATCATGGAGCGACCGGGCAGAGGCTGCTAAATCCGTCTGCCGCCGCGGGGAGTGGGCCAAGGCTCTTTGGCGCTTCCTGCCCACGTTCATTTATTATTCTTATCAGGCACCAGACAAAAATGTCAGGCAGGCTCTGATCTCTCTAAGGAAACACAGGAAAAGCCACGTTAATGATGGAGCTGGGGAGAATTCTTTAGTGATGAAGTTACCAGAAATAATAAGCACACGCTGTGGATAAAGCAAATTATCCCTGCGGTGGCGCCAGCTCGGCCCCTCTCTCTGCAGGTGCTGGTGAGGAGGGTGAGTAGACTCAAGTTTCCTGTGTATCCTCCATCCCTGGATTCCTCAGATTTCCCTACTCCTCTCTAGCACCATGATGGTTGTGTGATACCTCCTCAGTGTGGTGGCAGTGGGCAGACCCTGTGACCTCCTCCCAGCCATGACCTCCAGTGCAGCACCACTGAGTTGGGCACTGGAATGTCCCTATCCCAGGGCTCTGCCTCAGTGAGGGTGTCAGGACTACCTGTATCCATCCTCATGGTGTGATGGAGTGGAGGAGTACACTGGGGGTGCTTTTCCAGGTCAGGTCTTTCCGGGGCAGTGGGTTTCATGGGTCACAGGACTGGTGGCTTCTGTCATCTTTCATCTCAGAGTGACCTTCTGACCACCAGAGGGCCTTTAGTACCATTGCTACCTGAGCAATACTCACCAGTGCTGAGTGGAACTCTTCCGATATCCACGAAGAGCCGCAGCACCATGGATCCCAGCAAGTATCCAAAGGCAGGGCCAAACACAGAGATGGCAAAGAGGATGGCTGGGAAAAGGGAGCAGAGAGAGCCTGTGTGAGCAGGGAATGGGAGTTTCCATGCAGATATGGCTTCTCTCTTTCCAGGAGAGGCTGGAATGGTGGCACCACACACACAGAGGGGAGAAACCACCCTTCAGCACGCTGCGGATGGTGAGAAGGTCCCACTGCCCTACACTGAAGGTGGTGTTTATCTGGCAGCAACTGGTGGGGGAAGGCAGCTGCCTGCAGAGAAAGTCTCTCTGCTCTGCTGCCATCAAGGCTTTGCTGACACAATGAAAGTTGTCAGCAGCACTGTGAATATCCATGATATTCACGAACCCCAGGGAGCAGCAGGACAGAGACATCCTGGGCTCACACGGGTGATTGAGACCTTCATTTCCTCTAGGATGCCAAGGAAACAAACCCATCCTAATCCTCAGATCCAAGGAAAAATGTTCAGTGCAAACTTCAGGGGAGGTGAAATATTCTGGGGACAAAAAGGCCACCAGACCACCCTGGGTGGAGCTGATCCCTCCCATCACAAAATAGATAACCCAGGTCAGAACATTTTCTTTTGATTCATTTGCCATTACAGGATCCAAGTTCCCTCCTTGAAAGAAACTCTTTGCACAACCTTCTCAAGATGTTCAAAAGGAGACAGCGAGCTTGAGCTGCATCAGCCATAAAATGAAACAGGACTTGAGGTGATGTAATTTTTTCTGTACTGAGGCAACCCAGCCCCCCCAGGGCCATTCACCCTGACAGGCATTCCCACAGCCCTAAAGGGACCACCTGTATTATAAACAACACACCAATCCCACTTTCCTGCCTCTTCAGAACCTTTCAGCTTCCTGCAGTCCTCTCTCCTCCATTTTCCTTGCGGATCTGGGAATTCTAAGGGATCAGTGGGACAATTCATTGGAACAGGAATCCCTCACTGCAGAGGGAAGACAAGGATGCTGAAGCTTGGAGCAACCTGGGATAGTGGAAGGTGTCCCTGCCCATGGCAGGGGGGAACCAGAGGAGCTTTAATGTCTCTTGCCACCCAAACCATCCTGGGATTCTATGAAACAAAACAACACACAGGAACAGCCTCACTTACCGACATACAGTGGGGAATTGTTGGCGTCTGCAAAGTCATCCACGTAGGAGATCCCAAAGGGCTGGATGGGCACAGTCCCAATCCCAGCCAGCAGCTGGGCGATGACCATCATGGCCCACATGCTGCTGGCCTCCTTCTGGGGGTCCTGGGTGCTGTTTGGGCACACAAATCTGTTCTCTGCATAGCAGAGCTCAACCTGCCCCTGGCTTTTGTTACCTGGCAGGGAGAAAAATGAGCATCACAGCACTGGCTATGTCCCCTGCCTTGTCCCACACTAAATCCCAAAATAGCAGGAATCTCCCAGACTTACTGAATAGGCACAAATTGCTGGATTTTGGATGGGTTGCTCATTTTATTCAGCAGTTCTCATCACCCTGCCCTTCCTCTGGAGTATAATACTGAGGTCAGGGTAGCAAACAACCTGACTGTGACTTTAATCAACCTTTTAAAGAGTTCATGCCATGGAGTGAGGATGCTCTGGGTTTTAAGAGGGCAGACCTAAGCCATAGCTGGTTTTGCTGTCTGTGGTCTCTACTCCCTTGTGGTAGCTGGGCAGGAGCAGGGAGTGATGCCTTCTGAAGCCACCTGGCTGCCCTCAGCAGGACATCCTGCCCTGAATCACTGCTGCCCCCACTGCTCAGGAGCAGCCCAGCTCCTTCCAAAACATGGGTTTTGCTCCTTCATACAGCCCAGACAGGGGGGTCTTCACCCTGCTCCAGGCTGCCATGAAACTCCAGCCGGGACTGAAGCATCTTCAGGAGCTGTTCACAGACTGAATTTGTTCTTCTCCATTCTCAGGCAATCCTCATAATGCCAATATTTTTGCCCTGTCCATCTGTTTTTGCAGTCCATCCTCTAATCCTGTTCAATTCAGCAAAGGTGTTCTGCAAGACTTGTGCCCTGTACAGAGCTTTTGGGTCAAGCACAGTTCTCGGTACTTTCCTTCCACCTTTTCAGTGATTTCTGGTTACATTTTCCGATGTGGTTACACTTTCAGTGATTTCTGGTTGTACACAAGTCTAACACTAATCAACTGGGGCATTGGCATTACTTGACCAGTGCATAATTCCTGTCCAGTCTCCTTGTTGTTCACCTGCCCTCCGGGCAGGGAGCAGGGGGATACCTGGTCCTCCTCCTAGTAACAGCAGCCCCTGTCCCAAATCCTGACCTGTCCATAGCCTGATGCATGAATTTAAGCTGTCAAAAAGCTTGGCGTCTGAAGCCTGATTTACTCTCCATACTCAAAAATCATGGGATGGGGACCAGCAGAGAGCTGTCTTTCAGAGGTGGCAATTCCCATGGAGCCTGAGGCTCATCAGCATTCAGAGGATTTAGGGACCAAACCACTTTGGAAAGACCAAAGCCAGCCCTGTAGCAGGTGATGCAGGTTCTTCTGCTTATTCCATTCTGCATGGAAAATAGAGCTGTCATCACACACATGAGCTTGTCCTCAAAGCCTTCCCAATGAAAGAGCAGCACCTTCCTTAGTGTGGATCCTAAGGATACTGGCTAGAGCAGAACAGGCCCTGGGACAGGAGAACTTTGCTTTATCACAGAATCTCAGGCTGGTTTGGGTGGGAAAGGACCCTAAGGACCATCCAATTCCACAGGGAGGGACACCTTCCACTATCCCAGGGTGCTCCAAGTCTGTCCTTGAACACTTGCAGGGATCCAAGGGCAGCCACAGCTTCTCTGCACAACCTGCACCAGGGCCTCCCCACCCTCACAGGGAACGACTTCCCCCCAAGCTCTAATCTAAAACTACTGTCTTTCAGAGAAGCTGTGGCTGCTCCATCCCTGGAAGTGTCCAAGGCCAGGGCTTGGAGCACCCTGGTGTAGTGGAAGGTGTCCCTACCCATGGCAGGGGGTGGAATGAGATGGTCTTTAATGTCCCTTCCAACCCAAACCATTTTGGGATTCCATAACCACAGCTGGAATAACATGTGCAGAAGAGGCAGAAGCAATCCCGTATGTAATTATTGCATTCAGAAGGGGTTTCAGAGCTAGAATGAAATGGGTTTTAATTAACAACTGCCCACCTTAATTCTCTCCCTCCAAGCACATTTAAATCATGTGTACCCTGCAAACACCCTGTTTTTTGGGGCAGACACAAGTAAGCCATCCTGGATGGGATGTGGGGGCACGGCTGGTGGCACAGCTGGTGACACTCACCAGTGCTGAGCGCAGTGTACTCGTAGGGCCCTGACAGGAAGTGGGGCAGGGTGACCAGGAAAGCCCCCAGGGCCAGCAGCAGCCCCCCGACGCCGATCACCCGCGGGCGATGCACCCTGCTGCCGAAGTAGCTGACGAAGATGATGAGCACTATGTTGCCAATCTGGAAAAGGCACAGAGAAACAGGAGCAACGTGAGGAGATGGCACAGAGGACAGCCAGACCCTGTAGCTGAGGCTGGGTGGGTGGAGAGGTGTTTCACTCTCATCTCTTTTCCTTGCATGCTCACAGCACTGACTGCTCCCTTCTCCTCTTTAGCCAGAGGGTCACTCTTTGGCCTCGGCCACCCCTGTGCATCCTTTGTTGGCACAACTGGCATCCCAGCCTCCCTGAGTTCTGCCTGGGGCTTTTTTCAGCACCCACATGTCCCCCACCCCACAGGAATCACAGAATCCTTTAGGCTGGAAAAACAGTCTTAGACTGTGGAGTCCAACAGTCAAGGCTGCTCCTAACCCACGTCCCCAAGTGCCACATCCACATATCTTTTCAACCCCTCCAGGGATGGGAACTCCACCACTACCCTGAGCAGCTGTGCCAGGGCTGGACAACCCTTTCGGTGAAGAAATTTTCTCTCATATACAAACTAAACCTCCCCTGGCACAACTTGAGGCCATTTCCTCTTGTCTTGTCCCTTGTTCCCTGGGAGAAGAGATCAACTAATGTGGCAAAAACTGACAATTCCCCCCAGACCAGTGAGGAATGAAATGTGTTACCTCCATTCCTGTGACTCAAACAGACATGAGTCCTGCTACAGAGCCCAGCTCACTGCAAATGTCGGTGACTCTGGACATTGTCAGCTGCAGATACAACCAGCTAAAGAGCCATGAAACCACCCAGCTCACTCAGGAGAGTGGGTGAACACCACAAAATTGCCATCACATGGGCTTTGTCAGCTCAGGACAAGCTAAGCATCACTTGAACTTTGGCATGTTGAAGCTGTCCCTACTCAAAGGTCCCTTCCTTTAAAGGTCCCTTCCAACCCAAACCACTCTGTGATTCTATGTATGGCTAAGAAAACTTTGTATTTATGTTTGTGTGGGCTCCCTTGTTTGCCTCTTTGTGGGTTTTGTTCTTGGAATTGCTGCAGACACCAACGCAATAAGATTGTTGTCCTGGCCAGGCAGGGCAGCTAACATAGCCACAGGCAGCAGGAAGTCTCAGTGGCCCCTGAGACACCTTTTTCATCCCAAATGCTCATGCTGGTTGAGGTAAGACCTGGGCATCCACTTCCCCAAAGATCCAGGGAGATTCCCAGTGTCCAGCTTGTTGATGGAGCATCCCATGCACTCACCAGGCAGCTCACAAACAAGTGCAGTGCCACTTGGTGCCAGCAAAAAATCTCTGCCAGCAAGTCTTTTCCTGTCCTTTTCCAGCCCTTGAAGAGCTGCTAGAAGGGACAGAAATTCTGAAAATGTGAACTAGAATACTTATTCCAGGGGAGTTCTTGATTAGAAAGTGTTTGTGAGAAAATCCTCAACCAGCTCAGCAATGTGCTGAGGACTGGGTTAGATGGGATATTGGGAAGAAATACTTCCTTGTGAGGCTGGTGAGGCTCTGGCACAGGTTGTCCCAAGGAGCTGTGGCTGCCCCTGGATCCCTGGAAGTGTCCAAGGCCAGGTTGGATGGGTTTGGAGCAACCTGGGATAGTGGAAACTGTCCCTGCACAGCACAGCTGCTCCTCCGGGCACACGGAGGCTGAGGAAGCCCTGGGTGTGAACATCCCGGAGACCCAGTTTTGGGAAGGTGACCCAGTTTTGGGAAGGTGTCCCGATGTTCCCAGCCACCCTCGGGTGTTCCTCTCCCAGTTACCTCGTGCAAGCTGGAGATGAACCCCGAGGAGAGGCTGGAGAGCCCAAAGCGCTTCTCGATGGTGGTGAGGCTGCTCTTGAAGTTGGCACTGTAGAGGAGCTGGGAGAGCTGCAGGAGCCCATGGCACAGCACAAACACCTGTGGGCAAACAGAGAGTGCCGACCCTGTGAGGATCCCAGGTGGAATCACAGACTCATTCAGGATGGAAAAAACCCCCAAGGGCATCAGGTCCAACCTCTGACCAAGTACCACCATGCCCACTAAACCATATCGAGAAGTGCCACATCTGCTTGCTGTTTGAACACTTCCAGGGAGAGTGACTCCACCACTGCCCAGGGCAGCCTGTTCCAATGATTAACCACATTTTCCCTGAAATCCGATGTGAAGCTCTCTGTGCACCCCTTGTGGCCATGTGAGACCGCAGTGCCCTGCTGCTGGGTAACTGCTGGCAACCACATCCTGGTGAGTGTATTCCAGCTGGCTTTGGCCAACGGCTGCACCTCTGACACAGAGCATCCTGGGATTCACTCAGCTGCAAAGTCAATTAACAGAACCTGCTCCAAGGGGTGTTGCTAGAAAAAGTGGAAAAAGGGCGTTAAAAGCCCCAGAGGGAGAGGATGAAATATGCACAGCGTGGTCTCACTGCTAGGAGACTCAAAAACAGTATTCCAAACCCAGCATCTTCCCTTGAGCCGGGCAGTGAGCTGAGCCAGGAGCCAAGCTGAGGGCAGGCAGAGGAGGGAATAGTGAGAATTTAGGGAGAAGCCTGGTTAAAAGAGCCTGGGTGGGCTGTGAGAGGAGAGCACTCTCAGCCAGGGATGCAAGACGCAGCTCACAAGTGTCTTTTGATCTATATTTAGTCAGAACAGTTTTCCTTTATTTTTCTTGGAATGGAATGCGTCCACACGGTGCCAAAAGTATTTTAAAATCAATTAGAAAAAAAAAAAAGGGGAAAGGTCTTTCTATTTAGATGCACAGGAAATCAAATATTTGCTGAAGACCGGAAGAGTGTCCCGCAAAGATAACGGTGGGAAGTGTGGGATGATGGATTGGGGATCAAAGGTACTGCAGGGCTGACAAGTTCCTGATGTCCTTGGCCAGGAGAGCAGCAATAGCCCTGATGAGCATTTCTTTGGAAGTGCCCAGTAGCCCTGACCCACTAAATGATTAAAAAAAAAAAAATTAAAAAAACCCCACCAAAATTATCCATTCTGCTCAGAGGATGCAAATTCCATAAGTGGGTGGAGTTGTGTTTTGGGAGCAGAGGAGGATGCAAGGCCAGGCCCAGTGATTGTAGCAGAATTTGGGGAGAAGATGGTCAAGAAAATGGTTTCTTGGGAATCTTTTCCTGCGAGGGAGGAGAGATCCAGCCAGAAGACCTGGCTGGGAATATGAAAGCATAAGGGATGGGAGAGATGCTGAGAGACAGCAGGAGAGAAGAGGATGGAGATGAAGGAGAAAATGGAGCCCTGGCAGTGTGAGGGCAGCCTGGGAAAAACCTGGAGACCACAGGGAAGACAAAGGAGAAAGGCAAACACCCAAAAAAAGAGGGAAGAAGGTTCACAGGCACAAGATGCCATCACAGAGTCCCAGCCACATCTCGGAAGGGTGAGAGCTGCCAGGCTGGCATCAGGCTGCCACTGAGATAATCAGGAGAGGACAAATTCCCAAGCTGGCACTTTGCCCCGACAGAAAGCCACAGAGCAGGAATTTGGGGTGTAACGTGGGAAATCCTCCCAGACAGGGACAAAGTGGAAGTGAAATATCTGCCAGTAGACTCTTGAAGCAGAATGACCTCTCCACCCTCCCGCTATCAGCTCCCACACTTGAAATCCCATCCCAGCAAAAAATCCTGCTGGTGGAAGCTGGATTCACCACCTTCTCCTTCCCCTGCCCTGACCTGGGATCACCATGGGCTAATCTGGAGCAGAGGGGTGATTCCTGTGAGGATGGGAACTGGAGAAGGGGTTTGTTGCCAGAGAACATCAATTTTTGTTCCTGCAGCTCTGGCCAGACCCTACCGAAGCCACTGGAGCAAGGAAGCTCCGGCTGAACAGCAGCGCTCCGGGACTGCCCGAGAGCAGAGCAGCTGGAAGCAGAGCTCTCCCGGAGCTAGGCGCCAGTCGGAGAAGCAAAGCTGTTTACCAACGGGGAGGGAAGAGGGTGGATCACCGAGGCTGAATTTAGCGCAGCAAATGTCAGCCCGATCCCGGGGCAGATGGGGAGACGGAGTGTCGGGGACAGAGAGGATGCTGGCAGGGAGGGGAGATGAGGAGGAGAGGCAGCCTGGCTCCCCGGAATGCTGGGGCTGGCAGGAGATGGGGTGGAGGCATGGAAGGACCATGGGGAGGAGAGGAGAGGAGAGGAGAGGAGAGGAGAGGAGAGGAGAGGAGAGGAGAGGAGAGGAGAGGAGAGGAGAGGAGAGGAGAGGAGAGGGAGAGGAGAGGAGAGGAGAGGAGAGGAGAGGAGAGGAGAGGAGAGGAGAGGAGAGGAGAGGAGAGGAGAGGAGAGGAGAGGAGAGGAGAGGAGAGGAGAGGAGAGGAGAGGGAGAGGAGAGGAGAGGAGAGGAGAGGAGAGGAGAGGAGAGGAGAGGAGAGGAGAGGAGAGGAGAGGAGAGGGAGAGGAGAGGGAGAGGAGAGGAGAGGAGAGGAGAGGAGAGGAGAGGAGAGGAGAGGAGAGGAACAAGCCGTGGATAAGGAGTGCAGGGAAGAAAAGTCAAATTGGCAGGCGATGTCCCAAGATGGGTTTATGCCTTGGGGATAACATGGGATGGCCAAAACGGAGCCCTGGATCTCAAGATGCCTGGGAGCAAGATCGGGCTGCCTGCCAGGAGGGAAGGCAAGGTGGGAGAAATGCAGCTGGAGGGCACCAGCAAAGGGAGAGGAAACCCTTGGGGTGGAACTGCTTCCCCCTGCCCATGGGTCCTTCCAATCCAGCTCTTGTCTGCAGGATGAGCCGGAAAGGCAAAGCCGGAGGGAAGCTCCAGGATGATCCCACCCTGAGACCACACAGCAGCCTCAGCCCTCGGATGTGCAGAGCCCAGGGAATAGGAGGGGAAGGGCAAGGGTGATTTTTTTCCTTGGAAAGAAGCTGCCACCCAAAACAGGAGAAAGGCAGAACAACCTTTGCTCCAGGACTTGTGCAGCTGGAGCGTGGCTTTTCCAGACGCACTCCGACTGTCTGGAGGTGACATGAAGCCTGATTTAAGACTTCCCCTGTGTTCAGCAGACGTGGTTTTAATTAAAATATGGACATCCCAAACCCTGAAGAGGGAGGTACTCTTATAACTGGGAGAGGGCCTTACTTGGAGGGCTTCCAAACGGAGCCTGTGCACCCCAAGGCTGGTGGACGTGAGGAACACCACTCTCCATGTCCCCTCATGGATCTCTCCCATCCCTGTCCCTCTTCCCACACGTTCCCATCCCCACGTGCTCATGCTGACCACACACAACCTGCTGGCCCATGGAAACCTGGCCCTTCCAGCTGCACCAGATGTGCTCAGCCGCTGAGCAGCCCCAGGAGGGGAGGGAGCTCCATCATCCATCTTCCCTCCTGACAAGAAGGGGTTCTTGGGAAGAGCCAAGCCCGTTTGCAGGGAGGTTTCGCTGACGCAACGCCGGACAAAGGCGAGGGCATGGTGGGAGGTTGAGGAGCCAGGGGCTCTCCCAAGCACTGACCCTCTGGAGCAGAGGCTCCCACGGGAGCCTGGAGGATTTTTGGAGCTGCAGACAGGCAGAAAGCAGCATGGGGAGGCCAAAGGCATGAACCCACATGCACCACCCCAAAATCCCCTCCTAATCATCCCCACGCTCCCTTCGGAGCAATCCTGACTCCAGGCTGTTTACACAAGGCACTTGACTCCTTTCCAAGAGGAGCTTCGTTTAGAAGGGAAGCAAACTCCTCGTGGGGATCAGCATCTCCCAGGACAGTGCTTTTTCCAAAGGAAGAGAAACCCACCCCATTGCAGGGAAGGGAGAGGACTGGTCCTTCCATGCTCTGGACAATGGGAGCTGGCAAGGATTTGGTCAATCCCAGCCTAAACCTCCTTCTGAGACGGGCCAAACAAATACTCAGGTTTCATTTCAAAGGAAAGCCTCCAGGGAGCTCCAGGAGTCAGGATAAGTCTCCTCCAGGCAGGAGCCTGGCTGCTCTGCAGGGACTTGGATCCTGCTACATGTGGCATGGTCATTGCTCCACCTGGAGAAATGAGTTAAGGGTTAATTCCTTGCTCTGCTTCCACAGCTCATGTCCAAAGTCATCCCTCACCTCATTTTTCAGTGTCTTCCCCTTGGCAGCCCTGGCTGGAGATAAGGAGGGTGGAAATGTTAACAGCACTAGTGCTAATCTCTGTGCCCAGCATCCTTCCCATGGCAGTGGGGATGGAAAGAGCCAGGGCTTTGTTCATTAGATGGACTCAGGAACTGACTGGAGAGCTGGACACCCTCACAGAACCTATCCAAGTGTTCCCAGGTGGCTGAAGACACTGAGGTAGGACATGGCCAAGAGCAAAATTAATCTGGCTGGAGAAAACCTTTGGAAAGGACTAGGGGTAAGGATGCTCCATTAGCTCTTTCCCTACATAGAGCACTACTGGGGTTGTGTCTTGGGCTCCAGAGAACCAAAGCAAAATTGTTTGACCTTAGTGAAAAGTCAGAAGATTTTCTTCCCAAAATCAGGAAACATTCCTCCCAAAGCAGGAGACTCCAACCTGTCTACTGCTGGAGACTCCCTCCACTTTAATATCCTGAGCTTCCAAGAGGAAAAAAGGAAAAGGAGGGGGAGAACTCTAGAAATTAATACAAATATCCCAAAAATTTTAATAGGGAGAAGACAGGGTGTTTATTTTAGAGTTTGCATGTGATCAACTCTTCCTACACCGGGAGATCCTCCTGCAGCAGGATGGCTCAGGTCACTCAGTCCAAAAGAAATTTATCAGCGGCAAATGGGAAGTGTAGTGTGGGGAAATACATCTCTCCTTGGCATCACTTGCCTGGATTTGTAGATCCAAAAGCACCATGAAAGATGTAAAGAAACCCAGCAATTCCACAGAAGGAACCAAACACCGTGCACAGAGCCCACCCTTTAGCACAGAGCCTCTGAGCCTGGCCTGATGGCAGCAGTTGGCTCCTAAGTGGGATTTCTATCCCAAATAATAAAAGAATATAAAAATGAAGTTGATCAGGGATTGCCTGAATGGGATGGTGATGATGACTGGGATGATGACTGCTGCCAAGCAATGCACATTTCACACCCCCAACTGTCACGTGCAAAGACAATATTTGCTCTTTTTGCAACAATCACAGATGTGGGATTTTCTGGCACTGCATCCTGGTGACTTCGGGCTCATGTGAGCCCAGCTTTGCCCAGGATGGAGGTTTCTGGCTGCAGAGGGTTGCTGAGACACACCATCAGCTGTGATGCTTCCCAAGAAAATCCTGCCTGCACAATAGGATGCATCCAGCAGCTTTCCCTCCCTCCGGCAGGTTGGGTGGTTGGGGCTTTGCTCCCTCTCTCTTTCCCAAAGGGCTCTTTCCATTCCAGGCCATCAGGATCCAACCAGGGTTTCCTTGAGGGCAGGTCCAGGCTGGCTCTGGCTGACCCACAAGTGTGTGCAAACACTCCTCCCGCCCGGCTGGCCGTGCCTCGTGCTCCCTATCAGCGTCACTGCTCTCCCGTCCTGCTCCCCATAATCTTATCTACGCTGACCACTCCTTGCTTCTGTTTGGGCACCCAACCACCTCGCCCCTCATAAAATTACCTTGTCTCAGGTCTCCTAGACCTTGATCCCACTAAACTTTCCAACACATTTTAACACTGGCTCTTCCCAGTCTTTTTCCTTATCCCACTGCTGGTGAAGAGCAGGTGGTTCTTCCCTCCCTGAGCCTGATCCCACCAAAAGCAGACACAAAGCCAGTGCTGGACCATCCAAACCCAACCTGTGCTGCCTGGTGCCAGCACCATCATGAATGCTGGAAGAGCCCTGTCACTGCTGGTCCTTCTCCCCACATCACTAAAAACCTTCCAATTTCTTTGCCACAAACCCTCATCCACCCTGCTGTTCCTCCCTGCACGGTGCCCAGGATTGGAATATGACTTCAATTTTCTTGCTTAGATCAATGGCTCTAATCAGCAACAACTTTCTCCTCTCGGTATTTCCAACTCCAAACCTACAGCCATGCTGCCTCCAGACCCAGGGCTTGATGAATCCCCTGTTCTGGCTAAACGAAGCAATTGATCTTTTCCAACAGGATATGAGAGCACAACTGGGACATCTCCAGGCTTCTGGAATACACTCCTCAGCAAATTCCTTCAGTCCTTTTGAAGGAAGGGACACAAAACTGTCCCTGCTGCTGCTGGGACTTCAGACCCCGAGGCCAGGCTCCTGTTTCTACTGCAGGAGGTATCCAGCCTTCCCAGGGAGGGGAAAACTCCATGCTGCTGTCCAAGGCTCCCTGCATGCTCCCAGCACCTTCACCCCGGGATGCTTCCAAGCCTTATCACACCCTGAGAGCCCACAGCCTCCTCCTGACCTTGCTGTCCCCTCTCCTACCCTCCCTCATTCCCTCCCTCTCCCTGCCCCAGTACAACACCCAATTTAAACTTCTCCTAAGGCTTTTAAATCTCTCCCTGGATCACCTCCGGCTGACATAAGTGAGAATAACTCTCTGTTGTCCTCCTGTTTCCTTTTCCATGCCAGGCGGTCTGCAGGCATGGAAAAAAGCTTCCCCCTGCCTGCACTCGCAACACTTTCACACTGCTCCTCTGTGCTCTCCAGCTTCCAGCTGAAACCAGTCCAGCTCCTCTAAATCAAAAGATATTTATAAAGCTCTCCTCCTTGTCATCTTTCTGGGGATCCCAAAATCAATTAAAATAGTTGAAAACCACAAATGAGACAGTAAAGGCGAAGAAGCCAAAATATCTGAGGCTCTGTAAACAGACAATTCCTATGAAATAATCCTTTTCCAGTGGTTGTCTGGGAGCAGAAGATGGACATAGAATCACTAAGGTTGGAAAAGACCTCCAAGATCATCAGGACAAACATGAGCCTAAACAACATGGTTGGGACTCTGGGCTGGGGGATGTTGATGGGGTCCCTGGCCAGGTGTGGTATCAAAAGAACCAAGCATCTCCTCCACCTCTAAACCTGATTTAATCCTTTAGGCTGTGGGGTTCTCAGTGTCCCCAGTGCCACCAAGTGCTGGCATCCACCTGGAGCTTGGGTCCATCCTGCATTTGCCAAGCAGCTCAAGTGAAGCCCCTCAAATCCCAGTGCCAGTCCATTCCTGGCACCATTGCATTCCCACACCTCCAAACATCAGCAGTAACTGATGGAAAGTGATGGAAATGCTGGAAAACACCCCAAGAGTGATGGGATCCATTGTAAGGGGCTGGTGGTCCCTGTCACAGGGAACATGGAGGGGCAAGATGGTTTACATGGAAAAATAATTTGTTATTTTGGCCCAAGCCCTGCAAAAGACACTCGAAGTGTGATCCCAGCACGTGGGCTTTGGGGATTAAATATGAGCTTCATGATTAAGGCTTCCAAGTCTTAATCATGTCCTTCCAAGGCTGTTGAAAGTAGGGAATTGTGTTGTGTTGGAAATACTGTCCCCATCAGAAACTGCCATTGTCTGTACGAGGATGTTGTGTCTGACTGACTTAAACCCCTTTATAGCACCTGGCTCTGGGTGTGGGGGTGATGTCCGCAGCTTCCCACACAATTTGGGGCTGGATGAGGCTTTTTAATAATCCATCATTCACAGCACCAGTGGCTTCTTGTACAAACAAGAGCGACAAACCCTTCAAACCCAGATGTTGACCACACCACACCTGCTGATGGCCATTCACTCCAAAACTCCCCACACCTGGAAATTCCACGGTGACACTTTGGCATCCTACTCATTTTTGGGGGCTGAGGGGATTGCCACTGCACACAGGCTAATACTTTCTGATCCTGAAGCAGTTCTTTTGTTAATGTATAGATCTTCAATGCAAATGTCACAGGACAGGAAGAGCGGACGGGTCAGGAAAGGGTGGGGGATCTTGTTGCCTGTTAATTTATACATTTGCTCTTAAAAGCAGGAATATTTCTCTGAGGGATTGGTGTCCCAGATGGGGCACATCATCCCTCTGATGCCAACAAGCACCTTTGCATAGAGCTCAAACTGTTCCTTCACCACGCTGCTGCTGGGCTGTTGACTTTTTAAGCCAGGAACAATTTTAAACCAGGAAAAATTTGTAACCAGAAGTTTTAAAAGAAAAAGTTTAAAAAGCAGTTTTAAAGCTTTTGTTCAGACAATGGTTTTCCTGCCACCAACAAAGTGACACCCCAGAGTCATCTGCCCTTGGCCAGATGCTCCTAAAAGGTCCCATCCAGGTGCCCTGGGGTGTGAGGGGTGCTGAGCACCCAGTCTGACTCTGGAGCACCCACATCCCACACCCTGCGGCTGCCTACGGGGAACACAAATGGAATAGCATTTATCTGTTGGGGCTTTTGATTTTTAATCCGAAAGTCTGACACCCGGCAAAAGGATTTGGCAATGTTTTTTCACGCCAGGCTATCTCTGTGTGCTGCCAGCTGAAGGGAGCTGCGCCAGTTTCCAGGGAAGAGCATGGACTGCAAGAAGGGCTCTGGTTTGGGGTGATTTTACTCAACCTGAGTCGTGGTCATTACTACAGCAGCCCGGAGAGGGCCGGGGGCACATTTTGCACCTCCAGCAGAGGAGAGGACAGGTCAGCAATCCCCTCCAGAGGAACATCAGTGCAGCCCAGAGGGAGCCCCAAATCACCCAGGGTAATCTCAAACTCTTTCTCCTTGAGCCCTCAGCCAAAACTGCCATCAAGTCTCCTCCTGGAATAGCCCAGTCTGAGCAGCAGGGACCTTCAAGGGTGCAGGACTGGGAGACATCACCTGGGATGATGCCCCAGCCCTGGGAGCTCCCAGGAGGAGGAGCAGCCCTGTGGTACCCTACAGCATTCCCGCGGAACTCCAGCACAGCCCAGGAGGAAGGGCAGCATGGTCCTTCATGCAGGGTGAGAGAAGCTCAACGGCAAACAATCCCCAAACCCATCCCGACCATGACACCTTATCCACAGCCACACATCCCGAAAACCCCGGGCTTTGACACTGACAAACCACAGCACGCCCAGCTGGATCCAGGAGCAGCGGTGGGAAATCACCTGGGCTGGCCCTGGGCACCACCAGCACCATCGGCACGAGGTGTCCCTGCCTGCCCCTGGCTGCACATCCCCAGAGCTGCTCTGCTCCCAAAACCTGCACCTGGCTGCTCCAGGTGCCGATGGGTGGAAATGCTGCCAAGCAAGGCATGGAAATCCCCCCTGCCAGGGACATCCCGGCGATGTCCCGAGGACAGGAACCAGCACGTGCACATCCAAAACCGGGCCCAAGAGAGGAGGGGAAAGACAGAGTGAGGGGCGGTGTGAAGCCAGGATGGCTGTAGGGTGTGAAAGGTGACACACGGCCGGGGTGAGCGCTGTGTTCGCACACAGGCAGGGAGCTCAGGAGCTCGGGCAGGAGCCTCTCAGCCTGCGGCAGGTGATGAGCCGGGCAGCCGATATCGCAAAACCCACGGCAACCCACCGAGCCTTCGCTTCTGCTGCTCTGCAAGCTCTGCTCACCCAAGTTTTTAAAGCAAGCCCGTGTCATTCTAGGCAGTGTTTTATTTCACACCAGGATGTGGTTAATCATTCCCCAAGCAGCAGCACACCGTGTACCAGACGCCGTGGGGAAGCTCACGGAGAGCTCTCCGTGGGGTGGAACAGCCACGGGCCGTGCGGGACATCACTGCGACCCCGCCGAGCACCGAGCATGACCCGGGACTGCCCCAGGGCTGATGTTCAAATTCTGCAGCATCAAACGCCCTTCGTCTCACCCGCGGTGAGTGCGAGGGACCACGGGGATGTGCGGGATGGGCTGGGGTCCCTCTCCAGACAGGAATCCCCCTCCCTCCCTCCCCGCGGGCATCCCTGCCCGGCTCCCATCCTTACTTTGATGTTGCAGAAGATACTCCGAGAGCAGGTGCTGGAGCTCTTGGGGATGTCCGCTGGGGACTTGCCAACTTCAGCGTGGACTCCCATGGCGAGGGCTTCCCGGGGAGCCCGGGATAGCTGGGCTGTGCTCGGGCTGCCGCCGCTCTCCGGCCCGTCCCGCCGCCCGCAGCCCGCACGGACTGTGCCGAAATCCCTCCAAGGCTGCGAGTGAGCCAGGCAGCGGGAGCGTCAAGTTTTTATAAGTCGGCTCCGCCGGGCGGTGATGAAACGCTTTCTCCTCCCTCTTTTCCTTCGCGCACCGAGGGAACTTTAAAGCCGCAGGAAGCAAAGGCAGCGCGCAGGGAGCAGGTGGGAAGCAGGGCTCGGCCAGCCCGGGACACCTCCGGAGAGAGGGCTGTGGCCGTGTGACAGTGCTCTGCCCACCCGTGGGGACACCCAGCGCCCCGACCCGCCACGGTGCTCGTGTGCCAGGCTGCGGGACGTGGCTGGACAAGGAGACGGCGCTGGCAGCGGAGCCTTCCCGCAGGGAAAACCACTGGGATTTTAATTCAAAGGCCCCCTGAAGGGGCGAGAGGAAGGGGAGGCACCTTCCAGCAGCTGGGATTTGGCTCCCAGGTGGTGGGAGGGGGAAACTGGGTGGGCCAGATGGAGAAATCCTTCCCTGGGTTAAGGGGTTTGGGAGGGGGGAAAGCTTCTGTGTTTCTTTCGTGGGAAAAGCTGCGTTTGTGAAGCTCCCGAGCACTGCTTTTTTCACCAATACCTCTCGGGGCTTTGTTTATGCAAAGCGCTGATTTATTTTGCAAGCTCCTCGCAGGGGGAAACGCGTCAGAAGGAGCAGGGCAGGTTGATCCAGCCGGAGGAGAAACCAGCTTCAAGTGTTTTGTCCACATTATCGCTTTCCCTGCGTCGAGCAGGTGCGGAGAGCTGGGGAAAGAGCGGAGCCCACGCTGGGCTGTGCTGTGCTGGGGCTGGAGAAACAGATCCCAGCTCCGGGGATGGTTTCCCGGGGAGGACTCCCCGTGGGTGATGCCGAGGAGCAGAGCCCCTCTCGGTGGCACCCCTGTCCCCCGTGCCGTGGGCGCTCACCACGAGAGGGTGCCTTGAGCCCGTGGGAAGCTGCTTCCCGGGCGCTGCCATCCTCCCGCCTCGCCCGAACCCTCCCGGCCGCTCGACCCCCGGCTCAGGACCCTGGGGAATTGACCCTGCCTAGGGCAGTGTGAAAATAAGGTCAAAAGAGCTGATTTTCGCTGTCAGCTTCCCAATTTCCGAGCCCTGTCCCAGGACAGGTGGGTATCGCTGGCTTTGGGGTGCCAAAAGAAGCATCCTTGTTTTCCAGGTCTCTTTTTTCCCATCCGCAAACTTGCTGGATCTGGGGCCAGGGCATGGCATGAAGAGACTCTTTATTCCCCTTCAGAGTTAGCCAAGCCCTTTTACCCAACATGCTATGTCAAGAGATGGAGAGTTTCAGCCTTACTACCAAGAGAAAAGCTCAAGCAAACCACCATCTCTGCTCCTCTCCCATCCTCCCCAGGAGCTGGATGTGCCACTGACCTAATTTTTGAGGCAGAGCCTGACCTGCTCCCTGCCGGCCCCGTGTCTCCGTTTATCCTGCAGCAGCCGTGACGCTCCCTTTGTCATAACAACCCAATCCACGGAGCAGCTGCTCTGCCCACTGACTCCAGCTTTTCCCTGCCAATTTGTCTCCATATGGAGAAACATAGCAGGGAAGGTGCCTGATGAGTCTGTGCCCAGCCTGGCAGCAGGAAAACACCCCTGCCCTGATGCCCCATGCCATGGATCGGGTTGGACACCCTGTGAAGGTGGGGCTGGTGACCCCCACAAGGGGAGGCAAAAGGCTCTGGTGGGTCAAAAGGGAATTGGGACTCTGATCTGCCTCTGGTGAGCTCCTCAGGGGGCTGGATGTCGCTGCCCCACGGGAATTGTTTAGATTGGAAAAGCCCTCTAAGACCATGGAGTCCAGCTGTTCCCCCAGCGCTGCCAAGGCCAGCATTAACCCATGTCCCCAAGTGCCACATCCACACCTCTGTTACATCCCTGCTGGAATGGGGACTCCACCAGTGCCCTGGGTAGCTGTGCCAATGCCTGACCACCCCTTCTGGGAAGGAATTTTCCTAATATCCAATATAAACCTGCTCTGGTGCAGCTTAAGGCCGTTTCCCTCATCCTATCCCTTGTTCCCTGGGAGCACAGCCTGACCCTCCTGGCTGCCCCTTCCTGTGCAGAGCCAGAAGGTCCCCCTGAGCCTCCTTTTCTCCAGTCTGAGCCCCACCAGCTCCCTCAGCTGCTCCTGGTGCTCCAGGCCCTCCATGGATGCAGTGCTTGGTGGGAACTGACCACACATCCCAGACAGTGGCTGGAGCAGCCTCGGACATGCTCAGAAGCACAGGACCTGTCCCTCCAGGCACCACTGTCCTCCCCAGGTCTGGCCACCCTCAGCAAGCCCCTGCTGCATCTCAGACATGGAGAGATGCCCCAGTGGGGCTGATTTGCTGGAGGGCAGGGAGAAATGATGCCGGCAAACCATGCAGCTGTTGTATTTCTCAATGTGCAGCTCTTGCAATAGGTAAGGCAAGAAAACAGCTGGTTCATGCCCAGCCATGAGCCATGTCCCATGCTGGGACCTCCCCAGGGGCTGCACGCCCTGCTGACCCAGCCCTGCTCATGCCACATCCTGGTCTGTGCTCCAGGAAAAGCTCCCAGTGAGCGTTTTTCCCAAGCAGGGAGCACTGCCCAGGCCTTGGCAGCTTAAATAGCCATGGTAATTAACACAAGAAAAGCTGGTGATATGAATTCAAACTGCAGTCATCTCTGACCATCGGAGAGCACTGCTGACAACTCCCAAGCTTTTATCCCACTGGAAAAGAAACTCCAGCCCTTGGTTCATCTCCAGATTTCTTACAGCAATGCTGCTTTTAAATCAGGGACTTCAAGCTGTGCAACAGAAGTAACAAAGTGAGCTGTATGTGAGAAAATGGGGGCCTCTTGTCCCTTTTTGCTGCATTTTCCTTCCTTGGGAAGGAATGGCTCATGGTGCAGATGAGTGCAGGGGTGGGAAGTGATTGATGGTGGTGCTGCCAAGGGGAGGAGAGTTGGGTTTCACATTCTTCTCATCATGCTTGGTCAGGGCAGTAGGGCTGATGTTAAAGTGCCTGGCAGGAGAGATCCCACAGCAGCACGGTTTGGTTCATTTTACAGAGCTCCTGGGGCTGTGCTTCATCCTCAGCCCTTGAAATGAGCTCCTCCTGGCCAAGGAACTGGCTGGAAAGAGAAGCTGTGGTGCTGCTGGCTGAGAGGGAATCACTGACTTCAGTCAGCAAGGCTGAGTCAGCCATGGCTCTCCATGTCCCCAGCAGCTCAGCCCCTAGCCCAGCCTTTTCCCTCACCTGAAACATCCACCAGTGCAAGGGCTTGTCTCCACGTGGAACATGCCAGCCAGGCTTGTTTCCAATGGCCAGACCAAGCTTTCAGCAGGGCAGGGAGTAGGACAAGTCCCTCTTTGGGGTGCTCACCTCATTCACACAACATCAGAACCCTCTGAAGCCACTTGCCTTCTGCTGGGGAGGAGATTAGGTCAAACTCCTTCAACACGACCACGAGTAAAGAGAAAACTCTTTCCCCTCATCCTCCTCCTCAGTTCTTCCCACCAAGTGGTGGGCTGATGCTTTCCTGGGCTGAGAACAAGACCTGCTCTGCTTCACCTCCCAGCTTCAATCTGGCATGGACTGAAGCACCTCACTTTTCCTCCACAGTATTGCCAACCTGTCCTGCTCAATGCTTAGTTGCCAACTGAGCTTCAAAATCGTAGAAATCATGGAAAGGGCTGGGTTGGAAGGAACTTAAAAGCCATCCAGTTCCACAGGGACACCTTCCACTAGCCCAGGCTGCTCCAAGCTCTGTCCAAACTGGCCTGTGACACTTCCAGGGATGGAGCAGCCCCATCTTCCCTGAACCTTAAACTTGGAAATTATTTTCTTTAGCTGTTCTGCCACCTCTAGAAGACCTCAGAGTGCTCTGACAGCCACGACTGAATGGAAATTAATTTGCTGGGGAAGCAAACACAAAGCCCCTGGGCTCTCAGGAGGTTTCAGGATTGCAAGCACAAACATTACTCTGGGAATGTGGATTAAGAACCCATTCCATGTTTCCAGAACCCATCTGGGGGTGCAGGGGGTGTAGCCCCCAGTTATTCCCTGGGACCAGTGGTGTGGCATGGGGGACAACAAGGACCAGAGTGGCATCAGTGGTTCCTGCCAGTGCCTGTGGCTGGGAATTACAGAGCTGGGTTTGATCTGCCAGCACGGCGTGTTTGGAGCAGGAATACTGGTCAGGGGAAGAGCACAGCTGCACCTGAAGAACAGGCTTGGCTGGCTCACAGCTGATCCTGGGCATGGGCAGTGAGGGGCAGGTGATTCACCAGCACCCCCAGGGGTGTCCAGCCCCCGGGGAGGGGACACTGCTGTCCCCACGGTGGAGAGGCCCATAGGGGATTTGCTTCTGGGACAAGGGACAGCCGAGCCCCAGAGTGGGAGGTGACACTGCCTGTCCAACATCCAAGGCCACCAGCAGCCCTGCAGGGCAGCCAGAGCTACACCCAGGGTCAGGAGTGAGGTCATGGTGGAAGGGAAGTCCTCTGGGAGGTGACAGCAGAGCTGCATGTGAGTGTTAAACCTTCCCTGCCATGGTGCTGACTAATAACTATGTCAACCAACTCCATCCCACATCCAAACCCAGGCCACCAGACCTCTTGCAGGGCAGCAGCAGGAGCAAGGCGCATTCTGGAGGAATAGATGGGAAGGCAGGTTTTGCCAGGCTGTGGCTGCAGGGTGGCTGTGGAGCCTGGAAACTGGGAGGCTGGGATTTTGCCAGGCTGAGTCTTAAGGAAGGGCAGAGAGGAAAGCAGAAGCTCCTCTACTTTTAAGAGCTAGCGGGAATGGAGGAAATGCTTTTAAAGGAACCCTGGTGGTGCTTTGTGTCTCTTAAACAGCCACTTTCTTTTCCTCTGCCTTTGCTGTTTCGAGTAAATCTTGTTTATTCTGAGGCCACTTGAGTTTCACCATCAGTTAAGTCAACACCATGGTACACCAAAGGCTCTTCAGTTCGACTGGAGATGGCCTGAGGGTGGATTTTGTTGGTGGGAGAGCAAACTCTCCATTCTCCATAACACCTTTCCCACCTCTCCTTTCTCCCCAGGAGCTTCTGGAGATGGCAGCCCCAAGGTGTCACGTGTGGGGCCTTTAGCTCAGCACATTCCAGAGGAGAAACTCTTCTGGCTGGCTAAAGGAGGAGGTGGGAGATTGGAATTAAGATTATTTACTCCACACCCTGCCCATCTGCGTCGTGCCATGCTCCAGCAGTTGGCAGGAGGGACGATGACGTGTGCAGTGTGGGTGCTCTGAATGTTGGGGGTCACCCAGCGCCCAAAGGGCCCCCCAGCCCTCCCACCCTCCTGGCACTCTCCAAGCACAGTGTTTCAAACAGCCAGATATTTGTAGCCAAGCCAGAGCCCCAGCCTTCACTGCAGGATGTGTTCTGCACACCAGAACAAAGAGACAGTCTTTGCCTCGGAGGATTTGCAATCTAAAGCATCAGTATCCTGTAGGAAAAGCAATTAAAGAAGGCAGACAAGGATCTGACAGAGCCATTCAAAGCAGGATTGCATTTCCTTGAAATTGCTTCAAGTGATCACGATGAGACAATCTAAATTAACTCTGCCCACTGCCAATAAACTGCACAGTTGGTAAATATTGCAGGAACAGTGCCCCTGAGCGAGGCTTCTGCTGCCTGGAAAGGTAGAGTCAAATATTTATGTAAAATTCCCTAACCTCCACACCTCCATGGACCTACACAGCCCGGAGAGACAGATTTTCCAGGCTCTCCTCTGCCTCAAAATGGGTTGCAAGGCAAAGTTGGTGCATCCAGTGTCTGAAATCCCTGCAGAGCTGTGAGGGGGAGATGTGGGACTGGATCAGACCCTGAGCAGCTCAAAGAGGGTCCTATGCAGAGGGACACTCCACGCCCTGGCAAGGGGCACATGCCAGCCCTGGGAAGAAGGTGGTACCATCTCAGCATCACCTGTCCCAGCAGCTGCTCCCAGCCAGGTGTGATCCAGCTGCAGCCATCCCAGGAAGGGACAGAGAGCTCTGGTGTCACCCTCCTGCTTGCCTTGGGAAGGTCAGGCAGGTGACGTGTGAGATGTGTCACTGTGTGACACCCTCTAATCACTGTGGGTGAGGAGTCTCTGCTCTCTGGCAGGCTAGGGACTGACGTGAGCACTGAGTCCCCACAGACACCCCAGGAAGGGCCAGAGGGCTTGGGATGATCTCTGTGGTTTTGGACATTTGGAGACCCAAATGGCCACACTGGTCACATCCCACTGGAAACCTTCACTTCCTCTGAGATCCCTGTCAGATATGCCATGGAATCACTGGATGGTTTGGGTTGGAAGGGACCTTAAAGACCATCCAGTGCCACCCTCTGCCATGGGCAGGGACACCTTCACTGTCCCAGGTTGCTCCAAGCCCTGTCCAAACTGGCCTGTGACACTTCCAGGGATCCAGGGGCAGCCACAGCTTCTATGAATCTTAAACTTGGAAATTCTTTTCTTTAGCTGTTCTGCCATCTCTAAAAGACCTCAGAGTGCTCTGGCAGCCACCACTGAATGGAAATTAAACTAAAAGAAGTGAAATACCCAAAAGCTTTAATGGCTCTTAGCCCATTACATGGCAGGAGCTGGTCCCAGTGCTGTGCAGAGATCTCAGCTCTGATCTGATCCCTCCTGAAGTCATGCTAAGGACAGTAAAACCACAAACTTTAGATGCTTGTATGCTTCCCTCTGGAAAAAAGGTTAAATTCAATAAAAAGAGGATAAATAAGAGTGAGTTCATCACATCTCATTCCTAGTATCTCTGGCTCTGACTGTACTCACACTGCTGCAAGTCCTGAAGCTCTGGGCATTGTTAAATATGGAATGAGAGTTATGTGTTTGCAAGGAAAATGCTTCAGTCTCCACTAATAGGCAGCAAAATATTTTTATTATACTATATATTGACTTATTTAGCGATGATGGCAACATGAGTGCCAACAAAGTTGTGTAATCATCTCTTTTTTTTTTTTTTTTTCCATTTTGTTTTTCAACCGCTCAGAAGTTTCATGGAAACTCCTTGTTTGGTTCGGAATCTTGCACTTCTCCCGATGCTGTGGGGTGTCACCCATGGTTGGGCTGTCACCAAGGAAGGGTCACCCCCCTCCATAACCCAGCCTGGATTCTGGGCAGCAAACTCAGCAGCAAACCCCAAACGAAGCCGATAAACACTCTCTGCTCCGGCCAGATGCGAGTCAGCGGCTCTGAGCGAGGCACCGAGGTTTGGCAGCCACCAGGCCCTGCTGACACCAGTTTTGTAGGTCCCCAGCTGGGGATCAGGTTTGACAGAGCCATTTTTGAATGCTCCAAGCAGTTGGATCTCTTCATTCCTCCTCCTCCTCCTCCTCCAAGGTTTTCCAAGGAGACACTGCTGCTGTGAGCTCTTTACATCCCACACAAAACACCTCTGGAGGTTGTCTCCTCCCACAGGGTTCCCTCCAGCAGGGAGATTTAGCAGCTCAAAGCCCAAAATTAAGGCGAAGGCTTGGCCATGCCTTGGTCCCAGCAGCTCTGGTTCCATCATGCCGGGAGGTGGAACTTGGGCATCGCCCAGGGCAGGATGGAAAACTGCAATGTCCATCGTACAAAAAGTGCTGGAAACTTTCTGTTTGGAGAAGCTGGAATCAAAACAGCAAGAAGGTTCTGGATCACAAGAGCCTCTCCAAACTCTGAGTGTGGGCAGGGAAGGGCTGATTTTGAGCTGCTATTGGCATTAGCCATTGCAAGTGAAATTTGTTTTCCTTGGAACAGGCAGGTCCAACTGGAACAATGGCTGGAACTGACATTTTGCAAGGAAAGGTTTTGTTCCATCTTGAAAGGCTGCAACACCTTGAAATATTTTCCAATGGAAATGACTTTTTTTTTCTGCTGATACACATTGGAGTCGTCCCATCCCAGTTTCCATCCTCCTCTGGCCCTTCCCACTCCAGCAGGAGGGATCTGTGGAGACACCTGCAAGAGTGATGGAGAGACATCCAACCATCAAATCCAGGGGCATGGAGAGCCAGCCAAGGAGCCACCATGGGCACAGCTCATGGAAACACCAACATTAATGTGGAAAATGGAGGAGAAGACATCCAATGGGATTTATTTTGGACTTAGGAGCCATAAGACCTTGGTGGAAGGTAAACAAATTAGGAGAAAAACAGTACTAAAATGTGATATATCCCAAAATGGGTCAACAGGAGAGCTGGGGATGGTTTTTAAAGCTCTTGGTTTCTACCTGACAGGAGGAGGAGACCTCTTTGCTCCCTCCATGGGCTGGGTGAGAGCAAGTCCCTGTGGAGCCACATCCAGGGCACCAGAGGAGCACTGGAGAGAAGCAAAACCTCTGTCAGTTTTCCATAAAGAAGTAGGAAGGAAAACAGTAAAAGATAACAACTGAGAAATCTGAGCCTGCTTTGTTTTAGCCTCAGGTTTCTCGTAACTGGAGAACTCAAGAAACCTCCAACCTCTTCCGTCTCCAAAACTCTGTTCTTGAAAAGCTTCATCAGCAGAGGAAAGTTGCAATCTCAGGTTGGCTGCAGCATTACCCTTTCACAATTTCAAAACATTTCCTTTCGATTCTGGCTTTCTTAGCACTGTGTGATTAGCTCACATTCCTAAACAAACATTTCAGAGCAAAATAATCTGCTGCTGTTTCCTTTCAAAAATGGGGTGAGGACTCTGAAACATCTTTGCCCCCTCATCCCCCCCCACACATCCTAAATGATTGTGAAAAGCTTTGGGTTTGAAACAAAATGTGCCCTTTTTCCTTCCTTTTTTTTAAAATTTATTTTTAACACAAAAGGAAAAAAGATCACAGTATCACAGTTGAACATGTTGGAAAGAGGATTCTTTCTTTCCTCTTTTCCTTTAGGAGATAGGACAAGGGGGAACAGCCTGGAACTGAGAGAGGGCAGGGTTAGATGGGATATTGGGGAGAAATTCTTCCCTGTGAGGGTGGGGAGGCCCTGGCACAGGGTGTCCAGAGAAGCTGGGGCTGGAAGTGTTCCAGGCCAGGTTGGACAGGGCTTGGAGCAAACTGGGACAGTGGAAGGTGTCCCTGCCATAGCAGGGGGTGGAATGGGATGAGCTTTAAGCTCTCATCCAACCCAAACCATTCTGTGATTCCATGATCCTTCAAGGACATCCTGATGGAGACGATGCTTCCACTCCCAGACCACCTCACACCTCACATGCCCTGACTGTGCTGGGGAGGGAGTCACTCAGCACCACATCCTTGGGCCAAACCCAGCCCACACAGCCCCTGCTTTGGGGCATCAGCCCTGCAATGCCAGCAGGGGAACCTGGCTGTTCCCAGCTGCTCCGAGGACAGCAGTGACCCCTGAGTGATGCACAAGAGGGGAGCAGAGCTGGGGGCAAGGAGCAGGTGTGGTGAGGAGTGACAGCTCCTGTGACACACATTGTGCCTTCACACTCCAGCAGAGCCACTTCAGAGCCACCCGCCAGGTGACTGAGACAGTGACAGACTGACTGCTCAGCCTCTGCCACGGCTGCTTAGCCTCACCCTGGAAAATGAGCCAGATGTTTATTTTTGCAGGGAAACCATTAAATTGTTCTGACAGCCATGATGGAGCACTCCCACCCAGAAGAACTCTGAGAAACCATCTTCCTGATGGGCTTGACTTTACTTACCTTAGAAATTATGTGTTTTGAATCAGGAACATTGTGTTCCCCCTCTGTGTCTGACAGCTGACAGTCAGATGAAGGAGCTGTCATCAGGTTTGAATTCCAGAGAAAAGGCATGGCTGAGATGCCACCAGCTGGATCCATACTGGCTGGCTGCACAGAGACCCCACTCCAGCTCTCTGCCATCCCAGCACAGAGCTGTAAGGGGAGGTACATTCCAGTGTAAAAACCATGTGGTCAGTGGTGATCCTCTGAAACTCTCCCAGAATCAATCATTTCAAGAGTGAGCTTCCAGCTCAGGAAGCAAGCTGCCTGCTTTCCCTTGGAAGTGGCATTTTAAAGTTTCCCCACCTGCTGAGCAAAAGGAGAGGGGCAGGAGATGCTGTTCCTTAGAGAAGAAACTCCTGAGCTACTCACCTGAAGGGAGCACCATGCACTGCTGCTGTAGAGTGGGATGGCAGAAGCCATGGGGGGTCTGGTCAGCGTTTGAAATTGCACTGTTCTCCTCCAGTTCCCTCCCTTCCCCAGATCTCCTCATGGGCTGGAATTAAAGCAGGATTGGCTCCATCTGGCAGGGGTGGGCAGTGTCTGGCCAGAGCAATGGGAAGCGGCATGGACACCACTGTGCTTTTTGGGGCCAGCTGAGCTCTTGGCCAGCAGCCTGTGGGGTGATGTCAGTGGGGGCTGCCCAGCCACCCCTTCCCAAGCACTGCCCTTCTCTCAGTGAGGAGCCACTGAAGTCCTCATCCCATTCAGCCCAGACTCCTCCATCCAAGACATCCCAGGGGCACCAGGAACCCCAAACTCCAGTGCTCCCCTCAGAACCATGAGGGGAAGAGCTCTGACTCACACCCAGAGACATGTTATCCACATGAGTTCAATAATTTCTGCCAGGGGTCATTTCCTCAATGCCTGTTCCTGTGTTTGACCCCTGGCTTCGCTTTTCCTTCTTTTGCAATGTCACCCATCAGCCCAGGTCACAGCAGGGAGAAATGTCAGCCCACTTCTGGGAACAGAAACACAGCCACCTCTGTTATCTCTGGGTCAACACGCTGCTGAAGGAGCCTCTTGACTGGAAACACTCAACTGGGAAGAGAAATGGGACATCCCATCCTGCTCCTGCCTCCTTCCTGCTCCTTTGGGGAGCAGCTCTGGGAAACACAGCCCTGTCCCTTGCAGTCAGGATGCTCAGCTGTGGGATTGGTCTGTCCTGGCCTGAGATCTTCATCACCAAGGCACCAAACATCAGACAACAGCTTTCCTCATGTGACTTTTTAATTCCAAATTTAAAACACAATGAGCCTGGAAAGACAAAAATAGTGGTTTAAATTTAGGTAGAGCAGACCGAGAGGCACCGTCAGCACTTCCCCTTCCAGCGACGGCGCTCCGCGGCCAGGAGGAAGGAAACAAAACAGGAGGAGAAGCTGCCAGGCCAGCTGTAGGATGCAGTTGTTGAGGAGATAGCCAAGGAAAGATGATAGCATGATGTTTGTCCCGTGGAGACTCTCTGGACAATGCCTGACTCATCGTTTGTTGCCTTCTCCCCTGCTCGAGTGAGTGGGGCAGGGGATGGAACATAACTGGAATAGGTGGAGCACAGCAACAGTTCCTCTCTCGCATGACTCAGGCTGTGCCTCCTCCCATCCCCAGAGGTCCTGGCATTTGGGGTCTTCCAGGGATCCAAGCTGTCCTCTCAGAGGGCTCCTGATGCCAACAGAAGGCCAAAGGCACCTGGGGACTCATCTCCTTTTCCAGTCCCACCAGGAGGTTTGCTCTCAGATGAGCCATGTCAACTCAAACCCAGTCTGGGCACAAGCAGAGCAGCAGCAGCAGAGGGATGGGAAGATGCCACGAGGAATTAAGACTCAGCCAGTTCCCCTTTGCTTCCACAAACAGCAGTGCAGATCTTGCCTGGTCCAGCCATGCATCAGGAAGCAGGTTCCTAGCTGACCCAAATCAAGGAAAATTAACTCCTGCAGAGGTTGCTGGTGCTGGCACTGGCAGCAGCTGCTGCCCCTCCAAGAGGTGGGAGAAGACCCAAGGACAGGCACTCCAACATGTCCTGTCAGCCAGGAAAACTCCCTGAAGAGATTCCAAGGATGTGATGCAAACCTGGGGATAAGTGGAAGCTAGAGGGGAAAGATCACAACCCAGCAAACAGGGGTACAGGCAGCAGGTCCCTGCACTTGGACAGCTGGTGCCATCCAGATGGACAAAGGCTCTGGGTTTTCATGGAGCACTGCTGTGCCATGGCCCAGAGACAGATCCTTGGGAAAATAGCTATGGATGTAAGACACTGGGCACCCTCCTCACAGGCCATGGGCACAGAGGGGTTGAAAGGGAAGGATTCAGGGCTGTCTTTTTGCTCCCCAGACAACCAGCCTTTCCTGCCTCCTCTGCCTGTGTGCCCAGAGCCAGCCCTGACCCTGCCTCAGGCTCAGTGCAGGATGTTTCACAAGAGAGCACAGCAGCACCGACCTGGGAGGAATTGCTCTGTGAACAGCCTGGCCAGAGCTGCTTCATGCCCAGCTGGACACCAGCCCAGCACTCCTTGCTCTGCAGCACAGCCCCCCAGTGCCAGAGAGAAGAGACAGGGTCACTCGGGGAGCACTGAGTGACAGCCAACATCCCTCCTGGAGGGACCAGCCTTGGCGCATCACCTTCAGCACCCAAATCCCCCGGGAGGGCAGTGGGCTGAGCCCCTGGTTGTGAGGAGGGCACCAGGGCCAGAGCTGGGGCTGTGCCTCTCCTACCAGCACCCACGGGGTGGTTCTCCTCCCAGAGCCCATGGACACATCCCAGGGCACGCCAGGGCACAGCAGTGCTCTCCCACGGGGAAAGGAGAGATTTGTTGGGGAAATAGTACTGTGCTGGGGCTGCTCTGGAGCGTGGGGTGTTCCAGCTACCTTTGGGACAATCCAAAGTTGCTCCAAACGGAGAGTCTGGGGCAGCTGCTGCTCCCTGGGGGTGCTGCAGGCAGGTCATAGAATCACTGAATCCCAGGATGGTTTGTGTTGGAAGAGACCTTAAAGACCATTTCAGTCCAGCCCCTTGCATGGACAAGGACACCTTCCACTTCCCCAGGGTCCTCCAAGCCCTGTCCATGTGAAGGACTGTGCAGGATGCTGTGCACTGGCTGCCATTCCTTGGAATGCCTGGAAGCATTCCCAGGACTCACACAGGGACAGTGAGGGCACAAGAGCCAGAGTGTGATGTGGGGTTTGATTTTACACACTCAGTACTGAGGTCCTTCAAGAAGCAATTCCTCATTCTTTGCACAACAGTACCTGGGGAGATCCAGCTCCTCTCCTGCTCCTGCCACCCTGTCCAGCAGCACGAGGTATCTCTGGTGGGCTCCCAGGCCAACATTGCCCTCTGCAGCACTTTCCACTCACTGGACAGCACCACAGTTCACAGAAGCAGAATCATGGCCCAGAGCAAACCCCAGACATACAGGGGGCAAGGAGGGAAAGAGGACCCACAGCTCATTAGGGCAGAGCCATCCTCACCCCACATTGCCAAGTCTCAGATGTTTCTTAACCTCTTTCGTAATCCCCATCCCAGGAATTCTCACCTGGGCTGCTGGCACCTCTTCAACTCAGAAAACTGCCAGGACAGGGGCTTTTTCAAGCCTTCACGGATAATTCCCTTCTTCTTTTGCCAGGTGATGCCAGGACATTCTCCTGCAGCGTCCAAGAAGAAAGGTAAACAGGACACTCGATGGACTCGAACAGAGGGTGTGTGCTCTTCCTCAACAAGTATTTTGAAAAGGCTGACTGGAATGCTGGCATGGCTTCCTCCAGACTGGGGATTTCCTCTGCCACTGCTGGGGCTTGGACTGGGACCAGACGAAGAGGCTGCTGTGTTGGTAACACAGCTGGACATGTGGAGGCATCTGGGTTGTGGGTTTTGTTTTCTCCCACCATTACACATGGACAAGAAACTCTTGTGGGAAGGGTTTTCCTCAGGAGAGATTCAGTACATGGGGTGAAAATCAAGAACTGCAGCAGGGAAAAGCCCAAAGCAAGTGTGCACCCAGGTAAAGGCAGGTCCAAAGAGGTTTTATCCTCAAATTCAATTCCTTAATGAAACGGGAATGTGTTACACTCCAGCTCAAAGGAAAACAACAGACATGAGACCAATAAAAGGCAGAACTTGAGGAAAGCAGTTTTGGATCAAACACCATAGATTCAAGCAGAGGGATGGGTTTCTAAGGAAGCTGTGGCTGCCCCTAGATCCCTGGAAGTTTCCAAGGCCAGGCTGGATTGGGTTTGGAGCAGCCTGGGATAGAGGAAGGTGTCCCTGCCCATGGCAGGGGTGGAACTGAATGGACAGGTCCCTTTCAACCCAAACCATTCTGGGATTCTAGGATTTTATGTTCCAGAGGGAATGATGATTCCATGAAATGGAAACCATTGACTCAGTTGAAGGCCAAGCGAGGATCAAAGGCCACAGCTGGGTTGGTGCCAGCTTGGCTGTGCAGACAATGTGACACAGGTGGTGCCAGAGGGGAAACCCCCATGTCCCCCAGCAGGACATTCCATGGCTTCCCATGGCCAGGGAGGGATGGACATCTAATGTGGAATCTGTTGGTCCCTTTCCCCAAGGAGTTTGGGAATGTGATGCTCCTTTTCTTTTCCATGGCAGATGGAAATGAGTGAGGTACAAACACAATATTTTCCCTGCTTCATTGTTTTCAAGCCCTTTCAGAAGCTGAGTTTCCAAAGAGAAGGGTGGATTGGCATCATCACCTTAATGAAAACTAATTAAACATAATTATTTAGCCCTTGGAAAATATTTGGGCTCCACCAGGAACACCCTGCAGCTGGCTTTTGAAAGGCAGGAAGAAGGTACTTTTTCCAGAAGCAGGTTTTCATGTCGGCTGTTGTGGTGGGGAGAGCTTCTCTTCGAGGTCTTTCATGCTCACAAAAACCAGGTTGGCCAGGAGCCTTGCACAACCAACTTAAGCCTTGAATTTTTGAGGGTAAGGAATGGCCTCCCCCACCCAGTTTCATGGATTTAGGAAATCTGCAGGGAGCTGGGTAGAGTGATGGGAGAAGCTTCACCCACACCTTCAGTTCTTTCTTGGAAAGCTGCTGGTTTTAGGGGTGAAGAGGAGGTTTTATAGAGTGAGACAATTCTTCCCAAAACATTCTCTGCTGAAAAAACACTCCCAAACCACACAACCAGCCACAGATCTGTATGTTCTGTCTGATGACCTCAGTGAATGGGAAAGGCCATTTCTCAGAAGTGAACGGCCATGGAATCGGCAGCTCCTGGTTTGGAGAAACGGATGAGCCTCAAGCAATGTTTGAGTTATTAGAAAGACAAAGAAGCCTGAGTTCCAAGAGTCTGGTGTTTTGTACATTACTTTTGTCCTCTACTATCCCCCAGCTCTGCCTCTGTTTCCCTGTGACCCCCATCTCAGCACCAAGGACATGCAACACTCAGTGCTCCAGGCAGAAAGCGATGGGGAGATCCTTCTGACCTCTCCCTCCTTGGGATGATTCTTCATCTCTTCTCTCTGTTTCTTGGGAATCGAATTATCCCAGAGCCCTTTGCAGTTCATTCAAGGGGATCTCTCCATAAACATATCCCATGGTGCCCAGAGAAGCTGTGGCTGCCCCTGGATCCCTGGAAGTGTTCAAGGCCAGGTTGGACAGGGCTTGGAGCAACCTGGGCTAGTGGAAGGTGTCCCTGCCCATGGCAGGGGTGGAACAAGATGGGCTTTAAGGTTCTGTCAAACCTAAACCAGTCTGGGATTCCATGTTCCACATCTGGGATTCTGTGTTCCACATCTGGAACTTTACCCTCACCAGGGCAAGCGTGGCAGGGTGGGATTGGTGCTGGCAGTGCTGGCAGCCCAGGCACAGGAGGAGACACTGCTCCAGAGCTGCCCAGAATGGAGGAAGTCATGAGCAGAAAGGCTGGGCTGTTCTCAGCACCAGCTGTGCTCTTCCCAGAGCTGAAAGAACAAGAAAAAGGAATTGTGTGTTGCAAAACCACTGGAGTGCACAGGGTCATGGTGGAGACTGACCCAGCCTGGCCAGGCTTTGCCCAGAGACAGCCCTGTGACCAAGGTGGGAGGCAGCAGAGCTGAAACCCCTGGATTCTCAGATATCAGCTTTTCACAATCTTTCTTCCCTGGAAAACATGTGAATGTTAATAGAAAGGAGTCTGAAGGAAGCAGCTCTCAGGCAGGCAGTCCCTGGCTCCTGGGGCCGGAGAAGCAATGGGAGCACTTCAGGAAGCAGAGCTGAGCTTGTGCTGATGTTTTTGGGCTGCCAGTGTTTCAAAGAGGGCTTTGGGACCCTGGTCCTTGGCCACCAGGGTGGTGGCATCTGCCACAGTGGCTCAGAGAGAAAGCCAGACCCTCATGAGACGCTGCTGTTCAGTGGGGAAGTGATTGACTCCCTCCTGGGTGCTGATCCAGCCGAGGCTGGCAGCACCCTGGGGAAGGGATGAGCTCAGCCCAAACCCATGCTGGGATGTTTGGGGAGGGAACAGCCAGGATCCCCTCAGCCTTTGCAATCCCAGCTGCACCAGCAGCAGCTTGGACCCCACACCACTCAGGGGGGTTACAAAAGTGAGCCCAAAACAAAACCTGAAGCACAGATCCCACTTTTTAACAGTCAGGGAAGCTCAGGGATTCCAGAGAAGACCATGTCCTGTTCTGACCTCTCAGCCTTGTGCCACCAGGCTGCATCTTTTCCATGGGATCTCTCAGTTCCCTTTCTCAGCTTCCCTGACGTTTCAGACGAGCACAAATTTTGTAAGCCATGGCTAAAATCACAGCAAGTGCCAACATCGGGGTCATTGGAGCAGTAGATCAGGTCTATAGGAGAAAGCAACCCTTTTTATTAATATTTCTAACCAAAACATCATGTTTCCTCTCCTCTTCAGCTTCATTTTGCTAAAAGTGTGAACAGAACTGCTCCTAAGACTTCTTAACTGAGTTTCTAGGGAAGCTTCTGGCACACTTATGGTGATTTCCTCTGATTTGTTCATTATTTTGATATTCAAACTGCCTTTGGGATGGTCAGAACTGATCATGGGTCTCCACAGCCTGGGCTGGGCTGCAGAGCATGTCCTACACCCCCAGCTACAGAAACATGCACATGTGAAGCCTTGGCTGGAATATTAGACAGAAAATACTGTTGGAATATCAGCTAGAAAATAGTGGGTTTTGCCACTGCACCCTGGGGCGAGGTGGACAAGAAGATGAAGTGATACACAGAGGATCCTCATTCAAGAAAAGTGATCAAAGGAGGCTTTTGGGGTGATCAAGTGCAATTTTTATCTCTGCAAAGGAAAACATGAGTTATATAGCCCACATGTACCCTCTGGAGAGGAATTTTAAGGAAGAGAAACTCCCTGCATACCTCTGGATGCCTCATTTACTGAGGCAGAGCTGAATCACAGCATTTGACTAATCCTAGCAAGGAATCCAGCTTTCTCCAGAAAAACTCACCATGGCACAGCTTGTGCTATTTCCCCTCCTCTGGACCAAGCCATAATCAATGTTTCCCCGGAGATCTGAGAACTCAGACACTTTGCTAAAACCCTTGCCTGGTGGATATCATCCAACTTCCAGTTTCCAAGGCCTCAAAAATATGTGCTCAGGAAGCAACACAGCCCCATGCCAGTGGTGCAAACATAACCAAAGGCAACCTAAGGCAAGACGTCGAGTAATTTACTCTGGGGTTACTCCTGTTCTTTTGTGCTGTACAGGAGTGAGGGGAAAAAGAAAACAACTTACATTTGAGAAGTGGATGATTTACAGGGTTCTTTGACCCTCCTGGCTTTCAGCTTAGGATCTGCAATGGCTTTCAGGGTTTTCCACTTCCCAGGTATGACCCAGGCTGAGCTTCAGCACAGCTGCCACCAAGTTGCTTTCTAAGCCAAGGGAAAAAAATCCCTTGGAAGCTACTTGTGGTAACTCCTGACTTCCTCTTCTTTTGTCTCCTCACTCCCGGGGTTGCTGCTTTTATCTGACATTTTGTGATGAAAGATTTCTAAGGATGTTAAAGAGGAGCAGCCCATGCCAGAGGTGGCTGCCCCATGCCACAGGACAAGAGTGATTTCCCTGCAGGAAGGGTTGACTGCCTTGGCCAAAGAGCTGGAGCTGCTTGGGGAGCACAAGTCCTGCAGCAGAGCAGACAGGATTTCCAGCTCGGAGAACAATTGCCACCAGGATGTGTAGCTAAGCCCACAAGTGGAAGCAGCCACGATTTCCATGCCAAGACACCCCAGAGAGCTTTATCCAGGCTGCAAAGATAAGTGAGGCTTTGCAAGGAATACACAAGGAAGCTGGACCTAGATTGCTCCTGCAACGAGAAACAATGGATGCTCAACATTCCCCAGAGCAGTGAGTACCACATGGATCACCCTGGATGCCTGTGGATTCATTCAGGAAGGATCAGTGCACAGGAGACACGGGGGGTTGTTCCCATAAACTACTCATGGGACTTACTTCCTTCATGAGGAAAGCAGCAGAGCAGAGTTGACCAAAGCCAAGAGTGACGTGGGCATGGTTTCCAAGGAGCATCCTGAAATGTTCCCTTGAGGCAGGACAGGGATGTCCAAAGCTGATGCAATCCAGACAGGGATGAGCAGCTTCTTTAATGACACGGAGTAAAGGGAGGGACAGATCCACACCTCTTCCCTAGGCCTTGTGACAAGGATGAGAGGAGATGACAAGGACGAGAGCCATCCCCCCATCAGTACAGACAACATCCAGCTGGCCCAGCTGGCCCTGTGGGATCAGGAGGGCAGGCAGGACAGCCCAGGGCACAGAGACCCTCAGCACGGGCAGGGGAAGGGAATCCAGCAGCATTCCCAGCAAGCTGGACACACGGGGTGGCATTTTCCTGCAGCAGGGATGGTGCGGCAGGCAGAGCTGGCTGTGAGTCAGCAGGAGTGGCGTCCCTTGGCACTGCACTCCTCATCCTCTCTGCGGCTCCTCCTGCTCCTCTCCCCGCTCTCCCGCTGTGGTTTCAGCTCGATGTTTTCCTGCCGAGCCCACGTGTGCAAAGACTTGCCCATTCCTCCCCAAAAGCCCCCTGAGCCATGGCATTGACGTCAGCAGCGCCCCAGCTGTCAAACAATGGAGATTAAGGCTTGGCAGGCGGTGCCAAGCCGTGGAGCAGGTGAGCAACATTCCCTGCCGAGCAGGAACAGGCGCATTGCATCAACAGGCGGCTGCACCTGGACACCAGAGCCGGCCCGATGCCAGCCCCATCCCGGGGTCAGGTCATGCCCTGGCACCCGGGCTCGGCTGTCCCTGTGCTCCCCCGGCAGCGCCAGGGTATGATGGGGCTGGAGGAGGCACAGCCTGGCACTGCTGCTCGTGGCTCCAGCCCACGGGAGGCTTTTCCTGCGTGCCAAGGGATGTGCAGTGCCGGGAACAGGCCCGGGGCTCGTCCCTCCCTGTTCTGCCCAGCGCAGGGACAGAGCCCACGGCGTGCTGCCTCTTGCAGGGAGCGGCAGAGCCAAGCATCGCTTCAGCCCTGGGCTTGTTCCTGGAGCAGACAAACATCTTCGGGACGCTCAGTCCCGACCCACAGCAACAGGGGATGGCTGGGATGTGGCCAGGCTGGCATCAGCTTGAGGGAGCAGCTGGACAGACTCCTGGAAAACAGGAAGGGAGCTGCTTCTACTCATCACGCTTGACCATCCTGTTGTCCTGGCTTTGCATGCCAACCTTCCCATTCCCGCTGCAGGCACCAGCAGGGCTGCCAGGACCTGTCTTCTGCCAAAATAAAGGCGATAGATCTGCAAACACCAAGGTCACCCAGCGCTGCCAGTGTAACTTGGCTCTCAAGCTGGGCTCAACAAGGACCTGGGAGCCCTCAGGGCCAGAGGAGAGACAGAAACATCCTTGTGAGCAGAGCAGAACCTGAGCCACCAGCAGGGCACCAAACTGCCTCCTGAACTTCACTCCTCACCAAACAAGCAGAGCCAGGAGGGCACCTGAGGTTAGAGAAACACCATCTACAGCACCCAGAGACAGGAACCCACAGGGATGTGACAGCTCCAAAGCTACAAACCCTGCAGGGCTCCTGCCCTGCTTTCTGGGAACATCTCCCAGCTTGGTGTGCCTCCTGCTCCAACTGCAGGATCCTGCTGGCAGCCTGTGTCTGCCAGGAGCAGGAGAGAAGCACGAGGCTCACCCAGGTGGGACAGACAGCTCTGCCCAGGGACAGGGGCACAACACACCCATGGACATGGTCAGTGTCCAGGTCTTGCCCACACCCTCCACACCAGCCTGGGAATGCCAGACCCTGGGCAGCAGAGCCAGGCCCTGGCATCTCCTGGTGCCAGCGCTCCTGTAACTCCCCCTGCCCATGGCAACACCTGTTGGTGAGGTCCTGCCACCAACCAGGACATCAGGAGATGCTCCCCTCTCCCAGGCTTCACTTCCCCAGCTCTGAGGAGCAGGTCAGGCCCAGTCCAAGCTGACTGTGCTGGCTGGAGTCCCTGCCCTGCAGCCCAGCCAGGGTTCAGAGGTGCCCAGGGCATGAGCTGCTGCAGGGCCAGCAGGCTGGCAGGGACAGCACTTCCCATGGGTCCTGGCATGGTGGCTTTCAAAGGGCTCTGTGTGCTGCCCCCTCTCACACCCTTCACAGCACCCCTCCTGGCAAACCCCACCTTTCACCCACCCTTACCAAGGGCCTGGCCCAGCGTGACCGGATGGGAGGGGAGCAGATGGCCTCTTTGAGTCCTTCCCATTTGCTCTCCCTCAAGGCACCCTCAAAGGAAAACCCTGCAGGTCATTGTTCTATTTTGGTCCAGCGAGGGCATCCAGCACAGCTCGTGGTAGGAGGGGCTGTGCTGGAGAAAATGGCTCCAGGAGAAAGGTCCAGCCAGAGAGAACATGCAGCACAAAGTCCAGACAGCCACGACCACACTGTGCCCTGTGACCTTCCTGGAGCACCTGCCCAGGGATGAGGAGACACTTTAAACACTTCACATCATCCCCACAAAGAAGGTTCCCTGCAGGAGCTGGGATGGCAGCAGGAATGGACAATGCCATGACTCAACGTGAGTCAACACAAGCCAGGCCTTCTCCTCTCTGCAGGAGCATCACCAATGCCTGCAGAGGACAAGAGCAAGGACCAGAGCACTGGGAAGAGCAGCAGCTGCCACCAGCAGGCTGAGAGAGCTGGGGCAGTTCACCTGGAGAAGAAAAGGTTTGGGGAGACCTTACTGCAGCCTTACAGGGGTTTATAAAAGAGAGACAACGAATTTTTACACGAGCAAATACTGATAGAACAAGGGGAAATGGTTTTAAACTAAAAGAAGAGAGATTTAGATTGGATACCAGGAAGAAATTGTTCCCTGTGAGGGTGCTGAGGCCCTGGCACAGGGTGCCCAGAGAAGCTGTGGCTGCCCCTGGATCCCTGGCAGTGTCCAAGGCCAGGCTGGACAGGGCTTGGAGCACCCTGGGATAGTGGAAGTTGTTCCTGCACATGGCAGGGGGTGGAACAACATGGTCTTTAAGGTCCCTTCCAAAGCAAATTGTGATTCTACAAAAAGCCCAGGGTGAGATTTTTCACAGAAAGCTGCACTGAACACCCCACCCCACCAAGGCACCCTGCAAGTAACACCCACTGTGCTCACAAAGCCACTGTGTGACACCCAGCTCTGCCCTTCTGGCCAGGCCCTGGGTCACTGCAAGGTCCTCACAGCCCAGGAGACCGTTCTCCAGCACCACCTCTGCTGCTGAGGCCCTTTTCCTGCCCCCACAGCTCCCTGGATGGAGATCCCTCACTGTAAGGACACTTTCCAGGGTGGGGCACTCTGACCCATCCTGACACAGCAGCTCAGCAAACACCAGGCTTCATCCCTGGGTGTGGTGGGGACAGGTGACAGGCAGCCACCCCACCCTGGCACCGTGTCACTCTGCTCTGACATTTGCAGCTCCTCAGCTCTCCCTGCACATCCTCAGTGGTATCTGAACTCCCCCCAGGTCCAACTCCCTGCTCATGCCAGGAGGATTGGTCTGGATGCCCTTTAAATGTCCCTTATGACCCAAACCAGTCCATGATTCCCTTGCCTGTTCCCCACTGGGTTCACTATCTTCAAAAAATACAAGTGTATTGAGGTTATCCAAGTTTTCCTCCATCTTCCAGGCTGAAGTTTTCCTGCTGGCCCCAGGAGATGGCCCTATTCAGCCCTGGTCAGTGCATCCCACCACTACCTCCCCTAAACACCTGCACAGAACCTAAACCTTCTCCAGGCACGTCTCCTCTTCCACAGCAGAGCTTTCCAGGAAAAAGCTTAACCGAAAATCTGCGGCAACACGGACTTTGGCCAGAAGGAAAGCAACAAACAAACAAACGTGAAGATACCAACCCAGCCCATCAGCATTTCCACTAAATGCCAGGGGTGAAGGAAAGGGGAAGGAGCAGGGTTTGTTTTCATTTTCATGGGTTGTGCAAGAGCCACAGCCCCACGTGCAGCCAAACCCACGCCACCTTTATCTCCGTCAGCAAACAAACCAAGCCACTCCACGGGGAGGATGTTCTGAGCTCAGCCTTGTCCCGGAGCACACGGAGTCACCCTGCTGCCAGGAGCCCAGCCTGCAGCCAGGGATGCCAGCAGGGCACAGCCTCTCGAGGTTCTGTGGCACCAGGGAGGTCACCAGGGACAGCCCAGCCATGCAGGTGACACTGCCTGCTCTTCCCAGCCCAGTGTGACTGTCCTTGCTGCTGCTGGGCTGGGGCATCCCTGTGCCAGAGGGAAGCTGGTGAGCTCTGTGTGGGCAGGGAGCATCCTTACTGCTCTGCTCCTGCTGGACATGGAATCCTCAGGGTTGGGAAAGTCCTTTGAGAGCACCAAGTCTAACCATCGACCAGCACCAGTGAGTTCACTGCTAACCCATGGCATCGAGTGCCACAGCCATGTGTTTTTGGAACACTCCCAGGGATGGTGACTCCACCACTTCCCTGAGCAGCCCCTTCCAATGCCTGACAGCCCTTTCTGTGAAGAGATTTTTCCCAATGTCTGCTCTACTATCTCCTTATGGAGCAGCCCTGGACGCAGCAGCAGGGACAGGTGACCCAGTGCTGCGCTGGAATCCTGGGGGAATCAAGGAAGCAAAGCCAGCTCGTTCCTGGGGATCCCACACCTTGCTGGGGTCGGAGAGCAACACAGACAAGTTTTGCTCCAGGTTCTGACATTCCTGGGAGCTTAGAAAAGCTGCCTTCAATCTGCCAGCCCTCTTGACCCCTTGCTGCCTCCTGAGTGTTGGCTCAGCTGCTGCCCTGCAGGTGTGGCTTTGTTTGCCCAGGGCACGTGGAGGAGCTGTCCCGTGGGTCACTGGAGCTGTGCCGGCTGCTCCCACCTCTCTGCAGGCCCTGCCCAGCTCTCAGCCTGGCCAAGAACTCTTCTATAATAACTCTAATAACTCTGGAGGCCTCCCTGCAAAGGGTACAGCTCCCATCTATTCGTTTCCTTCAGGCTGAGCTCGGAGCATCCCTCCTGCTTCCCTCGCTGAGCACATCAGCCACCTGCCAAGGAATGAGGCTCTCAGGGCTGGAGCGTGCCAGGCTGGAATGTGCCACCCACAGGGACAGCTTGGCACAAACTGCAGCAGGGAAGCACATTTGGATCACATCAGGTGAGTCCATGAGCCTCTGGTGGCATCAAACCCTCTGCAGTGGGACCAGGATGCAGCCCAGCAGGACACAAGTCCAGAAGGACCTGAACATTCCTTTCCCAAAGTGTGGCCAAAGGGCTTGAGAAATTGTGGATCTCTTTGGAGCAGGGGTCCCACACACAGGAATTGGGTTTACAACTCATTTGATGGCTTCGCATGACTCATTTATGGAGGAATTTACCCTAAATATCCCTGGTGAAGCAAATCTCAGGTTGGGTGGGATGACCACAGCCACATTTCCAGAGGATTCCCAGGGGCAGGCAGAAGAGAGCTTTGCACCACATCCCATCAGGATTCACCTGTGGGAGCTGCACATTCCAGGTCCTCCTGTGCCCAGGGCTGGGAAAAAGGGGTCTCTGTCCAGCCTTTTTCCACTTATTTTACCTTTAGGGTCCACCTGGGCAGCCCCTGCCAGCAGTCCCATAAAGTGGGCTTTGCCCTCCAAGAGCATCCCTTTCCCATGGCATGTGCTCAGCTCACTGCTGCTAGAGGTAGAACAAGCCTGGAGCATCCTAAGGGTGGAATTGGCACAAGAGGAACTCAGAGTAGCCCCAAATATGTCCTGACAGCAGAACTCCCTGAAGGGAGAGTCCCACAACAAGCCAGCCCCTCCCAGGACACAATCCCCTTATCCTTACAAATACCACCTGCTGCAGGCAAGGAGGCTCATGGAAGCTTCTTCTGTGATTTCTGAGTTGCCCTTTGCAGCTCCTGGAAAAGCTGTGGAGTTCTGCAACAACAGACACACCAGCTGAGCAAAGTGAGAGCCTTGTCTTCATGGAATCATGGAATGGTTTGGATTGGAAGGGACATTAAAGCTCATCCAGTGCCATCCCTGGCAAGGGCAGGGACACCTTCCACTATCCCAGGCTGCTCCAAGCCCCAATGTCCAGCCTGGCCTTGGACACTGCCAGGGATCCAGGGGCAGCCACAGCTTCTCTGGGCACCCTGTGCCAGGGCCTCAGCACCCTCACAGGGAACAATTTCTTTCTAATATTTAATGTAAACCCAGTCTCAGTTTGAAGCCATTCCCCTTTGTGCTGTCTCTCCAGGCCCTTGTCCAAAGTCCTTCTCTGGCTTTCAGATACTGAAAGACCTCAATCAGCTTCTCCTCTCCAGGCTGAACAATCCCAGCTCTCCCAGCCTTCCCTCCCAGCAGAGCTGCTCCATCCCTCTGCTCATCCTGGAGCCTCCTCTGGACTCTCTCCAGCAGCTCCAGCTCCTTGCTGTGCTGGGACAGGGCTGGGGCAGCTCTGCAGGTCTCACCTGAGCAGGGCAGAGGGGCAGAATCCCCCCTTTCCTGCTGCCAACACTGGGATCAGCCCAGCACAGGGAGTTCAGGGCTGCACAGGGAAAGAATGAAAACTCGAGATTGGAAAATGAAAACAAACTGAGCAATTAATTGACACTTAGAGCTGCTTCCTCCACCAAATGGCCTCCCAGATTACTGTGTTTTTGCAGTCAAACACAAACAATTTCCTTCTTTCCTGTGCTGGGCTGTTCAAGCACCGGGCGATGCTCAAGGATTGATGGGTTACCGGCATCTGGGAACGTGTGAAGGGAAAGTTTTCCTCCAACATGGAAAAATTCCTAAAACTAATTAAAGCTTTTTTATAAAATGACATTCATGAAGATATTTTCCCTATTAGAGCCCATTTGTTTTCCAGGTTTTTGTTCTTCAAAGGCTGGGAACTTGCTGCAGCTCTTCGATGAGATGTTCACATAAGGACAGGACTCCAGATCCTGGGATTTTTAAGGGAGCAAATTAAAGCAGTGCTAAAAAGGCCCCATTTGGCAGTTTTCTATTTTCTGTGCCTTTCACATCCAATCTGTGATGTGAGACCAGCTCACCAGCTCACCAAACCTGGGCTCTGGCCCTGCAGCCACCTCACCCCACAGAGATGGGAAAACCAGGAAACCCTCAGGTTTTGGAATCCCAGGGACCTGCCCAGCACCCGTGTCAGGTGAAAGAAGCCCAGATGAACTTTGGAAGTGGTCCAAGATGTTGCTCCTGGCTGAGGAATGTCCATGGGGGTTCAACCACCAAGGCCCTTGGAGCAGTGACTTTGCCACAGGCAGAGAAGGGGAGGGAGAGTTTCTGCTCCAGGGAGCTGGAGGAAAACACAAACCTGTCACCAATTGCTGTCAGATGAACTCTGCCAGGACTCAGGAAGGAGATAAAAAGAAGTGGTAGCACTCAAGCTTCCTGCAAATCTAGAGCATCTCATCAACGACTCGCTAGGAGGAAATATATTCGTGGGAGTGCCGCCTGCTTAATGTGCTCTCCCACCCACCTCTCCTTCCTATGGCTTCCAATTTCCCCCCTGGGATTCGGCGTCTATTGAGCAGACACGTTGAGAAATAGGATATGAATTCCCTAAACACCGGAGTTTCAAACTGCTCTGGTCCAAATTAAGCAGATTTTGGGAGGGGATAATGGTAAGAGATTCCTGTGTTTCAGTGATCATGGATCCAGGCAGTCTGGTCCCACACTCAGAAGCACCGCCTGACAATACATGTAAAAACTGCTTTAATTAACTTAATTTTTTCCTTAAAGCTCATAGATTTCAAGATTAGAGACACACACACACCCAACATGGCTCGGGCTACCCAAAGGAACAAAGGAGCTTTGAGAGAATTATGTGTTTCTATAGACTCAGAGACAATATCCACAAGTCCCTTCTTGCAGCAAAACCCTGTGTGTACAACCAAGGGCATTAAGCTTTTCATTATTAAAGTCTCTTTTTTCCTTGTTTGGGAGTCACGCTGAAGCTTTCCAGTATGGATAATTGTCCACAGTGTGGGGCACTCCTCATTACACCAGTGTTACCCAAGGGAAAATGACAATCCTAACACCTGCCTCTGGAGCTACGTTAGAAACAGCATTTAATTTATCCCTAAAGACTTACTGGAATTCCAATGCTCCCTGACAACGTCACTCATTTCTCGGCAAGAAAATGAGTGTGAGGTGTTGCGTGGAAAGGATCAGAGAGGGAAAAGGGGAGAAATTTCATTGCAGTGGTAGGTAAATCCAGAGTTTACCCACACCAGGAATTATTCGGGTGTTTATGCCCTTGTAAAAGGCAGAAATTTCTGTGCAGAAATTTTTTTCCTAATATCCAACCTTGACATCCCCCAGTGCAACCTGAGGCCATTTCTACTTGTTTCCTGGGAGCAGAGCCTGACCTCCCCCAGCTCCACCCTGCTGTCAGGGAGTTGGACAGAGTGAGAAAGTCCCTCCTGAGCCTCCTGTTCTCCAAGCCAAGCCCCCCACCAGCTGCTCCTCACCACACTTTTGCTTCAAAAATTACTTGAGCACTGATTTTTAACCTACAAAGGAACGGGGTTGCATCTGGTAAGTAAAGCAGGTAAGGAGCAGAACAGCAGAACAACACTGGGGGTCCACAGGCACAGCTGGAAGGAGGAGAAGCCACCCCAGAGGTGACCCCAGCCTGGGTGACCACACATCTTCAGACCTGCGTGGCCTTCAGACCCTGCAGCAGCAACACAAGGGCGGGTGGTTCTCTCCCAGGAAGTCCTCCTGTTTCTTGGAAGCAGCATTCCTGCGGCTCCCAGGCACAGCTTTCTGGCTGCAAGTGTTTGGAGGACACATTCCCAAAGCCAAGAGTCTGAGCTGGCTGGCAGCACGGCGGGGTTGGGGAGCAGCCAGCACCATCCCGGGGCACCCAGGATCCGCCAGGGATCCCCCAGGGCACAACAACTCCCTCAGACACCCTAACCCAGCTCTGACGTGCGATCCTGTTTGCCCAAAAGCTGAGCAGGGCTGGAACTCACAGCTCTTCCCAGAACCCATGTTCTTTGTTCTACCCCAACGCTGCCAAAACAAAGCTAGGAACGGCCTCTGCAGAGAGGAGCAAGATATCCTGAGGAAACGTGACGTTGGAGAAGGAAGGAGGGCTGACACGGAGGTCACCTGAAGCTTCACTTGTCCTCTAAGAGCAACGGCTGGGATTGCTGCTGGACACTGGCACTGAAAACATCCTTTTTATGGAGATGGCCCTGATTCCCACCCCAGTTGCTGCCATCACCCACGCTACAAAGGGCATTTGTAGACCAGCTGGGCCTACAACTCACCTGCCAGCACCATCCTGCTGGAGAGAGGAGCAAACCAGCAAACTTCTCAGTGGGTTTTCACCATCTCTCCGTGGGTTTATGAGAGTTCAAGGCCAGTTGTCTCTACAGTCCCCCAATAAACCACTCCTTGGTCTTGGAAGCAAAATTTGGTAGTTAATCTATGATGGAATGCTATTATTCACTTCAGCATTTCCTAGAGAGCTGCTCCCAACCTCTGTCCCATTTCCATCACCAAGGACAGGCAATGCATTTATGTTTCCTTGCAGAGCATGAGTCACCCCTAGTATGGCACTTTCCCTACATGGAATCCCAGAGTGTCAGGGGCTGGATGGGACCTTAAAGCCCATCCCATTCCACCCCCTGCCATGGGTAGGGACACCTTCTGTACACTAGGTTGCTCCAAGCCCTAGCCTTGAACACTTGCAGGGATCCAGGGGCAGCCACAGCTTCTCTGGGCACCCTGTGCCAGTGTCTCAACACCCTCACAGGAAGGAATTTCTTCCCAATATCCCATCTAGCCGTCCTCTCAGTTTGAACCAATTCTCTCTTGTCCCATCACTCCAGTTCCTGATGAAGAATCCCTTTCTGGCTTCCCTGCAGTCCCCACAGATCCTGGAAGGCTGTTCTAAGATCTCTACACAACTTTCTTTTGTCCAGGCTGAAGCCTCAGCTTTCTCAGCCTGGCTCCACAGGGGAGGTTTCCACAGAGGTGTATCCACCCTGGGGTTTCTTGTGGCTCAGAGACAAGGCTTGGAGAGCAGATTTATTTGGAATTCCCACCAGTTCTCCTCCATTTGGAAAGGAAGGATTGAGAACAGCTGGATCCTCTGTGGGCAAGGGGCTTCAAGAACCAAGAAGTGCTCACAGCAGTGCTGAGCCACAGGCTGCTTGGAATGAGGTGGGACATGGAGGGCCTGGGCTGAGCAGTCCCAGGACCAGGTAAAGTTGAAAATAGCTTTTATATGTTGGCTGCAGTACTTGATTTGCATCCTGAGCAGTCTGTCACATCTCAGGCACATCCAGAGGAGATTCCGACTGGCTTTCATCCAAGTTTTGTAGCAGAAATGCACTCAGCACTGAGCTTCAGCTTCCAGCCTTCTCCAAATCTATTCCAGAGGCTGAAGCATCACAGATATATTGGAGCCACCTCCCCTAACTCCCACTCTTAGAGCAACTGGCTTTTATAGGGCAGACAAGCCTGGCACCTGCACAGAAGTGGGATTTCAAACCCATTCCAACAGAGAAAATGCTTATTTTGAAGGTGTTGGACAGCTCCAAGAGCGAGCCTCGAGTGCCAGCCTCTGCTCTGGGTCTCTCCCACATCAGGAGAGGTTCCAGACATCTTGTCATCTCCAGGGTGACATGAGCAGAACCACACAGATCCTTCTCTTACCAGCTGGTTCCAGTGAGATCAATCTCATCTCACCCACAAGACAAAGTCCTCAGGCTGGGGGACTCCTTGCAGCCCAGCCAGTGCCAGGGTTTCTGGTTGCTTGCTCTGTTTTGGCTCCACATGGCTGCAAGGCAATAGCCCTTGGATCCTGGAGGGTTTCTCCCAGAGATAATGCAGCTCACCAGGTCCAAAGCTATGGGATTGTAACACAGCAGAAGAGTCTGAGCTAAAACTCCCCAAGCAAAAAACCAGCTGGAATAAACTAAGTCATCCTGTTTAAGAAACCCAGGTGGAAGCTGAGAGTATGGATGAGCTGGAGCTGCAGAAGGGGCTGGGGGCAGGAAGGAGGGAGAGGAGGAGACAGGTTGATGATCCAGCCTCTCCCACCCTAGGAATGCACAGAAGCTGGCAGATGAATCAAAAACACACTTGGGGATGTTATTTTGTTTGTCTTTGTCTAATTCTTGGATTTCTTCGTGGAAGAATGTTTTCATTGGAAGCTTCTGCAAAGCCACCATGTCTGGCAGCAGGACACCAACATCAGCCATGTGAGAACATGCCAAGCTCTGCTGAGTCCTGAGCCAACACTCTTCTCCAAATCAGGCCAAAAACTGACCCAAAAGACCTCCCCACATCTTCCAGCCAAACCTTGCCTCCTGCTCAGAGCTGCTGCACTGCCATACCAGCCCCTTCTCAGCAGCACTTCGATGTTGCTCCCAGCCTGAGGTCAGGACAGGCACAGCACACTCCCCACAGGAACGGGGTGAGCCAGCAGGAATAAAGCACATTCCCTCCACCCCAAAACACTCCCTCCCTGCAATGCCATTTCCATCTGATATTTGCAAGGCACTCCCAGAGCAAAGATAGGTTTTCCACATCCTCACCCAGGAGGAAGCAGCAATTACCAGGAGCATCACTGCATGGAGCCCATGGATGGCTGCAGGAATGTGTCCTTATCTGGGTGGGAGAACCTGGATGTGCCAGGGCTAAGTGCCTCACTCCCTCAGCAGCAGCTCTGCAGATTCCAGCTGCCAGGCTGGCTCCTTATCAGGCACTCCATGGCCCCAGTGGAGCTACTTGGATCCCCCATGAGTTCTCAGAGCCCTTTTACTTATTTTAAACACATTTATTTAATTTCTTCCAGTGGCTCCTCACTGAGATCAAACAGCATCCTGTGATAATCCGCTGGCACCAGCAGGGATTCACCTGACAGACAGGGATTTCTCAAGCTGAGTTACCACAGCCTTGAACACTCAAAATCTCTGGGTCCTTTGCTCTACAAGCTACGTGTTGTGCTGAAAAAATACATCTGGAGCAAGGTACAAAACACTCCAAGGGTGCTGCTTCCCAACAGGATTGCATGGGCCAGGTCAGAGTTTTAACACTGGCACTTGGACTGGTGGACTTCTTGTTTTTAATCTTCCTTTTTTCCATAATGATTCTCATCCATCAGCTACCACAAAAATGTTTAAACTCAATGCCTTGACAGGAATTCCATTTTGCCAGTATTGCCACTTGCCTCTGACAAGCACCAGCTGACCTTTCCATGCTGTAGCTTAGAGCACACCACACACCTGTCTTTCCAGAAAAAACTGTGTGAAGCCATCTCAGATCCCAGCACAAAAGCTGTGGAACACTCTGGGATGGGGTGCTGATTCCATGTGCCAAACTCCAGGGAAAGAAAATATTAAAACAAGGTCACCTCTTCACTCCCACCTTCTCTTGCCATGTCAGTCTCAGCCATGCTGCAAATCTGGACACAGCTGCAGTGGGAAACAAAGGACTTGAGGCTGAACAAGGGAAGTGTTTTGATCCTCCAAGGTGTCTTGAGTTACATGGAAAAACCACGGAGCAGCCATTCTCCAAGTGCTGTTTTCCAGGTGCCCTTTGTCTCCCTGACCACCTCCACAGCTCTCAACCCAATACTGATGAAGCCCTGCCTGCTCTCAGCCTTCTCCTCTCTCCAGGGTTCGATCCCTCTCTTCAGTCCAGAGGGATCACTCCTCCATCTGAGTCTGTCCAAGAACTCTGCCCTCTGCTCTCCGAGGGAATCCCATCCCACCCTGTCTTTGAGCCTTCTTGTCCTTTTACTCATTCTTGCCTCGTTTTTACTTCTGACATCATCCTCCCAAGAAAAAAAAACAAACCTGCAAGCCACAATCTTCCTAATTTCTTCTTTCCTGTAACCACTGTTTTCTTCTCCTTGCCTCACCTCCCAGCCATGCTCCATCCAGCTCTCCCCAGGGTCACACTGACATTTTTCCATGTGCTTTAACACTAGAAGTTACCAACAGTGTTCTTCTTCCAGGACGTCTGTCTTTCCAGTCTCCTACCCAAGTGACCTGCTTCTCAAGAGCTTCCCTAAAAGCCCATGGAGCTAAGATACAGCACATGCAGCAAAATCCCAGCAGGGAAGGTATTTGCAGTCTCAGGTACAACAAATTTCTGCAAGGAATCTATTCAAGGTAGCTGTGCTAGCAGCAGAATGCCTATTGTAGAATCATGGAATCATCAGGGTTGGAAAAGACCTCCAAGATCATTATGTCCAACCTTTGACCACATCCCACCATGCCCAACAAGTGTATCATGAAATGCCATGTCTACCTGATTTCTGAACGCTTCCAGGGAGGGGACTCCACCACTGCCCTGGGTGGAGCAGGTGGCAGCATCATCCTCGTAGATGAACCCTGATTAAACAAAAGCAAATTTCCAAAATTAAGAGTTGTATCTGTACCTTAACCTACACTGAACCACTTCCCAGCCTCTGTGGATGGAAGCAGGGGAGAAGCAGCCCAGGGAAGGGAAAGCTGACGCATTTCCTGCTCCCACAGCTCTGAGTGCAGCAGGTTCAGGTGCATCACATCCCTGAGACACGGCCAGCAGTGGTCAGATGTCACTGTGACACCCCTGGGGTGTGAGCAGATTGCACAATTCACATCCTGTGCACACGTGACTCTGCCCTGGGCACACGCAACAGGTGGATCATTTTCACCCTGGGCTGCTCTCCAACCTCACTCAGAGCTGTGATGTCCGCAGGTCCCATTGGAACACTGACCTGGATGTCAGGAACTGCCACTGGTGACTTCAACAGCCACGTCACCAGCAAGTCCTACCACTGGCACCAGTTCCCCGGGTCAGAATGGAGAGACCACACACCCAAAGCCCTGCTGCTGTCCCCAGACTCAGCCACTCCAAACTCAATCAAACAAAACCAGTTCCAATTCTGTCAGGCAAGCACAGCCCATCACAGCGTGCCCAAACTTGAGCCAGCAGGAAAATTTCCTTCCAGGATAAAGCAAGGCTTGGTTCACTGGCCACAGGTAACAAACCCTGGAGTACAAACAGGAAAGCTCTGACATTCTGAGGGACACAGACCACACAAGGCTCTGCCTCACATGACCCTAATCAGAGAGGATTAATTTTCTTCAGCAAGGTTCACAACTCTGGAAAGAACAGAAGCTGCACATCTGCATGAGCCAGCCAAATCCAGCTGCTCGTACTTGCACAGCAGTCTCCTCAAATGCTCCGATGGCTCCGGAGCCTGTCAGGGCAATGTCCCACCCCTGCAGTTGCACAAACACTCGAGGCTGCGGGTGCTTGGCTGTAGATGGGGAGAGACAAAAGGCAACTCTTCACATCCCACATTGTCAGAAGGCACAACCCTCCTCATGGTGCCACCAGGCAGAGGATGCAGCCCACAGCTCACCTGGGGAACCGGGAGCTATTCAGCAAGTAACTGTTAAATATAGAAAAAGCCTGAATCTCTCACAACTTTTGCTGAAAAAACATGTTCAGTCTTCTTAAGCAATGTTCAGCTCAAAACAACCCAGGGTGGAATGGATCTTTGGGTTAAGGAAGGCAGCAGGACAATACCTGAAGTCTCAGGGACCAGTTCCACAGGGAGGCAGATCATCCACCTCCCCTTTCCTACCAATTCCAACCCAACCACCACCAACCTGCACAACCCACACACTGGGCAAGGTGAGGGACCAAGCTTTCACATTAGGTGTAATAGAAAAACATTCTTTACTCTGCAAGTGTCTTTACAAATATATATTTATATATTTAAGCCCATTTCAGGCCATAAAAGCCCATAAAAAACAACCAGTACCTTTTTGAACAAGAGAAACTGCGGGGCAGAAGCCTGAGGTGACAGACTCCCACCCAGGGGCTGTTCTGGCGCTTCTCTGAAGGCCTTTAGTTAGCACATAAAACCATCTCAAAAATCCTTTTATCTGAAAGGAGGGGCACCATTCTTACCCCCCTTTCCCATTCTCTGTATGAGGTAAACTGGGATCACTTTTACATCATCGCTTTAGAAAGGAGATGTTGTATCCTGAAGACCAGCTTTTCCAAAGAACATTTGTGAATGGGTTAAAAAGGTAAGATGTGTGGATCCAACCATAATGTGCTGTTGTCTCAAAATAGAAGAAGTTGATACTAAAAAGCTATTCCAGATACATACAAGTACAAACACTAGAGCTGGTCAGAAAGATTCAGTTTCGACATTTTTCTTAAAAGCAGGGAAAATTTTCTGCAGTGTGGCTTTTCATTTCCCCTCTCTTTTATACCAGTTCCATAAACCCTTCCGAAAAAAATCACGTGTCTGCTGTCAGAGTGCAAAGTCCATCCAAATCTCGTGTTTCAGTTCACTATCTCTACACTTTACAAATCCTGATGGCAAACCAAAAGGTCTCGATTTAACTTAGCAAAAGTGATATCTAGAAAATATTCAACACCAAGAGGTCTTACAAAAAAAACTTGAGACTACTAAGGCATTCTAAGGCACAGTGTTTGGGAAGAAGTGCTTTCTCCCTGTAGTGTTGCTTTATACACATCACGTGTCCGAGTCCAAGGGATGCATGGAGCTGCAGATGGATGCCATGGCTTCTCCCAAGCAGGGAATTCCATCTTCTGCTGCCCTTTCAGACGTAGGCTCCCAACGCTGCATGGAATTCAGTGAGACATTGCACCAGCTGCTGAAACTTGGGTCTCTCCTCGGGATCTAGGGCCCAACAGCAGGCCATCACAGCAAACCTGCAACACAGAGGCACAGGGGAATGTCAGCCAGGCAACCACAGCCCCAGCCTGAAAGGGAAAACAGCATTTGCCACTGCAAAACTGGCTGAGCAGCCAGAGAGAGACAAGGAACTCTGGACCTTATGATACATGATGATATGGATTATGGTACATGATGCTGAACAGCTCCTTCCAGGATGGACACCTGGAATGATGAGCACAGGGGCTGTGAGCAGAGGTGCTGGGTTGATTTAGGATATGACCCATGGCAATCCAGGAAGGAGCAGCACATAGTTCACTGGAGTTGCTCAGCTGTTGGAAAACCATGGGATGGTTTGGGTTGGAAGGGACTGTGTCGCTGTTGAGCTGCTCGCAGAGAAAAACACCCGGATTCTCAGTGTGGCATAGAAAAGAGAGCTTTATTATTTTGATTCCAACTTATATAGATTTTTCAGAGGTCACCCAGATTGGTCAGTCAGAAACCTCCCCCTAGGCCTGATTGGCCAGGCCTGAACTGTCCAAATCTCGAGACACTGTTTTAATAACATCCAAACTTTATCTTTGTTTATAAAACACAGGAGAAAATTCTCATGGGAAAGACCTGTGCTAGCCACAGGACTGTAAAGATCATCCAGTTCCACTCCCTGCCATGGCAGGGACACCTTCCACTATCCCAGGTTGCTCCATGTCCTGTCCAGCCTGGCCTTGGACACTTCCAGGGATCCAGGGGCAGCCACAGCTCCTCTGGGCACCCTGTGCCAGGGCCTCATCACCCTCCCAGGGAACAATTTCTCCCCAGTATCGTGTCTAACCCAACCCTCTCTCTGGCAGTGGGTAGCCATTCCTCCTTGTCCTGGCACTCTACCCCTTATCAAGTCCCTCTCCAGCTCTCTTGGTGCCTCTTTAGGGACTGGAAGGTGCTGTGATGTCTCCCTGGAGCCTTCTCTGGTTCAGGCTGAACACTCCCAGCCTGGCTCCAGAGCAGAGGAGCTCCAGCCATCAGAGCATCTCCATGGCCTTCTCTGGATTTGCTCCAGCAGCTCCACATCCTTCACATGCTGGGGACCCCAGAGCTGGAGTCAGTGCTCCATGAGGAATGTTCACCCCAGGGTTTGTCTAAATGGCAGAACAAACAGGCAAGGAAAGGCAACCCTGGCTCTTTCTCTGGCCAGACTTTAACACCAACCACAAAGCAGCCCCTTTGCCCTTCCCCAGCAGAGGCACTCACAGTTCATCGGGGCAGTTGATGGGCTGAGCTATCCGATAGCCATCCTTTAAATAAGCTGCCATCTCGAAGGGGTCGATGTCCACATACGGGGTCTGTCCCAGGGTCATCAGCTCCCACAGCGTCACCCCGAAGGCCCACTGCAAAGGAACAGTGCAGGCATTAACAAAATGTGCTGAACCCTGAGAGCTGCTTCAGCCAGGGCACAAAATCAGCTCTAAGTAAGATTACACACAGCAAGGAAGCTTTACATAAATGCTCTATATAACCAAATTCAATGTGTCTTGAATTGGGCTAATTAAGAACCACAGAACTCGTGGTAAACTACCCAGAGAAGCTGTGGCTGCCCCAGCCCTGGAAGTGTCCAAGGCCAGGCTGGACAGGGCTTGGAGCACTCTGGGATAGTGGAAGGTGTCCCTGTCCATGGCAGGGAGTTGGATCTAGATGGTCTTAATGTCCCTCCCAACCCAAATCCACCTGTGATTCTACAAAGTTGAACTAAACTTAAAATCTTAGAGCACTAAGGCAACAGCACTAAAAAAACATATATTTAACATGACCTTAGAGAACACCAAATGTAAACAATACTGAACACTGAACCACTGTTTACTATAAAATTATCTTTTTCTACATTTTACTTCTTTAAAATGCCTTGAAAGCCCTCAAAAAAGGTCTGTGAAATTCAAAGGATCAGAAGGGCAGACTGAACGAAAGTGTAATTTTTTGATTCTGAGTTATCTGTATATTTGGAGAGCATGCTCAAGAATAGGACTCAGGGAAAAAAGAGATTTCATCTGAGTAAACATGACAGCTGGATCAGCATTCAACACATTCAGCCGACAAGCCTTGCCAGAAGGAGCTCAAAAGTGATGAAAAATCCATCAATCAATCCACGCATAAGCCGAGTACAGGGCAAATCATTTATTATCTGGTATCCAGAGACGCAGGAGACCAAACAGAGATGGGGCTGGTACTGCATGCTTGTGACTCACTGCTCAAGTTACACATCATCAGTTATTAAAAAGAGGCAGAAACCTGCAAGGTTCACATGATTCTTGTTGTAATCAAGAGAAATCCCACTATTGCCTTGACCTTAGGGAAGGGATGTTTTCAGTTGGGAAGGGCAGGAGCACAGAACAGCCACTGGAGGAAATAAAACCTCTTTTTACCTGCAGTGGAGAAAAGTGCTGAGGGACAAGTGGTGGTCATGAACAGGAGATGAAGGGTGATTCAAGCAAAACCACCCTGGGAATGCAGCTGTTCTAATCCCACAGGTAACTGCATAAAAATGGCAGGAAGAGATGCAGAGCTTCATGTCCAACAGCAGGAAAACCACAGAATTAAGATCCAGCAGGAACCGTGGTTTGTTTTCCTACACTCTGGCTGACTGATAGAGCTGCTGGCAGGGGAACAACACATTATTGGGAAGGTTTCAAGCCAGCAAACACATTTGAAAGAAAGTGTTCCAAAAAGCAAGCCTGGAACACATCCCATGGCATTTCTGCAGACACAGACACTGTTTGGAGCACACTCCATCACCCTGTTACATGCAATGGATCACTGGGTTTGTTCCTACCAAAGCCACAAAAACATCTGACATCAGCTTTTTGTGAAAAGAGTCCAGGTAGATGCAAAGCTGGTATTTAGGGCAGATGGTGTTTTCTACACCCAGAAAAAGTGCTCACTTTGTACTCTACAAAACTCAGATGGTCACGTGTCTGCAGTTAGAACTGTGTATTAAAAGGTGGGTGGCATTTATCCTTATGCAATGGAAAAAGGAGTTCTGGGTTAAAATGGGCTGCAAGAGATGCTGCATTGCACTGGAGTTTTCAAAAATGGTTATAACACTGAGGTTTACTCATCCTATTGAAATTCCACATCTCACTGCTGCTGTTACATAAGCTTTTATTTCCCAGTCCTCACAAATAGCAAATGCTTTCACGGTCCAGATTTTTTTTAAAAAGTAAAAATAAAAACATCACTATTTAACTGAGTTCGCTTTAGCACTCTAACAACTTGCTTTCACAGGCAACTTCCATTTCCTTTCCTGTCTTCAAGTCTGTTATAACACAAACCCCCACGTGTTTTCCAATGAATACACATGTGGAGCAGAGCTGGCACCTTCCCTTCCTTCCTTTTTTTTCTTGTTGTTTATATGGCTGCAGCAGTAGTACAGAGACCACAGAGGAAAAAACCAACCAGAACTTCTCTAAAGTTTCCCAAACTGGCACCAGACCACTGCTGTGGATGGGATGCATCCAAGGGCACCAAGGGAGCAGGCTGAGGTCACTGCAGCACTGCTCTTTGAAAGGTCACCTCAACTGGGGGAGGTTCCTGACTTCTGCAATAAGGGCATCCTCTGGAAGAGTTGGGATGCAGGGATTATGGGCCAGGCAAACATCAGCTCCTGCTAATGTCAGGGAGCACATTATCCTGGAACTCACTCCTGTGCATATGAAGCACAGAGGGGTGTGGAAAGAGCCAGTGTGGATTTATGAAGGGAAGCTGTGCCTGACCAGATCCTTACTGAGCAGACAGGGCACAGGGTGAGCAGTGGATGTGCACCTTGACTTCCAGAGGGTGCTGGACACTGCCCAGGCTCCCCAGGGAATGGGCACAGCCTGAGGCTGCCAGAGGTCCAGGAGTGCTTGGACAATGCTCTCAGGGATGCATACGGTGGGATTGCTGGGGTGTCTGTGCAGGGCTAGGAGCTGGACTGGATGATCCTTGTGGGTCCCTTCCAACTGGGGATATTCTATGAAAAGCAGACTTGTCCCAGTGCAGCTCCCTGAAACTGACTGTGTTCCCAAGGGAACAGGGAGCAAGGGGCAGTTTTGCTGTGCACAAAGGGCCTGACTGATCGCTCAACCATCTGCCAGGAGCAGCTGAGGCAGGAGTGGGTGTAGAGATGATGCTCTTAACAGGCCACTGGTACCTATTCAATGCCATGATCCACTGCCTCCAGCTCTGGGGTCACCAACATCAGAAGGATGTGGAGCTGCTGGAGTGAGTCCAGGAGGCCATGGAGATGCTCTGATGGCTGGAGCCCCCTCTGCCCTGGAGCCAGGCTGGGAGAGCTGGGGGTGCTCACCTGGAGAACAGAAGGCTCCAGGCTGACATCACAGCACCGTCCAGTGCCTAAAGGGGCTCCAGGAGAGCTGAAGAGGGACTTTGAACAAGGGATGGAAGGACAGGAAAAGGAGGAATGACTTCCCACAGCCAGAGGGCAGAGTTAGATGAGATATTGGGAAGAAAGTGCTCCCTGTGAGGGTGCTGAGGCCCTGGCACAGGGTGCCCAGAGAAGCTGTGGCTGCCCCTGGATCCCTGCAAGTGTCCAAGGCCAGGTTGGACAGGGCTTGGAGCAAGCTGGAATAGTGGAAGGTGTCCCTGCCACGGCAGGAGGTAGAACTGGATGGGCTTTAAGTTCCCATCCAACCCAAACCATTCTGGGATCCTGTGATTCTTCAACAGCTGAGAAAAGAAAAATGTTAACTAAACACATTTCCAAAACGTAACGGGGTAAAAAGCCTCACCACATCGCTAGCACTGGAAAACTCATTGTTGACCAGGCTTTCCAGAGCCATCCAGCGGACTGGTCTGTTCTCGTTGTCCCCCAGGCAGTGGTAGTCCATGGGGAACAGATCCCGGGACAGAGCGTTGTCTGTGATCTTCACCTGCAGGCCATCGTCAATGCTGGGCACAGAGAAAAGCAGCACTCAGCAAACTCACAGCAAACACTTCTGCTCAGCCTCAAGTCCCACACTTGGGAGTGCTAATCCACATCTCAAGCACTGGTATTCTCCTGCATCAAGACACACTTACTCTGTGATTAGCAAATATTATCACAGCACCTATTTATTCTGTGCCAACTGATAAGCACTAAAAAAAAAAAAAAAATCAGCAGGCTTGATTAAATAAAATCAAACATTTACAAGTGCAAAAAAATACCGTTAAAGCAAACAAATAACTGCCTTAAGTTACTCCTGCTCCTTTGGAGATCCCCTATCTGAGCAATTAAAAACCTTTTAGCTGTAGTACCTCTGTGGCAATAATGAGGCAAAGATCTAAGCAAAGCAAGAGACAGTATTATCTTCAAGCAACCTGTATTTTTTGTGGTCCAAAAGCATGTCTCCAATCAAGCCATCTGGTGAAATACTGTTTATTCCCTCCACTAGAGATATTGATGCTTGTCAGCAACAGGGTACTAAGGGAAACTTACTTTTAATCAAGACAAGATGACTCAAAGTGAGAACTAGCCTCCTCCGGGATGTGATTCAAACTCTTTGAACTTAAAACTGTGTGTAATAAAGTTGAGTTAAAAATCAGGTGATTTCAGAATATGGCAAAGATGTTGGCTTTAACATTGTCTGACAAAAACACAGAAGGAACATTGGGTTGGGGATATTGGAACAAATTGGTGTTTGTTGTCTTCTCCTCCTGTCACTTATTTCTTTATTTTGATGAGAAAAAAAGAAATATAAATGTTCAATCTGTGTGTTTCCCTCTTTACTACCTCAGATACCTTTTTATTTATCCCATTTCCACACAGTTTCAGGCCAGTTCATTATCCTCCAAATTTACAGACCAGGAAATTTCCTATCTAGTCATTGTTAAGAGTTCAGAGAAATTCCTAGAAGAGTTGTTTGAAAATAAAAATTCAATCCAAAGGGCAGTTCCCCAGTGATTAGAGAGCTTTGACTTGTGTAATCCTCATGTCCACTGTAATTGGACCTGACTGTGCCATGGGCACACGAGACCAAAAGCATTTCCTCCCATAAACCTGCCAAGATCACAGGAATCCTGGCTCCCTTCCCAAAATCAGGACACAGCTCTGATGCTGTGTCAGAGCTTTTCACCTCCCAGGAGCAAACCTGGGGAACAAAAGGTGGAACAAAGCCCTTCAGGAGACCCTGGCTGCTGGCACCTCTTTCTCTTTCCAAACATAAAGCTCCAGGTGACATCTCTGATGTTTGTGAGCTCTGTCTCCTGTGGAAGCACTTCCTCCTCAGTGTGTTCAGTGAGGAAAAGCAATAGAAATTAGGAACAGAATCTGTGAGTAACACCATCCCACTGAGAATCTGGGTTTCTAGAAGGCCACCAAACACCTCCATCTCTACATTTTGGGGTGTATTCCAGCCCAAAGATAGTCTCAGTTCCTACCCCGGCATCCCTACCATTCCAGAGCACATTTCTATCTATCCATCATTTGGCAACTAAGAAATCAACCAATGAACAAAGTCTTTAAGTCAGTTTTAAAGCGAAGAAAAATGAAGAAAACCAACTTCAAACAAAGATCTATCAATAAACTGTCAAAGACATTTCAAGTTTTATTGAAGTTGAAGGGAAGCTTTAATTCTTCTCAAGCCTTTGAAAAAGTGACAGACAAACCCAGCAGAAGCATTTACAGAGAGGATGTTTTATGTCCTTTAGAACCACACCTCCTGGTTCCCCTTGGCTTTGGAGGAAAACAACTTCCCTGACTAAACCAGTGCCCCAAAACCTCGGCAAAGCCCCGTTCTGTGTTTGGAAGGAGAGAGGAGGCTGACAGGAGGGAGCTGCAGCTCCTGAGATCAGTACTTACACACAGTTCCTAGCAGCCAGGTCTTTGTGAATGACCTCCCGTCGGGCCAAGTAGCTCATCCCACAGGCAATCTGGATAGCCATATGTACAAGATCCTGCTGGGAAATGGCCTGCAAGAGCAGAGCAGCAACCATTAGGCCCCTTCAGCCCAGTATCTGCAGGGTTACTGGGTTTGCTGGGGCCCAGTGCCCCCTCCTCTTCTAGTCCCCACAGTCACAATCACCTGTGGACACTCATGAAGGTGCCTTACTGTCATTTTAACTTCTTTCTTCGATGTGCCAAGGGCAAATGTTTCCATCTTGCAACTGCCTCATTTTTGCACCTACTTTTCCTTTGATTAGAGGTGGACATGGGCAGAAATGGTTCATTTTACCCCTCTTCCCACACCTTTAGCACTTTGATTCCCTGGAAGCCAGCTCATTTCCAGGCAGCAGCACAGTCAAAATCCTTGTTGCTCCCCAAAACCAGTATCAAAGGCTGCTGCTCCAGCTCCTTATGCAACTTCACAGTCCCATCGTAATTAAAATCTTGCATGTATTCATAGCTTGAGATACCAAAATTAAAATCAGCAAATCTGAAATTTCTCCATACACAATTTCCCCTTAAATCCACAATTTTCTCTCATTTTTTGTTACCATTTTAGGATGCACTGATTGAGCTCCTACCCTAATGAGAGCTGACTGAGCTTCATGCCCTCTGAATACCCAGGATAAACAGCCAGGAATGTTTTATCAGCCAGGAATCAAGGCAAACACTTGCTGGAAAGTGTCCCTCCTCTGCTGTTGTCCTGCCATCACACCAAACAGCAGAGTGCCACAACCATTCCTGTGGTGGCACAAACTCAGCTGCCAGACCAAGCAGAGGCTTAATGGGCACAAAACCCCACATGCCCAAGGGTACCTGAGGATTGTTGGCCTCCACCAACTTGCACTGTCGCAGGAAGAGTTTAAGGTTCCCCCAGTTCATGTAGGGCAGCAGCACCATGGGTTTCTCTCCCTCCTCTATACAGACATGAGTGATAGGCAGCAGATTCCTGGAAGACAGAGAAATTCCTAATGTTATGGAACTGAAATTTGCTAAAAATACTTTTGACCCCTAAACACAGTAATAAAATTAATTAAACATGGAAGAAAAGCATTCAATCTTCTATTAGGAATTGCAGAGCACAATGTGTCCAAATTATTGAAGCCCTAGACATTACTTCTCTTAACAAATGAAATATATGACTACTTTCCCATTAGGAAGAACCCTCCAAATGTTTTCACTTGGTCCAAAAGTGCTGAAATAAATTGCAGTGAATACAAGTTATCATTTGTACTCAGAAGTGCTATATCCTCAACAGGGAAGTGTAGCATTCTAAATCCAAATACAGGTATAAAATATATAGTTACATTGTAATAGTTTAACAAAAAAAAGTCATAACATCATGTTTGATCTGCTGCGAAGTGACAGAACAGAAAATTTTAGTTTTAGTCACTTTAAAGGTCCTTTCCAAGCCTTTTGAGGCTCAGGTAATCCCCACACTGCAGTGTCTCTGCACTTCTTCCTTAGAAGGGATATAATATATAATTTATATATATCAATATGTAAATTCCTAGCAATTCAAAGCAAACCAGATATAGTTTCAATTTCCATTAGTCACTTTTTAAAATATCTGTATTTTCCATTGAAAACCATTAGTAAAACTCACCAATTACTTACAACTACTTTTAATTTTGTATTTTCAATGTTCTTGCTCCCACCTGAAGATTTCTCACAGGCAGGTGTTACATTCATGAGCTCTAGAGACCCATGAAGGTCCCAGCTTTATAGACAGCATAGGGAAGAAAAGCTTTTTGGACTTTTTAAAGAGAGTTTGGCTTATAAAAGGGAGGAGGACAACAGCTAATTGGGAATGAGAGCAGGGCAGGTTCATTTTGTTTCTAATTTAAGTATGTTTCACCAAGAACCTGCTACTCCTGTATTTTAGGCAAGGCCATCATTATATAAGGCTGAGAGAGATGGGAATGTCCAGCCTGGAGAAGGATCCAAAGCCTTTTCTAGTACCTTAACAGGCTCCAAGAGAGCTGGACAGGGACTTTGGACAAGAGCCTGGAGTGACAGGACAAGGGGGAATGGCTTCCCACTGCCAGAGGGCAGGGATAGATGGGATATTGGGAAGGAATTGATCCCTGGGAGGGTGGTGAGTCCCTGGCACAGGGTGCCCAGAAAAGCTGTGGCTGCCCCTGAATCCCTGGCAGTGTTCCACGCCAGGTTGGACACTGGGGCTTGGAGCAACCTGGGATAGTGGAAGGTGTCCCTGCCATGGCAGAGATGAGCTTTAAGATCCCTTCCCACCCAAACCACCCTGGCATTCCATGATTCTACAGAAGTGTTGCTGAATTCCCAACAAACACCGCCCTCTCCCCAGGGCACTTTAGCCCAGGTATTTCCAGCTCCCAGTGACACTGATTTGTCACAGCCCTGCCTGCCCTACCTGTGGTGAAGCCCTCTGAGTTTACAGCTTTCTGTCAGCATCATTGTCACCTGCACCTCCGACGCTTGATCTGAGGGAAAAAAGAACCACAGATAAACTTTGGAAACAAATCAACATATTAATTAAAATTTGGTCCAGATTTGCAAGTCACTTGAGGACGTTTGAGCACAAACACGACTTGTTTGCCTCCTTTTTTAAAACTCACTTACAAAAAGCCCTGAAGTTCAAAGCCAAGTTCTGAGGCTCATTTCTACTTAAAGGAGTGGGGTGAAGCCCAGAAAGGAAATCAAGCACATTCCAGGGGCTGACAGGCTGTAGCTCTGCACTTCCTGACAGCTTCTGGGCAGGCTGCACTGGGCAGTGTGGGTCCCATCCTGGTGCCTATGGAAGCAGTGGGATGTGCCAAGTGCTTCCCAAACACAGATGTGCTCAGAGGTCATTGCTTTGCTGCTGAGTTCCCACTACAGGTACACTTGTGTTTATTGCCACATGGCTGGAGGCTGTTTATGTCTAGATTTACTTATTTCCTAGCTCTTTGCTTGACACACTTGACTTTTGGTAACCTCAGGACTGTTCGTTGTTTTCTTCTCCACCTTTAAAAATGAGTAAATTAACAAAACCACTGCTGCCAGCTAAAATTCAGGCACCTGTGATAACTCCAGTGACCCACAGCAATCAGAGCATCCACTGGGCAGAAGCACAAGTGGTGCCTGGAACCCCTTCCCCACCAATATTTGTGTATTTCAGGTTTTTTTCCCCTTTGGTGGCAAGAACCTCAAAGGAAGCTTAAGGTGACGTCAACAAGAGCTCTCCCGATCCCACCCTCCTCACACCTGGGAGCATTTTCCGTGTCTCCCTCGTGCTGGGACTAGTTCTGGCAGGGAGCTGGCACAGGAGAGCCCAGCACAGCCCAAGGAGCTCTCCTGGCTGCACCTGGGGGAATTTACATGTTGTGGATGAGTCAAGCAAAGGTTTTACTGCCCTGGAAGGAAGAAGAGGCAAGAAATCCTCTGCTCTTTTCCCCCCTTCCTCGTCTGATCCTGCTCCCTGCCCTCCCAGCCCTGACAACCTTTCCTAACTGAGCCTGAGCCCTGCAAAAGACAACATGACTCTGGCTGAGTGCAGAGTGATGGGAGTGCTCTGGAGAAGCCCAGAGGTGCCACTAAATTAGTGACAAAAATAGCTGTGGTATTGGACATGTGATGAATTTGATACACATGAGACAGACTGCAAAAGGCTTGGAAAGAAAAACTAAGATCCTACATTAAAACCAAGTTACATACAAGCCCTGAATGACTGAATCAGGCAGTTCTAAAAGCCAGCATTAAAAATGGACATGGCAAAGCAGATTGTGAGAAGTCAGAGGAGCAGGTTACCTGTCCAGAGCTTCAGGTGTAAAAGCAGCAATTACAGAGCCCAAAGACCTCAACCCCTTCACCCAGCACACAAAGAGATTTCTGGGTGTGAGTTTTAGCTGATTAACTCCTTGCACACTCTCTGGCCCTGTGCTTGCTGAACTGGTTTGCTTTTAATTATAAAAGCCACCAAGCAATAATTTGAAGCTTTAAATCAGAGATAGTTTAAGAGTGGATTTAAAATCTACAGAACGAGTCAGGCTGGTTTGGACAATGCAGCCATTCATCTCCTCATGGTAACTCTTCTGCCCATGCCTTTCCCTTTCCAGCACTCAGGGAGGTTTCCAGCAGGTCCCTGTGACGTTCTGTTGTTTTCTCTCCACTTTATAGTGGTTGAGCACCCAAAAGGACGATTGACTCCCAGGCAAGTATATAAGGAAACTGAAATCTTATCTTGTGGAACAGTCCCACCATCCATATTGTGTTTGCTTATCAATATTATTTCCTTGTTTTCTGCATGGAAAAAGACTTACCCAATACCAACAAATTCAACAGACTCAGAACAAACAATAGTAGTTCAAGGCTAATCCCTCCCCACTTGAGACCAGTGCCAATTTTGAACCACCACACAATTTGATTATTGTGGGTTTGTACTAGATATAATTCAAAACACAGTATTAATCACCACTTCTTGGAGTGATTCGTGTCAAAAGGGGGAAAAGAACACCAAAATACTGCTACTGCAACAGTGCCCACTGCAACCAGACTTCCTTTTAAGGCCATTTTCATCAGTTACAAAGGAAAAAGTTCAATTAAACAAACTCTGTCACACTTAGTACACTATAACCACTTTTGGGCAAGCAACAGACATGTCTTCAGAGACCACAATGAAGGTGATTTTGCCAATAATACCTTTTTTTTTGTGAAGGCCTGGTGAATCTGAGCATCCTGTATTGAAAACCAATCCACCAAAGCCACCATTTCTAGCTTTGATAAGAGCAGCAGAGTCCCAGAGCCAAGCCAGTGACAGCCATGCTCAGTGGAATGTTATTCCAAGGCCATAAAGGGACATACTTCCAAGGCCATAGATGGATCCTACAGATTTCATCTTCCTGCCTGGGCCAATGTATAATCCCAAATTCCCCAAACTGTGTCAATCCCTGAGTGTTCCATGTAAGAACTTTGGTTTCTTCTCAGAGCTGTTTGTGCAGCCACTCAAACGAGAGAGGGGAAAGATCCTGCCAAGCACACAGGATGCCCACAGGTTTTTGTGGCTCCTTTTGTCTGTCCTGGATCCATGAAGTTGTGGGACATAAGCACAGCCATACACAGAGCGACAGAGGGGGAGCAGGGGGAAAGCCTCCCACAGAGCCAGAAACCTCTGGAATTACAACACCTACTTGGAGACACAACTGAGGAGGCCACAGTCTCCCATTTATTAAATTTGGGTTCCAGGGCAAGGCAACAAGGGCTCATTGCAAAACGTCCTCAGAGCCCTGAAAAAAGGCAAACTGAAGTATTCCCATTACTTGTGATGAAGAATATGTCAGTGCTCAGCCATGAGTGCAGCTGCAGCTGGATGGTCATGAGGAGCAGCCACTTCAGGTGAGTTCAGAGGAAGATTTAACACCCAGTAGAAATTCCAGATGCTCAGTAAGGACCAAAATGGTCCAACTTTCAGAAGGTGCTTAAAACCAAGACTGAGATAGATGTAAATGCATTCCAGAGAGCAGATGCTCTGATCTTACCCAAGAGCCTGGCTGTGAAAGCCTGCCTCGAGGCCCAGAGCAAGAACAAGGCAGGGTTCCAAGAAGCTTTGATGGAGCTGCACATTTATCTCCTGATATCACAGGATTTGTATGCAGCCAGGGACAATGGGGCTCTTGGCACTGTTGATTTTACAGAAGAGGCTGATCCCTCTGTGCTAGGATGTGCTGGGGCCATGACTGGTTCATGGGGAGAAAAAACACCTACTCCATTTTTACAAACTTCTCAAAATTCATCTGCAAAAATGTGCTTTAAAATCTTCATCATCACTCATCAACCACATGCATCATCAGATGAAAAGATCTTGGGGAAGCTCTGTGATGACACTGAATTGAAGGCATTTGCCTCCTCCAAAGCCAGGCACTCATCAGCTGCAGGGCACCAGGCTCTGCTTCACTAGGAAAAGTCACTCCACACCCCAAAGAATGTAGCAGAGACGAAAAGCAGCAATTACCTGGATATTGCAGTGGGTAAGTGATTAGCTGGATGTTTTCATGAGTCACTTTGTAAGTCAGACCTCCCAGAACCACAAAAAAGCAAAGCACAGCTTAAGTAGGATCACAGAATCCCTTCGGTTGGAAAAGCCCTCCAAGATCACTGAGTTCAGTCATTCCTCCAGTGCTGCCAAAGCCACTCCAAATCCATGTCTCCAAATGCCACATCTACACATGTTAAATCCCCCCAGGAATGGGAACTCCACCACTGCCCTGGGCAGCTGTGCCAGGCCTGGACAGCCCCTTCTGGGAAGAAATCTTCCCTGATGTCCAACTTGAACTTCCCCTAGGGCAACTTGAGGCAATTTCTTCTTGTCCTGTCCCTTGCTCCCTGGGAGAACAGACTGACACCCACCTCACTACAAGCCCCTCCTGAGCAGCTTTATGATTTAAAGACTTCCAACTATAGAATGGTCACTGAAATCTGTTTCTTCAGAAGACAAAGCAGAACCTGAAAATCCATGTACTTTCAAAATTGAACTCAGTCACATTTGAACCCTTTCACAGCCTGCTACAGGCATTAACAGCAGATTCTCTCAGCACTTCTGTCAGAAGCAGCTCTGCCAACACTACAGCCAGGAGCTCCAAGGCTTCTGATGAATGTTTCCCAACAGCAGTATTTAAGATGTTTTACCTGCAGCTTTTCTCATCTTTGGACCATTTGTAACAACTTGTTCCTCTGTGAACTTCCTCCTGTTTCATATTGCAAGGTAATACTCCCCCACATCCAAACACTTATGCAGCCCATTTTCTACACACCTGCCTGTTTTCACAAGCTTCTGTTACCCTTATTCTGTTTTAGCCTCATGGGCTTTGCCAAATATCCCATGTTAAAGTGCACAAGCTCCAGTTATTGAAGGGTGACAGGCACACAGGCAGGCACAGTGGTCACAGAGTGTGGCCACAGGAATTGAGAGTGCAGGACTAGAACAGCTCCAGGTGATAAATGCTCCCAGTATCAACACATCCTTGTTAATTACTGCTGCTTCTGCATAGCAATTAATTAGGTAAAACTGTTCCCAAGGCAGAATTCCACCTCAGTTCAAAGAGAATGCATGCCTGAGTATTGCTTTAACCCTTTTGGAAGAAATTCAATGCCTGTGCTCACATCTGTTGCACATGACATTTTTCACGCTCCTAGCAGGTAACTTTCACAACTTTCCTTCACCAGAAGGATGCTGTGCTAAAGGAATGCAAGAAGTCATGATCCAACCTGCTTTTTCATGGGCACAAAGTATTTATAAAAAAATATTCCTGCTTTAAAATTTCAAGAGGCCCCAGGAGTCAGATAGGGTCAAGTGGAGCCAGTGGAGCATCTGGAGCTTCCTCCTGCCAAGAAGTGACTGCAGGACACCTCATTCCTGTTAGCAGCTCTGAGCTGCAGGAGGAGCTCAGGTCATCACTTCCACACATCAACATCCACCTGCTTCACAAGGCAGCCCTGCATCCTGCAGAATTCCAGTCTCCTGTAAAGGTAAGACGTGCACACCAAACCACAGCAGGAGGAGTTACAGCCTGGGACACCACACTTAGTCCTGCTAAAATTTCCACAGAGCTGGATTTCTCTTCCAGTCGTGGTATCCAGGCATCAAGTATCAACCACAGGAGATTACTTTGCAAAGCAAGGCAGCTCACAGTGACAAATCCAAGCCTAATTTTAATAAATCCTGGGAGTGAGTCAACATGACACTGCTAAAATAGGGAATGCTATTCTGATTTTCCTACGTTACAAAAGCACAGTTTTAAACTACAGAAAAGGGCAGAGAAAAGCAGGATTTGAGGACAATCTTAGTTCCCTAACAGTAACACCACAATCCAAGAAGCAGCAACAAAGAGCAGGAAGTAAAAGGCTCTTCGCTCAATAAGCCATTTAACCCAAAATGAACCTGAAAGTGTTAAGTAAGTGCAAAGTGAAACTGCAGAAGAGAGACATGACTGATGTTGTGGTCCAAAGGTCAAGGGGTAGCAGGTAATAAAACTGAAATACAAGTAGGGATTTTAACTGTATGTAAATTGAAGTGACCTGCAGATGAATTGTTTTTTGCACGTGGAATAACAAATCTTTAAATGACGTAGTACAATACTTTGGAAATCATCCCTCATTATTTTCTGAAGTACACTGTACTACTTTAGTTGTCTCAGGGTATTTTCTTAAAGAACTAGGATTAAATGACAAATCGAGCTCCTTTTTACACTGATATTCAGAAATTTGCCACTTATCCCTAATTCTTTAAATTCAAGTACCCTCCTTTATAAAAACACAAGAATTTAGCTCAGATGAGCAGTAGCTCTTGGTTGGTTTTTTTTGGCATGAACTACATTCTTCAGAAACAGGATCCTGCACTCTGATTTTGGGACGTCAAATCTATTATACAGTTAACTTAAATACTGTACATTTAAGGTATGAACTTAGAAATATTTTCACAAGGCTGTGCTTTTAAGAATGAATCGCCCAGAACAGTAAATTCCATTAATATAAACATGACCCCTTGGGAACAACTGTGGATGCTCCAAGTTCTGGTATATATTTAGTATGAAAATGAAACCCTTCACCTTGATTAAGACAGAGCTCTTGTACACACTTAAGTCCCCTAAATGTGCTTATTGCTTTCTCCTGCTCTGCACAGGCTGAATTCCCAGGATTTCTACTCCTACACTTCCCAACTACATGAAGTCCTAAAGTGTTACCAATCTTGCAATCATGGAATGGTTTGGGCTGGAAGGGACCTTAAAGGACATCGAGTCCCACCCCCTGCCATGGGCAGGGACACCTTCCACCATCCCAGGCTGCTCCAAGCCCCATCCAAGCTGGCCTGGAACACTTCCAGGGATGGGGCATCTCCTCTTAACTAGATTAACAATAAATAAAAAAAATCTAAATGGTAAAATGGCAGAGATAAAGAATGCTGGAAGTCTTTTAGTGACATAAGATGACAAAACTCCAAGCTTTGTTAAAGTTGGTAGAACAATGAAGTTTAAAGAGCTGACCTCTGTCGCACACCGACTTTGCTTCCAGTGCTTTCCATGGGTGGTTTGTTTCCACACACTCCTTCCTTGTACATCAGAAAAATGTTAAGTGGTTAGAACATGAAATGGGAGCAGCAGGGTTATCTTGAACAGCACACTGGGTTGTTTTTACCAAAAGTGTACCTTGGCCAGAACATCCTAAATGAGTCAGGGCTCTGCACAGCTCACCCTCACTTCATATGTTCCTGGAATAACACAATTCCATTTGTTTTGCTAAGAATTTTCTCCTTCACAGGAAAAGCACCATTAAACAATGTGTTCTTTAAATCAAAGGTGAAACCAATGTGTTTTCTTCCTCCTCTGACATCAGATGATTTAAAAGAGCCCCAAGAAAGGCATAAAGGATCTGTTAAACACTGGCAAAAGATGCAATGCCAGCTTGGAGAAACATACCATCAGGGACACTTCCAAAATTGAGAGGGATTGGAAACAGAGCTCTGAGAGGAAAATGAAGCATTCCACCCTCATAACACAATCTTTCTGTAGAATATGAAACACAACAAAGAATGCAAACGCCAGCTAAGTCTCTCATCTTTCTAACAAAGAACTTATTAAGGTTGTGTTGATCCAAAGATTCCAAAATCCCAAGTGTTCTAGACAACACATCCTTGCTCTTGCTGGCAATGACACACATCCTCAATCTTCCTCAGTGCCTGTTAAAGGCAGAAGGAAGGCAAATTTTCCATTGAAATGTCTAAGTGTGAAAGTAACTGTTACTTTGAGTGCCTTGCCTCGCAGATGGACACAGTGAAAGTGCAAAGACAACAGAACAACTGGATGGCCAACGTGAAGGATGTAGGGACAGTCTGAACAAATCACACCTTTTCCCCAGGGCTTGGGATCTTTGTAGTCCTAAGTTATTAGAGCTCCAAAAAGCCAAGAGGGACCCATTTTCCTTTTAAGCACTCCTTGGCACAAAGCACTGCACATATCAGAAGGCTCAGGCACCCAGAGACAGATGATACAGCATTAAAAAAACCTCATAAACTCATGTATTTCATGAACCTGCACGTAGAAACTTTGTCACTACCACGGGCATGTTACAACTTTCTCCCTGGAGTTCCGTGAAAGAAAAAACTCTTCTAAGGATCTGGAGTGAAATCCAGGGATGAATCCTCCTTCAGCCTGTCTTTACAAGATGTAGTGTTGAGACTTCCAGAGAAGTGCCTCCAACTTTTCCACCCCATCAATTTAAGAGCTACAGAACAAGTAATCACTGAATCAGTTCAAAAGTACTTCAATAACTTCATGAAGTGTTCAAATGAAAGACCCCAAATTCTGTGGCAGAGGATAAACCAGTCAAACCATGCTGAACAAGCACACTCCAATCTCTTTGCCCCCTGCAAACATTGTTGATCAAACTCAAATGTACCCTTTGAGAGCCTGACCTAACAGTTCTACCCCAGCTTGAGAAAACAGGGAATACAGTATATTCCTGGAAACTCTCTGGATGAGCTCTTCCACTTCTCAGGACAGTCAGCAGGTCCAGGCTCTCTCAGTTTTCATGTATCACTGATTCCTTTAAGAGCAGATCCTTTCAGAAGGGGAACAAGCACAATGTTCAGAGAAATCCAGGGATGCTGGTTCCACTTAGCACTCTCTTGGTTTATAGCAATGTTCTGCATCTCACTGCACCTCTGGAAAACACCATGGAAGGAAAGTGGAAATGGCTGCTGCAGCTACTGCAGTCAACTACCTGTGCTTTTGATCCTTTGGGGGCAACAATCAACCCTGGGGAAAGAATACAGGGAAGAGACAAACTAAAGCTGCAATCACTCTCCCTCCAGAGCAGGGAATTTGCACAGATGTAACTATTGCCTAATGAGCACAACAGCCACAACATTCACCTCCCTGGCATGAAAGAGGAAAACTGACACATTACCTCTGTACACATCATTGGAAATAACTCCTCTTGAAAGGACATGGATGTTGTAATATGCTGACAACTAAAGGAAGGACATATGAAAAGAGATCCACTAGGACAGGCAGTGAGGGCATGACCTTTCTTCATGGATTTTCATTCAGAAACCATTCACTTAACAGCAGAACCTTCTTCTAAAAGGCAACAAACCTGAACTCCTGGCCCATCTGTAATACTCGTTGGGCTGAGGTGGTTCAGCCTGGAGAAGAAAATTTTCCAAGGACACCTTTCTGTAGCCTTTTAATACTAAAAAGTGGATTGTAAGACAGGCTTTTGAGCACAGGTTGTAGAGACAGGACAAGGGGCAAAAATTTTAAAATGGAAAAGGGTAGATTTACATTAGATATAAGGAAGACAATTTTATTTATTGATTGATTTATTTATTCTTCCCTGTGAGATCAGACTGGCACAGGTGCCCAGAGAAGCTGTGGCTGCTCCTGGATCCCTGGAAGTGTCCAAGGCCAGGTTGGACAGGGCTTGGAGCAGCCTGGGATAGTGGAAGGTGTCCCTGCTCATGGCAGGGGTGGCACTGCATGGGCTTTAAGGTCCTTCCAACCCAAACCATTCTGGGATTTTAGGATTCTCTTGGCAATTCCAGGCTTAAAGCTGTAACAACTTCCCTAATGTCAGAACAGCCAATGCACTGTCTTTGGTTTCTCAAGCTCTGATCCTGGTGAGAAGAGGTGATTTTTCTCTCAAGGAGGTTATTCTTCCTCACAGCAGCTGCTAAAAGAACTTCAGTTCACATTTTCTAAAGATCTGGAATACTCCACACCCGTTCCCCATTGTCTCCTGACATTCGGGGCACCACTGGACTTATTTTATCACCTTCAGAGTGCACTTCTGGATAAAACAAGAGTTCTGGAGCAGCTCATACTTTTGGCAAGGGATAATTTACCTCCACAGACAAAGCCTTTATTCCTTGTCTATTTTCCATGACCCTCAGGCTTTAATGCCTTCAGCAAAGAGATACTTAAGTCAGTTTATTAGTTCTCATATCCATCCAGCTCTTATGGTCCTGCCCTACTCCTGCTCGTGCCAGAACAGCAGTGTGTGTGTGGCCACAGAATGAGCAAGATCAAGGAAAAACTCTGGTTACGAGAGAATTTTTGCAGGTTTTTTTCTTCCAAGCAGATCAAATTCCCAACTTATTACACATCCCAGCTGCACACACAGCAATCACTGCCAGGGTGTGAAAATGAAGCTGTAATATCAGCACTGCAGGTGAACTGCTGTGACAAGAGGGAATGTGACAGTTCTTGTCCTTGCAGCTGCCCACACCTGACAGATATCAGCAAAACTTCCTCTGAACTTTTTCCACATAGATCCTCTTAAATGCTGGGAAATTCTCTACAGTGATCCTATGAATGCCATCACTCCCTGAAGACCATACTCCAGTTCACTGCAGTGAATCCTTCCCTGCAAAGGGAAGAGCTTCCTTCCTTTAGGACATGGTTGTGTCACACATACAAGCCACTGCAAGGGAGAAATATGGATTTAGGAGTGGGTTGGAAGTCCCATTTTGGGAAAGCAATTCAATAAGAGGTCATGAGAGGCAGCTAAATTAAGATCTCTTCTGACAAATGTTGTGTTGTTTAATCCAATGCTATAAAAAGCAGCTCGTGTGCCATGGGCTAAGGTTTTGGAAACTATATTAAATATGAGCCAAAAAAAAAAAAAAAGAAGACAGAACTGTTTGGCAGGAAAAGGGAACAAAAGAAGGCAGAGTTCAAAAGAAGTTCCCAAAATACTGGAAAGAAGCTTATTTTTTGGTTTTTAAATAAGAGGAGCTAGGCTGAAAAAGCTGGGGGTGTTCATACCGGAGAAAAGACTCCAGGGAGACCTCAGAGCCCCTTCCAGTGCCTAAAGGGGCTCCAGGAGAGCTGGGGACAAGGACTGGAGGAACTGGACAAGTGGGAACGGCTGCCCATTGCCAGAGGGCAGGGTTAGATGGGATATATCACCTGTGAGGGTGTAAGGCCCTGGCACAGGTTGCCCAGAGAAGCTGTGGCTGCCCCTGGATCCCTGGCAGTGTCCAAGGCCAGGCTGGACAGGGTTTGGAGCTTTAAGGTCTCTCCCAACCCAAACCTTTCCATGATTCCATGATTTGTTCTACCACTCCATGACATGCAAGAGAAAAGAGCACCACAAGCATATGATTGTGTGAGTAACAGACCAAGGGGGCTGCTTTCTTTAAGCAACTTATTTTTCTTAAAGGTGGCAGAGAATAAATGGGTTGCAGAAAGATTCAACAACGAAATGCAGCAGCTTCATCATTTCCCAATCAGTATCTTCAAAAATAAATAGCCAGGCAAAAAAAAAAAAAAAAAAAGTTGCAATTCTTATAGAAGCTTATTTTTTTAGTAAGAAAGAATTAAAGAAGTTGTCAAATGAAAAACCAAAGGCAGTAAGACACCCAACTGAAATGACAAAAAGAACTGGTAAAACAACCACTGTACTGGGAATTCAGCAAAACTCTTGTGTGCTACAAGAGAATTTGGGATGAGTGCAGAGGAAGGGAGAGATGTAGGATACATGTAATAGATATTTAGGATACATGTACCAGACACACAGGAAATTTGCAATATGGTTTTCATCTACACCTACCTTGTACCTTAAGTCTGCCTATCCCCATTTCAATCACACCAACAAGATATTTCTTGAACACAGGTGCTCTATTTGGATAAACTCAGCACTAAATGTTAATTCTCATACTTCAGTTGCAAAGCTTAAGGAGGACAGAAACCATGCCCTGTCTTTTGTACAGCCATGTGCTCATAAAACATTTTTTAAGGTGTATTTCAGGTGTTTTTCACCAGTCTTTCAGCAGTTTTCAGGAGACAAGACTGTGGCTGGGAACACAGTGACATGCTGGGGAAAAAAACAATATAATTTTTATTTAGAAGAATAATAAACTAATGTATTCAAGGGCAGTGACTGAAGGCACTGGTGGAGGACACATGCATTTTTCTTCCATATAAGATTACTGCTTTCTCTGGCTGAAGGAAGCATCCAAGTTGCTTTTGCTTTTTCAGCAGTAACTATTTGCATATTTTGGGGAGGACGGGGCTGCTGGGAGAGTCAGGTTTGGCACCCTCAGCCTGCAGCACAATTCAATCCACCTGCACACAAAGCCACTCCTTTATGCAAACATACCTTTAACAGTTTTGACAAAAACTTGTTTCTCTTTACTGGGGTCTTTTTCTTCTATTAGAATTCCATGGAAAATGCGGCCAAACGTGCCTAGGAAGAGAATATCCTATTAGTATTGTGTGGTTAAGAAACACTGATAACATTAAGAATATCTTAAGCAAACAATACCTTTCACAGCAGAAAGTGAGGAACAACTGCAGTTAAAGTGTCTCTAAATCCTATAAAGTCACCAAGAGAGAACCCAACCACTCTCCAGCACGAGGGGGATTCACAACTACAGGCAGTAAATACTGAAGTTTTACATAAATAAAAACTAAGAGGACAAGCATGAGAGTGAACTAGCGACAGCAGCACAATCCAGTGAAATTAAATATCAATATAATGATGGTTTGTTTGTGGCACTTCAGTCAACTCCCTGCACTAGGAACTCCAGCTCCTTTTTCTCACCCAGCCAGTCTGGAATTCTCAGCCAAGGCACTTCTCACAAGGAGCAAGTTTTCTGGAAACATTCACAAGGAAATGGCAATTTTGGCCAGCCAGCACACATGGAACAGTCTGAAATAACCAGCATCACATTACTGAAAAGTTTCACCTCAGCTGGAAGATGCTGGGTTTGTTTGGGGGTCTTTCAGACTCTCCAACATTTTTCCATTCACAAAATGGTACTGATGCTACTGCAGGAAGAAGAGCTACACTGAGGAGCTGGGCTGAGAACAACTGGTAACACACACAGAATTAATTGGTTTTTACTGCTCAGCTTGGCAACACTTTTCTCCACATAGTCTATTCCAGCATTACAGCACCTTCCCAGTGATTCCTCCTGCCTGACTAGGTTGAAAGATCTTTGATAGTATGAAACACAGGTTTTATTTGTTTCTAAATACCTTAAACAGGGGCAGTGCAACATTTCTGTCACCTGCCTTGGGGCTGTAAGGAAACCCTCCCTGACAGGGGTCTTCAGACTGCAATTTCACTAAGCAGCAGCTGAACTCAGGAGACTCTCAGGCAACCACAACTACACAGCATGAATTACTTAACAGCAACTAAAACCCTCCCATCTTGGTTCTTGAAGACTTCAAGAAAGTGCCTTAACTACATATTTCCAAAATGTTAAAGCAGGTGAAGCTATGGAAGCTACTCCAAGTTTATAATGAACCTCTGGCCAAGATCCATAAAATGTATCTGAGTTCCATGCACACATTTACTTTATGCCCTTCTTCCCCTCTGAAGTTCTTTTGCTCTTCAGTGGCAGAGACTCAACACTGTTACAATCCTGAACTAAAATTGGTCAGGTCTTTTAGGTCCTCTGATATGTGGATGTGGCACTTAGGGACACGGGTGGCATTGGCAGTGCTGGGGGAGTGTTTGGACTCAATGACCTTAGAGGGCTTTTCCAACCTTAATGATTCTGTGATTAACTTTTGAAGGTTCTGACTCAAATTAACAGCTGGAGGCTAAGAAACAAGATCCCAGGATTAACTGGGTCCAAACTGCATTCAACAGCTCTTTAAGCCTCATCTGGCAGAACAGGGCAGCTCTGTGACCAAACATCTGAAGCGTTGCTGGGGCACTGAGTCACTCCTAGTCATGGATGACTCCCAACATCCCAGCTACAGGCAGCCCAGAGGAACACAAAGCACATCCCACATGCCAAGGAAGGTTTCTGCAGGGCCCACACTGGAAGTGAGGACAGAACTGCCTCCTCAGAGGCTCAGAAGCACACACTGAACAAGAATGAAACATCCTCCACTGTTGTTCAGACTAACAAAAGCATTCTGCACCCAAATCATGATTATATCTGATCTCCAGCTTTGGGAAGTTTGACTCCTCAGGGAACACAGACTCAAAGTTGCAGCAGTAAAGATGAATGACAAAGAAAACTAAATATTTAAGCGTATTTTTCAAATTCAGTATCATCAAGAATCAATTCATGTTGTGCATGAACAATTCTGAAGTGAACATTAAACAAATAGTGAACAATTCAGGAATTGGATGATCCTTGTGGGTCATTTCCAGCTCAGGATCTTCCGTGAAAAGAATCAAGCAATCTCTGAATCTTTTATTCAGGGCTGTAAATGTTGCATCTGTCAATTAGATTTCCAAATGAAGTTATCCAATTGAGACACCAAGTTTGGGCAACTGAAGTGTTTCTGGGTTTTGGGTTAGCTTTGCTTTGCTTTTTGTAGTTGTTAAGAGCAGCTCTCCTGTAGGAACTCCCAAAAGTGAGTTCCCCTGCCACTGAAAGCCCCAGCTGATGACCTCACTCCTCAGCCACCCTTCATTTCAGGGAGCAGGTCATTAAGACAGACAAGCTGGATGATTTACTGAGCGTGCTTGGTCGCTCCCCCAGCCTAATGAATTCTGGAAGCTGCTTTCCCCATACCCCACACCCCAAATGCAAACAATAACTCATCATTCCTCCCCTCCACCGAAGCTACGAAGATCACAAACGTCATCCATGAATGACTTCAGAGAACTCTATAAATAAATATATACAAGTATTTATATATCTATACCACATTGCAGGAATAAAGTGCCTGAGTGCTGTAAATACCTTCTTGAAGCACATCTTTGAGGGTGATCCTCTCCCTGGAGATGGCTATGTCCTTCACTTTAGCTTTGGCCTCCATGAGAGTGACACTTTTCAGATCATTCTTCTCTATCCGTAATGTGGGATAACCTGAGGAGCCAGCAGAGCCAAACAATCCAACATAAATACCCTTGGAATGAGAACAGGCACAGGGCTTCACCTCAGCACCACCTACAGCTCCACACACACAGGAGCAGCACCATCTTAAATATATTATTTATGAATTTTAAAAAGATGATAGTAGTAAGCAACAAAAAATACAACAACAATCATCTGCACTCTCTGGAGTGTCATGCAAACAACTCCAGGTGAAGGAAACTCCTGTAGCGAAGGTGATCAACACTGCACTGCCCTCAGGAGGAGGAAATAGACTGGTGGAAAACTTGGAGCAGCGAAGATTCCTTACCCCAGCAGGACATTAACAAACGACCAGTGCCCTCTTCTGGCACTTCCAGACATCTGGATACACCAGTAAAGTCAGAAAGGCTGAGATATTTTAGTACATGTGTATGAGTTATTGGAGAAATCTCGAGAATTATTCTCATAATACTTTCTTCAAAATTTAAAAGTTACTGAAAACAAAGTTATGCAACTGTGGAACGACCAGGAATGTCAATCCTGCTTTTCTCACACATCCAACCTCTTTTCTTATTTTCATTTTCTCCATTCCCAGTGCTACTGGGGGTGTCCCAAAGAAAAATTTCATCCCCCAAAGCATTGTCCAGCACTGGCACAGCTGCTCAGCTGGTGGAATCCCCATCCCTGGAGGGATTTAAAAGCTGTGTGGATGTGGCACTGGGGGACATGGGTCAGTGGTGGCCTTGGCAGAGCTGGTGGAACAGTTGGACTTGATGATCTGGGAGGGCTTCTCCAACCTAAATGATTCTATGACTCTAAGAGATGGAAAATAAAAAGGGACTCAGGTGACAAGAGGGAAACCAGCTCTAGAATTAGTTGTAGGATAAGGTCTCCAAACTCCATGGAAAGGCATTTTTTGAACATTTCATAGATTAATTTTTTTTTAAAACTGTTTTTAAATTAGCGCTTACTAATTTAAAATTTAAATAAATTTTAAAGGCAGCTCCTTGCAAGGGAAAGATGAACTTAGATGGCAAATGAGATCCTTTTTTTTTTTTTAGGGATATACAGTATAATTTAGAAATGAGACAAATCTCTTCCAAAGTTGCAGTTCAACCTCAGCTAAACACCTGCATGGGGAGGAAAAAAGGAGAACACAGGAGGGTGGAGAGTAATGATGACCTTTCTGCTGTGCTTCCTCATGATGGGACAGTCACTATCACCAAGTGCCATCAGAGGACAGTGGGAGAAACTTTGGAGTCTTATTAGTTGCTTTAAAAAACCCCCCTGTGTGTCCCTATGCTGGGCACTTTCCCTGCAGCTGGAGCAATGCTGCATGGGATAGCCCTCCACTAGATAATAATTTGAGGAGTAAAAATTCCACAGGTAATAAATACATTCATTAACTACAGAATTAACTCAAAACACAGCTGAGAGCACTTGGTCTGTTCAACCTGGAGGAGACTGACAGACCTGATCCCAGTCTGCAGCTCCTCTCAAGGGGCAGCTCTGAGCTCTGCTCCCTGTGACAGGGACAGGGCACAGGGAATGGCTGGAGCTGTGTCAGGGAGGCTCAGGCTGGAGATCAGGAAAAGAGGGTGCTGGGCACTGCCCAGGCTCCCCAGGGAATGGGCATGGCCACAAAGCTGCCAGAGCTCCAGGAGCATTTGGACAGCACTGCCAAGGATGCACAGGGTGGGATTGTTGGGATGTTTGTGCAGGGCCAGGGGTTGATCCTGGTGGGTCCCTTCCAGCTGGGATATTCTGTAACTCTGTGGTATCAGTTACCAGATCAGTATATAAACTGCTGCCAACCTTCCTTTCCACTCACAGCTCTCTTCAGCTATTTTATATAATTTCAAGCAAAGCTGTAAGGAAAAAGAGATGAAAAGAGTAACACAACCATCAGGATTCATGCACATGGGATCACTTTGGTAACTGATCCCAGGGCTGGGTGGATACATCCTGTTCTCTCTCCTCTGCCTGGACTGCACAAGGCAGGCTCTTCCCAGGGTTAAAGATGCTTCTCAGCTACTGGTGAAGTCTGGCTGGCTGACTGCTCTGGGTACAGGGAGACTATCCTAAGGGACAAACACTGTCTCATGCTCATATGACCACTCACATGCCCCCAAACTCACTCCTGACTATGGCATGGCTGGATAAAACACACAATGTGTGAATTCAAGAGGCAAAGCGACAGAGCCAGAGGGTTACTCATGCTCTTCTCTTGTACTTAACCCCACAGCAGTGTGTCAGGGGGGGTCTGTGCTTAGATTAACACTTACTGGTTACTGGTGTGGCGTTGTTGGGTGTGTCAGCCCGCAGGTACTGCGTTGTCTGTGTGGAGGGCTGTGACAGCCCCTGTGAGCTGCTGCTGTCACTGATGCTGTTGGGAAACAAAAGCACACATCAACATCACTGCTTGCCACTCCAACACGTTCCAAATTAACTTATTATTAAGGCCAAAACCAGGAGATTTTCCAGGCAAAACTCTGAGAGAGCAGAGATTTGAAGTCTCTCACACCTGTATTTCAGGTAACTCAAAAATTTGGCACTAAGCATGAACAGCTTCCTCCTATTTGCTTTCTAGAATTTGCTGTATTTTCTAGTACTTTCCCCCCACTTTTGAACAATTAAAGTGAATAACAAGGCATTTCTTGCCAGAACCACCCTGTCATACCAAGAACAGCTATTATATTCCAGAGAAGATGTGCACATGTTTCTCTCATGGCACTGATGTCCCACTCAGATTGGGGCTCTTTTACAGCCCAAACTGCTCTACCCTACTTTGTTACTCCCCTCCCTAAGGGTACCTGTTGCCCCTTCCAGCACCACCTACAACATGCTTTTTGAGATGCTTTCTTTGGGCAGAAGGACCAGAGGTCCACAGAGTATCCATGAGAAACGTAAGCCCCAGCTGAAACCACAGCAGGCTGATTTCAGTCTTAGTTTCACAGCCAAAACCCTACAAAAAGGGCTGTTGCAGCTGTAATGGACGAAGAACCTGTTACCAGGTCAGATAGCACAGACAGAAGCTTTTTTATGTCCCCCCCTCAAACACACAGAAACATCCCCCCCCTTTTATCCAACTTCAAGGCTTCTCCACTGCTGACTGTATTGGGAGGACAGAGAGGAAATTGGTTTGGGATATGAGCTGTGCTTTGCCAAATAATCAACATTTAATGTTTCTTGGGCTGCTGCTGAGTGCTGACCAAGCAGTGCCAGCCATCCCTGTAGGACTCTCAGGCATGGCTAGTGATGCTCTCCAGGCCCACTGCTACTTTAAAAGCCAGACTGCATTTAAAAAACAGAAATCCAAGTCCACTCTTCCCCATCATACCACAATCACAGATGCACCCGCTGAATTTTTAATTTGGAACAGAATCTACTGGTTCTCACAATACACACTTATTCATTTATAGCTGGCCTCAATCTCTCCCTGAAACTCCTTTTTAACAGTTATTCCTACATTCCCTGTCTTCCAGGTGCAGGGTTCCAGCCCAGCATTTAGCACGAGGCTAAAAGCCACAGTTGCTGGTCTAGCTGCTCCCCTTTAACTTCCTTCAGAGTTTTTGAAAGAATACTCTCTGGTGCTGGCAAATTATTACTGCTTATCTGAACTGTTCCCACTACAAGATCCATGAGCTGCTTCAGTATGATCCACTCTGCAGTGAGCTCTCTGAGGAGTGTCTTGGCATGGTCAACACATCAAACACCAAGGCACAACTTGCATTTCCTTTTCCTGCTCTGGCTGGAAACTCCTTTTGTAACCTGATCACCCACCAGCCTTCGGATTCCTTTGGCTAGAGGCAAGTGTGAGAAAGGAATTATTCCTTTAATGCTTGTTGCAAGTTTGAAAAACTCCCTTTTGGGTTGGCTTCATTCTGGTTTTTAGGTTTAACTCACTTTCTGAGCTTCCTCACTCACATATTCTGTCAGCTATTTGAACGATGCCTTCTTGCTTTAATGACTCCCATTACCCTGCTGTTAAACCATGCCAGCTTTCCTTGGCACTTTTCCAGTGCCTTTGCTCCAAGGTTTGCAGCATTTGCTGTGCTCTTCCAATACAATGTTCCTAAATAATCCATGTGCAGCCTGTAAACTCGGTTGCCTGGCTTGAGCTTCTAGTTAACAACCCTCCTCGGTTTTATTTAGTTCTGGGGGTTGAAATTAAAAGCACCAGTGGGTTTTCCAGGCTCTGTTGCTCCTGGGAGGTCGTTAACCCTAATAACATTGTCATATTCCATTCAGGAACCTTTTACAGAAACAGTTTGAGATTATTATTCACAACCAAATGAAAAGTTGTTGCTTCCACAGCTCTTAATCTTCACTTTTGCTTCTGTTACACCCTCGCTCTGGCACTGCCTGAGCACAGCTTTTACATAGCAGCACATCCACAGTTCTGCCAAGCCAGGCAACTTTAGGCTCAAAAAACAAGTAATCACATGGTTCTTGAAGAGCTAAAACCCAGGAGCTGCACAAACTTCATAGAAATCACACAATGATCTGGGTTGGAAGGGACCTTGAAGATCATCTCGTTCCAATCCCCTTCTATGGACAGGGATAGTCCCCTGAATCTATCAGAATTTATCAGTAAGGTATATAGCGATTCAGAGCAAATTACTAACACCTACAAACCACAGAGGACTAACATCAGATGGATTTTTAGCTTTATCTCCACAGAAAGTCAGTTGGTTTTTTAGGATTTTTACCTTGTATCACCACAGAACTCCAGTGCAATGGAGTGGATGGAAGGACATCTGATCACACTGCTGGGCCGGACACCTCAAAACCTCACAGACGACATTACCCCACACTAGAAATGTTTTTTCTTTCTGAATTATAGCAAGCTGCACATGCTTTAACACCTTCAGCTGATTAAAATCCCTCAATCAAACAATGAGGCACAAAGAAATTGAGGAAGGCTGACAAGTTCATTTGGTTACCATCAATTGAGAAACCACAACTGCTCAATGCAGTGGCACTGCCAAGGCCATGTGGGCTGGGGACACTAGGGGAGGGAATGGCAGGGAGAAAACTGAAAGGAACAGATGAATGGATAAAGAGGAGGATGAAAAGATAAAGCTACTCCATGAGGCTGCCGGCAGCACAGAAGCAGCTCAAGACATCCTTTAGTTCAAGATATCCTTTCACAGGGGTGACCACCCACAGGCCGACTGTTTTCCAAAGGATCTGGTTTCACACTGCCTGCTCCTGAACAGTTGCATCTGATGCAGGCTGTTCACACAGCCTCAGTCCACCTGCTTTTCCAGCCTCCCTTCTCCTCAGTGCTCAATCCCCGCTCCAATGCACTTGGATTCATGTTACAAGTCCCTTTTCCATGCATGTGCCACAGTTTTTCCGGACTGGAAATATACTTGGGAGAGCCCAGCATTGCCAGTTTTACAACCAAGCAGTTGTAATGCTCACACTGCACCCTAAGGCCAAAGTGAACACTGGAAAATCGATTAAAGTAGGGAAAACTGAAAGTCGGTCTCCTGTAGATGTCAGTAAAACCCAAATGTTTTCATACAATCATGGTATCATGGAATGGTTTGGGTGGGAAGGGACCTTAAAGCTCATCCAGTCCCACACCGTGCCACTGGCAGGGACACTTTCCACTAGCCCAGGCTGCTCCAAGCCCCACTGTCCAACCCAGCTTTGGACACTACCAGGGATCCAGAGCAGCCACAGCTTCTCTGGGCACCCCGTGCCAGGGCCTCCCCACTCTCCCAGGGAACAATTCCTTCTCAATATCCCATCTAACCCTACCTTTTGGCAGTGGAAGCCATTCCTCCTTGTCCTGTCACTCCAGGCCCTTGTCCAAAGTCCCTCTCCAGCTCTCCTGGAGCTTCTTTAGGCACTGGAAGGGGCTCTAAGGTCTCTCTAGAGCCTTCTCTTCTCCAGTATGAACTCCCCCAGCTCTCTCAGCCTGCCTTTCCAGTGTGCCCTAGTCAATTTTCCCTTCAATCCTGACAATACCTGCAGATCTGATTCTGTCTGAAATTTCCCACTCCACACAAATATTGTGGCAAAACTTGAACAAGCACCTCATAAACAGCATAGCATGTGGAACTGCTGCCTTTCTCCAGCACAGCTCTCACCACAACCCTACACAGGCAGTCACTGCTACAGCTTGCCATCGAGAGCAGAAATTGCAAATTACCACAGAGTGCTCATTTTGAGACCAAACTCCCACAAATCTGAGTAAACATATCCCAAAACCACACTGGGAAAGCTTGAACACATACCTGTCATCCAACTCTATCCTTTTCATGCTGTGGAGGTGCAAGACAGCCAGGATTATTGCCACCAGGAATATCACAGCACAGCACACGCCCACACTGATATAGAACACCCGGGTTGACGTGGTGGGAGCTGCATTTACTGGATCAACTGGAACAGAGGTGGAAAGTTACTGAACCCTTCTCAAAAAGGAGAGAAACCAACAAAAAACCCCAAACAAAACCCCCAAGAAATGACATTTTGTTAATTTGTTACAACAACACAGCAGAGGGGCTGGAAGCATGGAGAGGCAGCAGCCTCAGCCATCCCAAATGTTCAATCAAGAGAACTGCCCTGGATGAGACAGTGGGAGGCAAAGAGAGCACTGAGCAGTGCATCCCACTGCTTTCCAACAGCATTTTTACAAAAACACTCCCATTTTGGGCATTATGGAGCCACAGTCAGCCAATGACATTTCCAGCTAGAAGGAGAGTAAAGGAAACGACCTCATTTTATTCCTTCCATAGTGACAAACCAGACATGTCCTAAGGTCAAGAAAATAGATCAGAGTAAGGTACAGAACCCAGCACCCCTAAGATGTGATACAAGAGTTGTTACAAGACTTGGAATAGGGTTTTTTCCTCTTCACCAGTTAAAAAACAATTCATTACCAAAAAACCACGGCAATACTCAGTATAGTACAGACTACCTGGGGAGTGTTTTCATAGGGAAAGCTGTGGAATCAAAGCACATCCCAAGTTTTTTATTTTTACACCCCAAGTTGTACATTGGGGATTACTTACAGATAGCCTTGCTGCTGTTTTTATCAGCTGTTGGAGATTTCATTTCTGGTTCAAGCTCTAAAGAGATGAGAGAAAGCCATTCAGTTTGGAATATCTTTATTACTGCAGCCCTTCACATTGCCTCAGGTATGGAAAAACAGATCTGCTTGTCCGAGAAGGAGAGCTGACTCAAGGACTACAGTTAGCCCTACATTTTCATTTAAATACCTAACCATGGTAGAATTAAAACCATACTGAAGTACACAGCTCAGGTATTTCACCACTGACACACATGTTCAGTGGGGCAAAGCTTGAACCCACTGAATCCACTTAAAACCCCGCAGCTTGTCCAAGGTCCAACGCAGCAGAAAGAGGAGGTGCAGAGAATGTTGGAAGTGGCTCTGTCTGACCCCCTAGAGAACACACATCACACATCCACAGCTCAGTAAGCTGTGAATGGATCAGCAGGGCTGACTTCTTCCACTTGGAATACTTGAAAAAATACCCAAAAGCCCATGAAATAAAGGTAAAAACATCAACATTATCAGCCAGACCTCCATGTTTACTAGAAGGAGATACACACTTTGAATTAAGAATGGTATTCCAGAAACCTCAATGCAAGGAACACAAGCAACCCAGCATTATGTGCTGCAAGGCGTGGTTGGCTTTTCCATCCACACCTTCCTCAAGTTCATCCTTAGACATTTATACTCAAGAAAAGTGACAGACTTCCCTTTGGAAAGACAGCTACTGTCCTCAAAGGCCCCAAGTAAGCTGAACAGAGCCAGGAGGAACATGAAAGAGAGAAGTGGCCATCCCCAAATACTGCCTAGGAATGGACACCACAGCCATTTTTAAGGAGGGCACAGCTCTTGGGATCCTCCAAAATAATTTTCTTCTGATGCTTATGAAAATACTAGGAAATACTATGAAAATTCCAGGAAGCAGCAACAGTAAACAAGAACAATCCAAGAATAAATTATGCTTGCCAATTCCCAAGTGGAAACACAGAAGAGCCAATCTAGAATTTCCAAAGTTTGGATCATTTTGTACTTCGCATCTAACAGACTAACACCTCCTACACTCAATAAACAGCCAATTTTATCACAATTTATAAAGTAAGTAGATTTTTTTGGTAATTCTTAGAACAATTTGAATTCTCAGAATGTTGTGGTTTTGAGGGAACTGGTTTTTTCTTTCCAAACACAGAGAAAATGCTCTTTGTTATATATCTAGAAAAAAGTCAAGTCAGTGCAGTGGAACACTTGGGGAAAGTTGCTCATTCACCAGCTTCTGCTTTAACCAGAAGTCCCCATTCCTCTCCGAAAGGCAGGATTTTACTTGGTTTCTTCTGATCCTCCCCCAAAATTCACTCTGGTCCTCCTGTCCTGGATCATACACCATCCCACTCCCTTTTCCTATCATGCTTTAACAGTAAAAACTTTTAAATGGCTGAAACTGCATCTCTTACTTTTGTAGCACATTTTCCTTCGTTTGAAATTTAAAACTGTGATGTTTTTTGAGGAATTTATTGTTAAGTTGAGCTGCATCAGTATTGTGACGTCAGAGTCGAGTCTGCCAGTGCAGGAGAGTTCAACACGGAACACTGTGAACACAACACAACACAACACAACACAGGGATTTAGGTGAGGGTGAGTCCTTCTCAGACACTGGGATGAGAGAATATTTAAATAATATTTCAAAGTATCTTTTGAGATGTTGCTTATAAAGTACATTGCTAAAGCGCTCAATACTAAGAAATGCTATTTTAGTCTTCATGCCTCATTGCTTCAGCTATTAAAGCATTAAAGGACACAGATTTTAAATTCATCTGTGTCAATTTTACTAAGCATTCACAGATGACTAAAACTGCATTTGTGGCTAAGTGACCATTATTCATCCATGAGCTGGGTGGGGGTGGGAAGTTTACCTGAGAGGGTGCGAGGAACTTCTCCTTGTAGAGAAATGTTGGCCTGGGGCAGAGCCATAGCCATGGGATCATGGACCTGAAATCCCAGTTTATACTCAACCTGCAACAACAGTTGGGAGAGAGAAAACACATCAGAAATCTGTCCAGGAGTTACAAGAAATGCAACATCCCTTTTCATAATTCTTCTTGAAAATAAAAAACCATACATTATTTTCAAAGAGTGCTGGTAATTTTAGGCATCCACATTCCAAGTTTCTTATGTGACAAGACTTTTTCAAATAAAGAAAGCCAAAACAGAAGCTACTCTTGAAATCATTCCTTAAAATCCGGGGCAGAACACAGAGTGCTGTATTAAAAAAATTCCCCCACAAACCTCATTTGTTGATACTTTTAAACTTACTTGTTCAAAAGTCAGTTTGTAAAAGCCAAAGGAATTCAAAGAACTCCCCCTCCCACAGTCAGTTTTACAAACAAAATTGCTTAGAAATAGTTCATTCAACTATAGTCAAGATTTTGTTTCCACTTAAGAAGCTGACTCTGCAAACATTCATTAAAAAAAAAAAAGAACAGGACCTACTCTAAGTCATAAGATCCTCTTGGAAATTCATCCTTCCCCTCCACCCTCAGCTGAATGAATTTGTTTGATTTTGTCCCAATAGCTAGTTTTTTCCCCCCTTCTAAAACATAATGTGGTTGATTTCTGTTATCAATTTATTCTTCAGTCAAGATGCCAAGGGAAGAGACACAACCCAGTTTCTGAGCTCCTGCAAGCTGCACTACACCAAGTTAGAGCACAGGGTGGGATCACAGGAATGGGAAGCAGGGCTACACAAGCTCCAAAATTCCTACTCAGAATTCACAGCCAGGATCAGGGAAACACAGAGCAGGGCCAGAGATGCAGGTAGCCCATGGCTGACGCTGTGACAAGGGACCTCCTACTCAAGTGAGAAGTGACTGGACTGTCACTGTGCAGGTGGAATATGATATCAGAGCTGGCTGGCACTTGACCTCATTCCACTGCAGGCTAAAATTCACTTCTCTTAAAAAGTTACACCTCGAAGGGAAGAACAATGGCAGGAGGAACCCTCAGGACCTGCACTGCTGGAGTTGTTTAGTGCTACTGCTCCTACCGCAGCCTTTCCTACTTAAGGGCAGAAGAACAACCATCACTCAAGTTTAAAAAAAACAGAATGAACATCTGGCAGAGACTAAACAGATCATTTAATATAGGAAAATAAATTGTTAAGTAATTGGAAATGCTTCAGAATGTAAGAGCATATGCAATCTCTCTGACAGCTGTTGCTGCATGCTCCAGCCATGGTGATTAAGTGACACAAAAACCCTTTCCATTTAATCAGGGCTCAGTAATAACATACTGGATGCTGCTTTTATAGACTCTCCTTGTCTCCAAGCATATGTTTCTAGAAATCTCTACAACAATTGTTCTGCGTATGATTTCCAGAGGCTTCAGTTCATGGCTGCCCTTCTGTGTTTCCAATGCACCAAGGGAAGAGATTCCACAGCCAGTGGCTTGTATGTATACACAGACCTTGCCAGGAGCAAGAAATATAAAATACTTTAAAATAAGTGCTTCAACTTTCTAAAATAAGATACACATTGGACATATACCATCTTAACTCATTGCCTGCAGTAATATAAGTAACTATTTTGCACCTTGCATATGCTAACTTTTGCAAAGAAAAAGGCCATTAAATGATAGCAGTGGGTATTCACCAAGCAGAAAAGCTCCTGTCTCAAGGACCCAGAGCAGAAGCCATGCCTGCTCACCTTGGATTTGGCATGCCAGGTGAAGTGGAGATTGTTGGTCTCACTGGGTATTAGGAGATTGAAGGACAAGGCATAGTGATTAACGACATCATTCCTCACATAGGACAGCTCGGCATCCAGACCTGTAAGGAGAATGAGAAGGGTAAGACAGGGAAGAACAGGACCAAACACAGTGGAACAAACAACTTTCAGGACCATCAGCTCCACTTGTATCTGCATGTTCAAGCGAACACTTCCCCAAATCCATAAATTCCAAGGGAGGTTTGGAGACCAAGGCTCACAGATGTCAGCCCTCACAGAGTGCTCCAAAGCCTTACAGAGCAATCACTTCACAGAGGTGTCACAGCCTAAGGAACAGGAAAAAGCTGGAATGTAATGGAAAGAAACATGACTTTTCGTACAATTATCCAGGAGAGTCATTACAGGCTCTCCTGAACATCCCCTGCTCTGCTTCTGGGAATCATGGCTTGTTTTTTTCTTATTTACAATGTGTTCACTCAAACCAAACTTATCAGCCAGTTAATCACAGGTAATTCCTTCTGGAATAGCTCATTTCTTGAGCCTGAGACACCTAAGCAGTATGGAATTAGCTTCAAGGTAATTAGATCACAGAATCCCAAAACAGTTTGGGTTGGAAGGAACCTTAAAGCCCATCTCTCACCGACCCCCCTGCCATGGGCAGGGACACCTTCCACTATGCCAGGTCGCTCCAAGTCCCACCCAACCTGGCCTTGGACACCTCCAGGGATCCAGGGGCAGACACAGCTTCTCTGGGCAACCTGTGTCAGGGCCTCACCACCCTCACAGGGAACAATTCCTTCCTAATATCCCATCTAAATCTTGCTTTTATAGGTTAAAACCATCCTGCTTTGCCCTAGCACTGTCTGCTCATGTAAGAAGTCACTTGCAAAGAGTGAGAGGTGACATCTCTACTCCCAGCAATACTAACATTTTGTGTTTACCCTATGCTCTCTGAACATTTAAATAAACCTAGAGACCTGAAAGCCCCATAAAACTATTCATTATAGGGCACTAAGGTGCATTTCCCTAAATAAGACACAGACTGATACTATGAACGCTGCAGCTGCCGCTGTTTTTTGCAGCACATGATCCAAGGTCACACTGAACACAGGGTAGGACCCTGCAGCTTGCCCTGGGTGTCAATAGCAATTAGTGGTAGAGTAAGCACTGCTTCCCTGCAGGGGTAAAATGAATCCCAGCTCCATATCCTCAGGACAAAACCACACTGGATTTGCAATCAGTACTGTTTGGCTTTGTCTTACACAGCTCTTCCTCCAGTGCTCCCAGTCAAATGCTATCCAGGCTCTTGGACATGCCAGGAAAACAATGGGGCAAATCAGACACTGAATATTCCACACTGAGGGAATGGATTTCAAATCAAACACAGTAAAAATGGGAATGTAGATAGTGCATTCTGGGATGCCTCATTGTGGCCTTCCAGTACCTAAAGGGGGCTTATAAAACACAGGAAGACATTTTACAAAGCCAGAAAGTGACAGGACAAGGAGGAATGGTTTTAAACTAGGAGGAGAGATTCAGATTGGATATCAGGAAGAAACTCTTCCCTGTGAGGGAAGTGAGACCCTGGCACAGGTTGCCCAGAGAAGCTGTGGCAGCTCCATCCCTGAAGTGTCCAAGACCAGGTTGGACAGAGCTTGGAGCAACTTGGGATAGTGGAAGGTGTCCCTGCCCATGGCAGGGGATGGAACTGAATGAGCTTTTTCCAACTTAACCGTTTGGTGATTCCATGAATTTTATTTTTTTTTTATGGCTAGAAAGTCAAGAATATTGGAGAGGCTGTGACTTCCAAGAAAACAGCATTTAAGGCATCCTGAAGTTATTTCAAGAATCCAGGGAATCATGAAAGGTTGGGTTTTCTAGGAAATTAGGTAAAAATAAATCCAAGCTAACCATTGCACTGTGTAGATAAGCTGCATTTGAAGAAAGGGAGCATCAGCTCAAGAGAAATAATTCCTCCCGTTTAGTGCAAAAACTGGGCACAGATCAGTGCAAAGTGACATTTTCTCTTATTTCAGATATTGATTTAATCCACCTTGTTTCCACAAGATACAGAAATGCAGCAAAGATGCTCCTCTTCACTCTCATTGCTGTTAACCACTGAAGTTTAAACTGCCTGTTGCAAAAACCCAGCTTCATAAAAGTAATATAAAAAGCAATCCTAACAGAAGCTATCAGAAGTATCTTGATGTGCAATATCCTCTAAAGGTGTACAAAACCAAATTACCCTACAAAAGAGCAATCAAACCTCTAAGCTTTAATGGTGGTACAACACTGAGTAATTTCATTCTATAGGGCATAATGTTTTAGTGTCTGTACTGCCAGAAAAAGCTCCACACTAACAGGAGACATTGATTATGTGAATTTCAACAGCAAAATCTAAGAGCTGCATGAGAATCAATGTTGTGTTGTATTGTTTCAAAATACTATGTTTTAAGACTGGCACAGAAAAGTAGTTTCAGAGGTTTTGTTCTACAGCTCTGAATTCCTAAAAAAGGCAGAAGATTGTCTGGCTCAGAATCCTGCTCCCATCAGGGAGCTAAAGAAACTGCCTAGGGAAGGATTAAAACCCAAGGACACACTAACACTTTACCAGCAGATCCTCTGTGCTTCCAGTGTGTAGATGACAGATTTCCTTAAGTTCCTACAGGAAAGCTGGAGAGCGACTTTTGACAAGGGTGTGCAATGATAGGAAAAGGGGAAATGGCTTCCCACTGCCTGAGGGCAGGGTTAGATGGGATACTGGGAAGGAACTCTTCCCTGGGAGGGTGGTAAGGTGCTGGCTCAGGCTGCCCAGAGAAGCTGTGGCTGCCCCTGGATCCCTGGCAGTGTCCAAGGCCAGGTTGGACAGGGCTTGGAGCAGCCTGGGATAGTGGAAGGTGTCCCTGCCATGGCACGGGATGTGACCGGATGGTCTTTAAGGTCCCTTCTAACCCAAACCTTTCCATGATTCTGTGATTAAACTCACAGCCACGATCTTCCAATTGCTTCTCACCAGATTTTTCTTCTAGGAATCTGGGTAAATGCTTTCTCCAAGCCTGGAAACTGACACATACACACTTGGAAAATGTTAGTGCTTCAACACTGTACAGTAATTTTCCCTTTTAAGCTTATCAATAATTAAAGTGTTTCCTCTCTAGATCTTTTCCCATCAGTGAACTACAGACAAAATCCCATTTCCCATGCACAGCTAAGAAGCAGGGTCCTCCCCAGACAAGCAAGAACCCATCTCCCCACCTCCCAATCCACCACAGGACAGATCTGCTTCCAGACCATCCTTCCCTTCCTAATTTTTCATTGCCTCCCCAACTCAATCCTGAATTCCCCAAGCGCTCTGTCTGTATAATTTATCTCAATCACGCCAGCAAAACACACAAAAACTTGCAGCTGAACCTGCCAGTGAGGAAAAGCCCCGGCCTGTGCTGCGGGCAGGCAGCCAGGCAGGCAGGTGTGCTCTGCTGCCACAGGGGAGCCCAGTGCCGATCCCGGCAGTGCTGGGAGCTGCACCACACCCCAGCTGGGAGGGAAGGCACTGGGAAAGGTACAGACAGGTCAGGAATCACACAGGGCACTGCAGACAACAGCAGCGAGAGCCAGAGCCATGGGTCACTGATGGGGTGTGGGATCCAAGTCTCACCGTGACAGCTGAAGTTACTCAGAACTGTTTTAATTCTGCATTTCCCCTTTTGCCTTCACACTTGCACACTGACACCTGCCTGGCAACATTCCTTATTTAAGCCTTCAGCAAGTCATGTGCAAGGAGTCCAACTGGCACTATGCAGGGAGAGAAAACAAGTGGGGAAACACTCCTCAGTGGGTTTAACTCCCTGGGTTAGTGAGGATGCCCAGGAGCATCCCACATGGAGCGTGAGGCTGCAGCAGCTCTTAGACGGAGCTTATACTAAAACAGTCCTGTGACTTCATTCAGATACTGTAAGGTTTTTCCAAAGCATGCTTTGGGCATAGGTAGCTTACAAAAATGACATCAAATGAAGCAGGTCACTGCCAATACACAGCCTAAAGCAGCAACCTCAACTTTTCACATTTTTTTAGTGTAAATCTCTTTCAGACTCAGCAGCAGTGTAAGATGCACCAGCTGAGGCAGCAGGTTGCAGACGAAAACAGAAACAACTTCTAGTTTCTCAGTTGTTTCAGATTTCAAGAATGCTCAGTAAACTACAAAACCTCCTGACTAGTGGGTGAGGGGAGAGAAAATGTCATTCTGCAAGATGCTGGGTTCTTCTGAAGGTGCTGAAATCTTTCTTTGCACTAAGTAGGGCAAATCCAAGCTGGATGTAATGTTTTGTGTCCTATATGGAGTAATAAAAAGAGCAAATAGGTGGCTCTGGGAGGAAAAGACAGATGCAATACATTCAGCTACAGGAAACGGGCAGCTCCTCAATCATTTTGTAGGCAAAGTGGCAAAACATAAAGAAAGGGGTGGAGAACCTTACAAAGAAATATCACAAAATGCAGAGGAAAAGCAGCTTTTCCAAAAGGCTTCTGTTGGTTTAAGCAGAATATTGGTGATCGATGGTGACCAGTTTGAAAAGCTGGGCTGCAGCTTTGCTTTGGCAAAACTCCCTAAACAAGTCCATATGCAGACAACGCACAGCACAGAAGGATCTGGTTTCTCCTTACTTGGACTTGACTAACCTACATCAACACACACGAAATCAGAGCAATGCTCTGCCTAGATTTCGAGGCCAAACCACCACCCTTTTACCCAGGCAACCTCTAAATCTCATTATTAACTTCCCCATCTTTGTACCTTGGGCACAGACTTGAAAGAATAAACTAAAGTTGAAGGCAAACAAAAAGGTAAATTTAAGCAGCAGCACAGAGAAAGTCTGTCATTCTTTGCACTGTTTAACATAACAAAACATCTGAAGAAGCTCAGAAAGGAAGGGGAGAGGCCAACTTTCATTCCCAGATGCCAAAGATGCTGGGCAGCCCTTGTGCTCATGACAAAATTGAATCATGTCAGTCTAGCAGCCTAACAAAACACTTCTTTTCAAATGTCCTTGTGCAAATGCAGTCTAGCTTCAACGCTCTCCTTTTTTCTTTTTTTTTTTTTTTTCATTTTAAGCACAATATGCAAAAGAAACTTGCCTCCGCCACCATGGGAAAATTGGATTTTATTTTTATGAAGTAAATCTATCCTGCAATGTGCACCAGTACTAACATGTTCTTAAAGACAACAGACAGCAGTGTTCAGAAGTCTGTTACCTGGGGTTACACTTCAATACTAAATCACTTCTAATCTCCATTACATAATTCTGGCAGATTTTGTCTTAAATGGGGAGATCAAAAATGGGTGTGCAATGCAAAAGTTTGCTATTACACATAGGCTGAGTATTGCAAAAAGCAGCATTTTATTAAGAGCAGTCTGGTAACAATAGCTGACATAACCATCAGTCCCAGTGGCTCCCCAGCAGAGAAATGACTGAAATTAGGGTTTGTTTTCTTAATGCTCTAGCCTGTAATTTAAAAATTTCTTCATCAGCAGCTGAGAAATCTCTGCACTGTGACATCAAACCACCACAGCCCTCCCAGCGCAAAGCCACTCCTGATCCTGACTCACAGCTACTGAAACCAATTATGATCTTTATATGAATATTTCATTTGTTCTATTATGTACTCCAGAGAATGAGGCCTCTGCTCCTGAGCAGCTCATCTGGGTTAGTCTTCTGGCCAGACCAGAAGTTCCCACTCCAGGATGAACACCCATGTGAAAAGAGTACAAACCTCAAGCTTCAGCATCCCCTCCAACACCACCCCCTCCCATAAACTCATCCCACTCCATAAACACACTGGATTCTCCCACCACTGGACAATTCAACTTGCTGAAGAAGGACAGCTTTTTACTTCTATTTTCCTTTCGTTTAAAGCGTACCCTAAGTCTGAAACGCTGATTTTAAATGCTTAACTTTACTCTTTTTGCAGCAGGTTCTGCAAACCTCCACTGGAAAATACAGCCCAAACACAGGAAATGTGACTGAAGAACTAAAAATCAGCTCTTGACTACTGAAACGTCTTTTTTTTTTGACAGGGTAGAAAGAACACATTCCCAGAGCAAGCCTTATTAGTTTGAATGTACTTAATTAATTCACCAATCAGCTTGCCCAGGGCAGAAACTACAGCTGGGAATTCAAAGATACAAGGAAAACAAATGCAAACTGATCCACATGGATCAATTTAGTTTAGAAAATAGCAAACAATGGGAATGCAATACTAAGTATCTGAAAATGCAGACAAACAAAAAAACTTCTTACATCCTATTTGTACATATCCAGTATATACAAAAACAAAGTGAACTTTGCTTTAATAAAACAAGTAATAGACCACAGCCTTCCACTTCAATTTTTACTTAAGCTTTCCACAAAGCCACAGTCTGCCAGTTGGAGTTGCTGGTCAGGATTTTGGACTGAAATACTCGTTTCTAAACACTTTACAGGTTGGGAAGTCTGTGGAAAAGATGACTGATGAAAAATAAGAGGGCAAAAACAAGTTAAACCTTCAGCAACATGGAGATGATGAAGAAGCAGCTTTTCAGTCTCCTAACACAGGCACTAGGGACTGTCAAAGGATGGTGTTCAGTGTCAGGCTGAAAGACACAGCAGCAGCACAAAACCAGCAATACTCACAGCTCTGCAAGCTCACCCAACACCAAGGAGCAGCAGCAGAAGGAACATGGGCTGTGGTTATTTGTTGTTACCTGTGCAGAGTTAGCTTCTCATGAGCTGGAGGGGGAATACAACGTGCAAAGCATTCAATTTGAGGAAACACTCAATATAACTTCAAGGCAATTAATGCACCCTTGAAAATCGACTAAAATTCCCCAGCAGAAAATCTTAGCAGGAAGCTTCCCAACATCCCGCAAACAGGAGACAAACTCTTAGCTGAGAGCTCTCATTAAGTGCTTGTGAATCTTCACAGGCAGTTCACCCCCAATTCACCTCACTGATGCTGTTAAATACAATTTGCAAGTTCCACACCCCACACAAATGGCATTTTTTTCCACTGAAAGGCCTTTTGGAAAGTCAGAGAGAAGACTTCCCTTCCACAGGAAGAAGCTCCCCTAGGGGATGGCACCTGCTCAAGTACAATCAATATTTAACTTGATCCATACTAAATAGAAGATATTTATTGTTCCCAGGACCCACCTGCTTAGCCTTTATTTCTCTCTGAACAGCAATTACATTTCAACCACCTGCCTGCTTGTTCTTCTCTCCTTCACCTACAGAAAAAACATCTCAATTTTCCTGCTAGGTAGGATATAAAGACCCCTGTGGAAATAGGCAGATGACACTTCTTACTGGGGGAAAAAAAACCCAAACCAACACCATGTATCTCACCTCAGAGCAAAATGCAAGCGAACTCTGCTCCTGAGAACACGTTTCGAAATGAAATCTGGGCATTTCAAGGAAAAAAAGAAAAAACTAGTAAACTCTCACTCAAAGCAGCAGCCACTTTGCTTTTAATAAATAATGGTGCACGAGTTACCTGAACGGCTGATTCCAAAGGAAAAATGCAGCAGAGATGCACAAAATGGATACTTGAAGGCAGAGGAAAATTAGTGGCAACGACCTACACAGAGGGCAAGGGGAAATGGGACAAGTGGAAAAAGGAATGGCACAGCTACTGGGTTGGAGGCCACTGAAAGGAAATTCCATATAATACAACAAAAAAATTCTAACTCTAAGGAAAAATATAAAAGAACTTTATTCTTAGGTGTGCTTATGAAATAAAAATTTAACTTTGCAGTAATGGCAACTCTCATCATTATTGTAACACGAAGTTTGATGCTCCTTTTGAGTTAGAATGGAAGCAAACACTGAGAACAGAAAACCAAAAGGTTCCCTCCTCATGAACTGCAGCTGTCAAGAGCACAGCCCTCAAAATAAAACAGCCTCTGATCAAATGCTCAGGAGTGTCCCAAAGCTTGGGAAGGGAGCTGCTGTCATCATCTTCCCAGCTAAAACACCATCACCTCACAGAGGTATGCCAGATGTCATTTGGGCTTGTGAATAACATGTGGTTGTGGTGTTTCAGTTTCACCTACCCATAGAAGTTGTGCCATTTTATTTTTATTTCACTTTGTTACAGGAATGCACCCACATGTTGATTTAGTTATCCCTGTAGACAAGACCCTCAGTCACTCCCAGAACAGTGTCCCTGCCACTGCCATGGCTATTCCAGTAGCGAGTACCCAACAGAATACAAACAAAGTTAATATTAATCAGGAAAAACTGACACACCCCCTCTGTCAGTGCTTCAGACCTCTCAGCCTCAAAACTCATACCTCCTGGGTTCTGTGCCCAACAGGATTGCTGAAGGGATAACGAACCCTCCACAACTTTTGAGATGCTTTGAACACTTCCATCAGAGTAACATGGATTGTTTAACACAAACCCCAGCTCCAAACAAACTAAGCCAGGTCTGCTCTCTCCTGTGGCCATCTCTACACCCACAGGGCGTAGTATTTTTTTCTTTTATTAGGAATTACTCTGCAAGGCCATCAATTAACTCCATGAAGGCCCAAACAGCTTGGAGAGGATAACCATCATTAGTTTATCAGCCTGCTCCAGCTTTCCAAGCCTCCCGAGCTGCAGCTCCCATGCCTGTGTTCCCTCTCTGCTCTTTCCCAAGCAGTGTGCTGAAATCAATATAGTGGTTAATTTAATTACAGCTATTCAACACCCAGTAAGTGGCAGGGCAATTCTAAAGCATCGCATTAGTTTCATGCTGTTGCTTCTGCTCCCAGCTCTCTGGAGCAGTCAGTGCAAATATGTGAGTTATCCGCTTGAAAGAAGGACAAAGGCAGCGATGGAAGAGGAATAATGCGTTTGAAGCCTTTGCCATCGCGCCCTTTGTGCCACCACAAGGCGTTAGCAGAGAGTGTTAGCATTCATCCCGACATGGGAGCTGCTGGTGCTGCTGCCATTCCAGGGGGAAAAAGGGAAAAGAACTCAATTCATCAGGCACAACTCATTAAATGCACTTCAGCCCGTATGCAGCCGCTGCTCTCACGGCTGAGACCTCGAGTACGATTCAATCCTGCACACCAAAGTACAGAAGAATAACTCTGACTAAACACCCATCCACTGCAAGGGAAGTAGGAGCCTCCGTGATATTCCAGTCTGGATAGTTTCAGGTAGCAATTAGTCATCAAGCCATTTCGCTAGAGCTCAGCACAACTGTGAACCAACACATTTGGAATTTGCCTCATTAATTCAGCTTTTCCAGGATCCAAACACAACTCTGAATAGCAGAAGAGGAGGAGAAAAACTCAAGGCTTCATCCTGTAAAATACCCTGAGTGTACAGTACAGCTGCCTCCACGGCTCCCACTCTCAGGAAAACACCACCCTGGGATTTTTCATGCCTGTGAACATGATCCCTATCTCTTGTATTTCCCTCTGCACAGGTGGTGTTTAGGAGCAGTTTCAGTCCCTGCCTTCGTCCCAGTATCCTGAGCCCTTCTTGCTGGCTTTTCTCATGCATGCAGGGAGCTCTGCCTCCATTTCCTCTCTCGTTCCCATTCTGTCTGTGCATTGGAGGGAGAAAGAGAGCATGTATTCCAAGAGGCCAAACAATCAACAGTGATAAATAGGATACTGCCAAACAGAAGGCAGGTGTAAAGTCACAGCAGTGAGGAATGCAGCTTTGGCAATTTCCCCCCCTCCACACCATCAGGCCAGCCTTCAGTCTCAGAGGTCAGGTTTCTTCCAAGTCCCTGACACACAAATGTTACAAGAGCCACAAGCATTTATCACTGGACAGACCTTGGCCTCTGGGGAGCTGAAATGGCTGTTTCCTCCCAGGGCTGAGCACAGACAGAGCCACACGAGGCAGCCCAGCCGCAGTCTGCCCGTGCAGTGCTGCCTGAACACCAATTTGCAGAAGGACAAGAGCCTTCTCCAGGCAGGATTCAGACAGAGCCCCCAGCAGTTTAAATCCCAACACATCAGCTGATGTGCCAAAGCAGGATTCAGAAAGCAACCACCCACCTCAGCAATGCTGAGCAGATCAATGCACACAAGGGACTGAAAGTTTATTCCACAGACTTCCCCCTTAGTGGCATCACACAGAATACCGTTTCAAAGCAATCCTAATCCGGGCTGCCTCCTGTAGGAGGAAGGCATTCCATGGGCTATTTCAATCTTTTAGAAGCTTATTCTTCTGCAGGTTTGCAAGCATTACCAATACTGCAGTAGATTATACAGTTTTGCACATCTCCAAAGAAATGGCTGTCCACTGGTTATGTGGACTTTGCAAGCTAAAGGGGAGGTAACAGAATGGAAAGGGACAGAGGAACCCCAACTGCAGCTTGCTTTCAGAAGCCTCAATATGAAAGTGAACCGTGGTACTTGGTCAATCTCATCAACAGACACCGAGGCCAAGGGGAGGCTCCAGAAGGAACACGGAGCAATCAGACTGACAGACTGTGAGGCACAAGGGGAGGCTCCAGAATGAACACAGAGCAATCAGACTGACAGACTGTGAGGCACAAGGGGAGGCTCCAGAATGAACACAGAGCAATCAGACTGACAGACACCCAGGCACAAGGGGAGGCTCCAGAATGAACACAGGCTGCTCAACGCCACAACACAGGGAACTTGTCACGACCTGCTGCTGCTGCACACAGCCCGGAACATCTCCCTGTCCCCAGCCCCACTGCTCCAGAGCAGGCTGAGTAACACCTGCCTGCAACCCCAAACCCACCAGCTAGTGAGCACCCATTCCAGACTGTTAGCAGGCTAAAGGGCTTTGCAGAGAGAGGTAACAGAACAATTATTCTAAAACCAGCATTTGCACTTCACTGGATATATCAGAACATTTTCACCAGTTCCGTTTTGTTTCAGTGCATGGTGTCTGTCAGGATTAGAAGTAAGCTCTCCATCCAGGTGAGCACTTTCTACTGGTGCCATGAAGTGGGTCTGTACTCCTGCAAAGACAGGCATGTGGACCACAGCAAAAACACAGCATGCAAAAAGCTTCTGCTCTCCAGAGCCAAGCACTTAAAAATTATGAAATGAAGATTTGAGAACACGCATACCACAGAACCTGGTCTTGAACTGTTGGTCATATACCACAGACACATCTGCTTCCACACCTTGGCGTGCTCAAACATCTGCTCCTTGAGGGACATTTCCTCCACCCTCCTGCATCTTTCCTGCATTTTTTCCAGTACCTGTGAGTTTCCCAACTCCCATGGAAAATTATTTTGGGTGCTACTAACAACCCTCACTCAGCACCGGCTTGCTGGTGGTGCTCTAGTCTGTGATGCTGTTCAAGACAGGCTGAGTGGGATTTTAACAAGGCCCTGAAGCTTTTCAAGAATCACAAAGAATACATGCTTTCAGCTCCCTTTCATAACAATCAGGCAACAAAGGAACAAGAGGATTTCTAGTCACTATAGACTCACTGCAAGTACCATAAAGCACTTTTGATGTGAACTCCTGGGACTAACTCCCCAAAATAGTGACATCAACAAAGCTGTTTCACAGTATGAAATGAAGACAATTAAGATCATCTGCTGCAATAAAATGATGTTTGGACTCCATTTCTAATATAAAAAATTGCATTTGGCCTGTAATTTCCCAGGACTCTGCTCAGCCCTGGCGAAGCCACACCTGGAGCACTGAGTTCCCCAATACAAGAGCCATGGAACTACAGGAGAGGATTCAGTGAAAGGACACAAAGAGGATTAAAGGGATTGGAACACCTCTGCCATGAGAAGACACTGAGAAAGCTGGAGCTGCTCAGCCTGGAGAAGAGCTGGCTCAGGGGTATCTCATCAATATATATAAATATTCAAAGATGTGTGCAAAAATGTTCAGTAACTCGATCCAAGGCAATGGGCACAAACTGAAACATAGGAGGGTCTGCCTGAACATCATGAAAAACTCATACAGTGAGGGTGACAGAGCACTGGCACAGGTTGCCCACAGATGCAGTGAAGTCTCCATCCTCTGAGATGCTCAAAAGCTTCTGGATGGCACAGCTTGAGCAGGGGGTGGGACCAGATGACCTCCCGAGGTCCCTGCCAACCTCAACCACCCTGTGAGTCAGCAGCACAATTTAAAAAACAAACAAACAACCCTCTGCTGTAATAGATTTTGCATCAATGTTGCATCTTCCAGCCAGACAACTCATTTTTGTAAACTGCACCCTGGCTTCTAATGAAATTCTAGAACACGTAAGTACAAGTCACATAAGTGAAATTCATTTAACTCCGTAATTGAGCGAGTGCAAATATAAAACTAACAACAGACAGCATTCAATGATTACTCAGAAGAAACTAGGCCACAGAACACTAAATTCGGAAACTCAATGCAAACACTGTAGGACTTCTGACTTTAAAATTCCCCTGCAATTCTAATTTAGCCCCCTGTACATATGCCTTATGATAGCCCTTAGTTACATGATAATGTGGTGGCATTTTCCCCCCATGGGACTAAAGTCTCAATTAACATTCAGACCAGATCTCTAAAAAGACCCAGAGCCATGTGACAGGAGGGCTATCCACAAGACCAATTTCACAGCTTAAAGGCATGTAGTGTCCAAAAAAAACCCTGCAGGGACAGAAAGGATTGTCCTCACTGCTTAAGCACCTTGTTGCTGCCATGAATGTTGCAAAAGAACAGCCTGCAATGCCAGGAGAACGAACTGCTCAAGCCAAGTTTTCACAGGCAGCTATTGATTCTGCTCCTCAGAATCAGAGGGCAGAATCCGAAGTCTCCTGTGAGGCTGAGCTCAGAACTGCTGGGAAATCACAATCAAGGTCTAAGAGATACACCAGGAATGCACCAAGTGCCAAGTAACACTGTCTATTGAATCAGACTAGATCCAGCCCTTAATTACTAAAACAAGCTATCTAATAATAATGAATATTTTCTACCTTATTCTCTAAACCTTAGCTCACAGCCTGCAAAGCAGGGATATACTGACCCTCACATCCCAGGATCCTGTGAAAAGCAGAACAATGGAGCATTTCAACATGAGGCAAACACTACCTTTTCATTACACAGGAAAACTGGAATGAAAGTCACTACATCAAATAGAGACCTCCTGCTGAATAACTCATCACAAACTTCACACCACCTGCCTGTTCAGCATCACAGGGCAGGAAAAAGGGATAGGACTGGGTGGTGTTTATCACACCTGTACAGCCACTGCACAAAACGAACAAAACTTTCTTCAGGAATAAGCACAGGCCCAAAAGAGATTCTCCATATGAACCAGCTCCAAAAAGTTACAGATGATGGTGCCAAGAGAATTCACAGACACCCTTAAAATGGTTGTGGTGCTCTGGATGTTTCTCCCGAAAAAGCAGCACTTCCCTTCCTCCTCCCCAACTCTCCCCCACCCTGTGCCTCATCACTGCTCTCACCCCAACACCTCTGGCTGCTGCTGCCATCGCTGGAGTCATCTCAATCGAGTTCCCTTCCTTCCACCTCCACCCCCTCTATCACCAAATCCTGCCTGCTGCAAGCAGAATCGGACACATTCAACTATGTGAAAACTGCAGATTATTTTTCCCAAAGGCTTGTAGTCTGGATAGCTGGGAATATTTTCCATGGGAATGGCAAGAGATATTTCTGACAGAGACACCATCTGCCTGCCATATCGCAAGTCCTGCTTTCAGACCCTGAGAACTCTGCAGCGTTTCGAAATACAGATCCACCTCACACAACAAGACAAGCCAGTTTCCTCCAGTTTTCTTCTACATAAAGCCCTGAAGACTTCAAAACAATTCCTCCTAAGGCAGACACATGGTCAGAATCCCACAGCCCAGTGGTGGAAATCTGGTGTGAGCATACAGGAAAGGAGTGAGCAGTTTTCACTACAAATCACTGTATCTGTCCTTCCTCCACACCACAAAGAACAGCAGCCACAAATAATCTGCAACAAGTTCCTATTTCACTTACAAAAGCCACAACCTGATTAAAACACAGCCCATGGTTCTGCAAGACACCGAACCCCGGGTTTGTGGAGAGCAGGAGCACCAGATGCTCCACTGAACCGTGTCAGCCTGGCTGATGGAGAGACCGCGTGGGGGTTTGGCCCCACAGAGCTTCCACCAGACCCTGGGGATGTTCCAGCTCTGCATCGCTGTCTGTGACTGATTCAACAGCCACATGTGCCTTACGTTTATTCCTAATCAAATTTGCCACCTAAAGTTGTACAGGGATGATATTTAGAAGCACAAAAACACCACAGGCTGTAGTAACTCCATGTAACATTTGCGTTTATAAGCACTTCAGAAAGTCTGAGAGTTTCTGTTCAGCCACAGCAAGACAGCAGAGACAAGAGTTTGTTTAGAGACAAAAGGTGAAAGAATCCAGTTTCTATTAGCAGCTCCACTGAACTTAACACTTCGCTTCACAAGCAAACTCATTTTCCTATTCCCCATGACTGATTATCCCAGCATCCGCTGCACCATGGCTTTTCTCAGGGAGGTTTCAGAAGCTGAATCCCCTCCCTGCTCTTTGCAAGTCCACACATCAGTACAAGGCCTTAAATCATGAACTTGATTGTATGTAAACCCCAGGCAGATACTACAAAATGGAACAAATTAAATAGCTGGGTTTGTTTTCAGAATCGTGAAGACGTGGAACAAAATCGTCTATCCTTCTGGATTTTCTTCTGCCAGAGGAATACATGAAGTTATTGGTAAATTGGCTTGTGTCTAAATGCCTCCTTAGACTACACCTCAGCTACAGCAGCAAGTATGTGTAAAGGATACCCCTCAAATTAAATCTGCTCATGCCAAAAGCACAGTTTAGATCCCTGAAGTTTAGTTTACGACAGATTTCCAGTGATCTGAACCCCACTAACTGAAAGAAGTGGCAGTTTACCTCCACATTAGACTCCAATTTATCCAGGTCTCTGGGGTCACAGAAGCAGAACAGATCATTCATGTCAGATACTTAAAGTGATATAAACCAGCTACCAGACAGCTGAGTAGTAAATGCCTTCAGCCATGCAGCAATAGACACCCGTAAGGGAGGCTACAGGAAGAAATTTCATTTAAAAAATAGTGACAGCACCTCTTAAAAAAATAGTAACAGCCTCCTCAGTTGCTACTTCATGATGAATAATTATGCCAGTGGGCCAAGGAAGCCTCAACAAATCCAACTAATAGATATTTCAGGCAAAAGACATGGAAGAGCTCAAACCTTACCATTCAGTACTTCTGAGATTAACTACTTGTTTAGAATCCCAACTCACCAGCAAGCCGGACATTTTCATCCTCTGTACTGGAGGATCTGGCAGCAAGCACATGCCATGTACAAATGACAACAGCAGGACACTGATCATCAGAGCAAACCATGGGGGAAAAATGTTTACAGTGCTCTTCAGTCCCCAGATCCCCTGACTTGGGTCAGCTGCGTGCTCACAGAGTGCAAATTAACTGGAGATATTTTTATTTTGTCCATTTGACGCAAATAAAGTCTTGCACTGCCAGTTTTCCAGCTTGCAGACATACAGGGCACTTGGGAAAAACAAATCACAGGGGACACCAACAGATTTGTTTTGAGACTCCAGCCACCAACTCTAAACAAGAGCCTATGCAAGCCAAAGCCTACAGAAAACAAATCTTTGTTTAAGTCACTCTCCGAGCACAGAACTCCTGTGAAAGCCTTCCACAGCAGGCCAGATGGGGGACTTCAGGAACTGCCTCCAAGTCTTTGCGCAGCAATTGTCAGCCTGCCTAGAAATTAAGATTCCTTTCACACACGCACCCAATTATTGCCAGGTCTCTTCTCTGCCCTCCGCATGCCACTTGCCGGGCTAATTAAATCACGGGCCTGAGCTCACCTCTTCTAGGGCTTACCCTGCTCCCCCAGGACACCATCCCTGATCACTCCAGCCTGGGGAGCCCCTCACCATCAGGGTGAAGCCCTGTGCCCTTTTCTTCCCCCCAGCCATATACACAGAAGGCAGCACAGAGACTCCTTCCCGAGTCCTCTAACTTCTCCATTCTCACCATCACCCCAGCTGTACAAAACCCACAAATCCCTGGAATCACCCATCCCCACCCCAGCCCCATAGCACCCCATGCCCTCCTGAGCCCCAGGTCCTTCATCCCCACTCACGAACCTTCTCATCCTCCCCTGCACCCCCAAATCTGCATCCCTTGCAGAAGCCCCACAGACATTCCCAGTCTCCTGGAGCCCATAGCCATCCCCTGGTCCTGCTGACACCCATCAGCCCAGCCCAGTGCCTCAGCCCCTCACCCTCCCGAGCCCCAGGCCCTTCAGCCCCGCTCACAGCCAGTCGCACAGAACCCACACAGATCTTGGATTCATCCATTACCACCCCAGTCCCACAGCCCCGCATCCTCTCGGCAGCTGGAGGTCCTTCATCCCCACTCACAGCCGCCTCCATTCTCCCCTACATCCCCAGATCTGCTTCCCTCCCAACATTCCCACACACACCACCACTGCCCCCGGAACGCCGCAACCCCTCTGGTCCTGCTGACCCCCACCATCTCCAGCGCAGTCCCACAGCCTCCCATCCTTTCCCGGCCCCCCAAACTTCCACCTCGGCCCACAGGACTCCCCTCAGCCCCTCCTGAGCGGCCGCATTCCCCCGCCAGCACCACCACCTCAGCCTCGCACCGCCCCCGGGCCCCGTGTCGCCCCCGGCCGCACTCACCGATCAACTGCCGCACCTCCTCCTCGCTCAGGTAGATGCTGAGGCTGGGCCCGGGGCCGCCGGGGGGCCAGTCCGGGGCGTGCGGGCCGGGGCCGGGCTGGCCCTGGACGCCGGCGGGCAGCACCAGCAGCAGCAGCAGCAGCAGCGGCGGCGGCAGAGGCAGACGGAGGAGATGGCGGCCCGGGCCCCGCACCCGCCGGCCCCGCCGCGGCCCCGCGCCCGCCTCCCCCGCCGCCTCACGGGGCCGGCCCCGCCGCCCCCCGCCGGGCTCCCGGCGCCGCGGCACCATCGCTCCGCGGGGACGGAGGGACGGACGCAGGGCCGGGGGAAGCGGGCGGGACCCCCCGCCCCGCCGGACCCTCGCACGGCGCGGCCGCCGCCAGGCCCCGCCCCGCGCACGCGCCGCTCCCGCCGCCGCGGGCGCCCCTGAGCGCGGGCAGGAGGGGCGGGATCCCCTCACGGCTCTTCCCGCCTCTTCCCGCAGCCCGCCCGGCGCCGGGAGGAAGAGGAGGAGGGACAGCATCCCGGCCCCTGCCTCCTGCCGCTCACAGAATCGCGACATCGCTGACGGCGGAGAAGACCTCGAAGACCGTCGAGTGGAACTTCTAACCGATCCCCACCTTGTCACCAGCCCAGAGCACTGAGTGCCACGTGCAGGTGTTCCTTGGACACCTCCAGGGTTGGGGACTCAACCACCTCCCTGGGCAGCCCCTTCCAGTGTCTGAACACCCTTTCCGTGATGTCCAACGAACCTCTCGTGGCACAGCTTCAGGCCGTTTCCTGTCGTTCTGTCCCTTGTTCCCTGAGAGCACAGCCTGACTCGCGTCTGGCTGCACGCTCCTGTCAGGAGTTGTGCAGAGCCACAAGGTCCCCCTGAGGCTTCTCTCCAGGCTGAGCTCCTTTCCCAGCTCCCTCAGCCTCTCCTGATGCTTCAGCCCCTTCCCAGCTCCATTCCCTTCCCTGGACACACTCCAGCTCCTCAGTTGTCCTGGTTGTGAAGTCCCAGCATTGGGCACAGCACTGGAGGTGCCTCACAGTGCCAGCACAGAGGGACAGTCACTGCCCTGGGCCTGCTGGACCCATTGGCCTCCTGCCCACCTGGGCACACCTGGGCACACCTGGTTCATGTCCAGCTACTGTTGACCAGCACCTCCAGAGCCTTTTCCAGGTTCTTCACAGCCTCTGACCCCGTCCTGGAGGTCACCCACCGAATCTCCTCATGCTCACCCTGACACCCTGCACATCCCCTTGCTCCCCCTTAGCTGTCATTCTCTCCATCCCAAAACCCTCCCAGCCTGCCCTGGCCATCCATCCATGGTCACAACCACATGACTGGAAACGCTCTGCCAAAATATCCCAGAAAAAAGGTAATTCCAGAGTGACACACTGTGGGACAGCCGGTGGCTGCCAAAGCTGCTCTATCACTCCCCTCAGCTGGACAGGGGAGAGAAAATATAATGCACTTAAGTTCAGATGAAGACAGGGAGAGACCCTCAGCGATTGCTGTCGGGCAAAACAAACTTGATTTGGGGAAATTTATGGAATTTATTACCAATCAGATTGGTAGGATAATGAGAAGTCTGTTTTGGAGCTGGCTGGTATCAGCTTGATCAGACACAGGGGAAACTTCTGGCAGCTTCTCAAAGAAGCCACTCCTATTGCTCCCCCGCTACCCAAAACCCAGCACACTGCTCAGAAGCTTTCCCAATTGGAAATGCTGCTGGAATACCAGTGTTTTAGTTTAAGAGATTTTCCTTTTTTGGTATTTCTTTTAAAAACTAAAAAATAAGGTTTTTTTAAACGCACTTTTTATAAGTATATAAATCATACCGATGTTATATTTAATGTTTTAATCTGCTTTTTTATCTTACAGTCTTTTCAGAGCTAAGAAGCAGCAGCAGCATTTCATTACACTATAACAAAGGGCCTTTGGCCCATAAAGGATAGTGATTTCAACTCCAGCCAAGCCATTGCTGCCTGTAATGATCCTGAAGTAAAATCCAAACTGTAAACACGTCTCTTGTTCTGTTACAGTATGGAATTCCAGCAACAGGGCTGCTTGACAGCTGATATATTTTAAAAGAATGCAATAATAATCAAGTCCAACGATGCAAACAACATTAAATTCCAATGTGAGGCTTTGAATCTCCTATACAAACATTCCTGACCTTTTCCCAAAATCCTCAGCTGTGCAGAATTTCAAAAGTAAGGGTTTCTCTGTCAGTTTGGTTCAAAACCCTTTTTTAAGGTGTCCACCTTTCCCCTGAAACACAAAACCTCGGTTCCAATTGGCTTGGGAAGGGGATTTTATTGTTCTGAGCTGGCAACTGTCCTAAATATGTCTAATTCCTCACTTGTCCGGACTGAAGAGCCACCTCCGTTGTCACCTTCCTACCTGCTGTCACACCTGGCTGCTCTCTAGCTCCTCTGGATTCCCTGAAGAGCAGTGACAGCTTCATTCTTAGCAAATCCACTGCTGGGAGCTGCCTGCTTGGTTGAGATTTTCAGCAGAAGCATCACAATATTAATTTATGACCATTAAATCTCGTAATGGCTTTGAATTCTATGCTCCCTCCTGACCTGCCGGGAGGAATTTTATCCTGTGGGACACCATGACAGGAGAACACTGCAGGCTAATTGCCCACAGAGAGCTTTAACCAGTGAGTCTTTCAGCTTTTAATCATAAGATTGGAAAGTGTGTAGGAAGTTCTGCTCTTCTAATTGCTGCAGTGAAAGAGAAATTGCTCTCACTTCTCCCCACAATAACCATCACTTACTTAAACAGCGTGAGGTGTAAAAAAAATAAAATACCAAACTGGAACAGAGCTGGAAATTCCATGCAGGTCTGTAGTTGGGGAATGTGGCCCAGGCTGCACTGTGCTGGTTGCTGAGAGAGAACCCTCCACACCACAGCTTCTCCACAGGCCATTTCCTCAGCCTGGAAAGCCGGCGCCCGGGCATCTGTGTTTATTTGCCCTGCCGACGTAGCCTAAATCCCAGGCTCCACGTGGTTTCTGCTGCACCTCGCTGAGGCACTCGTGGACAGACAGACAATGTGTGGTGTCTGATATGATCAAAACCTAGATTGAGGCTCATCAGCCAGAGAGCAAGTAAAATTTTGATGCTCTTTTCTGGTGACATGAGCAGGCAGTTTATGTGGGAAGACACTGCCAAAGCCACCCGAGTGCTGGCATGGATTTATCACTTGGAAAGGTCCGTCACAATGAGTGAGGGAACAGCAGAAATTGCTGCTGCTCTCTGGAGGTTGGACAAGCCCAGCAAGGTTGAAAACGTGGTGTAGGCACCAGGCAAGAGACAAACAGCTCTTTTTTCCCATGAGTTTGTTGAAGAGTTGGAAGAAGAGACAGACAGACAGACACTTCTCAACTGTAACACCCTGTAAAGGTGGCAGCATGCACAGGAACCCCAACATGGGGGTCCGTTTTCCATTTTCCACTGTGCCTCATTTCCCCCAAACTTATTTCTGGGCTGTCCTTCTTCACAAGGATCAAGGGGACAATATCCATGCAGCCACCATGAATAACATGACTTTAACCTTAACCTCAGCCACCCCTGCCTTGGGCACAAGGACACGATATTCAGCACAAAATGTGACGTTCGGCAGAAGGGCCCGTGCGGGATTATTGCCCTGCATTTCTTTTCAGTGAGTATGTAACTTTGCCTCCTGGAAGCCACTGGCTGATTTTAACAAAAGGTCACCAAAACCACATAAACCAAACACAAATAAACACATTCTTGGGCTGCAGCTGCCAGCCTGTGCACGGCCACTCACGGGGCTACAGGCCTGGCTGGGCCCCTCTGCCCATGAAGCCAATTGCTTGCCGGGCTCTGATGTTGTAATTAAAATGCAGGCTGCGAGGATAATTGGGGGTATTTGGAGCCAAATGAAGGTTTCATGGATGTCAAGAAACATCTCTTTGGAAAAAGGTGAAAAATGCAACTCACAGGCCAGCTCAAACACTGAAGATCTTGTGTTGATTTTTTTTTGGCTGCACAGGCTATTTTTGGCAGGATCGAGTTCACAGTCTTTCAAAACCATTCTGGGGAAGATTATATTGCAAGAGGATACACAAAGTCTGTCTGTGGCAGGCTGCTAGCAATAGCTGTGAACTCGCAGCGCTCGCATGGAAAAGTTTTGCTTGGATAGGCACTGGGATGCATCACTGCATGTGCTCCCAGCCTGATTGTATCAGCACTTACCACCGCCGGGTCCCGAGAGGCAGGAAGAGCTGGGATTCATTTCTGGATGTAAAACAAATCTGTAAAAGCAAATAGCTGACAATTAATGGCACAGATGGGAATTTGATACGTGAGGGCCTCATGGAAGGCACACGATATAGGGATATTTCCGTGGGTGCTGGGAGATGGGAGACAGGGCTTTGGGAATGACTGCTCCGTGTCCAGACTTGCTCACACATGCTGCTGCAATACAGGATGGCTTTTCCCACCTCCTCTTTATGATTGGAAGTGACTGTGCAGCATTCCCTGGAGAGGGGAGCTGGCCCCTTCACACAGACACAGGAATGAAGTCCTTCTGCCTCTTCCAATCAGTCTTCCAACATGTTTCCCTTCAAACAGCTTCTCTCCTTTACAAGTACCAGGTGACCTCAGTGCTTGGATGGTTTCCAGCACGACTGCACCTTGGTTCTGTGGCCCGGGAATCTTCACTCTTTGTTTGCACAAGGACCTCTGCCCACAAGGCTTCTCTGCAAAAATGCTCTGGAGCTTTGGCTTTGCTCACGGGTGGGTATTAGAAATGGGCAAGAGGGGCTTCAGATTTAGGAGACCTAGGAAAAGATGGCAGAGCTGAGCCTGTGCAAACACCTGGCTTCCTACGCTATTTGCTATTGATTGATCCCTTTATTATTTAGTATTCCCTTTTTTTTAAATATTTACTTACCCCTTTCCATGGGCAAGGATACATCCATACACTGCTGAGGAGGGATAAACCCATTCATTTGCTCTGCTTCATCTTCTGCCATTTCCTGAGGGGTTTCCCACTTCTGTCTTTCACAGAGCAAGGTGCCCCAGGGTTTCCAGTTCTCTTCTCTCATCTGGGTGGAACAAACTGGGGGCTTGCTGCTCGTTTGCTCCCACTTCTCTAAATTTGCCATCCCTTTTTCCAAAGCCCAAGGAGGAGAAATGAGAATGAGGGACTGGACAACATACTGAGTCATATAAATAGACAGATGGCTTCACTCAAATCAGCACTGACCCGTGGACTCTTCCAGGGGAGGCAAGAGCTGAAATTTCAAAGTTTAAAATGTGCAGACCTTCCCACAAACTCTTTTTGTGCCATTTCATCAACCATAAAAAGGAGGCACTGGGAAGGCTGGTGTCCCCTGTTTCTGGAATAGCACTGGGGCAAAGATAAAAGCCTTCAGATTTCCAACTTGCTGCCCTTTGCATCAGATTGCTACTTTTTCTTTATTTATTTCCTAACTGTGCACACAGGTCCATAAAGCTGTCCTGGAGAAGGAAGGGCCAGCTGCTCCATCCCTGCAGAGTCAGACTGCTGGGGCTGGGATATACAGAGAGGAAAAGTCAGTCACACAGCAGCAGAGGGAAATGCGTGAACAAGTTCCTGGAAATGTAGCATTTAATTTAGAAAACATCCTGGGATCATGAAGCTGGCTGGAGCTGCTGTGACATTAAGCAAGGGAGGCTGGAGGGGAGCAGAGCCTCGGAATATGGTTTCAGCATGTGGTTGGGAAGGCACATGCCATTCCTGTGTTTGCCTTATAAGGGGAGGGTACATGCCATGATATTGCTAAATATGAAATGAATTGTTTGTGTTTGGGGGCTGGCTGTCTTACCTCTTCCCTCCCCAGGACACCCGGGGGTTGCTGGCTAGCATGTGTGTCATTGGGACCGTTTTCCTTGCCAGTGAATGCCAGGATTTGGGGCCACGGATGTTGCACAAGGCTTGTAATGCTGTTACAATTTGTTCTGCACTCAATCAGAGCTTGATGCTCACGTGAGAGTTGGTATGAGGACAGAAAATTACAAGTAAAACCATTTTCAGTAGAAAAATTGAGGGAAAATTGGCTAACTATCTGGTGGAGGGAGAAGAGAAGCAAGCAGGCACCTGAACCTGCTCCTGTTTGGTCTTTCACTGGCTTTTCGAAAATTGTCTCCAGGCCTTCGAAATTTCTCTCCAGGGGTTTTATTTTGTTTCTGCTCAGACAACAGACCTTTCACTATAATTCAGTACGACTCCAAGTGCAGCACCCAACCTCAGAGAGCTCAGTCCTCTCCGTGCCTTCCCCTTTTCCCTTGGGAAGGCAACAGAGCAGCAGTTATAAACTGATGTGGTTGTGTTTTACAGGTCACTCATGCAAGTGTTTGCCAGTGCTCTGGCAGTTGGAGCTGCTTTATGGTTTACCAGGGTTTTTCAGAGCCCACACACAATACAGGAATGGAGATAATTCATTGTAGGAGTCACTGTATCCCATCCCTCTTTTACAAAAGCACAATTGGAGTGTCTGTTCAGGAAGTGGAAAATATTTTAATACTTTCTTTCTGAGAAAGTATTAAAATCCCCATTTTCACTGGGGTAAATGAGAAGCAGAAAGAAATATTGAACAAATCCCACACCCTCTACAGAAGAGGCTGTGAAGCCCCTGGGTCCAACAAAGCTGGAAGCAGGAAAGAGCAGGACTCTCCCATTCCTCTCAGGGTTTAGATTGCTGTGGGCAGCAGCAAGCCTGAATTACTTCAGGTTGCAGAGATCTAACTCTTGTCTCCCATTTGCTGTCCAAGTGGCATCACAATTCTTGGAATGTCACCAGCACCAGCCAACAGAGGGGCTGGGGAGCAGCAGACCCAGGTACCTGTCTCTTCCCAGCACTGAGCTCATCTGGACACTTGCACTAAAGACAAATATATTTTACTTCTGAAAAACAAAACCAGATTCCTGTGGCTGATATATTCTCACATAGATAAAAATAGATGGATTTTAATCATGCTTACGTTGCAGATCCCACAAGCCAACTATTTTAATAGATTCAGAGTCCTTTTCTTTGGGCTTGGAATGGGCTCAACACCAATAAACCAAAAGACTTAGCAGGATGTTTTTGCCTCATTAAAATGCTTTGTGCCTTTGACTCTATTCTGTTCTGTCAGGGCTGCTGTGTTTTTACAGATCCTCATCTTGAAATTTAGGGAAGAGTCCAGAAAAAAGCTTTGGAAAGGCAACCTGTCCTCCTCCCATCCAGCCATTCCTGGGTGATTTCAGAATCCCAGCCAGACCATTCATTCTCCAGCAGTTCCCACCACATGAAGCCCGGTATACCCAAAATTCAATGAAAACTCTTTCTTTCAAAAAATCCAAAACATTTCAAAATGCTTCTCATAAAACTTCCAGTATTCCCACGTGCATTTCTGTGCTGGGAAATCTTTTAAAGCCCCAGAGACAGTGAGAAGGCATCCTGGAAGTGAGACGGGACCCTGGGAAGTAGGAACTTGAATGGGCCAGGTCTCTCTCCAGCTTGGATGATGGCTGCAGGATCCTCACAACATTTTCACCAGCTGATTAAAATTTTGTCACCGTTGTGGCAAAAAACCTTGGGAATTTTCTTGCTTTGTGATCACTGTGCTCAGCTGTTTGTCCTGCATAAGCAAAATAAGCTGCATTTCCTTGGGTTTCCCCTGTAAAGCGGAAGCCTGACCTTGAACCACTTCCATAGGTCTTATTTCAGCATTTTCTTGAGCTGTGGGTGACAGGGCTGGACATTGATGGGTCACAGCAATGAATTCCATCTCATATTTCCCACTGGAGGCATCTCCTCGTGGGGCAGGGTGAGGGTTAGGTCAGCTGGAAAGGAACTTTCTGCTGCTTAACATCTCTTGAACACCACAAGAAGCAAAAGGCAGGTCTTGGAATACCATCCACAAGCATTTTTATGGCGTGAAAGCTGTGTGGACAGTTTACAGCCATGCATTTCAGTTTCAAAACTGCTTTCAGTTTGGTGATATTGGCATCTCTCTGCCCGTGTTCATAATCCCTCCTGGAGAGGGCAACAGATTCCCTGTCCCTCATTTATAAGCTTTGTTCTGAACATGCAACAGGGTTGTCATTGAAGACTCATTATTGTGAGCAGAATGAAACCAGCCAGGGAGAAGTGTTCCTTAATGAATCATGGGGAAAAGCCCTTGGCTGGAAAACATCACTGCCACACTCCAGCATGGGGAATGGGTCACTAAACGCAATACAAAGATGGAATCACAGAATCATTTAGGTTGGAAAAGCCCATCTAAGACCATGGAGTCCAACTGTTACCCAGCACTGCCTAGGCCACCACTCACCCATGTTCCGAGGTGCCACATCCACATGGCTGTTAAGTCCCTCCAGGAATGGGGACTCCACCACTGCCCTGGGCAGCTGTGACAGAGCTGGACAGCCCTTTCCATGAAGAAATTTTCCTTCATACCCAACCTAAACTTCCCCGGGCACAACCTGTCCCTTGTTCCCTGAGAGCACAGCCTGACCTCCCCTGGCTGCCTCCTCCTGTCAGGAGTTGTGCAGAGCCAGAAGGTCCCCCTGAGCCTCCTTTCCTCCAGACTGAACCCTTTACCAAGCTCCCTCAGCCTCTCTTAGTGCTCCAGCCCCTTCCCAGCTCCGTTCCCTTCCCTGGCCGCGCTCCGTCCCCAGGGATGTGCGGGCTGCAGGGCCGGCGCTGGCCGCCAGGTGACGCTGTCGGCGCGGCAGAGGAACCTGCCAGGTGCTGCATCCCGGGAAGGGAAGGGAAGGGAAGGGAAGGGAAGGGAAGGAAGGGAAGGGAAGGGAAGGGAAGGGAAGGAAGGAAGGGAAGGGAAGGGAAGGGAAGGGAAGGAAGGGAAGGAAGGGAAGGGAAGGGAAGGGAAGGGAAGGAAGGGAAGGGAAGGGAAGGGAAGGGAAGGGAAGGGAAGGGAAGGGAAGGGAAGGGAAGGGAAGGGAAGGGAAGGGAAGGGAAGGGAAGGAAGGGAAGGGAAGGGAAGGGAAGGGAAGGGAAGGGAAGGGAAGGGAAGGGAAGGGAAGGGAAGGGAAGGGAAGGGAAGGGAAGGGAAAGGAAGGGAAGGGAAGGGAAAGGATCACCTTACAGCACCTTCCTGGGCTAAAGCAGCACCGGGAGGGCTGCAGAGGGACCTTGGACAAGAGCGTGGAGGGTCAGGACAAGGGGGAATGGCTTCCCACTGACAGAGGGCTGCAGGGTTAGATGGGATATTGGGAAGGAATTCTTCCCTATGAGAGTGGTGAGGCCCTGGCACAGGTTGCCCAGAGAAGCTGTGGCTGCCCCTGGATCCCTGAAAGTGTCCAAGACCAGGTCGGACAAGGCTTAGAGCAACCTGGGATAGTGGAAGGTGTCCCTGAACATGGCAGGGGGTGAAGCTAGATGATCTTTAAGGTCCCTTCCAACCCAAACCTGATTCTGTGATTTCATCCCTTGGGAAATTGTTCCTGTTCACAACCAGCTCCAGACCATCTCTTGCATGTGGTCAGGCAGCCCTGGCACTCCTGGTGTGGAGCAGAGAGCATGGCACCATCATTCCTTACCATGTAATTAACAGTGGGAATCCCACGAGAGAACAAACACTGCTGCAGATCCAGATTCCTCTGGGAGATATGAGAGCCAAAGGTGCCTGATCATTGCAGGGTTTTAAATCCAGCTGGGTTCTGGCATGCCTGTGGCTCCCCTGCAAACCCCAGTGGGTATCACAGAGATACATGAACCAGACTTGCATCACCCTGGCCAGAGTGGGAACTCCAGCTTCCCAATGCTGTGCACTGCCTCTGCAGGAGAAAGGGATGCTTTTCCAGAGTGTCATGGACACGAAGCACAGGGAGCAATCTATGTGCCAAAACCTGCTCATAAGCCACCCCACGGAGTGGCTTTAAATACCCAGTGCACCAATAGCTACAAATCCCTCCAGGATCCAAGGAGCCAGGACACTTCCTGCCTGCAGGTGTGCTCTCACCCTCGCTCAGAGAGTCCTGCTCAGCTCAGCTCCATTCTCAGGCTGGAGCCAACCCTGGCCTGTTCTTGCTCAGCCTCTCCAAGGATTTGATCCTATAATTTACGAATTTCTATCCCACACTGCTGTTTGCCAGCTCCGCACTGGGTCCTGCTCTCAGGATACAGCCCTGCCATCCTGCCAGCAGCTCCTCTGGAGCAGGCTGCCATCCCCAGCCAGCAGGGATGTTTTGCTTCCAGCCCCTCTCAAGCACTCCTGGAGCCCGGGACCAGCTTTTAACAACGTTCCCGAGCCCCAGCTGGTGCCAGGAGTCATGGTTTAAATAACACACAGTAAATATTGGAACAGCCTGAGCTATGGAGAACTCCTCAGACACCAGTTTCTAAGGATGATCTAATACATTTCTTGGACTCGCTTGTCCTTCTCATTACTCTTCTGCATTTTTCCCCCTCCTATTTTTCTTCCCTCCCATTGAAATGTTTTGGTTTGCTTCTTTTATTTTTTTCACTGCTTGAGTCTCTGAAATATGCAGCCATGGCAACAGGCTGGAGGAGCGAATTCCCCTGGTCCGCCTGCATGTCCTTGGGGTCTGGTGGGGAGCGAGGGGGTGAATTCCAGCCATTCCCTCTCGCCGGGAGCAGTGTTTAGTAAACACACAGCAGCACACATGTGCTAGCTAACCCCTGCCCGGCTCTGCCAGCTCGGCAAAGGCTTTGCTGCAGGCTTAGCACATCTCCCCTCATCCCCCCCGGAGCGAGCGGCACCCTCTCCCGGCACCCTCTGGGCTGGCATTTTTTGGGAGCAGCATCGGGGAGGAATGCAAGCCCCTGGCATCGGGACAGGAGCTGACATTCCCGGCCCTGGGCTGAAGAATGTGGACATAGTGTCCGCTCCAAACTCCAGCGCTGGAGTTCATTCACCCTGGAGGAGGGGGGCGCAGGGATCTGAGCGGGACTTGGCCCTCGGGGGCCAGACTGCCATGACCTGGGGGGGTGATGTGCTCCCCTGTCACTTCCAAGGATCTCCCCGCGTCTTGCCATGGCAGCTAGGGACTCATTTGTCCTTGTTTTGGTGGCTCTGTGGCCTCTGCCCCTCAATCTGCAGCTGCGTCAGCTTTTTCTTGGAAAAGCTGGGAGAACATGAGGATGCTGCTGGCTGAGGAGTTGGGTTCAAGGCAGCAGGCAGCTCTGACTTTGGAGAAGCCAAACCCATCCTTGGTGAGGCGGTGGCAGGGAAGTGGACTGGCAGTTAGGGACCAGCAGCCCAGTTTGATGAGCATCACTTAAAGACCTGCAAAAGGCAGTGAAGGGATTAAGCAAAGCCAACCTGTTTTAGTGTGTGTAACGTGGCAGGAACCAGGACTGAGTTCACTGAGTGTGGATTCAAGCCCCAGGCCCATCTCTGGCTTTCAGCTCATCTTTCCAGGGCAAACACTTCTGCTGTAATTCCCCCTGCCCCTCCGACACACCCGGCGAGGGCTATTTATACACTTTATAATGTTACACACTGCTTGGATTACTGCATGGCATCCAGTCTGTTTGGAGCAGGGTCCCATCAACCAGAATAGTTTTGCATTAATACGGTTCTCACCAGTTCCTAGGTTTGAAATTGGATACGGCAGAGTAACTCGCCATTTACTCCGGCTGGATTGTGCAGGGCTTTGTGGATTAAAATAGCAAAACTTCAGCACTAACAGTGATACAACACGGTTTGGGCAGAAAGATCCCCACTGATTCACCACCCTGTTACATCAGCATTTCAACACCAGGAAATACTGCTCATTCCACAGGTTCTGGAGAACGGTGAAGCCCCGAGATTGCAGGGAAGCTGAGAAAGTTGGGGAGTTTTGAAAGAATTTGTGGAATTTCTGTAGAAAACCTGAGTACAAGAGGAGGGTTTTCCCCAGCCCCTGGGAAACCATTTGAGAACAGGATAAAATAAAATAAAGTATCAAAAAATCTGCCTTGGTTCTGCTCCTGGGGAGGGGGTGAGTGCATTCCCAACCCGCTGTGCCAGGAACTGGGCTCAGCAGCAACCTCGCAGTGCAGGACAGCAGGCTGACCCAGCAGCATTCCCGGCAGAGGCTCCCATCCCTCCCTACCTGCCGAGCCTCTGGAAACATTCCAGGTGTTGCACAAAAGCAAAGCAGCAGCGGTTTGTTGCAGAACCTGCAGGAAGAGGCAGTGCTTGCCTTGGCACGTTGGAGCCAGCCAGCGCTTTCTAGTCATGCTCTGAAAGTCAGGCTTGGGGAGCAACCAGGGTTACCCAGCAAATTCTTGTCTGCAGGAGGGAATCACTGAATCCCAGAATGGTTTGGGTTGGAAGGGATCTTAAAGCCCATCTCATCCCACCCCCTGCCATGGCAGGGAAACCTTCCACTATCCCAGGTTGCTCCAAGCCCTGTCCAGCCTGGGCCTTGGACACTTCCAGGGATCCAGGGGCAGCCACAGCTTCTCTGGGCACCCTGTGCCAGGGCCTCAGCACCCTCTCAGGGAACAATTTCTTCCCAATATCCCATCTATCCCTGCCCTCTGGCAATGGAAAGCCATTCCCCCTTGTCCTGTCCCTCCATGCCCTTGTTCAAAGTCCCTGTCCAGCTCTCTTGGAGCTCTGTTAGACACAGGAAGGCTGCAATTGGGTAACCCCAAAGCCCTCTCTTCTCCAGACTGTTTTACAGTGGTGGAGCTCACCCTGGAATTCTCCTGCTTTGTCATCCCAGGATTTTGTTCCCTGGCCAGTGAGTGAGATGTGACAGTTGGGGACATGGACAGCCATGCCTTGGTTGTGCCGCACATAACTCTGTGTTTGTGTGTAGTCAGCCAGAGGGATCCACAGCACAGCAGGAGCCTGGATGTTCAGGATTTCATCCCTAAGTGTTTGTGCCATGGTCAGCCCAAGGACCCCTGGTTTTAGCCCCAAGGATTGCCAGTGCTGAAGCCAGGAGAGCTTGTGGCACTGGAAATGTTCCAGCTTCAGGGTTGTTTTCAGTGCTCTCCCACCTGGCAGGGCACCAGCCTCCAAGGAGCACTGGGAGTGGAGGTGGACCATGGACTGGAGATGGTCTTTGGACCATGGGAGTGGGGATGGTGCTTGGTGAAGCATGAAGAGCGTGTGGTTTGGAAGGGATGGGACTGGTTCTCCTGTCTGGAAGGGAGCGCAAGCCAAGGGGGGTGATGGTGATGTGCTGGGATGACTGTTTTGCTCCACCACAGAGTGACACTTTCTCCAAGCTCTCTCCAAGCCTCCCAGCCAGCCCATGGTGCAGCAGTCCCGAGGGAGATGTCCATTCCCACTCACTCCTGCTCCCCTGACCACAAAGCCACGAGCTGCCTCTCTGATCTCAGCACACATCCCTCTTTTCCATGGGTTTTCTCCTCCCTTACAGCCATTTTGGACCTCGCAAAGCAGGAGTGGATTTTCCTGCCTTGTCTGCCCAGCTTCCCTCACACTCTCCTGGGTGCAGCTCCGTGGCAGGGCAGGGAATCACTGCCTGCAAATGCCTGGCATAGAAGAGGAGGACAGCAGGGATTACACCCTGCAAGCAGCCGTAAACAAGAGAGCAGAGTGCAAAAAATTCCTGGGATTTGCAATCCAGTCTTCCTGACTTGCCGAGCCCTGTGCTGGGGTGCTGGGCAATGCTGAGCATTCCTCCCCACTGATCCATGGGCATTCCCAAACCATGATGGCTCCATGCACTGCTCAGCCTTGCAGCCAGCTAGACATGGGGAAGGAAAGCAAAGCTGCTCGTTAAACAGCCACAAACCAAGGGAGGTAGGGAGAAAAATGGATGGAAGAGGAAGGAGCAAGGACCAAATTAGTGGGGCTTTTGTGCAGGACAAGCTGTGTTTGGGTCACAGGGATGGAGCCTCCCGGGTGCTGGAGACACATTTAACTCTGCAGGGACACAACCCAAAATAGGGTAACGTCTCCATGGGGCTCTATTCCGGGATGGAGCCGCTCCTGGTCTGGGCATGGGGCAGCAGCTCAGGAATAGCCCCAGCTGGCAAGGGCAGCCCTGGTGTGCAGCCATCAGCATCTTCCCTCCTCCTATGCATCCAGCATTCCTCAGGGAGGGCCGTGGAGAGGGACCAGCCTGCCAGTTTTCCATCTGATTTCATTTTCTTAGAATTTCCTCTGATGGTTCCATTGCTTTTTTTTTTTCCCTAATTCCACCTCTTTTTTTTTTTTTTGGAGGGGGGCAGCTGGAAAAAATAATGTTTTGGTTGCCTTGGAAACACACTCCTAAACTTTTGGTAGATCCAAGACATGCCTGGAGTTCCAGGACGGCCAGTCAGGGTGGTGGGGATTTGCCCTCCCTTCCCAAAAGTGGCAGGAGCTGCTCTCCAGTGGCTCTGGACACACGTGGCCCTGACCTACCCTCTGTCCCGACCCCTGTTTACTCGGCAAATACAACATTGCTTACAAATTCCTGGGACATGCCATGGGATTGCGGGGCTGGGTAGTGTTACTTCATGCTGGACCCTGTGCAAGAGGGAAAAAAAATAACAGGATCGCACTTTAAGGCTGTAAAAATGCGGGTGGGAATATTTTCCAGGCTGTGTCATTTTTCCATCGAGGCCAAAATTCACATTCTGCCTTTCTGTTTGTGTTTTTCTCCCTGAAACTTGGGTTTTTGGGGGGTTTTTTGGTTTTTTGTTTTTGTTTTTGTTATTCTCCAGCTTTCTCAAATGAAAAATTGAGAAATTCAAGGAAAGTGATTCTCCACCCCTGCCATGTTTCAAGGAAACTTTGTACATATACAATTTCAAGTGTTGGGAGTTAAAACTTTCCTTTGGCCTGAAGCCAACTGTTTTCCTGAAAATTCAGTACTTCTGTGATTTTCTGGGAAAGTGGGATATGGGACCCTTCTTTTCATTAACCAACACGCATTCTTAAACTCTTGTTTATTCGGAAGAGTTTTAGCTCCAGGGAGACAGGAGAGGAAAGGAAAATCACAATGAAATGTTTCCCCTGCAGTGGGCAGAAAGGCCAAACATCCAATTTTTCCTGGAAGGAAGAAGACAAGTTTTTTTAATTTAAAAAAAAAAAAAAAAGAAACCAAGGCACTTCTGTATGGGAAAAATACTTGAAATCAAAGTTTCACTTGAAATGTCCTGAGCAGCATTAGTGTGGAGTGAGTCTGTGCTGGGAGAGACAGACCTGGGAAATGAAGTTGGGTGGGTTTTAAAGGCTTTCCCTGCCTGGAGGAATGGCTCCTGCCATCTCCATCTCCTGTGGCTGGATGTCATTTCCCCGTCCAGCCAAGGAAGTGCTGAAAGCCTCCTGCCCTTCCCAAGCCCCTTTGCTTCCAAATGAGCTTCTAATGACCACAATTTTTTACATCCAGTTAATTAATCCCTGGTTCCCTCCAGATATTCAGCCAGAGCGTGTTGCAGCACCCTGTGGTGGCATGTGGCCCATCACCCCAGAGACTTGCCCTTCAATCCATGCTGGATCCAGCCCTGTGTGCCAGGACCTGCCACAAACCTCTAAAATTTTCCTGCTACAGCAAACTCAGCAAGCAACCAAGGAAAAAACAAAAAAACCAAAACCATCAGCTCTAGCAGGAGGCTCCTTTCCTTTCCTTTCCTTTCCTTTCCTTTCCTTTCCTTTCCTTTCCTTTCCTTTCCTTCCCTTCCTTTCCTTCCTTCCCTTCCCTTCCCTTCCTTCCCTTCCCTTCCCTTCCCTTCCCTTCCCTTCCTTCCCTTCCCTTCCTTCCTTCCCTTCCCTTCCCTTCCCTTCCTTCCTTCCCTTCCCTTCCTTCCTTCCCTTCCTTCCTTCCCTTCCCTTCCCTTCCCTTCCTTCCTTCCCTTCCCTTCCTTCCTTCCTTCCTTCCCTTCCCTTCCCTTCCCTTCCTTCCCTTCCCTTCCCTGTCCTGTCCCTTCCCTTCCTGTCCTTTTCTTCCCTTCCTTGTCCTGTCCTGTCCTGTCCCCAGTGCCTCCAGCATCCCTGGCCACCTCCAGCAGCATCCCCAGACCCTCAAGGATCCTGAGAATCCTTGAGCATCCCAAACCCTGAGCATCCCAAATGCCTCCAACATCCCCAGCACCTCCAGCATCCCCAGCATCCATGAGCATCCCTAACACCTCCTTGAGCATCCCTAGCACCTCGTCCCACAGAGGAGATGGGCAAGATGCCCAGCAGGCCAGATCCTGTCCACCACTGCTCTGCCAGGGCTGCTCCACCAGCAGGCTCAGCCCAGAATTCCCTTATTTCCAGCCCCGGGGAGCAGCAGGAGCAGCAGCAGGAGCACGGCTGGGGAGAGGGTGCGAGCATAGACAGCCAGGGAGCTCATCCGCCTGGTTTTTCAAGGTCACAGAGGTGGTGGGAAGGAAAGAAAAGAGAGCGAGGAAAAAAAAGTTGACTCAGAAACCACAGGGAATTTTTTGCCTTTTTAGAATACTGGGAAGAGAAAAAATAGCCACAGTTATTCAAAGCATCCAGGATAATAACAGCCTGTTTACTGTTTGCATGCAAAGATGGCAGGCAGGCAGCACAGCGCAGGGGAGAGGAATGAGGAATTCGCCACGCTCGCACCACGGCTCTGACCGCTTCTGCTGAGCCCAGCAGAGCCCAGGTGGGGATCCTGGCTGGGAGAGCAGGAGCTGGGCAGCCCCACCACGACACCTGGACTGTCCACACCTCCCCAAGTGTCCTGGAGGAAGGGTTTCAGGAGGACCTGGGGCTGGGGAGGATGAGGATGGAGCTGCCAAGCTGGAGCGTGCTCCAAGGCTGAGTGGATGGAGCATCCCGGAGGGTGTCATGGCCAACCCCAAAATAACAACTCCCATCCTGCAATCCCATCCCTGCCACACAGGCATTTTGGGAGCTCAGCAGGCATCTCCAGCCACCCCCTTGCAGGGGCAGGGGAAGCCAGGGGGACAGGGATACAAGGACTGAGGTCACAGGGGTGCAGAGATAGAAGACACAGGGGTGCAGGGTATTGGGAATGCAAAAATCAAGACAAGCTGATGCTCTGCAGGGAGGGAACACCTTAGGGTGCCTCATTCGGCGATGGAATGCAAAGCCCAATGCAAGGAATTCGGGAAGGGAGCGATGACCCCTGGCAGAAAAATGCCTGGGGGGAACCGCACCCCCCAACAAGCTCTGGACAAGAGAGGAGCCTGGAGGCTTGGGGGACCCCTGGGAAAGGGGTGGGATGAGAGAGGGAGGGAGGGGGAAGGGAAGGGTTCAGCAGGACCAGCGGGGAGAGCTTCATTCCTGCCGGTCCGACGAGCAAGCCGGGACTTGAGGCGAGAGAAAGCAGCCGGTTTGCCTGACTGGTTTGCTGGGAAGCGGCTGCAGGGCTGGCCCACAGCCTTGCCTGACTTCCCCCACAAGGATTTGGATTATTTGGAAGGGGGGTGAAATTGCCCTTCTCCCAAATTCTGGTGAGGAATTTTTGGTTTTTGAAACAGTTTCCCATATGAAGGAGAGTGTGATGAGCTTGTCTTTCCCGATTCAGCTCTGGCATTCAGCAAGTGGAAAAGGAGCAGGGATGCACGAGGAGAGGATGAGGAGGAACCAGGGCCTACAAAGGACCTGCCAAAATTCAAGGGTGCTCCAAGGACCAAATACCAACATTCTCCAAAAAGAAATGAGGAAAAGCAGGAAGCAAAGCTGCAGAGAGGCTGCTGTGGTGTGACACCAAGGGGATGAGGTGTTCCTGGCTGGGAATGGGGCTTGATGGACAGCCAGGGAGCCCCAAGGAGATCCTTGGCCTTGTCCCAGCCCACTGTGACCACAGAGGGACCAGAACTCCCCCGACAGCCCTGCAGCAGCTGAGCCATCTCCCTGTCACCCACAAGAGCTGCTGCCCCAGCCAAAGCCACCAAGGTGACACTGGTGGCACCTGGAGCAGAGCCTGCTGGCCCTTTCCCATCTCTCCAGGGATGTGGATGTCCAGCCCACAGGAGGAGCTGCATCCAGGTGCAAAGCCAGGCAGCAACTCTGCAGGATTCTCCATCACCCCCTTGCAAGGCATGGGAGCTCTGTCTCTGAGACAGGGATGCAAGGATTGAGGATGCAGAGCTCAAGGACACAGGGCTGCAGGGTCATGGGAATGCAGAGAACAAGGATTCAGGGTAACAGGGGTGCAGAGACTGAGGGCACAGGGATGCAGGGATGCAGAGATCAAGGACATGGGGATAGAAGGACAGAGCGATGCAGGGATACAGATGTGTAGAGATCAAGGACAGTGAAACAGGACACAGGGATGCAGGGACTCAAGGAGGCAAGGATCAAAGGCACAGAGGTCACAGGCACAGGGATGGGAGCAGGTTTGGCTCCCATGAGGTATTTCAGCCATGCCATGGTGACAAGGACATGGAATAAAAGACAGACATGGGATGAAGGGCAGTGGGTCCAGGCAATGGCGATGGTGAAATCCAGGGAGATGGTGTGGGAAGGGCAGACGGAAATGCCTGTGAGGGCAGAGCAGGTGATAACACACCCCACAGCAGCTTCCATGGCCAAGGTGTGGAGCTCCTTTGGGGTCTTGCTCTGGCTGAACAGCATCCCTACCAAAACACACAGCTCCTCAGAAAGTGTGGAGAAGCTGGGAGCTTCTGCTCTACCCGCTGCATTTAGGAATCCTCTACCTATATTGCAGTTGCAAATATCCACAGATGGGCTGTGTCCTTTTTTCTGATTTCCAGAGACTGAAAGCCCTGGGGGTGAGGATCAATGGGCAAAGCTCTCAACAGAAGTCCATTCCCTGAATCCCCGGCCCCAGAAAGCTCCCTGCAAACAGCCAGACCTGCAGCCAGGCCACTCTGCATCCGGATTCGAGTAAATAAAGCGTGGGGTGTGAGAGCTGCGGTATGCCAGGAATGCTGCTGGCCTTCCCGGCTCTGGAGCAGCAGGAGCTGAGGGAGGCAGGGCAGGTATGGCCCTGGCTGGCAGCTGCCAGGATCTCCTAGATATATTCCCAACCTCAACAGTTCTCTGTGAGCTTCCCACCCAGTTCTTCCCATTTCAGGGTCCTCTTCAACTTTCCACATGGGCAGAGCTGGTTTTCCTGCTTGCAGTGCCCAGGAGAAGTCATGAGTGCAAGGAGGATGCCAGCTCTGAGATTCCCATTGCTCCAAGTCTCTCTAACCTGCTCCTCAGGGATGGAGATCTGTCCCACAGCCATAGAAAGCCCAAATTTTCACATTTTTTAGCCATACACCTGCCAGATTCCTGAGTGGGAAGTGTGGGGCTAAGCTGGGATTCAGCACTGCTGTCCCACTGAGAGCAGTGATCCTCAATGGAATCCTAAGGCATTTTGCCTAGGGAAGGGATGGAATCACCATCCTTTGAAGTGTTGGAAAACATGGAAATGTGGCACTTGGGGATGTTGTTTATGGTGGCTTTGGCAGTGCTGGGTTAACAGTCGGACTTGATGATCTTAAAGTGCTTTTCCAACCTAAACAATTCCATGATTCCATGATTCCAGGGAGGAGCTGGCAGAAAAACTGGTTTCTGAGGCCGTTGTTCCACATAATCCAGGCTAAACCTCATTGCAGAGCACAAGATCTCCTGCTCCCAGGGTCAGAGGGATAACAAAGATGAGCTGCAAATTCATACCAAGGGATGCACAAAGGGAAAGCCTTGGCTTGGCTGGAGATGGCAGAGTCCCCAGGAATGTTGCCTGGGAAGCATTAATGCCACAGTTATTAGAAAATAAAAGTCCAACACCTGGAAAAATTCTGGGTCTTTCGGATTATCAAGGAGCCAGGCAGAGTGGGAAGGGCCTGGAGATGGCTGACAAAGCCAAGGAGAGCTTGGGGAGCAGAGCCATCCATGCTGGAAGACATCAGGGGGTCCCTGTGGTGGGGGCTTAGGAGAGCAGGAAGGGGTTTTGTGAGGAAGAGGAGGAGGATCCATCAGGATGCAGTTATGGGATGTAGAGATCAGGGACACCAAGGTGCAGGGATTGAGGACACAGGGATGCAGGGATGCAAGAGCAGGAAGGACACTACATCGACACTTCTAGACAACTCCATCCTTTTCCCCCATGAAGGTGGGATGAATGGGATTTCGAATGGATTTGGGGAAATTTTTTCCCTCTCCCATGCAGCTGCATCCCAAATCTCTGCCCTGGGGAGCTGGGAGGGAGATTTGAACCAAGGGGTCACCAACCCCCCACCCTCCTCCCCTGGCGGCACCTCCATCTCTCCCCATCACGTGGGAAAAAAGACAATCCATGGATCAATATTTGGGTTTTTTTATTAAAATATTGTTATACCAAGTGGAATGCTACAGCAATCTCGGTATAGGGTGGCGTAACGAAACAGCCAGGTTTACATTTAAATACTTAAAGATAACTTAAAACGCACAAACGAGAACTCGTCATCTTTGGCAGGAAAAAAAGTTCACAGCACGAAAAAATACTTAAAAAGAAATACCAATATTAATATAAAATATATTAAGTCGTAGGGTTTGGGGGTTTTTTTTCCTCTTTCATAATTTTTTGTTTCTTTTCCATTTTGTAAACAATGCACGAGAACCGAACGCATTTTTTACGTGTCTGGGGAGAGAAAAATAAAAAAATGCAGTTGGCCAGCAAATGCACACGTTGAAAGGGGAAAGAAATAAAGAAAAATAGATATATTTACATGAAGGGCAAGGATGGGAAGCTCTGAGGAGCGGGATGTTGGCGCTGGCTACGGGCAGAAGCCAGCTGCCAGTAGCCGGGGGACACAGCCAGGAGAGGGATGGCACATCCCACCGTCTCCATCGGCATCCTCGGAGCCTTTCACCTCTGCTTTTCCTCCACCTGTCGTTCCCTCCATTGTCATTTTTGTTTCTCTGTCACCCCACCACAAACCCCTCACCTGCCCGTGTTGAAAACCCAGAGGCAGAGTGCAGGTGGTGGAAGTTTGGAGCTCCCAGTGCTCGGCTTGGCCACGTGGATCCATGGAGGATCCCTCCCAGCTCTGCCCTCGTGCAGAGACTTCAGCTTGTGGGAACAGTTCGGGCGATTGGAGAGGGATTTTCCAGCGTGAAGCCAAGCAGCTGGGTGGGTGCAGATGGCCAAGACCCAGAGGTGGGAGCTGGGATGGGGATGGAGTCAGGATGGGGATGGAGCCAGCGCGGGGTCCCCGGGCTCCAGCGCGCCCCGCGCAGCCAGGGACCCGTGTGGGCACCGAGGGGGACAGTGACTCCCACAGCCCGGAGTCACTGCCGAGACCGGCCGAGGGGACACCGCTGAGCTCCTGGCTCAGTCCCTCCTTCCCACAGGCTTCTCCATCCCGGCATGCTGGCAGGAAGGGCGGAGGAGCCACCGTGCAGCCCTGGGTGGCCTTAAATCAGGATCTCCACCATGTCAGACAGGTCCGGAGCTCTGGCAGTGGCTGAGCTCTCTGCGGAGAAAGTAGGGATTTATTTACAGGGATTCAAACCCACCCTACTCAACTGGGGCCTTAAAAATACCTTAAAAGATTACTGATGCTTGTGCAAAGCCCATCCCAAGGGTGCTAAACCCACGTGCTGGGGCATCCCAACTCCCTCCCCCGTGCCATTCCAGGGGACTCACCCAGCACACTGGTGCCCTCGCCCTGCCCGCTGCTCCCGGCCGCTCCGTCGGTCTGTGTGCTGCCATCCTTGCTGCCGTGCTTGGAGTGGGATGGCAGGGGAAGGGCAGTGGGAGCTGCTGTGCCTTCAGTGCTGGCTTTGCCTGCTGGAGGAGACCCTGTTAGGGATTCAGGGCACGGGATTCAAGTGTTCAAGGCCAGCTTGGATGGGGCTTGGAGCCACCTGGGCTGGTGGAAGGTGTGTCTGCCCATGGCAGGGTGTGGAACTGGATGAGCTTTAAGGTCCCTTTCACCCCAAACCATTCTGGGATTGCTGGGTGGTCCTGGATGAATTCCTCCTCCCCAGACTAACTCCAAAATCACAGGGGAAAATTGAAAGCAGGTCCCCATCCCCAAGTAAAGGCAGGGAGTGGGCAGGTGTCCCTATTTACCTGTGCTGCCACGGGAGCTGCCCTCGGATGACCGGTCACTCTGGCCAGCCCCCGGCCAGCTTGGGGCGGCGGAGGCGGCGAAGATGGAGGGCACAGATTTGGCTGGCCGCAGGGAGCCCTGCAGGGCTTTGCTGGGGTCCCTCCGAGAGCGCTGCTGCAGGACCTTGATGACAGCATCCTTCTCCAGGATTTGGGCATGAAGGGCTTTCAACCTGGAGAGGAGGAAAGGCAGAAGATGGGAGAGGAGCCAGACAGGGAGAGGAGGATGCAGGCACTGCCCAAGCAGACCACAGAAAAAGCCTGATGAGGGCAAAATGCCTCTGGCAAGGTGGGACTACCTGTTCTCCATCTCCTGGTGCTTGTGGCTGGCCAGGAGAAGGTCCTCGTTGAAGCTGCTGTTGGGGGAGTGCCGCGGGGAGTGGCTGATGAGGGTGGTGTCGCGCTGGGCGGCCGCCGTGGCCGCGGCGTCCATGGCGAACTGGCGCATGGTGCACTCCTCCAGGTACTTCTGCTCCCACTTGGTCATGTCGGCCTCCAGCGCCAGGATCTTCTCCTCCTTCTCCCTCAGCTGCTCCGACAGCGTGTGGGCGCTCAGCTCCGGCGTCCCCCGCCCGCGGCGCCTGCCTGCCTCTGCAGCGGCCAAACCAAAGCCCCGGTGAGGATGAGGAGGCGCCGGGAGGATGCAGCACCCGCCGCGCCTCGCCCGACCCTCCGCGGCTCGCCGGCACCCACCTGCTGAGCCCGCAGCATCTTCAGCTCCTGCTCCAGGCGGGTGCGGAGCCGCAGCTCCAGCTGCTCCCGCTTCTCGCAGGCGGCCTGCAGCTGCCCCAGGGCTGCCTGCAGCCTCTCCACCTTCTCCACGTAGGCGCGTTTCTTCCGGAGCTCTGCCTCCGCCTTGGCCGCCCGCGCCTGGGCGCTGCCCAGCGCCTGCTCCAGCAGCTCTGCCCGCCGCCGCTGGTCCTCGTTGGCGCTGCGCAGCAGGGACACCTCCCGCTCCAGCTTCTCCTTCTCCTGCTGGTGCTCGTAGCCTGCGAAGGAACCCCACAAATCTCACACGTCTGGCTTCCCTAAGGCTGCTCCATGAAGCCCCGCGGGGATTGTTTCCTGCCCCACATCTGACCGTGCCACCCCCTTCCCCCAGATCTTCTATCAAGTGGGGGTCAAGGGCATCCCAGCCACTTGGGCAGGTGGCCAAAAGTCTCCACTTGCCACATTCCAGCCTAAATTTTAGCTCGGGAAGGGTGAAACATGCCTGGCGTGAATCCAGCCACCTTAGGGAAGGGGATGCAATTCCTCCTACTAACACCGCGTCTCTCTGATAAACTTTAGGTACATTCCTCCCCCCCCCCCCCCCCCCCCCAAAAAGCCCAGGCTGGCACAGCTGCGAAGTGCAGGAGGGAGGAGAGAGAGAATGGCAGGGCTGGCGTGGGGCGGGAGTGCGGGCTTGGTGCTGGAAGAGCCGGCGCTGCGGCAGGAATGTGGGGAATGCGGGTCACGCCGCCGGCCGGCCGCCGGGATTAATGGCTCGAGTCCAGCGCCAAGAGCTGCTCCATCCTTCCTGGGGAAGGGTGAGAGCTGCCGCCCGACACCCACCTCCTCCTCCTCCTCCAGCAAAGCCCCACTCGCAACGCCACGGGGAGGCGGGCAAGGATGGGTGACCCCCGGGACTTACTCTGTGCCAGCAGTTTGGCCACGCTGCCCTGGTTGCTCTCCTGGCTTTCCTGCATCTTGCTGGCCAGCTGCTTGTTCGCTGATTCCAACCGCTCTGGTCCAAAACAATCAAACCCAATTAAGATTTGAATACAAGATTTTGGCTGGAGGAAGTGGGGAAAGCCTGTTTTCCCGTGGAAACACCCGAGGGACACAGAGCACCCACAGGGATGGGGACACAGAGGGTCCCTCACCTTTCAGGTCCCGGTTGAAGTCCTGGAGCCGTCGCATCTCACAATCTCTCTTGTTCCTCATGGCTTTCTCCAAGGCTTCCCTCTTGGAAGATGCCTTGACGAGGTTTTCGTAATCCTCCGAGATGCGCTGGATCTCGCTCTCCAGCTGGGGTGGAGGAAGGGACAGGCAGGGGTTAGACATTCATGGAATGAGGAAAGGAAAGGGAGCTGCCGGCCAAAGCTCAGCCGGGGTGCTCAGCCCAATCTGAGCTGCCAGAGGAGCTCAGTGCACCCCGAATTGACCCCCAGCACACATTTGGGGGCAGGGAACTGATTTTTTTCTGCTTTTTTTTCTTAAGGAAGAGTCTCTGCACAGATTTTGGCTCTGCCATAGCCCAGCCACGGGGAACAGCCGCCCCTTGTACATGGCCACACAAAGGGCTTTCTGTGGCGGCTGGGATGGGGGGACAGGCGGAGGGAGAGGGTCACTGGAGAATGGGCTCCTTCTCCCCGATCCCGGCTGCCGTGCCGCAGCTGCTCCGAGGGGAACAAGCCGCCGGAGGGAGGAGAAGAAGGGATTAAATCACTGAAGGGGGTGAATTTGCACAGCAGCTGGTCGAGCATCCCCCGGGGCACGGGGTACACGGGGCTGCCGCCATTCCCTCACCTTCTGGATGCGGCTCGCCTTCTCGGCACAGCTCTCCAGCTCCCGCCGCAGCTTCTCGCTCTCCCGCTGGAGCCTCTCGTTCTCCCGCAGGACGGCGTCTGCCCGGGCCAGGCGGCTGCCCGCTGACACGGCCTGGGCGCTCACCAGGGCCTCCACGCCGGCCGGGCCCAGCGTGCTCGGACACAGCGGCAGGAAGGCGGCCGGGACCGGGGTGGGCAGCACCCTGCGGGGCGGGAGGAGGGGGTGTCAAGGTTCGGCAGGGTGGGATAGCCAGCTGCAACTGCAGCGTCCCACCAAGCACGTGCTGGCTTCTCCAAGTCACCTCCAAGGAGGAAGGAGGCTCTGGGAAGTGTCTGTACTGCTTTTTAGAGCTGGGAAGCACTTGCTTTCTAACCACAAATCCCATCTTGCAGGGGTGCCTTGATCTGACCCCTCCATGCCCTGCCCAGTGGGTCTGGATGGGCTCCCAACCCCCCAGACCCCTCTGTTCCTGGGAATGCTGCAGTCTGGCATAGGATGCACCTTGGAAGCTGGCAGTGCTACCCATTTGCCTTATTTTCTGGGCAAAGCAAGGGCTCCTGGCTTAGGTCCTCACTGCCAAACTGTGGATATGTTCAGAGGGGCCAGGCCAGCCCGGCTGCCCCTTGTGCCACTGCTGCAGCATCCCAGCTCACCATCCCGCCTGGAATACCCTGCGCAGGGTGGCTGAGCACGGCCTGGCCCCGCTGCGCTCCCCCGCGGGCTGCCCGCCAAGGGCCTGCATTCCTGCGGGATGATATAGGAGCAAGGAAGAATAAATACATCTTCCTTGCGGCTCCCCTTCCCCTCTTTGTTCCCTGGAAGGAGAAGGTTTTCCTGCTGGAGATGCTATCATTCTCTGCCTGGATAGATCAGCAGGGCTGGGAGCAGTGTGTCCTCCGTTGAGCCACCAATTCACTTCTTCCCATAATTTTCCACACTGGAAGAGGTTGTTTCCAGTCCTCCTCAAATTCCAGGCAATGCCTGGACCCCCAGATATCCATCTCACAGTCAGCCTGGGGCTTTGCCAGAGGCACTGAGCTGCCAAAGGGACCTCAAACCACCTGGCACCAGCCCAGGCTCTGCTCAGCAGCAATTCCAAGTTACATGGACATTCCCAGCTCAGGACCATGGGATTGGTTTCCATGGAGGAGGGAGGATATTTGCCTTCCATCCTGCCCCATGCCTGTTCCACCTTTAGCTGTTTCCTGAGCTGCATCCAGCTCCTAAATTACCCCCGAAGTTACCCCCAAATTCTTCCTACTGCATGGGAAGGGGACAGAGTCTGAAGAGGGAGTGGAATTTTCATCACCAGGTGGAAAAGCCCAGCCATGCTGGCAGAACTGGGGAGAGGAGCAGAGCGGGGGGGCTCCCAGCAGACCCCCATGGCCCCAGTGAGAACGAGAGCGACTGCTCTGGGCCCCGCACTGCCCTTCACACCCTGCAAGTTCCAAGCATCCATCCTAGACATTCCTGAGAGGCATCCAAAGGCAGAGCCCAGGGGCCACAGTTTACCTGATCTCAGGATGCTGAAATCCAGGACCTTCCCGGGAGCAGGGTCGGGGATCGGCCAGGTAAGCGTCCTGGGAAGGGATGACGTAGGGATACTCCGGGGGAGGTCCCCGCGGCTCCGTGCCCTCGGGGTGCTGCCCGCGCAGAGGGACGAGCTGGCGGGAGAGCTGCGGGAAGCTGTGCGAGGCGCTGATGGGGCTCTGCGCCTTGGCCCCGTTCCGCTCCAGCGACATCCGCATGAGCCGCTCGCTCAGCGACCGCACGTGGCCGTGCTTCAGGTCCTTCAGCCCCTCGTCGGGACGCCTCGGCCCGCTGTCCGCCCCGCGCGGGGCGTTCTCAGCCCGCACCGCCGCGCCGGCCGCTCCCCGCTGCGAGGCCAGGAGCTGGGAGTGCGCCTTGGCCTCCTCGTAGGTGGGCAGCTCCTCGCCCTTGGGCGGGCAGAGCCGATAGACGCTGTTCTCCAAGTAGACGTGGTCGGAGTGATGCTCCTGGCCCTGCGGCTCCTGCCGCGTGGATTGCTGCACCATCTGGCTCTCCTCGGGGCTGAGGCTCTCCAGGGAGGAGCGGGGGCTCCCGGCGCCGCCGCCGCGCAGAGCCTGCTGCTGGATGGCCAGCAGAGTGCGGTTCTCCGTGAGGTTCCCATAGCGCAGCTGCTCCTGGATCAGGCGGTGCAGGACCGTCCCGTTCGAGTCCTCCGCCGTCCTCATGTCCGTCCGTGCCGGCGGCAGAGCCACGTTTCCACCCGACAAGGGCGTCCCGGGGGACCTCAGCAGCGACTGGCCACGCCGAGACACCTGCAAGAGGGAAAAACGGGATGGTTGGGAAGCAGCCGGGGCAGGACGCGGTGCGGATCCTGACGGACGCTGGACTGTTTGCCAGGAATGCGGCCGGGACGTGCCGGAGGGGTGGGAGCCCGTGGCGGCAGTGGGAGAGCGCGGCAGCCTCCGCGGTGGGGTGGCTGAGCACCGGGACTCTCGGTGCACCCGAGGCGGGGCCGGTTCGGGGGTTGAACGGGCTCCGGAGCTGGCTCCCCACGGACCCGGCACTGGGGGATGAAGTGGCCCCACGGGACCGGGCACAGAGCCACCGGGAGATGGGTAGGACCCCTCATCCCCGGACACGGACGTCCTGGACCTGCAGGGGTGTCCCAGTCCCGAGGAGGGTCTGGGATTTTTCCGGGGGGGGCTCTAAGTGCCGTGGGGATATTCCGGTCCCGGCTGGGAGGGTGCCGGGAGGGTTCCCCAGTCCCTTGGGGTAGATCCAGCATGGGAGAGGGTCTTTTCACCCGGAGGGTCCAGGTGAATGGGGGGCGCGTCCCGGTCCCAGAGAGAAGGGTCCCGGTTCCGGGGGCGTCCTTTTCCCGGAGAGGGATCGCAGTCCCGGTTGGGGGCTTCCCTGGGCCGGGGGAGGTCGATCCCAGTCGAGGAGTCCCAGTCCCGGAGGGTGCCAGTCCCGGCCGGGAGGATCTCGGTCCAGGGGGGTCCCGGTGCCGAGGGAGGTCCCGATCCCTGTTGGGGGGTTCCCGGTGCCGGGGGGGTGTCCCTTTCCGGGAGGAGATCCCCGAGCCGGAGGGTTCCCGGTGCCGGTCGGGGGTCCCGATCCCGGTCGGGGGGGTCCCAGTGCCAGGGGGTTCCCAGTGCCGGAGACGGGTCCCAGTACCGAGGGATTCCCGGTGCCGGGGGGTCCCGGTGCCGGTCGGGGGGGTGGCGGTGCCGGTCGGGAGTGTCCCGGAGCCGGGGGGTTCCCGGTGCCGGGGGGTCGCGGTGCCGGTCGGGGGTCTCGGCGGCGGAACTCACCGGGGCATGGCGGAGCGGAGCGGTGCTGCGGCGGCTCTGGGCGTCCCGGGGCCGCGGGGGCCGGGCCGGGCGCTGCTATGCCCGGAATGCGGGGCAGGTCCCGCCCCGCTCCGCCCCGGGGCCGCCGCCGGCGCAGGAGCGCGGCCGGGAGCGGGAGCGGCAGCTGCGGGCGGGGGGGCGGCTCTGCCCGCCAGCTGTCCCGGGCCGTAAATCTGCCCCTGCCTTTGTCTGCGGGGCCGGGGCAACCCCGAGCCTGCCGGCCCCATCTGCTCTGCCCCCGCGGCCCCCCCTCCTCGCATCCCCCTCCTTACGTTCCCCCCCCTTCGCATTCCCCTTGCTCCTGTCCCTCTCCTCACATCCTCCTTCTCACATCCCCCTCCTCACACCCCTATCCTCTCATTCCCCATCTCACATTCCTCCTCGTGTCTTCCTCCTCACATCCCCCTCCTCACATCCCCCTCCTTATGTCCCTCTCTTTGTATTTCCCCTCCTCGCATCCCCCTTCTCACATCCCCCTCCTCGCATCCCCCCCGCCTCACCTTCCCCCTCCTTTCATCCCCACTTCACATCCCTCTCCTTGCATTCCTCCCTCTTGCATCACCTCCTTGTGTCCTCCATCCCTCACATCCCACATCCCTCCCTGTGGATGCAGTAATTCCTGCCAGCTCGTGTCTGGCTTGGCACCTTTGGGTGTTCCCTGCTGCTCTGCCAGCCTCAGTTTCCCCTTTTGGGCTCTGCCACCCACCTCCCTGGGGGGACATGGGGATGCAGGAAGCCATCAGGGAGCAAATCCCCCCCCTCAAGGCACCCCAGCTCACCCATGGGGACACACCGAGCACCCCCAGCCCCAAAGCAGTGAAGCAGCAGCCCCGTCCCGGCCCTGGGTGCCCCAGGCTGTCGGTGCAGAGTCCAGAGGCCCCGAGACAGCAGATGGCTGGAGGGGAGGCGGCGGGGAGAGGCAGGTGCAGGGGAAAATTGCTTATTAGCTCCGGGACATTAAGCTCCCATTCTTTTGAAGGAACTCAGCATCTTCTGACTGGCACAGAGCCGGGAGGCTGATGTGGGGAGGGGGACACGGGGGTCTCCAGCTTCATCTCCTTGTTTCGCTGTTCCATCCCACTCTGAAAGTCCCAGGGTGCAATAGCAGGCACAGGGCTGCAGGCACAGCTGACTCCCTTTGGATTTTCTCCCAAAAAATAGGGGAAAAATAGATCCCCAACATGTAACAGGCACCAGACTCAAAGGCAGGGGAACATGGAGAAAATGCACAGAGAGATGGAGTCAGTGCTGGGAGGAAGAGGAGCATCTGGAAGCTCAAGAAACAGGATTTTCAGCCCATTTTTCCTAGTGACAAGTCAAATCCTCATGAATGGTAGTTGAAATTTGGGAATTGGCATCCGCCCTGAAACCCCAGTGAGGGTCAAGTTTCGTGTAGGGAGGAGACCAGAGCACACACAGAATCTGGAAACAGTGGCCCAGGCCCAGCAGCACGGGGATGGATGGATGGATGGATGGATGGATGGATGGGATGGATGGATGGATGGACGGACGGACGGACAGATAGACAGGTTAGACAGGGCTTGGAGCAACTTGGTCTAGTGGAAGATGTCCCTTTCCCAGGCAGGGGGTGGAACAAGATGGGCTTTAAGGTCCATTTCAACCCAGTCTGTGATTCTGTGATTCTATGGATAAATGGATGGATGGATGGATGGTGGATGGATGATGCGGGATGGATGGATGGATGGATGATGGATGGATGGATGGATGGATGGATGATGGATGGATGGATGGATGGATGATGTACCACTTCAACATACCAAGCCCAGCAGCAGCCCCTCCGAAAGGACGCAGCTATGGCTCTGCCCTGCTCTTTCCCAGCTGGATGGGGCTCCCAGCCCAGCTCCCCAGCATCCAGGGTTCCTCCCCTGGCTCATCCCCCTGGCCTTATCGATGCCTGCGTCATCCTGCTTCCCTTCCTACCTTCACACCACTCTAATTCTGGCAGCAGGAAACCCCTCCTGGGCTGATAACACCCCTTTGGAAAGTGATCTGAAGAGTTTCCTCTCCTTCTTTCTAATGCTGGAGGCGAATAAAGCCTCAACCTTTTTGTTTTGCTCAGGAGAAGGTGAAACATCAGCAGGACCTGTGATCAGTGGCAGGGGCACCTTTGGCTGCCTGCACAGATCCTCTGCCCAGGTGGAGCATCCTGAATGGGGCAGGGATTCGGGGATGTGGCTGAAGCCAGGGCAGTGCAGGTGCCTGTCCCAGGCTCCGTGGGGTGACACACGGCTCCGCAATGCCAAACCCTCCCACTGACCTCAGCCCAGCCTTATCGCCGAGGCGTTGGAGCGAGGCGAGCGAGCCAAGAAAATACTCTCGGCATGACATCACCTCGGCTGTCTTCAGGCTCTCAAAATGCCTCAGCCCTGCTGAGCCTGGAAAACTGGGGCATTGTGGGCAGAGGAAGGTGCCTGGGATGGAGAGGAGGTTTGCAGCCTCAGCACATCTCTCGGGGTGATGGTGACAGTGGTGACAGCGTCCTGTGACCAGTGAGCCCCAGGGACAGCGTCCCGTGACCACTGGTGCTGAACCCCCAAACCTCTCCAGGCAATCTTCCTGATAAAGCTCCCTTCAGGTTGCTGCTTCTGTCCCAAACTCTGCATTCAAAGTGCAGCCAGGTGGGGAGGAGAGTTGGAGATCAAGGAATCCCACAAGTGCTGTTTCCCCAGGATTCCCCAGGCTGCCCTGCAAGAGAACTGCATCCCCAAGCTGGGAGTCAAGGCAGCACCCCAGCCTTTCCCCTGCTCCCAGGAGATCCTGTCCTCCTGGAGACACCTCTACAAGCTGCCAGGCCTGAGGCCAACTCATCTTCCCTGCCTTCTCTCAGAAATCTGCATCATTTTGGGGTGTCCCAGGTTTGACCCCCCCACCAGGAATGTGTGGCCTGGGGTGCTGCTGTGCAACAGGGTGAGCTCCATTACCAAAACTCCAACAGGGAACACTCCTCCATGTGACTGGGGAGGGCATGGGTGGGATTGGGATGCTCCTGGTTGTGCCAAATCCCCTCACCCTGTTGCTGCTTTGTGAGCTGGTGACTGATATGGTTCACCATTTCCAGGAAGGAATGGAAATATCCCTCCCCACCCAGGGGGAAACCCAAGCAGTCTTGGTGGGGCACAGCTGGAGCAATGAGGGGACCAGGACTGATCCCATCTGAAAGAGGTTGATGGCGACATCCCCATGAGCAGCCATCCCCAAACCACAAATCCAGCACTATTCCCACCTCTCCGTTGCTCTGGGGACAGCCAGTTCCTCCATGCCTCAGAGCTCTGTCCCCAAGTCAGACCCCTGAGATAACCCAGGGCACATCCAAGCTCCCAGGAGCTTCTGCTGCAGCTCTTCATCAATCAAACACTCAGGGAGGTGATGCCACAGGCACCTTCACAAAGCCCCTGCTTAGGAATTTTGGGAGGGGAAAAGTGTGGCTGAAAACAGGGCCAGGACCCTCCTCTTTCTCATCGCCCCTGCATTTTAATCCCCCTGAGTCATTTCCATTCCTGGATGTTAAATTGTTCTTTTCTGCTTTCCTTTATTTCCCTGTTTCCTGCAAGGGGTTTGTTCCTGACCTGTCAGCACCAGTGGGACCGAGTCCTGGGATCTGCCAAGGAGACGCCAGCAGGGACAAAGGTGGAGCCCAGCAAGGTCCCAAGAGCCACCAGCCCCAGGGGACACGGCTCTACATTTCCATAGCAAAGCCCCTCACTGTTGTTTTGCCACCTTTGTGGAATTTTCTCCTTTTCCTGAGAAATTCAAAGTGCTGGGTGTGACTTCCTGCCTGCCTGGCAGGGAAGCCCCCATGGCTCTGGGAGTGGGGAGGCTCCATCCCCTGCCCCAGAGCTCGGTGGGAATGTGGGGTGACACAGAGACACCCACAAAGTGTCACAAGCAGGTGGCCACCAGCAGCACCTCCTCGCTGGCCACATTTGCCCACTTGACATGCAGGTGGATGGATGGGTCTGTGCCTCCTCCCCAGGGCCATATGGGGGTCTGCACCCTAATTTGGAGCCACCACTGGCAAAAGGAGGGGGTAGCACCCAGAGGGACAAGGGGACACCAGACACCCCAGTCCCTGTCACTCTGTCGGGGTGAAGATAAGCACACACATCTGGATCCCCAAGGAATTTCTCACTTTGCTGGCTATCAGGAAAACCCGACAGGGATGTAGCCAGGGCAAAATCAGCTTGGCCCTGTGTTCCCAAATACAGATAAAGTGGGAACTATCCATGCTGGAAGAGCAGTCCTGGCCGAGGAGAGGGGAGAGAGAAAATGCTGTTCACTCCTGTGCCACACTTTGCAAGGGAGGCTCTCCCCAGTGTAGGGACAGGCTGAGTGAAATAGGAAAGGGGAAGGACAGCATTGGGCAGGGGCTGTTCTCTATCCCAGCACCCCAAATGCAGCAGGAATTGTCACTTTCTTGCTACTTCACCCACTTTCTGCCTTCTCACTTGGGCTTGTACCAGTGCTGGGGACTTCCAGCCACTCTGTGGTGATGAATCAGAGGGGGAGGCCATCTAGAGTGGGACAGAGTGGGACAGAGCAGCTCTGTGTCACCTCTGGGATCATTGCCAGCTGCATCCGCACACCAGGTTTGTGCTGGGAGCTGTGTGGTGGGGGGAGCACGAGGGAACAAGGTGTCAGACATGGAGGTGACACCTTGATGGCACTGAGCATCCCCTGGCACGGTGACAATGAGGTGTCACCGGGATGGTCACGGCTAACAGGGCTGGATGGCCACAGGGCTCATTGCCTGGGGACACAAAATTCCTGGAAAACACCCCTGACCTTCTTGTAATGAGTTTTTTAACTTCTCCTGTTGATGATTGCTGGGACAGAGGCTGAAGTGGCTTTGGGACAGGAGAGGGGACAGTGAAGAGCATTCTCCAGCAGGGGCATGGAGGGAGCACAGCAGGGTGTAAAGGTGGAGGTTGGAGCAGCATCTCCAAACCCTACAGTGCCTGGGAAAGATGGAGCAGGGATGAACCCAGGTGTGGAGAGATGGTTCTGGGGGATCCATCAGCAGCTGCCCTGGAGTCCAGCAGGATAAACAGAGGCAGGGCCTCGGGAGCAGCTTGTCCAGAGCAGGGAGAGGCTGCAGGGCTCTGTCCCCACTGTCACTGCTGGGCGTGGCTGAAATGCTCTTTCACAGAATCACAGAACGCCTTGGGTTGGAAGGAACCTCAAAGATCATCTTTCTAGGGTACAGAGAGCAGCCAGCATGTGTCCTGAATGCTCCCGTGTGTCCCAAGGGCTCCCGTGTGACCCGAGGGCTCCTCTGCTCCCTCCTGCCTGTCCCTCCTCCCACAGCTCAGCTGAGGTGGGACACAGACCCTGCTTGGCTGCCTGCTCAGCAGTGCTGTGTTCCTGGACCTCCTCATCCCAGCACTGTCCCTGCCCTGGCACACAGCACAGATCCTGCCTCCAGCAATGAGCAAAGCAAAGGGGCAAAGTGGGAAGACCAGGACTTGAAAATCCCAGAATACCTTGGGTTGGAAGAGACCTTAAAGCCCATCCATCTTCCACTATCCCAGGTTGCTCCCAGCCCTGTCCAACCTGTCCTGGAACATTTCCAGGGATGGGGCAGCCACAGCTTCTCTGGGCACTCTGTGCCAGTTTTAACACCTTCATTGTAAAAAACTTGCTGCTACATCCCACAGTTTCCTCTAATCTGCCGAATACTCAACTCTCCCATGGCAAGCTTCCACCAGGCTCCCATGCTGCTGGCCCTGGGGCTGGCAGCCTGCAGCTCTGCCAGCCTTTTTCCCAAGCTGAGTCTCTTCTGGGACCATGGGGACATGGGGACAGGTGCACATGTGTGCCCTGCACAAGCCAACTCCAGTTCAGGGATCCCACAGCCAGCTCTGGGCAAGCTCGGGGGCAGAACAGCAATAGCTGCATTAGTTGGGACAAATCAGAGCCCTTTGGCCACAATGCTGGAGTTGTTTTTGCTGTTCTGGAGGTGAGAGCTAACTTGGAACCCCTGTGCCACATCCAGAGAGCCTGGGACACCTGGAAGCCTCCAATGAGAACATGAAGAATCCCAGGGACACCAACAAGGTTGTTCTTCTCAACATTTTCCCCTCTGCTGTGTCCATCTCCTGGAGAAACCTTCATCCACACACGGGGTAAACCTCCCCATTCCCAGCCCAGCCAAGGTGGGAGTGTTTGATTGGGACAAACTTCATCCTTCCCAACCCAGCCAAGGTGGGAAGGTGTGATTGGAATAAACTTCATCCTTCCAGCCCAGCCAAGGTGAGAAGGTTTGGTTGGAATAAAATCCATCCTTCTCAACTCAGACAAGGTGGGAAGGTTTGGCTGGGACAAATTTCATCCTCCCAGTCCAGCCAAGGTGGGAAGGTTTGGTTGGCCACCGAGTGGATCCCTCAAGCAGAGGCACATGTTTCAGCCCGATGATACAATAGAAAATGCCTCCGAAGTCCCAGCCCTCCAGAGCATTTCCTTAGCTCTCTGGAATTTCCGTTCAGTCCTTCCTCTCCCAGGCTCTTACCGAAAACCGATGTCACCACACGGCTCTGGAGAGCAGCCAGCTCCAGCGTCCCCTCCCAGCTCTCCCACCGCCGTGCTGGGGATTTGCAAGGAGTGAGCTCCTGGAGGGTGTCAGCTCCGTCGTGCCCCTTGATTAATCACCAAAGGCCACTCTGCCAATCAAGGAAAGATTTACAAGGCAGGCAGGAAGCTCTTGTTTTTACAGGAGTGCCTCAAACACACGCACACAGTAGGAAAAGCAAACATTCCAGGCATACCAAGGGATCCACGGGATAAAAATTCCCCAAACAGCCCAGATTAAGATACTTGGCTGCACATGGAAACACTAAAACCTGGACTCAAGGATTTAATTGTCTCATTTAGCAGAGAGCCCTGTGGAACAACCTGAGTGGCCTGGGAACAGCAGCCCCAGGGGGGCAGGGAGAGGGTCAGTGGCTCTGCCCTCCCTACAATAAAGGTCAGGGCTGGCCCCCACCCCTCTCCCAGCTCCATATGGTCACCAGAGCCTTGTGGCAGGGTTTAATGGGATTTTTCCTTTGCACAGGCTCAGCCCTGCTCCTGGGCAAGTCAGGCAGGGTCTGTTTGAATCAATGGAGTGCTGAATCCGAGCCCAGGGGAGCAGGGAGAGCCTCTGCTCCAGCCCTGACCAGCGAGAGCCCCGGGCTCAGAGTGATGGTCATCATGCTGGGGGGATACCTGTCAGCTCCCACCCTGCCCTGAAGCCTCTGCAGAGTGGGAACACTCCTGTCCTCTCCAGTCCCACTTCCCAACCCAGAAGAAGCCACAGCTTCACTGTCTGACAGTGACATTTTGGTTTATGGATTTTACAGGGGCCAAGAGAAAGGCAGGAGGGCACTGCTATCCCTGGAAGTATCCAAGGCCAGGCTGGATGGGGCTCTGGGCAGCCTCTCCTGGGGGTTGGTGTCCTGTCCCTGCAGGGTGAGAAAGTGAGAGGGCTCAGAAATTTTGGTGAGCTGGAAATGCCCTCCCTCTGCAAGGATCAGGGGCTGTATAAAGGCTCCTTTCTCCTCTTTCTGCAAACCACCCCACAGAGAGTGGAGTTGGATCTCACCTGTTACACATGATTTGTCCACTTCTGCTCCAAATCCAGCTGCCAGTGGCTTGTTACCAGCAGGATGCTCTGCCTCCCACCCATGGATGGTTTCTGGAAGAGCAGTGGAGGGACTGACAAAGAAATAAATCACCTGTGAGATTTGAAAGTGAGAGTCCAAGGGAAGCACTTGCTTGACATCACAGAATCACAGAATGGTTTTGGTGGGAAGGGACATTTAAGCTCATCCCATTCCACCCCCTGCCATGGGCAGGGACACCTTCCACTATCCCAGGCTGCTCCAAGCCCTGTCCAACCTGGCCTTGGACACTTCCAGGGATCCAGGGGCAGCCACAGCTTCCCCAGACAACCTGTTCCTTATCCCAAGCTCAGGCACAAGTGGAGCTGCATGCCCCAAAATCTCACTCCAGCTCCTCTCCTGCAGCCCAAGCTTTCCCAGAGCTCCTCACAGCTGTGGGGATGCTCCATGGGATACAGATGTGGGATCAGGGCTTGCATGATTGAGGGTTCCTTGTGCTCCTCCTCTCTTTCCTGCCCCTACACATCACCAGCCAGTGCAGTAGAAGTCCAGGAGACCTTCCAACAGCTGGCTCATGGCTAGGACGTGGATTCATTTTCTGGTTTTCCCCCAGTGAACACTGGCTTTAATGTGGATGGCTTCAGCATTCTCTGAATGCTGCCAGGGCTGTGCTGAGTGTGCAGCCCTCTCCCAGAAGCCTGCACCTTCCCTTTCCAGGGCTTTTCCAAGTGCTCTGAGGCTTCTAGCTTGGCAGGTCCCACCTGAAGTCACTGGAGAAGCCATCCTGAGGGAGATGATCACCCCTCAGGGACCAGAGGGTCCAGGGATCCAGCAGCTGCTGGTGAAACAGGCTAAAGAGTGGTGGATCTGGGAGGAAGTGGTCAAGAATAATCCCTTGCTGGCACTAAAGAGGGTCAGGGATAAACTCCCTGGAGCGTGGGGATCAGGAGACCTGGTGTCACCCAGCACTGGGCAGACTGCAGGCCTCTATGTTCACACCAGGAGAATTCCCAAGGGCTCCCAAGATCAGAGTGAAGATGCCTTTGGGCTCTTCCAGGAGACCTCCAGCATCAGGCTGCTCATCCTGGGCATCTTCTGCCCACCATGGGCAGCTGGGAGGACCTGGCAGTGGGAGGTGGGGAAATATTAGGGCAGGTGGAACTTCTCATCCTGTCCTCAGAATGGGGTTGGGAGACCTGCCCAGGCTGCTTCAGGTGCCCTCTGGCCTGCCTTGCCTTCTTTACCTTCCCATTCCTCCCCATCCCCTGCATTTCTTTCCCTTGTTGTCCATTCCATTCCCTTCCCTGACCTTGCCACGCCTTCCTTCCCATCCCTTGATGTGCCTTCCCATCACTTCCTTTTCCTCCTCTTCTTTTCCTTACCTTCCCATCCCTTCCCGTGCTTTTTCTCCCCTTCCCTTCTTTTCTTTACCTTGCAATCCCTTCCCTCTCTTTCCCTTGTCTCACCTTCCCATCCCTTCCCTTTCCCTTCCCATCCCATCCCTTCCCTCCACCCAGGTTAACCACCTGCCCTGCAGGCACAGCTGTTCCACCTGGCACCCTGCACACATGTAAAATAAAGGGATTTAAATGACAGATTAACCCTATCTTGCTTTATATTACTAAAATCATATGCCTAAAATCACCCATCATTTCCCAGATTAACTTCTCAGTGGAATTACTTTGTTATCCCAATAATTTGAAACAGCAGGCACTGGAGCCCCACTGCTGTCACACAGAAGCTGCACTAAAGGGAGAGACACTTTGAGCACTGCATGAATAATGAGCCATAATGAATAATTACTGATGGAAATTCTCTGCTCTCCCTCTGTTGGAGACAGAACAGATGTGATCCAGGTTTATTTAACAGCCAGGAATGGGAATTTGGTTTACATGCATCAAATATCATCACTTTGAGTCACAGCACGTCAGTGCTCTGAGCAAGATGCTCAGGGGCACAGTAAGGATGAAGTCATGGAGGGAACCAGCTGCTGCAAAAATACAGGGATTGGGAAACAGCTGACGTCAAACTGCTCTGGGAAGACGTGGCAGGAGTTACAACACACAGCCACTCATTATGGGTTTTGGGGGAATAAAAGGGAAATTGTTGCTGTATGGAAAACAATACGAGAAGAGTTTGCTCAGTCTGGTGGTATTAATTTAATGAAATTGTAATTTATTCGTGTATTTGGTTATTGATGTTTCAGAGATTGTGATCATCTGCACACCAACACCGTGGAAAACAGAACCAGCTCGTCTAATTCCATGTTAGTTATCCTGTGTTTGGGATGAACCTCTTCCAGCTGCACAGGTTACAGGGATTTGGATGAGCAGTGATCGCTCCCACCCCACATCCCCAGCTCACGAAAATCCAACCACAGATGTTAAAAATCATTTGACAGCCCCAAAATCCTTGTCCTGCGAGTGTCCCGGCAGGATGAGGAAGGGATTGACAGGAGGCTCTGCAGGTCCTGTGCGGGGCTGCCATGCCCTCTGCTGGGCTCTGCATCCATGCTCAGGCTCCTGCCGTGAGGCCTGAAGCCTGGGAATTCAATCCTAGAATAACCAGGAAGGTCGTTTTAATTGAACCAGACCCCACCACCCCTTGGATTCCCTGCGGGGCCTCCTGCGGGAAAAGCTGCCCCAAAGCACTTTAATTTGCTTATTTTCCTCCCTGCTTTCCTCCCTTTAAAAATCCTTCCCGCTCCCGTGGAAGATGTCGGATCCATATTCTGGGATCCACCTCCCACTGCTCCTTCCCAGCCCAGAGAGAGCAGCTGGGAAACAACAGGAAAAGCATTTAAAACCTCTTTTGCCACCAAAATTTGCGAATAAAACTCAGTATGGAAAATCCCGCCATGAAAAGCCAGTGTCCACAAAGGAGATGGAGGAGTCCTGCAATGCTGTTTGAATAAACGGAGAGAGTCTGCTGGGGCACACCACCATGGGTTTGGAGGGCACAGCTCCCTTTTATCCTAAACTCCCAGCTGCACGTTGCCCTCTTCCTTCCCCCATCAGCGGAGGTACTGGGCAGGTACAGCCTTCCTGAGCCTGGTATGAATTCCCCCTTGAACTCCTCATTTTACCCCAAAGTTTAGGAAATCAGGCTTGTGCAGCCCGATTATGTCGTGGAGCAGAAAGGCCTTGCAACGTGAGGGCTCTGCTGCCTTGTAAAATCTTGGCTCAACTCTGTTACTTTGGCTAACTAGGAAAGCGTTCTGGGAATGGCTCAGCTAGACTAGAGGTGAAAAACAAGTTACATGATTGCAAAATAATTATTAGAATCAATAAGTGCTCGCACCGTGGGGCTGTGGTGGGTTACATCTGATACCTGTTCCTATCTGGCCTGTGGTGTTGGTTAAGCGCATTTGTTGTGCCTCACAAGTATGGAAACTCATAACAAACTAACAGTTTAGGAACCCTGGGCTTTTGCAATAAAGTGTCTTCGCCATCCCACGGTGGAGATGGTGTGTTTAGGAGTTGCCTGTCTCGGGAGCCAGGCTGTGTCAAACCCCAGCAGAGCCACCAGGACGCGTTGCACAGACGTTAACACCCATCATCCCCTCACCCAGGGAATTGTCTGTAGAGACTTTAGCGCACATCTTCCCAAAAAACTCCTCAACACCAATGTATCGAGGAGCAGGCATTACCTTATTCCAGCGCTGGATGCTCGAGGGACAACCCCGCCTTCACGGGCACGCCCGGCTCAAGCTGCTACACTCATTTACTACTCTGGTATCACCAAATTTTCAGGAAAGCGTTACATTTTCCGGGGCAATTCGTTACTTTGGGCGGCCGCATGGCCCCCGGACGGGGCTGGGCTCCCGGAGCTGTTCCCGAGCTGCCCGAAGCGCCTTTGCGCGACGTGCAGCGCTAGCAGCGGGGCAGCACGGGCAGCGCGGCCGTTCCGGGGCTCGGGGCGGGAGCGGGCGAGCCCCGCGGCACTGCCCGCGCTGCCAGCCGCCACTGTCGCCCCGCGGCCGCGCTCGGGGCCGTTCAGCCGCTGTCCCGACAGCAGCATGCGAGCGCGACGCCGACAAGCGAGGAAGAGCCGGCGTGAGCCCAGAGCGGCTCGGTGAGTGCCGGGGAGGGCAGTCCGCACCGGGGGCACGGAGAGGGAGGCCGGGGAGACACGGGGGTCAGTCCCGCTTCTCCTGGAGTACCGGGGGCTTCTGCTCCCCGGAGCCCCGGGCAATAACCAGAGCCCCGGGGATGCCCAGCAAGCCCCACCGCCTCGCAGGGACCCCCGGCGAGCTCCCCACGCCAAATCCCCCCAGAGCCCGGCGACCAAGTCTTGGAGTAGAGGGCAAAAGCTCCTGAGCCTCCAAGGGGACAAAGCTCGTGCCCCTCGGAGCAGGGAAAGCTCGTGATTCTCGGAGAGGGCAAAAGCTCCTGATGCTCCAAGAAGCCAAAAGCTGCTGACTCTCGGACAGGGCAAAAGCTCGTGATGCTCCAAGAGGGCAAAGCTCCTGACCCAACTCGCAGGACAGGCCGGGGTGGAGGCGGAGCGGCTCGGGACAGGGTCAGAATGGGCAGCAAAAGCCCAAATTTTGGCGCCGGAGTGTTGCAAAACGCACGCGCACGTCACTCCGGCACGCCGGGCGCGCTCGGGGGCGGGGCGGGGCCTGAGGGTGGGCGGGGCCTGTGCGGACGGGCGGGGCCTGTGGTGGTGGGCGGGGCTTGTGGGGCGTGAGGGTGGGCGGAGCGTTTGGAGCGTGTGGGGCGGGCGGGGCGGGGCGTGTCGCCGGAAGTGCGCGCGGCCCATGTACCAATGGCTGCTCGCGGCCCTCCGCGCCCTCCGCTCCGCCGCCCGCCAGGCCCCGGCCCCGGCCCTCGCCCCGGAGCCGCAGCCGCACCCGGACCCTCCGCCCCGCAAGAGGCCTCCCCCCAGGTCAGCCCTTCCCGCCGCGCCCGCGGCTTGCGCCCCGCCCGCTGCCCCGCCGCTCGGCCCGGCCGCGCTCTGCGCGCCCCCGGGGCTCCCCGTGGGGGTCCCAGATAATCCTGATAAATCCCAAATACTGAGTTGATTGTGGATCCCAGATAATCCTGATAAATCCCGGGTGCTCACGTGGTTGTGGGTCCCATATATTCCCCATAAGTCTGTCCGCAGAGCCAGGTGTGGAGGTGATTGCGGGTCCCAGGTATTCCCGATAAATCCCAGATGCTGACATGATTGCGGGTCCCAGATGTTCACGACGAATCCCAAATACTGAGTTGGTTGTGGGTCCCACATAATCCTGATAAATCCCAGGTGCTCTCGTGGATGTGAGTCTCAGACAGTCCCAATAAGTGTATGGACAGACCCAGGGGTAGAGCTGACTGTGGGTCCCAGGTATTCCTTTTCCCAGGTATTCCCAGGATACCGACATGATCGTGGGTTTCAGGTATTCCCGATAAATCCCAGATAGTGACATGATCGTGGGTTTCAGGTATTCCTGATAAATTGCGGATACTGACATGATCGTGGGTCCCAGATATTCCTGATAAATCCCAGATGATTGTGGGTCCCAGGTATTCCCGATAAATCCACTGGCCCCTCGTTCCCTTGCCACCTGCATGGTGGGGGCTCGAAAAGGGGTGGAGATTTGCAGCAGATGTGTTGGAGGAGCAGGGAAGGGTGTATAAACCTATAGGGATCTGTTGGATGGAAGGAAGTCATGGAATATGGATGTGAAGTGAGTAAAAGAGGGATACATTCCCAGGCATTAACCACTTAGCTCGCAGTGATGATGGCAGTGATTCTATGCCTGCTGCTCAGAATGTATGGATCACATCCCGTGTTTGGGCAGTGTGGTTGCTCCTTCTGGGAGAAACTTGCTCCAGGAGGCTTTGCTTAGTGTTTCATTCCAGAGTGAAGGAAACAAGGGAATGTCTCTGGAAAGAGCCATGTGTTGCACATCAAGCACTAGCTCCGAAGGAATTAGCTCTTAGGAAGAAGAATAGGAGCATTATTTGTGCTGTGTTCCTGAAAGTGAAGTTTTTACCGGACTTAATAATGGTATCAGCTGATACAATCATTGGATTTAGGCTTCTGAGAAAGGGTGTGGCTGGTAGGTATTTTAAGAATTCATGCCCGAGTGCTGACTCAGCAGGAGTTACTGGAGTGGGTGTAAGCAGGACTTGCTTTCCCACCTTTCACTTCCTGTTCTGCTTAAAATTTCCTTTGCAACTCAGTGTGGTGACATGAACTTGGATGGATTAGTGACCTCTGAAATGCTTCTTTCCTGAAGGAAAAAGGAAAGAATTAAACATTAAGGAATTTTTTGGTGATAGGAACAAACATCAAACATGAGGAAGCATTAACAGAAGAAGAAAAAGAGGCCTGATCTACTTTAGTGGGACGATTTACTCTCTGGGAGATGATCCTGGGGAGATCTGAGAGCCACGTTTGGAGGTTTGGGCCTTTTGGAGGGAAGTGAACCTGCTGGGACCTGAGCTGTGGCTGCAAAACACTGTTCTGTCTGTTCTTCCCTCAGCGTTCGGTCACCTGTGGAAGATCCTGAGGAGATTCCCGCAAAGAAACGGAAAACAGGTATTGCCCCTCCCAGAGGGATTTCATATGTCTGATTTTCCTTGGGTTTGGGGTACTTAGGTAACTCTGGATTTTGTACTTTGGAATTGCTACTGAAACAGAAATCCCAAACCCTGTGTTCAGTCCTGTTCTTTATGGCCTGGTGGTGTGTTTTTTGCAGAATGTGTCTCTGGGGCTAATAAGGAGCCTGAAGAGGTTTCTGTGGCTGCCAAGTTGCCCCCTGAGGCAACAAGTAAAAGCCAGGAGACTTCAGGGTGCAATGACTTTTCCTTCTCTGAGTGTGAAGATGAGGTGAGCAAAGCTTTTGAGGGGAACTCAGGGATCAGCTCCCAAAATCCCTGCATGTATGAGAACATGTATTACAAAAGTGGTGCCATCCCTGCCTTCTGCTGCAACCCAAGCAAAACCATGGGCTCTGAGTCAGAACAGAGGTGGCTGAATTTCAGGAAGGTGAGGGGTTTGCTTGGATTCACATCCAGGTTAGGCTCACTCTGGTACTTGTTTTTATTTCAGGTTGCGTACATTTCTTCTGACTCTTCATTTGTAGCGTCTGCAGAGCATGAGGACACAACAGAACCTGGTAAGCTGACAGTCCTTCACTTACTCCTTTCTGCTGCTGCTCTGTGTCTGTGCAGCTGTGCAGGGCCAGGGGTTGGACTGGATTGTCCTTGTGGGTTCCTTCCAACTCAGCATATTCTGTGATTTATCCTAGGAGCTGCCTTGGATGCAGTTCTAGTGTGTCCCACTGCTAGCTTGCCAGAAGGAAGTTGTTATAAATGCTGATTGTAGATAGTAGAGCCTCAGAATCCTTTTTTATTAGGCTTAGGCTGGCAACTTTCTGTAGTTGACAATGTGAAAATAGGCAACATAATACAAATAATATTAGGATGTGAGGGAAAAAACGGAAGCAATTTGTCTTTGGTGACGCTCTTTAAACTCATAAAACTCGTGTTTTCTTGTCTGATTGTTGATGGCTTGTGCTCTTCTCTCATAGACAAAATGCCTTGTGACACCAACCCATGCTTGACTGGGGAAACACTGCCTTCTCCTTTCAAGAGAGTTTCATATCTGAGGTAAAAATCCTTCTGTTTCGTGTCACTTCTCCTCTGAAGGGTTTCTTGCCTTTCACTTTCATCCTTGAACTTCCTGTGTTGCCCAACATTTGGGTTTGTGTCCACAGAGCAGCATTTTTCCAGGCTGTTCTGGGGCTCCTCCAGGCTGCCATACTGAGGGAGGTCTCCAGCTGTGGGGTGTTCTTGCCTTTAACGACCTTTAAACTTCCTCTTTAAATCCATATAGCTCATAGACTCAGGAGATCAGAGAAAGGTCAACAAGTCCAACACTCCCACCTCCTGTGGTAGAAGGAAGTGTTGAATTTGGGAAAAGGCTGAGGCTGGGAATGCAAACAGAAAAACCCACAATCACAAAGAAAATGCCCCAAAAAACCCCAGAGAATTCCACTGGGAAACACTTTTTTTCTGTGAGGATGCTCAGCTGCTGCCACAGGTCACCTAGAGGGGTTGTGGAGTCTGTCCATGGAGATGTTGAAAAACCCACCCAGACATGGTCCTGAGCAGCCTGCTGTGCCTCCTTGAATCAGGAAGTGCTAATTAAAATCTAATTAATAAATCAGGAGCTTTGAAAGTTGTCCTAGCTTACAATATAGACGTAGTTAAGTATTCTATTACCACCAGCTGTGGGCCGTTAGCTGCTATCACCTGCTAATGACCCACTCCGGATGACAGACAATGGGCCATCAAGGACCCACCGTGTGACTCATGGACTTATCCTATTATGAGGTGCTCTGCCCAGGAGGGAGGAGACAAGTATTCCCACCTGGATATAACCTGGCCTTGTAACTGCCTGAGCTAGCCCTGTCCACTGGGTTCCCAGAGGACAAGAGCTGCCACTGGACCTTCAGCTGGAGACCAGACCTTCACAGGATCACTGCTTCAACTGAAATACTTCAGTTGGACTGCTGCCACCACCCTAACGGGGTGTCAGGCTGTATCTGGCTTTGTCAGTGCTTTTTCCTTGTATTATTTCACTTATTGTTAATTTTTCCCAATTATTTTAATATTGACTTGTGATCTCCCACTGGTTTGTTTTCAAACCAATACATATTTTGGCGCCCAATGTGGGGCCCAATCTGAGAGAAAGTCAAAAATATATTTGTTATTACAGAAATCCTATCACCATGATGCTCAGCCTGTCTATGTGGGTACTGTATCTTACCCTCTATATTTTCCCTCAAATGGGAAACTGTCTGCCCGTCGTATTGCTCCTGTTGCGACCAGGGAATGGCATGAGAATTGCTTTACTGGTTTACTATGCCTATTGCATGGTAACTGTGAGGTGATGAATGCCATTTGTTATATATACTCGACTTTGTCTGCCTAGCCTAGCCTAACCTGAGCTGTTACGTCTGGGACCTCCTCAGCAATCGCACCCACCCTCTGGGGCTAGGAGCAGAGAGCAGTTTCTTCCAGCATTTCAGGCCAGGCACAGCCGTCTTTGACAATATTGAGTTTTCTCTGGATGCTAAAGATGGCATAATCTTTTTGTTAGTTGTGTTTTCTTTGACCAGCGCTGTGTACATCATGCTGAGGAGCAGAGCAATACTTGGTGTGGTACAGCATTGTACCTTTCCTTCTTGAGGAGGAGGAGAAAAGAAACAAGTCAGCAGGCACCACGTCCACACAAACTGCCACCAAGAGGAAAAGAACCAAAAGAGCAGTCAGCATCTCAACACAGACCATCGCCAAATCAGAACAGCCGAAGCCAGTAGCAGTTGCCCCTGTCCAGAAAAAGAAATCCAAGAGCAAATCAGTCTGCATAGTGACTGACAAGGATGTGGCAGGACCGTCGCACCCAGCAGAAGAGACGGAGCCAGAGATCATCACTCGCTTTCTATCCCTGGGGAAGCTGCGTGACCTACGGAGGGAATTCACCCGGCAGGCAAATGAGTCCATCCTGACCTGGCTTCTCCGCATCTGGGACGCCGCAGCTAACGACACCATTCTGGACGGAAGTGGGGCCAGGCAACTGGGGTCCCTGTCCCAGGATGTGGTCATTGACCAGGGGATTGGGAGAACCCAGGAAACTCAGCCTCTGGCAGCGATTGCTGACAAGTGTACAGGACAGATACCTCTGCAAAGAAGACCTCTAGATGCACCAAAGGAAATGGAGCATGATAGAACAAGGCATCCAATGTCTGAGGGAATTGGCTGTGCTAGAGATCATTTTCTCGGAAAACGAGAGATCCCCTAATAGCCCAGATAATGTGCAGTGCATTTCACAAATGTGGCTAAGATTCATGCGGCTTGGACCAGAGATATACTCTGGTTACCTGGCAACACTGTAGCGGAGGGAAGGAGAAGACAAGGTGGGCGTGTTAGCCAACAAACTGAGAATTTATGAAGAAACCATCAGTGCCCCACTACATACACATGTCTCATCAGTGGAAACAAACCTGGCCGAGCAAGTCCGGAGCTTGATTGAAGAGAGCCACCAGAAACTAAGGAAAGAGCTCAAAGAAGGAATTTTCCATGCCTCACCAAAACCAACCAGAGTCTCTGCCATCAGGAGCAGACGTCCCCCAGCCAGGGAAAGAAGACAAACTCCGCGATGTGACCTCTGGTTTTTCCTACAGGAGCATGGGGAAGGCATGAGAAAGTGGGATAGGAAACCCACCTCCTCCTTAGCAGCCCAGGTACGCAAATTGAAAAGAGAAACATCCACTTCAGGAGGCTCATCTAGGTTCAACACTGCCCCAGTCTCTTGTGGACAGAACCCCGGACGGCATGGGAATGACAATGTGACTGATCCTCTTGAAGATACCTCAGGAACACATTTACAGGAGGAGAGCATCATGCACCAAAATCAGGATTAGAGGTGCCCTGCCTCTAGCCAGGTAGAGGAAAGGGATAACCGGATCTATTGGACTGTGTGGATCCGATGGCCTGGCACGTCTGACCCACAAAGATGCACGGCTTTGGTTGATACCGGCGCTCAGTGCACCCAGATGCCATCCAGATATGTGGGGACTGAATCCATTTCTATTTCTGGGGTGACAGGAGGATGCCAGCAGCTGACTGTTCTGGAAGCTAAAGTGAGTTTAACTGGGAACAAGTGGCAGAAACACCCCCTTGTGGCTGGTCCAGACACCCCATGCATCCTCGGCATAGACTATCTCAGGGGTGGATATTTCAAAGACCCAAAGGGACATCGCTGGGCTTTTGGGATAGCAGCCGTAGAGACAGAAGATATAAGACAACTGAATACCCTGCCTGGTCTCTCAGACAACCCATCTGCTGTATGACTACTGAGAATTGAAGAACAGCAGGTACCAATCGCCACGGCAACAGTGCACCACCGGCAATACCGCACAGACAGAGACTCTGTGGCCCCCATCCATAAGATGATTTGGAAACTGGAGAGCCAAGGGGTGGTCAGCAAGGCTCACTCACCCTTTAACAGCCCTATATGGCCGGTGCGTAAGTCCAGTGAAGAATGGGGACTGACAGTGGATTACCGTGGCCTGAATGAAGTCACACCACCACTGAGTGCTGCTGTACTGGACGTGCTGGAACTTCACTACAAGCTGGAATCCAAGGCAGCAAAGTGGTATGTGACCATCAACATTGCCAATGCCTTTTTCTCCATTCCTCTGGCAGCAGAGTGCAGGCCTCAGTTTGCTTTCACCTGGAGGGGTGCGCAGTACACGTGGAACCGACTGCCCCAGGGGTGGAAGCACAGTCCCACCATCTGCCATGGACTGATCCAGGCTGCTCTGGAAAAAGGTGAGGCTCCAGAACATTTGCAGTATATTGGTGACATCATTGTGTGGGGGGACACAGCAACGGAAGTATTTGGGAGAGAAAATCATCAGAATTCTCCTGGAAGCTGGTTTTGCCATCGGTTTCGCCATCAAGAAGAGCAAAGTCAAGGGACCCACCTGAGAGATCCAGTTCCTGGGAGTGAAGTGGCAAGACGGACGGTGTCAGATTCCTTCTGAGGTCGTCAGTAAGATCACAGCGATGTCCCCACCAACGAACAAGGAGACGCAAGCTTTCCTAAGCGCCATAGGCTTTTGGAGGATGCACACTCCTGAGTACAGCCAGATGGTGAGTCCTCTCTACCTGGTGACCCGCAAGAAGAATGATTTCCACTGGGGCCCTGAACAGCAGCAAGCTTTCACCCAGATCAAACAGGAGATTGCTCATGCAGTAGCCCTTGGCCCAGTCAAGTCAGGACCAGAGGTAAAGAATGTGCTTTACTCTGCAGCCGGGAGCCATGGTCTGTCCTGGAGCCTTTGGCAGAAGGTGCCTGGTGAGACCCGAAGCCGACCACTGGGATTCTGGAGTCGAAGTTACAGAGGGTCTGAAGTCAACTACACTCCCACCGAGAAGGAAATCTTGGCAGTTTATGAAGGAGTCCAAGCTGCCTCAGAGGTGATCGGCACAGAAGCACAACTTCTTGCACCCCGACTGCCAGTGCTGGGGTGGATGTTCAAGGGAAAGCTTCCCTCTACCCACCGTGCCACTGATGCCACGTGGAGCAAATGGATTGCCCTCATCACACAGTGCGCCCATATTGGAAACTTGAATTGCCCTGGGATTCTAGAAATTATAACAAACTGGCCTGAAGGTGAGACTTTTGAATTATCTTCAGAAGAAGCAGAGGAGCAAGTAGCACGTGCTGAGGAAGCACCCCCGTGTAACGAGCTGCCGGAGAGTGAAAGACGCTATGCCCTCTTCACCGATGGTTCCTGCTGAATTGCAGGTGCAGATCGGAAGTGGAAAGCTACAGTATGGAGCCCCACACGACAAGCTGCACAAGGGACAAGGTGGATCGAGTCAGGTCGCAGAGCTTAAAGCCATTCAGCTGGCTTTGGATATTGCCAAACGAGAGAAATGACCAAGGCTCTATCTCTACACCGACTCCTGGATGGTAGCCAACGCGCTGTGGGGATGGTTAGATCGCTGGAGAAAGGCCAACTGGCAGCGCAGAGGAAAACCCATCTGGGCCGCTGAGATTTGGCAGGACATCGCCGCCCGGGCAGAAAAGCTGACCGTGAAAGTTCGACACGTGGATGCACATGTACCTAAGAGCCGGGCTAATGAAGAGCATCGTAACAACGAGCAAGTGGACCGAGCTGCCAGAGTGAAAGTGTCACAGGTGGATCTGGACTGGCAGCACAAAGGAGAGTTGTTTCTGGCTCGTTGGGCCCATGATGCCTCTGGTCATCAAGGGAGGGATGCAACATACAGATGGGCTTGTGACCGAGGGGTGGACTTGACCATGGACAACATCTCACAGGTCATCCACAGCTGTGAGACTTGCGCTGCAATCAAACAGGCCAAGCGGGTGAAGCCTCTGTGGTATGGTGGACGATGGACAAAGTACAGGTATGGGGAAGTATGGCAAGTTGACTACATCACCCTTCCCCAAACCCGCCAAGGAAAGCGCTACGTGTTGACCATGGTGGAAGCAACCACAGGATGGTTAGAGACCTACCCTGTGCCTCATGCTACTGCCCGAAACACCATCTTGGGTCTGGAAAAGCAAGTCCTGTGGAGACATGGTACCCCTGAGAGAATCGAGTCTGACAATGGAACCCATTTCAAGAATGGCCTCATAAGCACCTGGGCTAGAGAACACGGAATTGAATGGATATACCATATCCCCTATCATGCACCAGCTGCCGGGAAAGTTGAACGGTGCAACGGACTGCTTAAGACAATTTTGAAGGCGCTTGGCGGGGCAACCTTCAAAAATTGGGAACTGAATTTAGCAAAGGCCACCTGGATGGTTAACACAAGAGGTTCTGTCAATCGAGCTGGTCCTGCCCAGTCCAAACCTTTGCACACAATGGATGGAGATAGAGTCCCTGTGGTACACATAAGAGGTTTTTAGGAAAAACTGTTTGGATTAGTCCCACCTCAGGCAAAGGCAAACCCATCCGTGGGATTGTTTTTGCCCAAGGACCTGGTTATACTTGGTGGGTGATGCAGGCAGATGGGGAAACCCATTGTGTACCACAAGGAGACCTTATCTTAAGTGAGAACTGTGTAGATGGTAATAGAATAAGGGGTGGATAGTGTCCTAGGTTACAATATAGGTGTATTCAGTATTCTGTTCCCACCAGCTGTGGGCCGTTAGCTGCTAAAGACCCACTCCGGGCCATCCGTTAGCTGTTATCACCTGCTAATGACCCACCCCGGATGACAGACAATGGGCCATCAGGGACCCACTGTGTGACTCATGGACTTATCTCATCCCATTGTGGGATGCTCTGCCCAGGAGGGAGGAGCCAAGCATTCCCACCTGGATATAACCTGGCCTTGGAACTGCCTGAGCTAGCCCTGTCTACTGGGTTCCCAGAGGACAAGAGCTACCACTGGACCTTCAGCTGGAGACCAGACCTTCACAGGATCACTGCTTCAACTGAACTACTTCATCTGGATTGCTACTACCACCCTAACGGGGTGTCAGGATGTATCTGGCTTTGTCAGTGCTTTTTGCTTGTATTATTTCACTTTGTTGTTAATTTTTCCTATTAATTTTAATATTGACTTGTGATCTCCCACTGGTTTGTTTTCAAACCAATACAAAAGTTCTCTTAACACCATTTCTTCTGCCCTTGTTGTTTCAGCCTGAGCAAGAGTAACCACATCCGAGCTGTTGCAGAGAGCCCTGTCACACCCAGACCCCCCATTAAGGAGCACCCCCTGCCAGGTCCCAACCCTCCAGGAGTCAGTGGCACCAGGAGGCCCTTGTGTGCTGCTGAAGAGGTAAACAGGGGGAGAAGGGATCTTTTGGGGTGAAACTCCACACTCCATAGCTGTGGAGTTCCTCTACAGTCAGGTTGAGACAAAAGGAAGGGGTGGGAATGCCTGCTAAAGTCTTTTTTTTTTTTTTTTTTCCCCTTTCCCTTCTGTAAGGATGTTCAGCAAGCAGAAAATAAGAAATACAAAGAGCTCTTGAGTCTCTTCAAGGAAAAATATTCTGGAAGACTTAATTCTCCACGGCCAGCAAGGCTCAATAAGTAAGTATGAGCAAAATAACCCTTAACTTTCTGCTGGTGAGTTTGTTGTATGTGGAAGGGGAGGAGAATTGATCTTTCCTACTCTCAGGATTTTGGACAGAGTCAAATGTAATGACTGAGCCTCTTTTGGAATAGTGGAGACAGAAAATTTGACTCTTGGATGTTCACTGTGCCCGAGTTGAAGGTGGCCAAACTTGTGGATGTAAACTGGAAATGCCCTTTGTATCTGGTCATGGAACCAGTGACAGCATGGTTCTATTGAGGATTAAAAAGCCTCGTTTTACTTTATAGGTTTCTATTGCTTTCATTTAGCCACTTGTGTACAAATAATAACTGTGTCCTCTGCAGTGGATTGATGTGCACAGGTAACAAATCACCTGTAAAAACTCTGTCCTTTTCTTCTGCTACACCACAGGGTTCAAACCAAGGAACCAGGGATGACTGGGAGTCTCCAGAAAGAACAGAAATCCAGAGGTGCCTCTCCATCTGTGCCAGAAAGGACCAGTGAGTATCCCCAGGATCTAGGTCCACGCTGTAGGTGGAATTCCAACCCAAAACAGGGCATTTCCTCAAGCCAGTTAGTGGCTAAACTGGGTTTGTGAGGGTTTTATTGAAGGGAAGAAAATAGCTGAAAATGGTATTTGAGAGCTGTGACTGTAGCAGTGCTGTCTGCAGCTGGATGTGACCCCACTGCAAAGGAAAAGGTTGTAGTACCTGTTTTACCTGTTTTTTTGTACCAGGGGAGGGGGATATTTGACCCTCAGAGCTGCACTTCAATTCCTTTTTAATGGTAGACAGGACTGTTCATGATAGCAGAGCTTCCAAACCAAGTAAACTAATTACATACATGTTTAATATTCTCCCAGTTTTGGGTTTTTTTTCCGTGTTCATTACTTAAATATTTTATCATCACTAGCTCTTTTATATCTTGGCCTTTATGACATGATCATATGGGGATTGAAATTATTTCTGGGCAGGAGCCAGGGTTTGAACTTTTAAGTTGAAAATGCTGATGAAGTGTCTGTGGTGTCACCGAGAAACAGAGATCTGTGCAGCTGCTGGAATGGGAAGTCACCTCCTTGTTCTCACATTGCTGCTTTTCCCTGCAGGTGTCAGACATGGGGATGTTTTCAGCCCCCAGCTGCCTCAGAGAGGTGTCATGATCAGGTGAGAGTCCTTTTTAACTGTGGCTCTTGTTTCTTTTGGCTCTGGCAGCCTCCAGAAGACCAGTCTTGGTCAGTGTCTCAGTGCTGGGGGAGAGGAGCAGCTGGTTTGAGGTATTGCTCACAGCCAGTTGTCCCTCAAATCCAGCTCTCCTGGCACAGCTGGCCAGCTTGTGGGATGTTCTGGGTGTTTTTTGGGACAAGGAAGTAGGGGTGACAGTGGTGGCCACACCAAGTTGCCCTTGGGTTTGCAGAATCCATTTTTGCTCCCGAGTGTCTTTCTGCCACATCATTAATGAATTGACTTTGTATTTCCTGTGGATCCTAAGCATGAGGATTTAGGGAGTTTGTTAAACCCTGGGGGGACTGAGACCATTTTTGTGGCTGACAGGATGCCTTGGGTTGGAATAGGAGACCAAAAGGGTGTGTTGCTGTCTCTCATCAGGGGCCAGTGGACTCTGGGGTGGCAGGATGGGAGTGCAGGAGGCTCCCTGTGGAGGGAAAGGGGCTTTTGGCTTCAGTTCCAGGGAGGGATTTTGGTGTGGCAGTTTGGTGCCCTCCTCTTGCTGCCCTCAGTTGAGAGAGGAGAGAGTGCAGATGGGAGCAGAGAGAGGTTTGGTTGTGGTAGGTCTGCTTTTGGGTGATTTTTGCCCCTATTCTCTTTCCCCCTTAGACACAAGCACTGTGTTGAGCTGCGCACATGTCCTGAGTTCAATTGTCACTGTTTCCTAAGCCCAAGGGAAGAGAGGGAATAACTGGTGGAGTGGGATTTGTCGCCAGGAGATCACGAAGTACTTGATAGAGGAAGTGCTGGTTGCTTCCCTGTTTTCCAAAGATTAAAACTGAGAAACAAAAGGAGTTTGGCACCCAAAGGTGGAAGAAAATTTGCAAAGCTTCCAGCTCTTCATCTGTCCCAGTCTGGCTGCTACAAAATGGGGAAGAAAATGAGATATTGTCATGTGTCAGAATCAGCCTTGAAAAGTCATTTCTTATGCAGAAGGTGAATTTTTGGGAATTTCATGGGGCAGTGTGGATATCCAACTCACTTTTCTTTCTCTCCTGGCAGCTACTACACACCACCAGAAGACTCTCGTGGACAGGGAAAATCAGGGAAACGAGCAGTTTCAGTGGTAAGCTCGAGTTAGTCATTACTTCACTTCTTATTTTAAGAAAATGTAACTCATCTCTGGCCAGGATTGAGATCCAAAATAAAGTTTGAAGTGTGGAAATCAGAAATATGTATCATGATCTCAACTTGATACCTGCATGAGGAGGCTTTGCTGGGGTTCAGGCTGTTAATCCAAGCCCAAGGAAATTCCTGCCTCTCTGGGCACAGTTGGAATGCAGTAATCAATCAGAAGTGCCTTTGGGGTTTGCTGCTGGGATGTGTGTAAAAACCTTCCCAGTTTCATGCAGGATTCTCTGCCCCATCCCCCAGCAAACCCCCCTGTGCTTCTCTGACCTTCTGTCCTTGTGCCTGGCAGGGCCAGCGTGGAGCTGAAGTCCTTCAAGGAAAGTTATTCCAGTTCCATGTGACACCTGTCCTGTCCAAAGACCTCTTTTTTGTGGACAGTGAGCCACTGCCATGCCCAGAAAAGCCAGCAGATGACCTGGCTCCACTGACAGAGGTACCTGTGCTCAGCAGCAAGCCAGTGCTGTGGCTGATTGAGCAAAAGGCCTGCAAGGCTGCTTGCTCTGCCACTGGAGCTGCACATGGAGGCCTTCTGGGGGGCTGGTGTGCTCCCTGTGCTGATCCATGAGCCTTTCCCCATGGAATCCTTCCTTCCAGGCCATGGAGAGTGAGATCTCTGCTGCCTTTGCCAGCGGTGAGCCCGAGGACATCCTGAGCAGGGCCTTCAAGCTCACTGTCACCCGTGAGGACATCTGCACCCTGCAGCCCCTGGGCTGGCTCAACGACAGGGTACGTGAGTGATCCTGCACTTCCTGGGAAACCCCCCTCCCTGGGCACAGGAGTCTTCCAGGAGCTCCACTGCAGAGCCCAGAAATAGCTGCACACTCCTTATTTTGGGTACTGTGTGGGCTGATGTTTCTGGAAGCTTTGACTCGGATGCTGCAGCTCCCAGGAGTCAGTCTGGGTTATTGGAGTGGGGGTTTTAACCAGCAGCACGAGTCACCCAGTGTAAACTCCTGGGAGCAAAAGCTGCCAGGAAAAAAAACCAAACTGGAGTTCTCTGAGCTCGAGGGTGGCCAGCAAAGACATGCTGCTGTCTTTTTAATTTTGTGTCTTACTTCACATCTCAATTTGCCTCCCTCTGTTCCAGATCATGAATTTCTACATGGGTCTTCTGGTGGAAAGAAGCAAGAAGGAAGGATATCCAGCAGTCTATGCTTTTAATACCTTCTTTTACTCCAAGCTAAGCTCTACAAGCCACAAGGCAGTAAAGAAATGGACCAAAGGTGTGGATATCTTCAAGCACGATGTCATCTTGGTGCCTATTCACCTCAGAATTCACTGGACACTGCTGGTGAGTCAAACTGGCTTTTTATTTAGGGGATGGGGAGAACAAAACTAGCAACAAAAGTCAGTTAGGGGTTTGGGATGTGTTTTGTCTAACAATCACCTTTTAACCCCAGGTCGTAGATCTCAGAGAGAAAACCATCAAATACTTTGACTCCTTGGGACAGAAGGGAGACCACATTTGTAAAACTGTTTTGTGAGTAGCTGCTTTTTTATCCCTTTTGGTTGTTTTTGAGGCCTTTTTCCCTCCCTGTCACATGGTGCTCCTCACATGGATCCTCTGGCATTTCAGTGCCGTTCATCTTCCTGTCACCCTTCAGCTGTTTTGTTTGTTTGTTATTTTACCTTTTGGTGCCTTAAATCAGGGAGATGAAAAGTAATTTTGTGTTGTTTTCCACAGAAAATACCTGGAAGAGGAAAGTAAGGAAAAAAGAAACATTGAATTGACTGCTTCTGAGTGGACCCTTCACAGCATGGGCACGGAGGTATGGGAGAAATGCCTGGATCTGGAATTGGAGCTAGAACTCCTCTTCATGGAGGGTTTAACACTTTCCAGGGAAGCAGAGGAGGATGTGTGCAGTTAATTGGGACTGTTCCTTGGGTTTGGGAGCACTAAATGGATTATGGATGTAGGTTTTCAGGAGTTGGTGTGGGCAATGTGTGCTACAACCAAACTGCTGCTCTTTTAAGACAGATAAAAATCCTGTCTTTTTTTTTTATCCCTCAGGAAATCCCTCAGCAAAACAATGGAAGTGACTGTGGAGTTTTTGTTTGCAAATTTGCCGATTTCATCTCCAGAGACAAACCCATCATCTTCACCCCGGTGAGGGAGGTGTAAACCCCTCCAGCCTTTCCCACACAGATACCAGAGCCAGGGAAGCTGCACAGCAGCTGGGCAGGGAATGAGGGTTTGTTCCTCATGTCTGGTGGGGTGTCTGCTTCTTGGGCAGGATCATGGAATCCCAGACGGGTTTGGGTCAGAAAGGACCTTAGAGACCAGTTCATTCCAATGCCAGAATGCTGCAGTGGTGTGGGATATCTGGCCTTTGTATCTCTTGGAGAAGGAGGTTTCTGCCTTGGCCCAGCTCAGACACTGGTTATTTTCCAGTGTGGTGATCTTTAATAAATGTTCCTGTAAAGGAATGTGGCTTTGTTGGGTGTCTGTGTCACCCTCATGTGAAACCCACCTGGTACCCAAATGGCAGGTGTTCAAAAGCAACTCCCCATTCAAGAATTCCCTGGGTGTTAGTGGTGATTTCCTGCCTCTTTATCCCCTGGCATCCTAGGTAATAGATTTTTCCCTTTGCTTTTCAGGAACACATGCCTTATTTCCGCAGGAAGATGGTGTGGGAAATAATCCATCAGCAGCTGCTGGGAGACATGCACTGTTAGAAAAACACTGTTCTCTAAGAGTAGTATTTATTTCTTATTGTTAAGGTAAGATAAATAATAACTTATGTAAGAGCCTTATTGTACGGGAACGTTACTTGTTAATAGAGTAATTTATTTTTTAATTGAAAACCGATTTGCTGTCTCCGTGTGGTTTTTAACTTGCTCACAATCTGAGGGAGAAGAGGGGCTGTCTCCTCTCCTGGTGGCTCTGGGGACGTCCCTGTGCTGCTCCTTGGCCAAAGATCCACAAGATCCTGGCAGAGCTGCAGAGGGGCTTTATCTTCCTTTGCTTTCACTGATTGGCTCAACATGCCCGAACCTCGGGGCAGATTCTCCGAAGGACGAACGATTCCAAAGGCACTCATGTTTTGTCCTCACAAATAATTAATTAGTGATAATTAATCTTCCCTGAGGATTCAGAAGATCTGAGCATGAGGACACAGCAGCTGGCAGTGTTTCAGGTATCCTTTCCCCTTCCCTTCGGTTCTCCCTGTTTGGGGCTGCAGTTTTGAGTGTCGCAGGTGCCACCAGAGCCACTCTGCAGTGGCAGCATTCCCGGTGCTGGAGGTGTGGCAGTGGAAAACCTGCCTCTGGGGCTGGTGGAGGAGGGGTTCCCTCATGGCGGCACCCATCAGCACCCCAGGCAGCCCCACCCTAACCCCAGAGAACCTCCCAGCCCTGTATGGCACCTTTCCCCATTGGCTGGTCCATCATTTTGGCTTTGCCAAGGACGTGCAGGGAAGGAAAGGGGGCTTCACGATGGCACCACTTCCCATGGCCCTGGATAAATGCTTACAACCCTCCCATTTCTTAAATTCCCTCCCACCCAACCGCTCCCCTCCCCTCCCTGGCAGCAGGGAGTGGGACACCATGGAGGAACTCCCAGCCATGCCCACTGCAAGGGACCCGAAAGAAAGCAACGGAGAGCAGGCTCAGGCTCTGGTTAGCTGGATATATTTCTCTGGTTTTGTCGGTGTCTCGGGTTGGTTTTCACAGAACACTTTGCAGTAGAGGAAAACACGGATTTGCAGCCACGGGAGCAGCGCTGGCACTGCACCTCTGCTCCCCTCCCTGCTCTTGCCCGTCGGCTTTCACCGCTTCCATCCATCACTTTTATTCCCTAAACACTTTTTTTTTTGTGTGTGTGTTTGGCTTTTTTTATTTTTCCCTTTTTTTGTCTTTTTAACCATTTCTCAAGCTTTCTCCGAGGGAACAGCCACTGGCTCTCAGCTTGCAGGAGACTACGGAAGAGCTCTGGGACACTGGGGATGGTTTCCTTCTTCCACCTCGCAGCTGACTTGGTCGAGATCATTTTTCCAACTTGGTTTTTTTTTTATTACAAAAATAAAAAAATGCTCCAACTATCAGTTTTACAAGGCATACAAAAATCTCTAAAAGGGCAACACAAGCGCAAGGTGCTGAGGTACGAAAACCTGAGGTAGTTTGTGTGTGTGTGTGAGGGGAGTTATTTGCGTCATTTTTTATTTGAAGCCAATTTTGCTGGTTGGGTTTTTCAGCCCTGGGCTGACAACCTCTTGTACAACCATTTTTTTCACCCATTTCCCCCTCCTCTCCCTGCAGCAGGAATCTTTCCCCGAAGATCCCAGTCCAAGGTGGGCAGGGCTGGTGCTGCCCATCGTTTTCCAGAGATGTCAGTGCCAGGCAGTGAGGGAGAGAGGACAGACAGACAGAAAGGGGGGACAGAATGGATGCAAACCCCACTTCTGGAGTCTGAAGCAAAGAGGAAGGGGTGTGTGAAGGAGAGGAACAATTCCTACAAGAGGAATCTTCTTGGCTCCTACAGGCCCTGCTCTTCTCAAAGCCCTTCAGAAATTGCTGTTGAACACTTGTTTACTATTTTTTTTCCCTGCTGGCGATCCTACAGCTCTGCTCTACGGTGCATTAGAGAACCAATGGGCCAGTTCCTGCCATTAAACCTCTAGAAAAGCCTGTTTTTGCTAAAAACAAACAGCCCCTTCCCCCCCCAAAATTTTAAAAAATGAGTTAAAAAATAAAATCTTACAAAACTTAAAAATCGGCGTTAGTTTCGTTACTGATATATTAATTCTAAATTCACGAGCGCCATGTGGCCGTGGCCCCCCCCAGGCCGGCTGAGCTCCTCCTGGGTGGAATGGGCAGGTTTGGGGAGAATTCCAAAATAAAAACCACCTCTCTCTGCCTGTGTTAGTCCAAGTGCCGGGGGGAGCAGCGGGGGCGGCGATGGAGTAAGGCGGAAGCTGCGGGCTGTCGAGAGCCCCCCGTGCCCCAGTTCTGCACAGCCTGGCTGCAGGGGGGCTCGGGGGGTCTTTGGTTTGTCCCCTGCCCTGCTGGGGGCTGGTGGCGCTGGCTGGGGGGTTACATTCGTCGGGCAGTGCTGGCGGGAGCCTCACTTGGTGTGCTGCGAGGCCGCGGCTCCCTGAGCGTGTTTGTGCTCCTGCTGCTTCACCTGCTGCACGATTTCCCTGATCTTGCGCTGGGCAGTCTGGGGGGCAAGAAATGGGGGTCAGGGAGGCCACCAGAGCCCCCCAGCCACAACAGCATCAGAACCCTCCAGCTTTTAACCCTAGGCTCACCACAGCCATGAGAGATTCTGTGATATATGAGGATGTGCTAAAGCAAAGGTTTGGCGGCTTCTACCACTCAAGAGCCTCGATTTTGGGGTGTCACCACCCCCCCAGCAGTCAGGAATGCAGCCTGGTATGTGCAGCCCGGCGGGATGAGGGAGCCAATTCCCACCCCGTGTCCAAGACACAGATTTTGGATAAATTGAGTCAATCTTTACTTGTAATGCAGCCAAAAACCCCTTTAGTGCATCCTGGGTGCACAGAAACCACTCAGAGCAGCTCAGAGAATGCTGTGCTTGGTGGCTTTCCTTAAAGTAGCTGGGAATGTCAGGAAAGCCATGGCCAAACCTTACCTGACTGGCAAAGAAATGCCCAATGATTTTGACGACGACCTCCTCGTTCTCATCCGGGGTTTGGTCTCGCGGCACAATGACTTCTGCACTCGTTAAGTTCTGCAGTTCATTCACCTGGAGCAAACAACAGACATCCCGGTTATGCTGTGGAAGAACTAAAATCCTCTGCTGCTGGTGTTACCACAGCTCAACAGCACCAGGCTGCCATGGGTCACACCCTGTCCCCTTAGCATGGTCACCCCCCAAGGGGCTGGGGTTGAGACACCAGTGATATCACAGAGGTGATGGGAGATAAGGGATGTCCAGCTCTGCAGCTCCCACACCCCTACTTACTGTCTTGCCACCTTTGCCGATGACGCGGCCGGCAGCGAAGGAAGGCACCTTGATGTGAGCTTCGAGCTTCACTTCTTCTTTCGGGTTAAAGAAGTTTTCCTCTTTCAGCTTCCCAAATATTCGCCCCTGAGCCTGGAGAGGGGAAAAAGGGACACCAAGGTGGTGGGCAGTGTCCTGGGGGTGCCTGCTGTGCCCTTCATTCCCACGGGTGATACCTGCTGATGTCCAGCAGCACCAAAACCGTGGTCTCAAGGTGAAAGCTCCCCTTGGCATGGTGGGGACCAAAGGGATGCTGTCACCTTGCCCCTGCCCATGTCCCCAAGCCAGCTCCACCGCGTGGCCATCGCACCTTGAACTGAGCCTCAGGTGGCCCCGTGATGATCACCATGCGCTCGCTGGCATCTGGACCTTCTGCTGGGGCAATCTGCAGAAGGACAGGGAAGGAGTGTGAGTGTGACCCTCCTTGGGCAAGGCCTCCCCTGTGTGGGGACACCCCCTATGCAGGGACATCGCCTGCCCAAGCAGAGGTGACAATCAGGATGCTGCAGAACTGAGTTTCTACTAATTTGGGGAGCAAAACCACCCGCCAAGGGCCCCCATTCTCTGCCCTCAGCAGTGGGAAGGGGAAACTGAGGCACAAAGGCCTGGCCCAGCCCCGCAGCCCTGCTCACCTTGATGGAGGCACCAGCAAACCGTGCCAGCTGCTTGATGTGCTGCCCCTTCTTCCCGATGATGGCTCCCACTGCCTGCGTTGGGATGAACAAGTTCACGACCTCCTGCTCCGGCAGCTGGAGAGGGCATGGAAGAGCCAGAGGGTCAGGGGAGCAGCTGGATCAGGGGGTGGCTTCCCCTGCCAGCATTCCAGGCTTGAAGAGGAGGTGGGTTGGGTTGAGTTGGGTTGGGTTAGGTTGGGTTGGGTTTGGTTAGGTTGTGTTTAATTGGGTTAGGCTGGGTTGGGTTGAGTTGGGTTAGGCTGGGTCAGATTGTGGTCCTGGCATGCACCCCCTGCTTTTTGCCTGCCCTCCCACAAGGTGCCCCCCACAAGTGAAGAGCTCATGGTGGGAGATACTAGGGCACTCTTGGGGTGCTGATGGGGAAGGGGCACTTACGGGGTGCTGATGGGGGAAGGCGCCAGCTGGGGGGCTCCATAGAGACCCGACAAGTAGGCTGAGGAGCCCTGTGGTGGCAGAGAAAATGAGGGTCAGTGACATCAATGACGTCCCCAAGGTGCCAGCCCCTTCCCAGCCACCCCCAGCCCGATATGGAGAGCATGTCACGGCCCTGAGTGACACACGAGGGACACGGTGACCACCCCTCATCCCTGAAATCCCTCCAGGAGAGAGAAGGTGCATCCAAGGATGAGCTGCAGCCCATACCCAGTGCCTCCAGCCCAGCACGAGGCTGGGATGTGGACTGGAGCTCCCAGTTAACCCCATAAATCACACCCATAAATAATTCCCAGAGCTCTGGATACAGGCAGAGTATCCTTCCTGCCATGGGATGAGACTGGACAGAGCAATCAACCTCCTTGGAGCCCTCCAGAGCCACCAGACCCTCACACATCCTCCCCTGCACTCACCGTCCTCCTCCGCCCGCTCTGCTGCTGGCATTGCAGGGAAAGAAAACAGCACAGGTAAATTAACCCACAGCTCGGAATAAATTATTTAGGGACTAACAGAGACAGCCCATGGCGCCTGGGTGACCTGGGATGGACCTTCTCCACCAGCACCTTGGCCACCCTGTCCTCCTGGCACTGCAACATCCATGCCCAGGCTGACCTCAGGGGTTGTGAACATCCCTTCCCATGTTTAGCACCCCAAGAATAAGGAGAATCCTCCCCTGAGAGGTGGGGTGGGGCTTGGCTCCCCACAAGCACAGCCCCCAGCCTGGCCGAGCAGGGATCCAAGCCCATGGCTGTGTATGCACAGGGTGGGCTGCTTGTCCCCTGCATGCCCTGCGGCCACACAAGGGGCTCTGGTGGCCACCAAGCCCAGACCCGCAGGGCACAACCCAGTCCACACCATCACAACCCAGTGATGGGCTTGGCATCATGACTGAAGACCATCTCCATGGTTTGTCCATGCTCTCTGAAGAGAGCAGCACCCCTGGGGCATGGCCAGTCCTTAACCACCTGTGAAACCGAGCTCAGCACAACACAGGGATGCAGCTGTTCTTGTCACCAAGCAGGGACAAGCCACCTTCATTCCCTGTCCTCTTCACTGCTGTGATCAGCACCCTCCCTAAACGGCCAAGAGGTGGCTCCTACAGCTACAGTGCCCACCCAAACACAAGAGCTCCAGCAGGGCATTCCAGACACCAGGAACATCCCACACTTACTGCAAAGGGGTGGTATGGGGTGGCAGCAGCAGCCCCTCGGGCCCCTGGGGTGGATGGGAGCATGGAGAGCCCCGTGGAGAAGATGCCCAATGCGCTGAGGTTTAGTCCTGGGATCAGGTTGGCTTGCTGCTGGGTAAAGAAAGACAGAGAAAAGTGTGAAAGGTGGAGTTCTGGGCTTCTCAGCACAGGGTGGATGTGAAGGGTGTTTTTATACAGTTTTTGTTATAATGAGCAAAACTTTACATCAGTGTTTGAGGCATGAACTATTTCAGTCTCTGACAATGGGCAAGGCCCAACCCTTGTTGTAACCCATTGACTTCCACTCTGGATTTTGGTCTGGCCAGCAGAGGAGGGCTGAGCTTACATTGACAGCCACCACGTCATTCTCATAGGCCTCGCGCAGCTTCTTCATGATCTCCACCTCGGCGCTGGAGCAGGCGGCCGTGCTGCCCTTCACCGTGATGGTGCGCTCCGGGTTGTAGATGGTCAGATCCTGCAGACTGCCCCACGGGAAAACCCACAGACATGGTTACACTCCTTCTCCAAGGCAAGAAAAACACCAGGAAAACTCAAATCACAGCTGAGGGTTCCCCCTGAGACAGTGTGAGAGCCACAGGCCCTCGCCCTGCCCAACACCACCATCCACCTGGGATGAGGAACATCCACCTGGGATGGGGAGAGCGCATGGAAGGACATAACTGCTATGTTTTCCAGCTCCAGCACGTCCGGTACCATGTTGGATGGAATGGGGTGGCTTGGTGTTCACCAGGACTCCACTGAATCATGGAATCATGGAATGGTTTGGGTTGGAAGGGACTGTAAAGATCATCCAGTTCCAATCCCTGCCACATGCAGCGACACCTTCCACTATCCCAGGTTGCTCCAAGCCCTGTCCAGCCTGGCCTTGGACACTTCCAGGGATCCAAGGGCAGCCACAGCTTCTCTGGGCACCCTGTGCCAGGGCCTCACCACTCTCACAGGGAACAATTCCTTCCCAGTATCCCATCAAACCCTGCTCTCTGGCAGTGGGAAGACATTCCCCCTTGTCCTGTCCCAGAAACTTACGGTGAGATGGTGATTTTTGTACCCGTGTCCTGCTCAATCTTCTTGAGGTTGCGACCCTCCTTGCCAATCAACCTTCCCACCAGGCTGTTGTGTGCCAGGATTTTCAAGGGAATCTCTTCTGCTCTAAAATGGATTAAAAAAATAAAATCTAAAGGTCCAGCCAGTCAGGAAACAAAGAAATTTCCACCCACAGACACTAAGGATGTAGTGGAAGGAGAAAGACCACCACCACCATTTCCCACCATGTTTTTGGCTGAGCCAGGAGCACTCACGATTTAGTTTCGTCAGCCTCCTTCTGCATGATATCCAGGATCATCCGGCACGCTTCCGAGCACCCCTCCGGCGTGGCGTGGATGGTGATCGGCTTCTCGGCAGCGCCGGCGTTCTCCTTCCGATGGATGTCAACCCTGCAGCGAAACAACCAGCACAGAGGAGCCCCTGAGATGGGTCTGGTGTCACACGGAGGGTTTTGAGAGCTCAGGAGCTGAGACAAATTCATTTCAACACTCGCTCAACTGTGGGGTGGACCTGGGTGTCGGGTGCATCTACCATCACCTGGCTCACGCAAGCCCAGGCAGCGTTTGGCTCCAGGTGGTTTGGATCAGATTTGGGCCACGTTTGCCTGCAGGACCTGAGGTCCTGGAAGCTGAGGGGTGTCACAACATCAACCAATGCATCAAGGGGACAGAACAAATCCTCAACTGGACAAAGCCCTGAGCAACCTGGTCTATCATCTCTGCCGCCAGTCCTGCTTGGAGCAGGAGACCGGACTGGAGGCCCCTTCCAACCTCTGCCTCTCTCTGCACGACACCCGAGGCTGTCCAGCGACCACGTCCTTCGGGACAGGAGCACTTACCCGTGGGCAGCGTCTGTCACGACACGGAGGCACCCGGCAACAACAGCGCTGGTACTCACGCCCTTCCAGGGGAGACCAGAAGGCTCCCGTGTGCACCGGCAGGGACCGTGCTCTACTCCTCCGGTCCTCCCTCAGCTCATGGCGGGAGGAGGCACGGCCTCCAGCTCGCTCCTCACGCTCAACCGTACCTGGCAAAGCCCTGAGAGAGAGGGAGAGAGGAAAGCAGGGTAGGAGACTCCCGCACCTCAACCACGCGCCTTGGACAACAGGGGGAAGAACCTTGCCGTCTTCTCCGCGAGAGTCCGCGCGCTCTTCCCGCCGGAGGGTGATGCTGTGCGGCCATCCTGCCATCAGCCACCACCTTGGTGTCCCTGTCACTGCTGCAGCCAGGGCCAGATCTTCCGAGCAGGTGCAGTAGTGGCCGCTCAGCCACTCGGGAATGCTGCCGGCGCTCAGCTCTGACACAGTGGTTGCCCTCTGGCCATATCTCCGAGGTCCTGTCCCAGCCGGGATCATCCAGGGGGCTGCTGTACATGCCAGGCCAAGGGGCAGAGTCACCCCAGAGTGCCACACTGGGCTGCAGGGTCCCGGTGGGGTTGCACAGGTTGACTCTTCCAGGAGCTCCAGACCAGCACGTTGGAACATGGATGGTGGAAGGGGAGCAGCTGGCTGAGCCCTCCCTGAGACAGGCAGAGCCAATCCCACCCAGTCTGAGGGGCCTCAGGGTGGTTTCATCCAAGCACTGAAGAGAGAGTGAAGACAGAGCATGATCCCCTTTGTAGGCTCCATCTCTCCACATCTGCCACGGCTTCAGCTGGAGCTGCTCAGGCAGGAGACTGGTGCTGAGTGGGCTGTGCAAAGCGTGATGGAGGCACTGGCACCCTCTGGCCACGTCGACAGCCTGCCCATGGTGACCCAGCCGTGTGCTGAGTCACAGCCTCTGAGGTGCTCCCAGCTGTGGAGCTGCATCAGGCTGGCCTGGAGGATCCATTCCAGCAGGCACAGGGACACTCGCTGCCATCCCTTCACCAGGGACAGGACAAACATGTCATGATGGGCCACATGAGGCCATGACAGACCAGGCTGATGCCCCAAGTAGGGGAAATCCATGAGGAATCCCAACAAACCCCATCGACGGGAGCCACACAGCTCCATGAATCCACAAATGGCTGAGGCTGGGGGAGATGAGAACTCAGTTAAGTCCTCATGCCAGAGAGGGACCTAGTAACACAGATGGGCTGAATGGAGGCACTGGGGTGATGAGGACCTGGGACAAGCCTTGGAAAGGGGTACTAGCCAGGTTTGTGCTGACCAACCAATCCCACATCTGGATGTGTGGGCATGAGCTCACTAGGCAAGACAGGATGGGACGCCACGGAGAGGCTGCTGGTTTTGGGCACATGCCACCCCAGAGGGCCGGAGAAGGGAGAGCTCTGGACATCCCAGCACATCCCAGTGCCACTGCTGAACTGCTCCATTCCAACAGGATGGAGGAGGGGGCCTTCAGCACCCTCACCCCATCACCAGGTGCTGCAGAGAGGGGTGACCAGGGATGGGGAAACACGGTTTGCCTGTGGTGCAGCAGGAAAAGCCTCCAAGAAACCTCACAGGGGGCTGGGAATGCTTCAGGGAGCTGTTGCCGTGAGGGACAGCCTTCTCCAGGAGGATAACAGTGTGCCTGTAGTGTTACCCTGGTCCCATGGCTGCTGGGTAACCATGAGGTCTTCTCCTCATGGGGTTCCAAAGGCTGCGGGGTGAGCTCCTGGTCTCGGCTTCTTCATGGAATAGAAGATGGCTCAGCCTGGGGACAGCTTTGTCCCCTGGGGCTCAGAATCATCTCTGGGATCTCTGTGTGTAACCAGGGGTGAAATCCAATGTGAGCAGAGTAATCCAGAACCCAGTGTTGCTCTGGGGAGGAGCAGTGGTCAGGCAACAGGGTGTCACCCTTGGATTGTCGCAGCGGTGGGTGAGGGTGGCCTGGGCAGGGCCAGGGGCTGGGATGACACCCAAACTGAAGCACAGGGTCTCCTGTGACCGCCTGGGATGGACTCCTGAGGTGCCCTTTGCTCAAGCCTGAGCAGAGGTGGTGGCGCACTGTGGCAGGGCAGGAGAGGGGAGAGCACTGAGCACAGCCTTCCTCCATGGCACCAGCTCTTCAGGGCAGGCACAGGGAGACTCTCCACACACAGGGACAATTCAGTGGCAGAAACTGCCCCAGGCAACAGCCTTTGGCTTCATGGCTGGGAGAAACCAGCACCTTCCCGCCTTCCCTGCCAGGCTCAGGGCTCAGAAAGGGCAAATTCCAGTCTTGGCTGATGAGGACACAGCTACAGCTGCTGCTCATCCCACCAGGACTCACCTGGAGAAGGGCTTGTAGCCAACCAGGACCAGCTCACAGCTACCAGGCCACACCCTGGGGCGAGCTGGGCTCCAAGAGCTCCTCTCCCTACTCCTCTGCCCCCTTTCTGCACAAACCTCTTCCCACCAACTCAGTGCCAGGGTTTGGTTCATCTTTCTACCTCCGGCCACACTACTACGAAAGATTTGCCTCTACAATCTCCTCTGAGAACTAGGATGCTCTGGGGCAGGAGTCCTGTGTCCCATGGGATCACCAGGTTCAGGATGATGAGCAGGGGGGAAGACAGCTTTGGGTTAAACACAAACACACCTGGGCAGGGAAAAAACCATGCAGGAAAACCATGCAGAGAATCAGCAGTGAGATCAGGAGAACAGCAACAAGAAAAACATGGAAAACTTTGGCAAGACAATCCCACTTTTTGGGTTTTTTTTTCCTTTTTTTAGCTAAAAATAAAATTTTTAATTGCTAAAACAGGCTTCAGTTACAAAAGCCCATCCTTCTCATGGCAGTGCTCCCACAGTGCCCCTTTCCCCTCAACAGCTCTAGCTCGTATGGGATGATGCAGGATGAGCAAATCCCAAGGGCAAAGACCACTGCACCAAGGATTCCCCTTTAGGATTTCCCGTTAGGATTTTATCCCCAAACTTGCCATTTCTCCCTAAAGCCTCATCCCCAGCTGTTCTCATGAGGCTTTAGGAACTCATTCCTGGCCTTTTCCAGCGTGCATCCCCCTCTTGCCACACCCAGACCACCCTGGCCAGCAGGAATGGTTTAGGACCTGAGCTCTGCCACCACCCCCTGAAGGCTGCACCCCAAGAAATCAGCAGTGGCCAACACTCCAAAGCCCCCAGCGCAGGGAGGACCCGAGCTGGGACCTACAGCACCCTAGGGAAGGAAACAAAACCATTGGAAGTACTTACTTGGACTGGGTTTGCTTAGTAAGGTTCTTTATGGTCAAGCCCTCCTTTCCTATGATCGCACCAACAAACTGCGTGGGCACCAGCATCCGCAGTGGGAACTCGAGCTGTTTGGGCTGCGAGGAGCCCCCCGGGGAGGAGCCCCGCTCCCTGGAAGAGTGGCCCCCGCGGCGGGATCGCTGTGGGGGCGGAGGGGAGCTCACCTCTTCATCCGGGATGTAGGAAATCTTGAAGGAATAATTCTCAAACTGGTGGTCACTCAGCTTCTCTATTGCTCTGCAAGGGAGGTGCAGAGGCCAGTGAGGGGGTCTCCAGGGATGGGTTTTTGTCCAGCAGCCCCACCACACAGAGAACATGTGTCCAGCATCTTCCTCCCTCCCCAGGCAGAAGAAGGTGGTCCCAGGAAGCCAGAGCCCCACACTTTTCCCACGAGGAGCAAGCACCATAACCTGGTGGGACATCGTCCCCTTCCACGTGGGAGATGCCAGAGCTGGCACAGGACTTTTCCCCCCAGCAGAGGTGTGATGGCAGCCCAGGAACCTGCCCCTTCCTTCACCTGGGCATCTGCCCCTTCACCTGGAGGTAGCACCTGGACCCTCCATCCCCCCAGCCCCTCCCTGGCAGTGATGCTCAGCCATGGCTCCACCTGCCTCCAGCCATGCTTCTTCCCTGCTCCTACCACATCCCACTTTGGCTACTGAGACACTGCAACAAGCAGCTCCTTGCCAGGCCTGAACTCCCACATCCTCTGAGGACTTCTGCAGCTTCACTACACCTTCCCAAAGTCCACAAGAGCCTCTTATCCCAAAGCATCAAGCACTGCCGTGCTGGGGAAACTCTGTCTTCCTTTATTGCCATATATCCCAAGACCATGGTGGAGTTTTTAGGGCTGTCCTGTGCAGGACCAGGAGTTGGACTCAATGATCATTGTGGGTCCCTTCCAGCTCAGGGGATTCCATGATTCTAAGACACTCATGTCAGGTTTATCTGTGCTCCACAGCACATCCAGCTGAGGCTGGAGGCACAAGGAGGATTCTCCTCTGCCTTCCTGGGCCAGCAGATCGCTGTCCCCATCTCTGTCCTCACTTATCCAATGTCTTGATGGGTCAACTCAGATGGGAATTTGGTGGAATGTCCATCAGTAAATGGACTCACAAAGGCTCTTTGTGGCTGTCCTAGGTTGCCATATAGATGTATTTAAGTATTCTATTACCACCAGCTGTGGGCCGTTAGCTATCACCTGCTAATGACCCCCTCCGGATGACAGGCATGGGCCTCCGTTAGCTGTTATCAGCTGCTAATGACCCACCCCGATGACAGGCAATGGGCCATCAGGGACCCACTGCATGACTCATGGGCTTATCTCATCCCATTGTGGGATGCTCTGCCCAGGAGGGAGGAGCCAGGTGTTCCCACCTGGATATAACCTGGCCTTGGAACTGCCTGAGCTAGCCCTGTCTACTGGGTTCCCAGAGGACAAGAGCTACCACTGGACCTTCAGCTGGAGACTAGACCTTCACAGGATCACTGCTTAAACTGAACTACTTCAGTTGGACTGCTACTACCACCCTAACAGGGTGTTAGGTTGTATCTGACTTTGTCAGTGCTTTTCCTTGTATTATTTCACTTATTTTTAATTTCAATCTTGACTTGTGATCTCCCACTGGTTTGTTTTCAAACCAATACAGTGGCCTGGGATCTGCTCCTGGTCATATCAAAAATACCCTGGTCACTAATTAAGAAATAAGCTCACTATTTTCTCCTAGGGCTGAAGTCTCTACAAACCTGGAACAAAGTGTTTTGTTTGGAACAATCCTTCCACTTAAGAAATAACTCCTGCTTTGTACTTCCTTGTGGCTGATGGCCACAAGAAACCCCATCTCCCGTGCCAGGGGAGAAGGCAGAAGACACCCCAGAGGTGGGACAGCTTAGAGAAGCCTGGAAGATACCTGGGATCTGTTGGGAAAGCTGGCGTAGTGCAAAATTAGGGGCAAACCAAAAGAAACGCCAACTCACACTTTTGCCTCCTCCTTGGTCGCGTAGGTCACGTTGACAACAGCAGTTTCTGTGTCTGTGTTCACTGCAGGGAGCGAGAGAAGGAGAGCTGGAGCAGGGCTGGCAGAGGAGTCACTGCTACTCCCAGAATGCTCCAGAGGGGATATGGCTGGGATGGGGGCTTGGAGATGCCTGTCTGGCACACCTGGGCACTGCTGGGTTTCCCCCAGCACAAGGACTGGGAGGTGCCAAGGCTGGATGCAAGCAGGATGCAAGGCTGGACACTCCCAACCCACCACGGGATCCCAAGCTACACTCAGCTCATTTTTGCTTGCAGGGATAACTGTTTTTACAATCTGTCAGGAGCAGGAGCATCCCTGGGGATGGAGCATGGATAGCCCATGTCATCCCACCACTGGACGGGTGGTTTCACCGCCACCAGCAGGGTTTGTGGCCAAAGGGAAACCCATTTCAGATCAGTGCTACTGGGATAACTATGTTTCATCCCAGTGGGTTTCCAGCAGCCTGGGCAGAGCTGGGGAGCAGCACTGGGGAGCAGCACCAGGAATTTTGCAGGGATGAGGACCATGCTGGACCATCTTACCTTGCTCTACATTCTCCACCGTGCCGTACTGAGCCAAGAGGCCATCCAGCACCTGGGGACAGATAGCAAACCAAGCAGGTGAGGCCCCAGGCAGGCAGGGCAAGAGCCCACTCCACCCACAGACACCCTCCAGCACCACCCACCTGCATCCCATCATCCCTAAGCTGTCCCACAGCTATCCACAAGCTCTGCTACCCCCAAGCAGGCAGGAGCTGGAGCCCAGCTCACGCTCCCTCCTGGGTTTACTGGGAAGTTAAAGGGTGGTCCAAGTGCAGACCATCTGCTCCAGCAGCACAGCTCGTGCTGACGGAGGAGGAGGTGAAAGGGATGCTTTTGGGATCAGCCACTTCTTACCTCCCACTGTAGGTGGGGGGGGATGTTTCGGATCTGGATCTTCCTGCTCCTGCAAAGACAAAGCCCGGGGTTAGGGTCTGCAGGCACCTCACAGCTGAGGGAAGAGCCTCTCTGGGAATCAGATGGCAGCTGTTGAGAGCTTTCCAAAGCATCCCACTTCCCCCGCCGAGCCGGGGCAGCTCATCTCCAGGGAAAGCCATTGCTCCCAGCCTTGCCCTGGTCACCACTGGGGCTGAAGCTCTCTCTGGAATGCTCCCTCCTCATGCTGGCTGTCAGGTTTCCAAGGAAACCTCCTGAAAGGAGCCTCTGCAGAGTCATGACCGTGCAGGGATGTGCGGGCAGCCCTGCCCATGCTGCTCCAGGCTGGATGGCTGGGTGGGAACAGGACCCCAGCCCCATCGTAGCCAGCCCTGCTATCCCTTGAGAGGGGCTCTCCAAAAGTGCATCCTGCTGATGCCCATCACTGCCCAGCAACGTGGGGCTGCTTTCCTTGGGGAAATGCAAATAAATATCCTTAGAAGCCCGAGCCTGGAGATGGCAAACACACGCAACCTTGTCCAGTGGCACTTCCAACACTTCCAACCTCACAAAACTGTGATCCCAACCTGGCCGGGGCTTCATTCCCAAACTGGCTGTGGCTGCATTCCCAAACTGTGGTTGTATTCCAAACCTGGCTGTGGCTGCATTCCCAACCTGCCCATGGTTGCACTCCCAACCTGGCTGCGGCTGCATTCCCAATCTCACACATTCCCAACCTGGCCATGGAGCAGCCTTGGGCTGTGGATGCACAGAAAGCACTGTCAAGGCTTCCCAAGGGCTCACAGCCCCCAAACTCCTCCCCAGCCTGGCTGTGAGATGTGAGAAGTTCTGAGACAGCCCAAACCATGGAGGGTCCAGCCATGCCATGAGCTCACCCAGAATGCTCACCCAGAGCAGCATTCCCAATCCTGCCTGGAGTCAGTCAGCTCTGACCACAGCACTGTCCTATGCTCTCGCCTGGTCCAGGTCTGAGCACAGCTGGACCACACCTGCCTGCACCAGGGATGCCTTTCCTGTCCCAGCCACCCCATGCCCACACACAGAGCCAGGCTTGGGAGCTGATCAGCATCTGGAAGCTCATTTTATCAAGTTTTCCCTTTCCTTGGGATGAGCTCAAGGAGAATGCTTGGAAGGATGGATCCCACCAGCCTAAACCCTCCATGGGGACACAGAAGCAGCCCCAGCAGATGGCCACCAACACCCAGGGGCTTTGGGAAAAATCCTGCAGGACAAGGAGGCAGGAGGAGGTGGAAGAAGCTAACAACAATCTGATCCCACTGGGAATCTTCAGCTGCTGGGAAATGAGACCTTCCAACTCTGGTCCCTGCTCCCACAACTCATCACAGACAATCTCAGAGCCCTCACTAACAATTTGGGCAGATAAAGAGTTCCTTGGGTAGTTTGGGGCCACAGGGGGAAGAGAAAGGGGGAGAAGAGGGAAAAAAGAAAGGGGGAGAAGAGGGAAAAAAAGAAAAGGGAGCAGAAGAAGATGGGAAAAGATGGAAGGGGAAAGAAGGGGAGAAAAGAAGTGGGGAAAAAGAAAGGGAAAGAAAAGGAAGGGGAGAAAGGAGGAGGGGGAAAAAAGGGAAAAGGGAAGGGGAGGAAGAAAGGGGGAGAAAATAATGGGGGAAAAGAAGGAAGAAATAAAGAGGGGGGGAAAAGGAGGGGGGAGAATGGAAGGAAAAAGAAGAGGGCAAAAGAAAGGAGGGAAAAGAAATGGGGGGAAAGAAGTGACAAAAAATTAATGGAAACAAAGACCCAAGTGGACAGGAATCTAAAGAACTGGGGACAGTGAAGAAAAGGCAGGGAAAAGGAGGACCTGGCCCAAAGGAGACCCTGGAAATTAGGATCCTGCTCTGTTCACCCTTCCCCTGCCCTCGTCACTTGTCCATGGCTGACACTGTACAAACATTCCGTGACCACCACTCCAGAAAACGGGCTATGTTTCATTTTTAAAACCCACCAGCATCTCCCAGAGGGGCTATTTGAAGGTGCCCAGGTGCAGCTCTGATGCTCAGCTCCTGCCTGCTCCAAGAGCCACATCCCACTGCTGAGAGGATGGCTGCCACACTGTCAGGCTGGAGTGCCTGAACAAATCCCAGCGTGTCTCAAACCATCGGAGAGAGCTGGACCACGGGAGAGCTCCCAGACCCAAACCAACGGGGGACACCTTGGCTGGCCTCATCCCAGGGTGCCACTGCTGAGCTCCAAACCACAGCCATCCTCCTCCCCCAGGCTGGAGCACGGAGGAGCTGCTCTCCTTTTGGGGTTCATTTGGCTCAGCCCAAAGCCCAGGAGCCCGGGGGACACAGGGCATTCAGAAGGAGCACATCCAGGAGAAACCAGCTCAGCAGCTGGACACAACCCCCTTGCCACTCCTGGAGAAGCCCTGCCTTGAATGGAATTGCTCCAGGGCAGTGATTTCCCTGCTCCTCCACCAAGGGGGATGCCAGGGGAGATGCCAGAGCAGCCCTGGTCTCCCAAGGCACTGCCTCACCCCTCCTGGCCCAGCTCCCCAAACACCCAAACAGAAAGATCACAGCAAATGCCAGGTAACCCCACTTCCCAACAGGACACTCCCATTTCCAACGTCCATCCAAGCTGCTGCACAGCATCTGAAGACACCCAAAGGGTGCTCAGGCTTCACCTCCCCCCAGCAGGATTCCCAGCAGCTCAACATCACCACTCAGCATTTAAAATAAGGTTATTACTCCTACTGGGTGTGTTTTTTATGGCTCCTGTAATTCCACACCTGGCTGAAGCAATGCTGGATCACACAGCCATCACTGATGGAGTCATGGATGAACATCCAGAGCCACGAGGGATGGATGTGCTGTTCCCAGGGCTGGGGCATGGGCCATGCTCCTCCAACAGCACTCCCAGCACAACTTTGAGGCAGAAAACCTCTTTATTTTAATTTCAGTTTCATTTTCCCTGCTCTCCCAAAACCCAGGGCAGGCACAGAACGCTGGCACAGGAGCTGGTGATGCTGCAGCAGCCACGTTTCACCCACCCTGTTTAGCAGCAGGCTGGTGGGGATTTATAAAATAAAATAAACTGTAAGAACCAGCTGGGGGAAAAACACTCAACTGTGTGATGCAACTGCTCCTGCTGTAGGGAGCACCCTCGGATAACCAGGAGAGCTGCATCCCTCTGCCTCTTCCCTACCTCCACACACCCACCTCACTGCCCCACCACCTTCAGGGGCTCAAGAAACCAGCTTCACCTGCTTGTTTCCCTTCTAAATTGATCCCAAACTGGTCCTGCTCGCCAGCAGCTCGAGGAGGAAGCATCTCCTCCATCCCAGACCCGGATTTTGGGGTGCTGGGAGCTGCCAGCAGCACGGGGAGAATCAAGCAGTGAGTGAGGAGGTAAAGTGGGCTCATGAAATAATCCAGGACAGGGCTGTGTGTCATTTCATGCATCCATTAGAGCAGAATTGTGGGGCTGACATCACAGTCCTGCAGGGAAAGGGCATGGAAAACCCCCAGCCATCCCCACCCCACCAAGTGCCTGGTGCCTGCACTTGCTGAAACCATGCAGGTAACAGAGAAGCCTTAAAACTTGGGGTTTATTGCCCAGAATCAGGTGGATTGAGGGAGTTTTGCCACATTTCCCTCCTTTTCAGCTTAGCTTCCTGCCCTCCTGTAGCTTCCAGGGAAAGAGTGGGAAAATCCACAGATACAGAAGGAGAAGGAAACAGCTGACAGGAAGGTGTGGAAGGAAAAAGAGCCAGCAGCTCCCTGCCCAGACTCCATGAGCCTCCCTGGATCTTCCTGCAGCCCCACAGATCACCCATCCATCCCTTTGAAAAAGTGAAGCTCCAGAGGAGCTTTGTCTCCCACAAGAATTTGGGAACCAGAACCAAAATAGCTTAAATATGTCAAATAATATAATAATATAATAATATAATAAACCCCAATATAATATTACTAACAATAATACAGCAATATAATACTATATAAGAATATCCTACAGTAATAGAGAAAAAGAATATATAATGGTACACAATTAATCTAAAGGAATACAAGGAATGGCATCACCACTCTCTGCCCTAAAAAACACAGATTTTTTCCTACTCAAGCTTTTTAATATCATACTATAATAAAGCCTAAAGGGATTTTATCACCTTCCACCTCAGATCAGTGCTGAGGGCAGAGAAAGCACGCTCTGCCACCTCCCGTTTCCCATAAAAATCAGTTTTCAACAGAACTGGGGAAAAAAAGCAAAGGGAAAACATGCTGAAAAGCCAGTGGGGGCTCTGCCTGTTTTATGAAATGTCTGTCCCACACAAAAAACGATTCCCATCATCAGGCAGGGACCAAACTCCTTCCCAGCTGAATTTTCCAGCCCCAGCAACTCGGAGCCTGAGCCAGCCGTGCTCCCCTGAGCGGGCAGCGGGGAAGCGGCTGTTGGATTTGCGATTGTTCACGATTCTATTTATTCTCTGGTCTGTCCTGGAGGAGCTGTGCCGCTGCCCAAGCCCACCCGTGAGCAGATCCCGCCGAGCTGCAGCTCCGTCAGCGCCGGATGAGCATTAAAGAGCTGCCCCAGTTTCCAGCAGTTGTCGAGGCTGCGCTGCTCCAGCTCCCCTCCCGGCCCGGGGGCTTTGCTCTTAAGGAATGAAAATCCCTCCAGCGAGGGCCGGGAAGCACGGGAGAGGGATGGATCAACAATAGGGACGGACGGGAGCAGCGGCCCATCTGTCACCGCCCGGCAGGATTAGGGGGAAAACAAAAGAGGGTGGGGAAGAGCAGGGGGGAAAGGAGAAGGTAAAAAAAAAATGAGGGAGGGGGAAAGGAGGGGAAGAAAAGGAAGGGAAAACAGATAAATGGGGGGAGAAAGAGAGAAAGAAGGGGGAAAGGAAAAAAGGGGGGAAAAAAGGAAAGGGGATAAAATATGGGGAAAAAGAAGGGGGAAAGAATGTGTGGGGAAAAGGGGGAATGGAGGGGAAAAGAAGAGGGAAAAGAATAGGGGAAAAAAGGAGAAGAAGACTAGAAAAATAAGGTGGGAAAAAGGGGGGAAGGGAGGGGAAAAGCAGAGGGGGAAGAGGGGAAAAAAGAAAGGGAGCAGAAGAAGATGGGAAAAGAAGGGAAGAAAAGAAGTGGGGAAAAAGAAAGGGGAAGAAAAGGAAGGGGAGAAAGAAGGAGAGGGGAAAAAGGGAAAAGGGAAGGGGAGGAAGAAAGGGGGAGAAAATAATGGGGGAAAAGAAGGAAGAAATAAAGGGGGGGGAAAGGAGGGGGGAGAATGGAAGGAAAAAGAAGAAGGCAAAAGAAATGGGGGGAAAAGAAGTGACAAAAAATAATGGAAACAAAGACCCAAGTGGACAGGAATCTAAAGAAAACCAAAACTCAAACACCACCAGCTCCCAGCTCACTCACACCTGCAAACAGATTAAAATAAAATAAAATAAAATAAAATAAAAATAAAATAAAATAAAATAAAATAAAATAAAATAAAATAATAAAATAAAGAGTGCTGGCGTCACCCCACGCCAGAGCCAGTGCTGGAGTCTGGGAAAGGATTGGCTCCAAGGGGATTCTCCTGGCCAGCTCCACTGGGAACAACATCCCAGACCTATGGGAAACTGGGCACACATCCCAGTGGGCAGCAGGACGAAGGTTTCCCATCCTGGATGTGACCAGCATTGCCCTGGCAACTTCATATGTATGTCTACATAGAAAAATATGTATAGAAAGTCTCTTTCTGTATATAAAGATGTCTTATGAAATTTTATATATTATATAGGAATATTGTGTGTATTTTATGTAATTTAGTATGTTTATACAAATGTTTTATATAAATATACATAAATATAGAAATCATAGAATAGTTTGGGTTGGAAGGGACCTTTAGAGCTCATCTAGGCCATAAATCTCATATAAAAATATATATTAGAAGCATATTTTATAGATACAAAATATATCTACGTAAAGTACCTTTTATATAGTGCCTTTACAGATGTGATATCTTTTATTTATATCTCCATAAAAGATACCAAATACTTTGAACACACCACCACACATTATTAATTTATATCAATAGATAAGATATTAAAAGTTTTAAAATGTTTCTACTTTAGGATACAGGAGCAGGACTGAGAGCAGCCCCACTTTTAGCTGAACCCTAAATTCGATTTTCTGCTCCCTGGGAGGATGTTCCAGGGGTTTTTCCTGCCAAAGCAACCGGTGACATCGGGAATTCCTCTCTCCTAATTACACATCTCACTAACGACCAGCAATTGCTGAGAAGGAAAGCAAAGATGAGGTGTCCAGAGGAAGAGTGAAGGGCCTGGATGTTTATTCCCAGTCTTAACATCACCAGCGTTTATGAGTTGAAAAACACAAGGAAATAAGTAAATAATCAATAAAGCAAAACCTCGCAGAAATGAGAACTGACTTGATGCTCAAGAAATAATTATTTAAAGAGAATTCCTTTTGAAACACGAGAAAATGCCATAAAATCACCCCCAGCAAAGGCACTCGGACAGGCACCCTCCAACACCTTCAGCTGAGGCAAAACAACCCCAGTTTTGTACATAATTCTGTATTTCTCCCTATATATTTAATATTGCAAGGATTTCCAGGCTCCCTTCCCCGCTGCTCACATCTCCCTCGTACTTTCCTTTCTCATTTCTGACAATTGTGGCAGAAGCAGAAATTAAAAGGCACCTTCACAACCAGATCCCCCCAAATGTCACCGGTTTGGGGACAATAACTGGAGCTCTGCTACTTTTTAAACTCCTCATTTTTATCCAATCCCTGTACAAAAGTCAGCACTGGAGTAGCTGAGTTTTACTTCCCATTTTGCACAACCAATCCTAATTTTTTTAAATGCTCTTTCTTTATATATCTTTGTATATCCTTGCTTTTCTTTCTTTCTTTCCCATTAACACGATTTTTAAAGCTTTCAGGGACAAACAACCAATATCTTTAAGTGGGAAGATGCTGCTGCTTCCCCCACGGCCACCCTCCAGAAGCAAAATACTCTTGGAGTGGGATTGCTTGATGCAAATAAATGTGTTCCCTGCTCCTGCTGAGTTTAAAATCAAATTTAAAAGAATTTAAAAATAGAAAATGTTGATTAAAAAATACAGTGATTTTTTTTTCTTTAGTTCCCCAAGGCACAATCCAACAGAAAAAGGGAAAAAAGCAACCAGAAAGGTGTTGGATCCTTCCTGCAGGGGCCCAAATCACTGGCATGGCAGCAGAAAGGTTGGTTTTAAACCTGTGGGAGGTGAATCGTTGGACTGGGCAGGATTCAGGCTCCTTCCCACCACTGTCACATTGAATTCCTGCCTTCGGAGAAACAGCAACAACCCCTCTGCCAGCACCTCCCCTCGAGGAATTCCCTTCCCTACTTCCCGTGGCCAGCTGTCCCAGGGGTTTTCCAGCCTGCTCCTTACCCGAATGTATTTATAGGGACAGAAATGTATCGATCACCTGGATCTAGATTCGATTTCGATACAAAAACGAGGCGCTCCAGGTGAAGTCGGGAGGGAAGCGCTGGCCATCGGCACCTCCTCATCCCCGTGACGCAGGAATGCCGAGGGATGAGAGCCAGCCCAGCTCGGGTTCCCCAACCCCAGCAACCCCCAAACTCATCTGGAGAACCTGGGGATTTTTACCACTTCACTCCCTGAAATCCCAGCGCCTCGACCAGGACTCGACCACGACCATAAAAATTGGATTTTCTACACATTTAAAGGGGTGGGGGGAAATAAACACGACCACGTGAGGCTCCGGTGCCAGCCAAAAATGACATTACAAAAATAAAATCTATAATCTACTGAGTCAAGGCACAGGCCCCCCAAACTGGGGTTGTTAATATAAAGCAAGGTAGATTTTTCGAGCTGGGCACAAGAGGAGATCAACTTAAATTACATCTCGATAATCGGAAGAAACTTGGGAATAGAAAACTTGGTGCCAGCTGAACACGGGGCGAGGTAAAATAAATCAGTATTTATTTCTGGGCTGGTTGAGTGGCTTTTTTCTAATTTTAAAACTTGGGCAGAAAAGCAGGAGCACCCCAGCCCCGACGGAGAACGTACGGATTAATTCCTTGTTTACATCCCCTGCTACATGGTAAAGGTCGAGCCCTGGCTCCCTACTATCGCCCCAAACTCCCTATTCCTGCCTCCATCCCTCTTCCAAAGGCACCGGCAGCCCGGCCTGAGGCAGCTGCAGAGGTTCAGCTCACAAACAGCACACCTGGGCAGCTCTGGGGGGCTGGTTTGGGTGGGTTTTGGAAGGCAGGGAGCGTGTGATCCCCGCCGAAGCCGAAATCCCACTCCGGCACACGTGATGCCGGGCACGAGCCATCCCCCCCCCGTAAGCCTCAATTACACAACAGCATTTCCAACCCCCCCGGCAGTTCCAAATTAATACCCCAGCAGCAATCCCGGGCCAAAGCCGTACCCCACCTCCCAGCCCAGGCCGAGCCTCCGCGCCAAGCGGCGCCCGATTACCCGCCCGGGGCAGCCGACGGGGTTTTTGGTTTTTCCCCTTTTATCCCGGCAGATGACGGGGGAATAAACCTCGGGATGAGGCTACGCCACTCGGTCCCGGGTTTGTTTTCCCTCCGGAACGCGTGCGCCCATCAGCCCGGCCTCGGGCACCTGATGGAAATGAGAGGGCGCGCTCGCCGCGATGCGTTAAACACAGAATGCTTCGGGTTTGGGGGTTCTCCGGCTGGATAAAGGGGAGATGAGGTGTTTGGAGGGGAAAAAATTATTAATTACCGACTAAAAATAACACCCCGAAGGGTGCGGGTGGCTGCGCTGCTGGGAAACCCTCCGTCCACGCCTCGGAAAGTGGGGGGAAAGGGTTTTTTTGTGTGTTTTCCTGCTAAATAAGCGGCTGTTTACCCCGGGAGCGGCGGGCAGCGTGGGGTGGGGGGCATCACGGGGGTGCCCACCCGTGGGAACGCGGCCGTGGGCAGGGAGCTCCTTCCCCCCCGCGCTGCGCTCCGGAGCGAAAGTAAAACCGACGGGGCTCCCCCGCCCCCCCACCCCCGCATCCCGGAGCGCCCGGCGCGCCCCCCGGCCCGCCGCCGGGGAGGAAAGGAGCGGGGGGACCCGGGGGGGACGGCGCGGGGTTACCTGAGCTTTTTGGGCACGGAATAATCCACTTCCATCACTTTGCCGTGCAGCTCCACTTTCCCTGCGGAGACAGCGGGGCGCTCAGCATCCCCCCGGGATGGGGCAGGGCGACATCCCCCCGCCAAATCCCGTTCCACACCGTCCCACTCCATCGGATCTCACCGCATCCCACCCCCCGGCCCCCCGGGCTGTCCGCGCGCCCTCCGCCCCCCCGGGCCCCCGGTCCCCCCCGCTCGGCGCCCCCGGGGAGTTGGGGCTGGGCACCTCGTAATCGGGTCCCCGGGGGGCCGCGGGGGGCGGCGGGGCGGCGGGCCGGGGGGCGCCGCGCCCCGGGGGCTCCCAATAAAATCGGAGAAAAAAATCAGCGAAAAATAGAGGCGAGGTTGGGAAGAGCCGGGGCGGGAGGAGGGAGGGAAAGGAGGGAAAGGAGGGAGGGAAGGGGGGACCGGGGGATGCCCGGGGAGGGGGCGGCGGGGGTGGTGATGAGGGGGTCGCGGGGGGGATGCGGGGGTCGCGGGGGGAGTCGCTCACCCGAGAGGGTCTCTATGGCCCGGATGGCCCAGTTTTGGTCCGGGTAGTCCACGAAGGCGTAGCCGGACTTGAGGAGGACCTGGCCGGGCAAGGGCAGCTGCCGCTCCCCGAAGAGCTGCCGGAGGTCCTGGGCGGTGGCGGCGGGGCTGAGGTTGCCGATGTACAGCTGGTTCATCCTCCGGCGCCTCATCGGGAGCCCCCCGGGCTCCTCCCCGGGAGCCCCCCGGCTCCTCCCCTCCCGGGAGCGGGACGGACGCGGGCTCGGGAGGGTCCCGCTCTGCGCCACCGGCCCCGGCCCGGCGGAGCCTCCGAGAGCGGCGGGCGGAGCCCAGCCCGGCCCGGCCCCGGGGCCGCCCCGCGGGGGGGCAGGTGGAGCCGCCAGACCCCCGCGGGGCCGGCATGGGCCGGGGGGAGCGGAGCTGTGCCCCCCGCCCTTCTGTGCCGGAGCCCACCGCACCCAGCACCACCCAGCACCCCGATCCATCTGCCCTAGAACCCAACACCCCCATCCCTCTGCCCTGGAGCACCCCGATCCCTTCCCTGCCTTGGCACCCACGGCACTGAGCGCCTCCAGCCGCTCTGCCCTGGAGCCCACTGAACCCCATCACCCCCAACCCCTCCCTCTGGTCTGGAACCTCCTGCCCCCCATCATTCCAGCCCCTTGACCCTGGAAACCACCACAGCCCAGCACTCCCAAGCGCTACTCTGCCCTGGAACCCACTGCACCCATCATCCCAGACTCCATCACTCCTGATCCCATTACCCCAACCCCAGCAGCCCCAAACTCTCCTCTGCCCCGGAATCCACTGCACCCCAGCACCTCCAACCCTTCAGGAGTTCCTTCAGGGAGAAGGAAACCGTAAGGAACCGAAGTAAAGAAATAAATAAGAAACACATCTTTTTGTATATATATATATCTAAAGTTAATTAATACAATTAAAACAAATAAATAATTTAATTAATATTTTTTTACGAGCCGGTAAATGCTCTTTTTTTGGAGAACAAGAGTGTGCAAACCCTTCCCAACCCAGATCCAACCACCCATCTCCACGTGTGATCCCATTGCCAAAAACGCTCCGGGTGATGCCGAGCCAGGGCTGGACACTCCAGCCACGAGCTGTGCACGTTCTCAGCCCCCTGGCAGCCACCTCCTGCAGCCCCTGGGGCTCTGCTGAAGGGTGTCCTCAGGTGACCAGGCGTTAGTGTCACACCTGCCTGCAGGTTAAGTGACATTTTTCTCTCTCTTTTGAGAGTAAAAGCCACATCCTTGTGGAATCATATCCAGGACATGATTGGAGACTGAAATAAGGTGTGGAATATTCCTGGCTGGGGGGGGTGACAAGTGGCCTTGTGCTCTTGGAACGGAGCGTTGTGTCCCCGGGCCAGGCGTCCCTTCCTGTGCTGGGCGGGTGAAGGGCAGTAATCCCAATTCCCCAGATTTTAAGGCAATTAAGGACACTTAAAGCAGCGCTCCTGCTGCCTCTCCATCCCACTGCCAGTCTTCCCTGACATACGGAGATGGATGGAGTAGGAATAGCGGTGACGGGTGCTCGATGCCATGCCTACAGCAAAAATAGATGTGGTTGGGCTGCGATGATGCAAAGCCAGAAGAATCCTTCTCCTCCGATTTCCCCGGCTTTGCTTTCAGCGCGGCTCCTGCCTGGCTGTCATTTGTCACCGGTGCTTGTGGCTACTCCATCCCCAGCACATTTTTGGAGGTGATTTTGGGCTGAAAGGGGTTGATAAAGTCCTTTTCAAAGATCTTACCCTCATTCAGGTAATTCCTGCTTTCTCAGGGATGAGCTATGGACAGGAATGGGGCAGGGAGCTGCTGGTTCGTATTGTGAGGTCACTGCCACTGGGAAGCAGCGCGGAAAACATGAGGTTTTGGGATTAATTAGTGCCTATGGGATGCAATACTCATTTACTACTCCTCACTCCAGCCTTCTGCCGGAGCTGGATGTAACAGAGGAGTCTCCTGCAGTTACCTGCAAGAGCTCATCCCTCCTGCCCCTGATTTTTGGCTCTGCAGAAAGAGCTCAACAAACTTCTGCAGATGCTCCCCCAACCCTACAGGGTTGATACCATTTCCCAGAGTTTTGGTGGATCTGTCTTGGTCCAGATGTGATGCTCAAGGGAAGTCTGTGCTCTGGGGAGGAAGATTGCAGAGCACTGGTACAAAACAGCTGGAGAGGCAGCAACCACATGGCAAAAAAGGTCCTAAAAGTGGTGCAGCATCCAGCAGGAAAGGGAAGACATCTTTCAAGGGCAGCCCCGCAGGCAAGATCATTCCTCTCTGGAAGGAGATGCCGGCATGGATCAAGTCTGGAATGCAGCGGCAAGGCTGATAAAATGAGCAGAAGGCCATGAGAAGTTGAAGGAGGGTTTGTTTAGTCTGGAAAAGGCCAGGATAACCCGCTGTGTGTGAAGGGCTGCCTTGAAAAAGCAGGACAAACTAAGAAAAAACCCGATTGTTTGGTTGACTAGCCACAGGAAGAGAAGGAGATGCTGTTCCTCAGCTGAAGGTTTTGGGAGGAGGTCGGGCAAACATCTGGGACTACCAAATCCATGTTGGGGCTGGCCTGGGGGGTTCCTGAGTTTCCTCCAAACTCAGGATAAACAGTCTAGCCCACAACTCTGTTTTACCCCGAGCCTTTGGTAAGCCTGTCTTGGAGCAGGCAGGTGGGATCCACGAGGTTTCATCACCTTGTTCTGGTGATGGTGTTGGGAACAGGACACAGAAGGGACAGTGTGGGGAGGGAGGATCCTGCATGGAGCCAGCAGGAAGAATGTGGTGGTTCCAGAAGTTACCCCAGGAGGCTGCAGTAATCCAGCAGGAAAAGCCTTCCTCAGGAGGAACCCTGAGCCACCTCTGACCTGCAAGTTTTCCCTGAATCCTTAGGATATTTTTCACTATTCATCATGCAGAGTCTCAGCAGAGCTTCATCCCACCCCTGCACAGTCAGGGTTGGGAACAAGGTGGGAATGCAGCTGCTCATTGCTCTGTGGGGAACTCACCTCTGGCTGCAGACTGCACAGGAGAGGCAGTGCCAAAACAAAGCCCCAAGTAAGCCCTGTCCTAAGAATGAGCCCATTTCTTTCACGAAAGGACTTGGTTTGCTCTCCTCTGTCCTCCCAAGCATGTGGCAGAGGTGACTCCATGTGCCACGATGGAGCAGAGTGGGACCAGGATGTGCTGCCAGAGTGGCTTCCACCTGCCCCTGACTGCTCTGAGCAAGGCAGGAGGCAGCAGCAGGCTGGGCAGATCCAAAATGTCCCTCATACGATGGTGATGAACTGTCTGAAATGTAGGTTTTAGCTTTTAAAAAAACCTCTCAGCAAGAGAACAGTGCAGCTGCTGCAGAGGTGAAGGAAGAACATCAAGGACTGGCACAGCAGCCCACCTTGGGAGGTGGGATTATCGCTCAGGAAGAGCAGAGCTCAGGAAACAACTCACAATTTGGTTGGAAAATGCATCCATGCTTTTCAATCCCTTTGCTCACCCTTTGCAGGGACATGAGTGAAAATCTACCCACTACTCACTGGATTTCAGAAGCTTCCAAGCCTGCAACAGTTGGGAATGCCGAGGTGGAGGCAATTCCATGGCTGGGTAATTAAACTAGTATCTGTGTTAATTACATCTGCACTGGGGCTGAGCATGAGGAGACATCAATGACAGGAATGGTGGACAGGCACCAATAGTCCTTCCCAACAGGCTCCAAGTTTTGCTGACTCCTAAGGTGATCTCAAAGGTATGGATCTGTGGGAACAAGGCTGGAGGGATCAGGTAGCAGATGGGCACTAAAGGACCCTGTGGAGCTCTACACTTTCTATCCAAGCAGGAAAACAAAAGGATCAGCTTCTCCTAGCTCCAAAGCAGGGATGGGAGCACCTGCCTTGTGTGCCATCAGTCTGCTGGAGCCAGAACGTGAACCACAAAATCAATCATTTGAACCCCAATTAAGGACTTGCAAGGTAAAATGGGATTTTTAGGAGCTCATGGAATTCCATGAAGGGCAGAGAGCTGCTGCACTACTTGTGCAATCCACAATTGCCCTAAGTGCTCTGCAGCTCCCTCAAGCTCCACAAATCCTCCAGGGCCCTTCCTTGTGCCCAGGGAATGTCAGCAGATCCATATTCAGCATCCCTGTGCTCGGAGAGGCTCAAACGGCCCCAGAGGAAATTCCACCTGCATGTGCAGGGAGACAACAGTGGCACAAACAGCTCCTGGTTTCCCACGTGCTTCCAAAGTTTTTATTTCTCCTCTGCTGATGGGAAAGGGTCGGGAAAGGGCAGAGCCTGTCACATCCAGCCAGCAGATGCTGCTCTGGCAGAGGATTCCTCACTGCCCTGGTGGGATCCATGCCGGGGGTCAGGGTATGCTCCCCCTTTCCATGGCTAATTCCTGCCTCACTGCTGGCAGAGCACCAGGGCAGCCAGCTGTGGTTTCCAGCACATCCCATCCCATGGAGCCTGTCAGCCCTGCCCCAGGGCAACACTACACCCTGGAAGCATTGGAGCTGGGGCTCTTCCTGCACTCAAGAGCCCTTGGAATGATTCAGCAGCACGAAGTGAGGCACAACAGGCTCTCCCCACGGCAGAGCTCTACAGCAGCTGCTTCCACAAACCCCAGAATGGCTTTAATGTGGATTTTGGGGTGCACGTCAGCAAGCTGCCTCTCACAGACACAACACCCATTTCCTCTGGCACCCTTGGTGGAATTTTCATCTGGAGCTGAGTCTTAACCAGGACCCCTTGTCCTCACCACAATGACATCGAGGGGCTGGAGTGAGTCCAGAGCAGGGAACAAAGCTGGAGCACCAGGAGAGGCTGAGGGAGCTGGGAAAGGAGCTCAGCTTGGAGAAAAGGAGCCTCAGGGAGAACCTTCTGGCTCTGCACAGCTCCCTGACATGAGGGGACTGCCAAGGGGCTCAGGCTGTGCTCCCAGGGAACAGGGACAGGAGGAAACGGTCACAAGCTGTGCCAGGGGAGGTTCAGGTTGGACATCAGGAGGAATTTTTTCATGGAAAGAGTGGTCAGGCACTGGAAAGGGCTGCCCACGGAAGTGGTGGAGATCCCCTCCCTGTCTCAGTTTAAAAACACTGTGGCTGTGGCTCTTGGGGACAGGGGTCAGCAGTGGCCTTGGCAGTGCTGGGAAACAGCTGGACTCATTCCTAGAGGGCTTTTCCAATCTAAATTATTCCATGATCCATAATTCACCACGGCCTGCAACGCTCACACCAAGCCCAGGGATTTGGGACACTCTCAGCACAGGAGCCACGTGATACATTCCAAGAAATGTGTCACCAGGAGCAACCAACTCAGCCCTCAATGGGCTGTTACTGCTCAGACAATTAAAAATAATTACTGCCACGGTCCCACTGTCCACTCTGGAAAGTAAAGACAGGGAAGTCATAATAAATACCTGGATGATTTGTAAATCTCTAAGACACCAGGTGTGCTGCAGCAGGCAGGGCCTGTTCCCTCAGTCCCTTCCTCTGCACAATGGGCAATCATTCCTCAAACCTTCCTCCCTACATCCATAGAAAGCATCAGTTTTGAGTCTGGAAATGTCTTTTATTTCCACAAAATCCCACATTCTCACCACAAACCAATGTGGAAGGCTCCTCCAACACAAGATTAAAAAATATCTGGCTCATAGATCCAAGTGCCCAAATTCACTATGTGGTATGACAGATACACCATGAAGTGTTGGCCCAAAATCTTTTAAATCCAAGAGGTAACAGCTGAACACCCAAACGAGGGTGCTGATTTCGGAAGGGAGAAATGGACTTGAGAGGCATCCCAAATGCAAGTTTATTTGTGGGACACCAAAGGACTGGTTTCTCCTGAAAGGAATGGACAGCACTTGCTGAAATTACCTTTGGCATTTTGTCTTCTTGGCAAAAATAAGTAGGAAAAGAAAAAAAACAAACTTCTTTTTATTTTATTTTCTCACTTTCGGAAAGCATTTTACACAGGTTTGGATCTTGGGAATAACTTGGAATCAGTAGAAAAAACTAACTCAACAGTTTTTGTCTTTACAATAGAAACCTTTCAGGAGTCAAAATGGAGACTAAAAAAATACATGCAAAACATACTCCTTTCAAAACACAACTGGAAACAAAGCACCAAACTACACAAATACGCAGAATGAAACAGCATTGAACACCACAGAAGTTGTCTTCATAAAAGGTGTAAAAGTCACCTAATTCACTAGGCACTGTCACTTGGTTAAACAGAAGAGACAATAAAAAATATTGTCCACAAACTTGCAATTTCAACTCAAAGGCTGTAGCTAGAAATTCCTCTATGTGTCATGCTTTAATAGCGACCTGAAAGACAAAAACCCAAAAAAATACAGTCAGACTTTCAAAGATTGGGAGATTTCTGGCTAAACTCACTGCCACCCCTCAAAGCTGCAAATTTGAGCCTCATGTACTAGAGGTAACCAAACTCCCATACTCCTGTTTTAACAGAGTTCTGGAGGAAGAAACAGGATCTCAGATTCAAAACAAGGGCTGTTATCTCACTTGTTTTTTCTGAACTAAGAATGTGCTGTCCTCAAGGTTGCCAGTTGCTCAACAAAGCTTGAAAGGAACTCTGATTCAGTAAAATATCCACACCAAAGTCAATCTTAGTGGACACAGAAGCTCAAAACAAGTTCAAGGAATGGGAAATTTGCTTTTGAGAGGTGAACTCAGTGACTGGGCCAGGCCCAGTTAAGGCCAGGTTGGATAGGGCTTGGAGCAACCTGGTGTACAGAAGGTGTCCCTGCCCATGGAATGGGATGAGCTTTAAGGTCCTCCCAACCCAACCCAACCCAACCCAACCCAACCCAACCCAACCCATGAGTCCATGAGTACTTACGAGGTGAATAGGATCGGGATCTGGAGCGGGATCTGTAGCCCCCTCGGCTGTAGTACGGGGACGGTGACCTCCTCCTGTGACAGGGGTGACACAAACAATTCCTCCATTAAAACCTGCACAGGTGAGTGGCAGCAGCTTTATGTGGGTAACTCTAACCCCATCCTGGCCTCAGGAATGCACTTGGGAAAGCTAACAAGCATGGAAGAGCTGATCAACATTTCTACTGGGTAACAAAACAAAGATCTGAATTCTCTTTTTTGTTACCAGGTCCAGTATTATTTTTGACTAACACAATAAATACAAGCTCTTGCACTCACAATCTGCTTACATGTGATGTTAGTCTCAAGCCAGGAGCATCCCACACAAGCAGGGTAAGCCAAATCCACCTTCACTTTTAATCTGAATTATTTGTCCAAGGTGAAGATTTCCTTGACTTGTAGTCAGTGCTACAGCCAGGCACCCCCAAAGCCCTCCAATCCAGGCACTCCCAAGTTTTGTGTTTCCTTGCCTGGTTCCACTAATCCAGTACATACCTGTAAAACTGATCCCTGTCCTGAACAGCTCTCCAGCCTCCTCCGCCGCCGCCACCTCCTCCTCTGTGAAAACAAAAGCAGAATGACTTTTAAGAATTTAAAAAATAAACAAGAAGTTCACTGTACTAAAACTCACACTGTACTTACTCATCAGAGTAAGAAAATAGTGTGAAAATAAGACGTTAGTCCCTACACTGGATGATGCTGAATTACTTCATTTATGCTAATTTTTAAACACTTACTCACTCAAGGAAAACCCTTTTACTAATTAATTATTTTCAAGTAGCAAGATCAACTCACTATCCCGAGGAAAAATACTGATTCCAAGGTGGAGGAAGGGAAAACCCTGCCACCCTGACATTGTTACACTTCACAGTCACATTTAAACAAGAACTGTGAACTTCTTAGAACAGAAACAACATCTTTTAAACATTGAGTGGTTGGACTGGTACCTCACAAATTCAGATCAAAGCTTTACCAGGAGGAGACTAAATCAAGTTTAAAATCTTCTTCAGTTATTTTTCGCGGATTGCATTTTTTTAGGGTTATTCTTTAATTTAGAGATACTTTTTCAGGCAAAATTAAGCCTCCCACAGCAAAAAGGAGAAACTGAAGTTCTAACAGGACAATTCCCATCTGACACTGCATTTCCCTTCAGGCTTTCTTTTCACAGAGGGCAGGGAATGCAAAGGAATTGTTACCAATGGAATTTTTAGGGTGGGGTATGCAACGCTCCACTGCATCCTGAACAATTCCAACTTTCCCTTCCACAGGGAAGCACTCACAACATCCCAAAACTGCCCTCTCCCTCAACCGACCAATGTCTGCAGGAGGGGAAAGTAGCAGACCATGACATTTTCCAAGCAGCCATACATGAACCATTTGTGGCTCCATATTTAGAGAAATCCAGGATTATTTGGGGTGGAAGGGACCTTAAATACCATCCAGGGACACCCCTGCCACAGGCAGGGACACCTCCCACTAGAGAAGGTCACTCTCACAGGCTGCAACTCCTGACCCAATCACAACCCCTGGTAACTTTCATAAACCCCTGACCACTGGTCACTGTCAGAATGAAAAGACACCACTTAAGCACTACAGACTTGGGCTCATACTGTGACTTTGAAACAGAATTATCTTTGCCTTCAATTTAACAGTATCCCAGAAATTGTCATTGATTTTGCAGGACACAAGACTTGCTAGAAAATGCAGAAGACAAATTTCTCTATTGCTAAACCAACTGCACCCCAACCATATTTACACACGTGTCCAATCTAGCAAGGTGTGATAAAGCCTTTTTTTCCAGATAACCAATACAGAACAGGTCATGCTCCAATCCCCAATCCTTTACTTTTTGGCAACATTTGAGGTGCCATAATTACCAACAGGAGACGCCAGGGACCACTGAAACTTCCCACTTTTTATCTACTACACTGTGCTCAAAATGCAAATTGACACTACAACACCAACTCAAATATTAATCTTGGTCAAGATTTCACAAGAAAATTCCAGAATGACAGCAAGAGCAAAGATATTCTGGAATAGTTATGTGGAATGAACTGCCTAATGCCTGCACAGGTAGATGAGAAAGCAGGGTTTAAAAAGCAGCCAACTATTCCAAATCTGCTCACCTGTATGACCTGCTGTAATAGTCACGGTCATCATAGCCTCTGTCGTAGCCTCTGTCATAGTAATCTCGTCGCCGTGAGCTGCCACTGCAAGGAGGGAAGAGAACTGCATTTACCAAAATACAGAACATTAACTTTGTTGCAGTCACTTACATTCACACTATTTCAACTGAGTTGTATTACTACTCCCCCTCCTCACAGTTGGAAGACTGAGCACTCCTGTTTTCTCACCAGTGCGGGTCGCAACAGAACTCTTTAAACAATTGCTTTTAAAATGCTTGAATTTTCGAAGAGTTATTTTCCTCAACCTTTATAAACCTCAGCCTTTTGGTATCACAGGCACATGAGGAATTCCATTCCGTGACAATTCTTCAGTCACTTTTAACTCTGAAAAAGCTCCTTTTCAATCAACTTTCTGATTAAAAAAATAACCTGCAGTCTCAACACATCATCATCATAACCACCTGTAAACTGAAAGTCTTGGGAATGACTTGGGAAAACAATTTAAACACACAGCAACTGGAAGTGTAGTGTGTGAATAGGTCTCTCAAAGACGAAACAGGACAGTTTTTAAAAAACAATTGATCCTATCCTGTACTAGTTTGGGAAAAAACCCCAACCAAAACCATAGATAAAACTTACTAAGTGGGTCTTCCCATATAGATTCCTGGGGTAGGTGTGTGAGGTCTTTTTGTTATGGAGAAGTCTACCCGGATCCTTCTTCCATCCAGCTCCATTCCATTGGCACGTTCCTTTGCCTAAGGAGAGATTGAAGAGCATTAGCTGTAGGTATGAACTTTAGCACCAACGCAAGTTTCTAACCACTGCTTTAGGTGTTAAAATGTCCTAAAATGGCTCAGTTTGGAGGCAGGTCTGAGTCTCACACCTTACAGTGAACATAATCTGTAAGACACTCTAGGCCAGCTGGATTTAAGTGCCAGTCATCACTGAAAATGTGACTTCTGTGGCATCAAAATCCTGCAAGGAACATCACTGAGCAGTTGTTTCAATGCCTCTGACATGATTAAGTGCAACCTTTGAAGATCCTGATGTAGGGAGATGTAACTACTCCAACACACAACATAAAGCATTTACAAGTTAAAAGAACACCACTAAGGTATTCAAATACATCCTCCAAACCACCATGACCTCGAATGGAGTATCAGAGTAATACACCTGAAGAAAAATCTGAAAATTATTGTATTTTGCAGGGTTTTATTTGTCTGCCAAGTAGCAGGACCTACATCCCAAGCTCCAACCCAACACGGAAGCCTTCATGCCAGATGCAGAAACGACTGGAGACTTTCAGGAGTGGAGTTTATGCAGCATATAAGCCTCATTCCAGCCCATACACACAGCTCTGCAAGGGCTGGCACAAGTGTAGGATTCTCTACTGGCTGACCACACAATTCCCAAATCATTCTGCAGCACTCGTAAGCCCAAACTCCATGATTATGAGATTCCAAGTCTTTTTCAGGCTCCGAGCTTCCCTAGGCTATACCCTGTGACAGAACATACACCCCAGGAGCTCAGAGCCCATCAAGAACACACCGTGCACCCCAACCTACTTCCTTGGCATCCTCGACGTTCTCGAAGTAGACGAAGGCGAATCCTCGGGAACGCCGCGACTGCTGATCGTACACGATGGAAACGTCGGCAATGGGTCCGTACTTGGAGAAAACTTCTCGCAGGTCTCGTTCTGTGGTGTACAGACTCAGCCCAAACACCCCGAGACAACAGTTTGGGTCAGGATTTGCCTAAAGGAAGGGATACAGGTAGAAATTAGAATGAAACTGGGTTTATTTGCAGTATAAGGTATTTGTCAAGTTGTGACTGTCGAGATGAACAATGGAGGTGGGGCTGAGATTTGGGTCACTTAGTAAGAGACAGTAATAAATCAACCTACAGGAACGCAAGCCTTTCACAAAACCCCCTTGTGTTTCTCAGGTCACAGAGGAGGATTCCAAGATGCACTGAGGACCGTGACTCATCCTTCACCCACATACCCTGTTTCCAATGTGCCGTCTCCGAGTAGACATGGGGGAATGGCTGTGACTGTGCCGTCGCCGGTAGTCCCGACTGTACGACCGACTTCTGGATCTCCTGTGCGAGCGGGAACGGGAGCGGGACCTGGTGTAGTGCCTGCGGGAACTCCTCCTCGACCTAGACCTGAAGGAAAGAAGAGAAACGTACAGTGTTGGGCTTGCTTGGGTGTTTAACCCTTCAAAAATCCATCAGATAGTCACAAAAAGCTCAAGCAATCATTTTCTAAAATCCTGCCATACCACATGCCTAAGCTAGAATCAATGCAGCCACTACTCTCAAGGACTGTGTGCAAAATCTTTACTATCAGATTACTGCAGATGCTCTCAGGGCATTCCTGCTGCAGATCAGGAATGTGCACTTGATTGCAGTCAGCTCTTCCTTTAACAAAGCTATCTTGGTGTGACATGCTAGTGCTTGGAATATTCACAGTGTTTCAGTAAAAAGAAGTGGGGTGACTTTCTTTTCACAGTATCAGACAAAGGGAACAGTAAATATGCCTTAACACAAAGCATGCACTACTGAGGGGGGCACTCTGTTAGTGCTGCCTTGGGTGACACTGAAAAGCAAATACACTCTTTAAAGTCTGGCAAACGCCCCCAAAACAGAGCTGAACACAATCTGAAGAAATGAAGCCCGAGCTGGCTCATTTACCTGCTGGTATTTCAGCAGTTATTTAGCACTAGCTGTTCATGAATATTTACATGTTCACACTTGAAGTCCATTTATGCAAAGGTGCTCTCTAGTTTTTTCCCCAAAAAACTTTTTTTTTTTTTTTCAGCATGAGTTCTGTGGACAGGAGGGTCTTAAAGTCTTCAATCCCTTCTCCCAAAGCCTCAGCCCTCCCAACACAGCCAATCCTAGCAGAGAAGCTGGGCACTTACACGGGGCTACTACAGCTGATGTTGGTGCGCTGATGGCTGCACTGAATAACCTGCATTCCACACCACTCCAAAGAAACACCCCTGCAAGGCTAAGAAGTGCAATAACAGTGTAACAATGGATCTGAGCCAGAAATTCTGATTTTCTTGTGCCTTAAATGTCCCCTTCCAGTAATTCCACAGCAGCACCACCACACTGGCTTGAAAGAAGCTCTGAACCTTTTACTCCTGAGCATTTAACAGCTGCTTCCAGGATTTGTCACCAAGTGGCACCGGACAGCCAAACTGTACAATCTATCTCCTCAAAAAACACCTTCAACCTCATCAGGAATGAGCCAGAGAAGCTCAACTTAAAATGCATATTCATGTCCAGGAGAAATTAATTCAGCATGTCCCATTACTGCACTTTTAACTATGTATTTATAAAGAAAATATTATTTTTGGCAACAAAATAAAAATGAAGAGAACTTCCCTGAAGCTGGGAAAACAGTAAAAATAGATAGAAATTATAATATCAACAACAAAAAAAGAAGCTCCACACATACACACAGCCACATTTCAGCCACTGATATAGGGGGGGGAAAAAAAAAGGCAAACACAGAACTGGTATTTCAGGTACCAGAATGGTATCAGCCAAAGACAGGAGCAACAAACTGAATTAAAAGTAGATTTTAAAATCAAGTATATCCACACTCCAACTGATAAAAACACCAGGACACAGGTTGGTTCCCAAATCAAAGTTTAATTTACAAAGCTGGTAACTCAAAAATACATTTGCAACAGAAACTACCGAGAAATATAGAAGTCATCACAAGGTTATTTCTCTTGGGAGAGCCAGAGTTAAATGATCTGCCTGTGATCACATCCTAAAGTGTGACAGCACTGAACAGAGATTAAAGTATGTTGTTTCTAAATATGTGCCTTGACACAATTCTGTCCAAATCTACTAATCAACACTAACTCTGGGATGTAATTCAATTATTTCCAGCCATAGGCATCTTCAAGACAGCTGTTAAATGCTCAGGAAGCTGTGCCAGTTACAAACTTCTACTTTTTGGTCATCAAAAAAGCAGAAAGTCAGTTGCCAGGTTAATAAAGACTGTTTATTGCAAAAGCAAGATTTGCCAAGTCTCTCATAAATTCTACATCTTGTATTTGCTTCTTCAGAACTGTATACAATCTGTGACTGCATTTTTACTCAATATTATGGTTATTCTGCAAATGGGAAACATGGTGCTTTAAAGAGTATGGAATCCCTGGAGTCATGGATTAAGGGGCAAAAGGATATGCTGGGTGGGGTCCTCACTTTGTTGTTTTAATATTAAAAGTGGTGTTTTGCAGCCTCCCTCCCCTGAGGTTTTCAAACCCCAACAGGACAAAGCCCTGGGAGGATGCTCTGAGCCCAGAGCTGACTCTGCCCTGAGCAGGATCTGGGACTGGACCCTTCGCGAGCTGCCCCATCATTTCTCACTGCTGGCACTTCCACAGGTCACTCCAATTCCACACTCTCTATTGGTACTACCCTAACAAGTATTTATTTATTTAATTTGACACGTTTGTTCTTACACTACAGGGGCTGCCAGGTGCATGATACGGCACTTGTGATTGTGCCTGAATTAAACAAAAAAACCTCATTCTTCTGCCGTCAAAGCTTCCCAACTACCTTCCTTTTCACAAAAGCCTTTCACTTCGATCTTGCAAGATTTAACACACTATTTGATAGTGTTTCCCATCGTGGGTGATTGCTGACAGCACAGAATTTTCCTCCAGCCTGCCCCCCAGGCTTTGGCAATTCATTGCTTGCTCACATATAAAGCATGTTGTGAACAGCTCACCTGGAAAGCCCACTGCTGAAACCTCATTTTTTTAGCCTGAATGCCTACAAATGAGTACAGACATGATCAACACGTTAATTTCTGTAGTCAGCACTCAACTATCTACGCTTTTAAAAGGAATTCTGACCCTGCATGCAGCTTGTTTGGCAGGAGAGCTAATGCAGTGCAAAAGGCACGTGGATGTTTGTGCTGTCATACAACAAATATAATGAGCAAGTTCTCCACAACTTTTCTGGAGAGCCTGCGGAGCTATTGAACAGTCAAAGCTTCCTACCCTGTTAATTTTTAAGTTAAATCAATATATTTCAAATGTCAGAGTGTGAAATTCACATTTATCTCTACTGCTTCTTTCCATTCACTACTCCAGGAACATCACTGTTTTCAGTGAGGAAACATAATACAGGAATGTAACCTAAAATGGGAAATCTGCTGATGCCTTAAACTCTGTTAATGCACAGAAAAACTAAGACCTAGAGTTCCTAGTACTCAGAAACAAGTCAATATTCCAAGAGATAAAAGGCAGGCACCTCTAAAGGGTATCAGTAGGGATACAAACCTACATAGCTGACTTAACTCCTGCAAGCAGCAGCAGAAATATCTACATTCATATAATCTGACTTTCCCAATCCTGAAACCACACACATCCCTTTGTATTCCATGTCCACAGAAGATCCACCAACTCTGGAAACAGAATGGGCTAAGCTGGGCCACTTCTGACATAACCATGTGACTTGTGAGGAGGAGGAGGAAGAGGTAAAAGAAGCAAACTCACCTGGATTCAGACCTGGATCTAGATTTTGACCTGGAGCGCCTGGAATCTTCCTTAGAGCGAGATCTTGCAGGGGTGTGCCTCCCCGACTTGCCAGACCCATGAGCACTTCCGCTTCTGGAAGCAGAACGGGATTCCTGCACGCAGATATTGAAAGCCTAATTTGTACACAATTCCTTGTTCACCTACGGGCTGTAAACAAGCTCCAGTGAAATAAATGGTAAATATTCATAGCTATGTGTCCGGGCAGTCGGCATTAGCACTGCCTAGATTTTTAAGGAGGTTTTTTTCCCTGGAAGACACTTCTTTACCCTGCATGTACTTTTGCTATTAAACAGATAATGCATGCATGTTTAGCAAAATATACAGGGACACATAAACAGACTAGTAATTACTTAGCGTAGTGCTTTCAGATTCCAGATTACTTCTTATCTTAACTTCATTTTTATTCCTTTTCTTCATTCTTCCGTTTCAAATTCTGACTTCTTTCATCTTCCCCACTTCACACAAATTGCTCAATATTCTACAAGTGGGACTTCTGGTCTGATAATTAGCATGCATTCACTTTCTTTTTTTTCAAATTTCAGCTTCACTTATTCCTGAGCTTCAAATAATTCTCATTTATAAAACTTGTCAAATGGCGACTTCCGCATTTTCCTTCTTCAACATTAACCTTAATAGAAAAAGAACAGGATGAAGAATATTTAAGAACTCCAGGATAAAATCTAGTGCCAAAACTGAAACTAGAAAAAAAAAGTGTTGTGGACTTTTACTATAAATGCAGTTCAAGAATTGAATCTACCAAAGCCCTACTATTTTATCAACAGGTTCAGTCAATTCAGTTTAACTTAGCCCTAAGTAGCTAAATTTGCTATTTATGCCTGCATTTAATAGCAAGTGCAACTGGATCAACTCAGTATCTACTAAGGAATTGTAGCATCAGGAAACTCAAAATAATTTGCACCATCAGCCACACACTGAGACAAAATCAACAAGGAGTGATTCCAGTGAGGTCCTGCTGTGGCCACTGACAGATGTGCTTTTGAATGCAGAAAGCACAACGTAGTTGGTCCTTCCAGGAACTACACTTATCTGAATTTTGGGCCCCTCCTGCAGTTTGGCAGCCCTGGTGTGAAGATTTAGGAGCACACACACCCAGCTGCCTGCACAAGTGGGATTACAAGTGCAGGCTTCGTGCTTCTGCAGAAATCTGAATTTCCCACCGACCAAAGCTGCACTGGTGTGCCCCACACTCCAACCTGCTCTGCAGTAACACCCCACCTGCTCTGTTAGTTACTGGCAATCTTCTCCGGTAGTGACGTGACCTAATTAGCAGCTTCACCTTAGGTATTTTTATTTTTAAATCAGTGTAATGCTTGGCTATAGTCATATGCCTTAAACACCTGAACACATTAGAAAATATTCTTTATTTCAAGATATTAGAGAAAATTCAAAATTCAGCAGAATTCTAAAAACAACCCTAAATTTAATGTAAATTCTGATGCAGAATGCTCACTAATGACAATAGGTAACAGTTTTTTCTCAAAAATCCCTTGCTTTTTATCTGTAACATCTCCTAAACCTGAACACTAACTTAATGGGAATCCTGTACTAAGCTTCCAGAAACTCATTTGCTAACCCATAATTTAATCATGCTTCAACCACTTACATACAACTTAAACCAAATTTTACCTGTTACCATACAGAGAAGGGAACATGACTTACAGGATAAAGGAGGTTTGCAATTAATTCCAAGAGCAACAGAAACAGCACAAAGTTGATCAAGGCTGTATTCTTCACCCAAATGTTTAAGGTTTTGTTCTAAACTACACTTTCCCCATATACTAAAAAGGCAGGGGGAATACTGAAGAGTAATTTAAGTTACAATTAACTACTTTAACCTAAAACCACTACAACTCCAAAGAAAACACTCCACAGAGATGAGATGTTAGTACATTAATTTTGCCATAAGAAGTCTTAGCTCCTTAACAAAGTTAGAGAAAGCAAGATTGAAGAACGACTAAAACCTAAACTAAGGCTGTTCTTCACTTAAGGAAAAATACTTCAATTCACGAAAGATAATCTGGGCTAGACAGAAGGAGCTGTGTCTAAATACAGGTGGTCTGAGACCGGAAAGGACAGGAGAAACGTGTAACAGGAGGGAAGCAGCTGGAAGGATCTTGCCCACGAATACACCCCCCAAACCCTTTCCAGAGCTTTTCAAAGTCAAAAAGCTTTGAAGAAATCAACAGAGAACAGGTAAATTTCATATATTTGGTACATTTTTTGGGCAATCTTTGCTGGTTTATGTTCAGGTTGATATGGAATATGGACACTGAGCAGCTGAGCAGAAACTTGTGAAGAAAAAGTGCTTAAGTTTTAACTTATCTACCTAAATCAAAACAATTACCAGCTGGCCTACTTTCATTCAGCTCCTTTGCACTTCACATTTCCCAGCCTTTAAACATGCACCTTTTTTTTCCAGATTAGCCTTCAATTTACAGCATTTTACACGATTATGGCACTTTCTTACTCCAGCCTTAAAGGAATTCATTGCATCTCACCGGCTTTGGATATCACCAGGATTGATAATAACCTCCAAAATTTCCAAGTTGCCCCTTTTCCACCCCAAGCCCCAGGAAATCCTCCCTATCCAAAGTTCCAAGAATCAGGAGCCTGAAGAATTACAAATTTAATTTACACTCTTGAGGGTGCCCATCAGTCACTCCCACAGCTCGTTTCTCCCATCTGCTTTTGTTGTTCTTTGTATTTTCTTTTCCTACTCTTTGCTCTTTCACTCTTGTGAATTTGAAGTTATTTAAAAATGCCAAAGTGGGCTCTTGGCATGACATGGGGAAGAGGGAAGAAACAACCTTCTTTATCCTGCCTATATTCCAGCACTGCTGGTCAGCAGATCCAGACTGGTGTTCACTAATTTTTTCTCCCTAACCTTGTCAAGTGTGAATTTAAAACCTCCCCAGATCCCTTGGTCTTTATCAACAGTTCTTGCCCTTCATCAGGCACTACTGGAATTCAGGTGGAAGCCCTGAAGTCCAAGATTGTGGATTCCAAATGGCTCTTTCCAGACTCTGAGCACATTCAAACAAAGTGTAATACTGCAGGGATGATTTGAACAGCTCTAAGCACATTCACAACGACTGTTACAGCCATGTACTCTGTGAGCAGGGAATGTCACACAGCAGGATTATTTGGGGGGCAGCAGGTAGGAAAGGTTTCCATGGACAGAAGCAGCTGGAAGGTAGGTGATGGCCACAGTTCTTTACACTTCTGAGATCCAGGTTTTCCTCGTAAGAATGGAAGTTACAGATTTCAGACAGTAATATAAGATACAGAGAAATAAAAGTACTAAGGTTTTTATAATCCTAAATTACTATAAAGTGCTGTATTTCCACTTGTTTTCCTAAGGAAAGGTGCAGCCTCACATGACACCTTATCAGATCTGCAGCCCATTTATCCAAGGTGTCACTGTGCTGACTCCACATTCCCCTGGAACAGCTTTTGCCTCTTTTTCCCCCTGAAGGACACAGGATCTCTGCTGGGCGAGCTGGGGATTCACTCCAGGGGAAGGCAGAACCATCCCTTTCCACAGGTTTCCAAATTTCACACATAACACAGCGTGTTTTGAAAAATCAGGCCACAGCTTCCTCCCACCACCTCTGCCACTGACCCTGTGGGCTCCTCCAGTGCCCCAAGCTGGCAGGAAATCAATCCATCAGCAAAACCCAAATAATTTTCTGACAGCTCCCCAAGAGGCTGATGAGGGGCAACACAGAGAATGGTCCATCCCTTTGGTGGCACTGAGTGATCAGCTCATCTCTCTAACCTTCTCAAGCTGCCCCCTCAGACCTTCTTCTCCCACAATTTAGTAATAAAAATCACCATCTCTGAAAACACATGTATTAAATACCTTATAAGCAATCTGTAAATTGAGCATTTATACTATTCAAGTCACTCTGATTTAAAGAAAAAACCACCAAACCAAAACCCCCACCCTAACATACTGAACAGCTCCTGACCATATATCAAACCATCACTACCATAATTAATTAATTCACAGGGTAGGACTCATTAAATTGTCCTTTATCAACTTGTTTTCCAACCCCTCCGTGCCTGAATCCCAAGAACTTCAGTGAGAACAATTTCAATTACAACAAAGTAAGGTGGGAAAACCGTGGCATTGCAGCATGACAGTATCTCAAGTATATTCCAGTATTTAAGTACTGGAAGCATTTAATAATTTATAGTTTCTTCAGTCAAAAAGTTTCCAGAGTTCACCCCACTATGGAGCATAAGCTGAAAAAGAGAATTAAAGTGGGGATTTTTTCCTCTTTTTATCTTTTCTTCCCCTTTTAGAAGTGCCATAAGCCAGTGTAAGTTTGTGCTGCTGCTGAAACGAGCCCAATTCCTGGAGAAAGCACCTGCAATTTCTTCTTCATCCCCAAAGCTGCCATGAGGACTTAATCAGTCAAGCCTGCAGACCAATACAGCTGGAAATGGAGTAAAACAAATCCAGATGATTGAATTCCCAGATCTGACTGACTCTATGAACACTACTACGAGGAAGAGAACAGAAACACGTTTTCAGGAGCACAATGCCTGCTGGCAGCCTGAACTTGGAAGAGTTTAAGACAGTTGTAAAGTCATATTCCAGATTATTTATCCAAACACTGACTCTACTCTGCAGAGATTTCAGCTTGGAAAAGCAGAAAAGCCATTGACTCAGTAAAATATAAGCCTTAAGTAAGCAAACAGCACCATAAAAAACACTGGTGAGAGCATAAGGAAAACCAATCCCTGCTCCAGCCTGGAACAGCACGTGTGGAGCTCAATGCTTTCAGCTTCACAAACATCTCCATTTCATACAACTTACCTATTTAAAAGTCACGGAAGTTCGGACATAACTCATTTTAGGCACTGGCAAAACCGCCTGCAAATGCCCAATTACATTTTAAAAATTAAAAATATCAAAAAGCACCAGACAACAATTTCTGCCTCAATACCCTGCAGGATTGTGTTTCACAAAGACTTTGCTATAAAAGGTTTAACATTTCCACTCTTTCTGACTGAAAGCACAATGCAATCCCAGCAGACTTTCTAAAAACTAAATTGGCTTCCAGTCTGACTTGCACGACAATTAAATCACCTTAAAAAAATTAATACACAAATATCCACCTTGAGCAAAAAATACTCCCTCACTAAAAGTACTCCAGAGAGACTGAAGATATCAATGAAAAGGTAACACTGGGCCTGGCACAAGTCTATTCCGTAATTCCCGTCTCTCACCATTCTTTCCCATTGCTAGCCCCCTGGAGACCAAATTTGTCTAATCTCGCCTACCCTGAAGTAGACACACGGAGATATTACAGCTTGTTATAAGTGCATTAATAAGATAAAGCCATATTCTAAGAAAAACACTGCTCAGAATTACTGCGTTCTCTAATATTTCTTGCCCCTTCCAGTCTAAAATTCAGATACTTATCACCTCCACAACTCCCTGTGATGCAGCAGTAAGATATCTGAATTACGCTGAAAAAAACCTCAAAACACACTACTGCCCCTAATTAAAGAATTTAAAGGCAAACAAGGTTGATCCACTAAATAAAAAAGCAACTACAGATATGCATCACAAACATGAAGCTTAGCAAGTCATCTATTTCGACATTAATAAAAGGCCCACCCGGGCCGTGAGATCTTGCAGAGAATATCTGCTGGAGGTTTCCTAAAGCGAAGCGCTTGCCTCCGCCTATTAGGTGGAAATGGAAGGAGAGCCCGAGCCACCAGGGCGCCAGGCCCGAGGAGCAGTTATTGTCACAGGCGAGAGGCAGCCAACAGCAGTTTAGATTAGAGTAACTCAAGAGCGGGTTGCCAGGCGGCTCTGGAGAGCAGATAACACAGCATTGCCCTGCACAGGCTGGGCTGGAAGGCGCGGAGCCCCTGAGGGCTCGGGCCGCCATTTTGTCCCTCCCGGGCGCGCGCGGCCCCGGCCCAAGATGGCGCCGGGCGCCTCACGCGGGGAGCGGCCCTCCGCCACCGCCCCGCCGCGCCGCCTCGCCCGCCTCTGCGCCTCCGCGGAGGCTCCGCCGCCAGCGACAGGGGAAACGGGGAGACGCGGGGGCGCCCGCGCCACTCGAAGGAGATGAAAGCGTGTGTGAAGAGGGGAGGGAAGGGGAGCCCGGCCGCGCAGCGCGCTCGGGCTCCGTGTATTACCCGCTCGCCGTAGTTCTGCTCCCCGCTGTCGCTCATCGTCCCGTCCCGCCGCTCCCGCCGCCGCCACACCGACCGGACACAACCGTCCCCGGCGACAGCGCTGTCCGCGCGGGAAGTGACGAGAGCGCGGGGCGGCGCGCGCACGCTCGGCAGGACACGCCCCCAGCGGGACCGCCCCTCAGAAGGCCACGCCCAGACCCCAGAGCCACGCCCCACCCGTCACCGCCCCTGAAGGCGAGGCCACGCCCCCAATCTTAGGTCACGCCCCCGAGTGGCGCTCTGCAAAAGGCCCCGCCCCCCCGCCCTGAGCTGAGGCCGCCCGTGAGACGAAGACCACGCCTCCCTCGGGGCCACGCCCACACCGGCCACTCAAACCCCGCCCCTCCCGTGCTGACCCCGCCCCTCGAGCTGAGGCCACGCCCCCGCGTGATCGTAACTTATGCAAGGCCACGCCCCACTCAATAAGCCCCGCCCCCTAGGCCCCGCCCCTCTGTCCCTCAGGTGAGGGTGCCTCCCTCTGTCCTCCCAAAGCCCTGGAAACAGTTTAAAAACGTGATTGCGAGGGGCTTTTTTCTGAGTGTTAAAGCGTCAGTTCGGAGCACGGGAGGGGGGAAGAACGGGATATTACTGAGGCACCCGCTCGAGGGCAGCAGAGCATCGCTGGAATGGCGGGATTTCCCGCGGCCTTGGAATTGTTTCTCCATAAAACAAGCTCAACAAGGAGCCGCACGAACACCTTTCTTCTCCGTTGTGTCTGTTTCGTGTCACAAGCAGCACCAATAAAGCACTGACAGCCCCAACGGGCCAGAAGTGTGCAGGGATTAGCCAAGGACAGCCCCAGGAAAGGACCACCAGGACTTCAAACACACCCCTGTGGTTTAACAAAATACTCACTTCTTCAGGGCTTTTCAAACCGCAGCACTGCACGGGGGTGCAGTGCAGAGACAGGAGGAGACATCGCACCTGCTCTGCTCACCCCGGGGAATCCTGGAATTGTCTGCATTGGAAAGGAATCATCCAGTTCCACCCCCTGCCATGGGCAGGGACACCTTCCACTATCCCAGGTTGCTCCAAGCCCTGTCCAGCCTGGCCTTGGACACTTCCAGGGATCCAGGGGCAGCCACAGCTTCTCTGGGCACCCTGTGCCAGGGCCTGCCCACCCTCACAGGGAACAATTTTTCCCTAACATCTAATCTAAACCAACTTTCTTTCAAGTTGAAAGTGCACCTGTTATCCCACGAGCTGCTGCTGTAGGACATAATTCAGCTCCAGAACTGCTTCCATAACCATTTGATATCCCAGCAATGACTATTTTCCTTCACTGAAAAGCATTTCCTGTGCAGTGAGGGCTGGGTAATGCCCTGCATGCCCCACTGTGCTGTTAACAAGCCACGAGGCAGAGACCTGAACAGGTCGGTACCTCTTCTAAGCAGGATTTTTGGCTGCTGGAGCTGTTCCCAGAGCTGTTCCCCACACAGATTGAAGAGGTTGGAGCACCTGACAATGCTGGGACAGCAGGCTGGAGGCAAAGTGCAGAGGGAAAAGATCAAATGGCTGATGGCTTGGTGGTGCATTCCCAGGTGATGATTCCAAAAACACCCAGGGGGAACCCCAGCTCCATTTCCATCACCCCTGACACTTGGGAGAAGAGACAAGCCAGAGGCTGCTTGGCTGCCCTCCCTCTCCCTGCCAGCCCCAGAACACAAAGGTGAATTTATCAGCTAAAGAGGTAGGTGAGCAGTATGTTTGCAGCTTTTGCTGGTTTAAAAATACAACAGGGTTTTTTTTATGCCAATGGTTTGCTTGTGTTACAGCACAGTTACTGACACACTGATCCTGAGCTGGAAGTGACACACAGGGATCATCCAGTCCACCTCCTGGTGCCACACAGACACCCCAACAATCCCACCCTGTGCCTGAGAGCACTGCCTGATTTCTCCTGGAGCTTTGGTATCCTTGGGGCTGTGCCCATTCCCTGGGGAGCCTCTTCAGTGTCCCACCACCCTCTGGGGGAAGAACCTTTTCCTGATATCCAGCCTGACCCTGCCCTGACACAGCTCCAGCTGTTCCCTGGGGTTCTATCCCTGGTCACAGAGAGCAGAGAGCAGAGCTGCCCCTCAGGAGGAAGCTGCAGCCCCTGATGAGTTCTGCCCTCTGCCTCTTCTCCAGGCTGAACAGACCAAGTGACCTCAGCCTCTCCTGCTTTTGTTGCAGGAAGTTTAATGCACATTTGTTTTCCAGCCCGTGGTCTATATTTACAAATCAAGGCAGTCCTCAACCCACAGAGACTGTAAACCCAAAAACTCTGCCTACAACACACACTGCAGGGCAAGACACTGCCCACCCCTCTTTGAGCTATTCCCTTTCACCAGTGCAACAAGTTGATATCAGCAGGGATAAATCTTCTGGAATTTCCTAGGAATAAGGGCATCTCCCCCATCCCAGTGGTGGCAGACAGCCCAGTGCTCTCTGAGCAGGAGAACAGGGCATGCAGGAAAAGAAACAGCTGATCTGAGCATGCTTTGATCCTTTCCTTCACATTTAAACTTGGGTGACCAAGAGTTTGGGAAGCCTCTGTACCTCTGGGGAACACCTGAGCCTGCTGTGCTTGGCCTCTGCAGCAGTGACGCAGATGTGTGAGATGATCCCAAGGAGATTATCTCCCTGCTCCCAGCAGCACCCAGAGAGGCAGCCTTTTGTGCAGGGAGTGCAGCTGGATTACAGAGACATTTTTCTGTTTGCTTAGGCCGTTTCCAGCTTGTATTCCAATGTGAATCTGGATTTGGGGGCCTCCTGGCCACAGTCTCCACAGCCATATTCCCGCTAGAGTTTGTAAAACCCCTTCTGCAGTTTAAGTCTCACCTATGCCTTGGACACTATTTCCTACAGCATTTTCCCAGAAACACTGGCTGCTCATGGCTTTGAGGGGTGCACTTTTTGCCAGGCAAAAACCTGGTTGATGGCTGGGCATCGGGAATGGTGGGGAATAGAGTTACATCCAGCTTGGGCTGGGCACCACTGGGGAACCCCAGGGCTCAGTGTTGGGACTGGTCCTGTTTAATATCTTTCTCCATGATCTGGACGAGGGGATTGGCCACCCTCAGTACATTTGTAGGTGACACCAAGTTAGGTGGGAGTGTGGAGGGCAGGAAGGCTCTGCAGAGGGACCTGGACAGGCTGGATCCATGGGATGAGGACAATGGGGTGAGGATCAACAAGGCCAAGTGTCAGCCCTGCCCGTAGGTCACACCAACCCCCTGCAGATCCAGGCTGGGGACAGAGTGGCTGGAAAGCTGGGAAAGGCCCTGGAGGTGCTGGTGACAGCGGCTGGACATGAGGCCAGGTGTGCCCAGGTGGGCAAGAGGCCAATGGTCCCTGGGCTGTCCCAGCCATGGTGTGACAGCAGGACCAGGGCAGTGACTGTCCCCCTGTGCTGGCACTGTGAGGCACCTCCAGCGCTGGGGACAGTTCTGGCCCCTCATGACAAGAGAGACATTGATGGGCTGGAGTGTCTCCAGGGAAGGGAGCGGAGCTGGGGAAGGGTCTGGAGCACCAGGAGAAGCTGAGGGAGCTGGGAAAGGAGCTCAGCCTGGAGCAAAGGAGCCTCAGGGGGACCTTGTGGCTCTGCACAACTACCTGACAGGAGGGGGCAGCCAGGGGGTTCAGGCTGTGCTCCCAGGGAACAGGGACAGCCAGGGAAAAAACAGCCTCATGTAGTGCCAGGGGAGGTTCAGGTTGGTTATTGGGAAAATTTCTACCCAGAAAGGGTTGTGCAGCCCTGGCACAGCTGCCCAGGGCAGTGGTGGAGTCTGCATCCCCAGAGCAATTTAAAAGTCATGTGGATGTGGCCCTTGGGGACATGGTTAGAGGTGGCCTTAGAGTGCTTGGGGAACAATTGGACTCCATGGACTCAGAGGTCAATATTTGAGTGCTTTTTCATCGCCGGTTGCAGCTGAAATGCCAAAATAAGGAGCAATTTCCACTGCTCCCAGTGCTCTGTAGAGACAGTTATTATCAGTTCCTTTTGCCAATAACACTCATCTTGTGAATACATTTACATGGGTGTTGGAATCCTGCTGATTTGCAAATCAAAGTAAAGTAAAATATGATGTTTCTTTACACAGAGCATGTGATGCTGTGAGACGCGGAGGAAGGAGCCTGAAGGGATCAGGATGATATGTCCCTCCATTATAAAGAGACCAAAAAGCATGGAAAAAGGGCAGAGTATTAGAGTCAAGGTGGGCCAGGAAGCTCCCTCTTGCCTTCCTCCATTCTGAGGATTTAGTGAAGGGAGCCAAAGAGTGGGAGCTGTAGGAAATTTAAAACGGATCTGCAGAAGGGCACAAGGAGTCACAGGGAGTTGAACCAGCACCTTTCCCCATCCAGATCTGCCAAGGACAATGCTGCTTTGCAGCCCAGTTGTTTCACCTCTTAATCCTGTTCCTTCCTCATATCCCCCCTTAGGAGGTCAGTGTCATGCAAGAACAAAGATTAAGTGATGATTAAGAACATTTAAGTGAAGATTAAGATTAGGAACAAAGAGTGAGTGAAAAGTCATGAATAGAAAACACCCATTCATGGCTCCCAGAACAGCAATTTCCCTCTATCCAGTGATGTGTAATCCTCAAAATTGATCCTAAGTGGAGAAGAGTGGCTCGTGCCTACATTGTTGAGGTCTCTGGGCTGCTCTGACTACATCCAGAAACCTTCCGGCTGTTCCGCAGCTGAGCAAATGCTGAAGTCCATCCATAGGTCCTGCTAATCCGTGCTAATTGAGATTGAACTTTGATGTTAATTTTTTCAGGGTTTTTTTTTCCAACAGATAACCAACCAAAGGAAAAAAAACCCATAAAAACAAAGGTGGGAATTCCTTAGACTCCTGATTCCAAGTGCATCATGGAAGTTTCATAAACCCACCTGCACAGTTTCTTTTCAGAATCGATGGGATGAGTCACCTGTATTTGCCTTATTTACCATGTAAAAGGCAAACAGGGATGCTTAGCCAGGGGCTGCAGCATTTGCCCACTGAATGGCAGGCTGAAAAAGCCACACTTCTGGGAGTTATGGAAAGGAGTTTGTTTTTTCCAGTGGCACACGTGTGCAGCTGCCGAGCCAGCCTGGCAGCTCCCTCTCCCCTCGGCCTCTCTTCCCCCACACCACCCACACAGCACATGGACATGCTTCCAGAGCAACCGGAACCGCATTAGGGAGCGAGCCAGCTCAGGAATCATTAGTGAGTGTTGGCGGCTCTGCTGCCAAGGGGGATGGACCAGGCCCTCAAACAGCTTTTCCCTGGAGTGTGTGTGGCACCTTTTCCATGTGAGCTCCCACTTGCCATCCCGCTGCAGCCCTCTCTGGCTCTGTACTGCCCAGAGCTCTGCCAGGCCCAGCACCTGTGCTGCTCTTTCCTGCAAGGGAATCACAGAAATGATCCTAGGAATAACCTTTATCCCCAAGTGCCAGCTCACCTTCCTGCCCAAAGAGCAGATGGAAATGAACAGAACAGAATCGTTTAGGTTGGAAAGACCACATCCAACCATAAACCTCATGCTGCCAAGTCCACAGCTTGTTCCCTGGGAGCAGAGCCTGACATTCCCTGGCTGCCCCCTCCTGTCAGAGAGTTGTGCAGAGCCACAAGGTCCCCCTGAGCCTCCAGGCTGACCTCCTTTCCCAGCTCTCTCAGCTGCTCCTGGTGCTCCAGCCCCTTCTCCAGCTCCATTTCCTTCCCTGGACACATCTCAGCCCCTCAATACTCACTCTATGAAGTTGGCTATGATTTCCCTTTACTGTGGATGTCTGCCTTGGGAATTCAAATTTGTTGGGTGAGACAGATCTTATCTGTTGGGAAATTCCTCATCCTGATGAGGTCACTAGAGCTATGCACTGTCCCCAGGTGGCTTCAGCTGTGGCTGTGGTGTCCCTACAGCTGCTCTCTGGTGAAACAGGCCTAGTGCTGGTGTGGTCATAGGGAACAACAGAGGGAGCAGGAGCTTTCCTGGAAATGCTCTCTAAAGCATTTTCCCAAAACTTCTGTAGAATCTCCTCTGTTAAGTTGGCCCTGGAATGCTCATCTGCCTCCCTGGCTCTGGAAGTGTTTTGTAGATGCAGGTGTTCCTCTTGGCTGGCTCTTCAGAGGGTATGTAGAGGCGATGTTTCCCAAACTGAAAACTGATGGAGGCTGCATGATGTGCCTCTCTCCATCCATCATGATGACATGATTATTTTGTTGTCTCACCCCAAACCCTGGCATTTCCTGCCAACATTCCTGCTCCGGTTCTGGACCCAGAGCAGTGATGGCTGCACACAGGGAATGTCCCAGGGGTGGAAGAGCTGCTGGAGAGCTGCCATGAGCATCCTTGGAACTACAGCATGGCCAAGCCTGCCTTGACCCCACACTGCAGCAATTACAGGAACAACTTGTTGCTCAAGGATGAGACACACTCAAACATATGGGGCTTTTCTGAGGAAAAGGAAATGGCAGGGAACAGAGCCCATTTCTACCAGGAAGATAAAACTCTGAAAGCCTCTCCCAAAGCCATGTTGCTCCATCTATTCTGTTTGACAGCTTTTCTTAACCGGGGTGGTGCTTGATAGCGATCAGATCCTGGAACACATAAAGCTGCTCTCAGCAAAGTGGGGTTGCACCAGGAGAGGTGGCTCTGGTTGCCCTCCCAGCTGCCAGGACTCAAGAGAAGGTGTCCACACAGGCACTGCCATCTCCACAAAGTGTTAGTGAGATCTGACATGGCAAATGAAGACAAAACCACTCCATGCAGGACCTGAAGGAATGTCAGGAAGCTGCGCTGGGGGAGATTTAGGTTGGAAAATAGGAAAAGGCTCTTCCTGCAGAGGGTGCTGTGGGAGGGCACTGCCCAGGTTCCCCAGGGAATAGGCACAGCCTGAGGCTGCCAGAGCTCCAGGGGTGTTTGGACAATGCTCCCAGGGATGCACGGGGTGGGATTGTTGGGGTATCCTGTGCAAGGCCAGGAACTGGACTCGATGATCCTTGTGGGTTCTTTCCAGCTTGGGATATTCTGTGATTCTCTGATTCCATGATACCCAGGAGGGCAGACACCCACTGGTGACAGTGACAAGCCTGGAGAGAAGTGTGGGGGTGTGGCTGCTACTGGCAGCAAGGGCACATCTCACTATCACTGGCAGCTCCCAGCTCCTTCAAATTCCCTGTGTGTGACTCCCACTCCAACAGCAATCCCACACCACATCCAGGTGGTTCAGTTCAGTAGCCAGGACACTCGGAGGGGCTCCAACTTTTCTTTCTGAGGCTGTTGTGGGAATCACAAGTGCGCTGTGAGACCCTGCATGCAGGAATCACAAATCACAGCAAATTTCCTGGTTGGATATGAGAGGAAAAAATGCATACAAGGATTAAGTGCAAGAAATGGCTTTCTGGGCCCTCCACAAAGCAATTAAACAGGTTCTAATGGGCTCATTTTATAAAACACTAATATGGAGCTGGAAAGGAAATGTGAGGCTGCTGCATAGTGCAGACCTGACTGAAGGCATTTCAGATATGAGCCCAAGGGTGCAAAGAGCTTTTTGTTCTCTGGCTCTCACAGCCTCAGAAAGTGACCACAACCCACCACCAGGAATTAGGTGGTGAGGTGGGATCTCATCAGGGCCATGGGGAGATCCAGTCTGTGCTCTGGAACATGGAAAAATCTGATACTCACGCTGCAGGGCTGTGAGCAGGATGTGGATGTGCCATGGATTGTAGGTGATCCTGTGCAGCCTGGAGAGGCCACGTGGTCCCAGGCCTCAGGGGTTCTCCTGTTTTTCTCTCCATGTACTCCACAAGCCTAAATGCATTATTTAACTGCTCTCTTTTTAAAAGACTGGGGCAGAGGTTTGCCTGAGATGATTGTTGCTACTACTTGCAGAATTGAACAGGGGATTAAAATATATTTCATTTAATTAACCTGAATGAAATAGATGTTTGTGTCTGATTCAGTCTCAGGAGAGGTGTCAGAGCAGACAGTGCTCAGTTAAACTGACTGACCTGTGCTTTTTCCAGTGGGATGAGCACAAAAATCTCTCTGGGGCATCTAGACCAGATTCCTTAATCTACTTAACCTGTCTCAGGGACAAGCTTGGCTGCCAACAGTGCAGCAATGCAAGGCTGGGGCTGGGATTGCAGAGCTGGGTGCTTGGAAACATGCTTGAGTGTTTCCATGTTCCAGTGGAAGTGAAAGCAGCCCAGGATGCAGTGAACAAAAATACCACAAAGTCGTGGATATTGTTGTTCCTCAGATCCTGCTGCTGCCCTCACCGACACACAGCCCAAGTGCCCAGATCCTGAGTTTCCTCCTGCCCTCTGGCATGTGGACAGCTGCACGCAGAAAAACTGAGAATTCCAAGAATTGCTTCATCTGCCTCCAAGTGCTTGTGTATCCAGCTCTAAAATCCTCATACGCCACCTGTGTCCTGGATGTTCCTGGGTGTGACAGCAGCAAAGTGCTGAGAAAGAGAGGGAAGTGGTGAGATGATCTGTCTAACCCACTTATCCCACATTTTTCCTGAAAAGTGCATGCCCATTGATCCCGATAAACGCATCCCTCAGCCCTTCCCTTATCCAGAAGTGTGGCAATCAGGAAGGGAGGGAGCTCAGTGCCACCCATCTCCTCTCCCCACACAGGGCCATCAATCATCACCACAAACAAGGGTTCACTTCCAGCATGTTCCATAGAATCAGGGAATCATTAGGGCTGGAAAAGCCCTCTAACATTGAGTCCAACCACTAACCCAGCACCACCGTGTTCACCACTGGCTCATATCAGGACCAGTGTGTCCAGCATGCCCAGGGCTGTGGCTGTCCCCTGTGCTGGGCACTGCTGAGGCTCCTGCAGTGCTGGGTCCAGTTCTGGGCCCCTCAGTTGAAGAATGACATTGAGGGGCTGGAGTGAGTCCAGAGAAGGGAACAGAACTGAGGATGGATCTGGAGAATTGGGAGCAGCTGAGTGAGCTGGAAAAGGGGCTCAGCCTGGAGAAAAGGAGGCTCAGGGACCTTCTGGCTCTGCACAACTGCTGACAGGGGGGGCAGCCAGGTGGTGTTCAGGCTGTGCTCCCAGGGAACAAGGGACAGGACAAGGGGAAATGGCCTCAAGCTGTGCCAGGGGAAGTTCAGGTTGGATATTGAGGAGGAATTTCTTCACAGGTTGTCATGCATTGGCAGGGGCTGCCCAGGGAGGTGGTGGAGTCCCCATCCCTGGAGGTGTCCAAGGAACACCTGGATGTGGCACTCAGTGCTCTGGGCTGGTGACAAGGTGGGGATTGGGCACAGACTGGACTCAATGATCTTGGAGGTGTTTTCCAACTTGAATGATTCTGGGATTTTGTAAACTGTGTCCCTAAGTGTCCCATCCACACACCTGAATCCTTCCTTTTGCAGCAGCACCCAAACACCCACACAACCAAATACGGAACACCCAGCCCTCATCCTGCAGTTGTTTCTGTTGCTGAATAAGGTGGAAATACATAGAAAAACACTGGGAAACACTGCATTAATACTTTTTTTTTTTTTTAAACTAACCACACCACTTCTCCAGACCTTTTTATTCCAGCTCTCCCACTCAACCACCTACGATTTGCACCCCTGAAGATACAAACTGGAGGTTCTTCCACACCACATCATAGGTGGTGTAGAAATCCAGCAGCCCAGGAGAGGATTCCTGAAGGACTTTGGCTCTGTAGAAACGAGTCCTGAACCACTTCACTCCCAAGGTTGGTTCAAAGGTTTCTTACTGCCCTATGGGATAAGAGGAGTAAGAAACTGTTGTGCTGTATTAGTCAATCCTGAGAGAGTCATTAACTCTTATTTATATCAAACATATTGAAACCTGTTGGAATGTTTCAGAGCTGACTGAGGAGAGAGGGGGCCAGGGATGTGGATGGGGAGCAGGCAGGGTTGGGTGAGAGGGTATAAATTGTATACTCATTATAGACAATGTAGATACATTTTATTTATGCACGCTTCACACATATATAGATACAGGGATATTGAGGGGTGTATTTGTAAAGTCAGATATAAAATTATACACTCATTATGTGTTGTTCCAAGGGGGAATGTGTTCAGATTGAAAGAGAGTTGGTTTATATTAGATATTAGGAAAAAAATTCTTCCCTGTGAGGGTGGGCAAGCCCTGGCACAGGTTGCCCAGAAAAACTGTGGCTGCCCCATCCCTGGACAAAGCCAAGATGGATGGGGCTTGGAGCAACCTGGGATAGTGGAAGGTGTCCCTGCCATGGCAGGGGGTGGAATAAGATGGGCTTTAAGGTCCCATCCAACCCAAACCATTCCACGATTCTGTGATGATCCTTGCCCATAAATACACACCCACACAGGCGTAGCTCTGTGTACAAATCATTCTCTAATAAGATGTAATTAAACGACTAATAGGCTTTACCGGTCCGTACGCATAACCACCCCAGCCAGCGCCCGTTGCCGCAGCGGCGCTCGGGCGGGCGGAGCGCGGCAGCCCCGGGGCTGCGGCCGTGCCGGGCCCGCGGCGGGGCGGGGAGCGGCGGGCAGCGGGGGAGGTGACTCCAGCCCCGGAGCTGCGGAGCCGCCCCGGCCGGGCGGGGCCTGAGGCCGCCGTGCCTCCCCTGCAGCCGCGGCGCGGCGCGGCCGCCCGGCCCGGCATGAGGCTGAGCCGGGCGGCCGTGCTGGCGCAGGCCAAGGCGGCCGCCCTCGACGGCGTCCGCCGCCTCAACTGCTGGTGGGCGCGGGGACAGGCAGGGACGGGCCGGGGGCAGGCAGGGACGGGAATGGGGCACGGGGATGCAGGAGGGACAGGCCCGGATGAGGCTGAGGGGACAGTGATGGAGGGGGGACAGGCAGGGCTGGGGCTGGGGGCACAGGCAGAGATGGGGAGGGGTTCAGATGGGTCTGGGGAGGGGAGACGAGGATGGAGGGAGGGCAGGAAGGGATGGGGCTGGGTGGCAGGCAGGGATGGGGAGGTGGGACAGGGTAAGGGCAGGCAGGAGTGGGGAACGGGCAGGGCTGGGGAAGGAAGGCACAAGAAGACCCGTGACAGACTGTGCTGGAGCAGTTCGGTGGGGCCAGGCCCGGGGCTGGGGCTGTGACCCTGGGTGTGGGGGGACAGTGGGTGGCTCAGCCCTGCTGTGCTCCCCCTGACCCCCCTCTCCTCCTGCAGGGGCAGCCACCTGACAGATGTAAGTACCAGAAGAACCAGAGGAGCCTGGGCCTGCAGCCGAAACAGGGATGCCATGGAGGGGATGGGGTTGGCAGGGCACTGGGGAGGGCCTGGCTTTGGGCTGGCCCAGTGCCTGTGAGCTGCAGGGCTTTTCAGGGTTGATTAGCATCTCACACCATTAAAATTGGGATTGTTGCTGTTTCCATGTTGGAAAATTTCTCTCTAAGGCCCAGCATGGAGCCCTGGAGAGCAGGACACTGAGTCCTAACTGTTGTGATTTTGGATGAGGTTCTTTCGCTAGGGGAGGGCTGGCAGGGGTGGGAGGGAACCTTCCTGTGTGTGGAGGCTGCAGAGTTGCTGGAGCAGAAGAACAGTGTGGCACTGGCTGGTATCTGCTGATATTCCACTCCTGAGCAGAGGCTGGAGGAGCTGCTGACACTGCACTCACTGTGTCAGAAAATCTCTGGTGCTGCTAAAATCGGATTAGACTGAAGCAAACCCAAATTCCTCATCGTGCTTTTTGTGATTTCAGTTTGGTTTGTTTATATTTTTCACCACAAGTGCCAGCTTGTTGTTTCTGTCTCTTCCTGCCCAGATATCGATATGCCGGGATTTGCCCAACATCGAGGTCATCACGTTCAGGTGAATGCCAGTCTGCCAGCTTTGGAGAGGGCAGGGAAATCACCTTTTCCTGGGGGTGGTTTCTTCCCATGTTGCTGGGGTTGTGTGTATGAGCTGCTTGGCTCTTCGTGCCCCATTTGTCAAGCAGCAGAGATACAGAAATGATTATCCCTCCCTAGCTCCTCTTCCCCATTCCTGTGCTTCTTGACAAAATATTCCCTGTTTTGACAAGTGGTAAAACCCCTTAGGATTGCTGCTCCTGAAGTTCTATTCCATAGTTTGGACAGGGATTTTGGCCTCTGTACGTGGCCTGTTAGCAGAATGCTTATTGAAATATTTCATGGGTCTCTCAGAGCTTTTTCCTTTCTATACACCCAACTTTCACCCATCCTAGGAATCCCATGGAGCCAATACAGGGGAATTTGAGTCTTTTAGCTTGGGAATCTTGCATGGGTTCTCCTTGGGTGGGTCTGAGGAACTGCTACAGAAAAGGGGGCAGGTTTGGGGGGAGCAGAGGCTCTTTGTCATCCTCAGCAGAGGGGAACGACAGTTCTTTGATTTCTTCCGTCTGTTGACAAAGATGAAATTCTACAGGCTGAATGTCCCTTGCTGTGCTGCGCTGGGGTGAGGCTGTTGCAGGAAAGGGGACTGGGAAGTGCTGTGCTCCTTCCTGGATGGGGCAGCGAGGGCGGGATGGGCTCTGACCGTGTCTCCACAGCGTCAACGGCATCTCAGACCTCGAGCCGCTGCACCAGTGCCAGAACCTGAGCGAGCTGTACCTGAGGAGGAACAACATCACGAGCCTGGATGAGCTGTTCTACCTGAAGACGCTGCCGCGGCTGCGAGTGCTGTGGCTGGCGGAGAACCCCTGCTGCGGGCCTGACCCGCACCGCTACCGCATGACCGTGCTGCGCAACCTGCCCAGCCTGCAGAAGCTCGACAACCAGGGTGGGCTGTGCTCCCCTGCAAACAGCCCCGGGCCAGGGGCACCTGAAAACCAGGCACCTGTTGACTCCTCCCAAAGGCGTCCTTTGATTTTTCCTAGAGTCAGGATGTGTTAGGGGTTGATTTAGATCTAGTGCTTCAGAGCTGTTTTCTCCTTTCCCCTTTCTTTTCCCCCTTCCCATCTGCTTCCTCTTCCTCCTTCCCCCCCATCCCTATCCACATCTGCATCTCCTGTCCCTTCCCTTCCCTTCCCTTCCCTTCCCTTCCCTTCCCTTCCCTTCCCTTCCTTCCTTCCCTTCCCTTCCCTTCCCTTCCCTTCCCTTCCTTCCTTCCCTTCCCTTCCCTTCCCTTCCCTTCCCTTCCCTTCCTTCCTTCCCTTCCCTTCCCTTCCTTCCTTCCCTTCCCTTCCTTCCTTCCCTTCCTTCCTTCCTTCCCTTCCCTTCCCTTCCTTCCTTCCCTTCCTTCCTTCCCTTCCTTCCTTCCCTTCCTCCTTCCCTTCCTTCCCTTCCCTTCCCTTCCCTTCCCTTCCCTTCCCTTCCTTCCCTTCCCTTCCCTTCCCTTCCCTTCCCTTCCCTATGCTAGCAGGACTGAGTGCCTCATTATAGCTCAGACAGTACCACTAATTAGTGGTTTTTAGAGCTCTCTCCTTTGCTGTGGCCAAACAAAGGTTCTATAACTGGATCTGCCGCTGTAGAAAAGCTTCTCTTTTTTTTTTTTCCATCTGGCAGCAGCAGTTTGGTGGCTTTTGGAGCCTTCTCCAGGGACAAGAAATAGCAAAGATGTTTGCATCCCTCCCTGATACCCTTCTCACTTTGAGAAGTCGGTGATTGCTTCCAGCATTCTCCTGCACAGGTTTCACTGCAGGAGGAGGGTGAAAGCAAAATGCCAGACAATTTTTGGATCAAACCCCTTGGGAACAGTTCTGCAGCAGCAGAACCTGCCCCGTTAGAGATGCTGTTCCCCCGGGCTGATGCAGTTCATAGCAACAGGCTTTTGTTGTGGCCTTTGCAGCTGTGACAGAGGAAGAGCTGTCGCAGGCCCTGGTGGATGGCGTGGAAATCACAGCCCCGCCGGCCAGGAGGAGCGTGGAGAACGGCTGGTCTGAGTCCACTGCATCCAGCGCTGTCGGATCCACCACAGAGCCCGAGAGCGAGCTGCTCAGCTGCAGCCTGGAGGAGACAAAGTGAGGGCTGGGGAGCTGCCAGCATTTCTGGGCTGAACTTGTGTGCAGCAGGAAAGGACCCTGATATTCCAAAGGGCTAGGCCTGAAGCTGGTGCAGGTTCCTGTTGTTCAGTTACCGTGGTGGAGCTGTGCTGGTTCGGTGGCACTGGTGGGGCTGGTTCTGTGTCTGCCAAACAGGCTCTGCTGTGGGGGGTGACTCGAGCTCATCAGCTGCATGTGCAGGCAGGGATGGATCCTCTCTGATCTGGGAGCTTCAGTCCATTCCTGGAGTCCTCCAGCTGGATACTCCTTGCATGGTTGCCCATGATGAGGAAGGATTGGCCTGGCAGAGGAAGGTTCTCCCAGCTGGTCATTATAACATTTGCTTTTCCTCCCTTTTTTTAGCAAAACTCAGGAGGAGCTTGATATGAAGCCTGTTCCCAGGGATAAATATTCCTCTTTTTCCCCTCAAGAGACAGACTGCAGCCACAAGAAGAGAGTGAGTATCTTTTAAAAACCAAATTTTCCTTTGTGTGTGGGGCTGAGCCACATTGGAGAAGGATGTGAAGAGCCTTGGATGTGTCCAGAGGAGGGGAACAGAGCTGATGCCCGGGCTGGAAGAAATGTCCAGGAGCAGCTGAGGGCTCTGGTCTGATCTGGAGAGAAGGAGGCTGAGGGGTAACCTCATCCCCCTCTGCAGCTTCCAGGGGAGGGAGGTGCAGAGCTCTTGTCCCTGGGATCCAGCAATAGGAGAGATGGGAATGGTTCAAAGCTGTGCCAGGGGAGGTCCAGACTGGACATTAGGAAGTGTTTCTTTAACAAGAGGAGGGTCAAACCTTGGGAAGGGGATGCCGAACAGAAAGTTTAGGTAGTTCCTCAGCCCCCTCCATCCTTGTAGCCTTGGATGAACCTGGATTTTGGTGATTCAGCTGGGAATTGCTGAGTACTGGACTTGGTGCCGTTGCATCAATCAGCAGAACAAGATCTAACCTGCACTGCCTCACTCTGCATTAGCTGTCTAGAGCAGCACTACAGTTTCTGACCATTAAAGAAGGGGGAAATGATCCCCCATCACAGCTGAAGAGGTTCAGGTTGGATGTTGTGCAAAAGATTCTCCCTACAAGGACAGTGATTTAGGCTGAGGAATCCTCCCTGGAGTTTTTCAAGGCATGGTTTGACAGAGCCAAGGCCCAGTGTTGGCAGTGGTCCTGTGGTGGTGGCAGGGCTGGGCTGGGGACCTTTAAGGGTCCCTTCTGGTGATTCCACCAGCTCTCATTCCTCAGAGCAGAGGGCTCCTGTCCTTTCCCGTCCTACACATGCTGGGGAGCGAGGGTGGCCACTCCTGAATGTGCCTTTCCTTACAGAAGGCAGGCTGGAGCGTGGCAGGGAGCCAGAGGCTGTGGGCAGCCTGCACAGGACTGGGTGGATGGGTTGGTCCTGCATTCCAGCCCTGTCACGTGCCACATGCAGCCTCTGCCTGTGTTTGCCCCGAGGGCTTGGTTGTTAGTCCTGCTCCTGTGGCTGCAGGTGGCTGTTCCCAACTGCTAACGGCGGTGGTGGGGGCGGGGGGGAGGAGTTCCTAGAGAGCAGGGAAAATCAAGTGTCCTTGTCCTGCCTGGCTGGTACAAAGCAGTGTCTGCCTTATCCCGACAGAACAATGTCCTGAATGCCATCCTGCTTCTCATGAAGGAACTGGATGCAGAGGGGCTGGAGATCATCCAGCAGACGGTGGCAAGGAGGCTCCAGGCCTTCCAGAAGAAGGAGCTGCAGGAGGAGTGACAACGCCCATCCCCATTCCAGCCTCCCTGGAGCCCCAGCCCTGCGGCACTGCCCTGCCCACACAGCCCTGGCTGCAGCCAAAGCCTTGGTGCTCCCTTCTCTGCTTCCCCTGTGAGGGGCTGGGATGAGATGCTCCTTCTCTGGAGTTTTCCTACATGTGCAGCTGGCTCTGTCACTGTTTGTATCCTGCTGGGGCTCTTGGATGGGAGCTGAAGGCAAAGCAGCAAAGCAGAAGGGAGCAGGGCTGCAGCCAGAGGTGCTGTGTGATCCAAGGGGGAGCAGAGCCTGCTGATGGCTGGGAAGGGCTCTGACCCTCAGCCAGCCTGGGGGGTGCACAGCACCTCTGTGGGCAGTTTGTACCATAGAGATTTGGTTTGGTGAAATCTGACAGGGAAACATTGGCTGAGATGGTCACCAAGAACTGTCTGGTGCAGGTTGTGAAGGTCAATGTCCAGTTATTAATTTATCTTCCAGCTCCTGGCTGACTTCCTCACGTTCTTGCTGGCGCACACAGTGCCTGCTGTGGTGGTCAGGCAGTCCAAAGGAAAGCTCAGAGCAGCCCAGAGGAAAGCTGGGAGCAGCCTAGGTGAACCAGAAATGACTCCCACATCCTGAATGCTCAGCTGTCCTCTCACCCCAACATTCCCGGCAGGCATTAGAGCAGCTTAAGGAAACATCCCAGTTAAAAGGCCCTGAGTGCTGCTGCCTGCTTTGCACAGGCATCAGGGGGTGGGTGTTGCTCTTTAACTGATAAAACTGCATTTACCAAGTTTTACAGAGCTGTTAAATACAACCTAAATTGTTGTGACACACCAAATAAACCCAATTATCCCTCAAGGCCGTGTAAGTGGTGGCTGGAGTTCAGCAAAGGCCTGGCTGGGGGCACTGCTCCATTACCTCTGGTTCAGGGAGTGCATTGTGAGCCCTGCGGAGCAGGAGGCAGGCTGGGAGCCTTCCCGCTTCACTGCATCTCTGAAACGGTGAGCCTGCTCCCAGCAATGCTCTGCAGGGCACTGGGCTGACTGGGAACCTTCTTGCAACCACAGCAAGGGCAGGGAGCAAAAGAGGTAGTGAGGAAGGCTCAGTGCAGAGCCACCTGGGCAGGATGATGGCCCTGAGACATGGGACACGAGCCCTCTGTGCCTCCCAGTGCTGCAGTGACGACGAGGCCTTTTCATGGCCCCCCTCTCCCTCTTTATGCAGTGTCCAGGCCGTGCTGCTGGGAAGGAATGCTCCTCAGGGATGGTGACAGCCCCCTCTCCACAGGCCTGACCTTGGTGGGAAGGGACATAGTTTGACCTTTGTCACTTGGGGGGAGATTTGCCGATGCCTTTAACTCCTCGAATGACCTTCGTTCTTGCCTTCTGCGTTAAACCCAGCTGCAGTTGTGTGATTTATGATGTCCCAGACTTCCCTTGACAGCCAGGGCCTGGGAGACTCACCCTGCTGAGGGCAAGTCTTCTCCCAGGCTCCTGGCCTGTCCATGTCAGGGAACAGGGGAGCTGTTCTCGGGGTTAGCTGGAGCCCCCAGCTTTTCTGGAATGTGAGTGATCAAAGGAAACGTCCATCAGGACTCGTTGGTCATGGGGCTGGTGGAGCAACCGCCATGCCCTTGAGGCCACTCTGACACAGTTTCTGGGGAAGTTGGGCTGCTCGCTGCCTACGTGCTGTGCTCGTCATCCTTGGCTGCTGCTGGTGCTGCCCTCGGAGCTCCCAACTGCTCCTTGCAGCATCCCAGCAAACCCCAGTGAAGTGCAGCCCCTCCGGGGCCCAGGCAGCCTGCCTTCCCACTGCTCCTGGAGTTCTGCTCTGCCCTCATTTCAGGGTGGGCAGGATGTGCTGGGAGCACAGTCATGTCCCCTCTTGCTCATCCTGGGGATGCAGTGGCTGTACTTGTCCATTTTCCCACAGGAATTTGGTCCTCCAGGTGTTTTTTTGGTGGAAATGAGGTGTGAGGGCTACAATGACTCCTGTCCCTCAATGTGCAGCTGGTCTGAGCCTGGGGACAGCCCTGTCCCCATTCACACCCTAGACCTGGCTGCTGCAGGGCTGTGCTGCCGACAGATTTTCCATGTGACCTGCTCTCACCCTGCCCTGCCTCAGCCGGGAATATCGAGCGGTGAATGCAGATGATTCCCAGCTGTGGAAAATGCCAGCGGCTGTGCAGATCCCTTCAGACCATCCTCAGGGATGCTGAGAGGCCTCTGATGGTGAGGCAGGTGTGAGGTCCATGGCTGAGGGAGGGAGGGAGGGAAGGAGTGGGCTGGGGCTCCCCCAAAGTGGAGTGGCACATGGGACACTGGAAGAGCCCATGTCCAACCCAGGAAATGCAGCTCCAGGAGAAGCCAGGTCTGTCTGGGGTCCCCAGAGCAGATACTCATTCTTGCTGCCTCCATCAGCAAGGTCCGCCACTTCATGTATCCAGCTCTGGCAGGGAAGGGACAATAGTTCCTATCTTCCTCCAGAGCCTAAAATGTATCCAGTTGGGAGAAAAGCACTGAAATCATGGAATCATGGAATAGTTTTGGGTGGGAAGAGATCTGAACGGCAATCTCATTCCACCCCCTGCCATGGGCAGGGACACCTTCCACTATCCCAGGTTGCTCCAAGCCCTGTCCAGCCTGGCCTTGGACACTTCCAGGGATCCAGGGGCAGCCACAGCTTCTCTGGGCACCCTGTGCCAGGGCCTCCCCACCCTCACAGGGAACAATTCCTTCCCAATATCCCATCTAACCCTGCGGCAGTGGGAAGCCATTGCCCCTTGTCCTGTCACTCCAGGCCCTTGTCCAAAGTCCTTCTCCAGCTTCCTTGTTGGCTCCTTCAGGTACTGGAAGGTCACAGTTAGGTCACCTGGAGCCTCTCTTCTCCAGGCTGAACAATCCCAGCTCTCCCAGCCTTCCCTCCCAGCAGAGCTGCTCCATCCCTCTGCTCATCCTGGAGCCTCCTCTGGACTCTCTGCAGCAGCTCCAGCTCCTTGCTGTGCTGGGACAGGGCTGGGGCAGCTCTGCAGGTCTCACCTGAGCAGGGCAGAGGGGCAGAATCCCCCCTTTCCTGCTGCCAACACTGGGATCAGCCCAGCACAGGGGGAGTTTCTGGGATGGGGCATGGCCAGCCCTCACCACCAGCACCCCCAAGTCCTTCTCCAGGGGCTTCTCCATCTGTTCATCCCCAGCCCAGATTGATCCCAGGGTTGTGCCAGCCCAGGAGCAGCACCAGCACTTGGTGGTGTTAAATCTCATGAGATTCCCATGGGTCACTGCTGGAGCTTGTCCAGGTCCCTCTGGATGGCCCTGTCCTTCAGGAATGTCACTGCCCCCTCAGCCTGGTGTCACCTGCCAACCTGCTGAGGGTGCCCTCGATCCCTGTCTGTCAGGGGTGTGGAGATTCAATGTCACTGGTCCCAGTATGGAGCACTGGGACACCACTGGTCACCGATGGCCATTGGGACTCTGAGCCACTGACCCTCTGCATGTGACCATCCAACCAATTCCTTGTCCATCTAACAGTCCAGCCATGGAATCCAGCTCTCTCCAATGCAGAGAGAAGGATGTTGGGTGGGATTGTGTCCAGGCTTTACAGAAATCCAGATAAATGACATCCACAACCCTTCCCTTTTCCACTGATGGACTCACGCCATCACAGAAAACCAGGGGGCATGTCAGGGGGAACTTTCACTTGGGGACAGCTCCATGGGGAGGACAAAATAACGGCATGTTTGACCCCAAAAGACTGATGCATCCTGGTGCTGGCGCTGTCCCGGAGGCTGGAGTCGTCAGCCAGCAGCCCCAGGAGGGAAGTGGCCTGGGAAAGGCTCCCTGTGGCTGTCTGGCACAGCCTGTGTGCGCAAAGCTCGGCAAGGCCGGCACACTTGGCCGGCACCCTGAGAAACTGCCTCACAAACAAGCAGAGCACCACCCTAAAGCCCTTTGGTGCTTCCCTTGAAGGTGGGAACTGAGTGATTTTCCTCTGGAATTGTGAAGCCTTTTGCAATTCCCAGATGAGAAAGGATGCTGAGCTTTCACTCACCATGACCTGGTCAGGGAGGAGAAGCCGCCTGTGGTCCTACTCTTCCCAGGCTTTGAGGATGCACAAAACCAGGAAACCCCTTGGCCCAGCATTAACCCAGCTTGGGAAAACCATCAGGCTTTGCTTATCCCCTCATCCTGCCCCATCCTGCCGCCCTTTCCCCCCACAATAACCACTCCAGGAGGCAGGTTTGGCTCCAGCAGGTTTTATCTCTAGAGGAGAGGAGCAGCGCCGCGGGCGGTGCGGGATCAGGGCGCACGGAGCAGCGGTGAGGTGACACGGTGCCTGTGGCCACATGGTGACAGTCACAGCCAAGCGTCATGCAAGGGGAGAGGGGCTCGCCAGGACCCCTGTGCTCAGCCCTCGAGACCCCCACGGGGGACGGAGCTTCACCGGGGCTCAGGGGCAGCTAGAAACCCCCGGGAGCAGCTCCGACCCGCTCCGGGATGGCTCCGCATCCTCCTCACTCCTCCCGCACACGGGGCAGGCGACTACAAGCAGCAGCAGTTGGCTCAGGCGGTCAAGCCGCTAAATAAGGACTCAAAATACCCCATCATTAAATAATAATAAACTATTAAGGGAAGATTAAGGGTCTGGGCTGCACGGCTGGGCTCAAGCAACTCTTCTGCATCCGCACAGGGACCAGAACCCGCAGCAGTGATTCGAGGCATGATTGTGCCGTTCTGGGAGCCAGCACCAGGCTCTGCCTGCTGTTAGGGGTCGATGGCAAAGCTACAGGGCTACTGAGAACAGGGGGACACAGTGCTCCCCCAGCAGCACGTGGGCATGGAGAGGACACGGCGGGGGCTGTGGGTCGGGCTGGTGGGACTAGAAGCCCTTCTCGATGCTGAGGGTGCGGCGGGTGACGTGCTCCATCTGCCCCGAGATGTACTCAGTCAGGCTGATCTGGTAGTTGGCAAGCATCTTCAGCATCAGCCGCAGGTTCAGCCACCACTGCTCCTGGGGCAGCCTGTGCCTGCGCAGGGCGACACAGCTCTAGAGGGGACATGCCAGGAAGATCCCCCCAGGAGCCGGTGAACCGCTGGGGCACAAGGACTTACTCAAAATCCGTGACCTTCTTGAGCTCCGTCACGGGGCTGAAGGCCACCACCTTCTTCCGCAGCCCAATCACGCAGGCAGTGTCTCCGGAATTGGCAAACACACGACCTGGGATGGGGACACTGCTGACCTTGACCACCTCACTGGGGCCGAGCCTGGAGCAGCAGCCACCAGCCTCCCCCACCCCCTGTGGGACCCCCAGCCCTCGGCTCACCCTTGCTGTAGACTTGCTGCAGCTTCTCTGACATCCACAGCACCGCCTTCACTCCCAGCTTGGTCCCGTAGTTCCGGTCAAAGGGGGTTGGGGCTCCTCCCTGGGGACAAAGAAATGGGGATGTCAGGCCTGCTCAGCTCTCAGGGCCAGCGTGGCCCATGTCACCCTGTCCCCTGTACCTGCTGGAGGTGGCCCAGGACGTTGATCCTGCAGTCGAAGATGCCTTTGCCCTCGGAGGAGTAGAGGTTGTAGAGGAACTCGGTGGTGTAGTGCTCGTGGCACTTCTCATTGCTGGGGGGAAGAGGGAAGGGCTTGGAGGGCTGCTCCTTCCTCTGGCATCCCCAAGGGGTCCCCCTTTGTTTCCCATAACACCTTTTTTGCTCTCACTGAGGCCCAGAGCCCCAGCCTGTGTCCCCAGGAGGATCCTGGGGACGGCAGCAGATGCATCCAGTGTCCCCACGGCTGAACGCATGCCCACCGTGCTAAACCTCACGGTGCCCAGGGACCCTCTCTGGCCACAGGAATGGCACAGCTCTGGCCTTGCTCCCTGCCACAGGGCTGGGGTTTGCAGCGACTGTCCTCAAGGGCCCCCCGACTCACCGCAGCACCAGCCCTCTCTGGATATCCGTCTTCATTTTGTCGGTCAAGTGCTCCACGTTGGCCTGCAAGATAAACACCAGGATGCCGGCAGCCATCCTGCAGCCCTCTGCTCCTGACATCAACCCAGCATCTTCACGGGGCTTGGCCACACTCCTCCAGGTCCTGCCCTGCTCTGGAGCCCTCCCTCCCCCAATTTTCCTTCTGATTTCAGCCAGAGATCTGCTCCTCCCTGCTCACCTTCAAGTCGTGGATAGTGAAGGGATCTTCATAGACGTAGGCGGCGTCGGCGCCCACGGCGATGCCGGTGACAGTGGACAGGTAGCCACAGTAGCCACCCATGGTCTCCACGATGAACACGCGGCGCTTGGTGCCCGAGGCCGACTGCTTGATGCGGTCGCAGCTCTGCGCCCAAAGAAGAGGGGGTCACACTGGGGAAAGCCACCTTTGCTTCCCAGCATGGGACCTTGGCCATCCCACGCCACGATGGCGGGCGGTGGAGCGGGACAGCCCCATGAGCTGTCCCCGCGCGTGTCCCGCACCTCCATGGCGGCGTTGACGGCCGTGTCGGAGCCCAGGCTGAAGTCGGTGCCGGGCACGTTGTTGCTGATGGTGGCGGGGATGACGCACATGACGATGCAGAGCTCCTCGTACTGCCCACGCGCCTCCACCAGCTGCAGCACCCCCTCGTATGCCTGTGAGTGGTGGAGGGATCGGGATTGCATCCCAAAAAGGTTCTTTTGGGATGCCCACAGCCACGCAGCCCCCGCTGAACCGAGGGCTCCACCGCACCTCGAAGCCCCCGATGACCAGCAGCCCCTGGATGTTGAATTTGCGCACGTTCTCCACGATCTTCTCCATGCAGGTCTTGGGCAGTGTCCTGCGGTGGGGAAGGGGGGCAGATGGTGGGGTGAGGATGGTGGGGACACCCCTCCCCTACACCCCTGTCTCCAGGGCTGCACTCACCGCTTGGTGCCCAGCATGGAGCCGCCGCGGCCCAACCATCCTGCCACGTCGTGCCAGCCCACCTCGCGGACCTGCGGGCAGCGGCACCAGGTTAGGGGCAAGAAGAGCCCCCCCCCACCCCCTCCAAGCCCAAGCCCACACCCTGGGACACCTGTGGCTCCCAATCCCCCTTACCTGCCCCTTGGCCAGGCCCTCGAAGCCATCGTTCACCACGTAGATGGTGTGTCCCTGGCAGATGCCGATGCGCACGGCTGAGCGCACGGCGGCATTCATGCCGGCGGCCGGCGCTCCCACGTTCAGGATGGCCATGCTGAAGGGGCTCTGTGGGGACAGGGATGGGGACAGCACATCCCTGCGTGTCCCCAAGGCAGGGATGGTGTCCCCTGCTGCTCCCCATCACCCCTCACCTTCTCCTGAGCTGGCTTCTGGTGCGCCAGCAGCTTGTAGATGTTCCAGTTGTTCTCAAAGCTCCTGTAAGGACATGGTGATGTGTGCCCAAGGCACATCTGGGACAAGGGGGAGTCTCCCCCCTGCCCCTGGGGTGTGACTGGGGACACCCTTCTGGCTGCAGGAGAAGCTCCCATCCAAGAGGGATGTCTACCCCAATCCTGCTCCCTGCTCCTCACCTGCCACGGAGCTGGATGGCCTCGTCAAACCTCTTCTCATCCATGGCCTTCTGCACATCCTTTGTCTAAGGCCAGGAGAAAGATGCAGCACTGTGACACCCACACTCACAGGGAGGGAGTGGGACCCCCACCCAAATTCCCTGGTACTCACCACCTGCACACACTCCATGAGCGGCAGCCGCACCGACTGGTTCCCGGAGAGGCTCACCACGCAGGCCGGGGTGTCCGGCGTGGCCTCCAGCAGCGCCATCACCGCCTCCATCCCCATCTTGCTGCTCTGCAAAGGGACAGGGGCACCTGTGACACTGGGGCCACAAGTGCCAGATGGGTGGGATGCTCAGGGATGCTCCCACAGGCTTGGACACCACGTGGCTGCTGATTCACTGCTGGAAAGCTGCTGGTTTATTTAAAAATCCAAGAAATTTGGAGTAAATGAGGAGAAATGGGTGCATCTGAGCCTCATCCCAGCTAGCAAATCCTTTCCATCGGGCAGAGGGGTGGCAGGAACAGGGCTCCCCCTCTCCGTGTCCTGCCCTGGACCTACCAGCACACGGTCAAAGGCAGACGGGGTCCCTCCGCGCTGCACGTGGCCAAGGACAGTGACCCGCGTGTCGAAGCCCAGGCGCTGCACTACCAGCTGTGGGGAAGAGGGGACGTCACACCGGGGACCCACTGGTGTCCGTGGGTGCCGGGGTGGCGCCGGGAAGGTCACTCACGTCCTTCACGTAGTTGGAGGAGATGGGTTTGCCGCTGCGATCGATGGCACCCTCGGCGATGATGATGATGTTGAGCCGCGAGCCCCGGCTGCGCGTCTGGCACGAGGGGAGGACAAATGGCCACCGTGGCTCAGCCCAAACTCACCGTGGGCCACATGCGAGTGCCCTCCCCTCCCCTCCCCTCCCCTCCTCTCCCCTCCCTGCCAGCCGTGCTGCCCCGGGGGTGGCTCAGGTCACGGGCAGCCAAGCCCCCGAGCCAGCACTGCCCCTGGCACGCGAGGGCTGGATTTGCACTCGGCTGAGTGCCCCGGTTCACAGGGACAATGGCAGCGGCTCCCGAAGCTTCGCGGGGCCATGCGGGGACTCCCCGGGGGAAAACAGGGGATGGGATGGTGGGAACTCCCCCTCACCTCCCCAAGCCTCTCACACATGAGGTCCTCCCAGCCGTCCTCTGGAGGGGATTCAGGGATGAAGAGCCAGTCGGCGCCCGAGGCCAAGCCGGACACCAGCGCCAGGTACCTGGAGGGACACAGCGGTGGCAGTGCCAGCCCCAAAACGTGGCATCCCGTCCCACCGGTGGACTTCCCCACCCACGGGGGCTTACCCGCAGTGGCGACCCATCACCTCCAGCACGAAGGTCCGCTGGTGGCTGCAAGGACATGGGCGGGGAGAGAAGGAGGTGGGTGGGTGCGATGTCCGGGGTGGTGCCACCGCGACCCCCAGCCCCGTCCCGCTCACCTCTGCGCCGTGGTGGTGATGGCGTCGATGACCTCCATGATGCGGTGCAGCGCCGAGTCAGTGCCGATGGTCATGTCGGTGCCGCAGAAGTCGTTGTCGATGGAGCCCACCAGCCCCACGATGTTCAGGCGGCAGTTCTCCCGTGCCACCTCCTCGCTGATCTGCCCTGGGGGGTCACGGCCACCACACCGATCATTTCAGGGCGCTCACATCCCCCTGTCCCAGAGCCGGAGCGCAGCCCTCATTGGGGTCACAGCACCAGGGTGACCCTCTGGACCTCATCACCCTGAAGGTCTCTATCTACCCACCCGGGGGTTGCTAGGGGTTCACCCACCATCTCGGACCAGCTCCTCCAGCAGCCCGGCCCACTCGGAGCGGAAGATGTCAGCGCCGGTGAGGCTGCCGTCGCCGCCGATGACGCACAGGTTGGTGATGCCGTGCTCCACCAGGTTGCGGGCGGCCCGGAGCCGTCCTGCACGTGTGGTGAAGGCCTTGCAGCGGGCACTGCCGATCACCGTCCCGCCCTGGGGACAGAACGGGACACGCGGCTTGTCACGCGTGTTTGGGGGGCTGGGATGTATCTGGGGTCCCGTGGCCGCACGGTGACCCTCACCAGCTGGATGATGTTGGAGACGCTGAGCCAGTTGGCTTGTTTGATGTTGTCACCCCCCTCCACCAGCCCCTCGTAGCCCTGCAGAGAAGCAGAGGGTGCAGGTGAGGGGTGCTCCGGCACAGAGGGGTGGATCCCCCCAAATGTCACGGGGAGCAGGGGGTACCCCAACCTCATAGATGAGGAACACCTTGGCTCCCACGTATATCCCCATGCGGGTGACGGCACGGACGGCGGCGTTCATGCCTGGAAAAGTGAGATATGAGCGGGAGCATTCCCATGGCATCCTGCACCCTGCAGGGAATGGGATCCTATAGGTGACCCCGAAGTGTCCCCTCGGCGGGGGGAACCCCGTGGGACCCAGCGCCCCACAGGGAATGGGATCCTATAGGTGACCCTGAGGTGTCCCCTGGAGTGGGTGGGGAGCCACGTGGGCTGAGACCGGGAAAACTCAGCGCACGGCTGGGCCTGTGGACGAGAAACTGCCCGGGAGCGAGTTCCTTATCCCGGGGGGGGACAGTGGGGACGGGGACCGACACACCCCCCTCCGGGGAGCTCCCCCCGTGGGGCCCCTGCCCTCCCACGGCCACGGCCCGAGGGTGACGGGGTCGGGGAAGCGCGGCGGGCGGGGGGCACAGGGAGGGGGGTTCCATCCGCCCGCCCCGGGGAGGAGCGCGGCCCGCGGGCTCCGGCCCCGGGCGGTCACGGACACGGACACGGACACGGACACGCGGGGAGGCCGCGGCCCCGGCCCGAGCCCCCCGCCCCGCCGGGCGCACCTTGCGCGTCGCCGCCGCTGGTGAGGACGGCGATGGCCATCCCGGCCCCCGCCATCCGCAGCCGCTCCAGCTCCGCCGCCGCCATCGCTGCGCTCCCGGCACCGGCGCCGCCACCGCGGACACGCCCCGGGACACGCACCGACCGGGGACACGCCCCGGGACACGCCCCGGGACACGCACCGACCGGGGACACGCCCCGCCCCCGGGACCCGGACCCGCCCCGACAGGGGGACACGCCCCGCGACACGCCCCGCCCGCCGCCGCGCCGCGTCGCGACATGATGCGCCATGTCGTGCCGGACAGTGGGCACATGCCCCGCCATCCCGGCCCGCGCCATCCTGCGGGAGGTGCATCCCAGAGTCCCGAAGGAATCGGCTGGTGGAGCTGCCCAGCCTCTCTCCAGGATGTTTCAAAAGGTCCTGGCTGTCACCGCAAGTCCCAGGTTACTGGAAAAAAGGGAGTCCTTGTCCTCATCTTTAAAAAGGGTGGAAAGGAGGAGCGTGGAAAGCAGGACCTACCAGCCCGTCAGCCTCCTCCTTGTGCCTGGGAAGTTCATGGGACAGATCCTCCTGGAAGCTCTGCTGAGGCAGGGGAGGACAGGAGGGGACTGGGGACAGGCAGCACGGCTGCACCGCGGGCACATCCTGCCAGAGCAACCCAGGGGCCTTCTGTGATGGCGTGAGTCCATCAGTGGACAAGGGAAGGGTTGTGGATGTCATTTATCTGGATTTCTGTAAAGCCTGGACACAATCCCACCCAACATCCTTCTCTCTGCATTGGAGAGAGCTGGATTCCATGGCTGGACTGTTAGATGGACAAGGAATTGGTTGGATGGTCACATGCAGAGGGTCAGTGGCTCAGAGTCCCAATGGCCATCGGTGACCAGTGGTGTCCCAGGGCTCCATACTGGGACCAGTGACATTGAATCTCCACACCCCTGACAGACAGGGATCGAGGGCACCCTCAGCAGGTTGGCAGGTGACACCAGGTTGAGGGGGCAGTGACATTCCTGAAGGACAGGGCCATCCAGAGGGACCTGGACAAGCTCCAGCAGTGACCCATGGGAATCTCATGAGATTTAACACCACCAAGTGCTGGTGCTGCTCCTGGGCTGGCACAACCCTGGGATCAATCTGGGCTGGGGATGAACAGATGGAGAAGCCCCTGGAGAAGGACTTGGGGGTGCTGGTGGTGAGGGCTGGCCATGCCCCATCCCAGAAACTCCCCCTGTGCTGGGCTGATCCCAGTGTTGGCAGCAGGAAAGGGGGGATTCTGCCCCTCTGCCCTGCTCAGGTGAGACCTGCAGAGCTGCCCCAGCCCTGTCCCAGCACAGCAAGGAGCTGGAGCTGCTGGAGAGAGTCCAGAGGAGGCTCCAGGATGAGCAGAGGGATGGAGCAGCTCTGCTGGGAGGGAAGGCTGGGAGAGCTGGGATTGTTCAGCCTGGAGAAGAGAGGCTCCAGGTGACCTAACTGTGACCTTCCAGTACCTGAAGGAGCCAACAAGGAAGCTGGAGAGGGCTATTTCCAAGGGCCTGGACAAAGGGTAATGGCTTCAAACTGCCAAAGGGCAGGGTTAGATGGGATATTGGGAAGGAAATTCTTCCCTGTGAGGGTGGGGAGGCCCTGGCACAGGGTGCCCAGAGAAGCTGTGGCTGCCCCTGGATCCCTGGCAGTGTCCAAGGCCAGGCTGGACAGGGCTTGGAGCACCCTGGGATAGTGGAAGGTGTCCCTTCCCACCCAGAGCATTCCATGGCTGTATTCCACACCACAGCAGGCTGTGTGATGCCATTAGGTGCCACCCCAGGCTGTGCCATGCTCTGCTAAGGAGACAAGCTGGAGCTTTTACTAGAAATTTCACATTTTCAGATTTTCAATTTGTGATTGTTTCAGCTGTAATTAAAACACAAACCCGTGGGGGAAGCCCTGCCACGGATTTCTCATGCCCACAGCCCAGCTCAGCTCCCCAGAGCGTCACCCTTTCCAGGGAGGGGGTTCCTGTTGCTGGGTGCCCACAGCTGGGAGACTGCTCCCTCCAGTCCTCCCCCTTCCCTGGGAATGGTCCCCATCCCCGTGTCCCCCTGGTCTCCCACATCTCCCAGGGGAGTGGGATCGGACCCTGCCCAGCCAAGGGATGGGGAAACTGAGTCAGGCGCTGTCTGCTCGCCCAATTCAATCTGTGCCGGGGCGAGACTGGAGCCTCATCCTGCATCCTCAGGCATATCCGGCAGGGAAAGGGTGCGGGTGGCTCGGGTTAAGGAAATGCGAGAGACCTGGCCGGAGTCCCGCTCTCCTCCTCCCACTGCCCCACCTCCCCGGCCCGCTTAACATCCCATGAGCCAGCCGTGGGGCCACCAGCGCGTCCCCGGCGCGGTCCCGCCGCTGAACTCCGTGCCGGGCCAGCCGTGGGGTCACCAGCGCGTCCCCACCATGCTGCTGCTGCTGCTGCTCTGCGGGGCCCTGGGCTGCGCGGCGGAGCAGGCGGGTGAGGCAGGCACACGGCGGTGCTCGGGGACATCGGGGATGGCGGGGGGTGACGGAGCGGTGGGTGATGTCCCATGTCTCCCGCAGCCCCCCTCGCCTTCACCATGCTGCAGCAGACCCGCGTCTACAGGGGCAATTCCGTGTTCTGGGGGAACGCCAGCCTGAACGGGGAGCTCAGCCACCTCCTGAACGAGCTTAACGTCACCCAGGTGCTCCCGCTGGAGCCTCCGGACGCCTGGGCCCGGCGGCAGAACGAGGTGATCGCCTACCTGAGCACCTTCAGGCAGCTGGTGCAGCTCTTCAACAAGGAGAGACCCACCAACTGTGAGTGGTACCCGGGGACAGGGCCTGGTCCCCTGGGGAAGGGGAGCCTCTCCCGCGCTGCCAGGGCACAGGGGTGGCTCTCCAGGGACAGGTGGGCGAAGGGATGGGGACGTGGCCATGTGCAAAACCTCTCTGTGGGCAAGGGGAACCCTTCTGTGGAGCTGGGAATTTCTTACCCTGGGAACTGACGGGATGATGCTCAACCTGTTGCTGCTCCTCTGGAAAAGGGCTGGAGGCTGCAGCCTGTGGGGGGTGAGGTGTGGGAACCCTTCCTGCTCCTTCCCTGTGCTCTGCCTGCATCCCACCTGGATCCCACTTACACCTGCCAGCATCCCCCCTCCTCCCTGCCTGCATCCCGCAGCTTATGGGAGCTGTGGGATGCTGCCGGCAATGGTTTCGTGCTCCTGCCTGCTTCACTTCACAAGCTTAGTTCCTCTCCTCTCCTCTCCTCTCCTCTCCTCTCCTCTCCTCTCCTCTCCTCTCCTCTCCTCTCCTCTCCCTCTCCTCTCCTCTCCTCTCCTCTCCTCTCCTCTCCTCTCCTCTCCTCTCCTCTCCTCTCCTCTCCTCTCCTCTCCTCTCCTCTCCTCTCCTCTCCTCTCCTCTCCCTCTCCCCTTTCCCCTTTCCCCTTTCCCCTTTCCCCTTTCCCCTTTCCCCTTTCCCCTTTCCCCTGGTTTCGCCCCCAGCCCCACTTTGCTGTACCCTTGGGGAGCCTGGTGTCACCGCAGGGTCTCTGGCATGACCTGCCCTGCCCCTCCTGATGTCCCTGTCCTCCATCCGTGAGAGCCACGAGCAGCTCTGTGCCCAAAACCTCCCTCTCTGTCAAACCAGAGCTATGCTGTTTGGAGATAAGGGAGGGAAAATAATCCTGGCCGCTGGAAAAGTCACTGCTGTGGCCAAAGCAAGGGGAAGCAGAGCTGGGGGTGGCATGAGGCTGAGGCCAGTTTGCTGCTGGGGAGGGCCACGAGGTGCTGAGGGTGGGAGTGTGGTGACCCTGTCCCCTCCCTCTGTCCCCGCAGTCACCAACATCCTGTCCTGCCACCTCGGCTGCAGCCTCTTCCCCAACGGCACAGCCCAGAGCTTCTACGAGGTGACCCTCAACAAGACGGCGTTCCTGAGCTTCCATGTCCCCAGTGCCACCTGGGAGCGGCGCTGGCCCGGAGAGCTCCCGGTGGCCACCTTCGCCCAGGCCCAGCTGATGAAATACCCCATAACCACCCAGGACCTGCAGTATTTCCTCAACACCACCTGTGTCAGCCTCCTGCAGGCTCAGAGCGCCAGGATGGGTCCGTGGTGGGGCTGGGGCTGGGGACAGGGACAGGGGCACGGTGGGGTGGCCCAGTCATCACCTCTGTCCCTCTCGCCTCTTGCAGGAAAAGTCAGCGGCCGACCGCACGCTCCGCTGGTGCTGGGGCTGATCCTGGGGAGCCTCGCCCTCCTGGGCATGGCCCTGGGCATCTTCCTGTGCACGGGAGGGAGCTGCTACCGTGGGCAGCTGTCCCACGGCACCCCGTGGGCACGGAGGACGGACCCAGCACCCTCCTGGGGATCCACCAACACCCTGTGGAGGCAGGGGACTGATCCATCATTTTCCCAAGGATCCAGCAAATCTCCGCAGATTCATCATCACACTGGGGAGGCAGGGGCTGGATCCATCATCCCTGCATAGAAACTGAGGATGGATCCATCACCTCCCTGTGGAGGCACAGGACCCATCCCTCATGAGGGATGCATGTCCCCAGCACCACAGGCTTTGCTCCCAAGGACACTGGTGGCTTCCCAGTCCTGTCCCAGCTGGACTGACCCCCCAGCAGCCCCCGGCCCTGTGGATGGTCCCCACGCCAGGCAATGAATGCACTGAGACTCCACATTGGGCACGGATGGAAAAAGTGGGGAGAGGGGTGTGGAGGGGAAAGTAGCAGGAGAAACAGCTATGGAATGGTTAAAAGGATGGTGTTAAATTCTCATTTATCCCCGTTCCAGTGGGGAGGGAGGGAGGATGTCACACCTTGTGTAATAAAAGCACCCATCAGCTCCCACCACACCTTTGGCTGCTCTCATTCCCCTGGCAGCACCATGTGGATCCATCCTGGACCACAGCTGCCAGTGCTGGGTAGGCTTGTTGGTGTTGCCAGCCCCTGTGCCAGACCTTGAGTTGGGCACTAAGTTTTCCAGACCTCTGGAAAGATGCTGGTGGTGTTTACTGGAGGGTTTTGCACCTCCTCAGCCCATTTCAACCTTCTCCCAGCTTTGGTTTGACTCAGTTAAGTCATTTTCCCAATGTTTTTCATTTCCTCGCTCGGTGTGAGATGCTGAGGTCAAGCACACACAGCTGTGAGGGGACAGTTTTCCTTTTCCACAATCAAAATCTGACCTAAAAACTCCTCTTTGACTGTTTAAACTTTGATTGCATCGATAAGAAACTCTTGGCCGTGTTTCCCTTTCACCATAAAGAGGATTTTGAGCTCTCCTGCTCATCTCCACGGCTCCAGGGGCAGGAAAGGCTGGGGATGAGCCAGGAGCTGGCTGGGGACAGCACAGGAGACAGGCTTTCCTGGATTAACTTCTAGCTCTTTCCTTTCTAAACTGCCTGCAAGCAAGAAAGGGTGGGATGAGGGAAGACGGGAAAAGAGATGTGGGACAGAAGGGATGGGAAGATGACCTTAGGGGTTGTGCTCACGGAGGGATGGAGGAGGAGGTCTCCAAAGGCCACATCTCATCACCCTGGCCCCCAGCCACCCCCGAGCAGCCCCCGCCTCCCCCGGGCTCCTGGGGCAGGGGCTGGGGCGCTCCCCACCCTTGTCGGGCTCCAAGAATGCAAAACAAGGCTGATGAGGCACAGAACGTCATCGGAGCAGCGCCCTTGGCAGGAGCTGTGCTGCGGGCCGAGCGCTCCATGTCCCTGATCCACAATCCAGGGACACCAGGGCCATCCTGAAGGTCACATGCAGTGGGTTTGCTCCCCATGAAGGGATAAAATCCCTTCCAGCTGGGAGAAACCGCTGCATTCCCGGCTCTGCTTTGGGTTTTGGACTTGGGGCATCTCTGCTACCTGCAGATGTTGCACTGTGGTCCCCAAGGCCTGGAGTGATTCTCGTTCCCAGCCCCCCTCCCTGGGCTGCAGCTCCTTGCTCTGGCTGGGATGGCTGAGCGTGGATGCTGTGGGATCCCCAGGGCTGTGATGGAGCAGGGATGGCGCCCGGGACAGACCCAGGCTGGAGACACTGGGGAGGCCTGGAACAGCAGAGTTTGTTTTGCTTTTGGCTCCAGAAATATGTCATCTTTTGGACAGATGAGCAAGTCTGAGCTTCTCCTCTTCCAGCAGCTTGGGAAAAGCCTTTCTCCTGCCCCTGAGCTGCCTGTGTGTGTCTGGAGAATGCTCCAGAACAGACCTGACTCTGCTGCTGATCTCTAGTTCTCCAAAACAGAGCTGACTCTGCTGCTGATCTCTAGTTTCCACGAGCGGTGGGGCAGTGGGGTTCCCCCAAAACTTCAGGACCCCAAGAAGCAGCCTCATCTCCATCAGTGTCCATGGGTAACACCCCCAAACCTGGCACCTCCATCCCATGGCACCTCCCTGGCACCGACCAGCACCAGTGTCCCACACGAACACTGTGGCCAGCAGCAGAGGGGTTATGCTGGCAGCATCCACCTCCAGCACGTTGTAGCCCCAACGTTTCTCTTCCTCATCCCAAATCCTACAATTTGTTGCCTCAATATTTCTCTTCATCACCTTTAAACCCCCAAGTGCCTCATGGTGGGGCCACCAAGGCCTGGCTGGGTGTGGCAGCTGGGGACACGTGGCCTGGCTGCTCCAGAGCTGGGAGCTGGGCTCCTGTTCTACCACCACTCCAACATGGACCAGCTTCCCAGCAGTCCCATGCATGGCTCATCCTTTCCTAAGTCTGGCCCTTCTTCCCCTCCAGATCACAGCTTGGGGAGACACCAGTGCGTAGCCCATCAGCGAGGGGTGGTTTTCACTTGCTCCTCAGGGGATTTTTGGGTTCTGCAGGAGGGTGTGCAGACCCACAGCAAACCCCTGGCAGCTTCAAGCATTTCCCAGAGTGACCCATCCAGGTTATCTGCAGGGACTTCAGGCAAGGCTTTGTTTCCCATGCATGGTTTCCATCAGCCCACTCCACTATCGCTGCCTTGGATAAGGGCTCAGATAAGATGCCCAAGCCTCGATGCTTGCTGCAGTGAGGCAATGCCCATGTGCCAGGAACCAGCTCTTCCCTTCACCCTCATCCCACCCAGGACTTGGATGGGGTGGGCAGGTCACCCCTATTCCCTTTTAGACATCAGCCCCCTCTGCAAGGTCAGCATCTCCATTGGTGTCCCTTGGGAGCCACTGTGCCCCAGGACAAAGGGCTGGATGGCTCCAGGCGCTGCCCAAAACCAGTCATGGGCTCTGGTGCCTGCTGGGGTGGGAGAGGGAAAAAAGTGGGGCTGATGGGATCCATCTGGAAGGAAGCAGGATTATCCCTGTAAACACCTCTTACGCACTCGGAGCCTGCACTGCTGTCATTGTGGCTTTTCAGGACTAAACAAACCCTGTCCTTCCAAATTCCAGGAGGTTTTAATTCCCAGCTTTGGGACACCCTTGTTAACTCTGAGGGCTGCACTGGGTTAATGGGATCCACATTTTTTTTGGGATGGAGGCTGGGATCTGCTTTCTAGCAGCCTTCTGCTCCTCCATGGAAGTGAGCAGCTCCCTGGAAAAGCCTCCCAGCACAGAGAAGGGCCGTGCTGGCCATTCCCTGGTCACAGGACAGGCAGTGCCCAGCGCTGCCCTCTTCTCTTCCTGCTCACCTCCCAGGGCAGCCGCAGGAAGCAGGAGAACGCTGGCTGCAGGCCAGGAAGGGATACGTGGCAGGCAGGATGAGGGCAGAGGGTACCACCCATCCCACACCTCTGCCCGGCCCCACAGGGCTGCCCTTTCCCTGGGGAGCAAGGCAGGCTGCTCCAGCAGCTCCAGGGATGGGGGCTGCTCGCTGGGAATCACAGGGAGGATTCCAGCGAGGAATCATTGCTCCACATTCCCTTCCCAGCTGGAGGCTGCAAACCCATGAGTCCTCAGAGCAACCTTCTCCTGGCACCAGCCCCTCCTTCCTCTGCTGCTTGGCCCCAGAGCAGAAAGGTTCAGAGAAATAAAGACTTGAAATAACAATATTTTTCTTTGGAAAAAACACAGTTTGCTTGTACTGCACTTCCAGAGAAGTTTCCCTGGAAAAACGGCTGTTTGGGAACACTTTCACCCCCTTCCCAGAGTTGGAAGCAGCCCTTGGTGTGGCTGAAGCCATTGGCAGCAAAGCCCCACTGCCAAGCCCCCCAGAGCAAGAGCCAAAACTCCTTGGAGCAGCCCCAAAACTTCACCATCCAGTCTGGGATGGGGAATGTGGCTTTAGGTGCAGCCAGCCCAGGCTGTGCAAGGACAGAAAAAATGGTCAAGGCTGCAGGGCATAATAGAAACGTGGATCTGAGCTCTGTGCTCCTTCCCATCATCAACCTGCTGTGGAATCCTCATCCCATCTGCTCCTTTCCCTCCCCTGGGATGGGAGGGATCCAGCCAGGGAGTGGGAACACGGCACTGATGGAGGTGATGACATCTGAAAGCCAGCCTGTGGTGAGGCCCTGGAGGTGCTGAAAACCATTCCCTTCAGGAATAAACCAGGATCCCATTCCAGCCAGGCCTTTCCAGAGCAGCACACACTTCTGGAAGTGCAGTCCTAGGACAAGTGTTTTCCTAGAACTGAACAACATCTGACCAACATCTGAACCCTCAGTATCCTCACCTTTCCAAGGATTTAGGTTAAAAGAGGAGGAGGAAATTTGGGTTTATTTGTTCCAGTTTGGGAACAGCGTGCTTTAAAAGGGCTGGAAATTCAAGCTGTGCATCACAGAAATCCCATCCTGGCAGTTCACAGGTTTGGTCCCAGACCAAGATATGAACACCTAGACCTCCTGGGAAGCATTGATAGTGACAGAGGAGTCCAAGTGTGCCATGACTGGCTCCCACCAGCTCCATGCCACCAGAGTAGGGGACAGAGGATGCCACAGACACTGAGCAGCCTCTGCATCCCCAGTCCTTGGAGGACAAATATTTCTCCATGATCCTAGAAAAAGCACAACATCCCTCAGGTAAATGGGCCAGAGTGGGTATGTTTGAGTAAGCACTGCTGTTGCTGCTGGGAAAAAAACCTGGAAGGCCTGGAATCTTTGCCTGGAGGTGGAAAAGGCATTGGTCACCAGCTCTGATCACACCCCACAGCAGGGGAAAAGGGTGGAAGGAAGCAGGGATGCTTGGTTGGAATTTGGGGCTTTTTTTCCTGTTTTTCTCCTTGTTGCTGTGCAAGCCAGGGCTCTGCAGCCATTGTTGTGTTCTCCAAAGAGTTTGGCCCCACAATGCAATAAAAACAAACCACAGGAAGGAAAGGAATTAGCAGGGAAAGGAAAAGCAGCAGCGGGAACAAGTACTCAGGCCCAAAAATAGCAGCTGGCTGCTGCTGGGGGTGCAGGTAGGAGAGGACTTGGGGATTTCAGGGTGAAATCACAGCTTTTTGGGTTTATTGCTACACGTGAGTGGGGTTGCAAGGGGCTGGAAAAACACGAAACAGCCCATGCACAGGGATATGGGAAAGGATTTCTTTGAAATCTGAGGTTTCCTAGAACTTTGAACTCGAGGGAGCAGAGGCAGAGCTGTCTGCAGCACCTGGAGAAGACTGGGCATTGTGGCCTCAGCTGGGATTACCAGTTTAGCCTTATGGATTTTGAGGAGCAGCAGAGACCGAGGGTTTGGCATCCCAGGTTTGTCTCAGCTGCTCCCTGAGCCCCCGCTGCACTCTGCCAAGGCAGATGTACACAGGATCCAACAGGAAATCTTCCCAGGGCTGCTGCTTCCCCTGCGTCACTCCCACTGGGGCTGCAGGCTTGGGTGGGATCTGCTGCACAAGGGCAGCACAGACACAGGGACTGCGCCCACCTTGAGCTGCTTCCAGCTCCCCAGGAAGGAAAACAGGGAATGAACCGGAAACAAAATCACCTCGAGGCTCCAGCACCTCTCAAAATCGCCTCTGCTGCTGCCCAGTCCCTGTAGGCAAACCAGAGCCCATTTGCTCCTCCCCAAATAGGGAATGGGGGGAGGGAGAAGCTGGAAGGATCCCACTTTACAGCCCCTAAGAGCCCTGGAGGAATTAGAAGGATCATGGAGCCAGTGGGGTCGGGCTCTTTGCCCAGGGAACAAGTGACAGGACAAGAGGAAATGGCCAAGTTGCTCCAGGGGAGCTTTAGATTGGATATGACAGAAAATTCCTTCCCTAAAAGGGTGGTCAGGCACTGGCACAGCTGCCCAGGGCACTGGGGGAGTCCCCATGCCCGCAGGGATGTAACAGAGGCGTGGATGTGGCACTTGGGGACATGGGTCAGTGGTGGCCTTGGCAGCGCTGGGGGAACAGCTGGACTCGAACTCAGAGGGTTTTTCCAGCCTTACTGATTCCATGATTTCTGTTGCTGCCTGGCACAGGGAAGCCCAGGCCTGTCCCAGAAACACATCACCAGGGAGGTTTTGCCATTCCAACTCCAACAAACACTTTATTCCCATCAGCCTCACCCATCCTCACAGAGGACAGAGCGCAGGAGGGGAGGGAGCTTTTCCACACTGCTTCCATGTGGGGACAACGAGGGACAACCAAGGCCATGAGGAGCCATTCCCAAATCCCACCATGACCAAGGAGTCTTTGCCAAGCTGGTGCAACTTCAAATTTCAAACCAGGAGTTGACTTTTGGGACTTGGTAGTTAAGAGAGCCCACAGAGGCCTTGAGAGACTCTTTTCCCAACCAGCTCGTGGGACACAGCCCAGTCCACTCCCAACAGCACCAGTTTTCCTGCCTCAAAACCAGACTCTGAACCAATACCACACTCTGGACTCAGAGGGGAAGGGGAGGAAGGGCTGGGATTAAAAATACCACCCCAAAACAACAGGAATTTGGAAGAGATTGACACAAAGGACGTAAAAAGCAGGAGCAGCTGTGAAAGTATGTTGAGATGGCCATGAAAAGTCACATCAAAATATATTTAAAAACCAGAAATTCCAATCTGTGTGGAATTTTAAAACTCCTTTCCCCACCTATGTGTTCCTGCTCAAGGAATCTCTGTTGTTCCAGGACGTGGAACATGATAGGCAGCACCAGTTATGTCCTGAAAAAGTATTTCCCCCAGCTCTGAGCACTTCCATCATTTACAAACCAAAAAATGAGCTAAACCTCAACCATCACCCCCCTCCCTCTTTCCCCTTCTACAGTGGGCAAGAGAAATAACCGCAGACAAATCTGACTTTGCATTTCCAGGGAAGTCCAATTTTTCCACACATCAATATCCCTGCAATCCATTGTAGACCTTCTGCACTGATCCTTGCTTCAACAGCTGCTTGAGACCTGCAAGGGAAGGGAGAGTGTCACACACAGAGCACAGCAAAGACGTCAGAATGACTTTTCAAACACCTCTTCCTGAAATTCCATGCAATATTCCAAGGAAGTGGCAGTTCAAGGATCTGTCAGTATCACATTCCTACCAAACAGGCTGAAAGAGTCAGCCCTTAAAGCCATAATAGCTCATCTCCTGGGGTTGCACGACAGGGAAAGCTGGCAGGTCTCCACTGCTGCTTAAAGGGCAAGTCCACACGGAGCAGAGGAGGCAGAGTGGCAAGGATGGATGTGTCACTGTTTTTCTAGAGATTACAGAGGGAGTCCCCTCTGATTAACTCAGCCTGGTCACTCACTGCCCTGGGGCCCCTCAGGACACGGCTCAGAGCAGCCTCAAAAACCACTAAGCCCAAAACAGCACCCAAAACAGAGGGAAACTCCCAACACTGTGGGTAACTTTCAAATAATCTTCACTAAAAGAAGGATGTGGAGGTGCTGGAGCATGTCCAGGGAAGGGAACGGAACTGAGGATGGATCTGGAGAACAAGGTGCAGCTAGGGGAGCTGGGAAAGGAGCTCAGCTGGAGAAAACGAGGCTCAGGGGGACCTTGTGGCTCTGCACAACTCCTGACAGGAGGGGGCAGCCAGGTGGGGTTCAGCCTCTGCTAGCAGAGAACAAGGGACAGGATGAGAGGAAATGGCCTCAAGTTGCTTCAGGGGAGGTTTAGATTGCCTATCAGTAATAAAATCAACCAATTTACTTGTACAGAAGAAAATTCCAACCTTTCAGGCATGTAAATCCCTCAGGAAATCCTGCTAAAAGACAGTTTGTCTCCCTGCAACCCCTGTCCTGCTTGTCTACCCTTAAATGTTTTTGGCTACACATTCTATTGTCCTTGAAAACCAGTGATGTGATGTGTAAGGGTCAGAGTAGCTCTAGTAAAATACTGGAAATCTGTTCTGGAAGTAGTAACTGGAAGCAGGACATTTCTCTGCTGGGCAAGAACTTCTCATGCTCCTCGCCTGATGGCCAGAGATTCCTGAACTCTTTTCAGGAACAGCAGGAGAAAGTGAACCCCTGTCCAGGAGCTGCTCCTTATTAGGAACAGGTCATTCTCTACAGCAAATTCACTTCCCCTCCTGCATCCAGAGAAGGCTCCAAGTCACTTCCCAGCTGGTGGGTAAGAGGATGTGTGGCTCCTGGATTGTGTGGTTCTCGGAAAGGAAAGCTGTGTCTGGTGAAAGGTGTGCTCCAGGAACCCTAACAAAAGTGGGATTAACACCATCCCACACCTCATTTCCTGGCAGCTCCCACATCTCTGGCCTAAAATACACCCTCAGTAGTGCATGGGATATTTCATCACATATCTGAGGATTAATCAGGAATTCCAACAGGAATCCTAACAATTGGTGCTACTGCACTTCAGGCACTTTTTACTGGAGCCTGAAGTCAGTTTTTCCTTTGAAATGTTGCTGATACCAACAAGAAGTGACAGGTTACAGCACAAGAGGGAGAGGCAGCTCTCATCAACGGCGATCAATTCCCACTGCAGGAAAAACGGATATTATTTCTGTGACTCAGGGTGGTGCTCTCAGAGCCAGAGTATCTTCTGACAGCCCCAGGAGCTGAACATGTGGTCAGGAGATAAGAAATGAGGACCACTGCCAACAATAAGGAAAAAAGGGATGTTTTGAATTCAGAAGCCTACAGTTTTCCATTAAATGAGTACACTGAATGGCTGCCACACACAGGGATAGACCTATTCCCTCATAAAACTCCTGAAATCACAGATGTTTGGAGATACCCAGCACACAAAGGCATCTGACTGCCTACCCAGTCACCTTCCCCTGGGAAATGCTTTAGGAGGGAGAGAAACACCCAATGCCCTGTGCCTGAATACACTCATGCCAGTGCCATCATCTCTCTGTTCCCGGATATCCACAGAGATGTGTGAGCAATTCTGTCAATAACAGGGAGGCTTCTGTCACTGGTCCCTGCCCAGTATCCTCTAAACTGCCAAGAGCAACAGCTGGAATAACCTCACACCTGTTTCAGAGCTGCTGATGCCTGATGAAGCTTCTGGAAGGGCAGCAGAGCCTGGACTGAGACTTCACAGTGACGTGGTCATGGCGCCCTGCACCACACTCTTGGAACAAGGGGGAAAGCCCAAGGATAAAAGCACAAAGCAGGATCACTCTAAGCCCAGCCCAGAGGCATAATTTCCCAGTCCAAACTGCTGCAGGAAGAGCCATGGGACACCTGGAGCTGCAGCCAACAACTGGACTGCACGTGGCAGCTGGCACAGTGTGGCCAAGGCAACAGTGAGTGCCAAGGGGGGAATAAAACCCAGCCTGGCCTTGGCTTCCCACCACAAGCTTGAGGACTCCAGGAAATCTACTAAAAGAAGTGAATCCATTTCAGAAGAAGCCCTGAAAGAAGTTCTGGGGATGGGGATTTCCTAAAGAGCTGCACTGGTACATGCCAGGAATATCTTTGTCCCATGGAGAGGATAGGCCCTTGACTCCTACTCTGACACAGAGCAGCAGAACCACAGAGGCTGCTGGAACAAAGAATTTCCAATTAGGAGTACAGGATTTACCCTCCTGGCAATTTCAGGACTCCTACATGGCTCATCAGGTTTCCATTTGAGCACTGAAGCTGAGCAGCAGATCTCTCCTAGAGGAAGTAAGGTGGAAGGAGCTGTGGAGAGGAACAACCCTTCTCCTGACACAGCACAACATTCCTTATCCTTGGCAGCAGAGGGATTTCCACAAGTCTTGCCTCCAAGAAAGTAGCAGCAGGGGCTGGAAAACCCCTTGTGATCCCATTCCAGCCAAGGCAAAGCAGACAGAGGCTAAGCCCAGCAAGGCTGTGGGGTCAGACAGATGGGCAGCTCCAAAACAAAGCACCTGCAAACTTGCCAAGAGTGACATTCCAGCAGCAGCACATCCCAACCTCAGCTCCAACCGCAGCAGCCAAGCTTCCTTGCTTCCAAGCAAAGGGGGAGTTAATCCCAGGCCATCAGCCAAGTGTGTTATGCTGGACAAGGGGCACAGGGACAGCACAGCCCCTCCTGACTGCTCCAGCCCCTGGATGAGCTGGGCCAGGCTCAGGTGGGCTCTGGACACACACCTTCCCGCTGCTCGGCTGTCAGCTGCTCCTTGGGGAACTCCACGTCGAAGGTGATGATTAGGGAACCTTTGATGTTGTTGTTATCAAAGTTTGGAAGCCCTTCTCCCTTCTTCCACAGTTTGGCGCCAGGTTTTGTGGTTTTATCCCGGGCAATGTGAACCTGGTGGGAAAAGGAGTTTTAGCACATTGTTAGTGTTGTGGATCCAGGATCCCAGAATCAGGGAGGTTGGGAAAGACTTCCACGATCACTGAGTCCAAGCCATGGCTGATCCCCACCTTGTCACCCAGCCCAGAGCACTGAGTGCCACATCCAAGAGTTCCTTGAACACCTCCAGGGATGAGGACTCCACCACCTCCTTGGACAGTCTGTGTTCTGTGTGCACCTCAATACTCCAACACTTTTTCCAACCCACTGCAAAGCTCCAACTGGCATTGATTCCTTGCCAAAACCAGTGATATCTGATGGGTCCAGGCAGTTTTATTGGACACATGCCAGAACTAACAGCACCCACTGCTGGGACAGCCTGGAAGGGAGACCCACGCTGTGTATCCCTCGTAGAGAGCCCATTTTGGCTCCTTGGGAATTGGCCTGCAATGCTCCAGCAGAGGGAATACTGTAGATAACCAGATCCTGAGCAAGCCAACCCTCAGCACAGAGCTGCAGGTGAATTTGGGATACACACAGCACCCTGGGCCTCACCTTGTGCCCATCCAAGTGGGCAATATCCATCTCAAAGCCTGTCAGTGCCTCGACCAGCGAGATAGTCACGTTTGTGTACAAGTCATCTCCTCGCCTTTCAAATACTGGGTGCCTGTGGAAATAAGAGCCATTTAACTTTTCTCCTTTCCTAGAGGGGAAACAGGTCCTTGAGCTTCTTTCCTTCTATTTGGGAGTTTGGAGGAATCACAAATAGAAAGGGAAATGAGGAATGAATCAGATTTAGCTTCATTTTCCTGTGTAAGATATGCTCTGATAAGTGCCTTTTCTATTTCTAGGGCACTGAGTGGTGAGGTGTGGCAAGAAGCCTTGACTCACACAGCAATTTTCTTAGTAGTGCATTTCCTTACAATGGAGAAATTGTGGAAAAAGGAGATATTCCATCTGAATCACACACGGTGAATTCAAGCCAAAAATGTTAAGATACTTGGATAATTCTACTTTTAACAGCATCAATTCCAGCTCCTCCATCACCATGGGGGCTGAGCACCCTGCACAGCCCTGAGTGCCAGGACTGCACAAGCTCTGCTAAAGGGCAAGCTCCATCTAGGCAAGCAAGAGCCTAACTAGGCCAGGGACTTACTTAAGAACTTTGATTCGGAAGCGCAAATCTCCTGGCTCCCCATCCACGTGGGGCTCACCTGTGAGGGACAAAGGAAAGCTCTGTTTAAGGGAAATAGTTAGGAACAAGTGGAGAGACAAGCAGGATCTTAAACACAGACCTGCAGCTCCCAAGTCAAAGAAGAAAAAGTAACTAATTGATCTTTAGATGACTAAAATTCTGCTTCAACATATCCTTAAGAGCTTAGGACTTTCTGAGTGTTGCCTCAGTGAGGTCACAACTCTCTGCTGTTCTGGAAGAGCTGCATGCAAATGATGCCCTTCAGCCATTGAAGGGCTTCATCTCCTTGGGCAGAGGGCATCCCTCCACATGCTCAAGGCTGGAACAGGTGTTCCTGCTCAAGTGTTCTGGGAGACATCTGATTTAGAGCTCTCTCTGTGCAGGTCCCACTCCCAGTGAAGGGAGTGGAATTGTGTTTTCCAGACTTAGTAACATGCTCCTGGATTTCTGCACATGCAGAGGACACAGCACTTGCAAGCCTGGGGGGCTTAGGCACTGCCAGTGCCATGCAGAACCACAGGAAAGGAGCAGCTCAAAGCTGAGCACACACTTACCCTCCCCAATGAAGGGATACTCCATGCCATCCCTCACCCCTGGCTCTATCTCCACTTCCAGTGTCCGCTCCTCATTCACCAGCCTGAAAATGGAAAGAGCAACCCAGCACTCAGTTTTTGTATTTATTTATCTCAACTTCATCTTGACTTTAAATTTGCGTTACTGGGGTAAGGAGAACATCCCCACAAGCTCACACGTGCTCTCTTTGCTCACATCTAAAGCTGGAGGGTCAGTGCTGCCTTTTTGGTGAGCTGAGACTCAGGGAGTAGAGAAGGCAAAGTTAAATTTCCTAAATGCACAGGCAGCATCTGGGTGTGTGACTACAGCCTGACATTCCATATCCAGTTGCTCCCACCTGTGTGCTTCCCATTCAGATTTAGCTGTGGAGCTTCCCCTGCAAGGAATAAAAGGTTGGAACAGGAAACTGGGGAGCTCTACATCCAACAGAAGTGGCCTTCTCTGCGGTAAGAATAAAGAGTGGCTCCCTGGAAATCAGAACCCGGCGTTAAGCCTTCCCAAGTCCTGTACCCTTCCTGGGAATACAGGCGCTTTCCCCACCTAGCGGTGGGTTTTGGAATTCACATCCCTATATCACTACATAAAATCCCGGAATATACGATTCTGCGGAGCAGGAAAGAACACCAAACTCACTTGACGTTGGGACATTCATCACAAACAACTTCCTGAGTCATCTGGAAGCGCCCAGGGCCCAGCTGGGTGGTTCTCATCTCCTGCCTGCAGTTGCATTTCCGTTTGCCAGGTGCCTGTCTTGCCACTGGCTTGTTCCTGACAACCTGCAGGGAAGAGGGAGAGGTTGATGCCAGAATTCCTGGGTCTCCACAAGGGTCTGGATTTCTCTGAACAGACAATGGTTTGGGTTGGAAGAGACCTTAAAGATCATCTAATTCCAGCCCCATGCCATGAGCAGGGACAGATCTTTGTGTGGTGCTGCCACAGTAGCTCCAAATGTGGCCTCAGCAAAATACTCCGACAAAAGTTTTCACCTTGTGATCACACATTAAATACCAGAAAAATCTCTCTCTGACACCACTATTTTCTTTCCTTTTGCTGCACACTTTTGCACGCAGGAAACTCTAGGATGGAACATCTCAAGGTCAATCAATGGAAAAGCCAACATGCAGAACAGGAGGGATTGTCAGCACCAGAGATGGACCTTGCTTGAAACAAACAAACAAAAACCCAAAAATTAAACAAAACAAAACCAAAACAAAACAAACAAAACAAAACAAAACAAAATTTCCACATACTTTTCTCAGTTACATAATCTGGAAACTTGCAGTGACATGTTTGGCCATAGAAGGGAAACTATGAAAAATCTTAAATGTGGTTTTTCAAGAATTGCAAAGTGAATTTGAAGCTTGTGAACAGCCCCTCAAATATCTCAAAATTCTACAGAGGGACAATTTACACCTCTTCCAACTGGGCTGCTGCACTAACAAACTGAGCTGGTGACTGATAGCCAATAAATTAGTATTATCTCACTTTATGGAGACACTGCCAGATGGAAAAATGTGTGGTATCTTCACTAAACCACAGGAAACAGCATCACAACATCCTCCAGTGAGAGAAGGAGCATCTATTTCAGCTGTGTTCTTTGGGAGAAGATATTCTGAGCACTGGTCAGGCACCTCAGACCTGGGAACACCAGGAAACACTGACACAAGTAAACTTACTTCTACAAAGTTTCCTGAATACACCTCCTCCAGTGTCACCTCCAGGTCCACAATGATGTCACTTCCTCGGGGAATATTCCTGTCTTGCTGGCGAGGGTTTCCTCCAAACATGAATCCAAAGTCCCCGAAGAAGCTGGAGTTAAGTACATTGATTAGGTCAGGCAGGAATTCTGGGCAAATGCTTCCAGCTTGCTTAAGGACAGCCTCCTCACAGCCCTAAAGCTCCAGAGTAAATCTAGGAGGCTCCTTTTGCTCCTGCAGGACACAGGTTAAAGCTTTCAAACAAAGCAGCCACTTTGGAAAGGTTTTCTGCACTAAAGAAAACAAGGTTTGGAGAAGACAACTCAAAATCTGAGCTCTCTGTGCTGCACTGCTGCGCAGTTGCTGCTACCACAAGGTGTAAACTCTGAGTAGCACTGCAAGCCACTGCCAACAGGTTGGTTTTCAGTCATTTAAAGACAAGATGAGGAAAACTCCCTAGGAATCCTGCATATTGTCTCTCTGAACAGAGCAGAGCAGCAGTGCAAGTCCTCAGCCAGGATTACAGGAGCTGAGCAACTTCAGGAATTATTTTAGGACATTTATCCAAAAGGGTAGAAAATCAGGTTCTGTCCAAGCAATGTGCCTTTGAATTTTAATGCTCCAAATTCTACAGGTGCTGTGCAAGTCACCACAGCATTACTTTGCAGGAGGCAAGGTGTCCCCAAAATGATGTGTGACAACAGGTTAAACCCCAATCACACACAGAGAACCTGAGAAAGTTTCCACGTGTTTGAAGCAGGTGCTGCACCTGAAAAATCACCCAGAGTGCCCAGAGGTGCCTGTGTGGGAAGTCTCCCCCGGTTCATGCTTGCAGCAAGGACTGGTGCACACCAAAACTGGAAACTGCATGTGGGATACCCACTGTAAATGGATTTCTTCAAATTCCCAGCTCTCACATCAGCGACCCTGGGCCAGGTAAAAACCACATCAAAGGGGTGTTGAGCATCACAAAATCAGAGCAGCAAGTGTAGGACAGCCCAAAGGGGTTAAACCTCCTTACTGGGAGAAGATGTCTCCATGGGAGCTCTGGTGCCCATCCTTCAGGCCCTCCTCTCCATAGGCATCGTACTGCTTCCTCTTCTCCTCGTCCGACAGCACCTGGAAAGGCAGGGATGTAGGAAAGGCTTTCACCTGGAGCTGAGGGAGGTGTTGGACAAAGCTCTGAAGGCTCCCAGCACTCCCACTACAGAAGCAAGCCCTGCTTGCTGTGCTGGGCTAGAGAAGTTAAGCCTGTAAAAAGCACATTTTGTTCGTTAAAAAAGCAGGAGCAACATGGAAAACATAAACACTGAGTTTATCTTAAATGTTAAAGAAGTACCAGAGAGAGCAACTGAAATCCTACAAAGCAGGACACACTGAAACAAATAAACACATACCCACCCTGCTCTGTCTCAGTCATGACTTTTAAGACTATAAAGTACCAATTTGAATTCCTGAGTTTTGATCTTTGCTCTTTCCCTCCTCAGACATCCAGGAGTCTCTGGTCATATTTTGTCTTCCTTCCCCTTCCTCCCCCATTGATCCAATCTGGGAAGGCCAGAGTTGCCAGGGTGGCTTTCAGAAGGATGGACAGGAGTGGGAACAGTTGGAGAAGCAACTCAACAGGTGGAAAGCAGCTAATAGATGAAAACCCGAATTTGGGGTATCCAGAGAAGCTGTGGCTGCCCCTGGATCCCTGGAAGTGTCCAAGGCCAGGCTGCACAGGGCTTGGAGCAACTTGGGATAGTGTAAGGGAAAAAATAGGGAAAAAATCAGCCATGACTTCACTACCTTCATCCAGCAGATAAGGGTTCACTTCTCCTTTTGACACTTGAGATTCCCATGGAAACTCCTCTCAAATCCATCCTGAGACTCCTGACTTTCTGTAGAAGAGTCTCAGCTCCCTCTCCTGGGATCAGTCTCCTTCCTAACTGAAACAGCTGAATCCAGACCACGCAGCTCTGAGGTGGAATCACTGAGCCCGTGAAAATGAAGAGACTGAGCAGGTTCATTAACCTACTTTCCCTCAATTTTTTGGGAAAGCTTTGCCATAATCAGACCCTGAGCACTGGTGCTGTTAAAAGAGGCTTTATGGCAAGGAAAATCCTGGTTTAGGTTATAAGGGACACCCAATTCTGGCTCCATTTTGCCCAAAACAGTAAAATCAACCCCCTGCATCCTACAGCTAATTCAGCAGGATTTCCAAGCTGTCCTGGCTAAACACAGAAAGAGACCTTGCAGGGCATCAAAACCTTCCTCCAAATCCCACTCTCATCAATACTGGATTTCTGATTTGATTTTACAACCATTTTTTCACCCACATTTTAAACAAAAAGAATAATCTCAACTGCTGGCAAAGACTTTAATGAACTGTGACTCAGAGAGGAGGCAGAGAAATCCTTTCCCTGCACAAAGTGCCAACAAGATCCCAGCTCACAGAAGCAGCACCAAGCTCACAGCTCCACATGCATCAATCCTCAGGTGCTGGAAGTGACAGGGAATTACTTTTATCCACAAAAAAATTCTTTATATTCCCTCTTTTCCCTGTGATAGTTAAGCCAGTTTATTTAAGTCTGAACTAAAAGGCATCCCAGCTCCGAGACAAAACTAAAGTGAATGGTTTTCTTTCTGAACACAGAGAAATAAATTCCAGCTGGTTCTCTCACTTCCTCATTTGAGAAATATTTGCATATCTGAAGAGCACCAGGGATGGAAGCAGCAGCCAGGCTCCAAACCCTTTCCTCTGCAGCTGCATTCTTCCCAAAGGATGCCAGCCTCCCACCCAAACAGCAAGTCACTGCTAGGAATCTTTGCTAATGGAATTTTTCAGCACCATCTTCCCCAGGATCTCTCTGCTGCACAGGGGAGAGCAGGAGCAGACGGAGCCCAACAGTGACAGAAGGAGGACAAAAAGGACAGAAAGGGAAGAAACCACATTCCAACACTATTTATGTACAGCCAAGGAAGAAGGCTTTGACTTTGAACCTTTGGGCAATGAAATAATCTATATTTGATTGGTTTAATGCACAGTGCTGTTAGTGTGAGGGATCATTTGCATGCCACAACATTATCATGGCAACAACAGCAATCCTCCTGCATATATATCCACAATTAGTTCTGCCACTTAATATCCTCTAAAAGGCAAGGCCAGCACCTTTCACTTGCCATCAGCTCAGACTAATCCCAGCCAGGCACTACACACACTTGGAGGTGCTGCACCTCCACCTCTCCCTCAAGGAACTGCTAATAAGTTCCAGAGAACTTTCAAGTTGGTGCCTTGGCTTCCTCCTGGCTGAGAGAGCTGAGGTGTTGGATTGTCCTCTGGCAGGAGGAGCTCTCCAAACCACCTGGTATCCTCTGTACCTTTGGTTTTCATTTGGGAGAGTATCTGGAATGCGATGTAGTAACAGGGGCAGGATGGAAATTGATGAGAAGGAGAAGGAACGAAGGGAATTTGACGTGGAAGGTGTCCCTGTCCACATCAAGAGGATGGTGTGACATCATCTGTAGGTCCCTTCCAAACCATCCTGGAATTCTGTGATAATAAAAGGTGTAAGATAGAACTCAATATATTAACAGGGGCAGATGGCATTCGACATGGTAAGAGGGGAAGGATGGACTCCACCTGCCCCTTATGGAAGAGCCTTTACATTCCTACAAACCTCCTTTTCCATTCCCCCGAATGTTACAGGACGAATCCTCACGAGTCTCACCGGCCAAGCTCCAACCTGTTTTCCTGCGAGCCCCATTCCCCCTTCCCAGCCCGGGGAGCACATTCCCGCTCCCAGCCTCACCTCGTAGGCAGCGCCCAGGTCCTGGAACTTCTCCTGCGCCCGGGGGTCATCGGGGTTCCTGTCGGGATGCAGCTGCAGCGCCAGTTTGCGGTAGGCCTTCTTGATGTCCTTGATGGAGGCGCTGCGGGACACCCCCAGGATCTTGTAGAAGTCTCTCCTGCCGGGAGGGAGAAAGAAGGTGAGGGAGAGGGGAACGGGGAGAGGGTGAAGGAGAGCGGGGATGGGAGGGAGGGGGAGGCAGAGGGGAATGGGAGAGAGAAGGGATGGAAGGCAGGCGGGGAAGGAGAGGGGCGAGGGGAAAGGCGTGAGGGGAAGGGAGCGGGGTCCCGTCAGCGCCACGGCCGCCGACCCCGGGCAGGGGGAAGGCACGGGGCTGAGGCGGAGCCCCCAGGCCCGGGGGCGCGGCGCGGCGCACTCACCCCGCGGCAGCCTCCCCGCAGAGGCAGAGCAGCAGGAGGCAGAGGCGGCCGATCCAGGCGGGGGCCATGGCGGGCCCAGCCCTGCCGGCTGAGGGAGAGCGGCGGCAGCGGCGCGTCCGGGCGGCTCCGCAGCGCCCCTGCCCCGGCGGCCCCGCCGGCCAATGGGAGCGCGGGGTGTTCCCCGCCAGCCAATGGCAGCGAGCCGCCGAGAGACGCCGGCCAATGGACTGCTCACACTTCACCGCCGCCGGCCAATCGCCTGCCGGAGCGTCGCCGCCGCGAGCGCCGGGCACGCCCCGCCATAGCTCACAGGTGACTTCCTGCCGTACAACCAATCAGCGAGCGCTCTGCTCATTCCCGCCCCGGCGCTGCCGGCCGCAGCCAATGGGCAGCGGCTCCAGGCGGGAGGGAGGGGCCGTCTCTATGGTGCCCTCGGCGGAAGCCGGAAGTGGCGGCGGCGATGGCGGCGGGGCCGGTGCGGCTGTGGGTGCGCATGGAGCCGTTCCTGGTGGGAGCGCTGCCCGCCCCGCCGCCCGCCCGCCTCACCCCCCACTACCTGCGCAAGGCGGCCGCCTACGCTCGCGCGCGGGCCGACCAGGGCTTCTTCCCGCGGCTGAGCTGGCCCTGCTGGCGGCACATCGCCTGCGGGAAGCTGCAGCTGAGCCGCGACATCGCCTGGCTCTACTTCGAGCTCTGCCGCGGCCTGCTGGGGCTCGCCCCGGCCCTCCGCCTGCGCTGGGCCGAGGTGCAGGCGGCCTGTGCCAGCGCCGAGGAGCTGGAGCGGGAGCGGAGCAAGGCAAGAGCCCAGAGCCGGCCGAGGGCGGAGGGAGCCCGGCCCGCCTGAAGGGGAGCCCGGCCCGCCTGACTCTGCTCTGTCTCTCCCGTGCTCTCCAGCTCTCCGTGGACACTCTGCAGTTCCTGCTCTTCCTGTACGTCCAGCAGCTCCACAAGGTTTCCCTGCGGAGGTCTCTGCTCGGGGACGAGTGGCCCAGCCCCAGGACCAAGTCTCCCAGCCTGACTGGGAAATCGGACGGCGGGAACAAGGTACTCGTGCCTCTGGGATCCTCTCCGTGCGGCAGCTTCTTCCCCGGGGAGCTGCCGGAGGGGGTTGGAAAGGGGCTGGGCTGTTCCTGTGGGATTGTTCCACTTATGGCAAACTGTGAGCAAGGTCCAGTTCCAGAACTCCTGTTCCATAGTAAACGAAGTGAAGTTGGTGCGTTCTCTGTAGTTTATAAAAAGGTCTTAAAAACTTTTCCATGAGACTTTCCTGGACTCCAAAGCTGACTGAAAATTCCCTAGGAGTCTTGGCAAGTCTCCTTTTAAGAAGCAACAAGCCTCTTCGCTTTTTTATTGGTCAAGCAGGAAGCTTTCCTCACGTTCATAGTGCCTTTCCCATGATCCAGTGTACAGGATTGGATCCCAGGGTGTTCCCTGGCAGCACATTCTGTTTCTGAGAGGGGAGTTGGTTGTTCAGCTGTAGATCAACCACGTGGAAGTGCTGTTTCCTTTCAAAATACTGCCAAGTGTTTAGGAAGGAGTGAGTTGGATGTGTCCCGTGGGCAGCTCTCTGTGGGAGAATGAGTTACAATTGGTAACTTCATGTAAGGCCATGCAAACCTCTGGAATTCTGGCATAGACCTGCTGCTGTGAGCAGAATGAGCTGGTGAAATGCTGCTTGGGGCAAGCTGAAATCATTAAAAATAGGAGCTGGGTAACTTTCTCCTGGGATATTGAACAAAGGTGGTGAGGGCAAGGTGTAATCACAGCTGTGTGCTCCTCCAGCAAAGCTTGGCTTTACTAAGCTCTGCCAGAATTCCAGTCTCCTGCTTTTTTGGGCTGGAGCCCTTTGGAATTTGAGCTAAGGATTGTTTCAGAGTTGGATGGTTTGTTGGTGCACTCACTGTGGAGAAATGATCCTCTGCTTTTCATCCTGGAAGGCAGCACTGAACCCTGGCTGCAGGTCTGGCACAGCTGCAGGGTTTTCCAGTGGAGCAGCTCCAAGACCTTGAGTGGCAGTTATTGATTTGTTTCCTCCCTGCCAATGCCAGCAGCAGCTGCCTGGATTTGTGTAGGATTGTAGGAAAACCTGGTGCTGCTCTCTAGAAGGAAATTCTTGGTAATACTTGAGCTGGAATGAAATGTCTTATTTTGAATTCTTGTGGGGAACTGACTTTCCAGCTATGGAAGAGTGAAGCAGCAGGAATGAGCACCATGCCTGACTGGTTTTCCTTCTTTTAGAAGCATTCCAAGCAAGGATTTGTATCTCTGATATCCATGGAGCTTCTCAGCACAGAGAACTCACCCTCTTGTGTGTTTTCCTGCCCCCCCCAGAACTGGAACGACCAGGAGCACCTTGCCTTTGTGCAGAGTCACCTCTTGGACATCTTGGAGCTGCTGCTGGAGCCGGAGCAGCTCTTGGCCTCTTCCCATTCCAGCTGCAGCAGCCTGGTGTCCTACGAAGCTGTGTGTGCCCTGAGCTTCCTGCTCGAGGGCACTGTGGGCAGTTCCAGGGCAGTGTGGCCCCTGCATGAGTTAGCCCTCAGGCAGCCCTGCCATGGGCACAATGGATATTCCAAGGTGTCCAGAGCCTTCTCCCTGCCCAAGCTGGAGAGCTGGCTGCGCTCGTCGCTCACCGCTAATCCCTTGGGAATGACTGTCTGCCTCAAGGCTGGGAAGAAGCTGGCGTGGGCACAGCAAGGTGGGGAGAGCTGCTGGGAAGTTGTTCTCAGAAATACAGGAATACGTGGGGGAAATGGGAATATGGGGGAAAAGGAAAATGGGGGGGGGGAAATGGGAATATGTAGGGAAAATGGGAATATGGGGGAAAAGAAATATGTGGGGAAAATAGAAATATGGAGGAAAAGTAACGTCAGGAAAATGGGAATACGTGGGGGAAAAGGAATATGTGGGGGGAAAAAAGAGAATATGGGGGAAAAAGAATACGTAGGGGAAATGGGAATATGTGGGAGGAAAGGAATATGTGGGGAAAATGGGAAGACATGGGAGAAATGGGAATATGGGGGAAAAGGAACATGTGGGGAAAATGGGAATATGGGGGGAAATGGGAATACATGGGGAAAGTGGGAATATGGGGGGAAAAGGAATAGCTGGGGAAAAGGAATAGCTGGGGAAAATGGGAATATGGGGGAAAAGGAATAGCTGGGGAAAATGGGAATATGGGGGAAAAGGAATAGCTGGGGAAAATGGGAATACGGGGGGATGGAATACCTGGGGAAATGGGAATATGGGGGAAAAGGAATACCTGGGGAAAATGGGAATATGGGGGAAAAGGAATAGCTGGGGAAAATGGGAATACATGGCGGAAATGGGAATATGAGGGAAAAGGAATGTGTGGGGAAAAGGGGAATACATGGAGGAAATGGGAAAACATGGGGAAAGTGGGAGTATGGGGGAAAAAGAATACATAGGGAGAATAGGAATATGGGGGAAAATAGGAATCTAGAAATCTATAGAAATAGAAATATGGAAAAAAGAAACAAAGTATACAGAAATGCAGAAATATATGGAAATACAAAAAATAGAAATACAGAAATACAGAGAAATCAGAAAATAGAAATGTAGGAAATTTGAAATACGGAAATAAATTTAGAAATACAGAAAAAATAAATATAGATAAATAGTATAAATAAAATCTAGGGGAAAAAACAAATGGGAACTCGGCTCATGTTGCTGACCAGGGATCTGGCAGTGGGGTGGGACCTGGTCTAGGTTTCCTTGTCTCCAATCCTGCAGGGACATGGCAGTGGAGCCAAGGCAGTTTTCACCTTAGGATAAGGAATTTGACTCAATGTTTTGTTTCCCTGACTGCAGGGTCCCAAGAGGGGCAGTGGGTTAGGGAGGAGAGGGAAGGGCTTAATGATTGTGTCCTAGAGGGAGCACTTCCCTTTTTAAAACACATAACTCCTGATTAAAACTTGCCCTCAGGATCTTCCTGCTAAGCTGTCCAGTGTCTAGTCTGGTGGGAATGGAGATTCCTCACCCAGGGCTCCTAAATAATCTTGAGCTGGTTTTGATCCTTCATTGTCTCCCAGTTTCTGGAATTTCTGGCGCCTCATGCTGCCCACCTGCCCAGGAGACATCAGGAGTGATGTGACTGGTGGGGGAAGTACCATCCCTAAACTTTGGGGCTGATTATTTTCCTGAGGGATTGCTGGATCCCAAACTTCTGTGGACTTTGTTTTGCAGTGGAAGGAACAACCAGGAGAGCCAAGATTGCCTGCAGTGCCCGGCTGGTGCCCGAGGTGCCCCCCATGGTGATCATGAGCCAGGTGTACAGGCAGACCCTGGCCAAGAGCTCAGACACCCTGGTGGGAGCTCACATCAGAATCCATCGCTGCAACGAGTCCTTCATTTACCTCCTGTCCCCTCTGCGGTGAGTTTGGGCTCTGCTGGGGCACAGCTGGGCTCCTGGCTGACCTGAGCCAGCAGGGTGTCCTGGGGGGGCACTGGGAAGAGCATTGTCAGCAGGGCAGGGAGTGATCCTGTCCCTCTGCTCAGCCCTGGGAGGCACAGCTGGAGTGCTGTGTCCAGCTCTGGGCTCCTCAGGACAGGAGAGACATGGAGCTGCTAGTAACAGGCCCAGTGGAGGTACAGAGGTGATGAAGGGACTGGAGCATGTCTCTGACAAGGAAAGGCTGGGGGAGCTGGGCCTGGTTAGTCTGGAAAAGACAAGACTGCGACATGATCCCATCAATCCATACAAAGATCTCCAGGGGGTGCCAGAGGGTGGTGCCAGGCTTTGTTCAGAGGTGCCAGTGACAGGATAAAGAGCAATGGCCATAAAGTAAAACACAAGAGGTTTCACCTCAATATGAGGAAGAACTTCCTTCCTCCCTTCCTTCCTTCCTTCCTTCCTTCCTCTCCTTCCTCCCTTCCTCCCTTCCTCCCTTCCTCCCTCCCTTCCTCCCTCCCTCCCTTCCTCCCTCCCTCCCTCCCTCCCTGGAACAGCTACCCAGGGAGGGTGTAGAGTTCCCTGTCTGGAGACATCTCAAACCCACCTGGACATGTTCCTGTGTCACCTGCTGCAGGTGACCCTGCCTTGGACTAGATGGAGGTTCCTTCCAAGCCTAACCATCCCGTGGTTCTTTGGCAGATCCGTGACCATCGAGAAGTGCCGAAACAGCACCTTTGTCCTGGGCCCTGTGGAGATGTCCGTCCACGTCCAGAGCTGTGACAACGTCAAGGTCATCGCGGTTTGCCATCGCTTGTCCCTCTCGTCCACCACCGGCTGTACTTTCCACATTCTCACCCCCACGCAGCCCCTGATCCTCTCGGGGAACCAGGCGGTCAGCTTTGCCCCTTTCCACACCCATTACCCCATGCTGGAAGACCACATGGCTCAGGTGGGCTTGGCCACTCTGCCAAACTACTGGGACAGCCCCATGCTGGTGTGCAGGGACAGCGGTGACACGAGCGTCTTCCGGCTCCTGCCCCCCTCGGAGTTCTACACCTTTGTGATTCCCTTTGAGATGGAAGGAGACACCGTGGAGACACCAGGGGGGCTGCCTCAGGAGTACCAGGAGGTGCTGAGCCAGCGGGAGCAGAAGGTGCAGGTGTGGCAGCGCATGGTGAAGGAGGCAGGGCTGACCAAGTGAGTGAAGCTCAGCCACGTGGGCAGAGGGTTGTTAGATGGGGTTCCTCAGAAATCCCTGAGGGATGGCTTGGGTTGTGGGAGCAGTGTCTTACAGGCTGGTTCTGGAATGGTGGGAATTAGCAGTCCTGGGATTCTAGTTGGGAAAGTGGGAAGAGTAATGCTCATGGGCATAGCTCAGAGTCATGGAAGCCCCAGATGCTTTGGGTTGGAAGGGACCTTAAAACTCATTCAGTGCCACCCCCTGCCAAGGGACACCTTCCACTATCCCAGGTTGCTCCAAGCCCTGTCCAACCTGGCCTTGGGCACTTCCAGGGATCCAGGGGCAGCCACAGCTTCTCTGGGCACTCTGTGCCAGGGCTTCCCCCTCACTCCCAGGGAACAATTTCTCCCCAACATCCCATCTAACCCTGCTCTCTGTCAGTGGAAGCCATTCCCTGTCTCCTGTCCCTCCATCCCTTGTCCCCAGTCCCTCTCCAGCTCTCCTGGAGCTCCTTTAGCCACTGGAAGAAGCTCTGAGGTCTCCCTGGAGCCTTCTCTTCTCCAGCTGAACACCCCCAGCTCTCCCAGCCTGGCTCCAGGGCAGAGGTGCATCCAGAATCACAGAGGCCTCCTCTGGGCTCATTCCAACAGCAGCAGATCCTTGTTATGTTGGGGGTCCCAGGGCTGGAGGCAGCTCTGCAGGTGGGGCCTCAGCAGGTGGAGTGAAGGGGGAGAATCCCCTCCCTTGCCCACGCTGCTCCAAAGGAAGTGCTTTCTCATGGTTGCATTTTCCCAGCTTGTGAGACTCCAGGAAAAGCATTCCCAGATACTGCTGAGGTGAAGGACCCACCCTGGCAGGGGGTTGGGAGAGGGCTGGGTGTTCACCCTGAGCTGCCTGAGGTCCCTCTTAGCCCAACCTTTACCTTGGGATTGAAGCTCTAAACGCCTGTGCCAGCCCTTCTGAGGGGAGCTGGGAATGTGCATGTGGATCATTGCAGCAGATCACCTTGTGGGCAGCAGCTTTGAAATTCCTCTGGAGCAGATCACATGGAATCCTCTGCCCAGCTTCCTTGGCAAGCACAGACTGGGGATAAAACCCCATTTCAAACATCCATCTGTAAAGACTTGATGAGAGCAAGTTTTGTCCTCTAAACTGTGCTTAAGATGGGGAGATTTTCTTTCTGTTCTGAGTCCACTGATGGCTGCTGAGGGGTGTGTAACTGGGTTGTGATAGCAGTGATCTTGGAGGTATTTATTCTGTGGGAAACATGGAATAGGAAAGTGTTCCTTTGAGGCAAACTGGCAGCACCTCCTGTCATACTAGGCTGAGGAGTTCCAGCTCATTTGATGAGTTCCATGTTTGGAGGAGCTCCCTGTGCTTCCCACGTTCTTTCTGAAATCCAGGTGCCTCTGTGCTGAGCAGAGAAAGTGCAGTTTGAAAAAGCTCTGGACTGGGAGAGGGAAGGGATTTCAGGGTGGGATTTTGCTACAGGAGGAGGGTGGCAGAGTGGTGGTGACCTAGAAGTGGGGACAAAAATCCTTCACAACTCCCAGCCCTGAGTCTTGAGGGGCAGCAGAGAGGGAACAGACTTTGGCCCTCAATTTGGAGTCATCCGTTGTGTCTGTCAGCCTCATCCAGGGTGCTTCCCACTCCAGCTGTTGTCCTTGTTGGGCTGCTGCTTCCCACCACAGTTTTGGGAAGGTGTCTGGCCTGTCAGAGCCTTCCTGTGAAAGAAGTGTGAGGAAATAGGGATGATGTGCTTAGAGTTGCCATCGTCTGCCGCAGTCACGGGAGGCAAGAGCTCACTGCTTATGCCATGAAGCGGGAAAACTCTGGCAAGTTTAGAAGCTTGTTGAAAAGAAACTGGGCAGCTGACAGTGAAAAATGTCTGTTGTCTCTTGCAGGCAGGGAAACAAGAAGGGAGACAAGTAGGAAGCTTAGAGCAAACAGGATATCAGGCTTGTAGAAAGAAAAAAGCTGCTGTGCTCGAGCAGGGAGGTGAAAGAGAGTGTTAGAAATAAGAAGACGTCTTTTCAAGAAGTTGAAGTTGTCTGATTGAGGAAAGTGGGGCAGAAAAAGAATGTAAATCCTGCCAGGCTGAAAGTAAAACCCCCGTAAGACAGGACCAAGAAGACAGCTTGAGGAACAACTTGCAAAAGCATAAAATCCTGTTTATTCATTTTCTGAGCGTATCAGACAGAAAGTCTTTCAGGGTCAGTAGCAGATCAAGGTAGAGAAAAAGCTCTTGGAGAAGATAAATCCACAAGGGAAGAAAGAAGTGGCTGCCTTTGTGTTCAGTGGGGATGAATTTGGGTTAGTTTGTGTCCCAGAACCCTGCTTTTTGGGGAATGGCTCAAATGGAAGAGATCAGACAAAGAGCAGCCTAAACTTGAAAAAAGGGTGTGGAGCCTCTCTGAGGCTGAGTAGGACAAAACAATAGAATGGCCTGCATTGGAAGGGACCTTAAAAATCCAACCAGATTCCACCCCCTGCCATGGGCAGGGACACCTCCCACTGTCCCAGGGTGCTCCAAGCCCTGTCCAGCCTGGCCTTGGACACTTCCAGGGATCCAGGGGCAGCCACAGCTTCTCTGGGCACTCTGTGCCAGGGCCTCCCCACCCTCACAGGGGACAATTCCTTCCCAGTATCCCATCTAACCCTGCTCTCTGGCAGTGGGAAGCCATTCCCCCTTGTCCTGTCACTCCAGACCCTTGTAAATAGTCTCTCTCCATCTTGTAGCTCCTTCAGGCACTGCAAGGCCACAGTTAGGTCATCCTGAAGCTTCTCTTCTCCAGGCTGAACAATTCCAAATCTCCCAGCCTTTCCTCACAGGAGGGATGCTCCATTCCTCTGATCACCTTCATGGCCTCCTCTGGAGCTGGTTTCCTGCTTTTCCCTGTATAAAATGGGGTTAGCACATCAGATTAAGAATGGATTCAAAGCAAACCCATATCAAAATCTCGAGAATATTGAAAAATGTTCCTCTTTTATTGGTGCTCAGAAAGGAATTGTGTAAACTCCTTGAAAAAGTCCATCAAGAGGTATACAACACCTGTGCCAGTTTTGGCTTAAGGAATTCCAGAGGTGAGGTGATCCCAGAGGGCTGGGATGCTATTCTGGAGATGCTTTTTGGCATCTGACCGTTGCCAGGGAGCCTGAGCTGAGTGGGCCACCCTGTTACTGCTGGGCTTGCCATAAACACCCCAAATGTTTATTATGAGCCATGGGAATGAGGTGAGGAGTGCTTACAGGTGCATCTTTTCCCTGATCTCCATCCTCTCGGGTGCTGTCAGAACAGAATTTCATGTCCTTAGTGCTTGAGCACTGGTTGCTAATCTTTGTTTTCTCCCTTTTCAGATAGTTTTTCAGCTGTGCTCTGAGGGGAAAGTGGAGGCAGCCCTGGAGCAGGGTGATTGGGCTGGTGGGATGGGAAATTTTTTATAGCTTCTCCACCTCTGCCAGGTTCTGCCTTTGGGGTTCATTATCATCACATTCACTTGGTAAAAACCTCTGGTTGTCTCTGCAAGGTTCAGGAACCAAGCCTGGCTCTTCCTGATACATCTGGAGGCTTGTTTGGATAGTGAAGGTGAGGTAGAAACATAATACTGTAAATAAATGTGATTTTTCTCCTACTTCTGCTGATGTTTCTGTTCCAGGGATCAGAGGAAACAGTTCCAGACGTTGGTAGAAAATAAATTCTATGAGTGGCTGGTTCAGACGGGGAACCGGCAGCAGCTGGACAGCCTGGTCCCTCCTGCCATGGGCTCCAAGCAGGCAGCAGGATAACAGTCCTGGGCAGGAAAACGTTCCTGGGCAGCAGAAGGAAAGGGAGGTGAGTAAAAGGCCTCCTTCTCTTGCCTCTTCTCCACCCCTAAGAATTGTATTTGTGTGCACAGCCAAGGCAGAGGTAGGAAAAGTAGACGTTGTTGAGTGAATGTTCTCCCAAGAGCCTGGCATTTGGGTTTAGTTCTTACTTGGCTGTCAAAACCCCTTTTCAGCTGAAATCTATGTCCTCAGCACTGCCTTGTTCAGTATGATTTGTTGGAGTCATCTGTAAAGGCAGATGGGCACATTGCACAGTGTGATATAAAACTGATTGGAGTAGCTGCTCTTTCAAAGAAACTCTGCGTGTTGATGTCTACCCATCTCACTTTTTACTAAAGAGAGTTGAGTGAGGCTTTGGGTCATTCTTTCAATGAGGCTTTGGGTCATTCTTTCAATGAGACTTTGGGTAATTCTTACAATGAAACAGTGGATAATTCTCACTTACTCTTCCCAAGCAGAAGTGGTTTAGGAGCTGGAGACTTGCCCTTATTGAGCCCTTCTGCCATGGCATGTTTCAAACCATTAGAAAGTAATTTTATTTTTGATTCAGTCTTTGAATTCCTTTTTCTTTGCTGGTGTTGGGAGTAAAATTGGCTCCTTTTATTTTGTTCCACAGCCCTGGGCAGTGATCCACTCAGCCCAGTTCTCATTAAGACTTTGGCCATGTGCACCCACTGGACACAACTCCCAGCCTTGGTGTGGATTGGACTGCCTGGCTACCTCAGGATTCCTGGGCACTGCTGCCTTCCCAGGAATGTGCTGGTGGTGACTGAGAGGTGCCTGGCACTGGAGGAAAATGAAGAGTGCCTTGTTGCAGAGCTGTCACCCCAGTTAGTGTCCAAGCTGAGCAGGTATCCAGCACACCAGGTTTCCTGGGACATCACCTGCATCCTCATGGTACAAACCAGCAGCGCTGTTTTTATACATGTGAAAAGGAAATGTTTCAATTTTTTATGAAGGAAATCCAACAGGTTTTTTAATAGGAAGATGGCACTCTTGTGAAGATGAATTTTTGTATATGGTTGCACTGTTTTGACAAATGTCAATAAACCAGTTGTTGGATAAACCTGGCACATGTCCTGGCACAGGGGAAGGGGTTTTACCTGTACAGTGGGTGCTGGAGGGACACAGCATCGTTAATCTTAATGAAATGGAAACCTGGCAGAGAGAGAAAGTGCTAATTTATGAGGGAAGCATGGCAAAAAAAGAATGTAAATCTGCCAGGCTGAAAGTAAAACTCCTGTAAACTTCAGCCATGGAGCTGAAGGTTTTGAAGGCTGCCCTGGCACAAGGTTTTGATACAAGCCCAATTCCTATCTCTCATAATTTTCATAAAGATTATCAGCTTGAATAAGCACCATTCTCCTGTGCTGGTGGGATGTGTTTTGGGGATATGTGCTCATAGCTGAGCACCTAAATAAGCTTGGAAAATAAGCAAAGGCATTGCATGGATGAGTGGAGGCAGCAGCTGGTGGTGCCTTGGGAAGAGCTAGAGCGAGGGGAAGGCACGGTGCTCTGCAGTGCACAGCCTCAGAATTCCTCTGAAGGTCTCCCTTGGCTCCTGGGCAGGCAGGTGAGGTGAGTTTATTATATTAATTCTATTTATGTAAGATGAGTTTATTATATTTAACCAACTTTTAAAGGAGGGATGTGCAAAGTGACCACAGCTTTGAGCTGTGAACCTGCTGACAGAACCCAGCTTGTGCTTGAGCTCCGATCTCCAGCCGTGAAAAACGGAATCAATCCAAGTGGCCTCAGTGAGAGCAACAGCTCTGGGTGATTCAAGGCTCCTAAAATGGGAAGAGGAGCAGCTGCTGAGCGTGTGTGCCCCAGGCTCTCCCATCTGCCTGCATTTACAGAGCTGCTGTTGCGAGAGTGCTTGTCCTGACAGATTTGAAAGAGGGGCTGCGTGTTTCGGGTGCTGCTGTGCCAAATTCGTGTCCCTTTGTCTCGCTAAGCCTTTGGGCTGGGGCACTGAATAGCTGCAGAGGTGGTTTTTCATAATGCGCTGGCGGGGGGTGGCTGTGGAAGCCAGCGATCCGAGGGCTGGAGGGAAAACTCCTCTGCTCCGACCTCAGGTGCTGAACTTAGAGTTTGGAGTTGAATTTGGGACACTTGCAGAGACAATCAGAAATCTGGGCATCATTTGATGGGTGAAATCACTTGCTTTGGGGGGGTGTGGCCACACATCCTTCTTTCCCTCTGTGTCAGGAGGTGTTTGGAACTGTGTGGCTCCAGCTGAGGGTGTCCCAGGAAAAACCTGCAGCCTTCTAGCTGCACAGATGTTCCCATGGAGAGCTTTCAATGCAGAGCTGGTCTTTGCAAGCCTGTGGTGTCTGCCCTGAGCACTCGTTTGTCATTCCTCAACTGCATCCTTCAGAGCATTCCCTGATAAATGTCGTGTGCCCTCCTTACAAATGGCTCTCAGAGCCAACAAGAATTCTTTCTCGTTTAACAAGCTTGGAAGGGAGGGAGCAGCCAAATTACCCCCCCGTCCTCCCGGACTTGGCAGGGCGCTGTGTGTTTTGAGTGCATTTGGCAGAGTTTTGGTGTTCTGACTCAGCAAATGGTAACAAAGGGAGGATGGCGAAGCCTTCCTTTATTCCATAATCCTGTTTGCTTTTCTGGAAATCGGCTATAGCCTCAGAATCACTGACTCAATTTTTGGATCCTATTCTCATGACAAAGCGGCTGTCTGGTTTAAAACAAGCCTGTTATAAAAAGGGCACCTCGGATCCTGGCTGTTTGTAACAGCTGCTGACGTTCCTCCGGCACAGGGGAGCTTGGCTGGAACGGAAAATGTCCAGAGCTGGAACCAAGGTAAGTTTGTTTGCAGTGCATTCATGATTTTGGCTAAAATTGCAAAATTTAGGGATGAGTTGCAGAGAAACTTTGTTTTCTTTGTTCTGCTGACAGCTTCCCCCTCTGTCAGCGTGTGGGCAGGGGGAGATGCTTGAAATCCCTCCTCACGTGGAGGGAAGCTGGAGCTGAGCCCTCCCACATCTTTTCCCAGATTTTGGCTGGTTCCTCTAGGTGTGGCTCTGCCAGAGGATGGAGTGGAGCGCAGTGACTGGTGAGGGGGCATTTTGAAATGATTCTAAATCAGTAGGTCTCTGATGCCTTGTAGACTAGGGGTGGAGGGTGCTGTGCCAGCAGGGAATGACTGCACTTGTGGAGCAGAGCCTCATGGAAGGCTCCCTTGGAGCCTTGGGAGAACCTGACTGCCAGCACCAGCAGAGCTGCCACATCCCTCTTCCATGGGGGAGCAGAGGGTGTGCTGTGACAGAAGGACTCCTGGGCAATGAAAGAGTAGTACTGAAGGGAAGAGTGTTCCCTGAGGATACAAACCAGCCTTGGGATTCGGTGCAGTCAGCAGGGATGAACTGAAATTGGAGGAGGAGGTAGGTTGGGACGCTCAGCTTCAGCTGGAGTGACATCTCAGGTGGGGATCCAGGTTTGGGTTTAGCAGAGCTGAGCTAGCTGGTCCCACAGAACTTGTACTGGAGCTGGGACTGGGCAGGGAGAATCAGCTGGGAAAGGAAAGGAGGGTGAGGATTTGGGCCAGTGTTCCCTGCAAAATGTCAAACACCTGCTAGGAGGCTGTGGGAAGAGATTCACCTCAGTTTTGCCCTTGGGCTGGATCCCTTTTAGCCTGTGGAGGCTGTGAGACCCAAGGGGGTTTGGTAGTGCAGTGGGTTTGGAGGCACCAGGTGATGCCATGCAAGATCCAGATTCAGTCTCGGCTTTTCTGTGTCCTTCAGCTCTGCTCTTGGCTCTCAGTGGTTGGGCTGTTGGTCTGGGAAGCCAAGAACGGTATGCTGGTGGCTCCCAGATCTCAGGGGTGCAAGCTTTCTGTACCTGTGCCTAAAAAAGGTGCTGGGGAATTGCAGCTGCTCCATCCTTGAGTCTCTTCTCAGCTGGGAAAGCCTTGAGCACATTCTGCCTTTCCCCTGCCGAAAGCCATGTCCTCTTGGAGTGAATCCCAGGGAATTCATGGAGTATGTGCTGCTGAGAGGCAGCAAGGTGGCCAGGAGGAGTTATCTCCTATTTCCCTATGCCATGCTCTTGTTTAGCACATTCTGGGGAGAAGAAAAGGGCAAAGTAGGGAATTAAACACCACTTCTCACAACCCCAGTGAGTGATCTGCCCTGGGAAGGGGTCTCTGCTGACAGAGGAGGTACGACTGGATATTTTTAATGGGTTTCCTTCTGGCTGAGCTGCTGTTGAAAAGAAATACGTGATAACTGAGGTGAGGTGACCAAAGTGGGAGTTTTACATTCCCATAAGGAAGAGCTGCTCTGGCAAATGTGGTATGGGCTTGGAAAGCCCCCAAAAGGCAAGGTTTGGGCAGGGGGAGGTCACCAGGTGAGTGCTGGGAGCACAGCTCCTGGAGGGTTTGGCTGAAGGAAGGCAGTTTCCCTGAGAGGGAAGGGACAGAAACAAAGCTGCAAATCTGGAATTGGAATGTGGAATTCTCCTATAGTTATTCTATAGGTGAAAACATCAGCCTGCTCGGTCAGTGCCTGAATCCATGCAGGACAGCTGGGAAGCAAAGGTCTGAAATGAGCTGAAGGTGTGTCTGAAGGGGTGTGCTGGGGAATGGGTGGGCAGAATCCTTTGAATTCTGAGATTAAACCAAGGAGCAGCACTTTGGTTGGACATAATTCTGCAGAAACAGAATGAGCTCCTGGATTTCTTTGGCTTTGCCAAGGTCAGGTTTGGTTGTGTTAGGCTGGTGGGGAAGGAACATCACTGAATCTGGGAATGGTTGGAGTTGGAAGGGACCTTAAAATTCATCCATGGCAGGGACACCTTCCACTATCCCAGGCTGCTCCTAGCCCCTTCCAGCCTGGCCTTGGACACTGCCAGGGGTCCCTCTGCCCAGAGAACAGATCCACACTGGACAGGGTTCATCATGTTGGATACTCACTGCATGTACAGGAGCAGGACAGGATCAGAGCTTGGGGATGGAGAGGGGGATCAGCCATCCCAACAGAGGATAATGCTGAGCTGGGAAGAGACAAATCCTTGTGGAGGGTTTTCCAGGGATGTTGTGGTTTCCTTGACCACTAGCTTCAAGGAGAGGGTGACTGGTGGTGCATAACTGCCAAACCTCAGTGAGCAGAGCTTTCCATGTTCCCTCTGGGTTAGGCTGGCAGATCTTTTGGGTAAAACCTTTACGGACAGTGATCCAGAAGCAGGATCTGGAAAAAGCAGCAAGTTGTGGCTGGGAAGACCTGGCCAATGTGGTTAACTGCCCAAGAGTGGGAAAACAGGGACTGGGAATTTCAGTGCTCACCTTTCACAGCTTTTATTCACTACTGGAAAGGTCAGAGTGATTCCCAGCCCTCCAGTGTGTGAAGGTGGGAAGAGCTTGCCCAGGATGTTGGGGGGGAAGGTTGTTTTGTGTGCTTTGTGATGGGAGATCAGTCCCTGAAATGAAGAGGAAAATAGCATAATCCTAATAAATGTCCAGTAACAGGACACAAAATGAACAACATGAATCCTCTGGCACAATCAGCCCGACTCCCCAGATCCCTGGGCAGGCTGGTGGGACACACTAACCAACCAGCTCCAGGCAAAGTCTGGCTTATTTAATTTTTAGCACAAAACTAATGATTAAAATAAAAATTGAATGAGTTTCCTGGATTTGGTTGAAACAGTGGCAATGAATGGTATTTTTAACAACAGGAAGGTTACATCGATACCAGTAGCCAAAGCACTGTAGGTGAAGTACAGCAGGTGTGGTGTATCTTAAGCTATGGAAAAAACATGGGAAAAATGGATTGTGGAACACTGAATGTTGGGTGTGGCCAGAAAGATTCTCTCCACAGCATCTGGTGTCATGAGAAAGCAAGGGATGTAGTCAGGATAGATGTGATGGTTTGGGAATCCTCTTGGAGAAGAGCAGCTCTTGATGGGTAATTGTCACCTGGGAAGATCTAAATTGGGGCTGGAGAAAGGACTGGTCTGGTATAGGGCTTGGCAATATTTCCATGAAGGGATTTTGGAAGAAAACTGGGTCTTCTCTGCAGGGCTGGGTGGGTGGGTGATGCCTCAGGTGGGAGGAATGGGATTTGCTCACCAGATCATTTCAAGCCAGGCTGTGATCAAGCAGGGACAAAGTGCTTTGGGGTCAGCAGGCTGCCTATAGAGCAGCTCTTGGGAAAGAAATGTGGGTATGGATCAGGAATTTGTCAGCTGTTTTGTGCACTTGCCACAACCAAAGCAGAACAGGCCAACTGCAAATACAGTCCTTGGATATCCATAAAACTGTTACATGGAATGCTCCTTTAGTTTCTCCTGGCATGGGCAAAGCTTTTGTGATGTCTGGCTTCAGGCAGTGAGTTTTGAGAAAGGAAGTTGTGGGTTGTTCAAGAAGGAACAGGGCTGGAAGACATGACCCAGGAGGAAAGAGACCTCTCCACCCCCTTATCAGTAAAGATCTTGCTGCAAACACCTGGTAAGTCAATATCAAGGAAATCATGGAATTGTTAGGGCTGGAAAAGCCCTCTAAAGGCATCAAGTCCAACTGTGCTGCCAAACCCACCCATGTCCCCAGAAATCTGCTTCGTGCATTCCATTGACTTCTCACAGCTCCCTGGCCATAATTTAGTAACTCCTGATCTAGAGAAGGTGGGAAGGAATTGTTTTGATAGTGTTTTGCTGGAAAAAAGGACAGGCACCTCACTAAGGGAGTATTGGCTTGGACTGGGACAGACTGAGGGCTGGGAAGGGCAGGACACTGGTGGCAGTTGAGGGTGTGGCAGCAAAACTAGTGAACTGACTGCAGCTGATCCCATTCCATGGCTGGACTTGATGATTTCTGACGTCTCAGAAATCTGTTTTGTTTCCAGCTATTTCCTGCTGTGATGTGGCTGGAATGTGGAGATGTGCTGGCATGATGAACCTCCCCATTCTCCCCCCCTGCTCCTTTCAGGTCACCTTCTATGAAGACAAGAACTTCCTGGGCCGTTACTACGAGTGCGACAGCGACTGCCCCGATTTCCACACCTACCTGAGCCGCTGCAACTCCATCCGAGTGGATGGAGGCACCTGGGTGGCCTACGAGAGGCCCAACTATGCAGGGAACATGTACGTGCTGACCCACGGGGAGTACCCCGACTACCACCACTGGATGGGCCTCAACGACCGCCTGGGCTCCTGCAAGTACATCCAGATCGTAGGTGTCACCTCTTCCTGGCGTGTGCTTTGAGGGTGTCGCGTGGGGAAGCGCAGTGCTCACCTTCCAGGCTGCTGGGGGTTTGCCCCCACAGCCCTGCTCTGGGAATAGCAAAGTGGTTGGTGTGGGGAGAAGGTCCATCTCTCGCGCTCTGGGTTGCAGTGGGAAAAAGCAGATCCCTTTGGGTGTGGGTGAGTTTCCATAGGAATGGCAATGTAGTTTCATCTGTGTTCCTGTAGGGATTTCAGTGTCCAGGCAGGTTGCTCCAAGGTTTGCCTCTTGTCTTTTCCCTGGTGTTTAACCAACTGACCCAACAGGCTCCAGGCTCAACTGTGGGATGCAGATTCTGCAGGAACATTTGGAATGAGGGGCAGTTTCCTCTCTAGCAAGCCAGGACTCTGTTCTGATACAGGGAACTGAATCCGTGTCACCAAATCCCTGTGGGGATAGAGACACCAGCCCCAGGACAGCCCTGGAATGCCCAGGAGCGGGAGGGATGCCTGCAGCCCTCCTTGGGCATGCTTGGAGCAGCCTGGTGTCTCCCGGTAATAGGAGAGCACAGGATCCTTGCTCATCCCCTCCTAACTGATGATGGGGAGAAAGGAACAGAGGGAATGATCCTTTTGGGAAGCCTGTGGGGAGAAGCATCCTTTCAAGCTGGGATTGTGGATGAAGTGTGTGGACTGGTGCTGCTGCTGAGGGTTTGCTAGCAGTGGGGCAGACACCGGTGATCTGTGGGTTGCTGGCTTGGGACACAGCCATGAATTCCCACTGCATGGAGCATATCTCACAGCTGAGAAGGGGTTTTGCTTTTCTGCCGGGGAGTCTAACGCCTCTCTGGGCCTGTTCTGGGTTTGAGCTGGGTCTAAATCCCTTTGCACAGGGCAGGGAGAGTTTCCAGTCTGTTCAGAGCACTGATCTGGCCTAAGGCATGGAGCCAAAACACGCGGGAGATACAAGTGCAGCACAGCTCACATCCAGCTGCTCTTCCTCCACCAGGTTGAAATGTGGGAGCCTTATCCTGCATATCCACCTGACACCTGGCTTTCCCTCCTGGCCTGGGGAGAGCCTGAGACCCCGCAGAGCTCGGCTGGGGCTGGCAAGGAGGGAGGGGAAGGAAGAGGTGTCCAGGCAGCCCAGATTAGACGCTGCCGATCCCGGTGGGGAGCAGCGCTGCCTCCGCAGCAACACAGCCCCGCCGGGGTCAGCAGCTCATTAAACTCCTCTCTGCCCGGAGCAGCGGGGAATGGAGGGGGTTTGGCTCCCCGGATGCTCAGTGGAGCAGCTGAAGGGTTCAAGCCCGTCTGGAATAGCGAGCCTGGCGCTGCTGACTTGGCCTTATCCCTGCCTTCCTCCCTTCCTCCTTCTCCTACTCCGGCTCGGGGCTTCTGTACCCTCTTTGCCCGTGAGGCTCTGTTAAAATCTACTCCAGCTGCTTCCCCCTGTGCTTTTGGGTGCTGACAAGAGATTTCAGCCCTGGCCTGGTGTGCTGGGGGTGGTTGGCACCTGATTTCAGTCTGGCTGTGCCCAAACTCTGCTCCCTCGTCAGAGCCGGGACAGGTCAGTGCCTCCATCCGATGCTCTGGTTGCCACTGAAGTCACCCGGAGAAGCTGTGGCTGCCCCTGGATCCCTGGCAGTGTCCAAGGCCACGTTGGACAGGGCTTGGAGCAACCTGGGATAGTAGAAGGTGTCCCTGCCCACGGCAGGGAGGTAGAACTGGATGCTCTTTAATCCCTTCCAACCCAAACTGTATTATTTTCTCTCCCTTTCCTTTCCCAGCCAAGCGGAGGCCGAGGCCACATCCAGGTGTTTGAGAAGGGAGATTTTGGCGGGCAGATGTTCGAAGCCACCGAAGACTGCCCCTCCATCATGGAGGAGTGGCACATGCGTGAGGTGCACGCCGCCAGGGTGCTGGAGGGCGTCTGGGTGTTCTACGAGCACCCCAACTACCGGGGCCGGCAGTACGTGCTGCCCAAGGGCGAGTACCGCAAGCCCGTGGAGTGGGGCGCGGCCAGCCCCGCCGTCCAGTCCTTCCGCAGCATCTCCGAGTGAGCCAGCCCCGTGACCGGGCTGTCACACCCCCCAATAAAGCAACTGAGTCGCTCAGCTCCGCCTCGTCCTGCTTCTTGCCGGGATTTGCGTGCTGTGTGTTGTGCCTCGGGGGAGCTGGGGCGGAGCGGAGCCTTCTCGGAGCAAAGCAACCCTCCAGCCCCGACTGCCGCATTGTCACCCCTTGCCCATCCCCTGCCCTCTGGCCCGCTGCTCCTTTAGGAAAAAGCCATCCCGAAGGTGGAGCTTGTGCCCCAGAGTTTGGCCGTTCCCGTGGAGCAGGGAGACCACACATCCCTGGATTCCAGTTTTTGGGGGTGGCTGTGGCTGGCTGGGTCTGTCATGTCCCTGAGGAGTCCCTGCCTGCTCTGTTGCTGCATCCTGAGGGCTTGGGAGAAGGGATGAGGTTTCCATCGGTGCCATGTGTCCCCCTGGAGATCCCGAGCAGACAGCACACGTCCTGGGACTGGAGGAGTTTGTCCTTCTCGTGATGCACAGGGCGACAGGCCTGGGAAAAAGTGGAGATGAGAGGCAGCAATCCCAGCTGGAGCAGGAGGTGACAGTCATCATCTCCATGGGGAATGCTGGGGACCCTGGCAGCCCAGCAGGATGTCCCCTGTGAGCCAAAGGGTCCAGCTGCTCAGACGGGCTGGGCACCGCGTGGAGCCGAGCAGCTGGAAGCAGGAGAGCAGGCTGGATGTGGGATAGAGGCAGTGAGAGCCCCTGGGAGCTGCCCTGGGATGGGAGGTGGCTGCTGAGTGACCCTGAAGGCAAGAAGAGCTCCCTGGGCACCTGAGACATGCAGTGAGCACAGGGGGTGCCCAGTCAGCCCAGTTTGCCGCCAGGAACATCCCGGTTTGCCCAGCGCTGCCAGATGTGAGGCAAGTCCCAGGCACAGCCTCCCGGGCAGGAATAACTCATGGCAGGACAGTGTCCCCCTGGGAACCCCCGGGACCTGCAGCCTGTTTGCACACGGAGCCGAGGGGCTTTGGGATAATGACGCTGGATGTGGAACAGAGCCCTCCCAGCCACGCTCCGCAGGCTCTTCCCGTTGATGTATGAGGTTATTAGGGAGCGGGGAGGCAGGGGAAGTGATGCTCGCCAAGCCACGCGGCTGCCACCTCCCGGGAAAGCTTCTGCCGGTGGGGAGTGGGAAGAGGCTGCCAAGAGGGGCAGCCCCAGCCCCCTGCACTTCCCCAAGGACAAAGCTGGGCTGAAGAGTTGCCTTCCTCCTATTCCTCTTCCTCCTCCTCCTCCTCCTCCTTTCCCTCTTCCTTCTCCTCCTGCTGTCACCCCTCTCCCTTAGCCCCCTGTCTTGTTCCAGCCCTTCCCTCCAGATTTCCCTCCAGATTTCCCTCCAAATTTCTCCTCCAGGTTTTCAAGATTTCCCTCCAGATTTCCCTCCAAATTTTTCCTCCAGATTGTTAAGATTTCCCTCCAGATTCCCCTCCAGATTTTCCCTCCAGATTTTCCTCCAGATTTTCCCTCCAGATTTTCCTCCAAAGGGTGATGCATCTTCACCAACTTCCATCCCACCTTAGTCTCCTCTCCATCAAGGAGCAGCAGGATGCAGATGATCCAGCAATATGGTTGGGTTTCCCTGTATTTTTCCCCATAATATTTCTCCAGGACCAAGCAGCCCCCAGCTCCAGCCCCTCCTTTCCCCCTGGCTCCTGGCAAAGCTCTCCAAGGGCAGCAGGCTGAGCACAGCCTGGCTCCTGGTTTTTTTGACAGTGAGCCTGTTGCTGTCCCTGCTGTGGATGGAAAATCTCCTGTAGGTAGGTATGCTCTGCCCAGTGCTTTTCCAGCCATCTCCCACCCTGATTTTGGGGAATGTCCACCTGTCCCCATCCCATGTGGCCTGCACTGGGTGGGTTTGGGAAGCTCCAGCACTGTGGCTGCTGGTGTGCATCCACCCCAGAGCACCGGAGGAGCCAAACCTGGATCTGGTTTGCCCTTAAGGTATCGTTTTTTCATGTCCTTCCCTTTCACCGCTGATCTCCCCACCTTAAAACCCAATTATCCCAATTCTTCCCCCTTCTCCTCGCCCTCCAGGCCCTTGCCCTTGGGTGAACATTGTGTCCTCAACGTTGGCAACCGACACGAGTAACAATAAACTGCTACTTGGGTGGTTTTTTTATGGCCACTTTTTATTTTATTGTTATTCCAGATGACTTTTTCCATCGGGGGCTCCCTTGGCACACGGAGCAGGGCGCCCGTGGAGATGAGTGGGGAGCGCAGCAATCCAAGCCCAGCCGTGCTGATGCCGTTTTTTCCTCGACAGCTAATTTCCATTTCCCAGTATCAGGGGGTCTGCTCTGGTAATTGGCATGCAGATTGTGTCTGGTGGGCCTGTTAGACACGAGCAGAGGCTCTGCTGCTTGGAATAAGCCAAGCCCAGGCTGATGGATGGGGTGTAAGGGGGTCATGGGGAGAGAGAATATCCAGATGCCCGTGTGCACACCTACGAAATTTCCATTCCGTGCCCTCCCCCCATCCCTTCCTTCTTTATCCAGCAAACTCTAATCTATCATATTTCATTGAGACAAATCCTGCTCCATTTCTCTCTCTTTCCCTTTTTCCCTCTAAGGGAAATGTGATGGAACCTGCTCCTGGATTTAATGAGAAGATGGTGCGGCGTGCAGGAATTAAAGCAGTGCCATGCTTCATTAGCAGTTGGGGATCACACCGAGCTGGCCCAGATGTTAATTACACTTTGGGAATTAATTGGTATGAGGCATTCCTCTCCTCCACCACCTGTAATCCGGTGGCTGTGTGAGGACTTCTGGAAGCAGAGACCTCCAGGCAGGTGTCTGTCTCCCCTCCTCTGCCTGCCTGGCTCTGGCTGTGACCGAGGGACATTGGCTGCCTTGGAAATCTTGAAGTCACCTTCATTTCCATCCCTTTGCTGCCCAAGGACCTGCTGGAATTTTTCTCTCTTTTCCTCCCCATGCCACTCTCCTCCAAAATTTTTCTCCAGCTGCTGGGGAAAGCAGGTCTGGATGGGAAGGGGAGATGGTGGGAGGTGGCAGCATGCTGAAGGAGGAAAAAACATCCCCCTCAGAGCTGGTTATCCCCAGGACATCCTGTTCCTTTCTCCTGCTCCTTGACCCATCCTTGCTGGTCCATCCCTTCCCTCCAGCTCTGGGGGCAGAAGGGGAAGCCTCAATCTGTACTTGAAGCACTTTTGCTGCTGAAATCCCCCCAGTTCTCCAAGGGAAATGGTCTCCAGTTTCGTCCCTTTTCCACCTTGGTTTCAGCCTGATGAAATGCAAAAGCTGCTAAAAAGCTGAGGGGGGTTATTTTGCCAGAGGACAGAAATGGTATGGTTGGAAATGAAGAATATTCCTCTGAATGCTGCCAATTTGTTCCTTTCCTGGGCTGGCTGGCAGTGGCCCAGCGTGGGGCAGGGATGTCACTGCAAAGGAGCAGCAAATCTTTGGGATCCAGCCTGGAATTTGCTGCACAGCCCCAGTGGGACACAAACTCAGCTCTGCATCCCTCAAATTCCTTCTGGGCCCTAATGGTGGGACAGAGCCACCACACTGGTGTGACACAGCCAGCCTAGGCTCCTGTTTTCCCTCCTCTTCCCGAGGTTCCCAGAGCTTTGTGGGTCTTCCTTTGGTGTTGCTGATGCTCTTTGGTTTCGAGGTGTCAGCATATTTTTCTGCCAGCAAAGTCACTCCTGAATGAGAACCACTGTCCCTTCCCTCCCATCCCTGGGAGGTGTGTGGATGTGGCATTTGGGGATGGTCATGTGGCAAACCAGAGAAATTCAAGGCCACTTTGGTAGGAGTTAAAGCAAAACAATGATTTCAAAAGTCCAAAATTAATGGCTTTGGGGTTGGATGGAGAAGGAAGAGATGTTTAATCCTTTTGCTTAGACTTTCTTGATTTTAGGTCTTGATTTTCAGTTTAGGGGTGGGCTTGGCAGTGCTGGGGGAATACCTGGTGACCTTAGAGGACTTTTCCAACTTCAACAATTCTGTCATTCTGTGATTTCACAATTCCATGATTCTATGATTCTGTGTTTCTATGACTCCATGATTCTATGATTTCATGATTCCATGATTCTGCAATGCCATGATTCTATGTCTCAGGGCAGCATTTCACTGCCATCTGGTTCCCCTGGAGCCCTGCCACTTGAGATCCTGCATTTCCCAACATGTCCTCAATGAATCCCAAGTCCCCAGATCAGGGATTCAGCCCCCACCTCACCTCCCACCTGGGCAGTCTGAAGATCCTCCCCGGTGACTGCAGCCACTACTTTGGTTTTGGCTAAACCACCTTCCAGGTGTCCTTTTCCTCTCTGTGCATTCCTGTGCATTCCCTGCTGGCCCTGGCTGAGCTGTGAAGGTTTCAGGGTGCTTCATCCATCCTGCTTGGAGCTTGTGGGGAAAGCCTGGCCCAAATCTGGGCGGGGAGCTCTGGAGCTGGTTTGGATCTCACTCACAGAGATGTCCTGGGGACTCTATCAGTGTCTGGGCACTGTCACACAGGTCCTGTCACCCAGATGTGCAGGGATGGCTGTGAGTGTGAGAGGGTGGGAGAGGGAGCTGCCTCTCCAGGATGAGTGTCGGGGCCTGAGGGATGCTGGCACTCCAAATGGGGCTCTGAGATCCCCTAATTGCGGAGGGAAAGGAGAGGAGAGGGCAAGAGAGGAGAGGGAGAGTGCACTTCCCAGGGCGCCATCCTTCCCTTTGCCAGAGCCCAGCAGAGGGCAATAGAAGCAAATGGAAGAGACGAGACCTTGCGAGGGATGTGCGACAGGAGCAGATTGGAGGCACAGCGACCTGGAAGCGGAGGGATGAGACAGAGGATGTGCAGGCAGAGGGATGTGCGAGAGCAGGGAATGTGCGCCCGGAGCGCTGTGCGAGGAGCGGGGCTGGGGGATGCTGGAGAAGGTCGGGGCAAAACAGAGCAATTCAAGGTTATTTTGGTAGCAGGGAAAGCAAAGCGATGCTTACCTAACTCCTGAATTAACTGCTTCGGGGTTGGATGGAGAAGGAAGGGGAAATATTTAACCCTTTTGTTTAAACTTCCTTGATTTTAGGTCAGTTTTTACGAAAAGCATTGCATGGCTGAGCACCTCCGGTGGATGGTGCTGGGAGGAAAGGCTCTGAGAATTCCCAGCCCTGATTAGATTCCTGGTTAATTGTATGACTGAGCCCAGCTTCATTTGTGGGTCTCTTGGAAATCAAATTCCCCACGTGCCTGGAGCCTTCTTTGGGTGCTGCCTGAGCCCTGGCAGGATGTGCTGGGCTGGGGCTGGCAGTACCCACGGGCTCCCTTCCTCCCTACAGAGAGAAAACCACGGCAAGGCTGCGGGGGAAAGCAGCAGGGAAGAGTTGGGAACAGCATCCCCTTCCCTCTTGCTGCTGCTGGAGCAGCTGGGACAGAGCTGGGGCAGGAGCCTCCTCTCCTGCTCTCTGTTTCTGCTCCCTGCACGCTCCTGCCTGGCCAGGCAGGTATTCCCAACAGATTTCCTACATATCCAGGTCTCCTCCATATGGTGTTTGAGCTTTTCTTTTTTGGTCCAAACCACTTTGGAGTCACACAGGGATGTTTAACAAGGAAAGCTTTGCACGGCAGGAGGGTGATCCTACAGCTGCCCTCGCAGCCGCGACAGGACATCTGCGAGGAAGTCTCTCCGGGCAGATTCCCGCTGGAGACCTCATCATTTTTGGGGGGAAAACAACAATTATTTGAAAAGGGCAGGTGAAATCCTTGTGGCTGGGAGCTGCAGGTGGCAGGGAACAGGCAGGACCCTGGATGCAGGATGCCCAGGAGGGCCAGACACCCCAGGAAGCACTGGGGGGTTATCTGGGCAGAACCCCACCACGGTGCTGCTGCTGCTGCTGCGGGCTGCGAGCTTAGGAAAAAGGATGTTTTTTTTGGAGCCTGGCGTAGGCTTTTTGCTGAGCTGCTTGGAGAGGGCACAGCCGGGCTCTGGTGTTAGAGGAGAAGGAGGAAGGGTCGCCCCACCTTTCCCGGAGCCCCCACCGCCTCATTAAGCCGTCCTTGGCGAGACGAGCGCGGCAGGCGCGATCTCCCCATCTCGGCGTTATCTCCCCATCTGCCTCCTCTCCCGCCACGCTTCCAGATGCTCCTTATCTCCTCTCACCTTCCCGGCGAGCCAGCGCGCTGGGGGCAGGGCCGGCTGCCCGCACTCCCCACCTGCGATGTCCCCGGCTCTTATCAGGCTCCGTGAGTCCCCACCGAGGCCCTGTCTCAAAGTCAAACGGATTTGCTGGCGGGGCGAGCGCGCCCAAGGTCGGCCGGTGGCGGGGAGGCTGCGGGGACCTCGCTGTCCCCTCGCTGTCCTCTCGCTGTCCCCCCGCGCCCATTCCCCAGGTAGCGCCTCTCCCCATTTACTCTCCAACATTATCAATTACATTTGGATTATTATCCCTCATTGAAGCCCAAGTGAGCCGCAGACAGCTATTTCCTAATGGGGAAACGTTACAGGCAACTTATTAGCGAACAATGCGTCATTAAGGGGGGAGAGCTTCAAAGGCTCCTAAATGCATTTCAAAGGACACAATGCGGAGCGGATCCTGCCGCCGCATATCTGGGGGACATGGGCGAAATTTGTGACGAGGAATAGACCGGGCCCAATGTAATTAACTAATTCTCGATCAAAGGGGTTTTAGAACTGAATGGTCAGGGAATTCAATTATGGGTTTCCTAATGAACCACTCTGTGCCAAGGCAGGGGGATGTTTTCTCCTGGAAAAGGAGAGCTGAGGATCAGGGCTAGGATTTCCAGGGAGGTTTGGGAGACAAGCACCAGAGAGCTCCTCCCGGGTGGATTTGGCATGGATCATCAAACCAGAGATCATCAAACCAGAGATCATCAAATCATGGAAACACAGAACGGTTTGGGTTGGAAGGGACCTCAAAGCTTGTCTCATTCCATGGGCAGGGACACCTTGCACTAGGCCGGGTAGCTCTGAGCTCCATCTGCCACCATCCAGGCTCTCTGTGATCCAGGCTGTCTGTCCTGGACACGTCCCTGTGGTGAGACATGTTCCCCCTCCCTGAGTTTGGGCAGATCCACGGCTCTTTGGAGCTGCTGTGAGGGGCTGTGGGATGCAGCAGGATAGCTGTCCCATCTCCTGACCGCCTCCCTGGAAAAGCTGGGCAAGGGAGATTTCCTCCTCTGCTGCCTGAATCCAGCCTCTGGCAAAAATAGCATGGTTTTCTGCTTATGAAAGGAGCATCTTCTAGTCCTCCACTAGTTTTCTCTTATTATAGAAAGTTGATTTGCTCACTTTACAAAGGGAAATGTATTATGAATTTTCCCTTCATTCTCCTCCTTTTTTTGCCCCGTTTAACAACCGATTTGTGTGTTGCATGAAAGTTACACAGTTCTTTAGATGCGTTTGCTATTTTATTTTCTTTCATTCAAAAATATGTCAGTAATCTTTTTGTTAACATGAAAGATAAAGGATTAGTAATGCAAGATGCAGTTTTCTTGTAACCTTCTTGAAAGCAGACTATAGTTTCTTATCTGGGTCTAACATTCATTTTCCTGAAATGAAAAAAGAAAAAAAAAAAGAAAAAAGGACTTCTTAAAATGAAATAAACTATATTCGATTCAGACGAGCAGCGCCAGCAAAGGAATTTATTGCAGCTGGCAGAATGGAGCAGCTGCGCTGAAGTCGTTGTGCCGCAGCACTGGGGACCTTCCCAGGGAACAGAGCACACGGATCTTGGGGCATGTGGGAAATACTGCAGCGAGAGAAAGTGCTGGAGAATCATGGAACCATGGAAGGGTTGAGCTTGGAAAAGGCTGCTAAGATGACTGAGTTCAACTCTCCCCCAGCACTGCTCAGGCCACATTTAACGCATGTCCCCAAGTGCCACATCCACATGGCTGTTCAATCCCTCCAGGATGAGGACTCCACCACTGCCCTGGGCAGCTGTGCCAAGGCTGGACAGCCCTTTCCAAAAAAAACCTTTCTCAACATCCAACCCAGACCTCCCCTGGTGCAACGTGAAACTATTTCTTTTTGTCCCATCAACAGCACACCTTGTGCTGACATCATGGCATCTCCCAAGATGTGCCTGTCCAGTTGACTTTGGCAACTCTGACATTTGCCTTGGGGACATCCAGGATGTGCCAAGCTGGAGATGAGCCACCATTTTCTGGGCTTGGTGCTCACTGCAGATACACAGAGAAGCTGTCAGAGAAGCTGTGGCTGCCCCTGGGTCCCTGGAAGTGTCCAAGGCCAGGCTGGATGGAGCTTGGAGCAGCCTGGGATAGTGGGAGGTCTCCCTGCCATGGCAGGGGGTGGAACTGGATGAACTTTAAATCACTCCCAACCCAACCCAAACCATTCCATGACTGTGATTCCACAACCTTCCACTCATGGCTGACGAGCAAACAGGGATTTGCAGCACTTCCAGCTCCTGGGGATTTATTTGAGCAGCGTTGGGTCTCCAGGGGGTCCCACCTTGCATCACTTCACCCCTTGGCTCCTCTCCTCCCTGCCAGCAGGGACATTGCTCCTGCTTTGGGCTGTGCAGGCTGGTGGTGGCAGCCAGGGAGAAAAGGACATGGAAAAACACCAAGGAGGGGAAAAGGAGAGATGGGCACAGTGTCAGGGGCTACCAGGGACCAGCAAGTGTTCGAGAAGAAAACAGCTTAATTTTCATGGAATAATTTGGGTTAGAAGGGATTTTAAAGATCAACTCACTCCGAATTTGATGGAGTTGATCTCTTTGTAGATGCAGAGGATGAAAGGAAACCCAGGGTGAACAAAGCTGGTTTCCACAGCACCAACATGCTCCAGGCAGTAAAAGCAGGATAGCAGACAGGGCATGCTGGAAGCCAGGAGGAGAGGTGATCCATGTGGGCACCCCAGGATGTCCCCCTGCCCTGCCCACCCCTCTGCTGGGCCAGCCAGCCTCTCCCACCAGCCTGGCAGCTCCTCAGGGCTTAAATCCTTATGTAAACTGCTGGATTTCTGTGGCAATTAACTAATGGGCGCTCAGCATCCAAAACAAAGTATTTTCCCCCTGTTAGGTGGATTTGGTTATTATTGAGTTGGCCTGACAAGGAGCCAGCATTTACAACTTTGTTTATAACTGGGTTTGCAGGGAATACTTTGTTTTGCTCCAGAGAAACTTGATATTTTCTGTTGCAAAGGGGAACGATGATTTCTGTCCCACACACACCGTGGATTGCAGGGCTTAATAATTAAATAAACTAAAGAAGAGCATCATCCTCTGGGCTGAAATCTTCACCTCCAGTGTTTAATGGGGCTCTTGTCCTGCACTGGCAGATCCGTGGTTTCATTTGAGGGAAAAGTGTGTTTTCATATCAAAGGAGCCCCCCTGCACTGACCCAGCCTTCCCTTCCCCCTCTCTGCCCCGGCACACACGCTATTTTAATATTTCATATATTTCATAAGCTTTTATGCTTCTAAAAGAGAAGTGAATTTGTGGAGAGTTGAGCTCTCTAGAGCTGTACTTCAGAGCTGGGAAGTAATTCAGGGTGAAGCCTGTATTAATCTCAGGTGAGAGAGATATTTAAATTCAGGCTACCAGTGTGAATATAAAATGGGGATCTCTTTACAAAAATTTCAAATTGTAATATGCAAAGCTTAAAGAAAAGAAACCCCAAGGGAACAGCTTTCTTCTAGAACATTTTGTTCCAACCATCATCTCTTTACCTTTATTTTTTTTTTAAAAACCCTCCCTTTGCCATTTTGTATTTTTAAATTAAATCTTTCAGTTTTTAAAATGAAATTCTTTATTGCTGGGAGACGGTGATGGGGAAGGGGGAGCAGCATGTAAGTGCCTGGCTGTGAAAAATGGTGTGTGGACCCAAATTTTAGCCAGAGCAGAAGGAATAGCAAAGAGTGGGGAAATAAATCCCTGTTTGGTTGGTCCAAGGAATGGGGGGTCACCTCCTCACTGGGGGGATGCTGCCTGAACCCTGTTTTTGGGGAGAAATCTCTGCTTGGAGGGAAGAGAGAGGCAGCACAGCCATGTCCTTGCATGCTCCTCCAGCAGCACTGGGGAGCACTGGGATGAACTGGTCCATCCCATCAACCTTCTTCTCCACAGAGAAAATTCAGCATGGATTTATGATCCTGGGCAATGGCCATGTTCTCTGAGTGCATTTTGGCAGGATGGGGATCACCTGCAGGTGTCTGTGCTGGGTGGATGGAGCCAGAATATCCCAAATCCCAAAATACCATTCCTGGGAGAGCCCTGCATTTGCATCCATGGCAAACACCTCGGGCTGCAACCAACTCCCAGGTCAGGAGAACTGGTGACAGATGACATGCTATTATCAGCTCTGTCAATTAATTAAATTATACATTATGCTTATGAGGGTGATCTACTGAGCCACTCTAGATTAAGTGTTGCAATTAAGTCTTTAATTTCTATTTAATAAGTAAGTTATTATATGTTAATAAAAGATCAATTAGTTGCTAACAGAGCATTGATCCAGGTACAATGAGTGTGTCAGGGAGACATCAGGGCTGACATGGAAGGGGCTGGGGGATTGTGTGCACGACATGTGTACAATTAGGATTTTAACAAAGACAGGCTGCAGTGGGCAGGGGGCAGCCAGGTGGGCTTGGGATGTTGCTCCATGCACAAACCTGCCTCTTCCCAGGCTGGCAGGGCTGGGACAGCAGGACAGACCCAGTCAGGGAATCCCAGAATGGTTTCGGATCTTAAAGCTTATCCCATTTCATGTCCTGCCATGGCAGGGACACCTTCCACTATCCCAGGTTGCTCCAAGCCCTGTCCAACCTGGCCTTGGACACTGCCAGGGATCCAGGGGCAGCCACAGCTTCTCTGGGAACTCCATCCCAGGGCCTCACCACCATCACAGGGAACAATTCCTTCCCAATATCCCATCTAACCCTGCAGCAGTGGAAGCCATTCCCTGTGCCCTGTCCCTCCATCCCTTGCCCCACTCCCTCTCCAGCTCTCCTGGAGCTCCTTTAGCCACTGGAAGAAGCTCTCAGGTCTCCTTGGAGCCTTCTCTTCTCCGGGTGGACACCCCAGCTCTCTCCTGCGGTGTCAGTGACATCCAGTGCTTCTCCTGAGCGGGATGACCCCAAGGAAGGATTTTCCACCAGAACTGTCCCCAAACCAGGTGGTTTTACTGCTTTCTGCTCCATAATCCTCTCCCCACGGCATCTTCCCACGTGCCCAGCGCACCTCCCGCCGGGACCCCCTTCCTCCCCGAGCCCCATCCCAGCCCGCCGGCTCCCCCCGGGGCATTTCGGAGCGGTGGGGAGCCTGCGGCGGAGCTTGCAGCGGGAGAGGAGGGAAGCGCTGGGCTCCAGCAGAGCCAAGATTCCAGCTGAATATGGATGACATCATTATACGGGTGATCCTTTCAGCAACAGCGAGCCGGGTTTTAAAGTAGCGACCTACAGCATACAAATGATGGGTTTAAAGGAAATAAAAAAAGAGATGATTTGAATAGCAGACATTTAGAGAAGAAAAGCTTCCTCCCCCCCCTTTCCCATTTCTAATATCTTCCGACGGGGCAGGCGCTGCGCATTCGAAAAGAAATTAAAACACTCCTCCTAAATACACTCCAGGCAGTAACAATGGCAAAGTTAAGAAGGTTACGAGACTTAGTTGTCCCAGCAACATGTCATCAAGTTGGAATGAGCAGGAAACACAGATAACGGGGAGAAGGAGGAGGGGGGGAGGAGAGGAATAAAACCACAGGAGGAAAAATGCCAAGAGATTGAGGAAGAAAAGGGAAACCCCTTTTTATTTGCTGTTTCGTTAGGATGAATCTGATTTTATAGTCTCTAAAAGAGGCTAAAATATAATCTCCTTTTGTGTAATGCGTGTGTTAGGAAAATGTGTCATCAGCAATTCTTCTGTACACTCCAGCAATAGTCAGAAAATTAGCAGGGATATTCAGGGCGGGCTACAAAGAAAAACAAACAGAAGACTCACATTTCCAGCCCGAGCTGTCATTTAAGAGCGTTTCCAACTTTTTATTCACCGTTTTGATTGTCCCTTATGGTTTGTCCCTGCTGCAGCAGCAGAGCTCGGGGTTTCCAGAGGAAGACAAAGCAGAGCAGGAGGTTTGGGATGCAGCTCTGACTGGCTGGAGAGCCTTAGGTTTCTCCTGGTTCTCCCAGAATGGAGGGTTTTTGTGCTCAGTGCTGTATGTGGGTGCAGGAAGAAAGCACACGTGGTGCAACACCTGGCAGAGGACAGAGAAACGGAGGAGAAAGAGAAATGAGAGGCTGTTTGAGCCAGAACCCCAAATGTGGCCACACATGGGCCAGTTAAACCTCATTGCAGGTGCCAGCCTGGTGCAGAGGCTGTGGGGCACACCCACCCCAGTTTGCTTCCAGCCAGCTGCGATCCCAAGTGTCACAGGAACCCCCAGATTCTGGTGGATGTGTCTCCAAAGCTCGTGGTGCTCAGCAGTGCTCAGCACTGCCAGGTGTGCTGGTTTTGGGCTCCCCAGAAGGACAGGCATTCACTTCATGTTGGCATCTCCCCCTGGAAGTGTCCAAGGCTAGGCTGGATGGGGCTTGGAGCAACCTGGGACAGTGGGAGGTGTCCCTGGGGGTGGATTGAGTTGGGCTTTAATGCCCCTTCCAACCCAAACCCTTCCATGATTCTCTGATTCCACGATATTGATGTTTGATCACCAACTAGAGTCACCCACCTTTTTTATGTGTGTGCCCCCAAACTCCTGATGCCCCCAAATCCCTCAGTGACATCTGAACCCTCACACTGTGCCTTGCCTTGCTCCATGCTGAGGCATTTTTGGTGCTTCTACGTGACATATAACCCCCCAAAATTATACTGATCTCTGACAAAAATCTCCCCTCTCTCCTTCCCACCCGTTTCTTCCACAAATATTTATTTGTTGTGCCTTTAAAAAAAAATTTTAATTGTCTCTTGCTGTGGCTTCTTGTAGTGGATTATATTTTACAGCAAGTCCTGGTTTAGTTAATTGATGGGGAGCTTTGCCTGTGAGGATTCTGTAATCCTTGGCATTTTATCTTCGCAATAATTGCTGTGTTTGTGATTATTTCAAAGGACTCGGGGAAAGCAGACAACAAGAAAACAACTCATCCACTCCTCTTTTGCAGCTTCTCCAGGCACCTGGGTGGGCTCCTCCTCTGGAAGATGTTCCCTGTGCAGCAGAGAAGGAAAACCAGGGTGAGGACCTGGAGCAGGCACAGCAACGTCATGAGATCACTGAGGGCCTTGGTGACATGGTGGCACTGAGGACTGGGAGTCATCTTTCACCATGAAAAGCTGCTTTTTTGGCAAAAAGGGTTTCACCAGAGTGTTGGGCTCTTCTCCCAGATAAAAGTGACAGAACAAGAGGAGAAGGCCTCAGGTGCACCAGGGGAGGTTTGGATCAGAGAGCTGGGAAAAGTTATTCACCAGAAGTGCTGTCCAGCCCAGGGCACTGGGGGAGTCCCCATTCCCAGAGGGATTTAACAGCCGTGCGGATGTGGCACTTGGGGACACGGGGCAGTGGTGGGATGAGGGAACAGTTGGACTCAGTGATCCAGGAGGGCTTTTCCAGCCTTACTGATTCCCTGACTCAACGACTGACTCCCTCCTGGCTTTGGGCCAGCTGTGAGTCCTGCGGGCTTGGATCGGGAGGAGGGGATGGTGGGACATTGGACACGAGGCCACCGTGCTGTTGGCCACTGGGGATGAAACCGCACTGGTGCCACTGGCCACGTCTGCGTGGGACACTGGCCACGCTGGCAGCCGGTGCCATTTGCCAGCTGGCCACTGGAGGCTGCTGCTGTCTTTGCAGTCGCCGCAGCTGCCTGAGGTCCCGCAGCACCCGCCGAGCTCTGCCCGGCCAGCCCGGCTGGACACCAGCCTGAGCTCCTGGGGCTGAGCTGGGAAACATCCTCCTCCCTTCCTGTCCTTCACAGGAAGGGGGGGGCAAGAAGCTGGGCAGGGATCCTGGGATCTTGGGATCCTGGGAAGGGAGAGGCATTTCTGTGCCACACTTTGAAGCAGGATGATCATCCAACTTACCAGTGCCCAGGTGTGTTTTTGTAAGAAATCCAGACATTTCAATGCTCTTGGTGTATTTTCCTTGATTTGGAAGCTGTTTAGAAGGGTGCCAGCCCGGGCATTGCGGGCAGCCCTGGCACAAAGCCAGAGCCCCGAGTGTGCTGGTGGCTCTGGACTGCCCTGAGCAGGGTCACTGTCACCCTGCCCCACACACCCGGCTGCCCATGGGCTCAGAAGCTCCATTTCAGCCCCGAGCTGGCTGGTTGCTGCTGGCAGACCCTGCTGCAGGTGCTCTTGTTTCCAGTCTTGCCTGTCTCCTGGGCAGGTCTGTAATATGTGTTGCGTTTTGCTTGGTTTTTCCCCATTTTCTGAGGGGTCAGATGTGCCTCGGACTGCTCCAGCCTCTTGCTGTGTCAGGTGGAGCTTGTTGCCAGCTGTGGTGCTGAGGGGCTGAGGGTGCTGCCTGTGCTGGGATTGTCCTTGGCTCCCAGCTCATCCACCTTGGCCAGCAGTGCAGCTTCCTGCTGGGTGGTATTGATCCAACCTCGTTGGAATGAGCCTGCTGTGTGGGACTCACTGGTGTTCAGCATAAGGAGTTCCTACTGCTTTGAAATTCATGGATGGAAAAGATAATCCAGAAGGGGCACACTAGGAGAGCAGCTAGATTTAAAGCTGGGGTGTGAAGCAAATTCTGAGTTGGACATCCAACCATAAAACCATGGAAGGATTTGGGTGGCAAAGGACCTTAAAGCCCATCCAGTGCCACCCCCTGCCATGGCAAGGACATCTTCCCACTGTCCCAGGCTGCTCCAAGCCCTGTCCAACCTGGCCTTGGACACTTCCAGGGATCCAGGGGCAGCCACAGCTTCTCTGGGCACCCTGTGCCAGGGCCTGCCCACCCTCACAGGGAACAATTCCTTCCCAATATCCCATCCAAATATCCCTTATTTAGTTTAAAACATGGAGTGACCTGACTTCTCCCATGGATGTGTTTTTGTGCTTTCAGGTTCCAGCTGCTTTTTGTGAATGTGTCATGAGAAACTTGATGCTTCTGGTGACATCCCATGAGGAACTGAGGCCATTTGGCTTCCATGGTATCGTCTGGAGAAGGATGAAGGGAATGATGTGCTGCTTCTTAAGAGGTTCCATGGATTTGGTGAGTGCAGAGCAGCCAAATAAAACCACAGAATATGTTTCAGACATAGAGGACAAAATGTCCTGAAAAGGTTCTACGGCTTGTCAGGGTGCTGGGAATGTGCATTTACCTCCTTAGCTCTTGGGAGAGTGTTTTCCTTGTGGGCTGGGAAGGATAATTTCCCTGAAAGAAGGCAGCACATGCTACTAAGGAAAAAACTTGTATAAGTCTCCCTGCTATAAGTGGAGTTTCAGTAACTTCATTTGAATCAGTTCTCTGGGCTTTTTTTTTTTTTTTGCCTGTTATAATTTGTTCAAGCCCTTGGAATACACAGGAAAACTCCTTAAATTACAGAGGTTCCATGACTCACACTAAAATGCTTTCAGTGTCTGGGGTGTGCCGAGCTCCAGCAATCCCAGGGGATATTCCTCACCTTGTCTGGGTGTCCTGACAGTCCTCTCGAGCTCAGCCTGTGCCCCATCTTGGTGTGATGTTCCCCAGCTCCTCCATGCCCCTGGCTGGCTGTGGGGGTGGTGTGAGCCCCGTGCTGGCAGCAGGAGGGACAGTGGCACTTGGGGTGTCTCCAAACCCTCTGTGAGGCAGAACCGTGCAGGATTGAGAGCTCAGGGCTCAGGAGGGAGCCTTCAGCAGCCCGAGGAGACTGGATTAGCTCCTGGAGATGCTTAGGGGGTCATCCCTCTCCTGCTGCTGCTTCATAAACAGGTTCCTGGTGCTAAATCCAGGGAAGTGTCATCATTGCGGGAGTGGAGCTGCGCTTGATCAGCTCCTGAGCCTGCTTGCTGAATTCCTGTGTTTTCCTAAACCTGTAAGGGCTGGAACTGTTCAAGACACACCTGAGTTTAAGACCTGCCCAACACCTGGGCAGCTGTGCATTAAAATCAGCTTCTGTCCCTGGAAGAAAGGAATATCAGGGTTATCTTTGGGGCCTAATCTCCTGTAATGTTGGTGTCAGGGAAAGAGGTTGAGCCAATTTTTGGGAGCAGATCCTACAGTTCTGCATGAGTTGGGACCAACAGACACAGAACCATAAAGACTGGAAACTCCCTCTAAGATCATTGAATTCAGCCCCTGGCTCTGGCCACGAAAACTGGGTTTTGCTTAAAGGATGCCTCAGTCCAGAGTCTTGTCAATGAACTCTGGGAATCAACCTCCAAAACTCAGGCATTTGGGTGCTGCAGGGTGGAAATGGGTGCTGAAACACACAGGCTGGATTTGGGAGAAAAAGAGATATTTTTTTCTAATGTGGAAGGACTGTATTTGAAGGGGGAGGAGCACCTTGGAAAGGAAATCGACAGGGCAAGTGGGAGAACAACTGATAAAGAGCTGCAGGGTCTGAGGCTGTGCTTTTGGCACACAGCAAGGGAAAAAAGTTGGGATTTTCCCGGTGGAATATTCCCAAAATTCTCCACCCTGGCAGAGGAGTGGGAGCTCAGGTTTATGCCAAATCCCATTGGGATTGGAATGGGAAAGTCTGGGAATGCTCAGGATGGGATTTGGGATATTCCAGACCCTCAGGAATGAGGGATTTTCCTCCTTTTTAGCCAATTCCAGGAATTCTGGGAAAGAATTTTACCCCCAATCCCATTTGGGATGTTCCAGACCCTTGAGAATGAGGGATTTGCCTCCTTTTTAGCCAATTCTGGGAATTTTGGGAAGGAATTTTATTGGGAATGTGTGGCTGCACATTCCCTCTCCAGCTCCTCAGCTCGTAGAGTGATGAGCAGAGATCTCCAAGGTCGATGATTCCAGTCCCTCCTGCTGAGCTGCAGGTGGATCCCAGAGGCCACCATGGCCTCTCTCACATCCTCAGACTTGTTCCCAATACCTGTAGCCAGCCTGGGATGCCCTGAGGTCTCTGTGCACTGATGGTGACATCCTGAGGGTCTGGCTTGGCTCCCAGAGCTGATCCCGACTTGCAGGTGAGCAGGGAGGGATTTTAGGAGTAAAAATAAAAGAGGCTGCTGCAATCAGTGCTGAGGAAGGGTCATTGTGACCCAGAGGTGGTGGAGGCTGGTGGGGCAGCTCTGCCAAGGTCGTGAGACTCACCCCTTCCAGGACCTCCCTGCCAAAACCACCATCATTATTCTTTCTCCCAGGAAGAAAAGCCTGGCAGTTGAGGCATCATCTTTTCTGGCAGAGCAGAGGTGTTTTTTATTCCACAGGGGGAGAAATTTGTATGCAAAATGATGGATACAATTGACTCCCTGCCTTCAGGCATGGAGGGGAAGAGCTGCAAGAGGTGGGGAATGCAGAGGGAGGAAGGAGTGGAGAGCTGTGGCCAAAGTGGGACAGCACTGCAGGAGCAGGTTTATAACACCTTTGTATCCCAAAGGCAGGGGAATTTGGGATCTCTGCTGATGCAAGGAGACTCAGGGAAGGGAGCAGGTTGGCAGTGGAGAGCAGGACATGTTCCTTTGTGTGTATTTGAGCTGCTGGCTCTGATGGCCCTGGAGGATCATCCCAGGGCTGTGCTGGGCCTTCTGGATAAATTCCTGGGCTACCTTTGTGACTGTCCTGCTAAGCCAGGCAGGAGGGGGATGGCCTCTGCTAGTTCCCAGCAGTGTTCTGAGTGTCCCTCAAATCCCTTTTGCCTCGGACCACAAAGGGGAAAATGCAGTGCATTCCCTGGAAAAGCCTTGCTGTGCCAGCCCTGTCCCTGACCTCACTCTTTGTATGCAGAACTTGCTGCTGAGAGTCCTTCATGTTTGTTCTGCTTCATCTTCCCAGGGTTTGGATGTGGCACGAGGGGAGTGAGCCATTTCCTGAGAGCCTCCAGCGTTTGGGCAGCATTTCCACCCGCTGGCTGCCAAGGTTTTCCTCCTGCCTGGAGAAGCAGCTCTAGAAATGACGGAGAAGGGAGCACTGCAGTTGGGAAGCAGCAGCACTGAGGGAAGAACCTGTCCTTCCCTTCATCCACGGAGTCAGTCCTTGATCACCTCCTGGTTTTCATATGCTGGGGAAGGCAGGGAGCAGGGAGGGAAATCTCATTAAAGACCTTGCTGTTGGGAATGGCTGGGTAGCTCATTAGAGTGGGCAAAATGACTCGTTTCCTCTCTGCAGGTTTTTTTTTTCCCAGGAACTCCGTGGAGGGAAGGAGTTCATTTAAAAACAAATATTCACAGCAACGTGCCTGCAGGACACACTGCTCCAGCACGGGATTCAATCCCAGCACCCTCGGAAGAGCTCAGCGAAAGGAAAACCTCATCAGGGTGTTATTTGGCTTTTTTTCGGGTGCTGCTTGATTTGCCATGTCTCAAATCAAGGGGATGTGTCTCCCGTGTTGGGAATCATGGAAAGGGAGAGCAGGGAGAGGTGGAGGGGGGTGACCTTCCTTTCCCAGCACCTCACCCCACGCTCGGCCGCTGCCGTAGCTCCGTGCTCCTGCCAAGGGAAACTTGGGAAGGGGGGAGAGCCAGGCAGAGACAGCAAGCACACTTATCAAGTGGCTTGGACCGTAGCCGATTTGAAATATTACTAACCTTGCATTTTCAAATTTGATGCACAACAACCAAGATGCTAATACTTTCCTTAGTTTAGAAAAAAAAATCCTTTCACCCATCTCTTCTAGCCGAAGATTAGGAGAGAAGCTTTAAGAAGATTTAAAAAAAAAAAAAAATCAACTTCTGAGCAGCGGAAAAAATGGTTTGTGATTCAGGGGCTCCGGGCAATTCATCATGGAAATTGGGTTTCTTAGCCGACATCATGTGAATCCTTTCGGCCCTGTCAACTTTTTAATACATTACATTGAGAATGTAAATCGTGTTGGTGAGGGGGAAAGAAGAGGGGAAAAAAAAAAAAAGAGAGAGAGAAAAAAGAGAGCTGCTTCATTTTGGGTTTAGAGGGGAGGCAGCTTGAGGCCTGTAATTCATATTAACTAAATAATAATACTAAAAAAAAAAAACCCTCTCTAAATCTACAGATATGGATATACACCTAGGGAGGGAGGGGGAGGGAAGTGAACGAGACAGCCCAAAATTGAAACCATTTTATCCTTTTGAAGGGTGAGTATTTGAGAGGGGTTTGTTATGGATTTATTTTTATTTTCTTTATTTTTTTTTTATTTGGGTTTATTTTATCCCTTTCTCAGCTTGAGCTCGTTCTTCCATCAAAGAGAAGAGCAAAATGAATGTTTTGGAGGTGGAGGAAGATGGAGGAAACAGAAAAGGGAAAAGCTGCAGTAATGTCTGGGATCTTCTCAGAGTTTGGTGGGTTTTTTTTGCTCACATCCTGGTGATTTGGATTAACTCTTTCATGGGTGATGGAAGCTCATGCTAATTTTTTGACATATTAGGGGGCGTGAAAATAAAGCTCTGGATGGGGAGTAGCAGGTAGTGCTGTGAGATCCCTGAGACTGGAATTGCAAACACGAAGCTCTCGGTGCATTTACTCCCTGGAAACATCCTTTGGGAGGTTCACTGTGAGCTAAATGGAGCACAAAGGCTCCACATAAACCCCTGCACAGGGCTTAGCCGCTGCCTGGGAGGTGGGGAAGCTTCACCAGGCATGTCCTCGTTGTAGCTGGTGGCTTCTCCTGTGCCTTGAAATGCTCCCAGCATTAGGAAAGTGGGATTGATCACCGAGGAGAGGCAGGGAAAACACTGAGGCTCTGGCCTTGTGGGGAAAATGCCTTTATTTTTTCTTATTGGGTGGTGCCACGTGGAGACTGAGATGTATTTTATATCAATCATAAAATAATTCAGGGTGCAAGGGACTTCTGTGGGTGTGGACATGGATGTCCTGCTCGGAGCTGGGCAGCTTTCTGCATCTCAAACCTCTCTGTTCAAGGGCAGCTTGGGAAGAGGACAAGGAAAGAGGTGAAAGGATGTGTCAGGAGGGATTACAACAAACAGGACAAATAATTGATTGGGTTCAACACAAATTATGAGCATCAACTTAATCATATGAGAATCGAGTTATGAAGAGGGATCCTTCAGTACCTTCAGAGAGGGAGAAATTGCTGGAATTGGGAATTGTAGCTGGGACACATGTAGAAAAATCAGGGAGTCAAGCTTGTTTGGGCTGCTAAAGACTTCTTGGGAAGCATCTGAACAGACGAAAGCCCTCTCAGAAAAGGCAGATGGATGCTCCCCCTCTGGAGTGCTGCTGCCAGTTTCGGGTGCCTGCCACAGGCAGAGGGTGGTGGGGAATGGAAAGGGATGGAGCATGGGGGCCAAGCTCCTGGCTGGGGGCTCTGAGAGTGCCTTGGAGCTGATCACACCTGGGCTGTGGGCAGCAGTGTCTGCTCTGCAAGGTGACACCCAACTGGAATGTTCTAGATGTCACCAGTGTGTCCCATGGGGTTGGGTAGATCCAACACCCAAAAAATCCATCACCAAACTGCTGTCTGGGGAGGCAGCTCCTTAAAAAGAGTCGTTAATGGCTATTTGGGGAGGTTAATCAGAATCCACATCCAAAACTTCATCCCTCTCCCTTGTGTTCCAGCATAACAGGAAGGACTTGGCACTTCCCACCTCTCCCATGGGACAACTGTTTGTCACTGGTGTCTTGCTAACTTGACATCTATGAAAGTCCTGAAAAAATGATGAAAATCTGAAGGTGTTCCCTTTCCTTGTGGCTTAACTTCAGTTTAACTATTTAGCTAACATTGTAGAAACAAATGTATACCCTGAATGCTTCTTTCAGGGTTAATAATCCTCAGTTTTATTCCTGTTTTACTGCTACTCCTCACCCCAGACTGACAGCAAACACTGATCCTGCCATTTTCCTGGAGACATTTGCAGGTGAATTTGTGGACACACACATGTGGACTGTGCAGTTATGTAAATCAGGGGGGGTTTGATATTAATAATGCACAAGGAAGAGGTTGGGTGTTATTTTTATGCATAGGAATATTCCTGTGTGTGACTTTGAATTCCACAGTCAAGCAGTTGATGTCATCGATGTATTATTTAGTCTGAGGCTGGGTACAGCATTTCCAGAGGGGTTTTTGGGCCTGGTGTCCTTCAGAAATAATTAATTTCCCTTTTTTCTGCTTCCAGGCCTGTGCTTCTGCACAGCTGCAGTTCTGCTCTTGGAAAACAGCTTTTCTCCTGTCTTGTTTCCATTTAGGCTTTGCACCCATGGCCAGAACCTCCTCCTGGGTGTCTCCAACTCCTGCTCTGCTCCAACTTTAAGAGGTTCTGGAAGGGTGAAACCAACACTCTGGGGGAGTAGACTCCAAAATATTGGAGTTCATTCATATGATGATGTCAAAGGACTTTTGAACCCATTTTCCTGTGAGGGTGGGGAGGCCCTGGCATAGGTTGCCCAGAGAAGCTGTGGCTGCCCCTGGATCCCTGGCAGTGTCCAAGGCCAGGTTGGACAGGGCTTGGAGCAACCTGGGACAGGGGAAGATGTTCCTGAACCTGGCAGGGGGTGGAATGGGATGAGCTTTAAGGACCCTTCCCACCCAAACCATTCTGGGATGGAAATTTCATTGCTGGGGTCACCTCTGAGGGTCTGATGAAAGGATTTTTTGCCTCCCTCTGTGGGTCAGGAGGGACAAATCTCAGGCAATGAGAGACTTTGGCAGCTGATGAAGGTTGTGTGGGCAATTCCCTGCTCAAGCTCATCTTCCCCTCGTTCTCCTGGGTTCCTCTACCCCTAACACCTGCAATCCTGCAGGAATCTCCCTCAAAAGGAGCTTCCAGAGCCTGTTTTATCCTCACAGATGAACGCACACATTCCCAAGCCCTTCTAGGAAAGCTTCAGGCAGGTTACTTGGTTGGGTTTTTTTTCCCTCTGGTGCTTCAATCCTCAATTGCCACTTGCTGGGATGGTGGGAATGAGTTGTTGAGGCTGTCAGGGCCGTGCAGCACATAATGAAGTGCACACACGTACATCTATACATTCGTCCGTGGGCAGGCTTATGTTGCAGTGCTGTAATACAGCTTAATTAGGACATCACTCAGGCATCTGGGACTGTGCCTAAGCTGGAGATTTTTTTATTTTGGTTTTCTCATTTAGGTTTTAGTCAGATTCCCAAGTGAAATAAACAAAAGGCTAATTGCTTTTGGATTTTAATTACCGCTGCAATACCTGGGCTTATTGTAGGAATTGTGTTTTATAGGTGGTGAAAGGACACCGCCAGCCAGTGACAGATTCTCAGCTGACAACGGCGCTGTTCAGACCAGAGGAATTCTTTGCACTGGGATCCAAAGGACAGCACACACTCATTTGCTAAACTCCTACTTTTTTTTGTTGTTGTGGAATGTAACTTCGAGACTTGGCTGACTTTTAAACATGATATAATTAAGCATGCCTGAAAATGTGTTTATGAAAAAAAGAGACAAAAGTAGAAGTATTTTATAATCCACAGTGTTAAGTCTCTTCAAGATTCCTTGGGTGGTTACAGTGCTGCTGTAGTTGGGGTGACACAGCACAGTGCTAATACCTAATCCCAAGTGACTCTTCCCACAGTGACTCACTCTGTTACCAGAGCTCTTTGGTTCCTATCTGGTTATCTTTAATACCTTGATCCATCCATATCATGGATGCTTTGCCAGGTTGGTTGTTCCACTGATTTTTGAGACTGCAAAATAGGCAAATCCTCATTCTACATCTATTTATTAATCCTACAAGTATGTGACATCTTTTTTTCTACCCAGCTGTATTGCCTTGTCCATGATGTCCTGATTGAACAATTGGAGAAGGAAAAAATCCTTTCTTGAACTGTTCCTAATTTTGTTTTTCTGACAAGTTGGAAATTCCAGATTTCCATTTCCATTGGTGATCAAAGGAAATTGGAGCAGTCAGATAATGTATTCCAAGTGTATTTATTACAAATATCTCTATTTGGGAGTAATGTTGAGTCTTACATAAATTTTTATATAACAAGCCATCCTCATCTGTAAAACAAGAAAACTCACCTGAACAACTTTGTGCCTTGTCCTTCAGGATGAGAAGAAAGAAGAGGTGAAGAAGTGAATTTGTTGTTGAATGAACCATCAAACCTTGAGAGCCCTTAGGCAGAAGCAGAGTGTGGATTTGATAGGAATTTTGGTTTTTTTGAACTTGTGGGTGGGAGGTTTGTGGAAGGACAAAGCATCTTCTGGGTTGAGACCTCCTTGGGTGTTTCCCCTCCCTAGGTAAGTTATTTATAATTTTGGAAGGATTTAAATTCCATCTGTAGGGAATGCAGTAAAAGGGTTGTGCAGATTTGAAGCATGGTGGTAGCTCTCAGCAGAAGTCTAAAAGGAAGCCTTGAAACCACATTTTCTTAGAAATCATGGGATCTAGCAATCAAAATTAAACAGTTTCTTTGGAGGTCTTGTGCTGAAAGTCTAATGAGTCACGGAATTACTGGTTTGGGTTGGAAAGGTGATTAAGCTCATCTCATTCCACCCCCTGCCATGGCAGGGACACCTCCCACTATCCCAGGTTGCTCCAAGCCCTGTCCAACCTGGCCTTGGACACTTCCAGGGATCCAGGGGCAGCCACAGCTTCTCTGGGCACCTGTGCCAGGGCCTCACCATCCTTACAGGGAACAATTCCTTCCCAATATCCTATCTAGCCCTTCCCTCTGTCAGTGGGAAGCCATTGCCCCTTGTCCTGGCACTCCAGACCCTTTTGAATTGTCTCTCTCCATGTTTCTTGTTGGCTCCTTCAGGCACTGGAAGGCCACAATGAGGTCACCCTGAAGCTTTTTTTTTCCCAAGCTGAACAATCCCAACTCTCGCAGCCTTTCCCCTGGTTTTATTTCAAGCCTGGAGATGAGAGCACACTCAGGCCTGTTCAAAGAAGGGTTTGCTCACAATGTTGTGCAGCTCCACAAACTCCACCTGATGCTTTTCTCCTCCAGCTCAGGATTTTAACTCCTTGAGAAGGGCTGTAGAATTCTCCTCATCTTTGTTGCCTCGACTGTCCCAGAAAAGTCTTCTGGCTTAGGACCTCACATCAGAAGGAATTTCTTCATGGAAAGGGTGGTCAGCCATTGGCAGGAGCTGCCCAGGGAGGTTTGGAGTCCCCATCCCTGCAGGTGTCCAAGGAACCCTTGGATGTGGCACTGAGAGCTCTGGGCTGATGACAAGGTGGGCATCATGCACAGGCTGGACTCAATAATCTCAGAGGGCTTTTCCAACCTCAGGGATTCTGTGGTTTGGTAGTGGGAAAGCAGAGATTTGCATTTTGCTGGGATGGTTAAAACTGAATGGAATTTACAATTATTGCTCCATTTTTATACTGGGGACATGACCCAAAGCCTTGGTTGGTCTTGGCTCTGCTGTGTCAGGAGTTGGATGTTTCTCTCCACCTCCTCTCCCTGATCTCTCCCAGTGCTCCCAGCAATGCTGGTGTGTCCCATCATGAATGGCACTGGAATTCACTAATTCCTAAATGATGCTGTAATTAAAACAAGATGGGGTTTTGGCTTATTCCTTTGGCAAAATGGCTCTTTCACAGCTTCAACTTCTGGATTCTCTCTGACCAAGGGAAATGTGAGAGTTGGCACAGTTTGGGTCAAGTGGATGAACTCTGAGACTAAAACATGTGATGACTTGTGAGATGAAGAGTCTTGGATAAGCAGGAATGATGGAGTGGAATGTTCTGGATCTCTATGGTAAATCAAGAGGGAGAACCAGTGACTGTGTTAGTGCAATTCAATTAAATCACAAGGAAACAGAGAGCGGAATTTCAGGGGTTAAGGACAAAATGAAACACCAATTATTTTGAATATATTAGGGAAAACGTTGAGAAGTTGTTTTTTGCTGAGGATTTACCTCAACAAGGATAGAGCTTGTTCTAAGGCAGAATTAGAACAAATTTTGGGCTGTTGAAAACTTCACTAAGCCAAGTCTTCCAGCTTGCAGCAGAGCTTCAGTGAAGACCAAAAGGCTCTAAGTTTTATTTGACAAGACAAAGATTGTTGTTATCAATAGGGATGCAATGCATTTACAGTGTTCTTATATTTGCAAGGTATGGGCTAGTAGGGCTAGTAGGGGCCAGTGAGATTAATCCAAATTATATCTCAAATCTTTTCTTAATCCTACAGGGAATTTTTAACAAAAAGAAAACATTGCTGTGGGGAAAAAAAGGTCTCTCCTAAAAACTGTTTGGTGAAATCATCTTGTAATTTAGAGAAGGAGAAAATATTTGAATGGGAAGGCTGGGACGTGGTGGGTTACTGCTGTGGGCCTTTCCAGTTGGAGAGAATAAATGGATTGATAGACTCCATCTAGGCCATAGGAATTGGTAAAATATATTGATTGATCCAAAATGACCCAAATCAAACAACGTACTTTTCAATGCCATCAAATGCAAGATCAGATAGCAAGAACCAAAAGATTCAGAAGCACTGATGGGCTCCAGGAGGTTATAATTTAGATGTATCTATCTAAAAGCGGGCAGTGAATTTAAATGGGATTTGTGATACTAAGGGATTCCTTGTGCCCATCCTTTTGCTGTCCTGAGGCACAGAGGGTTTGGTGACACCTGGCAGTGTTTTGGAGCAAATAAGGGATCTTATCTCCCCTGATGGAGCTGGGCAGATCCTCGCTGGGAGGCAGGACTCAGATGAGGTCCTCCCATGCTATGAAGGGGCACAAGGGCAGGAAAGCTGGGGGTTCAGCAAACACCTGTAGATGAGAGGGAGTCAGGAGGCCAAAAGGAAGCTCTAGAGGGTAATTTGGCTGTGGTATCACAGTGCCAACACCTGCAGCAGGTACTAAAGAGATCTCTGCTCTAATAGACCCATCCCTTCCCACTGAACCCTCAGAACAGAGTGCTCCTAACAGCAGCACTTGGTTGGGCTGGAGTGTGATAAATTCCCAAGGGAAATAAGATGCTGCCAGTGAGAGCAATTAACTGCTGGAGCAGCCTCTCCTGAATCCCTCAGGACTGTTTGCCTCTTAATTCACAACAGAAAGGCTCTTTGAAAGTTCCCTCCTGTTCAGCCACTGCCGTGGAACAGACTGAGTGTCTGAAGGAAGTGGAAATCCTTCTACTGCTCTACATGGGAGGTGAAATTCCCTGATCCTCGTGGCCAGCACAGCCTTCTTGGCTCCCACTCACTCCAGGTGATGCATTCAGGCACAATCCCATGCTCCTCCTCACAAAGAGGAGCCTTTGGCACAGCTGCTTCCCTGGAACTGGGATGGAAAATCTCATCAAGCCACTGGGATTTAATGCAAAAGGATTTCCCAGGTCCTAGACCCACCAGAATTCCTGGGTAGAAGTTGCCCCTGTTGCATTTTCAAATAGGTATGACACGAGTGGGCTGCAATGCCTGACTGACCCTGAGAGTGGGAACAGCCTGGGGTCCTTCTCAGGACTGGGAATTTGTCTCCAGCCAGGAGAAGACACATGCAGCCACGGCAAGTCATACTCTTCCAACTCCACTTTTACATTCACTGTGTCTTAGCCTGGCTTTGAGACAAGTATTTAACTTTCTTTTCTAAAACTGGAGGGGTTTCCTGCCTTTGGGATGAATCCTGCTGAAGATAATAAAAGCTGAATCCTGCTGAAGATAATTTCACTTTCTGACCTGAATCCATCGGTCTCTCCCTGGCAGCTGGAGCAGGCTGTGTCCCAGAGCTGGCAGAAGGAACCCTTGGCTGTGACAAAAGAAGCACAAGGTGTGAAAGGTGCTAAAAACGAGGCATCTAGATGCAGTAACAACTTGTTAGTACTTTCTTTACAATTATTTCATTCCCATTTTCCCCTCACTCGTCTCCTCTTTTACATTTATTTTGCTTTTTCTCTTCCTGCTTCTCTCTCCCAGTCTTGTTTTCCCTTCTCTCTATTCTGTCTTGCATGTATCAACCTTTCCTGCCACAAATCAACCCTATTAGGAGCTCCAAAGGGATTCTTTCCAATGGCCTCCCTTTGTGAACTCTCTGCCTTTTTTTTCTTTTTAATCTGCAGTGTTCCACATTACATTGCCATTGATTTAATAGACCACCATGAATTTTACTGCCTGTCAAACAACAGCACAATTATTTTGAATTCTATTGTGGCAGAGCTTGACACCCAGCTCTGGATCACCTTACACTTTTCACCCTTGCTGGAGCACACTTGAAAATCCAGGATAGTGCTATGTGTGATTCCAGGATGGCATTTTGTGGCATTGTTTTTATTCAGCATTTTGGGGATGGAGTGCTTTGGCAGTTGATGGATAAAGACTCCTGTTTACCTGAATCTGGAAATGACACATGGAATGTGGAAGTTATTACAGGCTGTTAAAACCCCAAACCAATTCCCTTCTTCCCTCTCACTGCTCCCAGCCCTGAATAAATCAGATGGGAAGAACACTCATGGTTACTGTTGGATCACTGTTCATGGGATGATCCCAAAAGCTTCCCAGGCAGGATGCTGACTCCTCTCTTTCTGGCCATTAAAGGGGTTCCTCTGTGTGGAAAAGAGGCTGGATCCATGTGCCTGGAGGCACATTCCCTGTGGAGAGGCAAAACTGTGGAGTACTTTGAGAGCTGATGTTGGCACCAAGCAGTGTGCAGCAGATTTCCTACATGGAACAACGAGTGGATTACAGCTGTATCCAAATAAAAAAAGGATTGATTCATTCAGGATGAATCAAACCTTTGTATCCCTGTTTAAAGAGCTCTTTCTATCATCTTGTGTGCCCAGGATAAATTGTTTTTCTGATGACACGGATAACAGGTTGGGTCCATGCTGTTCCAGGGCTGCACACATGGAGAAAAACTCCAACTCTGACATACCCTGTGAATATATTTAGGAATGGAAACAGGTTCGTTGGTGGAAAGTGTGGACTCAGAAGAATTAAGTGCATTACCAAGGGCTCAAAGTGAGTCTGAGTGGGCATTTAAGACACTTTTTCCAGTGTCTTAAAGTTTTATTCCAAGCCTTTTCCTTAGGAGGTTTTTCTTTCCCTGCTGAACATGGTCCTTCCCACAAAGAAATGTTCTTCTTGAGGTCTGAGGCAGATGGATTTGGATTGTGAGTGATCTCAGAAAGCTGTTTTGATAATCTGCACTGGTTATGGTCTTTTCCTTTAACAGAACTTCCCTGTTAAGACAAACATCCTGGTTGTGTTAAGGATGCAGTGCTGGGATGCTCATCCTTGCCATTCCTGAGTTAGGGCTTTGGGAGAGGTTTGCTCCTCATGTTCTCCACAGTGGAGAAGGTTTATTGCTCCCTTTCAGGAAGCTGGTGGCTGGTGCACACATCTTGCTGGTCTCCATCACCCCAGGGCTCGAATTTGTCCCGTTGTGGACAAAATTTGTCATGTTTTTGGCTCAGGGTGGGAAATTCATGAGCTGCACAAATCTCCCAGGGAACTCAGGCTCAGGATGTGGTGGCTCTGCAGTGCACATGCTGAGAGCCTGGCAGAGCAGGCAGATCTCTGTCCTTTATGGCCTGGGCAGAAGTGGGATTGAGCCCTGGTCCCAAAAATTGAAACTTTAAAAAGGCCAGTGCCCTCCTTCCCCAGCATTGTGACAAATATGCCTTGTGATCCATTGTGGAGATCCCAGTCAGCCAGAATAATTAGGTGGCAACTCAATTTATTGCCTGCAGCCCCCTGAAGCTCAGGCAGTGCTCTTTCAGCCCTCAGCTGATATTTAATCAACGTATCATAACTTTTATTAACTCTAAATACAATGCTCCTGAGATACTAAATTTAAAGTGTGCCTGCAAACCAGGGCTGCTTTTGTTTGATTTACATATCACAGCATCATGCAAAATGGGACCAGGCTGACAAGGAGCTCAGGGGGCTCCAGAGAGTTTTGTCCTGCTCTGACACCTCTGATGCATCACCAGGATGGTGTGAGGGGGGTTGGAACCTTTGAGACTCTTAATTACAGATGAGAAAATTGAGTTGCAGTGACAGTGGATTCATCTGAGCATCAAAGGTGTCTTCTGCAGCACAGGCAGGGAAGAATGCTCCCACCCTGCCCAGGAAGGAAATTCCTGCCTCTGAAATGTTGTGTCCCTAGGCTGACCTCTCCTGGAGCATTGTCCAGGGCAGTGGTGCAGTCCCCACCCCTGGAGGGAGTGGATGGCACGTGGGGACATGGGTCAGTGGTGGCCTTGGCAGTGCTGGGGGAATGGTTGGACTCTGATCCTGGAGGTCTTTTCCAACTTAAAGGATTCCATGATCTAAGCAGTGCCTCAAACTCCCCTGGGCTGAACAATGACACAAATATCCCGTTGGGATGGATGGAGAGGGTGAGGGAGTGAGAATCACACCCTGGGTTACGACTCTCCGAGATTCCCAGGAGGTTTGCCAGGAACTGTACAACTTTGGCAACTGGTGGAGACTGGCTTAAAATGCTAAAGACAATATTTAAACCCCATGGAAATTCTAAAACAAGGATGTTATTAAAGTGGAATTAAGGACAAAGGAGTTGCTAATATCTACAAGAAAAGGCAGAATTAAGAATGTTTGGGTTTAAAATAGTATTAGAATATTAGCTGAAACCTAGAAATAAGGTTTATCTGTAAAACATTGTCTCTGAAAAGGTTTCAATTCATGGAGGAGATAATAACTTGATTTCAGGCATCTCATAACACGTTCCCTTGTGCCAGGGTCATCCCAGAGCTGGAAGAGCAGGGTGCTGTGTGTTAGTTTAAATTATAAGAGACACTCAAATGGCAAGGGACAGGATTAAATCCCAACATAAATACCCTTTGGAAAGCGTATGAATCCTTGTGCCTCAAGGGAAAAGCCAAATTCAAGCAAGAATAGGAAATTCAAGTGAGAATAGGAAACTTTCGAAAGGAAAAATGCTCCATTTTGAGTAGGAAATTGTTAACCATGGTAAAACTTAGTTATTGCATGGTTGGTTTCTAAACCATGGGCAAGGAAGTAACAGAGGAACTATTTTTTAATCTCAAAATATAAAGATTTTCCAAGCATGGTATTTCCTACTCACTATGCTTTGAATGTGAGTTAGTTACAAATGTTTTTCAGTTATCAAAGACTTTCTTTCTCTTTGTTTTTTTTTCTTTAACACCAATGTAGTGGTCAAATTAGGAACTTGAGCAGGATAGAGTTATCTTCTAGACCTGTCTGGAGGCTGATGGCCTCACATACAGGTCTGGCCCTTGGCCATAATTCAGTTTACAAGGCACAAAAACTGTTGGTCCCAGGATGTTGCCATGGCCAGCAGGTCAAGAGAAGGGATATTTCTTCAGCAGCGTGAGGACACATCTGGAATGCTGTGGGCAGTCTGGGGATCCCAGTGCAAAAAATGCTGCCAAATTGGAGAAAGACCAGTGGAGACCAATAAAGTGCAGGTGGGGTTGGAGCCCAGGACAGCTGGAAGGTGCTGGGACAGGGACAGAGGGCTGGGAGGATTCCAGTGTTTGGGGATATTCACCATTTGGCATTCTCCTCTTTGAGGTTCACAGAATGGTTTGGGTTGGAAGGGACCTTATAGAGCATCTCAGTCCAACCCCCTGCCATGGCAGAGACACCTTCCACTATCCCAGGTTGCTCCAAGCCCTGTCCAGCCTGGCCTTGGACACTGCCAGGGATCCAGGGGCAGCCACAGCTTCTCTGGGCAGCCTGTGCCAGGGCCTCCCCTCCCTCACAGGGAACAATTTCTCCCCAGTAGCTAATCTACAACTACTTCCTTCAGGTTCCTCCAGATGATGAGAGCCCCAACCTGCCTTCAGTGCCTCAGATGGCTCTGAGCACTGGGGTCTCCAGGCTGAGGTTGCTGGTGGAGACCCAGCTGGACCAGAGCCATCAGATTCAGCAGAGTTGGCTTCCAGTGTTTGGTGCTCCATGAATCTGGAGACACCTGGCAGCTGGGAAATCTGTGAAGAGCCAGACAGGGACCAGTTCAACTCTCAGCCAGAGGTTTCCAGTGGGAGAACAATTGCCATGTGCAGACAGCAGCAAAGTTTGGATGGAGCTGTTGGAATTCATGTACACGTGGACAATTTTTTGCCTGTGAAGCTGCCTGGCTCCACTGGAAAAGTGTGGAGTGTTGTTTATCTTCTCTGAATCCATTGCAGACTCCATAAAGATGAGAGAGACTTTCTTGTTGGCTGTCCATAGGGATGAAGACATCATCTCATATGTAAAGCTAAGATGAAGCTCTCTCTCTGCCTGGGGAAGGTTAGGGGTGGAAGGGAACAAAAATATCCTTGAGGCTCATCTAAAATACCCAATGGAGCAGCTCCCTGTGGCTCAGGAAGAAGGTCTGGAGGCAAACATTCAGTACAAGGTCATCCCTGCATCCCATGGCTGTCTCCTAGTCAGCTGGAAGTTGAATAACACTGGCAAATGCTCTTGTCATTAAATATATTCTTTAGCACACAGATGATTCCTAAACGAAGCTATAATTACTGGTGGAGCTGGCAGTGGTGCCTACAATTCAGGTTGCCAAACATTTCCCATTAAAAGATTCTCTTTTCCAATGCTAAATCCTTGCCAACATGGAACAGTTCAGGCTGAAATTTTCAGTTGCAGGCCGTTGGCTCAGGCTGGGCTTTGTGTATATGAATGTGTGAGTGAGTGAGGAAGCAGGAGGGAAATAGAGTTTAACCAGATCCAAGAGTGTGATACAGGGAAAAGGCATTGTTTTATAGTTATTTAAGGGAAAAAAGTCCAACACCACATTGTTGAGAAATTTTGGCTCTTTCATGCTTTATTTTTATTTTCACAGGGACTTGAAACTTGGCTTTAGCACGGATCTGGGATTTTTAACTCCTTCAAACTCCCTGGTTTTGGCCAAGTCAGATGCCTCTGCAGATCTGCTGGGAAGGGGAGAAGGTTTGCCCTGAAGATTGTCTGGAGCTTTTGCAAGCCCAGGGCTTCAGGAAGGAAGGAGGATTCCTCCTTCCCAGGGCAGGTTGGCAGCCTCTTAGTGTGGTTTGGCCCTGGAATAACGAGAATGCAGCGTGGATTTCCTGCACCCAAAGTGTTTCTCACACAATAGGGAGGCAAATGCACTGTTGGTGTGGGATAAGGGATTTCTGAGCAGAGGTGGGAGGGGAATACAGAATGGATCATCCAAGGAGATGGATGGGGAAAGGGTGACTGTCTATATAGTGAGGTGTGTAAATCCTTGGAAGGTCTCAAAGCTTCCACTCTGCTCATCCTGGCTGGTTGCAGGACCAGTCTGTAGCCCTTTGTGCCCACATCTCCTTCCCTGGGATCTGAGGTGGGTTGAGGTGAGAGTCCTGAGGGTGGGAACATCGTTACCAGCATCATTTTCACCCTGTCTCCAAGGGCTGGGGAACCTTGGAGAACCTCTGAATCTTTTCTGTCCCAAAGCCCATCAAGTCACGTCAAATTTGCTGAGCTGTTTTGGCTGTGCTGTCAAAAACTGTTCCCAGCTAGAACACCTGGTTTAGGTGTGTTGGTTGGTTCACCTCTGCAAACCAAAGCACCTGACTGGAAATAATTTGGTTTTAGGCAGTGCAGGATCTGGACACTGTGCAGGCACAGATGAGGCACCTATGATGCAGCTAAAACTCAGGAGAATATCCAGGAGCTGATGGTGGAAGGACCATTGTTGAGTGCCCTGGGTGAGGCACAGACCCCCTG